>CM060903.1:904614437-914614437 GCA_030737815.1 Allium fistulosum
AGGCATATAGACAGATATCTGAGGAATACTCATTCTAGAGTTTACTTCACTCTATCTCTAATGAGCTACTTAACGTGTTATACTCCTGAGCTAAAGTTCAACCTTAGCTCTGATACCACATGTAACGTCTCGGGTTTTGCCCGCTCGAAAATCAACATCCGTACTTCACATTGTACTAGAATGCCGCAGATTCGACCGTTCAAATCCGATTCGCCGGAGCTATAACACAATTAAGTAAATAACACAGCGGAAGAAAAGAATAATACATTGATATATATAATATCTGATACAACAGAGTGATACAATGAATATCAATATACATCAGAGATATGATACAAGAAATAGCAGCGGAAAAGAAAAGATAACATCAGCAGCGGAACAATATCAATAGAAATGATAACTCCAAAATGATCTTCAGACAAGAATGAATCCACAACTCCAAGATAAGCAACTCCGATGAATGAACTAGCTCCAGATAATCTACTAAACCTGAATATCTGAAAAGAAACCCAACTCTAGACTGCTCGTGTGGAAAATTATGAGCACCCAGAGTTTAGGAAAGGAACAATAAACTCCGGATCAGTCATGGGACTGGTGTGAGCAACAAAAACAGTTTATCTTTAAACAAACACAAAAGAATTTTAAACATTGAAATCCGCAATGCTTTTAGAAAATGAAACTACCATAAGACCTCCCGCCACACACACAATGCAAACGCAGAATTGGAGGAGATTTCTTCTTATGATAGTCAAAAATGCTTACTACGCAAATCAAATCATTTTTGATATTATTATTAGTGCATAGTGCAGAAAACATTTCGAAAGTATAATATTAATCTTAGCCAACATACGACCAGTATCGTATGTCTACTATAGCTACTATGTTCAATAGCAGGTTACCGCCACATTCCATAGCAGGTAATACAACTAAAACCGTACACGTCGCGTATTGTTTCTTTGGATTTCCAAGAAATGGTCAGGCTAAGGAACTTCCTTCCGCCGCATGGGATCGCCTCTGGCGGGACGTCCCGAGAGACAAACTGCTCTCTGCAAACAAGGCCGGGTTACCCCTGTAACAGGTAACTCACGAATATGCCACCCCCCGGTCCTTTGGGACCTTTATCCGAGGCGCCTCTAAACCAACATCACACATAATAAAGTGTATCCACATGAGTAAGTATCTGGGCTCCATACCATGATACCACCCCTTTCCAGAAGGAAATGACATACCCTAAAGGGCGCGACCCTCATAACCTTGCCGCAACATTCCTGTTTCGACCATTTCCGAGTTGTGAGGCCCTGACGAAGTCTCGTCCACAAAGCTACGCTTTTTCAAAAAACCACGCTTTGGGTTAACAGATGATCAACCTATGATCACAAAGATAAATGATCAAACAAATGATCATATCACAAATGATCAAACACTGATCATCACACAGCAACACTCAGCATGCCACATTACCAAATTGGGAGTATATCGCTGATAACCTTCAACTACATAACCTCTGAGCTCGTACGTCTCAGAGAAGGGTGTTAAGCTAAGAGAATAAATTCTCCGCCACCAACAGAAATGTATTTGAAAGAAATCGGCTTTATATCTCAAAGTGTAATGTCAGAAATGTATCCATACAAGTCTGTTCCGGGATCGAACAGAACCGAAGGCACTTCTCACGAAGCCCTTGCAATTCCGAATAATTTCCAATCACGTCCGGACTTCCCGTCACTAAGGGTGATAAAACCTCTATATTGGGGATCAGCCGATGCAGAGTAACTCGACGGTAATCCTTCCGTTTTCAAAAATATCCGGTCTTCAACACCGGTCTTCAAATGCTATCCATATACGACGTATCACATATTCGGAATGGTTTATACGACACAAAGGTCCTCTCCCGGCTAAACCGAATAGTGAGCGAAATATTTAAAAACATATGGATATTGGGATTTCAATTAAGTCACAACTTATTACCCAAAATCTTTCTTTTCAAATGGTTAAACAAATTACCATTTTCAAATCTTTAAACAAAAAGATTCAATCTTTACGGTTTAAATAGTTTCCACACTTGAATCTTTTAAACAAAAGATTCATTCACAGATTTTCCAAATTAATTTCCATTTCAATTTGATTAACTCGTTAAATCTTCAAATCAAGATTTAACTTATAGCTTTCAAAACAATCCCATTTCGAATGGTTTAAACAAAACATCAT
Source organism: Allium fistulosum (assembly GCA_030737815.1). Classification (NCBI taxonomy): domain Eukaryota; kingdom Viridiplantae; phylum Streptophyta; class Magnoliopsida; order Asparagales; family Amaryllidaceae; genus Allium; species Allium fistulosum. Next base: position 904,616,643 of record CM060903.1, read on the forward strand.
TTTAAATCTGTTAAAAATAAACAGATTCAAATCATAGCTTTTCAAAACAATTCATTCATAACTTGGAAAACCATTTTCAATTCAATATTGAAATTCCTTTAATTAAACTGGAATTTCATTTCTTATCTGAAAGCTTTTATCTTTTGAAAACAAATAGTTTCATTTCAGAAAATTTGATTTATTCATACGAGTTAAAGTCTTTGGGTTAAATCCAAATTCTCAAAATTATACTTTTAAATGGTTTAGATTCATACAAACACATTTATAACATTTTCAATCCCTAGTTTCAAATCATAGGATTCAATTTCAAACTTGAATTCAAATTTAAATCAAATTATTTAAATTTTCAAAACTCAATTAAGTTATTCAAAATAACTTTTATCTTTGAAATCCCATTTCAAAAGCTTTTCACTTTAAACCCAAATTTCAAATTTCAAAATCAATTGAAATTAAAATTTCAATTTCAAATACATCAAATTTAAATTATCTGTGACTTAACCGATTTCCACGTGAAATCCATATTTGCGTGTGTATGGTGTAGTCCAGGGGTTTTACACACAATAGTGCAACATCAATCATCACAAATATAACGATAAGCGGTATAATCGATAACGCTTATCTTCATTCACAGATTCATAGATAAAATAAATTTATCAGTCACAAAGATTCATTATTATAATTCGATGTGGGTTTCGGATAACCAACTGGAATCCGACTCCCTGTCGCATCGAAATTCAAATGCCGTTTTACGGGTCAAAAGGGTTTCATATTCACAAAGTAATATATCACAGATATAGAAATCACAGATATATATATCGCAGATAATCAATTACAACATAAATCAGGATGTATCACAAAGCATCATATATCAGGGATATGAACAATTCAATCATTCAACGAAATCCAAACATCCATAAGCAGAATCAATTAATATCTGATTATAATTAATTTATAACAGATTAATTACTTATGAATGAACTACAAATCTTGGTTAATTAATCATTAATTAATTATAAACCATTCTGATTAATTATCCTTTAATCATTTAATTAATTTACCTTTAATTAATTAATTATCCTCAAATTAATTACCTCAAATAATTAACCTCGTTAATTAATTATTCTTCAAATTAATTAATCTTTAAATACCTGATTAAATCAATCTTAAATCCAAGAATTTAATTACTTTTAATCAAGTGATTATCTTTTAAGTAATTGATTTCCTTTAATTACTTATCATTAATAAATCGTAATTAATTTTTCCATAACTTTTTAAAATAAATTATCATCATTTTATCAGCTTAAACCTTTAGATTAATTACTTATTTAAAACTTGTAAAACATGATCCCCAGGCAACTCGAGTGAAACCACCAAAAACCCCGAGACACTCTCAGGTAATCACGCCAACCACCCTGCTTCGAGTAGAATACGATTTCTCACGAACAAAACCCGTGCCATTTCCTTTCTTCTTCGATTCCAAACTACCCAGATACACGCAAATATTCGTGCACGTGCACGATCGACGCAACCACCTCCGTCCAAGTCTTCGACCACCACCATGTCGCCGTTGATCACCCCAAACCTCCAGACCACCCAGAAACTTGAATCGACATCGAGAATGAAATCGAGTCATCACGACCAATTCGAGCCCAAAACCAGTAGCAGCTCGAACCCATAAACACCATCGTCGCCGATCATCTCGTCGCTATTGACACTTTCCAACCCCACCACCGAGTCGCCACACCCAAGAACATCAACCCTACCAAAACTGAACAAACTCGATCCATCATCGGTGAAGAACGAATCGAAATATTGGATCTTGTTGAAACTAGGGTTCCAAACAAAAATCAACTACCGCAAATTCCTCAGTGAATAAATCATCTCCCTGACAAATTTCCCACCATCACCTTAGCCTCGTCGATCGCCACGAGCAAACCCGAACCCCCTAACGTCTCCAACCACGGTAAATTGCCCAAAATCCCATTTTCGTTCAAAGTTGAATTGCACTTAACCCCATTTTCTAGAAATCATAATTTTTACTTTAAAAATCACATTTTAGTATAAGAATTCAGTTTATAATCTGAATTCGAGAATTAAGAACTCAAATTTTTGACAAGTTTAAAGCTTTGCTCAGTTTTCTTGCTTCCCAGGGTTATAAACAAGTTGATTTGACTTAATTACATTTTTAAACATTAGTCCATGTTAAATCAAACAACTTTGATTTGTAGATTACTTCCTAACAAAAAGTAGATTAAATGCTAATGAATTTAGTTGGAAATTTAAGCCTGGAAAACAAAACAGAACAGAGCAATTCTATACAGCATGCACACATATACATATTCACATCACAATCATGTTGCTTTCAGAGATGAGTATTCAACAGGTTTTATAACTTAAACATTCAAAAAAATTTGATGTTACTCACCAGGCTCAAAGTCAGAAAGTTTGCTCTTTTCTTGTTTGAAACAGGAAACTTGCATTTAAAACTTGCACTTTTTAGTTTTGATTTCTGAAAACTTTGAACAAGCTTGAACTTGAGAACTGAAATGTTTGAACTGGAATTTGAAAGCTGGAATCTTTACATTTCTTACTTGGTTAAGTAGAAGTTTTTTTTTTATAAAATTGTTGTTTGATTGTAACATTTTTTTTTCTTGTTTAAAACTTTGAACTGGGATTACTCAGCCTTTTGTATACGAAATAAAGTGAGGTAGTTTGATAAATAAACAAGTATGTAGAGCTTAGATAGTTGTATTAGTACACATAAAACCTAGCTAGTACGAAAGAAGCCAGAGATTTTTTCTTGGCCAGGCAAAGTTTGTGGAGGCTGAGAGGATTTTTCACATTTCGAATTGACCAATGTTGCTAGCATTAAATGCAAGAGTCCTTTATGTTTCCTCATACTCTTATTTGTACATAGATGTATTATATTTTACTTTGTTCAAGTTGATAAATTATTTTACTTGCCTGTATATATTTTGTACCTGGGGTGTTTATTTTGCGAGCACTTGTTCATACTTATATATATTTTGTTTCTTGCTTTCGGCTGAGGATGATTCTCTTTTGTATACTAAAGATCTTGTATTAATTATTATTGTCCTTGTTTCCACTAGTGCAGACTTGAATATGTATCTTCTTATGTCTTCATACTTTTTTCTTTGTATTGACTTCGGCTGTACAAATGAAGATATACATACTTGTTGACTTTTTATTTTAAATCTACTTACTTATACTTTGAAGATGTTGTTTAAATTTAGTTATGTTTTACTTTATTTTCTTTATAATCTGTAAACAAGCTATTTAATTTATATTTGAGTTGAGTATTTTTGTTGTTTTAAATTCGTTAATGTATTACTTTAAAATCTAATGAAGTTCTATTTTTATGTAATATAAATAACTTCTAATCTAATTTTGTTGATAATTCTCATTTGAGTTTTACTTTTATTTTATTTTTATTTTTTATAGTTCACCTTCTATTTATAACTCAATAATTTATTTTACTTTAAATATTTTATTTCAAACCCAAAATATACATATATATTCACATATATACAATATTTACAATATTATTAAATTTAAATGATTTATACAAAATTTCACTGAACTTGGGGAAACTCACAATCCATTTTACCGTTTTATTTCACAAATTTCATTCAAAATTAATTAATTATCATTTTAAATTTATATAAAATCCGGGGTCGTTACATACGAGCTCAGAGGTTATGTAGTTGAAATTTATCAGCGATATACTCCCAATTTGGTAATGTGGCATGCTGAGTGTTGCTGTGTGATGATCAGTGTTTGATCATTTGTGATATGATCATTTGTTTGATCATTTATCTTTGTGATCATAGGTTGATCATCTGTTGACCCAAAGCGTGGCTTTTTGAAAAAGCGTAGCTTTGTGGACGAGACTTCGTCAGGGCCTCACAACCCGAAAATGGTCGAAACAGGAATGTTGCAGCAAGGTTATGAGGGTCGCGCCCTTTAGGGTATGTCATTTCCTTCTGGAAAGGGGTGGTGTCATGGTATGGAGCCCAGATACTTACTCATGTGGATACACTTTATTATGTGTGATGTTGGTTTAGAGGCGCCTCGGATAAAGGTCCCAAAGGACCGGGGGATGGCATATTCGTGAGTTACCTGTTACAGGGGTAACCCGGCCTTGTTTGGCAGAGAGCAGTTTGTCTCTCGGGACGTCCCGCCAGAGGCGATCCCACGCGGCGGTAGGAAGTTCCTTAGCCTGACCATTTGTTGGAAATCCATTTCCCAATACGGAACTTGTACGGTTTTAGTTGTAGAACCTGCCATTTACGTACGGTGGTCACCACTGTTTAGATGGTAGCTATAGTAGGCATACGATACTGGTCGTATGTTGGCTAAGATTAATATTATACTTTCGAAATGTTTTCTGCACTATGCACTAATGATAATATCCAATGATTTTGCGTAGTAAGCATCTTTGACTATCATAAGAAGAAATCTCCTCCAATTCTGCGTTTGCATTGTGTGTGTGGCGGGAGGTCTTATGGTGGTTTCATTTTCCAAAAGCATTGCGGATTTCAATGTTTAAAACCTTTTGTGTTTGTTTAAAGATAAACTGTTTTTGTTGCTCACACCAGTCCCATGACTGATCCGGAGTTTATTATTCCCTTCCTAAACTCTGGGTGCTCATAATTTTCCACACGAGCAGTCTAGAGTTGGGTTTCTTTTCAGATATTCAGGTTTAGTAGATTATCTGGAGCTAGTTCATTCATCGGAGTTGCTTATCTTGGAGTTGTGGATTCATTCTTGTTTGAAGATCATTTTGGAGTTATCACTTCTATTGGAGATATTCTATCCGCTGCTGTTGTTATCTTTTCTTTTCCGCTGCTATTTCTTGTATCATATGTAACAACCGGGATTTTTGTAAATTTTAATTATCGACAGAATGACGATTTAATCTAGTTAACAATTGATATTGAATTTTAAATTGTATTTTAAATTCTTTAATAAAATTGTTATTCGCGGTTAGAGATTTAAATCAATCTGAAATTCTATTTTCTTTTGATTTGTATAATTCTCTATTAATCATTGTAGTGGAGTAAATAATGTTTGTGAAACGTTGTTTGGGAATTTAAAATCATGTTGAAATTCTTTTTAAAAATAGTAAAGATTACTCAATAAATTGTTGATTACTATAGAAATTATTTTTGGAAATTAGAGAAGATAATTGGGCTTTAAAGAAAAGCTTGGCCTTGTTCTTTTGTTGCCGTGAAAACTTCATATGGCTAAAACCCGTTTCCCCTTTTTTTTACCTTTTCATTCGAAAACCCTAACAAAAAAATCGAAGACGAAATAATGGCGACCGCGTTCAAAGAAATTAGGGCAGGCTCATTTTCCTCTATCATTATAGCTCGATTCAACTCGATTCGTTGCTTGTCGATCGACTAGAGCTGCTTGCGGCGACGTCTTCTTGGTCGAGCTTGTAATAGGTGAGTGATTTTATTCACTCACATATCTAATTCTCAGTTGAGTTCCTCGATGTTGTTGTTTCTCTGATTTAATCAAATGCGTATTTCGATTACTTGAGTATCTCGGCTTGCTTTTGAATAACTCTGGATTTCTAGATTTCCACGGTTTCGAATTTAACCTGTTCGATCCCGCTCTATTTGACTTCGACTATTTAGAGTATGTGATAGTGCATCACTTGGTGTTAATTTGTTACTTGAATTTTCACGGCATTGATTTTTGTCCATATCTCGCCTTGATTATATTTGATGATGATTTATGGCATTCGACCTCGGCCATATTTGTAGTACTTGAACTAGTTCGCTTCAGTGATTTATAATGTTATGTTGTTTAATTACAGTACACTGGTTGTTGAACTTTGAGTATGTTCATACCTGACTTGTTCGAATTTGCACTGTTCTTCCACTTCACCCGATGTTAACTGCATTCACTTCTGTTACCCTATTTGGTTGCATATACATTGCAATGTGCATCCAAGTTGATATTGATACCTCACTGATATGTCTGCATTTATTTGAGATGCATTTTGTTCATGCTGGAGTTTTGAGTTTCACTGTGGCACTTCTCTTTGCAGTGAGCTCTGTTGTGGTTTCTTTGTTGTTGGTAGTTGTCACGTGAGTTAGCTGTTTTGATTCACTCCATTTCATCTATACTTTGTAGTTGTATATTCACTGTTACACATTCATGTGCTTGCTGTCTTGTATACTGGCACCATGGTTGTATTGGAACTTGCATATGCATTTGTGGAGTTGTTCACTGATGCAATACTTGTCGCCATTCACCAAATAGTAGTAGCATTCCTGTATATGCTCCGAGTCATTGTAGCAGTGACTTGAACCTTTTAGCTTCTGATTTCACGTACTTCATTGAGTCTCATTGGTATTATTTGTGTACCTTGTTATCTGCAGTTACCTGGTCTATCTGAAATCACATAGTTTTGAATGTGATCATAATTGTCTGCACTTGCATGGTCTTTGTAGTTCCACTTGGTTTGAATTTGTGGTCTTGCTAGCATGTCTGCACTGCCTGTTATTTTGATCAGTGGCTTTTGAGTTACTTGTTTTATACATGTTGGCTTTGGTATCACCCTGTTTCACTGGTACATGTGTCTTTGTGGTCTTCACTTTTGTATAATCTGCACATGTTACTTGTATCACTCGTCCTGCCCTCACCCATATGTTCCTCTGGTACATTTGTCCTTGTTAGAACCTTGGCCTTTGTGTATTCATTTTGTTGCAGTTTGCCCCTTTTACTCAGTTGTGACTGCAGTTGGTTTTATATGCAGTTTTGTTCTTGTTGTTTTGCATTGCATTAATGCATTTGGGTTTGTTTTCGAATTCACTTGAGTTGAATCCGTTATTGTGGGTTTGACCTCGTGTTCGTTGGTAAGTTCTCAATGTGTACATACGTGCGCATTGTCCCTATTTGGCCGCTTTGACCATTGAGTCCGTGGCATTGAGATTTGAATCTTCATTTGATTTTGATTCGTTGATCTTTTGTGTATTTCGGGCAGTAGTGGCGAGGCAGTATACGCGTGCGTATACTGCAGCCCTATCTGATTTGACAGTTTTAAATTGATGTTTCGAATTGTTTTGTGTTCAATTCAATATTTTGAGTTGTATTCTGATTTGATGATTTGAATCTGCTGATTTGTTGTTTAACACTGTTTAGTGTTATATCTGCCGTTATCCGACTCCCTTATCGAGGAGTCGGATATACGAGATTTCTGTGACTGTCATCTATTTGAGATTGATTATTATTGCTTCTATGCACTAATAACTGAGTTTGAATTAGACTGACACGTGTATTATTTTCTTTTGATTGTAATACTCGGGTCAGACCCGAGTTATTTCAGGTTGTAGATTCTTGCTTTGAGTTGCTGTTCGGGATATGAAGACTTTTTATATCTTCTGGAGTAGTTTTCGTCATTTTTAGAAGTCGTGTCAAATTGTATAGGTTGATATGTATTCATGTATATTAGTTGATAATGTACGTGTGTATATAACTTCCAGAGTCGACGGTTGTAGTTGTATCATATGTATTGTGTCAACTATGTTGTAACTGACATCAGTTATATATATATGAGACTTTTGTTTTTATCTGTGTTCCGCATTTATATTATCTGTGTTATTGTTATATCTAATGTCCTAAACTATTATGAACCATTGTAGTTTGTTTTATACTGATAATTGGGTATGTCGATGGGAGTAAATAAATAATAGATGAAAAATAAAAAGTATATACCACTCCTACCGAGATAACCAATATTAGTGTAAGGCCAACTACGGATGGTCGCTCCTATCCAGCCTTATTCTTCGTAATAATAGACAGTATTTCATTTAATACTCTTTGTTATTATGAGCATAGAGGTGGGGCGTTACAGTTGGTATCAGAGCTTGGGGTTTATGGACATAATATAAAACATAACTTAGATGGAACATATGTTACAACTATTGGTCGATGTTTTATTTGTGATTTGAGTCAAAACTAAAGTTTTGAAATTTTGATGAAATTGTGTTCTGATGATTTGATTGATTTGTGTTCTATTTGTCAGAGTGCGCAGCGGAAACAGTGAAACTGTCTTCGCTGAGTACAACTGATAATCTTTTTGATTTAAAAAAATCAAAATACGAAATTGATATGAATTTCATTTGCTGTTTACATAGCTATAATTATTTTGTTTCTTTGAGAATTCGAAGAAATTACAGTTATGTGATTTTTGTTGAAATTTCCGTTGGCTTTCTTTTGTACTAACCATCTATTGATTAGAGTTTTGCTGTTTTGAATTATCTTCATTGAAGATACCTTCGAATGATTTCTTTGTTCATTCTGTAGTACGTGCAAAAATTTGAATTGCACATTACTGCATTTATTTACGTTGAACCGATGCTTGGTTATGAAACGTATTTTGTTGCCGTTATTTTTATAACGAGATTTTTACACCAATGCTAAAATTTTTGAAGCACGGTGTTTTATGGCATTTTGATGAATGGAAATTCACTGATATTACATTTTGATGTAAATTGTTTTGATGTGATTTTGATGTTTCAAAATTACTGTCGCTTTGGCTTCAGTAACCGTCATGTTTTAAAAAGTGGGTTTTCAAGCGGTTATTCCGCAATACTGATGTGTAACCGTTTTTACGGTATTTTGAGAAGTACAGTTTCCTTATCGAAATTGTTACTGATTTGCTGTTTTAATCACGTGATTGGAAAATCGTTTTAAAAATGAAAATTGTTTTATAAATTTTTAACAGTTTGCGTTTTCAAAAGAATGAGGAAGCGACTTAAACGGTTCAGCAAAATCGAGGATTATGACCCCTTTCTTTTACTGTTTCGCTTAACTCTGGACTTGTCCAGTTGAGAATGTGAATTGTTATTTTTACAAAATAAATAAAATTGTTTTCAGAAATTTTAACAGTTTGCGCTTTCAAAAGAATGAGGAAGCGATTTAAACGTTTCAGCAAAATCGAGGACTATGACCCCTTTCTTTTACTGATTCGCTTAATTCCGGACTTGTCCGTTTGAGAATGTAAAGTGTATTTTTACAAAATACACAATTTTGCACTTTCAAGGAAACGATGAAGAGATTTAAACGATTTAGCAAAAGTGCGGAGTATGGAACCACACTTTTACTATTTCGGTTAATTCCGGACTCGTTAATTGAATATCTGTTGTTTTGATGAATTTGATGATTTCACACTTTCAAGGAAACGATGAAGAGAATCAAACGATTTAGTAAAACACGTGGTATGGGACATGTGCGTTTGCTATTTCGGTTAATTCCGGACTCGTTAATTGAAACATTTTGATGCTTTCGTGTGCTTTCGAGCCACTATGAGGACCTTCGGGTCATTTGTTGGGCTTTCGGGCCACTCTGCGGACCTTCGGGTCAAATACCAGTACTAGACCTTCGGGTCACTCTGCGGACCTTCGGGTCATTCTGATGGGCGCCAAAATTATGTTGAGTACTTGGTAGGCTTCGGCCATTTGTTGATGCACGTGCGGCGAATTAAAAACTCGCCATCTGATGGGATCGATCCAAGCTTTTATGTTGATTTTCTAGTCTTCTTAATTGATTTCTAGATATTAGTTGCTTCCAATTATCTGCAGGTAATTGGATATTTGTTGATATGAGTTCTGATTATTGTTTTTGATAATCAGATATTTGTTGTTTCTAATTATCGCTTGTGATAATTAGATATTTGTTGATATGAGTTCTGATTATCGTTTTTGATAATAAGATATTTGTTGTTTCTAATTATCGCTTGTGATAATTAGATATTTGTTGATATGAGTTCTGATTATCGTTTTTGATAATCAGATATTTGTTGTTTCTAATTATCGCTTGTGATAATTAGATATTTGTTGATATGAGTTCTGATTATCGTTTTTGATAATCAGATATTTGTTGTTTCTAATTATCGCTTGTGATAATTAGATATTGGTTGAATTTGAAATTTGATTATCGTTTTGATAATCGAATATTTGTTGAATTTGAAATTTGATTATCGTTTTTGGTAATCGAATATTTGTTGAATTTGAAATTTGATTATCGATTGTGATAATCGAATATTTGTTAAAATTGAAATTTGGTTACCGTTTGCGGTAATTAAATATTTGTTGATTTGAGATTTAATTATCGCCTGAGATAATTAAATATTTATTGATTTGAGATTTAATTATCGCCTGAGATAATTAAATATTTGTTGATTTGAGATTTAATTATCGCCTGAGATAATTAAATATTTGTTGATTTGAGATTTAATTATCGCCTGAGATAATTAAATATTTGTTGATTTTAGATTTAATTATCGCTTGAGATAATTAAATATTTGTTGATTTGAGATTTAATTATCGCCTGAGATAATTAAATATTTGTTGATTTTAGATTTAATTATCGCTTGAGATAATTAAATATTTGTTGATTTGAGATTTAATTATCGCCTGAGATAATTAAATATTTGTTGATTTTAGATTTAATTATCGCCTGAGATAATTAAATATTTATTGATTTGAGATTTAATTATCGCCTGAGATAATTAAATAGTTGTTGATTTGAAATTTAATTATCGCTTGAGATAATTAAATATTTGTTGAATTTGAAACTTGATTATCGCTTGTGATAATTGAATATTTGTTGATTTGAAAATTTTGATTGTTGTTTTGGGATAATCGAATATTTGTTGATTTAAGAAATTTGATTATCGTTTTGATAATTAAATATTTGATAATTTTGCTGATTATGTAGCTTTTTAGCTTCTAATTGATTTTAGATTACGTTGATTGTATTGAATTGTTATTTCCTATCTATCTCTGTTAATAGTTAGAGTTTACTGATTTTGAAGTTGGTGTTTTCCAGTTATTTGTTGGATAACTAGATAATGGCCGTCTAGCAAATTGCGAATTTGTGTTTCAAAATTATCTTTGTTGATAATTAGGTTTTGTTGTTTTCTAATTATCGTATTGACAATTAGATATTGCTGTTTATGACTTTTTTGTATTTTAATTATCCGGTTGATAATTGAATATTGCTGATAAATTGTGTTTATCCAGTTTCGCTGCTTTCTGACTATCTATTGATAGTTAGATTTTGTTGATAATTTGTGAATTTCTATTATGAAATTAAAGGAGTTCTTTGATGTTTGAATTCTCTACTTTTATTTTTCTAGCTTAACCAGTTTAGGTTAGAAAATTTATTGTTAATAACGACCTTCATTATGAAAATTGCGGGGACGCAATTTTTATAAGGAGGGGAGTCTGTAACAACCGGGATTTTTGTAAATTTTAATTATCGACAGAATGACGATTTAATCTAGTTAACAATTGATATTGAATTTTAAATTGTATTTTAAATTCTTTAATAAAATTGTTATTCGCGGTTAGAGATTTAAATCAATCTGAAATTCATTTTTCTTTTGATTTGTATAATTCTCTATTAATCATTGTAGTGGAGTAAATAATGTTTGTGAAACGTTGTTTGGGAATTTAAAATCATGTTGAAATTCTTTTTAAAAATAGTAAAGATTACTCAATAAATTGTTGATTACTATAGAAATTATTTTTGGAAATTAGAGAAGATAATTGGGCTTTAAAGAAAAGCTTGGCCTTGTTCTTTTGTTGCCGTGAAAACTTCATATGGCTAAAACCCGTTTCCCCTTTTTTTTACCTTTTCATTCGAAAACCCTAACAAAAAAATCGAAGACGAAATAATGGCGACCGCATTCAAAGAAATTAGGGCAGGCTCGTTTTCCTCTATCATTGTAGCTCGATTCAACTCGATTCGTTGCTTGTCGATCGACTAGAGCTGCTTGCGGCGACGTCTTCTTGGTCGAGCTTGTAATAGGTGAGTGATTTTATTCACTCACATATCTAATTCTCAGTTGAGTTCCTCGATGTTGTTGTTTCTCTGATTTAATCAAATGCGTATTTCGATTACTTGAGTATCTCGGCTTGCTTTTGAATAACTCTGGATTTCTAGATTTCCACGGTTTCGAATTTAACCTGTTCGATCCCGCTCTATTTGACTTCGACTATTTAGAGTATGTGATAGTGCATCACTTGGTGTTAATTTGTTACTTGAATTTTCACGGCATTGATTTTTGTCCATATCTCGCCTTGATTATATTTGATGATGATTTATGGCATTCGACCTCGGCCATATTTGTAGTACTTGAACTAGTTCGCTTCAGTGATTTATAATGTTATGTTGTTTAATTACAGTACACTGGTTGTTGAACTTTGAGTATGTTCATACCTGACTTGTTCGAATTTGCACTGTTCTTCCACTTCACCCGATGTTAACTGCATTCACTTCTGTTACCCTATTTGGTTGCATATACATTGCAATGTGCATCCAAGTTGATATTGATACCTCACTGATATGTCTGCATTTATTTGAGATGCATTTTGTTCATGCTGGAGTTTTGAGTTTCACTGTGGCACTTCTCTTTGCAGTGAGCTCTGTTGTGGTTTCTTTGTTGTTGGTAGTTGTCACGTGAGTTAGCTGTTTTGATTCACTCCATTTCATCTATACTTTGTAGTTGTATATTCACTGTTACACATTCATGTGCTTGCTGTCTTGTATACTGGCACCATGGTTGTATTGGAACTTGCATATGCATTTGTGGAGTTGTTCACTGATGCAATACTTGTCGCCATTCACCAAATAGTAGTAGCATTCCTGTATATGCTCCGAGTCATTGTAGCAGTGACTTGAACCTTTTAGCTTCTGATTTCACGTACTTCATTGAGTCTCATTGGTATTATTTGTGTACCTTGTTATCTGCAGTTACCTGGTCTATCTGAAATCACATAGTTTTGAATGTGATCATAATTGTCTGCACTTGCATGGTCTTTGTAGTTCCACTTGGTTTGAATTTGTGGTCTTGCTAGCATGTCTGCACTGCCTGTTATTTTGATCAGTGGCTTTTGAGTTACTTGTTTTATACATGTTGGCTTTGGTATCACCCTGTTTCACTGGTACATGTGTCTTTGTGGTCTTCACTTTTGTATAATCTGCACATGTTACTTGTATCACTCGTCCTGCCCTCACCCATATGTTCCTCTGGTACATTTGTCCTTGTTAGAACCTTGGCCTTTGTGTATTCATTTTGTTGCAGTTTGCCCCTTTTACTCAGTTGTGACTGCAGTTGGTTTTATATGCAGTTTTGTTCTTGTTGTTTTGCATTGCATTAATGCATTTGGGTTTGTTTTCGAATTCACTTGAGTTGAATCCGTTATTGTGGGTTTGACCTCGTGTTCGTTGGTAAGTTCTCAATGTGTACATACGTGCGCATTGTCCCTATTTGGCCGCTTTGACCATTGAGTCCGTGGCATTGAGATTTGAATCTTCATTTGATTTTGATTCGTTGATCTTTTGTGTATTTCGGGCAGTAGTGGCGAGGCAGTATACGCGTGCGTATACTGCAGCCCTATCTGATTTGACAGTTTTAAATTGATGTTTCGAATTGTTTTGTGTTCAATTCAATATTTTGAGTTGTATTCTGATTTGATGATTTGAATCTGCTGATTTGTTGTTTAACACTGTTTAGTGTTATATCTGCCGTTATCCGACTCCCTTATCGAGGAGTCGGATATACGAGATTTCTGTGACTGTCATCTATTTGAGATTGATTATTATTGCTTCTATGCACTAATAACTGAGTTTGAATTAGACTGACCCGTGTATTATTTTCTTTTGATTGTAATACTCGGGTCAGACCCGAGTTATTTCAGGTTGTAGATTCTTGCTTTGAGTTGCTGTTCGGGATATGAAGACTTTTTATATCTTCTGGAGTAGTTTTCGTCATTTTTAGAAGTCGTGTCAAATTGTATAGGTTGATATGTATTCATGTATATTAGTTGATAATGTACGTGTGTATATAACTTCCAGAGTCGACGGTTGTAGTTGTATCATATGTATTGTGTCAACTATGTTGTAACTGACATCAGTTATATATATATGAGACTTTTGTTTTTATCTGTGTTCCGCATTTATATTATCTGTGTTATTGTTATATCTAATGTCCTAAACTATTATGAACCATTGTAGTTTGTTTTATACTGATAATTGGGTATGTCGATGGGAGTAAATAAATAATAGATGAAAAATAAAAAGTATATACCACTCCTACCGAGATAACCAATATTAGTGTAAGGCCAACTACGGATGGTCGCTCCTATCCAGCCTTATTCTTCGTAATAATAGACAGTATTTCATTTAATACTCTTTGTTATTATGAGCATAGAGGTGGGGCGTTACATCATATCTCTGATGTATATTGATATTCATTGTATCACTCTGTTGTATCAGATATTATATATCAATGTATTATTCTTTTCTTCCGCTGTGTTATTTACTTAATTGTGTTATAGCTCCGGCGAATCGGATTTGAACGGTCGAATCTGCGGCATTCTAGTACAATGTGAAGTACGGATGTTGATTTTCGAGCGGGCAAAACCCGAGTCGTTACATAATTAATTGAGCTCACTTATGGATGTTTGGATTCTATTGATTATCGAACTGTTTGATATTTCCTGATATGTGATGCTTTGTGATATATCCTGATTTGTGTTGTTACCTGTAATTTATTATCTGTGACTTTATATATCTGTGATTTGTTAATGGAAGATGAGCGTTATAGTTCATATCGCTTATCAATTATATTTCTGTATTCTGATCTGTGATGATTGTATGATGTTGCACTATTGTGTGTGAAACCCCTGGACTACACTTTTACACACACAAATATGGATTTCACGTGGAAATCGGTTAAGTCACAGATGATTTAAAATTTATGTTTTGAAATTGAAATTTTAATTTCAATTTATTTTGAAATTGGAAATTGGGGTTTAATATGAAAAGCTTTTGAAAGGAGTTTTAAAGATAGTTTGGATATCTTGAAATTTAAATAATTTGATTTAAACTTAAATTCAAGATTTGAAATTGAATTCTATGATTTGAAACTAGGGATTAAAGATGTTATACCCGTTATATAAGGGTTAAACTATTTTAAAAGTATTGATTTTGGAATGTGAATATAATTCAAGGGCTTTAACTCGTGCAAATATAATTGGATTTTTCTGAAACAAAAACTATTTGTTTTCAAATAATAACAGCCTTCATATAAGAAGTGAACTTCCAATTTGTGTTGAAAGGTTTCAAATTTAAAATGAAATTGAAAAATGGTTTTCCAAGTTATGAATGAATTCTTTTTGAAAGCTATGAATTGAATCTGTTTATTTTTAACAGATTTAAAATGATGATTTGTTTAAACCATTCGAAATGAGATTGTTTTGAAAGCTATAAGTTGAATCTTTGTTTTAAAGATTTAACGAGTTAATCCAATTGAAACGGAAATTGTTTTGAAATCTGTGAATGAATTTTTATGAAACTGGGTGAACTTTGTGAAATAAATCTTTTTGTTTAAAAGATTTGAAATGGTAATCGATTGGAACCATTTAAAAAGGAAGTTGAATTATTAAGTTGTGACTTAATTGAAATCCCATTATCCATTCGTTTTGAATATTACGCTCACTATTCGGGTTAGCCGGGAAAAGACATTTGTGTCATATAACACATTCCGAATAGTGATACGTCGTATATGGATAGCATTTGAAGACCGGTGGTGAAGACCGGATATTTTCAAAAACGAAAGGACAACTCGTCGAATGTCTCTGCATCGACTGGTCCCCGGTATAGAGATTTGATCATCCTTTGTGATGGGAAGTCCGGACGTGATTAGAAAATTATCCGGATTTGCAAGGGCTACTTTGGAAGTGCCTTCGGTTCTGTTCGAACCCGGAACAGACTTGTATGGATTGTATGTCTGACATTACACTTTGAGATATAAAGCTGATTTCTTTCAAATACATTTCTGTTGGTGGCGGAGAATTTATTCTCTTAGCTTAACACCCTTCTCTGAGACGTACGAGCTAGGAGGTTATGTAGTTGAAATTTATCAGCGATATATTCCCAATTTGGTAATGTGGCATGATGAGTGTTGCTGTGTGATGATCATTGTTTGATCATTTGTGATATGATCATTTGTTTGATCATTTATCTTTGTGATCATTACTTTGATCATCTGTTGACCCAAAGCATGGCATTGTGACAAAGCGTAGCTTTGTGGACGAGACTTCGTCAGAGCCTCACAACCCGGAAATGGTCGAAACAAGAATTGTGTGGCAAGGTTTCAGGGGTAGCTTCCCTAGGGTATGACCATTCCTTTTGGAAAAGGGTAGTATCATGGTATGGAGCCCAGATACTTACTCATGTGGACGCACTTGATTTATTATGTGTGATGTTGGATACCGAGCGCTCGGATAAAGGTCCCAAAGGATCGGGGGTGGCATATCTGAGGTTTTGTATATTCCCCGGGAAAGGGGTAGCCGGCCTTGTTTGGCAGAGAGCAGTTTGTCTCTCGGAGCGTCCCTCCAGAGGCGTTCTTTCGTGGAATAGGAAGTTCCTTAGCCTGACCATTTGTTGGAAATCCAAACAAAACAATACGAGCCCTGTACGGTTTTAGTTGTATTACCTGCCATGGAATGTGGCGGTAACCTGCTATTGAACATGGTAGCTATAGTAGGCATAGTTCGAAATGTCTATGCTGGCTAAGATTGATATTATACTTTCGAAATGTTTTCTGCACTATGCACTAGTAATAATATCAATTGATTTGATTTTGCGTAGTATACATCTTTGACTATCATAAGGAGAAATCTTCTCCAATTCTGCGTTTGCATTGTGTGTGTGGCGGGAGGCCTTATGGTAGTCTCATTTTCCAAAAGCATTGCGAATTGACTTTAAAATTCTTTTGCTATTTGTTTTTAAAGATAAACTGTTTTTGTTGCTCACACCAGTCCCATGACTGATCCAGAGTTTATTGTTTCTTTCCTAAACTCTGGATGCTCAAAAATTTTCTACACGAGCAGTCTAGAGTTGGGTTTTTCAGATAGTCAGAATTAGTAGATTTTCTGGAGCTAGTTCAGTCTTTGGATCGGACTGCACTTTCTTATCTTTGTGCATCGTTATTGGGAGTTCAAGCTATTTCTGGATTGGCGTTTTGGAGATGGAGATTATCCGCTGCTGGTGTTATCTATTTTCTTTCCGCTGTTATTTCTTGTATCATATCTTTGATGTATATTGATATTCATTGTATCACACTGTTGTATCAGATATTGTATCAGTGTTGTATATCAATGTATTATTCTTTTTCTTCCGCTGTGTTATTTACTTAATTGTGTTATAAGCTCCGGCGACTTGGATTTGAACGATCGAATCTACGACATTCGAGTACGATGTAAAGTATGGATGTCGATTTTCGAACGCGAAAAATCTGACTCGTTACGGTAATCTACTTAGATAAATTTGTACAACCTTTATAATTGATAAAGTGTTTATCAACTAAAATATACAAATGAATTGAATTAAGATGAACATAGAAATATAAAATATACTTACCAATAGACTTTTGGCACATTGTTACTTCAAAACCCATGCAAGAGCCAATTTATACAACCACTAAAACATTTGTGCCTTAGTCGCTTAGGTGTTTATTTTTCCCAAGACCGTTTATTGTCTTCCATGAGTTTTGAACCCTAAAATAATAAAATAATATGGATATTTGATCTATATTTAATCATATATAAATGGTATATGGTGAATAGTTACAGTTTGTAATGTACGAAAGTTTGAAGAAATTAGTTCAGTCGAAATTAGCCAATAACCATCATGTGGTATCCTTAAATGTTAACTAAAATGTAACTTATATGATATCCTTAAATGTTAAGGATGACCAAATGCATTCTGTAAAGATTTTATTATGGTCTTGTAGTAAGGATTTCCTTTAAAATGGTTCGACCATTTGGAAAGAAAAACCAGTGTATGAGAGTGGATGTAACTAGGAACAGTTGGGATGAAGAGAGTGAATGGTTACCTCTCCTTCATGAAGATAAAATACAAAAAGGTACTTAAAATGGAATGAGAATGTACTTTCTGTTCCAAATGTATTTTCATATAGAAAATTGTTTTCAATGAAAGTTTTTTCTTCGAGTTTAAGATATATAACTTGAAACTCTCGACCGCAAAATTAGTTATAGTATATGATATAAAATTTCATAATAAGTGGTTAAATAAAGCTCTGTATTTTGTATGCCATTATAGTAATGGCGGGAATAATGAGAGCATAAACAACACTTCTTAATAGACGCATCAAGTTACGAAAAATTGTTTCATTAATATATTAAACATTATTTATTACATAATAGCTGCTTTTTAATATTGACTAAAAATAGATATAGTTTTATTTTAAAATAAAGACTATGAATATACATTATAAAATACATCTATAATAATGATATTTATTTTCATAACAAAACCGATGCATTAGAAAGTATGGGAGTAAACTTTGTATAACTATTTTGGAAATATGGACTAAACCATATCTTTGTTGAATAATCAATAATCATATAATTATGAATCATGTAGTAATGATGAATTACATCTTAGAAGAATAAAGGCAAAGAACACATTCAGTGGGAGCAACTGAAGAGTTAATAAACTCTTAGAATTGATTCGTAAAGATGTTTGAAATGATAGGTCTAATAATACCAGTATGGTTCCACATACTTTATTAAATTCACTAATGAATTATCACTGACATGATTATGTGTATTTGATGCATAAGTGGTATATCTATGATAAGTTCATAGACTGAAAAATGGAAGTAGATAACATAATCAGTAAAAGGAAATAAAAGAATTTGATTTGATCGAATAGGAGAGTGTATTAAATAGAGTTCCAAATGTACCTAAAAATGAATAAAGATTCAATCTCAAAATCA
The DNA here is from genome assembly GCA_030737815.1 of Allium fistulosum. NCBI lineage: Eukaryota > Viridiplantae > Streptophyta > Magnoliopsida > Asparagales > Amaryllidaceae > Allium > Allium fistulosum. Next base: position 904,635,496 of record CM060903.1, read on the forward strand.
CTCCTCCTTATGATATATAATGATTATCGATAAGGAGTAATCCGACTTTGTTAGACAAAATATGATTGATAATTTATGAAGTTGAGTTGACTTTTTTCTGTAAAGTTGTGTACTTAAGAGTAAATACATACGGTTAAAATTGATTTCGTTTAAAACATAGTTTAAAATATCATACAAGATAATAATTTATTAGAAACTCATACATATGTTAGGTCAAGAAGTTGATAGGTTGTGTGAGTCAAGGGACTGCATTTAATACTTGTTCATGAGGGGTTTTGTGTGGATCATCCCCAAGATCCGATCGATCAGTATTGATTGACATTTTATGTTATGAGCTTATAAGTTTCGTAAACCTAAAACTAAAATCAGTTTTATACACATATAAAGGTAATTTAGAAAATGTTTATGAACAACTATCCCGTTGCACTAAGAAATAATTGTTGTTTCAAGAAATGCTAACTTCATGACGAGGAATTTCTTTTAGAAATTATTGCTTGTAAATTGGATTTGGTATGATCCAAAAAGAAAACTAATTATAGAGGATGAAATGAAATAACCAACCCTAAATTGACACAACACATCAGAATGTCCAAAAGTTTTCTCGCACATTATAGAAGAAACTATGAATTTCTTATCAATGTCGAGAAAATAGAATTTCCTTAGTTTACAATAAGCCATTAAGAATACTGACTTTACCATATGGCACGATACATAATTCCTGAATAGATTTCAAATATAGTGTTAAAATATGATTATGATAGTTGAACCTAAAGGGATATAATCCATTGGCCGCAAATGTAAACCAATGCAGTTGGAATATAGTAAGCAATGCTAGTAAGAGTAGCATTGTAAATTTCAATTGTTGATATAGTAAGCAATGTTAGTAAGAATAACATTGTAAATTTCAGTTGTTGATACTAACGTAACAGATTTGTCATTCAGTGTGCATAAATTAATTTAGATAGTCTAATCATAAAATTATCGCCAATATGATTTTAAATTTTGGGACATTAAGCTCAAAAAATTCTAAATAATCATTTAGAATAGACTGTTTTCATATAACAAACAAAAAAAATTTGAAGTCGGTGGGATCGATACTGGGCTTGTAGGTTTCGGGCATGGTCCAAGAACTGATACAAAAGTATCGGTCAATGAGTATCAAAATTGAGAAAATATTTTGTCAAAGAAATCAAACAGTTTAATTTTCAATCAAAATGCAAAGAAAGTGTGTGTTTATAATAAAGAATATTAAAGGTACTAAAATATTTCTAAAATCTATAGGTAAACATCAAATTTATTATTGTTAACGATGTACCCATGTTAAAATCATTTTAGTTTAGTGGTTTAATACTTGACATTGGATTTGAAAATGACATCTTTTACAATCAGTATAAAAGGATTTTGGGATTGTCCCAAATAATATACACGGACACCATATTAAAATGTTTAATATGGTTTTAATATGTAGCATGTGAGAAAGATTCCTTATGCATTGATAATTTGAATTATCATATATATTGTGTTGTCTACTATATCGCAATTTGCATATGTAACCTATACAATAAGCAAGTGTCAAATCCAAATTAAGTTCAGTAAATGGTCATTAAGATTGTCCTCGAGTATTATTAAATACTAGACAATTGTTTATAGAAACAACGGACTCCTTATGAAGGAATGTTTGGATTCAAACTTCATAAGAGATATCAAGAATAGTACCTAAACTCATGTTCAAACTTAATTAGGGAGTTTTAAATTGGAAATGTTCCAAATAAATAGGCTATGTACAGCGCCTTGAACAAGTGCAAAATAAAAGCAATGTATATATAAATGCACAAAATTTTACGTGAGCAAGGTGATAATCCCATAACATTGTTATGTGATAATAATTTTGCTATACATATCGCGAAAGAACCTAGAGCTCACTAAAAGTCGAGAAACATACTCTAAAAAGTTCCATATGATAAAAGTAGTTTATCAACATCGGAGAGAGTGATTGACACAGCAGATAAATAAGACAATATAGCATATTCATTCATGAAGGGACTAACTCGGTTAGTTCTAAGCAAACTGATTAAAGGGATAAGATTGAGACTCTACAATTGGCTCCAAGTGCAAGTAGGAGATTGAAAGTGCTAGGAGTGTGCCCTAGGGGTGATTCTGGAATTTATTATAAACTATTAACTCTATAATAAAATCTCGTTCAAAATAAAAGGTGTTGTTTTCCGTTATATATAATTGGTATATTATGATATATTAATTCATTGATTTGAATATATTTAACATAAAAATCTTTAAATGATATTTTATGTGATAATAATTACAAAGAGTTGTAATCATGAAAAAATTATTGCAATATTAGAAAAACATATTATTTTAAATATTCTTGATTAAGATGTTTTGCAAAAGGATATCGATACATTCATTGAGACCAGAGTATGTAACGCTCTCCAAATGTTAGGTAGTGTATTACTCATGGTTGTTGGGGGCACCAAGAGGTTCATATTGATGGTTATTAGATAACTATGAATGACTCATTTGAGAGTATCTTATTGATTTATAACAACTAGGTCGAATAGGAAATCTTGAGTGATGATATTACACAATTCTTTCGACTTGAGAATACTATTGATGTAACGAAGCGGATTTTCACGTTCAAAAATCGACATCCATACTTTACATCGTACTCGAATGTCGTAGATTCGACCGTTCAAATCCGAGTCGCCGGAGCTTATAACACAGTTAAGTAAATAACACAGCGGAAGAAAAAGAATATAGATATACAACATCTGATACAATATCCAGATACAATGATGATACAATGAATATGTTATCCCGCGTTTTGGCAAGGTCGTGACACCAAGAACTTGACTACAAACCAATGACAGTTCGTCTTGGAGATCGGTTATACGTAGGCTCACTATGGATATCGACAAATTTTTTCCGAGTCCGGATCGGGCTACAATTTATATGACATGACAAGCAAAGCTATGGGAGCCAACATTTGGAATTTCAAGTCAATCGGAGTTCATATGCTCCAGATATTGATGGATCACGGCTGAGAAATCTGAACTTGCATCGATCATATCTCGAGATCTACAAGTCCAAATGCCACCAAATTTGGACAGTAGCTTACTGGCAACATAAGGAATGTCCACGCCAAATTTCAGATCGATCGGAGCAATTCTTGATCGATTCGAACCAAGGGTCGAAACGATATGGACCAACTTGCATCGATCATATCTCGGGATCTACAAGTCCAAATGCTACCAAATTTGGACAGTAGCTTACTGGCAACCTAAGGAATGTCCACGCCAAATTTCAGCTCGATCGGAGCAATTCTTGATCGATTCGAACAAAGGGTCGAATCGATATGGACCAACTTGAATCGATCATAACTCGAGATCTACAAGTCCAAATGCCACCAAATTTGGACAGTAGCTTACTGGCAACCTAAGGAATGTCCATGCCAAATTTAAGCTAAATCGGAGCAAATCTTGATCGATTCGAAGCAAGGGTCGAATCGATATGGGCCAACTTGCATCGATCATATCTCGAAATCTACAAGTCCAAATGCTATGAAATTTGGACAGGAGCTAACTGGCAACCTAAGGAATGTCCATGCCAAATTTCAGCTCAATCGGAGCAAATCTTGATCGATTCGAAGCAAGGGTCGAATCGATCCCAAAGTGGGCCCGGATTTCCAAAGAGCGGGCATGTGGGCCCCCTCACGCGCCAGAACTGGTCTCCCCTCAATTTAGGCGAAATATCAGCCTCCTACACCTATAAATAGAGCCCTTGGTCATTCAGAAAAGGGGTCGGAGAATTCTAAGTACTGAAGAGCGCCCAGATTCTGCCAGATTTACTCCAGAACATCGCCGCTGCTTTAGATTGAGACTTAGCATATAAAATCAGTTGTATTACAGTATAAGAAATTGTAATCTTCAAGTATCGAGCAATAAAATCATCAAACTTCATAGTGGACGTAGGCGAAACGCCGAACCACTCTAAATCGCTGTCTTCTGTGCAATTTACTTTCTGTTATTTGGAGTTTTTGTTAGATAATCCTCAGTCTTAATTTTCCTTCTTCACTTTTATCTCTTCAAAAACTTCCGAAGAGTGTTGTGCCCATTTTTGGTACAAACACTTTGGTGCTTTCACTGAGAAAAAACGCAGTTTTTTCTCCTGCTCTATGGATCTACTACCGTCGTTGGATTGCAAAAATCTAAGGAGAAGATCCAGATCTGTTCATAAGTGGTTCCTTCTATTCTATTCAGATTGCTCCAGATCTAAGAGGAACTACATTCATCATGAATTCCATACCCATATTTTCGAATCCAGAAAAAATGCAATTTTTCGTATCCATGAAAATATGGTGATTTTCGTATCCATGTCTTCGAATCCATGAAAATATGGTGATTTTCGTATTCGTGTCTTCGAATCCATGAAAATATGGTGATTTTCGTATCCATGTCTTCGAATCCATGTCTTCGAATCCATGAAAATATGGTGATTTTCGTATCCATGTATTTGTTTCCAGAAAGTATGGTGATTTTCATATCCATCTTTCGAATCCAGAAAATATGCTGTTTTCCGTATCCATAATCTTCGTATCCATGAGATGGATGCCATACTTCTTATCCATGAGATGGATGCTGTACTTCGTATCCATGAGATGGATGCTCTACTTCGTATCCATGAGATGGAAGCTGTACTTCGTATCCATCAGGAAGCAATACTTCGTATCCATCCATCTGCCTCCAATTCGTATCGATACTCACAGGTACTTCGTATCCATCCATCTGCCTCCAATTCGTATCGATACTCACAGGTACTTCGTATCCATCCATCTGCCTCCAATTCGTATCGATACTCACAGGTACTTCGTATCCATCCATCTGCCTCCAATTCGTATCGATACTCACAGGTACTTCGTATCCATCCATCTGCATCTACTTCGTATCGATCGACAGATACCACTTTCGTATCGATCTAGCCATGCGCACTTCATATCGATACGAAGACGAGCACATATGATGGATTCGAACAAGAATGATACGAAGAAGGACTTTTTCAGGTTGCTTGATGGATACGAAATTAAAAAAAATAAAAAAATTCGGGTACGACCCAAATTTCCTAAAAAGAGGCTAAAAAAAAAATTTTTCGGGGGAAACCCCCCGAACCCTAGCCGCAGCGCAGGGCACCCGCATAGTGAATTTAATCACCAATTTAGTGAAGGAACATTCCATCCGTGCTTCTAACTATTCCATGACTGAACAAGACATAGGAGATCACAACCGTACTCCCAGAGGCTGGAGAACCTAGCTAATATGCCAAGAACTGGAGTTGATTAATATATCAAGCTTTTAAGGTGGAATGCAACTCCCTCCAACTAACCAGCTTTTAAACTCCTGAATTGACAGCTATGGTACGATGGTTAATATGACAACTCTCCGACATTGTCTACTCTGCCAACCCAAAACATAGCTGGTCACTGCTGAACCATCTTCAAATGCCCGCATCTTAATCATTCCATGTCCACATGACTAAAAGCATAACATACAACCTCAAGAGGACTTCCTTAGTACCCTATATAGGTCTCCTATCTAGATGAAAGTTTGGGATAAACACCAATCTATTAGCCCATTTTAACCAACTCGCCGTCCAATCGGCATTACCAACCACTCAAACGTTGGGCAATCATGCATACATCATTCACTAGGGTTACAAGGCCCCTTGGCAATAAAATGGACTTGATCATAATGTCGATTGGAGAATCTTTTCCAGTCGAGACCTATTCGTTGAAACCATCCTACATGAAGAACTTCCAATGAAAGTTCAACATGCTGACTACGTCAGTGCACGTTGGAAATATACAACCCCCCGCACTACCTCATGAAGTGAGAATTGCGCATGGCTTACACCAAGAGTGATGAGTGCCATCAAACGCAGATGTCTTCCCTCATTCCTTAGAGAAGACCGTCGATCACGACTTTAACAAGAGAACTGGTGGATCGCCGCCGACAATTACACCAACATGTCTAGGCCATTTTTGAGTTGATGAATCAGATGAAGGATCAGCATAGCAAGATAAGGACGGGACCTGCTCCATACTCTAGATCGGAAAACTCCTCTTCTCTAAATGGCTACCGTGAACGCCAATGCCATAAGGCTGCTCCGGAAAGGATAGCTCCAACAATATGTGCAAGCCCTATAAAACGAAGGACCGGGAACATCCGACTCCTATCAATCAAATACTTTGATCAAATTGAACCATTTGCGTTAGACTTCCAACTGAGAAGGGCTGGAATGATGTGCAATAGCGAGCATACGACGCCGCCTCACTTATCAATGAGATTTGATCTGATCTCTTTTGAATTATTTCTAATTAAATTTCATTTACGTTGCGAAATATGACCTACTTGAATTAAACTACTTGCAAATGATGCAGGTAACCAAGTACTTAAGATTGGGTGCAAAACGACCTCCGCGGACCATGATCAAATCATTGAGATATCATCGTGATGAGCATGATTCGACCACTCATCGGCTACTATATGCCCCTGACTGGGGGCAAGGCAACAAAGCGGAAGAGACCGACAAGGTCAGAACCCTAGTACAAAGTGGATGCAACCGACCATCCACTCATCCGCCTATGCAATTTAATTAGGAGATGTAAGAAAGACTTGGAGTTATATGTCCCAACAATGCACTCTCCATCTCGTACTTGAAGCTTGCCAAAATACTTATGCTTCTTCTGATGCCTGATAAAATCAGAGTCACATCTAGGGTGGATGTGATGTCACCATCCATGCATCCAATCCTACATTAGACATTTGGGATTATTTGAGGGAACACATGTTTAAAGGTCTAACCCTCAATTTAAAGTCATCAACGACTGACTGCCTACTCACTAACCATCACGAGCTGTCATTTCAACTCTTTTCCTTAGCTCGATCGAAAGAATGTAAAGTATAAATTAGATGTGACTCGATTGTCCATCAGCTCTTCAATTCTTGCCCCTGACTTAAGGGAATATGCACAACTCAAAGTGGATGTAGTTCTACCATCCTCTCCTCTGCTCGAGCTTAAAGTTTTCCGAAACAATAATCTTACTCCTTAGGCTTGGCAGAAGCAAAATCCAAATGAACATGGATGCGATTCAACCATCTATAAATTATATCTCATCCTTCATTGTGGGCGGATAAGTGAAAAGTAATCGGGATCCTACCGATCTCTCGCTAAGTGAAACCCCAAGCTCGGGGGCATATCGCTACACAAAAAGCCGGACAAAAACTGATACATGGCGATCCATCAACAAACTCCAGCTTCCGAGAGCGCGAACTGGAGTATAAACATTAACCAAACCCCAGAGTACTCCGAGAGCGCGAGCTGGGTACAAACATCAACAAACTCCAGACTCCGAGAGCGCGAGCTAGAGTATAAACATTAACTAACTCCGAGATCCCAGAGTGCGAACCAGAGTATAAACATCAGAAAACTCCAGACTCCGAGAGCGCGAGCTGGAGTATAAACATTAACTAACTCCGAGATCCCAGAGTGTGAACCAGAGTATAAACAACAACTAACTCCAAACTCCCAGAGCGCGAGCTGGAGTATAAGCATCAAACAAATACGGCTTCGAGGAGGGTAGATCCATCTACCTAACGACTTCGACCGTATCTCCATTCAATGCAGCTTCGAGGAGGGTGGACCCGTCCACTTAACGACTTCGACTGCATCTCCATCAAATATGGCTTTGAGGAGGGTAGGTCCATCTACCTAACGACTTCGACCGTATCTCCATTCAATGTAGCTTCGAGGAGGGTGGACCCGTCCACCTAACGACTTCGACTGCATCTCCATCAAATACGGCTTCGAGGAGGGTAGGTCCATCTACCTAACGACTTCAACCGTATCTCCATTCAATGCAGCTTCGAGGAGGGTGGACCCGTCCACCTAACGACTTCAACTGCATCTCCATCAAATATGGCTTCGAGGACGGTAGATACATCTACCTAACGACTTCGACCGTATCTCCATTCAATACGGCTTCGAGGAGTGTAGATACATCTACCTAACGACTTCGACCGTATCTCCATTCAATACGGCTTCGAGGAGGGTAGATACATCTACCTAACGACTTCGACCGTATCTCCATTCAATGCAGCTTCGAGGAGGGTGGACCCGTCCACCTAACGACTTCGACTGCATCCCCATCAAATACGGCTTCGAGGATGGTAGATACATCTACCTAACGACTTCGACCGTATCTCCATTCAATGTAGCTTCGAGGAGGGTGGACCCGTCCACCTAACGACTTCGACTGCATCTCCATCAAATACGGCTTCGAGGAGGGTAGGTCCATCTACCTAACGACTTCAACCGTATCTCCATTCAATGCAGCTTCGAGGAGGGTGGACCCGTCCACCTAACGACTTCAACTGCATCTCCATCAAATATGGCTTCGAGGACGGTAGATACATCTACCTAACGACTTCGACCGTATCTCCATTCAATACGGCTTCGAGGAGTGTAGATACATCTACCTAACGACTTCGACCGTATCTCCATTCAATACGGCTTCGAGGAGGGTAGATACATCTACCTAACGACTTCGACCGTATCTCCATTCAATGCAGCTTCGAGGAGGGTGGACCCGTCCACTTAACGACTTCGACTGCATCCCCATCAAATACGGCTTCGAGGATGGTAGATACATCTACCTAACGACTTCGACCATATCTCCATTCAATGCAGCTTTGAGGAGGGTGGACCCATCCACCTAACGACTTCGACTGCATCTCCATCAAGTACGGCCTCGAGGAGGGTGGACCCGTCCACCTAACAACTTCGACCGTATCTCCATTCAATGCAGCTTCGAGGAGGGTGGACCCATCCACCTAACGACTTCGACTGCATCTCCATCAAGTACGGCCTCAAGGAGGGTGGACCCGTCCACCTAACAAATTCGACCGTATCTCCATTCAATGCAGCTTCGAGGAGGGTGGACCCATCCACCTAATGACTTCGACTGCATCTCCATCAAGTACGGCCTTGAGGAGGGTGGACCCGTCCACCTAACAACTTCGACTGCATCTCAACCAAGTTACATCACTCATTCCCCGAGCATAGGCGCAGACTCAACACATGAAAATGAGTGATCAACAGCTGTCATAAAGATGCAAGTCCCCAGAGTGTGGACAGGGGTATAAACATCAAATAGGTGCGATGAATGGCCCTTCAACTGACTCTGATCCCCAAAGTGTGGCTACAAGAATAGACAAACGAACGAATGAGATTCGACCATTCATTCACCAATTCTGACCTGAACTCGACATGAGCAGTGTAAACTCACTACAGGTGCAATTAGACCATCCACGAGCTAACTCTGCTAACCCAAGACTGGGGGCAGAAGTGCAAATCACCGAAAGAAGAGAAAGGTGACTCGCTACATCTCCAGCTTAGCGTCCTTTACAACTTAAGGAAATGACTACAAGGAGACCTTTATGCTAACCAATCAGAATGATGCCCGAAGTTCTGGGCAACCAATTATATCGTACTGCCGGATCGACGGGCAATATCGATCTGCACCTTTCATATCATACCATTGGATCGATAGGAAATGAGGTCCGAGCATTCTACATCGTGCCGTTGAATCGACGGTCAATATCGGGACCGGAACGTCCATCGAATACCTTTGACCAATAGAGCACGGATAGAAGAATAAACCACGAATGAGTGTGACTTGACCATTCGTCCTCTGTCGCCTTCCTTCGATCCGTCAGGAAGAGCATGAGACCAAATGAGCATGACATGACTGCATTTGAGCTGACTTTATCCCTAGATCTGACGGGAGAACGTAAATCGAAATGGACATGGTTGATCACCCAACTCCAAATGAATGCAACGCGACCATTCATTCATTGACTCTTACCATGATCCAACTAAAAGAGCAATTCAAAACAAGTGCAACCTAAACATCGGCACACTGATTCTTACCCTGGATTCAACAAGGGAAGCATCAATCCTGCATTAGATCTGATTGGACGATTCACTCTTCAGTTTTTGCCCAAAGTACGGCGACATAAGCAGCGAAGTGAATGTCATTGACCGTCCAGAATCTAGCTTATTTCCGAATGTTGGCAAAGTAACAATGTATTCCGCTAAGAAAAAAGAACTATAACATAATACATGATAGGCACGACTCAGCCTTCCATTGATTAACTCGATCCCATGGTTCAATGGGATAGAATACAAAATTGAAGCGGACATTATCTACCCTACCACTTATCGAGATATTCCCCAGACTTAGGGGCACGAACAAGAAGATAAGGTTGCGACCGAAAGGATGCCTAGAGTTAGAATCATTGGATCAATACTAGGACTTATGGGCGACTGATCATCATTCTGACCTTTCCAATGAGCAATGGATCGTAGGTACATTGAATGAAAAGCGCATCATTCAGAAACATAAGTCAATTCAATCTCAAAGCTGGAGCCAGCTATGTAGCAGCGTGCAATACAAGGCTAAGTTCTACTAATCCTTTGATTCGACATCCTTCTAAGCCTGATCATTTACCATTGCAAATAAACACATGAGGCGCCTAAAACCCATCACGAGTACTGTAGACCAGATCACAACTCTGCGCAATGATGAAGAAAGAGTCAACTGTTTAACTTCAGGTAAATCTTGATGTGTTCGTCTGGACTCGATCTCATATATATATATATATATATATGGACTCTCGCCAGCCATGAAGAACCCTACACTAAATGTCGACCCGAGGCATGTCTCGGTAAAAATAAGCGATGCGACATGGATCCGGAGAGATCTGTTGCACTTAAAGAGGAGGCGAATCTGCTCAAAACCAGTGGGTTTATTCGTTATGCCCTCCAACCAAAACGAGTATCCAATCCTTTACTTATAAGAAAAACAAACATACGTCAACTACTCAGATTTGCATGGGGTATGACAAAGCACAGTTTTCCACTTCCAATGATCAACCAACTGATGGACCCGACCATCAGACATGAATTACTCACATCCATGGAATGCAAACTCCGGATACAATTAGATACTGAAGCATGTCCCAAACCAGGAATACAACTGTTTCGCTACTAACCTGGGCCTATAGTGCTATGCTGCAATCTATAGTTTCAAACTTAAGGACACTTGTGCTACTTACAAAAAGACGATTAACAAATCATTCAAAAATTAGATCGACCGATCGAAAAAGGTAGATGTGGTTAATATGCTCGTGAGATCATGACTATCAAACAACCACATCGATGACTTGGCCGAGATATTCAGTGCTCTCCAGAAAATGCAGGATCAAACTCAACCCTTCGAAATGATCTTTCATCATTACATCAGAAAGATTCTTTGTTTTCATCATCAATTCTCATGGAATCAAGACTAATTTCTAGAAAATTCCGACAATTAGAGACACCCATGTACCGAGGACAACCAAGCAGCTCTAATAGATCGCTTAAAGAGACCACCCATTTTACCTAAGCTTTTGGATCGCGAAGATTTATACATCAATTGGGCCATGTCAACACACGCCATAAGCGTCGCGATGCTATGTGAAAAGAAATGAATCCAAAGACCCGTATATGGTGAAGGCTGGCTACTGGCAAGCTCACCCCATTAACATTCATACCGACCAACTGTTAAGATAGGTCCAATAGAAACCTTAGATGTATACTTATCTCCCTCGGAGAGCTCTCCATGGTTAAACATTAGCATTCTTCATATCTGAATCCACCACATCAGACAATTATCCGAAGAACAGTGGAGAACCGTCCAACCGATGGAGAACGTACACCGATGGAACTTCCAATAATCAGCTTTCTAACATCGAAGTTGCGTTAACGACTCCTGAGGAACGAACGATCTGCTACGCCCTGAAACTCAACTTCCCTACAACAAATAACGAAGCTAAGTATGACGCCTTGGCACTCAAACTTGCAAGAAAACTACGAGTGGAAACTTTACATGTTTTATGTGATTATTGGTTAATAGTACGCCAAGTCAGGGAAAATTATCTGATTAGGGGGCATCGTCTTGCTCCTTATCTCAATCGGGACCAAAAGCTACTAGCCGGCTTCGACTATTACACCAATACACAAATCCTTAGAGAACTAAACGAAAAGGCCGAATCAATCGCCAAGCTAGCCAGTTCTAGGGATGCACGACAAATAGACTTTGTCCCAGTTGAAATACTTATTATTCTAGGCATTGACATATGAAGATCAACTATATCTTGGAAACGGATCTAGAAAAAGAGTCATGGATGATTCCTATCAAAGATTATCCACAATCGGGGATTCTTTTTGAATGAAGGAATGAGAAATGGAATATCCTCTGTGAAGCCTCACTGCATGATTACGTCAAGATCGTTCGACTCCGTCGATACAAAGCATTACTCCTGTATCCGCCAATCCGAGACCCATTATGACGTATCGGCCGATACGAAGCATACATTCCAACATCTCAGATCGATCCAGGAGAGGATCGAAACAAAGGAAGGACTCAAAACAACCATCGAACGTTGTTACAACTTGAATTTCACTTCGATCCAGGAGAGGATCGATACGAAACTCAATCCAAACAAAAACTAAAGAACTTGACAACGACTCGTGAATGTGCAAACGTTAACAGGAGCCAGGTTAACATACGTACATGTATGACGGACTAACATTCAATTTTCAAAATTTACAGGAATTGAATGCTCACCTGATGACAATTACAACAGCGAATAACAAATCGCTAGCACTCGACACTCAGTTACAACATTGCACTACATAATCACTGACAGTGGTTCAATAAACATTAATATTACTGGAAATCAATCGAGGGTTACATCTTTTGACGAAAAGATAGCAACTACTCAATGAATCAGATAGAACTTTTTCAGAATAAAGGATGCAGCATTTCAAAGCACGTCATGTTCACACAAGACATACTTTGGGGGGCAAATGTTATCCCGCCTTTTGGCAAGGTCGTGACACCAAGAACTTGACTACAAACCAATGACAGTTCGTCTTGGAGATCGGTTATACGTAGGCTCACTATGGATATCGACAAATTTTTTCCGAGTCCGGATCGGGCTACAATTTATATGACATGACAAGCAAAGCTATGGGAGCCAACATTTGGAATTTCAAGTCAATCGGAGTTCATATGCTCCAGATATTGATGGATCACGGCTGAGAAATCTGAACTTGCATCGATCATATCTCGAGATCTACAAGTCCAAATGCCACCAAATTTGGACAGTAGCTTACTGGCAACATAAGGAATGTCCACGCCAAATTTCAGATCGATCGGAGTAATTCTTGATCGATTCGAACCAAGGGTCGAAACGATATGGACCAACTTGCATCGATCATATCTCGGGATCTACAAGTCCAAATGCTACCAAATTTGGACAGTAGCTTACTGGCAACCTAAGGAATGTCCACGCCAAATTTCAGCTCGATCGGAGCAATTCTTGATCGATTCGAACAAAGGGTCGAATCGATATGGACCAACTTGAATCGATCATAACTCGAGATCTACAAGTCCAAATGCCACCAAATTTGGACAGTAGCTTACTGGCAACCTAAGGAATGTCCATGCCAAATTTAAGCTAAATCGGAGCAAATCTTGATCGATTCGAAGCAAGGGTCGAATCGATATGGGCCAACTTGCATCGATCATATCTCGAAATCTACAAGTCCAAATGCTATGAAATTTGGACAGGAGCTAACTGGCAACCTAAGGAATGTCCATGCCAAATTTCAGCTCAATCGGAGCAAATCTTGATCGATTCGAAGCAAGGGTCGAATCGATCCCAAAGTGGGCCCGGATTTCCAAAGAGCGGGCATGTGGGCCCCCTCACGCGCCAGAACTGGTCTCCCCTCAATTTAGGCGAAATATCAGCCTCCTACACCTATAAATAGAGCCCCTGGTCATTCAGAAAAGGGGTCGGAGAATTCTAAGTACTGAAGCGCGCCCAGATTCTGCCAGATTTACTCCAGAACATCGCCGCTGCTTTAGATTGAGACTTAGCATATAAAATCAGTTGTATTACAGTATAAGAAATTGTAATCTTCAAGTATCGAGCAATAAAATCATCAAACTTCATAGTGGACGTAGGCGAAACGCCGAACCACTCTAAATCGCTGTCTTCTGTGCAATTTACTTTCTGTTATTTGGAGTTTTTGTTAGATAATCCTCAGTCTTAATTTTCCTTCTTCATTTTTATCTCTTCAAAAACTTCCGAAGAGTGTTGTGCCCATTTTTGGTACAAACAGAATATCTATATACATCAGTGATATGATACAAGCAATAGCAGCGGAAAAGAAAAGATAACATCAGCAGCGGAACGATATCAATAGAAGTGATAACTCCAAAACGATCTTCAGACAAGAATGAATCCACAACTCCAAGATAAGCAACTCCGATGAATGAACTAGTTCCAGATAATCTACTAAACCTGAATATCTGAAAAACCCAACTCTAGACTGCCCGTGTGGAAAATAGTGGGCACCCAGAGTTTAGGAAGGGAACAATAAATTCCGGATCAGCCATGGGACTGGTGTGAGCAACAAAAACAGTTTATCTTTAAACAAACACAAAAGGCTTTTAAACATTGAAATCCGCAATGCTTTTCGAAAATGAAACTACCATAAGGCCTCCCGCCACACACACAATGCAATCGCAGAATTGGAGGAGATTTCTCCTTATGATAGTCAAACATGTTTACTACGCAAAATAAAAACTCTTTTGATATTATTACTAGTGCATAGTGTAGGAAAACATTTCGAAAATATAATATAAATCTTAGCCAGCATACAACCATTATTGTATGCCTACTATAGCTACTACGTTCAATAGCAGGTTACCGCCACATTCCATAGCAGGTAATACAACTAAAACCGTACAGGGTTCGTATTGTTTCTTTGGATTTCCAACAAATGATCAGGCTAAGGAACTTCCTTAGAAACGCCTCTGGAAAGACGCCCTGGATCCTAACTGGATCTCTGCAAACAAAAGGCCGACGCTACCTCACGCTGTACAGCTGTAACTATGTAGCTAACACACTGACGCTACCTCACGCTGTACAGCTGTAACTAGGTAACTAACACACGAGTCATGTCATCCCCCGGTCGTTACCGACCTTTATCCGAGGATCCTCAATCGCAAAGCAACAGCCACAAAGTATAATCAACATAGGTAAAATATCTGGGCTCCATACCATGATATCACCTTTTATCCAGAAGGAAATGACATACCCTAGGGGCGCTACCCCTAAAAACCTTTGTCGCAACATTCCTGTTTTGACCATTACCGGGTTGTGAGGCTCGACGAAGTCTCGTCCACAAAGCTACGTTTTTTCACAAAGCCACGCTTTTTCACAAAGCCACGCTTTTT
Source organism: Allium fistulosum (assembly GCA_030737815.1). Lineage (NCBI taxonomy): Eukaryota > Viridiplantae > Streptophyta > Magnoliopsida > Asparagales > Amaryllidaceae > Allium > Allium fistulosum. The sequence goes on from CM060903.1 coordinate 904,650,917, forward strand.
CACAAAGCCACGCTTTTCACAAGCAACGCTTTTCACAAAGCAACGCTTTTTCACAAAGCACGCTTTGACCAACAAATGATCATCAGCACTTCATATGCCACATTACCAAATTGGGAATGTATCACTAGTAACCATCAACTACATAACCTCTGAGCTCGTACGTCTCAGAGAAGGGTGTTAAGCTAAGAGAATAAATTCTCCGCCACCAACAGAAATGTATTTGATAGAAACCAGCTTTACATCTCAAAGTGTAACGTCAGACACACATCCATACAAGTCTGTTCCGGGTTCGAACAGAACCGAAGGCACTTCCGAAGAAGCCCTTGCAAATCCGGGTATTCACAATCTCGATCGGATTTCCCATCACTTAGGAAATCTCTATACCGGCGCGACTCAGTGCAGAGACAATCGATAGGTCATCCTATCGTTCTCGCAAATACCCGGTCTTCACCACCGGTCTTCAAATGCCATCCATATATGACGTATCACTATTCGGAATGGGTTATATGACACTAAGGTCCTCTCCCGGCTAAACCGAATAACGAGCGCAATTAAAAATTATATGGATACTGGGGTCTCAGTTAAATCACAGCTTAAAGCCCAAAAACTTTTCATTCGAATGGTTAAACCAAATTACCATTTCCAATCTTTTAAACAAAAAGATTCAATTTAAAAACCTTCAATGGTTTAAACAATTTCCACACTTTTAATCTTTTAAACAAGAAGATTCAATTCACAAATTTAACCCCGTTCACAAAGATTCATTCATAGATTCCAAAACAATTTCCATATCAACTCGTTAAATCTTTAAGTCAAGATTTAACTTATAGCTTTCAAAATTGGTTTCCAAAGATTCATTCATAGCCTTTCAAAACAATTCCATTTCAAGTTGGATTAACTAGTCCGGTCTTTGAATCAAAGACTCATTTCATAACTTTCAAAACATTTCAATTCCATTTCAAACTTGAAATCTGTTAACACAATTTGGAAATCCTTTACTTATGTGAAAGCTTTTACTATTTGAAAACAAATAGTTTCGTTTCAGAAAAATCCAGTTATATTTACACGAGTTAAAACCCTTGAATTAAATTCAAATTCCCAAATCAATAATTTTAAAATGGTTTAACCCATATATAACTTGTACAGCATCTTAATCCTTAGTTTCAAATCGTAGAATTCAATTTCAAACTTGAATTCAAATTTAAATCAAATTATTTAAATTTCAAAACTTAATCAAGTTATTCGAAATAACTTTTATCTTTGAATATTCTATTTCAAAAGCTTTTCACTTTAAACCCAAATTTCCAATTTCAAAATCAATTGAAATTAAAAATTCAATTTCAAAAACATCAAATTTAAATCATCTGTGACTTAACCGATTTCTACGTGAAATCCATATTTGTGTGTGTAAAAGTGTAGTCCAGGGGTTTCACACAATAGTGCACAACATCAATCATCACAGATATATCGATAAGCGGTATAATCCATAACGCTTATCTTCATTCACAGATTCATAGATAAAGTAAATTTATCAGTCACAAAGATTCATCATTACAATTCGATGTGGGTTTCGGATAACCAACTGAAATCCGACTCTTTGTCGCATCGAAATTCAAGTGCCGTTTTACGGGCCAAGGGATTTCATATTCATATAACAGTATATTCATCACAGATATAACAGTTCAGCATAAAGCAATTCATAACATCATAATCACATAACAGAGATATAAATACAATATGCAGCATTCAATGAAATCCAAACATCATAAGTAAGGTCAATTAATTATCTAACTAACTTAAATCAGATTAATTACTAATCCTGGTTAATTAATTTCAAACCCTTACTATTCATTATTCTTTAACCATCAATTAATCAACATTTAATCATTAATTAATTTAACCCTTAATTACTGATTAAATTAATAAATTCTTAACAAATTTTTATTCAAAAATACATTTAATTATCAATTTAAATAAATTAAAATCTAGGGTCGTTACAAACTTCCCTCCTTGAATTTCGTCCTCGAAATTACCAAGGAGACACAAAGATAGATGAAGAACATTTCATCAACTCAAACTGAACATCTATTCTACATTTGGCTTACCAAATCAGAATATCAATAACAGATATAAGAACGAATCTATTTTAACATTTCAGAAGATATTCGGATCATCCAGATCTATGAAATATGCAGTGGCATCGGTTAGTTCGAAGGGATAACTAACCATTCATAGAATATATCCGGACCCAAAGGATAGATAGATATATGGATACGATTTCAAAGCTTTTTAATTTAGAACTAAAGTATATCTATCAACCATAGCAAACAAAGCAATTAATACATCCAAACAAACAATTTTGGTCTATCTGGAGTTTATGTCCCATATCAAATATAGCAAATCTTCTTCCTGGATCTACCAGAAATTATCAAGGAATTGAGAAGAGATGACGAACAAAAGAGATTGATAGAGAAAAGATTGCTTCCTCATTGTTACAGAGTATCGACCATTTATAGTTGTATTCCCCTGTCCCCTATCTCATCCTTTTCTTGCACTCATACTCATTATCAGTGGATAGTAAGAGAATTTACTGAGGCATTCGAACGGATATCTGAGGATTACTCATTCTAGGGTATACTTCACCCCATCTCTAATGAGCTACTTAATGTGTTATACTCCTGAGCTAAAGTTCAACCTTGGCTCTGATACCAAATGTAACAAAGCGGATTTTCGCGTTCAAAAATCGACATCCATACTTTACATCGTACTCGAATGTCGTAGATTCGACCGTTCAAATCCGAGTCGCCGGAGCTTATAACACAGTTAAGTAAATAACACAGCGGAAGAAAAAGAATATAGATATACAACATCTGATACAATATCCAGATACAATGATGATACAATGAATATCTATATACATCAGAGATATGATACAAGAAATAGCAGCGGAAAAGAAAAGATAACATCAGCAGCGGAACGATATCAATAGAAGTGATAACTCCAAAATGATCTTCAGACAAGAATGAATCCACAACTCCAAGATAAGCAACTCCGATGAATGAACTAGCTCCAGATAATCTACTAAACCTGAATATCTGAAAAACCCAACTCTAGACTGCCCGTGTGGAAAATAGTGGGCACCCAGAGTTTAGGAAGGGAACAATAAACTCCGGATCAGTCATGGGACTAGTGTGAGCAACAAAAACAGTTTATCTTTAAACAAACACAAAAGGCTTTTAAACATTGAAATCCGCAATGCTTTTCGAAAATGAAACTACCATAAGGCCTCCCGCCACACACACAATGCAATCGCAGAATTGGAGGAGATTTCTCCTTATGATAGTCAAACATGTTTACTACGCAAAATAAAAACTCTTTTGATATTATTACTAGTGCATAGTGTAGGAAAACATTTCGAAAATATAATATAAATCTTAGCCAGCATACAACCATTATTGTATGCCTACTATAGCTACTACGTTCAATAGCAGGTTACCGCCACATTCCATAGCAGGTAATACAACTAAAACCGTACAGGGTTCGTATTGTTTCTTTGGATTTCCAACAAATGATCAGGCTAAGGAACTTCCTTACACCGAAATAGAAATGCCTTTGGAAAGACGCCCCGGATCCTAACCGGATCTCTGCAAACAAAAGGCCGACGCTACCTCACGCTGTACAGCTGTAACTAGGTAGCTAACACACTGACGCTACCTCACACTGTACAGCTGTAACTAGGTAACTAACACACGAGTCATGTCATCCCCCGGTCGTTACCGACCTTTATCCGAGGATCCTCAATCGCAAAGCAACAGCCACAAAGTATAATCAACATAGGTAAAATATCTGGGCTCCATACCATGATATCACCTTTTATCCAGAAGGAAATGACATACCCTAGGGGCGCTACCCCTAAAAACCTTTGTCGCAACATTCCTGTTTTGACCATTACCGGGTTGTGAGGCTCGACGAAGTCTCGTCCACAAAGCTACGTTTTTTCACAAAGCCACGCTTTTCACAAGCAATGCTTTTCACAAAGCAACGCTTTTTCACAAAGCACGCTTTGACCAACAAATGATCATCAGCACTTCGTATGCCACATTACCAAATCGGGAATGTATCACTAGTAACCATCAACTACATAACCTCTGAGCTCGTACGTCTCAGAGAAGGGTGTTAAGCTAAGAGAATAAATTCTCCGCCACCAACAGAAATGTATTTGATAGAAACCAACTTTACATCTCAAAGTGTAACGTCAGACACACATCCATACAAGTCTATTCCGGGTTCGAACAGAACCGAAGGCACTTCCGAAGAATCCCTTGCAAATCCGGGTATTCACAATCTCGATCGGATTTCCCATCACTTAGGAAATCTCTATACCGGCGCGACTCAGTGCAGAGACAATCGATAGGTCATCCTATCGTTCTCGCAAATACCCGGTCTTCACCACCGGTCTTCAAATGCCATCCATATACGACGTATCACTATTCGGAATGGGTTATATGACACAAAGGTCCTCTCCCGGCTAAACCGAATAACGAGCGCAATTAAAAATTATATGGATACTGGGGTCTCAGTTAAATCACAGCTTAAAGCCCAAAAATTTTTCATTCGAATGGTTAAACCAAATTACCATTTCCAATCTTTTAAACAAAAAGATTCAATTTAAAAACCTTCAATGGTTTAAACAATTTCCACACTTTTAATCTTTTAAACAAGAAGATTCAATTCACAAATTTAACCCCGTTCACAAAGATTCATTCATAGATTCCAAAACAATTTCCATTTCAACTCGTTAAATCTTTAAGTCAAGATTTAACTTATAGCTTTCAAAACTGGTTTCCAAAGATTCATTCATAGCCTTTCAAAACAATTCCATTTCAAGTTGGATTAACTAGTCCGGTCTTTGAATCAAAGACTCATTTCATAACTTTCAAAACATTTCAATTCCATTTCAAACTTGAAATCTGTTAACACAATTTGGAAATCCTTTACTTATGTGAAAGCTTTTACTAATTGAAAACAAATAGTTTCGTTTCAGAAAAATCCAGTTATATTTACACGAGTTAAAACCCTTGAATTAAATTCAAATTCCCAAATCAATAATTTTAAAATGGTTTAACCCATATATAACTTGTACAACATCTTAATCCTTAGTTTCAAATCGTAGAATTCAATTTCAAACTTGAATTCAAATTTAAATCAAATTATTTAAATTTCAAAACTTAATCAAGTTATTCGAAATAACTTTTATCTTTGAATATTCTATTTCAAAAGCTTTTCACTTTAAACCCAAATTTCCAATTTCAAAATCAATTGAAATTAAAAATTCAATTTCAAAAACATCAAATTTAAATCATCTGTGACTTAACCGATTTCCACGTGAAATCCATATTTGTGTGTGTAAAAGTGTAGTCCAGGGGTTTCACACAATAGTGCACAACATCAATCATCACAGATATATCGATAAGCGGTATAATCCATAACGCTTATCTTCATTCACAGATTCATAGATAAAGTAAATTTATCAGTCACAAAGATTCATCATTACAATTCGATGTGGGTTTCGGATAACCAACTGAAATCCGACTCCTTGTCGCATCGAAATTCAAGTGCCGTTTTACGGGCCAAGGGATTTCATATTCATATAACAGTATATTCATCAGAGATATAACAGTTCAGCATAAAGCAATTCATAGCATCATAATCACATAACAGAGATATAAATCCAATATGCAGCATTCAATGAAATCCAAACATCATAAGTAAGGTCAATTAATTATCTTACTAACTTAAATTAGATTAATTACTAATCCTGGTTAATTAATTTCAAACCCTTACTATTCATTATTCTTTAACCATCAATTAATCAACATTTAATCATTAATTAATTTAACCCTTAATTACTGATTAAATTAATAAATTCTTAACAAATTTTTTTCTTTAGTTTCTTACATTAAGTAATTAACCTCCACTTACTAACCAATTAATCTCAAATTACCAATTAATAAATTAGCTGATAACCCCCAAATACTTTATATTAAATTAATTAATCTGCTCCTTAGCATCTTCATTAATTAAATTAATCTGTAATTACCCAAATCTTAATTAAGTTCTAGACAATCCATTTATTTTCTTCAAATTTCTCAATTATCATTATTATGAAATTAAACTTAAAACCTTTAAGTAAATCAAAACATTATTTAAGATAACTAATTATCTTTAAGACCTTTTTTAAATAACCTTAAAATTTGATTCACGTTTACTTATAGGTTATCTTGGGTTAATAATTTACAAACTGGTTTTACTAAATTTCAAAACGTGGTTATCACAACCTGACCCGAGCCAAATGCTTGAATGCCCGAGTCTGTCTTCGAGTCCTCCATGACATTCATTTCCCCCAAGACGAAATTCTCCAAACTTCGAGCAACACACGCCTTTGGCTCGAGAAAACTCGAGTACCCAACAGCTTCAAAACCCAAACCTTCATCAGATCACCAGAATTCGTGCACGTACACGTGCACGTCACCGCTGCACCCCTCCAGTGGACTCTAGATCATCGAGCAAATCAACGATCACCCACACACCATTCCCCGACCATCAGAACATCACCTTCGACTCGAAATCAAAATCGAGCTAAAAAACCCAACCCTGGAAAACATGAACTGACTTCGCCTCCAAAACTGGGAATCGCATCGTACTAAAAATCCCGACCACCAGAAAGCTTGAAACTCCGGTCAACTCTTCGTCGACATCCCTTCTACCATTCCCCAGCACCACGAAGCACTCGATCGCGTAAAGAAGACTCACTCCCCTCGTTACAGACGTGAACACGAACACCAACTAAAACCCTAATACGATCTCGTGTCTAAATTTCACACAATAGAAAAATCTTCGGATAATTTTCACGAAACCCCTGATGTTTATACTTGCTTCATCCCAAATTTCAACATTTATTATTGATTAAATCACTAGAATTTTGTAAAAGTGCAGTTTTGGTTCAAATAAAAACTACTCTTAAAATGCTTAAATAAAAATCATCATATAAGTTTTAAAAATCATATCCTTGTATGTTAATTCAAGTTATGTAATCCAATCAACAATTTAAAATACTTGAATCTATCATAATATTTTGTTTGTGCTGCAAATTTTGGGTTGTACAGGCAAACTCTTTATATTCAAGCTTAAAACAATTTTAAATCTTCATTTATGATTAAATGATCATAATTTATTTGAATACCGCAACCTATCGGAATTTAAATGAGAAGAATTTGAATTTTCAAATCAAACTTGCATACTGGAAAGTGAAAGTAGAGAGTATCCTGCTGAAAACAACACACACCATACATGCATACTGACATAATTATCAACCAACAATCACTCTTCACAAGCTACTTCAAGCATCAACTCAGATATGGAGATATATAGATGGGTTTAAATGAGTTGCTCACAGTGATTTTGAAGAAGAAGAAGAACAGAGTTTCTCTTTGAAACATGCTTCTGAAATTCAAGCTGAAACTCCCATCTTTAATCTTTGGCTTTCATGAATTTGTATGGTTGTTTTTATTGAAGTTTTTGCTAAAGTTTGAATGATAATTACTTTAAGTTTTCTCAGCTTCAAGAACGAAACTGGAATGAAAATGAGAAAGCAAGTTTTCCAGGTGATGATATGCTTTTGTACAAGAGGCAGGGATATTTTCTCTGGTTTGATTTTATTTTTAGATTGAAGTTTGTTTCAGACATTTTTTTTCTTTGCTTCGAATGCATAAGACAGAGACTTGGTGTATAAGAATGAAATGTACAACAGTCTTTTTTTTTCTTTGATTACAAGTTTGGCCATGCTTGCATTTAATGTTTTGTACAATCAACACTTATACTATTTAGCATTGTACAAATTCATATTTATTTACTTGCCTTACATCACTTTACTCGGCTGAGGTAACAAGTTTGGGGGCTGCATTTATGAACTTGTACATTTGTTTTGTTAAATTTCGGCTGAGATGATATTTCCTTTTTACTTTGCTTCCTTTACTTGCATATATTTTTGCTTTCCTAGTTCTATAGGCTAAAAATATTGTATTGTACATGGATATACATTGTTGTTTGTTTCTATACTTTGTTTTTATTACTTTATATTATTAATATGCTAAACCATTTATTTGAAATTTAAATCCAAATCACACGTATACAATATTTTAAAACTTAAAGGATTTATACAGAATTTATTTGATCCGGGGAAACTCGCTTCTATTTATAAATTTTACAAATTTTTATTCAAAAATACAATTAATTATCAATTTAAATAAATTAAAATCTAGGGTCGTTACAATTGCACTTCAATGTGGACACTCCACTTTGATCATTGTTAAATCATAGCATGACATTCATTGAAGGATTATAGTTGGGTTTGAGTTGAAGCATTGGAAGTGAAACACTATTCAAAAGAGAATTCGTCTCATCGATTTTATGAGACTACTGTCATGGTCAACTATAGTCAAGTCAAAGTAAAGATCTCTGGCCAGAGTAGTATAATTTTGTAATAAATGTTATTATTGAACCAAGGACATTATTTATGGACTAATCGAGTTGATTGTGGACAATATTGGAATTTTGGCCAAAAACCAAATTCTATAAGTCCTAAAGTGATATATTGTAGATGAAGAGAATTGGTGTAAATAATCATTACTAAAGGGTGCCGCTTAAAGCTGTAAAATTAGATTTTACCGATAAATGTGTATAAGCGATAAATTCAGCCCAATTGTCACACCCCTATTGTAACTAACTGCAAATTTATCAATTTGATAAATTAAATTTATTTTTAAATATTCAAATATAAGTTTTTTTAAACATAGATTATAACATTTTGAACAATAATATTGGTAATCTTATTATTGAATAAGTATTTAAGAAAATAAAAACTTTGGAGGAATATCGATAAAATGGTCGAAAGTCGTTTTATTAATAAACAACTCTATAATTATCAAAAGTCATGCATGGAGCTAGATACACACACTTATTTATCCGTTTAAACAAGAATATGAAATAAAATTATTTATTTTATATTTGGAAATAAAATGTATTTATGACATCACCAATAATGACATCATAATTAATAATTGATTTATGAATTTAAATTGAGATATAATAATTTAATAATTATTATAATTATTCAAATAATTGTTTTTAAATGACAATAATTCATTTTAAATAGTTATGAAGCGATAATAAATCATTTATAATAATTTTATAAAGATATATACTTGATTTGAAATTATAAGAAAAATTGATATCGCTTTATCGATAGAACATCACTTTTTGTAAACAATTGTTTAATATTAATTTATATGATTTTATAATTCAAATGTGATCATTTTAATTAGTTAAAAATGATAAGAAATGAGTTTTTAAATTTTTTTATATTTATATGTAAATTAATTTATAAGTGAAAATGTGACCGGGAATTAGTTTTCCGATTTTCAACGGTTTAACGAACGGAAGTTGTTCAAAGTCGATGCAACAGTTTTTTGTAACGACCCACTATTTTGGTCCATTTAAATCCGCACATGTCGGACTTGAATTGCTCAAAATACCGCATTGTAAATAAAAATTTGGCAAACTCATCATATACAGTAAATAAATAATCACAGATCACAGACACAGAGTAATATAATGCAGCGGAAACAAAGAAATAGTAGTTCATGAAGCTACTATATAATTACATCAGAGTTAATTAAGATACAATAGGAATACCAAGATACAACAGGAGTAACAGTATGATAATCAGGTACAACTCAAAATACAACTGGAATCAACTGGATAACAAAATGAATAGATATCTGGGTCTTCAAAGCAAAACTCCAACTCCAAAGGTGAGTCTCTAATGCTGTATCACTCAGTCTGACCCGAGCGTAAAGCAAAACAAAAAACACTCGAGTCAGGACATACATACTTATACAATGTAAACCAACTCAAGTGAACTGTAATAAAGGTACAAGTAACTTAAAGAATGCTTGGGATCGCCCATTCTTTAAGGATCCGTTAAACTATCTACTATGTAGTAATATTCGCTATTACAATAATGTCTAATATAAAATAAACATACTTTTAATAGCGTCAAGGGGTTACCCATATAGCCCTTAACACGTAATAGTCCCAGTAGTATATCCAGTATTAGCATACTCCCAAAATGGGTGCTACCCTCGATACTCCACAGGCTACGGGAGAAATCACAACTCGTAGTAAAGCTCAATATGGTAGGTGACACGGCACACAAGGCAATGCCAGGGTAGATATACAATTATGCACACGGACTGGTGGAAATGCATAGCAGCCACTACCGCTCCACCTCGAACAACACTCCCAAATCAAGGGGTGCACCCAATCAATCACAAAGTAATAGAATGGTATCGAAGAAGTGCGTCCGATAAGAGGTGCTACCTCATTGGCCCGAGATCGCTCCTGTTTTAGCCACCTTATGCCAACTCACGGGAGTTGGGTCCACGTATATACCTTAGGATCGTCGCCACCATCCTACTTCATTCTGGAAACTCCACCGCGTACACAGTTGTTAAAGTGGTTCTCGGTATCGACAGAGAGTATGTCCATATCCGATCCCGGTCTCTTTAACAACCAATCGTTGTTATAACCCGTGGTTATAATTTTAAAATAATATTTTATACTTCAAAATAGAATATCATTTCAAATCCAAATCTTTATCAAAATAAAGATTAAATCAATTCCAAACCATTTCAATATATTTAAAATATCATATCATTTCAAAACTTCATTTCAAATCATTTCAATATATCAAAATATCGTATCCTTTCAAAAACTTCATTTTAAATCATTTTAATATATCAAAACATCATATCACTTCAAAATTTCATTTCAAATCATTTTAATATATCAAAATATCATATCCATTCAAAAACTTCATTTCAAATCATTTTAATATATCAAAACATCATATCATTTCAAAACTTCATTTTAAATCATTTTAATATATCAAAATATCATATCCTTTCAAAAACTTCATTTCAAATCATTTATTTGAGTTCAAATCCAAATATTCAACTTTAAATACCTTTTAAATACAAAGATATCATTCATTTATTATCATTTCAAGTCACCTTTTAAATAGTTTATATTTCAATCAAAATAATTCATCTAAACCATTTAAAAGTGTAATTATTATACTTTCAAAACAAGTATTCAATTTCCAAAGTTTTAAACTATTCTGAGTTCATTTATTAAGTTAAAAACCATAAACATTGAAAATTTCAGCCTTTCACAGCATTCAGAAAAAAACTGTTATAAGTTATTCTTGAAAATATTTTTAAATTTAGCAAAGACAGCATTTTAAAATTGCTGTTAAATATCAGTTTAGTTGCAATCTAGTTTAAAACAGCAAAGACAGCATTTCCAGAAATGTTGTAATAGCTCAGGTTTCAAATTAAAAGTTTTAATTAAATTCAGCAAAGACAACAGACCACTACAGCATTTACAGAGCTGCTGTAATATGCCTTTATTAAGTTTTTAGCCTTTTAATTTACTACAGCAACTACAGCATTTCAGAACTGCCGTAATAGCCTTTTTATAAAGTTTTTAGTTTATTTACAGAAATCATAACATTTCTGAATGCTATAAAAAAGTAATTTCCAAATTTTAGTGTATTTTCAGCAAATAATAACCTTCAATATTAAACCTTTTAAACATTATAAAAATCATATTTTGACATTCAAAGATGTTCATTAAATTTACTCTTTTAATTTATGATTTTTTAAGAAACATTTACAGTAAAATCCAAATTTCCAATAATTTTACATAACAAATCCAAATGTACAATTTTCTTTTCTTCACATTTTTAACAAATAAACTTAACACTTATATTTTATTTCCATTTCACAAATTAAACTAAATTTCAATTTTATTTAATTAACTTAAACCTTTAATAAAAACCAAATTCACATTTCCAAGTCAAGTTATATTTTAAAATTACACTTTTAAGCATTCATTTATTTAACCTTTTTAATACATAGAAAACTCAATAACACTTTATTAAATCATTTAAATTCAAATTCAAATCAAATTATCATATTTACCATTTTCCAAATATAATTAAATTTCCGTTTTATTTATATAACTTAAATATCATTTTAAAACCAAAATTCCAAATTTCCAACTTAAGTTATATTTCAAAAATTCACTTTTACCATTCATTTAAATTACATTTTTAACTTCTAGAAAAATCCAAATTTCTTTATTTAAAACATTAAAAATCCAATTTAAATCAAATTTTCATAATTTTACACTTTAAAAATATTTAAAATATTCAAAGTACTTTATAAAAATAACCACGGGCCTGTATATAGTTTTCTAACCTAGGTCAAGTGATACGGATATGTATCATTTCAATCCGCGGTTTACAAAGAAAATCCGAGTTCTATCATTTCAAACCCGCAATCCCAAGTCAAAATAAATTAAATAAAAATCACTCAGGCCTATCATTTCAGCCCATAATGATTTTCCCTTATTCTAAAGTCCGTTCGGGTATGTATCATTTCAACCCGTAGTGATTCTATTCTACAGGGAACTTGCAGTGTGATAAACAGAATAGAATAAACAATAAAATAAAATAAAACATAACAGATGATGTGACAAGTTAATAACAGGGTTTAACATCATAAATATACAATCACAGGCAGGTACAACATAATATAATAGTTTCTACACATTCAGTTGTTGTCACTTCACATTTGCATAAGTATAAATGTCAGGTGTGATTACTCACCTTTTTATGCTGGAGTTAGCGATCAAAACACACATAATAGACTCCAGAAAGCACGACAAGTACGATACAGCACGACTTTTGATTTGAATGGAGAGAACCAAGATATAAATCTTGTATACAACAACAAAACAAAGCCATATATAAATATAATTACAATACCAAAGGTCAAGGTTTTAAATCTCCCCGAGATCAGCCGAGATGAAAATCCGAGATATTAGCCAAAATCCGAGATTTGGCAGCTTAGTTAGTTATAAGTCTTTTAAATATCGCCCGAGACAGCCGAGATATTTGCCCGAGATATTGGCCAAAATCCGAGATTTGAAACCTTGCCAAAGGTATAATTGAAACAAATGGAAACTAGGTTAGACAAATAACATCACCTAGCTTTCAAACCATTTTTGCTTGACCCTATCTCACATATGCTCGGCCACAAAGCTATATTGGTTCAGCCACATCATTATTTTAGGTGGTAATGGGTCTTTTTTGGACCTAAAAATGCATGGCTGCAAGGAATAGGAAGTATAGAGGGGTTACAAGTGTGGAATTCAAGTGGTTAAGGCAAATATATGAGTTTTTGTTCAACTTTTGGCTCGGTCTATGTCCCATCTAGGTTCGGCCATTGCATGTACAGGTCTGGACAGAGGTAAGAGGTTGTGGTTAGGGGTGTGTCAAGGTGGTGGTGGAGCAAATAGTGGCGGCTAAGGCGATGCATGAAGGTATGTTGCAACTAGTGGTAGACTAGGCAATTTTTTGGAAGTGATCTTCAATGTTTTGTGGAGTTTGCATCATGGAATGGTCATGGCACTTTCAGGTCAGAGGAGAATGATGGTTAGGCCATGGATTATGAGGGGAAGGAAGTGGTGGAGGAGATGTGGGGTTTAGGCCGAGAAAATATATGAAGAAGCAAGGCAAAAACAAGGCAAAACAAGGTGAAAAGAAGAAGAAAAGAGAGGAAGAAGAGAGGCCATTGCCATTATTTTTCTTAGCCGTGAAAAATGAAGTTGAGATTAAGTTTTCACGTGAATATGAGTTGAGAAACTCACGTCTATCATAATAAAAATGTACTTCCAAAAGAAGTAATGAGGAGGTTATGGCAAATGAAGAGTTTTGGAGATGAAAAGACTTAAGTTTCTAGAGCCTTTAAACCTTTCATATTTCATTTCTATAAATCAAATAAAAAAAAATTAGTAGATAAAATTTAAAACTGAAAAAAAGTAAAATAAAATAAAAATAAATAATTGAATTTAAAGAAAATAGAAAAAGAATTAAAGAAATTGTTTAAAATTCAAAACAGGACTTAAAATTTACAAATAGAATATCACTAGTTTTTAGAAAAATTATAACAACACTTCTAAACAAATAAAAAGTCAAGTAAATAAAATAAACGCTGAACAAAATAAAGTGGAAATGAAAATAAAATAAGATTTTAAGAAAATAGAAAATAAATAAAGAATTTCTTTAATTAAATGAAACTGGAAATTAGAAATTATAAACAGAATACAATTGACATTGGAAAATGTTTATTACACTTTGAAAAATGTTTTAAAACCAAAATATATACATAACATGTTATTTTACCCATATAAATATAAATTAGAACATTACATGACCAAATAAAATATTATTTATATAATTTAAAATAAACATTTTTTGTTAAATACAGCAAATTACACACAATATTTAAAAGGGCATAACTTTCACAATATAAACCTAATTTCAACGAAACGAAAAGCAGTATTCTTGAAATTTTATTTACTTTCATAATAAAAGATAAAATTCAAAAATTTAATATTTTAAAATTTTAAATTAAAAGTCAAAGTTTGACCATATTGACCAAAATTCATATTTTTGGAAAAATACCCTATCTATTCATGTTTGGAATTATAATTCTCATAAAAATCAAAATTTATATTTAAAATAACAAAATTTATCCATTTTAATAAATAAAATAAAGTTTTTAAATCTGGCAATTCAATTAAGATAATTAAAATATACAATTAAAATAATCACAAAATACAGGGTTGTTACATTTTTATTCTCTTATGCACATATAAGCACATATATACATGTCACATCCATACATGAACATATATAAATATTCAAATATACGTATACACATATATATACATATACATATGAAAATATCTAAGATTTTTTACATCTCATTAATACTTAAGCAACCCAATGTCAACTCTTTTACCCTAAGTACATGCACTTGAGAACATCACATGAGGGGAGTCACTTCGACTGAAAATGGTGACGTAAGAGAGGAGTAAGATGGTCATGATATGGTGATGTATAAGTGTGAAAATATCTAGATATTTTCATCTCTTCCTTTGGCTATAAATACCCACCTCTTTTCCATGTTTTTCATTCTATCATAAATTCTTCAAAATCAAACCAACTGGAGAAATTTTTTTCTCAAACCATGTAAATTCTAGTGGCTACAACTTTCATGTATACCACTTCTTCCTATTTTGAGGTTATCTATAACCAAATCTATTTTTTTTGCAGTGCATTTTTGGGCCTAGATTTGAAGTCCAAGAATACCTCTTTTTTTACCATATCTACCTCAAAAAAAAACTGGAATCAAGTGTTTATATTTTTCAAATTGTAGAGAAAAGAATTTATAAGAACTTTCCATTTGACAACTTTTCAAAATTCTTTGAGTAACAGGTCCACAAATCAGTTATAAGATGACCCAATTTCAGGTTTGATTTTTGTGAATCCTAGAATATCTCTTCTTCATTTGACCATATCTCCCTCAAAACAACTCTAACTTGAGTAATCCTTTTTTTTTAATTCAAGAGTGGTGAATTTTCAAAACTTTTCCTTTGCCAACATTTTCAAACTTTGATAGTAACATGGTCAAAATGCCGAGAGAAAATGACCTATTTTCGGGTCAAGTTTTGTGAATTCAATAGGTCGAAGCTCCACCACTTATCTTCTATACATTAGCCTACCACCTCCATCACCAAGACTGAATCACCATTCCATTGGCAAGCTTATGCTATGCCCTTCTCAAGGTCAAAGGCTTGATTTTGTAGGCTTTGATTCGATCGTAGCGAAGTTATAGCGAGTTTTCATAAAGTTAGAAACCAATAAAGGTGAGAAACTATATATATGATGTGATATGATTGATATGGGTGTTTACTATGCGTTGATCATCAAGTTTGTTTTTTTACTATAGTTGTTTAATGATGTTAACAAGTCATGTTAAACACACGTAGAATATCACAAAGAAAATCACTTTCCTTTAATAAATGAAATGGTGTATATGAGATTGTTAAACCTCTTACAGTGGTTTAAAAATGTTTTATAAACACGAAAAATCCAGTTTGGTGAAGTTTTGAAAAATTGTGAAAACTGAGTTAAAAATAGGCGCATCGCATAATGGTAGTTCGCAATTTTAAGCCGTTGAAAGTTAAATCCATGTATACGATGGATTCGGAGTCGGAATTCTTTGTAATAAGAATTTTCCGAGTTCTTATAACATAGTTTTCAAACAAAAGAAAATGATCAGGATTTCGTCTAGTAGATTTTGAAATATGAGCAAATCAAGTTTTCAAATTAGTCGCACTTTGGTAGTTTGGAAACCAAAGCGACAAATTCTTTATAAATGATATTTTTATTTCTTTAAAAATATGGAATAAATTCTATAAATGTTTTATAATGTTTTAAAAGAGATTTGAGTTATAAAAATGAATTTCTAAATGATTAAAAGGTTGTTTTGATCAAATAAGCATTAAAAACCCTATTCGCAGCACTATTCGCAACACTTTTTGCAGCACTTTTAATAACTTTTGAAATATGGCTTTAAACTTAAATATTCTTTCCCAAATCTATTATAAATGTTTTCAAATAAATAAGTAAGTATTTTAATGATAATGTGGAGGTTTTATAATTTATTTAAAAAGTTTAAATAAATGATTTACAAGAGTAGCTGTTATAAATAAGTGATTTAATCTTGGCTCTAAAAGCCGATGAGTAGACTTGATTTTTCTGTGCATGAGATCTGGATATGAAGTGCTTAAACTAAGAAGATGTCCAGGAGGAACTGATGTCCTAGCTCACCTGGCCTTTTTCCTAGGCGAGGAATAGATAAGGTCGAAATGTCGAAAACGAGGCAAGTATAAAAGATTCCATTTTTCCACTTTAATTTAATACAACTTGGATTGTATAGAGATAATCTTCTTACACTTGATATTAAATTTCGAGGAGTGAACCCATGCTATCCGTGTGAATTCAGAAGGTGTGTTCACCGTTATTCAATGGATAGTAAAGGTTGAATACGAAAATTGATGTTGAGTAGAACTAGTATAGTTTCTATCGACCCTTTATAACTCAAAAAGGTTTCGCAATATGACTAATGAAAATGATTTGGTATTTCTAAAGTTAAAGAGAGGTTTAATGATTCCGCATAGAAATGTTTTAAAGATATATATTTCTAGAAGATATTTTTAATAAAAAGAAAGTAATTAGTTAAATGATAAGCATCTTTTTACTTAATATCTTTTTATCGATGATTGGTTCGAAGGAACTAGAGTCAGATTTGAGTGATTCTTATCCGGAAACCACTTTGAACCAATTTACATATTCGAACTAAAGACTTGAAATGACAATAAATGAATGAAGGGTTGTTTGTCACTAACCCTCGGGGGAAATTTCCCATATCATATATATGTGGTAAGAGTATCTTCATGTGATCTTCGATGCAAGGGCTGCATGCTTTTAATCCTAAGGATGATTCCCAATAGGGTGTGGTAGGAGAGTTCCTTCGGTTTCTCCTATTCCTAAACAATTTTTATGGACGAATGTCTGACATTGCCTTACCAACATACACGTACATTGATTTTTAAAAATATACATCTATTTGGTGGTGTAGAAAGTAACTCTCATATACTTAACACCCTTCTTTGAGTCGTACGAGCTCAGAGGTTGTACATTTTTAGAAATCAATGGTGTGTGACAAAATTGGCAATGTGGCATTCAAAGTGGAATGTGCTATATGAAAGGTAATCGTTACCTCGAGCCTCATCACCTGGAAATGGCTTAAACAAGGCATGCCATAAGGCTATGTGGTTCACAACCATTTGGGTATGGTTATCACCTTTCTAGATTACTCTATATATGTTGAGTATGTTGTGTATGCTAAGAGATATCTCAAATAGGTTGGTTACAACCGGGGTGATGTCATATTCGGTTCTATTCACCACCAAGATGGGTCTGCGGGTAGGTCGGTCTTGCCAGGTGTAGAGGTTTCAAAAGTTTTTGATCCTTGGTACATCCCTTTATCAATGTACTATATGGAAGGTAGTTCCTTATCTGCCATTGTATGGAAATCCATTCTCTAATAAGTGCCTTCGGACTTGATTGTAGAGCTTAATATGCTGGAATTTAATAATGTAACAATTTCGGCTAAGATTATGTATATTTACTTGAAAAGTATTTTCAAAAGAATGTCATTAAAAATAATATTACCAGATTTGCGCAGTAAGGATTTTGGTTATCATAAGGTAAAAACATGTTTCGTGTTTATGTGCGGCGTGGTATTATGAGATACCCATTGTTTCTAAAATACTTGTATTCTGAGTTTCTTACACCAGTCCCGTGACTGATCCGGAGTTTATTTTCCTTCCCTTAAACTCCGGGTGCCCTATTTTTTCGGGCAGCCAAGTAGTCAGGTTTAACTTAGAGCATTCTGAAGGAGCTTGAAGTCTGGAGCTAAAGATGTTCCTGTAGATAGATCTCCATTTCCCTTTTCACTACATTAGTTTACTAATTGTATTCAGCATTTATAAGGATAGAGATTTATAACTGTCCAGGCTGATTTATAAGAAAGACTCTGATAAATGTATTTAAATTTTCCTTTGTAAAGATATATATATATATATATTAAAATAATATATGTTATTCCATTCGTGTAAGACTCTGTTTTGTTTTAATTTTCTTTTACTCCATGATAACCTACCTCTTCGGCACTTAGATTTTCGGTACGTGAATACTGAGGATGTATTAGTGTCGATTTCCGAGGGTCGAGGAGGCAGGTCGTCACACCTACCTAAGGTGATGCATGAAATTTACTATTCTAATTATTCGATATTAATCGCTGACCGAATTTACGCCTATGAGTCACACAACCGCATTAGTAGATTCTTCGAAATACTATTTATAACTATTATAAATTAATTAAACTAATGAATATTAAAAATATTATTTATTTACTTATTTGATGTACTAGTTGTCGTTAACACTACCTCGGTGCCATAGTAATTAACTTGGTGCATATATAAAAGTTATATATGTGAATCAATATATAATATCGATATGAATCTAAATTAGATTTAAATACCATTAATTGCTAAACAAATTTGAAATGTTTCCAGCCCTATATAGCCTGGTAATATAGTTAGCTATAGGTGAGCAAGGAAGGAGGAAAGGGTCCAAATGTTGGATCTTGAAATGGTATTAAAGAAGTAAACTAAGGAGGGAAAAGCTCCTTTACACTCTCTATAAAAGCCACACTACCCCTTCTTATTTCTATAACTTTTTACTCTCCATTTCCTCTATCATAGTGTAACGACCCGCCTTTTTGGACAGTTTAAATCGACAAATCAAACACACATGCCGATTCTAAACCATTAAAAAGGGCGGATGGTTAATGGATTAAATAAGAAAAGAAAGGAAAAGAAAGAACAAAAACAAACTCAGAATCTCGCAGCGGAAGGAACAAGATATAATAATAAAATAACAGTTCATGAAGCTGTTAAATAAATAAATTTGATTATTATTATACATCATAAATCAGAGTTACATACATATCAGAGATAATACAATAATGCAGCGAAAAAATAATATGGTAGTAGAATACAAATGATGTAATACCAAACTCCGTCTTCGTCCTCCAGAATAGATCTTCAACCTTATCTGAAATGCTCAGGCTGACCCGAGCGTAATGAAAAGGTAAAACACTCGAGTCAGGACTAAAATATCTCATGTAAGTCAAATCGAATAAGAAAATATGAGTGTGACGGCGTCAGAGATGTTTACGGGTTTTGACATCTCCTATCCAGTGTCAACGTGAGTGCAATAACTTAAGAGATGTTACGGGATTTTCCATCTCTCAAGGATCCGTTAAACTATCTACTATGTAGTACAATACGCTATTATAATATGTCTACATTAAAGTAAAAGTATTAAAATAGCGTTAAGCCATGGCCCATTCCACCCTTAGCACAGTTTATATTCCCAAGAGCATATACAAGACCGTAGTTTCCCCAAAACCGGAAGTCACCAGAGGGCAATCCATATACTAAAGGTACAAATCAAAATCGTAGTGGTCGCGCATAAATGGAATACAAGTATGACAAGGCACATGAGGCAATACCCAAGGTAGTGATACTACCGTTCGCCTGATCCGGACTGGTGAGAACGCAACGCCGCAGCGCCCGCAACACCGTGAGACAACACTCCCAAAATCAAGGGTGCGCACCAATCAATCACAAAGTAAAAGAATAGTTTACGAAGAAGTGTGTCCACTTGAGGTAGCTAATCCTCCATTGGCCCGGCACAGCTCCTGTTTTAGTCATTTCCAATTTGACACAAGTGTCAAGGCTATCCATTATCGTTCTCTTTCTTCAGTCAACACGTACATCATTCCAACCACTTCATTCTGGATCATCACTCCGCGTATAGTTATTAAAGTGGTTTTCGGTTTAGATAGAGAGTATATCCATAACCGATTCCGGTCTCTTTAATAACTTCGAAATTATTTCACCGATTGGTCGTTTATTTATTTCAAAACCAAATCAATTACAATCTCAATTAAAATTTATAAATCAACATTTCATTTGTCTTTCTAAATAAATTTCCACAATTTACGTTTCAAAACTTCCAAATCAAAATTTCAAAATCTTATAATTCAATTTCAATTTCAATTTAAACAATTCAAATATTGATTCAAGTTCGTATATAAGTTTCATTCCGAAATCATTTAAATTAATTTAATTCAACATTCAAATCAATTTAAATTCATTTATCGATTTCATTTAATATCCGTTAAGGTACTTTATCATTCAAAACAATTTCTATTAAATTTCAAATCCATTTTAAGTTCAACTTCATTAAATCAAAACTTACAATTTTGAATTAAATTAAATTCGTCAAATCAATTCTTCCAATTACAAGTCTTACATTAATTCCAAAAATATCACATTTTCATTTCTTGTTAAAAAATTCAATTTCACTTATTTACTTTCTTAAATAATTTTCCAAAACTTAATTAATAAAGAAACTAAATTTCAATTATTTATGAAGTAAAAATTCACTTATTCAAAAGTTCAAAATTTTCTTATTAAAGAATTTCAATTCAATTTAATCATTAAATAATTTAACCTTATTTAATTATTAAATAATTCAATAGTTTCAATTTAGTCCAATTCACAAATTTCTTTGAATTTCAATTAAATTCCAAATTAATTAAATCTCAATTTTAAATAAATTTTCAATTCCAAACTCAAACTTGAAATATCATTTCATAAAAAATTTCTTAGAAATATTCAGAGTTCGATTAAAAGTCCAATCTTTTAAAACAAATCAACTTTCGAAAATTTACGCTGTATTTCAAAAATTTTCTTAAAAATCTAAACTTCGAATAATTAAACAATTTCATTTACCAAGTTTAAATTCCAACATCTTGAGCTTCAATTCAAAATAATTCAATTTCCATAAATTCGATTTTATTCTTAAAATCAATTCATTTAAATAATTTCAAAACAACTTTTAAAATCATTTAATTTAACCAACCCGGTGTCCGTATAAAATTTTCTAACCTATGGCCAAGTGGATAATTATTTCAAATTTAATTTCAAGGATGGACATATATCATTTCAATCCAAATAGATGTCATAGGTATATCATTTCAACCTATTTCTTAATTTATTCGAAATGATTCGGTTTACAGTTTATATGCAATAAACAATATACATGATGATAGCATGATATATCAAAATAAATAAACAACCAATATCGACCAATAGCATCCATCACAACCAATCAACCATAAAGCCAATAACATTCACAACAACTTCATAATTATCAATATCAGGAAATTTGATCGCAATTAAAATTTAACTTTAAATTTGACTGTCAATTTAATTTTCAACGGTGAATTCAAATGACAATCTATATGACAATTAAATTTTTATCAAACAACGACAAATAAATCCATATCACTTCATAATTTCAAATTTAACTACCATAAAGATATTCAGTACGTTGTGAGCGTTATAAAACACTCACCTTTTGAATTTAAATTGAATTTAAATTCAATTTAAACCCAAAATTTTGACAGTCTCCAAATCCATCCAAACCAGCGTCAAAGTGTCCGGAATTTTGATATGATCCTAACAAAAGAAACCTCGCCCAAATCCGAGTCCGTATGCAAAAGTTATGAAAATTTGAAGATTGGAAAATTCTGGTGCTGAGTCGACTTCGAGTTCCCGCCTCAAATACCCGATGCCTGCTTGGAGTTTTTTGCAAAATCGACCCGATGACCCGAGTATTTTTCTTCCCGACTCGAAGTAGCTCCAGGGTTTTTCCTCCTGAAACCCCAAGCGCGACCCAAAGCGCGTAAATCTCGAAAAAAATTTTATTTTTTTATTTTGGAATTTGGGAATTAGGTTTTGTCTGCCATTGGAATGAGAAGCTAAGAAGAAGATGAATTGTACGTACAGACAAATGAAGATTAGGGAGGCTAGGGTTTATAACTGTGTTTATATAGGTATGTTAGAGATAGAGTAGATAGACTGGATAGATGAACGTGCGGAACAAACTATGGCCCGAAAAGCCCGTTCTGACTCCGGAACGGAATTGGGTAAACCCATATATCAAAATAGGTGTTTTAAAATATTTTAAACGCAATGGAAAAGGTTTCAAGTCCAAATTCCATCGTATGAAGAAGTTATGCTAAAATCAAAATTTCAAATTGATTTTAATTGATTATAATTGCATTTATTTCAAGGCGTTTCGAGTCCGTACAATCAAACGACAAGTCCGATTGCTACGAAAATTGAAACCTTACAATAATTCACTGTTACGGATCCGATGAAACTGGTTTCGTCGAAATCCAAGACAGTTGTAAAAATGGCTATTTTTACTGTTTAATTTCAATATAAAATTCCCAATTTTAAATTATTAAATTTTAAATCAAATTTCAATTGTTCACAAATTTCATTTTTAATTTCACAGTAATTAACAATCTTTTACAATGCAGTTTTCCATTATAAATCCAGTATAAAAGATTACATTAGATTCAGCGTTCAATTATATTGTAATTCAAATTCAAGTTATTTAATTCCAATTGAATTCTTTTATTTCGATTTACACTTTCATTATTGCATCAACCATTTACTTATACATTATTATCAATAGTTTATAATTCATTTACTTTCATTTTCTTCAGCTATCATTGTAACGACCCAGAATTTTTGATAATGTAAATTCGAATATTTAATTGATTTTTAATATCAATAAATGGAATTTAGAAGTCGGATAATTTATTTATCGAATATTGGATTTACCTAGGTAATTAAATCGATAATTTAATAGTTGTAATTCCAGAAATAATTGAAATCTGGATTAAATATGATTGAAAACGATTTGGAAAATTTTATTTAATCATACTGGAGTTATAGAAAGGTTATAGGACTTTTAAAATTGAATTTGGAGTTAATCTGTGAAAATTGAATATTTTAATATTTAATTACCGACTGAAAAATAGCCAATTTTCGAACAGTCTCAGAATTAAACGAGACCAGTTCCATTGGATCCGTAATAGTTAGTTATTATCGGATTTCAATTTTCGTATCAATCAAAGTTGTCGTTTGACCGTGGCAGCTCCGAACGCATTGAAATTGTTTTAATATTAATTTGGCGAGTTAAAATAGTCATTTTTCAAACGGTCTCGGATTTCGACGAAACTAGTTTCATCGGATCCGTAATGTAATATTATTGTAAGATTTCAAATTTTGTAATTTTTGGATTTACCATTTGTCCGGTACAAATTAAAACGCCTCGAAATCGATTTAATTTAAATTGATCGTTTAATTCCATAACTCGCACAGATGATCGAATTAGCTCCCGAAACACGTTCCATTGCGTTCGGAACGCGGGGTAAACCTTAGAAACGTCAGCCGGCACGTTCGATTCGGAGTTCGGAAAATTTCGATGAATAGTAAATTTGGCCATTTTCTATATAAGCACCTCCATAATTCATTTTGCAAAAGAAAATGGATAACCCTAACCCTAAACGTCTCAGCCGCCAGTTTCATTTTAATGGCCACGAAAATTCGTTCCTTCCTCCCTTAATTTTTCAAAATCCGTAAAGAACTGCGAGAGTTGTTCAACTACAAAAACATAGAGGAGGTTGAGAGCTTCCCATCCATAAGGCTAAGTTGGGCTATAGTCGATCGTGGGAGGGGCTACAGGCCCGCGTCCACCATCAGGTGCGCACGTTTCACGAGGCACAAAGGGGAGCCGAGCTTCGAGTGGTGGCAGGCCGTGGTAGCTCGCGTGATGCTCGTTCGTTTGGCGGTAGCTGATTGCTCTGGAAGTCGACAAGGAGGGAGTATAATTCGAGGAAATTATGGCGGCTATGGGTTTCAATATACGTGAGTAGCCTGGAGGGTTTCGTACGCGTGAAGAAGAACGCATGAGCGGCCTGGATTTGGTCTCCTGAAAACGAACGGTGATGATTGAAGCTAGGTTTTCAAAATGAAATAAAATTGTATATTGATTATAATTTAAATTCGTATAACTTTGTAATAACGTAACTTTTTGCTGCGTGATCAGAAAATTACGAAACGAGCGGCGTTGGCTTCGTTTTCTCGAACACTACGTGATGAAACTGAATTGGAGCCATTTGGAGCTAGCGAAAATTTCAGGTAAAATTAAACGCGTGTTTAATTTTATTCGAAATAAACGCTGAAATCAGAATTAAAATCACGGTGAGATCTTCTCACTCAAAATTTAAAGTGGAATTTTTGCAGTTATTTATTGACTGATTGATTGCTATTTGGATGTGATATTAGATATAGTAGGATATATATCTATATATAGCAATATATACATATTGGCATATGTATATATTGGATTGATGATTTCCCGCCTCGTATAGCGGATGAGACCCTATTGCGCCGTTAGTAAGCGGATTTTTATAAAACCCATATACCGCGATAATTCCGTACTGGAGCGGAATTGGTATTGTGCTAACATCTTTGGATGCAGGGAAACAGGTTGGAGGGATCCAACTGGATTCCTCAACTGTATTTACTTATTTACAGATATTGATATATATTCTGTTATCATATTGATATATGATATTGACTGTTGTGATGGACTAATTGATGCTGTTGCATCATCGGATTCAGTTTTGAAATGTAAAAATGACGACTTTTACTTTAAAAGGATTTTTAAAGTGATTTTTGAAAATATACGTTTTATGGAATTTTTGAATCGATTTATAAACGTAAAATTTTAAAGTTATAAAAGTTATAATTTTTAGTGAAATATAACCGAAGTGTCGTTTTTGAAATAAAAGTCGATTTATTTATAAAATGATTTGAGTTGGGATTTTTGAATAACTATAAACGATTTGTATAAAAAGATTTATAAAAATTGATATTTATAAATCAAAATATTGGAATTGTAAAACGAGTTTTTATAAGTGTAAAAATGAAATATTTATGGAATTCGTAAGTAAATGAAATTTATGGATTATAAATTGTGAAGTTATAAAGTGGATGAAAATGTCGAATAGGAGATTTATAAGAAATTAACTTATAAATTGGGTTTTTGCCTTCAAATGAAATATTGATCGAACTGGTTAATAAAGGAGATTTACAAATCGAAGTTGTTATAAAATAGAAATAGGATTTATAAACGTTGTTTTATAAATTCGAAATCAATGGGATTTGATAAATTAAATATAGAAGATTATTAAAGGAGATATATTCGCGATTTTGGATAGCGAATTATTATTGAAATAAAACGTGTAGAAAATAGTGAAATGTAATTAGTGAAGTATATTCACGATTTTGGACAGTGAATATATTGTTAAGTAAAATGGATATGTTTGGAGAAGTGATATTATGAAATGAAGTAGTTGTTTTAAAAGATGTTTTAAAACGTGTTAAGTATCGAAATCATAGATTTCAACATTTATTGTTGAAATAGACGTTTTCGAGAAATAAGGAAATGGTGGACTATAACACTGTTGTTATAGTAAATGATTTCCGAAAGGAAATATTTTGTATAGTATTGGGATTTATATATCTATCTTAATTTCGAATCCCTATACTAGTGATTTTGGGTCGTCGTAACGATGTTTTACGCAACATTCGTTTTGACTCAAATAGATGTTGTTAAAATAAATGATTTCCTTGAAGAATGAAATATATACTTAATATTGATTTAAGTATATCGAATATTTTCCAAGTGTTGAAAATAAATAGATTTGGGAAACACTTATTTTTAAATAAGTATGGAAATGCTTTTCCAATATGAAATGAACTGTTTTGAGATTTTATCTTTTAAAGATAAATTGAAATGTGGAAATTGATTTGAAATTGTTTTCAAATGGTGAAGTGTGGAAAATAATATATCTAGTAAAGATATTTTTGAAGATAAATAATTTGGAAAATTATTTGGAATCTGATGATGTTGCGCATCTTTATTGATAGTTAAATAACCGACTATCAATAATTACCTTGAGTAGGTATTTGTTGTGAATTGGATGAATTTGAATGCCACACTTATTTTTGAATAATCGCTCACTATTCGGGTTAGCCGGGAAAGGACCATGGGGTCGTATAACCCATTCCGAATATGTGATACGTCGTTATGAATTGCATTCGAAGACCGGTGTTGAAGACCGGATATTTTTGAAAACGGAAGGATTACCGTCGAGTTACTCTACATCGGCTGATCTCCGATTTAGAGGTTTTATCACCCTTAGTGACGGGAAGTCCTGACGTGATTGAAATTTATCCGGAAATGCAAGGGCTTCGTGAGAAGTGCCTTCGGTTCTGTTCGATCCCGGAACAGACTTGTATGGATTGTGTGTCTGACGTTACAATTTGAGATATAAAGCTGATTTCTTTCAAATACATTTCTGTTGGTGGCGGAGAATTTATTCTCTTAGCTTAACACCCTTCTCTGAGACGTACGAGCTCAGAGGTTATGTAGTTGAAATTTATCAGCGATATATCCCAATTTGGTAACGTGGCATACTGAGTGTTGCTGTGAAATGATCAGTGTTTGATCATTTGCGATATGATCATTTGTTTGATCTTATATCTTTGTGATCATAGGTTGATCATTTTGTTTGACCCGAAGCAGGGCTTTTTGAGAAAGCGTAGCTTTGTGGACGAGACTTCGTCGAGCCTCACACCCCGGAAATGGTCGAAACAGGAAGGATGCGGCAAGGTTCTAGGGAGTAGCGCCCCTTAGTGTATGTCATTCCTTCTGGATAGAGGTGGTATCATGGTATGGAGCCCAGATACTTAACCTATGTGGTTGCTGCATTATTATCTATGTGGTTTGTTGGAAATCGGGGATCCTCGGGAAGATCGGTTACGATCAGGGGATGGCATACGCGTGTCAGTAGTTACCTATTTTTGCAGAGGTAACCCGGCCTTGTGTTGGCAGAGATCCGGTTAGGTTCTCGGGTCGTCTATTCCAGGGACGTACCCATCGTGGATAGGAAGTTCCTTAGCCTGACCATTTGTTGGAAATCCAAACTCCAATACGTGACTTGTACGGTATTAGTTGTAGAACCTGCCATTTACGTACGGTGGTCACCACTGTTTAGATGGTAGCTATAGTAGGCATACGATACTGGTCGTATGTTGGCTAAGATTAATATTATACTTTCGAAATGTTTTCTACACTATGCACTAATAATAATATCAAAAATGATTTGATTTTGCGTAGTAAGCATCTTTGACTATCATAAGAAGAAATCTCCTCCAAGTCTGCGTTTGCATTGTGTGTGTGGTGGGAGGTCTTATGGTAGTTTCATTTTCCAAAAGCATTGCGAATTGACTTTAAAATTCTCTACTATTTATTTTAAAGAATAACTGTTTTACGATCTCACACCAGTCACCATGACTGACTCGGAGTTTATTGTTCCCTTCTAAACTCTGGGTGCCCACCAATTTCCACACGGGCAGCTTAGAGTTATGTTATCAGGATATTCTGGATATTCTGGAGCTTTGGAAGCAAGATGGATGACGAGACGTAGTATTTGTATCTGATAGTATTTATTCCGCTATGTATTCTGTATGAGGACAAGTTTATATAACTGTCCATTGTTGTATATTGACTCTGATTGATGTATGTATAAAATGATAAAATTCTTTGTTTAAAAGATTACTGATTTATCTATTATATATTGTTCCGCTGCGATATGTGAGATTCTGATATTGTTTTCTGTTCTGATGTTGTTCTGTTGTTCTTCTCTTCTTTCTTCTACCTTCCTCTTCTTCTGCCTTTTTCTTTATCTAAAACCCTCACTATTGGAGTTTCCGGCACTCGATTGCTCGGCAGTCGATAAAGTGAGTATCGATGTCGAATTTTCGAAAGTCGAAAATTTTTGGTATGTGACAATCATCTTATTTAAATTCACAGTAATATTAAATTACATTCATTTACGTTGATTTCCATATTATAACTTCAATATTAAATGTACATTTTATTTATTTCGTTGTTTACAATCAAATTCAATTCAATTCAATTTCTTGTTACATTCAAATTTAAATCTTTACTTACGTTCAATTACCAGTTAACATCTTTATCAAATTACAGTTTCGGTTATTATTTGATTTCAATCAACTGTAATATTAAGTTACATTTATTTATATTAGTTTCAATAACATAAACTTCCACTATTAAATCTACCGTTTTATTTATTCTTTGTTTACAATCATAACCAATTTGGTTTACAATCAAACTCAATTCATTACTTACATTCAATACAGGTTAACATCCATATTTAATTTACAAATAAGTTATTTCAGAATTCAGTTTTGCATTTTAACTTGTAATTCACATTTAACAACACAAAATTTTATTTCCTTCGGATTTTTATCCAAAATTTTTATTTTAATTCGTATTTTTAAAGTGTTAAAAATACAGGTCGTTACATTCTCCCCCACTTAAAACTTTTCGTCCTCGAAAAGGAAAGGAGAAGGGGAAACCATCATTTAGATATAATTCATTCAAAATATTCGACTTTTTTGCAAAATTTAGTTATAGGATTTTTTTTAAATCTCAAAATTTTCTAACTCCCAGATTTTTGAAAAATTTCGGCAGCACCTCCTTTGCGCGGCTAGGACCGAAAAAATTCACAGTGGTAATAATTGCATGACACACATCTCATTACAAGAATGAGGCATCCCAAAACATGGGGAACACAATAATATACCACAACATAAACTGTAATCCGAGAACATACCTTTTATTTAGCGTTTATTAGCATTTTAACTTACATTTTGCATTAAGCGCAGAAGCGAGCTCCACAAGCGAAGCGCAACCTCTTTGCTACCTACTAAAATGCTCAATAACCAAGTTAGAACCGTGCATATAAAGATAGATCGATATACTTATCATAAACAACACACATATGACATGTTTAGCTTAAAAACTGAAATTCCAATTCCAGGACAGCAAACGAATCTCAGTTTTTGGTCACCTAAACGATAAAATTTGACAATGGAATCTAAACAAAAGTTGTTGCATTCGTTTCAGGCTTTCCGGAATCTCCAAAATAATTGAATTCGGACCTTCTGTTCAAAAGTTACGACCGTTTTACTAAATAGGAACGCCTCAGCCTGACAATCAATTGCGCAGGTCAGCGACATTTGGTCACGTTTTCGACCCTCTAAATGACAGCAAAACACAAAACACTTATAGTAAAAGTTTTAACTTAAGTTCTTAGCTTTCCAGAAAGTGCAAGATCATCAAAATCTGATACACCAGTAAAAAGTTATGGCAAAAATACTAAGAGTATATGCTACTGATTTTGCTTCCCTTTTACACAGGCCAACGAGAAGATTCAAATTTTTAACTAAGTAAATGAAGGAATTTCTCAAGACAGTCTAAACAAAAGTCGTGCTACAGTTTCTACGCTTTCCGAAAAGTCTAATATCGTTGAATTTCGTCCATCCATTTAAAAGTTATGCTTATTTCCGTTTCAGCATATATTGGACAATTTTGGATTTTTTTTCCAAAATTTTGCTTTTATTATTTCAAAGTACAAACCATCAAACTTCAAATTTCTAAAGATCAATCACAAACCCAAAGTCGTTTATTTTCTTATTTATCCGTGAAATAAGTTTACATTCGATTTGTTTCCGATTTATTCAAGTTTGTTTCATTCATAATTTAAATTCAAGTCAATTTGCTTCAATTTAATTTGAATTCAATTATATTTAATTCCACTTTGCTTCAAATTTGAATTTAATTATTAAAAAAAAATTATTCCGTTTATTCAATTCCATTAACACTAATGAATTCTATTTAATCAATTATCATCCATCTAACAATCAATGCATATCAAACATTAACATCCATCCAAATCTATAATAAATCAATTATACATTTCCAAGTCAAAATTTTTTATTTCATACACTTCCAAGTTTATTGACATTTAGTTATATTCAACTTTAATTAGTTTCCATTTACAAATTTTATATTTCATGAATTTTAAATTTTATTCATTCACTTGTATATATCATTCATTTTACAGCTTAAATTTCTTTTATATTTACAACTATCAATAAATCTTCACATTTTATTATTCACTCTCACACTGGTATATTATTCCTCTACTTATCCTTATAAGCATTTTAAACTTTTTAAGTATTTGGTAAGTTTTTGTTATGCAAATAGAATGTAGTTAAACAACATACAGCCCCTTTCCATTCAAAGTTGAATTTTCAATTAATTAATTCTTAAGTCATTACTTAAATTTCACTATAATTTAATTTCACATTTACATTCACATATAGTATTTCCATTTTATATTAACATAATGGTGAATCACCTTTAAATGTTACTTTAAATTCCAATTATTTACTAACAATTTTATTTATATTTGCAAACCATTAATTAAATGCATATTTCATTATTCAAACCTAAACTTGTATATTATCCAATTAACAATTCATATAACATTTTTGAACTTCTTAAATATTTTGGTAAGTTATATTTATGCTATAGAATGAAATTTAATACTATGCGAGTTTTACAGTTTCAATTTTATTTTAAATTCATAATTTCCTAATTCTAAGGATTTCTACTTCAATTGATATTTTCACTTAGCTCTTAGGTTCATTTCTCATTTCACAATTTAGAAGTTCCGTAATGATTCAAGTATTTGTTTATCTCAATAGTTTAAAGTCATTAAATATTAAAGAACTTAAGAATTTCATCTCCGGTTTCATTTCAAATCGAGTTTGAAATAATATATACTTATATTAATGTGTATCAAGTCATACTATAGAGAATACAAAATAAAATTCAATTTTAATCAAAACAGGGTTTAGAAAAAGCTATTAAGTGATCTCCCCCACTTGGACTCTCGAAAATAAACGTCGATGATGCGTGCACTCATCACCGAAATCATTCTCTAGTGTCAAGAGGGGAGTATAACACTTACTTCATTTGAAAATCCTTTGAAAACAATTTCTAATCGAATATACTATCATATAATACTTATATTATACATTTCGAATTTTTGTTAATAAATTTTCAAAACACCGGAATTTAAATTCTCCATCTTAATTTAAATTCATTTTTTTTATTTTATTTTATTTACCATTTATATTCATTGTCAATCATATTTACAAGTTTCATTTCTTAAAATCGTCCAATAGTCAATAGTTAGAAATATTGACTAATCAACAATAAACGATGATAATCTAATATTATCATCTCCTAACAACCAATACAATCAAAATTTATAAATTTTCAAGATAGTTCTTTTATATAAAAATATAGTCCAAAACAATATTATGTCAATCTGTCCTATTCGAGTGTTTAGAAATTCCTATCGATGCCTTGGCGTCCCAAGTACCAACCAGAATTCATAAATACTCAACGGAACAATTTAACACAATATAAAATCATTTTTATATCAAAATTACAAATACGCTCTCTAATATACACTCGAACTCATTCATAAGGTTTAACCCTATTTCAATGAGTTATTCCCCACTAGAGCCAAGGTAATCTAAACCAAAGCTCTGATACCAACTGTAACGACCCGCCTTTTTGGACAGTTTAAATCGACAAATCAAACACACATGCCGATTCTAAACCATTAAAAAGGGCGGATGGTTAATGGGTTAAATAAGAAAAGAAAGGAAAAGAAAGAACAAAAACAAACTCAGAATCTCGCAGCGGAAGGAACAAGATATAATAATAAAATAACAGTTCATGAAGCTGTTAAATAAATAAATTTGATTATTATTATACATCATAAATCAGAGTTACATACGTATCAGAGATAATACAATAATGCAGCGGAAAAATAATATGGTAGTAGAATACAAATGATGTAATACCAAACTCCGTCTTCGTCCTCCAGAATAGATCTTCAACCTTATCTGAAATGCTCAGGCTGACCCGAGCGTAATGAAAAGGCAAAACACTCGAGTCAGGACTAAAATATCTCATCTAAGTCAAATCGAATAAGAAAATATGAGTGTGACGGCGTCAGAGATGTTTACGGGTTTTGACATCTCCTATCCAGTGTCAACGTGAGTGCAATAACTTAAGAGATGTTACGGGATTTTCCATCTCTCAAGGATCCGTTAAACTATCTACTATGTAGTACAATACGCTATTATAATATGTCTACATTAAAGTAAAAGTATTAAAATAGCGTTAAGCCATGGCCCATTCCACCCTTAGCACAGTTTATATTCCCAAGAGCATATACAAGACCGTAGTTTCCCAAAAACCGGAAGTCACCAGAGGGCAATCCATATACTAAAGGTACAAATCAAAATCGTAGTGGTCGCGCATAAATGGAATACAAGTATGACAAGGCACATGAGGCAATACCCAAGGTAGTGATACTACCGTTCGCCTGATCCGGACTGGTGAGAACGCAACGCCGCAGCGCCCGCAACACCGTGAGACAACACTCCTAAAATCAAGGGTGCGCACCAATCAATCACAAAGTAAAAGAATAGTTTACGAAGAAGTGTGTCCACTTGAGGTAGCTAATCCTCCATTGGCCCGGCACAGCTCCTGTTTTAGTCATTTCCAATTTGACACAAGTGTTAAGGCTATCCATTATCGTTCTCTTTCTTCAGTCAACACGTACATCATTCCAACCACTTCATTCTGGATCATCACTCCGCTTATAGTTATTAAAGTGGTTTTCGGTTTAGATAGAGAGTATATCCATAACCGATTCCGGTCTCTTTAATAACTTCGAAATTATTTCACCGATTGGTCGTTTATTTATTTCAAAACCAAATCAATTACAATCTCAATTAAAATTTATAAATCAACATTTCATTTGTCTTTCTAAATAAATTTCCACAATTTACGTTTCAAAACTTCCAAATCAAAATTTCAAAATCTTATAATTCAATTTCAATTTCAATTTAAACAATTCAAATATTGATTCAAGTTCGTATATAAGTTTCATTCTGAAATCATTTAAATTAATTTAATTCAACATTCAAATCAATTTAAATTCATTTATCGATTTCATTTAATATCCGTTAAGGTACTTTATCATTCAAAACAATTTCTATTAAATTTCAAATCCATTTTAAGTTCAACTTCATTAAATCAAAACTTACAATTTTGAATTAAATTAAATTCGTCAAATCAATTCTTCCAATTACAAGTCCTACATTAATTCCAAAAATATCACATTTTCATTTCTTGT
The DNA here is from genome assembly GCA_030737815.1 of Allium fistulosum. Taxonomy (NCBI): domain Eukaryota; kingdom Viridiplantae; phylum Streptophyta; class Magnoliopsida; order Asparagales; family Amaryllidaceae; genus Allium; species Allium fistulosum. Next base: position 904,684,678 of record CM060903.1, read on the forward strand.
TAAAAAAAATTCAATTTCACTTATTTACTTTCTTAAATAATTTTCCAAAACATAATTAATAAAGAAACTAAATTTCAATTATTTATGAAGTAAAAATTCACTTATTCAAAAGTTCAAAATTTTCTTATTAAAGAATTTCAATTCAATTTAATCATTAAATAATTTAACCTTATTTAATTATTAAATAATTCAATAGTTTCAATTTAGTCCAATTCACAAATTTCTTTGAATTTCAATTAAATTCCAAATTAATTAAATCTCAATTTTAAATAAATTTTCAATTCCAAACTCAAACTTGAAATATCATTTCATAAAAAATTTCTTAGAAATATTCAGAGTTCGATTAAAAGTCCAATCTTTTAAAACAAATCAACTTTCGAAAATTTACGCTGTATTTCAAAAAATTTCTTAAAAATCTAAACTTCGAATAATTAAACAATTTCATTTACCAAGTTTAAATTCCAACATCTTGAGCTTCAATTCAAAATAATTCAATTTCCATAAATTCGATTTTATTCTTAAAATCAATTCATTTAAATAATATCAAAACAACTTTTAAATCATTTAATTTAACCAACCCGGTGTCCGTATAAAATTTTCTAACCTATGGCCAAGTGGATAATTATTTCAAATTTAATTTCAAGGATGGACATATATCATTTCAATCCAAATAGATGTCATAGGTATATCATTTCAACCTATTTCTTAATTTATTCGAAATGATTCGGTTTACAGTTTATATGCAATAAACAATATACATGATGATAGCATGATATATCAAAATAAATAAACAACCAATATCGACCAATAGCATCCATCACAACCAATCAACCATAAAGACAATAACATTCACAACAACTTCATAATTATCAATATCAGGAAATTTGATCGCAATTAAAATTTAACTTTAAATTTGACTGTCAATTTCATTTTCAACGGTGAATTCAAATGACAATCTATATGACAATTAAATTTTTATCAAACAACGACAAATAAATCCATATCACTTCATAATTTCAAATTTAACTACCATAAAGATATTCAGTACGTTGTGAGCGTTATAAAACACTCACCTTTTGAATTTAAATTGAATTTAAATTCAATTTAAACCCAAAATTTTGACAGTCTCCAAATCCATCCAAACCAGCGTCAAAGTGTCCGGAATTTTGATATGATCCTAACAAAAGAAACCTTGCCCAAATCCGAGTCCGTATGCAAAAGTTATGAAAATTTGAAGATTGGAAAATTCTGGTGCTGAGTCGACTTCGAGTTCCCGCCTCAAATACCCGATGCCTGCTTGGAGTTTTTTGCAAAATCGACCCGATGACCCGAGTATTTTTCTTCCCGACTCGAAGTAGCTCCAGGGTTTTTCCTCCTGAAACCCCAAGCGCGACCCAAAGCGCGTAAATCTCGAAATTTTTTTTATTTTTTTTATTTTGGAATTTGGGAATTAGGTTTTGTCTGCCATTGGAATGAGAAGCTAAGAAGAAGATGAATTGTACGTACAGACAAACGAAGATTAGGGAGGCTAGGGTTTATAACTGTGTTTATATAGGTATGTTAGAGATAGAGTAGATAGACTGGATAGATGAACGTGCGGAACAAACTATGGCCCGAAAAGCCCGTTCTGACTCCGGAACGGAATTGGGTAAACCCATATATCAAAATAGGTGTTTTAAAATATTTTAAACGTAATGGAAAAGGTTTCAAGTCCAAATTCCATCGTATGAAGAAGTTATGCTAAAATCAAAATTTCAAATTGATTTTAATTGATTATAATTGCATTTATTTCAAGGCGTTTCGAGTCCGTACGATCAAACGACAAGTCCGATTGCTACGAAAATTGAAACCTTACAATAATTCACTGTTACGGATCCGATGAAACTGGTTTCGTCGAAATCCGAGACAGTTGTAAAAATGGCTATTTTTACTGTTTAATTTCAATATAAAATTCCCAATTTTAAATTATTAACTTTTAAATCAAATTTCAATTGTTCACAAATTTCATTTTTAATTTCACAGTAATTAACAATCTTTTACAATGCAGTTTTCCATTATAAATCCAGTATAAAAGATTACATTAGATTCAGCGTTCAATTATATTGTAATTCAAATTCAAGTTATTTAATTCCAATTGAATTCTTTTATTTCGATTTACACTTTCATTATTGCATCAACCATTTACTTATACATTATTATCAATAGTTTATAATTCATTTACTTTCATTTTCTTCAGCTATCATCTTATTTAAATTCACAGTAATATTAAATTACATTCATTTACGTTGATTTCCATATTATAACTTCAATATTAAATGTACATTTTATTTATTTCGTTGTTTACAATCAAATTCAATTCAATTCAATTTCTTGTTACATTCAAATTTAAATCTTTATTTACGTTCAATTACCAGTTAACATCTTTATCAAATTACAGTTTCGGTTATTATTTGATTTCAATCAACTGTAATATTAAGTTACATTTATTTATATTAGTTTCAATAACATAAACTTCCACTATTAAATCTACCGTTTTATTTATTCTTTGTTTACAATCATAACCAATTTGGTTTACAATCAAACTCAATTCATTACTTACATTCAATACAGGTTAACATCCATATTTAATTTACAAATAAGTTATTTCAGAATTCAGTTTTGCATTTTAACTTGTAATTCACATTTAACAACACAAAATTTTATTTCCTTCGGATTTTTATCCAAAATTTTTATTTTAATTCGTATTTTTAAAGTGTTAAAAATACAGGTCGTTACACATAGCCACAACCTCCAACCCCTCTAGGATAAAATTTTCAGATCTAAAATACATCAAAATAAAATCAAATGCGGTCCTCCAAGTAGTTGCAAAGCTAGGAACTCGATCGAGATCATATCTAGGACTGTCTACTAATCAATGTATAAATCTAAGACTACGTCTATAAGGTAACATCCTATTGTTTATAACCTATATTCTATCATGTCCGTATATATCTATAATATTGTTTGAATGAATTTATATGCATATTTGTTGTCCCCCTATCAATATACTATTATACAATTATACACACACATAAAAAAAAGTTTCACCATATGTATCTTATATTTGTTTTTGTTTAATATATATATATATATATGGTATGGAATTACTAGTAAAAAAATTGATTTTTAAAACATTAAAACTAATAATAATTAATTTAAAATTTATCTCTAACTGCAAATCTAAATTTATATATATATAATTATTTTATGTTGCATATAGTATTCAAAAAAATTCGAAACATAATTATATTTTTGTTTATAAATATAAATTTGTATATTATGTATAAAGTAATGTATGTGTGTGTCTATATTAGTATGTATATATTCATAAATTAACAATTATATTTTTATAACATATATTTTAGAACATGTTATTTTATAAAAAAGAAATAAAAATATTATATGGTTGAAAGGCATTTTATATTTATATGTATTATATTTAATTTTACTAAACATATTGATATAAAATTAATTAATAGATATAAATATGTATATATATAATTATTTCTACTAATCATATATTATTTGAAATATTATTATAATTTTGTCTTAATTTTTTAAAATTATATATATATATAATTTATATTTATAAATCCAAATCTATTTTTAAACTGTTTTACTAAGTTAACAAATTATATATTTTGAAAAGATTTTTGAATTTCAAAATTATTGACTATGTCAAAATAATTTATTTTTATTTAAAAATATTCAATATATATATATATGTGTGTGTGTGTGTGTGTATGTATGTATGTATGTATGTATGTATGTAATTGTTTTGGACAACAATATGCATATAAAGCGCCAATGTGTCCGTTGTGGTATAAATTCCAATACCTATATACATACATATTAACTATGTACACAATATTAATTATGTTACACATACACAATACACATATGAGTATATTTGGATAAAATTTAACTAAAAATAATTTACCAACTAAATTATGAAATTAAATAAAAATTGGTTTTATTTAATTAACAACATTTGAACTAGAAAAACCAATTATATTTCGTAGGCCCAATATGATCCAAAATTAAAAAAAATTGAAATCTACTTATTTCACCTACTTTCGACTGGCCTAGTTCCCACAAGTCTATCATTATTAATCCTTAGATTGTGGTTGTCATATTTATATTCTTAAATTAAGTATGAGTCTTCTCAGGTGGATTACATAAAATTATTTAATATAAAGTTAGTGTTATAAACTTCCCTACTTATGGTAATTTGTTCCTAAAATTCAAATAAGGTACGGTAGTGACTTTAGTGCTTCCCATGCTCACTCTTCGCATAAGCACATGAGTTCCCTATAAATGTGGAACACCAAGATGTACTAGCATATTAACTAATACCAAACCAACCACAATATTGCTAATACAAAACCAACCATAATATCACATATATACATGATTTACAACAAAACATAGCAAACATACATGCTAATATAAGCAAACAACTTGGTATAACTCTTCCTTACTTTATCTTCTATTCCTCTAAAATAATCATCTCGATCCTCACTGCATTGGACTCGCACAAGTTTCACTACCTTATTTTGAAGCTCCTTTACATCTCGGTTGTTGGTTGGATTTTTTCATCACACAACAACACCCCAAAAATTGAATGGCAAGCTTCGATCAAATCGTTTTCTAAATACCTCAGTAGGCTAGTTGCCAAAAAGGATAGGTAAATGTCAGAGGTTAAATTAAGTTTTAACATAGTGGAAACTAAGCCGAAATAGAATACAGTAACTAAGGTTGAAAGTAGAAGTGCAGAAAGTAAAGACATTGAGAGTTATAGTGTTAGGGTTAAAATCCCGATGTCCACTGTCCTTTCCTTCTTTATAGTTTGGTACTTAAGCCAAGAGGCTGTTATAATACTAAAGTAGCCAAGTCCGCAGTTAATGAGTTTTCACAAGAAGCTCAAATATAGAAAGCACTATAGTGTCTGAATTATGTGGGTGGTAAAAAATATCCTTGATGCATTGGGATTGATGCCTATTTATAGGCATCTTGTTGCGTTGTGATTGCACGTGGGAGGTCTTCTTCTCATGAATTGTTGACTTGGGCCGCTTGTAGGGCTGAGATTTGAACATGTTTTGCCATCTAGTTATTTGCAAATTGACGTGGATTGATGACGTGGCCTTCCATATATAGCTTTATACATGTTGGCTTGTATGCTTTGTATAAGCTTTAGAGTACTTAACAGTTGATATATGTTGAGCCTATCTTAGCCATTGGTTTCAGTTTCCTCTTGAAATGCTTTTGACTTTCGGGTGGAAGTTAGCTTTTAGGGCTTATGCCTTTGGTTCATGGCATTTATTAATCTAATCCTTTGGTTGGTGCCCATTTTGGAGGCTTGATACTTTTGTTTTATGTCAGTTGGATGATTGTGGCTTTTGAACATTGTATATGTTTCGATATATGAACTTACCCCTCAGATTGATGTAACAAATGATGTTTATGCTTATGGGAAATTTGATACATAGTGGAGCATATATGTTTTTAATGATTAAATATATCTATGTAAAATTATGGTATAACACATGCCCCCCAAAGTGCACTTTGTGTGATGAACATGAAGTGGACTTTGGATTTGATAGAGAGAGTTAGAACATACTTTTTACTTTATTATTTCTCTCTTTTCTTAATCTGTATTAATTCCCATAATCATTTAACTAATCAATGATTATCAATCTCATGATCGTTTGGACATCAAAGGCTAAGTATAGGATATGCTATGAGGCGAAATTAGTTGTATGCCGAACGCTATGTATAGTAAAGAGCTGTAAAGCGAAAATAATTGTATGCCAAAGGTATGTATAGTAAGGCGTTGTTAAGGAAAAAGTAGTTGTATAGCAAAGGCTACGTAGAATATAGTAACGTTAATTCAAAATTAGTTGTATGCCAAAGGCTATGTATAATAGAGTGTTGTTAAGAAGAAATCAGTTGTATGCCAAAGACTATGTATAGTAGGGTGTCGTTAAGGCAAACTTAGTTGTATGCCGAAGGCTATGTATTGTAGAGTATCGTGAGGCGAAAATAATTGTATTTTGAAGGCTATGTATAGTAAGGTGTCGTTAAGGCAAAAGCAACCGTATGTCAAAGGCTATATATAGAATGTCATTAAGGGAAAACTAGTTGTATGTCGAAGGCAATGTATAGTAGAGTGTCATTAAGGCGAAAGCAAATGTATACTGAAGGCTATGTATAATAGAGTGTCGTTAATGTGAAATTAGTTGTATGCCAAAACTATGTGTAGTAAGGTGCCGTTAAGGAAAAAGTAGTTGTATGACGAAGGCTATGTATAATAAAGTGTCGTTAAGGTGAAATTAGTTGTGTGTTGAGGGCTATGTACAGTAAGGTGTCGTTAAGGCAACATTAGTTGTATGCCAAAGGCTATGTATAGTAATGTGCATGTCATTAAGGCGAAACTAGTTGTATGTCGAAGGCTATGTGTAGTAATTAGTCATCAAGGAAAAATTAGTTGTATGTTCTAGCCTATGTACAGTAAGGTGTCATTAAGGCGAAAGAAGTTGTATGCCAAAGGCTATGTATAGTAGAGTTTACCCTATGGTGAAGGTTTTTAAAATTAAACTTCATCGTATTGTGAGGATTTGAAGGTTTTAAACTTAGGATTTTAAAATATAACCTTATCATATAATAAGGATTTGAAAATCTGACCTTATTGTACAATAAGGATTTGATGCTCAAGGCTAAGTTGTTCGTATGCTGTAAGGCTTAGTAGTTGAATGCTGTAAGGTTTAACAGTTGAATATCGTAAGGCTTAGTAGTTGAATGTCATAAGGCTTAGTAGATTGAGTGTCATAAGGCTTTGTTGATAACGCGTCATAAGGCGTATTTGATTGAATGCCGCAAGGCTTAATAGAGTAAATGCCAAAGTGGGGCATGTTAATTGTGAAAACGATGTGAGTTTCATACACATTAGATCATTCATTTCGGTTACTTCTGAATTTTATCTTTGAAACAACCATTCTAACAAGCATTAAATGCGGTGGTCATATGTCACTAAATGATTAGGCCTTCTTATAATGGATGTCTCTTTTACTATGCAAAGGTGACTTGGTAGCTTTTGAAAATATTATTTTATAACGATTTTCTTAATCGCATGGTCAAGATTTTCTTAATCCATACTTTATTGGGTTAAATAGCAACGTATATAAGATCTTTCTTCTTCTGATTCTTTTATTTACCTTGCTTGAATTTATTTGCTGCTTCCATTAAAGCTTACATAAAACTTCAAAAAATTATTTATTCAACAAGAGTAGTAATTTTTGTGATCTTTTCTCCTTATATTTTGATCGTAATACCTATCTCATGCATTTTACAATCTGCAGTTTTGTTTTTGTAACTATTTTCGTATTATTTGGGGCATTTTTTCCATGTAATAGTTTCTAGGCTTGCTAAATGAAGTAAAGCCATAAATTTGGTGGTTTTCGTTTTTATTGAATCAACAATTGATTTGTAGTAGCATTTTAGGAATAGACCAATTGCAACTTATCTTTTGGTCATTGAGATATTGTATTAATTGGTGGATATTTCTTGAATCCATAGCTGAATTTTTAGGATCCTGAACTGTCGTAGAAATTGTTAACTCCAAAAGTTATATTTTATTTGACTTCCTGACATATATTTGACCTTATTGTAAGGAGGGTACTTAGTTTGTATTTAAAATTTCAAAATTATACTTATTTGATTTTAATAATTCATCTTAAGGCAAGGGTTGATTTCCCTTGTTTAGTTTGAACCAAAATGTTGATGTGTTTGCTCTTCTTAGAGCGAAAGATGAGTTCTCCTATAGATTCACAAGTAGTCCTTGATAGGATTCTACATGATTTTGGAATTAATGGACTTGAGGTCAATGCCTCGGGGCCGAAGGATACCTGGGAAACTCCTCTAGAGGTTCCATGGGTTGTCTAATATTTATCAAATAGGATATCTCTACTGTTGGCCCCTTCTTTGTTGAATTTCTTCAGTTCTATAATTTTAACCCATATCAACTTACATAGGTATCCTATAATACTCTCTCAGCATTGAAAGTAATGTACTTTCGGAAGGGATACATGAATATATTAATGGTCATCATTAATTTTTTATTTGAATTAAACGATTCAAAATCACCTTCCCCCGTTTTGATGTATTATTTACAATTTAGAAAAAGCAACCACTTCTTCATCCCATTAGTAAGATCATTACGATGAGATGGTTTTATTTAAGGCTACCAATCCTTGGATCATCAATACTTTTCCAAAAGCTAGTAAGTTGATTTTATACTTGAGTATTTTAACTTGTCAATTAAAACTCTGATTCTAACTTTAGGATTTGTTTTCCACTTAGAGAGACCTGAGAGGACAAGGAGGTCGAACAATTCATATCTCATTTTCAGAATTTTCTTGGATTTCCAAAGGATCAATAATAACATCATCAAGCGTCGATAGTTGATAGCCTGAAAGCTTATGGTTTAATGCCCCATAATTCTTGTTTTATGCGGTATTCACAACCGAAGCTTTCAAAAGCTTCCCTGAAGGTGGTAATAGTTGAGAGTTCAAGGGAAGGGGATAGTTCTCATACCTTGATTGTGCTAGTTCTTCAAAAACTGAAACCAATGGCAGACCTCGAGCCTAACCCTTTAGTCGTCAATTTTCCTATACTTAGGAATATCTTGTCTTTGTACTTTGCTTTAGTTTTAGGTTGATTTACTTTACTTAACTTCTTTGTTGTATTTCAAAAATGGATTCTACATCAAGGAAACAACTATGTCTCCTTTACTTAAAAAGAAACCCGGCACCGAAAAGTCTTATGGGTCGATGAAAATTCATAAAGATGTTATAGATGCTACGAAGAAGAGGAAGAGAAGTGTCATAGAAAGTGTCACTTATGAATCTCCTATTGTGGCTCTCATTAGTCGAAAGTTCCTGCCTTCCTCCTTATGAGTTTCCTTCCTTGTCATTGGAAAAACCATCGAGCTGCTAGGTTGGCTAAATTAGTTTTCGACTCTTGCATTTCTGTCACTACTGTTGATGGTAAGGTGGAGGTTCCCTAGACTCCATATGACTCTCGCACCTTTGTCGCTACTACCGATGGTGTAAGATGTTTTATTTTATCAATCTTATTTGTTTCATTTTGCTTGAAAATTCATTTGTATGTTAGTTTTATAGATTGCAGTTTGTTGTTTGCGGAATCATGGATCTTAAGGCTAATTAAACACTAGAGGGGTTGAATAGCATTTTCTAACTTATGGAAATCTTTTTAAATTTTATTTCAAGTTAAATATTAAATCACAGATTAACAATACGGAATTTTACTATCTAACTATCACAGATGCAATCATAGATAAAAATAAAAAAAAGTAAAGCAAAGTAAAGAGTTTGAGAGATGACACCGGGGATGTTATGTTGGTTTGGGTTCACTACACCAGAAAAGACTTTTGGTAGCGTTGAAAAAACGCTACCATAACTTATGGTAGCGTTTTAGAGAACGTTGTTATACGACATGCAACTAAAAGTCTAAAACTTTTTGTTGCGTTGTAGTAAACGCTACCAAAAGTCACTTTTAAATGCAACTATAGTTATTTTCTGTAGGATTTAAAAAACGCTACCAAAAGTCACTTTTAAATGCAGCTATAGGTTTTTTCTGTAGGGTTAAAAAAACGCTACCATAAGTCTTCATTTTTTGGTTGCATTTTTTGTTTATATGCTTTTTTTTATTTTTAGTAGCGTTTTTAAAATGCAACTGTATAATTTTTATATCAATCGCATAATTTTCATATATTCAAATAAACAATTAAATCACATAATTAGCATATACAAACAATCAATCATATGATCATCATATTCAAATAATTGCAAAAACATGCTAATCTCACAATCAAATATAATATCCATAATCAATTCGATAGTAGTTTTTCAATAAAATAAGTCACATACTACAAGCATTCACAGACAAGTTTCCACAAATGGTACTAACAATATACGACAACATATATAACAATTAAATTCATGTTCGTTGCTTGATTACCAATAGTTCTTTGTTGTCGACAGTCTTCGCTTCGAAATAGGTAATTACCTGCAAACGAGTTTAACAATCAACAATATATATATATGTATATATATATATATGTATATATGAAAATCATGTAATCTATAACTCGATATTCTATATTAACACATATTAACAAAAATTGTTCTATTTTTATATGCATCCTATATAGTTCCCCAACGAATACACAATTTTCAATTTACACTAATTTAGACCTTTTACCTCCACTATTGATTATAATACAGGTTAAAAACGCTAGCTTGGAAGACATGACATTTAAAAATACGACCGTGAGACATGTTACAAAATTTTAAAGTGAAATCGGGATTTAAAATGTGAACATAAAAGAAAAGACAAAGGAACAATATAATGAAGACCACATATAAAGTAGGATTTCAGATGTATATAAATGAAAAGTTGCGGAATCATAAATAAAAAACCATAAACAGATAATGTTTCAACATTAAAAGCTAATAATATGGCATTGAGTGTTGTTAACAGCTAGAGAACAATTGCAAGTTACAAAGGTTTCAAATCCTTTAAGTGGGTTGGGAATAGACCAATTTCCATGTCTGGTACACAAACTTTTAGCTGCTGCTGTATTGAATTTGGTTTGTCATTAATATTTGAACAAAATATATCTAAAGTTGAGTTAGACTGAAAAGTAAACAAGCTGAGCCTGAACGTAGATATAGCATTTGATGAAATATTTTAACTATGGTATTTTAGTACTCTTCTGCACTTGTAGGTACCAAATCTCTCTTCGGAAGACCCAGTGCACAATTTTCATCCTCTTCTATTTCTCTGACCAATTTTTTTATGAATAGTTAATGTTTGTTTTTTATACTAGTTTTCCAGTGATATAGGTTGAAATACCAAGAAGTTTTGCTCAAGGTTTGAACAACACTAAAAATGGAAAGACATTTGATTGTCACTTCAACACTGCTCCTAAAATATGTTTTTGTATAGGTCTAAAGTGTTGTGATCAACTAATAATAACCACTGTTTTAAAAATAAAATTGCATCCATCGAGACCCTTTCTAGACGTTAAGCGAGACTTATGGCATACACATCTGTCTAGGCTCTACATAGGTGGTAGATGAAGCTTAAGGCCTCATCAAGCATCTATGTAGCTATCTTTGGAATACATAGTTATGTTTGCACAATGAATACATTCTAAAGAATTTGAAATTTTCAAACGAACAGTGGAATTTGTCCTTTGCCCTCAAATTTCAAAACTGAATTTCAATTATTCGATACAGATATATTTTTGATGGTAAAGTAGTATTTTTTTTATAAAGTATATTGACTAAACACTAAAGATCTGTCAAAAAATACATGTCTATCAAAAACGTTTAATTTCGATTAATCTTTGTTAATCCCACATAGACAATTAGTTTCTGATCTAAACCCACTATCTAGCATCCTTCTTATGATTTTTACAACCTTGATAATAACATAACATCCTAGGTAGAAATTTTCTGTTCTCTGAGAATTGACAGTAAGCAGAAACATACTAGAAGGCATGAGATCAGATTCAACCTAAAAACTGGTTTGAGAAAGGTCTGGTTATCAGCCAATTTACATATATCAGTCTGAAACTGAGCAAAAAAAAAGAGAAATGAATGCAAAATGAGTTAGGTGTTTATTAGTCGTCATTTGGGTTTGCTGAATATATGGCAAGATAGATATGTCTGAACATTTATTAATGCTGCTATTAGCTCCGCTCATAATTAATAGATTCAACACTACCAGGTAGGATATTCCCACTTGCATTAAAAAAAATGAGTTGCTTAAAGCAACTAAAAATGCAAGTGTTGCATTATAAAAAGGCCTTAGTTATATACCTTATTTTGTGAGCCTGTGGCATGTTGTCTACTGTAACAAGCATTTCTCTCATTACCCATAGCACATATCCAGAAGTAACTGAAAAACCTGGAAACATTATAGAGTAGTTTATACAATATACTGTTATAAGGCATATTGGATATTTATTGTTTTCACAAGCTATTTTACACTATGAACTAAATATATGATCGGATATCAAGTAAAGTTTTATTAGGATGAAACGGTTAAGGTAAAAGGATCAGTTACCTATAAAGAAATAAAGAATACAAAAATTAAACATATCATGGCGTCTCCAGGTCCGAAAACACAAGCCCATATTGGCTTTCCTTGCTTGATAACCAAAACAACTGCATCGTCATCGAACTTGATCTCACTTCCATCACATCTGCCTTTTTGCATGGCTGCACAAACGTTTGAAGACTCAAAAGACGATGTCAGTAACTATTAGCATTACATATTATGTTTATACATACTTACTAATTAAGATATTGCTTCTTCATTTGAATAAAAAGTCTGAACAACTTCTATTAACTTAAACTTATAAAAGTACTCATGAAATTATCATATGCATAGTCCCCTAAACCACACTCATAGCCGCAACATGTCAATGCAATAGGAGCAGGTTCTGCCTTGTGCATATTATAAAGAGAAGCTACATGTACTTAATTATGCAAATCAGTGCATATATCGCTATGCACAACCACATCTATGCATTTATTTCCAACACTAAGTTCAAGTCCAACACTAAGTTGATTTGAAGAAAAAATACATGATATGATTATCAAATAGGGAGGTTCAACCCAAGAACACGTTAGTTATTTATTTTTCAAGACCAACAAAATCTAGATAAAACATTGCACTTGAGCCACTTTCACAGAGGGGAGAAAATAACCAACCAGTCGTGCAATAACAAAAATGGTGGAATATTGCGATTTAATAATCGACTCTAAAAGGTTCTCCAACAGCAGCTTTCATTCTTTCATACTGTGAAGACCCAAATTATTGAGATGAGAATAATTAGATAAAAAAAGAGAAAACTTTCAAAACCAAATATATATATATATATGTAGTCTGAAGATAAATATTGAGAATGAGTTAAAAGTAATAATAGCTAAATTGAGTAAGTCTTATATTCACATGTATATATATATATATATCTTGAATATAAATAGTAATAAGAAATGGTATTTCAGAGGGAAGAGGATATAACTGAGTGTATATATGGACATATATTACCATATGTTGTATTTATATATATATACCCAGAAAGAATAAACATAAGGTAAATAAGGAAAGAACAGCAGGGTAATTAAGAATATGAATACATTTACTTATCAAGAGAAAACAGATGGTTTGAAATATTAACCAGAGGTTAATTGATAAAGAGGATATACATATATATATTACAGTTTAACATAAAGAAAATAAAAATAATTCTGTAAAGAGAAAATTGTTTTCAACAATTAAGTAAGGAGAAAATGATATATTCTTTGATAAATTAAAATGCTTTAAAAACCAGTTTTATACTAGTTATACATAAGTAAAATTTTGAAAGAAGTCAAGAGTAAACAAATAGGCTGAGGTAATAGCTAGGAATGGAAAATAACTCGGGCATAATAAAAGGTATTAAAAAAAAGATAAGCCACATGAAAATAATATACAAGTGAAACATGCAAATTGCATGTACACAGGGAAAAGCAGTGGATAACTGCTTTTACCAGAAATAGAAACCAGGGGAAAATGGCACATTTAGCCATAACAACACACACATAATTCTTTGAGCGATGTGAGGATAAAAGGGGTTTTTCCCTTCAGTAAAACCTAGTAAAAATGATTTAAATCAAGAGAAGAAGTAGAGGTTTTTCTCTGAGGGAAAACAGAAACACATTAAAAAAAAAGAGAAGAACATACACTGTATGCAAGCTTAGGCAATCTCGGGGAAAAAGAAGGGAAAGGTGAGTGATTAATCAATCTCATGAGGCTAAGGCATTAAGACCCAAGTTAAGGACAGCCATTTTATTTTCTTTTGTGCTTGATCAACTTGTTTTTCTTTCTCTGAATTAATGAATGCTGAGCATGGTTGGTGTATTGATAAATCTTTGGTTGATGCTTTGATATGTTTCATTTGATTGTTTGATAATAGTAATGCCATGATCTCTGAGATGGATCCAGTACCATGAACCATCAGTTTGTATTTATGATAGTAAGATAAATACAATTTTATTATGAAGTAGGGTAAAATTGAAAGATAAGCCAGGCAGTGTGAACAAAGGAGGTTCATGCTTATGTCTAGTTTGTTTTAAATTAGGGATGAACAATGCAATAAATTATTTATGTGCTGATTTGTTCAGATCTAAGGCTAAAAATGTTTTAAGGTTTTTTCTCTAAAATCCTTACCTTATGTTCACAATAGAATTAAGCATAAGAATTTTTAATGGAACTCTACTGGATTTGTTAAGAGATCATGACATTCTGGAATACAGGAGTATACAAGTGATAAAACAAATTTTGAATGAGTAAACTGGAAAGAAAAATGAAATGAAAACATGATTTTCATGAATGAATGTAGGGTCAGTTGAAATCCCTGAGTAAGATTAACTCTCTCTGATTCATAGAAAAAAAAGAAAGTAAAAGCAATTCAGGAGTTAATAAATCTTTCTGAAATAAGAAATGAGACTGGTCACTAGATTATAAAACTAATCTAGGAGAAAAGCCTTGATCTATTCATCATAAGGAGTATGATGGGTATGTGCATGACTTGTTTAAGTCCTATAGGCCTTTGTGCAGGGGTTAACAGAATTGAGTCCCTTGCAATGCACACATGGTGTTCAATGGCAAAGAGACATGACCAAATTAAAATTGATAAATCAAGTTTTGAAGTCGAACTATGGAAATTAAAATCAGTTAATTCCATAAGAGTGTGTGTACATGTATACTGTATTGAATGATTGAATGGTTGCTTGTGTGCATGAATGTGGTAGGAGCTTAGATACATACATATATATATCCAGTTACATCATGAATCCAAATTGCTTCAAGCATATTGATACTCTGCACTACAATTTAAAAATGACAAGATATTACATTTTGATTTCACTCATACCAGAATTATATTCTGACCCTATTTGTTGCTTTGTAACATCTGGGGTGTCTCATTTTTATGGAGGCAGCTCTAGATATTGCTGCAGGAAAGGAAGCATAGGAAACTTGTATGCATGGACAATTGAAGACTTACTTGCATTTAGAATGTTTAAGGAGTTTGGCAGATTTGTTGTAATAATTAGGCCGAGCCAAAAATATCATTATGGTTTAAGTATTTTCTGGATTGTTATGTGTTTGTTTTTCTGAGAAGAGAACTTGTAGGAATTTTTAAGTATTATATATATGCATATGTGGGTTTCTGTTTTAAGGATTTGATCTACATAGTCTCTGGTGAAGTAAGATATAGGAGATCATGCCATGTAATTTGATATGTGCTCATGTCTCCTTTAGTAAGGTCAGATGAACTTTTAAAATGGTAGAGTTGAAACAATCATAGGGGGAAAGGATTATAGCACAATCAATGAATCTTGTAAAGGTTGAGTTGAACCTAAACTGGCTAACCAGTAAGGCTTAACCATGACTTATAATTGATATAAGCCTATGCTAAGGCTGGAAGGCATAGCCTGTAATCTGGTTAGGGCATTTGATTTTCCCAGTGAAAACTTGTATTGCTTGGTGTAATAAGCTCATATGCATGCTTGGTACTTGTAGACTTCACTGCAATTATACTTTACTAATTCCTGTTATCTAGATACTTAATTCAAATCTGGTAGTATTGGGTCATGATCAAAACCTGTGGCAAATGGTAGATGCATATGGTCTTGTTTGTAATGAGTATTTCCATCATTCAATAGAATAATGACTACTATCATTGTTCTCTTTCCTAGAAAACATCAGATGTCTTCATCATAAGTTCACCTGGAAGTCTTGCATTTTGTCTGATCCTTTTTGTTTACTTTGCCTTAAGCATACTGACTGCACACATGATCTTAGGCTCTGTTAGCATTATAGTTTGAGTTAGCACTCTGATCTGACTGTATTGTTTTCCTCTGCTTAGCCTTTAAATTAGTTTATCATTTCAACATTCACATGATTATTGCAACTTTATAAATCAAAGCATGGATATTTCACCTGATATAAAAGTTGTTCGAAATAAAAATGAGTAACACAAGCCAAACTAATAAGCATGAGTTAGGTTGAACACCTTTTACTTAATATAGAACAATAAGTATCAGATTACAAAATCCCAGGATTAAAAGGTATGGCTTGTAAATTCAGGAGTCAATTAATTTGTGAGGTAGAACCAGAAAATAAGAGAACTAGGATATTTAATCCTAAAGTTAATCAAGCTTGAGTTCTAAAAAGAAATATATATATATATATATATATATATGATAAATAGAAATGGCTATGTGACACCAAATCTCTAATATGAGAAATAAGGTGGGAATGAGTTGCTGTGCTGTTTTAATCACTCTGATAAGCAAAGAACCATTTATATATCTTCATATATATAAATGATAGAATTTATTTAAATACTGATATATTTATATTAGTAAAAATCCAGGATCTTGGGAAATTAAATTAAGAGAAGTGATCCATTGAAAAGTATATATATATACATTGTAAAAAAAATCTAACAGAAAATTCACTATAAATAAATGAATAGAGAAGTGGGTCATTTCAGTTGGTATCAGAGCTATGTTGTTAAAACATAGCATAAATATATTATCCAATTTTCTTGAAGGGATAAAATTCTAAAATAAAAATAAATATATATATACAATAATGATGGAAATAAATATCCACAGTAGAAATGAATTGCATAAAATAATTAAATTAGAAAAATGACTAACTAGCTATGCAATTGAATAGTGAATCATGGTAGGAAGACCACCAAGTCATGGAGCAGGACCCTCCAATACAACACCAATGGTCAATTTGCAAGATTTGGTGAGGGCATTTAGAGAGGGAGCAATGCACAGGGAAGAGAATCCTCATGAGGAACTAGCCAAACTGTTGAAGACGTTTTCAAATTTAGGAGGCAAGGATTTTGAAGGCACTGAGGGAGTTAGGGGAGTGCAGACATGGCTGAGAACTTTGGAAAGGATATTTGCACATATGCAAATTAATGACCAAAGGAAGAGGCAGATAGCTTCAAGGAGACTTAAAGGAGCAGCTTTAGATTGGTGGGAGGTGATCATCAGAGGAAGGCCAGAAAATGAGATAACATGGGATCAATTCAAGGAGATGCTTGAGGCAAGGTTCGTTCCAGCAATAGCTAAGGCAACATTGCTTGAGGAATTTATAAGGCTAAGGCAAGGACCAATGAGTGTGACTGAATACGCTTAAAAATTTGAGAGTTTATCCAAGTATGGAACTATGCTTATAGGAGATGAAGAATCAAAGAATTCAAGATTTATCCAAGGACTAAATGCAGGTCTGGGCAGAGCAATGTTACCATACAAGGATAAAACATTTGATCAAGTCATAGACCTTGCTCTTTCCTTTGAACAACATGACAATGCAAGGGAAAAATTTAGGTGCATGAGGGCTAACAATCAAAAGAAAGGGAAAAATAGGACACATCCCTATGACAAAAAGAATGTGGATAAGAAAATGGAAGGAGCAACCACTGGGGAAGCTAAGAAGAAGGTCACTTGTTACAATTGTGGCAAAGAAGGACACATGAGTAATAAGTGTCAAGCAGCCAAGAAGGCACCATTCAGCTGCTATAACTGTGGGAAGGAAGGCCATATTAAAAGGAACTACCCAGAATTCAAAAGAGGAGCAAAGGTAGGAGCACTTGAGGGCAAAGCAAAAGCAACTGCAGTGGGAAGTTCTGGACAATTGGAAGGTATACTTCTAATTAAAGATCACCCCATCTCAGTTATATATGACACTGGAGCAACACATTCATTAATATCCCAAGACATAGTGAATAAATTGACTCTCACATGCTATTTAGTTGATAATCCCTTGTTTATTCAAAGCCCACTGGGTAGCTCTTGTTTGCTAGGATTAAAATGTCTGGTGGTAGAATTAAACATAGGAGGAAATGTGTTTAAATCTGATTTGTTTGTATTGAAATACCCTGGAATAGGAATTATTTTAGGGGTAGATTGGTTGAGCAAATTCAAAGCAATTTTGAATTTGGAAAATTTCACTATTTCTCTGAAAACAGAAAATGGTAAGAATATTATAATCATGAGTGAAATTGCTAAAATCAATTACCTTAACCAAATATATAGCATGACTGAGAAAGAATTAACACTGGAAGACATAAAGATTATAAATGAATACACAGATGTCTTTGGTGAAGTCAAAGGTGTTCCAGAAAATAGGCAAGTAGAATTTCAAATAAGACTAATCCCAGGAGCAAGTCCAATCATCAAGAAACCTACTAGGATGGGTCCTAAAGAACTAGTGGAGTTGAAACATCAGTTGGAAGAACTGGAGCAGAAAGGCTTCATAAGGCCTAGTAGTTCAAATTGGGGTTCTCCAGTTGCATTTGTGAAGAAGCATGATGGTACTTTGAGGATGTGCATTGATTATAGGGAATTAAACAAAGTCACCATTAAAAACAAATACCCACTCCCCAGAATTGATGATCTATTCGATCAATTAAATGGAGCAAAGGTCTTTTCAAGGCTAGATTTAGCCTCTCGGTTTCATCAGATGAAGGTGGAGGAAGAAAGTATTAAGTATACTGCCTTCAACACAAGGTATGGATTATATGAATTTTTGGTGATGCCTTTTGGATTGACAAATGCCCCATCATATTTTGTAGATTTAATGAATAGAACATTTAGAGATTTTCTAGACAAATTTGTGGTTGTCTTTATTGATGACATATTAGTGTATTCAAAATCAGAAGGAGAGCATGCAAAACACTTGCATCTGGTTTTATCTAGACTGAGGGCACATGATTTAAAAGCCAAATTCTCTAAATGTACATTTTGGCAGAATGAAGTAAAAATTTTGGGGCACATTGTATCACAACAAGGGGTTAGTGTAGACCCAAATAAGGTGATGGCAGTGCAATCTTGGAGTAGACCCAAATCAGTGACTGAGGTGAGGTCATTTTTGGGAATGGCAGGCTATTATAGGAGATTTATAAAAGATTTTGCAAGGATAGCTATCCCATTGACCAAGTTAAATAAAAAGGAGCAACCCTATGTGTGGATAGAGAAGTGTGAACAAGCTTTCATATCACTAAAGAAGGCACTGGTAGAAGCTCCAGTTTTACAAGTGCCAGAGGGTAATGAAGAATTAGTAGTTTACACAGATGCTAGTGGATCTGGATTGGGGGCAGTGCTTATGCAACATGGTAGAGTCATAGCTTATGCATCAAGGCAACTCAAGCCAAATGAAACTAGGTATGCTACACATGACTTAGAACTAGCTGTTGTGGTTTATGCATTAAAACTATGGAGACATTATTTATTAGGTGCTAAGTTTGAATTGTTTACTGATCACAAGTCACTTAAATATTTGTTTTCCCAAAAAGACTTGAACATGAGGCAACATAGGTGGGTAGAATTTCTAGCTGCCTATGATCTTGATATATT
This sequence comes from Allium fistulosum, assembly GCA_030737815.1. Lineage (NCBI taxonomy): Eukaryota > Viridiplantae > Streptophyta > Magnoliopsida > Asparagales > Amaryllidaceae > Allium > Allium fistulosum. Next base: position 904,704,237 of record CM060903.1, read on the forward strand.
GTATACCCCTGGAAAAGCTAATAAAGTAGCAGATGCATTAAGCAGACATCAAGCTAAATTGGCAAGCTTAATGATGGCAGAGTTCAAGGATTTGACAATTCTTAGTGAGGTGGAAGTGAAAGAAGAAACTAGTGTATCAGATAAGACACACAGTAAGATGATTGAATATGGTAAATTAAGTCTCATATCCTTAAAATCAACACTGGTTGATAAAATAGGACAAATGCAGAATCAAGATATAAATTTGAAGGAGAAAAAGAACATGATATCACAAGGCATGACAGTGGAAAACTATGAGGTAGATGATAAAGAATACTTAAGGAAAAAGGGGAAACTCTGCATACCAAAGGTAGAGGAACTAAAGCAAGAAGTTATGGATGAGCATCACAAAACAAAATATACTATCCATCCAGGTGGTACAAAAATGTACCATGATCTCAAGAGAAATTACTGGTGGCCAGGAATGGAAGGAGCGGTAGCAAAATATGTGGCAAATTGATTGACATGCCAACAAGTAAAGGCAGACTATCAAAGACCCTCAGGCCTATTGCAACCTTTGGAAGTGCCTACTTGGAAATGGGAGAGTATATCAATGGATTTTGTGGATGGTTTGCCAAGAACAAGGAGGGGCAATGATAGTATTTGGGTAGTGGTTGATAGACTCACAAAAACAGCACACTTCATCCCAATAAGTTCAAACAGAAATGCTCACAAGCTAGCTCAATTATTTGTGAAGGAGATAGTGAGATTGCATGGCATCCCCAAGACTATCATTAGTGATAGAGATACTTTGTTTACTTCAAGGTTTTGGAGTAGCTTTCAAGAAGCTATGGGGACAGAACTAAGCCTAAGCACATCCTACCACCCACAAACAGATGGGCAAACTGAGATTGTTAATAAAGTTTTAGAGGATTTGCTGAGAGCATGCATACTTGATTTTGGAGGCAACTGGGAGGATCATATTTATTTAGCTGAGTTTGCTTATAATAATAGCTACCAGTCCACTATAGGAATGGCTCCATTTGAGGCTTTGTATGGGAAGCCTTGTTTATCTCCTGCATGTTGGATGGAGGCTGGTGAATGGGTGTTGCTTGGACCAGACCATGTAAAAGAAACTTCTGCAAGAATTGAACTAGTGAGGCAAAGAATGAGAGTAGCTCAAGAGAGACAGAAAGCCTATGCAGATAAAAGGAGAAGGCCAGTATAATTTGAGGTGGGAGACTATGTGTTTCTCAAAGTTTCACCAATGAGGAAAATATTGAGATTTGGCAAAGTAGGGAAACTGTCACCAAGGTATATAGGACCATATGAAATTGTTCAAAGAATAGGGACTTTAGCTTATAGGTTGAAGTTACCAGAGGAATTGAGCAAAATACATGATGTATTTCATGTATCCCAATTGAGAAAATGGGTGCATGATAAAGAGTCCATTCTTGAATCTCCTACACATGTTGAAATTCAAGAAAATCTGGTTTATAAAAAGGAACCAGTGGGCATTGTGGCTAGAGAAGAAAAGAAACTGAGAAATAAAATAATTAAACTAGTTAAAATCCAATGGAGTTTGGATGGGAATGATTGCACTTGGGAGGCTGAAGAGAGGATAAAGGATAAATATCCTAAGCTGTTTTCTGCTTGAGGTATGTTTAAAAATTGTTATGAGACCTTAAAATTATTTATGTATGTTTGATTGATTGAGAATGAATGAGCTCCTGAAATTTCATTTAATAGAAATTAAGCTTTGTATACATTTGGATGGAAATGTATGAGAGAATAATTGTGGGACACAATTCCTTTTAGGAGGAGAGTATGTGAAGACCCAAATTATTGAGATGAGAATAATTAGATAAAAAAAAGAGAAAACTTTCAAAACCAAATATATATATGTAGTCTGAAGATAAATATTGAGAATGAGTTAAAAGTAATAATAGCTAAATTGAGTAAGTCTTATATTCACATGTATATATATATATATCTTGAATATAAATAGTAATAAGAAATGGTATTTCAGAGGGAAGAGGATATAACTGAGTGTATATATGGACATATATTACCATATGTTGTATTTATATATATATACCCAGAAAGAATAAACATAAGGTAAATAAGGAAAGAACAGCAGGGTAATTAAGAATATGAATACATTTACTTATCAAGAGAAAACAGATGGTTTGAAATATTAACCAGAGGTTAATTGATAAAGAGGATATACATATATATATTACAGTTTAACATAAAGAAAATAAAAATAATTCTGTAAAGAGAAAATTGATTTCAACAATTAAGTAAGGAGAAAATGATATATTCTTTGATAAATTAAAATGCTTTAAAAACCAGTTTTATACTAGTTATACATAAGTAAAATTTTGAAAGAAGTCAAGAGTAAACAAATAGGCTGAGGTAATAGCTAGGAATGGAAAATAACTCGGGCATAATAAAAGGTATTAAAAAAAAGATAAGCCACATGAAAATAATATACAAGTGAAACATGCAAATTGCATGTACACAGGGAAAAGCAGTGGATAACTGCTTTTACCAGAAATAGAAACCAGGGGAAAATGGCACATTTAGCCATAACAACACACACATAATTCTTTGAGCGATGTGAGGATAAAAGGCGTTTTTCCCTTCAGTAAAACCTAGTAAAAATGATTTAAATCAAGAGAAGAAGCAGAGGTTTTTCTCTGAGGGAAAACAGAAACACATTAAAAAAAAGAGAAGAACATACACTGTATGCAAGCTTAGGCAATCTCGGGGAAAAAGAAGGGAAAGGTGAGTGATTAATCAATCTCATGAGGCTAAGGCATTAAGACCCAAGTTAAGGGCAGCCATTTTATTTTCTTTTGTGCTTGATCAACTTGTTTTTCTTTCTCTAAATTAATGAATGCTGAGCATGGTTGGTGTATTGATAAATCTTTGGTTGATGCTTTGATATGTTTCATTTAATTGTTTGATAATAGTAATGCCATGATCTCTGAGATGGATCCAGTACCATGAACCATCAGTTTGTATTTATGATAGTAAGATAAATACAATTTTATTATGAAGTAGGGTAAAATTGAAAGATAAGCCAGGCAGTGTGAACAAAGGAGGTTCATGCTTATGTCTAGTTTGTTTTAAATTAGGGATGAACAATGCAATAAATTATTTATGTGCTGATTTGTTCAGATCTAAGGCTAAAAATGTTTTAAGGGTTTTTCTCTAAAAACCTTACCCTATGTTCACAATAGAATTAAGCATAAGAATTTTTAATGGAACTCTACTGGATTTGTTAAGAGATCATGACATTCTGGAATACAGGAGTATACAAGTGATAAAACAAATTTTGAATGAGTAAACTGGAAAGAAAAATGAAATGAAAACATGATTTTCATGAATGAATGTAGGGTCAGTTGAAATCCCTGAGTAAGATTAACTCTCTCTCTCTCTCTGATTCATAGAGAAAAAAAAAGAAAGTAAAAGCAATTCAGGAGTTAATAAATCTTTCTGAAATAAGAAATGAGACTGGTCACTAGATTATAAAACTAATCTAGGAGAAAAGCCTTGATCTATTCATCATAAGGAGTATGATGGGTATGTGCATGACTTGTTTAAGTCCTATAGGCCTTTGTGCAGGGGTTAACAGAATTGAGTCCCTTGCAATGCACACATGGTGTTCAATGGCAAAGAGACATGACCAAATTAAAATTGATAAATCAAGTTTTGAAGTCGAACTATGGAAATTAAAATCAGTTAATTCCATAAGAGTGTGTGTACATGTATACTGTATTGAATGATTGAATGGTTGCTTGTGTGCATGAATGTGGTAGGAGCTTAGATACATACATATATATATATCCAGTTACATCATGAATCCAAATTGCTTCAAGCATATTGATACTCTGCACTACAATTTAAAAATGACAAGATATTACATTTTGATTTCACTCATACCAGAATTATATTATGACCCTATTTGTTGCTTTGTAACATCTGGGATGTCTCATTTTTATGGAGGCAGCTCTAGATATTGCTGCAGGAAAGGAAGCATAGGAAACTTGTATGCATGGACAATTGAAGACTTACTTGCATTTAGAATGTTTAAGGAGTTTGGCAGATTTGTTGTAATAATTAGGCCGAGCCAAAAATATCATTATGGTTTAAGTATTTTCTGGATTGTTATGTGTTTGTTTTTCTGAGAAGAGAACTTGTAGGAATTTTTAAGTATTATATATATGCATATGTGGGTTTCTGTTTTAAGGATTTGATCTACATAGTCTCTGGTGAAGTAAGATATAGGAGATCATGCCATGTAATTTGATATGTGCTCATGTCTCCTTTAGTAAGGTCATATGAACTTTTAAAATGGTAGAGTTGAAACAATCATAGGGGGAAAGGATTATAGCACAATCAATGAATCTTGTAAAGGTTGAGTTGAACCTAAACTGGCTAACCAGTAAGGCTTAACCATGACTTATAATTGATATAAGCCTATGCTAAGGCTGGAAGGCATAGCCTGTAATCTGGTTAGGGCATTTGATTTTCCCAGTGAAAACTTGTATTGCTTGGTGTAATAAGCTCATATGCATGCTTGGTACTTGTAGACTTCACTGCAATTATACTTAACTAATTCCTGTTATCTAGATACTTAATTCAAATCTGGTAGTATTGGGTCATGATCAAAACCTGTGGCAAATGGTAGGTGCATATGGTCTTGTTTGTAATGAGTATTTCCATCATTCAATAAAATAGTGACTACTATCATTGTTCTCTTTCCTAGAAAACATCAGATGTCTTCATCATATGTTCACCTGGAAGTCTTGCATTTTGTCTGATCCTTTTTGTTTACTTTGCCTTAAGCATACTGACTGCACACATGATCTTAGGCTCTGTTAGCATTATAGTTTGAGTTAGCACTCTGATCTGACTGTATTGTTTTCCTCTGCTTAGCCTTTAAATTAGTTTATCATTTCAACATTCACATGATTATTGCAACTTTATAAATCAAAGCATGGATATTTCACCTGATATAAAAGTTGTTCGAAATAAAAATGAGTAACACAAGCCAAACTAATAAGCATGAGTTAGGTTGAACACCTTTTACTTAATATAGAACAATAAGTATCAGATTACAAAATCCCAGGATTAAAAGGTATGGCTTGTAAATTCAGGAGTCAATTAATTTGTGAGGTAGAACCAGAAAATAAGAGAACTAGGATATTTAATCCTAAAGTTAATCAAGCTTGAGTTCTAAAAAGAAATATATATATATATATATATGATAAATAGAAATGGCTATGTGACACCAAATCTCTAATATGAGAAATAATGTGGGAATGAGTTGCTTTGCTGTTTTAATCACTCTGATAAGCAAAGAACCATTTATATATCTTCATATATATAAATGATAGAATTTATTTAAATACTGATATATTTATTTTAGTAAAAATCCAGGATCTTGGGAAATTAAATTAAGAGAAGTGATCCATTGAAAAGTATATATATATATATACATTGTAAAAAAAAATCTAACAAAAAATTCACTATAAATAAATGAATAGAGAAGTGGGTCATTTCACATACCTCCGATTCTAGTGTTCTCAACCATATTTTTACCTGACCTCAGATGCCGAAGTGGTCTAAGCACCCCAAAACATGCAAGATCGGCTAAGTTTGGTTTTAAACGCCCTGAAAATTTTATTATCTCAATTTAGTACATGAATACTGCAAATTTGGACTAATTATGAAAGGGGGTTTGAAATGATTACCCATGAAATCTTTGCCTCCTAAAACTTTGGTCCATGTATATGCCGCCTCGTATAAGGAGGCACGTGGATCAGTGATGTTGTGTTTCTTCTTCAGTTTCTTCGATACAAAATACATGGCTCCGGCTCCTGCATATTTCACTGAAATCTTCTCAATGAAACCGAAGTTGCCTGCATATTTGAAAGGAAATTAAGCTTACATTTCAAATTGATCCTGTTTGTATCAGTAATTGAAAAGATTACCCGTTAGTTAAATTTAGTAATATAATATGCATTATTAGTAGGAAATATTGACACAATCAATTTAGATTACCAGCTTCCAGTTATTCCCAAAATCTCATAGCAAAAACAAATGCAGCACTGCTTTCTTTAGCTTAATTCTTTTCTAATAGTCTCTCTCTTCTCCTTTTAGCTACTCTTTATTATGTATTCCCACATAATAAAGATTTATGATATTTTTAAAAATACACAAGATTGGCATTTAAAATTATTCATAATTGCATGTGTCTAGTTCTTTGTTTTTCATTTTTCTCTAGAAGCCTCAAAGATTTATGATATTTTTTAGTCACTTCCATGAGACGGAATCACAGTGCCACTTAATTTTAATTCTTTGACTATTTGTATATATACGGACATAAACACACACATATACACCCAAACACACAACACACACTCTTTAAAATATGAAAAGTTGATGTTTGTTGTGTGTGTGTATAAAACTTACATTTGTGTATGGTAACAATTATATGTTTTTGCCTATGGTACAAATCTTGGGAAAGTATCTTTAGTACTGTGCATTGCTGGAAATAATTTACAGTGTCTCCATTGAGTTTTCATAACTGAAAACAGAGCAACAATATATGTACCATTAAACACAGCATACTAAAGAAATTAAATATTACACATCATGTCTCATGTGTAATATTTTTATATGATTATACTGCACATTCATTACCAAAGCTTGGATCTGATATCAAATATTCAAACATCCAACGATCAATAGTTTAACAAAAGCACACCCACAACAAAAGCACACCCACAACCCACAACCAAAAGTACCCATATTTCTAATTATAAATATATAAATAGAGAAAAAAACAAGAAAGGAAAAGTACTTATTTGTACTATATCCATGATGCGGTTGACTTATTGCAAACAAGTATTACAAGTAAGCGGTCCCATGCGCATGCACAACTATAAAATTTTATATCAAGGTATGGAAACAATTTGACTCTTCACTAAACTATAACTTGACATGCATGAATCTTTGGTGGTGTATAGGCAATGTTTCTTTAAAGTGCCAGCATCATAAGTTCATTGCAGATGTTGAACAACCAAAAAATTAACTGCATATTTTTGGTTGCTTCTAATGAATGATGGGATATGAATTCAATATTTATAAACCGAGACACACACACACACATGAATACATTCATATGTTCATGTCTCTAAGAATGCCTTGAACTAGTCCAAAAAGCTTGAAATATTGTACTAGAATTTGAGCTCTATCGAATAATTGTTTCCATGTGTAAATAAGTGCATGAATGCTTTGAAGTATTATAAATGGTTATATAAATAATTCTCATAAAATAAATGGAGTGCACACTTGTTTTTCTTTTTCATTTGAGTTATGCATTTCAATGCATGCTGACAAAACCATATAATGTTAATTCACCAGCTCAATGCATAAGCAATGGTAATATGATTGAATCATAAGCCTAATGGAGAGTCCAATACATGCACAATAGGAACTATACATGCAATTGGAACTATAAATTCATCTCAAAATTTGTTTGATCTAAATATCTGTAACTTGGTGCATTATAGTACTGTACATGCATAGTTGGAATTATTTCTAGACTCTGTGTACTGAACTACACTAATATACTGGAATCTAAGAGTTTTTTATCGCATGATAAGATTTCTAGGCCTAAGTAGTTATCAGTACAGCTAATGATATTATTCGCCATGCTTAGAGACACAGCCAAATCATTACAGACCTAGTATTGAAGAAAGTTATTATGTAAACAGCCACTATAACTGGACAAGTTAAGTAAGTACTAGCTTCTCATTGAAAGGTTGGTCTCCGTACACTGGCCACGTCAGCATCGGTTTGCTAGCTGTCACTGCTTCTAGAACCGAGTTCCAGCCATAGTGGTTCAAGAACCCTCCGAATTCCTTGTGGTTTAGTATTGCCACTTGTAGTGCCCATCCTCTGATTATAAGACCCTTTTGTTATTGGTTGTATTTGTTTCTAATAGAATTTCACTACCTTGTTTTATAAACCAGATGAAGGGATGACTTGAGTTTGTTAGTCCGTAAGCTAACTCGGTGAGTTGGTCACCTCAGAACTGAATTTGGCTGTCGAAGCAGGCGTACAGCACTGATCCTGGTTCTTTTAAGTCCAACCTTTGATATAAAGTTGAGTGTTAAAATTAGACAAGAAAAGCATAAAATTAACGCCGTAATTGATATCAACTTTTGATAATGTATTATGTTGATATCAGTTTTCCTACACCGTCCACACTAGTTATGATATAGTTTAAAATTATTTAGAATAAGAGGTCTAAATTGTGACATCTCCACTCGTCCTTCAGAACCATCATCCATATAATTCCAATAAAACTACACATGATCTGGCGTTGAATAGAGATGGATTATTTTTAAACCGTATCCTCATTTTTAAACGTTATCCAAGTTAATCGTAATAAAAAATTATTTAACTATCAATTAGAAATTCTCCCCATGATCTTGTCAGAATATATAATGTAAAATATAATTCCCTCACCATTTTCATTCCTTCCATTGTTTCCCTTCTGAGCTTGTGGTTGTTTCCAATTCATTACAAAACAACACGAATCAAACATTTATGCAGCAAGAAATTAAATGTAACATACAAGATCAAAGAAATTTGGGTTTTTTTCCCAATATTCAGCCATTCATTTAATTCATTGGTGATTGCAGTCAAATTATCACACTTAGCAATTAAACAAAGTGAACCCAAAAATAATAATCAGATTTGAACGAATTCAATGTCGAGCATGAATTTGCAAGTTTGTGCTTACCGATGGCAACAATGGAGGTATAGGTGGCAGATGCAATGTGATGGAGCTAAGACACTAACGCAAGTACCAGAGCAAAACTAAGCAACCGTGGAAATATCTTTTGTGACATCATCGAGCGCAGTGCGTGGGCTTTCCATCGATCGAAGTCTGGAGTTGCCAGTCGCATCGTGTGCCATCTTCGCCTCATCCTTAGCAGTGATTTGGATTCGGTTGTGTAATATCCCGGAAATTTTAACAATATCAATTTAATAATCTGTTAAATAATTAAATTGATATTGATGATCTTTGATAATAATTTGAATTTAATTTAATAATCTAATTAAATAAGTATTTAATTAGTGAATTCTATCTTTTAAAAGTTAATAGAATGATTTCTATTTATAATGTATAGATATAATTTTATATATTGTAAATAGATAAGTTGGTTTGAATTTAACAAATAAAATTATGTTTTCAAATTTCTAATATATATTGGTAATTTGGAAATTATGATTTAAATTAATATTAAGCTTTCCAAAGATATTTAATAAATAACTATATAGTTTTAAATTACATATATACATTTACATAAGAATTATTAATTAAGTGAAAAATCTTTATTAACATTTCAAATATATACTCATTAATAAAAAAAGACACATGTTATTTTCCTAAGACCTCATTTAAACAAGTGTTAAATTGTGGGTAAGGGCTAATGACAAGTGTCATTTAATTTTATTTTTATTTTTAGATAATTTCAGTTTATATAAACAATCATCTTGCATTTTCTTTTTCCTTTTCTAATCTCCTTTCTAAACAAAGAAAACTTCAGCTCAAAACCAAAATCTAAACAAACTCTTCTCAAAAACAAAGAATGCAAATCAAAACCTGGAAACTATTTTCTTCAATCTGAAACAAAATCTGTAATCCATATCTCCATAAACCAAATTGAAATCAAAACCTGTATCATTTCTTCAAATCTGAAATTCACTTTCCTCAAACCAAAAATCAAAAGCCTGTTCTGTTTCAAGGCTGCATATTCATTTTCCAAAAGAATACCTGAACTAAATTCATTTTTCAACATCAAAAGCCTGCAAGTTCTCTTCAAATCAAAGTCTGCATGTATTCTTCAAAACAGAGGCAAGCAAAAAAACTGGAATTAAAAGCAAATTCAAAGGCATGCAAGCTTAAATCAAAAATAAGGAAGCAACTCAAGTTTTCAAATTTAATCAAAGCAAAGGCTGTTTTCAGAAAAATGAAGGCTCTGTCTTCTTTAATTAGGTGAGTAACAATCATTTTTAAAATCTTAAGTAATAATGAGCTATTGTTTGTTAGATTTCTGAGATGTTTTATGTTTGCATGTGTATGTATATATATGTATTAGCTGTGTATATGAATGTGTTGCATATGTATATGTATCTGATTGAAAGCATGCATGACTGTTGTTCTTGAATATCTCTGTTCTTAGTTCAGGTTTAAATTTTTATCTAAGTTCAAAATCTTCTCCTTTGATCTCTGTTAGACCTTAGTTCCAAAACAAATTTAGTTTGTTTAAACTTGAACTTGAATTTAAAAATAGTTTAAACATGTTTATGTATATATATAGTAACTGGAAATTAAAATTTACAGTAAAAATTTATATATATGTTAAAATCTATTATTACAATTCTCTGATTCAAATACATAACCTGAATTGGTCTGGGTAAACAAGATTTTTAAAATGAAAATTATGATTTTTAGATTTGAATTGGATATGAATTTGGGAATTTTCTGGAAATTGGGTTTGGGCCAATTTCTGGCGATCTTTGGGTAAGGAGGTCTCAGGGTTTTGTCAGAAGCAAGGTTGGTGATCGGAGTGTTGGAAAATAATGGGTGGTGAGGTGTCTGATGGACGTGGCGACAGCGGCGAGATAAATTTAGGTTCTAAACCTAGTTTGGTTGAGTCTGGAAAATTGGTCAATTCTACTTCCTCTGTACATCGAGCTTGAAGAAATTCTGGGTGAAGGAGGCGTAGCGGGTTAACAACCCATGGCCGGAGTTGTAGGGTTTATCATCGATCAGAGGCGAGTGATTTGGGATTTTCTGGTGATGGGTTTGGGTTTCAGTTCACCCTGGGTACTCGATTTTGAATCGAGGAAGGAGATGAAGTTCTGTTGATCGTGGGTGCTCGTAATGATGTTGGGTAACTTGGCGATGGGATCGTCGTTGATCGGAGGAGGGTCAGGCGCTGGTGCAGGTGCACGTGGTGATCGGTGCACCATTGTTGCTTTAGGAATTGTTTGTTTGTTTTCTCGAGTAGGGTCTCGGGGTATAAGGTAGTTGACTCGGGGAAACTCGCGTGATTCTGGGTTGCGACTCGAAGTAATCTCGGATAGGCTCGAGTACAGTAGATGTTGCCAGGTTTTAAAACCTGTCAGTTTAAGTTTTAAACTGAATTTAAATTTCTAAAGAAATATTTAAACAGATTTTTAAATCTAAATTTAATCTGGAATCAAATTTAAATCTGTATCTCAGATTTGAAATAAAAGAAAGTTTTTAAATTAAATTGTTTAATAACTTTAATTGTTTAAATATATATTAAATGGTTAGAATTTAAAAGTAAATTGATTTAAATTCTTTAAGTTCTTTTATAAGATATAGGAATTCTTTAACATATAAAGGTTTTTTTTTAAAATTGGTTTAAACTTTGTTAAAGATAAATTGGTATTCATTTTAAATCTAGAATTTAAAATGAAATTTAAAAGTAAATTTGAAAATGGATGTTTTCAAATGTATTTGTGAATGATAATGTAACCATGGATAAGAAAATGTTTTATCTTAAAGAAATTAAAGATTTGTATTCAATAAATTAATTAGGAGATTTAATGGATAATTAATTTGTTTGATTTATTAATCATTTGGATTAATTAAGTAAATAATTAAAGGATTAAACTAATTTATTTATGATTAAGATAAAAAAAAAATTTAGGAATGATTAATTTATAATTGAGGATTATAAATTAGAGTATTAATTAATGATTAAGAGTTAATAAATAGAGTAATTAAATATTAATTAAGTTATGGTTAACACTTAATTAATTAAGTAATTAGAGATTAATAAATTGGTTATTTAGATTTATTAATTTGAAATTAATAATAATTAATATAAGTTAATTACTTAAGGAAAGTAATTAAATAATAATGAGGTCATTTACTATGGGTTATTAAATAATGAATTAATAGGATAAATTTTGATAATTAATTAGTTAAATTAATTTAAGAATAATCATTTATGAATTTGTTTAAATGTAATTACTTAATAAAAGTAATTAAGAAATTAATTACTCATTTGTAATTAATTGAGTTAATTTGATTTAGTTAAATTAATTAATTAAGTTTAATTAATTTAGAATAATCAAGAGATGATTTGATAATAATTACTTAATGTAATTATTAAGGTAAGATTATTTAAGGAAGTAAATAATAAGATAATTACTGGAAGTAATTAGTTGAATAAATGATTTTATAATTAGAAGTAATTTGAGTTAATTACTTTGAATAATTAATCAAGGGATTAATTAAGGAATTAATTAAGGAGTAATTAATTTAGTTAATGAAAGTAATTAAGGGGAGTAATTACTAGATGAGATTAATCAAGAGTGATTAATAAATGTTGTTTAAATAAAGGTTAATTACTTAATGAAATTAATTTAATTAAGTATTTAATAATTAAGTTGTAATTAAGGATCATTAATTAAAATAATTAATGATGTAATTAAGATTGGTTAATTAAGTAATAATTAATAAATGAAGTAATTAATCAATGTAATTAATTACGGATTAATGTAATTAATTATAGTTGATTAAGTTAATTAATTTTAGTTAATTAATTAATGAAGTAATTAAAGGTTAATTACTATAAGTGGTTAAGGATAATTAATTTAAGTAATTAATTGAGAATAAATTACTTGAATGTAATTAAAAGGTAATTAATCAAAGATGATTAATTGAAATGAATTATTAAAGGATAATTAATTAAATTGTAATTAATTAATGGTTAAGTAAGCAGGATTTATAGAATGAAGTAATTAATTTAATTCACTTTAAATTAATTAGAGATGATATAAATCATTACCTATGGATGGATGATAATACTGAATGCTTTGCATTTGATTGATATCTCTGATGAGATATATGCTGTGTGATATGGATGTTAGTTGAATTGTGATGATAATATGGATTATCTGTTATATCGATAATGTTGATTATCTATTGTGATGTTGTGAATTATCTTTCTATGTGTATAAAGATAATTGAATTGAATTGTTTTAACTTTAAAACAACTTGGCCTTAAAAGATACGCTTTGGATTTCGATGAGACCGGGATCGGGTTTCCGTATACCGGATTTCCAGGTCTGGAGACCCGAATACCACATCGATCCAAATTAACGATAGGTCGTGAATCAAGTGAAGATGAAGATTCAGAGTGCAAGGGTTATTGTCGTTAACTCTGAGGGTGATTCCAAAACGAGTGTAACGAGATAATGCCTTCGGTTTCGTTCGAACCCGGAACGAACTTGTATGGATTGAATGCTTTCAGAACATCGTCAGGTGGACGATGAGCATTCTAAGTTTGTGTTCTTTTCTAAGGTAATCGTGACCTCAAGCCTCACAAACCGGGAATGGCTAAAACAGGGGAGGTGCAGCAAGGTTAGTGGGTAGCACCCAAGTAGGACAAGATTACCTCTGTCTAGAAGTCCCTTCTTATTTCGGCTTAGTGTGTGCGGTTGCTGATCCCAACCGTGAGGTATCTTGTGCGGGAATTATCCAGTAAGGGATGTTCCGGCCTTGTGTTGCAGGGGATTGGGAGTGATCCTCGGTACGGTGATCTAGGCCACGTACTGTGACGGGCGGTACCCCAGTAGCCCTGCCATTGTATGGAATCCAAACTCCAATAAGTGCCGTACGTATTAGTTGTGCCCAACTATGTTGGAATGTGAGATGTAAGCATTTCAGCTATTTCTGTATTTTACTTGAAAACCCTAGACCCTATTATAATACAATTGAATTTCCTATCAAATGTTTTGGTTAGCGTAAGGTAAAAACTTACCCATATTTATTGGTGGGGAGTCTTACGTGATACCTTTTCTTTCAAAAGGTTTTGAAATTAAACAAGTTTAACCTGTTACTCACACCAGACCCATGTCTGACCCAAGTTGTTTATTTCTGTTTTATAAACTCTTGGGTACTCAAATTTTTACGAGTAGCCAAGGGATTCAGGTTTAGCTTTGAAGAGTAATCTGGAGGAGCAATGGAGCAGGAGGCTTCGGCGTTATAGATAGATAGTAGTTTCCGCTGTGTTGATTTTGTATTGATCTCTGTATTGGATTGAGATGTAATAACTAGACAGATGATTATAACTGTCTAGTATATGTAACTCTGATAAGTGTTGTATATGATACTATGTAATGTTTATGTGATATAATATATTTTGTTTCGTTCCGCTGTGAGATTCTGATGTGTTGTTATTCTTTCTTTCTCTTCTTTTCTCTTTTCTATCCCTTTCTTTCTTATTAGCGATGCGACTTTCTATGGAGAGAAAGTCGTGGTCGTTACAGTGGTATCAGAGCTTAGGCTGGCGACAACCTTGGCTCTGGTGGGAATTTTGAGAGTATTAATAGATATGAGCGCGTATTTGTTAGTGAATATAAAATTGTTTTATATTGTGTTGATTGGTTTATTGAGTAGTTTATGGATTCTGGTCGATGTGTGGGACGCCACAACATTGATAGGGATCTCTAAACACTTGTATAGAACAATTTGACACAATATTGTTTTAAAGAGGTAAATGAAATAATTTTACCCAGAAATAATTTCTATATAAAAAGTATCATTTTAAATATATATATATATTTCTACCTATTTGTTGGGTTACCTGTTCGGGTTTTCCAATATAAGTTATAAAGGTAGATGGGGTAGTGGTGTGTGAAACACGACTACCAATGGTTGGAGTTTAAATGTTGAGGTTGGAAGTGTATTTTTCGAGACTGTAAACCCAATACCGTCTCGAGTAAGCTTTGCTATGGTGAAGGATTTCATCGATCTCTGAAGGAAACCTTTTAAAGGTTCGGAGTTTATCTTTGAAGTGTGGATGAGTAAAGTTGGATCTGTCGGTTGAACAGAAGTGAGTGATGGTACCTTGATACCTCAGGTAATATTAGCTGTATGATGAGATACAGTGACGATGGATGTTCCCGAAGATGTTTTCTTTGGAACAGGATTAAGGAAGTGTGAATGCTTCGGTGTTGTGGTTGAGCTCAGCATGAAGTTTCTGCTTTGGTTTGAAGTTCGAGTTTCTCGAAGATCTTTGGAGTAGGAAGACCTTGACATCAGTGTCAGCAGTGCAGCTCAGAGTATTCTGTGCATTGGTAGGAAGTTTTCTGGATGAGCAGTTTTTCTGAAGATGAAGTTCAGAAACAGTAAGAGTAAATCCATTTCTTCGATGGATTGGATAGTTAAGTATGAGCTGTTCGGATTGTGTAAAGAGAACAGTCTGTTTGGAATTAGGATGGGTTGATCGCAAAAGTGACTTGCGATTATCTGAGTGTTCTCTTGGGTTGTCAGAATTTTTCTGGATGTCTTCAGAGAAGTCAGAAGTTTGTCCGCATCTGAAGGTTGAGTTTTCTTATCGACTGGATTCCAGGAGTGATACCGGTGGTTCAGTCTAGTGGAAGGATGTTTCCTAGAGATAGAGTTTGGTGAAGCAGCTCAGGATTTGATAGAGTATCTGAGTTTTCTTTATGGATCAGTGAACCATATTTTCTGGGATGAGTTATCCAGTTGTGCTCATCAACATTCTTATCTACCTCAGATCAGAGTTGTGCAGCAGAAGCAGTTTGGGAGTGCATCTGTCTTGTTTCCTGGATAGGAGAAGTTAGTTCAGTCTTCTATTGTTTGAGGAGTAAAGTTGTGAATCTCTTCCTTGTTTTGATTTGGATAGGTAATTGGTCTACTTGGTTGAATTGTCAGTTTGGATAACTGGAATTCATTGAGTTTTACGTATCTCTGAGGGAGTACGTATTTGATCTATCTCTGGTTGTAGAATCAGCAGTTCTGGAAGTTTGGTAGTTGAGTCAGACTCGTCTGTAGTCTGATATTCTGTTTAGTTCTATAGATATAGATGAGTAGGAGCTTTATAGTTTAGTAGTATTGATTGTTTAGATTGTTTGTAGAGCGAGTATTCCGGTATATATATATATATACTTGGGGAAACTCGAGGAATTTTATCTAGAATTTAGTCTAGATAGTTGCATTGTTTGATTGAATGATTTGGTTGCTATGGTTGCTAGCATATGGATGATAGTAGATGCTTGTGTTTTGAATTTAAATCTTTAATAAGATTATTAAATTACCTTTGTTTAAATTTCGGGGACGAAATTATTTTAAGGGGGGAGGAATGTAATATCCCGGAAATTTTAACAATATCAATTTAATAATCTGTTAAATAATTAAATTGATATTGATGATCTTTGATAATAATTTGAATTTAATTTAATAATCTAATTAAATAAGTATTTAATTAGTGAATTCTATCTTTTAAAAGTTAATAGAATGATTTCTATTTATAATGTATAGATATAATTTTATATATTGTAAATAGATAAGTTGGTTTGAATTTAACAAATAAAATTATGTTTTCAAATTTCTAATATATATTGGTAATTTGGAAATTATGATTTAAATTAATATTAAGCTTTCCAAAGATATTTAATAAATAACTATATAGTTTTAAATTACATATATACATTTACATAAGAATTATTAATTAAGTGAAAAATCTTTATTAACATTTCAAATATATACTCATTAATAAAAAAAGACACATGTTATTTTCCTAAGACCTCATTTAAACAAGTGTTAAATTGTGGGTAAGGGCTAATGACAAGTGTCATTTAATTTTATTTTTATTTTTAGATAATTTCAGTTTATATAAACAATCATCTTGCATTTTCTTTTTCCTTTTCTAATCTCCTTTCTAAACAAAGAAAACTTCAGCTCAAAACCAAAATCTAAACAAACTCTTCTCAAAAACAAAGAATGCAAATCAAAACCTGGAAACTATTTTCTTCAATCTGAAACAAAATCTGTAATCCATATCTCCATAAACCAAATTGAAATCAAAACCTGTATCATTTCTTCAAATCTGAAATTCACTTTCCTCAAACCAAAAATCAAAAGCCTGTTCTGTTTCAAGGCTGCATATTCATTTTCCAAAAGAATACCTGAACTAAATTCATTTTTCAACATCAAAAGCCTGCAAGTTCTCTTCAAATCAAAGTCTGCATGTATTCTTCAAAACAGAGGCAAGCAAAAAAACTGGAATTAAAAGCAAATTCAAAGGCATGCAAGCTTAAATCAAAAATAAGGAAGCAACTCAAGTTTTCAAATTTAATCAAAGCAAAGGCTGTTTTCAGAAAAATGAAGGCTCTGTCTTCTTTAATTAGGTGAGTAACAATCATTTTTAAAATCTTAAGTAATAATGAGCTATTGTTTGTTAGATTTCTGAGATGTTTTATGTTTGCATGTGTATGTATATATATGTATTAGCTGTGTATATGAATGTGTTGCATATGTATATGTATCTGATTGAAAGCATGCATGACTGTTGTTCTTGAATATCTCTGTTCTTAGTTCAGGTTTAAATTTTTATCTAAGTTCAAAATCTTCTCCTTTGATCTCTGTTAGACCTTAGTTCCAAAACAAATTTAGTTTGTTTAAACTTGAACTTGAATTTAAAAATAGTTTAAACATGTTTATGTATATATATAGTAACTGGAAATTAAAATTTACAGTAAAAATTTATATATATGTTAAAATCTATTATTACAATTCTCTGATTCAAATACATAACCTGAATTGGTCTGGGTAAACAAGATTTTTAAAATGAAAATTATGATTTTTAGATTTGAATTGGATATGAATTTGGGAATTTTCTGGAAATTGGGTTTGGGCCAATTTCTGGCGATCTTTGGGTAAGGAGGTCTCAGGGTTTTGTCAGAAGCAAGGTTGGTGATCGGAGTGTTGGAAAATAATGGGTGGTGAGGTGTCTGATGGACGTGGCGACAGCGGAGAGATAAATTTAGGTTCTATACCTAGTTTGGTTGAGTCTGGAAAATTGGTCAATTCTACTTCCTCTGTACATCGAGCTTGAAGAAATTCTGGGTGAAGGAGGCGTAGCGGGTTAACAACCCATGGCCGGAGTTGTAGGGTTTATCATCGATCAGAGGCGAGTGATTTGGGATTTTCTGGTGATGGGTTTGGGTTTCAGTTCACCCTGGGTACTCGATTTTGAATCGAGGAAGGAGATGAAGTTCTGTTGATCGTGGGTGCTCGTAATGATGTTGGGTAACTTGGCGATGGGATCGTCGTTGATCGGAGGAGGGTCAGGCGCTGGTGCAGGTGCACGTGGTGATCGGTGCACCATTGTTGCTTTAGGAATTGTTTGTTTGTTTTCTCGAGTAGGGTCTCGGGGTATAAGGTAGTTGACTCGGGGAAACTCGCGTGATTCTGGGTTGCGACTCGAAGTAATCTCGGATAGGCTCGAGTACAGTAGATGTTGCCAGGTTTTAAAACCTGTCAGTTTAAGTTTTAAACTGAATTTAAATTTCTAAAGAAATATTTAAACAGATTTTTAAATCTAAATTTAATCTGGAATCAAATTTAAATCTGTATCTCAGATTTGAAATAAAAGAAAGTTTTTAAATTAAATTGTTTAATAACTTTAATTGTTTAAATATATATTAAATGGTTAGAATTTAAAAGTAAATTGATTTAAATTCTTTAAGTTCTTTTATAAGATATAGGAATTCTTTAACATATAAAGGTTTTTTTTTAAAATTGGTTTAAACTTTGTTAAAGATAAATTGGTATTCATTTTAAATCTAGAATTTAAAATGAAATTTAAAAGTAAATTTGAAAATGGATGTTTTCAAATGTATTTGTGAATGATAATGTAACCATGGATAAGAAAATGTTTTATCTTAAAGAAATTAAAGATTTGTATTCAATAAATTAATTAGGAGATTTAATGGATAATTAATTTGTTTGATTTATTAATCATTTGGATTAATTAAGTAAATAATTAAAGGATTAAACTAATTTATTTATGATTAAGATAAAAAAAAATTTAGGAATGATTAATTTATAATTGAGGATTATAAATTAGAGTATTAATTAATGATTAAGAGTTAATAAATAGAGTAATTAAATATTAATTAAGTTATGGTTAACACTTAATTAATTAAGTAATTAGAGATTAATAAATTGGTTATTTAGATTTATTAATTTGAAATTAATAATAATTAATATAAGTTAATTACTTAAGGAAAGTAATTAAATAATAATGAGGTCATTTACTATGGGTTATTAAATAATGAATTAATAGGATAAATTTTGATAATTAATTAGTTGAATTAATTTAAGAATAATCATTTATGAATTTGTTTAAATGTAATTACTTAATAAAAGTAATTAAGAAATTAATTACTCATTTGTAATTAATTGAGTTAATTTGATTTAGTTAAATTAATTAATTAAGTTTAATTAATTTAGAATAATCAAGAGATGATTTGATAATAATTACTTAATGTAATTATTAAGGTAAGATTATTTAAGGAAGTAAATAATAAGATAATTACTGGAAGTAATTAGTTGAATAAATGATTTTATAATTAGAAGTAATTTGAGTTAATTACTTTGAATAATTAATCAAGGGATTAATTAAGGAATTAATTAAGGAGTAATTAATTTAGTTAATGAAAGTAATTAAGGGGAGTAATTACTAGATGAGATTAATCAAGAGTGATTAATAAATGTTGTTTAAATAAAGGTTAATTACTTAATGAAATTAATTTAATTAAGTATTTAATAATTAAGTTGTAATTAAGGATCATTAATTAAAATAATTAATGATGTAATTAAGATTGGTTAATTAAGTAATAATTAATAAATGAAGTAATTAATCAATGTAATTAATTACGGATTAATGTAATTAATTATAGTTGATTAAGTTAATTAATTTTAGTTAATTAATTAATGAAGTAATTAAAGGTTAATTACTATAAGTGGTTAAGGATAATTAATTTAAGTAATTAATTGAGAATAAATTACTTGAATGTAATTAAAAGGTAATTAATCAAAGATGATTAATTGAAATGAATTATTAAAGGATAATTAATTAATGGTTAAGTAAGCAGGATTTATAGAATGAAGTAATTAATTTAATTCACTTTAAATTAATTAGAGATGATATAAATCATTACCTATGGATGGATGATAATACTGAATGCTTTGCATTTGATTGATATCTCTGATGAGATATATGCTGTGTGATATGGATGTTAGTTGAATTGTGATGATAATATGGATTATCTGTTATATCGATAATGTTGATTATCTATTGTGATGTTGTGAATTATCTTTCTATGTGTATAAAGATAATTGAATTGAATTGTTTTAACTTTAAAACAACTTGGCCTTAAAAGATACGCTTTGGATTTCGATGAGACCGGGATCGGGTTTCCGTATACCGGATTTCCAGGTCTGGAGACCCGAATACCACATCGATCCAAATTAACGATAGGTCGTGAATCAAGTGAAGATGAAGATTCAGAGTGCAAGGGTTATTGTCGTTAACTCTGAGGGTGATTCCAAAACGAGTGTAACGAGATAATGCCTTCGGTTTCGTTCGAACCCGGAACGAACTTGTATGGATTGAATGCTTTCAGAACATCGTCAGGTGGACGATGAGCATTCTAAGTTTGTGTTCTTTTCTAAGGTAATCGTGACCTCAAGCCTCACAAACCGGGAATGGCTAAAACAGGGGAGGTGCAGCAAGGTTAGTGGGTAGCACCCAAGTAGGACAAGATTACCTCTGTCTAGAAGTCCCTTCTTATTTCGGCTTAGTGTGTGCGGTTGCTGATCCCAACCGTGAGGTATCTTGTGCGGGAATTATCCAGTAAGGGATGTTCCGGCCTTGTGTTGCAGGGGATTGGGAGTGATCCTCGGTACGGTGATCTAGGCCACGTACTGTGACGGGCGGTACCCCAGTAGCCCTGCCATTGTATGGAATCCAAACTCCAATAAGTGCCGTACGTATTAGTTGTGCCCAACTATGTTGGAATGTGAGATGTAAGCATTTCAGCTATTTCTGTATTTTACTTGAAAACCCTAGACCCTATTATAATACAATTGAATTTCCTATCAAATGTTTTGGTTAGCGTAAGGTAAAAACTTACCCATATTTATTGGTGGGGAGTCTTACGTGATACCTTTTCTTTCAAAAGGTTTTGAAATTAAACAAGTTTAACCTGTTACTCACACCAGACCCATGTCTGACCCAAGTTGTTTATTTCTGTTTTATAAACTCTTGGGTACTCAAATTTTTACGAGTAGCCAAGGGATTCAGGTTTAGCTTTGACGAGTAATCTGGAGGAGCAATGGAGCAGGAGGCTTCGGCGTTATAGATAGATAGTAGTTTCCGCTGTGTTGATTTTGTATTGATCTCTGTATTGGATTGAGATGTAATAACTAGACAGATGATTATAACTGTCTAGTATATGTAACTCTGATAAGTGTTGTATATGATACTATGTAATGTTTATGTGATATAATATATTTTGTTTCGTTCCGCTGTGAGATTCTGATGTGTTGTTATTCTTTCTTTCTCTTCTTTTCTCTTTTCTATCCCTTTCTTTCTTATTAGCGATGCGACTTTCTATGGAGAGAAAGTCGTGGTCGTTACAGTGGTATCAGAGCTTAGGCTGGCGACAACCTTGGCTCTGGTGGGAATTTTGAGAGTATTAATAGATATGAGCGCGTATTTGTTAGTGAATATAAAATTGTTTTATATTGTGTTGATTGGTTTATTGAGTAGTTTATGGATTCTGGTCGATGTGTGGGACGCCACAACATTGATAGGGATCTCTAAACACTTGTATAGAACAATTTGACACAATATTGTTTTAAAGAGGTAAATGAAATAATTTTACCCAGAAATAATTTCTATATAAAAAGTATCATTTTAAATATATATATATATTTCTACCTATTTGTTGGGTTACCTGTTCGGGTTTTCCAATATAAGTTATAAAGGTAGATGGGGTAGTGGTGTGTGAAACACGACTACCAATGGTTGGAGTTTAAATGTTGAGGTTGGAAGTGTATTTTTCGAGACTGTAAACCCAATACCGTCTCGAGTAAGCTTTGCTATGGTGAAGGATTTCATCGATCTCTGAAGGAAACCTTTTAAAGGTTCGGAGTTTATCTTTGAAGTGTGGATGAGTAAAGTTGGATCTGTCGGTTGAACAGAAGTGAGTGATGGTACCTTGATACCTCAGGTAATAGTAGCTGTATGATGAGATACAGTGACGATGGATGTTCCCGAAGATGTTTTCTTTGGAACAGGATTAAGGAAGTGTGAATGCTTCGGTGTTGTGGTTGAGCTCAGCATGAAGTTTCTGCTTTGGTTTGAAGTTCGAGTTTCTCGAAGATCTTTGGAGTAGGAAGACCTTGACATCAGTGTCAGCAGTGCAGCTCAGAGTATTCTGTGCATTGGTAGGAAGTTTTCTGGATGAGCAGTTTTTCTGAAGATGAAGTTCAGAAACAGTAAGAGTAAATCCATTTCTTCGATGGATTGGATAGTTAAGTATGAGCTGTTCGGATTGTGTAAAGAGAACAGTCTGTTTGGAATTAGGATGGGTTGATCGCAAAAGTGACTTGCGATTATCTGAGTGTTCTCTTGGGTTGTCAGAATTTTTTTGGATGTCTTCAGAGAAGTCAGAAGTTTGTCCGCATCTGAAGGTTGAGTTTTCTTATCGACTGGATTCCAGGAGTGATACCGGTGGTTCAGTCTAGTGGAAGGATGTTTCCTAGAGATAGAGTTTGGTGAAGCAGCTCAGGATTTGATAGAGTATCTGAGTTTTCTTTATGGATCAGTGAACCATATTTTCTGGGATGAGTTATCCAGTTGTGCTCATCAACATTCTTATCTACCTCAGATCAGAGTTGTGCAGCAGAAGCAGTTTGGGAGTGCATCTGTCTTGTTTCCTGGATAGGAGAAGTTAGTTCAGTCTTCTATTGTTTGAGGAGTAAAGTTGTGAATCTCTTCCTTGTTTTGATTTGGATAGGTAATTGGTCTACTTGGTTGAATTGTCAGTTTGGATAACTGGAATTCATTGAGTTTTACGTATCTCTGAGGGAGTACGTATATGATCTATCTCTGGTTGTAGAATCAGCAGTTCTGGAAGTTTGGTAGTTGAGTCAGACTCGTCTGTAGTCTGATATTCTGTTTAGTTCTATAGATATAGATGAGTAGGAGCTTTATAGTTTAGTAGTATTGATTGTTTAGATTGTTTGTAGAGCGAGTATTCCGGTATATATATATATATACTTGGGGAAACTCGAGGAATTTTATCTAGAATTTAGTCTAGATAGTTGCATTGTTTGATTGAATGATTTGGTTGCTATGGTTGCTAGCATATGGATGATAGTAGATGCTTGTGTTTTGAATTTAAATCTTTAATAAGATTATTAAATTACCTTTGTTTAAATTTCGGGGACGAAATTATTTTAAGGGGGGAGGAATGTAATATCCCGGAAATTTTAACAATATCAATTTAATAATCTGTTAAATAATTAAATTGATATTGATGATCTTTGATAATAATTTGAATTTAATTTAATAATCTAATTAAATAAGTATTTAATTAGTGAATTCTATCTTTTAAAAGTTAATAGAATGATTTCTATTTATAATGTATAGATATAATTTTATATATTGTAAATAGATAAGTTGGTTTGAATTTAACAAATAAAATTATGTTTTCAAATTTCTAATATATATTGGTAATTTGGAAATTATGATTTAAATTAATATTAAGCTTTCCAAAGATATTTAATAAATAACTATATAGTTTTAAATTACATATATACATTTACATAAGAATTATTAATTAAGTGAAAAATCTTTATTAACATTTCAAATATATACTCATTAATAAAAAAAGACACATGTTATTTTCCTAAGACCTCATTTAAACAAGTGTTAAATTGTGGGTAAGGGCTAATGACAAGTGTCATTTAATTTTATTTTTATTTTTAGATAATTTCAGTTTATATAAACAATCATCTTGCATTTTCTTTTTCCTTTTCTAATCTCCTTTCTAAACAAAGAAAACTTCAGCTCAAAACCAAAATCTAAACAAACTCTTCTCAAAAACAAAGAATGCAAATCAAAACCTGGAAACTATTTTCTTCAATCTGAAACAAAATCTGTAATCCATATCTCCATAAACCAAATTGAAATCAAAACCTGTATCATTTCTTCAAATCTGAAATTCACTTTCCTCAAACCAAAAATCAAAAGCCTGTTCTGTTTCAAGGCTGCATATTCATTTTCCAAAAGAATACCTGAACTAAATTCATTTTTCAACATCAAAAGCCTGCAAGTTCTCTTCAAATCAAAGTCTGCATGTATTCTTCAAAACAGAGGCAAGCAAAAAAACTGGAATTAAAAGCAAATTCAAAGGCATGCAAGCTTAAATCAAAAATAAGGAAGCAACTCAAGTTTTCAAATTTAATCAAAGCAAAGGCTGTTTTCAGAAAAATGAAGGCTCTGTCTTCTTTAATTAGGTGAGTAACAATCATTTTTAAAATCTTAAGTAATAATGAGCTATTGTTTGTTAGATTTCTGAGATGTTTTATGTTTGCATGTGTATGTATATATATGTATTAGCTGTGTATATGAATGTGTTGCATATGTATATGTATCTGATTGAAAGCATGCATGACTGTTGTTCTTGAATATCTCTGTTCTTAGTTCAGGTTTAAATTTTTATCTAAGTTCAAAATCTTCTCCTTTGATCTCTGTTAGACCTTAGTTCCAAAACAAATTTAGTTTGTTTAAACTTGAACTTGAATTTAAAAATAGTTTAAACATGTTTATGTATATATATAGTAACTGGAAATTAAAATTTACAGTAAAAATTTATATATATGTTAAAATCTATTATTACAATTCTCTGATTCAAATACATAACCTGAATTGGTCTGGGTAAACAAGATTTTTAAAATGAAAATTATGATTTTTAGATTTGAATTGGATATGAATTTGGGAATTTTCTGGAAATTGGGTTTGGGCCAATTTCTGGCGATCTTTGGGTAAGGAGGTCTCAGGGTTTTGTCAGAAGCAAGGTTGGTGATCGGAGTGTTGGAAAATAATGGGTGGTGAGGTGTCTGATGGACGTGGCGACAGCGGAGAGATAAATTTAGGTTCTATACCTAGTTTGGTTGAGTCTGGAAAATTGGTCAATTCTACTTCCTCTGTACATCGAGCTTGAAGAAATTCTGGGTGAAGGAGGCGTAGCGGGTTAACAACCCATGGCCGGAGTTGTAGGGTTTATCATCGATCAGAGGCGAGTGATTTGGGATTTTCTGGTGATGGGTTTGGGTTTCAGTTCACCCTGGGTACTCGATTTTGAATCGAGGAAGGAGATGAAGTTCTGTTGATCGTGGGTGCTCGTAATGATGTTGGGTAACTTGGCGATGGGATCGTCGTTGATCGGAGGAGGGTCAGGCGCTGGTGCAGGTGCACGTGGTGATCGGTGCACCATTGTTGCTTTAGGAATTGTTTGTTTGTTTTCTCGAGTAGGGTCTCGGGGTATAAGGTAGTTGACTCGGGGAAACTCGCGTGATTCTGGGTTGCGACTCGAAGTAATCTCGGATAGGCTCGAGTACAGTAGATGTTGCCAGGTTTTAAAACCTGTCAGTTTAAGTTTTAAACTGAATTTAAATTTCTAAAGAAATATTTAAACAGATTTTTAAATCTAAATTTAATCTGGAATCAAATTTAAATCTGTATCTCAGATTTGAAATAAAAGAAAGTTTTTAAATTAAATTGTTTAATAACTTTAATTGTTTAAATATATATTAAATGGTTAGAATTTAAAAGTAAATTGATTTAAATTCTTTAAGTTCTTTTATAAGATATAGGAATTCTTTAACATATAAAGGTTTTTTTTTAAAATTGGTTTAAACTTTGTTAAAGATAAATTGGTATTCATTTTAAATCTAGAATTTAAAATGAAATTTAAAAGTAAATTTGAAAATGGATGTTTTCAAATGTATTTGTGAATGATAATGTAACCATGGATAAGAAAATGTTTTATCTTAAAGAAATTAAAGATTTGTATTCAATAAATTAATTAGGAGATTTAATGGATAATTAATTTGTTTGATTTATTAATCATTTGGATTAATTAAGTAAATAATTAAAGGATTAAACTAATTTATTTATGATTAAGATAAAAAAAAAATTTAGGAATGATTAATTTATAATTGAGGATTATAAATTAGAGTATTAATTAATGATTAAGAGTTAATAAATAGAGTAATTAAATATTAATTAAGTTATGGTTAACACTTAATTAATTAAGTAATTAGAGATTAATAAATTGGTTATTTAGATTTATTAATTTGAAATTAATAATAATTAATATAAGTTAATTACTTAAGGAAAGTAATTAAATAATAATGAGGTCATTTACTATGGGTTATTAAATAATGAATTAATAGGATAAATTTTGATAATTAATTAGTTGAATTAATTTAAGAATAATCATTTATGAATTTGTTTAAATGTAATTACTTAATAAAAGTAATTAAGAAATTAATTACTCATTTGTAATTAATTGAGTTAATTTGATTTAGTTAAATTAATTAATTAAGTTTAATTAATTTAGAATAATCAAGAGATGATTTGATAATAATTACTTAATGTAATTATTAAGGTAAGATTATTTAAGGAAGTAAATAATAAGATAATTACTGGAAGTAATTAGTTGAATAAATGATTTTATAATTAGAAGTAATTTGAGTTAATTACTTTGAATAATTAATCAAGGGATTAATTAAGGAATTAATTAAGGAGTAATTAATTTAGTTAATGAAAGTAATTAAGGGGAGTAATTACTAGATGAGATTAATCAAGAGTGATTAATAAATGTTGTTTAAATAAAGGTTAATTACTTAATGAAATTAATTTAATTAAGTATTTAATAATTAAGTTGTAATTAAGGATCATTAATTAAAATAATTAATGATGTAATTAAGATTGGTTAATTAAGTAATAATTAATAAATGAAGTAATTAATCAATGTAATTAATTACGGATTAATGTAATTAATTATAGTTGATTAAGTTAATTAATTTTAGTTAATTAATTAATGAAGTAATTAAAGGTTAATTACTATAAGTGGTTAAGGATAATTAATTTAAGTAATTAATTGAGAATAAATTACTTGAATGTAATTAAAAGGTAATTAATCAAAGATGATTAATTGAAATGAATTATTAAAGGATAATTAATTAATGGTTAAGTAAGCAGGATTTATAGAATGAAGTAATTAATTTAATTCACTTTAAATTAATTAGAGATGATATAAATCATTACCTATGGATGGATGATAATACTGAATGCTTTGCATTTGATTGATATCTCTGATGAGATATATGCTGTGTGATATGGATGTTAGTTGAATTGTGATGATAATATGGATTATCTGTTATATCGATAATGTTGATTATCTATTGTGATGTTGTGAATTATCTTTCTATGTGTATAAAGATAATTGAATTGAATTGTTTTAACTTTAAAACAACTTGGCCTTAAAAGATACGCTTTGGATTTCGATGAGACCGGGATCGGGTTTCCGTATACCGGATTTCCAGGTCTGGAGACCCGAATACCACATCGATCCAAATTAACGATAGGTCGTGAATCAAGTGAAGATGAAGATTCAGAGTGCAAGGGTTATTGTCGTTAACTCTGAGGGTGATTCCAAAACGAGTGTAACGAGATAATGCCTTCGGTTTCGTTCGAACCCGGAACGAACTTGTATGGATTGAATGCTTTCAGAACATCGTCAGGTGGACGATGAGCATTCTAAGTTTGTGTTCTTTTCTAAGGTAATCGTGACCTCAAGCCTCACAAACCGGGAATGGCTAAAACAGGGGAGGTGCAGCAAGGTTAGTGGGTAGCACCCAAGTAGGACAAGATTACCTCTGTCTAGAAGTCCCTTCTTATTTCGGCTTAGTGTGTGCGGTTGCTGATCCCAACCGTGAGGTATCTTGTGCGGGAATTATCCAGTAAGGGATGTTCCGGCCTTGTGTTGCAGGGGATTGGGAGTGATCCTCGGTACGGTGATCTAGGCCACGTACTGTGACGGGCGGTACCCCAGTAGCCCTGCCATTGTATGGAATCCAAACTCCAATAAGTGCCGTACGTATTAGTTGTGCCCAACTATGTTGGAATGTGAGATGTAAGCATTTCAGCTATTTCTGTATTTTACTTGAAAACCCTAGACCCTATTATAATACAATTGAATTTCCTATCAAATGTTTTGGTTAGCGTAAGGTAAAAACTTACCCATATTTATTGGTGGGGAGTCTTACGTGATACCTTTTCTTTCAAAAGGTTTTGAAATTAAACAAGTTTAACCTGTTACTCACACCAGACCCATGTCTGACCCAAGTTGTTTATTTCTATTTTATAAACTCTTGGGTACTCAAATTTTTACGAGTAGCCAAGGGATTCAGGTTTAGCTTTGATGAGTAATCTGGAGGAGCAATGGAGCAGGAGGCTTCGGCGTTATAGATAGATAGTAGTTTCCGCTGTGTTGATTTTGTATTGATCTCTGTATTGGATTGAGATGTAATAACTAGACAGATGATTATAACTGTCTAGTATATGTAACTCTGATAAGTGTTGTATATGATACTATGTAATGTTTATGTGATATAATATATTTTGTTTCGTTCCGCTGTGAGATTCTGATGTGTTGTTATTCTTTCTTTCTCTTCTTTTCTCTTTTCTATCCCTTTCTTTCTTATTAGCGATGCGACTTTCTATGGAGAGAAAGTCGTGGTCGTTACAGGTTGCCAATTTTTTCTCTTTCGGCTGCGTATTTTGATGTTTTATATATGTTGGTGCCATATAATTTACGTGGCCCAAAGCGATTGCCTCTTCAACTTTACCGACGATGTGGTTTTTGGGGTTTCGTTTGAAGGTAGAGGAACAAGAGGTTGAGGTTGGCGATTTAGGGCTTTTGGATGATAATTCTGCGAAGTGGAAATAAGGGGGTTTTGAAAATTGAGAGACTTGGTACTTCAGAAAATTTCACGAAAATTTTTGGTGGGAGTCCTGGCGCGCAGTAAAAACATAAAACCAAATATTTATAGTAGCACTTACCTCACAAACGCTGGCAATAAGTGCTACTAAAAGTGTATTTTCTTGTAGTGGTTTCTCCTACATTCAGTCCCATACAATTTCCTTTATAGATTTCATTTCAAATGTGAATCTTAACTAGGCAGAAGGAAAATACAATTTCAATTTTGAGGCGATACACACCTTCCTGAATTTCCGTGCTCAAGGTAGACTCAGTTGATTTGAACGAGCTACAAGCACGCCCACAAGATTTTTGGGCTACTACTTGAGTTTAAGGCTACAAGCACAACCCAGCAAATACAAATAGAGTTGATAGTTTTTCCAAAGACAATTTCTTAAACTTTGGATACAATGAATTCTTTAGCCTCTTGGACAACACTTTGATCTTTGAATTGAGAGAGAGATGTTTCCAAAACAGTAAGAGGGTAGTATTTAATCAATACAATGAAGTATGAATTAATTCTAAGTGATTTTGAAGAGAATAGAGTATATTTTCAATGGAGTTTTCAAGAGAGTAAGAGGATGGAAGAAAATAAGTAATTAGTTATCAAATTTTTTTTTCACTCCCCTTTATATAGTAAATCAACAGTTGTGTACGTTCATGAAGAGTTTCGATGAATAGGCACTTCATTTTAAAATTTGAAAAAACTAATTAGCGGAATGTATGTCGACAAACCATCAGCCTATATGTCGACATATATGTATATTTTGAAAACTTGTTTCTTTTAAAATATTTTGAAAATCCTATACTTCGTAAAATAATTTGATACTTAGTAAAATAGTTTGAACATAGTTTATAAATATTTTAAGCTTTGAATTTTTTTTATAAAATACTTTGAAATATATTTTGAAAATTTATTTTGTTTTAAAAATATAAAAGATAGAAAATAGGAGATAGAGATCAAAAATTTTTATCAAGGACTTTAACAATATAAGCTATGACTCTATACACTAAATTACAATCTTAAGATCTTCATATCTTGGTCTTTATATTCATGAGTCTTCATGTCTATCTTTTGAGTCTTTATACTATATAATCTTCTATTCATCAATAACGTAATATTTTGCACTATATACTATATAACTTGGAAAAACATTTGTATCTATATTTTATATGATTGTATATGGTTGTTGTCAAGGTTGTTATCATCAAAATCAATAACCAAGGTATTAACATAGTTAAGTTTTCAATCGCCGATCATAAGTTCAAAAAGTTCAAGGAGACCTTAAAAGGAGTTGAAACTATCAAGGAGGAAGTTACCAATCTTTGGAAAGAATGAAGGACTTAGAGAGAAAGTAGGGGAAACTAAGGCCTCTTTTGAGGAGAAGATTCATAGACATGAAGCCAAAGAGACTCTATTTAATAATAAAGTGACAAAGCTAAAGGAATTTGAGATGAAGAGCTGGCCAAGAAGGACAAAGTGTTGGCCAAGTTGAGAAGAAAGCAGAGGGAAAGGCTAGTTTGCAGGCTTTCGGACTTCTATTTAATGCTTATGCCAAAAACTGTGACAAAAGCCGTTGTTTTACCTTTGATGTCTTTGAGGAGAATGCTTCGATACTTAAGGAAAGCTTCAATCAGTAATATGAGGAGGTCAAGAACAATTAAATTGGTTCTGCTCATTCTCCCAAACACAAAGAGGTAGAACAAGTTACCTCTGTAATGGTAGTATTGATCACACTAGTACTGAACAATCCTAATTATTGATTTCTAATATTCTTTTATGTAACTTAAACATCTATTTTTTGTTATGATGGTTGACTTGGGCACTCATATACTTTATTTATTGTTCTGTTATTGAAACATTTTAATTTTATTTAGATTAAGCCAGAGAAGGCCATTCGATTTCTTTTTCTCACCATAAAGTTTTATGGGGTCGCGGTAAGACTTAAAACTACCAGTTACTGAAAACCATTAGCACTCTTAAGAGTCGCTTTCATGCCAGTATATTGTGTAATATTAGTGTAGCTAATCATCCGAAGATGTAAAAGATACCCATGATAAGTCTTGTGCTAAGACTATCAAATATCTTAGGCATAAGGGTTTTTTGTTAACGAACCGGATCTTAGTTTGATTGATCAACTTAGGTTTGTGATTCATGATCGAGATAAAGTGTTTCAATAGTTTTCAAAGTTATTGAAGCAACACTTGAGGGATAAGGTTTTAAACAGGAAAGATTAGCATTTATACGTAAGTTTTATGGTCCCAATAAGACTATAACACTGGAAGCTGCCTTTGATTTAAAAGCATAACTCTGTCTCATTTAGCTATTACCGAAGAGAAGTTAATTGAGAGTGATTCTATTTCTGAGTATGTTCATAGCATGTTTCAAGGGTTATCCCTAGGTTGGAATATGGGGACTCTTCTTTTGTAGAGCTTTCAATGCCTAAGGTGAGATAAATAAAAATATCTCATCTAGCAATAAAGCTAGGCCTTCAGAGACTCTTGCCGAAGCTAGGTCTAGGGGCCTCAAGATTATTTTAAGTAAAAAAGAGAATTTTGGTCTTTAGGGAGTTATAAGCTTTGTATTTTTCTTTTAATTTTGACATTTATATTCTTTTGTTACAATGAAATAGAACTTTATTTTCTCTACTTCCTCTTTTGACTTTATGTTTTATTCAATTCTTTCAGAAATTGTCATGCTCAAATTGCTTAACCAACAAACAAGCTCGTGATTATATTCAAAAGGCTTATAATAATAAGGTTGCCGAAATGCAAGTGCTCAAGGTGGAGCTTGAGGCCCTAAACTATCAGATTAATTAATTTCACTCTAAGCTAGGCTCAGATAACGCTACTTCAGAGCTTATTAAGGAGGATGAAGCTCTTGGGTTAAAGGTAGAAAATTAGAAAAGTGCCTTGAGTCTGTTCCTGAAGTAGTCCTGCATTCATATTAAACTTTGGAGAAACTTGTCCTGGACCTATTTGACTCAACGTCAGATCCTAGGCAATGGTTGGATAAATCCAATGAAGAGCTTTTGTTAATCAAGCTTAGAGAGATTGAGACTGAAGAAAAGTCTTAGGTGGTTATAATAGATACTCCCCGTTCTAGGGGAAAGGGAAGAGGCTGTGGCAAGGGTTCGTTCATACTCCCCCGCTCATGTAAAACTAAAGTAGTTAAACAAATCCCTAGCCTAGTTCAGAAGTTAAAGCCAGCCGAGGGGAGCTCGTCTTTGATCCTATCAATAAACTAAATGAACTCATGATCGAGCTTAAAGATAGGAGAGTTGTATCCTTTAGGAAATATAGAGCCAAAAAGTTTCGGAATGCATGTAACTGCTTAGAAAAACATTATAAAAGGATTTTGAACGAAGCAATTACCCAAGCCGAAAATCAAATGAATTAGATGCTTGATCATTATCTTAGACTCAAAGGTTATTATGAATTTGTACCGGAGTCGTTAGTACCCTATGGGATCCTCTTAAATCTTTCTTTCAATTTGGATGAAAGAGAAATCGATCACATTATGAGAATAATATGTGATACAAGCCCATGTATTACTTCAACCAATAGTCCTCTCTCGACTTTATCACGTCCCCGGAGGGTGAGCTGAATGATGAATATACGAGACCTTAGAGAGGTCTAGATTTTAGGATGTTGTCCCTCGGTTGTAGAAGGAGAAATATTAGGCTATGGAAAGGCCTTAATAGAGGAATAAACTTTTGTATGCTTTTGACTGTAAGCATGTATTTTGTAATAATTTAAGTGTGTAATTTTGTATCATCGGTCTAGGCTTTTTATTTCTTTTGATATATGTATTGTTTTACCATCTCGATAGTTGGTATGCTTGATATTCAAATCATCATTTCCTATAATATTGAGGAGCGCCCGTCCTTTTGACATCATATCATTTGCAGCTATTAAGGGAATTTAAACTTTCCTCAACTTATCGTAATGAGAACTTTTATGTCTAATTTTATTTTTAGAGCAGTTTAACTCACAGGCTTTATAACCGATACTCTTATGTTTAATCAAGAACGTTACATTATCTTAGGGTATTCATTGCCCCTAATATCTAGTCGTTTTATGATATTATAATCTGATAAGGTTTCAGATATTGTTGTACCTATTTGACTGGGTTTAATGGCATTTGTTATTTGAATCTAGCTGTATTTGTTTTCATAGTAGAGTTTTGAATATACGCAAGCTCGTTTATGTAACGTCCCATGAATTTCGTTAACTAAGTTTGTCATAATTTCCATAATTTATAGTAAAATGAATGTTAGGAATTAGATGTAGCAATTGAAATTAAAAGTTAACAAAAAATATATATATATATTTAAAATGAAATTCCAATTCAATAAAATAATGTAAATGTTACGATTTGATTTTTAAATAGAATATGAGAAACAAGAGTAAGTATTGAATAATATGTTATTTATTTATGGTATTGAATAAAAATTGGTAAGCCAATTGTAATTAATGGTAATAATGTGATATAAGCTAATAAATTATGTTTTAATGCAACACCCATTAATGAATGTAATTGAAATAGGATTTAGGTAAATGTATACTAGGTTATAAATCAAATAGAAGGAAACAAACGTATATATCGAATTGATTAATGAATAAATATACATTAAATAGTAATTGAATGTACAGTTAATGGAAATTGTATAAAATCAATAATGATAATTAGATGTGCCTTATGGATAATTAATTCCATAACGGAAAGAGTAAATGTATTCATTTGAATATAAAATTGCAATTGGGTAGGGATTGTTAAGTAACAATGTTAATGCAAGGTAAGTGATGCTAAATTAAAGTCAATAATAATGAATAGTGATTAATTCAAAATTTGTAACATATATTTTAAATTACTTGCTTATTTGTTAATAGAATCAGAATTTGTAATAAGTGATAATAAAATAAATGAAGGTTACGCTAATGGGAAATGAAATAACGTTCATTAAATGTGAGTAATCATAGGGTCATATTTATTAAAAGCGTTACTTTAATAATGTGGATTAATTGAGAAATTAATACTAGAAGCATGTAAAGTAATAACTAAAAGGGAAATACGTTATAAATTGATTTTACCTAAACTTAAGTGTAAGTTAAAGGTTGAATTTGGAACTTATCCATTTAATTTGAAACTTATTAGGATAAAATGGGATTCAATTTATAATGAGGGTTTATTTTAAGAAATCGAAATAAATTCTTTAATGAGAGAATTAAGCTACTTTAAACTGACGGGAATTTGTTTAAAGAATTACAAATTAATAAGTAAATCAAGATGGTAAAATTTATGAATTATAGAATTTGAACCTTTAATAGTGAGTTAATTTACTTAGATTATAATAGTTGAATTTATTGCAAACGAATGAACTCAAATATGTAATTATTACTGTAATTTAAAATTTTAGTTGAAAACGGGAAATATTTATGTGATAATTTTAAATCCAATGGTACGCCCTTCTATTTGGAATTATGAATGAAATAATTATGGGTAAATTCAATTTAACAGAAATTTTGGGAACTAAAATTTATAATTTTGAATGTAATGAAAATTTAAGATAGGGCATTTCAATTCGATTGATAATTTTTTTTCTCTAAATTGACGTTTAAATTTTGTTTAAATAATTGCAAATGATTGAGAAGTATAAAGGTGATAGATTGTCAATTCTATAATTGAAATATAAAATTCGATTTAATTAATTTAATTTCATTTCATTTAATTAATAAAAAAATTGCCTTTTTGGTCACGGACTCGGATTTCGACGAAATCAGTTTCATCAGATCCGTAAGGGTGAATTATAATAGTGTTTCAAGTTTCGTAGCGATCGGACTTGTCATTTGATCGTACGGACTCGAAACGCCTTGAAATAAATGCAATTGTAATCAATTGAAACCAATTTGAAATTTTTGATCTTAGCATAACTTCTTCATACGATGGAATTTGGACTTGAAACCTTTTCCATTGCGTTTAAAGTATTTTAAAACACCTATTTTGATATATGGGTTTACCCAATTTCGTTCCAGAGACAGAACGGGCTTTTTGGACCACTTTGGCGTTAACGCGTAAATCTATCTTATCCATCCATTCAAATGTCAACCCTGCCTATATATATCCTGTTATAAACCCTAGCCTCCCTAATCTTCATTTGTCTGTACGTACAATTCATCTTCTTCTTAGCTCCTCATTCCAATGGCAGACAAAACCTAATTCCCAAATTCCAAAATCTAATTTCAAAAAAAAAAATTCGAGATTTACGCGCTTCGGGTCGCGCTTCGGGTTTCAAGGGGAAAAACCCTAGAGCTACTTCGGGTCACGAAGAAAATGACTTGGGTCTCCGGGTCGTTTTGGCAAAAACTCAGAGCAAGCATCGGGTATTTGAGGCGGCGGACCGGGTTGAACTCGAAGTCGACTTAGGACCAGAATTTTCCAATCTTCAAATTTTCATAACTTTTGCATACGGACTCGGATTTGTACGCGGTTTCTTTTGTTAGGATCATATTGAAATTTCAGATCCTTTGACGCTGGTTTGGACGAATTCTGAGACTGTAAAATTTTTGGATTTAAATTGAATTTAAAATTCAATTTAAATTCAAAAGGTGAGTGTTTTAACCCACTCAAAACTTCTAAGATTTCTTATGTTTGTTAAATTAAATTTTGATGTGATTTAAAATTTATCTATGATTGTTTGGGCATATATTTAATCATCATCTCAGTTAGATAACATTTAGTTAAATTTAATTGTTATTTAATTTTATTATTGCATAAAATTTGCGAGTTAAATTTATTTATTACTGCATATAAACTGCCAGTTGAACAGTTATTAATTTTTATTGAATATAAACTATTTGTTGATGCATGTTATATTTTATATGCTTTATATTGATGTTTTGTTTAAATTGGATGATGATTGTAATAAATGGTTGTTTATTGATATTTGGATGAATGGATGCTGTATTTTATATTGTATAAACTGCAAGTTATTATGCATTTTTATTTTATTCGGGATTGCGGTTTGAAATGATATATAACCGTAATTTTATTTTAAATTGCGGATTGAAATGATAAATATCCGTATCACTTGACCATAGGATAGAAAATTATATACAGGCACCGTGGTCTATATATAAAATATTTTAAGGGATTTTCTATGGTTTGGAAAGAAATATACGGTTTAATAAATATTAAATTTTGATATTATATAAATATTATTTTATATATGGTAAAATTCTAAAATTTAAGCTATGTATGACTTGGTGATGTTTTAAGTTTGATTTATGAATATTTCAAGTTTGAGCTTTATTTAAGTGATATTGAATTTATTAAATAAATATTTCTAAACTAAATAATAGTAAATTGAATTAAGGTATATATAAGATTATCATATTTGGTTGGGAATTTTGGAATATTTAAAGACTTGAAATATATCAAAATTGAAATGTTTTATTGAAATTAAGGTATTATTGTTTTTCAAAGTATTTGTTTTCGAAATTGTTGTAACTTTGAAAGTAATATGGTTTGAAAATGAATTTATTTGAAATAGAATTTATTTAAGAATTATCTTTAAATATATTGATTTGAAACCGATTGAAATTTTGAGATTAAGAATATGACTGCTTTATGTGATTTGGGTTTAAGATGGTTTTAAAGAATATTTCAAGTTTATAATTAAAAGTAAGAATAGTGATTGAAAATTTGGATTTTATTTAAATGATATATTATTGAATTTGGTTTTTAAGTATATACTATTTTGAAGTAAATGATATGTTTTGAAATAGCAATAATAATTTGGTTTTAAAGTATATACTATTTTGAAGTAAAGGATATGGTTTGAAATGGCAATAATATTTTGGTTTTTGATGTATATACTATTTTGAAATAAAGAATATGTTTTGAAAGGGCAATGATTGTGTTTTTAAAAGTATATTTTTTTTAAAATGACCACGGTGTTATAATAACGATTGGTTGTTAAAGAGACCGGGATCAGATATGGACATACTCTCTGTCGATACCGAAAACCACTTTGACAATTGTGTACGCGGTGGAGTTTCCAGAATGAAGTAGGATGGTGGCGACGATCCTAAGGTATATACGTGGACCCAACTCCCATGAGTTGGCATATGGTGGCTAAAACAGGAGCGATCTCGGACCAGTGAGGTAGCACCTCTTATCGGACGCACTTCTTCGATTCCATTCTATTACTTTTTGATTTTTGGTGGCCACCCTTCGATTTGGGAGTGTTGTTCGAGGTGGACGGTAGTGGCTGCTATCCGCTCCATCAGTCCGTGTGCATAATTGGTATATCTACCCTGGCATTGCCTTGTGTGCCGTGTCACCTACCATATCGAACCCACTACGATTATGATTTTAAGATCCGACCGCGTTAAGGTTCTCCATCCCCTTAACGCTATTTTCTATATGATTATACTTTACTGATTAGACACTACTGTATATAGCGTATATTACTACATAGTAGATAGTTTAACGGATCCTTAAGAGATGTGAATCCCGAACATTTCTTAAGTTACTGCACTTACGTTAGACACTGGATAGGAGATGTCAAACCCCGTAAACATCTCTGACGCCGTTTACACTCATATTTATTTCATTGATTTAACTTACATAAGATCTTTTAGTTCTGACTCGAGTGTTTTGTCTTTTCAATTCGCTCGGGTCAGCCTGAGCATTTCAGGATTTGAAGGCCCTATTTCTGAAGGACGAAGACGAAGATTTTATTACTACTATTTGTTATATATTCTACTACACCATTGTATTCCGCTGCATTTATTATCATTCTCTGGTATGTGTAACTCTGATATGTATTGTATAAGTATAATCAAATGTTTTGTAAAACAGCTTCATGAACTGTTATTTGATTATTATATTTTATCGTTCCGCTGCAAGATTCTATTTTGTTTCTTTTATTTCTCCACTTTTTCTTATTTACCCCATAACAATCCGCCCTTCTGTATGGTTTAAGTTGGCACGTGTGTCTGCTTAAGCGTACAAAAAAGGTGGGATGTTACAGTATAGTTAGGTCTTATGGCTTTTGGTGTTGGAACCGGGCTGCAAGTAGCGGGTTAGATGGATGAATTTCAATTTTTTTACCATTTTGGATCTTATTGCGGCTATGGAGTCTAAACTAATTTAGTTCTAATCTAAATAAATTTTAAATAAAATCATTATTTTATCTAATTGATTAACATAAAGATTTTATTTGTTTATATAAATGATATATTATGTGTACATATGTATCAAATACACATGTACATGTATGTGCACGTGGAACATGAAATGTGTATATGGTTTAACATGCATGTTTCTAAGCGTTGAGATTTACACTACAACGGAAATATTAGCCCCTTCAAATATTTATTTGCAGTCTATTGTTATATAATATTGATGTAATATAGAGTACTTATATATATATATATGCATATAATATATACAACTATATCTATATTTATATATTTATATGTAAAACAATTAAATTTAAATATAAAAACAAATTAAAATTTAAAATTCAAATCTTTAAGAAAAATTCAAATTAACTAGTTATAGATTTAAAATATCTTTTTTAAAATTCAAATTTAATTATTTTACATTTAATTTAAAATTTATATTTATATTTATATTTATATTTATATGCAAAAAAACCATTTTCAAAAAGCATAAAACAGTATGGGTAAATATTATAAATTATGTAAAATGTTAATTATATATACATAAATAATATTATATAATTTTACATAAAACTATATATATATATATGAATTATTTTCAACTACACAAAATTTTAAAAAAAATATTTTTTTATATTTAATTTAATGCGCACAGATTAAAATGGTTTTTTTAAATTTAAAATTTTCGTACGAAAATCAAAATAAAAGTTTTCGATATAAAAGTTAATTGTATAACATATATGTATATTTATTTCTATATATTAACAAAATACAATTTAATACTTTTAAATTAGTTGATATTACATTTCTGTTTTTAAATAATATATATATATATATTTACAAAATACAATTTAACATTTTTAAATTAATTGATATTACATTTTTTTTTAAATAATATATATATATATACACACGAAAATATGGTTTTATTTTTATTATACATATACACATACCCATATATAAAAATCTTAAATTAGTTTACATATATATGTATGTATATGTATGTATGCATGCATGTATGTTGACAATAATTCCAAAATTTTAATTTTAATTTTAAATGGCCGAAAAAATAACACACGTATATAAAAATTGTTTTTTATAATATATTCATATGTAAATTGACTACAAACATATATATGAATTCGTGATATAATTCTAACATATTCATATACACAACATAAATGTGTGTGTGCACATGTGTATGTGCGTGTGTATAAATTGATGAAAATAATATGTTACCTAAACCATAGCCTTGAAGGAACACCATGAATGTTGAATTGAATGAACTCCATGAATCTGATTCAATCCCTTCCAGAACATTCTAGTAATCGAAGAGATCTACACACCTTTTATTTTATTTTATTTAAACTTTAATTTGATTTGAAAAGTAGAGAGGGTAGACGACAAGTGGTTTCGGCGAAAGGGAGTTGTGGAGGCAAGAAATGTTTTTGATTCAAATGGAGAGCGAATGGGTTTATATAATAAAAGAAAGGAGGAAAATGGGATCTGGATTTGATCTTTTACCCCGTCTTTCTCCACTAATTCAAACCTACATATCAAAATATCATACCCCTCCTAGCCCTCATACATGGCCGACCACACCTATAGGCTGATGGGCCTATATGCATTTTCAAACCAGATCGGTATTTGCACAGTTTAAATACAATTCAAATATACATCAATATCGTAATCGATATATACATATATAACTTTTATACATGCAGTATTTTCAATACTAATTCAAATAAATAAAATTAATGTTTTATAATTAATATTTCATAAATATTAATTAATTTAATCAATTTATAACAACATTTAATTAAATCGGGTGGTATTCAGAGTATTCAACATTTAGGTAGTGTGACTCATAGGTATAAATTTAGTCGGTGATTAATGTCGAACAATTGGTATATTAACGTTCACAAATCATCTTAGTTAGTGGTATGATAGTTTGGCTGAATTTGTTACTTATAAGGTTTTGGTAAAATCCAAATATATTATTTTAAGTGGTCTACGGTAGTGACAATTATTTATACCAAATTCTCTTTATCAAAACTATATCACATTAGGACTATGGAATTTGGTATTAGTAAAAGTTCCAATATCGTGCACGTTCAACTTGTATAATCCAAAAACAATGTCCATGGTTCAATAATAATAATTAACTGAACTACTCTGACCAGATACTTTGACTTTAAGTTAACTACAGTCGACCGTGATACTAGACTCATATAACCGATGAGATGAATTCTCTATCGAATA
This sequence comes from Allium fistulosum, assembly GCA_030737815.1. Classification (NCBI taxonomy): domain Eukaryota; kingdom Viridiplantae; phylum Streptophyta; class Magnoliopsida; order Asparagales; family Amaryllidaceae; genus Allium; species Allium fistulosum. The sequence continues at coordinate 904,744,677 of CM060903.1, forward strand.
ATGTTTTGCTTCCAATGCTTCAACTCAGACCCCAACTATAGTCAATCGATGGACATCGTGCCATGATTTAGCTATAATCAAAGTGGAGTATCAACATTAAAGAACAATAGTATTCTCAAGTCATGTGAGAACTATGTATTATCGTCGCTTTGATATTTTCTATTTGACATTAGTTATATTAACCAATAAGAAACTATCAAGTGAGTCATTCCATAGTTATCCAATAACTATTGGTACATAATACCTTGGTACCCCCAAGCAGCCATGAGTAATACACTGCCCATCATTTGGAGAGCGTTATAACTCTAGTCTCAATAGATGTATCGATACCCAGTCTTGATACATCTTAACTAAGAATATTTAAAACGATAGGTTTATTTTATTTGTGATAGATTACTCATGATTACAACACATTGTAACTGTTATCACAAAACATATCATTTATATATTTTCTATTAAATATACCTAAATAAAATAAATAATTAATATAACACATTTATCAAGTATATAATAGAAAGAAAAACACCTTTTATTTCGAAAGAGATTTTAAAAAGTTAATAATCTATAGTTAATTACAGAATTGCCCCTAGGACATACCTCTAATTATATCAATTTTCCACTTGCATTTGAAACCAATTATGGAATCTCTATCACATCCCTTTGATTAGTTTGATGAGAATTGATCGAGCATGTCCCTTCGTGAATGGATCTGCTATGTTGTTTTAATTATCTCCTCTGTCAATCAACTCTCTCCGATGTTGATAAACCACCTTTCTTATGTGGAACTATTCGAAGTATTTTTCTCAACTTCTAGTGAACTCTTATCATTAAATTATTATCTTATAGCAATGATGTAGTATTCTCTATACTCGGAATCAACCCAAGCTCAGTTGTAAATTTATGCATTTATATTTATACATTGCTTTTATTATGGCATTGTTCAAGGAAATGTACTTTTCCTTTTCGTTGACTCGGCCACAACCTTTCATTTGGAACATTTTCAACTTAAATCTCCTTAACTAAGGTTGAACACGAATTTGATAATGGCATATTATACTTGATATCGTTTATGAAGTTCGAGTCTGAATACTTCTTCATAAGGAGTTTGTTATTTCTTTAAACAATTCTCTGGTATTTCGTAGATACTCGAGAATACATTTAACTACATTTAGCAATCTTAATTCGGATTTAATACTTGCTTTACGTATGAAATACCTACGTCAAATATGATATTGTAGACAATACAACATGTTTGATAATTCCTATTGCCAATGCGTAAGGAATCCATCTTACATTCTCCATGTTAAACATTTTACTATAGTGTAGTGTATATCGTTTGAGATATTCCCAACATCCTTTTATACTGGTTATAAAAGGTGTTTTTTAGAACCTATATCAAGAATTTAAACAACCAAACTACAACTGATTTTAACATAGGTACATCATTAACAATCAACAGTATATAGTTTATTTAGTTTAGAAATATATATGTAGCTTTTCTTAATGTTCTTTCTTACAGACATTGCTTCCTCTATATACTAACTGAAAATTCAAACTATTTGATATTTCAATCAAAATACTTGTTCAACTTAAATGCTTGTCAAACGATACCGCTGTATCCATTTGAATGATATTCGAAAACCCACAAATTCAATATCGCTCCCACTGACTTTGAGAACTTAGTTTGTAATGCACAAACAGTCTATTATAAATCATTATTTGAATTTTTAGTTTCAACGCATATATACCAAAATATAAAGTCATACCAGGTGATGATTTTGTGAGTAAAATCTGAATTAACTTGAGCACATTGAATGATAAATCTATTACGCTAATTTAAAAAATCAAAATTTATAACGTTATTCTTGTCGACATTGCTCACTATATTCCAATGCATTAGTCCTTCTTTTGAAGACACGTTTACGGCTGATAAACCGTATCCTTTCGGGTACATTACCAAAATTTATACTTTGATAGTGTACTTGGAACCCACCCTAGAATTGTGCATCATACCATATGGCAAAGTCAATATTTCTAATGGTTTTATTGACAACTAAGGAAATTGTATTATTGCCACTTGATAAGAAACTCATAGTTTTTTCTTAATACATGAGAATAATTATTAGAAATTCTAATGTGTTGTGTCTTTATGTTTGTTAATTTCATTTCATCCCTTGTAATCAGTGTTATCATTGGATCGTATCCAAAACCATTTTACTACCAATAATTTTCAAAAGAAATCCATTCACCATGAAGTGGGTGTTTCTTGAAACAACAATTGTTTCTCGGTGCAATAGAATAGGTACTTATAAATTTTTATAAATTGCCTTATATGTATATAACTGATTTGGTTTTAGTTTAGAAACTATGTTCAAAATATAAATTGGCCATCCAATGACGATTGTTCCTAAACTCCTTTTGGGGTGGTCCATATAAGATCCCTCACAAATAATAATTATGTATAGTCTTTGGACTCACATAACTTGCCAACTCCTTGATCTAGGATATCTTGGGGTTTCCTATAAACCCTTTTCCTGTATAATCTCATAAACATTTCTCTAAGTTAAATTAATTCTAACACTTATGTGCTACTCTTAAGTACATGGCCTTAAAGAAAGAAGTTAACTCAACTTCACTCTTTTATCAGTTGTACTTTGTTCAACAAAGTTTGATTGCTCTTTTGTAACATCCCCCTATTTGGAGGCCCAAAACAAATGGCTACGGATGCTGCAGTCATCTATAGTTATTAATCCTCGACGACCAAACACGGCGATATTAGATATATTGATACGCAATAACACAAGAATATGGAAAAAATTTAAACAGCAAAAACAAATTCCACATTCCATTTCAAAACATTCCAAATTGATTACATAATCCCAATTCGCAGACCACATTCAGATAACATATAATTATTACAAATTACGCCAAGAGCGACATGTGAAGATGCCCCTTTGGTAGATCAGAGTATATAGATAGGCAAGAAAACAATTTGCCTTTACAAACAAACACACAGCGAAAATAAAAGAACTCTAATAATAACCTTGCCTCCTGCACATCCTCGGAAGCTTTATTCGTCTAAAAGAACACCTGGAAGCCTTAGCTCTCAAACTACTCAAAATCAATTGAGTACCCAAGAGCTTAAGGGGAAAACAAAAACTTCGAGTCAGACATAAAGCTTGGTATGAATAATAATTTACCACCTCAAACAATTTGGATATCTAGTGAGACCACGCCACTTAGCAGAACGGGTTTTCCTCTCACTAGTATCCTAAAACATTTATGAAACCATATACTCTGCTCCTACATCCACAATGGTTAAAACATAGTATTTTAAGACATTATGATGATATGCAAAACAAATAAATCAATTTTGGATTACCCATCCCCATTCTTCTGACTATCTGTCTCAATTATAGTTTCTAGGGTTACTGTTAACATGTTAAAATGTTAAGGACTATCTGTCCAATTACTTAGTATTCATGGGATCACTAAGAACCTATTGGTAACTCCAATATCTTATTTCTTATCCTAGTTTTCATGGGCTAACTAGGAACCTATTGGCTGACTGCTAATATCTTAATCTGGATATAGTTTTCATGGGCTAACTACAAACCTACTGGCTCTTGCCAGTATCAAATCATAGTTTTCATGGGCTGACTATGAACCTATTGGCCCCTGCCAATATCATACAGTTTTCATGGACTGATTGTTAACCTATTGGCCCCTGCCAATATCTTTAGTTAAAATTTTAACATATGCTATGTTATATTCACTACTGGGTCAACATAACTGGTTTTTCTGCCCTTTCCCCAAAATACAATTATGGGTTAATAATAATGTGAATAACATTTCAAAATCTTTACTTATTCCATGGTTATTACTTTAAATTGAGATTGGGTTTATGTTTTGAAACCATAAAAACATCTCTTTTGAAACCTCTGGATAGCCTCCTTCGAAAGCAAAGACTTCTTTTTAAAACATTATATACATACCTTTCGAAGCCCTTTGAAAGCATTCTCTTTGAAACCTATTATACCTTTCGATGGTATCAAATCGTCTTTTTAAAATATAGAGCTTCGAAACAAATGAAAGTACCCCTTTCGAAAGCATTGTGTTTACTCTTAAAACATCATTGGGTCAAAATGGTTATATATGAATGTATATCTTTCGAAACCAATAAAAAATTAGTTTGGGGAAAAATTGATGGTGTCGGAACCATCTTAGTCGAGAGCAAAAGGCTTTAAAAATTAAAACTTTGAAGGATAGAGTCGAAACCCCCTTTCGACTTCATCACCTTCGAAAGCCTCAACCCCTTCGAAAGCATTCAGGAAAAAGGCTTAAGTAAAACAGAAGTAACCCCTTTAACAACATAGATGACTTCAATGCAGTCGAAAGGGCGATTAGCGGCTTAGTTTCGACTAGGACGAAACCTACTCTTTCCAAAACAATTATTTGATGGAAAAAAAGTACTCCTTTGAAAGCAATTACTTTAACACAACATGACAACCTTCTTCGAAAGCTAATTATAAAACTCTTCTAAAAGCATTGCTTTCTATTGTGTCGAAATCTTTAGGTAAAACTAGGCTAGACTTTAACTTTTGAAAACAAAGCAGGGTTTCGACCCCATCGGAAGCTACCCCTTTTCGACACCATGGATTCCGCCTTCCTTCCAATCCACTGCATACCATCTAAGTGATATCTTGTGTATTGGTTTCGACTACATGGGGTTTGACTATGTTGGTTTCGACTGGGATGAGGCGGAATCAAAGGATTCGAAAAGGTCCTTACTAATAGGGGTGAAACACCTTTTTCTGGTTTAAAGGCTGAATTATAGCAACTTTTATTAATCACTTTCTAACCACTTGCCTATTTGTAAACTATTGATTGGTTGTCATAAAAACTTTTCAAATACTTTACCTTTGAAACTGCCGCATTAATTCAGATCCAAATTAAAGAATTTAAATGTTAAAAACTTTCCATATAACCAAAAAACAACATTAGCTAAAAAGCCCTTCTTTCAAAATAATTTACTTCCCCTAGTAAATCAATTGGGAAAAGTCCCCAAAAATCACAGAAAATCGATTTCATCGTGTAATCAAACATATTAAAATTTTAGACCCAATTTCTTTCTAAAATTCTCAAAATAGATTTTTAACCCCAATTATATCATATTTTCATCAAAAATTCATAATAAAATTTCCATACCTTGGAAAATTTTGAAAATTAAAACTCTTCTCCAAAATCATGTTTTACTTAACATAAAAATTTTCCATGGCAATCTGAAATCATATACTCCCAGTTTCATGTCTAAACCATGCATATTCATCTGCTTAAGAATTAAACAAATCATCATAATATAACTCAAGCATATCATCATCCATTTTATCACAAAAATGAATTTAAATCATAAATCCGAAACCATATAATCATAGAACAAAAATAAAGATGGTAGAAGATTATTATTCACCTTAAATTTGATAAGGAATTTGAGATTTGTTGTTGATTAATCCTCCCTAGCTTTTGATCTTTAGCTTTTGACTAAAATTCCTCTTCTCCTTTGTTAATGGCGGGCTCTATTAGGGTTTTGCATTTATTTTGATTTTGAGAAATAAAAATGAACGTGAATGGACAAAATGAGAAGTTATAGCCATGTATAATTAATTGGCTAATTTACTAATATGCCCATGTGTTGTCTAATTAACCTTTAAACCAATTTAAAGCCCATTTACTTTCACTATGCCATAGATGGCCTATCGCAACGAAATTACAAGGTGTTGCTAGCTACAATGTAATGATAGCTATGCTGATTTTTGTCTATTGCAACAATCAATTCAATGTGTTAGCATATATATCAGCAAAATGTTGCAGTAGCTATAAATATATTCAAATTAAAAAAATTAAAAAAAAAACTACACCTCAGCGATCCACACCATCATTTAAAACAAAATCTCAACCATCAATCCACACTATCAATCCACACCTTAGCAATTTCCATTTCCCTCTTTACTTTTCTTTCTCGTTCATCTCTGTGTGAAAATTAGGGCACGCGATTTTTCTTTCTCGTTCCTCTCTATGAAAACTAGGGCACGCGATTCCAGTTGCTTTGATGCTCTGATTGATCGAATCTAGTGTGAGAAACGTTCCTGGTAGCTTGCTCCTTCGTTCTCCTTGATTGATTGCTCGAATTGCTTTGACTTTGTTGTCGGGTGCGATGTGATATTATTTGGTATGTTTTCTACCTTCTGGTTTACTTGATTATTCTCGATTTTGGTTACACTCGCACGCTTTTGCCGATGATGAATTGGGGTTTATTTATAGGCTTTATTTCCTATAATCTCAAGTTTAATCTTTTTGTTCGACTTTGAGAAATCTGGTATGTTGGATTGCGATGATGAATTGGTATGTTGGATTTTGGTTCACTGGCTTGATTTTTATTTCTGATCTGAGCTTGTTAGCTCCTTTCTGCTGCATTTGTTAAACCAGATCTTGAACCTTTGTTAAACTTGTTCACATACCTTTGTACCTTGCTGCATTTGTTAAACCAGAACTTGAAGTATTTGTATTCTGCTGTCCTCTTGAAAACTGCTTCACTTGAAAACTTCTGCATTTTTGAAAATCAGAACTTTGAAAGTGATCTTTGGTTTTCTAAAACTGTTGACTAATCTGAACATTGAGTTTTGATTTCCACGATATATACAAACATATGTGTGTTGAGCTTTGTTGGTTTTGCTTGGTCTGGACTGAACTGGTACCATGCTAACCTTGTTCTTTAACCTGAAAATGTAGGGGATGTAGGTTGCAGCAGTTTGGGGAGTGGATGGTGGCAGTGTAGAGGTTGAAGTTTGGTAGTGTTCAAGTAGGAGTTGCTGTCTAGTAGGAAGTTTGGATGAGTGAACTGTGGTTTGGATGAGGCAGTGATTGTCGGTGATGGAGGATGGTATGCCGATGCTGCTTCCAGGCGGTGTTGTTGATGATGTAATTTGATGAGGCAGTGAGTGGGTGTTTTGTGAAAGATGTTGGGAGTGTGGTCAGTGTTTGGTAGATGGTCAGTGTTTCAAGCAATCGTGTTTCAGGTAAGTGGTAGATGGACAGTAGTTCCGATGGGTGATGAAGTTGCTGAGGATGGGGTTTGCGGGTTTGCTAAGTTCAGCCTTCATTTGTGCATCATTTTACGTCGTTTCAAAAAAGGCTCGATCCCCGCCGGGACTGCGGGGCCCCGGACCCCCGCCGGCGCTGCGCCCGGACCCGCTACTCGGCTCGCCTTCGGCTCGGCACTCGGCTCGTCATATATTTGTCAGTGTCGGTGTCTGTATAAATTGAAACTGCATATGTAATGAGTGAACTGAGTGATGTACTGAGGAATATATGTATATGTGAATATCAGTGTTATATATCATTGAATTGTAAAATAGTGGAGTCAGGAATTTGTACTATTTCAAATGTTGAAATAAAATATTTATTTAAATAAATTACTGTTTGAATATCAAATTCTGTGCAATAGTATTTTATTAAATAAATATTTAATTCTATTAAAAAATCAAATATGCTCTACATTGTGGGCCCCACAAATTCAGAAAGTTAATATCTATAGCAACATTTTGGAATGTTGCTACAGACACCTATGGATGTTGCTATAGACCCAAATAGGGTTCTATTGCAACAATATTTCTTATGTTGCCTTAGATAGTCAAAATGTTGCCTTTGAGGTCTGAGGCAACGCGGCAAAATGCATCACCGAGAAAGTGTTGCCTTTGCCCTTTTTTAGCCTACAGTAACATTTTTTGGCACTTCCTGCATCACTTCTTTGGTGTTGCAGTATGCAATCTATGGCGTAGTGTTTGTTAATAAGCACGGACCTATAAATATAATTTAATCAAATCTCAATCTCTTTATCATTATTATTCTATTTAATTTATCTAATTAAAACTTCTGAATAATGTTATCAAAAATTAGGAATGTTACAGGCTCTCCCTTTTAAAGAATTTCGTCCTCTTAATTCAGTAAGGACTAAATACTAAACATAGCAATCATCTGTAACAACTCCTAACAACCATACTAGTCTAACTGACTATCCACTATCTATATAAATCTAATATAGACATACCCTCAAAGCAGATCAGGATAAGAATTTTTAATCATGTCCTCTGTCTTCCAAGTATAGTCCCTCTCGTTGCCACTCCACTGAACTTTCACCAACCTAACTGTCTTGTTCCTTAATCTTTTCTCATCTCTAGCTACAACCCGAACTAGTTGTCTAAAAAAAGTCAAATTAGGCTCTACCACTAAGTCATCCAACCTCATTGGAGGAATAGTAGTCTCTGGATCATGCACATACTTGCGAAGACAAGATACATGAAATACATTATGGACACCTGCCAAACTGCTTGACAACTCTATTCTGTATGTGAGCTTTCCATTCCTCTCTATAATCTGGAATGGACCTACATATCTTGGGGCTAACTTCCCCGATTTCCCAAATCGTACCACACCCTTCATAGGTGATACCTTAATGAAAACCTTATCTCCAACTGAGAACTTTAGGTCCATACGCCTCTTATCTGCGTAACTCTTCTGTTTGGACTGAGCTTCCTTCATCCTTCCCTGGATCAACTCAATCTTCTATGATGCCTCTCTAACCAAATCTGGACCTAAGACCAATCTGTCTTCAGTCTTCAACCAACATGCTGGTGACTTGCATGGTCTTTCATACAAAGCTTCAAACGGCGCCATTCATATACAAGTCTGCTAACTATTATTATAGGATAACTCAACCAAATATAGGTGATCCTCCCAAGATCCACCAAAGTCCAACACACAAGCTCTCAGTAAATCCTCGAGTACTTTGTTGACTCTCTTTGTCTTCCCATCTGTTTGAGGGTGATATGTAGTACTCATGTTAAGCTTGGTACCCATCACTTCCTGTAGACTCTTCTAGAATTCACTAGTGAACAATGCATCTCCGTCACTGACTATACTACTAGGAACTCCATGCAGTCTAACTACGTTCTTCAGGAAAAACTTAGCTAAAACAGGTGCTATTCTGGTTGACTTAACTGGGATGAAATGGGCACTCTTGGTTAGTCTGTCCACTATAACCCATATACTTTCATTACCTATATTTGACCTTGGCAACCCATCTATAAAATCCTTGGATATCGAATCCCATTTCCAAACTGGAATCTCTAAAGGCTGTAGTAACCCACTAGGTTTCTGATGTTCAGCTTTCACTTGTTGACAGTTTGCACACTATCTAACCCACAAGCCAACATCCCTCTTCATGCCTTCCCAATAGAAGCTCCTCTTCATATCCTAATACATCTTGGTTCCTCCAGGATGAATCACAAACTTGGATCGATGACATTCTCCAAGAACTTCTTTACTTAAGTCCTCCATATTCAGAACACACAACCGTCCCTTCTTTCTTAGTCATCCACTCCGGTCAAGGCTAAAATCCTTTAAATCATCGATCTCCTTTCCAACCTCAAGTCTTCTGATCCTCTCAGCTAATACTGGATCCTCCTTCTGTTTAGAAGCAATTTTCTCAATCAATACTAGTCGAGATTCTAAACAAGACAACCTGGCGGTACTCTGGCTAGAACCAGCAGTCGATCTTAACTGCACATCACAACTGACTAAAGCTTCTAAATCTATCCATTCCGCCAACATAGCTAACACCAAATTCTGATGTTTCCTGCTAAGGGCATCTGCCACCTTATTACCTTTCCCTGTTGTATACTCTATACCAAGATCAGAAGCAGCCAAAATCTCTAGCACCCTCTACTGTCTCATATTCAACTCCTTCTAAGAGAATAAATACCGTAAATACTTATGATCAGTATATAACTCAAATCTCTCCACTAAGAGATAATGTCTCCAAATCTTCAATGCAAAGATCAGAGCTGCTAACTCCAAATCATGAGTAGGATACCTAACTTCATGCGGTCTAAGCTGCCTAGATGCGTAGGCTATGACTTTACCATTCTGCATCAACACCTCTCCTAATCCAGTTTCACATGCATCAGTATACACCACCAATCCATGATTTCCGTCTGAAACTACTAATACCGGTGCATTGGTCAACAAATTCTTTAACATAAGGAATGTCTCCTCACATTTGTTAAACCAAACAAATCTCACCTCCTTCCTGGTTAACTTAGTTAAGGGTGCTGCTATCCACGAGAAATACTTAATGAATCTCTGGTAGTAGCCAGCAAATCCAAGAAAACTCCTGATCTCGGTCGCTGTCTCTGGTCTCTTCCAATTATTCACAGCTTCGATCTTATCTGGATCGACTGACAATCCTTTCTCTGGAACCATGTGACCAAGAAACTTTACCTCTTTCTTCCAGAAATGACACTTAGTAAATTTTGCCTTTAGCTGATTCTACCTCAGTGTCTCAAGTACTACTCTAAGATGAACTTCATGCTCTCTCTCATTCTTAGAGTATACTAGAATGTCATCTATAAACACTAGTATAAAACCTATCCAAGTACTCTCGAAAAACTCTGTTCATCAAATCTACGAAGAAAGCAGGTGCATTCGTCAATCCAAATGGCATCACCAACCACTCATATGAACCATATCTAGTTCGAAATGCTGTCAATGGAATATTATCCTCCGCCACTCTTAACTGATGGAAACCTGTCACCTAATCCAACTAGGAAAACACTCTGGCTCCACTCAACTGATCAAACAGATCATCTATTCTTGGAAATGGATACTTATTCTTAATTGTCGTTTCGTTTAACTTATGATAGTCAATACACATCCTCAACGACCCATTTGGTTTCTTCACGAATACCGCGGCCGCTCCTCAAGGTGAACTACTTGGTCTAATAAAATTCCTTCCTTCTAGATCCACTAGCCGCACCTTCAATTCTTTCATCTCAGTTGGTGTCATCCCGCTAGGTGGTTTACTTACAGGTTCAGCTCCTGGCACAAGATCTATTCTAAAATCGACAGCTCTTTTCGGGGGTAGTCCAGTGAATGGCTCAAAAACATCTGTGAATTCTCTTGCTACCTGAACCTGACTTAACTCATTTCCTACCTCCATAGCATTAAGCATAGCACTAGCACTCCGGTCAGTATTATCCACTAAGAATATTACTCGTTACGACTATCAGGGTGTCTCAGTGATATTGCCCTATACTGACAAACTATTCTAGCCTCATACCTACCCAACCAATCCATACCCAAAATGATCCTGAAATCTACGAAACCAATAACATACAAACTACATGCAAACTTATGACCTAACAAGTCAAGCTCTAACTAGTCACATCTTAACCCAAGAGTTGCATACCCTCATATTGGATTCACAACCCTTAAGGAAGTAACAGGGTAGGTGGGTTGTAGACATAATCTATCAACCAAACAATGAGATATAAATGAATGTGGTGCACCGGTATCAAAAAGTACTCTAACTGAAATACTCTGAATCAAAAGCGTACCTTCCATCACAGTCTTTCCCTTCTCTGCTATAGTAGGCATAGCTAATCCTATAGTAAAAAAATTTCCTTTGTCCTCCCTCACTGGCTCTGAACATCGATTCATGTAATGCCCAACTTGATCACAGTTGAAGCATTTCACATTCTTCTTAACTGCAGCTTTCTTCCCATTCCCTGACTGACATTCATTAGCAAAGCGACCCTTCTTGTCACATTTATAGCAAACTACCTCAGCCTTGGACTTCTTGGCAGTATCTCCCTTCTGGGTTCCCTTCTTCTTAAAGAACTTCCTCTTCTTCCCCTGATAACCCTTAGTTTCCACCAACTTCTCTTTAGCTAGATCAGCAAGCAACTCCTCATGGCGAATAGCCATTTCCACCACTATATTACAAGGATCACAGACATGTGTCATGGTCATTCTAGCAAGCTCGGGCCTCAGTCCCCGTATGAACTTCTCATTCCTTTTCATGTCAGTATCTATAATAGCATATCCATATCTAGACAGCTCTACAAACTTAGTAGCATACTCCACCACTGACATCTCTCCTTGTACTAAATCCATAAATTTCCTCATCAGCTCAGACTTAACAAACTCAGATACAAACTTCTGCTCAAATCTCGTCTTAAAATCATTCCAAGTTAAATGCTCTTCCGGCACTCCGGCCGTAACAATATTCCACAAATGCAGTGCTGACCTTTGCAACTGTCTAGAGGCCAACCTCCTCTTTTGTCCATCATTCAGACCTAAATCAGTAAATATACGCTCACGGTGCAATATCCAATTCTAAACTTCTACGGCACTCTCCGTTCCCAAAAATGGCTTCCCACCCAAACTGGTGTAATCTCTACTCAACAAAGCAATCTTTCCAACTGGAGCCACAAGATTAGCTCCTCTTTCATTTCCAGCAACTCCAGCAGCAGCTCCAGCCTACATCAAACCGGCTAAGAACTGATATATCGCCCACACATCTACTGGTGGATTTCTAGCACCCACATTGGCTTTAGCATTTTGGTTACTAGCAATAGTCGGTCGGCGAGTCAAGCATTTCCATTAGTTGTGGTGCTTCCTCCACCGAGATTTCCTCTTCCGTTTGTTGCTTCCATATCTCCTTTCTCATAAATCTGCATATGAGCCTTAGTAAGATACAAGAGAACGGTCTAAGAGAGCGGGGAATACGTACTAATATATATATATATATATAACAAATTTGCTCGTATTTAACACCAAGTTAACTGAAAGACAAAGGATGGTAGTGATTTAACCACAAAATATATATCAGATGGTATACTTATTGCCACATCATCCCCTACCAATCCAAATACTAACTCCGTTAAAAGTTTAACAGATCCCACACTGTTCCAAATCGTGGGAAGTTGGTTTCTCACGTTTTATGTCCCCTGTTTTATTGTTGCCTTAACTATTTATGTTCCTCTATTTCCCCAAATATCTTAATTATGTTGCGTCTTCTCGAATTATTTTGGATGTTTTGGAGGGCGGGGAATGTGGTTTTCAGGAATGAGTTGTTGTAGGAATTCAGGAAAGGTTCGTTTCCCACTGCCACATATCTGTAAATTGGGGCAAATAATTTCAGTTTGGGGGAAATATTAGAAACTTGAGGAAGAAGAAGAAGGAGATAACTTACCTGATTTTAACACCACCGTCAAAATTGTATCTGGTGACGTTCCGATCAACCCAATCTTTTTGGATTGCGATCAAGACTTCGATATCGGTACCAGCTAAAGCTTTCATTGTATCTTCTGCAGCATCAAAGAGTTTAACTTTTTGGATTCGATTGTCTTGCAACATTTGAACGACTGTTTTAGGGGGCAGTTTGTGAGACGCCATTGTTCCCCAGTTCACTCCGAGTCCATTACAGATTGAGAAACTCAGTAGAATGATGAGGCAAACCCATTTGATGTTTTCAATTTTTGTCATGATTTACAAATTACTCAATGTTCAGTTTTAAGATTATTAACAACGAAGAGTGTGAAGAATTTCGAAAAAGAAGCAAACCTTTTCAGGAATCCAAAACGCCCTCAACGACACGTCAACGCAATGCTTGCCACCATCTACGCACGATCTGTCAATTATTCAATCCGCCCTTTCTTCATCAATCATTTCTTATTTCTCCACACCGCTATCTTCCATACTGACAAAGGAAATATGAGAGGTGCTCTTCGTGGATTGAAAGGTTAGGATTTACATTGTTACCTTCGTTCTGGGTTTCCTATCTTCTAATATTACCAACTTTTTGTTTGATTTCTGTTTACGGTTCTTTTTAAATATACGATCTTATTTCAATTGTATTCCCTTCGACTCTCGAGTTTTATCAATTTTTTTTTACTTTAGACTTGGTTTATGAAGGTTAATGTAGTTATTTTTCTTATTTTTTTGATATAATATTTCTCCACGTGATTTAGATTTACTTCAAGTTGGACAAAAGGAGCACCATGGATCGGCTCCTGAAATGAATTCAGAAGCATTGATTGTGTTTTTACAAGCAGTTTTATCATCTGTATTGTTTTTACAGCGTATGTGAATCTAATCGTACTGGATGGTTTCAAATTACGTTACATTATGTATTAGCAGTTGGTGCATTGGACAGTTTTCTATAGCTTTCTAAGCGTAGGTTAGGCAATATGGTAAGAATTTATATTTGGTTATAATTTTTATTTACGTTTATATCAAATTATTCTTAATAGAATGTGTTACTGCTATATCTAGTTTTACTTAAATCGGCCATCACTAAACAATAAAATATATTGCACCCGATAAGCATGTTTTCTTAGAGTAAAATTATGATGCTCTTGACTATTAAACAATGACTACTCTAAGACACATATGTTGTTTATGTTGTTGTTTGTCCAACATGGCCTTTTATCTCCTTTTTTGATCCCTTTGTTATGTTTGCAGTCAAACTATTTAAATAATTATCTAAAAAAGTAGCATTTGAACTACCTTATTAACTATTTATATGCCTTCATTCCAGAATTTATTCCCGGATTAAGACAACGGTCACAAATTCAAGAGCGTATCTTTCTGCTCCACGGTGTTCTTGAAACACGGTCATTTGATTTTTCCCAAGACCTACAAGGTATGTACTTCTAATTTTACATACAAACTATGCTAAAGTGCACTCTATTTGTATATGCATGGAAAGATATCTTACAATTAAGAATGGCAAACAAATGGCTTAAATAAAAAATGAGTGGCTAATAAGGGCTTGAATTCCTAGGCTTAAGCATGAAGCAAAGGCAGTCTATATTTACCTGTTTTTCACTTAATTTTTCCAACCATGATATATCACTCCTATAAAAACACTAATTTGGTCGAATTTGATTTCCCATTCTTCTTCGTGTTCCCCTTTTGGAGTTTATTGAGGCATAAATGTGTCGACTATCATGTCAACTTAGGATTACATGAAACCATTTTTTGCTTACTATTTTTCTTCATTTGTTTGTTGGGATTGTAACCCTTGACTATTTATTCAAATTTGAAGCATTGCACAATTCACATTTTTTTTACTTTACCCTGTTGCACAACAAAATTTTTTTTGTACAGTTTTAATTTGTAACAACCATCGATAAATTATAGAATCCGTTCATGGTTTCTCCACATACTAATGTTTGTTTTTTGGAAAGGTGTATCGATCAAAATGAATTAGTTTATGGTTGGTACCAAATTTGATATTAAAATATACGGGTTGTGGTGCTTTGTTGGGTAGGTATATATTCGGTTCAATTTTCATTCCTATTGAAATGCAATAAAATTAATTGCATTGTTAGTTAATGCTCTTTCTGATATAGTGAGTTCTAATCGATTATAATTTCTTCAAATGATGTATACAAACTAAATACATTTCTTTATATTATATTTATTTATATAGGACAACTTTTACATTGATCAAAATTCACATTCTAGCCATATGAACATTGCTGTAATTGATCTAGGAGACACAAATTAGGCTAAAATTGTGGAATTCAAGAGATCCTCCTCATAGCGGTAGGTTTTGAGAAAAATATTTTTGGCCTTTGTAAAATTATCCTAGCAATATACGGTCACAAGTTAAATACAAAATAAATTTGCTCCCATGCCATCGGCACGGGCTTTGTACTAGTATATATATAACTATATATAGAAAATACAAGTACGTTACAATAGCGTTAACCCAAACCCCAATCTTATTATCTAATTCATTGGATTATGTTTGCAAAAATATTTTAGGTTTAAGTTTCTTTTAAAGTTACATAAACCTATGCTCTGATACCAACTTGTAACATCCCCCTATTTGGAGGCCCAAAACTAATGGCTACAAATGCTACGATCATCCATAGTTTTTAATCCTTGATGACCAAACATGGCGATATTGATATATTGATACACAAAAACACAAGAATATGGAAAAAATTAAACAGCAAAACAAATTCCACATTCCATTTCAAAACATTCCAAATTGATTACGTAATCCCACTTCGTAGACCACGTTCAGATAACATATAATTATTACAAATTAGGCCAAGAGCGACGTGTGAATATGCCCCCTTGGTAGATCAGAGTATATAGATAGGCAAGAAAACAATTTGCCTTTACAAACAAACACACATCGGAAATAAAAGAACTCTAATAACAATCTTGCCTCCTACACGTCCTCGGAAGCTTTATTCGTCTAAAAGAACCCTGGAAACCTTTACTCTCAACCTACTCAAAATCAATTGAGTACCCGAGAGTTTAAGAGGAAAACAAAAACTTCAAGTCAGACATAAAGGCTGGTATGAATAATAATTTACCATCATAAACCATTTCGATGTCTAGTGAGACCATGCCGCTTAGCGGAACAGATTATCCCCTCACTAGTATCCTAAAACATTTAGAAAACCATATACTGTGCTCCTGCATCCACAATGGTTAAAATATAGTATTTCAAAACATTATAATGATATGCAAAATAAATCAATTCTAGATTACCCATCCCCATTCATTCTGACTATCTGTCTCAATTGTAGTTTTTATGGTTACTATTAACCTGTTAAAATGTTAAGGACTATCTGTCCAATTACTTAGTTTTCATGGGATCACTAAGAACCTATTGGTAACTCTGATATCTTATTTCTTATCCTAGTTTTCATGGGCTAACTAGGAACCTATTAGCTGACTGCCAATATCTTAATCCGGATATAGTTTTCATGGGCTAAGTACAAACCTACTGGTCCCTACCAGTATCAAATCATAGTTTTCATGGGCTGACTATGAACCTATCGGCCCCTGCCAATATCATACAGTTTTCATGGGCTGACTGCAAACCTATTGGCTCCTACCAATATCTTTAGTTAAAATTTTAACATATGTTAAGTTAAATTCACTATTGGGTCAACCTAACTGGTTACTCTGCCCTTTCCACAAAATATAGTTATGGGTTAATAACAATGTGAATAACATTTCAAAATCTTTACTTATGACATGGTTGTCACTTTAAATTGAGATTGGGTTTATGGTTTGAAACCATAAAAACATCTCTTTTGAAACCTCTAGATAGCCTCCTTCGAAAGCAAAGACTTCTTTCCAAAACATTATATACATACCTTTCGAAGCCCTTTGAAAACATTCTCTTTTGAAACCTATTATACCTTTCGATGGTATCAAATTGTCTTTCTAAAATATAGAGCTTCGAAACAAATGAAAGTACCCCTTTCGAAAGCATTGGGTTTACTCTTATAATTTCATTGGGTCAAAATGGTTATATACGAATGTATCTCTTTCGAAACCAATAAAAAATTAGTTTGGGGGAAAATTGGTGGTGTCAGAACGATCTTAGTCGAAAGCCAAAGGCTTTAAAAATTAAAACTTCGAAGGACAGAGTCGAAACCCTCTTTCGACTACATCACCTTGGAAACCCTCAACTCCTGCGAAAGAATTCAGGAAAAAGGCTTAACTAAAACAGAAGTAACCCCTTCGACAACATAGATGACTTCAATGCAGTCTAAAGGGGGATTAACGGCTTGGTTTCGACTAGGACGAAACCTACCCTTTCGAAAGCAATTATTTGATGAAAAAAAAAGTACTCCTTTGAAAGCAATTACTTTAACACAACATGACAACCTTCTTCGAAAGCTAATTATAAAACTTTTTTGAAAGCATTGCTTTCGATTGTGTCAAAAGCTTTATGTAAAACTAGGCATGACTTTAACTTTTGAAAACAAAGCAGGGTTTCGACCCCATCGGAAGCTACCCCTTTCGACACCATGGCTTCCACCTTCCTTCCAATCTACTGCATACCATCTAAGTGATATCTTGTGTATTGGTTTTGACTACATGGGGTTTGATTATGTTGGTTTCAACTGGGATGTGGCGGAATCAAAGGATTCAAAATGGCCCTTACTATTACGGGCGAAACACCTTTTTCTGGTTTAAAGGCTGAATTATAGCAACTTTTAGTAATCACTTTCTAACCACTTGCCTATTTGTAAATTATTGATTGGTTGTCATAAAAACTTTTCAAATACTTTACCTTTGAAACTTCCTCATTAATTCAGATCCAAATTAAAGAATTTAAACGTTAAAAACTTTCCATATAACCAAAAACCAACATTAGCTAAATAGCCCTTCTTTTAAAATAATTTACTTCCCCTAGTAAATAAATTGGAAAAAATCCCCAAAAATCACAGAAAATCTATTTCATCATGTAATCAAACATATTAAAATTTTAGACCCAATTTCTTCCTGAAATTCTCAAAATAAATTTTTAAACCCAATTATATCATATATTTCATCAAAAATTCATAATAAAATTTCCATACCTTGGAAAATTCTAAAAATTAAAACCCATCTCCAAAATCATGTTTTACTTAACATAAAAAATTTCCATGGCAATCTGAAATCATATATTCTCAGTTTCATGTCTAAACCGTGCAAATTCATGTGCTTATGAATTAAACAAATCATCATAATATAACTCAAGCATATCATCATCCATTTTATCCCAAAAACTAATTTAAATAATAAATCTGAAACCATATAATCATAGAACAAAAATAGAGATGGTAGAAGATTATTATTCACCTTAAACTTGATAAGGAATTTGAGATTTGTTGTTGATTAATCCTCCCTAGCTTTTGATCTTTAGCTTTTGATTAAAATTCATCTTCTCCTTTGTTAATGGCCGGCTCTATTAGGGTTTTGGGTTTATTTTGATTTTGAGAAATAAAAATGAACATGAGTGGAAAAAATGAGAAGTTATAGCCACGTATAATTAATGGCTAATTTACTAATATGCCCATGTGTTGTCTAATTAACCTTTAAACCAAATTAAAGCCCATTTACATTGTTAATAAGCATGGCCCCATAAATATAATTTAATCAAATCTCAATCTCCTTATCATCATTATTCTATTTAATTTATCTAATTAAATCTTCTGGATAATGTTATCAAAATAGGGATGTTACTTCTTTATCGATACACATTATGTATCATAGGAAGGAGTGACTTTTGAGATTAAATCTTTATTCATTTTTAAGTACATTTGGGAACTCTTACCAATGTACTCGCCTATTCGATCAAATTGGATCATTTTATTTTCTTTTACACGTTATATTATTTACTTTTATTTATTTTATCTTACCATAGACTACTACGAGTGTGTCTTATACACACGTTCATATATGTGAAAATTCATTGGTGAATTTAACAAAGTAAAAGGAACCGTTTATGGTATCATTAGACCTATGATTGCATACATTTGTATGTATCAATCCCAAGAGTTCACCAACTCTATGTCACTATCACTGAATAGGCACTTTACCATTTGTTGTCTGAGATATAAGCTACTAGTATTATATGATTCATAATCATATAATTAAAGATTTATTTCTTGAAACGGTGGCTTAGTCATAATTCCAAAATAAGCGCAAAAAAATTCAGATACTTATGTATTTTCCAATGCATCAATATGAAAACAAATATCATTATTATAGTTTTATTTTATAATAAATATTTAGAATTTTCATATTGATATAAAACTGTCTATTTTTCAATCAATACTGAAAAACAACTATTATTTCATAAATAATATTTGGTATGTTTTATGAAAAAAAATTAATGTCTTGACGCAACCAAGAAGTGCTACATGGCACACTCTCATTATTTCCGCCATTACCATAAATGCATACTAAATATGAAGTTTCATTTAGCTACTTAATATATGCTACTGATTCCATCTACTATAACCAGTTTACAGTCGAGAGTTTCAGATCAAATGTCATAAAAACAAAGAAATGAATCTCATAGAAAATAATTTTTTATATGAAAATACATTTTGGAATAGAAATCATATTTCTTTTTCCATGTTGAATATTTATTATTATTTTACAATTCTCTTTTCCAATGTCTTCTCACGAAGCAGATATGACCATTCACTCTCTGTATCCCACATGTGCCTTAAGTTACATTCACCCTTGTACGTTTTCTTTTCTTTCTAAATGGTCGAACCATTCAAAGGAGACACATACTACAGTATCATAACAAACTCTTTACAAAAGTGCATTTAGTTTTCCTTAACTTTTAAGGTTATCAAATGAGTTGCACTTTACAGAAACTGATCAACAAACACATCAATGATCAAATTTTTAGATCTATCTTCTAGCTTTTGGGTATATGTTACATTTAACACAACAAGATGCTTATTGTAATCAATCAGATTGAATACAAGATCTTGTTCTATAGTTCACTTGCTTATTCGATTGAATTGAATTCAACAAGGTTTCATACATTACGAATTATAACCATTCATTGTATAATATTTATATATGATCATATATGGATCAAATATCCATATTCATGTTTTGCTTTTAGAGTTCGAAACTCATTGAAGATAATACAAAATCTCGGGCAAACAAACACGTAAGTGACCAAGTTATGAATGTATTTAGCAGTTGTATAATTAGGCGCTTACATGGGTCAACATGCAAAAAAAATATTGGTACGTATGTCTTAAATTTCTATTTGCCAATATTAATTCGGTTCATTTATATGTCTTAATTGATAACAATTTATTAATTATATTAATTGCATAAATTTATCGAAGTATATTAGTTTAATTTATACACAGTAGATGTTTTTAAATATTAGAAAGGTTAAATGTTAGCATTTTTTTTCTAATAAGGCTCTCACTAGACTTTTATGTTTCTCAAAACCTTAAGCCAAAACATAGAAGTCTTTCAACTTCTTTTGTGGGTGTTAGGACTCGCCTGCCTTAGGATTCTGATCTTTAGTTTGCTCCACAAATCATAGGGACGTAAGTGATGGAAAATAGTTTATTAGCTATTTCATATATAACTCCTAACCCATGGTCTTTGTCATAATCTCATTTTGATCTTAAGTATGCTCAACAAACCGAAAGAAATCATTTATGTACTTACATTTCGCGACGGCCTAAGTATAACATATGTACCTTGAGTTTGCTCAACAAACACATGTAGTTATCTAATCTTGTTTAGTCAATATATTACTAATACTACACATAACATCTCTACCTTAAGTTTGCTCAACAACCAGAGAATATGTAGGTAATTTACTGATTATAAATGGTAGAGGACAACATTTATATTAAATTCACAATCTTTAATATATTTAATTGAGTGATATCGACTTATAGAATAATATACTTCTTATGAAATACCCTCAGGTTATAAATGTCGAACACATATTTATTCCTTAAATTTAATTTGGATTTCTTATTGTTTTACCTTTTATTATACATTCATATTATATAAGTCTAATTCTTTTATAGCATTTTATAATTTAATTAACTTATACAATAGTCATATGTCTAATCTTAGTTTAATTTTATCAATTAAATCTTAATTAATTGACTTAATTAATTAATTAACTTTTAAATTAATTTTTATTTTATTTATTTTAAACATTTTAAATCGAATACGTATAGTTATACACATATATCTTAATATATGTATATTATATTATTTATTAATTAACGTTAAATTAAATAATTTTATTAATTATAATCAATTCGAAAATTTTATATATATATAACCTTAAACATTTTAAGATAATGTTACATATATCAATATATATGTTATTTAATTTAATTAACTAACTCTTTAATTTATTTTATTTATTAATCTAACTAATTATAAATAATTTTCAAAAATATTTATTTTATTTCAAAACAATTTTAAAAAATATTTTATAATATTTATAGATAAATTATTTATTTTAATTTTGAAAACATATTTTGAAAAGTTAGCCCAAGGCCCAACTCAACTCGGGCCTTTATACTAGGGACAACTTTTGAGCTTACTTCATCTTTTCAGGCCAGGCTAGTAACCAAGTAGGGCAGAGTACTTGACTACCCAAACCCAACCTAAGAAACTACTTTTTTAGGCACCCTATTTAATGGGTAGGAGATTTATGAAGCTTGGAAGGTATTTACTAATCCTTGTCATGGAGATCCACTTCAGTTTTTTAGACGAAGGCGTCTTCATGGAAAATACATATACGCACGTGCCTTAGCAGTTTTAAATGTATTCTAATATGTTGTTGAATGTAATCAATCTAGCCATTTCGGCTATGCTATACATTTATATTCATCACCCTAGACATTATTATAATATCACAGATTTTTTTACGAAATGGTTTGGTTATCATAAGGTAAAAACCCGTCTGTATTATTTGCGGCGTGATCCGACGAGATACCTCTATCTTTGAAGGGTTTTATAAATATAAAAATCCATATGATTGAGTTTCTCACGCTACTTTACCAGATCGATCCGAGTGTTATTTTCTTATAATGCTCCGGTCAGTCCTTTGTATATTTCCAGTTTTAGCTATGGACCCTTTAGAGCTTATGGAGAGGAGCTAGATTTCTACCTACCTTAGTATTTATTTCTGCTGCATTGCTTTGTGTGTGTATATCAGTAATTGTAAGGACGGACTATTATAACTGTCCAGGCTGATGAAAATACTTAGATTGGTACTTTTGAAATGTTATGTATATTAGAGCAACATTGTGTACTATCTTTTGGTACTATATGTTATCATTCTGCTATGAGATTCTGATGTTTTTGTTCTCCTCTTTCTTGTTCTTTTTTCTTTTCTTCTTTTTCCTTTTACCCAAACAATCGGCCCTTCCAACACTTGAGTGCTCGACACATGAATGTTGTGAATCTATTAGTGTCGACATTCGAGGGCCGAAAAGGGCGATCGTTACAATTTGGTAGAACATATAATCGTTGATTTTGTAGAGAGATCCAATGGGATTCCTCGCAATAGTTGATTTTACATTTTACTATTATATGTGTGTATGAAATGCTTGGATGTCATGGTTTGGTAGATTTGTTATGTTAAATGTAACCTAGAAATTGTTCAAAAGATTGATTTCTTTGATATGAAAATAAATGGTTGCTTTGTTTAAGTACTATATTAGTCGCTAAGCCATATAGCAATACTTTTTGGAAAAGGGGTTAGTTTTGATTTGTTTTAAAATGGTTTTAATATACCTTTAGCTTTTTATAATATTTCAATGTGAAGGTGTTTTCTATAAGAAATGGAGTTCAAAAGCTAATTGATTTACCAAAACAAAGTTTAAAAGTTACGGTCCATATAGTGATAGTCGTTATAGTTGCACTTTGGAAATCTATGATTTTAGTAAAGTATAAAAAAGCCATCTATTTTATAAAAAAAATCAAATATGTTTTATAAAAGTTGTATAAGTATTTTAAAGGATTTTGAAGTTTTAAATATATTTTAAATGGTTATTTAATATTTTAAAGTAAAGGTTTTCGTATTATATAAATAAACTTGTTTATTTTGTTTAGGGTTTTCAAATCAAAAATTAATTAATTATTTTAAAGGTGGATTTGGAAGTTAAATATATTTTTATAAGATTAGTTTGAAATATTAAAGTAAGGTTCTAATTTATAAAGGAAAACTCTTTTATTTCCAATGTTAAACTTCCTTTTAAAAAGTAATGATACTTGAAAGATATTTTTAATAAAAAAATTAAACTATATTGTAAGTGTTTAAATGATTTTGGAGAATGGAAAGTGAAAAATAGAATGTTTAAAAGAGATTCGACATTTAAATGATTTATTTTAGGATATTTAAACATGTGGTTTATATAATGGAAATCCATTAACTTTTTAAAGTTGAATTAAGGTGATGGCTTTAAGTTATGATTTGAATGGAAGTTTTAAAACTTTCTTTTAAAGTGTTTTAAATTTTAAAAAAGAGGTTTGAAGTTTATGTAAGTGATTTAAAAGATTATTCGATATAATAAAGCAAGTAGTACTTTATAAAAAGGGAAATTCCTCTATTTCCAAAGTCAAATTCTTTTCCAAAATAGTGACTTTATAAGTGATGTTTGAATGAAGATTTTAAACTATGTTTAAAGTGGTTAAAATATGATTTTAAGTAAGAAGAAAGCATCGATTGCAACATTCTTGTTGTAATAAATGTTTTCGAGAAAAGAAAGGAGATCGGAAACTATAACATTCATGTTATATTGAATGGTTTCAGGAAACTGGAAAAGAAGTTTTGTTCATAACACTTTGTTTTAAATTAAATGGTACACGGAATGTTAGCACCAAAATTGGTCACTAACACCCTTGAATAGAGTTATGCAGAGAGATTAATGAAGAAAGTAAATTTAAAAAAAACGCAATTGAGTGCAAAAAGA
Organism: Allium fistulosum; assembly: GCA_030737815.1. NCBI lineage: Eukaryota > Viridiplantae > Streptophyta > Magnoliopsida > Asparagales > Amaryllidaceae > Allium > Allium fistulosum. The sequence goes on from CM060903.1 coordinate 904,768,817, forward strand.
ACAGTAGAAACGAGAACACCAAATTTATAGTGGTTCGGCGTAATTGCCTACGTCCACTTTGAATATGATCTTTATTACTTTCCCTATCACTTGAATACAGATACAATCCGTAAACAAACCACTTGAATACAAGTTTGAATCGAAAATAGGAGAGTATAAAAAATGGCAGAGTTTCCCTGAGTTCTCCCAAAAGAAGGTCCTTTCAACTATACCCCTGCCTCTGTATTTATAGATGAAGATAGGCTGGACTCCCTTCGCAGGCCCAGGAACAAGGTACATCAGCCCATAGTAGGCGACTTATGTGTGCCAAGCTAGGCATACCGAATGGTGGTCATCGAACGATGGTGGCCGAATGATGGTGGCCGAACAATGGTGGCTGAACGATGGCATGCTGAACGATGGTGGCTGAATGATGGTTGCCGAACGAAGGTGGCCGAATGGTGGTTGCCGAACGAAGGTGGCCGAACGGTGGTTGCCGAACGAACCTGGCCGAACGGTGGTTGCCGAACGAAGGTGGTCGAACGTTGGTTGCCGAATGAACCTGGTCGAGCGACCTCTCCTTGGATGCCTAGATTGAGCCATCTCTTTTTCCCATTCTTGACCGAGCGATATGCGCCATCCTTCAAGGCCGAATCATACTCTTAGGCCGAGCGATGTACATAGACCGAACCGTACATATAGGCCGAACAATGCACATATGCCGGACTACCCAAAACGGATCAATCCCTTACGTCTCCAATCTCTAACTAACTAAAGTCTTATCCAGACTCAATCAAAGCCTTTGTAATTATCACCTTGTAGCCGGGCCAAGTGACCGGATAACACGGAATTTATGGAATCTTATACTTGACATTAAACTCCGAGTTAGGGAAACTTCTACCAATCCTGAAAGTTAAGAATGTTGTCGAGTCAAGGTTTGAGAGATAATGATACCCCAACTTGAACGGCTTTATTGTTAACCAAAGGATAGTTTAAGTTTGAAATCAAAGAATGATGTTAAGTATATGAAGTATTATTTCCATATACAAATTCGGTTACTTATGGAAATTAAGTGGTCCTATACTTGGCACTAAATGTCGATGTGTAAATTGATTCTCTACCTGTGATATTTAGAGTCGGAGTGTTTTAACTAAGACAAGGTTAGGAGCAATCAGTGCCTTGACTTATCTGGCTTCATTTCTGTATGAGGGATAGAGTAACTCAAAATATTAGAAACGTAACAAAAATAGAAGATTTGAATTCTATAAATGATCTTTATAACTTATGGTTGTATGGAAAGTATTCTTTTCATACTTAACACTACATTCCGAGGTAGGGAAACTCGTCTCAACCTGTGAGAGTTTAAGAATGTATGTTGAGGCAAGGATAGTATGCTAACTTGTCTGATCGCATTATTAATCGAGAAATAGTACAAGTTTGAAATTGAAAAGTGCTGGTAAGCATAATTGATCTAATTTCTATATGATCCATTTTCTTTCACCAAAAATGTTTTGGGTTTATTATTATCAATGTTTTTAAATGACATTTGTTTTTATCCAATTAGGTATGTTTTCGGAAGCGAAATCATTCTTAGTATTTTGTAAATATACCTATGCTATTGAGATAAGTATATGAATATGCTTTCTAAGTATTGAAATGTAAGGTGATTTGTGAATATACTTATATCGATGAGATAAGTATATGATTACTTTTTCAAAGATTGGAAAGAGTAGGAATGCATATGTATATCTTTTGTAAAGGTATTTTAATACAATTGAAAGGAGATTTTAATTAATGAAAGGATTAATTAAAGAGACTTAGTGGTTGCTTGTATGCTTAGTTACGCTGGGTTTCCATGTGAAATTAAATCTCTGGTTAGATTGTTTGCTTATTTGATAGTTAAATAACATATTATCAAATCTTGGCCAGTTATGAAAACTATTGATTGTTGGTTCAGAGAGACCAGGATCGAATAAGCATGAGTTATCTGAAACCACTTCGAACTGGCATAAGCATTTGAATTAGGACACCTTGAAGATGATGAAATCAAAGACAGAATTCTTTGAAGTGTAAGGGTTGCATACGACTAATCCTGAGGGTGATTCCAAATAAGATGTAGTAGAGGTAGTGCCTTCAGTTTCTTCAATCCTAGAACAACTTGTATGGATGAGTATTAGCATTACATTGTTGCTTAGAGGACAGTGTTAGCATTCTTAGTGGGATTTACTAAAAGGTAAAATGTAGCCTCAAGCCTCACACTCGGGAATGACTAAAACAGGAGAGATGTAGTAGGGCTATATGGTTCGCTACCATTAAAGTATGATCATCACTTGTATCTGGATCGATATTTATGGATTATGTATGCCGAGCCTATGGAAACGGTTTTTCAAGTTGGTAGCCGGGGTGATGATCATATTTAGTACTATCCAGGAAGAGATAGGTCAGTTCTGTATTGGCAGTGGTGCAATGTTTGTAGCTTTGGTACATTTCATCTAGAGGTGTACCATGATAGGCGATATCTCAGTAGCTTTGTCATTGATGGAATCCATTCTCCGATATATGTCTTTACGGACTTAGTTGTATACCAAATATGCTAGAATGTGAGATGCAATCATTTCAGCTATATTATATATTTATCTTAAACCTAGATAGTATTATAATATTATAAGATTTTCTAATAGAAATGGTTTGGTTATCGTATGGTAAAAACTTATCCATGTTTATGTGCGGATTAGTCTTATGAGATACCTTTATATTTTAAAGGGTTTTATAAATATAAAAATCCACATAATTTGAGTTTCTCACACTGGTTTACAAGATTGATCTAGGTGTTATTTTCTTATAATACTCTGCTCAGACGCGAGTATATTTCCAGATTTAGTTATGGATGTTTTGGAGCTACAGGAGACAAGCTGGATGCACCCAAGACGTACTCACGCATTTTTTATTTCCGCTGTATTTCTTGTTTTGTATTCATCAGCATTTGTGAGGACAAGCTGTTATAACTGTCAATGCTGATGACAGGTTAGTTTAATCTGATGGTTGTATGTATATTAAATTTTTCTTTATGTAAAGATCTATGGTATATTATATATTACTTGGTCTATATGTATATTTTTATGGATTGAAATATATAGTATCATTTCAAAAAAGTTGAAATAAAAACTGGGTATTATGGAAGTTTAAAACTTAGGTTATGTTTATATGAAATGTTTTCATAAATAATTTTAGAAGCAAAAAGAAATTAGTATGAGTAAGAACCAATAAAAATAAGTACGTAAGTAGTATGTAGATCATCTCTTCGCATGGTTCTTGATCCAAGATTCAAGTACATGACTTTGAGGTGGTTCACATTGGTCTAAATAAGGATTTATCACTCGACTCTAAATGGCGAACACTCTGCGATGGTTCTTGATAGGGTACCGAGGTTTTTTGTCATGGTATATGGCTATGCAAGGAGAATGGAGGTTTTTAATTAAGGAATCTGATCCGGGTCCGCGCTAGGGAAGTCGAGTGAGCGATACTAGTTCAAAAGAAAAGTTTACGTACTTGAGTAAGTGATTGAATCTGATATTGTGTACGAATGATCTATATACGTTGTACATGCTTATGAAAAATGTTAAGTATTCATGAGGGCTTGTTTTCTTCTTTGTTTAATTGAGATGAAATTTAGAGGTCAAAATTCTTTTAAGCAGGGAAGGATGAAATGACTCGAAATTTTATCGCTTTGATTTGTGAATATTTAATTAATTTTATGTAACGACCCGTAAATTTTAACTATTTTAATAACGTAATTAGTTGAAATTTTGTGAATTTTAAACGATAAAATTTTGAAATAAAAATTTGATATTTGAAATGCGTCTATTTTAACATAGCAACTGGTAAATTTTCATCTAAAAATATGAAAGTTTATTTTCGTGTGTAATTCTATTTTAATTTAAATTAGTTAGGAATTAATGAAAATAAAATGTTTTCAAAACCTGAATATTTTTACATAGAAAAATTCTAAACCATCTTCTGAGCAAGACGTCATTTTTCGTTTTTCCAAATTCGGACTTCTTTAGCTCCGTTGATCTTATTTTTCTACGTTTTTGCTGCATTTTCCGCTAGTAGAAAATTTGAATTTTTATAATTCAATCATACCACTGACATCTGTGTACCGTTTTGATCGTCTCGTCGTGATGATCTCTACGGTATATTCAATTGTCAATTTCGGAGTCCGGTGCGTAGCGAAACCACGATACGGTTTGTCGTACCGGTTCTGTATTTGGGTTTTTGGGTTTCCAATGCCTTTTCATCTATCTGCCGTCTCAATCAATAGCCATCTGCTATATTTAATTTCATAATTCAATACTCTAACCCTCACTTTTCTCTATTGTCAGTACTATTCCCGGTTCATTTTTCGATGTCACTTTCCGTTCATACCTCTGTGAAGAAAAGAAAATAAATATGAACAATATATATTACTTAAGCCTGTGCATTCTTATCTGTAGCTACCTGTTCACTTTTTTTGAAAATCATCATCTTCTTATTGTTTGCTTTTCCCCAAATTTGATTTTTATTATTTGTTTCTACCGTATACTTTGTTCTGAAAAGCAATATAAAATATAGTGTTGTACGTCTGCTATTCCTACTACCTTCATCTTCCTCCTCCATTTTATTTCCTTCCCATGCCTGCTCTTGTTCGTTTGCCAAAACTTTGCAACCCATGTTCCAACAGCCCTCCCTCCTTCCCGCATGTTAACCCGTGCTCATCACCGGCCTATCCAACATCGGCCACAACCACCGCCCTAGCGCCCGCCACTGCCTCCACCAGAAGCCAGATAGCGCGTCACCCCGCACGCAACTCCTCCCCTAGCCCGCGGCTTCCACCTCCTGCCACTTCATCGTGAGCGCAGCCGAGCATCGCCGAACCCTCATCTTCTCGCCTACCGGCCACCAAAGCTCCGCCTATCTGCTCGCCTGTAGCATTCGTATCAACCCAGCTACACGGCCGACCGTCTTCTTCCCTTGATCTTCCACCATGCTGAACAACCGAGCTTCACCCGACCCCATCCATCACCATGTCCGCCTACCACCAGCTCATGCAACACAGCCACGTCATCCGAGCCTCCACCCACTATCTCTCGCCTTCGTTCTTCCCTCCTGCCACACCACTGGCCTACCCCTCACCGCCCTGCCGCCACCAGCTTTTGCCAGCCGGCCTCAACCTCCTTCGCCATGCATATATGTTTGTATTTTATATATCAAAGGTATTTTACTTATTTATTATATATTATGTTATGTTATGTAAGCAAGGTGATAACCTGTGAAAATGGGAAAGATCTGGGATAATTGACAGTTGGTTTTGAGGCAGTACATCTGCGTTTCACCTGCAACATAACTTCATGTACAAGCCTTACTTATTGATTTTGAACCCAGATCTCTATACTTTTATGGACAATAAAATAGCTAAATACTTTATACGTTAACAAATGATAGAAAACAAATTCTAAATCTTCTGTTGTATATAAGCGTACTATCTGAAAAGTTTAACAAATGTAGTGTAGACTAAAAATAAGGCAAACTAAAGTTGAGCCATTAAATTGACTAACTTTTAGTTTAAACGTAAGATCTCCAACTAGAGTGTTTTGAGATTTCGATTCTGTAGACCATGAAATTTTATTTTGTAGCATCGAAAATTTTTATATGTAAAATCTTTGCCTGTAACCCATATTAAAGTATGCAGGTTTCAAATTGTAAGTTTATATAAGTATGTAAGTTTTAAAGTTAGTTATATAATGCAAAGTTGATGTTGTAGTTCTCAAATAAAGTGTTTAAAACTTGCATATAACTGTAAGTATATTTCACATACTGGCTGTACTAAATTTTCAGTATATATTAATTTAATATGTTAGTTATGCAATTTTATATATGGGTTTTTATAACTTTGATTTGGGTGTACATACACATTATATAGATGAAAAAGTTGTGCGTTGGTTAGAATGTTTACTGTATATTATGGTAGAAAGGTTACAGCATATTTATATTTTGTACAAACCTAAGTTATATAAATATATTGAGTGTCCAGGTTTATACATATACACCATTGTTGCATATAAAATTGTTTATAGCTGTGTTTCCTATATTTGGTTATAACTATAGCCTGCACTGTTTAACACATATATTTATAGGATTGCACTTCTGTCAATTCTTTCCTATTCTTAAGTTTGAGTTATGCTTTTTCATTTGTTTGTTGCTTTATATTTTGAAATTAGATTTTTATTTTATTTTGCCTCAGGGATGTTTGAAAAAAAAGGCGGGTTATGTTTTCTTTTGTTTACATTTCCTATTGGATTAGCATACTTAAATTGCAATATATTGTTTTAAATATAACTTGTATGTAAGTCTATATGGGTATATTTGTTTTATATGTGTGTTTATTTAAAACAATTATTTTGAAATATATATGTACATATAAATTGCGTTTGAAATTAGAATATGATTTTTATAATGTAAATAGTTATATATAGTTATATATAGTTATATATATACATGTTCGCTTATAACAATTACCTTCATCAATCCAGTTCATCGTGCCATACTCTTGTCTCGCCAATGTCCAAATTTGGTCGCAGCACCTTTTGATTTTCTCATGTCCGTATCAGTGTGCATATCCGTGTCATCTTCTTATTTCTCTAGCCTCGGAAGGTGAGCAATCACTCACGATTAACGTTCTTTTATTTATTAAATTTGATTTCAATTGAAATGATAATTGAAATATGCTACTGTTAGTTAATTACATTGTTATATATGCTATTACTTGTATCAGTTCACCTGTGACATCTGACACCATTATCTGCTATTTATACAATATCAATCCAGTTTGGTTGATAAATGATTGATTGTTGATGTTGACATTGAACGTTAAAATTGTAAATGTTGTAAGTGATAAATAATTTGAAATTGAAATTGACGTAGGATAGTTAGATTTGATATATGTGTTAAATTTGATTTGATGACATTTGCATAATATGACCCCTTTAAATGTTGAATTAATTGACACGTAGAAATTTGGTAAAATACACCTTGAACCATGTAAATGTTTGTTGTTCAAATTGATGTAGTATGAAATTGAATAATAGATATCAATTGAAAAACTGTATAAATATTAATGTAATAATCTTTAATCTACATGAAACGATAGTGTAGATTCTAAAAATAATTATATTAATTTACACAAACAACAATGTGAATTAATACGATTATTTCGGGATTATTTGAATTAATCATTGGATTGTTATTGATTGTTGTTATTGCTTGTTTATTTACTTTGACACCATCTCTGTTATCACACTGCAAGTTCCCTTTGCTATGCTTTGATTCGTGAATTGAAATGGAATCGGGTTGAAATGATAAATACCCAAAGTAAAACTTTGACTTAGGATAGAGAATTAAATAAAACCCGATTGGTCAATAATTTGATTTAAAAATAAATAAAGATTTTATTTGAATAAATAATAAGGTTTTGAAATGAAGTCAGAATTTGAATTTTTTATGAAAGGAAAATGTTAATATTTAATAATCTGAATCAAAATATTAACATAGTAGTTGATGAAAGAACGTTGTTTTAAAATTAATTATTTAATAATTAAATTTGGAATTATTAATAAATAAGTGTTGAAATTAGTTAATAATTAAGTTTTGAAATTATTTAATAATTAAATAAGGTTGAATTATTTAATAATTAAATTAAATTGAATTCTTTATTAAGTGAAATTGAACTTCTTGAATAAGTGAAACTAAGTATCTTTATTAATTGAGTTTTTTAAATTTGTAACTAAGTAAATAAATAAGTGAAATTGAATTTCTTTAACAAGAAATAAAATGCGTTCTATTGAAATAAATGTAAGACTTGTAATTTAAAGGATTTGATTTGATGGATTTAATCTAAGCAAATTTGTAAGTTTTGATATAATGGAGTTGAACTTAAGTAATTGATTTAATGAATTAGTAGTTAAATAGAATTGTTTGAATGATAAATTTACTTAATGAATATCTAATAAAATCGATAATTAAGTTTAAATCGATTTGAACGATAAATTAATTTAAATGATTTCGAAATGAAACTTATATACGAGTTTAAGTGAATATTGGAATTGTTTTAAAATGGAATTTGAAATTGAATTATAGAGTTTGAAATGGTATTTGAAGACATGAAACGTAAATTTTGGAAATTGGTTTAGAAAGACAAATGAAATGTTGATTTACAAATTTAATTGAAATTGAATTTGATTTGCTTTTGAAATATATTAAACGACCAATTGGTGAAATAATTTCGAAGGTTATTAAAGAGACCGGAATCGGTTAGGGACATACTCACTGTCTAAACCGAAAACCACTTTAATAACTATAAGCGGAGTGTGATCCAGAATGAAGTGGTTGGAATGATGTACGTGATGACTGAAGAAAGAGAACGATAATGGATAGCCTTGACACTTGTGTCAAATTGGAAATGACTAAAACAGGAGCCGTGCCGAGCCAAATGGGGTCAGCTACCTCGAGCGAACACACTTCTTTGAAAACTACTCATTACTTGTTATCGATTGGTGCACCCTTGATTTGGGAGTGTTGTTTCGCTGTGTTGCGATCGCTGCGGCGATGCGTTCTCACCAGTCCGGATCAGGCAAACGGTAGTTTCACTACCTTGGGTATTGCCTCATGTTCCTTGTCATACTTGTATCCCTATATACGCGACCACTACGAATTTGTTTTGTGTTATACCTATGGAGTACTCCCTGATATCCCACTAGTTTACGGTGGAGTTTAAAGTGCTGTATAGACTATAACGCTTATATAAAAATTGTGTTAAGGGGGATAATGGTAACGCCTTAACACTATTTTGATATTTTATATTACTGATAGGCACTATCTACTTATCGTACACTACTACATAGTAGATAGTTTAACGGATCCTTAAAGGATGGTTATTCCAAACATCCTTTGAGTTACTTGTATTTCAGTTGCTATTTCACTTGAGTTGGATTTATTGATATAAGAATGTTAATCCTGACTCGAGTGTTTTGTGTTTTTCTTTACGCTCGGGTCAGACTGAGTGTACCAGTATTCGAGACTCACCTTTGGAGTTGGAGCCTCGCTTGGAGATCCAGCTATTTATCCAGCTTTCAGATATTCAGTTGATTCCAGTGATGTATTCTGATATTGTATTTGACTATTATATTCGAGACTTCTATTGTACCTTATTTTACTCTGATATGTATATAGTAGCTTCATGAACTACTATCTTTTATTTCCGCTGCATTTATTACTCTGTGTCTGTGATTATTTATTTACTGTATATGTTCAGTTTTGCCAAATTTAATTTAACAATTTGGTATTTTGAATTATTCAAGTCCGACATGTACGGATGCGAATGGTCCAAAATAGTGGGTCGTTACAGTTGGTATCAGAGCTCTGGTTTTAGGCAAAACTCAGCATATAAAGTAAAGTTCAATTACAGAATCACTTTCGTTCGAGCTTGAATTCCTTCTTCTTTGACTCGGTTTCTTGGAATTTTGGAACGTTCCCTTCGGTTCCAAAGTCCATTCGTGTCTCCCCTATTCGTGTCTTTTTGATTCTGGAGTATCCCATAACTCCACTTCGAATGATCTCTATAATGAATCGGCGGTCCCGCCAATCCTAGAATGATTTATAAGGGGTGAAACCCCTTTACAACAGCATTGATTCGCCGAGATTTTTGTATCCTTGGATTAGATGCTACTATCTCCTGTTATCCCGAATTCTATCTCTTGTGATCTAATGTCGATTTGATTCAGAATTTCGCATTAATCGTATTCTTAAACTCACGGTTGACCCGGTTAAGGTTACCCACGATTCATATAAATTTATCCATCTTCCAATTTGAAATTCAATCATCTTATCTCCCTATCGAGTCTATCTTTTAGTTGAATTCTATTTGATTAGAGTTCCTCTACTTTGAATCCCATTCTTGCTTTGGAATCCATTCTTGAATTATCGAGTGAGGGAGTGTATTTGTATATTAATATTAAAATGTTTTATATATTGTGTTGTTTGAGTTGTTGATGTTGATTTGGATTTTTGATTGATTCGTCTGATCAACGCTATCGATAGGATTTCCAAAACACTTGAACAGAGAAAACTGACACAATATTATTTTTCAAATTTGGTAAATGAAATAAAATCATATGATTATACTATAAATATATAAGTAAAATTTTCTGGAATTTAATAAGTTAATTAAATTGGTTGTTTGAAATGATAATATTTGATTATCATTTATTGTTCTAAATGAATTTATAAATATGGTTTATAAATTGATTTGGAATTTGAAATGAATTTAATTCAGAAATTTGAGAATTTAGTTTCTGATGATTTCGAACTTTGGTTTTAAAATTTAAAGTATATATTATTCGACGTATTTTCGAATAGAAATCTTTTTCAAAGAATTTTAAGATGTTGAAATCAGTGCTCTTCTCTTTATCGCTGGAAAATAATTTCGATGATGGCGGCCGCATCATCGACATTCATTTTCGAGTTTCGAAGTGGAGAAACCATTCTGTAGCCTTGCTACGGTTTTTTTTGGGAAATATTTTGATTTGAATTTCTTAAGTATGACTTGATTTATATATATATATATATATATGGGAATATTATTTTAAATTTAATTTGATTTAATATATAGTATATACATAATTATCTCTAAAGGGTTTGAAATTAAACGGAAATTTAATTCTTAAAATTATGTTAAGGGATGTTTTCAATTATAAATAAAGCTGAATATTGGATAAATATTTAAACTTGAAATAATTGAATTTGAAAATATTATTTGTATAGTACTAAATTGCATTTCAATATAACTTACCTAAATTATTCAGAAGTTAAAATGTAATTGGATAATATACAATATAAAATGATTTTATAAATAAAAATTTGAGTGTTTATAATAAATATTATACACTTAGATTTTAATTATAAAAAATGCTAATAAAGATGATAGAATAATAAGTTAATTGAATGAGATGAATATAATAAAATTTTGTTCTGAAAGAATTAACAAATTGAAATTAGATCAACTTATGGAAATACCTTAAATTTAAACCAATTATTGAATATAAATTAATTTAAATTGAAATTTATATGGTTTAAATTAATTTATATGGCTTAAATATATGTAATAAGATATATTAAGTGGAATAAACTTAATAATAATTTGGAATAAAAGAATTAAATTTGTCGAATAAAGTATGAGTATATAAATGATTATACAAATTGACGATTTAGAAATTGTTAATTGAGGATGACTAGATAATAAGATAATGAATTTAGAAATAGATAGATTGATTTAACTTAAGTGAAATCAAATGGATTAAACCAAAATGTTGAATATTAATTAGTTTAATTTGAAATTTATATGGTTTTAATTTAATTGCTTTACTTGTATTCCAACCTATTTTCTTTCTTGTTGTTTCTATTCTCCTACCTCCTTCCTTTTCGGAGACGAAAAGTTTTGAGTAACGTAATTAGTTGAAATTTTGTGAATTTTAAACGATAAAATTTTGAAATAATAATTTGATATTTGAAATGCGTCTATTTTAACATAGCAACTGGTAAATTTTCATCTAAAAATATGAAAGTTTATTTTCGTGTGTAATTCTATTTTAGTTTAAATTAGTTAGGAATTAATGAAAATAAAATGTTTTCGAAACCTGAATATTTTTACATAGAAAAATTCTAAACCATCTTTTGAGCAAGACGTCATTTTTCGTTTTTCCAAATTCAGAATTCTTTAGCTCTGTCGATCTTATTTTTCTGTGTTTTTGCTGCATTTTCCGCTAGTAGAAAATTCGAATTTTTATAATTCAATCATACCACTGACATCTGTGTACCGTTTTGATCGTCTCGTCGTGATGATCTCTACGGTATATTCAATTGTCAATTTCGGAGTCCGGTGCGTAGCGAAACCGCGATACGGTTTGTCGTATCGGTTCTGTATTTGGGTTTTTGGGTTTCCAATGCCTTTTCATCTATCTGCCGTCTCAATCAATAGCCATCTGCTCTATTTAATTTCATAATTCAATACTCTGACCCTCACTTTTCTCTATTGCCAGTACTATTCCCGATTCATTTTTCGATGTCACTTTCCGTTCATACCTCTGTGAAGAAAAGAAAATAAATATGAACAGTATATATTACTTAAGCCTGTGGATTCTTATCTGTAGCTAGCTGTTCACTTTTTTTGAAACTCATCATCTTCTTATCGTTTGCTTTTCCCCAGATTTGATTTTTATTATTTGTTTCCACCGTATACTTTGTTCTGAAAAGCAATATAAAATATAGTGTTGTACGTCTGCTATTCCTACTACCTTCATCTTCCTCCTCCATTTTATTTCCTTCCCATGCCTGCTCCTGTTCGTTTGCCAAAACATTGCAACCCATGTTCCAACAGCCCTCCCTTCTTCCAGCATGCTAACCCGTGCTCATCACCGGCCTATCCAACATCGGCCACAACCATCGCCCTAGCGCCCGCCACTGCCTCCACCTGAAGCCAGATAGCGCGTCACCTCGCACGCAACTCCTCCCCTAGCCCGTGGCTTCCACCTCCTGCCACTTCATCGTGAGCGCAGCCGAGCATCGCTGAACCCTCATCTTCTCGCCTATCGGCCACCAAAGCTCCGCCTACCTGCTCGCCTGTAGCATTCGTATCAACCCAGCTACACGGCCGACCGTCTTCTTCCCTTGATCTTCCACCATGCTGAACAACCGAGCTTCACCCGACCCCATCCATCACCATGTCAGCCTACAATCAGCTCATGCAACACAGCCATGTCATCCGAGCCTCCACCCACTATCTCTCGCCTTTGTTCTTCCCTCCTGCCACACCACTAGCCTACCCCTCACCGCCCTGCCGCCACCAGCTTTTGCCGAGCCGGCCTCAACCTCCTTCGCCATGCATATATGTTTGTATTTTATATATCTAAGGTATTTTACTTATATATTATATATTATGTTATGTTATGTAAGCAAGGTGATAACCTGTGAAAATGGGAAAGATCTGGGATAATTGACAGTTGGTTTTGAGGCAGTACATCTGTGTTTCACCTGCAACATAACTTCATGTACAAGCCTTACTTATTGATTTTGAACCCAGATCTCTATACTTTTATGGACAATAAAATAGCTAAATACTTTATACGTTAACAAATGATAGAAAACAAATTATAAATCTTCTGATGTATATAAGCGCACTGTCTGAAAAGTTCAACAAATGTAGTGTAGACTAAAAATAAGGCAAACTAAAGTTGAGCCATTAAATTGACTAACTTTTAGTTTAAACGTAAGATCTCCAACTAGAGTGTTTTGAGATTTCGATTCTGTAGACCCTGAAATTTTATTTTGTAGCATCGGAAATTTTTATATGTAAAGTCTTTGCCTGTAACCCATATTAAAGTATGCAGGTTTCAAATTGTAAGTTTATATAAGTATGTAAGTTTTAAAGTTAGTTATATAATGCAAAGTTGATGTTGTAGTTCTCAAATAAAGTGTTTAAAACTTGCATATAACTGTAAGTATATTTCATATACTGGCTGTACTAAATTTTAAGTATATATTAATTTAATATGTTAGTTATGTAATTTTATATATGGGTTTTTATAACTTTGATTTGGGTGTACATACACATTATATAGATGAAAAAGTTGTGCGTTGGTTAGAATGTTTACTGTATATTATGGTAGAAAGGTTACAGCATATTTATGTTTTGTACAAACCTAAGTTATATAAATATATTGAGTGTCCAGGTTTATACATATACACCATTGTTGCATATAATATTGTTTATAGCTGTGTTTCCTATATTTGGTTATAACTATAGCCTGCACTGTTTAACACATATATTTATAGGATTGCACTTCTGTCAATTCTTTCCTATTCTTAAGTTTGAGTTATGCTTTTTCATTTGTTTGTTGTTTTATATTATTTTATTTTGCCTCAGGGATGTTTGAAAAAAAAGGTGGGTTATGTTTTCTTTTGTTTATATTACTTGTTGGATTAGCATACTTAAATTGCAATATATTGTTTTAAGTATAACTTGTATGTAAGTCTATATGGGTATATTTGTTTTATATGTGTGTTTATTTAAAACAATTATTTTGAAATATATATGTACATTTAAATTGCGTTTGAAATTAGAATATGATTTTTATAATGTAAATAGTTATATATAGTAATATATAGTTATATATATACATGTTCGCTTATAACAATTACCATCATCAATCCAGTTCATCGTGCCATACTCTTGTCTCGCCAATGTCCAAATTTGGTCGCAGCACCTTTTGATTTGCTCGTGTCCGTATCAGTGTGCATATCCGTGTCATCTTCTTATTTCTCTAGCCTCAGAAGGTGAGCAATCACTCACGATTAACGTTCTTTTATTTATTAAATTTGATTTCAATTGAAACAACAATTGAAATATGCTGTTGTTAGTTAATTACACTGTTATATATGCTATTAACTGTATCAGTTGACCTGTGACATCTGACACCATTATCTGCTATTTATACAATATCAATCCAGTTTGGTTGATAAATGATTGATTGCTGATGTTGACATTGAACGTTAAAATTGTAAATGTTGTAAGTGATAAATAATTTGAAATTGAAATTGACGTAGGATAGTTAGATTTGATATATGTGTTAAATTTGATTTGATGACATTTGCATAATATGACCCCTTTAAATGTTGAATTAATTGACACGTAGAAATTTGGTAAAATACACCTTGAACCATGTAAATGTTTGTTGTTCAAATTGATGTAGTATGAAATTGAATAATAGATATCAATTGAAAAACTGTATAAATATTAATGTAATAATCTTTAATCTACATGAAACGATAGTGTAGATTCTAGAAATAATTATATTAATTTACACAAACAATAATGTGAATTAATACGATTATTTCGGGATTATTTGAATTAATCATTGGATTGTTATTGATTGTTGTTATTGCTTGTTTATTTACTTTGACACCATCCCTGTTATCACACTGCAAGTTCCCTTTGCTATGCTTTGATTAGTGAATTGAAATGGAATCGGGTTGAAATGATAAATACCCAAAGTAAAAACTTTGACTTAGGATAGAGAATTAAATAAAACCCGATTTGTCAATAATTTGATTTAAAAATAAATAAAGATTTTATTTGAATAAATAATAAGGTTTTGAAATGATGTCAGAATTTGAATTTTTTATGAAAGGAAAATGTTAATATTTAATAATCTGAATCAAAATATTAACATAGTAGTTGATGAAAGAACGTTGTTTTAAAATTAATTATTTAATAATTAAATTTGGAATTATTAATAAATAAGTGTTGAAATTAGTTAATAATTAAGTTTTGAAATTATTTAATAATTAAATAAGGTTGAATTATTTAATAATTAAATTAAATTGAATTCTTTATTAAGTGAAATTGAACTTCTTGAATAAGTGAAACTAAGTATCTTTATTAATTGAGTTTTTTAAATTTGTAACTAAGTAAATAAATAAGTGAAATTGAATTTCTTTAACAAGAAATAAAATGTGTTCTATTGAAATAAATGTAAGACTTGTAATTTAAAGGATTTGATTTGATGGATTTAATCTAAGCAAATTTGTAAGTTTTGATATAATGGAGTTGAACTTAAGTAATTGATTTAATGAATTGGAAGTTATATAGAATCGTTTGAATGATAAATTTACTTAATGAATATCGAATAAAATCGATAATTAAGTTTAAATCGATTTGAACGATAAATTAATTTAAATGATTTCGAAACGAAACTTATATACGAGTTTAAGTGAATATTGGAATTGTTTTAAAATGGAATTTGAAATTGAATTATAGAGTTTTGAAATGGTATTTGAAGACATGAAACGTAAATTTTGGAAATTGGTTTAGAAAGACAAATGAAATGTTGATTTACAAATTTAATTGAAATTGAATTTGATTTGCTTTTGAAATATATTAAACGACCAATTGGTGAAATAATTTCGAAGGTTATTAAAGAGACCGGAATCGGTTAGGGACATACTCACTGTCTAAACCGAAAACCACTTTAATAACTATACGCGGAGTGTGATCCAGAATGAATTGGTTGGAATGATGTACGTGATGACTGAAGAAATAGAACGATAATGGATAGCCTTGACACTTGTGTCAAATTGGAAATGAATAAAACAGGAGCCGTGCCGGGCCAAATGGGGTCAGCTACCTTGAGCGAACACACTTCTTCGAAAACTACTCATTACTTGTTATTGATTGGTGCACCCTTGATTTGGGAGTGTTGTTTCGCGATGTTGCGATCGCTGCGGCGATGCGTTATCACCAGTCCGGATCAGGCAAACGGTAGTTTCACTACCTTGGGTATTGCCTCATGTGCCTTGTCATACTTGTATCCCTATATACGCGACCACTACGAATTTGTTTTGTGTTATACCTATGGAGTACTCCCTGATATCCCACTAGTTTACGGTGGAATTTACAGTGCTGTATAGACTATAACGCTTATATAAAAATTGTGTTAAGGGGTATAATGGTAACGCCTTAACACTATTTTGATATTTTATATTACTGATAGGCACTATCTACTTATCGTACACTACTACATAGTAGATAGTTTAACGGATCCTTAAAGGATGGTTATTCCAAACATCCTTTGAGTTACTTGTATTTCAGTTGCTATTTCACTTGAGTTGGATTTATTGATATAAGAATGTTAATCCTGACTCGAGTGTTTTGTGTTTTGCTTTACGCTCGGGTCAAACTGAGTGTACCAGTATTTAAGACTCACCTTTGGAGTTGGAGCTTCGCTTGGAGATCCAGCTATCTATCCAGCTTTCAGATATTCAGTTGATTCCAGTGATGTATTCTGATATTGTATTTGACTATTGTATTCGAGACTTCTATTATACCTTATTTTACTCTGATATGTATATAGTAGCTTCATGAACTACTATCTTTTGTTTCCGCTGCATTTATTACTCTGTGTCTGTGATTATTTATTTACTGTATATGTTCAGTTTTGCCAAATTTAAATTAACAATTCGGTATTTTGAATTATTCAAGTCCGACATGTACGGATGCGAATGGTCCAAAATAGCGGGTCGTTACATTTTAAATATTCAATTAATGTTTTTATTAATTGAATAACCCACATTTAACTAATTACTAAACTTAGAAAATTTATTTTTTAATTTTGTTTACAAATATATGTACTTTGAAGTAATATTGAAAATGTGATCGAAAAACGTTTTATTACAAATCAACTTTTTATTCATTAAAAGTTGTTCAAACATGTTGGAACTTGAATAGTAATACATGTACACATATCTTCATGTTTTAAAACAAATAAAATCACCTTATATTATTGAAAGGAATTAAATAAAACAAGGTGTAAGTAAGAGGACAAAGGTACATAAAGGTATGGCATAAAACATGGCTTTAACCATGGCATATTTTAAGGAGCAAAGGATGGAGATATCTAGGCATGTTTTCAGGAGGGGTAGTGAAGGGCATTAGGGTTGTCACACCTTGTGAATTTAATTCTTAAAATAGGTCATTAGTGCTTTAATTGATGTGCCTATCATAAGTATGGCATATTTGTGCTATTAGTTAGCCAACATAAGCCATCAAACTTTGACACACCCCTTAAACCACTTATTAACTTTCATGAAACTTGACAATGAAAATGAAAATGAAATCTATTTTAAGTATGGCCTATTAACTATTGATTAGAAATATAGACCATCAAATTTTAATTTCAAATCACTTTCTTTTCCCATAATCATATTTTGATGAAGAGGCAATTAGTGTTAGTGATTGTTTAAGCATAGCCTATTTGATGTCAACAATATAGGCTATCAAATTCAAAGCAAAAACAACTAGTAACCATTTCTATCATCATCATTAAGAACAAAAAGAGAACATGAATTAACAAATAGTTGAAGCTACATAATTAGAGAGCTTCATTACCCCTAAATTGAAGGGATTTAGCCTCTCATATTTGTCATTTGATTAACAAATGTAGCTAGCAACATGAAAGCAAAAAGAAAGTAAAATGAAAGCTAATGGAAAAGAGAAGCTAATTAACAAGAATTAAAACTAATCTACTTTGCATGAATGTAAATCTACACTACAACATGAAAGGAAATAAACAAGAAAAGAAAAAGAACATGTATTAAATTGCATAAAAGAATTACATAAGAGAAGAAATGGCTAAGTAGCCATGAAAAGAAAGAGAGCTTTGATTTATTTTCTAGCTAAAAACTAACTAAAGAGAGACTAAGGGGGAGGAGGGTTACATGAAACATAAGGGGATTTTATACATATGTTAAACCCTAATTCATATTTTTGGGGAATGCCCAAAATACCCTCTTAGGAAGTGTGGAGGCCAAGTAATCATTAGCTTCAAATAATCCTCATTTAAGTGTACATGAAGCCATTAATTCCATAAGCATGTGCATTAGCCTCTAATTTGTACATTAAGGTAGGTCGGTAGGTGGGGTCCTCCATTATCTTCACTTTGAATTATTTCCATCTTCATTTGTTCTCTTCACTCTTATGCATGCATATATCATCATGTAACCACTTGTAAAATTCACCAAATTTCCTACAAAACAACATAGAAAATTCCTAAATTTTCACAATTTAATAAATGCATAAAAATGGCCATTTTGCCCCTATATGAAGATGAATATGTGACAATTTCAAATAATTTGAATTTTGGCTTAAACAAGTTAAAATACCCAATATGATCATTTATTTAATTTAAATAGATTAAATATGGTAGTAAAAATATGCACATTTACGTGCACATCAAATACCCCCACACTTATCTTTTTATTCGTCCTCGAATAAAGGAAAACTAAGATAAATCTGTTTTCATAGGGAGCACGATTGCATTGAGCGTATGCAACAAGCCGTTAAACCTCTGGGTGTCCCCAGTAGGACGAGTGTTGTCTCGTGAGGGTTTTCAGCGGGTACTACCCACAAAATCCAAATGCAGGATGAAAATATTTACAAAATGCAAGATTTATTTACAAAGAGATGAATGCGAGTTTTTGAAAATATTTACAATGGAGTATTTACTTTTAAATTGACATAAATAAGTTAAATATAGGTTTGGTTATTATCTTGAAATTTAAGTCATTTACTCGTCAAAATTTCCAAAAAAAATTAAGTTATCATAATCAAATAGACTATAGTTTAACTCGTTGTTTCGGTTGATAACAAAGTGTAATTATAAAATGGATCCTTAGTTGATTATCAAAGTTTATCAAAGTGGTAATTTTATTTCTTTTCAATAACAAGTCAAATCGAATAAGTTAAAATAGTGCTTGGATTATAATTACTTACTCTCTCCATTTTTTTCTTTTGAAAATTTTTGTTGATATTAGCAATATTTACATATGCCTAACTCAGATAAACTGAGGCTAGATATATTACCCATGCACTGCTTTATGGACTGATGTAAGGGGAATACAGAGCGTGGCGAGTGAACACACAAGTGTGAACACTTACTGAGAGCGTGGCGTTATTAGTAAAATAATTTTATATACACACCTAACTCAGATAAACTGAGGCCAGATATACCGATCGTGCACTGCCTTTCGGGCTTACGTGAGAAGGGTACAGAGCATGGCGAGTGAACACACGAGTGTGAACACATGACTCTAGGTGTTTATTAAGAAAAATATATACAAGAAATATTTTTCTTTCTATTTTTTTTGTTTTTTTTTGAGTGAGTTTTGCAAAATCATCTTGGCACCATTTAACTTAGAAGACAAAAAAATGTTATATCCTTTACTTTAAATCAACCACTTTTTAAAACAAAGATTTTCAATTAGAATATATTTCATAGTTATCTCCATGAATCTTCCTGTATACTAGATAAACCATTGTTATCTGTAATCAAACTTCATTTTTATTTTTGTTAAGACAAATAAATTTTCAAAAATTTCAATTTAATAAACCAAAACCATATATTTAACTTATAGTGTTTCTCTAAAAATAAATCAAAATGCTTAAAAAAAATTATTTTTGGGATTTTTTTTTGAGTTTTTAAAAGAAAAAGCAAAAATAAATCATGAAAAAATAAAAATGAAGATGAGTCTCCCCCCACACTTGATTTTCACTATGTCCCCACAGCCAACCCAAGTGGAAGGAGAAAAATAAAAAAAATAAAAAGATGACCTATATTTACATGAAAACGGAAAGATTATTATTTACAAGAGTTCAGAAAGAATATCGTCAAAAAGTAAATGAAACGGTCTTCCAAAGACCGATTCATTTGTCTCGTCAAGTATGCGAGACACAGCTTAAGCTCGGAAAACCAAACCGTAAAAGATTTCGAAGTTGAATTTGGATTTGGAAAAACGAATGCCGTTTTATTGAAAACGTACGAGTTGTTTCCTTTTCGATGATTTTTGGGGTTGATAAAACGATTGATTGAAGTTCAAGTTTGTTTTCACCAAAGTGAAATCCAAATTTATCATTGAAAACTTCTTCAAAATTGTTGATTTCAAAATCAAAATGGTGATTTAAATCTTCCCCATCAAAATTCGACAACTCGTTTTTGAAAGGTCCAAAGAAATCGTGTTCATTGAATTCATCTTCCTTATTTGGATTATCAACAACTTCATCGTATATCTCAAGTTCAAGATCTAAAGTTGTTGTATTCAAATTTTCGAAATCGAGAAACGGAAGATCGAATTTTAAATTTGGTTCCATACCCTCAAAAGAATTGATATCCAACTCAATTATCATATTTTCAATAACTTCATTAAGATTGTCGTTTTCAATTTCAAAAGTTGTTATTTGAAAATCATCAATTGTGGTAAAAGATGGATTATTATTTGACTCGTGACACGTTGGGATTTGATTTTGTTTTTCACGTTGTTTCATATATGTTTCAAACAACGAATCTGTGTGATCATCGTATATTTCGTTCATTTGCTCAACAAAATCCAATTTATAGTTATTAACTTGAGAATTTTTTATTTGGATTTGTTGAGAACAAAGATTTTCACTCGTATCGTAATCGACATTATTCCCATTGCCAAAATTATTTGAAAAGTGGATCACATTTTCGTTTTGATTTTGAAATTCATTTTGGAGTTCAAAATTGAATTCGCATGGGTTATAATCGAAATCATTTGAATTTGGAAGTGAATTCAAATTTTGAAGTGAATTCAAATTTTGAAATCCTTGAAAATTTTGACTTGAGTTATCACACAAATAAGAATTACACAAATCATTTATCATTTGATTTTGTTGTGTAGAGATTTCAAGTAGAGACGAAATGCTCTTTTCAAGACTTGAGGGTTGGTCATCGTTTTGAAAATTTTGTGGTTCAAAATTTGAATCATTTAAGCAATAGTTGTTGTTAAAATATCCATACGAATTTGGAGTGAAATCATATGGATTATATTGATTTTCACAACTATTGTAAAATTCACGTAAGTGGGGAAACTCGGACATTTTAAAGAATGTTTTTTTTTGTTTTTTTTGTAAAGGAAAAATATTTACAAATAAAATTTATTTTTCAAAAGGGAAATTGATTTTGTTTTGTTTTTGGATTTTCAAATTTTTTCTTTGTTTTTGAAAAGGTTTTATATTTTTTTTCTTTTTGGATTTTCCTTTTTTTCTAAATTATTTTTGGATTTTTGAAATTTCAAAGGAAAAGGAAAAAATTTCAAAGAAAAAGAAAGGCAATATTTACAATTTTTTTTAGTTTTGAATTTTGATTTTTTTTTTAATATGCATGAACTAATGCAACTAAATGAATGCAAGGGCTAATTACAAATGATTTATACTAAGTTAACCCAAAATTGTATAATTACACATTGTCTTAATCAACAAGATAGTTCTCAGCCAGGTAACGGACAGGATTTATCGGTGCACCACGAATCACCGTAGCAATGCAGCCGAAAGTTTAAGTACCTTCAAAGGAACAACCACTATAATATTTACGAATCACCATAATATTTATAAATGGTTATTACTCTGCCGTAACCTAGACACCAAGAAATTAAATTGTTCAAAGAAGACAACTTGTCAATATACAATTAAAAGTTATCGATGTATAATCGTTATTATTAATCATAATCTAGGATGAAATGCAAAGCAGAAAATAAACGTGTATTAACAATGCAACTACAAATGATTTTTGTTTTTTTGTTTTTTTTTTTTGAATTTTTTTTTAAAATATATATATGCAAATGCAAGCAATCAACAATGCAACTAAAATAAAAACAAGAGATATATACAATGCAGGACAAATAAAAAGAATTATAAATAAGCAAGCAGTTTTTTTTTGGTAAGCTCAGCACGCAAGCAATTTATTTTAGCAAGCACTTCTGCTCCTTCTACAACTTTTCTTTGGCAACCTGAAATAAAACAAGATTTATACAGAATTTTTTTTTGAAAAGGAAACTTAAAAGTGAGTGACGTTTTACTAAAAAAAATTTTTTTTACATAAGATGGACTTAGAAAATTAAAACAAAACAAATTCACAATTAAAAAAAACCAACTTCACCACAAAACAAACCCGGCCCAAATTAAAAGATCCACACTTCAAAAACAAAAAATTTCACTATGCAAATACGCGAATATCACAGATTCAGGACCACAAATCAAATTCACACATGAAATTTCGCAATCCCCGAATTGAAATTCTCGAAGTCAAACAACACCCAAGTCTCAGCAATTTGTCTGTGGCGATTATAGGTGAGGGATGCGATGGAAACGATTGGAGGAGTGGTCTGGGAGGAGTTCGGCGATGGATTCAACGAGTTAAATTGTAGGGTGGAAGCGCGGTTGTTCTGGTGGGCGGTGAAGCTTGCGTCGATTTTGGGAATTCGAGGCGAGTTTAATGTTCTGGGTTTGCTGTGCAGATGATGTAGCTTTGGAGAATGGTGAGTTTGGAGAATGGATTGCAGTAGTGTGACAGCTAGAGGAAGGCACTGCAGTGGAGATTTGAAGGTATAAAGTAGTGGCAGGTTGGTAGTGTGTTTAATTGCTGGCTGAATTTTTGGTGAATGGTGGATGGTGGATACTGTGCTCAATTGAAGGGGAAATGGTTGCTGAAGTAAGATGATGTTGAACTGGGTCTGGTGAGTTGATGTTAAAGAGCTGTGGTTTGTAATGTTGTAATTCGTTGAAGAGAATGCAGGCGAGGTAGTGAAGTTTGGAAGGGATGTGCAAGTCGAAAGAGATGGTTGCAGTATTGACAGAACTGTGAAATGAGGCACTGTTGGCCAGTGAATTGTATGGGGGGAGACTGTGGGCAGAGGAGCAACTAACAGTGGTTGTGAAGCTGAGTAGTTGGAAGTTGAAGAGAGGGAGAGTGGTTTGGATGTCAATATGTCAGCACGATGATGTTGAAGTGTGGCGTAGTTTACACCAGGCTGTGGTTGAGTTTGCAGAGGCAAGGATAATGGAAGAATTCCAACAGTTCGTAGGGTATGTGCACAGATATGTGCACAATTGCACAGTTTGGCAGTTGTATGAGTGTTAATTTTATTTTATTTTGGTTGGAGATGATGTTCGTGATCGGATGAGGAGTATGCAGAGGAGTTTATGCAAGGGGGTTGGTGATGTTAGCTGATGTGGTAGGAGTTGCGTATGTAGATGGTCTGTGATAATGTATGTGTAGTGTTTGAAGTTTGTTATTGCAAGTGTGTATGTCTGGGTGTCTGGGTATGTTTGCGGAAGAGCAGTTGCTAAAGAGGTGAATGGCAGGAAATCAGGTGTGTAAGGGGAGATTGACAGCAGTTTTAGTGGTGGCGGAAATGAGTTGAATTGTGAAGTTCAGGGTGTGACAGTGGTATGGTGGTAGTTTTGCGGTGAATGGGGGTGTTATTGCAGGTCTGGATGATGTGGCAATAAGTTGTAGTGATATGTAGACAATGGGTTTGCGCAGGCAGGATGATGGAGACTAAATATTGAAGGTGAAGTTTGTATGAGTAGGAATGAATTGGAGTTGTATGATTAGGATAGGCAGTGTTGGTTATGGTCAGTGACTGTGCAAGTCAGGTGATGTCTGATGTGGTGGAAGAAGGCAATGTTGGTTTGTAAGTGCTTGTGCAGTAGTAGGGGAGGAGATGGACTGTTGTATCGGGTGGTTGGAGAGATGATGATGTAATGTAAGCAGAGGGGTATTAGCAGTTATCAACAGTTTGAATATTGGTGGTTGGATTTTGATGAGTGGAAGTTGGTGGATATTTCAGGCATGGAAGACAGTGGAGATGAACAGGCTGGTAGATATCAGGGCAGTTGAATGTGAGGAGTAAGAGTTGTTATTTTGTGGTTATGCTGTCAGTGGTGATTATGTATTCGAATGGAGATTTGTATGATATGCAGTCATGTATGATTTGAATTTGGTGGAAGAGCTGATGTGGATGATTTGTTTGAGTTAAAGTGTTGGAGTTTGGTTCAGGTGCAAGTAGTAGGCAGGTCTGGGGTAAATTGTATTGGTGTGTTCCGTTGGAGATGAGTGATGTCAGTATGGTTGTAGAAGTGGTCGTGAATGAAGTACGGTTTTGACAGTTGAGTTCAAGTAGACGTGGAGGAAGGTTGGGCAGTGAAAGAGTAGAGATTGAAGATGTTTTTGGATGCGGTATAATTGGAAGTTAATGTGGTAACTGCTGTGGTGTTGATGAAGATGAGATGATGGCAGTGAGTGGTTAACAGCAGAACAGTAAGAAGAGGAGTTTTAATGGTAGAAGTGCACAGACAGTGCACAGAAAATGCACAGTTGTAAAAAAAATTGCAAATGCAAGTCGTACCAGTTTTGTACAAAAAAATATATTGTAAAATGAAAACGATAATGAATTTTTTTTTATAATTTGTGTATTTTTTTGTTTTTTTAATATGGAAATGCAAATGAAAAAAAATAAAAAGAAAACAAACACAAACAAACACAAACAAATGAAAGCAAAACAAACACACAACAATAAATTTTTTTAAATGCACTCAACACACAAACAATCACAAAATGAAATCAAACAAAAAGTAATTCGAAGAATAGAAAATTAAAATCAAGACAAATTCCCCGGCAACGGCGCCAAAAACTTGTTCGTCGACGGAGATACTATCGGTTTAGAAAACCGTCGAACGAATTTAGAAATAAAATTTAACCGCAAGCGCACGGCGTACACTTGTCGTACGTGGCGAATACAGGTCGATCTGCAGGGAATTGATGATTTAAAAAATCTATTCAATCAAATTAAACCAAAGTCGAATGAAAGTTAAGCTAGAGAATTAGAAAATTATCTAACTAACTAGAAGAAAAGAGATGCAAATACAAGAGTTAAATGACAATTTAGAGAATAAATCCACTCTCTAGATCATGTAGTTCAACACATATGAAATCATAATGTAACGACCCGTATTTTTAACACTTTAAAAATACGAATTAAAATAAAAAATTTGGATAAAAATCCGAAGGAAATAAAATTTTGTGTTGTTAAATGTGAATTACAAGTTAAAATACAAAACTGAATTCTGAAATAACTTATTTGTAAATTAAATATGGATGTTAACTTGTATTGAATGTAATAATGAATTGAATTTGATTGTAAACCAAATTGGTTATGATTGTAAACAAAGAATAAATAAAATGGTAGATTTAATAGTGGAAGTTTATGTTATTGAAACTAATATAAATAAATGTAACTTAATATTACAGTTGATTGAAATCAGATAATAACTGAAACTGTAATTTGATAAGGATGTTAACTTGTAATTGAACATATGTAAAGATTTAAATTTGAGTGTAACAAGTAATTGAAACGAATTGAATTTGATTGTAAAAAACAAAATAAATAAAATGTTACATTTAATATTGAAGTTATAATATTGAAATCAACGTAAATGAATGTAATTTAATATTACTGTGAATTTAAATAAGATGATAGCTGAAGAAAATGAAAGTAAATGAATTATAAACCATTGATAATAATGTATAAGTAAATGGTTGATTCAATAATGAAAGTGTAAATCGAAATAAAAGAATTCAATTGGAATTAAATAACTTGAATTTGAATTACAATATAATTGAACGCTGAATCTAATGTAATCTTTTATACTGGATTTATAATGGAAAACTACATTGTAAAAGATTGTTAATTACTGTGAAATTAAAAATGAAATTTGTGAACAATTGAAATTTGATTTAAAAGTTAATAATTTAAAATTGGAAATTTTTATATTGAAATTAAACAGTAGAAATAGCCATTTTACAACTGTCTCGGATTTCGACGAAACCAGTTTCATCGGATCCGTAACAGTGAATTATTGTAAGGTTTCAATTTTCGTAGCAATCGGACTTGTCGTTTGGCCGTGCGAGCTTGAAACGCGTAGAAATTTAATTTCGAATTTAATTAAAATAATCGACTTCAAAAGCTATCTTCCACATACGATTGAATTAGGTCTTGGGACTAGTTCCATTTCGTTCGGAATATGGGTAAAACCTTATAAACGCCTGGCGGCACGTCTCGATTGGAGTTCGGACGATTTTGGACCTAACTATATAAATACGTACGCAAACCGAGACAGTTTTATTATCATTTTATTTCAGAAACCCTAATTTCAAACCATGGCCGCCACCTATTCCATGGCCAGAAATTGCCGATCTTCTTTC
Organism: Allium fistulosum; assembly: GCA_030737815.1. NCBI lineage: Eukaryota > Viridiplantae > Streptophyta > Magnoliopsida > Asparagales > Amaryllidaceae > Allium > Allium fistulosum. The sequence goes on from CM060903.1 coordinate 904,795,498, forward strand.
CATAATATCTCTTAATCCGTTCAACGAAATCGAAAAATTCCAAAAGCAAAAGTGTAGATCTCGACGAGCTCTTCAAATCCATATGGTTGATTTCTGGTAATACGTCACGGATTCGCCAGGATCTGGCTTTGAATGTCATGCGTATTTTCACGTTTTTCGAGAAAATGGCGTGGCATGGGGCGGCGCAACTTCTGGCGTGGGTGGCTCTGCTGGGGACGCTCGCGTAGGAACATCCTGATCATCGTTCGGTCGACGTTGTAGGCGTGCGTGATGGGTTCGGCTGTATTCTTTGGGGAAGAAGATGGTATATTGTTTATTTTATTAATTAATTATTTTATATTAAAATGCAAATGTTCTAACTCAAATAACTTTTGCATACGAGCTCGGATCGATGCGCGGTTTTCTCCGTTGCGTTCGTATTGAAATTCCGGACAACGTGGAGCTAGTTTTGTTGGATTCCGAGACTGTTCAAATTTGGGCCTTTATTTTGGTTTTAAATCGTCGATAAATCAAATGTGAGTGTTTATACGCTCACAATTGACTAAAATAATTTTTTGTTAGTTAAAATTATATTCTGAAGTGATATGAAATTTATTGGCTGTTGTTTGGTAGGTTTAATTCTCATTTATATTGATATATGAATTAATTGATAGAATTTAAATTGACCGTTAAAATAAATTTAAATTTAAATTGGCAGTATATTACTCGATATTGATAATTATAAAATTGTTGTGAATGTTATTGGCTTTATGGTTGATTGGTTGTGATGGATGCTATTGGTCGATATTGGTTGTTTATTTATTTTGATATATCATGCTATCATCATGTATATTGTTTATTGCATATAAAACTGTAAACTGAATCATTTCGAATAAATTAAGAAATAGGTTGAAATGATATACCTATGACATCTATTTGGATTGAAATGATATATATCCATCCTTGAAATTAAAATTGAAATAATTATCCACTTGGCCATAGGTTAGAAAATTATACACGGACACCGGGTTGGTTAAATTAAATGATTTTAAAAGTTGTTTTGAAATTATTTAAATGAATTGATTTTAAGAATAAAATCCAATTTATGGAAATTGAATTATTTTGAATTGAAGCTCGAAATGTTGGAATTTAAACGTGGTAAACAAAATTGTTTAATTATTCGAAGTTTAGATTTTTAAGTAAAAAAAATTGAAATACGGCGTAAATTTTCGAAAGTTGCTGAATATTTCTAAGAAAATTTATATGAAATGATATTTCAAGTTTGAGTTTGGAATTGAAAATTTATTTGGAAATTGAGATTTAATTAATTTGGAATTGAATTGAAATTTAAAGAAATTTGTGAATTGAACTAAATTGAAACTATTGAATTAAATTCGAAGATAAAATTGGTTTGAATAGGATTTGAACTGAAATTGATGATATGAGATTTGATTAAATTTTAATTTTGGAATTCGAGTTTATGTGAATCGATTTGTGAAATTTGAGGAAGCTATTGTTATATAAAGTATTTTAAACTATATCTAAAACTAATTATATTTTACTTTATAAATTTTAATATAAATTATTTTAATATAAATCATTTTCAATATAAATTATTTTATTATAAACTATTTTAACTTATAACTATTTTATATAAACTATTTTATTGTATAAACTATTTTTCTATATATACAAATTTTAATATCTAAACTGTTTAAGAGGAAAGTGTTAGGATTCCAAAATGTGATGATTTCAAGCTATGATTTCAAAGTGTTATGAATTTCAAGGTTTTGATTTCCAAAGTGTTTTGATTTTTAAAGACTTATGATTTCGAAAGCGATATAACTTTGGAAAGTGATATGATTTTGGAAATGGATTTATTTGAAGTGAAAGTGATATCGTATTGATATGGTTTTGAAATGGCAATGATATGTCAGTTTTGAAATATAACTGTTTTGAAATGTAAAGATCCAACCGGTGTGAAAAATATAACGTAGTTATTGAAGAGTCCGGGATCGGATATGGACATACTCTCTGTCGATACCGAAAACCACTTTAATAACTAATATACGCGGAGTGTTGATCCAGAACAAAGTGGATGGTTTTGGTGAACGCGTTGACTGAAGAAAGAGAACGATTTTGGATGACCCCTGACATGACTAAAACAGGAGCCACGTCGGGCCATTGAGGATCGTCATCTCTAGCGGACACACTTCTTCGATACCATATCTATTACTATTGTGATTCGATTTGGGTGCACCTCTTGATTTGGGAGTGTTGTTTCGCGGTGTTGAGGTAGTAGTTGTTATGCTCAACATCAGTCCGGATCACGCAACTACTAGTCTCCTAGTTGGTATCGCCTCATGTACCTTGTCATACTGATTATCCTATTCGTGACCACTACGATTTGTTTTGTGTTATACCTATGGGGTACCCTCTGATAACCACTAGTTTACGGTGGGGCTTACGGTGCTGTATAGACTATGACATTTATAAACTGTGTTAAGGGTGGAATGGGCCATGGCTTAACAGTAGTTTGATATTTTACTTTATGATAGACATTATTGTATATAGTGTATTCTATTATATAGTAGATAGTTTAATGGATCCTTAGGAGATGGAAATCCCGAACATCTCTTAAGTTAATGCACGCACGTTAAACACTGGATAGGAGGTGTCTAAAACCCGTAAACATCTCTGACACCGTCACACTCATATTTACTTATTCGATTTAACTTACATGAGATATTTTAGTCCTGACTCGAGTGTTTTGTCTTTTCATTACGCTCGGGTTAGGCTGAGCATTTCAGATAAGGTTGAAGATCTATTCTGGAGGACGAAGACGGAGTTAGGTATTACATCATTTGTATTCTACTACTGTATTATTTTTCTGCTGCATTGTTGTATTATCTCTGATATGTATGTAACTCTGATTTATAATGTATAATAATAATCAAATTTATTTATTTAATAGCTTCATGAACTGTTATTTTATTATTATTATATATTTTTCCTTCCGCTGTGAGATTCTGAGTTGTTTCTATTCTTCCTTATCTATTTCTTATTTACCCCAATAACTATCTGTATTTTGGATTGTTTGAGTCGGCATGGGTGTATGTTTTGTCGACTTGAACGGTCAAAAATGCAGGTTGTTACACATAATCTCTCTTTTATGGTCATTAGTGCTTTAATTGATGTGCCTGTCATAAGTATGACATATTTTTGCTATTAGTTAGCCAACATAAGCCATCAAACTTTGACACACCCCTTAAACCACTTATTAACTTTCATGAAACTTGACAATGAAAATGAAAATGAAATCTATTTTAAGTATGGCCTATTAACTATTGATTAGAAATATAGACCATCAAATTTGAATTTCAAATCACTTTCTTTTGCCATAATCATATTTTGATGAAGAGGCAATTAGTGTTAGTGATTTTTTAAGCATAGCCTATTTGATGTCAACAATATAGGCTATCAAATTCAAAGCAAAAACAACTAGTAAACCATTTCTACCATCATCATTAAGCACAAAAATAGAGCATGAATTAACAAATAGTTGAAGCTACATAATTAGAGAGCTTCATTACCCCTAAATTGAAGGAATTTAGCATCCCATATTTGTCATTTGATTAACAAATGTAGCTAGCAACATGAAAGCAAAAAGAAAGGATAATGAAAGCTAATGGAAAAGAGAAGCTAATTAACAATAATTAAAACTAATCTACTTTGCATGAATGTAAATCTACACTACAACATGAAAGGAAATAAACAAGAAAAGAAAAAGAACATGTATTAAATTGCATAAAAGAATTACATAAGAGAAGAAATGGCTAAGTAGCCATGAAAAGAAAGAGAGCTTTGATTTATTTTCTAGCTAAAAACTAACTAAAGAGAGACTAAGGGGGAGGAGGATTACATGAAACATAAGGGGATTTTATACATATGTTAAACCCTAATTCATATTTTTGGGGAATGCCCAAAATACCCTCTTAGGAAGTGTGGAGGCCAAGTAATCATTAGCTTCAAATAATCCTCATTTAAGTGTACATGAAGCCATTAATTCCATAAGCATATGCATTAGCCTCTAATTTGTACATTAAGGTAGGTGGGTAGGTAGGGTCCTCCATTATCTTCACTTTGAATTATTTCCATCTTCATTTGTTCTCTTCACTCTTATGCATGCATATATCATCATGTAACCACTTGTAAAATTCACCAAATTTCCTACAAAACAACATAGAAAATTCCAAGTAAATTTTCATAATTTAATAAATGCATAAAAATGACCATTTTGCCCCTATATGAAGATGAATATGTGACAATTTCAAGTAATTTGAATTTTGGTTTAAACAAGTTAAAATATCCAATATGATCATTTATTTAATTTAAATAGATTAAATATGGTGGTAAAAATATGCACATTTACGTGCACATCAGTCACACCTTGTGAATTTAATCCTTAAAAGTTGATACTAATACATCCACGACATTCGCGTGTCGAGCATTCAAGTGCCAGAAAGACACATTGTTGGGGTGAAAAAAAAAGATAGAATAGAATCTCACATCGTGATGAGTAATATATAATATCCAAATGGTCTTTACAAAAGAAAACTTTAACATACACACAACAATCAGGATAAACTAAACTATCATCAGCTTAGACAGTTATAACAGTCCGTTCTCACAAATGTTGATAAATACAACATAAGAAATGCAATGGAAAATAAAATACGTGAATAGATCTTGGAAGCATCCAACTCGTCTCCTGAAGCACTAAAGCGCCCATCGCTAAATCTAGAAATATACTTGGGTCTGACCCAAGTATTATAAGAAAATAACACCCGTATTAGTCTGGTAAACCAGTGTGAGAAACTTAAATCATATGGATTTTTATATTTATAAAACCTTTAAAAAATAAAGATATCACGTAAGACCATGCTGCACATAAACACGGACGGGTTTTTACCTTACGATAACCATTTTTATTAGAAAATCTTGTGATATTATAATAATGTCTAGGGTTTAAAATAAATATATAACATAGTTGAAATGCTTACATCTCACATTCCATCATATTTGGTATAGAACTAAGTCCGTAAGGCACAAATAAAAAATGGATTTCACCGATGACAAGGCTACTGGGGTACCACCTGTCACAGTATACTTCTAGATAAAATGTACCGAGGCTACAAACATTGCATCTCTGCCAACATAGAACCGGCCTGCCCCTTCCTAGATAGTACCAAATAATTCATCACTTCGGCTGTCAACTTGACAAACCATTTCCATGGACCTGGCATACATAATCCGTAAATATCGATCTAGATACAAATGATGATCATGCCCTAATGGTAGCGAACCACATAGCCCCGTTGCATCTCCTCTATTTTAGTCATTCCTGAGTGTGAGGCTTGAGACTATGTTTAACCTTTTAGCAAATCCCCCTTGGAATGCTAACACTGCCCTCTAGCAACAATGTAATGCCTGCATTCATCAAAATAAGTTGTTTTGGGACTGAACAAACCAAAGGCATTACCTTTACTATATCCCTTTTAGAATCACCCTCGGGATTAGTAGCAAGTAGTCCTTGCACTTCAAAAAACTCGACTACGATTTCCATCATCTTCAAGATGTCCTCAGTTCAAACGCTTATACCAGTTCGAAGTGGTTTTCGAATAACTCATGCTTATCCAATCCAGGTCTCTCCGAACCAACAACTAATAGTTTTCGGTTGAATCAATCCCAGTTCTTTCAGAAGTAAGCGGACGATACAAGAGTCCGAAGGGGATCTTGAATATACACCCTTAATGAGTTCTCCCGAGAGAATCCCAAACCATATGAACACGTGAAGCTTTCATATACTTCCTAAGTAAAAATTAGCCAAGATTTGATGGTCAGTTATTTAGCTATCAAATAAGCAAACAATCAAATCAGAGATTTAATTTCAAATGGAAACCAAGCATGATTAAGCACATAAGCAACCACTAAGTCACTTTAATTAACCGTCATTAATTAAACCACTTTGTAAATACTTGTGTTAAAATACCTTTACAAAAGATATACATGATTATACTACTCATTCCATATTCATTTATACTCTTTCAGTGCTTGAAAAAACATCCTACTTATCTCATCGGTATAAGTATATTCACAAAATACTAAATTTTTAATACTCATAAAATGTATCCATATACTTATCTCAATGGTATAAGTGTATTTACAAAACATTATGAAAGATTTCATATTTCAAAAGCATACTTAAATGGGACAAAAATAAATGTCACTTAAAGACATTATTGACTATAAACCCAAACAACTTTCCTTTCTTGTAAGTAAATGGACCCTATGGAAATTAGACCAAATATATTTATTACCACTTTCCAATTTCAAACGTGTACTACCCTTGATTAACAATATAGTCGGACAAGTTAGCATACTATCCTTGCCTCAACATATATTCTTAAACTCTCATAGATAGAGACGAGTTTTAATACCTTAGAATTTAGTGTTAAGTATCAAAAATTGCTTTCCATACCACCATAAATTATAAAGATCATTTATAGAATTCGAATCTCCCACACTTCTCATGTTTTTGGTATTTCGACTTACTCCATCCCTCGTCTAGAAACGAAGGCAGGTAAGTCAGGGCACTGCTTGCTCCTGGCCTTGCCTTAGTTAAAACACTCTGATTCTAGATACCACAAATAGAGGATCAATCTACTCATCGGCTTTAGTGCCAAATATAAGACTACTTAATCTCCATAAGTAACTGAATTCGTATACGGAAATAATACCTCATATACTTAACATCAATCTTCGATTTCAAGCATAAACTATCCTTTGGTTAATAATAAAGCCGTTTAAGTTGGGGTATTATTACCTCTCAAACCTTAAATCGACGACATTCTTATCTTTCAGGATATGTAGTAGTTTATCTACCTCGAAGCTTAATGATAAGTATAAGACTTCATAAATTCCTTATAATTATTTAAAACAAACAGAGTGTTATAAACCAAACTTCTTTATTCCACATTCCAAAATCTCTTACTATAACTAGAATATTATAGTCCATAACTTTTTTCTATTTTTTGAAAATCACTTAATAAAACACAGAGATTATAATTCCAGACTTTCCCTCTTCATACTACAATATAGTTTAAACTTTTTATTTAAAACATCTCTTAAATATCATTACTTTTAAAAGAAAGTTTGACTCTATTTAAAAACATCTCTTAACTACAATATGTTTAAAAGAACCACTTACTTTATTATATCAAATAATCTTTTAAATCGCATATATAAATTTCAAACCTCCTTTTAAACATTTTAAATAAAGTTTAAATTTTCCATTCAAATCATAACTTAAAACCACCACTGTTTAAAAACAATTCAACTTTGAAAAGTAAAGAGGTTTCCCTTATATAAACCACTTGTATAAATATCCCAAAAAAAAAATTAAATCTCAAATCTGCTTTAAACTTTCTACTCTTCAACTGTACATTTTCAAATTTAAATTTAAAACTCTTATACAAAACATTACTTGAGGATCTTTAATTAAACCCCAACTTTGATTTGAAAAGATATGATTTTTCCCTTTATAAAATTTACATCTCTTATTTAAATAACTCAAATAAATTCTTTAAAATGTATTTAAAACTTCAAACTCCTTTTTAAATACTTATACAACTTTTATAAAACACATTTGAAAAGAATTTATAGAAATATCTAAAGTAGATAACCTTTTACACTTACTAAAATCATAGATTTTCAAAGTGCATCGACTATCGCTATACGGACCGTACCTTTTAAAACTTTAGTTTGTAAATCAAATATCTTTTAAACCTCATTTCTTCTATATTTTATTATATCATAAGTATATAAACAATTTACATCAAAATATTATAAAAACTAAAGGTATATTAAAAACCTTTTTATAACAAGTCAGAAACTGTATCTTTTTTCCTAGAAGTATTTCTACGAGGCTTAGCAACCACTATGGTACTTAAACAAAGCTACCATTTATTTTCATCTCAAAGGAGTTCAACTTTCTAAGTCATATCACAAGCATTTACATAAACAAGAATATATCTAAATAAAAATCAACATAATAAGAAACTCCTTAGAGTCCCTCTATAAATTTTCTGGTATTTTGAAGTGTATTCATCGCGATCTATTCGCTATGAAATACTTTGACTTCCTTTGCTTTGGTCCCCTACAAAAATGGTTATGTATGTCATCCACTTTCAAACAGGAATCAAACAACATTAAACACTATATATATGTATGTATGTATGTATGTATGTATGTATGTATGTATATTTACAACATAAACAATAATATATTACAACATGTCACATTATTTTTAAAACTATTTCAAAGTGAGATATCTTACTTTTATATTCAACCAAGCTCTAGAAAAAGGTCATTAACTTCCTTCTTCTACCCAACAAAAAATAAAGCAACTTCCTTTCTTTGCTTTCGCTTGCGCCTACCCCCTTCCCCTTCTTCCTTTTACTTATGTCCAAGGCCCTATAACCTCCCCCAATGCTCACGGTCATGAAGAAGAAATAGGAAATGGCACCAAAGTTTGTTTCTTTGTGATGTAGAGATTGTTGGCTCAATGATTCTAGACTCGTAAGAGTTTTGAGGGGAAATTGAAGTGTTTTGGAGTAGATTTAGTTAAGAAAATTTAGTGGAAAATAGTAAAGAAGAGTAAAGGAGAAGAGAGCAAAAGTTGGAAATGAAGTAAATACGGAAAAATGAAGTAAAGGAGATTTTTTTTATAAAATTGAAAAAGTTACCAAATGACCCATTGTCCCTTTGCCAAATTACTTAATTACCCCTCCACTACCCTTACAAAATTCAATCATGGTACATCTTTCCATCATGCCTTAGCCACCCTAAGCCATCCTAGGCTCCATGCTACCATACCATAATAGTTCCTTACTACTTTTCATCCTTAAAACATGCCATACTTTGCTCCTTAAATTAAGGCCGTATATTCCCTTAATTAAATCATGGTTTATTACTTAATTTTGATTAAGAAAGACGGTGATTTTAAATACTTGTTATTGTCTCTATTTGTTACTATTCAAGTTCCAATATGTTTAAACAACTTTTAATGAAATGAAAAGTTGATTTTCAATAAAACGTTTTTCGGTCATATTTTCAATATTACTTCAAAGTATGTATTTCTGTAAATATATTTCAAAATAAGTTTTATATCATTGGTTATTAATTAAAACAGGGTTATTTAATTATTAAAAACCATCAATTGAATATTTAATATTAATTAAATATTCATAAATCAAAGCAATAAAATTGTGGGTTGTTAATTAAATATTTTTATGTTTTAAACTTGTATATTACCCTACTACATCCTGAGAGTATATACAACTATCTGATTTAATCCTTTAACTTTTCGTTTTCCTTAAATTCAAGTGCGGGCCCAAAATATCTAGGTATTAAAACTTAGTCGACTCCTTTGACCTCTTTACTTATCAGATCCATTGAGTAGCTAAATATAGTAGGATGCTATTATCCAAACTCAGTCCTAGAGTCTACTTTTTCCGTAGACATCTCTAAGGTAAAGATGTTTTATTAGTCAGCCCAATAACATCAAATAGTCTATACAGCTTAGATGTTAAAACAAAAGACACGGTTTTAATAAAACAAAGTTTATTAAATCCTTCTTATTAAATTTAACCCATTTAAAAACTTGTGTTAAATTATTTCTTCTCTAACCAAGAGTGATATAAACATATATTAAATATTTCAATTAACAACACACTCTTTTATCAAAAATACCCTTTTAATTTTTAAATCCATTTCTTTAAGGAAACTTAAGAACTAAATACCCGGCTTTTATTTCAAAACCTTTTTGGAATGATACTATATATTTTAATCCATATAATATATATATATATATATATATATATATATATATATATGGACCGAATAACACCAAAATGATACCAAGGAATTGGGTCCTATTAAATAGTATCATACATCCCCTTACCAAGAAGGGTAATTCTTAAGAGAAGTGTTTACCATCCTAACACATCTATTGCCCATTCTTAGTCATTTCGAGCAGCTCGAACTAGTTAAAAAAAATACCTTTTCTTTTCAAATCCAATTTTAAAATAATACTGTATAATTTTCCATATAAATAGTTTTAACAAAACCTATCACCAACTTGCTTTGGGTTTGTTCAGGTTCGAAATCGTTTTGATCGTACAATGATAAAGGGAATAATTTACTAAGTGCACCACAATGTTCGCCTAAACAAACATCCGATTGCCACTTAGAAGATTGTTCATATTACCATAAAACTAATCGAGACTCATTCCTCGAACTATCCAAAGAAAACGTATCTTACTTAAAATTCTCTTTGAAAATACTTATAACTTATAAATAGTTTCAAGTAATACTATTATTACCTTTCTCAAAAATAATTTGAAATCTCTTTTTCAAAGATGCCGGGATTTAAATTCTTGAAATCCTCCTTATTTACAAAACACATTTTATAAACCTGATTTATGAAATTAACTTTATATATAATCATTCCTTTCTGTATAAAATAAACTTTATAACAACCTTACCACTAACACTTGGTAAAATTATGAAACTTAATTCACAGGTGTCCATATTTGATCTAAATTAAACCAAACAATAAATGCTCATAAACTAGCTGATCATAAATAATCAATCAAAAAACAAAAGTCAATGCTCCTAAACTGGACGAGCATGACTAGTTAAACAATACATGATAATAATTGAATATTATCATTTATAATGAATAAACACGTCATAAATGACTATATTAATTTTTGAAAATTATTCTTTTATATATAAAATATAATCCTAGGTAAAATTATTCCATTTACCAATTTCAAAATTTATGTGTCGGTTTGCCTTGTCCAAGTGTTTAGAAATCCCTATCGACACTGTGGCATCCAACGTCATAACCAGAATCCATTAACTAATCGATAGACCAATTAACACAATACGTTTTTATAGCAATAACAAATACGCTCTTGTACATATATACACCCATACTCATTCTAAGGTGTCACTTACCCTATCTTAAATGAGTTTACCCCACCAAAGCCAAGGTTCTCACGCAACCTTCAGGTCTGATACCACTGTGATAACCTTCCTTTTTGACCCTCAAAAGTTGACACTAATACATCTACGGTACCCACATGCCGAGCATTCGAGTGCCAGAAAGACAGATTATTGGGATGAAAGAAAAGAAAAGATAGAAAAGAATCTCACATTGTGACGAGTAATATATAATATCCAAATGATATTTACAAAAGAAAACCTTAATCTACATACAACAATCAGGGTAAACTAAACTATCATCGGCCTAGATAGTTATAACAGCCTATGTTAGTTCCTAAGATGATGGTTTTGATGACAACAACCTTAGGACTTGTTATAAAATATATATACTAATATTCTTATCTGGATATATATGTATATGCAGGATATATATATATATATATATATGCAAGTACTGAGAATGAAGACTGTATAGTATAAAGATTCAAGACTGAGTATAGAGATTCAAGACTGACGGATTCAAGACTGAAGAAATCAAGACTGAAGACTCATGAGTATCAAGAGTTCAAGATATCAAGATAAGTAATAGAGTCTGGATTTATGTTAAAACTTCATAATAGCACTAAAATCTTTATTCGGATTTTAATTGTGGAATGGAATCCACCTTCTCACTTTAATAGTGGGATGGAACCCACGACCACTTTAGTGCGATGGAACCCACGACCTTCTCTAGTGGAATGGAATCCACGAAATTTTCAAAATGATTTATTTTTAAGAATTTTTTCAAGACTATCTTTTTAAAAGTTATCTCTCTAGGTTTAAATATTTTAGCCTTAACTATTTTTAAATTTTAAAATCGTTTCTTGTTTTTAAACTATCTCCTGGTTTTAATGGTTTTAGATTTAATATTAAAATATTTATATTGAGCTTTTATTACTTTTATATTATAGATCATATATTTTTAAGATTACTTTTTAAATCTCTTTTATAAGTTTAAACTATGTTCAAAATGGTTTACAAAGATTAGAAATTGTTTTGACAAGTTTTAGAATAGAAATCTTTTTAAAGCAAAATTAATTTTCAAAATTCACATAGGCATGTCAACATCCCTCATCCCCATGTCGACATGGTGATCGTAAAATTAAAATTTCAAATTTTCAAAAGAAGTGTCTATTCATCATAACCTTTCGCGAATGGACATGACTGTTGTTCTTCTATAAATACCAGTTGTTTTTAACGAATTTTAAGTTAGTTTTCCTTCATTTCTTCACTTTTTCTTCTCCACTGAAGTATTCTCTTATATTTTAACAAAACTCTACCGAAATACTAAGTGAATCAAACTTGATCATCTCTAGTTTGATTCTCTGTCACTCTCTCCCAAAGATCTCGGTGCTATTCAAAGTTATAGGATCATTTGTAATCAAAGAAGTGTATTAAGTCTCTCTATCTATCAAAGTGATATTGGAAACGGTGTGATTGTGGCCCGTAAATCAATTGGGTGTGATTGTAGCCTGTAAATCAATTAAGTGATCTTGTAGCCTGGTTAAATCAAGAGAATTTGCCCTGGACTTGGAGACAGAAGGGTGTATCTCGTGGCCTTGAAATCAAGGTTGTAATATCGACATTATATTTGAAAAGAAATCTGCACAAGAAATTGTGTGGGACTGGATGTAGGATAATTCCGAACCAATATAAAATTCCGGTGTGTTCTTTCCTTTACTGCTTTTATTTACTATTTGCATTTGTGTCTGATTTTGTGATTGCCTCTGTGTTTGTGAAATTGCACCTGTATGTGTTTGATTTTTGAAAAGATTTCAAAAATTCCATAAAATCGATTAAACACTATTCACCCCTCCCCCTCTAGTGTTAATCCAGCCTTTGGATCCGTAATCCGCATTTCCTAGAGTCTTTCCTCACAAATGCAGATAAATACAAAATAAGAAATGCAGCGGAAAATAAGATACGTGGATAGGTCTTGGAGGCATCTAACTCGTCTCCTGAAGCTCCAAAGTGTCCATCCCTAAATCTAGAAATATAATCGGGTCTGACCTAAGTATAATAAGAAAATAACAACTGGATCTATTTGGTAAACTAGCATCAGAAACTCAAATCATATGGATTTATATATTTATAAAAACTCTTAAAAATAAAGGTATCTCGTAAGACCACACTGCACATAAACACGGAAGGGTTTTTTACCGTACGATAACCGAACCATTTTTATTAGAAAATCTTGTGATATTATAATAATGTCTAGGGTCTAAAATAGATAAATATATATAACATAGCTGAAATGATTACATATCACATTCCAGCATATTTGGTATGCAACTAAGTCCATAAGGCACATATTGGAAAATTGATTCCATCAATGACAAGGCTACTGGGGTATCGTCTGTCACAGTATAACTTTAGATAAAATATACGAAGGCTACAAACTTTGCACCTCTACCACCACAGAACCGACCTACCCCTTCCTAGATAGTACTGAATATGATCATCACCCCAATTGCCAACTTGATACCGTTTCCATAAGCCCATTATACATAATCCATAAATATTGATCTAGATACAAGTGATGATCATACCCTAATGGTTGTGAACCACATAGCCCTGCTATATCTCTCATGTTTTAGTCATTCCCAGATGTGAGGCTTAAGGCTACATTTTAACTTTTAGAAAACCCAGCTTGGAATGCCAACACTGTCTTTCAAGCAATAATGCAATGCCAGCATTCATCCAAATATGTTGTTCATGGACTTAACAAATCGAAGGCATTACCTTTACTACATTCCTTTTGGAATCAGCCTCGGAATTAGTACCAAGTAGCCCTTGCACTTTAAAGAACTTCGTCTTGGATTTCCATAATCTTCAAGATGTCCTCAATTCGATCACTTACAAAAATTTCCTTAGATGATCACAGAATGATGATTCATGGGTATCTAATTTACTTTATGATTTGCTGAAAACCCTCAAGGTCATAAAGAAGTTTAGGAGTAAAGAATGCATGATTATGTTATATATACGAGATATAACTAATACCATATTATTTACCATTCATGAGGGTATTATACAAAATATAACTAATAATGTGTTATTAACCATTTATGAGAACTAAAATTTGTTGAGTGCCCATAAGGTTGTAGTAATATGATAAATGATCCTACAGTCATTAAAGGAATTCCTGAAATTCCCACATCTCATTTATAGTTTTTAAGATATTTAAAATCTAGTGGGAGCCTTATTAGAAAAATATTATAAACCATTCTAATAAATGTAAGATTGTATGTAAGATTATAATAATCAATTATAATAAATTTGCATAGCTAATGTAGTTGATAAAATTGATTATCGATTAATATATACTAATTGAGATGAATAAAAAAGTGATAAAGAAATATAATAAATTACTTATCAATAAATTAATATTTTAGCATTTGTCACTTCAATACACATGTAAGAGCCAAGCAATACAATCATTAAAACATTTGAGTCTTGGTCACTTAAGTGTAAATTTGTCCTCGGTTGTGTATTGTCATCTATGAGTTTGAACGTTAAAACAGTACAAGAGTATAGATATTTGATTCATATTTGATCACATACAGAAAATGTATGGTGAACAGTCATGTTCGTAATATATAGAATTTTGACGAAATTATTTTATTTGAAATGAGCAAGTAAAGCATAGTATGGAATCATGTGTTTAATACGATTAAGCAATGAAGATTTTGTTCTATTAGAAACAACACTGGACCAAGGATTATAGCAAACTTAAGAATTAGATCACTAAATGTCAGTTTTTATCAGTTTACTTAAGTAAACCTCATTTGATCTCCTTAATGTGTTAAGGATGACTAAATGCATTTTGTAAAGAATTATGATGCAATCTTACAGAAAACGAATTCTCTTTTGAACATTTTGACCATTTAAAAGAGAAAGCGGAAGTCCGAGAGTGGATGTAATATAGGCACAATCGAGATAATGAGTGAGCGAATTGTCACCTCTACTTCATGAATAGACATCAAAAATGAAATTGTGTAAAATATATGTAGACACTTAATAAGGAACAAGAAATATGATTTCTATTCTAAATGTATTTTTGTTATAGAATCTATAAGATTTCTTATTTGAGTTGAGATATTTCATCTGAAACTCTCAACTATATAGTAGAAGAAACAAATAGCTCATAGTAAGTATTAACCTGCTTTTTAGCCAAGTCGATTTTAGATAGAATTAGAAGGCCAAAATGAAGACGAGAAGGTTCACGAACTTGTAAACATGCTTAGAAAGGCTAAATGATTAGACTTAAAAATTTGATGGAAATTGAGGCTAAGTAGACCATTCAGTACCGAGAGGAACCACTTGGTACCGAGACATTTTTCTTCCAGTTTGCAACTCCCAATCTCCTTATACTCCAAGTATTTCGTCAAGCTCTCATTGTCAAGTGTTTTTCTTAAAGTTTAGATGAGCATTTCTCAAGATTGATGAGAATAGAGCAAAGAAAGAGGGATAGTTCAACTATCGTCGATAGAATCGTCGAAATCAACTCAAAGTCTATGGAAAAGATCTTAGAAAGCATCGAATTGAAGATAGGAGAGTGAGACAATGAAGAGTTAAGGATTTGCAACTAAGTAAACCACTCGATGGCAAGAGGAACTTATTGGTACCAAGAGGTTTTTATGGCGAACTGAGCCAATGTGCTTGGTGGTGATTTCTTGAACTGGTCTCTAGACTTCAAGGCAATCGGTCTTCTGAACCTATACTGTTGTTGCTTTATAAATATCAACCTTATTACAAAAATAAAGAAGGATCTTCACTCTGATTCACACTCTCCATCTTCTTCACTCTTATCTCCTTCCCCAAATATACTCTAGAAACTTCATTGTAAATTTGAGATCGACTAGATTAGCGTTAGATTTGATAATATTAGTTGTAATCCGAAGAGGAAACGACTAATAACAAAGACTAAAGTGGACATACGCTAGAAAATTTGCCGAAACACTATAAAAATTATGTCTTCTTTTCTAGTTTTACCTTTATTCTATTAGAATTGGTGTTTTCATATGATATTTCAATGTTAGTGCCATTTTTAGCATCAACATTTTGGTGCTTTCATTGAGAGAGAGCTAGACTTCACAACCTAAAACTTGGATATAAAGTTTGGAGAAGATGAAGCGGCTTAACACCAACTCTATGATTGGAGGAAGTCAACCAGAGCATGGAGGCAACCAGTAAGTCAACCAGAGCATGGAGACAACCAGAAGGCAAACAGGAGATGTTAGATGGATTTTTCCAAAGATTAGGACAACAAGGAATAGCTGGAGCAGGTAGAATTCAAAACCAAGGACTAGGATCAAATGCATGAACATCTGGAGTTGGAGCGGAGCAAACTGGAATAATGCCCCCACAATCATGAGTACTCGGTGTCGACCCCAATACTCTCGGCACCGAGAGGAATGTACTGGGAGCAACGCTGAATTGAGCTTAGGGAAAGCTAGGATGATGAGAACGAATGATGCTGAAGCCAGAAATGTAGATCAGAACGCAAATGCACAGCGAATGAAGGAGTATGTGCTTGAGTTTCCTTGTAGAAACGGGGGGCAGAATGAAGCTAGAGATGCGGATCAAAATGCAAATGCACAGCCAGAGGAGTATATGTTAGAGTACCTTAAAGGAGTGAGGGACGGAGTGCGGCTAGTGATCAAAGACTTTCATTAGACGACAATAACTGGAAGGCTGAAATTATTAGAAGGACAGTGAGAGGTGGACCTCCAAACTAGAGCTTGGAAGACGTAAATAGGAATGCATTTACCTCTAACATCTGAAATGCGAGGAATTACCCTGATTTCAAACTTCTGGCGTTGGAAATATACGATGGGCAGATGGATCCAGCAGTTCATCTAATGAGATACATCCAATACATAGAGGTTTCTGGCACTTTTGATGGGGTAATGGGATGGTGCTTCCCGTTATATCTGCCAGATTTGGCAGCAATGTGGTTCAAACAGTTGGAGAATGGGTCCAGAAGCATGTGGACTAATTTAGTGAATAGGTTCTTAAGACAGTTCAGAGTTCATATCTTTCGACCAAAGAATGTGATGATGTTATCAAGCATAAAGGAAAGGCTTAGAGAGACCTTTAGAAGTTATTTGATGAGATTTAACATGGCACCCGCCGTAGTTGATAAGCCAAATCCATCGATAATTCTAATGGCAGCGATGTCTGGAGTCACAAGCAAGACCGACTTTAGAATTGCATTGCAAAGGGATCCACCGATGGATCTCGTGGAATTTTACTATGAAGCCGAGAGATATCTACGTCAATAAGATGCATACGCTATAACACTAATGTTAATGCTGTGGATGACGGAGGACCGTCCGGAGAAGGATATGGAAAATAAAAAAGGAAGCGAAAAGCTGATAACCACTACGAAGGACCGAAACGACAAAGAAGGAATCGAAGTTCTCTTCGTACACTAATTTAATCGAAACCCCAAAGAGGACATACCTGGATACTGAGGGGCGGATCCCCTATCAAAGGCCGGCTAAGAGGGAACCCATGGGTAGGGAGAGAAGGTCTAGAAAGTTTTGCCTATTCCATGAGCTAGATGAACATGAAACAAACGAGTGCAGACACCTTTGTAATCTGATAGAGGAGCTGGTTCGGAGCAACCAGCTGCAGCAGTACATAAGGAACGAACTGCAATGGTGGAGCAGGAGCAACCACCATCTACGGCGAATGCATCAAGGAACAACCAGGGATCTAGTTCGAGATTCAAAATCCCATGATCAGGATGGACAGGAGTTAGGTTCGGTCCCACGCTTTACTTTCCATTTTGAATAATTAAGACGATAATAATCTCGAACCGCTTACACATGTACAAGATCTTGATTGGTCTTTAGGCATGCACTGAGTTGGATGTCCAAGATGAATAGATAAGATAATAATAACCTCAGACCGCTTACATGTGTATGAGATCTCGATCGATCTCTAGGCAAGCTCGAAGTTGGATGTTTGAGATGAATAATTAGGACTTTTGCTTGCTCGTTTTCTTTGATTTTTTGAAAAATTCACTTGAATGTGACGATTGATATTGATTGTGGTAGTCCCATCCGAAGAGATCAAGTGGATAGGCTTGCTTGTCGTTAAGTCCCCTTGCTAGAGAACGAGTGGATTAGACTCAGCAAGGATTCATAGAGATCAAAAATAAGTCCCATCACTGGAGAGTGAGTGGATGAACTTGCTTGTCATTGAGTCCCCTCGCCGAAGAGCAAGCGGATTAGGATCAACAAGGATCTAAAGAGATCGAATCCTAGATTGGATGTTAAATGATCCGAAGAGATCGAATCCAAGATTGGATGGTTAAACGGTCCGAGAGATTGAACCCTGGATTGGATGTTAAACGATCTAGAAGATTGAATCCTAGACTGAATGATTAAACGGTCCGAAGAGATCGAATCCTAGGTTGGATGATAAAAAGATTCGAAAAAATAAAACCCTGGAACGGATGTTGACTTGATAAAGGGATTTGAGCGCCTTGTAAATAGAGTGAGATGCATAAAGCCTGGGCGAACACGGGATGATATTGATATGCAATATGATACCTCCGGATAGAGGCAGGTCCTGCAGGCTGCTCATGATTCGCGACTGACACTTAAGCGAGGATTGGAGTCCGAAGCTATAATAGGTCTCGACCTTTGGCCTGTAGCAGAATCCAAAGGAACCAGATGATTCACTAAAACCGAGATCAATGGATAGCCAGAGAGCTCAACTATTAAAGATTGACTAAAACTAAAACCTGTTCCTGAGCAAAGTACACCTTCCATTCAAAAGGCGTACTTTGGAGAGCAAGTGTTAACTCGCTTTTTAGCCAATCCGATTTCAATTGGAATTAGAAGGCCAAAATGAAGACGAGAATAATCACAAACTTGGAAACATGCTCAGAAAGGCTAAAAGATTGGACTTAAGAAGTTCAATAGAAACTGTGGCTAAGTAGACTACTCGGTACTGAGAGGAACCACTTGGTACTAAGAGGTTTTTCTTCTAGTTGGCACCTTCCAATCTTCTTATACTCCAAGTACTTCCTCAAGCTCTCATGGTCAAGTTCTTTTCTCAGAGTTTATATGAGCAATTCTCAGGATTGATGAGAAGAGAGCAAAGAAAGTAGGATGGTTCAAGTGTCATCGGAAGAATCGTCGGAATCAACTTAAAGTCTATAGAAAAGATCTTAGAAAGCATTAAATTGAAGATAGGAGAGCGAGACAATGGAAATTTAAGGATTTGCAACTAAGTAAACCTCTCGGCACCAAGAGGAACCTCTTGGTATCGAGAGGTTTTTATGGCCAATTGGGTCGATGTGCTCACTGGTGACTTCTTGGACTAGTCTCTGGACTTCAAGGCAAGCGGGCTTCTAAACCTTTACAGTTGTTCCTTTATAAATATCAACCCTGCTGCAACTAAAGAAGGATCTTTACTTTGATTCACACTCTACATTTTCTTCACTCTTATCTCCTTCTCTAAATATACTCTAGAAACTTCATTATAAATATTAAATCCACTAGATTGTTGATAGATCTGATAAAATTAGCAGTAATCTGGAGAGAAAACGACTAATGACAAATATTAAAGTGGACGTAGGTCGGAGAATTTGCCAAACCGCTATAAAACTTATGTCTCCTTTTCTGCTTTTACCTTTATTCTATTAGAATTGGTGCTTTCATATGATATTTGGGCGTTGGTGCCATTTTTGATGTCAACAGTAAGTGATTGAATAGTCAATGGTAAGTGATTGAACAGAGATTCGTATTTCAAATGTTGTTTTTGTAATAGCAGAATTAGTAGGAGCATGCCATATAACAATTGCTAATGAACACATCAAGTTTTGAGAAGTTACTGTCCTGTGTGCCAAATATAATTTATGAAATAATATCTATTTTTGATATTGAAAGGTAATATATAAATAGCTTTATTCTAATATGATATTATGAATATTCGTTATTAAATAAACATGTTTTGGTATATCGATGATGGTATTTGTTTTCGTAACAACAGTGATGCATTAGCTATAGAAATACAAAAAAATATGAAATATTAACAAATAGTTTTGGAATCATAGACTAAGCCATCATTGAGAAATTTTTCTTTAATCATATTACTATGAAATATGTGGTATTTGTGAACTATATCAAAGAATTAATGCCGTAGCACCTATTTTGTGAGAGTGACAAACGAGTTAATGAACTCTTCAGATTGATACATATAGATTTATGCAATCCAAGGTCTAATAATACCAAAAGCGAATCTACTTTCTTCGTTAAATTCAACGATGAATTATCTAGGATACAAACATGTATATTTGATATATTAGTTAGATTTCAATGATTAGTACATGGAATATTGCAACACCCCACCTCTACACCCATACTATCCAAGAATATTTCTAGATAATACTATCAAATAATACATAAAATGAGGCTATATGGAGTAGACACATGAATATTCCATTGGTCTAACACTGGTATGTATTTAAACATCGAATGAGTAACTCACCTATACATACATAATATCGGCACAAAGCAATAAATATGTGTGCCTCCAAGATAGAATAATACATTATATACAGTAAATAACAGAGGACACAGAGTCAGAAACACAGTGATAATATAATACTAAATATACATATTATGTGTAATATACATCACATAAATATATATACAATAGGTGATACAAATTAAGATGATAATGAATATACTAAATTCTAGCCTTCTCTACGCCCAATACATAAGCTGGTCTCACTGTCCATGTACCTAAAATGTCTTGAACTGACCCGAGTATTATAAGAATAACATACGAGTCAGACTATGTTTATAATGATAGGTATCATAATAGCATGAAATGATAGAAAGTATGGTATAATGATAATAGCATAAACAACGCCAAAATATCCCCAATAACAACCATCACAAAACCATATAGAAAAATGTTATCACTTGTATAAATCAAATCAATAGAAATCAAGAAAACCTTATCTAATGGTGAATCACCCATAATAGAAATCAATGTCAACATATGAGAAATTTCCATGAAAATAGGACTAACTCAGCATTGTCCAAAATGGGTAGAAATAGACATTCCCAGGTCTATCATTATGAAGGGCGTCACTTGCCTATAAAATATAAGTAACATAATCCATCGAATAGAATATAAGTGGTGTAACCTTCTTATATATATATATATATATATAATCCAATGGTGATGGAAATTGAGTGTACAATAAGCACAAGGTCCCAAGTAGAGTCATATCGCAATATGGCTATCCGTCATCTCTAAGAGCACCTGATTTATCCACCCCGATCTGCTCTTAATACTGGGGTGAGGGTACAGATAATATGTAGAACCAAAAGGGAGACTGATAGCTACCTGCCTACTCCAGGAGCCTAGGGCTACTCTGCCCGGATCTGCACCTACAGTTTTTAGTTACCTCCTTGGTATCGTGACTATATCCACCTAACGTGCTCGTCAACGCAAGGACTCTTAGCCACTACCCGGATCATACCCCTATGGTAATATACTGTTGGCCTTCATGACTAAAGGGGCTAGGGCTACACTGCCTTTCTCCAAAATCTCATGATGCACGTCTAATATAATAATGGCATAATAGATCGGAGGCACGACCCAACGATCAGGTCGCTAGGGTGGACACTAAGCGTCTGGTTCCCACTGAATCATAATCATATCCTAGAGCACTTATGATAGACAAGTAGATAATATTTATAAATATATACATACATATGGGTACACCCCCATAACTCAACATCTTTAAACTTGCTCTACATCAAGCATATAAACTTGCTCTACACCGAGCATCAACTCACGTAAGTATAAACCATATACTTATTCCCATCTATTGAATGTCATCTACTTACACTGAATAACCAATAAGTGTCATATCGGCGTCCCATACCACCGTGTTATATTAGTTTGTTTATTCAATGCCCATAAACTACACTCAAACCACATCGTATCTCTATGCAACTAGTGCGATGAATAACCAAAAAAGTACTGCTGAAAGTCCCATACCGGACAGTATCACTAAACCATTTATTCAAATTTCTCGTTACACAGAAATGAAAAACACATGTATAATATTATGTATTATAGAAATATAAATTATATTTTATTTAAAAAAAAGGTATAGATATATTTATTTATAAAAACATATCTATATTTAATAAGAGCATTTATGGATTTTAAATAGTAAAAATACTAATTCCTCAACCTTCCGTAAATTTAAATAATAATTTAATATTCAAAAATAACTTTTGAAAGCACATTTCTTTCTTTTGAAATCCTAAAAATAGTATGTAAAACCAAATACTACTCATAATAATTATTTCAAAATTTTCTATAATTAAATACTAATTTCAAATAATTTTATAACATCCAAATCAATTTATTATATCCCATTTCCATAAAATATATTTTTCAAAACTATGTATTATATTGTAAATTCATGAAACGTACTTTGAAAATTATAAAATAACATATTGAAAATCAAAAACTAATTTTTCGTTAAATATTCAATATCTAAATTAATTAATTAATAATGAATATTAAATAAAACTTTTTCATAAAAATAAATTTCATATTTACAATTCATTAAACTTTTACTTTCGAAACATATTTTTGTTGAATTTTTCTTTTATCTTTGAAAATATTATTTTAATATTTTTTTTACATTAAGGGTGAAAGGGGTCGACCTCAAGAGGTCGACCTTTCCTTAAGTGGTTGACCTCTTCAAGGGAGGAGTCGACCTCTTAGGTGAAACCTGGAGCGTGAACTCCAAGTTTGCCCCTCTCTGATGATCTTTGCTTTCACCGATTTATTTCCCCATTGAACCCAACTTTAGTAAACATCCAAGCATCCATTTAATCAACCGAACACATGTCATACCGACATAAAATCAAAGCACAATGAGGTATATTTTGTTGATAGTAATAAGGAGGAAGTATTCAAGGTTTTACAGTAAACCTAAAACCAAGCAACCTCAAATAACAGAGATGCATACACACAAATTCATAGCAGTATAGCATAGATTCATGAATGAAATTCACTCACCTTTGAGATGAAGAACACAATTACTTAGCTAATTCTTCTTGGGCTTCTCCTTGCTATACTTCTTTCTCTTTACTGTATGTTTTTTCCTCTTCCATTGGATTCTAAACTCTAGAATCCAGGCTTTATAATTCGGTGTAGTAGTGCATCAAGAAGCTTAATTAGATTTAAAGGAATCTATATGATTTATTTTGATTTTATTTGAATTTTATAGCGATGAAGTATAGTTAAGTTTTGAAATTTCTAAAGTAAAGTAAGTTTACGTTTAGGTTATATTTATATAAGTAGAGATGAAATATTTGGAGAAAGAAATCTCCAGACTTAGAAACATCAAGAAATAATGATTTGGGTTTGGGCTTGGAAAATAGGGCTTTGCTTTATAAACCAATTCATTTTCTTTTCTTCTATTTAGGTCATATGATAAATTCAACTTCAAGCCCATAAACAAAAATTATTATATTACACTAAATTCCTTTACTAACAAATCATATTATTAGTTATTTCATAAATTTATTTTCCATAATTTATTTATTTAATTAAATTATTTAGATTTACTAATTAAATTCAAAATTCTTTAATAAAATACTTTCTTTCATCAAAATAAATCTAAAACTTATAAAAATTTAATTTTAACATTTTATTCCAAATAACAAATTTATTTTTTCATATTTCAAAAATAACCAAATAAATTATCAAATCTTCATATTCAATTCTTATTACTTTAATAAAATATTTTCTATCAAATTTTCCAAATCATTTCCATAATTTCGTATTAACTAATTCAAATCACATTTAATTCATCGATTATTATTATTAAACTATTAATTTATTACCTCACGACAACGGGTTGTTACAAATATAAAATGGAAGTTGAAAATTATAACATGAAAATGAATTAAATCGATACAAGTATCTTGGATAAGAGTTTGAAGAGTACTTAAAAGAGTATATGATTCACTCTCAAAGTCATTCCTCCTTATGCTACATTATGATGTATCGATAAAGAGTAATGAGACTGTATTGAACAAAATACGGTTGATAATGAGTGAAGTTTGTTAGAACTATATTCTATGATTTCGATGACAACAACTATACAATCATACACATACAATATATATTCAATCTACTTGCAGGAAAAAGCTTTCAGAGGTCAACTAGAAGACGACTAACAAAGGAGAACAATCATCAGTATTAGATAGTGTGTTAAGTGTCATAGATATATAGCTTGTAAAATCTCCTTTAGTATATTTCAAACATTGCACGACCAAAGTTTTCAATCATCATATAACACAGAAACTGAAATGTAAAATAACATATGTTAGACATCTGATGTTATATATCAAACGTCTGAACATAGCCTCTATTTTTAAGTCAAGCACGTACATCAGACGTCTGTCAAAAACGCTCAGATGTCTGACTCGAGGCACTATTTAAAAAATATATAAACGATCAGACGCCTGAACGTAAGGACAGACGTCCGAGCTGAGCAATGGCCACTAACAATGAAAGGTCATCTACTTCATTCTAATGGCTGCTTTCACAACTCTTCTCCGCATCTCTTCCTTCTCAACGATTGCAACCTTTAGACTGAAACATAAAACTCTAATGGATATTACTATTCACAAAAACTCGTCACCATCTATTTATATGTGAAGATTTTAAGAATAAACTCACTTGAATTTTCTGAATCCTATATCTACATTCTTTTACATACTCTGATTTCTAAAAGCAAACCGTATCAGCCTTTATCACTTCCTGAAATCAAAAGCTTCACGTGCACATACTACTCAAAGGAGATTATAGGAAGATTTGTATTGTGCAGTCAAAATCAGTGTTTTCCAAAACAAATACTTGTCTCAGAAAGAAATTTTGTATTCAGTCTATTCCTCCGAACAAAGCGAGGGTTGTTTGCTAGTTAAAGATGAAGAGGAGCTTCGGGACTGGACGTAGGATGAGAGGTCCGAACCGGTATAAAAAATCTGGTGTGATTGTTTCCTTACTATTATTTGCTTTACTCTATTAACTATAAGCTAGCATTTTACAACACTTGCATATTAGATATAAACATACAATCCACACATCTTTTCATTTGGTATCGGAGAATGATTATCTCAATTCACAGTAACACGTGATTGAAACATATTTAGTATGGCAAGTACATTTCAAGAAGGACAATCAACTGCACGTCCACCACTATTCACTGGATCAAACTATTCTTACTGGTCTACACGAATGCGTATTTTTATGGAAGAAAATGGCTTAGAAATTTGGCAAGCAGCACAAGTTAAATATGTAGCACCAGAAAAAAATATAAGCACTTGGACAGATGATCAAAAGGACACTGCAACAAACAATGCTAAAGCTATGAATTTTTTATTCTATTCGCTTGACAAAAATGAATTCTCTTGTGTTATGTTGTGCACTACTGCATATGATATATGGCATACACTATAAATCACTCATGAAGGCACTAACAAAGTCAAACAAACAACGATTTCTATTTTACAAAATCAATTTTCTTCATTTAAAATGAAAGCAAATGAATCTATTGGTGATATGTACGCTAGATTTCAAACTATACAACGTATTCTCATAGCACTTGGAGTCAAATTTCACAGATTTTGATTTACGTATACGTATTTTAAATTCCTTAACAAATAAATGGGAATGAAAAGTATTGGCCATCGAAGAGGCAAATGACTTATCTCAACTAAAAGTTGAAGAATTGATAAGAAATTTGATGTCTTACGAAGCAAATTTGCAGGCAAGAAAAGAACAAATCAATGAAAAGAAAAATATAGCCTTTCAAGCTAGTGATAATAATTCAAACTTAGATGAAGATGAAACCATATTCGTGGCCAAAAATTACAAAAAATTCAAGAAATTCAAAAGGATGACAAGATCCCAAAACGGAGGAAATTCAAATTCATCCAACCAAACTTCGATTAAATGTTTTGGATGTGACAAATTCGGGCACATGAAGAAACAATGACCATAACTCAATAATGAAAAAAGGAGAGGCAATTTCGAGAAATTCAAGAAAAGAAAACATGTTTTTCAAGTAACTTGGGATGACTCAGATTCATCTTCATCATCAGACAGTGACAGCAACAGTGATTCTGAGCAGGCTAATGTATGCTTCATGGCAAATACTGAAGAGGGATGTCTTGATCTTACTTATAATGAAATTTTAGAACTTTGCATGGAATTAGATGACAAATATAGAGAAACTAAAAAATTAAATAAAGAATATGTTGCTAAATTAATCGAATGGAATTTGAAATAGGATTATAAAAAGATGAAAAAACCATTTTAGAAGAAGAATTAGAAACTTCACAAGAGAAATATAAGAATTTATCTATTCAAAATGACTCATTATTATGTGAAATAGGAAAAGTTAAACTAGAAAATGATGAAATTAGAAAAGAAAACGTTATATTAAAGAATGATTTAGAAGCATTAAAATTCGAAATTTCTCATCTTAATGATAAGTTAGACAAGATTACTAATAATGTTTCGAAATTTAATAAAGGAAAGCAGAACTTGGATAACTTGATCAAAATTTCAAAACCATTTGAAAACCGCAATGGATTAGGATTTAAGAAATCTTCAAAACATAAAAACTATAGCTCACTATATAATAGGTTCAAGAAGTCAGATACTATAGAAAAGAAGTCTAACACCAAAATAATTAAAATATGGATTCTGAAATCCAATAACAAACTAATTAGACAAAAACACATAGATAACTATCTAAAAAATGTTGTTCATAATAAAAATTATTTTTAAAAGGTCCCAAACCCTCTTGGGTATGGCAACCGTCTCATTCTAACACTTAGGACCCTAACAAAAGAAGTGGGTACCAATTAAACTGTTTTTATCTTACAGGTACCCAAAAGAAATTCAAATAATAAGGAGAAATGGATACTCGATAGCGGATGCTCCAAACATATGACAAGAAATGTACAAATGTTATCAAATATAAAATACAAAGATGGTGGTATTGTAACGGAGATAATTCAAAAGGATTTGTCGTTGGAATTGGAGATGTCATCAATGTTGGTATGTCCACTTCACCTGTTATTACAAATGTTCTTTTAGTTAAAAATTTAAAACATGATCTTTTAAGCATTAGTCAACTGTGTGACAAAGAATTTAAAATTGATTTTGAAAAGAATAAATGCAACATTTTTGATCAAAATAAAAATCTAATTTTCGAAGGATTAAGGAAAAGAAGCACCTATGCCTTAAATATGATATTTAATAACTCGAGTGATTTATGTCTAGCTGCAGATTTTAATGACCCGTGGATATGGCACAAATGATGTCACATAAACTTTAAGTCTTTAAACAAACTAGCTAAACACAATTTGGTTAGAGGTCTCCCTAAAATAAATTATGAAGTTAAAAATTTATGTGATGCATGTCAATATGGGAAATTGAAAAGGAGCTCTTTTAAATCTAAAAAGGAAATTTCTATCAAACGACCCTTAGAACTTTTACATCTTGATTTATTTGGACCTACTCAAATACGATCAATAAATCATAACAAATATATATTTGTTATTGTAGATGATTTTTCACGATATACATGGACACTATTCCTAAAACGTAAAAGTGATACTTTTGAAATGTTTAAAATTTTTGCTAAAAGAATTAAAAATTTAATGAATCTTAAAATAAAAAGTATAAGAAGTGATCACGGAGTGAATTTGAAAACGAAATTTTTGTAACAAAAAGGGAATTACCCATAATTTCTCATTTCCACGAACACCACAACAAAATGGCGTTGTGGAAAGAAAAAATCATGCACTCTAAGAATGTGCACGAACTATGCTTAACAGTAATAATCTACCAAATTTTTTTTGGCGGAAGCTGTAACTACTGCTTGTTATGTATTGAATCGTGTTACATTACGTCCTTTAACTAAAATTACATGTTATGAAATTCTTTTTGGTAAAAAAACCCAAAGTATCGTATTTTCGAATATTTGGGTCATATTGTTTTATACTAAATACTAAAGATAATCTTGGAAAATTTGATTCAAAAGTCGATGAAGGAATCTTTATTGGATACTCAGATCGTAGCAAAGCTTTTAGAATATTTAATAAACGTACTAGTACAATAGAAGAAGTCTACATGTTTCCTTTGATGAAAACTTTTCCATTAATAAAAACAGTGATGATGATGAAATTTTAATAAAACCTTCTGAGAATAACACAATTATTCAGAACAATAATGAGACTATCATTGACAATGATAATACATTAAGATCGCCACCTCGTATTTTGAAAAACCATCCATTTAACAATTTAATTGGTGATTTAAATACAAAAGTTTCTACCAGAACCAATTAAATCAAATGAGTCACGTTGCATTCATTTCAAATTTTGAACCTAAGAATTATAAAGAAGCTTCAAACGACGAATCATGGATTATCGCGATGCAAGAAAAACTCAATTAATTCGAAAGAAATGAAGTATGATAACTTGTACCGAGACCTACGGATCAATCTGTAATCAGAACAAAATGGATAAATAAAAATAAAACTGAAGAAAATGGAAACATTTTTCATAATAAAGCAAGGTTGGTAGCGCAAGGGTATAATCAAGAGGAAGGCATTGACTATAAATAAACGTTTGCTCCAGTCGCACATTTAGAAGCCATTCGAACATTACTTGCTTTCGCATGTCATCATAACTTTAAACTTTTTCAAATGGATGTAAAAAGTGCATTTGTAAATGGTTTTATAAAAGAAAAAGTTTATGTTGAGCAACCTCCTTTGTTCATACATGAAAAATACCCTGAACATGTGTATAAACTGAAAAAGGCTTTATATGGTTTAAAACAAGCACATCGTGCTTGGTATGATAGACTAAAAACTCATTTAATAAATTCTTGTTTTAATGTTGGTAAAATAGATACAGCCTTATTTAGAAAAGAAATTATAACGATATTTTAGTTGTTCAAATATATGTAGATGACATAATTTTTGGATCAACTAATGAAAATCTATGTAACGAATTTGCAAATATTATGAAAAATGAATTTGAAATGTCACATATGGGAGAATTAAATTTTTTCTTAGGTTTACAGATTAAACAATTACAAAATGGTATTTTTATAAATCAAGAAAAATATTGTCAAAATTTGTTAAAACGTTTTGGAATGGAAAAAACATCAAGTAAACCAACCCCTATGAGCACAACTACCCATTTAGATAAAGATAAAAACGGAAAGGATTTTGATCAAAAATTATATCGAAGTATAATAGGATCACCATTATACTTAACGGCTAGTCAACCTGATCTCATGATGAGTGTGTGTGTCTATGTGCAAGATTTCAAGCACAACCTAAAGATTCACACTATCGGGCAGTTAAACTTATTTTGCGTTACTTAACCGACACTACGAATTACGGTCTTTTCTATCCTAAAGATAGCTCATTCGAACTTGTATCCTGTAGCGATGCAGATTTTGGCGGTTGCAAAACCGATAGGAAAAGTACAAGTGGTACATGTCACTTTATCGGTCAGTCTCTAGTCTCGTGGTTAGTAAAAAAATAGAATTGTGTATCACTTTCAACTTGTGAAACAAAATATATTGCTGCCGCTTTAGCTTGCACACAAGTAATATATATGCAACAAACCCTTAAAGACTTCGGAAAAATTATAAACAAATCTCCAATTTGTCGTGACAACACTAGTGCAATAAACTTGTCTAAAAACCCAAGAAATCATTCTCGAACAAAACACATAGATATTCGTCGTCGCTTTTTAAGAGATAATGTCAAAAAAGAAACAATAACTCTAGAATTTGTAAACACCGAAAATCAAATAGCTGATATTTTACAAAGCCTCTAAGCAAATTTGTCCATATTAAGTTAAGACGTGACTAGGTATTATATCGTTACACGATCTATAATAAGATATATTTTTTTAGTTATTTTTTCTTTCACTGGCTGAAATTTCAACTATTTTCTAAACCACTTATTTTTTCCTATCAATGTCTAATGGCTGACATTGTTTACCAACGAATAAACGGAACTTACTCTTAAAATAATATATAAAAATTCATATATATATATATATATGAGAATTTATCATAATTTTATCCAATTTTTTTTTTCATAACCAAACAAACAGCTTTCAAAACTGGTATATCCATCATTGCCATACTGGCTACTCTCCAAAAGGAAAGAAAGCCAAAAATGGAATTGACCTTCAATCAGCCTCACTCTCCGACAAAGTTGACGATATCCATCATTACCAACAGGAAATGATAGGAGTACAAAGAGAGATGTACTATGAACAACGCTGTCAAGGAGCTCACTTGAAATTGCTTGAAAATTGCATTATCGCCATATGTGGCCATTCACCAACAAAGTACTGCATACACGTAAGGTCTCCGCATTTAAGGGAAACTTCTTCCAGAGCTCACAAGATCACTCCACGACAATTATGGGGTGAAGGGACATCGCACGCAGAACGTAATCATGTGTCTCCTTACTGGTCACCAATTCGGCCGTTAAACGAGCATACTAAGAATGAACCGAATTCTTGGGAGAAACAAAACAATTTTTCTTCTGACTCCCCAGTTAACAACTGAAGAAGAATTTTATCGACGGTTAATATATACATATATATAATATAAAATATGCTTACAATTATTTGTATTTTCTTCTTTTTTTAATAAATATTTATATGTATAAATTCACAAAGGCAAAAAATAAATTTTTTTCTCCAAACAGACGTCTGAAAAGAAATGTCAGATGTCTGAACGTATACACGGGAATCTATTAACCCTAAAGTCAGACGTCTAAGACAAAAGGAAATAGGAAATATATTTTTTCTTCTTTCAGCACAGACATCTGTCTAAATCACCAGACGTCTGTTTTAACTCTCTGGAATAAAAAACAATGACAGTTTCAACACAGATGTCTGAACATAACGTCAGACGTCTGTTCAATCACTCTGTTACATAAGATTCAACCTTGTTTCAGCACAGACGTCTGTGATCGTCATCAGACGTCTATCTAAACGCACTGGAAAAATTCCACTTTCAAAGACAGATGTCTGTACTACTGTCCAGACGTCTGACAAACTTCACTACCTAGGAACATTACCACTCTCAGACATCTGCTCCCATAACACCAGACGTCTGAACGCATATTCCACCTCTCCGTTCCACTCTCTTATAAATTATCTTTTTCATCTTCCTTCTTTTTCACCGTTCATTTTTAAAACCCTCAAGCAAACCTTAAAACCCCAATTCTATTTTCTACCCAAAATACAAAATCAATGGCCCCAAAACAAAAGAATCCAGTACCAAAATGTCGCAAACCTTCCTCAGGACAAAGCTCCCAACCACCGTCTCAACAATTTGTAACCAATCACCACATTGAAGAATGGATTGTGGAGAAGCAAAATGGAAAACAACAGCTTCAAGAATTGGAGAACTGCTTCAAAATGCTAGGATCTACCTCTTGGTCGATTATGACGACAATGCCATAAAAATTGACCAACTATCGGTATTTCTTTTCTTAATTAATCTTTGTTCATTATCTCTTTGGAATCCTTCGGATGAAAGATAATTGGATTTGGACTAGTGTTTACGGTCAATTGATTAAACTTAATGTTGACATGATTGGGCAAATGCTTAACTATTCTTATGATGGAATTCGATTACAAGAAGTTCCTGATAAGCGCTATGCCCCCAGAGATGCTATTACTCATCTAATCTAAGATGACAACTTCCAGAAATTAAAACCATCTATTTTCGTCCACAAGCACGACTTCTTAACCGAATGTTAATAAGCACTGTCATCCCTAGATTTGGAAGTCACGAACAAGTCTACGATGATGACCATAAAGTTTTATATGCTATTTTTGGTCAAATTAAAGTAAATTGGGCACAATACATTTTTGAGCAAATAAAAAGCTTTTGGACTCCAACCCATTATAGCATTGTTTATGCCCCCTACATCATGAGAATTCTATGGTCATTAGGAATTCCTTCATATCTCTCTCAATATGAAGAAATATCTATAAAGGATAGTGGCATTAGATTTCTCTCCTTAATGCATATCCCATAGACATCGCCGAACATTATTCCGTTTTCCCAATATCAAGCTCCTCAACAACATCAACAAGCACCTACAACTTGGCCTCCCCAACCACCCAGAGCTTCAGCGTCTACAGAGTATTACTCTGATTCTGAAATACAGGAAGCTAGAATAGCAGCAGGTCCAGGAGAGAACTATCGAGATATTGCACTACAAAATCAACGTCTTCTCTCCCTAAATCAACAGGTGCTAGAAAAAAAGATGTCACATTTGGAACGGTCTTTTTCTACTCGTATGACCAAAGTAGAAAAAAACGTTAGATAAGGTTGTTTCAACCTTGGGAAAGGTTCGTGGTCGTTCTTCCTCCCGCTCGTCCTCTTCTCCATCCCCTACACCACCACCACCACCAGTTTTTGACTCAGGCCCATCTTCCGGCGCAGGGCCTTCACAAGAACCTCCACAACACTCTCGTCCTGGCAAAACGCCTATTTGTCTTGACACTGAAGAGAGTGAAGATTTACCATTCCCTTCAGAAGATCCTCATGCTTCACACGACCCGTAGGACTACAGTTATTACCCATCATTCCAGGATCTCTCTATTCATGAAGATGAGGAGTATGCTGACCAGCCTCAATGGCAACAAGGTACATATGATCAATACTCGTCAAGCTTCTAGGGATATTATAATTATCAGTAAGATTTTTAGTACGTTCGGTCATATTTATTCATGTATCTCTGTTATTTTATTCTAATGTTGAATGCTTGTATAACTGATTATACTTTTCTTTGATTGACTGTGGACTTATATTTTTCAGTTGTTCGTCTATATTTTTTTATGCCAAAGTGGGAGAAATGTCATATTACATGTATATAAGGGGAGGAATCACATTCAGGAGGAGTTATATGTTTATAAAGCGATTGTATAGTTGTCATCATCAAAAGGGAGAGAATGTTAGAACTACTATTCTATGATTTCGATGATAACAACTATACAATCATATATATACAATATATATTCAATTTACTTGCAGGAAAAAGCTTTCAGAAGTCAACTTGAAGACGACTAACAAAAGAGAACAATCATCAGTATTAAATAGTGTGTTAAGTGTCATAGATATATAGCTTGTAAAATCTCTTTTAGTAGATTTCAAACATTGCACGACCAAAGTTTTCAATCTTCATATAGCACAGAAACTGAAATGCAAAATAACATATGTCAGACCTCTGACGTTATATATCAGACGTCTGAACATAGGCTCTATTTTTAAATCAAGCACGTACATCAGACGTCTGTCAAAACCGCTCAGACGTCCGACTCCGGGCACTGTTTAAAAAAAATATAAACGATCAGACGTCTGAACGTAAGGACGGACGTCTGAGCTGAGCAACAGCCACTTACAATAAAAGGTCATCTGCTTCATTCTAACGGCTGCTTTCACAACTCTTCACCGCATCTCTTCCTTCTCAACGATTGCAACCTTTAAACTGAAACAGAAAATTCTAATGGATATTACTCTTCACAAAAACTCTTCACCATCTATATATATGTGAAGATTTAAGAATAAATTACTCACTTGAATTTTCTGAATCCTATATCTACATTCTTTTGCATACTCTGATTTCTAAAAGCAAACCATATCAGTCTTTATCACTTCCTGAAATCAAAAGCTTCACGTACACATACTACTCAAAGGAGATTGTAGGAAGATTTGTACTGTGCAGTCAAAATCAGTGTTTTCCAGAACACATACTTGTCTCAGAAAGAACTTTTGTATTAAGTCTATTCCTCCTAGCAAAGCGAGGGTTGTTTACTAGTTAAAGCCGAAGAGGAGCTTCAGAACTGGACGTAGGACGAGAGGTTCGAACCAGTATAAAAACTCTGGTGTGATTGTTTCCTTACTATTATTTACTTTACTCTGTTAACTATAAGCTAGCATTTTACTACACTTGCATATTAGATATAAACATACGATCCATACATCTTTTCAAAGTTGAGTTACTTCTTTCTATGAGATATGTATTTGAGGATAAGCACATGTGTTGAATTTGGTTTCAACTAAAGCTGAGATTATGATTTCAAATAAGGTATGAATGGAAAACAAATAGATTGTAAATAGTTAAAGATATGAGCTTTTCGGAGCTATGTTATGAATGTATGTTTCGTGAAACTAAAACTAAATCTGTTTTATGTAAGTCTATAGACACTTCATGAAATATTTTGAACGTCTATTCCATTGCACTGAGAAACAAATTGTTATTTCAAGATCACCATCTTTTTATCGAAAAAAATTTCTTTCTAAAGAAATTAGTGGTAGTGCAACAGACTTGAATATGACCAAAATTCCAACAAAGAAACTGATTACATAGATGACACAAATTTAACCAAACAAAAGGATACAGCTTATTAGAATGTCTAACAAAAAAATTTGCACAGAGAAATTTTTATCAATATCTAACCAAACAAAAGGATACAGCTTATTAGTTTTTTATCAATATCGAAAACATGGATTATTCTTAATGGCAAACCACTCAGTTGTCCACAAATCACGAAGAGTATAGAATGTCAAGTGATGCTCCAAATAAAAATAGATTCCATGTATATTGACAAAATTTGATTTTTGAAAAATACACCTGAAATGATATGATTCATCGATCGTATGTGAATCTTCGAGAACATCAATGCAGTAGGAAATCTATAAAGCAAGATTGATGGGAAATGACCATTTCAAATGTTAAAATTAGTGGAACGATTTCGCTAGTCAATGTGCTTAAATCCTTTCAGATTCTACTAGCAAATTCTTGCAGAATCCTACGAGTTTTGGCACATGTACATTAACCGGAAACCCTAGATAACGATTAAAAGGAAATGCGAGGATGAGGACAATGAGATGGAAAACACGGTTGGAGACAAAGGTACCTATTGTTTATTTTATCCTTCTAACTAGCTTCAAAAGTTGAAGTTATCGTCTTATAAGATTAAAAAAGTACACACGTTTGTCTTTTAAACAAGATAACCCTTCAAGATTTATCTTTTAATTTATTTTTTGATAGATCAATCGCCAATATGAGTAATGCGAATTATGCGATTAAGCATTTTGAAATATAATCCACTTGCACAGGAACGAGTTTAACAATAGAGAAACTGATTAACCAGAAATTATTTCATTGATATTCATGCAAACAGAGAAATTGATTAACCAGAAATTACTTCATTGATATTCATCATGCAGAGGTTTGTTACATTAGCATCCCATCAAAATCCAAGAATTTCATGCAAAATTAGTTTGAGGGGAGGGGAAAGAAAAGGCATGAGCTATGGACCTCCCCTGACTTCAAAGCCATATTGAATCCTGGAAAAAATGCCGGAATGCCAAGCACTTCTCTGGTTACATAGTCTTTTTGGAGACCTTCACAAGTTTTGCAGGGCAGTTGTCAGTAGGCCTTGGATGAGGTAAGTATTGCACTGGGCACTGTGGGTTCAGCCGGACAAGCCTGAATAATCAAAGTTTTAATATCAGTGCATTATATAACCAACAATGAAAAAATAAAAATAAAAATAAAGAGGAAAAGGAAGGGGAAAAAATAGACATTTATCTCTAACTAAATACATCGGTGCACATATATTTGAATAGGAAAAGCGATGAAATATAATAGAGGTAGAAACTACTGACTCGTAATCGAGGAGAAAATAATGCAAGAAAATGGATATCTCCAGTTTGGCTAGATCATTTCCAGGACACAGTCTACTTCCTCCTCCAAATGGAAGGAAAGTCGATGCTTTCGGTGGAGATCCCTTTAAAACGTAAATTGTAGTGTACTTCAGAAAAGTTACATCAAAATATAAATTAGAAAGCATATATATTTAGAAGAAAAAGAAAGAGTGCAATCAACTTACATCCCATCTAGATGGGTCGAATTTTTTGGGATTAGGATAAAAGTTAGGATTCATATGAACGCTCCTATACCACATCTCTACTTTCCATCCCTTCGGTACTAGATACCCTGTATAAATAAAACTTGTATAAATTAATGAATATTTATAAGTGAAAAGAAATTCATGATTAATGTACAAACCGTTGATTTCAACGTCCTTGACAGCTTCTCGGAAAGAAACAAAAGAAAGACTAACAATGCGAAGCGACTCGTCAACGACCTAACATATAAAATTGTACTTATTTGTGAATATACTAACATACAGATGTACACAAACTTGAACTTGAGCTAAAAAACTAACCTTCGAGAGATATTGCATTTTTCTAAAATCTTTTAGTGTTAATCCTTTTTGCGTAGGTGGGAGATTTCTACGAATCTCTTCTTGCTCTTCCTAGATAGCGTGATATGAACAATTCAGGACTGATAATCAAATAAAGATTTCAAGATATGATTTTTATAACGTTTTAGTAATTTATACCTTGGCTTTTTTGAAGATTTCAGGGTTTTGTTGTAGATAAACGGTAGTCCACATGGTGATATGAGCAGAAGATTCATGTCCCGCATTAAGGTACATAATCAAAATATCAATTATCTCATCGTCACTTAATTTTCCACCATTTTCATCTTCAACGTCTATGAGACTATCCATTAAATCCTTTCCTTTGGAAAGCACATTATTTTTATTTGACCTCACTGCCCTTCTTTCATCCAGAACCGATTTGAGAATTTCTACCAGTCTTTTTCGAGCCTGTACGTAGTAGTAAAAAAATGATCACAAGAATAGGCAGAATAAATATTAAAATTGATCCAGAACTCTTAATAGGTCATAGCTTTTTTTTATCAAGTAGACAAAAGTTGACCTTATTCTATAACAACATGGCTAAGCATTGATTACTTTTAAATTAAGTTGCTGTCACAAACAATCGGCCTACCATATTAAATATGGAACAAAATCGTTAAAACTGAAAATGCAGTAGCTCGATTATTCCAAAAGAATAGGCTACACTTAACAATATATGATACATATCCAAGTAGAGCATGGTTTACGTATGTAAAAAACTAACAAAATACTTGCCTTCAAAGCTTTATGATATGCGAAACCAGGTAGGTTAATTGCCAATGCCCTCATACCATAATTCAAATCTGTATACACCTTTTCCATTTCCGCCATTATAGATTCACTCTCTGAGCTCAAAAATATATGCATAATAATTCGAAATGTTGTTCTTCTCATCTCCGTTAGGAAAAGGAATTGACCCATCTTTGACCACTTGTCCAAAGTAGACACCACGACATCTTCGATGTACGTTAAATAAGTGGAAAGAGCCTCAAATCCATTAATAGAAGATGAGGTTAATTTTCTTAATCTTTTGTGCTCCTCGTTATGTATGAAAAGAAATGATCTTTTTCCAATTAACTCATTAGTCGCTTTTGGCCATCCAGGTATAAAACAGTCATCATCCATTAAAGCTGGTTTGCACGTTTCAGGTATCGTAAGCAAAATAGTTGGACATCCAAACATGAAGGATTTGTATATGCCAATTTGTTTATATCTACATATATAAAATCACATCGTTTGTTAATCATAAAATTCATATTACCTTTGGGGAACGCTTTGCAAATTCACAGAATGCCATTTAGAGTGATGTTACAATAAACTTGATCAAAGTGTGTTAGGTTACATGATATTACAATATTATACATGGGAAAAAGACAGTTATCAAACATCCATCCATTAGGAAAATAAATATCCATTTGAACTCAAACGACAACAAGATAAGATATAAAAGCTAAAAACAAATAAGTAGCAGGAGAATAATTCAGATGTGAAGGTACTAAGTACAAAAACAATACAAGGATCATCAATCAATATTTTTCTATAGTTACTTTTCAACTCCCATCACTACTAATGACAAAACCCGTTTATATAATATATTGATCTGATTGTTGGTGTGCAACTTATTATGTGTCAACATATATAAGCAAAACAAAAACATTTTGTACATATATAGCTCAACAGTATAAACAATATATTGATGATCTGTGTGATGCAATGCCAAATTATTAAGATATTTTTTCCCCATGTGTAAGTATAAGAATATTAGGGCTATCAAAACTTAATGGTCGATTATAATCGCAAATATACAACATTGAGGTTATTTTAGAATAAATAAGATATTGAGCAAATATGAATTAAATCTATAGCCTCCCGGATGCGTATGGAAAATCCAACACTAACATGGATAAATATGGTTAGGTTTGTTCAACTATATTTGGTGCATTACTCAAATACATTTTAATCATTGCAAAATGGATTTTTGCTTCTAGTTTGTAACAGATTGGTATCTTACTTGAATAATATGCTAATTTGCGTTGAACTTAGGTACCCGATTCATTTTATATCTACATACTACCCCTCCTGGGTACAAAATAAACACTAAGAAGGTACTTTGATTAGAACCAAATACAACAAAAAAGACATATGAAGTAGACATAATCATATAAATCCATTATCTAATCATCTACATTTCTTTATATTTATTTATTATTCTAATCTACCCTCTTTTCCAGTAAACATGAATCAAAAGGTAATTGAAACAGATTTGAGTAATTTTGCAAATTCTGCTCTTTTAATTGGCAGAGAAAGTTGACACAAATCCAACAATTAACTCGGTGATGACAAAATATACCGTTTTGTTTTTGTGGAATTTTTCCTAGACCCAATATCGACAAATTTCTAATTTGAGATGGGACATCAATTTCAGGTACCAACCAACACACCATATATTTGTTTCAATGCCACTACAAAATTTACGATAAAGATTCATAGTTGCCGGATTAAAGGATGCTAGAAAAACAAAAACGTAGAAAATTAGAAGAGAAAGCAAAAGGATTATACCTTTTATCAAAAGAAGCAATGAAAGAATCAGGATTGGAGAAGAACTTGAAAGCCATGAAAAAGCCCAACATATTTCCGATAACAGGAAAACCCATGTCCCCAGGCGGCAGCCTCCGCCTCCGCTCCTTGCCCAAACCGGATTCCCACACCCACTGGTGCACCCATTTGAGGGTCCAACACACCACAGCCAAACACACTGCGCCAGCTGTCACAACCACCAGCGCACCAGTCATCGTGATGTTATTCGTATTCTCTCCCACTAATGCACTTATTTTATGCTTTATTTTTTTATAATATATGTCGGTCAGGGTTTATATAGAATTAGAATTAGGAGTAACAGTAAATAGGAAAGCGAAGGAAAGAGAAACGCAAGTGGTGCTATCTATTGGATTGGATTGAACATCTCACCTTGTGGGGGACGCTTGGATTTGGACTCTTACAGCAGTAGCAAGCTGCATGCAGTACATCTGGCGATTTGCTATTCATGCGGCGAATATTAAAGAATTTCCATTCAAAGTATTATTGTATAACAGTGATAATACTGTTTTAATTTGCATATATTTATTTTTTCAAAGAAAATTAATAATGTTAGAACAAAGACATTGATTGCGATTAATGTACTTTCTGATTTTATTTCCCTAGTTATATTATACATACACTCAGCACCTGGTCCTATCCTACCAATAGGCAAGAGCAAGACACAAAATCAAATATTTTACAAAATAATAATAATAATAATAATAAATAAAACAAAAAAATAAATATAAATAAAATAAAATCTTCATACGTAAGGAGAATGAAAGTTATTAAAAAATACTTGTTTTAATTGGTTCCCCACGCTATATAGAGAAGTTTGAAATCAACTGATTTCTTACAACTGTACATTTATGATTTGTGTATCAATGCAATTACTTTTTTAATTTTCAACTCCATTTATTTACAACTCTTTATAATTTGATATTAGAACGTTAATTTTCAACAATTGACTTTTTACTTTTTTCTTCATTTCATATATGTTGACGATTTATTATGTATGAATTGTATTTTATTTTGTGAAAATTGTAAGTCTACCTTAAATATGGTAATTATGTCAAATATATTATTTCAATCATTTCGTAATTTCGTTTTATGAAGTTGATTGCGTTTTGCAAAAGGTTTTTTTCTTGGTTTCACAATTGGTCATTTATTAGAATTTTAACAACGGATTAATTTTATTTATTTATTGTGACAAAACGTTTATGAATAACATCTAAATTCAAACTATCGTTCAGAATGACTAATATTAAAATGTATGAAAATTTGTAAATTATATTGACATTAAATAAACTAAAAAAGTTTAGGATGGTAATTTGAGAGTATTAATATGC
The DNA here is from genome assembly GCA_030737815.1 of Allium fistulosum. Taxonomy (NCBI): domain Eukaryota; kingdom Viridiplantae; phylum Streptophyta; class Magnoliopsida; order Asparagales; family Amaryllidaceae; genus Allium; species Allium fistulosum. Next base: position 904,835,927 of record CM060903.1, read on the forward strand.
ATACATTAGTATGAAATGATGTGACTTGAAATTGTGGTTTTGGTTGGTGAATAACAAAAACATTATGATTTATGCACAATTACATTGTGAATCTTTTGCGGTCTATCTACTGTTACTATATAGTATAATTGGAAAATTAATTTGCTTAATACTTTTAATAAACCTATCTAAAAATAGTTATGATTGATGTAATTTTGTTAGATTATCAACTTTTTCGTACCTATAAAACCTGAATACTTATTAGAGTTATAATGTGCTAAAATTTATCTATTTGTCATGGTAAAAATTCAAAATTTGAATTTATTTTAGATGTTTCACATTAAAATATATGACAATTTGTATGTTATTTTGAAAATAAACTAATTAAGAAGAAAATAATTGGACAACACTCGTATTGGCATTTGGTAATTATCTTTCCTCTAATATTAAAAATTTGTATCTAGCCACATTTCATCCTACAAACTTTTAGGAATGTTTTAGAGGTTTTTCGTTCATTTAAGTTTTCCTTACAGTTTATTAAATGTCAAAGATTCAAGTCATATCAAAGATAATTCAAGATTATTGGCATTGGCTGCATGCAAATACAGGGCAACACCCTTTCAAAACTGCTAGAAATGAAACTGAAAAGAAATGCATGCATGTTAATTGGCACAAAATTGTTTGGGACAAATGCAATTGTTCAAAAATGACACTTTGTTTATATAAAGCAATAATAAAAAACCATCAATTGTGGAAAAGCTACAGCAAAGAGGTATGACTATTCATAGTTGTTGCAGTTTCTATAATATCGAAGAGACTAATGCACGCTTATTTTTTGAGTGTTCATTCAGTACACATGTATGGAGATAGTGCAAAGAAAAGTTGAATATGTCAGCTACAGTAAATTTAGCATTACATTGTGATTTCTGTCGTATTAACAACTTCAAAGCCAAAAACAAAGTCATAGACCTATTAAACGTAGTTTTATCTATTTGTCTATGGGCAGTATGAAAAGAACGAAATGCAAGGGTTTTCGACAGCAAGTTCGATACAACAAGGCAAATAACGGATGAAATATCTGTTGGAACTAGGCCAGCCTCCAGCAAAAAAATGGGTGAATTTCAAAATAAGTACCATTCCGGATCTTTATTGGGCATAAAAAGTCTAATTCATTTGAAACTTTTATAAATTTCTTTTAAATAAATCATTATCTTATTTAATTTTATAAATATAGTTTTACATTATGTAATTAATACTATATACACACACATATACACACACACACGTGTATATCATACACACACATGTGTGCGCGCACGCGCACATGTATAACATAGCAATCCGTGCAATGTCTGACATGCCTATGTATAAATCTTGAGATTTATACTACAACGGACATGTTAGCTCTTTCATATACAAATATATAATCCAAATGTATATTTATGTGTAGTCTTGTCAAAGGGCCTGGTTCGGTCTTGGTATCTTAAAACCAAGACCCGAATCTGGTTACAATAATCACAATTACGTGAAGTCAACTCAAAGTGAAAGTCTCTGGCTAAAATATTTCAGTTAATAATAATTGTTATTTTTAAACCAAGGACTCTGTGCTTGGACTATAAAGTTATATATAAATATGGATGATATTGGAATTTTGACTATTACCAAATTCAATAAGTCCGAAGTTTTATAGTTTTAATGAAGAGAATTGGTACTGTAACCCTTTGGTGCCTCCAGCAGTCATGAATAAAACATTGCCCAACATTTAGGGGTGTTATATACTTTAGTCTCAACGGATGCATTGATATCCAGTCTTAGTACATCTTCATTAGAAATATTTAAAACAGTATGTTTATTTTATTGTGATAAATCACTCATGATTACAACGCATTATAACTACTATCACAAATCATACCATGTATGGATTTTCTATTAAATATACTTTTAATTAAATTAAGTAATTAATATAACATATTATATCAAGTATACAATAGAAAGAAAACATATTTTATTTCGAACAAGATTTGTTATAGAGTTAGATATATGTAACAAATTATATAATTGACCTTAGGGCATACCCCTAGCTCTATCAAGCTCCTACTTGCACTTAGGGTCAATTATGGGATCTCTATCCAATCCCTTTAATCAGTTTAATAAGAACTGATCAAGTTAGGCCCTTCACGAATGGATCTGCTATGTTGGTTTAATTAATTACTCTGTCAATCAACTCTCTCCGATATTGATAAACTACCTTTATCGTGTAGAACTATTTGGAGTATGTTTCTCGACATCTTGTGAGCTCTAATTCATTGTTATCATATAACAACGACATAGTATTAAGAATACTTGGAATCACCCCTAGCTCAGTTATAAATTTGTGCATTTATATTTATACATGGCTTTTATTGTGACGCTATTCAAGATGATGATTTAGCCTTTACGTTGAATTACCCACAATGTTTTATTTGGAATATTTCCAACTTAAAGCTTCTTAATTACGGTTTGAATGTGAATTTAATATTGATATTATATACTCAATATCACTCATGAAGTTTGAGTTTGTACACTTCTTCATAAGGAGTTCGTTGTTTCCATAAACAATTCTCTAGTATTTCGAAAATACTCGAGAATACTCTAAACTACCATCCACTACAACAAAATATGATATTAATAACGCTATTTAATAACGCGTTATTCTGAAGCGTTATTATTGACCCTTAATTATCTAGTTATCGGTTGATTTTTGTTCTCCCTACAGGTGTAACGCGCGCATCTCCCTTCCCCTTCACGTGTAACGCTGCTCCAAAACATCTCCCTCCAACTTCCCAAATTATTTTCCCTCTCCCTCCAAAACCATCCGCCTCCCTCCAAAACGCGCGCATCTCCCTCCTCCAAATTACGTTAGCGATTCGAAGACTCCAAAACGCGCGCAGCTCCCTCCTCCAAATTACGTTAACGATTCGAAGAAAGCAGAAACCCTCTCAAGTTTTGTCGAAGAAAGCAAACTCCTTCGATTTCGAAGCTAGGGCTTTGCGTGTAGCTCCAATCACTGAAGTTATCCCATGCCAGATGTTAAACCTACTCCATCGACTCGCAGTTTGCAATTGATGGATTGCGTGGACTAGGGTTAGCTTATGCTGATGAGATTCCTCAACTTCGGTAATCGCTAATCGATTAAGTAGATTTTGCTTCGATAACGAACTTCGAACACATTTTAGGTTTTTTTTTCTTTCAAAACTATGCGTTGATTTGTTAATTCCATATGCTTTTTTGGTTTTTGTTTCGTCGCTTATTACCATTGCTGTCGATTAGGCTATAACCTAGAGTGTATTTGGTTCTCATTTGACTTTAATCCAACTAGCCTATGCTATTTTAAGTTTGTACAATGGCCTCATTTAATATTTATGTTGTTCTTCCATGTAACACAAGCTATAAATTAGTCTTCTCTAATGTCTGATTGGATTTTTACAAGTTCAGTATTAGTAAAATAGTTTAGTATTTTAGCAAATAGTTTTTTTCTAATAAATTTTTTAACAATTATATTTTTTTACCACGTTAAACATCGCAACAAAAAACATAAAAATCTACTTTGGGTATTGAATTGATTATTGCAATTTAAAAAAAATCTACCAAATTAGTTCACCAAGTGGTTTAATTTAAAGTTCGCATACGATTTGCATTTTACATGTTGATTCTTGCATTAATTTGCTTACTGCAATTAAAAATAAAATCTACCAAAGGAGTTCACTCAGTTGTTGTATTTAAAATTTACATTTTACATGTTGATTCTCACATGGATTTAGTTTCCTCAAAGATAGTCCAGTTCATTAAAAAAATGCACTTTATTGTTGATTTAACTTTTTTTTCCTTTTTCAACTGTTTATGTTTCCAATGTTAACCATATTTGGTTTTCTATATTTCCAAAAAAAATTATTTTCAAACTTTGGCTTTCCTATTGATTTTAAATTTTCCATTTTATATGTTGATTTAATAACAAGTTGAATATTTGCAAGTTAAAATTTCCAAACTCTGATGTATGATTGGATTTTTACAAGTTGAATACTTGTAACGTAGTTTGATGCTTTATCAAATAGTTTGTTTTTTCTGATGATGATTTAATAACAAAAAAAGGCTTTTCCATTTTACACGTATTTGGTTTGTTTAAAAACATCTACCAAAGGAGTTCACCCGGTGGTTCTATTTAAAATTTGCGTATAATTTGCATTTTACATGATGATTCTTACATTAATTTTGAAGGCTTTTTTATCATACATATTGATCCTTTGCAAATTAGTTCTGAAATTAGTATTTTGCATTTTATTACTTTATGCTTTTAGGGCTAATCTATATTTTTTTCAATTTTAAATTATGAAAAAACATTTTTAGTAATTATCAAGATCAATTTAATTTTAGGATTAAAGCATGTTTGCTACATTGATTTTCATTTCAGTATGTTTAGAAGTTACTATAAATGAAGAGGGTACTTGCTTGCAAAATAGTCTAAACCACCGAGTGTGTGCGCTTTTGGTAAATATAAATGTTAAATTTACCTTCCAGTTCCTATATGCAGGATTCATGATTAAAGTTTTTGTTGTGTGTAGGAATAGATTGCAGATCCACAATATCCTCAAATAAATTCAGCCAGAGTTTAATATAAATGTAAAAACAAATAAAAACAATCAGTTAATGATTGTTTTTCTTTCCCTAATAAAATGGGTAATCGTTTAGCTTATTAGAAAATGCACTTCATATTTGATTTAACTTTTTTTTTCTTTTTAAACTTTATATTTTTCCAATGCTGACAATATTTGGTTTCCTATATTTCAAAAAAAATGTATTTTTCAAACTTTGACTTTCATATCGATTTTAATTTTTTTTTTAATAAAAAAAGGGCTTTTCCATTTTATAGGTTGTGTCAAAATTTTGAAGGTTTTCTTATTTTACATATCGATCCTTTGCAAAATAGTTATAAAATTTACATTTTGCATTTTGTTAGTTTGTCCTTTAAGGTTAGTCTATATTCTTTTCAATTTTAAATTTTGAACAAATATATTTTTGCTGTTATTTGGATCAATTTGATTTGTTGGATTAAATATTGTTTGCTACATTAATTTTCTTTTACATTAATATGTTTAGAAGGTACTAAACATGAAGAAGAAACATGCTTGCAAAATAGTCTAAAACACCAAACGTGTGCGAGTTTGAAAAACATAGCTGTTAAATTTACCTACCAGTTCCTATTAATAAGATTTATGATTGAAGTTTTGTTATGCGCAGGAACAGTTTGCAGATCTAAAACATGCACATATGAAGTTCTACAAAGATCGGTCGGACATAATGCAATAGTTACAGCAGAAACCATAGCAGCAGCATCCACAGGCCTCATCAGCATGTCTCTTGATGCTTCTGCTCTTTCTTTCTACCCTGCAGTACATACCTTAATCTGTATTATAATTTGTATTGTAGGTAACTTATGCTAACTAAATTATGGATATTGACAGCAATATATTTCTTACCATAATGGCAATACGTAATATGTTAAGTCAATTTTGCAATGCCAACAAATGACCATGTTATATATGATAAATTTGATTCTACTTGCATCATCGAGTAAATTTTCGTCACTTTAAACTCGCTCAATATGCAACGCTGTCACATGTGATTAATTATCCATCTACATCTACTACCACTGATAATTAATAAACATAACCATTGTCTAATCCAGAATTCAGGACAAGAGAAGAGTTGCTTGCTTTGTACTTGGTTTTTCTTTTTGTTTCTATACGGTCAAGGCAACTATTCCAACATTTTTACAATATTTCTAAAGGAAATTAAATGAAAATACTATCATTCGATGCCAGTGGCCCATAGGAGTCCCATACAAAATATCACATGTATAATTTTGATTGATTGAACTTTATGGGGCTTGCTTTTATTATTAATTTATAATAACTATATTTGTAAAAGATAAAAAAACTACAAGTTTAAAAAATGAGTGTTATAATTTAATAACACTTATTTAGGATTAATGTTTTATCATGTGTCCACACAATGGGAAGAAATTCAAATCCCAATGATATTTTTCCTCTAAAATTCTTAGTATAATAAAACCAAAGATAGTTCGTATCTATGAAAGAGATAATGATACAAGAAATAGAAAATATTTTCTTCGTCATTTACCCATGAAATGAGTCTGTTAAAGAGTCCAATTGTGGTTTTGAGTAGGAGAAATTGAGCTCCAAGTGAAGATTTTGTTAATGCATCAAAAAGTTAGCCTTTGCTAGAAAATAGGCAACTCACCACCATGTTTCCCTTTGGAACCAGCAAACCAATAGAATTCAAGTTAATTATCATTGGTTTTATCCCAGAATGGAATACAAGGTTGGAGACTTGGAGCAATGATGAGTAGCCTCTTTATTATCATAAGGAATTGCTGGCGAGTAACAGAGGAAAACATCAAGTTTTAATAGAACCGCAGGTGAGCTTAGCTGAGCTTCAATTCTTAATATCTTAATGATTAGTCCAATTGTCGTTTTCATAATATAACATTATGATTCAGTTCCTCTACTTTGCAATCCTTTTCATTTATGTACATGTATACAAGATGTGGCAGTAACTTGATTTTATTGTACGTTACTAGAAAATTATTAACACATACCAAATGTTTTCTCTTAATTATGCACCCAGGTTATGGGATTATATTAATAGAACAACCTAAAAGATATCCTTTTTGGATCAGCCACTCAATCTCATTCTTCAAATGGTGGCATTTTTGCTGTCCATTCACCCTATGATAGCAACAGTATGCAACACTAGTGTTCTTCCTAGCTTTCTTCCTCCTGTTGGGGATGTTATAGGTTCTCTTAGATTTAGTTATCTCAAAAAAATATCATGTCCTATGAGTGAGGGTTGTATATGCTATGAAGTTATTTCCCTTCACCTCTTAGCAAGTTATGTTAAAATTCTACCCCTTTTAAACTCATTTTAGGCAGTGACAGTCTTATCATCCTTTGCATCCTCGGATTTCCTATCCTTCTCCACTTTGACGTAGCCATTGACAGACTCATAAAAAGATTTCATGCTCTTATTGATTTTAGTGTTTTTGGTCCAAAATGCTAATTCCCTTTTGATCCCTGAATGCGCTGCCATCAGCTGGGCTTCAACACTTGCTACTCCTATTCTCAGGGCTTCTTGAATCTATTTATAAAGATGCGCAGACTTTCATTTTGCTTCACTCTAGAAACTGTATTTAGGTTTGGTGATGGTTCACTAATAGCATTGAATTGTTTGAGGAAGTCTGTTGGCGGCTGGGACCAAGAATAGGTTTCACCATATCTGTATCTCCTAAAGCAACTTGATACTATCCCAGTTAGTTAAACTAGGAATAGTTTACACTTGGAATGCCTCCCAATATTTAGAATATTCATGTGATATTTAAATGTACATTTGCTACTTGGCCATGATCAACACAATACAGCTATCCTTATTGAACAACTTATTTGATTGTCTAAGGTTATTATAAAGAAGGGTAGTTGTATTTTTATTCCTTCTTCATTATTGATTACCATTATTTATTATCACATGATTTTCCTCCTTTGTATAGATAACGATATATATGTAGTGTATATGTGTGTGTACACACACACTCTATACACACACACGAGCATTACGGCACGCGCTTCGCGCATGGTGACAACACGTGCTTTTTGCGCGTAAATTGTTTTTCTACAAATTGTATGCATTTAACATATATTTTAGAAAGAAAATTATTTTGCACAGATATTTAGCCGTATTTTTGCATTGAAACCATGTATAGTTAGTTTTTATATTATTAAATTAATTAAATAATAAAGAACAAACTTCTAAAGAAAATTTATTTGTTAAATCCTATATTTAAACGGTACTAAGATTCGGTAATATTTGTAGTGCACTTTAAATTGTAAAGGAAGTTTAGTTATTATATCCTATTTTCAAGCGATATTAAGATTTAATAATATTTATAAACGGACATTTTTGATAGTTCTCGATGACATTAAAAAACCGTGACACTAAATATATTATAACTATTATTAAGCACTTTGAATTCGTAAAGGAAGTTTAATTATTTGATCTTATTTTTAAGTGGTATTAAGATTTAATAATATTCGTAAAGGGGAAATTTTGGTAGTTCACACTGACACAAAAAAAGTGTGATACCAAAGATATTACGACTATTATTAAAGGTGTAGGTACCTAGATGTGGATGGTGAAAAATCATGAACTGCAAAGCTTAACCAATCATTTTTTAAACATATATCATACTACATAATTTCAATTTCATTTCTCATTAGCTTGATTTAATTAGGTATTATTTTGGTCAGAGTTTGGTAATGGTAGGCTGGGTTACCTATACCACGAGCTCAACCACTGTGGATTTGTATGTCACAGGATGGGCTACCCACCCGCACCATCTAGCTTTGGTGCGTCTACAACTGCAAAAATAAGTGTCGATTCATCTGTCTAGCGCTATCATTGGCAAAGGTGGCATGAACACAAAACTGCCTATCCTACCAAATTTGATGATGGACTGATGTGGATTTCAAACTTAGCAGCTTTGACATCAAATATTTTGAATTGTACAGTTAAAATGCAAGTGTTTCTTTTCTTATTGACTTCTCCTTTTAATTTCAAAAGAAATTGGGAGAAATTTGAGGAGTCTTATAGAATTATGATGTTTTCAAATGGCGAAAAATGCTGGAATAGCCCTAATTGGAGTTTAAAGGTAAATATGAAATGCTTTCAACTTTAAGATACTGTTTCAAATTTATGCCCAAAAAAATTTCTGTTTTTTTTTCCTTTTTTTTACAGGTTAGACTTCGGTGTGGCTTGAAAAATGAGCTTGCTGATGTTGATGAGCCAATCATATGCGAGTAAGAAAACATCCATACATTCAGCACGTCTTTTTGCTTACCTTCTCTCTTTTTATGCAACCATTATATGTGTTACAGATATGTTGGATTGATGTCAACTCCTGCTGTATGCACAGAAGACAAGTTAAAGGTTTTTGCCTTCTGAGGTCGAAGCATGAGAGATGGTGGAAAGTGCAAGATAGAATGCCGGAGAATCTGTAGAGTTTTTGCCTTCTGAGGTCAAAGCAGAAGGCACGGCTGGAATGGGACAGAAGGCAAGCAGAGAAAGGCAACTATGTGGATGGGCATTGGAAGAGAAACGTAACTGATCCCAGGCTTAGTATTTGTTTTGAAGAGTTCTGTTTTTGGGAAAGCATGTTGTGGCATTGGGGTGACACTAACTGGACCGACGATAGTCCCAATGCTACTGCTGTTCTTAACGCAGCTTTGCCCACTTAAAATGTTTTGTTGTTCTAAAGCATATAGATATGGATGGGTTTTATTTATTTATTTTCCTTTTGAAGGTTTTTGCTAGATTTACAAGGTGAGTCTAAAGATGGGTTCATTTTATTGACCTCATAATATATACGTTGATTTTGGGTGTTTAGTTTATATAGAGTTATTGTGTTTTTGTTCTGCACTTTGGACTAATAAAATAAAAAGTTTACTTACAACGGTATCTGTTTTATGAGGTGTACTTTTGGTTTTTCTCTTCTTTTCTTCTCCTTTAAGTTAAGCTAAACTAAATTTGTTTCAATCAATGGGGCCGATGAGGCATCGTATAATATGGTGTTATAAAGATTTCTAATTCCGTTGAGATTTAGCTGTATTATAGCGGCTATAGTGAGCTATTGAATAAATATTTTATAGCGGCAAAATGGTGTTATAAAGATTTCCAGTTCCGTTGAGATTTAGCTGTATTATAGCGGCTATAACGAGCTATTGAATTAACGTACCATAGTAGCGAATTTGCGTTATAAAACTAAGCCAACCATAGCGGCATATTTTGTGTTATGAATATTCAACAGTTTTTTATAACATGTCGATATACAGCGCTTATCAAACCGCTATGGTTGTGATTAATAGCGGCTATATGCCGCTATAAAAGACACTTTTTGTTGTAGTGATCTAGTGATCTAAATTTGGAATTCATATTTGCTTCATGTATCAAATACATAAGCAAATTACGATATGTAGACAATACAATATGTATGATAATTCCTATTGCAAAGCATAAGGAATCTATCTTACATGTTCCGTATTAAACATTTTAATAAAGTGTCTATGCATATCATATCGGACATTCCCAATATCCTTTATACTTGCTATAAAAGATATAATTTACAAATCCAATATCGAGTATTAAACAATCAAGGTATTACTTATTTTAACACAAGTACAACGTTAACAATCGGTAATACGTTGTTTACTTATAGACTATAAATATCCATGTACCTTTTAGTGGTTCTTTCTATAGACACATGCTTCCTTTGTATTTTGATTGAAAATCAAACCATTCGATGTTTCTATCAAAATACTTATTCAATTCTGATGCTTATAAAATGATACTTTCATATCATTTCTTGGATCATATACTAAAACCAACAAACTCAATATCGCTCCCACTGACTTCGAGACAATTTGGTTGTTATGTGCAAATAGTCCACTCTAAATCATTATTTAGTATTTTCTATTTTAACACATATGTACCAAGCATAAAGTCATACCAAGTGACAATTTTATGGTAAATTCGAATTAACTTGAGCCCGTTGAATAGCGAATCTATTACGCCAATTTCAATAATTGAAATTTACAATGTTATTCTTATCAGCACTACCCATTATATTCCAACTATGTTTGTCTTTCTCTTGAAGACTCATTCGCGGCCGATGGAACATATCTCTTTGGATACAACTACCAAAATCATGTTTTGATAGCATACTTGAAATCCTTTTCATATTTTTGCATCGTACTATATCATAGAGTTGATACTCTTAATGGCTTAATTGACAACTAAGGATTATCTATTCTTGACATTGACAAAAAAATCATGGTTTCTCTTTAATGTATGACAACTAAGGATTATCTAATGTCATTTGTTTATTTATGTTAGTTTAATTTCATTTCATCCCACGTAATCAGTTTTATCTTTTGATCGTATCCAAATCCATTTTAATACCTATAATTTCTTAAAAAATTCCTTTGCTACAAAGTTGGTATTTTTTGATACAACAATTGTTTTCAGTGCAATGGGATAGGTATTCATAGACACTTTATTAGTTTCCTTTCATATAAAATTGATTTGGTTTTAATTTACACAACTTATGTTCAAAACATAAATAGGTCATCTAATGACAATCGTTTCCAAAATCCTTTTGGGGCGATTGTATAAGATCTCTCGCATACCATTATTACATGTTGTCTATCGACTACCTGTCATCTTCTTAGCCTAGGATATGTTAGGATTTCTTATAAACTCTTACCTTATATGATTTTGTAAACTATTCTTTAGATGAAATTAATTTTAACTTTGTGTACTACTCTTGAGTATACGACCTTATGGAAAGAAGTTAACTTAACCTTTCTCGCCATTAATCAGTCTTTGTTCAACAAAGTTTGATTACTCTATATCGATAAACTATGTATCATAGGAAGGATTGACTTTTAAGATTGATTCTTTATTCATTTTAGGTACGTTCGGAACTCTTTCCAACATATTCACCTATTCAATCAAACTGAATCAATTTTATTTTTTATTGCATGTTATTTTATTTACTTCCATTTTATACTCTATGGGCATATCACAAACATATACATGTGTATCAAATACACATGTCCATGTCAGTGATTGCTCATCGATGAATATAACGAAGTGTGTGAAACTATTTTGGTATTAATAGACTTGCCATTGCATATATTATATGTATCAATCCGAAGAGTTCATCAACTGTTATGAAGCTCCCACTAAATGGGTGCATTGCCCTTTATTGTTTGAGATATAATTCACTAGTATCTTATGATTCATAATCATATACTCAAAGAATTATTTTTCTAAACCATGGCTTAGTCCATAATTCTGAAATAATTGTAAATAAATTTAGATACTTCTATATTTTCTAATGCATCACAAGTGCTATAGTTTTAGTTTATAACAAATATTTATAAAATTCATACTGAAATATAACTGCATATTTTCTAATCAATACTAAAAAATAATAATTATTTCATAATTACTTTGGTACATTTTACAAAAAATAATTTTCGTAATTTTACATGACTAATAAGTGCTATATGCCATGTTCCCACTATTTCCGCCATTACTATAATAGCGTACGAAATATGAAGTTCCATTCAACCAATTAATGTAGGCTATTTATTCCATTTATGGTAACCAGTTTACAGTCAAGAGTTTTCAGATCAAATATCTTGAATTCAAAGAAATAAATCTCATAGAAAACAATTTTTCTATTTGAAAATACATTCCGGAATAGAATAATATTTCTCATTCCAATGTTAAGTATAATCTATTATTATATAATTCTCATTTTCGATGTTTCTTTATGAAACAGAAGTGACCATTCACTCTCTTTATCCCAACCGTGCCTTAGGTAACATCCACCTTTATACATTCGATTTCCTTTCTAAACAATTGAACCATTCAAAGAAAATCCTTACTACAATATCATAACAAACTCTTTTCAAAAATGCATTTGGTCATCCTTAACTTTTAAGGATATCAAATAAATGAATTGACATCTTAGTGATCGAATTTTTAGATCTACCTTATAGCCTTTGGTCCAGTATTACATTTAACACAATAAGATCATTATTGTAATCAATCATATCGAATACATGATCTCACACTATAGTTTACTTGCTTATTTCAATGAACTATTTTCATCGAGGTTTCGTATATTACGAATTATGACCGTTCACCAAATAACATTTATATGTGATCGTATATGGATCAAATATCTATATTCTTGTATTGCATTTAGAGTTTAAAAATCATTGACGACAATACACTGTCTTAGGCAAGTAAACTCGTAAGTGACCAAGTTATGAACGTATTTAGTGGTTGTATAATTAGGCGCTTGCATGGGTTAACGTGCAAAATTATATTGGCAAGTATATTTTATATTTCTATTTGTCGATATTAATTCTGTTCATATGTAAACTTTACTTGATAAATTTTTTATCAATTAGATTAATTATACAAATTAATGTAGATTATTATAATTTTATATAGCAAATGTTCTTACAATATTAAAAAGGTTAAATGTTTTCATTTTTCTAATAGGGTTCCCACTAGCCTTTTATGTTTCTCCAAACCTTAAGACAAAATATAGAAGTCATTTGACTTCACTAGCGGGTGTTAGGACTCATCTGTCTTGGGGTTCTGGCTTTGAGTTTGCTTAACAAGTCATAAACCCATAAATGATGGATGGCTTCTTATTGGTTGTATTATATACAACTTCTAATCCTTGGTTCCTTATCCAAATCTCATTTTGACATTGAGTTTACTCAACAAATCGAAAGAAATTATTCACTCATACCTATATTTCATAACGGCCTAAGTATACTATATGTACCTTGATTTTGCTCGAAAAATACATATAGTTATCTTACCTTGTCTAGCCAATATATTAATAATCTACACGTAACATCTATAGCTTGAGACCTTTAGCTTATACATTTATATAATATAAGTTTAATTGTTATATAACTTTTATACTTTATTTAACTCATATACTATTATATGTATAACATTATAATTATTAAACCTTATTAAATTAATTTAATTAATTAACACTTTAATTAGTTATTATATTATTCAATTATAACATATTATATTGTGTGTGTGTGTGTGTGTGTGTGTGTATTATAACCTTTATAGTAATACACATATATCTTATATATATGTATGCATTTTAATTTATTAATTAACTTTTAGTTAATTTATTTAATTAAATAATTTTAATTAGATTTTATTAGTTTCGAAAATCCTTTTATTCACACATGTATACTCATATTATCATAAACTATTCAAGACAACATACTATATGTCATTATATATATTATACATATATATATATATATATTATACACACACATATATATATATATATATTTAATTAAATTATTTAATTAATTCATTTATTTTATTAATCTTATTAATAAATAATATTTTTGAAATTAATCTTATAATGTTTTCAAACATTTTGAAAAATTATATTATAACTTTCATAATATGTGTTTTATTTTAATTTTAACTTAGTTTAATTTTCAAAAGAATTTTAACTTTCATAACATTTATAATATTTTTCTTATTATAATTTGAAAATTTTATTTTTATTTCAAAAATAATTTTGAAATTAGCCCAAGACCCAATTAAAATTGGGCCTTTTCTATTAAGGGTAAGCTTTAGGTTTAAATAACTGTTAGGACCGGCCAAATCGGTAACCAGGTAGGATGGGATACTTGATTACCCAACAATCCAACCTAAATACTACCTTACTTAGAAACCCTTCTAACTGGGTTGTAAGCATAATTAGTCAGCCCTAATATGACTAGTTTAGACCGCATAGGCTATTTGGCTATGACACCATTGTTTAAACTAGGCCAGCCAGTAGTGGAAGGAATGAGTGAATTTCAATTTTTTTATCATTTTAGATCTTTATTGTGCTATGAAATCTAATTTATTTAGAACTTTTCTAAATTTCTTTTATTAAAATCATTATTTTATTTAATTTTATAAATATAATTTTATATTATGTAATTAATATTATATCATATATATATATACGTGTATCATATACACATATATCTATGTGTGCGCATGTGTAGCATAGCAATCCATGCAAGGTTTGATATGCTCGTGCATAAGTGCTGGGATTTACACCATAATGGATATGTTAGCTCCTCTAATACATAAATATATCATCCAAATGTATGTTTATGTGTTTTAATTTATATATATATATAGATTTATTTATTTATTTTTGAATAATTTATATGTATATAATAAATTTGTAAAATATGTATATAATTATATATGTATATAAAATATGTAAATAAATGAAAAATCATTTTACTGCAAAAAAAATTGATTTTTTGTGTAATATATAGACTTATAAATAATTTACTGATATATATATATATATATTAAAACATTAATGAATATATATATATAACACAATATATATACCTCAGATAATACTTATGAAACAAAATTAGTTTTTTATTTATTAAATTTAAATTTTGTACTAAAATTAATAATATTAAATAAAATATTTCTAAAACAAATAATATTTTGTATTTTAATATATTTTTATAAAGATCTGAATAATATTTTAACATTAAAATATTTACGTATATATTGTAATTATAAAATAATTTTAAAGTTAATTATTAATTTCCATATTATATATATATAATTTTATGGAAAATTAATTTTTTTAGTTGTTGAAAAGTTATTAGGTGTGAAATTTATTTTATAAAATTTAAAATTTATTTTACATGATATATTTATTTATTTTATAAATTTATTTAATTGATTTTAATAGTATTTAAATTATATATAATATTTTTTTCTTTTGTTGAAAGTCATTCAGGTCCAAAACTATTTACATAAAAAATTTAAATCATATTTTATATAATATAATGTTAAATATTTAAATTTTTATAACTTATATGAAATAATTTTTTTATCTCATGAGTATTAGGTATGTATATATTGCATGAAAATAAAAATTATATAAGCACACAAGTAAACAACCATCTTAAATGTGACAATATACTGATATGTTATATTCGTCACCTATTGATCTGAACATCATATGATATAAATATAACATCAGTTTATATTGGTAAATCAGAAACATACCTTCACCAAAGCTTATCAAGTACACGTTGAAACGAAGATACGAGATCCTTTGAATACTATTCCAATTCGGAAGGTGCTACTTTGAATAGTTGACCACCGGCTATTGAATAGCTTTAGATTATTCGGTTTGACCTTGAAAATGGATGAGAGGAGGAAGAAGAATGTCGGCTAGCACCAAGGTGGATGAAGGCAAAAAAAATTATTTTAAAGATGAGAGTAATGATCCTATTATAGAAGGGAGGTTAGAGAGATAAAGTAGTATCAAGATCCCATTTTTTCTCTTACTCATTCTCTATCATGTAAAATATCAAAAACCCATCTAAAAACCTAGCTTATAGATATCATATGGCCACCCATACCTGATATGTCATCGCTGAAATCCTCTTGCCCCATATAGGTTTCAAATCCATTTTTAGCCCGATCAATATATATCGCATTTAAATCCAATTTAACCTCGTATCGAAATCATATATCGATTAATATATTTATAAATATTATAAATATATTTATTAATATTGTTTAACACATCAAATAAAATTATATAATTAATATTTCACAAGTATTAATTAATTTAATTTATTTTACAACAATCACAAATTAATTAAATATTTCATCAAAGTTGTATTCAATGTTTCGGTTGTGTGATTCTTTAGGTGGAATTTCGATCAGCGATTGATATCAAACTATTCGAATATTAAAGTTCACATGTCACTTAGAAGGTAGTGTGACATTTTGGCCAAATTTTTTGCTTAATTGGTTTCAGTAAAATCCAATTTTACTTTGTTAAGCGTTACCCAGTACTGACTATTTTTTACACCAATTCATCTTGTCAAAACTATATAACTTTAGACTTATGAAATTTGGTAATGGTCAAAATTCCAATATCATCCATCTTCAACTCTACAGTCCAAACACAAAGTCCTTGGTTCAATAATAACATTTATTATTAACCGAAATGCTCTGGCCGAAGACTTTATAACGACCAAGATTTAATCGCTATTTAAACGAATATTTACTTATATTTTAAATAATTAATAAATGGAATTTTATTAAAAAATAAAAATATTTTAAATAATAACTAATGATGATAAAATCGTTTCCAAAATTTGTTTACCAATATATATAGTTTATAGAGAAATAGAAAATGTGACCGGAGATTATTTTCCCAAATAACGATTTTTCTTTGGTTAAAAGTTATTTAAAAGGTTATAACAATATGTTAAACACACATGCACACATTAAAAACTACTTTAACATGTTGTGCACATGTACATATGCATGTACATATTTACACACTTAAACATATTAACATATAAGATTTTATTTAATAAAAATATATATATAAATACATATAAAAATACGTTTTTTCAACACAAGTACACAAGAGCATGGCATGAATAGTTGAAAGAGAGGGGGGTTACATGCTATGGACGGAAATTTAGGATGGAAGTAAGGTAGTGCATGCATGTATATTTATTAAATAAAAGCACTTATATAATTTCTAATTAAATTCCTAAGCATATAAATACCACTACTTCTTCATATTCTCATTTTTACAAACCTCCTCTTCACTCCAAAATTTCCTAAGAGCTTGAACTAAAGTATCCATGGCTTCCTCTTCGTAAATTTGAAAATAGAAAAAATCACTTCATTGTGCAAAAATCCCTCCTTTAATTCACAAAACCACTTCTACATCTCCTACAACACTTTCCCTTCCAAAACTCAAGCAAACATCCACCCAAGACCACATGGTCGAGCCTAAACTAGTCATGGTCGTGCCCTACAAGGCTAGGCCGAGCCCAAACCCACTTGGCTGAACCCATTTCAAGTGTTCAAGGGTCCAAAAGTTCTATTTTTGCAAGTTTCGGAAGTGTTTTCAAGTTTTAGCAAAAGTTCGCATTGATTTAGAAAAGTTTCGATGAGTAAATCTTTTGTTTTGGAAAAGAAATTAACTTTATTTTGATGAACTATATATTGTGAAAACATAGTGGTTGTTATGTTGAATTATCATGTTATGTTGATGGTATATGACTATATGTTTATGTTTGAACTTGGATTTGGTGATTGGTTGTTAAATTGATATGTTTGGATATGGTTATCTGAATGATTGGTTATGATATGATGGTAGTGTGGATATGAAACCAAAACTAGGTGTATATGATGAATTGTTGTAGAGTTAGCACCTTGAAAAGTCGCAAAAGACTTGAGATCTGATTTGAAAACAAAAGCTTGTTTTCTAGTTTTGAATTTTGAAAATGTTTTTTTTAGTTTTTTACCTTTGTTTTATGTTTTCAAATTTTTTTCCATTTTTGTTGTTAAAGATGTAGTAGCTAGAGTTAAGGTGAGGTTTCCACCTAGAAATCAATTTTAGCGAACTGCGCTCATAGCGATAGTCCCTATAGATGTAGTTCGGGATAATTTCATGATTTCAAGTTTTAAGTGTTTTCTTTTGAATTGTTTTTTAAAAATCATTTCAAACTAATTAAGTAAGTTAAAACTTTAAGTTTTAAATTATTTAATAATTTATTTATTTAATTTATTAATTAGGTTAATTATTATTTAATTAATTGATTAAGTAATTAGGTTAAGTAATTAGAGTTTAAGAAATTATTAACCTAGTTAATTATTTTTAATTAAGTAAGTTTTAAATAATGATTAATTAAGATAAAAGAAAATTAATTTTTATTTAGTCAAGTTTATTTACTTTAATTAATTATTTAATTAGAGTTAATTATTTAATTAATTATTATTAATTAAAGGTTAATATCCACTTAAATTGGGTTTAATTCTTAAATGAATGTCATTTAATTAAAGTTTAATTATAAATAAAATTAGGGTTATTAATGATTTTATATTGATTTAATTAAGATTAATTAAAGTTTAATTGATATTTTAAAACTTATGATTTAATTAAGGTTTATTTATTTTAAAGCTTCTTTAAACTCTATCGGTTATTTATTTTAACCTACTTTATTGTTTAAGTAAATTGTTTTAAAAAAACCAAAGGATCTCTTGTCCATGCTATTAAATAGCAAAATGATTGAAAATAGTTGTAATAAAACGTTGACACGTTTATTGAAAGTAAGTCGACTTGTACTTACCACAAAACCCGCACTTCGGGAACGTGGTGAATACAAGAGGGTTAATTTCGATAAGCGGGCGATAATCTAAGCGTATGGAACGTATGTTCATCTGTAAATCTTTACACCCTGATAGTGGAATAAACCATTATAAACAACTTGACCCTTTAAAATTTCGAACGTTGGTTTGGAGAGACCGAGATCAGATATTAGTTATTATCCAAAAACAACTTCAAACCAACGAAAGTGTTTGAATTTAAAATAGTAAAGGCAAAGTCCAAAATAAAGACATTGAAATGCAAGAGCTATTTGCTACTAACCCTGAGGGTGATTCCAAAACGGGAGTACTGGAGATAGCGCCTTCGGTTCGTTCATCTCCTGAATGAATTGTATGGATGAATGCTGACATTGTGTCAATATCTGGAAGGCAGTGTAGCATTCTAAGTGGTAATGCTCTAGAAAATATAAACGTAGCCTCAGGCCTCATCAACCGGAAATGACCAAAGCAGGGTATGCAGCAGGGCTATGTGGGGTCGCTCCCATAAGGGTATGTCATCACCGTATCTAGAATCGATATTTGACTTATTTTTGTACGCTCCGGTATGGTTGCTAATCCCAACCATGGTGGTGATGTATTCGGTACTACTAGTCAAGTGGTAAGCCAGTTCTGTGTAGCAGGGGTACAAGATGTTCTTGTCAGACCCCTAGAGTATTATATCTAGAGGTGCATCTTCGAAAGGTAGTTCCTTACCAGGTCATGTATGAAATCCATTCTCCAATAAGTGCCGTATGGAATTAGTTATTCCCAAATATGTTGAAATGTGAGATGGAAGCATTTCAGCTATGTTCTATTTTACTTGAAAACCCTAGACATTATTATAATATCACTAGATTTCTATATAAAGTGTTTTGGTTATCGTAAGGTTCCGCTTTTATATGGGGCGTGGTCTTACGAGATACCTTTGAGTTTCAAGACATTTATAAAAGTAAAAAATATAGTTGTTTTGAGTTTACTCACACCAGACCCATGTTTGGCCCAAAGTTTTCTTTTCTTTTCCTTAAACTCTTGGGTACTCAAATTTGTATAAGTAGCCAAGTGATCCAGGTTTCTTACAGAAGATTTTAAAGGAGTTGGAGCAGGTGGCTTCACCATTAGCTAGTTATTTATATTCCGCTGTGTTTATGTATTATCTATGTACTTTGTATGTGTAGGTAGTAATAACTGTCCAGTTAAAAAATCTAATGAAATGGCTCTGATGTATCCTTACTACGGAAATGACAATGTAATATCCTATGTTATCTAGTATATGTTGTTCTGATTCGTGGTGAGATTCTGTGATTGTGTAATTTCTTCTTATCTTTCTCTTTCTTCTACCCTTAATGGCTCATCTTTCAAAGCAAGAAAGGCGGTCGTTAAATTTTGGTATCGGAGTCTAGGTTAAGCGAATACTTAGGCTTTGGGTTAGGGTTAACTTCGAGAGTGCATATTTGTAATTTTTATTTGTATACCTATATATATATATATCTCGGGTAGATAGATCAGCTTGATAGGTTTGATTAGTACCCTTCTTTCAAGATTTATCTCATCCAAGTATTCTAAGAATTATCTTGCTGTATCTACATAATAAGACATGACTAATAGAGGCAGACGAGGTAAGGGAGTGAGTAGCACTACGACCACAAATGGTCGAACCCCAAATCATATAGGAGTTTTGATTGTCGAAGAAGCAGTGCTAGAGCATCCAAGAGTGAATTTCGTAACCTTATGTAAGGATTACACCAATCTAGGAGGGAAACCATTTAAAGGAACCGAGTCTATCATGGAAGTGCAAGCTTGGTTGCGATCTTGCAAGAAGATTTTTAAAGGTCTTGGTTTATCTGATGAATAGAAAAGGTTCTTAGTAGCATATCAACTGCAAGAGGGAGCAGCAGCTTGGTGGGACTCCCTCACTGCGAATATTCCTGAAGACGATTTTTTGTAGGCCCGATTTAAAGTTGTTTTTAAAGACCAATTCTTGTCAACAGCAGGAAGGACGAGGATGTGCCGGAACTTCATGGATTTGAAGCAAGGGGATTTATCTATAGCGGAGTATGAGAGAAGTTCAACGAGTTATCTTGTTTTGGACCAAAATTGATTAGTACCCCCATTAAAAAAGAATGAGACGTTTGTTTTTGGTATGAGGGAAGAGTACCATGAGAAAATGGCTGCCCACATTAAGGGCACTTTTGTGGATTTAGTTGATATAGCTCTGAGGTACGAGGCCTTGGAAAAGAGGAAGTCTACTCCAGTAGCACCTAGTGGAAATATCAATGGAGGTGGTTCTAACAAAAGAAAGTTCAATCCTAATTGGAAGAATTAAGGAAAGGGAAAGCCCGGTGGTCGGGCTCAAGAGAGTCGTTTTAAGGATTTTTTTACCACAAGTGTCAGTAGAAGTGCCACATCGCAAAGTTTTGCAAGAATCCTTGAATGCAGCAGCAGCAACAACAACAAAGTGGACCTATCTCCCCGATAGTCCAGAAGACTCTTTGTTTTAATTGCCATCGGCCTGGGCATATGGTAAAGGACTTCCCACTCATGAAGAAGGTGCACCAGCCCAAGGTGTACGCCATTAAGAATGAACCATCGACTTCAACAGATGTGAAGGGGAAAGGTGTCCTTGAAGGTACCTTATTGATTAATGGTATTTTTGTTTGAGCATTATTTGATATTGGTGCCTCCCATAGTTTTATCTCTTGTGAATCAGTAGGTAAATTTCATCTTATTCCTAGTACTGCAGAAAACCCTATGTGTGTGTCTAACCTCATATGAGGGATAACCCATTTGAGTATGATCTGTAAGAATGTGCCAATTTCCTACCTTTCTCACCACTTTTCTTGCGACCCATATGTCTTAGACTTTAAAGGATTTGACATTATTCTTGGTATGGACCAGTTATCAAGGTATGGAGCCGTCTTAAAGTTTAATAAGAGAGCAGTATCTTTAGTGACCGATATAGGAAGGAAAGCTAAAGTGTCATGTAAGGAACCCGATATTCATATGTGCAGTTTCCTATATGCCCTTGAAGCGGCCCAGGAGAGTTTATGGTCTATTGAAGTTGTTAGGGATTTTCCTGATGTTTTTGAAGAGGTTAAAAGTTTACCCCCACACCGAGAGATAGAGTTCCGAATTGATTTGGTCCCTGGTGCAAGGCCCGTGGTACAACCTAAGCGAAGAATGGCTCCGAGGGAGAGAGAGGAGTTGATAATCAAACCCAGGACCTGTTCAGGAGAGGACCGATTAGACCCAGTCGTTCGAGTTAATGGCCTGCTGTGGTGTTTGGGGCTAAGTTTGATGGATCTTTAAGGTTGTGCGTGGATTATAGTGAGTTGAATAAGCTGATGATTAGGAACAAGTATCCCTTACCTTGCATCGATGATCTTTTTGATCAACTTCATGGAGCTACAGTATTTTCTCAGATAGATCTAGCTACTGGATTCCATTAATTGAGGGTTTCTGAAGATAGTATACCCTTAACTGCTTTTAGGGGCCCTAGTTGTTTCTTTGAATGGTTGGTTATGCCTTTCGGGATAACTAATGCACCTACATATTTTGTAGATCTCATAAACCGTGTTTTCCGAGATGTTCTTAATAAATTGGTGTTAGTTTTCATCGATGACATCCTTATCTACTCCAAATCCGAGGAGGAGCATAAACATCATTTGGAAGTGGTGTTGGAAACATTGAGGAGACATGTCCTGAAGGCAAAACTTTCTAAGTGCCATTTTTAGAGATCAGAGGTAAGATTCTTAGGACATATTATGACAGGAGAAGGTATTTCAGTAGATCCAATGAAGGTGGAAGCTGTACAGGAAATGGAAACAACCGTGGACTCCT
Source organism: Allium fistulosum (assembly GCA_030737815.1). Lineage (NCBI taxonomy): Eukaryota > Viridiplantae > Streptophyta > Magnoliopsida > Asparagales > Amaryllidaceae > Allium > Allium fistulosum. Next base: position 904,858,631 of record CM060903.1, read on the forward strand.
ATCGAGGTTTGTAGTTTCTTAGGTTTGGCTGGATACTATAGGAGGTTTATTCTAAGATTTCTTCCTATTTGACTAAGTTGACTAAGAAGGAGGAGAAATTTGTATGGACTCCTAAGTGTGAAGAGGCATTTTTGGAATTGAAGAAGAGATTGACCAGTGTACCAGTTTTGGCTGTTCCAGATAGGAATAGTGGATTCACGGTTTACACAGATGCTTGTGGAGTGGGACTAGGCGCTGTTTTGATGCAGCATGGTAGAGTGATTATGTATGCAAGTAGGTAGTTAAAGCCTCACTAGAAGAACAATGCTACGCATGACCTGGAGTTGCTGGATGTGGTCTTTACATTGAAAATGTGGAGACATTACTTGTTGAGTAAGGATCCTTCTATTCCTCTTAGTTTCTTTCTGATCTTTAAAGTTATTAGGAGTAAGTTTTCTTTCTTTTATTAGGTGAAAAATTCGAGCTCTTCATGAATCATAAATCCCTGAAGTATCTTTTTATTCTATAGGATCCGAACATGAGGCAACAGAGGTGGTTAGAGTTTCCTGCGTCCTACGACTTGGATATTCTTTATACGCCAGGAAATGTTAATGTGGTGGTGGATGCCTTGAGCAAGAATGTTGTTTTGACTCTTTTGGAAGTTACCCCGACACTTTAGGAAAAGATTATGAGAAATCAGAGGAAGGATGAGATACTGGAAGGGTTAATTCAAGGTGTCGAGGATAGTGGATGTTTGGATTTTGAGATGGATGGTCGAGGTGCTTTAAGGAAGAACGGACAACTGTATGTTCCAGATGTGGATGGGATGAGGCAGGAAGTTCTGTTAGAATGCCACAAGTATAAGTTAATTATTCATCTAGGGGTTCATAAGATGTATAAAGACATGAAGAGAGTATTTTGGTTGTCGGGAATGAAGAAGGACATTTCCGTCTTTGTTAGCAGGTTTTGCGCTGTCAGCAAATCAAAGGTGATCATCAGAAGGCAGCCGGATTATTAAAACTCTTAGAGATATCCAATTGGAAATGGGAAATGACATCAATGTATTTTATTGATGGTTTGCCCAGAACCAGAAAAGGAAATGGAGTATGGGTAATCGTAGATCGGCTAACGAAGAGCGCACATTTTATTCTGGTAAAACCAATGAGAAATGATGCTTCTTTAGCTGAAATTTTTATGAGGGTGATAGTCAGGTTGCATTGAGTTCCTGTAAGTATAGTAAGTGATCGAGACCCCATATTTACTAGTCAATTTTGGGAAGCATTTCAAACAACTCTAGGCACGAAGTTGAGCTTAAGTACAACGTATCACCCCCAATAGATGGACGGACGGAACGAGTGAATCGGATTCTAGAGGATCTCTTGAGAGCATGTATTCTGGATTTTGGAGGATCATGGGAGGATCGTTTGCATTTAGTTGAGTTCTCTTACAACAATAGCTTCCAAGCAAGCATCAGAATGGCAAAGTATGAAGCCCTGCATGGAAGACCATGCAAGTCACTAGTATGTTAGGTTAAGACAAGAGATAGATTAGTTCTTTGACCGGACATGATCCGAGAGGCTATAGAGAAAGTTGCAGTGATTAAGAAAAGGACGAAGGAGGCTCATGATCGCCAAAAGAGTTATGTGGATAAGAGGCAAAGAGATTTGGAGTTTATGATTGGAGACTTGGTGTTCGTAAAGATTTCACCAATAAGAAGAGCTGTTAGATTTGGGAAATCTGGGAAGTTAGCGCCAAGGTATGTTAGACCCTTTCGTATTCTTGAAAGGATCAGATCGCTTGCTTATAAAGTCAAGTTGCCAGAGAGATTGGAAGCAGTTCATAATGTGTTCCATGTGTCTCATTTAAGAAAATATGTTCATGGCCCTCTTCGATTTTGGAGCCATCGATTCAAGAGGAATTGGAAATAGAACTGAACATGACAATGGTTAGACATCCAGTTTATGTTGTAGATTTGGATGAAAAGAGATTGTGTAACAAGGTGGCATGACTAGTTAAGATTCAGTGGAGCGAGGATCCTAGAGACTACACTTGGGAGACGGTGGATTATATGAAGGAAACCTATCCCGAGTTGATGTTAGAATAGCTAGTCCTAGGTTGTATGTATAGTGTCTATTTGTTTGCTATAGATTCTTAGTATATGTATTGTATGTGTTTGATGTTATGAATATATGGCTTTTTGCATAGTTTGAATTATCTCCTTGTTTGCTAATTTCGGAACGGAATTCTTTTAAGGGAGGGAGAGTGTAACGACCCAGGGTTTAATTGCTATTTAAATGAATATTTAATTATATTTAAAAAAATGGATTTTTATTAACAAATAAAACTATTTAAATAATTAATAATGATGATAAAATCGTTTTTAAAATTTCTTTACCAATATATATAGTATATAGAGAAATAGAATTATGACCAAAGATTATTTTCCCAAAAATTGATTTTTCATTGGTCAAATGTTATTCAAAAGGTTATAACACTATGTTAAACACACATGCATACATTACAAACTAATTTAACATGTTGTGTACACGTATATATGCATGTACACATTTACACACTTAAACATATTAACATATAAGATTTTATTTAATAAAAGTGTATATATATATACATATAAAAATACACTTTTTCAACACAAGTACACAAGAGCATGACATGAATAGTTGAAAGAGAAGGGGGGTACATGCTATGGACGGAAATGAGTAGGGAAGTAAGGTAGTGCATGCATGTATATATATTAAATAAAAGCACTTACATAATTTTTAATCAAATTCCTAAGCTTACAAATACCACTACTTCTTCATATTCTCATTTTTACAAACCTCCTCTTCACTCCAAAATTTCCTATGAGCTTGAGCTAAACTATCCATGGCTTCCTCTTCATAAATTTGAAAATAGAAAAAATCACTTCCTTATGCAAAAATCCCTCCTTTAATTCACAAAACCACTTCTACATCTCCTACAACACTTTCTCTTCCAAAAATCAAGCAAACGTCCACCCAAGACCACATGGCCGAGCCTAAACTAGTCATGATCATGCCCTACAAGGCTAGGTCAAGCCAAAACCCACTTGGCTGAGCCCATTTCAAGTGTTCAAGGGTTTAAAAGTTCTATTTTTGCAAGTTTCGAAAGTTTTTTCAAGTTTTAGCAAAGTTCGCTATGATTTAGAAATGTTTCGGTGAGTAAAACTTTTGTTTTGGAAAATAAATTAACTTTATTTTGATGAACTATATGTTGTGAAAATATAGCGGTTGTTATGTTGAATTATCATGTTGTGTTGATGGTATATGACTATATGTTTATGTTTGAACTTGGATTTGGTGATTGGTTGTTAAATTGGTATGTTTGGATATTGTTATGCGAATGATTGGTTATGATATGATGGTAGTGTGGTTATGAAACCAAAACAAGGTGTATGTGATGAATTTTTGTAGAGTTAGCACCTTGAAAAGTCGCAAAATATTTGAGATCCGATTTGAAAACAAAAGCTTGTTTTCTAGTTTTGAATTTTGAAAATGTTATTTTTTTTTAGTTTTTCCCTTTGTTTTATGTTTTCAAAAACTTTTCCCTTTGTGTTTTCAAAGATGTAGTAGCTAGAGTTAAGGTGAGGTTTCCACCTAGAAATCAATTCTAGCGAACTGCGCTCATAGCGATAGTCGCTATGGATGTAGTTCAGGAAAATTTCACGATTTCAAGTTTTAAGTGTTTTCTTTTGGATTGTTTTTGAAAACTCATTTCAAACTAATTAAGTAAGTTAAAATTTTAAGTTTTAAATTATTTAATAATTTATTTATTTAATTTATTAATTAGGGTAATTATTATTTAATTATTGATTAAGTAATTAGGTTAAGTAGTTAGAGTTTAAGAAATTATTAACCAAGTTAATTATTTTTAATTAAGTAAGTTTTAAATGACGATTAATTAAGATAAATGAAAATTAATTTTTATTTAATCAAGTTTATTTACTTTAATTAATTATTTAATTAGAGTTAATTATTTAATTAATTATTATTAATTAATGGTTAATTATCCACTTAAATTGAGCTTAATTCTTAAATGACTGTTATTTAATTAAAGTTTAATTATAAATAAAATTAGGGTTATTAATGATTTAATTTTGATTAAATTAAGATTAATTAAAGTTTAATCGAATTTTAAAACTTATAGTTTAATTAAGGTTTATTTATTTTAAAGCTTCTTTAAACTCTATCAGCTATTTATTTTAACAACTTTCTTGTTTAAGTAAATTGCTTTTAAAAAAACCAAAGGATATTTTATCCATACTATTAAGTAGCTAAATGAATGCAAGTAGTTGAAATAAAACGTTGACACGTTTATTAAAAGTAAGTCGACTTGTACTTATCACAAATACCGCACTTTGGGAACGTAATGAATACAAGAGGGTTAATTTCGATAAGTGGGTCATGATAATCTAAGCATATGGAACGTATGTTCATATGTAAATCTTTATACCCTGATAGTGCAATAGACCACTATAAACAACTTGACCCTTTAAAATTTCAAACATTGGTTTGGAAAGACCGGGATTGGATATTAGTTGTTATCCAAAAACCACTTCGAACCAACGAAAGCGTTCGAATTTAAAATAGCAAAGACAAGGTCCAAGGTAAAGACTTTGAAGTGCAAGGGCTATTTGCTACTAACCCTGAGGGTGATTCCAAAACGGGTGTAGTGGAAATAGTGCCTTCATTCATCTCCTGAATGACTTGTATGGATGAATGCTGACATTGTGTCAATATCTATAAGGCGATGTAGCATTCTAAGTGGCAGTGCTCTAGAAAAGGTAAACGTAGCCTCAGGCCTCATCAACCGAAAATGACCAAAACAAGGTACACATCAGGGCTATATGGGTCGCTCCCATAAGGGTATGTCATCACCGTATCTAGAATCGATATTTGACCCTTTTTTGTATGCTCCAGTACGGTTGCTAATCCTAACCATGGTGGAGATGTATTATGTACTACTAGTTGAGTGGTAGGCCAGTTCTGTGTAGCAGGAGTACAAGAAGTTCCTGTCAGGCCCTAGGTGTATTTTATCTAGAGGTGCATCTTCGGAAGGTAGTTCCTTACCTGGTCATGTATGGAATCCATTCTCCAATAAGTGCCGTAAGGAATTAGTTGTGCCTAAATATGCTGAAATGTGAGATGCAAGCATTTCAGCTATGTTCTATTTTACTTGAAAACCTTAGACATCATTATAATATCACTGGATTTCTATATAAAGTGTTTTGGTTATCGTAAGGCAATAATCGTCCTTGTTTATGTGCGTGGTCTTACGAGATACCTTTGAGTTTCAAGACGTTTATAAGAGTAAAAATATAGTTGTTTTGAGTTTACTCATACCAGACCTATGTCTGGCCCGAGTTTTATTTTCTCTTCCTAAAACTCTTAGTTACTCAAATTTGTATGAGTAGACAAATGATCCAGGTTTCTTATGAAAGCAATTTGAAGGAGCTGGAGCAGGTGGCTTCACCGTTAGCTAGTTATTTTATATTCCGCTATGTTTATGTATTATCTATGTATTTTGTATGGGCAGGTAGTAATAACTGTCTAGTTAAAGGTTGTAATGAAATGACTCTGATGTATTCTTATTATGGAAATGACAACGTAATATCCTATGTTATCTACTATATGTTGTTCTGATTCATGGTGAAATTCTATAATTGTGTAGTTTCTTCTTATCTTTCTTTTTCTTCTACCCTTAATGGCTTGTCTTTCGGTGTAAGAAAGGCGGTCGTTACAGACTTTGACTTTGAGGTGACTTCAGTTAACTATTGTAACGACCCGGAATTTTGGACCATTCGCATCCATTATAAGTGTATAGGTAGACACTCATGCCGGAGTTGAATTGCTCAAAATACCGCATTGTTAATTTAAATTTGGCAAAACTGAACATATACAATAAATAAATAATCACAGATCACAGACACAGAGTAATAAGTGCAGCGGAAATAAAAGAGATAGTAGTTCATGAAGCTACTATATGAATATATAAGATACATCAGAGTTTACAACAGTAGAGTAATACGATACATCAGATACACATCAGAATACATCACTGGAATCATCGAATACTGAAGCAGAATAGATGGCTAGATCTTCAAGCAAAGCTCCAACTCCAAAGGTGAGTCTCGAAAGCTGAACTACTCAGTCTGACCCGAGCGTAAAGCAAAAACACAAGACACTCGAGTCAGGATTAACATTCTTATATTAATAAATCCAACTCAAGTGAAATAGCAATTGAAATACGAGTAACTCAAAGGATGTTTGGAATAACCATCCTTCAAGGATCCGTTAAACTATCTACTAGGTAGTAATGTACGCTAAGTAGATAATGTCTATCAGTAATATATAAAGATATCAAAATAGCGTTAAGTCATGGCCCATTCCACCCTTAACACATTTTTATTCCCAAAAGCATATACAAGACCGTAGTTTCCCCAAAGCCGGAAGTCACCAGAGGGCAATCCATATACTAAAGGTACAAATCAAAATCGTAGTGGTCGCGCATAAATGGAATACAAGTATGACAAGGCACATGAGGGAATACCCAAGGTAGTGATACTACCGTTCGCCTGATCCGGACTGGTGAGAACGCAACGCCGCAGCGCCCGCAACACCGTGAAACAACACTCCCAAAATCAAGGGTGCACCAATCGACAACAAGTATAAGTAGTTCGAAGAAGTGTGTCCACTTGAGGTAGCTAATCCTCCATTGGCCCGGCACAGCTCCTGTTTTAGTCATTTCCAATTTGACACAAGTGTCAAGGCTATCCATCATCGTTCACTTTCTTCAGTCATCACGTACATCATTCCAACCACTTCATTCTGGATCATCACTCCGCGTATAGTTATTAAAGTGGTTTTCAGTTTAGATAGAGAGTATATCCATAACCGAATTCCGGTCTCTTTAATAACTTTCGTAATTATTTCACCGATTGGTCGTTTATATATTTCAAAAACCAAATCAATTACAATTTCAATTAGAATTCGTAAATCAACATTCATTTGTCTTTCAAAACCAATTTCCAATAATTTACGTTTCAAAACTTCCAAATTATCATTTCAAAATCTTATAATTCAATTTCAATCTCTTTTTAAAACAATTCAAATATTGGTTCAAATTCGCACAAAGTTTCATTTCGAAATCATAAGAATCAATTTAGTTTTAACATTCAAATCAATTTACATTCATTTATCAATTTCATTCAATATCGTTAAATTAATTTATCATTCAAAACAATTTCTATTAAACTTCCAAATCATTAAATCAATTTCTTAAGTTCAACTTCATTAAATCAAAACTTACAATTTTGAATTAAACTAAATTCGTCAAATCAATTCTTTCAATTACAAGTCTTACATTAATTCCAATAAATCACATTTTATTTCTTGTTAAAGAATTCAATCTCACTTATTTACTTACTTAAATAATTTTCCAAAACTTACTTAATAAAGAAAACTCAATTTCAATTATTTATGAAGTAAAATTCACTTATTCAAAAGTTCAATTTTTCTTATTAAAGAATTTCAATTCAATTTAATCATTAAATAATTCAATCTTATTTAATTATTAAATAATTCAAAACTTAATAATTTCAAAGTTTAATAATTTCAAACTTAATTATAATTTCAAACTTGATTATTAAATCATTTCAAAGTTTAATAATTTCAAACTTAATTCAATAATTTCTCAAATTAAACAACATTCTTACATCAATTACATTGTTAAATATTTTATTTCATATTTTTAAATATTAACATTTTCCTTTCGTTAAAATTCAAATTTCAACTTCATTTCAAAACCGTATATTTATTCAAATAAAATCTTCATTTATTTTTAAATCAAATTATTGACCAATCGGGTTTTATTTAATTTCCTATCCTAGGTCAAAGTTCAATTTGGGTATTTATCATTTCAACCCGATTCCAATTCAATTCAAAAATCAAAGCATAACAAAGGGAACTTGCAGTGTGATAACTGGGATGGTGTCAAAGTAAATAAACAAACAATAACAACAACCAATATCAATCCAATAATCAATTCAAATAATCCCGAAATAACCGTATTAATTCGCGTTGTTATTTATACGAATTAATATAATTATTTCTAGAATCTACACTATCATTTCATGTAGATTAAAGATTATTACATTACGGTTTTTCACTTGTCATCTATTTACAATTTCATACATCATCAATTTAACAACATACATTCAGTGGTTCAAAATATAATTAAACAAATCCTACGTGTCAATAAATTCAACAGTTAAAGGGATCATATTATACAAATGCCAGTTAATCAAATTTAACAATTAATTATCCTATATCAAGTTCAATTTCACACTATTTATCATTTTAACATTAACAAATTTAATGTTCAATATAAACATCAACAATCAATCAATTATCTGCCAAACTGTATTATCATCGCATAAATAATTAACAGAAAATGGTGTCAGATGTCATAGGTGAACTGATACAGATAATAGCATATATAACAGTGTAATTAACTAGCAGCAGCATATTTCAATTGTCGTTTCAATTGAAATCAAATTTAATAAATAAAAGAACGTTAATCGTGAGTGATTGCTCACCTTTCGAGGCTAGAGATGGTAGACACAGATATGAACACAGATACGGACACTGGAATTGAGTTACGAATCCAAGCATGAATTCCATAGCAAAGCAAGATGGATACGAGTTCATTGATCATAGCTGATATCAAGGAATAGACGAAATTGAATCAGAATCTATTCGACATAGACTAAAACAAAATATATAAAATATTATATTACTGTTGGTATATATAAAAAAAATCAATATTTAAAACTTATATAAATTTGTTATAAACTACCAAACTCCTCATATAAACTATATATATAGATATATCTAATTATTGTTATTGTTATTTTTTTTAGAAAACTTTATACAGATATTAAAATTTGAGACTCTCCAAATCAACATCAACATAATGTATATCTCTAGTGTAAACTTATACAAAATATAACACATACTAACCCACGATCTAACATACACATGCACACCTTAAGGCTTACATACTCATCATATGTTTAAACAGATTTTAAAATCTGTAACAATACAGCTGGCGAAATATACAAATCAACAAATATATGACTATACATATCCTAATTTTATAATATAGTACACAGTACCAATAGTAACAGCACATAGCTTATATATTAACAGATAAGTATAAACCAAAAATAAAAATAAACTGACCTATTTTAGAAAGCAATGTAACTTACGTACTAACCAAAATAAACTAGTATAACTTGCTTCAAACAAGTATAACTCACACATAAACAACTATATAACACTTATAAATTTCATATAGATAGCAACCGATTTTATATACACATAACATATATATATATTAACATATACTAACATATATCTATATATACACATCAGTATACACACGCTGTACGTAACTACAATATAACATAAATATAATATACTTATAAAATATATATATATGGCAAATAGGAAGTAAACGAAAAGTAAGGGAACTGTAAGTTTCGACATATTGCTTAATGGAAACAAATGTGTGTTTGCAGATGTTATATACAATATCGTATCTTATATACAAACTAATATATGGAAATCTTGTATATTATAACGTTTTAACATAAAGTATAAATACAGCAATTATAACACTAGCAAACTTTTGAATTACAACATACCCTTTACATGAAATATAACATGATAGATGATGGACGAGGCTGGCCAGAAAAGAAAGCGGCAAGGGAAATAAGGCTGAGCGTTGTCCACGTCTGGGCAGATCTCGCGATGGTGGAGATGAGATGCGCTGTTCCAGCCATGGCGTGGGTGGCTCAGGAGATGAGGCGAGATGACGTGATGGTGGCCGAAGGCAGGGCGGCTGTTATGTGTTCGGTGATGGGTGGCTGATGGCGGAAAGGTGGAGGAAGTGGTGGTGTCGTGGCCGAAGGACAGGGAAGATGCTCAGCTAACTTTGGATCTATAGGCGAAAAGACTTTTTTTTGTATGAAACGAAGTGGCACAAGAACAAATAAAATAAATGCAAGGAAATAGTAGGTATAACGAACAGATGGATAGAAAAAGTCAGCTTAAATTTAGGGAATATTAATGATAGAAAATGGCTCTTTACCTTTTTTTCCAACCGTTGTAAAGTTTGAAAGGACACGGGAATTTAAAGTTAGCCCGAATATGGCTTATCTGTTTCGAAGTTTTCGTCGAGTTACGATAACTGAAATACGGAAACGAATATACTACGCGAATCAGTACGACGAGATGACCAAAACGACAAACAAATAACAGTGGTAGGATTGAATTTATAAAAATTCGAATTTTCTAATAGCGGAAAAAATGCAAGAAAAATGCTGAAAAATAAGATCGACGGAGCCAAAGATGTCCGAATTTGGAAAAACGACAAACTGACATCTTGCTCAGAAGATGGTTTAGAATTTTTCTATGTAAAAATATTTAGGTTTCGGAAACATTTTATTTTCACTGCTTTTTAACTGATTAAATTGAAGTGAATTTACGCGCGAAATAAATTTTCATATTTTCGGACGAAAATTTACCAGTTGCTATGTTTAACTAGACGTATTCCAAATATAAAATTTTTATTTCAAAATTTTATCGTTTAAAATTTCGCAAAATTTCAACTAATTACGTTATTAAAACGGTTAAAATTTACGGGTCGTTACACTCTCCCCCACTCAAAACTTTTCGTCCCCGAAAAGGAACGAGGTAGGAGAATAGAAACAACCAGAAAGAAAATAGATTAAAAGACAAGATAAAACAATTAATTTAAACCATATAATTTCAAATTAAACTAATTAATATTTAACAATTTGGTTTAATCCACTTGGTTTCACTTAAGTTAAATTAATCTATCTATTTCTAAATTCATTATCTTACTATCTAGTCATCCTCAATTACAATTTCTAAAACCATAAATTTGAATAATCTTTTATTATAATCATATTTTATTTTCAACAGATTTAATTCTTTAATTCCAAATTATTATTAATTTTATTTCACTTAATATATCTTATTACATATTTTTAAACCATATAAATTAATTTAAACCATAAAAGTTTCGATTTAAATTAATTTACATCTATTAATTTCTTTTAAATTCAAGGTATTTTCATATGTTGATCAAATTTTAATTATTAATTCTTTCAAAACAAATTTTATTAATTCTTTCAAAACAAATTTATTTCATTATTAACTGAGTTTACTTATTATCCTATCTAACTCTATTAACATCTTTATAATCAAAATTTAGTGTATAACATTTATTATAAACACCCAAATTTTATTTATAAATTCAATTTATCTTATATATTATCCAATTACATATTCAACTTCTGAATGATTTAGGTAAGTTGTATTAGAATGCAGTTGAACAATATACAAATAAAATTTTCCCAATTCAATTATTCAAGTTTAAATATTTATTTCAAATTTTGTTTTATTTATAATTAAAATCATCCTTTAACAAAATTTAAGAATTAGATTTCCGATTAACTTTAAACAATTTAGAGAGATATATATAATATATTTATATCCGATCAAATTAAATTTTAAAATAAGATACCTATATATATATAAATCAAATTATACCGAAGAAATTCAATCAAAATATTTTTTCTCAAAACAAAACCGTAGCAAAGCTACAGAATAGTTTCTCCACTTCGAAACTCAAAATGAACATCGATGATTCGGCCGCCATCACCGAAATTATTTTCCAGCGACAAAGAGAAGAGCACTGATTTCAACATTTAAATTCTTTGAAAACGGTTTCTATTTGAAAATACGTTCAATAATATACATTTTAAAATTTTAAAACCAAAGCTTGAAATCACTGGAAATTAAATTCTCACATTCTGAATTTTAAATTCATTTAAATTTCAAATCAGTTTATAACCCATGTTTAAAAATTCATTTATAGAACAATAAGTGATAATCAATTATTATCATTTCAACAACCAATTTAATTAACATATTAAATTTCAGAAAATTTTACTTATATATATTTTTAATATATTCATACAAAATTATTTTATTTACCAAATTTGAAAATAATATCGTGTCGGTTTGCTCTGTTCAAGTGTTTTGGAAATCTTATCGATAGCGTTGATCAGACGAATCGATTGGAAACCCAAATCAACATCAACAACCCAAACAACACAATATATTTTAAATATTTAAATATTAATTTACAAATACACTTCCTCGCTCGACTATATAAGAATAGATTTCAAAGCAAAGATAGAGATTCAAATTTGATGGACTCAAATCAAAGAGAATTTTGATTCGAAAAATAAGTTTGAAACAGAAGATAAGATAATTCAATTACCAAAATCGGGAGATGGATGAGTTTATTTAATTCACGGGCAACCTTAACCGGGCCGTCCGTAACTTCAAGAATAAGATCGTTGTAGAATTTTGAGGTAAATCAACACTCGATCTCAAGAGATGGAATTCAGGTATAATAGGGAATAGATAGCACCGTAAACCGAGGATACAGAAATCTTCGGTAAATCGATGTTTATTGTAAAAGAGTTTCACCCCTTTATAAGTCAATTTGAGATTGGCAAGACCGCCGACTCATTATAAAAATCATTCGAAGTAGAGTTATGGGATACTCCAGAATTGAAAGAAGACGAATAGTGAGGGCCACGAATGAAATTTAGAACCGTAGGGAACGTTCCAAAATTCAAAGGAATCGAGTCAAAAGGAAGAGATTGAAACTCGAATGAGAGTGATTCTGTAAATACATTTACCCTATATGTTGAGTTTTGCCTAGAGCTACCAAAGCTCTGATACCAACTGTAACGACCCGAAATTTTGGACCATTCGCATCCATTATAAGTGTATAGGTAGACACTCATGCCGGAGTTGACTTGCTCAAAATACCGCGTTGTTAATTTAAATTTGGCAAAACTGAACATATAAAATAAATAAATAATCACAGATCACAGACACAGAGTAATAAGTGTAGCGGAAATAAAAGAGATAGTAGTTCATGAAGCTACTATATGAATATATAAGATACATCAGAGTTTACAACAGAAGAGTAATACGATACATCAGATACACATCAGAATACATCACTGGAATCATCGAATACTGAAGCAGAATAGATGGCTGGATCTTCAAGCAAAGCTCCAACTCCAAAGGTGAGTCTCGAAAGCTGAACTACTCAGTCTGACCCGAGCGTAAAGCAAAAACACAAGACACTCGAGTCAGGATTAACATTCTTATATTAATAAATCCAACTCAAGTGAAATAGCAATTGAAATACGAGTAACTCAAAGGATGTTTGGAATAACCATCCTTCAAGGATCCGTTAAACTATCTACTAGGTAGTAATGTACGCTAAGTAGATAATGTCTATCAGTAATATATAAAGATATCAAAATAGCGTTAAGTCATGGCCCATTCCACCCTTAACACATTTTTATTCCCAAAAGCATATACAAGACCGTAGTTTCCCCAAAACCGGAAGTCACCAGAGGGCAATCCATATACTAAAGGTACAAATCAAAATTGTAGTGGTCGCGCATAAATGGAATACAAGTATGACAAGGCACATGAGGCAATACCCAAGGTAGTGATACTACCGTTCGCCTGATCCGGACTGGTGAGAACGCAACGCCGCAGCGCCCGCAACACCGTGAAACAACACTCCCAAAATCAAGGGTGCACCAATCGACAACAAGTATAAGTAGTTCGAAGAAGTGTGTCCACTTGAGGTAGCTAATCCTCCATTGGCCCGGCACAGCTCCTGTTTTAGTCATTTCCAATTTGACACAAGTGTCAAGGCTATCCATCATCGTTCACTTTCTTCAGTCATCACGTACATCATTCCAACCACTTCATTCTGGATCATCACTCCACGTATAGTTATTAAAGTGGTTTTCGGTTTAGATAGAGAGTATATCCATAACCGAATTCCGGTCTCTTTAATAACTTTCGTAATTATTTCACCGATTGGTCGTTTATATATTTCAAAAACCAAATCAATTACAATTTCAATTAGAATTCGTAAATCAACATTCATTTGTCTTTCAAAACCAATTTCCAATAATTTACGTTTCAAAACTTCCAAATTATCATTTCAAAATCTTATAATTCAATTTCAATCTCTTTTTAAAACAATTCAAATATTGGTTCAAATTCGCACAAAGTTTCATTTCGAAATCATAAGAATCAATTTAGTTTTAACATTCAAATCAATTTACATTCATTTATCAATTTCATTCAATATCGTTAAATTAATTTATCATTCAAAACAATTTCTATTAAACTTCCAAATCATTAAATCAATTTCTTAAGTTCAACTTCATTAAATCAAAACTTACAATTTTGAATTAAACTAAATTCGTCAAATCAATTCTTTCAATTACAAGTCTTACATTAATTCCAATAAATCACATTTTATTTCTTGTTAAAGAATTCAATCTCACTTATTTACTTACTTAAATAATTTTCCAAAACTTACTTAATAAAGAAAACTCAATTTCAATTATTTACGAAGTAAAATTCACTTATTCAAAATTTCAATTTTTCTTATTAAAGAATTTCAATTCAATTTAATCATTAAATATTTCAATCTTATTTAATTATTAAATAATTCAAAACTTAATAATTTCAAAGTTTAATAATTTCAAACTTAATTATAATTTCAAACTTGATTATTAAATCATTTCAAAGTTTAATAATTTCAAACTTAATTCAATAATTTCTCAAATTAAACAACATTCTTACATCAATTACATTGTTAAATATTTTATTTCATATTTTTAAATATTAACATTTTCCTTTCCTTAAAATTCAAATTTCAACTTCATTTCAAAACCGTATATTTATTCAAATAAAATCTTCATTTATTTTTAAATCAAATTATTGACCAATCGGGTTTTATTTAATTTCCTATCCTAGGTCAAAGTTCAATTTGGGTATTTATCATTTCAACCCGATTCCAATTCAATTCAAAAATCAAAGCATAACAAAGGGAACTTGCAGTGTGATAACTGGGATGGTGTCAAAGTAAATAAACAAACAATAACAACAACCAATATCAATCCAATAATCAATTCAAATAATCCCGAAATAACCGTATTAATTCGCGTTGTTATTTATACGAATTAATATAATTATTTCTAGAATCTACACTATCATTTCATGTAGATTAAAGATTATTACATTACGGTTTTTCACTTGTCATCTATTTACAATTTCATACATCATCAATTTAACAACATACATTCCGTGGTTCAAAATGTAATTAAACAAATCCTACGTGTCAATAAATTCAACAGTTAAAGGGATCATATTATACAAATGTCAGTTAATCAAATTTAACAATTAATTATCCTATATCAAGTTCAATTTCACACTATTTATCATTTTAACATTAACAAATTTAATGTCCAATATAAACATCAACAATCAATCAATTATCAGCCAAACTGTATTATCATCGCATAAATAATTAACAGAAAATGGTGTCAGATGTCATAGGTGAACTGATACAGATAATAGCATATATAACAGTGTAATTAACTAGCAGCAGCATATTTCAATTGTCATTTCAATTGAAATCAAATTTAATAAATAAAAGAACGTTAATCGTGAATGATTGCTCACCTTTCGAGGCTAGAGATGGTAGACACAGATATGAACACAGATACGGACACTGGAATTGAGTTACGAATCCAAGCACGAATTCCATAGCAAAGCAAGATGGATACGAGTTCATTGATCATAGCTGATATCAAGGAATAGACGAAATCGAATCAGAATCTATTCGACATAGACTAAAACAAAATATATAAAATATTATATTACTATTGGTATATATAAAAAAAATCAATATTTAAAACTTATATAAATTTGTTATAAACTACCAAACTCCTCATATAAACTATATATATAGATATATCTAATTATTGTTATTGTTATTTTTTTTTAGAAAACTTTATACAGATATTAAAATTTGAGACTCTCCAAATCAACATCAACATAATGTATATCTCTAGTGTAAACTTATACAAAATATAACACATACTAACCCACGATCTAACATACACAAGCACACCTTAAGGCTTACATACTCATCATATGTTTAAACAGATTTTAAAATCTGTAACAATACAACTGGCGAAATATACAAATCAACAAATATATGACTATACATATCCTAATTTTATAATATAGTACACAATACCAATAGTAACAGCACATAGCTTATATATTAACATATAAGTATAAACCAAAAAAATAATATAAACTGACCTGTTTTAGAAAGCAATGTAACTTACGTACTAACCAAAATAAACTAGTATAACTTGATTCAAACAAGTATAACTCACACATAAACAACTATATAACACTTATAAATTTCATATAGATAGCAACCGATTTTATATACACATAACATATATATATTAACATATACTAACATATATCTATATATACACATCAGTATACACACGCTGTACGTAACTACAATATAACATAAACATAATATACTTATAAAATATATATATGGCAAATAGGAAGTAAACGAAAAGTAAGGGAACTGTAAGTTTCGACATATTGCTTAATGGAAACAAATGTGTGTTTGCAGATGTTATATACAATATCGTATCTTATATACAAACTAATATATGGAAATCTTGTATATTATAACGTTTTAACATAAAGTATAAATACAGCAATTATAACACTAGCAAACTTTTGAATTACAACATACCCTTTACATGAAATATAACATGATAGATGATGGACGAGGCTGGCTAGAAAAGAAAGCGGCAAGGGAAATAAGGCTGAGCGTTGTCCACGTCTGGGCAGATCTCGCGATGGTGGAGATGAGATGCGCTGTTCCAGCCATGGCGTGGGTGGCTCAGGAGATGAGGCGAGATGACGTGATGGTGGCCGAAGGCAGGGCGGCTGTTATGTGTTCGGTGATGGGTGGCTGATGGCGGAAAGGTGGAGGAAGTGGTGGTGTCGTGGCCGAAGGACAGGGAAGATGCTCAGCTAACTTTGGATCTATAGGCGAAAAGACTTTTTTTTGTATGAAACGAAGTGGCACAAGAACAAATAAAATAAATGCAAGGAAATAGTAGGTATAACGAACAGATGGATAGAAAAAGTCAGCTTAAATTTAGGGAATATTAATGATAGAAAATGGCTCTTTACCTTTTTTTCCAACCGTTGTAAAGTTTGAAAGGACACGGGAATTTAAAGTTAGCCCGAATATGGCTTATCTGTTTCGAAGTTTTCGTCGAGTTACGATAACTGAAATACGGAAACGAATATACTACGCGAATCAGTACGACGAGATGACCAAAACGACAAACAAATAACAGTGGTAGGATTGAATTTATAAAAATTTGAATTTTCTAATAGCGGAAAAAATGCAAGAAAAATGCTGAAAAATAAGATCGACGGAGCCAAAGATGTCCGAATTTGGAAAAACGACAAACTGACATCTTGCTCAGAAGATGGTTTAGAATTTTTCTATGTAAAAATATTTAGGTTTCGGAAACATTTTATTTTCACTGCTTTTTAACTGATTAAATTGAAGTGAATTTACGCGCGAAATAAATTTTCATATTTTCGGACGAAAATTTACCAGTTGCTATGTTTAACTAGACGTATTCCAAATATAAAATTTTTATTTCAAAATTTTATCGTTTAAAATTTCGCAAAATTTCAACTAATTACGTTATTAAAACGGTTAAAATTTACGGGTCGTTACAACTATGGTACTAACCTCTTATAACCAATGAGATGAATCCTGTCTTGAATAGTGTTTCGCTTCCAATGCTTCCACTCCACCAACCATAGTTGCTTGATGGACAACGTGCGACGATTTAACTATAATCAAAGTGGAGCTTTCATATTTAAGATCAACGGTATTCTTAAGTCAATAGAACTGTGTACTTTGTCACATCGATATTTTCTATTTGACCTTAGTTATATTAACCAATAAAAAACTATCTAGTAAGTCATTCAATAGTTATCCAATAAATATCAGTACGTAACACATTGATGCCCTCGGCGGTCATGAGTAATACGCTGCTCAATATTTGAAGAATGTTTTGTACTCTAGTCTCAACGGATATATCGATATCCAGTCTTGATATATCTAGACTAAGAATATTTAAAACGGATGTTTTTTTATTGGGATAAATCACTCATGATTACAATGCATTTTAACTGCTATCACAAAACATATCATTTATAGTTTTTTTTATTAAATATACTTTTAATTAAATAAATTAATATAACATATTATATCAAATATATAATAGAAAGAAAACACCTTTTATTTTTAACAAGATTGGTTATCGAGCTAGATACATGTAAGAAATTACATAATTACCCTTAGGTCATACCCTTAGCTCTATCATTATCAAGCTAAGTAGTAATCATCATGTCAAAATCTAAGAAATCCCCAACATTGCAGCAAGCTAAAATTGATATCTTAAACAAATGGAATATACCTATCAGCGGAACCTCGCCAACACCTCAACACTAAAAGGCCATACTTGCCTCACTAGATCTAATAGAAAGCATGGACCGCTTCTGATCAACCAATGTTGGATGCACTTTGTAAGTCCTCATTCATTTTATTTTTCAATTTCTCTATATTTTATCAGTTTTGTAGGTGTTGTATAAGATTCAACATAAACTCGTACAAAATAAAAGCAAAAGGAGATAAAGAAGCAATACTTAGCTTTAGAAATACATGTGCATCAATCGTGAAAGGAAAAAATATGCAAGCATCATTGATTTCTCATAAGGAGTCTCTATGCCTTAGATTCATTTAGGAAAGTGGAAGACTTAATCGAATAAACCCACCTATTCTTACTTCGGTAAAATAAGTTGTGGTTATTGGGCTTTAGCCCGTTTTGTTTATTTTGTAAATTGTTTCTTTAAAGCATATTGTACTTTTCTTTGTTAAAAGAAAATTAACAATAATATATAGTCTTTATTAAAAGAAAAAAAGACAATTCAAAATATTATTATCTGTAGATGTATTACACAACTTAATCTCACGTTATAATAACATGAAAGGTCTAAGCCATGTTCGATGTATCTTACACACTAATCCGTTATATTACGTAATATGAAAAACTCACATAAGTTTGGTGCCTCAATGTCACAAGGCACTTATTTTTCATTCTCACTTGTGATCATTAATTTATTGATTCTTCTTTTGTTTTGTCTCTAACTCCCCTAAATGCATTTAATCTAAACTTATTTTTAGGCCATTATTTCAAAGCAACAATCAAAATAAAAAATGCATCACCAAAAACTCAATTTCCTTCACGCTCATTAAGCCATATTAAATTTATAAAAATACCAAGTTCGTTTAAACTCTTCATCATAATCATTGATTTTTAAAGCATTAATTAAATTTCTAAAAATATTATGATTTTTAACAAATGACATGTCATGAAATGTGTTTTCTCAGTAGAAAATATAAATCATGATATATAGTGGACTTGCCTTATAATTTTTTCCAAACCATTGTATTTGGCTCTAACAACTTGAAGAAAGCTTGCTTGTATGAGAATACATTTTAGGTTTTGTTTATTGTACATCAATTTTTTGTGTAACCAAATTTTTCTTTCCTTTTATTCCATATTCAAAGTTGGCGATAATTTATTTGTAATAAAACTTTGGAATTTCATTTCTATATTTTTGAAGTACTACGTTATCAAGAGAACTTTTTATGGCTATTTACTAAATTGTAAATGGTCAATATTAATTTTGTTAAATGTGATGTATATTTGTCAAGAAAAACATTTAAACTTATTATATTGTTTCATAAAATTATACATGGGCTTTGCAAATGAGAAAGTAGTTTGTAAACTCGAGGTCCTATGAAAAAGTTAAAAGCAAAATTATGTTGAAAAAATGTCGATTTTAGCATAGCAACCTCGACATGTCGAACCAATGAGGTTCCATTAGTTGACCAATGCTAAACTTGCATAAGGCTAAGATAAGTGATCGATCAGAAAATCACATCCCATTGGTTGATTAATGTCGAGATAAAATCAGAATTTGGATTTTTTTTCCATGAAGTTTTGGATGCCCATGAGCACGTTGTTTGATGTTTGATTACTCATACTAATTATGGATTATTATTTAAGCATATTAACCATCTTTATTGTAGACAAAGTCGCATCAATCTAAATAACAAAATTAGCCTAAACGAGGAAATTTAAGGATTTTCCTGTTTGGATATTCTCTTCAATTTGAAAAATGATTAGTGAGGGTTCCCCATTGTATTAGTTAATAATCATGTAATAAGTAGTTAATCTCTTATAAAGTCCATGCACTAAAAAGTGAATAAATTTTTTTGGTTCCACTGATGTGGATTAGTTTTAAAATGTTTTTAGTTCCATTGATGTGGATTAGTTTTGATCGAATCATACTAAATATCATGTCTCTATTTATATATTAAACGTCTAGGTGAATGATTGATGATATGATTACTTATTTTTCTTAGTGAATAATTAATATTTAATCAACAAAACTTGACCACAGTGAGAATAAGAGAAAAATTGCTACCATGGTAGATTTTTTCCATAACAATATGGTATTAAATCAGAAAACCACATAACATATATAAATTAAAGCTACTTAATTTGGTTGAAATTCTTTATCAACGATTAAACCATCTAAAGATAGCATGAAAAATTAGGGGACCAATAGATTTGATGGTAAAAGAAATTTACACATGGAAATTAAAGGAGGAGAGGATTATTGAAAAAGAAGGCCACCTCTAAAATATTTTCTCAATGTAAATAAATTGTTGAAGATAGATGTTGAACTAGAAAAAATGGAGCAAGAAGCCTTCATCTCTATCTAGTTATGTCCTTCAGCTAATCTTTTGATAGATTTTGCTCATGTAAAGAAGGAAAAGGATCCGGTATACACTTATAATAATTATTTTTCATAAACAACCATATCCTTTCAAAATGAAACTTGGGAGCAAACTTTTTAAGCATATGGATACACCCAACATAATAATTATGAATTCTGAAGCAAAGGATGTAGAGATTAGCAATGAAGCATATATCTATATATTATAGTTGAAAATGTGACTCAAACATATCAGCATATAAAAGAAAATAAATCAATTAATTTAATTATCAATTAGTAAAATATATAATAAATGAAAATAGATATTTGCATTAAAACAAGTGCAAATCAAATCTATCTCAAATATGCACTTGGAGGAAATAGATATTTACAAATGCAAACCAAATCTTAGAAAATGGAAACGTTTTCAAAACGTCTATGAAATTGATTGTCCACTTTCCTAATCGATTGCATACTTTTCCAAAAAATCAGCTTTATTCTACTCTGATTTAAAGAAACCTCAAGCTATTGGAAAAGCATCTCATTCTTCTTAAACAATAGTTCTACTAAAGCAGTCTTCAGTAAATTAGTGATAGGGATAAGATTTCTCTACTTTAAAAAATCTTTATCGGTTTTATATTCTCTCCTCTTATAAGTGATGAAAGAAATAAAGTTGTTTAGTCTTCGTGGTTATAGGTATGTCATACCACATTAAATTTCTATATTGTTATATTTCTCTACTTGTTTACCTATGACTGTTACTCGTATTTGAATTGCTCTTCTACCCTTTTTTTGGAATCAACTGATAGTTTATCCATGGACTAGATTATATGTATTTTGGCTATAGAATAGACTTATTGATGAAAAATTGGTATCAAAGCTTATTGTTATATGGTATTCTCTATCACCCATGTTGGGTTCTTTAAAGAATAGAAGAAACAGTTATGCTATTACACGATATGATGGAAAGAAGATTTGGCTCTTGGAAGTTGAAGATGGACGCGGTTCTAAAGAAAGAGAAGACTGTTAAAATTCTCTCTACACCTAAAAAGTTAAGGGATTTGGGAGCTGATATTTTGGCAGAGATAAAGGAGGAAGTTTTTACCACAATCTAGTTAACCCTATCAAATGAGGTCCTTCATGAATGCTTCCATAGTAAGACAACAAAGAAATATAGGAGAATTATCTACTGTCTATCAGGTTGAATCTCTTACCAACCGAAACTCCTACAACAACAAATTTGCACTTTCAAAATAAAGTCAGGTACTAGTTTTATGGAACATTATGATGCCTTTAATACTTTAATTATGAATCTAAATGCCACTAATACTGATATTACTAATGAAGCCCAAAATGCTATTCTTTTTGTTCTTTATCTAGAGAATGTACTGCTTTTTTAAATTCTTTGTTAATCGGTTCAGTAAATTATCCTTTCTGATGAAGACTGGTGCATAATGAAGTAGTGAGAGGCAAATTAGCAAGTACTAGTTTAGAAAATGATTCTGAAGGCTTGTTTGTCCTGAGAGGGAGAAGTAAGAGCAAACCTAAATTCGATGAAAGTTGTAGTAAATCAAGGTCTAATGATAGACTTTGTTATTATTGTTAAAGCCCAAACATATAATTACAACATGTCCGAGGTTGGAGAAAAGAATGAAGCTTCTAAAGCTTCAACAGCCACTATAGAGATTTTACGGACTAATACAAAGAGCAATTTAGATATTTTTACTGCTGCTGGTTCTTTTACAAAGGATCATTTGTGGATAATTGATTTTGGAGAATCTTATCACATGATGACCGATAGGAACTTTTTTCCACTTGCAGCATAGTTGATAGGGGAAAGGTTTAAGCAATGATGCTTCTTGTCGTATGGTGGGTGTTGGTCTCATAAAGATTAAGATGCATAATGGTGTTGTTCACACTATTACTGATGTTAGGCATGTGCCTAACTTGAGGAGGATTCTTATTTCTATTTAGGCTTTAAGTAGACTTAGGCTGAAAATTGTTGTTAAAGGAGAAAAGTTAAAGGTAACGAATGGTTCTCTTATTGTTATAAAAGGAATTCAGGTAAGGAATATTTATTTACTGAAGGGTAGGTCACCACTGTGATTGACTCATCCAAATTTAATTCTACAGATTATAGCATTTAGGAATGGGACATATTAGAGAGTGCAATTTGGTGGAGTTGTAGAAAAGAGCTTAAAGTAGCTAAAAAGAGGCTTGGTTAATGGCATTCAACACTCCAAGCTTGGTTTTTATGAAGGATGCGTACTTGGAAAGGAGAAAAAGGTTTCTTTTGGAATTTATGATTATAAGTCCAAAGCTATTGTAGGGTATATGCATACCGATGTTTTGGAGCCCATACCTTTCGCATCTTTGGGTAGAGCCTGATACTTAGTTTCCTTTGGAGATGATTTCTCTAGAAATGTATGAGTTTAATTTATGTTATCTAAGAGTGAAACTTTGATAGGTTTCGAAAGTGGAAAACTGTTGTTGAAAAGAAGTCGAGGATGAAATTAAAGGTTCTTCACTGAAATAATGGTGATGAATTTGTGTCTCAGGAATCCATCAATTTTTGTGAGTTTGAAAAAATAAAGAGGCATTACACCATAATTGGCGACCCTTAGTCGAACGGGTTGCCATTGCTCAATTTTCTCGCAAGTAATTAGCAATCTGATTAAGTCATGATCTGGCCCAATCAAAGTCGACCCGGTTACCCTTCGATCGACCCATACATGCCGCCCCAAACTCAAGTTAAGCCAGTCCATTTACTTAGAAAGACATCAAGCCGAAGACCGACCGTACTATCCCTAGGCAGCAATCATAGTCAATTAAAGAGGTAAAAATAAAGCTAAGCACAACCCTGCCCGGTCCATTTTGGTTGACACCTTGGTCCTTAGCAATATTCAGCCTCCAGCATCATTGTAGCCCGGCCAGAGTCATCCATCTGCCTTGCTATATAGGCATGCAAATGTAAACGACAAGCCGTACATCCAACTATACAAGACACTGTAAGGAAGCGACCGGAACTACACATATTCATGTAGTTTGCCGTCAACATTTAATGTGCACTAAGTGCAATGCGTGGGCCTAGTACAGAATGACAATTGGCATGCTTCTCATCCACTCTTTCTATTCTTCCTTTAAAAAGGTCGTCCATCGACCCATGTGACCAGATCAACAGCCAAGCGCTCTTCCAACCTGTATTTCAGCACAATCCAAGCTATCCATCATCCATTTCAGATACTATATATATACCCTATGAATTTCCACCTCAAAGAGGTTTGAAAAATATTAGAATTATGATCATTATCTCTATCCAGAGCTCTCCTCACAGCAAACCAAAGCCCTAAGTACTCAAGATTAGCTAACTTTTTTAGTCTTAAGTGCTATATTTCTTATTATTCTATTGTAATTCACTATAATTGTAAGAGAGAATTATAGTTAGAGATTTTCATAGTGGACATAGGCAATCTTGCAAAACCACTATATATTTGGTGTCACTTTTCTTTGCTTTGCTATGCTCACATTCTTCCTCATTTTTTATTCTTAATCCTAGTGATTAGCAGGTAACCTTTTCTTTCACGACATAAGCAGGCTAAATCCAAGGTAGGCTAAATCTCTAGTTAACTTTTTAGCTCTAGAAGGAGGGCTCCCCCTAACGTTCTCCCTTTTTATCACTTCTCTACTCTGCAAAAAACTGATTTGACTTATTACCATGCACCTAGTTCCCTAACAAGAAAGTAACAACTCCTAGGAGCATGAAACCAACATCAACACCGTCGTCAATGTTGCTTACCCCATCCCTGGCCTCGACAATGAGATGTGGCATAATGCGTTGCAATAATTAATAAACGTGGGTGCTATGGCCCACGAAGTATAAAGTCCGAGGACGCGGTTGGATGCCTAAGCAACTTTAAACTTCTTCCAACCGGCTCCTCCCAAAATCGACCATGTTAACCTACCCTTTCATCATCCTACACTACACGGCACTTACAGTATCATGAACATGGATGAGACCCAAGGAAGAGTGGTGTCTGAAACACCACTTATTGATGATGTTCATCTTGCACGTGTGCCGAGCCATGCTGATATTTCCTCAAATGTAGCCGTGTCTAGAGAACCAAGTCATTGTCATTCCCTTTCAGCAGAATAACTGTTAGCTTTCGAGCATCCATAGACTTCTGCTTTTGACCATCTCAATGGCGATGCTCCTACTTCTGACAGGGAGCATGTGGATCTTTTGGAATAATCCAGATCTCACTGGGGTGAGGCCAACAATAGTTCAAGAGCGGGGTGGACTAGACAGTCAACGTCTCCCTCTGTGCATAGGGAGAGAAGGCCTCCCACTTTAGCTCATCATCATCACCATTCTCCACCTCGCCATTGGAATCCCACTCCACCTAGGCGCATGCTGAGTTCTCAGCCCATCGTTGGATAGAATATCCCTCAGTAGAACGATGTCGGTGTTGGGGAAAAATGCACACTCTTTGCCAGAAACTTAACAGAATGCAACCCTGAAATAGTAGAGGTAAAGCAGTCTTCAATGATGAGAACAGAGAACCATTTTCCGATGAACTTCTGAACACTTGCATCCACCGGCGGCATGCTTTGTCACCTAAAGACAAGTATGATAGGAGTGCTGACCCATTTGATCACATAAGTGCCTTTATTTCCATTACCCATGCCATTAAGCTTTTTGGCCCAGCAAAGTACTTGCTCTTTCTATCCACTCTCACTGGACCAGCCTTCCGTTGATTCTTGCATCTATTACCAACCAGCAACAGTTGTTGGACCCAATTGTGCTAAGATTTCAGGACTCAATTTTTTACTTCCAAGACCCACGTTATGATGTTAGTGAGCTAGGTAATATCAACAGGATCCCATTGAAAGTTTTGCGGTCATATGTCAACTGCTTCAACAAAGTGTCCACCCTGGCTAGGGGTGTTGACATGAACGGCTTGGTCATGGCCCTCTATTCGGGGTTCACGTACAAGTCTAGAATGTGGAGAGAGTCCAAGAAGTAGCCCGCTACATCCTTGATTGACTTTTATAAGTGGGCGAACAACGTAATAAGAATGGAAGATGCAGATCTTTCAAACGATGACAATGAAACTAGGCTTCCTACCCAAGCTGGTCCTTGCTACAAAAACAAACAACAAAGCAGTATTCGTTAGAATGACACCTAAAGGCGAGCAGAGGCCGACACTTAATACAAGTTTAGGTATGCTAGTTATGCTACCTTGAAAAGGGGTATAGTAAAAAATATCTTGCCACCCAGGATCAGGTGCTCTTTCATAGGCCCGACACCACCATAAATGGAAAGGAGGTACCTCACAGTAACGTCAAGTACTATGAGTTCCATAAAATTAATAACTACCCTACAATTGTGTATCGGGTGCTTAAAGGCAAAATTGAGAGGCTCATCCAGGAAGGAACACTTTTGGAATTCGTTCGTGACTATGTAGAACAAAGGAATAACCGTGGCAACCAACCAACTTAACTGTAGCAGCCCAACAACAACATCATAGCTATCACCGACAACTTTACCGTATATGGAGGCCACATTTAGCCGGCATCAAGCAGAGAGCACGACCATGAGATCAAAGAGAAATGGTCATGACTAGCTAGGTATATTCGCTAAAGCATCAAGCATCGAAAGCACCCTGGCTAGTATCAGACCAGTTGATCACCTTTATTGTCATGGATAAGGAAGAAATCTCTTAACCTTACCATGATGCAATGGTCATCACTCTTACAATGGGAAACTCCAGTGCACATCGGGCTTTCATGGATGGGGTAGCTTAGTCAATATGTCATGTTCAATCATGTCTTCAAGTCCCTCAAACTTCCTACCTCCAGCCTCACACTATGTTCCTTGCCAATCTACGACTTCAGGGGTGTAGGCATTGATCTAATGGGCACCACCAAACTGATGACAACGTTTGGCCAAAACCCCTTACTGCAAAAATTCAAGTAAACTTTGTGGTAGTTGGCTTCCACTTTGCATATAAACTATTAATAGGACGATCGACACTTACCGAACTTGATGCCATTGTCTCCTATAACCATCTTATTATGAGTTCCCCGTCTAGGATGGGGTCGAGGAGATAAGAGGTAATTAGTAGAAGGCTAGGGAGTGTTATGGAACCTTCCTCAGGTAAGCAAACAACAGTGTTTTTATGCTTTAATAAGAACTTGCAACAATCAGAACTGAGTCACTCGAGAAAGCCATCGAGCTAGTCAGCGCACTAGTTCGTGTCGAGATGGCCCTAAATTTTGAAGCATCAACATCATTAACTCCTCCCACCAGTAACAATCCACCTAAGAATGCTACGTCAATTAGTAATGTGTTATCTAGAAGAGTGCTTGACACTCATGCTAGGACCATCCTTGCTATTGAAGAATCAACCGCCGATGGTGTGTCATCAAAGAGTACTCCCTAGCCAAGCAGCGCTCAGGGTCATGTTGGGACCACCTTCAACCATGGAGCTACATCAACTAATTGTGAGTCACCGTGAGTACCCTTAAGCATAGTAGTGCTCAAGGTCATTTCAGGACCATCAGTCACACTGAAGACTAGGATGGTAAGAACTCTATATCCATGACTACTCCTTAAAGAGCTATAGGGCTTATCATGACATGGAATGAACAAGTCGCTCCTTGTTGGTGAGTGAGACCATCAAGCATAAATCCTATCCTCTTAAAGCCGGTAAATTCATTTGTTAGAGCCAGGAGCAACATCATTACCTCGATTCAAGTATAGACCTTTGTCACAATCGAGGACGTCATAGAGCACATGGTTTACGTGTTATACCAGTGCGACTTGGAAATAAGCTCTAACCCAGAGGATGACCTGCTAGACCCTTGCATGGGTTAATCAAGCATTAAAGGCAGGTTGGCCACTCCCTTGGAAACAATCTCTATAGATAATACCAACCCAATCAAAGTCGTTCAAATCAGCATCTAGCTCAGCCAAAAATTAGAGAAAAATCTGATCAAGTCCTATAGTAGAGCAAAATGTCTTTCCATGAGGGCATGCCAACATAACTGGCATTGATCCTAGGATCATTTTCCATGTGCTCAATATTGATCCAAAGGCCACCCCATTCGACAAAAGCCTAACCACTCAACCCCAAAAGGTACCGAGCTCTCAAGAAAGAAGTAGAAAAGCTATTAGCCAATAGATTCATTTGGGAGGCAAGATATTTGGTCTGGGTAGCAAATCCAGTGCTAGTCAGCAAGCCAAATGGGACTTGAAGGCTTTCATTGACTTCTTCAATCTCAATAAAGCTGCCCCAAAGATAGTTTTCCTTTACCTCGCATCAATCAGCTTGTGGATGCAACTAGTTGTCATGAGCTCCTCACCTTTATGGATGCATATTCTATGTACAATCAAATTGCCATGCATGACCCAGATCAAGAGTACAACTCCTTTAATACAAACGCCACTCCTTCAATACAAACGCTTGTTTATACCGCTATTGTGTTATACCTTTAGGTTCGAAAAATGCAGGCACTATCCATTAGTATCTCATCTACCGTATATTCTCTGAAAATATCGCCCAGTCAATGGAAGTCTATATGGACTACATGTTTGTAAAGTCCAAGAAGTCCAAGGGCATGTATAGAACCTGGACGAGGCTTTCAGCATCTTTTGGAAATACAACATGAAGCTGAATCTTAAGATATGCTCCTTTGTCGTCTAGTCCAGTAAGTTTTCGGTTTATGTTGTGAGTGCCAAGGGTATCACTATGCCAAAAAACGCATCAAATGACAGATATGCTCCGTTGTCTAAAAGCATATCTATCTGTCATTAAATCCGGTGCTGTCTCATTGCACATTAGACCGCAGATATCTATCGTCTAATATGCACTAACACAACAAAAAAAGTCATATGTTCTCTGATGTTATAATATTATTCCCTGAACTACCTATTAGCCAACATATAAATATTGACTAATATTGTAGAATATAACGGTTTCTGATTTTTTTAATGATAATAAATATTTTATTTAGAATTTCATATTTTATTCAAAAAAATATTTTATTTCATTTCAATCCAAACAGTACACTTTGAGCTTCCACTATATTTCACACTTTCATACATAACATTATTTTCACACTCTCATGTACAACGTTATTTTACTCTCACTCACACACTCGAATTTGATATCTTCTTGCTTCTGCTCCAGTCTTCTACCTTGCATATCAAACAAACAACAATGCAATAAAAAGCAAAAAAGAAACAAACTGATATTTGCAAAAATAAGAATGTGATCAGTTATTTCGGTTGTTTGTTTTCATACTTAAAAATTGGAATCAAAGTGCATGAACACAATGTATGACATATACAATTTATCGCTGTACATGCCATAAGGTCGTACACACAAAACACACTTGTGTCAATAAATTTCGACGACAAATGCAAAGGTCAAGCCCGAAGGCTCAATGTAGTGCAAGTGTGCACGAGGCCAAGCCCAAGCAAGCTCGGGCTCAACTCAAGTGCATCACGTAGTCTATATAGGTAAAGCCATGCTTCGAACTCAACTCAAGTGCAACCAGAACAAGAATGCAAATTCAACAAATACACATTTCCGAGCTTTACAAATATAAACAATCAATCCAAATCCAATACGTGATACACCATGTATCAATTCAAGGCATGCACATATGTTTCAGATGCAAACGTAGAACTACATGTCAAGACCAGGCACATTCACACAAGTCCAAACTAAAGGCACAATACTAGATCATAAATGAACCAGTGAAGCAATCAGTTCAAGTGCAATACTTTGGTCCAGACAAGAAATACAGAAGGATACAAACAATTAGGGTCAAACACATGAAGACAATACAAGGTTAGAGTGCACATGGGGGTATAATTCAGAAAAGCAAATAGACAAGTGCACATAGATAAGGATAGTGCACATAAGGTAGAATATCAGAATTACACATATTAAAGTGAGTGCATAAACATAAAACAAACAATATAAGTGCAAATTCAAGGCAAATGCAATCAAGCCCATAGATATTTGAATCAGCAAAACAGAAACACACGCAAGCAACGAATTTGTTTTCAAGCATCATTCCAGTTGACTATCTTCACAAAAACAACAAGCACTAATGCAACAGGTTAGCGTAAGGACGTACAAGCACACTAATATACATATGTACATATACGTATATACATGTATATATGTACATAGTGAGTAGAAAGGTAACTCAAGGATGCATACAATAGCAATGAAGATCAGACATCACAACACAGTGATTATCAACTCAAATAGGATACAAAACCAATGGAGCATCAAAATAGATAAGGCACACAATTCAACAAAAACAAGCATACAGACTAGCAAAGTCACTCTTAAACAAGAATAAAAAGATACATATATACATATATGTATAAACATGTATACACGTGCATAGTGGCCACATCAAACTTCATGAAGCACACTAATAAGTCATGCAACCAACGAGTAAATACTTCTAAAAATCCACGGCCGAGAACACAAAAAAGATAAACCCATCGTCCGTTAGAAAATTCAAACCAGCAGTTCAGCAGTGATACAAACCAACAGAAATAAAAACCGACAGAGATAAAAAACTCATATGTATATATATATATACACATATATATATACACATACACACACACACACACATATATATATATATAAACCAACAGAGATAATTCAAACCAAGAGAGATAAAAACTCCAAGAAGCACACAAATCATTGCAAAAATCAAGTCAGAATTAAAATCAGTAGTTCAATAGAGATAAAAACTCCAGGAAGCACACAAACCAGCAATTCAAATTGATGTATATGTTCGAAAATATAGGAAATTGATTCCTATATATACCTATATCATCATTGGAAG
The DNA here is from genome assembly GCA_030737815.1 of Allium fistulosum. Lineage (NCBI taxonomy): Eukaryota > Viridiplantae > Streptophyta > Magnoliopsida > Asparagales > Amaryllidaceae > Allium > Allium fistulosum. Next base: position 904,889,437 of record CM060903.1, read on the forward strand.
AAAAAAATCAAGTCGAGTTCCAACATAAAATTGAAAATGGGCAAAACTATTAAACATACCAAATCGACAACAATTTACTCGACGTAGATGCAATCGAAAGCAAATCCAAGCAATCGAAAGCAAATCCAAGTAAATTGGTGGCTTTAAACAAAGAAAAAAACAACCAATAAGAATCACCAAATTTCTCACCACAATTTCACAAACAGAAATTGAGTTTTTAGATTAGGTTTTAAGGGATTAGGTTTTGAGATTGGGTTCTGCAAGATTAGGTTTTGAGATTGGATTACACAAGATTAGGTTTTGAGATTAGATTACGCGAGTTTAGGTTTTGAGAGTGAGAGAGTATCGGGTTGAATGGAAAACGAATTATAAGAGGGAAATTAATTATAAGAGGAGAGGGAAAATAATTATACGAGGGAAACCAAAATATTGATATGGAGGCAAAACTAAATTTTTGACAACTTTAATGAAACAACATTTAAATATTGTTTAATCACTGTTGTGTCACACAACATATGATTTTTCTATAACAACCCTATATTTTGTAATTATTTTTAATTGAATTTCCTGATTTAAAAACTTTATTTTATTTATATAAAATGGATAAATTTTGTTATTTTAAGTATTAATTGTGATTTGGATGTGAATTACAATTTCAGACATGAATAAATAAGATATTTTCCAGAAATTGGAATTTTGGTCAAGATAGTCAAATTTTGACTTTTAAGTTAAAAATTTGAAAGTTTGAAAAATTGAATTTTATCTTTTATTATGAAAGTAAATAAAATTTCAAGAATACTGCTTTTCGTTTCGTTGAAATCAGATTTATAATGTGAAAGTTATGCCTTTTTAACTATTGTGTGTAATTTGTTGTATTTAACCAAATTGTTATTTTAAATTATATAAATAATATTTTATTTGGTCATGTAATGTTCTAATTTATATTTATATGAGTAAAATAACATGTTGTGTATATATTTTGGTTTTAAAACATTTTTCAAAGTGTAATTGACATTTTCCAATGTCAGTTGTATTCTGTTTATAATTTCTAATTTCCAGTTTCATTTAATTAAAGAAATTCTTTATTTATTTTCTATTTTCTTAAAATCTTATTTTATTTTCATTTCCACTTCATTTTTTTCAGCATTTATTTTATTTACTTGACTTTTATTTGTTTAAAAGTGTTGTTATAATTTTTAAATGTTTATTGTACATTGTTTATATTTTAAATGCTAGTTTCAATATATTAGCTATTTTCTTAATTATTTTCTATTTCACTTAAATTATTTATTTATTTTATTTTTCACTTTATTTGGTTCAGCATTTTATTTTTATTTACTGAAATTTATTTAGTTTATTTTGTTTAAAAGAATTTGGAAATTCAAAGAGACTTTGTGCTTGTAACTTGTGACTCTTCCTTTTCCTGCTTCTTCATTGCCTTGGCCTTTCATTTTCTCTTTGTAGTCGTACATTCCTTATTGCTTTTCACGTGAAAATAACTTCTTTTCCCCATCATTTTCGGCCATAGCAATTTCTGAAATCATTTTGTAAGTCATGGCTTCCATTCTCCTCTTTTCTTCTTCCTTCTTCCATTTGTTTGCCTTGATTTTGCCCTGCTTCTTCATGCTTTGCTCGGCCTTAGCCACCACCATCTCCTCCGACCACCACCACCACTTCCTTCCCCACCTAATCCACGACCAATAAACCTTCTCCTCTGACCTGAAAGTTCCATGACCATTCCTTGAACAAAACACCACAAAACAATGCAAAAACTCCTTAAAAAGCATGCCTAGCCACCTAGTCTTCATCACCATCACCTTAGATGACCTTGGCCACCTCCTATTGCTCCACCACCACCTTGATAGGACCACCACCCATCACTTCATCCTCTGTCCAGATCTGAAACATGAAGAGCTGAGCCAAAGAATGCATGTAGACGAGCCTTGTGGTGCACCAAAACTCCACTATCAAGCCTAGACCCTTTGGATTCTCATGCCTTGTAACCTCCTCCTTATTCTTGCCTTGTAGCCATGCCTTTTTAGGTCCAAACCAGACCATACCCGACCCAAACCATGTCCAAACCAGAACCAAAATCATCCCCTAGGCCATGCTAGAAAATGTAGAAAGAAAGGCAAAAAGTTGTGTATTCAAATCACTTTTCATTTCAAAGTTATTTCAAATTGTATGTTGTATTGATTTATAATTTTACTTTGTTTGTTTATGGGTTGTGACAAGATCATCTGCTTGGTTCTCATCCACTTGAATCCATCGTTGTGTCATCGTGCTTTCTGGTATCCGTTTGTGTCATTTGATTTGATAACTCCAGCATAAAAAGGTGAGTAAATCTCACTAGACATTTATACTTATGCAATTGTGAAACGACAACAATTGAATGTATATAATTTTATATGATGTTATAACTGCCTGTGATGATTTATTTATATGATGTTAAACCTGTTATTTTACCTGTCATATTATCGGTTACTGTTATATATTGTATACTGTTCATTATACCTGTTTATCACATTGCAAGTTCCCTGTTAGTATAGATTCACTATGGGTTGAAATGATACATACCCGAACGGACTTTAGAATAGGGAAAAATCGTTATAGGCTGAAATGATAAGCTAGAACGGTTTTTATTTTTTTATATTTTAACTTGGGATTACGGGTTTGAAATGATAGAACCCGGATTTTTCTTTTAAAACTGCGGATTGAAATGATACTTGTAATCCGTATCACTTGACCTAGGTTAGAAAACTATATACAGGCCCGTGGTTATTTTTATAAAGTATTTTGAATATTTTAAATATTTTTAAATGTGTAAAATTATGAAAACTTGATTTAAATTGGATTTTTAATGTTTAAATAAAGAAAGTTGGATTTTTCTAGAAGTTAAAAATGTAATTTAAATGAATGGTAAAAGTGAATTTTTGAAATATAACTTAAATTTGGAAATTTGGAATTTTGGTTTTAAAATGATATTTAAGTTATTAAATAAAATGGAAATTTAATTTTATTTGGAAAATGGGAAATATGATAATTTGATTTAAATTTGAATTGAAATGATTTAATAAAGTATTATTGATTTTTCTATGAACTAAAATGGTTAAATGAATGAATGCTTAAATGTTGAATTTTAAATTTTAACTTGACTTGGAAATGTAAAATTTGGTTTTAATTAAAGGTTTAAATTAATTAAATAAATTGGAAATTTAGTTTAATTAGTGAAATGGTAATTTGAAAATGTAAGTGTTGATAAATTGTAAAAGGTAAAAACGGAAAAATTGTACATTTGAATTTGTTAAGTAAAATTTTTGGAAAACTGGATTTTATTGTATAGTTTACTTTATAAAAATCATATGTAGAAAGGTATGTTAATGAACATTTTTGAATGTTAAAAATATGATTTTTATAATGATAAAAAGGTTTAAATCAAGGTTTATTATTTGCTGGAAATACACTAAAATTTGGAAATTACTTTAATAGCATTCAGAAATGCTATGATTTCTGATTTGAACTAAAATTGAATAAAAGAGCTATTATGGCATTTCTGAAATGATGTAGTTGCTGTAGTTGAACTAAATAGACTAAAACTTGATTCAGGTCTATTACAGCAGTCCTGTAACTGCTGTAGTGGTCTGCTGTCTTTGCTGAATAAATTTAAAACCCTTATTTTGAAACCTGAGCTATTACAACATTTCTAAAAATGCTGTCTTTGCTGTTTTAAACTAAATTTCAACTAAAACTGAGATTTAACAACATTTTTAAATGCTGTCTTTGATGAATTAAAATGTTTTCAAGTATAACTTATAACAACTTTTTTTGACTGCTGTGAAAGGCTGAAATTTTCAATGTTTATGGTTTTTAACTTAGTAAATGAACTCAGAATAGTTTAAAACTTTGGAAATTGAATACTTGATTTGAAAGTATAATAATTACACTTTTAATGGTTTAGATGAATTATTTTAATTGAAATATAAAATATTTAAAAGGTGACTTGAAATGATAATAAATGAATGATATTTTTGAATTTAAAAGGTATTTAAAGTTGAATATTTGGATTTGAACTCAAATGATGATTTGATAATGAAGTTTTGTAAAGATATGATATTTTGATATATTAAATGATTTGAAATGAAGTTTTTGAAAGGATATGATATTTTGATATATTAAAATGATTTGATAATGAAGTTTTGAAAAGATATGATATTTTGATATATTAAATGATTTGAAATAAAGTTTTGGAAAGATATGATATTTTGATATATTGAAATGATTTGAAATGAAGTTTTGAAATGATATGATATTTTAAATATATTGAAATGGTTTGGAATTGATTTAATCTTTATTTTGATAAAGATTTGGATTTGAAATGATATTCTATTTTGAAGTGTAAAATATTATTTTTAAAATTATAACCACGGGTTATAATAACGATTGGTTTTTAAAGAGACTGGGATCAGATATGGACATACACTCTGTCGATACCGAAAACCACTTTGACAACTGTGTACGCGGTGGAGTTTCCAGAATGAAGTAGGATGGTGGCGACGATCCTAAGGTATATACGTGGACCCAACTCCCGTGAGTTGGCATAAGGTGGCTAAAACAGGAGCGATCTCGGACCAGTGAGGTAGCACCTCTTATCGGACGCACTTCTTCGATACCATTCTATTACTTTGTGATTGTTTGGGTGCACCCCTCGATTTGGGAGTGTTGTTCGAGGTGGAGCGGTAGTGGCTGCTATGCGTTTCCATCAGTCCGTGTGCGTAATTGGTATATTTACCCTGGCATTGCCTTGTGTGCCGTGTCACCTATCATATCAAGCTTTACTACGAGTTGTGATTTCTCCCGTAGCCTGTGGAGTATCGAGGGTAGCCCCCATTTTGGGAGTATGCTAATACTGGATAGACTACTGGGACTATTACGTGTTAAGGGGAATATTGGGTCACTCCTTAATGCTATTTAAAAGTATGTTTATTTTATATAAGACATTATTATAATAGCGAATATTACTACATAGTAGATAGTTTAACAGATCCTTAAAGAATGGGAGATCCCAATCATTCTTTAAGTTACTTGTACCTTTATTACAATTCACTTGAGTTGGTTTACATTGTATAAGTATGTATGTCCTGACACGAGTGTTTTGTGTTTTGCTTTACGCTCGGGTCAGACTGAGTGATACAACATTAGAGACTCACCTTTGGAGCTGGAGTTTTGCTTTGAAGTTTTGCTTTGAAGATCCAGATATCTACTCATTTTGTTATCCAGTTGATTCCAGTTGTATCTTGAGTTGTACCTGATTATCATAACTTTACTCCTGTTGTATCTTGGTATTCCTATTGTATCTTACTTAACTCTGATGTATTATATAGTAGCTTCATGAACTACTATTTCTTTGTTTCCGCTGCATTATTATTTACTCTATGTCTGTGATCTATGATTATTTATTTACTAAATATGATGAGTTTTCCAATATAAATTAACAATTCGATGTTTTGAGCAATTCAAGTCCGACATGTGCGGATGCGAATGGTTGAAAATATCGGGTCGTTACATTTGGTATCGGAGCTCTGGTTTTAGGCAAACTCAGCATATAGAGTAAATATAATTACAGAATCACTTTCGTTCGAACTTAAAATCCTTCTTCTTCGATTCGGTTTCCTTTGAATTTTGGAACGTTCCCTTCAGTTCCAAAGTCCATTCTTGACCTCCCCTATTCGTGTCTTCTTGATTCTGGAGTGTCCCATAACTCCACTCCGAATAATCTTTCTAATGAATTGGCAGTCCCGCCAATATTCTAATGACTTGTAAAGGGGTGAAACTTCTTTACAAAAAGCATTGATTCACCGAAGACTCCTGTATCCTCGGTTTACGATGCTACTATCTCTTGCTATGCCTGAATTCCATCTCTTGAGAACGAAGGTAGATTTGCTTCAGAATCCTGCATTGCTCTTATTCGTTAAGTCACGGTTGACCTGGTTAAGGTTTCCCGTGATTTATATAAGCTTATCAATACTCCCTATTTTGTTGTTTAATCACCTTATCTTTTGTCTCCAACTTATATTCAAATCAGAGTTCTCTTTGATTTGAGTGCATCAAATCTGAATGCCTATCCTTATTTTGAAAATTTATCTTGTATTTGAATTTTTTTTATATTTTAAAGATGTTTTATATATTGTGTTGTTTGAGTTGTTGATGTTGATTTGGGTTTCCGATCGGTTCGTCTGATTAACGCTATCGATAGGATCTCCAAAACACTCGAACAGAGCAAACTGACACAATATGGTTTTTAAAATTTAGTAGATGGATAAATTTTGTATAAAATTATAATATGTATAAGGTTAATTTTCTGAATTTTGATAATTATTGGAATTGGGTGTTAAGAAATAATATTTAACTTTGTATGTATTTTATAATCATTGGCTTTAGTTTCATGTCTAAATAATTAAACATGGTTATAAATTAATTTGGAAATTTAAATGGATTTAAATCAAGCATGTGAGAATTTAATTTCCGATGATTTCGAACTTTGTTTTGAAAGTTTTAAAAGGATTTATTATTTAAAAGTATTTCTAGTAGAAATTGTTTCATAGGATTTTTAATTTGTAAATCAGTGCTATTTTCTTTGTTGCTGGAAAATAATTTCGGTGATGACTGCAGCATCATCGACATTCATTTTCGAGTTTCGAAGCGAAGAGACTATTCTGTAGCTTTGCTACAGTTTTGCTTTGAAAATTTAATTGATTTGAATTTCTAAATATGACTTGACTTATATTATATAGATATATGATTTAAAATTTGGTTTGATATATATTGTGTATGTATATATATATTTATTTATTTCTAAATGTTTGAAGATAATCGAAAATTTAATTCTTAAATTTTATCTTAAAGGATAATTTCAATTACAAAGGTTTGAATAAGTATGTAAACTTGAATAATTGAAACTGAAGAATTTATTTGTATAATATTCTATTACATTCCAATATAACTTACCTTAATCATTTAGAAGTTAACAATGTAATTGGATAAAAAACATAATAAAGAGAATTTTTATAAATAAAACTTAAGTGGTTATAATTAATGTTATACACTTAAATTTTATTTATAAAGGATCAGTAGAGGTAAATTGAGAAAAAGGGTAATTGAATGATTTACATTATAATGATATTTAAAAGTAATTATAAATTGGAATAGTTACAATAAGTGAAATACACTTAATATATATAGGATTAGATATATTAAGTGGAATAAATTTAATAATAATTTGGAAAAAAGAAGAATGAAATTTAATGGATAAAGATGAAATATAATAAATGATTGTTCAAAGTCATGACTTTATAAATTGTTGATTTGATGATGAGATAATGAGATTTAAAAATAATTAAGATTTATTTAACTTAAGTGAAATTAAATGGATGAAATTAATTATTAATGTAAGTTGAAATTTTCATGGTTTTAAATTTATCATCTTATTCTGTTTTCCAATCTATATTTTTCTGGTTGTTTCCATTCTCCTACCTTCTAAGTAGGAAATCAAATTCAAATTGGTTAGCCTTGGAGCTACTGTTCTCTTTCAGCTTGATCTTGCCTCTGATTTTCACCAACTCAGGGTTGCTGAGGAAAGTATTCCCGAGACTACTTTCCGTACTGAGAATGGTTTTCTATGAATGGTTAGTCATGCCTTTTGGTTTGACTAATGCTCCTGCTCTCTTTGTTGATTTGATGAATTGTGTTTTTCGTATTGTGCTTAATAAGTTGTTCTAGTCTTTCATTCTTTCTCCTTTTCCTTCATCATTTAACTTTTCTATCTCTTCTGTGGTTCTTACTTTTCCCTATTCTAAATCTGAGCACTGCTTACTATCCACAGACCGACGGTGAAACGGAAAGGGTGAATCAAAATCTCAATGATCTTTTTCGTGCTTGTGTTCTTGATTCTGGAGGATCTTGGGAAGATCATCTTCACCTTGTTAAATTTACCTATAACCAAAGTATCAGGTATAATTTCAATCTTCTTATCATCTTGTCTTAATCTTATTTCATTTTATCTTTTCTATGCTTTCCCGTACCTCATTCCTTTTCGGGGACGAAAAGTTTTGAGTGGGGGAGAGCGTAACAACCCTATATTTTGTAATTATTTTTAATTGAATTTCCTGATTTAAAAACTTTATTTTATTTATATAAAATGGATAAATTTTGTTATTTTAAGTATTAATTGTGATTTGGATTTGAATTATAATTTCAGACATGAATAAATAAGATATTTTCCAGAAATTGGAATATTGGTCAATATAGTCAAATTTTGACTTTTAAGTTAAAAATTTGAAAGTTTGAAAAATTGAATTTTATCTTTTATTATGAAAGTAAATAAAATTTCAAGAATACTGCTTTTCGTTTCGTTGAAATCTGATTTATAATGTGAAAGTTATGCCTTTTTAACTATTGTGTGTAATTTGTTGTATTTAACCAAATTGTTATTTTAAATTATATAAATAATATTTTATTTGGTCATGTAATGTTCTAATTTATATTTATATGAGTAAAATAACATGTTGTGTATATATTTTGGTTTTAAAACATTTTTCAAAGTGTAATTGACATTTTCCAATGTCAGTTGTATTCTGTTTATAATTTCTAATTTCCAATTTCATTTAATTAAAGAAATTCTTTATTTATTTTCTATTTTCTTAAAATCTTATTTTATTTTCATTTCCACTTCATTTTTTTCAGCATTTATTTTATTTACTTGACTTTTATTTGTTTAAAAGTGTTGTTATAATTTTTAAATGTTTATTGTACATTGTTTATATTTTAAATGCTAGTTTCAATATATTAGCTATTTTCTTAATTATTTTCTATTTTACTTAAATTATTTATTTATTTTCTTTTTCACTTTATTTGGTTCAGCATTTTATTTTTATTTACTGAAATTTATTTTGTTTATTTTGTTTAAAAGAATTTGGAAATTCAAAGAGACTTTGTGCTTGTAACTTGTGACTCTTCCTTTTCCTGCTTCTTCATTGCCTTGGCCTTTCATTTTCTCTTTGTAGCCGTACATTCCTTATTGCTTTTCACGTGAAAATAACTTCTTTTCCTCATCATTTTCGGCCATAGCAATTTCTGAAATCATTTTGTAAGTCACGGCTTCCATTCTCCTCTTTTCTTCTTCCTTCTTCCATTTGTTTGCCTTGATTTTGCCCTGCTTCTTCATGCTTTGCTCGGCCTTAGCCGCCACCATCTCCTCCGACCACCACCACCACTTCCTTCCCCACCTAATCCACGACCAATAAAGCTTCTCCTCTGACCTGAAAGTGCCATGACCATTCCTTGAACAAAACACCACAAAACAATGCAAAAACTCCTTAAAAAGCATGCCTAGCCACCTAGTCTTCATCACCATCACCTTAGATGACCTTGGCACCTCCTATTGCTCCACCACCACCTTGATAGGACCACCACCCATCACTTCATCCTCTGTCCAGATCTGAAACATGAAGAGCCGAGCAAAACAATGCATGTAGACGAGCCTTGTGGTGCACCAAAACTCCACTATCAAGCCTAGACCCTTTGGATTCTCATGCCTTGTAACCTCCTCCTTGTTCTTGCCTTGTAGCGATGCCTTTTTAGGTCCAAACCAGACCATACCCGAACCAAACCATGTCCAAACCTGTACCAAAACCATCCCCTAGGCCGTGCTAGCAAATGTAGAAAGCAAGGCAAAAAGTTGTGTATTCAAATCACTTTTCATTTCAAAGTTATTTCAAATTGAATGTTGTATTGATTTATAATTTTACTTTGTTTGTTTATGGGGTGTGACAAGATCATCTGCTTGGTTCTCATCCACTTGAATCCATCGTTGTGTCATCATGCTTTCTGGTATCCGTTTATGTCATTTGATTTGATAACTCCAGCATAAAAAGGTGAGTAAATCTCACTAGACATTTATACTTATGCAATTGTGAAACGACAACAATTGAATGTGTAGAATTTTATATAATGTTATAACTGCCTGTGATGATTTATTTATATGATGTTAAGCCTGTTATTTTACCTGTCATATTATCTGTTACTGTTATATATTGTATACTGTTCATTTATACCTGTTTATCACACTGCAAGTTCCCTGTTAGTATAGATTCACTATGGGTTGAAATGATACATACCCGAACGGACTTTAGAATAGGAAAAAATCTTTATGGGCTGAAATGATAGGTCTGAACGGTTTTTATTTATTTTATTTTAACTTGGGATTACGGGTTTGAAATGATAGAACCCGGATTTTTCTTTTTAAACTGCGGATTGAAATGATACATATCCGTATCACTTGACCTAGGTTAGAAAACTATATACAGGCTCGTGGTTATTTTTATAAAGTATTTTGAATATTTTAAATATTTTTAAATGTGTAAAATTATGAAAACTTGATTTAAATTGGATTTTTAATGTTTAAATAAAGAAAGTTGGATTTTTCTAGAAGTTAAAAATGTAATTTAAATGAATGGTAAAAGTGAATTTTTGAAATATAACTTAAGTTTGGAAATTTGGAATTTTGGTTTTAAAATGATATTTAAGTTATTAAATAAAATGGAAATTTAATTTTATTTGGAAAATGGGAAATATGATCATTTGATTTAAATTTGAATTGAAATGATTTAATAAAGTATTATTGATTTTTCTATGAACTAAAATGGTTAAATGAATGAATGCTTAAATGTGGAATTTTAAATTTTAACTTGACTTGGAAATGTGAAATTTGGTTTTAATTAAAGGTTTAAATTAATTAAATAAATTGCAAATTTAGTTTAATTTGTGAAATGGTAATTTGAAAATGTAAGTGTTGATAAACTATAAAAGGTAAAAATGGGGAAATTGTACATTTGAATTTGTTAAGTAAAATTTTTGGAAAATTGGATTTTATTGTAAAGTTTACTTTATAAAAATCATATGTAAAAAGGTAAATATGATTTTTATAATGTTAAAAAGGTTTAAATCAAGGTTTATTATTTGCTGGAAATACACTAAAATCTGGAAATTACTTTAATAGCATTCAGAAATGCTATGATTTCTGATTTGAACTAAAATTGAATAAAAGAGCTATTACAGCATTTCTTAAATGCTGTAGTTGCTGTAGTTGAACTAAATAGACTAAAACTTGACTTAGGTCTATTACAGCAGTCCTGTAACTGCTGTAGTGGTCTGCTGTCTTTGCTGAATAAATTTAAAACCTTTATTTTAAAACGTAAGCTATTACAGCATTTCTGAAAATGCTGTCCTTGCTGTTTTAAACTAAATTTCAACTAAAACTGAGATTTAACAACATTTTTAAATGCTGTCTTTGCTGAATTAAAATGTTTTCAAGTATAACTTATAACAGCTTTTCTAAATGCTGTGAAAGGCCAAAATTTTCAATGTTTATGATTTTTAACTTAGTAAATGAACTCAGAATAGTTTTAAACTTTGGAAATTGAATATTTGATTTGATAGTATAATAATTACACTTTTAATGGTTTAGATGAATTATTTTAATTGAAATATAAACTATTTAAAAGGTGACTTGAAATGATAATAAATGAATGATATTTTTGAATTTAAAAGGTATTTAAAGTTGAATATTTGGATTTGAACTCAAATGATGATTTGATAATGAAGTTTTGAAAAGATATGATATTTTGATATATTAAATGATTTGAAATGAAGTTTTTGAAAGGATATGATATTTTGATATATTAAAATGATTTGATAATGAAGTTTTGAAAAGATATGATATTTTGATATATTAAATGATTTGAAATAAAGTTTTGGAAAATATGATATTTTAATACATTGAAATGATTTGAAATGAAGTTTTGAAATGATATGATATTTTAAATATATTGAAATGGTTTGGAATTGATTTAATCTTTATTTTGATAAAGATTTGGATTTGAAATGATATTCTATTTTGAAGTATAAAATATTATTTTAAAATTATAACCACGGGTTATAATAACAATTGTTTGTTAAAGAGACCGGGATCGGATATGGACATACTCTCTGTCGATACCAAAAACCACTTTGACAACTGTGTACGCGGTGGAGTTTCCAAAATGAAGTAGGATGGTGGCGACGATCCTAAGGTATATACGTGGACCCAACTCCCGTGAGTTGGCATAAGGTGGCTAAAATAGGAACGATCTCGGACCAGTGAGGTAGCACCTCTTATCGGACGCACTTCTTCGATACCATCCTATTACTTTGTGATTGTTTGGGTGCACCCCTCGATTTGGGAGTGTTGTTCGAGGTGGAGCGGTAGTGGCTGCTATGCGTTTCCATCAGTCCGTGTGCGTAATTGGTATATCTACCCTGGCATTTCCTTGTGTGCCGTGTCACCTACCATATCGAGCTTTACTACGAGTTGTGATTTCTCCCGTAGCCTGTGGAGTATCGAGGGTAGCCCTCATTTTGGGAGTATGCTAATACTGGATAGACTACTGGGACTATTACGTGTTAAGGGGAATATTGGGTCACTCCTTAATGCTATTTAAAAGTATGTTTATTTTATATTAGACATTATTATAATAGCGAATATTACTACATAGTAGATAGTTTAACTGATCCTTAAAGAATGGACGATCCCAAGCATTCTTTAAGTTACTTGTACCTTTATTACAGTTCACTTGAGTTGGTTTACATTGTATAAGTATGTATGTTCTGACTCGAGTGTTTTGTGTTTTGCTTTACGCTCGGGTCAGACGGAGTGATACAACATTAGAGACTCACCTTTGGAGTTGGAGTTTTGCTTTGAAGGTCCAGATATCTATTCATTTTGTTATCCAGTTGATTCCAGTTGTATTCTGAGTTGTACCTGATTATCATACTGTTACTCCTGTTGTATCTTGGTATTCCTATTGTATCTTACTTAACTCTGATGTATTATATAGTAGCTTCATGAAATACTATTTCTTTGTTTCTGCTGCATTATTATTTACTCTGTGTCTGTGATCTGTGATTATTTATTTACTAAATATGATGAGTTTGCCAAATATAAATTAACAATTCGGTATTTTGAGCAATTCAAGTCTGACATGTGCGGATGCGAATGGTTGAAAATATCGGGTCGTTACATTTTCCATATGTTGTATGAAAAAGTGGGATGATGGAAAATTTACCGTATGTTTTGCGATCATTGTTGTCTGATTCACTTTGTGGCATTGTGCATTGAAGCTAATCTCGATAAGATCAAGGACATCCAAGACATGCAAGTTCTTCGAACTATAAAGCAGATGCAAAGATTGATGGAGTGACTGCAACATTAAGCCAGTTTGTATCAAAGTCAATCGATCGATGTCTCCCCTTCTTCGATCTCATCAAGAAGTGAAAGTCATTCAATTGGAGTGAGTAATGCACTAAGGCATTCGAGAAACTAAAATAACATTTGGCCACTTCTCAGGTACTATCTAAGCCCCTTAATGGGAAGGATTTGTATCTATGCTTAGCAGTTTCTGACCACGTAATCAACACTGCCTTAATCAAAGAAGATGAAAAGGTCCAACGGTCGTTCTATTATGTCAATAAGAGATTGATCACCCTAGAGACGAAATACTCTAAGCTGGAGAAGCTGCCTTCTGCCTGTTCATTACAGCCTAAAAACTCCGGCCATACTTCCAAGCACATCCCATCAACGTCTTAACCAATCAATATTTGAAGCAAATCCTTAGCTGTCCTGACACAATGGGTTTAGTCTTGAAATGGTCAGTCGAGTGTGGGGAACATCACATCTTCGTCCAGCCTCGCACTTCCATCAATGTATAGCCATTGCTAATTGTATTGCTGAGCACTCAAGCTTGGCCAACATGGAAGAGGAGACCATCACTAGCCAACCAACTTGGCACCTGTATGTGGACAAAGCATCAAATGAGTTAGGGCTAGAGGCTGGCATAGTCCTGGTCACATTCGAAGGAAAATAATTGTGTTTTGCAGTTTGCCATAATTTCAAGGTGACCAACAATGTAGTTGAGTACGAAGCTTTCCTGGCCAGCTCAGGATGGCATAGGAATTGCACGTGGAGTCTGTCCATGTTTTTGGCAACTCATCATTAGTCATCAATTTATTGGTGAGCGCTTTCAAGTGAAGAGCAAGACACTGGCCTTGTTTGTTGCCTTGGCAAAGACGACCATCGGCACCTTCGCTGAGTTCAAGTTGGAGCGGGAAATCAGGGAGCAGAATGCCAAGGCCGATCAACTGACTAAGGCAACAAGTAATCCATAAGAATTCACTCCTTGGGTCCCTTTAGAGATTCGAGGCAACCTTTCTATGAGCCTGGGCCAATAACCATGGAAATAAACGTGTCATCCATGGACAACTGGATGGCATCCAGTGTTAGATTTTTAACAAGCAAGGAACTTCTTTCCGACCCTAAGGAAGCTAGGAAGATTCTCTACCGAGCTCCAAACTACATGATCATAGAGGCAAATCTCTATAAACGGGGTACTCCACACACACTACTTCAGCGGTGCATCTCTATAGATAAAGCCGACTAGATTCTGGAAGTGCTGCACGAAAGATTTATGGAGACCACGCTATGGGCAAAGCCTACAAAAAAGGCTGCTGGCGAGACAACTATTGGCCACTATGATCAAGGATTCAATGGGGAAGAAGAGTGACCAATGTTGGCAGTTTTCCAAGATCACTAGAGCCTCACCTACCCTTCTCACTCCAATGACTTCCTCATAGTCATTTTACAAATGGGGAATAGGCTTGATAGGGAAGCCACTAAATGCCAAGGGAAGGTACAACCATGCCATAGTCACCATCAACTACTTCACCAAATGAGTCGAGACCAAACCCCTTACTGGGGTCACTGCCCCCAAGATCCTTAACTTCATCATCAAGAACATTGTTTGTCATTTCGGCCTATTAAAGAAGATAATCACAAAAAAAGACACTCAATTCGAGAGTAGCTTATGTTAAGACTTCTGCTCAAGGAACGAAATCGAGAAATTCTTTTCATTCATTTCCCATCTTTAGGCCAATGGACAAGTCGAGGTTGTCAACAAAACCATCAAGTCCACTCTCAAGAAGCACCTCACAAAAGCTAAAGGGAACCGGGCCAAAGAACCGCCACTTATTCCTTGATCTTTTCGCACTTCTAGCTGCACTTCAACTGGCCATACTCCATTCTTGTTGTCCTATGGGTACGAAGTCATACCAACCATAGCAGTATATATCTCCTTACCTCAGCGTCTAACCTTCGAGCCCAAGCAAAATGACGAGCTACTCAAGCTCGAACTCGATATTGTAGAAGAACGAAGAGTAGAAGCTGAACTCCACACTAAACCCTACAAAAGGAAGATCTCCAAGCATCACAGCTGAAGAGTAAAGTTACATTATTCATTGTCAATGACCCAGTCCTACGTCGGGTGTTCGCAAATATGAAGTACCCGGCCGAAGGAGTGCTTCGCCCAAACTGGGAGGGAACATATATCATAAGTGTTGTCTTAACAAGTGATGCCTACCCCCTTACTCATCCATATGGAAACCATATTTCCCGCACTTGGAATCCAATACACCCCTTGACCTATCACATATGAGAGCTGGGCATAATTATAAGGTTGTGTAATGCATCTTTTATGAAGAATACTTTGAAGACTCCAGAACCGACATTGTTCAACACGTTCACCAAAGCTATCCAATGAAGGATGAATTTTTATATGCTTGTTTACCTTGTTGGGGATTGTTTGCTTTTTCCTTTAAGTCTGTAGCAAGCAAGTTTCCCTACTTGCCGGTCTGCAATCCACGAAAATGAATTACCATGCATTCACTCCCTTGTTGGAGCTTCCTCCTAGCATTCAAGTTTGTGTCACGCTCGACTTCCATACTCAACTAGCATCACCCTGGAGAACCTTCAAGCGGCCTAGGATATCCAATGAAGGATGAGTATTTATACGCTCATTTACTTTGTTGGGGACTGTTAACCTTTCCCCCAAGTGCGTAGCGACCTAGTCTCTCCATTTACTGACCAGCTATCCACAAGGGTGAATTACCGTGTATTCACTTCCTTATTGGGGACTGTTGCCCTGTGTTTAAGTTCATATCGAGCCCAACTGCCACACTCAACTAGCATCATGTCACCGTAGAAAACCTTTGAGCAGCCTTGGCTGTTCAATGAAGAATGAGTTTTTATGCGCTAATTTACCTTTTTGGGGACTGCTGACCTTTGCCGCCAAGTGCATAGCAAACCAGTCTTACCTCTTGTTGGTCGGCTATCCACGAGGGTGAATTTACCATGCATTCACTTCCTTGTTGGGGACTGCCACCCAGAGTTCAGGTTCGTGCCGGACCCGACTGCTACTCTTAACTGGCATCATGTCACCCTAGAGAACCTTTGAGCGGCCCGGTCTATCCAACGAAGGATGAGTTTTTATGTGCTTATTTTCTTTGTTAGGGATTACTGACCTTGGCCACCAAGTGTGTAGTAAGCTAGTCTCCCACTTGTCGACTGGCTATCTACAAGGGTGAGTCAACGAGCATTTACTTCCTTGTTGAGGATTGCCACTTTTCATGCAACGTGTCACCCAGGAGAACCTTCAAGCCGACACTGCTTACGTTTATGCCTGGACCACCTACCATCCGCACTTGCCTCATGTCACTCAAGGGTAATATTCATGCCACTCAATGCTTAGGTACATGTCGAGACCTCCCAATGAAAGAAAAACTCAAATAAGTCTGGTTATCATATGCCGGCCTTGGCTTTTAGCAAACAATCGGGTTACAAGGTCGATTCTCACATCCGAGTCCATTGATTGGCTTAGCTTATCAAGCATAAGTTGATTATTTAATTAATAGATTTGCAAAAATGGGCCTATCAAGCATAAGGCTTATAAAATGGAGGATAAAAATATCTACAAAGTTGGATCCTCAACTGGCCGTTGTAAGGTGTCGATTTACTCCTTGATTAAGATGACCGACATAATTTTCCTAGCGGCTTCCATCTTCTCCCAACCTCTACTCATGATGGTGCAAGGATATCAGCATCCAAGCAGCTCATAGAAATCGATAGACCGTAGTTTCCCCTAAACATGGCCTTGATCATGTTGGTCAATCAATTCTTCCATAAGTCCTCTTCCCCCTTCCGAGCATTCTCCACATCGACAACTTGCACTTCGTGGTATGCTAGGTTAGGTCCCACTCGGCCCTCTCCAGCTTTTCCATGAGGTCTGTTGGCTCATTCTTTACCCTATCCTTGGCTTCAACCACTACCTATACCATCTTCATCACCTCCTCTACCGCTTACTCAGCTCCATCCGGGCCAGCTTGCTCTTCGCGACCTCTTTCTTAAGCGTTATATAATCATCCAAGATGCGGACAGAGCGATGGGCGGTCTATAGAAGAAAATCAATTATAAAATCATGAAGGCTGGTAGGATATATATATATATATATATATAACTTACAAATAGGGTGTCCTGAGTGTCGGAGTCGACAATGTCCTTCATAGAGTGTTGGCTCCACATGGACAGGGCATGATGATTTGACACCAGGAGCTTCACCTACACCATTCAGAATGACTTCAACAGAAGCTCCAGGTCATTCTGGTTTGGGCAACCTCAATCTTATGTGATACATGCTCTATCGGCGCCCCTTTCTACCTCTGGCTCACCCCTTCATCATCAAAGATAGCGCCTTATTAACAAATAAGTTGTAGGCTCCTTGTACCATGCCACGCTAGACCTCTTCACCCTCTTAAGTTCTGCCTCCATAGGCAACTCCACGTTGCTCTAGGGGACCCTAATAACCTCTTTCTCCTTCTGCTCTATGGGGATGACAGTCAAAATGGTTTTGGGAACGAAGCTGGGTTGGTTGAAGGCGGCAAAATGAACTTCTCGGCCACTTCAACAACAAAGAACAAAAGAGTTAGATAAAATTCAAGGAAAAAGCAGTTGAAATACAAGTAAAATATCATTTGTATTTGTTGGGCCCCTATTTCTTATAAGGGCCGGCATGATGAGCCGAAGCTACCAACGCTAGTTTCATCCATCCCTACATAAGATTCGCCCATAGATTCACCCTCGTATACAAGGGGTCATACTCAAAATTTTGTCCAAAGGAGACACCTGCATCCCTGCCAAAGCCTGGCTCTTGTCCTCCCTCAATGTCGCTTGCGATGGAACTTGACTAGTGTCCCACTCCTTTGGCAACGGTTTATGGTTAGGGACTGGGACGTTGACTAGCCATTGTGCGTTGAACTGCGCCTATTGCTATGGCACAACATCAACTTACTGATTGAGTTTCTAATCCTCTTTCTCCTTACCCATTACAATGTCTTCATATCCCTGGTTGGCATCTATGATCGGCCCGACATCTAGGTTGTTGAATTAGACCTTGGAGCAGTCCCACTTTATTTGAACCTGTTTCTCCCCTTTGCCCTCTTCTTTGTCGACTTCCTCCTCGGCGGCTCTCCAGCCATTGTAACGACCCGCAAATTTATCACTTTGATAAATTATATTTATTTTTAAATATTCAAATATAAGGCTTTCTAACATAAGTTATGAGGATCTAAACCCTAATAAATAATGATAATACTTGTTTAAAAGGTTTAGAAACAAAAGAAGGTTATTCGGATTTTTCGTCAAAAACGACGAGAAATCAGTTTTCGATAAATTTTAGATTTTCTCAATAATCGTGCACGACTTTGGATAGGTGCACTTATTTATCTAAATAAGTGAGAATATGAAATAAAATAATTTATTTTATTTTTGGAATAAAAAGAAATTATGACACCATCATAATAATTAGTAATTAATTTATTAGGATTAAATCGATATTTAATAATTTAATAATTCATTTTATATATTATAAAGTGATAGGAAATAGATTATAATGATTCATAAGAAGTTATGATCATGCTTAGAAAAGATAATACTAGTTGTAATGTTATTGAGATTTTACAGCGTGAAATCGCAGCACTTTAAAATATGTGATAAAATGTGTTTTTCATTCATTTGATGAGTTTTAATTAAATTAAAATTATTATAATATAATTTATAATTTCTGTTTACATCACTGCATAGATAAGAATACATCGGATAATGTGACCGACGAACAAAATTGGATTTCATTATAAACGGTACGTAGAAGTTGTCGAAACGTCGTTGAAATGCCATAAATAAATAAATATACACACTTAGAATTTCGAGATTATATTTACATAAATGGAAGACGTATTGAAATACGAAAAAGACGGAACGAAATACACATGTGTACATGAGTGGGTGTGTGTGTAGGGGCCGTGTAGGGGTGTGGATGAGTGAGTATGGGTGTGTAATTGTGATGTGATGGAATGTGGTGATGTGAGGGGGTAAGGTGTAGAAGTGAGCATGTGATGTGATAAGTTATGGTGTGTAAGGAGGAGTGTGTGGATGTGATGGTGTATGGAGATAAGGTGGTATGCTTGAAGTGATATAAAGCATTGTTATTTTAATACAAATCCTAAGATATAAATAAGTGTAACCTCTTCCCATCTTCTCTTTTCATTTCATTTCCTCACTTTCTTTCTCAAAAGCTTCATTTCTTCCTTAGAAACTCTAATGGCTTCCAAAGAGAATTCTTAGGAAACTAGTTCAATATCAACTCAAAATCAATAAGTGTGTCATCAATCTCTCTCTAAACAACGTTCTACACACAACGAGCCAAGCTACGTCGCTTAAAACTCGATGAAGCTCCGGGAACAACCCTTGGCCATGATAAATATGAAGTGGAGGTGGAGTTTAGAAGCTCTGGTGAAGAAAAAGCAAGGGTAGGTTATGCCGGAGTAAAGGCCAGAAGCACCGGAGGAGTGTGGAAGCAAATAGAAGAGCAAAGGTTGAAGTTGTGTCTTGGTTCATGTCAAGGCCGAACCACATAGTGTTGGGGAGGAGATTGGAAGCTTGTTGCGGAGAGAAAGCTATGGCAAAATCATCTGGAGAAAGCTCGGGAAGGAGGGAGCTTGATTGTAAGAACACTTCGCCGCTTAAAGTTTAGATTTATGATTATAAAGTTTTATTAATGTTTAATTAATATGGATGCAAGTTAGTAAGACACGCTTTGCCTCTTTAGATTAGATTCATGATTAATAAGTCAAAATGAGTATAACTGGTAAATATGAACATGTTTGGAAAGTTAATTAACAAGTTATAAAAGTTAGTAAGCAAACTTGAAAATTTAGTAAGCAACTAGTAAAGAAAAGTTAGTAAACTTATTCTGTTGATTTACTAATCTTTGGATGATAACATTGGATGTTATATGGATGATTAAATGATTTGGTTGTGTTGATGGTGTGATATGATATGGTAAGTATAAACAATACACCTATGTTAGTTTGACATGTTTATATGTTAATATCATGACTTTTAAAAGGAATTCCAAGTAACATTACACATACATTAATATGTGTACAAATGGAAAGGGTTAAGCCTCTTTAAAATAAAAGAGAAAAAAGATTTAAAATGGGTTTTAAATCATAGAAAGTTTGAATATAATATTATAAAAGATAAAATATTGGAAAATAATATTTTATAAATTGAAAACATAGAAATAAATGGTTATAATAATTTATAATCATTTATAAGTGTTTTGGAAGTGTCCCGGGCAAGTTCCGGAACAATTCACCAAACGGTCAAAATTGGGCACTTTCCAAAGTGACAGTTCGCGGTTATGCGACCTGTAATTTCGAATGGAAGTTTAAAATTCATTTCAAGTCGGAACGACTTGAAATGGGAAACATTTTGTTTGTAAATTTAATAGCTTTCAAATGGATCCGAAAAGTTAAGTTTTCGATTTGAAAATCTTAAGTTATGAGTAAAACGTTTTTCAAAAAGGTCGTTGTAAGAGCGGTTAAATCCAGAATTTTATAAGCAGAGTTTTATAATTCTTAAAATTATGAAATAAATTTCTAATTTCATTATTAATATAATAATGAAGTTTTGGAAGATAAACATGAGTTTATACTTAATCAAAAGTATAATTATGGAAAATGACCTAGTTAATCACTATTCACTAGCGATTACGGAATTGGATTTTGAAATTAAGAAACTAGAAGGACTTTTTGACCCAAATATTTTATGAATGATTTCATAATAATTAATTATGATTTTTTAAGATTTATTTGGGAATTTATAAAGACTTAGAAAAATGGTCAAATTCTATAGTCAAATGAATTGTTTAGATAATAAACAATATTTGGAAATAAGCTCGAAAGTGGCATTAGACTTCGAGGTATGGAAGCGACTATTATTTAAAGGATAAAGAATATGATCGAACCAAGGTCTGAGAGGAAATAGTTCCCCAACTTGGAAGTCCACATTGTTTGCTGATAAATAACTGAGTTTGAAATCGAAGACTTAAGTTATGAATGAGGTATTATCTCTTGATGAGAATTAAAGTAAATAATAGAAAGGGGTATGCGATAATACCTAAGAGTACATCTTTCCCCGCTTTTGAGATCTGAGAAAGCAAACAAGGTAGTTAACTGGATGGGAAATCCATCTGACCATGGTTATTTCTTAGACGAGGGGTGGAATGGATCGAAAGCTATATTCGGGTACTTGTTAAAGATCATGTAAAAGTTTTGACAAGATAATGAAAAGGAAACTGGATAAGTGAAAAGGAATTGGAACTTGATTTTTGTGATGTTAAGTTGGGTAGTTTCTAGGTGTCGATCTGATGTTGGTTTAGGCCTTCGGGGTTTGCACTTAAGAAATTATTATCTTAATGTTTTACAATCAGGAACTGATACTAATTGGGAAAAAGGGGTTAAGCAATTAAATTAAATGAGGCTTAACGATTCTGTATACACATATACACATTTTATTTCGATAATTGATATCGAAGGAACCAGGGTCAGATTTAGGGTAAAGTCCCGATCAGAAGACCACCTCGAATCAATGAACGACATTCCAAAAATGGACAAATGATTGAAGAAACCGAGATGGAAAATCTCTATGACGTTGAAGACCGGAGATCTTCTATGGCAAGCGGGTTGCTTGTTGATAACCACCGAGTTGCTCCCGAGGTAAATGAATAGTAGTGATTCCTTGTCGTGGGATCTACGATGATGCAAGGGCTGCGGCTACTGCGATTAGGGATGCAGTAGAGTGGTGCCTTCGGTTCATCCTTTATCTAGATGACTTGCATGAGAGAATGTCTGACAAAGCATTTCCAATGATTACGAACGTTGACTTTTACAAACGTACATCCGTTTGGTGGCGGAGAAAGCAACTTCTCTTAGCTTAACACCCTTCTCTGAGACATACGAGCTCGGAGGTTGTATTTTTGTGGGAGTCAATTAGTAATCAGTGGATCTGGAAATGTGGCATTCAGAGTGAATGAGCTGGAATGAAAAGGTAATGCATTACCTCGAGCCTCATCAAATGGGGAGTGATTGAAACAGGGCGTGCGGCAAGATGAGTCATGGTTTAGCAGCCATGAGAATGCCCGCATTTTCCCTTCTAGACCGAAAACTAATTTCCCTCTATATGTCGGGATTTAAAGTATGTGGTATGAGCGCGCTCGGAAGGTCGGAAACGACCGAGGAAAATGGCGTATTCGGTCTATCTGTTGGATAGGCAGTCTTGTTTAGGCATTGGGTGGGGAACTCACACCCAGGTGCATCCCTCTAGAGGTGTACTGTACGGAAGGTAGTCCCTTACCTTGGTTGCTAGTATGGAATCCGATAATCCATTAAGAGCCTTGTATGATTTTGATTGTATACCAAATGCTAGAATTTAATGAATGTAACAATTTCAGCTAAGATTCATAAGTTTACTTGAAAAGCACTTTCAAAATAATGTCATAAAAAATAATATCTCTTATTTTTGGCGTAATCATTTTATGGTTATCATAAGAGAAAAGCGCATTTAGTGTTTTTATCCTACGTGGTCTTATGAGATACCCTTTGTTTTCAAAATACGGATTTCTGGTTTTGCGTCCAATTGTGACACTATCACATTTGGGATTATGTTCTTACTTTGGATTTTCCAAGCCTGATCCGGGTGTTTTGAACACTCGGGACAGTACTAAGTGATTTCAGGATTAGCTATGCAAGCCGAGAAGTGAGAAGGCTGGACTTGGGGAGTTTCTTGGATAGAGATCATATGGGATCGCGTTTGCTTTGGCGTAGTGCAACATGATAGGAGGTTTGAGCTTTCCAGAGGAGTGCTGGAGATCTGCATCTACGTATGGGCGTAGTCTTATTACTTATGCATGCTATGTTTGTTGTTGTTTTTCTATTTTAGCAATTGTAAGGACCGAGTATATAACTATCCAGGCTGATCATAGTTAGACTCTAATTGATATGTTTTTAAATGTTTTCCGCTGTAAAGATATTGTTCAATATTATATTTTCACCATGCATTGTGAGATTCTGTTCTATTCCGCTGTGTTATTCTATTTTGTTCTTGTTTCTTTTATTTCATCCTTAATGAATCGGTTTTTCGTGTCTTGGGACTTCATGACTGAGGAGTATCGGTGTGGGTTTTCGGGGTGTGAAAAATCGGGTCGTTACAGCGATTGTCTATCCTTGCCTTATCAAACCAACCTGGTGGAGGTCAGCATCAGCCACTAGAAGCCTTAAGTCTCAATAGGAGGGAGAAGCCATCTTTAGATGGTTCAAGTTCTCACTTAGTTCAGAAAACACAACGCTAAGGAATGCAAGCTTATTTCTTATCATGAAACGAGTTAAGCAAAGGAAAGCATCGAAAAAGATGAAGGAAAATAAAGAGAAGTGAAGAATTACTAGGAGTTTGGACCGGGGTTAACACTATGCGGAAGAAGAAGTATCATGTCATCTAATTAGGGGTAGCCTTGTTGGGAATGACCAAAAAAAATCATAGGCTTAGTGCCATCCTGGAAGTGATAATAGGTATCAACCAGGTAATTGGCCTCCTTTAGAAGACGGAAGACCATCTCTAATTGTTTGGCATTTGGCTACGGAAGACTAAGCGCAATACAAGTAGCATAGAGCCATACAAAAAACTGGTAGCACTAGGAGTCAGCTACCTTAGGGCAAGTTGGTAAGCACTAAGGATGGACACGAAGTAGGGGTGGCGGGGCACCATAATCCCCTCCTTAAATTAGCTTATCAAGAAGGCAAAGAAGATGGCATAAGGTTAGTCGAGACGGTCTTCAGAAGTTTGATAGCAGATCATCCTTATGTTCACTCCATGACTGGCGAACAATTTAGCCAGATCAATTTTGTCTTGTTCTAATTTAGAGGCCCTAAGAGGGGTACCCCTTGTTGATGTCGACCGGTCAGCGGAAGTAGAACCGAAAATTGCCATCTAAGTGGCTCAATTATACAACAGCACAAAGACTAAGCTAGCAAGGCTCAGAGGCATGCCCCTAGGCATGACATGGTTAATAGACAACCATCTTCATAGCATGCCCAGGCCAGCTACCCCATGAAGGCTGGCTCATAACTCAACTCCTAAGCTAAGTATTAGGCCTTACGGCCCCTATCTAATTCCTATTATTTAACTAAAGCTCATGTATACAAAATTGAGCCCGACCTATGGCCCATTATCAAAGCAAATGTTAATATCATTTACATGTTTAGGCTTACTCTAGCTGGTGAACGTCAATCAACCACTATTGACATCGTAGCGATGGTTGATCGACATCAAAAGATGGCTAGAAAAAGTGATTACCAGTCATAGCATGCTACATCAAAGCTTTATAGCCAAATAATTACATCATTTACAACTTCGCCAGTAAAAGCGAAAAAAAATTGAAATTTGCCATGGTTGTGGTGCCTACTACGATGGAGGAGAAGGCAGAGGAAAGGCACTCACCTTTTTCTATCGAAGGACGTTTGAGAAGGTAGAAATTTTAAGGGAGCTTGAGCCTTTTTAATGCGCATTCATTTTTCTGCTCTCAATAAATGCAAAGTTCTCAACCATAGGATTTGAATCGACTTTGAATATCCACCATATAAGTGTAATGAATGCAATTGTCACTTCAACCATAACAAAAACATGCGTGCCCCACAATGTTTGAAAAGGCGAACTATTGCGGCCATTGGCATAGGGCCATATAGGCGTGCATTAAATGCAAAGTAGAAGTCTGGACAGAAGTATCTTTATGAAATGACAAGCCCACCCCTGCTTGCAGAGATGGGCTTGGGAGGAAAATGTTTCTCAATTTTCTCATAAGTGATCAACATGGCAAACAAGGCTTACCTTAATCAAAGTCGGCTCAGTTACCCTTCAACCGACCAATATGTGCCGGCCTAAGCTCAAGTTGGTTCCAAGCCAACCCATTTACTCAGTAAGATATCAAGCTAAAGACTGGCTATCTTATCCCTAGGAATCACTCACAGTCAATTCATCGGGTGAAGGCAAAACAAAGTATAGCCTTGCCCGGTCCATTCCTATCTAGTTCGATGATGATGGACTCTCTCGGCTAACACACTTTCAGCCTGACTCCAAGTTAACTCGCCCACTCAGCATCACTTTAGTTGTCGGTCGACACAACTCAAGACTTCCCACAGCCATCATATTCAACAAGACCAGCTCAAGGGAGATCCATCCTTGGCTCGATTTCTATACAACTGTCATCGATCGGTCCCAAGAAAACCTATCCCATTATCTCACATCCCGCTTGGCATCATCTTCACAGCTAGGTCCTTAGCACTAACCAAACTCTCAACAAACTTAGGCATAGAACAACCAGCCTACGCACGACTATCTGTGTCCATACTAGCTTCAAGCCAACCCCTCTAAATCAACTCTATAGCCGCTCGACATGTTCAGACATACTTCAGACAACACCCATCTATCAAAGCCAAACCAAGCATAAACATCTCTGACCCATCATCATTATAGACTTTCTTGTCATATCATAGCCGGCCCGACCTATTCTTTACACCTTGATCCTTGCAATATTTAGTCTCTAGCATCATCGAAGCCTGGCCAGAGTCATCCATCTGCCTTGCCACATAAGAATGCAAAAGTAAACGATAAGTTGTTCATCCACTGTATAAGATACTATATCGAAGCGGCTGGAAATATGCCTACTACTGTTGCATGTTGTTAGCATTTAATGTGAATTAAATGCAATGCGTGCACCTAGTATAAAAGGACAATTGGCATGCTTCTTAGCCACTCTTTCCATTTCTCCTTTACAGTTGTCGCCCATCAGCCCATGTGACCAGATCAAAGGCCAGGTGCTCTTCCCACATGTTTTTAGCACAATCTTAGCTATCCATCATCCATTTCTATTACTATGTATACCTTACGCTTTGACACTTCAAAGCGGTTGAAAAATATTGGAATTTTGATCATTATCTCTATCTAGAGCTCTCCTCAAAGCAAAATAAAGCCCTAAGTACTCATGATTAGCTAACTTTTCTAGTCTTAAGTGCTATATTTCTTATTTTTCTCTTGTAATTCCCTATAATTATAACAGAGAACTATAGTAAGGGATCTTCACAATGGTGTAGGCAATCTTATCGAACCACTCTATAGTTGATGTCACTTTCATTTTCTTTTCTTTCATTTTTCCTCGTTTTTTATTTTCAAGCCTAGTGATTTGTAAGTAACACTTGTTTACACAAT
Source organism: Allium fistulosum (assembly GCA_030737815.1). Lineage (NCBI taxonomy): Eukaryota > Viridiplantae > Streptophyta > Magnoliopsida > Asparagales > Amaryllidaceae > Allium > Allium fistulosum. Next base: position 904,916,012 of record CM060903.1, read on the forward strand.
ATAACTAGGCTAATTCAGAGGTTGGTTAAATCCCTAGTCAACAGTTGTTGAACGCATGAATCAGAGGTTGTTGGAAAGAACTTGTTGTCGCATACTAACTGCTTATTTGAAGGAGTTTTGTGCAGAAGCTTTGTCTATGGTGGCATTCCTCGTTAATCATACAGCTTCTACCACTGTAGACATGAAGATCCCAAAAGAATTAAAGAAAGTATATCATGTTGATTACTCTTTTCCAAAGTGTTTGGTTGCCCAACTTATGATTATAAGAGCAAAGGCAAGCTGAATCCGAGGCTGTGCAAGTATATTTTTCTTGATTATAAACGAGAAGTGATGTAACAACCCACACCTTAATGGGCTTTTCAACTAAATTGAAACCCAAGTGCATTAGGGTAGGGATCGTTGGTTTTGGCAACTGATAATAAACACAAGTATATTAAAGTTTGATAAATACAAACTCATAAAGGAATTGAAAATTATAATATAACATACGTATTAACTAAGGCTACTACCTTGGAATATCATTCCTTGGATATTTAATTGCCTTATTAGTGCCAAGCATGAATAATAAGACTTCATCATCTACCGTTCTCGTCTTGCTCCAAGATCCAGACCTTTTAAATCTAACCTGTGGGTTGTTATAAGGAAGCGGTAAGAATAACGTTCTGGTGATTGGAAAATTGCATACTTACCCATCACTTTAGTTTATGCCGATTGAATGTTACATCTTTTATTTACGGCTAATCCATTAATTCTTATGTGCACGAATGGTATGCCGAACCTAACCTTCTTCAAGGTATCATTGTATACATATTTATATCTTTATTCATAATTATCTAAACATTTAACTACCCAAAACTCTGGTCACTTAATACTTCTTAAATAGGTAGGAGGCAGACCCATCAGCCGTTTACAACCTCAAGTCCCTAAAGTAGGCTCTTTGTAATGCCAATGCTAGTCGATCGGTTCTAGCTACAGAGACCAATGACCCCTATGCATAGGTTGGTATATAATATATAATTTAATTGTCGTACTACTAACCCAACTCAAAGACTCATCTAAGGGTTAACTAGCCTACCTCCACTAAACTATTTTCTAGCTAACAATCTACCTTGAGGTCTATGCATCTCCCATACGAATTCTACACTAGTAGGAAGCGAAATCCATCAAGGCATAATCCTAGTCCTTGCCACCGCTCGCTTGGGATCGTCGAGCGCCTATATGCCAGACCTACCACTAAATACCGGTACTAACAACTGACATAGCCTACCGACCGTCCACAATGGACATCCCTTTTAGACTAACCAAAGTAAGTCAAGAAAAATGCCCATTTTAGTTTCTTACTACCTCTTATTGGATATGAAGTAGATCCCATTCCACAAAAAGTACTGGATCATTTAATACTTCAAATCCGAGGAGAACCCTCGGTATGTTTCCCCTACCTATCCGCAACACATACCCTTTCCCATGGGTCCTATGGTTAGAGATGTCCCATATCAGTAGTAAGTGTACACAACTGCTAGTAGCCTCCAAGTGAAGGGCAGACTTCTGTTATGTAACGCTGTTGACCGCACATCCCAACCCAATAACCAAACCTACCACCCAAAGCCTAAGTGTTTAGTTATCCCCACTACTTCACATTTGTCCAAAATGTATAATTTAAGCTATATAATTTCCTATTATGAAAATTATATTACTTCCTATGCATAATTAATATTTTTAATACTTACTTATTCGCTATGTTATTATTTCTAATTTATACGTTTAGGCTTTGGTTTCCTTTTAATGTTTGATAAATGTCTATTACCTGTAATAATTAGTCATTAATGCCAAAATTGGACCATCTCTAATTAATCCTCATTTAATACCTTTAATATATTTACCCATTTCAAAATCTACCTATCATGGCTAATCGTTTTCCCATAATTGCCATATTAAATTTTCTAACGACATTTATTTACTAGATTCAAAATTAGCTTATTATGCTTACTCATTTTCCTATAAAAGCCATATTAATTTCCCTAATCAGTCCTCATTTAACTCTCTATTAATTACAAATTTATTTCCCGTTAAATTTGTAATTAATATACACAAACCTTAATCCATTAATTATTAAGATGCTAATAACCAATACGTATATAGTCTTAAATTAGACTATTTATATATTTCTATTTTTGAACGTTAAGCATGGTTATACATTTATAAATATATATATATATATATATATGAATGTATGTGCGTATAGCTGTTAATTTCTAAACTAGAACATTCCTTTCAATATTTTAATTTATTAGATCTGTCCTTCTAAAAGGATTACTGCTGTAATTTTCCATAAATTAACCAAAAGTGAGGTTGTAACACCCCTAATTTTTATTGACATTATTCAGGAGATTTAATTAGAATAAATTAAATAGAATAATGTAGATAAGGAGATTGAGGTTGATTAATAAACATGTAGTGGTCATGCTTATTTAAATTAAATGAACTTATAAATGGTTAAGTGTTAGCTAAAATAAACATAAGGGCATTAGGGTAAATGGCCGCCCATGTTCCCACCCTTAAACCATTTCCCTTATCCATACATGTTCATTTTATCATAAGCAAATCTTTAAATCGTAAGAAGAAAAGGAGCTGACCATTAGGAAGAAAGAAAAGAAGAGAAAATCAAAGTAAAGCTTAGGATTCAAACTAGAAGAAATCAATCTCAATCAATCTTCAATTTCCTTATCCAATCTAAGGTGAATAATAATCACATCTCTATTTTGGTTTTAAAATTATATGTTTTCGGATTTAAGGGTAAATTTGTCTTTATGATATAATGGATGATGATATGCTTGATTATGATTTATTTAGTTTAAACCTGATTGTTTAAAAGAAAAATATGCATGGATATACGGTAGAACCGAGATCAAATGATTTTTAAATGCCATGGGAAAATTTTATGTTATGGAAAACATGATTTTGGAGTTGGGTTCCAATTTTTATGATTTTCCACGTTGTGGAGAATTACTTATGAATTTTCAAAGGAAAATATGGATAATTGGGTTTATAAATTTATTTTGGAAAATATATTAAGGATTTGGGTCTAAAATTTTGAAATGTTAGATAACATGATTAAAGTGAATTTTTGGAATTTTTGGGTATTTTTATTAAGTAATTTAGTATGGAAATTAAATTATTTTGAAAGGTGTACCTAAATGATTTAATTGTTTTGTTAATTGGAAGGGCTTAAATGTTAAATGTTATCATGTTTTTAGATCTGAGAAAATGTGGCCAATATTACCCAAATTATTTGAAAGTTTATGACATTCAATCAAATGTTTACAAGTAGGCAAGTTTGTTACAAAAAGTTTACTTTATTTGGTACTAATAGCCTTTTGTTGAGAAAAAGGGGTTCCACCTTCTTTAGAAGGATCCTTCGACTAAGACCTTCTGCCTCCATTCTAGTCGAAACCTTCTAGGTCGAAACTAGATAAACCAATACACATGGTAACATTCAGATGGTACGTAGTGATTTGGAGAAAGGCGGAAGGTAGGGTGTCAAAATGTAGCTTTTGAAGGGGTTGGTTCCTTAGTTTTATTTGGTTTTGAAAGAAAAGCACTTGCCAGTTTACAAAGGGGACTCGACATGGTCGAAACCTATGGTTGCAAAAGGTATTTTAATAGAGGCTTTCAAAAGAGAGCTACAGCCTATGTTTTAAAGAAGTAGCTTCCAAAGGAGTTACTTAGAGTTTTATTGAAGCTTTCGGAAGGGTTAGTTTCGACCAAGTTGAAACCCTTCTGTGAATTGATGACCTTTCGATGGTGTTGAAGACATCAATGCTGTCAAAAGGTACTATTGTTTTTATAAATTAAAGCCACTTCCTAATGCTTTCGAAAGGGGTTAGAGGTTTCAAAGGCAATTGTTTTTGGGAAGGGGTTCGAAGCCAACCTTCAATTGTTATACCCAGATGTTTTAATGCTTTTGAAAGGATGGTTTCAACACCATCACACTTCCCCAATACGTTTGAAATAAAGAATGGTTTCGAAAGAGATGCTTTTCCCTATGTTCACTTTGACCCAAAAATAATGCTTAAGTATAAACCCAATGCTTTTGAAAGAGGGTCTTTCAATGGTTTCGAAAGGTAACCTTCATTGGTTTCGAAATGGTACTTTCAAATGGGTTCAAAGCTATACTTTTATACTTATGTGATAATACTTTAACAAGGTCGAAAGTTTTTGAAAGGGTTGTTTTAAAGTATTCGAAAGGCAGGAGCCTGATGTTTTAAAGTTAGCTTTTAATGCTTTCGGAGGAGATCATACTATGAGGTCGAAAGCAAGGTATTGAAGGAGTCGAAAGGTTTTAAGACCCAAACTCAAATTTTTAAAGGAGAAACCCATATCTTAAATAAAGAGTTTTGAAATGACTTTAAGTATGTGAATTTGAAGAAGTGTTACCTTGAAAAAAATATAAGTTAAAGGGATTAACTATGTTTTATATGAAATGTATTTCAAGGACCTTAAACCCATATGAGTGGTATCGTAAAATTATTATGTTTGCTTCTTCAAATATGAATATATTCACATAATAAAGAACCCATAACTATATTTTGGGGATAAAGGGGTAGAAGAACCAGCTAGGTTAACCCAGTTGTGAATATAAATTGATTAAACTCTTGAATGAGTAGAATTGCATCCAAGGAGTTAGGGGGCTAAAATATAGGATGCCTAAACCTTGAAGTTGTCCGGGAGATAGGTTCATAGTAAACCCATGAAAACTATGATTATGTAGTTATTGGGGGTAGCTAACAGTTTCATAGTAAACCCATGAAAACTATGTATTAAGGTAGGATAGCAGGGGCTGATTGGTTTGTAGTGAACCCATGAAAACTATATTCAGATTAAGAATTGACATCAGTCAATAGGTTCCTAGTAAACCAATGAAAACTAGGATAAGAAAGAAGTTAATGGAGGCATCAGTAGGTTCCTAGTCAACCCATGAAAACTAGGATAAGAAGTGAGTTACTGGATAAATCCATAGGTTCCTAGTCAACCCATGAAAACTAGGATAAGGGATTAGTTATTGGAATGACTAATAATTTCAAGGGGACCCATGAATTAATTAAGTTAATTGGCAGGAGCCTATAGGTTCTTAGAGATCCCATGAAAACTATGAAATAGGACAGGGTGTCCATGTGTAATGAAAAAGGTTATTAGTAAACTCATGAAAACTAATAGGTTAATAGTGACCCTAGAAACTATAATTATGACAGGGTGTCAATTTAAACTGGGAAATCCTAAATGTTTTATATATGCATATCATCATCATATATTGAAATGTATAATTTAACCATTGTGGATACAGGAGCACAATATGTGGTTTTATAAAGGTTTTAGGATATTAGTGAGGGGAAAACCCGTTCCGCTAAGCGGCATGGTCTCACTAGATATCTAAAAGGATTGAGCTGTTAGATTATTATTCATACCAAGCTTTATGTCTGACTTGAAGTTTTTGTTTTCCCCTTAAACTCTTGGGTACTCAATTGATTTTGAGTAGTTTGAGGTTTAGGGTTTTTTGGTTCTTTTCTTAGACGAATAAAGCTTCGAGAGGCATGCAGGAGGCAGTTAGTGATTTAGAGCTATCGTTTTCCGATGTGTATTTGGATGTAAAGGCGGATTTTTAGCCTTATAATATACTCTGATCAACCAAAGGGGCATCTTCATATGTCGCTCTTGGCGTATGTGTAATAGTTATATTTTGCCGAACGTGGTTAACGTTTTTGGGATTATGTAATGAACATCAAATATTTTTAATGGAATGTGGAAATGATTTTTTTAATTGTCAATTTTTTTCCATATTTCTGTGATTTGTGTATCAATGTCGTACTTTGTCACCGAAGATTAATAACTATGGATGACTGCAGCATCTGTAGCCGTTAGTTTTGGGTCTCCAAGTAGGGGGATGTTACAAGTTGGTATCAGAGCATAGGTTTATGAAACTTTAAAAGAAAAGTAAAATCTAAAAGCTTTTTGAAACACAATCCAATGAATTTGAAAAACATGATCGGGATTTGGGTTAACGCTATAATAACGTACTTGTATTTGATATATAGGTATATATCTAAGTACATATTCCCCTCTCTCTTAGACCGTTCTTCTGTATCTTACTAAGGCTTGTATGCAGATTTACGAGAAAGAGGATATGGAAGCAGGAAACAGAAGAGGAAATCTAGGTGGATGAAGCACGACAACCAACGGAAATGTTCGACCTAACACCCGAAGAAACCAAGGTCGACAGGCTAATGCTAACCAAAATGCTGAAGCCAACGTAGGTGTCGGAAATCCGCCAGTAGATGCGGGGATGGTGTATCAGTTGTTAGCTAATCTTTTGCAAGTAGGAGCCGCTGGTAATATAGGTGGAGTAAATCTTGTAGTTCCAGTTGGATACAATTATGCTAGGCTGAGCAGAGACCATCGGTTTGGGTGGAAAGCCATTTTTTGGAACGGAGGATGCTGTTGAAGTTAAGAATTGGCTTTTGAACTATGGGAGGATCTTTACTGATTTTGGCTTGGATGATGGAGAAAAGAGAAGGCAAGCCTCTAGACAGTTGTAAGGGTTAGCGCTTCACTGGCGGAACAGTGTGACAGCCGGAGTTCTGGAGGAAGAGCTGACCTGGGCTGATTTTAGGAGAAGGTTTGAGTAAAGGTTCCTATCCGAGGTTGCCAATCGGTGTGGATGAGTAAGTTCATGGATCTTGTCTAAGGAGAGATATCAGTGATCGAGTACACTGCTAAGTTTGATGAGTTGTCTCGATATGGATATGCCTTGGTTGACACTGACATCAGAAGGAATGAGAGATTTATTCATGGATTGAGGCTGGAACTAGGTAGAATGACCATGACTCATGTCAGAGAGCCTTGTAACATGGTGGTAGAGATGGTCATTCGCCATGAGGAGATGCTTGTTTTTTCAACTAGAGAGAAGCCAGTTGAGTCCCAGGGTCCTCAAGGGAAGAAAAGGAAATTCTTTGATAAGAAAGGAGCCCAGAAAGGGGAGGCTGTTAAGAAGGCAAAGGCTGATTTGGTGTGTTATAAGTGTGATAAGAAGGGCCATTATGCTCATGAGTGCGGGACGGGCAAGGGAAAGAAGCCTGTAGAGAATAAGAATGTGAAATGCTTCAACTACGACCAAGTTGGGCATTATAAGAACCAGTGTCCAAAGCCAATCAGGGCGGACAGAGGGAAGGTGTTTGCTATTGGACCACCATCTTCTTCTAGACCTACTGCAGTAGAGAAAGGAAAAAATGTGATGGAAGGTACGCTTTTGATTCATAGTATACCAGTTAGGGTACTTTTTGATACCGGTGCATCACATTCATTTATATCCCCGTATTTGGTTGATAGGTTATGCATAGAACCAACATACTTTGTTACTTCCTTAAGGGTTGCGAATCCAATAGGAGGGTATGCAACTCTAGGGATGAGATGTGACCAGTTAGAACTTGATTTGTTAGGTCATAAGTTTGCATACAGTCTATATGTCTTTGATTTTGTAGATTTCGGGATCATTTTGGGTATGGATAGGTTGGGTAAGTACGAGGCTATGATATTTTGCCAGGATAGGGAAATATCGTTGAGACACCCACACAGTCATGACCGAATCATCTTCTCAGTGGAAAATTCCAATAGGAGTGTTTGGTCTTTGCTAAGCGCCGTGAAGGTTGGAGAAGAGTTAAGTCAGGTTCGAGCGGCAAGGGAATTTGCAGATGTTTTTGAGCCGATTACAGGACTACCACCGAAATGAGCTGTTGAGTTTCGGATAGATCTTGTACCAGGAGCTGAACCTGTCAATAGACCACCTAGTAGGATGACATCGATAGAGATGAAGGAATTGAAGGTGCAGCTAGTGGATCTTGAAGGAAGGAATTTTATTAGACCAAGCAGTTCGCCTTGGGGAGCGGCTGCGGTATTCGTGAAGAAACCAGATGGGTCATTGAGGATGTGTATCGACTATCGTAAGCTAAATGAAAGGACGATAAAGAATAAGTATCCTTTGTCGAGAATTGATGATCTGTTTGATCAGTTAAGTGGAGCCAGAGTGTTTTCCCAATTGGATATGGCAAAGGGTTCCATCAGTTGAGAGTGGCGGAGGACAATATTCCTTTGACTGCATTTCGGACTAGAAATGGTTCGTATGAGTGGTTAGTGATGCCATTCAAGTTGATGAATGCACCTGTTTTCTTTATGGATTTAATGAACCGAGTCTTCCGAGAGTATTTGGATAGATTCATGTTGGTGTTTATAGATGACATTTTAGTGTACTCTAAGGATGAGAGAGAGCATGAAGATCATCTTAGAGTTGTGCTAGAGACGCTAAGGCAGAATCAGCTAAAGGCGAAGTTTTCCAAGTGTCATTTTTGGAAGAAAGAGGTTAAGTTTTCTTGGTCATGTGGTTTCAGAGAAAGGATTGTTAGTCGATTTAGATATGATCGAAGCTGTGAACAACTGGAAGAGACCAGAGACAGTGACCGAGATCAGAAGTTTTCTTGGACTTGCTGGCTATTATCGGAGATTCATCAAGGATTTCTCGTGGATAGCAGTGCCTTTGACTAAGGTTACCAGGAAGGAAGTGAAGTTTGTTTGGTCCGAACAAATGTAAGGAAGCATTCCTTAAGTTAAAGCATTTGTTGACCAATGCTCCAGTGTTGGAAGTTCCAGATGGTAACCAAGGGTTGGTAGTATACACATATGCATGTGGGATTGGATTGGGAGCAGTATTGATGCAGAAGGGCAAAGTTATTGCTTACGCATCTAGGCAGATTAGACCGCATGAAATAAGGTATCCTACTCATGACTTAGAGTTGGTTGTGGTAATTTTTTCCTTGAAGATGTGGAGGCATTATCTCTTGGGGGAAACATTCGAGTTGTATACTGATCATAAGTCTTTAAGATATCTATTCTCTCAGAAGGAGTTGAATATGCAACATCAGAGATGGCTAGAGTTTTTGGCTTCTTATGATTTTGGTATAGATATACCCCAGGGAAAGGTAACAAAGTAGAGGATGCTCTCAGCAGAAGAAATCAAAATGTGGTGTTGGCCATGTTGGCAGAGTGGAAAGATCTAGAAGCTTAGGCTAGTTTTGGTGTGAAGTTAAGCTCGACTGCTAGTTCTAGTCAGAGTGCTTCCATGTTGTCCTGTTTAGAAGTTCGACCAATGTTGATCGAGGTAATTGCTTCTAAACTGAAGGAGGATCCATTATTAGCTGAGAGGAACAGAAGGCTTGAGGTTGGAACTAAGGTCGATGATTTGAAAGATTTTTGTCTTGACCAGAGAGGATGGCTGAGAAAGAAGGGAAGGTTATGTGTTCCAAATGTGGAGAACTTGAGAAGAGAAGTTCTTGTGGAATGTCATCGATCCAAGTTTACGATTCATCCTGGAGGAACCAAGATGCATCAAGATATGAAGAGGAGATTCTATTGGGAAGGCATGAAGAGGGATATTGGCTTGTGGGTTAGGCAAACCGTCAACAAGTGAAGGCCGAACATCAGAAGCCAAGTGGGTTATTTCAACCTCTAGATATTCCAGTTTGAAAATGGGAATCAATATCATGGATTTTATTGATGGGATGCCAAGGTCAAGGAGATGAAATGAAAGCATATGGGTTATTATGGACAGGTTGACCAAGAGTTCCCAATTCATTCCAGTAAAGTCGACCAAGACGACACCTATTTTGGCAAAGTAGTTCATGAAAAACGTAGTTAGACTTCATGGAGTTCCTAGTAGCATAGTCAGTGATAGAGATGCTTTATATACTAGTGAATTCTGGAAGAGTCTACATGATGTGTTAGGCACGATGCTCAAGATGAGTACTGCGTATCACCCATAGACGGATGGGCAGACAAAGAGAGTCAATAAGGTGTTCGAAGATTTGTTGAGAGCTTGTGTGTTGGATTTTGGTGGATCTTTGGAGGATCACCTACATTTGGTTGAGTTTTCCTATAATAATAGTTATCATACTAGTATAGGAATGACGCCTTTTGAAGCTTTGTATGGAAGGCCATGCAAATCCCCTGCATGTTGGTTGGAGACTGGAGACAGATTGGTCTTAGGTCAAGATTTGGTAAGAGAGGCATTAGAAAAGATTGAGTTAATCCAAGGATGGATGAAGGAAGCTCAATCTAGGCAGAAGAGTTACACAGATAAAAGGTGTAAAGACCTAGAGTTCGTAGTAGGAGACATGATTTTCATTAAGGTATAAGTAATGAAGGGTGTGGTACGGTTTGGAAAGTCGGGAAAATCGACACCGAGATATGTTGGTCCATTCCAGATTATAGAAAGGATTGGAAAGCTCGCGTACAGAATAGAGTTGCCGAGCAGTATGGCAGGTATCCATAATGTATTTGATGTGTCTCATCTTTGCAAGTTTGCATGTGATCCAGAGATAACCATTCCTCAGACACAATTGGAGGACTTGGTAGTAGAGCTTGATATGACTTTTGTTAGACAGCGTGTTCGGGTTGTAGCGAGGGATGAGAAAAGGTTGAGGACCAAGACAGTCAAGCTGGTGAAAGTTCAGTGGAGCGACAACAAGAAGGACTGTACTTGGGAGACAGAGGACAAGATTCGAGAAGCGTATCCGAATCTGCTTTGATGGCATGTCTATATTAGATTTATATAGATTAGTTGCTAGTCAGGTAGGCTAGTATGGATGTTAGCAGTTGTTACAGATGATTGTTATGTTTGCTAGTTAGTCCTTACTGAATTTCGAGGATGAAATTCTTTAAGGAGGGGAGCCTGTAACACCCATAATTTTTATTGACATTATTCAGGAGATTTAATTAGAATAAATTAAATAGAATATTGTAGATAAGGAGATTGAAGTTGATTAATAAACATGTAGTGGTCGTGCTTACTTAAACTAAATGAACTTATAAATGGTTAAGTGTTAGCTAAAATAAACATAAGGGCATTAGGGTAAATGGTCGCCCATGTTCCCACCCTTAAACCATTTCCTTTATCCATACACGTTCATTTTATCATAAGCAAATCTTTAAATCGTAAGAAGAAAAGGAGCTGACCATTAGGAAGAAAGAAAAGAAGAGAAAATCAAAGTAAAGCTTAGGATTCAAGCTAGAAGAAATCAATCTCAACCAATCTTCAATTTCCTTATCCAATGTAAGGTAAATAATAATCACATCTCTATTTTGGGTTTAAAATTATATGTTTTCGGATTTAAGGGTAAATTTATTTTTATGATATAATGGATGATGATATGCTTGATATGATTTATTTAGTTTAAACATGATTGTTTAAAAGGGAGATATGCACGGATTTAGGGTAAAACCGAGATCAAATGATTTTTAAATGCCATGGGAAAATTTTATGTTATGGAAAACATGATTTTGGAGTTGGAATTCAATTTTTATGATTTTCCACGTCGTGGAGAACTACTTATGAATTTTTAAAGGAAAATATGGTTAACTGGGTTTATAAAGTTGTTTTGGAAAATATATTAAGGATTTGGGTCTGAAATTTGAAATGTTAGATAACATGATTAAAGTGAATTTTTGAAATTTTTGGGGATTTTTACTAAGTAATTTAGTATGGAAATTAAATTATTTTGAAAGGAGGACCTAAATGATTTAATTGTTTTGTTAATAGGAATGGCTTAATTGTTAAATGTTATCATGTTTTAGATCTGAGAAAATGTGGCCAATATTATCAAATTATTTGAAAGTTTATGACATCCAATCAAATGTTTACAAGTAGGCAAGTTTGTTACAAATTTTTTACTTTATTTGGTAAAAATAGATTTTCGTTGAGAAAAAGGGGTTCCACCTTCTTTAGAAGGACCCTTCAACTCAGACCTTCCGCCTCTAACCTAGTCGAAACCTTCTAGGTCGAAACTAGATAAATCAGTACACATGGTATCATTTAGATGGTATATAGTGGATTGGAGAGAGGCAGAAGGTAAGGTGTCGAAATGTAGCTTTCAAAGGGGTTGGTTCCTTAGTATTATTTGGTTTTGAAAGAAAAGCACTTGCCTGTTTACAAAGAAGTATCGACATAGTCGAAACCTATGATTGCAAAATGTATTTTAATAGAGGCTTTCGAAAGAGCGCCGCCACCTATGTTTTAAAGAAGTAGCTTCCGATGGATCTACTTAGAGTTTTATTGAAGCTTTCGGATGGGATAGTTTCGACCAAGCTGAAACCATTCTGTGAATTGATGACCTTTTAATGGTGTTGAAGACATCAATGTGGTCGAAAGGTACCGTTGTTTTTATAAATAAAAGCCACTTCCTAATACTTTCAAAAGGGGTTAGGGGTTTCGAAGGAAATGGTTTCGGAAGGGGTTCGAAGCCAACCTTCAATTGTTTTACCCAGATGTTTTAGTGTTTTCAAAGGATGGTTTCAACACCATCAAACTTTCCCAATACTTTTGAAACAAAGAATGGTTTCGAAAGAGATGCTTTCGCCTATGTTCACTTTGACCCAAAAATAATGTTTAAGTATAAACCCAATGCTTTTGAAAGAGGGTCTTTCAATGGTTTCGAAGGGTAACCTTCATAGGTTTCAGAAGGGTACTTTCAAATGGGTTCAAAGCTATACTTTTATACTTATGTGATAATATTTTAACAAGGTCAAAAGAATTCGAAAGGGTTGTTTTAATGTATTCAAAAGGTAGGAGCCTGAGGTTTTAAAGTTAGTTTTTAATGCTTTTGAAGGAGATCATAGTATGAGGTCGAAATAAAGGTTTCGAAGGAGTCGAAAAGTTATAAGATCCAAACTCAAATTTTTAAAGGAGAAACCCATGGCCTAAATAAAGGAGTTTTGAAATGAATTTAAGTATGGCCTTGAAAAAAAATATTAGTTAAAGGGATTAAATATGTTTTATATGAAATGTAATTCAAGGACCTTAAACCTACAGGAGTGGTATTGTTAAATTGTTATGTTTGCTTCTTCAAATATGAATATATTCACATGATAAAGAACCCATAACTGTATTTTGAGGATAAAGGTGTAGAAGAACCATCTAGGTTAACCCAGTAGTGAATATAAATTGATTAAACTCCTGAATAAGTAGAATTGCATCCAAGGAATCAGAGAGACCAAAATATAGGATGCCTAAACCTTGAAGTTGTCCTGGAGACCCATGAAAACTATGATTATGTAGTTATTGGGGGTAGCCAACAGGTTCATAGGAAACCCATGAAAACTATGTATTAAGGTAGGATAGCAGGGGCTGATTGGTTTGTAGTGAACCCATGAAAACTATATCCGGATTAAGAATTGACATCAGTCAATAGGTTCCTAGTAAACCAATGAAAACTAGGATAAGAAAGAAGTTAATGGAGGCATCAGTAGGTTCCTAGTCAACCCATGAAAACTAGGATAAGAAGTGAGTTACTGGATAAATCCATAGGTTCCTAGTCAACCCATGAAAACTAGGATAAGGGATTAGTTATTGGAATGACTAATAATTTCAAGGGGACCCATGAATTAATTAAGTTAATTGGCAGGAGCCTATAGGTTCTTAGAGATCCCATGAAAACTATGAAATAGGACAGGGTGTCCATGTGTAATGAAAAAGGTTATTAGTAAACCCATGAAAACTAATAGGTTAATAGTGACCCTAGAAACTATAATTATGACAGGGTGTCAATTTAAACTGGAGATGGGAAATCCTAAATGTTTTATATATGCATATCATCATCATATTTTGAAATGTATGTTTTAACCATTGTGGATGCATGATCACGGTATGTGGTTTTATAAAGGTTTTAGGATACTAGTGAGGGGAAAATCTGTTCCGCTAAGCAGAGTGGTCTCACTAGATATCTAAAAGGATTGAGCTGTTAGATTATTATTCATATCAGGCTTTATGTCTGACTTGAAGTTTTTGTTTTCTCCTTAAACTCTTGGGTACTCAATTGATTTTGATTAGTATGAGGTTTAGGGTTTTCAGTTTCTTTTCTTAGACGAATAAAACTTCCGAAGGCGTGCATGAGGCAGTTAGTTATTTAGAGTTATCTTTTTCCACTGTGTATTTGGATGTAAAGGTAGATTTATTAGCCTTATTATATACTCTAATCAACCAAGTGGGCATCTTCATATGTCGCTCTTGGCGTATGTGTAATAATTATATTTTGCTGAACGTGGTTAACATTTTTGGGATTATGTAATGAACATCAAATGTTTTGAATGGAATGTGGAAATGTGTTTTTGAGTTGTTAAATTTTTCCATATTTCTATGATCTTTGTATCAATGTATCTTACACCGTCGTATTTGGTCGCCGAGGATTAATAACTATGGAGGACTGCAGCATCCGTAACCGTTAGTTTTGGGCCTCCAAGTGGGGGGATGTTACAAAGGTCATTGATTTGTTTGAAATTATAAGACATAATTTATTTTATTTTATTGAAATAAAATGGTGTAAAATGTGGAAAAGAATATCAGTACCTTACACATCTCTTTCCCTTTTTGCTATATTCCTTGTTAATTCAAACGATGCGGGTTTATACATATTTTAGAATTGGATAATTTATGGCAATTACAAGGAACCCAGTCCAAGTAAATCATAGAAATTCACATTCCAAGTGCAACCTAATTTGCAACCTAATTATAGGTTTGGAATAATTTTACAACATTACTAACATTCTATAAATGAATATTTGGGATCGATTTCAAATTTCTAGATCAGTTTGTCCATACTATTCCTATTTCAATTACCTATTTTATTCAACGAGTAAGCACTAATCTTATAGGTTTATTTTAAGTTTATAATCCATCAGACCTTATTTAGGTATAATAATTAAATATGAATTCAACGAGATTAATTTCAATGTTATAAATTATATAATTTCCCACTCACCTTTTTAAGCTTTCCAAATCTCCAGTTCTGAATCCTATCCTTTACTTGACTCCGTTTTCCATTCTAACCCAAAAGAATATATATAACAAGGTATATCTATATATAATTAGAATTACAGATCTGAGAAGAGATTAGAGATTAAGGGGAATATAGATTGAAATTAACCCTTTTCCATAGTATTGATTCGCTTCTTCTCTTCTTCTCTTTTATTTTTCACCTTTCTCCAATTTGTGTGTGTGTATAAAATTTTATAATTTTTAGTAGAGAAGGGAAAATGACAGACCTTCATTGCTTGAATCAAAAATTATGAAAAGAGAAGTGAGGGGTTAGGCCTAGGCCCACTATACGAGTGGTCGATCGCTCTCCTATAGGCGGTTGACCGCTAGGGTCGATCGGCCCAATGAGGGGGTCAACTGGTGGTGTTCCATATTTAATGTTTACTTATTTTCTTTTTCATATTTAAATATTTTCACTCTCGAAACTTCGTCATTAATAACTTTTTCATTTGAGCTCCAATTGTAAAACTCCAAATACGAAAGTTGCTTAGAAAATCATTTGCAACACAATGGTGCAAGTTTTGTGACCAAATTCTAATGTTCGCCCAAATTTCATTTTTGAAGCCTTATTAATTATTGTTAATTTTATGGGGTATTACATTCTTTTACCTTAAAAGAATTTCATCCCCAAAATTCCCTAAGGGTTGAATCGTTTAACATAGAGCACAACCAACCTAAGCTAACCAAGCAATTAATGTACATTCAATTTTACAACCAAACGTATACAAGAGCAAAGTGTATCACAATATATAAAACATATATGCAGAATGATTCTAAATTGGTGCCTTCTATATGAATGCATTCTTTTAAAAATATTTTGAAAATATGATGCTAACAACCTAGATATACTGGTAGTTCTATATATATGCATGTTTCATACAATAATTTCAACAGTCTTACGATTAGGAGTATGATTCAATCAATTTGCATCCAATCCCTACTATCCAAAACCTAGCACATAATTTTTAACATCCAAAATTTTTGAAAATTTAGATTTATACATCTTTACTTCTACACCGAAAAAGAAATTTAGACGGAAAATCTTACATTTTTATCCTTCTTTTGGATTCCTACTCCGTTGTAAATTGGAAACTTCTCTTCTGCCCCCAATTCTTTTCCAAGTACAATTTGCATAAGGAGGTTTATTTTTGAATGTTAAAACACAATTACCCTAAGCACAAGTTTTGTTTCATTATCAATAAGGTATGGAAATAGAACTTTCCAAAACTAAAATTGCCTTTTCCCATGTTACTATCAATGTTTAGTATATTGTCACCCTAGTCGAACAGTAAAATTCATACTTACTAACACATCGATGCTCCTTATGTTAGTTTGTTGCATTCAAAAATCAGAAATTTTCTCATTTCAATAGAACACTTTTTAAAAAAATTCCAAATGAATTTCCAACTTGCAAAACATTTTAAAGAATCGAGTTAAAAACTTCCTTTTTTAGCACTTGAACAAAATCTTCTAAAAACATTCGAACCTAACTTTTCAAAACTTACACTAGCTTTTCCAAATCATTTGAAATTCCATTATACAAAATTTATCCACCATTTTTGCTTTTTAAAACATTCCACAACTTTTAAAATTACTTCCAAAATATTTACAAAACTATTTATCAAACGATCATTAAATTTCCCAATCCCCTTTTTAAAATATTTCATATCACTTCTAAATATACCACCATCATTTCAAAATATTCATATACTTCGAAACTAAATTTTTAAAAGTATTTAAATAAAAAATTTCAATGTTTTGAACAAAATTTTTTTTCTCAAAACATTTGCCACTTTATCCTTAAAAACAAATCAAGCTATATCTTACGAAATCGGGACTTGATGAGTGAGTTGATGCATATGATTGACCTTACTATAGTACAGTTATCATAGATGGGGAACCTTTTATTTTTACTGTAAAACAACTAACTACCTACAAGCATATTTACAAATTTTAGTTTTTCAGGCATAGAGATAGTGACTTGTGATTCCGCACAAACTTTCCCTTTCCTCCACTTGCTAAAATTTATTTTTTCCAAACTTCTAAAGTTTTGGGATTTTAGTATTTTTAGTTTCTATTTGCTAACTTAATTTTCTAATTATTTTATAATCTTCCAGTTTTGTCTACATTTTATCGCTAGTTAAGTGTCCTTATGGGATTTCTTTATTACACTGTTTCTCAATATATATATATATATATATATATATAGTGGTTTCACCTCATCCATTAAATCAATACAGTAATAAAATAGGAATATATCTCATACCATATCGTATGCTTTTTCTAAATTTAAAGGGAGACAACTATCGATTACAACCTAAAAACCCTAAATGAAAATTGCTGGAAGCTGCACTTTATCATCAACTGGGGTTAATGATGTTGTGGCCCTAACACTCCTTAATAAATTAAGATGGACATTCCTAATATGCCATTCAACTATCACCAACCTTCTTTAACTCTCCTTCTTGGCTCATAATAAATGCAGCCCATCCGTTACTTCAGTTATTATATCCAATTATGGGATAAATTGTGCATTCCTACACCGCAGTGGGTAAGCAATATAAGCCACGCACAATTGGAATAACTCATCAGCAAATTGACTTGGTGGAATAACTACAACCGCCTATCTTACTTCAATAACCTTAAGTCAATCAACATCCTTTAGGTGTTGTGCCATCTTATTATTTTCTTCTCCAATCATACCACTATCTTTTTCCAATCAAAATCTCTTGGCAATATTCTCAAACTTGGTATTTACTTCCTCTATATCCTTGATCCTTTATGGAGTATATCTTTGGACTTGCAAAATTGTACTTCGGTACCATTCCCCATTCCTTTGAGGGTTCTTATCATGGCTTCCACACATTCCCAATAAAATATTTTTAGGTACATACCAATATTCCTTAGATTTGATGGGGATTCCCTATTGCTACCTTACAAGCATTTGTAGATGTTTTATTCATAGCTTAAAACCTTTACCCCATCTTATCTAGGTAGTGATCTTTATCTACTCCACATTAAAATTTTGGTTTGGTTCTTATTATTCTTTATAAAATTAAAACTTCAAAATCATGAAATACTTGATCCAAAACATTTACCTTTAAAAATATAAACTTAGAAACATTTTTATCAAATTCAAAAATTCAAAAGTTGCTTGGTTTTTAAAAAGGGGCTATGAAAATTTTTCCTTCCCAAAGACTTTCTATATCAAAGAGTTAATTCTTTAAATTAGGATTTTTCACTCAAAACATAAAAAAAAACTCAATTATCATACCAAACCATTTTTTCAAAAAGATCTTTTATAACTTTCAACAATGAAAAGTGGAGTATATAAGGATAACTTTTATCCTATTATTTTTCTATACTCATGCTATCTTCGCTTTCACTTTTGACGAAGATTTTCATAGCACAAAAGAGGGACTTCTAAAAGATATGCATAATTGCAACATCTATCTAAGCGTCTGTCTAAAGTATATGCGTAATTACTTAATATCCAAGGAATTTTTTCATTCTTCCTATCATATTTGTATTATTTTTCTACTATATTATTTCTAACTAGATTACTAATCCTATTCATACATATATAATCCTAATGTTATTTCTGTCTAGATTGTTGGGTGTTCTTACCCTTCTATACCCCATTTTTATCAAGTACCATTTTTATTTATCCACCCCCTAAAAATACTTTTAAAATGAAAATTCCAAATTTATTTCTGACCCGGACAATATTTTAAGGAATTCTCAATAATCTTTTGTCAAATTCTTTCACATAGGGTTGGATTTAGAAATGGACTTTAATTAGCACTTCTTTTGGACTCTCCTTATGTTTCGTTCATTCTTAACTCATCTCCATCCATAAATCCAACTTATCTTCTTATGGTAATTAGTGAAAACCTTCTTGCGAGAACTTGCAACACTCCTATCATTCTTTACTTTTGGATGCTTGCAACTTGTAGATTCTTATCTCCCATCAGTCTAGATGAAACGTTATCTTCAATCAACAATCCATCAAAATCTAGAATCATAAGGTAGCCTCCGTCCAACAAAGGAGTCAAGTACCATTTAGCTTCTGGGGTGCTTCTATATATCTTGATCCTGCTCTTCTTGGTCCACTTCTTACTATACGACCTTCGCCCATGGGGTAATCGGGGTAGGAGTAAAATTTTACTCTATTTATTTTTCCAACTCATAGTCGCCTTGCCCATCCTTTCAGTATATGGTCGCAACTACTTCTATAGTTGGAATTTACAGAGTTAGGTGTATAATTCATATGTATAATTATAGGTAAAAAATACAAATACGTTCTTTTAGCATATCCTAATTCGTATGATCGACTAACCTCGCTTTGAAACCAAGTGTAACAACCCGTATCTTAATGGGCCCGAATTTCGATTAAATTGAAACCCAAGTCCATTAGGGTACGGATCGTTGGTTTGGACAACCTGTAATGAACACAAGTATATAAAAGTGCTATCAATACAAACTCACAGAGGAATTGAAAAATATAATATAACATATGTATTGACTAAGGTTACCACCATAGAATAACATTCATTGGATATTTAATTGCCTTGTCAGTGCCAAGCATGAATAAAAAGACTTCATCGTCTACCATCCCCATCTTGCACTAGTATCCAGTCCTTCTAAATCTAACATGTGGGTTATTATTACGAGGAGGTCAGAACAACGTTCTGATAATAGGAAAATTGCATACTTTAACCATCCCATTAATTTATGCCGATTGATTTCCATTTAAGTGTTATGTCTACTATTTATGGTTAAACCGTTAATTCTTATATGCACGTATGATATGCCAACCTAACCTTTTTTATGTTATCATTGTCGATATATATCTGTATTCATAATTATCCAAAACATTTCATTACACAAAATCCCAGCCACTTAATACTTCTTAAATAGGAAGGAGGCAGACCCATCAGCCATTTACTACCTCAAGTCCCTTAAGCGGGCCCTTTGCAACAACAATGCTAGTCAAACGGTTCTAGCTACAGAGACCGCTGACCCCTATATATGACTTTGTAATATAATATATAATTTAATTTTCGTATTACTAACGCAACTTAAAGACTCATCTAAGGGATAACTAGCTCACCTCCACTAAACTAATTTTTCACTTAACCATCTACCTTGAGGTCTATGTGTCTCCCATACGGATTCTACACCAGTAGGAAGCGAAATCCATAAAGGCATAACCTGAGTCTTTGCTACTACTCGCTTGGGATCGTTAGGCATCAAAGCCTATATGCCAGACCTACTCCTAAATACTAGTAGTAACAACTTACATAATAATAAACATAGCCCACCGACCTTCCACAACTGACATCCCATTTAGACTTACCTAAGTAAGTTAAGGAAAATGCCTCTTTTGGTTACCTACTACCTCTTATTGGATATAAAGCAGACTCCATTCTCCAAAAAATACTAGGCCATTTAATACTTCAAATCTAATGTGAATCCTTGGTATATTTTGCCACTACCTATCCGTAACGTGTTAACCAGGTTTTTAACCCAGCAGAATTCAATAGGAGTTAGAACATCTAGGACAAGTCAAAACACCTCAAAAATCAACCAAAAGGACCAGAAGAATAGGCCAAGAAGGACTCAAGAGGAAGCACACAAAAGTTAACTAATGGAATGGATCACTAGCAATCCATAAGGACTCCTTATGGATCGTTCAAACCTCTTGCATCATGAACCTATATCTTTTCTAAGGATGTTTGCTATGTTTCATGATGTTCCAAGCAACCTAGTTCGAGAAGTGAGCATTCATCTAATTCAAGTTGCAGAACAATCTAACCCATGTGTGAACCATCATGAAAACAAGACAACTAGCTACAAAATTATATGGAGAGCAGCTACATAAGACAAGAGTGCAACCCAAACGAAGAAGTCCAAAAATCTCCTAATTACATGGATCGCTAGCGATCCATCAGATTAAGTTGGATCATTATGAAATTCTTGGAGCACCTTCGTATCATCAAGTGTAGGCTTCTGGCAAAGTGACTTAGCCCAATAGCTCTCCAACGCCTATAAATGCAATCCTACTTGCAACATAAAGAGTATCTTCCGGACTGGCTATTGGACCTCTGTAGAGATTATCATTCACTCTTCTCCTCCTATACAATAGTCATCTAGGGGTGCACTGTGATTCTCCAGTGAACTCTTGTACTTGTAACTTGTTCTAACTTAGAAGGTTCAATCATATTGTAATCTGATTCAACTTGTAACAACAGTCAATTAATAGAGAATTATAAAGTGGACGTAGGCTTTGTTAACAGCCGAATCACTATAAAAATATTCTTGCCTTCTTACTATTTCTGCTTTTTTTACATTTATTTCCTATACTATTGCTCTGTAAGAATAGGGCTGGTGTTTTCATACTCAATCCAGGGTGTTGATCCTTTTTTTGGGTTTATATTTTGGTGCTTTCACTGAGAAATAAACTCAAGCTTAGATCTAGCTATCTACTTTAGATTGGATAGGTTCAAAAGTTAGATCCTCAATCTTTACTTAGAAATTTTGCTACTAAGAATCAATGGCAGTAGGAAGAAAGAGAACTACCTCTAGAAGATCCATAGGAGCTACCATTACTAGAGAAGAAACAAATCCTCAGCAAATTGAAGTTAACAACCTCAACAGCCTGCTTTTAGGAGCTAACTTTGGAGATCAGGTTCCAGGATCCTCCACACAGCATGAAGTTGTGACTAAGGGAGAATTGAACAAGATGGTTATTGAAGTAAATCAAAAAATGGCAAATGGTCAAAAGGCTCTTATGGAAAGGATAGATGTTGTAACGAACCATATTTTTGATAATTAAAAATATTCAAATAAATAAGATTTTTGGAATTTAATATTGGGAGAAATTCAAATTTATGATTTGTAAATGGGGAATTATTTTTAAATGTAATTTAATAATGTTGATTGAATGAAATTGACAATTGTTAATGTGATTTCAATCAACTGTAATGGTAAAGCTAATTGGGAATGTATTGTAGAGCTTAAATCGGAAATAATTGCAAGTCAATAAGAAATGAATTAAATCTTATATTAATGGTGAAATTATATGTATTAAATTGAGATTTGTTAATATAGAAAATGAATTCGGTTTGGGTAAGTAATTTATAACCCTTGGTTGTAAACAATGAATTAATAGAAATGAATTACAAAGCTGTAACAATTGATTTATTAGCATCTCATTGATTAATCAGTTTGGAATTAATTTGGAAATCAATGAAATTTAATGTAATTAAATATTGCAGTTAATATGAGTTAAGATGATAACTGTAGAATGTGAATGTAATAAAATGTAAACTAATGTTAATTACAATCATAAGGTAATAGTTGATTCAATAATAAGAGTGAGAATCAAAATAAACGAATTTATTGGAATCTTTTAATTAAAAAGAGGGAAGACATTAATTGTAAACATATATTGAAATAAATTTAAATTGGGTGATTTATTTCCAATTAATTCAATTCATGCTTCAAAATTTAATGTTAGTTTACTTCATATATGTTTATACCTAAATATAAACTTATGGTTTAGATCCAATTATATCATTAAAAAAGATTATTTAGGTTTGAAATCTCATACAGTATTAAATTAAATGTTAATAGGAGATGATAAGGGGGTAAAATAGATTTACACTTGACTACTTCCTTTTCAATTAGACTTGATTAGATTTTAATTGCAACATAATTTACCTTTCCATCTTCACACTTCTAATTTACTCTTACATTCATTGCCTCTTTATGTGGATTATTTTAATATCTTTTATTTATGAATGTAAACTATAAGTGGCGATAAAGATGTACATATATGTGACGACCCACATTTCAGAAGGTTTAAATTGACAATAATCCACACATGTCCAACTTAAACAATCCGGAACGTAGATAATCAATGGGATTAATTAAGAAAAATAAGAAAATAAGAAGAAACAAACACAGAATCTTATAGCGGAATGATAAAAAATAATACTCAAATAATAGTTTATGAAGCTGTTTGCTATACATTTGATTTCAATCTATACACATTTATAAGAGTGATATATGTACATCAGGGATAGATGATCAATACAACAGAATAACATGATGCAGGGGATAATAATAGTAGTAATATACCAAATCTTCGTCTTTATCCTCCAGAGAATAATGTTCAATACGCTGAAAAACTTAGGACTGACCCGAGTGTAATGAAAAGACAAAACTGTAGAATACAATAGCCTATGATTTTTGTTTGATGATAATAAACATATATATATATATATTCATTTAAAAGTATTTGTTATTGTACTATTTTATTTTTCAACATAATTAAATAAATATTTGTTGAATAAAATAAATAACTCGGTATTCATATTCAAACAAATATTTTATTACAAATTCAAATAGTACAAAATTGAGCTCTCACTACATTTACACATTTTCAATTACAATACAATTTCAGTTACAACACAATTTTCAATTTATATATTACACCTCACTACATATTCACTGAACACTCGTATTTGATCTTCAACTTTGTTTTGGCCTGTATCCGACATCTGAACTATCTATAAAATAAACACTGACGTAGTAAAATTGAAAAAGAAAATATTTTCCAGTGCACAATAAAGTGCGTGTTTTGTAATTATTATTTGCCTCAGTTATTGGGTTGTTCGTCATCATTTATCTTTTAATTCATCTTACATGAACAACTTGTGTCATGCATACACTGTACATGCCATAAGGTTGTGCGCATCGATATACACTTGCTTGTTAAAACTGCAGGGACAGGTGAGCACAAGGTCAAACCCAAGAAAATGCTGGATTCAACTCAGGTACAATACAAAAACATCACAAAATGGTCAAGTACAAGTTCTCATGCAACAAGACTTCAAAAAGAACCACACTATACATGTAACAAGACCAGGAACTAACATGACAACAGTCTTCAATGGAACTAGACTTTACAAGCTTCAAACATGCTCAAGACCACAACAACACAAAGCAAAGCTTCGGACTAGCTGGATGTAGTAAAAGGTTCAGACATAAATGAACATACATGAGGACTTCGAATGAAACCAAAAAAACAATGTTCAGTTTCAACATCAACAACACAACATGCATACAACATACAGACTCAACACAAAAATGGTCAGACTCTAAATGTACAAGACCACCAGACATGAAGACTCAGATCAAACATCATATGGAACATGATTTCAAGTGAAACAAGACTACAAAGTGATCATGGTAACTCATAATGGTATTGCATATATGCTTATATGGTATAGTTGAATATGGCAAAGCATATCAATAAAAACAAGACCAGTGGGTACAACACAGACTAGTCACTCAACATTCAGGCAGTTTTCTAACCAAGTGCAACATGAACTCCACAACACAAAACCAGAGCAGAATCCAAAATGCAAAAGACAAGCAGTGGGAACACAAAGTGAACCCAGACTAGAATCATTTCAAGCAAAACAACACTGCAACCAGACTCGACTAACATTCAACATGATTCAGACATGAACATAAGGGATGTTCCAGACAGATAAGTGAAACAAGAACAGGCCAGTGCATAAGCAAACATGAAAACAAGGCAACCAAATTAGGAAATGTGCTCATATATACATGTATATACATATGCAGTCTCAAATCAAAACATGTACAAGTGTGAAGCAAAATTGAACCACACATGTATGCATATATGCAAATATATACATACACATGTATCAGTTCAGAGATATGAACATGATAAACAAGTCAACAAACTCGGGTGGACAAGTTTTATGCAACAACAATGAGCACAATGGAGAAAACAGTTTCAAAGTTTCAAAAATCAGTGAGGCAGTTCGAACAAACAAGGAATAGAAAAATTGCAGTGAAGTCAATCAGAGGAAACATGATGAACAAGTCAAAAGATGATCACAAATTCAAAATGTCGAAGTCATAGGAGCACAGAACAAAATCGACTAAAACAAAATTCAAACCATGATAAGATGAACAAGTCAGGAATCATACTTATCGCACGATCAAAAATCGAATGGCCGAGCAGAACATCATGAAAAATTCAAACAAATTATACGAACGATATTATAGGGTTTTCATCCCTATAAATAAACCCATATCATCATCGGCAATAAGCATCGAGTTCAAACATATCAAACAGAGAAAGTAAAGTAAAATCGCATACCATAATTACTCCATTCGAACTCGATCTTAAAGCGACCGCAAGCTAATCAAAGAGCACTGAGCGAATTGAAGAAGCATCAAAGCAAAATTGAGGAATGAAAAGCATCACGAAAATCAATTTGAACCTTTAATCCAAGCGGCGACTTCATCATAACAAAACCCTAATTTTGGAAGAGGAACAAAAGGGATCAGCTGATAAATGAATTAAGGGAGACGTCTTTATTTTTTGGTGGGCCGGTTTTATTAATTTTATTAGGCTTCATATATAAGAAATAGGGTTTTGTTAGTTTTATTTTTTATTTTGTAATTACCTTTTTAAAATTGTGTAAACTTCTAGTTGTTTAACTAGGTTACGAACTATGTGGCGTAGTTCGGAGAATTCGCAACTCAATGGTTGAGTTGTGGCAGGGTTTTGAGCTTAGAGTTAGGTTAGTCAAGTTAGTGGGTGTCACAAGTTTACATGTGTTTGTAAGCGTTCGACTACTTAATTTCTAGTAGAAACCTTGGGGGCAGCACGTAGGCAGGTTTTTGCCGAAGCTGGGTGAATCTGTGTGCGATCTCTACTGCATTACTTTCTGTTATTATTTTTATTTCCGCATTAGTTTTTTTTATTATTAGCACACCCTATTCACCCCCCCCTCTAGGATGAAAACTATCCTACAGGTGGTATCAGAGCTAGGAACAAAAACCATTTTTTTCTGTTAAATTTTTTTTTGATTTTTTCAATGACTTCTTTTAATAATGCTTTTGTTGAAGGTCGGTCCATAGTTAGACCACCCATGTTTAATGGTGAATATGCTTATTGGAAAAATAGAATGAATTTTATTTTGAAAACCATAGATGCATAGAATATTGTTGAAACGGGATATAGGACACCAATAGATAATCAAGAAGTTGAAAAACCTATGGATCAATGGACAGATCTTGAAAATAAATTGCAGATGATATTGCTAAAGCTATGAATTCTATTATTTGTTCATTAGATCAAATTAAATTTAATCATGTCTCTCATTGTATAACTGTGCAGGAAATTTGGCACACACTTGAAGTGACTCATGAAGGAACCTCTCAAGTTAAAGAATCTCGCCTTGCCATGCTTAGTAGCTAGTGCGAGAACTTCACAATGGCAAAGGATGAAAGTGTCAAAGAAATGTATGGACGACTTTCTAATCTCGTATACAAATAAAAATCTCTAGGAAGACCATACACAGAACTAGAAATAGTCCAAAAAATCCTCAGAATTCTTCCATGAAATTTTGAAGCGAAAGTGACTGCTATTCAAGAATCAAAGGATCTGAAACAGGTTAAAGTTGAAGAAATCATCGTAAACCTCACCACTTATGAGCTAGAAATCAAATTTAAAGAAGAACGTGAAGGAGGAGATACGCGAAAGAAATCAATAGCTCTCAAAGGAACAATGGAAAGTGGAGATGATGATGATGATGGAGCAGCTGAATTGACACTAATAATAAAGAGACTCAAAAGGTGGAACTGCAAATATGGAAATCCTGCCTTAAATCAACAACCGAAGAACAGAATCATCAAAGTTATAGACAACTCAGAAGAGCAGGACATCATTTGTCACAAGTGCAATAAACCTGGTCATATCAAGCCCAATTGTCCTCAAAATCGACTCAGCAAAGGAAAGAAACTGAAAAGGAGAAGTTTCGCAGCAACTTTGGATAAAAGTGATGGCAAATCAGTGTCTTTTAGGAGAATCAACTGACGCGATGATGATGAGCTAAGTGAGGAATCAATACTTACTCACTCGCAATTACTTATATATTTTCATGAAGTAAATGGCTGTTTTGAATGACTTAGGGAGAAATACGCTAAAATTGAATCACAAAGTGATAGTTTGATAGAACTAAATAAGCAACTTGATCAATTGGTTAAAAACTATCGAAATAAGAGCCCTAAGTGTGATAAGTGTCCATCATTTGAAGAGGAAATAAAAAAATCAAAAATTAAAATTAAATTGCTTGAAAACGAAATTCTGATTTTGAAAGAAAGTAAAAACACTAGGAGAGAAAATTCTATTAAAAAGTGCACTTTGTTATTGAATGAAAATGAATCTCTCAAAACACAAGTCCAACAATTGTCTACAACTTTAGGAAAATTCTCCAAAGGAGAAAGATCATTAAATATGCTATTAGGGAAACAAATTGTTAATACTGTTAGACAAGGACTTGGATATACTCAATCTGAAAGAGATAGAAGTGAAACTAATCATGTCAACTCCAAGTGCACGATTTGTAGAAAATTTGGACACAATCAAAACAATTGCTGGTATAGACCCAAACACACGAAAACCATAGCAATTTGGGTTCCTAAAGGCATGAATATAAAATCCCTTAAAATCAAACAAATTCGGGTGCCAAAAGGAACAAAAAATAGACTGTTTGGTTCCACAAAAAACTTGTTTTCCAAAATTCTTTGTCACTAACAATCATGGACCTATAAAAACAAATAGGTCACAAAACTCTTTTCTCGTGTAGGTGTGTTGGCAGGCTAAGGAACAACAAGAGTGGTACCTGGATTCTGGCTGTTCCAGGCACATGACTGGCAACAAATCAAAGTTCGTTAGCCTAGTACAAAGGTGGCAGAGTCATAATGGGCAACAATGATAAATGAAAAATTATCGGTAAAGGTAAAATAGGTAACGGTACATTTATCTTAAACGATATATTATATGTTGAACTCTGCACCATAATCTGATTTCAATCAGCCAGCTATATGATAAGGGAATGAATGTTGTTTTTTATTACGATTTATGCAAAATTGTTGACCAATCATCTTTTCATGCCAAGAACACTGTAAGTACCTCTGGAGTCCTTGAACTAGTTCATATGAATTTTTTTGGACTAACGATATTGGAAGTTTAGGTGGTAAGAGATATTGTTCTGTATTGGTTGATGATTACTCTAGATACACGTGGATATACTTCTTTATCTTACTGCTTCTAGACATTATGTTCTTTGTTTGTTTGTGTGCACGGTTTCAATCAAATCCAAAAGAATATCATTTAAAAGCTGTAAAAAGGATTATAAGGTATTTTTTGCACACCTCACGGTTTGGTTTATGGTATCCAACTTATGATAACTTTGATTTAAAGGGGTATTCAGATGCAAATTATGTTGGTAGTCTAGTTGATAGAAAAATTACTAGTGGAATGTGTTTTATGTAGGGACATTCATTAGTTGCATCACATTCACAAAGAACATATGTGCATAAATTTCATTTCAACTGATTTTCAATTGGCAGACATTTTTACAAAACCCCTTCCAGAAAATAGTTTTTTTGTTGACTGCATCTCAGTTTAGACATTTTAGAAATTTGATTTTATATTTTTGGATTTGATCTTAAATGTCTATGTTAACTAATCTGACTCCCTTCACTTTATCGAAAAGGAAAATAGTGACTGAAAAAATGTGATGGATGTTGATATTAATCATACATTATGACTTGAGATAGTATATTTAGTAAATTTCTTTAAAAATTTAAACAAAATTTGTAATAACTTTGGTTGGTAAAAATTCCATGACCATCTCTATTTCTATCATATTTCTAACTACCATCACTCATCAAAATCTAATATAGTATGTAAAAATGTGGTATTTAAACAGGAAATTATTCATTTTTTTTAATTAGCAATAAAATCATCTAAAAGTATTCACTCTCATTTAAAAGTCCTCACGGTCATGTATGGGTGAACTACTTGAAATTTTTGATTATGTGCTTTCATGCTCATTTAAAGTCCACACGGTTATGCATGTATGGAACACATATCAAAATTGATTATTAAATAGACGAGTTGATTCTAACCCCATTTAAAAGTCCTCATGGTTATGCGTGGTTAGAAGATGCTTGAAATTCATTTTTTTAATAAAAATTGGGAATACTACTAATCTCATTTAAAAGTCCTAACGCTTATGCATGGTTAGTAAGTATTCAAGTTCCTGTCATAAATTTACCACAAATAGACACGACTATATGGATTTCTATACCGACATCTGCCCTATCACTCTAAAGTGGAATATGTGCCTAACAGAGTATTTATGATTTTTGTTTGTTTTTTTATTAAAATTTAATATTTATACTCAATTAGGTATTAGTGTTGTATTAATGTCTATCACTTTATCTCTATTTTCTAACACTATTACTCTTTTGTTGATAACAAAAGGGGGAGAGAAAAGTTAAGATTTTGGTGGCAAATAAGTCATATTTTTTATTCTCATCTAGGCTCATTGCATTTGTTTTTTATTTGCATATTTTTTTATTTATTTTCATGCATTTGTTGTAGGGGAAGCATTCAAATAGGGGGAGCTAATAGAATTCATCAAAACCAAATACATTTAATAAAGTCAAAATCTTAATATATGTTTGTTATCATTAAAAGGGGGAGATTGTAGAATACAATAGCCTATGTTTTTTGTTTAATGATAATAAACATATATATGTTCATTTAAATGTATTTGTTATTGTACTATTTTATTTTTCTACATAATTAAATAAATATTTATTGAATAAAATAAATAACTCAGAATTCATATTCAAACAAATATTTTATTACAAATTCAAATAGTACAAAATTGAGCTCTCACTACATTTACACATTTTCAATTACTATACAATTTCAATTACAACACAATTTTCAATTTACATATTACACCTCACTATATATTCACTCAACACTTGTATTTGATCTTCAACTTTGTTCCAGCCTGTATTCGGCATCTGCGCTATCTGGAAAATAAACACTGACGCAGTAAAATTGAAAAAGAAAATAGTTTGCAGTGCATAATAAAGTATGTGTTTTGTAATTATTATTTGCCTCTGTTATTTGGGTTTTTCGTCATCATTTATCTTTTAATTCATCTTACACGAACAACTTGTAACATGCACAGTGTATCATTGTACATGCCACAAGGCTGTGCACATCGATATACACTTGCTTGTTAAAACTGCAGGGACAGGTGAACACAAGGTCAAACCCAAGCAAATGTTGGATTCAACTCAGCTGCAATACAAAAACATCACAAAATAGTCAAGTACAAGTTCTCATGCAACAATACTTCAAAAAGAAACACACCATACATGTAACAAGACCAGGAACCAACATGACAACAGTCTTCAATGGAACCAGACTCTACAAGCTTCATACATGCTCAAGACCCCAAAAATACAAAGCAAAGCTTCAGACCAGCATAGATGTAGTAAAAGGTTCAGACACAAATGAACATACATGAGAACTTCAAATGAAACCAGAAAAGCAATGTTCAATTTCAACATCAACAACACAACATGCATACAACATACAAACTCAACACAGAAATGCTCAGACTCTAAATGTACAAGACCACCAGACATGAAGACTCAGATCAAACATCATGTGGAACATGATTTCAAGTGAAACAAGACTACAAAGTGATCATGGCAACTCATAATGGTATTGCATATATACTTATATGATATAGTTGAATATGGCAATGCATATCAATAAAAACAAGACCAGTGTGTACAAGACATACCAGTAACTCAACATTCAGGCAGTTTTCTAACCAAGTGCAACATGAACTCCACAACACAAAATCGGAGCAGTCTCCAAAATGCAAAAGACAAGCAGTGGGAACACAAAGTGAACCCAGACTAGAATCATTTCAAGCAAAACAACACTGCAACCAGACTCGACTAACATTCAACATGATTCAGACATGAACATAAGGGATGTTCCAGACAGATAAGTGAAACAAGAACAGGCCAGTGCATAAGCAAACATGAAAACAAGGCAACCAAATTAGGAAATGTGCTCATATATACATGTATATACATATGCAGTCTCAAATCAAAACATGTACAAGTGTGAAGCAAAATTGAACCACACATGTATGCATATATGCAAATATATACATACACATGTATCAGTTCAGAGATATGAACATGATAAACAAGTCAACACAATCAGTGAGGCAATTTGAACAGTCAAGGAGTAGAAAAATTGCAGTGAAGTCAATAAGAGGAAACATAATGAACAAGTCAAAAGATTATCACAAATTCAAAATGCCGAAGTCATAGGAGCACAGAATGGAATCGACTAAAACAAAATTCAAACCATGATAAGATGAACAAGTCAGGAATCATACTTATCGCATGATCAAAAATCGAATGGTGGAGCAGAACATCATGAAAATTCAAACAAATTATACGAACGAGATTATAGGGTTTTCATCCCTATAAATAAACCCATATCATCATCAACAATAAGCATTAAGTTCAAGCATATAAAACAGAGAAAGTAAAGTAAAATCGCATACCATAATTACTCCATTCGAACAAGATTTTGAAGTGACCGCAAGCTAATCAAAGAGCACTGAGCGAATTAAAGAAGCATCGAAGCAAAATTGAGGAACAAAAAGCATTACGAAAATCAATTTGAACCTCTAATCCAAGCGGTGGCTTCATCACAGCAAAACCCTAATTTTGAAAGAGGAACAAAAGGGATCGGCTGACAAACGAATTAAGTGAGACGTCTTTATTTTTTAGTGGGATGGTTTTATTAATTATATTGGGCTTCATGTATAAGAAATAGTGTTTTGTTAGTTTTAGTTTTATTTTGTAATTTCTTTTTTAAAATAATGTAAACTTCTAGTTGTTTAACTAGGTTACGAACTACATGGCATAGTTCGAAGAATTCGCAACTCAGTGGCTGAGTTGTGGCAGTGTTTTGAGCTTAGAGTTAGGTTAGTCAAGTTAGCGGGTGTCGTAAGTTTACGTGTGTTTGTAAGCCTCCGACTACTTAATTTCTAGTAGAAACTTTGGGGGCAGCACATAGGCAGGTTTTTGTCGAAGCTGGGTAAATCTGTGTGTGATCTCTACTGCATTACTTTCTATTATTATTTTTATTTCCACATTAATTTTTATTATTATTAGTACACCCTATTGACCCCCCTCTAGGGTGAAAATGATCCTACAAAAACACTCGAGTCCAGACTAAAATACTCTTACGTAAGTCATCACAAAATATGAGTGCAATAACTTAAGAGATGTTACGGGATTTTCCATCTCCTAAGGATCTGTTAAACTATATATATATAATAGTATACGTTATAATAGATAATGTCTATCAGTAAAATAAATCTCAAAATAGCATTAAGGCTTTACATTGATCCACCTTAACACATTTGTACAGTTCTAAACCAAAGTCGTAATGGGATCGTATAGGGATAAATATGACAAGGCACGTGAGGCAATGCCCAAGGTAGGATTCTACCAGTTTACCCTTTTTGGCTGGTCGTAACCCATCTATGGCCGACCGCAACAATCAATCCAAACGAAAAAGGTGAACCCATCGAATACGAAATCACAATAGTAATACAAGGGATCAACGTCACTAAAGGTAGCTAACCTCAATGGCCAGACATAGGCTCCTGTTTTAGTCATTTTAATTACGACATGAGTGTCAAAGCTATCCATCATCGTTCTCTTACTTCATTCCAGTAAACGTTGCCAATTCAACCACTACAATCTGGATATCATCCACCGCGTACACAATTGTCAAAGTGGTTCCAATATTGACAGAGAGTATGCCAATAAGAGGCCTCAGTCTCTTTAACAACCAAACATCATTTTACACACCGGTTGGTACTTTTATATTTCGAAAACAATTCGTACTTGATATCAAAATATCATATTCGCTTCAAAAAAAAATCAAATCCATTTCGAAATCATCATATTCGCTTCAAAAATCATATTTTACTTCAAAATGTTAATTCAATTCGATATATCGATTTCACTTCAAAAGTTAATTCGAATTACAATTTTGGCTATAATCCACTTTAATCCAATTCGTATTTAAATCCAAGATTTAAATATAAAAATTTCACCCTTTTGACCAATTTGAATTTTTAGAAAATAGTTTAAATGGTTTAAAATAGTAAATAGTTTAAAATAGTTAAAATAGTTTAATAGAAACTAGTTTGAGTATTAAAAATGGTTTATATAGTAAAATAGTTTGAAAAATAAAAATATTTTGAATATTTAAAGAATATAGATTTTAAACCGTTTATACTGAAAATATTCATTTACAAATAGTTTCAAAATCAAACCGGTTCACTTTCAAAATTTTCCAATTCAAATTAGTTCCAATTTCCATTTTGATTTAATCGATTAAATTCCGTTTTCAAGTCGAATTTTACTTCGATTCCAAATCAATTCCAATTCCAAATTAATTTAAATAACAATTCCAAATAAATTTAAATTCCAATTTCAAATAAATTTCAACTCCAATTTAAAATTAAATTTAAATTCCAATTTCAAATAAATTTAAACTCCAATTCCAAATTAATTTAAATTCCTATTTCAAATAAATTTCAACTCAAATTCCAAATTTAATTTAAATTCCAATTTCAAATAAATTTCAACTCCAATTCCAAATTTAAACCAATTCGATTTATATCAATTCCAAGTTCGATTTCCAAAATATCAATTCAAAACAATTAAATCAAATTTTCCTTCAATATCCAATTTATAACCCAAAACTTCAAATATAATCAAATTCCGAACTCAAATTTCGAAATATTGTTTTATATCACTTTTGCTTAGCAATATTCAAAGTTCGAATAAAAGTCCAATCTTTTAAAACAAATCAATTTCTGGAATTTACATCATATTCCGATTATAACTTAAAAAAATCTCAACTTCGATTAATTAAACAATTCCTGTTTCAAATTTAAATTTCAACATTCGGAGTTCCAATCCGAAAATAATTCAATTTCCATAAATTTGATTTTTATTTCTTAAGACCAAATCATTTAAATAATTTCAAATCAAAATTTTAAAATCATATAATTTAACCAATCCGGTGTCCATATATAATTTTCTATCCTATGGCCAAGTGAATCAATTATTTCAATTTAATTCCAGGGATAGATATATATCATTTTAATCCAACATGAGTGTCATAGGTATATATCATTTCAACCTGTTTCTTAATTTATTCGAAATAATTCAATTTACAGTTTTATATACTGTAAATTATATATAGGATGATAACATGATATATCAAAATAAATAAACATCCAAATATCAACCAATAGCATCCATCACAACCAATCATCCAAACAGTCAATAATCACAACAATTTACCAATTATCAAATATCGGGAATTTACTAACGGTTTAATTCTAATTCAATTTAATTGTCAATTCAAATTCTATCAATTAATTCAGATGTCAATTTAAATGTCAATTAAATTTATCAAACAACTATCAATAAATTTAAATCACTACACGATATAAATTTAACTACATAAAAAAATATTTTAGTACTTGTGAGCGTATAAACACTCATCTTTTTATGACGCTGAAAATTTGAATGAATCGAATAGCAACAAAACTAACTCCATGTTGAAGATAATGTTGACACGAACCCAATGCAATTTACCGCACTCGAATCCGAACTCGTACGGAAGGGATATACAATAATTAATAAATGATGAATAAACTAAATTAACAAAACTAATAAGATAAAAAAAATTTAAACAAAACAAATCTACCTCCCAAACAGCCACACGCAACTGTTCTTCCCAAGAAAAAATCGCGATTCGTTATTTTCCCTTTTTTTCGTGCGAATGGCCACCCACCACCATCAAGCTCGCCGTCGACCTATCCCCCATGCCATCGTCGCCTTAACCACCTCGCGCTGACGCGCGTGACTAAGCAGCGAAACATTCCTCCCTCGAAACCCTAATCACCAATTTGCATCACCTGCATGATGCCGCCGTCGCCTCCGTGACCATTGCTCGTTCTCCTCCCCCAGGCTACGCGGTTGCCTTCCACTTCGATCGAGGTTCCCTCGATTTGTTTTTTTTTCATCGATCGGTTTTGTATATTCTCTCGATTCATTTTTTAATTGTTAATGTGTTTTGTTTTGAAATGAGATTCGAAAGAAAGGGGAATGGCAGTTATGGGCTGAAAACGTGAGTGATGGAAGGGTGTTGAGATATTTATATATTTACTTAATTTTAAAATATCTGATGTTTAACGTCCAACATTCTCGAACTCAAAACAAAGCGTGCCGCCTGACGTTCACAATATTTTACCCTCATTGCGAACACAATGGAACTAGTCCTGAGGTCTAATTCGATCGTATGTGGAAGATAGCTTTTCAAATCGAATTATTTTAATCAAATTCTGAAATTAATTTCTACGCGTTTCAAGTTCACACGGCCAAACGACAAGTATGACCACTACGAAACTTGAAATCCTACAATAATTCACTATTACGGATCCGATGAAACTGGTTTCGTTGAAATCCGAGACAGTGGCCAAAATGGCTATTTCTACTCGTCGAATAAAACGAGTAATTCCCATAAATTTATTTAATCACTTAAATTCAAATTTTTTAAGTATTAACAATCTCCGTTGCTATTTAAATAAAATCTAAATCAATTTTCGATGCCATTTTCATTCACATTAAATCTAGAATTCTATTATTTAAATAATTGCAACTTAAATTTGAACAATTTAATTACTCGATACATCAATAATAATAATTCATTAAATTTTATTTTTAACCATTTTTATCAATAATTATATCAAATCCTATAATTTAAAACAGTTAAAAATACAGGTCGTTACAATATATATATTATACACATGTTTATATTACCATATTTATGTTATCGTATTTTTGAATGTATGTTAACGCATTCCTAGTAAAACATTCAATCGAAATGTTAACATGTTTGTTTAAATTCCTAATCTAATCAAAGAGAGAGAAATGAAAAGTTCTTAATGATGTATATTCTTTTGGTTAATGACACAAATTTGTGTAGAGAATTTATTTTCATTTATTGTGTGTTAATTAAATCTTTAATGTATGTCAATTTTGGTATGTTTGGGGTTAACAAAATTAATTAAGTGAACAATTGTTTTTGAAATTTGAATTTCAAAAGTTTGTTTACAGTGCAGAGTTGGTCCATTCATTCCCTTTCTAATTAATAATTGCCGCATTCTTTTCATTTTTCCTCATTTTTTCCATTACTCCTTTCCATTTACACTGTCTGAAGCTTTTCCATTTTGCAAACATGAACTACTTTTCGTATTTTTAATTCATTCTTTTACCTCTTTTTAATACCTGCCGCTTTTAAAAAAAGGCTGTTCATATTTACTTTATTTCAATAGCTAGTTTGTTCATATTTACCTTTTTTCGTTCATTTTAAAACTTTATTTCCTGAAACCTTATTTCATTTATTTCTAATTAATAGCAGGCTCTCTTTTCAAATTTCATTGGCCCTAAACCTAACTCTAACCTTATAAATAAGATATGATGCAAATGAAACCCCGGCCTCCATTCTAATCTTTGTTTTTCTTTTCTTTTTCTTTTTCTTCTTCAAATCTTCCTATTCTCTCTCATTTTATTTTTTTCCTCCCTCTTCAAATATTCTTCTTCTTCAAATCTTCTTCTATTTCAAATTTTTTTCTTCCTTTTCAAATCTTGATCTTCTCTTCCATTTTCAGTTCTTCTTGTTTTAATCCCTTTCTTTTTCAAATCTTTTTTTTCAAACCTTCTAAAAATACATACATACATATATGTATATTTTTATAATAAGGAGGAAAATTAAAGTAAATCAAACAAAAAGCAAAATTAAGGAACAAAGCTGGCAATTGTTTGATGTGATTTTTTGTTTGATGATAACAAACATATATCAATATATCAATGTGTTTGCAGATTGTATTATACACATATAGGAATAAATATTCATATTGAATAATAATACTATTGCACAGAATTATATAATTCAATCAGTATTTTTATTCAAAATAATATTTTATTTCAACACTTAAACAATACAAAGTTTTCAGCTCTCTCTATATACATACATCGGTTTCATACATTTCACATTTACATTTCTTCCTCACTACAACACTCAACACTCGGTTATTTTACTCTGTCTACACATCTACATCTATCTGCATTGTCCATCTCCAGGTTTTTTTTTGTCCTGTCTTCTATGTACCTGTATAATCAACAACTACAGCAGTAATCTGAAAATAAACAAATTTGAATTTGCAAAAATATAAATTTGTTTTTAGTGGTGGCTCAGATATATGGGTTATTGTCATCATTTTTCGTTTGTGTAATATCTGTGCATATCAGTATTCTTATAGGGATAGGTAATTATGAGTGGCTGCAATACACACGTGTACATTTATACACGTGTGCACTGCCTCGCCAACTCGTGTGCACAGTCGAGCCAAAAAGACAAGCTGGATACAACACAAATGCATACAACAACTCAAAATGCAAAAGTGATGATCATCATGCATGGACAGTGAAATGTAACTAAATACAAGTTAATCAAGTTTCAAGTCACAAGTTCAAATGTCAAAGTGAAGCCAGTGCACAACAAATAAGCAAAATACCTCGAATGGTACAAGCTAAAGACTGCAACTATGACACACATGTATGGTGATACACAAAGGCAACCCACACATGCACATCAAGTACAACAAGACCAGTTCAGGTATGAAGAATAGCAACTGCAACAATGCAAATAAGGATGAACACAAATAATACAACAGCAAATCAGCCTCAAATGGACTCGAGCCAGCATATCAAGCTAATGAATAAACAAAAACACTTGGCAGCTGAACTACTCGAACACACATACATATATGAATACACATGTATGTAGTATCCAGTGCAAGCTCGAATGAACGAGAGTAGTTCAACTGCATAAACACACAACTCAAAGACATGTTGAAGACAAAGCAGTGCAAGCCTCAAGTAAGCATGCGCAGTGATATGTATACATGCTTAACACACATGTCGAACAAGACAAGGTCAGACCAACCAAAGAACAACATCAGACAACATGCAGTGACAACACAAGCATAGCATCATCAATAGAACCAAACTAATGTACACTCGAATGCTTCACAGTGCAACAATACTACAAGACCAAGTCGAAGTCAATGCCAAACAATTCTTAACAGTTCAAAGCAATTGACTGGAGTTAAAAAGAAGGAAGAACAAAAGAATTCAACAGCAAATGTCGACCAGTATAGGAACCAGATCTCACGAAATCGAACATAGGTGGCCAAAGTCAACATTGTCAAATAATGGACAAAGTCAAAATATGATCGAAGCCGAAGTCAGAGATATCGCAAATTACAAATTCGAAATCAATGCCGTGGAAACCAAGTTAATCAAAGAATATAATGAACAGGTCAGAGATGTGGTGTACGTTTCAAACTCAATACCGTGATTGTCACGTAATAGAAAAAATGAAATATACGCATATGACAAAGTCAGATTAAATCACAAGCAATCAAAGTGAATCGAAGCAGCCAAGTAAAAGTATTGACGAATTCAAATTAATTCGTATGAACAAAATCTCAGGGTTTCGAACCCTATAAAATCACCCAATCATCACTGGCATAAAAATCATCGAGTTCAAGTACGAGTAAACAGTAAAGTAGAAAATCAAATTACATGCCAGAGTGTTTTGAATCAAACTCGATCATACAAGCAGCCGAAGCCAAGCTCAAGAAGACAGTCGATCGACATACCAAAGGACGATAATCACTAATTCGATCGATCGTAATAAAGTCGGCATCCTCAATTTCAATCATAGCCTAATTTTGGAAGCAGAGAAGCCGAACCCCTAATTTCAGAAATAACGAACGAGCCGAAGCCCTAGTTTGGACAGAGAGGAACGAACGATCGAAGAAGCCACCATTTTTTCACAAGGAACCAGAGCCGACATTAATAAAAGAAAAAGGGCCTCATTTCTTTTCTCTTGTGTGATAATAGTTGGGCCGATTTATTTATTTTGTTATTAAGGCTTTGGTATATTAGGGTTGTTTGTTAGGTTGTTTTTAATTTTTTTTTTGTTTTTAAAATTCTGTACTTTTCAAATCAAACCGTTGGCAAATCACCACCTAGAGTTTAGGTTGTGTCAGATTGTCTAGTTAGGATTAGTTCAGTGAGCAGGGTTTTCGAGTTTGCAAAACTCTATAAGCGGTAGCAGGGTTTGCGAGTCTGTTAGAGTGTTTGTAAGCAGGAGACTGTTAAATTCTAATTGAAATCTGGGAATGCAGCAGTAGGCAGGGGTTGCCGAAGCTGGGTAAATTTTGTGTGTGTGATTTACTTTTCTGCAGTTTATTTAAATTCGTGATAATTTGCTATAACCCTATTCACCCCCCTCTCTAGGGTTAATCTAGATCCTACAAGTGGTATCAGAGCCCGGTATTTTTCTTTAACTCTAGAGTCATGAATCCACCAAATAATGCTTTTTCTGAGGGGCAATCTATTGCTAGTCCACCCATGTTTAATGGGAATGATTATGCTTATTGGAAAGTTAGGATGGGTATTTATCTTAGTTCTGTTGATTATGATGTTTGGGATATTATTGAAACTGGCTATAAATCTCCCACTATAATTGTTGGTGATACTGAGATTCTTAAACCTAAGGATAGGTGGGATGTTAATGATAAGAAATTAAAAACTACAAATGCTAAAGCCATGAATGCTTTGATTTTTGCTCTTGATAAGAATGAATTTAATAGAATTTCTCATTGTAAAACCGTGCAAGAAATTTGGCATACCTTGGAGGTGACGCATGAAGGAACTTCTCAAGTCAAGGAGTCTCGTCTAGCCCTATTCAGCAATGAATACGAGAACTTTATGATGGACAAAGGCAAGAGCATAAAGGACATGTTTGGACGCTTTTCAACTTTGGTGTACAATGCTAGAACGCTTGGGAAGATATTCACTGAGGTAGAGCTTGTAAGGAAGGTGCTACGAGTCTTACCAATGAACTTTGAGGCAAAAGTCACGGCAATACAAGAATCGAAAGATCTGAGTAAACTAAGCATGGAGGAATTGATCGGCAACTTGATGACATATGAGCTTGAGCTAAAAACAAAGAAGGAACGCAACAACTCCGAATCAAAGAAAAAGACGATTGCCTTAAAGAGCAAAGAAGAGAGCGATGAAGAAGAAGAAAATCCAATTGAAGAGCTTGCAATGGCTGTCAATAAACTTAGAAAATGGTCAAGATTCGGGCCACGCAAGAAGAAAACAAATTGTAATAGGTCAAAAGATTCTGACAATTCCGATAATGAATTGACTTGCTATAACTGCAATAAGCCTAGCCACTTCAAACAAAACTGCCCACTTCTCAAAAACAACAAAGGAAAGAAAAAGAAGAAGAAGGCCTTTTCAGCAACTTGGGATGATGAAGAAGGAGAGGAAGTTTCGAATAATAGCTCAGAGGAGGCTAACTTGTTTCTTATGGCAAAATCAGATTCAAAAGCAAGCTCGGAGGAATCTAGTGAGGTAAGTGACTATTCTTATAAAGATCTTGTTTTGATGTGTTGCAATCTTACTAAAACAATTGATACTCTTGAATCTAAAATTGAAAAACTAAAATCTGATAGGAGAGAACTTGTTCTTGAAAATACTAGGTTAGAAACTGAACTTGAAAATATTCAAAACCTAGACTGTAAAAAATGTAAAATTTTAGATTCATAATTATCAAAACTTAAGAATAGATTTGAGAATCTTAAAAAAGAAAACTTGAGTCTTAAGGAAACCATTGACACTATGAAAAAGGATTTTATAAATAGATGCACCTCACTTGTGACTGAAAACGCAACACTAAAAACCAAAGTCCAAAATCTTGAGAAAACTCTGAATAACTTTTCAAGAGGAGAAAAATCATTTAACATGTTATTGGGAAATCAACTTTTTGCTAACAACAGAAAAGGACTAGGCTTTGGGAAAACACAAGTTGATGATAATGCAAAAGGTAAGAGTGTCTTTGATAGATGTGTAAAATGTGGAATAATTGGACATCGTGCTGAAAATTGTAGTCATAGGAACAAGAACACAAAATTTATACAAGTTTGGGTTCCTAAGAATTCTACAAACAAATTTCATGTCTATTGGAACAAGAATAAAAGGACAAAACAAGTTTGGGTTCCAAAGGGATTGTATATTCACAATGCTTCAGTCACTAATATCATTGGACCTAAGAGTTTCTCTAGGTCATCTTCCTCTCTCTCTATATAGGTTTGTTGGCGGGCTAAGGAGCAACAAGAATGGTATCTAGACTCAGGCTGTTCTAGACATATGACAGGTGACAAATCAAAGTTCCTTAGCCTAGAGAATTTTAAAGGTGGAAATGTGATCATGGGAGACAATAGCAAGTGTAAGATTATTGGTAAAGGTGAAGTAGGTAACGGTACTTTTTCCTTGACTAATGTTTTATACGTCGATAATTTGCATCACAATCTCATTTCTATTAGCCAACTATGTGACAAAGGTATGAATGTGGTTTTTGATAGTGATACTTGCAAAATCATTGATAAATCTTCTAATAACATTGTTTTTATGGGCAAAAGAAAAGGAAATGTTTACACGCTTTCTTTTGATAATCTAAATCTTTCTAGATGTTTGGTAGCCACTGACGAAGAGGCATCCTTATGGCATAGGAGACTTGGACATGCTAGCATGGGCCTCTTGGAAAAACTTGAAACAAAAGAATTAGTCAGAGGGTTACCACATCAGAAATTTAAAAATAATAAAGTGTGTAAAGCATGTTCATTAGGCAAGCTTAGTCGATCATCTTTTCGCCCTAAAAACATTGTTAGCACATCAAGGGTCCTCGAATTAATTCACATGGACTTATTTGGACCAAATGAAATTGCAAGCTTGAATGGAAAACGTTATTGTTATGTATTGGTTGATGATTATTCTAGATTTACATGGGTTTATTTATTAGCCAAAAAGTCTGAATCTTTTGATTATTTTTCAAAGTTTGCAAAACTTGTTCAAAATAAAAAAGGAGTTTCAATTAAAACTTTGAGAAGTGATCATGGAGGCGAATTTGAAAATTTGGATTTTGAAAGCTTTTGTGAAGAAAATGGTTTAAAACATGAATTTTCTACTCCACGAACACCTCAACAAAATGGGGTGGTTGAAAGGAATAATCGTACATTGCAAGAATTGGCTAGATCCATGTTGAGTGAGTATAAACTACCTCTAACCTTTTGGGCAGAGGCAGTGAATACTTCGTGCTATGTAATGAATAGAGTAATGATTAGACCAATACTTGGAAAAATGTCTTATGAATTGTGGCATGAAAGGAAACCTAACATTTCTTATTTTCGTGTATTTGGATGTCCTTGTTTCATTCTTAACACAGGTGATCAACTTGGAAAATTCGAATCAAAGGCTGATGAGGGAACTTTCATGGGCTATTCAACAAGGAGCAAGGCTTACAGGATATAGAACAAACGAACAAAAACAATTGTTGAATCAATCAATGTAAAATTCGATGAATCTGACATGGAAAGGACGACTGAAAAGGCGGTTGACGATTGGGTAGATCATGAAGGCATTGAAGAAGGGACATCTAGTGAGAAAGCTGAAAGTAGGACCGTTGATGCTGATAGATTGAAGTTCAAATCCAATCATCCTCCTGAATTGGTTATAGGTAATCCTACGGAAGGTATACGCACTCGATCTTCGTCTGATAAAAATTTGTGTGCGTTTTGTTGTCATAGCGGTTTTATTTCTGAGATTGAACCTGATTCTGTTGAAATGGCTCTTAATGATGAAAGTTGGATTTTAGCAATGCAAGATGAACTTAATCAATTTGAGAGAAATAAAGTTTGGAAATTAGTTCCTAGGCCTAATGACTATCCAATTGTTGGAACTAAATGGATGTTCAAAAACAAACTTGATGAATCAGGAAATGTAATTAGAAACAAAGCTAGGTTGGTCGCAAAAGGATATAACCAAATAGAAGGCATAGATTTTGATGAAACATTTGCTCCAGTTGCTAGGTTAGAAGCCATTAGGATTTTGCTAAGTTTTGCATGTTATAAAGATTTCAAACTTAAACAAATGGATGTAAAAAGTGCCTTTCTAAATGGTGATTCGAAAGAAGAAGTTTTTGTTGAACAACCCCCGGGTTTTGAAAATCATGATTTTCCAAATCATGTGTATAAACTAGAAAAAGCATTATATGGTCTTAAGCAAGCTCCCAGAGCTTGGTATGACTGCCTTTGTACATATCTTTTGGAAAATGGTTTTAAAAAGGGGAGTGCTGACACGACACTGTTTCTATTACATAAAGAAAGTGATTTTTTAATTGTTCAGATTTATGTGGATGATATCATTTATGGTGCTACTAATGAACTCTTGTGTGAGAAATTTGAACAAGTCATGCAGGCTAAATTCGAGATGAGCTTGGTTGGAGAATTGAAATATTTTCTTGGATTTCAAATCAAGCAAAGCCGTGATGGTATTTATATTTCACAATCCAAGTGTGTGTTGGAACTGTTGAAGAAATTTGGAGTTGAGAACTCCAAACCATTGAGAACTCCTATGAGCCCATCAAAAAAGTTGGACAAAGACGAGAAAGGAGTTGCTGCTGATCAGAAGAAATATCGAGGGATAATTGGTTCACTTCTCTATCTTACTACTTCTAGACCTGATATTATGTTTTCTGTGTGTTTGTGTGTATGTTTTCAATCTAATCCTAAAGAATCTCATTTGAAAGCCACTAAACGAATTTTGAGATATCTTTCACACACACACAAATTTGGACCTTGGTACCCTTCTTGTGAAAATTTTGATTTAGTTGGTTATTCTGATGCTGATTATGCGGGTTCATTGGTTGACAGGAAAATCACTAGTGGGACATATTTCATGCTAGGACATTCATTAGTTTCATGGTCTAGTCGAAAACAAAATTGTGTTGCATTATCCACCACTGAAGCAGAATATATTGCTTTAGGAAGTTGTTGTGCTCAAATTTTATGGATGATGCAAACTCCTTCTGATTTTGGCTTAATTTATAAACAAGTTCCACTAAAATGTGATAGTAAAAGTGCAATAGACTTGTCAAATAATCCTGTTCATCATTCACACACAAAACACATTGATGTGAGACACCACTTTCTTAGAGATCACATTGCTAGGGAAGAAATTTGCATTGAATATATTTCAACTGAGATTCAACTTGCTGATATTTTCACAATACCCCTCCCCGAAGACAGATTTTCCAGATTACGTTTGGATTTGGGGATTATAGAAATTGACTAATCATTTTCCATTTTTTGGTTGAAATATTCTTGGATATATAGTTTCAACTTCAATTTCTAGAATTTAAACCAGATTTGGATATTATTCAAAGATTGATTCAAATATGGTATTAAGTAGTGGAAATATGTTTTGTTTTATTTCTTTTCAAAATTTTAAAAAAAATTCATAATATAATTAACTTGGTAACTTATTCCACGATCATTTCTATTTCTACCATCTTTCTATCATTCATAATGGTTTTGAAAAATGATAAGAGTGATTTCCTGTAAAATTTAAAAAAAAAATATTACATGCTTCCATTCTCATTTAAAAGTCCTTATGGTTATGCATGGATGGAGCATGTGAGTAAATTATTTTATCATTATTCCATTCTCATTTAAAAGTCCTTATGGTTATGCATGGATAGAGTATGATAGCTAAGTATTTTCCGGATGCTTAGACTAATAAGTAACTGCTAATCCCATTTAAAAGTCCT
This sequence comes from Allium fistulosum, assembly GCA_030737815.1. NCBI lineage: Eukaryota > Viridiplantae > Streptophyta > Magnoliopsida > Asparagales > Amaryllidaceae > Allium > Allium fistulosum. The sequence continues at coordinate 904,960,720 of CM060903.1, forward strand.
TATGGTTATGTGTGGTTAGTAAGTGCTTATTTTTGTGCTTAAATGTCAAATTATTATAAAAATTTCTCTCTTCTCGTTATATATAAAAACCGAATCATCGATCCATTCTCTACAATGTGGAAATTGTTATCTCATTATGATTTATTATGCTTTTTATTTGTTTTGCGTTTGTTTTTAATTAAATTTTTTTCCACTACTGTTTCATTAGTTTTATCAGTCTTTTGATGATAACAAAAGGGGGAGAAGAACAAGATTTTGATAAGAAAGTAAATATGTTGGAATACTTCAACAAATTTGTTAAGTGTTGTTAGTTAATTTTCTTTAGTTCTTGTATTCTTCTGTAATTTTCAAAATCTTCTGAATAGGGAGTGGTCTCAAATGTAGGGGGAGCATTCATATAGGGGGAGCTAAATATTTCATGCTCAAACACATTTATCAGAATTTCAAAATCTTTAATATATATGTTTGTCATCATCAAAAGGGGGAGATTGTTTGATGTGATTTTTTGTTTGATGATAACAAACATATATCAATATATCAATGTGTTTGCAGATTGTATTATACACATATAGGAATAAATATTCATATTGAATAATAATACTATTGCACAGAATTTATATAATTCAATCAGTATTTTTATTCAAAATAATATTTTATTTCAACACTTAAACAATACAAAGTTTTCAGCTCTCTCTATATACATACATCGGTTTCATACATTTCACATTTACATTTCTTCCTCACTACAACACTCAATACTCAGTTATTGTACTCTGTCTGCACATCTGCATCTATCTACATTGTCCATCTCCAGTTTTTTTTGTCCTGTCTTCTGTGTACCTGTATAATCAGCAACTACAGCAGTAATCTGAAAATAAACAAATTTGAATATGCAAAAATATAAATTTGTTTTTAGTGGTGCCTCAGATATATGGGTTATTGTCATCATTTTTCGTTTGTGTAATATCTGTGCATATCAGTATTCTTATCAGGGACAGGTAATTAGGAGTGGCTGCAATACACACGTGTACATTTATACACGTGTGCACTGCCTCGCCAACTCGTGTGCACAGTCGAGCCAAAAAGACAAGATGGATACAACACAAATGCATACAACAACTCAAAATGCAAAAGTGATGATCATCATGCATGGACAGTGAAATGTAACTGAATACAAGTTAATCAAGTTTCAAGTCACAAGTTCAAATGTCAAAGTGAAGCCAGTGCACAACAAATAAGCAAACTGCCTCGAATGGTACAAGCTAAAGACTGCAACTATGACACACATGTATGGTGATACACAAAGGCAGCCCACACATGCACATCAAGTACAACAAGACCAGTTCAGGTATGAAGAATAGCAACTGCAACAATGCAAATAAGGATGAACACAAATAATACAACAGCAAATCAGCCTCAAATGGACTCGAGCCAGCATATCAAGCTAATGAATAAACAAAAACACTTGGTAGCATGAACTACTCGAACACACATACATATATGAATACACATGTATGCAGTATCCAGTGCAAGCTCGAATGAATGAGAGTAGTTCAACTGCATAAACACACAACTCAAAGACATGTTGAAGACAAAGCAGTGCAAGCCTCAAGTAAGCATGCGCAGTGATATGTATACAGTCTTAACACACATGTCGAACAAGACAAGGTCATACCAACCAAAGAACAACATCAGACAACATGCAGTGACAACACAAGCATAGCATCATCAATAGAACCAAACTAATGTACACTCGAATGCTTCACAGTGCAACAATACTACAAGACCAAGTCGAAGTCAATGCCAAACAATTCTTAACAGTTCAAAGCAATTGACTGGAGTTAAAAAGAAAGAAGAACAAAAGAATTCAACAACAAATGTCGACCAGTATAGGAACCAGACCTCACGAAATCGAACACAGGTGGCCAAAGTCAACATTGTCAAATAATGGACAAAGTCAAAATATGATCGAAGCCGAAGTCAGAGATATCGCAAATTACAAATTCGAAATCAATGCCGTGGAAACCAAGTTAATCAAAGAATATGATGAACAGGTCTGAGATGTGGTGTACGTTTCAAACTCAATACCGTGATTATCACGTAATAGAAAAAACAAAATATACGCATATGACAAAGTCAGATTAAATCACAAGCAATCAAAGTGAATCGAAGCAGCCAAGTAAAAGTATCGACAAATTCAAATTAATTCGTACGAACGAAAACTCAGGGCTTTGAACCCTATAAAATCACCCAATCATCACTGGCATAAAAATCATCGAGTTCAAGTACGAGTAAACAGTAAAGCAGAAAATCAAATTACATACCAGAGTGTTTTGAATCAAACTCGATCATACAAGCAGCCGAAGCCAAGCTCAAGAAGACAGTCGATCGACATACTAAAGGACGATAATCACTAATTCGATCGATCGTAATAAAGTCGGCATCCTCAATTTCAATCAAAGCCTAATTTTGGAAGCAGAGAAGCCGAATCCCTAATTTCAGAAATAACGAACGAGCCGAAGCCCTAGTTTTGACAGAGAGGAACAAACGATCGAAGAAGCCACCATATTTTCACAAGGAACCAGAGCCGACATTAATAAAAGAAAAAGGGCCGCATTTCTTTTCTCTTGTGTGATAATAGTTGGGCCGGTTTATTTATTTTGTTATTAAGGCTTTGGTTTATTAGGGTTGTTTGTTAGGTTCTTTTTAATTCGTTTTTTGTTTTTAAAATTCTGTACTTTTCAAATCAAACCGTTGGCAAATCACCACCTAGAGTTTAGGTTGTGTCAGATTGTCTAGTTAGGATTAGTTCAGTGAGCAGGGTTTGCGAGTTTGCAAAACTCTATAGGCGGTAGCAGGGTTTGCGAGTCTGTTAGAGTGTTTGTGAGCGGGAGACTGTTAAATTCTAATAGAAATATGGGAATGCAGCAGTAGGCAGGGGTTGCCGAAGCTGGGTAAATTTTGTGTGTGTGATTTACTTTTCTGCAGTTTGTTTAAATTCGTGATAATTTGCTATAACCCTATTCACCCCCCTCTAGGGTTAATCTAGATCCTACAGCAATCAAGAAGGAGACTAAGGAAACATAGAGATAAGCTATTGATTAGAAGTCTATTATTTTCAGATTCGTATAAAGGTGAGTGATATAACCCACTCACAAATACTAAACCATCTTATGTTAGTTAAATTTAATTTAAGATGTAATAAGAATATTATTGGTTGTTGTTTGGTAGTTTAATTTGACATTTTAACTGAAACTGAATTTTATTGAATTGGATTTCCATTTAAATTAATATTGAATTTAAATTGCTAGCTAAATACCTGATCATGATAACCAGTTAAATGTTGTGATTTTTTGGCTGATTTGGTGTTGATTATGATGGATGTTTATTTGTTGACATTTTGGACGATTGGATGTTTATTTATGTTTATATCTCTGTTATCACTATGGGTTGAAATGATACATACCCGAATGATCTTATAGATTAGGGAAATCATTATGGGTTGAAATGATAAACCCAAGCTATTTTATTGATCTGGAAATTATTGATCCGGGATACGGATTGAAATGATATATACCCGGAAAATTTAACTATTTTGGGGTTGAAATGATACATACCCTATCACTTGACCATATGGTAGAAAATTATATATGGACACCGTTGGTCAGTTTTAAATTATTTTACAAATGGTAAAGTTTATTATTTATAAATTTGATTTATAATTTAATTTAATGATTTTATTTTTATATGTTTTAAAGCTTCAAATTATAAGTTAATATATGGTTTTAAATGTAAATTTAAGATTTTAACTTATAATTTAATTTAGTTTTAAATATATATTTTAAATAGTTTAAAATATAATTTAATAAAATATTTAATATAGTTTTAATATATATATATATATTAAATTTAATTTAATAAAATAAATATAGTTTTGATTTAAGATAATAAATATAGACTTTTATAATAACTTTAACGGATAAAATATTTTGTAAAAGATTTTAGAATTTTGTAAAAGGTTTGTAAGGAATTTATAAAAGTTTTTTAAGAAATTGTATAATGGATTTTATAAAAGGATTTTCTAAAGATTTTGTAAAAAAATTATAATGGTTTTATAAAGATGTTTATAAAGGATTAAAGGATTTTATAAAGGGTTTTGATAAAAGAACTCGTATAAAGGGATTTGGAAGCGTTTTAAAGGAATTTGCATAGAAGTTTATGAAAGAGGAAGGATTGTAAACTGTTTTGGAATTAATAGCTTTATAAATGGTTTTAAAGCATATAAATAGTTTATAAATGGTTTAAGTGAGATTTATAAATTATTTTTGAAATTGATTGAAAGAAATCTTCCTCGGTATTTATGAATATATTTATACTTTTGGAATAAGTATATGGATATCTTGATATGAAAGTATGAACTGTTTTCTAGATTTATTATATAAATGTTTTATAAAATGACCACGGTGTGAAAAATATAACGATTGGTTGTTAAAGAGACCGGGATCGAATATTGTCATACTCTCCGCCAATTCCGAAACCACTTTAACAACTGTGCACTTGGTGGAGAATCCAGAACGAAGTAGGATGGTTTGGCGAATGCTACTGGTATGAGGTAAGAACGCAGCCCCGACCCTCTCGGGTCAGCTTGATATGACTAAAATCGGGAGCCATAACCAGGTCAAGTGAGGTCGCTCCTCCTATCAGATATGCTTCTTCGATACCATATATGTTACTTTGTGATTGATTGGTGGCCACCCGCGATTTGATTATGGGAGTGTTGTTCAAGGTGGGCGGTAGTAGCTGCTATGCATTACCACCAGCCTGGTTTCGCAATCTGGTAGAATCCTATTGTGGGTATAACCTCGTGTGCCCTGTCATATGCCTTATCGAGCCCACTACGATTTTGGTTTGTGTCGTACCTATGGAGTGATCCCCGATAGCCCACCGGTTTCGTGGAGTTTAAAGTACTGTATATACTACGACACTTATATAAAATGTGTTAAGGGGGATATGGGTAATGCCTTAAAGCTATTTTCAATATTATACTTTACTGATAGACATTACATATATAGCGTATATTACTACATATAAATAGTTTAACTGATCCTTAGGAGATGGGAATCCCGAACATCTCTTAAGTTATTGCACTCACGTTATACACTGGATAGGAGATGTAAAAATCCCATAAACATCTTTGAAGCTGTTACACTCATATTTACTTGTTGTTGATTTAACTTACATAAGATCTTTTAGTTCTGACTCGAATGTTTTGTCTTTTCATTACGCTCGGGTCAGCCTGAGCATTTTAGCGTTGAAGACTTTATTTTTGGAGGACGAAGATGGAGTTTGGTATATTGTATTATCAGTAACTTTCCGCTGCATTATTATTGATATGTCATTGTTTGTACTCTGATTGTTGTAAAAAAATTGTGTAATCAAATGTATATTATAAAATAGCTTCATGAACTATTTATTTGATTATAATATTTTGTCATTCGGTTGTGAGATTTCGTGTTTCATTTTTCTTTCTTTTCTCTTATTTTCTTATTTACCCCTTTGACAATCCTCCCTTTTGAATGGTTTGAGTTAGACATGTGTGGTTTATTGTCGATTTAAACCGTCCAAAAAGGTGGGTCGTTACAGTTGGTATCAGAGCTTTGGTTTAGAGATACCTTAGCCTGTTGGGGTTAACTCATTAGAGATAGGGTGAATAATACCCTAGAATGAGTTTGAGTGTATATATATGAGGGAGAGTATTTGTTAGTGCTATAAAAATGTTTTGTATCGTGTTAATTTGTTCTATTGTGTATGTATAAATTCCGGTCGGTACATAGGACGTTGTGGCATCGATAGGGATTTCTAAACACTTGAACAGGGTAGACGGATACAATATTATTTTTGAAATAGGTAAATGAAATAATTTTACCTAGTATTATATTTTGTATATAAAAGAATACTTTTTTATAAATGGATATAGTTGTATGTGATATGTTTGTTTGTTAGGATTTGAAATTTTATAAATATTGGTTGCAAAATAGGATTTATAAATAAAATGAATATGAATTGAAACTTTGGAATTTAAGTCACAGTGTTGAAATTGGTTTTCAAAAGATTTTTGAAAGATAATATTAACATTATTTGAAAATATTTGCAAATAGAAATGTTTCAAAATTTTTTCAAAAGGTATTTGAAATAATAAGAATTTTAAAAAGGAAGTTCTGTACTCCCCTCTTCTATCGCTGGAAAATAATTTCGGTGATGACCGCGGCATCATCGACGTTCATTTTCTAGTTTTAAAGTAGGAAGATCACTGTAGTAGCTCTGCTACACATTTTTTTTGATAAACAAACCTTAATTTTAAATTTCTAAATATGATTTTATATATATATAAAGGGTATGAGTATATATATTATTTCAAAAGTGATTTGAAAAGAATCCAGTATTTGAATTATTAAGTTCCTATTAATTAATGATTTTCAGTTGTAGAAATAAAGTGAAATTTTAATAGTTGGAAACTTCTAAAATGAGAAATAAGAAAGTAGAAGCTAAGTGTTCAATGAAAATGTAAATAAATTGGAGATTTGTCACTTTTAAATTAGAGATAATGGAAATTAAGAAGATGTAAACTATTGAACATTTTTGTTATCTAAAATGAATACGATAAATTTGTATAACACTCAATTACATTCTAAAAACATATAGAAAACTTACCAGAAATGTTTAAAAAGTTGAAATGTTAAATATGAATATGTAATAGAATATTATACATGTAAAAAAGCTTAATAACAAAAAAATGCTTCAAAATGAACATATGTTTATAAATAATAGAATAAAGATGTTACAAGAATATTATAAACTTAGGTTTATGTTTTGAAGTGATTTATAATTAGATTGAATGGTAAAAAGTGAATGTTATCTAAGAAAATGATTATAAACTTAAGAAAATGACTGAAATGATTCATTAATGAAAATTAATATTAAATTGAAATCAAGTTATATAATAATAAATGGGAATTAAACTGCAAGAAACTTATGTAATACTTTAAAATTTATTCATGAATGTTCTAAATAATTGAATGGAATTTTTTTTATGTAAGTAAATGAATGAAAAAATGACATTGTATGAATGAATGAAAATAAATGAAAAGTAAATGATGGAAAAAGAAACCAATAGCATAAACTTAAATAATAATATTTAAAATTCTATGTGTTTGCCTTATGGGACGTTTGGGGAATGATCCGTTAAATTGTTTAAGGTTGTATGAATAATCTATTAAGTAATTATCTAGAGCTGTTGAGCGTAAGGTACACTTGGTAGTTATTTATCATCCTTGTATGATGAAAAGTTTCTGAACCTGAACAAACCATTAGTTTTGGTTGCTATAGATGTATGATGGATTCTTTTGTTGCATATAATGGTTGTACTACTTTTGTTCGCATATGATTATTATATATTGTATGTTGCTTGTGCTATTGATTTGAAATAACTGAAATATTATTCTTTTACATCATTTTAACTCTTTTGGATTATGTAAGTAAGATACAGGCTTATGGAAGCAATAACTGTTGCTTTTGGTTTCATAAATATAGTTGTTTGCCCGATAAATAGGTACGTTTTCGGATTACGGTTTTTGGAATGATATTTTATTGTTTTACCATGGTTTGGGTTGTTTTATTATTGAAATATGATATATGTATATATATTGTAATTACTGATATTATTATTTTTTAGCCCTATCCGCGCAAAGGAGACTCTGTCGAAATTTTTCGTAAATTTACGACTTAGAAAATTTTTCATAGAAGTTGAGTTATTTTCAAATTTTTATTAAACTTAAATATGTAAGTTTAATTGTTCGTAAATTGATTATTGAATAAAAATATATCAAACCTCTTGATTCTTTCCTATTCCTTTTCGGGAACGAAAAGCTTTGAGTGGGGGAGATTGTAACGACCTGTATTTTTGATAGGGGGAATTAATTTAAAGGACAAAAATTTGTATATTTTTTGCCTCAAGGACACGACCTCAATATTTTATCCACAAGGACAAACATTCTCCTAAAAATTATTCATATGGACAAATATTCTTTCAAAATTATTCATAAGGACAAACATTTTTCCAAAACTACTACCGAACTAAAAACTGATACCTAAAAACTGCTACCGATAACTACAAACTGATACCTAAAAACTTAAAAATTGATACCTAAATAAAGTTGTCCTTCAGGATAAAATATTAAAGGTCTGTCCTTGAGAATAAAATGCTGAGAAATTTTGTCCTTGACAATAATTTCATGTTTTTGATAATTAAAAATATTCAATTAAATAAGATTTTTGGAATTTAATATTGGGAGAAATTAAAATTTATGATTTATAAATGAGAATTTTTTTTTAAATGTAATATAATAATGTTGATTGATTGAAATTGACAATTGTTAATGTGATTTCAATCAACTATAATGGTAAAGCTAATTGGGAATGTAATTGTTGAGTTTAAATGGGAAATAAATGTAAGTCAATAAGAAATGAATTAAATGTTGTATTAATGGTGAAATTATATGTATTAAATTGAGATTTGTTAATATAGAAAATGAATTTAGTTTGGGTAAGTAATTTATAACCCTTGGTTGTAAACAATTAATTAATAGAAATGAGTTACTAAGCTGTAACAATTGATTTATTAGCATCTCATTGATTAAATTAGTTTGGAAATAATTTGGAAATCAATGAAATTTAATGTAATTAAATATTGCATTTAATATGAGTTAAGATGATAAATGTAGAATATGAATGTAATAAAATGTAAACTAATGTTGATTATATTCATAAGGTAATAGTTGATTCAATAATAAGAGTGAGAATCAAAATAAAAGAATTTATTGGAATCCTTTAATTAAAAAGAGGGAAGACGTTAATTGTAAACATATATTGAAATAAATTTAAATTGGCTTCAAAATTTAATGTTAGTTTACTGACCTAAATATAAATATGTTTTAGATCCAATTATATCATAAAAAAGGATTATTTAAGTTTGATATCTCATATAGTATTAAATTAAATGTTAATTGGAGATGATAAAGGGGGTAAAATAGATTTACACTTGACTATTTCCTTCTCAATTAGACTTGATTAGATTTTAATTGCAACATAATTTACCTTTCCATCTTCACTCTTCTAATTTACTCTTACATTCATTGTCTCCTTATGTGGATTATTTTCATACCTTTTATTTATGAATGTAAACTATAAGTGGCGATAAAGATGTACACACACACATAGATATATATATATATATATATATATATATATATATATATATATATTATACACCTGTTTATATTACCTTATTTATGATATCGTATTTTTGAATGTATGTTAATGCATTCCTAGTAAAACATTCAATCGAAATGTTAACATGTTTGTTTAAAATTCCCAATCTAATCAAAGAGAGAGAGAGAGAGAGAGAGAAATGAAAAGTTCTTAATGATGTATATTCTTTTAATTAATGACACAAATTTGTGTAGAGAATTTATTTTCATTTATTGTATGTTAATTAAATCTTTAATGTATGTCAATTTTGGTAAGTTTGGGGTTAACAAAATTAATTAAGTGAACAATTGTTTTTGAAATTTGAATTCCAAAAGTTTGTTTACAGTGTAGAGCCGGTCCATTCATTCCCTTTCTAATTAATAATTGCCGCATTCTTTTCATTTTTCCTCATTTTTTCCATTACTCCTTTCCATTTACACTGTCTGAAGCTTTTCCATTTTGCAAACATGAACTACTTTTCATATTTTTAATTCTTTCTTTTACCACTTTTTAATACCTGCTACTTTTAAAAAAGGCTGTTCATATTTACTTTATTTCAATACTTAGTATGTTCATATTTACTTTATTTTTTCGTTCATTTTCCAACTTCATTTCCTGAAACCTCATTTCATTTATTTCTAATTAATAGCAGCCTCTCTTTTCAAATTTCATTGGCCCTAAACCTAACTCTAACCTTATAAATAAGATATGATGCAAATGAAACCCCGACCTCCATTCTAATCTTCGTTTTTCTTTTCTTTTTCTTCTTCAAATCTTCCTATTCTCTCTCATTTTATTTTTCCCTTCCTCTTCAAATATTCTTCTTCTTCAAATATTCTTTTATTTCAAACTTTCTTCTTCCTTTTCAAATCTTGATCTTCTCTTCCATTTTCAGTTCTTTTTGTTTTAATCCTTTTCTTTTCCAATTCTTCCTTTTCAAATCTTCCTCTTTTTTTCAAACCTTCTAAAAATACATATATACATACATACATACATACATACATATATATATATTAATATAATAAGGAGGAAAATTGAAGTAAATCAAATAAAAAGCAAAATTAAGGAACAAAGTTGGCGATCAAGAAGGAGACTAAGGAAACATAGAGAGGAGCTATTGATTAGAAGTTTATTTTTTTCAGATTCGTATAAAGGTGAGTGATTTAACCCACTCACAAATACTTAACCATCTTATGTTAGTTAAATTAAATTTAAAATGTGATAAGAATATTATTGGTTGCTGTTTGGTAGTTTAATTTGACATTTTAATTGAAATTGAATTTTATTGAATTAAATTGCCATTTAAATTAATATTGAATTTAAATTTCTAGTTAAATACCTGATCATGATAACTAGTTAATTGTTGTGATTTATTGGCTAATTTGGATGTTGATTGTGATGGATGTTTATTTGTTGACATTTTGGATGATTGGATGTTTATTTATGTTTATATCTCTGTTATCACTATGGGTTGAAATGACACATACCCGAATGATCTTATAAATTAGGGAAATCGTTATGGGTTGAAATGATAAACCTGAGCGATTTTATTGATTTGGAAATTATTGATTCGAGATACGAATTGAAATGATATATATATCGAGAAAATTTAACTATTTTGGGGTTGAAATGATACATACCCTATCACTTGACCATAGGATAGAAAATTATATATGGACACCGTTGGTCGGTTTTGAATTATTTTCTAAATGGTAAAGTGTGTTTGAATTATAAATTTGATTTTTAATTTAATTTAATGATTTTATTTAAAAAATTATATTTGGAAAATAATTTATTTTATATGTTTTAAAGCTTCAAATTATAAGTTAATAAATGGTTTTAAATGTGTATTTAAGATTTTAACTTATAATTTAATTTAGTTTTAAATATATATTTTAAATAGTTTAAAATATAATTTAATAATTTTTTATATATTTTAAATATATATTTTTTAAATTTAATTTAATATAATAAATATAGATTTGATTTAAGATAATAAATATAGACTTTTATAATAACTTTTATGGATAAAAGGTTTTGTAAAAGATTTTAGAATTTTGTAAAAGGTTTGAATTTATAAAAGTTTTGTAAGAAACTTTATAATGGATTTTATAAAGAATTTTATAAAGATTTAAAGGACTTTATAAAGGGTTTTGATAAAAGAACTTGTATAAAGGGATTTGGAAGCATTTTAAAGGAATTTGTATTAGTTCCTGAGTTGATGGTTCTGATGACAACAACTTTAGGACTTGTTATAAAATATAAATACTAATATCTTTATCTATATATATATATATATATGTATATGCAGGATATATATATATATATATATATATGCAGGTACCGAGAATGAAGACCGTACAGTATAGAGATTCAAGACTGACGAATTCAAGATTGTAGAAATCATGACTGAAGACTCATAAGTATCAAGATTATCAAGAGTTCAAGAGTTCAAGATATCAAGATAAGTAATAGAGTCTAGATTTATGTTAAAACTTCATAATAGCACTAAATTCTTTATTCAAATTTTAATTGTGGAATGGAATCCACCTTCTCGCTTTAATAGTGGGATGGAACCCACGACCTCTTTGATGGGATGGAACCCACGACCTTCTCTAGTGGAATGGAATACACGAAATTTTCAAAATGGCTTATTTTTAGATTTTTTCAAAACTATCTTTTTAAAATGACATCTCTCTCTCAGTTTAAATATTTTAGCCTTAATTCAAAAACTATTTTTAATCATATTAATTTCAAAATCATTTCTTTTTTTTAAACTATCTCCTGGTTTTAATGTTTTAGCTTTAATCTCAAAATATTTATATATTTAGTTTTTGTTACTTTTATATTTCGTAAGATCACTTTCCAAAGGTTTTTATAATCATAAAGTATGTTCAAAATAGTTTACAAAGTTCTAAGATTGTTTCGACAAACTTTAGAAAGAAAATCACTTAACAAAAATCAATTTTCAAAAAATACTAGGGGATGTCGACATGCCTATACCCCCATGTCGACATGGTAGCCGTAGATTTTAAAATTCAAATTTTCAAAAGAAGTGTCTATTCATCATAACCTTTCACGAACGGACATGACCATTATTCTCCTATATATACCAATAGTTTTGAACGAATTTTTACACAAGTTTTCTTTGTTTTCTCTCCTCTTTCTCTTCCATTCTTATTTTCAAACATTCTTAACAAGACTCTGCCGAAATCCTAAGTGAATCAAACTCGATCGTCTCTAGTTTAATTCTTTGCCACTCTCTCTCAAAAATCTCGATGCAATTCAGAGTTATAGGATCATTTGTAATCAAAGATTGAAAGATCGAAGTGTATCGAGTCTCTCTCTATAAAAGTGTGATTGGAAATGATGTGATTGTGGTCCGTAAATCAATTGGGTGTGATTGTAGCCCATAAATCAATTAGGTGATCTTGTAGCCTGGTTAAATCAAGAGAGTTTGCACTGGACTCGGAGACAGGAGGTTGTATCTCGTGGCCTTGAAATCGAGGTTGTAATATCGACATTATATTTGAAAAGAAATCTACACAAGAAATTGTGTGGGACTGGATGTAGGGTAACTCCGAACCATATAAAATTCCGGTGTGTTCTTTCCTTTACTGCTTTTATTTACTATTTGCATCTGTGTCTTTTCTGTGATTGTCTTTGTGTTTGTGAATTGCATTTATTTCGGTTTAATTTGAAAAGATTTCAAAACGATTTATAAAATTAATTAAACACTATTCACCCCTCTCTAGTGTTAATTTTGCCCTAAGATATGTAATCCGCATTTCCTACAATTTGCATAGAAGTTTATGAAAGAGGAACAGTTGTAAACTGTTTTGGAATTTATTTAATAGCTTTATAAATGGTTTTAAAGCATATAAATAGTTTATAAATGGTTTAAAAGAGATTTATAAATTATTTTCGAAATTGATTGAAAGAAATCTTCCTCGGTATTTATGATTATATTTATACTTTTGGAATAAGTATATGGATATCTTGATATGAAAGTATGAACTGTTTTCTAGATTTATTATATAAATGTTTTATAAAATGACCACGGTGTGAAAAATATAACGATTGGTTGTTAAAGAGATCGGGGTCGGATATTGTCATACTCTCTGCCAATTCCAAAACCACTTTAACAACCATGCACATGGTGTAGAATCCAGAACAAAGTAGGATGGTTTGGCGAACGCTACTGGTATGAGTTAAGAATGCAGCCTTGACCCCTTCGGGTCAGCTTGACATGACTAAAATCAGGAGCCATAACCAGGCCAAGTGAGGTCGCTCCTCCTATCGAACACGCTTCTGCGATATCATATCTGTTACTTTGTGATTGATTGGTGGCCACCCACGATTTGATTATGGGAGTGTTGTTCGAGGTGGGTGGTAGTAGCTGCTATGCATTACCACCAGCCTTGTTCCGCAATCCGGTAGAATCCTACTATGGGTATAACCTCATATGCCCTGTCATATGCCTTATCGAGGTCACTACGATTTTGGATTGTGTCGTACCTATGGAGTACTCCCTGATAGCCCACTGGTTTGGTGGAGTTTACAGTACTGTATAGACTACGACACTTATAAAAATGTGTTAAGGGGGATATGGTTAACGCCTTAATGCTAGTTTCAATATTATACTTTACTGATAGACATTACAAATATAGTGTATATTACTACATATAAATAGTTTAGCGAATCCTTAGGAGATGGGTATCCCGAACATCTCTTAAGTTATTGCACGCACGTTATACATTGGATAGGAGATGTACAGATCCCGTAAACATCTCTGAAGCCGTTGCACTCATATTTACTTGTTGTTGATTTAACTTACATAAGATTTTTTAGTTCCAACTCGAGTGTTTTGTCTTTTCATTATGCTCGGGTCAGCCTAAGCATTTTAGTGTTGAAGACTTTATTTCTGGAGGACGAAGATGGGGTTTGGTATATTGTATTATTAGTAACTTTCCACTGCATCATTATTGATATGTCATTGTTTGTACTTTGATTGTTGTAAAAAAATTGTGTAATCAAATGTATATTATAAAACAGCTTCATGAACTATTTATTTGATCATTATATTTTGTCATTCCGCTATGAGACTCTGTTTTTCGTTTTTCTTTCTTTTCTCTTATTTTCTTATTCACCCCATTGACAATCCTCCCTTTTGAATTGTTTGAATTAGACATGTGTGGTTTATTGTCGATTTAAACCGTCCAAAAAGGTGGGTCGTTACAGATGCTGTCTTAGCGCTCCAACCACTAACTACTCCCAAAACGGTGCCTAAAGCCGTGGCTGCTACGGAGCAAGTGCATTCTTCTTTTTCCGGCTTGAATGGAAGAAACAGAAAACAAAGGCAAAAGGAAGTAGTGGGCGGAGCTATAAGAATCATGACGGAAGAAAACGTTAACACTCCACCCACTGCAAAAGTACCTGCTGCAAACCTGAACCTAAAAGTGAAAACTCCATGGGAGGACATACTGGTAGCCGATACCGACTTTGAGGAAGACGAGCGACTTAAGGAAGGTGAATTGAACTCAAACAATCAAACTCCACTCATAAGACCAACCGCCTTCCAGCGGACCTCTGCATGAGTGGCTCACTCAAAGACTAGAGATCATAGGCTTCAGCCAGCTAACTAAGACCGTTTGCAAAGTCAAACACTTGGCTCAGCTACTAACAGCAGACCTGCGGATGAACAGACAAGTGAGGGATACATTGCGGACATGGTCAGACACTTGATGGAAGAAAGTAAGGGTATAAAGGACAATGGTTGAGGTTTCGCTCTAAGCCGAACTCCCTTCACCGATAGTATCCTAAAGGCACAATAGCCCAAGAAATTCATCATGCCACTAGCTATGCCCTCCTACAATTGAACCACTGACTCTCAACAGCACTTGTACAAGTACATTTCAAATATGGATGGTGCAAGGGCAACAAATGCGGTTCGTTGCAGTTGTTTCCCCATCTATCTAGAAGCTGTCGCCTCCATGTGGTTTACCGGACTCCCTCTACGATCTATCTCAACCTTTATCACTAACTAAGAAGTTCTTGGAGCAATTTAGACTACACACGGCTCAGCTAAAGGATGTGATTTCTCTGTCCGGTTACTTCCAAGGACTTAACGAATCATTAAAATTATTCATGAACCGCTTTAACACAGCCGTCACCGAAGTAAGCACTCCAAATAAGGATATGATTTTCATGGCTTTAGTCCCCTCGGTTCATCCAGAGATAGATTTTGGGAGATGGATTAAAATGAAGCAACCAACCACCATGAAAGAATTCAATCGAAAGGCTAGTCAATACTTGATATTGGAAGAGGCAAATACATTATAAGGTAAGAATACCAATATGCAAACAAATGAATCGATTTAGAGAAATGGGGCGGTCAACCAAAACATCAAGAATTCTAAAGTAACTGTTGGGAAAGATGGGGAACACAAAAGGAAGAACCAGCATCAGAACACCGGCAATGGCAACAGAGGTGGAAAGAAACTCAAAGGTCTAAAACGCGGAGAATACCCTCCATTGAAAGATAGTTTGGAGAATATTTAGCTAGAAACTCAGAGAACAGAAGAGTATCCGAAGCCACATCAGAAAGAAGAGTCTAAGTAACAAAGGAAGTTGGGGAACTTATGTCACTTCCACGAAACCCACGGCCATAACACAAATGAGTGTCGCCATTTGAAGAACGTGATCAAAGAACTGATTAGAGAAAACAAGCTCCAATAGTATGTGAAGAAGCCCAAAAATTTCGATCAGCCAACCGGACCTCATGTTTGCAACACCCAAGGAAAATAGTCTGGATCTAGCGGAGAGGGATCCAAGCAAGATGAATAGAGACTTGTCATCAATACCATTTCGGGAGGTCCTCATCCGGCACAGAAAATTTGGGGCAAGATGGAAAGATATGAAAGTTCACTCAAACATGCTCCAAAGGAAACTTGCTTTGCAATCGAAGATGGGACCCCTATTAGACAACAAAGGATTCTCAATGAAGACATCATGTTCCAAAACTGGGATAGTGAAGGAATAGAAGCTCTAACTTTAGATCCAATGGTGGTGATGATAGGAATCAGACCCGCTGTCGTGCGACGGGTGTTGGTCGATACTGGAGGATCGGTAAACATTCTATTTTGACATACGTTCGACTAAATAAAGCTTAATATAAAGGATGTCTCTACGTGCCAAACCAAAATCCAAGGATATACCATCCATCCACTACAATCGGTTGGCACAATCAATCTGCCTGTTGAACCCGAAATAGGAGATCGGAGTGTGGTTCTCACCCAAACCTTTGTGATAATTGATAAGATGTTGGCCTATAATGCATTCTTGGGATGGCCGATCCTCGCCAATTTCCGAATTATCCTGACATAATGGTGTCTCTCTATAAAATTCCCTACGGAAAACGGAGTTGGAATGATAAAGGGAGACCAGAGTGTCACAAAGGTATGCTACATCTCTGAATTGCACAAAACAAGAAAGAAAGAAAAGGGGAAGAATGTGGAGAAAACTCTCCACATTCGCGAACCGTCGGCATAGCAACTACAGAATCGCCCCTGGCTTTGGGACCATAGCCGATTCGATAAAGCTATGAACCCTAGAAAGAAGAGTTTAAGGGAGGAACGGGAAGCACTGCCAGAGATTACAGTCCCTATCCCTATAGACGTGAATGATCCGACATGAGTACTAAAAATAAGATCACATCTTGGAACCAAGACACGACAAGATTTAGTCAAGTTTCTTCATGCTAATATGGATGTGTTTGTTTGGATGCATTTCGATATGCTATGGGATATCGCCGAGGATAGCCTGTCACACACTTAATATCGATCCCAATTACATTCCAGTGAGACAGAGGAGGCGCACCCTAGGACCGTCATGGTCTGCTGCACTAAGGGAGGAAGTGGATAAGCTATTGGAAAATGGCTTCATCCGCGATGCAACCTACCCCGTACGGGTATCAAATTCGGTTTTGGTAAAGAAGTCCAATGGGAAATGGTGGACATGCATTGATTACTCATACTTGAACAAAGCTTGCCTAAAGGATAGCTTTCCATTGCCCAAGATCGATCATCTTGTTGACGCCATGGCGGGCCACGAGCTACTATCATTTATGGACGCCTAATCGAGATATAATCAAATCATGATGCATGGACCCAATCGAGAGGATACTAGTTTGATTACCGACCTTGGATTAACTTTTATCGAGTCATGCCTTTCGGACTAAAGAACACAAGGGCAACCTACCAATGATTGGTAAACACAATGTTGAAAATTCAGATTGGGAAAACGTTGGAAGTATACGTGGACGACATACTTGTCAAATCACGCGTATCAGAGAATCACTTAGACAACCTCATAGATATGTTCGAAAAATTGTGGAAATATGGAATGAAGCTCAACCCGTTGAAATGCTCTTTCGGTGTTGCTTCTGGCAAATTCCTTGGTTTCATCGTGAATGCAAGGGGCATTGAAGCTAATCCGGAACAGATTACCGCCCTAAGGAGCGTCAAATCCCCCACGACCAAAAGGGAATTGCAAAGTCTAAATGGAAAGATTGCAGCGCTGAACCGATTCATCTCTCGAGCGATTGACAAATGCATACCGTTCTTCGATGCATTGAAGAAGGGAAAGAAGAATTTCAAATGGAACGAAGCCTGCCAGACGGCCTTTGAAGAATTGCTCCATCATATGGAAACTCCACCGATCTTATCTAAGCCGATAAACGGGGAAGATTTGTTCGTTTACCTTGCTGCATCAACTCATACTCTAAGTGCAACATTAGTACGCGAAGAGGCTAGGGTCCAGCAACCCGTCTACTACATCAGTAAGCGGTTCATTGGAGCTAAAAATAATCACCCTAAGTTCGAAAAACTCGCCTATTACCTGTTGATCATGTCAAGGAAGCTACGACCGTACTTTCAAACTCATCCTATCAAGGTGTTAACGAATCAACCTCTGAAATAGCTGCTATGTTGCCTATAGACATCAGGTCGACTTCTGAAATGGAATATCGAGTTAAGTCAATATAAAATAACTTATCACCCTCGAAGAGCTATCAACGGACATGCTCTGGCAGATATCATTACCGAATTTACCGAGCGGGACGGTGAAGAAAAAGCACTTCAGACATGGTGCCATAGTGGAAGTTGTTTGTCGATGGTGCGTCAAATGATTTCTGTTCAGGTGTAGGGGTGGCAATCCAAACCCCCGAAGGATGATCTGTTGCTACGCTCTGAGACTAGAATTTCCTACCACCAATAATGAAGCAGAATACGAGGCTTTGATGGCAGGATTAAAAATCATTAAAGAATTAGGAATAAAAGCTATGCATATCTACATCGATTCTCAGTTAGTCATCTTTCAAGTGAAAGGAGAGTACCAAGCAATGGGAAACCTCGCCCTCTACTTGTCAAAAGCACGGGAATTGCTGTAGGACATCGAGCACTACACTTTAATTCACATTCCAAGGAAATAGAATATGCAAGCGGATCACCAAGCCAAACTAGCCAGTTCCGGAGATGCTCAGTCAATGGGACTAGTCCTAGTCGAAACGCTTACATCACCTAGTATAGATGATATGAATATCGATTGGATAATGGAAACTGTAGAGGATCGTAGTTGTTGATTACTTCAAAAATGGGCTGAAGCGGAACCACTGGCTATTATTACCACTAAGAAAGTGATTAAATTTGTCACTAAAAATACTATTTGAAGGTTTAGAGTGCCACGGATAATCATCACAGATAACGGAACTTAATTCGAAAGCGCTGAATTCAATGACTTTTGCAAGCGTTTCCGCATCGAAAAGAGTTTCTCCGCAGTGGCACACCCTCAAGTAAATGGGTAAGTGGTGGCGGTAAACAAAATCATCAATTCCACCATCAAGAAATATTTGATGAAAGCCAAAGGAAACTGGGTTGATGAGCTCCTACTTGCACTATGGGCTTACCGAACGACGCATAATTCAGCAATTGGACACTCGCCATTCGCCGTTGCATACGGATCTGAAGCAATGATCCAGGTTGAATTTGAAGTCCCCTCTCATTGGAAACGACCTGATTGACGAGAAATAGGAGGAAGTCGATCTAAGGACCATAGCTCACCAGAAAAGGGTAACGCTGCACTTGAACTCAAAGATCTGCAACCGTACCTTCGAAGAGGGAGATCTCGTCCTGAACAGATCTATCCGGCTCCATGAACATTCAGACTGAACTGGGATATTAGTTGATATGCCAATTAATGAAATGTTACAATGTGTAAGATATTAATTAAGAAAATTAACTAATAGATGTGACATGTTAATCTATTAATTGTGCTATTAATTAGGATTGTAACGTAATCAGTAGAAAATGTCAGTTAATAAGCAAAAGAAATAATAGTTGACCTAGATTTGAATATGTACATATAGGCAGTATATTGTTGCACATAAAAATTAATTGAAGGATCAATTAAGTAGGGGATTAATTAGATAATTGGTGGGATGCATCTATTTAAGAGAGAACGTAATGTAATTCTTTCCATCAGCCGTCACTTTCTTTATCCCTCTCTTACAGTAAACAATGGCTTCTTTCTTCATTCTTTTCTCCTATTTCTCACAAATCTTCATCAAATAAATCCAAATAAAATATATGTGAAAAAAATAGAGGAATTGCAACAAATTAAAGGAGAGAAGTTGTAGAACGGCGTAGTAATTTTAAAAGATAGAGATTTAAAGCTAAGGACGACAGGTGAGTGAATTTAATTATATATCTTTTACGTTTATGATATATTATCGTTAGATTCCCGTTAAATAATTTTATTCAGTATTTATTTCAGTAATTAATTCTGTTAATTAGTTATGCTGAGACTATAATTTGTATAAGAAAGCTTATATTTAACTAATATTAGGCTTGACGGTTAGAGAAAGGCATAAGCCTAAAAGTAAGAAATTTACAATTATTTACATCTATTTTAAAAGTTGAAATTTAGCCTGTAAATGTTAGCTTCTTTTTATTCCTTTTTTACGCGAATAAATTCATTAAAGAGAAAAATTCGCAAATATGGACTAAAATAGAAAGAACACTAGATTTACAAAAATTAAATGTAAAATAAGAAAATCTGAAATAAAAAGAGAAAAATAGAAATTTGCAGTAAATTATGCTAAAACAGGGAAAAATAAATAAAAAGGGATATAACTTGATTTGGAAGTAAGTGATAGATTAATTGGTTGGTTTAGAAAAGAGAATACATTTCTATAGTTTAATATTTAAAAGATAACGACAAACGTAATTGCAAGAATAAAATAAAGAAAAAGGGAATTAGTGTACAATAGAGAAACTACTGTATTTTACACTATCCAAAAAGTAAAGCAACAACAAAAGAGATATCTTGCAGTTAGGGATTATTATTTATAGCATTAAAATATGAAAATGGATTTTTAGCACAGTTTTTGTAACCAACCAAATAAAATAGAACTACTTCCTAGAATATAAGAAGTTAAAGTGAAGAATTAAAGGAATTAAAGAAGGAATCAAGTTAATTATTAGACAAGACTAGAAGCTCTGCATTTACTGCGTGGATAATAGAATAAAAGTAAAGCAGTTATTATGATAAGTAAATTTGTGACAATCGGACGTAGTCCCACGCCAAGATTGTCATATAACATAAGAGAATTAAAGAGAATTCAATATCATAATAAAAGAAGACGGACTATAATAGAAAAGAGACACTTGTAATTATATTTATAATATATAGATTATAAAAGAGAATAAAAGAGACAACTACAAGTAAAATTATAAAATAGGTTATAATTAAGTAGAAAGAACAGAAAAGGCTTATTTCAAGACTTAAATGAAGTTAATAAGAAAATAGAGTAGAAATAATAGAAGAGGCTTATTTTAATAAACTTAGACCTTGGATTAAGTTAATAAGCAAGATAATAGAAGTGGCCCATACCAACAGCATTCCCTTTCAGTCAGGAACTGATGGTCTCACAATAGTTAGGTGAGGCTGGGGCAAGATTATGCTAATTAGGGTAAATAAGTAGCCAACAAAATAAGAAAAGTAAACTAAACGCAAAATAAAATATTAGACTTATGCTCTAATAAAAGAGTAAGATGTGTTTGGAGCAGCCCAAAGGATGAAGAGCCTAACGAAGTAGTTTATCGCATATTTCAGCACAGAAGAAGCACGTCCAACTTTGTTATTTTGGGCTAGAAGGAAGTACGAGACTTCAACGGGACGTGAGGGTACTCTAGGATGGCCCTCTAGGGTAGGCATAGTAAAGCAATCCTCCAGAGGCAGGTCTGTAGGTGTTCCATCAAAAGAGTATGCCTTGACTGCTTTTTGCATGGGAGGACCATTGTATGCAGTCAAAAGGGGTTGATGTTTGGAGTAGGAAATTCGTATGTCCCAGTACTTGCAAGTAAGTTTTAGTGGAAAGGACCCCAAAGGATAGTCGCATGCGGATATCGGGCCAACATCAAATCCAAGAAGCGAGTTCAGGAAAGACTAGAGTTAAACCAACAGTCCAATGAACCTTTCACCATCGATACATTGGATGAGGGGCGCCGCCAATTGGATGTTTAGATTGTTTGCAGTAGGGCATAGCCACTTAGCTCTTTAGAGGTCTTTTGATTAGTTGAGGGGTGGCTGCGTGGGGCCATAGCCACGATAAGAAAAGAGACATACCAAATAGAATATCTGTATTGTAGGCCTAACAAGGCAGTCTTGTACAGCAATATAAAATCCCCGACCGAGTTCCGTACAAAGTAGACCTTGTTAAGCGGGATTCAAGGAGTAGACAAAACGATTACGTATAGTCCTCAAGGTACGCATAGGGTGGTACATTATGGATGTCCGAGCATTAGTATAGACTAGTGCGGATGAAGTTTTACGTTTTCATAGTAGATGACAGAACATTTGTATTGTAGGCCTTACGAGGCAGTCCTTTATAGATGTAGTCATAGAACGCTATAGGAGCAAGACGATGGAGTCCTTTGCGAGGAGGATACAAAATGTACTATGGGTAGTGTGTAGGACCGATGCGGTCAGTGGGCATATAGCTACATATATATCAGTTATTAGGTTTTAATCTACTAGGGAGTAGATGAGCACGATTCATGCATAGAGGCGAGAGTATTATAAACCCAATGAACCTAATATAATAGTAAATGGAAATAAAACGGTATATGTAGAATTAAGCTTAGAAGTGTATAATTTGTTCATTCACCAGAACTTAGTTCTGCCCCCCTCCTCATAACATCCTACAGGTTAGGTAGATGGCAGAGACTTTCCAGCTTTGAGACACTTGTTTAGAAAGTGTTATTATATTGGTGAGTATTTACTTACTATTATATTTTAGTCAATTCCGCTGTGAGATATTTTTTAAGCTATGATATATTTGTCTTTACCTATTTGCAGGATACCAGATACCCAACTCGGGCTTTAGTCGGCTTGGATTTTAGCATTTTTGCAAAAAATCCGAACGCACTGGAATTCGGGTTGTTACATACTTAGTTTGATATGCCAAATCCTTGCTGCACCGAGGATGAAAATGCAGAAAATTCTGAGTTTTGTCCTTGTGTTGATTGCTTGCAATTTTGGGAATTTTTGGAAGTTAAAGTGAGTAACCCTCACATTTCTAGTCTAGATTAATTTGCATGTGGTTGAATGGTGAAAATACTAGTTTTATTGATCTTTGTTTGGTGATTACTGTTAGTGTTTTCTAAATCTACTCCTTGTTTGCTCACTATCAGTTTACTGCTTTATGAATGTTGAAATTTGACTTTGCTCTATCCTTTTAATTGTTGTATCTGGTATTGTTAAGTGCATGCAATATTTTCCATAAAATGCTAAAGTAATAAATAAAATTTGATTAACAAAAATTAGGTGAACTAGCAATCAAGGGGACGAAACGCCTAGTGCTTGCTCCAGGCAGTTGTCCATCCCTCTATTGCCTTTCTCCTTGTCGCTTGTTCGCCGGTCGTTTTAAGTTTGATTGCTTTAATTTTTAATGTTGTTGTCCGATGATTTTCTTATATGAATTTTGAGTTTTGAATCAATGGATAATAATTGCATTTTGATGCTTTGTGTTCTATGGAAGAAATTACATTTTTGATGCCTTTGTGTTCTATGGAAGAAATTCCATTTTTGATGTATTCAATTATTGTTGAATTTCAGTGGTTTAATTCGTATTTTGATGATATTAATATTTATGAATTTTTTGGTAAGTTGGTTTTCAAATAAATAGCAATTTTGATTGAAAAATAAATATATAGATTTCAAGTGATCTATAAAGTGATTCAATTACATTGCATGAAGGTTTCTAACTCCTATTTTTATTAAAACACTTTGATACTATTTATAAACATTTAAAAATCTCATTTTATGGATTTTTGACTCTTGTTCCAAAACAAATAATTTAGAAAAGAATTTCCAAACCTGTTAATATTATATAAAACTCTTTCTTCATTCAGATGATAAATTCAATTAAAGGACTTAGTAAAACAAATGCAAGTGGTATGGAACACTTGCGTTTACTTTTTCAATTAATTCCGGGACTTATTCAATTAAAACCATATTTTCTCTTGAGTGGTGTTTACTAACTTATAGTAAAGATTCAAATAAACAAGTGCAATATGGGACGTACGAGTGTTATTTGATTAGTTACTATTTGAAGGTAGATAACACTTACAAAGATAAGTTTAACGAATTGTCTTTTATGTTGATCTATGATGTGCACGTAAATGTGTATATTTTTACTTCCATATTTAATCTACTTTTATTTAAATAAATGTCATAATTAGGTATTTTTACAAGTTTTTACCAAAATCCAAATTTCATCAAATTATCATTCATTCATCTTCATTTAGGGGTAAAATGGTAATTTTGTGCATGTATTAATTTTGAGAATATTCACTTGCATATTTTATTTTTATTTATAGGAATTTGGATGGAAAATGGATGAAGCCTTCATATATTCATGCATGCACAAGTGAAGGAGGACAAATGAATGAAGAAATAAAAGAATTTATGAAATCTTGGAGGACCCCACCTTCCTACTTACCATGATCTAAAATTAAGAGCTAATGCACATGTTAGTGGAGATTAAAAGCACATGCACATTAATGAAGGATTAATTCATGCTAGTGATAAATTGTTGGCCACACTTCCTAAGGGGTATTTTAGGTAGTCCCCTAAAATATGGATTATGGTTTTAGACATGTATAAATAACCCTCTTATGTTCATGTAATGAAGCTTTAGACCACTTATCATATTATGAAAGTTGTAGCAACAAATTATATGAGAAATAAAATGGCTTCTAAAGCCTCCTTTTCTTCTTTATTTTATTTTATTTTCATGCTCATTTTTATTTACATGTTTTTTTTCCTTTCATGTTAGTAGTTAGATTTAATTTATGCAAGTAGTTTAGCTCTCTTTTTATTTTAATTAGCTTGCACTTCTTTTGTTTTCTATGTTGAAATTTACATGTGTAAAAATGATAACACAAATGAGTAGCTAAACCCCTTCAATTTAGGGGTAATGAAGCTCTCTAAAATTATGTAAATTCAACATATTTTATGATTTATGATTTCTTTTTAATGCCTCATGAAAAGTGGATGTTGATGTAAGTTTATTAGTAAATTTGATAGCCTATGTTATAATCACAAATAGGCTATTCTTACTCAAATTTGAACACAATTTACATCATAATCTACTTAAGTGATTTTGATTATGGAAATAAAATAGAAACAAAATTTTAATCTATGTTACTAATCAAAAATAGTAAATAGATCATGCTTAAAATAAATTTTGTTTTAATTTCATATTCATTTTCATTAGAGTTGACAAGTGGTTTTTGTTGTTGTATTATAGTTTGATGGATTAAGTTATGTTAATTAATAACATAAATAGACCATACTTAAGATAAATACATCACTAATTATACTTAGATCAAAATAGAGAGATCATAGATTATTTTTGTGTTGATTTATGTAAAAATATAAGAGTGTACTTGTCACTAAATTGCCTTTTAAATCTCATATTCCCATTCACTTTGTTCTAGCTAGTTTTCCATTTTTCTTAGCTTAAAACAATCTCAAGTTTGGTTTAATTTGATTGAATAGAATTTAAAATCAATTCAATTCTCTACGGATCGACCCGTACTTGCCATGTACTAAAATTGTACGCCTTCCGCTTGCGGTTATTTTTATTACATTTTCCGGCGATTTTCTAACCGATAGAAAATCATCGTCGAACAAGTTTTTGGTGCCGTTGCCGGGGAATAAATTTGATTTTATTTTTACTCTTTGAATTATATTTTATTTGATTTTATTGTGTTTTCATTTTTTTGTTTAGTTGCGTTTAAAAAAAATTGTGTTGTGTGATTTGTTGTGTGATTTGTGCTTTCATTTGATTTGTGTGCTTGTTGTTTTCTTTTTGCATTTGCTCTTCCAATATATATATATATATACATACACAATTTCATTTCAAAATGAAAAACATATATTCCATTTCAAGAATTGCATTACGATTTCTTTTTCCGTGTTTTTCTTTTACATTGTTGCTTCAAGAATTTCATTACAATTTCATTTTTGCCAAACATATTTGCACACATACAACCTGCACTCTTCCTCACTTCTCTATTCTCCTCTGTTCTACACTTCACTGTCATCACAACTTCACTGACCTCCACTCCTTCTCCCCCCTTCTCTGCTTACCATTGCCCTTTTCCCTGTCATCACATTCCATCGTCTCTGACCATACTTCTCTATTTCAAACATCCCATAATCACTGTTACTCCTACTACTCAACTCCATTGCCCACATACAAACATACACTTCATCAGTTCACTAATCCACTGCCTTGATATTAACCTACCACCCATCAATGCACCACCTATGGCACTACTGCAACCAACACCTTTCCAACTTTTCCACTGCCCACTACAAGTGCAACCATCACCCACACCATACAACCTTCTTCTTCCTGCACATCACAATTGCACACTCTATCCACCATCACAACATACTTGCAGACATCACTCCACATCCAACTCAACCATCAACACTCCACTGCCAAACACAAGCCCATTCAAACCACCTTCAACTTGCAAACAATCATCACCAAGCTCCATCGCCCTTCCAACATCCATTGTTGAAGTTTAACTCATCTCTGACTGTCAACATAAACATCAACTTCTCTATGATATCACTCCTCCTACTTCGCTCCTCTACCCACCATCCAAACAAATACCACTTTTGTCAACTGCACATCAAATACCACATCATATCCCTCAACCACTTCTATGCAAACATACTCCTCCACTCTACCTGACATATTCCTCACACTGACATAACTTCCTAAACCACTGCAAGCAAACAACCATCTGCTTGCTGCCTTTCAACCTGCTGCACCCCTACATACAAACTCTAATCGCCCATTTCTACCATAACAACAAACCCCACCCCCCGAACAAACAACCAACCCATAAACATTTCAGCATCCTTTACATCCTCTCCCTGAACTACCATTCTACCATTCACTAGTAAAATCTCCTCCACCTCCTGCACGAGCAATTGAAAGTTAACAACCATCTCCTCCCCTACCCAAAACTGACAACACTCCTTCAACCACCACTACTTCATCCCACTTCACATCCTCTTCCACTGCTTTTGCCTCAACATATCCATCCCCTGCCTCATAAAAAAATTGCCCACACTCACCTCTTCTCTACAATCCCCATTCACATACATTCCACTGTCATTTCCACCACACACACTATGCAATTTTGACCTACCCAAACAACAACACTTCGACAATCAACCAAATCCGAGCACATCAAATACCACCAGAAACTTGCTATCACAACATCAACTTCCACTGCTGCCCGCAACCTCCCTAAACCACCCTCGAACCCGCGCTCGAAATCTTTCAGCAACCCACGCCTAAAGTTGATCCCCTCGATTCTACGACTCTACATCAGAACAAATCCCGACTTTACCGACCATCAACCCGACACCATCTAATCGAACTTTGGGAAATTGGAATTTTGGTTTTGCGAATTTTGATTAAGGGGATTTTGGCTTCGAGAATTTTGAGAACGTGACTTTTTGAATTTTTTGGGCTTTGTGGGTATATGGGCTGTCATTGATGTTGGATTTTAAATTTGTGATATTTCTATTATTTTGTTTGGTTTTGTGTAAACACTCTTGATTTTAAAAGAAAAAAGAAAAATTTATGTTTTGTTTTAGAAAAATATATATAACTTGTTCAGCAATTTTTAGGTTGCAAAAGCAGATAAGAAGAGGAATTGCTACTAAAATTGCTCTGCTTACCAAATAAATTACCTGCTAAAAAAATCATCGCTTTAAAATAAAATTTGCTAATGATTCTGCACGCTCTGGTATCATTCTCTTATCACTTTTTTTATTTGCTTTGCATTATTGGTTGCTTGCATTTAAAAAAATTTTAAAAACAAATTTCATTCGTAGTTGCATTGTTAAATCACGTTTAATTTCAGTTTTGCATTCATCTCATCTTGTTTTTATTTTCTAAGGGCAACACCTAAATCCACATAAGGTGGGGGATTTCATCATCCCTTCCTTGGCCCACAAATCGCATTTCATCCTAGAATTTGACTAATAATAACGGTTAGACTTCGGACTTAAGGGAGTCACGAGCTCACCTAGGGCTTAATAGTACCTTGAACAGTTGTCTTCTTTGAATAATTTATTTTCTTGGTGTCTAGGCTATGGCAGAGCAATAATCATTTATAAATATTATGGTGATTCATAAATATTATAGGTATTGTTTCTCTGAAGGTACTTAAACCTTCGGTTGCATTACTATGGTGATTCGTGGTGCACCGATAACTCATGTCCGTTAGCTGGCTAAGAAATATTTTGTTGGATTAAGACAAAGAGTGATTATACAATTTTGGGTTAGGAGCTACTAAGGATTGAAAACTTGTAATTAAGTCCTTGCATTCATTTAGTTGCATTAGTTCATGCATATTTAAAAAAAGTTCAAAACCCAAAACTAAAAAAAATTGTACATTTTATTTAACTTAGTTTTTTTTAATTCAAAAGAAAAACCTTTTTAAATCTTTTCCTTTGAAATTTTTCAATAAAAATCAAAAATCCAAAATAAAATTATAAGGGCCCGTTTGGTTACCCATTTTCAGATAATTTTTAGTTTTCAATTTTACAAAAGGATGAAAACTTGTTTGCTTTCTCATTTTGTAAATTTCATTTTTGAAAATAAGCATTTTCCAAAATGGGCTTAACATATAAAAATGAAAACTGTTTTTTTTTGTTTTCTAGTTTTCGGCCCAAAATCAAAACGCAGAAAAATGAAAACCCAAACGCAAACCAAATGCACCAGAAACCCTATTATTTTCTCCGGACGCGGTCTCCAGAAATAACCTCATGAGCGAATTTTTCATCATCGTCAAATTTTATCACGAAATCATAAAAAATCAGGTAATTCCAGTTTTCTTTCTTGGTTATCTTGTTCTTCAAACTAATAAGTTAAACGTGAATGCTTTCATGATTCGTTTGATTTATTTTTGTTAATTAGGGTTTTGCTTGTAATCGCATATTGATTTTAATTGGGTTAAACGCTAATTAGGCTTTATTATTCTCTATTTGTACAACCGTCTACACAAGTATCAAACATTTTCAGCAAAAAAATTTAAACTCCTGCATGCGTGATTTATTACATTCGCAGCCTGTTGCTGCCTTTCAGGCAGATTTTATATTTATTTTTCCCCGATGCTCTGATTGTATATGTCAATAAGATTCATTTATTAGTAGCATAGACAGATTATTATTTTACAGTTATTTTGCTTGGTTGTTCTGTGCTAAATTGTTCCATTATTGAATATAAAAACACTTATATTTAACCGTGCGACTATTTCATAGTATATTTTGAAACTTAATAGGTGGATACATTTTATGGAACAGTTGATTAACTATAGAATAAACAGATAAAAGTATAGACACTGAATGAATTGTTTATCCTATGTACATTGTAGAATTATTAAAGTCGTAGTACAAAAGAAATAAAGGAGCATGTGGTACCTGCATGACTCTATTTTGTTTATGTTCATTTACTTTTTTCATGAACCTTGGTTTCTTTTACATTATGTGTCTCACAAAGTACATGACTTCATTAGCCGTTTATGTTTAAGAAACATGGCTTATATGTTTAAGAAAAGAAATGATCAAGGGAATGTTTGCTAATAATAATAATAAAAGCATTTTAAAAAAAGCTTTTCTGCTAGAGTAGGAGAGAGGCCATATTTGATGATACAATGTCAATTGCATAGGAAGTTCACCTAGCAAAAGTGGTAACAAGAGTTACATTACACTGGCAGGGTGCAACTTGTGCATAAGAGAAGAATCAGCAAATGTGATATAAATCTTATTTATAGAAAAATAGATGTTGCTCACGAGAGCCAAACTAAAGTAACAGTTACATCACTAAGCAAAGGAAAAGAGGTGAAAATGAGACTCTTATAAATATTAAAGATATCGTATTAAATAACAACATAAATAACTTCATTTATGGATGCTCGAATTAACAAAATATGTGTGCACATAAACATCCGATGAATTTTGTAATGGCGATGAAATGCCTGATATGTCAATCCTACAAGAATAAATATGGCAAATTATTTAAGTAATTTATGATTGCCTGATATTATGAAATCAACTATAAATTTAAGTAATTTTTATTTTCAATTTATAACAACTTAAAGCATACTCGTAAGAGGCAAGTTTAAGTTCAATATGCAGCTTGTTTGCTCTTTCTCTTCATTTTTAGTCTAGAGTTCTTCATAGTTTACCTTTTTTTTCTTTCATGCATATTCCATGCTCTATCAACTAGAACATAAGGGAGCTTTGGTTCAGAGTCCAATGTTCATGTATAAGTTTTATTTATAAGTGTGCTTTGTGATCTTGCCCTACATATATAATTGCATAAACTTTTTAATGGTTAAAAATTTCTCTAGGCATAAACTGGTTCTCTTTTTTTCTCCTCAATTGAACTTGAGGTGTTAGGCATAAACTGGTTCTCTTTCTGAATGTGGCTTTTAGTTTTTATGTGGTTTGGTAGTGTATCTATTTGCCTGTATTGGGAACTGTGGTTCTAGTTTTCTTCAAAAAGTACTTCCAGCTTTGCAGACTTGTTATGTTTTTAGTTGGAGCTTGCTGTATTGATGGAATTTTAATTATAGACCAACTATTGTGGTTTTAGACTGTTATTATTGTTGCATTTGCACTTTGTTCATGTAGAGAAATTTCTGGATTGATTTCTTTACTTTCCCACTGACATTGTTCTTTGTAGTTTTACTGAATTTGCTGCTTCATGTTTCCTGTGTTTGCAATTTTGTTCTTTGAAATGTATTGTTGATTCTGAAAGGCACCCTTTGGTTCATATAGAAAAACTGTCTCTGTTTTTGGAAAATCAAATTTAAACTGAAATGGAAATCAGAAGCAAAGCAAACAAATCAAAGTAAACTTCAGCCTGGAAGCAACTCAACGAGAATCAGAGCATCTCAAACTTAATCAAGCAATTCCAGTTTTAGATCAATTAATAAGCAAGCTAATTTAACAATGAGAAGCAGATCAAAATCAAACCTGGGAATAAGTTGCAAAACTGGAATCAATTCAACATCAAGCTATAGGTTACTCTCAGGTAAATTTTATACCTTATAGTTTAATAAATTTATGATTTCAAGATCAAGTTTTAACATAAAACAGATTCAGAAAAAATTTGCAGATTTGTTTTATATATATAAAAAAAGCGGAGCTTCAGATTCTCTGGAATAAAATTAAGGCAAGTACATTTCTTTTTGAAAAAAAAAATTGAATCTGAAATTATTAATCTGTAATAAAGCAAAGATTTAAACAATGATATTAATTAGTTGCAGGAATCAAACCAAGATCAAAGACTTAAACCATCTCTGGATTTCAACTGCAGAGAAAAAAACTTCTCTGTGTATAAAAGAAAAAAAAATCAGACAGTAAGTAGAATTAAAATTGTTGTGTTTGATGAATTAAATGAGCAAATACAACAGTGATTAAGCAAAGGTTTTTATTCACGAATTCCAGATCATTTCAAATTCCAGGCTCAAAATCTTTCCTCCCAGGATCAAAACACTTCTCTGTTCTTTTCAAACATCCAGGGTCAAGTTTGCTTCTCTGTTTTCAAAAGCTACAGGTGAGCAAACCACATTTTAGCCGGGGATTTAAGAAAATCTTTATCTTAGAATCTAAAAAGTTTTAGCCGGGGATTTTTGAACCAAATGTGATTTATATAGAACCAAAAAAATGCATCCATGCAATAGTTAATATAAATTTTATGCAGGGTAATGTCTATTGGATCTAGTATTATTTCTTATGAATCCGATGATGACTCTAGTTCTGATGATGATTTTATATTTATGGAGTACTATGATGCAGAGTTTGGTGATATGTTAATGATTAATTGCTTTGTTGCTAACCAAAGGAGTATCATGAATAGAGTACCTTGTAGAACATCATCGCTTACGGGAAGGATGTTCTTACTTGTTGTACTGAATGGAAATCCTTCTATATGTCATCAAATTTTTCGAATGCAGAAGCATGTATTCTTGAATTTTTGTGATGTTCTAAAAGAGAGAGGACTTTTGAATGATGGAAGAAAAGTAAGCGTGGAGGAGGGTGTGGCAATGTTTCTAATGATAATAGGACACACAACAAGATATAGTATTATTGCCGATCGTTTTCAGCATTCACACCATACTATTTCAAATTGGTTCAGAAGAGTTTTACGAACTGTTTGTTCTTTGGGCACGGAGATAATACGTCCATCGGATCGAGATGTTATACATGAACGTCTTGTAAACAAGTATCCCAAGTAAACGATTTATCTCAATATTTGCTTTGATAACACTATTTTCATCGATCTATTACCCTTCATACTGAAATGATAGATGTAATCGAGTATTGGTGCTGATATATATATTAATATACTTGTATATTTGTATTTTCCAGAAAAGAGAAGGCTTAACATGAGGAAGAAGAGCCACTTAAACAAAGCAAACACTACTTGCCTACAAGATACATCAAAACTTTTTTTCCTTTTTCTGTAGTGATACAATTGATATGTTTTATCTACCTTGTAATGATTTTGAGTTGAGATATGGTTAATTTGTAGCACTATATGAGCTAGTCTCATTTTAATATAGTTTAAATATCAGTAGTCATTATCATTTTGTGATCTTTGTCAATTTATGATTTTCTCAGTTTCATGACATTTTTTGTTAGTCTCATTCATTATCTCCTTTTACCTCTATATTTAATGGCATATTCCAACCAAATTTGAAATTGTCATTTTTGTTTTGGAATAACATTTTTGATTTTTAATTTAAAAACGATTTTTCAAAACTGTAGAACCAAATACATTTTTCAAAATATTAAAAACACTGAAAATGAAAAACCGAAATGGGCTTTGAAAACTAAAAACCAAAAACTAAAAATGAAAACAAACAGGGCCTAATCTTTTCAAAAACTAAAAAAATACAAAAACTTATAAAAAAAGAAAAAAAATTTGGAAATCCAAAAAACAAAACAAAAATCAAATTTTCCTTTTGAAAAATAAATTCCTTTTGGTAAATATTTTTTTCCTTTAAATAAAAAAACAAACAATTTTTCATCTCATTTTTCTAAACACTATTCCATTCTCTTAACTCGATTCTAACTTCTTTCTCTTTCCTTATTCTTCTCGCTAGTGCATGAGTATTTGGACTCGTGACACTTCTACGAATCGTTGGACTTGTGACTCTTCTACAAATTGTTTAACTTGAACAAATGATCCTCTTGAAATGGCGAACGAGAACGCCCCTCGAACTCTTATGGATAGTATCTATTCTGATAGAGTGTCTATCCCTTCTTGTATCACGTTACCCTCCCCAACGGGTAACCATTTCGAAATTCATTCAAACCATATTGCCGTGCATCCAAAATTTGGCAATTTTGAACACGGTGATCCTTACATTTTCTTAATGAAATTCGAGCAAGTTTGCGCAACCATTAAACTCCACCAACTTTCTAATGATGGAATCAAACTTCGATTAATTCCATTTTCTCTTACTAATTATGCTGAAAAATGGTTGTATAGCTTACATTCAAACTCGATCAAAACTTGGGAAGAATTCGTTAAAGTTTTCTAAAAAAAGTTCAACCCCTTGGAAAAAACAACTAAAATCCGAAATGAAATCATCAATTTTCATCAATTTATGGGTGAACCATTTGGAAAATATTTTGAAAGATTTAAAGAGCTTTTGATAAAATGTCCATACCATAATTTCGAAAAATGGACCTTTTCCAAATCTTATACGATGGACTTGAAAACGGCTCACGAACCTTACTTGAATAGATGTGCCAAG
The DNA here is from genome assembly GCA_030737815.1 of Allium fistulosum. Taxonomy (NCBI): domain Eukaryota; kingdom Viridiplantae; phylum Streptophyta; class Magnoliopsida; order Asparagales; family Amaryllidaceae; genus Allium; species Allium fistulosum. Next base: position 904,994,457 of record CM060903.1, read on the forward strand.
GAAATTTTCTCGCCCAACATCACGACGATGCTTGGCAATTTCTTGAAAACCTAGCCGAGAAATCATCCCAATAGGAACGTCTAATGAAAAATCCATTTATTCACGATCGAGCGCACACTCGATAGGATCATCTTTGGCTTTGGAAGCTAAAATCGATGCAATGATTAATAAATTCGACAATGTTTTCTCATTAAACCAAATGAACCAAGCTTCCCAACCCATGTGTTACAAACGTAACAATCCGAATCACATAACCGATCAGTGCCCTAATTCGATTGAACAACTCAATGCTTTCAATAAGGTTAAAAATGATCCATTTTCTCCAACGTACAATCCTGGTTGGAGAAATCAGCCGAACTTTGCTTGGAATCAAAATAATCCTAACACAGATTTGGTTCATCCCAATTTTCAAGCATTTCCGAACAATGCTTCGAATCCTCCCTTTCAACCCAATCATTTTCAACAAAATTTTGCTAGTCCATCTCAAAATCAACCGCAACAATCTCTTGCTCCCCAAGACGATAAACGTTTGTTTTCACTTAAGAAAAGTCTTGAAACTTTGGCTAAAGCAATGACTCAAAATCTCCAATCAAATAGCAATTTGCAAAATTTGTTAACCTCGTACATGCAGAATACGAGTCAATCGATTGCTAAACTTGAAATGCAAATGAGTTAGTTAGCCACGTCTGTAAGTGAACGTGAACGAGGCACATTCCTAAGTCAGCTAGTTCCGAATCCTAGAAATCAAAACACGAATTTGAATCAAGCCAATGTTGTTCAAGATAGCAACGTAACCCAAATGAATGCTAACGACTTTACGTCCCGGTAAACAAATCGATAATCAAGTCGTTAATCCAAACGATTTACCGGAAACCCCTCTCAACACTTCTAAAACAACAAATGAATTTGAACAGAACGTTGAGCCAAACATCGAATCAAACTCCAATCCAAGTTCTTCTTCTACTCAAGTGACACACCTACTAAGTATCGTATTCCATTTCGACATCACCTTCGACCCAAGAAACACTCTAACCAAATGGAAAAGATGTTGGACATTTTTAAACAAGTCAAAGTTAACATCCCACTTCTTGATATCATTCAACAAGTCCCAACTTACGCTAAATTTCTCAAGGACTTGTGTACCCAGAAACGACACACTTATGTACCCAAGAAAGTTTTCTTAGCCACCGAACTTAGAGAAGTCTTGTCCCAATCAATTCCCATTAAATACAAAGACCCTGGATGTCCGACGATCTCATGCACGATAGGAGACAAAACGATTAACAAATGCTTACTCGATTTGGGTGCGTGTGTCAATTTGATTCCTTATTTCGTTTACCAACAACTTGGCTTGAGTGAACTAAAACCGATGAAAGTAACCCTTCAATTTGCCGATCATTTGATAAAGAAATCCATGGGAGAAATCAAGGATATGCTCATCAAAATTGGTCAATTCATATTCCCCATCGATTTCATCGTTTTGGGGATTCAACCTGTGAATAATCCGATGAGTCAAATTCCATTGATTTTAGGCCGACCTTTCTTGTCTACTTCAAATGCTTTAATCAATTATCAAAACGGTTCGATGAAAATATCTTTTGGAAACATGACTTTGGATCTTAACATCTTCAATCTTGAAAATCAATCGAATCAACCACATGACCAAACATTGGATGTTAGCTCCATTCAAGAAAATTTTGATGATGAAACAGTTGACCTAAACAACAAATGCGAGACCAAATACGAACAACTGTTTCAGAATGAGCCTAACGAAATTGAAATTGTGCTTTCGTTTAAACCCCTTACCGTTAGTTCAGAACTTCAACCAAATTCTTTGATTGAGAAACCTACGAAGTTGGACCTTAAACCCCTTCCCGATCATCTTAAGTACGCATACTTAGGTGACAACGAAACGCTTCCCATGATAATCTCTTCAACTCTCTCTCTTAATCAAGAAGCTTCCCTTCTTTCAATTCTGTCGAAAAACAAAGAAGCAATTATATGGTCGACCATCGATATAAAGGGAATTAGTCCCGCTCTTGTTCAACGTCATATCCACTTAATTGACAACGCCAAGCCTATTCATGATGAGCAACGAAGGCTTAACCCAAAAATGAAGGATGCGGTTCGTGATGAAATTCTTAAACTCCTTGATAATGGAATCATATACCCAATCTCTGATAGTTCATGGGTTAGCCCAATTCATGCCATGCCAAAAATTTCTGGACTTACCGTTATCAAGAAGGATTCTAACGAACTCATTCCAACTCACACTCAAGCGGGTTGGCGTGTTTGCATTGATTATCGAAAACTAAATGCTACAACACGTAAGGATTATTTCCCTCTTCCTTTTATCGACCAAATGCATTAACGTTTAGCCGGCCACGAATTTTATTGCTTTCTTGATGGTTATTCCAGTTATAACAAAATTCCAAATGCTCCCGAGATCAAGAGATAACAACTTTCACGTGTCCCTTTCGTACTTTTGCTTATCGACGTATGCCATTTGGCCTTTGTAACGCTCCTGCTACATTCCAAAGATGCATGGTAAGCATTTTTTCTGATATGATCGAACCGTTCTTGAAGTGTTTACAAACGATTTTTCTATCTTTGGAAACTCTTTCTCTGAGTGCTTACACCATCTTGAATTGGTTCTTAAATGAAGCAAGGACAAACACTTAACGTTAAATTGGGAAAAATGCCACTTTATGGTCAAACTTGGCATTGTCCTTAGGCATGTCATTTCAAACAAAGGCATTGAAGTTGATAAAGCTAAAGTTGACGTAATTGTGAAGTTACCCATTCCCAAACCTGTCAAAGACATTCATTCATTCCTTAGACACGTTGGTTTCTATCAACGCTTTGGGAAAGACTTCAGTAAAATTTCTCAACCTCTTACGACTCTTCTTGGAAAATACGTTCCATTTGACTTCAATTCTGACTGTGTTTCTACTTTCGAAAGTCTCAAAAACGAACTCATTCCTGCCCCCATCATTTTCTCACCCAATTGGGATCTTCCCTTCGAAATAATATGTGACGCTTCTAACTTTGCAGTTGGTGCTATCTTAGGACAACGCATCAACCAAATTCTTCATGTCATCTACTATGCTAGTATGACTCTTAACGATGTTCAACTAAATTACACAACCACTGAAAAGGAGCTTCTAGCGGTAGTCTTTGCATTTGAAAAGTTTCGACCTTATTTGATCGACTCACACATTACTGTTTACACTGACCACTCCACTCTTAGATACCTTTTCACTAAAAAGGATGCTAAGTCTCATTTGATATGTTAGATCCTCTATAACACCCCTGATTTTTGATAATATTATTTAGGAGATTTAGTTAGATAAACTAAATAAAATAATGTGTTGATTAGGAGATTGAGATTTGAATTGATTAATGTAGCCGTGCCTTTTTAACTAATAAATTAAATGAAGGGTTTAAAATGAATTAGAGGAGGGGTACTATGAGAAAGAGGCCATTCCTATATTATCTTCCTTAGGTCGTGTATCTTAATACATGTTCATTCTCATTTCTAAAATTGAAAAGCAAGGCCGCCACCATTAACAAGGAAAGAAGAAGAGGAAACTAAAGAAAAGCTTAAGGATAAGCAAATTCAAATCAAACTCATTCAAATCTCAAGCTACTTAATCTCTGAAGCATAGGTGAATAATGTTTACATCTCTAAACTTTTATGGTTTCGGTTTTAGGATTAAATCCGAATGATTTTGCAAAGGTTTGCCATGTTTTTGAATGATAAAATGATTATATATACAGGTTGACGATTTATGTATGTTCATATAGATTTTATGACATGTTTTAAGATGAAAACCCTATTAAATGACAACCGTTAGCCTTGCAAATATTTATGATGATCTAAAAAGTTATTTTAGAGATGGGTTTCAATTTTTTGAATTTTTGTGGAATTATTATGAATTTTCTAAGGAAGAAAATGGTATTTTAGATTATTAAATTATTTACGGAAAAAATAATTATTGTTTGGATCTGAAAATTTTATTTGTTGAAGAGAACATATTAATTGATTTTCTAGAATTTTTCCTGAATTTTCCAAGGTGTTTTAATAGTAATATAAAATTATTTAAGGAATGAGACTTAAATGTTTTATATAATTATAAAGGAGAAATGGGCTTTTTCAAAATTATTTAAATTTCCAAATAAGGAAAGTCGGCAACATTTTTGAATATACAATTATGGCAACCAATTAGATTTAGACAAATAAAGCAGGTGGGGTACAAAAGAACTATTTTAAAGTACAAATACATAGTTTTTCTACTATTTCAATACTTTCGGCAAGAGGTTCCGCCTCCATTCCAAACCTTCTGACAAGGTCGAAGGTCGAAAGGTATCAAACCTTTCGACTAGGTCAAATACCAATGCACATGGTATCAAGCAACTAGTACGTAGTGAATTGGATGAAGTTGAAAGGTTTAGGGATGAAAGGTTAGAGCTTTCGAAGGAGATGAAGTTTTGTTTTGGGTTTAAAGAAAATACGCCTACTAGATTTCGACAAAGAGCTTTCGACACTGTCAAATGGTTTAAAAGAAAAAGGTTTCGATTGCTTTGCTTTCTTGTTTTAATTGAAAGCTTTTGACAAAGTCGAAAGGTATAGCTTTCGACAAGGTTGAAAGCTTAGTTGCCGCTTACAAACCTTTCGACGCAGATGGAGTCAAAGATTATCTTTTGTTTTATAAACTTGCTAGCTCTCTCCATTGATTTCGAAGGGTTGGTTCCAACATCAACACTTCATTGTTTTCGAATGGTTTCGAAAGGTTTTATAAAGGTTTTGAATCAGTTGTTTTCGACTCCAATGTTTTTCTGATCCTTTTGCTCTACTTGAAGGTATAATCCAAATGTTTTAATTCGTAACGTTTTAAAGGTTTCAAAGTAGTTAACTTTGAATGGTTTCGAAAGGTTTTCACTTGTTTTCACTATAAGAAAAACCGTCTTTTATAGCGGCATATAGCCGCTATTAAACACAACTCTAGTGGTTTGATAAACGCTGTATATCGACATGTTATAAAAAAGAACTACACATTTATAACACACAAAAAACCACTCCAAAAGGGCATGATTTCATAGCATAAATTAGCCGCTATAAAATAGTTAATCTATAGCGACTATTTCATGCTATATGTCAACATGTTTATAGTATATTCTACATCCATTTACAGCATATATACCGCTATAAAATGTGTAGATACAATAACGCCTATTTGCTGCTATCCTTTGACGGTAACCTCATACATTGCATTATCTTCTTATAGCACTTATGTCATATAGTTAATACGCTTTTTAGGAGCTATGCTTTATTTTACTATATATTTGATGCACCCCACTTTTACATTTTAATAATAACAATCAAAATGAATCTTCTTTAAATAGATAACAATTTGAACAATGTATGAACGAAAAAAAAATATAATAATCAGCAAATGTAACGCATATTCATGATTACAAAATAAAGTATCAACTAACAAAAAATAAGTTCAAACATGAGTTACCAAATTCAATACATATTCATGATAACAAAAGACAACATAGTTCAAAGTTAACGTTTACAAGTACCAAATGCATCACTAAGAACTTGAACTGCTCAAAGCCTTTCTTCATGCATGGCTTCTGTCATTGGTAGTACTTCCTAAAAATTCAGAACAATTTGAAAATAATTATATAAAACTCAACTGATATTTATGTAGATCGACTCACAACTAGCTTTAGGTAAACTCAAAGGACTGGCAGAAGACTAAGAATAGAATTTAGGTAAACTGATATCTATGATAATTAAGTACTATAAGAAGGATGTGGAGGATCAGAACATGTGGAAGAAGGAGAGGTCAAAGGCGAGGCAGAAGACTAAGATTGGATTCAGTGCTAGAGTGGATGCTAAGATTAGACATCTTAAGGGAAAACTGCAAAGGAAAGCCACATGCATTCAAGATCTGGAAAGAAATGTATGATTATTGCACAAATGATTGTATTAGTTTTTATATTTTAGGAGTGACAAGCAAAAAAATCTGTACAAATTTTGTATTAGCTATAGGTTGGGTATATAAACATGTAATCGAGAGAAGTTTTTTAAGTTATACAACTATGATCCTATAATCAAGGTAAAGCTTGCTGCATATAATTACTGTAAATGGGATAATGAACTAACCTTTGTTTGTATGAACTGTTGTACGCCTCCAAAATAACATCTTCATTGTGTTAACTATATCTTTAACTACAAATCTAGCATAAATGACGTGTAGATATTCAATATCTGTACTTGGTCCTCAACCTGAAGTCATTTTTTCATGATTGTAAATAAAACTGTAGAAGATATGACATGTTCAAATCGTATATAGAACTACAAAACACAGAAGACATGGTATCACAGAGAATGTGCTATCGGTAACCAAGTATATCTCTTGAGCTCTTAGGTCTACAGAATGAAAGAAAACGCCATTTATTAAAGGATGAAAATCGCCAGTTAAAGGTTTAGGAATAGATGTAAGATTGGTTATATGAAAGAATGCCTACTAAAAAAGCAACATATTCAGACATCAGTTAATGGTCTTTTGGTAGATGGTCAGTTATTATAACAAGAAAAACAATAGAAACTTGAAAAGAAAAAACCTTTTTCCATCCAAGCCACTTTGGAGTTCAAGCTAAGAAGATAATCTAATTCCATAGATGCTAACTGTCTTATATAAATCTCAACTGATATTTATGTGGTGTGACAGAAATTCAATTGTTGAAAGAAGGGATACAAAACATGGAAGTTTATGTATAAAAGTATAAAGTGTATTGTAGGTAACCAGTTTTGCGGGTAGTGTAGGAGGGTAGGACACAAAGTGGGAGATTGCAATGCTCAACCAAATCAAAACTGGGAAATGCGCAAGTACTACCTTCGAGCTCCAATGGTTCATCGTATAACCAAATCAAAACTGGAAAATGCGCAACTTTATTATTACTATTATTATATTCTTTAGTTTTCATAAACTTAGTTAATTATTATTATTATATATTATATATAAACTTGGTTATTTTTTATAAAACTTAGTTGTTTTTATAAAATTCACTAATTTTCGTCTGTAAACTTAGTTATTTTTTATGAAATTTTGAAATTTATAAAATGAAATAGATGTAAAGATGTTGAATACTTTATAATTTATTGTTGTTGTTGTTGCAATCATTATAAACTTAGTTAATTTTCATAAACTTAGTTAATTTATTATTATTATAAACTTGATTAATTTTATAAACTTTTTTAATTCTTATTAAACTTAATTAATGAAGTTAATTTTTATAAAATTAGTTAATTTATTATTATTATTATTATCAATATTATTATATAAATTTAGTTAAATTTTATAAAACTTATTTAAATTGGTTAATACTTTATCATTTACCACTATTATTGTTATTGTTGTTATTCTAAACTTAGTTATTTTTTATGAAACTTAGTTAATTTTTATAAACTTAGTTTGTTACTTGTTAATATTGCTATTATAATTTTTTTTGTTATTATTATTAGTATAAACTTAGTTAATTTCCATAAACATCAGTTAAATTATTATTATTACCAACTTAGTGATTTATTATAAACATAGTTATATTATTATTATTATTATTATTATTATAAACTTACTTAATTTTTACAAAACATTATTGACGATGTTAATTATTATAATCTTTTTTAAATTATTTTGATTATTATTATAATATAATTTTAATTAATTTTCATAAAACTTAGTTAACTTGATTAATATTATATAATTTATAATAATAATAAAAATAATTATCATTACTATAAACTTAGTTAATTTTTATAAAACTTATAGTTAATTTATTATTGTAATGAACATAGTTAATTTTGAAATGGCAAATGAAATTCCTTTGCTTTACCCGGCACATGAATTTGTCAAACAAAATAAGTTATAGGATTTACATTGTGAACAAATATATACATATGCCCATCAGTATTTAAGGAGCAAACCTCACAAGTGCAGCAAGAAGGGCAGTCCCATGAACTCCAAAGAAAGAGATCTGAGAAATATGTATATTTTTTAGATAATAACATCAACAAGCTATAATATGAAATCAATAATAAATAAGAGTTCAAAGAAAGACCTATGTTTTCAGCCCAACTTTTTATGCAGCTTATGTGATACTTTTTTTGCATGTTTTGCATGAAAGCATTTTCAGTGCTTTAGTACTACCTTTATTTTCACCAGAAAAACATATACGGCACATGACTTTGACAATAAAGGAACCTAGTTCTTCCTTGCCATAGGGGCTGCGAGCTTCTTCCAACGACTCCTGTAAGAGCAAATGCATCAATGGGTCAAGACCAATTTCGAATTAATGGTCTTTACCAATTCACCAAAATTCAAAATTAGCAACTAGTCCTAGCTTGCCAAAGCAATAGAAGAAGGCCAATATACTACTCACTTCACAAACATGCATGATCACCAATGTATGTTTGAGCCAAAGCAGTAGTAGAGGGCCCTGTTAGTATTTGACTTGATCATCTTAAAGAAAGAAAAACTCATACAAGAAGACTGGTCATCTCTATAGGTTTATTGACAGTGAATTTGATCCTCACCGCTGTATATTGTGGTATTGAAATGCTCCCAAAATTTTACCATGCAAATATAACTATCATGTACGGAAGTCCAAGTCTGGTCAGTACATAAAACAACACCATGGTATAACAATATTGAGGACCGAATTAACTTATAATACATATAAACAATAGACAAAAAAGATACGACAAATCTAAAATCAAGAAAACTCATTAACTTATTTAACTATTTGTAACCAATGAATGGTAGGGAAAATACTGCCAATTTGTATAACCAATGAGAGCATCAACTGAATCTGATTGTTGTAACGAATAAATCAATGAATCTAATAAGTGAAGCAACAATTGTTTCTTGAAGAGAATTCATGCTATAACCGGTTGCCAATGATAATAAATTAGTATTAGTTCAGTCCAGTTTCAAGTGTTAGACATATAATCTCTACAAATTGGGAAAAATCAACACTACGAGCAATCATTAATTAGAAGAAGAATGAAGTTGTAGCTAATAAGAAGCAAGTAAGAGATATGTTGGGTGTTGGCAGTGGAAGTAAAGCAAAACTTGTCAAGGTTAGATATATTTTATACCTTCCCTGCATATAATCAAGGTTCGAAATTCCGTTTTCCATTTCCGTTCCGGTCATTGGTAATTTTAAAATTTCCAATTCCGTTCTGGAAATTTCGGAAGTTCCGTTTTAATTTTGGTTTTCTAATTCCAGTACCTTTTTTGCTTTAATTTGCTATTTACGCTAATAAATGCCCAATACTGTCATAAATTTATAGTACATTTTTTATATTACATATAAAATACACTTATTAAAAAACCATTGTTTAAGATTATGTATTGTTCATTTGAGATTTTAAAATATTTGTTAATTTTTGAAATTTTTATTATAATTCGATGTAAATTAACAAAAGTATAACAATTTTTTTTCCATAGACATGATTTTTTGTCCATTTATTTATTGTCATATTTAATTTGTTTTCCTTTTTTAATTACTATATGTTTGTTTTATTTTTTTATAATTTTTTTTCTTCAATATTTGAAAAGTAAATCCGGAATTTGGACCGGAACCGGAATTTTGACCGGATTCCGTTCCGGTTATGAGCGGAACCGGAACGGAATCACCGGAATAACCGAAATTCCGTCGGAATTTTGAACCATGCATATAATATAACCCAGTAAACTCCTCATCGATTTTATTGAATAATCTAGTGCTGTAGCAATTTGAACTTTCTAATTACTTCTAATTAAGACTTATTCTAATTCTAAAAGAAGCATCAAGCACATTGTTAACTCTTTGCGATTTCATCTGCATTCTGTTGTACCTAATAGGAAGCATTAAGCACATTGTTAAATCTTAAGGCATTGATTTACTTTCCAGGAAATGGTTATTCAGCATGATAAACGATCTCCCAACAGTTTATGAAGTTGTAGCTAATAGGAAGCAAGCAAGAGAGAAATTGGGTGTTGACAGTGGAAGTAAATCAGAACCTGTCAAGGTTAGATATATCTTATACCTTGCCTGCATATAATATAACTCAGTAAACTCGCCGGTATCATGATTAAAATTCCTACCTTCCTAATACTGGCTGTGGTTTTAAAAAATTTAGATTTTCAGTTTATCTGTGGTCATGTGGTTTAATTTTTAAAATTTAAATTTTCATCGAAATCTGATATCATTTGATTGAATTTTGCCAACTTGTAAATAGTGGGCTATATTTTTCCTGGTGTGCAAAATCTTGCTACAAAATTAGTCTAACTTTAACTAAATATCATTATGTTTTGCACACATATCAATATTACCATCAAGTGGCAATTTGAGAAAAATAGTATGTATAATTTAGACTGTCTGTTAAAATTCATTATTTTAAGCCATAAAGGCAGCTTATTCAAAGTTTTTCATATATATCATCCCTTTTTTTCATGTTTCTATAAATATATTCAGAGATCAAGCGAAGGCCAGATAAAGAATAACTCGAAATTAATGGACGAAGATTCAGGAAATGAAGACGAAGATGGACATAGCGAAACTCTTTGCGGAACATGTGGTGGTAATTACAACGCTAACGAGTTGTCAATTGGTTGTGACATATGTGAGAGGTGGTACCATGGAAAATGCGTAAACATAGCCCCTACTAGAGCCAAAAGCATCAAACGCTACAAATGCCCCATCTACGGCTCAAAGAAGAGCAGGCGGTGAATTTTCATTTTTGCAGTTTTCCTTTTATATACATGCACCTCCATGCTTATTGAAACTGCCCTCTGGCTTTCTCATTATTTGTGGTATAACAGTATAGATAGTATAACTTTACATCCTATGTGATTATGTATGCTTGTTATATAGAACTAAGAGCTAGTCTTTTAAAACTTATTAGATATTAACAATTTGCAATAAGTTATTCTGATCTATGCTTGAATATAGTTACAAATATAGTTCTTAACTTTAACCCAAAGATGAAGGGCGTATGAATACACGGCTTGAGTATGTGTTAGAAGTAGAACAGAGAAAGAAATAAATAGAGAAAAGAAATTCTCTTCACTCAAATGTAGTTTCAAGAAACTAGTATAAATCTTAAAGCAAAGGAGAGAGTGTCACATGAATGCTTTCTCATAAAACAGCTTTCAACTCATCGCTAAGTGGCCTCCAACCATTTAATGTAACCGGAACAACTTCTCATACAAGTGGTCCTAAATAAGAAGATAATTTGATCGACCCTTTTCCTATTGGTTCGACTGCACTATTAAATCCAACTTCGATTTGCTCCAAAGAATTGAATGGAAGTCTTCTAACTTTAGTTGGCCCTCTAGGTTTTCTTCCAGTGTTTAGCTTTGCTTGCATGTCTCTCACTATCAATTACACCTCCAGAATTTCCTTTCGATTGAACTACGTTGTCTTTTGTGGGTTGTCTTGTATTTCAATATTGTTGTTTTTCAGTTCAGTTTGTACTTGATTTTTTTCTAATGCTTGTGGGTTGTCTTTATTATGAATCTCATTGTCTACTTGATTGTTTTCAAGCTGCTCCTCTCTTCCACAATTCATTTTTTGTTTGTCGATTTCTTTTTGCATGCAACCTCTCTTTTTGACAATATTACTCCTCTTACTCTTTTTCTATAGAAAACAGACCATTTTATTATTTTAAATCTGTCTAATATTGTGTATTTTCGTATTAATACTCTGTCTAATATTTCCATATTTTAAGTCTGGATTTTCTAACTTCATTCATAACTAACATAGTAAACAAAATTAACTTTAGATAAAAGGATCTATCATTATACATAAATCAGGTAAACTAAAAACAACAAGCTACAAATATATATCATATTTCCTGTGTCCGCTAATATAGTTTTTTCATTTTGGAGCCTGATACTTGGTAAACATTATACATGTGTGAAATAGCCGGAAAAAAATTAGTGAAAATTAACCTTACCTCTGACAGGTTGATGAAGATATAAATTTAATCAGACATATAAAGAGCCTTTTCATGGATCATTATGATTGCCATCTAAAGCCTGTCCTTTCAGAACAGTCGACATCTAATTCAAAAGTACATGCACAACATGGCCTCTTTGATATTCAAGAAAACATAACAATAATAAAGCCAACTAGTAACAACACAAATAAATTAAACCAAGAAGATGAATGCATAGGTAATAAAGAGAATGAGAATGAGAACGATGAAACAGAAGGAGAAACTGATACTAAAACATATAGCACACAGATAATGCCAGCAGATATTCAACCAAGTGAGCATATACAAATTGATACGTGCGAAAATATTCCATTTGGTTCACCGCATGAGTACTATTCAAACAATTTGGATAATGAACTATAGACATTAGCATGGATGATTCTTTCACAGAATGGCACCATTTGAATGATGATATATGTGGTCGTTTACCAGAACTATCGGGTATGTACCAATAATGATCAATACATTTAACTGTGCTAGCATATTATTATTGAAGTGTCTTTTGGGCCCTAACTGTGTAGGGATATATCAATAGTTTCATATGTTATACGTAGCTCCTCTTACTATATAATAAATAAAAAAATTTAGCTTGCAATAAATTCATCTTTTACATTCACCTGTTTCATAATTTTCTCTTCAGGTTCAAGTTTACTTCAGGAATTATCTACAGAAGATTCCTAGTACTCAAAAACAGTTTACATTCACCTGTCATTGAAATTATGTCCTGTCGGTGCCAAAAAAAATCGGATTTAGAAGAAGCTAAAATATTGATCATTAAGCTATTAATAAGTCTCTGTCATTGGGATAGGAAATTTATTTTATACCACATTTGAAGATTACTACTAATTTCCAACTAACGAGCTTTTATTAATATATTTATACTTCCAGAATAATAGCATTGTATTTAAATCTTTTTTCCAACTCATATTTATTCAGTTTAACGTTCAATAGTTGTTAATTTGTTAAATGTTCAATAGTTGTTAATTTGCAAAATTAACTAATTTTAGAAAAAGCTATTTCCTAATTTAGTGTCAAACCGTTCAATTTTTGTGTATTTCCAGTTTGTGGGAGTTAATGACAAAATTCGATTTATCTAGACGTTTAAAAGTATACCCTCAAGTGGTCCAAATTTTATTATAAATATCTAGATGCCCATGCCCATATGGTATAATGATTATCATATCATAATTGTAAAGAGAGCGATGTTATGTATAATATTATGCAAAATATATTATTCATTGGGATTTATCACCGAGTGCTTATCAACATCAACAAACAATACCGACAAGTAACCATTAAATAAGACATTTACGGATCAGAGGAATGTTTGTTCTCTTTTACTATACCAATATACTTTAGCACATGTAATGCACATAAATAATTATACATCAAAACAAAATAAAAAGCGTATTATGAAATAAAATGTGTTTTATGTTTTCTTCTTTTTGTGGATACAATTTACTATCGATTGAGAATGGATGAATATTGGATAAAACGTATGAGAAAATAAAATTAAAATCAGTTCCAAACATCATCTGAATGATTATTTTTGTTATGAACAATTTATGCTAAGCACAATTGGAGCAATGCACAGCAATTTCGCCAAGCCTGAAGTATTTGATAGATAAAGTAGAGAGTTTACAATAGATAACAAAGTTACTTGTTACTGAAGACTAAACTGAAGGAATCTCGCCAATATAATCAATAGGCAATTTGTATCAAATTTCTCTCAATTCTCAAACATTCAGATTTTCCTACGTCAGGTTTCTACTTGATTTTCCAAATCATCTCAGCTTTTTCTTCAATTTTCTTTTACACCACAATGGAAAAATTAATTATATATCAACTATTAAGTTTAATAGCCGTGTTTAATTTATAAAGAAACATGGTTCTAATTTCTCATTCAATGTCATTGATCGACCATTGGAGGACAGTCAGATTGATCCATTGAGGATCTTGATTTTATGCGGATTAACCAACAGTCGATCAGTATAATTTTGGGATGATGTAGGTTTTATACTAGTCAATCGGCGCATCTTGATAAATCCGGCCGGTTGTAGATGTTATATTAACTTGCTCAAATCAATTTCTTTTCCTTATCAAGTTGTAGAAAAAAATTATCTACTTATATTTTAATGACAGTTTGGCTAAAGTCCTATTAAATTTCAAAATACACCAAACATCATTGCTAAAAAAAGTATGTAAATTAAGTCCCTAGAATTAAGTTACTGAATAATTGCAGACATTCCCGCAATTATTCACCAAGAAATTAAGGACGTTTCTGCAATTTTTTGAAAAATTTGCGGAAATTTCCGCAATTATTCACAAAAAAATTATGGAAATTTCCGCAATTATTCGCTAAATAATTGATGCAATTTTTGAATATTAATTGCATAAATGTCTGCAATTATTCACTGAATACTTGCATAAATGTATGCAATTATTCAGTAACTTAATTTTATGGACCTAATTTACAATCTTTTTTTGAGAAGGAGTTTTTGTGTATTAAGTTTGATTGTAAGGACCTGATTCTATTCACTGTATTTTATTTTTTAAGGAAGACAATGAAAGTATAAACGTACATTGCAACAACCTAGAAAATAATTTTGTTATATCATGTGCAACTTCAGCAATTCCAAAGGAAGAAAATTTATCAGATGTTCATAATTTTCGTTTACCTTATGCTTTATTCATGTAGAACTCTTTTACAAGCTACAACCTTAACGTACGTAAATCTTTTTTATCTGTAGGTTATTACAAATACAAATGCATTATTATGTGATAAAACTAAGCTTCCTGTTACCTCAAGATTTCATATGATAAAACTAAAATATGGTATCAGTAAAATAACAAACACAAATGTTATTCTTAGTAAATCCGAGCAAATAGTTTGCTAGAGCGACAACCTAGAAATTTCGGTCAACTTCGGAACTGCTGGAGAGCTAGATCAGAGATGGCGAGCTGGATCAAAAAATGGAGATGGCGAGCTAGATCAAAGAACGGATATATCAAGCGAGATCTGGCCAGTGAGATGAGCGAACGAAAATTAGCTGCTGTTATTGAAGTCTTGGGAGGAAAACGAGAAGCGATAAAGTATTTTAAGAGGGAGACGAAAATTTGGGGTGGGGTATTTTCATTTTTGGGGCCAAGCGTTACGTGTGTAAACAAAGCAAATAAAGTTTTAAAAAGGTAAATAATTAAGGATAAACAATAACGCTTTAGAATAAATTGTTATTAATTACCGCTATTAATAACTTACTTTCTTATAGTGTTTAAATTGAACCCAATGTCTTCGAAAGGTTTTGAGTTTCATTACTTTCGAAAGGTTTATAAATGATTTTATAAGGGAGGTAACCCAAGCTTTCGACAAAGTCGAAAGGTGAAAGCTTTCGACAAAGTCGAAAGGTGAAACCTTTCGACTAAGTCGAAGAGAAACCTTCCGACAAGGTCGAAAGGTGGGACCTTTCGATAAGATCGAAAGGTATGGTTTTAATATTTTCGAAAGGCTAAGGTTTAAAGGATTTAGAAGGCGGATGTCATATGTTTTAAAGCTTGTAAAAGGAAGGCTTTTTAAAAGGTTTTGAAAGAGTTACCTTCAATGATTTCGAAAGGTTTATTAAAGGATATGAAGGAGTTACCTTCAATGCTTTCGAAGGGTTTTATTAATGGTTTTGAAGGAGTTACCTTCAATGGTTCCGAAAGGTTGCTTAAAGACTAGGCAGATAGCCTAAGTGTTTTAAGTTATAAAGGACTTTAACTTATTTTAAACGGATAGATAATCCTTATTGAACACTATCAACATTATTTTGACTAAAGTATATATAACATGGCAAAAATAGCTTAGAGTAAAGCTAAAGATATATTTTTCTTGTATATATATGGTTTGACGGACTAAATCATTTTGAAAAGGTTTTCAAGGAAAATTTGAAGGGCAGTTAGCCCAGATATTTTGAAAGGTAGTTAACCTAAAAGAAAATTCGAGCAGTTAGCTCATTTAAATTCGGACAGCCAGTCCATTTTGAGGGCAGTCGGCTCAGATTACAGTTAGTCCAGAGGACAGTTAGTCCAGAAAAGAGTAGTCAGCTCTGATATGAACAGATAGTTCATTTATTAGCATAACGGACTTTGCTACTTTTTAAGGACAGTTAGTCCACCCTTTTTACCTGTTTTGGGTAGATAGCCCATTATCTAGCATAAAAGAAATTGCTATTTTGGTATAATCAGTTTTAGGACAGATAGTCCAGAAGAGAGCAGTTAGCTCAGAATTTAGGATAGATAGTCCAGTGTAGAGCAGACAGCTTAGATTTTAGACAGATAGTCTATTTTATTTCTTGTTTTAGCATAATGGATACTACTATATTATTATTATAATCAGTTGATTAACCAGTTTGGTTGCAGGAAAGGATTTGCAAAATATATTTTTTGAAAAGAGATATTAGTAAGTGGAAACCCGTTCCGTTAAGCGGCATGGTCTCACTATATATCAGTAAACAGAGATGTAACAGAAATTATTCATACCAACCTTTATGTCTGACTCGAAGTTTTTGTTTCCCCTTAAAATCTCGGGTGCTCAAAATTTAATTTGAGTAGTCTGAGGGTTTAGGTTTTCAAGTTTTATCAGATTTTAGCGAATAAGCTTCCGAAGACGAGCAGGTGGCTGACTGATAGCTAAATTAGGAATTCTATTTTAAAATTGTTTCCGCTGTGTATTAAGATAATTGTGTCTATATTGCTTTGATCATCCATGGGGGCATCTTCATATGTCGCTCTTGGCATATTGTTGTAAATTATATTTAATCAATGTTTGGGATACCTTTGGGAATTTTTGTAACTTGGATATGATATTATTTGAAATGTAATCATTGAAAATTATTGTTTTTGGAAATCTGTGATTTTTTTCATATTCAAATGCTTCTGATATTATGGATACCATTAACATTACCGTATTTTGTCACCAGAAGTTAATACTATAGATGACTGCAGCATCCATAGTGCTTAGCTTTTGGCCTCCAGATATGGGATGTTACACCTCCTATTCCAAGAATTTGACCTTACGATCAAAGACGAAAAGGATCTGATAACGTCATTGCTAATCATTTGTTTCGTCTTCCAAATGCACCATCTTCTTTACCGATCAACGAGAACTTTCCAGACGAACAACTCCTTTCTGTTTCTGTCGATCCATGGTATGCATACATAGTGAACTATTTAGTCACTAAGGAAACTCCTTCATTTTGGTCGAAACAAGATAAATATAAATTTCTTTCCCAAGTCAAGTACTTCTATTGGGATGATCCATACCTGTTTAAATATTGTTCCAACCAAATCATTCGATGTTGCATCCCGGATTGTGGAATCAAAAGTGTTCTTTCATTTTGTCACGACCAAGCATGTGGTGGTCAATTCGGTCCGAAGAAAACCGCGAAAAAGGTGCTTCAGTGTGGCTTCTACTGGCCTACTCTTTTCAAAGACTCATTCGAATTTTGTAAAACTTGCGATCGTCGCTAAATGGTAGGAAGAATCTCTCGATGAAACATGATGCCTTTGAACCTCATCTTTACGATCGAGATCTTTGACTTTTGGGGTAGTGACTTTATGGGACCGTTTCCCAATTCTTTCAGAAACTTGTACATTCTGCTTGCCGCTGATTACGTCTCCAAATGGGTCAAAGTCGTTCCATGTAAAACAAACGACCATAGAGTTGTTGTGAAATTCAGAAAAGAAAACATCTTTTCAAGGTTTGGAACACGTCGCACAACAATAAGCGATAACGGAACCCACTTTTGTAATCGATCATTTGAAACTGTAATGAAGAAATACTCGATAACCCATAAGTTATCCACTCCATATCATCCTCAAACTTGTGGCCAAGTTGAAGTTTCAAATCGTCAAATCAAAGAAATTTTGGAGAAAATCGTTAATAATAATAAAAAAGATTGGTCTCAGAAATCGACTGACGTGCTTTAGGCTTACCGTACTGCTTTTAAAACTAACCTTGGGATGTCCCAATTTCATTTAGTTTACGGGAAAGCATGCCATTTACCAATTGAAATCGAACACAAAGCATTGTGGGCAGTAAAGAACTTAAACTTTGATCTGATAAAGCTGGCAAAAACCGAAAACTACAACTCAACAAACTAGAAGAACTTAGGAATGGCACGTATGAAAATGAGAAAATTTACAAAGAAATAACAAAAAGTTCTTTTGTATGACTCTTGACTTCACTTATTCCCTGGGAAATCAAAATCAAGATGGACCAGACTATTTGTGGTACGTGTTTTTCCACACGGTGCAATAGAAATAGAAAACCCTAGGGATAGATCGATTTTCAAAGTCAATGGTCATCATTTAAAGACATACTTAGAATTGCCAAGTAATCAAGAGGAGGAGCTCATGATTCTTCATGAGCCATGTCTAGTAAGAAATGTTAACCCTCTTTTGTAAATATGTACATATTTTTCCTCACCACACTCGTTATATCATGCATTGACTGTGGGGACACTGTCAAAATTAAGTGGGAGGGAGTCCCATCGACATTTTTGATTTTTCATGATTATTTTTTTGCATTTTCTTTCTAAAACTCAAAACTTTAAAAAAAATCCCAAAACAAATTTTCCTTTTTAGCATATTGATTTACTTTTAGAGAAGCACCATGGGATAAGTACACGTTTTAGTTATTAAATTGAAATTTTTGAAAATTTATTTGTCTAAACAAAAATAAAATAAAGTTTGATTACAAGTAACTATGGTTTAACTAGTATATAGGAAGGTTCATAGGTATTAATTATGAAGTATATCCTAATTGTAAATCATTGTTTAAAAGATTGGTTGATTTAAAGTAAAAGCGATACAGTTTTTGATCTTCTAAGTTAAGTGGTGCTAAGATGATTTTGCAAAACTCTCTCTCCATAAAAAATTAAAAAATCATAAAAGAAAAAAATGGTTTTTTTGAAAAAAAGAACATCTAGAGTCGTGTGTTCACATGCAAGTGTGTACACTCGCCATGCTCTGTCCCTTCTCACGTAAGCCCGAAAGGCAGTGCATGATCGGTATATCTGGCCTTAGTTTATTTGAGTTAGGTGTATGTAAATAGATTTAATAAAAATAACCACTTAGATTCATGTGTTCATATGCATGTGTGTACACTCGCCATGCTCTATATTCTTCTGAGTAAGCCCGAAAGGCAGTGTTGGATCGGTATACCGGCCTTAGTTTATCTGAGTTAGATGTGTAAATTTCAATAATGTTAATACTTTTCAAAAATAGAGAGAATAAGCAATTGAAATACAAGCACAATTTTCACTTATTTGATTCGATTTGTTATTCAAAAGAAATAAAAATACCACTTTGAAAAACTTTGATAATCAACTAAGGATCCATTTCATAGTTGCACTATGTTATCAACCAAAACAACTAGCCAAACTCGAGTCTAATTGTGATGATAACTTAGTTTTTGTTGGATGTTTTGGATGAGTAAAAGGACTTAAGTTTCTTTATAACCAAAACTTATATTTAATTTATTCGTGTCAATTTAAAGGTAAATTCCTCAATTGTAAATATTTTCAAAACTTGCATTCATTTCTTTGTCAATAAATCTTGCATTTAGGAATTTTTCATGTTGCATTTGGATTTTGTGGGTAGTATCCGCTGAAAACCCTCATGAGATAACACTCGTCCTACTAGGGACACCTAGAGGTTTAACAGCTTGTTGTGTACGCTCAATGCAATTGTGTTTCCTACAAAAACGAATTTATCTTAGTTTTAGTTTATTCGACGACGAATAAAATGATAAGTGTGGGGGTATTTGATATGCATGTAAATGTGCATATTTTTACTTTCATATTTAATCTACTTTTATTTAAATAAATGCCATAATTGGGTATTTTTATGGATTTTTACCAAAATCCAAATTTCATCAAATCATCGTTTATTCATCTTCATTTAGAGGCAAAATGGTAGTTTTGTACATGTATTAATTTTGAGAATATTCACTTGCACATTTTATTTTTATTTATAGGAATTTGGATGGAAAATGGATGAAACCTTCATATATTCATGCATGCACAAGTGAAGGAGGACAAATGAATGAAGAAATAAAAGAATTCATGAAATCATGGAGGACCCCACCTTTCCATTTACCATGATCTACAATTAGGAGCTAATGCACATGTTAGTGGAGATTAAAAGCACATGCACATTTAATGGAGGATTAATTCATGTTAGTGATAACTTGATGGCCACACTTCCTAAGGTGTATTTTGGGTAGTCTCCTAAAATATGGATTAGGGTTTTAGGCATGTATAAATAACCCTCTTATGTTCATGTAATGAAGCTTTAGACCTCTTATCATATTATGAAAGTTGTAGCAACACATTATATGAGAAATAAAATGGCTTCCTAAGCCTCTTTTTCTTCTTTGTTTTTATTTTATTTTCATGCTCATTTTTATTTACATGCTCTTTTTCCTTTCATGTTGGTAGTTAGCTTTAATTTATGCAAGTAGTATAGCTCTCTTTTTATTTTAATTAGCTTGCACTTCTTTTGTTTTCTATGTTGAAATTTACATGTGTAAAAATGATAACACAAATGAGTAGCTAAACCCCTTCAATTTAGGGGTAATGAAGCTCTCTAAAATTATGTAGATTCAACATATTTTGTGATTTATGATCTCTTTTTAATGCTTCATTAAAAGTGGATGTTGATGTAAGTTTATTGGTGAATTTGATAGCCTATGTTGTAATCACAAATAGGTTATTCTTACTCAAATATAAACACAATTTACATCATCATCTACTTAAGTGATTTTGATTATGGAATTGAAATAAAAAAAATTGATGATCTATGTTACTAATCAAAAATAGTAAATAGATCATGCTTCAAATAGATTTTGTTTTAGTTTCATATTCATTTTCATGAGAGTTGACAAGTGGTTTTAGTTGTTGTACTATAGTTTGATGGTTAAAGTTATGTTAATTAATAACATAAATAGACCATACTTATGATAAATACATCACTAGTTCTACTTAGATCAAAATAGAGAGATCATAGATTATTTTGTGTTGATTTATGTAAAAATATGAGAGTTCATTCGCCTCTAAATTGTCTTTTAAATCTCATATTTCCATTCACTTTGTTCTAGCTAGTTTTCCATTTTTCTTTGCTTAAAACAATCTCAAATTTGGTTTAGTTTGATTGAATAGAATTTAAAATCAATTCATAAATTTGTATGTCGTGCGCTTGCGGTTATTTTTATTACATTTTTCGGTGATTTTCTAACCGATAGCAAAATCATCGTCGAACAATCCGTGATAAGCTGATTTATGAAGCTTCGGCTCATTAGAGTTATGGATTCACTATCCATTTATGTATCCCTTGAGCATTTATGATAACATGTGTTTGGTGAGTTTTATGCTCCCATTTATGATTGGTCTCTCCCTTTAGGTTTCTGCATTTCTAATGATTGATTTTTGGATTTTATGAAATTTCTGTTTCACCAAATATTTTGTGAGATTTGCTTTTATAAGCTAATAATGGTTTTGTGATTTGGTGTATAATTTTAAGAAGGATAATATTCTTCTTTGTTTAACTCTATATGAGTTTCATGTTAAATTTATGTGAGTTTTTATGCTCCTATTATGAATTATAAACTATCATCACTTTTATCTCACATGAATTGAATTAGACCGGACTGATCCATTTATTATCTTTATGTAATACTCGGGTCAGATCGAGTTATTTCAGGTTCTTCTACTTGGTAATTTTAGAGTGGGATTAGGTTGAAGCTTCTTTGTATATTTTCATAGACTTGTAGTCTAGTAGTATTTGTAGCCTATCTTGTATGTTGAGATAGGAATTCATTCGGTTGGATATTTTTTTAAGTGGTCCTTTGTACCTCTTGTGTATATCGTGGATCTTTTAGGAC
Source organism: Allium fistulosum (assembly GCA_030737815.1). NCBI lineage: Eukaryota > Viridiplantae > Streptophyta > Magnoliopsida > Asparagales > Amaryllidaceae > Allium > Allium fistulosum. The sequence continues at coordinate 905,016,440 of CM060903.1, forward strand.
CACCTTTTGTAGTTCACGTCATGTATCATATACATGTTCACATCCGCTCTATAAGAAATGTTTATATTTCTTGTCGCATTCTGTGATTCTATGTTCTATTATATTTTATATTGTTCTAAATTATATTAAATCATAGTGTTGTTGTTTTGTGCATGGATCAGAAACGTTGAATCCTCTTATAAATGAATAATATTTTCACTCAATTCGACGTATCGATACTCGCCTAAAGTAATAATCCAAATGGTCGCTCCTATTAAGCCTTATTCTCCACATTAACGGATGATATTACATTGTAATGTTCTTTGTTAGTGAGGGCATAATGGTGGGGCGTCACAATGAGGTTGAACCCTACTCGACATTTGATTCAATGTGCTTCTAAACTTGATCTTTAGCCATTTGCATATAATCACTCAAAACATTTAGAGCCCCCCATTATCAGACTTAATAAATCATGACAAGACTTTAGGATTCGACCTGAGTAACCGTCCCAACCGGATTTCACGTTGCTTATTATGTGAAATAATTGCGTTTGAACTCAAAGAATTCAAAGCTGCACCCGCTGAGCTAACGATCGACATTACAGTTAGCTATGGCGACCCATCACGGGTTCTGAAGATTGGATCACAGCTCAGTGCAACGATGATAAAAGAATTAGATGGCTTTCTTCGAACGAGCCTTGATGTGTTCGTTTGGACCCATTCTGACACGTGTGTAATCTCATCGACTATCTCGAGCCATGCATTGAATATTGACTTGAGGCATATTCCGGTGAAATAAAAGCAATGCGGAAAAAGCAACATCGCATGGATCCGGAAAGATTTGCTGCACTTAAAGAGGAGGTGGATAAACTCAAAAACAATGGGTTTATCCCCGATGCCCTCTACTCGAAATGGGCATCCAATCCAGTTCATGTGAGAAAAGTTAATGGAAACTGGCGGACATACGTTGACTACTCTGACCTAAACAAGGCATACTCAAAAGAAAGCTTTTCACTTTCGGGGATCGACCAGCTGGTAGACTCAACCACTAGATATGAACTACTTTCATTTATGGATGCGTACTCCGGATACAACCAGATCTCAATGCACGTCTCCCGTTAGAAGCACACCAGCTTCATCACTGATCTAAGGCTATATTGCTATGTTATGATGCCATTTGAACTTAAGAATGCTAGTACAACTTACCGGAGGTCGGTCAACTGAATGTTCAAAGGCCATATTGGGCAATCAGCGGAAGTATATGTGGATGATATGCTCGTGAAGTCACGGAAATCAAACAACCACATCGATGACTTGGTAGAGATATTTAGTAGTCTCTGAAGATGTGAAATGAAACTCAATCCCTTGAAATACTCTTTTGGCGTTGTGTCAGGGAAGTTCTTGGGTTCCATGCTCAACTCTCGTGGAATTGATGCCAGACCTAAGAAGATTTAGGCAATCAGAGACATCCGGGTACCGAAGACAATCAAGCAGGTACAGAGACTAAATGGGAAGATCATCGTCCTAAGTTGATTCACCTCTAAGGCCATCGACAAGTGAATTCTCTTCTTCGACCTAACCAGAAGAGGGAAGAGAAACTTTGAATGGATGTAGGACTGTGTTAATGCGTTTCAAGCTCTAATGGATCACTTAGAGTGACCTCCCATCCCTATCCAAGTCGTTGGACCATGAAGACTTATACATCTATTTAGCGGTGTCGGTACATGCCATAAGTGCCATACTATTATGCAAAGAGAATCGGATCTAGAGGCCAATATATTATGTTAGCAATCAATTGACAGGTGTTGAGAGAAACTACCTGAAGCTGGAAAAGCTCGTGTACTGCATGTTCATTGCATCACAAAAGCTTTTTCTTTGCTACCAGGCTCACCCCATTAACGTCTACACTGACCGGCCATTATGACGGGTCTTACAACGACCTGAGATGTCTGGAAGGTTGCTCAAGTGGAACATCGAGTAAAGCCAATTTGATATCACTTGTCTCCCTTCGAGAGATATCCGGGGACGGACATTGGCAGACTTCACAGCTGAATTCACTGCACCAAACGACTCTCCTGAGAGCAGTGGAGAACCAACCAACCGATGGAAAATGTACATGGATGGAGCATCCAACAATCGGTGTTCTGGCACCAGGGTCGTGTTAGTGACTCCTGAGGAAACAATCGATTTGCTACAACTTGAAACTCAACTTCCCTGCAGTAAATAACGAAGCTGAGTATGAAACCTTGATTACCTGGCTCAAAGTTGCTAGAGAACTAGGAGTGAAAACTTTACAAATCTTTTGTGATTCCTGGTTAGTAGTATGCTAATTCAGGGGAGATTATGAAACACCTCACACCCCTTAGTATACCCAAAAAGGACACACTAAATAATATGGTGCATTATAGGTATAGCTAAAAAATTTACAGAGACTAAGATTCACAAGACAAATAAATAAAACATCGGAAACATTTAAATAGTAACTCATTAAAATTTAAACTTCATAAATAAGTCATAACCAAAAGGTGTCTCAAAATACCAAATACATATGTCTTATGAAAAATACCATCTCAGTCACAACATTATAGTACATAAACAATAAAATTGTCCCTCTCATCAAGTACCAGTACATCCCAAAAGTCAAATGAAAAGAAAACTAAAAAAGAAAAGGAAGAATACATGAAGAATCTACAAGAATATCTCTCCAAGAAAGATGAAAATCGACTGCTCTTGCCTCTGCTGGACTATGGGGGGAAATGGAAAATAGATGAGTGGGTCAGACTATAAGTCCGGTGAGTGGAAGTAACTACTAGTATTTTTAAGCAAGGTAAAGATAATAGACTAATCAACAGTTCTAGTATAAAAGGAGATAAAGGAAAAGATAAAGCTGGAAGAAAATACTGTTTAACTGTTTGCTTTGATTATTTGGATTGTTTGCACTTGTCTTAGATAACTGCTTTGATTAGGCCAAAATACTAATCCTACTTTAATTAGGCTGAAGTCCTAATTCTACCCTTTGATCGGCCTTCTATCTCTATTGTGCCACTGTGGGCTAGTCCCATCCTATGGGTCCTACAGCAAAAGACACCTGTTTAGCACTTTGGAACTCAATAGCGACTTATATCCCTGCTCCGAGGCAGCACACTCGGCCACCATCGGCTCGCACTATCTGTTGCTCCATCTTTTGACCTCTTATTTACCTACTTCAGCATAAGCGTGTCCCAGCCTCACCTAATCTATTGTGAGACCATCAGTTCCTAACTGATAAGGAAATGCTACCGGATACGGGTCCTAACAAAAAAAATCTAGTTGCGCCCCTTGCCCAAATTCCCCCGTTTGAGCTTCTATCTATTGACCATTTATTTACCACTACTTCAGCATAAGCGTGTCCCAGCCTCACCTAATCTATTGTGAGACCATCAGTTCCTGACTGATAAGGAAATGCTGTAGGTACGGGTCCTACTTCTATCTTTGCTTATTAACTTAGTGTAAGTCTTAAAATAAGCATCTTCTATTAATTCTGCTCTACTTGCTTATTAACTTAATCTAAGTCTTAAAATAAGCTTTTTCTGTTATCTCTAATTATAACCTGTGTGTTATAATTTTGCTTATTAACTTAACCCAATGTCTAAGTTTTAAAAATAAGCTTCTTCTACCGCCCACTTCCAGTAGAAATGATTGGTTTGCCTAGCGTTCTGATTCACATGAAATTGGCGTAAGCTGGATCAAGCTTCGGCAAGGAAATGAGCTCTACTTCCCTAGGCACTTCGGATTCCTGCTATTTCTTCTATTTTCTCTTTTTAGTTATAATTACATGTTATAACTATGCTTGCAAATATCTTAAATTTGCTTATTTCAGTCTATCTTTTTTCTATTACAGTCTTTCTTACTTTACATCTAATTTTCTGTAAATTTAGTGTTCTTATATTTTATTCTATATTAGCAAATTATTCTCTTTTGTTTATTCTATTCGCCTAAAAAGGAATAAAAGAACTAAGAATTACAGACTAAATTTCAGCTAAAAAGGAATAGATGTGAATAACAATAAATGACTGTAAATAATTGGGAAAATTGTAAATAATTGAAAATAACTGAAATAAAATAGCTAAGAGAAAATGAACTAGAATGCAAGTCTAAAATTCACTTAAAAATAAACTGTAAATAAACTTGCATAAAGGTTATCCCAAAATTGTAGAAAAAACTACAACTATTGGAAACCCTATTATTTTAAAGTACTTAAAAATCTAAAATAATTACTTAAACACTCACCTGTGGTCCTTAGCTCTTTTTCTTGGCCTTCTCGGATCCACTTCTAGGGTATAAAATATTTTAATTAAAAAGATCTTCTCCTTGGAAAAATATTCCTTTTAGGGTCCGGCCTCAGGCAATGAACCCAAATGGAGAAAATCTGAATGAGAAAAATAGCTAGGCCTAGGGTCTTATTTATAGTGTCACTTGTGGATCTCAAACCACTAGATTTGAGAATTAAATCTGGTGCAACCACGTCATAGGCTCGATGAGAATCGTCGGATAGAAGCACGGACGCACGAGATGGAATAAAAACAACAAAACACGTCACGATTTGATCTGGACGAATTAACGTCCCAAAACACTAAGGCGGGTCGACCTTACTGTCGACCGCCATACGCTAGGGTCGACCTAGCCATGGGGAAGGTTGACCCTAGGTTCGACCTATTTATTTATTTATTTTATTTTCTTGTTCTTCTTCGTTTCTTGTTTAATTTGTAACTTCTTCGTTTTAACTCCGATTTCGACAATCTATATATGGAATTGACCAGAAAATTACCACGGACACAATAGTGCAACTCCTGTGGCTCAAATCTGATAATTTCACAAAGTTATTTTATTATTTAATTAATTCGTTAATTAATTATTATAGTTTAAATTTCGGGTTGTTACATTCTCCCCTCCTTAAAGGATTTCGACCCCGAAATCTCTAAGGACAGAAGAATGAAATAAATATTTTCATCCAAATTCTACAACCAACTACTCAACCATCATCCATCAAATCCATTGTCCTTAATCTTTTCTAGTGCAATTCATGATATAAATGCAATAGTATAGTGTCAATGTGCCTAACTAATACAAAAGATTAGGCGGTCTACTGATTCAGCCGACCTCCTTTTTATGCAATCATGTATGTGCTATGTATCCAAATGAATGCAACTTTCCTAGTGATAACTAATAGTTCTATATGCATGCTACAATCATCATCCAAATGCAACAATCATATGATAATCATTCATTTATAGCAACCATGGAAATAAAATAAAATATGCAAATGTGCACACATCCATATGCATATACTCTAGTATCCTAGTTAGGTCGATCTCTAAGAGATAATAGTGCCTAGTGTAAGTATATGCATCCATTAGCATCCACTAGCAAACACTTGCAACCACTAGTGTCCATCATACATAACATGTTCTAATAACATGTTTACATCAAATCTAGCATCCATAGGTTAAATCCTAAGATCTACCCTCTCAAAGGATAATAAAGGAAAGAACCTATTCAAAACTAAAGATGGAAATAGAAAATTCAAAAACTTACTATCAAAGAGATGTGGATATGAGGTACGAATCTTCTCTTCAGCCTCCCACGTGGCGTCCTCAACATCATCTCCCCACTGCACCTTTACTAACGAAACTTCTTTATACCTAAGCTTCTTGATATCGCGTCCAATGATCTTGGTAGGAATACGACGAACCGATGCTTCTCTCTCCACTTCAACCTCCTTAAGTTGACTAGGCTCCACAACCTCTGCTGAATCATGTAGGCACTTTCTCAAGTGCGAAACATGAAAAACATCGTACACTCCTACGAGGCTCTCTGGTAGCTTCACTCGATACGCCATCTTCCCTACTCTCTCTACAATGGGGAATGGTCCTACGAATCTGGAGGCTAGTTTTCCATTTGATCCAAATCTCACCACCATCCTTAGCGGAGATACCTTAATGAAAACCAAGTCTCCAACCTCAAACTCAATATCCCTCATCTGCTTGTCTGCATAAGATTTCTGCCTATCTTGGGCCGTCTTCATCCTCCATCTAATCAAATCTATCTTCTTTGAAGTCTCCCTAACCATGTCAGGACCAAGTAGCAATCTCTCTATAGACTCCAACCAACACGAAGGTGACTTACACGGCCTTCCATAAAGTGCTTCAAAAGGTGCCATTCCAATGCTAGCTTGATAACTATTATTATAAGCAAATACCGCCAAAGGAAGATGCTCCTCCTAAACCAAGAATGCACATCCTCAACAAATCCTCAAGCACTCTATTGACTCTCTCTGTTTGGCAAACCATCTGAGGATGATAGGCCGTACTCAATCTAAGCTGCGTCCCTAAAGCCTCTTGCAAGCTTCTCCAAAACTCGCTAGTAAAAATAAGGTCTCTATCGCTCACTATGCTAGAGGGAACTCCATGAAGTCGGACTATCTCACGAATGTATAAAGATGCCAAATAAGGTGTCGTCCTCTTACTCTTGACCGGAATGAAGTGGGCGCTCTTAGTTAAGCGATCTACAATCACCCAAATACTGGTATTCCCCATCCTAGATTGGGTTAAACCATCTATGAAGTCCATCGAAACACTATCCCACTTCCATTTGGGTACATCCAATGGCTGAAGTAATCCTCCGGGCTTCTGCTGCTCCACCTTAACCCTTTGCCACACAAGACACCTAGCTACAAACTCTGCCACATCTTTTGTGATGCCCCACCTTTATACTCATGCTAGCCAAGGACACTACGGGGTAATGCCGTCGACTAGCACGAAGAATAAGGCTGTTGAGGAGCGACCATCTGTGTAATTGCTTTGTGCGAGTACCGATATGTCAGATAATATAACTTATATTTCATTTCAAGAGGAAATCTGACATATCAAATACAAACTCAAAGCTACCACACAGTGGCTATACGGACATCGGAAACAAATATAGAAATAAACATAACACAAATCAGTCACAGATATTCATATCACAAAGGCAGAAACAGATATGAATATAACACATAAAAGTGTACATCAAAATAGTGGTCAAAGAAGATCCACTACATCACAAAAGAATAGATACAAGTGCTAGACAAAAGAATAATTATACATCAAGGAGTCTCTATCTCAAATGTGTAATAACAAAAACTACTAAGCTAAAGTAGTTAGCCAAAAGAATCAGATGACAGACCCTGATAAGAAGTCAAGCAGAAGTACCTAAAATACCTCGGTCTAACCCGAGTATTATTTAAGAAGAAAATAATAAACGGATCAGTCTAGCTATAAATATCAGATAAAATGAGATAGGATAAGAGATATGACCAAAAACGTATGATAACAAAAATGTCATACTGTGTCAAGTATACATCAAATAACAACAAAAATCATACAATATCTCAAATCATCTCGAAGCACCAAAAAGAATCACATTCTTTAAATTATTCACCAATACATAAATATTGACAAAACATATCAATGCCAATCGCATAAAAATTGGTGAAACACAAATTCTAGAAACCATCAACTAGAAATCCAAAAATCACAAAAGGGGGAAGGCCTATCACAAACGGGAGCATGAAAACTCGCCAACACGTGTATCACAAACGGAACGCTATTCCATGGGTCGCTAACCCAATAAATGAACCGAACATCGACGCACCCTAAAAGATACAACTCATGCACAGATTCGGTCGTGGTACAGTTCCCCACGCGGATAAATGAGCCAAACATCGACGCACCCTAAAAGATACAACTCATGCACAGACTCATTGAGCTGATTGCTCCACGAACGGTCCAAAGACCATGGGTCGCTACCCCACCAAATTGAACCGAAGTTCCACAAACGGGGTTATAAGTTCCCACACAAACAAAGAGACATCGCACATCGCTAGTCTAAATCACTAAATGATCATCAATGATCGACAAGTGTAAATTACACTAAGTTAGTAAATATAAGAGTTTAGCTTCATGTCCCATAACCACTAGCTTAACTCAAATATTTACGAACATATTGTAGACTTCCACTCGAAAATAAGTGTAAATTACACTAAGCTAGTAAATATAAGATTTTAGCTTCATGTCCCATAACCACTAGCTTAACTCGAATATTTACGAACAGACTGTAGACTTCCACTCGAAAATAAGTGTAAATTACACTAAGCTAGTAAATATAAGAGTTTCTCTTCATGTCCCATAACCACTAGCTTAACTCAAATATTTACGAACAGACTGTAGACTTCCACTCGAAAATTGTCATAAGAGTTCAATCGAACAAGTCCAAGAATTAACCGACGAAGTGAACACAAGCGTTTCATACCACCTGTTTTACTAAGTCGTTTAATTAGATTTCTCATACGAATGAGATAAAGGTTTGTATATACTAATAGATTGGAAAACGGTTTTGAAAACAAGCTTTGTATTAAAATAGTGTTGAAATCGTTTTGATGAAAGAGTTTGAATATTTACTACTAGTATAGAAACCTTTGTATTTTTAAAAATGACAAACCATAGAAACGATTGTATGAACAATCAATCAATAAGAATTCACATACGAAGATGTGAATTAAATCCAAAGAAATCGATACCAAATCCATCAAAATGGATATTCCCAAAAATCCCAAAAAAAAGAAGTCATCAAAGTCGATAAAAGTGATAACAACCAATCGGAGCAACTAAAATCGATAAACAATGGAAATTCAATCAAGAAATAGGCAAATAGGCAAAAATGCACAGTGCCAAACGTTTGAGGGTCAATCTAGACGTCTGGATTTAGGTTCTGGAAATATAGAAACATCCAAACGTCTGGAGGGTGGCTTCAGACGTCTGACAGGGAGGTTCATACGTCTGAAAGGTGGTATCAGACGTTTGACAAGGTGTTTCAGACGTCTAAAAGGATGTTTCAGACGTTTGACTCTGTTTTCTGCCAATTTTTTATAAATTTCTACCGAATAAACTTTTGCTACAGGTTTAAAACCAGACGTCTGAACTTGCATTTCAGACGTCTGAAGACCTGGTCTGGGCAACAATTTGCCTAGGCCAAAGTGGCCAAAACATATCGAAAGCGATCGGACGAGCAACGACGACTAAGGATTTACGCCAAGCGACAACCCGGCCTTATAGGCTCTTCGATACACCCCAAACGTCAATGTCCAAACATCCCTAAAAGGATTTTCATAAAATTGGACCAAAATACAAAAATTGGAATATTCACCAATTCAATTCTAATCAAAAGCAAAAGGACATAGATAAGTGTTAGGAATTCATACCTAACAACAATGATATCTATAGAAGTAGATGTGAGTTCAAAAACTCACCTTTTCAACTCTAAACACGAATGAGAAGCTTTGAAATCAAAAGAAAGATAACCACACTTCAACTTCAACTCTAGAAGCTCCAATCTAAGATTACAACGAATATTTCCTAAGTTAGGTCATAGGAAATTTCTGAAATTGGAGAGAGATTGAGATGGTGAAAAAGAAGAGGATGCTTACCTTAGCTTCTCTTTGATGTTGGAGCTAGAATTTGAATTTGCAAAGGAAACTAGGGCTTAGGATTTCTAATTTCCCATTCCTCTCCCCATTTTTACTTAAGCTTGAATGTATTAGGGAATGAGGGTGAATGAAGAGGAGAGGTTGAGTTAGGGTATTAAGTAGGGTTGAAACCCAAACCCAAAAAACCCAACAGAAAATAGGAAAATTCAACTTACTCCAAACATATCGAAGCTTATACTCAAAAAATTCGCAAACGCCATTTTGGACTCAATGGAAGTGGTCTCGAGTCCTAATTCGATTGTTTGCAAAGGGTAGCTTTTTAGACTTCAATCCGATTAACGATTCTATATTTAAATAAAATAATTAAATATTCAATCGTAAAATATGCAGTTGTTAAATCTTTCTTCATGCTACTCCAATAAAATACTCTTTTCATGTCTCTATACATCTTATCACCACCCGGATGAATAGTCATACGCGAATGGTGTGCCTCTACTAGAACCGCTCTCATCAAATCACTGGTGCGGGGAACACAAAGTCTTCCATCTCTCCTTAGCCACCCCTTGTTATCACTGGAATAGCGTTGGAGATGTCTAGAGACCTCCTCTGCTAATCCTCTCTAGAATATCCATAAGCTCTGAATCCTCTCACTGCCTTGAGCCAATCTGATCTAAGAGGGTAGGCTTGTCCTCAAGTGCTGCTAACAATTCCGGGGTAATGTCCGTGGAGGGCTTAAAATCAAAAGTGGAAATAAACTCTAGGCTTTTCCATTCTACGAACATCAGACTAAGGGTTGCTCTCTTCCTACTCAACGCATCCGCAACCACGTTCTCTTTACCAAGGGTATAAGCTATCTCAAAGTCGTACCATGCCAAAAACTCCATCCATCGCTATTGCCTCAAGTTTATATCCTTCTAGAGAATAGGTACTTCAATGACTTATGGTTAGTGAAAAGCTCGAATCTCTCTCCTAGTAAGTAATTCCTCCAAGACTTGAGTGCGAAAACTATAGCAGCTAACTCCAAATCATGGGTAGGGTAGTTCTTCTTATGAGTCCTCAACTGTATACTTCCATAGCATACTACCCTCCCTTCTTGCATGAACACTGCTCCTGGACCCATCCTACATGCATTAGTGAATACTGTAAAAGGCTTAGCTCCGTTAGGTAAAACTAACACTGGTGCACTAGTAATGGCTCTCTTTAGCATTATGAAGGAATCCTCACAATCTACATCCCACACGAATGTCGCATTCTTCTTAGTGTGGCGGGTAAGCGGTGCTGAAATCTTAGCAAAATCTCTAATAAACTTCCTATAATAACCAGCCAAACCTAGGAAGCTTCTAACTTCGGTAGCATTCTTGGGGGCCTTCCAATCTTATACTACTACTACTTTAGCGGGATCTACAGCCAAACCTTCCTTTGAGACAACATGGCCCAAGAAACGCACTTCCTTTGGCCAAAAGTGACACTTCGAGAATTTAGCCTTCAACTGATGAACGCGAAGTGTGCGATGAACCTCCTCTAGATGAATAGCATGCTCTTTCATACAAAACACCAAATGTCATCCATGAATAATACCATGAACTTATTTAGGATATCTCTAAAAATACCGCTCATCAAATCTACAAAATAGGCCGGGGCATTGGTTAGCCCAAATGGCATAACCAACCACTCAAAGACTCCATCTGGTGTCCTAAAGACTGTCTTGTCGATGCTACCGTTAGCGACTCTAAGCTGATGAAATCCGGTAACCAAATCAAGCTAAGAAAATACTAAAGAGCCTACTAGTTGATCGAAAAGATCATCTCTCCTAGGAAGTGGGTAACGGTTCTTCTAAGTGAGCTTATTCAACTCTCTAAAGTCTGCGCAAAGTCGAAGGGAACCATCCCCCTTTGTAGCGAAGACGACTGGCGCTCCCTACTCAGATATGCTCCATTTGATGAAGCCTTTCTCCAATAGCTCACGAATCTGCTTACTTAACTCCTTTCTCTCCCTAGGTGCCATATGTCTCACAGGCAATGCCACTGGCTTAGTATTGTCGTTCAATAGATACTGAAGTCGATTTCTCTCTTAGGGGGTAGTCCCCTAACCTCCTCAAAGACATCCGGGAAATCTCTGACGACTGGAACTGAATCTAACTCTATTGATGATGAATCAAGGGAATAAAGGAAGCTCAACATGGCTGACCCCTGTGGGTCGCAAGAAACCTCAAGAGTCCATCCGCTACATGTCTCAAATCTGACGACTCTCCTCTCGCAGTCTAATATCGCTCCATAAGTGGATAGCCAATCCATCCGCAATATCATCCCATACCCTGAAAATCCCAATACATAGGCGTCACAGTCAAACTCTATGCCTAGTATAAAAATTTTCAAACCCCTACAAACCATGGATAAATGTGTCGATCCTCCTATGGGGTTTGAAACAACTATGGAGTCTACTACTAAGGAGATATCTAAGTGCAAACAATCAACCAAGGAACTAGAAATGAAAGAGTGTGATGATCCAGAATCGAAAAGAGTCCGAATGGGAAAATCATAAATAGAGATCAAACCTTCCACGGTGACTTTCCTACCTCTATCTGGTTCGCTGTTGGAAGGTGCTGCATCCAAGGTCTGAATCTGCGATGTAGGTGCGCCTGCTCCTTGCCCCGTCTTCTGGGGACAAAATCTACTAAGGTGACTGGGCTGTCCACAATTATAACACTTTCCCTTCATCCTATCCTTCTTGTAGTCTCTTGCGTAATGACCAACCGGTCCATAGCTATTGCACTTCTCTCCTTTCTTGATCTGCTTCTGAGGGCCTCCTCCTTTCTTCTTATCTTTGTTGTTCTTCCACCACTTCTTCTTAGAATGACTTAGGGGCCTCCTTAGACTCTCCTTCCTTAGTTGCATCAGACATGAGGGCCATCTCCACCAGTGACTCATATGTAGCTCCCATCGGTACATGCATCAATAACAAACCTTGGAGGGGCTGATTCATTCCCTTAGCAAATTTCATGGCCTTCTTGTGCGGTGTATTCACTAGCTCCATCGCAAACCACGACAACTCATTAAATTGATTGATATACTCCTTTATCGAAAGACTTCCTTGCTTCAAACTAATGAACCTCTCCAGCTGCATACTTTCTTTTGCTTGTGATAAAAACTTCCTCTCAAATCTTTCTCGGAACTCATTCCAACCAACGTTTCTACCTTCCAACTCAAAAATCTCCCACCAATAAGAAGCCTCTCCTTTTAGCTGCCAAGATGCAAGCTGAACTCTCTGCTAATCCTCTAATCCCAATAGCCTAAATATTCTCTCTGTACTCCTAAACCAAGCTCGTGCCTCCACGGAATCCTCTGTACTAGAAAATATCTTGCCTCCTAGATTAGCGAAGTCCTTGCATAGCTTAGATAAATTGGTTGTTGTAGGTGGATTGATGGGATTTCCACCCACTGGTGCTGGATTGGGCGCTTTCCCTTGCACCTCTGGTGTCGTGGCTTGAAGGTATCTGCGAAACTAGCCTGGGACTGGGATACCCTCAGGAAGATTAGGGGTATCTGCCATTCTATGCAAAGAAAAGAGAATTTAGGCACAAAAGAATCGAAAGAAGATTGAACTGGACATTGAGGGGATTTTTATAAAAACTCATTTATACTTGAAAACTATTTCTAAGAGTTTCTTTCTGAAAAATACCTTTTTAAAACATGTTACTTTGAAAAACACTTTACTTTTAATACAAGTTTTTAGGAATCCTATAACCTTAGGTTCTGATACCAAGTGAAACACCACACACCCTTAGCATACCCAAAAAGGACACACTAAAGAATATGGTGCGTTATAAGTATAGCTAAAAACTTTACAGAGACTAAGATTCACAAGACAAATAAATAAAACAGTGGAAACATTTAAATAGCAACTCATTAAAAATTAAACTTCATAAATAAATCATAACCAAAAGATGTCTAAAAATACCAAATACATATGTCTTATGAAAAATACCATCTCAATCACAACATCAGAGCACATAAACAATAAAATCATCCCTCTCATCAAGTACCAGTACATCCCAAAAGTTAAATGAAAAGAAAAATAAAAAAGAAAAGGAAGAATACATGAAGAATCTACAAGAATATCTCTCCAAGAAAGCTGAAAATCTACTGCTCTTGCCTCTGCTGGCTTATGGGGGAAAAAGGGAAAATAGAGGAGTGGGTCAGACTATAAATCTGGTGAGTGGAAGTAACTACTAGTATTTTTAAGCAAGGTAAAGGTAATAGACTTATCAACAGTTCTAGTATAAAAGGAGATAAAGGAAAAGATAAAGCTGGAAGAAAATACTTTTTAATTGTTTGCTTTAATTATTTCGACTATTTGCACTTGTCTTAGATAACTGCTTTGATTAGGCTGAAATTCTAATCCTACTTTAATTAGGCTGAAGTCCTAATTCTACCTTTTGATCGGCCTTCTATCTCAGTTGTGCCACTGTGGGCTAGTCCCATCCTTTGGGTCCCACAGCAAAAGACATATGTTTAGCACTTTGGAACTCAATAGCAACTTATATCCCTGCTCTGAGGCTGCACGCTCGGCCACCGTTGGCTCGCACTATCTGTTGCTCCATCTTTTGAGCTCTTATTTACTTGCTTCAACATAAGCGTGTCCCAGCCTCACCTAATCTATTGTGAGACCATCAGTTCCTGACTGATAAGGAAATGCTGCCGGATACGGGTCCTAACAAAAAAAATCTAGTTGCACCCCTTGCCCAAATCCCCCGTTTGTGCTTCTATCTATTGACCATTTATTTACCACTACTTTAGCATAAGCGTGTCCCAGCCTCACCTAATCTATCGTGAGACCATAAGTTCCTGACTGATAAGGAAATGCTGCTGGTACGGGTCCTACTTCTATCTTTTCTTATTAACTTAGTGTAAGTCTTAAAATAAGCCTCTTCTATTAATTCTGCTATGCTTGCTTATTAACTTAATCTAAGTCTTAAAATAAGCCTTTTCTGTTATCTCTAATTATAACCTGTGTGTTATAATTTTGCTTATTAACTTAACCCAAGGTCTAAGTTTTAAAAATAAGCTTCTTCTGCTATTTCTTCTATTTTCTCTTTTTTAGTTATAATTACATGTTATAACTATGCTTGCAAATATCTTAAATTTGCTTATTTCATTCTATCTTCTTTCTATTATAGTCTTTCTTACTTTACATCTAATTTTCTATAAATTTAGTGTTCTTATATTTGAGTCCATATTAACGAATTATTATCTTTTATTTATTCTATTCGCATAAAAAGGAATAAAAGAACTAACAATTACAGACTAAATTTCAGCTAAAAAGGAATAGATGTGAATAACAATAAATGACTGTAAATATTTGGGAAAATTGTAAATAACAGTAAATAATTGCAAATAACTGAAATAAAATAGCTAAGAGAAAATAAATTGGAAAGCAAGTCTAAAATTCACTTAAAAATAAACTGTAAATAAACTTGCATAAAGGTTATCCCAAAATTGTAGGAAAAACTACAACTATTGTAAACCATATTATTTTCAATTACTTAAAAATCTAAAATAATTACTTAAACACTCACTTGTGGTCCTTAGCTCTTTTCCTTGGCCTTCTCCGATCCAATTCTAGGGTATAAAATATTTTAATTAAAAAGATCTTCTCCTTGGACAAATATTCCTTTTAGGGTCCAGCCTCAGGCAATGAACCCAGATGGAGAAAATATGAATGAGAAAAATAGCTAGGCCTAGTGTTTTATTTATAAGGTCACTTGTGGATCTTAGACCATTGGATTTGAGGATTAAATCTGGTGCAACCATGTCATAGGCTCGATGGGAACTGTCGGATGGAAGCACGGACGCACGAGATGGAATAAAAACAACAAAACACGTCATGATTTGATCTGCACGAATTAACGTCCCAAAACTAAGGCGGGTCGACCTTACTGTCGACCGCCATATGCTAGGGTCGACCTATAGGTCGACCCAGCCATGGGGAAGGTCGACCCTAGGGTCGACCTGATCTATTTATTATTTATTTTTTTCTTTTCTTTTTCTTCTTCGTTTCTATTTTAATTTTTAACTTCTTCGTTTTAACTCAGATTTTGACAATCTATATATGGAAATTGACTAGAAAATTACCACAGACACAATGGTGCAACTCCCGTGGCTCAATTCTGATAATTTCACAAAGTTATTTAATTATTTAATTAATTCATTGATTAATTATTATAGCTTAATTTTGGGTTGTTACAGATTATCAGGCTAGGGGCAGCAACTTGCTCCTTATATCAGCCAGGTCCAAGAGCTACAAGCCAACTTCGAGTATTACACCATTACACACATCCTCAGAGAACAAAATGAAAAATCTTATTCACTGGCCAAGCTGGCCAGTTCCGGGGATGTGCAGAAAATTGGCTTGGTCTCGGTTGAAGTATTGAATGCTCCGAGCATCGACCAGATGGAGACTGATTAGGTTCTAGAGATGGAGCCAAAAAGGGAATCGTGGATGATTCCTGTCAAAGGTTATCTGCAATGAGGAATCCTTCCTGAATGTAGGAATGAAAAATGATAGATCTTCCACAAAGATTCACGCTACATCATCCAAGAAGGAGTCATGTATAGAAAAGGTTTTTCCATTCCCTTACTTTGGTGTATCGCCCATAAAGAAGTAAAAGGAGTCTAGAGAGAAGTCCATTAAGGAGAATGTGATGATCACATCGGGGGGAAAACCTTGGCAAAGAAAATACTTCGCTACAGGTATTACTCTTCAACTATCAATCGAGATGCAACTGATCACGCTAGATAATGCGACGAGCGCTAGATGTTTGCAAAAAATTCCGAGAGATCCGCCGATGGAAGTTACATGAATGGTCAGTACATGGCCATTTTCCACTTGGGGCATTGATATTATTGGTTCCTTACTAATCTCTACAGATGGAGCGAAGCACGCCATCGTAGCAGTGGATTACTTCACCAAATGGGATGAAGCTGAAGCTTTGGCTATGATCACGACGAAGAAAGTAATCAACTTCATTATCCAAAGCATCATCTGTCATTTTGGCCTTCGGCGAACTATCATAACTGATAATGGAACCCAATTCGACAGCGTTGAATTCAAAGACTTCCATCGTTAGCCTCATATTGAAAATAGAGTTGCGGCAGTTTCTCACCCTCAAGCAAACAGACAAGTTGAAGCTATAAACCAAATCATAAAATCCATACTAAAGAAACGTTTGAAAAAAGGCTAGAGGCAAGTGGGTGGATGAACTTCCAACAGCATTATGGGTTTATAGAACCACCTATAAGTCTACGATTGGCCATACTCCATTCGCCCTTGCTTGCGGCTCTGAGGCCGTCATCCCTATAGAACTTGAAGTCCCATATCATTGAGTGACTTATTACGACCCTATTTCATTAATATATATATATATAAATGTATAAACAAGGAATTGCAATCCAATTGCAATTAAACTACAAGGAATTGGTGATGACTCATGAGCATACAAATGCATCCGGGAGCCAATGACAAGAACGTGTGCCTAAACGTGCACGTATATATTCTAAAATTTGATTTCTTGAAATAGATAGAAATTGAATTTTCACCTGGAGTTATTAGATTAAAGACTAGATCAGATAGCCAAAGCTTACTAGCCTCATAGAACTAGACATAGATAGCAATTGATAGAATACAATCCTGAATTTATATTATTGGAAATCGACCAATAATCATAACGAACAGAAAGAAATGCAACTATCAGTAAGGGGACTCAATGAAAGGATAGCGGCCATTCAATAAACTGAATGGAATCCTTTTCAACGATTGAAGCCTGGGACGATTCAAAGCATGTCATGTTCGAACAAGACGTACTTTGGGGGGCAAAATTTTATCCTACCTTTTGGCAAGGCCATGATACGTAGATTTTGCTAAAACGGGTGGTTACCAACCTAGAGAATCAATGATATACAAGGCTATGGACGATGGTCGAGTAGATTCAGACCGAGTCCCGATCAAGTTGCTATCAATATAAAGTGATAAGGAAGGCCTGTGAGGCTACATTTTAAATTTCAAGTCAATTGGAGTTCGTACGCTCGATTTATGGACAAATGAAGAATTTATATAGATCGATCTAGAACGATCCATAAAACAGCATAAATCAACGAAGATCGATCAATTTCTCAAAATTTAAAAAGCCAACGCACTTGAAACTTTCAAAGCATTAATATATTAAAGAGTGGAGAGCTCAGGAACGATCGCAGGTCAAAACTCTCAAGTTCATGAAATTGCCGATCGTTCTATACCAACCGTTCATAACAATTAGTATAGCTCAGCAAGCAATCCAAATACAATAGAGATCAACAAATATCTCACAAACTACAACTCAGGATGACACCATATTTTAGGAGCAAGGTCTAGAGGCATGTAGGACCCCCCACAATCGACCGCGCATCAATCAGAGGTGAAAAATAATGATCAATATAGCCATTACCGATCGTTCCAAAATGACAAATTATGACTACCAATCGTTATGGTGGGCCCCTATGGATCTAGAGACTCTTGCGAAATTTCAACCCAATTCATGCACATCTTCACATATAAATACAGCGGCCATTCTCCATAAAGAGGATCCTTCTTTCTGCTGCCTAGGCTTTGCTATTACTATGTCTTCATCCTTGTATTAATGGATCCCAGTTGATCCAAACATTCTTGTAATCATAATCAAGTGCAAGATCAATAAATATATGAAGTGGATGTAGGCTGAGATGGCAGAACCACTATAAAAATCTGTCTGTTCATTTACTTTTTTTGGTGTATTTTAATTTCATTCATCGTTTATTCTCTACGAGATTCTATTGGGTGTTGATGCCCATTTTTGGCGCCAACAAGCTATAATTAAAACATGTTATGCCATAGGTATAATTTTGATATTTTCAAGTGTCATATAGACCTAAAACATTTTCAAGAGTGTTTTATAGCACTCGAAATAGATTGTACATAAACTAAAACATAAATACAAATATATTTTTAGTGTCTCTTTGCAAACGAATTGTAATTATCTTACATTTCAATTGAGCTAATTGAAATAACATGTCACTAACATGACCTATTTTATTTTAGTTGTTCATGAAAATGTTTGATATTTATGTGTATGTATACGTATGTTAACCAGCCCAAAGGAAGGTTAATATTTTATTGAATTACTTATACATGTGTGATGATAAATACATGACAATTATAAGATTTTACAAGTGAATAGCTAATTAGCCCAAAGAAAGACTATTATTTGACTTGAATTTATCGCCAGTGTTTAATCATTACAGCAAGAGTACCACTCATAGTTAATATTACTGTCCAAAGACTTGATATTAATTTTGTTCTAGGTATCTGGAAAAGCGAATTACCAATTATTTGAATTTACTATTGTTGATTAGTGGATATAAGCACAAACGATCAATCTTTATGTTTGTTCAATTTTCTACTAATTTGACTAAAGTGTTTGCCAATTTTAGCAATATTCTCATCTTTTTTGGGACTAACTCAAAGGATTAGTAAAAGAATATGTTGTTTGTTCTTGACTTCATTGATCTAGCTCTTCCAAGTAGGAGGGTCACACCCACCCCTGTTACGGTTGAATATTTTTATAATGTAACGAAGGACACCGAAAGGTGGGATAATTCAAACAACAAGAGCCAAAGGATCATAAGGTACCATATTTCGAAAGCTTTTAAGTGTGTGGTATCCATAGGGATAATAAATTTTATGGAATTCTTTACAAACTAAGAAGCATTTTGCCTAAAATGATAAGAGGAACAAACATGCTTTATATTGCTTGATTCCATAAAGTCAAAGTAAGGGGAAAATAAATGAGTACTATATGGATAAGTTTTGCTTCAAAAGTTAGACACTCAAATTATTGTTGTTGTATTTTTTTGCATTTTCTTTATTTACAGGATAACCATTTTTAGATTATTATTAATTATTATTATTTAAGAATAAAATGACCTCTTACTCATTTCATATCATGGTAAGAAGAAGAGAGATTAAAACATTATAAGATAGAAAGTACCTATTTAAAGTAGATTGTAAATAAGCATATAAATAAACATAAATAAGTTAATCTAGAAGAAAAGAAATGACATATAGATATATTTATAGTTGTCTCTTTTATGAAATCTATGGACATGTAAACGGAATTATATTAGATATCGTACATGTCGTGTCTAAAATGATATGCAAATTGTTTGGATTTATTTGATATTTTTGTTATACTGTCACACAGACAGATTTTGTTTTTAATTTTTATATGAGCAAATTTGGTTATATTGTTCCTTCAAAAATAATATAATTAATCTATAAATAAATTCATACATTATTGGAATTGAATATCTTGAATTTCATGATAAATACCTCTTATAATGAAGCCTTGAATTTATATATGGTGATTACTATAATTATTTATTTCATCTTACTAAATAATTCTAGATTGAGTCACTAAAGATAGTAAATACTCTATTGGTATTCTATGCGACTTAAAAGCTACAAGTTTTATAAACCCACACTAAGGAAAAAATTTAAGATGGGAAATGCAACAATTTTTTAGGATGTTGAGTTTGGGGGGAGAAATAAAGTATGGATCATTGTCTTTAAAGAGAATTATTATCTTTGATTCAACTACAGTTACTTCTTCGGATAATATACAGGGTTTGTTTCCTTTCATTGATAAGAAGTAAATAAGGAACCATAATAAGACAATGTTAAAAAAATTATTTAATTTAAGGTTAATGTTTCGAGAAAAACAAACTCAACCACTGTTAACCCAAAAAATGGATCGACACCTTGGATTGCATGTGAAAGCACCAACCCTGTTTATCAAGGCAAATAAAATAGGAAGCAGAAAAAGTAAAGAGACAAGAGATTTTTATAATGGTTCGGCTATTAACAAAGCCTGCGTCCACTTTATAGCTTTTATTTGATCAATTGCTGCTACAAGAGAGTTTGAATTACAATATATATGATTTGTCTTCTTCATGTTAGATTAAGCTGCCATTGTTAGAAACAAAAGAAGGATCTCAATTGTCTCTTAATGGCTGTTGTGTGGGAGAAGAGGAGTGAAGAAAGAATAGCAGAGCTTCAGCAGAGATCCAGTTAGGAACCCTTTTTCTGTTGGAGGTAGGATGGTATTTATAGGACTTAAGGAGCACTTAGGCCAGAACTATTGCACCAGAAGCCTATAGCCGAAAATAGGAAGCAACATATAAAGTTTGGAGCAATTTTGGGCTAAGTAATTTGATCGGTACCGATTCACTTGGATCAGATCAATATCGATCCAAATAATTGGGCAATTTTTGCACAACTTCCATCCAGTTGACTTCCTTACTTGATTGTGATGCCCTCCATTTAATTTTGTAACTTGTTGGATCGTTTTGATGATGATTCATGTATGCACTTGACTGAATTGTAGTCTGAATTAGATAAGTCTTCCCTTCTTGAACTCGGATGCTTGGAATACCATCAAACTTGGTAGATAGGTTTAGAAGAGATATAAGATCATGATGTAAGTTGCTAGGAGACATCACATGACAACTTTTTGGATCAGTACCGATCCAAAGAGTTAGTGTATTTTTAGCTTAAACTTCTTGTGTTCCTTTGTCTTGTCCTTTTAGGTCTTCCAGTCAAGTTTCGAGTCATTCTGGCTTAATCTAAATGCTCTAACTCCTTTTGAATTCTGCTGGGTTAAAACCTCGATTAACATTTGCCTCCTAGAGCATGCTTTCATTGGAAACAAGGTGTGCTATGGAATTGTTCATCTTTCGGTTTCTATGTTATGGAGTTTTATTGATCGTATCTAGCCATCTTGAACAGTCGTTTATGACATATCGGCTAACTCTCTAGTCCTTAGTTGTGAACCTTCATTATTCGCAACTGTAGAGTGATCTTGGCTTGATAACTTCTAGGGAAAATACAAACATCGAGTAGGCTAAGCATATGAAATTTGAAGTCTTTCAAAGGAATATATTTGGATCGGTACTGATCCAATTGGATCGGATTGGTGCCAATCAATATACTTAGAAAATTTTTCCCTTTTTCTCTTCTCTTTTTTATATATACATATGTGGGATTGGATCTCCCATTCTCTCACTTTACCTTTTCGAGTCGAGCTAATCCAATTGCCTTGAGTTGCCGTCGATTCATCACCGCCAAAGAGCCGCCGCCGTTGATTTTTGCCTTTAGCACCACTAACCACCGCCTACTGAAGCCCCTGCTGCCATTCCACTGCCATGCCTTTTTACATTTCCAGTCGTCATCGATCCAATCCATCCATACCCTAATCTGGGTTGCTTTGCATCAAAGATCAGCCCACTTCTCTCCATTTCAAAGGTTGGTGATGTGGATTTTGGCATGTTATCCACGGTTGACGATGAAGTTGTGCTGGCAATGGATACAGTGGAAGATTCGAGCTAATTGTGACTCTGTAGAAGAAGATAGTAAATCGAGTCTTATGTTCTTTATGGAACGAAGCTAGGGTTTTGCCTCAGTGCTCGACATGTTTTGCTATCTTTATCCACGGAGTCAGAATTAACTTGCACTGAGTTACAGAATCGGTCCCGGGATGACGTCTTGTAGATTGATTTCGGTTTTTCTAGGAGGTGACAATAGCTTGGAGTAGCATTTTGCATGCATCTTAGGCTGTTATCATTTTCCAAAGAACTAAAATCGACTTATGTTGAGAAATCTCTTCCCAATTCGGACCTACCGATCTATAGTTGCTCGCTTTGAATTGGTCCTATCATGGCACTGCCGGTGTACCTGAAATAGGAAGAGCTTTCTGTGTTGCTTCGGACAACGGATACATTATCGATCATTGGTCGATAATGGGTAAGTATAGAAGAAAAGATATTAACAAGTGATACGGATCACTCTTATCGGTATGAGTGAGCCATCTACATAGAATGGTCAGTTCATAGCGTTCAGGACATCGGACCTATTCCTACTTAGATTACACATCACACATACCTACGGTTAATATTAAGAATCTGATCGGTGGTTGGTACACATCCATTATCTTTCGAATTTCAAGTATCAACTACGCTCGGGTTTAAAGTTTAAAGATTTGGTGCACCTGACTGTTTTGAACACAAGCTTTCTTATATATAATGACTCACAAATCTTCCCAGTGCAAGTCAGTTGAGGGAAGCTCACCTATTTCTAAGGCGGAGTCTTCATCAATCCTAGCGGGATCTACTACTCCTATAACTTTGGGTCAATATGGTCATCAAAT
Source organism: Allium fistulosum (assembly GCA_030737815.1). Taxonomy (NCBI): domain Eukaryota; kingdom Viridiplantae; phylum Streptophyta; class Magnoliopsida; order Asparagales; family Amaryllidaceae; genus Allium; species Allium fistulosum. The sequence goes on from CM060903.1 coordinate 905,039,190, forward strand.
TCTAGTTGGCCCTATCGTCGATCGCACTCCCCTTAACTTCAGAGTCCTTCTTGATCCTCCGGAGAGAGATTCTTCTATCCTTACACACAAGATGTTGTGAAGCATCTGCTCCCAATATGGTATCCCAGAGGATGACGTGCTTCTACTACCGAGAAGGAATTCGCTTATAGGCCGCCTTCGGGATATATGGCTTGTCATCGCTATATTTGTATGTACGATGCAGTACCCGTTCAACCATTTCTTGATGACAACACTTCAAAATATAGGGTTGGCCCCATTCCAAATTCTTCCAAATAGGTACGCCATGCTGATGTGATTATACAGGCGCTTAATCGTGCCCAGAGCTTTTCCGAGTTGTAGTATCTCTTATTATTAAAAAAGAGGGAGGCTAACCCGTCGCTCGTTTATATTGAGGTGCAACGCAAAACTCATACTTGATCTTCCTAGCAAGGTTCCCTTATTCAAGAATCAGTTCTTCTTCGCTAAATGTCCAAAGGGATTCACCTGTCTATGGACCATGGGGGTTAAGTTTCTTTCACCATTCTTGGAACTTCCTCTAATCGTTACAAGTCTTCAGATTGATCGTATATTCCTTATAGTTTTTCCAAATATTAAAAAGGATCCTGCACTTGGCACTGTTCTTAGTGCCCTAAAAGCGGTCAATGCTTAGGAGCGCACAATCAAGTTCTTGCTCACAGATGAAAATCTCCGCGATGTGGGCTCTTACACCCTGGGAGGTATGTTGGATTTTTTGTTAGCGCTCCATCCCACTCAAGAGCCCGGACTCACTCTGTTTCCTCTTTCCATGATTCGGTGAAGATGATGATGATAAGGAAGAAGAAAGTGACCCATCCGACGGGTCAGAGAAGACTTCGGTGGAGGTCCATGTTCAAGTCGGGGTCGACAATCCGCTTAAAATGCCATCGATCTCGAAGGAGAAAGAAGATGAGTTTGTTCTATAGGAGGGCAAGGCTCCGTTGATTGAAGGGAAAGAGGAAGTAGAGATCAGCGAGGGGCACCCTCGAAATGCAAAAGAAATACATTGGGATACCGACACCAAAGAGGGTGATGTCCATTTAGGTGTTGAAGCCTCGGAGTTGAGCCCCGAACATACTCTCTCTCCTCCTTTAAAAGAACGTATTGAAGAGGCTCCTCCCAGGAATGAACCCGTTCCCAGCCCTTTGTCGGAAGGTGCCGATATTGACTTAGGAGATACGAGCGATATTTTTGTAAATATGGGTGATTTGACCTCGGAACTGTTGCCTTCCTAGCATATTCAAATCATCCCTACAGTAATCGAGGCCCTGGAATTAATTGGTGACCGATCTGGTTTATGTATTCTGCTGGGGTCGTTCAATTACAGCACACACTTCACTAGGATTACACACTTTATATTATTGTTATTTTCTAAATTGTTTTAGTCTATCGCATGCCCATTTACAAAAGTCGTTTAGATCATTTGCTGTAGGAATCATGTCTCATGGCTTTTACAATAATCTTGATCGAGTGCTGGAGTCTCAACATTCACAGAAATACTATTCCATGTGTCACGCTTCCCGGGAGACTGATGAAGAAAGGAAGAAGTGGAAGGATAGGGAGGCGAAGGAGCATCGTCATGTTGAGAAAGACCAAGGCCGCGATAGAGGGAGTGGCCATGAGAAGAGGAAGAGCCAAATTGAGTGGCAAGATTTGTGAAAGAAGCTGAAAGAAGACCAAGGGCGGGACCCGCTTCACCACTTTCTACTTCTTCTGGAATAACCATTTCTGCTTTTGGTGTCATGACCTCCTCCACTCATGTTGCTATGACCGCCTCTCTCCCAGTTTCTAGGCGTGCTCCTTACATTCTCCCCGCTGGTCACCCACACCTGCAGGCTGCATTCCCCAACTTGTTCTTAAGGAGGGTTGTTTTTGATAATCCTAATCTGAAATTGGTCCATGCAGAGTCTTATTCACCCCATCTCCACTCAATTCAGAGTGGTTTGGAGAAAGCCAAGAGGTGGGAAAAACTGTGCATGTAGATTTCCACTGTTAATCAAAACAATTACCATGAAATTTTCTCATTCGAGTCCGAGAAGGTTGAGTTCAAGAAGCAACTTGCGTATTATGATGCGGAGATTGAGAGGCTGAAGAAAGAGAGGGATGATGCCCTCAAGAAAGAAAGTAAAAGTTCTTCTTTGTTTAAGGAGCTAAAGGAGTCCACCGATCGGACCTCATTTATGTTCAGAGATGAAATAAAAAAGTGCCACACTGATGAGGCGGCTTTAAAAGAAAAACTGAGAATAAGTGAGACGATGGTCGAGATGGAGAAGAAAACCATCACCGAATAGGCCGAAGAAATTGCCTCTCTCCGTGAAGAATTTTGACTTTAGATGCCGAGAAAAGTCAACTGGTGGGGAGAAGGCTTGCACGAAAGCTAGCTTCTCGGAGCTTCAAAATACATTCGCATAGAAGATGGAAGGTTTGGATGCTACTATTTTGGGCTTCTATATTGATTCCATGCTACATCAAGGGAGCCTCAGTTACTTGGGTTCATTGTTCCCTCGCACGCTTGCTGTCGTCTGGGAAGAGTTTCCGGCATGATTTAAAGATATGGATGGCTGCTATATCGAAGAAGAATTGGTTCAGGCATACCTTAACAAAGAATCCCGTCGAGCTTTATTGGAAGGCCAAAAAATCTTGAGACTGGAGAGCGAGGGAGAATCCACTGATGTCGCGGCCAATGCTAAAGCTGCTACTGAGCATTTTCCTTCAGGCCTGGGTGGATGGTCTTTGCACTTGCATATTAGTGAGAGGATCATTCCCACTCCTCATAATTTTGTAGCCGGCAAAAGAGGGTGATGATGAAAGCCTTGAAGTTGTGATGCACGAACAGACTCCCATAGTAGGTAATTTTCTTATCTCTCCCGTGCTTGAAGACTTTAAATTCACGCCTGATGAAATTGCCGAGATAACCGCCCTTTATTCTGATATTGCAGATCTATATTCTCTTCCTGCTTGGTTGCCTCCTCATCATGATGCTGGATCTGCAACCATTCTAACCGCATCAACCGTCGTCTTTGCATCCAGCTCGCAACTCGGTTTGCAATCTGAGCAGATTTCCACGCTGCATGGCTTGGATGACCCCTCCATATCTCAAGAGGAAGGCCTGGCGGCTACTGATACACATGAGCAGGAAAGTTAGGCTATTCAAGCAAACAAAGCAAAGGCCGAGCAGTCGACTATCGAGCAACAGATGATAGCGGTAAATAAGGAGAAGGTTGAAGAACAGAAGCGGTCCTCATAAAGTTCTCACAAGCCTCGCAAACATAAAGACAAAAGAATGTCCATTAGTGGCCATGTTTCGTAGAGCGAGATTGCCCCATGTGGGGACAAACCTGAGAAGTTGCCGATCAGAGGCAGAAAAGGGGACCAAGGAAGCGGTGAGAAGAAGCCTTGATTTTCCTTTTTCTCCTTTTGCTTTTTGATTACTTTTTGTATAAGTGCAGAGCCTGCACTTACATTTTGATTTGTTTTTTCTACATTGGTGTTTGTATTTTCCCATTCTTGGCCGATATTGTGCGAGCGCGGTCCCCGTTGTTTGTTGTTGTACATCAAAAACATTGTAAATAATAAAATTGTTGAAATCTTAATTATAGCTTTATTTTGTCTATTTATCTATGTTTCGTGCTCTTATGCCAGTTTTATTCATCACTGTTTTATTTAGCCCTATAATTACTCTTAAAATTCTTTGCTTGGAGTAACAGGACTATGAAGTAATTGCTACTTTGGTTGAGTGTCGATGTGTGCCCCCAGTTTAAGGGATTGTTCGCTCCGAACACTTGACCAAATGACCGGTTGATCCGTGTGATTCCTTGGATGTATGTAACCGAGTCTATTTTGCGGTTCCTATCTTCGAGAACTTGTGATTTAAGCGTCTCGATTCTAGAGATTTTATCGGTCAATGATCGGAATTCTTTGCCGATTCATAGTCATGCAACATTGCTAGATTCATGTCCATTACTTCTGATAGTAGGAGTGGATTAATTCTTGTTAGTCCTGCAATAAACGAGTTTCCTGGCTTTTCCAGGACAATACTTGTACTTGAGAGTGTGTGCGGCTTATGAGATGCATAGTTTTAAAGAGTGTGCGCAGCTTATGAGATGCGTGGATTTTGGGAGTGTGTGTGGCTTAAGGGATGCATGGTTTTTAGGATCGATATGACCCTCGATCCAGAACAGTTTAGAATTTCTTGACGTTACCAATCTTCGGGCAACGTGAGGAGTTCATTTTTCAAAAGTGTGGTCCAAGACTCAAGAAGCAATGCGTGGTTTATGGAGGTGCGTGGCTTTGATTGGGGCCTCCTCAATGTTGTCGGAGAAACACTGGTTTTTAGAAGGCAAGGATTGAGTTCCATCAAACCAACAGTTTAAGTCAATTTGCTTTCGTCAACTCGGTGGGTAGATGGGGCGTACTCGAGTGTGATTCCACTATCTCAAGCAGCGATTAGATGGTTTTGAGTCAATTTGACCTCGTCGACTCAGCATGTTACCTTTGTGAACACAGTTTTATTGGTTCAAAAAGCAGAGCACTTTTATTAATAAAAGTTGGGCAAGTTTTACTTATTTACAATGTCTTCGGTATTTCGGGATGGCTTATTTGCTGGAAATAGGAAGTACATAAGATAGTCTTAGACAAAGTAACGACACAGCGATTCGCTGTTCCATGCTCCGGGAATTTGGATTCCATCAATGGCTGTTAGCTTGAATGTGCCATCCCCTAGCTTCTGGCCGATCAAATAGGGCCCTTCCTAGTTTGGTCCGAATGTTCCTCATATAGAGTAGACTCATTTGAGGACAAGATCTCCCACTTCGAAAGTGCAGTTACAGACTTTGGAATTAAAATATCGGCAACCCTTTTCTGGTGAGCAGCGGTCCTTAAATCGGCTTCTTCCCTCTTCTCGTCAATCAGATCGAGCAACTCGAGTAAGAGTTGCTCGTTTTGCCTTTGATTGAAGTTTTGCCTTCGATGAGAGGGGACTTCTAGCTCGATTGGGATCATTGCTTCTGAACCATATGCCAGGGCGAACTGGGAGTGCCTGGTTGCAAATTTGTGTGTTGTCTTGTAAGCCCATAGTGCGAGTGGAAGTTCATCAAACTAGTTTCCTTTAGCTTTAGTTAGCCGCTTTTTGATAGTGGACTTGATGATTTTGTTCACTGCTTCCACTTGCCTATTTTCCCATGGGTGTGCAATAGCGGAAAAGCTTTTCTTGATTCGAAAGTGTTTGCAAAGGTATTTGAACTTGGCGCTTTCGAACTGAGTACCGTTGTCAATGATGATCTTTTGTGGCACTCCAAATCTGCAAATAATGTTTTTAGTGATAAAATTGATAACTTTATTTGTGGTAATAGTGGCCAGCAGTTCCGCTTCGGCCCATTTGGTGAAATAAACAACAGCGACTATAGCATATTAGGCTCCTCCTTTGGCCATTGGTAATATGCCAATCAAATCAATTCCCTAGATCGCGAATAGCCACGGGTTGTCCATCTGTGTCAGCTCTATCGAAGGAGTTATTTTGATTTTGCCGAACCTTTGGCATTATTTGCACCGTCTGGCATAATCTGCTGCGTCGCGGTTTACTGTTGGCCAAAAATACCTATAGCAGAGGACTTTCTTTGTGAGGGTTTACCCCCTTAGTGTGATCTCCACAGATGCCTTCATGAACTTCCTTGAGGATTCTTCGAGCTTCATCGTTGGTCACACACCTGAGCATGGGTTGGAGAATCCCCTTCGGTGGAGCATCCCATCATGTACTACAAACTGCGGCACTTTTCGAAGGAGCTTTTTCTGTTGATTCTTGTCTGCAGGGAGTGTTCCTTTGAGCAGGTAGTCCTTGATTAAAGTCATCCACGATTCCGGCTCTTCGGTTGTCTCAAGAATCCAATCTATATCCATCTCGCTTATGCTTGGAGCGATCAGGGTTTTGATTGGGACTAGCCCCAAGGTCCGAGCTTCTTTGGAACTGGCCAATTTGGCTAGATAGTTTGTCTTCATATTTTGTTCTCTTGGGATATGAGTTATGGTGTAGTGTTCGATGTTAGTCAGCAATTCCTACACTTTAGCCAGATCTGAGGCGAGGTTTTCTCCCCGAGCTTGGTACTCTCCTTTCACCTAGTAGACAACTAGCTGAGAATTGCTATAGATGTGTACGGACTTTATCACGAGTTCCTTTACAACATTAAGCCCAGCTATCAGTGCTTCATACTCCACTTCGTTATATGTTGTAGGGAATTCCAAGCGTAAAGCATAGCTAACAGATTTCCCTTTGGGAGTTTCGAGAACTACTCCAACCCCCGAGCAGGAGCTGTTAGATGCACCATCTATAAACAATTTCCAATGTGTCTCCACTTCAGGGTCTATTTTTTCTTCGGTATCTCGTATCGTAAACTCGGCAATGAAGTTTGCCAGCTCCTGCTCGTTGATCGCCCCTTCATGGATGGTAAGTAATTTCATATTGACTTAACTCGATGTTCCATTTGATTAGCCATCCAAAGGTCTCGGGGAGGTATAACACTTGCTTCAAGGGTTGATCTGTCAACACTTTGATCGGGTGTGCTTGGAAGTATGGTCATATCTTTCTGGACGCGATCAAGAGGAAATATGCCAGGTTTTCCAATTTTAGATAGTTCTTCTCTACTCCAGTGAACCGTTTACTGATGTAATATACGGGTCGCGGGATCTTGGCTTCTTCTAGTTCGAGTACGGCACTTAATGCATGGGACGAGACTGCCAAGTAGATGTACAAATCTTCTCTGTCTACCGGCTTGGACAGGATTGGTGGGGTTTCCATATGTTGTAGCATCTCTTCGAATGTAGTTTCACAATCTTGACTCCATTCAAAGTTCTTCTTTTCCTTCTTTAGCATGTAAAAGAATGTTATACATTTGTCGATTGCCTTTAAGATGAACCAGCTCAACACTGTAACCTTTCCATTCAAGCTTTGTAACTCTTTCCTGTTCCTCGAGGCCTCGACTTCCCGTAAAGCGGTAATTTGTTTCGGATTTGCTTCGATGCCTTTGACGTTTACTGTGAATCCCAAGAATTTTACAAAAACAACCCTGAAGTGGCATTTAAGTGGATTGAGTTTCATTCCATATTTGTGGAGTATTTCAAACATTTCTGTAGGTTTTCCAAGTGATTTGCAGCTATGCATGATTTAACCAACATATCGTCTACATAAACCTCCATAGTCTTCTTGATTTGATGTTTAAACATGGCGTTCACTAGCCGTTGGTAGGTTCCCCGGCATTCTTTAAGACAAATGGCATCACTTTATAGCAATACAGTCCCAGATTAGTAATGAAACTGGTATTTTTCTGGTTAGGTTCATGCATCATGATCTGGTTGTACCCCGAATAAGCATCCGTAAATGATAATTGTTCATGTCCAGCTGTCCCGTCTATAAGTTGGTTTATTCTAGATAGAGGAAAGCTTTCTTTTGGGCAAGCTTTATTCAGGTCCGAATAGTCGATACGGATTCGCCATTTTCCATTGGAATTCTTGACCAAGACTGGGTTGGATACCCATTCGGGATAAGTTGCATCAGGGATAGAACCATTCACCATCATCTTATCCACTTCTTCTCTTAGCACTTTGGATCGTTCGGGTCCTAGGCTACATCTCTTCTGCTTCACTTGTGTATACTTGGGATCAATATTAAGTGCATAGCATGCAATCTCCAGCGAAACTCTGCACATACCAGAATGTGTCTAAGCGAATACATCCAGGTTGGTGCGGAGGAATTTGATAAGTTCCAATCGCATCTTGTTTCCAAGATGTGATCCAATCTTCAGGACCGCGTTTGGTCATCCGTATCGACTGGGACAGACACCGTCAATTCTTTCGGTGATGCCCGTTCCTCCCCTGAACTCTTCTTTTTAGGATCCAAAGCCCTATCGAATCGGCTATGGTTCCCAAGCCAGGAGCAGCTCTATAGTTGTTATTCGGTAGGTTCATGAATGTGGAGAGTTCGCCCCCACATTCTCCCCTTTTCCTTTTCTTCTAGACTTACGTAGTTCTGCGATATAGCACTCTCTGGAGGCACTTTGTTCTCGTGTGATCGCCCCTACTCCATTCTCTATTAGAAATTTCATGGTCAGACACCATTGAGCTAAAGCAATCCTAAAATCTTCCAAAGCAGGCTGACCCAAGAAAGCATTATAGACGGACATTTCATCTACAATCACAAAGGTTTGGACAAGGACGACTCTCTGGTCACCTTCTCCGAGTTCTACGGGTAAATCGATTGTTCCAACGGGCTGCTTAGGTTCACTGGTGAATCCCTGGATCTTAGTTCGGCAAGCAGATACGTCTTTCATACTAATCTTCATCTGGTCAAATGTGCGATTGAAAAGGATATTCACAGAACTGCCACTATCCACCAATACTTGTCGGACAACGGCTGGTCCGATTCCTACTATCATGACCATGGGGTCAAGGGTCAGAGCTTCTATTCCTTTAGTATCTCGATTCCAGAACACAAGGTCATCGTTCAGGGTCCTCTGCTGCTTCGCAGGAATTCTGTCTTCGCACAAAACATGAATCTTTCGAAGCGTGTCTTAGTGAGCTCGCATATTGTTCCATTTCTCTCCAACTCTTCTGTGCGGGTTGAGGTCCTCCAAATATTGTTCTGAATATAAGTCTATGGCCGCTCCATCTAGATCCCTCTTCGTTGATTCTAGCTTGGTTTCCTCGATCCCTAGGAGCTTGGGGTGTTGTAGGCTGGTCAAGATTTTGCGGCTTCCTCACATACTGCTGAAGCTTGTTTTCCCGAATTAGTTCTTCAATCAAGTTCTTCAAGTGACAGCATTCATTCGTGTTATGGCAATGTGTTTCATGGAAACGGCAGTACTTTTTTTATTGCTTTTGTTGTTTAGTCGCTTCCTTTTTAGGTGGCTTCTTGTACTCCTCCGTCCCCAATGTCGCAAGGTAGATGTTTTCTGGGGTATCATTGAGCGGGTGTAGTCTTTAGGCCTGAAGCCTTTAAGCCGCTTGTTATTTCTGTTTCACTTGTTGGAATTCTGGTTCTTCCTTTTCTGATTCCCGGAGGTACTTGCGTCTTGGCTTGCCGCCATACCATTCTGGCCAACATTGATTAGTTGTAGGTTAGCAGGTCTTCCTTGCAGCTCTTCTACTTCTTCCAATCTCAAGTACTAGCTTTGCTTTCGATTAAAGACCTTCTAGTGGTAGGTTAGCAAGTCTTCCTTACAGCTCTTCTGCTTCTTCCAATCTCAAGTACTAGCTCGCCTTTCGATTAAAGACCTTCCTAGTGGTAGGTTGCTTCATTTTGATCCATTTCTCGAATTCACTGTCGGGATGGATGGCACAGACCAGAGCCATGAAGACCATATCTTCATTTGGATTACTTACTTCAGTGATTGCGGTGTTAAACCGACTCATGAAGGATTTCAAAGATTCATTTCATCCCTAGAATAGGCCTGATAAGGACATTACATCTTTTGGTTGCGCCATGTGAAGCCTAAACTAATAGAAAACCTCATTGCTAATTCACTGAAAGTGGAGATGTATTTAGGTGGGAATTTGGTGAACCACATGGAGGTGATTCCCTCCAGAAAGATTAGAAATAATTTACACTGAACAGCATTCGAAGCATTCGCTCCATCCATGTACCAACTGTACTTATACAAGTGCGGTTTCGGGTCCCCAGTTCCATCGTAGGACGGGATAGTTGGCATAGTGCTTTTTAGGATATCGTTCATTTAGCATGTCATCAGTGAATGGAGTTAGGCTTGGAGCGAATCCCCATTCATCATCTCTCCTATTCTTACTTTCATCCATTAGGCGCTTGACCATGTCCACGATATATACCTCGGATGGTAATCCGTGGGTTAGCTGTCAGTGACTATACCAAGTGTTTGATTTTGCAAACGGCCTTGGTTAGTGGGCTAAAGCCTAGGCTCTCCTATCTTTGGGAGAGCCATTCCCTCGGAGGTCTGTTGGCTTACGGCTGGTCGTATGGGGGCAGTTTTGGACCTCTCTGCCGATATTTAGTACGTTAGTGTTCTCCTTCAACTCATCTTCATCAAGTTGTTCTCCATCTTCAGAGTCAAAGAGATCCAATGCTATATCTTCATGTGGGGTTTTTGTCCCTGATTCAAGTTTATGGTCGGCTGCTTTGCAGTAGTGGAGTGCTTGCATTTCCTTCTATGGTGATTCCTGCAGCTCCGTCTACTACTCTCTTTTGTTACTGCTTTTCATTTCTCTTATTTAGGAAATGGAAGAGTTTTCTTGTTCCATGACGGCCGCAGGCTCTGGCATGGTTCTTGGAGCAGAAAGTGATTGTAGGGCCAAAAGGGCATTAAATTTTTCCATAAGAGATTTTTGGTTGTTTTCCATCTTCTGGTTAGTTTCATTAACCATCTTATTTAATTCATCTCTAGTGACAACTTCATGCTGAATAGAAGATCCCAGCACCTGATCTCCTATGTTTATGCAAGAATTTGGTCTACTAATGGGTTGTTGGTGCTATTGACTTCAACTTGATGAGGATTGGTTTCCTCTCCAGCTATTTTAGCTCCTATGGATCTTTCGGAAGTAGTTCTCTTTCTTCACGGTGCCATTGATTTGCATTAGCTAATTTTCTAAGCAAAAGATTGGGGATCTAACTTCTGAACCTGTCTGACCAAAATAAATAGCTAGATCTAAGCATGAGTTCAACCCTTCTCGGTGAATGCACCAAAATTTTAACCTAAAAATGGATCAACACCCTGAATTGAGTGTGAAAGCACCAGCCCTGTTTATCAAGGAAAATAAAATAGGAAAAATAATAGCAATTTGCGGAAAAAGTAAAGAGACAAGAGATTTTTATAGTGGTTCGGCTATTAACGAAGCCTGCGTCCACTTTATAGATTTTATTTGATCAACTGTTGTTATAGAAGAGTTTGAATTACAATATGATTTCTCTTCTTCATGTTAGATTAAGCCGCCATTGTTAGAAACAAAAGGATAATCTCAATTGTCTCTTAATGGTTGTTGTGTGAGAGAATAGGAGTGAAGAAAGAATAGCAGAGCTTCAGCATATATCCAGTTAGGAACCCTTTTTCTCTTAGAGGTAGGATGGAATTTATAGGACTTACGAAGTACTTAGGCAAGAAGTATTGTACCAGAAGCCTATAGCCGAAAATAGGAAGTAACACAGAAAGTTTGGAGCAATTTAGGGCTAAGTATTTGGATCGGTACCGATCCGATTGGATCGGATTGATATCGATCCAAATAGTTGTGCAATTTATGCACAGCTTCCATCCAGTTGACTTCCTTGCTTGATTGCGATGCCCTCCATGCAATTTCGTAGCTTGTTGGCTTGTTTTGATGACGATTCATGTAAGAACTTGACTAAATTGTAGTCTGAATTAGATAATTTTTAGCTTCTTGAACTCGGATGCTTGGAATACCACCAAACTTGGTAGATAGGCTTAGAAGAGATATAAGATCATGATGTAAGTGGCTAGGAGAAATCACAAGCCAATTTTTTTGGATCGGGTCGGTACCGATCCAAAGAGTTGGTGTATTTTTGGCTTAAACTTCTTATGTTCCTTTGTCTTGTCCTTTTAGGTCTTCTAGTCAAGTTTTGAGTCATTCTAGCTTAATCTGAATGCTCTAACTCCTTTTGAATTCTACTGGGTTGAAAACCAAGTTAGCAACAACCTTAAGGTGCAACGTCACTATGGAATTGTTAGACAGATTTTTCGTCTGACTAACACTCCAAAGCTTTCAAAGTTTTTTTCCAAAAGGATACATATAAGCTAAATGAATACGAAACTATGCAGATAATAAGCGTCGAAAAGTAAAAGAGGCACAAGAATTATAGTGATTCGGGATCGAGATCCCTATGTCCACTTTGAGGATTCTGCCATGAGCTTTTATTCCTCAATTTGGTGTACTAGTACATCTATTACAAAGTCCGCCATTAATGATCTTTTGATTAAAACTTTCTAAATGGAGTAAGGAATATGGAATGATTGTATAATGTCAAGAAATCTCTAGTCAGCCCCTTTTTGGTAGCATGTGGTCCTCTATTTATAGCAAATTTAAGGTTCACCCATTGGTGCAGGAGCTTTCATGTGGATTGATGACCTGGCTTGCTATAGGCGGCTTGGATCCAAACACTTGTCATCATCTTATTGAGAGTACTATGACTCGGATTGATGATGTGGCGCTTTTATATATAGTTCCTTTCATTCTTTTCGTTTATCTTGGTCGTTGATCTTGGTCTAGGGCTATTTGAGCCATTGATTGTTGATACATGTTGAAATGTCTTTGATCTTGGTAGTTGCCGCACACGGCTGAGCTCATTGTCTTAATTGGACAATGGTCTTGAGCTTAATTAACCTCTTTGTTCTTACTTTCAGATCTTGTGTTCTTGGATATTGAGCCTGCTGCTTAAGCTCTCGGTGGAAAACAAATAATGGGTCTCGGAATTACAAGTCAAGAAGCCTTCTTTTCGAATATTCCCAATTTATACTAGGTATTAATTATGGTATAACACATGCCTCCTAAAGTTCACCTCATACGGTTGGTATGAGTTGGCCATTGGAAAGAAGGGTTTCATATCATGCTTAGCACTTGGCTTGTTAGTTTCGTTCCTATTATAAAGTCGACCCGAGCCTTTGTGCAAAGTAGTTATCTTGAGAATTCTCTACTATATTACTTTACCGAGAAAACTTATGAAGATCTGACCTTGTTTCGAAAGCATTTTGAAATCCAACCTCATCTAAAGGGTTTTGAAAATAATTTGAAATTTAATCTCATCTATACGATTATGGAAAACAACTTGAAATCTAAACATATAGAGGATTTCGAAAAACAACTTGAAACCTAACCTCATCTAGAGGACTTCAGAAAACAACTTGAAATCTAATCTCATCTAGAGGATTTTGGAAAACAACTGGAAATCTAACCTTATCCAGAGGATTTGGAAAATAATTTGAAATGAGTGCCTAGAGGCGAAAATGCTCTGATATTATGATCCAGTCATCTAGACTTAGTATCACATAGGTGTTGGGTTTTAGACAACCACTAGTGGCGGTATAATGCCTATATTTTACACACTGCTGACGTAACTCACTATACAGCACCATGCATGGTACTTTTGACCATGGCTCACTCTTTTGCACAACACTTTGGTCGTGGCTTGCTTGGTATGTTTGGCACAGTCGACTTCCCATGACTCACTCTTTGCACGACATGATCGGCCATGGCTCACAATTATTGGGACCCAACGCATGGTTTTTCTGGACCATGGCTCGCTATATTGGGAATCTACCTAATTTTCTAATCTTTTGGAAATCCACCCAGTTTTTCTAATCTTTTTAGGAATCTACCTAATTTTTCTAATCTCTTTGGGAATCTACCCAACTTACTAGTCTTTTTGAGAATCTACCCAAATTTTCTATTCTCTTTGGGAATCTACCCAACTTATGAATCTTTTCGAGAATCTACCGAAATCATTAGTCTTTTTCGAAATTTACCCAATTTTTCTAATCTCTTTAGGAATCTACACAAATTACTAATCGTTTTGGGAATCTATCCAACTTATTAATCTTTTTGGAAATCTATCTAATTTTCTAATCTTTTTGGGAATCTACCCAACTTGCTAATCCTTTTGGGAATCTACCTAATTTTTCTAATCTCCTTTTGAATTGACCCAACTTACTCATCTTTTTTGGAATCTACCCAATTATGAAACTAAATAATTTCAGTGAGGTGAAGTCATTTACTTAGTGAAAGTAAGTAATTGTCGTGGGGCAAAATCCGCCTCATTTACTCAGTGAAACTAAGTAATTACCACGAGACGAAATCATTTACTTGGTGAAACTAAGTAATTTCCGTGAGGTGAAACTAATTAATTGTTGTAAGGCGAAATCATTTACTTGGCCAGAGGCAAAAGCATGGCTTTGAAACTTGCATGACACTACTTGTTAGAGTAGTACCATAGCTAAAACGTTTTGATGTACTTTTGAAAGTTGCGTGATATTACTTGATCATGACAATAATCACGACTAAAACATTTTGATGCAATGTTTGAAATGCTTAATACTTAAGAAGATTGAAGTTTCGTGTGGTATACTTGATTTACGGCTAAAAGATTGATCAATGTCTCAAACTTTTGGTAAAACTTTTATTCAGATAGCAACCTCGTACTGTGATTGTGTTTTAGATGCTCGGCATTCAAGTCCGAGGTATTATATTACCATCTAGCCTCTTTAATCTATATGTTCCTGGAGAGATGACGTCGTGAATTATCAAGGTTCCTTCCCAATTTAGATCGAGAGGTCCATTTGTCGGATCCTTGGTTTTTGGCATTATCTTTCGGAGGACGAGGTCCCCTTTCTCAAATTTTCTGGTCTGGACTCTCTAGTTGTAGTATCCAGTCATCTTTCGAATATACTCTGCTATTCGCAAAGTGGCTTGATTCCTGAGTTTGGGTAACAAGTCCAACGACTCCTCTCGAAGTTCTGCATTTTGTTGCGTATTATAATAATACGTTCAGTGAGATGATATTTCTAACTCTACTAGGAGCATGGCTTCAAAGCTGTAAACTAGGGAGAAAGAAGGATGTCATGTCGAGGTCTTGGAGCTTGTCCTATAAGCCCACAAAATGAAAGGCAATTCATCTGCCTACCTGCCTTTGGCTTTGTTCAATCTCCTCTGCAAACATGCTTTGATAGTTTTGTTGGCTGCCTCTATGGCCCCATTTACTTGTGGATGGATTACTGAAGAAAAACTCTTCGTGTTACCATGATCTCGGCAATACTCTGCAAACACTCGGCTCTCGAACTAAGCACCATTATCTGTAATGATCTTATATGGAAGACTAGATCTGGATATGATATTCCTCATCACAAACTTTATTACCTGATGAGAGGTTATGGTAGCTAAAGTTTCTGCCTCAACCCATTCTATAAAGTAATCTATCGGTACTATAACATATCTTGTTCCTACTTTAGCAATCAAAAGGGTTCGATAAAATTAATGCCCCAAATATCAAAGTGCCATGGACTCACCATCAGGGTGAGCTCATTAGGGGGAGCTTTCGGCACCTTTGTGTAAAACTGGAACTTGTCACATTCTTTACATAGTCCAACGTGTCTTAATTCAATATCAGCCAATAGAAGCCTTACCTGAGTATTTTCTTTGCCAACTTCTATCCTCCACAATGGTCCCCACAAATTCCATCATGGATCTCAATAGTTGTTGACCTTTTGAGGCTATCACACGCCGAGAGTATGGGGTTGGGAATCCCATTCTATAATACTAAATCTTAAAGCATTATATTTGATTCATCATGCTTCAGTAGCATCTGAGGGTAGGATACCTTCAGACAGATATCGGATATATGGCGACGTCCAATTTTCTTCGGTTATTATTGATGTTGTGGTTTGACTTTAGGTGGCTTAAGCATTGGTTGTAACTAACACTTTCTCCGATACCTATACACTAGGTTTCTCTATGATTTCAAATGGGATGAAATTATACACTCTCATATCCCGTGAGATTGCGTATTTTGTTAGGGATCAGTCCTAGAAGTGGTCCCTAGGAATGCTTTTTATACGATAACTTCGGAAGGCTTCAAGTAGTTGCTTTACCTGTTTAACATAGAGACCTCGGATCTCGGGCTTAGTAATAGCCAAGATCTTGATTAACGACTATTTGAGAATCACTGTATATCCGGATTTTCGAGACTTTGATGGAGATAGCCACTCTTAACCTAGCAATCAAGGACTCATACTCGGCTACATTGTTGGTTGCCGAGATAGTGAGTTTAATTGCGCAGTAAATCTGATGATTATCTGGAGTTACCGAGATATAACCGGCACCTGCCCCTTGCTCATTTGAGGCTCCATCTACATAAAGTTGCCAAGAGAGTTGTTTATCCTTACTATCTTCTTTTCCAATTTTGACTCTGAAATATATGCATTCGATAACGAAGTCGGCTAGCACTTGACCCTTGATTGCTATCCTAGGCACATAAGATATCTCATACTGGCTGAGTTCTATTAACCATTTAATTAATCTCCCCGCGGTTTTGGGTTTACTAAAAACTTGTCGAAGTGGTTGATATGTAAGGACTTTAATGGGTTGAGCCTGGAAATATGGCCGAAGTTTCCTTGCTGTAAAAACCAAGTTATAGGCAAGTTTTTCAATTACTGGGTAGTGCTTCTCAGCTAGACCTAGCCTTTTGTTTACATAATATACCAGTCTTTGGAATCCATCATCGTTTTTGACTAAGGATGAACTTATGACTTGGCTCGAGGTGGCCAAATAAAGGAAAAGAGTTTCTCCATCTATCGGCTTTGAAAATATTGGAGGAGAACTTGAATGCTTTTGCAGGTCCTTAAATGCCTTCTGGCGTTCATCTATCCATTTTAAAGTAACATGCTTCTTTAAGAGGTTGAAGAAGGGAATATAGTTCTTAGTTGATCGACTTATGATCCTGTTCAAAGTGGCGATCTTTCTATTTAAACTTATTGACTCCTTCCCGTTAGTTGGTGCCTTCAAATTTGTTATAGCTTTTATCCGATTTGGATTTATTTTGATTTCTCCAGCACTTACTATAAAACCAAGAATTTTCTGGATTGTATTCCGAAGGTACATTTTTGAGTGTTTAGCTTTACTTGGTACTTCTAAAGGACGTCGAACGTTTTGGCTAAATCCCAAACATAATTCTCTGATTGTTTGGATTTGACCAACATGTCGTCAACATATACCTCCATATTTCGTCGTATCTACTTAGTGAACATTTGGTTAACTAAAATTTGGTACATTGCCCTTATATTCTTGAGACCGAAGGGCGTTACCTTGTAGCAAAACAATCCCATGTTGGTGACGAAACTCGTATGCTCTTCATCAGGCTTGAACATTGGGATTTGATTATATCCAGAATAAGCGTCCATAAATGAAAACAACCGATGCCTACTGGTGGCATCAACTAACTGGTCCATTCTCGGCAAAGGGAAGCAATTCTTTGGGCAAGCCTTGTTTAAATCAGTAAAGTCAATGCAAGTCCTCCACTTCCCATCGGGATTTTTAACTAATACCGGGTTTGTGATCCATTTCAGGTAGTATACGTTTCGAGTGAAGTTATTCTTTAGTAACCTCTCGACCTCTTCTTGTAATTTCTATATTTGCTCTTATAATTTCATCAACAAGGTTTCCATTGCTCGATCCCCACCGAGTCATTGAGTTTTAGCTTCAGCATTCTTATTTCGTAGCCTATTTTGCTGCCTTCTTTCGAAATTCACCCTTTCGGGACATAGAGTCTAGGGCCTCTTCGAAGGTCCTACTCCTGATGTTTTTACAGTCTCAACTTTCCTTGCTGCTTCCATGAATCTAGCTTCGAAAGCCTCATTAGTCATTGGTAGCTTTCTGGGGTTTCAGTTGAAAATTATAGGGTCGTCATCTTCATCAAGTATAGTTGAAACCTTTTTTCCAATTCAAAAAAAGTGTTCTTAACTTTGTTCTGGTAGTTGAATAGGCATTGTGTTGCGTCAAAAATGAACTTCAGCATCATTTGCCGAAACTCGCTTTTGGTGAGGACTGGAGTGGTAGTTTCCTTATTAACAGTTGGATTTGTTTGGTCCGTTTGATTTCCTTCATTCGTATGCAATTCTTTGATTCCTTTGTCCTAGCAGGGGAGCGAGGTGTCTTCCAAGAGGAGGATTTTGACTTCATGCTGAGCTCACTGGATTAGAAAAGAATGAAGGATGGGGGACCTCATTCTAGCGCTAAAAATGTTAAATAGATTTTTCGCCTGACTAGCACTCCAAATCTTTTGGAGTTAGTTTATGGAAGGATTCAGATAAGCTGCATGAATACCAAAACTATGTAGATAATAAGCATCAAAAAGTAAAAGAGATACAAGATTTATAGTGGTTCGGGACCAAGATCCCTACATCCACTTTGAAGATTCCATCGCGAGCTTTTATTCCTCAATTTGGTGTACAAGTATGTCTATTACAAAGTCCGCCATTACCGATCTTTTGATTAAAGATTTTTAAATGGAGTATGGAATATGGAATGATTATATAATGTCCCGAAATCTCTAGTCAGCCCCTTTTTGGTAGCACGTGGTCCTTTAGTTATAGCAAATTTAAGGTTCACCCATCGGTGCAGGGGCTTTCATGTGGATTGATGACCTGGTTTGCTATAGGTGGCTTGGATTCAAACACTTGTCATCATCTTGTTGAGAGTACTTTGACGCGGATTGGTGACATGGCGCTTTTATATATAGTTTCTTTGATTCCTTTCGTTTATCTAGGCCGTTGATCTCAGTCTAAGACTATCTGAGCCGTTGATTGTTGAAATGTCTTTTGTCTTAGTAGTTGCCACTCTCGGCTGAGCTTGTTATCTTAATTGGACAATGGTCTTAATCTTAATTGATGTCTTTGCTCTTACTTTTGGATCTTATGTTCTCGGATATTGAACTTGATGCTTAAACTCTCGGTGAAAAAAAATAATAGGTCTCGAAATTACAAGCCAAGGAGCTTTTCTTTCGAATATTTGTAATTTGTACTGGGTATTAATTATGGTGTAACATGAATCCACTTGGAAAGGAAGGAATACTATTCCGGATGACTATGTAATATTTCTCCATAAAGATAAATAATGGATTAGTGAAGATGTTTCTATTGGATTACATCAATCCGTACAATATATTAATTTTATATATGGATATAAGGTATGAATATATAGTGTAAATGTATAAAGGACAATAAAGTTTGATATCTTTCCACCCACCTTACGGTAACAAGTCAATGGTTATGAATAAATATTCAAAACCAAAAGGGATTAAGCGGGTAATATGAAAAGGTATAAGGCTCATTATGGAAAAGACTACACTCAAAAGGAAAACAAAGTTTTCTTTTTAAAGAAACTTTCTCTTTAGTTCTACTGAAAGACTCTTTAGAATTATTTTGGTTTTACTAAAAAGCTCATTATGGATATTAAAGTTGTGTTTCTCATTGGAGACGTTGATGAAACAACTTAAGAAACCCACTTATGAATTAATCTTTTGTACTAGGAATTCAAATACACCATTATTATTCATGGGGTGATATTTGAATTATCATAAAAGAGCTAGGCAGATAAGTGCTTAAAAGGGTTTGGTATGCAAACTGTAAATCAATTAATTCTCTTTTGAGAAAATAGACAAATGTTGCCTTATATAGTAATAAACGAACATCCTTGAAGCTAAAGAAATGCAAAAGATTCCTAATGCATTTGTGGTGTGGAGTCTAATGCATGCCAAGACATATACACATGTAGATATTGCATGTATTATTTAGCAGATATCTCACTGACATTGAAAGTGGATCACGGTTAGTAGCCAAAATGATTACGAGATATGTTTAAGGAACAAAAAGATTACATGCTCATAGACAAAAGATCGGATTAGTTGGAGATCATAAAGGATTACGGTCTGAATATTTTGGATGCCAAATTGAGTACAAAGGATCAACTTCAAGTAATAATATTTCTTTTGGGTGGAGCTATAAAAGGAAAGTTGTCACATAGACATTTTTATATATATATATATATATATCCGCCTCTACTATAAAGTTAATGTTTGTTTTCTATTATGGGGCATCCAACGATGGAAAATAATTGCAAAATTTTGCCATAAAGTTATGGAATATTGAAAAAGAAATTGAATGGCTATTAAAGTAATATTGTGATAATAAACAACATATTATTTTTCAATAAGGGAAGAGTGAAAAATAGATTTTAATTCATTGAGTGTATTGTGACAAACTCCATTATGGTGGATCATCTTACAAAAGGATTATCACTATTTGGTCTTTCATGAGCATGATGCTCAATTGGTGTAACTTTTATGTAATGATATTTTGGTTTAGGAAGAGTTTGTATTTGGTATAGTCGTATGACACATTTCTCTATACTTCGGTTATAGATATATTAAGTATTTTTTTTGATCAAAAATAAAGTAATAAAATTTCCCTTGCATTCCATGAAGTTCAAATATTGAATTTTTTTGATCTCACTAAAGTTGGACCAGTTGGAAGTAGACATGTAAAGATCATAGTTCATGTAAATTATATGCTACATATTCATGTTTGATCTATGTCGTTTGATTGTGTTGGTATATACGACCATTGATGGGTTTTGTTACATTAAATGTAACGAAAGCTGCTTTGATTCTTTGCCAGCATAGTTAATGGACGAGATTGTTTCCGAAACACCTTATGTTATAAATATCAAATTTTGATGCTCACAAAGTTATACAGATTTATAAGAATATTACATATGTGACCCATGGGAGATTGTTGGAACATTTAAATAATTTGGACCACATATGTAAAATAAAATATGTTGTGCTATTTTAATGTAAAGCCTAATTAAATTGATTGATTTTTGAATTAAAGCTAAAAGAATTAAAGATATATTTGTCATGGTATTAATGTGCAAAACCTAAATAAATTTACCTTCCTCTGATTTCTTCTCAATCAAATCAGTATGGGTCATATGTTCAGATCTAGGGTTTCATGATTAATCAATCCTAAAGTATATTGAAATCCTAACATCAATAGATATTTAATTCTTCTTTCAATAATCTATCTTTTTTTATAATCACATTATTTAAAATTTCTTCTAATGAATTCTCATTCATTTTCTTCTATGATTGGTCTGCTTATTGCTCCTAAAGGGACAAGTTCTTTCCTAATTTTGGCATTCTGGATATTAAGCTTATATTATTTTCCATTATATCTATTTCTTCTCCTCTAGTAACATACTTTTCCTTTTCAAATGAAAAACAAGTTATCAAAGCATCCAAGTTTCTAGCACATTTGTGAAATCTAATTTAACTACATTGCCTTCGTAGAACATTCTGCTAAAGTTGTTAGATGGTGTTTTCCTAAGAAGTTAATTGGTTTTTAACTGATTCTCTCTTTTGATTAATTGGATCAATTTAAAAACACCTTGCAAATTATATATGTAGGTGTTGTTGATTAGTACTGCATCTGGTTCTTCAATTTCATCATCTTTTTCATATTCAACAACAGTAACTGTTTCATGTTGTACCTCTATCCGCTACACCTCTATTTTAATTTCTTCTTGTTTTTGTCTTTCTTCATTATATAAATTTCATTTTAGAATCTCTTAGGATGCATCTGTTGCCCTTTTGAATAGTTTGTACCTACAATATAAATCATATATTACATTATGTGTTATTCTGAGGTGGTGCAAGTACAGGTTCCAATATGCATGAGATAAGACAATTACATAATTCCTGTTAAACACCAACTCTAATAAACTAAAGGCAAAAGTGGAAAATGAGACACAATTTTTATAGTGGTTCGACAAATTCTCCGGCCTATGTCCACTTTAATCTTTGTTATTAGTCATTTTTCCTTTGGATTACAGCCAATTTATCAAATCTGACCATAATCTAGTGGATCTCGGATTTACAATAGAGTTACAACAGTATATTTTGGAAGAAGATAAGAGTGAAGAAGATACAGGGTGTAAATCCCCTCAATAATTATTGTAGGGCTAGTATTTATAGAGAAACTCGCTAGTAGACTCAGGAGCTCACATATGATAAAGTCCAAATATAAGTCCAAGTGTACATGAGAGAACACATTGGCTCAATCTATAATAAAAACTTCTTAGTATTGAGTGGTTTTCTTTGGTGGAAACTTCTTGTTTTCACTTGCTTAGTTCTTATATCTTTGATTCAATGTGTTTCTAACTCTTTTTCACGAAAATCAAGCTCTTTTTGATGATTTGCTTGTCACTTGTCCTTTCTTGCTCTCTTTGCCTTCTTTCTATAAATCCTTAGTATTGCTTGTCAATTCTTCAAGAAAAGCACTGGATCATAATCACTTGATATTACACTTGAGGTGCATGGAGCTTGGGGGATCAAAAGGGCAACCAAAAGCTCTTGGAACCTAGAGGTTCCCCTCGGTACCAAGATGTCCTTTTTGCCTCTTTAAACTTCTTGAGTCTAATCTTTTGGGAAATGAACTCTATCACGATTGCTTTAAGAAGTACTTGGAGTTAGGGATGAGCGTTCGGTTGGTTCGGTCAGTTTTGTGTTTAAAAATGTCAAACCAAATTGAAACAAAAAAAGATCAAAACTGAACCGAACCAAATCGAAATAATTTTGGTTAATTTGATCAGTAATCGATTTAACCAAACTAAAAAAGCAAGTAAGAAAATTTACCATATAAAATTAATTTAATAATTGATTTTGTTAATGGAAAACATAAATTTATGTTTATATAAACTATTTTGAGTGTTTATTTTATGTTTATAAGAAAATTTAATATATTTTTAATAAATATGGTTTTTTTATTACTAAACTGATTGTTAAGAGTATTACAATGTCATAATTTGGATAATATAATAAAAGTTCGGTTAATTCGATTAAACTGATAACTAAAATAAAATTATTCTAAAAACTGAATTCAAATTGATATAATTTCATAACCGAACCAAATCGACCGAAATGAACCTGTTTGATCCATTAAATCGCTTCTAACCGAATAATGCTCATTCCTACTTAGAGTATAAGGAGATTGGGAGGTCTCAAGTGGAAGAAAAACCTCTCGGCACCTAGAGGTCCACTTAGCTCAATTTTTCCTTAAAATTTTTTAGTATAATTCTTTTATTCTTCTAAGCATGTTTCCAAGTCCATGAATCATTTCATCCTCATTTTGATCTTCTAAGTCCATTTGAAATCTTCTTGGCTAAAAGTGGGTTAACAGTTGCCCCAAAAAGCACGCCTTATGAATGTAAGGTATGCTTTGCTCAAGAACAAGTTTTAGTAGCAGTCAGTCTTCGATAGTTGAGATCTCCGGCCATCCATTGATCTCGATCTTAGTGAACCGTACAGTTCCTTCAGATTCTCCTGCAAAACAAAGGGTTTTTCGGACCTGCATAGCTAAGGACTCTATCTTTTTCTTAGGTGTCAATTGTGACTACTGCCCCATACCACCCACACATCAATGACTTAAAAGAGCGCTGTAACCATGCCGGGCTGATATGGAACGATCATCAAGGTTGAAATTTAAAGCAGAAAACTTGTTGCATATATCACAGCGCATGGATAAAATATAATATAGAAAATATACAACAGAATATAGTGAGCTATAACAAATGAGAATAACATTTCCACTAAATCATGAGTTATAGTACAAATGTCATAATATCTCAGTACAACATTTCCTCACTACATCCCTCAAAGTACATAGAAACAAATAGTGGAAATTACAAATATAGAGTAATATGCGATAGCTTCTCTATGCTCATTTAAGAACACCCAAGACGATAAGAGGAAACATAAAACCTTGGGTCAGACAACAGTCTGGTCTAAGCGGTAATTGACTATAAAAAGCTATACTGGAAAACACGGTACTAGACAGGTAAAAAAACCGATACCTGACCTGTTCCCGCAACTAAAGAGTTAGTATACTAATATGCTAATCAAATAAACGACGATAGGATACTGTAATAGAACAGGATAGAAGAATCTAAGCAGCCTCCATTTACCCTATTCCCAATCCCTTCTCCAGCATTCCTATAGAAGATAGCCTACCCAAGAGAAATAGCAAACATAACAACCTTAGCATCCATTAACCAAAATCTAGCTATCATCTTCTAAAGCCTTGAATATATGATAACTCGTATGGCCACATCCTCGCTTACCAAAGACTAATGCAAATCCCGGTTCTCGATTGTGTTCTCCCGTACTTTCAGGTTCGAAACCCCACACGGTTGTCGCCTACGGTACCTTTGTACCGTCTGATACTAGACCCTCTCAGAGCCATTCAAGATACATGATTGGTGCTACTAGCCCTAAGGTGCCCCCACATGTAGTACACTTACATGAGCACAACCAGAACACTCTGAGTTATCAATGATTCCTTAGCACTCTCAATTCTTCAGAGCTTTCGCAACTCCAGTCCATTTCCGGGCATGAGTCCTACCACTCCACCCAGTCCATTATACCACAGCCTCATTCCATCTCGATCTGTCTATTAACCCTTCGATCCTACTCCTTATCCGAGCCCCCAACCGAAGAGCCAAAACTTCATCATGCTATAACTTCCAAACCTTAGAAGCAATCAACGAGCCACAACTTTTAGCATGATCCACTACAACCCCAGAGTCTCCACCTGGGATCGCATCACTATTGGAGCTCATAATTTGGATCGAAGCCAATCCGATCCAATTGGATCAGTGTCGATCCAAAAGCTTAGTCATTTCTAGCTCTGTTTCTCTTGCAACCTCTAGTACACTTCCCCATGATGCCTTAAACCCCGAACCCTCTCTCTTAGCCTTTAGATCATCTCTTCCATGCATCATAGTTTAACCCATTGAAGATGATCCATCCAATCTTCAATACTTGGCCTATCCTCCGATCTAACTTCATACAGAATTTGTAGAAACCATACTCTAGCTCCCTCTTGGATCTCACTTCAATTGGACCGAGCATTTTGGATTGGTGCCAATTCGACTCAATCGGATCGGTGCTGATCCAAACACTTAGCTCCAATTGTCGTGAAATCTTCAGGGCTCCATCTTGCCGTGCTCCAAAGCCTATCCTCCAAGTTTCGTGCGATTCTAACGAACTTTGCTCCCGATATGCTCCAATCACCAATCTAAGTTCTAAAACATGCACAACACTAGCAAATGAATCAAGCATAGCTAGCAATTCAAACATAACAGTGAATCAAACATAGCAAATCATCCAATTACATCCAATATAAACATATAAATCATCTAAATACATCTAATATGAACATACAAATCATCCAATTCAATCTACCATCACAATTCTGGGATAAATCTAATTTAACACATAGAATTTCGTAGCCAAATATATACAAATGACACTAGCCAATGATCTAATTCCAATTACATGTTTAATTAGGTTAATCTAGGATTTTTAAATTTGAAATTACCTAAGTCTAATCAATTTATAGCTTAATTTAACAATTCTAATCTATAATCACCTAATTACAACATATAATCTATCATAGACTAGCTAGAGATCATAACCACTCACCAAATCTATTAAACCTATGAAATATGATGAAGATCAGATCCGGACAGCGAGAAATCGGATGAAGATGCAACCAAAGTGATGAGACCAAGCTCCTAGTTGAAGATATAGCCTCTAGTTTGTAATTAGAGACGATTTGAGATGAAATCCAATGATATGAATGAAGAATTAGAGAAGAGTTAGGGTTTAGGGCTAATTTAAAATAGGTGATAAACTTTCAAATGGTCTCTCCTACCTCATATTTATAGCCAAACCTGATTAGACTAATGGACTTGCTAATTTGGCCCATTAATTCCCTACTAATTCTGACCAGTAGATTTTAAAACTTAAAACTGCTATAACTTCCTAACCACTTATCCAATTTTCCTATATGACCACTGTACGAAATAGAAAACCATCACCCCTAAGCACTGAAATAGGTTAGAGCATCTAACTCGGCTTCTATCACAAGTTATAGCCGAAATAAGATCTCTATGGGAAAAATGGTCACATAGAAATTCGGAAAAAATCATAGATGTGTAAACATCCCTAAAACCCATATCTCAAAATATTGGAATCATATGGCCAAAAATTAATTAAATAAAATTAT
Source organism: Allium fistulosum (assembly GCA_030737815.1). NCBI lineage: Eukaryota > Viridiplantae > Streptophyta > Magnoliopsida > Asparagales > Amaryllidaceae > Allium > Allium fistulosum. The sequence continues at coordinate 905,064,863 of CM060903.1, forward strand.
TTTACGATCCTTCGATACGTAAAATACGGGGCATTACATTCTCCCCCTTTAGGAATTTTGCCCCTGAAATACCTAAACAACCATAAGCATTCAAGGTTATCTCACATGCCTACCAGTCACTAGCAAACACTTAACAATCCAACAAACAGTAAAATCAACAATAAAAAACAAAACCTATCTTAGTATGCGAAATTCTAATAGTATAAGATACAATGGTTCAAGTAGATATGACATATGGGTCTTACTACTCGAAGAGTTCTGGATAGGCCATCCTCATACGGTCTTTAGTGTCCCATGTACAATCGTTGTCACACTACGCCATAAATGACCTTCTGCAACATTTTTGCAAGGTGTTGCCAGCTAAAATGTTGCGATAGATATAAAATTTTGGTCCTACTGCAACGTTGTATTTATGGTGTTACCTTAGCCATAAAAATGTGTTGCTCTAGCTAAAAAAGTGTAACACGATGCAACATTTTTATATAGTGTTGCTATAGATGTATTCAGATTAAAAAATTAATAAAATTAGCAATCCGCGTGAATACGATCCAACGGTCTACATTTAATCTGATTGTTAAACTGGATCACCACTACAATTTGCTGCAAATTTTCGTTTTCCCGCTGTAATTTTCATATCATTTTCGTTCTCACCCCCAATTTCCAAATCCCTAATTTCCAAATCATATTTTCGTTCCTCACCCCCAACTACCCCCTGACCCATCGCCCCCAGCTACCCCCTGACCCATCGCCACCAAATCCTGACCCATCGCCCCCAGCTACCCCCTGACCCATCACCACCATCTAGCTCCAACCAGAGCCTGTCACGACACCAAAACCCGAAGCCAAACAAAGTTTTCCGTTCAAACCCCTTTTGCCACCGCTGTCGTCGCCATCAGCTCTTCTTTCTCGTTCCTCTCTATGTGAAAATTAGGGCACACGATTCTTGCTGTTCCTGTTGCTGCCAGGAACACACCTAAGAGCGTCGAGACTGTGCCTCCTGAGTTGCTTGAGATACCACTGCAGTCCAATGAAGAGCAGGCTGTCTAATTTCCGGTTTGTTTTGACCTTTTTTTTCATTTTGTGATATTTGATGCTGTGGATTTTATGCATTTCCGGTTTGTACCTCCTGACTGGAAGAGCTATTTTGTAATGCACTAAAAGTGTTCGATACTTTGTGTGAATGGTATTGTTATCAAAATGTCCGGTTTCCTGTAGTTTCACATTGATATACTTCAAATTTTTCACTGCATTTTGTTCTTTCACATTGAGTAAACGAGTTTGGTTTTTCTTTTGTAGGCTAATGATGGTCCAAATCTGAAGATATATAGCTTGGTGCTTTGAACTAATGTACATGTATGAACTGACCTAGAAGCAATGTGAGAAGCAATGTTGTTTGCTATCAGCCAAGGGTGGTGCTTGGTTTTGTTGCGAATTTGCAGTGTGAAAGTTTGATGATGTTTGGGTTGTCGGAATGGGTAATCAGCGATTGTGATTAGGTGATTAGGCGATTTGGCAACTGAAATAGTTTGTTGGTGAGGCAATTAGAGGATGGAGGCTGGTGGTTTAGAAGTATGTGTGGTGCATCATTTTACGTCGTTTCAAAGAAGGCTCGATCTTCCGAAATCGGATGAATCGGGCGGTGCCCACTTGTTCGACCTAACCGGTTAGGTCGATCCCCGCCGGGACTGCGGTGCCCCGGACCCCCGCCGGCGCTGCGCCCGGACCCGCTTCTCGGCTCGCCTTCGGCTCGGCACTCGGCTCGCCTTCGGCTCGGCATATATTTCTTAGTGTCGGTGTCTGTATAAATTGAAACTGCATATGTAATGAGTGAACTGAGTGATGTAGTGAGGAATATCTGTATATGTGAATATCAGTGTTATATATCATTGAATTGTAAAATAGTGGAGTCAGGAATTTGTACTATTTCAAATGTTGAAATAAAATATTTATTTAAATAAATTACTGTTTAAATATCAAATTCTATGCAATAGCATTTTATTAAATAAAAATTTATTTTTATTAAAAAATCAAATATGCTCTACATTGTGGGCCCCACAAATTCAGAAAGTTAATATCTATAGCAACATTTTGGAATGTTGCTACAGATACCTATGGGTGTTGCCATAGACCCAAATAGGGTTCTATTGCAACAATATTACTTATGTTGCCTTAGATAGTCAAAATGTTGCCTTTGAGGTCTAAGGCAACGGCAAAAATTGCATCACCCTAAAAGTGTTGCCATAGACCTATGGCAACATTTTTCGGGCCTGAGCCAACATTTTTTTTGTGTTGCAGTAGGCCATTTATGGCGTAGTGTCATCCTCACTCCATTGCAGCTTAACTAGCTTAACTACCTTCCTTGTAAGTGGTTTCGTCTCATTCCCAATTATTCGAAGCAGCTTATGAGGTCTTGAAACTTCTGGCTCAACCTATATTTCTTCCAACCGATCCCGTGCTACCACGATACCCGAGTCATGCACAAATTTCCATAGATAGGAGATATGAAAAAAAAATTGCACACCCGCCATCTTTGGAGGTTTTTTCACTCAATAAGCCAACTTCCCGATTCTCTTAATAATTGGAAACAATCCAACAAATCTGGGTGCTAACTTTCCCTTCCTACCAATCCGAACAACATTCTTCAAAGGAGAAATCTTAACAAATACCATGTCTCCAGCTGAGAATTCCAAATCTCTTCTTCTCTATCTGTATAACTCTTCTGATGGTCTTGAGCAGTCCTCATTTTTGCCGAATGATCTCTATCTTCTCTGACATCTCTCTAATCATTTCGGGCCCAACTATCGGTTTCTCATCTGCTTCCCACCAACATGAAGGTGAATTACAAGGTTGTCCATACAATGCTTCATATGTTGCCATGCCAATACTTGACTGATAACTGTTGTATATGCAAACTCTATCAAATGCAAATGATCTTCTCAAGATCCTCCATAATACAAGCTCGAAGAAGACCTTCCAAAATCTGATTCATTCTCTCGGTCTGGTCATCTAACTGTGGTTGATAAGCTATGCTCAAGCGCACCTCGGTTCCTAAATACTTTTGTAAGCTCATCCAAAATCCACTAGTAAATACCGGATCTCTATCACTTACAATACTCTTCGGCACACCATGGAATCGACTAATCCACTTAACATACAATTCTGCCAACTTGGATGTCGTTTTGGTAGACTTGACAGGTATGAATCTTGCACTCTTGGTCTGTCGATCTACCACTACCCAAATACTATCATATCCTGCTCTAGTCCATGGCAATCCATCTATAAAATCCATAGATATCTGTTCCCATTTCCATTCGGAAATATCCAGTGGTTGTAACAATCCACTAGGCTTCTTCTGCTCAGCCTTCACTAACTGGGAATTCATACACTTCGAGATGAATTTTTGAACATCCTTCTTCATACCTTCCTTGAAGTAAGTCATCTTCATGTCTCTATACATCTTGTACCACCGGGATGAATGGTAAATTTGGAATGATGGCATTCCCTTAGTACTTCATCTTGTAATCCATCAAGATCTGGAATGACCAGTCTCTTATCCTTACGAAGCCAACCATCTCGGTCAATCTCGTACTGCCTCAAATCTTCAGATTCCACTCCCATCACAATCTTTGCCATGATCTCTACTAGCTTAGCATCTTGATTCTTGTTGGAACCTGCCTTCTTCGATTTTAATGTGACAACTATATATTTCAAACTATATACTATGATGACAAATATTCTTGCAGGAATCTACAAAGAAAAGCTATTATCATATCGTCAACAAACTAAGCTCAAGCTCTCTAGTATACTGATTATTATTTCCGGTTAGATATTTTTGTACAATCTCTGATATGATGATAACACACACACACAAATAGTTTTTGGAAAACATGTTCTACAAATATAAAATATCTTTTTATAGACATAAAAGTATTTTCAAAAGTTTCTCAAGTTCAGAATCACTAAAATAAAGAAGAGGAACAAATCAGTACAAATTAAGACATCTGAACTTTTATTTAGCCATCTGTCATCAATGACAGACGTCTGTCAATTTAATACAGACATCTGTCATAAACGACAGACGTCTAAATTAAATAAACAGACGTCTAAATTCACAGAAATTTGTTTCTTCTGCCTACTTGACTTTTTAAACTTACTTAGCCATCTGACTATTTTTCTCAGACATCTGAACTTGACGAACTGAAGCACCTCTTCATGAAAATTCAAATTTTGAAGAGTTGTCTTCTTCACCAACAGTTGCACTCCTTCTAATGGTTGCAACTATTGAATTAAAACTATTCAATACTATAAATAGAGATGAAAATCCACTATTTCATTAACCAATTCTTTCTATCTATACTTGCTTTGTATTATCATAATCACAAGCGATTTTCAATCTCTACTTCCTACAAATTGCACGTTCAAATCAACATATCAAGAAGATTATAGGAAGGGTGTACTACATTGCTATATTCGTGTTATTCAAAGAACACACAAGTCAAGAAACAATTTACCAAATTGTATTAGAAGTCCTATTCGGTTGCTTAGGCGGAAAAGTCCTGTTCGGTTGCTCAGGCGGTGTAATACCTGTTCCTCCGGGTTAAGTGAGGGTTATTGGAGAAATTCCAGAAGGAATCTGGGACTGGACGTAGAACGGGAAGTTCGAACCAGTATAAAAATCCCTGGTGTCATTTTTATTACTGCTATTTACTATTATATATAATTCCGCACTTGCTAGACTAGTCTTACTATATATTATCGATCCATATACACTTTCATTTGGTATCAGAGCCTGGAATTCTATTGATCGTCACAACATCATAGAATAATGGCCAGAAAACAATCAAATCGAAATACAACGGGAAAAATCCCGGTCAAAGCCACCTGCGAGGACTACAAAAAGGTACTTTCTGATTTACAAATTTCAGTAAATGGTAATAATGAATTAGTTAGTGTAAGCAATAAGATTTCAAAGCTTAAATTTATTATCTTAGAAAAGATGAAATCTGTTGAACTTGAAAATGAGAAATTGAAAAATGAGAAGTTAGATTTAGAAAATCAACTTGGTGTTTTAAAGAATAATTTTGAGGCTCTTACAGATTTTCTAGATGAACAAAACACCATATTTGAGAAAGAGAGAGAAAAATTTTCAAAAGAAATTTTTGATTTGAAAAGACAAAATGATTTATTACAATCCTCTTTAGATAATTCAGAATCTCAAAATTTCCTTCTCAAAAATGAAAACTGTACGTTAAAAAACGAGAATACTGAATTAAATAAGAAAATTGATATTTTAAATAATAGTAATATTTCTTTTGAAAATAATAATTGTGACTTTAAAGCTAAATTTGATAAACTTAACACTGAAGTCACAAAATTTAATAAAGGTCAAAATGATTTAAACATGATTTTATCCAGTTCTAGACCGTTACATGATAAAAGTGGTTTAGGATATAATAAAATTGATCGTAGAAATAGCACTAGATATGCTTTCATGTATAGTAAAAATGTTAGTGCTAGTACTAAATTTCGAGTAAAGTCTAAATCCAATTTTTATAGAAATTCAAATACTGCTATGACCAATAATGTTTATAATTTCCGTAGAAGTACAAAATCATTGACCAGAAATATGAATAAAAATTATCTAAATATTTGGGTTCCTATTAATTGGAAAAGTAGAGAAAAATACATTGATGATTATTTTGATATGGTAGTCAATAATGAAAATTATATTTATAAAGGATCAACCACACCCAAATGGGTATGGTTTCCTAAGACCTAACCCCCCGGACCCTAACATAATAAGTGGGTACCGAAAATGATTTTTTTTTTTTGTAGGTACTCGGAGAAACAAAAGGAAAAGGATAGATTTTGGAATTTTAAAGAATGTTCCATACGTTTAATAGAATTACGTGCTTACAATGAAATATGGACTTCAGCAAATATGGTAAAATCTATTTTATTTTTACTTCATACTTAATAATGAGTTTATCTCGTTATTTATAAGATATTTTATATAATTTATTATATCACCTCATTCTTTTTGATAATAACAAAGGGGGAGAAATTCATATACATATTGAATCATAAAACATAACTTAAAAAGGTTGAAATACAAAAAAATCAGCCTAATAGACGTCTGATAGGTTTTAGCAGACGTCTGTATACCTATTTTTTGTTTGAGCCGTCTGAACATTTTGTCACAGACGTCTGTCTTCAAATATAGACGTCTGCAACAAAAAATTTAGACGTCTGAATTTAGTACAAAATGTTTTTTACTCTCTGTTTAAAATTAAGACCTCTGAGACGTCTGAACAAAATCTTTTAGACGTCTGTCATCATACTTAGCCGTCTATTATAATTTTTAGACGTCTAAATCTATTAATTTTTAAATCTTTTTATTTTCTACAGAACATCAGACGTCTGTTATGTGACTTAAGTAATTTATTCTTATGTTCTGTATCTTTTTATAAATATGTATTTCTGTCCTATATCACTGTTTCTCTTTGTTTAGTATATGAAGATGTGGAACCTGTTCAAACATATGTTCAAATCTGTTTTTATACTCCAAATATTCTGACTCTTCCACAACAAAATTTTATCATTGGTATGTTCTGAACAAAGTTCATATTGCTATTCAACAATGTGTTTTATCATCACATTTCTAACAATACCCCTTACAAATTTCTTTTTGTTAATGACAAAGGGGGAGAAATATTAATCATTCTGCTATATAATATGGTCATGTTGATAGGGGGAGCAAAAGGTATGGTTTATACTAACCATTGAATTATATAGTTGTCATCATCAAAAAGGGGGAGAATGTTGGAACCTACCTTCTTCGATTTTAATGTGACAACTATATATTTCAAACTATATACTATGATGACAAATATTCTTGCAGGAATCTACAAAGAAAAGCTATTATCATATCGTCAACAAACTAAGCTCAAGCTCTCTAGTATACTGATTATTATTTCCGGTTAGATATTTTTGTACAATCTCTGATATGATGATAACACACACACACAAATAGTTTTTGGAAAACATGTTCTACAAATATAAAATATCTTTTTATAGACATAAAAGTATTTTCAAAAGTTTCTCAAGTTCAGAATCACTAAAATAAAGAAGAGGAACAAATCAGTACAAATTAAGACATCTGAACTTTTATTTAGCCATCTGTCATCAATGACAGACGTCTGTCAATTTAATACAGACATCTGTCATAAACGACAGACGTCTAAATTAAATAAACAGACGTCTAAATTCACAGAAATTTGTTTCTTCTGCCTATTTGACTTTTAAACTTACTTAGCCATCTGACTATTTTTCTCAGACATCTGAACTTGACGAACTGAAGCACCTCTTCATGAAAATTCAAATTTTAAAGAGTTGTCTTCTTCACCAACAGTTGCACTCCTTCTAATGATTGCAACTATTGAATTAAAACTATTCAATACTATAAATAGAGATGAAAATCCACTATTTCAAAAACCAATTCTTTCTATCTATACTTGCTTTGTATTATCATAATCACAAGCGATTTTCAATCTCTACTTCCTACAAATTGCACGTTCAAATCAACATATCAAGAAGATTATAGGAAGGGTGTACTACATTGACTATATTCGTGTTATTCAAAGAACACACAAGTCAAGAAACAATTTACCAAATTGTATTATAAGTCCTATTCGGTTGCTTAGGCGGAAAAGTCCTGTTCGGTTGCTCAGGCGGTGTAATACCTGTTCCTCCGGGTTAAGTGAGGGTTATTCGAGAAATTCCAGAAGGAGTCTGGGACTGGACGTAGAACGGGAAGTTCGAACCAGTATAAAAATCCCTAGTGTCATTTTTATTACTGCTATTTACTATTATTTATAATTCCGCACTTGCTAGACTAGTCCTACTATATATTATCGATCCATATACACTTTCACTTCTGACTAGTAGCGATCCTTTCTATGAGAGTAGGTTTGATCGATAGACTTGCCAATATCTCAGGCTCGAGCTCACAACGTGGCCTGAAATCAAATCCAGCTATATACTCTATATGCTTCCGTTCAAAAAACATAGATCCTAATCCAGCGTGTCTTCTGCTTAGTGCATTTTCCACTTCATTACCTTTCTCTAGAGTGAAGGAAATATAAAAGTCATAAGAGGCCAAAAACTCTACTCATCATTGTTTTCGAAGATTAAGATCCTTCTAAGAGAAAATATACTTTAAGGATTTATGCTCCATGAATAGCTTAAATCTTCTGCCTAACAAATAGTACCTCCACATCTTTAAAGAAACACAATCGCAACCAACTCCAAGTCATAGATTGGATAATTCCTTTCATGCGGTTTCAACTGTCTACTAGCATAAGAGACAACTCTCCCTTTTTGCATCAACAAAGCTCCAAGACCAGTATCACAAGCATCCGCGTATACTGTCATCTCTTCATTCCTACCTGGAATAACCAATACAGGTGCCTTCAGAACCACAAATGCATGCTCACATCTAGCATCCCAAGTAAAAATCCGATTCTTCTTGGTCAAGTTGGTTAACAGTGCTGCAACATTTGAGAAGTCCTTTATGAAACGCCTGTAATATCCTACAAATCTTAGGAAACTTCTCACATCCGTAACATTCTTGGGCTGGTTCCAATCTTGGATCGCTACCACCTTTGCGGGATCCCTTGCTATTCCTTATCCTGACATGACATAACCCAAGAATCTCACTTCTTCTTTCCATAAGTGACACTTAGACAACTTAGCTCTCAACTTATGCTTCCTCAAAATCTTAAGCACAATCCTTAAGTGCGTTTTGTTCTCTTCTCTGGAGTAAATCAGAATGTCATCCACGAACACAAGCACAAACTTGTTCAACTGATCTATAAAGACTCTATTCATAAGATCCACAAAGTATGTCGGAGCGTTGGTCAACCCAAAAGGCATCACCAACCACTTGTAGAAACCCGACGGTGTCCGAAATGTAGTAATAAGTACACTTTATTTAGCCACTCTCAACTGGTGAAATCTCGTTGCCAAATCCTTTTGGGAAAACACCTTTGCACCGTGCAGCTGATCAAACAAGTCATCAATCCATGAAAGTGTATACTTATTCTTCTTCATAACCTTGTTCAGCTCACGATAAATCCACACATAACCTCAAAGAACCATCCGCCTTAGTCGCGAATACAATAGGTGCGCCTCATTCGGATATGCTTCTCCAAACGAATCCTTTCTTCAGTAGATCATCCACTTGCACCTCTAACTCTTTCTGCTCTCTGGGTGCCATACGCCTCAAAGGCATCACTATGGGTATAGCTCCATCCACTAAGGCGATCCAAAACTCGATCTCTCTATGCGATGGCAATCCTGTCACTTTCTCGAAGACATCATGATACTCTCCAGCGATAGGCGCAGATAACAATCCTTCCTATGGAATCTTAAGTGAATATAGAAATCTAACCAATACCCCATCCCTTGGTAAGTAGCGTATCACTACCATTCGCCCTTCCACATTCCCAATTGTCACCTTCTCGCAATCCACAATAGCCACATACCTCTTAAGCCAATCCATTTCCAAAATAATCCCAAAACCAGCAAAATTATGAACAAAGCAATCACAAGCAAAAGAACATCCATGACTCGATAACAATAAGCCATGACAAATCATACAAGACTAGTAGATCCTCCAACAGGGTTCGTTACAATCAAAGGTCAGTGTACTATCTCAGGTTCCAAATCCAGTCTGCATACTAAATCACCACATATGAAAGAATGCGAATATCCAGCATAAAAAAGAACTCTACAGAAACATCTCCGTTGGAAAGCATGCCTTGCACCATGACTCCTTTCCCCTTATCCCTAGTAGTAGGAGGACAAGATGAAGTCGGGACTGCATCCAAAGCATATGCCTTCACAATCTGTTTAGCCTTAGGCGGTTCTAGACAACCCTTCTTAATATGCCCAGGCTTATCACAATTGAAGCACTTTCTAGTATCCTTACATTCCTTTCCTTGACATAGTGGCCCTTCTCCTTACAATTATGACAAACAATCTCACTTTTGCTCTTTTTGTGGCCCCCTTTTCCTTGCTGTTGTTGCTTCCTCTTTCCATTCTATTTCTTCTTACCTCCACCACCCTGCTGTGGTTTTGGTTCCTCTTTCTCAGCAATGGCAACAATAGCAGTCTTATTCTTCAGGTACAGAAACTCATGTCTAAGGGCTTTCTCCACAAGTTACTCAAAAGACACTTCAATGTGTTCCACCAACTTCTCTCCCAAGCGGTCGTCCAATCCAGTGATAAACTTCTTGTTCTTCTTCAAAGTTGTATCAATAAAATACATCACATACTTCAACAATGCATCAAATTCTACCACATACTCAGAAATAGACATCTCCCCTTGCTTCAACTCAGCAAATTTCTTAAACAGCATGAACTTCTGAGCCGTAGGAATGAATTTCTCCTCAAATCTAGCCTTAAACTGATCTCAAGAAATCCGATCCTCTGGAGTACCAATGGTAACAACATTCCACCAATTCATTGCTCGGCCATGTAGCTGTCTTGAAGTAAGCTTCCTTTTCATAGCATCTTCCACATCCATATCCTTTGAAAATGCGTTCACAAGTATCTATCCAATCTTGCACTTCAATAGCCGATTCTGTTCCCAAGAATGGCTTCCCTCCAAGAGTAGAATAATCCTTGCAAAGCTTGGCGAAGTCAATCCTAGGCACTTGAAAAGGAGTACCACCACCTAAAGTCACACTAGGAGTAGTTTGAACTCTCCTCACAAACGAAGCCACCATTGCATCAAACATGGCTTGAAAATCGGGTGTAGCAGCCCTCGATCCCGCTCCCTCTTCCACTCCTGAAGTGGAGTCATTCCTAGCAGCATTCTTTGTGTTCCGATTCATTCTTATCTGTAACAAGAAAAGATGTAATGGTACTCAAGTGCATATTATACCATATAATATTACTATATAGCATAATATCTTCATTAACCGGTACGCTCCCTCCTTTAGCGTATACTCTCGGTTTTCTTTGATTAACTCATAACCAAAGCTCTGATACCAAATGTGATGACCGCCTCATACGACCTGCATATCAATGACCTAAAAGAGCGCTGCAACCATGCCAGGCTGATATGGAACGATCATTAAGGTTGAAATTTAAAGCAGAAAACCTGTTGCATATCTCACAACGCATGGATAAAATATAATATAAAAAATATACAACATAATATAGCGAGGCATAACAAATGAGAATAACATCTCCGCTAAATTATGAGTTATGGTACAAATGTCATAATATCTCATTACAACATTTTCTGACTACATCCCTCAGAGTACATAAAAACAGACAGTAGAAACTACAAATATAGAGTAATACGCCATAGCTTCCCTATGCCCATCTTTGTACAGTAGCTGCGACTCCAAACCTTTCATATAGTCTATTCATTTAAGAGTACCCAAGATGATAAAAGAAAACACAAAACCTTAGGTCAGACAACAGTCTGGTGTGAGCGGTAAATGACTATCAAAAGCTATACTAGAAAAATATGGTACTAGAAAGGTACAAATAACCATACCTGACCTGTCCCTGCAACCAAAGAGTTAGCACATAATAATAAGATTTAATATGCTACTCAAATAAATGACAATATGATACTGTAACAGAACAAGATTGAACAATCTAAGCAGCCTCCTCTATTGACCCTGTTCCCAATCCCTTCTCCAGCATTCCTATAGATGATAGCCTACCCAAGAGAAACAGCAAACATAACAACCATAGCATCCATCAACCAAAATCTAGTTATCATCTTCTAAAGCACTGAATATATGATAACTCATAAGGCCTCGTCCTCGCTCGCCAGAGACTAATGGAAATCCCGGTTCTCGATCGTGTTCCCCGTACTTTCAGGTCTGAAACCCCTCATGGTTTTCTCCTACAGTACCTCCGTACCGTCTGATACTAGACCTTCTGGGAGCAGTCCAGGAAACAAAACTGGCGCTTCTAGCCCTTGGGTGCCCCTACATATGATACCCCTGCTTGAACACTACCAGAACACTCTATGTTATCAATGATTCCTTGGCACTCCCAAATCTCCAGAGATTTCACAACTCCAATCCATTTTCGAGCACGAGTCCTACCACTCCACCCAGTCCATTATACCACAGCCTCATTCCATCCCGAGCTGTCCATCAACTCCTTCGATCCTACTCCTTATATGAGCCCTCGATTGAAGAGCCAAAACTTCATCATGTTATAACTTCCAAACCGTAGAAGCAATCAACGAGCCACAAGTTCCAGCATGATCCACTACAAACCCAAAGTCTCCACCCTATATCGCATCTCCATTGGAGCCAATAATTTGGATCGGTGCCGATTGGATCCAATTAGATCGGTGCTGATAGAATCCAATTGGATTGGTGTTGATCCAAAACCTTAGCCATTTCCAGCTCCATTTCTCTTGTAAACTCTAGTACACTTCCCCTTGATGCCTTAGACCCCGATCCCTCTCTCTTAGCATTTAGGTCTTCTCTTCCATGCATCACGGTTTAATCCATTGAAGACAATCCATTCAATCTTCAATGCTTGGACTATCCTCCGATATAATTTCATACAACATCTGTAGAAACCATACTCTAGCTCCCCCTTGGATCTTACTTCAATTGGAGTAAGTATTTTGGATCAGTGCCGATCCGACTCATTCAGATCGGTGCCGATCCAAACACATAGCTCCAATTCTCGTGAAATCTTCAAGGCTCCATCCCGCCGTGCTTCAGAGCCTATCCTCCAAGTTTCATGCGATTCCGACAAACTTTACTCCCGATATGCTCTGATCACCAATCTAAGTCCTAAAACATACACAACACTAGTAAACAAATCAAGCAAAGCAAGCAATTCAAACATAACAGCAAATCAAACATGGAAAATCATCCAATATGAACATACAATTCATCCAATTCAATCTACCATCATAATTATAACATAGATCTAATCTAACACATAGAATTTCACCAATAAATATACACAAATGACACTAGCCAATGATCTAATCCTAATTACATGTTTAATTATGTTAATATAGTGTTTCTGAATCTGAAATTACCTAAGTGTAATCAATTTATAGCTTAATTTAACAATTCTAACCTATAATTACCTAATTACAACATATAATCCATCTTAGACTTGCGAGATATCATAACTACTCACCAAATCTACCAAACCTATGAAATATGATGGAGATCCGATCCGGATAGCAAGAAATCAGATGAAGATGCAACCAAAATGATGAGATCAAGCTCCTAGTTGAAGATCTTGCCTCTAATTTTCAATTAGAGACAATTTAAGATGAAATCTAATGAGATGAATGAAGAATTACAAAGGAGTTAGGATTTGAGGCTGATTTGAAATGAGAGATAAACTTTCAAATGGTTTCTCTCACCTCATATGTAACGACCCTGAATTTTTGAAATTTGAAATGTGAATATTTAATTGAGTTTAAATATTCGAATGATAGTTTAATTTGAAATTCGAGATATCAGAATGAATTTGGTAATTAAATTATTGAATTTAATTATTGAAACTGGGTAAAAATTTGAATCTTCGGTTTTAAGCTGATTAAAAATATTTTCAAGGCTTAGAAAATTCATATTTATAATTCTGAAGATAATGGAAGCTTCAGAATTGAATTTGGAACTGTTTTGTTCAGTTTTGAAGTTTTATCGTTTAATCGATAATTGAAAATAGCGTTCCGGGGCACAGTCTCGGAATTCGACGAAACCAGTTCCATTGGATCCGTAATATTGTTTTATTATCGGATTTCAATTTTCGTAGTATTTGGAATTGTTGTGTGAGCGTACGATAAGCAAACGTGCTGAAAATTATATCGAAATTTAATATTATAACTGGTCCAAAAAGCTATTTTCTCCATACGATCGAATTTGGAGTCGAAAATTTTTCCATTGCGTTCAGAATAGGCGTATAACATTATGAACGCCTAGCGGCACGCCTCGATAGGAAGTCAAAATTTCGTGTTGTGTTTGTCGAGATAATTTGAATTTGAATTTAAATTAAAATATATTTATACCCTATGTCAACACAGTTAAAATTCTTTCCCATCAGCTTTTCGTTTCAGCCAACCTCCTCTGAAATAAGCCACCCTAGTAATCGATTATGTCCCCTTCTTTCAAAACATCGCAGCCGAAAACAAGGAGCAGAAACAAAGAAAAATAAAACGAAACCCTTCTCTCGTTTAAAATTAATCAGTTCGTTCTCTTCTTCAATCGAGATGGCGCCGAGCCCTCGCATTGAAAAAAAACATATTTTCGCTTCAGTTAAATAAAAACAAATCGTGGTCTCCCCTTGAAACGAAATCGCTGGAATTACTCTTTCGTTCGATTGAGGCCGCGTTCGAATCTCGATGACTCGAGAAATTTGGAGCTCGCAAGGAGGATCGCGGCGAATCGAGTTACGAGCTCGAGCTCGAGTGCGGCGATCCAGTAGCCGCGAAGAGGTGGAGGCGAACTCGTGAAGGAGGATGGCGGCGATCGATGGGTTCGAAATCAAATCGCGTGGAGGCGGAGCTGTTGAGGGAATGGCGATTTCTCGAAGGCGGCTCTGAGGATAGACTCGGTGGCGTCGAACTGGTCACTACAGCGTTGGGCGGAGGGAACTTGCGAGCGCAGGGCCGATGATGGCGTCGTGATCGTGGGTTTGGGTATGCATATCACGATAGCAGGGTAAGGAATTATTCTTAATTCTAGAAAATTTTATTTGCGATAATTTGTTTCTGTCTTCGGTTAATTTGTAGAAGTATATGTATATAAGTTATTAACAAAGGAAAATTTGTAAAAGAAATTATATACAGTTACAGTTTTTCAAATTCTATGTATAGGTATATATATGTAGTTTTAAAAGGGAAGAAAATAAACAGTAGAAATTTATATTAAGCAGCTTGTTTTTAAATTTAATCTAATATATATATATATATATCCATAGGTTAAGGAAAATATATACAGCAGCACATATATGCAGATTCTCAAATTTATATATGTCTAGGTAAAAGTTTGAAAATTTTAAAAAGGAATTTGTTTAAAATTTAGAAGTATTAGTTTAAAATAAAATCATTGAATAATTAAAATTACCAAATGAAAATTGATTGTTCGATTCATTTCGAATATTAATAAATTGTATAAATTGTTTATACAAGGTCTATAAATGGAGAAAAACAAATCGGAATGGAAAATGGATTGCAAAATAAAAGCAAAGGTGAGATCTTCTCACTCAAAAATGAAAATTTGATTTTTCAGTTATTGATTGATTGACTGTTTGGGTGATAGTATATATAGTAGTATATAGCAATATATATATATATATATATATATATATTGGAATATATATATATATATATATATATATTGGAGTTGTTGATTTCCCGCATTTTATAGCGGATGCGACCCTATGCGCCGCATAATAGCGGATGATATTTTATAAATCCCATATACCGCGATATTCCACCTTGAAGTGAAATTGGTATTGTGCTAACATCTGTGGATGCAGGGAAACAGGTTGGAGGGATCCAACTGAATTCCTCAAATTATATGAATTTGTTTCATATGTTGTATGAATTTGTTTCATATGTTGTGTGATAATTTATTTATAATCCGTGGATGATTATATTGACGATTGAATTTGTTGAAGGCTAAAATTTAGTCGAATGTATTTTTGGTATCGTTGGATACCAGGAATAAATAAAATTGGGTTTTTGAAATTAAAGTTGGAATTTTTTGTAAATTCCTTTTGAAAGAATTGGATCAATTTAAAAGAAGTTTGAAAAAGATAAAGTTTTATTTTTGAATCATATTGAATAAAATTCCAAATATGGAAAAAAGGTTTAATAAATGGGTTTTGAGTAATATTGTTTAAAAGTTGAAGAATTTATTTAAAATGGAATTTTAAATGGTTTGGAAGAGATAAAGGAATTTATTTTGAAAAGTGATAATTTTTTTTGAAATCCAATTGATAATTGATTTGGTATTGGAAAATAAATCTTTGGGAAATCGATATGAAAATTTTATTTGCTGTTGAATTAAAATGGATTTTGTGTTGAAATAAATTTAGAAATCGATTTGCAAATGATTTGGTATTTGGAAATCAATTTAGAAATCAATTTGTAATTGATTTGGTGTTTGAAAGTGAATATTTGGAAATTTAAATTCAAAATGGAATTTATAAAGGAAAGGGGAATTTGTTTTAAAAATAAACACTGATTTATTTTTAAAGTGTGGAAATAAATTTACAAATTTGGAATGTAAATTTGAAATAAATCGATAAGGATTTATTTAATTGGTTTAAAAAGACCGTTTTGAAGTGAAAGTGTCTTCTCACTATAAAGCTGAGTATATTTCCAAAGTAGCTTTTAAAATATAAATTAAAGATTCTAAAGTTGGTTTTTAAAAGAATATTTTGGAGATAAAATATTTGAACTCGACAGATTTCCAGTGGAAATGAATAAATATTTGGAAATATATTCCGTGTAGGGAAATTGATTTGAAATTTGTTTTCAAAAGTTGAAAGGTGAAAATTGATTTGAAATTGGTTTTCAAATGTTGAAGTGTGGAAAATATATATCTCGCGAAGATATTTTGAAATTTAATAATTTGGGAAAAATTATTTAAATGGGTTGATTGTTGTGAATGTTGTTGATAGTTAAATCACCGACTATCAATATTTGCCTTTGAAATGGCTTTAGGATTTGTTTTTAAAACAAACGCTCATTATTCGATTAAGCCGGGAGAGGATTTTGTGTTATATAACCCATTCTGAATAGTGATACGTCGTGAATGGATAACATTTGAAGACCGGATATTTTCGAAAATGAGAGGACAACCTGTCGAATGTCTCTACACCGAGTTGCTCCGGTATAGAGATTTATATCACTCTTCTTGTGATGGGAAGTCCGGACGTGATTGGTGAATACCCGGATTGCAAGGGCTTCTTTGGAAGTGCCTTCGGTTCCGTTCGATCCCGGAACGGACTTGTATGGATGTGTGTCTAACGTTACACTTTGAGATGTAAAGCTGGTTTCTATCAAATACATTTTTGTTGGTGGCGTAGAATTTATTCTCTTAGCTTAACACCCTTCTCTGAGACGTACGAGCTCAGAGGTTATGTAGTTGATGGTTACTAGTGATACATTCCCAATTTGGTAATGTGGCATACGAAGTGTTGTTGATCATTTGTTGATCAAAGCATGGCTTTGTGAAAAAGCATAGCTTTGTGGACAAGACTTCATCGAGCCTCACAACCCGGTAATGGTCGAAACAGGAATGTTGCGGCAAGGTTTTTAGGGGTCGCGCCCCTAGGGTATGTCATTTCCTTTTGGATAAAAGGTGATATCATGGTATGGAGCCCAGATATTTTACCCATGTTGATGCTGCAAATTTATTATACCTTGTGGTTGTTGCTTTGTGGTTGAGGATCCTCAGATAAAGGTCGGTAACGACCGGGGGATGGCATAGCTTGTGTGTTAGTTACCTAGTTACAGTTGTACAGTGTGAGGCAGCGTCAGTGTGTTAGTTACCGAGTACAGTTGTACAGCGTGAGGTAGCGTCGGCCTTGTGTTGGCAGAGAGCCGGCTAGGTTCTCAGGGCGTCTTTCCAAAGGCGTTTCCATTTTGGTGTAAGGAAGTTCCTTTGCCTGACCATTTGTTGAAAATCCAAAGAAACAATACGCGCTCTGTACGGTTTTAGTTGTAGAACCTGCCATTTACTTATGGTGGTCACCACTGTTTAGATGGTAGCTATAGTAGGCATAGTTCGGAATGTCTATGCTGGCTAAGATTAATATTATACTTTCGAAATGTTTTCGACACTATGCACTAGTAATAATATTCCCTGATTTTGCGTAGTAAGCATGTTTGACTATCATAAGGAGAAATCTCCTCCAATTCTGCGTTTGCATTGTGTGTGTGGCGGGAGGCCTTATGGTAGTTTCATTTTCCAAAAGCATTGCGAATTTGTTTTATTTTCTTTGTGAAAATAACTGTTTTACGATCTCACACCAGTCACCATGACTGACTCGGAGTTTATTGTTCCCTTTCTAAACTCTGGGTGCCCATAATTTTTCCACACGGGCAGCCTAGAGTTATGTTATCAGGATATTCTGGATATTCTGGAGCTTTGGAGATGAGCTGGATGGCGAGGCGTACTCCCGTACTTGTTTATTTATTCCGCTGTGTATTCTGTATGAGGAAAAGTTTATATAACTGCCCATTGTTGTATTGAGTTGTATATTGACTCTGATTGATGTATGTATAAACTGATATAGTTCTTTGTTTTAAAGATTAGTCATTCATCTATTGTATATTGTTCCGCTGCGAATGTGAGATTCTGATGTTGTTTATGTTTCTGTTTTTCTGTTCTTTCTTTTCTTCAGTCTTCTTCTACCTCTTCTTTTTAACCCTAATGGTTCGGTTTTTCGGCATTCGATTGCGCGGCATTTGATACAGTGGACGTATTAATGTCCACTTTCGGGCGTCGAAAAGTCGTATCGTTACATGTGATATCGGAGCTGTTGGTTAAGCGACAACCCTGGCTCTGTTGGGTATTACTCATTAGAGATAGAGTCAGGAGTACTCTAGAATGAGTGTGAGTGTAATAATAGATATGAGTGCGTATTTGTTAGTGAATACAAAAATTTGTTTTGTATTGTGTTGACTTATCGGTTGATTGTTTATAGATTCTGGTCGGTGCAGTCTGGCCAACTGTAATCGATAGGAGTTTCTAAACTTTTAAACAAGATAAACTGACACAGTATTGTTTTAAATGGGGTAAATGAAATAATTTTGCCCAAAACTATTTTTGTATAGAAAAGAAATGATTTTCTATGAATTATTATAGTATATGGATGCTTGGTTGTTATGAAGTGATAATATTGAATTATTATCATTATTATATGGAAAATTGAATAAGAAATAATGGTATAACCAAAGATTTGGAGATAAATTCGTTTAACAAATGAAATTTATAAAAATGAATTGAAAGTATAAGGAAATGAATTCATATACGAATGAGGTTTGTAAATGTAAATTGTAAATGTGATTTACAAATTGAAATAGAATTCCAGGAAGATAATTGAAATAAAATTCATTAATGGGAGGAAATTGGTAATGTGAATGTATAAATGAGTTTTATAAATTGAAATGAAATGTGAGTAATTGTTTAAAAAAAGACTCTGGAATTTCTTTAGAATATTATGGAATGTAAATAAGTTGAAGACTTATAAAATATTTGAAATTTGATTGGAATAAGATTCAAATTGAAAATGAATGAATTTGTGAATGAACAAATGAAGCTACATTTGTAAATGAATGAATTGGAATTGAATAATAAAATGAGATTTGATTTGAATCAAGTCGAATAAAAATCCAAACCTGGAAAAAATAAAATAAAATGGTTTGAATTTGTATATAAATTCAAGTAGTAGAAATATAACTTGAGTTTTGAGTTGAAATAACTTAAACAATATTTGGATAAATGCTCGACTTAAGTAAAATTGTGAAATGGTTTTCAATGAAATTTGTTCGATTAATGAAATGCAAATTGAATTGAAATAGAATCAATTTAAATGATTGTTAGCTTAAGTAATCATTTAGTTGCATGAATATTAACAAATTTGAATAGAAAGAATTATCGTTTGACAAAAACGAGAATTAAATAAATCCTATGAACTAATAAAAGTGAAATAAATTGATTTTGGAATCAATTGAATTAGATATGAATTCGTTTCACTTAAAAATAAATAGAATGGAAGAAAATGAATTGTAAACCATTGAATTGAATAATAATTGTATGTGAATTGGTCGTAAGAAATTTAAATTGTGTCGAAACTGTATAAATTGCTAATGGAATTTATTTTGAATGCATTGCTTATGAAAACTTTGTGTTTGCTATTGAATGTAAATGAAATGTTAATAGATTTCCTATACATGTCACTTACGTGTTTAAACTAAGTAAGTGCAGGTTTTTGGAAGCCGTTTGGCTGGGTTTTGTTGCGCAAAATGCTAATAATAAGCCGCTTTGCTTAAAATGCTAATAAAGGTACGCCTACGCAATACAAAATAGGAAATGTGAACTGTTTTTCTGCTTTTCCAACCGTGTGGGTCGATGTATATATATTTACATCTTTTGTCAAATTGCAAAAGCTCCTCCGTACAAAGGAGACTCCGCCAAAATTTTCTGAAAATTTTGGGAGTTAGAAAAATTTTGAAAATTTGGAAAATTTTGTTAATGGAAAATAGATTTTCAAATTGTAATGGAAACGTAGGAATTGAACTAGAAAATGAAAATCATTGTTTTGGTCAAAGTTAAAAGTCTTGGAAAAAGTGAACATCGAGTTTTCACTAAAGTGAATTTTTGGTTTTTGAAGATAAAATGAATTCAAATTGAATTGAAATAGTAAACTGAATTCAAATGGGATTGAAAATGCAAAGTTGAATGGAAATGAATATATAACTTTGTTAGTAAAGTGAAAATAAATATAAGAAGTATGTAAATACTTATATTGAACTTAAGAAATGAATGGAGAAAATTCTTAAGTAAAATGGGTATTGGGAATCCAATAAGTGAATTTGGACATTATTGTTAAGTAAAATATACAGGGATTGTAAAGGCTATAGGAAAATGGAATTGGATTTTGAATTCGAAGGTAAATTTGAATTTCTCAACAAAAGGTATGTATTTGAATTTCTCAACAAAAGGTATGTATTTGAATTTCAGTATGAAATTTGATTGGGTTTTTTATTTTGCCACTTGGCATTTTGTTTTCTATTGGAATTTGGGAGTCCGTAGGGACATTTTGTAGTTGTACCGAGCTAGTCGCGCAAAGGAGACGCTGGCGAAATTTCTCGGAAATTTAGAGAGTTAGAAAAAATTTGAATTCAAAAATTTGAATTTGAAATGAAATTTGAATTGTTAAGAAAACCATATTATTTGGAACTTATGGTTGATTGTGGAAAATTAGTTAAAGTAATAATGGATCTTTAATAAAAAGAAGATTGGTTTGAAAATTTGATAAAACTGTTTGGTTTTGGTAAAATGATAAACGGGTATTGAAGCATTCTTCTTAACTTGTAATTTCGGGACGAAATTCTTTTAAGGGGGAAGATTGTAACGACCCTGAATTTTTGAAATTTGAAATGTGAATATTTAATTGAGTTTAAATATTCGAATGATAGTTTAATTTGAAATTTGAGATATCAGAATGAATTTGGTAATTAAATTATTGAATTTAATTATTGAAACTGGGTAAAAATTTGAATCTTCGGTTTTAAGCTGATTAAAAATATTTTCAAGGCTTAGAAAATTCATATTTATAATTCTGAAGATAATGGAAGCTTCAGAATTGAATTTGGAACTGTTTTGTTCAGTTTTGAAGTTTTATCGTTTAAATCGATAATTGAAAATAGCATTCCAGGGCATAGTCTCGGAATTCGACGAAACCAGTTCCATTGGATCCGTAATATTGTATTATTATCAGAATTTCAATTTTCGTAGTATTTGGAATTGTTGTGTGAGCGTACGATAAGCAAACGCGTTGAAAATTATATCGAAATTTAATATTATAACTGGTCCAAAAAGCTATTTTCTCCATACGATCGAATTTGGAGTCGAAACCTTTTCATTGCGTTCGGAATAGGCGTATAACATTATGAACGCCTAGCGACACGCCTCGATAGGAAGTCAAAATTTCGTGTTGTGTTTGTCGAGATAATTTGAATTTGAATTTAAATTAAAATATATTTATACCCTAAGTCAACGCAGTTAAAATTCTTTCCCATCAGCTTTTCGTTTCAGCAACCTCCTATGAAATAAGCCACCCTAGTAATTGATTCTGTCCCCTTCTTTCAAAACATCGCAGCCGAAAACAAGGAGCAAAAACAAAGAAAAATAAAACGAAACCCTTTTCTCGTTTAAAATTAATCAGTTCGTTCTCTTCTTCAATCGAGATGGAGTCGAGCCCTCGCATTGAAAAAAAACATATTTTCGCTTCAGTTAAATAAAAAAAAATCGTGGTCTCCCCTTGAAACGAAATCGCTGGAATTACTCTTTCGTTCGATTGAGGCCGCGTTCGAATCTCGATGACTCGAGAAATTTGGAGCTCGCAAGGAGGATCGCGGCGAATCGAGTTACGAGCTCGAGCTCGAGTGCGGCGATCCAGTAGCCGCGAAGAGGTGGAGGCGAACTCGTGAAGGAGGATGGCGGCGATCGATGGGTTCGAAATCAAATCGCGTGGAGGCGGAGCTGTTGAGGGAATGGCGATTTCTCGAAGGCGGCTCTGAGGATAGACTCGGTGGCGTCGAACTGGTCACTACAGCGTTGGGCGGAGGGAACTTGCGAGCGCAGGGCCGATGATGGCGTCGTGATCGTGGGTTTGGGTATGCATATCACGATAGCAGGGTAAGGAATTATTCTTAATTCTAGAAAATTTTATTTGCGATAATTTGTTTCTGTCTTCGGTTAATTTGTAGAAGTATATGTATATAAGTTATTAACAAAGGAAAATTTGTAAAAGAAATTATATACAGTTACAGGTTTTCAAATTCTATGTATAGGTATATATATGTAGTTTTAAAAGGGAAGAAAATAAACAGTAGAAATTTATATTAAGCAGCTTGTTTTTAAATTTAATCTAATATATATATATATATATCCATAGGTTAAGGAAAATATATACAGCAGCACATATATGCAGATTCTCAAATTTATATATGTCTAGGTAAAAGTTTGAAAATTTTAAAAAGGAATTTGTTTAAAATTTAGAAGTATTAGTTTAAAATAAAATCATTGAATAATTAAAATTACCAAATGAAAATTGATTGTTCGATTCATTTCGAATATTAATAAATTGTATAAATTGTTTATACAAGGTCTATAAATGAAGAAAAACAAATCGGAATGGAAAATGGATTGCAAAATAAAAGCAAAGGTGAGATCTTCTCACTCAAAAATGAAAATTTTATTTTACAGTTATTGATTGATTGACTGTTTGGGTGATAGTATATATAGTAGTATATAGCAATATATATATATATATATATTGGAATATATATATATTGGAGTTGTTGATTTCCCGCATTTTATAGCGGATGAGACCCTATGCGCTGCATAATAGCGGATGATATTTTATAAATCCCATATACCGCGATATTCCACCTTGAAGTGGAATTGGTAGTGTGCTAACATCTGTGGATGCAGGGAAACAGGTTGGAGGGATCCAACTGGATTCCTCAAAATATATGAATTTGTTTCATATGTTGTATGAATTTGTTTCATATGCTGTGTGATAATTTATTTATAATCCGTGGATAATTATATTGACGATTGAATTTGTTGAAGGCCAAAATATAGCCGAATGTATTTTTGGTATCGTTGGATATAGAGAATAAATAAAATTGGGTTTTTGAAATTAAAGTTGGAATTTTTGTAAATTCCTTTTGAAAGAATTGGATCAATTTAAAAGAAGTTTGAAAAAGATAAAGTTTTATTTTTGAATCATATTGAATAAAATTCCAAATATGGAAAAAAGGTTTAATAAATGGGTTTTGAGTAATATTGTTTAAAAGTTGAAGAATTTATTTAAAATGGAATTTTAAATGGTTTGGAAGAGATAAAGAAATTTATTTTGAAAAGTGATAAATTTTTTTGAAATCCAATTGATGATTGATTTGGTATTTGAAAATAAATCTTTGGGAAATCGATATGAAAATTTTATTTGGTGTTGAATTAAAATGGATTTTGTGTTGAAATAAATTTAGAAATCGATTTGCAAATGATTTGGTATTTGGAAATAAATTTAGAAATCAATTTGTAATTGATTTGGTGTTTGAAAGTGAATATTTGGAAATTTAAATTCAAAATGGAATTTATAAAGGAAAGGGGAATTTGTTTTAAAAATAAACACTGATTTATTTTTAAAGTGTGGAAATAAATTTACAAATTTGGATTGTAAATTTGAAATAAATCGATAAGGATTTATTTAATTGGTTTAAAAAGAACGTTTTGAAGTGAAAGTGTCTTCTCACTATAAAGCTGAGTATATTTCCAATGTAGCTTTTATAATATAAATTAAAGATTCTAAAGTTGGTTTTTAAAGGAATATTTTGGAGATAAAATATTTGAACTCGGCAGATTTCCAGTGGAAATGAATAAATTTGGAAATATATTCCGTGTAGGGAAATTGATTTGAAATTTGTTTTCAAAAGTTGAAAGGTGAAAATTGATTTGAAATTGATTTTCAAATGTTGAAGTGTGGAAAATATATATCTCGCGAAGATATTTTGAAATTTAATAATTTGGGAAAAATTATTTAAATGGGTTGATTGTTGTGAATGTTGTTGATAGTTAAATCACCGACTATCAATATTTGCCTTTGAAATGGCATTTGGATTTGTTTTTAAAACAAACGCTCATTATTCGGTTAAGCCGGGAGAGGATTTTTTGTTATATAACCCATTCCGAATAGTGATAAGTCGTGAATGGATAACGTTTGAAGACCGGTGTGAAGACCAGGTATTTTCGAAAATGAAAGGACAACCTGTCGAATGTCTCTGCACCGAGTTGCTCCGGTATAGAGATTTATATCACTCTTCTTGTGATGGGAAATCCGGACGTGATTGGTGAATACCCGAATTGCAAGGGCTTCTTTGGAAGTGCCTTCGGTTCCGTTCGATCCCGAAACGGACTTGTATGGATGTGTGTCTGACGTTACACTTTGAGATGTAAAGCTGGTTTCTATCAAATACATTTCTGTTGGTGGCGGAGAATTTATTCTCTTAGCTTAACACCCTTCTCTGAGACGTACGAGCTCAGAGGTTATGTAGTTGATGGTTACTAGTGATACATTCCCAATTTGGTAATGTGGCATACGAAGTGATGTTGATCATTTGTTGATCAAAGCATGGCTTTGTGAAAAAACGTAGCTTTGTGGACGAGACTTCGTCGAGCCTCACAACCCGGTAATGGTCGAAACAGGAATGTTGCGGCAAGGTTTTTAGGGGTCGCGCCCCTAGGGTATGTCATTTCCTTCTGGATAAAAGGTGATATCATGGTATGGAGCCCAGATATTTTACCTATGTTGATGCTGCAAATTTATTATACCTTGTGGTTGTTGCTTTGTGGTTGAGGATCCTCAGATAAAGGTCGGTAACGACCGGGGGATGGTGTGACGACCGCCCATGACCCCTGCACCGAATCTTGAGAAAGTGCACTGTAATGTGTGCCAGGCGACCATGGACGATTGTCAGGGTAAAATAAAACAACAGAATCTATCGTATTACTCACAGCGCATGGACAAAATACAATAGAACATATGTATAGTGAAGCTTTACAGAACAAAATGTCATCATATAAAACTCCATAATAGTTGAATACAAGCATCCAAATAGTCAATACATCAAGCCTCACTACATAACACTCAGAGATTATACAAACAGCGGAACACCCAGTACATATAGTAAGAAGATAATATGCAACCCTCTAGTTCGTCTTCGATATCAGCATCGTGAGAAGCAAGAACAGCACCTGTCACCTGCTACCTAGTCTGCCCGTCCCAAAAATGGACGAACAGCCCAAGGCAATAAGAATTAAAACATAAAGCCTTGAGTCAGACAACAGTCTTAGTGAGCAGTAAATTAACTAACAACATACCAAAAGAGCATAAAGGAAAAGGAATAGGAATACAACCCTCCCACTCCAACCTCTTTCTATAGTGATAGCCTCCAGACACACACTACGCAGAAGCAAACATAGCAGAGCATACAAATTAAAGTAAAACTATTATCACTCGAGTCAAGGGCGATGTTTTCCAAGTACAAACCCCCAAGGCCTAAACCAAGATCAGATAAGCACCCAGAAAATATCGCTCTTGAGACCGAATGACGATACAACCAAACATCCATGACTCTGGCTATCACTGTTATCATTGCTTTGATATCACCGTTAATTGAATGACCGGCACATTCTTTCAGCCGTCCGTCAAGGGCTAATGGAAACCCTGGTTCTAGACATAACTCCCACACGTCGTCGCAGCCCGTGCCTAGGACTATCGAATCTGCCCAGAGTACTCGACCATCAACAGTTGGCCGTTGGGACTATCGAATCTGCCCAAACGTACTCTTGCTTAGAGCATGCTAGAACCTTTAACAACGATGCTATCCAAGCCTCCTAGTCATCCTCCTTGACGACTATTTCCATACTAGCTCAAGCGCCTCTCAAGCACCCATTACTCTTAACTCGAATCATATCACCGAGTTACCAACGTGCTTGGAATGATCCCGTCTGGATTAGACCAAGACTATCTCATATCATACTTCGCTTCATCACATCCTCGCAAAGTCTCATCTCAACATCATCATCTATGCATAAGAGCTTCATCATCCCGCTACATATGCCACGAGCAGCTTTCCCAATTCAAGAGCCTTTCCCTTAGCTTTTGAATCATCTTCGATCTAAATCAAATCATCAATCATCTAATTCATAGCAATCAACCAAGTCAAACATTAATCCAAACAATCAAGCATTCAAATAAGATCTAAATAGACAGTTATCACAATAATGGCAATTTCGTAAATAAAGTGTTGAAAGTCTAACAAGCATGAAATCATGAGAATTATCTCTACAATCTTGATGAATGAACTTGCATAGGTTAACACTTAGTAAAAATGGTTGTCAAATCATCATGAACAATGGATCTACATGGATCTACACTTAGGATGAAGAAAATGCATGGAAATCACTATTTTAACACCAAATCGAGCCAACAATACGATATACCCCTTTGGATCCGTGTGAGAGATAATCACCACTCACCAAATCACCTAAACAACCACAAATCAACACGCTTCAGATCTGGACAGCGAAGGATCAAGCTTGATCTATCACGAATCCGTTTCAAACGAAGAAATCTCACTTCAAAGGATGAAGATCTTCAACTTTAGCTCTTGGATCTTCGATTTGGATGAAAGGAAGCACTAGATTAGAGTGGAGAAAAGAAGTGAAGAAGTGTAGAAGTCGAGCTCTCAAAATGGCAGCACTTCGTCGCTTCGAAATCCGGATCCCAAAAAGTGAGAAAAACCCTTCCTATTTATAGCTGAAAATCCACTAAGTCGTAACTCGGCTATCTCCTAAGTCGTCTCCGACTTACGACCTAAGACCCCTCCGACTTACGACCTAACTCTCCTTCGACCTAACACGTGCGCGCGCCTATTCGACCTAACAAAATCACCTGCCTACGACTTATAGCTTAGCAGCGCTCGCGACCTAACAAAGATACGACTTACGACTTAACAAGTGCGCGACTTACGTCTTAAACCAAAACACATGCTACAGCAACCCAACGACTTAACAGGTACACTCCCTCGCGACCTAACAAACTTACGACTTAACACATAACTAGGGCTACGACTCAACTACTAAGTCGTCTACGACTTAAAACAGATCAACTCTTATGTCGCTCGCGACTTAACAACTACTAAGTCGCTCACGACCTATCACTCAGGCAGAAACCCAGCGACCTAACACTTTAAGTCTTCACGCGACCTAAAACATGTTACGACTTACGACTTAACTCCCATAGGTCGTATACTCCCTAAGTCGCTAACCTATAGGTCATATCAAGACACTAGGTCGCTACACAGCTATCTCCAAACTCCTTAGGTCATTGCCGACCTAACAATGCTAACTCGGAACCACTAGGTCGCTCCAAACTGTCCACGATCTAACCCTTAACTCGGTCAGGTTCTATAGGTCGCTAACCCGCCCTGCCGACCTAACACTTAACTCACCAAAACCCTTAGGTCGCTCAAACGACCTATCTTCAAACCCTTAACTCGCCAAATCCCAGAGACACCCCTATCCCCTAAGTCGTATACGACTTACGACTTGCACTAAGTCGTTCATGACTTAGGACTTAGCAAATTCTGCCTAAAAATCTGAAACGACTTAAAATGCTGTAAATTCCAGATTTTGACGAACTTGTCGATCCGTAAAAATACGGGTCGTTACATTCTCTCCCCCTTAGGAATTTCGCCCCCGAAATTCCAAGCAATCATAGCAATCAAAGACTATTCTGCACGCCTACCATCCATAGCAATCAACAAACCATGCATCCAATTCTAGCTTAGCGTACAGAATTCTAAAACTAGAACAAGTTACAATATCGCGAGATGACACGACACCTTAGGGTCATACCTTGAAGAGTTCAGGATGAGCTGCCTTCATCCTCTCTTCCACCTCCCACGTACAGTCGTTATCATCATCACTCCATTGTATCTTGAGCAACTTAACTACCTTCCTCCTAAGCTGTTTCGTGTCAGTTTCAACAACACGAAGCGGCTTACGAGGTCTTCTATCGACTGGATCAACTTCGAAATCTTCATAGCTATCAGCAGAAACCACCGTACTCGAGTCGTGCACATACTTCCGTAGATATGATACATGAAATTTATTGTGCACACTCGACATCTTCTCTGGTAACTCCAGTCTATAGGCGAGTTTTCCAATTCGCTCGATGATCGGGAATGGTCCAACAAATCTCGGAGTCAATTTTCCTTTCTTCCCGAATCGAATAACATTCTTCAGTGGAGATATCTTCACAAAAACCATATCACCAACGTCGAATTCCAAATCCTTTCGACGCTTATCGGCATAACTCTTCTGACGGTCTTGGGCTGCCTTCATTCGTTGTCGAATGATCTCTATACACTCCGTAGTCTGTCGAATCATCTCTGGCCCAAGCATCAGCTTTTCTCCAGTTTCCAACCAACATGTCGGAGAGTTACACGGTCTTCCATACAATGCCTCATACGGTGCCATACCAATGCTTGACTGGTAACTGTTGTTGTACGCAAACTCCACCAAATGAAGGTGATCTTCCCATGATCCTCCGAAGTCCAAAACACAAGCTCTAAGAAGATCTTCCAAAACTCGGTTGACTCTCTCGGTCTGACCATCGGTTTGAGGGTGATAAGCTGTACTCAAACACAACTCGGTTCCCAAAACTTCCTGGAAGCTCTTCCAAAATCCACTAGTGAACAATGGATCTCGATCACTCACTATACTCTTCGGAATACCATGGAATCGAACTATCCACTTAACATACAACTCGGCCAACTTTGATGCAGTCCTAGTCGATCGAACAGGAATGAACCTCGCACTCTTGGTCAAACGATCTACAATGACCCAAATCCCTTCATTTCCCGTTCTTGTTCTAGATAACCCATCAATAAAATCCATCGATACCTGCTCCCACTTCCATGTAGGAACTTCTAATGGCTGAAGTAATCCACTTGGCTTCTTCTGTTTGGCTTTTACCAACTGGCAGTTCATACACTTGGAAATAAAATTTCCAACATCCTTCTTCATACCTTCCCAGTAGTAGGTTCTCTTCATATCCCGATACATTTTATTCCCACCTGGATGAATTGTCAACTTTGAGTGATGACTTTCCTTCAGAACTTCACTCCTCAATTCATCTATATCGGGAACAACTAGCCGTCCTTGTTTTCGAAGCCAACCCTCTCGATCGACCTTGAATCCTTTATCCTTTTCTGGATCCAATCCAGATTCCAATTCACGGATAATCTTGACAAGCTTATCGTCTCGCTTTTGGCTCTCGCCAATCCTTTCCACAAGAGAAGGTCTTATCGATAAGTTTGCCAACCTCTCAGGTTCCAATTCCCATCTAGGCCTGAAGTCAAATCCAGCTAAATACTCGAGGTTCTTCCATTCAGAAAACATGGCTCCCAGTCCTGCATGTCTTCGACTTAACGCATCTGCCACTGCGTTACCTTTTCCCGGAGTATAAGCTATACCAAAATCATACGATGCCAAAAACTCTAGCCAATGTTGCTGCCGAAGATTCAAATCCTTTTGGGAGAAAAGATACTTTAACGACTTATGATCCGTAAACAACTCGAATCGAACTCCAAACAGATAATGTCTCCACATCTTCAGAGCAAATACAATCGCCGCTAACTCCAAATCATGAGTCGGGTAATTCCTTTCATGCGGCTTCAGTTGTCGACTTGCATACGCAACAACTTTATCCCTCTGCATCAGCACTGCTCCAAGTCCAGTACCACATGCGTCGGTGTAAACCACCATCTCATCATTCCCACTTGGAATAGTCAAAACAGGAGCACTTGTCAATCTCTCTTTCAGGATTCCGAAAGCTTGCTCACACTTAGCATCCCAACTGAACACTTGGTTCTTCTTCGTCAATCCTGTTAACGGTGCAGCTACCTTGGAGAAGTCTTTGATAAACCGTCGATAATATCCTGCTAATCCAAGAAAACTCCTCACATCTGAAGCATTCTTAGGTCTGACCCAATCCTGGATTGCTGCCACCTTAGCGGGATCAACCGCTATTCCATTTCCAGAAATCACATGGCCTAAGAACCTCATTTCACTCTTCCAGAAGTGACACTTCGAAAACTTAGCCTTCAGCTGATGTTTCCGCAAGATTTCCAAAACAATACGCAAGTGCGTCTTGTGCTCTTCTTCAGTTCTGGAATAAATCAGAATATCATCGACGAACACAAGTACGAACTTGTTCAACTGATCTCTGAACACTCTATTCATAAGATCCACAAAATATGCTGGCGCGTTAGTCAATCCAAACGGCATTACCAGCCACTCAAAGAAACCGGATGGTGTTCGAAAAGCAGTCTTCGGCACACTATCCTTAGCTACTCTCAACTGGTGAAATCCCGTTGCCAAATCCATCTGAGAAAACACCTTAGCTTCGTGAAGCTGATCAAACAAGTCATCTATCCTCGGCAAATGGATACTTGTTCTTCTTAGTCACCTTATTCAGCTCACGATAATCGATGCACAATCTCAACGACCCATCTGCCTTGGTTGCGAACACAACTGGTGCACCCCACTCGGACACACTACGCCGAATGAATCCTTTCTGCAAAAGATCATCAACCTGCACCCTCAACTCCTGCTGTTCTCTAGGCGCCATCCGCCTAAGAGGCATCACAACAGGTCTGGCTCCTTCAACTAGATCTATACGAAACTCGATCTCTCTATGCGGCGGCAACCCTTTGACTACGTCAAAGACATCCTCGAATCCATTAGGGATCGGTACTAATGACAGTCCATCCCGTGGAATAACCAGCGAATACATGAACTCATGAAGACGCCTTTCTCATGCTTACATCGTATCACAATCTTTCGCCCCTTCACATTCTCGACTGTCACTTCCAACCTCTCGCAATCAACCTTTGCCGCATACTTCCTAAGCCAGTCCATACCCAAAATAATTCCGAACCCCGCAAAGTTCAGAACAAAACAATCACAAACAAAAGAGCAACCATGACTCGACACAATCAGACCACTGCATAACATGCACAAACAAGACGAACCCCCAACTGGATTAGTCACAACCAATGGCCTATCAACAATATCCGGTTCCAAACCTAACCGGCCTACGAGTTCATTACAAATAAACGAATGCTACGCTCCAGTATCAAATAGAACTCTAACTGGAACACCACATAGGAAAAGAGTACCTTGAACAACCACACTCTTTCCTTTCTCTTCAGTAGTAGGAGCTTTCGAAGATGACGGAACAGCTCCCAAAGCATAAGCTTGCACAATCTGCTTGTCCCTCCTCGGCTCTGGACAATTCTTCTTGAAATGCCCCGGCTTGTCACAGTTGTGACACTTCATCGGCGCTTTCGGATTCTTACAATCCTTCGAGAAATGGCCCTTCTGCTGACAATTGTAGCAAGTCACCTCGCCTTTCGGCTTTTTCTTAGCATCCTTACCCTTCTGCTGTTGCTGCTTCCTCTTCTTGTTTCCACCTTGCTGAGGTTTAGACTCTTCCCTGGTCACAGCAACAACAGATCCTTCCTTAGGAAACAGACTCTCATGCTTGAGAGCTTTCTCCACAAGCTTCTCAAACGAATCGTCCAAATGATCCACTAACTGTCTCCCAAGATAACTGTCCAAGCCTGTCACAAACTTCTCGTTCTTCTGATAGGCAGATTCGATATACGACCGGGCATAATTGGACAAAGCCTCAAACTCAGAAACATACTCAAGAACTGGTCTTCCACCTTGCTTGAGCTCCACAAACTTCTTGAACAGAACAGACTTCTAAGCTGTAGAAATGAACTTAGCTTCAAATCTGACTTGGAATTGCTCCCAAGTAATCTCTTCCTCCGGAGTATTGATGGTAATAGAGTTCCACCAATCAGAAGCTCTTCCCTGAAGCTGCCTTGATGCCAACTTCCTCTTAGTTGCATCATCAATTCCCAAATCACCAAAGATCCTTCTACAAGCATCTATCCACCTCTAAACCTCAATAGTTGATTCTGTTCCCAAGAAAACTTTCCCTCCAAGAGCAGTATAGTCCTTGCACAACTTAGCAAAATCCACTGGTTTCGGAGTTTGGACTTGAACTCCAACATCTACTGCTGCCCCCGGAACTGGTATCCTTCTCATGATCGAAGTCATCATAGCTTCGAACATAGCTGCATAATCAGCAGTCCCTTCAGTAGCTCGGCCTTCCCTAGCAGCTGGTCTCCCTCTTCGACTCATTCTCAATATCTATAAAAAGGAATGATCAGAACATCTAGAGAAACAACTGCACAAAGAACTAACTTACTTCTAAGCTACTATATTATATATAGTAATCATCCATCAAATTACAATTACGTCTCTCATACGTAGTTACGACAGCGAGCGTTGGGTAAAATCGATTAACCTGGCTCTGATACCAAATGTGACGACCGCCCATGACCCCTGCACCGAATCTAGAGAAAGTGCACTGTAATGTGTGCCAGGCGACCATGGACGATTGTAAGGGTAAAATAAAACAACAGAATCTATCGTATTACTCACAGCGCATGGACAAAATACAATAGAACATATGTATAGTGAAGCTTTACAGAACAAAATGTTATCATATAAAACTCCATAATAGTTGAATACAAGCATCCAAATAGTCAATACATCAAGCCTCACTACATAACACTCAGAGATTATACAAACAGCGGAACACCCAGTACATATAGTAAGAAGATAATATGCAACCCTCTAGTTCGTCTTCGATATCAGCATCGTGAGAAGCAAGAACAGCACCTGTCACCTGCTACCTAGTCTGCCCGTCCCAAAAATGGACGAACAGCCCAAGGCAATAAGAATTAAAACATAAAGCCTTGAGTCAGACAACAGTCTTAGTGAGCAGTAAATTAACTAACAACATACCAAAAGAGCATAAAGGAAAAGGAATAGGAATACAACCCTCCCACTCCAACCTCTTCTACAATGATAGCCCCCAGACACACACTACGCAGAAGCAAACATAGCAGAGCATACAAATTAAAGTAAAACTATTATCACTCGAGTCAAGGGCGATGTTTTCCAAGTACAAACCCCCAAGGCCTAAACCAAGATCAGATAAGCACCCAGAAAATACCGCTCTTGAGACCGAATGACGATACAACCAAACATCCATGACTCTGGCTATCACTGTTATCATTGCTTTGATATCACCGTTAATTGAATGACCGGCACATTCTTTCAGCCGTCCGTCAAGGGCTAATGGAAACCCCGGTTCTAGACATAACTCCCGCACGTCGTCGCAGCCCGTGCCTAGGACTATCGAATCTGCACAGAGTACTCGACCATCAACAGTTGGCCGTTGGGACTATCGAATCTGCCCAAACGTACTCTTGCTTAGAGCATGCTAGAACCTTCAACAACGATGCTATCCAAGCCTCCTAGTCATCCTCCTTGACGACTATTTCCATACTAGCTCAAGCGCCTCTCAAGCATCCATTACTCTTAACTCGAATCATATCACCGAGTTACCAACGTGCTTGGAATGATCCCGTCTGGATTAGACCAAGACTATCTCATATCATACTTCGCTTCATCACATCCTCGCAAAGTCTCATCTCAACATCATCATCTATGCATAAGAGCTTCATCATCCCGCTACATATGCCACGAGCAGCTTTCCCAATTCAAGAGCCTTTCCCTTAGCTTTTGAATCATCTTCGATCTAAATCAAATCATCAATCATCTAATTCATAGCAATCAACCAAGTCAAACATTAATCCAAACAATCAAGCATTCAAATAAGATCTAAATAGACAGTTATCACAATAATGGCAATTTCGTAAATAAAGTGTTGAAAGTCTAACAAGCATGAAATCATGAGAATTATCTCTACAATCTTGATGAATGAACTTGCATAGGTTAACACTTAGTAAAAATGGTTGTCAAATCATCATGAACAATGGATCTACATGGATCTACACTTAGGATGAAGAAAATGCATGGAAATCACTATTTTAACACCAAATCGAGCCAACAATCCGATATACCCCTTTGGATCCGTGTAAGAGATAATCACCACTCACCAAATCACCTAAACAACCACAAATCAACACGCTTCAGATCTGGACAGCAAAGGATCAAGCTTGATCTATCACGAATCCGTTTCAAACGAAGAAATCTCACTTCAAAGGATGAAGATCTTCAACTTTAGCTCTTGGATCTTCGATTTGGATGAAAGGAAGCACTAGATTAGAGTGAAGAAAAGAAGTGAAGAAGTGTAGAAGTCGAGCTCTCAAAATGGCAGCACTTCGTCGCTTCGAAATCCGGATCCCAAAAAGTGAGAAAAACCCTTCCTATTTATAGCTGAAAATCCACTAAGTCGTAACTCGGCTATCTCCTAAGTCGTCTCCGACTTACGACCTAAGACCCCTCCGACTTACGACCTAACTCTCCTTCGACCTAACACGTGCGCGCGCCTATTCGACCTAACAGAATCACCTGCCTACGACTTATAGCTTAGCAGCGCTCGCGACCTAACAAAGATACGACTTACGACTTAACAAGTGCGCGACTTACGTCTTAAACCAAAACACATGCTACAGCAACCCACCGACTTAACAGGTACACTCCCTCGCGACCTAACAAACTTACGACTTAACACATAACTAGGGCTACGACTCAACTACTAAGTCGTCTACGACTTAAAACAGATCAACTCTTAAGTCGCTCGCGACTTAACAACTACCAAGTCGCTCACGACCTATCACTCAGGCAGAAACCCAACGACCTAACACTTTAAGTCTTCACGCGACCTAAAACATGTTACGACTTACGACTTAACTCCCATAGGTCGTATACTCCCTAAGTCGCTAACCTATAGGTCATATCAAGACACTAGGTCGCTACACAGCTATCTCCAAACTCCTTAGGTCGTTGCCGACCTAACAATGCTAACTCGAAACCACTAGGTCGCTCCAAACTGTCCACGATCTAACCCTTAACTCGGTCAGGTTCTATAGGTCGCTAACCCGCCCTGCCGACCTAACACTTAACTCACCAAAACCCTTAGGTCGCTCAAACGACCTATCTTCAAACCCTTAACTCGCCAAATCCCAGAGACACCCCTATCCCCTAAGTCGTATACGACTTACGACTTGCACTAAGTCGTTCACGACTTAGGACTTAGCAAATTCTGCCTAAAAATCTGAAACGACTTAAAATGCTGCAAATTCCAGATTTTGACGAACTTGTCGATCCGTAAAAATACGGGGCGTCTTTCCAAAGGCGTTTCCATTTTGGTGTAAGGAAGTTCCTTTGCCTGACCATTTGTTGAAAATCCAAAGAAACAATACGCGCTCTGTACGGTTTTAGTTGTAGAACCTGCCATTTACTTATGGTGGTCACCACTGTTTAGATGGTAGCTATAGTAGGCATAGTTCGGAATGTCTATGCTGGCTAAGATTAATATTATACTTTCGAAATGTTTTCGACACTATGCACTAGTAATAATATTCCCTGATTTTGCGTAGTAAGCATGTTTGACTATCATAAGGAGAAATCTCCTCCAATTCTGCGTTTGCATTGTGTGTGTGGCGGGAGGCCTTATGGTAGTTTCATTTTCCAAAAGCATTGCGAATTTGTTTTATTTTCTTTGTGAAAATAACTGTTTTACGATCTCACACCAGTCACCATGACTGACTCGGAGTTTATTGTTCCCTTTCTAAACTCTGGGTGCCCATAATTTTTCCACACGGGCAGCCTAGAGTTATGTTATCAGGATATTCTGGATATTCTGGAGCTTTGGAGATGAGCTGGATGGCGAGGCGTACTCCCGTACTTGTTTATTTATTCCGCTGTGTATTCTGTATGAGGAAAAGTTTATATAACTGCCCATTGTTGTATTGAGTTGTATATTGACTCTGATTGATGTATGTATAAACTGATATAGTTCTTTGTTTTAAAGATTAGTCATTCATCTATTGTATATTGTTCCGCTGCGAATGTGAGATTCTGATGTTGTTTATGTTTCTGTTTTTCTGTTCTTTCTTTTCTTCAGTCTTCTTCTACCTCTTCTTTTTAACCCTAATGGTTCGGTTTTTCGGCATTCGATTGCGCGGCATTTGATACAGTGGACGTATTAATGTCCACTTTCGAGCGTCGAAGATTCGCAACCGTTACATCATATTTATAGCCAAACTTGATTAGACTAATGAGCTTGCTAGTTCAGCCCATTAGTCCCCTTCTAATTATGGCCAGTAGATTTTAAAACATAAAACTACAATAACTTCCTAACCACTTAATCAATTTTTCTATATGACCAATTTACGGAATGAGAAACTGTTATTCCGAAGCAATAAAACATGTTAGAGCATCTAATTTGGTTCTATCAAAAGTTATATCCGAAATAAGATCTTCAAGGGCAAAATGGTCACATAGAAATTCGAGAAAAATCATATATTTGTAAAACATCCCTAAAAACCATATCCAAAAGTATTAGAATCATACGACCAAAAATGAATTGAATAAAATTATTTTACGATCCTTCGTTATGTAAAATACTAGTCGTTACATCAACCGCAAATCAAGAGCAGCTTATCTATATCCAAAGGTATCATAATGCATATCAAAATCATCTCGTGTTCGCTTGGGTCTTATCCATTTTTTTATTGCAAGGCATTCAAATCCTTTTATCAACTCAACATCCGTTCTGAGATTTAATCTCTCTGAATCGTTTAGCATCCAATCTAGGGTTCGATCTCTTAGGACCGTTTAACATCCAATCAAGGGTTCAATCTCTCTGGATCGTTTAACATCCAATCTAGGGTTCGATCTCTTTGGATCATTTAACATCCAATCTAGGGTTTGATCTCTCTGGATCCTTGTTAAGCCCAATCCGCTCGCATTCCGACGAGGGGACTCAATGACCAAGCAAGCCCATCTGCTCACTCTCCAGTGATGGGAGTTACATTTGATCTCTTTGGATCCTTGTTGAGCCCAATCTGCTTGCACTTTGACGATGGGACTCAACGACCAAACAAGCCCATCCGCTCACTCTCCAGTGAGGGGACTTACTTTTGATCTCTTTGGGTCCTTGTTGAGCCCAATCCGCTTGTTCTCCGATGAGGGGACTCAACTAAAAGCAAATCCATCCACTTACTCTCGCTAAGGAGACTTACTTCTTACCGTCACCGCCCCATCTCTCCGAACGGGATTATCACAATCAATATCGGTCATCATGTTCAAGTGGATTTTTCAAAAATCAAATATTCAAATCAAAGCAAACAAGCAAAAATACTAATTCTTCATCTCAGACATCCAACTCAGAACATGCATAGAGACCAATCGAGGTCATGTACACGTGTAAGTGGTCCGAGGTTATTATTATCCTAATAAGTCATCTCAAACATCCGACTTAGAGCATGCCTAGAGATTAATCGAGGTCTCATACATGTGTAAGAGTTCTGAGGTTATTATTATCTTACTTAAAGAAAAAAGCAAAGCATGGGAAATTAACCTGGCTCCCTTCCATCTCGATCATGGGATTCTCATGGAAGATGCAAAACTTTCCCATCCTTCTCTCACGATCAGTGGGTTCTCTCTTAGCTGCCTTTTGATAGGGTATCTGCCCTTAGTATCTAGGTATATCCTCTTTGGGGTTTCGGTTTGGTCAATGTAAGTAGAGAAATTTAATTCTCTCATTTTCCACTTCGATCCCTCAAAGTCGTTATCAGTTTTTTGTTTCCCTTTATCTTTTCCATATCCTGTTCTTAACAGCCTTCCGTCATCCACAGCATTAATATCATCATTATTAACCTCAGCATCCTCTTGACATAGATATCTTTTAGCTTCATAATAAAATTCCACGAGATCCATCACTGGATCCCTTTCTAATGCGATTTTGAAGTCGGTCTTACTTGCGACTCTAGACACTACTGCCACTAAGATTATCGACGGATCCGGCTTATCGACTGCGGCATGTGCCATGTTAAATCTCGTTAGATAATTTCTCGAGATCTCTCTAGGTATTTCCTTTGCACTTGATAGCATTATCCCATTCTTTGGTCTAGCGATATCAACCCTGAACTGTCTCAATTTTTTTTACTAACTCGGTCCGTGTGCTTATGTATCCATTCTCCAGCTATCTGAACCACATTGATGCTAAGTTTGTCAGATATAATGGGAAGCATTGCCCTATCATCTCTTTAGAATCACCCAACACCTCCATTTGTTGGATGTATCTCATAAGATGAACTGTTGGATCCATCTACCAATCATATATTTCAAGCATCAAAATCTTGAAATCGGGAGAATTCCTCGCATTTTGGATGTTAGAGGTAAATGGATTCCTATTTACATCCTCTAAACTCTGGTCTAGAGTTTACCTCTAACTATCTTTCTAACCATTTCAGCCCTCCGGTTGTTGCGTCTAGTGGAAATCTTTGACCACTAGCTACATTCTGCTTCCTACTCCTATGGAGGAACTCCGAAACATATTCTGGCATATGCTCCTTTGGCTGCATGTTTGTATTTCGACCCACACCTCTGGCTTCATTCTATCCTCCATTCCTTTGGGGAAGTCTGGCACATATTTCTCTGGTTGTTGCGCACTTGCATTTTGCCTTGTGTTCCTGGCTCCAGCATCGTCCATTCTCTGCATCCTAGCTTGCCCTAAGCTCAATCCAACATTGCCCGCTAGTATATTCCTCTCAATGTCGAGAGGATTGTGGTCGGCACCGAGTGGTCTTGGTTGTAGGGCCATTATTCTAGTTTTCTGCACTCCTACTCCAAATGTTCCTGCGCTTGTTCCTATTCCTTGGTTTTGAATTCCAGCAGCTCCAGCTATTCCTTGTTGTCTCTTCCTTTGGAAAAATCCTTTTAACATTTTCTGTTGCTGAGTCATTATCCCATCTTGCATCTCCTTCATCATTTTCTTCATCTCCCCTCTAGTCATATAGATGGATTGATTGAATTTGAGGACACCTCCTAGCTGCCCTCATGCTCTGCTTGACTTCCTCCAATCTTAGATCTAGTGTTAGGTCTCTTCATCTTCTCCAAGCTTCGGATCCAACTTTAGGTTGTGAATTCTAACTCTTTCTCAATGCAAGCACCAAAATGTTGACTTCAAAAATAACACCAACACCCAAATATCAGATGAAAGCACCAATCTAATAAAATAAAGGTAAAAGCGGAAAAAGAGACACAATTTTTATAGTGGTTCGGCAAATTCTCTGGCCAACATCCACTTTAATCTTTGTTATTAGTCGTTTTCTCTCCAGATTACAACCAATTTTATCAGATCTGACCACAACTAGTGGATCTTAGATTTACAATGGAGTTTCAGAGTATATTTAGGGGAGGAAATAAGAGTGAAGA
Organism: Allium fistulosum; assembly: GCA_030737815.1. Lineage (NCBI taxonomy): Eukaryota > Viridiplantae > Streptophyta > Magnoliopsida > Asparagales > Amaryllidaceae > Allium > Allium fistulosum. Next base: position 905,104,582 of record CM060903.1, read on the forward strand.
AGATGCAGAGTGTGAATCCCCTCTTTAGTTGATGTAGGGCTGGTATTTATAGTGAAACTCATCAATAGACCCAGGAGCCCACGTAAGATAAAATCCAAACATAAGTTCAAGTGTACAGAAGGGAACACATCGGCCCAGTCACTAACAAAAACCGCTTGGTACTGAGAGGTTCCTCTCGGTACCGAGTGGTTTGCTTTGGTGGAAACTTCTTAGTTTCGCTTGCTTAGTTCTTTTATCTTTGATTCAATGTGTTTCTAACTATTTTTCATGAAAATCAAGCTATTTTTGATGATTTTCTTATCACTTGTCTTTTCTTGCTTTCTTTTCCTTCTTCTCATAATTCCTTACTTTTACTTTTCAATTCTCCGAGAAAAGCACTTGATCATAATCACTTGAGATTGCACTTGAGGTGTATGGAGCTCGGGGGACCAAAAGAGCAACCAAAAGCTCTCGGAACCTAGAGGTTCCTCTCGGTACTAAGAAGTCCTTTTTGCCTCTTTAAACTTCTTGAGTCCCATCTTCTGCGAAAATCACTTTACTTATGATTGCTTGAAGAATTACTTGGAGTATTAGGAGATTGGGTGGAAGAAAAACCTCTCGGTACTGAGAGGTTCCTCTCGGTACCTACTGGTCCACTTAGCTCAATTTTTTCTTAAACTTTTTGAGTATAGTTATTTTGTTCTTCCAACATTTTTCCAAGCCTGTGAATCATTTCATCCTCATTTTGATCTTCTAAGTCCAGTTGAATTTTTCTTGGCTAAAAAGCCAGTTAACAACGCCTGTTACAGTTATGAATGCAACAATAATTATTATTTTTGAAATTGTACTCAAGAGAATCCGACGGACAGGTAACTCCTGAGGGAGAATTAAGTTGTGCATGTCCACTTCAATTCGTGGTACTATTATCGCGAGAAGTGTGTGCAAGTCAGGGCTCGAACCTAGGTCTGTTATCAGACCTAAGTAACCATTTTTCATTGCGTCACACCTGCGGACAATAATGCAACAATAATTATTGCTATAGGATATAACTTTTCCACTTAATGCAATATAACAGTTTTTTGAAACAATTCACTAGTAGCAAAAGTGAATTACCTAATTAGCTAATTTTTAAAATTTTAGGTAGTGTTTGTCTAAAAAACGAATTTTATTTTTTCGGTTTTCAATATGTATCTCAAATATGAGAAGAATGAAGGGACGGGGATGAAAGAAAGACGGATGAGAGGACGAAGGGGTTAGAGGGACGATGGAAGAATGGATTGTTTCACGTGCTTATGTTATTTTTAAAAACGCGGAAAATAAATAAAAAAGTTGTTTTCTATTTTGTATGTTAACTTCGTTTTCTAAATTGGTCGTTTTCAATAATATAAATGCGTCGTGTGCATTTTTGTATGGACGAAAATCCAAAACTAAAAATAACAAACCAAACACTACCTTAATTTCTTATTTTTAAAAATGTCATAGCAAATTAGCTTTAAATCAACAAATTTGTTTTTTTTAAATTTGTTTATGAATGTAGCTTTACGTTTATTTCTTTTATTGTGTTATAAAAAATTAGTTTAAAATATGTAATACTTCAAATTTTAAAGTAGTATATGAGTTTAGTAAGTATATAATAATTTACCGAAAAATTGTTACAAAGTGTATTAACATGGTAATTTTAAGATAGATCAAACTTTATATTATGTGAGTGCTAATTTAATTAGCTATCAGACAACAACAGCTAACTTTAAACATATTCATAAAAAAAGTCTATTAATATAGTAATTTTTATTTTTTGGAAAGGTATATTACTTTAACTTTAATCCAATAAATACTACTTTTAAAAAGAATATATTAATTTAGCTTCATATCTAAATCAGCTTGCTTTAGAAAGTAGTAAGGATTTGTTGTTTATGCAATTAGTTTCAAACAAAACAGAAACGGCATGTTTGAATGTTTTTTGAGTAGAAATTGTGACATATTAATTGGTTATAAAAAGGATATACGTGTAGGAACTTAAGAAAATTCATGCATTCGATAATATTTTTCAAAGATACTACATGGAGTCAAACATCCATCATTAAATATCTATTTAAATTAAATGCTAATGGTTATGCAAGGTTTAAATGAACATAACATTTGAATGTTTATCGCTAGCAAATAAAGTAATTAGTTATGTGTTTGGTATCTTAATTTAGCTTTGAACCAATAGCTACTAACCTTTAAAAATTAGATATTAATTTAGTTTTAAATCAACAATAACTTATTTTAAAAATGTTAAGAAATTTGTGCTTACGCAGATAGCACCAAAACATATAATATTTGTATTTAAAATAATATGTGCATTTAGCTATAAATTAACATGCATGTAATTTTTCACATCATTCTTAGACAACATGTACTGTCAAATAACATCTAATTAATTTCACGTTTTAGAATAACATATATATTTAGTTTTAATTCAGATAACAACTAATTATAGTAAAAGCAGATCTATAAGTTAAATTGCTGTTTTTAATGATCACACCAACAAACAAAACATGTAATAAACAATATTTAAAGCGGATATGTGGAGTTAGCTGTAAATTAATACCAGTTAACCAAATTAATCAATATTTTTACCATTTAGAGATATATTAAGATAAATTTTTGTATTTATACACTTAAATGTTGGAATCGACCATTATTTTGCAGTAGAGCGAGTTTGCAGTAGAGCGAGTTTTTGCCATTTTCGAACTTTCAACGGCAGTAGTGAAGTAGCGGTTGAGAGATAAACGAGATTTGAAGATTCGGTCGAGAATTGAAGGGATGAACGATAGTTGAAAAGAAAGAAGTTGAGATCGAAAGTGTAAAAATTAGTAAGTAGTCGTTAAAAAGTAATTTTCTGACGAGAGTGAATGCATTTTGTTTTTTTAGTGTAACGTGTCAATACAGTGAAAGAGGAAGGGTTTTTGTGACGTATGTATTACAGGTTAAGTTTGTGTCCTTAATCCAGTTATTAAATTTGCTGGTTCTTTGTTATAATTTTTTATAAAATTGTGTCCTTTAAGACTTAAAACCCCTCTTAGAGATGTATGAAGTATGGACAATGTTTGATTTTCTGGTAGTCAGGATGTTGTTTCCTATTTGTAGTTTTTTAGTTTATTACTGTCGTCGTCGCCATTATCAGATCCTCTTCTAATGGAAAAAGGCTTTAGTATCTCTCTTACAGTAAGTAAATTTAATCGGTGGTCCTTCACTACATTATCAGCAATTCAAAGCAATAAACTGCACTTTAAACCTGTTACAAATTTGTACCATGTTTTAAATTATATGGGTCTACTGTAAACTCTGCTCATGCGCTGTTTTAATGGTTTAGTTTGATGCATCTGGTCGCATGTACATTATCTTTCACGCAAAATATATCAGTATAATAAGAATACAAAAAGAATATAAAAAATAATAGATATGAGAGAAGGTATAAAACTGTACGGTGCACGGTTGTATCATGTATGTTATACAAGGTTTTGTGTGGCTTTTCATTCTTAAATAACGAAATAGTACTGTATGTGTTTCTAATACGGTGTACTTGTTTATGCAAATTAGCATATTCCAACTTATTTTGCTGTAATATATCACAGCAAGGTTTACTTCGTTATGATTTTCATATTAGGTTTGCTTTCAACTAATTTTGCATTAATAACTGAAAGTAGAGAAGTATGCAGCATACAACCAGGAAGTATAACACAACAAATCCCCATTCTTTAACACTTTTAAATATATGAGCCCACAGAGAACATCTTTATGCAAATATAATACCTGAAGGTGGTCGACACTGTAAACAGTATGTACAACTAAAAATCCTCGCAAAATGTGTAATTCTCATAAAATATTGCCATAAAAGGTAGTTTATGTGTATATATATATTTGTTGGTTGAAGTAGGTACATCAGTTAAGAAAAAAACGACATCAAGGAATGTTAACCATAACAAGACCTGGAACAAAAAATAAACTACTTGTACAACTTTATGTTTAATATATATACATGGCACTCTCTCACAGATACACTCCACTAGTAAAATGGACCTCATCAAGTTGCTATTGTTTCTTCTGTCGTTTCAGTTGGTAGCTTACAACACCGCAGAACTCTCTCCATACTATTATTCTGAATCTTGTCCTTTAGCAGAAGAACTCGTAAGACAAAATGTTGAATCAGCAGTTTATGAAGACCCGACACTGGCAGCAGCACTATTGAGGCTTCACTTTCATGACTGCTTTGTTCTGGTATAGCTTAATACAATGATTTTAGATTCTTAAGTACTCTTTCAATACATAGGACAGCAATGTTTGTTACCGTGCAGGGTTGTGATGCCTCTTTGTTATTGGATGACACAGCCATAATAGTAAGCGAGAAAAATGCAGTTCCAAATCTGAATTCATTGCGTGGATTCGAAGTTATTGATAAGATAAAGTATTTGTTGGAGGAAGCATGTCCTCTTACTGTATCATGTGCTGATATTTTAGCCATTGTTGCCAGAGATTCTGTAGTTTCGGTCAGTAGCTTTCACTTCCAGTAATTGCAAGTTTTCAGATTCTGTGGTTACAATCTGAGTTAGTACATAAACACAAATTCAAAGAGACAGTAAACTAACTACATCAAATACGAAAAAAAATACTACACCTTAGTATATGTGAAATAATAATTACTCACTGTGAAATTTGCTATAGAGAGGAGGACCAGGCTGGGAAGTTTATCTAGGGAGAAGGGACTCTCTGAAAGCGAGCTTAACTGCTGCAAATAAGATGATACCAGCTCCAAATTCTACTTTAGATGTTCTCATTGCCAATTTTGAAGAACACGGTCTCAACATTGTCGACTTGGTTGCACTCTCAGGTACTGCACTTTTTCAGATATAATTGAACTTTTTTTCAGAATGATGTGTAGTAGAAGCTTTTTCCCATTTCAGGCAGCCACACAATAGGAAGATCGCGTTGTACAAGTTTTAAACCCAGATTATACGGCGAATTGGCTTACCAAGGGCCACCTTTTTCCTATGAATACAGAAGCCATCTTTTTCGTACATCTCTTCAGTCTACATGCCCACAAAATGGTAGAGATAATGTATTAGTTCCACTAGACATCAAAACTTCACGTAAGTTCGATAATCAATATTACCTAAACTTACTTCGAGGCTTTGGACTGTTACAAAGTGATGAAGCACTGATTTCAGAGGAAAGTGCAAGTGTACTGGAACTAGTATGGGCTTATGCTTATGATCAAGAGTTGTTCTTTAGTGATTTTGCTAATTCTATGATTAAGATGGGAGCTATTGATGTGCTATTTGGACCTGAAGGGGATATTAGAGAGAATTGTAGATTTCTTAATGTTTAGATTAACTTGTGCACATTATTTATTTTATTTTATTTAACGTGTTATTTGTAATACTGTTCCTGCTAGTATTTGTATTGGTTTCTTTTATTAACTTCACAACAGATTATAGATCTGAAAATGCATAACTTATTGTGAATCGTTAACCTTGTTATGCAATTGAATATGCCTTGCTACTAATGCTATATATAATGAGAATATGAAGTATTTGGAATTACATAAATACTCATTTTAAATGAGAGCTCTAGAGTTAAGTTTTAAAGGTCTTGGGTTCAAACCCCAAAAACACCAAAAGTTGTATTGCTATCAATTTCATCATTTTTTAACCAAAAATTTTTCCTTGAAAAAAAAAATGAGATTGTTCTTTTTCTATGTCAACATGCATCGTGCGTGCAAGATTACTGGCATATTTAGTCAGTATGCATAACAAAACTAGTGCATAAAAAATGTGAATTTTAAGCTATTTTATTTCATTCTTATTGCTTACATCTTTCTTCAGTTATCTGCAGTGAAACTTTTCTTTATCAATTTAGAGACCTCATATTTGCTATGGAGAAAAAAAAAAGAGTAAGATCTGCAGCAGTTATATAAATTTTCTTGCTCATCATAATTTCAGATTTAAAAGCAGATTATTCAAAAATGTAGCACTATATAAACTAATTTCATGCTCACCCAATTTTGCCTACAGAAGTTCATAGGTTGTAAATAATATTTTTATGTTATGATCATTGATTTATTATGCTGACTTATGTCCATACTTCTTGTTTTGATAAGAAATTAACAGTTTAATTCATTACATATAAAGCAAAGCAAAATGATTAATCTAACAGGCCTGCTATTTTTTGTTCTCAATAGTAATACTATAGCCGCAACAGCTTTAGCACTATGCTCCTTTAATGTCACTGTTTCTAGATGAGATGATTGTTTAGTTTTTCCATATCCATAGTAGCAACCTTTAGAATGGTCTGAAGATAAACAGTTCAGTTCCCAAACTTTATCAATTGCTTCAAAACCGTCCCAGAAGATGTTGCAAAGTGTACATGTGAAATATAATACTTGGCTTAGATTTAAATTTGAGATGAGCCCTGCCTATATATTTTAGGATTAGGATCTTTCCAATTATGAGTATGAATTTCCTGCACGTATATCCAATGAAACATAAATCCAGTTAATTAACTAACTTTTCATTCATAACTTAGATTTCATTCAATGAAAGTCTAGTCAAACTTATTTTACTATTGTAGATTGTTAAAAAAAAAAGTTGCATATACAAGCTGAGTCAACATGAGTCAACATAACAGTCATAATAAATCAACATAACATTCATAATAAATCCCTTTAATCAAATTGATAAATAGCATTAGTGGGAAGTTTCAGAGTCATTAAGACAATTCACACATAAACTAGACCTAGCTAGTCATTCAACTCCAATCCATTTCTTGAAACAAAATAAGAAAATTACAATGCAGAAGAAAGTGTACCTTTTTATTATTCTTCTTCTTGTAGAAAACTCCAATCCATTTCATTACTCGCTAGTAATTTAAGGATGAACAATACTATTCACTTAAAAATTGAAGAAAAAATTTACAAAATGAAAAAATTCTAACTGGCATTGTCACAAACACCCTTCCTACACTGGCTTGATATACGACCATTATTTTACTTTTAACAATTATTTTTCTGTCAGTAATTAATAATAAGATAGTTTAACTAACTTAAGTTTAACATCAACAATATAGGAACAAAGATCAAACTTCAAACGGAACGCATAATTTTAGGATTCAATCCAATTCAAACTAAGCAGATGAAATGAATATTGATAACTTTAGCATTTAAGTGGGTGAATAAGTGTACTAAGGTTCAATTGGGATTAATATTCACATAAGGAATTGGAAAAGGAAACCACTTTCAATAAAAAAATCGAAATTCAGTCGAAAGTACATCATATTGTTGTGCGGAAATTGCACAAATGCGGAAAAACAATAAACATGATCTATATTTGCCAATTTGAACATCACTTAATCTAGCAGCAATTATTCTATACTCCAAATAAATAGTAACTATAAAAAAAGGAAGACACATAATATTTATACTGGTTTCACTATCATCTAGATAGTGTACGTCCAGTCCAAAGAAGAGAGATTTTATTACACTTGAGAAAATTATAAAAGATTACAAAATAAGAGTTTACATACCAAGCCCCAAATTAGGGATAACAAGAAGAGACACTCTATCTGGAGATCGCTGGCTGAATGTCAGGATGAGTTTACAATGAAGTCTACCCTTAATATATAACCAATATAAATTCATGTGAGTCATCAATCAAATTACCAAAATATAGTAAGAAGACAATGGAGGCAAATTACAACGGTAACAAATCACGCAAACATAGCAAGTAATTCACTCGTTCCAAAGATGGAAGAAAATAATCTCAAAGCAATGCGATTACGAAGAAAGAAATAATATGCATATCTTTTGCATATATATTATTCCATAACGTGCGCATGCATAAATTTCCTTGCCATCTCATTCAAATGCAATCCAATTATTAATGCATTTCCATAATGAACAAACGTGATTACTTTCTCTTTTGCATATTTGTTTCCTTCTATTTGTGATTTTGTATCACCAAAATTTAACACTCCACCTTGATGCAAAATCACATATTTCCAATACTCCACCTCGAGTCAAATTCTCTTTTCAACATAAAACTCTTAAAATCAAACTCCACCTTCAACCAAAATCTCTTAATGAGATGGATATCAAAAATGAACACTTACCCAATGGGTTTCGGCAAGGCCACCCCCCATCACACCTTGCTAACGAGCTCAGACAATGTCCCTGCCCGCCAACAAAATATTGCAAATATCCAAAATCAAAAGAAGGTAGATATCAAAATAATCTCAAAGCCACCAAGGCAAAAAAAATTCTCTCAATCACCAATCAAATACAGAGCTAGAAAACAAAAGGCCAACAAACATAACAAGGCTGATCCAAATCTCTGTATACAAAACAAATCTCTCTCCTTCCACATACCTTATCTGCCAAACAATAATTTCCCATAGAAATCAACATAAGACTCTCACAATAACATCGAGCCATAAAGCAGATACAAGTTCCCAAATCCAGATGTCTCTTCAACACAGTAAACTCCTTATCATCAAATTTCCAAGACTGGAACGCTCCTCTCTCTCAACATAATCTCCTCCACTTCATATTGCACAAAATCTCATTTTTCCATCCAAATGAGTAATAGCATAATCACCACCAGATCTACCTCTCTTTCTAAAAGCCATTGATGCACAAATTTAAACAAATCGCCTTGCTCTGATACCAATCTGTTGTGTGGAAATTGCATAAATGCGGAAAAACAATAAACAAGATCTAGATTTGCCAATTTGAACATCACTTAATCTAGCAGCAATTATTCTATACTCCAAATAAATAGTAAATAACTATAAAAAAAGGAAGACACACAATATTTATATTGGTTCCACTATCATCTAGATAGTGTACGTCCAGTCCAAAGAAGAGAGATTTTATTACACTTGAGAGAATTACAAGAGATTACAAAATAAGAGTTTACATACCAAGCCCCAAATTAGGGATAACAAGAAGAGACACTCTATCTGGAGATCGCTGGCTGAATGCCAGGATGGGTTTACAATGAAGTCCACCCTCAATATATAGCCAATATAAATTCATGTGAGTCATCAATCAAATTATCAAAATATGGTAAGAAGACAATGGAGGCAAATTACAACGGTAACAAATCACGCAAACATAGCAAGTAATTCACTCGTTCCAAAGATGGAAGAAAATAATCCCAAAGCAATGCGATTACGAAGAAAGAAATAATATGCATATCTTTTGCATATATATTATTCCATAACGTGCGCATGCATAAATTTCCTTGTCATCTCATTCAAATGCAATCCAATTATTAATGCATTTCCATAATGAACAAACGTGATTACTTTCCCTTTTGCATATTTTTTCCTTCTATTTGTGATTTTGTATCACCAAAATTTAACACTCCACCTTGATGCAAAATCACATATTTCCAACACTCCACCTCGAGTCAAATTCTCTTTTCAACATAAAACTCTTAAAATCAAACTCCACCTTCAACCAAAATCTCTTAATGAGATGGATATCAAAAATGAATACTTACCCAATGGGTTCCGGCAAGGCCACCCCTATCACACCTTGCTAACGAGCTCAGACAATGTCCCTGCCCGCCAACAAAATATTGCAAATATCCAAAATCAAAAGAAGGTAGATATCAAAATAATCTCAAAGCCACCAAAGCTAAAAAAATTCTCTCAATCACCAATCAAATACAGAGCTAGAAAACAAAAGGCCAACAAATATAACAAGGCTGATCCAAATCTTTATATACAAAACAAATCTCTCTCCTTCCACATACCTTATCTGCCAAACAATAATTTCCCATAGAAATCAACATAAGACTCTCACATCAACATCGAGCCATAAAGCAGATACAAGTTCCCAAATCCAGATGTCTCTTCAACACAGTAAACTCCTTATCATCAAATTTCCAAGACTGGAACGCTCCTCTCTCTCAACATAATCTCCTCCACTTCATATTGCACAAAATCTCATTTTTCCATCCAAATGAGTAATAGCATAATCACCACCAGATCTACCGCTCTTTCTAAAAGCCATTGATGCACAAATTTAAACAAATCGCCTTGCTCTGATACCAATCTGTTGTGCGGAAATTGCATAAATGCGGAAAAACAATAAACAGGATCTAGATTTGCCAATTTGAACATCACTTAATCTAGCAGCAATTATTCTGTACTCCAAATAAATAGTAAATAACTATAAAAAAAGGAAGACACACAATATTTATACTGGTTCCACTATCATCTAGATAGTGTACGTCCAGTCCAAAGAAGAGAGATTTTATTACACTCGAGAGAATTACAAGAGATTACAAAATAAGAGTTTACATACCAAGCCCCAAATTAGGGATAACAAGAAGAGACACTCTATCTGGAAATCGCTGGCTGAATGCCAAGATGGGTTTACAATGAAGTCCACCCTCAATATATAGCCAATATAAATTCATGTGAGTCATCAATCAAATTACCAAAATATGGTAAGAAGACAATGGAGGCAAATTACAACGGTAACAAATCACGCAAACATAGAAAGTAATTCACTCGTTCCAAAGATGGAAGAAAATAATCCCAAAGCAATGCGATTACGAAGAAAGAAATAATGTGCATATCTTTTGCATATATATTATTCCATAACGTGCGCATGCATAAATTTCCTTGCCATCTCATTCAAATGCAATCCAATTATTAATGCATTTCCATAATGAACAAACATGATTACTTTCCCTTTTGCATATTTGTTTCCTTCTATTTGTGATTTTGTATCACCTTGTTAGGTGTGGCTCGCATTGTAAATGGAGTGGGTGCGTGGATTGAGCGGGTTAAAAGTCCCACATTGCGGGATATTCGGAATAATCGTGGTATATATATGGGATTGGTGGCACGTAACATTGGGGATTCCTTTTGTTACAATGTGTTGCCAATACCAGATTATATGCCCGATGGGAGGCGATGGAGGGATGTTCAATCGGGACGTCGGCATGGGAGACTTTGACCGTTGACCCCGGATAGACACGGTGAAGCGAACGCGTAGGTGCGCGGGAATGCCGAAACTCAACATGGTATCAGAGCTCCATGGTTCGATGGGACCGGTATGATGCAGCGTGACCGAAGCATGGCTCCGAAGGGGCTTGAGCATGGGATGCTCATCAAGGTGGAGATATGGTTAAGAAGTCGCTCCTCCTGCTTATGAGAACTCAGGGTAGCAGCCTCATCCAACTGCGAAGAGAACTCGGTATAACTCCAAGGTGACTTGAGCAATGCTCGCCAAGGTGGAGATTGTTAGGTGTGGCTCGCATTGTAAATGGAGTTGGTGCGTGGATTGAGCGGGTTAAAAGTCCCACATCGTGGGATATTCGGAATAATCGTGGTATATATATGGGATTGGTGGCACGTAACATTGGGGATTCCTTTTGTTACAATGTGTTGCCAAGACCAGATTATATGCCCGATGGGAGGCGATGGAGGGATGTTCAATCGGGACGTCGGCATGGGAGACTTCGACCGTTGACCCCAGAATAGACACGGTGAAGCGAACGCGTAGGTGCGCGGGAATGCCGAAACTCAACACATATAAGTACCCAATGGCTGCAAATTAAATGGGAATGGAAATTAGTTACTGAAAGGCATCGCAACTACTACGTAAGTGCTCAATGGCTGCGAACCGCTAAGGAGAAATGTTACGATGACCGAAAAATGAACTACGGATATGCTGAGCAAGTTAGCCACGGGAGGTTAATACCGGAGGATTTATAATTTTATGGCAGAGATCGCTCCATCAATTTTTGATAAAATCATATTAGGTTGGACTACCTTTTCTTGTTGTTCGAAGTTACCTAGGAACTATTTAATTTCATTTTGGCTTTTGTGTTTCGCCGAGAATTACAAAAAATGAGTAAACCACTACGACTATATATCGTTGTTATGATAATTATAACCGTTACCGATAGGAAAAAACCGTTATCGTATTGATACTATTTGTAAGTCAAAACTAAGTGCTTACACTTTACGGTCATCATTGGTATGCCGATAACCCAACAAACTGTTAATCGATAATTGTAAATTTATCAATATATAAAGCCACTTAAAATTTTGTTTCATTAAAATTTTGATAATGATTAAAAAAAAGCAAATATTTCGTTACTGATTATAACCCCATCAATGCTTATATAAATATTTTGACATATTTTAGTTAGCACGAAATTTTTTCTTTATTCATCACAATTATTTACAATGACGTGAAATAATAATTTTAGTAACCTTAAACATTGAAGTTAATAAAACCAAACTGAAATGTCATCATAAATAATACTACGAGTTTCACTTTAAATTTTGATAAACATTCAAAAGTTTTCGTGGTTAGAAGTAATTAAAGTAGAGGAGAAATAAAATTAATATGATTGGTGATTAACCGTTACCACTTATTTTGATATTTCTTTATCGCTACATTTACCATTAAAAATAGTAAATTTACCTTTACCATATTGATAGCATTGGTATACCGGTAGCTAAATATTGTTTACTAATCGTTTGACATTTATATGGTAATGACAAATTTACCTTTACCGTAACATCCTCAATTACGACGATGGAGGGACGACGGAGAGGGTAGAATGTTTTTCGTGTTTTGTTATTTTTCAAAACACGTAAAACACCATAAATTTATTGTCTATTTATTTATATGTTAACTTCATTTTCCAAATTGGCTGTCTTCCAAATAATGTGTCGTGCGTATTTGCACAGAAATCCAAAAAAACAGTTGTGATGCCCCATCTGTATACCCATATTACCCAAGAATATTACAAGTAATATTATCGAGTAATGTAGAGAATAAGCCTAGATATGAGCGACTAACTATGTTTATTCCTTTAGACTAACACTGTCACGCTGTTACCTTTTTGTCTAAAGGAATATAATGGCATGAACAGTCTCGGCACAAAGCAATAGACGAATTGGCTAATATAAATCAGAACAATATATTATATAATACAGAACATAGAATCACAGATCTCAGTGGAAAATATAATACAAGCCAAATATATTACGTAGAGTCAGTCTACAAAAGAGAAAACTGAACTCACATATATACATACAAGTACAAAATATACACCACGAGTCGCTAAGTCTCATACGAGAGCCATACAAGACATATATACAAGGACTGGTAAAATGATACATCTAATATATATATATATATATATATATCCCAAGCTAGCCCAACATCTAAGGTCACTGAATCTCTGTATCTACCAAGTCTCGGTTTGACCCGAGTATTTATAAAATAAACGGGTCAGACTATCTCTTAACAAAACTGGGTGGGATCACAATAATATGCATGCAAATAACTCAAGGATATAATAAACATTGTATAATATGCAAACATCTCATCAAATAAATATCTCATAAATAAGCACCATGTCATAAAGTCATTTCATGCCTAATATTGGCAATCGTTTCAAATATGATGAATAAATACCAAATCAATCAAATAACCACACGACGGTAGTCATTATTGAGGACATCATATATCACACGATAGCAAGTCAATCTCTCAAAAACATAAGACTGCACGACAGCAAGTCCAAGACAAAATACACAAGACCGCATAAGAACATGTCAACAAGAATAGACAAGTACAAAGCAAGTTGGGGTAGAATAACTGATCTTATAAATATCTTGACTATAAGGGAATTCTTAATGTGAGTTGTTCTATTTCAAGAGGAGACTTACAAGACATGCTCCAGGAGTTCAAGAAGGACTGACACCGATATACTCTCGTAGTCGTAATATACCTAAACCTCATAATATGAGGTGTGCCCGTGGTACTGACTGTTGGCTTTTGTGGTATTAGGCTAATAACTGACAAAAGATACCATGAAGAGGTGCGACCGCCGCAGTCAGTCGCCAGAGTGGTTACTAACCTACAAGGTCAAGCGAAAGAATGCACTAACGAACATGGCAAGCTAGGGAAATAGCTCCCCAAGATACTATTTAATCATAAATGTTACCTACTCTTCAAATAGTAATCACTAAAGTAACATCGCGTTTCCCATACCACTCGGGGTTGCTAGAGTATTTACTATAAGTTAGTAAACTCCACCCACTTAAGTATTCTACATAACAAGTCGTATATTTAAACAATGAAGTGATATCGAATGTCTCATACCATTCATTACTACTAAACTGTTTTATTACATTCCTTGTTTCATAGAAAGAATAATTTCCATGAAAGCAATAATTCAAAAGTTATTATGAAACCCATAAATGATAGAGTTAGTGGTATGCCCTAGGGGCAATTATGTAATTTGTTACATATATCTAACTCGTTGACCAATCTTGTTCGAAATAAAAGGTATTTTCTTCCTATTATATACTTGATATAATGTGATTATATTAATTAATTAACTTAATTAAAGTATATTTAATAGAAAAATCCATAAATGGTATATTTTGTGATAGTAGTTATAAAGTGTTGTAACCGTGAGTAATTTATCACAACGAAACAAATATACCATTTTAAATGTTCCTAGTCAAGATGCATCGAAACTGGATATCGATGTATCCATTGAGACTGGAGTACGTAACGCTCTCCAAATGTTGGACAGTGTATTAATCATGACTGTTGGAGGCACCTAGGGGTTATGTACTAATTATTGGATAACTATGGAACGACTCACTCGATAGTTTTCTGTTGGTTAATATAACTAAGGTCAAACGGAAAATATCGATGTAACTGATTTATACATTTCTCTCGACTTGAGAATACTGTGGATCTTCAATATGAAAGCTCTGCTTTGATTATAGCCAAATCATGGCATGGCGTCCATCGAGTGACTCTAGTTGGGTCGAGTGGAAGTATTGGAAGTGAAGCACTATTCAAGAGAGGTTCGTCTCCTTAGTTATATGTGGTTAGTATCACAGTCAACTCAAAGTCAAAGTCTCTGGCCAGAGCATTTCGGTTAATAATAATTGTTATTATTGAACCAAGGACTTTGTATTTGGACTATAAAATTGAATGTGGATGAGGTTGGAATTTTGACCATTACCAAATTCCATAAGTCCAAAGTGATATAGTTTTGACGAAGAGAATTGGTGTAAACAAATGTCACAACCGGGTAACGCTTATTAAACTAAAATTAGATTTTACCGAAAATGAGTAAGCGATAAATTTGGCCATAATGTCACACCACCTGCTAAGTGACGTGTGAACGTTAACATTAGAATAGTTCGATGTTAATCGCTGACCAAATTTACACCCAAGAGTTATACAGCCGAAATGATGAATTCCCTTAAGATCGAACGATTTAATTAGTTTATAATTGTTATAAATTAATTAAATTAATTAATATTTATGAAATATTAATTATAAAATTTGAATATGATTTTAGAAATAAATAATGTTATATATATTTATAACAGTTATAAATATAGCGATCGATATACAATATCGACAAGCGATTAAATTAGATTTAATTGCATAGTATTTTGGCTTGGGCTTAGATGGGTTTAAGGCCCATCATTAGGGCTGTAAAATTTCGGTTTTGGGAAGGTCTAAGGGTGGCTAAAACATAGGGAATTGGCTTGGAGATAATGAGTTGTGATCAAGTGAGAATGGGTAAAAATGTTTTCCTCGTTTCTCTCTAATACAACCCTATACACACACACACACACACACACACACACACACACGAGTACTTTGGCACGTGCGATGCACGTGTGCAGGGTGAATTTGTATTAAAAACACTGTTCGTAAGGTTTTTAAATTTTACAAAATGACTTTGACGTATACTTATGTTGCATTTTTTATGCGTGTACATGTACAAATCAATCGTTTATCAAAACGTGAATGAGATTAAGTTATTCTACAGAAATAATCAACTATTACATGAATATTCAGAGAAGTGTAATAAATAGTAAAATTATCGCTTCCTGTAGTTTGGAACTTAGGAAACTTGCACCATCTCTCTTTTAAAACGTATTAAACCACCATATTAACATATAGAGAATTTTAACCGAATGCATTAAGAGTTTTGTACTATATAAATGAAATGAAAGGTTTTTGATATTATGCATTTTAATAGAGTTGACACTCTATTTTGAACTCATAGGTTGCAGAAAATGTGAACCTCATTTACTGTTTCGTATGCCTCATTTCAAAATTTCTACAGTATATATAGCATAGGGCAAAGATGAAGTCTGCTTACTTCAAAATGCTGGTTATACATATAAGATTTCAACAATGGTTATTACTCTAACACATGTACCAAGCACACATTTGAATTTTTAATTATATATATATATATAACAATTGAATTTATAGATACCACTATGCATATATGTCTAATGGACGTTTGCATAGATATTTCTTTCAAGTTGGAAATGAGTGTTATATAGAACCCAGGTTGCCTTATCACGACCTATTGCATCAATGGTGAAGCTTATCAAATAAATAAAGTATATGTATTAGTTATAAAATTTCAATACACACGTTTAGCTATGTATGTATGTAATGGTTTAACAGTGTACTAAAAGATAGTTCATGTAATTTTTACATATGCAAGGAAAATAATAAGTAACACGGCGAGTTCTCTCATTATATTCGTTAATTTTACCAATATTGAACTTAAAAACATTCAACAATTTGAAGCAACTGATTTCATTAATAGTAAATCTTACAATTTGAAGTAACTGATTTCATTATATTAAATCTTACAATTTGAGGCAACTGACTGCATAAAATAGACGAAGGATAACACCACCACTGCCATTTGAAAGCCACCTAGTCGCCTTACCTTTGAACACTTCCATGTCTAGCTCAGTGCACAACCATCCAAAATATGACGTATACAAAGCCAATATATTTTCAAAGCCTGATGCATTTTGAAATCATATATAAAACTATATGCGCTGGAACCCATATATCTTAAACCACATATACATTCTGACAGTTTAATATATTTATAATTGATATATGCAACTCATATATTCAAGAGTCAATATACTCAATTCCCAAAGGTATGAAACCTCTCATTTTAGAGAACATATACTTGAAATTTTGAAGTACACGTATATGAAACTCACTTATACGAAATCTTCATATATAAGCTTGAGATTTGAGGACCTTTATACTTAAAGCCATACCCACTAAAAATTCGTATATCTTCAGAAATTTGATCCACACATACTAAATTTTCATATACTCAAGGCTTGTTTTATACAAAGCTGACATGTATTTAAAATGTATAAAACTACATATTTTAGGAACTCACATTTATATATCCCAAACCTAGTGCATATAGAACTGCACGTGTTCGAGGTTAACGTAAAACTTTGTCACTTGACTCCATGCACTCCCAAGACCTACTGTGCACATATTTAAAACCTTTCCTTACAAAATCATATGCATTCTTAAAACCATGTATATATAACACTATATATATTCGAAACTATCATATATTTGGAACTGAAAATTTAAAACCCAAATACATGAATCAGTGATACTAAATTCTTCATGTGTCAGTAGTATAACAAACGCATCTGTAGTTCTCATATTATGGCCAAATCATGGGGAAATTATAACAAAAATTAATACCTAGGTGGATGGAAACATTTGAAGATAGAAAAAGTAATAGACTACCTGCAAAAAAAGAACATTTAGTAAAAGTTATTTGAAAAGCAAAAACAATTTTGGTAAAAGAAAAATAATTCAATCAGAAAAGGGAGAAACTGAAAACACCTAATTTAGAAGATTCACTTCAGATCTGATCTTCCCTTTAGTATGTTGCGGCAGTAACCATTTCCTTTTCAACTTTTAAAGTTTATATTTCATAACATGAGGAAAATAATGGAAATTTATTGGAGAAGATGGGTTTTTTGTGTGCGATAGAAGAAAGAGTGAATGTATGGAAAAGCTCGTTGTGGTTGAATATGTGAAACGTGGGAAGCAAAAGAGAAGGGACTAAAACGTGTGATCTAAAGACAGAATAATCCTTCCATCAGTGTACCTATTGAACCCCAAAAATGGGCATTTTAGGCATTACAAAAAAAGCTTCACTTTGACCAGGGTTTTGCTTTATAGTATAAGATATATATATATATATATATATATGTATGTATGTAAGTATGTATATGTATGTATGTATATGTATGTATGTATCTCTAAAATAATGACTAACCTTTTTGGCCGCCATTACCTTCTACATTGCCGGTTAAAACATAGCTCTCAATCCACTCCAAAATTCTCAAATATATTTCAAATTAAAATAATACTATTCGATAGTTAGAGGTCGATGATTCCGGACTTGCAATCTAACGAATCAAGAACAGTAAAAGGAAAGGAAGTCATTGCTTCAATGTGGATCCAAATGCATCATTAAATTGATAATTTTAATTCATATTACAGTAATTAAATTATATTCTATGATCCTATAATGAGCAATTTCATATCTATTTAAATATATTGCTACTATATGTTTAGTTAGGTGAGATTTTGTAAGTAGATGTGGTTGTCACAAATCAGTTTGGTTATGTGCATAATTTGTTTATTATACTATTTGATTTATGTATAAACAAATGTTGTTTACTGTACAAAATCAAATTTTGTCATTAATAATTGTTTTTCATATATTTATTAATAAATTCATATATATATATATATATTAGTGTATATTTCTCTCGCATAATAGCATATATGCATATATAAGATATATATATATATATATATATATGATTTAAAAAATTAACATTTATTGAAATTTTGAATTGTTTATTATATATAAAATAATTATTACATTAAAAATTCAATTTTATATTAAAAAAATATATTATATCATTTCAGAAACATATAGAAAAAGTGAAAATTAGGCCCACGTCTGTAAAATCAAATTTAATAGCCCAAAACTCCTTCCGTTTTAAACTTGTAAATCTGATCCCTATTTTTTTTAAATATTTTGTTTCCCTAATTGCCCTCTTTTATTTCATGTCGACTATTCTCATGTGATTTTATTGGTGATCAAGATTTGAAATCTTCGTAGGGAAATCAGATTTAATTCGATCTACTGTTCGATTTTTTTTTGCGATTCATTATGGCTTCATCATCTTGCAGGTAAACGCTTGATTTAATTTTCAATCGACATTGTATTATTGTTTTTTGAATTTTTTTGATAATTTAGCAATGTTTTTGTATAATTATGCATAGGCGCAAGTATAAGTTATATTAAGTTATGCATCGAAATTTTATTTTAATCTTGTATGTAAATGCAGAGTTATATGCAGTTACGTAAAATAACTGCATACATTGCTGCAATTATTGCAAGTAATTGCGTTCATGGCTGTATTTATCAAAATATTTAGTTATCTAAAAATAAATGTGTATTTTTCAGCGGTTATGGAGAATTATTGTAGAATTTAATGTGTGTTGATAATAAGAAGTCTGATCTTATTCAGTGTGATTGTATATGTTGTATTTTGATTTGTTAATAATGGCAGGTTTTCCTGCAATTATTGTAAATGAATTAAAGTTTTTTAATGGATTGAGAGGTTCAATTTTAACTACATTTCAATTATGCAGTTAAAAATTTATGGACTTTTTAACTGCATATCATATATGCAGTTATAAAATACACTTAAATGGTTCAATTTTAACTGCATTTCAATTATGCACTTAAAAATTTATGGGTTTTTAACTACATTTTTTATGAGTGTTCATTGAATAGGTTAAATGTATCATATATGCTCTATTATCAGCAAATATTATCAGCTGAAAATGTAAGAATTTTTTAAGTAAATATTTGCTTATTTTTATGGAGATATTTTGAATGTTTGCAGATTAAGCTGCAATTATTCTTAAAAGTTGCAAAAAGTTTTGACAATATTTATGTTTTTTTGTTAAAGATCTTTAAATATTATCAATGCTTTTCAATTCGAAATGTAATAATGTATGTTGGAGTTTCAAGAGTTTTTTGAATTGAAATAATTGCATACATGTGTTGAAGAATATAAATTGTTTTAAGTGAATAATTGCTAATAAGTAAGCAGTTATTCAAAATAATTGCATTTTTTCTGTAATTATTCAAAATAGTTGTAGCATTTAAGTACATTTCTTAACTACATATATTGTTTGCAGTTAAAGATTTCATGTGACGCCCCACCTCTATACCCACGCTAACCAAGAACACTACGATGTAGTGCTGTCAATTAGCACGGAGAATAAGGCTGTTGAGGAGCGACCATCCGTGTAACTTCTTTGTGCGAGCACCGATATGTCAGATAGAATAGAATGCATATCTTTTAAAGAGGAAATCCAACATACCGATACAAACACAAAGCTATCACACGGTGGCTATATATAATCTTCAGAAACAAATATAGAAATAAACATAACACAAATCAGTCACAGACAATTCATATCACAAAGGCGGAATAAGAAATGAATATTACACCTAAAAGTGTATATCAGAGTAGTGGTCAAAAAGATCCACAATAACACAAAAGAATAGATACAAGTGCAGGATAATAGAATACGTATACATCAAGGAGTCTAATCTCAAATGCATACAACAAAAACTACTAAACTAGAGTAGTTATCCAAAAGTCAGAAGATGGCTCCAGATAAGAAGTCATGAGGAAGCACCTGTAAAATCTCAGTCTGACCCGAGTATTATTTATAAGAAAATAATAAACGGATCAGTCTAGCTATAAATATCAGATGATATGGTATAAAGTAAAAGGTATGACATGAACATGTAATAACCATAACGGCATACTACTATAAGTATGTAAATGATAATCAACAAAAGATTAATCAATATCACAAGAATCTTCTCAAAGATAAAATAGGGTATCATACCCTAAACTTGTATTCATAACAAGTCAATAACACATAAATTCACCAATGCACAAAAACTGATATCATATCAATGAAAATCATGAAAATTGGTGAAGTACAAAATTCCAGAAATCATCACCAGAAATCCAGAAAACACATAAAAGGGGGGAAGGCCTATGAGCCGAATGCTCCACGAATGGTCCGAAGACCTATGAGCCGAATGCTCCACGAATGGTCCGAAGACCGATGAGCCGAATGCTCCACGAATGGTCCGAAGACCTATGAGCCGAATGCTCCACGAATGGTCCGAAGACCTATGAGCCGAATGCTCCACGAATGGTCCGAAGACCGTAGGGTGCTACCCTACATATGTGATGGCGAAACATCACATAAACGTGGTATAGTCTCCCTCGCAGACAAAGAGACATCGCTCAATCGCTAGTCTAAATCACAAGAATGATCGTCATGATCATTAGGAAGTGTCGATTACACTAAGCTAGTAAATATAAGAGTTTAGCTTCATGTCCCATAACCACTTGCTTAACTCAAATATTTACGAACAGACTGTAGATCTCCAATAGAAAGTTGTCACAAGAGTTTCAATATGTGTGAATCGAAATCACACCAATGAGGTATAGACTAACCTCGAAGATAAAGAGATATGTGTGAATCGAAATCACACAAATGGTGTCTAGTCTAACCTCGCAAACAAAGAGACATCGCACATTGCTAGTCTAAACCATAAAATGATCATCATCAATCATAAAGAAGTGTCGATTACACTAAGCTAGTAAATATAAGAGTTTAGCTTCATGTCCCATAACCGCTTGCTTAACTCAAATATTTACGAACAAACTGTAGATCTCCACTAGAAAATTGTCACAAGAGAGTTTCAATCGAACAAGTCCATAAATTAACCGACGAAGTAAACGCAAGTGTTTCATACCACTTGTTTTGCTAAGCCGTTTAATTAGATTTTCTCATATGAATGAGGTAAAGGTTTGTATATACTAATAGATTGGAAAACGGTTTTATAAACAAGATTTGTATTAAAAATAGAGTTGAAACCATCTTTGTAAAGAGTTTGAATATTTACTACTAGTATAGAAAACCTTTATATTTTAAAGTGACAAATCATAGAAGTGATTGTAGAAACAATCAATCATAAAAGTTCACATTCGAAGACGTGAATAAAATCCAAAGAAATTAATTCCCAAAACCATCAAAGTAAGAAGTTCTGTTGAATGTTTTTCAGATAAGATCGCCTACGCAGAGGTGTACGGGGTTCGACCTGCCCGATCAGGTCGCGGGGGTCCAGGGGGCAGCGCCCCCGGCGGGGTGCGGGGCAGAGCCCCGTCAAAACGGTACGACCAAGTGAAGACAAATAAGGTCTAATGACCTAAGGGGGATAGGGTCGAGCGACCTAACGAGGTACCATCCCGAAAGAGGAGTCATCAAAGTCTTAAGAAATGATAACAACAAATAGGAGACAACACGAATCGATTAAAGTTGGAAATTCAAACCAATAGGCAATATAGGAAAAACTGGCAAATAGGAGCAGGTCGGTCAACCGGACTCCCTGAGTCGGCTGACCGGACCAGAGACAGAAGTGCTCGGGTAGCATGTCGGTCGACCGGACTCTGAGGTCGGTCGGCCGAAGCCTGTAACCTGCACTTCCAAACAGAGGCAGGGAGATGCTAGAGTAGCAGGTCGGTCGACCGGACTCTGAGGTCGGTCGACCGGAGCCTGTTTCCAGCACTCCCATGCCAATCAAATGAATGCCAAACACTTCTGAAATGCAATCGGTCGAGCAACGACACTAAGGGTTTACGCCAATTGACTACCCGGCCATATACGCTCTTCAATGCATCACAAAAATCATGATCAAAGATCAAAGTTTGGATTTTTAAAGAATTGAACTCAAAACACTAAAAATTGGAATATTCACCAAATCAATCCAAACCAAAAGCAATTGCACAAGAATAAGTGTTAGGAATTCATACCTAACAATCGAAGATAAATATAGATTAAGATGTGAGATAAAAATCTCACCTTTGAACCCAAACAAATGAAGAAGAAGCTTTTAAAACAAGCTAAGATCAACTCCCCTTCAACACAACCCAAATGAGCTTGAATCTATGCTCAAAAAGAAGAACATTCCTAAAGTTAGGTTTAGGAATTTCTGAAATTGAAAGGAGAACGGGTTGGAGAAGATGAAGGAGATGATTACCAATGGGTTCTCTTTGAATTTGGAGCTAGAAATTGATTTGAAGATGAAACCAGGGTTTGGGAGTTTTAATTTCCCATCTCTCCCACCATTTTTGCTTTAGAACTGAGCAAGAGGAGGAAGTGAGAGTGAATGGGGAGGGATGGTTCAGTTTGGGGTTTAAGTTGGCAAAGGGGCTGAACCCAAAACCAAACCCAAAGTGCAAATGGTCAAATTTTTGACTAGCTCCAAACATATCGAAGCTTACACTCAAAAAGATCGCAAACGATGTTTTGAACTCAATGGAGGAGGTCTCGAGTCCTAATTCGACTGTTTGCAAAAAGTAGCTTTTCGGACTTCAATCCGACGAACGATGAAATATTTAAATAAAATATTTAAATATAAAATCGATAAATATGCGGGTTGTTACATTTCATCTATTTATTGCAGTGTTTAACTGCATATCATATATGCAATAATAAAATACACTTTAATGGTTCAATTTTAAATGCATTTCAATTATGCAATTAAAAATTTATGGGTTTTTAAACTGCATATTTGATGAGTGTTCATTGAAGTGGTTAAAGGTATCATATATATGCTCTTTTATCAGCAAATATTTTCAGTTGGAAATGTAAGAATTTTTAAGGTAAATATTTGCTTATTTTTATGGAGAGATTTTGAATGTTAGCAGATAACACTACAATTATTCTTAAAAATTGTAGAAAATTTTGACAATATTGATGTTTTTTTGTTAAAAGTCTTTAAATATTAACAATGTTTTTCAATGAGAAATGTAATAATATATGTTGGAGTTTCAATAGTTTTTTGAATTAAAATAATTGTATACATGTGTTGAAGAATGTAAATTGTTTTAAGTGAATAGCTGCTAATAAGTAAGCAATTATTCAAAATAATTCCATTTTTTCTTTAATTATTCAAAATAATTGCAGCATTTAAGTACATTTCTTAACTACATATGTTGTTTGCAGTTAAAGGTTTCATGTGTTTTTGCAGTTTTTAACTGCATATCATATATGCAGTTATAAAATACACTTTAATGGTTCAATTTTAACTGCATTTCATTTATGCAGATAAAAATTTATGGGTTTTTTAACTGCATATTTGATGAGTGTTCATTAAAGTGGTTAAATGTATCATATATGCTCTTTTATCAGCAAATATAATCAGCTGAAAATATAAGAATTTTTTAGGTAAATATTTACTTATTTTTATGGAGATATTTTGAATGTTTGCAGATAACGCTGCAATTATTCTTAAAAATTAGAATAACTACATAAATCTGTGAAATTATTAGAAGTCAATATGTATATATTTGCAATTATTATTAATAATTGTATTCTTAACTGTATTTCACTTATGAGTTTATTGCTTCATTTCAGTGTATTTGTTAACTGCACATATGGAATGCAATAAAAATTACAGTTGTTAAATACAATTTTTAACTGCATATAACATATGCAGCTAAAAAATGCATTTAGTTGATGCAATTTTTAACTGCATATAACATATGCAGCTAAAAAATGCATTTACTTGGTGCAATTTTTAACTGCATATAACATATGCAGCTAAAAATGCATTTAGTTGATGAAATTTTTAACTACATATAACATATGCAGCTAAAAAATGCATTTAGTTGGTGCAATTTTTAACTGCATATAACATATGCAGCTAAAAAATGCATTTAGTTGGTGCAAATTTTAAGTGCGTTTCACTTATGTATTTAGTTGGTGCAATTTTTAACTACATTTCACCTATGCCACAATAATTTAACACCAAATATAGAATCATGCTCAACTGTAGTTAATAAAATCTAAAAACTTCAACAATGGAAAACTTGAATAATACAACAAGTTATTATTATACATTATTTAAACGATTCAACAATATTCTCAGAATCATGTTTGACTTCAGTTATGGTCTTGTAATAGCTATGTACAATCTGGATAATGCAATCTGTACTTGTTAAAAATGCCATAATGATTTTTATGTGTGAATTTTTAAGTTGGTCATCACTACACTTTAGAACAAATAAATCTCCAACCATCATAGTGTCGAATGGACAAAAAAATTACGTTTTACTTTAATCTTTCATTTGAAATCAGAGACAAGAGTATTGAATTTTTTTATCTTCTAACTCGTCTTCATCTCTTAAGTGCTGTAACTATCAAGTTGGCACTCATTTTAGTTTAAGTACTGATGGAATAATTTGTAAAAATCACCAATACTCAAACTAAGAAGGATTGCCAAGAAGATAAGAAAAAAAAATATAATTGTAAATAGCCATTAAATAAATACTGAAGATATGATTTTTCATTAAAGAAGAAGATGTAGAGCAAAGAAGAAGGAAAAATAGAATATATAGACATAGAAAAGAAATCTCAACCGTAGATATAACTGGTCAAGGTATATAACTTTAGTCAAGATGTTGGACTAAACGCTAAAAGAATCACATGAATACTGGATGTTTTTGTCCTATTATAACAAACAAACAAAGATATATCTTCTTTTTATAACTCATCAATGACATGAAAGCTGAATGATTCATGAAATGCAATTAAAATATTTTAAATCTTATTCATTCCCCAAAATTCTAAGGCTGTAGTATTAAAATGCAGTTAAAATTCATACAACAATGATGAGCTATAAATAAAATGCAATTAATATAACTAAAATAAATTTTATTCTGAATTATTAGCGTATTAAAAGTGTTTAATTTATTAACTGCATCTACAATATGCAGTTGAAAACCTAATGAATTTTGAACTATAATATTTTAGAACATGCATGAATTGTGAATTTATATTAAGGTTTAGAACCTTATGTAGTTGTTCATAAGTGAAATGCATGAATTGTAACGTTTTAACTACATAAGTGAAATGCATTTAAAAATGCAATTGTTCATAGTAATTGCAACCATGTATGCAACTATTAATAATAATTGCATATATGTCTGCAACTTTTCAATATATTTGCATATAACTAAAAATAATTAACATATTTGCATATAAATGAGAAAATATTTGCTTAACATTTTTTAAATTTTTATTTGCAAAATTGAACATTATTTTTACATTATTGTATGCATTTATTTTCAATATTTGCAGATATATTGCAAAAAATTGTACTACAGTGTTGATTTGCAATATTTACATATTTGTCTGCAAATACTGCATATAATTGCATAAAATGTACAGTTATTTAAAACTTCTACTAAATTGCAGCAATATATGTGTTCAATTGCTTCAATAAATTTGATGAGTGTTCATTGAAGTGGTTAAATGTATCATATATGCTCTTTTATCAGCAAATATTTTCAGTTGGAAATGTAAGAAATTTTTAAGTAAATATTTGCTTATTTTTATGGAGAGATTTTGAAAGTTTGTAGATAACACTGCAATTATTCTTAAAAATTGCAGAAATTTTTGACAATTTTGATGTTTTTTTGTTGAAAGTCTTTAAGTATTATCAATGTTTTTCAGTGAGAAATGTAATAATGTATGTTGGAGTTTCAAGAGTTTTTTGAATTGAAATAATTGCATACATGTGTTGAAGAATGTAAATTGTTTTAAGTGAATAGCTGCTAATAAATAAGCAATTATTCAAAATAATTCCATTTTTTCTGTAATTATTCAAAATAATTACAGCATTTAAGTATGTTTCTTAACTACATATATTGTTTGCAGTTAAAGATTTCATGTGTTATTTGCAGTTTTTAACTGCATATCATATGCAGTTATAAAATACACTTTAATGGTTCAATTTTAACTGCATTTCAATTATGCAGTTAAAAATTTATGGGTTTTTTAACTGCATATTTGATGAGTGTTCATTGAAGTGGTTAAATGTATCATATATGCTCTTTTATCAGCAAATATTTTCAGTTGGAAATGTAAGAAATTTTTAAGTAAATATTTGCTTATTTTTATGGAGAGATTTTGAAAGTTTGTAGATAACACTGCAATTATTCTTAAAAATTGCAGAAATTTTTGACAATTTTGATGTTATTTTGTTGAAAGTCTTTAAGTATTATCAATGTTTTTCAGTGAGAAATGTAATAATGTATGTTGGAGTTTCAAGTGTTTTTTGAATTGAAATAATTGCATAAATGTGTTGAAGAATGTAAATTGTTTTAAGTGAATAACTGCTAATAAGTAAGCAATTATTCAAAATAATTCCATTTTTTCTGTAATTATTCAAAATAATTGTAGCATTTAAGTACATTTCTTAACTACATATATTGTTTGCAGTTAAAGATTTCAAGTGTTATTTGCAGTTTTTAACTTCATATCATATATGCAGTTATAAAATACACTTTAATGGTTCAATTTTAACCGCATTTCAATTATGCAGTTAAAAATTTATGGGTTTTTTAACTGCATATTTGATGAGTGTTCATTGAATAGGTTAAATGTATCATATATGCTCTTTTATCAGCAAATATTATCAGTTGAAAATGTAAGAATTTTTTAAGTAAATATTTGCTTATTTTTATGGAGATATTTTAAATGTTTGCATATTAAGGTGCAATTATTCTTAAAAATTACAGAAAGTTTTGACAATATTTATGTTTTTTGTTAAATGTTATCAATGTTATTCTGTTGAAATATAATAATGTATGTTGGAGTTTCAAGAGTTTTTTGAATTGAAATAATTGCATACATGTGTTGAAGAATGTAAATTGTTAAAAGTGAATAACTGCTAATAAGTAAGCAATTATTCAAAATAATTCCATTTTTCTGTAGTTATTCAAAATAAAAACAGCATTTAAGTACATTTCTTAACTACATATGTTGTTTGAAGCTAAAGATTTCATGTGTTATTTGCAGTTTTTAACTGCATATCATATATGTAGTTTTAAAATACACTTTAATGGTTCAATTTTAACTGCATTTCAATTATGTACTTAAAAATTTATGGGTTTTTTAACTGCATATTTGATTAGTATTCATTGAATAGGTTAAATGTATCATATATGCTCTTTTATCAGCAAATATTATCAGTTGAAAATGTAAGAATTTTTTAAGTGAATATTTGCTTATTTTTATGGAGATATTTTGAATGTTTGTAGATTAAGCTGCAATTATTCTTAAAAATTGCAGAAAGTTTTAACAATATTTATGTTTTTTTGTTAAAAGTCTTTAAATATTATCAATGTTTTTCAGTTAGAAATTAATATTGTATGTTGGAGTTTCAAGAGTTTTTTGAATTGAAATAGTTGCATATATGTGACGCCCCACCTCAATACCCACACTAGCCAAGGACACTACGATGTAGTGCTGTCAACTAGCACGGAGAATAAGGCTGTTGAGGATCGACCATCCATGTAATTGATTATCACACGGTGGCTATAAAATAATCTTCGGAAACAAACATAGAAAAAACATAACACAAAGCAGTCACAGACATCCATATCACAAAGGCGGAAGAAGATATGAATATATAACTAACACATGAAAGTGTACATCAGAGTAGTGGTCAAAAAGTTCCACAATAATACAAAAGAATAGCAACACGTGCTATACCAAAAGAATACAACTATGAGTCCATATCTCAAGTGTATACAACAAAAACTGCTAAACTAAATAGTCAGCCAAAAGTCAGAGTAGCAAATCCCGGAAGGAAGTCAAGCAGAAGCACCTGTAACATCTCGGTCTGACCCGAGTATTATTTAAGAAAATAATAAACGGATCAGTCTAACTATAAATATCAGATGACATGATATAAAATAAGAGATATGGCATAAACGTAAAATATCCATACTGACATACTACTATAAGTATGAAAATGATGATCAACAGGAGATCAACCGATGAGAAATGATCAATATCACGAGAATCTTCTCAAAGATCCAAAGAGGGCATCATACCCTAAACTTGTACTCATAACAAGTCAATGACATAAAAATCCAGAAATCAAAACAAGATATCCAGAAATCATAAAAAGAGAAAGAGGCCTATCACATGATGGTCCGGAGACCATGGGGCGCTACCCCATATGTGTGAGTCGGAATCACACTGATTGAGGCCTAGGCTAACCAAAAAGCAAAAAGGTATGTGTGAATGGAATCACACAAGTGGTGTCTAGCCTAACCTCGCAAACAAAAAGATATGTGTGAGTCGGAATCACACTACTGCGGTCTAGACTAACCTTGCGGACAAAGAGATATGTGTGAGTCGGAATCACACCACTGCGGTCTAGTCTAACCTTGCAAACAAAGAGACATCGCACAATTGCTAGTCTAAATCATAAAATGATCATCATGATCAGCGAGAAGTGTCAATCACACCAAGCTAGTAAATATATGAGTTTAGCTTCATGTCCCATAACCACTTGCTTAACTTAAATATTTACGAACAAGCTGTAAATCTTCACTAGGAAATTGTCACGAAAAGGGTTCAATCGAACAAGTCCAAGAGCTAACCGACGAAGTGAACGCAAGCGTTTCATACCACTCGTTTTACTAAGTCGTTTAAGTCAATTTCTCATTCGAGTGAAGTAAAGGCTTATATATATTAGTAGATTGGAAATCGGTTTGAGAAAACGAACTTTTGATATTAAAAATAGTGTTGAAATCGATTTGATGAAAGAGTTTTGATATTTACTACTAGTATTAAAACCTTCATATCTTTAAAGTGACAAGTCATAAAACGATTGTTGGAACAATCTATCACAAAAATTCACATTCGGAGACGTGAATAAAATCCAAGGAAATCAGCTCAAAATGCATCAAAGTGGAAGTTCTGATGAATGCTTTTCAGATAAGATTGCCTACGCAGAGTAATACGGGGTTCGACCTAATGAAGGCAAGCTGGTCCAGCGACCTAAGGAAAATAGGTCATACGACCTAAGGAAAATCGCGACCAAGCGAATCACAGGTCATTCGACCTAAGGGTAAGGTCGGAGGCGACCTACGACTTAGTGTGGAAGACAGAGCGACTTAACGAAGGAACAGGGTGCGCGACCTATATGGTTCACGACCTAAGAGGGTTCGCGACCTAACGGGTCAAAGGTCCAGCGACCTAACAGATGAAGGCCAAGCGACCTAAGGGGCAAAGGAATCGAACGACCTAGAGAGAATGCGCGACCTAACTGGGTTCGCGACCTAAGATAGGCGAACGACCTAACTGGGTTCGCGACCTAACAAGGTGCGACCTAAGGTCTTGCGACCTAAGGGAAAAAGTCTTACGACCTAACAGTTAAAAGGTCCTATGACCTAGATAGAATGCGCGACCTAACTGGGTTCGCGACCTAAGATAGGCGAACGACCTAACTGGGTTCGCGACCTAACAAGGTGCGACCTAAGGTCTTGCGACCTAAGGGAAAAAGTCTTACGACCTAACAGTTAAAAGGTCCTACGACCTAGAGAGGTACAAGGCCATACGACCTAAGGTTTTGCCTGGAGGATTTTAGGTCGGCAACGACCTATAACCTAAATCTGCTTCGACCTGAAGGTGCACGACCTAAGGTCTATACGACCTAACGACCTAAGGTCGATACGACCTAATGACTTAAGGTCGAATACGACCTACGACCTATGGATGAGCGACCTAACTCCGAACGAGCTAAAAATGGCCAGAACGACCTAGTAGCAGTTTTTTACCAAAATCACTAAAATTTGGAGTTTTTCGCCAATCCAATCCAAACCAAATGCAACAAACATGCTAAAGAGATGACGAATCATTCCCAACAGTCCAATGACGATTATAGGCAAGATGTGAGATCAAAAATCTCACCTTTTCACGGAATTTGATGAAGATGGAGATTTGAGAGAAAAGCAAGAACACCAACAAGCTTGAATCAATGTTCTTCACGTGAATTTGATGTTGAATCTCAGATTTGCAATAGAATTTGTGTTTGGAGTTTTAATTTCCACTTCCCACCACCATTTTTGACAAAGCTTGAAGTGTTTTGATAGAGTGAGGAAGATGGTTGGGCTGAACTAAAGGGGTGCAGTCCAAACCAAAGTCAAAGGCGGGAAAAAGTGTCGAAAATTTCACTATCTCCAAACATATCGAAGTTTACACTCAAAAAAATCGCAAACGTCATTTTGAACTCAATGGAAGTGGTCTCGAGTCCTAATTTGACCGTATGCAAAAAGTAGCTTTTCAGACTAACATCCGATTAACGATAAAATATTTAAATATAAAATCGATAGATATACGGGTTGTTACAATATATGTGTTGAAGAATGTAAATTGTTTAAAGTGAATAACTGCTAATAAGTAAGCAATTATTCAAAATAATTCCATTTTTTTAATTATTCAAAATAACTGCAGCATTTAAGTACATTTCTTAACTATATATATTGTTTGCAGTTAAAAATTTCATCTGTTAATTGCAGTTTTTAATTGCATATCATTACTGCGATTTTAATTTAAAATAATTGTAGAGTCATATGCAATTATTTAAAATTGTTGCAGATTTTTATGCAGTTATCTTAATCATCTTTGTCTTTATCACTTTATTATTGATTGTGATCATTATCAGTATGATTGTCCCGATCTTTCTTTTTACTATTATCTTTTTTCTTGAATAATTTTTTTGTCCTTCTCAATATCTTCATTATTTTCTTCATTTTTTTTCCTCTCCATAATTTTTGTTTTCATATACTTCATATTTTTCAACTTCATCACTATCACTATTTCAAATTCTTCATGATTTTGATTTATAGACAAAACTTACGTGGTAAATTTCAGTTCTAGTTTGAAAACTCGAGTTTGGAAACTAATACATACAACGTGTGAACATGTATCATTTAACTAGTGCTAGAAAGGTTGAGATTGTGGAACAAGCTTCCTACGCTTGATCTTTTTACTTCTATATGTGTCTTCAGTGTTTCCTTCTATATGTGTCTTCTGTTTATAAGGGACCAGTAGGTTCACAGTCAAAGTCACAGTTGTTATAGTTGGCATCAGTGCGTTGATTGTAGAGTGTTTCAGTGAATCAAAAGCATATCAAATTGCTGTTGAAGAGCATGCAGCGGAATTTGCTCTATGGTTTCTCTACCATCTTGATTATTCTTCTTAACTATAGTGCCATCTTGAAATATCCTGGAGTTGTTCCTTATAAGAAGCTTTTCTTCTAGATACTCCTCGATTTCAATGTGTATTTATCGTATCTTCTAAAAGCTTGCTTGATATCTAAGGAATTAAGACTTGATAAGCATGCAAGTAGACCTGAAGATATTATCAACTTTTTTTCTAGTAGTGCAGTATGTTGACTGCATAATTGAAATGTAGTTAAAAATTACACTTATTAATGCAATTATTTAACTGCATTTTAGTTATGTAGTCATGGTTATCGTTGTTCGTGTTTGAGTGTGTTATAGTTACACAGTTATGGTATGTAATAGTTTATGAAGTTACTATTATGCACTTATGTTTAATGTTAGTTTATGCAATTATAGTTATGTGATTCCATTAATGATTATAGAAAAATTGAATTAAAATTTGATGAACGAAATTTTAAAAATGCAATGATTCATTGTTGTGTGGCATATAATTTAAAGACAAATTTATGTATGGCAAATATTTTAATGTGCATTGCTGTTAATATTTAAATGCGTTATTATAGTAAATATTATAAGTGTATTATTTTTGAGTGTTGTATTAAAGTTATGAGGGGTATTAATTGGTTTATTGCTTTATTTTATAGGAAGCATCCAAGAAAGTTGTTCAGAGATCTGTTGTTGAAGATTCTGAACATGACATACATTCTAAAGAAGATAGGCATCAAGATTCTGTTGAAGGAATTGAAGAAATTAAAAAAGAAAGTTTTAAAACAAAACAAGCTTATAGATGTAGTTTGAAGCCTATTCTAGATGTTTTCAATCATTTAAAAAAAATAGAAGTAAAAATGACCAGTTATTGGATGTTGTTAAAAAATCTTGATTTTGGAATTTTGTAGAAGGTTTTTTTGGAAATCAATATGATTGTGGTGGTAGAAAATTTAGTGATGATATTGATCAAATATTCATTATTATAAAGACGATGGTTTGTTTGATTTTAAAGTTCAGAAAGTATTATTGCTGCAAGGTGACATATCAGATATTTTTGGTTTGAACAATGAAGGTTTGGTTGTTTATAAATATGTTTATCTTATTTTTTTATATTAATTTACATAATAATGTTTATCTTTTTTTTATAGGGTCGCATATTTATCCTTTGAAAGAGAAAGTTAGAGCTAAGAAATTTTCTATTGCTACTACGGCTTTTATGTAGACACATAACATATCAAAGAAGGGTTTCATTGGGAAGTTCATTTATCAGACTCTTACAAGTCTTATAAATAAATAAAAGACTGCTGTTGATGATGCTTTAGATCTTTTTAGGCTTATAGTTATGTATATGTTTGGCACATTTTTCTTGGCCAATAGCACAAATTGTGTTCATAATAACCTTATTCCTCTTATAATGTACTTTGAAAGATTTAACAATCAGTGCTAGGCTCAAGCTATTCATTTTGAACTCATTGAGTAGTTGAACAAATATAAGAATGATCCAAGGAAAATACAGACTTGTTCAATTGCTTTATTGGTAATTTTTTTTTGTTTTGTTGTAAAGTTTTGTTCTACATTAGTAAATGTTGTTTCTAATTTTTTTTTTGTATCTTTTATTCTTCAGTACTGGTTTTGCAATAAATTTGATGTAGTTAAAGCTAAGCCAGATTATTGTGAAGGTCATCCATTGGCTGAAAAGTGGGATTTAGTTGATATTCATAATGCATTTCGTGCTAAAATTGTTGTGGGGAAAATTGATAAGGTATGAATGAAGTTCTTAATATGTTCTTTTTATATATAATATTTTATTAAAATTATTTTTATATGTATTAAATAATAGATATATAGTTATTTGTGTATGTTTTTAAGTTCATTTGAATTTAAATTTGTATTTTGTTTATATGCTGATGTTTTAAATTTATATGCATATCTGCATTTTAGAAAATATGGTTTTATGGTATTTTTTGTAGCTTATATCTTCAGGAGAAAGAGTATCGAATGAAAATGTAGATATAGGTGTGGATAATTTGCAAAGAAATAGTGGTTCTGAAGAAAATCAAGTCATTCAAAGAACTGTAAAAGAGAAGGAAGAAGTTGAAAGGTATTCATTACATTATTAGATAATTAACAAGTATAGTAGATTTAAACAAATGGCAAATTTGCATTTTGTTATCTTGATATAATTTGTTGAATATTAAGTAGAGATACAAATAATTAAATTTAACTGCATAAGTTATTCGCGGTTAAAAATTTCATTCAAGCAATGCAAAATTTTTAACTGCATAACTGAAATGGAAATAAAAATTGAACATATTATAACAGTTATATAACTGCATTTGATTATGCAGTTATGGTTATAAATTTCATTTTAATTTCATTTTGATATGCAATTGTGTTTGTTTTAATAAGGAACTTGTTTTAACTAATTTATTGTTAATATTAGATTTCATTTTGGTTACACGGTTCAGGTTTGTAATAGTGTGAATGTTGTTATGTATTTATGTTTATTATTAGTTTATGCAGTTATGGTCATGTGGTTATAGTTATGCAGTTGTGATAATTATGTTGTTGTGCAGTTGTGTTTTTGTATTATGTTCACATATTTTGAAAAATAAATATATTTCATGCATTTAAAGATTTAGTTCATATAAGATATGCAGCTAAAATATCAATCTATATGATGCAATATTTAACTGCATAAGTGAAATGCAGTTAAAAAATTCATTGAAATGGTGCAATATTTAACTACATAACTAAAATGCAGTTAAAAGTTGCACTTATTAGTGTAATTATTTTACTCCATTTAGGTTATGTAGTCATGCTTAGAAATATTTTTTGATTGTTTCATTTAACTTTTATGCATTTAATTGTAGTAGCAATATTTTTTGTTTAAATAGTATTTTATAATTATTAGTTTAATATTTTAATTTCAATTTTTGCAGGTCGCTTGTTCTTATGAAGATGTTTGAAAGAAAGAGATTTTCTAAAGAAGGAGATTTTAAATATTAACAAGAAGAATGATGAACTTGAAAAGGTTTAGATAGTGTTTTTTTTTTAATTTTTTAGTAATTGAAATAATATATATTAATATGTTTTTTTTTTAGAAAATTGTTTTTCAAAATGAAGATTTTACACAAGAGAGAGTTATATTTGGGATGGAGAAAGATGTTTTGGAAAGAGAAATAGAAAATTTGAAGAAAATAAATGAAGATTTGATAAAAAAAATTCTCAATTTGAGCAAAATAAAAGAATTGAGTACAAAGTTTGATATGGAAGCTTTGAAAGTAAAAGAAACTCTTGATGAAGAAATTAAAAAGTTGAAAATGGAAAATGAAAGGAAAAAAATAGAAAATGAAAAAATCGAAGAATTGAAAAAGGAATTGGAGTTACAGATCATTGATCTTAAAAATGAAAATGAATAGAAGAAGAAGCTGCAACAAGAATATGAAAATAGAATCAAATTTCTTGTTGATGAAAAAGATTTGTTGATAAAAGAATTAGAAACCATGAAATATAATATATTATGACACCTCCAAATTATAGTCTTGGTTTGTCTGATATTCATGCAGATTCTACTTGTGAAATTCAGAATGTAGTTTCTAACGTTGGAGATGATCAAAATGATGGTAAAAATGAGAAAATTGAATTGAATAAGAACTAGAAAAGCAAAATAGCTATTAGAGAATCTCTTGTTAAGAAAGTAAAATTGGTAAATTGGAAAAGGAAAATTAATCCTGATTATGAATATGATGATAAAAATGAGAAAATTGAGAAGAAGAGAATTACAAAAAAGAAGAAAGTGGTTGAGGATAAAGTTCTTGAAACTATTGAAAATTCTAACCAAAGTATTGTTGAAAAGTTCTCACAGAGAAATAAAAATTCGATGGAGTCATTTGTAAAGAATGTTTTAGTTCAACGTTTGCCTGAAGATATGAAGAAAGTTGTTCAAACTTATTTATACTTGGTTTGTTGCACGTAAGTTCATTTTTATTGATCTAAAAAATACAGTATTTGATGCATTTTAATTATAAAATTATTTATATTAATCTATATGTTATTTGTAGGGAAACTGTTTGGCACAGTGATGATTTTGAAGTTTTGATTGATGGAAAATTAGTGGCGGAATTGCTTGATGGAAATCAATATATAGATTCTACTGTGAGTTTTTTTAAAAAGTTATTTTTTTGTAGTATATTTGAGTATATATTTTTATTTTTATTTTTTGTTAGATTATTGATTGGTATGGAAAACATTTATCTGATTTATACAGTGGACATATTTTTTTTTCAACTTATGCCACGGTATGTTTATTTTTCTAATTTGTTTTGTTTCTTTATTATAAGTGATGATATTAATATCTTATATATATACACATATTTATTTATGTATTATTATTATTATTTGCAGTATGGTATTCTACATAATGACATGGGTTATAAGAAGAAATATTTTGTAGATGTCATTGGTCAAATTGATAATTCAATTGAAATTCTTAGTTTATTTTTTCCACTTTTGAATAATTGTCATTATACATTGTTGGTTTATGATAATATTGCTGGAAAATGGTTTTATTTCAATTCATTAAAAGGACCGAATCAAGGAATTCATGAAGAAGCAGCAAAGAAAATTGTAAGTTTTTGTTGTAATTAAATTTATTTTTTTGTTTGTTTAGTGTACTTCAGTAAAATGTGTTAAAATATAAATAAATATAGTGTACTTAGGTGCTTATTCATTAACATTGTTTTTTTTCTTTCTTAGAAATCTTTTTGTGAATCTGCAATGAAGAAGAAGGCAAAAGAAAAGATAAATTTGTTTGTACCGAAAAAACCAACAGTTATAAAGTTTATAAAATGTCCTCAACAAAAAAAAGGTAATAATTTTTTTTATATATTTATTTATTGAATTTTAGTTAATGTTTATTTTGTTTTTTTAAATGCAGTTATGATTGTGCTTTGTATGTTATGAGGTTCATGGCTCAATTAACAGAGTTTGGAAAAATTGAGGAAGAAATAGAAGCACAAGATATTTGTTTAGATAGAAGTAAAATTTTGTATTGGTTAATTTGTGATCCTCCAAGAAGTTGGAGCATTACAAAAGTTAGTAGTGAGTTAAAATTATAATTTTATGTGTGTGTGACATAAGTTGTTTGTTTGCAATACTGATGCAATGTTGATAAAAAAAATGCATATAATAAGCTGATTTTATATTAGTAATGGCTTGAATTTATGTTTTTATGTTGAATTTGTGATTTTATGATTTTATGTAGTCATGTTACTGATAGTCAACTAGATATTTAGTTGTGTAATATTTAACTCCATATTGGTTATGAATTTATGATTTTATGCAGTCTTGTTAATAATGTTTTATGAATTTATACATTTATGTTATGCAATGTTGTTAATAATGTTTTATGAATATAGCCATGTAATAGATATGCAGTCTTAAAATTCAGCAGTACACTACCAATATTTCTGAAGAACGTCATTAGTTTTTAACTGCATATGTAAAATGTAGTTAAAATTTGCATTTAACAGCTGCAATATTAACTGAATATGATATATGTTTTAACTGCATAAGTGAAATGCACTTTAAAATATGCATAATTCAAGTATGTGTTTTAACTTCATACGTTATATGCAATTAAAAATTTCATTTAACAGATGTTATTTCTAACTATATAAAAGATATGTAGTTAAAAATAGTGCAATTCATAACTGCATAAGCTAAATGCAGTTAAAAATGCAATTGTTCATTAATAATTGCAAATATGTATTCAACTATTCATAATAACTGCGTATTTGAAATGCACTTAAAATTTGCATCATTTAACTGTATGTTTTAACTGCATATTTCATACATGTGTTGAAGAATACTCCTTTATATGCAGAGATTTTGAATATTTGCAGTTATTTCAGCAATTATATTTAAAAACTGCAGAATTATCTGCAAATATTGAGAATTTTATTTAAGTTCTGCAAAATAAGATGAATATTTTTAATAAAAAATGTATTAATATATTATCGAGCCATACGTTGAAGGATAATGATGGTTTTAAGTGAATAATTGAAAGCATTTATTGAAATGGATTTATTTATACAATTGCTAAAGAGCAAACATTGTTTAGTATAATTGCAGAAATACATGCAATTATTTAGTATAATTGCATGCATCTTTCAAATTATTGTGAATAATTACATAAATTTGTGAAATTATTAGAAGTAAATCTATACATATTTGCAATTATTATTAATAATTGTATTCTTAACTGTATTTCACTTATGAATTTATTGCTTCGTTTGAGTGTATTTGTTAACTGGATATGTGGAATGCAGTTAAAAATTACAGTTGTTAAATACAATTTTTAGCTGCATATAACGTATGCAGGTAAAAAATTCATTTAGTTCGTGCAATTTTTAAAGTTTTCAAAATAATTATACGAATAGTTGCTGTTAACATTCATTCGGTAGGAAAATTTTATAGTATGCAACAATTATTGATATTAAATGCAGATTTAACTGCAATTATTTTGACAAAGTGCTTTTATAACTATGTAATATATATGCAGTCTTAAAATTCAGCAGTACACTACCAATATTTCTGAATAATGTCATTAGTTTTTAACTACATATGTAAAATGCAGTTAAAATTTGCATTTAACAACTGCAATATTAACTGCATACGATATATGTTTTAACTGCATAAGTGAAATGCAATTTAAAATTTGCATAATTCAAGTATGTGTTTTAACATCATATGTTATATGCAGTTAAAAATTGCATTTAACAGATGCTATTTTTTACTGCATAACTGATATGCAATTAAAAATTGTGCAATTTATAACTGCATAAGTGAAATTCAGTTAAAAATGCAGTTGTTCATAAATAATTGCAAACATGTATGCAACTATTCATAATAACTGCGTATGTGATATGCACTTAAAATTTGCATCATTTAACTGTATGTTTTAACTGCATATTTCATACATGTGTTGAAGGATACTCCTTTATTTGCAGAGATTTTGAATATTTACATTTATTGCAGCAATTATATTTAAAAACGGCAGAATTCAGTTCTGCAAATAAGATGATTATTTATAATAAAAAATGTAATAATATATTATCGAGCCATACATTGAAGGATATAAATGGTTTTAAGAGAATAATTGAAAGCATTTATTGAAATGGATTTATTTATACAATTGCTGAAGAGCAAACAATTGTTCAATATAATTGCAGACATACATGCAATTATTTAGTATAATTACAGATATCTTTCCATTTATTGTGATTATTTAAATAAATCTGTGAAATTATTAGAAGTAAATCTATACGTATTTGCAATTACTATTACTAATTGTATTCTTAACTGTATTTCACTTATGAATTTATTGCTTCTTTTGAGTGGATTTGCTAACTGCATATGTGGAATGCAGTAAAAAATTACAGTTGTTAAATACAATTTTTAACTGCATATAACATATGGAGCTAAAAAAGGCATTTAGTTGGTGCAATTTTTAACTACGTATAAGATATGCAGCTAAAAAATGCATTTAGTTGGTGTAATTTTTAGCAGAAAATACTCCTTTATATGCAAAGATTTTTAATATTAGTAGTTATTGCAACAATTATATTTAATAACTGCAGAGTTCTCTGCAAATATTGTGAATTTTACTTCACTTATGCAAATAAGATGAATATTTGTAATAAAAAATGTAATAATATATTATCGAACCATACATTGAAGGATATAAATGGTTTTATGTGAATAATTGACAGCATTTATTGAAATGGATTTATTTATACAATTGCTGAAGAGCAAATAATTGTTCAGTATAATTGCAGACATACATGCAATTATTCAGTATAATTGCAGGCATCTTTCAAATTATTATGAACAATTACATAAATCTGTGAAATTATTAGAAATAAATCTATACATATTTGCAATTATTATTAATAATTGTATTCTTAACTGTATTTCACTTATGAATTTATTGCTTCGTTTGAGTGTATTTGTTAACTGGATATGTGGAATGCAGTTAAAAAGTACAGTTGTTAAATACAATTTTTAACTGCATATAACATATGCATCTAAAAAATGCATTTAGTTCGTGCAATTTTTAAAGTTTTCAAAACAATTATATGAATATTTGCTGTTAACATTCATTCGGTAGGAAAATTTTAAAGTATGCAATAATTATTGATATTAAATGCAGATTTAACTGCAATTACTTTTACAAAGTGCTTTTATAACTATGTAATAGATATGCAGTCTTAAAATTCAGCAATACACCACCAATATTTCTGAAGAATGCCATTAGTTTTTAACTGCATATGTAAAATGCAATTAAAATTTGCACTGAACAGCTGCAATATTAACTGCATAAGATATATGTTTTAACTACATAAGTGAAATGCAATTTAAAATTTGCATAATTCAAGTATGTGTTTTAACATCATATGTTATATGCAGTTAAAAATTGCATTTAACATATGCTATTTTTTACGGCATAACTGATATGCAGTTAAAAATGGTGCAATTCATAACTGCATAAGTGAAATGCAGTTAAAAATGCAGTTGTTCGTAAATAATTGCAAACATGTACGCAACTATTCATAATAACTACGTATGTGATATGCACTTAAAATTTGCATCATTTAACTGTATGTTTTAACTGCATATTTCATACATGTGTTGAAGTTTAAGATCATATGTTATATGCAGTTAAAAATTGCATTTAACAGATGCTATTTTTTACTGCATAACAGATATGCAGTTAAAAATGGTGCAATTCATAACTGCATAAGTGAAATGCGGTTGTTCATAAATAATTGCAAACATGTATGCTACTATTCATAATAACTGCGTATGTGATATGCACTTAAAATTTGCATCATTTAACTGTATGTTTTAACTACATATTTCATACACGTGTTGAAGAATACTCCTTTATTTGCAGAGATTCTGAATATTTGCATTTATTGCAGCAATTTTATTTAAAACTGTAAAATTCTCTGCAAATTTTGAGAATTTTATTTTAGTTCTGCAAATAAGAAGAATATTTGTAATAAAATAATGTAATAGTATATTTTCGAGCCATACATTGAAGGATATAGATGGTTTTAAGTGAATAATTGAAAGAATTTATTGAAATGTATTATTTATACAATTGCTGAACATCAAACAATTGTTCAGTATAATTACAGACATACATGCAATTATTCAGTATAATTGCAGACATCTTTCCATTTATTGTGTATATTTAAATAAATATGTGAAATTATTAGAAGTAAATCTATACGTATTTGCAATTATTATTAATAATTTTATTCTTAACTGTATTTCACTTATGAATTTATTGCTTCTTTTGAGTGTATTTGTTAACTACATATGTGGAATACAGTTAAAAATTATAGTTGTTAAATACAATTTTTAATTGCATATAACATATGCTGCTAAAAAATGCATTTAGTTGGCGCAATTTTTAACTACAAATAAGATATGCAGCTAAAAAATGCATATATGTCTGCAGCTATTCAAAATAATTGCATATATGTCTGCAATACTGGATGTTAACTGCAACTATTCATAAAAATGTATATATTTCTGCAGCTAAAAAATGCATTTACTTGGTGCAATTTTTAACTTGATATAACATATGCAGCTAAAAAATGCATTTAGTTGGTGCAATTTTTAACTGCATATAAGATATTGAGCTAAAAAATGCATATATGTCTGCAACTATTCATAATAATTGCATATATATCTGCGATACTGCATGTTAACTGCAACTATTCATAAAAATGCATATATGTCTGCAGCTAAAAAATGCATTTAGTTGGTGCAATTTTTAACTGTATATAACAGATGCAACTAAAAAATGCATTTAGTTGGTGCAATTTTTAACTGCCTATGAGATATGCAATTAAAAAATGCATATATGTATACAACTATTCATAATAATTGCATATATGTCTGCATATGTTAACTGCATATGTGCAATAATGGATGTTCATAGGAATTGCAAACATATATGCAACTATTCATAATAATTGCATATATGTCTGCAACTTTTCAATATATTTGCATATAATTGAAAATAATTAACATATTTGCATATAAATGAGCAAATATTTGCTTAACATTTTTTGCATTTTTATTTGCAAAATTTAATTCTATTTTTGCAGTATTCTATGAATTTATTTTCAATATTTGCAGATATGACTGCAAAAATTGTACTACAGTGTTGATTTGCAATATTTACAGATTTGTCTGCAAATATTTATTATAGCCGCATGTATGACTGCAATTATTGCATATAATTGCATAAAAGGGTACAGTTATTTAAAACTTGTACTAAATTGCAGCAATATATGTCTGCAATTGTTTCAATAAAAAAACTTTTATAGCTCCAACATATATTTTTACTGAGTTTTGTGCAATTATTAACAATAATTGCCGTAATAACTGAAAATAGTCAACATATTTGCATATTAATGAACAAATATTTATTAAAAAAATGCATATTTCTAATTATTAACAATAATTTTTAACTGCTTAAGATATATGCAGTTAAAAATAATGGAATTCATAACTTCATATGAGATATATATGCAAGTATAATAAGAATCTTATGAATTTTTAATTGCATAAGTGAATTGCACTTCAAGTTTTTTTATTTTCATATTAAACCATTAGCAACCAACGTAGTTAATAATATATACATTTGTTAAATTTTTGATTAATAACATAGTTACAAAATAAGTGAGATAAAAAACATCATTCTTATTTGTTGGCATCTGATAATAGAAATTGGTGTACAAGATTGTCTTCCATGCTCCAGCTATGCGATTTGCACGACAGAATTTGATATGCGATTTCAGCTCTTTGTATTGGCATAGCTTCAACGGTGAAAATGCTATCATGCTTGTTTACATCCTTGGTTTCACTTCTAGTTTTCATCATATCCATTACAATCATTCCACAATCAATCCTGCAATAATTGTAGATTGTATTCATTTTGGTTTGAAAAATTGCAGCTAGATAAGTAAATATTTCAAACATATTTGTTGTTGTGTACTTACGATTCACTATCTTGTTGTCGGGAGTCTGGAAATGTAAGTAATTTTGAAGTTTTGTGATTTTTCTTTTCAATTTTTTTAAGCAAGGATGTTACATAATTTCTCTACAAATAAATAAAAGATTTTATTAGACTAACTAATATATTATTTTCTTCAATAAATTAATATTTTTTCAATTTACTTACCACTTTTCTTGCTAATTTTGCATGTGCACCTTCTGTTCTTGGCTTCATTGAATCATAATGTTGTCACCGTCTACTTTCTTTTATAAATTCCAAAAGACTGAAATGTAAGTCTACGTGAATTGGGAAGAACATTTTTTCACAGTTGGCTTAAAATTATGTATGATCTTATCAACTAGAATTGCTGCATTTGATTTTGATTCAGATTCTATGGTACTCTACGGTAATACATGTTAGCACATTCAATTTACAAACTTTTAAACAAATATTTCATGATAAGTTTAGAATCATACAACAGAATAAACTTTGAAGAACAAATTCCTTGGATTATCATTTGCCAATTGATGTCCATACCAATCTATGACCTACAATAATAGTTATTTTATTAAATAATATTATACTTGTAAATTTTTGGGAATACATACATATTA
Organism: Allium fistulosum; assembly: GCA_030737815.1. NCBI lineage: Eukaryota > Viridiplantae > Streptophyta > Magnoliopsida > Asparagales > Amaryllidaceae > Allium > Allium fistulosum. The sequence goes on from CM060903.1 coordinate 905,148,325, forward strand.
ATCTGTCAATATTATGTTGAATTGCTAATTTATCAGCAAATATTATGGATAATAGCAGATCCGTTTGTAGTTATTTGGATAGAAATAAAAATAATTCTGAATATGAAATATTTTGAAGTTTTAATACCTGGCCATCAATGAATCTTCTTGATACTAATTCACCAAGAACAATTCCAATTACTGTAATATTTTTGTCCCAATTATAGTATGCAGTCTTGCTATTTAATTGTTCAGAAATGTTAGTACTATTATCAATACTCAGACAATACAGGAAATATAAACGTTATTTGTTGAAATTTCTAGATTATTAGGTATATTTTTATAAAATACTACAATTATTTAAATAATTATCTATATTTTGTATTATGTTATAAAATTATTCTTACCTAAGGTCATTGTTTTTGAAAAAAAATTCTATTACTTGAACTTTCTCTTCACTCAGCAATAGGATATATGGATATCGTTTGATATTCAATTTGGCACTTGTAGGCAAATCACGTGATTTCCGTAGTGATTCAAAATCATCTACTATTATTGGTTGAATTTGTTTTCCTTTCTTCTCACTTGACAATTCTTGCATAGGTTCTTCCATAGCATTTATTATAGCTTCAATAGTTGGATTAGTGCCAGCAACATTAACCTGATATTTGTTTCTTTCAGTTGTTTGATCTGTGAAAATAAAATAAAATAACAATTTTTAATGTTTTCAAAATAATAATTTGAATAATTGCTGTTAACATTCATTCGGTAGGAAAATTTCAGTATGCAACAATTATTGATATTAAATGCAGATTTTACTGCAATTATTTTGACAAAGTGCTTTTTTAACTATGTAATAGATATGCAGCCTTAAAATTCAGCAGTACACTATCAAAATTTCTGAAGAATGTCATTATTTTTAACCGCATATGTAAAATGCAGTTAAAATTTGTATTTAATAGATGCAATATTAACTGCATACGATATATGTTTTAACTGCATAACTGAAATACACTTTAAAATTTTCATAATTCAAGTATGTGTTTTAACTTCATATGTTATATGCAGTTAAAAATTGCATTTAACAGATGCTATTTTTTACTGCATAACAGATATGCAGTTAAAAATGGTTCAATTCATAACTGCATAAGCAAAATGCAGTTGTTCATAAATATTTGCAAACATGTATGTAACTATTCATAATAACTGCATATGTGAAATGCACTTAATATTTGCATCATTTAACTGTATTTTATAACTGCATATTGCATATGCAGTTAAAATTTGCATGTAACAACTATAATATTAAACTGCATATCAGATATGCATTTAAAAATGATACGATTTATAACTTCATAAGTCATTCGAAAATGTAATTGTCATAGTAATTGCAAAGATGTATACAACTATTTATAATAATTGCATATATGTCTGCAACTTTTCAATAAAATTGTATATAACTGAAAATAATCAACATATTTGCATATAAATGAGCAAATATTTAAAGAAATTTTTTTGAATTTTTTTTGTATAATTAAATGCTTCACTGCAAATGTCAACAATATTTTTTCAGTATTTTATACATTTATTTTCAATATTTGCATATTTGACTGCAAAAATTGTATCACAGTGTTGATTTTTTATATTAGCAGATTTGTCTGCAGTATTTTTTGTCACATATTATGAATAATTGCAGATTTATCAATGAACAAATTTTAATATATTTTCTTTGAAAGTTATTAATAATTCGAAAATTTACCTTCAACAACATCTTTATTTTTTGCAATTTGTGTTTCTTTTTCAGCATGCTTTTCATCCTCATTTAAATTGTCATTATCATTATTTTTCTCTTTCACTTCTTTTTCTTCTTTTTTCTGTGCACCATCAATATAATCATCAACAACATGACCATCAGCATCATCAACATTTCCTTCTTTCTTATCACTATTATTTTTTCCATCATCAACATGGTCATCATCATCTTCATTTCTTTCTTTTTTTCTCAATATTATCATCAATAAGATCAATATCATAAACATCATCATCATCATCATCTTTCTTCTCAATATTATCATCAACATGATCATCATCATCTTCATCAGTCTGCCCACCATCACCGTCTTCAATATGTTCATCAGTCTTTTCATTTTCTTGTTCATCCAAATTTTTGTTTGCCAATATTTCTGTAACGACCAAGACTTTCTCTCCACAGAAAGTCGTATCGTTAATAAGAAAGAAAGGGGTAGAAGAAGAAAAGAAGAGAAGAAAGAACAACAACACATCAGAGATCTCACAGCGGAACGAGAAATATATTATATCACATAAGATATTACATAGTATCATATACATCAGAGTATACAATTTATACAACACAGAATAGACAGTTATAAACTTCTGTCTATTATACATCACAAGTACATCAGTACAATACAACATACACAGCGGAAACTCTATATATCTACACGCTGAAGCCTCCTGCTCCTCAGCTCCTCCAGTATTCGTCAAGACTAACCTGAATCCCTCGACTACTCAATACAATATTGAGTACCCAAGAGTTTAATAAAACAGATAATAAACACTTGGGTCAGACATGGGTCTGGTGTGAGTAAACGGTTTAAATTGCTTAACTTTGAAAAACCTTTGAAAACAAAAGCATCACGTAAGACTCCCCACACATAAACATGGGTAAGTTTTTACCTTACGCTAACTAAAACATTTGATAGGAAATCCAGTTATATTATAATAGGGTCTAGGGTTTCCAAGTAAAATACAGAAATAGCTGAAATGCTTACATCTCACATTTCAACATAGTTGGGCACAACTAATACGTACGGCACTTATTGGAGTTTGGATTCCATACAATGGCAGGGCTACTGGGGTACCGCCCGTCACAGTACGTGGCCTAGATCACCGTACCGAGGAGTACGCCCGCTCCCCTGCAACACAAAGCCGGAACCATCCCTTACTGGATAATCCCGAACAAGACAATCCCGTAGTTGGCGCGACCAACCACACACTAAGCCGAATAAAAGAAAAGGGACCTCTAGACAGGGATCTATCTTGCTCTCAGTGGGTGCTACCCACGAAACCTTGCTGCACCTCCCCTGTTTTAGCCATTCCTGGTTGATGAGGCTTGAGGTTACGATTACCTTTAATCAGAACATATCACTTAGAATGCTCATCGTCCGCCTGACGATGTGCTGAAAGCATTCAATCCATACAAGTTCGTTCCGGGTTCGAACGAAACCGAAGGCATTATCTCGTTACACTCGTTTTGGAATCACCCTCAGAGTTAACGACAATAAACCTTGCACTCTGAATCTTCATATTCACTTGAGATTCACGACCTATCGTAAATTTGGATCGATGTGGTATTCGGGTCTCTAGACCTGGAATTCCGGTATACGGAAACCCGATCCCGGTCTCATCGAAATCCAAAACGTATCTTTTAAGGCCAAGTTGTTTAAAGGTTTAAAAAAATTTAACTTATCTATATTCATACAGATAGATAATTCACACATCACAATTGATAATCACATTATCATTTAAACAGATGATTCATAATCAAATAGGTAATCCATATCAACATCACAATAGTTAATCTATATTACCATTATAATGCAACCAAGTATTCATACCACACAACATTACTTATCTCATTTCTGAGATAACATTCATTCTAGTCAATCAATGTCATTCATTCTTATATAAGCAATGATTTACTTAATCATAACATAATTAATTTAAAATGAATTAAATTAACTATCTCTATCTTTAATTAATTTAAAGTGAATTAAATTAATTACTTCATTATAAACCTTACTTATATAATCATTAATTAATTATAAATTAATTAATTAATCTTCCTCTAAATTTCCACTTTAATTAATCACCCTGATTAATTATACTTTAATTACATTTAAGTAATTATCTTTAATTAATTTCACAAATTAATTATTCTTAACCAATACAGTAATTAACCTTTAATTACTTCATTAATCAATTAATTATAATTAATTACTTTAATTCTTAATTAATTACAATTAATTAGTTATCATCTAATTAGTTAATCTTAATTAATCAATTCTTAATTACATCATTAATTATAAACTAATGATCCTTAATTATATCTTTAATTATTCTATTAATTACATTAAGTAATTAACCTTAATTAATCCATAATTATTAATCACCTTTGATTAATCTAATCCTTTAATTTATTTAATTTAATAAATTATTAAATTAATAACACTAAGTGATTAACTCTTAATCATTTCCATTTAATAAAATAATTATCCTCTAATTACTCTATTAAATATTTTATCTTTACTAAATTACATCTAGTAATTATTTCTTAATTACTTCATCAAGTAATTATACTTAATTAATTATAAGTAATTATCTTTAATAATCACTAATTTATTACTTAGTTAATTATTTAACTAATTATTTAAAATTAATTAAATAATTCTTAACTATTTATACTTAAAGACCTTAATTAAGAGAAACCATTTATCTTAATTAAGTTATTATCTATTCTTAAATCATTTTCAATAAATGAATTATCCTTATTAATTTCACATATTAATTTCCTTTAATAAATCAAATCTTAATTACTTAAGATTAAATCTTTATTATAATTAAACAATTACAACATTTAGTTTTTACCTTTAAAATCTTTGAAGCTTTTCAAAGTTATTTGAATAATTTTTAATACAAAGATCATTTTACAAATCTAATTTCTATTCTTTAAAACTTATTTATTTAAATTATTTAAATCTTGTTAAAACAATTTTAGAAAACAATCTAGCTTAATAGTTAATTCTTGTTTTACCTTGTTTTAAAAACTCAGGAACCATGACAAAACAAAGTTTTCTTTTGTTTTAAACTTTAAAACACTTCCTTGTAAATTCTTAATACCAGCTAATCCCAAACCCAAGTAAACTCGTAGAAATCTCGAAGTAACACTCGCGACTACCCACTACTTCCTTGCTTCGAGTAAAACTCACAAATTCTCGAACGAAACCCGATGCCAACGCTTTCTTCCCCAACTCATTTCCAGATGCACACAAATGTACACGTGCACGTGCACGACGCCCCTGGCCGCCGACGATCCTCACTCCGGTCTCCAATACATCGCTCTCGACCGCGGCAACAACATCGACAACCCAGAAAACCTCCATTCGATCGAACAACGAATCGACCCCTAAACCCAACAGCCTGGGAACGAACGTCACCAGAAAACTCACCTCTTCGATGATCTATGCCACGATAAACCTCGCCATCACAACCCTAGCTCCGCCTCACTCCCCAGTGCCTCCAGAACCACGTGCGGTCGACTCCGGTAACCTCTCGATGTCGCGAAACCCATATGACCTTCGTCGACCAAAAACAGAAACGAAGCCCTAACTTGATCAATTCCGATCACCACACCTAACTATAAATTCTCGAGTGATTTTCCCAAGTGCCTCGACATCCCCACCACCTCCAGCTCAAACCCCGAACTCCAGATCGGCTTCGATCGCCGTCGGTAGCCAAAATACCCAAAATCGATCAACACTGTTTATCTCATCAAATTCCAAACTAAAAATCTCAATTTCAATACTAAAATTCATGATTTTGCCTCACGAACCAGATTATATAATCAAAGATTAAAATTGACAAAATCGATTTTAACCCATTCTTTTATTTTCACTGCAATTTATAAATTTTTGAAATAAGAACCTATTATAAATTCCTGAAATCATTTTAAAAATTTACATAAACATGTTACAGTTCTTTTCCTTTTAAACATCATGGTATGAAGTCAATTCATTTCAAAGAATGAATTTTTGATGAGAAAATGGTTCCTGTAAATACATCAGAGAAACATATATACACATATACACAGACAGTTCATATATGTAAACATGCATTCCAATCCAGATATTTATGCCAACAACAAGACTTGCATCATAGTTTAAATTTCAGATTTTAAACCAGTTTTTTTTTTCTGATTTGCATTTCCAGATTTATTCTTCTTTCTTTGATTCCCAGGTTTTACTTTTTCTTTAAATTTTGATTTCCAGTCTTTTATTTCTTAGATCTATTTTTTTTTAGTCGAAAATGAGAAGAAGGATTTAGAACTGAAAATGCAGACAACTTTCTTCTTATTATTAAAATTTAAAAATTATAATTATCAAAGAGAAAACAAATAAAGCCACTTGTCTTCTTATGTTGTTAATTAGCTTACACATATGCATCCAAGCCTCCATATGTTTACAAGTGTTTTATCTTGTCTTTTATTAATTTATTTAAGCTATATACATATGTATTTATGCAATATTTTTATGTATATAAAAATGTATTTATCTTTATACAATTAAGCTTTTAGATTTATAAATATACAAATGTGAATTCAAGTAACTTATATTTTGATCAAATCATATAACATATGTTTATAAATTTGAGAAATTTAGTTTAACTCCTTGTATAAAAATCTTAAACAATTTACCTTATGTTAGAATTAAAATGAAGGAAAAAAAAACAAATGAACTTCTAATTTAAACCTTATTTAAACTTAAGCTTACATATATATTTTTAAATAAGAAATTATTCTTGTTATTTAAATCATAAATATCATTTTCAAAAGTATTAAGTTAAATTACAAATTTCCAAATTACAAATTATATAAATATTAAAGTTTGAAAATACTTTATTAAATTCAAATTCAATATTCTTTCCATTTCAATATATACAATTATATATATTCTAAATGGAAATACTTTTAACATTAGCTTTGATAATTACTATATTGAATTTAATACATAACTCCAAATCACAATATATATATATATATACATATATATTATAATTTGAAAACATAGTTTTAAAAGACTCCCTATTTATAATATATATACCTATATATATATACATTATAAATATAAAACATTTATATATAAGTTTTAGAAAGATAAATCTTCCCAATTTAAAATTGTTAGAAAAGATATTCCCAAATTAAAATGTTATTAGTTTTTAAAGAAATAAACTTGCCAATTAAAATGTTATTAACCTTTTAAAATGAATAAACTTGTCAATTTATAAAATAAATCGACAAATCAATTTAATTATTTATAAAGATTATTAAATTGATATTGCCAAAATTCCGGGATATCACATTCCTCCCCCCTTAAAATAATTTCGTCCCCGAAATTTAAAAGCAAAGATAATTTAATAACTCAGCAAAATTTTAATTTTAATTTCAAACAGCAACCATACATATCAATCATATTCTAACAATCATAGCAAACAATTTAATCAAACAAATTTAACTATCCAGTCAAAATCTGGATAGAATTTACTCGAGTTTCCCCAAGTATATATATATACTGGGATACTCGTTCTACAGGATCTTAACTAACTATCTACAATAGTCTAGAACTCCTTCCCATCTATATTACAAATCTGAACAAAATATCAGACTATACTCAAGTCTAGCCCAACTTCCAAATCCATCTGAACTGTAGATTCCACAACCAGCGATGAATCATATACGTACTCCCTCAGATATACGTGAAATACAATGAATTCCAGCTATCCAAACTGGCTATTCAATCATGTAGATCAAAGAACTACTTCTCACGAGAACACACGAAAATCCAAAATATCCAAAATACTTCAGTGCTAGCTTTCCAGACTTACCAATCCTATAGCTCTTTAATCGGAGAAAACTTAAACAACTTCCCATCTCCAATTCCAAATTCCAAACTACGCCTCATATCTTCATAACTCACCAGACGATCCTGGGCTAACTCATCTCTTCTGATCAGCTTAACCCTTGCTGATGCTTCTTGAAACAAATCTGAACCAAGAACAAGATGATCTCTAGATCCTATCAACAAGATGATCTTTCCAAAATCTACTGAGATCCAAACTTGAAAACTAGATCTGACCAATCCATTTCCAAAAATTTCTGAGCTGCTACATCAACTCTTCTTTCTCCAAGAACCATCCTACTATCAAACTAACCATCGGTATTGCTTTTGGAACCAAGTCGATACGGAACTCAAACTTTAGATGCAGACAAACTTCTACTTCCTCGAAGACATCCGGAAAAATTGCTGACTACTTCAGTAGCTCCTACTTCCACATGAGAAACCTCAAACTCAAACAAAAGATTGCCCAAGATAAATTCCCAAACTAATCACAAGTCACTTTTGCGATCCTACCTAGTTCGGATTCCAAAGAAACTGTTCTCTCTTTACCAATTAAAACAGCCTTAAATTTTTCCAAACAAGGTTAACCCTTTAAGAAAGACTTCACCACCTACTCGGACTGCTGATAGAAGAACCGCAAAGATTCCGGGACCATCGAAGAAACGGACCACACTGCTGCTTCCAAACTCTATCTCGACAGCACACCGAACACTCCGAGCTGCACTGCTATCACAGCTAACCAAGAACTTCTAATCCAAAGGCTTCTCAAAACTAAAACCATCAACAAACCTCTCAACGAATCTCCGAGATGGCAGACATCCAAAAGAAACTCGGGCTCCAAACCAATCGCCAATAACTTACTCTTCTTAAGGGAACAATGAGACCATGTCCGAAGAACAACTAATCGACCTTAGTCCCATACTTCAAAATAGACAAAACTCTCTTACTTGATATCAGAGAATTCCTATACAGTCGAGTCTTTCCTGCGGTAGACATCAACTGTTCCTCCAATACCTTCTTAATCTTGTTCCAAAAAGAAAATCTCCTTCGGGAACATCCATAGATACTGCGTCTTATCACACAACTGCTCCTTCCTGAAGTCGCCAAGCTACCATCACTTACTTCTGCACAACTGACAGATCCAACTCTACTCATCCAACTTCAAAGATGAACTCCGAACCTTAACAGGTTTCCTTCAGAGATTGTGAAATCCTTACACAACTGCAAAGTTCACTCGAGACAGTATTAGGTCTACAGTCTCGTCAGATATACTTCCAACCTCAACACTCAAATTCTAACTATTGGTAGTCGTGCTACTCACACTATCACCTTATCTACCTTTATAACTTATATTGGAAAACCCGAACAGGTAACCCAACAAATAGGTAGAAATATATATATATTTAAAATGATACTTTTTATATAGAAATTATTTCTGGGTAAAATTATTTCATTTACCACTTTAAAACAATATTGTGTCCGTTGGCCTGGTTCAAGTGTTTAGAGATCCCTATCAATAACGTTAGCTACTCGTATTGACCAGAATCCATATACCACTCAACCGATCAATTAACACAATATAAAACCATTTTATATAACTAACAAATACGCGCTCTCGAATATATATACACTCAAATAGGTTGCTACAGATCCTATCTCTAATGAACAACCCTTCCGAACCTAGGTATTCACTCAACCTAGTGTTTTGATATTCACTTAACCAAAAGCTTAGGCATTCGCTCAACCTATGCTCTGATACCACTGTAACGTCCTAGGCTTTTCAACCATCGACAGCGGCCTCAACTGGTAGGCTTTTCAACCATCCCAGCCCCACCGTGGCTTACATTGGTACCTCGAATTTGCTTTTACGGCCAGCCTCTCGACTCGCAACCAACCCCTCAATGGGACATGTAGGGGTAAGAGTCTCCCGTTCGCCACCAAACCGCGAAGCGAGAACCCCCTATCACGCTGTAATGTAGCAAACCCGATCCCGGTCTCATCGAAATCCAAAACGTATCTTTTAAGGCCAAGTTGTTTAAAGGTTTAAACAAATTTAACTTATCTATATTCATACAGATAGATAATTCACACATCACAATTGATAATCACATTATCATTTAAACAGATGATTCATAATCAAATAGGTAATCCATATCAACATCACAATAGTTAATCTATATTACCATTATAATGCAACCAAGCATTCATACCACACAACATTACTTATCTCATTTCTGAGATAACATTCATTCTAGTCAATCAATGTCATTCATTCTTATATAAGCAATGATTTACTTAATCATAACATAATTAATTTAAAATGAATTAAATTAACTATCTCTATCTTTAATAAATTTAAAGTGAATTAAATTAATTACTTCATTATAAACCTTACTTATATAATCATTAATTAATTATAAATTAATTAATTAATCTTCCTCTAAATTTCCACTTTAATTAATCACCCTGATTAATTATACTTTAATTACATTTAAGTAATTATCTTTAATTAATTTCACAAATTAATTATTCTTAACCAATACAGTAATTAACCTTTAATTACTTCATTAATCAATTAATTATAATTAATTACTTTAATTCTTAATTAATTACAATTAATTAGTTATCATCTAATTAGTTAATCTTAATTAATCAATTCTTAATTACATCATTAATTATAAACTAATGATCCTTAATTATATCTTTAATTATTCTATTAATTACATTAAGTAATTAACCTTAATTAATCCATAATTATTAATCACCTTTGATTAATCTAATCCTTTAATTTATTTAATTTAATAAATTATTAAATTAATAACACTAAGTGATTAACTCTTAATCATTTCCATTTAATAAAATAATTATCCTCTAATTACTCTATTAAATATTTTATCTTTACTAAATTACATCTAGTAATTATTTCTTAATTACTTCATCAAGTAATTATACTTAATTAATTATAAGTAATTATCTTTAATAATCACTAATTTATTACTTAGTTAATTATTTAACTAATTATTTAAAATTAATTAAATAATTCTTAACTATTTATACTTAAAGACCTTAATTAAGAGAAACCATTTATCTTAATTAAGTTATTATCTATTCTTAAATCATTTTCAATAAATGAATTATCCTTATTAATTTCACATATTAATTTCCTTTAATAAATCAAATCTTAATTACTTAAGATTAAATCTTTATTATAATTAAACAATTACAACATTTAGTTTTTACCTTTAAAATCTTTGAAGCTTTTCAAAGTTATTTAAATAATTTTTAATACAAAGATCATTTTACAAATCTAATTTCTATTCTTTAAAACTTATTTATTTAAATTATTTAAATCTTGTTAAAACAATTTTAGAAAACAATCTAGCTTAATAGTTAATTCTTGTTTTACCTTGTTTTAAAAACTCAGGAACCATGACAAAACAAAGTTTTCTTTTGTTTTAAACTTTAAAACACTTCCTTGTAAATTCTTAATACCAGCTAATCCCAAACCCGAGTAAACTCGTAGAAATCTCGAAGTAACACTCGCGACTACCCACTACTTCCTTGCTTCGAGTAAAACTCACAAATTCTCGAACGAAACCCGATGCCAACGCTTTCTTCCCCAACTCATTTCCAGATGCACACAAATGTACACGTGCACGTGCACGACGCCCCTGGCCGCCGACGATCCTCACTCCGGTCTCCAATACATCGCTCTCGACCGCGGCAACAACATCGACAACCCAGAAAACCTCCATTCGATCGAACAACGAATCGACCCCTAAACCCAACAGCCTGGGAACGAACGTCACCAGAAAACTCACCTCTCCGATGATCTATGCCACGATAAACCTCGCCATCACAACCCTAGCTCCGCCTCACTCCCCAGTGCCTCCAGAACCACGTGCGGTCGACTCCGGTAACCTCTCGATGCCGCGAAACCCATATGACCTTCGTCGACCAAAAACAGAAACGAAGCCCTAACTTGATCAATTCCGATCACCACACCTAACTATAAATTCTCGAGTGATTTTCCCAAGTGCCTCGACATCCCCACCACCTCCAGCTCAAACCCCGAACTCCAGATCGGCTTCGATCGCCGTCGGTAGCCAAAATACCCAAAATCGATCAACACTGTTTATCTCATCAAATTCCAAACTAAAAATCTCAATTTCAATACTAAAATTCATGATTTTACCTCACGAACCAGATTATATAATCAAAGATTAAAATTGACAAAATCGATTTTAACCCATTCTTTTATTTTCACTGCAATTTATAAATTTTTGAAATAAGAACCTATTATAAATTCCTGAAATCATTTTAAAAATTTACATAAACATGTTACAGTTCTTTTCCTTTTAAACATCATGGTATGAAGTCAATTCATTTCAAAGAATGAATTTTTGATGAGAAAATGGTTCCTGTAAATACATCAGAGAAACATATATACACATATACACAGACAGTTCATATATGTAAACATGCATTCCAATCCAGATATTTATGCCAACAACAAGACTTGCATCATAGTTTAAATTTCAGATTTTAAACCAGTTTTTTTTTTCTGATTTGCATTTCCAGATTTATTCTTCTTTCTTTGATTCCCAGGTTTTACTTTTTCTTTAAATTTTGATTTCCAGTCTTTTATTTCTTAGATCTATTTTGTTTTAGTCGAAAATGAGAAGAAGGATTTAGAACTGAAAATGCAGACAACTTTCTTCTTATTATTAAAATTTAAAAATTATAATTATCAAAGAGAAAACAAATAAAGCCACTTGTCTTCTTATGTTGTTAATTAGCTTACACATATGCATCCAAGCCTCCATATGTTTACAAGTGTTTTATCTTGTCTTTTATTAATTTATTTAAGCTATATACATATGTATTTATGCAATATTTTTATGTATATAAAAATGTATTTATCTTTATACAATTAAGCTTTTAGATTTATAAATATACAAATGTGAATTCAAGTAACTTATATTTTGATCAAATCATATAACATATGTTTATAAATTTGAGAAATTTAGTTTAACTCCTTGTATAGAAATCTTAAACAATTTACCTTATGTTAGAATTAAAATGAAGGAAAAAAAAAACAAATGAACTTCTAATTTAAACCTTATTTAAACTTAAGCTTACATATATATTTTTAAATAAGAAATTATTCTTGTTATTTAAATCATAAATATCATTTTCAAAAGTATTAAGTTAAATTACAAATTTCCAAATTACAAATTATATAAATATTAAAGTTTGAAAATACTTTATTAAATTCAAATTCAATATTCTTTTCATTTCAATATATACAATTATATATATTCTAAATGGAAATACTTTTAACATTAGCTTTGATAATTACTATATTGAATTTAATACATAACTCCAAATCACAATATATATATATACATATATATTATAATTTGAAAACATAGTTTTAAAAGACTCCCTATTTATAATATATATACCTATATATATATACATTATAAATATAAAACATTTATATATAAGTTTTAGAAAGATAAATCTTCCCAATTTAAAATTGTTAGAAAAGATATTCCCAAATTAAAATGTTATTAGTTTTTAAAGAAATAAACTTGCCAATTAAAATGTTATTAACCTTTTAAAATGAATAAACTTGTCAATTTATAAAATAAATCGACAAATCAATTTAATTATTTATAAAGATTATTAAATTGATATTGCCAAAATTCCGGGATATCACAATTTCATACTTGTCAACATCAGTCTCCTTACCATCATCAGTCTCTTCATTTTCTTCTTCTTCAGTAGAATTTTTGTATTTCAACATTTCATTTTCAGCCAAATCATTTTTAGAATCAGTAGAAGTTGATTCTTGTTGATATTTGCTAAGTTGTTTTCTTAATTGCACATTCTCACTTTGAAGTCTTCTGTTGTCTGTTTCAAGTCTTTGTATCATTTCTTTAAAACGTTCTTCTCTTTCTTTGTATATTTTTTCATACTCTCTGTCTTTTTCTATGGCAGCTTTTAAGAAGTCAATTTGTTTTGTTTGATCATCCTGGTAAAAAAAAGTTAAGACAAATGACTTAAGTAGATTTACATATGTGTTATGAACATAAATGTTTTTATCTGAAATAATTGCGTGATTGATATAATTGCAGACATAACTGAAATAACTAAAATATTTGTAGTTTTTCAATAATTATTGCCAAAAATTGGAATTTTTTTTGCTTATATTGAAAATAGTTGTATAAAATATTGAAAATTTTATGAATATTTACAGAAAATCATGTAGTTGTACATGTTTAAATGAAAAAAAAATTTCAGAAAATATTTGGTCATTTTTTACAAACATTTTTAATATTTGCAATTAATGTTGCAATTTATTTTTCATAATTGCAGAAAATTCCAAGATCTAACTTTTTTAAAATATTTTGCAGTTTAGTTTGTAAATATAGTAATAATTGAAAAATATGCAATTATTACAAATATTAGTATATATTTTTTCAAATACTGTTGATAATAGATAAATTTACATATGTTTGTAATTGTTGAGGATAATATTTTTTAGAGTTGAAATATTTTTAAAATGTTGTAGATTCTAGTGAAATAATTTGTACACTTACAGATTTGTATTTCATTGTCAGAATTGTGATTGGTTTCAGCTGTGTATGGTTCCATTTTTCAGCTAGTGGATATGAGCTGTTGTACATAGCTTTCGTTGTCCCCAACACATATGTTTCTCACAAATCCACCACTGAAAAGAAAATAATTAATATCAGACAAAATATATATAAATAATTGTAAAAGTGATAAATTTACAGTTCAAATATAATACCAAAAGTAGAGTCACTACAAGCTGTGATTTTTCTTGGCTTTTCAACATACTTTTTAATTTGATCCATAAGATGTTTGTGTATTGTCTTTGACCATGATATCATTGACATTTTTTTGTTGCATATGCAATAAGGAACCAAATTTGATGATATATAGTTGAGTTAGAATTGGATACAAGGAATGTTGTAGTCAAATGAAGGAAGAGAAGTTTTTCTCTATCTTCTTTATCTTGTTCAGTGGCTCCTCTAATTGTATAAAATATTTGCTGTTCAATCTTTTTTTTATTGACATTAGCATCATCTTTAAACTGTCTATACATAAAAGAATTGAATTCAGAATCACTTTTTTTCTTTTTGATGTGGTCTGAAACTTTGAAAATTTGACCTTCTATTTGAGCACCAAACAGTTGTGCTATGTCATCTTCTAACAATTTAATTTTCTAATCTCCAAACTTAAAATACTTGAAATTCTTTTTGTAATTTCTAACAATTATATCAATAGTTGTAGAATTTTTGAGGATTTCTTCAGTTAAAATCATTTCATTGTAAATCATTTTAATGAACCCATAGAGAGGTAATCTTTTTAGATATTTATTGTGTGATTTGTTCAACAAATTTTCTTTCTTAATCCTCCTTAATATCTCAAGAAAATGTTTCAAACTATTTCTATAAGTTTCTTCTTTGGTCAAACTTTTTTGTAGATCAGCTCCTTTCTGTTTTTTTTTTGTTTTTGCACCAATCTTTTCTTCAGCAAGTTCTCCCGCAACAATTATGGATTTTTTCGAAGAAACCCTATGTTCTTTTTTTATTGCTGTCTCGGCTTTTCTCTGTAAAAAATATACAAACACACATTATATAATTTTTATATTAATTGCATTTTGTATATAACTATTTTAAATAATTGTGTACAAAGCCGAAAAAACTTAAATATATGGATACAAATATGCAATTATTTGAAACTAATACTGTTGTAATTAAAAAATATATTTAGTATAGATTTTAATTAATTTTTTCATTAATTTATAACTATGTAATATATATGTAGCCTTAAAATGCAGCAGTTCAGTACCAAGATTGTTTAAGGATATTTTTAGTTTTTAACTGCATATGTCAAATGCAGTTAAAATTTGCATTTAACAGCTATATTTATTAACTGCATATCAATTATGCAGTTAAAAATACATTTAACAACTGCAATTTTTAACTGCATAATATATATGTAGTTAAAAATAATATAATTAATAACTTTATATTAGATATGTATGCAAGTATAATATGAATCTTATGAATTTTAAACTGCATAAGTGAAATGTACTTCAAAATTTGCATGATTCAAGTGTATATTTTAACTGCATATGTTATATGTAGTTAAAAATTGCATCTAACACTTGCTATTTTTCACTGCATAACAGATATGCAGTTAAAAATGGTGCAATTTATAATTGCATAAGTGAAATGCAGTTGTTCATAAATAATTGCAAACATGTATGAAACTATTCATAATAATTGAATATATGTCTGCAAGTATAGTAAAAATCTTTATGACTTTTAACTGCATAAGTGAAATGCAGTTAAAATTTGCATCATTTAATTATATGTTTTAACTGCATATTTCCTATGCAGTTAAAATTTGCCTATAACAGCTGTATTTTTAAGATGCATATCAGACATGCATATAATTGGTGTAAAATGCAGTTAAAATTTCATTTAACATCTATATTTATTAACTGCATATCAAGTATGCAGTTAAAATACACATTTAACAGTTGAACTGCATAACATATATGTAGCTAAAAATAATACAATTAATAACTTTATATTAGATATGTATGCAAGTATATTAAGAATCTTATGAATTTTTAACTACATAAGTGAAATGCACTTCAAAATTTGTATGATTCAAGTGTATATTCTATATGCATATGTTATATGCAGTTAAAAATTGCATTTAACAGGTGCTACACTGCATAACATATATGCAGTTAAAAATGGTGCAATTTATGACTGCATAAGTGAAATGCGGTTAAAAATGCAGTTGTTCATAAATAATTGCAAACAAATATGCAACTATTCATAATAATTGCATATATGTGTGCAAGTATAATAAAAATCTTATGACTTTAACTGCATAAGTGAAATGCACTTAAAATTTGCATCATTTAATTATATGTTTTAACTGCATATTTCATATGCAGTTAAAGTTTGCATATAACAGCTGTATTTTTAAGATGCATATCAGACAAGACAAATATCTGCAATTTTATCAAATTTAGTTATTAAAATAGAATGAAAATCGAAATGACCAAATTTCTTAATAGATAACCTTCAATTTTCTGATTTGAGTTGTTTTCATCTTCTGAATATATATTTTCTTTAGTTCTGGAGTCGATTCGAACATCGATTTTTGAAGTTGGAACTACTTCCAATTTATAATTCAAGTGATTAGGGTTTTATTTTTTTTAAGATGTTGATCGATGAAAAGAATTTGAAGGGTTCTGGGTTTTGTTCGAGAAAGACATAAGGGTATTTAGAGAAATTTTTTTGTTGCATTTAAAAATAAGGATGGGAAACTTATAATTAAAACGGAGGGATATTTTGTGTATTTTCAAAACTATTAAGGATGTATGCCAAATGTTCCCTAGAAAAAATTTAGGAATTTTTCAATAAAGTTTATTATTTTTAATAATTAATATTATTTCGGAAAATCAGTTTATGATTTATTAAAAATAATAATTTAATTGAAAAATTCTTCAAAAATTTCTGTAATCTTTCATTCATGGTCCTAGAATTTCCAAAATTTTAAAATTTGAATTAATAATAATATATTATTTTATATTAAATAATTATTGTCGAAATCAATGTATTTATTTTTAAAAATAACATTTCAACTTTGAAAAATCTGCAGATTTTTCCTAAGCTCTATTTTTTGATCTTAGATTTTTGAAAATTGTAAAATTTGAATTTTCATCAATATATTATTTTATTTTAATTATTTATGGATTAAAACATTATTTGATCCATAATATATACAAATTAAAATACTAAAATTATTATTTTTGCAAAACTAAGTTAATTTTGAATTATAAATAATTTTTAATAATTGTTCTCTCTCTTTATATATATATATATTTATTTATCTATATATAAATGTTTTCTGTTCATATATTATATATAATATATTTATATACACATATGTGTGTGTGCGTGCGTGTATATTGCAACACATATATATGCATATATTTGGACAACATACATGACATACAAAATGAGCTAATATGTTTGTTGCGATGTAAATCACAACATCTACATATGAGCATATTATACCTTTCACGGATTATTATGTTACAAATGCACTCACACATATATGTATATGATACATTTATGTATAAACTAAATCAAATAAAATTAATTTCATATCTTAATATATTTGAATTTAAATAAAATAAATGATTTTATTTAAATGAAATTTAGAAATGTTCTAATTCAGTTAGACTTCATAGGCCCAATAAAAGATCCAATAGGGTAAATTTTTTGAAATTCACCCATAACTTCCGCTGCGGGCTAGTCCAGTTCCAATAATGGTATCAGAGCGCAATAGCCTGTGCGGTCAAAATTAGTCATATTATGGCTAACTAATTAAGCTTGCCCACTTAGTATGGTGTCTAAAAAGGTAATGTCTAAGATTGGAATTGGGTAATCAAGTACCCTGTCCTACCTGGTTACCGGCCTGGCTCGAAAGGTGAAGTGAGCCCAAAGGTTGCCCCTAATAGAAAAAGCCCAACTTAATTTGGGCCTTGGGCTAATTTTCAAAATCGTTTTGAAAATTAATGTTAAAGATTTTAAATTTAATAGTTAAATTTAAAATAAAACATGTTTATTATAAAAATTATAATACTACATAAGTTTTCAAAATGTTTGAAAGGGTAATGATATTTTCAAAATGTTTGAAAATATTTATATAATAATTTCAAATTTTAAATTTATTAATAAGATTAATAAAATAAATTAATTAAATAGTAAATTAATTAATGTATATATGCATGTATTATATATGTTGATATATGTTATGTTTTTTAAAATGTTTAAGATAACATAAGAATACATGTATGTATATGTGACGACCGCCCATGACCCCTGCACCGAATCTAGAGATAGTGCGCTGTAAAGTGTGTCAGGCGACCATGGACGATTGTCAGGGTAGATTAAAACAACAGAATCTATCGTATTACTCACAGCGCATGGACAAAATACAATAGAACATATGTATAGTGAAGCTTTACAGAACAAAATGACATCATATAAAACTCCATAATAGTTGAATACAAGCATCCAAATAGCCAATACATCAAGCCTCACTACATAACACTCAGAGAATACAAAACAGCGGAACATCCAGTACATATAATAAGAAGATAATATGCAACCCTCCAGCTCGTCTTCGATATCAGCATCGTGAGAAGAGAACAGCACCTGTCACCTGCTACCTAGTCTGCCCGTCCCAAAAATGGACGAACAGCCTAAGGCAATAAGAATTAAAACATAAAGCCTTGAGTCAGACAACAGTCTTAGTGAGCAGTAAATTAACTAACAACATACCAAAAGAGCATAAAGGAAAAGGAATAGGAATACAACCCTCCCACTCCACCTCTTTCTACAGTGATAGCCCCCAGACACACACTAAGCAGAAGCAACACAGTAGAGCATACAATTTAAAGTAAAGTAATAATCATTCGAGTCAAGGGCGATGTTTTCCAAGTACCAAGGCCTAAATCAGATAAGCACCCAGAAAATACCGCTCTTGAGTCCGAATGACGATACAACCAAACATCCATGACTCTGGCTATCACTGTTATCATTGCTTCGATATCACCGTTAATTGAATGACCGGCACATTCTTTCAGCCGTCCGTCAAGGGCTAATGGAAACCCCGGTTCTAGACATAACTCCCGCACGTCGTCGCAGCCCGTGCCTAGGACTATCGAATCTGCCCAGAGTACTCGACCATCAACAGTTGGCCGTTGGGACTATCGAATCTGCCCAAACGTACTCTTTCTTAGAGCATGCTAGAACCTTCAACAACGATGCTATCCAAGCCTCCTAGTCATCCTCCTCGACGACTATTCTCATATCCATTCATTATCCTCAACTCGAATCATATCACCGAGTTATCAACATGCTTGGAATGATCCCGTCTGGATTAGACCAAGTCTTCATCACATGATTGCCTCGCTTCATCACATCCTCGCAAAGCCTCATCTCAACATCACATCATCAAATCTACGCACAAGAGCTTCATCATCCCGCTACATATGCCACGAGCAGCTTACCCAATTCAAGAGCCTTTCTCCTAGCTTTTGAATCATCTTCGGCCACCTTGTCTAAAACCAATCAACAATCATCTAATTCACAGCAATCAATCATGTCAAACATCAATCCAAGTAACCAAGCATTCAAATATAAGCAAAATGAACAATTATAACAATAATGGCAATTTCGTAATTAAGGAGTTGAAAGTCTAACAAGCATGAAAACATGAGAATTATCTCTACAACTTGATGAATGAACTTGCATAGGTTAATCATATACAAAAATGGTTGTCGAATCATCATGAACAATGGATCTACATGGATCTACACTTAGGTTTACAAAAATGCATAGAAATCACTATTTTAACACCAAATCAAGCCAACAATCTGATCTACTCCTTTGGATCCGTGTGAGAGATAATCACCACTCACCAAATCACCTAAACAACCCCAAATCAACACGCTTCAGATCTGGACAGCGAAGGATCAATCTTGATCTATCACGAATCCGCTTCAAACGAAGAAATCTCTCTTGAAAAGATGAAGATCTTCAATCTAAGCTCTTGAATCTTCAATCTTGACCTTCGATTTGGATGAAAGGAAGCACTAGATTAGAGTGGAGAAAAGAAGTGAAGAAGTGTAGAAGTCGAGCTCTCAAAATGGCAGCACTTCGTCGCTTCAAAATCCGGATCCCAAAAATGAAGCCAACCCCCTCTATTTATAGGCAGAAATTCTCTTAAGTCGTAACTCGGAGTTAGGTCGTTTCCGACCTACGACCTAAGACTTCCATCGACCTAAGCCTTAGCCAACAACTACGACCTAACAGACCCAGCCTACGACCTAACACTTCTGCGCATCCAAGCACCCAGCGACCTAACAGCTACGACTTAACTCCTCAGCGACCTAACACATAAGTGTTTTCTCGCGACCTAACAACCCAGGTGCTTCAACGACCTAACTGCTTAACACTCCTACGACCTAACGGCTTAGCAACCTACGCGACCTAACAGCAAAGCACATCAGCGACCTAACTGACTAAAAGCCTAGCGACCTAACTACACATAAGTCATACGACCTAACTACCTTAGGTCGTTGCCGACCTATCCTGTTTTCTATACCTCTCTTAGGTCGCATGTTCCTTAGGTCGCTCTCCTATAGGTCGCCTAACTCTATAGATCGCTCGTCTACGACTTAACACACTAACCACTAGGTCGTACATTCCTTAGCTCGCGCTTCCTTTAGGTCGCTAACATTCTATAGGTCGCCCCAAACTAACTCGCGACCTAAACCACTACGCAACCTAACCGCTGGTCCTCCTTAGGTCGTTGCCGACCTATTCCTTAGGTCGCTCGAAACCTTAACTCGCCAAAAACTCTTAAGTCTTCTCTCTTAGGTCGTCTACGACCTAAACCCTTACCATCCATCATACGACCTAACCCTAACATCCTTAGGTCGCACCACATCCCTAAGTCGTCTACGACATAGCTCTTAACTCGCTACCATCCTATAGGTCGGTCACAACTTAGCTCTTAGGTCGTTCACGACCTAGGACTTAGACAAATTATACCTAAAATCTGAAATGACTTAAAATGCTGAAAATTCCAGATTTTGACGAACTTGTCGATCCGTAAAAATACGGATCGTTATAGTATACAAGATAAAATTTTAAATTAATAAATTTTAATAAATTTTATTTAATTGAATAAATTAATTAAAGGTTAATTAATTAAATTAAATACACATATATGTGATATATGTTTGTTACAATATAAAGGTTATAGTATACACTATAAATGTTATAGTAGATATGTCCAATATAAAAGTTATATTGGAATACTAATTTAAAATTAATTAAAGAGTTAATTGATTAAAATTAATTAGATAAGATTTAATTAATGATACATTATACGTAAGACTATCATATAAGTAATATGAAATATAAAAGTTATATAACAATAAAACTTATATGATATGTGTATAAACTAAATGTGGAATATTAAAGAAACCCAAATAGACTTGAGAAATAAATACATATGCAAATGTACATATACCGTGATTTCTGATGTGTTTGACACTTGAATCGCTGGGGTATTTTATAAGAAATATATTATTCCATAAGTCGATGTAACGACCCGGATTTTTAGCCATCTGATATTGGGATAATTAACTGATTTTGATTATTGGATATTGATTTTTATAAGTCGAATAGATAAATTTTCTGATAATTGGAATATCTGAATCTATAAATTTAAACTATATTAAAATTTAAAATGTGAATTCCTGAATAAGGAAAATGTATATATATGTATATAAAATTCACCATTTCAAACTTATGATAAAATATCTATATATCTATATACCAATATATACAAAACTGCATGATGGAAAATTTTAAATATATGTTAACAAAAATACATATGAGTATAGATATATATGTTTATAAAAATATTGTATATGTAAATAAATGTATACATGAATATATAAACTTCATGATGGAAAATTTCAAATTTATGACTATATATATGGGTATATGTTTATAAAAATAATGCATATGGGAATATAAATATCTATATGTATATGGAAACATGTGTATATCTAATTGTATATATGAATATGTAAATATGTAAATATACATGTATATGTATGTATGTATATGTAAAAATGGTAAAATAAATATGTATATTGTATATGTATGCATATATATATATATAAATGTATATATGGTGAGGATATGTATGTAAGTGTATATATCTATATATATGCATGTGTATATATATACATAGAGAAAACATCATGATGGAAATTTCAAAATCAAGGACACAATATTTCTAATCAAGCACATAAAATCGAAATCAACATAATAAATCAAATCACTTACAAAATTAAATCAAAACCATGAAATCACATCAGCCAACAAAGTGAGAGAAAAAAATGACCTGTACATGAAAACACTACAGCCACCATTCTGCTTCATGGTCTCCTTCACTTCTTCTATAAATATGAAGCTAGACTAGTTCCTTTTTCATATACAAAAGAAAATAACAAGTGATGATAGTAAAAAAAAAGTTTGCTGGCAACCTAATATAAAAGATTCAAAGCTTAGAGGTGATAAAATAAGGAAAGCAATGGTTCATCAAGTTTTTCTTACAGGTGGGTGAACAATTAAAACTTTGATTGCATGTTTATGCTTATATACGTATAACTATAATATAAGTGGAACATGGATATGAGTCAATTATATATGTGTTCTGAATATGTATATGTAGGGGTACACTAGACATAGTCAGATATAACAAAAACCTATAAATGCTTCTCTGCTCATTTTTCTTAGTTTAAACAGTTAAAATTTAACTTCAAAACTCCTAGCTCAAAGATCAATTAGTTTTAGATCATTATTCCAAAACGAAAAAAGTTTACCATGGAGTATAGATTATTTTAAGATTTATTTCACTTAATTTCATCAAGTAGGGAATGAGACAACCCTATATATTAGTGAGTAGGTCGATTTTGGTCAAAAATCGAATGTCATAATTGAACGAATGGATCATATTGGAGAAATATGATTTTTAAGATAACTTTGGGAATTTTTAAGGTTGTGGGCGAGTAGGATTTTGGAGTTGATCGGAATTAGGATTTCGTCGAAATTGGGGCAACATGGTTGATTTGGAGACAAGGCGGTTGGCGTGGAGGTGGCTTGGGGGCGGTGCGTCCTCGAAAAACGGCGTATGATTTTCTTATGGTGTGGGTAAGCGTGGCGATGTCGATATAGGGTTTTAGGGTTATTTTGGGATTGGCTTCAAGTTCGTAGCAATGGCGAAGTGGAGGAGGAGATGGGGGTCTACGCACCAAGGGGAAAGGGAAGGGGAGAGGTTGGCGAACCTCTGGGTAAAGTTTGGTGGGAAATGGCGACCGTAGGAGGCGAGGTGATTGGGAAGCATGGTATCGTCCCAGGTTTTTTTTGGGTGGAAGGTTCGATTTTCGATTCGATGTTTCGGTCGTAGGTTTAGGTGGGTAGCCGTGATGGCAAGGCCATAGGAGACGTGGAGGTTGAACGGCGTCAAGTTTCCAGTGGCCAAAAGTCTTGTGCAAATGCACACGTTCGTGCACGGCTGGGTGATTTCGAATGAATTAGAGAAGAGGAAAAGATGAAAACCGGAAGAAGAAATGTTTTGGCTGGAGTTGTTTTAGTGGGCCGGGTTGGGCGTGGTTTGGGCCGAGAATTTAATAAGGGGAAATTTAAATTATTTTACTAAATAACCTAAAAATCCAAAACAATATTTCTTTTCCACCTTTAAGAATCCAATCGACGAATAGGTTTGTGCGTCGAGACCTTATCGTCTAGTAGTCCCTTCTGAATCTCTACAATGTAAAATTTAACAATTTAAATAATTAAAGTGAACAAATAAGAAATATTTTATTTGATTAATTATTTGTCAATTAATCAATGGATTATTTAATTTTAATTAATTTAAAATAAATCATTTTATTTAATTTCTCTGGTTAATGAGTAATCTGGATTAAAAAAAATGTAACTCGTCTCAGTTAATTGGAACAAATTCAATTCGGAATTTTAAACTGATTTAATATCAATTATAAATTGTCGATTGAGTTAATGATCTGTGTTGGCTGATATTGCTTTTAGATATTATTTTCAATTATATATTGTTTGTACCATTAAGTTGCCAAACACATTAAAGTAGATAGAGTAAAACGTTGACACGTTTATTGGAAATAAATTGACATGTACTTATCATTATTTCGAATTTCAAAAAAATGTAATGGTTACAAGCAAATAAATTTCGATGGACTGGTCATGATAAAGTAAACATATGGAATGAACTTCCATACGTGAACATTGACACCCTGATGGTGAAATTAATATTTAAACGGCTTGGCTTTTAAAAATTTATCGGTTGAGTTCGATGAGACCGGGATCAGATATCAGCATTATCCAAAACCATTTCAATCAAATAACCACTACAAACCTTATGGTTTGATTGTAGAACCCAGTATGCTGGAATTTGATTAATTTAACAATTTTGACTATTTAATAAGTATTATACTTAGACAATATTTTAATATCACGGGATTTTCTATAAAATATTTTGGTTATTGTATGGGAAAAACCCGTTGTATTTATGGGTGACGCGGTCTTACGGTTTACCTTTGTTTTCAAAGGATTTAAAATTAATAATAATTCAAATTAAGTGTGTTCACTCACGTTGGTTTTCCAGACTGACTCGGGTGTTACTTTATTGTAATGCTCGGGTTAGACCGAGTATTACAGATTCATGTTAGGATGCTATGGAGCTCAGGAGACGAGCTGGATGAAAGAGACGTATTTCACGTACTTGATTATACTTCGCTGTGTATTGTAGAATGTATATTCAGCACTTGAGGACAAGTTATTGTAACTGTCCAAATTTCCATGTTGATGGTTGTACTCTGATAATTTGTATGTGTATTAATAGCTATATATTCTTTGTATAAAAATATGTTATTATATATTATATTTTGTTCCACTACGATTATGAGATTCTATGTTGTTATTATTTATGTTCTTCTTCTATCTCTTTTCTTCTTCACCCCTAATGATCTGGTATTTCCGACACTTGACTATTCGACATGTTATACAATGAACGTATGAATGTCGATTTTCGAGGGTTAAAAGTCCCTGGTCGTTACACGTGGTATCAGAGCTAAAGGTTAAGTTAGAACTGTGACGACCCGACTTCCTATGCCCAGGAAGACGTATCATCTATAAGAAAGAAAGGGATAGAAAAGAGAAAAGATAGAGAAGAAAGAACTAAAACAATATCAGAATCTCACAGCGGAACGAATAAATTATATTAATTACATAAGATATTACATAGTATCATATACATCAGAGATACACAGCTTATACATCACAATTTAGACAGTTATAACACCTGTCTTTCATACAACTCAAAATATCACAGAGATACAACACAGCGGAAATACAGATAAATACTAACACAGCGGAAACACTATATCTCTATACGCCGAAGCCTCCTGCTCCATTGCTCCTCCAGAATTTGTCAAAGCTAACCTGAATCCCTTGACTACTCGTAAAAATTTGAGTACCCAAGAGTTTAGGAAAAACAGAAATAAACTACGGGTTAGACATGGGTCTGGTGTGAGTAACGGGTTAAAGTTGCTTAATTTTGAAAAACTTTGAAAATAGAAGGCATTACGTAAGACTTCCCACAAATAAATATGGGTAAGTTTTTACCTTACGCTAACCAAACATTTGATAGGAAATTCAGTGATATTATAATAGGGTCCAGGGTTTTCAAGTAAAGCTAGAAAATAGCTGAAATGCTTACATCTCACATTCCAACATAGTTGGGCACAACTAACTCGTACGGCACTTATTGGAGATTGGATTCCATACAATGGCAGGGCTACTGGGGTACCGCTCGTCACAACACCTGGCCTAGATCAGCGTACCGAGGATCACTCCCAATCCCCTGCAACACAAGGCCGGAACCATCCCTTACTGGATAGTCCCAAACAAAACAACCTGCAGTTGTTTGCAACCAACTGCCCACATAACCGAATAAAAAGGGACATCTATACAGGGGTATATCTCGCTCTCAAGTGGGTGCTACCCACGAAGCCTTGCTGCACCTCCCCTGTTTTAGCCATTCCCGGTTGATGAGGCTTGAGGCTACGATTACCTCATTAGAACACATCACTTAGAATGCTCACCGTCCACCTGACGATGTTCTGAAAGCATTCAATCCATACAAGTTCGTTCCGGCTTCGAACGAAACTGAAGGCATTATCTCGTTACACTCATTTGGGAATCACCCTCAGAGTTAACGACAATAACCCTTGCACTCTAAATCTTCATCTTCACTTGAGATTCAAGACCTATCGTTATTTTGGATTGATGTGGTTTTCGAATATCCAAATCTGGAAACCCGATCCCGTTCTCATCGAAATCCAAAACGTATCTTTTAGGTCTAAGTTGTTTTAAAGTTAAAACGATTCAATTCATTATCTATATTCACAAAGATAGATAATTCACATTATCACAGGTAGATAATCCATATCATCACAATTCAACCAAAGCATCTCATATCACAAAGTAGTCATATATATCAGAGATATCAAATAATCCAAACATTCAACATTTTTCAATCATCCATAAGCAAGATTACTTAGTCACACCATCTCTAATTAATTTAATTAACCACCAATGAATTAAATTAATTCTTTAATTACATTTAAATCCTGCTTACTTAACATAAATTAATTAATCCTCCTCTAATCATCCATCTTAATTAATCATCTTTGATTAATTATTCTTTAATTACTTTAAGTAATTATCCTTTAATCATCCTTAAACCATTCACATTGATTAATCTTTAATTAACCTCATTAATTAATTATATCATAATTAATTACATTAATTAATTATTCTTAATTAATTACATTAATTAATTATTCTTAATTAATTACATTAATTAATCAATTATTAATCACTTACCTTTAATTAATTAAACCTAAATTAATTTCTAACATAATCACTTGGATTACCTTTAATCCAACTTACTTATCATTAATTTATTACAAATTAATTAATTAATCATCTCTTAATTATCTTCCTTAATTTATCTCCCTTGATAAATTATCCTTTAATTACTATAAGTAATTATCCTTTAATTACCCTTTCAATTAATCACTCTTGATTAATTATTTGTTAATTACAATAAGTAATTAACCCTTAATTATAGATTAATTATCCTTTAATTATTAATTTATAATTAGTTATTAATTAATGATTACTTCCATTAATTAAATTCCTTTTTAATTAATTACCTTAACAAGTAATTTATCACATTATTTATTATCCTTAATTATTTAATTAATTAACCATTCTTTAATTAATTAATTTAACCCTTTAACTAATTAATTTCATTGATTCTTTAATTAATAACACTAAGTGATTAACCCTTAATCACTTCCACTTAATTACTTTCATAAAGTAATTATTCTCTATTATTTTATTTAATAATTACTCTTTCCTTTATTACATCGAGTAATTATTCCTTAATTACTTCACCAAGTAATTACACTTAATTAATTTATAAGCGATTATCTTTAATTAATTACTAATTAATTTCTTTAGTTAATTATTTAACTAATCATTTAAAATTTATTAAATAATTTCTAAATGTGGAACAAACCAAAATACCCGAGCCAACCACATCTCTTACTCGAGCAAAACACGAGAACCTCTCGTCCTACCTAAACTTCGAGTCAACCCATAGAACTACTCGAGTTCGACCCGATATATCTCCATCTTCCCCGACCTATACTTCACCAGGCATTCAAAGTGCACCGTGCACGTGCACGGTGACTTTACGTCGCTCCGACCAACCCTGAAGGCTTCAACATCTCGCCGTCAACTCCCCCAATCCCTCCGGCAACCTAGATCGGTGAATACGCGAGCAGATCAAAATCGAACCCCTCGTTCCAAATAACAGAAACTAACCCGATCGAAAACCCACCCATCGCCGACGAACTCCGCCTCGAGAAGCCTCTCCGACCTCACCGAAACATCGCCTCGATCTCCAGCAACCTTTTCCCCCATCGCGAACAGTTCCGATGATCCACAGTTATCGAACGAAGCTCGACATCCCCGTCAACAAAACCCGGTCACTAAACCCTATATCTCCGCTTCCTGGCCACTGTGGCCATTAGAAAAATACCTCGACACTTTTCCTACACTTGTCGACCACCCAACCATCTCCGGCTCAAATATATGCCTTCCCTTACTGCCGATCGTCGACAATTGACCAAAACGTCCATAATGATCAACTCAAGAAATCCCACTGATTTCCAAACTAAAAATCAGGATATTCACATAAAAATACATGATTTCCTATAGCTAATTCGATCATGCAATCAATTCTTAAAATTGAATTTATCCATTTTTGACCCAAATTAAATTTTCACTGTTATTTTTAAAATTTTGAGTCAAATATTTAATATAAATTCCAAGGATGATTTTTAGGAGTGATGTTGCATAATTTCAAACACTTTTTATTTACAAATCAAAAGCTAACTACAATTCAAAAATGAGATATTGAATTTTTAAAGAAATCAAAACCTTTAAGCATCACAACAGAGCCTATATTATGTCTACAGGTATTCATCACTTATACGCATACATGCATTCATTTCAATCCAAGAATTCAAGCAAACATCTTGATTTTCATACATATATCAAAGTGGAAATCAAGATTTAAAAACTGTTTTTAAAATCTATGTTTACTCACTTATATATATTCACACAAACATACTCATTCCAGAAATTAGCATGCAATCCAGATTTATACTTAAGCTTTTAAAAATTTGTTACTCATCTTTTAAACAGAAGACAGAGCACCCAGATTTGAAAAACAGCTTGAAAAATGAAATCCTTTAGCTTTAAAATCCTTGCACTTGAATGCCTTTTGTTTTAAACTTGAGTTGCTTTGTTGTTTAGATTTGCATGCAGGTTGCTTGCTTTAAAACTTGGGTTGAAGATGAATGCATCAGATTTGACTTGAATTTGCTTGCAGGCTTCGAAAATGCAGGCAAGTTTGATTGTTGTTTAAATTTGTAAAATGGAAATGCTAACTTATTTTCTTGTTTCCTGGTTTGCTATGTAGTGAACGAACAAGAAGATATATATAAAAAGATAAGTTTGTATAGGGGGTAGGTGTTTACTGGTATAGTTTTTTTTACTGGTACACTATCTTTGATCAGAGATTACACTCTTCTTTTTTTCAAATGGAGGCTGAATTGCTTTTTTCAACATTTCTAATTGACTTTGTTTGTGCTAGCATTAAATGCATAAGTACTTTATGTCTCATACTTATCTTATTTGTCTTGCATGTACATAGATATTTTATTTTACTTTTATGTTGATAGATTTTCTTTTACTTGCCTGCATATCTATTTACAGGCTACATACATTATTATTTTACTTGCC
This sequence comes from Allium fistulosum, assembly GCA_030737815.1. NCBI lineage: Eukaryota > Viridiplantae > Streptophyta > Magnoliopsida > Asparagales > Amaryllidaceae > Allium > Allium fistulosum. Next base: position 905,178,131 of record CM060903.1, read on the forward strand.
TAGCATACTACTTATGCTTTCATACTTTATTCTTGCCGGATTTTTTTTATATTATATGTGCATATATACTTTTGTTTTAGTTATGTTATAAATTTTTAACTTAAGTATTTAGTTCCATTCCTACATAATTGCTTATTTTTATCTCTCTTTTTATTTTAAACTTAAACTATTAAACACTAAATTTACTTATTATTTATTTTTATACTTATGTTTTGTTTTGATAAGATTGATTTTATTTTAAATTTTTTTGAAAGACTTTATTTTAAATTTTCAAATCATAGCTTTCTCCAAAATACACATATATATGTAAATAATTTTTGAAATAACAATTTCTATTTATATAAAAATCCATTTGTAAAGACATTATATTATTAATATTGTTTTAAAAATAACTCATTATTAAATTAACATAATTTATAAAAGAGATTATCTCTTTATAAATAAACTACTTATTTTATCAAGCTATAAAAAAAACAAATCTTTTTATTTAAATTTAAACTTAAGCAAGAATCATTTTAAACTTTTATCTTGAGTATTTTAAAGCCACATGGTTATTTATTTAATAGCTTAATATTAAATTAAATTTCCAAATTACCAAAAATACTAGATTTAGAAAATATGCCTTATTAATTAAATTTAAAACAAAACTCATCTATTTACAGTATATATAACTATATATACATTATAAATAGAAAACAATTTATTAGCTTTTAAAAGATACATTCACAAATCAATTTAATTTTTAATATAGATTATTAAATTGATATTGCCAAAAATTCCGGGATATCACATTCCTCCCCCCATAAAAGAATTTCGTCCCAAAATTTAAAACAAAGGTAATTTAATAATCTAATTAAATATTTAATTTTAAAACACAAGCATATATTATCAAATATATGCTAACAACCATAGCAACCAATCATCCAAACAAATAAATCTAACTATCCAGACAAAATTCTGGATAGAATTATCTAGAGTTTCCTAGGTATAAATACCGGGATACTCGCTCTACAAAATCCAAAAAGTCTAGCTACTAAGCTATAGAGCTCCTACTCATCTAAATCTACAAAATAAGACATGATATCAGACTACAGACTAGTCTGACTCAACAACCAAAACTCTTGAACTACTGGTTCCACAACCAGAGATAACTCATACACGTACTCTCTCAGAGATACGTTAAACACATCGAATCCCAGTTATCCAAACTGGCAGTTCAATCCTGAAGACCAAACACTTATCCAAAATCAAATCTCCGACTATGGAATCCAAATTCCTCCGTCTCTTATTCACAAAACTCTTCGGACGATCCTGGGCTGCCTACATCCTTCCTGATCAGCTCATCCTTCGCTGATACCTCTCGAAACAATCTGAACCAAAACAATCCAACAAAATGACCCTTTCCAAGATCAACCAAACCCAGAACACAAACTCTATTCCAAAATCAGAAGACAGATCTCGCTTCTCACATCCGGAAGAGATAAAACAAATGCACTCCAATCTGGCCTCAGATCCTGAAAAATTTCCTGTAGAAACTCTCTAATCCAAAACACTGCAACTTCCAGTTGCTTCCACTCTAAAACAGCTGCCACCATGCTTCCACTGCGCAACTCTGACTGAGCAGATAAAAATGCTGATGACGAACACAAGCAAAGACTGGACAACACATTCCAAAAATATGGTTCAACAGATCCAAAAATAAAACTCATAAGTTCCTCCAAAACCTGAGCTGCTTCAATAAAATCTTCCTCCAGAAACCATCCTACTACTAAGTTGAACCATTGGTACCACTTCTGGAATCCAGTCGATACCAAACTCAATCTCCAGATGCTGATAAAACTCTGACTCCCTGAAGACATCCGGAAAAAAAATCTTTGAAACACAAGAGAATGCTCAAACTATCGCACTTTTGCGATTAATCCAGCCTAATTCCAAAGAAAAACTGTTCTCTCTATACCAAACAGAACAGCTTACGCTTAACTAGCCAATGCAACGAAGAAACGGAACCACTCCGCTGCTTTTGAAATTACCTCAAGAAAACTGCTAAGCCAGAAGACTTCCTAATCCAAAGCTCTTCGAGAAACTAAGACCTCAAACCAAACAGAAACACCCAGCTGAACCTAGCCACGACACCGAAGCAGACACTCTTCCTTAACTTGTTCCAAAGAAATATCTTCAGAGACATCCATAGTCACCGTGTCTCATCACACAGCTACTACATCATGAGGTTTCAAGATATCATCACTTGCTTCTGTCCAACCGATAGATCCCAACTCTAGCTCATCCAACTATAATTCAAAGATGAACTCTGAAACTTAACTGGTTTTCTTCAGAGATCGATGAAATCCTTACACCATCCAAGCTCACTCGAGACGGTATTAGGTTTACAGTCTCGACAGATACACTTCCAACCATTGGTAGTCGTGTTTCACACACTACTACCTTATCTACCTTTATAACTTGTATTGGAAAACCTGAACAGGTAACCAAACAAATAGGTAGAAATATATATATATATATATATATACACACACACATATATATATATCAAAATTACAAATACGCTCTCTCAAGAAAGAAATCACTCAAGAGCCTAGGTATTCGCTCAACCTAGCGCTCCGATACCAACTGTGACGACCCGACTTCCTATGCCCAGGAAGACGTATCATCTATAAGAAAGAAAGGGATAGAAAAGAGAAAAGATAGAGAAGAAAGAACTAAAACAACATCAGAATCTCACAGCGGAACTAATAAATTATATTAATTACATAAGATATTACATAGTATCATATACATCAAAGATACACAGCTTATACATCACAATTTAGACAGTTATAACACCTGTCTTTCATACAACTCAAAATATCACAGAGATACAACACAGCGGAAATACAGATAAACACTAACACAGCGGAAACACTATATCTCTATACGCCGAAGCCTCCTGCTCCATTGCTCCTCCAGAATTTGTCAAAGCTAACCTGAATCCCTTGACTACTCGTAAAAATTTGAGTACCCAAGAGTTTAGGATAAACAGAAATAAACTCCGGGTCAGACATGGGTCTGGTGTGAGTAACGGGTTAAAGTTGATTAATTTTGAAAACCTTTGAAAACAAAAGGTATTACGTAAGACTTCCCACAAATAAATATGGGTAAGTTTTTACCTTACGCTAACCAAACATTTGATAGGAAATTCAGTGATATTATAATAGGGTCTAGGGTTTTCAAGTAAAGCTAGAAAATAGCTGAAATGCTTACATCTCACATTCCAACATAGTTGGGCACAACTAACTCGTACGATACTTATTGGAGATTGGATTCCATACAATGGCAGGGCTACTGGGGTATCGCCCGTCACAGTACCTGGCCTAGATCAGCGTACCGAGGATCACTCCCAATCCCCTGCAACACAAGGCCGAAACCATCCCTTACTGGACAGTCCCGAACAAAACAACCCCGCTGTTGTTTGCAACCAACTGCCCACACAACCGAATAAAAAGGGACATCTAGACAGGGGTATATCTCGTTCTCAAGTGGGTGCTACCCACGAAGCCTTGCTGCACCTCCCCTGTTTTAGCCATTCCCGGTTGATGAGGCTTGAGGCTATGATTACCTCATTAGAACACATCACTTAGAATGCTCATCGTCCACCTGACGATGTTCTGAAAGCATTCAATCCATACAAGTTCGTTCCGGCTTCGAACGAAACCGAAGGCATTATCTCGTTACACTCATTTTGGAATCACCCTTAGAGTTAACGACAATAACCCTTGCACTCTAAATCTTAATCTTCACTTGAGATTCCCGACCTATCGTTAATTTGGATTGATGTGGTTTTCGGATATCCAAATCTGGAAACCCGATCCCGGTCTCATCGAAATCCAAAACGTATCTTTTAGGTCCAAGTTGTTTTAAAGTTAAACCAATTCAATTCATTATCTCTATTCACAAAGATAGATAATTCACATTATCACAGGTAGATAATACATATCATCACAATTCAACCAAAGCATCTCATATCAAAAAGCAGTCATATATATCAGAGATACAAATAATCCAAACATTCAACATTTTTCAATCATCCATAAGCAAGATTACTTAGTCACACCATCTCTAATTAATTTAATTAACCACCAATGAATTAAATTAATTCTTTAATTACATTTAAATCCTGCTTACTTAACATAAATTAATTAATCCTCCTCTAATCATCCATCTTAATTAATCATCTTTGATTAATCATTCTTTAATTACTTTAAGTAATTATTTATTAATCATCCTTAAACCATTCACACTGATTAATCTTTAATTAATCTCATTAATTAATTATATCATAATTAATAATATTAATTAATTATTATTAATTAATCAATTATTAATCACTTACCTTTAATTAATTAAACCTAAATTAATTTCTAACATAATCACTTGGATTACCTTTAATCCAACTTACTTATCATTAATTTATTACAAATTAATTAATTAATCATCTCTTAATTATCTTCCTTAATTTATCTCCCTTGATAAATTATCCTTTAATTACTATAAGTAATTATCCTTTAAATACCCTTTCAATTAATCACTCTTGATTAATTATTTCTTAATTATAATAAGTAATTAACCCTTAATTATAGATTAATTATCCTTTAATTATTAATTTATAATTAGTAATTAATTAGTGATTACTTCCATTAACTAAATTGCTTTTTAATTAATTACCTTAACAAGTAATTTGTCACATTATTTATTATCCTTAATTATTTAATTAATTAACCATTCTTTAATTAATTAATTTAACCCTTTAACTAATTAATTTCATTGATTCTCTAATTAATAACACTACGTGATTAACCCTTAATCACTTCCACTTAATTACTTTCATAAAGTAATTATCCTCTATTATTTTATTTAATAATTACTCTTTCCTTTATTACATCGAGTAATTATTCCTTAATTACTTCACCAAGTAATTACACTTAATTAATTTATAAGTGATTATCTTTAATTAATTACTAATTAATTTCTTTAGTTAATTATTTAACTAATCATTTAAAATTCACTAAATAATTTCTAAATCTGGAACAAACCAAAATACCCAAGCCAACCATATCTCTTACTCGAGCAAAACATGAGAACCTCTCGTCCTACCTAAACTTCGAGTCAACCCATAGAACTACTCGAGTTCGACCCGATATATCTCCATCTTCCCCGACTTATACTTCACCAGGCATTCAAAGTGCACCGTGCAGGGTTGGTCGGAGCGACATAAAGTCACCGTGCACGTGCACGGTGACTTTACGTCGCTCCGACCAACCCTAAAGGCTCCAACATCTCGCCGTCAACTCCCCCAGTCCCTCCGGCAACCCAGATCGGCGAATAAGCGAGCAGATCGAAATCGAACCCCTCGTTCCAAATAACAGAAACTAACCCGATCAAAAACCCACCCATCGTCGACGAACTCCGCCTCGAGAAGCCTCTCCGACCTCACCGAAACTTCGCCTCGATCTCCAGCAACCTTTTCCCCCATCACGAATAGTTCCGATGATCCACAGTTGTCGAACGAAGCTTGACATCCCGCTCAACAAAACCCAGTCACTAAACCCTATATCTCCCCTGCCTGGCCACCGTGGCCATTAGAAAAATACCTCAACAATTTTCCTACACTTGCCGACCACCCAGCCATTTCCGGCTCAAATATCATGCCTTCCCTTGCCGCCGATCATCGACAATTGACCAAAACATCCATAACGATCAACTCAAGAAATCCCACTGATTTCCAAACTAAAAATCAGGATATTCACATAAAAATTCATGATTTCCTATAGCTAATTCGATCATGCAATCAATTCTTAAAATTGAATTTATCCATTTTTGACCCAAATTAAATTTTCACTGTTATTTTTAAAATTTTGAGTCAAATATTTAATATAATTTCCAAGGATGATTTTTAGGAGTGATGTTGCATGATTTCAAACACTTTTTATTTACAAATCAAAAGCTAACTACAATTCAATAATGAGATATTGAATTTTTAAAGAACATCACAACAGAGCCTATATTATGTCTACAGGCATTCATCACTTATACGCATACATGCATTCATTTCAATCCAAGAATTCAGGCAAACATCTTGATTTTCATACATATATCAAAGTGGAAATCAAGATTTAAAAACTATTTTTAAAATATATGTTTACTCACTTATATATATTCACACAAACATACTCATTCCAGAAATTAACATGCAATCCAGATTTATACTTAAGCTTTTAAAAATTTGTTACTCACCTTTCAAACAGAAGACAGAGCACCCAGATTTGAAAAACAGCTTGAAAACTGAAATCCTTTAGCTTTAAAAATATTGCACTTGAATGCCTTTTGTTTTAAACTTGAGTTGGTTTGTTGTTTAGATTTGCATGCAGGTTGCTTGCTTTAAAACTTGGGTTGAAGATGAATGCATCAGATTTGATTTGAATTTGCTTGTAGGCTTCGAAAATGCATGCAAGTTTGATTGTTGTTTAAATTTGTAAAATGGAAATGCTAACTTATTTTCTTGTTTCCTGGTTTGCTATGTAGTGAACGAACAAGAAGATATATATAAAAAGATAAGTTTGTATAGGGGGGTAGGTGTTTACTGGTATAGTTTTTTTTTACTGGTACACTATCTTTGATCAGAGATTACACTTTTTTTTTCAAATGGAGGCTGAATTGCTTTTTTCAACATTTCGAATTGACTTTGTTTGTGCTAGCATTAAATGCATGAGTACTTTATGTCTCATACTTATCTTATTTGTCTTGCATGTACATAGATATTTTATTTTACTTTTATGTTGATTGATTTTCTTTTACTTGCCTGCATATCTATTTACAAGCTACATACATTATTATTTTACTTGCCTAGCATACTACTTATGCTTTCATACTTTATTCTTGCCTGATTTGTTTTTATATTATATGTGCATATATACTTTTGTTTTAGTTATGTTATAAATTTTTAACTTAAGTATTTAGTTCCATTCCTACATAATTGCTTATTTTTATCTCTCTTTTTTATTTTAAACTTAAACTATTAAACACTAAATTTACTTATTATTTATTTTTATACTTATGTTTTGTTTTGATAAGATTGATTTTATTTTAAATATTTTTGAAAGACTTTATTTTAAATTTTCAAATCATAGCTTTCTCCAAAATACACATATATATGTAAATAATTTTTGAAATAATAATTTCTATTTATATAAAAATCCATTTGTAAAGACATTATATTATTAATATTGTTTTAAAAATAACTCATTATTAAATTAACATAATTTATAAAAGAGATTATCTCTTTATAAATAAACTACTTATTTTATCAAGCTATAAAAAAAACAAATCTTTTTATTTAAATTTAAACTTAAGCTAGAATCATTTTAAACTTTTATCTTGAGTATTTTAAAGCCTCATGGTTATTTATTTAATAGCTTAATATTAAATTAAATTTCCAAATTACCAAAAATACTAGAATTAGAAAATATGCCTTATTAATTAAATTTAAAACAAAACTCGTCTATTTACAATATATAACTATATATACATTATAAATAGAAAATAATTTATTAGCTTTTAAAAGATACATTCACAAATCAATTTAATTTTTAATACAGATAATTAAATTGATATTGCCAAAAATTCTGGGATATCACATTCCTCCCCCCTTAAAAGAATTTCGTCCCCGAAATTTAAAACAAAGGTAATTTAATAATCTAATTAAAGATTTAATTTTAAAACACAAGCATATATTATCAAACATATGCTAACAGCCATAGCAACTAATCATCCAAACAAACAAATCTAACTATCCAGACAAAATTCTGGATAGAATTATCTAGAGTTTCCTAGGTATAAATACCGGGATACTCGCTCTACAAAATCCAAACAATCTAGCTACTAAGCTATAGAGCTCCTACTCATCTAGATCTACAAAATAAGATAGGATATCAAACTACAGACAAGTCTGACTCAACAACCAAAACTCCTGAACTACTAGTTCCACAACCAGAGATAACTCATACACGTACTCTCTCAGAGATACGTTAAACACATCGAATCCCAGTTATCCAAACTGGCAGTTCAATCCTGAAGACCAAACACTTATCCAAAATCAAATCTCCGACTCTGGAATCCAAATTCCTCCGTCTCTTATTCACAAAACTTTTCGGACGATCCTGGGCTGCCTACATCCTTCCTGATCAGCTCATCCTTCGTTGATACCTCTCGAAACAATCTGAACCAAAACAATCCAACAAAATGACCCTTTCCAAGATCAACTAAACTCAGAACACAAACTCTATTCCAAAATCAGAAGACAGATCTCGCTTCTCACATCCGGAAGAGATAAAACAGATGCACTCCAATCTGGCCTCAGATCCTAAAAAATTTCCTGTAGAAACTCTCTAATCCAAAACACTGCAACTTCCAGTTGCTTTCACTCTAAAACAGCTGCCACCATGCTTCCACTGCGCAACTCTGACTGAGCAGATAAAAATGCTGATGACGAACACAAGCAAAGACTGGACAACACATTCCAAAAATATGGTTCAATAGATCCAAAAATAAAACTCAGAAGTTCCTCCAAAACCTGAGCTGCTTCACTAAAATCTTCCTCCAGAAACCATCCTACTACTAAGTTGAACCATTGGTACCACTTCTGGAATCCAGTCGATACCAAATTCAATCTCCAGATGCTGACAAAACTCTAACACCCTGAAGACATCCGGAAAAAAAATCTTTGAAACACAAGAGAATGCTCAAACTATCGCACTTTTGCGATTAATCCAGCCTAATTCCAAAGAAAAACTGTTCTCTTTATACCAAACAGAACAGCTTACGCTTAACTAGCCAATCCAACGAAGAAACGGAACCACTCCGCTGCTTCTGAAATTACCTCAAGAAAACTGCTAAGCCAGAAGACTTCCTAATCCAAAGCTCTTCGAGAAACTCAGACCTCAAACCAAACAGAAACACCCAGCTGAACTTAGCCACGACACCGAAGCAGACACTCTTTATTAACTTGTTCCAAAGAAATATCTTCGGAGACATCCATAGTCACCGTGTCTCATCACACAGCTACTCATCATGAGGTTTCAAGATATCATCACTTGCTTCTGTCCAACCGATAGTTCCCAACTCTAGCTCATCCAACTATAATTCAAAGATGAACTCTGAACCTTAACAGGTTTCCTTCAGAGATCGATGAAATCCTTACACCATCCAAGCTCACTCGAGACGGTATTAGGTTTACAGTCTCGACAGATACACTTCCAACCATTGGTAGTCTCTCAAGAAAGAAATCACTCAAGAGCCTAGATATTCGCTCAACCTAGCGCTCTGATACCAACTGTGACGACCCGACTTCCTACTGTAACGACCCTGAATTTTTGACATTTGAAATATGAATATTTAATTGAGTTTAAAATATTCGAATGATAATTTAATTTGAAATTCAATTATCAGGATGAATTTGGCGATTTAATTATTGAATTTAGTTATTGAAACTAGGTAAAAATTTGAATCTTCAATTTTAAGCTGATTAAAAATAATCTGAAGGCTTAGAAAATTTATATTGATAATACCGAAGATAATAAAGATTTCAGAATTGAAATTGAAACTGTTTTGTTCAGCTTTGAATTTATATCGTTTAAATTGAATTTAAAAAATAGCCGTCCGAGGCGCAATCTCGGAATTCGACGAAACCAGTTCCATTGGGTCCGTAATATTGAATTATTATCGGATTTCAATTTTCGTAATGTTTGGAGTGATCGTTTGAGCGTACGATAAGCAAACGCGCTGAAATTAAATTGAAAATCTAATTTAATAACTGGTCCAAAAAGCTATCTTCTCCATACGAGCGAATTTGGAGTCGGAACCTTTTCCGTTGCGTTCGGAATAGGCGTATAACATTACGAACGCCTGGCGGCACGCCTTGACAGGAGGTCGAGATTTCAAGTTGTGTTTATCGAGAGAATTTGAATTTAAATTAAATATATATTTGTATATTAGTCAACTTCAGCCGAATTCTTTTCACATCAGAGTTTTTACCACTCATTTCAAAGTCACTGTAGCCTGTTGATTGAGGTACGTGAACATCCTTTCATGTCCCCTATTTCTTTTCACGCAACCTTTCTCTTTTTACTCAGTTAAAACATTTCAAGCGAAGAAAAAAAAACTATCTCGTTCAAAACAATATTAATGGCCGTGCTTCCCTTGTTTCCAGTTTCGATCGACCTACCCTTTTCTTCCCGTTCGAAAACCAAAAACCAGATGGTTCCCCTCTTCTAAATAACGAGATCGAGAAAAAAAATAGGGATGGCAGCCGAATTCAAATCAAAATTTAGCTCGAGTTCGAGCTAGATGGGGTCGCGCTTGCGACTGGGGCAGTGGCAATCGCGTATCGACACGCGATCTCATGGGGAAGCAGGCAGAAGTATTGAGTATCGAGGGAGGTTGAGGGTTCGTTTGTGCGATTTGGGAAAGGTTCGAAGTCATCTTGGGGGATTCGTATGCGATCGAAATCGCTGCTAGAGGAAATCGAGCTTAAGCTCGAGCGAAATTGATCTGAGCGCAAGGCCGAGGAGGTTGCGATGGCATTTGAAGTTGGGCTGCAGATCTGGGATTAGGCGGTGTTCGCGTTCAAGTGGCATGGTCGCGAGTTAGTCGATAGTTTGGGGCCAAGCACGGCGGCGATGTCGTCTGAGGGGGGTGTGTTGTTCGAATCCGTAGGCTTGGATATGATCGATCGTTTCCGTGAGGTAATGAGTCATTTGCTTTGATTTAAAGCTTGGCTTAATATATAAAATATACACATGAAGTCAAGCAGGAGTTTGTCTGGGTTGCAAAAATATAATTGCAGAAATATATGTTAACATCAATTTTTAATTGGTATTTTTGAAAACAGTAAGTTTTAAGTTTGTTAATTTCAAAACAGTTTTGTATTAAATAAAAATAAATAAAAAAGGAAAAAATTTGTTTAAAATTAAAAGTATTAGTTTAAAATCAAAATTGTTAGTTACTTAAATTTATAAAAGAAAAATGGGTTTAATAAATTTAATTTTTTGTTTAAAATTAAATAAAGCTATTAAATGGAAATCTATTATTTGATTTGTTCGAATTTAATTTAATTATATAATTGTTATACAAGGTCAAAATTGCAAAGAAGATAAGCCGAAATGGAAATGGATTGCAATATAAAAGCAAAGGTGAGATCTTCTCACTCAAATGAAAGTGGATTTTCTTTTACAGTTATTGATTGATGATTGACTGTTTGGATGTGTATTAGATATAGTAGGATATATCTATATATATATATATAGCAATATATACATATTGGCATATGTATATATTGGATTGATTGATTTCCCGCCTCGTATAGCGGATGAGACCCTATTGCGCCGTTAGTAAGCAGATGATATTTTTATAAAACCCATATACCGCGATATTCCACCTCGAAGTGGAATTGGTATTGTGCTAACATCTGTGGATGCAGGGAAACAGGTTGGAGGGATCCAACAGGATTCCTCAATACATTTGAATTGATTTCATATGTTGTTTAATTGATTATTTATAATCTGTGTATGATTATATCTGTGATTGAATGTATTGAGAGCTAAAATTTAGCCGAATGTATTTTTGGTATCGTTGGATACCAGAAATAAATGAAATTGGATTTCTGAAATTAAAATTGAATTTTTGATGGTTTGGGAAAATAAAAGAATTTATTTTAAAGGAGATAAATTTATCTGAAATCAAAAGTGATAATTGATTGGGTATTTAAATAAATCTTTGAGGAATCGATATGAAAACTTATTTAATGTTGAATGAAAAATTGATTTTTGTGTTGAAAATAAATTTGGGAATCGATTTGTAAAATGATTTGGTAATTGGGATTAAAAGTTAAAATCAATTTGAAATGTGATTCAATGTTGAAGTAAATTCAGAAATCAATTTGAAATTCGATTTGGAATTTGAAATAAAATGGAGAAATCAATTTTTAAAGTTGATTCGGGGTTGAAAATAAATATTTGGAAAATGATTTGAAAATCGTGTAAAAGTGGATTTTTGGGAATGTAAATTCCGAATAGAAGTTGTAAAGGAAAGGGAAATTTGTTTTAAAAATAAATACTGATTTATTTTTAAAAGTGTGGAAAATATGGCTTGAAATCGGATTTTCAAAGTGATGAAGTGTGGAAATAAATTTACAAACTTGAAATGTAAATTTGAAATAAATCGATAAGGATTTATCTAATTGGTTTAAATGGACCGTTTTGAGATTTGAAATTGATTTTTCAAATGTGAAGCGTGAAATATGATTTGAAATTGATTTTCAAACGTGAAGTATGAAATATGATTTGAAATTGATTTTCAAATGTGAAGTGTGGAAGAATATATATATCTTGTGAAAAGATTTGAAATTTAATAAATAATTTGGGAAAAATTATTTGAATTGGATGTTTGTTATGAATGTTATTGATAGTTAAAGAACCAACTATCAATATTTTCCTTTGAAATGACACTTGATTTGTTTTTTTTAAAAAACAAACGCTCATTATTCGGTTAAGCCGGGAGAGGACCTTTGTGTCATATAACCCATTCCGAATAGTGATACGTCGCGAATGAATAGCATTTGAAGGCCGGTGTGAAGACCGGATATTTGTGAAAATGAAAGGACAACCTGTCGAATGTCTCTGCACCGAGTTGCTCCGGTATAGAGATTTATATCACTCTTTTTGTGATGGGAAGTCCGGACGTGATTAGTGAATATCCGGATTGCAAGGGCTTCTTTGGAAGTGCCTTCGGTTCCGTTCGATCCCGGAACGGACTTGTATGAATGTGTGTCTGACGTTACACTTTGAGATGTAAAGCTGGTTTCTATCAAATACATTTCTGTTGGTGGCGGAGAATTTATTCTCTTAGCTTAACACCCTTCTCTGAGACGTACGAGCTCAGAGGTTATGTAGTTGATGGTTACTAGTGATACATTCCCAATTTGGTAATGTGGCACACGAAGTGCTGTTGATCAATTGTGGATCAAAGCGTTGCTTTGTGAAGAAGCGTGGCTTTGTGAAAAAGCGTGGCTTTGTGAAAAAGCGTAGCTTTGTGGACGAGACTTCGTCGAGCCTCACAACCCGGTAATGGTCGAAACAGGAATGTGCGGCAAAGGTTTGTAGGGGTAGCGCCCCTAGGGTATGCCATTTCCTTCTGGATAAAAGGTGATATCATGGTATGGAGCCCAGATATTTTACCTATGTTGATTATATTTTGTGGCTGTTGCTTTTCGATTGAGCATCCTCGGATAAAGGTCGGTAACGACCGGGGGATGGCATAGCTCGTGTGTTAGTTACCTAGTTACAGCTGTACATCGTGAGGTAGCGTCGGCCTTTTGTTTGCGGAGATCCGGTTAGGATCCGAGGCGTCTTTCCAGAGGCGTTCTATTTCGGTGTAAGGAAGTTCCTTAGCCTGATCATTTGTTGGAAATCCAAAGAAACAATACGAACCCTGTACGGTTTTTAATTGTATTACCTGCTATGGAATGTGGCGGTAACCTGCTACTGAACATAGTAGCTATAGTAGACATACAACAACAGTTGTATGTTGGCTAAGATTGATATTATACTTTCGAAATGTTTTCCACACTAGACATTAATAATAATATCAACTGATTTGCGTAGTAAGCATTTTTCACTATCATAAGGAGAAATCTCCTCCAATTCTGCGTTTGCATTGTGTGTGTGGTGGGAGGCCTTATGGTAGTTTCATTTTCCAAAAGCATTGCGAAGTTGTTTTATTTTCTTTGCGAAAATAACTGTTTTACGATCTCACACCAGTCACCATGACTGACCTGGAGTTTATTGTTCCCTTTCTAAAATCTGGGTGCCCATAATTTTCCACACGGGCAGCCTAGAGTTATTTTATCAGGATTCTGGATATTCTGGAGCTTTGGAGATGAGTTGGATGGAGAAGCGTACTATCGTACTTGTTATTTATTCCACTGTGTATTCTGTATGAGGACAAGTTTATATAACTGTCCATTGTTGTAAACTCTGATGATTGATGTATGTATAAACTGATATAGTCTTTTGTTTTAAAGATTATTGATTTATCTATTATATATTGTTCCGCTGCGATAGGTGAGATTCTGATGTTGTTCCTGTTCTGTGTTTTCTGTGTTATTTTTTTTTCTTTTTCTTCTATCTTTTCTTCTACCTCTTCTTTTAACCCTAAAGTTTCGCGTTTTCGCCATTCGATTTTTCGACAATTTGGTACAGTGGACGTATCGGTGTCGAGTTTTCGGAAGACGGATTTGCGGGTCTTTACAAGTGGTATCAGAGCATCCGGTTAAGCGACAACCCTGCTCTGTTGGGTGTTACTCATTAGAGATAGAGTCAGTAGTACTCTAGAATGAGTGTGAGTGTAATAATAGATATGAGCGCGTATTTGTTAGTGAATACAAAATTTGTTTTGTATTGTGTTGACTTATCGGTTGATTGTTTATAGATTCTGGTCGATGCAGGGTGGCCAACTGTAATCGATAGGGGTTTCTAAACTCTTAAACAAGATAAGCCGACACAGTATTGTTTTAAATAGGGTAAATGAAATAATTTTTGCCCAAAACTATTTTTGTATAGAAAAGAAATGATTTTCTATAAATTATCATAGTATATGGATGCTTGGTTGTTAGGAAGAGATAATATTGAAGTATTATCATTGTTATATGGAATTGAATAAGAAATTAAAAATAATAACCAAAAATTTGGAGATAAATTCATTTGGCAGATGAAATTTATAAATATGAATTGAAAGATAATGAAATAAAATCCATATACGAATGAGATTTGGAAATGTGAATTGTAAAGGTAATTTACAAATTGAAATACAATTTCAGAAAGAATATTTGAAATAAATTCATTAATGGAATGAAAATAAGTTTGATAACTTATAAAATATTTGAAATCTAATTGGAATGAGATTCAAATTGAAAAATGAATGAATTTGTGAATGAATAAATAAATTTGCAACTGCAAGTGCAAGAAAATGAAATTGAGTGTTAAAATTCATTTTGAATTTGTAAGTAAATAGAACTGGAATTGAATTTGATTTGTGGAGAACGAAGTGATGTATTAAACTAAAATTAGTAAGTGAAGCTAATTGAAGATTGACCAAATGAATAAGGTTCGAAACGAATTGAATTCAATAATTATAAATGAAATATTGATTGGATTTATATGGAATTGGTAATCCAGTTTAGATATAAGTGGTAATTGAAAATTAATATCAAAAGTATGGAAAATACTTGTATTGAACTTAAGAAATAAGTGTGAAATTCTTAAGTAAATTTGATATTGAAAATATTCTAAGTTGGTGAATGTGAATATGAAATGCCAATTAAAATTGAATGGAATCAATTGGAAATGAAGTACTATACATATATGACATATGTTTTCCAAACTAAGGATATGAAAAAGTACCTTCCATTGAAAAAATTGTGAAGGTGTTGGAACTCAGCATGAGTATCCGTTTGATCGTGATGGGATCATATTGATTGATCACGACGTATGCCACAGCGAAATTCGAGGGGCGAGATGCCTATGGTTACAAGCGATTCCACTGGGATAGTGGTGTAACCGCCGTGTGAACTACGATCTATGGCAACAACCATGGCGAAATTTAAGAGATGAGAAATCTACAGATTACGAGCGATTCTACTGGGATAGTAGCGAAACCGCCGAGTAACTGTGATCCATGGGGGAACGTGCTTTCCATATCCATTTTTAAAAAGGACTTTTAAGTGATTTCAAATTGGAAATTAAGATAAAAGTGAATAAAGCTCAATATTCGAAATAAGAAGATGAATCGAATTCAAGTTAAATTCGAAATGAAACTCTGAATGAAAATCTGAAGATAAAATGAATTCAAATAGAATTGAAATTGTCAAATTGAATTCAAATGGAATTGCAATGCAAAGTTGAATGGAAATGAATATATAACTTTGTTAGTGAAGTGAAAACGAATATAAGAAGTATGTAATACTTATATTGCACTTAAGAAATGAATGAATGAAATTCTTAAGTAAAACGGGTATTGGGAATCCAATAAGTAAATTTGGCCATTGTTATTAGGTAAAACATACAGGGTATATGGAATTGGATTAAATTTTGAAGATAATTTGAATTTGCTCGACCAAAAGGTATGTATTTAAATTTCAGTATGAAATTTGATGAGATTCTGATTTTGCCACTTGGCATTTTGTTTTCTTTTGAGATCTGAGAGTCCGTAGGGACGTTTTGTAGTCGTACCGTACTAGCCGCGCAAAGGAGACGCTGGCGAAATTTTTCGAAAATTTCGAGTGTTAGAAAAATTTTGAGAAAATTTTGAAAGTTTGAAATTTGAATTTAGATTTAAATTTGAATTTTTAAGGAAACAATGTTGTTTGAAACTTATGGAAAGGTTTGGAAAGTTAGTTGAAGCAATAGTGGGTTGTTAATAAAAAAAAGAAGATTTGTTTGGATAAATTGATAAAACTATTTAGATTATGGAAAATAGTAGACGAGTTAAGGACCATTTTTCCTAACTTGTAATTTCGGGACGAAATTCTTTTAAGGAGGGAAGATTGTAACGACCCTGAATTTTTGACATTTGAAATATGAATATTTAATTGAGTTTAAAATATTCGAATGATAATTTAATTTGAAATTCAATTATCGGGATGAATTTGGCGATTTAATTATTGAATTTAGTTATTGAAACTGGGTAAAAATTTGAATCTTCAATTTTAAGCTTATTAAAAATAATCTGAAGGCTTAGAAAATTTATATTGATAATACCGAAGATAATAAAGATTTCAGAATTGAAATTGAAACTGTTTTGTTCAGCTTTGAATTTATATCATTTAAATTGAATTTAAAAAATAGCCGTCCGAGGCGCAATCTCGGAATTCGACGAAACCAGTTCCATTGGGTCCGTAATATTGAATTATTATCGGATTTCAATTTTCGTAATGTTTGGAGTGATCGTTTGAGCGTACGATAAGCAAACGCGTTGAAATTAAATTGAAAATCTAATTTAATAACTGGTCCAAAAAGCTATCTTCTCCATACGAGCGAATTTGGAGTCGGAACCTTTTCCGTTGCGTTCGGAATAGGCGTATAACATTACGAACGCCTGGCGGCACGCCTTGACAGGAGGTCGAGATTTCAAGTTGTGTTTATCGAGAGAATTTGAATTTAAATTAAATATATATTTGTATATTAGTCAACTTCAGCCGAATTCTTTTCACATCAGAGTTTTTACCACTCATTTCAAAGTCACTGTAGCCTGTTGATTGAGGTACGTGAACATCCTTTCATGTCCCCTATTTCTTTTCACGCAACCTTTCTCTTTTTACTCAGTTAAAACATTTCAAGCGAAGAAAAAAAAACTATCTCGTTCAAAACAATATTAATGGCCGTGCTTCCCTTGTTTCCAGTTTCGATCGACCTACCCTTTTCTTCCCGTTCGAAAACCAAAAACCAGATGGTTCCCCTCTTCTAAATAACGAGATCGAGAAAAAAAATAGGGATGGCAGCCGAATTCAAATCAAAATTTAGCTCGAGTTCGAGCTAGATGGGGTCGCGCTTGCGACTGGGGCAGTGGCAATCGCGTATCGACACGCGATCTCATGGGGAAGCAGGCAGAAGTATTGAGTATCGAGGGAGGTTGAGGGTTCGTTTGTGCGATTTGGGAAAGGTTCGAAGTCATCTTGGGGGATTCGTATGCGATCGAAATCGCTGCTAGAGGAAATCGAGCTTAAGCTCGAGCGAAATTGATCTGAGCGCAAGGCCGAGGAGGTTGCGATGGCATTTGAAGTTGGGCTGCAGATCTGGGATTAGGCGGTGTTCGCGTTCAAGTGGCATGGTCGCGAGTTAGTCGATAGTTTGGGGCCAAGCACGGCGGCGATGTCGTCTGAGGGGGGTGTGTTGTTCGAATCCGTAGGCTTGGATATGATCGATCGTTTCCGTGAGGTAATGAGTCATTTGCTTTGATTTAAAGCTTGGCTTAATATATAAAATATACACATGAAGTCAAGCAGGAGTTTGTCTGGGTTGCAAAAATATAACTGCAGAAATATATGTTAACATCAATTTTTAATTGGTATTTTTGAAAACAGTAAGTTTTAAGTTTGTTAATTTCAAAACAGTTTTGTATTAAATAAAAATAAATAAAAAAGGAAAAAATTTGTTTAAAATTAAAAGTATTAGTTTAAAATCAAAATTGTTAGTTACTTAAATTTATAAAAGAAAAATGGGTTTAATAAATTTAATTTTTTGTTTAAAATTAAATAAAGCTATTAAATGGAAATCTATTATTTGATTTGTTCGAATTTAATTTAATTATATAATTGTTATACAAGGTCAAAATTACAAAGAAGATAAGCCGAAATGGAAATGGATTGCAATATAAAAGCAAAGGTGAGATCTTCTCACTCAAATGAAAGTGGATTTTCTTTTACAGTTATTGATTGATGATTGACTGTTTGGATGTGTATTAGATATAGTAGGATATATCTATATATATATAGCAATATATACATATTGGCATATGTATATATTGGATTGATTGATTTCCCGCCTCGTATAGCGGATGAGACCCTATTGCGCCGTTAGTAAGCGGATGATATTTTTATAAAACCCATATACCGCGATATTCCACCTCGAAGTGGAATTGGTATTGTGCTAACATCTGTGGATGCAGGGAAACAGGTTGGAGGGATCCAACAGGATTCCTCAAAACATTTGAATTGATTTCATATGTTGTTTAATTGATTATTTATAATCTGTGTATGATTATATCTATGATTGAATGTATTGAGAGCTAAAATTTAGCCGAATGTATTTTTGGTATCGTTGGATACCAGAAATAAATGAAATTGGATTTCTGAAATTAAAATTGAATTTTTGATGGTTTGGGAAAATAAAAGAATTTATTTTAAAGGAGATAAATTTATCTGAAATCAAAAGTGATAATTGATTGGGTATTTAAATAAATCTTTGAGGAATCGATATGAAAACTTATTTAATGTTGAATGAAAAATTGATTTTTGTGTTGAAAATAAATTTGGGAATCGATTTGTAAAATGATTTGGTAATTGGGATTAAAAGTTAAAATCAATTTGAAATGTGATTCAATGTTGAAGTAAATTCAGAAATCAATTTGAAATTCGATTTGGAATTTGAAATAAAATGGAGAAATCAATTTTTAAAGTTGATTCGGGGTTGAAAATAAATATTTGGAAAATGATTTGAAAATCGTGTAAAAGTGGATTTTTGGGAATGTAAATTCCGAATAGAAGTTGTAAAGGAAAGGGAAATTTGTTTTAAAAATAAATACTGATTTATTTTTAAAAGTGTGGAAAATATGGCTTGAAATCGGATTTTCAAAGTGATGAAGTGTGGAAATAAATTTACAAACTTGAAATGTAAATTTGAAATAAATCGATAAGGATTTATCTAATTGGTTTAAATGGACCGTTTTGAGATTTGAAATTGATTTTTCAAATGTGAAGCGTGAAATATGATTTGAAATTGATTTTCAAATGTGAAGTATGAAATATGATTTGAAATTGATTTTCAAATGTGAAGTGTGGAAGAATATATATATCTTGTGAAAAGATTTGAAATTTAATAAATTATTTGGGAAAAATTATTTGAATTGGATGTTTGTTATGAATGTTATTGATAGTTAAAGAACCAACTATCAATATTTGCCTTTGAAATGACACTTGATTTGTTTTTTTAAAAAAACAAACGCTCATTATTCGGTTAAGCCGGGAGAGGACCTTTGTGTCATATAACCCATTCCGAATAGTGATACGTCGCGAATGAATAGCATTTGAAGGCCGGTGTGAAGACCGGATATTTGTGAAAATGAAAGGACAACCTGTCGAATGTCTCTGCACCGAGTTGCTCCGGTATAGAGATTTATATCACTCTTTTTGTGATGGGAAGTCCGGACGTGATTAGTGAATATCCGGATTGCAAGGGCTTCTTTGGAAGTGCCTTCGGTTCCGTTCGATCCCGGAACGGACTTGTATGAATGTGTGTCTGACGTTACACTTTGAGATGTAAAGCTGGTTTCTATCAAATACATTTCTGTTGGTGGCGCAGAATTTATTCTCTTAGCTTAACACCCTTCTCTGAGACGTACGAGCTCAGAGGTTATGTAGTTGATGGTTACTAGTGATACATTCCCAATTTGGTAATGTGGCACACGAAGTGCTGTTGATCAATTGTGGATCAAAGCGTTGCTTTGTGAAGAAGCGTGGCTTTGTGAAAAAGCGTGGCTTTGTGAAAAAGCGTAGCTTTGTGGACGAGACTTCGTCGAGCCTCACAACCCGGTAATGGTCGAAACAGGAATGTGCGGCAAAGGTTTGTAGGGGTAGCGCCCCTAGGGTATGCCATTTCCTTCTGGATAAAAGGTGATATCATGGTATGGAGCCCAGATATTTTACCTATGTTGATTATATTTTGTGGCTGTTGCTTTTCGATTGAGGATCCTCGGATAAAGGTCGGTAACGACCGGGGGATGGCATAGCTCGTGTGTTAGTTACCTAGTTACAGCTGTACATCGTGAGGTAGCGTCGGCCTTTTGTTTGCGGAGATCCGGTTAGGATCCGAGGCGTCTTTCCAGAGGCGTTCTATTTCGGTGTAAGGAAGTTCCTTAGCCTGATCATTTGTTGGAAATCCAAAGAAACAATACGAACCCTGTACGGTTTTTAATTGTATTACCTGCTATGGAATGTGGCGGTAACCTGCTACTGAACATAGTAGCTATAGTAGACATACAACAACAGTTGTATGTTGGCTAAGATTGATATTATACTTTCGAAATGTTTTCCACACTAGACATTAATAATAATATCAACTGATTTGCGTAGTAAGCAATTTTGACTATCATAAGGAGAAATCTCCTCCAATTCTGCGTTTGCATTGTGTGTGTGGTGGGAGGCCTTATGGTAGTTTCATTTTCCAAAAGCATTGCGAAGTTGTTTTATTTTCTTTGCGAAAATAACTGTTTTACGATCTCACACCAGTCACCATGACTGACCTGGAGTTTATTGTTCCCTTTCTAAACTCTGGGTGCCCATAATTTTCCACACGGGCAGCCTAGAGTTATTTTATCAGGATTCTGGATATTCTGGAGCTTTGGAGATGAGTTGGATGGAGAAGCGTACTATCGTACTTGTTATTTATTCCACTGTGTATTCTGTATGAGGACAAGTTTATATAACTGTCCATTGTTGTAAACTCTGATGATTGATGTATGTATAAACTGATATAGTCTTTTGTTTTAAAGATTATTGATTTATCTATTATATATTGTTCCGCTGCGATAGGTGAGATTCAGATGTTGTTCCTGTTCTGTGTTTTCTGTGTTATTTTTTTCTTCTTTTTCTTCTATCTTTTCTTCTACCTCTTCTTTTAACCCTAAAGTTTCATGTTTTCGCCATTCGATTTTTCGACAATTTGGTACAGTGGACGTATCGGTGTCGAGTTTTCGGAAGACGGATTTGCGGGTCTTTACACCTACGCCCAGGAAGACGTATCATCTATAAGAAAGAAAGGGATAGAAAAGAGAAAAGATAGAGAAGAAAGAACTAAAACAACATCAGAATCTCACAGCGGAACGAATAAATTATATTAATTACATAAGATATTACATAGTATCATATGCATTAGAGATACACAGCTTATACATCACAATTTAGACAGTTATAACACCTGTCTTTCATACAACTCAAAATATCACAGAGATACAACACAGTGGAAATACAGATAAACACTAACACAGTGGAAACACTATATCTCTATACGCCGAAGCCTTTTGCTCCATTGCTCCTCCAGAATTTGTCAAAGCTAACCTGAATCCCTTGACTACTCGTAAAAATTTGAGTACCCAAGAGTTTAGAAAATACAGAAATAAACTCCGGGTCAGACATGGGTCTGGTGTGAGTAACGGGTTAAAGTTGCTTAATTTTGAAAACCTTTGAAAACAAAAGGTATTACGTAAGACTTCCCACAAATAAATATGGGTAAGTTTTTACCTTACGCTAACCAAACATTTGATAGGAAATTCAGTGATATTATAATAGGGTCTAGGGTTTTCAAGTAAAGCTAGAAAATAGCTGAAATGCTTACATCTCACATTCCAACATAGTTGGGCACAACTAACTCGTACGGCACTTATTGGAGATTGGATTCCATACAATGGCAGGGCTACTAGGGTATCGCCCGTCACAGTACCTGGCCTAGATCAGCGTACCGAGGATCACTCCCAATCCCCTGCAACACAAGGCCGGAACCATCCCTTACTGGACAGTCCCAAACAAAACAACCCCGCAGTTGTTTGCAACCAACTGCCCACACAGCCGAATAAAAAGGGACATCTAGACAGGTGTATATCTCGCTCTCAAGTGGGTGCTATCCACGAAGCCTTGCTGCACCTCCCCTGTTTTAGCCATTCCCGGTTGATGAGGCTTGAGGCTACGATTACCTCATCAGAACACATCACTTAGAATGCTCATCGTCCACCTTACGATGTTCTAAAAGCATTCAATCCATACAAGTTCGTTCCGGGTTCGAACGAAACCGAAGGCATTATCTTGTTACACTCATTTTGGGATCACCCTCAGAGTTAACGACAATAACCCTTGCAGTCTAAATCTTCATCTTCACTTGAGATTCACGACTTATCGTTAATTTGGATTGATGTGGTTTTCGGATATCCAAATCTGAAAACCCGATCCCGGTCTCATCGAAATCCAAAACGTATCTTTTAGGTCCAAGTTGTTTTAAAGTTAAAACAATTCAATTCATATCTGTATTCACAAAGATAGATAATTCACATTATCACAGGTAGATAATCCATATCATCACAATTCAACCAAAGCATCTCATATCACAGAGCAGTCATATATATCAGAGATATCAAATTATCCTAACATTCAACATTTTTCAATCATCCATAAGCAAGATTACTTAGTCACACCATCTCTAATTAATTTAATTAACCACCAATGAATTAAATTAATTCTTTAATTACATTTAAATCCTGCTTACTTAACATAAATTAATTAATCCTCCTCTAATCATCCATCTTAATTAATCATCTTTGATTAATTATTCTTTAATTACTTTAAGTAATTATCCTTTAATCATCCTTAAACCATTCACATTGATTAATCTTTAATTAATCTCATTAATTAATTATATCATAATTAATTACATTAATTAATTATTCTTAATTAATTACATTAATTAATCAATTATTAATCACTTACCTTTAATTAATTAAACCTAAATTAATTTCTAACATAATCACTTGGATTACCTTTAATCCAACTTACTTATCTTTAATTTATTACAAATTAATTAATTAATCATCTCTTAATTATCTTCCTTAATTTATCTCCCTTGATAAATTATCCTTTAATTACTATAAGTAATTATCCTTTAATTACCCTTTCAATTAATCACTCTTGATTAATTATTTGTTAATTACAATAAGTAATTAACCCTTAATTATAGATTAATTATCCTTTAATTATTAATTTATAATTAGTTATTAATTAATGATTACTTCCATTAATTAAATTCCTTTTTAATTAATTACCTTAACAAGTAATTTATCACATTATTTATTATCCTTAATTATTTAATTAATTAACCATTCTTTAATTAATTAATTTAACCCTTTAACTAATTAATTTCATTGATTCTTTAATTAATAACACTAAGTGATTAACCCTTAATCACTTCCACTTAATTACTTTCATAAAGTAATAATCCTCTATTATTTTATTTAATAATTACTCTTTCCTTTATTACATCGAGTAATTATTCTTTAATTACTTCACCAGGTAATTACACTTAATTAATTTATAAGTGATTATCTTTAATTAATTACTAATTTATTTCTTTAGTTAATTATTTATCTAATCATTTAAAATTTATTAAATAATTTCTAAATCTGGAACGAACCAAAATACCCGAGCCAGCCACATCTCTTACTCGAGCAAAACACGAGAACCTCTCGTCCTACCTAAACTTCGAGTCAACCAATAGAACTACTCGAGTTCGACCCGATATATCTCCATTCTCCCCGACCTATACTTCACCAGGCATTCAAAGTGCACCGTGCACATGCACGGTGACTTTACGTCGCTCCGAGCAACCCTGAAGGCTCCAACATCTCGCCGTCAACTCCCCCAGTCCCTCCGGCAACCTAGATCGGCGAATACGCGAGCAGATCGAAATCGAACCCCTCGTTCCAAATAACAGAAACTAACCCGATCGAAAACCCACCCATCGCAGACGAACTCCGCCTCGAGAAGCCTCTCCGACCTCACCGAAACATCGCCTCGATCTCTAGCAACCTTTTCCCCCATCGCGAACAGTTCCGATGATCCACAGTTGTCGAACGAAGCTCGACATCCCCCTCAACAAAACCCGGTCACTAAACCGTATATCTCCTGTTTGCGCCAAAAATGGTCACAAACCCCGAATGTTGTGAAAGCACCAGTGTATGAATACAAATCAGCAATATTCAAACACAAATCTCAGATCTAAACAAACAACAAACAGCAATCCAGAAATAACGAACAAAAACACGAGATTTATAGTGGTTCGGCTATCTCCGGCCTATGTCCACTCCAAAGTTTTTATGGTTTTATTGCTTGATGTTTGAAGATTACAATTTCCTACTGCGTAGTACAACAGACTTTATGATTATAATCTGAATCTAAGGCAGCAATGGTGATCTGGAGTAAATCTGGCAGAGTCTGGGCGCTCTTTAGTTCTTCAAATTATCCGACCTCTTTTCTGAATGACCAGGGGCTCTATTTATAGGTGTAGGAGGCTGATATTTCGCCTAAACTGAAGGGAGACCAGTTCCAGTACGTCAGGGGGCCCACACGCCCGCTTTCTGGAAATCCAGGCCCACTTTGGGATCGATTCGAAGCAAGGTTCGAATCGATCAAGAAATTGTCCAATCAAGCTGAAATTTGGTGTGAACATTCTTCGACATGTGCCCAAGCTACTGTGAAAATTTCATAGCATTTGGACTTGTAGATCTCGAGTTATGATCGATTCAAGGTCGCTTTTCTGGTTGCAGCGCTCCGTTCGAATCGATTGCTTCGAATCGATCCAAGCGTGCGCTCCTGTGATGACGTGGAGCGCCTCCTTCGTATCGATCTGATTTCTATGCCGAGTTGACTGGGTCGACTCCATGATTTTAGCCGCTTCCTCTTGGTTTCGAGGTAATGGATTCGAAGCCATGCTTCTTCGAATCGATCGAATGGATGATCGTTCGAATCGATCAAAGAAAGTATTGATCGATTCAAAGTTGTCTCCACAGGGTCGATTCGAAGTACTACAGCCGGATGGATTCGAAGCAGGGTCGCTAGATGGATTCGAAGGACTTCCACCTGAGGGATACGAAGCAGGGTCGCTAGATGGATTCGTAGGAACTCAACTTGATGGATACGAACCAGATGTGTGTGAGGTCTCTGCCATTCTGATTGATGCGGAGGCGATGGATTCGAACATAGCTACTGCCGATGGATACGAAGACGTTGGTGCGAAGTCCATGGATTCGAACCGAGGCGTGATGATGGATACGAAGATAAGGCCACTTCCTCCAATTTGCATCGATCATATCTTGATCACACGAACTCGGATTAACCTGAAATTTGAAATGTAGCCTTCTCTAGCATTGATCAACATCCCCAATCGATTCCGTCCCGATCGGAGCCCGGTTAGATTTTGACGTCATCCATTGCAGCCTTGTTTCCAATCGAACTCCAATCCTGATATCCAATATTTCTTGCCAACTTGTTGATATTCCGGCCTTGACCAAAAGGTGGGATAACATTTGCCCCCCAAAACATGCCTTATGATAATAAGGCGTGTTTTGAATAATTCCGTATCCGATATCCAAAGTTCATAGCCAATTCCATGGCCAAACTCGAAGACTGGGTTATTAGTCCATCCTTATCCAAAAACCGAATCCAAGACCTATCTGGGTCGATATCCAAATCCGTAACCTCTCTGGGCTCTTTCCAAGCGCAATCCACACCTGACGACCGTGGTCCAGTGTCCCTGGACGTTGAGCTAACCTCTCCGGGTTCTTGCCAAGCGCAATCCACACCTGACGACCGTGGCCCAGTGTCCCTGGGCGTAAGTAATGCCATGGCTTAAGTCCTAAGCCGAATCCTGGTCACTCCGGACCCTTGTTGAGCATAGTCCATACTCAACGACCTGAGACAATAATCAATAATAAGGGGCCTAAGTCCTAGGCCGAATCCTGGTCACTCCGGACCCTTGTCGAGCATAGTCCATACTCGACAACCTGAATGAGTCAATTTACCATGTTCGGGCAAAAAGACTCACCCCTTGCCAGACGCAATCCACACCTGACGACCGTGTATCAAAACCAAAAAGGATCCAATCAAAATCCAATCAGAAATCCAATCCAAAATCCAAATCAAATCGGAAAACCGGAAATCCATATCAAAAATCGAAATCATCATCCAAAACGGAGAACAATCATCCGAATGAATGCCGAAACCAGAAAAACAAGCAAAAATCAAGAGTTCAATCCAAACTCCAAAAACCAAATCAGAAAACCAAGTGTCCAATCAAAAACAAAAAACAGATTTCGCAAACCATGGCTTTGCGGTTTATCATCATTCAGAGCATGTCTAGGGGCTATCTCCGTCCCCATACATGTGTAAATGACTCAGTTGCTCGCCAGTGGTTTGTTACTTATTTCATATTATCCTGGTCAATGGATGACCAATCGACCATCATTCCTGGGGCTCGCTCCATCATGGCTCGAGGTAGGCGGTGGTTGCTCCTGCTCCACCGCTGCATTCCGTACTCCAACATACTGCCTCAACTGTCCATTCCTCACATGCTCCTCAATTATGTCCTTTAAATGCCTGCAGCTGTTGGTATCATGCCCGTCCAGATCGTGGAAGGCACAGTGCCTTCCTGATGCCCTTTCCCGTTCAGATGGTTCTCTTCTAGCCGGCCTTCGGTAAGGAAGGCGATTCCGAGTTTCCAAGTAAATCCGCTCCAGCATCTCATTCAATTCTGTGTATGTGGAGAACTTTGGATCTTTCCATCGCTTCCTAGCTTTTTCAGAATTTTCGTCCAGCTTCCTTTTTCCTTTATCTTTATCCGAGCTTCCGTCGGATGGTCCTCCACCCCCGGTCACATTCACCTCTTTTAGCTTTAAGTCCATACATGCATCTTCTTGCCGAAGAAATCTTTCAGCTTCGTGAAAGAATTCCCTGAGATCCAGTGGTGGGTCTCGTACTAAAGATACCTTGAAATCTGAATCCTCTCTGACTCCCGACACCGCCGCCATCAAAACCATCGATGGATCCGGCCAATCCACCGAAGAAACCGCCGCATTAAATCGAGTTAAAAATGCTCTAAGCGATTCATCCGTTCTTTGCTTTACCGATGTTAACGTCATCACGTTCTTAGGTCTTTTGATATGAACCCGAAACTGTCCCAAAAACCTGTCCACCAATTCCCTCCAATTCCTAATAGATCCTTCCTCCAGCTGCCTAAACCACATTGCCGCTAGGTCTGTCAAGTATAAAGGGAAACATCTGGCCATTACTTCGTCCGATGCCCCCAGCACTTCCATGTGTCTAGTGTATCTCATCAAATGATCAGTTGGATCGGCCTTGCCATTATATACTTCCACGCTAGGTAACTTGAACTTAGGTGGATTCTGAGCTATCCTGATTTCCCCAGCGAATGGACTCCTGTTCACTCCTTCCAAATCCCGATTGGTCAAACCTCCACGCATAGTCTTCCTAATGATTTCCACTAATCCAGCGTTGCCTGTTAGGGGTTGCCCCCCACGCTCCCGAGGGAACTCCGGCACATATTCTTCATGTGGCTCATTAGCCGCAACGTTGGCTCCAGCCTGTTGAACTCCTTCCAAAGGTCCTTCTGCGTTGGATCCTGTGGGCCTGCCCCCAAGCCCTTGTTGATTGCCTTCCGGTTCTGTATTCTGTCCTCCATTGTGTTCCGCAACCCTAGTTCCTTGTTCCACATTTGCAGTCGCTGTAGTTGGTCCAAGGTTCTGTGTTCCTGCAGCTCTCATCTGCTCGAAGAAAGTCTGCATCATATCCTGTTGACTGTTCAGCAACCTCTCATGCAATGAATTTGCCATAGCTTCCATTTCGTCTCTCGTAATGTAAATCGAAGCTTGTCCTTCTCCAGCTCCGGAGGATGCCTCTTGACTTCCTCCCTGTTGGCTTCTCTCAGCTCTTTGTCTTGTTTGTCGAGTCATTGTCGAGTCAATCTGAATCCTTCAAACTTTCAAATCTAAACTTCAATCCGATGTAGCGGGTGCTAGTCCTTCTCAGTGAAAGCACCAAAGTGTTTGCGCCAAAAATGGTCACAAACCCCGAATGTTGTGAAAGCACCAGTGTATGAATACAAATCAGCAATATTCAAACACAAATCTCAGATCTAAACAAACAACAAACAGCAATCCAGAAATAACGAACAAAAACACGAGATTTATAGTGGTTCGGCTATCTCCGGCCTACGTCCACTCCAAAGTTTTTATGGTTTTATTGCTTGATGTTTGAAGATTACAATTTCCTACTGCGTAGTACAACAGACTTTATGATTATAATCTGAATCTAAGGCAGCAATGGTGATCTGGAGTAAATCTGGCAGAGTCTGGGCGCTCTTTAGTTCTTCAAATTATCCGACCTCTTTTCTGAATGACCAGGGGCTCTATTTATAGGTGTAGGAGGCTGATATTTTGCCTAAACTGAAGGGAGACCAGTTCCAGTACGTCAGGGGGCCCACACGCCCGCTTTCTGGAAATCCGGGCCCACTTTGGGATCGATTCGAAGCAAGGTTCGAATCGATCAAGAAATTGTCCAATCAAGCTGAAATTTGGTGTGAACATTCTTCGACATGTGCCCAAGCTACTGTGAAAATTTCATAGCATTTGGACTTGTAGATCTCGAGTTATGATTGATTCAAGGTCGCTTTTCTGGTTGCAGTGCTCCGTTCGAATCGATTACGTTCGAATCGATTGCTTCGAATCGATCCAAGCGTGCGCTCCTGTGATGACGTGGAGCGCCTCCTTCGTATCGATCCGATTTCTATGCCGAGTTGACTGGGTCGACTCCATGATTTTAGCCGCTTCCTCTTGGTTTCGAGGTAATGGATTCGAAGCCATGCTTCTTCGAATCGATCGAATGGATGTTCGTTCGAATCGATCAAAGAAAGTATTGATCGATTCGAAGTTGTCTCCACAGGGTCGATTCGAAGTACTACAGCCGGATGGATTCGAAGCAGGGTCGCTAGATGGATTCGAAGGACTTCCACTTGAGGGATATGAAGCAGGGTCGCTTGATGGATTCGAAGGAACTCAACTTGATGGATACGAACCAGATGTGTGTGAGGTCTCTGCCATTCTGATTGATGCGGAGGCGATGGATTCGAACATAGCTACTGCCGATGGATACGAAGACGTTGGTGCGAAGTCCATGGATTCGAACCGAGGCGAGATGATGGATACGAAGATAAGGCCACTTCCTCCAATTTGCATCGATCATATCTTGATCACACGAACTCGGATTAACCTGAAATTTGAAATGTAGCCTTCTCTAGCATTGATCAACATCCCCAATCGATTCCGTCCCGATCGGAGCCCGGTCATATTTTGACGTCATCCATTACAGCCTTGTTTCCAATCGAACTCCAATCCTGATATCCATCATTTCTTGCCAACTTGTTGATATTCCGGCCTTGACCAAAAGGTGGGATAACATCTCCCATGCTTGGCCACCGTGGCCATTAGAAAAATACCTCGACAATTTTCCTACACTTGCCGACCACCCAGCCATCTCCGGCTCAAATATCGTGCCTTCCCTTGCCGCCGATCATCGACAATTGACCAAAACGTCCATAAAAATCAACTAAAGAAATCCCACTAATTTCCAAACTAAAAATCAGGATATTCACATAAAAATTCATGATTTCTTATAGCTAATTCGATCATGCAATCAATTCTTAAAATTGAATTTATCCATTTTTGACCCAAATTAAATTTTCACTGTTATTTTTAAAATTTTGAGTCAAATATTTAATATAACTTCCAAGGATGATTTTTAGGAGTGATGTTACATGATTTCAAACACTTTTTATTTACAAATCAAAAGCTAACTACAATTCAATAATGAGATATTGAATTTTTAAAGAAATCAAAACCTGTAAACATCACAACAGAGCCTATATTATATCTACAGGCATTCATCACATATACGCATACATGCATTCATTTCAATCCAAGAATTCAGGCAAACATCTTGATTTTCATACATATATAAAAGTGGAAATCAAGATTTAAAAACTATTTTTAAAATCTATGTTTACTCACTTATATATATTCACACAAACATACTCATTCCAGAAATTAGCATGCAATCCAGATTTACACTTAAGCTTTTAAAAATTTGTTACTCACCTTTTAAACAGAAGACAGAGCACCCATATTTGAAAAACAGCTTGAAAACTGAAATCCTTTAGCTTTAAAAACCTTGCACTTGAATGCCTTTTGTTTTAAACTTGAGTTGCTTTGTTGTTTAGATTTGCATGCAGGTTGCTTGCTTTAAAACTTGGGTTGAAGATGAATGCATCAGATTTGATTTGAATTTGCTTGTAGGCTTCGAAAATGCAGGCAAGTTTGATTGTTGTTTAAATTTGTAAAATGGAAATGCTAACTTATTTTCTTTTTTCCTGGTTTGCTATGTAGTGAACGAACAAGAAGATATATATAAAAAGATAAGTTTGTATATGGGGGTAGGTGTTTACTGGTATAGTTTTTTTTACTAGTACACTATCTTTGATCAGAGATTACACTCTTTTTTTTTCAAATGGAGGCTGAATTGCTTTTTTCAACATTTCGAATTGACTTTGTTTGTGCTAGCATTAAATGCATGAGTACTTTATGTCTCATACTTATCTTATTTGTCTTGCATGTACATAGATATTTTATTTTACTTTTATGTTGATAGATTTTCTTTTACTTGCCTGCATATCTTTTTACAAGCTACATACATTATTATTTTACTTGCCTAGCATACTACTTATGCTTTCATACTTTATTCTTGCCTGATTTGTTTTTATATTATATGTGCATATATACTTTTGTTTTAGTTATGTTATAAATTTTTAACTTAAGTATTTAGTTCCATTCCTACATAATTGCTTATTTTTATCTCTCTTTTTATTTTAAACTTAAACTATTAAACACTAAATTTACTTATTATTTATTTTTATACTTACGTTTTGTATTGATAAGATTGATTTTATTTTAAATATTTTTGAAAGACTTTATTTTATATTTTCAAATCATAGCTTTGTCCAAAATACACATATATATGTAAATAATTTTTAAAATAACAATTTCTATTTATATAAAAATCCATTTGTAAAGACATTATATTATTAATATTGTTTTAAAAATAACTCATTATTAAATTAACATAATTTATAAAAGAGATTATCTCTTTATAAATAAACTACTTATTTTATCAAGCTATAAAAAAACAAATCTTTTTATTTAAATTTAAACTTAAGCTAGAATCATTTTAAACTTTTATCTTGAGTATTTTAAAGCCACATGGTTATTTATTTAATAGCTTAATATTAAATTAAATTTCCAAATTACCAAAAATACTAGAATTAGAAAATATGCCTTATTAATTAAATTTAAAACAAAACTCATCTATGTACAATATATATAACTATATATACATTATAAATAGAAAAAATTTTATTAGCTTTTAAAAGATACATTCACAAATCAATTTAATTTTTAATACAGATTATTAAATTGATATTGCCAAAAATTTCGGGATATCACAAGAACCTTGGTTTTGGTGGGGATTACTCCTTAGAGATAGGGTCAGTGGTACCCTAGAATGAGTTGAGTGTATTATATATGAAAGCATACTTGTTATTTTCTTATATATAATTTTTATATAGGATTATATTTTGATATAAAAAGAAATAATTTTTCTGGAAGTTATTATAGTATGTTGAGGTGATTGGTTGTAATTATTATAATCAAAATAAGATTATTAAATTTAAGTGGTTAAATATAACCAAATAGAAATTAGATAAGAATGAATTATACAAATAAGTTAAGCTAAAAATATATTCAAACCAGAGTTTAAATACCGGAGATTTTCGGAAATGATTTCCAAGGTGTTACCCTGATTATATTTTATATATAGAGAAATAATTTTTTAGAAAATTATTATGTAATATACGGTGTGTTTGGTTTCTAGATATGATAATATTGATTATTGTCATAAATTGGTTATTGGGTCTTAATAAAGGATGTTCATTACAAATTAAACAATGATAAAACATTGTGAAATGTTTTAAGGAAGTGAAATTATATAAGCATAATTTATAAATGTGACTTATAAACCAAAATGGATTTAAATTGTGAAGTTTGAATCTAAGTCCCGGAAATTTTGAAATGTGTTTCGAAGTGTTTTGAAGAAGAAAAAAAGTAATATCATTTAGAAATATTTTTGAATGAGAATTGTTTTAAATGGATTTTTGAAGTGATAAAGCACAAAACTCACTACAGTCGCTGGAAAATAACTCTGGTGATGACGGCCGCATCATTAGTGTTCACTTTCTAGTTTCTAGGTGACGGATTGCTCCCGTAGTCATTTGATATGGAAATTTTTGTTTTGAAAACAAGGGTGTTTTGGAAAGTCCGAAGGAATTTGTTTTGGGGAAAAAACAAGGTTGGTTTAAATTTAAAAGTGTGATTTGGTATATAAATGGGATATATATGTATATATATGATTTCAAGGTGACATGAAATAATATCGGGTATTTGAATTTTGGGATTCCCGTTAAAATGAGAAGTAGAACTGAAAGGAAAATTAAGTTTTGAACTTATAAGTGGGAAGTGATAATAATAAGAATTTAATTTTGGATGTAAAAATTTAAATTGAGTAAGTTAAATGGATTGAACGAATTGAAAATTTACTCAGGCTAAGTTAAATAAGTTTGAACTTATAACCTGAAATTTGGAATTCCAAGATAAATTTAGAATTTAACTTATGGAAGTTAAATAAATTACATAGTAAAAGGAAAGGTATATATTTGATAGAAGGGGTGAAAAAGAAGCTATATATGAATGATTCAAAACAATTTTTGAAATAATACGGGTTTTGAATTCTGGGAATTAGTAATGAACTAAATTATCAAATTAGTGGATGGAATTGTAAAATTTAACCTTGGATATTGAAATTTAACTTATGTTAAGTAAATAAGGGAGTCGAAGGAAATTGAATTTATTTGTAATAAATAAAAAGGCAAAGGGAAATTTAGTTAGTTTTATGAATTTACTTATGTCTTTGAAACTTTAAAAGTATAACAAAATGATCGAGAACAAATAAGGAAGATACCTAGAAATAAGGGTAATAATTGAAATTCAACTAATCGAGGTTTTAATTATAGGTTAGGAAGTCTATTAGAATCTAGGCCAAGTTGTAAAAGATGGCGAAAGGAGAAGAATGGAAGGCAAGGCATAGGGTGCAGAGAGCAGCTTCACGTAAGGCACGAGAAGAAGCAAGAATGGAATATGAGAAACGGATTAGTGAAAGAGCTGGACCAGGCCCTTATGATAATATCATATATTATAGATGTCACAATAAAGGACATTACGCAGTTAAGTGCAGTAAGCCAAGAAAGGAAAAGAATGAAGAAGTCAAACGTTTTTTCTCTGAGATTTCATGCTTTAAGTATCGTGAGAAAGGACATTTTCTAAATCATTGCCCTAAGGTGAGGAAGATAAAACTTAAACCCATAGTAACATTCGACGGGTCAACCATTTGCTACTATTGTAAAATGATAGGATACATTGCTAGAAATTGTCGAGACGAAATAAAAAGCAAGTTGTGAAACGCTTCGCGAACGGTGTGAAAATCATCAAAGATGGAAGTATAGAGTTCTTTTGTGGCAAATGCAAGAAATGGGGACACCCTGATATAGATTGCATGACGATTTTGACGAAATGTCAGGAAATACTTAAGGAAGTTTTTTTAGGTGCGGAGTGGTGATAAATGGCAGGTAGTGTTCGTTGTAATTAAGTAGGGCTCTATTCTTTCCTAAACCCCTAGGTAGTTGTTAAGGCGTCAAGATTTATGACCTTTTGTAAGACTTTTTATATGGATGAATGGATGTAATTTTTAACTTACTAGTGTTGTAGTCTATCGATGTTGTAAAATAATTTTTTTTATAGAAATACGATGTTATATAAAATCACTTATTTATATTGATTTGAACGTAAATTGAAATTACTTAATACACAATTGTGGAGATTTATTAGAATGAAGATCGAATAGTAACTATAACTGAAATGTACTTTATAAAGAAGTAAGAAATGTTACAATTAACTTGGTAAAGTAATCGAACTTGGAAATTTGATTTGGCATAAATGAGATTTTATATGTTAGTTATATATTCAAACTCCCCTTGTTGAATTTATAACCAGAAGGAAATGATCTTTGAAAGGTATTTGAAAATACTAAATGGAGTTTATATAAATATGAAGCAGATCCAAAAACTATTGATCCTAAAATTATTCGAGTTGGAAAGAATGATCTTATATGAGAATGAAACTGAAAATAGTTTTGGAAACTATTGATCTTTAAAGATTTTTGATTTTGACAAATAGTCGATTTTGGAAATTGGATGAAACGAATTCAAAACTATCGATTTTAAAAGTAACGATTTTATATAAATAAAGTTTATATGTGATACTTATAAAGTGTATGGTTTGAAAGATATTGTAAATATATATAGTATGATATGTTTTGAAATTATAAGTATGGAAAGGCACCCGCCAAGAAAGTTGAAAATTTGGAGTAGGAGATCCACTGGGTGGGTCTACCTTGGAATCCATAGGGTGGGTTCAATTAGAATTGGGATCCTAGAGGACGTCCGGACAAAAAATCATGAGTTCCCGGTGATCATTTGTTTACATAGCGTAAATCGAGGGGTATTATACCTACAGTTACTTATGGTTTTGCTGGGATAGCAACGCAACCTTTGTGTAACTGCTATCTATGAGAGTTAGTAGTGTAATTCGAGAGGCAGGGATTGCTTACAGTTACGTGTGGTTTTTCTGGGATAGCAACGTAACCTTCGTGAAACTGCGATCTATCGTGGTTCTATAGCATAATTCGGGGGGGGGGGGCAGAGATTGTCTACAATCTACGTTTGGTTTCGCTGGGATAGTCATGCAACCTTTGTGTAGCTATGAACTATGTGGTTTTGTTTTGATAGCGTAATTTGACGGGCAGAGATTGCCTACAGACTACTTACGGTTTCACTGGGATAGCGACGCAACCATCGTGTAGCTATGGTCTATCGTGTTCCCAGTGCGTAAATTGAGGGGTGTTGATGCCTACAGTTTACTTATGATTTCGCCGGGATGGCGACGCAATCATTGTGTTAACCGTGATCCATGGTGGTAAAGAAGGAAAAGGGGGTGATACTTTCCATATCATTTTTGAAAGGTTTTTCAAGTATTTTCACTTGGTATTGAAATAGGTCTACTAAGTACTTAGAGATTTTTAGTCCTACGCCTGATCAACGTATGACTAAAATTCTATAAGAACAAGGATGAACTTGTTAAGACATCGAGTTATGGAAAAATATTTTTAATATAAAACTAGTTTGGTAATACTATGTAATTTAAAACGTATGTATCCTAAAATGTAAAATAAAAGAGCAAGAAATTAAAATATTTTAGAAGATGATTAATTTAATAATATACATTCAAATTCTAATTCTCGCTTCGTTCCTTTTCGAGGACGAAAAGTTCGAGGGGGGGGGGGAGATTGAAACGACCCGGATTTTTAGCCATTTGATATTGGGATAATCAACTAATTTTAATGATTGGATATTGATTTTATAAGTCGAATAGATAAATTTTTTGATAATTGGAATATCTGAATCTTTAAATTTAAACTATATTAAAATTTAAAATGTGAATTCCTGAATAAGGAAAATGTATATATATGTATATAAAATTCACCATTTCAGACTTATGATAAAATATCTACATATCTATATACCAATATATACAAAACTTCATGACGGAAAATTTTAAATATATGTTAACAAAAATACATATGCATATAGATATATATGTTTATAAAAATATTGTATATGTAAATAAATGTATACATGAATATATAAACTTCATGATGGCAAATTTCGAATTTATGACTATATATATATGGGTATATGTTTATAAAAATAATGCATATGGGGATATATATATATATATGGAAACATGTGTATATCTAAATGTATATATGAATATGTAAATATATATGTATATGTATGTATGTATATGTAAAAATGGTAAAATAAATATGTATATTGTATATGTATGCATATCCATATATATATAAATGTATATATGGTGAGGATATGTATGTAAGTGTATATATCTATATATATGCATGTATATATACATAGGGAAAACATCATGACGAAAATTTCAAAATCAAGCACATAGTATTTCAAATCAAGCACATAAAATCAAATCAACATAATAAATCAAATCACTTATAAAATCAAATCAAAACCATGAAATCACATCAGCCAACAAAGTGAGAAAAAATGACCTATACATTAAAACACTACAACCACCATTCTGCCTTATGGTCTCCTTCACCTCGTCTATAAATATGAAGCTAGACTAGTTCCTTTTTCATATACAAAAGAAAATAACAAGTGATGACAGCAAAACAAAAGTCTGCTGACAATCTAAAATAAAGGATTCAAAGCTTAGAGGTGATAAAATAAGGAAAGCAGTGGTTCATCAAGTTTTTCTTACAGGTGAGTGAACAATTAAAACTTTGATTACAGGTTTATGCTTATATACGTATAACTATAATATAAGTGGAATATGAATATGAATATGAGTCAATTATATATGTGGTGTGAATATGTATATGTAGGGGTGTACTAGACATAGTCAGATATATCAAAAACCTATAAATGCTTCTCTGCTCATTTTTCTTAGTTTAAACAGTTAAACTTTAACTTAAAAAATCCCTAGCTCAATGATCAATTAGTTTTAGATCATGATTCCAAAATGAAAAATGTTTACCCTTAAGTATAGATTATTTTAAGATTTATTTCACTGAATTTCATCAATTATGGAACAAGAAAACCCTATATATCACTGAGCAGGTCGATTTTGGTCAAAAATCGAATGTCATAATTGAATGAATGGATCATATTGTTGTGATGGTGGTGGAGAAATATGGTTTTTAAGATAGCTTTGGGAATTTTTAAGATTGTGGGTGAGTAGGATTTTGGAGTTGATCGGAATTGGGATTTCGTCAAAATTGGGGCAACATGGTTAATTTGGAGGCAAGGCGGTTGGCGTAGAGGTGGCTCAAGGGGTGGCGCATCCGATAAAATAGCAAATGATTTTCTTATGGCGTGGGTAAGCGTGGCGAGGTCGTTATAGGGTTTTAGGGTTGTTTTGGGGTTGGCTTCGGGTTCGTAGCAATGGTGAAGTGGAGGAGGAAATGAGGGTCTGCGCACCAGGGGGAAAGGGAAGGGGAGAGGTTGGCGAATCTCTGGGTAAAGTTTGGTGGGAAATGGCGGCCGTAGGAGGTGAGGCGATTGGGAAGCATGGTGTCGTCCCAAGTTTTTTTTGGGTGGAAAGTTCGATTTTCGAATCAAAGTTTCGGTGCAGGTTCAGGTGGGTAGCCGTGATGGCAGGGCCATAGGCGATGTGGAGGTTGAACGGCGACAAGTTTCCGGTGGCCAGAAGTCGTGTGCATGTGCACACGTTCGTGCACAGGTAGGTGATTTCGAATGAATGAGAGAGGAGGAAAAGAAGAAAACTAGAAGAAGAAATGTTTTGGCTGGAGTTGTTTTAGTGGGCCGGGTTGGGTGTGGTTTGGGCCGAGAATTTAAAAAAAGAAATTTTAAATTATTTTACTAAATAACCTAAAATTCTAAAACAATATTTCTTTTCCATCTTTAAGAATCAAATCGACTAACAGGTTTGTGCATCGAGACCCTATCGTTTAGTAATCCCTTCTAAACTAATATCGTTGAGTTTCTCTACAATGTAAAATTTAACAATTTAAATAATTAAAGTGAACATATAAGAAATATTTTATTTGATTAATTGTCTGTTAATTAATCAATGGATTGTACAATTTTAATTAATTTAAAATAAATCGTTTTATTTAATTTCTCTGGTTAACGAGTAATCTGGAGAGAAAAAAAATGTAACTCGTCTCAGTTAATTGGAACAAATTCAATTCTGAATTGTAAACTGATTTATTATCAATTATAAATTATCGATCGAGTTAATGATCTATGTTGGCTGATATTGTTTTTAGCTATTTTTTCAATTATCTTTTGGCTGTACCATTAAGTAGCCAAACACATTAAAGTAGATAGAGTAAAACGTTGACACGTTTATTGGAAATAAATCGATGTGTACTTATCATTATTTCGAATTTTGGAAAAATATAATGGTTACAAGCAAATAAATTCGATGGATTGGTCATGATAAAGTGAACATATGGAATGAAATTCCATACGTGAACATTGACACCCTGATGGTGAAATTGATATTTAAACGGCATGGCTTTTAAAAATTTATCGGTTGAGTTCGATGAGACCGGGATCAGATATCAGCATTATCCGGAACCATTTCAATCAAATAACCACTACGAACCTTATGGTTTGATTGCAGAACCCAGTATGCTGGAATTTGAATAATTTAACAATTTTGACTATTTAATAAGTATTATACTTAGACAATATTTTAATATCACGGGGATTTCTATAAAATATTTTTGTTATCATAAGGGAAAAACCCGTCGTGTTTATGGGTGATGCGGTGTTACAATTTACCTTTGTTTTCAAAGGATTTGAAATTAATAATAATTCAAATTAAGTGTGTTTACTCACGCTGGTTTTCTAGACTGACTCATGTGTTACTTTTTTGTAATGCTCGGGTCAGACCGAGTATTACAGATTCAGGTTAGGATGCTATGGAGCTCAGGAGATAAGCTGGATGACAGAGATGTATTTCACGTACTTGATTATACTCCACTGTGTATTGTAGACTGTATATTCAGCACTTGAGGACAAGTTATTGTAACTGTCCATATTTCTATGTTGATGGTTGTACTCTGATAATTTGTATGTATATTAATAGCTACAGATTCTTTGTATAAAAATCTGTCATTATATATTATATTTTGCTCCACTACGATTGTGAGATTATGTGTTGTTGTTATTTTTGTTCTTCTTCTATCTCTTTTCTTCTTCACCCCTAATGATCTGGTATTTCTGTCACTTGACTATTCGGCATGTTATAAAGTAAACGTATGGATGTCGGTTTTCGAGGGTCGAAAATCCCCGGTCATTACAGTCGATATCACTCAATATATATTGAAGATTATGAATCTTCAATATAATGTTGTCCTCTATCATATATATATATATATTAATAAATTACTTACATACTCCTTAGTTGTTGAGCAAACTCAAGCTAGGGATGTTATGCGTAGTATTATTAATATATTGAACAAATGAGGTAAGATAACTATATGTATTTGTTGAGCAAACTCAAGGTACATATACTATACTTAGGCCATCACAATATGGTAGGTATGAGTGAATAATCTCTTTCGATTTGTTGAGCAAACTCAAGGTCGAAATGAGATTCGAACAAGGAAAAATGGGTTAGGAGTTGTATGTGATACAACCGATAAGGAGTTATCCATCGTTTGTGGGGCAATGATTTGTTGAGCAAACTCAAGGTCATAATACCAAAACAAATGAGTCCTAACACCCATTAGTGAAGTTGTAAGACTTCTATGTTTCATTTTAGGGTTTGGAGAAACATAAAAGACTAGTGGGAGCCTTATTAGAAAAATGAAATGGTAATATTTAACTTTCTAATATTGTAAGAACATATGCTATATAATGTTATAATTATCTACAATGATAAATTTGTGTATTTAATATGATTGATAAAACGTTTGTCAATTAACATATATAAACAAACTGAATTGAAAGTTGACAAATAGAAATATAATATATACTTACTAATAATTCTAATTGCATGTTATATAATGTTTCTATACCCATGCAAGTGCCTAATTTCAACTACTTAATACATTCGTAAGTTGGTCACTTATATGTTTATTTGGTTTAGACCGTGTATTGCATTTTATGAATTTTTGAACTCTAAATGCAATTCAAGACTATGGATATTTGATCCATGTACTTTCACATATAAATGTTATATGGTGAACAGTCATAGTTTGTGTGGTACAATATTTCGATGAAGTTAGTTCATTTGAAGTAAGCCAATAAACATTATTTTAAGATCATGTATTCAACTTGAATGATTTCAAAAGGATCATATTGTGTTAATGTAACACAAGACCATACACTACGAGATACATCTAAGAACTCGATCGTTAAAATGTCATCTTGATCGGTTTACATAAAGTGCAACATATTTGATGTCTTAAATGTTAAGAATAATCGAATGCTCTTTCGTAAAAGGTTTGTTATGATATTGTAGTAAGGTTTTCTTTTGAATAGTGTGTCCATTTGAAAGAAAAACAAATGTGTAAGAATAGATGTAATTTAAGGTAAAGTTGGAATGAAAAGAATGAACAGTCACTTCTGCTTCATAGAGAAACATTGGAAACAAGAATTGTAATAATAATTGATACTTAATATTAGAATATGAAATATGATTTTTATTCCAAAATGTATTTTCATATAGAAAATTGTTTTCTATAACATTTATTTCTTTGAGTTCAAGATATTTGATCAAAGAACTCTCCACTGTAAACTAGTTGCAGCATATGAAATAAGTAAACAATATTAACAATATTTAGTGAATGGTGGACCTCTAAATTTAGTATGCTATTATAGTAATGGCGGAAATAGTGGGAGCATACCATATAGCACCTAATGGTTGCATCAAATTACGAAAATTGTTTTCGTAAAATGTACCGAACATTATTTGTCAAATAATGTTTATTTTGGTATTGACTGAAAAATAGATATAACTATACTTCAATATGAGTATTATGAATATTCATTATGAAATAGAACTATATTATGGAATTTTTTTTCATAGTAAAAGTGATGCAACAAAAATACATATGTATCTAATATTATTTACAGTTGTTTTGGAATTATAGACTAAGCCGTAGTTTTGAGAAATAATTTACTATATGATTATGAATCATATGATACATGTTAATTATATCTCAAACAATTAATGGCTATGCACCCATTCAATGAGAGCATCATAAGAGTTGATGAACTCTTTGAATTAATACATATTGATGTATGCAATCACAAGTCTATTAATACCAAAAGGGTTCCGCATACTTTGTTATATTCATCGATGATTTATTACCAACATGTACATATGTATTGGATACACATGCAATAAGTTTATTATAAAATCATAGAATATAAAAGAAAAGTAAATAAAATAACATGCAATAGAATAAAATGATCTGATTTGGTCAAATAAGTGAGTATATTGAAAAGAGTTCCAAATGTACCTAAAAATGAATATAGATTCAATCTCAAAAGTCACTCCTCCATGTGATACATAATGATGCATTGATAAGAAGTAATCAGACATTGTTGGACAATTTACGATTAATTATGAGTGAAGTTGAGTTAGTTTCTTTTTATAAGGTCATGTACTTAAGAGTAGTACACAAGGTTGATATTATTTCATCTAAACAAACAGTTTAAAAAATCATACAAGATAAGGGTTTGTTAGAAATCCCAACATATCATAGGCCAAGGAGTTGGTAGGTTGTGCGAGTCGAAAGATTGCACGTAATAATTGTTCATGAGGGATCTTGTATGAATCTCCAAATTTTTTTTGAAAAGGTCTGTCATCAAATGACATATTTATGTTTTGAACATAATTTTTGTAAACTAAAATCAGTTTTATAAATAAAAAGGTTCATAAAGCGTTTATGAATCCCTATTATATTTGCACTAAGAAAAAATTGTTATTTCAAGATATATCAACTTCATTGTGAAGGAATTTCTTTGAGAAATTTTTTGTAGTTAAATGGAATTGGATCCGATCCATAGATAGAACTGATTATATAAGATGAAGTGAAATTAACTAACCTAAATGAAAACATGGCATTAGAATGTCTAATAAGTATTCTTGTACATCGAAAAGAAACTATGAGTTTCTTATTAATGTCGAAAATATACATTACCCTCGGTTGTTTAATTAAACCATTAAGATTGTTGACTCTATATGGTATGATGTGCAAATCTGAAAGAATTCCAAGTACGCTATCAAAATATGATTTTGGTGGTCGTAACCAAAGAGATGTGATCCATCGGCCGAGATTGTGTCTTTATTGGAGAGACTAATGTGGTTGGAATTAAATGAGCAACGTTGATAAGAATAATATCACAAATTTCAATTATTAAAATTAGCATAACAGATTCGGTATTCAACATGCTCAAGTTAATTCAGATTTACTCACAAAATTATTGCTCGATAAGACTTAGTGTTTGGTACTTATGTATTGAAACAAAAATTTTTAAATAATGATTTAGAGTAAGTCGTTTACACATATTAACCAAAAATACCTCAAAGTCAGTGGGAGCGATATTAGGTTTGTGATCCTTTGGATATGATTGAAGAAATGATAC
The DNA here is from genome assembly GCA_030737815.1 of Allium fistulosum. Taxonomy (NCBI): domain Eukaryota; kingdom Viridiplantae; phylum Streptophyta; class Magnoliopsida; order Asparagales; family Amaryllidaceae; genus Allium; species Allium fistulosum. The sequence continues at coordinate 905,221,003 of CM060903.1, forward strand.
GAATGTATCATTTTATAAGCATCAAGATTGAATAAGTATTTTGATAGAAATATCAAATAGTTTAAGTTTCAATCAAAGTGTAGAGGAAGCGTGTGTTCATAAGAAAGAACGTTAAAAGGTACATTGATATTTCTAAACTATAAGTAAACAACACGTTGTTGATTTTAACAATATGCTTGTATTAAAATCAACTTTAGTTGTTTTAATACTTAATTTTGGATTGTAAATGATGTCTTTTATGGTGAGTATAAAAGATATAGGGATTGTCCCAAAACGATATACAAGAGCACCCTATTAAAAAGAGAACATGTAAGTTGGATTATTTATGCATTAGCAATATGAATTATTATACAGGTTATGTTGTGTATGATATTGTGTTTTGTTTATGTATTTGATACATGGAGCAAATATAAAATCCAAATTGATATCACTAAATGGTTGTTTGAGGTGTTCTCGCATATTTATGAAATACTAGAGAATTGTTTATAAAAACAACGAACTCGTTATGATGGAACATTTGGACACAAAATTTTATAAGTGATATTGAGTATAACATGTCAATGATAAAATTCAAGTTAAAATCTTTAATTTGAAAATATTTCAAAATAAAAGTGATTGTTGTCGATTCAACGAAATGTTGAGAACATTAACTTGAATAGCGCTATAATAAACCAATGTATATAGATATAAATGTACAAATTTATAATTGAGCCAAAGGTGAATCCAAATGTTGAGAATCCCATAATATTGTTATAAGGTAACAATGTCATGAAATTGGTCATGATAGGACTTAAAGCTCACTAGAAGTCGAAAGACATACTTCGAATCATTCCACATGATAAAGGTAGTTTATCAGTGTCAGAGAGAGTTAATCGTCATAGTAGATAATTAAAACATAATAACATACCCATTCACTAAGGGACTGACCTAATTGGTTTTGAGAAAACTGATTGGAGAAGTTGAAATTAGATTCCATAATTGACCCCAAGTGCAAGTGGGAGATTGATAGAGTTAGGGGTATGCCCTAGGAGCAATTATGTAATTCGTTACATATATCTAACTCGTTGACCAATCTTATTCGAAATAAAAGGTATTTTCTTCCTATTATATACTTGATATAATGTGATTATATTAATTAATTAACTTAATTAAAAGTATATTTAATAGAAAAATCCCTAAATGGTCTATTTTATGATAGTAGTTACAAAGTGTTATAACCGTGAGTAATTTATCACAACGAAACAAATATACCATTTTAAATGTTCCTAGTCAAGATGCATCGAAACTGGATATCGATGTATCTGTTGAGATTGGAGTACGTAACGCTCTCTAAATGTTGGGCAGTTGTTCGGACGGCTAAATGTCTATCGAGTTAGAAAATAGCCGAACGAATATAGAAATAAAAATTTATAACCGCAAGCGCACGGCGTACTATTGAAGTACGTGGCGAATACGGGTCTATTCGCAGGGAATTGTAGATTTTAAATTTCTATTCAATCAAATTAAACCAAAGTTGAAGAATATTTAAGCTAGAAAATGAGGAAACTAACAAACTAACAACTACAAATGTGAATAAAAACTATGAGAATGAAATGACAATTTAGAGATAATTCCACTCTCTAGATCACATAAATCAACAAAATGAAGTTATGATCTCTCTTTTCTTATCATTAGTGTAATTAGTCGATGTGTTTATCATAAGTATGGTATATTTGTGCTATTAATTAGCACAATATAAACCATCAAACTATAACACAACCACTAATACACATTTAACTCTCATGAAATATGACAACAAAGTTGAAAGCAAAATCTATTTTAAGCATGGCCTATTAACTATTAATTAGAAATATAAGCCATCAAATTTTAATTTCAACATTCACTTCTTTTCCATAATCATATGTAGATGAAGAGGCAATTTGTGTTTTGTTTGTTTAAGCATAGTCTATTTGTTATGAACAATATAGACTATCAAATTCAAAGCTAAACAACATCATTAAACCACTCCAATCATTATCATTAAGCACAAAAAGAGAGCATAAACATCAAATTAAGTTGAAGCCACATGATTAGAGAGCTTCATTACCCCAAAATTGAAGGGTTTTAGCCTCTCATATTTGTTATCATATGAACAAATGTAGCATGCAACATGAAGGAAAAAGAAAAGGAAAAAGAAAGCAAAGTGAAGAAAAACTATTCTACTTGCATGAAAAATAAATCTACACTACTAACATGAAAGTAAATAAGCATGAAAAGAAAAAGAACATGTATTGAAGTTGCATAAAAAAATTACATAAAGAGAAATGGCTAAGTAGCCATGAAAAGAAAGAGAGAACTTGTCTTTTATTTTTTTGCCTAAACTAAAACTAAGAGGAACTAAGAGGAGAGAAGGTTACATGAAACATAAGGGGATTTTATACATGTGTTAAACCCTAATTCATATTTTTGGGGAATGCCCAAAATACCCTCTTAGGAAGTCTGGAGGCCAAGTAATCATTAGCTTCAAATAATCCTCATTTAAGTGTACATGAATCCATTAATTCCATAAGCATGTGCATTAGCCTCTAATTTGTACATTAAGGTAGGTGGGTAGGTGGGGTCCTCCATTATCTTCACTTTGAATTATTTCCATCTTCATTTGTTCTCTTCACTCTTGTGCATGCATGTGTCTTCATGAACCCACTCCTATTTGAGATCAAATTCCTACACAAATATATATAAATTTCCAATTAATTTTTCTCAAATTAATATATGCACAAAAATGACCATTTTGCCCTTGGATGAAGAAGAATATGTGACGATTTGAAAATAATATGAATTTTGGTTTAAACAAGTTAAAATGCCCGATATGATCATTTATTTAATTTAAATAGATTAAATATGGTGGTAAAAATATGCACATTTACGTGCACATCAAATACCCCCACACTTATCTTTTTATTCGTCCTCGAATAAAGGAAAACTAAGATAAATCCGTTTTCGTAGGGAGCACGATTGCATTGAGCGTATGCAACAAGCCCTTAAGCCTCTGGGTGTCCCCAGTAGGACGAGTGTTGTCTCGTGAGGGTTTTCAGTGGATACTACCCACAAAATCCAAATGCAGGATGAAAATATTTACAAATGCAAGATTTATTTACAAAGATGTGAATGCAAGTTTTTGAAAATTTTTACGAATGAAGGATTTACTTTTAAATTAACACAAATAAGTTAAATACATGTTTGGTCATTATCTTGAAATTTAAGTCATTTACTCGTCAAAATTTCCAACAAAAATTAAGTCATCATAACAAATAGACAATAGTTTAACTCGTTGTTTTAGTTGATAACAAAGTGTTACCATGAAATAGGTCCTTAGTTGATTATCAAAGTTTATTAAAGTGGTATTTCATTTCATTTCAATAACAAATCAAATCAAATAAGTTAAAATAGTGCTTGGATTTCATTAGCTTACTCTCTCAATTTTTTGAAAATTTTATTGATATTTACAATATTTACATATGCCTAACTCAGATAAACTGAGGCCAGATATATTACCCATGCACTGCCTTGCGGACTGATGTGAGGGGAATACAGAGCGTGGCGAGTGAACACACGAGTGTGAAAACCTATTGACTGTAGGCGTTATTAAAAAGAATTTATATATATATACACCTAGCTCATATAAACTGAGGCCAGATATACCGATCATGCACAGCCTTTCGGGCTTACGTGAGAAAGGTACAGAGCATGGCGAGTGTACACACAAGTGTGCACACCTGTCGACCGTAGGTGTTAATAGAAAATATTTACATATATACAAATGTTTTTTTTCTTTTTCAGATTTTTTTATAGAAAGAGAGATTTTTTGCAAAATCATCTTAGCACCACTTAACTTAGAAGACAAAAAAAATGTTATATCCTTTACTTTAAATCAACCACTTTTTTAAAACAAAGATTTTCAATTAGGATATATTTCATAATTATCACGTATGAATCTTCCTATATACAAGTTAAACCATTATTATTTGTAATCAAACTTCATTTTTATTTTTGTTAAGACGAATAAATTTTCAAAAATTTCAATTTAATAAACCAAAACCACATATTTATCTTATAGTGTTTCTTTAAAAATAAATTAAAATGCTTAAAAGAAAATTTTGTTTGTTTTTTTTGTTTTTGAGATTTTTTTTAAATTTTGGAAAAATTGAAAATGATTGTGAGTCTCCCCCCACACTTGATTTTGACTGTGTCCCCACAGTCAACCCAAGTGAAAGGAGAAAAATGAAAATAAAAACATGACCTTTATTTAAATGAAAATTAACGGTATTTACACGGGATCAGAAAGTATATCATCAAAAAGTAAATGAAACGGTCTTCCAAAGACTGATTCATTTGTCTCGTCAAGTATACGAGACACGGCTTAAGCTCGAAAAACCAAATCGTAAAAGATTTCAAAGTTGAATTTTGATTTGGAAAAACGCACGTCGTTTTATTAAAAATCGTACGAGTTGTTTTGGTTTCGAGAATTTTGGGGTAGATATAACGATTGATTGAAATTCAAGTTTATTTTCACCAAATTGAAATTCAAGTTTGTCATTGAAAAATTCTTCAAAATTATTGATTTCAAAATCAAAGTGGTGATTTAAATTTTCCCCGTTGGAATTTAACAACTCGTCATCAAAAAGTCCAAAAAACTCGTGTTCGTTAAATTTGACTTCCTTTGTTGGATTATCAACAACTTTATTGCATAAATCAAGTCCAAAATTCATAGTTGTTGTATTCAAATTTTCAGAAAAAGGAAGATCGAAATTTAAATTTGGTTCCACACCCTCAAATGAATTGAAATCCAACTCAATTACCGTGTTTTCAACAACTTCATTAAGATTATTATTTTCAATTTCAAAAGTTGTTATTTGAAAATCGTCGATTCGGGTAAAAGATGGATTATTACTTAACTCGTCACGCGTTGGGATTTGGTTTTGTTGTTCACGTTCTTTCATATAAGTTTCAAACAACGAATCCGTGTGTTCATCGTAAATCCCATCCATTTGCTCAATAAAATCCAATTTATAATTATTAGCTTGAGGATTTTCAATTTGGATTTGTTGAGAACAAAAATTTTCACTTGCATCATAGTCGAGATTATTCCCATTGCCAAAATTATTTGTAAAGTGGATCACATTTTCAATTTGATTTTGAAATTCATTTTGGAGTTCAAAATTGAATTGGCATGGGTTATGCTCGAAATCGTTTGAATTTTGAAGTGAATTCAAATTTTGATTATTTTGAAAACTTTGATTTGAATCATTGCCCAAATATGAATTACACAAATCATTTATCATTTGATTTTGTTGTGTAGAGATTTCAAGTAAAGACGAAATGCTCTTTTCAAGATTTGAGGGTTAGTCAACGTTTTGAAAATTTTGTGGTTCAAAATTTGAATCATTTAAACAATAGTTGTTGTTAAAATATCCATACGAATTTGGAGTGAAATTATATGGATTATATTGATTTTCACAACTATCGTAAAATTCATGTGAATATGAAAATCCAGACATTTTCAAGAATGTGTTTGGTTTTTTTTTATAAAGGAAAAATATTTACAAATAAAATTTATTTTTCAAAAGGGAAATTGATTTTTGTTTTGTTTTTTGGTTTTTTCAATTTTTTTTTGAAAAGGTTTTATTTTTTTTTTGGATTTTTGATTTTCTAAAAAAACTAAGTAAATTTTGATTTGAAAATGTTCAAAGGAAAAGGAATATATACAATTTTTTTTAATTTTGGATTTTGAATTTTTTTGTTTTTTTTAAATATGCATGAACTAATGCAACTAAATGAATGCAAGGGTTAATTACAAATGATTTATCCTAAGTTAACCCAAAATTGTATAATCACAAATTATCTTAAATCAACAAGATAGTTCTCAGCCAGGTAACGGGCAGGAGTTATCGGTGTACCACGAATCACCGTAGCAATGCAGCCGAAGGTTTAAGTACCTTCAGAGGAACAACCACTATAATATTTACGAATCACCGTAATATTTATAAATGGTTAGTACTCTGCCGTAGCCTAGACACCGAGAAATTAAATTGTTCAAAGAAGACAACTTCTCAATACACAGTTAAAAGTTATCGATGTCTAACCTTTATTACTAATCAAAATTCTAGGATGAAATGCAAAGCAGAAATTAAGCGTGTATTAACAATGCAACTACGAATGGATTTTTTTTTTTAATTTTTGATTTTTTTTTAAATATATATATATACAAATACAAGCAATCAACAATGCAACTAAAATAAAAGCAAGAGATATATACAATGCAAGGCAAATAAAAACAATAAATATATCAAGCAAGCAGTTTTTATTTTTATTTTTGGCAAGCGGGGTGTCTCCTTCTGCTTCGGCAACCTGAAATAAAAAGAAGATACATACACAAGTTTTTTTTTTGTTTTTTTTTGGTTTTTTTAATTTTTTTTGGAGAGGAAACTAAAAAGTAAGGTTTTACTTAAAAAAAAAATAATTTTTTTATACGAGATTAGACAAAACTAAACTAAAAGAAAACAGCTTTCCTTTTTTAAACAAACTCACTCTCTTAGATAAGGATGGTGTTAAAAAAACAAAAATTAAAACAAACGAATAAAAGGAAAACAAAAGAAATAAAAAAATTATTCACAGAACACTACACCCTCCGATCCTTATATCTTGGCCCAATTTTCTAAAACCACCCAAAACCCCTTTTTTCGTTTTCGTTCAAACAATACCAGATAATAATAAAAACAGTCATTTTCAATCCTCAATAAAATTCCATGGTACACCAAATTCACAATCGCGTTCGAGGTAGGAGGTTATGGAAGCTGCGAGTGGTTTTGGTGGCGAAGGGCGTGATGGGTTTCGGGGAAGGTTGAACGATGTCGTGGTTTCGAAGTGAATTAAGGATTGTTGTGAATTGCTGGAGTTGTTCTGTAGTGGTTGAGGTTGATTTCAGGGGAAGATGCCGTAGGACTTTCGACGATTGGTGGTTCGAGTGATGTTGTGAGGGGGTGTTAGATTGTCAGGTTCGTGGTTTGCTGGAGTTTGTTGGAGAGCAAGGTGTTTTGTCAGCGATTTGGTGGAGGATGTTGACGAAGCAGGGTTATGCAGTTTGACTGCGGCGAAGTGGTTGACTGGTTCGTTGTATGGCTGTTCAGGGGAAGGCACCGTGCACTATGTTGGTTTGAATTTTTGTTTTTGATGGTTGTTAGGTCACTTTTGCTTCTGATTGGAAGTAGTGGTGGTGCACAGGAGTCAGAGGAGCAGGATTAGTTGACAGCGGTGACTTGCTGTGATAGATATGTGAATGGTGGTATGTATATGGTATGGTAACGTTTTGCAGTTGCAGTATTATTGTAGTTGAAGTTGAAGTTGTAAGGAGATGGTGCTATAATGATTATGTAGGCTGCAAGTAGAAATAGATGAAGTGCTGGTGGTTTGCTTGTTTGGTGATAGAAGAGTGTAGACTGTGGTGAAATGGTGGGGATACAGTAGTAGTAGTTGCAGAGAAGTACAGAAAATGGCTTGTATGTGGTAGAACTGTGGTGGGAAGATTGTAAGTTGATGGTGGAGTTGTTGTGAAAGTTGAAGTGTTTTGACGTTGAGAAGATATATGGTTGCAGAGGACGGCTACTGTGATTTTATAAAAAGGGAAAGTTGCTGATCAGGTTGGCTGTAGGGTAGCAGGAATGGTTGGCAGTTTTGGAATGGTTGATGATGATGTAGCTTAGTGGTTGATGGTTGATTTGAAGGCAGAACAGAAGTGTATGCAAGTGGTTGAGAAGTTTGTGGGATTGTATATGATCAGTGTATCTGGGATATATGAGCAATGTATTTGGAATGTATGTGCAATTGTATGATGGAAGTTTGTGGTTTTTGCAAGGAAGAGTTGGAGGTTGTATGAGGAGCAGGTGGTATTTCAAATGCAAGTGAATGGGGTGGAGATGTATGGAACTGCAGGGAGGCTTGTTGGAGTGTGACAAAATGATATGGCAGAGGGGATGTTTGAAGTTGAGATGTGAAAGTGGTGAAGTATGCAAGTGCAGTAAACAGAGAGACAGAGGAGAGCAAATAAAGGCAATGCAATGCTTTTTTTATGTAAATTGTAACTGCAAAGTAAAAAATGAAATGCAAATTGTAAAAGGAAATTGAGGAATGCAATGAAAATTTTTCTTTTTAAAATGAGATTGTGTATATGCTTTTTTTAATATGAAAAGCAATGCAAATGGAGAAGGAAACAAGAACAATAAACACACAAACAAATGCACACAAAAATCACACAATAACACAAAAATTTTTTAAAATGCACACACATACACAATATGAAACACACAAAAATCAAACAAAGAAAAATAATCCGAAGAATAGATAATCAAAATCAAAGCAATTCCCCGGAAACGGCGCCAAAAACTTATTCGGACGGCTAAATGTCTAACGAGTTAGAAAATAGCCGAACGAATTTAGAAATAAAAATTTATAACCACAAGCGCACGGCGTACTATTGAAGTACGTGGCGAATACGGGTCTATTCGCAGGGAATTGTAGATTTTAAATTTCTATTCAATCAAGTGTGCACACCTGTCGATCGTAGGTGTTAATAGAAAATATTTACATATATACAAATGTTTTTTTTTTCTTTTTCAGATTTTTTTTATAGAAAGAGAGATTTTTTGCAAAATCATCTTAGCACCACTTAACTTAGAAGACAAAAAAATGTTATATCCTTTACTTTAAATCAACCACTTTTTTAAAACAAAGATTTTCAATTAGGATATATTTCATAATTATCACGTATGAATCTTCCTATATACAAGTTAAACCATTATTATTTGTAATCAAACTACATTTTTATTTTTGTTAAGACGAATAAATTTTCAAAAATTTCAATTTAATAAACCAAAACCACATATTTATCTTATAGTGTTTCTTTAAAAATAAATTAAAATGCTTAAAAGAAAAATTTGTTTTTTTTTTGTTTTTGAGATTATTTTTTTAAATTTTGGAAAAATGGAAAATGATGGTGAGTCTCCCCCCACACTTGATTTTGACCGTGTCCCCACAGTCAACCCAAGTGAAAGGAGAAAAATGAAAATAAAAACATGACCTTTATTTAAATGAAAATTAACGGTATTTACACGGGATCAGAAAGTATATCGTCAAAAAGTAAATGAAACGGTCTTCCAAAGACCGATTCATTTGTCTCGTCAAGTATACGAGACACGGCTTAAGCTCGGAAAACCAAATCGTAAAAGATTTCAAAGTTGAATTTTGATTTGGAAAAACACACGTCGTTTTATTAAAAATCGTACGAGTTGTTTTGGTTTCGAGAATTTTTGGGGTAGATATAACGATTGATTGAAATTCAAGTTTATTTTCACCAAATTGAAATTCAAGTTTGTCATTGAAAAATTCTTCAAAATTATTGATTTCAAAATCAAAGTGGTGATTTAAATCTTCCCCGTTGGAATTTAACAACTCGTCATCCAAAAGTCCAAAAAACTCGTGTTCGTTAAATTTGACTTCCTTTGTTGGATTATCAACAACTTTATTGCATAAATCAAGTTCAAAATTCATAGTTGTTGTATTCAAATTTTCAGAAAAAGGAAGATCGAAATTTAAATTTGGTTCCACACCCTCAAATGAATTGAAATCCAACTCAATTACCGTGTTTTCAACAACTTCATTAAGATTATTATTTTCAATTTCAAAAGTTGTTATTTGAAAATCGTCGATTCGGGTAAAAGATGGATTATTACTTAACTCGTCACGCGTTGGGATTTGGTTTTGTTGTTCACGTTCTTTCATATAAGTTTCAAACAACGAATCCGTGTGTTCATCGTAAATCTCGTCCATTTTCTCAATAAAATCCAATTTATAATTATTAGCTTGAGGATTTTCAATTTGGATTTGTTGAGAACAAAAATTTTCACTTGCATCATAGTCAAGATTATTCCCATTGCCAAAATTATTTGAAAAGTGGATCACATTTTCGATTTGATTTTGAAATTCATTTTGGAGTTCAAAATTGAATTGGCATGGGTTATGCTCGAAATCGTTTGAATTTTGAAGTGAATTCAAATTTTGATTATTTTGAAAACTTTAATTTGAATCATTGCCCAAATATGAATTACACAAATCATTTATCATTTGATTTTGTTGTGTAGAGATTTCAAGTAAAGACGAAATGCTCTTTTCAAGATTTGAGGGTTAGTCAACGTTTTGAAAATTTTGTGGTTCAAAATTTGAATCATTTAAACAATAGTTGTTGTTAAAATATCCAAACGAATTTGGAGTGAAATTATATGGATTATATTGATTTTCACAACTATCGTAAAATTCATGTGAATATGAAAATCCAGACATTTTCAAGAATGTTTTTGGTTTTTTTTTTATAAAGGAAAAATATTTACAAATAAAATTTATTTTTCAAAAGGGAAATTGATTTTTGTTTTGTTTTTTGGTTTTTTCAAATTTTTTTTGAAAAGGTTTTATATTTTTTTTGGATTTTTAATTTTCTAAAAAAACTAAGTAAATTTTGATTTGAAAATGTTCAAAGGAAAAGGAATATATACAATTTTTTTTAATTTTGGATTTTGAATTTTTTTTTGTTTTTTTTAAATATGCATGAACTAATGCAACTAAATGTATGCAAGGGTTAATTACAAATGATTTATCCTAAGTTAACCCAAAATTGTATAATCACAAATTGTCTTAAATCAACAAGATAGTTCTCAGCCAGGTAACGGGCAAGAGTTATCGGTGCACCACGAATCACCGTAGCAATGCAGCCGAAGGTTTAAGTACCTTTAGAGGAACAGGCACTATAATATTTATGAATCACCATAATATTTATAAATGGTTATTACTCTGCCATAGCCTAGACACCGAGAAATTAAATTGTTCAAAGAAGACAACTTGTCAATACACAATTAAAAGTTATCGATGTCTAATCGTTACTACTAATCAAAATTCTAGGATGAAATGCAAAGCAGAAATTAAGCGTGTATTAACAATGCAACTACGAATGGATTTTTTTTTTGTTTTTTTTTAATTTTTGCATTTTTTTAAATATATATATGCAAATGCAAGCAATCAACAATGCAACTAAAATAAAAACAAGGGATATATACAATGCAAGGCAAATAAAAACAATAGATATATCAAGCAAGCAGTTTTTATTTTTATTTTTGGCAAGCGGGGTATCTCCTTCTGCTTCGGCAACCTGAAATAAAAAGAAGATATTTGCATAAGTTTTTTGTTTTGTTTTTTTTTTTTGGTTTTTTCAATTTTTTTTTGGAGAGGAAACTAAAAAGTAAGGTTTTACTTAAAAAAAATAATAATTTTTTTATACGAGATTAGACAAAACTAGACTAAAAGAAAACAGCTTTCCTTTTTAAAACAAACTCACTCTCTTAGATAAGGATGGTGTTAAAAAAACAAAAATTAAAACAAACGAATAAAAGGAAAACAAAAGGAATAAAAAAATTATTCACACAAGTGACACAACACTACACCCTCCGATCCTTATATCTGGGCCCAATTTTCTAAAACCACCCAAAACCCCTTTTTTCGTTTTCGTTCAAACAATACCAGATAATAATAAAAACAGTCATTTTCAATCCTCAATAAAATTCCATGGTACACCAAATTCACAATCGCGTTCGAGGTAGGAGGTTATGGAAGCTGCGAGTGGTTTTGGTGGTGAAGGGCGTGATGGGTTTCGGGGAAGGTTGAACGATGTCGTGGTTTCGAAGTGAATTAAGGATTGTTGTGAATTGCTGGAGTTGTTCTGTAGTGGTTGAGGTTGATTTCAGGCGAAGATGTCGTAGGACTTTCGACGATTGGTGGTTCGAGTGATGTTGCGAGGGGGTGTTAGATTGTCAGGTTCGTGGTTTGCTGGAGTTTGTTGGAGAGCGAGGTGTTTTGTCAGCGATTTGGTGGAGGATGTTGACGAAGCAGGGTTATGCAGTTTGACTGCGGTGAAGTGGTTGACTGGTTCGTTGTATGGCTATTCAGGGGAAGGCACCATGCACTATGCTGGTTTGTTTTTTTGTTTTTGATGGTTGTGAGGTCACTTTTGCTTCTGATTGGAAGTAGTGGTGGTGCACAGAAGTCAGAGGAGCAGGATTAGTTGACAGCGGTGACTTGTTGTGATAGATATGTGAATGGTGGTATGTATATTGTATGGTAACGTTTGGCAGTTGCAGTATTATTGTAGTTGAAGTTGAAGTTTTAAGGAGATGGTGCTATAATGATTATGTAGGCTGCAAGTAGAAATAGATGAAGTGCTGGTGGTTTGCTTGTTTGGTGATAGAAGAGTGTAGACTGTGGTGAAATGGTGGGGATACAGTAGTAGTAGTTGCAGAGAAGTACAGAAAATGGCTTGTATGTGGTAGAACTGTGGTGGGGAGATTGTAAGTTGATGGTGGAGTTGTTGTGAAAGTTGAAGTGTTTTGACGTTGAGAAGATATATGGTTGCAGAGGACGGCTACTGTGATTTTATAAAAAGGGAAAGTTGCTGATCAGGTTGGCTGTAGGGTAGCAGGAATGGTTGGCAGTTTTGGAATGGTTGATAATGATGTAGCTTAGTGGTTGATGGTTGATTTGAAGGCAGAACAGAAGTGTATGCAAGTGGTTGAGAAGTTTGTGGGATTGTATATGAGCAGTGTATCTGGGATATATGAGCAGTGTATTTGGGATGTATGTGCAATTGTATGATGGAAGTTTGTGGTTTTTGCAAGGAAGAGTTGGAGTTTGTATGAGGAGCAGGTGGTATTTCAAATGCAAGTGAATGGGGTGGAGATGTATGGAACTGTAGGGAGGCTTGTTGGAGTGTGACAGAATGATATGGCAGAGGGGATGTTTGAAGTTGAGATGAGAAAGTGGTGAAGTATGCAGGTGCAGTAAACAGAGAGACAGAGGAGAGCAAATAAAGGCAATGCAATGCTCATTTTTTTTTACATAAATTGTAACTGCAATGTAAAAAATGAAATGCAAATTGTAAAAGGAAATTGAGGAATGCAATGAAAAATTTTCTTTTTAAAATGAGATTGTGTATATGTTTTTTTTAATATGAAAAGCAATGCAAATGGAGAAGGAAACAAGAACAATAAACACACAAACAAATGCACACAAAATCACACAATAACACAAAATTTTTTTTAAATGCACACACACACACAAAATGAAACACACAAAAATCGAACAAAGAAAAATAGTCCGAAGAATAGATAATCAAAATCAAAGCAATTCCCCGGCAATGGCGCCAAAAACTTGTTCGGACGGCTAAATGTCTATCGAGTTAGAAAATAGCCGAACGAATATAGAAATAAAAATTTATAACCGCAAGCGCACGACGTACTATTGAAGTACGTGGCGAATACGGGTCTATTCGCAGGGAATTGTAGATTTTAAATTTCTATTCAATCAAATTAAACCAAAGTTGAAGAATATTTAAGCTAGAAAATGAGGAAACTAACAAACTAACAACTACAAATGTGAATGAAAACTATGAGAATGAAATGACAATTTAGAGATAAATCCACTCTCTAGATCACATAAATCAACAAAATGAAGTTATGATCTCTCTTTTCTTATCATTAGTGTAATTAGTCGATGTGTTTATCATAAGTATGGTATATTTGTGCTATTAATTAGCACAATATAAACCATCAAACTATAACACAACCACTAATACACATTTAACTCTCATGAAATATGACAACAAAGTTGAAAGCAAAATCTATTTTAAGCATGGCCTATTAACTATTAATTAGAAATATAAGCCATCAAATTTTAATTTCAACATTCACTTCTTTGCCATAATCATATGTAGATGAAGAGGCAATTTGTGTTTTGTTTGTTTAAGCATAGTCTATTTGTTATGAACAATATAGACTATCAAATTCAAAGCTAAACAACATCATTAAACCACTCCAATCATTATCATTTAGCACAAAAAGAGAGCATAAACATCAAATTAAGTTGAAGCCACATGATTAGAGAGCTTCATTACCCCTAAATTGAAGGGGTTTAGCCTCTCATATTTGTTATCATATGAACAAATGTAGCATGCAACATGAAGGAAAAAGAAAAGGAAAAAGAAAGCAAAGTGAAGAAAAACTATTCTAATTGCATGAAAAATAAATCTACACTACTAACATGAAAGTAAATAAGCATGAAAAGAAAAAGAACATGTATTGAAGTTGCATAAAAAATTACATAAAGAGAAATGGCTAAGTAGCCATGAAAAGAAAGGGAGAACTTGTCTTTTATTTTTTTGCCTAAACTAAAACTAAGAGGAACTAAGAGGAGAGAAGGTTACATGAAACATAAGGGGATTTTATACATGTGTTAAACCCTAATTCATATTTTTGGGGAATGCCCAAAATACCCTCTTACGAAGTGTGGAGGCCAAGTAATCATTAGCTTCAAATAATCCTCATTTAAGTGTACATGAATCCATTAATTCCATAAGCATGTGCATTAGCCTCTAATTTGTACATTAAGGTAGGTGGGTAGGTGGGGTCCTCCATTATCTTCACTTTGAATTATTTCCAGCTTCATCTGTTCTCTTCACTCTTGTGCATGCATGTGTCTTCATGAACCCACTCCTATTTGAGATCAAATTCCTACACAAATATATATAAATTTCCAATTAATTTTTCTCAAATTAATATATGCACAAAAATGACCATTTTGCCCTTGGATGAAGAAGAATATGTGACGATTTGAAAATAATATGAATTTTGGTTTAAACAAGTTAAAATGCCCGATATGATCATTTATTTAATTTAAATAGATTAAATATGGTGGTAAAAATATGCACATTTACGTGCACATCAAATACCCCCACACTTATCTTTTTATTCGTCCTCGAATAAAGGAAAACTAGGATAAATCCGTTTTCGTAGGGAGCACGATTGCATTGAGCGTATGCAACAAGCCGTTAAACCTCTGGGTGTCCCCAGTAGGACGAGTGTTGTCTCGTGAGGGTTTTCAGTGGATACTACCCACAAAATCCAAATGCAGGATGAAAATATTTACAAATGCAAGATTTATTTACAAAGATGTGAATGCAAGTTTTTGAAAATATTTACGAATGAAGGATTTAATTTTAAATTAACACAAATAAGTTAAATACAGGTTTGGTCATTATCTTGAAATTTAAGTCATTTACTCGTCAAAATTTCCAACAAAAATTAAGTTATCATAACAAATAGACAATAGTTTAACTCGTTGTTTTAGTTGATAACAAAGTGTAACCATGAAATAGGTCCTTAGTTGATTATCAAAGTTTATTAAAGTGGTATTTCATTTCATTTCAATAACAAATCAAATCTAATAAGTTAAAATAGTGCTTGGATTTCATTAGCTTACTCTCTCCATTTTTTGAAAATTTTATTGATATTTACAATATTTACATATGCCTAACTCAGATAAACTGAGGCCAGATATATTACCCATGCACTGCCTTGCGGACTGATGTGAGGGGACTACAGAGCGTGGCGAGTGAACACACGAGTGTGAACACCTATTGACTGTAGGCGTTATTAAAAAGAATTTTTATATATATACACCTAGCTCATATAAACTGAGGCCAGATATACCGATCATGCACAGCCTTTCGGGCTTACGTGAGAAAGGTACAGAGCATGGCGAGTGTACACACAAGTGTGCACACCTGTCGACCGTAGGTGTTAATAGAAAATATTTACATATATACAAATGTTTTTTTTCTTTTTCAGATTTTTTTTATAGAAAGAGAGATTTTTTGCAAAATCATCTTAGCACCACTTAACTTAGAAGACAAAAAAAATGTTATATCCTTTACTTTAAATCAACCACTTTTTTAAAACAAAGATTTTCAATTAGGATATATTTCATAATTATCACGTATGAATCTTCCTATATACAAGTTAAACCATTATTATTTGTAATCAAACTTCATTTTTATTTTTGTTAAGACGAATAAATTTTTTTCAATTTAATAAACCAAAACCACATATTTATGTTATAGTGTTTCTTTAAAAATAAAATGCTTAAAAGAAAAATTTGTTTGTTTTTTTTGTTTTTGAGATTATTTTTTTAAATTTTGGAAAAATGGAAAATGATGGTGAGTCTCCCCCCACACTTGATTTTGACTGTGTCCCCACAGTCAACCCAAGTGGAAGGAGAAAAATGAAAATAAAAACATGACCTTTATTTAAATGAAAATTAACGGTATTTACACGGGATCAGAAAGTATATCGTCAAAAAGTAAATGAAACGGTCTTCCAAAGACCGATTCATTTGTCTCGTCAAGTATACGAGACACGGCTTAAGCTCGGAAAACCAAATCGTAAAAGATTTCAAAGTTGAATTTTGATTTGGAAAAACGCACGTCGTTTTATTAAAAATCGTACGAGTTGTTTTGGTTTCGAGAATTTTTGGGGTAGATATAACGATTGATTGAAATTCAAGTTTATTTTCACCAAATTGAAATTCAAGTTTGTCATTGAAAAATTCTTCAAAATTATTGATTTCAAAATCAAAGTGGTGATTTAAATCTTCCCCGTTGGAATTTAACAACTCGTCATCCAAAAGTCCAAAAAACTCGTGTTCGTTAAATTTGACTTCCTTTGTTGGATTATCAACAACTTTATTGCATAAATCAAGTTCAAAATTCATAGTTGTTGTATTCAAATTTTCAGAAAAAGGAAGATCGAAATTTAAATTTGGTTCCACACCCTCAAATGAATTGAAATCCAACTCAATTACCGTGTTTTCAACAACTTCATTAAGATTATTATTTTCAATTTCAAAAGTTGTTATTTGAAAATCGTCGATTCGGGTAAAAGATGGATTATTACTTAACTCGTCACGCGTTGGGATTTGGTTTTGTTGTTCACGTTCTTTCATATAAGTTTCAAACAACGAATCCGTGTGTTCATTGTAAATCTCGTCCATTTTCTCAATAAAATCCAATTTATAATTATTAGCTTGAGGATTTTCAATTTGGATTTGTTGAGAACAAAAATTTTCACTTGCATCATAGTCAAGATTATTCCCATTGCCAAAATTATTTGAAAAGTGGATCACATTTTCGATTTGATTTTGAAATTCATTTTGGAGTTCAAAATTGAATTGGCATGGGTTATGCTCGAAATCGTTTGAATTTTGAAGTGAATTCAAATTTTGATTATTTTGAAAACTTTAATTTGAATCATTGCCCAAATATGAATTACACAAATCATTTATCATTTGATTTTGTTGTGTAGAGATTTCAAGTAAAGACGAAATGCTCTTTTCAAGATTTGAGGGTTAGTCAACGTTTTGAAAATTTTGTGGTTCAAAATTTGAATCATTTAAACAATAGTTGTTGTTAAAATAACCATACGAATTTGGAGTGAAATTATATGGATTATATTGATTTTCACAACTATCGTAAAATTCATGTGAATATGAAAATCCAGACATTTTCAAGAATGTTTTTGGTTTTTTTTATAAAGGAAAAATATTTACAAATAAAATTTAATTTTCAAAAGGGAAATTGATTTTTGTTTTGTTTTTTGGTTTTTTCAAATTTTTTTTGAAAAGGTTTTATATTTTTTTTGGATTTTTAATTTTCTAAAAAAAACTAAGTAAATTTTGATTTGAAAATGTTCAAAGGAAAAGGAATATATACAATTTTTTTTAATTTTGGATTTTGAATTTTTTTTGTTTTTTTTTAAATATGCATGAACTAATGCAACTAAATGAATGCAAGGGTTAATTACAAATGATTTATCCTAAGTTAACCCAAAATTGTATAATCACAAATTGTCTTAAATCAACAAGATAGTTCTCAGCCAGGTAACGGGCAAGAGTTATCGTGCACCACGAATCACCGTAGCAATGCAGCCGAAGGTTTAAGTACCTTTAGAGGAACAACCACTATAATATTTATGAATCACCATAATATTTATAAATGGTTATTACTCTGCCATAGCCTAGACACCGAGAAATTAAATTGTTCAAAGAAGACAACTTGTCAATACACAATTAAAAGTTATCGATGTCTAACCGTTATTACTAATCAAAATTCTAGGATGAAATGCAAAGCAGAAATTAAGCGTGTATTAACAATGCAACTACGAATGGATTTTTTTTTGTTTTTTTTAATTTTTGCATTTTTTTAAATATATATATGCAAATGCAAGCAATCAACAATGCAACTAAAATAAAAACAAGGGATATATACAATGCAAAGCAAATAAAAACAATAGATATATCAAGCAAGCAGTTTTTATTTTTATTTTTGGCAAGCGGGGTATCTCCTTCTGCTTCGGCAACCTGAAATAAAAAGAAGATATTTGCACAAGTTTTTTTTTTATTTTTTTTTGGTTTTTTCAATTTTTTTTGGAGAGGAAACTAAAAAGTAAGGTTTTACTTAAAAAAATAATAATTTTTTTATACGAGATTAGACAAAACTAGACTAAAATAAAACAGCTTTCCTTTTCTAAACAAACTCACTCCCTTAGATAAGGATGGTGTTAAAAAAACAAAAATTAAAACAAACGAATAAAAGGAAAAAAAAAGAAATAAAAAAATTATTCACACAACACTACACCCTCCGATCCTTATATCTTGGCCCAATTTTCTAAAACCACCCAAAACCCCTTTTTTCGTTTTCGTTCAAACAATACCAGATAATAATAAAAACAGTCATTTTCAATCCTCAATAAAATTCCATGGTACACCAAATTCACAATCGCGTTCGAGGTAGGAGGTTATGGAAGCTGCGAGTGGTTTTGGTGGCGAAGGGCGTGATGGGTTTCGAGGAAGGTTGAACGATGTCGTGGTTTCGAAGTGAATTAAGGATTGTTGTGAATTGCTGGAGTTGTTCTGTAGTGGTTGAGGTTGATTTCAGGCGAAGATGCCGTAGGACTTTCGACGATTGGTGGTTCGAGTGATGTTGCGAGGGGGTGTTAGATTGTCAGGTTCGTGGTTTGCTGGAGTTTGTTGGAGAGCGAGGTGTTTTGTCAACGATTTGGTGGAGGATGTTGACGAAGCAGGGTTATGCAGTTTGACTGCAGTGAAGTGGTTGACTGGTTCGTTGTATGGCTGTTCAGGGGAAGGCACCATGCACTATGCTGGTTTGAATTTTTGTTTTTGATGGTTGTGAGGTCACTTTTGCTTCTGATTGGAAGTAGTGGTGGTGCACAGAAGTCAGAGGAGCAGGATTAGTTGACAGCGGTGACTTGCTGTGATAGATATGTGAATGGTGGTATGTATATTGTATGGTAACGTTTGGCAGTTGCAGTATTATTGTAGTTGAAGTTGAAGTTTTAAGGAGATGGTGCTATAATGATTATGTAGGCTGCAAGTAGAAATAGATGAAGTGCTGGTGGTTTGCTTGTTTGGTGATAGAAGAGTGTAGACTGTGGTGAAATGGTGGGGATACAGTAGTAGTAGTTGCAGAGAAGTACAGAAAATGGCTTGTATGTGGTAGAACTGTGGTGGGGAGATTGTAAGTTGATGGTGGAGTTGTTGTGAAAGTTGAAGTGTTTTGACGTTGAGCAGATATATGGTTGCAGAGGACGGCTACTGTGATTTTATAAAAAGGGAAAGTTGCTGATCAGGTTGGCTGTAGGGTAGCAGGAATGGTTGGCAGTTTTGGAATGGTTGATGATGATGTAGCTTAGTGGTTGATGGTTGATTTGAAGGCAGAACAGAAGTGTATGCAAGTGGTTGAGAAGTTTGTGGGATTGTATATGAGCAGTGTATCTGGGATATATGAGCAGTGTATTTGGGATGTATGTGCAATTGTATGATGGAAGTTTGTGGTTTTTGCAAGGAAGAGTTGGAGTTTGTATGAGGAGCAGGTGGTATTTCAAATGCAAGTGAATGGGGTGGAGATGTATGGAACTGTAGGGAGGCTTGTTGGAGTGTGACAGAATGATATGGCAGAGGGGATGTTTGAAGTTGAGATGAGAAAGTGGTGAAGTATGCAGGTGCAGTAAACAGAGAGACAGAGGAGAGCAAATAAAGGCAATGCAATGCTCTTTTTTTTTATGTAAATTGTAACTGCAATGTAAAAAATGAAATGCAAATTGTAAAAGGAAATTGAGGAATGCAATGAAAATTTTTCTTTTTAAAATGAGATTGTGTATATGTTTTTTTTTAATATGAAAAGCAATGCAAATGGAGAAGGAAACAAGAACAATAAAAACACAAACAAATGCACACAATAACACAATTTTTTTTTAAATGCACACACACACACAAAATGAAACACACAAAAATCGAACAAAGAAAAATAATCCGAAGAATAGATAATCAAAATCAAAGCAATTCCCCGGCAATGGCGCCAAAAACTTGTTCGGACGGCTAAATGTCTATCGAGTTAGAAAATAGCCGAACGAATATAGAAATAAAAATTTATAACCGCAAGCGCACGGCGTACTATTGAAGTACGTGGCGAATACGGGTCTATTCGCAGGGAATTGTAGATTTTAAATTTCTATTCAATCAAATTAAACCAAAGTTGAAGAATATTTAAGCTAGAAAATGAGGAAACTAACAAACTAACAACTACAAATGTGAATGAAAACTATGAGAATGAAATGACAATTTAGAGATAATTTCACTCTCTAGATCACATAAATCAACAAAATGAAGTTATGATCTCTCTTTTCTTATCATTAGTGTAATTAGTCGATGTGTTATCATAAGTATGGTATATTTGTGCTATTAATTAGCACAATATAAACCATCAAACTATAACACAACCACTAATACACATTTAACTCTCATGAAATATGACAACAAAGTTGAAAGCAAAATCTATTTTAAGCATGGCCTATTAACTATTAATTAGAAATATAAGCCATCAAATTTTAATTTCAACATTCACTTCTTTGCCATAATCATATGTAGATGAAGAGGCAATTTGTGTTTTGTTTGTTTAAGCATAGTCTATTTGTTATGAACAATATAGACTATCAAATTCAAAGCTAAACAACATCATTAAACCACTCCAATCATTATCATTTAGCACAAAAAGAGAGCATAAACATCAAATTAAGTTGAAGCCACATGATTAGAGAGCTTCATTACCCCTAAATTGAAGGGGTTTAGCCTCTCATATTTGTTATCATATGAACAAATGTAGCATGCAACATGAAGGAAAAAGAAAAGGAAAAAGAAAGCAAAGTGAAGAAAAACTATTCTAATTGCATGAAAAATAAATCTACACTACTAACATGAAAGTAAATAAGCATGAAAAGAAAAAGAACATGTATTGAAGTTGCATAAAAAAATTACATAAAGAGAAATGGCTAAGTAGCCATGAAAAGAAAGAGAGAACTTGTCTTTTATTTTTTTGCCTAAACTAAAACTAAGAGGAACTAAGAGGAGAGAAGGTTACATGAAACATAAGGGGATTTTATACATGTGTTAAACCCTAATTCATATTTTTGGGGAATGCCCAAAATACCCTCTTACGAAGTGTGGAGGCCAAGTAATCATTAGCTTCAAATAATCCTCATTTAAGTGTACATGAATCCATTAATTCCATAAGCATGTGCATTAGCCTCTAATTTGTACATTAAGGTAGGTGGGTAGGTGGGGTCCTCCATTATCTTCACTTTGAATTATTTCCAGCTTCATTTGTTCTCTTCACTCTTGTGCATGCATGTGTCTTCATGAACCCACTCCTATTTTAGATCAAATTCCTACACAAATATATATAAATTTCCAATTAATTTTTCTCAAATTAATATATGCACAAAAATGACCATTTTGCCCTTGGATGAAGAAGAATATGTGACGATTTGAAAATAATATGAATTTTGGTTTAAACAAGTTAAAATGCCCGATATGATCATTTATTTAATTTAAATAGATTAAATATGGTGGTAAAAATATGCACATTTACGTGCACATCAAATACCCCCACACTTATCTTTTTATTCGTCCTCGAATAAAGGAAAACTAGGATAAATCCGTTTTCGTAGGGAGCACGATTGCATTGAGCGTATGCAACAAGCCGTTAAACCTCTGGGTGTCCCCAGTAGGACGAGTGTTGTCTCGTGAGGGTTTTCGGTGGATACTACCCACAAAATCCAAATGCAGGATGAAAATATTTACAAATGCAAGATTTATTTACAAAGATGTGAATGCAAGTTTTTGAAAATATTTACGAATGAAGGATTTAATTTTAAATTAACACAAATAAGTTAAATACAGGTTTGGTCATTATCTTGAAATTTAAGTCATTTACTCGTCAAAATTTCCAACAAAAATTAAGTTATCATAACAAATAGACAATAGTTTAACTCGTTGTTTTAGTTGATAACAAAGTGTAACCATGAAATAGGTCCTTAGTTGATTATCAAAGTTTATTAAAGTGGTATTTCATTTCATTTCAATAACAAATCAAATCTAATAAGTTAAAATAGTGCTTGGATTTCATTAGCTTACTCTCTCCATTTTTTGAAAATTTTATTGATATTTACAATATTTACATATGCCTAACTCAGATAAACTGAGGCCAGATATATTACCCATGCACTGCCTTGCGGACTGATGTGAGGGGAATACAGAGCGTGGCGAGTGAACACACGAGTGTGAACACCTATTGACTGTAGGCGTTATTAAAAAGAATTTATATATATATACACCTAGCTCATATAAACTGAGGCCAGATATACCGATCATGCACAGCCTTTCGGGCTTACGTGAGAAAGGTACAGAGCATGGCGAGTGTACACACAAGTGTGCACACCTGTCGACCGTAGGTGTTAATAGAAAATATTTACATATATACAAATGTTTTTTTTCTTTTTCAGATTTTTTTTATAGAAAGAGAGATTTTTTGCAAAATCATCTTAGCACCACTTAACTTAGAAGACAAAAAAAATGTTATATCCTTTACTTTAAATCAACCACTTTTTTAAAACAAAGATTTTCAATTAGGATATATTTCATAATTATCACGTATGAATCTTCCTATATACAAGTTAAACCATTATTATTTGTAATCAAACTTCATTTTTATTTTTGTTAAGACGAATAAATTTTTTTCAATTTAATAAACCAAAACCACATATTTATCTTATAGTGTTTCTTTAAAAATAAAATGCTTAAAAGAAAAATTTGTTTGTTTTTTTTTGTTTTTGAGATTATTTTTTTAAATTTTGGAAAAATGGAAAATGACGGTGAGTCTCCCCCCACACTTGATTTTGACTGTGTCCCCACAGTCAACCCAAGTGGAAGGAGAAAAATGAAAATAAAAACATGACCTTTATTTAAATGAAAATTAACGGTATTTACACGGGATCAGAAAGTATATCGTCAAAAAGTAAATGAAACGGTCTTCCAAAGACCGATTCATTTGTCTCATCAAGTATACGAGACACGGCTTAAGCTCGGAAAACCAAATCGTAAAAGATTTCAAAGTTGAATTTTGATTTGGAAAAACGCACGTCGTTTTATTAAAAATCGTACGAGTTGTTTTGGTTTCGAGAATTTTTGGGGTAGATATAACGATTGATTGAAATTCAAGTTTATTTTCACCAAATTGAAATTCAAGTTTGTCATTGAAAAATTCTTCAAAATTATTGATTTCAAAATCAAAGTGGTGATTTAAATCTTCCCCGTTGGAATTTAACAACTCGTCATCCAAAAGTCCAAAAAACTCGTGTTCGTTAAATTTGACTTCCTTTGTTGGATTATCAACAACTTTATTGCATAAATCAAGTTCAAAATTCATAGTTGTTGTATTCAAATTTTCAGAAAAAGGAAGATCGAAATTTAAATTTGGTTCCACACCCTCAAATGAATTGAAATCCAACTCAATTACCGTGTTTTCAACAACTTCATTAAGATTATTATTTTCAATTTCAAAAGTTGTTATTTGAAAATCGTCGATTCGGGTAAAAGATGGATTATTACTTAACTCGTCACGCGTTGGGATTTGGTTTTGTTGTTCACGTTTTTTCATATAAGTTTCAAACAACGAATCTGTGTGTTCATCGTAAATCTCGTCCATTTGCTCAATAAAATCCAATTTATAATTATTAGCTTGAGGATTTTCAATTTGGATTTGTTGAGAACAAAAATTTTCACTTGCATCATAGTCAAGATTATTCCCATTGCCAAAATTATTTGAAAAGTGGATCACATTTTCGATTTGATTTTGAAATTCATTTTGGAGTTCAAAATTGAATTGGCATGGGTTATGCTCGAAATCGTTTGAATTTTGAAGTGAATTCAAATTTTGATTATTTTGAATACTTTAATTTTAATCATTGCCCAAATATGAATTACACAAATCATTTATCATTTGATTTTTTTGTGTAGAGATTTCAAGTAAAGACGAAATGCTCTTTTCAAGATTTGAGGGTTAGTCAACGTTTTGAAAATTTTGTGGTTCAAAATTTGAATCATTTAAACAATAGTTGTTGTTAAAATATCCATACGAATTTGGAGTGAAATTATATGGATTATATTGATTTTCACAACTATTGTAAAATTCATGTGAATATGAAAATCCAGACATTTTCAAGAATGTTTTTGGTTTTTTTTTATAAAGGAAAAATATTTACAAATAAAATTTATTTTTCAAAAGGGAAATTGATTTTTGTTTTGTTTTTTGGTTTTTTCAAATTTTTTTTGAAAAGGTTATATTTTTTTTGGATTTTTAATTTTCTAAAAAAACTAAGTAAATTTTGATTTTGAAAATGTTCAAAGGAAAAGGAATATATACAATTTTTTTTAATTTTGGATTTTGAATTTTTTTTGTTTTTTTTAAATATGCATGAACTAATGCAACTAAATGAATGCAAGGGTTAATTACAAATGATTTATCCTAAGTTAACCCAAAATTGTATAATCACAAATTGTCTTAAATCAAAAAGATAGTTCTCAGCCAGGTAACGGGCAAGAGTTATCGGTGCACCACGAATCACCGTAGCAATGCAGCCGAAGGTTTAAGTACCTTTAGAGGAACAACCACTATAATATTTATGAATCACCATAATATTTATAAATGGTTATTACTCTACCGTAGCCTAGACACCGAGAAATTAAATTGTTCAAAGAAGACAACTTGTCAATACACAATTAAAAGTTATCGATGTCTAACCGTTATTACTAATCAAAATTCTAGGATGAAATGCAAAGCAGAAATTAAGCGTGTATTAACAATGCAACTACGAATGGATTTTTTTTTTTTTTTGCATTTTTTAAATATATATATGCAAATGCAAGCAATCAACAATGCAACTAAAATAAAAACAAGGGATATATACAATGCAAGGCAAATAAAAACAATAGATATATCAAGCAAGCAGTTTTTATTTTTATTTTTGGCAAGCGGGGTATCTCCTTCTGCTTCGGCAACCTGAAATAAAAAGAAGATATTTGCACAAGTTTTTTTTAATTTTTTTTTTTGGTTTTTTATAATTTTTTTTGGAGAGGAAACTAAAAAGTAAGGTTTTACTTATAATAATTTTTTTTATACGAGATTAGACAAAACTAGACTAAAAGAAAACGGCTTTCCTTTTTTAAACAAACTCACTCTCTTAGATAAGGATGGTGTTAAAAAAACAAAAATTAAAACAAACGAATAAAAGGAAAACAAAAGAAATAAAAAAATTATTCACACAACACTACACCCTCCGATCCTTATATTTTGGCCCAATTTTCTAAAACCACCCAAAACCCCTTTTTTCGTTTTCGTTCAAACAATACCAGATAATAATAAAAACAGTCATTTTCAATCCTCAATAAAATTCCATGGTACACCAAATTCACAATCGCGTTCGAGGTAGGAGGTTATGGAAGCTGCGAGTGGTTTTGGTGGCGAAGGGCGTGATGGGTTTCGGGGAAGGTTGAACGATGTCGTGGTTTCGAAGTGAATTAAGGATTGTTGTGAATTGCTGGAGTTGTTCTGTAGTGGTTGAGGTTGATTTCAGGCGAAGATGCCGTAGGACTTTCGACGATTGCTGGTTCGAGTGATGTTGCAAGGGGGTGTTAGATTGTCAGGTTCGTGGTTTGCTGGAGTTTGTTGGAGAGCGAGGTGTTTTGTCAGCGATTTGGTGGAGGATGTTGACGAAGCAGGGTTATGCAGTTTGACTGCGGTGAAGTGGTTGACTGGTTCGTTGTATGGCTGTTCAGGGGAAGGCACCGTGCACTATGCTGGTTTGAATTTTTGTTTTTGATGGTTGTGAGGTCACTTTTGCTTCTGATTGGAAGTAGTGGTGGTGCACAGAAGTCAGAAGAGCAGGATTAGTTGACAGCGGTGACTTGCTGTGATAGATATGTGAATGGTGGTATGTATATTGTATGGTAATGTTTGGCAGTTGCAGTATTATTGTAGTTGAAGTTGAAGTTTTAAGGAGATGGTGCTATAATGATTATGTAGGCTGCAAGTAGAAATAGATGAAGTGCTGTTGGTTTGCTTGTTTGGTGATAGAAGAGTGTAGACTGTGGTGAAATGGTGGGGATACAGTAGTAGTAGTTGCAGAGAAGTACAGAAAATGGCTTGTATGTGGTAGAACTGTGGTGGGGAGATTGTAAGTTGATGGTGGAGTTGTTGTGAAAGTTGAAGTGTTTTGACGTTGAGCAGATATATGGTTGCAGAGGACGGCTACTGTGATTTTATAAAAAGGGAAAGTTGCTGATCAGGTTGGCTGTAGGGTAGCAGGAATGGTTGGCAGTTTTGGAATGGTTGATGATGATGTAGCTTAGTGGTTGATGGTTGATTTGAAGGCAGAACAGAAGTGTATGCAAGTGGTTGAGAAGTTTGTGGGATTGTATATGAGCAGTGTATCTGGGATATATGAGCAGTGTATTTAGGATGTATGTGCAATTGTATGATGGAAGTTTGTGGTTTTTGCAAGGAAGAGTTGGAGTTTGTATGAGGAGCAGGTGGTATTTCAAATGCAAGTGAATGGGGTGGAGATGTATGGAACTGTAGGGAGGCTTGTTGGAGTGTGACAGAATGATATGGCAGAGGGGATGTTTGAAGTTGAGATGAGAAAGTGGTGAAGTATGTAGGTGCAGTAAACAGAGAGACAGAGGAGAGCAAATAAAGGCAATACAATGCTCTTTTTTTTATGTAAATTGTAACTGCAATGTAAAAAATGAAATGCAAATTGTAAAAGGAAATTGAGGAATGCAATGAAAATTTTTCTTTTTAAAATGAGATTGTGTATATGTTTTTTTTTAATATGAAAATCAATGCAAATGGAGAAGGAAACAAGAACAATAAACACACAAACAAATGCACACAAAATCACACAATAACACAATTTTTTTTAAATGCACACACACACACAAAATGAAACACACAAAAATCGAACAAAGAAAAATAATCCGAAGAATAGATAATCAAAATCAAAGCAATTCCCCGGCAATGGCGCCAAAAACTTGTTCGAACGGCTAAATGTCTATCGAGTTAGAAAATAGCCGAACGAATATAGAAATAAAAATTTATAACCGCAAGCGCACGGCGTACTATTGAAGTACGTGGCGAATACGGGTCTAGTCGCAGGGAATTGTAGATTTTAAATTTCTATTCAATCAAATTAAACCAAAGTTGAAGAATATTTAAGCTAGAAAATGAGGAAAATAACAAACTAACAACTACAAATGTGAATGAAAACTATGAGAATGAAATGACAATTTAGAGATAATTCCACTCTCTAGATCACATAAATCAACAAAATGAAGTTATGATCTCTCTTTTCTTATCATTAGTGTAATTAGTCGATGTGTTTATCATAAGTATGGTATATTTGTGCTATTAATTAGCACAATATAAACCATCAAACTATAACACAACCACTAATACACATTTAACTCTCATGAAATATGACAACAAAGTTGAAAGCAAAATCTATTTTAAGCATGGCCTATTAACTATTAATTAGAAATATAAGCCATCAAATTTTAATTTCAACATTCACTTCTTTGCCATAATCATATGTAGATGAAGAGGCAATTTGTGTTTTGTTTGTTTAAGCATAGTCTATTTGTTATGAACAATATAGACTATCAAATTCAAAGCTAAACAACATCATTAAACCACTCCAATCATTATCATTAAGCACAAAAAGAGAGCATAAACATCAAATTAAGTTGAAGCCATATGATTAGAGAGCTTCATTACCCCTAAATTGAAGGGGGTTAGCCTCTCATATTTGTTATCATATGAACAAATGTAGCATGCAACATAAAGGAAAAAGAAAAGGAAACAGAAAGCAAAGTGAAGAAAAACTATTCTACTTGCATGAAAAATAAATCCACACTACTAACATGAAAGTAAATAAGCATGAAAAGAAAAAGAACATGTATTGAAGTTGCATAAAAAAATTACATACAGAGAAATGGCTAAGTATCCATGAAAAGAAAGAGAGAACTTGTCTTTTATTTTTTTGCCTAAACTAAAACTAAGAGGAACTAAGAGGAGAGAAGGTTACATGAAACATAAGGGGATTTTATACATGTGTTAAACCCTAATTCATATTTTTGGGGAATGCCCAAAATACCCTCTTAGGAAGTCTGGAGGCCAAGTAATCATTAGCTTCAAATAATCCTCATTTAAGTGTACATGAATCCATTAATTCCATAAGCATGTGCATTAGCCTCTAATTTGTACATTAAGGTAGGTGGGTAGGTGGGGTCCTCCATTATCTTCACTTTGAATTATTTTCATCTTCATTTGTTCTCTTCACTCTTGTGCATGCATGTGTCTTCATGAACCCACTCCTATTTGAGATCAAATTCCTACACAAATATATATAAATTTCCAATTAATTTTTCTCAAATTAATATATGCACAAAAATGACCATTTTGCCCTTGGATGAAGAAGAATATGTGACGATTTGAAAATAATATGAATTTTGGTTTAAACAAGTTAAAATGCCCGATATGATCATTTATTTAATTTAAATAGATTAAATATGGTGGTAAAAATATGCACATTTACGTGCACATTAGCAGTGTATTACTCATAACTGCTGGGGGAATCTAGGGGTTACATACTAATAGTTATTGGATAACTATGGAACGACTCACTCGATGGTTTTATGTTGGTTAATATAACCAAGGTCAAACAGAAAATATCGATGTGACTGATTTACACAGTTCTCTCGACTTGAGAATACTATGGATATTCAATACGAAAGCTCTGCTTTGATTATAGCCAAATCATGGCATAGCGTCCATCAAGTGACTATAGTTGGGTCGACTGGAAGTATTGAAACGGAAGCACTATTCAAGAGAGGATTCGTCTCCTCAGTTATATGCGGTTAGTAGCACAGTCAACTCAAGTTAACTCAAAGTCAAAGTCTCTATTGAGAGTATTTCGGTTAATAATAATTGTTATTATTGAACCAAGGACTTTGAATTTGGACTATAAAGTTGAATGTGGATGAGGTTGGAATTTTGACCATTACCAAATTCCGTAAGTCCAAAGTGATATATTTTTTATGAAGAGAATTAGTGTAAATAAATGTCACGACGAGGTAATGCTTATTAAACTAAAGCTGGATTTTACCGGAAATGAGTAAGCGATAAATTAGGCCATATGTCACACCACCTACTAAGTGACGTGTGAACGTTAACATTAAAATAGTTCGATGTTAATCGCTGACCAAATTTACACCCAAGAGTTACAGCCGAAATGATGAATTCCCTTAAGACCGAACGATTTAATTAGTTTATAATTGTTATAAATTTATTAAATTAATTAATATTTATGAAATATTAATTATAAAATTTGAATATGATTTGAGAAATAAATAATGTTATATATATTTATACAGTTATAAATATATCGATCGATATACAATATCGACAAGTGATTAAATTAGATTTAATTGCATAGTATTTTGGCTTGGGCTTAGATGGGTTTAAGGCCCATCATTAGGGCTGCAAAATTTTGGGTTTTGGATGGTCTAAGGGTGGCTAAAACATAGGGAATTGTCTTAGAGATAATAGGTTGAGATCAAGTGAGAATGAGTAAAAAGGTTTTCCTCGTTTCTCTGTAGTACAACCCTATATATATGTATGTATGTATGTATGTATCTCTAAAATAATGACTAACCTTTTTGGTCGCCATTATCTTCTACATTGCTGG
Source organism: Allium fistulosum (assembly GCA_030737815.1). Lineage (NCBI taxonomy): Eukaryota > Viridiplantae > Streptophyta > Magnoliopsida > Asparagales > Amaryllidaceae > Allium > Allium fistulosum. Next base: position 905,251,122 of record CM060903.1, read on the forward strand.
TTAAAACATAGCTCTTAATCCACTCCAAAATTCTCAAATGTATTTCAAATTAAAATAATACTATTCGATAGTTAGAGGTCGGTGATTCCGGACTTGCAATCTGACGAATCAAGAACAGTAAAAGGAAGGGAAGTCATTGTTTCAACGTGGATTCAAAGGCATCATTAAATTAGTAATTTTAATTCATATTACATTAATTAAATTACATTCTATGATCCTATAATGAGCAATTTCATATCTGTTTAAATATTATATGTTTAGTTAGGTTAGATTTTGTAAGTAGATGTGGTTGTCACAAATCAGTTTGGTTATGTGCATAATTTGTTTATTATACTATTTGATTTATGTATAGACAAATATTGTTTACTGTACAAAATCAATTTTTGTCATTAATAATTGTTTTATATATATTTATTAATAAATTCATATATATATATATATATATATTAGTGTATATTTCTCTCTCATAATAGCATATTTGCATATATAAGATATATATATATGATTTAAAAGTTTTAGTACACTTATTTTATATATAATATGAATTTACAAATTCGAAAATTAATTATCATACATATATTCATATTTTTAAATTAACATTTATTGAATTTTTGAATTGTTTAATATATATAAAAAATAATTATTACATTAAAAATTAAATTTTATATTTAAAAAAAATATTATATCATTTCAGAAACATATAGAAATGATTTAGGAATTTTTCAATAAAGTTTATTATTTTTAATAATTAATATTATTTCATAAAAACTATTTATGATTTATTAAAAATAATAATTTTGTTGAAAAAAATTTCAAAATTTTTCTTAACCTTTCACTCTTGATCCTAGGATTTCTAAAGTTTTAAAATTTGAATTAATAATAATATATTATTTTATATTAAATAATTATTGCCGAAATCAATGTATTTGTTTTTAAAAATAATATTTCAACTTAAAAAAATCTCCAGATTTTTTCTAAGCTCTATTTTATGATCCTAGATTTTTGAAAATTGCAAAATTTTAATTTTCATCAATAGATTATTTTATATTAATTATTTATGGATGAAAACATTATTTATTCATAATATATACAAATTAAAATACTAAAATTATTATGTTTGCAAAACTAAGTTAATTTTGAATTATAAATAATTTTTAATAATTGTTCTCTCTCTTTCTATATATATATTTATCTATATATAAATGTTTTATGTTCATATATTATATATAATATATTTAGACATACATATGTGTATATATATGTGCGTGTGTATTGTAACACATATATATTCACATATTTGGACAACATACATGACATACAAAATGACCTAATATGTCTATTGCGATGTAAATCCCAACATCTACATATGAGCATATTATACCTTTCACGAATTATTATGTTGCACATGCACTCACACATATATGTATATGATACATTTATGTATAAACTAAATCAAATAAACTTAATTTCATATCTTAATATATTTGAATTTGAATAAAATAAATGATTTTATTTAAATGAAATTTAAAAATATTCTAATTCAGTTAGACTTCCTAGGCCCAATAAAAAATCCAATAGGGTAAAAAATTTGAAATTCACCCATAACTTCCTTTACGGGCTAGTCCAATTCCAACAATAAAGAGGGATAAATAGCCCGAAGGCCAATCTCAATATATATATATATATATATATACACACATATACATATATATATATAAGAACTAATTGTTTATAAAACACAGGTTTCGACTTTTCAAACCAATGGAAAGCTTTTCAAAATATTTTATATCATTTTAAACCTTTTCTTTTAAGCCTGTAAACCTTTTATTACTCAACTACATATGTATTTATTCATGGATATTGAAATTGATATCAACTTGAATAAATATATATAGTGTATAAATCCCTATAGAATTGATAGGTTTATAAAATATGCTACTATATACATATAGAAATCTAATAGATATACATATAGTTTTATTATCACCCTTTTGAACACTATTCTTATTAAAAAACTCTATGATAAATTTTCTTCATCAAATACTTTTATATCTAAGGTTCATATCCGTATTTCGAAACCCGAATTTTGAAAACATACTATATTTTATATAAACTCTAAAGTGATTTTAATGAATATATGTTAAGATAATTAGTTTAAAGATAATTTCTTTTCATACTATATATATATTTACTATATATATATATATTATTTTTAATAAATTAGAATAACTAAATTCCTTAAAAATATGATGCAATCAAAATTCCAAAATTTATAGAGATCAAGAAAGCAGAAGGAAGCAGAAGAAAACAAAAGAAAAAAAGATGAAAACAGAAGTTGGCTGGAGCAAACAGGCTCCAACAGCTTCAACCGGTCGACCCTGTACCCCACCGATGGAAAATATCGGTCGACCGGTGCTGTTGCTTAGAGCGTGAACGCTCTAGGCATCGTCTTTGATGCTGATGTTATTAATTCCAGCTATTGTAACTTGATACTAAAGCTTGAAATTACCACCAAACATACACTCAACATATGTTGATCAATCATGCACAAAACACTATAGTTCAAGCTATTGTAAGCAATTTTTGACAGGGTTACATATTCAGGGTTACTGTAATTATTCAAACAGACAGTATATCAGTTAAAAATCATTTAACAATCGCTCAATCCATAGAACAATAACATGCGATACTAATTGGAGATAGTTGTGAGGATTACTCATCTTATCTCCTTGAATTCCAAGGCAAAACAAAACATAAACAACCTGCTTTTCCTTATGTCAGCCAAGCCTTAAAATTGGAGATACATATAACAACAAATACAATTTAAACATTGCAAAAACTAAAATTGAAGAGTCTAAAAGCTAGAATAAGGCTTAAGAACATTTTGGATTTATTAGAACTTCTGAAAATTTATTTAAATTTTATTTGAAGGTTTCTTAGCTAAGGGTTGAAGAGAATGAGCACTGAATTCATTTCTTTTTTTTCTTGCTTCTGAATTTTGTATGTACAGTAAAGAGAAGTGAGAAGAACTCCCTTCTCTTGTCTATTTTGACATGGGCCTTGGATTGCTTCACCACCCAATTAGAAAAGAAAGGCTTTTGTTTCTTTTTATTTCATTCTTTTAAATTCTTTTCTTTTCAAAGTTCATTTTTCAATCAAAGCTTTCAAAAAATTATAAAATGTATTCTCTAATAATTATTGCTAATAAATTTTCCAATTATCTTCTTTTTATGATATTAAATCATAAATTTTAATACAATTATATTAGTCAAATCTCAACCTGCACTCTAAATTGATTATTTGCCAAAATAATCATTTCTTAAACTATTTTTATAAATAATTGAATAATATAACAAATAAACCTCAGTATAACTTTTAAATTGATTGCTGACAATTTAAACCCTCCTTTACTCCTCTTTATAATAATTAAAAGAATTAACAAAATAAAATCTCTATTTTTCTTATAAAATAGATTTATTTATAAATTCCAAAACATTAGTTCCATATATTAATTTTCTAATATTATATAGATTTAGTTCACATTCCAAAAGAATTCTTATCCTTTACAAAAAAATACAAATTCAAATTTCTCCATATTTAACATCCTCTTTCTTGAGGCCGGAAGCTAAGCGCTACAAATGCTGTAGTCATCCATAGTATTAACTTCCGGTGACAAAATACGATAATGTTAATGGTATCCATAATATCAGAAGCACTTGAATATGAAATAAAATCAATACAGATTTAAAAAAAATTCCGATTACATTTCAAATCAATATTTCATATTCAGATACATAATCCCAAACATTCCCAGGTTTTGATCAAATATAATTATTACAAAATATGCCAAGTGCGATATATAAAGATGCCCCCTTGGAAGACCAGAGTACTAAGTAGATATATAAGTCTTAATACATCACAGCGGAAAATAAAACTAACAACTCCTAAATAGCTAACTTTGCGTCCTGCACGTCTTCGGAAGCTTTATTCGTCCACCTACTAAACCTGTAAAACCCTAACTCTCAATCTACTCAAATTAATTTTGAGCACTAGAGAGTTTAGGAAAAAACATATACTTTGAGTCAGACATAAAGCCCGGTGTGAATAATACTATTACATCTCGGTTTACTGATATTAAGTGAGACCACACTGCTTAGCGGAACGAGTTTCCCTCGCTAATATCCCTTTAAAACATATCTTTTTGCAAATCAGATCCTGCAATCAAACTGATTATAACAATAATAGAATATCATATATGCTTATAAACAGGTAACAAAATGGACCATCTGTCTGAACAATATAGTTTTGTTTGGCTAACAACTAACCATTGGATGAACATAAATAAATGATCTAACACCTGTTAGACAAACTTCTGGACGGTCTGTCCTTAACTTACTTTTCCAAGGGTCACCTGATCCTAATGGTTTTGCGGGCTCACCAATAACCTATCTTTCTTCTCTGTATATATTCCTTTCAGTGTGTAACCATCATTTAAGTCTTATCTGTGACTAAGCCTTACACACTGGAATTTCGGACTAAATTAGCCGGGGGCTATAGCTAATGTATAGGGCACGACCTTGTACCAGTCTCATCTGGCATTCTAATATATGAGTCATTTACTTAGGGTCAACTACCCTTTAAATTTTCCTTGAAAACCTTTTCAAATTGATTTAACCCTTTAAATCATACTTAAACAAGGAAAATATACTCTATGCTTTACTCAACTCACTTTGCCATGTTATATATATACTTTACACAAAACATTGTTGGTGAAAACATTTGAAACCTTTGTTTAAACCTTTAAACAATCTCTTCGAAACCTTTGAAAGTACCACTTTCGAAACCATTGAAAGTAACCCTTTCGATACAAGTAAACTACTTTACTTTATAACCTAAGGCCGAAAGGCCAAAACATACCTTTCGAAACCATTTACAATAGACCTTTCGAAAACATTAAAAGTATCCTTTCGAAAGCTTTATAAAACCTTAGACATCCTCTTTTCAAAACACTTTAAACATGCCTTTTGAAAACATTGGAAACCTTTCATTTAACACTGAAGGTAAACCTTTCGAAAATATTGGGAGTCTCCCCTTCGAAACCTTTATCATATATCTTTTGAAAATACTAGGGAACCTCCCCTTCGAAACCTTTATTAGTTACCTTTCGAAAGCATTAAAGTACTCCACTTAAAACAAACATTTCGAAAGCATTGGGTTCAAGTAAAAATGTGTGGAACCTAGTTTCGAAACCATTTTAAACTATTCCTTTCGAAACCTTTGGGTTTCGCTTTCAAAATATAAAAAGGGTCTTAAAAGAACTAAGTCGAAAGCAACTCTTTCGAAAGAAATTTCCTAAGTAAAAGAAGTGGATGGTGTTGAAACCAACCCATTCGAAACCATTGGAGAAGCGGCACTAATTTTAAAACAAAGGAACCTTTTCGAAAGCACTGCTTCGAAAGGTAGAATGCAGCAGCAAGGGTTTCGACCCCTTCGAAAGCATCTTTTTAAAACAAAGGCGGCAACCCCTTTCGAACCTTTCTTTAAAACAATTGACCAAGTCGAAAGCCATCTCATTCGAAAGCCATCTTTTCGAAAGCAAAGCAAGTGGCATTTCCTTTTAAATGCAAAGCAAGGTCTCGACCCCTTCGAAAGCACGTTTCAATCTTATACCTTTCATCTAACTCCAATCCACTACGTACCAAGGCATTGATACCATGTGTATTGGTTTCGACTTGGTCGAAGGCGGGGGTATGTAGTCGAAAGCTTGCTGCCGATAGTGGCGAAATAGCAAGTTCTTACAAAAACTATTTTCTTACTTTATAAAGTAATTTCTTTCCAACTAACTTGCTTTTTTGTCATAATATAATTGGATACTAATTTCTTTTCCAAAACCTTTTCTAAAAGTGCTGCTGAATTTCAGAAATAAATAATTTAAAACATTTATAAATTGCCTATTCTCCTATTATAAACATATAAAACATTTAAGTTCCACACCTTAAATAATTTTGTATACTTATTAAACACTCAGGAAAATTCTCCAAAAATTCCCATAAATCACTTTTAATATGATTTCTAATATATTTAAATTTTTGACCCAAAGCTAATATAGAACAACCGTAATTAATTTTAAACCCAATTTAATCATTTTCTTCACTAGAAAATTCATAATAAATCCACATTAATTCAGAAAATTATGAAACTTGAAACCCATCTCTAGAATATCATTTCTGACCATATATCAAAATCGCAAGGCATTTGGATGTCATTTGATAAGTTTTTCAAATCAAATCTTATCATAAAATCAATATGAACAAGCAAAATTCATCAACAAGCATATATATATATATATATATATATATATATATCATTCAAAACATGGCAATATACTTTGCAAAACAAATACGGATCTGATTTAGGACCAAAAACAATAAAATATGATATGTAACCTATTATTTGTCTTTAGCTTGTTTGTTAAGGAGTTGAGATTTGATCTTGAATGAATTTGATTAAGCTTTTTCCTCTTGATTCTTGCTTATCTTCTCTTACTTCTTCTAATAGTGGTCGACCTCTTCTTTAATTTAGTTTGGCTTATGAACGTGTAAAATGAAAGTGTATAAGGCTTTATGGTATATGAATATAACTTATTCCTACTTTTCCCTGATCTATTTGCCTTTCCTATTTCATTTTAATTCCCTTTAGTTCAATGTTTAACTAGGCACGGCTACCATTCTATTATTCAAATCTCAATTCCCTTAACCATTTACATTATTTCATTTAATTTATCTAATTAAATGTCCTAAATAATGTTAGTTAAAATTAGGGTCATTGCAGACTCCCCTCCTTAAAGAATTTCGTCCTCGAAATTACGATAAGATACTCATAAAAATCAATCATAAAGGTAAATCTTACCAAGAAACAAGTCAGGATAAGTATCTCGAATTCTGCTCTCGGTTCCCAAGTATAGTCTCTCTTATCATCACTCTACTAGACTCTGACTAATCTGATTGTCATGTTCCTTAGCCTCTTCTCATCTCTCGCGACTATACGAACTCGTTTTCTAACTATAGTCAAAGTTGGTTATACTACTAAGTCATTTAACACAGTTAGTGCTATAGTAGTCTCTAGATCTCGAATACACTTCTTTAGATGAGAAATATGAAAAACATCGTGGACTCCTGCCAAACTATTTGGTAACTCTACTCTATATGTGAGTTTCCCCCTCCTTTCTACAATAGGAAATGGCCTAACGAATCTCGGTGCCAATTTTCTTGATTTATTGAATCTGATTACACCTTTCATTGGTGATACCTTGACGAAAACATGATCTCCAACTGAGAATTCTAAGTCTTTTTGTCTCTTATCAGCATAAATCTTCTTCCTACACCGAGCTTCTTTCATTCTAGCTTTAATTAACTCAATCTTTTCTGCAGCTTCTCTAACCAAATCCGGACAAAGAACTAACGTATCCCCGGTCTCTAACCAACAAACAGAAGATTTGCATGGCCTTCCATACAAAGCTTCAAACGGTGCTATCCCCATACTAGCCTGATAACCGCCGTTATACGAAAAATCGACTATGTGTAGATTGTCTTCCTACGACCCTCCAAAATCTAGCACACAAGCTCGTAACAAATCCTCTAAGACTTTGTTAACTCTTTCTGTTTGCCCATCTGTCTGCAGATGGTAAGCGATACTCCTCTTGAGCTTGGTACCCAAAATCTTCTGTAGACTCTTCTAGAACTCGCTATGGATAAGGAATCTCTATCACTTACTATACTACTAGGAATTCCATGCAGTCTAACTATATTCTTCATAAACAACTTAGCTAAAACAGGTGTCATCCTGGTTGACTTAACTGGAATGAAATGGGCACTCTTGGTCGGTCTGTCCACTATGATCCATATGCTTTCATTTCCTCTATTTGACCTTGGAAACCCGTCTATAAAATCCATCGTAATAGAATCCCACTTTCAAACTAGAACATCTAAAGGTGAAGTAATCCACTTGGTTTCTGATGTTCGGCTTTTACCTATTGACAGTTCAAACATTTCTTCGCCCATAAACCGACATCTCTCTTCACACTTTCCTAGAAGAAACTCCTCTTCATGTCCTGATACATCTTAGTTCCTCCCGGATAAATAGTGAACTTCGAACGATGGCATTCTTCAAGAACTTCTTTCATAATGCTTCCCACATTCGGAACACATAGTCTTCCTTTCTTCCTTAACCACCCATTTGGTCAAGACTGAAATCTTTCAAGTCCTCGCTCTCTGTTCCATCCCTTAACTTTATGATCCGTTCAACTAATAATGGATCCTCTATCTGCTTAGAAGCAATCTTTTCGATCATCACCGGTCGAGCTTCTAAACATGACAACATAACAGTTCCCTTACTAGGCCTAGCTTTAGATATCCACTGTATTCTGCATGTTATCAATGCTTCTAAATCTTTCCACTCAACTATCATTGCTAGCACTGCATTCTGATGTTTTCTGCTATGTGCATCTGCAACCTTGTTGCCTTCTCTTGGTGTATACTCAATACCAGAATCATAAGTGGCTAAAAACTCTAATCACCTTTGCTGTCTCATATTCAACTCCTTTTGAGAGAATAAATAACTCAGAGACTTATGATCTGTATACAACTCGAATCTCTCTCCCAACAGGTAATGTCTCCATATCTTTAATGCAAAAATTACTACAGCTAATTCCAAATCGTGAGTTGGGTACCTAACCTCACGCGGTCTGAGCTGTTGAGATGCACATGCAATCACTTAACCCCTTTGCATTAACACAGCTCCTAACCCGGTTCCACATGCATTTGTATACACCACTAAGTCCTGATTCCCCTCTGGAACAACCAACACAGGTGCATTCGTCAATAAAGTGTTTCAATATCTGGAATGCTTCCTCACACTTATCAGTCCAAACGAACTTCACATCCTTCCGCGTTAGCTTGGTCATCGGTGCCGCTATCCACGAAAAATCCTTAATAAATCTCCGATAATACCCAGCTAATCCAAGAAAACTCTTTATCTCAGTCATTGTCTTGGGTCTCTTCCAATTATTCATTGCCTCGATCTTAGCCGGATCTAAAGACAACCCTTTCTCTGAGACTACATGACCAAGAAACTTCACTTCCTTCTTCCAGAAATGACATTTTGAAAACTTTGCTTTTAGCTGATGCTGCCTCAGCATCTCAAGCACCACTCTAAGATGAACTTCATGTTCTCTTTAATCTTTAAAGTATATCAAAATATCATCTATGAACACCAACACGAACCTATCCAAGTGCTCTTGGAAAACTCGGTTCATCAAATCTCCAAAGAATGCTGACGCATTAGTTAGTCCGAATGGCATTACTAACCATTCGTACGATCCATATCTGGTTCTAAACGCCGTCAAAGGAATACTATCCTCTGTCTGTCACCGAATCCAATTGGGAAAGTACTTTAGTTCCACTCAACCGGTCGAACAAATCGTCAATTCTAGGCAATGGATATCGATTCTTTATCGTCTTCTCATTCAACTTACGATAATCGATACATAACCTTAACGATCCGTCCAACTTCTTGGTAAACACTGCTCCTGCTCCCCAAGTTGAACTTCTTGGTCTGATAAAATTCTAACCTTTTAAATCCACTAACTACACCTTGAGCTCTCTCATCTCGGTAGGTGTCATCCTACTTGGCGGTCTACTCACTGATTCTGCTCCGGGTACTAAATCTATCCGAAACTCAATCGCCCGTTTCGGTGGCAATCCCACTATAGGTTCAAAGACATCTGCGAATTCTCTAACAATGAAAACTCTACTCAACTCGTCTTCTACCTCCACAACACCCAACAAAGCGTTAACCTCAAAACTAGGGTATTCTATGAAATATACAATCCGATCTCTACCGTTAGGGTGTCCAAGTGATATTTTCCTATCATGGCAAAATATCCTAGCATCGTATTTACTTAACCAATTCATACCCAAAATAATTCTGGACCCTACGAAATCAAACACATGCAAACTGCAAACAAAGGTATGACCTAACAATTCAAACTCTAGGTGGTCACACTTCATCCTAAATGTTGCATACCCTCCTATCAGATTTGCAACCCTTAAGGAAGTAACTAGGTATAAGGGTTTTTGGTTAAGCTTATCTACCAAACAATGAGTTATAAAAAAATGTGATGCACTGGTATCAAATAGAACTCTAACTGATACACCATAATCAAGCGTACCTCCCAACACAGCTTTTCCCCTCTCCTCTGCTGTTGGTCTCGAGGTAGCTGGCTCCAATGCAAACACTTTGCCTTTTCCATCCTTGGATGGCTCCTTGCACTGGGTGCCCAATCTAATCACAGTTGAAACACCTCACCCCTTTCTTCTCAGCAGCTTTCTTTCCTTTGCATGTCCAACATTCATAAGCGTAATGCCCTTTCTTTTCACACTTGTAACAAACAACCTCTGCCTTCCCTTTCTTAGCAGCTCCACCCTTCTAAGCTCCTTTCTTATGGAAAAAATTCCTTTTTGACTCTACCCTCCTTGAGCTTCCTTTACCTTATTTCCTTCCGGAAAAGCAAGCATCTCTTCATGCCTCAAGGCCATCTCAACAACAACATCACATGGGTCTATAATATGCGGTAATGTGGCCTTAGCAAGCTCAGGCTTTAACCCACGAATGAACTTCTCATTCCTCTTAATCACAGTATCAACTGTAGCATAGCCATATCTCGTTAGCTCCTCAAACCTTGTTGCATACTCAAGCACTGTCATATCTCCATGCTCCAACTCAGCAAACTTCTTGAGCAGAGTAGACTTAGCAATCTCCGACATAAACCTTTCTTCAAACATCCTCCTGAACTCAACCCAAGTCATAGTCTCCTCATTAACTCCAACGGTAACACTGTTCCACCAATACAATGCTGCTCCCAGTAATTGCCTAGAAGCTAGCCTTCTCTTCTGCTCATCATTGAGCCCCAAATCAGTGAAAATCCTCTCGCAATGAAGTAACCAATTCTCCACTTCAACTGCGTCTTCGGTACCAATAAACGGCTTTCCTCCCAACTGAGCATAATCTCTACTCAAAACAGCATAGTTATTCACCACCGGAGCTTCTTGATTTCCTCCTCCAACTACTCCAGCAGCAACTCCTGCTTGCATCATGTTTACGAAGAACTAATACATTGCTACCATGTCTACTTGCGGGACTCTAGCACCCACATTTGTAGCTTGTGCCTGACCTTGATTTCTCCTGGTATTTGGTCTGGCATTTCCATTAGTTGTGGTGCTTCCCCCGCCAAGGTTAACTCTTCCACTTCTAGCATCCATATCTGCATTCGAGTCTTTCTAAGATACATAAGAATAGCCTAAGAGAGATGGGAGAATAGAGATAAAGCATATACTTATATATAACAAATACAAGTACATTACTATAGCATTATCCCATACCCCGATCTTTTCTCCGATTCCTTTGGATTATGTTTTCAAAACCATTTTAAGTTTAAAGTTTTTCATAAACCTATGCTCTGATACCAAGTTGTAACATCCCCTATCTTGAGGCCAGAAGCTAAGCGCTACAGATGCTACAGTCATCCATAGTATTAACTTCCGATGACAAAATACGGTAATGTTAATGGTATCCATAATATCAAAAGCACTTGAATATGAAACAAAATCAACACAGATTTAAAAAAACATTTCTGACTGCATTTCAAATCAAAATTTCATATTCAGATACATAATCCCAGATGATTCCCAGGTTTTGATCAAATATAATTATTACAAAATACGCCAAGAGTGACATATGAAGATGCGCCTTGGATGATCAGAGTATTAAATAGACATATAAGTCTTAATACATCACAGCAGAAAATAAAACTAATAACTCCTAAATAACTAACTTTGCCTCCGGCTCGTCTTCGAAAGCTTTATTCATCCACCTACTAAACCCGTAAAACCCTAACTCTCGATCTACTCAAATTAATTTTGAGCACCCGAGAATTTAAAGGGAAAAACATAAACTTCAAGTCAGACATAAAGCCTGGTGTGAATAATACTATTACATCTCGGTTTACTGATATTAAGTGAGACCACGTCGCTTAGCAAAACGGGTTTCCCCTCACTAATATCCCTTTAAAAACATATATTTTGCAAATCAGAATCCTGCAATCAAACAAATTATAACAATAATAGCAATATCATATATGCTTATAAACAGTTAACAAATAGACCATCTATATGAACAATATAGTTTTATTTGGCTAACTACTAACCATTGGCTGACTCGGGCCAACCAGACAACATAAATAAATAATCTAACACTTGTTAGACAAACTTCTGGACGGTCTGTCCTTAACTTACTTTTCCAAGGATCACCTAATCCTAATGGTTTTGCGGGCTCACCAATAACCTATCCTTCTTCTCTGTATATATTCCTTTTTGTGTGTAACCATCATTTAAGTCTTACATGTGACTAAGCCATACACACTGGAATTTGGACTAAATTAGCTAGGGGCTATAACTAATGTATATGATGCGACCCTATACCAGTCCCATCTGGTATTCTAATATCTGAGTCATTTACTTAGGGTTAACTGCCCTTTAAATTTTCCTTGAAAACCTTTTCAAATTGATTTAACACTTTAAATCATACTTAAACAAGGAAAATATACTCTATGCTTTACTCAAATCACATTTCCATGTTATACATATACTTTACACAAAACATTGTTGATGAAAACATTCAAAACCTTTGTTTAAACCTTTAAACAATCTCTTTCGAAACCTTTGAAAGTACCCCTTTTGAAACCATTGAAAGTAACCCTTTCGATACAAGTAAACTACTTTACTTTATAACCTTAGGACGAAAGGCCAAAACATACCTTTCGAAACCATTTACAATAGACCTTTCGAAAACATTGAAAGTATCCTTTCGAAAGCTTTATAAAACCTTAGACATCCTCTTTTCAAAACACTTTAAACATGCCTTTAGAAAACATTGGAAACCTTCCATTTAACACTAAAGGTAAACCTTTCGAAAACATTAGGGAGTCTCCACTTCGAAACCTTTATCATATACCTTTCGAAAATACTGGGGAACCTCCCCTTCGAAACCTTTATTAGTTACCTTTCGAAAGCATTAAAGTACTCTACTTAAAACAAACATTTCAAAAGCATTGGGTTCAAGTAAAAATGTGTGGAACCTAGTTTCAAAATCATTTAAAACTATTCCTTTCAAAACCTTTGGGTTTAGCTTTCAAAATATAAAAAGGATCTTAAAAGAACTAAGTCGAAAGCAACTCTTTCGAAAGAAATTTCCTAAGTAAAAAAAGTGGATGGTGTCGAATCCAACCCCTGCGAAAGCATTGGAGAAGCGATACTAATTTTAAAACAAAGGAGCCCTTTCGAAAGCACTGCTTCGAAAGGTAGAATGCGACAGCAGGGGTTTCAACCCCTTCGAAAGCATCTTTTTAAAACAAAGGCGGCAACCCCTTTATAAACCTTTCTTTAAAACAATTGACCAAGTCGAAAGCCATCTTTTCGAAAGCAAAGCAAGCGGCATTTCCTTTTAAAAGAAAAAGCAAGGTCTCGACCCCTTCGAAAGCACTTTTCAACCTTATACCTTTCGCCTAACTCCAATCCACTACGTACCAAGGCATTGATACCATGTGTATTGGTTTCGACTTGGTTGAAGGCGGGGGTATGTAGTCGAAAGCTTGCTACCGATAGTGGCGAAACAACAATTCCTTACAAAAACTGTTTTCTTACTTTATAAAGTAATTTCTTTCCAACTAACTTACTTATTTGTCATAATATAATTGGATGCCAATTTTTTCCAAAATCTTTTCTAAAAGTGTTGCCGAATTTTAGAAATAAACAATCTAAAACATTTACAAATTGCCCCTTCTCCTATTATAAACATATAAAACATTTAAGTCTTATACCTTAAATAATTTTATATACTTATTAAAACACTTAGGAAAATTCTTCAAAAATTCCCATAAATCACTTTTAATATGTTTGCTAACATATTTAAATTTCTGACCCAAAGCTAATATAGAATAGCCGTAATTAATTTTAAACCCAATTTAACCATTTTCTTCACTAGAAAATTCATAATAAATCCACATTAATTCAGAAAATTATGAAACTTGAAACCCTTCTCTAAAATATCATTCTGACCATATATCAAAACGCAAGGCATTTGGATGTCATTTGATAGGTTTTTCAAATCAAAACTTATCATAAAATCTATATAAACAAGCAAAATTCATCAACAAGTATATATATATATATATATATATCATTCAAAACATGGCAATATACTTTGCAAAACACATACGGATATGATTTAGAACCGAAAACAAGAAAATATGAGATGTAACCTATTATTCACCTTTAGCTTGTTTGTTAAGGAGTTGAGATTTGATCTTGAATGAATTTGATTAAGCTTTTTCCTCTTGATTTTTGCTTATCTTATCTTACTTCTTCTAATGGTGGCCGACCTCTTCTTTAATTTAGTTTTGCTTATGAATGTGTAAAATTAAAGTGCATGAGGTTTAGGGTATAAGAATATAACTTATTCGTACTTTGCCTTTATCTATTAGCCTTTCCTATTTCATTTTAATTCCCTTTAGTTCAATGTTTAACTAGGCACGGCTACCCTTCTATTATTCAAATCTCAATTCCCTTAACCATTTAAATTATTTCATTTAATTTAACTAATTAAATGTCCTAAATAATGTTAGTCAAAATTAGGGTCGTTACACCATATTTCAATACTTGAATAATTTAATGTCTCGTTTAAATTTCCAATTTAAGTCATTGTTTATTTTATTAAAGAAAATTCTAAAATCAGTGTTGTTACAAACTCCCCTCATTGAAGAAATTGTGTCCCCACAATTCTGCTTTAGAGAAAAGTCTATAACATATATATTACTATGCGTAATACATTAATTTTTGAAATATACACTATCAACACCACAATCAATTATTAAAACAATCGCACAATATAGTCATTCACAACAATAACTCATAAAACGTTACATTTACTATCTCGGTTTAGCACGTATCAGTATCTGCATCGACCATCAAGTATTAAGTAGAGAAATCTAAAACACTTATTAAACCTTTTTATCGATGGCTTCCAAAGACTCAAAATTATCTTCCTTGCCCATTGTCTATTATCATGGGCTATGAGTTTTACACAAACTCTTTTAGAAGATTCTACTATTTGCACAAATAGTTAAACTCTTTATTATTATTATTATTATTATATATTTTTCCCAAATGTCAAAATTTTTGAATTTTTTTTGGAGTAATCTCTATGGTACAAAGTGTATTCCGAAGAGTCACCACGCTTGGAATATTGTACAAACCTATACACTTATTCACAATAAACACTTTTGCGTTTATACTTGTAAAATATTTTAATTACTTTTCAAAATATTAAAGCATCTAACTTACATACCATCCCTTTTAAAATGTAGAATATAATGATTTATAAATCTCCTTTGTTTTTAACATATTTCTCAAGACTTTAATCTCCTTCAATCAGCTTTTTATCTTGAACATCATAATATTGAGTAGTAATTGGCTCATTCCAAAGTTATTTAAAACTTCAAATCTACTTTCAAATTAAATTAACTCCTTTCAAATTAAATTAATAAATGTTTTTCTTAAATTCGAAACACTTCATTTTAGATAAATCTTTTTTCCAGAATAAAATTCTCAAAAATTTGCACTTCATAAATCGTATAATTATTTTCCACTTTAAGAAATCCTTCCAATATAAATTTCATCATTATCTTTACACACTTTCTAAAATTTTGCTTTCCAAAAATTCACTTTTCAAATAATTCCCCATTCTTTACTTTTAAATAAACTTTATTAATCCAAAACATTCTTTCAAACTTTGAACATCAATTCCCAAAATTATTTTTCCATTATAAACATTCTTATTAACTAATTTTTAAAATTAGTTTACATAATTATTTTACATCCTTTAAAAAAAAATATAACACCATTTACAATTTAAAATACTAAACACTTTAAGGTGTTTAAGACATTCAACTTGTCACGATCTAGATTTTCGACCTCCGAAAATTGACATCAATACGTTCATTGTATTACATGCCGAGCAATCGAATGCCAGAAATACCAGATCGTTAGGGAAAAGAAGAAAGAGGTAGAAGAAGAAAATAGAAATAACAACACAGAATCTCACAATCATAGCGGAACAATATATAATAGATAAAAACTGGTCTTTATACAAAAAGAACTGTAGCTGTTATTTATACATTACATCATCAGAGTACAACAGAATCAATAACTCAATACTGGACAGTTATAGTCCTCACCAATGCTGAATATACAGCCTATAATACATAGAAGAATATAAATCAAGTACGTGTGATATGTCTTCATCATCCAGCTTGTCTCCTGAGCTCCATAGCATCCTATCCTATATCTGTAGTACTCGGTCTGACTCGAGCATTATAATAAAATAACACTCGAGTTAGTCTGGAAAACCAGCGTGAGAAAACACACCCAATTTGAATTATTAAAGTTATCAAAATCCTTTGAAAATCAAAGGTATCTCGTAAGACCACACCACACATAAACACGACGGGTTTTTACCTTACGATAACCAAAACATTTCATATCAAATCCTCTAATATTATAATAGTGTCTAACTACAAATAGTTATTCAAATAGCTGAAATTGTTACATTAATTAAATTCCAGCATACTAGGCTCTACAATCAAAACTGTAAAGGTACGTATTGGAGAATGGATTCCATACGAATGACTAGGCACTAGGGTACCACCTGTCACAATACACGTTTAGAAACAGCGTACCGAGGACCACGCCGGGATCCCCTACAACACAAGACCGGACTATCCCTAACCTGGATAGACTGAATATGCTATCACATTGGGTGTTCCCACCCTCTTTCGAGCTCCTTCCATATATCATAGTAATAAAATAATATCCGAGGGTACCTAGAAAGGTGATAAACATACCCTAATTGGGTGTGACCCACTTAGCCTTGCTGCATCCCCCTGATTTTTGGTCATTCCCGGTTGATGAGGCTAGAGGCTACGATTACGTTTTTATAGGAAATTTCACATAGAATGCTCATTGTCCTCCAATGACAATGTACTAATAGCATTCATCCATACAAGTCCGTTTTGGGTCCGAACGGAACCAAAGGCACTTTTCCTACTACATCCATTTGGAATAATCCTCAGGATTATTAGTGATTAGCCCTTGCACTTCACTGCTCCATCTTCGACTCCATGTTCTTGTTTTCACTGTGAAAACGTACTTGTTGGATAAGTGGTTTTCGGATAACTTATCCGATCCCGGTCTCTTCGAAACGACGTTCGATATTTCTCGGTAAACTCAACCCCGGTTCTATAGGAAATAAACAGATAAAAATAAGATCGGAGATCACCTCCTAACCGTTAGTGGACATATTTCCCTATCATCGTCCTAGAAGAACGAAATGAATATATACATACAGTATAGCACCTTGAACGGTAACTGTACCACATAATTCCCGTATTTCTTTTAAATATTTCCAAAGTTATATTTTAGGTCCAGATTGAAAGAGAGCACGGATTAAGGATCTAAAGGCTAATTTAACACTAGAGGAGGGGTGGATAGTGTTTAATGGATTCTAAGACTTATATGGACTAAATTAAAATTATGACACAAAAAAATGCACAACTTAATCATAAAACAATCACAGAATCAAACAAAGATGCAGAAAGTAAATAAAAAGCAGTAAAAGAAAAGAACACACCGGATTTTATACCGGTTCGGAGTTACCCTACATCCAATCCTGTACCAAGGCAAACACCTCATACAGATTTTTATCATACCAATGTTGAGATTACAATCCTTAATTTCTAAAGACCTTGAGGTACCCTCCTGTTTTCGAGTCCGGGGCAAACTCTCTTGATTTACGGGACACAAGATCACCCAATTGATTTTACGGCACAACCACACCTTATAGAGAGACTCGATAAACTTTTGATTACAAATTAATCCTATAACTCTGAATAGTACTTTGATCTTCGAGAGAGGGCAGAGAATCAAACAAGAATGAGACTCTAATTTGATTCACTTGAGAATTCGGTAGAATTTCGGCACGATCTTAAAAATATGAAAATTTTAGAATATGGTTTTGTGGAGAAGGAGTGAAGAAAATAGTTAGTTAAAAAATTCGTTTGTGAAGGCTATTTATAGACCAGTAACGGTCATAACCATTCGTGAAGAGATTTAAACGAATAGACACTTCTTTTGAAAATTGAAACTTTTGAATTTAACAGCCCACCATGTCGACATGGGGTATCCCATGAAGTCGACATCTCTTAGTTAAAAACAATGTAAAATTTTGTTTTGAAAATGGTATTGAAAGGAAAACAAGATTAAATGATTCTGGAGTAAAATAAACTAATTTTCCTATGTTTTAAAATAAAGAAGAGTAGAAAAATATATTTTTAGAATGTATATATAAATTTGATTTTAAATATGAAGTATATATATTATAAAAGACTACTTAAAAATCAGAAGATAGTTTTAAAAACAAACAAAGTTTAAAACAAGAGTTTATTTAAAACAAAAACAAAGAATATTTTAAGGCTAAAACATCATTTTGAAAATCATTTGAAAAGATAATTTTTAAGGCTAAAACATTTTGAAAAGCAGTTTTGAAAATCATTTTGAAAAACCATTTTGAAGTAGTTTTGCAAGCTTCTTCCTGCAGAATATCTCATCACATCCTGACTCGAGAACTTGTACAAAACCAGGATGTTCATGGGTTTGTAAGCCACTTGTCGTAGGTTTGTAAGCTACTTGTCGTGGGTTTGTAAGACACCAAGAAGATAGAAATGGGTTCCATCCCAAATGAAATTTGGAATGAAGATTTCCGTGCAAATATGAAGTTTTAACAAAAACTAGACACTTATCTTGAAATCTTGATCTTGATACTCTATAGTCTTCAATCTTGATATCTCCATTCTGAATCTTGAGTCTTGAGTCTTTATACTGATCAGTCTTCAGTAATCAATACCTGCATATATATATATATATATATATATCCTGCATAATTCCTGCATATACATATCTATCTAGACATTAGTGTTAGTATATATTTTATAATAAGATAAGTTAAAAAGGTTGTTGTCATCAAAACCAACATCTCAGTTCCTAACAATCTCCCCTTTTTGATGATGACAACCTGTATTTATAAAATATACTTACCATACCATAACTCCTATCATAACTCCCCCTTACTCCATGACTCCCCCTTACTCCAATCATAACTCCCCCTTACTCCAAGCCAACTACTATTTTATAACTTCTCCCCCTTTGTCATCAACAAAAACTTCTTACTAATAAATTCCTTGAACTTGATATAAGATAATCAACCATAATACAATAGAGTAATCCATATATAAGTGTAATACGTGCTAAGTGTGATCATAAGTATGAAATGTGATCATAAATGTGAAATGTGATCATGAGTGTGATCATAAGTGTAATCCAGAAGTAAATCAATCATCATCCAATCATATTTATAGTAATTATTCAATCCAATCATATATACAAACCACCCATCCATCTTCTCCAAAGATAGGGTCTGCTTTGATGGCATCCCATTCTTCTTTATCTTTATCGAGAGTGACTAGTGGATTTCCTTCGAGATCGTCCTTGTTAAGGGCTGAGATCATCCAACGAAGGGCGTCGAAATGTCTCTCTTCCTCCTTGATCATCTGCATTTGACTCAATTCTAAGTGGCGCTGATTACGAAGTATGAATGTAAGGATATTCTTGAAGGAAGTGAGAGTTTCCTCAAGATTGTCACTTAGATTCTTAATCGGAGAAGCCATAATTCAAGAAATAGGAAGAAATATGAAAGGGAGTGATTAGAAATGAAGTTTGATAATTTATTCTGGAAGAAACAAGTATAAATAGGGGTAGAAAGCCGTTTAAAATGAATAGACACAAATTAGTTACATGATATTAGAATTTGAAAGTGTAACTACTTTCTGCCCGTTGCATGTCGACATGGGGGGATGGGGGATGTTGACATGCCTCTGATTAAAGTGACAATTTGCTTTATTTTGAATATTATGGACAAATCTATGCAACTAAAATTTGTATAATATAAAAACAAGCAATTACAGAGACAAGTGAAGTTGAATAAGAGGAAATAAAAGATTTCATTAATGATTCTAGTCAACATTACATAAAATAATATAATATTAACTAAAATAAAGGAAAATACATGGATAGAACTTGAAGCAAACAAGATAACATGAACTAAAACTAATTAGATGAAGATAAAGAAGATGATAGTCCAAGCTTTCTACTAACTTTCCCGAAGAACTTGTTGATTTTAGTAGAAATCTTATCCATTTTCTTACTTATTGATCTTTTGAGTGTCTTTTGATTTTCCACTATATTTCTTTGAGTATTGAGAATGGTCTTATTGGATGGATTAGCGGGATTAGTAAGATATTCAATACTCTCTAAGGAAGTTTCTTGACCTTCCTCTTCCTCCTCTTCAATTTCCATTCCTTCCTCTTCCTCTTCTTCTTCTTCTTCCTCCATTTCTTCCATCTCTTCGTGAGCAAGCCTTTCTTCCTTTTCCGTAAGTGTTTCATATGGTTGAAACACTAATGGAATTTGCATAAGGGAAATGTTTCCATGGTTGAACACTTTTCTAGTTATAAATTCTTCCCTTTTGAAATCAACTCCAAAAGAATTAATGATCCGAGTGAGATAAATTCCATGATATAATGTGTTTTCACCCATAGTAAAATTCTTGGGCCTTAGCTCATCCAAAATAACTTGAGCCCAATTGATATCATAATTTCCAAAAATTGCAAAAAGTGCTTTGCAAACTTTCAAAGTTGGGTTGTTGTAGTTTCCCGATCTTGGTATAAGGGTGTGTTGAATAAGAAGGTTAACAATTCTTGCTTTTGGACGAAAATAATGATTTTTGAATTCAAAATTGTCATCCCCTTCAAAGATGTGATGAAATGTCTCTCGATCATTTTCTTTTATTTGAAATTCTGAGAGATTCATTCCGGTATACTTGCATCCCAAAATATTTCCTAAAATTTCACAATCCAAAACTATTTGTGTTCCTTTAACACTACTCCAAATTTGTCCATCTTGTCCATCATAAAAACCACGATTCAAATTCACATAAAACATCTTAACAAGATTTGGATAACATACAAAATCATTTTGTTTGTTATCTACTACACTAAGAATAGAACATTGTTGAAAAAGATTTTCAATTTCATAAGAAGGAAAATCTTCAAAAATAGCAAATTTCCCCGAATGAATTTTACCAAAGTTTACATAGTTGATGTAAGCTTTGATAGCTTCCGGGTCATTAAAAAGAAAGTTTTTGATAGCTTTTGGAAGCCTAATAGTGTTAGGAGTGCTTGAAGAGGCCATTGAAGAAGTTTGAGAGGAGTTGAAGATAATGAAGATAAATTTGAAATTTGAAATAAAAGTGAAAAGTGATGATAAGGAGAGTGAATTAAATAGAGATTCTATAGACATGTTCTCTGGTCAAGAGGCATCTTTCCAGAGCATTGAAGTTGGTGAAAAGGTGAAGGGAAATTCAAAAGTTTGAATTCAAATTTTGAAATCGAATTTCTGAGGGGCATGTCGACATGGGGTATCCAGGTATGTCGACATGTGCCTATTGAATCAAAGGACAAGTGTCTATTCCTAATTTTTAATAAATGTATATATTATATCCTATATTCTACTTAAATAATTCCTGTGATAACATTAAATATAATAATGCTTAAATATTAATAATTTAATATTTAAAATATTATTAAAATAATATTATTTTTGAATTTAAAATTCAAATTTCAAGGGATAAATTTGAATTTAAAATTCAAGGAATTAAAAAAAACCAAGCAAACAAACAAGCATCCATTCAAATAAGAAAAATTAAAAATAATGTAAATGCGTACCTATTTTTAGATCCATACTCCCATCATCGTCTGATTCATGAATAGCAGTGAAACACAGATTTGAATTATCCGTCTTCTTTTCATCGTCACTGGATAATGAGTCTGAGTTATCAAGAGTTGCTGTGTATGCTTTCTTTCTTTTCCTTGATGAATCATTGTTTGGAGGGAACAACTGTTTATCTGTATACAGACAATCTTTACTATGATGCCCGACTTTATTGCAATTGTAGCATCTATCATTGTTGACGTTCTCTGTATTATTTCTAGAATTCCTTTGATCATTTCTTTTGTAATTATTCATTTTTCTATATTTTAGGAATTTCTGGAAGTTTCTTGTCATGAAAGCAATCTCCTCATCACTGTCTGGTTCTGAATCTTCAGTTGTTGCATTGAATGCTAATGACTTCTTTTCTATAGCCTTGTTTTCTCTTCTTCCTTGTAGTTGAACTTCATAAGACATCAGATTCCCAATCAATTCTTCTATTTTCATTAGACTGATATCATTTTCTTCTTCGATTTCAAGTGTCTTTTGATCCCATTCTGGAGTGAGTGAATTTAGAATTTTTCTGACTTGGTCTTCCTTCAAAAAGCTTTTTCCTAGTGCAATTAGTGAATGAACAATATCTTGAAATCGACAATACATGTCGGAAATGGACTCATTTGCATGCATTTTAAACAATTGAATTGATTAGTTAAAATGGAAATTTTAGTCTGTTTAACTTTGCTTGTTTCCTCATGAGTAACTTGCAAATTTTTCCAGATTTCAAATGCAGACTTACAAACAGACACTCTATTAAACTCATTCCTATCTAGTGAACAAAAAAATATATTCATGGCCTTCGAGTTATTTTGTGCAACACCCTTTTGCTCAGCAAACCACTAGGCAAAATCGGTAGTTGGTTCAACATACTCAGTTTGTGTGATATTCCAAGTGTCTAATCCTACTGATTGTAAATAAATTTTCATTCTACAAGCCCAATATGCATAATTACTGCCATTGAAAAATGGTGGTCTGACAGTAGACTGACCTTCTACAAATGAACTAATGTTAGTGTTAACAGAACTAGTGCCAGAGTTGACATTACCAGTGTTGGTAGCCATTAAAACAATTTTCAAGTTTCAGATTATGAAAACTATGAAAACCTAAGCCCTGATACCAATTGAAAGAGAGTGCGGATTAAGGATCTTAAGGCTAATTTAACACTAGAGGGGGGTGAATAGTGTTTAATGGATTCTAAGACTTATATGGACTAAATTAAAATTATGACACAAACAAATGCAGAACTTAATCACAGAACAATCACAGAATCAAACACAGATGCAGAAAGTAAATAAAAAGCAATAAAAGAAAAGAACACACCGGATTTTATACTGGTTCGGAGTTGCCCTACATCCAGTCATGTACCAAGCCAAACACCTCATACAGATTTTTATTATACCAATGTCGAGATTACAATCCTCAATTTCCGAAGGCCTTGAGGTACCCTCCTGTCTTCGAGTCTGGGGCAAACTCTCTTGATTTACGGGACATAAGATCACCCAATTTATTTCCAAGCACAACCACACCTTATAGAGAGACTCGATAAACTTTTGATTACAAATTAATCCTATAACTCTGAATAGCACTTTGATCTTCGAGAGAGGGCAGAGAATCAAACAAGAATGAGAATATAATTTTATTCACTTGAGAATTCGACAGAATTTCAGCACGATCTTAAAAATATGAAAATTTTAGAATATGGTTTTGTGGAGAAGAAGGAGTGAAGAAAATAAGAAAATAGTTAGTTAAAAAATTCATTTGTGAAGGCTATTTATAGACCAGTAGCATTCATAACCATTCGTGAAGAGATTTAAACGAATAGACACTTCTTTTGAAAATTGAAACTTTTGAATTTAACGGCCACCATGTCGACATGGGGTATCCCATGATGTCGACATCCCTTAGTTAAAAACAATGTAAAATTTTGTTTTGAAAATGGTATTGAAAGGAAAACAAGATGAAATGATTCTAGAGTAAAATAAACTAATTTTCCTATGTTTTAAAATAAAGAAGAGTAGAAAAATATATTTTTAGAATGTATATATAAATTTGATTTTAAATATGAAGTATATATATTATAAAAGACTACTTAAAAATCAGAAGATAGTTTTAAAAACAAATGAAGTTTAAAACAAGAGTTTATTTAAAACAAAAACAAAGAATATTTTAAGGCTAAAACATCTTTTTGAAAATCATTTGAAAAGATAATTTTTAAGGCTAAAACATTTTGGAAAGCAGTTTTGAAAATCATTTTGAAAAACCATTTTGAAGTAGTTTTGCAAGCTTCTTCCTGCAGAATATTTCATCACATTAGGACTTAAGAACTTGTACAAAACCAGGATGTTTGTGGGTTTGTAAGGCACTTGTCGTAGGTTTGTAAGCTACTTGTCGTGGGTTTGTAAGCCACTAAGAAGATAGAAATGGGTTCCATCCCAAATAAAATTTGGAATGAAGATTTCCGTGCAGTTATGTTGTTTTAACAAAAACTAGACACATATCTTGAAATCTTGATCTTGATACTCTAGAGTCTTCAATCTTGATATCTCCATATTGAATCTTGAGTCTTGAGTCTTTATACTGATTAGTCTTCAGTAATCAATACCTGCATATATATATATATATATATATTTCTTGCATAGTTCTTGCATATACATATCTATATAGACAATAGTGTTAGTATATATTTTATAATAAGATAAGTTAAAAAGGTTGTTGTCATCAAAACCAACATCTCAATTCCTAACACAGATTTGATAGTCGATTGTTTAACTATCAATTAACACAATCATTCAACCAAATATTTTCTTTTTCACTGAAAACGCTAAGTCCTATTTCATTTAATTTTAATAAATTAAATCTCTTTATCCAAAATATATACTTATCTTGTCGAATTTAGTATATTCTCAAACTATCCTTTTCAAAAATTGAAACCCTTTTAAATAATAAGGAAAGTACCACTGTGGTATCAAACCATGTATTCACAGCTCAATGGTTACATCTCTATCCTAGAGAAATCCAAGACTTAACTGTAGGCACTCACTGCCTCCGATTTCGCCATGCGAGTATACCATTACTTCCCGAAAAATTTATTTAAATTTTTTCAACATAATACTTATGAAATTTCTACAATAATTTTCCAAGTTAAACCTTAGGCAAATACTCTTTAATATAAAAGTTATTATATAATATTGAATATTGAAAAATCTATCCCTTTAAAATAATAATACTGATTAATCTAATAATTAATTTACTATAAACTAACTTAATTAATATTTAAATATACTTTAAATAGTTTTTAAACTACTAAATAATTAATTTTTCTGAAATATTCTTTAAACACTTTTTAAAATTACCCAGTTAATAATTAAAAATCCTTCCTTTTAAAACAAAACCAATTCCTCGATAAAATATACTTTCCAATTCCAATATAACCAGTCTAACATTTTTTAAATCTCTTTCGATTTATTTCCAATTTTATTTACATCCCAATTCCGTAAATTCCCTTTCCACATTTCTAAAAATAAATCTACCCTTTATTTTTAAACCGATTTACCCATCTCATTATAAATCCTCACCATGAATTTATAATTTCAATTTATCCACTGATAATCACTTTACTTTATTTATAAACCTTGTTTATAAATTCCATAGTCTCATTTCCCGTTTATAACGGTTTCACAACACTTAATCGATTTTAAATCGATTCCTAATTTGAATTCTATTTACAGATCAATTTCTTAAATAACCCAACTATATTCCACTTTCTTTCATCATTTATAATCTTATTTAAACTCTATTATAACAATTTCATATTTTGTTTTAAAATTTCCTTTTCATTTTCCTAAACTATTTTAAATCTTGATTTTAAAAATAAATCCTTTTATACTTAAACAATATCGCTTAAGTTCTATTATTTAAACCCTTTTATTTACATTATTTCAAAATCTCTTTTTACAATATTCCAAAATCTCTACTTACAATATTTCGAATTTATTAGATACAAATTTGAATCAAACTATTTATTTTCCCAAAATTCATTTCTTTAATTAATCCAAATTTCACTATAAATATTTTTACTTCCAATTTTCTTTTTAATTTTCTTTTAAATTCAATATTCATATTTATGGTATTTTAAAATACCAAAATCTGAACCAGTAATACCATAACACCAAATAATTTCAAATCACGCTATAATCAATCAAAGATTATTCAACATATCATATCATTGTATATGAAAATAATTTCAACATTTTTGAGGAATCTAGTTGGATCCCTCCAACCTGTTTCCCTACATCCACAGATGTTATTACAATATATAAATACCAATCCCACTTCGAGGGGGATATCGCGGTATATAGGGTCATCCGCTATTATGTGGGGGTGCATAGGGTCTCATCCACTATATATGTGCGGGAATATCAATCACTCCAATATATACACTTCTATATATAATATCACATCCAACTGATAATAATTTATCAATTCTATCAATTAATCAATAATTAATTTTAACTATTTAAAATTAATTATGGCAAATCCAAAGTTGAGTGAGATTAACTCACCTTGATTTTTATTTGCCAATATCCAGATTTTTAAATTAAATCGAACATCATTCGATTTAATTTAAAAATTCCAACAGACTCCGAAATATTCCAAACCACTTCCAGAAATGTGAATTTTTGCAGCTACGAATTTATCATGATCGACTTCATGATTTTTGGACCTCGTATAAATAAATTTTGAATTTTATAATATGTGAACCGTTAATTAATTTAATCAACAAATTTTAAAATGTTAATTACCTCAAGCTTAATCACGAGATTAATCCACACCCTAATCATCACGACTCGACCATCAAAAAGTGCCTTCACCCAAAATCCCAAGCTCGATACCCTCAGCTTTTTTATCGCAACTTCGCCACGCTCGAAAACGACCTTCGATCTTCCCCCACAATGCCGCACACCGCCTGGAATCGCCCCTCCCCTCCTTAATGCGAGCATCCCCCAGGCGATC
Source organism: Allium fistulosum (assembly GCA_030737815.1). Lineage (NCBI taxonomy): Eukaryota > Viridiplantae > Streptophyta > Magnoliopsida > Asparagales > Amaryllidaceae > Allium > Allium fistulosum. The sequence continues at coordinate 905,278,181 of CM060903.1, forward strand.
AATGCGACCCCACCGCCTTCCCCCTCGACCTCCGGTCGACGAGCACAACACACAGTCAAACCCTAAAACGTGCACCCAAGCTTCTTCCCCACACGTGAACGTCGCCCTTGCCAATCTACGCTAGATGCTTAGCCATCGTGATATAATCGCGATAACTTTTTTTTATTAAAATGAATCTGCGCGGCTTCGAATTGAAAGAGGAAAAAGGGGAGACTCGCGACCCGTTCATAAGGAAAAGAGGGAAACGGCTTCGTGATTTTAAACTGGGTGTTACCATTTTATTCGATTTATTTATTTTAAGTCGTGAACTGTTGCATGTGTTTATATAGAGGAGAAGTGAGGGAAATGTGTTTTACACAACAAGATGTTTTCACATCATAGGGTGGCTAAGAAAGACAGAAAGCAAGTTGATGTGAACGATTGACAAATTAATATATATAATTTAAATTTTCAATTTACCTCGATTTCGCAACTTAAAATCTTGAACTCCTATCGAGACGTGCCGCTAGGCATTTATAATGTGATACCCCTATTCGAAAGGAAATGGAAAAGTTTTCGAATCCTATTTCAATCGTATGGAGAAGATAGCTTTTTGAACCCAATTATTATATTGAATTTTCTATATAAATTTCAACGCGTTTATATCCCATATGATCAAACGATAACTCCAAATGCTACAAATTTGAAATCCGATAATAATACACTATTACGGATCCAATGGAACCGATTTCGTCAAATTCTGAGACTGTGCCCCGGAAGGCTATTTTTAAATGTAAATTTAAATGATATATTTTTAAAACTGAACAAATCACTTTTAAATTCAATTTAAACAGTTTTATTATCTTCAGTATTATTAATATAAATTTTATAGGCCTTTAAATTATTTTTAACAAGCTTAAAACTCCAGATTCAATATTTTACCCAATCTCCAATTATTTAATTAAATAATTAAATTATCCAATAAATAGTTATATTTGAATTTCCCCTTAAAAATTAACTTTTAAATATTTAGAATCAATTAAATATTCTAATTTCAAATAACCAAAATTCTGGGTCGTTACATTCCTCCCCCCTTAAAAGAATTTCATCCTCGAAATTGCTAGGTAAGAAGAATGGCCCAAAACCTAGTAACTATTTCCCAAAACCACATAGTTTTAAACAACTTCTCAAATCAATCTATTTAAACCACATTATCACTATCACTAATCTTCAATTTCCTCCATAGATTCCAAAGAATATATTTTACTCAACCATTTCGAGTTAAAATCTAAAATCACATTTAGTTATCAAAAAAAATTTCAAAATTTTTCTAACTCCTTAAATTTTCGAAAAAATTTCGTCAGCGTCTCCTTTGCGCAGCTAGATCAGAAAAACTATAAAACACCTCTACGGGCCTAAATCATCAAAAGAAAACAAAAGCCAAGTGGCTCAATCAGAAAATCATCAATTTCCGACACAATTTAAACACATACCTTTTTGTCGGGCAATCAAATTTTACTTCTGAAATCGAAGACATCAATTTAGCTTTTGCTTTCAAATACCTGCACCTCACTTACCAATGATATCCAATCATACAATTAAAATCATTTTATTTATTCCTTTTCAAAATTTTCAAAATTTTCTTTACTTAAGCCCGTACGATGTACATATATCATCCGTACGCAATATCAAATCTGATCGCTCACTCGATCACACAATTTCACTTCCGAACTAGTATCGTTCACACGACTCTCTAGTGTGGACTCAGATCTGGTTCCTTGATCAGAAACCATCATCCTCCTTGCATAGCCATATACTATGATAGAGAATTCCAGAATCAATCAAAAATCCATATCCAGTGTTCGCCGTCGAAAATCGAGCCGAAAATCCTATCTTGGATCGATAAAAATTATCTCGAAATTCTGTACTCGAATCTGGATCAAATCGCTATGCAAATAAATAATATACGTACAACTTACGTATTCATTTTCCAATTGATTATTAGCCGTATCAAATTCATTTATTCTCATTTATTTCATTTCAATCAATTATCCATAATTTTCATTTTACACACCTTTTATTTAGTCTTCATTCAAATATTTATGTAGTATATTCCTTTTCATACTAATTTCACTTAAGAATTTATCCCATCAAGTTTTTTATCATATCTGAATTATTCCATAATTTTTCATAAATTTATAAACATTTTATACAAAAGTTCTTACATTTATTACCACTTCATCACTTTGGTTTATATCCATTTCTATTCAAATTAAATTTTCAATTCCATTTGAACTCAGTTTACCTTCCTTTTACTAATTTATTTCCAATCAAATTTAATATTAAATTTTATCAACCATCTCTCAAACCATATTTAATCCACTAAATATTTTAAATTAGTTCCATCTACTAATTAATCAAATTCAATTTCAAATCCGTTTAACTTACTAATTTAATTAATTAGTTCATTCACTAATCTTATTTCAAATCCCACTAAATTCCATTTTCAATAATTCTTTTTTTTTTCATTTAGCCGACTTAGGCTAAATTTTCAAATTTCTCTTATTTAACTTAGTTCAAGTTAAATTTCATTCCAACATCAAATTCAAATTTTTATAAGCTATCAAACTTATTATATTCCATAAAATATTTTAGATCAAACCCAGAGTTTTAACAATTTCTTAAGTATTTCAAAATCAGTTTTGAAATCAATTACATATACACAATCCATTTGTATATTAAATTATTCCTTTGCATTTCAAACCAAAACCAGTTTTTCCAAAACAAAACTCCAATTGCAAATCATTAATGTAGCAATTCCTCCTTTGGAAATTCGAAAATGAAAGTCGATGATGCTGCAGTCATCACCGAAATAATTTTCCAGCGTCCGAAGTAAGTTTAGTGCTTTTATTCCTTTAAAACCCATTTTAAATATTTCCAATTCAAAAATATTCTCCAAATAATACAACTATTATTTTCCAAGACTTTGGAAAACATTTCAAAAACCAACGGGATTTAAATTCCCAAATTTCCAACTTTTAAACCCTTTTAAATCTATATTTAAATATACCCCAGAATTTCATTCCATTTCAAATTATAAATCACATTTATAAACTCATATTTACAAATTCCATTTTGTAATATGAATTAATTTCTCACTTTTGATTATTTTTTCAATTTTTACTCAATCACCATAGCAACAAATGATAATAGTTTAATATTATCATTTCTTAACAACCAAGCAAACCATATACACTATAATAGTTTATGAAAATTATTCCTTTTATATATAAAAATAATTTGGATAAAATTATTTCATTTACCCCATTTTAAAACAATACCGTGTTGAATTGTTCTATTATAGTGCTTAGAGATCCCTATCAATAACGTTAATTACTCGTATTGACCAGAATTCATAAGCCACTCAAAAAATCAATCAACACAATATAAAACAGTTTTATATTAACTAAAAAATACGTGCTCATATCTATTAATACACTCAACTCATTTTAGGATGCTACTGACCCTATCTCTAATGAGTAATCCCCACCAGAGCCAAGGTTCTCACTTAACCTTCAGCTCTGATACCAAGCGTCACGATCGAGATTTTCGACCTCTGAAAATCGACATCAATACATTCATTGTATTATGCCGAGCAATCGAATGCCGGAAATACCCATCCGTTAGGGAAAAGAAGAAAGAGGTAGAAGAAGAAAATAGAGCTAACAACACAGAATCTCACAATCGCAGCGGAACAATATATAATAGATAACAACTGGTCTTTATACAAAAATAAAAATAACTGTTATTTATACATTACATCATCAGAGTACAGCACAATCAATAACTCAATACTGGACAGTTATAATAACTTGTCCTCACTAATGCTGAATATACAGCCTACAATACACAGCGGAATATAAATCAAGTACGTGTGATACGTCTTCGTCATCCAGCTCATCTCCTGAGCTCCATAGCATCCTATCATGTATTTGTAGTACTCGGTCTGACCCGAGCATTATAATAAAATAACACCCGAGTCAGTCTGGAAAACCAGCGTGAGAAAACACACTCAATTTGAATTATTAAAGTTATCAAAATCCTTTGAAAATCAAAGGTATCTTGTAAGACCACGCCACACATAAACACGATGGGTTTTTACCTTACGATAACCAAAACATTTCATATCAAATCCTTTGATATTATAATAGTGTCTAAGTACAAATACTTATTCAAATAGCTGAAATTGTTATATTAATTAAATTCTAGCATACTAGGCTCTACAATCAAAACCGTAAAGGTACGTATTGGAGAATAGATTCCATACGAATGACTAGGCACTGGGGTACCACCTATCACAGTACACGTCTAGAAACAGCGTACCGAGGACCACGCCGGGATCCCCTGCAGCACAAGACCAGATTATCCTTAACCTGGATAGACCGAATATGCTATCACCCCGGGTGTTCCCACCCTCTTTCGAGCTCCTTCCATATATCGTAGTAATAAAATAATATCCAAGGGTATCTAGAAAAGTGATAAACATACCCTAATTGGGTGCGACCCACTTAGCCTTGTTGCATCCCCCTGATTTTCATTCATTCCTGGTTGATGAGGCTAGAGGCTACGATTACCTTTTTAAAGGAAATTTCACTTAGAATGCTCATTGTCCTCCATTGAAAATGTACTAATAGCATTCATCCATACAAGTCTGTTCTGGGTCCGAAATGAACCGAAGGCACTATTCCTACTACATCCATTTTGGAATAATCCTCAGGATTATTAGTGATTAGCCCTTGCACTTCAATGCCCCATCTTCGACTTCATGCTCTTGTTTTCACTACTAAAATGTACTCGTTGGATCGAAGTGATTTTCGGATAACTTATCCGATCCCGGTCTCTTCGAAACAACGTTCAATATTTCCCGGTAAACTCAACCCCAGTTCTTTAGGAAATAAACAGACAAAAATAAGATCGAAGATCACCTCCTAACCATTAATGGACAGATTTCCCTATCATCATCCTAGAAGAATGAAATGAATTTATACATACAGTATAGCACCTCGAACGGTAAATGTACCACATAATTCCCGTATTTCTCCTAGATATTTCCGAAGTTATATTTTGGGTCCAGATTTGATAGTCGGTTGTTTAACTATCAAATAACACAATCATTCAACCAAATATTTTCTTTTCCACTGAAAACGCTAAGTCCTATTTCATTTAATTTTAATAAGTTAAATCTCTTTATCCAACATATATACTTATCTTGCCGAATTTAGTATATTCTCAAACTATCCTTTTCAAAAATTGAAAACCCTATTAAATAATAAGGAAAGTACCACTGTGGTATCAAACCATAGATTCACAGCTCAATGGTTACGTCTCTATCCCAGAGAAATCCAAGACTTAACTGCAGGCACTCACTGCCTCCGATTTTGCCATGCGAGTATACCATTACTTCCTGAAAACTTTATTTCAAAATTTTCAAAATAATACATATGAAATTTCTATAATAATTTTCCAAGTTAAACCTTAGGCAAATACTCTTTAAATAAAAGTTATTATATAATATTGAATATTGGAGAATCTATCCCTTTAAAATAATAATACTGATTAATCTAATCATTAACTTACTATAAACTAACTTAATTAATATTTAAATATGCTTTGAACAATTTTTAAACAACTAAATGATTAATTTTTCTGAAATATTCTTTAAACACTTTTTAAAATTACCCAGTTAATAATTAAAAATCCTTCCTTTTAAAACAAAACCAATTCCTCGATAAAATATATTTTCCAATTCCAATATAACCAGTCTAACATTTTTATATCTCTTTTGATTTATTTCCAATTTTATTTACATCCTAATTCCGTAAATTCCCTTTCCACATTTCTAAAAATAAATCTACCCTTTATTTTTAAACCGATTTACCCATATAAATCGTCACCGTGAATTTATAATTTCAATTTATCCACTGATAATCACTTTACTTTATTTATAAACCTTGTTTATAAATTCCATAGCCTCATTTCCCGTTTAAAACGATTTCACAACACGTAATCGATTTTAAATTGATTCCTAATTTGAATTCTATTTACAAATCAATTTCTTAAATAACCCAACTATATTCCACTTTCTTTCATCATTTAAAATCTTATTTAAACTCTAGTATATCAATTTCATATTTTGTTTTCAAATTTCCTTTTTATTTTCCCAAACTATTTTAAATCTCGATTTAAAAATAAATCCTTTTATACTTAAACAATATCGCTTAAGTTCTATTATTTAAATCCTTTTATTTACATTATTTCAAAATCTCTACTTATAATATTCCGAATTTATTAGATAAAAATTTGAATCAAACTATTTATTTTCCCAAAATTCATTTCTTTAATTAATCCAAATTTCACTATAAATATTTTTACTTCCAATTTTCTTTTTAATTTTATTTTAAATTAAATATTCATATTTATGGTATTTTAAAATACCAAAATCTGAACTAGTAATACCATAGCACCAAATAATTTCAAATCACGCTATAATCTATCAAAGATTATTCAACATATCATATCACTAAATATGAAAATAATTTCAACATTTTTGAGGAATCCAGTTGGATCCCTCCAACCTGTTTCTCTGCATCCACAGATGTTAGTACAATATAAAAATACCAATCCCACTTCGAGGGGGATATCATGGTATGTAGGGCCATTCGCTATTATGCGGGGCGCCCATGGTCTCATCTTCTATATATGTGCGGGAATATCAATCACTCCAATATATATACACTTCTATATAAAATATCACATCCAACTGATAATTTATCAATTCTATCAATCAATCAATAATTAATTTTAACTATTTAAAATTAATTACGGTAAATCTAAAATTGAGTGAGATTAACTCACCTTGGTTTTTATTTGCCAATATCCAGATTTTACTAAATCGAACATCGTTCGATTTAATTTAAAAATTCCAACGGACTCCGAAAAATTACAAACCACTTCCAGAAATGTGAATTTTTGCAGCTATGAATTTATCGTGATCGACTTCGTGATTTTTGGACCTCGTATAAATAAATTTTAAATTTTATAATATGTGAACCGTTAATTAATTTAATCAACAAATTTTAAAACTTTAATTACCTCAAGCTTAATCACGAGATTAACCCACGTCCCAATCATCACGACTCTACCATCGAAAAGTGCCTTCAATGTCACGTACGGGAATTTTCGACTTTCGAAAATTCGACATCGATACTCCCTTTATCGACTGCCGAGAAATCGAGTGCCGGAAACTCCAATAGTGAGGGTTTTAAAAAGAAAGAAAAGGTAGAAAAAGATGAAAAGAGGAAAAAGGAAGAACAGAAGAAAGAAGAAGAGAAGAAGAAAATAGAGAACAACATCAGATACAGAAACAATATCAGAATCTCACATATCGCAGCGGAACAATTTATAATAGATAACACTAGTCTTTTAAAACAAAGAGCTATATCAGTTTATACATACATCAATCATCAGAGTCAATATACAACAATGGATAGTTATATAAACTTGTCCTCATACAGAATACACAGCGGAATAATACAAAAATATAGGTGATACGTTTCGCCATCCAGCTTGCTTCCAAAGCTCCAGAATATCCAGAATATCCTGATAACATAACTCTAGGCTGCCCGTGTGGAAATTGGTGGGCACCCAGAGTTTAGAAGGGAACAATAAACTCCGAGTCAGTCATGGTGACTGGTGTGAGATCGTAAAACAGTTATTTTTCACAAAGAAAATAAAACAAATTCGCAATGCTTTTGGAAAATGAAACTACCATAAGGCCTCCTGCCACACACACAATGCAAACGCAGAATTGGAGAAGATTTCTCCTTATGATAGTCAAAGATGCTTACTACGCAAAAATCAAATTCTTTTTGATATTATTATTAGTGCATAGTGTAGAAAACATTTCGAAAGTAGAATATTAATCTTAGCCGACATAGGTACCATTATAGTATGCCTACTATAGCTACCATATTAAATGGCAGGTTCTACAACTAAAACCGTACAAGGCTCGTATTGTTTCTTTGGATTTCCAACAAATGGTCATGCTAAGGAACTTCCTTTTCCACGATGGGTACGTCCCTGGAATAGACGACCCGAGAAATAACCTAACATTACGGTTAGATCTCTGCCAACACAAGGCCGGGTTATGTAACAACCCGGGTTTTTCTACACGAAAAACCGGACCATTTTAGTTAAGAAGAAGAGGTAGAAGAAGAAGAAAAATAGAAAACAACAACAGAATCTCTCATACGCAGCGGAATAAACTATAATAGGTAATAACAGATCTTTACACAAAAAGAAATCTATATCTGTTTATATATACATCATCCCAATACATCATCAGAGTACATCACATCAATATCATACAACTGGACAGTAATCATAACTTGTCCTCACAATCTGAAAACACAGCGGAATATATAACTCAAATACGAAAGTACGTATCGCCATCCAGCTCCACAGCATCATTTCCTGTAATTTATAATACTCGGTCTGACCCGAGCATCATATAAAACAACACCCGAGTCAGTCTGGAAAACCAGCGTGAGAAAATCACACTCAAATTTATTATTAAAGTTTCAAAATCCTTTGAAAACAAAAGCATCTCGTAAGACCACGCCACAAATAAACATGTCGGGTTTTTACCTTACGATAGCTAAAACACTTTATATCAAAATCCTCTGATATTATAATAGTGTCTACAGAAAGTAAAATATAATCTAGCTGAAATGCTTGCATCTCACATTTCAACAATAGTTGGGCACAATCAAAACCGTACAAGGCACGTAGGAAGAATGGATTTCCAAGGAATGACTAGGCACTGGGGTACCACCTATCACAGTACGTGGCCTAGATCACAGTACCGAGGAGTACGCCCGCTCCCCTGCAACACAAGGCCGGAACCATCCCTTACTGGATGATCCCGAATAAAATCACCCCACGGTTGGGATCAGCAACCGCACCACTAAGCCGAAATAAAAAGGGACATCTAGACAGGGATGACCTTACCCTTCAGTGGGAGCTACCCACGAAGCCTTGCTGCATAACCCCTGATTTTCAGTCATTCCCGGTTGATGAGGTTCGAGGCTAAACGATACCTTTTCAGAACATATCCCTTAGAATGCCCATCGTCCGCTGACGATGTTTCGCAAGAATTCGTCCATACCAGTCCGTCCTGGGTTTGAACGGAACCGAAGGCACTACTCCTACTACATCCATTTTGGAAATATCCTCAGGATTAGTAGCGACTAGCCCTTGCACTTCACAGCTCCATCTTCGACTCCGAAATCGTTACACGAAACGTACAAACCGAATCGAAGTGGTATTCGAGTCTCCAGACCTAGAATCCCGGTATACGGAAACTCGATCCCGGTCTCTTCGAAACGATCAGCGCATTGGCCAATATTGATAGTCGGTTATTTAACTATCAATTAACATCCACAAGTAACCATCACACAATTAAATAATTTCCCATATTTATTTATTTGCCCAAATATCTTTCCAAGATATATTTCTGAATTTTCAAAACTCATTTGAAAACAATTTCAAAACAGTTTCCGCTTACGGAATACATTTCCAAATATTTATTTCCTCTGAAACTCCAAGTACAAACACTTTTAGATTTTAAAATAATTTAAAAACACTTTATTTTAAATATATCTTATACTATTGAAATCAACTACTTTAATACTTTATTAAAAATATATACTTTAAAATAAACCACTTTATAATATAAACTAAATTTCTTCTTTTAAAACATAATAGCAAATCTCTTTTATATAATTACTACAATAATAGATTTTTGAAAATACTTACTTAGGAAATTAACATTTAGAAATAATCAATTTTCTAAAACATGCTTTTAAAAACATACTTAACTTTTAACTTATATTTAAAATTGCTTTGAAAACGTACTTGGCTATCCAGAGAAATACACTTCTCATTTCCATCTTTTTAAAAATAAATCAACATTTATTTTTAAACCAAACCATATCTTTTTATAAATTCCCACCTTGAATTTATATTCAAATATCCACTGATATTTTATTTTACTTTATAAACCCAGTTTATATCTCCAAAATCTCACTTCTCTTTTAGAATTCCAATTTTAAACAATTAAATCAATTTCCAATTGATTTCCCAATTTACTTTACTTTACTTTGAAATAATTTCCTTTACTACTTCATTTATTTCAAAATACATTAACTTTTAGATTTATTCCTTTATTTGAGTTAAACCCTTTTTAACTGAAAATACCAATTTTAAACTTCCAAAATTCCTTCTTTAGCCTTTAATTAAATTTAATCCTTACATTCAAAATAAATCCTTTATTCTTTAAATTTAATATCACTTTAGTTTAAAGTTAATATTTCCCTTGTTATTTTGAAATTCCCTTATTCCAATTCACTTGAATTATTTACTTAAAATTTACTCTTTTATTTCTTTCAAAATCCAATTCAATATATTTTGATAACTTCTTTTATTGAAATATTCAATCCAACCATATCATCCAATATTTCAATCATCAATAAAATCATCATAGGATATCAATATTCATAGAACAGAATATCAAATAATCTAAATAATTTTGAGGAATCCAGTTGGATCCCTCCAACCTGTTTCCCTGCATCCACAAACGTTAGCACAATACCAATTCCACTTCAAAATGGAATATCGCGGTATATGGGATTTATATAAATCATCCGCTATTATGCGGCGCATAGGGTCTCATCCGCTATATAAATGCGGGAATATCAACAACTCAAATATATACATATGCCAATATGTATATATTGCTATATACTACTATATATATAATATAGCATATTCAATCAATGCAATCATCCAATCAATTATTTAAATTTAACCATTTAAATTTAAAATAAAATTCAACTGAGTGAGATTAACTCACCTTTTGCCCCCTTTTTACTTTGAATTCAATCCAAATCAATAGTCCTCTTCACGATGCCAGACCTTGAATAAACATTGTACGGTCTATTAACATTTGAAATAAAACCGAACAATTTATTTCCAATTGATAATTTAGTTTGGTTAGCTAATAATTTATTTTAACTAAGGATTTAACTTGGACAAATAATTAGGTTTAAACTGAGTTGTTCTTTTAAAAACTCTATTAGTAACTAAAATAATTGGTTACCCATAAACAGATTATTTTCTTAATATCTAATAACTTGGTAAATTAAAATGTAAATACGCATATTCATTTCTGCTTTTGAAATTGCATATATATATGCATACCCACTTATGTAATAGTCACTGCAGATTTAAAACTTCTTATATACATTTACAGACCTTCTAAAATTCATAACATATATATAGCTGACTCAAATTATTATTATTATTATAAAAAAAACAAAACTGTTAATATTCGAATTCCTGTATTGTTTCTTTTTTTCCAAAATTTCACATATGCATATATATTTTCTCCTGCTAATAAAACTTCATGTTTAAACCATATATATTCAATTTCATATGTACATATAATTATGAAATTAAATTAAAGTAAACAAATAAATACCTCACTACAAATCGACGAACCCAGCCTATCACGGTCGCTCGAAGACGTTTCTTCCCAATCGCTTGTCGATCTTCCTTAACCCCAAAGCTAACCGCCTCGAACGCACCCGGTCGCAGCCCCATATCGAACGACGCAACCACCTGCCGTCCACCTGACGAAGACGGAGTCCACCGATACCATCCCCTCGTTCTCGTGCTCGAGAACGATCCTTGATGCTGTCGCCAACCCTTGTCGTCGACGAACCCTCCCATCCCACAGCAAGCTTCGACTCGCGTGCTATTCCCCTCGCGAACCCAAGCAACGTGCCCCAACCACTCGGCACAAAACTTGCAAATCGAACGTGATATCAAATCGCGTTCATCTCCCTTGCGATCGAGTCTCGTGATTCGATTTGAAGAGGAGGGTTCAAAGTTGTTTTATTCCGTTCGTTTCCCCCTCTCATTTTTTTCGCGAATTAATGATTCGATTTCATTTTGAATTAAAGGGGATAAGGGAAAGGATATGCGGTTATAAACTGGGATGGAATGGCGTGTTTAAAACGTTACACGTGTTGAGTTGTTTATTTTTAAGGGGGACGCGTGTATAGATGTTTCAACGCGTGGACAAACAGCGTGATCCAGAAGGCTCGTAGTCTGGATATGGAAAGAAATATCGACCAGTTAAAATATTAAATTTCCGATTAAATTTCAGCGCGTTTACATTCCGTACGATCACACGACAACTCCAAACACTACGAAAATTGAAACCCGATAATAATACAATATTACGGACTCAATGGAACTGGTTTCGTTGAATTCCGAGACTATGCCTCGGACGGCTATTTTAAATTCAAATTTAAAACGATAAATTTCAAAACAGAACCAATCTCTGTTAAATTCAATTTTTACTCATCTATTGTTTTCAATATTATAAATATAAATTTTACAAGCCTTCACATTATTTTTAACAAGCTCAGAACTCAGGATTCTCTATTTTATCCTATTTTCAATTGTTAAATTCAAAAATTAAATTATCCCATAAACAGTGATATTTGAAATTAAAATTAAAATTTAACCTTCGAATATTTAAAATAACTTAAATATTCACATTTCAAATATATAAAAATTCCGGGTCGTCACAGGTTACCTCTGCAAAAGTAGGTAACTACTGACACGCGTATGCCATCCCCCGATCGTCACCGATCTTCCTGAGGATCCCCGATTCGCAACAACCACAAAGTAATAAATTTGCAGCAACCACAGAGGTTAAGTATCTGGGCTCCATACCATGATACCACCTTTATCCAGAAGGAATGACATACACTAAGGGACGCTACTCCCTAGAACCTTGCCGCATCCTTCCTGTTTTGACCATTTCCGGGGTGTGAGACTCGACGAAGTCTCGTCCACAAAGCTACGCTTTCTACAAAGCCATGCTTCGGGTCAAACAAAATGATCAACCTATGATCACAAAGATATAAGATCAAACAAATGATCATATCACAAATGATCAAACACTGATCATTTCACAGCAACACTTAGTATGCCACGTTACCAAATTGGGATATATCGCTGATAAATTTCAACTACATAACCTCTGAGCTCGTACGTCTCAGAGAAGGGTGTTAAGCTAAGAGAATAAATTCTCCACCACCAACAGAAATGTATTTGAAAGAAATCAGCTTTATATCTCAAATTGTAACGTCAGACACACAATCCATACAAGTCTGTTCCGGGATCGAACAGAACCGAAGGCACTTCTCACGAAGCCCTTGCACATCCGGATAATTTTCTAATCACGTCCGGACTTCCCGTCACTAAGGGTGATAAAACCTCTAAATCGGAGATCAGCCGATGTAGAGTAACTCGACGGTAATCCTTCCGTTTTCAAAAATATCCGGTCTTCAACACCGGTCTTCAAATGCAATTCATAACGACGTATCACATATTCGGATCGGGTTATACGACCCCATGGTCCTTTCCCGGCTAACCCGAATAGTGAGCGCTTATTCAAAATAAGTGTGGCATTCAAATTCATCCAATTCACAACAAATACCTATTCAAGGTAATTATTGATAGTCGGTTATTTAACTATCAATAAAGATGCGCACATCATCAGATTCCAAATAATTTTCCAAATTATTTAATTTCCAAAAATATCTTTACTAGATATAAAATTTCCACACTTCGAAAATAAATCAATATTTATTTTTCTAACCAGTTTCCCTTTCCTTTAAAAATTCCATAGTGAATTTATATTTTCAAAATATCTACTGATATACGATTCTCAAATCGATTTCAAATATACTCAATTTCAATTTACCTTTACAAAGATAAATTCTCAAACGTTCACTTCATATTGGAAAAGCAATTCCATACTTATTTAAAAATAAGTGTTTCACAAATCTATTTATTTTCAACATTTGAAAATATTCGATATACTTAAATCAAATTAAGTATATATTCATTCTTTAAGGAAAACATTCTTTTAACATCTATTTGAGTCAAAACGAATGTTGCGTAAAACATCGTTACGACGACTCGAAATCAATAGTATAGGGATTCGGAATTAAGATAGGTATATATAAATCCCAATACTATATAAAACATTTTCTTTCGAAAATCATTTACTATAACAACAGTGTTATAGTCCATATTTTCCTTATTTTTCGAAAACGTCTATTTCAACAATAAAATGTTGAAATCTATGCTTTCGATTCATAATACATTTTAAAACATCTTTAAAATGTTTAACTTCATTTTTAATATCACTTCTTCAAAAATAAATCCATTTTTATTTAATAATATATTCACTGTCCAAAATCGTGAATATAATTCACTTAACCAAATTTCAATCATCTCTACACATTTTTATTTCAATAAAGATTCGCTATCCAAAATCGCGAATATATCTTCTTTAATAACCTCCTACATTTAATTTATCAAATCCAATTGATTTCGAATTTATAAAACAACGTTTATAAATTCTATTTCCATTTTATAACAACTTCGTTTTATAAATCTCATTTTATTCACAATTCGATTCATAACTCAAACTTTATACCAACAATCCATATTATAAGTTAATAACTTATCATTCCTTTATTTTCAAAAATCGTTCTTTTAAAACTTTACAACCGAAATGTTTATTCCTTTATAAATCATTTTAACATCGTTTCCATTTTATAAATTTCTTAATTCTTTATTTCAAAAGAAATTACTTTTTTGTTAAAATTCACAAAATCTTAACCTTTATAACTTTAAAGTTTTAACGTTTATTTATTTAAAATAAATCAATTCAACAATTTAAATAAACGTATATTTTCAAAGATCACTTTTAAAAATTCTCTTTTAAAATCAACATCGTTATTTTTAAATTTCAAAATTTAAATCTGATGATGCAACAGCACCAATTCGTCAATCACAACAGCAAACATCATATATCAATATGATAACAGAATATACATCAATATCTGTAAATAAATAAATACGGGTGAGGAATCCAGTTGGATCCCTCCAACCTGTTTCCCTGCATCCAAAGACGTTAGCACAATACCAATTCCACTTCGAGGTGGAATATCGCGGTATATGGGTTTTATAAAAATATCCGCTTACTAACGGCACAATAGGGTCTCATCCGCTATACGAGGCGGGAAATCATCAATCCAATATATACATATGCCAATATGTATATATTGCTATATATATATAGATATATCCTACTATATCTAATATCACATCCAAATAGCAATCATATCAAATCAATAATAACTGCAAATCATTTTGAGTGAGAAAAATCTCACCTTAACTATTTATTTGCAATCCATTTTCCCTTCGACCATCTCTTCACAGTTCCAAACCTTGTATAAATAATTTATATAACCGATTAATATTCGAAATAGATCGAATAATTAAATTTCATTTAAATAAAATTTTACTTTATCCAATCAAATTTTATTTCAAACAATTTCTCTTAAATTATTATTTTTCTTGTAACCAAATAAATAAATCTACCTAACCAACTTTTTAACTAATAATTTCTATTTTCAAAAAAATCCTTTCTGTATATATTCTCTATTATTATTCTTCTGTTTTTAACTTTTAAACAATTTAAAATTCCAAATTTCTTTTCTGTAAACTGTAGAAAAATAAAATTTACTTTACGGTTACTATTTCTAACCTATATTTTATTTTGTTCAACTGTAAATTTTTTTGTCCATATACATTTTCAAAACTGCAAACATCTCACTGTATACCTCCACGTATAAATTTAAATTTTAAAATAAATTATACCTTCACTGTACAAGGTGAACCCAGATTGATTCAACAATTCGCGACCACCAACTCGATGACGACATTGCCCCAGATCCATGCTTGCGACTTCGAAATTGCCACCGCTGCTACTGCCTCGCGACCACCTCGCGCGCCAGTTCACGAACTCTGCTCCCCTCACGCGGCTGCGCCTCCTCCATCATTTCGCGCACGCCATTGCCTCGACTTCGAGCCCCAGTTCCCACGCGCCTCGCCCTCTATCCAAAAACTATGCCGCGATCGACAACCCGAGTGACTCGCGAAACCGTGCGCGCCATCGAGCGCGAACCCCAGCCTTCAAATCGACCGAGAGCTCCATTGTCACTGCCACTATCACGGCATCGACCCCACGTGCGCTCGCGACCCTTAACTGCCCCTGCCGAGATCGAAAATGCCCAGCTCGAATTCGTCGCCGCCCTCGAAAAGAAGAAAATCGCAATTGCCCTAACCGCTTGATTTTGAAAATGAGTGAGGGTGGCCATTGTATTGATTTCGTGAAGGATTCGATTGTTTTTGAATGAGGGATTTCGAAAGAAAAAAGAACGCGGCCATTCCTCTTTGTTTCGATTTTTTTTTTCGAACTGAGTATTATAATTTTTGAACGAGATAAAAGGATACTCGGCCATACTGTGAAACGAAGGGATAAGCTTTGCACGATAAATTTTCGTGATTTTAGGCGTGATTCAAGGAAGAGAATCGTGGGAATATATATGTATATAAATAAGATTTTTAAATTTGAATTTTCGATTTATTTCCAACGCGTTTTCTAACCGTATGGTCACAAAACAACTCCGTTTAATACGAAATTTGAAATCCAGTAATAATACAATATTACGGACCCAATGGAACTGGTTTCGTTAAATTCCGAGACTGCGCCCCGGAACGCTGTATTTTAAATATCGATTCGAACAATAAATTTCAAAACTGAACAAACCATTTTCAAATTCGATTCTGAAGCTTCTATTATCTTCAGTAATATCAATATGAATTTTAAAAGTTTTCAAAATATTTTTTTTCAACTTAAAATTGAAGATTCAAATTTTTATTCAATTCAATAGATTAAATTTTTATAATTTAATCGCCAAATTCAAAGTTATATTCGGGATTCAAATTAAATCGTCGTTCAAATATTTAAAATAAATTAAATATTCTAAATTTAATTTGGTCAGAATTCTGGGTCGTTACAGACTTCCCCCCTTAAAAGAATTTCGTCCTCGAAATTACAAGTTAGGAAAAAAAGTCCTTAACTCGTCTACTATTTCTCACAATCCAATAGTTTCATCAAATTTTATCAAAACAAATCTTTCTACTAAAGATTCGTTGTCATTCAACTAGCTTTTTTTCCAACTTCTATTATAAGTTTCAAACAACATTGTTTACTTCAAAATTCATATTTTATTTTAAATTCAAATTTTAACTTTCAAAAATTTCTCAAAAATTTTCTAACACTCGGAATTTTCGAAAAATTTCGCCAGCGTCTCCTTTGCGCGGCTAATACGGCACGACTACAAAACGTCCCTACGGACTCTCAGATTTCAAAAAGAAAAAGCCAAGCGGCTAGAGAAATAAGTCATCAAATCTCATATTCAAATTTAAATACATACCTTTTGTCGAGCAATTCAAATTTATCTTTGCAATTCAATTCCAATTCCTTTATAACCTGTATATCCTACTAGCCATAATATCTAGTTACTACATTCAAACCATTTTGCAAATTCAATTACAAAATTTTCAATATATACTTCTTATACATTTTTAGTTTACTATTGAAGTTACATATTCAATTTCGTTCAATTTTTCATTTCAATTTCTCATTTGAATTCAATTTACCATTTCAATTCAATTTAACTTCTGAATATTGAATTTATCAATTATCTTTAGTTCATAACTACACTATTTTAAATTAGTTTCATTTACTAATTCATCACAGATTCCAATTCATTTTATTCAAATTTGTTTTCAACATTCAATTTCAATTTTATTCACTTACAATTGTAAATTCCATTCATTTGAAATTTATTTCTACTTACTTGAATTTATCTTCAATTTCGAACCATTCTTTTATTTAGTTCACAATTCAAGTTTCAATTTAACTAATTCAACTTCCATTTTTGTATTTCGTGAATTAATAAATTATCAAAGTAGCTTATTCGGATTCAATCCATTTTATTTTCTCAGGTTTGGATTTTATTCCACTTGATTCAAGTCTCATTTCATTTTCAATTTCAATTCTATCGCTTACCGATTCGAAATGAATCTCAACTTTCAATTTTACTTTCATTACATTGATTCACTTATACTTTCTTTAATTTAACTCCAATCTTTTAATTGAATTTATTCTATCAATATTCAAATTGCATAAGTTATCAACTTAATAATATTTCATAAAATTCCAGAGTCTTACCAACATTTCAAAAATCATTTTTGAACACAATTCAAATCATCCCTTGAATTTCCAAAACAAAACCCAAATTTTCAAACAACTCCCATTTAAAACAATTTGGCAGCAATTCCTCTTTTGGAAACCCGAAAATGGACACCGGTGATGTCGCGATCATCATCGGAATTATTTTCCAACGACCGAAAAGAGTTTAGAGCTTTTATCTTTCCAAAATACTTTTTCAAAATCCTTTGAAATTCATTTTCAAATCAAAAAGGAATTTAAACTTTCCAAATCACCAAAATTTTCAAATTCTTTTCAAAACATTTCCAAAAACTTCTCTGGAATTTTATTTCCAATTATAAATCACATTTATAATTTACATTCTTCAATTTCATTTGTATGTGAATTTATTTCTTAACTTTGGAGTTACGATTTCAATTTCTTATTCAATTTCATATAATAATGATAACATTTCAATATTATCACTTTCTAACAACCATGCAACCATATACTATGATAATTCATAGAAAAATCATTTCTTTTATATACAAAATAGTTTTGGGTAAAATTATTTCATTTACCCCATTTAAAACAATACTGTGCCGAATTGTTCTATTCAAGTGTTTAGAGATCCCTATCAATGATCGTTAATTACTCGTATTGACCAGAATCCATATACCACTCAATAAATCAATCATCACAATATAAAACAATTTTTTATATTCACTAACAAATACGCGCTCATACCTATTATTACACTCAACTCATTCTAGAGCACTACTGACTCTATCTCTAATGAGTAACACCCAACAGAGCAGGGTTGTCGCTTAACCATATGCTCTGATACCACTCTGTCACGTACGGGAATTTTCGACTTCCGAAAATTCGACATCGATACTCCCTTTATCGACTGCCGAGAAATCGAGTGCCGGAAACTCCAATAGTGAGGGTTTTAAAAAGAAAGAAAAGGTAGAAAAAGAAGAAAAGAGGAAAAAGGAAGAACAGAAGAAAGAAGAAGAGAAGAAGAAAATAGAGAACAACATCAGATACAGAAACAATATCAGAATCTCACATATCGCAGCGGAACAATATATAATAGATAACACTAGTCTTTTAAAACAAAGAGCTATATCAGTTTATACATACATCAATCATCAGAGTCAATATACAACAATGGACAGTTATATAAACTTGTCCTCATACAGAATACACAGTGGAATAATACAAAAATATAGGTGATACGTTTCGCCATCCAGCTTGCTTCCAAAGCTCCAGAATATCCAGAATATCCTGATAACATAACTCTAGGCTGCCCGTGTGGAAATTGGTGGGCACTCAGAGTTTAGAAGGGAACAATAAACTCCGAGTCAGTCATGGTGACTGGTGTAAGATCGTAAAACAGTTATTTTTCACAAAGAAAATAAAACAAATTCGCAATGCTTTTGGAAAATGAAACTACCATAAGGCCTCCTGCCACACACACAATGCAAACGCAGAATTGGAGAAGATTTCTCCTTATGATAGTCAAAGATGCTTACTACGCAAAAATCAAATTCTTTTTGATATTATTATTAGTGCATAGTGTAGAAAACATTTCGAAAGTAGAATATTAATCTTAGCCGACATAGGTACCATTATAGTATGCCTACTATAGCTACCATATTAAATGGCAGGTTCTACAACTAAAACCGTACAAGGCTCGTATTGTTTCTTTGGATTTCCAACAAATGGTCAGGCTAAGGAACTTCCTTTTCCATGATGGGTACGTCCCTGGAATAGACGACCCGAGAAATAACCTAACATTACGGTTAGATCTCTGCCAACACAAGGCCGGGTTACCTCTGCAAAAGTAAGTAACTACTGACACGCGTATGCCATCCCCCGATCGTCACTGATCTTCCCGAGGATCCCCGATTCGCAACAACCACAAAGTAATAAATTTGCAACAACCACAGAGGTTAAGTATCTGGGCTCCATACCATGATACCACCTTTATCCAGAAGGAATGACATACACTAAGGGGCGCTACTCCCTAGAACCTTGCCGCATCCTTCCCGTTTTGACCATTTCCGGGGTGTGAGGCTCGACGAAGTCTCGTCCACAAAGCTACGCTTTCTACAAAGCCATGCTTCGGGTCAAACAAAATGATCAACCTATGATCACAAAGATATAAGATCAAAAAAATAATCATATCACAAATGATCAAACACTGATCATTTCACAGCAACACTTAGTATGCCACGTTACCAAATTGGGATATATCGCTGATAAATTTCAACTACATAACCTCTGAGCTCGTACGTCTCAGAGAAGGGTGTTAAGCTAAGAGAATAAATTCTCCGCCACCAACAGAAATGTATTTGAAAGAAATCAGCTTTATATCTCAAATTGTAACGTCAGACACACAATCCATACAAGTCTGTTCCGGGATCGAACAGAACTGAAGGCACTTCTCACGAAGCCCTTGCACATCCGGATAATTTTCTAATCACGTCCGGACTTCCCGTCACTAAGGGTGATAAAACCTCTAAACCGGAGATCAGCCGATGTAGAGTAACTCGACGGTAATCCTTCCGTTTTCAAAAATATCCGGTCTTCAACACCGGTCTTCAAATGCAATTCATAACGACGTATCACATATTCGGAATGGGTTATACGACCCCATGGTCCTTTCCCGGCTAACCCGAATAGTGAGCGCTTATTCAAAATAAGTGTGGCATTCAAATTCATCCAATTCACAACAAATACCTATTCAAGGTAATTATTGATAGTCGGTTATTTAACTATCAATAAAGATGCGCACATCATCAGATTCCAAATAATTTTCCAAATTATTTAATTTCCAAAAATATCTTTACTAGATATAAAATTTCCACACTTCGAAAATAAATCAATATTTATTTTTCTAACCAGTTTCCCTTTCCTTTATAAATTCCATAGTGAATTTATATTTTCAAAATATCTACTGATATACGATTCTCAAATCGATTTCAAATATACTCAATTTCAATTTACCTTTACAAAGATAAATTCTCAAACGTTCACTTCATATTGGAAAAGCAATTCCATACTTATTTAAAAATAAGTGTTTCACAAATCTATTTATTTTCAACATTTGAAAATATTCGATATACTTAAATCAAATTAAGTATATATTCATTCTTTAAGGAAAACATTCTTTTAACATCTATTTGAGTCAAAACGAATGTTGCGTAAAACATCGTTACGACGACTCGAAATCAATAGTATAGGGATTCGGAATTAAGATAGGTATATATAAATCCCAATACTATATAAAACATTTTCTTTCGAAAATCATTTACTATAACAACAGTGTTATAGTCCATATTTTCCTTATTTTTCGAAAACGTCTATTTCAACAATAAAATGTTGAAATCTATGCTTTCGATTCATAATACATTTTAAAACATCTTTAAAATGTTTAACTTCATTTTTAATATCACTTCTTAAAAAATAAATCCATTTTTATTTAATAATATATTCACTGTCCAAAATCGTGAATATAATTCACTTAACCAAATTTCAATCATCTCTACACATTTTTATTTCAATAAAGATACGCTATCCAAAATCGCGAATATATCTTCTTTAATAACCTCCTACATTTAATTTATCAAATCCAATTGATTTCGAATTTATAAAACAACGTTTATAAATTCTATTTCCATTTTATAACAACTTCGTTTTATAAATCTCATTTTATTCACAATTCGATTCATAACTCAAACTTTATACCAACAATCCATATTATAAGTTAATAACTTATAATTCCTTTATTTTCAAAAATCGTTCTTTTAAAACTTTACAACTGAAATGTTTATTCCTTTATAAATCATTTTAACATCGTTTCCATTTTATAAATTTCTTAATTCTTTATTTCAAAAGAAATTACTTTTTTGTTAAAATTCACAAAATCTTAACCTTTATAACTTTAAAGTTTTAACGTTTATTTATTTAAAATAAATCAATTCAACAATTTAAATAAACGTATATTTTCAAAGATCACTTTTAAAAATTCTCTTTTAAAATCAACATCGTTATTTTTAAATTTCAAAATTTAAATCTGATGATGCAACAGCACCAATTCGTCAATCACAACAGCAAACATCATATATCAATATGATAACAGAATATACATCAATATCTGTAAATAAATAAATACGGGTGAGGAATCCAGTTGGATCCCTCCAACCTGTTTCCCTGCATCCAAAGACGTTAGCACAATACCAATTCCACTTCGAGGTGGAATATCGCGGTATATGGGTTTTATAAAAATATCCGCTTACTAACGGCGCAATAGGGTCTCATCCGCTATACGACGAGGGAAATCATCAATCCAATATATACATATGCCAATATGTATATATTGCTATATATATAGATATATCCTACTATATCTAATATCACATCCAAATAGCAATCATATCAAATCAATAATAACTGCAAATCATTTTGAGTGAGAAAAATCTCACCTTAACTATTTATTTGCAATCCATTTTCCCTTCGACCATCTCTTCACAGTTCCAAACCTTGTATAAATAATTTATATAACCGATTAATATTCGAAATAGATCGAATAATTAAATTTCATTTAAATAAAATTTTACTTTATCCAATCAAATTTTATTTCAAACAATTTCTCTTAAATTATTATTTTTCTTGTAACCAAATAAATAAATCTACCTAACCAACTTTTTAACTAATAATTTCTATTTTCAAAAAAATCCTTTCTGTATATATTCTCTATTATTATTCTTCTGTTTTTAACTTTTAAACACTTTAAAATTCCAAATTTCTTTTCTGTAAACTGCAGAAAAATAAAATTTACTTTACGGTTACTATTTCTAACCTATATTTTATTTTGTTCAACTGTAAATTTTTTTGTCCATATACATTTTCAAAACTGCAAACATCTCACTGTATACCTCCACGTATAAATTTAAATTTTAAAAAAAATTATACCTTCACTGTACAAGGTGAACCCAGATTGATTCAACAATTCGCGACCACCAACTCGATGACGACATTGCCCCAGATCCATGCTTGCGACTTCGAAATTGCCACCGCTGCTACTGCCTCGCGACCACCTCGCGCGCCAGTTCGCGAACTCTGCTCCCCTCACGCGGCTGCGCCTCCTCCATCATTTCGCGCACGCCATTGCCTCGACTTCGAGCCCCAGTTCCCACGCGCCTCGCCCTCCATCCAAAAACTTCGCCGCGATCGACAACCCGAGTGACTCGCGAAACCGTACGCGCCATCGAGCGCGAACCCCAGCCTTCAAATCGACCGAGAGCTCCATTGTCACTGCCACTATCACGGCATCGACCCCACGTGCGCTCGCGACCCTTAACTGCCCCTGCCGAGATCGAAAATGCCCAGCTCGAATTCGTCGCCGCCCTCGAAAAGAAGAAAATCGCAATTGCCCTAACTGCTTGATTGTGAAAATGAGTGAGGGTGGCCATTGTATTGATTTCGTGAAGGATTCGATTGTTTTTGAATGAGGGATTTCGAAAGAAAAAAGAACGCGGCCATTCCTCTTTGTTTCGATTTTTTTTTTCGAACTGAGTATTATAATTTTTAAACGAGATAAAAGGATACTCGGCCATACTGTGAAACGAAGGGATAAGCTTTGCACGATAAATTTTCGTGATTTTAGGCGTGATTCAAGGAAGAGAATCGTGGGAATATATATGTATATAAATAAGATTTTTAAATTTGAATTTTCGATTTATTTCCAACGCGTTTTCTAACCGTATGGTCACAAAACAACTCCGTTTAATATGAAATTTGAAATCCAGTAATAACACAATATTACGGACCCAATGGAACTGGTTTCGTTAAATTCCGAGACTGCGCCCCGGAACGCTGTATTTTTAATATCGATTCGAACAATAAATTTCAAAACTGAACAAACCATTTTCAAATTCGATTCTGAAGCTTCTATTATCTTCAGTAATATCAATATGAATTTTAAAAGTTTTCAAAATATTTTTCTTCAACTTATAATTAAAGATTCAAATTTTTATTCAATTCAATAGATTAAATTTTTATAATTTAATCGCCAAATTCAAAGTTATATTCGGGATTCAAATTAAATCGTCGTTCAAATATTTAAAATAAATTAAATATTCTAAATTTAATTTGGTCAGAATTCTGGGTCGTTACATTCACCCAAAATCCCAAGCTCGATACACTTAGCTTTTTGATCGCGACTTTGCCACTCTCGACGGCGACCTTCGATCTTCCCCCACGATGCCGCACACCACCTAGAATCGCCTCTCCCCTCCTGAACGTGAGCATCCCTCCAGGCGATCAATGTGACCCCAGCGCCTTCCCCCTCAAGCCTCCGATCGACGAGCACAACACACAGTCAGACCCTAAAACGCGTGCCCAAGCTTCTTCCCCACACATGAACGTCGCCCTTGCCAATCTACGCTAGATGCTCAACCATCGCGATATAACCACGATAAGTTTTTTTTATTAAAATGAATCTGCACGGCTTCCAATTGAAAGAGGAAAGAAAAGGGAGACTCGCGACTCGTTCATATGGAAAAGTGGGAAACTGCTTCGCAATTTTAAACTGGATGTTACCATTTTATTCGATTTATTATTTATTTATTTATTTTAAGCCATGAACCGTTGCCTGTGTTTTTAAAAAGGAGAAGAGAGGGAAATGTGTTTTACATGGCAAGATGTTTTCACATCATAGGGTGGCTGAGAAAGACAGAAAGCAAGTTGATGTGAACGATTGACAAATTAATATATATAATTTAAATTTTCAATTTACCTCGATTTTGCAACTTAAAATCTCGAACTCCTATCGAGGCTTGTCGCTAGGCATTTATAATGTTAAACCCCTATTTCGAATGCAATGGAAAAGGTTTTCAGTCCTAATTCGATCGTATGGAGAAGATAGCTTTTTGAACCCAATTATTATATTGAATTTTCGATATAAATTTGAGCGCATTTATATCCCGTACGATCAAATGATAACTCCAAACGTTACGAAATTTGAAATCCGATAAAAATACACTATTACGAATCCAATGGAACTGGTTTCGTCGAATTCCGAGACTGTGCCCTGGAAGGCTATTTTTAAATGTAAATTTAAACGATATATTTTTAAAACTGAACAAATCACTTTTAAATTCAATTTAAATAGTTTTATTATCTTTAGTATTATTAATATAAATTTATAAGCCTTTAAATTATTTTTAACAAGCTTAAAATTCCAGATTCAATATTTTACCCAATCTCCAATTATTTAATTCAATAATTAAATTATCCAATAAATAGTTATATTTGAATTTCCCCTTAAAAATTAACTTTTAAATATTTAGAATCAATTAAATATTCCAATTTCAAATAACCAAAATTTTGGTTCGTTACACAACTCCTTTTAAATATCCCTTAAAATAATGATAAGAAATACATTAAAGATTTCTCTTATGTAAATATTATAAACTTTGATTTATTTTATCATAAAATTTGTTTCTTAAAGAGCTATTTTCTATTAAAAGGAAAAAATCATTAAAAATCCAATCATTGTTCAGCTTTTCAATTCCTTTCAAGCTAAATTTCTGTATTTTAAGATTCAAGAATTGGGAAGGCCAACTTCTAATAAGTTGTATATGTAAAACCAAGACGATTTTCTTTTCTCTTACTAAAATATTTATCTTATCAAACTTCATCTTAAATACATTTTCAAAACTTTCCTTTCATACTCAAAACTTCAATTCTATTCTAGTACAAGCATATCTTTATACTAAATATTTTTCTTTATAAATTCATTTCACAAAATCCCTTTTATTTGTTTTATAAAAGATCATTTATCCCTCATCATTATTATACAAAGCTATACTTATCAAAATATTCCTTATTCACAAAAATTAGAGCATCCAAAATTTCAACAACTTATCTCAATTATATATGAATTATAGTTTTCATTTCAAACTTTCCTTACATTGGAACTTATGTACATAAGTTTTAAATCACTCTACAATTTGTTGCTAATAAAATTTAACATTCAATTAAACTACACTATGTTATGCACAATCATCCAAAAGTTTTACACATAATTTGTTTCACAAGCAACTAATATATCTAAATCTACAATAATTACAAGATATAATGACGTTGTATTACCATCCACCATTAGTCCCTTCCTAATATTGCAATGTTGACTGTATGATCAACATCGTCTCGCCATTGAACTTAATTGTCACTAATGCTCGACGGCTGTAACGACATCTAATTATTCAATTTTATAAAGTATCTTTGTCATTTTCAAAACAATTAATTTCTATACAAAAATTAACACTTATGTTCTTATATCAAATATTTACTAAAATACCTTCTTAATTAATATTCATCTTCACATCAACCATTCTGTATTATTATCAAAACTTCATATGATATTTCCACTCATAAATAAAATACATATAGCTCGTAATACTTCTAAAAATATATTATTTTTCTTCAAGACATTTTCCTCCAAAATCATTACATATGTCTGTGTATTTATATTTTTTTTAAACATTCATTTCATTTATAATAATATTCAACTCACTTCAAACTTTGTTTTCTTTCTTAAATATTATTTATAACCCAAAACATTATTTTATTCTCAAATCACTATGTCCAAATGTCTCATTCTAGTATTTAGGAATACCTATCGATAATGTTGACCAAATGCCTCGATCAAAATTCTTAAAGCATTCAATTGGCGGTTTAAAACAAAATACAATTCCACAAATTTCTGTAAATATGACATACATATATCCTTTATTGATCTTGCCTTTACAAAATATTAGCTTACTTATATTGAACATAATCAAATACCCCATATTGGTATATTCTTTATCAAAGAGATTTTTAATTTAACTAAATTCTTGCTTTCGTTAAGATAATTACAATTAACCTTTATGTTATACGCAACTAATACTTCACTAACCTAATACTATATCTTATACAATATATCTTATTAGTGGATCTTCCTCAATATTTTTCCTATTTTCTCATAATATGAGGATTAAAATACTTTACTCTCACTGATTCACTCAATTGTTAAGCATCCTTTATTTGATGAGCTATCCATCCAAGTTAGAGTCCCGCTAACCATATTCCATCAAATTATTTTAGAATTATTCAACTCTCATTGATGTTCTATATCACAAGGAAGACCTATGGAATCCCACTATTCTTATTTATTTAATACATGCTAGAATCAAGAATTTCAATAATATAGTTTTATAACTTTCCTTTTAGTATCTTTTTTTTAATTTTTTACCAACTCCCGAGTTTAAATCCCACGTGTTATTTTAAGTAAGTAAGCACGATCCAGTTCAAAATTTATTGTTTTTTTAATTTAAAACATTATTAATAAATAATAAATATCATCAAACACAAATAGTAAATTTAATAAGACTAAAGAAACAAACAAATAAATCAATTATACAGTTTTAATCTTTCTCTCTCTATCTCAAGCAAAACCCATGGAACCTCGCTATATTCATTTATCTGACGCATTTTAAAACCAATAAGTTCAATAATATAGTTTTAGTCGTTTTGTTTTAGGACTCTTCTTTCTTTATCATTTCTATCAAAACCATTGTTCAAATCATACAAGCTTTTTTGTACTTTTTAGATAAGTAAGCATGATCCAATTTGGCATTTTGTTGAATTTTATTTTCCAAAATTTAAAACTTTGTTGATAAATTGGACCGGAGTTTAAATCCTACATGTTTTTATGAATTATTTCAAATAAGTAAGCATGATCTAGCTTATTTTATTGGTTCTTTGTTATTGAAATTTAAAGCATTAATAATAGAAAGTGAATATCTTTAAACACATGTACTAAGCTTGATAAGAGTGAAGAAATAGATAAAAAATAAATTATAAAGTTTTACACTTTTTCTCTATCTTAAGCAAAACCCATGAAATTTCACTATCCTTGGTTCATTAAATATAGTTTAAAATTAGAAAGTTCAATGATATAGTTTTAATCTTTTTTCTTTTAGGACACTTCATTTTTTTATCATTTTAATCAAAACTTGTATCCAAATCCTACATGCGTTTTTGTATTTATTTAAAATAAGCAAGCCAATTTCTCATTTTATTGACTCTATTTTCTTTAAATAAAAACTTTATTGATAAAGGGGAATTTAGTTTTTCCTATACATTTTAGAAAACAATTTGATCGAAGGACAATGAGCTTTAATAATTAAATTAAGAATAAAGACCCTATTAGATTATGTAAACCTCAAGTTCATTCATTTTAATTACTCATCATCACTAAATTAATACAAAACAAGAATGCTGCTCGAAATTGCAAAAAAGGTGATTTTAAAACAATTTTAATCGATTAATGTTAGCATAAAAACATAGAAGTAAATAATTCAAAAAGACTAAATGAATATAGCTTTATAGCTTTCAAATATCATTATATTGCATCTTTTAAAACCTAGAATCCAGAAATTCGAAAAGCTATTCCCTTTTAGTATTTGAAAATGTTAGTGGTAAATAATAAAGCTATGACGACCCAGAATTTTGGGCTTTTGAAATTGAAATATTTAATTGTTTTAAATATTCAAAAGTTAAAATTTTAACTCGAATTTCAAATATCAATATTTATTGGATAATTTAATTATTGAATTAAACAATTGAAAATAGGGTAAAATAGAGAATCTTGAGTTTTGAGCTTGTTAAAAATAATTTAAAGGCTCATAAAATTTATATTGTTAATACTGAAGGTGATGGAACTTTAAAAATTGAATTTGAAAGTTGTTTGTTCAGTTTTGAAATTATATCGTTTGAATTGACGTTTAAAAATAGTCTTCCGAGGCACAGTCTCGGAATTCGACGAAACCAGTTTCATTGGATCCGTAATATGGTATTATTATTGGATTTCAATTTTCATAGTATTTGGAGTTGCTGTGTGAGCGTACGATATATAAACGCGTTGAAATTTATATCGAATTCAATATAATGACTGGGTCCAAAAAGCTATCTTCTCCATATGATTGAATTAGGACTCGAAACCTTTTCCATTGCGTTCGGAATAGGGGTATACCATTATAAACACCTAGCGGCACGCCTCGATAGGAAGTTAAAATTTTGAGTTACGATTTCGAGACGATTTAAAATTTGAATAATTTTTATAAATGGTTTGACTGGTCAATGAATTCCCATCAGTTTTTTTATTATCTCACCTCCAAATCACGGTGGCCCATCTGGCACACATTACCCTCATTTAAAATGTCACTTTCCCCCTTTATTTCCTTTCACAACCGAAGAAAGATTGTGCTCGAAGCTTCAAACGAAAAGAAAATTATATCGTTCTCTTCCCCTCTAATTAAATCAAAAGAAGATATAATCGAACAGATGAGAAATTTAAAACAAAAATCGATTTCTCTTCAAAATTTAATCCATGGCCGAGCTATGTTTCAATTCCTTTTCCTCTCAATTCTCTTTTTGTTCGAAAACTAAAAAAAAGAACCAGCTATCGCGATCGAAAGTCGATCACGATTTCAGGCGCGGCGATCGTATGGTGGTCACAAGGTCGGCATCGCGTGAATTTTGGAGGTGGGTATGTTCGTGATGGCGGCGAAGGCGTGGGGTGTCGCGTTCGAAGGAGGATCGCGAGGCTAAGCGAGGGCTGCCGATCGATTTTAGGGTTCGTCTTGGCTCGAGCTTGCCTTCGAATGGCAGGCGATGGGGTAGCGCATCTCTGGCAAGACGAGGCAGGGGTCGCGTACGCGCATGCGTACGTGTGGAATAGGGAAGGCGCAGCGTCGGCAACTCCAAGCTCGGCAAGGGTAGGTTTTGTTCAGGTGAGGAAATTAATTTCAATTTATTTTAATTAAGCTGTAGCGAGTGGAAAAAAAATAAAATAAAAATGAATGTACAATTAGTAAATTTATTTAGATATATGTATATAAACAGAGAAAGGATTTTAGAACCAGATTTCTTATTCTTACAAATGTATATAGGGGAAGGGTAATTTAGTTTTTATTAAAATTATAAAAGGTGTTTTAAATTTAAATGCATTTTTTTGATATATGGATAATTGGTTAATTTCGGGAATTTGTGTATATATATAGGATTTTTTAAGCTGGGATTTTTGAAAATGGCTTGACTTGGGAAAAATTATTTAAATTTAGATTTTTGGAAACTTATATAAACGATTCTTGTAGAAGGAGGTGTTTTCAAAAGAGAAATTAATTGGTTAAAACACTTTAAAATTTTATAGTCGATTCAATTCGAACAAATTAGTTTAAATGAAACTAAATAAATGGTAATTGTTTATTCGATTAGTTAAATGTTGATAAACTATATAATGTTTGTACAAGGTCTATAATCATGGTGGAACCAAGTCAAGAATAAAGTGGACTGCAAATAAAATAAAGGTGAGTTAATCTCACTCATCTGGTTGCTATTTAAATTTAAATAGATAAATTTAAATAATTGATTGAATGATTGGATCTGGTTTGATGTGCTATATTATATATAGTAGTATATATAATATATATTGGTGTTGTTGATATTCCCGTATTATATAGTGGATGAGACCCTATGCGCCGCATAATAGGGGATGATAATATTTTAAACCCATATACCACGATATTCCACCTCGAAGTGGAATTGGTATTGTGCTAACATTTATGGATGCAGGGAAACAGGTTGGAGGGATCCAACTGGATTCCTCAAAATTTATTTAGATTGTTTAATTTCTCTGTTATGCATATTTGATACACTGTGATTAATTATATTGGTAATTGGAATATTGAATGCTATGGTGCTTGAATATTTCAGTACACCGAGTTATCAAAATTCTTAGAATTGGATTTTGGAAAAGAAAATTTTAAAGGAAATCTTTAAGTTAATAATTATAGAAGTTTAAATAAATTAAAGAATGAATTTAAAGGAATATAAGTGATTTTTTTTAAATTCTAGTAAATAAATTCCGAGTAAGGAAAGGAGATTTCGAATAAAAAGGGAAAAATAATAAATTTTTAACTTAAGGGTTATTATTTTAAAGAAATAAAGAATTTAATTTAAAGTCCAAGGGTTAAATTTATTTTAAAGAATAAGAAAGGAGTTTGGGAAATCTGAATTTGGTATTCTCAGTTAAAGAGATTTTTAAATCATAAATAAGAAATAAAATGGATTTGAAATAAATGGAGTAAGAAAGAAAATTTATTTCAAAATGGAGTAAATTGGAAATCAATTGTAAATTTGATTCAAGTGTTTGAAATTGGAATTTAAAAGAAAAGTGAGATTTTGGAATTTATAAACTGGGTTTATAAAGGGAAGTAAAATATCAGTGGATATTTGGAAGTATAAATTTCACGGTGGAATTTATAAAGGAATAGGAATTTGATTTAAAAATAAATAGTGATTTATTTTTAAAAGGTATGGAAATGGGAAGTGTATTTCCCTGGAAAGCCGAGTATATTTTAAAGGTGACTTTTGCGTATAAGTTAAAGGCTTTAAAAATTTGTAATAAAGAAATGTTTAGAAAATTTATTATTTTTAAATGTTTAAAGTAAATTTTATAATAAAGTGTTTTAAGTTATTTTTAAAGTCTAAAGTACGTTTCAAAGCAAATTTTAAAATATTACATAAAAGTTTTAATGTTGTTTTATAAAGCATGTTTTAGAAATTTATTATTTCTAAATGTTTAAATTCTAAAGGAAGTATTTTTCAAATCTATTGCAATTGTAAATATTAAAAGTGACTCGGTATTTGTTTTAAAGGATAAAAATTTAGTTTATATTTTATTATGTAGTTTTATTTAAAATATTCTTAAAGTATATATCTTTGAATAAAGTATTAAAGTTGTTTTAATTTAAACGTTTTGTTTAAAGTATATTTTATAATATAGTGTTTTAAATTACTTTAAAAATCTAAAGTTTTTGTACTTGGTGTTTCCAGTGGTAGTAAACATTTGAAAATTTATTCCTTGGGAGAAAGATGGTTTGAAACTATTTCCAAAGGATTGAAAGTGGAGATATATCTTGCGAAGATATTTTGAAATAAATAATTTGGAAAATTATTTATGTTTGTTGGTTGTTTGTGAATGTTAATTGATAGTTAAATAACCGAATATCAATATTGGCCAATGCGCTGATCGTTTCGAAGAGACCGGGATCGAGTTTAACTTCTCGAAAACCACTTCGATCCGGTTTGTACGTTTTCGTGGGGAAAACGAGTTTGATATCGAAGATGGAATAGTGCTTTTGGTTCCATTCGAACCCGGAACGGACTTGTATGGATGAATGCTTTCGGAACATCGTCAGGTGGACGATGGGAATTCTAAGTGAAACGTTCTATAAAGGTAACGCTTAGTCTCAAGCCTCATCAACCGGGAATGACTGAAAATCAGGGGATATGCAGCAAGGCTTTGTGGGTAGCCCCCACTTGAGAGTAAGGTCATCCCTGTCTAGATGTCCCTTTTTATTTCGGCTTAGTGGTGCGGTTGCTGATCACAACCGTGGGGTGATTTTACTCGGAATTATCCAGTAAGGGATGGTTCCGGTCTTGTGTTGCAGGGGATCGGGCGTGGTCCTCGGTACGCTGATCTAGACCAGGTACTGTGACAGGTGGTACCCCAGTGCTTAGTCATTAGTTGGAAATCCATTCTCCCTATGTGCCTTTACGGATTTTGTTTGTAGAACCCACTTTTGCGGCTAGTATGCTGGAATTTAATAGATGTAACAATTTCAGCTATTTTAATAAGTATTTGTATATAGACACTATTATAATATCAGAGGATTTTGATAAAAAGTGTTTTAGCTATCGTAAGGTAAAAACCCGACATGTTTGTTTGTGGCGTGGTCTAACGAGATGCTTTTGTTTTCAAAGGATTTTGAAACTTTAATAATCGATTTGAGTGTGGTTTTCTCACACTGGTATTCCAGACTGATTCGGGTGTTATTTAACTATAATGCTCGGGTCAGACCGAGTATTATAGGATACAGGATATGATGTTGTGGAGCTCAGGAGACGAGATGGATGGCGTTACGTACTTCCGTATTTGTTTAAAATATTCCACTGTGTTGATTATTGTATATTCAGTTGTGTGAGGACCGTTTATGATCACTGTCCAGCTGTATGTTGTGTATACTCTGATGATGTAATGTATAGATAGATTTGTTTTTGTGTAAAGACTAGTTATTATATATTATATTTTATTCCGCTGCGATGGTTAGGTTCTTATGTTGATTTTCTATTTTCTTCTTCTACCTCTTCTTCTTCAACCCAAATGGTTCGTATTTCCATTCTTCTTGAGTTCATTAATGGGAATTAATGTCAATTCAAGGGGTACTGGTTTGCGGGCTATTACAAAAGCTATATATACTTGGCTTTCCATGCTGTTTATTCCTATATCATTTTTCCGAGCATTCACAAAAAAAATCTTTTCATAATTAACTTATTTTTTATATTCTTTTTCCCACATTAAAAAGAAAGTGTTCCCATAATTAATTATTATTTGTTAAATGTCTATGTGTGTCCTTAGTTTAAAATATTTGGATTTTAATCAATTAAAACTTGATTGTTATCATTGATGTGAATAGCAGAAGTTAGTTGTCATTTGAAATAAAAAAGAAAAAATTTCACCTTTAAAATAAACATCCATGAAAAAAATCTTTAACCATGTATAGTAAAAACAATAACATGAAAAAATAAACTAAGAAATAATTATGGCATTATAGCAAGTATCGATAAAATGTAATGATCATTAAATATTTATATTATTTAGTATAGAGCTATAGGTTCTTTTTGATGGAAAGAGATTCTTTAATGGATTGTTATATATTGTATGATGTTCTTTTAAATTTTTTTTGGCTCTATGTGGTTTTATCTATATTTCATTTTATTGTTAACTTCTCTTGCTATGTAAACTATGATCTATTTATGATGAAAAGTTTGGATGCGACATAGAACGTTGAATTGAACTTGAATTTAGATAATAAGTTATTTTGTCTAAGTCTTTTTTTGTTGTTGTTATATGCTAGCTTTTATTTTAACTAAATAGATTATGTGGTTGGAAATATATTGAAAAAAATGAAATTTTACTATTACATTCATATCTATACCGACATATACTAGCTTATAATTATAAACATATTAAGTGCTTAAAATTTTGCTGATAAAGAAGGAATTTTACTAGGGATTCCAATGATTATGTACCAACATTATTTTTCCAAGCTGGAAGAGATGGATATCTGCTCTATAGTATTAGTTCTATAGTTTTGACGAAGTTGTATTAGTAAAATAGGATGTGTAAACACCGATTAAAAGTGAAACCGGTGATGACATTGAAATAAACACTATTAATGAACTATTGATTCTTATACACCGATTGATTTTTGATATGAAATATAAACAATGTTATATAGTTTTCGATATTATATGAATTGCAAACATATTTTTCTTCATTCATGAGTTGTTGAAGTGAACTCTCACCATTCACAGTTCTATATTTAATCTAAAATTTATTGTGCGTGTTGAAAGGTTTAAAGGCTATATGTAAACTATTAGATAATAGCATAAGTGGATCTTCCTACCACATTTGTTTCATTATTATCAATTTCAAATCAAGAGTTACCAAAACAAAATATTATGGAAGAAACACGTAAACGTTTAAAAAATTATTAAAAGCATAATTTCTATACATGCACCTCTTATGAATGCATAGAGAATGCAAATGCTTAATGTTGTAGCTACTAAAATTCATAACTAAAGTATAATAACTAGAATGTTTGGAGTAATTTTATCTTTTAATGTGGTTGTAAAAGCTTGCTGTTGTTAGGGCATAATTATTTGGTGAAAATTGAGAAATTTCATAACGTGTGCCTTACATTACATATATTGTCATACCTTATTTCCATAATGAGGAATGAAAGTTGGATTTCACTTTATGACTTTTAACTATAAAAATATTTTGTTTATAGTTTCAAAGTATTTAATATTCAATGTTCACTTCATACCACATTCTCAATGCAACAAACAAATTATATACTGCGGTTTAGCACTCAGAATTTCCATTATAACTATCATAATGACATCTTCGATATTGTTTACCCAATTTTCAACATATCGTGTGCGTAGCACGGGTTCACATTAATAATAATTCAATAATACACCATTCATCCATGCATACATAAAAAAACCATCAAATTTTAAATTCATCTTAGTATCTAATTAATCATACATATGGATTAATATTCTATTTTGTACAAAAAACAAACTTTCAATACCCTTTGTCGTACTTACACTACCAAAAGCACCGCAAGGTGTTATTATTAATATCGAGTAGTTTTCAAACTCTCAAGTGTTGATTCCTACTCAATATAAATTTTAAATTGTTACTAAAAATTTAAACAACCAAGCATTCATCAACCGATCAAACATATACAAGACAAACAAATTAATGTGCTCAATGGAAGGTAGTCAATCAACTTCGGTTGTGCAACTCTGATCACTAATGGATTAGGACACGACAATTCAATTGCAAGCCATCGAAGGTCTAATCTGCACTACCTACTAAATTCCACTCTTGACAAAAGTGATTTCTAAATTTTAGCAACAGTTTCATAACAATAATTTATAAAGTAATACAAAAATCTTATAAATATGTCATGATGATTAATCCCCAACAATAATTTATATTTCTTTTCTTTTTAGGGAATAAATTCTAAACTCTACCCTGCACACCCAAGGGATGGGACTCTAAGTCTGTCTAGGCTAAGATTTGTGTCTCAAATATCCTATATTGTTCTGAACCTTAGCTCCAATACCAATCCATGATGCCCCACCTTTGTACTCATTTTACCCAAGAATGTTACAAGTAATATTGTCGAGTAATATAAAGAATAAGGCTAAATAGGAGCAACCAACCGTGTTTATTCCCTTGGGCTAACACTATCACGCGTTTACCTTATTTTTAAAGGAATATAATGGCATGAAGGGTTTCATCACAAAGCAATGGACGAGTTAGCCAATAGAAATCAGAATAATTTATTACATAATACAGAGCACAGAATCATGGATCATAGCGAAAAATATTATACAAGCCAAATATATTATGTAGAGTGAGTCTAAAAAACGTATATGAATACAAGTCCAAAAGTTAGACAAGTATAAAATATACACCACGAGTCACTAACTCTCATATAAGAGTCGTACAAGGCATATATACAGGACAAGAATAAAATGATACATTTAATATACATACGTACGTACGTACACACACACACACACATATATATATATATACATATATATATATATATATCTCCTAAGCTAGCCCAACTTCTAAGGGCACTGAATCCCTGTACCTGTCAAGTTTCGATTTGCCCTGAGTATTTATAAAATAAACGAGTCAGACTATCTTTAAACAAAACCGGGTAAGATTATAATAATATGCATGCAAACAACTCAAGGATATAAAAACACTGTATAATATGCAAAGATCTCATCAAATAGACATGTCATAAATAAGCACCATGTCATAAAGTCATCTCATGCCCAACATTGACAATCATCTCAAATATGGTGAATAAATATCAAATCAATCAAATGACTGCATGATGATAAGTCATCATTGAGGACATCATATATTGCAAGACAGTGAGTCAATCCCTTAAAAGCATAATATTACACGACAGAAAATCCAAGACAAATACACAAGACCACAAAAAAACATGTCAATAAGAAAAGACAAGTACAAAGTAAGTTGGGGTAAAATAACTGATCCTATAGATATCTTGACTGTAAGGAAATTCTTAGTGTGAGTTGCTCTATTTCAAAGAGAGACTTCCTAGACATGCTCTAGGAGTTCAAGAAGGACTGACACCGATAAACTCCTACTGTCATAATATACCTAAACCTTATAACATGAGGTATGCTTGTGGTACTGACTCCTGGTTTTTATGGTTTCAGTGGTTTTATTTATTTAATTAATTGAAATTTTGTGAAATTTTAAACAATAAAATTTTGAAATTTAAATTTGATATTTGAAATGCATCTGTTTTAACATAGCAACTGGTAAATTTTCATCAGAAAATTTGGAAGTTTATTTTATAGTGTAATTTTATTCCAATTTATATCAGTTAAAATTGATGATAATAAAATGTTTTCCAAACCTAAATATTTTTACATAGAAAATTTGTAAATCATCTTCTGAGTGAGACGTCATCTTTCGTTTCGTAAAATTTGGCCATCTATTGCTCCGTTTATCTTATTTTCGACAGCTTTGCAGCATTGCTGGTACCGATATCGACTTTTGATCGGATGATCCTACCACTGATACTTGTATACCGTTTTGATTGTCTCGTCGTGCTGATCTCTACTGTATATTCATTTGTTTGTTTTGAAGTCAGGGAAAATAGCGAAATCTATGAAACGGTTTCTATATCGGTTCTGCAATCTGGCTTCTGGATTCCCGTGACCATTCATTTTTCAATTGGTGAATTCAAGTAGCCATTTGATTTATTATGCACTAAATTCAACACTGACCTTCTACATTCTTCGGGTTTCAAAATTATATCGTTTCTTTTCGTTCGTTACTACTTGGCTTTTGAAGAAATATCGCTTCAATTCATTTCGTTCAAACTGCATATTCATCTACCCCTTGATAACTTCCATGCTTCTTCCCTACCAATAGCCGATAGTCACAGCCTTCACCACCGTGTGAAACAAATAACCATTGGCTTTCAAAATTCCTAGAAATTACTTTGTGACCTTTGCTTTCCAATGGTGACTTATGGTGTTCAATATAATAAAATTTTCTGTTCATTTGTTAAAAAAAAAACTAAAAAAAATCGAAACAGAGAAACCAATATTCACCTTTTTGTTCATTCTCTTCATATTCACTTATCATACCTCCGTCTCATCCTTTTTCCCCTCAGTTCACCACCCTTCTCACGTACGACTCCCCACGACAGCTCTCCTCCACCGACCAAGCCTTCCTGCCTTGTCGACATACAGCCAGTTTCCATAGCCGAGCATTGATTTGACGGCTTGTGTGGATTTGGGTTCCTGCACTGTCTATTCTTGGGTGACTATTGGGTAAACATTGCAGTGATGAGATTGGTCACGTTCTCTTTGGTTCTGTGAACAATAGTGATGTATATAGGTGAGTCGTACATTGTTTATGTATTAGTTTCTTAAGCCATAATACGTATAGTATATATATATAGTTTCTACTAATAGTTTGGATATATATATTATGTGAGTGTACTATATATGTATTTGTTTATATTAATCTGCACGAGTTGTTTCCATATGAAATTTTTAAGTTTATAAAGCATAATAAGTTGTGGAAGTTACTTAAGTTATATAAACTATGTTAGTAGTATAAAGTTATACTCTGTTGGATATTTAAAGGATATACATATAGTTTATATAGATTTGGATATGAAAAGTTATATAGTTTTAAAACAATTGTTTGGTTGTATAGATGTTAGCAATATATATATGTTAGTCTATACTGATCCTAACATATTTTAGTAGAAGTTAAGCTATTTTTTGAAACAGTTTGAATATATGTACATATCTCTGATTTTCAATATTTGAGCTTAAGGATAATGATTTCGAAATCTTTATATTTTACTATTTGTCTTAAACCAAAATACTGAATTTTATGTATATTATATATGGTACGCATGTAAACAGCATTGATAGATATAGGTTGCTTGCAAAGTTTTATATATATTGAGTTGTACTTAGTCTTATGGGTTCTGTTCGTACAGTTTATTTATATATGTTGAGTTATACTTAACATTTGATAGTTCTGTTTACAAAGTTTCACTCTATATTCTACAGTTTATTTATATATATTTGTAGTATATTATATGTGCGCATTTAATTTGGTATATACATATAAATATCTTGCAAATGTATTTGCCTAATATTCATATATAGGTTTCAACTATTA
Source organism: Allium fistulosum (assembly GCA_030737815.1). NCBI lineage: Eukaryota > Viridiplantae > Streptophyta > Magnoliopsida > Asparagales > Amaryllidaceae > Allium > Allium fistulosum. Next base: position 905,317,396 of record CM060903.1, read on the forward strand.
AGTTTAAAAATATATACATTTGTTTAAGTTTAGTTCTTGGTTCGGTCTTTAACAATGTAAGTTCTGTTGTCCATATATAGATATATACTAGTTATATTAGAGCACATGAGTTTGGATTCTAAAAAAATATATACATAGATTTTTGTTTATGGGTGTTAGGATTTAAAATATTGATTTGGGAAAAAAAAATTATATATATATTATTTTAAATATAGGTTAATAATTTGTTTTAAAGTAAAATCTTTATATATATATTTTGCTCAGTTATACTAAGATGGTCCTGATTGATTTCGTCAATTCCTATCTATCAGCTATGTCCGTTAAAATCCGCTTTCAGCTTACTTCACATTGAGACTGTTGTTTGGATCGTTCGATTTTCTAGATCGTGATCCAATTCGTAGCTGGTTGTGTTTCAAACTTCTCTAACCTCGAAAGGTGAGCAATCACTCACGATTAATATTCTTATATTTTTTAAATTTGATTTCAATTGAAACGTCAATTGAAATATGCTGTTGTTAGTTACTTACATTGCTATATATGCCATTTCTGTATCTGTTCACCTGTGATATCTGACACCATTATCTATTATTTTTTACTGATGATATATGCCTGTAACTGTTGTTATATTATTATCATATCTGTTATCACTCTGCAAGTTCCCTGTTAGTATAGAAATCACTATGGGTTGAAATGATACATACCCGAACGGACTTTAGAATAGGAGAAAATCATTATGGGTTGAAATGATAAACCCAAACGATTTTCATTTGAATTGAATTTGGGATTGCGGGTTGAAAGATATATACCCGTATATATTTAAATTGCGGATTGAAATGATAAATATCCGTATCACTTGACCATAGGATAGAAAATTTTATACAGACACCATTGGTCTATATATAAATACTTTGAAATGATTTCTATGGTTTGAAAAGAAATATATGGTTTTAATAAATATTGATTTTAAGATTTATTAAAGTTGATTTAATAAGTTGATAAATAATATGTTTAAGTATTTATTTAATATCTATATTTTCAAATATAGAATTTATAATGATTTGAAATTGATTGAAATTATATTTATTTAAGAATTATACTTAAATAAGTTTGATTTGAAATGTATTGAATTTGAAATTTAAAGAAGTGTTTACAACTTGAAATTTTGAAAAGGTGACTTAAATGGATATTTCAAACTTATATATATTTAAATAGGATATTTTGTTTATTTAAATTTGTAAATTGAAATTGTATTTAAATGTTATGGAAATGATTAAGTTAATATTTCAAAACTAAATAATTATAAAGTGAATCTGATATGTATATAAATTTATCAAATTTAGTTTTGAAATGTTGAATATTTAAAGCTTTGAAATATATAAAAATTGAAATGACTTATTTTATGGTTCAGATATGTATTTGAAATCGATAATTTGAAATGGTTTATTTAGAAGCTGAATCGAGTTGAAACTGATGATTTGAGATTTGATTAAATTAAATTTTTGGAATTCGAGTTAATTTGAATCGATTTGTGAAATTTGAGGAAACTATTTTATTTTATAAAGAAATTTTAAATTATATTTAAAACTATTGATACTTTACTTTATAAATTATTTTAATATAAACTATTTTAATATAAATCATTTTTAATATAAATTATTTTATTTTAAACTATTTTTAACTTATAACTATTTATATAAACTATTTTATTTATAAACTATTTTATTATATATACCGATTTTAATATCTAAACTGTTTAAAAGGAAAGTGTTATGATTTCCAAAATACTATGATTTCAAAGCTGTGATTTCCAATGTGTTTTGATTTTTAAAAGACTATGATTTCGAAAGCATTGTAACTTTAGGAAGTGATATGATTTTGAAAATGGATATATTTGAAGTAAAATGATATTCGTATTAATTTGGGTTTTGAAATGAAAATGATATTTTGGTTTTGAAGTATAAACTAATTTTAAATGACCACGGTGTTATAATAACGATTGTTTGTTAAAGAGACCGGGATCGGATATGGACATACTCTCTATCGATACCGAAAACCACTTTGACAACTGTGTACGCGGTGGAGTTTTGTGACGACCGCCTATGACCCCTGCACCGAATCTAGAGAAAGTGCACTGTAAAGTGTGCCAGGCGACCATGGACGATTGTCAAGGTAAATTAAAACAACAGAATCTATCGTATTACTCACAGCGCATGGACAAAATACAATAGAACATATGTATAGTGAAGCTTTACAGAACAAAATGCCATCATATAAAACTCCATAATAGTTGAATACAAACATCCAAATAGTCAATACATCAAGCCTCACTACATATCACTCAGAGATTATACAAAACAGCGGAACATCCAGTACATATAAGAAGATAATATGCAACCCTCTAGCTCATCTTCGATATCAGCATCGTGAGAAGAGAACAGCACCTGTCACCTGCTACCTAGTCTGCCCGTCCCAAAATGGACGAACAGCCCAAGGCAATAAGAATTAAAAACATAAAGCCTTGAGTCAGACAACAGTCTTAGTGAGCAGTAAATTAACTAACAACATACCAAAAGAGCATAAAGGAAAAGGAATAGGAATACAACCCTCCCACTCCACCTCTTTCTACAGTGATAGCCCCTAGACACACACTAAGCAGAAGCAAACATAGCAGAGCATACAATTTAAAGTAAAGTAATAATCATTCGAGTCAAGGGCGATGTTTTCCAAGTACAAACCCCCAAGGCCTAAACCAAGATCAGATAAGCACCCAGAAAATACCGCTCTTGAGACCGAATGACGATACAACCAAACATCCATGACTCTGGCTATCACTGTTATCATTGCTTCGATTTCACCATTAATTGAATGACCGGCACATTCTTTCAGCCGTCTGTCAAGGGCTAATGGAAACCCCGGTTCTAGACATAACTCCCGCACGTCGTCGCAGCCCGTGCCTAGGACTATCGAATCTGCCCAGAGTACTCGACCATCAACAGTTGGCCGTTGGGACTATCGAATCTGCCCAAACGTACTCTTGCTTAGAGCATGCTAGAACCTTCAACAACGATGCTATCCAAGCCTCCTAGTCATCCTCCTTGACGACTATTTCCATACTAGCTCAAGCGCCTCTCAAGCATCCATTACCCTTAACTCGAATCATATCACCGAGTTACCAACGTTCTTGGAATGATCCCGTCTGGATTAGACCAAGTCTTCATCATATGATGCCTCGCTTCATTACATCCTCGCAAAGCCTCATCTCAACATCACATCATCAAATCTATGCATAAGAGCTTCATCATCCCGCTACATATGCCACAAACAGCTTTCCCAATTCAAGAGCCTTTCCCATAGCTTTTGAATCGTCTTTGGTCTAAATCAAATCATCAATCATCTAATTCATAGCAATCAACCAAGTCAAACATTAATCCAAACAATCAAGCATTCAAATACGATCTAAGTAGACAATTATAACAATAATGACATTTTCGTAATTAAAGAGTTGAAAGTCTAACAAGCATGAAAACATGAACAATATCTCTACAAACTTGATGACTGAACTTGCATAGGTTAACATATGATAAAATGGATGTAACATCATCATGAACAATGGATCTATATGGATCTACACTTAGGATGAAGAAAATGCATGGAAATCCCTATCTTAACACCAAATTGAGCCAACAATCCGATATACTCCTTTGGATCCGTGTGAGAGATAATCACCACTCACCAAATCACCAAAACAAACTCAAATCAACACGCTTCAGATCTGGACAGCGAAGGATCAAGCTTGATCTATCACGAATCCGCTTCAAACGATGAAATCTAACTTCAATGGATGAAGATCTTCAATCTAAGCTCTTGAATCTTCAATTTGATCTTCGAATTGGATGGAAGGAATCACTAGATTAGAGTGGAGAAAAGAAGTGAAGAAGTCGAGCTCTCAAAATGGCAGCACTTCGTCGCTTCGAAATCCGGATCCCAAAAAGTGAGAAAAACCCTTCCTATTTATAGCTGAAATTCCCTTAAGTCGCTCGGAGTTAGGTCGTCCACGACCTACGACCTAAAACCTACCGACCTAAAAACTTACCAACCTACGACTTAACAAAACCCCCAGCCTCTACGACCTAACCTAACGCGCACCTGCGACCTAGCGCTTAAGCACATCTTCGACCTAACTGTTAAGCCTTACGCGACCTAACAAATAATTGGGTTACGACTTAATAGCTAACTCCTAGGTCGCTCGCGACTTAAAACATAGGCTACGACCTAACACTAAGCCAAAACCCAACGACCTAACACCTTAAGTTTCCTCGCGACCTAACGTAAGTCGCGAACAACTGGGATGCGACCTAACACTTAATGATTTCCTTAAGACGCTTACGAGTTAACAACCCACTTCAAAACTACTCACGCGACCTAACACACACGCGACCTAACACCTTAGGTCGTCTAATGACCTAACTACGCTAACCAGCCAACCCCTATTCTGCTTAACTCTTAGGTCGCTAACAATTAGGTCATCAACCCTAGGTCGCTAACTACCGTCTCTAGTTCCTTAGGTCGCTGCCGACCTATCCCCTTAGGTCGCTTACTAACCTTAGGTCATCCAGACGACCTAACAACTCAACTCTCAAACTTAGGTCGCTCACACTCTAGGTCGCGCTACCTCTTAGGTCGCCAACTACGACCTAAACCAAGACGACCTAACCTCTAAGTCGCAAACCTTCTTAACTCACTACCATCCTATAGGTCGGTCACGACTTAGCTCTTAGGTCGTTCACGACCTAGGACTTAGACAAATTATATCCAAAATCTGAAATGACTTAAAATGCTGAAAATTCCAGATTTTGACGAACTTGTCGATCCGTTAAAATACGGGTCGTTACAAGTTTCCAGAATGAAGTAGGATGGTGGCGACGATCCTAAGGTATATACGTGGACCCAACTCCCGTGAGTTGGCATAAGGTGGCTAAAATAGGAGCGATCTCGGGCCAGTGAGGTAGCACCTCGTATCGGACACACTTCTTCGATACCATTCTATTACTTTGTGATTTTTGGTGGCCACCCTTGATTTGGGAGTGTTGTTCGAGGTGGAACGGTAGTGGCTGCTATGCGTATCCATCAGTCCGTGTGCGTAATTGGTATATCTACCCTGGCATTGCCTTGTGTGCCGTGTCACCTACCATATCGAGCTTTACTACGATTATGATTTTAAGATCCGACCGCGTTAAGGTTCTCCATCCCCTTAACGCTATTTTCTATATGATTATACTTTACTAATTAGACACTACTGTATATAGCGTATATTACTACATAGTAAATAGTTTAACGGACCCTTAGAGGATGGTTATCCCAAACATCCTTTAAGTTACTTGTATTTCAGTTGATATTTCACTTGAGTTGGATTTATTGAATATAAGAATGTTAATCCTGACTCGAGTGTTTTGTGTTTTGCTTTACGCTCGGGTCAGACTGAGTGATACAGCATTTGAGACTCACCTTTGGAGTTGGAGCTTCACTTCGAGATCCAGCTATCTATCGATCCTGCTTTCAGTTATTCAGTTGATTCTAGTGATGTATTCAGATCTTGTATTTGATTATTGTATTGAGACATCTATTGTATTCGAGACTTCTGTTGTATCTTGTCTAACTCTGTTATATATATATAGTAGCTTCATGAACTACTATCCTTTTGTTTCTGCTGCATTATTGTTATATTACTCTGTGTCTGTGATCTGTAATTATTTTATTTATTGTATATGCTGAGTTTTGCCAAATTTTATTTACAATACATTGTTTTGAATTATTCAAGTTCGACATGTGTGGATTTATTGTCGATTTGAATGGTCCAAAATACTGGGTCATTACATGTGGTACCAGAGCTCTGGTTTTAGGCAAAACTCAGCATATGTATTAAATTCAATTACAGAATCACTTTCGTTCGAGCTTGAATTCCTTCTTCTTTGACTCGGTTCCTTTGAATTTTGGAACGTTCACTTCGGTTTCAAAGTCCATTCGTGTCTCCCCTATTCGTGTCTTTTGATTCTAGAGTATCCCATAACCCCACTTCGAATGATCTCTATAATAAATCGGCGGTCTCGCCAATCTTCGAATAATTTGTACTGGGGTGAAACTCCTTTACAATCGGTATTGATTCACCGGAGATTTCTGTATCCTCAGTTTACGATGCTGCTATCTTATGCTATACCCAAATTCTACCTCTGGTAATCGAATGTCGATTTGCTTCAGAATTCTACATCGATCTTATCTATGAAGTCACGGTTGACCCGGTTAAGGTTGCCCGCGATTTATACAACTTTATCCATCTTCCTGTTTGAAATGCAATCATCTAACCTTCGTTTCGAGCCTATCTATTTTAGATTAGAATTCTCTTTGATTAGAGTCCCTCTATATTTGGATCTCTATCCTTGTGTTGGAATCCAATTCTGGAATCATCGTGTGAGGGAGTGTATTTGTAATTAATATAAAATAGTTTATGTTTATAATGTGTTGTTTGAGTTGTTGATGTTGGTTTGGATTTTCGATCGATTCTTCTGATCAACGCTATCGATAGGAATCCCAAAACACTTGAACAAAGCAAACTGACACAATATAATTTTCAAATTTGATAAATGAAATAAATTTGTATGATTATATTATAAATATATAAGAAAATTTTCTGGAATTAAAAGTTAAATAATTTGGTTGTTGAAAATGATAATATTTGATTATCATTTTATTGTTTTGTAAGTCATTGACTATTGCAAAATGACTATTGTTTATAAATTTATTTGGAATTGAAATGAATTTAAATTGAGAATTTAAGAATTAAATTTCTGGTGATTTCAAACTTTGTTTTAAAGTCTTAAAATGTATATTATTTAAAGTATTTTCGAATAAAATGGTTTTCAAAGAATTTTAAATGTTTAAATCAGTGCTCTTCTCTTTGTCGCTGGAAAATAATTTCGGTGATGACGGCCGCATCATCGACATTCATTTTCGAGTTTTGAAGTGGAGAGACCATTCAGTAGCTTTGCTACAATTTTGTTTTGAAAATGAATTGATTTGAGTTTCTAAAGTATGTTTTGATTTATATATATAGATATATGATTAAAAATTTGATTTCATATAGCATATATATTTATCTCTAAACTGTTTAAAGTTAATCGGAAAAATAAAAAAAAATTCTTAAATTTATGATTTATAGATGATTTCAGTTATAAAATGAAACCAAAAATTTGGAATAGATATTTAAATTTGAAATAATTGAATTGGAAAATTTTATTTGAATATTACTCAATTACATTCTAATACAACTTACCAAAATCATTCAAAAGTTGAATATGTAATTAGATAATGTACAATATAAAATGACTTTTATAAATAGAATTTGAGTGTTATAATAAATGTTATACACTTAAATTTTATTATGAAGATGTTAATAGAGATAAATAGGATAATAAGTTAATTGAATAATAGACGAGACAAATAAATTTGCTTTGAAGGAATTAATAAATTGAAATTAGATCAACTTATGGAAACACCTTGAATTAAAAATCAATTATTGAATATAAATTAATTTAAATTGTAATTTATATGGTTTAAATTAATTTATGTGGTTTAAATATATGAGAAAAAAAATATTAGGTGGAATAAACTTAATAATAATTTGGATAAAAGAATTAAATTTTTTTGAATAAAATATGAGGATAATAAATGATTATACAAATTGATTGATTTAGAAATTGTTAATTGAGAATGATTAGATAATAAGATAATGAATTTAGAATAGATAGATTGATTTAACTTAAGTGAACTCAAATGAATTAAACCAAATTGTTGAATATTAATTAGTTTAATTTGAAATTTATACGGTTAATTTAATTGTTTTATTTGTATTTCATTCTAATTTCTTTCTGGTTGTTTCTATTCTCCTACCTCCTTCCTTTTCGAGGATGAAAAGTTTTGAGTAGGGGAGAGTGTAACGACCCGTAAATTTCAGTGGTTTTATTTATTTAATTAATTGAAATTTTGTGAAATTTTAAACAATAAAATTTTGAAATTTAAATTTGATATTTGAAATGCATCTTTTTTAACATAGCAACTGGTAAATTTTCATCAGAAAATTTGGAAGTTTATTTTATAGTGTAATTTTATTCCAATTTATATCAGTTAAAATTGATGATAATAAAATTTTTTCCAAACCTAAATATTTTTACATAGAAAATTTGTAAATCATCTTCTAAGTGAGACGTCATCTTTCATTTCGTTAAATTTGGCCATCTATTGCTCCGTTTATCTTATTTTCGACAGCTTTGCAGCATTGCTGGTACCGATATCGACTTTTGATCGGATGATCCTATCACTGATATTTGTATACCGTTTTGATTGTCTCGTCGTGCTGATCTCCACCGTATATTCATTTGTTTGTTTTGAAGTATGGGAAAACAGCGAAATCTATGAAACGGTTTCTATATCGGTTCTGCAATCTGGCTTCTGGATTCCCGTGACCATTCATTTTTCAATTGGTGAATTCAAGCAGCCATTTGATTTATTATGCACTAAATTCAACACTGACCTTCTACATTCTCCGGGTTTCAAAATTATATCGTTTCTTTTCATCGTTACTACATGTCTTTTGAAGAAATATCGCTTCAATTCATTTCATTCAAACCGCATATTCATCTACCCCTTGATAACTTCCATGCTTCTTCCCTACCAATAGCCGATAGTCACAGCCTTCAACACCGTGTGAAACAAATAACCATTGGCTTTCAAAATTCCTAGAAATTACTTTGTGACCTTTGCTTTCCAACGGTGACTTATGGTGTTCAATATAATAAAATTTTCTGTTCATTTGCTAAAAAAACAAAAAAAACGAAACAGAGAAACCAATATTCACCTTTTCGTTCATTCTCTTCATATTCACTTATCATACCTCTGTCTCGTCCTTTTTCCCCTCAGTTCACCACCTTTCTCACGTACGACTCCCCACGACAGCTCTCCTCCACCGACCAAGCCTTCCTGCCTTATCGACCTACAGCCAGTTTCCATAGCCGAGCATTGATTTGACGGCTTGTGTGGATTTGGGTTCCTGCACTGTCTATTCTTGGGTGACTATTGGGTAAACATTGCAGTGATGAGATTGGTCACGTTCTCTTTGGTTCTGTGAACAATAGTGATGTATATAGGTGAGTCGTACATTGTTTATGTATTAGTTTCTTAAGCCATAATACGTATAGTATATATATATATATAGTTTCTACTAATAGTTTGGATATATATATTATGTGAGTGTACTATATATGTATTTGTTTATATTAATCTGCACGAGTTGTTTCCATATGAAATTTTTAAGTTTATAAAGCATAATAAGTTGTGGAAGTTACTTAAGTTATATAAACTATGTTAGTAGTATAAAGTTATACTCTGTTGGATATTTAAAGGATATACATATAGTTTATATAGATTTGGATATGAAAAGTTATATAGTTTTAAAAAAATTATTTGGTTGTATAGATGTTAGCAATATATATATGTTAGTCTATACTGATCCTAACATATTTTAGTAGAAGTTAAGCTATTTTTTGAAACAGTTTTAATATATGTACATATCTCTGATTTTCAATATTTGAGCTTAAGGATAATGATTTCGAAATCTTTATATTTTACTATTTGTCTTAAACCAAAATACTGAATTTTATGTATATTATATATGGTACGCATGTAAACAGCATTGATAGATATAGGTTGCTTGCAAATTTTTATATATATTGAGTTGTACTTAGTCTTATGGGTTCTGTTCGTACAGTTTATTTATATATGTTGAGTTATACTTAACATTTGATAGTTCTGTTTACAAAGTTTCACTCTATATTCTACAGTTTATTTATATATATTTGTAGTATATTATATGTGCGCATTTAATTTGGTATATACATATAAATATCCTGCAAATGTATTTGCCTAATATTCATATATAGGTTTCGACTGTTAAGTTTAAAAATATATACATTTGTTTAAGTTTAGTTCTTGGTTCGGTCTTTAACAATGTAAATTCTGTTGTCCATATATAGATATATACTAGTTATATTAGAGCACATGAGTTTGGATTCTAAAAAATATATGTACACAGATTTTTGTTTATGGGTGTTAGGATTTAAAATATTGATTTGGGAAAAAAAATTATATATATATTATTTTAAATATAGGTTAATATTTGTTTTAAAGTAAAATCTTTATATATATATATATATATTTTGCTCAGTTATACTAAGATGGTCCTGATTGATTTCGTCAATTCCTATCTATCAGCTATGTCCGTTAAAATCCGCTTTCAGCTTACTTCACTTTGAGACTGTTGTTTGGATCGTTCAATTTTCTAGATCGTGATCCAATTCGTAGCTGGTTGTGTTTCAAACTTCTCTAACCTCGAAAGGTGAGCAATCACTCACGATTAATATTCTTATATTTTTTAAATTTGATTTCAATTGAAACGTCAATTGAAATATGTTGTTGTTAGTTACTTACATTGCTATATATATGTCATTTCTATATCTGTTCACCTGTGATATCTGACACCATTATCTGTTATTTATTACTGATGATATATGCCTGTTACTGTTGTTATATTATTATCATATCTGTTATCACTCTACAAGTTCCCTATTAGTATAGAAATCACTATGGGTTGAAATGATACATACTCGAACGGAGTTTAGAATAGGAGAAAATCATTATGGGTTGAAATGATAAACCCAAACGATTTTCATTTGAATTGAATTTGGGATTGCGGGTTGAAAGATATATACCCGTATATATTTAAATTGCGGATTGAAATGATAAATATCTGTATCACTTGACCATAGGATAGAAAATTTTATACAGACACCATTGGTCTATATATAAATACTTTGAAATGATTTCTATGGTTTGAAAAGAAATATATGGTTTTAATAAATATTGATTTTAAGATTTATTAAAGTTGATTTAATAAGTTGACAAATAATATGTTTAAGTATTTATTTAATATCTATATTTTCAAATATAGAATTTATAATGATTTGAAATTGATTGAAATTATATTTATTTAAGAATTATACTTAAATAAGTTTGATTTGAAATGTATTGAATTTGAAATTTAAAGAAGAGTTTTACAACTTGAAATTTTGAAAAGGTGACTTAAATGGATATTTCAAACTTATATATATTTAAATGGGATATTTTGTTTATTTAAATTTGTAAATTGAAATTGTATTTAAATGTTATGGAAATGATTAAGTTAATATTTCAAAACTAAATAATTGTAAAGTGAATCTGATATGTATATAAATTTATCGAATTTAGTTTTGAAATGTTCAATATTTAAAGCTTTGAAATATATAAAAATTGAAATGACTTATTTTATGGTTCAGATATGTATTTGAAATCGATAATTTGAAATGGTTTATTTAGAAGCTGAATCGAGTTGAAACTGATGATTTGAGATTTGATTAAATTAAATTTTTGGAATTCGAGTTAATTTGAATCGATTTGTGAAATTTGAGGAAACTATTTTATTTTATAAAGAAATTTTAAATTATATTTAAAACTATTGATACTTTACTTTATAAATTATTTTAATATAAACTATTTTAATATAAATCATTTTTAATATAAATTATTTTATTTTAAACTATTTTTAACTTATAACTATTTATATAAACTATTTTATTTATAAACTATTTTATTATATATACTGATTTTAATATCTAAACTGTTCAAAAGGAAAGTGTTATGATTTCCAAAATACTATGATTTCAAATCTGTGATTTCCAATGTGTTTTGATTTTTAAAAGACTATGATTTCGAAAGCGTTGTAACTTTGGGAAGTGATATGATTTTGAAAATGGATATATTTGAAGTAAAATGATATTCATATTAATTTGGGTTTTGAAATGAAAATGATATTTTGGTTTTGAAGTATAAACTAATTTTAAATGACCACGGTGTTATAATAACGATTGGTTGTTAAAGAGACCGGGATCAGATATGGACATACTCTCTGTCGATACCGAAAACCACTTTGACAACTGTGTACGAGGTGGAGTTTCCAGAATGAAGTAGGATGGTGGCTATGATCCTAAGGTATATACGTGGACCCAACTCCTGTGAGTTGGCATAAGGTGGCTAAAATAGGAGCGATCTCGGGCCAGTGAGGTAGCACCTCGTATCGGACACACTTCTTCGATACCATTCTATTACTTTGTGATTTTTGGTGGCCACCCTTGATTTGGGAGTGTTGTTCGAGGTGGAACGGTAGTGGCTGCTATGCGTATCCATCAGTTCGTGTGCGTAATTGGTATATCTACCCTGGCATTGCCTTGTGTGCCGTGTCACCTACCATATCGAGCTTTACTACGATTATGATTTTAAGATCCGACCGCGTTAAGGTTCTCCATCCCCTTAACGCTATTTTCTATATGATTATACTTTACTAATTAGACACTACTGTATATAGCGTATATTACTACATAGTAAATAGTTTAACGGACCCTTAGAGGATGGTTATCCCAAACATCCTTTAAGTTACTTGTATTTCAGTTGATATTTCACTTGAGTTGGATTTATTGAATATAAGAATGTTAATCCTGACTCGAGTGTTTTGTGTTTTGCTTTACGCTCGGGTCAGACTGAGTGATACAGCATTTGAGACTCACCTTTGGAGTTGGAGCTTCGCTTGGAGATCCAGCTATCTATCGATCCTGCTTTCAGTTATTCAGTTGATTCCAGTGATGTATTCAGATCTTGTATTTGATTATTGTATTGAGACAACTATTGTATTCGAGACTTCTGTTGTATCTTGTCTAACTCTGTTATATATATATATATAGTAGCTTCATGAACTACTATCCTTTTGTTTCCGCTGCATTATTGTTATATTACTCTGTGTCTGTGATCTGTAATTATTTTATTTATTGTATATGCTGAGTTTTGCCAAATTTTATTTACAATCCATTGTTTTGAATTATTCAAGTCCGACATGTGTGGATTTATTGTCGATTTGAATGGTCTAAAATACTGGGTCGTTACAGAGTTGCTCTATTTCAAAGAGAGACTTCCTAGACTGCTCTAGGAGTTTAAGAAGGACTGACACCGATAAACTCCTACTGTCATAATATACCTAAACCTTATAACATGAGGTATGCTTGTGGTACTGACTCCTGGTTTTTGTGGTATTGGGCTAATAACTGACAAAGATACTATGACTCTGGATGCGACCACCGTAGTAAGTCGCTAGTGTGGTTACTAGCCTACAAGGTCAAGTGAAAGAATGCACTAACAAACATGGCAGGTTATGGAAATAGCAATCTTTCCCTGAGTTACTATTTAATCATAAATCGTTACCTACTCTTCAAATAGTAATCATTAAAGTAATACCGCGTGTCCCATACCACTCGGGGTTGCTAGAGTATTTATTATAAGTTAGTGAACTCCACTCATTTAAGTATTCTACACATCAAGTCATATATTTACAATGAAGTGATATCCAATGTCCCATACCACTCGTTACTACAAAACTGTTTAATTACATTCCTTGTTTCATAGAAAGAATAATTTGCATGAAAACAATAACTCAAAAGTCATTAGAAAACCCATAAAAAGGGATAAATATCCCGAAGGCCAATCTCTCTCTCTCTCTCTCTATATATATATATATATATATATAAAGAAGTAATTGTTTATAAAACACAGGTTCTGACTTTTCAAACTTATGGTATGCTTTTCAAAATACCTTAGATCTTTTTAAACAAAGAAGGGGCATGCTGATAGAGCTGGGCGGGGAGGTGATACTAGTTATCAGGTCAGAGAGACGCCTAGCCCTGGCCCCTTAAAAACCCATGACTTATTAATATTAATAAGGATTTGTTACGCGCGATATGCCGACGACTTACTACTAGGAATTGTGTGCTTTTCTTTTAAGCCCGTAAACCTTTCATTAATTAACTACATATGTATTAATTCATGGATATAACAAGATGTAACTTGAATTGAAATTTATATCAAATTGAATAAATATATATAGTTGTATACATCCCTATAGAATTGATTGGTTTATAAAATACGCTAATATATACATACAAAAATTATATATATATAGTTTTATTACCACCTTTATGAATACAATTATTATTAAAAACTATATAATAATTTTTCTTCATCAAATACTTTTAAATCTAAGATTCATATCCATATTTCAAAGCTTGAATTTTGAAAACCATATTATATTTTATATAAACTCTAAAAGTGATTTTTAATGAATATATTTTAATATAACTAGTTTAAAGATAATATTATTTCATACTATGTATATATTATATATAAAACAAATACTTGGTCAATGTAGTCAAACTAAAGCCTTTTTCAGACTACCCAAAATGTCCATCCATTATTTGTTGCGGCAAGATACTATAAGGTAGGTTATTTAAGGGTACTTTTTTCCTTTCTATTTATCATATTTACCTATACTTTCCTTATCTTCACGTTCACTTCTGAGTAGTTTTTTATTCTCTCCTACTCTTCTAAGCACGAAATCCATCTTCTTGTCAAAGATCTGTTATTTATGCTACATCTCACAAATAAGCTTCTATAACTTATGAATGAAAGTGAAACCGGGCAAGGTGAAGGCATAGAGGCCAAATCTTTAACTTTAGGTATTCAAATCTTTACCTATTAGGAACTCTTTCTTCAGCATGTTACAGTTCCTAATTTTGATTCCAATTAAGACATATAATTCGGTCAATTGAAAGCTACTGCTTATCTTTGATTTGTAGAAACAAGGGAGAAATCCCCTAAAATAATGATGAGAGATCCACCTCGGAGGTCTACTCAGTGATTCAGACCCTAGATTTGATTCATATAAAAGCATGGATTTTTCGCCATTGTTAGGTTGCACTTGATTTTTAACGGCGGTCATCTCTTTCCACGACAAAGTTTAGCGGTGGATTAAGCGATTTGAGGATATTTCAAGGGTGTTTGATCCAATTAGGTGCAAGGAGCGAAGAGATGAAGGAATTAAATGAGAAGCTATATATACTCACATTTTTATTTTTTTTTATACGGTGGATTATTTTACCATCATAGTAACAACATAAAATTCATTACTGACAAAACACAATTTGTATTTAGGTATACAGTTCTTATTAGTAGTTTGTTTGTAGTGATAGCTTACTGAGTAAGTCGGTATCATGCCATCTTAGAAGGTTCCTCCTTTTAGTTTGATTTACATTAATATCTCAATTTTAGTTAATTCGGATTGTACGTTTTCTATTAATTTGATTATATAGGCTTAATATACAAACTGACTACTCTGATTTTGTGAGGTTTATCACTTTAATTTATTCCTAATTTGTTTACACTCGGGAAATTATGAAAATATTATAAAATTGGTGATATAGTTTATAAGTCTTTCAAATTATTTGGTATTTGTAGAAAATGCATAAGCCTAATGTAAGAACTAGATAATTCAACTGTGGTCTTGCTAAAACATTGCTTTCTGTCAGTCACTAGCAAATATGATTTTTCCTTTTACTTAGTCATGCATAATGTACCCAAGACATATTATCATGTGTTGAAGCTTTAGAAGAATGCTAGACATATAAGGCCACTTATATCATGTCACTGAGCAGTAATGGACATACTCACCAATGATGCTAATTTGTTTAGTTAACATGTTAAGATTGATTATCTGATTCACTTAGGATAATTAGTTGTTCACAGTTAACCGAATGGATTTCTACAGAATGGTTTCTTAAATAATTGATGGACCAATGTACATGCAAATTATATAGATTGTAATATTGGATCTTGGCGAGGTGGTGTAGACAAAAACAAACACATGATGCTAAGGATCGTTGGATAATATTACTAAGTTAAAGTGAAGCAAATTTATTACACCACTATTCCTACTATTATGGTGCAACAAAATGTACTACAATCGCTGACATATTGTCATCATAATATATATTATCTACTATTATGTACACTGAATGATATAAGCTCATTATTTTGCTCCTTTAAATTTTGTAGCCGAAAGTTTGCCATCAATGTATTTTGGGTTAGATAAAACTTAGGTTCATTCGTAAAGCTTTGCTTCCTTTAGTTGGATTTTGGATTATTTTTTCGCTCCATATATTTTACTTGATCAACATAAACAAGCTTAAATTTTGTATTTCATATTTTGCAAAACCCAAAATAGTAGTATATTTAGTAGATACAAGTTTTGATGCTGAGTATCGCTCAGACTTATTCTCAATATCATAATTGTATCTAACTTGGAGTTTGCTTACTATTCTCATTGTAGACTGTTGGGGAAATCCCTTCAGATGATCAGTCTAAGGGAATAAAAAACCCGATGTAGCGGAAAACAATTGGATCGTGATTGTAGTGAGACGAAACAAATAGAGATAAACACTAGAACAAACAGTCACAGATCTATGCAGTGCAGAAAAATAAATAACACCAGTATTTATAGTGGTTCCACTACTGCGAGGCAGTGTACGTCCACTTGGGGAGAGGAGATTTTATTAATCGCTGAAAGATTAGATTTACAAGATTGATTCACTTTTGGAGGCTATACATAAGAAGAATTAACAATACAGACAAAATTCTATAGAGTTTCAGCTCTCTAGGATGACTGCCATTATTGTCCAGAAGCTCCACTATTTATATAGTGAAGATACGAGGAGGGGTAGCTGCTATATGGCAACCCTGAGATTTGGTTCGGCGCATCTGGTTCGGCAAGGTCCATAGCATTTGGTTCGGCAAACAAAACTCAAGATCTGGACCGACATATTAGCTTCACCACTCCAGACTTTTGATTCGGCAAAACACACTGCATCTTCACAGCAGAACGAAGTCACCACCACCGGACGAGATATTTCGTCCGGTCCTCCTTAATGCCGAATGAAACACCACTGCCCCATAAACATGGAGCGGCAAAACCTAGCAACACTGGACGAGATGTAATGACTCAGATTTTCGACGCTCGACAATCGACATTAATACGTCCACTGTATCAACTGCCGAGCAGTCGAATGCCGGAAAACCGAATTGTTATGGTTAAAAAAAGAGGTAGAAGAAGACAGAAAGAAAGAAAGAAGAAACAACAGAAACAATATCAGAATCTCACATATCGCAGCAGAACAATATATAATAGATAAATGAATAATCTTTAAATCAAAGAACTATATCGGTTTATACATTACATCATCATCAGAGTTTACAACAACAATACAACACTGGACAGTTATATAAACTTGTCCACATACAGAATACACAACGGAATAAATAATATCATATAAAAATGCTACGTCTCGCCATCCAGCTCGCCACTGAGCTCCACAATATCTCCTGAATCCAGAATGACCCGATAACCTAACTCTAGACTGCCCGTGTGGAAAATTATGGGCACCCAGAGTTTAGGAAGGAAACAATAAACTCCAGGTCAGTCATGGTGACTAGTGTGAGAACTAAAACAGTTTATTTTTAAAACAACAATAACAAAGGAAGTGGAAAATATCCGCAATGCTTTTGGAAAATAAAACTACCATAAGACCTCCCGCCACACACACAATGCAAACGCAGAATTGGAGGAGATTTCTTCTAATGATAGTAAAAAATGCTTACTACGCAAAATCATTCGATATTATTATCATTAGTGCATAGTGTCGAAAACCATTTCGAAAATATAATATTAATCTTAGCCAGCATACAACCATTATTGTATGCCTACTATAGCTACCATGTTCAATAGCAGGTTACCTCCACATTCCATGGTAGGTAATACAACTAAAATCGTACAAGGTTCGTATTGTTTCTTTGGATTCCCAACAAATGGTCAGGCAAAGGAACTTCCTTACACCGAAATGGAAAAGCCTCTGGAAAGACGCCCCGAGAACCTAACCGGATCTCTGCAAACACAAGGCCAATGCTACCTCACACTTTAACCAAGCTGTAACTAGGTAGCTAACACACGAGCTATGCCATCCCCCGGTCGTCACCGACCTTTATCTGAGGATCCTCAAAGCAACAACCACAAAGTATAATAAATTTGCAGCATCAACATAGGTAAAATATTTGGGCTCCATACCATGATATCACCTTTTATCCAGAAAGAAATGACATACCCTTGGGGCGCAACCCCTAACAACCTTGCCGCAACATTCCTGTTTCGACCATTACTGGGTTGTGAGGCTTGACGAAGTCTCGTCCACAAAGCCACGCTTTTTCACAAAGCCACGCTTTGATCAACAATTGATCAACATCACTTCGTATGCCACATTACCAAATTGGGAATGTATCACTAGTAACCATCAACTACAAAACCTCTAAGCTCGTACGTCTCAAAGAAGGGTGTTAAGCTAAGAGAATAAATTCTCCGCCACCAACAGAAATGTATTTGATATAAACCAGCTTTACATCTCAAAGTGTAATGTTAGACACACATCCATACAAGTCTGTTCCGGGTTCGAACAAAACCGAAGGCACTTCCAAAGAAGCCCTTGCAATCTGGGTATTCACAATCCCGATCAGACTTCCCATCACAAGAAGAGTGATATAAATCTCTATTCCGGAGCAACTCGGTGCAGAGACATTCGACAGGTTGTCCTTTCATTTTCGAAAATACCCGGTCTTCACCACCGGTCTTCAATACGATCCATATCGTCATATCACTAATTCAGAATGGGTTATATGACACAAAAGTCTTTTCCCGGCTAACCCAAATAGTGAGCACAATGTTTAAAACATATGGATATAGGGATTTCAATTAAGTCACAACTTATTACCCAAATCCTTTCCCTTAAATGGTTTAAACAAATTACCATTTTAAATCTTTAAACAAAAAGATTTACTTCACAAAGTTTACCCAGTTTCCCAAAGATTCATTCACAGATTCCCAAATCAATTTCCATTTCAATTGGATTAACCCATTAAATCTTTAAATTAAGATTTAATTTATAGCTTTCTAAACTATTTACAATTCAAGTCTTTTATAATATAAAAGATACACCATTTGAAATACTCTTTGATTTCAAAATAAAGTTTAATCATCTTCACAAAGGTTAATTCATAGTTTTCTAAACTATTAACAATTTCATTTCAACTTGAATTGTTTCGATACAAATTGGAAATATTTCCTTTTTATAAAAGCTATTATTATTCGAAAACAGAAAGTTTTCATTTTGGGAAAAACTGGTTACATACACAGGTTAAAGCCCTTCAAGTATAAAACTTGAATTTAAATTTAAATTTCCAAAACCATATTTTAAATGGTTAAAAACCCATATAAACACCTTTTATAATTTGTAAAATCCTTTAAACCAAAATTCCCAAATTATTGAATTCAATTTCAAAATATTGAATTCAAACTTAAATCAAATGATTTAAATTCCAATTCTATTAAGTTATTTAAAATAACTTTTATTTCTGAAACTCATTTCAAAAACTTTCAATTCCAATCCCAAAACTATTTTGGATTCAAAAATTCAAATTTTCAAAATTGATAAAAATCTATGACTTAACCGATTTCCACGTGAAATCCACATTTGTGTGTGTATTGTGTAGTCCACGGGTTTAACACAATAATGCAACAACATTCAATCATCACAGATCAAATATAACAATAATTGATAAGCGGTATAAACTATAACGCTTATCTTTAATTCACAGATCATAGATATATCTATCACAGATAAACAATTTACGGATCACAACACAAATCAGGATATATCACAAAGCATCACATATCAGAGATGTCAACCAATTCAACATCCAATATAATCCAAAACATCCATAGATAGGATCAATTTAATCATCTGATTAATTTAAATCAAATAAATTTCTAAAGTTATTTCCTTTTTAAAATAAATTTCTTTATCCCTTCAAATCTATTTAAAAATCCAAATTTTAAATAAATTCTTCAACTAATAAATAATATTATCGAAATCCATTTGTTAATAACTTTTCCAATATTTTGAAAATAATTCGATAAGATTTCAAAATCAACTTTATACTTTTAAAATTCCTTCTTTTGAATTCACTCAATTCTTTCAAAAAGAATTTACTAAAAATTCCCAACTTTAATTTCAAAAATCCAATTTCATTTATTTCTGGTATCCAACGATACCAAAAATACATTCGGCTAAATTATAGCCTTCAACACATTCAATCACAAATATAATCATTCACAGATTATAAATAAATAATCACACAGCATATGAAACAAATTCATACAACATATGAAACAAATTCATATAATTTGAGGAATCCAGTTGGATCCCCCCAACTTGTTTCCCTACATCCACAGATGTTAGCACAATACCAATTCCACTTCGAAGTGGAATATCGCGGTATATGGGATTTATAAAATACTATCCGCTATTATGCGGCGCAATAGGGTCTCATCCGCTATATAATGCGGGAAATCAACTCCAAATACATATATAGTACAAATTCCACTTCACGGTGAAATTATCGCGGTATATGTTTTTAATAAATAACCTCCGCTTAATATACGGCATATAGGGTCTATTTAACACAATAGATAACAATTTATCATCCAATTCACACAATCAACAATATCAACAATTTTAAATCTAACTATTTAAAATTTAAATCGAAACAAATATTCGATTGAGTGAGAAGTTCTCACCTCGCTTTCAATAACGGTTGCAGTATTTTATTTCGAATAAAATTAAACGCACGTTTAATTTTACTCAAATTTTTCACCATCTCCAATCGACTCCAAACCAGCTCCATTGCGTAGTGCTCGTCAATATGGTTCCAACGCAAAAAGTTTCGTCAAAATCCAACCTCGTATGACAAAGTTATGGTATTTTGAAGTTAATACGATTTAATATATATTCAATTTACAATTTTTTTTATATTATTTTTACAACCTATTCCATCTCAACCGTAAGATTTGAACAAGGCAAATCTAGGCCACGCGTATCATCTTCTTCCCCCATCAGTTCATACGCATGTTCGAACGAAGATAAACCCATCTTGGCCGCCACTATAGCTCGAATTATTACGCCACCATCAATCACTTCGTCGACGATCAGACGACGCTGCGACAAAGCCCTACCCCGCCTCGACTTTCGTGCCAAGTGCGGCTGAGCTCAGTGGCCTAGGCCTCTCGAAAAACGTGCCCAAATGTCATATGAACGCGAGCCCCTAGCTCCCTCCTCATCGCGAATTAGACGATCACCACCGTTGAAGACGTTCGTCTCGTCGCGCTTTAGAGTTTTGTAGTTGATGGTTTTTGATAATTGTTGGTGGATTGGAAGAAAATCAAGGAGGAAGAAATGAACGATATCGGCCATTAAACGTAAAACTGGCGGCCTGAGAAATAAGCTAGGGTTTCCTCTTAACGCATATATATATATACGTATATATATATACGTATATATATATATACGTATATATATATACGTATATAATAATATTAAATTCATTTCAAAACGACTTTTTCAAAAGAACTCCAAACAACGCATGCCGCCCGACGTTCGTAAGTTTTACCCGCGTTCCAAACACAATGGAACGTGTTTCGGAAGCTAATTCGGTCGTATGTGCGAGTTACGGAATTAAACGATCAAATAAAAATTAAATCGATTAAATCGATTTCGATACGTTTCAGCTTGCCCCGGACAAACCGTAAATCCGATTGACACGAAATTTGAAATCTTATAATAATTTCACATTACGGATCCGATGAAACTAGTTTCGTCAAAATCCGAGATTGTTTGAAAAATGGTCATTTTTACTCGTCAATTAAATATTAAAATATTCAATTTCCACAATTTAACTTTTAATTTAATTTCAAAAGTTCTATAACATCGTTCTAACTCCAATATGATTTAATATAACTTTATAAATCATTTTTATACACATTTAATCCGGATTTCAATTATTCACACAATTTCAAATATTAAATTAATAATTTAATTGTCCAATTAAATCACTATATCCAAAATTAAATTTTATTCAGCTTATAAATCTTACTTGTTAATATTTAAAATCAATTAAATATCTTAATTTCAAATGACAGAAATTCTAGGTTGTTACAACGAATTTCCTCTTGCCTTCACTGCCGATCGAAGCACTACCACCGGACCAAAATTCTGGTCCGGTCTTCCACCGAGCGAGGTCACCTTCTTACCGAACGAACTCCATCGGACCAAAGATTTGGTCCGACATCTCCTCCACCGAAACGAAATTTGGTTCGGCGTCTTCTTCTCCAACGCCAGATCCAAGCTCTAGCACCGAACAAAGCTCTTCCTTCTCTACTTTGCTTCAGCAACGCGACCTAGGGTTCGGAGCTCCTCCTCGAAGCTTCTCCAATGGCGAAGCTTCTTCACGAATTCCAGGTATCATCTCCAACAATCTCCACCTTGATACCGAATTCCAAACAAGCCTTCCAACTTCATCTATACCTTCATACTCCAAGGAATGGATACTTACCCAATGAGCTTCGACAATGCCATCACCCATTACACTCTGTCAACGAACTCCAGCAAGGCCACCGCCCGTCAACAAAGTGCTCGAAGTACCCAGTCCGTGTAGAACCTATCAATCTCCACCATGAAAGCAAAAGTCTCCATGAACCATCTCAACTATCTCCCCATGCCACCCCGTGGCACCTAGCACTTTATTAAGCGAATCAAGTCCGAGCAATGCTCGAACTTAGAAATAGGCAATGACTTGGTAAACATGTCTGTTGCATTCTCCTTTGTGTGAACCTTTTGAAGACGAACTAGCTTCTCTTCACTCATCGAGACAACCTCAATATGCTTCGTCCTCGAGCTGAACGCCAGATTTTCAGCTAAGTGAATTGCACTTTGACTATCACAATTCACATTCACTCCTTCAAATGCGAAGCCCAAACCACACAATAATCACCTTAAATAAAGTGCCTCCTTAGCTGCTTCAACCGCAACTATGAGCTCTGCCTCTGTAGTGGACAAAGCCACAATCGACTACAACCTCGCTCTCCAACTGATCGATGTCCCACCAAAGGTGAACACATATCTGGAGGTTGACTTCCTTCGATCTCTATCACCAGCATAGTCGGAATCGGAAAATCCAACCAAGCTGAAATCTCTTCTTCTACCGCCAAAGACAAGTCCATGTTTTAGAGTTCCTTTAAGGTATCTGAAGATACACTTCACTTCTTCCCAATGCATCTTTTCTGGATTCGCCATGAATCTACTCACCAATCCAACATCCTGTGCAATGTCAGACCTAGTGCAGACCATGGCATACATCAAGCTGCCAACTACACTTGCACATAGGACCTTCATCATATAAGCCTTGTCCTTTTTCGAGATCGGAGAGCCTTTACTAGAGAGCTGTATGTGCAAAGGCATGGGTGTGTTGATTGCCTTTGCCCCTTCCATGCTAAACCGAGCAAGCACCTTTCAAATGTACTCCTTTTGAGTGAGGCTCAAAAGCCCTAGCTTTCTATCCCTTTGGATTTCCATACCCAAAATTTTCTTTGCTTCTCCAAGGTCTTTCATTCCGAATTCCGCTTTTAGCTTTCGCTTTAAACTATCGATGTCAGCCTTATCCTTGGAAGCAATCAACATATCATCCACGTACAAGAGTAGGTACATCCATCTACCATTCTTTAAATGCTTGAAGTACACACAAGCGTCTTTGATGCTACGATCAAAACCAAGTGAAAGCATAAAAGAGTCAAACCTCTTGTACCATTGTCTAGGCGACTGCTTAAGTCCATACAATGACCTCTTCAATTTTCAAACCCAATTTTCTTTCCCATCTACAACAAATCTTTCTGGCTGCTTCATGTAGATGGTCTCATCTAAGTCTCTGTGCAAAAAAGCGGTTTTCACGTCCAGTGGCTCCAGCTCCAAGTCATGAGCTGCGACGATAGCGAGCAAAATGCGAATGGACGTATGCCTCACTACTGGAGAGAATATCTCATCATACCCCAATCCCTTTCTTTGTGAAAACCATTTAGCAACTAGTCTAGCCTTGTATCGCCCATCATCCTTCACCTTGAACACCCACTTGCAACCTATGGCTCAGCTTCCTTGAGGAGGTGGTACCAAATCCCAAGTCTTGTTCTTCATCAATGACTCTAACTCCTCTTTCATGGTGCACATCCACTTCGAACTGTCACATGTCTTCAAATCTTCATCAAGGTCAAGCGGCTCCTCATGAACCACATGTAGGGCATAGTCAAACTGATCACCAAGGCTAAGGTTTGCAAACTGCCAATCACCATACCTTTTGGGCAGCCTAATAGTCCTATGACTGACCCGGGTAGATATTGCTTTGCCTAAACTCCTTTCAGCTCCACCTTGAACTAAACTTCCTATAGATTCATGCACATCACCAGCACTACTAGAAGGTACCGGTGGACTATCATGTGTGTTTCATCAACTGCATTTTCCTTGATAGCATCAACAACAACTCTACTATTTGGCTGGAACATGGGAACTTCTTCCATCTTCTTAGGCCTCATAATCTTCTGATGTGGTAGGTAGCTTCTCCTTCGGATTGAACATAGCAGACTCATAAAAAGTAACATGTTTGGAATGAACGGTCTTCCAATCAACAGGGTTCCAAATTCGATACCTTTTGGTACCATCGGTGTATCCCATTAGTATGCCCTTGTATGCTCTAGCTTCTAACTTGTCATCACCGGTATTGTGAACGTACATAGGACAAACAAAAATTCGAAAGTAACCAAGATACACTACTTTACCTCTCCACTTTTCCTCTGGAATCTTCCTATCTATAGCTGAGCATGGAATTCGATTTATGATATGCACCGCAGTTGATAATGCCTCAGCCCAAAAGCCTCTAGACAAGCTCGCCGTCAATCTCAAGAAACGAACCTTCTTCAGTAGAGCCTTATTCATCCTTTCTGCAACCCCATTAGATTACAGATTGTCGGGTGTAGTGAAATGTCTTTAAATGCCATGATGTCCACAAAAGTCAAGGAACTCCCTAGAGATAAATTCACTGCCATTATAAGATCTCAGCACCTTCAACCTAGTACCAGATTGATTCTCAACAAGCGCTTTCCAGTCTTTGAATTTCTCAAAACTCTCCGATTTGGCCTTCATCACATACACCTATACTTTTCGAGAAAAATCATAAATGAAAGAGATAAAATACTTTGCTCCTCCAAGAGAAGGAGTAGCAACCGGTCCCCAGACATCTGTATGCACGTACTCAAGTACTCGCCTCGATCTATGGAGTCCAACTCCAAAAGATACTTTAGTTTGCTTGCCTAACACACACTCCTGGCAAAAGTCCATCTTGTCGAAGCTTTCTCCTTTGATCATCTTCCGTCTTCGAAGCAACTCTAAGCCTTTCTCTGAAATATGACCCAACCTGAGATGTCAAAGCCTTGTGGCATCTAATGCACGAGAATTGTCTACTCCAACACACGACTCTCCAAGAACTGTGGTTCCTTTCAGCAAATAAAGATTTCAAAACACATCTCCTTTCATAAGAACTAGTTCACCTCTCGAAACCTTCAGACTATCCTTCTCGATAGTTACCTTGCATACTAAAGATGTTAATTTTCCTAAAGAAATTAAGTACTTTCGAAGACCTGGAATATACCGGACACATGTCAAAGGCGTATCACTCCATCAAACATCCTGATCCTCACTGTACCTTCACCCATTGTTCTACAACTAGCATCATTACCCATAAGAATAAAGCTTCCCTCTCGTCCAATGAAAGAACTGAAGTAATCCTTATTAGGCACCATATGGAAAGATGCCCCTGAGTCCAACACCCAATGGTCTAAGACATCCGACACTGCTGCAGACAACACATCGTCAGATACAGACTTCTTCACGCAAATGATGAAGATCCGTCTTCTTCCTTCTTCTTCAAATCTGGACAAATCCTTTTTCCATTGACCAGGTTTCTTGCAGATAAAGCACTTCCCGTCCTTAGACTTTCCTCTCCTGCCATTACCGGGCTTCCTGGACTTGGAACATCCTCTAGAGTGCCAATTCTTCTTATCTTCTCTACCTCTTTCAACAAACAGGCCATGACTACTATTTCCACCTCTACTTCCTTCGGTTATTTCTTTCATCTGATCTCTTAAGCCCTCAGATAGAAGGCCTGACTTCACATCTTCCACTGTCAACGTGTCTCTAGCGAAGATAAGGATGTTAGCGAAACCTGTGTATTGCTTCAGAAGAGAACACAAAAGAATCATTGCCATTTACTCCTCATCCATCTTGAAGTCAACAGTCTTCATCTTCATCATGAGATCATCAAAGAAATTAAGATATTCCTTCACTGAAGTACCCTCTCTCATCCACATGGTGTAAAATGTCTTCAGCAATATCAGACGGTTAGTCAGAGATTTCTTCAAGTAGAGATTTTCTAGCTTAGTCCAAATGACCCTAGCAGTGGTCTCACTGCTAATCTCTGAGATGACATTCTCTCCCATGGCTAGTTGTAAAGTAGTAAATGCCCATTTCTCTATCTCCTTCCTTTCCACGACTGAGATGTCAACCGTCAACTCCTCAGGGGCAAACACTACTGGATGGACTTTATTCCTCATTAGAACAGCCTTCATTCTCCATTGCCACTTCTCAAAGTCTTTATCCCCATTCCATTTTTCTATTGCCAACTGTGATCCTAACGCGATATACATCCCGCTAGTATAGGGTCTTGTAACAACTGGAGTCCCTTCATCTACTACCATAGCGTCTAACACACCTCAATTAACGTCCTTGCAGCTATGATACCAGAACGTTGGGGAAAATCCCTTCGGATGATCAGTCTAACGGAGTAAAAAGCCCGACGCAGCGGAAAACAACTGGATCGTGATTATAGTGAGACAAAACAAACAGAGATAAACACCAAAATAGACAGTCACAAATCAATGCAGTGTAGAAAAATAAATAACACCAGTATTTATAGTGGTTCCACTACCTTGAGGCAGTGTACGTCCACTTAGGGAGAGGAGATTTTATTAATCACTGAAAGATTAGATTTACAAGATTGATTCACTTTTGGAGGCTATACATAAGAAGAATTAACAATACAGACAAAATTCTGCAGAGTTTAAGCTCTCTTAGATGGCTGCCATTATTGTCCTGAAGCTCCACTATTTATATAGATAAGATATGGGGAGGGGTAGCTGCTATAAAGCAGCCCTAAGATTTGGTTCGACACATCTGGTTCGGTAAGGTCCAATAGTATTTGGTTCGGCAAACAAAACTCAAGATCTGGACCGACATATTAGCTTCAACGCTCCAGCTTTTGGTTCGGCAAAACACACTGCATCTTCACAGCCGAACGAAGTCACCACCACCGGACGAGATATTTCGTCCGGTCCTCTTCAATACCGAACGAAACACCATCACCCCATAATTATGGAGTGGCAAAACCTAACAATACCGGACGAGATTTCCTCTTGCCTTCACTGCCGATCGAAGCACTACCACCGGACCAAAATTCTGGTCCGGTCTTCCACCGAGCGAGGTCACCTTCTGACCGAACGAACTCCATCGGATCGAAATTTGGTTCGGCGTCTTCTTCTCCAACGCTAGATCCAAGCCCTAGCATCGAACGAACCTCTTCCTCCTCTGCTTTACTTCAACAACGCGACTTAGGGTTTGGAGCTCCTCCTCGAAGCTTCTCCAATGGCAACGCTTCTTCACGAACTCCAAGTATCATCTCTAACATAGACATTTCAGAATATCTTAAGCGTTACTTAATGCACATCTTATATACAAATATTGATGCTCAATATTTGTAAGTTGCAACAGTATATTAAATATCATGGTTATTCTATGTTGTATGAGTACATTTAGGAGTGTTCTATCTATATGGAATATGTAAATGCAAACAATGTTTGAGAAGATTACTGATAATTTTTAGTGTGTTTATATATCAATGATTCCAGTGTAGGGTCATAGTTTTTTTTGGAAAAAGAACAATTGAAATATATCCGAGATATCAATCAATCTATAAAATAGAACATGTAAACTTTTTCGACTGGGAATAATACAAAATTTTATATTATACATGCAACATTTATTGTTTACATGCTGTGTGGATGTTATGTATGCAAATAGGAATATGTGTTAATGGCAGATATATGCAAGCCAAGTTTGTTTTAATTTTTCTTTCAGTAATAACTTATCTATGGATTATTTTGCAGTTATTAATAGTTAATTGGGATATAATAATAGTTAATTGTGATATGACATGGAACTAGAAAGGGAAAAGTTTAGAAAAATGATTTGGCTAAAGAAGATTTTGTATCAGGAACTCAACATTCACTAAAAGATCAATTCAACACCCAGGTCTCAAAAACCGAGGGCGTACATTATTATAAGGATACTTCATATCCTTTTGGGGTAAAATACAACATGTTTTCATATTAGTTGGAAAAATATTAACATATTATTTGAATTCAATTCTAGCAGGTAAACGTAGAAGAATTCTTGGAGATAATGTTTCAAGTATAAAAAAGCATCTGCTTGAAAAGGATGTAGTAAGCAATGCATCGACTCAGTACAACATTAGATTTGAATAAAGATATTCTAAAGATGCGTCTTTTAACCAACTCAGTTTCACAACTGATATGAATTGGATGGTGCAGACTATATATTATTAACTAACAACCAAAATGCATTAACATTGATTTTGCATGTAATATCAGTTATGAAGACAAGTTATATGTGAGGATTGTTATTATAATATTATATGAACTAATATTATAATAATCCAACTCATTTCATAGTTTCAAGACCTAATTACTTTTTTGATGGTGCTATACAGCAGGTCCTAACAAAAGTCCTATGCTACTACTCTTTGAGTTGGTGTCATCAATGTTCCAAAGTTATTATTAATAATATTTTAAATTAAGAACTCCCAAATATACACAAGCACGACTGGAGTGACTTCAATGATGAGGGAGCAAAGATAAGGCAATGGTGGTCCAATTTGAAACTCATTACCAATTTTAATTACATTTTCTATTAACACGTGCATCAGACGTGCATTCATACTGGTATAATATTATATATATATATGTATGTGTGTGTGTGTGCATGTAATTTTAAATAAATTAGAATAATGAAATTTCCCAAAAATATGATGCAATCAAAATTCCAAAATTCATAGAGATCAAGAAAGCAGAAGGACGCAATAGAAAATAGAAGAAAAACCGATGAAAATAGAAGTTACCTGGAACAAACAGGCTCAAAGAGCTTCAAACAGTCGACGTTGGACCCCTATTAGTGGAAACTACCAGTTGATCGGTATTGTTGCCTAGAGCCTGAATGCTCCAGGCATCCTCTATGATGTTGATGTTATCAACTTCGGCTACTTTAACTTGATACTAAAGCTTGAAATTACCACCAAACATACACACAACATATATTGATCAATCAAGCACAAAACACTCTAGTTAAGCTAATGTAAGCAATTTTTGACAAGGTAACATATTTATATTCACTATAATTATTCAAACAAATAGTATATCAGTTATCAATCATTCAACAACCACTTGATCCATTGAACAATAACATGCAATACTAATTAGAGATGGTTTTGAGGACCACTCACCTTATCTTCGTGAATTCCAAGCCAAAACAACACACAAACAACTTGTTTTTCCTTGTTTCAGCCAAGCCCTAAAACCGGAGATACACATAAAAAACAAATAGGATTCAAACACTGCAAAAACTAATTTTAATGAGTATAAAAGCTAGAATAGGGCTTGAGAAAATTACCATAAATTTATTAGAATTTATGGAAATTTATTTGAATTTTATTTGAAGGTTTCTTAGCATAGGGTTGAAGAGAAAGGGCATTGAATTCATTTTCTTTTTTTTTCTTGCTTCTGAAATTTGTACATACAGTAAAGAGAAATGGGAAGGATTTCCTTCTCTTGTCTATTTTTACATCGGACTTGGAATGCTATACCATCCAATTAGAAATGAAAAGTTTTTATTTCTTTTTATCTCATTCTTTTAAATCCTTTTCTTTTCAAAGTTCATTTTTCATTCAAAGCTTTCAACGAATTATAAAATTTATTCTCTAATAATTATTACAAATTATTTTTCCAATTTATATTCTTTTTTATGATATAAACCATAAACTTTAATACAATTATTTAAGTCAAATCTCAACCTGCATCATAAATTGATTATTAACCAAAATAATCATTTCTTAAACTATTTCTATAATTAATTGAATAATTTAACAACTAAACCTCAATATACCTTTTAAAATCAAATACTAATAATTTAAACACTCATTGACTCCTCGTTATAATAACTAAAAGAATTTAACAAAATAAAATCTCTATTTTTCTTATAATAGATTTATTTATAAATTCCAAAACATTAGTTCCATATATTAATTTTCCAATATTATATAATTTAGAATTTGCATTCCAAAAGAATTCTTTATCCTTTATAAAAGAACGCAAATTAAAATTTCTCCATATTTAAGTCATTATTTATTTTATTAAAGAAAATTATAAAATCAGGGTTGTTACAACAACAAACCAAACTGGGCCTTAGTGTTTGGTTTGAAAATGAGTTTTGGGTTTTGCATCTCCAAACATATCTTTAAAATGCTCAGAAGGAGGGACAATGGTGGAAAACGATCAATTGAAAAAATGGTTACCGTATATAATTGGAAATGATTTTTACTTATTTTTCGCCTTTTGATAAATATCAAAAACTATCTTCTCTCTTCCCATTCTCATCTTTATTGGTATGAACAAGGATTTTCTAGCTCTTTATTCTCTCCTATGCCATTTAAATCCATTTTGAAAACGCGAAACAAAAACCTTGTTTCAAGTCAAACACTGCCTTAATGTTTCATCTGGATGAATTGTCCTTTCAACAAGAGTTTGAGTTTCATGTATCCATGAATATCCAATTGTGCCCAACCCAGTTTCATGTATCCATGAATGTCAGAATGCCATAATTCTTTACAGTCGTGACAGACACACATCAGCATCATCTATGCAAAAAATTAGCTTATTTCGATAAATTTTGGCTATCAATGCAATGTATTACATATTATAAATATTATTATATCATTGATGGTTTCTGATGGGTTAGAGATATCAAAATAAGCTATATTTTTGTAGAGACGATGTTCATAATGCGTAGATCATGCGTGCAAAACTTTTGGCCCACATCCTTATAACAAAAAATTTTAAGGTCTATATCCCTCCAAAGTTTAATGTTAACAAATTTCAAAAACCATCTCTCTACCCCTAAGTAACACATTTTTCACAACCATCCTAATTCTCTAAAACTACAGAAATCATTTTGAACAACATCATTATCCAAAAACCAGTTCTTGAAATTCTAAATTGATTTCAAACGCATCGAATATCAAAACCATTGAAATTCATTTTGAGACTTGAAATCCAAACTAGAAAACCTAATTTAATGAATACTATAGAAGTAAAAAAACTATTCAAAATTATAACAATAGAAAGAACTCAAGAATTCATTCACGAAGGCAAAGCTTGCAAACCATAAATGGGGAATGCTACACTCAACACATAGTAGTATGAAGTGAAGATCAAAATAAGAGTACGAAACCCAAAAAAACAGCAGGTAACAAAATATTCTCTATAGTTTTTATTTAATATTATGTTAAATTTTAGTGGATTGCAAATTCGAAAAATGATGTTTGACCAGAATTATATTGTACAAAACGGTGTTAGTAGACTTTGCAAATAGACATAAGAACACCAAAAAAATTCCAAGAAAAAATCTACAAGGCAAAGCTCTGTTTGGAAAATATTTTCTTGAGGCAAATGTTTTGACTGATAAATATTTAACATGCAATAATAAGCTAATTTTATGTATTGAAATATGAAATATATATTAGATGGATATTTACTATTAAAAAATCAGATGAAAAATTCTTTGAAATAAATTAAAAACATGAATCCTATAATATCAAATTTTAATATGTCAAAAAAATTATGCATGTATTTACCATGAAAATACTAACTGGTAATATGTTCAGGGATAATAGTTAAAGACAAATGGTATTCTAATACTAGCTAGTGGTAATTATTGAATCCAAAGCATATCAAAAATTTTAAAAACAAATACCGACCATACTAATATTAGATTTTTTTATGGGTAAATCATAAAAACCAAATGATATATTAAAATGTTAGATTTGTCAAATATTTGCTTTATCAGAATTTCAACATTTCAAAATTTTAACCATGCTAACACTAGGAAAATATTTGCCAACCAGATATGAACTATTAATTTAACTAAATATTTGCTTGGAAAATATTAGCCATGAAAATATCTATCAGGGAAATAATTAGCATTGAAAAACAATTGCTTTGAAAATATTTGTCATAGAAATAATTGATAAGCAAATACCAATCAGACAAAAGTATGCCAGGAAAATATCAACCATGAAGATATATGCTAAGAAAATATATTGTTATGTACATAATTATTAGGCAAAAATTTACCATGCAAAATATATACAATATAAATATTTGTCAGTCAAATATATGTCATGCTAGTATTAGCCAATTTGATATTTTGCAGGAAAATATCAAATAGCCGAATTGTAGTGACCCGAAAATTTGAACACTTCGTTTTCGAATATCGAAACGTTTTGAAATATAATTAAGTATTATAAATATGATTTTGTAACCTTGTTAGACATTATTTAATTAATAAATAATTATAAGAAACTTGTTTTTAAAATTTGTTCACAAAAATATATACTTCGAAGAAAAATCGATAATGTGACCTAAAATCGGTTTGGTAAACAGCTTTTTGATCGATATAAGTTGTTTGTACTCTTATGCACTTGTCTAATAATAAAATGAATACATTAGCAACTAATTAATACACTCCTCTTCATAAAGCAATAGAAGATTCTAGAAGCTTCCAAATGGATAAGATATATCATCATGAGAAGGGTATAAGAGTAATTTTCCTAAAGAAGAAGTGATGTAAAGGAGAAGTGATGGGAGGTGAGCCTTCCATGGAATGGTAGGGGAGTGAGAACAAGGCTAAGTAACACCATTCTTAAGCCTATACAAGGAGGGCATACCCATGTTAGTAAATCAATAATTCACAAATCAAAAGTGAGCTATTTCATGTCTTCTTCTTCTCTTATGTTCTAAAGAAAATAATTGCAAAACAAATTTAAAATCCACTCAAACTTTTCCACAAGCCTTAGTAAAATATTACAACACTTTCCACTATGTTACATCTTAAAGAAATGAAGCCATGTTCTGCACACTTAGCATAGCCGTAAGCAATTAGAGGGTGAAGGAGGCAAAAGGCAAGAGTGAAAGCAAGTAGGCGAAGGAGGAAGGTGGTTGAAAGGTGGGGTTGGACTTAGGTTGCTTGGACTTGTTTGTTTGCTGAGTTAAGGGTGAGTTAACACACTACTTTGAATGGAAAATGTAACACACACACACACACACACACATATATATATATGTGTGTGTGTGTGTGTGTGTGTTGTGTTGTGTTCGATTATGTTTAAGTTGTTTGAATTAATATTGACATTTGTTAAAACATTGGTTTTGATTATTGTTTGAAAGAAAGTGGCATATGTATGGAATTGAATGGACTTGTATAACATTTTGCATAACCTTGAAACAATGCACATTGGTTATAGATAGACTTTTGTCTAGATTGGGCTCGAATATGAAAGTGCACTTATTGTGATAGTCCTTATGGATGCACTTGTGAATTGCCTTGTTTTTGGCAATTTCAATGAAACTTTGTAGAGAGATTCTTAGGGGTTTCTTGCCATATTTAATATATTTTATGTGTATGCTTGCTTCATAAAAATATTGGATAGTAAAAAGTTAAGTAACATCTTGAAAGTGGTTAAAACTTCACTTGTGCGAAACTGCCCGTTTAGCCTTGATTTTTGAACTTTAAAGGTTTGAAAAGATATTTAAATTTAAATATTTTGTTTCAATATTTTTACAAGTCTTTAATAACACATATTAGAGTATTTCAAAAGTGGTTGAGATATTTATGAATTTTAAGAATTAGTTGTGAATTTTTTAAGAAGAGGTTTTTATAATGAAAACTCGTTTTTTCAAGTTTTATGGAAATTATAAAGTTGTTATTTTCAAGTAATATTTTGAGTAAATATTTTAAAAACCTACTACAAGTATTATAAAGTATTTTAAAAGAATTTTTAAGTGTATATAGGTTTTAGAAAGTATGTTGACTATTTTATATCTTATGTAATAAATATCTTCTAAAAATGGTTTATTTAATATATAATCTAACAAATAAATTAATATACATATATATCATTTCAAAAAGCATTTTAAAAGTACAAACAAAAGGTGTAGAAAGGGGTTAGAATTGCTTAATGGCCAAATGTTAATTGTTTAATTACTTGTTTGAAAAGTAATTAACTATGCTTAACACTAAAAGCCGATGAAGTAGGCTTATCTATTTGTGAGAGTTAAGATTGATATTCGAGTAGGGACATGAGTAATAGAGCTTTAGCCTACCAGATTCCCTCTTCATTGAGAAATAGTTAAATCATAAAATGTCGAAAACATGTTAATCCTATTGATTTCTTACTTGTTTATGGAAATCATTAATACTGTATTTAACAGCAAAAGCCGACGAGGTAGACTTATCTATTTGTGGGGTTCAAGAATGAAGTGTCTTGGCAAGGCTTTTATGCAACCAGTTCTCTAACTTACCTGGCTTCACTCTTTGATGAGGAATAGTTAAGTTGGAATGTCGAAAATGAGTTAAGTATAGGAATATTGATTTGTATAAGCAATTGTTTTTTACTAGGTCGTTAGTCGACTATGGAACTTGATCAAATATTGACTTAAGATATATTGAAAGGCTTTGCGATTTCCTACTAATGAGAACCCCTATGGAGGAGTATTGGTACGAAACATCTCTAGCTTTCGCTTACTTCTGAAAAAACCATAATTGATTTTACCTAAAGTTCATCGAGTTGGTTTTGAAGAGATCGGGATCGGTATGTTTCACTTATGAATACCACTTCAAAACTAGTATACGAGTTCTATGTTTTAAGCGTGGTTGTTAATTGAAATGTTATAGAGTTGAACTATCAATCCAAAGGTTAAGTCCAAGGGAGAGGTCAACATTAACATTTCAAAAGATGCTACCATGTGGGACTATCTATCTTAAGGAGTATTCCAAGAAAGAGGACAACATTATCATTTGTCGGAGGACTTATGCAGGAATCTATATGGAGATTCAAGACCTATTCAAGATGTTCGAATCCATGCAGCAATTCGTGATCTCGACAGCAGGAATGGCTAAACACAGAGTGGGATGCACAATCTCGGGTTTAGATAACCATTGAGGGTATATCAATTCCATTATCTAGATATGCTTATAGATGATGCTAGCAGGAGTTGATGGTACTTGGTTCTACGCAGTTCATACTATGTTCTGGCGATCGTCTAGTTGTGTTTACCTTATGGTATATTTTATCTAGAGATATACGATGCTCGGAAGGTAGTTTTTGGTCCTTGTCATGGAGATCTGCTTCAGCTTACTGGAGCGTCTTCGTGAAAAAATCCATTATGTGAACATGCCTTAGATCTATTTATTGTATACCTATTATTATTGCGTTGTACACACAATAGCTATATTATGATGTATGTTTTGCACCCTAGACATTATCAATTATACTAATATATTCACTCATAAGATGGTTGGTTTCATTTGAGGGGAAAACCGTTACATTAATCCATACGGTCTCAATGGTTATTGTTAATTTTTATATATTTCTTGAGTTTCTCACGCTGGTTTGCATGACCGATCCGGATGTTATTTTCTTATAATGCTCAGGTCAGTCCGTATATATTTCCAGATTTAGCTTTAGACGCTTTGGAGCTTATGGAGAGAAGCTAGATGATTACCTACCGTTGTATTATTATTTCTGCTGCATTATTGTATTGTATATATCAGCATTGTGAGGATAGAAAGTTATAACTATCCAGGCAGATGATAGTGATAGGTTTTGGTAACTTTGAAATTTCTGTATTCGGAGTAGCCCCTTGAACTATTCCTTTGATATTATATATTATCGTTCTATTATGAGATTATGATGTTGTGTTCTCTCTTTCTTTTTCTATTTTTTTATTTTACCTTAACTTTCTTTCTTTCCGGCTCTTGGGTGTTCGAACATGAATTTCGTAGACTTATTTAGTGTCAACATTCGAGGGTCAAAAAGTTGCGTCTTTACATTTGGTGTAGAGCTCAAGGTTGAGTGAACACCTTGGCTTTGGTTAGGTATAACTCATTAGATATGGGGTAAGCGACTCCCAAGAATGAGTTGAGTGTATTTTACATATGAGAGCGTACTTGTATTTTGAAAACTAGACTTTTAAAATTAATCCTTAGGAATAGATCCTTTTACTAAATCCTTCTTTGAAATAACCCTATCCTTTCGTGTCCTGAAGAAGTTTTGCCTTGGTTAGGTGGTAAGAACTATGAGTACTAGAGCTGCTAATGCTGGTGGTGGTTGGTATAGTACTATTGTAACGACCACGACTTTCTCTCCATAGAAAGTCGCATCGTTAATAAGAAAGAAAGGGATAGAAAATAGAAAAGAAGAAGAAGAGAAAAGAAACAAACACAAATACTCACAGCGGAAACGAACAAAATCTAATATATCACATAACTATTACATAGTATCATATACAACACTTATCAGAGTTACACAGATTACACATCATATACTAGACAGTTATAAACATCTGTCTAGTTATTACAACTCCATCTCTAAACAAAGATCTAAACAAGATCAACACAGCGGAAACTACTATCTATATCTACAACGCTGAAGCCTCCTGCTCCATTGCTCCTCCACAATTCGTCAAGGCTAACCTGAATCCCTTGGCTACTCGTAAAAATTTGAGTACCCAAGAGTTTATAAAACAGAAATAAACAACTTGGGTCAGACATGGGTCTGGTGTGAGTAACAGGTTAAACTTGTTTAACTTCAAAACCTTTTGAAAGAAAAGGTATCACGTAAGACTTCCCACAAATAAACATGGGTAAGTTTTTACCTTACGCTAACCAAAACATTCAATAGGAAATTCGATTGTATTATAATAGGGTCTAGGGTTTTCAAGTAAAATACAGAAATAGCTGAAATGCTTACATCTCACATTCCAACATAGTTGGGCACAACTAATACGTACGGCACTTATTGGATTTTGGATTCCATACAATGGCAGGGCTACCGGGGTACCGCCCGTCACAGTACGTGGCCTAGATCACCGTACCGAGGATCACTCCCAATCCCCTGCAACACAAGGTCGGAACATCCCTTACTGGATAATTCCCGCACAAGATACCTCACGGTTGGGATCAGCAACCGCACCACTAAGTCGAAAATAGAAAGGGACATCTAGATAGAGGTAACCTTGTCCTACTTGGGTGCTACCCACTAACCTTGCTGCACCTCCCCTGTTTTAGCCATTTCCGGTTTGTGAGGCTTGAGGTCACGATTACCTTTAAAAAGAACACATCTATCTTAGAATGCTCATCGTCCACCTGACGATGTGCTGAAAGCATTCAATCCATACAAGTTCGTTCCGGGTTCGAACGAAACCGAAGGCATTATCTCGTTACACTCGTTTTGGAATCACCCTCAGAGTTAACGACAATAACCCTTGCACTCTGAATCTTCATCTTCACTTGATTCACGACCTATCGTTAATTTGGATCAATGTGGTATTCGGGTCTCCAGACCTGGAAATCCGGTATACGAAAAACCGATCCCGGTCTCATCGAAATCCAAAACGTATCTTTTAAGGGCCAAGTTGTTTTAAGGTTAAAACAATTCAATTCTTATCTATACTACACACAGATAGATAATTTACAATAGATAATCCATATTATCATCCAAACAGATAATTCATATTATCATTTCAATCCAACCAAACATCTATATCATAGATCAGCACATCTCTTATCAGAGATATCAACAATGCAAAGCATTCAATATCATTCATCCATTCTTAAGTAATGATTTATCATCTATAATTAATTTAAAGTGAATTAAATTAATTACTTCATCCTATAAATCCTGCTTAATTAATTATTAATTAAACCAATTAATTAATCATTACTCTAAGTATCCATCTAAATTAATCATTCCTGATTAATTACCCTTTAATTACTTTAAGTAATTAATACTTAATTAATTTCACAAATTAATTATCTTAAACCATTCAGTAATTAATCTTTAATTACTTCATTAATTAATTAACTATATTTAATTACATTAATCCTTAATTAATTATAATTAATTAATTACTTTAATCACTAATTATTTATTAATTAATCTTAATTAACCAATCCTTAATTACATCATTAATTAATTAATGATCCTTAATTACAACTTAATTATTAATTACTCAATTAAATTAATTACATTAAGTAATTAATCTTTAATTAAACAACATTTATTAATCACCTTGATTAATCTTCAATCAGTAATTAATTACCCTTAATTACTGTCATTAACTAAATTAATTACTCCTTAATTAATTCTTTAATTAATCCCTTGATTAATTATTCAAAGTAATTAACTCAAATTACTTCTATTAATAAAATCATTATTCAACTAATTACTTCCAGTAATTATCATATTATTTACTTCTCTAAATAAACTTACCTTAATAATTACATTAAGTAATTATTATCAAATCATCTCTTGATTATTCTAAATTAATTAAACTTAATTAATTAACTTAACTAAATCAATTAACTTCAATTAATTACAATAAGTAATTAATTCTTAATTACTTCCAATAAGTAATTACATTTAAACAAATTCTATAATTGATTATCTTTAAATTAATTAATCTAATTAACTATTAAAATTAATCCTATTAATTAATTATTTAATAACCCATAGTTAATGACTTCATTAACTATTATTTAATTACTTTCCTTAAGTAATTAACTTATATTAATTATTATTAATTCTAAATTAATAAATCTTAATAACCAATTTATAAATCTTTAATTACTAAATTAATTAAGTGTCAACCATAACTTAATTAATATTTAATTACTTATTAATTAATTCCTAACCATTAATTAATATTCTAATTATAATTCTTAATTACAAATTTATTATTCTAATTAATTAATCTTAATCACTAATTAATTAGTTTAAACCATTAATTACCTATTTAATTAATCCAAATGATTAATTAATCAATTAAATTGATTATCCATTAAATTTCCTAATTAATTCAATGAACACAAATCTCTAATTACTTTAAGATAAAACATTTTCTTATCAAAGGTTAAATTATCATTCTTAAATACATTTGGAGACATCCATTTCAAATTAACCTTTAAATTTCATTTTAAATTCTAGATTTAAAATGAATACTAATTTATCTTTTACAATGTTTTAAACAACATTTCTAAAACTCTTTTAATTTACAAGTTAAAGAAATACTCATTTATAAAGAAGTTTAAAAGGTGCTAACAAATTCATATTTAAATTTATAAAACTTATTTTAAATCTCAATCTAAGATTCAAAACCAAACTTGAATCCATATATTTAAATCTTTGATTTAAATTTCTGTTTTACTAATTCTTTACAGTTTTAAATTTAGTTTAAAGTTTAAACAGACAGTTTTCTTTTTCAAAAACCTGGCAACAACTTACATACTCGAGCACACACACTAAAAACTTCGAGTCGCACCCTCTAAAACTTCGAGTCTCACACGAACAAAACACTTGAAAATCTCGAGACCTTCCCCTGCTTTAAACCCAGATTTCACCCAGATATCCCAATCGTGTGCACGTGCACGATCACCAGCGTCACTCCGATCATCGATGACTTCCCCCACCAGTCGACGTTCATCCACCTACCAGAATCCAATCACTCGAGCAACGAAATGAAGACGAATTCAAGATCGAGCCTAAAATCGAAACTGGAACCACAGACCACCATTTCAAAAACTGGCAACAACTCCTCGTCCTCGAAATCCCGATCATCAGAGAGGCTAATTCTCTGGCCATACCTTCGCCTATATCTGATCTTCCATTTCCCAAAAGCTTGGAACACTCGATCCATCAACGAAAACAAACGAAACGAATTCGTGGCCTTACTTAAAACTAGGTTTAAAAAATTCAAACCTAAATCATTTCTGCCTCAATGTCTAATTCGATTTCCAGTCATTTTTCCTAGTATCCTTGATCATTACACTACCACTACTAAAGATTTCAAACTTCCAATTTCACTGAGATGATCAAAATCACCAAAATTTCATTTCTAACATAAACCAGAACTGCTCTTTTAATACTAGACTAAAAACTATGGTATTAATACTAAAAATCATATTATCATTTATGTTTTCAATTTATAAGTCTGAATTTATAAATTACAAAGTTCGAATTTTCACTTTCATATAACATATACTGTTATTTTGGTTTACAGAGACAATCTGCTTGAAGTTTGACATAATTAAAAATTTAAGCATTAGTATATGATAAATCAAACATATTTTGTTTGAATATTAAATCCAAATCAACACTAGATTATGAGATATTGATTTTATATCAAAAATAGTAGCCTGGAATTCAAGAAACAGAGATACACTGATGCAAAACAACATGCACACTATATACATTCATGTATATGCTTAATCATCTATAAATATTCACATCCACAACACAATTTATCACAGAATTAAGCATGCAACCTAATTATACTTAAGTTAATTTAAGTAAGAATGTTACTCACTTGATTAAAGATGAAACAGAGGTTTGAAAGAAAAACTGGAATTTGGACTTTGAAAACTTGAAACTGAACTTGCTTCATTCCTTTAAAAACTGAAGAGCTCGTTGATTTCTTTTAAAATTTGAAAAGCTTTTGAAAACTTGCTTATGCCTCAGATTTTCTTGCATGCAAATCTTGAAATGATTCAGACTTGAAGAACATTGCAGATTTGTTTTGAAATATGGTTTCTGGTCTTAGGATAATTGATCTCAGGCTTGAGATGAAATGATTACAGGCTTTTGGTAGATTACAGGTTTTGAGGAGAATTTCAGTTTTGAGGAGATCATTTCGGGGTTGATACATTTTCTTTTGGTTTTAGTTTTTGAACTGAAAATGTGAGAATAGAAACAAGAAAATGGAAGAGAGAGGGATGATGTAGATTTATATAGATTTGTTAGGATTTGTTTTAAAATTAAAGAAAATAAAATAAACTATGACACTTGTCTCATACAATCCTTAATTATCTTACACATGTATTTAACATGTCTAAAATTTTAACACTTGTAATTATTTATTTTTATTTGTTTTGAAAATTATTTAAAAGCCTTTAAAATGAATTTTCCTAATTAAATAAATACATACCTCATTTAATAAAGGCCTTCCCATATCATAAATAAATGACACCTTTAAAAGAAAATAAAAATAGAAACTAATCATATTCTAATAAAATCATATACAATATATTTAATTCATTTATAAGTGTAAATATATCTTTTGTACTAAATTTACTATTAAATAAATACTTTCTAAATTTATATGAATAAAATTCCTTTTAGCATTAAAATTCATACATATTAAAAATAATACATTATACTTGTTATTTGAAAATAACATATTTTATAATTTAAACAAGAGATTATATTATCAAGAAATATTTAAAAAGAAATAAAACAAACCAATTTTGTAAATCTTATTTATATTTAAGCTTAAGTAAAAAAAAATCTTAAACCAATTAAATATTTACCTGAAGTATTTTAAAACTATAAAATTACCTATTTAAATATCTTTGAAAAGTCCAGATTAAATTAAATATAAATTTCCAATTTGCCCAAAGCTTCTATTTAAAATATTTACAAATAAATATATATATATTCAAATTAGAAAATATCTTATTAGATTTTAAAAGATAAAATCATCAATTAATACTAATTTAATTAGATTATTAAATTAAATTCAAATCTTATTATCAAAGATTATCCATATCAATTTAATTATTTAACAGATTATTAAATTGATATTGTTAAAATTTCCGGGATATTACAACTATTACGAATCATGGGAATCGAGCACCGAGGAATATCGCTCCAATTGAGGAACTAAGGGTGAATGTCGTAGAGAAGGTCATGCAGGTTAGGCCTCAGATGGATTTTTCTTTGCTTTTTCATGATTATAAGTGGCTGGGAGGGAAGAGGTTTAGTGGCATGGAGACTATTATAGAAGTCTAGACTTGGACCAAATTTTGTGATTGGGTATTCGGGGATATGGAGCTGGATGATGCGATGAACCATAGGTTGGCATCATGACATCTGATAGATGCAGCTATGGATTGATGGAGTTCTATTATAGTTAATGACAAAGAGAACGACTTCTCTTGGGCCCAATTTAAAGATGAGTTTGAGATGACTTTTGTTTCAAAAGTCGGAAAGTTTTTGTTATTTAAGAGCTTCTTATATCTGAAGTAGGGAGCCATGACAGTAGCAGAGTATGGGAACCAGTTCATTGCTTTTTCTCGATTCGCGTTAGGATTAGTTGACATGCCGCTAAAGAAGAATGAGATGTTTGTGGCAAGTATGCATCCCGAGTTTCAGAGAGACATGACTAATAACATATGGGGTCTTTTGTGAATTTGGTAAATATGAGTTTGAGGTTTGAGATTTTGGCACTAAGGCCTTTTGTTTCTACACCAGCTGGGGATAAGAAGTGCAAGTTTCAGTCGAATAGGTCTAACCTTATTTGCAACAATTGTAGGAAGAGGGGTCATTTTTCTAATAAGTGTAGGTTGGGCAG
Organism: Allium fistulosum; assembly: GCA_030737815.1. Classification (NCBI taxonomy): domain Eukaryota; kingdom Viridiplantae; phylum Streptophyta; class Magnoliopsida; order Asparagales; family Amaryllidaceae; genus Allium; species Allium fistulosum. The sequence goes on from CM060903.1 coordinate 905,360,261, forward strand.
AGGAGGGAAGATAGTTAAGGCACCGAGGGAGTGCTACAGTTGTTTCCAGCCTGGCCATTTTTTTAGAGATTGTCCCATGCTCAAGAAGGAGAGTAGCCTAGGGTCTTCGCTATTTCTATAGCTGAGAAGGATAAGCATATTCTTCAGAGTATACTATATGTTTATGGCTTTCCTATATGTGTTTGTTTGACTCTAGTGCTTCTCATATTTTCATATCCGATAACCTTGATGATTGTTTAAATCATGATCGGTTAGTTTAGGAGCATTACTTGTTATTGATTTGCGCTTAACTAGTTTATGAGTAGTTTTACATTTCTATATCATGGGTTGGGTAGACAGTAACTATGGGTACATTGAAACAAACACCTTGTGAATTAAGTTTCACGATTTGACTAAAAGATGTTCGGTGATAATGTTGGGTTAGAAGTTAAAATTTAGTAAAAGATGTTTACTATATCAAAAGGAAAGATTGAATATTTTGGAAATAAATATTTGTCAAAAGATTTATATAAGAAGGTGATTTTGTGTAAGTATAGTTTATAAAATATGGTTTATAAAGGAAAGGATTTAAATAGAGAATTTGGGAACTTAAATCTCGGTATCTTTGAAAATGTTTTTCAAGATTTTAGAGAAAATAATATTAGTATCTTTGAAAGTAAATATTTCGGAATTGGTTTAAATCATAATATTTAGTATTATTATACGAAGTATTTAATACCACTTTGGAACCATTTTGGTTAAGTAAAAGTATGGTTTGTTTGTACTAAACTCACTTCTCTCGCTTGAAAATAATTTTAGTGATGACTACAACATCATTGATGTTCATTTTTAGGTTTCTAAGTGAGGAATGATATAAAATTGTTTTTGTAAAATGTATTTTGATTTAATCATGAAAGTATGATTTGATATACAAAAGTTATATGTATATATTATTATTTCAATTTATTTGAATTAAAACCTGGATGTTTAGTTCTGAAGTTTTTTCTTTAGAAAGTAATTTGGTGTGAAATTTTTAATGTAGAAAAGTTTTATGTATATGCTATGAAAGGTGCCCAAGTGGTAGAGGCATAGCCTAGAATAAACATTGGAACTTTTCATGTTTTCCCTTTTGGGCAAAGTTTGTTTAATAAATTATTGAAACCGCGTTAAGTTATTTTATGGACACATGTATCCTATGCATTAGGACAGTTTCGTTTATGCATCATAATATGATATGTTGTTTGGTAATTTTCGTTTGTTAAAATGAAACAGGATTTTCGGTGATTTTGGATAGTTGGCTGCATCTTTATAGAACTTGTAGTAAAGTATTTTGAAAATATAAAGTTAAGTTTATATAACAGTTGAATTGAGATGGACTAAGTTAAAACTAGTGTTAGATGGTTAAACATACTTGTTATGAAAAAAATAATGTTTTGTATATGCTCTTGGATTTAGTGGAGTATTATATGAGTATGAACCTAAGTTATAAAACGTTGATAAACTTGAAGTTGTGAGATAATTCCTAAATGATTTTAGTATTAAATGAAATACTAATTGGATAAATGAATGTGATTAAAAAGGAATTGGTCCAGTTGAGAAACAATAGGATAAATATGTAAGTTGTATGTAGATTGTTTTATTCGCATGATTGTTCATGATCCTATATTCAAGTACATGATTTCAAGGTGGTTTACGCTGATCCGAACAAAGATTTTTCACTCGATTCTTCATGGCGAATACTTGATATGGGTTCGTGATACAATCCCAATGTTTGCTATCATGGTATGTGACTATGCAAGGAGAAATAGGTTTCTAATCTAGGAACCAAATCAGAGTCCGCACTAGAGAGGTCAAGTGATCTATACTAGTTTGGAAGTGAAATCTATATGATCGAGCAAGTGATCAGATCGGATATTGCGTATAGATAATCCATGTGCATTGTATAGGCTTTAGTACATTTGTACGATGGGTTATGTTGACTTATAAAGAGTTTAGGGAACGACTCTTCGATTTGTTATGAGGTAATATGAATAATCATCTAAGTAATGACCTAAGGCTGTTGGGCATTAGGCATGCTTAGTAGATTGTTTATCGTCCTTAGTGATGGGAGAGTTTTGAACCTAAGCAAACTATGAGCTTTGCTTGCTAGTGATTGCGAATGCTATTTGGGTATTGTGTGCTTGTTACTTTATTAAGATTAGAAGTGCCATGGAGCGAGGATGCTCAGGGTTGTACAAGGAAGATGGAGGACAGTTTGAAGGAGTTCTATTTAGAGTTGCTCATAGAGTAGGGGTTCCTTCTTATCTTAGTATCATATGTATTTTGTTGTGTAACGCTTGAGGTGTAGTCACTTAGTGTGCATTCAATTTGCGGTACTTTATATATGCATCTTGCTTCGTCTATCTTCTTTGATTATCGTTCTTGTTTGAATTTCGAGGATGAAATGTTCCAATTGGGGGAGATTGTAGCGACCCAGAAATTCAGACACTTCGTCTTTGCATATCAAAACATTTTGAAATATAATTAAGTGTTATAAATATGATTTTATAAACTTGTTAGACATCGTTTAATTAATAAATAATGATAAGAAACTTGTTTTTGAAATTTGTTTACAAAAATATATTCTTCGAAGAAAAATCGATAATGTAACCGGAAAACGGTTTATCGGCAAACAACTTTTTGATCACTAAAATTGTTCGAACTCTTATGAACTTGTCCAATGTTCAAATGAACACATTGGCAATTAATTAACACACACTCCTCTTCATAAAGCAATGGAAGGTTCCAGAAGCTTCCAAATGGATAAGAGATATTATCATGAGAAGGGTATAAGAGTAATTTTCTTGAAGGAGAAGTGATGGGAGGTGAGTCTTTCATCGCATGATCAGGGGTGAGAGCAAGACTAAACAACACCATTCTTAAGCCGATATATGAAGTGGCATACTTGTAACAACCTTCCATGAAACGGACCTAATTTCGATCAAATAAAAGCCCGTCGAACCTTAGACCCATCTCAAGGCAAGTTGTTAAGTTGATAAGATAAAAAAACAATACACAGTGCATAGAGTTATCTATCTATACTTTCAGAATCTCATAAAGCAATGAATAAAATATAATATCAAAACAAGTACCCATTTCATAAAGGAAACCATTTCAGAAACATAACATGTTAAATATTACAACATGTTTACATAAAACCTCCATAGTACAATATTCCAAAATAACATAACTGTTCGAACTGGTACAATAAAAATACTTAAAAAAACATAAGTAAATAGATAACCGCCACAGGTTTTTATCTCCACCACTACAACAAAATGGGCTTTTCTCAGCAATAATTGTCAGCGTTTCTTCCATAAGTGCGGACAATAGTGCTTTGAAAAAGAAAAATGAAAACCCGAACGCTGTGTGAAATAGCCCGCTTGATGTTGAGGTTTATTTCATTACGCGACTACTTTGCCCCTTTCTTTCTTCCTTATCTTCACGCAAAGTAAGAAATCCGCGAAATCCAAATCCTCCTCAATTTCACCCGCAATCCCAAATCCTAAATCCTACCTAAATTTAAACCTAATTAAAATCTGAAGTATACATCAAATGTTCATGAAATCTATAATGAATTTTGTTCGTCCCCTAGTTTCACCTGCAGTGTCCAATTCACTCGAGCCCTAACTCCTTGAACCCGTCCTTGGAAAACAAAAGGACACGACTCTAGTTTTGCGTTCACTCAATAACTAAGAGCATCAATCACTGAAGAATTCCTGGTCGATTGTCTTTGAAAACCCTATTTGAGGTAATTTGTTTAACCTTTAGATGTAACATTTGAAATTGCTATTTTTTTTATTATTATGTAAGTCATCGTGTTTTAATTGCAATCAATATATTTATGATATCTACCATGATAAGTGATTTATTTTAGGTAATTGAGATATCTACTAAGGTAAATTGAGATGTCCACTAAGATATGTGATTTAATTTACATAATTATTTCTACTAATTGTTACATAATGATCTGCCCGTGGAATGCACCTATGCATGTTAAATGGCTGTGGAAAGAAGAAAAAGAAAATCCTAGAGTATTGACATACTAGAGCAAAAAAAATTTGTTGATGTCATCACTCCATTTTTTATCCATTCAGATAAAACAACTATTGTTTTCCGATTTCATTTTTTACTATAACACTTTGATTAACAAAACTTGTTAGAGAATCATCAAATTTGCATTTCTTTTTTATGGTAGGCATGCTTCAATCCTTCTTTGGATGATTGTATATGCTATCGAGTTAACCATGTACATGTTTGTTTTAATTTGGGAGTATGTTTAAGTATTAGTTAGAATTTTGTTTGTGCATATTTAATAAGTTGGATAGGTGATGTGTCTGTTTAAATTACAATGAATATTACACCAAGCGAAATGATTTAAAATACGGGTTGAAACATGGAAATAGGACAAGCTATTACCCTTCCCATTTTGCTTAGAAAAATAAGAAAGTGTATAATTTTGCATGGACTGAATGATTTTTCTCAATTTCAAGTTACTTCAGCTTTGAACCGGACCTTAAGAATTGAATTGTAATCAGAGAAATTCGATTTGAAACAATCGTAAGGTTTTAAGATTTTAATAACAACGGCAGTGAGGGATTAATTAGTTAATAAAGGCACACTCATTTGTTATTCTCTATTCGTAATAAGACCAAAGACATACATTGATATAACAAGCATAAAATAAATTTTCAATGATGTTGTTCTTTGTGTGCATATGTACATATTTCTGATGATCAGTAAGAGTATGTGAATGCAATTTATCAGACTTGGACCACTAATTGTCATGCGGTTAAATAGTTAAACTAAAGTAAGCAAATTCTGTTTTTTCCTCTTTTATTGGCAGTTTGTTTTAGTTGAATAAACTGTATCATACCTGTATCAATATGGTGTTTATGAACTTACAGATTTTGCTACATACTTATTACTATGTAGAAAAAGCGAGGATGTGCAACCACAACAAAAAGGAGCTAATAGACATAGTGACTAATCTTCAGAAATATATGCTAACAATAACATGCCTACCATGTTTTGAATGATAAACTGAAAGAGTGCACAGGTTCAAGCAACAGAATAAAGAGCATGTATTTGGTAGACCACTGGGATCAAGGTTTAGCAAAATAAGTGGAAAACTTGATGTTATTGGTGCTATTTTGGATTACTAAAAGTTTCACCTTGGTGAGAAATTTACAAGAGTACACAATGCAGTTTACCATATCTTTGGACAGTGATAAAGACAACAAAATAGTCTATCTTACCAATTGCAGCCTAAACTTTCAAAGAAGGTAATTTACATGTTTATGGGCTTTCCAAGCTCACTTATGGAGCATTACGTGTAATTTTGCATCCTTATTCTTCTGCAGGGAGTTCACCAAAGCAATCATAATGTGAGATAAAAACTGAGGAGTGATAATACATGATTCGAGAAGCAAAGATGTTCCAGTACTACTTGGTAAGTTATCTTTCTCAAATGAGTTTACTGTAAGCTCAAATCACCCTTTTCTTGTACTAGCAGAAGAAAAAAAAAAGTTCGAATAATACAAAAATTTAAGTACTGGTTAATCACCGTTTCAAGTGATTAGCTATCAATGTATCACGTGCTTCCTTTCCAATAAATTTTTGTTACTGTTGCTTGTTTGTGAACATGGAAACAATTTAATATAAAATAACTTTTTGTTATTGCGATTCTTATTCACATTGTAAGTATATATGGGGCTACACTCCGGTTACTTGCATACACACATACACATATATAGGAGCGTTCAATGATAACTCAATCAATGGAGCACCCCAATTTTCCCGTGATTTCCACCCCAAGTTCCTATTTAAATAATGAAGTTAGTGGAAAGAGAAAGAAAGAAGCATTGTTTAAATATGTGTTTTTTTGTGTGTGTATGGCTGGTTGATAAAGGTTTGATAAAAAAGTACTTCAATCTGAAAGATATTAAGCTTCCTTTCCAATAATTTTTAGTTACTGCTACTTTTTTATGTATGGGGAAAATAATTTATCTGAAGTAGCTTTTTCCCCCTCCTTTTCAATTCATATGGTATTTATGTAGCTAATTGGCTATAATCTTGACAAATGCCAATAAGAAAGTATTTCAATTGAAGGAAATGTGGTTTCCTTTCCATTTTACACATTAAGGGTATAATCTTAGATCCAAAATTGATTTTTCAATTGAAAGGATAGAACAAAATTAGTTGACGAATGCTGCATTTCTCCACTTTTCCATTAGGGAATCAATGTTGTTAACAACAAGGACCCAATGTTTCATATATATTTGACTATCGTTTACCTGCAAAATTTGGGGAAAATATTACCTGCAAAATTTGAAAAAAAAATATTACCCCTAGGTATCATTAAACGAAGCATTCTTTACATGAACAGTATATTATATGATAAATACTAGTAATTGAATATATTTGAAATGCTTTATATGACAACCTACAATAAGAAAACATATATTTACTCCCACATTGCCAAATATATAAAAATTATTCTATACAAATATCAGCTTTTTACACGAACACACACCGAGCTCGGTAGTGTGAGCTTGTAACCAAGTGGGGCAATAAGGTGATGGAATGTTGGGTTATGGTATCGGATTCAGGTACGTTGCACAACTTGCTGGCCCGCTTGATCCAAGTTGCCGAGTGGCTGGTTTCACAGAGCAGCGAAAACTCCTTTCTCTCAACGGTGGATGGATAACAGACTGCTGTGCTCTGTACCCATCCTCGATCCGGTAACACTTCTACAACAAACCATCACTTTTTCTTTCCCTTTTTCGTTATACTTTTCTCATTAAATTAGTTTTAACTCCCTCTTTTTTAACTACGATTTGTAGCTGGTTGTTAGTACTTGGAATTGTGCCTGACCAAATAATGAGTGTATTAGCTTTTAAATAACACTAAGCTCAACCCATCTATATATCATATTGGGATTTTACTTATAGATATCTCTCTGTATCTCGCAATCTAATAAATAACTCCGCTCAAACAATCCAATGAGTGTACAGAACGAGTACCCATGTTACATATCCACCATATGTATGTAGGGGCGGAGCTAGGATTTGACATCACCTCGAGTTATTGCAACATTGCTGCTTATTCAAAATATAGAAAATATTTGCTAAGTTACAGGTGTGTTAAAATCATTACATGGATAAATGAGCATTAAATTCTATGTGTTTACTCCTATAAGCAGTAAACTTTGCAACTAAATAAGAAAAATGATCAAAGATATCCATCTCGAACACCTTTTAGAAATTAAGATTCTAGCTTATTATTATTATATTTTCTTCTTTTGCAGCCAAATGTCACCAAAACAGTTATACCAGATGAACCCAATGGTAAGAGAAAGGAGTAAATTTATGCTTGCTTCATTGATAAAATAAGTGTAAGTTTACTGTTTTGAATGCATAGTTCATAATTGTAATTCATGCTTACAAGATGGAGAAACTTGTTTGATATTGAAAAATATTGGCTAATAAATGCAAATTTGGTAATATGAAACTATCACTGCCATTGATTTGAAGAATCAAGTTTTAGTTTATAATAGTAATTCTTTAGTTGTACAGACATTGGAGATACTGCTATTTTCATAAAAAAAAGTAAGAAGAAATTTATCCCATTATATATGATATTGCTCATGGTTTCAAATTGGAGATTAATAAATTTCTTGATGGTATTACCATATGGGAATCTATTTGTTATGGTGGACAATATTACAGTCTATAATAAGGGGAAAATAGTTTAGAAATAGGGTCTCAATATATGTTTTACCCCAATTCAATATTGAAACTGAAGTGCGTTATCTTAAATGAAGTCAACTCAGGGCTCAAACTTAGTGCACCGGGTATTTTCTTATATCTACTGTAGGAAAATTTGTTCATTTTTAGTTTTCAGCCATATTCATTTTGGTGTGTATGACGTGAAGAAAATGATTCTAATCAATGTTGGATATTAATATAACTTGCAACTAATTCTTAAATGCTGGTATACCAAGTTAACTAATTTTATAAAAATTAACCAAGTTAACTAAGTTTATAAAAATTAACTAAAATTTAAAAATTAAAATTAACTTAGTTTATAAAAATAATCTAAGCCAACTATTTTTATTTTTGAAAATTAACCATGTTTTAAGAAAATTTACTAAGCATCTACATATGTTATATTTCTACCATTGATTTGCAAATTCTAAAAGCATCTAATGTTTTTTACATACAAGTGGGAAAAGTACTAGCTTTAGATTAATTTTTACATTCAAGTGGGAAACATACTAGCTTTAGATTAATTTTTACATGCAAGTGGGAAATGTGGTTGCACACTGTCATCCTGCTCCAGTGCCATGCACCGCAACTTGTATAGGAATCTGCTACCTATGTAAACACACTCCCTTAAACTCCAGTCCACATAATACCTTGTAGCATTGGTTCGTCGATATGAGCATTCTTACTCTAAACATGCTCAGCTCTTCAGTTCTCCTTTCGAAAATGCATTTAATGTTACCATTGTTTCAACACTTTTGTATCAGATAGTTCGTTTGGTTTCAGCACTTCCTTTGTTCCATACTGCATTTCATGTTACTGTTGTATTAATTGTATTTTTGATTTATTTTGCTAACTTTTGAACTTTTACTCTATAGGTAGGTGGATATCTTACATGCGGCAACAAGTTATGGATTCGAAGTAATTTTTGATGCCAGAACTATATTTTGGTTAGTATACTTGTATGTATTACTTGATTATACTGGTTGCTTGATAACTTGGTCTACTGTGTTATTTTTGTTTATGGATATTATTGAAACTTGATTTATAGATGTTTTTTGTATATTAATATTGTTTTAGCTAGTTTATTTAACAGATTATTATTCATTAGAACATGTTATATATACTGGTTGCTTGATTATACTCAAAATGTAGTTCTGGAATATGCAAATATAGTGGAATGTTAATGCTGTAAAAATCATATAAATAGAAGACAACATCTATTTTAATGCTGTCAATGAAGAAACAACAGCGTTTAATTCGTGTTGTAATTATCATTAAATAGTGAGTAACAACGTTTATTAAACGCTGTTGTAAACTGTAGTAAAACATCATCCCAGCTGTAAAAACATAACACAGCACGCATTAAATGCTGTAATAAAAATATTAACAACCTAAATAAAACGTTGTCAAAAGAATAATTTCCACAGCGTTTAAAATTAAGCTGTTGTAAGTTCTATTTTACAACGTTTAATAAACGTTGTGGTATCAATTTTTTTACAGCGTTTTCTATTTTGCTGTTAAAACTTTTGCATCTACGACAGCATGTCGTTATACAGCGTTTATAATAACGCTGTTGTATCATATAACAGCGTTTTTGAAACGCTGTCAAAAGATGTTTCTGGTGTAGTGCACCTTCATCTCCTAAATCAGCATCACTCTCTTTAACTTATGTTGTAATGAGGAGTGGGTCAGAACAACAAATGTTTAGTGAAATGTAAATCTCAAGTTTTACCATACTTGTACTTGGACAATATTACTTAAATAAGAAATATGTCTTACATATTAGAATCATAACATATGTGTAAAGTAAATATAAGCCGAAGACTCTTCCAGTCCAACTATATAAAATACACATAAAATCAACTGTAAGCCCAAAGGCTCTTCCAGTCCACCTATATAACATACGTATAAAATCAACCGTAAGCCCGAAGGATATTCCAGTCCAACTATACAAAAGTCAACTATAAGCTCTAAGCTCTTCTATTGTGACTATATAAAAGTCAACCGTAAGCTCGTTGGCTCTTCTAGTATGACTATACGAAAGTCAATTGTAATCCCAAATGCTCTTCCAGCCTGACTATACTGTTAGTCCTTGAGATGATGGTTTTGATGACAACAACCTTAGAATAAGATTATAAAATATAAATACTGACATTATAGTTTAGATATATATGTATATGCAGGATTTAACCATGCAGGTACAAAGAATGAAGACTGTACAGTATAGAGATTCAAGATATCAAGATTGAAGACTCATGAGTATCAAGAATGTCAAGATTATCAAGAGCTCAAGATTTCAAGATAAGTATTGGTCTAGAATTATGTTAAAACTTCATAATAGCACTGAAATCTTCACTCAAATTTTCTTTTGAGATGGAACCCATTTCTACTTTTTAGTGGCTTACAAACCCACGACAAGTAGCTTACAAACCTACGACAAGTGGCTTACAAACCCACGAACATCCTGTTTTTTTACAAGTTCTCGAGTCCTGATATGATGAGATATTCTACAAGAAGAAGCTTGCAAAACTACTTCAAAATGATTTTCAAAACTACTTCAGAATGATTTTCAAAACTGCTTTTCAAAATGTTTTAGCCTTAAAAATTATCTTTTTAAATGATTTTCAAAAGGATGTTTTAGCCTTAAAAAATATTCTTTGATTTTGTTCTTAAATAAATTCTTGTTTTAAACTTCGTTTGTTTTAAACTATCTTTTAATATATTTAACTTTTAATATTTACTTAGATTTAAATATAAAATTATAGTAAAATTATATATATATTATTCTCTATATTTATCTATGTATTTTCTCTATAGTCAAGTATATTAATAAAGTTTAAAATAGTTTTAATATAAGATAAAGGTTATTTTCAAAGAAAAACAAAACATCAAATTTTCCTTTGGGATGTCGACATGCCCTAGTACCCCATGTCGACATAGTGTCAGTTAGGACCAAAAATTTGAATTTCAAATGAAGTGTCTATTCGCCATAACCTTTCGTGAATAGACATGGCTGTTGTTCTTCTATAAATAGGGGTTAGTTTCAACGAAATTGAATATAGATTTTCTGGTTTTTCACTTCTCTTCTTCTTCTTCCACATTTTCTTATTCAAAATCCTATCATCACTCTACCGAAATCAACATTGAATCTAACTAGATCATCTCTGGTTTGATTCTCTATCACTATCTCATCAAGATCCTCAGTGTTATTCAGAGTTATAGGCTTTCATTGTAATCAATAGAGTAAAAGGTGTGATTGTAGCCTTGGAAATCAATCAAGCGAGAAAAGGTGTGATTGCAGCCTTGAGAAATCAATTGGGTGAACTTGTTGCCCGGAAATCAAGTATCTCTACCCAGAGGATTGTGATTCTGGAGGGTGTACCTCGTGGCCTTGAAATCGAGGGTTGTAATTGTTGAATTGCTTTTGAAAGAAAATCTGTACTTAGTTGTGTGGGACTGGATGTAGGGTAACTCCGAACTAGTACAAAATCCGGTGTGTTCTTTCCTTTACTGCATCTAATTTATTTCTGCATCTGTGTTTGATTCCATGATTATATATGTGTCTGAATATTGCATACATTTGTGTACAAATCAACAATAACTCAAAAATATTTAGTAATTTTTTATAAACACTATTCACCCCTCTCTAGTGTTCATTCTAGCCTTAAGATCCATATTCTGCATTCCTCACATTTGGTATCAGAGCAAGGTTTTCAAAAGTTTCATAATCTGATTTTTGAAAAAGTATTTTTTTTATAAAATGGCTATATTTAAGAAATTTGTTAATGCATGTTTAGAAATATTCAGATCATCATTGTCTCTTGAGTCTGCATATAATCAATATTCAAATACAAGTTGTCTACTAAGATTGTTTGATGTGCAGGAATCATGCTTTATGGGAGTTGAGGAATTAATCCAGAACAAACAAATTATGCAGATCAAAAAGAACAAATGGATACTTTGACGCAGCGGAAATAACAGAAATGAATACAACGATGAAAGTAGCAATCAGTGGATTGAAAATACCAAATGCCTAAATCCGTTGATCTCAAAGATACCGGATTCTAGCTATCTCCAACACGTTGATCGCGCACGATACCATGTTAAAAGATCTACGATTCTTCGAGCGTTGATCTCGCGCACGAGATACCGTTAATCGGCTTCAAATCCGTTGATTCGAGCGCACTCGAATATCGAAGATGGAGAAAGGAGCTCACACTCAACTTCCAATTTCAAAGTGGCACAAAGCACACAAACAAAGTTTTATTCAAAATCAACTACTTTACAAATGACCCAACTCGCCTATTTATAGGCTTACAACACAACGAAAAGCACAACACATTACAAGGCCATCACGACCTAACATATTTACACATGACCGACCTAACATAGGTCGTTAACGACCTAACAGACAACATTTGTACAGACCACAACAAACGACCTAAGAATCCAACGACCTAAGAAAATAACATCATGAAGAAAATACAACACACACAACTTAACAAAGCACGCGACTTACGACCTAAAACTTTGACACAGCAACAGGAACATCTTCACTTTGGCATAAGCTTGAACGACCTTGCGACCTAACCCTTCAACGACATATGCTCCATGTGACCTAAAGTAGACAACATGCACAGTTCTATTGTTGATTTGATGGTTTTACTGCTTGTTGTTTAGTTTCACTGGTGCATGCTTTCTCACTTGAACTGTTTCAAAGCTTGGTCTTTGTATACTGGTCAAGTTCATTTGATTTGCTTTGGTCTCTGATGCATGCATTGCTGTTGGGTTCATGTGTACATTTTGATTTTGATCGAGGCCATTTGCACTTGTGTTGAATCTGATTTGGATTTGACCTTGTGCATGTCTTTTATTGACTGTGCACATGAGTTGGCGAGGCAGTGCACATGTATATACGTGTGTACTGCAGCCAATCAAAATTGATGTTTTAAATTGAGGTTTTCTATTTCTAAAATTGGTTTATGTTGCCAATTCAATATATTTTTAATCATATTTTGATTTGGTTGATTTGATGATTTTTGTTGTTAATCGCCATTCGGCAATTCTATTCTTTTCTAATTCATCTTCATTTAAAAATCTTTTCTTTAGTTGTGTTGATGTTTTGAATCTACTGATTTGTTGATAACACTGTTAAGTGTTAAAATTAACGTCATCCGATTTCTTTGTTAAAAAGGGTCGGATAGACGGGAATTATTGTGACTGTCGTCTATTTGATTATTATTGCCTCTATGCACTAATAACTGAGTTTGAATTAGACTGACCTGTGTATTATTTTCTTTTGAATGTAATACTCGGGTCAGACCGAGTAATTTACAGCTTGAAGGTTTTCGAGCAGCGAAGTTAAAGAGAGGGGAAAACAATTACTTTAGTTCAGGAAATTTGTACTTAAAGAAATATTCCGTTGTATAAATTTAATAAATTGTATAAACTCTGATGTATGTAAAAAGTTTCATAGTAGTGAAATATTATTATTTTGTGTTTCTGTGGCTGATTCTGTTTAAACTCTATAAACTAAATAACAATCCGTCATTTTGAACGTTTCAAGTTGGTTAATTACCGACTAGGGGCGGTCAGAAGGGCAGGATGTTACAAAAGTGGTATCAGAGCTTTGGTTTATACAAAGCTTAGTTTATGGCATTTAATATGAATAGTTACTAGAATCACTTTAAAGAAAACGTTTTTCAAATCTAAAGAAGTATAAAATTGTTTTTGAAAATAAAAAGTATTTTGAAAATTCAAATCCTTTTCGGAAAGTCCCCTCTCTAAATGTAGGTTTGCGATAGTTTCTCTTCGGTAAGGTCTCCTTAGATTTGAGTCCCGATCATTCAAAAATCTATTATCGAATTGCTGAGATTTATGAAAAGTAAAATATAAGTTAAGTGAATTAATGAATTGGTTTAAATCAAATATTTTGAATATCTCCAAAGTAATAATTGGGAAATTGATTCTGAATTCTTTTGAAAATTGATTAATTTATACAATAGTTTAAATTGGAATTTTTGAATTATTATAAACGGTTTATATAGAAGATTTGAAAAAACTGATATTTTACAAATTAAAAATATTGGAATTATAAAACGAGTTTGTACGAGTGTTAAAAAAATGAAGTATAAATGGATTTCATAAGTGAATGAAAAATTACAAAATAAAAATTGTGAAGTTATAAAATGAATTAATGTTGCGAAATAAAAGGATTATAAGTAATTTACTTATAAATTAAATTTTTGGTATAAAACTGAGTTATAAAAGGAATGGGTTAATAAAGTGATTTTTATAAATTGAAGTCTTTATAAATAGAAATGGAACTTATAAACGTTGTTTATAAATCCGGAACTGACTTATTTTGATAAGTAAATTCTTATAGCTTGTTAAAGGAAGTATATCCACAATTTTGGACAGTGGATAATCTTTTAAAAATGTATAGAAATGTTGTGAATATATTATTGAATAAAATGGACATGTTTTGGGAAAGTGATATTTTAAAACGAAGTTAATTGTTTTAAAAGATTTTTTAAAAGGCATTGAGTATCGAAAACATTGATTTCAACATTCATTGTTGAAATAGACGTTTTCGAATAAAAGGAAATAGTGGACTATAACACTATTGTTATAGTAAATGATTTCCGAAAGGAAATGTTTTGTGTAGTATTGGGATTTATACATCTATCTAAATTTCGAATCCCTGTACTAGTGATTTTGAGTTGTCGTAACGATGTCTTACGTAACATTCGTTTTAACTCAAATAAATGTGTGAAATAGACGTTTTCGAATAAAAGGAAATAGTGGACTATAACACTATTGTTATAGTAAATGATTTCCGAAAGGAAATGTTTTGTGTAGTATTGGGATTTATACATCTATCTAAATTTCGAATCCCTGTACTAGTGATTTTGAGTTGTCGTAACGATGTCTTACGTAACATTCGTTTTAACTCAAATAAATGTGTGAAAGAGAATGATTTCCTTAAAAGATGAAATATATACTTAATTATGATTTAAGTATATCGAATATTTTCAAATGTTGAAAATAAATTAGATTTGTGAATTACTTATTTTTAAATAAGTATGGAAATGTTTTTCCAATATGAAATGAAATGTTGTGAATATATCCCATGAGTAATAAATGATTTGAAATTCATTTTCAAAGTCGAAGTTGAAATGTTAAATGAGAAATTTGAACAATTAGTTCAATTTGAAATTTTTCAAAAAAATTGAATCGTTGAGTTAAATTGAGTTTAACTTCGATACCAAAGACAATATAAGTTGAGTTTTGAATTTCAGATGATCGGTTTGGATTGTATGTCTAACATTGTGAATTGATGACATAGCAATTGATCTCTATTAAATATATATCTGTTGGTGGTGGAGAATTTATTCTCTTAGCTTAGCACCCTTCTCTGAGACGTACGAGCTCAGAGGTTATATATCGATAGACATCAATTCTGTGTTGAGAATTGACAAAGTAACGTGAAATCCAAATCGAATGTGAATTCGATAATAAATGGAATTATGAATATGAATTGGGTTTGAGATAACCTTAAATTTCCAAATCGACTTAGAGGAAAATTTTAAAATCCTCTATTTGTTATGGATATAGGATATGTAGGTTTTTGAAACTTATATATATATATATATATATATATATATATATATGAATGCGGTAAATTTGAAACCCGTCAGTTTGGAAAGTAATTGTTATGGAAATCTTATGTAAGTTTACATAGATATGATATGTACGAAATGTGAAATGAAGTACTACATATATATGACATTATGTTTTCTAAACTGAGGATATGGAAAAGTACCTTCCATTTAAAATTTGTGAAGGTGTTGGAACTCGATGATGAGTGTCCATTTGAAATTCGTAGCTACGTAGAATTTCCATTAGTCGAAGTGACTATTTGAATCGGAATCCCTCGGGATGGATCATGTCGATGGGATCATATTGATTGATTAGCGTAATTTGAGGGGCGTGATGCCTACAGTTACAAGCGATTCCAATGGGATAGTGGCGCAACCGCCGGGTAAACTGCAATCTAGATGCTAAGCGAAATTTAAGGGGCGTGATGCCTACGGTTACAAGCGATTCTACTGGGATAGTAGCGTAACAGCCGTGTGAACTGCGATCTATGGTGACAACCATGGCGAAATTTAAGAGATGTGAAATCTACAGATTACGAGCGATTCTACTGGGATAGTAGCGTAACCGCCGGGTTACTGTGATCCATGGGGGAACGTGCTTTCCATATCCATTTTTAAAAGAATTTTTAAGTATTTTCACTGGGAGTTGAAACAAGTATATTTAGTACTTGGAGATTTTTAGTCCTGCGCCTGGCCAGCGTATGCCTAATGTCTGTAAGAACGACGATAGACTTGTTAAATTTCGAGTTAGTAAGTATTTTCAAACGGTAAATAGCAAATCAATAGTCTGAAATTAAAATTATATGATCCCAACCTAATAAACTAAAGAAGAAGATCTTTGAAATGTCTTGAAGTCCACAGCTTTGGAAAAGATATGATATGCAAATCTCTAACATGAAGAATTTTAAGTTTAAATCTGAGTTTTGTAAATCGAAATTTTTTTGGTAAAAGACTTTTGCGTTTTGATTACAGAAATCAATGAACAAAGGAGATAATGAACAAAACTAGTGAGATAAAACAAAAGGGATGAATCCTATATTTATTTATTTTTAAATAAGTTTCAAGCTTGGTAAAATTGTGTAGGGTATAAATATCGGTGAGATTTTAACAATCATTTTTCCTAACTTATAATTTCGGGACGAAATTCTTTTAAGGGGGGAAGATTGTAACGACCCTGAATTTTGAACAATTTAAATTGAAAATATTTAATTAATTTTAAATATTTGAATGATGATTTGACTTGAATTTCAAATTATCAGAATGAATTTGGCGATTAAATTTTAGAATTTAATCTATTGAAAGTGAACATGCAATAATTTGAATCTTCAGTTTTAAGCTGATTAAAGAAATATTTCAAAGGCTTGGAAAATTCACATTGATAATACTGAAGATAATAGAAGCTTCAGAATTGAATTTGAAAGTGATTTGTTCAGTTTTGAAATTGTATTGTTTAAATTTAATTTAAAAATAGCCTTCCGAGGCACAGTCTCGGAATTCGACGAAACCAGTACCATTGGGTCCGTAATATTGAATTTTTACCGGATTTTAAATTTCGTATTGATCGGAGTTGTTGTGTGAACACACGATGTATAAACGCGTTGAGATTTAATCGAATTTAATTTATTTTAAAATTTTAATTTGTCAACATCAGAAACAGTATGGGTATTAGCGAGCACGATTTTTTTCTGCAAACCCACGCACTCGCCTTAGTTCACGCCTGAAATTACGCCTTCCCCCTTCTCTCTAAAACACGAACCCCCCTCTTCTCATAAATTAAATCAGACGGGAAAAAAAACATTCGAAAAAAATGGTGGCTGCGCTTCCTTCTTCTCTTTGAAATTAGGGTTTCGTTTTTCGATCGTGATCGTCCCTTGCTTCGCTCGAATCTCTGAAGTGCTCGCGGCTGCTTCGATTTTCTTCGATCTGGGCTCTTCGTTCTAAGGTGAGTAATCTCGATTACTCACATCTAATTTAGCCTCAAGTTGTAGAGTTTAGTTCCATGTGATTTTCGTTCGTATTAAATTGTTTAAATTTGCGATTTTGGTTGCTTGATTTATTGATGCTCACGATTTTGTTTTTTGTAATTTTGATTTTCATGAATTTATGTTGATCTCGGCTTCATCTCAGATCGTTTTCTGTTGACTTTGACTTTGTTCAACTTTGTGATATATGATTTCGACTATAGCCTGTTCATTTCTTTCGACTTCACTGTGAATTATGGCCTTGATTTTCTGGCCCTTGTGAGCTTCGTCTCTGGCCATCTTTGTATTCATTCCTGAAGCACTGATTTGGATTTTGTGATGACCACCGACTTTGACTTGGTTATATGTTTTGATTTATCGGCTCAGTCATTGATACTTTGTAAACTTTGCATTCTGGTCTTACATGTTTTAACAAATTGCTGTTGTGTTGTTTCGACTTTGGTTATTTTTGTATTCGTCCCCCGAGCATTTTTGATCTGCAACTTAGTTGCATATGAATTTGGGGTCTGCACGTTTTGTATATGTTTGAAGCACTTTTGTAGTTCACTGCTGCAGTTCTCTGGTCTACCTAAAATTTGTATATATGGTTCTGGTATGTGCCATTTGAGATTGATATTGGTTCATTGTTTCATTTGATATGCTATTTGTATCGACTTGAGCCTTGAGTTCATTTGTTTCACTATTGCATCTATCCTGGTTGGTCTAACCTGAACTTGATTCACTTGAACTTTTGTGTAGTTTGTATCTCCACTTGAGTTGCATTTTAGCTCGGTGGTTGTTACTGCGTTCATGTTGGTTTAAATGTGCATTTGTTTATTTGGTTTCTTGTTGGTTTGATTTTGAAAGTTTTGGACTTCCACTTCGGCTTGCACTTGAACGTGCAATCAGTAGTTACGTGTAATGAATTTGGATTTGCAGTTACTACTGCCTCTATATCTTGAACTAGCCTGGTTGCTTTCATATCACGGCTGGTTCGAGTTTTTGATACTTTAGGAACTTTCCTAAAATATAATTTAAACTGTTTCGATATTTTTCAACTTGATTTTTGATTTTTTTCAACCTGATTTAAAACATACAGCTTTGACATTGTTTATAATATTCTTGACTAAAATATACGGCCTCGAGTTTGTGATATTTTTCTGTTTTTCTACCTTCCTGTTCTTCCCTGCTTCGACCTGAATTTTGTCGATCACTTATCTTGTCTCTGACCATCTAACTTTGGCTTCACTGATATAGTGTGCGTGAACTTCTGGTGTTCATCCCTGACTTTGGTCTGTAATGATAATGTTCTCTTGAATTACATTCATGGTCTCAGTATCATGTTCATATGCTTTGTCTTACTTGAACATGAATATGCATTAATGCACTTGATACCATTCATGTAAGTTCTGACCTATACATGTTTGGTTCTTGATTTCTGGATTTACACTTAGCTTTCGGCCTTTACTTGAAGCTTCATTGACCTGAACTGGTTTGATTTATACTGACTTTGATTTTCACAAACTCGCTGGTTTGAGTTCGAAACTGTATTGTTGCAGTTGTTTCCCTATGCATTTATTGAGCACTGACTTTGATCATTGTTGCACTCACTTCACTATTGCATGTGTACATGCACAGTTCTATTGTTGGTTTGATGGTTTTACTGCTTGTTGTTCAGTTTCACTGGTGCATGCTTTCTCACTTGAACTGTTTCAAAGCTTGGTCTTTGTATACTGGTCAAGTTCATTTGATTTGCTTTGGTCTCTGATGCATGCATTGCTGTTGGGTTCATGTGTACATTTTGATTTTGATCGAGGCCATTTGCACTTGTGTTGAATCTGATTTGGATTTGACCTTGTGCATGTCTTTTATTGACTGTGCACACGAGTTGGCGAGGCAGTGCACATGTATATACGTGTGTACTGCAGCCAATCAAAATTGATGTTTTAAATTGAGGTTTTCTATTTCTAAAATTGGTTTATGTTGCCAATTCAATATATTTTGAATCATATTTTGATTTGGTTGATTTGATGATTTTTGTTGTTAATCGCCATTCGGCAATTCTGTTCTTTTCTAAATCATCTTCATTTAAAAATCTTTTCTTTAGCTGTGTTGATGTTTTGAATCTACTGATTTGTTGATAACACTGTTAAGTGTTAAAATTATTGTCATCCGATTTCTTTGTTAAAAAGGGTCGGATGGACGGGAATTATTGTGACTGTCATCTATTTGATTATTATTGCCTCTATGCACTAATAACTGAGTTTGAATTAGACTGACCTATGTATTATTTTCTTTTGAATGTAATACTCGGGTCAGACAGAGTAATTTACAGCTTGAAGGTTTTCGAGTAGCGAAGTTAGAGAGAGGGGAAAACAATTACTTTAGTTCAGGAAATTTGTACTTAAAGAAATATTCCGTTGTATAAATTTAATAAATTGTATAAACTCTGATGTATGTAAAAAGATTCATAGTAGTGAAATATTATTATTTTGTGTTTCTATGGCTGATTCTGTTTAAACTCTATAAACTAAATAACAATCCGTCATTTTGAACGTTTCAAGTTGGTTAATTACCGACTAGGGGCGGTCAGAAGGGCGGGATGTTACAAATCCGCTAGGTCGCGGACGACCTAAATCAGATGCAAAATGCGCTGCATCATCCTCTCCCGGTTGACAGAAATTCGACCTCGAATTTACAGCTTCTTTGTCTTCGACACTCTCGTCCTTGTGAAACGAAACCGAATGTTTGACATTGTCAACGTTAGCAATATGGGAATAGTCCGGCAAACTCAACTTACAATCATTCTCACAAATTTCCTTCACGATTTCCAAACGACCCATTCTTCCAGCATCTAGCTTGTTGTAAGTACCAACAAGAAGTCGTTCAACCATCATGTAGATAGATTCATTGCCACATTGCATTCTCATCAAACTCAATACAAAGTCCATACTTACCTCCACCCATAATCTAGTATGTATAGGTAATGACATACATAAACCTGACTTTGTCGCGGACTCTTTTGAAATTTGATAATTATGGCTCCTCTGAACAAACCTTTCAACCTCCTTCCTTATTGACGGCCCAAAATAAGACGATGCAATCAACTACATGCTACGATCACGACCCTCGTGTCTTTCTATATGTAAGTCTTTGATAAATTTTATTTGCCAACTGCAATCCGGAGTATACAACTGCCTTCCTTCGAACAGAAACCCATCAACCAGCCTTCTCAACTCTACCCGCTCTGTCGGACACATATGATAATGTGGCATATGCGGTACAATAGCACCTGGCACTTGATCAACATGATGTTGTACGTCCCTCAATGGCAGTAATTCCTTGGGCAACTCTGCAGGAACTACATCTTCACATTCATTCACCACTGGCTTAACCTCTTCGAGAATTTTAATACCTTCACTGGTTTCATTCTCATTCAACTTTGCTGATTGTGAATTTTCAACCTCATGTTCATCAGATTTCGTTGGTTGAAAATCATCAACTTCACCTTTATCAAACTTTGGTGGTTGAAAACAATCGACTTTATCTTCCAAATCAACAAATTCCTTTAAAGACAACAAAGTCTTTAGTTCCTCGATTTCCTCCAATTTGTTTTCACTTTGTTGTCGCCTTTTAGGAACTAACGTGATTCGTGTACCCTCGAACATAAAACTGTAGCTGTTGGTTCGACCATCATGTTGCACAGCTCTATCATATTGCCATGGTCTCCCCAACAACAGATGGCATACATCCATATCAACCACATCACACCAAATTTCCTCTTTGTATTTCTTCCCAATGGAAAAATTAACACAAGCTCTTCGATTAACCTTCACTTCCCCTCCTTTCCTCAACCAAGCTAATTTGTAGGGGTTTGGATGCTTCTCTTTTTTCACTGACAACTTCTTTACAGCTTCTGAAGAAATGATATTATCACAGCTTCCTGCATCGATGACAAATTTACAAACCTTCCCCAGAATAGTGCATGTCGACTGAAAAATATTGCTCCTCAACCAATTAGAATCATCCTCTTGCTTTGGTGTTAAACAAGATATCCTCATCAATAAATTACAACCCTCGTCTCCTGTCAATAGCTCTTCCTCCTCAATTTGTGGTGAATTGGGACATTCTGCTTCTACACCCTCATCCTTAACCTCAAGCAATCATTGCTCGCTTCTATGGCTTTGTACATTCATTGCTTTTATGGCCCAAGTCTTGACAATTAAAGCATTTGAGACTACTATTGACCTTCGCTTTATTGGCTTCATTCACAATCGGCTTACTGACAACCTTGGAATCATTCGCACTGCTACTAACATCCTTGTTCTAGTTATTGGAATTTGTAAACACACCACCTCCTCGTCTCCCTTGCTTTTCCCATGTTAGGGCCTTTTGGTGTGCTTCAGCAACAGACATTGGATTAAACATATTCACCATGTCTTGAATTTGCGTTCGCAACCCTCCAACATACCTAGCTGTTAGCTGTTCCTCTGTTTCCATAATATCATTCCGGGCAATCAATTGATAAAATTCATCTGCATAATCATTCACTGATCTCGCCCCTTGTCTTAGGTTCTGCAAACGTTGATACATAAGAGATTGATAATTGTGCGGCAAGAAAGTTGCTTTCATCATCTTTCTCATTTTCTCCCAAGTGACAACTTTAGATTTTCCCATTCTCTCCCGTGTTAGCTTAGTTTGTTGCCACCAAGCCATAGCTCATCCCCTTAATCTTGTAGCAACTAATTTAACTCGGCGGTCCTCCGGCACATCCTTAAATTTCAAAATTTCTTCAACATTAGACAACCAATCCAAAAATTCTTCCACTACCATTCCCCCCTTAAATTCTGGAATCTCCATTTTCATCCCTGGCTCCCATCGACGATCATCTTCAAAATCTCTATCTCGATTCCGTACTTGGCCATGATCTCGATAATGAACACTACCTCTATCATCATACTCTTCAAAATCTGATGTACTTCTATATCGATCTCGACCATCCACATCTCTATGATCACGCATATCCCTTCTACTTTGTCTTTCAACATCACGATATGGCTCATGTTCAAACTCATGTGGAGTTCATCTCTCTTCATTTCTATACTCATGATGTTCTCTTCTCAATGAAACTGAAGATTCTCTTCTTTCTTGGTAAGATTGTGGCGACACCCTCCTCGCTTCCGTAACCGATGGCGAAACTCTGTTTCCTCCATGGTTCGAGACTGGCGACCTTCTCCTTTGACCTTGATTCATGTCAATCATCAGTTTCTCTAACTTCCCAATGCCTTCATCAAATTTCTCATTGATACGTTGTTCCATTTGCTCAGCTTCTTCTCTTCTATACAACGCTTCAACATTCTGATGGCGATTAGCTCTTCTTGGAGGCATCGTCAAAACAACAATCTTCAACCTTCTCTACCTCTCGGCCTTGACTTACAAATGAACTTCAACACTTCTTCTCTACTTCGAACAGGCTCGGCTTAGCTATGATTGGCTAAGACTTGCTTTGATACCAAACTGACACAGTGGAAATAACAGAAATGAATACAACGATGAAAGTAGCAATCGGTGGATTGAAAATACCAAATGCCCAAATCCGTTGATCTCAAAGATACTAGATTCTAGCTATCTCCAACACGTTGATCGCGCACGATACCGTGTTAAAAGATCTACGATTCTTCGAATGTTGAGCTCGAGCACGAGATACCGTGAATCGGCTTCAAATCCGTTGATTCGAGCGCACTCGAATACCGAAGATGGAGAAAGGAGCCCACACTCAACTTCCAATTTCAAAGTAGCACAAAGCACACAATAAAAGTTTTATTCAAAATCAACTACTTTACAAATGACCCAACTCGCCTATTTATAGGCTTACAACACAACACAACACAAAGCACAACACATTACAAGGCCATCACGACCTAACATATTTACACATGACCGACCTAACATAGGTCGTTAACGACCTAACAGACAACATTTGTACAGACCACAACAAACGACCTAAGAATCCAACGACCTAAGAAAATAACATCATGAAGAAAATACAACACACACGACTTAACAAAGCACGCGACTTACGACCTAAAACTTTGACACAGCAACAGGAACATCTTCACTTTGGCATAAGCTTGAACGACCTTGAGACCTAACCCTTCAACGACATATGCTCCATGCGACCTAAAGTAGACAACAGCACAAACGGAGAGCGACTTAAGGTCAGCGACCTAAGTCAATGTGGCATACGTCTTACGACCTAAGGTGGTTGCGACTTAACATTGACACGACTTAAGGAGATTGGCATGTGAGAGTGCAGCATATCTTGCCTAGGTCGTAGCATGGTAGATTTAGGTCGTAGCTCGTCACTATGTTCTGAGCGACTTAAGGCATCAACATAACAACCACGCGGTGGTGTGCGTCTTAACTCGCTGGCAACATCTCAAGGCAAGCTTAACTCGTTGGCGACATAAGGAAAACATTCATTAGGTCGCTGCTCGCTACGCGACATATAAATGGTGTGGCTTGAGTCATAGCTTGTTAAGTCGCTTGGGCGACCCATCAACCCGCTAGGTCGCGGACGACCTAAATCAGATGCAAAATGCACTGCATCATACCTAATAGTGGATGTTCTAGACACATGACTGGGAATCCAGATATGCTGAATGATATAATATACAAAGACGGAGGACTGGTTAACTTTGGAGACAATTCAAAAGGTTATGTGATCGGCATTGGCAAAGTCGGTAACTCTGAAACTCCTATTATTACTAATGTTTTGCTAGTTAAGAATCTGAAACACAATCTGCTAAGTATAAGTCAACTATGAGATAAAGGATATAAAATTAAATTTGAAAAAGATAAGTGTCACATTGAAGATAATAATTCAACCATAATATTTGAGGGAATTAGGAAAAAGAATATTTATATTCTTAGTATGAAAATTTCAAATGATAACTTGTATCTTTTGGGAAATGCAAGTGACCCTTGGATTTGGCATAAGAGATTTGGGCATTTAAATTTCAAACTCTTATCTAGACTGTCAAAACATGATCTAGTAAGAGGCCTCCCTAAAATGAATTTTAAAGTAGATAGTCTATGTGATGCATGTCAACTAGGAAAACTTAGAAAAATCTCTTTTAAATTAAAAAATATAATTTCTACTTCAAAACCTCTTGAATTACTTCATATTGATCTATTTGGTCCATCTCAAATTCTATCAATAAATAATAGTAAATATGTTTTTGTAATTGTAGATGATTATTCTAGATTTACATGGACAATATTTTTAAAACATAAAAGTGATACTTTTGAATATTTTAAGAATTTTTCAAAAAGGGTTCAAAATCAACTTTCTCAAAAAATTATAACCATCCGTAGTGATCACGGTGGTGAATTTGAAAATGAAAAGTTTGAAGAATTCTGCAATAAAAAGGGAATAATTCACAATTTTTCATTTCAAAGAACTCCACAACAAAACGAAGTAGTAGAACGTAAAAATAGGATGATTCAAGAGTGTGCGAGAACTATGCTTTCTGATAGTAGTTTACCAAAGTACTTTTGGGCAGAAGCAGTTGCTACCGCCTGTTATATTTTAAATAGAATTTTAATTAGACCTTTAACTGATAAGACATCTTATGAACTTATTTAGTCAAAGAAACCTAAGGCATCTTATTTTAGAATTTTTGGAAGTAAATGTTTTATTTTAAATACAAAAGATAACTTAGATAAATTTGATCCTAAATCCGACAAAGGTATCTTTATCGGATACTCTAATAGAATTAAAGCGTATAGAGTATTTAATTTAAGAACTAATACCATCGAAGAAACAATGCATGTTTCATTTGATGAGAATTTAAAAAAAATTGAAGAAATAAATGATGAAGAGGATTTAATCACTCAAAAACAAGAGTCAACTGAAACTAATAATGAATTAAATCATCCTAATAAAAGGATTAAACTTTTAAAAGATCACCCTATAGAAAATATACTTGGAGATATGCAATCTGTTGTTAAAACTAGAAACCAACTAAGTCAAATGAGTAATGTAGCTTTTATATCAACTATTGAACCCAAAAATCCAAAAGAAGCATCAATTGATGATTAATGGATTTTGGCTACGCAAGAAGAATTAAATCAATTCACTAGAAATGATGTTTTGGAACTTGTTCCTAGACCTGAAAATAAAACAATAATTGGAACTAAATGGGTTTATAAAAATAAAATGAATGAACAAGGAGAGGTTGTTAGAAATAAAGCCCGGTTAGTCGCTCAAGGTTATTGTCAAGAAGAAGGAATAGATTTTGATGAAACCTTTGCCCCGTAGCAAGATTAGAAGCCATTAGAATTCTACGTGCTTTCGCAAATCATAATAATTTCAAATTATTTGAAATGGATGTTAAAAGTGAATTTTTAAATGGTTTTGTAAAAGAAGAAGTATTTGTTGAACAACCACCACTTTTTGAAAATGATAAATTTCCAAATCATGTTTACAAACTTAAGAAAGCTCTATATGGTCTAAAGCAAGCTCCTAGAGCCTGGTATGATAGCCTAAGATCTTACTTGTTACAATCAAATTTTGAAATAGGTAAAGTAGATAATACTCTTTTTATTAAAAGAAATAAAAATGATATTCAGCTAGTACAAGTCTACGTAGATGATATCATTTTTGGATCAACTAATTTTGAAATGAATAAAGAATTTTCTGAAATAATGACAAAAGAGTTTGAGATGAGTCATATGGGTGAATTAAATTTCTTTTTAGGATTACAAATAAAACAATTAGATAATGGTATTTTTATTAGTCAAGAAAAATATGCTAAAGACCTAGTTAGTAAATTTGGTTTGACTACTGCGAGTGGAAAATCCACTCCCATGGCAACCAATGAGTACCTTAGTAAAGAAGATCTCTCAAAAGATGTAGATCAAAAATTATATAGAGGAATGATTGGATCACTACTCTATATCACTGCGAGTAGACCTGATATCATGCATAGTGTCTGTCTCTGTGCAAGGTATCAATCCCAACCTAAAGAAACTCACTTAAAAGCTATAAAACGTATTATAAGATTTGTTAAACACACCTTTGATTATGGCTTATTTTATCCTAAAAATGATTCGTTTGACTTAATATCTTACTGTGATGCTGATTATGCTGGTTGTAGATCAGACCGAAAAAGTACAAGTGGAACTTGTCACTTTTTAGGGCATTCTCTGATTTCCTGGTTTAGTAAAAAGCAAAACACAGTTTCTCTATCAACAACTAAAGCAGAGTATATTTCTGCTGCTTTGGCTTGTTCTCAAGTAATATATATGCAACAAACTTTAAAAGATTTTGGTTTAAATATCTCAAAATCACCAATTTATTGTGATAATACTAGTGCAGTAAATTTATCCAAAAATACTACTCAACATGCTCGAACTAAACATATTGATATCAGACACCATTTTCTCAGAGATAATATTAGTAGAGAAGTAATTACTCTCAACTATATCAATTCTGAAAATCAAATTGCTGATATCTTAACAAAACCCTTAAATGAATCTACATTTACTAAATTAAGAAGAGAATTAGGTATTTGTTCATTAACTAAAATATAAAATATAAATAACAAAGTATAATTAAAAAGTAAATCAAAATAAATCAAATAGTAAAAATATTGAGAACCATGTCGACATCCCCCCTATGCCCATGTCAACATATAACGTTTTTTTTTAATTTAAAATTTTTTCCCACCAAAATTCAAATAATTGGATATATGTTCTTCTTATTGTCGAAATTTTCTTCATTCTCTCTGTTCTCTTTCTGTTCTATCTTCTGAAATCAATTTATCAATGTCCTCCTCTTCCAAATCAAACATAAAATCAACCTTTTCGTTCCCTTCTCCTACCTCTCTTCCGTTCCAACGTACTACGCTCGCCCGAGTGACAAAAATGGAGGATTCTCTGAAGGATGCAATTCAGTTAATGACTGAAATTCAAATAGTGCAACTCTAAATGGCAAAAGAACAGGAAAGGAAAGGGAAAATCCTTAGAAATTTGCAAAAATTTCTAATGGACAATCATGCTAATCCAATCTTGATTGACGAGGACTCTTCAGGAGATCATGAACAAGAGGAAAGTGAAGAAGAAGAAGAAGAACCAATGGAAGAAGAGCATGCAGAAGATATCGACAAAGTCATTTGCGTTGGCGAAGTATGTTTTGACAAGGACGAAAACTTGGTTGAACAACGTGGAAATTTCTGTTTCCATTATCCAAATTGTTCGATCCATAGATCTCCAATTGTCAAAGATACTCAGTAATTTCTTCTTTTTCGTTTTTCATCGTTATGTGTATATATTCTCACATTGTACGAAAATGTAAATATAAACATATAGATATATAAATAAATATTGTGTGTTCTTATATATGATTCCTATATATATATATATAAGTATTATATAGGTACTTGGTTAGGAATGTTAGTAGTTTAGGACTAAGTTTTAGGTTTACAAGTAAGTATTGATTATGTATGATAACACTATCATTATAATCATATAGGATATTAGACTAAGAGTTATATAGTTTGGAGTTAGTTTGTTTTTGTTGATGACAAAGGGGGAGAAATATAAAATAGAAGAGTTAGGCATAGATTAATGGGGAGTTATCAGTTTTAGGGGGAGTTATTAGGATAGAAGTAATATTTTATAAACAAAGGTTGTCATCATAAAAAAGGGGGAGATTGTTAGTCCTTGAGATGATGGTTTTGATGACAACAACCTTAGAATAAGATTATAAAATATAAATACTAACATTATAGTTTAGATATATATGTATATGCAGGATTTAACCATGCAGGTACAAAGAATGAGACTGTACAGTATAGAGATTCAAGATATCAAGATTGAAGACTCATGAGTATCAAGAATGTCAAGATTATCAAGAGTTCAAGATTTCAAGATAAGTATTGAGTCTAGAATTATGTTAAAACTTCATAATAGCATTGAAATCTTCACTCCATTTTTCTTTTGGGATGGAACCCATTTCTACCTTTTTAGTGGCTTACAAACCCATGACAAGTGGCTTACAAACCTACGACAAGTGGCTTACAAACCCACGAACATCCTGGTTTTGTACAAGTTCTCGAGTCCTGATATGATGAGATATTCTGCAAGAAGAAGCTTGCAAAACTACTTCAAAATGATTTTCAAAACTACATCAGAATGATTTTCAAAACTGCTTTTCAAAATGTTTTAGCCTTAAAAATTATCTTTTCAAATGATTTTCAAAAAGATGTTTTAGCCTTAAAAAATATTCACTGATTTTGTTCTTAAATAAATTCTTTTTTTAAACTTCGTTTGTTTTAAACTATCTTTTAATATATTTAACTTTTAATATTTACTTAGATTTAAATATAAAATTATAGTAAAATTTTATATATATTATTCTCTATATTTATCTATGTATTTTATCTATAGTCAAGTATATTAATAAAGTTTAAAATAGTTTTAATATAAGATAAAGGTTATTTTCAAAGAAAAACAAAACATCAAAATTTCCTTTGGGATGTCGACATGCCCTAGTACCCCATGTCGACATAGTGTCAGTTAGGACCAAAAATTTGAATTTCAAAAGAAGTGTCTATTCTCCATAACCTTTCATGAATAGACATGGTTGTTGTTCTTCTATAAATAGGGGTTAGTTTCAACGAATTTGAATATAGATTTTCTGGTTTTTCACTTCTCTTCTTCTTCCACATTTTCTTATTCAAAATCCTATCATCACTCTGCCGAAATCAACATTGAATATAACTAGATCATCTCTGGTTTGATTCTCTATCACCATATCATTAAGATCCTCAGTGTTATTCAGAGTTATAGGCTTTCTTTGTAATCAATAGAGTAAAAGGTGTGATTGTAGCCTTGGAAATCAATCAAGTGAGAAAAGGTGTGATTGTAGCCTTGAGAAATCAATTGGGTGAACTTGTTGCCCGGAAATCAAGTATCTGTACCCAGAGGATTGTGATTCTGCAGGGTGTACCTCGTGGCCTTGAAATCGAGGGTTGTAATTGTTGAATTGCTTTTGAAAGAAAATCCATACTTAGTTGTGCAGGACTGGATGTAGGGTAACTCCGAACCAGTATAAAATCCGGTGTGTTCTTTCCTTTACTGCATTTACTTTATTTCTTCATCTGTGTTTGATTCTGTGATTATATATGTGTCTGAATATTGCATACATTTGTGTACAAATCAACAATAACTCAAAAAGATTTAGTAATTTCTTATAAACACTATTCACCCCCCTCTAGTGTTCATTCTAGCCTTAAGATCCATATTCCGCATTCCTCACATATACAACTCTAACGTAACTAGCATTTTCGATATTTGAGGAAACACCCAAACCATTTAATACCTCTTTAGTAGGATTTAAAAAGACTTTGATCATTTAAGACCTATAAAATAGGCAGATCCCCGTCATTTACAACCTAACCCCAAGTTCAGTCCCTACATGGTTCTTCCATAATGACATCGTAAGAAATCTATTTAGGCCACTTAATACTTCACCTAAGAAAGAGGCGGACCCTACCATATCCACTTAATACCTCTAGCCTAAAGTGGACTCATCCTAATGATTTCACCTACCGCATCCAAAAGTGTAACTTATGACCTATAACCTACTCATGACGCCTCACATAAGTCCGACTATTAGTAGGTACTGGTAGCCAGATTGATTGAGCAGGTTTACTATACAGAATTGGGACTAACCTCGTGCCCACTGTGGTTATTTATTATAGATGATTTCCCACATTAGTTCGCAAAGTCACACCGCTAGTAGCCAGATTTAACTGGGCAGGCTTCCATGTAGCTTTAGACTAACCTCGCAACCTTATAACTTAGTGATACCTTATATGTATACCAACTATATACATATATCATCCTACATGATTAATAATTGATGCCATATAAGGTATCCCCTTATTACGCCTCTAATTAGTGATTAACTCCCTGATTTTCACTAACTTCCTTCCTACAAATTAATATTACCTAACTATTCTAATAATACTAATTATCATGCTCAATACGCTATACCTAGTACGCTATTGCTTTTAATAGTCAATACATTAATGTTATATACATATATTTTTACACGCAGAATTTCAGATCTACTCATTATGTTACAATAATTCGATAATAATTCGTTTATAAGGTATTTTGAAATACCAATCTTACACAAATCTACAATTCCAATAAGAACTGCTACTACCATAGCCAAATAAGTTAGATTCGTAAAAACATGGAATACCGACATCTTATTCCATATTAATAAATTAGAATCTGTTCTCTATTTTAAAGAATAGATCTTCATAAATTAGATCTCCCATGTTCAGTTCAACCTTTATATACATCATTTTGAAGTGAGAAATGAGTTCCTTATTTCTTTAAGTGATAGAAATAGGCAGTGCAAACTACAAACAATTCAAATCGTACTTTACACACAATTTCTAATTTATTTTCATTTTGAACCCTTTAACACTTCAAATAAAAACAGGGTAAATATGTTTAATGGACCATAGATTATCTAATTCTAAACAATTAATTAGATTCTAATATATTAATACCAAAAACAATTATATTCCCAATATATACAAAGATTGATATTTACTTAGGGAAATTCTGGGGGTTTTAGAGTTATATTTTCATTCACCAAAATTTCCCAAGGAATGCATCAAATCCAAATAAATACTATTCAATTACAAAAATGTGAAAACTTGATATTTATACCCATAGAGAATTGTTTGCTTCCTAACTGGATTTGATTCCACCATGCCTAATTCCCTTTCAAATCTCCCTCTTTTCGAATATACAACAAAGTGAATTGTATATAGAAATTAGATTTAGAATCAGAAACTAGAGAGGAATAGAATCAAAAATTAAAAAAAATTAAACATCTAAACCTCTTACTTGAAAGTACCAACCGATTCTGGAATCTAAAGAAGAAGAAGAAGAGATCTTATTTATACAGCTTCTAATTTCTTGTTTGATCTTCCCTTTTTTGATTATACAACAAATAGATTTTTTTTTGTAATAGATTATAGAAATCAGAAGATAGGGAGAGGACATATTAATTTAAATTAGAGATTAGAATTACTTACTAGAAAGTTTACTATTTTTGAAACCCTAAGGGAAAGAATTTGACAGTGCTTCGCTGTTGCTACATAATTTTATGAAGGAAAAGTGAGGGAGGGTCTAGATCTATTATAGAGGTAATAAGGAACGAGAACCGTTGGATTTAAAATCAAAAAATTTGGAACATTCAAAAAAACACAAACCCTAGCCGTCTTCAGCATCACCGGTCGACCGCTAGCGGTCAATCGGTCGTAGCTCAGGGATCGACGAGTCCCTTCCCTGTGACCTTTGCTTTCCTTCGTTTGATTTATGTTATTTATTTATTTACCTTATTTAATCTATATGTTGACCAATTTATAATTAATGTTTACTTAAACGTTAAGTCTGCCTTAACGCTAAATATTATTTAAATTCAAATTCAGTATTCAAAATTCACATTTTTAGTTCAAATTCAAATATTTAAATTTTAAATTCAAAAACTTCAAACGTCCATGACTTCGTTTGAACTCCGATTTCAACATATTGTATAAGGAAATTGATCAGAAAATCGCCACGGACGCAATGGTGCAACTTCCATGACCAAACCCATTTTATCCTTATTTTAATTACATAATTTCTTATTAAATTTTATAGTGTGTTACATTCTCCTCCCCTTAAAAGGATTTTGCCTCCGAAATTACCAAAGGAAGATAGTGTAATGTGCATTCAATAACCATTATATACAACCAATTTATTTACAATAATCTACTTAACATCTACTCAATCAAAAGTGAAATGTGATTATGTATGCAAACATACTATAGGTGAGCTCAATCCTAGCATAAATGCAAAGACTTGACATATAGGCATGTATGCAAGCATCCTAAATATACATAAATTTCTATACGTGTGCAAAAATAATAGCAAAAAGTGTGGCAACCATCTCCTACCATCCAATCTAGCAACCACGATGCAACCAAAAACCTATATTTCTGAAGAGAAAAGTTTACCAGAGAAAAGCTCAGGATGAGAAATATTCATCTTTTCTTTGGCTTCCCGTGTGCTTTTCGCTGGGTTATCACTCCATCCACCCGAAC
Organism: Allium fistulosum; assembly: GCA_030737815.1. Taxonomy (NCBI): domain Eukaryota; kingdom Viridiplantae; phylum Streptophyta; class Magnoliopsida; order Asparagales; family Amaryllidaceae; genus Allium; species Allium fistulosum. The sequence continues at coordinate 905,392,849 of CM060903.1, forward strand.
CAACCCAATTTTCATTACGAAGCTTCTTTATACCATGCTCCATAATGTGTGCGGTGGCATGCGGGGGAGGGGGGTGGTGGGTGAGAAATGGACTTCGTTTCAACATCATTTAACTGATCAGGCTCTATTACAGAGGTAATGTCTTGTAGACATTTCCTCAAGTGTGGAACATGAAAGATGTCATGGACTCCCACTAACTTGTTTGGAAGCTTCACTTAATAAGCAAGTTTCCCCACTCTCTTTAAAATCGAAAAAGGCCCAATGAACCTTGCGCCAACCTCCCAGATGTACTAAACCTTATAACCTTTCTAAGAGGGGAAACCTTAACGAATACCATGTCCCTAACTAAAAACTTCAATCCCTTCCTTCGCATGTCAACATAGGGCCCCTAATGGTCCTGTGCGGTCTTCATTCACCGCCTAATTACTTCTACCATTTCCAAGGTCCTCCAAAATCCATGAAGCATGCTCTCAACAAATCGTCCAAATTCAAAGTCATTTTCAAAGCAGATTGCAAACTCCTCCAAAATTCCCTAGTGAACAAAATGATCTCTATCACTAATAATGCTAAATACAACTCCATGTAGTTGCACCACTTCCTTGACATAAACCGCGCTAGAGATGATGTAGTCCTATTAATTCCAATGGAAGTAAAATAAGCCAATTTATTATAACCTAAATATAATCATTGCCCTTTTGACTCATAGGCAACCTATTTATAAAGTCCATCGATATATGTTCTCATTTCCAAGTTAGAATCTCCAATGCTAATAACGACCCTTTGGGTTTTCTCCGCTCAGTCCTAGTCCTTCGGCATGTCAAACATCTGGAAACAAATTCAACGACGCTCTTTTCATCCTTGACCAATTAGAAAATTCTCTTCATATCCCTATACACCTTACCACATTCAAAGTGAACGGTGACACTCCACAAGTCCTTGGTTTGAAGCATTATAATCTAAATTTCTTATTAACTTCCGATCTTATTTTGGTTTATTGTTAATTAAGTATCTTACGAAATTTCCTTAGTTACGATGTTCCTCCATAAAATTAATATAGTGGTAATATAGGAAAATGTCTTATACCATATCGAACACTTTAATTTTCTAAAGGAGACAACTAGTGATTACAACCCAAAAACACTAAAAGAAAATTTTACTGGAAGCTACCCTTAATCGTTAACTGGTGTTAATGCTTTGGGGTCCTAATGCTCCTTATTAATTTAAAATGTGCATTCCTAGATTGTCATTCCACCATTACCCACCTTTCTTAGTTTATTTTTATAGTTCTAATAAATATCTATTACCCATAATAACTGGTCCTTAATGTCAAAATTGACAATCTCTAATCAATCTTTATTAAATCCATTTCAACCTATTATCAGTTTTGAGATTACTTATTATGAGTATTCAATTCCTCCATAAATAACATATTAGATTCTATAATCAGTCCCTTATTTAATTCCTTTTTATTCTTTATTAACTACAAATTTATTGCCCATTAAATCTGTAATTAATGTCCATAAATCTCAGTCCTATAATTACTACTCTGTTTATAATTAATATGAATACTATTGTAAATTACACTATTTATATATTTCTTATTTCTATTTGTTACTCACTAAACTAGAACATTCTTTCCATATTTAATTTTGTCAGAGCCATCCTTCCAAATAGGATTGCCATTAAAAATTTCAATAAATTAAGCATAAGAGATATTTTTGCTTTGTTTGAAATTACAAGGGATTATTCCCTTTTCTTTTATTGAAATAAATAGTGTAAATTATAGAAAAGAATATCCATATTTTACACGTCGCTTTTCCTTTTTGGTATATCCCTTGTCAATTCTCACATTGTATTTTTATTCATTTAAGGAATTAGATAATTTAAGAAAACTACATGGAGCTGCTCTGATTAAATTAAAATATAGAAATTCACATTAAAAGGGCAACCTAACTTACAACCTAATTATAGATCTGGAATATCTTTACACCTTTCCCAACATTCTACAAATAAATGCTTAGGACTGATTTCAAATTTCCATATCATGTTGTACATACTATTCTTATTTTATTCATATCTTGAAACCTTTAATCTTTCTTTCATGGATAGTGATCCTTATCTACACCATAATATATAAACTTAGAAATCCATATTATAATAGTATGCGACATTTAAAATTCAAATTTGCAAAAAAATTTCCACATCCCGAAAGAAAACTTTTTAAGCATACTATTCAAAAGAATTTTCAACTTTTAAAAATAGTTTGGGGAATTGAATTCTTAAAAACACATAAACACCATATTTTATTTTATTCCATATATCTATTCAATTTTATTAAAAATTTAGACAAAACCTTCCAAAAATATTTGAACCCAACTTTTCACAATTTTCAAAACATTTACCGTTTTATTCTTAACCCTAAATTTAAAGGTTTTAAAATTATTTAGTAAAATTATTTTCCTTCTCTAATACTTTTACTTCAAAGACTTACTTTTAAAAGTTGGGCCTTTAATCCAAAATATTCAAAAAATCAATTGCTAAATCAAACCTTCAAAAATTCAAAAAAAATTCTTAATCCCAAAAGGAAGCAAAATGAGTTCCCTCTTTCAAAAACATTCCACATTAAAGATTTATTCCTTTAGAAGATGGTCTTTTAATTCAAAATACTCAAAAACATATTCTTTAACTTTAAATAATGAAAAATAGAGTAGACAAAGTAAACTCTTATCCCATCATTTTCCTATCCCATTCTCTTCACTCCTATTCTATTTTATTTCCAACTAGATTAATAATCCTATTTTATAAGTCCCCAACGCCAATCCTATCCCAATCTTCCAATATTGCCTCAGGTTATATTTTTCTTACTTAAATTGCTTCTACATCATTTTAATCAAGTTCCATTTTCATTTTTAAAAAGATAGATTTTTAAAGAACTCCCAAATTTATGAAATAGGAAAATCATCAAGTCCAACCTACGTTCTATTTTATATTTATTTCAAAATAAAAGAAAAATCCTTATTGTAAAATATTTAAACCGGAGACTTTTTCACTCAATTTTTTTTAACTAAGAGTTTCAAAAATCTTTTCACTACGCCATAGATGACCTTCTGCAACATTTTTGCAAGGTGTTGCCAGCTAAAATGTTGCGATAGCTATAAAATTTTGGTCCTACTGCAACGTTGTATTTTTGGTGTTACCTTAGCCATAAAAATATGTTGCTTTAGCTAAACAAGTGTAACACGATGCAACATTTTTATATAGTGTTGCAATAGATGTATTCAAATTAAAAAATTAATAAAATTAGCAATCCGCGTGAATAAGGTCCAACGATCTACATTTAATCTGGTTGTTAAAATGGATCACCACTGCAATTTGCCCTAAAATTTCGTTTTCCCGCCTAAACTAGTTCAGAGTAGATCCCCTTTTGGTTCTCATTTCAATTCGCCTCCTCCCATTCGCCTCCGCCACCAAATTGTCACCCTCCTCTTCTTCTGCTTCCTCATTCGCCTCCGCCACCAAATTGTCACCCTCACCCCCAGCTACCCCTTGACTCATCGCGACCATCTAGCTCCAACCAGAGCCTTGTCATGACACCAAAACCCAAAGCCAAACAAAGTTTTCCGTTAAAACCCCTTTTGCCACCGCTGTCGTCGCCATCAGCTCTCGCCTCCAACAGAAGACTTGCTCGCCACTAACCCCTCTACCTTTCTCCTTTAGACTACTTCACCTGAAAACCCTTCTAGTGCCTTAATTTATCCCAAAACCTGAACTGCTCTCGAGATTTAGCTGTCATTCTCGCAACAATTAATCTGCTAATGGTAATAGATTGCAAGATGATGACATTATTAAGGATAAGCATGGGAATGGTACTGGTAATTTCAATAAGGTAGTACGCCCCCCATATGTTTGTGCAAATGCTCCTTTGGAACTATATATCATTTTCTATTTATATTTTTGCAGGTATCATGTGTATATAATTCACATTATATCATTTTCTTCATGTCAGTTACTAGTTAATACTCACAGACTTGTTTATATACATCCTCCTTATAGATAATTTTTAGTGTTTTATTTTTAAATTGTTGTTAAGGGAAATAGTGTTGAACTTAGGAGCTCCAAGTTCAGTTTTGTAATCTAGTGCACGTTTTCATGTAGTACTGCTGTTTGATGGTGAATTGATGATTACAATGTTCAGGTTGTGAGTGGCAGAGGTGATTGTTGGTAGAAGTTTTATTGTGGTGCTGTGAGTGTTCGGCAGGGGTTGTTGACGGTTTGAAGGTGGCTGTTGGTCCAGTTATTACAGTTGCCTCATTTATCGTTGTAGTGCTTGCAATTACCATTTGTGCATCATTTTACGTCGTTTCAAAGAAGGCTCGATCTTCCAAAATCGGATGAATCGGGCGGTGCCCCGCCGGGACTGCGGTGCCCCGGACCCCCGCCGGCGCTGCGCCCGGACCCGCTTCTCGGCTCGCCTTCGGCTCGGCACTCGGCTCGCCTTCGGCTCGGCACTCGGCTCGTCTTCGGCTCGACACTCAGCTCGTCATATATTTGTCAGTGTCGGTGTCTGTATAAATTGAAACTGTATATGTAATGAGTGAACTGAGTGATGTAGTGAGGAATATCTGTATATGTGAATATCAGTGCTATATATCATTGAATTGTAAAATAGTGGAGTCACGAATTTGTACTATTTCAAATGTTGAAATAAAATATTTATTTAAATAAATTACCGTTTAAATATCAAATTCTATGCAATAGCATTTTATTAAATAAATATTTATTTTTATTAAAAAATCAAATATGCTCTACATTGTGGGCCCCACAAATTCAGAAAGTTAATATATATAGCAACATTTTGGAATGTTGCTACAGATACCTATGGGTGTTGCCATAGACCCAAATAGGGTTCTATTGCAACAATATTACTTATGTTGCCTTAGATAGTCAAAATGTTGCCTTTGAGGTCTAAGGCAACGGCAAAAATTGCATCACCCTAAAAATGTTGCCATAGACCTATGGCAACATTTTTCGGGCCTGGGCCAACATTTTTTTTGTGTTGCAGAAGGTCATCTATGGCGTAGTGTTTATACCAAAAACCCGTTAATCAAAACATCTAACTCCACAACTTTTTTCTAATAAATTATGATTTTCCAAATTTTCTTATTTTCTCAAATCAACAATTTCTTAAGAAGTCTTTTGAAAACCATTCAAAACATTTCAAAGAAGTTTCGAAAGAAAATGAATTTATCAAAAAATTTCACAAGGGGTTAGATTTTAGAATATCATTTTCAAAGCAACAACTCCTTTTTAATTGTCTTCTGTATTGCATTTTCTTCTTCTTCCATTCCTTACTTCTAAATGTTTACGACTATACTACTTTGTAGTATTTAATTGTTACCTAACATGCATATTTACTATTCCTATAAATGTTGATTGTCCATAATAAATGATTATTATTCTAACCGGATAATTTCTAAAGACATTTATTTATTCATTCCAATCTTTCCTGTTATCTTTCCATAATTTCACTAACAATCTCTTTAAACAATCAATTTATATCCTTATTAAAATTTTGTAACTCCCTATTTATTGCACATTTATTGTCCTATTAAATATAGATTTAAAATCTTGCTATTTACATTCCTTCCTGTGTTTATTTTTCCAGCCCATAGTCACCTCATCCATCCGTTCAGTTTATGGTCGCGACTACTTCTATAGTCGAAATTTATAGAGTAAATTCAAATTAAGTATACATATATATATATATATATATATATATATATGTGTGTGTGTGTGTGTGTGTGTGTGTGTTTGTGTATGTATGTATGTATGTATGTTTAGTAGATTTTTAAAAGTACTTTCAAAAATAACAAGTACACCACTCATACGTATACCCATCTCCATTGATCGGGTAACCTAAGCTCTGATACCATGTGTAACAATCCACCCCGAAGCGGACCTAATTTCGACCAAATAAAGACACATTGAACTTTAAGCCCATCTCAAGGCGAGTTGTTAAGTTGATAAGCTTAAAAACAACACACAGTACACAGAGCTATCTATCTATACTTTCAGTATCACATAGCGAAATTGTTAAAATATAATATCAGAACAAGTACCCATCTCATAAAGGAAACCATTTTAGAAACATAACATGTTAAATATTACAACATGTTTAAAAGCCTCAATAGTACAATATTCCAAAATAACAATACTGTCTGAACTGAGTACAATAAAAATACTTAAAAAGCATAAATAAATATATAACTGTCACAAGTCTTCATCACCACCTTCGTTTTCTAAATTGCATTACTCTCTCTAACTTGTGCTGTAATGAGGAGTGGGTCAGAACAACAAATGTGTGGTGAAATGGAAATCTCAAGCTTTACCATTCTCGTACTTAGGTAGTATTATTTAAATAAGAAATATGTCTTACATATTAGAATCATAACAAACGTATAAAGTCAACAGTAAGCCGAAGGCTCTTCCAATCCAACCATATAACATACGTATAAAATCAACTGTAAGCCCGAAGGATCTTCCGGTCCAACTATACAAAAGTCAACTATAAGCCCGTAACCACTTCAGGTCTAACTATACAAAAGTCAACTGTAAGCCCACAGGCTCTTACAGTATAACCATACTAAAGTCAACTGTAAGCCCGAAGGCTCTTCCACTCTCACTGTACAACTCTAACATAACTAGCGTTTTCAATGTAATAGGAAACACTCGAACCACTTAATGCCTCGTTAATGGGATTTAGGCAAACTCCGATCATTTAAAACCTAGAAAATAGACAGCTCCCAATTGTTTAAGACCTAACTCAAGGTGTCACGACCCGACTTTCTATCACCAGAAAGTCGTATCATGATGAAGAAAGAAAGGGATAGAAAAGAGAAAAGATAGAGAAGAAAGAAGAAACAACATCAGAATCTCAACAGCGGAACGAATAAATTATATTAATCACATAAGTATTACATAATATACAACATCAATCAGAGTTACATAGATTTTACATCACATACTAGACAGTTATAAACACCTGTCTAGTTATTACAACTCAAATACAACATAGAGATACCAACACAGCGGAACACTATATATATCTATAACGTTGAAGCCCCCTGCTCCATTGCTCCTCTACAATTCATCAAAGCTAACCTGAATCCCTTGGCTACTCGTAAAAATTTGAGTACCCAAGAGTTTAAGAAAACAGAAGATAAACTCCGGGTCAGACATGGGTCTGGTGTGAGTAACAGGTTAAAGTTGCTTAACTTTGAAAAGCATTTGAAAACAAAAGGTATCACGTAAGACTCCCCACACATAAACGTGGGTAAGTTTTTACCTTACACTAGCCAAAACTTTGATAGGAAATTCTATGATATTATAATAGGGTCTAGGGTTTTCAAGTAAATAAGAAATATCTGAAATTGTTACATGATTAAATTCCAGCATACTAGCCAACAAGTGGGTAATACAATCAAATCCGAGGGCGCTTATTGGAGATTGGATTCCATACAATGGTAGGGCTACTGGGGTACCGCCCGTTACAGTACGTGGCCTAGATCAACGTACCGAGGATCACGCCCAACCCCTTGCAACACAAGGCCGGAACCATCCCTTACTGGATAATTCCCGAACAAGACAACCCAGTAGTTGTTGCAATCAACTGCCCACACAGCCGAAATAATAAGAAGGGACCTCTAGACAGGGGAAATCTTGTCCTACTTGGGTGCTACCCACTAACCTTGCTGCACCTCCCTTGTTTTAGCCATTCCCAGTTGATGAAGCTTGAGGCTACGATTACCTTTATAAAACACATCTATCTTAGAATGCTCATCGTCCACCTGACGATGTTCTGAAAGCATTCAGTCCATACAAGTTCGTTCCGGGTTCGAACGAAACCGAAGGCATTATCTCGTTGCACTCATTTTGGAATCACCCTTAGAGTTAACGACAATAACCCTTGCACTCTGAATCTTCCTCTTCACTTGAGATTCACGACCTATCGTTAATTTGGATCGATGTGGTTTTCGGATATCCAAATCTGGAAACCCGATCTCGGTCTCATCGAAATCCAAAACGTATCTTTTAAGGCCAAGTTGTTTTAAAGTTAATACAATTCAATTCAATTATCTATTACACACAGATAGATAATTCATAATATCACAAATAGATAATCTATATTATCATCACATTTAGATAATTCACATTATTACACAAATAGATAATTCACATTATCATCATAATTCAACCAAAGCATTCATATCACACAGCATTAATTATCTCATATCTGAGATCTCAAACCATTCAAGGCAATCAATATCATCCATCATACATAAGCAAGGATTTAATTAATCACACTATAATTAATTTAAAATGAATTAAATTAATTACTTCATCTCTAAATTAATTTAAAATAAATTAAATTAATTTCTTTCATCACATAAATCTTGCTTACTAAATCATTAATTAAACTAATTAACTAATCATACTCTAAATATCCATCTTAATTAATCATCCTTGATTAATTATCCTTTAATTATTTTAAGTAATTAATCCTTAATTAATTATACTAATTAATTATCCTTAACCATTACAATAATTAACCTTAAATTACTTCAGTAATTAATTAACTATAATCAATTACATTAATCCTTAATTAATTATATTAATTTATTACACTATAATTACTTTTTATTGATTGATTGATCTTAATCAATCAACCCTTAATTACATCATTAATTATATTAATTAATGATCCCTAATTACTCTAAATTAATTATCCTATTTAAATTAATTACATTATGTAATTAATCTTTAATTAAACCACATTTGTTAATCACCCTTGATTAACCATATTCAGTAATTAACTACCCTTAATTACTTCATTAAATAAATTAATTACTCCTTAATTAATTATCTTAATTAATCCCTTTATTAATCACATAAATTAATTATACACAAATTACTTCCATTAACAAATCACCATTCAATTAATTAAATCCAGTAATTATCCATTAATTACTTCACTAAGTAATTATACTACATTAATTACATTAAGTAATTATACTAACAAATCATCCAATGATTATCTTAAATTGATTAAACTTAATTAATTAACTTACATTAAACTCAATTAATTACAATGAGTAATTAATTCCTTAATTACTTCCCATAAGTAATTACACTTAAACAATTTCACAAATGATTATCTCTAATTGATTAATCTAATTAATTATTAAAATTAATCACATTAATTAATTATTTAATAATCCTTAGTTAAGGGTCTTCATTAACTATTTAAAATTCTTTAATTACCTTTCTTAAGTAATTTAAACTTAGATTAATCATTATAAATTAAAATCAATTAATTTTTAATTACACATTAATTAATCTTTAATTATTTAATTAATTAAGTGTTTAACTGTAACTTAATTAATCCTTAATTACTTGATTAATTTATTCCTAATCATTCATTAATAATCTAATCTTGTCTAATTAATGATCTTCAATTAAATTAATTATCCCTAAATTAATTAACTTAAACCTTAATTAATTAATTTAAAACCCTTAATTACTTAATTAATGAATCCAAATCATTTATTGATTAAATTAATAAATGATCCTTTTTAATTTCCTTAATCATTTAATGAATCACGAATCATTAAATCTTAATTATCTTTAAGATCAACCATTTCTTACTTATGATATTATCATTAACAAAGCATTTAAAACAATTTACTTTCACATTTAATTTCAAATTTCATTTTAAATTTAAGACTTAAAATGAATACAAATTTAACTTTAACAAATTTTAAAAGCAATTTAAAAACTTTTTAAATCTCATGCTAAAGAATACTTATATCTTATAAAGAAATTTTTAAAAGTGTTTAAACCAAATTCCTCTAAATTCAAATCATTAAAAATTTACTTTAACATTCAAAGTAGTTAAAACATTTAAATTTAAGAACTTTCCTTTATTTTAAAACTGAGATTTAAACTAACTTATATCCAGATTTAAACTTTGATTTACTTAGTTTAAACTGTGCTTTATAATTCAAAAAATGAAAATTTTGAATTGTAAAAACAGAACAGGTTTGAAAACCTGAAACAAAACATATACCCGAGCCAACCAAAAACTGCTTCGAGTCGAACTCCCCATATCTTCGAGCAAAACCCTCAATGACTCAAGACAAAACCCAAGTACACTACCCCCTCAAAACTAAACTCATCAGAGAAACCAGGCAGTGCACCGTGCACATGCACGGTGGCGCCGTCCAACTTCGATCATCGTCGATGATCTTCACATATTGGAAACCATCCAAGCACCCTATCTCGATTATCAGATCGTCATTCCTAACTCGAAATCGATTTCGAGCTTATAAACCCAAAACTGGGACCAAAAAGCAAAACCTGGAACACTCACGTGCTCACTCTTCCGACCACCGGAGCGCCTGAGTCTCTGGCCATGACCTCGTCAACACCCCTACTTCCATTCCCCTAAATATGGTGGCACTCGATCCACCCTAGATGCTATGGTGGATCCAATTCCGATCAAGCTCCAAACTAGGGCTACAGACTTCAATCATCAACCACCACCGCCACCATGCCTGGATAACCTTCCTGGCATTTTTCCTCTAAACTCCGATCACTCTCCCACCTCCAGGAAGAACCCCGACCTCCCAGTCCATCGAGATTACCAAAAACCATTCAAAGTACAAAATCTGGTCAACCTCAAACTGCTCCCTAATCCCACTATTAAAAATTTTGATTTCATTTTTAAAATTCATGTTTCTGGATATGGTTTTAGATTATATGCCTGAAACAATAAATTAGGATATTTAAATTTTCACTTATATTTAGCTTTCTCTGTTCTTTTTGGTTTCCAGAGACATTTCCAGTTTGTTTTAACTTAAATAAAATTTTAATCTTTAATATATGATAAAACAAACAATTTTTGTTTGCAACTTAAACCCTAACAAAGATTGGTTCAAAAGATAATGAATTATTAACAAATCTTGAGCCTGGAAAACTAAAAACAGGATAACACAAGATACAACAACATGCACACACATCTATTCATTCATATATATATATATATATATATGCAGAACTTCACCAATATATATTCACACAAAAATACATTCATTCCAGAACTTAACTTGCAACCAAAATCATACTTAAGTTTTTAAGAAAAAGTGTCACTCACCTGTTTTTGAAAATGAAGAACAGAGCACTTGATTTTGAAAATAGTTTTGAGCTTTAAACTTGAATATGCTTTTGCTTTTAAAACTTGAGTTGCTGAAGCTTGTTACTGGATCTTATAGTGATGACTAATATTTGAAACAAAGATGGATCTGCTCTGATTTCTTCCTGAGTTTGCTTCTGAAAAGATCCCAAGTTTTAAGAAATGCTTGCAGGCCTTTTTGATTTTTGAAAATGAGTTACAGATTTATGATTTTAATATTTAATTTGAAAGTAGATTACAAGTCTGCTTGCTTTAGTTTGAAGCTCAGGTTGAAGAAGAAGCTTTGCAGGCTTTGGTTTTCATTTGTTTTATGAACGAAAGAAAAAGGAGATTGATATATGAACAAGTGTACAGGCTGATATCTTTATTTGTACACAATGGGTCAGAGATTTTTTCTTCTCAAATGGAGGCTGAAATGAGATATCTTGTGCTAGAGATGATGGCATTAATGCCTTGTTCCTTATCATGTTTACAAATACCATTTCTTTATTTTATTTTGTACATCTTGTATGTATGGTCATACTTATCCATATTTAATTTCGTATGTACATACATGATTGTATTTTTTTTTCTTATTGCCTTGTCTCACACTTCCATACTTATCCTATTTTATATGTGCATACATGAATATATTTTCCTTTTTGCATTGCAAACATATGTTTTCCAGAATTATCTCAAGTGTCCATGTTATAGTTATTGTTATTATGTTAACTTGTATTTATTTCTATTTCTAACTTAAATATTTATTTTTAACTTACATACTTATTGTCTTGTATTTCTCTATATATGTATTTATTTATTGTTTATTTCCTTTTAAAGTTTAAGTATCAAGCATTTACTCATATTCATATTTTATTTTATGCTTATATTTAGTATTGATAAATATGATCTAGTTTAAATATTTTTATCTAGATTACATCATAACATATATATATATATAAATCAAATATCAATAAGGTAAAGCTTTACTCTAATGTAAATAAAAATAGATTTTATTTTATAATATTAAAACACTCTATCTTTTAAATTCCAAATCATAGTTTCTTATGTTTAAAATCATATAGTTATTTATAAAATAGCTTTTGAAAAGTTATATATCAAAATTTCCAAATTACCAAAATATATTAGAATTTGAGAACAAGATTTATTTATTTATTAAATTCAAACCAAAGATTTCTATTTACAATATATACAAATATATACACATTATAAATAGAAAACAATTTATTAGCTTTTAAAAATATAAAATCACCAATTAAATATTTATGAAAAGAAGATTATTAAATCAATTTAAATTTTAATACAGATTATTAAATTGATATTGTCAAAAATTCTGGGATATCACATTCCTCCCCTCTTAAAAGAATTTCGTCCCTGAAATTTAAAACAAAGGTAATTTATTAATCTCATTAATGATTTAATTTTAAAAACACAAGCATATATTAATCATATGCTAACAACCATAACAACCAACTCAACCAATCAACAAATCTAACTATCCAGAAAAGATTATGGATAGAATTTCCTAGAGTTTCCCAAGTAAAAATACTGGGATACTCGCCCTACAGAACCCAAACAAAACTATACTACTAAGCTACAAAGCTCCTACTCATCTAGATCTACAAAACTAAATAGGATATCAGACTATAGACAAGTCTGACTTAACAACCAAACCTTCCCGGACTACTGGTTTCAAAACCAAAGATGGATTATACATGTATTCCCTCAAAGATACGTGAAACACCTTGAATCCCAGTTATCCAAGCTGGCAATTCAATCCTGAAGACCAAACACTTATCCTTACCAGAACATAGAGAAAATCCAAAATACCTCGGAGCTAACTTCCCAATCTTACCAAACTTAAAGCTCCTTCGATCGTAGAAAACTTATCCAAAATCAAATCTCCGACTTCAAAATCAAAATTCCTCCGTCTCTTATCCACAAAACTCATCTGGCGATTCTGGGTTGCCTTCATCCCTACTGATCAGCTCAACCTTCGCTGAAGCCTCAAAAACAACTCAGACCAAAATAATCAAGAACACAGCGTCTACTATCATCAGTAGAAAACAACTTCTCCTTTCTGGAAAAGAAAAACAGATGCACTCCCAACTGCTTCAGCTGCACAACTCTGATCTGGAGTACATGAAAATGCTGATGATACACACGAGCACAAACTGGACAACACATCCCAGAAATATGGTTCAACAGATCCATAAAGAGAAAACCCAGAAATTCCATGATATCCTGATCTGCTTTACCAAAAACACTCTCCAGGAACCCTCCTTCAACTAGCTGGACCATCGGTACCACTCCTGGAATCCTAGTCGATATGAAAACTAAATCTCCAGATGCTAAGGCAAACCACTAACCTTTTCAAAGACATTCTGAAAGATCTCTGACAAACCAAGAGAACACTCAACTATCGCAAGTCACTTTTGCGATCAACTCAATCTAATATCCAAAGAAAACTGTTCTCTCTTTACCAATCAGAACAGCTTAAGCTTATCTAGCCAATCCATCGAAGAAATAAATCCACATAGCTGCTGCTTCTGAACTTCTCCTTTAGAAAACTGCTGACAGATGACCTCCTTGCCTACACACAGAACAATCTGAGCTGCGACGCTGCCACTGATGCCAAAGACTTCCTAATCCAAACTCCTCGAAAAACTCAGGCCTCAAAGCCAAACACAAACACCCAGCTGAACTCAGCCTCAACACCGATGCAGACACACTTCCTTATCCAAAGCTCCTTGAGAAACATCTTCGGAAACAACCCATAGCCACTGCATCTCATCACACAACTACTACTTCCTGAGATTGGCAAAATACCATCCCTAGCTTCTACTCAACTGTCAGAATCCAAATTCTACTCATCCAAACTTGCACTTTAAAAATGGACTCCGAACCTTAACAGATTTCCTTCAGAGATCAATAAAATCCTTACACCATAGCAAAGCTCACTCGAGACGATATTGGGTCTATAGTCTCGGCAGATACACTTCCAACCTCAACAAACTCCAACCATTGGTAGTCGTGCTACACACACCACTACCCTATCTACCTTTATAACTTATATTGGAAAACCCGAACAGGTAACCCAACAAATAGGTAGAAATATAAATATACATATATATATATTCAAAATTACAATACGCTCTCTCAAGGAAGATACCACTCCAGAGCTTAGGTATTCGCTCAACCTATGCTATGATACCAACTGTCACGACCAGACTTTCTATCACCAGAAAGTCGTATCATGATGAAGAAAGAAAGGGATAGAAAAGAGAAAAGATAGAGAAGAAAGAAGAAACAACATAGAACCTCAACAGCGGAACGAATAAATTATATTAATCACATAAGTATTACATAATATACAACATCAATCAGAGTTACACAGATTTTACATCACATACTAGACAGTTATAAACACCTGTCTAGTTATTACAACTCAAATACAATACAGAGATACCAACACAGCGGAACACTATATATATCTATAACGCTGAAGCCCCCTGCTCCATTGCTCCTCTACAATTCATCAAAGCTAACCTGAATCCCTTGGCTACTCGTAAAAATTTGAGTACCCAAGAGTTTAAGAAAACAGAAGATAAACTCCGGGTCAGACATGGGTCTGGTGTGAGTAACAGGTTAAAGTCACTTAACTTTGAAAAGCATTTGAAAACAAAAGGTATCACGTAAGACTCCCCACACATAAACATGTGTAAGTTTTCACCTTACGCTAGCCAAAACTTTGATAGGAAATTCTATGATATTATAATAGGGTCTAGGGTTTTCAAGTAAATAAGAAATAGCTGAAATTGTTACATGATTAAATTCCAGCATATTAGCCAACAAGTGGGTAATACAATCAAATCCGAGGGCGCTTATTGGAGATTGGATTCCATACAATGGCAAGGATATTGGGGTACCGCCCGTCACAGTACGTGGCCTAGATCAACGTATCGAGGATCACGCCCAACCCCTGCAACACAAGGCTGGAACCATCCCTTAATGGATAATTCCCGAACAAGACACCCCAGCAGTTGTTGCAATCAACTGCCCACACAGCCGAAATAATAAGAAGGGACCTCTAAACAGGGGAAATCTTGTCCTATTGGGTGCTACCCACTAACCTTGCTGCACCTCCCCTGTTTTAGCCATTCCTGGTTGATGAGGCTTGAGGCTACGATTACCTTTATATAACACATCTATCTTAGAATGCTCATCGTCCACCTGACGATGTTCTGAAAGCATTCAATCCATACAAGTTCGTTCCGGGTTCGAACGAAACCGAAGGCATTATCTCGTTACACTCATTTTGGAATCCCCCTCAGAGTTAACGATAATAACCCTTGCACTCTGAATCTTCCTCTTCACTTGAGATTCACGACCTATCGTTAATTTGGATCGATGTGGTTTTCGGATATCCAAATCTGGAAACCCGATCCCGGTCTCATCGAAATCCAAAACGTATCTTTTAAGGCCAAGTTGTTTTAAAGTTAAAACAATTCAATTCAATTATCTATATAAACACAGATAGATAATTCATAATATCACAAATAGATGATCTACATTATCATCACATTTAGATAATTCACATTATTATCACAAATAGATAATTCACATTATCATCACAATTCAACCAAAGCATTCATATCACACAGCATTAATTATCTCATATCTGAGATCTCAAACCATTCAAGGCAATCAATATCACCCATCATATATAAGCAAGGATTTAATTAATCACACTATAATTAATTTAAAATAAATTAAATTAATTACTTTATCTCTAAATTAATTTAAAATATGTTAAATTAATTTCTTTCATCACATAAATCTAGCTTACTTAATCATTAATTAAACCAATTAATTAATCATACTCTAAGTATCCATCTTAATTAATCATCCTTGATTAATTATCCTTTAATTATTTTAAGTAATTTATCCTTAATTAATTATACTTAACCATTACAGTAATTAAACTTAAATTACTTCGGTAATTAATTAACTATAATCAATTACATTACTCCTTAATTAATTATATTAATTTATTACTCTATAATTACTTTTTATTGATTGATTGATCTTAATCAATCAACCCTTAATTACATCATTAATTATATTAGTTAATGATCCTTAATTACTCTAAATTAATTATCCTATTTAAATTAATTACATTAAGTAATTAATCTTTAATTAAACCACATTTGTTAATCACCCTTGATTAACCATATTCAGTAATTAACTACCCTTAATTACTTCATTAAATAAATAAATTACTCCTTAATTAATTATCTTAATTAATCCCTTTATTAATTACACAAAGTAATTATACTCAAATTACTTCCATTAACAAATCACCATTCAATTAATTACATCCAGTAATTATCCATTAATTACTTCACTAAGTAATTATACTATATTAATTTCATTAAGTAATTATACTAACAAATCATCCAATGATTATCTTAAATTGATTAAACTTAATTAATTAACTTACATTAAACTCAATTAATTACAATGAGTAATTAATTCCTTAATTACTTCCCTTAAGTAATTACACTTAAACAATTTCACAAATGATTATCTCTAATTGATTAATCTAATTAATTATTAAAATTAATCACATTAATTAATTATTTAATAATCCTTAGTTAAGGGTCTTCATTAACTATTTAAAATTCATTAATTACCTTTCTTAAGTAATTTAAACTTAGATTAATCATTATAAATTAAAATCAACTAATCTTTAATTACACATTAATTAATCTCAAATTATTTAATTAATTAAGTGTTTAACTATAACTTAATTAATCCTTAATTACTTGATTAATTTATTCCTAATCATTAATTAATAATCTAATCTTATCTAATTAATGATCTTCAATTAAATTAATTATGCCTAAATTAATTAACTTAAACCTTAATTAATTAATTTAAAACCGTTAATTACTTAATTAATGAATCCAAATCATTTATTAATTAAATTAATAAATGATCCTTTTTAATTTCCTTAATAATTTAATGAATCACGAATCATTAAATCTTAATTATCTTTAAGATCAACCATTTCTTACTTATGATATTATCATTAACAAAGCATTTAAAACAATTTACTTTCACATTTACTTTCAAATTTCATTTTAAATTTAAGACTTAAAATGAATACAAATTTAACTTTAACAAAGTTTAAAAACAATTTAAAAACTTTTTAAATCTCATGCTAAAGAATACTTATATCATATAAAGAAAATTTTGAAAGTGTTTAAACCAAATTCCTCTAAATTCAAATCATTAAAAATTTACTTTAACATTCAAAGTTGTTAAAACATTTAAATTTAAGAACTTTCCTTTATTTTAAAACTAAGATTTAAACTAACTTAAATCCAGATTTAAACTTTGATTTACTTAGTTTAAACTCTGCTTTATAATTCAAAAAATGAAAATTTTGAATTGTAAAAACAGAACAGGTTTGAAAACCTGAAACAAAACATATACCCGAGCCAACCAAAAACTGCTTCGAGTCGAACTCCCCATATCTTCGAGCAAAACCCTTAATGACTCAAGACAAAACCCGAGTACACTACCCCCTCAAAACTAAACTCATTAGAGAAATCGGGCAGTGCACCGTGCACATGCACGGTGGCGCCGTCTAACTTCGATCATCGCCGATGATCTTCACATATCGGAAACCATCCAAGCACCCTATCTCGATTATCAGATCGTCATTCCTAACTCGAAATCGATTTCGAGCTTATAAACCCAAAACTGGGACCAAAAAGCAAAACCTGGAACACTCACGTGCCTAAGAAAAGGAGAGTAAAGACAATACTTCTGCCTTGAACCAATCTTCCGAGTCTTAATCTTTCAAGAATGTCATCGCCGGCACATTCAAATCCATAAAAAGGAAAATAAGAGACAACTCTACTGCTGCCACAACTCCTAGCAAGAAGCCTAAATTCAACGGGACACACCCCTGTTATTGTAGATGAAGAACCATTTGTGGATATCGGCTTAGGTCCTGGGGTCTTAAACCTTAACACTCCTGCGAAAAAGCCCAACAGTTGAATGAAGTAGAGCAGTCTCAGGATCCACTTCTTCATATTACTTTTCAAGTTTTCCCCGGGGCTCTAATCATCTTTGTGAGTAGCTTGGACTGTATATTTCTTCAGAAGATCCACTTCCTTCCAAATCTCAATCTCTAACCCCTATTAGTGGTTTCGATGACCTTCTCCAGTTAGTCATCCAGTCTCCTTCCTTTGCTACTCTTAAACCATTGCAGCCCTCATCTTATTCTCAAGATCATCGCTATGCTATTCTTAAGAAATTCTTATTGGTATGTATGTTACATGCTTTAACTATTTCAGGCTGTTAACCTTTTATGTAATATTTTAATTCATACATGTTATTCATTTCAAGCGGTTAAGCATATGTTTCCTCTATAAGGGGATGCTGCAGGGACTTCTAGTGAAGTGTCTAAACTTAAGGAGCAAGTTTCTATGCTCAACAATCATATAATTGGCATCTCAACTACGAGAGATGAACTTGTAGTAGAAAAAGTAAAACTAGCTACCTTGCTCAGGGAAGTAGAAACTTCACTTAATAAAGAGAGAAGCACCATGTAGATTTTAGATGATAAATTAAAGGCTTTAGAGATAGGGCTTGAGGAAGCTGGCATGAAGGAGGCCAAACTTGTGGAGGAGAACAAATTTGTCAAGAAAAAGTTGTGAAAGAAAAGAACTCTTTTGAGCAAATCAATTGGCATAATCAATGATGCAAAGCAGATTTATCCCATTTCCTTGGCACGACTCTTGATGCCATTATTGAGAGTTCCTATGAAAAAGCTCTTTTCATAGCTTATGCCGACAATATCCACAAATTCCCAGATTTGGACTTCCTTTCTCTCCCTCCAGCTTGGAACAAGAAATTTATGAGGAAATTTGAAGCTATGCTAGATAAAACCCAAGCACCTGGAGAGGAACCTTCAAGAAGGATGAAGAGATTGACGTTAAGAAGCCGCTGTCCTTTGACGACCCTCCAACGGATGAAGAAATAAATTCCGATGACGAGGAGGAGAATGATGACAAAGGCAAGGATGATGATGGTTATAATAATAATGGTCACAATAATGATAATAATGATGAGAATGTTGGTGGCGATGGAAGGACTCCCACTGGACTGCCAAATGAGAAAGATTAGTTAAGAAACGCTGACCTGAATTTGGCAGCTCCTGGTGCGGATGTTACTGAAATTCCTGATTCTCCCACTAAGGATTCCCCTCAGAAAGAGAATGCTCCTCAGATCCACAAATCCAAAGGGAAGGAATAGACTCATTTGTCTTCCATTCCACTCTCTCGGGTATGGATCTCTTTGTTTAAATTACCAAATTGCTCTTAGTTAATACATTGATTATTTTAGTTAAGGAGAACACCGAAATATCATTATGATGTTATACTTGAAAAGAAACAAGTGGAAATAGATTAATTGAACAGAGAGTTGGACAGACAACCGAAAGAGTACAATAAGTTACCTAAGAAATGTAAGAAACCCGCAGCCAGCATATCAAAATTAAGATTTTTCAAAAAGAGGTAAGTTTCTCCACGAATGAAGAAGGCACGCCTTCATAAGGAGATACTCTTGGCGGAGAGTGCAAAGCTAATGACCCTCTTTTGGATGTTGATTGATGATAGGAACGCCTTGCATGAATTTCTCTATAAAGTTTACTCTAGGGGCATTTTCGTAGACTTCTCCTATTTAGGTGATAACTGCGGGAGTTTACTTAGGCGCTTCCATCATAGGTATTTGAACGAACATGGGTCTGATCCTTTCCTTGGGATATGTTGGAATCTCCAGAAAGTTACTCCTATCCCTCTTTCTTCTCATTCTCTTCCCTCCGAAAAGTTCAAATACAATAGGAAGAGATTCATTTCCAAGTTTTATAAGGAATCGAAATAATACGAACCTAAATGATTATATTATTATAATGTATGACTTATGCAGCTTATGGGTTTACCATTTTTACTTCCTTGTTCTTAGTTTATTTTCCCTGTAACATACAGATTAGAGTATCTACAAATAGTCCTATTCCCATGGAATTTTTGAATAAATTTGTCAAGCTAAAGGGGGATTTTAAGGAGAAGTCTTTAATCCTTAAAACTTGTCACTTAGCAAAACATTGCTTTCTTAAAGATTTATAGGAAGTTTACATGCGATTTCCTCAACTTCCTTTTGACTTTTTGGGCGATAGAAAAGATAAATTTATTAGCAACACGAGGACTTATCATGCCAACTTGTTGTGGCCATACCTGCCCTCCGACTGGGAAGTGGGACTATCATCGATTCCCTCTAGTTAATACTCCGGAAGGAATTAAAACTTCTTTTAACTCAACTTTTACCCTTTCCATTGGGTCCTTTGATAAGAATAAAGCAGCCATTTCAGAACTTTAAGAGTTAATTAAATGTTCGAAAATAGCATTGTGATGTAATTCAATTTCTTCATAGTCTATAAACCTTTGTTAGTACTAATAAAAGAACTTGTTTTTCATGTATTAATTCATGATTTACTTATTCTTAATAGGAAACCCAGTTAGTGCGCGCATCTGATCCTTTAGATGTTTTCTCGTGAGTGATTGAAATTAAAGATAGACTACTAGTTGATATTGAAAAAGGGGACCTTCGCAAGATGCTTTACCATCACGATTTCCAAATAATTTGAAGGCATAAGAATGTCATAGGAAATACTTCCAACTGAAACCGACCTTCAAAGGTCTAAAGGAACGAATCTCTAGTTTGGAAGAAGATATTAAGGAGAAGGATAAAAGAATCCTAGAGTTGAAAGAATGATAGATTCAGCCTTAGAATCCAGGTCTTCAGTTGAGATTGACGCCGAAATGGCTAAATTACATCAACGAATCAATGATCTCAAGGTGGAGTTTACAAAGAGTTAGGTATCTTGCCATTCCCTAGAACTCATCATTAGCGAAAGCGATTCCAGTCTTCCTACTCCTACTCCTAGAAGGACAGCGAGGTCTCAATCTTTTGTTAATCATGAATTTCCTACTTTATTGAATCCTCCTTCGGGTCTAAATGATGATGTGATCTCTAAATGGAGCAGAAAAGTTAAACTCGAATGCATACAATTTTTCAATAATAGATGGAACGAAAAGTATCTCAATGTATTAATGAATACGAAAGCAAAGTTGAAAAACTTGAGCATGAGAAATATATTCTGAAACTGGAGATTGAAGAGTTAAAAGGCATGGTTTAAACTTAGAGAGTAGCCAACAAGACTTTCCAACATGCTTTGAAAACTCAAATTGATTCGGTTAACGATGTAGATATTATTCGAAGGAAGGAAAAGAAATTCAAAGTAGTTTTAATTGCGACCCTTCACCACATCACTGATCCTTTAATTGCCAAGGATTTGAATAAGATAGCACAGAGCCTCGAGCTTTAACAAAGATTTTACTTTAAACCGGTTCTTCTTCTGTCTGATTTCTATACCTGTAACTGTGAATACAATGTATTAGATTGTAAATGAAATTGCATTTGAACGAATGTTACCTCAGATGTAAGGTATGTAGTCATGAATCGAATATTGGTCCTTAATTGAAATCGCTTAACAATTAAGAACCTTGCTAATTGAGCTTTTAGAACTTGATAAAAATTTGTCTTTCCATGAATATCTAGCAGCTGGTTTAGTAATGGAGATTCCCGTTAAATGAATTCAAATCTGAATTGTAAGCTGATTTAGTGAAGCTCCATTGTCAAAAAATCCTTTTGATAATCATTTAAATAGAAGCCCAATGAACCATTCTGGTTATAAAATGAAGAGAAGACCAGAAAATCCATTTGGTATTTAATAAGGAAGACCATAAAACCCATTTGGTAGTATTAATAATAGAAAACCAGAAAACCCATCCAGCAATAATAATAGAAGACTAGAAAACCCATCTTGCAATAATAGAAGACAAGAAAACCTATCTAGGAATTTTGAACACCTGTCCCACAATAGTAATGGAAGACTAGAACTCATATCCGACAATAGTAATGAAAGACCGGAACACCTATCCGACATTAGTAATGCAAGACCAGAATAACTGTCCAACAATAGTAATGGAAGACCAGAATACCTGCGGGAAATAGTAATGGAAGACCAGAACCCTTGTCCGGTAATAGAATGGAAGTACAGAACACCTGCCCGACAATAGTAATGGAAGACACATGTCCGGCAATAGTGATGGAAGACAAGAACACTTGTCCGACAATCGTAATGGAAGACTAGGACACCTATCTGGAACAATAATGGAACACCAGAACACCTGTCTAGCAATAGTAATGGAAGACCAGAACACCTGTCCAACAATAGCCCTTCCTTTGGGCTAACCGAATTTTGACGACTCGTATTTTGGTAGTTCTTCCTCTAGAAGATAGCCTTAAGACTTCTTTCGGATTGAATTAAATTTGATCGATCTTCCTCTAGAATATTGTTTTTGATCCATTCTTTTGGATAGAGTACGGCTAACTCGATTACTTTTTGCCACTACTGTAGGTGAGGATCTCAACTTGGATCGAACCCCTTATAACCGTCTTAGGTGATGATTTAGGTTTGTTGTCTGATGTGTTTGGCTAGCTTTCTTTTAGTTGAACCATAGACTTACCCGGCCTCCCTCTAGGAGGTGCTTTAGTAAGGCCATGGAGATGGTACTAAAGGCTTATCCGATGCTTTGGATAGGCCAAAGGCTTACCCGTCCTCCCTCTAGGAGGTGCTTCAGTGAGGCCTTTGATGACAGCACTAAAGTCTGGTTCGGGGCTTTAGATAGGCAAAAGGCTTACCCATCCTCTCTCTAGGAGGTGCTTCAATCAGGCCGCGTAGGGGTTGAAGGCTTGTAGATGCTTTGGTTAGGCCTTTTCAGACGGAATCAAAGGCTTACCCTGACCTCCCTCTAGGAGGTGCTTTGACCAGGCCATCTTGGCAGGGACAAAGGCTTTAGCCCTTTATTACCAACTTAGGTAGTGGTTTAGGCTGTCCATTATTTTAGGAGAGTTTCACTCCTCAACTATATAGATACACTTATTTTGTTAAGAAACTCTTTCTTTATTATTGACTTGTTCAATATCTTTGTATATATTCGTTATGCTTTCCTTGCTCCAATAAATTGTTGATTATTCCCTACAAGCTTCGGCATTGATTGGTGTCATGGCCGTTAGAGCGATAGCAATGACAATACAACCCTCTGAGATTCCTTTTATTCGTCGATGGAAATGCTATCGGTTTAGAAAACCATCAAACGAATTTAAATTAAAAATATAACCGCAAGCGCACGGCGTACACTTGTAGTACGTGGTGAATACGGGTCGATCCGTAGGGAATTGATGAATTTAAAATTCTATTCAATCAAATTAACCAAAGTTGAAAGCGTGATTAGCTAAAAATGTAAGAACCTAACAAAAACTAGAAAAAGAAAAATAGATAAAAATATGTGAGTTAAATGACAATTTAGAGATAAATCCACTCTCTAGATCATATAATTCAACAATTAATGAAATTATGATCTCTTTTTGGTCATAAGTGAGTTTAAATGATGTGTTTATCATAAGTATGGCTTATTTGTGCTATAAATTAGCTCAACATAAGCCATCAAACTATAACACACCCCTTAAACCACTTACTAACTCTCATGAAAACAACAACAAAGTTGAAAATGAAATCTATTTTAAGCATGACCTATTAACTATTATTTAGAAATATAGGCCATCAAATTTTAATTTCACATTCACTTCATTACCATCATCATATGTAGATGAAGAGGTAATTATTGCGTGTGATTATTTAAGCATAGCCTATTTGTTATGAACAACATAGACTATCAAATTCAACATGAAACAATAAATCACTTTAACATTCCTTTAAGCACAAAAGAGATCAAAATTATCAAAATATTGAAGCTACATGATTAGAGGCTTCATTACCCCTAAATTGAAGGGGTTAAGCTCTCACTTTTGTTATCATATGAACAAATGTAGCTAGCAACATGAAAGCAAAAAGAAAGGAAAATGAAAGCTAATGGAAAAGAGAAGCTAATTAACAAGAATTAAAACTAATCTACTTTGCACGAATGTAAACTACACTACTAACATAAGAAGAGAAGAAGCATGTAAATAAAAGAGAATTAACATTGCATAAAAGAAAGAAAAATTACATGAAATAAAATGGCTAAGTAGCCATGGAAAAAGAAGAGAGAAAAGCTTTGATTTATTCCCTAAGCTAAAAACTAAGTAAGAGAGACTAAGGGAGAGTGGGGGGGTTACATGAAACATAAGAGGATTTTATACATGTGTTAAACCCTAATTCATAATTTTGGGGAATGCCCAAAATACCCTCTTAGGAAGTGTGGAGGCCAAGTAATCATTAGCTTCAAATAATCCTCATATAAGTGTACATGAAGCCATTAATTCCATAAGCATGTGCATTAGCCTCTAATTTGTACATTAAGGTATGTGGGTAGGTGGGGTCCTCCATTATCTTCACTTTGAATTATTTCCATCTTCATTTGGTCTCTTCACTCTTATGCATGCATATATCATCATGTAACCACTTGTAAAATTCACCAAATTTCCTACAAAAAAACATAGAAAATTCCAAGTAAATTTTCATAATTTAATAAATGCATAAAAATGACCATTTTGCCCTTATATGAAGATGAATATGTGACAATTTCAAATAATTTGAATTTTGGTTTAAACAAGTTAAAATACCCGATATGATCATTTATTTAATTTAAATAGATTAAATATGGTGGTAAAAATATGGACATTTACGTGCACATCACCTTTCATTCTTTAGTCATTTCTTTTGTGAAGGCCAATAGTTAGGCTTATCTTTAGTTAGGAAATAGATATTCTCGTAAGAGGTGGTAAGGGAGAAATTTTTAGAAAGCAATGATCTTTTGGAAGTTGATCCTTTTGAATTCTTTTTTGCTCTCTTATGAATGATGGGGTCTTTAACTTCCATAATAAGCTTTCTTTTTAAAGAGTTTCGAGTTTCAATTGGTTCTTGAGGGCGTTTAAGGGCATTTTTCCACCTTCTAGTGAATTGATCAAAGTCTTTTGTTATTTCTCTTTCGAAAATGGTCCCCTTGGCTTTGAGTTGAATCTCTTTCCTTATTTTCAAGAAGTTGCTATCCTTTTTGTATTTCCTACCCAAGGCGTAGGTTGGTGTTGGTCCCACATAAAAGGGATTCAAGCTCCATTTTTTCGAATTATATGGAACCACTTGCCTTTTCTTATTTTCCATGACTTGGAATGCTTTGAGCCTTAGCACTTGTTCTTCATGAAGCTGGGGATCATTAGTGATTTGGTAAGTTGGCATAGTTATTTATGGCCCAGAGTATCCTTGTTCAGAGATTTTAACACGATTAATTGGCATGACAAAGCAAAACTTAGTTATTGCAATTAGTTGGTGTTAAAAGTAAAATGTTAGTTAGCTTTGAATGGGATATGCTTGATTGGGGCAAGTCCTTTAAGCCTTAAATATACAAGCTAGGGCAGTTCCACTTAGGGTTTCGACGGATATGGGGGTTCAAGCCCTCCTTCTAGTGCCAAAATGTTAACAAGTTTCTTCATCAACCAGAAAACTGCAAGTGCAAGTTCAAGAGCCTTGGTTGAATATGGAATTTAGAGAGCCTAAGTATAGCCTCAATGAGTTTTGGCACAATGCGACACTTGATTGAGTTAAGGCTTAAGAGGAGTGACAACAAGTAAGGTTCATAGGGAAATCGTATGCAAGGCTAAGTGAAATCATATATGCTTGAAGTAAATCCATATTATACATTCATATGATTAAAAAGAGAAATCAAGAATATGAGTACTTTTGGAATTCGAAGCAATCTTTGAATACAAATCATATATGATTTGGAATTCGTAACCAAGTCATAAATTGAGATATCTTATCTTTATTCAATATAATGTCGAATGTACAAAAGTCCAATAGTCCAATAGTTCAAGTGCTACAATCGGCTATAAATCCCCAAATCAATTTAAGGTTACAAAGATTAAAATGTAAGAAGAGAGATAAGAATGATTTTCCCCCTCTTCAGAGCCCTTAGGTTCGTATTTATAAGGGTGGAAATGCGGCATGCTTAGCAGCTCAACTTCAGTGTTCATGTACTTCGGCATCAATAACACCGCATGGTGCAGTCCTTGATAATCTTATGCATTGAAATTCTTTCATTTGGTCATTGATAGGCATCAGTCAAAAGCGACATTAAGCTTTAATGAAGAGTGGCGTTGATATAAAGATGTATTGATAAAGAAAGGCATAGGAATTTCACAGACATTGATCACTCCAAGCATCAACATCGCATGTATAGATGGACAGTATCTTCTAAGTGTTGTTGAAGTGTGGCGCGACATTGATAAATGAAGGCGTTGATAGGCACCGGCATTCTTGAATGGCGATATGGTCAATGATCGGCCTCAATAAAAAACAGTGACAACAATGAGTGATGTTGATAGAAAGCGACATCACTTTGGAGGGCGAATTCGACATCAATGAGACAAGAAGTAGGTTATGTCTACATTCATTGATGGCTTACTATATTGATTGTAGCCAACATCATTACTTCCTTAAAGGGAAGTGGCATTGATTATTGGCGACATCGATGATGGGCCGCGTTGATTAATTCATTATTATTTGAAAGACAACATTAAGGGTGGCGGCATCGGAATAGAAGCAGCATCAAAGAGACGCAACATCATTACTTTAAGGCTTTGGTTGTAGGTAGTATTAGTGATGAGCGACATTCATCATATTTTCG
Source organism: Allium fistulosum (assembly GCA_030737815.1). Classification (NCBI taxonomy): domain Eukaryota; kingdom Viridiplantae; phylum Streptophyta; class Magnoliopsida; order Asparagales; family Amaryllidaceae; genus Allium; species Allium fistulosum. The sequence continues at coordinate 905,419,921 of CM060903.1, forward strand.
CAAGTAAAAGGCGGCGTCATATTCATGTCTTATGCTGCATATCTTCAAGGTTAATAATGGTGATAACATTTGCCCCCTAGTGTAGAGGAGTCATTGACTTTCAAGTCAATAATGTCGACATCAAGTTTACCGCCTATTAGTATTCCATGCAAATCTTGCCATCCATTCAAATTGAATCAACGGTGTCATTTACCTTCTTTCTCTTTTATAAATAGACGAGCTTCTCTTTCACTCCTCTTTTACCTGCAATTGAGAACTCAAGCGAGAAATGAAAATTTCAAAAGAAACCAAAAACTTTCAATTCTCAATTGTTCGATTCACCATTCAGGTATGATATGTAACTGAAATTGTTCTATTTAATACGAATTAAGGAATTCCCATGAAATCACTTTTTGGCTTTATCAATTCCGAATTGACATCTAGGGTTTAATTGGATAGTTTTGATGTTAATGTTTAGATTATCAATGTAGTCGACTGTCGTTTGTTTTTGTAGATTAGATTAACACCGATTTTTTATGTTATCTGAATGAAATTCGAGGTTGTTGGTGACAAGAACCTGCATGCTATTTATTTAACGATGAGAAAGATAGTTTATAAGACCTGATATCCAAAAAGGATTCACTCTATGCCGACACTGGTATTTCATGACATCATCATGATATTCAACATCGACTTATATTTCCTATGTCACGTCGTAACCAACGTTTTTACTGTATTGATATGATATTCGACATTAATATAGCTTTTGTTGATCCACTTCGCGTTAGCCAATGTTTTTGATACAAAACTTTTATGAAAGTGAAACACAAAAACCGATTTAAAGTTACAGAGGTTATTATTACCAAAGTTCCTACGTCGATTGGATACGACATCTGTAACATCCCAGATTTTATTAATTTAAAATTAGTAACTTATTTGAATTTTTGGTAATTTAATTTGAAAAGTTAAATAAATAGAATATGTGTTGATTTAAAAAAATAAAACTCTAAATCCTTTTGAATTTAAATCGCTTGGATTTAACATCTTATATATATATTGAATTTGACTTTTTGTTAAATAAAACTATTTTTAATATTAAATAAAAGAAAGATATATGGGTATAAATAAATAATTGATAGTTTAAGTTTTAAATAAGTAATGAATGAATATAACAAAACAAGAATTTGTATTAAGAAATAAAATAAAAATACGTACAAATTAAATGTTGTTAGTTAAAACTTTAAATGGAAATTAAATAAACGAATTATGTTGTAATAAGATTTTGTGGTTATAAGGTGATATATGAAATACATACAAGAATCAAATAAATATATACAAAGTGAAATAAAATATACTTACAAATATAATACAAACAAAATATATCTATAAATTCAAACAATATGATAATGGTAGAACTTTATTTATATCACAAGGTTTGAGATAAAAGGAGCAAGCAACATCATCTATAAACAAAGGAAGATAAAGCAAACAAGCTTGTATGAGTATTACACAAGTCAGGAAAGAAAATCTACTAATAAAACAAGCTGTGTACTTGCATAAAAGAATAGGACTACATGTAAACAAAGATGGAAGCATGGGCATTTAATGCCATCAGTTCTAGCACGCAAAAGAAAGATTATTAGCCACCAAAGTAAAAGGAAAACCTGCTAAGTCAAACAAGAAAAATAACATCTCTGATATATTGTACAAAACCAAATAATCACCCTGTACAAACAAATACATTATTCTCTAAACTTCTTTTATACATCAACATTTTTCATTTCAGTTTGTTCAAACCAAATTTAGCAAAGTCAGAAAAGAAAAAGGAAGAAGTAAAACATCACTTTGTTTTACAGACCTAAGCTAATCCTTCCAGATCAAAATAGGAAGAAAGAAGTAAAATTACAGTCTATTTCCAACTTTCTGTATTTAAAAGCTCTTCTCTATTTTTATAAACTGAAGGTAATATCTTTTAAAAATTTGAGTTACAGTTGTTAAATAATCAAGTAAAAACACTAGAGCTTAAGTAAGTTCATACAAATTTGTTGCAGTTAACAAATTTAAAATCAAGCTAAGTATTCAAGATCAAAACAGGGAAAAAGAAATCAAAACTGCAGTTTCAAATTGTAGCTCTGTTCAATCTTATTATCAGGTGAGTAAACATCAACTTAAAGACTTTAAGTTAACTGTAAAGATGATTCTTTGTTTCATGGCATTGTATATGTTTATCTTTGAATATAGTTTGGTAAATATATATAGATATACAGGTTACTCTATATATTGTTCTTCTCTCTTATGGGTTACAGGGTTGATCTCCATTCAAACTCCAGTAGCTTTCATCTGAATCATAGTAAAGCTTTAGTTTTAAATCAAACAAGATAATGGAACTCAAATATGGGTTTTTTAAAAGCTGATTTAAAACACAATGTGAGATATCATCATTAAAGTTCTGTTTACAGGTAATCAAGGAAAATGTGATGAACCCAAGTATTATAAAAAGCTAATTCAAGTTAAAAGCCTAAATCCTTACTACAAATCATGATTTTTAAAACTAAAACGAAGATTTTTAGTTTGGGATTTTAAGAGCAGTTTGTATGTGAACCAAAATTGCATTTTTCCCATTTTCGAATCATTGAATCAATTTTAACTGTTGAAATTGGTGATGAAGCAAGTTTAAGAATCTGTAATTTCATGAAAATTATCAGAAAAATTTTCTATTGAACAAATTTAAGGAACGAGATCATTCTAGGGTTTTGTTTCAAGTTTTGTTCGTGTCAAAAAACGAGGCGTGTTCGTCTCCGATATGTGACCGAGCTCCACGAGGTTTAAGGGAAAGGAAGGGTAGCATGTCGTTGTGGTGTGGACGAAATCTGGGCGACTCGGGTGGTCGGCGTCGTGAGGTCGAGGTGGATTTAGTCGAGCAGTGGGTTCCAGTTTTGGAATAGATGGCTCGATTTTGTTTCGAGGCAAGTTAGGGCGATTGGATATTTGGAGATGGTTGTTTGGGTGATGACTGACGTGCCGGGATATTCGCCGTTGGTCGAAGTCGCATCCGGTGTCATGCACGTGTTGGCGAAAGTATCAGTTGTGATAGGTTTGGGAAAGGAGGCAGGCGACTCGGAGTGTTACGCGAGAATTTGGGGCAGAAACTCGAAGTCAAACTCGAGTAGTTTTGGCTGCGCTACGGGTCATTTTACTTAAACAAAAATTTTGGTTGGAAAATTTCATACTCAGGTCAATTTTAGCTTAAACTCGAAGCAGGGAGCAATTTTGCTCGGGGATGACTCGAGACAGTCTCGGGTCAGGCTTAAAAACAGTGAAGATTTAAGTCTTTCGTGAAAATTTTGACCATGAGTTTAAAATGTGTTTTTGAAATAATTATCTGAAATAAATAAAGTATTTTAAAAGCTTAAACTTTAAAAGTAAAATTGTTTAAGAAATTAATTTGATAAAATATTTGAAGAGTAAATCAAATATTTAAGTTTTTAACTTAAAACAAAAATTATTTATAATGATTAAATAATGATTAAACAATTAATAATTTTTAATTATCTTGCAATTAAAAGTTGATTAATTTAAAGAATAAATAATAAAGATAATTAAGATTTAATAAATTAACAATTAATAATAAATAAATTAAGATAATTAGTTAAGTTAATTTAAAATCTAATTAATTCATAGTTAAGGATAATTAATTATAAAATTAAAATTTATGAAGATAATTCTGTGGTCAATTCACTTTTAAATCACATTCACCCAAATTAGAGATGATTGGCTATCATCAAATATTCTGTACTGAATTGATATTTCTATTGGGATACTGTGATTGTTTTGATACTGAACTGTGATTTGTGATTTAATCTGTATTGATGTGAAAACCCCTTTGCCCGTAAAACGGCATTTTTACTTCGATGCGACAGAGAGTCGGATTTCAGTTTGTTATCCGAAACCCACATCGAACCCTGAATATGAATCTTTGTGATTGTCATATCCACGTGTTTTAAAACTTTATCAATCACTATTCAGTTTAGTCGGTAGAAGACCTTTGTGTCATATAACCCATTCCGAATAGTGATACATCGTAATGGATAACATTTGAAGACCGGTGTTGAAGACCGGGTTTTTTATGAAAACGATAGGACGACCTCTGCACTAAGTTGCTCCGGTATAGAGATTCCCTAAGTGATGGGAAGTCCGATCGGGATTGTAAATACCCGGATTGCAAGGACTTCTTCGGAAGTGCCTTCGGTTCTGTTCGACCCCGGAACAGACTTGTATGGTTGTATGTCTGACACTACACTTTGAGATATAAAGCTGATTTCTTTCAAATACATTTCTGTTGGTGGCGGAGAATTTATTCTCTTAGCTTAACACCCTTCTCTGAGACGTACGAGCTTAGAGGTTATGTAGTTGAAGGTTATCAGCGATATACTCCCAATTTGGTAATGTGGCATGCTGAGTGTTGCTGTGTGTTGATCATTTCTTGATCATTTGTGATCAAAGCGTGGCTTTGTGAAAAAGCGTAGCTTTGTGGACGAGACCTCTTCGGACCTCACAATCCGTAAATGGTCGAAACAGGAATATGCGGCAAGGTTATGAGGGTCGCGCCCTTTAGGGTATGTCATTTCCTTCTGGAAAAGGGTGGTATCAGGTATGGAGCCCTGGTATTTAACCTATGTGGATACTCCGATCTCATTTATTGTGTGATTGTGTGTTTATCGAGGCGCCTCGGATAAAGGTCCCAAAGGATGTCATTTCCTTCTGGAAAAGGGTGGTATCAGGTATGGAGCCCTGGTATTTAACCTATGTGGATACTCCGATCTCATTTATTGTGTGATTGTGTGTTTATCGAGGCGCCTCGGATAAAGGTCCCAAAGGATGTCATTTCCTTCTGGAAAAGGGTGGTATCAGGTATGGAGCCCTGGTATTTAACCTATGTGGATACTCCGATCTCATTTATTGTGTGATTGTGTGTTTATCGAGGCGCCTCGGATAAAGGTCCCAAAGGACCGGGGAATGACATATTCGTGAGTTACCTAGTTACAGGGGTAACCCGGCCTTGTGTTGGCAGAGAGCTAGTTAGTTCTCGGGACGTCCAACCAGACACGATCCCATGTGGCGGTAGGAAGTTCCTTAGCCTGACCATTTGTTGGAATTCCAATTCCCAATACGAAACTTGTACGGTTTTAGTTGTAGAACCTGCCATTTACTTATGGTGGCGCCCCACCGTTTAGATGGTAGCTATAGTAGGCATAGTTCGGAATGTCTATGCTGGCTAAGATTAATATTATATTTTCGAAATAACTTTCTACACTATGCACTAGTAATAATATCAAAGAATTTTCTCGTATTAAGCATATTTGACTATCATAAGAAGAAATCTTCTCCAATTCTGCGTTTGCATTATGTGTGTGGCGGGAGGTCTTATGGTAGTTTCATTTTCCAAAAGCATGAACGACTTCTTTTTAAAAAAATCTGTTTTATTTAAAGCAACTACTTTTGTTTACTCATACCAGTCCCATGACTGACCCGGAGTTTTTCTAAACTCTGGGTGCCCATTATTTCCACACGGGCAGCCTAGTAGCAGGTTTGCCGTGCTTTGGTGTTAGCTGGATTATGGAGTCTTTTTGGGTTTAGGAGCTATCAAATTTTGGGAAGCTATTGTCTTGGATATCTTTTGAAGTGCTTAGAGTTCTGAAGACTTTATCCAAGTAGATGTATGTTGGAACTTTTTGGAAGACTCTGTTGTTATGTTGTGGAGTTATTATCTTCTGTTATTGTATCTATATGTGGTGCTCTTGTATGGAAGACATATGTATTATGATACACTTATGTAGTACTGGATATTATTCTGATGTTGTATCTATGATGTGATGTATGATATATATTCAGTTTATTTCCGCTGTTTATGTTCATCTGATGTTGTTATAAGCTCCGACGAACTGAAGTTTGACGTTTGAATATCTGACGGTCGAATACAAGTAAGGTATTTGATGTTGATTTTCGAACGTTGGATTTCAGGATCGTTACAACATCACTTAGTTATAAACGACGTCGCCGTCGATTTTATTTTGATACCGACAGTCTTACTGTTCGTTGCCGTCATTCTGTAGCCACATTTTACATTATAAATTAAGCTTCATTCGATATCATTGCTTAAGACATTGCTAGTCCAACATACTACAAGTTGTTTAACTGATTAACACATCATCAAATCATGTCCTCATTATTCACCAATGTGGACAACCTCATCACCTCAACAATAGTTATAATTGTAGTATTTTTTAGTGTTTTGTAATATAAGCTATGCGATATTTTACATTAACATATCTATCAATATGGCTTACAGACGTCGCATATCCATTCCTATTTAATCTCCATATAGTTTTTCTATGTAATTCCTTTATTAAAGTTAGAGTTTAATTCTTTTGATAAACTTGACATGTGGCATCATGATGCCATTACTTAGACAGTAAACAAGTCGTCTAGATAAAAAAAATTCTTTTTTACTTTAGCATGTAGTGATTCCTCTATATAATATGAACATTATTATTCCTTAAATTTTAGAATCCTTAGTGGAGTTTCTAATATAATGTGAGGGGATCTTTTTAAAAGATACCTGCAATAAATGCGCACAATAATGGAAAATGTCTATTTTCTTTGCTTTGCCTTTACTTTCCTATATTGCTTCTAATTAGGTTATTAGCATTATTTTTATATACTCTTCTAATAATATTTCTAATTATTAACATTATTTTATATAAATTCCAAACGTTGTTTTTATTTATATTTTATAATGTTACTACTACTTATATTTACCTAAACTACTCTTAGTTAATGGTTCCTTTTAATTAACCTTTTTCTAAACTTACTGTAACGACCCGTATTTTTACGGATCGAAACATCGTAAAACAGTTGACATTAGGTTGCATTGTTGATAAGTTGTCCATAGTCAAAGTCCTAGGTCGTAGAGTTGTTAGGTCGGAGTAGACGACCTAAGAAAGTGGAGCGACCTAAGGATTTTGGGATAGGTCGTATAGGAGTTGGGTCGTATGGTGGCTTAGGTCGTGGGGTAGGTTAGGTCGGTTGGAGCGACCTATAGGAAGTTGGCGACCTAAGGTAGTGGACAACCTAAGAGTTAGCAACCTACAGGAAACTGCGACTTAAGAAGATAGTGACCTAAGGTTTGAGCGACTTAAGGAAAGGCAGCGACCTATAGGAGTTAGCGACCTAAGGAATGAAGCGGCTTAAGGGGTTAGCGACCTAGTAGTTAGTGAGTTAGCGTAGTTAGGTCGTTAGACGACCTAAGGAGTTAAGTCGCGAGCTTCTGTATTGAGTTAGGTCGTAGGCGACCTAAGTTAGTTAGGTCGTCAGCTTCTGTGTGTGTTAGGTCGCGTGTGTGTTAGGTCGTAGAAGCGCGCATGTGTTAGGTCGTAGGTCGCGTGGATGCGCAGATCTGGGTTAGGTCGTAGGTCGTAGAAGCGCATGCGTTAGGTCGTAGGTCGTGGAGTTTCGTTAGGTCGCGGATGCGCATAGGCTTGGGTCTGTTGGGTCGAAGTTTTAGGTCGTAGGGTTTCTTAGGTCGTGGACGACCTAATAGCGAGCAAACGACCTAAGTTTTTCCAGCCTATAAATACACGTCCATTTCTTCATTTTTGGGATCCGGATTTTGAAGCGACGAAGTGCTGCCATTTTGAGAGCTCGAGTTCTACACTTCTTCGCTTCTTTTCTCCACTCTAATATTGTGATTCCTTCCATCCAAATCGAAGATCCAAGAGCCTAGATTGAAGATCTTCATCCATCAAAGAGAGATTTCATCGTTTGAAGCGGATTTGTGATAGATCGAGTTAGATCCTTCGCTGTCCAGGTCTGAAGTGTGTAGCTTTTGAGGTGTCTAGGTGATTTGGTGAGTGATGATTATCTCTCACACGGATCCAAAGGAGTATATCGAATCGTTGGTTTGATTTGGTGTTAAAATAGTGATTTCCATACATTTTCGTAAACTTAAGTATAGATCCATTGTTCATGATGATTTGACATCCATTTTACTACATGTTAACCTATGCAAGTTCATTCATCAAGATTATAGAGATATTGCCCATGTTTTCATACTTGCTAGATTTAGACTCTTTATTTACAAGATTACCATTATTGTTATAATTGTTTATTAGATCATATTTGAATGTTTGATTACTTGGATTAATGATTGACTTGATTGATCGTTATGAATTAGTTGATTGATGATTTGATTTAGACAAGATGGTCGAAGATGATTCAAAAGCTAAGGGAAAGGCTCTTGAATTGGGAAAGCTTCTCGTGGCATATGAAGCGGATGATGAAGCTCATATGGATAGATTTGATGATGATGATGTTGAGATGAGGCTTTGCTAGGATGTGATGAAGCGAGGCATGATATGAGATAGCCTTGGTCTAATCCAGACGGGATCATTCCAAGCATGTTGATAACTCGGTGAAATGGTTTGAGTTTGAGGATAATGGTTTGCTCGAGAGGCGCTTGAGCTAGTATGGAAATAGTCATCGAGGAGGATGACTAGAAGGCTGAGATTTCATCGTTGTTGAAGGTTCTAGCATGCTCAAAGCAAGAGTACGTTGGGCAGATTCGATAGTCCCTAAAGACTACTGTTTGGTAGTCAAGTACTGTGGGCAGATTCGATAGTCCTAGGCACGGGTTTCGACGACGTGCGGAGTTATGTCTAGAACTGGGGTTTCCATTAGCCCTTGACGGACGACTGAAAGAATGTGCCGGTCATTCAATTAACGGTGGTGTCGAAGCAATGATAACAGTGATAGCCAGAGTCATGGATGTTTGGTTGTATCGTCGTTCGGTCTCAAGAGCGGTATTTTCTTGGTGCTTATCTGATCTTGGTTTAGGCCTTGGGGGTTTGTACTTGGAAAACATCGCCCTTGACTCGAGTGATAATTGCTTTACTTTAAATGTTTGCTTTGCTATGTTTGTTTCTGCTTAGTGTGTGTCTGGGGGCTATCACTGTAGAAAGAGGTGGAGTGGGAGGGTTGGATTCCTATTCCTTTTTCCTTTATGCTCTTTTGGTATGTTGTTAGTTAATTTACCGCTCACTAAGACTGTTGTCTGACTCAAGGCTTTATGTTTTAACTCTTATTGCCTTGGGCTGTTCGTCCATTTTGGGACGGGCAGACAAGGTAGCAGGTGACATGTGCTGTTCTTGCTTCCAACGATGCTGATGACGAAGACGAGCTGGAGGCTTGCATATTATTTTCTTACTATATGTACTGGATGTTCCGCTGCTTGTATAATTCTCTGAGTGATATGTAGTGAGGCTTGATGTATTGACTATTCAGATGTTTGTATTCAACTATTATGAAGTTTTATATGATGACATTCTATTCTGTGAAGCTTCACTATATATATATGTTCTATTGTATTTTATCCATGCGCTGTGAGTTATACGATAGATTCTGCTGTTTTAATTCACCCTGACAATCGTCCATGGCTGCCTGGCACACTTTACAGCGCACTATCTCTAGGTTTAGTGCTGGGGTCATGGGCGGTCGTCACATTTGGTATCAGAGCTTTGGTTAATCGATTTTACCCAACGCTCGCTGACGTAACTACGTATGAGAGACGTAATTGTATTTTGATGGATGATTACTATATATAATATAGTAGCCTGGTAGAGTTTGAGTCCTTTATGCAGTTGTTTCTCAAGGTGTGCTAATCATTCCTTTTTATAGATATTAAGGATGAGCCGAAGAGGGAGACCAGCTGCTAGGGAAGGCCATGCTGCTGAGGGGACTGCTGATTATGCAGCTATGTTCGAAGCTATGATGACTTCGATCATGAGAAGGATACCAGTTCCGGGGACAGCAGTTGATGTTGGAGTTCAAGTCCAAACTCCAAAACCAGTGGATTTTGCTAAGTTGTGTAAAGACTATACTGCTCTTGGAGGGAAGGTTTCTTGGGAACAGAATCAACCATTGATGTCCAAAGATGGATAGATACCTGTAGAAGGATCTTTGGTGATTTGGGAATTGAGGATGCAACTAAGAGGAAGTTAGCATCAAGACAGCTTCAAGGGAGAGCTTCTGATTGCTGGAACTCTATCACCATTGATACTCCAAAGGAAGAGATTACTTGGGAGCAATTCCAAGTCAGATTTGAAGCTAAGTTCATTTCTACGGCCTAGAAATCTGTTCTGTTCAAGAAGTTTGTGGAACTCAAGCAAGGTGGAAGACCAGTTCTCGAGTATGTTTCTAAGTTTGAAGCTTTGTCCAAGTATGCCCGATCGTATATTGAATCTGCATACCAGAAGAATGAGAAGTTTGTGACAGGCTTGGATAGTTATCTTGGGAGGCAGTTGGTGGATCATTTGGACGATCCATTTGAGAAGCTTGTGGAGAAAGCACTCAGGCACGAGAATCTGTTTCCTAAAGAAGGATCTGTTGTTGCTGTGACCAAGGAGGAGTTTAAACCACAGCAGGGTGGAAACAAGAAGAGGAAGCAACAGCAGCAGAAGGGTAAGGATGGCCAGAAGAAGCCGAAGGGCGAAGTGACCTGCTACAACTGTCAGCAGAAGGGCCATTTCTCTAGAGATTGCAAGAATCCTAAGGTGCCGATGAAGTGTCACAACTGTGACAAGCCGGGGCATATCAGGAAGAATTGTCCGAAACCGTGGAAGGACAAGCAGATTGTGCAAGCTGATGCTTTGGGGGCTGTTCCATCATCTTCGAAAGCTCCTACCGCTGAAGAGAAAGAAAAGAGTGTAGTGGTTCAAGGTACTCTTTTCCTATGTGGTGTTCCAGTGAGAGTGCTATTTGATACTGGGGCGTCACATTCATTTGTTTGTAATGAACTTGTAGGCCGGTTGGGTTTAGAACCAAATATTGTTGATAGGCCATTGGTTGTGACTAATCCAGTTGGGGGTTCGTCTTGTTTGTGTATGCTATGCCGTGGTCTGATTGTATCGAGTCATGATTGCTCTTTTGTTTGTGATTGTTTTGTTCTGAACTTTGCGGGGTTCGGAATTATTTTGGGTATGGACCGGCTTAGGATGTATGCGGCAAAGGTTGATTGTGAAAGGTTGGAGGTGACAGTCGAGAATGTGGAGGGGCGAAAGATTGTGATACGATGTAAGCATGAAGAAGGCGTCTTCATGAGCTTCATGTATTCGCTGGTTGTTCCACGGGATGGACTGTCATCTATGCCAATCGCTAATGGATTTGAGGATGTCTTTGACGAGGCCAAAGGGTTACCGCCGCATAGAGAGATCGAGTTTCGTATAGATCTAGTTGAAGGAGCCAGACCTGTTGTGATGCCTCTTAGGCGGATGGCGCCTAGGGAACAGCAGGAGTTGAAGGTGCAGGTTGATGATCTTTTACAGAAAGGATTCATTCGGCGTAGTGTGTCCGAACGGGGTGCACCAGTTGTGTTTGCAACCAAAGCGGATGGATCGTTGAGGTTGTGTGTGGATTATCGTGAGCTGAATAAGGTGACTAAGAAGAACAAGTATCCATTGCCAAGAATAGATGACTTGTTTGATCAGCTTCACAAAGCTAAGGTGTTTTCTCAGATGGATTTGGCAACGGGATTTCACCAGTTGAGGGTGGCCAAGGATAGTGTGCCATAGACTGCTTTTCAGACACCATCCGGTTTCTTTGTGTGGCTGGTAATGCCGTTTGGATTGACTAATGCGCCAGCATATTTTGTGGATCTTATGAATAGAGTGTTCAGAGATCAGTTGAGCAAGTTCGTACTAGTGTTCGTGGATGATATTCTGATTTATTCCAGAACTGAAGAAGAGCACAAGACGCACTTGCGTATTGTTTTGGAAATCTTATGAAAACATCAGCTGAAGGCTAAGTTTTCGAAGTGTCACTTCTGGAAGAGTGAAGTGAGGTTCTTAGGCCATATTATTTCTGGAAATGGAATAGCGGTTGATTTCGCTAAGGTGGCAACAATCCAGGATTGGGTTAGACCTAAGAATGCATCAGATGTGAGAAGATTTCTTGGATTAGCAGGATACTATCGTCGATTTATTAAAGACTTTTCCAAGGTGGCTGCACCATTAATAGGATTGACGAAGAAGAACCAAGTGTTCAGATGGGATGATAAGTGTGAGCAAGCTTTCAGAATCCTGAAAGAGCGACTGACAAGTGCTCCTGTTTTGACTATTCCAAGTGGGAATGATGAGATGGTGGTTTACACCGACGCATGTGGTACTGGACTTGGAGCAGTGCTGATGCAGAAGGATAAAGTTGTTGCGTATGCAAGTCGACAACTGAAGCCGCATGAAAGGAATTATCTGACTCATGATTTGGAGTTAGCGGCGATTGTTTTTGCTCTGAAGATGTGGAGACATTACCTATTGGGAGTTCGATTCGAGCTGTTTACGGATCATAAGTCGTTGAAGTATCTTTTCTCCCAAAAGGATTTGAATCTTCGGCAGTAACGATGGCTAGAGTTTTTGGCATCATATGATTTTGGTATAGCTTGTACTCCGGGAAAGGGTAACGCAGTGGCAGATGCGTTAAGTTGAAGACATGCAGGATTGGGAGTCATGTTTTCAGAATGGAAGAATCTCAAGTATTTAGCTGGATTTGACTTCAGGCCCAGATGTGAATTGGAACCTGAGATGTTGACAAACTTATCGATAAGACCGACCCTTGTGGAAAGGATTGGTGAGAGCCAAAAGCGAGACGATAAGCTTACCAAGATTATCCGTGATTTGGAGTCTAGATTGGATCCAGAAAAGGATAAAGGATTCGAGGTCGATCGAGAAGGTTGGCTTCGGAAGCAAGGACGACTAGTTGTTCCCGATATAGATGAATTGAGAAGTGAAGTTCTGAAGGAAAGTCATCACTCGAAGTTGACAATTCATCCAGGTGGAAACAAGATGTATCGGGATATGAAGAGAACCTAATACTGGGAAGGTATGAAGAAGGATGTTGGAAATTTTATTTTCAAATGTATGAACTGCCATTTGGTAAAAGCCGAACAGAAGAAGCCAAGTGGATTGCTTCAGCCATTAGAAGTTCCTACATGGAAGTGGGAGCAAATATCGATGGATTTTATTGATGGGCTACCTAGAACAAGAATGGGAAATGAAGGGATTTGGGTCATCGTAGATCGTCTGACTAAGAGTGCAAGATTCATTCCTGTTCGATCGACTAGGACTGCATCAAAGTTAGCTGAGTTGTATGTTAAGTGGATAGTTCGATTCCATGGTATTCCAAAGAGTATAGTGAGCGATCGAGACCCATTGTTCACTGTGGATTTTGGAAGAGCTTTCAGGAAGTTTTGGGAACCGAGTTGTGTTTGAGTACAGCTTATCACCCTCAAACAGATGGTCAGACCGAGAGAGTCAACCGAGTTTTGGAAGATCTCCTCAGAGCTTGTGTTTTGGATTTCGGAGGATCATGGGAAGATCACCTTCATTTGGTGGAATTTTCGTATAATAACAGTTACCAGTCAAGCATTGGTATGGCACCGTATGAGGCATTGTATGGAAGACCGTGTAACTCTCCTACGTGTTGGTTAGAAACAGGAGAAAAGTTGATACTTGGGCCAGATATGATTCGACAGACTTCGGATTGTATAGAGATCATTCGGCAACGAATGAAGGCAGCCCAAGACCGACAGAAAAGTTATGCCGATAAGCGTCGTAAGGATTTGGAATTCGACGTAGGTGATATGGTTTTTGTGAAGATTTCTCCATTGAAGAATGTTATTCGATTCGGGAAGAAAGGAAAATTGACTCCGAGATTTGTTGGACCATTCCCGATCATCGAGCGAATTGGAAAGCTCGTCTACCGATTGGAGTTACCAGAGAAGATGTCGGGTGTGCATAATGTTTTTCACGTATCGTATCTATGGAAGTATGTGCACGACTCGAATACAGTGGTTTCTGCTGATAGCTGTGAAGATTTCGAAGTTGATCCAGTCGATAAGAGACCTCGTAAGCCGCTTCGTGTTGTGGAAACCGACACGAAACAGCTTAGGAAGAAGGTAGTTAAGTTGCTTAAGATACAATGGAGTGATGATGATAACGACTGTACATGGGAGGTGGAAGAGAGGATGAAGGCAGCTCATCCTGAACTCTTCAAGGTATGGCCCTAAGGTGTCGTGTCATCTAACGACATTGTAACTTGTTCTAGTTTTAGAATTCTGCATGCTAAGCTAGAATTGGATACATGGTTTGTTGATTGCTATGGATGGTAGGCATGCAGAATAGTCTTTGATTGCTCTGTTTGTTTGGGATTTCGGGGGCGAAATTCAAAAAGGGGAGAGAATGTAACGACCCGTATTTTTACGGATCGAAACATCGTAAAACAGTTGACATTAGGTTGCATTGTTGATAAGTTGTCCATAGTCTAAGTCCTAGGTCGTAGAGTTGTTAGGTCGGAGTAGACGACCTAAGAAAGTGGAGCGACCTAAGGATTTTGGGATAGGTCGTATAGGAGTTGGGTCGTATGGTGGCTTAGGTCATGGGGTAGGTTAGGTCGGTTGGAGCGACCTATAGGAAGTTGGCGACCTAAGGTAGTGGACGACCTAAGAGTTAGCAACCTACAGGAAACTGCGACTTAAGAAGATAGCGACCTAAGGTTTGAGCGACTTAAGGAAAGGCAGCGACCTATAGGAGTTAGCGACCTAAGGAATGAAGCGGCTTAAGGGGTTAGCGACCTAGTAGTTAGCGTAGTTAGGTCGTTAGACGACCTAAGGAGTTAAGTCGTGAGCTTCTGTGTTGAGTTAGGTCGTAGGCGACCTAAGTTAGTTAGGTCGTGAGCTTCTGTGTGTGTTAGGTCGCATGTGTGTTAGGTCGTAGAAGCGCGCATGTGTTAGGTCGTAGGCCGCGTGGATGCGCAGATCTGGGTTAGGTCGTAGGTCGTAGAAGCGCATGCGTTAGGTCGTTGGTCGTGGAGTTTCGTTAGGTCGTGGATGCGCATAGGCTTGGGTCTGTTGGGTCGAAGTTTTAGGTCGTAGGGTTTCTTAGGTCGTGGACGACCTAATAGCGAGCAAACGACCTAAGTTTTTCCAGCCTATAAATACACGTCCATTTCTTCATTTTTGGGATTCGGATTTTGAAGCGACGAAGTGCTGCCATTTTGAGAGCTCGAGTTCTACACTTCTTCACTTCTTTTCTCCACTCTAATCTTGTGATTCCTTCCATCCAAATCGAAGATCCAAGAGCCTAGATTGAAGATCTTCATCCATCAAAGAGAGATTTCATCGTTTGAAGCGGATTTGTGATAGATCGAGTTAGATCCTTCGCTGTCTAGGTCTGAAGTGTGTAGCTTTTGAGGTGTCTAGGTGATTTGGTGAGTGGTGATTATCTCTCACACGGATCCAAAGGAGTATATCGAATCGTTGGTTTGATTTGGTGTTAAAATAGTGATTTCCATACATTTTCGTAAACTTAAGTATAGATCCATTGTTCATGATGATTTGACATCCATTTTACTACATGTTAACCTATGCAAGTTCATTCATCAAGATTATAGAGATATTGCCCATGTTTTCATACTTGCTAGATTTAGACTCTTTATTTACAAGATTACCATTATTGTTATAATTGTTTATTAGATCATATTTGAATGTTTGATTACTTGGATTAATGATTGACTTGATTGATCGTTATGAATTAGTTGATTGATGATTTGATTTAGACAAGATGGTCGAAGATGATTCAAAAGCTAAGGGAAAGGCTCTTGAATTGGGAAAGCTTCTCGTGGCATATGAAGCGGATGATGAAGCTCATATGGATAGATTTGATGATGATGATGTTGAGATGAGGCTTTGCTAGGATGTGATGAAGCGAGGCATAATATGAGATAGCCTTGGTCTAATCCAGACGAGATCATTCCAAGCATGTTGATAACTCGGTGAAATGGTTCGAGTTTGAGGATAATGGTTTGCTCGAGAGGCGCTTGAGCTAGTATGGAAATAGTCATCGAGGAGGATGACTAGAAGGCTGAGATTTCATCGTTGTTGAAGGTTCTAGCATGCTCAAAGCAAGAGTACGCTGGGCAGATTCGATAGTCCCTAAAGACTACTGATTGGTAGTCAAGTACTGTGGGCAGATTCGATAGTCCTAGGCACGGGTTTCGACGACGTGCGGAGTTATGTCTAGAACTGGGGTTTCCATTAGCCCTTGACGGACGGCTGAAAGAATGTGCCGGTCATTCAATTAACGGTGGTGTCGAAGCAATGATAACAATGATAGCCAGAGTCATGGATGTTTGGTTGTATCGTCATTCGGTCTCAAGAGCGGTATTTTCTTGGTGCTTATCTGATCTTGGTTTAGGCCTTGGGGGTTTGTACTTGGAAAACATTGCCCTTGACTCGAGTGATAATTGCTTTACTTTAAATGTTTGCTTTGCTATGTTTGTTTCTGCTTAGTGTGTGTCTGGGGGCTATCACTGTAGAAAGAGGTGGAGTGGGAGGGTTGGATTCCTATTCCTTTTTCCTTTATGCTCTTTTGGTATGTTGTTAGTTAATTTACCGCTCACTAAGACTGTTGTCTGACTCAAGGCTTTATGTTTTAACTCTTATTGCCTTGGGCTGTTCGTCCATTTTGGGACGGGCAGACTAGGTAGCAGGTGACAGGTGCTGTTCTTGCTTCCAACGATGCTGATGACGAAGACGAGCTGGAGGCTTGCATATTATTTTCTTACTATATGTACTGGATGTTCCACTGCTTGTATAATTCTCTGAGTGATATGTAGTGAGGCTTGATGTATTGACTATTCAGATGTTTGTATTCAACTATTATGAAGTTTTATATGATGACATTCTATTCTGTGAAGCTTCACTATATATATATATATATCTGTGTTCTATTGTATTTTATCCATGCGCTGTGAGTTATACGATAGATTCTGCTGTTTTAATTCACCCTGACAATCGTCCATGGCTGCCTGGCACACTTTACAGCGCACTATCTCTAGGTTTAGTGCTGGGGTCATGGGCGGTCGTCACACTTACAGTCTTTTAAATTGAACCATGACAGTGCATTCGCCTACTGCTTTTATTTTTGGAATCTAATCTCCTTTCTTGTACTATTTACCTCATTTCAAACTTGTATCAATTCCTATTGTCCACCCACAAAAAGAATTTTTCCAACTTAATAATTTTTCATCTTAGAAAAATCAACGAGCTACATACGCGATCTACTATATTTCTTTTTCAAAAGAATTAACATTTTTATTAAAATATATTTACTGTTATTTTCGGTCCAACAAATTTTAATTTTTTTACCAAAGCCTTTTATTTAATATAATGTAGTATTTATTTTCTAAAAAATTTATATTTACTTATTTATCAAAGATAGGGTTTTTTTACCTTCAAAACCCTTAAAAATCATTTCAAATATATTACATATATATTTTCCCAAACTTCTATATTAAAATTGTTTCAACTTTTAAAACTATTTTCTATTGGGTTGGACTCAAAGTGGATTTCTATTTGTCCCTTCTGTTGGAATTCTCTTCCTTCAACTTACTTATTGACTTATCTTCTTCCAACCATAAAAATCCGGCTATCATCTTGAAGCGACTGCTACACATCAACCTTCTGGAAATCAGTTGCTTCTGGATATTTACAACATATGGATTCTTACTTTTTCCTTATCTGGACCTTTTGTGCATCATCAATCGACATCATACAGGGATTTACAATCATTGGGCTATCGGGAGCCTAACTAGGGAGTCATGTACCATCCAGCTTTAAGGACCTTCCATACATTGCATTCATGCTCTCTTAAGTCAACGCCCTTCCATATGACCTATTTCCCATAGGATAATCGGGGTAGGTGTATACCTTCAAATTCTACCATTATTCCAATTCATAATCAACTTATCTACATTTCAGTGTATGATTGCAACTACTCTATAGTTGGACTATATAAGATTCGGGGCATAACTTTTTATATTTATAGGCAAAAATACAAATACGTTCACTCATCGTTTCCTAATTTTGCAAGATCAACTAACCTAAGCACTGATACCAAATGTAACAATCCGCACTTCAGTGGTCTCGAATTTTCGTTAAATCAAAAATCCAAGTCCACCAAAGTATGGATCGTTGGTTTGGCATCCTGCAAGTAAACGAATAATTGCATATCAGAGCACTATCGATGTATCTCATAGCGGAACAGTAAAGTATAACAAAACATATAGTTAATGACCATGGTTGACACTTCTAATGTCCATTGTCCTTGTCAGTGTTGAACATGCATTAGGAAACATGTCCTACCACCATTCCTGTCTTGCACCAATACCTATCCTTCTAAAGCTATCCTGTGGGTTGTAATTAGGAGGGGGTCAAAGCAACGTTCTGGTGACTGGTGAATTATCCATTTTGTACATAACACTAGTTTATTGAAATCACTTTCCAAAACATGTTATGTCTCTTATTATTTTCCTTAGTCGTTTCGACTCTACGTTTGCAAACGATACGCCCCATCTACTGGAAGTAGACTATAACCATTTACATACACACACACACTACAGTCCCCCTTTGGACCAAGGTACTATCTCCGCTAGTATCTGTAATTCTACACCACCGGGCATCATCAACAATGTCTAAGCCAAATTACCCATTGGCAAAGTAGAACCTTTTGTTAGATCCTAACAGTGGCTCCATAAAAGTTTAGTCGTATTCTATCTCATCTTGGGGGTTTTGCTAACTTGTCTGCTTCCTATTGTACACTCAGCTCCATGGAGTACCCCATTCATTTTCGAAAGAACTCTATTATGGGTTAAGTAGCCTTGCCCTAATAAACTAGCTAATAAACAACTATGGTCGTGCATTACTAATGTGGCCTACCCTAGTAGAAGACGTAGCCCACTAGGTGTAACCCTATCTTTTCCGTTTTGACTGCTTTGGACCAATGACGCACTCAACCTATGTAACTCCTCCACCTGATTTGGTGCCACACCTGTTGATATAGCGTCGAGCTGCTCACCATCCAATTTAGATTGCCTCAATCAAAGCAATACCCCTTTTCCTATTTTTGATGCAAACTACACTTTCTATTGGGGTATTCCTTTTATCTATACATAAGCGTACACTCTCCATAGGTCCTACAGTTGGATATATCACACATCAGTATAATTTATATACAGCTGCTGGTAGCTCCTTGCGGTGAGAAGGCTTCTGTTGCGTAACACTACTGACCTCACATTCCAACCCATTTTAATGATTATGTCATTCTTATTTACTAAGGTATTTACATACTTATATACTTCACATCCATCATAACGTATTTTTGAATTTGTATACATTTAATTATTACTTTTCATTACTTTCAATCATTGACATTCAATAAGTTTTACATAACTTACCTTTTTATTACCTTTGTCCACTGTCACCGTTTCTAGTTTACTTACTAAGATGTTCTTTATTATGATATTAAGTGTACTTAATACTTTCGACGGTATTCTACTAATTATTCATTCCTACGTATCTTTAGTGGTCTATTGGGCTTTTAGTCTCCTTTCTAGTTTAATTATCTCATCTTCCTCTATTGTTCATTTCTTTTGTTGTCTTAATGTGTATTTCAAATTCCCCTTTTAACTATTATTTTTATTCCTATTTACTTCACTTTTTAATACACTTAATGATCTTATATTTTATTGTATTAGAACTACTTCTCTCTTCAAAAGGAATTATTAACACTATAATTCTCTATGAATTACTTAAAAGGATTTGTATTTTATGTGAAATTACAAGGAATACATTTTATTTCTTTATTGAAATAGATAGTACAAACTACGGGGTTTCAATTATTTTGTACATCTCTTTCTTTACATTTACATTCCTTATTATTTTCAAACAATACACCTTTATTTGTAACTTGGATGATTCATAGAGACTTATATTATTATCCATTTACATTCCAATGAATTAAAATATGTTAAATCCTAACCTAATTACAATCAATCCGAATAATAGTCAAATCAAATCTAGAATTCTAAACTAATTCTAAACTATTATATATCCCCAATTTATTCCATGACCAATTTCGTTAAATATATTCCACATTCAATTTCATTAAATCTGTTTCATAATAAATTTCATTAAACCTATTTTATGGTCATTATGCATATACAATTTATAATCTAATTCGTTATTTATCATTCGAATGTATATGCGTATTCAATTAAAAATACCAAACTGAGATTTATATCTATTCCTTTTGCATTTATAATAAAATATCCAAAATGATTTTAAACACAGATGAAATAGATTTCAACGATATAAATCTAATCCTATTCAAAATATGTAATTTCCCACTAACCTTTTGATTAGCTCCAATTCTCCAGATCTGGATCCATTCCCTTTTTTATTTGACTCTCCATTACTTTAAATACAAAATAATAAAAAGAGTACACATCTATTAAAACTATAGATATGCGGAAAGGATTCAATCAATCTTAAATTAAAGTTTCAGATTTATGAATTTACCTTTATTTCCGTTCTGAATTACCTCTACTCTTCTCTTTTCTCATTTTCCGCTTTTCTCCACTTATACACATATATATGATATAATATTTTACTACTTTTCGAATTCTAGAAATTGTAGAGAAAAGAGAATGGTAGAGCTCCTCTTAGTAACCTAGAAAATATGAGAAGAGAAGTGAGAAACTATGCGTGTATTTATAGAGGTTCGAGTTAACCAAAAGTTAGATTTATCCTAGGCAATCTTTATTTCAATCAGAGATGCCCCTTCATTACTTCGCGCGCAAGTAAAATATTATAGTGTATCACATTCGTCCATCCCTTATTTTAAAAGCATGATTCAACACAAGCAACATTCGACCGCCTAAGGCCTATGGTCGGCCGCTACCAGTCTACCTGGGTGTATTAGTGGTCGGCCTATTGTTTGTTAATTTTTGTTCGTGATTCGTTTACCTTTTATTCCTTATTTGATGCACCAATATAATTTATTTCCACTATATATGTCCTCTCTGATTTGACTTAACGTTAACATTTCTTAACATTTAATTTTTTTCCATTAGCATTAGCAATTAACATTTATTAACTTTTATTAGCATAATTACAAATATAATTATTTCTGACTCAAAAAATTCAAACGTTAATAACTTTTCCATTTGAACTCCGATCGGGAAACTCTATATATGAAAATTGATTAGAAAATCTCCACGAACCGAACGGTATAATTTTTGCAACCAAATTCTGAAGTTTAGAAAAATTCTATTTTTCGATGTTATCATATATTAATTGATTTCTTTTTAATTAATTATCGTAAAATTTTAGGGTGTTACATTATCCCCATTTAAAAGAATTTCTTCCCTGAAATTCATCAAGGACTGAATAATGTAACACAACGAACAACTATGCTAAACTAACAAACCAATTAGTGTTCAACCAATTTTGCAACCAATCGTGTACAAGTGCATAGTGTATCACAACATATATGATATGCTTATTGCGTAAATCTAAATTAGCACCTCATTTAAGAATGCATCTTTTTAAAATAGTTTTGAAAGTATGATGCAAACACCCTAAATATACTGTAGTTTTATATACATGCAACTTTTGAAAACCAAAAACTTGTTTTTACATCCAAATTTTATCATACTTCTACAAATAGAAGCATAGTTCATTCAAATTTTCATCCAATCCCTACCATCCAAAATCCTTGCACACCGTTGCTAATAACCAAATTTAGAAAAATACCATTTTCTTAATCTATTTTTTTTATGCCAGGAAAAGGGTTTAGATAGAAAATTCAATATTTTCATTTTTTTTCTCTTGAGTATCCAACATCCTACCGTGCTTTAGAACTTTCTCTTTGCCCCAATTATTTTTTAACTTTTCCAAGTACAGTTTGCATAGTTAATTTTATTTCAAATCTTTAAATTTTTAGAATAAAATTAATTTAAAACCGGTTTAGTTCACTTACCACAAGGTATGGAGAAAGTGACATCATAGTTAAATAGCTGTCTCATCTCTAATCGTATTCTATTTTACTGCCACTTCTGCTATATAGTAAAATCTAAACTAGTTACCTGTCAACTATTCCCCATGTCAAGTATGTGGCATTTTCAAAATTTGATTTCCTTCTTTCTGCCCAAAATTATTTCTATATTACATTTTAAAATATTTGTACAAATTTTTAGACTTAAAATTTTATGTCACAAAAAATTTCAAAAACTTTTCACAAGGGTATTTTATTTTCCAAAACTAAGAATTTTGAACAAAAATTTCAAAAGTATACATATATATCTTTCAAAACTAATTGTGCCACACTACATGACATTGGGGTCTAGCCAATAGTTTAATGTCCATAATGGACTTTATGTACCTATGCGGTAAATTTCAACTTTACAATTTTCATTTATAATAACAACCAGCACACACGTTCATTTATAAATTTCAACTTTTAAGGTACAAGGACATTGATCCATAGCTTGAAGCCATTCTATCCCTATCCTACGCTTGTTGAAATTTATTTCCCAAATTTTTTTGGGACTTACATTTTTGTTTCATTTTCATTTTAGTAGTAAATTAAACAAATTTTCTTAATTCATTACTTAACTTCCAGTATCTACTAGTTTATTTTCGTTTTGCATTAGTTAAGCGTCTTTCTTGAGATTTCTTTATCTTATTTTTTCCCGCAATATTGTGGTCCACACCGAAAACACATAAAAATGAACATTTCCTATAATAACGTACACTCTTTTATACCAATAGAGACAATTAATGCTTACAACCCAACTAAAAGAAAAACAATTATTGGAAGGAAATACAACAACTACTATAACCTACTAACTACTACTACATATGGACCTTTCTAACATGCCATCATTCTCCAAGCCGCATACCTTAACTTTCCTTTATGGCTTTTGATGAATAAGGTCCATTTATTACTTCCATCACCACATTGTCCTTTATGTGTGTTTGTCATCTCATAACCCTCTATTACCTCTTCTTTAAGTCCAAATATCCGGATATTACTCTCGAATCTTGGTATTTACTTCCTTTATCTTTGACCCTTCATACGAGCATATCCTAGATCTCATAGAAATGTATTTTAGTACTATTTATCATTCCTATGCGGGTTCTTCTTCTAGCTTACACATGTGTCTAACAAAACATTCCTAGGTTCTTGCCAATATTCTTTACGCTCTACGGGGATTCTGTATTGCTACTCTATGAGTAGTCATCGCTGTCTTCTTCATAGCATTACCTTTTATCCCATCTTACCTATGCAGTCATTCGTATCTACTCTATATTTAAAAATTTTGTTTGGCCTTTGCTTAAAAAATTCTTCAAAAATTAAAACTTGAAAATTTTGAAGTATTTTAATCCCAAAACCTTTATCTTTAAAGGTACAACTTAAAATCATTTTTACAAATTCAAAATAACTTAATATCTTAACTTTTAAGACTACAATTAAAATTTTATAAAGTTTTTTTTCCTTTTAAAGACCTTTTTCAACTTTTACTTCATAAAAATTGGGACTTTACTCAAACTATTTATTAAGTTTTTCTTTTAAAAACTCAATTTTTATAACAAACCATTTTTTTTTCAAAAATATACTTTACAATATTTCCATACATCCTTTATAAGTTTTAAGAAATAAAAACTGGAGTAGATAAAATCAACCCTCACTCTATCATTTTCCAATCACTCATACTATCTTCATTTTCAATCCTTGGCGGAGTTTCTAATATCATGTGAGGGAGAATTTTTAAAAGATACTCGCAATAAATACGCACAATAATGAAAAATGTCCACTTTCGTTTGCTTTGCCTTTAATTTCTTATAATGCTTCTAATTAGGTTACTAGCATTATTTTTAATATAATAACCTTATATTATTTCTAATTACCAACATTATTTTATATTAATTCCAAATATTATTATTATTTATATTTTATAATGTTACTACTGTTTATATTTCTACTCTCATTTAATGATTCCTCTTAATTAACCTTTCTCTTAACTTACAATCTTGTTAATTGAACAATGACAGTGCATGCCCTTACTGCTTTTATTTTGGGATTTAGTCTTCTTTCCCGTACTATTTACCCCATTTCAAACATATACCACTTCCTATTATCCACCCATAAAAGGAATTTTTCCAACTTAATAATTTTTCATCGTAGAAAAATCAATGAGCTACATACGCTCTACTATATTTCGTTTTCAAAAGAATTAACCTTTTTATTAAAACTCATTTAATGTTATTTTCGGTTCAACAAAGTTTAAATTTTCTACTCAATCTTTTTATTTCATATAATATAGTTTTTTTTAAATTAATATTTACTTATTTTTCAATGATAGGGTTTCTCTAGCTTCAAATAATTCCCTTGAAAATCATTTCAAATATACATATATATTTTCCAAACTTTTATATTAAAATCATTTCAACTTTTAAAACTATTTTCTATTGGGTCGAACTCAGAGTGGATTTCTATTTATCGCTTCTTTTGGACTTCTATTCCTTCAACTTACTTATTAACTTTTCTTCTTCCAACTATAAAAGTTCAACTATCATCTTAGAGTGACTACTACACACCATCCTTAGGGAACTCAATTGCTTTCGGATATTTACAACATAGGATTCTTACTTTTCTCTTATTTGGTCCTTTTGTACATCATCAATGGACATTATATGCAGATCTATAATGATTAGGCTACTGGGAGCCCAACTAAGGAGTCATGTACCATCCAGCTTTAAGGACCTTCCATATGCTACACTTATGCTCTCTTAAGTCAATGCCTTTACATACCACCTATTTCCCATAAGGTAATCGAGGTAGGTGTATATCTTCAACTTCTTTTATTATTCCGACTCATAATAAACTTAGCAGTATTTGAGCGTATGGTGGCAACTATTATATAGTCGGAATTTATAAGATTCGACGTATAATATATTTATATTTGTAGGGAAATATACAAATACGTTCACTCATCGTTTCCTAGTTTTTCAAGTTCGACTAACTTAAGCTCTGATACCAAATGTGACAACCCGCTTCTAAGTGGGTCCGAATTTTCGCTAAATCGAAAACCCAAGTCCATCAAAGTATGAATCATTGGTTTAGTATCCTACAAGTAAACAAATAATTGCATATCAGGGCACTATCGATATATCTCAAAGCGGAATAGTAAAGTATAATAGTACATATAATTACTGACCATGGTTAACACTTCTAATGTTCGGTGTCCTTGTTAGTGCCGAGCATGCATTAGGAAACCTATCCTACCACCGTTCCGACTTGCACTAATACCTGTCCTTCTAAAGCTATCATATGGGTTGTAATGAGGAGGGGGTTAGAACAACATTCTGGTGACTGGTGAATTATATATTTTGTACATAACACTAGTTTATGTCAATTTCTTTCCACCACATGTTATGTCTCTTATTATTTTACTTAGTTTTTTCGACCCCATGTTCGCATACAATACGCCCCATTTGCCAAACTTAGACTATAACTACATACACATATATATATATATATATAACTATATAAGTACCACAATCCATCTTTAGACCAATATACTATCCCAACTAGTATCCGTAATTCTGCATTGTCGGGCATCATCATCAATGTCTAGGCCAAATTGCCTACGTGCAAAGTAGAACCTCCCGTTAGTGCCTAATAACGGTGTTACAAAAGTTTAGCCATATTCTATCTCGCCTTTGGGATTTACTAACATGTCTGCATCCTATTGTGCACTCAACTCCATGGAATACCCCATTCATTTTTGTAAGAACTCTTCTATAGGTTAATCAGCCTTGCCCTAACAAACAAACTAGCAAACAACTATAGTTGTGCATTACCTAACATGGCCTACCCTAGTAGGAGGCGTATCCTGTTAGGTGTAATCATGCCTTTCTCGTTTTGACCATTCTGGATCGATGATGCACTCAACCTACGTAGCTCTTACTCCTGCTTCGGTGCCACACCTGCTGACATAGCGTCGAGCTGCTCACCATCCTATGTAGATTGCCTAATGCAATCAAGGCAATACCCTTTCCTATTTTTGAAGCAAACTCCACTTTCTATTAGGGTATTCCTTTTATCTATATGCAAATGTATGCTCTCCAAGCTTCCTATAGTTGGATATGTGTGACGCCCCACCTCAATACCCACGCTAGCCAAGGACACTACGATGTAGTGCTGTCAACTAGCACGGAGAATAAGGCTGTTGAGGAGCGACCATCCATGTAATTGCTTATCACATGGTGGCCATAAAATAATCTTCGAAAACAAACATAGAAATAAACATAACACAAATCAGTCATAGACATCCATATCACAAAGGCGAAAAAAGATATGAATATATAACTAACACATGAAAGTGTACATCAGAGTAATGGTCAAAAAGATCCACAATAATACAAAAGAATAGCAACACGTGCTATACCAAAAGAATACAACTATGAGTCCATATCTCAAGTGTATACAACAAAAACTGCTAAACTAAATAGTTAGCCAAAAGTCAGAGTAGCAAATCCCGGGAGGAAGTCAAGCAGAAGCACCTATAACATCTCGGTCTGACCCGAGTATTATTTAAGAAAATAATAAACGGATCAGTCTAACTATAAATATCAGATGACATGATATAAAATAAAAGATATGGCATAAACATAAAATATCCATACTGACATACTACTATAAGTATGAAAATGATGATCAACAGGAGATCAACCGATGAGAAATGATCAATATCACAAGAATCTTCTCAAAGATCCAAAGAGGGAATCGTACCCTAAACTTGTACTCATAACAAGTCAATGACATAAAAATCCAGAAATCAAAACAAGAAATCCAGAAATCATAAAAAGAGAAAGAGGCCTATCACATGATGGTCCGAAGACCATGGGGAGCTACCCCATAAGTGTGAGTCGGAATCACACAGATTGAGGTCTAGGCTAACCAAAAAGCAAAAAGGTATGTGTGAGTGGAATCACACAAGTGGTGTCTAGCCTAACCTCGCAAACAAAAAGGTATGTGTGAATGGAATCACACAAGTGGTGTATAGACTAACCTTGCAGACAAAGAGATATGTGTGAGTCGGAATCACACCAATGCGGTCTAGTCTAACCTTGCAAACAAAGAGACATCGCACAATTGCTAGTCTAAATCATAAAATGATCGTCATGATCAACGAGAAGTGTCAATCACACCAAGCTAGTAAATATATGAGTTTAGCTTCATGTCCCATAACCACTTGCTTAACTTAAATATTTACGAACAAGCTGTAAATCTTCACTAGGAAATTGTCACAAAAAGGGTTCAATCGAACAAGTCCAAGAGCTAACTGACGAAGTGAACGCAAGCGTTTCATACCACTCGTTTTACTAAGTCGTTTAAGTCTCTCATTCGAGTGAAGTAAAGGCTTGTATATACTAGTAGATTGGAAATCGGTTTGAGAAAACGAACTTTTGATATTTAAAATAGTGTTGAAATTGCTTTGATGAAAGAGTTTTGATATTTAGTACTAATTGAAACCTTCATATATCTTTAAAGTGACAAGTCATAAAACGATTGTAGAAACAAATCAAATCACATCAATTCACATTCGAAGACGTGAGTAAAGTCCAAAGAAGTCAATCCCAAAACCACCAAAGTAGAAATTCTGATAAATGTTTTTCAGATAAGATCCCTAAGGAAAAATAGGTCATACGACCTAAGGAAATCGCGACCTAGCGAATGACAGGTCATTCGACCTAAGGGTAAGGTCGGAGGCGACCTACGACTTAGTGGTGGAAGACAGAGCGACCTAAGTGGAATGGCCACGCGACCCAATGACCTAACGAAGGAAGCGACTTAACGAAGGAACAGGGTGCGCGACCTATAGGGTTCAAAGGTCCAGCGACCTAACAGATGCAGGCCAAGCGACCTAAAGGGGTAATGGATCGAACGACCTAAAGAGAATGCGCGACCTAACTGGGTTCGCGACCTAAGATAGGCGAACGATCTAACTGGGTTCGCGACCTAACAAGGTGCGACCTAAGGTCTTGCGACCTAAGGGAAAAAAGGTCTTACGACCTAACAGTTAAAAGGTCCTACGACCTAATAGTTTAAAGGTCCTACAACCTAGAGGGGAACAAGGCCATGCGACCTAAAGTGCCACGCGACCTACGACTTAAGGCCTGGAACGACCTAGTGGAGTTAGGTCGGGGACGACCTAAAACATTAACTCGTGGACGACCTATGGCTTAACTCGTGAACGACTTAGCGCAGGCGAACAGAAATACGAAGGCGGTGACTTTTCAACGCGCGCGACCTAAAGCCCTAACTCGCGTACGACCTAGCGATGGCCAGAACGACCTAATGCCAGAAAATCACCAAAACACCAAAATTTGTAGTTTTTTGCCAATCCAATCCAAACCAGATGCAAACAAACATGCTAAAGTGATGAGGAATCATTCCCAACAGTCCAATGACGATTATAGGCAAGATGTGAGATCAAAAATCTCACCTTTTCATGGAATTTGATGAAGATGGAGATTGAAAGCAAGGAGAAGCAATCCAAAGCTTGAATCCACTATCTTCTACTTGAATTTGGAGTTGAATCTCGGATTTGCAATAGAATTTGAGTTTGGAGTTTTAATTTCCACTTCCCACCACCATTTTTTATGAAGCTTGAATGTTAAAACAAATGGTGAATGAAGTGAGGAAGAGGGTTGGGCTGAACTAAGGAAGGTGCAGTCCAAACCAAAGTCACAAGTGGGAAAAGTGACGAAAATTTCACTATCTCCAAACATATCGAAGTTTACACTCAAAAAGATCGCAAATGTCATTTTGAACTCAATGGGGGTGGTATCGAGTCCTAATTTGACCGTATGCAAAAAGTAGCTTTTCGGACTAACATCCGACTAACGATAAAATATTTAAATAAAATATTTAAATATAAAATCGACAAATATGCGGGTTGTTACAATATGTCTCACATCAGTATAATGTATACACAACTGTAGGTAGCCCCTGGTAGTAGACATGCTTCTGTTTTGTAACACTACTGACCTTGCATTCCACCCCATTTTAATGACTATGTCATTCTTATTTATTAAGTTATTTACTTACTAATATACTTCATGCCTATTATAACGTATATTTGAATTTGTATATATTTATTTATTACTTTTCTTTACTTTCAATCATTGATGTTCAATAAGTCTTACATAACTTACCTTTTAATTACTTTCGTCCACTGTCGTTCATTACTGTTTCTAGTTTACTTACTAAGATGTTCGTTGTTGTTATATTAAGTGTACTTAACTCTTTTGGTTGTATTTTACTATTTATTCATTACTAGTTATCTTTACTTGCCTAGTGGGCTTTTAGTCTCCTTTCTAGTTTAATTACCTCTTCTTCCTCTAGTGTTTATTTCTTATTTTGTCTAAACGTGTAATTTTAAATTCCTTTTTGAACTATTGTTCTTATTCTTATTTACTTCACTTTTTATTATACTTAAAGATCTTAGATTTTAATGCATTGGAACCACTTCCTCATTTAAAAGCAATTGATAACGCTATAATTCTCTATAAACTACTTAAGGAGGATTTGTTTTTTGTGTGAAATTAGAAATAATTGTATTTCATTTCATTATTAAAATAGACAGTACATAATACTGGAGTTTCCTTATTTTATACATCTCGTTCTTTAAATTTACATTCCTTGTTATTTTCAAACAGTACACTTTTATTTATAACTAGGATGATTTATACATACTTATATTATTACCCCTTTTAATTCTTATAAATTAAAATATGTCAAATCCTAACCTCATTACAATCAATCCCAATAATAGTCAAGTCAAGTTTGGAATTCTAAACTGATTCTAAGCTGTTATCTATCCCCAATTAATTCCATAATAAATTTTATTAAATCTATTCCATAATCAGTTTCATTAATACTATTCCATACTCAATTTCATTAAATCTATTCCATAATCAATTTCTTTAGATTTTTTCCATAATCATTATGCATATACAATTCATTATCAAATTCGTTATTTATCATTCTAATCAATATGCGTATTAAATTAAAAATTCCAAACCATGATTTATATCTATTCCATTTTCATTTATAATAAAATTCCCAAAACGATTTTAAACATAGATGAAATAGATTTCAACAATATAAATCTAATCTTATTACAAAACATGTTATTTCCAATCGCCTTTTAATTAGCTCCAATTCTCCAGATCTGGATCAATTCCCTTTTTATTTGACTCCCTCTTACTTCAAATGAAAAATAATAAAAAGAGTATACATCTAATAAAACTACAGATTTAGGGAAAGTATTGAATCAATCTTAAATTAAAGTTTCAAATTTAAGAATTTACCTTTGTTTTCATTTGAATTACTTCTCCCGTACTCTTTTCTCATTTCCCACTTACTCCGCTTATATACATATTTATGATATAATATTTTACTACTTTTAGAATTCTAGAAATTGTAGAGAAAAGAGAATGGCAGTGCTCCATTTTGTAACCCAACAAATATGATTAGAGAAGTGAGAAACTACTTGTGTATTTATAGGGGTTTGGAGTTAACATGGAGCGTTAGGTTTATCCTAGGCAATCATTATTTTAAGCACAAACTTCCCTTCATTACTTCGCGCACAAGTAAAATATTACAGTGCATCACGTTCGTCCATCCCTTATTTTAAAATCATGACTGAACACAGGCTACGGTCGACTGCTTAAGGCCTATGGTCGAGCACTACTAGTCGACCTATTGTTCGCTAATTTTATTGCATGATTAGTTTATATTTTATTCCTTATTTGATGCACCGATATAATTTGTTTCCACTATATATATCCTCTCTAATTTAATTAAACGTTAACATTTCTTAACATTTAATTTTTCCATTAGCATTAGCAATTAGCATTAATTAACTTTTATTACCATAATTACATATATAATTATTTTCCATTGAAAAACTTGAAACATTAATAACTTTTCCATTTCAACTCCAATCGAAAAACTTTATATACGAAAATTGATACGAAAATCGCCATGAATCCAATGGTTTATGTTTCGTAGACAAATTATAAAGTTAAAAAGATCTATTTTTCGGCATTATCCTTTGTTAACAAATTTCTTTTTAATTAATTATCGTAAAATTACGGGGTGCTACATATGGATATTGGCAACATGCAAACCTTATCCTTGATGATTAGTTTGACTATGCCTTATATATGGTTCGTGGTTAGCCATTTGATTTTGAAGAATCCATGAAGTCAAATGATAGCTCGTAGTGGACTTGAACTACGGAACAGAAGTTAGACTCATTGAAGAAGAACAAGACTTGGAATTTGGTACCACCGCCTTAGGAAAGCCGAGCAACAGGGTTGCAAGTCGGTATTCAAGATGAAGGATGATGGGAGATACAAGGCTAGATTAGTTACAAAAAGGTTTCCACAAAGGAAGGGAACGAAGTATGATGAGATATTTGCTCCTGTAATGAGACATATCTCCATCCAGATTTTGCTTGCCATAGTTGCTGCTCATGACTTAGAGTTGGAGCATTTTAATGTGAAGACCACTTTCTTGCATGGTGACTTACAAGAGATTGTAATAACCCAGAATTTTATCGCTTTAATTATGAATATTTAATTAATTTTAAATATTTTAATAATTGATGTTAAAAGCTTAAATAACCCTCTCTTAATTAATAAATAATGAGAGCAAACTCATTTTAAAAGTTTGTTTACAAAAATAAATAGTTCGATGAAAAACTGAAAGTGTGACCGAAAATCTTTTTTTGGAATTTCGACTTTTCATCGACCAAAAATTATCGGAACTTGTTGTGCACACTAATGTACATACATGTACAAATACGAAAATAAGTTTATTAATTTAATGGTTTAAATAAAAAACAAGTTTAAAAAGATACTTAAGTATAATTAAGTAAGAGTGCACTTTTCTTTTCCATTTAAAAAGAATAAAGTATAAAAGTATAATAACGAAAGGACATTAGAAAAAGGTGGATGTGATGGCTTAGTTCGTAACATGATCGGGAGTGGTGTATTGTCTAATTTCTAAAGGAGAGAATTTGCTTATTTTTAGAAAGGGTAGTATAGTAACTAACCAATTTTCAATTTTTATAAAAAGAACACTCTTTCTTTCTTTTCACATTTAAATTTCCATTTTCTTACTTTCTTCCTCACTTCTTCCATTAGTGGCTTCATCCTCTTTATTCTTTTCTTTCTTCAAATCTTCTCCAACTCATTTCAAAATCACTCCTTTTCTTCAATATTTTCTTATGCAAGCCTTTAAAAATATAGATAACCTTCTCTACATCACAAAAATAAAAAAAATCGAATCCAAAACCCCTTAACCCTTCATGGCCATGAGCACTAGTGGAGAGGAGGGGGTGGTGAGTGAGCATTTTGGGCCTAGGGGAGGGCTTTGTCTGAGCTATCAAGGTGATAATGTAATGTGGATTTGGTTTTAAGGTTGTAGGATGAAGTGGTAGCTTTTTAGAAGAATTTTGGTGAGCTAGAAAGTGAGATAGCTCACTTTAAAATAGTTTAAAATTTGGAAAAATGTTGTAATAATTTTGTGCTAGCCTATAGTGTTACATATGTGTATTATAATGTGCTTATGTTGTTGTTTGTTATTGATTCCCACTTGAATGCGGATGACATAAATAACCATTGTATTGCATGGAACAAAAGCAAATTTAATGGAAGTCAAATTGTCTTTGTAGCAAATAGGTAGCTATGTAAGCACTTCGAAGAATGACAATTTTGTATAGGGATCCTAATGGATTCCTCACTTGCTGATTTTTATTTACATATATTTATTGGTTATATATATATTTGTGCATACGGAAAGTAAAAGTTGCTTAGTTATATTTAATGTACTTGTTGTTGGTTTTATTGCGGCATTGAAATCTCATGCTCGCTTTTAAGCGATTTACCGCTTGTTTTCTTAACTTTTTTTGAAATGGTTTCCAAACTTGACTATTTCAAACATTTTTGCAGAGTTGTTAAAGTGGTTTAAATTGTAGAAAGAAATGTAGTTTAAAAGTTATTGGATTTACAAAACAAGTTTTAAAAGTTACGGTCCATATAGCGATAGTCGCTATGGATGTAGTTTGGAAATGATTGATTTTTGTAAAGTAAAAAAGAGTTATTTATTTTAGATATTTTGATAGGTCTTTTCAAATGCGTGTATAAGTTTTAAAGGAAGTTTGAAGTTTTGAATATACTTTTAAGAATTAACTTAGTTATTGAAACAAGAGTTTTAAATTTTACCCTTTTGTTTCAAAGTCAAGTTTTGTTAAAAGCGACCATCTTTAAAGGGGTCTTTTAAATACAAGTTTCAAAACTTGTTATAAAGAGTTTTAAAAGCAATTTCAAAAAAATGAAGGAAGCATGGATTTCAACACTACTATTGTAATAAATGTTTTCAAGAAAAAGAAAAAGGTTATAGACTATAACATTTTTGGTTACAGTAAATGGTTTCAGAAAATTAGAAAAGAAGTTGATTTATAACACTTTATTATTGTTAAATAAGTTATTTGCTTGTGTAAAGGGAAGCTGTTTTAGAGTGGCTTGGAATTTATCAATTAAAAAGTGTTGTTTTTGTTATCCAACCTTTTGATCCGGCTATATTCAAATTGATTGGACAAGTTAGACTCAAACTATTATCAAGGCAAGCAGTCCAGAGAGATGATTTGAGGGTCCAGACAACAAGTACAAACAAGACCACGAGACGATGGTCGAATGAACTCAAGAGAGTAGCATTCTGGAATTCATTAAGTACTAGATTGATGCCGACCTTTATAAGAGATCGATACCGATCCCCAAGGGTGTATGCAAACATGCCCCCATTTCTACGACACTCTTCTCTTATAACATAGAGCCTGATTCAAGTGTTATTCCAGAGTTCCTATGCATTATACTGGCTATCACCATATGCAATATAAACCAACAATTCACCCTTTTGCAGATCCATCGCTTGGACCAAGAAACATGCTAATAACTATGCAAAACAACCTTGGAAATATAAAGCCATCATCAAGACAAACTTGAGCAACAAGTTGCAAGACCCCTTCCCACATATATAAGGATCGGTACCGATCCCCCAATAGAGATTGGTACCAATCCCCATTCTTAGGTGATACAAATTCGAGATTCTTTAGACGACTTGGTCTTGGCGATGAGGTTTTGCAGGAGAAATATCAGCGAAATATTTGGTCATTTACCCCTATAAATATAGGGGCATGGTACCTGGCATAAAGCACAAACAAAAGATTTTAGAAACAGAAAATATGCACGGAAAGAAAGTGAGAAAGTGAGTGCAATGCTAATGAGATGTGTAGTGTATTTTGGGGAAAAGCCTAAAGCGTCGTCATGAATCGGATCGGGCGGCCGTCGTGGGCAAAACCGGCCTAATTTCGGGTGCAGTATTGCCCGAAGGGGGGCACCTCCTCGAATTTAAAGTCTTCCCCCATAAGCGCATCTAAATCGACGTAGATGTCACTGAAATCCCTGAACTCTACGCCAACATCCTTATCCAGGGCGTCCTCATGCTCTCTGTTCTCAATGGCATTGTCTTCATCGCTCGCATCTGGAGGAGGAGAGCTTGGAAGGACGAGACTCATGCCCGGAGTCTCATCACACAATTTCGATTCCCCATCATCGGATTCTGCTTAGAAGTCGTCACTAGAGGTGGACTCGTTGCTACTACTCTCGAGCTCCCCCTCCTCTTTAACTAAGCCCACTGTGGCCTTGCCTTCCATATGTTGAAACTCTTCTTCTTCCTCTTTCGAGACCGGAGGCATTCTGACCGAGCCATTGACTCCGGCCGCAGTGACATCTCTTCCTTCACAAGCCTCTTCGACTGACTCTCCGGATAAACCCTCTCTCTTTTGAGAAATGCCTTCTTCGGAGCCGTAAGAAGAAGAAGTGGATCGTGTGCGAACCCTGGACCGAGCAGGGGAGGGGGCCTCAACTTAAACGGTAGATCTACCCGGATACAGTAACCCTTATCGCTGCAAGTTTTCATCAGTCAGCAACACTTTGACGGATCTCTCCTCGGCATCAATAGCCTTTAGAGTCCAAAAAATTTCATCAAGAGACACATCCCTGTTTGGCCTTGGAATAACTGCAAGAAGTATACGGCTCGTTAGAAACTCCATAGCAATGCATTGAAACTCATAAAGTATGAAAAGGAATTTACCCCTATCATCCAGAGACGGTTAAACCCCTCGGGCACCTAACGAAGAAATACTTCATCTTGAACTGGGACAAGTTGCTCTGTAGACGCAAAATGATTTTGCATTTTCTTTGGGCTTCAACCACGATCAAGGATGGACAATCATCTCTCCTCTTGAACGACAAGAAGCACCGTAGCTCATCGAAATTTGGAGCACGATTGAACATCCGCATAAAAAGAACATGCAAGCAAGTCAAGATAGCATAGCCATTGGGATGAATCTGGAACGGAGCAATGCCTAAGTTGGAAAGAGTCTCACGTAGAAAGTTGTTAAAAAAGAGGCACGGCTCCATTCAGGCACATGTAACGATGGCAAGCGGTATATCCTGGGGGAGGCATATGAGCAAACTCGTATTTTTCCGGTAGACGTACGTCCTCTTCTGGTATACCATGCTGCATACAGATATTGTGCAGAACTTTAGCAGAGACCATCGAAGAAGCTCTCTCTGGCGGGTTGAGTAGAACTCTAAAGTTGGGAGGCGTTTGATCCACGACCGGCCCGACCGGGACTAACTGACCGTATGCTGCATGTGAAGTGGTAGGAGAAAGAGCGATGGATGACGACTCGGCTGTGGAAAGTTCCGGACTTCCTCCACTCGATTTACGGCGCAAAGATGGGTGCTTTATTCTAAAACAACGGAACTCGCATTCAAAACGGTCAGGTGATTTTATTCTAATTTAATAATTTCCTTACAACACTTTAACTCCAGAGAGATATTGATTCATGCCCGAGGAATGGACTTCAAGTGTGTACCGGGGCAAGTGCAGCGTGCTATCTATAAGGGGTGAGCTCGGTATCCGAAACACTACAAACGCTTTATCCCGTGTAGATAGTTCGCTCGTAGTGGAAAAGGAAAAAAGTTTCCCACATCGTTCCCACTTGTTTTTATTTCCTATACACATACCTGTTATCGATCGACGATCGATAAAGGATCTGTTGTCTGAAGCGACGTGGAAAACTCTTCTCGCTACAGGGATACCGAGCATGCAACAAGCAAGCAGAAAAAGTCCAAATTCTTTGGAAGAATCAGGACCGATTAGCGATGTGTCGTGCAGTAACAGTTATGGAACTTGGCACAAGTCAATTCTGACCTAATGGATGAAGATAGCAAAATGCGTCAAGCATTGGGCCAAGGCCCGAATGTCGTTCCGGGAGAAAACTCAAGAATCGATTTATTATCTTCCTCCATTAGACCGCAATCAACCCATACTTCTCACGATCAACAATGCAAATACAAAATCGCGCCGTCAAACAAACACTACGATTAGCAAACCCACTTCAGATTGAACTCTAAAACATGGGAAAGATCAAAGACTAAAATCATCGAGCTGTGGATGGATCGGTGGAAAGCCAAGGAATCAGGTCGGCAACGATCCAATGAAAAGTCGTGGGCAATTCAAGGCAAGGGTTTTGGTTAGAGATGAACTGGGGACACGGTGATGTTCCGATGATGGTGGCGATGGAGAAAGTTATGGCAGAATGCTTGGACGAGGATGGATCTAAAGAAGCATTGGATCGGGTCGAGCAAACTAGGTCAGATCGCTGAAGGTCTCAGATCGCACGAGGAAGATGATCGGGTCACATGAAACTAAAGAGAAGGGTTGGCTTGAATAGCCTATATAGGCAGACTAAAAGGAAAGAGGTGAAATTTGTCTAAGTATTCAGGTCGCTAGTGACCTATCTCATAGATCGCTGGCGACCCATATTTTTGAACAGAATCAAGCAGAGAAATCAGTTAAGTCATTGGGTCGCTTGCAATCCATCACGGATCGCTAGCGACCCATCTTCTCAAAGTATATTTTTTCTCTCAAGTGGTCAGGTCGCTAGCGATCCATCACATATGGATCGCTAGCGACCCATACGGTTGGAGGTATATTTTTCTTGAACTCGTGCTCCGACATCTACCCATCATTTTGAAGCATACGAGAGGTCACCGAGAGGAATTTGATCCGTTACAACAGGCGATAGCAGTCAAGACCAAAACTAAGTGATCTGCGGCGTAACCTGCTATGTATCTGCAAAAACCCTAATACGATTACTTGGAATTCGACGAACAGATATTAAAAGCAATAACTTCTGGAGCACGACTTGTTTCCAATGAAGACGTACTCTTGGGGGCAAATGTTATCCAGGTTTTTAACCCATCAGGATCCAATAGAAGCCAGAGTAGTTTTATGACATCAGAATGGCTCAGCAGTTGACCAAGAAGGAATAATGGCCGAGTTCGACTAAACCAAGAGACCGACATCCGTTCAACCCAATCAATAGTCAAAGCACAACCAACTAGTAAACTATCATCGAAATGGAGCAACGTGCAACGAGACTACATGAATAACGTCAATACAAAGCCATTGAAGGCATTCCAAACCTGCAACCCCAAAAACAATCCAAGTGCTTGGATCCCTAGCGATCCATACCCTATGGATCGCCAACGATCAATGCAATGTAATGGCGCACGAATAGAAGCAAGGGATAAGGAGCCTAGAAGTCAGAAACACAAAAAATTCTAAGTGTATAGATCGCTAGCAATCCATACACGATGGATAACCAGCGATCTATATGGAGCCATTTAGTTGCAACCTAGCAATTGAAGTGATGGAGAGAGCAACAAAGTCATTAGCTCGCGAGCGTGCCAAATCTATGGATCGCTAGCGATCCATGGTTTTGGTTTGGGTCATGGGCTAAACTCCTCTAGGTCGTTCTGTACCCATCTAAGAGCAATGACGAAGTGGTCTGGCCCAGAAGCTCTCTGATCTCTATAAATATCATCCTGCCTGCAACATAAACGGGATCTTCTCCGAACTGGTTGCTGAAGCTTTGCTGGAATCATTCTTCACTCTCTACCTCCCTCACAACAATCTCCAAAGGAATTCACTGTGATTCTCCAGTGGATCCCAACTCTGGGGATTCAATCTAGCTAAGGATAATCAAAGGCTTTGTAATCAAAAACTACTTATGATAGCAATCAGTCATAATAAAACTATAAGGTGGACGTAGGCTTCATTAACAGCCGAACCATTGTAAAAATTCTTTGTCTTCTTTCTTTTACTGTCTTTTTCTATACCTATTGTCTGTGCTATTGCTCCGTCGGAATAGGGCTGGTGCTTTCAAACTCAAACCGGGGTGTAGGAGTTATATTGAGTTCCATCCATGTATTCATCAACTCATCACCAATTGTTAATCAAATCGGGGAAAGCTTTCAAGTCAAGGGCAAGACATTAGTCTAATATGTTGCAAAGTTCAAGAAGATAATCAGCTCATTCATCAAGTTCAAGCTAGAGCAAATACCCAAGGAGTAGAACGCCAAGGCCTATCAACTGACCAACGCAGCAAGCAATCCAAAAGAAGCCACTCATTGGGTCCCATTGGAAATTCAAAGAACTTCTTGCTATGAGCTGGGGGCAATAGTAATGGAGATTGTTGCACCATCCATGGACAACTGGATGATGTTCATGATCAAGT
Source organism: Allium fistulosum (assembly GCA_030737815.1). Taxonomy (NCBI): domain Eukaryota; kingdom Viridiplantae; phylum Streptophyta; class Magnoliopsida; order Asparagales; family Amaryllidaceae; genus Allium; species Allium fistulosum. Next base: position 905,458,579 of record CM060903.1, read on the forward strand.
ACTTAATAAATAAAGAACTTCCTGCCAACCGTACAAAAGCCAAGAAGGTCCTCTATCGGACTCCTCATAAAACAATATTAGATAGGAAGCTCTACTAATGGGGTACTCCACACCACTTTAGCAGTGCATGTCTAAGGATGAAGTCGTCCAGATCCAAGAAGAGTTCCGTGAAGTGTTCGGGGGAATCATACCGGGGGCAAAGCTTAGTGAAGAAGGCCGCCCTACAAGGCTACTACCAGCTTACTGTAATCAAAGATTAAATGGGCTATGTCAAGAAGTGTGATCGATTCCAACGGTTTTCTAGAATCCATAAAGCCTCTCCTACCTTTCTTACCCCTTGACTTCTCTAGCCTTTCAACAGTGGGAACTTGACTTGATAGGAAAACTACCAAATGCCAAGGGAGGATACAATCATGCCATAGTCGCCATCGGCTACTTCACTAAATGGGCCGAAGTCAAGCCTTTTACTTGGTTAACTGTGATATCCCGGAATTTTTGGCAATATCAATTTAATAATCTGTATTGAAATTTAAATTGATTTGATAATTTTTGTTGATAAATTTAAATTGATTTAATAATCTTCTTTTAATAAATATTTAATTGGTGATTTTATCTTTTTAAAAGCTAATAAATTGTTTTCTATTTATAATGTGTATATATTTGTATATATTGTAAATAGAAATCTTTGGTTTGAATTTAATAAATAAATAAATCTTGTTTTCAAATTCTAATACATTTTGGTAATTTGGAAATTACGATTTAATTTAAAATATATGGTTTTAAAATATTTAAGATAAACGTTTAATAGATTAAATTATATCTTAGCTTAAGTTTAAGATTAATTAAAAGGTTTGTTTTAAAATATTGTTTAATAAATATGATATATTAATTCATTTAATAATAATAGGAATTTATAATCTCTTTTATAAATTATTTAAATTTGACAAATTATTATTTTCAAATAACATTATTAATGTATTGTTTTATATATAAATATAAATAGATTTTAAAATAGAAGTGTTATTTTCAAATTAAATATGTTGTTATATATGTATATATATAACTTGATTTTAAAATTGGATTTTAGAATTTATTTTGAATTTAAAAGTCTTGAAATTAAAAAGGGTAGATATTTAAAATGTTTTGGATTTTAAAGGTATTTGTATAAGCTGTTATTTGTATAAATATCAATAGTTTTATTTTATTTTCTCTAAAAAGTAATTCATAAGTATAAAAATAAATAACTATAAATGAAGTGTTTGGTGGTTTAAGTTTTAAAAGAAATAAAAATAAGTATTTAAGTTAGAAATAGAAATATATATATATAAGGTAAAATAAATGGTTATGTAAAAATATGAAATGAACTTAAGATAATTCTAGAATTGTATATATATACACTAGAGTAATATATGTAGTTATACAATGAAGTAAGACAAAAGAGGAAAATAAAATATATACAAGATGTACTAAAAAAAATATAGAATGTGTAAACTTGAAAAGGGACCAAAGCATTAAATGCCATCACCTCTAGCACAAGAACGAAATCATATCAGCCACCATACAAAAGAAAAAAAAATCTCTGACCTAAATAGAAAACATTTGTACCAGTTAATACCTATTCCCTGTAAACTCTTTCCTATATACATCTTTCTTATTTCATTATCGTTTACAAAAACTTAGCATACCAGAAAATATATTACAACTGAAGCTTTATTTCAATTCAACTATAACAACAATTCAATTAAGCAAGCAAAGAGATTCAAGAGGATCAGGCTTATAGCTTTTCAAAATAGAAGTGTGCTCTATTCTTCCTTTTCTAAACAAGTGAGTAACAATTTTTTTAAATTACTTAAGTATAAATATGGTTGCATGTTAATGCCTGTGTTAATTATGATTTGTGTGAATATAGATAAATATGAATGTATGAATTACTTAAGTATAAATTACTTAAGTATAAATATGAATGTATGATGTGTGCATGTCTGCTAATGTCTAGAACATCTCTGTCCCAGTTTTAAACTCAGTTTTTAATTTAAATCCTCTATCTCTTGATCTAGTCATTGATATGATTTAATTTACAAACAAAACTTGTTTGTTTGATCATAGAGTAGGTTTTAAAATTTTATGCAAGTTAAAATAAAGTTAAATTTGCTCTGGAAAACCATAAGAAAAGTAAAGCTTGAGTGAAGTGAAGATTTAAATATCCTGATTCTTTGATTCAGGAATATAAATCGAATACTTAAACTTAAACTTGATTTTTGAAACTGAAATCACGATTTTTAGTTTGGGATTAAGGGTGCAATTCTGAGATGAACTAAAATGGGAAATTTGGGATTTTTGGGTGATCTCTGCATTTTTAAAGGTTGGGATCTTGGGTGATGATGGAGGAGTGATCAGTGATCATGGGAAAAATGGCCGTTGGTGATGCAATTCAGTAAGGAGGTAGCAGCAGTTGAATCTTTTCTGGAACCATAATTTTAACTAGGCTTGGTATTTTGATCGTCTCGTCATCTCTGGATGATCGAGTGCTACAAGATTTAGGGAGATGGAAGCTTAGGCATTGACGAAGACTTGGCCGGTGTTTCAGATGTGATGGTCGTCGGAGGATCGTGGACGAGGCAGTTTCCATGGTTGATGTGGTGTTCCTGGTTTTGTTCCAGGTCTAGATTTACACTCGAATTCGATTTCGAGTTTGGGATGATCATCTGATGATCGTGATTAGGTGCGAGGGTGATCGCCGACTTGAGGGGATCATCGTTGATGATCGGAGTTGGTTGCGTCGATGGTGCATGTGCACAGCTTTGTTTTTGGTGTCAGGAGCTTTGGATGGTTGTGTGTCTCGAAGAGGGGTTTGGGTTTATAGGGTTTTGACTCGAGTAAGGTCTCGAGTTAAACATGAGTGAGGTATAGATTTCAGGTTTTAACGAAAACCTGTCTGCTTTTAAATTTTTAAATTAATTTTAAAAATTTGAAAGCAAGATTTAAATTAGTTTTAAAATCCAGATTAAAATATGGATTCAAATTAACTTTTGCATCCTAGTTTTAAAATAAGTAAAGTTTTTAAGGAAATTTAAAATGTTTTAAACAACTTTGAATGTTTAAAGCATAATCTAAATAGTTTGGATTTAAAAATGAATTTGGTTTTCAAATTCTTTAAAACTTCTTTTATAAGGTAAGTATTTCTTTAACATGTGATTTAAAAGGTTTTTAAATTGTTTAAACTTTGTTAAAGTTAAATTTGTATTCATTTTAAATCTTAAATTTAAAATGGAATTTAAAAGTAAGTTTAAAGGTAAATTGTTTTTAAAATGCTTTTGATAATGATAATTTAATCATTCATAAGAATAATGTTTATCTTAAAGTTAATTAGGATTTAATGATTTGTGATTCATTAAATTATATAGTTAATTAAAATGGATTAATAAATTTAATTAATAATTTGGATTAATTAAGTAATTAAGGGTTTTAAATCAATTAATTAAGGTTTAAGATTAATTATTTAAGGAATAATTAATTTGTAATTAAGAATCATTAATTAGATAAGATTTCATTTTAATTAATGATTAAGAATTAATTAATGAAGTAATTAAGGATTAATTAAGTTACAGTTAAAACTTAAATTAATTAAATAATTAGAGGTTGATTAATTGTTTATTAAGGATAAATTAATTTGTAATTAATAATGATTAATCTAAGTTTAATTTCTTAAGAAGAGAAATTAAGAATTGTTAATAGTTAATGAAGGTCATTAACTAGGATTATTAAATAATTAATTAATGTGATTAATTTTAATAATTAATTATATTAAATAATTAAGGATAATCATTACGAAATGGGATAAGTATAATTACTTAATGGAAGTAATTAAGGAATTAATTACTCAATGTAATTAATTGGGTTAAATGTGCTTAGTTTTAGTTAATTAATTAAGTTTAATTAATTTTAATTAATCACTGGATGATTTGATAGGTAATTACTTAATGTAATAAAGGAAGTGTAATTACTTAGTGAAGTAATTAATGGTAATTACTGGATGTAATTAATTGAAGATGATTTAAATATGGAAGAAATTTGGATTAAATTACTTTGTGTAATTAATCAAGGGATTAATTAAGCTAATTAATTAAGGAGTAATTAATTTATTTAATGAAGTAATTAAGGGTAGTTAATTAGTAAATGTGATTAATCTAGAGTGATTAATAAATGTGGTTTAAGTAAAGATTAATTACTTAATGTAATTAATTTAAATAGAATAATTAATTAAAAAGATGTGATTAGGGATCATTAATTTATATAATTAATGATCTAATTAAGGGTTGATTAATAAAGATTAATTAATCAATAATAAGTGATTTTGAGTAATTAATTAATGTAATTAATTAAGGATTAATGTAATTAATTTTAGTTAATTAATTAATGAAGTAATTAAAGATTAATTAGTGTATTTGGTTAAGGATAATTAATTTGTGAAATTAATTAAAGGATAATTACTTGAATCTAATTAAAGGATAATTAATTAGGGGTGATTAATTAAGATGGAAATTAGAGAATGATTAATTAATTGATTTGTAATTAATTAATGGTTAAGTAAGCAGGATTTATAGAATGAAGTAATTAATTTAATTTACTTTAAATTAATTAGAGATAAGGTGGTTAATTTAATTCATTTTAAATTAATTATAAATGGTGTGATTATTAATCCTTGCTTATGTATGATGGATGATATTGATTTGCCTTGAATGGTTTGAAATCTCAGATATGAGATAAGTAATGCTGTGTGATATGGATGCTTTGGTTGAAGTGTGATGATAATATGGATTATCTATTTGTGATGATAATGTGAATTATCTATCTGTGATATTGTGAATTATCTATCTGTGTGTATATGGATAAGGAATTGAATTATTTTAACTTTAAAACAACTTGGCCTTAAAAGAAACGTTTTGGATTTGGATGAGACCGGGATCGGGTTTCCAGATTTGGATATCCGAAAACCACATCGATCCAAATTAACGATAGGTCATGAATCTCAAGTGAAGATAAAGATTTAGAGTGCAAGGGTTATTGTCGTTAACTCTGAGGGTGATTCCAACATGAGTGTAACGAGATAATGCCTTCGGTTTCGTTCGAACCCGGAACGAACTTCTATGGATTGAATGCTTTCAGAACATCGTCAGGTGGACGATGAGCATTCTAAGATAGATGTGTTCTATAAAGGTAATCGTAGCCTCAAGCCTCATCAACCGGGAATGGCTAAAACAGGGGAGGTGCAGCAAGGCTAAGTGGGTAGCACCCAAGTAGGACGAGATTTTCCCCTGTCTAGATGTAATATCCCGGAAATTTTGACAATATCAATTTAATAATCTGTTTAATAATTAAATTGATATGAATAATCTTTGATAATAAGATTTGAGTTTAATTTAATAATCTGATGAAATAAGTATTTAATTGGTAAATTTTATCTTTTAAAAGTTAATAAGATATTTTCTATTTGAATATATATATTTATTTGTATATATTGTAAATAGAAAAGCTTTGGTAAATTGGAAATTTAGATTAAATTTAATATGAACTTTTCAAAGTTATTTAAATAAATAACTTTATAGTTTTAAAGTACTTTAGGTAAATGTTAAATTGTTTAAGATATATTTTAACTTAAGTTTAAAAATAAATAAGATTTAACAAAAAGGGTTGTTTTATTTCTTTTTAAATATTACTTGATAATATAATCTCTTATATAAATTATTTAAATTATCAAATATGTTATTTTCAAATAATAAGTATAATGTATTATATTTATAAATATGAATGGATTTTAAAGACTATGGAATTGTTATTTTTAAATTGAATAAATAGTTGTATATGTATATATATATAACTTGAATTTTTAAATTGGATCTTAGGATTTAATTTGATTTGAAATTTGAATTTAAAGTTTTGAAATTCAAAAGAATAAATATTTAAATTGTTTTGGATTTCAGAATATTTGTATAAGATTTTATTTATAAATGTAATTAGTTTTGTTTCTTTAAAAAAATAATTATATATATATAGATAAGTATTTATTAAATAAGAAAAAGGCATTTATTTACTTTTAAAATAAAAATATGAATAATTACTTAAGAGACATATGTCATTTTTCTAAGGCTCCATTTTAACATGTGTAATGTAAGTAATCAATGTAATGACAAGTGTCTTTATTATTTTCATTTTTCTTTTATTTTTATAAAATCACAAATTTACATATATATAAACATTTGCACTTCTTTATTTCATTCTTTCTATTTTCTTTTCAAAACAAGATAAACTCAAACCTTTCTCAAATGCAAAAATCTGAAATTCAGTAATCTAAATGCCTCAACCCAGAAATCATCAAAAAAAAAACAACCCCTGTAATACATTTAAACAATCAAAAGTCTTCTGCCTGAATTTCTTTTCAATCTGAAATCATCTCAAAGCCTTGCAAACACTCTTTTCGAATCTGTATCATCTTCAAAAGCCTGTTTGCATTCATTTGCAATCTGGAAGCAACATGCATTCTTCAACGAATCAAGATTCAAGTTTTAAAAGTATTAAAATTTCCAGACTCAAGCATTTTATCAATTCCAGTTTTCAAAAGCTAAGGAATTCAAGTTCTCAGTTCCAAGTTTAAAATTTCAAAAAAGCTATTGCAAAGTTAAACTGCCTCTGTTCATACAAATCAGGTGAGTAACATCACTATTTTTAAAAGTTTAAGTTATGAAAGATGGTTGCATGTCAATATTTATAAGTAGTTCTGCATATCTATGTATTGATATATAATTATATATGTGAGTTTGTTTCTATGTATATATGGATGAATTGTTATATGTGCATGCCTGTTATATGAGTGACATCCCTGTTTTATATTGTTTTTTTTAGCTCAGATCTTGATCAAAATTCCTTATCTCCTTATTTGATCTCTGTTAGAATTTAGGTTTTAAACAAAATTAGTTTGTTTCATCATAAACTAAAGTTTAAAATTTAATTAAGTCCAACTTCAAACCTGAGTGTCTCTGTAAACTAAAAACAACAGAGCAATGTCTATAAAAGTGAAAACTCAAACCTCGTAATTTATAAATTCAGGTTTATAAATTGAAAACATAAACTATAACATGATTTTTAGCATTAAAATCATAATTTTTAGTTTAGAATTGAAGGTGCAGTTCTGGTTTTAGTTAAATATGAAATTTTGGTAACTCTGTCGATCTCAGAGAATTTGGGATGTTGTAATATTCAGTAATGATAGAGGAATGAACGGTGATGGTAGGAAAATTGTTTGGAAGGTGTTTAATTCATGGAGGAGGTAGCAGTAGTGGATTCTTTGTTAGAACCCTAGTTTTAACTGGTCGTGATAATTTGATCACCATGTTTTCTCTAGTGGATCGAGTGCATTAGGGTTTCGAGAGAGGGAAGTTTGGTCGATGAAGATGACATGGCCGGAGTTTCAGAAGCTCTGGTGGTGGGAATCTTGAAGGCGAGGAGTGTTGCCAGGTTTTGTCAGTACGATGGTCTTGTTCCAGGTTGGGTAGAAGGCTCGAATTCGATTTCGAGTATTAATCGAAGAAGCGATGGTCGTATTCTGGTACGTGAGTGATCGTCGACTGGTGGAGGAAGTCGTGGATGGTCGGAGTTGGCGCTGGTAATCGTGCACGTGCACGAGATCGTAGATGTGCACTGGTGAATCGGGGTTACAGAGGAGTATGGCTCGAGTTTTTCTCGAGATTTTTCGAGTGATGTTCGAGGATTTTGGCTGTGCGTCTCAAAACTAATTTGTTTGGTCTCGAGTAATTTTTAGTGTTGCCAGGTTTTTAAGAAACCTGTCAGTTTCAATTTAAACTAAAGTTAAATTTGTTAAGTAATATCTAAACAGGATTTTAAATCAAAGATTTAATTTGAATTCAAGTTTGGTTTTGAATTTTAGATTGGAAATAAATAAGTTTTATAAATTTAAATATGAATTTGTTTAGAACCCTTTAAATTTCTTTATTGAATGAGTATTTCTTTAACTTGTAAAATAAAAGAGTTTTAGAAATGTTGTTTAAAACGTTGTTAAAGATAATTTGTTTTCATTTTAAATCTTTAAATTTAAAATGAAAATTTGAAGATAAAATTTAAGTAAATTGATTTAAAAATACTTTGTAAAGGATAATTTGATTATTAATAAGAACAAAGTTATCTTAAAGTAATTAGAAATATGTGTCCATTAAATTATAAGGAAATTTATGGATAATTAATTTATTTGATTAATTAATCATTTGGATTAATTAAATAAATAATTAAAGGTTTAAACTAATTTATTTATGATTAAGATTAATTAATTAGGGATGATTAATTTGTAGTTAGGGATTATAAATTAGAGTATTAATTAATGATTAAGAATTAATTAATAGAGTAATTAAATAATTTAGTTATGGTAAATACTTAATTAATTAATTAGAGATTGATAAATTGGTTATTAAGATTTATTAATTTAGAATTAATAATAATTAATCTAAGTTAATTACTTAAGAAAAGTAATTAAATAATTGTTAATGAAAGTCATTAACTATGGATTATTAAATAATTAATTAATGTGATTAATATTAATAATTAATTAGATTAATTAATTTAAAGATAATCAATTATAGAATTTGTTTTAAATGGAATTACTTAATGGAAGTAATTAAGAATTAATTACTTATTGTAATTAATTGAAGTTAATTTGATTTAGTTAAATTAATTAATTAAGTTTAATTAATTTAGAATAATCAAGAGATGATTTGATAATAATTACTTAATGTAATTATTAAGGTAAGATTATTTAGGGAAGTTAATAATAAATAATTACTGGATGTAATTAGTTGAATAAATGATTTTATTAATAGAAGTAATTTGAGTTAATTACTTTGAATAATTAATCAAGAGATTAATTAAGGAATTAATTAAGGAGTAATTAATTTAGTCAGTGGAAGTAATTAAGGGGAGTTAATTACTGATTGAAGATTAATCAAGGTGATTAATAAATGTTGTTTAATTAAAGATTAATTACTTAATGTAATTAATTTAATTGAGTAATTAATAATTAATGATGTAATTAAGAATTGGTTAATTAAGTAATAATTAATAAATGAAGTAATTAATTAAGGATTAATATAATTAAATATAGTTGATTAACTTAATAAATTTTAGTTAATTAATTAATGAAGTAATTAAAGGTTAATTACTATAAGTGGTTAAGGATAATTAATTTGAGAAATTAATTTAGGATAAATTACTTGGATGTAATTAAAAGATAATTAATCAAAGATGATTAATTGAAATGAAATATTAGAAGATAATTAATTAATTAAATTGTAATTAATGGTTAAGTAAGAAGGATTTATAAATAAAGTAATTAATTTAATTCACTTTAAATTAATTAGAGATAGTGTAAATCATTACTTATGAATGGGTGTTAGTATTGGATACTTGACTTTGATTGATATCTCTGATGAGATATATGCTGTGTGATATGGATGTTAGTTGAATTGTATGGATTATCTGATAATGTTGATTATCTGTTATCTTCCTTTGTGAATAAAGATAATGAATTGAATTGTTTTAACCTTTAAAACAACTTGGCCTTAAAAGATACGCTTTGGATTTCGATGAGACCGGGATTGGGTTTCCGTATACCGGATTTCCAGGTCTGGAGACCCGAATACCACATCAATCCAAATTAACGATAGGTCGTGAATCAAGTGAAGATGAAGATTCAGAGTGCAAGGGTTATTGTCGTTAACTCTGAGGGTGATTCCAAAACGAGTGTAACGAGATAATGCCTTCGGTTTCGTTCGAACCCGGAATGAACTTGTATGGATTGAATGCTTTCAGCACATCGTCAGGTGGACGATGAGCATTCTAAGATAGATGTGTTCTATTTAAAGGTAATCGTGACCTCAAGCCTCACAAACCGGGAATGGCTAAAACAGGGGAGGTGCAGCAAGGTTAGTGGGTAGCACCCAAGTAGGACAAGGTTACCTCTGTCTAGATGTCCCTTTCTATTTTCGACTTAGTGGTGCGGTTGTTGATCCCAACCGTGAGGTATCTTGTGCGGGAATTATCCAGTAAGGGATGGTTCCGGCTTTGTGTTGCAGGGGAGCGGGCGTACTCCTCGGTACGGTGATCTAGGCCACGTACTGTGACGGGCGGTACCCCAGTAGCCCTGCCATTGTATGGAATCCAAAATCCAATAAGTGCCAACGGACTTGATTGTATAACCCACTTTGTGGCTAGTATGCTGGAATTTAATAATGTAACAATTTCAGCTATTTCATATTTATTTGAAAACCCTAGACCCTATTATAATACAATCGAATTTCCTATCAAATGTTTTGGTTAGCGTAAGGTAAAAACTTACCCATGTTTATGTGTGGGAAGTCTTACGTGATACCTTTTCTTTCAAAAGGTTTTGAAGTTAAGCAAGTTTAACCTGTTACTCACACCAGACCCATGTCTGACCCAAGTGTTTATTTCTGTTTTATAAACTCTTGGGTACTCAAATTTTTACGAGTAGCCAAGGGATTCAGGTTTAGCTTTGACGAATATTCTGGAGGAGCAATGGAGCAGGAGGCTTCGGCGTTCGTAGATATAGTATTCCGCTGTGTTGATATCTGTGATAGTGTCTTGTCTTGTATTTGAGTTGTAATGTCTAGACAGATGGTTATAACTGTCTAGTAAGTGATGTATATGCTGTGTAACTCTGTAAATTGTTGTATACTATGTAATAGTTTATGTTATTAATATAATTTATTCGTTCCGCTGTGAGATCGTTGTTGTTGTTTCTTTCTTTCTTCTCTTCTTTTCTATTTTCTACCCCTTTCTTTCTTCATAATGATGCGACTTTCTGGGCATAGGAAGTTGGGTCGTCACATTTGGAGCCAATTTACATTATAAAATTTCACTAGTCTAGTAAAAGATTGATTCAGGTTAGTCTTGACGAATTATGGAGGAGCAATGGAGCAGGAGGCTTCGGCGTTGTAGATAGATAGTAGTTTCCGCTGTGTTGATTTTGTATTGATCTCTGTATGGTATTGAGAGGTAATAACTAGACAGATGTTTATAACTGTCTAGTATATGATATGTAATCTGTGTAACTCTGATAAGTGTTGTATATGATACTATGTAATATTTATGTGATATAATATATTTTGTTCGTTTCCGCTGTGAGTATTTGTGTTTGTTTCTTTTCTCTTCTTCTCTTTTCTACTTCTCACCCCTTTCTTTCTTATTAACGATGCGACTTTCTGTGGAGAGAAAGTCTTGGTCGTTACAGTGGTATCAGAGCATAGGTTGAGCGAATGCCTAAGCTTTTGGTTAATTGAATATCAGAGCACTAGGTTGAGTGAATACCTAGGTTCAGAAGGATTGTTCATTAGAAATAGGATCTGTAGCAACCTATTTGAGTCTGAGTATATCTATATACGAGAGAGCGTATTTGTTAGTTATATAAAATGGTTTTATATTGTGTTAATTGATCGGTTGAGTGGTATATGGATTCTGGTCAATACGAGTAGCTAACGTTATTGATAGGGATCTCTAAACACTTGAACCAGGCCAACGGACACAATATTGTTTTAAAGAGGTAGATGAAATAATTTTACCCAGAAATAATTTCTATATAAAAAAATATATCATTTTAAATATATATATTTATGTATTTCTACCTATTTATTGGGTTACCTGTTCGGGTTTTCCAATATAAGTTATAAAGGTAGATAAGGTGGTAGTGTGTGTAACACAATTACCAATAGTTGGAGTTTGAATGTTTGAGGTTGGAAGTATATATCGAGACTGTAAACCCAATACCGTCTCGAGTAAGCTTTGCTGTGGTGAAGGATTTCATCGATCTCCGAAGGAAACTGTAATGGTTCGGAGTTTATCTTTGAAGTGTGGATGAGTAGAATTGGATCTGTCAATTAGACAGAAGCAAGTGATAGTATCCGGGTAACCTCAGGTAATAGTAGCTGTATGATGAGATAAAGTGACGATGGATGTTTCTGAAGATGTTTTCTTTGGAACGAGTTTGAGGAAGTGTGTATGCTTCGGTGTTGGGGCTGAGTTCAGCATGGTGTTTCTGTTGGTTTGGAGTCCGAGTTTCTCGAAGAGCTTTGGATAAGAGCATTTGTGGCAGCAGTGCAGCTCGGAGTATTCTGTGATGGCAGGAAGTTTTCTGGATGAGCAGTTTTTCTGAAGGTGAAGTTCAGAAGCAGTAAGAGTAAATCCATTTCTTCGATAAATTGGATAAATAAGTGTAAGCTGTTCTGATTGGTAAAGGGAGAACAGTCTGTTTGGAATTAGGATGGGTTGATCGCAAAAGTGACTTGCGATTGTCTGAGTGTTCTCTTGTGTTGTCAGAGTTTTTCTGGATGTCTTCAGAGAAGTCAGAAGTTTGTCCGCATCTGAAGGTTGAGTTTTCTTATCGACTGGATTCCAAGAGTGATACCGGTGGTTCAGTCTAGTGGAAGGATGTTTTCCTAGAGATAGAGTTGGTGAAGCAACTCAAGTTTTGCTGGAATATCTGAGTTTTCTTTTATGGATCAGTGAACCTTATTTCTAGAAGTGAGTTGTCCAGTCTGTGCTTGTGTTCTACCTCAGATCAGAGTTGAGTAGCGAAAGCAGTTTGGAGTGTATCTCTGGATAGGAGAAGTAAGTTTGGAATCTACGGATAATTGTGAAGTAGAGTTATGTTTGGATCTCGTCTGTGTTCTGATTTGGATAAGTAATTGGTCTACTTGGTTGGATTGTCAGTTTGGATAACTGGAATTCATTGAGTTTTACGTATCTCTGAGGGAATACGTATTTGATCTATCTCTGGTTTTATAATCTGCAGTTTTGGGAAGTTTGGTAGTTGAGTCAGACTCGTCTGTAGTCTGATATTCTGTTTAGTTCTGTAGATCTAGATGAGTAGGAGATCTATAGCTTAGTAGTTTAGATTGTTTGTAGAGCGAGTATCCCGGTATATATATATACTTGGGGAAACTCGAGGTATTTTATCTAGAATTTAGTCTAGATAGATAGAATTGTTTGATTGAATGATTTGGTTGCTATGGTTGCTAGCATATGGATGATAGTAGATGCTTGTGTTTTGAATTTAAAATCTTTAATAAGATTATTAAATTACCTTTGTTTAAATTTCGGGGACGAAATTATTTTAAGGGGGGAGGAATGTAATATCCCGGAAATTTTGACAATATCAATTTAATAATCTGTTTAATAATTAAATTGATATGAATAATCTTTGATAATAAGATTTGAGTTTAATTTAATAATCTGATGAAATAAGTATTTAATTGGTAAATTTTATCTTTTAAAAGTTAATAAGATATTTTCTATTTGAATATATATATTTATTTGTATATATTGTAAATAGAAAAGCTTTGGTAAATTGGAAATTTAGATTAAATTTAATATGAACTTTTCAAAGTTATTTAAATAAATAACTTTATAGTTTTAAAGTACTTTAGGTAAATGTTAAATTGTTTAAGATATATTTTAACTTAAGTTTAAAAATAAATAAGATTTAACAAAAAGGGTTGTTTTATTTCTTTTTAAATATTACTTGATAATATAATCTCTTATATAAATTATTTAAATTATCAAATATGTTATTTTCAAATAATAAGTATAATGTATTATATTTATAAATATGAATGGATTTTAAAGACTATGGAATTGTTATTTTTAAATTGAATAAATAGTTGTATATGTATATATATATATAACTTGAATTTTTAAATTGGATCTTAGGATTTAATTTGATTTGAAATTTGAATTTAAAGTTTTGAAATTCAAAAGAATAAATATTTAAATTGTTTTGGATTTCAGAATATTTGTATAAGCTTTTATTTATAAATGTAATTAGTTTTGTTTCTTTAAAAAAATAATTATATATATATAGATAAGTATTTATTAAATAAGAAAAAGGCATTTATTTACTTTTAAAATAAAAATATGAATAATTACTTAAGAGACATATGTCATTTTTCTAAGGCTCCATTTTAACATGTGTAATGTAAGTAATCAATGTAATGACAAGTGTCTTTATTATTTTCATTTTTCTTTTATTTTTATAAAATCACAAATTTACATATATATAAACATTTGCACTTCTTTATTTCATTCTTTCTATTTTCTTTTCAAAACAAGATAAACTCAAACCTTTCTCAAATGCAAAAATCTGAAATTCAGTAATCTAAATGCCTCAACCCAGAAATCATCAAAAAAAAAACAACCCCTGTAATACATTTAAACAATCAAAAGTCTTCTGCCTGAATTTCTTTTCAATCTGAAATCATCTCAAAGCCTTGCAAACACTCTTTTCGAATCTGTATCATCTTCAAAAGCCTGTTTGCATTCATTTGCAATCTGGAAGCAACATGCATTCTTCAACGAATCAAGATTCAAGTTTTAAAAGTATTAAAATTTCCAGACTCAAGCATTTTATCAATTCCAGTTTTCAAAAGCTAAGGAATTCAAGTTCTCAGTTCCAAGTTTAAAATTTCAAAAAAGCTATTGCAAAGTTAAACTGCCTCTGTTCATACAAATCAGGTGAGTAACATCACTATTTTTAAAAGTTTAAGTTATGAAAGATGGTTGCATGTCAATATTTATAAGTAGTTCTGCATATCTATGTATTGATATATAATTATATATGTGAGTTTGTTTCTATGTATATATGGATGAATTGTTATATGTGCATGCCTGTTATATGAGTGACATCCCTGTTTTATATTGTTTTTTTTAGCTCAGATCTTGATCAAAATTCCTTATCTCCTTATTTGATCTCTGTTAGAATTTAGGTTTTAAACAAAATTAGTTTGTTTCATCATAAACTAAAGTTTAAAATTTAATTAAGTCCAACTTCAAACCTGAGTGTCTCTGTAAACTAAAAACAACAGAGCAATGTCTATAAAAGTGAAAACTCAAACCTCGTAATTTATAAATTCAGGTTTATAAATTGAAAACATAAACTATAACATGATTTTTAGCATTAAAATCATAATTTTTAGTTTAGAATTGAAGGTGCAGTTCTGGTTTTAGTTAAATATGAAATTTTGGTAACTCTGTCGATCTCAGAGAATTTGGGATGTTGTAATTTTCAGTAATGATAGAGGAATGAACGGTGATGGTAGGAAAATTGTCTGGAAGGTGTTTAATTCATGGAGGAGGTAGCAGTAGTGGATTCTTTGTTAGAACCCTAGTTTTAACTGGTCGTGATAATTTGATCACCATGTTTTCTCTAGTGGATCGAGTGCATTAGGGTTTCGAGAGAGGGAAGTTTGGTCGATGAAGATGACATGGCCGGAGTTTCAGAAGCTCTGGTGGTGGGAATCTTGAAGGCGAGGAGTGTTGCCAGGTTTTGTCAGTACGATGGTCTTGTTCCAGGTTGGGTAGAAGGCTCGAATTCGATTTCGAGTATTAATCGAAGAAGCGATGGTCGTATTCTGGTACGTGAGTGATCGTCGACTGGTGGAGGAAGTCGTGGATGGTCGGAGTTGGCGCTGGTAATCGTGCACGTGCACGAGATCGTAGATGTGCACTGGTGAATCTGGGTTACAGAGGAGTATGGCTCGAGTTTTTCTCGAGATTTTTCGAGTGATGTTCGAGGATTTTGGCTGTGCGTCTCGAAGCTAATTTGTTTGGTCTCGAGTAATTTTTAGTGTTGCCAGGTTTTTAAGAAACCTGTCAGTTTCAATTTAAACTAAAGTTAAATTTGTTAAGTAATATCTAAACAGGATTTTAAATCAAAGATTTAATTTGAATTCAAGTTTGGTTTTGAATTTTAGATTGGAAATAAATAAGTTTTATAAATTTAAATATGAATTTGTTTAGAACCCTTTAAATTTCTTTATTGAATGAGTATTTCTTTAACTTGTAAAATAAAAGAGTTTTAGAAATGTTGTTTAAAACGTTGTTAAAGATAATTTGTTTTCATTTTAAATCTTTAAATTTAAAATGAAAATTTGAAGATAAAATTTAAGTAAATTGATTTAAAAATACTTTGTAAGGATAATTTGATTATTAATAAGAACAAAGTTATCTTAAAGTAATTAGAAATATGTGTCCATTAAATTATAAGGAAATTTATGGATAATTAATTTATTTGATTAATTAATCATTTGGATTAATTAAATAAATAATTAAAGGTTTAAACTAATTTATTTATGATTAAGATTAATTAATTAGGGATGATTAATTTGTAGTTAGGGATTATAAATTAGAGTATTAATTAATGATTAAGAATTAATTAATAGAGTAATTAAATAATTTAGTTATGGTAAATACTTAATTAATTAATTAGAGATTGATAAATTGGTTATTAAGATTTATTAATTTAGAATTAATAATAATTAATCTAAGTTAATTACTTAAGAAAAGTAATTAAATAATTGTTAATGAAAGTCATTAACTATGGATTATTAAATAATTAATTAATGTGATTAATATTAATAATTAATTAGATTAATTAATTTAAAGATAATCAATTATAGAATTTGTTTTAAATGGAATTACTTAATGGAAGTAATTAAGAATTAATTACTTATTGTAATTAATTGAAGTTAATTTGATTTAGTTAAATTAATTAATTAAGTTTAATTAATTTAGAATAATCAAGAGATGATTTGATAATAATTACTTAATGTAATTATTAAGGTAAGATTATTTAGGGAAGTTAATAATAAATAATTACTGGATGTAATTAGTTGAATAAATGATTTTATTAATAGAAGTAATTTGAGTTAATTACTTTGAATAATTAATCAAGAGATTAATTAAGGAATTAATTAAGGAGTAATTAATTTAGTCAGTGGAAGTAATTAAGGGGAGTTAATTACTGATTGAAGATTAATCAAGGTGATTAATAAATGTTGTTTAATTAAAGATTAATTACTTAATGTAATTAATTTAATTGAGTAATTAATAATTAATGATGTAATTAAGAATTGGTTAATTAAGTAATAATTAATAAATGAAGTAATTAATTAAGGATTAATATAATTAAATATAGTTGATTAACTTAATAAATTTTAGTTAATTAATTAATGAAGTAATTAAAGGTTAATTACTATAAGTGGTTAAGGATAATTAATTTGAGAAATTAATTTAGGATAAATTACTTGGATGTAATTAAAAGATAATTAATCAAAGATGATTAATTGAAATGAAATATTAGAAGATAATTAATTAATTAAATTGTAATTAATGGTTAAGTAAGAAGGATTTATAAATAAAGTAATTAATTTAATTCACTTTAAATTAATTAGAGATAGTGTAAATCATTACTTATGAATGGGTGTTAGTATTGGATACTTGACTTTGATTGATATCTCTGATGAGATATATGCTGTGTGATATGGATGTTAGTTGAATTGTATGGATTATCTGATAATGTTGATTATCTGTTATCTTCCTTTGTGAATAAAGATAATGAATTGAATTGTTTTAACCTTTAAAACAACTTGGCCTTAAAAGATACGCTTTGGATTTCGATGAGACCGGGATCGGGTTTCCGTATACCGGATTTCCAGGTCTGGAGACCCGAATACCACATCAATCCAAATTAACGATAGGTCGTGAATCAAGTGAAGATGAAGATTCAGAGTGCAAGGGTTATTGTCGTTAACTCTGAGGGTGATTCCAAAACGAGTGTAACGAGATAATGCCTTCGGTTTCGTTCGAACCCGGAACGAACTTGTATGGATTGAATGCTTTCAGCACATCGTCAGGTGGACGATGAGCATTCTAAGATAGATGTGTTCTATTTAAAGGTAATCGTGACCTCAAGCCTCACAAACCGGGAATGGCTAAAACAGGGGAGGTGCAGCAAGGTTAGTGGGTAGCACCCAAGTAGGACAAGGTTACCTCTGTCTAGATGTCCCTTTCTATTTTCGACTTAGTGGTGCGGTTGCTGATCCCAACCGTGAGGTATCTTGTGCGGGAATTATCCAGTAAGGGATGGTTCCGGCTTTGTGTTGCAGGGGAGCGGGCGTACTCCTCGGTACGGTGATCTAGGCCATGTACTGCGACGGGCGGTACCCCAGTAGCCCTGCCATTGTATGGAATCCAAAATCCAATAAGTGCTAACGGACTTGATTGTATAACCCACTTTGTGGCTAGTATGCTGGAATTTAATAATGTAACAATTTCAGCTATTTCATATTTATTTGAAAACCCTAGACCCTATTATAATACAATCGAATTTCCTATCAAATGTTTTGGTTAGCGTAAGGTAAAAACTTACCCATGTTTATGTGTGGGAAGTCTTACGTGATACCTTTTCTTTCAAAAGGTTTTGAAGTTAAGCAAGTTTAACCTGTTACTCACACCAGACCCATGTCTGACCCAAGTGTTTATTTCTGTTTTATAAACTCTTGGGTACTCAAATTTTTACGAGTAGCCAAGGGATTCAGGTTTAGCTTTGACGAATATTCTGGAGGAGCAATGGAGCAGGAGGCTTCGGCGTTCGTAGATATAGTATTCCGCTGTGTTGATATCTGTGATAGTGTCTTGTCTTGTATTTGAGTTGTAATGTCTAGACAGATGGTTATAACTGTCTAGTAAGTGATGTATATGCTGTGTAACTCTGTAAATTGTTGTATACTATGTAATAGTTTATGTTATTAATATAATTTATTCGTTCCGCTGTGAGATCGTTGTTGTTGTTTCTTTCTTTCTTCTCTTCTTTTCTATTTTCTACCCCTTTCTTTCTTCATAATGATGCGACTTTCTGGGCATAGGAAGTCGGGTCGTCACACTAGATGTCCCTTTTTATTTCTGCTGTGTGGGCGGTTGTGAGCTCCAACTGCCGTGGTTGTCTTGTTCGGGACTGTCCAGTAAGGGATGGTTCCGGCCTTGTGTTGCAGGGGATTTAGGGTGGATCCTTGGTACGTTGATCTAGGCCATGTACTGTGACGGGCGGTAGCCTAGTAGCCCTGCCATTATATGGAATCCATTCTCCAATAAGCACCATCGGATTTGATTGTATTATCCACTTTGTGGTTAGTATGCTGGAATTTAATCATGTAACAATTTCAGCTATGTGAATATTTATTTGAAAACCCTAGACACTATTATAATATTACTGGATTTCCTATCAATGTTTTGGTTAGCGTAAGGTAAAAACTTACCCATGTTTATGTGTGGGAAGTCTTACGTGATACCTTTTGTTTTCAAAGGATTTTCAAAGTTAAGCAACTTTAACCTGTTACTCACACCAGACCCATGTCTGACCCAGAGTTTATTATGTTTTTCTTAAACTCTTGGGTACTCAAATTTTTACGAGTAGCCAAAGAATTCAGGTTATCTTTGACGAATTGTGGAGGAGCAATGGAGCAGGAGGCTTCAACGTTGTAGATATATATATGGTAGTTCTACTGTGTTGATCTCTGTATTGATCTCTGTATTGTATTGAGTTGTAATAACTTGACAGGTGTTTATAACTGTCTAGTATGTGATGTATTATCTGTGTAACTCTGATTGATGTTGTATACTATGTAATACTTATGTGATTAATATAATTTATTCGTTCCGCTGTTGAGATTCTGATGTTGTTCTTTCTTTCTTCTCTATATTTTCTCTTTTCTATCCCTTTCTTTCTTCAAGATAATGCGACTTCCTGGTGATAGAAAGTCGGGTCGTCACATTAACTACCCTAGATACCGAACTTCATCATTAAAAACTTCATTTGGCATTTTTACTACCAAAGAAGATTATCACTGACAATGACACTCAATTTGAGAGCAGCCTCTTTTAAGACTTCTGGTAAGGAAAAGATATCGAGAAGAGCTTCTCTTCTATTTCCCATCCTCAAGAAAATGGACAAGTCGACGCTATCAACAAGACCATCAAATCAACCCTCAAGAAGTACCTCGCAAAAGCTAAGGGGAACTGGGCCGAATAGCTGCCACTAGTTCTTTAGTCATATCGCACATCCAACTGCTTTTCAACCGGCCATACTCCTTTCTTCGTTTCCTATGGGTACGAAGCCATGTTACCTATTGAAGTAGACCTCAACCTAATGCCTTACTTACAAGCCTGAGCAAAAAAATGAGAAATTCTAGGTCGGGCTCAACACCATAAAAGAATGAATAATTGAAGCCGAACTTTGCACTGAAGCCTACAAGAGGAAGATACCCAAGCACTAAACTCAAGGGTAAAGCTCTAATAATTCATGGTCGATGATCTAATACTATGTTGGGCATTTGAAAAAACTAAAACCAAACTGAAGGAGTTCTTGGCCCGAAATGAGAGGGACCTTATGTTATCAGCACTGCTTTGACCATTGGCGCTAGCGCCTCTCTCACCCGAATGGAACCCATATTCCTTACACTTGGAATATCGTGCACCTGTTGGCCGATAATATATGAACGCTATCCACTATTATAAGACTATGTAATATATCTTTTGTGAAGAATATGAAGAAGACTTCAGAGCAAAATTTGTTCAACATAAACACTTCGACTATCTAGCAAGGTAACTTATTATGTGCTCGCTTCCTTGCTAGATGACTACCGACCAATGCCGCCAAGAACCACGCGAGCCACTCAACGCTCTCCTCCTTGCCCACTAGCTATCCAACGAGGATGAATTACCATGCATTCACTTCCTTGTTCGGGGATCACCGTCTCTATAGGTTATCAATGAAGATGAGTTATTGTGTGCTCGATACCCAGTTTGGGGACTCTAGTCTTTGCCGCTAAGGACTACACGATCCTCGCTTCATTACTTATAGGCTGGCTAACCGTAAGAGTTAATTACAGTGCATTCACTTCCTTGATTGGGGAATGGCAGACTATCCAACAAGATTAAATTGCCATGCATTCACTTCCTTACTTGAGAACTGCTCACCTTCTCTGAGAGTTTGGGTGAAACTTTCTCCCATTCATACCGGGGTACATCATAGGCTGAAGTAATTACTGCAATGGTCATGTATCCCTCGCCTATGATGTTGCCCATCCCTCATGCATGATGTGACACGATTGTCGAGACTGGCGTTGTTACCCCGAGTGATGTTGAAGTCTGGCATCCATAGTTCACCTACATAAAAATAAGCCAGGCTCAACATCAACTAGCGACGTGTAACCAAGAAAATTTTTGATCCACTTAGTGCTCAGGCTCGTACTAGGACCGCATACTGCTCAATCTTGCTACATGTCACCAAGGAAAACCTTCGAGCCACTCAGTGCTCAGTTTGTGCTACTACCGCCTACCAGTCAACCCTGCCACATGTATCCTATGAGAACATCGAGAAACTCAATGCATAGATTTATGTTGGGACCATCTGCTACTTAATCCTACCATGTGTCACCTAGGAGAAACCCGAGTCACCGAGTGCTTTGGTTTGTGTCGGGACCACTCCTCACCATAGAATGCAAGCATGCCCAACAACCATATGCCTGCAACGGTTCTCAATCATGACCGTGCTACACAGCATACACTTATATCTGAGCCCACATTCCATCTCGGCTTGAAATACATACAAGTTTTTAACAAATAGCTAAGTACAAGGATCACATGGCCAGGCTGCTCTCACTACCCATCTTAGTACCAAACTATTTTATCCACCTTGTGAAAACATTCAAGTACAGGTAATATAGGGACTATAATGGCTACTTAAAGTATGCTACCCTACAAATTATGCACAGATAAACAAGGACATATAACTAGTAAATTACTTGGATAGATTTTATAGCAAATATAATCTATTCATTCATCCCAAAAATGCAGGGCATATAACATGCCTCGTTTGGAATACAAAAGGAGGACAGAAAAAAAATATGGCCAGTTCATTAAGAGACCGGGCTAGGTACTCCAACTGCTCCAGTGTAAACATGGTCAACATGACAGTCCCAGCCTCCCTCGTATCTAAGGCCACCTCCTCCTGGTCCTGGGTAAAGGCTTCAACGTTTAGTTGGCTAATGGTAATTAGGAATTGATAGTTTTCCCTGAGCAGGGTCTTTATCAGGTTCCTCGATCGATTTACCAATCTGTCCTCCTCTGCCTTTAAAGTGGCCTCCTAATCAACAAGCGATTGACATCCAAATGTGTATTTTCTCAGGTCATTCTATAGACCCTCAACTTCATTCTCCACCCTCACTAGACTCTCCTTGAAATCTATGGCCTACTTCTCCGCTTTCTTCCCTCCTCGACTACTTCCCTTCCTGCATTCTTGGCCACCTTCGCCGCCTCCTTCACCCTGGCGGTCTCAGCATTGGCTGTCTTCAGAGCACCTTCTTTGGCCCTTAACTCCCTTTAGTGGTTCTCAACCTCGTCTCGTATACGGATGGAGGGATACCTGGACAAAACAACCAGTATTAGAAAAATAACAAAGTAGCTATAAGAAAATTCAAAGTTGGCGACTTACTAGCAAGGTGTCCTGGGTTTGTGCATTCACCATGGACTGCAAAGAGTGTCGGCTCCAACTAGTCCTGACCTGTTAGGTACTCCATGGAAATAAGATGGAAAGCTATCAAAAGAAGATCCAGATCTTCAATATTCGAGTCCTAGGAGATCTCAAACGTTACCTGACCCAGCATCACTTCATCACCTTCTACGGCCAACCCTTCCTCGTCATAAATACGAAGGAACTTGGAGTAAGGAAGGATGATCTCAGCAGGCAAGGACGTGCTACCTTATCTCTCTTCCTTTTCTTGCTTTTGGTGGTGTAACATCCCCCACTTGGAGGCCTAAAACTAATGGCTATGGATGCTGCAGTCATCCATAGTTATTAATCCTCGGCGACCAAATACAGTAATGTTGGATAAATTGATATACCAGAAACACATGGATATGGAAAAAGTTTAAAATTTCAAAACAACTTTCACATTCCATTCCAAACTCATTTCAACATTCATTACATAATCCCACAACGTTAACCACATTCAGAAAAATATAATTATTACAATATACTCCAAGAGCGACATATGAAGATGCCTTTTGGTGATCAGAGTATATAATAGGCAATAAATCACTTTGCCTTAACAAAATAACACAGCGGAATCACATGAGAAAGAACTTAAATAAGTACGTGCCTTCTGCACCACTCTGGAAGCTTTTTCGTCTTAAGATGTACCTGAAAACCTCAAATCTCAAACTACTCAAAATCAATTGAGTACCCGAGAGTTTAAGGGGAAAACATAAACTTCGAGTCAGACATAAAGTTTGGTATGAGTGATAATATACCATCTCAAATCATTTAGATATCTAGTAAGATCAGGCCGCTTAGCAGAATAGGTTTCCCCTCACTAATATCTTAAAACCTATATAAACCATTTTCTGTGCTCCTGCATCAACAATGGTTAATTCAATTCAAAACATTATTACGTGATGATATGCAAAACAATTGAATCAATTCTGGATTACCCATCCCCAATTCATTTTGACTATCCATCATAATTATAGTTTCTAGGATTATTATTAACCTAATAGTTTTCATGGGCTAACTAATAACCGGTTAAAATTTTAAGGACACCCTGTCCAATTATAAAGTTTTCATAGGATTATTGTGAACCTATTAGTAACTCCAATATCTTTTCTTTTATCCTAGTTTTCATGGGCTGTTAGGAACCTATTGAATAACAGTCAATATCTTTCTTTTACCCTAGTTTTCATGGCCTAACCAGGAACCTATTGACTATCTGTCAATATTTTATTTTTCTTATCCGGATGTAGTTTTCATGGGCTAACTATAAACCTATCTAACTGACATCTTTAATTATACATAGTTTTCATCGGCTAACTATGAACCTATTGGCCCCTGCCAATATCTTTTCCTTACACAGTTTTCATGGGCTTACTGTGAACCTATTGGCCCCTACCAATATCTTTAATTTATATTCACTACTAGGTCAACCTAACTGGTTATTCGACCCTTCCCCACAATACCATTTTGGGTTCATTACAATGTGAATATATACATATATGAAGAAGCAAACAATATAACTTTGTTAATTTCTTTAACCCATTTAGACTTCTTCATAAGTTCTATTTCAAATACTTTGTTTATTAATATGCCATGGTTTTGCTTTTAAAATAGATTGGTTTATTTGTATTGAAAACAATACTTTCGAAACCTTCGAAACCTTTCTTTTGACCTCACTGGACAACCTCCTTTGAAAGCATATATCTCTTTTCAAAACATTAGGCTTCTGCCTTTAAAAACACTTTAAAAACTTTCTTTCGAAACCTTTCAAATATAATAAAGTATTACTTATTAATTTTTAGAAACATAGCTTCGAAACCATTGGAAGCATCTCTTCCTAAAGCATTGAAAGTCCCCCTTTCGACATCATTGGGTTTATCTTTTTAAAATATTATTTGGGTCAAAGCAAATATAAACAAAAGTATCTCTTTCGAAACCATTCTTTACTATATAAAAATATTAGGGAAATTATGATGGCGTCGAAACCATCTCTTTCGACAGAGTTGAAAGTCTAAATTTAAAATATTGAAGGATAGCTTCGAAACCCCTTTCAAAACCATTGCCTTTGAAACCCATAACCCTCTCAAAAGCATTTAGAAAGTGCCTTAATAAAGCTTTAAAACAAATAATACCCTTCGACCGTATTGATGACTCCATTACACTCGAAAGGCACAAGAATCGGCGGCAGGGTTTCGACTAGGTCGGAACCCCTTCTTTCAAAATCATTGATTTAAAATTAAAGGAACACCTTCTAAACACCTTTTTCTTTTAAAACAAACACGGCAACCCCTTCGAAAGCCATTATAAAACTTCTTTCAAAAACATATGTATTGATTATGTCGAAAGCTTAGTAAAACAAAGACAAGCGCTTACCTTTTAAAACAAACTGAGGTAACGGCCCCATCAGAAGCTATACTTTCGACACCATGCCTTTCGCCTTTCTCCAATCCACTACGTATCATCTAAATGATACCATGTGTACTGAATTTAAATTAATGGGGTTTCAACATGGTCGAAGGCGAAAGGAAATGAGCGAAAGGTATTCTGATTAGAGGTGAAACCTATATTTTTCTGGGTTAAATACTAAATTAAGTAACTATATAAACTAACCTGCCTACATGTTCATTTCTTATCGGTTGCCTTAACTTTTCCCATGCTTTTCAAAACTAACTGCCTTTTTATTTTGGATAAGTACCAAACTTAAACGTTTGCAAATAAAACCATCCTCTTTAATTATACGTAAATCATTTTGATCCTCTTCTCAAAATAATTTATTTTGTATATCAAATCACCTATGAAAAATCCCCAAAATTCACAGAAATTTACTTTGGTCATGTTATCTAGACATATCAAAATTTCAAATCCAACTCTAATCTTTCCCAATATGCTATATTTCATTTAAAAATGCATAATAATCTTTCCCAAGCTTGAAAAATCATCAAATTTAAAACCCAACTCTAAAATCATGTTTTGCATAACATGTAATTTTTCCATGGCATATAAACATCAATATCACACGGTTTTGATCTAAAACCGTATGAACCATTATTTAAACCATCTTGTTTAAATTCAAATAAACCACAAATCAAGCATATCATCATCAAACATCATATATACGAATTTAAACTTAAATCTGAAACATATATTTAACAAATAGAAACAGAAATTATCATTCACCTTAATCTTTGATAGGGAAATGGATTGAGATGAGTTTGATTCCCCTTTTTATTTTTTTCTCTTCTTTTTTTCTTTGAATTTCTCCTCTTCTTTTCTTTTTAATGGCCAACTCTATTCTTCTTTTACTTACGTTTTTGATTTGCTTTTAAAATGAAGTCAATAAGAAATGAAATGGTAAAAAGAGAATATATATATAAGGATAAGGGGTTAGGTAAAGCTTATTACCATTATACCCTTATGTAGATTAATTTACTTATAATCCATTCTCATGCCCATTTAATTTATTACTTAAGCACGACCACTTAAATTTATTCAAATCTCAATCTCCTTATCACTTAACATTCATTATTCTATTTAATTTATTTAATTAAATATCCTGAATAATGATATTTAAAATTAGGGGTGTTATAGGTGGTGTGCTAGAGTGACTGCTTGGGGTTGGGAGTTAAGTTGATGATTTGCCGGCTTGTTTCATTTTTCTTAGCATGGGAGTTGCGATAATGAGAAAGTTGGTATCTAGGTCGTCGAATGAAAGCTTGGAAGCCACTGAAACAACAAAAATGCAGGTTATTTCACGTGAAAGAAAAAATTTCAAGTGCAAGTAAACAACCATTTCTACCGACTCAGTCTTGCTTTCTTATAAGGGGTGGGCATGATGGGGCCGAGCTGCATGCACTATTTCAATTTTTCCTGGCTTGAGGCTCCCCCGAAGGCACAACTTCATGTCCGAGTTAAAAAATTTAACATCCAGGAATTTTCTCGAAGAAGGGACCTGCGTCACTACTAAGGCCCCACTCTGGTAACCCTCCTCCTACCATGCTTTCCTCGTAGCTCACCTCAGTATCCTAATCAACGGAAGGCGTCTCATGCTAAGGGACCGAACGTTAGCTAACTATTGTGGGTTATGTTCTTCCGACTGTGGCTTTAGCACTACATCGCTTAGCTCATCCTAGTACACTTTTTGCTATTTTATAGGTACCTCAACCGTGACAATGTTGTCATACCCTTTTTGATGTCAGTGATCTTTCCTCCCATGTTGTCTCAAAATTTGACCTTGGAGTACTCCCATTGTGCTTAGGCTGATTTTTGTGCCAGTTTCTTTATCATGGTAGCCCGCTTTATAACCATGGTTTGAGCTCCTCTCATTAGTCCAACCTTAGTGATTCACATTAGTCACCAAGATCTTCAGATCTCGGGCATTAGGGATAACCATCTTTAACCTATGGATATATTTGCTCAATATCCCCATGGTGAAGTCACAAAGCTCAATGGAGGCATCAGTTAAAAGACGAATTAAGAAAAGGAAAGGTAATAGAGATGAAGGAAAAAAGAGAGCAGCAAGTACTTGCTAAGGGTCTAGAACTGAAGGTGTTATAGCTCTGGATTGATGCCGAAGGGAATGCAAAAAATACTTGCCCATCCATCCTTGAGCGGCTTTGCTCTAGACGCCCGTAAAAATGACAGGCATATGCTGGCCTGGAGATGGAAGCAGGTGCCAATAGGATAGCCGGCCTCCTTCTGTAGGTTGAAGACCATGTTGACTAGTTGAGCGGTCAGCTCAAGAAGGTAAAGCTTGACATAGGAGACAAAAATCCCACATAGAAACTAGTAGTTGTTGGGTGTGAGCTGACTGAGGGTAGGATCTTAAGCATTTAGGATAGAGAAAATGTAGGGGTGGATGAGTAGCATGACCCCACCTTGAAGTGGCCAAAGTTTATGTAAAGTATCCTAGTGAGGGTGGTTAGGTCGATTGGTGGTAGTAGGATACCAGACCATCCCGATGTTAAACTGTGCTTGGCAAGTGACTCGGCCAAATTTACCACCCTTCTAGATGCTCAAATGTTTTAATACTAAAAACAACGATTGAAGAAGACCCAAAGGCTACCACCTGAAACACAAATGGCCTAGTTAACCAATAGCCTTATAGCCAACTCTAGAAAAGCCCAATGACCCAAAAGGCTCCTAAAAGCTAAGTTGCAGGCCTTGCGGCACATAACTATTACTCTATCATTTCCACTTAAATCCCATGGCTAACAAATTGGGCATAGACTACAGCATATTACTAATATGTTGCTGATATCACTTCTAAAAATGGCAGGTCAACTTAGGAGTTCGCCGACGTCGATCGACCACCGTTGACATGGTAGCTATGATCGATCAACGTCTAAAGACAACCAGTTGTAACACGCCATATTTTAAGTAAAATTATTTAGGGAATTTAATTAGCTAAATTAAATTAAATAATGTAGGTTTATTAATGGATTGAGATTTGTGATTTAATTAAGGGGTAGCCATGCCATATTAATGAATAAACAAATGAATGAAGTGTTAGGGCAAATAGAGGAGGGGTAAAATAGGAAAAAGAGCATTCTAATACCCTAAACCCTTAGGAATTTACTTCCATACGTTCATTCATACATTCACAAGAAAAAAGTATAAGTCTAAGGCCGACCACCATTAGCAAAGTGGAAGAAGATAAATCTAGGATTCAAGAGGAAGAATCAAATCACTTAATCAAGATCAAATCACTTAATCAAGATCAAATCTCACATCCTAAATCACAAAGCTAAGGTGAATAATGACTACATCTCTTATTTCTTAAATATTTTTATTTTTAAGGAAATCCAAATTTATCTTGCATAGTTTAGCCATGATTTTGCTGGGCAAAATGTTTATATATGCTTGTTGATGATTTATGCTTATTCATATAGATTTTATGATATGTTTTGATGTGAAAACCCTATTTAATGACATCCAAATACCTTGTGATTTTAGATATAGATCAGAAATGATATTGTAGAGATGGGTTTCAATTTTCATAGTTTTCTGAATTAATGTGGATTTTATATTAATTTTCTAGTGTAGAAAATGATTATTTGGGTTTTAAATTATTTACGGCTAAATAGTTAATCTTTTGGGTCTGAAATTTATATATGTTAGAAAACATATTAAAAAGGATTTTCTGGAATTATTGTAGAATTTTCCAAGGTGTTTTGATGAATATATAAAATTATTTAAGGTATGGGACTTAAATGTTTTATATATTTATAAAAGGAGAAGGAGTATTTTGTAAATGATTAAAGTTAATTACTTCTGAAATTATGGTAGTACTTTTAGAAAAGAAAAATCAACAACCAATAAGATTTTGACAAACAAGACAGGTTAGTTAAAAAGATTACTTAGAAAGGTTAAAAACCAGTTTTTCATGCCAAATGCATGTTTCGCCACTTTCGGCACCATGCTTTCGATTGGGTAGCTTTCGACTTAGTAGTTCTGTCTCTTCATCGAAACCAATGCACATAGAATCATTTACCTGGTACATAGTGAATTAGACAAAAGCGGAAGGAACTGGGTCGAAACCAGGGGTTCTGTAGGAGGTCGAAGCGTTACTTTGCTTTAAATTGAAAATGCGCTTGCTTTGCTTTCGACTTGGTTGGCTTCCGACTGGGTCAAATGGTTTAAAGATGTTGCGCCTTTGTTTTTAAATAACCGCTTTCGACTAGGTTGAAGCCTTAGCTGCCGCTTTCTACCTTTCGAAGCAAAGCCTTCGAAAGGGTTGATTTTGTTTTATAAAAAACACTACCGCTTCTCCTATGCTTTTGGAACGATGGTTTCGACACCATCACTTCTTTACTTAGGTTTTGGCTTTCGAAAGAGTTGCTTTCGACCCTGTTGTTTGTGACCCTTAGAGATTTTTAAAGATTAACCCAATGGTTTCGAAAGAGATGGTTTTGAATGGTTTCGAAACGTGTTTCCACATGTTTTAAAATTGAAATCAAATGCTTTCGAAAGGTTTAAGGTTTTGGTGCTTTCGAAAGGTTTTTAAGGAAGGTTTCAAAGGGGTGGTTGCCCAATTGTTTCGAAAGGTTTAAAGAAAGGTTTTTCCGATGGTTTCGAAAGGCTATGTTTAAAGGTATTAAAGATAGGACGTCTAAGGTTTTTAGCTTTCAAGGGGAAAGGTATTTCAATGGTTTCAAAACGTTTATGTAAACGGTTTCGAAAGGAAGGTTTTGGCCTTTCGACCTAGATGAAAGAAAGGGTTTATTTGGTTACGAAAGTGATACTTTCAATGGGATCGAAAGGGGTACTTTCAAAGGTTTAAATGTTTTCATCAACCAAGATTTGAGTAAAGTATATATAACATGGCAAGGTGATTTGAGTAAAGCATAGAGTGTATAATTTCTTGGTTTTAGTTTGGTTTAAAGGTTTTAAATCAATTTGAGATGAAAAGGTTTTCAAGGAAACTTTAAGGGAACATTACCCTAAGTAAAATGACTCAGATATTAGAATACTAGATGGGACTGGTATAGGGTCGCGCCCTATACATTCGCTATTAGCCCTAGCTAATTTAGTCCAAAATTCTAGTGTGTAGGACTTTGTCATAGGTAAGACTAAAATTATGATTACATACAGAAGAGAATATATATTTGTATACATATAGGTTATTGGTGAGCCCGCAAAACCATTAGGATCAGGTGACCCTGGGAGATGTTAAGTTAGGGACAGACCGTTCAAAAGAGGAGTATTTAACAGATAGTTAGGGACAGACCATCCAGAAGTGGAGTGTCTAACATATGTTAGATTATTTTGATTATATTATCGGTAGGCCCGAGTCAGCCAAAGGTTAGTAGTTTGCCAAACAAAACTATAATGTTCGGACAGGTAGTTCATTTATTACCTGATATGTCTGTTTACATAATAATGCTTTACAGTTTTAACCAGTTTTGGTTGCAGGAAAAAGTTTTGCAAAAGATATGTTTTAAAAGGATATTAGTGAGGGGAAACCCATTCTGCTAAGCAGCGTGGTCTCACTTAATATCAAATAACCGAGATGTATCGTATTATTCACACCAGACTTTATGTCTGACTCGAAGTTTATGTTTTTTCCCCTTAAACTCTTGGGTGCTCAAAATTGATTTGAGTAGGCTGAGGGTTGAGATTTTACAGGTTTTAGTAGGTTGACGAATAAAGCTTCTGGAGCCGAGCAGGTGGTTGACGGATAGCTATTTAGGAGTTCCTATTTTGTTTTGTTTTATTCCGCTGTGTTGTAATTAAGACAGTTATGTCTATATAGTACTTTGGTCAACCAAAGGGGCATCATCATATGTCGCTTTTGGCGTATTTATGTAATAATTATATTTTATCTGAACTTGGGAAACGATTATGGGATTATGTAATTTTAATGTGAAACATGTGTTTTGAAATGTAATCCGTAAAATGTTGTTTTTTTGAAATATGTGATTTTGTTTCATATTCAAGTGCTTATGATATTATGGATATTATTAACATAGCCGTATTTAGTCACCGAAAGTTAATACTATGGATAACTGCAACATTTGTAGCGCTTAGCTTTGGGCCTCTAGATAGGGGATGTTACAACTTGATATCGGAGCGTAAGTTTATGATAAAATTTAACTAAAATGATTTTTCAAACCTTAATCCTAAGGAATTAGAGTAAGATTGGGGCATGGGATAACGCTGTAGTAACGTACTGGTATTTTCTATATATAAGTGTACGCTATATCTTTATTTTTCTATCTCTCTTAGGCCATTCTACTGTATCTCACGAGGCTTAAATATAGTTATGGACGCTAGAAGTGGAAGAGTGAATCTTGGAGGAAGCACCACCACAAATGGAAATGCTAGACTGATTACCACGAGAAACCAAGTTCAGGCACAAGTAGGGAATGTTGTTGCTAGAGTCCCACAAGTGGATATGGGAGCTGTGTATCAGTTTTTCATGAATATGATGCAGGCGGGTGTTGCGGCTGGAATGGTTGGAGGAAATGCTGGAGTAGGAGTTCAAGAAGCTCCGGTGGTCAACCATTATGCTATCTTGAGCAGAGATTATGCTAGGCTTGGAGGGAAGCCCTTTATTGGAACTGAGGATGCTATAGAAGTGGAAAACTGGTTGCTACATTATGAGAGGATCTTTACAGACATAGGGCTCAATGATGAGCAGAAGAGGAGGCTTGCTTCGAGACAGCTTCAGGGAGCAGCTATATTTTGGTGGAATAGTGTGATGGTTGGAGTAAACGAAGAGGATATGACATGGGCTGAGTTTAGGAGAAGGTTTCAGGAGAGATTCATGTTTGTGATGGCACACTTTGCTTTTCTCAGGAAGTTTGCTGAGTTGGAGCAGGGAGAGATGTCTGTTTTGGAATATGCTGGAAGACTTAAGGAGTTGGCTAGGTATGGGTATGCTACTGTGGATATTGTGTTGAAGAGGAATGAGAAGTTCATAAGGGGGTTGAAGCCTGAGTTGGCGAGGGCTACATTACCTCATATCAGAGGCCCTTATGATGTGGTTGTAGAGATGACTTTGAGACATGAAGAGATGCTTGCTTGTCTAGAGAAGAGTAAGGCGAAGGAGGTCCAGGTTGGGCAACGCCAGAAGAGGAAGTTCTTCCAAGAAGGGTGCTCAGAAAGGTGGAGCAGCAAAGAAGGAAAAGTCTGAGGTTGTGTGCTTCAAGTGCAACAAGAAGAGGCATTTTGCTAATAATTGTCGTACTGGAAAGGCGAAGGAAGTGATTGGGAAGAAGAACATCAGATTTTTTAACTGCGATCAGATTGGCCACTATAAGAATCAATGCAAAGAGCCTGCTAAGGATGAAAGAGGCAAGGTATTTGCATTGGAGCCTGCTACATTAGGACCAACAGCGCAGGAGAAAGGAAAGGCAGTGTTGGGAGGTACGCTTCAGATTCATGGTATGTCTGTTAGCATTCTGTTTGATACTGGTGCAACGCATTCTTTTATATCTCGTTGTTTGGTAGATAAGCTTAAACTAGAACCCACATACTTAGTTACTTTCTTAAGAGCTGAAAATCTGATAGGAGGGTATGCGGCACTTGGGATGAAGTGTGACCACTTAGAGTTTGACTTGCTAGGTCATACCTTTGTTTGTAGTTTGTAGTTTGCATGTGTTTTACTTTGTAGGGTTTGGAATTATATTGGGCATGGATTGGTTAAGTAAGTACGATGCTAGGATATTTTTCCATGATAGGAAAATATCACTTAGATGCCTTGATTATAGTGATCAGATTGTATACACCATAGAAAGCCTTAATTGTGAGGTGAATGCTTTGTTGGGTGTTGTGGAGATGGATGATGAGTTGAATCGTATTTTCATGGTTAGAGAATTCGCGGATATCTTTGAGCCGGTAGTAGGATTGCCATCGAAACGAGCCATTGAGTTTCGAATAGATTTGGTGCCTGGAGCAGAACCGATTAGTAGGCCACCAAGTAGGATGACACCTACAAAGATGAGAGAGCTGAAGGTGCAGTTGGTGGATTTGTAAGGGAAGAATTTTATCAGACCTAGTAGTTCACCTTGGGGAGCAGCCGCAGTGTTTGCTAAGTGGTCGGACGGAACGTTAAGGTTATGTATCGATTATCCTAAGCTGAATGAGACGACGATAAAAAATCGATATCCATTGCCTAGAATTGACGATTTGTTCGATCCGTTGAGTGGAGCCAAGATATTTTCTCAGTTGGATTTGGCTATAGGTTTCCATCAGCTTAGAGTAGCAGAAGATAGTATACCTTTGACGACGTTTAGGACCGGATATGGATGGTACGAATGGTTAGTTATGCCAATCGGACTAACTAATGCGCCGACATTCTTTGTAGACTTAATGAACCAAATTTTCAGAGAGAACTTGGATAGATTCATGTCGGTGTTCATAGATGATATTTTGATATACTCTAAGGATGAGAAAGAGCATGAAATTCATCTTAGAGTGGTTCTTGAGACTTTGAGAGAACATCAGCTGAAGGCGATGTTTTTGAAGTTTCATTTCTGGAAGAAGGGGGTGAAGTTTCTTGGTCATGTAGTTTCAGAAAGAGGATTGGCAGTAGATCCAACTAAGATCGAAGTAGTGAATAGTTGGAAGAGACCAGAAATAGTGACTGAGATAAGAAGTTTTCTTCGATTGGCTGGATATTATCGGAGGTTTATAAAGGATTTTTTGCGGATAGCGGCGCCGATGACCAAGCTAACGCGAAAAGATGTGAATTTTGTTTGGACCGATAAGTGTGAGGAAGCATTCCAGAGCTTGAAACGCTTATTTAACCATGCACCTGTATTAGTTGTTCTAGAGGGGAATCAAGATTTGGTAGTTTATACAGATGCGCATGGAACTGGATTAGGAGCAGTGTTAGTGCATAGAGGTAAAGTGATTGCCTATGCTTCTAGACATCCTAGACCGCATAAGGTTAGATACCCGACTCATGACTTGGAGTTAGCTGCAGTTATTTTTTCTTTGAAGGTGTGGAGGAATTACCTTTTGGAAGAGAGGTTTGAGCTTTATACAGATCATAAGTCGTTGAAGTACTTGTTCTCTCAGAGGGAGTTGAACATGAGATAGCAGAGATGGTTAGAGTTTATTATTGCTTATGATTTTGGAATTGAGTACACACCTGGGAAAGGCAACAAGGTTGCAGATGCGCTTAGTAGGAAGCATTAGAATGCAGTATTGGCTATGATAGCAGAATGGACAGACTTGAAAGTGTTGTCGACTTACAGAGTGTAGTGGAGATACGAGGCTGGGTCTAAGGGAGAATCTTCTATGTTATCTTGTTTAGATGTCCGACCGGTATTGATTGAGAAGATTTCTTCTAAACAGGAAAAGGATCCAGTGTTAGCTAAAAGGATCAGGAAGTTAAGGGATGGAACGGAGAGCAATGGCTTGAAGGATTTTAGTCTTGACCAAAGTGGGTAGTTGAGAAAGAAGGGTAGATTATGTGTCTCAGATGTGGGAGACATAAGGAAGGAATTTTAGGAGGAATGCCATCGTTCGAAGTTCAGTATTCATCCAGGAGGAATGGAAATGTGTCAGGATATGAAGAGAAGTTTCTTCTGGGAAGGAATTAAGAGGGATGTAGGCTTATGGGTAAAACAGTGTTTGAACTTTCAACGGGTGAAAGCCGAACATCAGAAGCCAAGTGGGTTGCTACAGCCATTGGATATTCCGGTATGGAAGTTGGATTATATTTCTATGGGTTTCATAAATAGTTTGCCAAGATCTAATAGAGGAAATGAAAGTATATGGGTCATAGTGGACAGATTGACCAAGAGTGCCCAATACATTCCCGTTAATTCAAATAGGACGGCACCTGTATTGGCTAAGTTATTTATGAAGAATGTGGTTAGACTGCATGGAATTCCTAGTAGTATTGTTAGTGATAGAGATTCCTTATTCACTAGCGAGTTCTGGAAGAGTCTACAGGAGAGTTTAGGAACCAAGCTCAAGATAAGTACCGCTTACTATCCGCAGACATATGGGCAAACGGAAAAAGTTAACAAAATATTGCAAGACTTGTTAAGAGCTTGTGTATTAGATTTCGGGGGATCATGGGAAGACCATCTACACCTAGTCGAGTTTTCGTGTAACAATATTATCAGACTAGTATAGGGATGGCACCGTTTGAAGCTTTGTATGGAAGACCATGCAAATCTCCCGCATGTTGGTTAGAGAACGGAGATAGATTAGTCCTTGGTCCCGATTTGGTAAGAGAAGCTGTAGAGAAGATTGAGCTGATAAGGACGAGAATGAAGGAAGCTCAGTCTAGGTAGAAGAGCTATGCAGATAGAATACAGAAAGATTTATAGTTTTCTATTGGAGATCATGTTTTCGTCAAAGTATTGCCGATGAAAGGTGTTATTAGGTTCGAAAAGACAGGGAAGTTAGCACCGAGATTCGTAGGACTGTTTCCTATTTTAGAGAGGATCGAGAAACTCGCGTACAGAGTAAAGTTACCAAGTAGTTTGGAAGGATTCCACGATGTTTTCCATGTATCTCATTTGAGGAAGTGTGTTAAGGATCCAGACACTACTATAACATCGACTATGTTAGAGGATTTAGTAGTGGAACGAGACTTGACTATAGTAAGGAAGCCTGTCCGGATAGTCGTGAGAGATGAGAAGAAGTTGAGGAACAAGATAGTCAGATTAGTGAAAGTCCAGTGGAGCGACGATGAGAGAGACTGTACTTCGGAGACTGAGAGCAGGATTAGAGACGCTTATCCTGATTTGTGTAATGGTATGTTTTACCTTTATGTTTGATTTGTTATGTACCTTATCGTAATTTCGAGGACGAAATTCTTTAAGGAGGGGAGATTGTAACACCGCATATTTTTAGTAACATTATTTAGGGAATCAAATTAGCTAAATTAAATTAAATAATGAAGGTTGATTAATGGATTGAGATTTTTGATTTAATTAAGGGGTAGCCGTGCCATGTTAGTGAATAAACAAATGAACTAAAGAATGAAGTGTTGGGGCAAATAGAGGAAGGGTAAAATAGGAAATAGAGCATTCCAATACCCTAAATGCTTAGGAATTTATTTCCATACATTCATTCATACATTCACAAGCAAAAATTGTAAGTCAAATATCGGCCACCATTAGTAAAGAGGAAGAAGATAAAGCTAGGATTTAAGAGGAAGAATCAAATCACTTAATCAAGATCAAATCTCACATCCTAAATTACAAAGCTAAGGTGAATAATGACTACATCTCTTATTTCTTAAATGTTTTCAGTTTTAAGGAAATCCGAATTTATCTTGCATAGTTTAGACATGATTTTGAAGGACAAAATGTTTATATATGCTTGTTGATGTTTTATGCTTATTCATATAGATTTTATTATATGTTTTGATGTGAAAACCCTATTTAATGAAATCCAAATACCTTGCGATTTTAGATATAGATCAGAAATAATATTTTAGAGATGGATTTCAATTTTCATAATTTTCTAAATTAATGTGGATTTTATATTAATTTTCTAGTGTAGAAAATGATTATTTGGGTTTTAAATTATTTACTGCTAAATAATTAATATTTTGGTTCTGAAATTTATATATGTTAGAAAACATATTAAAGAGGATTTTCTGGAATTTTTGTAGAATTTTCCAAGGTGTTTTGATGAATATATAAAATTATTTAAGGTATGGGACTTAAATGTTTTATATATTTATAAAAGAAGAAGGGGTATTTTTTAAATGATTTAAATTAATTACTTCTAAAATTATGGCAGTACTTTTAGAAAAGAAAAATTAGCAACCAATAATATTTTGACAAACAAGGCAGGTTCGTTAAAAAGTTTACTTAAAAAGGTTAAAAACCAGTTTTTCATGCCAAATGCATATTTCACCACTTTCGGCACCCTGCTTTCGATTAGGTAGCTTTCGACTTAGTAGTTCTTCTTCTCCATTGAAACCATTGCACATAGTGCCATTTTCCTGGTACATAGTCAATTGGACAAAAGCAGAAGGAACTAGGTCGAAACCCGAGGTTCCGAAGGAGGTCGAAGCGTTACTTTGCTTTAAATTGAAAATGTGCCTGCTTTGCTTTTGATTATATTGTTTTCGACTTGGTTGGCTTCCGACTAGGTCAAATGGTTTTAAGAGGTTGCGCCTTTGTTTTTAAATAACCGCTTTCGACTAGGTCGAAGCCTTAGTTGTCGCTTTCTACCTTTCGAAGCAAAGCCTTCGAAAGGATTGATTTTGTTTTATAAAAAACCCTACCACTTCTCCTATGCTTTCGGAAGGATGGTTTCAACACCATCACTTCTTTACTTAGATTTTGGCTTTCGAAAGAGTTGTTTTCAACCCTGTTGTTTGTGACCCTTAGAGATCTTTAAAGATTAACCCTAAGGTTTCGAAAGAGATGGTTTTGAATGGTTTTGAATGGTGTTTCCACATGTTTTAAAATTGAACCCAAATTCTTTCGAAAGATTTAAGGTTTTGATGCTTTCGAAAGGTTTTTAAGGAAGGTTTCGAAGGGGTGGTTCCCCAATGGTTTAGAAAAGTTTAAAGTTAAGGTTTTTCCAATGGTTTCGAAAGGCTATGTTTAAAGGTTTTAAAGATAGGACATCTAAGGTTTTTAGCTTTCGAAGGAAAAGGTATTTCAATGGTTTCGAAAAGTTTATGTAAATAGTTTCGAAAAGAAGGTTTTGGCCTTTCGACCTAGATGAAAGAAGGGGTTTATTTGGTTACGAAATGGATACTTTCAATGGGATCGAAAGGGGTACTTTCAAAGGTTTAAATGTTTTTATCAACCAAGATTTGAGTAAAGTATATATAACATGGCAAGGTGATTTTGAGTAAAGCATAGAGTATATATTTTCCTTGTTTAAGTTTGGTTTAAAGGTTTTAAATCAATTTGAGATGAAAAGGTTTTCAAGGAAAATTTAAGGGAAGATTACCCTAAGTAAAATGACTCATATATTAGAATACCCGATGGAATTGGTATAGGATCGTGCCCTATATATTAGCTATTAGCCCCAGCTTATTTAGTACAAAATTCCTGTGTGTAGGGTTTTGTCACTGGTAAGAATAAAATTATGATTACACACAGAAGGGAATATAAATTTGTATACAGATAGGTTATTGGTGAGCCCGCAAAACCATTAGGATCAAGTGACCCTGTGAGATGTTAAGTTAGGGAAAGACTGTCCAGAAGAGGAGTATTTAACAGATTGTTAGGGATAGACCGTCCAGAAGAGGAGTGTCTAACAGGTGTTAGATTATTTTGATTATATTGTCTGGTAGACCCAAGTCAGCCAAAGGTTAGTAGTTAGCCAAACAAATCTATAGTGTTCGGATAGATAGTTCATTTATTACTTGATATGTATATTTACATAATAATGCTTGCAGTTTTAACCAGTTTTGGTTGTAGGAAAAAAGTTTTGCAAAAGATATGTTTTAAAAGGATATTAGTGAGGGGAAATCCATTCCGCTAAGCGGCGTGGTCTCATTTAATATCAAATAACCAAGATGTATTGTATTATTCACACCTGGCTTATGTCTACTCGAAGTTTATGTTTTCCCCCCTTAAACTCTTGGGTGCTCAAAATTGATTTGAGTAGGCCGAGGGTTGAGATTTTACAGGTTTTAGTAGGTTGACGAATAAAGCTTCCAGAGACGAGCATGTGGCTAACGGATAGCTATTTAGGAGTTATTGTTTTGTTTTTTTATTCCGTTGTGTTGTATTTAAGATAGTTATGTCTATATAGTACTCTGGTCAACCAAGGGGGCATCATCATATGTCGCTCTTGGCGTATTTATGTAATAATTATATTTTATCTGAACCTGGGAAACGATTATGGGATTATGTAATTTGAATGTGAAACATGTGTTTTGAAATGTAATCAGTAAAATGTTGTTTTTATGAAATCTATGATTTTGTTTCATATTCAAGTGCTTATGATATTATGGATACTATTAACATAGCCATATTTAGTCGCCAAAAGTTAATACTATGGATGACTGCAGCATCTGTAATGCTTAGCTTTGGGCCTCTAGATAGGGAATGTTACACCAGTAAAATGTGGATTCGGTCAAGCACTAAAACACAAAAGATAGCTTCGGTAAAGAATGGAAAGAACAAAGATGAGAGGCATTTATTGTAACGACCCATATTTTACGTATCGGAGGATCGTCAAATATTATTTTTAAATTTATATTGGGTCGTATGACACTATAACTTGGGGGAATGTTGTATAGTAACATTTTGACTCTGAGAAATTTTATCGGAAGATTTTACCCTTAACATCTATAACTGTTGATAGAAGCCGAATTAGGATCTCAAACCACTTCGATTGGAAAGATATGATGGTTTTCATTTCCACAGAATGATCAAACTAGCAATTTCGACTTACCATTTGAAAGATATAGCTATTTGAAGTTGGATAGAATTTGGGTAGCTTAATGGGTGATTGGATAGGTTTGTGGGCAAGCCCATTAGTCCATTTTAGGTTTTAGGCTTAAGATGGTAGAAATAGACGCCCCCAATTCATTATTCCATATTCCTGAAAAGATCTAAGCCTCCGATAACCTTTATTTAGCCAAAACCTTCTCCTTTCTTCCAAATTAAGTCTAAATCATAGATTAAGGGTAGGTTAGCAAGGGATTAGTAAGAAACTTTCAAATCTACATTTTTAGGAGGAAATTTCATATCTTTGCTGGTTATTTTTAGATTTGCCTTGTTTTGTGTGCATATCTTGGAGTTTTGAGTGTTTTCCTTGGTACTAATACGTTAGATCCTTATACAAAGTAACACAGTAGAAAGACAAGGATTCAGA
This sequence comes from Allium fistulosum, assembly GCA_030737815.1. NCBI lineage: Eukaryota > Viridiplantae > Streptophyta > Magnoliopsida > Asparagales > Amaryllidaceae > Allium > Allium fistulosum. The sequence goes on from CM060903.1 coordinate 905,498,303, forward strand.
CCCAACCTAGTAGACTGGCCCTTCATCGCATGGAACCTAGCGGATGGTTCGGTCAACTTGGCTATAGGTTGTCATTATATATTGTTGTCGAGACATGGACGTTCCTTTGTTTATGATTACTTTGTTTTGGGTTTTGTAGGGTTCAGTATTATTTTAGGATGGACTGGCTGAGGAGGTACGAGTAGTGATGGACTATGAGAGGCTATTGGTCATGATAAGTTTGACGATAGGAATAGATTGGAGTTAGATTGCATACCGGATGATGAGGTGATGGTTACCTTTCTGTACTCACTCAAGATTCCGCATGACGAGTTTCCATCTTTGCCTATAGTTAGGGAGTATCAAGAAGTATTCGAGGAGGTGATCTAATTACCGCCACACAGGGAGATAGAGTTCCATATTGATTTGGTAAAGGATGTCAGGCAGTAATTATGCCTTTGAGAAGTATAGAACCCAAAGAGTAGAGGGAACTAGAGGTGCACATGAATGACCTACCTATTAAGGAAGAGGTTTATTTGAAGGAATACATTTGAGTGGGGAACAATATAGTATTCGCTACTAAGGAGGACGATTTCTTGAGATTATGCATAGACTATCATGACCTGAATAAGGTGATAAAGAAGAAAAAGTATCCACTCTCGCATATTGGTGACTTGTTTAATTGGCTCCATGATGCGGAGGAGTTCTCTCAATTGGACCTTACGATGAGGTTTCATAAACTAAGAGTGGCAAAGGAGAGTGTGCCGATCATAGCATTTGGTATAACGTTTATATTCTATTAGTGGTTGGTAATTTCGTTTGGGCTAACCTACACACCAGTATACTTTGTTGATCTTATGAATCGTGTCTTCAGTGATCAACTAAATAAGTTTATTTGTGTTCATGAAATCCTTGTTTATTTAAGGACGGAGGAAGAACACAAGGAGCACTTAAGGATTGTGTTTGAGATGTTGACGAAGCACCGATTGAAGGCGGAGTTTTCTAAATGTCACTTCTAGGGGAGAGAAGTGAGATTCTTGAGTCATGTTGTTTCTGAGCAGTGCATTGCCATAGTCCTGCGAAGGTGGCGGCAATACAGGATTGTGATCGACCGAAGACCGCTACAAGTGTGAGAAGTTCCCTTGGATTAGCGGGATGTTATAGATGTTTTATCAAGGACTTCTCAAAGGTAGCAGTGTCGTTAACCAACTTAATGGAGAAGAAATCGGAATTTTTCTTAGGATGCGAGGTGCGAGCATGCATTTTGAAGGAGACATTAACAAGTGCACCGACGTTAGTCGTTTTGAGTGGGAATGAAGAGCTGATAGTATACATAGAAGCCTATGGCACTAGACAAGGTGCAGTGTTGATGTAGAGGGGGAAGTGGTCGCATATGCTAATTGACAATCGAAACCGCAGGAGGGAAGTATGCATCTCACAATTTGTAGTTGACAGTGATAGTATTCACTTCGAAGATATGAAGGCATTATTTTTTTGGAGAGAGGTTTGATTTATTCATGGGACATAAATCATTAAATTACCTCTTCTCATATAAGGATCTTAACCTTCGCCAGCAGCGATGGTTAGAGTTCCTGGCTACCAATGACTTTGACATTTCCTATAAGCCTATTGAGGGAAATGCAGTCGCAGATTCTTTGAGTAGAAAGTATGCCAGTTTGAGAGTGATGTTCTTAGAGTGGAATTAGCTTGAATGTGTTATTGGCTATGACTTTAGACCTTGGTGTGAGCTAGAGGTGGATGGGTTGGCAAGTTAGACTATTAGATCTACTTTGATTGAGTGGAGTCAGAGGCGAAATGCTAGACTAGTGGAGTTCTTTGTGAAAATGGAGGAAGGAGCAGAGTTTGAGGAGATGAAGAAGTATCGGCTCGATCATGATGGTTGGCTTCGTAAGGTCGGGAGATTGTTTATGCCTAATGTTAATAGGTTGAAGGATGAGTTACTACGAGAGTGTCATCATTCGAGACTGACTATAGATCCCGTAAGCAATAAAAGTATAAGGATATGAAGTAGATATTTTATTGGAAAGGGATGAAGAAGGATGTTGGGGCACTAATCTCGAAGTGCATGAACCGTCAGCTAGTTAAAGCTAAGTAGAGGAAGCCGAATGGTTTCCTATAACCACTCGAAATTTTCAAACGGAAGTGGAAGTAGGTATCAATGGACTACATCGATGGATTGTCGAGGAGCAAAAAAGAGTACAATAGTATTTGGATCATAATCGATAGATTGATGAAAGTGCTGGATTTATACCCATAAAGTCTAGTAGAATGGCATCCAAATAGGGCGAGTTGTATGTGAAATGGATAGTTTGATTCCATGATGAGCCAAAGAGCATTGTAAGTGACCGAGACCCATTGTTCACCAGTGGGTATGGAAAGAGCTTATATGTAACATCCCGTATCTAGAGGCCAAAAACTAAGTGCTATAGATGCTGCAGTCATCCATAGTATTAACTTCATGTGACAAAATACAGTAATGCTAATGGTATCCATAATATCAAAAGCACTTGAATATGAATAAAGTCACAGATTTCAAAAAACAATATTTCACTGATTTCAGTTCGAAACAATTCATATCAAAATTACATAATTCCTTAACGTTTCCCAGGTAAAGATCAATATAATCATTACAAAAATACGCCAAGAGCGACATATGATGATGCCCCCTTGGTTGATCAGAGTCAATATAGTCATATCTGACATAATATACACAGCGGAATCAAAACAAAGTAAAACTATAACTCCTAAATAGCTATCCGTCAGCCACCTGCTCATCTCCGGAAGCTTTATTCGCCAAAATTTCAAAAAGCCGAAAACCTCAACACTCGGCCTACTCAAATCAATTTTGAGCACCCGAGAGTATAAGGGGAAACAAAACTTCGAGTCAGACATAAATCTTGGAGTGAATAATACTGTTACATCTCTATTTATTGATATTAAGTGAGACCACGTCGCTTAGCGGAACGGGTTTCCCCTCACTAATACCCTCTTTAAAACATATATTTTGCAAATCCTTTCCTGCAACCAAACTGGTTAATCAAACTAAATTAATAATGATAATAATAATAATAGCTAAGTCCGTTAAGCTATAATCAGGGAACTAATGGACTATTTGTCCACAAGTAGTAAATGGACTATCTGTCCGAAAACTGGGCTGACTGCCCGCAAACTAGACTAACTGTCCGCAAACTGGACTAACTGTCCGAATCAAAATGGACTATCTGTCCAAATCATTTTCTAAGGGTTAACTACCCTTCATCTTTTTCCTTGAAAACCTTTTCAAAATGATTTAACCTTTTAAACCATACTTATAAAGGAAAATATATTCTTAGCTTTACTCTAAACTATTTTTTCCATGTTACATATACTTTACTCAAGTAATGTTGATGAATTTTAATGAGGATTAGCTATCCTTCCAAAACAAGTTAAAACCCTTTTTAACTTGAAAATACTTAGGCTATTTTGCCTAGTTAATACATTCTAAACCTTTGTTTAAAACCTTTAAACAACCCCTTCGAAACCCTTGAAAGTAACCCTTTCGAAACCAAGTAAAACTCTTTACTTCACCTAGGCTGAAAGGCCAAATCTTTCTTTTCGAAATCATAAAAACCTTCCCTTCGAAAGCTTTAAAATCCTAGACACCCTTCTTTTAAAACCTTTAAATATTGCCTTTCGAAACCTAGGAAAACCTTTTCTTTCAACCTTTTCGAAACACTAAGGAACCACCCCTTCGAAACCATTCACTAAAACCCTTTCGAAAGCATTAAAATACTAAACCTTTCAAAAGCCTTTGAGTTCAATTTAAAACATGTGGAAACCTTTCAAAATCATTCAAAATTTTACCCTTTGAAATCTTTGAAACCCGTTTCGGTCGAAACCCTTTGGATTATGCCTTCAAGTAGAGCAAAAGGATCGGAAACCCATTAAAGTCGAAAGCACTCCTTTCGGAACCATTAAAACTGTCTATTTCGAAACCATTTGAGTTATACTTCAATCATAGAAAAAGGCCTTTAAAACATTTAAGTCGAAAGCATCTGTTTCGAAACCATTTAATAAATAAAAAAAGAAGTGATGGTGTCGAAACCATCCCTTCGAAAGCATTAGAGAAGCATATGGATCGAAAGGTAGGAAGCGGCAGCTAAAGGCTTCAACTCAGTCGAAAGCAGTCATTTAAAACAAAAGCGCAACCGAATCAAAATCATCTCTTTAAATTTATTTGACCTAGTCGAAAGCTAACCAAGTCAAAAGCATCTTAGTCGAAAGCAAGCATGCGCATTTTCCTTTAAAACAAAAGTAAACCCCCAACCCCTTCGGAACCCCTGGTTTCGACTCTATTCCTTCCGCCTACATCCAATTCACTATGTACCAGTTCCCCGATACCTTGTGCATTGGTTTCGAATGTGTTGGAAGCGAAGGTAAGGAGGTGGAACTTGGTGCCGAAAGTATCGAAACAGTTAAAAACAAGTAGATTAATCCTTTTAAACTATTTCTTTGTACCCAACCTGCCTTGTTTGTCAAATTGTGGTTGGTTGCTAGTTTCTCTTTTCTAAAAGTACCGCCGACTTTCCAGAATTAGCAATTTAATTTTATTTATAAAAAAGCCCCTTCTCCTTTCATAAATATATAAAACATTTAAGTCTCATACCTTAAATAATTTTATATACCCATTAAAACACTTAGGAAAATTCTACAAAAATTCCAAAAAATCTCTTTTAATATGTTTTCCAACATATATAAATTTCAGACCCAGACCTCTTATTATTTAACCGTAAATAATTATTAACCCGAATTAACATTTTCTTAAATAGAAAATTCATATAAATTCCAAAAAAATTCTGAAAATTCTGAAAATTGAAACCCACCTCTAAAATAATATTTTTGGTCTATATATAAATTTGCAAGGCATTTGGATGTCATTTAACAGTGTTTTCATATCAAAACATGTCATAAAATCTATATGAACAACCATAAATCATCAACAAGTATATATAATCTTTCCATCATTCAAAAACATGGTAAATCAATGCAAAATATTCCGGATTTCATCTTAAAACCGAAAACAAAAGAAGCGTGAGATTTAAACATTATTCACCTTAGCTTTAGAGATTAAAGAGATTGAGATGTGAATGGATTTGATTTGCTTAAGCTTCTTCCTAGCTTTTCTCTATCATTTTCCCCTTTCTCTTGTTAATGGTGGCTGGCCTTAGCTTTTAAAATTTTGAAAATGAAATGAACGTGTATAGGAGAATACACAGCCAAGTTCTAGGGATATAGGAATAGCCTCTTTCCTATTTTACCCCTCCTTTTATTTCATTTTAACCCTTCTTTTAATTCATTGGTTAAATGGCACGGCTACCCCATTAATTAAATCAAATCTCAATCTCCTAATAAACACATTATTTTATTTAATTTAACTAATTAAATATCCTAAATAATGTTACCAAAAATATGGAGTGTTACAAACTCCCCTCCTTAAAGAATTTCGTCCTCGAAATTACGATAAGGTACACAACAAATCAATCGATGAGGTAAAACATACTATCAAATAAGTCGGGATAAGTATCTCTAATCCTGCTCTCAATCTCCCAAGTACAGTCCCTGTCATCATCGCTCCACTGGACTTTGACTAATTTGACCTTCTTGGTTCTATGCCTTCTCTCATCTCTCGCAACAATACGAATAGGCTTCCTCACTGTAGTCAAATCCGGTTCTACTACTAAGTCATCTAGCACAGTCGGTGCAATAGTAGTCTTCGGATCTCTAACATACATTCTGAGATGAGAAACATGGAAAACATTGTGGAGTCTTGCCAAACTGCTCGGCAACTCAACTCTATATGTAGTTTCCCGATCCTCTTAACAATAGGAAAAGGTCCAACGAATCTTCGTGCTAACTTTCCTGATTTCTCAAATCTAATCACACCCTTCATCGGTGACACCTTGATGAAAACCTAATCTCCAACTGAGAACTCTAAATCTTTCCGTATTTTATCCGCATAACTCTTCTTCCTAGACCAAGCCTCCTTCATTCTAGCCCGAATGACCTCAATCTTTTCTGCAGCTTCTCTAACCAAATCTAGACCAAGAATCAACGTAAACCCTGTCTCCAACCAACAAATGGGAGATTTGCATGGCTTTCCATAAAAAGCTTCAAATGGTGTCATCCCAATACTAGTCTGATAAGTGTTATTATACGAAAACTCGACTAAATGCAGATGGTCTTCCTATGATCCCCTGAAATCTAGAACACAAGCTCTTAACAAATCTTCCAAGACTTTGTTAACTCTTTTCGTTTGCCCATCTGTTTGCGGATGGTAAGCGATACTCATCTTGAGCTTGGTTCCCAAAACTTCCTGTAGACTCTTCCAGAACTCGCTAGTGAATAAGGAATCTCTATCACTAACTATGCTACTAGGAATTCCATGCATCTAACCACATTCTTCATAAATAACTTTACCAAAAAAGGTGCCGTTCTGGTTGACTTAACTGGAATGAAATGGGCACTCTTGGTCAATCTGTCTACTATAACCCATATACTTTCATTTCCTCTGTTCGACCTTGGAAACCCGTGTATAAAATCCTTGAAAATAGAATCCTACTTCTATACCGGAATATCTAATGATTGAAGCAATCCACTTGGCTTCTGGTTTTCAGCCTTTGCTCGTTGGCAATTCAACCACTGCTTTACCCATAAACCAATATCCCACTTCATTCCTTCACAGAAGAAACTCCTCTTCATATCTTGATACATCTTTGTACGTCCTGGATTAATAGAGAACTTCGAACGATGGCATTCCTCCAAGACTTCTTTCCTTATGTTTCCTACACTTGGAACACATAATCTTCCTTTCTTTCTCCACCTCCCATTCTGGTCAAGACTGAAATCTTTCACGTCATTACTCTCGGTTCCATCTCTTAACTTCCAGATCCGTTCAGCTAATACTGGATTTTCTTCCTATTTAGAAGCAATCTTTTCGATCCTCATTGGTCATTCCAAACAAGCTAACACTACGGTTTCTCCGCTATACCTAACCTCAGATCTCCACTGCACCCTACAATCTGCTAATGCTTCCAAATCTTTCCACTCAGCAACCATTGCCAACACTACATTCTGATATTTCTTCTTAAGTGCATCTACAACTTTGTTGCCTTTCCCCAGTGTGTACTCAATCCCAAAATTATAAGCAGCGATAAACTCTAACCAGCTCTACTGTCTCATGTTCAACTCTTTCTGAGAGAATAAATTCTTCAGCGACTTATGATCTATATACAACTCAAACCACTCTCCCAAAAGGTAATGTCTCCACACCTTCAATGCAAAAATCACTACAACCAATTCCAAATATGGGTCGGATATCTGACCTCATGCGGTCTAAGCTGTCTAGAAGCATAGGCAATCACTTTACCTCTCTACATCAACACAGCTCCTAATCATGTTCCACACGGTATAAACCATCAAATTATGATTCCCTTCCGGAACAACCAACACAGGTGCATGGGTCAATAAGTGTTTCAAACTCTGGAATGCTTCCTCACACTTATCGGTCCACACAAACTTTACATCCTTTCTCATTAGCTTAGTCATTGGTGCCGCTATCACAAAAAATTCTTAATGAATCTCTGATAATAACCAGCCAACCCAAGGAAACTCTTTATCTCCGTCACTGTCTCGGGCCTCTACCAACTATTCATTGCTTCAATCTTAGACGGATCTACTAACAACCCTTTCTCTGAGACCACATGACCAAGAAACTTCACTTCCTTCTTCCAGAAATGACACTTCGAAAACTTCGCCTTTAGCCGATGTTGCCTTAGCGTCTCAAGCACCACTCTAAGATGAACTTCATGCCCCCTCTCATCCTTAGAGTATATCAAGATATCATCTATGAAAACCAATACGAACCTATCCAAATGCTCTCAGAAAACCCATTTCATTAAATCCACAAAAAAGCTGGTGCATTAGTCAGTCTGAACGGCATAACTAACCATTCGTACGACCCTTATCTAGTCCTAAGCACCGTCAAAGGTATAATATCCTCTGCTACTCTGAGCTGATAGAAACCTATTGCAAAATCCAACTGCGAGAATACCTTGGCTCCACTTAATTGGTCGAACAAATCGCCAATCCTCGGCAATCGATATCGATTCTTTATCGTTCTCTCGTTCAACTTACGATAATCGATACATAGCCTCAATTATCCGTCCGGCATCTTAGCAAACACTGCAACTGCTCCATAAGGTGAACTATTCGGCCTGCTAAAACTCTTTCCTTCCAAATCCACCAACTGCACCTTTAACTCCCTCGTCTCTGTAGGGGTCATCCTGTTTGGCGGCCTACTCACTGGTTCTGCTCCTGGAACCAAATCTATCTGAAACTCAATAGCTCATTTCGGTGCCAATCCTACTACAGGCTCAAACACGTCTATGAATTCTCTAACCACGAAAACTCGACTAAACTCATCATCCAATTCCATAACACCCAACAAAGCATTCACCTCACTGTTAGGACCTTCTATGGTATAAACAATCCAATCACTAAAATCACGGTGTTTAAACGATATTTTCCTATCCTGGAAAAATATCCTAGCATCGTACTCACTTAACCAATCCATACCAAGAATGATTCCGAACCCCACAAAATCAAACACATGCAAACTGTAAACAAACGCATGACCTAACAATTCAAACTCTAACCGGTCACACCTCAGCCCTAGAGTTCCATACTCTCTTATTGGATTCGCAACCCTTAAGGAAGTAACTAAATATATGGATTCTAGGTTAAGCTTATCTATCAAACATCTAGATATAAAAGAAGGCAATGCACCAGTATCAAATAGAATGCTAACAGACTAACCATGAATCTGAAGTGTACCACCCAAAACTGCCTTTCCCTTCTCCTGGGCTATTGGCTTCGAAGTAGCAAGTTCCAATGCATACACTTTACCATTTCCATCCTTAGCGGGCTCCTTGCACTAGTTCTTATAGTGGCCAATCTGGTCGCAATTGAAGCACCTAACATTCTTCTTTCCAGCCACTTCCATAGCCTTTCCAGCACGACACTCATTCGCAAAGTACCCTTTCTCGCACTTGAAGCAAACAATCTCAGACCTTCCCTTCTTAGCTGCTCCACCCTTCTAAGCACTTTTCTTAGGAAAGAACTTCCTCTTCTAACTCTGCCCAACCTGGACCTCTTTAGCCTTACTCTTCTCTAGAGAATCAAGCATCTCCTCATGCCTTAAGGCCATCTCCAATACAAAATCAGAAGGATCTCTAATATGAGGTAATGTAACCCTGGCTAACTCAGGCTTCAACCCCCTGATAAACTTCTCATTCCTCTTCATCACTGTATCCACTGAAGCATAACCATATCTGGCCAACTCCTCAAACCTCCTAGCATACTCCAGAACAGACATATCTCCCTGCTCTAATTCAGCAAAATTTCTGATCAGAGCTGGCTGTTCCATTGCAGATATGAACCTCTCCTGGAACCTTCCCTTGAAATCTTCCCAGGTCATAGTCTCCTCATCCACTGCCACAGTCACACTATTCCACCAAAACAAAGCTGCTCCCTGAAGCTGTATGGATGCCAACTTCCTCTTCTGCTCATTATTGAGCCCCAAATCTGCAAAATTCCTTTTGCAGTGCAACAACCAATTTTCCAGCTCAATGGCATCCTCTGTTCCAATAAATGGCTTCCCTCCGAGCTTAGTGTAATCTTCACTCAACTTAGCATAGTCGTTGACAACTGGAGCTCCTGGGATTCCTCCTCCCGCTACTCCAACAGCAACACCCACTTGCACCATGTTCACGAAGAACTGATACATAGCTTCCATTCCAACTTGCGGGACTCCAGCACCCACATTCTCTGCTTGTGTCCGACCTTGACCTTTTTTCGCATTAGGCCTGGCATTTCCATCGGTGCCTTCCCCTCCTGGGTTAACTCTTCCTCTTCTACCTTCCATATGTGTATTCAAACCTCATTACATATAGAAAAATAACCTAACAAAGATAGAGACTAGAGATAAAGCGTATACTTATATATAGCAAATACAAGTACGTTACTATAGCGTTATCTCATACCCTAAATCTTACTCTAATTCCATAGGATTATGTTTTAAAAATCATTTTTAGTTTAAAGTTTTCCATAAACCTATGCTCTGATACAAAGTTGTAACATCTCGTATCTAGAGGCCAAAAGCTAAGCGCTACAGATGCTGCAATCATCCATAGTATTAACTTCAAGTGACAAAATACTGTAATGTTAATGGTATCCATAATATCAGAAGCACTTGAATATGAACAAAGTCACAGATTTCAAAAAACAATATTTCACTGATTTCATTTCAAAACAATTCAAATCCAAATTACATAATCCCTTAACGTTTCCCAGGTAAAGATCAATTATAATAATTACAAAAATACGCCAAGAGAAACATATGACGATGCCCCTTAGTTGATTAGAGTCAATATAGTCATATGTGACATAATATACATAGCGGAATCAAAACAACCTAAAAATGTAACTCCTAATTAGCTATCCATTAGCCACCTGCTTGTCTCTAGAAGCTTTATTCGCCAAAATTTTGAAAACCTGAAAACCTCAACCCTCGGCCTAATCAAATCAATTTTGAGCCATCGAGAGTTCAAGGGGAAACAAAAACTTCGAGTCAGTCATAAAGCCCGGTGTGAATAATACTGTTACATCTCTATTTACTAATATTATGTGAGACCACACCGCTTAGCGGAACGGGTTTCCCCTCACTAATATCCTCTTTAAAACATATATTTTGTAAATCCTTTCCTGCAACCAAACTGGTTATTCAAACTGATATAATAATGATAATAATTATAGTTAAGTCCGTTAAGCTATAATCAGGTAACTAATAGACTATCTGTCCACAAGTAGTAAATGGACCATCTGTCCGAAAACTGGGCTGACTGCCTGCAAACTGGACTAACTGTCCGCAAACTGGACTAACTGTCCGAATAAAAAAGGACTATTTGTCCAAATCATTTTCTTAAGGTTAACTACCCTCATCTTTTTCCTTGAAAACCTTTCCAAAATGATTTAACCTTTTAAATCATACTTATACAAGAAAACTATATTCTTAGCTTTACTCTAAGCTATTTTTGCCATGTTATATATACTTTTTTCAAATAATGTTGATGAATTTTAATGAGGATTGGCTATCCTTCCAAAACAAGTTAAAACCCTTTTTAACTTGAAAATATTTAGGCTGTATTGCCTAGTTAATACATTCAAAACCATTGTTTAAAACCTTTAAACAACCCCTTCGAAACCCTTGAAAGTAACCCTTTCGAAACAAAGTAAAACCCTTTCCTTCACCTATGCCAAAAGGCCAAATCTTTCCTTTCGAAAGCATAAAAACCTTCCCTTCGAAAGCTTTAAAATCCTAGAGATCCTTCTTTTAAGACCTTTAAATATTGCCTTTCAAAACCTAGGAAAACCTTTCCTTTCAACCCTTTCGAAACCTTGGGGAACAACCCTTCGAAACCATTCACTAAAACCCTTTCGAAAGCATTAAAATATTAAACCTTTCGAAAGCCTTTGAGTTTAATTTAAAACATGTGGAAACCTTCCGCAACCATTCAAAAATTTACCCCTTCAAAACCTCCGAAAACTGTTTCGGTTGAAACCCTTTGGATTACGCCTTCAAGTACAACAAAAGGATCAAAAACCCATTAAAGTCGAAAGTACTCCTTTCGAAACCATTAAAACTGTCTCTTTCAAAACCATTTGGGTTATACTTCAATCATAGAAAAAGGTCTTTAAAACATTTAAGTCAAAAGCATATATTTCGAAACCATTTCCTAAGTAAAGAAGTAATGGTGTCGAAACCATCCTTTCAAAAGCATTGGAGAAGTGGCCTGGTTTTTAGAAAAAAAACTACCCTTTCGAAACCATCTGGATAGAAAGGTAGGAAGCGGTAGTTAAAGGCTTCGACTCAGTCAAAAGCAGTCATTTAACACCAAAGCGCAAACCAATCAAAACCATCTCTTTAAATTCATTTGACCTAGTCGAAAGCTAACCAAGTCGAAGCATCTTAGTCGAAAGCAAGCAGGCGCATTTTCCTTTAAAACCAAAGTAAAGCCCCAACCCCTTCGAAACCCCTGGTTTCGACTCTATTCCTTCTGCCTACATCCAATTCACTACATACTAGTTCCTTGATACCATGTGCATTAGTTTCGATTGTGTCGGAAACGAAGGTAAGGAGGCGGAACCTTGTGCCGAAAGCATCGAAATAGTGAAAAACATGTAGATTAGTCCTTTTAAACTATTTCTTTGTACCTAACCTGCCTTGTTTGTCAAATTGTAATTGGTTGCTTGTTTTTCTTTTCTAAAAGTACTGCCGACTTTCCAGAATTAACAATTTAATTTTATTTACAAAAATCCCCTTCTCCTTTCATAAATATAAAAAACATTTATGTCTCATACCTTAAATAATTTTATATACCCATTAAAACACTTAGGAAAATTCTATAGAAATTCCAAAAAATCTCTTTTAATATGTTTTCCAACGTATAAAAATTTCAGACCCAATCCTCTTATTATTTAACTATAAATAATTATTAACCCAAATTAACATTTTCTTTACTAGAAAATTCATATAAATTCCACAAAAATTCAGAAAATTGAAACCCACCTCCAAAATAATATTTCTAGTCTATAAAAAAATCGCAAGGCATTTGGATGTCATTTAATAGGGTTTTCATATCAAAACATGTCATAAAATCTATATGAACAACCATAAATCATCAACAAGTATATATAATCATTCCATCGTTAAAAAAACATGGCAAATCAATGAAAATTATTTCGGAGTTCATCTTAAAACCAAAAAAAGAAGTGTGAGATGTAAACATTATTCACCTTTTCTTTAGAGATTAAAGGGATTGAGATGTGAATGGATTTGATTTGCTTAAGCTTCTTCCTAGCTTTTCTCCATCTTTTTCCCCTTTCTCTTATTAATGGTGGTTGGCCTTAGCTTTTAAAATTTTGAAAATGAAATGAACGTGTATAGGGGAATACACGACCAAGTTTTAGGGATATCAGAATGGCCTCTTTCCTATTTTACCCCTCCTCTTATTTCATTTTAACCCTTCTTTTAATTCACTGGTTAAATGGCACGGCTATCCCTTTAGTTAAATCAAATCTCAATCCCCTAATCAACACATTATTTTATTTTATTTAACTAGTTAAATATCCTAAATAATGTTACCAAAAATATAGGGTGTTACATTATAAGAGGCGTTGAGGATGGAGCTGCATCTCAGTATAGCTTATCACCTGCAAACTGATGGGCAGACTGAGAGGTTAACTCATATCTTAAAAGATTTCTTTCGAGTTGCATTCTCGATTTTGGAGGCTTCTGAGACGACCATTTGTATTTGATAGAGTTTTCATACAACAATAATTATAGTCCAATATCGATATGGCACCATTTGAGGCATTATATGGTTGACATTGCAACCCTCCTTCATATTAATGGGAAATGGAAAAGATATTAATACTTGGGCCATATATGGTTAGAGAGACTCCAGATAAGATTGAGACCATTTGAAAATGAATGAAAGCTGCTCATGATAGTCAAAATGATAAGAGAAGAAGAGATAAAGAGTTCTCTACCGATGATATAGTGTTTGTCATAATCTGTCTATTAAAGAATGTTTTTCGACTCGGTACTATGGAGAAGTTGGCATCAAGATTTATAGATCATTTTCCGATACTTGAGAGGATTGAAACCTCGCTTATAGAGTAGAATTTCCTTAAAATATGGCATGCATCCATAATGTGTTTCATGTTCCTCATTTATGGAAGTTTGTGCATGACCCGGGCATAATAGTTAAACCAAATCAACTTAATGATATCGAGATTGAACCGGAAGCTTCGGGACCTTGTAGGTCTATTCGTGTCATAGGACGAAATAAGCAGCAACTTAGAAGGATGATAGTGAAGTTAGTGAAGGTTCAGCGGAGTGAGAGCAAAGGAGATTTCACATGGAAGATCGAGGAGAGCATGTGGATCGCTTATCTGGAGCTCTTTACTTAGTGAGACTTTCTATTCATTGCATTTACATTCACTTTTGATATCATATAGGACCGTTTAGTGTCCTACATGATAGGATAGACATAGTTATTTTTTTCTTATGTGTGCATGGTTGATGTTTAACATGATTGCTCATGATTGTTAAGCATTCAGGATAGCTATGTTTGACTTTACATTGTTTATGTTGGGGATTTCGGGGACGATATTTCAAAAGAGAGGAGAGTGTAACAACCTATATTTCACGTATCAAAGGATCGTAAAATATTATTTTTAAATTCATATTAGGTCATATGAAAATATAATTTTGGAGAATGTTGAGTAGTGACATTTTTGACCCAGAGAAATTTTATCGAACGATACCCATAAATACTTATAACAGATATAACTATTAATAAAAGCTGGATTAGGTTCTCAAACCACTTCTATTATAAAGATATGATGGTTTTGCACAATAGAGAGTTGAACTTACTATTTGGGAGATATGGTGATTTGAAGTTAGGCAAATTTTGGGGCTGTTTATTGGGTAATTAGAGAGGTTGAGGGGCAAGCCCATCATTTCAAGTTTTAGGGTTAAGATGGCTGAAATAGCCATCCCTAATTCATTATTTCATCTTCCCAAATAGATCTAAGACTCCATTAACCTTCTTCTAGCCAAAATCTTCTACTTTCTCTTACAAATCAAGTCTAAATCATAACCAAAGGGCAGATTAGCAAGGTGATTAGCAAGAAAGAAACATTGAAATCTACATTTTTTTAGAGAAAATTTTAGATCTTTAATGTTATTTTTTGGATTTGCCTCGTTTTATCTGCAAATCTTGGATTTTTGGGTGTTTAGTGAGTGATTTATAATCTCACATCATATTATATATGTAGCTATAAATTTTGACATATTTTGAACCCATTTTTAAAGTTAAATTATATTTTGAACCTATTTTGAAATCTACCTAGAGTAAAAATGATATTTAAATGGTTTAAAGCTTTTGAATCATGTTATTTGGATGTGTAATTGACTGTATAGGTGATAGGTTATGTTGTAGATACATTATACAATGATTTGCTATGGTTTATTGGACGTTTTGCGTTTTTGAGTGATGTTTGAATATCGTTAATGCATATATGTTGTTTCTTTATATCCTTGAATGGTTGAAATGTTCATTGAAGCAAATAGAGATGATAGGAGATCCATAAGCGTAGAATTGATGGATAGGCTCTAGGATGTTTGGAGTCATATCGATGCATAGAAATGCATGCGGGTCGGAGTATGGAGCATAGCGACGGAATCGACAGAAAATTGGAGCTTGGAGATACTACAACATTTCTGTTCAGTGGCCTCAGTCCGATAGTAGCTTGGTTGAGGTCAACATTAGGTTAGTGGCAGTTGGCTCAGGGGTCACTTCGTGTTCGATGTTGAGAAGAAGCAGATAACAAAAACTGTCATGTGGCATTGTGGAAGACCGGACAACAAATGATGTCAGTGGTGTTGTTGTTTAATGGCCTGACAGAGGAATGAGTCTGGGGTACTTCGTCATTGGCTATGGGGCAGGATGGCTTGGCTTTTTCTAGTTGTAAATTTTACATGGACAAGAAATTGAGCAAAGGTGCTTTTGAAGTGACTTCAGGTTAGCTCAAGGGAGACTTCAGGTTTTTTGAAGGGTGAATTCTGGTCTCTTCTATGGTCGATTCATGGATAAGGAAAATGGCATGGAGCGAGGGCATATGACTCCAGGATGACGCAAGGTGTCTGTTATCCCACCTTTTGGTCAAGGCCGAGATATCAACAAATTGGCTGGAAAGGATGGATATCAGGATTAGAGGTCGATTGGAAACAAGGCTATGATCGATGTCATCAAAATTTTCCCGAGCTCCAATCAAGACAGGATCGATTGGGAATGATGGACAAGGCTAGGAAAGGCTACGTTTCAAATTTCAGGTCAATCGGAGTTTGTATACTTGAGATATCGATGGATTAATATTGGTGAGGAATGGTTAGTATCGCAATGTTCGTATCAATCAACATGGAATGCTTCGAATCGATACTGTTCGTATCGATCGGCGTGGATTACTTCGAGTTGATGTATGTCGTTCGAATCGATGCTGTTCGTATCGGTCAAGGGGAGTCAGCAGATGGATGCGAGTATGGATAACACACACGGAGTTGGACTCATAAAAGTTCGTATCGATCAGGGATGGACACGACATTTATGATTTCTTATCGATCGAGATGGAAACGGCAACGTATTTCGAATCGATGATTTCGTATCGATGCGGCACACATTGATTGAATGGACACGGCAAGGCATATTTCATATCGATCAAGGCTGGGATCGATACGAACAGAGGTGTTTAGGATCGATACGAAGGCAATGGACTTGTATCGATGGATACGAATAAAGGCCTAGTTGATGGATACGAATAAGCCTACCAGCGCTGGTGGATGGATACGAAGAGATGGAGACGAATTCATGGATACGAACGCTTCAGCCTCCATACAAACTACAACTTGCATCGATCATAAATGACAATCTACAAGTCGAAATGCCAACAAATTTTCACAGGGGCTTGCGTACAACCTAAAGAATGATCCTGCTCAATTTCGACTCGATTGGACAAAATCTTGATCGATACGAAATTGGTTCGTATCGATCAAGGATCGAGTCGGAATCACCTGGGATCCATCGCGTGGACCCGCCCACGTGCCAAAAGAGGTCTCTCGAAATCTGAGCGAGATATTTGCAACCTACACCTATAAATAGCATCCAAAAGCATACAGAAAAGGGGACTTTTCGGCCTACAACATCCGGACTCTGCCGAAATCACCATTGTGTTCGAACTTCACTGGTGTACTCGGAAATTATTGCTGTAATCTGCTGTAACCAGCGAGTAAAGTCAATAAAAGATTATCTTTTGAAGTGGATGTAGGCCGGAGATAGCCGAACCACTATAAATTTTGTGTCTTTGTCTATTTCTTTCCATTTTAAGTTTGTTATTCTTCATCTTTTATCCTCTACATGACTTAGATCCGTGATTTGTGATCATATACTGCTGATCTGTGTTTATACACTGGTGCTTTCACTACTTTTGGGGTTTGTGACCAATTTTGGCGCAAACAATTTGGTGCTTTCGCCGAGAAAGACTTGCACCCTCTATACCAGATTTGGAGTTCAGATTTGAAAAGCTAAAGGATCAGATCTAAGAGTAGCCATGACAAAGCAATCAACAAGGAGACAAAGAGCGGAGAGAAGTCAGCATGAAGAAAGCCAGAAGGCATCTTCAAGAGCTAATCAAACTTCGGCCTTCATCACCAGAGACGAGATGGAGATGATGATGGGAGCTATGCATGAAGAGCTTCTAAAAAGACAGGTGGAAATGATGCAGAACCTTCTTAGACAATTTGGACAGGCGGGAACAGCTGGAGCTTCAGGAGTTCAGATGCACGGAGCAGGAACAGAAGGACCCAACAGGCAATCAGATGGAGCAGCTCAATAGGGCGCAACCCCTAATCAACACACGACTGTTAATCAGGATGGATCTAGGCATGGGGGCACACCAGTCGGCAACGATGGACCGACCCATGAACGGACTTTAGGTGACACCATACAACAAGATGCTGGCAGGAATGCAGGAGCGTGTGATGAAGAGTACGTACTGGAATTCCCTCGGGGACTCGGAGGGCAATCCTTGATGGACAACGCTGGGTTGGCTGAGATTATCAAGCGAGCAGAGGTTTAATAAACAGAGATCTGGAAGGAGTAAACAGGAGTCCGTTTACCTATGACATCAGAATGGCTCGGAACCCACCAAAGTTCAAGCTACCAACACTGGAGGTATACAATGGCAAGGCTGATCCTACCGATCATTTGATGAGATACATGAGACACATGGAAGTGCTAGGGGCATCAGAGGAAGTTATGGCCCGATGTTTCCCTCTGTACTTGATGGATATAGTTGCTACATTGTTCAAACAGTTGGAAGAGGGATCTATCAGGACATGGACGGAATTGGTGGATAAGTTTTTAAAGCAGTTTCGAGTTCACATCAAAAGGCCAAAGAACGTAATGACGCTAACATCGGTAAAGCAAAGGACAGGAGAATCACTCAGAACTTTCTTAACTCGGTTCAATGCAGCGGTTGCTTCGGTGGATCGGCCAGATCCATCAATGGTTTTAATGGCAGTAGTATCAGGAGTCAGGGATAACTCGAATTTCAAAGTGTCATTGATACGAGAACCACCAATGGATCTCGGGGAATTCTTTCACGAGGCCGAGAGATTCCTTCGACAGGAGGATGCATGTTCGAATATGAAGTTAAAGGAAGTGAATGCGGCCGAGGATGGAGAGCCATCCGGCAGAAGCTCGGGCAAGGATAAGGATAAAGGAAAATGAAAGTCAGATGACAACTTTGGCAGGGCAAGGAAACGTTGGGGGAGCCAAAATTCTCCACTTACACAGGGTTGAATGAAACGTTGGAGCGGATATTCATGGAAACTCAGGATCGTCTTCCTTACCGAAGGCCAGCAAGGAGAGAACCATTGGAACGTGAAAAGGCATCAGGAAGGCACTGTCTCTTTCATGATCTAGACGGACATGATACTAACAGCTGCAGACATCTAAAGGATATAATCGAGGAGCCTGTAAGGAGTGGCCAATTGCGACAATACGTCGGGACTCAGAATGCGATGGTGGAACAGGAGCAACCACCGTCTACCTCAAACGACGATGGCCCGAGGCCCAGGAATGATGGTCGATTAGTTATCGACTGACAGGGATATGGAATAAGTAGAAAACTACAGGAAAACGGCCAAGTCACTTACTCATGTTCGGGAACGGAGATGGCCCCTAGGCATGCTCTGAGATGATGATAAACCACGACGCTATGGTTTGTGAAATTTGTTTTTTCTTTTTTGGTTTGGACATTTGCTTTTTTCTGGTTTGGTTTTGGAGTTTTGTTTAAACTCCTGGATTTGTTTGTTTTCTGATTTGGACTTTAGTTTCGATGCTTGTTTTCTGGTTTGGATATTGGTTTGGATTTCTGGAATGGATTTCTGTTTTTTCGATTTGATCTGGATTTTGGATTGGATTTCGATTAGTTTTTTTATCAGGCTTTTAGTAAATGGTCGTCGGGTATGGATTATGCCTGGCAAGGGGTGAGTCGCTTCGTCCGAGCATGGCGAATCAACTTATTCAGGTCGTCGGGTATGGACTATACTCGGCAAGGGTCCAGAGAGACCAGGATTCGGCCTAGGACTTAGGCCCTATATTATCGGTTACTATTTTAGGTCGTCGAGTATGGACTATGCTCGGCAAGGGTCCGGAGAGACCAGGATTCGGCCTAGGAGTTAGGCCCTATATTATCGGTTACTATTTCAGGTCATCGAGTATGGACTATGCTCGGCAAGGGTCCGGAGAGACCAAGATTCGGCCTAGGACTTAGGCCCAATATTATCGGTTACTATTTCAGGTCGTCGGGTATGGACTATACTCGGCAAGGGTCCAGAGCGACCAGGATTCGACTTAGGACTTAAGCCATGGCATTACTCAGCATTCAGGGACACTGGACCACGGAAACCAAGGCATTACATAGTACAGGTCGTCGAGTGTGGATTGCGCTTGGGAAGAACCCGGAGAGGTTATGGATTCAGATATCGGCTATGAACAACTAAGGATTTGGATATCGACCCGGAGAGGTCC
The DNA here is from genome assembly GCA_030737815.1 of Allium fistulosum. Lineage (NCBI taxonomy): Eukaryota > Viridiplantae > Streptophyta > Magnoliopsida > Asparagales > Amaryllidaceae > Allium > Allium fistulosum. The sequence continues at coordinate 905,518,057 of CM060903.1, forward strand.
TGGATTAGATCATTGGTTATTGGATACGTATGGATTAGAACTCGGTTGTCGGGTTCAGATGGATATGAAATTGGCTAAGGATTTGATTACCGGATTTGGAATCGGACATCGACTCAGAGCAGTTATGGATTTGGATAAGGATACGGCTTTGGCACTCAAATAGGATAGCTATGGATGGAATATGGACTTCGGATATCAGATTCGGAACTATTCAAAACACACCTTCTTACCACATGGCATGTTTTGGGTGGCAAATGTTATCCCGTCTTTTGGTCAAGGCCAGGATATCAACAAATTGGCTGAAAAGGATGGATATCAAGATTGGAGGTCGATTGGAAACAAGGCTATGATCGATGTCGTCAAAATTTTCCCGAGCTCCAATCAAGATAGGATCAATTGGGAATGATAGACAAGGCTAGGAAAGGCTACGTTTCAAATTTCAGGTCAATCGGAGTTCGTATACTCGAGATATCGATGGATTAATATTGGTGGGGAATGGTTAGTATCGCTACGTTCGTATCGATACTGTTTGTATCGATCAACATGGAATGCTTTGAATCGATACTGTTCGTATCGATCGGCGTGGATTACTTTGAGTTTATGTATGTCGTTCGATTCAATGCTGTTCGTATCGGTCGAGGGGAGTCAGCATATGGACGTGAGAATGGATAACACACACGGAGTTGGAACCATAAAAGTTCGTATCGATCAGGGATGGACACGACATTTATGATTTTGTATCGATCGAGATGGAAACGGCAACGTACTTCGAATCGATGATTTCGTATCAATGCGGCACACATTGATTTAATGGACACGGCAAGGCATATTTCGTATCGATCAAGGCTGGGATCGATACGAACAGAGGTGTTTAGGATCAATACGAAGGCAATGGACTTGTATCAATGGATACGAATAAAGGCCCAGATGATGGATACGAATAAGCCTACCGGCGCTGGTGGATGGATACGAAGAGATGGGGACGAATTCATGGATACGAACGCTTCAGCCTTCATAGAACTACAACTTGCATCGATCATAACTGACAATCTACAAGTCCAAATGCCACCAAATTTTCACAGGGGCTTGCGTACAACCTAAAGAATGCTCCTGCTCAATTTCGACTCATTTGGACAAAATCTTGATCGATACGAAATTGGTTCGTATCGATCATGGATCGAGTCGGAATCACCTGGGATCGATCGCGTGGGCCCGCCCACGTGCCAGAAGAGGTCTCCAGAAATCTGAGCGAGATATTTGCAACCTACGCCTATAAATAGCATCAAAAAGCATACAGAAAAGGGAAATTTTCGGCCTGCAACGTCCGGACTCTACCGAATCACCATTGTGTTCGAACTTTACTGTTGTACTCGAAATTATTGCTGTAATCTACTGTAACTAGCGAGTAAAGTCAATAAAAGATTATCTTTTTAAGTGGACGTAAGCCGGAGATAGCCGAACAACTGTAAATTTTGTGTCTTTGTCTTTTTCTTTCCATTTTAAGTTTGTTATTCTTCATCTTTTATCCTCTACATGACTTAGATCCGTGATTTGTGATCATATACTGCTGATATGTGTTTATACACTGGTGCTTTCACTACTTTTGGGGTTTGTGACCAATTTTGGCGCAAACAGTGTCCTTGGGGTTTGTGACCAATTTTGGTGCAAACAGTGTCCTTGGGGTTTGTGTAGCAATTAATGAAGTGATGACGCGGTGCTTCGATGTGGAGAATTCAGGACATTAGTACGATGGCTCTATGAAATACGATGGGTTTCTAGAGGTGTTTCAATGATGATGACTCAACTATAAGAGTTGTGATTGTGATCAAACGCACAAGTTCAAAGATGGGGACTTGTGAGTAGAATTTACGACCATGTTCTACTATGGAGATAAGCAGAAGGGAATAATGATTGAGTTCCTATATGGAGACATGTGCAAAGGGATCATTGATAACTCGAAGGTTTCTAATGTCCATGTACAAAAGGGGTACACAGGGATGCCCTTGGATTTGTGACCTTATCCAGATCCTTGTGACCGTGGGTTACCCTGGACTCTTGCGACTGTGAGTCTGGTTCCTAGCCTTATGAAGTGGCATGGATTCGAGTACCAAGAAACGGGATTTGATTGAGTCTCTAGCTTGTGACCATGCTATACGAGCCATTATATATCCAGTGCACGTAAGTAATGGTGTAGGGATTGATGGATACTATGTTTGCCATGTTGGTTATCGCTGTAGGGTGTCACACGACATAGGTATTTTCGACCGTATACCTAGATACCAGATATTGTATTTTGATTGTAGTACACTCATATGATGATGATAGTAGATTAGCATATATCATTTGTTATGCAGTAACTCTTTGGATGTAGGGGCATGTCAGGTATGGTCTTACATGCCCTATATCCTTATTACTATATATGATTTTTATAATATTTTTAGATGATGCATTGCTCACACCAGACTGTCGTCTGACCCAAGGTTTTATGTTTTGCTTCTTATATCTTGGGTACTCTCAAATGAGTAGATTAGGGATAATATGTCTGGATAGCGCATGGAGCAGTATGGAGTATGAGTAGGAGGCTAAATTTCATATATCCATATTTTGAGCTTACTATCGCTTATATTCTGCTATGCGGTATTGTGGAGCTATATCAGTACTTGTACTTTCAAGAGACTGTCCTAGAGTCTATTTTGCAGATTTGGAATGTATAAACTCTTTTATTTTCAGTTTTGTATAATTTGTTAAAGTGTTGCACTTTGATGTTCTTATTTATGGTTCATTTAATTATGTTATTGTCTTGCCTGTTTTACATCTATTTGATTATTATATTTTGTTTATGTGTTATGAGATGTTCTATAGGTTTTATGTTTGGTTTTTCATTATTTTACACCCTTACAATCGTCCTGCATTGGATGGGTACCTCTACAACGCACTGTACATGTATATTGAGTAGCAGAGGTATTGGTTTTTCTGCAATGACCCTCTCTTTTCTACCTTCATTTTGTAAGGATTTTTTTTTTTACAAAGTGATATATATATATATATATATATACATCATATATTAACAAGCATCTTTCCCCAGGGTCATTTTTCATTTTTCCAATAAACAAACTTTATCCAGGATCAAAAGTTTTTACCAATATAGATATATCAGTGCAACCACAAGGATATGAACACACATATGAAGATGCATGTGCCCCTCTTGCTTAATCAGGTTATGGCAAACAAGAGGTTACATTGATTGATTAAATTTAATCGATCCCCACATAGCTTAATTTCTATTATTTATGTAATAAAAATCTTATTCATATAGGTAACAATATGATTTTTAATCCTTGATAGCTTGCTGGATCCTCTATGAAACATGATCCATAAAAAACAGCTAATTATGTTATGATTATCTATAAAAATCAATAGTGTAGTGTCTGCGCTCTGAAAATGATATAAGCTTCTATCATTTTCTATATTTGCTTTCCTATAAAATCTACCTTATATGAAAACTCATATCTGGGATATTCTTAAGTGAATTATCATATTCCAGAAGCTTGATTCCTTGATACCAAGGTACTAGACTAAATGAAATGCAGTCCGGGGTGAGTTTCCTGGGACACTTGGATTCTTAGCAAAGAAAACATGGGTTAAACAGACTCTCTGCTCAGGCATATTTCAGATGGTCTTAAAATGCATTTTTGCCCAAAGCTTTAGTAAGAATAAATTCAGATTTTATGTTAAAATTACTAAGGTACTGGTGTGACAATATCTGAGCAAATCATGTCTGAACCTGTATAAAATTTACTAATATGGATCTAACTTCTCCATCCTATAAAATCCCTATTATGGATCTAACTTACAAAATTATAGCTAAAACTTTTCAACATTCCAGATAATAAAACTCAGATATTTTTAGATTCCAGTTACAAGCCAAATACTTAACCAAATATCCAACATCACTCTGTACTTACTACAATGGAAAATTTTAAAATATCAATACATGCAAATTTCATCTTTTTAGCTCTTATCTATCTAATTCTAGCATGCTATAATCTTCTTCTCAATGCTTTGCTTCTACTCCTACCTAGGGGCTGCTGTTCCTGAAAAAGCATTTGAAGCTGCCTCATTTTAAATGAGACACCCCAGATGCCATTAGCACACTAGGGTCAGACACATGTCTGGTATGAGAAAATTCACAAAAGCAATTAATTAATTAAGTTAAAATTGAATTAAGTACATATACATAAAGTTCTGCCCTTTGAAAACAAGTAATACTTGTGTGCATGTTCTGTGTCATTGTGCATGTGTACACTTTAATCTTTCTTTCCAGAGACCTTGTATAGATATGGCACATACACTCAGGCATACAATATAAATCAAATAATCATTCACACCAAACAGAAAATAACCAATATGAGTTAAATCATTCATTCTTTCCTCATATTTTTTTTCTGGGAAAACTCTAGTTTATCATCATATCAAATATTCTCCCCTTGATATATTTATCTACCCTGGTCTCATCTGCAATTTTTATGAATCAATGGACACACTGTAATGAACTAATTCACTCCATTACACAAAGATCTCAGGACTTAAACAAGCCATGTGTCAACTTGTATTACTCAAGAACACAAGTCATTCCTGCAGTAATCTTGACCCCATTTCCTAATCAAGTTCTCAGGTACTTTCTCTTTTTAAATTTTTCAGGGCAAACCCAATCAGTGAGTCATTTTACAAAAACAAGCATTCATCTCATAGCATTCCTCATCATTCTCATAAACAAACAGAGGTAATCAAGCAATTTAAGTATTGGTACTTATTAAAACATGTTCTTGTAATTTTAAGGAGATATAGACAACTAACATTGGTTTATGGCTCTATGAGAAGATTTTATTGCAAACATCTGTGCTTTAGTTAACTCAGATTGACCAAGCTTCCTAAATCACAAAATCTATTTGCTAGGTGGCTATTGTATATTTTCTTTGAATCGGGAGTATCAGCACATAGGCAAGCCTATTGCACTCCTAATTCCTTTTTATCTTAAGCCTCAGCACATATACATATGTATATTGCAGCCCATATGCTCATCAATTCTTCTGGGTTGAGCCAAAACTAACACTACTTGCTTATATTCCACATTTTATTTTCTGGGTATTTATTTATATTTCTAACCAATATCATATTAGAAAGAGATCTGGGTTTTTAAGATACTTATGCATGCATACTGATCATATTTAGAATATTCACAAAATAAAACAACCAGAACAACCATTTGGCATTAAAGCATCCTTAATTTCTAAAAGACAATCACATACACTTTTAAGAAAAATTAATTTATAACTGGCTGCCTTCATTAGGACTTAGTGCCTTAAGTTGTTGAGTGAGTTTTCTCACCTAGCTCTCTTCTTTGCTTCCTTAATTAATTGATAACTTCTTCCTTTAGCCTCAAGCTCTTTTCCTTCACTTGCCTTATGTTTTTATATGGTGTTTTTTTTCAAAGTTCTTTTTGAGAAGGAGAGGAGGCTGCTACTTATAAATATACAGAGTTCTCCTTAGGGTTTTGGGTATTGGCTAAAGCCATTTTTGCCCACCAGAAAATTATGTTATCTGCATTTTATTTGAACCCAAGATTCTACCCTCCCCGGCTTAATTTGGTGAAGAGAAAAGTGGTTATCTACTTTGGTTATTTTCAGAAATCTTGCTTTTCCATAAAATGCTTTTTCTCTTGTCTATTTGCATGCTAAATGTGTGATCTGATTTCCAGCAATATTATATACATATTTCTTTCTTTCTTAATTCAGCCCATACAAAATACATTTTTGTTTTCCTCCCATTTTCTATTTTTAGCCTTTACTCTATTATCTGGTGTTTTTCTTCTTATTTACCCACCAAAGAAAAACATATTTGTGTGTTTCCTATTACTAGTTTAAATTCTAATACTTAGTTAGTATACTTACATATATGTTTTACAGACAATAACTTATATCCATATATACACCTATATTATTTTATACTGATACATATATGCACATGTATACTTAGTTATATTTCTGCATATAGCACATTTGAGGGTTTTCTTTATTTATCAGTAAATATATATATATATAAACATATATATACATTTTCCATGCATAGCATCATGTACTCATTCATAGTATACAGGGATCTAGCTTTACTCATGTGTATTTTCTGTGCACAAAGGCACATCATTTTATTATACCACATCAAGCTATCTCATCTTTCCCTTAAACATGATTTTATAAACTGCTTAAAAATTATTTTAATCTTATTTGTATATTATTTTTTCAAGATAAATTCCTAAAATCTTGGGTCATTACATACACCCCACCTTTTAGGAATTGTGTCCCACAATTTTTCCAAGCTTAAACCAGAGAACAAGTACTCCTCAACCACTTAGATTTCTAGTTCTATGATAATAACTAAAAATACATGCATCCAAAAGAAAAGCAAAATAAAAAAAGATTTACCTCTAATCTGAAAATAGCTTAGGGTAGCTCATCCTAACCTTGTCCTCTAATTCCCATGTGCAATCACTGGGATCAAGACTCCACTGTACTTTTACAAGTTTCAGTGATTTATTTCTTAATTTCTTCACATCCTTTGCCAAAATCCCTACTGGATCTTTTTCATATATCAAATTAGGATTTATTTGCACTTGGGTTGGGGTCTCCAGAATTTCTGCCTTGTCATGTACCCACCTTCTCAGTTGTGATACATGAAAAACATCATGTATGCCTTGCATGTTTTCTGGCAATTCCAACGTATATGCCAAGGGACCAATTCTTTCCAGAATTTTGTATGGTCCTATATATCTTGGGGTTAACTTGCCTTGTTTCCCAAATCTCAGCACATTTTTCATAGGTGAGATTTTGATGAAAACAAAATTTCCCACTTCATATTCTACCTGCCTCCTTTTCTTGTCTGCAAATTTCTTTTGCCTATCTTGTGCTGCTGCCATTCTTCTCCTTATCAACTCAATTTTCTCCTTAGTTTCTTGTATGTACTCAGGCCCTAAAATAACCCTTTCTCCTGCTTCCACCCAACAAACAGGTGACAAACAAGGCTTACCATATAAGGCTTCAAATGGAGCCATTCCTATGGTGCTTTGATAGCTGTTGTTGTATGTAAATTCAACTAGATGAAGATAATCTTCCCAGTTGCCCCCAAAATCCAATACACATGCTCTCAACATGTCCTCCAAAACCTTGTTTACTACCTCAGTCTGCCCATCTGACTGAGGATGGTAGGCAGTACTTAAACATAGTTCACTTCCCATTGCTTCTTGAAAGCTTCTCCAGAACTTTGAAGTGAAGATGGTATCCCTATCACTCACAATGGTTTTGGGAATGCCATGCAATTTTACCACTTCCTTCATAAAAATTTGAGCTAATTTTGGTGCTGTCCTTTCTGACTTGACTGGGATGAAGTGTGCTACTTTGGTCAGCCTATCAACTATCACCCATATACTTGTATTTCCTCTCTTAGATCTAGGCAGCCCATCTATGAAATCCATAGATACATCTTCCCACTTCCACTGTGGTACACTAAGAGGCTGCATCAACCCTGATGGCCTTTGGGTTTCAGCCTTGACTTATTGGCAAGTCATACATTTGGCAATGTATTTAGCTACATCAGATTTCATCCCCTTCCACCAGAAGTCTCTTTTCAAATTTTGGTACATTTTTGTGTTGCCTGGGTGTATGGAGTATTTACTTCTATGATATTCATTCAATATCTCTTTCTTCAATTCGGTGTCCTCTGGCACACACATCCTATTTTGGTATCTCAGATAACCATTTTTATCAATATGGTAATTCATCACTTCCTCCCCTTTTGAGAGGAGAATTTTCTTCTCTAATAAGTTTGCATCCTGTTCTTGCATTTTTTCTACCTTCAGAATTAAATCTGGTTGAAGTGTCATTAAGCTTAACTTCCCTTTATTTTCTTGTGCACCATGCATCTGCTCATCAATGTGCACACAACCATTCTCCCCAATTTCTAACTTAGTTAGCAAAGACAAGTCCTTAAATTCTTCTATCATCATCATAGCCAATTTAGCATGCTGTCTACTTAGAGCATCTGCAACTTTGTTTGCTTTGCCTGGTGTATAGAGTATGTCAAAGTCATAGGCAGCTAAGAACTCCACCCATCTATGTTGCCTCATGTTCAAATCTTTTTGTGAAAATAAATATTTTAGAGACTTGTGGTCAGTGTAAAGTTCAAACTTAGTGCCTAACAAATAATGTCTCCAAAGTTTCAAAGCATAGATCACAGCTGCTAATTCAAGATCATGTGTGGCATACCTAACTTCATGGGGTTTAAGTTGTCTGGATGCATATGCAATGACTTGGCCTTGTTGCATCAACACTGCACCCAAGCCAAATCCACTAGCATCAGTGTATACAACTAATTCTTCATTTCCATGAGGTACCTTTAAAATTGGGGCATTCACCAATGCCTCCTTCAACTGTTCAAAAGACTTTTCACATTTTTCTGACCAAACAAAAGCTTGGTTCTTTCTGGTTAGGTTAGTAAGTGGTGTAGAAATTTTTGAAAAATCTTTTATAAACCTCCTATAATATCCTGCCATCCCCATAAATGACCTCACTTCACTCACAGTGCTTGGCCTCTTCCATGCTTGAATAGCCACTACTTTATTGGGGTTCACAGAAATTCCTTGGGCAGATATAACATGACCAAGAAAATGCACTTCTTCTTTCCAAAATACACATTTTGAGTATTTTGCCTTTAAGTCTTTTTCCCTTAGTCTAGACAAAACCATGTGCAGATGACTTTCATGCTCTTCCATTGTTTTGGAATAAATTAAAATGTCATCTATAAAAATAAGCACAAACTTGTCTAAATAATCTCTAAAGGTTCTGTTCATTAAATCTACAAAGTATGATGGTGCATTGGTCAAGCCAAATGGCATAACCAAAAATTCATACAACCCATATCTAGTGTTAAAGGCAGTGTACTTGATGCTTGATTCTTCCACCTTCATTTGATGAAAACCAGATGCTAAATCCAGCCTAGAGAATACTCTTGCTCCAGCCAATTGATCAAAAAGATCATCTATTCTTGGAAGTGGGTATTTATTTTTAATGGTTACCTTGTTTATTTCACTATAATCTATGCAGAGTCTCAAAGTACCATCTTGTTTCTTAACAAACACCACTGGTGCCCCCCAGCAAGAATTACTGGGTCTTATAAAACCCTTATTTTCTAATTCCTCTAATTGTTTCTTTAATTCTTTTAGTTCATTTGGCCCCATTCTTGTTGGCTTTTTAATCACTGGGCTTGCTCCTGGGACTAAATGAATTTGGAATTCCACTGGCCTATGGTTTGGAACACCATTAACCTCCTCAAAAACATCCAAGTATTTATTGACTATAGGAATTTCCTCAATAATATGTTCACTGAAATCTTTTCCCAAATCAATCAAATGACACAATTTTCTTCCCTTGGACACTTCACATAAAATTGTGATCCTCTGGCTTCCATGGTTTTGCAATGATATGGTGGATGAGTCTAAGTTAATTATGGTCTTGAATTGCCTTAACCAGTCTACTCCCAAAATAACACCTATATTTGGGTGATTTAAAACATATAAATTGGAAATAAAAGTATCTCCTCCTATGTTTAATCCCACATCCACACAGATCATGTTTAAAACACTAGAACTTCCCAGTGGACTTTGTATATGTAAAGGGGTTTCAACCAATATGCAACTTAATTTCAGCATTTTAACTAATTCATAGGAAATTAAGGAATGAGTTGCTCCAGTATCATATACTACTGCTATGGGTACATTACAAATAAATAGTGTACCTTCCACTTGACTGTGCTTCTCAGCATTGATCTCCACTGTTCTGGCTTTTTCTTCCAAGTTTGCTAATTTTCCTTGCTGCTTATTCTCAGGACAATTTCTTTTCATGTGCCCTTCTTTCCCACATAAATAACACTTGAAAGCTCCTCCTTTCAATTCTGGACATCTTGGTTTGATATGTCCTTTTCCACATTGATGGCACACAATCTTCTTGGTTTCCTTAGTTTTAATATCCCCAGTAGACTTAGTACTGGCCTCTTCTTTCTTCTTATCATAAGGATGATATCTCCCCTTACCCTTCTTACTGTTATTATTCTTGAAATTTCTGAATTTTTCCCTTTCCTTGTCATGCTGCTCCAACCTCAAAGCTAAGTCTATCACATGGTCAAATGTCCTGTCAGCATAGGGTAACATGGCTCTGCTAAGTCCTGGGTTCAAACCTTTTATGTACCTATCATTTTTGGATGCTTCATCTGCTACAAGCATTGCTCCATATGTGGAAAGCCCTTCAAACTTTTGAGTGTATTCTGTGACAGTCATAGTTCCTTGCCTAAGTCTAATAAATTCTTCTAGCAAGGTAGTCTTAGCTGATGCTGGTACAAACCTTGCTCCCAACATCTCTTTGAATTGATTCCAAGTGATTTCATTCTCATTTCTTCCTGCAATGATTACTTCCCACCAGCTTAAAGCTACTCCTTTTAGCTGTCTCGAAGCCACTTGCCTCTTTCTTTGATCATCAAGTTGCATGTCATTGAAAATTCTATCCAATGTTCTCAACCATGCTTGAATTTCCATAATACTCTCTGTCCCTTCAAAGCTTTTGCCTCCTAAATGAGTATATGTCTTAAGTAATTTTGAGAGTTCTTCATAGGGATTTTCTTGCCTTTGTCCTGCCCCATCCCTAAATGCTCTCACCAAGTCTTGCAGATTGACCATTGGTGGTGCATTGGAAGATCCTGCTCCCTGATTTGGTGGTCTTCCTACCATAGTTTGCTAATAATAATTTACATAGCTGGTTAGTTTAATTGGTAATTTTATTATTTCAGTGGTTTTATTTACACTGAAAACATTGTTATATATTTAGTCTCTTTAAATTTTATTTCTATCAGAGAACTTGATCTTTATTTCTGCTATGCTTAATAACATAGCTTTGATACCAAATGCAATGACCCTCTCTGTTCTACCTTCATTTTGTAAGGATTTTTTTTTACAAAGTGATATATATATATATATACATCATATATTAACAAGCATCTTTCCCCAGGGTCATTTTTCTTTTTCCAATAAACAAACTTTATCCAGGATCAAAAGTTTTTACCAATATAGATATATCAGTGCAACCACAAGGATATGCACACACATATGAAGATGCATGTGCCCCTCTTGCTTAATCAGGTTATGGCAAACAAGACGATACATTGATTGATTAAATTTAATCGATCCCCACATAGCTTAATTTCTATTATTTATGTAATAAAAATCTTATTCATATAGGTAACAGTATGATTTTTAATCCTTGATAGCTTGCTGGATCCTCTATGAAACATGATCCATAAAAAAACAGCTAATTATGTTATGATTATCTATAAAAATCAATAGTGTAGTGTCTGCGCTCTGAAAATGATATAAGCTTCTATCATTTTCTATATTTGCTTTCCTATAAAATCTACCTTATATGCAAACTCATATCTGGGATATTCTTAAGTGAATTATCATATTCCAGAAGCTTGATTCCTTGATACCAAGGTACTAGACTAAATGAAATGCAGTCTGGGGTGAGTTTCCTGGGACACTTGGATTCTTAGCAAAGAAAACATGGGTTAAACAGACTCTCTGCTCAGGCATATTTCAGAGGGTCTTAAAATGCATTTTTGCCCAAAGCTTTAGTAAGAATAAATTCAGATTTTATGTTAAAATTACTAAGGTACTGGTGTGACAATATCTGAGCAAATCATGTCTGAACCTGTATAAAATTTACTAATATGGATCTAACTTCTCCATCCTATAAAATCCCTATTGTGGATGTAACTTACAAAATTATAGCTAAAACTTTTCAACATTCCAGATAATAAAACTCAGATATTTTTAGATTCCAGTTACAAGCCAAATACTTAACCAAATATCCAACATCACTCTGTACATACTACAATGGAAAATTTTAAAATATCAATACATGCAAATTTCATCTTTTAAGCTCTTATCTATCTAATTCTAGCATGCTATAATCTTCTTCTCAATGCTTTGCTTCTACTCCTACCTAGAGGCTGATGTTCCTGAAAAATCATTTGAAGCTGCCTCATTTTAAATGAGACACCCCAGATGCCATTAGCACACTAGGGTCAGACACATGTCTGGTATGAGAAAATTCACAAAAGCAATTAATTAATTAAGTTAAAATTGAATTAAGTACATATACATAAAGTTCTGCCCTTTGAAAACAAGTAATACTTGTGTGCATGTTCTGTGTCATTGTGCATGTGTACACTTTAATCTTTCTTTCCAGAGACCTTGTATAGATATGGCACATACACTCAGGCATACAATATAAATCAAATAATCATTCACACCAAACAGAAAATAACCAATATGAGTTAAATCATTCATTCTTTCCTCATATTTTATCTACCCTGGTCTCATCTGCAATTTTTATGAATCAATGGACACACTGTAATGAACTAATTCACTCCATTACACAAAGATCTCAGGACTTAAACAAGCCATGTGTCAACTTTTATTACTCAAGAACACAAGTCATTCCTGCAGTAATCTTGACCCCATTTCCTAATCAAGTTCTCAGGTACTTTCTCTTTTTAAATTTTTCAGGGCAAACCCAATCAGTGAGTCATTTTACAAAAACAAGCATTCATCTCATAGCATTCCTCATCATTCTCATAAACAAACAGAGGTAATCAAGCAATTTAAGTATTGGTACTTATTAAAACATGTTCTTGTAATTTTAAGGAGATATAGACAACTAACATTGGTTTATGGCTCTATGAGAAGATTTTATTGCAAACATCTGTGCTTTAGTTAACTCAGATTGACCAAGCTTCCTAAATCACAAAATCTATTTGCTAGGTGGTTATTGTATATTTTCTTTGAATCAGGAGTATCAGCACATAGGCAAGCCTATTGCACTCCTAATTCCTTTTTATCTTAAGCCTCAGCACATATACATATGTATATTGCAGCCCATATGCTCATCAATTCTTCTGGGTTGAGCCAAAACCAACACTACTTGCTTATATTCCACATTTTATTTTCTAGGTATTTATTTATATTTCTAACCAATATCATATTAGAAGAGATCTGGGTTTTTAAGATACTTATGCATGCATACTGATCATATTTAGAATATTCACAAAATAAAACAACCAGAACAACCATTTGGCATTAAAGCATCCTTAATTTCTAAAAGACAATCACATACACTTTTAAGAAAAATTAATTTATAACGGGCTGCCTTCATTAGGACTTAGTGCCTTAAGTTGTTGAGTGAGTTTTCTCACCTAGCTCTCTTCTTTGCTTCCTTAATTAATTGATAACTTCTGCCTTTAGCCTCAAGCTCTTTTCCTTCACTTGCCTTATGTTTTTATATGGTGTTTTTTTTCAAAGTTCTTTTTGAGAAGGAGAGGAGGCTGCTGCTTATAAATATATAGAGTTCTCCTTAGGGTTTTGGGTATTGGCTAAAGCCATTTTTGCCTACCAGAAAATTATGTTATCTGCATTTTATTTGAACCCAAGATTCTACCCTCCCCGGCTTAATTTGGTGAAGAGAAAAGTGGTTATCTACTTTGGTTATTTTCAGAAATCTTGCTTTTCCATAAAAATGCTTTTTCTCTTGTCTATTTGCATGCTAAATGTGTGATCTGATTTCCAGCAATATTATATACATATTTCTTTCTTTCTTAATTCAGCCCATACAAAATACATTTTTGTTTTCCTCCCATTTTCTATTTTTAGCCTTTACTTTATTATCTGGTGTTTTTCTTCTTATTTACCCACCAGAGAAAAACATATTTGTGTGTTTCCTATTACTAGTTTAAATTCTAATACTTAGTTAGTATACTTACATATATGTTTTACAGACAATAACTTATATCCATATATACACTTATATTATTTTATATTGATACATATATGCACATGTATACTTAGTTATATTTCTGCATATAGCACATTTGAGGGTTTTCTTTATTTATCAGTAAATATATATATATATATATACATATATATATATATATACATACATTTTCCATGCATAGCATCATGTACTCATTCATAGTATACAGGGATCTAGCTTTACTCATGTGTATTTTCTGTGCACAAAGGCACATCATTTTATTATACCACATCAAGCTGTCTCATCTTTCCCTTAAACATGATTTTATAAACTGCTTAAAAATTATTTTAATCTTATTTGTATATTATTTTTTCAAGATAAATTCCTAAAATCTTGGGTCATTACATAGAGGTATTGGGCAATCATCACATTTATAGACATATCCCCTCTATTACAGCCGTTGGATTCAAAAAGCCATTAGATCTCGATTTTCTAGCTGTAATCAATGTCATTATCACTTTATACACATTTGAAACTTGAGCACCCCTGTCATATTTGGAAAAAGTGGGCCGTCTTGGCAAATAGTATAACGCCACATTTGGCACTCATTAAATGCAAAATGGTAGAATCGATTGGCAGGATCTTTATGATTTCACAATCCCGCCCCTACTCATAGAGATGGGCTTGGCGGGCATAATATTGCTCAAATTTCTTGTAAGTATGATTAGCGGGCCAACACATCAAGGCCCGGTTCAGACCTATGTCATCTAGCACTCAGCCCGACCCTATTCAGACTAGCCCGTGTTCAACCTGGCTCCATCTCAGCAGATCTAATAAGAAAGTCACAGATATGCTAGCTTGGATTCCTATGTCAGGCCTAGCATAAGTCGACCCAACCAACTCATCTGACTAGACCTAGCTCAAGCATGGATCGTTTTTGGCCCGGCTTCATTTCAGTTCGCCTTCAATCGGCCCCATGCCGTCCATCTTGTCATCCTACGAATGGCTCGACACACCTCCTGCTACTTGGTCTAGCAATATTCATCTTCATTTAGCAAATCCACCAAGCCATAGATAGGATAGTTGGAATCCCTATGCCTAGCCCAGCCAAGTTTAGTCCGACACAGCTACCTTATATGACTTGACCTGGATCAAAAGTGACCCATCTATGGCCTGACTCTCTCAGCCTGCCTATAACTTATCCCAAGAAGCCCATCTTGTCACTATATCTTAGCCAGTTCCTTCATGATCTTTCCTTGGGAAGTTTAGCATCACTTAGCAACCTTTGGCAATAAGAAATCGACCGCTAAGCTTCCGATATGCCTTTCTACCTGGACTGGCAAAAGTAAACAATAGCCAGTTGTATTAGGTACCATGGCACGTCTATTAACAGCATGCTTACTCCTGTAGCATACCGCTACATTGAATGTCAAGGATGCACCTGGTATGGAGTCATAGCTGACATGCCTCTTAGCCACACATTCCACTCCTCCTTTATAACAGTTCTTCATCAGCCCATGCGACCAGACCAATGGCCTGGAGCGCTTCACGCCTATTTGACAGCATAACCTCAGTCATCCATCATCCATATGTATTACTGTAAATACTCCATGTCATGCAACATCAAAGGTATGATTTTTATGCTCAGAATACGAATTTCTAGCAAGCAAATCCTCCCAAATCTCTCAAGTTTAGAATCATTATAAACTAAGTGCTAATTTTCTTAATATTTTCTTATAATTCCTTGTAATTGTAAGAGAGAAACATAGTAAAAGATCTTCATAGTGGACGTAGGCAAGATTAAACGAACCACTCTACATCTTTGAATCATTTACTTTGATTTGCTTGTTTCTCCTCATTTTACAATTTAAGTCTAGTATTAGCAAGTAACATTTGCTTTGACAAACACAATAGTCTAATTCTGAGGTTGGATAATTTATCAATCTGACAATATCAATTCTCTCGAACTAATCTCTTAGAAGCAA
This sequence comes from Allium fistulosum, assembly GCA_030737815.1. NCBI lineage: Eukaryota > Viridiplantae > Streptophyta > Magnoliopsida > Asparagales > Amaryllidaceae > Allium > Allium fistulosum. Next base: position 905,533,949 of record CM060903.1, read on the forward strand.
GGTATGTCTTCTAATCAGATTTCATATACTTACATAATCATCACCTCCTCTCTTATTATGTTATATTTATATTTGAACCATATTTTACAAAAATCTAAATTATTTTTAATTATTAATTAATTTTATAACATGTATATATATTGTACAAGTTTAATTTCGACGATAAAGTGCTTATTTTTTATATTTACCAACATATATATTTTCATATAATATATATACATATGTATACATATACATATATATATATGTATATATATATATATATATTCAATTTTATGTATATATGTATATTCAGCTTCATGTATATATGTGTATATATATTATAATTTACTTTTTATGAAGTATGTTTACTACAGCAAAAAATTAATTAATTATATATTTATATGTATTCGTATATGTATATACACACACTTTATATATACATAATTATATATATATATATATATTATTTTAGTTTTATTTATAAATAGAAAAATTAATTTTTGATCTGATATGTATGTATGTTTGACCAATTCAACCATTACTTAAATTTTGAATTGTGAATTTTGAACTAGTCAATATTTCCATTTTATTTTCGATCGAATATTTTAAAAAATTATGGCTATGTGTCTTTAATAATAATGATAAAAATATTTTGACTAAGTCAAAGATTCTAAAATTTGAATCCTTATTCATTTACTCAATACCAATATAAAATGTACATTAAATATTTATATAAATACATTTATATATGTGTGTACAAACATATAAAAAATTTCCCGTTAATCCAACAAACATATAAAATTATTTTTAACACTATTACCATATAATAATGTTATAGTAAGTAAAATTATATTTTATTATTCATATATTATAAAAATATATAAATATCTTTTCAAAATGATTTTGAGTATATATTACTTATATTCATATATTTTAAACATATATATGTATATATATATATATAATGGAAAAAAATTAATTTTTTCTCTGATGCAATTATACATTTTTGTTTTATGATTATTATAAATATATATGTATGTATCACATTAGACAAATTGTTGGGTGTAGGCAAAAAGGGTCATCTTTCCCATTAACCATAGTTAGGACATTTATATTTATGTATATGTTTATAGTTGTGATGTCTATATTTTAAATATGGATATCACAATAATTTTAAACTAATTTAAAAATTAATTATAAATATATTATAAATAATATAATTTAGATATTATAAAATAACCAAATATTTTAATTAATAAATTAAAATTAAAATATTAATGATTAATCAAAATACTTAATTTGGTTCAATACCAACGAACATTCATTTGCACAAAAAAATAAAGGATCCTGTGCAAATTAATAAAAAGGAATCTTTTTTTTTGAAATTCATCCCATTTACCCCTTTGCCCTTGCACTTGATTTAACATATATGTTGTTAATTGCATAGGTCACTTTAAAGAACTTAGTTCATTTCAATAAAATTTATCGCTTAGCAGATTTACTTTGGTTAGAGATTTTGACTTTAAGTTAACTATGAATTGCGCTGATACTAACCTTCTAAAATGAAAGAGATGAATCCTTTCTAGAGTTGTGTTTCACTTTATGTAATTCAACGTGTATCCAACTAAGGTCGTAACATGATTGTGATGTCTTGTGGTAGACCATAATCAAAGTACCATACAATTACTTAAGTCAACAGTACTCTCAAGTCTAAAGATTACTGCATGTCGTTACACGAGATCTTCTATTTTGACTTAGTTGTATTAACCGGTAGATCACTCTTGTTGAGTCATTCTATGATTGCTCAACACAACCATAGGTACGTAGTCTCTTGCTGTCCCCAAGGGTCATAAGTAAATCTCCATCTATCATATGGAGAGCATTACATGCACTAGTCCCAACAGATGTGTTTATATGTTTTTCTCGGTACATTTTGACTGGATACATATAAGGATAAATATTTGAAACATCAATTTGGAACTCATGGTTACGAACATATTTGAAACTGCAATCGATAAAGCATTCTCCCAAAGAATTTTCTACTAATATATGTTTAATGTATACCATTACTGATATAATAATATAGCAACATATATAAAAGAAAATAAAGCCAAAAGCATAGTTTATTTGGAATAAGATTCTTTTACAAGAGTTAAGTTACATAACTATTTACATAATTACCCATATGGAACACCCTTAACTCTATCCGTTATATTTTTATTTTCTATTGTGTATAACAATATATTTGGGTATATGTAACGTGTTAAATACATTAAATACATACAAGTAGAAAATCTGTGATATCCCAGGATTTCAGGGAATTTAAAATGTGATAATCTTTTAAATTAATTTATTAAAATGGGTAAAATGTTATTTTCAAACAATTTAATAATAAGTTATTTTTAAATATAGTTATAAACAGATTTTAAATAGACATATTATTTCAAATTTAATAAGTATTGTTTAAATGTATATATATGTGTATTTAAATTGATTTTAATAGGATAATCATTGATAATTAATAATGTGATTTATAAATGGATTTAAAAAAAAATAGAATTATTATTTTCAGGTTAATGGGGAGTCTATTTAAATATATATATATATATATTTGAATTGATTTTAATTGGGATTTTAAATTAACTTTGAATTTGAATTTAAGAATTGAATTAAAAGAAAAATATATATATCTTAAAATAATAATATAGTTTGGGTTTAAAAATATATGAATAAAGTTTTTATTTAAAAATAAGATTTCTTTTATATCATTTTCCTTAAAGGAATTTATTTATATAAATTAAGATAGTGTTTATTAAATAGTAATAAATACAAAAGTTTTATATTATCATTTAAAAATGGACTAAATATATTATATATAATTTTATTTAAGATATGATTGGTTTTTATTTTATTTTCTTTTAAAGGTTTTATTTTTATAAATTAAGAAAAGCACTCATAAAATAAGATATGTATTTATTTATTTGGAAATTAAATTATAAAAGCTTTATAAAACATTTAAAATTTAATTATGCATGTAAAGTTACATGTGTTAATCTATAAACCTTTTAAATACCATGTGTTAGCAAACTAAGTAAGGTTAGGACAAGTGTCACATTTATTTTAATTTTCCTTTATTTTTAATAAAATCTAAATTAACTTATATAAACATATATCTTCCTCTTCATTTCCTTTTCTATCTTCTCATTTCTAAATGCAAAGAAACTTAACCTGTTCTATTCTCAAACCAGAAAAAAAATCACTACTCTGTAAACATTCTTCAAGCTCAAACACAAAATCCCTGTAATCAATTCATTTCTCAAATCCTCTAACCATAAATTCAAGCAAGTAAACAAACACTGCAAACCTTCTCAAAATCAAAACAACTCAAGTTCATAATCAAACCCTGTAAACTGTTCTCAAGCCTGCAATCTCCTCTAAAGCAAATGCAAATAAGAAATCATCAAAGCACTGTCATTCAAGCCTGTAACAAGTTTCAAAATACAACCTGAAATCAAAAGTTTTAAAGAATTCAGGTTTCCAGTAAAGCAAGAATCAAACTTCAGTTTCTAATCAACTTCAGATTCGAATTCAAAGCTTCAACCTTCTCAAAGCAACATCAAGTATTTCCAGTAAAACCCATCAAAGTCTTAAATCGTCTCTGCAAATCAAAGTTTCAAGTTTTCAAAGTTCAAATCCCAGTTTCAAGCTCTCTGTCTTAAAAAAAAAATGGTGAGTAAACATCTACTTAAAATCCTAAGTAATAATTGTTTTGTTGCTTGATAGATTTCTGGAATGATAAATGCTTGCATGTGTATTTATAAGTGTGAATACCTGATATATATATGCGTGTTTGTCTGTGCATGTTTGGATTTGTCAGTTCTCCACTGCTCTAATTTTCCAGTGAGTAAACTTTCCCCCTAAAAACAGCTTTAATCAATGATTATAGGAATGCATGTGATAAATTTGCACTGGAAGGTTGTAATATGGCTTGCATGTGGATTTTATCTGGATAAATGTTTTTGAATATCTCTGTTTAAATGTGTGTATATCTGTGTATATATATACAAACTGTTCTGTTATTTTCACAAGGCCAAATTACAATTTTAAAAATAAAATCTTAATTTCCTCATGCAATTAGAATTTAGCCTTGATGCCTGAATGAAGTATGTTTATAACAACATATTTAAAATTCTAAAAATAGTTTTAAGGATTTTAGTTTAGTAAATTAATCAAAAATTAAGAAAATACAGTAATGGGTTGGAATAAGTTAAAAACAAATCTTTATAATTTCATGTTTGGATTATATAGGTTGATTCGTAGTTAAAAGTTAAGAATTTTGATATGATAATCTTGATTTTTAAGAATTTATTCAAGAGTATAGGTCGAGTTGACCAGAGTTTGGTCTATCGTCAAATTCAGATGATCGACGTGATCATCGTCAATGAGATTTCCATCGAAGTTTGTGGGAAGGCTGTCGATCATGGGAAAAATGTGGATGGTGTTTATCGATGGCTATGGTGGTCAGAAATCGATAAAGTAGGGTTTAAGCACAGGTTTGGTCGAGGTTGGGAATTGAGCGGCTGCGTCGTCATCGGAGTATCGGACTCGTTCGGAGGTGGGGGGAATCGGTGTGTGGGTCTGTAGCGAGGTTTGGGTCGGAGTATAGGAGGGTCTGGTGATCTAGGGCGGCAGGTCGAGGCAATTCTTGGTTGGCCAGTTCAGCTCCTTTAGGAACTCGTAGGCTCGATTTCGAATTCGCGTTCGATTTTTGGAACTGAGTAGCCGGACCGTTAGAGGAGGTGGTCGCCGACATGTTGGAGGTGACGGCGATGATCGGAGTGGTGAAGTTTAGGTGTATACGTGCACGCGTATCCTTGGTATCAGTTATTGATGCGTTGTTTCGAACATTTGGAGAAGAAGGTGACTGTCTCGAGTTTTGTTCGGGAATCTTGGTTTGGTTCGAGTTAGCACACGGGAATTTCACAAGTGAAATCAAAATAAAGTTAAAAAGAAAAGGAAAAGAAGAAGAAGGGAGTTACTCGAGAATAGGCTGAGTATTTTGGGTTTTGTCTCGGGTTAATACCAAGTGGTCTTCGGGTTTGACCCGAAGCAAGTGCTAACAATTTAAAAAGGATTTTGAAAACAAAGATTTTTGAAATTTAAATTGAAATAGTTTTAAAACTATTACTTGATAACCTTTAAAGCATTTAAAGGTAAGTATAAATTGTTAAACTTTAATTTGTTAAGTTAGATGTTATTTTATTTCAAAACTTAATTAAATAATTTAATTAAGGAAGTTAATTTTAAAGATAAAAATATTTTTAATAATAATTAAGTCATTAATTAAATGGTTTACCTTTAAAGGGGTAATTAAGGTTTTAATAATTTGAGGTTAATAAAGTTAATAAAGTAATTTAAGTATAATTTATTATTTGAATTAATTAATGATTAAGGGTTATAATTAGTTAATTAAAGATTATTTAATTGATTATAAATGGTAATTAAGGATTGATTAATTAATGATTAGAGATAAAATAACTAAGTGATTAAGATTGATTAATTTATGATTAGAGATTAATGAATTTAGTAATTGTAATTAGAGGTAAATAAATTGATAATTAAGAAGTACTTAATTAGTAATTAAGTTTTATTAATTAATAATTAGGTTTGATTAATTATTACATTGTAATTAAAGATTAATTAAGGATTAATCAAATGGAAATTAAAGATTAATTAACTGATAATTAAAGATTAATTAATTTGATATTAAGTTTTATTAATTGATAATTAAGGTTTATTAATTAATAATTAATCTGTAATTAAAGATTAATTAATTGGTTTAAAGAGTAATTAAGGAATGAATTACTCAATTGTAAATAGTAAATGGATGTGATTAATTTAAGTTAATTAATTTGTAAATTAATTAAAGATAATCTTGATGCTGATTATGTATAAATACTTAATGAAATTAATAAGTGTAATTACTGTAAGTAATTAATATATAATTACAAGATGTAATTAATTAAAGGATAATTACTTAGAAGAAGTAATTAAGGATTTATTTCTTGGTGTAATTAATTAATGGATTAATATAATTAATTAAGGAGTTAATTAATTAGGGTAATTAATTATAGGATGATAATTACTATTTATGATTAATTAAGGTGGATTAATAGAAATGATTAATTAAAGTTTAATTAATTAAAGTAATTAATTAAAGGTCAATGTAATTAATTATAGTTAATTAATTAATGGAAGTAATTAATTAAGGATTATTAATTAATGTAATTAATGAAAGTAATTAAAGGTTAATTACTGCTATGGTTAAGAATAATTAATTTGTGAAATTAATTAAAAGATAATTACTTTATGTAATTAATGAATAATTAATCAAGGATGATTAATATTTAATGAGTAATTAATTAATTAAAGGTTTGTAATTTATTTATGATTGATTAAGCAAGGTTAGATAATTAATTCTTAGGTAATTAATTTAATTTAAGATAATTAAATTAATTATAATATAGGGTTAATAATTGTTGCTTATAGCTGATTGTTAATATTGGATGATATCTATTGGATAATATGCTGTGATGTTCTGTGATATGATATCTATTAGATATATCTGTGATAAATGTGTGATATTTATCTGTTAAATATTGTGTGAATTCAAAGTATTGAATTGAATCAAATTGTTTAAACCTTTAAACAACTTGGACCTAAAAGATGGCGATTTGGATTCGATGAGACCGGGATCGGGTTTCCAGATTTGGATATCCGAATACCACATCGATCCAAATTAACGATAGGTCGTGAATCTCAAGTGAAGATGAAGATTCAGAGTGCAAGGGTTATTGTCGTTAACTCTGAGGGTGATTCCAAAACGAGTGTAACGAGATAATGCCTTCGGTTTCGTTCGAACCCGTAACGAACTTGTATGGATTGAATGCTTTCAGCACATCGTCAGGTGGACGATGAGCATTCTAAGTGATGTGTTCTAATTTAAAGGTAATCGTAGCCTCAAGCCTCATCAACCGGGAATGGCTAAAACAGGGGAGGTGCAGCAAGGTTAGTGGGTAGCGCCCAAGTAGTATAAGATTCCTCTGTCTAGAGTCCCTTTTTATTTCGGCTGTGTGGGTGGTTGTTTGGCCGCAACCACGGGGTTTCTTATGCGGGAATTATCCAGTAAGGGATGTTCCGGCCTTGTGTTGCAGGGGATTGGGAGTGATCCTCGGTACGTTGATCTAGGCCACGTACTGTGACGAGCGGTACCCCGGTAGCTCTGCCATTGTATGGAATCCAAAATCCAATAAGTGCCGTACGATTTAGTTGTGCCCAACTATGTTGGAACGTGAGATGTAAGCATTCCAGCTATTTCTGTATTTTACTTGAAAACCCTAGACCCTATTATAATACAACTGGATTTCCTATCAAATGTTTTGGTTAGCGTAAGGTAAAAACTTACCCATGTTTATTTGTGGGGAGTCTTACGTGATACCTTTGTTTTCAAAGGTTTTGAAGTTAAGCAACTTTAACCCGTTTACTCACACCAGACCCATGTCTGACCCAAGTGTTTATTTTCTGTTTTATTAAACTCTTGGGTACTCAAATTTTTACGAGTAGCCAAGGGATTCAGGTTTGCTTTGACGAATCTATGGAGGAGCAATGGAGCAGGAGGCTTCAGCGTTCGTAGATATAGTGTTCCGCTGTGTTAGTCTGTATGAGTCATTTGTTGAGTTGTATTTGGGTTGTAATGACTAGACAGATGTTTATAACTGTCTAGTATGTGTTGTATGAGCTGTGTATCTCTGATGTATATGATACAATGTAATATCTTATTTGATTAATATAATTTATTCGTTCCGCTGTTTAGATTCTGATGTGTTTCTTTCTTTCTTCTCTATCTTTTCTCTTTTCTATCTCTTTCTTTCTTCAAGATGATACGACTTTTTGAGGAGAAAAAGTCGGGTCGTCACAGTTGGTATCAGAGCTGTAGGTTGAGTGAATACCTAGCTCTGGAGTGATTTCTATCTATCTTGAGAGAGCGTATTTGTAATTTTTATATAACTATATATATATATTTATTCTACCTATCTATTGGGTTACCTGTTCGGGTTTTCCAATATGAGTTATAAAGGTAGATATGGTAGTGGTGTGTGTAACACGACTACCAATGGTTGGAGTTTGAGTATTAAGGTTGGAAGTGTATCTGTCGAGACTGTAGACCTAATACCGTCTCGAGTGAGTTTGCTGTGGTGTAAGGATTTCATTGATCTCTGAAGGAAACCTGTTAAGGTTCGGAGTCCATCATTGTAGGGTAAGTTTGATCGCGCTCGTGTGAGCAGATTTTTGAGAGTTTGGATCTGACGGAAGAGCAGAAGCAAGTGATGGTATCTGGGTACCTCAAGGAGTAGTAGCTGCGTGAGGAGATGCAGTAACCATGGATTGTGTCCTAAGATGTTTTCTTTGGAGCAAGTTTAAGGAAGTATGTCTGCTTCGGTGTTGTGGCTGAGTTCAGCAGGGTGTTGAGTTTGGTTTGAGGTCCGAGTTCCTCAAGAAGCTTTGGATAGGAAGTTTTGGCATTCTGTGTCAGCGGTGCAGCTCGGAAGTGTTTTGTGTTCCAGCAGGAAGATCTTTTGGCTTTGTAGTTTTCTAGAGGTGGAGTTCAGAAGCTGCGGAGTGGATCCATTTCTTCGATGGATTGGATAGCATAAGCTGTTCTGATTGGTTAAGAGAGAACAGTTTTCTTTGGATTTGGGCTGGGTTGATCGCAAAAGTGACTTGCGATTGCTGAGTGTTCTCTTGGGTTATCAGAAATTTTCTGGATGTCTTTAGGGAAGTCAGAAATTTGTCTACATTTGAGATTGAGTTTCCGTATCGACTTGGTTCCAGAAGTGGTACCGGTGGTTCAACTTAGTGGAAGGATGTCTCCTAGAGAAAGGATTGGGTGAAACAGCTCAGTATTTTATGGAACTTCTGAGTTTTATTTTTATGATCTGTTGAACCGTGTTTCCAGGATGTGTTGTCTAATCTGTGCTCGAGTTCATCGACAGCTTTCTCATTTTCTCCAGATCAGAGTTGTGCAGCGGAAGCAAGGTGACAGCTGGAAGAACCTGGAAGTTGCAGTGTTTGGATTAAAAGTTTCTACAGAAAATTTTTATGGATCTAAAGGTCAGATTGGCAGTACATCTGTATATCTTTTCCGGATAGGAGAAGTAAATTATAGCCTACTGATGGTAATAGAGTTTGTGTTCTGGATTTTGGGTAGATCTTGAGAGGATCATTTTGTTGAGTTATTTTTGATCCAGTTTGTTTTTAGAAGCATCAGCGAAGGTTAAGCTGGTCGGAATGGGTGTAGGCAGCCCAGGATTGTCAGAAGAGTTCTATGGATAAGAAACGGAGGAATTTGGAATTCGGAGTTGGAGACTTTGTTATTATTTTCTCCGGTCAAAGGAAGCTATAAGATTGGGTAAGTCTGGGAAGTCAGCTCCGAGGTGTTTTGGATCTTTTCTGTGTTCTGATTTGAATAAGAGTTTGGTCTACTTGGTTGAATTGTCAGTTTGGATAACTGGGATTCGAAGTATATCGCGTATCTTTGAGGAAGTACGTGTTTGATCTATCTCTGGTTTTAGAACCAGTAGTTCAGAGAGATTTGGTTGTTGAGTCAGACTCGTCTGTAGTCTGATATTCTGTTTAGTTTTATAGATCTAGTTGTGTAGGAGCTCTATAGCTCAGTAGAATTGGTTGTTTGGATTCTGTTGAGCGAGTATCCCGGTATATATATATATATACTTGGGGAAACTCGAGGAAATTTTAGGAAGCTTATCCGGATCTGTGTCCGGGTAGCTAGTATAGTTGTTTGGATAAAATTGTTTGTTTGGATGAATAGTTGTTTGTTGATAGTGTATGGTTGATAAGTAGGCTTGAATTGTTTTAAAATTGGTTAAAATAAAATAAAAACTTTAGATTATCTTTTGTTTTAAATTTCGAGGACGAAATTCTTTTAAGGGGGAAGGAATGTGATATCCCAGGATTTCAGGGAATTTAAAATGTGATAATCTTTTAAATTAATTTATTAAAATGGGTAAAATGTTATTTTCAAACAATTTAATAATAAGTTATTTTTAAATATAGTTATAAACAGATTTTAAATAGACATATTATTTCAAATTTAATAAGTATTGTTTAAATGTATATATATGTGTATTTAAATTGATTTTAATAGGATAATCATTGATAATTAATAATGTGATTTATAAATGGATTTAAAAAAATAATAGAATTATTATTTTCAGGTTAATGAGGAGTCTATTTAAATATATATATATATATTTGAATTGATTTTAATTGGGATTTTAAATTAACTTTGAATTTGAATTTAAGAATTGAATTAAAAGAAAAATATATATATCTTAAAATAATAATATAGTTTGGGTTTAAAAATATATGAATAAAGTTTTTATTTAAAAATAAGATTTCTTTTATATCATTTTCCTTAAAGGAATTTATTTATATAAATTAAGATAGTGTTTATTAAATAGTAATAAATACAAAAGTTTTATATTATCATTTAAAAATGGACTAAATATATTATATATAATTTTATTTAAGATATGATTGGTTTTTATTTTATTTTCTTTTAAAGGTTTTATTTTTATAAATTAAGAAAAGCACTCATAAAATAAGATATGTATTTATTTATTTGGAAATTAAATTATAAAAGCTTTATAAAACATTTAAAATTTAATTATGCATGTAAAGTTACATGTGTTAATCTATAAACCTTTTAAATACCATGTGTTAGCAAACTAAGTAAGGTTAGGACAAGTGTCACATTTATTTTAATTTTCCTTTATTTTTAATAAAATCTAAATTAACTTATATAAACATATATCTTCCTCTTCATTTCCTTTTCTATCTTCTCATTTCTAAATGCAAAGAAACTTAACCTGTTCTATTCTCAAACCAGAAAAAAAATCACTACTCTGTAAACATTCTTCAAGCTCAAACACAAAATCCCTGTAATCAATTCATTTCTCAAATCCTCTAACCAGAAATTCAAGCAAGTAAACAAACACTGCAAACCTTCTCAAAATCAAAACAACTCAAGTTCATAATCAAACCCTGTAAACTGTTCTCAAGCCTGCAATCTCCTCTAAAGCAAATGCAAATAAGAAATCATCAAAGCACTGTCATTCAAGCCTGTAACAAGTTTCAAAATACAACCTGAAATCAAAAGTTTTAAAGAATTCAGGTTTCCAGTAAAGCAAGAATCAAACTTCAGTTTCTAATCAACTTCAGATTCGAATTCAAAGCTTCAACCTTCTCAAAGCAACATCAAGTATTTCCAGTAAAACCCATCAAAGTCTTAAATCGTCTCTGCAAATCAAAGTTTCAAGTTTTCAAAGTTCAAATCCCAGTTTCAAGCTCTCTGTCTTAAAAAAAAAATGGTGAGTAAACATCTACTTAAAATCCTAAGTAATAATTGTTTTGTTGCTTGATAGATTTCTGGAATGATAAATGCTTGCATGTGTATTTATAAGTGTGAATACCTGATATATATATGCGTGTTTGTCTGTGCATGTTTGGATTTGTCAGTTCTCCACTGCTCTAATTTTCCAGTGAGTAAACTTTCCCCCTAAAAACAGCTTTAATCAATGATTATAGGAATGCATGTGATAAATTTGCACTGGAAGGTTGTAATATGGCTTGCATGTGGATTTTATCTGGATAAATGTTTTTGAATATCTCTGTTTAAATGTGTGTATATCTGTGTATATATATACAAACTGTTCTGTTATTTTCACAAGGCCAAATTACAATTTTAAAAATAAAATCTTAATTTCCTCATGCAATTAGAATTTAGCCTTGATGCCTGAATGAAGTATGTTTATAACAACATATTTAAAATTCTAAAAATAGTTTTAAGGATTTTAGTTTAGTAAATTAATCAAAAATTAAGAAAATACAGTAATGGGTTGGAATAAGTTAAAAACAAATCTTTATAATTTCATGTTTGGATTATATAGGTTGATTCGTAGTTAAAAGTTAAGAATTTTGATATGATAATCTTGATTTTTAAGAATTTATTCAAGAGTATAGGTCGAGTTGACCAGAGTTTGGTCTATCGTCAAATTCAGATGATCGACGTGATCATCGTCAATGAGATTTCCATCGAAGTTTGTGGGAAGGCTGTCGATCATGGGAAAAATGTGGATGGTGTTTATCGATGGCTATGGTGGTCAGAAATCGATAAAGTAGGGTTTAAGCACAGGTTTGGTCGAGGTTGGGAATTGAGCGGCTGCGTCGTCATCGGAGTATCGGACTCGTTCGGAGGTGGGGGGAATCGGTGTGTGGGTCTGTAGCGAGGTTTGGGTCGGAGTATAGGAGGGTCTGGTGATCTAGGGCGGCAGGTCGAGGCAATTCTTGGTTGGCCAGTTCAGCTCCTTTAGGAACTCGTAGGCTCGATTTCGAATTCGCGTTCGATTTTTGGAACTGAGTAGCCGGACCGTTAGAGGAGGTGGTCGCCGACATGTTGGAGGTGACGGCGATGATCGGAGTGGTGAAGTTTAGGTGTATACGTGCACGCGTATCCTTGGTATCAGTTATTGATGCGTTGTTTCGAACATTTGGAGAAGAAGGTGACTGTCTCGAGTTTTGTTCGGGAATCTTGGTTTGGTTCGAGTTAGCACACGGGAATTTCACAAGTGAAATCAAAATAAAGTTAAAAAGAAAAGGAAAAGAAGAAGAAGGGAGTTACTCGAGAATAGGCTGAGTATTTTGGGTTTTGTCTCGGGTTAATACCAAGTGGTCTTCGGGTTTGACCCGAAGCAAGTGCTAACAATTTAAAAAGGATTTTGAAAACAAAGATTTTTGAAATTTAAATTGAAATAGTTTTAAAACTATTACTTGATAACCTTTAAAGCATTTAAAGGTAAGTATAAATTGTTAAACTTTAATTTGTTAAGTTAGATGTTATTTTATTTCAAAACTTAATTAAATAATTTAATTAAGGAAGTTAATTTTAAAGATAAAAATATTTTTAATAATAATTAAGTCATTAATTAAATGGTTTACCTTTAAAGGGGTAATTAAGGTTTTAATAATTTGAGGTTAATAAAGTTAATAAAGTAATTTAAGTATAATTTATTATTTGAATTAATTAATGATTAAGGGTTATAATTAGTTAATTAAAGATTATTTAATTGATTATAAATGGTAATTAAGGATTGATTAATTAATGATTAGAGATAAAATAACTAAGTGATTAAGATTGATTAATTTATGATTAGAGATTAATGAATTTAGTAATTGTAATTAGAGGTAAATAAATTGATAATTAAGAAGTACTTAATTAGTAATTAAGTTTTATTAATTAATAATTAGGTTTGATTAATTATTACATTGTAATTAAAGATTAATTAAGGATTAATCAAATGGAAATTAAAGATTAATTAACTGATAATTAAAGATTAATTAATTTGATATTAAGTTTTATTAATTGATAATTAAGGTTTATTAATTAATAATTAATCTGTAATTAAAGATTAATTAATTGGTTTAAAGAGTAATTAAGGAATGAATTACTCAATTGTAAATAGTAAATGGATGTGATTAATTTAAGTTAATTAATTTGTAAATTAATTAAAGATAATCTTGATGCTGATTATGTATAAATACTTAATGAAATTAATAAGTGTAATTACTGTAAGTAATTAATATATAATTACAAGATGTAATTAATTAAAGGATAATTACTTAGAAGAAGTAATTAAGGATTTATTTCTTGGTGTAATTAATTAATGGATTAATATAATTAATTAAGGAGTTAATTAATTAGGGTAATTAATTATAGGATGATAATTACTATTTATGATTAATTAAGGTGGATTAATAGAAATGATTAATTAAAGTTTAATTAATTAAAGTAATTAATTAAAGGTCAATGTAATTAATTATAGTTAATTAATTAATGGAAGTAATTAATTAAGGATTATTAATTAATGTAATTAATGAAAGTAATTAAAGGTTAATTACTGCTATGGTTAAGAATAATTAATTTGTGAAATTAATTAAAAGATAATTACTTTATGTAATTAATGAATAATTAATCAAGGATGATTAATATTTAATGAGTAATTAATTAATTAAAGGTTTGTAATTTATTTATGATTGATTAAGCAAGGTTAGATAATTAATTCTTAGGTAATTAATTTAATTTAAGATAATTAAATTAATTATAATATAGGGTTAATAATTGTTGCTTATAGCTGATTGTTAATATTGGATGATATCTATTGGATAATATGCTGTGATGTTCTGTGATATGATATCTATTAGATATATCTGTGATAAATGTGTGATATTTATCTGTTAAATATTGTGTGAATTCAAAGTATTGAATTGAATCAAATTGTTTAAACCTTTAAACAACTTGGACCTAAAAGATGGCGATTTGGATTCGATGAGACCGGGATCGGGTTTCCAGATTTGGATATCCGAATACCACATCGATCCAAATTAACGATAGGTCGTGAATCTCAAGTGAAGATGAAGATTCAGAGTGCAAGGGTTATTGTCGTTAACTCTGAGGGTGATTCCAAAACGAGTGTAACGAGATAATGCCTTCGGTTTCGTTCGAACCCGTAACGAACTTGTATGGATTGAATGCTTTCAGCACATCGTCAGGTGGACGATGAGCATTCTAAGTGATGTGTTCTAATTTAAAGGTAATCGTAGCCTCAAGCCTCATCAACCGGGAATGGCTAAAACAGGGGAGGTGCAGCAAGGTTAGTGGGTAGCGCCCAAGTAGTATAAGATTCCTCTGTCTAGAGTCCCTTTTTATTTCGGCTGTGTGGGTGGTTGTTTGGCCGCAACCACGGGGTTTCTTATGCGGGAATTATCCAGTAAGGGATGTTCCGGCCTTGTGTTGCAGGGGATTGGGAGTGATCCTCGGTACGTTGATCTAGGCCACGTACTGTGACGAGCGGTACCCCGGTAGCTCTGCCATTGTATGGAATCCAAAATCCAATAAGTGCCGTACGATTTAGTTGTGCCCAACTATGTTGGAACGTGAGATGTAAGCATTCCAGCTATTTCTGTATTTTACTTGAAAACCCTAGACCCTATTATAATACAACTGGATTTCCTATCAAATGTTTTGGTTAGCGTAAGGTAAAAACTTACCCATGTTTATTTGTGGGGAGTCTTACGTGATACCTTTGTTTTCAAAGGTTTTGAAGTTAAGCAACTTTAACCCGTTTACTCACACCAGACCCATGTCTGACCCAAGTGTTTATTTTCTGTTTTATTAAACTCTTGGGTACTCAAATTTTTACGAGTAGCCAAGGGATTCAGGTTTGCTTTGACGAATCTATGGAGGAGCAATGGAGCAGGAGGCTTCAGCGTTCGTAGGTATAGTGTTCCGCTGTGTTAGTCTGTATGAGTCATTTGTTGAGTTGTATTTGGGTTGTAATGACTAGACAGATGTTTATAACTGTCTAGTATGTGTTGTATGAGCTGTGTATCTCTGATGTATATGATACAATGTAATATCTTATTTGATTAATATAATTTATTCGTTCCGCTGTTTAGATTCTGATGTGTTTCTTTCTTTCTTCTCTATCTTTTCTCTTTTCTATCTCTTTCTTTCTTCAAGATGATACGACTTTTTGAGGAGAAAAAGTCGGGTCGTCACAAAATCCATAGGAAAAGTATCTAATCGATTATAGTTATGAATGTGTTTATAATAATGAGTACTGAATTATGTTAATAAATACTTGTCTTTAAATGTTCCTAGTCAAGATGTGTCAAGAAGGGGATATCGATACGCCCGTTAAAACTGGTGTATGTAACACTGTCCATACGATGGACAATGAATTACTTATAACCAAGGGGTTATGTACGTGTAATTATTTAAATAATTGCAGAATGACTCATTGAGAATCTTTTATAGGTTAATTATAAAGTTGAAGATCTCATGTGATGATATGCAATAAGCTTATGACTTGAGAAAATGGATCTTAAGTGTCTAAACTATATTTGACAATGGTTAATAACATGACAACAATGCCGTGTTATGGCCATATTTGCGTATAAGTTGTTCCAGTTAAAATGAGGCACTATTCAAGAGAGGATTCGTCTCTTTCGAATACAAAGTTATCATAACTGTAATTGGTATTCAACTTAAAGTCAAAAGCCTTTAACCAAAGTAATTGGTAATTAATAGATGTTATCACATCGAACCAAAGGCTTTAATGTTGTACTTTAAAACTAACTATAGTTATTTTAAGATTTTTGACTAGTGATTGAGGTTTAGATATCAGTGTGATCTTTTGATAATAAAGAAAAAGCATGTATAATATAACATTTCTTAGGGTGTAAATGGTTATAAATAGGATTTCACTTAGATTTTAATAATTAAAATACTTAAATATTACTAAACTTTAAGTCATATTAGGAATTCACATAATAGTATTTATCAGTATATTTCTGAGTTTAAGTTAATCAAGTTAATCCATAACATTATTGATTAAAATGGAGAAAACTAATATGAAAACTAATATAAATGTTATATTAGTTTATTATGGTTTTTACTTGTTTATTTGAAGCCTTAGCATTAACTAAAATAATATATAAATGTTTTATATTGATTTAATCAAATAAATGGATTAAATAATATTTAAACAATTAATAATTGTTATTAATCAAGGTCAAAATTTACATATATAATATAATAAAGAGAATCCACCATAATAAAAGAAAGAGGGAACTTTGGTTTATTTTTAAAAGATATTTAAACAGTATATCAAGTAGGAAAAAATATTTTAGATATTTTTAACATTTAGGAGGCTCACCATATTCCATCATTATTTTTATATACTTCTAATCAAAAACTCTAACTTGCATTTGAGAAATTTAAGGCCTACACCTCAGCCCTTCAAGCCAAGATAGGAGGAGAAAGGAGGAAGACTACAAGCAGGAAACAACTCGTAGAAAGGTATGCTTAATCAACCGGCTATATCAAGCTAAATAATTTAAATTCATTATATTTAATTTATAGTATTGTTTATTAAATTTTAGCTATGATAAAAAGGTTAAAAAAACAATTATATATATAATATTTTATACAAATTAAATAATACATAAGTTATTTATATAATCAATCAACATATCATAATAGAATTTATTTTCAACCTACGATTATATATCATTAAAATATTTTTTTGAAATATTGTATACTTAAGTTTTGTTAAGATATATACATATATTTCAAATATATGTACATATTTTAATTTTAAATATATGGATTAAAATAAAATAATTTAAAATCCACTTAAAGAAGTTCAGATAAATATTATATATACATTTTATATGTTAACTATTTATGGATAAGAAAATTAAGTATTATATTAAAATCTGAATTAAGATTTCAAATATAGATGTATATATTAAATCTTTGGAAAAAAACATTCATTTATGATGTCGAACGTTTAGTCAAAATATTAATTCATGCTTAATTTAAATCTTAATTTGAAATTTTTGTGTGTGTGTGTGTGTGTGTATATATGATGTCGAATTAATAAAAAAATCTTTAAGGGATGACTCCATATTACATATATATATATATATATAATTTTATAAATAGATATGTGCCAAATCAAATTAGTAAACTAGTTTTAAAACAATACACAAATATAATTAAAATGATACAAAAAAAACTTATAATCTAAATTTAATTTAAATGTTTATATTATAGTTAAATATGAATAGTGTAGTTCAATAATATTTTATAAGAAATACAACATGTGTAGCAATATCATATGTTCAATAATATATATATATATATAATATGGTTATATATCCCAACAATCACGTTTATATGCTTACACACATAGATATGTATATATATTATGGTTATACATATCCCAACAATCATATATATATATATGCCTACACACACATATGTACATACATACATAGATACATACATGCATAATACATACATACATATATTATAGCAATTAAATAGATTAGCCTAATGAATGTTTACATCCTCTTTAATATCTTTATGTTATATATTATATGTGAATTATGATGTTCAACATTAATAATAACATAAATTAATCAAATAAAATTAAATCAATTTAATTTTAAATCACAAAACATTCATCGTATCAAATTAACACTAAACATGATTTTAGGTAATAATCGTGATTACACAAGTCAAAGATTTAGTGTAATAACTTATAAAGAAAATCTTTATGAAATTCATCTCTTTTCTCTTGCTTGCCAATGCATCTAATCCGACATTTTCATCTTAAGAAGTTTCTTAATTCTATTAGCAAACATCACCAACTCCTTTGGATTTACATTGCAACCTTTTGTTTCGATCTCGAAAGCTATTGATTTCTTTTCATATGCATATTCTTTTTTTAAGCTGCACTTGAAATTTACACGACCTTAAATTACTAGCTAACTCATCAATATTGAGTTTGGTGGTATCTTTGGCTTCTTCAATAGTCAAAGTTTTTGTTTCCTACTCAAAGGCTATGGAGTTCAAAATCTTATAGATCATTTCAAAATTAGTGCATTTCTTGCCTAATGCAATAAGAGAATCTTATGTCTTTAAGTCGTAAGTAGATGTCAATAGTTCATTGGGATCCATCCTGAACTCTAAAATTGATTTTTAAGCATTGAATTTTACTTCGGTAGTCACTTTGTGAGTAACTCGCTAAGTACACCAAATTTCATATGCCATACCACATAACTCACCCTATTAAATTCATTTTTATCAAGGGCACAAAATATGGTACTAATCTTCTTCAAATTATTGCTTTTCATTGTTTTTTTATCATCACTTCATGTACTAAAGTCCATAGTTGGTTGCATAAACTTAACACGAGTCATATTACATGTCTATGACTGAATGCTTGTATACAGATTCTAATCCGAGTAAACCAATAAGCATGGTTGATGCCATTGAATGAAGGTGAAGGTATTGTGGATTGATCATTAAAAATGTAGCAAAAGCTAGGTGTCCAAATTTCAAAACTTTAGTAAACTTTATCATTGTTATTCAAAAACCAAATATGATATCGAATGAAAATGAACTGAGGTGGATCGACATAGTTAAGTATATAAAGTAGCAAATATTTAGCTAAGTGAATATTTAAAGTAAAGAGTAAAGAAAGCAAGTTTCATAAGTGCAGCGAGTAGAGACACAACAAATTTATATTGATCTGGAATCCCCTCATGCATTAAGGCTAGTAGCACCACCATAGATTTGCATTATTTCAAACACTCACTTCGTCAACCAGTTACACAGCTGCCAATTATTACTAGACCTCA
Organism: Allium fistulosum; assembly: GCA_030737815.1. Classification (NCBI taxonomy): domain Eukaryota; kingdom Viridiplantae; phylum Streptophyta; class Magnoliopsida; order Asparagales; family Amaryllidaceae; genus Allium; species Allium fistulosum. Next base: position 905,553,281 of record CM060903.1, read on the forward strand.
ACAAGGTATAATGTCTTTCGTTGATAATAACAACTACAAAAATCTTTATTTTGACAATCTTATACTTTAATATACCAATTTGTCAAACTGAGTACAAGTTCCTATAACCTTGGCAAAGTCACGTGCAGAGTGGTTTAGGAAATAATTAGATCAAAGTATGAGTTTGAAGTGAAGAACAATAATCTTAAAAACAGAGAGAAAATGAGCATGTTGAATGCTTTTGAGGGCTAAAGTACAAAATGAACTGAGTACAAATGTAGTTGTTAAATGTTCGAAAATTGAAGATTTATATACTGGTAAAAAAGATGCATTCAAAGTATGTGATCCAATATGAAAAGTTGTGCGTTTTTGGTGAAAATTGCAATAGATCAATCTATTAATCATATGCTACCTTATTTTTCCATAGATCGAAGTATAATTTTCACTGACAATAAGAGAAAGCAGAATAAAAGAAGTGAACTGGTCAATATGTCTCAATATCATAATAAGAGAATGCGGGTATAATTCAGGTTTTTCGGCATCAATGTAAGCCCATTATCAATTATCATGTTACACTATAAATATAGGGTTGTAAATGTACACTGAATATGATTTATATCATTTTGCAATTACGGTTGATCAGTAAAAATTATTCTCTTTCAAAATTTATTTTGGTATCAGAGCAAAAAAGGAAAAACTGCTTAACAACAAAAAAAGGCCAAGCCCGGATCATCATCGAAGAGATTTCATCATCTAATGATCTGGCTTCGCCTGGCTATCATCTGAGAATCAAGATCCTCACCATCTGATCATTTCCATTGCTGAGTTACCTATTTTGTTTCACGAGCAGCATTACCGTATCAGCTTAATACCCAAATCCTTGGTGTGCCTCGCCAAGAAACTGCCATTAGAGAAATCACATCTCTTGGAATCTCTGGCTGCACATCAAGTATTGTCAAAGAACACTAGTTAGAAATTCTTGATATTATATCCTCAGCATAATGGTAGAAGGAGATGTTGATAACTCTGCTTCAGCAAATTCAAACCCAACTAACTCTGCAACAAGGCAGAATACAACCAAGATTAGATCAAGGCCATAATCAAACCCTAAATTCAATTGTCAATTGATTACCATACAACTCGATGAATCAAATTATCTTCTCTGAAAATTCCAGATTGAAACTACAATCAGAGGATATGGACTTGAAGATCATGTTCTTGGAACTCTGATTACACCACCTAGATACATCACAGACAATGAAGGAAAGCTAGTATGTAATTAAGAATATGTAATTCATCAAAGACAAGACAGTCTAATCAGTTCTTGACTATTAACATCAATCAATGCAAACTCGTTAGTCGTTACCACTGTTAGTTGGATGCAAAACTGCTCACGAAATATGGTCAACAATTGAGAAAGTGTTCAATACACAATCAGCAGCAAATATAATGTATTACAAAAGGCAATTATAGAACTACAAGAAAGAGAACTTATCTATGAAAGAGTAATTGACCAAGATCAAGACACTTTGTGATCAATTAGCATCAGTTGGCCACAAGATCACTGACACGGAGCAGGTCTGGTGCATATTGGGAGGTCTTGATGATGAATATGTGTTTGTTGTGGCGATGATATCCTCAAAAGAGATAACACCATACATTCAATATGTTCATTGCACTCTCCTTGCTTAAGAAGGTAGAATAGAACAAAAAGAAACCTGCAATTTCATATTTCTCTGCTAATTTTGTTAGCAATAGTAAAGGTAAAAGCCAAGAAAGAAGCAATTATGGCAGAAATCAAACCAACATCTATCAAAGAGGAGGTCATCAATATAAAGGCAAAGGAAGAGGAGGAAGGTGGAGCAATAACAACAACAGTAGACTTAGATGTCAAATTTGTGAGAAGTTTGGCAATGGTGCAAATAAGGGCTATTTCAGATTTGAGGCAAATTATACTTCATCACAATACAGTAACAAAAATTCAAGAAACTATACTCCAAGTGCTAATATGGTCAATACGTAGCAAGATGATAAAAATCATTCATAAAGCTTAAATGCAGAATCAACTATAGTGGAAGACATTCAAGATGAAAGCTGGTATCCAGATTAAGGAGTTACTAATTATGTGACTAATAATCTAAGCAATTTATATCTTGGCAATAAGGAGTATAGAAGCAAACAATTATTACATATGGGAAATGGTAAGTCAATTAAAATTACTCATATTGGTGATGCATGTATTAAGGGTAAAAGGCGGTTCTATCTTAATAATTTACTAAGAGTCCCTTTAATTAGGAAAAAAATTAATAAGTGTATCATAGTTTGCAAAAGATAATGATGTTTACTTTGAATTTTATCCCAAATATTGTCTAGTTAAAGATATTCCAACTAAGGAAATTCTTTTGCAAGGTCGAGAAGTTAAGGGACTTTACAAATTTAATGTTGCTAATTCAAGAAATGGAAGAGTGTGATGCTTATGAAATCATACATGAAGAAAACAGAAAGAAATTTGATGTTAGGCACTATTAATTGGGACATCCAAGTGTAAAGATTGTAAAGCAAGTGTTAAATAATAATATATACTTATTGATAATTTCTCTATGCCTTACATCTGTACTTACTACCAATTGGGTTAAAGTCATAAACTTGCATTTCCTAATTCGGAAACTAAGTATAATACACCAATAGAATTAGTTGCAACAGACTTATGGGGACCAACACCAATTAATACTGATTATGGGTATAAATATTACATTTCATTTGTTGATGCTTATTCTAGATATGTGTGGATATATTTTTTAAAATCAAAATCTAAAACTTACAATGCAGTGTTATAATTTATAGCCAGTGCTGAAAAGCAAACAAACTGTCAATTAAAGATCACTAAAACAGATAATGGGACAAAATTCATGCCATTCAAAGAATATTTACAAAATAAACGAATAACTCCAAGGATGACATGTCCATATACATCAGAACAAAATAGGCTTGTTGAAAGAAAGCACAGACACATTGTTGAGACTGGACTCACTTTACTTGCTCATGCATCAATGCCACTAAAACTCTGGCCAGATTCATTTGCTACATCAGTATACTTGATAAATAGACTACCTACTAAAGTGTTCTAGTTTAAGAGTCCAACAGAAGTACTATATAAATCAGGGTCGACTATCAAAGTTTGAAAGATTTTGGGTGCTTATGTTTTCCTTATTTAAACCTTTTAATACTCACAAGTTAAGTTTTTGGTCATCACCATGCACTTCCTTAGGTTATGTTGCAAATCAAAAAGTTTACAAGTGATTATACAATACTGGAAGGACATATACATATATATATATATATATCAAGACATGTGATATTTAATTAGCAAGTGTTTCCATTCAACAAGCCAAAAATCAAGACTACACAAAAGATACATAACCCAAAGTTTTCCTTACCATCAATACCTGTTCAACTTGATGGGATTGTATCAGATCAAAATGAAGGAAGTCAACATGATCAACTTTCACTAGTATCAATTCAAGGTAACTTCAACCCACAATTCACAGTGTCCAATTCAGAACCAGGTCATGAGTCAAATGGATCACCAGAAAGTTCAAACCATGCATCATAGCCAAGTATTAGTACACAATAACTATTCGATGATGCATTATCACCCAATACTCAACAAGAGGCTATAAAAAGTGATAGAGATCAACAACCTGCAAGAACTAGGCATCACATGATAACAAGATTAGTAAGTGGTATAGTCAAACCAAAAATATATAGTGCAAGCCTAGAAATTGAAGAACCAAGCTCATATCATCAAGCCCTGCAAAATGAAAAGTGGATGGTAGCCATGAAAGATGAATATAATGCACCGATAAGAAACAACACATGGGATCTTGTTCCCTTACCAAGCCACAAAAATACTATAGGATGCAAGTGGACATATAGATTAAAGAAAAATGTCGATGGTTCAAGTTTTAAATACAAGGCAAGAGTAGTAGCCAAGGAGTGTTCACAACAATAAGGTTTTGATTTTTAATGAAACCTTCTCGCCTGTTGTGAAACCAGCCTCTATTAGAATTATTTTAACTATTTCCTTGCATAAAAATTGGACTATCAAACAATTAGATGTAAATAATGCATTTCTGAATGGTGTATTATAGGGAGAAGTTTACATGGAACAACCCCATGGATTCAAGAAAAAGGGGAGTGAAGAACTTGTTTGCAGGTTAAACAAGGCAATTTATGGTTTAAGTAAGCTCCAAGAGTGTGGTTTGATAAATTAAATTCAAATCTAGCTAAACTTGGTTACAATTCAAAAAAATCAGACTATTAATTATTCACCAAGTTTAACAATGATAATATTATTTATATACTAATATATGATGATGATTTTATAATTACAGGTAGTAGTGAATCAGAAATCAACAAGCTTATACTGCACTTAAACAAAGAGTTCTCCATCAAAGATCTAAGAAATCTAAGCTACTTTCTTGGCATTGAAGTAAAAAGGATGTCAAAACCTGAAATGCATCTAAGACAAAGTAAATACACTTCAAAGATACTGATCAGGGCTAAAATGGATCAGGCAAATACCCTATCTACTCCAATGACAAGCAACTTGCATTTATCAAAGAATAAAGGTGATCCAATAACAAATGGCAAGCAATACAAAAGTATAGTTGAAGCACCGTAATATGCGACAATAACCAGGCCAGAGATCACATTCGGTGTAAATAAAGTAAGTCAATTCATGCAAAGACCACTGGATGAACATTGAAAAGTAGTAAAAGAATTCTCAGATATCATAAAGGGACTATAAATCAAGTACTAATTCTTGAGTCATGCAAAACACTAAACATTAATGGGTATGCAGATGTAGACTGGGCAACTGGTCATGATGATAGGTCAACTGATGGACATTGTATATTCTTAGGCAAAAACACAATCTCATAATGTTCAAAAAAACAACTGACTGTATCAAGATCGATTACTGAAGCAGAATATAGGAGCGCTGCTAGTGCTACAACAAAAATAATGTAGATCGAGTCACTGTTGAGTGAACTAAAAATTGTATGTGATAGCAAAGCAATAATATGGTGTGACAATCTCAGTGCAACATTATTAGCAGCAAATCCAGTATTACATTCAAGAACCAAACATATGGAATTGGAACTCTACTTTGTAAGAGAACAAGTTATGAAAGGTAAATTAGTCATGAATCATACACCTACAGCTTATCAAAAAGCATATATACTCACAAAACCACTGTCAAAGCAAAGCTTCATTGGACTGAAACATGAACTGAGAGTTGATGAAGTCAAACGTGACCAGCAAATAACTCACAAATCATAGATCAAGCTTCAGTTCCCCAGAAAAGGAGCAAGCTCTTACAAAACCACTACCGAAGCACTATTTTGCAAGACTGGAGCATATGGAAAAGAAATCAAGTCAGCTGCAACTCAACATAGCTTACAATCCTCAAATCACACTTTGAATAACTCATCAGCAAGCAAGCAAACCTACAAAATCACTACTGAAGCAGGATTTTGCAAGATTGAAGCGAAGAATTTTGTAGTTTCATGAAGTCGGTGTTAATTTAGGAAAAATCACAAACCCTAACCCTCGTTAGGTTTGTGGGGGGGGGGGGATAAGAGAAAGCAGAATAAAAGAAGTGAATTGGTCAATATGTCTCAATAACATAATAAGAGAATGCGGGTATAATGCAGGTTTCTGGGCCTCAATGTAAGCCCATTATCAGTTATCATGTTACATTATAAATACAAGGTAGTAAATGTACATTGAATATGATTTATATCGTTTTGCAAATACGATTGATCAGTAAAAATCATTCTCTTTCAAACTTTATTTTTGATGGGTTATGACACCATTCAAAGATCCAGCTTGTCTCCAAAATAAATTATGTCGATCTATCAAAATCATACATTTATTATTTTGTGAATTGTTGGCATATGCACATAATAAGTGATTTATGGTAAGTACAGATTAGGTTTTCATAACAAAGCCAAAGTTGTAATTTTTCAAATTTTGACCTTTTATACAAATTCAAAATAAATTATGTCATTTATATATCTTGAAAACTTTTGTGTGTAACTAGTTGAAAATTTTAAATAAAGTCTAAACTAATGACTCCAATTTTTTTCCATATTTTGATGTTTGTCCATATTCAAGTGCTTCTTCTTGTATTTTTAACTTGTTAAACTTCAAAGTTGTACTAGAAATTCCTATCTTGTCAAAATCTTTAGTGGTATAATATTACATTTAACATCATAAAAAATATGATAAAGTGGGTTCTTGCAACAATTTTAAATCCAATCCCGCTTCGGTATTCAGTAGTTTCCAAAGAAGCGAACTGTGCTTGACCTATTGTCAAAAAAGATGAAAACTGAAATAGAGGGTCCAAACGAGCTGAACAAATATCAACAAAAAATGTTACAATAAATTGACTAAAGTGCAATTTTCCTGCATAATTTTAGGCTATTTCTTTTGTTTAATATATTATTACATACTTTTATACCAAAACGACCAACAAAAATTAATATGAAAGTTTTTAAATTTAGCCTAAATTTTCAAATTTATTCCACAAATTGGCCACATTTCAAACTAATTAAAAATATAAGTTAGTATCTTTAGCCCGGCGACTCGTTGGTCAAAACATACTTATGACATTTCAAATGTCGCATGTATTTTTTAACAAAAATATAGCCGTGCAATTGAAATTTACAACCCATTCTATATACAGATCAGATGTGATCCAACTCACTAAACCAATCCAACCCTTCCTAGTTTGGATCGTGTATAAGTTATAATTTACAACCCATACTATATAATGATCAGATGTGATATTTTATTCAACACAACCATATTTTAACCCAAGCCATCCCTACTTAAAGAAACTTATTCAATATCAACCTATGTAAAATTAGATTAATCAAAATATAGAATAAATTATAAGTATAATTATATTTGATGTCAGCTCAAGTAAAAGTTTAAAACTAATCGGGTTAATTATGAGATTTTAAGGAAAATTCAAAGAAAATTTTAATATGTATTAGAATGAAACTCTTAACTAAGTATGTAGTGAATAAATTCTAAGTGATGTTTTATATAATAAAATACTAATCAAATATGTGTTGTAGCGAACTTGTTCTTTTTATGTCAGTATGGCAGTTAAAATCTACTATTTTGAATTGAGCATTTTTAGAATTTATTATGATTCCTTTTTCAAATTCTCACTTTTATTATTAGGTTTATATAATCCGAGTGAACTATACTAAGCCCGATCCAATTCATACACAATCCCATATACAGTCATGTATGGGTTGAACTATCTTTAGCCTATACCTATATAGGTTAGGTGAAGTATTTGGTCCAACTCGACCTAACCCAACCATTGTGAAGCCCTAATTATAGGACCTGTAAAATAGTTGTCCCCTTCTTTCTCTCTTCATTCTTACTCTACTACACTTCTATCAAAATAATCCAAAATTCACAGTCTCTTCTTTTCAGAAATCTCTTTCTTTTTGCACCAAAATCATCAAAACTTGTGTTTCAATAGATCTAGTTGAAGGATAAAAACATCCTTTTGCTTTGGAAAAATATGAAAGAGCAGGAGTATTCTCTAGAAGCAATTATATAACTTATCATAAATATCTAGCTCTATGACCAACCTTATTCATAATAAAGGCATTTGATTTCCATAATATACTTTGTTCTATAGTGATATAATTAAACAAATTTAAAGTATATTAAGAAAGAAATTCCTTAAATGATATGTTATGTGATAGTAATTACTATGAGTTATAGTCATGAAAAATTGTCAAAATATTAAATAACATATTATTTTAAATATTGCTGGTCAAGATTTTTTGATAAAGATATCAATACATCCATTAAGACCAGAGTATGTAATCCTCTTCTTAAATGTTGGGCAGTATATTACATATAGCTATTTTGGATATTAAGAGACTAAGTGCTGATAGTTATTGGATAACTATGGTATAACTTGTTTAAGAGTTTCCTGTTGGTTTATAACAACTAGGCCAATAGGAAATCTCGAGTGATGATTGTGTTAAATTTAGATGATTTAAATATATTCCAAATATTAAAAGGAAGAAGATATTAATTGATTCCCGCTCTTAGTCAAATATAGGAACGAATAGGAAAGATAATCAATTAATATCAGAAGATATATTAATTGGTATAAGAAATCAATCAAATAAGGATTTACGTGGAAACAAATACCAATATGCTAATTTGTGTTGAAATCAAATCAAGTAAATTTAAAAGGTTTTCATCCTTATCTCTAAGACAGTCTTCATCCTTGCACCTATATATATGAAGACATTTATTCATCTTTTTAACACAAGACAATAAAAGAGTTCTCCACCAAAAATCTTTAAAAAGATACCTATTTCTGTATCTATTTTAGGGTGAGGGAAATTTATTATTGATTCATACTATTATCATATTGTGCTCTATCTTGAAGTAAAGAAATAATAAAGGTTGTTGGGTCCGAGAACGTAGGCATAGTCCAACCTTGTTACATCCGTTTGTTCTTTCCTTTCTATCCTTTATCTATAATTTGCACTCTTTGATTTTTTTTAATTCTCTCTATTAGATTGGAATAGTTGAGATTATCGATACTCTAAATCATTAGGTGTTCCACTTGCGCTGCCCAAAACTCTGAATTTGCACCATAGTTTGATATCAGAGCTTGTTATTCTGTTTGAAGACTATTTCAGCTATGTCTAATTTTATAAAGAATAGCATTGTTATAAGCTATATAAATTATGAAGTCATTAGATTTGATGGAAAGAGAGATTTTGGCAGATAGAAGATGAAGATAGAAGCATTGTTGAAGATAGAGAGGACTTTTAAGGCTGTCTCAAATCCAAAGAAATTGAAGAAAGTAGCGTCTGAAGAGATTGAGGAATTGGAAGTGGATGCTCTAACTACCATCCAGCTTAGCCTTTTTGATGGAGTACTTTGGGAGTTTACTCATGCGAAAACTGCTAAGGAATAATAGGATGCTCTTCAAAAAAAGTTCCACGACATGTCTCTCACCAACCGCATCATCCTATAACAGCAACTTTGTTCATTCAAGATGAAGACTGGAACTGATGTATTAGTTCATGTGGAAATGATTAAGGGATTGAAGTTTGTGTAAATAAGGGGTAGCCGTGCCCATTAAACAAATGAACTAAGGGAAGATGAAATAAAATAAGTTAGGCAAATAGACAAGGATAATATAGGAATAAGTATTATTATTATACCCTAAACCCTTAAACCATATTCATTCTCACGTTCATTTTACAAGTTCACAAACTAGAACATAAAAAAGAGAGGCCGACCACGATTAAGGGATAATAAGAAGAAGATAAGCAAGATTTCAAGAGGAAAGCTTAAGCAAGTCAATCAAATATCAAACCTCAACTCCTTAATCACAAAGCTAAGGTGAATAATGACTACATCTCATGTTTTTTATTTTTTCGGTTTCAGATTAAATTCGATCTATTTTGTAAGGTGTTGCCATGTTTTTTATTGTTAAATTGGATATATATGCTTGTTGATCATGTATGTTAATTCATATAAATTTAATGATATGTTTTAATGTGAAAACCCAATTTAATGACATCCAAATTCCTTACGATTTTAGAATAAGGTCAGAAATGATATTTTAGAGATGTGTTCCAATTTTCATAATTTTCTGGAGTAATGTGGATTCAATACTAATTTTCTAGTAAAGAAAATGGTTATTTGGGTTTAAAGTTAATTACGGCTAATGTATGTATGTTTTGGTTTAGAAATTAATATATGCTAGAAAACATATTAAAAATGAATTATGGGAATTTTTATGGATTTTTGCTAAGTGTTTTAATAAGCATATAAAATTATTTAAAATATGGGACTTAAATGGTTTGTATATTTATAAAAGGAGAAGGGGGATTTTGTAAATACTTTAAATTGTTCATTTCAGAAATTTGGTAGCACTTTTAGAAAAGAAATTAGCTACCAATCATTTTTTGACAAACAATGCAGGTTAGTTGAAATGAATTGCTTTAAAAAGTTAAAAATCAGTTTATACATGTTTTTTACATGTTTCGCTACTTTCGGTACCCAGCTTTCAACTAATTACTTCCACCTCCATCACCATCGAAACCAATGTGCATGGTATCAAAGACTTGGTATGTAGCGAATTGGACTGAGGGGAAAGGTATGAAGTCAAAACAAGGGGTTCCGAAGGGGTCGAAGCCTTACTTCACTTTTAAAAGAAAATGTGTCTGCTTTACTTTTGAAAAGGATGCTTTCGACTTAGATAGCTTTCGACTTGGTTAAATGATTTTAAGGAATGATTCCGAAAGAGGTTGCGCCTTTTGTTTTATAAAGAAGCTTTTGACAGGGTGGAAATTCCCTGCTGTCGCATCTTACCTTTCGAAGAAATGCCTTCGAAAGGGTTACTTTGTTTTTAAAATTTAGCCACTTCTCCCATGCTTTCGAAGGGTTGGTTTTGACACCATCACATCTTTACTTAGGAAATAGCTTTCAGAAGAGTGCTTTCGACTTAGTTGTTTTATGACCCTTTTGTTCTATGGAAAGTTCACTACGCCATAGATGACCTTCTGCAACATTTTTGCAAGGTGTTGACAGCTAAAATGTTGCGATAGATATAAAATTTTGGTCATACTGCAACGTTGTATTTATGGTGTTACCTTAGCCATAAAAATGTGTTGCTCTAGCTAAAAAAGTGTAACACGATGCAACATTTTTATATAGTGTTGCTATAGATGTATTCAGATTAAAAAATTAATAAAATTAGCAATCCGCGTGAATACGATCCAACGATCTACATTTAATCTGATTGTTAAACTGGATCACCGCTACAATTTGCCACAAATTTTCGTTTTCCCGCTTTACTTTTCATATCATTTTCATTCTCACCCCCAATTTCCGAAATCCCTAATTTCCAAATCATATTTTCGTTTCTTTTTTTTTCTTCCAAAAACAAAATCTCGTCCTTTTTTCAAAGTTTGGTAGTGATCTCAGACAAGCTTCGTTCCCATTTCGTTCTCACCTCCAATTTCGCTGCTGTTTACCAACATGTCGAGCGCCGTTTGCTTTGTTGCCGAGATCTGGAAATGTCTGTTTGGGTTGTCGGAATGGGTAACCAGCGATTGTGATAAGGTGATTAGGCGATTAGGCGATTTGGCAACCTGAAGTCGAATTTGGCAACTGAAATAGTTTGTTGGTGATGCAATTAGAGGATGGAGGCTGGTGGTTTAGAAGTATGTGTGGGTTTGGGTGAAGATTTGGAACTGTGAGATTTTAGTTGGCAGCGGCAGCGGCAGCGGGTTGGTAATGAGGTTTGGTGAGTGTTTTGGCATAGGTTAAGGGCTGTAGGGGATGTAAGTTGCAGCAGTTTGGGGAAGGTGGTAGTGTAGAGGTTCGTGCTGCTGAAGTCCATGACCTGTTCGATGAAATGATAATTTTGTGTAGAGGTTCGTGGCAGTGTAAGTTGCAGCAGTTTGGGGATGTAAGTTGCCGAAGTTTGGGGATGGTGGTAGTGAAGGGTAATGTATTACTTATTAACACGCAACATGTTCGATGAAATGTCAATTTTTATTTATCATGGTTTCAGGTCTTTTACCAAGGCAGAGCTAAAAGCAAGGTTATTTCAGTTTTCACTGAACAATTTGCTAAGAATGATGGCTAGAAAAAGGTCGGATGATTCAGAAGAAGCCATGAAAGAGTTGCAAAAGTCAATCATTGAGGAGGTGTTCAAATTCGCAGGAGGTGTTCATTTGTGCATCATTTTACGTCGTTTCAAAGAAGGATCGATCTTCAGAAAGGTCGATCCCCGCCGGGACTGCGGTGCCCCGGACCCCCGCCGGCGCTGCGCCCGGACCCGCTTCTCGCCTCGCCTTCGGCTCGGCACTCGGCTCGCCCTCGGCTCAGCACTCAGCTCGTCATATATTTGTCAGTGTCGGTGTCTGTATAAATTGAAACTGCATATGTAATGAGTGAACTGAGTGATGTAGTGAGGAATATCTGTATATGTAAATATCAGTGTTATATATCACTGAATTGTAAAATAGTGGAGTCAGGAATTTGTACTATTTCAAATGTTGAAATAAATATTTATTTAAATAAATTACTGTTTAAATATCAAATTATGTGCAATAGCATTTTATTAAATAAATATTTATTTTTATTAAATAAATATTTATTTTTATAAAAAAATCAAATATGCTCTAGATTGTGGGCCCCACAAATTCAGAAAGTTAATATCTATAGCAACATTTTGGAATGTTGCTACAGATACCTATGGGTGTTGCCATAGACCCAAATAGGGTTCTATTGCAACAATATTACTTATGTAGCCTTAGATAGTCAAAATGTTGCCTTTGAGGTCTAAGGCAACGGCAAAAATTGCATCACCCTAAAAGTGTTGCCATAGACCTATGGCAACATTTTTCGGGCCTGAGCCAACATTTTTTTTGTGTTGCAGAAGGTCATCTATGGCATAGTGGTTAAACCCAAAGGTTTCGAAAGAAACAATTTTAATTGGTTTTGAAAGGTTATTCCACGTGTTTTAATTGAACCCAGATGCTTTCAAAAGGTTTGATTTTGTGAAAAGGATTTAGTGCTTTCGAAAGGTTTAAGATAAAGGTTTCGAAGGGGTGGTTCCCCAATGGTTTCGAAAGGTTTTAAACGGAAGGTTCCAATGTTTTCGAAAGGCAATGTTTATAGTGTTTTGATAAGAGGATGTCTAAGGTTTTAAAGCTTTCGAAAGAAAGGTTTTTCAATGTTTTTGAAAGGTTTAATAAGAATGGTTTCGAAAGGTATGTTTTGGCCTTTCGACCTAAGGTTATAAAGCTAAGTAGTTACTTGGTTCCGAAAGGGGTACTATCAATGGATTCGAAAGGGGTACTTTCCAAGGTTTAAATGTTTTCATCAACAAAGTTTAGTGTAAAATATATATAACATGGCAAGGTGATTTGAGTAAAGCATAGAAGTATATTTTCCTTGTTTAAAGTATGATTTAAAGGCTTAAATAAATTTGAGAGAAAATGTTTTCAAGGAAAATTTATGGGTAGTTGACCCTAAGTAAATGACTCAGATATTAGAATACCAGATGGGACTGGTATAGGGTCGCGCCCTATACATTAGCTATTAGCCCCTAGTTAATTTGGTCCAAAATTCCAGTGTGTAGGGCTTTGTCACAGGTAAGACTAAAATGATGTTACACACATAAAGGAATATACAGAGTGAGGATAGGTTGTTGGTGAGCCCGCAAAACCATTAGGATCAGTTGACCCTGGGAGAATTAGGTTAGGGATAAACGTCGAGAAGAGGAGTATCTAACAGAAGTTAGATTATTTGTTTATTTTGTCTGGTAGGCCCGAGTCTGCCAAAGGTTAGTTGTTAGCCAAACAAAACTATAGTGTTCGGACAGATGGTCCATTTGCTACCTGATTTATATGCTTACATGATATTGCTTTATTGTCTTAACCAGTTTTAGTTGCAAGATTAAGATTTGAAAAGATTGTTTTAAAAAGATATTAGTGAGGGGAAACCCGTTCCACTAAGCATCGTTGTCTCACTTAATATCAAATAACCGAGATGTATAGTATTATTCACACCATGCTTTATGTCTGACTCGAAGTTTATGTTTTTCCCCTTAAACTCTCAGGTGCTCAAAATTAATTTGAGTAGGCTGAGGGTTGAGGATTTTCAAGTTTAGTAGGTGGACGAATAAAGCTTCCGAAGATGAGTAGGAGGCTGATGCTAGCTATATTTAGGAGTTGTTTTATTTTATTTACGCTGTGTTGTATTAATTCTGTGATGACTACTTAGTACTCTGATCAACCAAGGGGGCATCTTCATATGTCGCTCTTGGCCTATTTATGTAATAATTATATTTGATCTGAACCTGGGAAATAATTGAGATTATGTAACTTGGATATGAAATGTTGTTTTGGAATGTAATCAAAAAAGTGTTTTAATCAGTGATGATTTTATTTCATATTCAAGTGCTTCTAATATTATGGATACCATTAACATTACCGTATTTGGTCACCGGAAGTTAATACTATGAATGACTGCAGCATTTTTAGCACTTAGCATCGGGCCTCCTGATAGGGGATGTTACAACTTGGTATCAGAGCATAGGTTTATGAAAAACTTTAAACTAAGATGATTTTTGAAAACATAATCCTAAGGAATTAGAGATAAGATTGGGGTATGGGATAACGCTATAGTAACATACTTGTATTTGCTATATATAAGTATATGCTACATCTCTAGTTCCCTTTCTCTCTTAGGCTATTCTTTTGTATCTTACAAAGCTTGAATACAGATATGGATGCTAGAAGTGGAAGAGTTAACATTGGAGGGGGAAGCACCACAACAAATGGAAATGCCAGACCAAATACCAGGAAAAACCTAGGTCAGGCATAAGTTGGAAATGTGGGTGCTGGAGTCCCGTAAGTTGACATGGGAGCAATGTATCAGTTCTTTGTCAACATAATGCAAGCGGGAGTTGCAGCTGGAATAGTTGGAGGAGGAAAACAAGAAACTTCAGTAGTCAATAACTATGCTATTCTGAGTAGAGATTATGCTCGGTTGGGAGGAAATCCATTCATCGGAACTGAGGACGCAATCGAAGTAGAGAACTGGTTACTTCATTACGAGAGGATTTTCGTTGATTTAGGGCTCAACTATGAGTAGAAGAGAAGACTCACTTTGTGATAGTTACAAGGAGCAGCGCTATACTGGTGGAACATCGTTACAGTTGGAGTTAATGAGGAGACAATGACATGGGCTGAGTTCAAGAGGAGGTTTAAAGAGAGGTTTAGTCAGAGATTGCGAAGTCTGCTTTGTTCAGAAAGTTTGCTGAATTGGAACAGGGGGAGATGATTGTGTTGGAGTATGCTACAAGATTTGAGGAGTTGGCAAGATATGGCTATGCTACGGTGGATAATGTGATTAAGAGGAACGAGAAGTTCATCAGGGGGTTGAAGCCTGAGCTTGCTAGGGCAATGTTACTGCATATCAGGGATCCTTATGAAGTTGTAGTAGAGATGGCTTTGAGGAATGAAGAGATGATTGCTTTTTTGGAGAGAAATAAGGCAAAGGAAGTCCATGTGGGGAAGAGTCAGAGAAGGAAGTTTTTCCAAAAGAAGGGAGCTCAAAAGGGTGGAGCTGCAAAGTAAGGGAAGGTAGAGGTTGTCTGCTTTAAGTGTGATAAGAAAAGGCATTTTTCTAATGAATGCCATTTTGGAGAGGGAAAGAAGGTGATCAGGAAGAAGAATATTAGATGCTTCAAATGCGATCAAATTGGACATTACAAGAACCAATGCAAGGAGCCTGCTAAGGATGGGAAGGGCAAAGTATATGCATTAGAGCCAGCTATCTCGAGGCCAACAGCAGAGGAAAAAGGAAAAGTTGTGTTTTGAGGCACGCTTCTGATTCATGGTATGTCAGTTACTATTATGTTTGATACTGGTGCATTGCATTCTTTTGTATCTCGTTGTTTGGTAGATAAGCTTAACCTGGAACCCTCATATTTAGTTACTTCCTTGAGGGTTGCAAATCCGATAGGTGGGTATGCGACACTTGGGATGAAGTGTGACCACCTAGAATTTGATTTGTTAGATCATACCTTTGTTTGCAGTTTGCATGTGTTTGACTTCGTAGGGTTAGGAATTATTTTGGGTATGGATTGGTTAAGTAAGTACGATGCTAGGATATTTATCGCTTAGACACCCTGACTGCAGTGATCAGATTGTATATACTGTACAAAACCCAAGTTGTGAGTTGAATGCTTTGTTGGGCGTTGTGGAGGCAGAAGATGAGTTAAATCGAGTTTTCGTGGTTAGAGAATTCGCGGATGTTTTTGAACCTGTGGTAGGATTGCCACTGAAATGAGCCATTGAGTTTCGGATAGATTTAGTACTTGGAGCAGAACCAGTGAGTAGACCACCAAGCAGGATGACACCTACCGAGATGAGGGAGTTAAAGGTGAAGTTGGTGGATTTGGAAGGCAATAATTTTATCAGACCAAGCAGTTCGCCTTGGGGAGCATCCGCAGTGTTTGCCAAGAAGCCAGACGGATCGTTAAGGTTATGTATCGATTATTGTAAGTTGAATGAGAAAACGATAAAGAATCGATATATGTTTCCTAGAATTAATGATTTGTTCGATCAGTTGAGTGGAGCCAAAGTATTTTTCCAGTTGGATTTAGCAACAGGTTTCCATCAGCTTAGAGTAACAGAGGATAGTATTCCTTTGACGGCGTTTAGAACTAGATATGGATTGTACGAATGGTTAGTAATGCCATTTGGACTAACTAATGCGCAAACATTCTTTGTGGATTTGATGAACTGAGTTTTCCGAGAGCACTTGGATAGGTTCGTGTTGTAATTTATAGATGATATTTTGATATACTCTAAGGATTAAAGGGAGCATGAAGTTCATCTTAGAGTGGTACTTGAGACGTTGAGGCAGCATCAGTTGAAGGTGAAGTTTTTGAAGTGTCATTTCTGGAAGAAGGAAGTGAAGTTTCTTGGTTATGTAGTCTCAGAGAAAGGGTTGTCTTTAGATCCGACTAAGATTGAAGCAGTGAATAATTGGAAGAGACCCGAGATAGTGACTGAGATAAAGAGTTTTCTTGGATTAGTTAGATATTATCGAAGATTCATAAAGGATTTCTCGCGAATAGCAGCACCGATGTCCAAGCTAACACGAAAGGATGCGAAGTTTGTTTGGACCAATAAGTGTGAGGAAGCATTCCGGAGCTTGAAACACTTATTGACTAATGCACCTATGTTAGTTGTTCCGGAAGGGAATCAGGACTTAGTAGTATATACAAATGCTTGTGGAAGTGGGTTAGGAGCCGTGTTAATGCAAAAAGGTATAGTAATTGCCTATGTTTCTCGATAGCTTAGACAGCATGAGGTGAGATACACAACTCACGATTTGGAATTAGCCGCGGTGATTTTTGCGCTGAAGGTGTGGAGGCATTAGCGTTTGGGAGAAAGATTTGAATTATATACGGATCATAAGTCGTTGAAGTATTTATTCTTTTAGAAGGAGCTAAATATGAGACATAAGAGATGGTTGGAATTTATAGCTACTTATGACTTTGGAATTGAGTACACACCAGGAAAAGGTAATAAGGTTGTAGATGCACTTAGCAGAAAACATCAGAATGCAGTATTAGCAATGATAGCCGAGTGGAAAGATTTGGAAGCGTTGATTACATGCAGAGTACAATGGAGGTCTAAGAGTAGTCCTAGTACGAAGACTGCAGTGTTGTAATGTTTAGAAGTTCGACCGGTGATGATAGAAAAGATTGCTTCTAAGCAAAGGGAGGATCCGGTATTAGTTGAACGGATCAGGAAGTTAAAGGATGGAACCAAGAGCGATGACCTGAAGGATTTTAGTCTCGACCAGAATAGGTGGTTGAGAAAGAAAGGAAGATCATGTGTTCTGAATGTGGGAGACATTAGGAAGGAAGTTTTGGAAGAATGCCATCGTTCAAAGTTCACTATTCATCCAGGAGGAACTAAGATGTATCAGGACATGAAGAGAAGTTTCTTCTGGGAAGGTATGAAGAGGGACGTAAGCTTTTGGGTGAGGCAGTGTCTAAACTGCCAACAAGTAAAGGCCGAACATCAGAAGCCAAGTGGGTTACTTCAGCCATTAGATATTCCAGTATGGAATGGGATTCTATTTCTATGGATTTTGTAGACGGGTTGGAAAGATCTAATAGAGGAAATGAAAGTATATGGGTCGTAGTGGACATGTGTGCCCATTTCATTCCAGTTAAGTCAACTAGGACGACACCTATTTTGGCTAAGTTATTCATGAAGAATATAGTTAGACTGCATGGGATTCCTAGTAGTATAGTAAGTGATAGAGATTCCTTATTCACTAGCGAGTTCTGGAAGAGTCTACATGATACCTTAGGTACAAAGCTCAAGATAAGTACCGCTAACTATCCACAGACTGATGGGAAAACGGAAAGAGTTAACAAAGTCTTAGAAGATTTGTTGCAAGCTTGTGTGCTAGATTTTGAAGGATCATGGGAAGACCATCTACACTTAGTCGAGTTTTTGTATAACAACAGTTATCGGGCTATTATAGGGATGGCACCGTTTGAAGCTTTTTATGGAAGGCCATGCAAATCTCCAGTTTGTTGGTTAGAGATCGGGGATAGGTTGGTTCTTGGTCCGAATTTAGTTAGAGAAGTTGCATAGAAGATTGAGTTGGTTCGAGCTAGAATGAAAGAAGCTCAGTCTAGGTAGAAGAGTTATGTTGATAAGAGACGGACAAACTTAGAGTTCTTAGTAGAAGATCATGTTTTCATTAAGTTGTCATCGATGAAAGGTGTAATTCGATTTGGGAAATCAGGGAAATTGGGACTGAGAATTGTAGGACCATTTTCTATTATAGAAAAGATCGAGAAAATCGCATATAGAGTAGAGTTACCAAACATTTTGGTAGGAGTCCACGATGTATTTCATATTTCTCATCTGAGAAAGTGCGTTCGAGATTCAGAGACTACTATAGCACCGACTATGTTAGAGGACTTAGTAGTGGAGCCAAATTTGGCTATAGTTAGAAAGCCAGTTCGTATAGTCATGAGAGATGAGAAGAGGCTAAGGAACAAGACAGTCAGATTAGTTAAATTCCAGTGGAGCAACAGTGAGAGAGACTATACTTGGGAGACTGAGAGCAGGATTAGAGACACTTATCCTGATAAGTTTGATCGTATGTTTAACTTTTTGATTGATGTGTTGAGTACCTTATCGTAATTTAGAGGATGAAATTCTTTAAGGAGGGAAGTCTATAACACCCCTAATTTTTAGTAATATAATTTAGGACATTTAATTAGTAAAATTAAATGAAATAAGGTAAAATAATTAAGGGATTGAGGTTTGTGTAAATAAGGGGTAGTCCTGCCCATTAAAAAAATGAACTAAGGGAAGATGAAATAAAATAAGTTAGGCAAACAAAAAAGGGTAATATAGGAATAAGTATTATTCTTATACCCTAAACCCTTAAACCATAACCATTCTCACGTTCATTTTACAAGTTCACAAACTAGAACATAAGAAAGAGAGGCAAGCCACCATTAGGGGATAATAAGAAGAAGATAAGCAAGATTTCTAGAGGAAAGCTTAAGCAAGTCAATCAAAGATCAAACCTCAGCTCCTTAATCACAAAGCTAAGGTGAATAATGACTATATCTCATGTTTTTAATTATTTTCGGTTTTAGATTAAATCTGATCTATTTTGCAAGGTTTTGCCATGTCTTTGATTGTTAAATTGGATATATATGCTTTTTGATGATTCATGCTAATTCATATAAATTTTAGGATATGTTTTAATGTGAAAACCCAATTAAATGACATCCAAATGCCATACGATTTTAGAATAAGGTCCGAAATGATATTTTAGAGATGGGTTTCAATTTTCATAATTTTCTGGATTAATGTGGATTCAATACTAATTTTCTGGTAAGGAAAATGGTTATTTGGGTTTAAAATTAATTACGGCTAATATATGTATGTTTTGGGTCAAGAATTAATATATGTTAGAAAACATATCAAAAATTATGGGAATTTTTATGGATTTTTCCTAAGTGTTTTAATAAGTATATAAAATTATTTAAGGTATGGGACTTAAATGTTTTATATATTTATAAAAGGAGAAGGGACATGTTGCAAATAATTTAAGTTGTTCATTTCAGAAATTTGGCAGTACTTTTAGAAAAGAAATTAGGAACCAATCATGTTTTGACAAACAAGGTAGGTTAGTTGAAAATAATTGCTTTAAAAAGTTAAAAATCAGTTTATACATGCTTTTTACATGTTTCGCTTCTTTCGGTACCCAGCTTTCCACTAAGTACTTCCGCCTCCATCACCATCGAAACCAATGCGCATGGTATCAAAGACTTGGTACGTAGCGAATTAGACTGAGGCGAAAGGTATGAAGTCAAAACAAGGGGTTCGGAAGGGGTCGAAGCCTTACTTCGCTTTTAAAAGAAAATTCATCTGCTTTGCTTTTGAAAAGGATGCTTTCGACTTAGATAGCTTTCGACTTGGTTAAATGATTTTAAGGAATGGTTTCGAAAGAGGTTGCGCCTTTTGTTTTATAAAGAAGCTTTTAACAGGGTCGAAACCCCTTGCTTTCGCATCTTACCTTTCGAAGCAATGCCTTCGGAAGGGTTACTTTGTTTTTAAAACTTAGCCACTTCTCCAATGCTTTCGAAGGGTTGGTTTTGACACCATCACTTCTTTACTTAGGAAATAGCTTTCGGAAGAGTGCTTTCGACTTAGTGGTTTTATGACCCTTTTGTTCTATTGAAAGTTAAACCTAAAGGTTTCGAAAGAAATGGTTTTAAATGGTTTCGAAAGGTTATTCCACATGTTTTACTTGAACCCAAATGCTTTCGAAAGGTTTGATTTTATGAAAAGGATTTAGTGCTTTTGAAAGGTTTAAGATAAATGTTTCGAAGAGATGGTTCCCTAATGGTTTTGAAAGATTTTAAATGGAAGGTTCCAATGTTTTCGAAATGCAATGTTTATAGTGTTTTGATAAGAGGATGCCTAAGGATTTAAAGCTTTCGAAAGAAAGGTTTTTCAATGTTTTCGAAAGGTTTATTAAGAATGGTTTCGAAAGGTATGTTTTGGCCTTTCTGCCTAAGGTTATAAAGCTAAGTAGTTACTTGGTTTCGAAAGGGGTACTTTCAATGGATTCGAAAGGGCTACTTTTAAAGGTTTAAATGTTTTCATGAATAAAGTTTTATGTAAAGTATATATAATATGGCAAGGTGATTTGAGTAAAGCATAGAAGTATATTTTCCTTGTTTAAAGTATGATTTAAAAGCTTAAATCAATTTGAGAGAAAATGTTTTCAAGGAAAATTTGTGGGTAGTTGACCCTAAGTAAAATGACTCAGATATTAGAATACCAGGTGGGACTGGTATTGGGTCGCACCCTATACATTAGCTATTAGCCCCTAGCTATTTAATCCAAAATTCCAGTGTGTAAGGCTTTATCACAGGTAAGACTAAAATGAAGTTACACAAAGAAAGGAATATACATAGTGAGGATAGGTTGTTGGTGAGCCCACAAAACCATTAGGATCAATTGACCCTGAGAGAATTAAGTTAGGGACAGACCGTCCAGAAGAGGAGTATCTAACATAAGTTAGATTATTTGTTTATTTTTTCTGGTAGGCCCGAGTCAGCCAATGGTTAGTAATTAGCCAAACAAAACTATAGTGTTCGGATAAATAGTTCATTTGTTCCCTGATTTATATGCTTACATGATATTGCTTTATTGTTTTAACCAGTTTTGGTTGTAGGATTAAGATTTTCAAAAGATACGTTTTAAAAGGATATTAGTGAGGGGAACCCGTTCCGCTAAGCGGTGTGGTCTCACTTAATATCAAATAACCGAGATGTATAGTATTATTCACACCAGGCTTTATGTATGACTCAAAGTTTATATTTTTCCCCTTAAACTCTCGGGTGCTCAAAATTAATTTGAGTATGATGAGGGTTGATAATTTTTAGGTTTTAGTAGGTGGACGAATTAATAAAGCTTCCGGAGACGAGCAAGAGGCTGATGCTAGCTATATTTCGGAGTTGTTTTATTTTATTTCCGCTGTGTTGTATTAAATCAGTGATGACTACTTAGTAATCTGATGAACCAAGGGGGCATCTTCATATGTCGCTCTTGGCATATTTATGTAATAATTATATTTGATCCGAACATAGGAAATGATTAGGATTATGTAACTTGGATATGAAATGTTGTTTTGAAATGTAATCAGAAAAGTGTTTTAATTTGTGATGATTTTATTTCATATTCAAGTACTTTTGATATTATGGATACCATTAACATTTCCGTATTTGGTCACCGGAAGTTTATACTATGGATGACCACAGCATCTGTAGCGCTTAGCTTTGGGCCTCCGGATAGGGGATGTTACACTTGTTATGAATCTTCGAGTAGCTGAAGTCAAAATTGAGGATGAAATGCAAACTGTCATTCTTTTATGTTCATTGCTTGTGGGGTATAACACATTTTTTAACTCTATGATCTATGGGCGCTATCCTATTTGCATGGAGGATGTGAAGGAAAATTTACATATTGATATGTTAAGAACAAAGTAAACAAGCATAAGTATGGAAATTGTAAGAGTAGACCCAAATATGGTGAAGATAGAGCCAAGTCAAGATCTTAGTCAAGGGGAATTTCGAAGGGAGTTTGCCATTATTGCAGAAGGCTTAGACATTTTATTGCAAGTTTCCACAACTTGGAGAATAAAAACAAAGCCGTTACCCAAAAGGCTTCATCTTCTACAGTGGAGACATCTGATTCAGAGAGTGATCCTGGCATTTTTACAACTTTTGCCTCTTTTACGAAGAGTACTATTTGGATTATTAACTCTAGAGCTTCCTATCATATGACACCTGATAGACACTATTTTTCCACTTATCGTCAGCTTGATAGA
Source organism: Allium fistulosum (assembly GCA_030737815.1). Lineage (NCBI taxonomy): Eukaryota > Viridiplantae > Streptophyta > Magnoliopsida > Asparagales > Amaryllidaceae > Allium > Allium fistulosum. The sequence continues at coordinate 905,575,802 of CM060903.1, forward strand.
GGAGAAGTTCTTATGGGAAATAATGCTACTTGTCCCATGATTGGTATTGGAACAATGAAGGTCAGGATGTTTGATGGTGTTGTTCGTACTTTCTATGATGTCAAGCATGTGCCTGATTTGAGTCATAATTTGATCTTTGTAAAGTATTGTGAAATCTTGGCTTGAAGTGTGTAATAGAAAAGGATTCACCAAAAAATTAAAAATGGCTCATTGATAGTGATGAAAGGGGTAAAAGATAGAAATTTATATTTGCTGAAGGGTACCACTGTTGTTGCAGAGTCTTCTTCGGTTGTTGATTCTATTGATTCTGATTCTACCAAATTATGGCATTTTCGTATGGTACGCACTGGAGAGCGCAGTTGGGGAGTGTTGAGAAAGCGAGGTTTGATTGATGATATTCATCATTCAAAACTTGGCTTTTGTAGGGATGCATACTTGCAAAGCAAATGAAGGTCTCTTTTGGCATTGCAAAGCTTAAGTCTAAAGATGTTCTGGAGTATCTTCATGCTGATGTTTGGGGCCCCACCCCATTCCTGTCTTTTGGAGGAGCCAGATATTTTATTTCATTTATTGATGATTCTCTAGAAAGGATGAGTATACTTTATGAAGTCCAAGGATGAAACTTTTGATAAGTTTTACAGTTGGAAATCTCTTGTCGAAGAGCAGTCTAGAAAGAAAGTGAAGATTTTTCATTCAGATAATGGTGGTGAATTCACTTCTAAAAAATTCACCAAATTTTGTGAGTCCAAGGGAATCAAAAGGCAGTACATCATACCAGAGTACCCTTGGTCAAATGGGGTTGCAGGGAGTTTTATTCAAACATTGTTAGAAAGAACTCGTTACTTACGTCTAGTTACTAGATTAGAGAAGAGATTTTGGACAGAAGCATTATCTACAATAGTGTTCCTCATCAACCGTACACCTTCTACAGCTATAGGTACGAAGATTCCTGAAGAAGTATGGTAGGAAGATCCTGTTTCATATTCCTTTCTTAGAGTGATTGGTTGTCCAGCTTATGTGCATGAGAACAAAGGGAAGTTGAATCCAAGATCGTGTAAGTTTATTTTCTTGGCTATAGGAGAGGAGTTAAGAGTTATAGGTTGTGGTGCCCTACTACCCAGAAGATTGTTACTGGAAGGCATGTTACATTTTATGGAAAGGCAATGTTGAAGGTGGAGCCTTCTTCTTCTATTAATGATGATGTTGAGAGGACAAATTCAGAGTACCATACACAAAGTAGATCATCAGACTTCCATATAATTAAAAATAGTGTTTTCGATGACACCATGTTTGATGAGGACAAGATAGAGGATCAATCTTAAGGTGGAGCTCAAATTCAAACTCGACTAATCAGAGAGGGAAAATGACCTAGATGGCTTGATGATTTTGTGGGATTGAGCATTGAAGACATTGACTTTGGTGATATGGCAGCCTATGCATTAAGCATAGTTCATGATGAGCCCACAAAGTCTAGAGATGTCATTAGTTCATTTGATAATTGCAGTTAGTTAGTAGCTATGGAGGAGTAAATTGAGTCTTTGCACAAAAATCACATTTGAGATTTAGTGCCAATTTCTTTTGGCAAAATAGCAATTAGGTGTAAGTGGATCTATAGGGTGAAAGATGGTGGCAATGGTGATTTGAGGTATAATGCAAGATTAGTGGCGAAGGGTTATGTTCAAAGGAAAGTGTGGAGTTCCATGATATTTTTTTCTCCAGTCATCAAACACACTTCCATTCGCATTCTTTTGGTGTAGGTTCCCCATTTCGACATGGAGCTGGAACAATTAGATGTAAATATAGCATTCTTGCATGGTGACCTTAAAGAGGACGTTTACCTACAATAGCCAAAGGGGTTCATTGGTAGTAGCATGCGCACTCATGTTTGTAAGCTTAAAAAATCTCTTTATGATTTAAAACAATCTCCTAGACAGTGGTATAAGAAATTTGATAAGTTTTTGATCACACATGGTTACTCTAGAAGCTTTAAGGACCATTGTGTCTATTTTAAGAAATGTAATAAAGATATCATCTATTTGTTGCTTTATGTTGATGATATGTTGATAGCTTTCAAGAGCATGACTAGAATTTCAAAGTTGAAGACGGAGCTCAGCAAGGAGTTTGATATGAAAGACTTGGGAAAGGCACAGGGAGTTTTAGGGATGGAGATCTAGAGGGATGGAAAGCAAAGAGTTTTGAGAATCACTCAAACTTAGCATAGCGAGAAAGTCATATCTCGATTTGGTATAGAGAAAGCTAAACCGATGGCTACTCTATTAAACTCTCAATTTCAACTATCCAGAGATTTATATCCTACATTGGATGAAGACAAAAGAGATACGGCTAATATTCCTTACTCTGGTCAATTGGAAGTCTTACATATGTTATGGTATGCACAAGGCCTGTTTTAGCTCATGCGGTTGGTGTTATTAGCAGATACATGTTTAAACTAGGCAAGACTCATTAGCAAGCAGTAAAGTGGATTCTTCAAAATTTGAGAGGCACTTCTGATATTGGCTTGTTGTTTGGAGGTAGTGATATAACTCTAAGGGGTTATTGTGATTCAGATTATGCTCGGGATAAAGATGGTAGGAAATCAATTTTAGGATATGTTTATACACTTGGCACAGGCCTGATTTCTTAGAGATTCAAGCTACAATCTATTGTTGCTTTATCAATTATAGAGGCAGAGCTTATCTCTGTTGTGAAAGCGACCAAGGAAGGATTTTATTTGTTGCATCTTTTGGAGGATTTATCAATGATGCAAAAGACGATGGAGTTGTTTTTAGATAGTTAGAGCGCCATTCGTCTTGTTGAGAGTCAAGCCTACAGCTCACAGACAAAGCATATTGATGTTAGAAGTTTTTTTCTCATGCTTGAAGAAGAGCGAAATAAGACAAAGCTATCGAAGTTACACACAAAGGACAATCCAGCTGATATGTTAACAAAGTCGGTTCCAAAGGACAAGTTTGAGCATTGCTCAACCTTGATTAGTATGGTATGAGCTACCTAATGCCATGGGGCGCTGACACAACAACCAATTTAGCCGATTGATTTATACATTTAAATCGAGACGGAGTGTTAAATTTGGACGATTTAAATATATTCCATATATTAAAAGGAAGAAGATATTAATTGATTCCCGCAATCAATCAAATATGGGAAACAAATAATAAAGACAATCAATTAATATCAGAAGATATATCGATTGATTTGAGGAACAATAAAAAAAGGATATACGTGGAAACAAGTACCAATATGCAAAATTTGTGTTGAAATCAAATCAAGTAAATTTGGAAAGTTGTCATCCTTATCTCTAAGACAGTTGTCATCCATGCACCTATATATACGAAGACATTCGTTCATCTTTTGAATACAAGATGGTAAGAGAGTTCTTCAACAAAATATCTTTAATAAAATCCTTATTTCTGTATCTATTTTTGGATGAGTGAAATTTATTGAGTGATTCATACTCTTCTCATATTGTACTTCATCTTGAAGTGAAAATAATAAAGGTTGTTGGGTCCGGGGACGTAGACATAGTCGAACCTTGTTACATCAATGTGTTCTGTCCTTTCTATCTTTTATCTATAATTTGCACTCTTTGATTTTCTTTTTATTCTCTTTGTTGGATTGGAATTGTTGAGATTGTCCGTAGACTAGATTACTGGGTGTTCTGTTTCCGCTATCCAGTAAAGCATTGGCATTGAAATTTTTTTAGCCAAACTCGAAATTATGACTAAGTTATGATATTAGCAAAGGTTACTTACTAACACCTTGATTTAAAATGTAAAATGAGGAAGTAAAATGCATTTAAAACTAAAGAGATGCAAGGTTTAGACTAGTTCGATCTAAATTGATCTCTATGAGGAATTTCTTATTGCTTTTCTTCTCTTATAATGTCTTGGACTATAGAAGGAAATAACAAGAAACTAAAAAAAAGCTTGTGTTGTTCAAACCTTATAAAAATGCATGTCTCGGTTTATAGCTATTAAAATCTATGCTGAATGGTTGAGATTGCATAGTTGAGACACTGAAATCACGATGGGCAGTTGATTGTGTCATTCGGCCTGATGTGTAACAATTGGAGTGCCAATCAGAGTGTATGGTTGAGATGATTGCCAGCTAGCTAACAATACTTTGAGCATACATTCGTCAGGGACACATGGCATGGGATCAGGTATTGGTTGAGTAGGGGTGTTTTGCTAGAGTGGTAGCAAAGGACATGGAGTGGTTACTACATAGTGATGCTTTTATCAGAGAAACAACGTCGGTTATGCAATTAGGCGTCTATGGCCAAAGCCTACTGAGTCAAGACAAGAGTACTCCAAAAGGTGTGGGTGGTCGATGATAAAAATGGGTGAGGGACCTTGCTGGAGAGTGGACTATTGGCTGGACCACTTGGTTGATGAGACATGTGGTGTATGTTGGGCCAATTTCCCTAGCCATGGCTCGCCGATCACTACATCGGCTTTTTAGGTCTGTGCATGTGACATAGCCGGGTGGGCAGCTTTGATGAGAGACAAAATCGCTCGAAATTGGTCATGGGCTTTATATTTCCTCTCATTATTTACTAAGAATTTTCATATTTCCTTCATTAACAACGCTTAGAGCCCTTAGGATTTCTTCCTTCAATCAACAACTTTTAACCTCGACTCTCAATCAATCGGTAAGTACTTTTCTCTACATGGATTTGATTTTATTTTTCATATTGCTGCTATGTTGAATTTCGACTTGTTGTTGAGATCTTTTGTAGTTGCTTTATTCTTCATTTTTGCTCTCTGCACTTATCGTTGTTTTGTTGCTTGAATAACTTTAACTGCACATGGCATTGAACAATTGTCATTGTTAAGAAAACAATAATCATTCGATGTCAAGTTCATTATGTAGAACACTTGAAAAAGAAAGGCTTCACGAGTTGTTAATATTATTGAACTAAACCCTCTCCCTATTTGAGTTGGAAGACAACATATGGAGCTATGGAACGCAACTTAGATTAGACGATAGACTGGTAATAAGCACGGGCCACAGTGGCCGCCTAGAGTTGGGTTAGCCTTTAAGTAAGTTAGGTTGGTTCAATAATTAAGTTGCTTGTTGACTGTATATGACTGAAGCCGCACCTATGGGCGAGCAGACTATCCATCTAGGTTCTTCTAAGGTTTGGGAGGACCAAATCGATCTAATCAGCTCCTTGGCCTGATATGTTAAAGGAACATCATTCCTTTGTATCCCCTAGTTGTTGACTTAGACAACTAGTCCTAACAAGCTATTTCATCTGTTTACTCGCTTATATAAAGAACGGAGTGATGCTCCACCTCCATTGCGTCTTCATCGATTTCTGAATGTGCACCATATGGCACCCAAGCAACTCCCTCCGAATAGCATGGTGGGGCTCTTCATGACTTAGGCATCCCAGAGCCTGATCTTGTTCTGAACAAGCCAGTCTTTAAATTTTCAAGTAGGTCAAGATTTATCCGAACAGTTACTATTATCTCTAAGGTATCGACAACCCCCCTCTTCTTTGGTCTCCAAAGTAAGGTGTTGGAGTACGAGGCCAATTTCTTTTTTGTGCCTGCCACCATCAACCCGAGCCTTACGACATGAGCCTTCAACATTCTCGGTATGTCTTGTCATTTAGCACTTTCTTATTGCTTTGAGTTTTGGTCAAAGTTGATGACTTGATTTTTTATTCTTGTTGAAATGCTCCCTAGTGGCACTTGTTTGGGTGCGATAGTCTACGAGGAACACTTTTGTCAGATAAGGAAGACGTCCAAAGATTCTAGGAATATAGCACTGATGTTGACAAACGAGAATCTTCGACGAATAGGGCTATTTGGTGTAGGGAAGACCATGGGAGGAGATGTTATGGCTTGAGTCATAACCAGACAGGCGGCCAAGCCTACGGAAATAGATATCAAGGAGCAGTTGGTTTTAGGGTCGGTGATCGACATAGAGGAGGGGAAGGAAGACGCTACCATGTCGGATTCGGGTCAGACCAGTGAGTGGGAGGCTTATGATCTGACACTTTTGGAGGATGCGTTGGTTCTCAACCGCGTCATCATATGGTCCTCATGTTATCCAAGTTCTTATAAGATGCTCGAGGTGGAGAGGATGTGCAGGTGGGAATAGGAGCCAAACAAACCGATCAACACGGGATCCTCTTCTGAGGCCCCTTTTGCTAGTGGATTTCCAATCCAACTAACACACGGCAGCCCCTTGGCACACAAAACTCCAATGAAGCACATTCTAAGAATAGCAGCATGGGTCCTCTTGCTTGCCTTTAGTTAGGAGGCAACTAGGGGACCAATCTGATGATGGAAGTATGAACTTATACTGCATTGTATCTGTTTTCTCTGAAATTTGGCTAACTCTTTTTTGTAGTGGTTCAACTAACCTTAGGATGATGGTCGACTTAGCTGCGACAAGGAACACACCTTCGCGGACACCCACTTCGTAACCTTACGGGAGCATTAGCACCGAGCAACAGATGCTAACTACTTCCCAACTGGTCCATTTTGGAAGATCACCCCTCATGGCTGTGTTATTCTGTGCCTCGCTGTAGCGACCCAAATTTTTGACCCTTTAATGTTGACATTAAATACATCCACGGTATTTATGTGTCATGCACCTAGTGCCAGAAAGACAAATAGTTAGGGTAAAATAAAATGAAAACGAATAGAACAAGAAAGATAAAATCATGATATCAAAATCTCGCAATGGAACAGTAATATAAAATATCAAAATGATAGTACAAAAGGTTACTCCGAATATAGAAATATTAGAGTTACAAAATCTAAGTACAATCATCAGCCTGGATAGTTACGACAATGCTGATAAATACATACATACATAATACAGTACAACAGAAGTAGAAATAGATAGATAACGGAATCCTTTGGCTTATCTCCTGAACTTTGAAGCATCGAAAGTAAAACCTACTTTACTCGGCCTAATCGAAAGAGTACAGGAAGAGTTTAGGGAAAGCAAAACCCACGTGTCAGACATAAGTCTGGTATGAGAAAATTCAAGATACATGCAACATGTAACAGTAACTGCTGAGACCGTATAGATTCCCGTTACGGTTTTCCTCTCTCATTAAGTTAATATAGTGATATATAGATAATCTCTAGGATGTAGAATATAAATTACATCAAATAGCTATGTTGCTCGCATCACAACACCACAATATTAGAAGTACATCAAAAAATGCTAAGGTATGTTCGCATATGGATTTTCCATAGAGATCTCTTCAATCCAGCCGAATCCGAACTCCTTGCAAAAGGATCAGAAGTTATTTTCCAAGTGTCATATATTTCTAAATAAAATATACCATAAGGCGAACACAACTAGCCCATGCATGAAAATTTAGAACCATGTGGAACCAAGTATCAATAACTCCCTCTAGCGACATCGATAAGTATACTATATATATGGAGTAGCATACCCTATTGTGGGTTAGCTAAACACCAAGTTATGCATCCTACTCCGTCTTGGCCATTTCTGATGACGATGTTACATTTGGCATCTTTCACACGAGTCTTCTTCACTCTAACAAAACAAGAATCACTCCGTGGATTCTTACATAAGCCCGTTTGACAAACGCTAACACTGACCTCTCCCTTGCACTTAACCTTAGGATAGACAAGTCAACTTAATAGCATAAGTCTGAAATGTTAACGCATACCTCTCCCTTGGACTTGACCTTAGAATAGACAGTTCAACTCTATGACATTCCACTTCACAACCGATTCCAAAATATAGATTCATATACTAGTTTTAAAGTGGTATTAAATTAGTAAAACACTTACCGATCCTGTACTCTTAGAAATCAATCAATAATTTTTTGGTAAACTCAATTCTGGTTCTTTTATAAGTAAGTGAACTATATAAAGAGGAGTCCTCCTTGGAAGATCTCGTATATATAAGTTTTTAAAGCTAGAGACGTTCCATACCAATGCTCCTCCTTAGGGGTCTCAAAATGTATGAAGCTGTGAAGCTTTAAGATACTTTTTAAGTTATATTTGGTCAAGTTCGGTAGTTAACTAATCGACTATCTGGTTAAAAATGATCGCTTATAGAAATAAAGGTTCGTATATTTAACACGTTTCCGACCTTCCAACTAACTATTCCTCGGTCAAGAGTGAAGCCGGTAGGTTAGAGCATTATTTCTTTTATCCCTACTTGCAAAACAATCTTAACTCTCACAAATAGAGAAGTCTACCTCGTCGCCGTTTAGTGTTAAGCATAGTATTAATGACTTTCCATAAACGAGTAAGTAATCAACACGATTAGCACGTTTTTTACTTTCCCAAATTAACTATTCCTTGGTCAAGAGTGAAGATGGTAGGTTAAAGCACTATTGCTTTTATCCCTACTTGAATATCAATCTTAACTCTCACAAATAGATAAGTCTACTTCATCAGCTTTTAGTATTAAGCAAAGTTAGTTACTTTTTAAACAAGTACGTAAACAAAACATGATTTAGCCGCTAACCAATTCCTAACCCCTTTCTAAAACTCTGGTTCATAATTCAAAAACCTCTTATCGAAATGATATATATATATATATATGTGTGTGTGTGTGTGTGCATATACTAATTTATTTATAAGCTAAGATATTTAATAAAATAATTTAAAAGGTATTATATTAACATTTAATAAATAATCAACTTATTTTCTAAAAACTATACACTTAAAAATGCTTTTAAAATACTCAAAATATTTGTAATAAGTTTTGTAACATTCATTCAAAATATTACTCAAAAATAACAGGTTTATAATTTACTTAAAAACTTAGAAAAACTATGTTTTCCTTATATTTAAAAGTAAACCCTCTTCTTTTAAAATTCATAACTAACCCTTCAAAATGTGTAAAAAGCTCAAATCACTTTTAAGGTACTCTAATAAGAGTTAGCAAACACTTGTAAAAAAATGAAAGAAAATACTTAAATTTAAATATATTTTCAAACCTTTAAAGTTCAAAACAAAGGCTAAGACGGAGCAGTTTTGCACAAGTGGAAGTATGGTCACTTTTCAATATGTTACTTAAGCTTTTAACATCCAAAATTTTTATAGTAGCTAACATACGCAATATAAATCACAAATATGAAAAGAAACCCCTAAGGATCTCTCTACAAAGTTCCTTAGAAATTGATGAACACAAGGCAATTCCTAAGTGCATCTATAGCGACTATCGCTATAAGAGCACTTTCAAATCCAAGTCTAAATCAAACCAAAGTTCAACTATAATCTATATGCTTTGTTTTAAGACATTGAAAAAAGTCATATAAGTCCATTTAAGTCCATACATATGGATTACATATGTCATTTACTTTCAAAGCAAGAATCAAAATCAATATCACAACATATATCATCCATTCAAGCAACAAATAAACAATCAATCACAAGCACATATACACATTTATATTGATCCAATAGTGAGTTAGCTCACCCCTAACCAAGTAAACAAGAAAGTCCAAGCTACCACTTCCTACCTTAATTTTGCAAACACCTAGCTTCCTTCCTCTCCATGCTTTGTTTGAAGTTCTTAGGCAATATTTCCTTAAAATAGCTCATTGCCCAAAATGATGGGTGATTTGTGCTTTGATCTTTCAAGGTCCAAGTTGATAGAAGGTGTAGTGATGTTGTCCTAAGGTCTTTGGCCAAATTTGAATTTATTTGAAGATGGTTTGAAATTATTTTTCTTAGGAAATTTATGAAGAGAAAGAGTAAAAGAGCTTGTAACTTTTTGTGTAAAATTGTGAAATGGATTCAAAAGGTATGCACCCACTTATATAGGCATGAAGCGATGCTCTCTACCCTTACTCTCACCCTCCTTGGCTTGTCTTGGAAGGCTTAGCCTCACATGCTCCATCACATCTCTTTTATACCACCTTCCTTTAGTAAAAGACCAAACTACCCCTTACATAAAATATCTCTGTATCTTCTAGAAGTTTCTAGAAGTTTCCACTTACTTTATGAAGCAAAGTGTTTTAGTTAGTTACCAATGTGTTCATATTCAATTAGATTAGTATAAGAGTTTGAACAAATTATATCGGTGAAGAAGATGTTTATTGATAAATTGATTTTTGGTCACATTGTTGATATTTCTTCGAAGTATGTATTTTTGTGAAAAAATTTCAAAAACAATTTTATTATCATTATTCATTAATTAAGGATGTTCAACAAGGTTATAAAATCTCATTTATTACACTTTACTATATTTCAAAAAAACGATATTCATAGACGAAGTGTTTGAATTACGAGTCCCTACATTCTCCCCCACTTAAAACATTTCGTCTTCGAAATTCAAACAAGAACGATAATTAAAGAAGATAGAAGAGCAAGATACATATATAGAGTACTATTGAAACTACATTCAAACTAAAAAACAAACCAAATGCATACTAAGTGACTCTACCTCAAGTGGTGAGTAAACTATAAAAGATATACGATACTAGGATAAGAAACCACTAGTCAAAGAACAACTCTGGAGAGTACACCTTCAAACTATCCTCTATCTCCTATGTACAATCCCAAGCATCCTCTCTCCAATGTACCTTTACTAACATAACAACCCTAGTCCTCAATCTCTTTGTATCACGGTCAACAATACGGATATGATATCTCACAATGGTCAATTCAGGCTCAACCTCTAAGTCCTTATGCTGTGATGGCTCAATAATCAAAGTAGCATCGTACACATACTTACGTAGATGGAATATGTGGAAAACATCATGCACATCCAACAATCTAGTTGGTAACTCGATGCTATAAGCAAGAGTGCCTATCCTTTCGAGTATCGAAAAAGGTCCTATTAAATGAGGAACTAACTTCCCTCCTTTTCTAAATCGAACTACATCTCTCATCGCGGAAATTCTAATGAACAAAAAGCCCTAGCCGAGAACTCCAAATCTCTACACCTCACGTCAGTATAGCTCCTCTTCCTACTCTGAGATACCTTTAAATGCCTCCTAATCTCTGCTACCTTACCCGTGGCCTCACGAATCATATCCGGCCCAAGCACTAAGAGATCTCTCGGTTCCACCCAACATGATGAAAACTTACAAGGCCTTCCATACAATAGCCTCAAAAGATGTCGTCCCAATGCTTGTTTGAAAACTATTGTTATAAGAAAACTCAACAAGTGGCAAATGATCCTTCCATGTCCTCCAAAGTCCAAAATGCAAGCACGAAGCAAATCCTCCAAAACACGATTCATTCTCTCCGTCTGCCCATCCGTTTGTGGGTGATAAGCTATACTCAAACTCAGCTTCATCCCAAGTGCATCATGCAAACCCTTCCAAAACCGACTCATGAAAATCGGATCTCTATCACTCACAATATCAAACAGAATGCCATAAAGTCTGACGATCTCTCTAACACACAACTAAGCCAAACAAGCAGTTGTCCTCGTTGCCTTCATCGATGAGAAGTGCGCACTCTTGGTTAATCTATCAACAATAAACCAAATGCCTTCATTACCTATCCTCGATCTAGGTAACCTATCGATAAAGTCCATGGATATCTGCTCACATTTTCACTTAGGAATCTCAAATTGCTGAAGCAGTCCAGCTGTCTTCTGGTGAGTACCCTTAATCTGCTGACAATTAGCACATCTACTCACAAATATAGAGAAGCCTCTCTTCATACCTTTCCACCAGAAAGTATGTCTCATGTCCTGATATATCTTAGTGACTCCTGAATGTATTGTTGGTCTAGAATGATGACTCTCTACTAGAACCTCCTGTCTAATTCCATCGACATATGAAACACACGGCCTACCGTTCATCCTTGAAATGCCATGGTTATCCACCTTGAATCCCGGCCACCTCTCCCATGCCTCATTCTCACTCATAACCTTAGATATCCTAGCAATAAGATGATCCCTAAGTTGACTCCCTTTGATACGGCTAATCAGGGTCGGACCAACCTCAACATTTGCTACAACTGCACACGTCCTACCAGCGCATCAACTATGATATGAGCTTTCCCTAGAGTATAAAATATATGTAGAGCTGGCCACTAGAAACTCCAACTACCTCTGCTGCCTCATGTTTAGGTCCTTCTACGTGAAATATGATTCAAAGATTTATGATGTGTATAGAAATTGAACCTCTCACCTAGTAAATGATGCCTCCACATCTTCAATGCAAATACCACTGCTAACAGCTCCAAGTCATGAGTTGCATACCTTGATTCATGCGGTTTGAGCTGCTGACCAGCGTAAGCGATAATCCTTCCATGCTGCATCAACACAGCACCCAAACCTGTTCCACATGCATCAGTGTAAACAGTCAAACCCTAACCTCCATCTGGCACAGTAAGAACTTAAGCACTAGTTAACTTTTCCTTCAGCTCTAAGAATGCTTGCTCACATTTATCAGTCCATACAAATTTGACATTTTCTTATCAAATTCGATAAGCGAGAAGTGATCTTTAAGAAATCCTGAATGAATCTCCTATAATAATGTGCTAGTCCTAAAACGCTTCTAATCTCAGTGGTGCTTTCTGGACTCTTCCAGTCCTGAATAGCAACAATCGTAGCGGGATCAACATAAATACCCTCCGCTGAAACCACATGACCCAAGAACATAACTTTGAAATTCCAAAAGTGACACTTCGAGAATTTAGCATTCAATATGTGCTCTCTCGTGTTTCTAATACAATCCTCAGATGGTGCATATGTTCCTTATCGGCCTTGGAGTAGACCAGAATATCATCAATAAATACAAAAACAAACTTTTTCAACACGTCCCAGAAAATTCAATTCATCAAGTCCACGAAATATGATGGAGCATTAGTTAGGCCGATTGGCATAACTAACCGCTCATAAAACCGGTCGAACCTAAAAGTTCTCAAGGATACACTCTCCTTTGCCACCCTCAACTAATAAAACCCCATAGCAAGATCAAGCTGAGAAAACACCCAAGCTCCACGAAGTTGATCGAACAATTCATTTATCCTAGGAAAAGGATACTTGTTCCTAATAGTCTGCTTGTTGAGCTCGCGGTAATCTACACACATTCTTAGGGAATCATCCATCTTCGTAACAAAGACGAAGAGCACTCTCCAACTCAAACAACTTGGTCGGATCAAGTCTTTTTGCAACAAATTACTAACCGGATTTCATGGTTCCAACTTCTCCTTCGGTTCTAGTCTACGAACATGCAACACAATAGTTTTGCATCCTTAACCAAATTAATGCAAAATTCTATCTCCCGATGAGGTGGTAAACCCAACACGACATCTGCAAATTCCTATGCTACAAATAATGAACCCAACTCCTCCTCTGCTACATCAAGAGAATAAAAAAAATTATAAGCGAGCTATGTCCTTCATAAGACACTGTCAAAACCTTCAATCCCTTTTCAATACCACTATTGGCTAATCACAAGCCAAGACATCATTATTCCGAGATAACCAATCCATTCTAAGTAATACATCAAACCCCATAAAACCCATAACATACATATCGTAAAGAAAGAGTTGGTCAAAACAATTAACTGGAACTCCTAAGCAAACCATGCTAAGATTGGTCGAGCCCCCAACAGGGTTCGACACACATATAGAATTAGATGCCATAACTGTCTCCAGTCTTAATCTATCAGGACTACTAGAAATGAAACTAAGAGAAGCAACAGTATTAAATGAATGTCATAAATAGATAGAATAACTTACAGAACATGCTTTCCTTTTGCAGTTGTAGAAGTGGAAGATGCCAATGCAAGTGCAAATATTCTAGGATGCTACCCCTTCTGGAGCATTAGCAAATCTCTAGCACAATCATCCGGCTTGTAGCAGTTATAGAAACTCTACCTCAGTGCAAACTATGCTTTGACTGCTTGTGGCTCTAGCTTTGGTACCTTAGCAATCAGTTCCTTAACTAACGATGCTTCTGCATCCTGTCCTCCCCCAACCAACCTACTGCTTCTACTGAAATGCCCCTTATTCCCACACTCATGACAAGCTAAAATAGAAATATCTCTCGATGGCTGAAACTTCCACTTATCGTCCCCAGCTGGTGCGGAAATAGATGGCTTCGGATCCAAACTTTCAAATCTCAAAGCCAGGTTTACCAAACCCACAAAAGACCCTATGATGTGATTAGTCATGTCCCTTTGAAACTCAGGATGCATATCTGTGATGAACATCTCGTTCTTCATCAGTGGCATGTCAACTAACCCCAATCCGAACCAAGACTATGCAATGAACTGGTTCTCATACTCCACCACAATCATGGCCCCTTACTTCAAATCCAAGAAGCTCCTAAACAAAAAAGTCTTTCTGGCTTTCAGAACAAACTTCATCTCAAATACCTCCTTAAATTGGGCCCAAGAAAAGTCATTCTCTTGGACATCGATAGTGATCGAACCCCACTAACCCATGGCTGCATCTGTCAGATGTCGTGACTCAAATCAACACTTCATCGTGTTATCCAACTCAACTTTCCCAAATATTCGATCACACAATCTGAGCCAAGAATGAACTTATATGATCATCTCCAAGCCACTAGACTACTTACCCCTATCCTCTCATAATCATGACAAAGCGAACCAAAACTTACCTGAGGTCTAAATTGCACGACCTCCTCTACGACATTCACTCTCAGTTCCTCGGTAGGAGCAATATTCCTTAGTTCTCGTGTCTCACCGTTAGTAATAGTACTCCCCCAACCACCTCTAGCATTACCAGCTCTAGTAATCATGGTTTGTACTACCTGGACATAGAAAAATTATCTTTAGGATACATAAGGATAGAGTTATTTCAAAGAAAGAGTTTATTCCTAATGTAAAGCTGAAAAATAGGTGTAGATTTATAGAAAAAATACAAATATGCCCTTTTATATATATAATACACTCATCTCATTCTAGGTTGTCGCTTACCCTATCTCTAATGAGCCATACCCAATCAAAGCCAAGGTATTCACTCAACCTGGGCTCTAATACCAAATGCAACGACCCGACTTTTTGACCCTCGAATGTCGACACTAAATACATCCACGGTATTTGTGTGCCATGTGCCCAAGTGCTAGAAAGTCAGATTGTTAGGGTAAAAAAAGAATAAAAAATGAAAGAAAAATACAATATCAGAATGTCAAAGTGGAACGATAATATATAATATCAAAAGGACAGTACAAAGAGTCACTCCGAATATATAAATTTCGGAGTTACAAAACCTAAGTACTATCATTAGCTTGGACAGTTATAACTGCCTTTCCTCATAATGATGATACATACATAGATAATACAGTGCAACAAAAATAGAAATAGATAGATAGCGGAAGCCTCTAGCTCATCTCTCGAATTATGAAGCGTCCAAAGTAAAACCTGTTTTACTCAGCCTACTCAAAAGAGTACATGAGGAGTTTAGGGAAAACAAAACCCATGTGTTATACATAACTCTAGTATGAGAAAACTTAAGATACATGCAACATGTAATAGTAACCATTAAGATCATACGGATTCTAGTAACAAGTTTCCCCTTAGAATGAAACCAACCATTCATTAAGTTAATATAGTGATATAAAGGTTATGTCTAGGATGTAGAATATAAATTATATTAAATAGCTATGTTGCTTGCATCTCATAACACAACAATATTATAAGTACATCTAAAACTGTAAGGTACGTTCGCATATAGATTTCCTACGAAGATCTCTTCAGTCTAGCCAAATCCGAACTCCATACCCAAGGATCAGAAGTTACCTTCCGAGCGTCGTATATCTCTAGATAAAATATACCATAAGGAAAACACAACTAGTCCACGCACGAACATATAGAACCATATGGAACCAAGTATCAAAACTCCTACTAGCAACATCAATAAGCATACTCTAGATATAAAATTGATATACCCTGTCGTGGGTTAGCTAAACCGAAAATTATGCATCCTACTCTGTCTTTAGCCATTTCTGATGTCGATGTCATGTTCTTTATCTTTCATACGAGTCATCCTCACTCGAACAAAAAATGGATGATTCCATGGATTCCTATATAAGCCCGTCTAACAAATCCAAACGCTGACCTCTCCCTTGGACTTAACCTTAGGACAGACAGCTCAGCTATACAACATAAGTCTGAAATGTTAACGCTAACGTCTCCCTTGGACTTAACTTTAGGATAGAAAATTCAACACTATAACATTCCATTTCACAACCGCTTCCAAATATAGACTCGTATATTAGTTTTGAAGTAGTATTCAATAAGTAAAACACTTACCGACCCTGGACTCTTCAAAACTAATCGATGAATTTTCGGTTAACTCAATTCCAGTTCTTAGAATAAGCGAATTATATAAAGAGGAGTCCTTCCCGAAGGATCTCATTTATATAAGTTCTTAAAACTAGAAACATTTTGATACCAATGCTCCTCCATGGGGGTCTCAAAATGTATGAAGCCATGAAGCTTTTAGATACTTTTTAAGTTATATCTAATCAAGTTCGATAGTCGACTAATCGACCATCTAGTTAAAAATGATCGCTTATAGAAATCAAGGTTCATATATTTAATACATTTCTGACCTTCCAACTTAACTATTCCTCGGTAAAGAGTGAAGCTAGTAGGTTAGAGCACTATTGTTTTATCCCTACTGGCAAATCAACCTTAACTCTCATAAATAGAGAAGTCAACCTCGTTGGCGTTTAGTGTTAAGCATAGTATTAATGACTTTCCATAAACGAGTAAGGAATCAACAAGACTAACACATTTTTGACCTTCCCAAATTAACTATTCCTCGGTCAAGACTGAAGATTGTAGGTTAGAGCACTATTGCTTCTACCCTTACTCGAACATCAATCTTAATTCTCACAAATAGATAAATCTGCTCTGTTGGCTTTTAGTATAAAGTAAAGTTGATTACTTCTCAAATAAGTAGGTAAACAAAACATGATTTAGCCACTAAGAAAATCCTAACCCCTTTCTAAACCTTTTGTTTATAATTCAAAAACCCTTTTTAGAAAATATATATATATGTGTGTATACTAATTTATTTGTAAACTAAGATATTTAATAAAACAATTTGAAAGGTATTATATTACATAAGATATTAACACTTTAATAAAATAGTCAACTAATTTTCTAAAAACTATATATACTTAAAAATGCTTTTAAAATACTTATAATAGGTTTTAAAACATTTTTTCAAAATATTACTTGAAAATAACAAGTTTATAATTTACTTAAAAACTTGCAAAACCATGTTTTCCTTATTTTTAAAAGTAAACCCTCCTCTTTTAAAATTTCATAACTAATTTTTTAAAATACATAAAATTCTGAAACTACTTTTAAAGAATAAGAGTTAGCAAACACTTGTAAAGAGAATGAAAAAAATACTTAAATTTACATATATTTTCAAACCTTTAAAACAAAGGCTAAAATAAGGCAGTTTTGCATGAGTGGAAGTATGGTCACATTTCAATATGTTGCTTAACTTTTCAACATTCAATTTTTTTATCGAAACTAACATACACACTATACATCACAATTTTGAGAAACCCTTTGGGATATCTCTACAAAGTTCCTTAAAAATTGTCGAACACAAGGCAATCCTTAAGTGCATCTATAACGACTATCACTATAAGAGCACTTTCGAATCCAATGTCTTAATCTGACCAAAGTTCAACTACAACCTATGTACTTTGTTTCAAGGCTATGAAACAAGTCCATTCAAGTCTATACATATGTCATTTGCTTTCAAAGCAAGAATCAAAATTAATAGTACGAATTATATCAATATCCAATCAAGCAACAAATAAACAATCAATCACAAGCATATACACACATTTATATTCATTAAATGGTGAGTTAGCTCGCACTTAACCAAGTAAATAAGCAGTGTGTGGCCATCTTTCTCTAATATGCTTTTGTAAGGAGCTCTACCTCCACTCTCCTTTTTTACAAGACATCGAACCCAAGGCTTGGTAGCTTTTCATTTTTCTCGAAGTCATGAGTGAGGCACCTAAGGAATCGTACGTCAACTTCGATGGGCAGCATAGCTTTATTCCCATAGGTTAAGAAAAATAGGGAGTACCTGGTTAAGGTCTGGCTGGAGGTCGGATAGGATGAAAGTATGAGTGGAAGGTCTTCATCCTAATTCCCTTTGGCCTTAGTGATACGCTTCTTTATTGTTGACTTGATGGTGTATTTCACAGCCTCAACCTTCCCATTTTTTATGAGTGGACGACTGAAGATAAATGCTTCTCAATCCTATTTCATTCATAGAAAACTTAAAATAACCAACTATCGAACTACGTTCCATTATCTACGATGATCTTTTTCGGTAGTCCAAAACGGCAGACGGAGTTTCTGATCATAAAATTCAAGATTTTGGTCGCGGTGACCCCTGTGAGGGGCTCTACTTCAACCCACTTTGTAAAGTAATCGATGGAGATGATTGCGTGATTGTATCCCCCTTTAGCATTAGGGAGCTTCTCTATAAAGTCAATACCTCAGGTGTCGAACGGCCAAAGGGATGTCATAGTGGTTAAATGATTCGGAGAAGCTCTAGGGATCTTGGTGAATAGTTGGCATGGATCACACTTCTTGACAAAGTTCGTTGCATCTTTAAACATAGTCGGCCAGCAGTAACCTTGGTGGGCAGCCTTTTTTGATAGGTTTTGCCCCCGACATGATCTCCGCAGAAGCCCTCGAGCAATTCTTCTAATATGCAACCGGCTTCTTCATTTGTAGCACATTGTTGAAGGGGAGTAGGGTACCACCATTGATATAGCTTTCTATATATAATTGTGTAATTGGTCACTCGGTAAAATATTTTCTGAGCCTCTTTCTAATCTGTTGGCAATTAGCTACCCACAAGATACTTCACTAGCGGGGTCATCTAGGTATGGACCTAGGTACCATCAATTTCAATGGAGGTCGCCTTGGACCCAAAATAAGGGGTGCCTCATACCTTAATTGGGACCTAGGGAATGCTGTCATTAAGGTCAATTACAACCTTAGCCAACTAGTCGGCCTTGGCATCCTTCCCGTGCGGTATTTGCTCTAGTTTGAAGTCCATGAAGGTGCCTATGAGTTTCTTGGCTTCTACAATGTAGAGGGCCATTGTCTTGCCTTTAATTTGGGATTACTCTCCGATCTGGTTAACAATAACCAGTGAAAAATCACATAATACAAGCAATGATTCTATCTGCAACTCTTTAGCAATCCTAATAACTTCATATTGGCTTCATTGCTAGTGGTCATAAAGGCAAGGCAAACGAAAGCATTGTTCTTTCTGCTATGGTGTAGCTAGGACCATTCCGGCCCCAACCCTTTCATGTTAGATAAGCCGTCAACACACAGTTTCCATGCTTGCGGACTAGTTATTGCTTCCTCGCCACCGCTTTCCAAGCTTGAGCACTTTGCTATAAAGTCAGTCACTACTTGGCTTTCGATTAAAGTGTGAGGGTGGAATGCAATATGGTGTTGCCCATGCTCCACGGACCACTTCAAGATTCAACCCGCTATGTCAGGCTAGCTCAATACTTGCTCCAGTGGTTGGTTTGTAAGGACTTTGATCAAGTAAGCTTGGAAGTATAATCAGAGCTATCGGGCTGCCATTAGAAGGTAGAATGCTAGCTTCTCCAACTTAGTGTATGTTATTTCTAGACCAGATAATCTCTTGCTTACATAATATATAGGCCGCTGGATTTTTCTTCATCCTGAACCAGAGTGACACCGATTGTGTAGTCAGTAACCGTAGGGTACGAATATAGGTCTTCTTCGTCTATGTGTTTGGATCGTATGGTAGGTAAGGAAAGGTGCCATTTTGAACCTTAAATGGTCTTGGTGCACTCTTCATTCTAGACAAATGATTTCCCCTTCTTGATAAGGTCAAAGAAGGGTGCTCACCAATCGGTTGTCTTTGATACAAAATAGCACATTGCTGCGATCATCTCATTCAGGCTATGCACTTGTTTCATTATATGGGGTGTCTGCATATTTTGGCCTGACTAAATCTTGTTAAGGTTAGCCTCTACCCCCTTGGTACTCACCACGAATCCCATGAACTTCCCAGATCGGATGGCTAAGGAACATTTTGTAGGTTAAACTTCATGTTATATTGGTGGAGAATGTTGAAAGTCTCAACCGGGTTCTTTATATTCCCACCGGCCTTCTCAGACGTCACAAGCATGTCATCCACATAAACCTCCATGGACCGACCAATCTGTTGGAATGAGCCGTTGGTAGGTTGCGCCCGCATTGCGAAGATCAAATGGCATAGTTTTGTAACAATAAAGCCCTGAATTTGTTATGAAGGGGTGTGTTCTTGGTTATGTTGGAGCTGGCCAGTTGGAAGTGGGTAAATCCGGTAGATTCCAAAGAAAATCCTTAATTATATCTCATTGGGCTTATGAAGTCTAAATTAATTTTAGATCTAATATAAATTAGATTTAGATAAAATCTATTTCATTTAATTCGCTATTTTATTAAACAAAGGATTTAAATTTAAATTTAACTTTATTTGAGTATATCCAAATATACTTATGTGTATATTATGCAGGTGCAACACATATGTATTATGTACATGGTTAATGCGTACGTGTGTAAATGCTGCCATTTTCATCGCAACATACACATTCACCCTTTATATGCACATTATTGTCTAAAACCATTTTAAATATATTTATTTAAATTTTGATTTTTTTTATAGCGAAAATAAATCATTTTGACAAAGTTAATAATCTTGAAATTCAAAATTCATTTGAAAATACCTAATCTGTTTACTTAGTAAAAGAGTTTAAAAACCAGATCATGGTTTATAAATTTAAAATAATACACATGTAATATATTAAAAATGTAAAATAAAATATCACAACATTTTAAATAACATATGATTAATGAAAATAATTATACATATATACACACAGATATATATATATATATATATATGTATTTATTTATGTATTTACTTATTCAACTTACATTAAAACAACTATTAAATTATGTAAAATATATATATAAATAAACTTCCTTTTGATATAATTTTTTTATATTATTAAATCTGTATGTAATAAAATAAAATTAAAATTATTAATTGTTAAATATATATGCATATGAATAAAAATAATACTACTTTAAAATAATTTATAAATATATATTTATAATTTTGAAATTTTTTTATCAAATATAATTTGATATGTAAATTATTTTTAAATCATTATATACACACACACACACGTGTGTGTGTGTGTGTGTGTGTGTGTTAATAAGTTTATATTTGCATTTAAAACAAAATTGAATTAATTAAAATTAGTTTAATGGTTTAAAATATATATATATATATATATATATATATGTATGTATGTATGTATGTATGTGTATATACATAAAATCCGCACATTTCTATATGTAAAAATTAATAATTTTTGTCATTAAAATAAAAATGTAATGCACTGAGAATGAAACTTGTGGATATACATACACGCATACATATAGTAGTAGATTGATAAGGTGAAAATAGTTATGCATATAAATTCATTAAAATAATATTATAAATCTGTACTGACATAATAGAATATAAATCATAAATAAAGGAATTGTACACAATTGGATGTCACCTGATTGAACAACTCATAAATTTGTCAGGAATCATCCTTCGGATGTTGCAAAGGTCATGAGTACCACATAATGTAGTTGACTCTAGAATCGTAGCTTGAATTTTCAGCTAAGGGCTAAGATATGCATGGTTATGGTGGAGGCCAGGGATGGAAGAGAGAGAGAGAGAGATCAATCAAATAGTGAGGGGTTAAGGTGGCTCTTACAGGGAGAGCTAAGGAGGACTATTCTACTTAATTTTCTAATCCAACTTTTGCCAAGTTTTGGATCTAATATTCAAAACTTGAACCCCTTGTTGCACCACTCTTGGTTGGCTATGAATAGGGCTTCTTGGGCCCTTAATCACTTCAAACCCATTTAGTATTAATTAAAATCAAATCCAATTTAAATGCATATCAATATCATTAATCGATTTGTACATAAATAAGTTTTATATGCGCACCCAATTAATTACTAATGGTACCTAAAAATTTAGTAATGGCACCAATACATAAAATAAATGAATAATTAATATTTCATAAAGACTAATTAATTTAATTAATTTACAAAAAATATAAATTAATTAAATCGAGCAATATTTCGAGTATTCATCAATATGGTTATGCAACTCATGGAGGTAAATTCAGTTAGCGATTAATGTTGAACAATTCTAATATTAACATTCATACTCTACTTTAGCTAATGGTGTGACAATTTGGCTGAATTTATCGCTTATACATCTTTTCGGTAAAATCCAACTTTACGGTATTAAGTGGTACCTTTTAGTAACGATAGTTTACACCAATTCTCTTCTTTAATACTACATAACTTTAGGCCTTATGAAATTTAGTTTTGGTCAATATTCAAATATCATCCACATTCAACTCGAATTGTCCTGAAACAAAGTCCATGATTAAATAATAACTTTATTATTAACCATATTGTTTTGGCTAGATACTTTGACTTTGAATTGACTACAATTGACCGTAATACTAACCTTATATAACTAATGAGATGAATTCTCTATTAAATAGTGTTTTAGTTCCAATGCTTCAACTCAGACCCATCTATAGTAGTTCAATGGATGTCATGCCATGGTTTAACTATAGCCAAAGTGGAGTATCCATATTGAAGTTCAACAGTATTCTCAAGTCAAACGAATTGTATAATATCGTCACTTTGAGATTTATTATTTGATCTTAGTTATTGTTAACTAACTAGAAATTGTGGAGTAAGCCATTCCATAGTTATCCAATTACTATTAGTATATAACTCTTGATGCCCCCAATAGCCATGAGCATATCGCCCAACATTTAGAGAGTGTTACTCTGGTCTCAATGGATGCATCGATATCCTTTCTCAAAACATCTTAATCAGGAATATTTAAAATAATATGTTATTTTATGTTGTGATAATTTTCTCATGGTTATAACTCTTTAAAACAATTATCAAATAATGTATTATTCAAGGATTTTCTTATTTATATACTTTGAATTAATTACTTAATTAATTATATTACTATATAATAAAGCAGATAATAGAAACCAAATACCTATATTATGAAATAGATAGGTCACATAGTTAGATATATGTAACAAATTACATAATGGGCTCTAGGAAATACCTCTAACTCTATCGATCTCCTATTTGCACTTGGTCTCAATTATGGAATCTTATTCCATTCTTTGACCGGTTTTCTCAAAATGATCGAGCTAGTCCCTTAGTAAAATAAAAACGTTATATTGTCCTAACTATCTACTTTGTTAATCAATTGTCTCCAATGCCGATAAACTACCTTTATCATGTAGAACTTTTTGGAGTATGTTTCTTGACTTCTATTGAGCATTAGGTTCTTCCACGATCTATATCTCAGCAGTATTATTGCCTAACAATGTTATGTGATTCTCAACATATGGAATCACACCTTGTTCGATTATAAATTTATGCATGGTATATATACAGTTTTTGTTGTGGTGCTATTCAAGGTGATGTACTTAGCATTTTGGTTAAATCAGCCATAACCTTTCATTTAGAGAATTTCCAAATTAAAATTCCTAGACTGGGTTAAACATTAATTTAGGATTGACATACTATACTCGAAATCATTTACGAGTTCGTGTCTTAATACTCCTTAATGGGGAGTTTGTTGTTTCTACAAATAATTCTCTAATATTTTATAAATATTCAACAATACCTTTTATTACCATTTTATGGTCTTAATTCGAATTTGATATTCTCTCAATGTACCAATTATATAAGTGATTAACGATATAGTGACAACATGACGTATATGATAATTCCTATTACCAATGCATAAGGGATTTATCTTAAATGCTCCATATAAAAAATTTCAATATGGTGTCTATGTATATCATTTGGGACTATCCCAACATCCTTTTGTACTGATTATAAAAGATGTCATTTTTAAATCAAATATCAAGAATTAAACAAACAAACTAATGATTGTAACACGCGTACATCGTTGAAAATCATAAGTTTGTTATTTACTTATAGTTTTAGAAACATTTTAGTAGCCTTAATATTTTTTCTTTAAGACATGCACTTCCTCTTTATTTTGACCGAAAATCAAACTACTTGATATTTCTCTCAAAATTCCTATTCAACTCTTATGCTTATCGAACAATACTTTAGTATTACTTGTTGGATCATATCTGAAACTCACAAACTTTGTATCACTCCCACTAACTTCAAGACATTTTGATTGTTTTGTGCAAATAGTCTATTCTAAATCATTTTTTAGAATTTTTTTTCAACATACACTACAGCAGAACTTGCTATCAGTTTCATTGATTGTAAGCGTTATAATGCTAAGTACTACCGCTACACATTTATAAAAATTAAATGTGCATAAAATATGCTACCATGTTGTCACCGCAACAATTACTTAATTTGGATGATATTTCTCCCTACCCGCTCATTTCTTTTTTTTCCTATTAACCTAAAAAATGGATAAACACCCTGGATCGAATGTGAAAGCACCAGCTCTATTCTTACAAAGCAACAATATAGGGAATAAATGTAAAAGAGCAGAAATAGTAAAAAAGACAAGAAGATTTTTATAGTGGTTCGGCTGTTAATGAAGCCTACGTCCACTTTATAACTTTCTATTAACTGACTATTGTTACAAGTTAAATCGAACTATAATATGATTTAATTTTCTAAGTTCAATCAAGTCACAAGTACAAGAGTTCACTGGAGAATAATAGTAAACCCTTAGATGACTATTGTGTAGGAGGAGAACGATGAAGAATAATCTCTACAGAGTTCCAGCAGGCAGTACAGAGGATCCCCTTTATAGGAACAGAAGATAAATTGGGCTAGGCCTCTTTGCCCAAAGCCTACACTCGATGATACAAACGTTCTCTGAAAATTTCATAAAGATCCAACATAATGTGATGGATCGCTAGCGATCCATAGGGCATGGATCGCTAGTGATCCATATACTTAGGAGATTTTTGGGCTTCTTCCTTTGGGTTGCACTCCCTGTTTTATGTAGGTGCTCTCCATGTAATTTCGTAGCTAGTTGCCTTGTTTTGATGATGATTCATGCATAGGTTGGATTGAATTATGACTAGAATCAGATGGGTTTTCACTTCTCGAACTAGGTTGCTTTGAAGGTCATAAAACTTGGCAAACATACTTAGAAGAGATATTAATTCATGATGCAATAGGCTTGAACTACCCATGAAGCATCCTTATGGATTGCTAGCGATCCATGGGTGATGGATCGCTAGTAATCCATCTCTTTAGTGGATATTTGTGTAATTCATCTTGAGTGCTTTTGGCTTGTTCTTTTGGATGTCTTAATCAATCATTCTGGCATAGTCCCTAAGTTTCAGCTCCTATTGAATTCTGCTGGGTTAAAAACCGAGTTAACATGTGCCCTCTAGTGTATGCTTCCATTGGAAACAAAGTGTGCTCTGGAACTACTCGTCCTTGAATTCCTATTCCATGAAATCTAGTCAATCGTATTAGGCTTACCGTGAAGTATTGTTTTTGACTTTTTAATTTTTGTTGGGTTCGGGATGTGGATTATCATTATTCATGGAAACATATCAACTTTGACTCTGTAATTTCCAAAGTGTTCACAAACAGCAAGGGGGTTGAGTTTGAAAGTTTCAAGCGAATATTAACATGAGATGATGGATTGCTAGTGATCCATAGGTGATGGATCGCTAGCGATCTAATCACTTTGATTTTTTTTTCGCTAAAATCTATCTTATTCAGTGCTATCTTCGAGCTGACCTGTTACCGCCAATTCCTACTTCAACTTTGTCGAAACCAAAATAGTTAAAAGGAAAAAGGGACAAGAGAAGACAGCACCAACAAAACCTTTTGAAGGAGTCGAAGGGATGCTACAGCCAAAAGCCAGATGTTTTACAAGCTTTCGAAGGGGTCAATGTGGTCGAAAGCTCCTTTTCGCGTCAATATCTACCTTTTGAAACAGATGCTCTCGCCTACATGAAGATATTTCAAATAAGAGGAGGAGTGCCTTTCGAAGGCAGTATGTACACCAAACCTTTTGAAACCAAAGGTTTCGCCTCTATTCAAACTACTCAGAAAGATGCCTTGAGCAGAACAACCGTTTCGAAAGCATAATCAAGCCTTTCGAACTAGTCGAAGCCTTTAACATCCAAAGAAGGTTCCATATCAAGTCGCAAGCATGCATTCGGAAGCCACCTACCATGTCGAAACCATCAACACCTTCAAAACTCCAAAGAAGAAACTATCAACATAGTCGAAAGCTCTTACTCCTACACACTTGAAACAACAAAGCAATACAAAAGAAAATGCACGTCAACCCTTTCGACGAAGATGGAAGCGTTCAAACCCAATCGAGAGCATTGCTGAGGGAAGTATAAATGTTAAAGTTGGAGGAAGGTATATAAAGCCACCTTTCGACCAGGTCAAAGGCTCTGAGTCGAAAGGTGCCAACCCGTATCTATAAATAAGACCCTAGGGGTCTGGTTTAAAGGATTCGAATTTCATTCACTCTACTCTTGTACCTTCTTTCAATTGTAAACTCGTAACCCTAATTTGGGAATAGAATTAGGAAAATTGATCATTGTGTACATCATTAGTTAAAGAAAAGTGATTCTCGTGTTTTTGGTTATGCTACTATTGAGAAATTTCTACTGGATTTGATTATGTCCTATCTGTGCCAACTTCGACGAAAGATCCCTTTCGACTGAATCAGAACACCATATTTAGCCCAAAACACTTAAAATCTAGCTCCAAACCACAAATCTCCAAAAGCTTATCTTCCAAGTGAGTCAAAACATAACTTGGCCAAAGTCCCCAGGCTTAACAATCCAAGCCAAAGTCATCAAATAAGTAAGCTTTCGATAAGATTGAAACCCATTCATTCCGCCCATATCCTTAAACATTAGAGCTAACCTTAAAGTTACCACAACCAGTTCGAAAGGAAGGTTTCGATAAGACTCTATATCAGTTCACCTGCTTCGAAAGGTGTTGAAAAGAGGATTGAGGTGTTTCAACCAAGTCGAAAGGTCTCCATTAAGAAATTCCAACTACTACAACCCATTCGAAGGCTAGACCAAAAGAAATAGAAAAGTGCAAACTATTCTTATCTGGTCGAAAGGTGGATTAATTGGGAGAGTTATATCTAAAGTACTACTTTGGGGTGTTGACAAGTTTTCTTGTTAACACGACCCTTCCTACTTTTCCTCATTTTATATCCTTACGACCCAAACCAACCACGACCTAACAATCCTTTGTGGCCGCCGCCGTTCATCTCTACCTCTAGGACCTACTATCGTCGACCCCAGCTACCACTGCCGTCACCCCAAGCCAAACCCTAGCAACAAAATCGCCGCTTGCTTGGATCGCTACCGACCATGCAGACCACTAACCCTAGCTTGGATTGCCACGGACCCAAAGTAAAACCTGTTTGCCTTTGATCCGAGGTTGGTGATGACGTGGTAATCATATTGGATGTGGGTGCCAGTGAATTTGGGGTGATCGAGGAGAATGGTGAATGAAGCGAGTTGATTGCGATTTATTGGAGGTAGATAGTGGATTCGTGTCTTGCACTTGATGCATTCTACTATCTTTGTCCAATAAATAAAAATTGATTAGCTTATGGCCTCGATGGTTTCGATGAGGCAGTTTACTATGGACTTGATCATCCTAGATTAGTCTTACTATCGCAAGCTCGATGTACCTGAGAATAGAAAGAGCTTTCTGTGTCGCTTTGGACAATGGATCCATTATCGATCGTCGACCGACCACAGGTAAATGTAGAAGGAATAACTTCAATGATGATATGAAAAGCCTTTTCCTTTTCTACTGCGAGTGAACTATCTACACAAGATAGAGCATTCATAGTGTTTAGGACGCAGAGCCCATCTCACATAGATAACACACTGCACTTGCCCCAGTCAACATATTTTCAGAATTTAGGCTTTAAACAAATGGGTCTTTCTAGTTAAAAATAGGTTTACCTGACCATGTTGTATACAAGTTCTGTTATAGAATGAAGCATCCATCATGTCAACGTAAATCCAGTGGAGGAAGACCGGTACTCTCGGAAGCAAAATCGACATCAGTTATGCCTTCGCAAACGATTTCAGCAGTGCCTACTTCTCCGGCACCACCAGCTCAATATGGTCAATTTGTGCCGATAGGTCCGGTCGTCGATCGTAACTCCTCCGAACTTTAGATTTTTACTTAACCCTCCAGAGAGAACTTCTACTGTCATTTCTGCTAAAGTTCTGTGCAATATTTGTCTACAGCATGGTATTTCGGATGATGATGTACGCCTTCCACTGAAAAATGAGTT
This sequence comes from Allium fistulosum, assembly GCA_030737815.1. NCBI lineage: Eukaryota > Viridiplantae > Streptophyta > Magnoliopsida > Asparagales > Amaryllidaceae > Allium > Allium fistulosum. Next base: position 905,604,160 of record CM060903.1, read on the forward strand.
TGCGCACATGCCACCTTCGGGGTACACCACCTACCATCTGTACATATGCTCAATTGGTGCAGTGCCCCCATTCAACCATTTCTTAAGGGGCACTTTTTTGAATTTGGGATTAGCCCTAATTTAGATTCTTCCAAATGGTTATGTAATTTTTACTTTTATTCATGTTTTGTTTATGTGGACATTCAACCGTGCCCTAAGCTTTGACAAATTAAGATACTTTCTTTCATTCAAGAAGAGAGAGGACTATTCGTCTTTTGTGATTATTGAGGCTCGGAGAAATCGCAAAATTGTATTGTAACTCCAAAGCAACTTATCCCAGTTCAAGACCCAATATTTCTTCCTTAGATGTTATGAAGGGTTTAATCGTCTTTGGATGGTAAGGGTAAGTTTTCTATTCTCTCATTGAGACTTATTATGATGGTGCAGGGTTTTAATAGACTAAATGCTTCTTATAGTTATTCTAAGGCCAAATAAAGATCTAACACTAGACTCTATCTTCCATATCCGAAGGCCATAAATGCTAGAGAGAGATCAGTTAAACTTTTGCTGATGGATGAGAATTTGCCTCAGTATGAATTATTACATCCTGGGAAGTCAGTCGTCGCTGTTGAGGTTCCATCCCCTACCCATTCTAGGATTAGAACATGCTCTACTTCTTCATTGCACAATTTTGAAGAGAGCAGTCTACAAGGGGAAGAAGGTCCATTCGGTGGATCAACTGAGGAAATTAGTGAAGAAAAGGGCTTTACGACCAAAGCTATTAGTCCGAACGGGATGCCTCCAATCCCGAAGGAAGGAGAAGAGGAGTTCAAACAACGAAAGGCAGGGCAGCAACGATCGTAGAAAAAGAGGAAGGTGAACTCTAGGAATGAGTCCCATTCTCCTGGATACGCCTCCCCAATAGGTTATTACTAAAGATGCTCCCCCAGCAACTGAACGACTTCATGTTACTCCACCTAAGGAAACCGATATCAACTTTGAGGACTTGAGCAACGTTAATGTGCATATTGCAGAACTTATGGGAGATGATTTTGAGTCCGAGGGCTTGTCTCCTCACTCCGATTATGTAGTTTCCAGAATTAGTCAGACTCCCACTATAGTCGCTTCCCGAACCGGTTTGTAAAATCCTCTTAGGGCGCCTACGACACGTTACATACTTTACTAGGGTCATGTACACTCATATATGCATTATTCGGGCTCATTTTTTCTGCTATAGTTACTTCATTTTTTCCTTATATTAGGTACTATGGGAGGTCGTGGACTTTATGAATATCTTGAACAATTTACAAATGCATAATGTGGGTCAAAACAGACTTCAAGCCATTACCAGCCCTGAGAAACTGAGGAAGAATGGAGGAGGACAAAAGATTGGGAAGCTGAAGCTCGTCGTCGGGATGACAAAGATCGAGGCAGAGTTTATAGGGGTGGCTAGGAGAAGTGAAAGACTCCCGAAGATCGGGAAGAACCATCCAAAAAGTCAAAAGTAGATTATGATCCTCATCCTTCCGAGCACCATGCATCTGCCCCGGCTCCAGTTTATATCGAAACTGATGTTCTGTCTTCTACTATTCAAGCCGCTCCATCAACCCAGACTCTGTCAACTCATGTTGTGCATGCTTTTGGTTTTTCATGCCCTCGTAGGAGGCCTGCTTATATTCTCCCGTTTGGTCCACCTAAACTTGAAGCCGCGTTCCCTGGATAGTTCTAAAGGGAGTTAATTTCGATCATGACCTATGTCCAATTCCCATCTCTAGGAAATTTAGAGCGACTTGGGTCGATCTCAAGGATGGGAGAAATTATGTAAGCAACTGGCAGACACAAATCATAACAACTATCTAGAGACTAATGGAACGTGATGCCATAATTGATCAATTGACAAAAGAGAGAGAGAGAGAGAGATATTCTGCCATTTGAAATAGTAAGAGCAACACTAGTTTGCTAAAGAAATTGAAGGAGGCTCACACAAAAATTGAAATCTTGTTCAGAAACAAAATCAAGAAAGGCCATGTTGATGAAGTCAAGTTGAAAAATGAGCTTGAAACTCGAGATAAGATCATCGAAGCTCAAAAGAGAACCAATGCTGGTCATAATGAAACTGTCAAAGCTCATAAGAAAACAATTGCTGATTATGCGGGAATGGTGGAATCTTGATATAAAACCATCTCTAACCAGGCTCAAGTGATTGCTTTGCTTCAAGAAAAAGTTGTGCAACTCGACATTGAAAAGACCAAAGTTGAAGTTGAGAAAGCCGTTGTGATGGCGGACTACTTGGAGCTGCCAGATACCTTCGAAAGGAAGATGGTGAAGATGGATAACACCATCTTGAACTTCTATGTTAACTCCCTGTTGCATCAGGGCTATTATCTGGGCTCCAAATTCCCGTGTACGCTTGTTGTGGTTTGGGAAGAAATCCTGGCCCGTTACCAAGAAGACAGGGATGTGTACACTGAACAAGCACTGGAGGATGCCTATCTGAATGAAGAATCAAAGAAGTCTTTGGTAGAGGCCGAGAGATATTCGGGTTGAAAGGGAGCGGGAAGCCGCCGATGCTGGCACAGCCTTAGCTACTAAAGCACTATCGGAGCCTTTCAGTTCTGGGCCTGGTGAATCGTCCAAGCAACTTCATGATTAGACAGAAATCGTTCCAGCTTCGACTATTACTACTTTATTATTCGTCCCTTCAGCACCTATTTCCAAAGCCTTGGGAAGTGCTGAAAATTCGCCCAAGATTGTGTAACCATCTAAAGAAGGAAACGGTGGGGAGTACGAGGTTGAGATTCACGGGCACACTTCTGATGCAGGTAACTTTCTTATGTCTTTGAAGTTTAAGGACTTCTAGCTCACGCCGTAAGAATAAGATGAACTGAATGCTTTCCTTTTTGATCTTACAGGTCAGTATTTTTTTCCTATCGAACTACCAATTTCTCCATTCTCGGGGCCTACTACTATTCCGACTGCTTCAACGTTTGTTTTTGTAGCTGCTTTGATCAACAGGCCCATGTCTGGCTCGCAACCGGGGCTGAATCTCAGAAGATCGCTGTGTTCCATGGCCTAGACGACCCCTTCGGCATCTCTAGAGGGCGACTTAACAGCAGTTGACACCTGAGAATAGACATATCAAGCTAGCCTGTAACGACCGGAATTTTCGACCCTTGAAAATCGTCGCTAATACATCCTCGTGCCGTAAATCCAAGTGTTGGAAAGCCCGACTGTTAGGGAAAAAAATAAAGATAGAACAGAATCTCACATAAATGGAATAACATATATTATTTCAACAATAATCTTTACAGTGGAAAATTTTGAATACAGTACTAGAGTCTAACCTGGATTCAGCCTGGACAATTATATCCCACGGTCCTTACAATTGCTGAAAAATAAAAATAAATTCAATAGATGTAGCGAATAATAGAATACGTCAATAAGTAGATAAAGATCTCCAACTCTCTTCTGGAAAATCCAAGCGTCTTCAAGTAAACCTAATCTACTCGGATCTGACCCGGGTATTAAAAATACCCGAATCAGACTTGATAAACCAGCATGAGATACTCGAAATTTTTAATGCTGATGTCAATCAAAATCTTTGAAAAGAAGGGTACTTCATAAGACCATGCCCACACATAAACATGGACTAGTTTTTACCTTATGATAACCTAAATACTTTATACGTAAAATCACTTTGATATTATTATTAATGACATTTCTTTGAAAATCCTTTCCAAGTAAATATATATAAACATAGCCAAAATTAAATTCCTGTAATACCCATAATTTTAGTGACATTATTGAAGAGACTTGATTAGAATGAATTAAATAGAATAATGTAAATAAGGAGATTGAGGTTGATTAATAAACTAGGTGGTCGTGCTTATTAAAAAAATCTAATGAACTTATATGAATGGTTAGGATATTAAACATAAGGGCACTAGGATAAATAACCATACTTCCCACTCTTATACTATTCTCATTAGGTTATACGTGTTAATTTTACTTAAAACAAAAATTTATAACCATGAGAAGCAAGCAAGGCTGGCCATTAGGAAGAGGAGAGGAGAAAGTCAACTTAAAGCTTAGGATTCAAGTTAGAGGAAATCAATCTCAATCAAACTTCAATTTACTTAACCAATCTAAGGTAAATAATAATTTATACATCTCTAATTTAGTCTTAAGATCATATGGTTTCAGATTTTTGTGTAAATCTATTTTTATGATATATTGAATGATGATATGCTTGATTTATGATTCATATGGATTGAACAAGGTTGTTTAAAAAGTAGATATACACGGTTTTAGGGTAAAACCGAGATGATATTATTTTTAAATTCCATGGGAAAATTTTATGTTGTAGAAAACATGATTTTGGAGATGGGTCTCAATTTTCATAATTTTTGGAATTAAGATGGATTTTATATAAATTTTCTAGTGAAGAAAATGATATATTGGGTTATCAATTATTTACGGCTAAAACTAATGATTATATGGGTTTGAAATTCCTGTATGTTGGAAAACATATTAAAATAGATTTTCTGGAATTTTTCCAGATTTTTCCTAAGTGATTTGATGAATATATAAAATTATTTAAGGCATGAGACTTAAATGTTTATATATTTAATTAAGGAGAAGGGGCATTTTATAAAATAAATTTTTTATTTAAATTCTGAAATTAGTGGCAGCACTTTTCTGAAAAGTATTTGTTAACCAATAGGAATTTGACAAATAAAGGAAGTTATCTTTTTAAGTTAAAAACAAAGAAATCATACTTTTAGCCTATTTCAGCTAATTTTAGCATCAGACCTTCCAACCTAGACCTTTTGACTTAGTTGAAAGGTAAGCTCTCGACAAGGTCAAAGTTCAATGCATATGGTATCAAGTTACTTGGTATGTAACGCATTAAACAATGTCGAAGGGTACTTAGTCGAAAGGTTGGTTGCCAAAGAGGTTGGGGTATGTTTGTTTTATAAACCAAAGATTGCCTGCTTTGCTTTCGAATAAGAGCTTTCGACTTGGTTGCTTTCGACTTGGTTGCTTTCGGCCAGGTCAATTATTTAAAATAAAGGTTTTAAACCTTTCGACACAGTCGAAAGGTTACTGCCACTTATCATTGTTTTTTTTTGAACCTTCCGACATAGTCGAAAGGTATTTGCCGCTTTTTCCAACCTTTCAAAGTCGTTGCTTTCGACAAAGATGATAGGTTTACCTGCTTTAATAAAAAAACTAGCCGCTTCTCCTATTGCTTTCGAAAGGTATCAAAACCTTCGACTTAGATGATTTACCCTTGTTTTATAATTGAAGTATAACCCAAGCTTTAGAAGGAGTTATTTTAAAGGAGGAGGCCTATTGTTTTAAATGAAATGTTTTAAAGCTTTCGAAGCAGACCTTCCGACAAAGTCGAAAGGTTGCTTCCAATGTAGTTGGAAGGTTTTAAGAAAGAATTTTCAACATGTTTTAAATTGAACCCAATGAGTTTTTGAAAGGTTGTTTTCCAATGCTTTCGAAAGGTTTGAGTTTTAATGGTTTCGAAAGGTTTTCCAATGCTTTCAAAAGGTTTGAGTTTTAATGGTTTCGAAAGGTTTTCCAATGCTTTTGAAAGGTTTGAGTTCCAATGAAGTCGAAGGGTTTCCAAAGAAGTATTTTTAAGTATAAGAAGGGCTGAAGCCTATTATTTTATAAAGATATTTTGAAACCCTCCAAAGGATTTGAAAATAGAAGCTCTCGATACTGACGAAAGGTTTTAAGACCCATACTCTAAATTTTTAAGGAAAACCCACAGCTTATATAAAGGAGTTTTGTAATGACTTTAAGTATAAAACTTTGGAGAGGTATTGCCTTGATAAAAATATAAGTTAAAATGTGTTAACTATGTTTTATGAAATGTATTTCAAGGACCTTAAACCTACAGGAGTGATATTATTATATTGTTGTTTTGCTTCTTCAAATATGAACATATTCACATGACAACCCATAACTGTATTTTGGGGAAAAGGGAGTAGAAGAACCATTTAGGTTAACTCAATAGTGAATGTAAAATTACTTAAACTCCTGAACGAGTAGAATGGCATCCAAGGAGTCAGGGTGACTATAATTATAGGATGGCTAAACTTTGTAGTTATTGGAGGTAACCAAAAAGGTTCATAGTAAACCCATGAAAACTATGATAATGTAGTTATTGGCATAAGCCAAAAGGTTCATAGTAAACCCATGAAAACTATGATTAATAGTTATTGGAGGAAGCCAACAGGTTCATAGTAAACCCATGAAAAACTATGTATCAAGGACTAGGATGAGCTAAGTGGTTTGTAGTGAACCCATAAAAATTATATCCGGATTAAGAATTGACACCAATCAATAGGTTCCTAGTTAACCCATGAAAACTAGGATAAGCAAGTGGCTAATGGAAGTATAAGTAGGTTCCTAGTCAACTCATGAAAACTAGGATGTGAAGTGAGTTATTGGATAAATCCATAGGTTCCTAGTCAACCCGTGAAAACTAGGATAAAGTGATTAGTTATTGGAATGACCAATAGGATGGCAAAAACCATGAATTAATTAAGTTAATTAGCAGGAGCTTATAGGTTCTTAGGGATCCCATGAAAACTATGAATAGGACAGGGTGTTCTTTAATTATCTAAAGGTTATTAGTAAATCCATGAAAACTAAAAGATTAACAGTGACCCTAGGAACTATAACTAAGACAGGGTGTCAGTTTAAACTGGGGAAAGGAAATCTTAATTATTCTCAAGTATGCATACCATCATAATATTTTGAAAATGTACATTTTAACCATTGTGGATGCAGGAGTACAGTATAATGTTTTATAAAGGCTTTACGATACTAGTGAGAGGAAAACCCGTTCCGCTAATCGGCGTGGCCTCATTAGATATCTAAAAAGGATTGAGATGTTATATTATTATTCATACCAGGCTTTATGTCTGACTCGAAGTTTTTCTTTTCCAATTAGACTCTCGGGTACTTAATTTATTTTGAGTAGTTTGAGGTTTAGGGTTTTTAGGTTCTCTTCGACGAATAAAGCTTCCAGAAGCGTGTATGAGGCAGATAGTTAATTAGAATTTTTCTTTCCACTGTGTGTTTTGTTTGTAAAGCCAGATTTATTAACCTTACTATATACTCTGATCAGCCAAGGCGGCATCTTCATATGTCGTTCTTGGTGTATTTGTAATAATTATATTTTGTTGAACGTGGTTAAGGTTATTGGGATTATGTAATGAACATCAAGGTTTTGTGTTAAATGTGGAAACCTATTTCTGAATTGTTTAATTTTTTTCCATATTTCTGTGATCTATGTATTAATGTATCTAACACCGCCATATTTGGTCGCCGAAGATTAATAACTATATATGACTGTAGCATCCGTAGCCGTTAGTTTTGAGACTCCAAGTAGGGGGATGTTACAATTCCAGCAAGGGATAGATGAAATGTTTGCAAAGCATTACAGCTATTTTGGGACTACAATCAAAACCGTAAAGCTTGTATTGGAATTGGATTTTAAATATGATAGGGAACTAGTGGCCTTTTCCTTCGATCCACACATAGCAAACATAGTTCCCTCGGAAGCCTTATCGCTTTTGTCAAGCAAGCCACTTGGAACTGCACTTGCTACACTACTATGTTGCAGAGTATTATTCAGTGGCTTTACACGATCTCCATCAGCCTCCAATACCTGTCCATTCCATCACCTTAAGGCAACAGATGCCTTGATGTAATAGATGCCTTTCATTCCTCATAACTGATAGCCCAAAATATGCCCTGTAGACCACATAGTATCCTGTATCATTCCTGGGATGTGAGGCACGTAAGGCTACGCTTAGCTTCTACCAAGCCACGTTTTGCCTTTCTCGTAACAGGTTCCACTTTGAATGCCACATTGCCATTCCTTCGATCACTGTTGACACTCATGAACATACAACCTCTGAGCTTGTACGTCTTAGAGAAGGGTGTTAAGCTAAGAGATGTTGCCTTCTCCACCACCAAACAGATGTACGTTTGTAAAAGTCAACATTGTGATCTCAAAAGTGCAATGTTAGACATTCGTCCATACAAGTTCGTTCTGGGACTGAACGAAACCGAAAGCACTCCTCCCACCATATCCTATCGGGAAACACCCCTAGGATCAGTAGCGAGTAGTGCTTGCATTACAAAGATTTCAAAACATGATAGGACCACTGCTATAATAAATATCTCTATATTGGGAGCGACCTAGAGAATATCAACAAGCAGTTCTTCCGCTATGAAGATCTTCGGTCTTCAATACGATGAAGATTTCAGAATGCAAACACCACTACCATATAAATATAATGTGGGTTATACCCTTGGGACTCGTGATTTCATCTTCAATATGTCTTCACTTTCGGACGTATACATTTGTTTGAAGTGGTTTTCGGATAGGAATTACCCAAATCTGACCCTGATTCCTTTGCACCAATCATTGATTAAAAAGATGTTAAATTCACATGTGATCATCAATCATCAATCAATTTAATTCATCTTTTTTATTCACAAATATATCAGAGAGACATATTATTTTAAATTATTCCATTTATCTTCTTAATAGCATATGGAATCAGTAAGCCTCATTTATCAAATCCTTTTAGTTAATTAAACCTTTTTTAATCTTGGAATAATTCCAAATCGTTTCACTTTTTACTTAGGAAAAACATTTTCAAATTATTTATTTAAATATAAATCAAAGATTTCTTATATTCAAATCATAATACTTTAAAGGGTCAAAAACAATGTTATTTAAGACATAGTTTACCGTAAACCCAAAACCAATTTGTATTGAGTAAAAGATTAGAATAATCATACCCAGATTAACTTCCGTATTCAACTCGTACTATTCATGGAATAAAGGTGGAATCACTTTTTAAATTCATGGGGATAATACAAGTTCCCTTCTCGGACTTTAACACAAAGTTTGACCGGAAATCCTTTATACTATTAAAAATCTGGTTTAATCAACTCTTTTGAAAATTCCTTACTTTTGGAAAAAACTTAAATGAGATCTTCTTTTTAGAGCATCCGGGCTTTCCCTTTGATCTATTCCACCTCTCGTCTAAAAGAGAAAATAGAGGCCAAGTAAGTTTAGGGCACTGGTTGCTCCATTCCTAACCTTAGTTACACACCTTGTTTTATCGTTTAGATCTAACAGGCAGGACAAATGTACTAGTCGTTTCCGCATACTCCTTTCATTTTTAGAAATGATTTATAAAACTTCCAAATCATTATTTAAAACACTTAATTATTCTTTTTAAAAAACATTTATAAAAGATATGAAAAATAACGGTTAATTTTAAAATCATATTTCACAAGTTATTTAAAACTGTTGCGAAAAGTGTTGCGAAAAGCTATATTGATCAAAACGACATTTCTGCCTTTTGGAAATTCATTTATATAACTCAAATTACCTTTAAAACATTTTAAAAGATTTATAAACTTTATTTCATATTTTTAAACATATATAAATATTTATTTTAAGTCAATTTCAAATTCGGGTTTTAAACTGCAAAACTGCGATTTTTTTGAAAGCTTGTTTTGGACTTATTTAAAACTTTATAAGATGAAATCTTGATTTTCTTTTTTCATTTAAAAACTATGGATACAATAGTCTGGAAAATTCTTATCTCGAAGAATTCCGAGCTATATTCCATTCTTTATACTCATTCAAAATCGTCGGCGCGAAATCGCGAACTATTGTTACGCGACGTGCCTAGCTTTGACTTGTTTTTCGATTTCTTTTCAAACTTCATGGAAACACTTTTTTATGTTTATAAAACATTTCTAAATCATTTTAAACCCATTTAAACAAATATTTTTCATATTTCAAACTCAGTTTCCATTTCATTTCATATTATAATATTCATTTTAACTCTTTTTAGATATTTAAAATCATTAAGAGGTTAAATAATTTCCATATACATATTTATATGGATCTAATTTTCATTAATTAACTATGGTTAATTACTAACCGTTTCTCTCATCATTTATCAGACCAAGTAATCATCCATATTAAGATCCATATATTCAAACAAGTAATCAACCAAGTAATCACACATTTTGATGCAGCCCAGAATGGAGAAGTCATAGGTCGTGTACCACCTAACATGGGGATAAGTCGAGACCGACCTAACAAGGAAGCTAACGAGTTAACTCGTGTCCGACCTAAAGCTATAGGAGCAAGTGCTGGGTTACGACCTAAAGGAAGTACTGGGTTACGACCTAAAGCTATAGGAGCAAGTGCTGGGTTACGACTTAAGGGAAGTGTTTGGATTATGGAACGACTTAACGGAACTGGTGACTTAACGGAACTGGTGATAAGTCGTCACCGAGTTACGACTTAGTTAAGTCTCGTGAACGACCTAACGAGTTAGGAGTTAAGTCGCTGAGGATGGAAACCGTTGATTCTCTGCCGAGTTAATCTCTACCATTGGTTTCTTTAAGTCGCCGCATGCTTTTAAGTCGCTGAAGCTGTTGCCATTGTTTTCTCTGCCGAGTTAATCTCTACCGTTGATTGTTTTAAGTCGCTGTTCTGGGATGCCGCCAGTTTATAAGTCGTAGGTCGTATTTTTGTAAGTCGTATGTGTTGTGCAACATGTTGGTAAGGTGTTGAATAATGTAACTAGGTCGTTACCGACCTAAGTGAGTCGTTGTGTTGTACTTGTATTGTAATAAGTCGCTGTTTTATCATAGGTCGTCGCCGAGTTAAGGTAAGTCGTAGGTCTGAAGCTATAAGTCGGAACCGACTTAAGAGTTGGTAATTTCTGTTGAAAATTTGTAACGCCTATAAATAGGCCGTGTGAGTCATTTGTATTGGTTGTTGATTTTTGAATAAAATTCTCTTTTGATTGCTGTGTGCTTTCATCTAAATTGGTAGTTGAGTGTAATCTCCTATCTCCTCTTTCGGTTAATCGAGTGCGCTCGATTCAACGATTGTAGAAGCCGATTCGCGGAATCTAGTGCGCTAGATCAACGCTCGAAGAATTGAAGATCTTTGAACCCGGTATCGTGCGCGATCAACGAGTTCGGGATAGCTAGAGTTCGGTATCTTCGGATCAACGAATTCGGGCAATTCAGTATCTTCCAATCCATCGATTACTACATTCATCGATCTACATTGTTTTTGTAATATCCGCTGCGTCATTTGGTATCGGAGCTTGTTTTAGCCAACCATAGCTAAATGGAGACTTGGAGCCTATTCATTTTGAAGTTTGAAGTGATTTGCCGAGCTTGAAGTGTTGAGCCATGATCAAGTTGAAGTGTTCGACTTTGTATTGAAGTTTGGAGATCAAATTTGCATCATTTGGAGAAGTTGTGTTCATCGTGTTCATCGCGATTTGCAACAAGTGTGGAAGTTTCGATCCATTTCAATTTGGATCAAAGTTCGAATTGTGTTTGAATTTGAAGTGTTTGTAAAGATTTCAATCATGCCGCCAAGGAGAGCCAATCGACATCAAAACGTGGAAGCTTTGTATCGAAGAGAAGAGGCTGATGAGATGGAGCAAAGAATCAATGAAAACTTTAGTGAAAAGCTTAACGAAGGAATTGGCCGGTTAGAGAAGCTTATGACGGAGATGAATCAAAATCGAAGAAGGGCTTCACCTGAATCTAACCATGGGGGTAGTAGAGTCTCGCCACAATCCTATCGAGACAGAAGTGTTGAAAATGATCAAGGGCGTGGGAGGAACGTGAATGATCGTGAACGGAGGAATGTAGATAGAAGGGATGATGGTGGAAGACGTAATGGTAGTAGAGATGTGGGTGGACGAGATAGACAACGATATATATCTGATTTTGAAGAGGAGTATGATGGTGGTAGTGTTCGAGGACAAGGACGAGGACAAGGAAGAAATTACTCTGAGTATGATCACAAATGGGAGACGGGGATGAAGACTGAAATTCCTGAATTCAAAGGTGGTATGCAAGCGAAGGAATTTCTAGATTGGATGGCTAATGTAGAAGAGATTTTTGACTTCAAAGAAGTTCCAGAACATCGTAGAGTGAAGTTGGTTGCTACAAGGTTGAGGGGTAGAGCTTTGGCATGGTGGCAGCAAACCAAACTTACACGTGAACGGATGGGGAAGTCAAAGATTGAATCTTGGGAGAAGATGAAGAAATTGATGAAAGCGACATTCTTACCTTATAATTATCAATCGCTTATGTATCAGAGGTTGCAAAACTTGAGACAAGGAACGAAGTCTGTGAATGACTATGCTGATGAATTTTATCAACTGATTGCAAGGAACGATATTATGGAGACAGAAGAACAATTAACAGCCAGATTTGTTGGAGGATTGCAAATGCAGATTCAGGATATGGTTAACATGTTTGATCCCAGATCTATAGCGGAAGCACACCAGAAAGCGTTGGCTTGGGAGAAACAGGGAAGACGAGGAGGAGGTGTGTTTACAAATTCCAACAATCCAGTGAAGGGAGTTAGTGGGAGTTCTAATGTTTCAAAAGCTGTTGCGAAACCAGTTGTGAATGAGGTCGGGAAGGCGAAAGTCAATAATGGTTTCAAATGTTACAATTGCCAAGAGTTGGGCCACAAAAGTAATGAATGTCCAAAGCCGAAGAAGAGAGCTATGATAGCGGAGGTTGAGGATGAGAATGAAGAAGCTGAATGTTCCAATTCACCATCTGATGAGGAGGAAGAAGAAGTGTCGGGAGACGAAGGTTATAATCTCATGATGAAGAGGTCCTGTTTAACACCAAAGCAAGAGGAGGATTGTAGTTGGTTGAGGAGCAATATTTTTCAGTCGACATGTACTATTTTGGGGAAGGTTTGCAAATTTGTTATTGATGCTGGAAGCTGTGACAATATAATTTCTTCAGAGGCTGTGAGGAAGTTGGCATTGAAAACTGAGAAACACCCGAAACCATACAAGCTAGCTTGGTTGAGGAAAGGCGAGGAGGTGAAGGTTGGACGAAGGGCTCGTGTGAATTTTTCAATTGGGAAGAAATATAAAGATGAAATCTGGTGCGATGTGGTAGATATGGACGTTTGTCATTTGTTGCTGGGAAGACCGTGGCAGTATGATAGGGCAGTACAACATGATGGACGTACCAATAGTTACAGTTTCATGTTTGAAGGCACAAAGATTACTCTAGTTCCAAAGAAGCGACAACAGGGGGAAAACAAGTTAGAGGAGATTGAAGAGCTCAAAACTTTGTTATCTTTGAAGGAGTTTGTGAAGGAAGTAGAGGAGGAGCCTGAAGTATTTTTATTGATCGGACGGGAGAGTCAGGAAACGGTTGAAATACCAGAAGAGGTAAAGCCAGTTTTGAAAGAATTTGACGATGTATTTCCAGAGGAGTTACCAACGGAGTTGCCACCATTGAGGGATATTCAACATCAGATAGATCTTGTTCCAGGTGCTGTGTTGCCACACAGACCACATTATCGAATGAGTCCGAAGGAACATGAAGAGTTGCGGAGGCAGGTAGAGGAATTTCTTGAACAGGGGCGTGTGCAGGAGAGTTTAAGTCCTTGTGCTGTACCAGCTTTATTGGTACCCAAAAAGGATGGGACGTGGAGGATGTGCACTGACAGTCGCGCATTGAATAAGATTACTGTGAGATATAGATTTCCAATGCCAAGGTTGGATGATTTGCTAGATCAAATAAGCGGAGCTACTATATTTTCGAAGATTGATTTGAAGAGCGGATATCATCAAATTCGTATCAGACCAGGTGATGAGTGGAAGACTGCTTTTAAAACTAGGGAGGGTCTATACGAATGGTTGGTCATGCCATTTGGCTTATCAAATGCACCAAGTACTTTCATGAGGGTGATGAATCAGATTTTTAGACCGTTCATTGGGAAGTTTGTTGTAATACCCCAAAATTTTGTGAAAAATCATTTTTGTAAAATGATTTAATTTTTGAAATATTTAGATTTAAATATGGTGAAATTTCTGGAATAAATAATGTGCAAGTATATGTGTGCACGTGCACACTGAAATGGCACAAGGAAGAACTCCAGATTTCTTGGATTTAAAACAAGAATTAAAAAGCAATACAAACATGATTTTGCAACATGGTTATTTGATTTCTGGAATTATATGGATCATCTTAGAAAATAAGAAAAGTAAGTTTTACTTTAAATCAGTAAACAAATTTTATTTAAAACCCAGAAAAGAAAAATTACACATATATGTTATAGGGATTTGTAAACCTGTATACATATAGGTGCATATGTTTCTGAAATTAAAGAGGAATTAAATAAGCCTAGATAAGATATGCATACAAATATGTATATATTTTTAAGTACTGAGAAGTATATATATATATATATATATATATATATAAAAGCAAGTGAAACTATAACATTAAAATGACATGAAATGTGATACAAGTTAATATGCTTGTATAGGCAAAAATAGCAAAGGGGATTCTCAGAAATAATTAAAATATGAAATAGGATAGTCACACTTTTAACATGACTAGGTGAGTGGCCATTTTCTGAAAAGTAAAATAAAGAAAATGCAGTCTTTAAATTGGTTAATATGGCCGGGGTATTATGAATGAAAAATGCATGATGCTAGCCAGGACAGAAATGGAATTCTATTTTAACAAAACCCTAGTGGAAAGATGTATATAAATAGGCAGTTTTAGCCAGTAGAATTATTTTACCCCGAGCTGCACAAAAATAAGAAAGGAAGAAAAATATTGGAAGGAAGGAGAAAACACTCAAACAAGGATTTTCTGGATTAATAAGAAGAAATATTTAGGTGAGTAATCTCACTGAGTTCATGGCATTAAGACCTGAGATGAAGCAGCCACTTTTTGCCATTTATATATATATAGTCTGGTTTTGATGTATATGATTTCATCAATGCTTTTTGGATGCCTTATTTTAAATCTGATATGATTTAATATGGATGATTTTGATGATCTTTGATTGGTTGAGACATTTGTCTTTGGATGTGTATCATACTGTTTTGTTTATACTCATAAATGTTGAAGTCTAGGATCTTAAAAATTATATAGAGAATACTCTCAACTGTTATAGATCTATGGCATGGAAACTTTACAAAAAAAATGTTGGGAGCTGCATTATACTTGGTACAAGTGCTAAGGCTTGAAAAGAAAAATGTTAAGGGTGCAATAGAAATTTTCTAAGTGCTGAGCCCTTGATCAAATCAAAAAAAAAAGAAGAAACTCACAAGCTAAAATTATGATTGAACCATATTTTGAATCTGAATCAATCATAAAGGCTTGCAGATCAATATAACATGCCATGCCTCTTTTACAGTTGAAAATGTTCTTATGTTTTACTAAGATCAAGACCTATTGACCCCATTTAGGAAATAACTGTCTGCTTATCTCTGAGGAGAATTATGCTAGGAAAGATTATGGATGTTTCCATGTTTGCAGTGACATGTTCACTTAGCATATTTGATGTTAGGATTTAAGACAATACACTAGTAAATAAACTAGGGAAGGGAAGGCCAAGAAGACTGCTGGAATGCTTGTCATATTTGAAGTATGCAAGTTGGCACATGGTTTGTTTAAGCCCTGAGATCTTTGTGCAATGATGTGAATTAGTTCATTGCAATGTGTCCCAGTGATTCCTTAATAGCAGATGAGGCAGGGATTTAAATTGAATAATACAACCTGTAAATGAAGAAATAGGAATATGGATATTTCTTAGGTTGAATGGTATGGAACCAAGATGGTTCCAGTGAATGCAATTGTTGCAAATAGATAATTATGTTTGTATGATTATGTATGCAAGTGTAAGAATGATAAATGAATATATCATACCTGAACCAACTTAATTATACTATGTTAAAATAATTGATTGCAGAAATTTGCTTAAATAACAAGTTAGTACTCTTATATTCTCTATTGCTTAATATCATGAATGTATTGATGTTACTCATACCAGATCATAGATCTGACCCTTGTTTGCTCATGGCATATGGGGTGTCTCATTTTAAAATGAGGCAGCCACTCATGCTCTTTCAGGTAATCCAGGCACTAAGTAAAAATGAAGTTATGGCTATTATGGAGGAGTGAATGAACATGCTAGTTAGTTTCAATAAGAGCTTAAATTGATTATATCTGCATGTATTCAGGAAAAATTTTATGTTTCTAAGATTTCCAGACATGTATTGAATATTTTATGGTTAGTGATCAAGTTGCCCTTATGTTCTGTAAAGTGTCAGATTAAATTTGTTGTTCTGTTGAAATTGTTGTGTGTTAAGGTTTGATTTGTTTTTGAAGTAGTGTCTGAAACATAAACAAGAAAAATATGCTCAAGTATCAGCTATAAAAATCTGGTAAGAAATATACAATTATGTGAGCTACTGTTTTGCATAATTTATATATATGTATTAGCTAATCTTGAGACATAACAGAGCACTGAGTTTTAGAATAAAATCTGGATTTAGCAAGAAGTAAACTTAAAAGGATTCTATTTCCTTTTACTGAAATGCTTTGTAAATAAGTTTAAATTCATTTCTGAATTGTATTGAGAAAAGTAAAATGTTTTTAAAAGCTTCAGACAGAATGCAAAGAATGATATCTCCATTGCTTTGAACTAGTGTGTAGCAGATACAGGATTCATGAGTTAACCAGCTTCAAATAAATGAAGTATTGGTTGATCATGATAGATTGTATTCTGAAAATAAAAATGCATTTCAAAAGCTTAGTACATTTAGCACTTGTTTCACCCAGATTTCTGGAAAATGAGCAAAGATTTTGACATGTACATGTATATCTGTGTACATGTTGATATCTGGGCAAAAATATAAACATAAATTCCTAGAACAGTTGTAGGAATGGATTTCAAAAATAATAAGCAAGAACTATTGTTTTGTATGTTAGATTAGAGGCAAAAATTAAATATATATGTGTAGATATAGGTAGATATCAGATTTCAAACCATACAGGAGAAAAAAAAACAAAAAAAAAACAAAAATTGTGTTTGAACCGACCAGCATAGCACTCGAACTCGTGACCTCTCATGTATAAGTTAGGCGCGTTTCCATTACGCCTAGATGTTGCTTGTGTTCACTTAGGATCCACTTTCTTTTATACTGAATTTGATACTATCCAGACTTTAACACAATCATCTATATTAAAAGCTTGTTTACCACTGATTATTACTTGATCATTTCTTAATTATAATGACAGACTAAAGTACATGTTTCCAGTGGATTTTATGGCCAAAAATCAGGATACAATAATTAATCTGAAATGCTAAAAATCTAAATTAAACAGAATGTTCTTGTACAAAAAAAATAAAGTATATACTCTGATTTTAAACAAGAAGAACACATACATCTTCATATGTATGTGTATGATATTAGATATACACTGATATATTTATATTGGTAAGTTATTTTGATCCTGGATATATTTTGTTTATTGGAGAAAGAAAATGACCTTGGAAAATATATTTGTAATGAATGATATATCTATATATCATCTCTAAAAAAAAAGTCCTTATGAAATTAGGGTGGAAATAGGAGGGTCATTTCAGTTTGGTATCAGAGCACTTGGTTGCATTGATTGTTAAGTATTATAGAAATGTATAATGTCTGTTTGTTTTGGATGAAATAATTTAGATAAGAAATTAGAAATTATAGAAGTACTCATAATATACTAATACCATTTACCCAGAATTTAGTTAGCAGACCATGGTAGGAAGAGGATCTCATCACAATGCAGGACCCAGTGCACCTCAAATGCTTGATATGCAAGAATTTGTGAGGGTTTTAAGAGATGGAATTGGGCATAGGCCTGAGAACCCACATGAAGAGCTTTCAAAACTATTGAAGACTTATTCCAATTTGGGAGGCAGGAGTTTTGAAGGAACTGAGAGTGTGATGGAAATTCAAGCATGGTTGAGAACACTTGATAGGATTTTCAATGACATGCAGTTGGATGACCAAAGGAAGAGGCAAGTAGCTTCAAGACAACTGAAAGGGGTAGCTTTAAGCTGGTGGGAGGTGATCATAGCTGGAAGAAATGAAAATGAAATCACTTGGAATCAGTTCAAGGAGATGTTGGAGGCAAGATTTGTACCAGCATCAGCCAAGACCATTTTGCTTGAAGAATTTATCAAACTTAGGCAGGGAACTTTGAATGTCACTGAATACACTCAAAAGTTTGAGGGGCTATCTAATTATGGAGCAATGCTAGTGGCAGATGAAGCATCCAAAAATGATAGGTATATAAAAGGACTGAACCCAGGACTTAGCAGAGCTATGCTACCATATGCAGATAGAACATTTGATCAAGTAATTGATCTGGCCTTGAAACTGGAACAACATGACAAAGAAAGAGAGAAATATAGGAATTTTAAGAGCAACAACAAGAAGGATAAGGGAAGATATCACCCTTATGATAAAAAGAAGGAGGAGGCAGACAACAGGAAGGGTAAAGATACAAAAGCCAATGATACTAAGAAGAAATTGGTTTGCCATCATTGTGGAAAAGAAGGACACATCAAACCAAGGTGCCCAGAGTTAAAAGGAGGAGCCTTCAAATGCTACCTATGTGGGAAAGAGGGGCATATGAAGAGGAACTGTCCTGAGAATAAACAGCAAGGGAAATTGGCAACTTTGGAAGGAAAAGGCAAATCTGCAGTGAAAATTGATGCTGAAAATCATGGCCAAGTGGAAGGTACATTACTCATTTGTGCCATACCCATACCAGTAGTATATGATACTGGAGCAACACACTCTTTGATTTCCTATGAATTAGTTAAAGTATTAAAATTAAACTGCATATTGGTTGAAACCCCATTGCTTGTACAAAGTCCCCTAGGGAGTTCTAGTGTTTTGAACATGAATTGTGTGGATGTGGAGTTAAACATAGGAGGAAATATTTTTATTTCCAATTTATATGTTTTAAATTACCCAAATATAGGAGTTATATTGGGGGTAGATTGGTTAAGGCAATTTAAAGCCATAATTAATTTAGACTCATCCACCATATCATTGCAAAATTCTAGAGGCCAGAGGATCACAGTTCTATGTGAAGTAGCTAAGGAAGGGAAATTGTACCATTTAGTTGACTTAGAAAAAGATCTGAGTGAACTAACAATTGAAGAAATTCCCATAGTTAATGAATACTTGGATGTGTTTGGGGAAGTTAAGGGTGTTCCACACCACAGACCAGTTGAGTTCCAAATTAATCTCATTCCAGGAGCAAGTCCAATAATCAAGAAACCTTATAGAATGGGGCCAAGTGAACTGAAAGAATTGAAAAATCAGTTGGAAGAATTAGAAGGCAAGGGATTTATAAGGCCAAGCAATTCCTGCTGGGGTTCTCCAGTAGTGTTTGTAAGAAAACATGATGGTACCTTGAGAATGTGCATAGATTACAGGGAACTAAATAAAGTAACCATCAAGAATAAATACCCATTGCCTAGAATAGATGATCTCTTTGACCAACTCAGTGAAGCTAAAATATTTTCTAGGCTAGACTTAGCATCAGGATTCCATCAAATGAAGGTTGAAGACTCAAGTGTTAAGTATACTGCATTTAACACAAGATATGGCTTATATGAATTTTTGGTTATGCCATTTGGTTTGACAAATGCTCCTTCATATTTTGTTGATTTAATGAATAGAATATTTAGAGATTATTTAGACAAGTTTGTACTGATTTTTATTGATGACATTTTGGTTTATTCTAAGACAGTGGAAGAGCATAAAAATCATTTGCATTTAGTTTTGTCAAGGCTAAGGGAAAATGATTTAAAGGCAAAATTTTCAAAATGTGCATTTTGGAAAGAAGAAGTGCATTTCCGTGGGCATGTTATCTCTGCCAAAGGAATATCAGTAAACCCTAACAAGGTAGTGGCAATCCAAGCATGGAAAAGACCTAGCACCATCAGTGAGATTAGATCATTTATGGGGATGGCAGGATATTATAGGAGATTTATAAAAGATTTCTCAAAAATATCATCACCACTTACCAATTTAACTAGAAAGAACCAAGCCTTTGTATGGACAGAAAAATGTGAGCAAGCTTTTATCAAAATAAAGGAAGCTCTGATTAATGCACCAGTATTGAGAGTGCCAGAAGGAAATGAAAATTTGGTTGTTTACACTGATGCAAGTGGCTCTGGGTTAGGGGCTGTGTTGATGCAGCAAGACCAGGTGGTAGCCTATGCATCTAGGCAATTAAAGCCACATGAAACCAGGTATGCAACCCATGATCTTGAACTAGCAGCAGTTGTGTATGCTTTGAAACTTTGGAGACATTATTTGTTAGGTGCCAAATTCATTTTGTACACTGATCATAAGGCACTGAAATATTTATTCTCACAAAAAGATTTGAACATGAGGCAACATAGATGGGTAGAGTTCCTAGCTGCCTATGATCTAGATATACTGTATACACCAGGCAAGGCAAATAAAGTTGCAGATGCCCTGAGTAGACAACATGCCAAAGTGGCCATGTTGATGATGGAAGAATTTAAGGATTTGTCTATACTTACTGATTTGGAAATTGAGGAAAACAGTGGGGTACAAATGATGACCATTGAAGAAGGTGAAGGGAAATTAAGTATGATATCTCTGCAATCAGATTTACTTCTTAAGATTGGGAAAATGCAGGAACAAGACCTAAACGTGGTGGAAAAGAAAATGCTCATATCAAAAGGGGAGGAAGTAATAAATTATCAAATTGATAAAAATGGTTATTTAAGGAATAAAAATAGGATATGTGTTCCAGAAAATATAGAATTGAAGGAGGAAATATTAAATGAATACCATAGGAGTAAGTACTCCATACACCCAGGTAGCACCAAGATGTATCAAAATTTGAAAAGAAATCTTTGGTGGAAGGGGATGAAGTCAGATGTGGCCAGATATGTTGCAAGGTGCATGACTTGCCAACAAGTCAAGGCAGAGACACAAAGGCCATCAGGACTATTGCAACCCCTTAGTATACCACAGTGGAAGTGGGAGGATATATCTATGGATTTCATAGATGGTCTGCCCAGATCTAAGAAGGGAAACACAAGTATATGGGTAATAGTGGATAGGCTAACTAAGGTAGCACATTTTATCCCAGTTAAAACAGAAAGAAATGCTCCAAAATTGGCTCAAATATTCATGAAAGAGGTAGTAAGGTTGCATGGCATACCCAAAACCATTGTGAGTGATAGGGATACCATCTTCACCTCAAGATTTTGGAAAAGTTTTCAAGAGGCCATGGGGAGTGAATTGTGCTTAAGCACTGCCTACCATCCACAATCAGATGGTCAAACTGAGGTGGTGAACAAAGTCTTAGAGGATTTGTTGAGAGCATGTACACTGGACTTTGGAGGCAACTGGGAAGACCACCTCCATCTAGCTGAATTCACATACAATAACAGTTACCAAAGCACCATAGGGATGGCACCATATGAAGCCTTATATGGCAAGCCATGTTTATCACCTATATGCTGGGTAGAGACTGGAGAAAGGGCTGTTCTTGGACCTGAATATGTTAAAGAAACTACAGAGAAAATTGGGTTAATAAGAAAAAGAATAGCAGCAGCTCAAGATAGGCAAAAGAAATTTGCAGATAGGAAGAGAAAGCAAGTGGAATATGAAGTGGGAGACTTTGTTTTCATCAAGATTTCACCTATGAAGAAAGTCATGAGATTTGGCAAGCAAGGTAAGCTTACACCAAGGTATGTTGGACCCTATAAAATTCTGGAAAGAATTGGTTCATTGGCTTACAAATTAGAACTACCAGAGGAAATGAAAGCAATGCATAATGTTTTTCATGTGTCCCAACTTAGAAGATGGGTACATGATAAAGAAGACATTTTGGAAGAGCCTACCAAAATTCAAATAAATCCTGACTTGGTTTATGAAAAAGAACCAGTGGGGATTGTAGCCAAGGAAGAAAAGAAATTAAGGAGCAAAACCTTGAAACTAGTTAAGATCCAGTGGAGTAGTGATCCTAATGACTGCACATGGGAGTTAGAGGATAAGATTAGAATGGATTATCCTAAGCTTTTTGCAAATTAAAAGGTAATTTTTTTTTCTGGAGAAATTATTTGATATGCATGGTTGATATGGTTGAATTTGTTTGCTTATGCATATGTTTGATAAGTTTTCAGAAAATGATGCTTGATATAAATGTTAGAAAAATTGTGAGGACACAATTCCTAAAAGGAGGGGTGAATGTAATACCCCAAAATTTTGTGAAAAATCATTTTTGTAAAATGATTTAATTTTTGAAATATTTAGATTTAAATATGGTGAAATTTCTGGAATAAATAATGTGCAAGTATATGTGTGCACGTGCACACTGAAATGGCACAAGGAAGAACTCCAGATTTCTTGGATTTAAAACAAGAATTAAAAAGCAATACAAACATGATTTTGCAACATGGTTATTTGATTTCTGGAATTATATGGATCATCTTAGAAAATAAGAAAAGTAAGTTTTACTTTAAATCAGTAAACAAATTTTATTTAAAACCCAGAAAAGAAAAATTACACATATATGTTATAGGGATTTGTAAACCTGTATACATATAGGTGCATATGTTTCTGAAATTAAAGAGGAATTAAATAAGCCTAGATAAGATATGCATACAAATATGTATATATTTTTAAGTACTGAGAAGTATATATATATATATATATATATATATATATATAAAAGCAAGTGAAACTATAACATTAAAATGACATGAAATGTGATACAAGTTAATATGCTTGTATAGGCAAAAATAGCAAAGGGGATTCTCAGAAATAATTAAAATATGAAATAGGATAGTCACACTTTTAACATGACTAGGTGAGTGGCCATTTTCTGAAAAGTAAAATAAAGAAAATGCAGTCTTTAAATTGGTTAATATGGCCGGGGTATTATGAATGAAAAATGCATGATGCTAGCCAGGACAGAAATGGAATTCTGTTTTAACAAAACCCTAGTGGAAAGATGTATATAAATAGGCAGTTTTAGCCAGTAGAATTATTTTACCCCGAGCTGCACAAAAATAAGAAAGGAAGAAAAATATTGGAAGGAAGGAGAAAACACTCAAACAAGGATTTTCTGGATTAATAAGAAGAAATATTTAGGTGAGTAATCTCACTGAGTTCATGGCATTAAGACCTGAGATGAGGCAGCCACTTTTTGCCATTTATATATATATAGTCTGGTTTTGATGTATATGATTTCATCAATGCTTTTTGGATGCCTTATTTTAAATCTGATATGATTTAATATGGATGATTTTGATGATCTTTGATTGGTTGAGACATTTGTCTTTGGATGTGTATCATACTGTTTTGTTTATACTCATAAATGTTGAAGTCTAGGATCTTAAAAATTATATAGAGAATACTCTCAACTGTTATAGATCTATGGCATGGAAACTTTACAAAAAAAATGTTGGGAGCTGCATTATACTTGGTATAAGTGCTGAGGCTTGAAAAGAAAAATGTTAAGGGTGCAATAGAAATTTTCTAAGTGCTGAGCCCTTGATCAAATCAAAAAAAAAAAAAGAAACTCACAAGCTAAAATTATGATTGAACCAGATTTTGAATCTGAATCAATCATAAAGGCTTGCAGATCAATATAACATGCCATGCCTCTTTTACAGTTGAAAATGTTCTTATGTTTTACTAAGATCAAGACCTATTGACCCCATTTAGGAAATAACTGTCTGCTTATCTCTGAGGAGAATTATGCTAGGAAAGATTATGGATGTTTCCATGTTTGCAGTGACATGTTCACTTAGCATATTTGATGTTAGGATTTAAGACAATACACTAGTAAATAAACTAGGGAAGGGAAGGCCAAGAAGACTGCTGGAATGCTTGTCATATTTGAAGTATGCAAGTTGGCACATGGTTTGTTTAAGCCCTGAGATCTTTGTGCAATGATGTGAATTAGTTCATTGCAATGTGTCCCAGTGATTCCTTAATAGCAGATGAGGCAGGGATTTAAATTGAATAATACAACCTGTAAATGAAGAAATAGGAATATGGATATTTCTTAGGTTGAATGGTATGGAACCAAGATGGTTCCAGTGAATGCAATTGTTGCAAATAGATAATTATGTTTGTATGATTATGTATGCAAGTGTAAGAATGATAAATGAATATATCATACCTGAACCAACTTAATTATACTATGTTAAAATAATTGATTGCAGAAATTTGCTTAAATAACAAGTTAGTACTCTTATATTCTCTATTGCTTAATATCATGAATGTATTGATGTTACTCATACCAGATCATAGATCTGACCCTTGTTTGCTCATGGCATATGGGGTGTCTCATTTTAAAATGAGGCAGCCACTCATGCTCTTTCAGGTAATCCAGGCACTAAGTAAAAATGAAGTTATGGCTATTATGGAGGAGTGAATGAACATGCTAGTTAGTTTCAATAAGAGCTTAAATTGATTATATCTGCATGTATTCAGGAAAAATTTTATGTTTCTAAGATTTCCAGACATGTATTGAATATTTTATGGTTAGTGATCAAGTTGCCCTTATGTTCTGTAAAGTGTCAGATTAAATTTGTTGTTCTGTTGAAATTGTTGTGTGTTAAGGTTTGATTTGTTTTTGAAGTAGTGTCTGAAACATAAACAAGAAAAATATGCTCAAGTATCAGCTATAAAAATCTGGTAAGAAATATACAATTATGTGAGCTACTGTTTTGCATAATTTATATATATGTATTAGCTAATCTTGAGACATAACAGAGCACTGAGTTTTAGAATAAAATCTGGATTTAGCAAGAAGTAAACTTAAAAGGATTCTATTTCCTTTTACTGAAATGCTTTGTAAATAAGTTTAAATTCATTTCTGAATTGTATTGAGAAAAGTAAAATGTTTTTAAAAGCTTCAGACAGAATGCAAAGAATGATATCTCCATTGCTTTGAACTAGTGTGTAGCAGATACAGGATTCATGAGTTAACCAGCTTCAAATAAATGAAGTATTGGTTGATCATGATAGATTGTATTCTGAAAATAAAAATGCATTTCAAAAGCTTAGTACATTTAGCACTTGTTTCACCCAGATTTCTGGAAAATGAGCAAAGATTTTGACATGTACATGTATATCTGTGTACATGTTGATATCTGGGCAAAAATATAAACATAAATTCCTAGAACAGTTGTAGGAATGGATTTCAAAAATAATAAGCAAGAACTATTGTTTTGTATGTTAGATTAGAGGCAAAAATTAAATATATATGTGTAGATATAGGTAGATATCAGATTTCAAACCATACAGGAGAAAAAAAAAGAAAAAAAAAACAAAAATTGTGTTTGAACCGACCAGCATAGCACTCGAACTCGTGACCTCTCATGTATAAGTTAGGCGCGTTTCCATTACGCCTAGATGTTGCTTGTGTTCACTTAGGATCCACTTTCTTTTATACTGAATTTGATACTATCCAGACTTTAACACAATCATCTATATTAAAAGCTTGTTTACCACTGATTATTACTTGATCATTTCTTAATTATAATGACAGACTAAAGTACATGTTTCCAGTGGATTTTATGGCCAAAAATCAGGATACAATAATTAATCTGAAATGCTAAAAATCTAAATTAAACAGAATGTTCTTGTACAAAAAAAATAAAGTATATACTCTGATTTTAAACAAGAAGAACACATACATCTTCATATGTATGTGTATGATATTAGATATACACTGATATATTTATATTGGTAAGTTATTTTGATCCTGGATATATTTTGTTTATTGGAGAAAGAAAATGACCTTGGAAAATATATTTGTAATGAATGATATATCTATATATCATCTCTAAAAAAAAGTCCTTATGAAATTAGGGTGGAAATAGGAGGGTCATTTCATTTGTGGTGGTGTATTTCGATGATATACTGATTTACAGTGGGAGTCCAGAGGAACATTTGAATCATCTTAGAGAAGTGCTGATGGTATTGCGACAAGAACAATTCTATGCTGCAACGAAGAAATGCGTGTTCATGACGCATAGTGTTTTATTTCTGGGGTACGTTGTGTCGGAGGAAGGAATACAGGTTGACCAAAGTAAAGTTGAAGCAATTAGAGATTGGCCGCAGCCCAAGACGATAACGGAAGTTCATAGTTTTCATGGGTTGGCTTCATTTTATCGAAGGTTTATTCCACACTTTAGTAGTGTGATGGCGCCTGTGACTGATTGTATGAAGGGTAAACAGTTTACATGGACGGAGGAAGCAGGAGTTGCTTTTGAACGAATCAAGGAATTGTTGACGACAGCACCAATCCTAGCATTACCTGATTTTCAGTTGTTGTTTGAATTACATACTGATGCGTCAAAGGTTGGGATTGGAGGAGTGTTAAGTCAAAGGGGTCGTCCTATTGCATATTTCAGTGAGAAGTTGTCAAGAGCGAAGATGCAATACAGTACATATGATGTGGAATTCTATGCTGTTGTACAAGCTATTAAACACTGGAGACATTATCTATTTCAGAAAGAGTTTGTTCTGTATACTCATCATGAAGCATTGAAGCATTTGCAAGGGTAAGACAAGATTTCAGCGAGACATGCATCGTGGATTGCATATCTGCAACAGTTTACTTTCGTTGTTAAACACAAGTCAGGGGTGACGAATCGAGTGGCTGATGCTTTAAGTAGGAGGAGTCATTTGTTGACGACAATGAAAGTTGAGGTGACTGGTTTTGAATTATTGCCGAAGCAGATTGCAGAAGACTCTTATTTTAAGAAATTTGTTGAAAGGGACAATGAAGGGAAGACTGATGAGTTTATGATGGTTGATGGTTTTCTTTTTAAAGTAAATCGGTTGTGCATACCGGAGGGTAGTCTGAGAATGAAGATTATCAAGGAGTTACACGAAGAGGGACATGTTGGGAGAGACCGTACCTTACAGTTGATTTCACAGTCTTACTTTTGGCCATCAATGAGGAAAGAGGTAGAGAAGTTTGTGGAACGTTGTCATATTTGTCAGGTTTCGAAAGGAACTGCGACTAATGCTGGTTTATATATGCCGTTACCCGTGCCTGTAAAACCATGGGTGGATATCAGTATGGATTTTGTTTTGGGTTTGCCTAGAACTCAAAGGGGAAATGATTCTATATTCGTTGTGGTGGACATATTTTCGAAGATGGCACATTTTATTGCTTGTAAGAAGACGGCGGATGCTGTTCATGTTGCTCAGTTGTTTTTCAAGGAGATCTATCGACTTCATGGATTGCCAGAATCTATTGTGTCGGATAGAGATACTCGATTTCTGAGTTACTTTTGGTTAAGTCTGTGGAAAATGGTGGGAACGAAGCTGAAATTTAGTAGTGCTTATCATCCGCAAACGGATGGACAGACCGAGGTCGTGAACAGATCGTTGGGAAACTTGTTGAGGTGTCTTGTTCAAGACAATATGAAGAGTTGGGATGTGAAGTTATGCCAGGCAGAGTTTGCCCATAATCATGCTGTAAATCGAAGTACTGGGTTCAGTCCATTCCAGATTGTATATTCTAGTATGCCAAAAGGACCGTTGGATTTAACGGTAATACCACATTCAAGGGGGACAGTTAAGAAAGCTACTGATTTTGTTGACGGGTTGACGGAATGTCATAAAATCGTTCAGGAACGATTGGAGAAAGCAAATGAGAAATATAAATGATCTGCTGATTTGAAGCGAAGGAGTGTTGAATTTCATGAAGGAGATTTGGTTTATGCAGTGTTGACAAAAGATCGTTTTCCAGTGGGAACGTACAATAAATTGAAAGCACGAAAGATTGGTCCAGTGGAAATTTTAAAGAGAATCAATGAAAATGCTTATAAATTGAAGTTGCCAGATGATGTGTATACGTCTGACGTATTCAATGTAAAACATCTCGTACCATATCATGGAGACGAGTTTGTTGTGGATGCAGAAAGGTCAAATTCGAGGACGAATTTTTCTCAACCTGGGGAGGATGATGCAGCCCAGAATGGAGAAGTCATAGGTCGTGTACGACCTAACATGGGGATAAGTCGAGACCGACCTAACAAGGAAGCTAACGAGTTAACTCGTGTCCGACCTAAAGCTATAGGAGCAAGTGCTGGGTTACGACCTAAAGGAAGTACTGGGTTACGACCTAAAGCTATAGGAGCAAGTGCTGGGTTACGACTTAAGGGAAGTGTTTGGATTATGGAACGACTTAACGGAACTGGTGACTTAACGGAACTGGTGATAAGTCATCACCGAGTTACGACTTAGTTAAGTCTCGTGAACGACCTAACGAGTCAGGAGTTAAGTCGCTGAGGATGGAAACCGTTGATTCTCTGCCGAGTTAATCTCTACCATTGGTTTCTTTAAGTCGTCGCATGCTTTTAAGTCGCTGAAGCTGTTGCCGTTGTTTTCTCTGTCGAGTTAATCTCTACCGTTGATTGCTTTAAGTCGCTGTTCTGGGATGCCGCCAGTTTATAAGTCGTAGGTCGTATTTCTGTAAGTCGTATGTGTTGTGTAACATGTTGGTAAGTCGTTGAATAATGTAACTAGGTCGTTACCGACCTAAGTGAGTCGTTGTGTTGTACTTGTATTGTAATAAGTCGCTGTTTTATCTTAGGTCGTCGCCGAGTTAAGGTAAGTCGTAGGTCTGAAGCTATAAGTCGGAACCGACTTAAGAGTTGGTAATTTCTGTTGAAAATTTGTAACGCCTATAAATAGGCCGTGTGAGTCATTTGTATTGGTTGTTGATTTTTGAATAAAATTCTCTTTTGATTGCTGTGTGCTTTCATCTAAATTGGTAGTTGAGTGTAATCTCCTATCTCCTCTTTCGGTTAATCGAGTGCGCTCGATTCAACGATTGTAGAAGCCGATTTGCGGAATCTAGTGCGCTAGATCAACGCTCGAAGAATTGAAGATCTTTGAACCCGGTATCGTGCACGATCAATGAGTTCGGGATAGCTAGAGTTCGGTATCTTCGGATCAACGAATTCGGGCAATTCAGTATCTTCCAATCCATCGATTACTACATTCATCGATCTACATTGTTTTTGTAATATCCGCTGCGTCACATTTAATCGTCAAATATATTTCAACTTTCAAATCGTTGTACTCGAAATAATTTGGAGATTAATTAGTAAAATGTGAGTACTCACCATTAACCAAATCATTTCACTTCCTACCAACATTCATTTAATCTAACACTTCACTCAAATTTTTGTCAAATACAACTAATCATCATACTCCATTCCTCCTTCCCAAGCTCTAGAAAATCCGGTAGAGCTTTCCCGGTACTTGAAACTTCCTCCTATCTCCTTGGAATAAAATCGATGGTATTCTTGCAGCACTTCTTCCTTTTTTTCCTTGCTTCGGAGTTCCTCGAACTCCATCCTTCTCTCTTATAGGGCTCGGCCTAGGCTTGTTTGGGTGGTGGAGCTTGGCCTTAGCGATGACGGTGGTGGTCGTGTACTTAGAAGAGAAAGAGGTAGAGTTTGAATTTGTTTTGAGGTGGAATACTATATTTTTACTTTACTTTCTTTTTTCTTACTTTTTTCACCATTATATTCCTAAGGAAAGAAGCCATTAAAATAGCTTAATGGAAGAAGAAGATAATGTGTGTGATAAAATGAGAGAAAAACTTGTGTATTTATAGCCTTGAATTCCTTGAGCACTAAGGAATGTAAATGGACAAAATTACCCTCCCCATCACCATCATTTTCGGCCCTCCCCTTCTTTTTACCTCCCCTATTACATTACTCTCTTCTTTTCTCATTGCTTAATAGCTAAGGGATGTATTTGGATGAAAAAATGGACTTAAGGTGAGATTTGATTTGACTTGTGTTGGATTTGATGAAAATATGCTTTTCTTTACTTAATTAAACACTTAGCTTAATTAATCCTTAGTTAATATAATTAAGGTGTTCATTTCTTTGTGATGTTTTTATATAATAACTATTTAAGTTGCAAGACGTTTACACAACTTATATTGAACAAAACGTTGATTTTCGACAAAACGTTTTCCGATCATATTTTCTGTTTTTGATCTAACTATTTATTTATGTAAACAAAACTTGAAATATGTTTCTTATCATATTTAAATAATTAAAACAAGTTTATTTTAGTTATAAACCCATATTTAGTAATATTAAAATCCAACTGTAAAAATACGACGTCGATTGGTCGAAGTGGGGCGAAGCTTATACATTTTTATAAAACAAGTATTTATATATTCATAAAAAATTTATCAATCAATATCATTTTATAACAATTTAAAAAGAATTATTTATCATTTAAAACAATAATTGAACGTATATCCAATTTTATCGAAAACCGGCTTTTGTCAATTTTATGATGAAAATCCAAAATCTCTTAGTTTTGTAAACCAATTCCAAAAATAAGTTCACCATTATTATTTATCACATAAAGCATGATTATTTAAGTTTTGAAGATTCTATATTTGAATATCTAAAGTTAATTAAATTTTCCATTTAAAAGTGATAAAATTACGGGTCGTTACATAGCCATCCAGGTAAAACTGAGCAGCAGATGGTGGCAGTTAAGAAGGAGAAGTTAGAGGATAGAAAGTCTTCGAGGAGCTCCCGCAAGTCCCGCAAGCGCAAGGCCAAGGGGAGTCTTCCGAGGAGGCCAAAGAACAAGAAGGAGACATGAGCATGGAGCCTATAATCGGTATCTCTGACAGTAATACGACTCCCAGTGGGGATGTTGAGGGGAAGAAGAAACTTCCTACCAAAGGCGGGAAAGGAAGTGGTGGCAAGGAGCATTGACGAGCTCGAGTGACAGCGAAGCCGGATTTTGTAGCATTTTGATTTGTTCGACATGTATTTTGTACATGTGTAGAGTCTGCACTTATCACTTTTGTTGTTGTAGCATCCGTACTTTTCTTTTTGTTGGTCGATTTTATATGGGTATTGCACTCACATTTTGACTTTGTACAGAAAATGTTATGGGAAATGAAAAGATTAATGTTTCTACTGCTATCACTTCGGTGTTCTTTCTTATTTATCACGTACTTAGCTTGTTTTTGTACCACTTATGTGGGTACATGATGCGATTCCTTGTTTCTACAATTTCTATACTTCATATTGCCACGGCGTGTTTTGCGGTATATGATGTCTTTATTTATGTGATTTCATGCCTTATGTATGCATTTTTTTAGTTTTACAACTAGATCTGTTGTGATTGCTAAAATTCTTTATTTGGCATAACAGGACTATGGAGTAGTTTTCCTTTCAACTGAGTGTTGGTGTGTGTGCAGCCCCTACTTCACAGGGTTGTTTACTCCGAACACTTGATAAATAACCGGTTGACCCGAGCAATTCCTCTGACGTCTATAGTCAAATTTACTTTGCGGTTCCTATCTTCGGGACCTTGTGACTCGAATGTCAACAATCGGAATTCTTTGCCGATTTCTAGTTCTACGACATTGTTGGACTCAAGTCGATTCTTTTTTATAGTGGGAGATGATCCTTGCTAGTCCTACAATAGACAAGTTTCCCGGTATTGTCAGGACAATACCGGAGTTACAAATCTTAACGGTTTGCTGATGATGCTGAGGCAACATCAAGTAGTGCTTAGGCGGCTTATGAAATGCGCAGCTTTTGAGAGTGCACGGCTTACGAAATGCACGGCTTTTGAGAGTGCGCGGATTACGAAATGCGTGGCTTTTGAGGGTGTGCGACTTACGAAATGTATGGCTTTTGAGGGTGTGCAGGTTACGAAATGTATGGCTTTCGAGGGTATGTGGCTTATGAAATGCATGGCTTTTGAGAGTGCACAGCTTACGAAATGCGTGGATTTTAAGAGTTTGCGGCTTACGAAATGCACGACTTTTGAGTTTGAGTCGATTTACTTTCGTCGACTTAGCGAGTAGGCGGAGCGTACTTAGGTATGGTTTCACTTTCCCAAGCAGCTATTGAATGATTTTTGAATTGTTTTACTTTCATTGACTCGACGAGTAATTTATATGAACATGGTTTTATTGGTTCAAGAAATATAGAGATTTCATTGATAAAATGGAAAGTAGAGCAAATTTAACCTATTTACAATGCCCCTAGTGTTGTCGGGCGCCTTATTTGCAAAAATATGAAATACATATATAAAAGCTAAATAAAATAATGTCGGAGTGAGTCGCTTTTCCGAGCACGGGGAATATGAATTCCATCGACTGTGGTCAGCTTGAAAGTGTCATCTCCGAGCTTTTGCCCGATTGAGTAAGGCCCTTCCCAGTTTGGTCTGAATGTTCCAACAGCCAAATAGATCCTATTCAGGACGAGATCCCCCACTTCAAAAGTACAGTTGCGAACCTTGGTGTTAAAGTGCCATGTTACCTTTTTCTGGTGAGCCATGGTCCTTAGCTCGGCTTCCTCCCGTTTCTCGTCAATCAGATCAAGTGACTCGAGCAAGAGCTGCTCGTTCTCTTTTTGATTGAAGTTTCGTTTATGATGGGAAGGAACTTCCAATTCGACCAGGATCATTGCTTTGGATCCGTATGCTAGGGCGAATGGCGAGTGTCCAAATGTTGACTAGTGCATTGTCCGGTAAGCCAATAGTACAAGTGGAAGCTCGTCAACCGAATTTCCTTTGACTTTCATCAGTCGTTTCTTAATGGTGGACTATATGATTTTATTCACCGTCTCCTCTTGCCCATTTGCTTGAGGGTGGGCCACTGCAAAGAAACCCTTTTCGATGCAAAAACGCTTATAAAAGTCCTTGAATTCAGCGCTTTCGAATTGAGTTCCGTTATCTTTGATGATTTTCTGTAGCGCTCCAAACCTGCAAATATTATTTTTAGTGACAAAGTTAATTACTTTCTTAGTAGTAATAGTAGCCAACGGTTCTACTTCGGCCTATTTTGCGAAGTAATCAACAGCAACGATAGCATATTTGGCTCCTCCTTTAGCAATTAGGAGCACGCTGATCAAGTCAATACCCCAGACCAAGAATGGCCATGGGCCAACCATTGGCGTAAGTTCTGTGGATGGATTTCTCTGTATTTTGGCGAACTTTTGGCATTGCACACATCACCTGGCGTAGTCCACTGTGTCACAGTTGATGGATGGCCAGAAATAACTGTATCGGAGGATCTTCTTTGCTAGAGCCTACCCTGCAATGTGGTTTCCACAATCACCTTCATGGACTTCCCTGGGGATCCTTTTGGCTTCGCTGTTGATCACATATTTGAGTAAGGGAGTAGAGAATCCCCTCCTGTAAAGAATTTCATTCTGTAAGATGAACCGTGGTGCTTTCCGGAGTAGCTTCTTTCGCTCCTTCCGATCCCTAGGGAGTGTACCTTTAATAAGGTAATCTTTGATCCATGTCATCCATGATTCCTCATCCTCTACAGTTACCATAATTCAATCGATATCCATATCATCTATGCTGGGTAATGTAAGCATTTCGACTAGGGCCAGTCTCATTGACTGAGCATCTCCGGAATTGGCTAGTTTGGTTGGGTGATCCACTTGCATATTCAGTTCCCTCGGAATGTGACTTAAAGTGTAGTGCTCGATGTTCTGCAGCAATTCCCATGCTTTTTATAGGTAGAGGGTGAGGTTGCCCCTTGCCTGGTACTCCCCTTTCACTTGGAAGATGACTAGCTGAGAATCAGAAATGCAGAGCTTTTATTCCTAATTCTTTAACGATTTTCAATCCAGCCATCAAAGCCTTATATTCTGCTTCATTGTTGGTGGCAGGAAATTCTAGTCTTAAAGCATAGCAGATAGATCGTCCTTCGAGGGTTTTCAGTACTACCCCTACACCTAAATAGGGTTCATTTGATGCACCATCAACAAACAACTTCCATTGTGGCACCATGTTCGAAGTGCTTTCTTCTTCACCGTCCCGCTCGGTAAATTCGGCAATGAAATCTGTCCGTGCTTGTCAGTTGATAGCACTTCGAGGGTGATAAGTGATTTCATATTGGCTTAAATCAATATTCCATTTTAGAAGTCGACCTGATGTCTCTGGGCGAACAACACTTGTTTCAGGGTTTGATCCATCAACACCTTGATGGGATGAGCCTGGTAGTACGGTCGTAGCTTCCTCGATGTGATCAACTGGCTATAAGCGAGTTTTTCCAACTTTGGGTAATTCTTTTTAGCTCCAGTGAACTGCTTATTGATGTAGTAGACGAGTTGTTGGACCCTAGCCTCTTCATGTACCAATGCTGCACCTAGAGCATGGGTCAATACAACGAGATAAAAGAACAAATCTTCCTCATTTATTGGCTTGGATAAGACTAGTGGGTTTACAAATAATGGAGTGATTCTTCAAAGGCCGTTTGGCACGCTTTGTTCTATTCAAAATTATTCTTTCCCTTCTTTAATGCATCAAAGAACAGTATGCTTTTGTTAGTTGCTCAGGAAATGAATCGGCTTAGCGCTGCGATCTTTCAATTTAGATTTTGTATTTCCTTGTTGGTCGTGGGGGCTTTGACGTTCCTTAGGGCGGTAATTTTTTCCAAATTAGCTTCAATTCCCCTTGCATTCACGATGGAACTAAGGAATTTGCCAAAAGAAACGTCGAAAGAGCATTTTAGCGGGTTGAGCTTCATTCCATATTTCCGCAATATTTCAAATATCGTTGCGAGATTGTCTAAGTGATTCTTTGATACGCGTGATTTGACAAGCATGTCATCCATGTATACTTCCATTGTTTTCTCGATCTGATCTTTGAACATTGTGTTTACTAGTCGTTGCTAGGTTGCCCTGCGTTCTTTAGTCTAGGTCATGACTCGGTAACAATATAATCCAAGGTCGGTAATGAAACTAGTATTCTCTTGATTGGGTCCATGCATCATGATTTGGTTGTATCCAGAGTAGGCTTCCATACAATAGTAGCTCCTGGCCTACCGTGGTGTCAACAAGCTGATCGATCTTGGGCAATGGGAAGCTATCCTTTGGGCAGACTTTGTTCAAATCTGAGTAATCAATGCAAGTAAGCCATTTCCCGTTGGACTTCTTTACCAAAACTGGATTTGATACCCATACGGGATAGGTTGCATCGTGGATGAAGCCGTTTTCCAATAGCTTATCCACTTCCTCTCTTAGTGCAGCAGATCGTTTCGGTCCCAGGATGTGCCTCTTTTGCCTCACTGGAGTGTACTTGGGATCGATATTAAGTGTGTGACATGCTATCTTTGGCGATATCCCACACATATCAGAATGCATCTAAGCGAACACGTTCAGATCGGCGTGAAGAAACTTGACTAACTCCGGTCGCATCTTGGTTCCAAGATGTGATCCTAGTTTCAGTACTCATGTCGGGTCATCCATGTCTACAGGGACATGCATCGTAATCTCTGCCTGTGTTGCCCGTTCCTCCTCTAAAATCTTCTTTCTAGGGTCCATAGCCTTATTGAATCGATTATGGTCCTCAAGTCAGGGGCGGTTCTATAGTTGCTATGATGATGGTTCGCGAATGTGGAGAATTTTCTCCACACTCTTCCTTTTTTCTTTCCTTCTTGTTCCACGCAATTCAGCAATGTAGCATTCCCTTGCGACACTTTGGTCTCCCTTTATCACTCCAACTCCGTTTTTCGTAGGGAATTTCATAGTGAGACACCATTGTGCCACTATAATTTGAAAATCAACGAGGGCCGACCATCCCAAGAATGCATTATGGGCCGAGGTATCGTTAATTATCATAGAGGTTTGGGTGAGAATCACTCTTCGATCTCCTATTTTGAGTTCAACGGGTAGATCAATTGTGCCAATTGGTTGTAGCGGATGACCGGTGAATCCTTGGATTTTGGTTCGGCACGCAAAGACATCCTTTATGTTAAGCTTCGTTTGGTCGAACACATGTCGAAACAGAATGTTTACTGATCCTTCGGTATCAACCAACACCGGAGTACGACAATGGGTCTGATTCCTATCGTCACCACCATTGGATCAAAATTTGGAGCTTCTATTTCTTTACTATCCCAGTTTTGGAACACGATGTTGTCATTGAGAATCCTCTTTTGTTTAGCGGGGGTCCCATCTTCAATTGCAAAGCCAGTTTCCTATGGATCATGTTTGAGTGAACTAGCATATCGTTCCATCTCGCCCTAACTTTTCTATGCCAGATGAGGGCCTCCCAAAATGGTATTGATGATAAGTTTCTGTTCAGCTCGTTTGGATCCATCTCCGCTTGATCCAGATTGGTTTCCTTGGGTGTTAGGAGCATGAGGTCTGGTTGGCCGATCGAAACTTTGGGCCTCTTTACATACTGTTGGAGCTAGTTTTCTCTAATCAGTTCTTCAATCACGTTCTTCAAATGGGGACACTTGTTTGTGTTATGGTTGTGGGTTTTGTGGAAGGGACATAAGTTCCCCGGCTTCCTTTGTTGCTCAGACTCTTCTTTCTGAGGCGGCTTCGAGTACTCTTATGTTCCTTGAGTTGCTAGGTAAATATTCTCCAAGCTGTCGTTCAACGGAGTGTATTCTTTGCGTTTTAGACCTCTAAGTTTCTTTCCACCTTCGTTGCCCTTGCTGGTGTTCTGATGATGGTTCTTCCTTTTGTGGTCCCCATCGTTTCTAGCAGTTACTTCAAAATTCGTATCATTTTGATTGGCCGCCACATTACTCTGAATCGATTCATTTGGTCGCATATAAGTATTTTTACCTTCTAATGTATTTGCCTCTTTCGGTCTCAAGTACTAACTAGCCTTTCGATTGAATTCTTTCATGGTGGTCGGTTGCTTCATTTTAATCCATCTCCCAAAATCTGTCTCCAGATGGATCAAGCGGACTAAAGCCATGAAAATCATATCCTCGTTTGGATTGCTCACTTCAATGATGGCTGTGTTAAAGCGGTTCATGAACAATTTTAGTGATTCGTTGGGTCCTTGGAAGTAACCGGATAGAGACATCACGTCCTTTGGCTGAGCCGTATGCAGTCTAAATTGATCCAATAACTTCCTGGCTAGCTCGTCAAAGGTTGAGACAGATCGCAGAGGGGGTCTGGTAAACAACATGGAGGCAACTCCTTCCAGGTAGATGGGGAAACATCTGCAATGAACTACATATGTTGCCCTTGAACCATCCATATTCCAAATGTACTTGTACAAGTGCTATTGAGGGTCAGTAGTTCCATTGTAGGAGGGCATAGCTGGTGGCATGGTGAATTTCTTGGGGTACTTTGCCCTTAGGATACTATCGGTGAAGGGAGTTCGACTCGGAGTGGAACCCCAATCATCATCCTTTCTACCCTTTCCTTCTTCCATCAAGCGTCTGACCATATGCCCAATGTATGCCTCACTTGTCCATTCATCCGCAGGTTGGTTGTCAGTAGCTGAGCCAAGTGTTTGACTTTGCAAACGATCTTGGTTGGCTGGCCGAAGCCTAGGCTCTCTTGTCTTTGGCTGAGTCATTCCTGTAGAGATCCGTTAGCAGGTGGTTGCTCTTATAAGTGGAGTTTGATCATTTGAGTTAAATTCTCATTCCTTAAGTTACTCGCCTTCCATAGAGTCAGTATCAGCTACTAGTATGTCCTCTTGTGGAGTTTTCACTCCTAAGTTCAGGCTTGCAGTAGGCGCTTTTACAGTGGACGGAGTATTAGCATTTTCCACTATCGTGACGCCTTGAACTCCACCCATTACTTCCTTTTTCTTCTGTTTTCTGTTTCTTCTACCTGAGCCAGAAACAGAAGAAAGCTCTTGCTCTATAGCATCCACGGCTTTAGGAGCCGTTCTAGGAGTAGTTAGTGACTGGAGCGCTAATAGAGTATCTATCTTTTCCATAAGAGCCTTTTGACTGTTTGTCATTTTCTAGTTAATTTCATCAACCATCTGGTTTAATTCTCCCTTAGTCACAACTTCATGCTGAGTGGAGGATATTGGCAATTGATCTCCAGTGTTAGTTCCAAGTTGTAGGTTGTTGGGGTTGTTGACTTCAATTTGCTGAGGGTTTGTTTCTTCTCTAGCAATGGTAGCTCCTATGGATCTTTCGGAGGTAGTTCTTTTTCTTTCTGTTGCCATTGATTCTCAACAGCAAATCTTCTAAGCAGAGATTGAGGATCCAACTTCTGAACCTATCTGATCCAAAGTAGATAGCTAGATCTAAGCCTGAGTTGGGTTCTCAGTGAAAGCACCAAAATGTTAACCCAAAAAATGGATCAACACCCTGGATCAAGTGTGAAAGCACCATCCATGTTCTTACAGAGCAATAATATAGAGAATAAATGTAAAAAGAGCAGAAATAGTAAAAAAGACAAAAAAAATTTATAGTGGTTCGGCTGTTAATGAAGCCTACATCCACTTTATAACTTTCTATTAACTAACCGTTGTTAAAAGTTGAATCGGATTACAATATGATTGAATTTTCTAAGTTAGATCAAGCCACAAGTACAAGTGTTCACTAGAGAATCACAGTGAACCCCTAGATGACTATTGTGTGGGAGGAGAAGGGTAAAGATCCAGAGTTTCAGCAGCGAGTCGAGAAGATCCCCTTTATATTGTAGGTAGGATTGTATTTATGGGCACAGGAGAGCAAATAGGCTAGGGCGCTTTGCTAGAAGCCTACACTCGATGATAAAAATGTTCTATGAAAATTTCATAAAGATCCAACATAATGTGATGGATCGCTAGTGATCCATAGGGCATGGATCACTAGTGATCCATGTAATTAGGAGATTTTTGGGCTTCTTCCTTTGGGTTGCACTCCCTATCTTATATAGGTGCTCTTTATGTAATTTTGCAGCTGGTTTCCTTATTTTGATGATGATTCATGCACAGGTTGGATTGAACTATGACTAGAATCAGATGGGTCTTCACTTCTCGAATTAGGTTGCTTGGAAGGCCATGAAACTTGGCAAAGGTACTTAGAAGAGATATTGATTCATGATGCAAGAGGCTTGAATGACCCATGAAGCATCCTTATGGATCTCTAGCGATCCTGGCTGATGGATCGCTGGCGATCCATCTCCTTAGTGGATTTATTGTGCAATTCTTCTTGAGTGCTTTTGGCTTGTTCTTTTTGATGCCTTGTTCAAGTTTCAAGTTATTCTGGCATAGTCCCTAAGTTCTAACTCATATTGAATTATACATGGTTAACACTTCCATTATCACTTTCCAATTTTATTAAAATTCTTGTCCTTCTATTATTAGAATACCCTAAAAAACGTCCTTCGATGTCGTTGCTCTTCTGCTCGTGCAGATCAACCTTAGTTTTGTCATAGAACCCATGCACCTTAAGCGATGATTCCAATCTCCAGCCTTCGCTTCACACCTCCATCTCAACAAAGGTAATAAAAAAAATGAACTTTATTTTGAGTTTGTTGTTTAAATTGAGTTTGTATAATGGTATTTATATATTATATTTAAAAGAATTTCTAGAATATATATATATATATATATGTATGTATGTATGTATGTAAATTTGGGTTAAATTATCCGTCGAGAGCTTTATG
Organism: Allium fistulosum; assembly: GCA_030737815.1. NCBI lineage: Eukaryota > Viridiplantae > Streptophyta > Magnoliopsida > Asparagales > Amaryllidaceae > Allium > Allium fistulosum. The sequence continues at coordinate 905,643,479 of CM060903.1, forward strand.
AATTCTGGTTGAGATGTGGGATACCACGGTGTCGATAAGGATTTCTAAACACTTGAACGTGAAAACTGGACATAATATTTTAATGTTTAAATGGTCGAAATTCCGTTTTTGTGTCGTTGCCTTGAGAATGAAAGATAGGATTAAGTAATTAAACATGAAACTTATTTTGACCATAACTTTTGAACCGGAAGTCCAAATTTGATTATCTTTTTCTTTCTAGAAAGCCTAGACTTTTATCTACGAATTTCATGTTTTGAATTTTGCAAAATTTTGAGATTTAAAGGATCAAAAATATAGATTTTTGTCACTGACCAGGGCGTCTGTTCAACCCAGTGTTTTCTCCCCTCTTGCATTGTTCTTTTACAATTTTCCTTGCTGCTTTGTATTGTTATTTCCATGCTTCTTGAGCTTGTTTTGTGACGATTTCTTTGCTCATTTTTGGGTTTTTCAATTCTCTTTTAACGCTTTCATTTCCACAGAGGCTTGCTCTATGGATACAGTACCAAAGGGTTGTTGCTTGAATTCATCATATGAATTCAATTCAATTCTGACAATAACTATTTGAAATGTCTGTATTATTGACATTGAAGGGCAGTAAAATTGGTTTCACTTATTTTAAGCAATGTTGATAATATTAATGCTATATGGATTTGGTACTCTTTTTCAGATAAAGTAGAATTGCCATAACTTATTTTAAGAAATGTTGGTATTATTGACTTTGAAAGGCAGTAAAAATAGTTTACCTTATTTTAAGCAATGTGATAATATTAATGCTATATGGATTTGGTATTCTTTTTCAGATAAAGTAGAATTACCAATTTTTGATAAAATTAAAAATTGGGTTTTCTTTGACAATAATTATCTGAAATGTCTGTATTATTGACTTTAAAAGGCGGTAAAAACAGTTTTACTTATTTTAAGCAATGTTGATAATATTAATGTTATATGGATTTGAAATGTTTGTATGGTTGTTTCGTTTGCTCTTTTTTTCTTACGAAAAAGCAATTCTTAAACTGAATTATTATGATATAATGTTTATTAATTAGGCATCATTCGTATAGTTATTGACCAATAGTTATTTTGTAGGCTTTTGAGGTATGTAATACAATTTCAAATGATAGATACATTTATATATGTGGTGATGCTAAGGGAATGGCTAGAGATGTCAATCGAACCCTTCACACTATTACTCAAGAGCAGGTCTATCCCATTTTCTTCGTTGACAACCGATGTCAGGCTTTTTATTATACGAGTCTTCTGTGTCATTAATCTTGACTTGGACAAAACCATCCTTCCTATTATACTGAATTCTAATGTATAATAGAGGGTAGTTTTGTACTATTTTTAGTTGAAGACAGACAGATAAATACACAGCGAACTAAAAATCCTCAACAATTAATCATGTTGGAATGGGATTAACGATACTGATTTGAATATTTTATTTGTTAAATTTGATTACTCAAATAGCTTAAATATGGATTAATCAGGGATTATTGGATATAGTGACATTGAAGGCGTTCTCGCCATTGACGAAAATAGTGATTGGATCTTTCAATATAGATATTGACGTACATTGCATACTATTAAATAATGACTTTGTGTTCACCAAAAAATATATGTTTTTCATTAGTTTGGGTATTAATATAACAATGCAAGTTTTTTAGGACTTGGGCATAAATGATAAGACAAAGCATTTTACTTGTATTTTTAGTATTTATCTTATTTCATTTTACTTGTCACAACGGACAAGTTAAGAATATTATAAATTTGTAGGTTTCTAGTATGTAGAGTATATACTGGGGATTTGGGGTTTGATGTAGGCATATATGGCAACATTTCACAAGTCACATTAGACTTTGGGTTGGTTGTATTATTTTTTGCCATACTTGCCATTGTTCAAGTAAAATTGGTAAGGTAAGGGAATAAAATATTAGAGAAGTGATGTGGGAAGGAGAATAAGAAGATGTTGGTTGTAGAATTATGGATCTTAAGGCTAATTAAACACTAGAAGGCGCTAAATAGTGTTTTCTAACTTATGTAAATCTTTTTAAATTTCTTTCAAAATTAATATTAAATCATAGATTATCAACAAAGAAATATATCAATAATCAATCACAGATGCAATCATAGATAAAAATAAAAGCAATAAAGTAATGAAGAGAGTTAGAAAGATGACACCAGGGATTTTATACTGGTTCGGATTTTCCTACATCCAGTCTCGTACAATTGCTTGTACAGATTTCTTTTCAAATGCAATCAGTAAAACCCCTAATTTTGATTAACATTATTTAGGAAATTAATTAGACAAATTAAATAAAATAATCTATTGAAATAAAAAGAATGAGATTTAATAATTAGATGCGGTCATGCCTTAAATAATTAGTTAATAAGATTAGTTAAACCATAAGGAGAATAAGGAATAAGTATGAGGAATAAAATAGGAATAATCACATATTTCCTAACCATAACTCTTCCTCTCTCATTATCCTCATTCCATTTCACTGCATATAAACTAACTTGAGGCCGGCCATTGCCAAGGAAAACAAGAGGAGAAAAGCAAAGGAAATCAAAATTAAAGCTAAGGGGAATTTAATCAACACAACCTCAACTCTCTTTATCCAATCAAGGTAAATAACAGTCATCCATCTCACTTTTGCTTGTTTTTTTGGTTTTGTGCTTAAACCCAAATTATATGATGATATTATTATAAGTTATGAATGATTGTTGCATTATATGCGTGTTTGATAATTTATTTGGATTATTTGTGAAATTATTTGATAGGTTTTAAATGTAGAAACCTAGTTGGTGACCACCAATCGACTTGAAATTTAGATATGATGTTTAAAACATTAATTTGGAGATAAGCTTTTAATTCCATAATTTTCCAAGCTTTTATAAATATTGTATGAATTTCCTACGTAAGGAAAAGGATTTACTTCGGGTTTTAATTATTAAAAATAATTAAATAATTATTTTGGTCTCGAAATTTTTATATATGAAAGAATATGTTAATTCTGATTTTTTGTGATTTTTGGGGGTTTTTCCCAAGTTATGAATTTCTATAAATTTATTTTTCTAGAAAAGCATTTAAATTAATATTGGTTAAGATAATTAATTAAGTCGGTATACGTCTGTGGAAAGATAAAACTGACTTGCGACAGTTTTACAGAAAGAAATTGATAAATTTTGTTTTTAACTAATAGAAAATTGATAAGAAATTAGAGTTGGTGAAAAAAAATTCTTTATATAGAAAAAAAATAGTTTTCATATTAATTACGATGCTGCCATGTCATATGTTAGAATGCCGAATCCCTGATGATGGCTGATGTCCATGTTGCCACTATAAAATTCGACATCAATGTGAATAGATGCATACGATATCAACTCTATGTTGGTAAGGAATGAATCTATTTAGGTTGAAAATTTTCATATTCCTGTGCTTTTGACGTTATTGATATGATTAACATGATCGCATTTTGTCATCGGAAATTAATACTATGGATGACTGCAGCATCTGTTGCGCTTAGTTTCAGGCTTCAGAATGGGAGATGTTACAACTTGGTATCAGAGCAAAGGTTTATGTAAAATTAAAATAATTTTGAATTTAAAACAAGTTTTGAAAATGTAATCAGAATGAATTAGAGAATAAGATGGGAGTATGGGATAACGTTATGCGTACTTATATTTGCCATACATAAGTATATATTCTATCTTTATTCTTTCCCCTCTTTTAGACCATTCTTCAGTATCTTACTAAGGTTCGAATGTAGATTTAAGGAAAGTAAGTTATGGAGGTAAGAAATGAAAGAGTGAATCTCGATGGAGAAAGCACCACAACCAATAGAAATGCCAGGCCTAACACTAGAAGGAATCCGAGTCCACAAGCAACTGCAAATGTGGGAGCTGGAACACCGTCAGTGGATATGGGAGGTATGTATTAGTTCTTTGTTAATATGCTGCAAGCTGAAGTTGAAGTTGGATTAGTTAGTGGAAATGATGCTAATGTAGGAGGAGCAAATCCCGAGGTTCCTATTATCAATAACTATGCTGTGTTGAATCGAGATTATGCTAGACTTGGAGGAAAGCCATTTATTAGAACCGAAGATGCTATCGAATTAGAGAATTGGCTATTGCATTGTGAAAGAATTTTCACAGACTTAGACTTGAATGATATGCAGAAGAGGAGATTGGCATCCAGACAATTGTAAGGAGCTGCATTGTACTAGTGGAACAGTGTAACTGTGGGAATACCAAAAGAACACTTGACTTGGGCTAAGTTTAAAAGGAGATTTAAAGAGAGATTTATGTCTGAAATAGCCAAGTCAACTTTTCTTAGAAAGTTTGCTGAATTGGAACAAAGAGATATGTTAGTGGTTGAGTATGCGATCAGATTTGAAGAGCTGCCTAGGTATGGATATCCTACTGTGGACACAGTGATAAAGAGGAATGAGAAGTTTATTAGGGGATTGAAACTGGTGCTTGCCAGGGATACAATGTTGCATCTTAGAGACCCATGTGATGTAGTAGTGGAGATGGCACTAAGGAATGAAGAAATGCTTGCGTTGTTTGGTAGTAAAAAACGTGGTCAAAGTAAAAAAAAGTTCTTTCAAATGAAGGGATCTCAAAAGGGTGGAGCTACCAAGAAAGGAAAAGTTAATGGTGTTTGCTTTAAATGTAACAAGAAGGAGCACTTTGCTAATGAGTGTCATTCTGGAGATGGAAAGAAGGTAAATGGAAGGAAGAACATCGGATGTTTCAACTATGAGCAGATAGGCATTACAAGAACCAGTGTTCAGAACCCGCTAAGGCTAAAAAAGGAAAAGTGTTTGCTTTGGGACCATCTACTTCAAGGTCAATAGCAGAAGAGAAGGGAAAGGATGTGATTGGAGGTACACTTTTTATTCATGGCATACCTGTTAGAGTACGGTTGATACGGTGCATCACATTCTTTTATCTCTCATTTTTTGGTAGATAAGCTAAGTTTAGAACCATCATACCTTGTTACTACCTTAAGGGTTGCGAATCAAATAGGTGGGCATGCAACTCTTAGGATGAGATGTGACCATTTAGATTTTGGGTTATTAGGTCATATATTTGCCTGAAGTTTGCATGTGTTTGATATTGTGGGCTTTGGGATTATTTTAGGTACGGACTGGTTAAGCAAATATAATGCTAGGTATGATAATATCATTAAGACACCCTAATAATAGCGATCGAATTATAAACTCAATAGAGAACTCAAATTTTGATGTTTGCACTTTATTAGATGCAATGGAGGAGGAAGACGAGGTATATCAATTTTTTATTGTAAGAGAATTCATAGATGTTTTTGAACTGGTTATAAGATTACCGCCAAAAAGAGTTATTAAGTTCAAAATCGATCTTGTACCTAAAGCTAAACCCGTTAGTAGACCACCTAGCAGGATAACACCTACCGAGATGAAGGAGTTAAAGGTGCATCTAGTGGACTTGGAAGAGAGGATTTTTATCAGACTAAGCAGTTCGCCTTGGATAGCAGCCGCGGTATTTATAAAGAAATCAGATTGTTCGTTAAGGATGTGTATCGATTATCGTAAGTTGAATGAAAAGATGATAAAGAATCGGTATCCTTTGCCGAGAATAAATGATTTGTTTGATCAACTGAGTGGAGCCAAAGTATTTTCGCAGTTGGCTTTGGCAATAGCATTCCATCAATTGAGGATAGCTAAGAACAGTATTCCTTTGATAGCATTTTTAAAAGAGGTGTGGTTCATAGGAGTGGTTAGTCATTCCATTCAGGTTAACCAATGTGCCTGCTTTCTTTGTGGATTTGATGAACCATATTTTTAGATAGCACTTAGATAGGTTCATGTTAGTACTTATAGATGATATTCTAATATACTATAGGAATGAGTGAGGTCAAGAAACTCGTCTTAGAATAGTGCTTGAGACGTTGAGGTAGCATCAACTGAAAGCGAAGTTTTCAAAGTGTCACTTTTGGAATATAGAAGTGAAGTTTCTTAGTCTTTTAGTTTCGGAGAATGGGTTATCTGTAGATCCGGCTAAGATCAAAGCTGTTAATAATTGGAAGAGACCCAAGACTGTGATTGAGATAAAGAGTTTTCTTAAATTACCTGGCTATTACTGGAGATTCATCGAGGATTTCTCTCGCATAGTAGCATCGATGACTAAACTAACAAGGAAGAACCTAAAGTATGTTTGTACTGATAAATGTGAGGAGGCATTCCTGAAGCTAAAACATTTATTGACCAATGCGCCCGTGTTAGTTGTTCTGGATGGGAATCAAGATTTGGTGGTGTATACTAATGCATGCAGAATAGGATTAGGAGCTGTGTTGATGCAAAGAAGTAAAGTGATTGCCTACGCTTCTCAACAGCATAGACTGCATGAAGTTAGATATCCGACTCATGATTTGGAGTTGGCAGCTGTAATCTTTGATTTGAAGGTGTGGAGAAACTATCTTTGGGAGAGATATTTGGGTTGTTTACTGATCACAAGTCTTTGAGATATTTATTCTCTTAGAAGGGGTTGAATATGAGATAGCAGAGATGGTTAGAGTTCATAGCAGCTTATGATTTTGGAATTGAATATATGCCAAGGAAAGGAAATAAATTCGTAGATGCACTTAGTAGGAAACATCAGAATGCGGTGTTAGCAATGTTAACTAAATGGAAGGATTTGAAAGCATTAACTACTTGTGGTGTGCAGTTAAGACCGACGGTCGGTTCTAAACAAGAAACTGCCATGTTGTTATGTTTGGAAATTCAACCAGTCACTACAACAAAATACCCCTTTTACAACGGGCAATACCCTTTGTAATAGGGGTTTCGCAACGGGCCAGCGTCCGTTGTCTTATGCGATGTTTTAATAGACCCAGATTATTTTACAACGGTTTAAAACCATTGTAATGGCCCGTTGTAGTAAACATTTTTGCATCGGTGCAGGGCAGTTGCAATAGAGTCTTTTACAACGGTGCAAGCCCATTGCAATAGAGTCTTTTACAATGGTTAATGCCTATTGTAAATATGGACCATTTCGTTTTGTAGTACATTATATTAGAACTGGTCCAGCCCGTTGTAATAAATCTCAACTACAACAGGCATCAGCCGTTGTAATAGAGTCTTTTACAACGGCTAATGCCCCTTGTAATATGCCACAGGCACAACTAACCAAGCCCGTTGTAATAGGCCTTAACTACAATAGGCATAAACCATTGTAGTAAGCTCCAACCACAACAAACATTGTCCGTTGTCTTTTTGTCTTTTGCAACTATTTTAAACCGTTGCGAAATAAATGCAAAAATAAAATCAATTTGCACGAACTTCCATAATATACACCTATAGCAATATGTAATAACTAATAAATATTATCATAAAACAACCAAAATCACACATACAAAAAGACTAAATAAAGCCACATTCACAAAGTTCCAACACATTTCAAAAGGATTAAGTTTACATTCATAGAGAGTTCTACCGTACTACGCACATAATCCTTAAATATATACATGAGAGCTAGTTACAAAAAGCACTGACACATACAACTAATCAAAAAATACATATCAAGTTCTAAGTACCAACACAAACCAAAATACACATACATACTAGGCCAAGGAAATAAAGTCTTTGTGCCAAGTGACGGTTGGTTCAACGGCCTCTTTAATAGTGGACATCTCTGAATTCAGCCTAAATAAATAAGCTTCTGGTTCCACCACCACATGCACCCATACCTTCCAAGAACTGGTCCAAGCTTTACAAAATGTACCGAAGCATCAGGATCAGTGCTTACTATCGTCCTTTTCACAACTACGTTCTTTTTCCAACTCAATAGCATGCACTTTCTTTTCTCCAAAACATCCCGAGTTTTCGGATTTTGGTGACATTGAGTTTGCATATTGTTACTAGCGCGTTGTGACTATAAGAAAACAAAAAACAGTTCATTGGCATGTATAAATAAGCCTAATCATTCATTGGCATATAAAACTTGTACAACTTTAAACAGAAGCATATATAGGTTTACCATATGTAAACAGAGGTATATATAGGTTGCATTAATGTGGATTTAACCACTCAATGGACAAAACAAGTTGTACTGTGCTGTTTTCTAATCTATTGTAAATCTTCATTGATGTTGTGTGTACAATATGAAATTTTTTAAATGGCAAAAGTAGTCTGGTTGGAATATGAAACATGTGGAAACGAGTAGAAGGCATCAAAGGAGCAATGTAAAATCTGTCACTTAGTTTAGGAATCAACAAAGAAAAGGATATAATTATCTATGCATATACACTGACATATTAGCAAACACTTATTCAAGCTCCTCTACTCTGTCAAATCGTTTTGTGCTACAGAAATATTAATTACACTACAAAAAAATTGCTATTAAAAAATGCATACAAACACCTAACTTGGTTTGCATTTGTATGTCTTTTTTTCCTCGGTTTCAGATTGATATATGTAAACATGATGATAATCAGACTTTCTCAAACCAGTTTTTAGGTTGAATATGATCTCATGCCTTCTAGTATGTTTTTGCTTACGGTCAATTCTCAGAGAATGGAGAATTTCCAGCTAGGATGTTATGTTACTATCAATGTTGTAAAAATCATAAGAAGGATGCTAGACAGTTGGTTTAGATTAGAGACTAATCGTCTATGTGGAATTAACAAAGATTAATCAAAATGTTTTTGATTGACATGTATTTTTTAACAAATCTTTAGTTTATATACTTCATTAAAAAAACTTCTTTAATGTTGTACAAAAATATATCTATATCTAATAACTGGAATTCAGTTTTGAAATTTGAAGGCAAAGGACAAATACAGCTGTCGTTTGAAAATTTCAAATTCTTTAGAATGTATTCATTGTTCAACATAACAATGTATTTATAATTACATATTTCAAAGATAGCTACATAAATGGTTGATGAGGCCTTAAGCTTCATCTAAGCCATATGCCTTGCTTAACGTCTAGACACATGGATGCGATTTTTAAAACAGTGGTTATTATTAGTTGATCGCTTAACGTCTACTCGTTTCCTTTGACAATTTATAGCAAATGGAGGCACAAGGCGTAGGGCAGTAAGTTGAGTAATGTTCTGGTTGCCACCAACTTGGTAAGGTATGTTTTAACTTCTTTATTTATTTATTTTTGTAAGACAATTTCAGAGGTCTTTGCTAGAGACAAAATATATACACACATATACACACCGAAACTAATGAGGGGTGATGATTGTCTTGGGTTTCCATTTAAAAAATTTATAGGAAAACATTGTTTGTTTTAGTATGCTATCAACCATTACTAACACAGATTATCAGCGGTTAAACTTGTTAAATTATAAACTTAGTTTGTTAAATTTGTGTGGGTGGAATTATAATCTGATAATCTTTGGTTTGTTAAATTATAGACTAGTTTATTTTCATGGAATAGCATGAAAATAAAATAATCTGATAATTTATTAAATTATAAACAATATCTAAAATAGCAAAGAATAATGTTTTACATATCATGACATGATGACACAAATTATTAGTGATGATTATCACTTTAAATTTAAAAAATTTATAATATACCAATATATAAATTGGTATATTATCCATTATTTGTTTTAGTATGCTGTCAACCAAACCACAATTAACGGAAAGAATGGGAAAGACGATTTCACTATATTTTTGACCTGGAACAGGACCTATCACAAGAATATTTCTTTTATTAGGACGATAACTCAGAAAAGACAGATTTCCTATCTTTTCTTTCACCTCGGGAGAAATACGATCGGTGGGGGCTAATTCGAATCCCTCGGGTAAAATAAGAACAGCCCCCACGTGATCAATTCTTTCTAACTAATTCTTTCTTTAGAGTTATTGATAAAACCTAATTTATTGTCAAACATCACAGTACAAAACACCAACTAACCTTGCTTAGACAAGGACAGTGCAAGAACCTTCAAAACCGGTTAGCCAGTCGGTTCAAAGAAAGAAACCTAACCCAAACCATTCCATTTATATTGAATATTTTGATTCATCTTCTCAAAATTTAAAGCCATGCAATATGATAGAGGAAAACCTTATATAGTCATACCCGCTTACTATAAGATGCGAAATATATCATATTATTATTTCTATTTTTCCAGGCGCTACAGCTCATTACATTCAAAATTAACAATCATATCCTGAAGCACATTAATATTTTGAAACATTTATTTTCAAAGTTTTGAAATAACTAATATAAATTATATTGTCAAGTATAGTCACAGTTTCATAAACTTGTGTATATAGAAGTATACATAATACATTACAAGTTTGTTGTGTGATGTGTAGCCTTAAAATACTAAACTAATTAAAACAAAGGTTTTCAAACTAAAAGTTTCTAAAAACAAACACTTTTTGCAAATAAAATTATAAAATTGATTTTAAAATAGAGTTTTCTTATCATATTTTGAGAACTAGTCTTATATAATGTATTAATTTTTAACCATGCACATATTAATGAAAGTAAAAGTGCCACGGTTTTAACTGTACAATTGGTTCGACCTAGAGAACCTTCGACCATGGACTATCATGGTATAATCTATGGTTTGGTCTAAAAGTATTGACACATATATGAGATCCTCGTTGTGAATCTGGTCTAAGCGGCACATTTGATTTCATTATGTTTTATGTCTACATAAGAGAACTTACCTAAACTGATATAACCATATACAAAAAATGATAATCTGGATAATTTAACTCATGATTGGTATTAAGGTTGTATGTGATGTCAGATTAAGTAAAGTTGAAGTGTGATGCAAGTACACAACATTAACTTCACCGTATAGTATACTTTGTATTTAACAGTACATAAAAGTTTCGACTGAAGAAGCTAGATATATATCGTTTTCAGGACTGTGGGAGTACACTAATGCAAATTGGATTCAATAACATTGTTATTTCAATAGAGGAGATGGTATTAGAATCACAAATATATTTAGTGAGTATTCTCAAAAAGCTATACGTAAATACTTCAGATGAACATAATGCATAGACTTTTAGATATCTCTACATTTATTATACGCATTATATTTCCAAAGTTTTAAATATAGGCGTGAAGTGTTCTAACCTGAGGCGTATTAGCACGAGGTGTCTCCATATCTGCCACATTATCATTTTGCCTTCTATTCACACTCTGCAAATTGTACAAGACATGCACTTAGTAATTCATAAGCACATATCACATATTCATTAACAATAGCCAATTAACAATAACTTGCCCCCATGAACAAATTAATCAGCTCTTCTACTCTAGCCTCCAAGCGATTAACTTGGTTTTCCAATGCACACACCTTTTTTTGAATTAATTGAATAAAAACCCATTTGAGATGGTACAACACCAAATCCTAGTTCTCTCACTCTACCCTTATGTTCATTGCCAAAAACTTTTGACACTCCATCTCCACTTACCGAATTCGTTCCCTGAGAGCACTGAGCATTACTATTGTGCTCTTTTATCTTGGCCTACAAATTAAAATAGATCCAATATTAAGAAATCAAAAAAATACTACAATGTATGGAAAAATTACGATAATAATATTAAAAAAACCCTTACAATGCAGTCGGCAACAACAGAATTCGGTGGGCCTCCATTTTTCTTGGTATGGGCTTTGCACCATAGCTCGTCTCTACTAATATCTGATATTCCACTTTCCTTTTTCTGCAAATAATAATAATAACCAAAAATAATAATATAATCGATGCAAACAGACATGCATTTCTTACCATGTCTTCTGCCAATCGTTCGTAACCTTTTCTACTCATTGTGTGTGGAATTTTGTTCTTATGTCTCAATGCTCTGAATTTGTTACTAGTTGCCTACATAGGAGAAATTAATTAATAAACTATAATTTACTTTTTAATTTATAATGAATAAAATACAGCTTATTACCTCAAATTTCTCCGACAGTTTTTCCTTCACAAATTCATTCCTCTCTTGAACATTGTCAATATTGTTCGGTTTTAACATGGCTATTCTAGAGGAAGAGTCGGGATAAGTAGATGCTACTTTTATAGCGGAAATTAATCTTGATTTTGCCTCTCTCCATTGTAGTCCCAACATCTTAATCAACAAATCCTTATATACTTCATCCACCTAGAATCTTGTCTGCACAAAAAAATTTAATTGTTATACAATATAACATTGGTATAACTAAACATGACAATGTGTATAACTGAATTGTCATATGTACAGACAATTGTGTATAACTGTGTATAACTGAAAATCATGAAACATACAATTGTGGGCTTTAAATTTGTGAACATGACACTGTGTAAAACTGAATCATGACATGCTACTATATGTATAATTAAAGTCAGCATATACACACTGGGTTTCAAGCCAACAAAAGTTATTTATCTAAATGATAATCTACAACCATGTTATTTTGTGTATTGAAATCAAGAAAACATGTCACTGCTCATTTTTTTTAAATATATATTGCTACAAATTTAAAGTTTCATCATTTATATGAGTAAGAAACATATATGTTTAATGTCAAAAACATGCAATAGAAAATATATTACCATAGACATATTTAAGGTCAGCATGTCATATGTACAGACATATTTTTCTCGTTCAGGCTAACATATTGATATTTCAGCAACTAAACTTTGCAATTAAATGTCAACCATCTTAACTAAAATAAGTGTACAGCTACCAAATTATCTCAGTGAAAAAATTAGGTGTTCAGGTTCTTTTGAGTTTAGAAACATGTCACAACAACTAAAACACATAGCACACAGTGCATACAACTTGTATCACACAACCAAATCAACAAGCAACCTGAGTAAATAACCACACAACAAACGATTATCGTTCTCTAACCAATAACTCAGGCTAATTTTCCCCAAATTCAATTTATAATATTATTGCTTTAATTTAGAAATCATATGCAAAAGATGATAAATTTTGACTCACCACGTAATAAAACTAATTACTATAATTTAGGAAACAAGATCCAAGTTATCAATATTCAATGCATCAACATTTTAACAATTCATAACAAAAACAATGACTAATCAGCTCAGCTACTAATCAGCTCAGCTATTAATCAATTGGATTAAACCAGTTCATGTGCTTTAAATAATTTATCCACTAGTGATATGCATTTTTTAATTAGGAATTCAGGACTTATTTTTGATAGAACATGTATTTTTACCAAAATATTGGAAAAGCATGCACACACATTGACTTTGCAGCCCGGAAAAGCATGTACTAACAGTTAATATCCAAATTGAATTTTTTCATACCCGAATACAAGTACATAAATCTTACTTTAAGTCCTTGTCGACTTTTTTCCACTCGGTATTCACCGGTATCATCTCCGTTGCTAAGGTACTAAGATAAGATGACAAATGTTTAGAATTGGAACCTATTGGTTGACCTCGATCGTTGAATTCAACTTCGGCTTTCTCCTTCGACGTCAAAGAAAATGTTTCCATCATCGTCTTTCCTCTTTTTTTCCTAACCATCTCTAGTTGAAAACCATCATTACAAAAACTTGAGTTGTCCATGGCATCCATAGTGTTGGTTGAGTCTGTGTTTATGGGGGTAACATTTGGAGAGTTGGTTGAATTAGGGCCAGAAACGACTTTTGGAGGCTGAATTTTGTCAGGTGGAGGCTGCATTTCAGCATGCTTGCGAGGCGATCTTCTAACAGTAGTGTTTAAACTTTGAAGAGTATGGGCGACTTCAGCTTGAGCATCTCTAGATTCGTTGATTTTTAAACCACCAGTCTTATCTTTTGCTCAAAAAGCTGCAATTGCAGCTAAAGTTTGCCTCTTCGAATGTCTCATTGCTACCTTTAATTTCTAAAATCAGCAAACTCTTATCATGAATATAAGGTTGAATTATAGCATGTTATTCAATATGAATTACAATAGCAAACAATTTCAGCTTCATCGAAACTGGAATATCATATTGAAGAATGAATATACAATTTCACGAAAGCACAATGAGAAAAAGTTAACTAAATAAGGCATTGACTGATGAAATATTCCACGAAAGCACAATGAGTAAAATAGCTATGTCATATATTTGGTTAACTAAACTAACAATTCAACATGAATACTTAAAACAGCTATGCCATATATTTGTCTATGCGCTTGTTCAAATTTCAGATGTTCAGATGTAATGTGTGTGCGGTGATATGTATGTGAGTGTACTGTGTGCTTCTGTGTATGAGTATGTGCATTGATATATGTTCAACTTAAGATTGATACTATTTTCGATGTGCTCTATGGAGCACAAATAGTGATTGATATAAGGACAACCAATTATGGCACTTCTATGGAGCACAAACTACTACTAAGATCGTGATGCTCAAAGATGACTGTCAGAACAAGCCGTGCCAGATAAAACAAGAAGATACCAGTACTGAAATGCCATCTGACAATAATGAGCGAAAGACATCAGTGATAAGGAAGGGTAAAAGTATTGTTATGGATGATGTGAGTGAATCTGGAACAAAAATAATGAAAAATTGCAGCAAGGCAATAGGAAGAAGTAAAAGTGCAAAAGGATTTATAATCAGTGAGCCTGAGGATAATGAGAAAATTGTATCTAAGACTGTATTGGCTACAAAGATGGAAGAAAAAGAAAGAATCATGCATGAAGATTTATCAACCGCAAGTTCAAGTAGCCTTATTCTTCATTATGTCAGTCGTTGTACATATTGATAAATGCCATTGTGTTTCCAAGTCGTACATATAACATTATTCTTCCCTGTCCCTTCCGTTTGGAAGGTAAAAAAATATTTCAGATTTGTTAATACATACTCAAATCATTTCATTTTGATTCCAAATGCAAGTTCAACTAGCCTATATCTAAGACTATGGATATGCTTCACTTTCAATTCATATATAATATTCCATTCATATATATATATGAATTTGTCTTTGCATTAAACTGTTTGGGATAATCTTCTGTACTACATTGTTAATGAGATGTAGTTAATGATATCCTTATATCACTTATTCCTAAGCCTATAGAAGAATTTAATCTAGATTCCATGCACACAGTTAATTTTTATGTTTATTATGAACCAATTCTTGGTGTAAACAGACTATAATCTGGATCAACACCATTTTGTTTGATATTTATCTTCCCCGTTAGTCTGATTTTGACAAGATATAACTGGACTCTGTTGCAATACTATTAAATAGGTAACTATTTATAAAACAGTTACCATATCTCTATCATCAAGTGGTGACTCATCTACCGGTTTTCTAGTTGACTCATCCTCCTCATCATAGTTTTCCAACTCATGAAAACCTCTAGGAGGTGCCCTTAGCACAACGTACCAATTTGAAAAACTACTTTCTCTACAAAAAAACACTTGTACAGCTTGTGTTGCTAAGATGAAAGGATCGCTTGAATCCATCTTCAATCTTAACTCCACGATCAATATTTTCCCAATCACACTTAAATAAGGTAATTTGAAACCGGCGGTAGTCTAACAACAAAATTTCATGCAAAACCCCATAATATATTACTTTCTCAATGAACCCATCTACTCGAACAGTACTTGCTTCAATGGAAACACCACTATTTTGTGTAGACTTCTCATGGTCTTTTATACGAAAATGCTGGCCATTAATAATATAACCAGTATAAGAGATTACTTGACAACGAGGTCCGCATGAAAGCCAATTTATTATTTCACTAACATCAGATGTGTTTCTATCATCTTTAACCTGGAAAAGCTTAATGTTATATATAAAGACTGATCACGGTAACATATACTTCTATATCAAACTTATCCATCTTAAAAGAAGATATAACGCTTTCAACCTTTTTTTCAAACCAATGACTAAAAGTCTCTAAATGCAGCTTTGAAAGTTCCACATTATCTCGTGAAAGCCGGGGATGAAAACGTTTTAGCTCCTCGTTGTGCATCCTATATACGTAAATATATAAGTCAAAATCTAATTTATTTCAAACATGATAGTTGAACTGGAATTATACTTAGTTTATATAAGGCTTCACTTCCTCGGTATTAAACAACACATACCGATGAGCAGCATCAATCACCACCTTAGTGACCACAATAGGTTTTCCTTTGGAAATAGGACATCCCTCGAGTATGGAATCTCTTTGTTCCACTTCATTTCTATTTTTCCTTTGTCCGATTTCTAATGCATCTTTAATATATCCAGCATAATACTTCATGCATTCTTTGGCAGAATAGCGCTCAGCTATGCACCTTTCAGGTCGTGCTTGATTTTTAACATACCCCTTCAGTGTTTTCATATATCTATAATCAAGATGCAAACATAAAATACTTTCATAAGCACATATACCATTAACTACTTTAAGTATTCATGCTAAATTTTACCTTTCAAAGGGATACATCCACCAATATTGTACTGGCCCTCAAATACTTACTTCCCTCCCTAAATGTATTGTCAAGTGAATCATGATGTCAAAAAAGGAAGAAGGAAAGAATCTCTCAAGATCGCATAGTGTTAATGCGACTTGATTCTCGATGGATTCTAATTTATCTTTATCAAGCACTCTTTGGCAAATATCGCTATAAAAATAACATAACCTTAGTAATGCATTCCTTATCCCTTTAGGTAGAAGTCCTCTTAGTGATACAGACAACAGTTGTTGCATCAAAACATGATAATCATAGGACTTAAGACTTGAAACTTTTTGTTTTTTTTTGCAAAACAATTCCCAATATTCGAGCTATACCCATCAGGTACTTTCAAATTCCTCATCCTATTGTAAAAGATCTCCTTTTCTTGGTCAATTAAGGTGCAAGGCGTGGTTGGAAGTAATGCTTTGCTTCCCATTTCTATAGGATGTAACTTTTTTCTAATACCCGGTACTCTAGATTTTTGCGTGAATTAATGTCGTCTTTTGATTTTCCTTTAATATCAAGTAACGTACCTAGAATACTCTCACCAATATTTTTTCAACATGCATTACATCTAGATTGTGACGTAATGGAAGTACCTAATAAAACCAAAATTTGAAAATAACTATTTGATAATAAAGTGTTGATTACATAGGAAAGAATAGGCAATTTTGTTTCTAATTAAATTTTACCTGCCAATAAGGCAAATCAAAGAAAATAGACTTCTTCTTCCATATTTAACTTCCTTTTTTCTTCCCATCTTCTCTTTTCCTTTTCATTTTCTCTTGCTCTTTATATTTCTCTTCCTCTTTTGGTTTTTTCCCCAGTCATTACAAATATCTTTAACAATATTAAATACTTGAGAACCGGTTTGTACTGGAGGCCTTTGTCTATTCTCTATGGTCCCGTCAAACAAGTTTTTTCGTTGACGATATTCATGGTTAGGTTCAAGGAATTGCCTATGGCCTAAGTATGCACACTTCTTACTAAATGGTAACCATATTGATCATGTATTAATGCCACAAACAGGACAAGCCCTGTTACCCTTTACGATGCAACCTGCTAAATTTCCATAAGCTGGAAAATCATTTATCGTCCACATCAAAATAGCATTTAATATGAATTCGCTACGAGTGTATGAATCATACACCTTAACCCCTCTATCTTATAAGTTTTTCAAATCTTCAATAAGTGGTTGTAGATACACATCAATATCATTCCCTGGTTGTCGTGACCAAGGAATTAACAAAGATAACATCATATTATCTTTGTGCATACAAAGCCACGAAGCGAAGTTGTAAGCAACAAGAAACACTGTCCAACATCTATATGTACAATTTCAATCACCAAAGGGATTAAAGCCATCACTTGCAGGCCCAAGCCTTAAATTTCGTGGATCGGATGCAAAGGAAGGATACATCCTATTAATTGTAGCCCATTGAGAAGAATCTACTGGATGACGTTATTTACCATCTTCACCCTTTTGGGTGCTATGCCATCTTAATTGCTCTGATGTTTCTATGGACGTAAACATTCTTTTCAGTCTTGGTATTATTGGAAAGTATTTGAAGACATTTGCAGGTATTTTGGCTTGCTTTCCATCTTCCTTTGTCTTGTTCTTTTTCCAATGAGATTTGCCACATTTTAGACAAAAATCACTATGTGCAAGCTCTTTTGTAAATAGACAACAATCATTTATACATGCATGTATTTGTCTATAGCCTAAACCAAATGATTTAAGCAGCTTCTTTGTTGCATATGTCAAATCGAGAAGCATGTTTTCCATAGGCAGCATATCCTTGAGGAGTTTAAGAAGTTCCGTAAATGTTGTGTCAGATACATCATTTCGAGCCTTGTGTTTGTAAAGAAGTATTGTGGTTGACAACTTTGTGTGGTTTGCGCAACCAGGATACAAAGGAATTTTAGCATTTTCCATCATCTCCTTAATCCCTACCCCATGTCTTACATTAGCATTATCTTCCACCCTTTCATTACATAATTGTGTATCAAAGTACATTCTATATGTATCTGTCACTTCGTCGTCTTCATTTTCTAAAGGACGTGCTTCCCCGTGAAAAATCCATACATCATATGTTGGGTCAATTCCAGAACAAATCAAGTGTGATAAAACATCCCTTGACGAATGGCGAATAAGATTCCTACATTTTGAGCCAGGATAAATAATTTTTTCTGGATTTCCCTTCCTTTCTGCATACCCATATACAAAATTCCAAACAGCTTGTCTGTATTCTTCTGTCATTCTATGAAACATGAAGATATCAATAACCAACCCTAAATAATTACAAGTATGAAACTAATAATCAAAATTGACAAAACCTTGGTAGGTGGATCCATGATTTGTCCATCTTGATAATCCTCTAATGTTTGAACCTAATGAAAAGACGTCATGCCCAACAAAAAGATGAGTCTTTGTCATAATGAAATATCTCTTTAGGCATTCCTCTAACCATATGTATTTGTGAATGGGTACTCTTAGTGAAATAGGAATTAGGAATTTTTACAACTAATGCATATTGGACATTAATTTCAATAAGCATATTTGCGTGCTTTGTAAAAAAATCATCTTTGTGAATTCATCCAACCTGATTGGTTTCTAATAAAACTTGATATTATAGAACGTGCATCAGTAGTTCACATCTCCATGTCTAAACCACATGTGCTAGTACAAATATAAACTGTCTGCAAGTTTATACTTTTAAACTCATATCCTTGGAGGCATGATTCGATAATGAGTAGTCTTCCATAATATAAAAGGGTTTTTATGCAGTATTCATTCATAATATGCAAACTCATGTGAAGAAGGTGTGTTTGTGTCGACCTCATATGTAAAGACATAGATCTATCCATAGTTTTAACTACTATATTTACATTGTTACCATTATGGAACGTAGATTTTTTGAAATCAATATAGGTCAAAACATATGAGCTCTCATCGGAATTGCAGAGAACGGATCAATATAGCGAGTATGTTATGAGATTAGTTGACTGATCCAAAAATACTTCAAGTGATGAGGTAACAGTTTGGGTACGTTAATAAAACATGAATATATAAAAAGTTAAAAAGTACTGTAAAGAGTTTTTTGATTTTGAAACTTAATAATGGTACAAGTAATAAGACTTCTCCAAATTTATAACACTGCCTGCATTTCATGCAACAATTGGTCCAAATTTAACTATACCATCCCTGCTCAATAGGATAATGATGTTTTGTAATTCAATTAAAGAAAAAGAATTTACAAACACAGTATATCTCAATGAGCACACTTGGGGTTAATTGGTAACTACCTTCACACAAATGTAGTTTGTAATATTTAAGCAAAAATCCAAAATGAAAATGCAATAAATTATTTATTAATAGATAAAGCTAAGTTAAAATAACATGTTACCAATTTCATTTGGTAAAGAAATGAGGAGGAACAACACAAATTACTTTAATGAGGAGTACCAATAGAGCTACAGAGGCATATCATAGCATATGTATGTTCAGATTTGGTGTTCATACTTCATAGTTGAATCATCAATCAACTGAAGAAATTCTCTTGTATCATGCCACTAATAAACTCATTATTTGGTCAATTTTCAAAATTTATGTTTATATAGTTAATTCACTCACAAGTTAAACGAATGCATCAAAAATCATTACTAATGCCATATGATCAAAAAAATCAATTATTGAAAAATAAAAATAAAACTAAACCGATGATAGCTCATATGTGAAGAAGGTAAAATCAATTTAAATACAATAGTTAAGACTATGAACAACGAAACATGGTTAATAAAAGTAAAAAAACAAATAAATTAGTACAACTACTTTGCATCTATTTGATATAGTCATCACTAATTTGCATCCATTTCAGCATAAACTAGCATACATCGTACAGAGATGACAGGCCACTAAAGCAGTGAATCGCTAGGAAATAAAAGAAGCAAACGGACAACTGATACCTCTTTGCTTTTCACCGATTTCGTCTAAGATTTTTCAAACTGGAAGTCGATCGATCCCTAATCTTTCCCTTATTTCGTTGATTTCTATGGATTTGGATTTCATGTTAAATTTGCAAACGAACTGAAACTTGATTTGATTTCGCGTGCCCTAGGAGAGGAAACGATTTTGCGTGCCCTAGGAGAAGAAATGATTTCGCGTGCCCTAGGAGAAGAAACATTTTTTGTTGTGGAGGATTGGAGGGGATGAAGAGGTTTACATAGAAACAGTGGCGCGTGCCCTAGGTAGGAAGGCGGGTTTCTGAAATTTCTGAAGTGGTCACGGACGACGTAAGCTACATCTGTCATTTCCGTATCGTATAAAGTGTTAAACCAACAAGTCATAAGCTACATTTGCCAGTCATCATTTACACCTTAAAATTAATTTACAAGTCAATGTTTTTTTGACAGTATTTTATAAGTGAATATGAAAAAAGGTTGCCTGAAATCTTATTTAGAGAATTGCTTAAAATCTCAAGTAGATCAAACAAATGCACTTAAAAATTATCAGCCATGTTTAAATAATTATCATATAATAAATAAATAGGTACTTATGTTCAACTGATATACGATTATTTAGCGATAAACTTGCATCCATCAACTTCTTTGCCATATTCTACACTTGCACTTGAAAATCTCCACACAAAATAAATAATTGTCCAAGATTAAATTTTTAGTCTTCTAAAAACAATAGCTTTCCATATAAACATAAGATGTGAACCAAACTTTACCAAATACTATGTGAACGGCAGCCAAACGTAGGTGCATAACCAAATATCCAATATTATTTAATGAAATATTGCGTAAATTTGTATATATTGCAAACAAATATATGTGAAATATTATTTAACAAGTATTTGCGACCAAACATATATGAAATATTACTTAACTAAATATCTAATAATTACCAAAAAAAAAGTTTATGGCAACAAACTCATTTTGAAAAGTATAATAGGAAAATTTCTATCTAAATTTATAAAAAAACTCCTGAATATAAGAAAATATTTCTGTCAATACTTTAGTAAATATATTATCCTGTTAACTAAAATTATTATAAGGTGATCTAACAAAACTGCTAAAATTATTATGTAAACATAATGTTTAACAAAACATGAGTTTCTCAATTTTGGTTTTTTTCCTTTTGAATATATTAATTTTTAACATGATTAATAGTTAAAACATTCTCATTGTATTTTATTTTTAAAACTTCATATACAATTACTAATAGTTGGAAAGTAAAATTAAGTCAGTTGGAGTACTGATTAAATCTGCCTTACGACGTTTAAAATAATAAAAGAAAACGATGGTCAGTTAATAGTTGTTGAAAATTGGCATTTATAAGAAGTGGTAAACTAAAAAGGTTATAATATGTATCGATTACAACTAGCAAAAAAAAGCTGTAAAAATTGACATCCATTACAACTGGCAAATGAAAATTTTAGTAATAGGCATATATTACAATAAATAAAGGAAAAACGTTGTAATATGTTTCTATTACAATGGGCTTTCTTGAACTGTTGTATTATGCACTGAAAACTGGCATCTATTACAACGTACTAGTACAAACCGTTGTAATATGTATCTATTACAACGGGCTTTTTTAGACGGTTGTAGAAAACCGACGTCTATTACAATAGACAAGACAAAACCGTTGTAATATGATTCTATTACAACAGGCCTTCTTAGGCTTTTGTATTATGCGCTGAAAACCGACGTCTATTACAAGGGACTAGTAGAAACCGTTCTAATATGTACCTATTACAACGGGCTTTTTTGGACCGTTGTAAAAACGCTGTTGTAATAGAGTAGTTTTGTTGTAGTGAGTAATGATCGAAAGTATTGCTTCTAAGCAGAGAGATGATCCATTATTAGCTGAACGGATTAGAAGACTAGAAAGTGGAACCAAGAGTGATGATTTGAAAAGTTTTAGTCCTGACCAAAATGGATGGTTAAGGAAGAAGGGATGATTATGTGTTCCAGAGGTTGGACACCTAAGGAAAGAAGTTCTTATAGAGTGTCACTGATCGAAGTTTACTATTCATCCTGGAGGAACTAAGATGTATCAGGATATGAAGAGAAGTTTCTTCTAGGAGTGTATGGAAATGGATGTAGGATTATGGGTAAAGCAATGTTTGAATTGCCAGTAAGTGAAAGCCGAGCATCAGAAGCCAAGTGGATTGCTTCATCCTTTGCATATACCAGTGTGGAAATTGGATTGTATATCTATGGATTTCGTTGATGGGTTTCTAAGATTGAATAGGGGAAATGAAAGTATTTGGGTTATAGTAAATACCAATAGCGCGCATTTCATTTCCATTAAGTCGAAAAGAATAACATCTGTATTTGTTAAGTTGTTTATGAAGAATATTATTAGACTGCATGAGTTCCTTGTAGTATAATCAACGACAGAGATACATTGTTTACTAGTGAATTCTGGAAGAGTCTGCAAGAAGTGTTAGATACCAAGCTAAAACTGAGTACCGCTTACCAGCCACATACGGATGTGTAGACAAAGAGAGTAAATAATGTACTTGAAGACTTGTTGAGAGCTTGTATACTAGATTTTGGAGGGTCATGGGAAGATTATATGCACTTAGTCGAGTTTTCCTATAATAATAGTTATCAGGCTAGTATAGAAATGACACGTTTTGAAGCTTTGTATGGAAGGCCATGCAAATCACCCGCATGTAAGTTAGAGATCGAAGATAGATTGATTCTAGGTCCAGATATAGTGAGAAGCCATATAAAAGATTGAATTAATGCGGACAGGGAAGAAGGAAGCTCAGACGAGGCAGAAAATTTTTGTAGATAAGAGAAGTAAGGACTTAAAGTTCTCAGTTGGAGATCTGTATTAGTCAAAGTATCGCCAATGAAGGGCGTAATTCGGTTTGGGAAATCGGGAAAACCACCATGCAGATTTATTTGACCATTTTCTATTATAGAAAGGATCGAGAAACTCGCTTATTAGATAGTTACCGAACAGTTTAGCAGGAGTCCACAATATTTTTCATATATCTCATCTTAGGAAGTGTGTTCATGATCCAAAGACTATTATCACTCTGACTGCATTGAAAGATTTACTGGTGGAACCGGACATGACTTTGGTTAGATATCCAGTTCATATTATAGCTAAGGATGAGAAGAAATTAAGAAATAAGACAATCAGATTAGTGAAAGTCCAATGGAGTCCCAATGAAAAAGGCTGTACTTAAGACAGAGGTCAGGATTAGAGACACTTATCCTGATTTGTTTTGATGGTGTGTTTTATATGTATGTTATATATTTGTTATGTACCTTATCATAATTTCAAGGACAAAATACTTAAGGTGGGGAATTTGTAACACTCCTAATTTTGATTAACATTATTTAGGAAATTTAATTAGATAAACTAAATAAAATAATATATTGAGACAAAGAGAATGAGATTTGATAATTAGATGTGGTCTTGCCTTAAAGAATGGTTAATAATATTAATTAAACCATAAGGAGAAGGAGGAATTATGTGAAGGGTAAAATAGGAATAATTACTTATTTCCTAACAATAACTCTTCCTCTCTCATTATCCTCGTTCCATTTCACTTCATATAAACTAACTTGAGGTCATCCATTGCTAAGGAAAATAAGATGAGAAAAGCAAAGGAAATCAAATTTAAAGCAAAGGGGAACTTAATCAACACTTAACCTCAAATCACTTTATCCAATCAAGGTGAATAACAGTTATCCATCACTTTTACTTGTTTATTTCTATTTTATGCGTAAACCTGAATTATATGATGATATTATGCCACATTATGAATGAATGTTGCATTATATGCATGTTTGATAATTTATTGGATTATTTCTGAAATTATTTGATAGGTTTTAAGTGTAGAAACCTAGTTTACGACCCCCAATCGACTTGATAATTGAATATGATGTTTAAAACATTAATTTGGAGATAATTTTTTAATTTCATAACTTTCCAAGCTTGTATAAATACTTTATGAATTTCCCAAGTAAGGAAAATGATTTATTTTGGGTCTTTGTTATTAAAATAATTAAATAATTGTTTTGGCTTCGAAATTTTTATATATGAAAGAATATATTAATTCTGATTTTTAGTGATTTTGGGGATTTTTTTCCCAAGTGATTATGAATTTATTTTGCTAGAAAAGCATTTAAATTAATATTAGGGTATTAATTAATCAAGTTGGTAAACGTCTATGGAAAGATAATATTGACTTGTGGCAGTTTTCAGAAAAGAAATTGGCAAAGCTTGTTTTTAACCAATAGAAAATTGACAAGGGATTAGAGTTAGTGAAAAAAAAATTCTTTATATAGAAATAAAATAGTTTTCATATTAATTACGATACTGCCATGTCGTAGATTAGAATGTCGAATGTCTAATGATGGCCGATGTCCATGTCGCCACTATAAAATTTGACATCAACGTGAATAGATGAATACAATATCAACTTATGTTGGTATGGAATGAATCTATCCAGGTTGAAGATTTATATAGATGTCCATATGGACTTTGGCATACCATCATTTCGACATCAGTGATTTCATGACTCACTAGATCCATTCTGACATCCCTTCTTCTTTTGTTTATGAAACCTGTATCATACGGTATTGATGCCGTAAGTCATTAACCTTGAAACCTATGCTATAAAGGTTTTGATGCCGCAAATCATTATTTTTAATATCAACTATTTTGGGGCAATGATGCTGCAAATCTTATTTCCAATATGAATTATTTTAAGGAAATGATGCTGCAAGTCTTATTTTCGATATGAATTATTTTGAGGCAATGATGCAGCAAGTTCACAATTCCTATATCAATTATTTTAAGACATTGATGCCGCAAGTTATCAATTTTGACAACTTAATGGTGGCGGCATGGTAGCAGCAAATTAGTAAGGATGACATCAATTCCTTTGAGATATTGATGTCAAAGGCTATCAATTTCGATATTCCTATTTTCTAAGTTGAAAGCCTTTATACAATGCAAACCTAATAACAAGATTCATAGGTTCGATAACCTATATACTTATATTATACGACAAGAACGATTTTGGCCCTATGGCCTTAAGTTTTATAAATCAAAATACTTTACTATAACTTCGATATTGAAAAGAAAGTGTTTGGTTCTCTTTGAGAGCCTTATGGTCTTAGGAGTTTGACTTGAGGAGGTCATTTTTGAATTTTTGAAGAGATAAGAGAATGAAGAGATTTTTGAATTTTGAAATAAAGTAAGTGAATGAATAGATAAAGATGGGATGAATTAATAGAGAGTGAAATGACATGTTCTTTGTTCAAAAAGATACATTTTCATAACATTGGAATAAAAAAATGAAAATTCATATTTTGAATTTGAAATGAAATTTCAAAACTCTGGCATGTTTGTTGACATATAGGTTATGGATATGTCGATATACGAGCCGTAAAATCAAAAATTAAAACCAATATAAAAAGTTCATACACACACACACACTCACTCACATATATTTGTATACTTATATTCATCCAATGTTATTATTAATCTATCTATATGTTGTTCCTAAAAAAATTAAATGTAAAAATTACCACTTTTTGCTACGTTCCTTTGATCTATTCTGATTAATTTACTATTGCGATGAAACACATGTTTGCATCCTCAGTATCTGGTTCATTATCACTTGAAGTAGTATCTGAATCATCTAATGTTGCTGTATAAGCCATTTCTCTTTTTATGGATGAATCAGTAACTGGCGAGATCTTTGAGTTTTTTTAAGGCAGATTGTAACATCTCCTATCTTGAGGCCCAAAGCTAAGCGCTACAGATGCTGCGGTCACTATAGTATTAACTTTTGAAGACAAAATACGGTAATGTTAATGGTATTCATAATATTAGAAGCACATGGATATGAAACAAAATCACAGATTCAAAAACAATTTTTCTGATTACATTTCACAAAATCATGTTTCATATCCAATTACATAATCCCAATCGTTTCCCAGGTTCAGATCAAATATAATTATTACATAAATATGCCAAGAGCAACATATGAAGATGCCCCCTTGGTTGATCAGAGTACTAAATGGACAAACTGTCTCAATACATCACAATGGAAATAAAATATAATAACTCCTAAAAAGCTAACTTCAGCCTTCTACTCGTCTTTGGAAGCTTTATTCGTCCACCTACTAAAACCTGTAAATCCTCAACTCTCAACCTACTCAAATCAATTTTGAGCACCTGAGAGTTTAAGGGGAAAAACATAAACTTCGAGTCAGACATAAAGCCTGGTGTGAATAATACTATACATCTTGGTTATCTGATATTAAGTGAGACCACGACGCTTAGCGGAACGAGTTTCCCCTCACTAATATCATTTCAAAAACATATCTTTTGCAAACCAAAACCTTGCAACCAAACAGGTTAAAACAATAATATCAATATCATGTAAGCATACAAATCAGGTAATCAATGGATTATCTGTCCGAACACTATAGTTTTGTTTGGCTAACTACTAACCTTTGACTGACTCGGGCCTACCAGACTAAATAACCAAATAATCTAACTTCTGTTAGATATTCCTCTTCTGGACGGTCTGTCCCTAACTTACTTCTCCCAGGGTCAACTGATCCTAATGGTTTTGCGGGCTAACCAATAACCTATCTCTACTCTGTATATTCCTTTCTGTGTGTAAGATCATTTTAGTCTTACCTGTGACAAAGCCCTACACACTGGAATTTTGAAATTATATTAGCTAGGGGCTACTAGTTAAAGTATAGGGCGTGACCCCATACCAGTCCCAACTAGTATTTTAATATCTGAGTCATTTTACTTAGGATCATCTACCCTTAAAATTTTCCTTGAAAACATTTCTTTTCAAATTGATTTAACCCTTTAAATCATACTTAAATAAGGAAAATATATTCTATGCTTTACTCAAATCACTTCGCCATGTTATATATACTTTACATAAAATATTGTTGATAAAAACATTCAAAACCTTTGAAAGTACCCCTTTCGAAACCATTGAAAGTGCCCCTTTCAATACAAATAAACTAGTTTACTTTATAACCAAGGCCAAAGGCCAAAACATACCTTTCGAAACCATTTACATTAAACCTTTAACAAACATTGAAATCCTCTCTTTTGAAAGCTATATAAAACCACAGACGTCCCCTTTCAAAACACCTTAAACATGCCTTTCGAAACCATTGGAAACCTCCCATTTAAAACCTTTCGAAAACATTGGGGAACCACCCCTTCGAAACCTTTATCTTAAACCTTTCGGAAGCATTAAGTTCTTTACATAAATCAAACCTTTCGAAAGAATTTGGGTTCAAGTAAAACATGTGGAAAAACCTTTCGAAACCATTTTAAACCATTCCTTTCGAAACCTTTGAGTTTAACTTTCAATAGAACAAAGGGTCTTAAAACAACTAGTCGAAAGCACTCTTTTGAAAGCAATTTCCTAAGTAAAAGAAGTGGATGGTGTCAAAACCAATTCCTTCGAAAGCAGTGGAGAAACAGCTTAGGTTTTAAAACAAAGAAACCCTTTCAAAGGCATTGCTTTGAAAGGTAGGATGCAACAACAAGAGGTTTCGACCCCTTCAAAAGCTTCTTTATAAAACAAAAGGCGTAACCACTTTCGAAACAATTCTTTAAAACCATTTGACCAAGTCGAAAGCTATCTAAGTTTAAAGCATTCTTTTCAAAAGTAATGCAGGCGCATTTCCTTTTAAAAACAAAACAAGGCTTCGACCCCTTCGAAACCCCTGTTTCGACTCTATACCTTTCGCCTATCTCCAATCCACTACGTACCAAGTATTTGATACCATGTGTATTGGTTTCGAATTGGTTGGAGGTGG
Source organism: Allium fistulosum (assembly GCA_030737815.1). NCBI lineage: Eukaryota > Viridiplantae > Streptophyta > Magnoliopsida > Asparagales > Amaryllidaceae > Allium > Allium fistulosum. Next base: position 905,671,718 of record CM060903.1, read on the forward strand.
AAGTACCGATTCGAAAGGTAGGTGCCGAAAGTGGCGAAACAGCAAAAGTATGGTTAAAACTAAATTTTAACTTTAAAAAGTAATTATTTTCAACTAACCTACTTTGTTTGTCAACATATGATTGGTTGCTAATTTCTTTTCCAAATTTTTTTCTAAAAGTATGCCGAATTTCAGAGATAAGCAATTTAAAATAGTAACAAAATGCCCCTTCACCTTTTATAAATATATAAAACATTTAAGTCTCATACCTTAAATAATTTTATACACTTATTAAAACACTTAGGAAAATTCTACAAAAATTCCCATAAATCGTTTTTAATATGTTTTCTAACATATATAAATTTCTGACCCAAAAATATATAAAATAGTCGTAACCCAATTAACTATTTTCTTCACTAGAAAATTAATAATAAATCCACATTAATTCAGAAAATTATGAAATTTGAAACCCATATCCAAAATATTATTTCTGACCTTATATAAAAATTGTAAGGCATTTGGATGTCATTTAATAGGGTTTTCACATTAAAACTTATCATAAAATCCGTATGAAATAGCATAAATCATCAACAAGCAAATATATCCATTTTAACAATTAAAAACATGGCAATATACTTTGCAAAAAATATTCGGATCTGATCTAGAAACCAAAAACATCAAAAATATGAGATGTAACCTATTATTCACCTTTAGCTTATGATTAAGGAGTTGAGATTTGATCTTGGATTAAGTTGCTTAAGCTTCTTCCTCTTATCTTCGTTTTGTTTACCCTTAATGGCGGCCGGCCTCGCTTATATTTTGTTTTTGTTTTGAACGTGTAAAATGAATGGGCATAAAAGGTTTAGGGTATTAGAACATGTCTTATTCCTACTTTTCCCCTTATCTATTTGCCTTACCTATTTCATTTTAGTTTCCCTTAGTTCATTGTTTTAAATTGGCACGGCTACCTCTATTAACAAGAATCTCAATCCCTTAACCATTTCATTTAATTTAACTAATTAAATGTCCTAAATAATATTAATCAAAATTAGGGTCGTTACACAGATAGTCTCTTTGCAGATGACCGGGTTCAGCGCAGTTGAAACATCTAATTGCATTTCCAGTTCTAGGAGTCTTGTATTCAGGTCTTCGAAAGTTTTTCATCTTTCTATACATCAAGAACTTCTTGAAATTTATGGTCATGAAAGCAATTACTTCATCATTATCATCGTCTGAAACCCGATCATCAGTTATTGCATTGAATGCGATGAATTTCTTTTATGTTTCCTTGCTTTCTCTTCTACCCTACAATTATGCTTCATAAGACATTGAATTTCCTATTAACTATTTAATTTTTAGAGTGATAATGTCATTAGTCTCTTCTATTGCTGGTGTCTTTTGATCCCACTCTAAAGAGAGTGAGTTGAGGATTTTTCTGACTTAGTTGAACATCCCCATTTTGAGGCCCGAAACTAAGTGCTACAAATGCTACAGTTATCTAAGTATTAATCTCCAATGGCAAAATGTGGGTATGTTAATGGTATCCATAATATCAAAAGTACAACAATATGAAATAATTATAAACACAATTTCAAATCAAGCTTCCACATTTCATTTCAAAGTTATAATTTCATATTTAGTACATAATCCTAATGTTTCCTAGGTTCAGATGAAATATAATTATTACAAAATATTCCAAGAGCGACATATGAAGATGCTCTCTTGGTTGATCGGAGTTACTAAATAGACAGATACGTCTATTGTCAATGCATTCATACGACAACTGACATAATACAGCGGATAATAGTAATAGGTAAACTCTTACATAGCTAGCCATGCCTCCTGCATGTCTCTGGAAGTTTTATTCATCAAAACCTACTTAACCTCAAAAACCCTTATTCTCAACCTACTCAAATCAAATTTTGAGCACACGAGAGTTTAAGACGAAAACATAAACTTCAAGTCAGACAAAAACCCTGGTGTGAATAATAATATGCCATCTCGATTTATAGATATTCAATGAGACCACACCATAAAGGGAAATGGGTTTTCCCCTCACTAATATCCCTTTTTTAAATATATCTTTTGCAATTCAATTCTGCAAACAAAAAATAAACAATATAAACGATAATCCACATGCATGCTACATAAGTAATCATGACTATCCATCAAATCAGTGGACTATCCTTCCCAATGTTTAGTTTTCACAGGGTAACTACCAACCTACATGGCTGTTGGGCCTACCGGTTATACCAACTTTTCTAACTGACTATTAGAAGAAAACTGGAGGGTCTGTCTAAATTCATTTATCCTAGTGTTTACTTGAATACATGTCAATCTCATGGTTTTTCTAGGCTTACTATGAACCTAAAGGTTTTGTAGGCCAACCAATAACCTATCTTATCTTTGTGTATTCCTTTATGTGCATACACCTATTTTTAGTCTTACCCTTGACAAAGCCCTATGCACTGGAATTCTAGACTTATACCAGCTAAGGGCTAACAGCTGAAGTATAGAGCGCTACCCTACACCAGTCCCATCTGGTTTTCTGATCTCTGTTCATCCTATCATAATCTATCCAAGAGTGATAAGAGTAATAATTCCTTAGTAAAATTCTAGGCCAAATACTATTTTCTATTTCCTTGGAAACACTTTCTTAATAAATAATTTAACTCTTGAAATCATACTTTCAAAATAAGGAAAATATAGCCATTTACTTTATTCAAAATAATTATGCCATGATATATGCTTAAAGTAATATTGATGAATCTTATAATCTCTTGGGAGTTATCTCACTTCGAAACCATAGGCTATAGATCCAAAACAATATAAAACCTTTATATTGAAAAACGCGACAAGGTACGGCCAACGAGGGTCTTCGCCCCACTAAATATGTAAAAGTCTTATATTAATAAAACATGAGGCCATAGGGCCGATAACATGGACTACGCATCTCATAGGGTGTCTACATCTTTGGATATAAAACTTAGTTTGCATAGTAATAAGCCTTAAAAGAATATGGTCGACATAGTTGAATCTCGACGTCATTGCCTTAAGGAAAATAAGCAGCATCATAAGAGTCGAAGTCATTAGGAGAGGCACCATAGCCATCTTAAAAAACATATGGTTTTGAATAAAGGTGGCATCGTCATCAACGATGTTATAGAGCTAAAAGCGGCATAGTTATTTATCTATATTGTCGAAGTCAATAGGTATAAAAACACGCGTCATCATTATTGCCGCTATAAGTACTTCGTAAGCAATAGGGTCGGCGACATTATGGGTATGCGGCCCCATACCCTTATATATATAAAAATCTGGCACTATAACAACGCATGCAGCAAGGTCGACGATTAGGATGCCGACTTTGAACCTTTTCAATCCTAGCCAATTCACTACATACCAACACAGGTTGATATCAAGTGCTTCGCTATTAGTTGTCCTCGAAGTCATAGCACCGATGAAGATGAATGGCGATGTCATCATTGCCGACATGGAATTCTCGTAATTAATAATAAAATTGATTGTTTGCTAATAAAAGTAAGTTCTTTTCCCACCAACCTATATTGTTTTTCAAAATCTCATTGGTTAATAATTACTTTATCAAAACCTTTTTCAAAAAATACTGCCATATGGCAGATTTATCATTCCCAAACATATTTGCAAACCATTAACTTATATTAATATTTTAATATAAATATTAAGCATTTCTAGCCTAATAAATTTATATAAAATCATAAACTCATGGGAAAAATCTCCAAAAATCATAATAAATCCAATTTATTACATCCTTTAACATATAAAAATTTCGGCACTAAAAACATAATTTAATTATTTTAAATAATTAAAACCCAAAATATCTCATTTTCTAACCTTAGAAAATTCACCAAATATTCTCATTAAATAAAAAAATTATGAAATTAAAAATCCACTGCTAAAATAATATTTCTAACATCATATCAAAATCTCAAGTCATTTGGGTGCTATATGATAGGTTTTCTAACTCAAACATATCGCTTAATTTCATAAATAAATTCCACAAATTCACCAATAAGCATATAATCATTCAAACTATCATAGGATGACATAATATGAGCAAAAGAATTAGATTTATACTTAAAACTGAAAATAACAATTAAAACATAAGATGCATAACTATTATTCATGGTTTACGAAGGTTGAGATTTGTATTTTGATTTGATTTCCCTAAGTTTTGATCTTTCTTTTCTAACTTTTCTTCTCTTGAATCACCTTGCTATGACCGACCTTGCTCTTTTAGTTTTTTAAGTAATGAATGAAATAAGGGAGGAAATAAGAGAATAAGAGTTTATGTTTATGAATTTAGATCTATTCCCATTTTTCCCTTGGCATATATTCCTCCTTCTTATTAAGTTTTTTTAAACCATTCTTATTAACTCATTCATTAAGGCACGGCCCCTATTAATTACCAAATCTCAATCTCCTTAACGTTCTACATTATTTTATTTAGTTTATCCGGTTAAATATCCTAAATAATATTAATTAGAACTAGGGTTGCTACATTGGTTCTCTTTGGAAATTTTTTTTACCTATTGCTACAAAAGAAGGCACCGTGTCTTGAAATCTATAATACATGTACAAATAGACTCATTGGATTCATTTTAAACAATTGAAACTGATTAGCTAACCTAGAAATGTTAGTCTGTTTAACTTTACTAGTGCCCTCTTGTGTAACTTGTAGTGTTCTCCAAATTTCATATGCAGACTTACAAATAGAGACTCTATAAAGTTCATTTTTATTTAGTGAGCAAAATAAAATATTCATGGTTTTAGAATTATTCTATGCAAGTGCCTTTTGGCCAGTAGTCTATTGTGCAAAGTTAGTCCGGGTTCTGTGTACTCATTCTATATCTAAATCATTAGATTGTAAATAAATCTTCACACTACATGACCAATAAGTGTAACTACTACCATTAAAATGTGGGGGTCTAGCAATAGATTGTCCTTCAACAAAAGTGTTAACAGGTGTACTAACAGTGTTGCTAGCCATTTAAACTTTTCTAAAAATTTATTTATGAGTTTTTGAAAACCTAGTACTCGGATACCAAATGTTGGTTGTGGAATTATAGATCTTAAGGCTAATTAAACACTAGAAGGGGGTGAATAGTGTTTTCTAACTTATGTAAATCTTTTTAAATCATTTAAAATTATTGTTCAATCACATATTACTGACATAGAAATATATCAATAATCAGTCACATATGAAATCGTAGATAAAAATAAAAGTAATAAAGTAAAGTAGATAGTTAGAGAGATGATACTAGGGATTTTATACTGGTTTGGATTTCTCCTACATCTAATGTTGTACAATTGCTTGTACAGATTTATTTTCAAATGCCAATCTTTAACCGGGTAGAAGGCAATCCCAAGTACAATCTTGATTTTGAGGCTATAAAACACACCCTCCTGAATTTCCAAGCTCGGGGTAGACTCGCTTGATTTGACCGGGCTACAATCATACCCACTTGATTTGAATGGGAAAAAAGCACATCCAAGCAAAAACAAATAGAGTTGATAGTATTTTCAAAGATGATTTCATGAACTTTGGATACAATTGATCTTATAGCCTCTTGGATAGCACTTTTGATCTTTGAATTTAAAGAGAGATGTTTCCAAAACAATAAGAAAGTAGTATTGAATCAATACAAAGAAGTATGAATTGATTCCATGTGATTTTAAAGAGAATAGAGTATATTTTTAAATGGAGTTTTCAAGAGAATAAGAAGAGGGAAGAAAGTAAGTAATTAGTTATGAAAAATTTGTTTGCACTCCCCTTTATATAGCAAATTAACAATTGTGTATGTTCATGATGAGTTGCAGTGAATGTACATTTCCTTTAAAAATTTGAAAAACCATTTGGCGACATGTTTATTGACATATCCAAAGCACGTATGTTGGCAAATGCTTGTATATTTTGAAAACTATTTTCTTTTAAATTGTTTTGAAAATACTATACTTTGTAAAATAATTTGATACTTTGTAAAATAGTTTGAACATGGTTTATAAACATTTTGGATTTTTAAAAAACTTTACAAAATATTTTGAAATCTATTTTTGTTAAAAATATAAAAGATTAGGAAATTTGAGATAGAGATCGAAAATTGCTATCAAGGACTTTAACAATATATGTTATGACTCTATACACTTAATTATAACCTTGAAATCTTCATATCATGGTATTTGAACTCATGAGTCTTCATATCTATTTCTTGAATCTTTATACTGTATGGTCTTCGATTCAACATTTGTGTAATATTCTGCAACATATACTATATAACTTGGCAAAACATTAGTATCTATTAGGAGTGGGCGCGGGTCGGTTTGGTGCGGTTTGAAGTCCAAACCGCTTCCCCACCGCATCAAATGGTTAATCAAAAATACAAGCCGTTATACTAATCTTTTAAACGGCTCGGTTTCGGTTCGGTTTGAATATAATACGGTTCGGTTTCGGTCCGGTCTGGTTTGAACCCATATTAAATATGAAATAAGAGAATTACTTCCATCAACAATCAATTTACAAAGGCAACTGTGTGAATCTTTTACACTTAAAGGTTAAAACACACAATGTTATAATATAACTTCTTCCTTTATGATAGCAAATATTATTAATATAATAACATACGCTAAAAATTGAATATACATTGTTAGAATCTAAAATAAGATAGGAGTTGCTTATATTTTTATCATAAGATTACTAGTGAAAATATTCGGTTCGGTCCGGTTTAATACGGTTGGTTCAATCGTCCAAATCGTAACCGAACTGTATCGATGTAGGTCGGTCCAGTTTGGTGTATTTGCTTTGGTTAGAAGATTCAGTGCGGGTTTCCGCACCGTTTTTGCGGTTCGGTGTGGGCGGTTTCCGTATAGCGGTGTGGTTTATGCCCACCCCTAGTATCTATGTTTTATATGATTGTATTTGGTTGTTATCAAGGTTGTTATTATCAAAATCAATAATTGAGGTATTAACGGTCTCCTCCCTTTTGATGATGACAACCATTAAATATTCATGTACATAAAATATAATATCACTCCCTCTGAGTTATATAACTCTCCATGAATATATGCATGTTTATATTTTATATTTTTCTTCCTCTTTGTCATCAACAAAAAAATGAGTGAAAAATAAAATTCCCCTTAATGAAATACTATTATAGAATACGAAGTCAAAATCAATAATGTTTGGTACTAAATAATTAAAGCATGTATAATGATGGAATATGACACGATTGTGATATATGATGATAATTAAAACTATATATAATGATGATAACACAAACTATATTTAAATTCCTTTGTTCAAAGCACACTATTAATCCATCAAGCCAAAAGCAAACAAATCCAAATATCAATCCAACGAAATCCAAACCTAAGAATTTACACAAGTTAATTATAAGTTATGCACATATTTATTATTTAAAAACAAACCAAATAACTAGACATTCCTTTGAATTTCAACCCAACAGTCAGATCCAAAGACTGGATTTGATTGATGGCATTCCAATCTTCATTGTCCTTTTTGTTAGAGCATTCTAAGTGGTTGGTTTGATCATCTTTAATTAAGGAAGAAATCAAACATCGAAGTACATCGAAATGCTTTTCTTGCTCTTTGATCATTTGCATTTGACTTAATTCTAAATGCCTTTGATTTCTTAAGATAAAGGAGAGAGCTTCTTTGAATGCCTGAAGTGTTTCTTCAAGATTTGCATATAATTTTTGATGTGAAGAAGTCATGTTTTAAGAAAGAAGTTTAAGAATGAAAGGGGATGAAAAGATGAAATGAATAATGAATTTTTGGAATAAATAGGCTTAAATAGGAGTGAAAAGTCGTTTGAAATAACTGAAATAAAAGTAGTTACAAAATTTTCAAAACTTCCAAAATTTGCCAAATGACTAGTATATGTCGACATATATATATTTGTATGTCTAGGTTGGCAACTAGAACCGAGAACTGCAAAACCAAACCGAACTGACCCAAAAAGACTCGAACCCAAACCGAACCCAATGCGTCCCAGGTTGGGTCTAGGTGATGAAAAATACAATAAAGACCTAATCAAACCCGACCTGAACCGACCCAACCCAAAGGACCCGACCAAATAACATTGAAATATATGCATTTTTAGCGTTATTGCCCAACCAGACCCAAACCGACCTGCCCGAACCGAAGCTCGAGTTGGGTCTAGGTTTTTGAAATGTATAGTATGGACCCGACAAAACCCAACCTGCCTAGAACCGAGACCCGCCGGGTCGGGTCCAGGTCCATCAGGTCGGGTTTAATTGCCACTCCTATGTATGTCGACATACATACCTAAATTTGCAATTTTTATGTTTTTGATCTAATTTTTGTTTTACTTATTATCATTGTATTTAAATGACTTCCAAAGACTATTAGAACAATATTTAACGGTAAGAATTTTTTTCATTGGTAAGAAAAGATGGTACATAGCACAAAAGCAAAATACACAAAGATGACATAAAGAAAAATAGAACAATACACCAAAATAAAAGCTAGACATCATAAGGAAATAACTAGATAAGCTTAGAAAGATATTGATGATGATGATGAATTTCCACCAAGCTAGCGAATAATTTTCCCAAAGTATTTGTCCACTTTATTAGAGAGGGAAGTGAACTTTTTAGTAAAAGAACATTTAAGCTTCTTTTGGTTTTTGAGAAGCTTCTCTTGGTTCTTTAGAATCTTTTTGTTGGAAGGGTGAGATGGTTTTTTGAAGCTTTCTAAAGAAGTACCCATTCCCTCCTCCTCTTCTTCTTGATTATCCTCTTCTTCCATTTCCATTCATCTCTTTCTTCTTCTTCTTCTTGAATTTCTTTCTCCTCTTTCCATGCCAATCTTTCTTCTTTTTCAACAAGAGTTTCATATAGTTCGATATAGGAAGGAATAGCATAAGAGAAATGTTAGCCTTGTCGAAACTTTTCGAGGTAGAGTTGATTCTCCTCGTAAATCAACACCAAAATATAGTAAAATTTTAGTAAGATACACACCATAGTAGAGTTTATTCTCATGTCTAGAAATATTCCTCTGAACAAAGTCATCAGAGATGACTTGAGGCCAATTGATGTCATAGTTTCCGTGGATGACGAAAAGAACCTTAAAAACTTTTTGAGTCGGGTTATTGTAATTACTCATCCTTCGAGTGATATTTCATCGTAAAATGAGACTAATAATTCTCGATTTTGGTGTAAGACTTTAATGTTTAAAATCAAATTCTTCGTCACTTTCAAAAATAGCATGAAAAACTTCATGATTTTATTCATCAATTTGAAAAGTGGGGAGGTCAATTCCACTAGATTTGTAGCTAAGTATGTGACCCAAAAGTTCACAATTTAAAACAATTTGAGTGTAATTTACACTACTACAAATTTGTCCCTCTTCTCCTTGAAAATTTTTTCCATTCAAATTTCCATAAAATATTCTAACCAAATCCGAATAACATACAAAATCATTTTGAGAAGAGTCGACTAAATCAAGAATTTCATTTTGAAAGCAAAGATCTTGAGGACCATAATAGGGATAATCATCAAACTTTGCAAATCATCTAGGAAAAACTTTTCCCGAAGTAGCATATTCCATATAAGTACCAATGGCTTCTTTGTCATTGAAAAGAAAGCCTTTGGTTCTCTTTGGAAGCCTATGGTTTTAGGAGTTTGACTTGAGAAGGCCATTTTTGAGTTTTTGAACAGATAACAGAATGAAAAAATATTTGAATTTTGAAATAAAGTGAGTGAGTGAATAAATAGAGACAGATAAATTAATAGAGAGTGTAATGATATGTTCTTTGGACAAAAAGATGACTTTTATAACATTAGAATAAAACAAAAGAGAGGAAAATTCAAAATTTGAATTTGAAATGAAATTTCAAAATTCTGGCATGTATGTCGACATACAGGTTATGGGTATGTTGACATATAGGCTGTAAAATCCTAAATTAAAACCAATATAAAATATTCCTATATATATATATTTAGACTTATGTTCATCCAATATTATTATTAATCTATCCATATGTTATTCCTAGAAAAATTAAATGTAAAAATTACCGCTTTTCGCTGCGTTCCTTTTATCTGTTCTGATTAATCAACTATTGCCGTGAAACACATGTTTGCATCCTCGGTACCTGGTTCATTGTCACTTGAAGTAGTATCTGAATCATCTAATGTTGCTATATAATCCGTTTTTCTTTTTCAGGATGAATCGGTAACGTGCAGGATCTTTGATTTATTCTGAAGCGGATAGTCTCTTTGTAGATGACTGGGTTCATCACATGTGAAACATCTAATTGTAGTTCCAGTTCTAGGAGTCTTGTTTTCAAATCTTCGAAAGTTGTTCATCTTTTTATACTTCAGGAATTTTTTGAAATTTCTGGTCATAAAAGCAATTTATTCATCGTTGTCATCATCTGGAACCTGATCGTCAGTTATTGCATTGAAAGCGATGGATTTCTTTTCTATTGCCTTGCTTTCTCTTCTACCCTGCAATTGTGCTTTAAGGACATTAAATCGCCTATTAACTCCTCAATTTTTAGAGTGCTAATGTCATTAGCCTCTTATATTGCTAGTGTCTTTTGATCCCACTCTAAAGAGAGTGAATTGAGGACTTTTCTAACTTGGTCCTCTTCAGAAAAGTTTTTATCTAATGCTACTAAAGAATGCATTATATCTTGAAATCTACAATACATGTCACAAATAAACTCATTTGGATTTTTTTTTTAAACAATTGAAACTAATTAGTTAAAATGGAAATTTTGGTATGTTTAAATAAACTCATTTGGACTTTACTAGTGCCATCATGTGTAACTTGCATTGTTCTCCAAATTTCATATGTAGACTTACAAATAGAGACTCTTAAATTCATTTTTATCTAGTGGACAAAATTAAATATTCATGGCTTTAGAATTATTCTGTGAAAATGCCTTTTGGTTAGCAGTCCCTTATGCAAAGTTATTCTGGAGTTCTATGTACTCATTTTGTGTAATATTCCAAATATCTAAACAATTAGACTGTAAATAAATTTTCCTTCTACATGACCAATAAGTGTAATTACTACCATAAAAAGTGAGGGTCTAGCAGTAGATTCCTTCGACAAAAATGTTAACAAGTGTAATAATAGTGTTACTAGCCATTTAACTTTTCAAAAAATCAATTTATGGTTTTTTGAAAACCTAGTGCTCTGATACCAAATGTTGGTTGCAAAACTATGAATCCAAAGGGTAATTAAATACTAAAAGAGGGTGAATAGTGTTTTCTAATTATGTAAACCCTTTTAAATTTCTTTCAAAATTAATACTAAATCACAGATTATCAACACAAAAAAATATTAATAATCAATCACAGATAAAAATAAAAGCAATAAAGTAAAGTAGAGAGTTAGAGAGATGACACTGGGGATTTTATACTGGTTTGGATTTCTCCTACATCCAGTCCCGTACAATTGCTTGTACAGATTTCTTTTCAAATATCAATCTTTAACTAAGCAGAAGGCAAACCCAAATACAATCTTGATTTCGAGGCTATGAGACACACCCTCCTGAATTTTCGACTCAGGGTAGACTCACTTGATTTGACCAGGTTACAAGCACACCTACTAGATTTTCGGGCTACTAAGCACACCCACTTGATTTGAACGGGCTACAAGCACACCCAAGCAACTACAAATAAAGTTAATAGTTTTTCCAAAGACAATTTTTTGAACTTTAGATACAATGGATCCTATAGCCTCTTGATCAACACTTTGATCTATGAATTTAGAGAGAGATGTTTCCAAAACAGTAAGAAAGTAGTATTGAATCAATACAAAGAAGTATGAATTGATTCCATGTGATCTTGAAGAGAGTTGAGTATATTTTTCAATGGATTTTTCAAGAAAGTAGGAGGAGGGAAGAAAGCAAGTAATTAGTTATGAAAAAATTCGTTTGCACTCCCCTTTATATAGTAAATTACAATTGTGTCTGTTCGTGAAGAGTTGCAACAAATAGACATTTCCTTTCAAAATTTGAAAAACCATTTGATGGCATGTCTATCAACATATCCAAAGCAGATATGTCGACATATGCTTGTATATTTTGAAAACTATTTTCTTTTAAATTGTTTTGCAAATCTTATACTTCGTAAAATAATTTGATACTTTGTAAAATAGTTTGAACATAGTTTATAAACATTTTGAAGTATTAAAAAACTTTTATAAAATATTTTGAAATATATTTTGAATTCTAATTTGGTTAAAAATATAAAAGATTAAAAAATTAAAGATAGAGATCAAAGGTTGTTATTAAGGACTTTAACAATATATGCTAAGACCCTATATACTAAATTATAATCATGAAATCTTCATATCTTAGTCTTTGAATCACGCATCTTCATATTTATTTCTTGAGTCTTTATATTATATAGTCTTCGATTCAACATCTGTGTAATATTTTGCACCGTATATTATATAACTTGGCAAAACATTAGTATCTATATTTTATATGATTGTATATGGTTGTTATCAAGATTGTTATCAAGATTGTTACCATCAAATTAAATAATTGAGGTATTAGCAGAAGAATCTCCCGTTATGGTTTGGTCAAAAAAGATATAAAGTTATTTATTTTTTTATGCTTGGCCTCTCGGATTAGCTCCAAAATAGAAAATAAGTGAGTGACCTCTTTAAAGTTCTTTGATTGATTGTTGATACTTGAAAAATATTTATTGCTACTGTTGTTGTACTTATTCTTTGAATGTCTTTCATTATTTTGTCTAATCTGCCACTCCTTCTTTCTTATGTTCTTTTGTTTACTAGCCCATCTATTGCATGCTTATGAAAGACTTTCTTTATGCATTCCTTTATCTCCAAAAGGCATGAGTATTGAAATTTTCGTTGATGCATAAATTAAGGAGTTTGACCATTGTTTTCAAAGAATCATGTGACCTGACTTTACTATCACTTTTTGCATTTTATTCACAATAAACTTGCAATTTGAAAAGTATATAGACTATTTTTGAATCATTTCACAAACGGTTCAATATAGTCTAGAAAGGCCAAACGTTTCCACATTTCTAAACATGATTTTGTGCACTTTTTGTTACTATATGTAATCCAATCACATTTTGCAAACATTCATGATGAGATTTTCAGCTTGTTTCTTTAGTTGTATATATTATATATAGTGAAAATGAGTATTATTGCTTAATTAAATTAATTTGTTCAGGTGTTAAATTTTTTGTGTAAGTTCTCATTGTTGATGGTTAAACTTGTCCATAAATAATTAAGCATTTTCAAAGAAAAGACCAACTACAGCAAGGGAATGGTACATGGCTCCAATCGTCATTCATGTTATAATATTTTGTCAGTGGTGCAAACTTGTGTCTATGAATGTTCAAGGATTTTACATGAACTTGTCTATTTTGTCTAAAGACTTTTTTTTGAAATGGTACTTTATATACAACATGCCACTGAGATAATATATCACATGTCAATAAACGTTCGAATTATGCTATGCAAGTTTCGAACTTGTGACCTCTGGAACCAAAGCCAAATCACTTAACCACTAGGACAATGATGCTTGTTTGTCTAAAGACTTTTGTATAGGAATGGTTACGAATATCACGTTTTGTTATGTGATTAATGTATTTTGTCAGTTGTTTGAGTATTATGATTACTTGATCGATACCACTTTATACCAAAATTTGTTAATTACTACTATATAATATATATGCAATGAGAGAAATGCAAAATAAACTGAACAAGCAACCAATCGGGAAAAGTAATGTGTAAAAAGTGCAGCGAAATAATCTATAAATTCTAGCAACATTTATTACACGCTACAAAAGTTAAATAGTAGCATTTTAAGAACGCAACTATAGTCTTTAGTTCATTGGTTGTTACAAAAGAAATTTTATATTGTGCACAATAAACGCTACAACGTGTTGGTTTTATGGTAGCATTTATGGAAATACAACAGAAAATTTTGGGCTTTTAGTGCACATTCTATAACGACGTTTACTAGAATGCTATACAAGCTTTATTGCGTTTTCTTGATGCTGCCAAATATCTTTTCTAGTTTAGTGATATATGTACCAACTCAAAGTCATACCAGTTGATAATTTTGGGTGTAAAATCTGAATTAACTTAAGCACGATGAATGATGAATCTGTTATGCTAATTTCAACAATCGAAATTTACGATGTTACTCTTATCGACGTTGTTTACTATATTTCAACTGCATTGGTTTTGTTTTGAAGTCATATTTGCAGCCGATAGATCATATCCCTTCGGTATAATTATCAAAGTCATATTTTGTTACTGTGCTTGGATTCCTTCAGTATTTGTGCATTGTGCCATATTGAAGAGTCGATATTCTTAATGGTTTAATTGACGACATTTATAAGAAACTCATAGTTTCACTTTAATGTGCGAGAATACTTATTAAACACTCTAATGTGTACCATCTATTTAGGCTTGGTTAATTTTATTTCATCCTTCGCAATCAGTTTTATCTTTGGATCGTATCCAAATCTGTTTTACTACCAATAATTTCTAAAATAAATTCCTTCATCATAAAGTTGGCGTTTCTTGAAACAACAATTGTTGCTCAATGCAACAAAATAGGTGGTCGTAAACATTTTATGAATTTCCATTAGATTGTATAAAACTGATTTAGTTTTTAATTTACAAAACTTATGTTCATAACATAAATTTGATCAATCAATATTGATCGATTCCAAATTATTTTAGGGTTGTTCATACATATACAGTTAGAGCCCCACTAAAGCCCCCCAAAACCTCTATTATAGTGCGTAATGCCCTTTGGCCACTACGCTTTTTCAACTTAGCGCTATTTTTGAGAGAAATGAGCGATCCTCTATTAGAAGAGGAGAGCACTCATGTATTTTATTTTACACTAGAAAAAAGAGCCGTCAACATGCTTGAGAGGTAGCAATACCCACGCCGTACAATGTGAAAAGAAAATGAAAAAAAGAAACCCAATCCAAGAGAGCTAAGGTCCATAATAAAATAATACAATGCTATAATCCTTTAAAAAAGATGAGTGATCATATCCTCAACATCAGGTAAATCCATCCAATCCAATGAGCATATCTAAAGCTACAAAAAAGACTAAACCAAAGTGTAAGACCGGTACATACGTACGTACGTACATATATGTATGTATGTATGTATGTGTGTGTGTGTTTGTGTATACGCATATATACATATTTATGCTAATAAAAATATACTAGTCTAATGAACAATAGAATATGAAGACAAGCACCATTGTCCAAGTGGTTAAGTGATTCAGCTTTGGTGCGAGAGGTCACAAGTTCGAAACTTGCATAGCGTGATTCAAACGTTTATTGACATGTGATATGTTGTCCCAATGACATGTTGTATATAAAGTACCATTTCAAAAAAAATAGAATATGAAATATTATGATTAAAACCGAGTAAGAAACAATAAAGGGTATAACACATTCCAATTAACTAAAAACAAACAAATTAATGAGAATTCTGATTCGAGGCTAATATCCTAATAATAATGAAGTATTAAATGTGTCATTAATAAAAGTTTCTAAGGAAGTTAAATTTGGTTAATTGCTATTCTTTCTACTATCAAGAATAAATGTCCTAAGTTTGAGATAAACGCTATGTTCAAAATTGGAACATTTTAAAATCTAACTAATTTCCTAAATATAATATTATATAATGTCGAGTTCATTGGCATACATGTTAATTAAAAAGGTATTTGAGGTGCTATTGTTATTTCTATATTTAAATACTTTCTTAACTAAATTAATATGAGATTTAACTTTTTTAAGATATCATTGAAATTAATATTATTATCTTTATTATAACAAGGGTTTGAAATCTAATTAACACAAAATAAAGCAATTATATATATTAAAATGTCTGTTCGAGTATTTATATTATTAAAGCCCTACGATTCCTTTCAAACCATAAATACCAACATATTATAGTAAAATAATATCAATTACTAATCTATGAAACCCACTATAATGAAACCTATGCTTATTCCAAAATAATTCACAATTAATATCATTATTAATTATATTAAAGTAAAATATGTTAAGAAAATTTATAAGAATACAATTAGTGCTATGACACTCAAAATATAAATGCGAAATATTTTCTATTCCCACATTACATAAAAAACATTTATTATCAATAACCATATTTTTCCTTTTTAATAGTTCAATAGTATTTAATTTTCCATGTATACTTAATCACATATGTACTTTATCTTTGAGTGGAGTATTACCTTTCCAAATATATCTAAATATATTTGATTTTATACCTGAAAAATTAAGAAATTTATAAAAAGAGTGTGTTGTATAAATTTTATTATTATCCCAACACCATATTTTAATGTCATTTTTATTATCAATGTTATATAGTTCTAGCTTAGCGCAAAGTAAGGCAAACTTCGATAATGTATTTCCAACTAAAGTACGATTAAATTAAATTCCCATGGAAAATTTAAATTTGATATAAATATTTCAAAAATCGACACATTTTTTAATTACAAATTTCGTAAAGTTCCTTAAATTCTACTTTAAGAGAAATTACCGATATCCAACTATCATGCCAAAAAGAGGCATTATTCCACGAATGTACCACATTATTAATTTCTAATTTGTCAATATCTTACTTTTTTATTATTGATTTCCAAAAATGAGATATAATATTAGTATTATTAGTGAAAATATGTTGTATAATATAAGTACCATTATACTATTGATTCGATATTATTACTTTCCAAATTAAATTGTTATTTATTTGTAAATTTCCATATCCATTTTTCTAATAAAGAAGTGTTTAAATTATGTAAATTTATAATGCCTAAGCCTCCCTCTTCTTTAGATTTACATACTATTTCTCAATTAACTAAACGTTTTGAACTATTGTTAGGATTATCACCACTTCATAAAAAATCCCTCCTAATTTTATCTAGTTGTCAATTAACTATTCTAGAAAGCAATAAAACAACATCCAGTAAATGGGTAATGCTGAAAAAACAAAGTTAATAAGGACTATCCTACTCGTCCTTCATAAAAATCTACCACTCTATTTAGTTAATCTTTTGTTAATTTTATCTATTATTGTTAACTAGTCATCATATTTAAGTTTGGTTGGTCTTACTAAAAATCCTAAATATTCTATGAGAAACTTCATGGTTTTACAATTTAATGTACAAGCGACTTGATTTTCTATCCCATCGATATCATTTAAAACTAACACAGAATTCTTATCAAAGTTAATCTTTAGTCCAGAGAGCAATTCAAAACTATATAATATAAACTTAATTGCTATAATATGTCTAAGTGAGTGTTATGTAAAGAGCATGGCATCATCCACAAACTATAGAATGGAGACGCCATTACTTGAAATTTCATTTCCAACATTGTATAAAATCTCATTACTAGTGGATGTTATGATAATCTAGCGAAAAAATCCATCGTTAAATTAAACAAAAGAGGCGATAATGGATCACCTTGCCTAAGACCACATTTCAATTTAATTTTATTCCCTAATATACCATTAACCATAATACTTGAATTTCCAGTTTTAAGTAAAGACATAATCTAGCCCATTCATCTAATACTGAAACCCTTAGCTAATAATAAATATTTTAGAAAATCCTAATCCATTGAATCAGGAGCTTTTGCAAAATTTAGTTTTAAAAGGGCAAAAGTGATACTATTTTTCCAACAATTATTTAATAAATTCTTGAACTACTGCTACACATCTGTAATATCTCTACATTTGACAAATGGATTTTGAGTAATATCAATTAATTCATTAATTTAGTGCTTAACATATTAGCTTAAACCTTAGAAATGATTTTGAAAGAATAGTTTGATAGTGAAACAAGCCTGCAATCTTTTAACTTATTTGCATCTATTTTCTTATGTAATAAGATTACATTAATGAAATTAAACCTACCTAATTGTAATGAACTATCATAAAATTCCTTAAATTTTTTAAATTAAATCATATTTTAATACAACCAAAAATTTTCATAAAATAACGTAGGAAACCCATCAGGCCAAGGGATTTATCATTTGGCTTATCTTTTATAGCCCTCAATATTCCTCTTCAATAGATGGATAATCAAGTCCTTCTAAATCAACCCTAGTGTCATTAGGATATGATTTATCCCAATTAGCTCTAATCCTATGTTTGTTTTAGTTCAAAAAATTTCTTTATAATAGTTAGTAAATGCCCTATTTAATTCTTTTTGATCAAAAATCTTAACATTATTAATTAAAATAGAATTAATGGTGTTACTAGTACATTTTTGACCATTTTCTACTTCATAAAAAAACATTTGTATTTATATCACCATCATCCATCTATTGAACCCCAGATTTTTATTTCCATATTACTTCTTCTCGTGTTAGAATTTTATTTAATTCATCTTTTAAATTTGAAAGCACATTTTTTTTCTGAAATATTTAAATTCCTGAGCTCTTCTATTTTATTCAGTTTTAGAATTTCATTTAGTTATTTATCCTTTTAATTATAATATTACTAAAACTATCTTTATTCCATTTCTTAAGAAAATTTCTTAAATCTCTTATTTTACTTACAAATATTTTACTTATATTTTCGAAAAATTTATAATTATATTTACTTAGAGAAAACCATTTATTTGCTATTAATTCTAAAAGGTCATTTTCTAATAACCACCTTTTTTCAAATCTAAATAATTTATTTCTATTATTTTTATTATTAAAAGATAAAATAATTAAGCAAATACTCGAAAGCCCAACCACCTTACAAATGTGATATTTATCTTCCACTTCATCACTACTAAAAAACCTACCTAAAGGAGCCATCGATGGGTTCTCTCTTTTATTTGACCAAGTACATAGTTTATTGTTTAACTGTATTTCAATTAAATTACTATTAATAATAAATTGGTCAAATTCTTCCGTGGTAGAGAAATCCCTTCTCTAGGAGTTTGTTTATCTAAAAATCTAGTGACATTGAAATCTCCACCTATCACCCAAGGACTTGAAGCGAATGATCTAAACTCCAAACACTCACTTCAAAGAACCCTACGATCCAATTTAGAATTTTATCCGTAAACATTGGTAACATTTAGAAACGAGCCATCACCAAGGTCATAAAAAATTAAATATATTGGGTGAGTTTTAATAATAGATTGTAAAATTTTAGCACGGTTTTCTTTCCAACCGACCATTAATCCTCCAGGGCTACCCCTAACCGGAAAATGAACCCATTGACTAATATAAAGACCCTCTAAACACCTATAAAAATCTATAATCAGGGTGTTTTATTTTTTATTCCTATAATAATACAATGTCAATATTATTATCTTTAAAAAATGATCTAAATTTTACTATATTTTCCTAGATCATGTAAGCCTCTAACGTTCCAACTGATGTATCTCATTGTCCAAATGATCTAGCCCGCTTTAATTATGTACTCCTAATACACTCAGTGTCTAACTGAATATCATCAAACATAAAGCTAGAACTCCTAGCTAAACACTGCATATTGCTAGTGGATAAAGTACTCAAAGCACAGGGATTATATGTACTACGAAGACGAGCACTCCTCCTCATCGATCTAGATGCACTCGAACCAGATCCAATCTCTCTATGGACTATGAAATCGGTGCCTCTATGCACCGTAGAACCAACATTTGCCCTACTTACATCACTATCTCTTCTTTGTTGCATTAAGTCTATTCCTTTGTGCACTTGTGCTAGAAACAAATTACTACATGCCAATTGAGTATTCAATTCTTTATAAGGCAGTGTCATAGTAGCCGCATCTGTTAGAAGTTGAATTTATGTTTGAATTAGTCAAACATGTGTCCCTAATAATATGTGTAAATAGTGGTCAAGATCCTTATTAGTAGGTTAGTGGGTATTTCCTTTTAGGCTATTTAAAGCTTTGTACTTCTTATCATTGATTATGAAATAACAATGTAGTCTATTTCTTTGTAACGTTTAATCTCTCTCCCTCCTTTCTATATCAAATCTTAACATGGTATCAGAGCTAGGTTGGAGAGGAGAGAAAGAGACCATAGAGAGTCCAGTAAGTTTTTATTTTTGTTGTTTTTCGTTCTTAAAATAAAAGCCTACGAAAACAAATTACTCTGTACCTTTCTTCTAAAAAAATCACTCGATTCTCTCTAGCCCAAAACCACATTTCAACCTTGTTCAATATTTTTGATTAAATCGGATGCTATGAAATTGATTGCGTGACTGGCCACGAAGGAGATTTAGGTCGGCAGTTGGAGTCACATCTAGATTTCGCTGGTTTTTTTTGGAGTTTGTGCGGCAGTGCGTCTAGAGTTGTGGCTGAGCGGTTTTGGTCGGGGTATGTAGACTGTGAAGTCTGGATAAAAGGTGAAAGCAGTGGAGGATTTGGAGGCCTAAAGTGCAGCTTCAGGCGAGGTGTGTAGAATGGAGTAGTTGTTTGGGTAATGCTGAAGTAAGGTAGAGGAAGGTGCTGAGTGCAGGTTTAGATTTGGATCGAGGCTGGAAACTAGTTGTTCGGGCTGTGGATACAGCCGGATTGTTCACAACTAGGATTGGTAGAATAGGCAAGGTGGAGGAGACGTGGGTTGTTGTTGTGTTGGTTGTTAAGGGCTTATAGCAGAATACATCAATGGTAGATGATATTTTTTTTTTGGTATTACAAAGTTGTTACAAGAGAACTATATCAATTTTTGCAGTTTTGAATGGTATGCTTGAGATGTATTGCTGTAATTGTGATTTCTTGCCTGCTGTGATGAGTAATGAAGTGAATTGCATTACTTCTAATGCAGTCACAATTGTTGAACTTGGCTAGAATCAAGAAGGCTTGAAAACTTTTATTGGCTGAGATGTATATTGTTGATATTGGTCTATATGAGAAGATGATATCTGATGTTGAGATGGCTAGTCGGTGCTTTGAATTGAATTCTCGACCTACTGCAGTGTTGCAAAGGAAGTAGTAGATGAGAAACTGTAGTTACTGGCAGGAGGAAATTGTGATGAAGTGGGGAAGATGGAAGGCGATGCAGCAGTTTGGGCTGGGTCATCGGTTTCTGGTGGAGGAGTATAGTGTTTGGAAGCGAGTTCGGATTGAGAAAGTGGTATTGATGGTTGGCAGTTTGTTGATGATGATGGTATTGAACTGGTTGCTTGTGAAATTTGGTGAGGTGATGCATTGAGTTTTTTGGTTGTGGAGTTTGAAAGTAAGTGAGGTAATTGATTTCAGACTGGAGTTGCGATTGTGGATGGAGTTTTAGGAAAGTGGCTGTGTGGAGTATGGTGATGTGGGAGTTGGCAGTGTAGTTTAGTGACGAAGTTTAGAAAGGGCAGTGATGTGGAGTGGTTTGCTTTGAGAGGTAATGCGGTAATGGGTTGCTGCAGTAAGGTGATGTGAAAAATAAGTGAAGTTGTATTTGTGAGCAACAAGTTTTAATTTTGGAGGTGTGTAGAATGTTTGGGTTTGAAGCATGTCAGGTTGGAGAATGCTTCTTGTATTGATGAAGCAAGATGGTTGGATGCAGAAGGTTGTGATTCTAGTGACGAGTATGCTGAAGCGCTACTGCCTTTTTTTCCCTGAAACTGAAATGTCACGTTTAGTTCATCAAACTCTTGTATGAGACTCGCCAAATCTGAAAGCTTCCGAATCTATATGCTGTTCGTGTTTGAAGTTGAAAGGATCTGAAGTTGATGCAGTTAGGAATAATGATTATTGTGTTGGTAGGAGCTGCGTTGTGATCTGGAATTGATTGCTTCTGACCCGATGTTGACAAGTGATGCTCACGGTTCTATAAATCGCTGTTGGCATTAGCCTCTTGAGGAGTTGTTGGTGTTTGCTGGCTATGCTGTTCAGTTGATCGGTGGGGAGATGTTCAAGCTCATGTTTGAATTAATGTTCGATGCCAGTGTGAAATGGATTGCTGAGTTGAAAGTTGTTGTAGTTGTGATTCTATAGTTGCTTGCCTTATGCGTTGGCTTTGAGTTTGGTTGTCGATGGAGGAGTGGCTCGAGTTAATGGCAGCAGTGGTTGATAGTAATGGAGAAGGTTGTGAGGTAGAGACTGTTATGCAGGTGATGCGTGTTCGGGGCAGGATTGTGGTGGAGGTTTTGTAGAGGTGGTTCAGGTGGTGCTGTAGACAGAAGCGTAGGACTGGAGTTCAACGAAGATGGACAAGATAATGTTGCAGGCGGATGGAAGATGTTTGGAAGAGGATGAGTTACGTAATTGATTGAAAGGGTTGGTGAATTGGGGTTCAGTGATTCAAGTGATGGATGACTGTTTTGGGTTGATAGGCAGTAGTTGGAATTTGTAGGTTGACTAACTTGATTTGCTTGGGTTTGTTGGTGTAGGAGTTAGTTGAGTGGTGCAGTGAAGGTGATGTTTATGAGGAAGTAGTTGATTGCAGTGTTTGTTGTTGCTGGAATTTGGTGAGTTCACATCTAGTTATTTGAGATGATGGTTGTGTTTCTAGCAAACAGTTCTTCTGGAGTCTATGTTTCTGGTAACGTTGTGTTGCGTGATAAGAAGTTTTAAGTTGAATTTTGTGAGTAGTGATGAGTTGTTGAATCGTGAGAGTTTGCAATTGCAGTGAAGTGTGAATGGCATTGATGTTGAAGGTAGTGGTCGGAAGAGAGTATTTGATGTGATGACGACGGTTATGAGGCTGGACAAGTTGAAGAGTGCTCAGAAACTGTTTTGGTGATATGCCTAAGAGAAGATAGACATGTCTACATGTGAAGTAGGTTGAGTGAGGAAGACTTGGTTTTGTGTCATCCAACAAGTAAGTAAGAAGAGTCGCGGTTCTCACTTGGTAGGGGATGACATATACAAGGGACGACCCGAATGGAGAGGTCAGTGGATCCCTAAGAGGAAACCAAGAGTATTGTTGATGGTTAAAGTACCAATCAACGTGAAACAGTTGAGCATGTCCAACCAAGGAGAGATGAAAGTTGTGACCGAGTTCGTCTATGCAAGATGATGAAGAAATTGAGAACGGTAGTTCATTGAGTTATAAACTGAATGTTTGACACATTTCAGTTTAAGGGAGGGTGTTAGAAGTTGAATTTATGTTTGAATTAGTCAAACATGTATCCCTAATAATATGTGTAAATAGTGGTCAAGATCCATATTAGTAGGTTAGTGGGTATTTTCTTTTAGGCTATTTAAAGCTTTGTACTTCTTATCATTGATTATGAAATAACAATGTAGTCTATTTCTTTGTAACGTTTAATCTCTCTCCCTCTTTTCTATATCAAATCTTTAACAGCATCTCAATATCACATGCCTGATGCACTAGCTTTTCAATTTTTAATCTACTTGAACAATTATCTTATGCGTAGCCTTCGTACTAACGTCCATGCTTTCACCGCATATAGTATCTTCACCATCAACTTGTGTGTGCATAGTTTCCAACTTTGTGCATATATTATTATACATATAAGCCTAAATATATGCACCTTTGATAATCGATTGCTCCATCCCAGTATAAAGTGGGTCCGCCGTACCCTGTACCCGAATTAGACTATTTGAACAATGTTCTTTGTTTGTTTGCTTAATCTCAACATGTGAATAAACTACATTTCCATGTAGCGTAAAATTTTCATAGTCTGCGTTTTAATATTTGCTTGCTCCATCCCAATACATAGTGGGTCTGCACCATGTACTTTATTTCCATGTGTTGTATGTGCATACATATCTTGCTCCTTTCCTATAATGGTTCTTTGTATGTTGGCCTTATCTTTACTTTCCCTTGTGTAAACTAATAATTTATCTAGCTACATCATCCAATACTGTTTTATCTTTCTGTAATACAGCCTCTGCTTGTTTACGTGCCTTAGTTGCTTTCGTTTCATCTTCATTCACCTCTATCATAGTAGTAAATTCATTAATCGTCCCCGTTTCACCAAACAGCTGTGTATAAATATCACCTTATATCTCATCATCATTCACATATTCATCTATATTAGTTGTATTTCCATCCTACTGTGTGTTCATACATTTATCCGTAACATGCTCTTCATGTGTACATGCACATTCAAAGCCTTATACTACCTCATGCAAGTATGAATTTACCTTTCCATATCAGCAACATGAACTGTGTTCCTCCTCTCATGATCATCATTATCTACCATGGTCTCTTCGCATACTAATACCATCACACCCTCCTTATCTAGCCATTTTTAGAAGCATTACCGTGTAACACATTATCAAACATTGGCATAACCATCAAGCCAGTATTAAAAGAATCCTGCAGTTTAGATGTTTTGACATGCATGTGAACTTGCTTGCAATAATTCATTTCATTTTCATCATATTTTACTACCTCTGGATCAAGAAGCATAGAAACAAAATCACTACATTCCTCCTTAATTGCTATAAATGAACCCAAGCACAAGTCAAAAATCTGTACATCAGAATTTGGTACCACTGAATCTCTGCAGTCAATCATTGAATCACTGCCTTCGTATGACTTCTCGCCTAAACACATCTTATTTTTCACCTCCATATCACCTTCTTTATCCTCGTCAATATCTCCTAAAACTCCAAGCATATAATAACAATGTAAATCTGTTTTACAAGATTCTGAAATATCTTTATTACCCTCATTAAAACAAACAACCTGAACACCCCTCTCTCCAACTTAAATTCTTTAGAATCTGCACTGTCAACACCTTTAGTTTCGTTAATTATCAATTTTTCAGATGAAGAAGTTTTATTCTGATGAAGAGACTTGATTGTTATATCTTTTTGCCCTACCCAATCGAGATCGATATTCTTTGTACATTCATTTTTCAGTGAATCGAAAAGAACATGTACGATGTATAATGTTCAAAATGCTAGAGAATTTTATTAAACAAATATATTCCTTCCTCTCTTTTAACCAAATCTCCAAAGAAACCATCTAAGAAAATGCCCCTCAGATTCAAGAATTCCAGCATAAAGTAGAAACCGAGTTCTGTTTTGCTCATAAGTTTGGGCAATGGAGGTTTGGTCGAGCGAGAATTATTGAAAGCACATTGATATCTTTTATGACCAAAGACTCCGCATTTAAAACATCTGATAAGTTCCCTACATTTCTTGGCCAGATGATCCAATCCACCACCTCTAAGATAGAAATTAGAACCTTTTCTTCTATCTACCCAGTTTATTCCCAACTATCGAGTAGATGGTTTTGCTTATCTTGATCCCCAAACAACATCCGCATATGAACGATTGGGATAAAGATAATTGAACGATGAATTTGTAGTCACATAATAAGTAGAAGATTTTACAGTAGCGCAGATTGAAGGATTTGGAATAGGAGATTTTTTCGAGATGGGTAATTGGAAAGAAGCGGACGCCATTAACTTGGTGCTATTTAAATAGTAAGACCGCTTTAACCCAGCTATATTCCTCCACATCAGCTAAATCCGGACTTTTTACTTTTTAGCACCTAATTTAACGCATTAATATAAAAATGCTAATTTAGTTAGTTTTTTTTAAAACCAAATCAATAAAGTTAGGATAAATACGTAATTTTAACACATAAGAGTTTAATCTTAGTTAGAAATCTACTGTAGTCACAAAACCTGGACCGCATGAATCATGATACCCTTCAGTTTTGTCATATAAGATTAAAAAATATTTCTTTTTACTACATAAATTATTTGAAAATGAAAATAAATTAACTTTAATTATTTTGTTTTATATGTAATGAAGCTTTTTGCATCTCCGCTATTTTTCGGTATATTCTCACTTTATCATCGCTATAACTTTTTGCACCACCACCGCTATGGAACTATAAAACGCTTTAACCACATAGGTTCATATTAGATCCCTTATGAGCATGTAGTACATGTAGCCTTTTGATTCACATAACATGTCAACTCCTTGACCTAGGATATGTATGGGTTTGTTATCAACTCTCATCTTATATGATTCGTAAACTGGGCTTTAGATGAGTTTAATTTCAACCACACAGCTTCCACAACCATAAGTATGAAGATTCATCTATGTTGACCTTACTCTTCAACCACACACCTTCCACAACCATAGGTATGAAAATTCTAGAAGAAGTATGCAACAAAGAGCTTATTGACTATTAACTTTTTTAGAGTGTTTAGGTACTCATCGTATGTACATGAGAGCAAAGAAAAGCCAGAACCTAGAGCTTGCAAGTATATCATTCTAGGGTATTGAAGAGGAATTAAAGGGTATAGTATGTGATGTCCTACTACCAAGAATATTTTTGATGAAAATGCTATGTTGAAGGTGGAACCATCTTCATCAGATGACAATTCGAGGACAAATTCAAAATACCAAACACAAAACTAGTCATCGGATACTTTCCATAAAATGATAGATGAGCTTCCAAAGGCATCATGATTGACGGGGATAGGACAAAGCGTGTATAGAAGATTAGACTCAATATGGAGTTTTTTTGCAGCCTAGGCCAGCTAGAGACAAAATGGGGTCTGCATGGCTAGATAATTTTGTTTGATTGAGCACAGAGGATATTGATTTTTCTGACATGATAGCGTTTGCACCAAGTGTCGTCCATGATGAGATCGGAGACTATAGTGATGTTTTTGTTTCAAACAATAGTTCCAACTAATTAGTAGCTATGGAAAAAGAACTGGAATCTTTATAATAGAATCATACGTGGGATTTGGCAACTCTTCCTTCCAATAAGAGGGCAAAAGTGGATTTACAAAATGAAAGACGGCGGCAGTTGTGATTTGAGGTACAAGGTAATGTTAATAACAAATGGATATGTTTATAAGAAAGGAATGAGTATCATACTTGTTAGGATTTCAATATACTTTAGGATTAATTTATCATGAAACTTTAGATCTGAATATGTGATCCATATTGATTTGATTGAGAAAAAATCAGATGAAGTTAAATAAATAGCGGAAGCCATACTCGAATTCATATTTGATTAAAAGAGAAGAAGAATTGGTTTGATCTTCCAAATTGAAATAAACCCTAGATCTGAATTATCCCCATAGAAGAGATTAGAAGAATAACTAGAGCTTATGTAATTTGGGGACCATAATCCTTTATTTATAATGTTTGTATTTTCTAGTTTGACCCTTCAACAAATTAGAATTGTCCTGGTGTCTACACATTAATACCATGATAATTATATCTTTAAGCCTTTTAGCTTTAATTCAAAATTTGATCACTTTAATTAGGCTTTACATCAAAATAGCACAATATATTTTATTTTACATATATGGCCCACGTGTTGAAATTTTCCAACAATCTCGTCCCCGGTCACATATGTGATGTCCTTATAAATGTGTATAACTTTATAAGGTCCAAAATTTGTTATTTATAGCAAGAGGTGTTTCCGAAGCAATCTCATCCATTAATTATGCTAGCAAAGAAATAAAGCGGCTTTCGTTGTCTTTAGTGTAACTAAACCCATCAATAATCACATATATTAACACAATTAAATGTCATAGATCAATCATGGATGTGTAGCATGGAAATCACGAAAATTGTGACCTATACTGTAACGACCCAGATTTTTTGTCGTTTAATTTTGAATATTAAAATGATTTTAAATATTTAAGTTGGAATGTAATTTGATTTATGAATATTAACATTTTGGTTGAAATTTATAGAATGAATTTAAATTTCAAATATAATGAGTTATCGAAATACGGAAATGGTAAATAATTGGAAATTTAGTTGGATATGAATTGAAACGATTTGTAATGTTGATATAAATTCTATTGGAATCATAATTGAGTTAATAAGTTTTATAAAAACTGAAATTTAAACGATTTCGTAAATTTTTGAAAATCGTCGATTTTATCGATTTGTGATCCGAGACACAGTCTCGGAATTCGACGAAAGCAGTTCTATTGGATCTGTAATAGTGTATTATTATTGGATTTCAAATTTCATAACGTTTGGAATTACCGTTTGGTCGTACGGGATGAAAACACGCTGAAATTAATATTGTAAATTTAATATTTTAATTGGGTTCAAAAAGCTATCTTCTCCATACGAGCGAATTAGGACTCGAAACTTGTTCCATTACATTCGAAATAGGGGTATAACATTAGGAACGCCAGGTGGCACGCCTCAATAGGGGTTCGAATAAAATTTCTAAATATTTTGGAATTTTTAATATATATATATACGAGTACATATGCACGTGCTTTGCACGTGAGCATAAACACCATGCATGCCAAACTAAGTTGCGATTAATGCTGATGCGTTCCTATCAGGTGGGAATCATCTATTCCCAAAGTTATGAAGATGTGTCCGACCAATAAAAGTATAGTAAATTTTACTCGAAGAAGTGTGTAGTGGTTGAAAACATTTTTTTGAAAGTTTATTGGCTGGACACAGACATATGAAACATTGTGATTTCAACTCTTTGTATCTTTTTGGATGGAGCAGAGACCTTTTAATATGTTGACGTAAAGGAAAAAAAAGTATGTCATCGTAATAGCAGTGCTTGAAGAAAATGGTGACTTGTTGATAGGATAAATAATGCTAATGTTAATTAAATTGTAGTTGTGTCTACGTTTTGCAACAATGGATTCAGTAAGCTGAAAATTTTATTATACATTATATATTTGTTGTACATTGTATACCATTGTTCCCAAATAGTAAACTATTTCCGTCTTTCATTTTCCATTGTAAGTTTTGCATAGTATCAAACTTTGTTCTAACAAATGCACAGTAGAATGGTATAAGGCAAAGAGCGGTGTTTGCAATATTAGTCCAAAACCGTTCCTGTATATTTAGCTTTCCTCTTCCTCTGCTCTCTCTTGCTCTAACATATACGTACGCACCCAATCCCCTTAACGTCGCAACATTCCGGAATCCAATTTTTCCTAAAATTACAAATCAGCCTGACACACATATCAGACATGAAACTAAGTTATTTTAGTAAATAATTAAATAGAAAAGTATTCAACTATGGGTTTTTTAAGTAGTTTAATAAATGTGAATAAAAAATAGATCTACCATTCCTCTACCCATGGTAACACAATTCCATTGAAAGCGATACTCAAGTAACAATATGAAAGTGTAAAAGTGAGCAGTGTTCCATGCTCATACTCAATAGAAGAGAGAAAGAATGACAATCAAGTATTATACTATTTTGACTCTCCATATTATATAATTTATCAATTTGCATGTATCAACCTACACATTTAATTATACATCGGTACATGATTTTGCAAGTAAACGTTAATATGTATAATTGAAAATAAAATACGTAGAAAACCGAATAGTTATAATTTTTTTATCACATAATCAACGTTGGATTAATTAAAGACAAATTAGTTTACGTTTTCCACTTTGTACACTTGAGTTTATATTTCTACTTTGTACCATGACACTAATGAAAAGTAGAAAACTGCTTTGAATCCCTTAATAATCATCCGTGCGTTAGCAATTTCCATTCTTTTCCCACATCCACTCCCTTTTCCCTGGATTGACTATTGCCGGCTTAGGTAGATTTGGATACCGATGGTAGTTGTTGGTAGGATTGTCAACGGTTGTTGTCGATGGATGATGCATTAACTCACCATTACTGAGTTGGTACTGCCCCTGAATTAAGCTGCATCCCCAAACTCTCATCACCACTTTTGCTGAATCTGGAATCAAGTTGATAGTATATATTATTTGCATGCCACAAATATCAATATTATCATAGAAAAACATTTCCATAATAAAATATACCTGCCATTGGTAAATAGGTGAATTTTTCACTATTAATTAGTTCTAAACAATGCACACACACTAAATAATATAATATTCATATAATCTCTGCATATGTATGGAGCTTTATTGCATTTTTGATAACAGTTTGGGAATGCGTACACTGTTTGAAAAAGAACAGTCAAACATGTATGAAACTTAGGATTGTTACAGTAGTAAAACCCTCAGTATGATACCCATATTTATTGAAGATGTAGATATGACATATATAAATCAACCGCAGTGCCATCTAGTTGGCTAGGATATTTTCGTAGGCAATGCCATTTTAGGCACATTCTAGTGCTCCACATGCCCGAAATCAAATACAATATCAATCATTCAGCTCTTCAATACAATATAACCAATACAGAATCATATATATCATACATTAGACATATATAAATACCAAGAAACATTGTTTGTATTTGACTCAAAATAGTACTCAATGTACCGAGTAGTTGAAAGTATGGGTCGTCGAGGGAAGGACATCTGACCGGTTTGGGTGTATACGATAAATAGAGCTGGACTTTGGGCTGGGCCACATGGGCAATAACCTAGGGCCCAGCTGCTAGGGAGCCAGGTTTATGTATCATATTTGTTTAATTTACTTTAATAAAATAGAACCCCGTTTGATAAATTATATCTGACTCATAAAATAAATTCTTATTTCAAGAACGCACTTTGGTTAAGTTAAGCATCATTTCATAAAGCCTAACCTCTTCGTTTTCTTCCCATGTCAGTCTTTTTAAACAAAATTTCTTCCTCTCCCTTACCTTATACATTTATGCTATACACACACTTTAAATGGCATGAGATCAGTTTGAATGAAGCTATAAACATCGTCTTTGCATGCTTGACCTCGATTATGATGCTACTACACAACGACTCAGTTAGGCTTACATGGATAGAGAACAGTGAAGGCTTTTTCAATTATATGGTGACAAATCATGCAAATTTTTCAAAAGCAAGAACAATAATAGCAATAAACATGACCATATTTGTTGATCATAACTTAAATTTGCAAATAATAACTAATTCTTTTTTTAGTATGTGTGCATAAAAACTGATGGAATAAATAAGTAATTCATAAAGCAGAAAAAAAATCAATCTGATTGACTGTTGTGTTGGACATCGTTTTATTATATGTTAATGATCTAAATACATTGCTAGTTTATAATTTAAAATATGAAATACATCTAGCTTAAACAGTAAAATCTAAAAATAGTTAAATATCAATAAAACATTGTATTGGAAACAAAACTATAAAACATGGAAAAACTGATGTACTGAGCTTACAGGCACCACCTTATTGTAGTGGACGATAAAGGTCATTAGTATAAGATTATTAAAATAATGTTTACTGAAATGAAATCATATAACCATAAAACATAAAATATTTACAGAAAACAATGTGTTTTTTAAATACTTCAAAATGTACTTATGAAGCAATATCAAAACGCAATCATACTCAGAACTTATATAGTTTAGGACTTGATAGGTTAAAATGTCTAGAAGATCAAGACATTCAAAAGAAAGAAACATGATGAAGCGCATCAGCTATTGATAAGAACAAAAACAGTTTTAATATATATGTAGAGTTATGCTAAAAAAAACTATCGTAATGAGATAGAAGAAGAAAATTATGTAAGCACTTGCACCATTATCTAAGATTCATTCCACTAACATTGGAAAATAAGAGTGACTCGAAGCACACCCAATTTCAACAAATTATTTTTGATCTTCAAGAAACATCGAAGAAAATGATCATTTATAAAACTTAGTTTGAAACCATTCAGTTCTAATATTTGCAGCTCCTTTGTTAACAGTATCAAAACATCCATTTATTCTTTATATTACTATGATTTTCAAATACTTATTACCCATTTCACCAAACAGATGAGTACCAAACCTAAAGCATAAACAGTTACATGCTTGAGCCCTTCATAATGAAAGCAGTCGGCAAACGAAAGCAGTCAGCAAAAGTAATAGTAAATCAACATGAGCAAAAAAACGAAGCAAGGAAAGAGATAACGAATTCTCACAGAACTAAAGATGATGCAATGGCTTCAATTATCAAAACCTTAAATTATCTATCAAAATCAGTCGCCATCCACATATCCTCCTCCAATGCTCTTAATTCTAAAGTCTTTCATTTATGTACATTTTAGAAAGGCAACAATTAGAAATTGAAATCAACAAATGGAGGAGTTCTCCATCTTAAATTTTAATGTGTGTTGAAAAGAGAAGAAAAGCATTTCTCCTTTCAGTAAATGAAAATATGGGTGAAAAGATGTCAAACTTGTTCTCCATATAACGTATTAGTTAGTTAATCATATGTATATTTTGGGGAAAGGCTTTGGATTTCCCAATTTGAGAAAATGGGTCTGCAAACTTAATTTGGAGTATGGTGGAGACCACCAAGACAAACATACCTTTATTTGACATATATGGTGAAATAATTTGAAAAGGGATATTTTTGGCGATTCAAAAAATGCTTCACTTCCCAAGTGTTTACTTTATATATAAGGTACATTGTTCAACTGAAGGATAAAGTGTAGAGAAAAGGGTTCAGTTCATTGTTCCTTCATTCCAAAAATATTGTCATTTAAGAAAAGGGTATTTATTAGTCATATTATAACAATAAATAAAAAGAATTCTAGGTTGATTTCTAGAGTTTCCTAAAAATCTCACTTGATTACTCTACTCACCAATAAACACATACACAACCATTCAATCAATGAATTAAAAAAATGAGTTAGAAATATTACCTTCGACCCCATGGTGACCTTAACAGCATCAGCTAGCTCCTGAACTCCCTACAGCATTGCAACACGTGCTCTAATTCCAAATTCATTAATTTTTGCCGCTTGATTCCTTGAAGTTAAAGTTGTTTTGCTCCATGCCTGCTCACACTCGCATGCATGCATAATCATTTCAAATTTTGAAAGCGTGATAACTTAGATAAGCATCCAGAATAGTAAATGATTTGGATTTGTTGGATATTTATTCCTGTCTCTTCCAGATAAGGATCTTGCTACTTTCTTCTGTTACACTTTTTATCTTCTGTACAGTTTACAACACATTAAATAGGCAAAGTCCAGAAGTCAGTAGTGTTATATTAAGAATTGCATTATTCAAAGAAGTTCGTAAAAATAATGTAGAAACGCAAAAATACAGGAAACGTAAGCACATAATCCTTGTGAATTATATATAAAAAGAAAGGAAATAAGTCTTTGTTGAATGAACAATCACATATCATCTTTCTCTATACAAATAATAGAAACAGAAGAGGTTAGAGCCTAATAATATATTACAGGTTTTATCAAAGGTTACAGCCGAAAAAATTTTTTTGCAGCCATGTCAAAGCTACATATAATTCATTGTTAGTAATTGTTAGTAATAGTCTTTGACCTGCAGGAAATTAAAAAATCTTACAGCCATCGACCTGCTGGTAGTTTTGATAATAAAAGCTTACAGTTTATAACTCATGAAAATTATGAAAATGAATATGATAATGCATGAAAAACTATTAACACTAATACTTTTTGAAATTGTTTTAATGCATTTCTGTACAATTATTAATTAAAACAATAATGGAAACAATGATAAATCAAATGTGCATATGTAAACAATAATAATTGTAAATAAAATAATCACGCACGCAGAATGTTTAAGGCAGTATCCTAATTGATCTGCGTGGATAGGGAATTCGAAAGAGAAATAGTTAATTTTGTTGTAGTTAGGGAGGGCACCAAATATACCAATTGAAAAAAAATATAAAATCTATCGTAAATGCAAAAGAAATTTAAATGTTAACCTTTTTTCCAGTTGATGAAAGTCAGTTGAATCTAAATGACTGTCCTTAAGATATTTGCGTCACGTTACAGTCGAAAAATCAGATTTCATTTAAATACGCTAATAAATTACCTCTTCCACTTTGAACTCGATAATGCTTCCACCTTCAATTTTATCCACCCTGAAATAAACTATTTTATAATCATTAAACTTCAAAAATGGATTGCAAATAACATACCTATATTTTCAACTTACATGTTAAAGAAAATCTGAAGTCATAAGCCGAAGCTTGGACCTGTAATTTAGGACAAACATCCACAAAATTCATCCTTGCTTATCTTCTCTGTTTTCGACCGACATATTCTGCTTAATGCATCCAATAAATCCAATGAAAACTCTTGCGAACCTGTCATCCATATACAGTTATACACTATATACAGTTATACACTATAAACAACTTAACGTGCATACACAAATAATAAAAAATCCAATAAGCCAAAATGAACTAAAAACCTATGCATTGAGCGAATTCAACAGGGAAGCCAAAAGCACTGAGCTTAAACAATTAAATTTTGATCGACACCCTAATAAACACATGATATACAGAGAAAGAACCAAAAATGAATGCTACATCTAAAGCTAAAACAAAATCAAATCTAAAGCTCATCAATTTATCATTCAATCTACAAATGTGTGGAAGGCATATATTTGGAAAAAAAATCAATTTGCTCTTGTAATCACAAAAAATCAATTTACCTGAGTTTCTGAAAAAAAGTGGACCGATCTTTCAACTGGTATGGGTTTTGAGGTCTTTGTCAATTTGTTAGCTTTAGCTTATTGAAGCCGTCAGCATGCGCAAATCTTGCATCAAAACCCGTAAAGGCTGGAGGAGGCGAGGCCACTGTCGAAGAAGAAATCGACAGTGGGAAAACGACAGCCTTCATCCTCCTTTGTTGTTGACGTCGGGGGATGCGATATTTTTTTTCATTTTCGATTTAGGCCTGTTATGTAGGAAAATGGGGCTAGGGTTGAAAGGGGGAAGCAAAGGACGGAGAGGGATAGAGCGATAATGGGTGAGAAGGGAGAGGGATAGAGGGATAATGGGGGAGAAGGATGAGATCGTGTACGAATAACTGACCTCCGCTGTTTCAAAGGACAAATACATCCTTCGTTTTGTGATTGCAGTACGAAATGGAATGGGGTATTTTCGGAAATGCCAAAAAGGCTTCACTTTGACCGGTTTGACCAGGTATTTGCATTATAGTATAGATATATATATTGTTATCTCCATTCACATCAGCCGTTAAAACATTCCCATCAGCCACCCTAGATTGTACGCAAACCACCCTACCCTGTGAAGCCGTCCTACCCAACGAAACTTTTTCCCAAAATTAAAATTGCGCGTCTCTCCCCTATCTCCTTCAGTTCAAAACGACAGTTCGTGTAAAAAAAGAATTCGAATCCACTTCAAAAACAAAATCGCGTTTTCCCCTTTCTGCCGCTCTCAGTTTTACAGAAGATAAAAGAAAAATATATATATACGCGATAATAATCGCGATGATGCTTAAGTGGGAGGTCTAGGCGAAGGGTGGAGCAGGCGCGTGTGACGTCCCGGCTCCAGTGACCGAAATATCAGAGGGAGTTTACCATCCGATAGCTCGGATCAATGGGCACTAAAGGAGCGATCTTTCGTCTACACTACTTTGGGTCAACATGGATACGTTTAAAATACCTAAACATTTCTGAAATGATATGTATCTCATATCGACAAAATGTAGTATACACGAGTTCAGAGAACTTTTATTTAAATCACATAGCAGAACACAATATATAATGGTTTAACAAAACAGCGGACCAAAAAGATAGATATATATACATATACATAGGTACAACAGACGTCAGACTATCACCATATATCTACAACTATACATAACTGCCTCAAAAATGACGTCCTAATACATACACAGACAAATATATACAAAGGACATACGACATGACTACGCAAAATCAACTTAGCATAGTTCAACAGACTTTAAATGTATCTCTCTAACATTTCTCCTCCAGATGACTCTAACAGTTCCTTTGAGGCATGTAGCAAGCGTGCGTCCGTGAAGCTCTAAATCTATAACTACCTTAAATTTATATACTGTATGCCAGTTGCCGTCCATCTCAATGTCGTATGAAATCACCTCAAAACGTGAAAAGGTAATCATCCTAAAAAGCCCCGGTCTGACCCGAGGAGTTGCCACAAAACAAAACCTCGAGTCAGGCTATAAATCTAGCTGTGAGTATAATAGTGTAACAATATTTCATATAAATGTGTGGAATCGGGTTATATATGTGATATTAATAGATATGTCACACACTCCATAATCTAAACCCGCCCACATCCTATTAAATTATTTCAATTCAAATACACGTGTCATGGCACTATTTAAAGTTAATCACAGCTGCAACTCTAATCAACCGGGATATCACATCCTATTCATTTATAAGTTGCGTTCATTATTCAATAGACATACCACTATCAAGTTATTCATATACGAGGTATGGAATTACTAGTGAATCCTATTCATTATTCACTCTTATTAGACTCTATATCGAACCGATATTACAGCCTTTTTCATCTGTATATCTTTCGATCAGAAATTGTGGGTGCCCCCACACGATCTATTAGTTGCACTATCTTCTCCTGTTCACCGTTGGCGCTCACCCCTTTGTGTTGTAATCTTCATCTTTGTTTCACCACATATCCGTCAATGAGATTACTCTCAATTCTTCCTCGTTTCCCATTTGCACTACGCCAGTCACCGTGGTTGTGTCCGTGCAACAGATCGTTTGGACAATAAGTGACGAGGGACCAGGTCGTCACGATTCAGGTAGCGACCTCGAATCTGTCCGCTAGGATGGATTCTAGCGTCTAGTAGTCTCACCTCATCTCGTTTGCTTCATCGGTTAAATTCATTCAAATTCTTTTGTATTTAACTTCCTAATATACCATTTATCCCCAAAATGGTATCGTTTTCTATTTCATATCACATATAAATGTCGTGTTCGTGCAACATAGCATTAACTTGCAGTACATAGCATCATATATATAATGAACATTCATAAACATAACATGTAAACATAACTTGGAAGAATTTCATCAGGTTTGAATTTAAATTATAATAAAATGTATGTTTCAAATTTAAACTTGATTTTTGGTGACGTCATTTTAATTTAATTTATATAATTTTTCCATAATTTTTAATTTGGAAAATAAAATATTTTCGGTTGACGCGTTTTGGTCAAACGCCGGTTCTTTTAAAATTTTACAGAATATGTTAACCAGTTTATTTTATTGTTGTTTTGTGATTGCGTAACGTTGTCGTGTGCGATCGTATTTTTATTTCGGGCGTTCACGGTCCGTACGCGAATGGAATATTGCGTAACGTCGTACTCTAAAACATTTTGGTCACGTTTACACCTCCACACACTTCCGACGACCAAACCGAGACCATCGGCGTGTTCCGCTATGCAATACGGTCCTGTTGGTACCTTCCATTTTGACTGTAACGCTCCCGTTTATCGTACGATTGCGGACATAACAGTGTCATTTCTGATCACCATGGAGTCCGTCGGTCAAGCGAAAGCTAGTCGATTTGTTCGTCTCACTTCCCTCTACATATTTCCTTTTGCTTGCATGCTCAAAATCATCATAGATTTTGAGTTATTAATAATTAAATTTTTGAAACAAAATTTGTTTTATAATATTTGCATGGATTCTAGCATGCACGTTCAACATACTGTGCCTCTACACTCTTGTTTGCCTGTACAATTTGCATGTCTGCCATTACAACTTATTATGTATATACCGGTTATATATTATGTGAAGACATGACTATTTATACACCAATGAGCATTGAACTTTCTATGAATATAAAGTTAATATTTACGTGGTATGTTAGTGGGATGTATGACATTTCTAAAAGTCTTTTCTTTTCATATGTGTAACAGGCTGATTTTGAAATGGGTAGTGCTATGTGTGTTTCAATTTGCAGAATAGAAAATGTCTATAGAAATGAATGTGTGTATATATAGCATGCAGAGAAGAAAAATAAGAGTGTTGTTTCACATTACGTATTCATTAGTATTTTAAATATATTCTTTAAGTATATGCATATTTCACGTTACATACATTTGGAACAAATTGAACCTGACTTTAATATTATTCAACATGATACTATAAGATTTCGAGATTCACTACAGGGAATGAAGTGATGCAACCAATCAAGATGTAAAAAGCACATGCAGTAGATGTTTAAGAAAAAAAAAAAGAAGTATACTCACGTTTTGCTTTCCTATTCATATTCAAGAAAATTGTATGCTTAAACTATCTTTAACTTATTCAAGAAGAAAACATAACCTATGGAATAATGTTCAAATGGAACAGTGAAATATATATGTGCACTGGTATTAACGTGAACAGGAGATGGAACTAAAGCACGTACACAGCAGAAAAAGGAGAAAAATACTCACTTCAATTTGTGCAGTCTGATAAAAGATGGAAAGAAATATAATAATGTGAATTTGCTTACGTTAGAGAAGAAGGGAGGCAGTGATTATATAGTGTTACACTGACGCTTTAGGCCTAAGCAATCAAACAGGTTAAAAGAAAATTATGAAAAGGATAAGTATGAAAACATCGTTCGAATGAAAATAAAGTTATTTATTTTATTTTTCAGTAAATAATTTTATACCCATCAAATAAATTTTCGTACCCTTAACCGCGATATTGCCCTACCGCAATTTGTTCTTCGATTACAATTTCGCTCGTGGCGTTTTACTCGAAATTTTATTTTATATCCATAACAATTTTTATTTTACTTATTTATTACTTTTTCTTTTTTTTAACAAAATTTAGTGCTACATATTAAAACAGTAGCGGGATGTTACAGCGCGCGTTGGTCGTTGGAGCTCCGAGGCTTCAGCACGAAGCGCGACCGTGGCAGAGGCATCCAAGGGCAATGTCGCGATGACTTAGGAAGGCTCGACTTTCGATTCGAGGTTTAGGGTTGCTGCTGGAGTCACTCACGAGCACGCGGGGGTGGGGGGAGGCGCCGGCGGCGATCCTTTGGGCGGTGGCGTCATAGTACTAGGAGGTGCGTGTTTCAGAAAAAAAAAGGGAGAAGAAGATGTCGTGTTCGTGCTGTGCGGTGGGTCGAGGAGGTTACGGCACTGAATATAATTAGGTAATGAACTATTGATAATTTTAACTAATTCAAATAATTGTATTATTAAATTCGAATGCTTATAAAATGTATATCTCATTCGTACGAGGTCCAAAATGAACGAAACTAGTTGCGTTGTGCTTGTGGCATCGAATACTACGCATAGGATTGGTTTGGGATTTTTCGGAGTCAGCTGGGATTTTAGATAATTTAAAATATGGATGTTCGGCAAATTAAAAATCAAGGTGAGTAAATCTCACTCATTTGGATTACTGTCTTTAATTTAAAATGTTAAAAATAAATTATTGGATGCTTGGTTGAATTTATAAATTTTATCAGTTGATTGTTATATTGTATACATTAGTATATATAGTAGTAGTTGGATATTCCCACCGATTGAAGCGGATAAGACCCTATGTGCCCCTCATAATAGCGGATGACCCTATATTACCACGATATCCCCCTCGAAGTGGGATTGGTATTTTATGTTATCTGACATCTGTGGATGCAGGGAAACAGGTTGGAGGGATCCAACTAGATTCCTCAAAAATGTTGATTTTAGTTTCATATATAGTGATATATGATTTGTGCAAATAATCTGATATAGATTTTGTTGTGATTGAATTTTTGGATGCTATAGTAGCGCTGGCCATAATTTTTGTATTTTAAATACCATAAAATATTATTTTTGAATTTGGAAGAATTTAAAAGGAGATTTGGAATATAAAAATATTTATATTGAAATTTGGATTATTTTAAAGAAAATGATTTAGATAAAACAATAATTGATTTTGGGTTGTACTTAACTATTCATAAAAATATTTTAAATAGAGATTTTAAAATAATTTACATAGAAGATTTTTAACAATGGATTTTAAACGATATTGCTGGGAAAAATATGGAAACGAAGTTAAAATCGATATTTAAAATAGATTTGAAAAATAAGTGGGATTTATAAAGAAATGGATTTATAAAATGGAATTTTATAAATGAGATTATATTTGTAAACAAGTAAAACCCAAATGGGTTTATAAATTTATAAACAATGTTTATAAATAAAGGAAGATGATATGAGTTGATAAATTAAGAATATAAATGCACAGTGTGAATTTATATCGAGATAGGGAAATAGGGTTTGGGAAAAATGGAGGATTCTATTTTTGTAATGTGAGAAGGGTTAGGAAATTGAAATGAAATCGACGTGATATGAATCGAGAGGGATTTATAAATTAAAATTGGAATATTGGATTTTAAAATGAATTTTTGTCGAGAAATTAAAATTGTTTTAAAATGAGATTTTTATTTAACTATGTAGTTTAAAAATTATTATCCAGATTAAAATATTTCGAAAAAGTCAGTTATTCAAATATTTAATATTTATTGAAATAAATTCTAATTTTTATAATAAGCTTTGTAAATCAATTAGTTAATTTAAATATGATTTGGAAATGAATTATCGATGTTTATTTAAAGTGTTTTAATATTTTAAATAATTACTTAAATATGTTTTAAAATGAATTATTATTTAAAAATACTTATTATATATATATATAATTTTGAAATGATTGAAATTTATTTATAAATTCTCTCGAGATTTGTAAACGGAGATTATTTAACGGATATGATTTTTATAAGAGAAATCTTATAGTGAAAGTCTGGGGACTTAAGGAAATTTCCAAAGTATTTAAAAATAGAAACTTCGGAAATGAATTAGAATTCATAAAAGAAGTTAGAAATGAGTAGTCGTGATTATAGACGAGTATAATCGAATTGGAAATTTAAAGGAAATTAATTAATGAATTTCGAAAACTTATGGAATTCGTTGGGTTAAGGAAATTACAAATAAATTAAAAAGAATTTCGAGAAGTATGAAATGAATGGAAAATTTTCCTAAGTATTGGAAATAAAATGATTTGGAAAAAATATATAGTTATTAATATTTTCCTAAATGTTGAACCAGAAGGGTTTGAAATATTTTACTACGAAAGTATTATTATTATAGAAATATTTTCAAAGTGTTGAATTATAAATGGATTTGGAAAAATATTTCTAAGTACGGATATGATTCGGAAATATCCTGTTATGGATATAAGTATTTGAAATTGTTTTAAGTTATTGCATATACTGGAAGAGATTCGAATATATATCTTTGTAAAGATATTTTGGATAAATATTTTGGAAAAATTATAATATGGGCCTAGTGACTGCTTATGTGTGTTATTTGATAGTTAAATAACTGACTATCAAATTTGGCCAAATTCGTTGATCGTTTCGAGGAGACCGGGATCAGATTTAATTATCCGAAAACCACTTCGATCCGATTTGTACGTTACGAATTGTGATATCGTTAAGATAATGAAGACGGTGGTCTTGGAGATTCGGTTTGTTCAGATCCAGAACAACTTGTATGGATGAATGCTATCATTTGCATCGTTGTTTGGAAGCAATGTTAGCATTTCAAGTATGAATGTTATTCTTAAGGTAAACATAGCCTCAAGCCTCATCAACCAGGAATGACTAAAATAGGGGAGGTGCAGCAAGGCTAAGTGGGTCGCACCCAAGTAGGGTATGTTATCATCTTTCTAGATACCCTCGGATATATTTCAATTATGGATATGGTTGTGCATGGAAAAGAGAGTGCTCGATAAGGGTGGGAACACCCGGGGTGATAATATATTCGGTACTATCTAGGTTAGGAGTAGGTCAGTCTTATGTTGGCAGGAGATCCAGGCGAGGTCCTTGGTATATTTTTCTAGAGGTGTACTGCAGCGGGTGGTACCTCAGTAGCCCAGTCATTGTATGGAATCCAATATTCACTACGAGCCTGTACGGTTTTGATTGTATACCAACTATGCTGAAACGTGAGATGCAAGTGTAACGAACCGATTTTTCGATACCCGAAAATCGACATCAATACGTTCACTGTATCAAATGCCGAACAATCGGATGCCGGAAAGCTGAATCATTAGGGTTAAAGAAGAAGGAGGTAGAAAAAGAATAGAAAACAATATCAGAATCTCACAATCGCAGCGGAACAATATATAATAGATAAATGACTAATCTTTAAACAAAAAGAACTATATCTATTTATACATTACATCATCAGAGTAGAATACAAATCAACAACACAATTCAGGACAGTTATAATATCTTGTCCTCCCAAAGCTGAATATACAGCTTTCACTACACAACGGAAATATAAATTTATGGAAATACGCCTCGTCCTCCAGCTCGTCTCCTGAGCTCCACAGCAGTCCATCCCAAAATCTATACTCTATAATACTCGGTTTGACCCGAGCATTATAGTAAAATAACACCCGAGTCAGTCTGGAAAACAAGCGTGAGAAAACACACTCGGTTGGATTATTAAAGTTTCAAAATCCTTTGAAATCAAAGGTATCTCGTAAGACCACGCCACAAATAAACATGTCGGGTTTTTACCTTACGATAACCAAAACATTTCTTATAAAAATGCTCTGTTATTATAATAGTGTCTATAGAAAGTAAAATAGAATCTAGCTGAAATGCTTGCATCTCACGTTTTAGCATAGTTGGGCACAATCAAAACCGTACAGGCGCTTATTGGAAATTGGATTTCATACAATGGCAGGGCTACTGGGGTACCGCCCGTCACAGTACGTGGTCTAGATCACCGTACCAAGGATCCACCCTGATCCCCTGCTACACAAGACCGGAGCTACCCCTTACTGGATGGTCCGAATAAGATCACCCCGCGGTTGGGATCAGCAACCGCCCAATAAGCCGAAATAAAAGGGACCTCTAGACAGGGGAAATCTTACCCTAATTGGTTGCTAGCCACTTAGCCTTGCGTGCACCTCCCCTGTTTTAGCCATTTCCGGTTGATGAGGCTCGTGGCTATGCACCTTTTTAGCACACATTCACTTAGAATACTCACCGTCCTCCTGACGATGTTCTAATAGCATTTGTTATCCCGCCTTTTAGCAAAGCCGTGATATCATGAAATCGACCGAGAAGCCAAAGACAATTCATCTCGAAGAATGGTCAATTCAACATCTCAACAGAGCAAGTCCTGCTGATTGTTTGTTCAAATAAGATCCCCTACGGAGGGGGGGTCCAGGGGGGGTGGCAACCCCCCAAGGTAGGGGTGCGGGGGCAACACCTCCGCTACGGGGTTCGACCTGCCCGGTCAGGTCGCAGGGGTCCAGGGGGCAGCGCCCTCGGTGGGGTGCAGGGCAGCGCCCCATCCGAAACGGTACGTTTTATTTACATATGAAGAGCGACCTACGACCTAAAGGTCCCAGCGACCTACGACCTAAAGGTCCCAGCGACCTACGACCTAAAGGTTCCAGCGACCTAACAGTTCAAAGCCCCCAGCGAGTTAATGAGATAAAGAACAAACGACCTAACGACTTAAGCTTGTAACGAGTTAAGATAGCAGCGACCTAACCTCCGCGACCTAACTTCCTCGCGACCTAACTTCTTCGCGACCTAACTTCGTCGCGACCTAACTTCCTCGCGACCTAACTTCTTCAAGACCTAACTTCCTCGCGACCTAACTTCCTCGCGACCTAGTAGCCTAACGACCTAATCCATACACTACCTCTTCCCTTAGGTCGCCACTCCTTTAGGTCGTCATTCCCTTAGGTCGCCACTTCTTTACACCGCACCTCCTTAGGTCGCTAACGACCTACCACGTCCTGTGCCTTTGCTCTTTAGGTCGCCATTCCCTCTCCTGCTTACCCTTAGGTCGCTCACGACCTATGACCTATCCCTTAGGTCGCTCACG
The DNA here is from genome assembly GCA_030737815.1 of Allium fistulosum. Lineage (NCBI taxonomy): Eukaryota > Viridiplantae > Streptophyta > Magnoliopsida > Asparagales > Amaryllidaceae > Allium > Allium fistulosum. Next base: position 905,715,246 of record CM060903.1, read on the forward strand.
ACCTACGACCTAGACCCAGTTTCTTCCCTATAAATACCTCGCCAACTCCACATTGAAGGGGGGATTTTCCGGATTTGAAAAGCGCCAATACTCTGCCATTTTTCGGGACTCCTCCAACACTTCAATCATCAAATATTCCTCATCAGCAGTTCTACTTCATTCAACATGGATCCAAAGAGCAATCCGTCATCAAAGTTCTGATCTCTTGCTTCGATTATGTTGTAACCGTTGAAAAGTGTTGTAAAGGTGTTGTAACCAAGAAATCGTGTTGTAAAAGTGTTATAATCTTGTAAAAGTGTGCTCAAAGAACATAATGAAGGATGTAAAGTGGATGTAGGCTTAACTTTAGGCTGAACCACTATAAAAATTGCTGTCTCTTTACTGCTTTTTCCCTTTTTTCTGTTTACTTTTAGTTCCCGTGTAGACGGGTGGTGCTTTCACTAGATTACTCCAGACACCAGGGTGTTAGCGTTACACTTTTTAGCGTTAACAGCATTCATCCATACAAGTCCATTCCGGGTTCGAACAGAACCGAAGGCACTACTCCTACTACATCCATTTTGGAATCACCCTCAGGATTAGTAGCGATTAGCCCTTGCACTTCACTGCTCCATCTTCGACTCCAAGCTCTTGTCTTCCTCACGAAAACATTCAAACCGGATTGAAGTGGTTTTCGGAAAATAAATCCCGATCCTGATCTCTTCGAAATGATCAGCGCATTGGCTAATATTGATAGACGGTTATTTAACTATCAAATAACATCCACAAACAACCATCAGATTTAAATAATTTTCCAAACTATTTATTTATTTCAAAATATCTTCGCAAGATATTTTCCTACACTTCAACCTTTTTTAAAATAGTTTTCAAAACACTTTTCTCTCGTGGAATAGATTCCACCCAATTGTTTCCTTTCCACTGAAAATCGCCAAGCCTTAATATTTAGATTTTAAAATAATTTAAATCACTTAATCCAAAATATATACTTTAAAACATTTAATATAAAAACTACTTAAAACACTTTATTTAAACTACTAGTTATGAAACTTTATAATAACTTCTTATGTAAACTTAAGCCAAAACTAATTTTTAAAATAAAAGTTATTCTATAAGGTATAAATATTAAATAATTATCTTTAATTAATAATACTAGTTAAAACCTTTAAAATAATTACTACTAAAATTTATTTAAATAAATATCTACTTTAAAATTCTAAAACAATTCAAAACAATAAAATTTCCCTAAAACATTCTTTTAAAACCACTTTTAAACTCTAACTTATACTTGGAAATCTTTCTTTGAAAATATACTTGGCTTCCCAGGGAAATACACTTTCCTTTCCACACCTTTAAAAATAAACCACTATTTTATTTTTAAAACAAATTACCCATTCCTTTATAAATTCCCACCATAAATTTATATTTCCAAATATCCACTGATATCTTATTTCACTTTATAAACCCAGTTTATAAATTCCATAGTCTCATTCTCCTTTTAAAACACATTTTAAAACACTAAATCGATTTCCAAATCGATTTCCAAAATTTACTTCATTTAAAAATTACTCCTTTACTTATCCAAATTTATTTCAAATCTATTTATTCCAAACTCACTTCTTTATTTATGATTCAAAATCTTATTTTAAACTGAAAATATCCATTTCATTCTTTATTTAAAATTCTCTCTTTTAATTCTTCCCAATCATTTTAAATTTCAAAATTTAAATAAATCCTTTAATTCTTAAGCACTATCACTTAAGTCTCCAAAACTCCTTTAATTTTATTTATTTAAAATCTCTATATTTTTCTTTTCCATACCTAGCATTAATTTAATAGAATTTAAAATCAAACCTTTATTCTTCCCGAATTCATTCTTTATTCTATCTAAAATTATTTTACTTAATATTTCTCTCTTATATCACTTTTCAAAATTAAATCTTTTATATTTTTCATATCTTCAAAATATCCAATTATATTCAGTCAAACCATAACATTCAATAAATTTCCATTACCAATAAAATCAATATAATCATTACAGATCATCACATACATCACATCGCTGAATATAAAATAAATTCAACGTTTTGAGGAATCCAGTTGGATCCTTTCAACCTGTCTCCCTGCATCCACAGATGTTGGCACAATATAATAATACCTATCCCACTTCGAGGAGGATATCGCGGTATAAAGGGTCATCCGCTATTATGCGGGGCGCATAGGGTCTCATCCGCTATATAATGTGGGAAATCAATCACTCCAATATATATATATATATATATACATATATATACACACACACACACACACACTATATATATATATATAACATATCACATCCAAGCCGATAATAAATTATTAATTGAAACAACAACCAATAATTTAAATTTAACTATTTAAATTTAAAAGGTAATCCAAACAAGTGAGATTAACTCACCTTTGATTTTATGCGACCCAAACCAAACCAGCTTGCTTCTTCACGATCCTTCACGATTTTATACCTTGCTGCTCAAACCCTAGCCGAGATGCCCAAACACACATCGCAGCACCATCACCTCATCATCGCGACCACCCCAAGCCCTAACAGTCGTCGCCTTCACTTGCCGATCCACTGCGTCGCGCTGCTCCGCTCCACCGTGCTACAGAAATCACCGCACGAGCCCCATTCCTTTCGCCCACGACACATATGAGTTCGCCGAAGTCAACCCACAACCGTGCGACTTCGGCCATCCCTTCGAGTGACCCGCCCACTTCGAATCGCGCTTCCCCGTGCGTCTCTCCCTCAGCCTCGCTCGCGCAAGCTACGCGATGTCGAAGCCAAGCTCAAGCTCGAAACTCCAAGTCCTAGCCTCACCGAAACCCTAATTGACTTCGCCCAATCGCGACATCCACCAAAGTCGCATGCACATCCTCCACTGCCTCGAACCCTAGGTCGCTCCTCGAACATCTGCGATTTGAATCGCACCTCCCTTGAAGTCGAAATCGATAGGAGGAAGTTGCGGCCATTTATTTCGATTTTGAACGAAAATGGTTTTCGTTTTGCAAATGAATTTGATTTGTAGTTTTAAAATGCTCGGCTATGATTTTAAAGAAAGAAGTAGACGCGTGTTGAACTAGAGAGAACACGTGTTTAAAATTCTTTATGTTTCTGCACTTGCTACAGAGTTTCAAAGCAATTATTATTTATATTTTAAATTTAAATTCAAATTCAAATCGTCTCGATCTACACAGTCTAAAATTCCGAACCCCTATCGAAGCGTGCCGCTAGGCGTTTATAATGTTATACCCCTATTTCGAACGCAATGGAGAAGGTTTCGAGTCCTAATTCGATCATATGGAGAAGATAGCTTTTTGGACTCAGTTATTATATTGAATTTCCGATATAGATTCAGCGCATTTATCTATTGTACGATCACACGACAACTCCAAACACTACAAAATTTGAAATCCGATAATAATATGCTATTACGGATCCAATGGAACTTGTTTCTTCAAATTCCGAGACTGTGCCTCGGAAGGCTATTTTAAATGTCAATTTAAATGATATATTTTTAAAACTGAACAAAACACTTTTAAATTCAAATTTAAAACTTTTATTATCTTCAATATTATCAATACAAATTTTATAAACCTTTGAAATATTTTAATAAGCTTAAAACTCCAGATTTCATATTTTACCCAACTTCCAATTTATTAAATTCAATAATTTAATTACCTAATAAACAGTGATATTTGAAATTAAAGTTAAACTAACTTCCAAATATTTAAAATCAATTAAATATTCCAATTTCAAATATCTAAAAATCCCGGGTCACATTCCTCCCCCTTTAAAGAATTTCGTCCCCGAAATTACTAGTTAAAAAGAATGGTCCAATACCCGTTCATCATTTTCCAAAACCAAATAGTTTTCAAACAAATTCCTAAAACAATATTTTTATTAAAGACATACTAACACTCTTACTAACTTCCCAAACTTATCCATAGTTTCCAAACAACATTACTTACTCAACTATTCAAATCATAATTCAAAATCAAATTTTAAATTATTAAAATTATCTCAAAAATTTTCTAACTCCCTAAAGTTTTGAAATTTTTTGCCAGCGTCTCCTTTGCATGGCTAGATCGGTACAACTACAAAATGCCTCTACGGGCTCCCAAATTTCAAAAGAAAACAAAATGCCAAGTGGCTAGACCAGAAAATCATCAAATTTCATATGCCAATTTAAATACATACCTTTATGTTGGGCAATTCAAATTTATCTTCTGAAATCAAAACCAATTTCCCCTTTCCTTAAAAAAATACCTGTATATCCTACTTAGCAATAATATCCAATCACAGAATGCAAAATCATTTTATTCACTTCTTTATAAAATTTTCAATATTTTTTTTATTCAAATCCGTACGATGCACATATATCATCTGTACGCAATACCAAATTCGATCGCTCACTCGATCACACAATTTCACTTCCGAACTAGTATCGACCACCTGACTTCCTAGTGCGGACTCAGATCTGGCTTCTTGATCAGAAACCGTCATTCTCCTTGCATAGCCAAATACTATGATAAAGAATATCCAGAATCAACCAAAAATCCATATCCAGGGTTCGACGTCGAAAATCGAGTGAAAAATCCCAACTCGGATCGATATAACTATCTCGAAATTCTGTGCTCGAATCTGGATCGAATCGTTATGCGAATAAGGTGATATACGTACATCCTACGTATTTATCTCAATTGATTATTAGCTATATCAATTTTCTTTTATTCATATTTATTTTGATTTCTATTCACTTATCCACCATTTTCCTTTTTGCCCAACTTTTACTTAATTTTTATTCAAATATTATCTTAGTATATTTCTTCCAATACCAATTTTACTTAAGAATTTCACCCTTTACTTTTCTTAAATTTATTATAAATATTCTATATACTTTAATATTTATTTTCACTTTACCACTTTAGTTTATATCTACTTCTATTAAATTGGATCTCCAATTTCCATATGAATTCAATTTACCTTTCATTTTTAAATATTGAATTTTATTCACCTTATCTCAAACTATCCTTAATTAAATATTTCTTTAAATTAGTTCCTTTAGCTCATTTACTTATCTCTCAATCAATTTTATTTTCCAACTTTTGGTTTTACTTATCCCAACTTAAATTAATTTTTCAATCCACCTTATTCACATAATTCGAATTAAATATCATTCCAATATTCAATTTCAATTCATTTACTTACCCACTTAAATCAATTAGTTCACTTACTAATTTTATTTTCAATTATTTGTTTTATTTAGTCTAACTTGACTAATCTTCCATTTACTTACAAATGTAAATTCATTTGTTCATACACAAATTTATTTCCAACTTAACAAATTTTATTACAATGACCATTTCATTTAAATCAACTTAGGCTCTTTTCTCAAATTCACTTTTTATTTAACTTGGTTTAGTTAAATTTCAATCCATTTAAATTTTTTAAACTTCCATAAATTTTTTCCAACTTATTTAAATTCCATTCACTCCTCTCTTTAAATTTACTTCATTTACATATCAAATTATCCTTTGAAATTTAAAACCAAACCCAGTTTTGCAAACAACTCCAATTTAAAACATTTTGGTAGCAATTCCTCTCTTGGAAACTCGAAAATGAACACCGATGATGCTGCAGTCATCATCGAAGTTATTTTCCAGCAACCGAAGTGAGGTTAGTGCTTTTATTCTTTTCAAAAATCCTTTCCCAAATATTTTTAAATTCCAAATCTCATCAGATTTCATATCCGACTCAAAAATATTTCCGAATAATACCACTATTATTCCTCCAAAGCCTTTAAAAATCATTTTCAAACTCAAAGGGAATTAAATTTTCCAAATTTCAAATTCCAAATCCTTTCAATCCATATTCAAATATTACTCTGGAATTTAATCTCATTTCAATTATAAATCACATTTATAATTCACATTTTCAATTTTATTTTGTTATATGAGATTTATTTCTTAACTTTTAATTTTAATTTCAACTTTTATTTAATTTTTCTACAACACAATGATAATAATTTAATATTATCATTTCCTAACAACCAAGCAACCATATATAATTTCTAAAAAAATATTTCTTTTATATATAAAAATAATTTGAGTAAAATTATTTCATTTACCCTATTTTAAAACAATACTGTATCGGATTATCTTGTTTAAGAGTTTAGAAACCTCTATCGATGACATGGCGCCCCACATATCAACCAGAATCCATAAACACTCAACCGATAAGTCAACACAATATAAACACAATTTTTATATTCACTAACAAATACGTGTTCATATCTATTAATACACTCAAACTCATTCTAGAGTACTACGGACTCTATTTCTTAATGAGTAATCCCCACCAGAGCCAAGGTTCTCGCTTAACCTTCAACTCTGATACCAACTGTAACGAATCGATTTTTCGACGCCCGAAAATCGACATCAATACGTTCACTGTATCAAATGCCGAACAATCGGATGTCGGAAAACTGAATCATTAGGGTTAAAGAAGAAGGAGGTAGACGAAGAATAGAAAACAATATCAGAATCTCACAATCGCAGCAGAACAATATATAATAGATAAATGACTGATCTTTAAACAAAAAGAACTATATTTGTTTATACATTACATCATCAGAGTAGAATACAAATCAACAACACAATTCAGGACAGTTATAATATCTTGTCCTCCCAAAGCTGAATATACAGCTTTCACTACACAGCGGAAATATAAATTTACGAAAATACGCCTCGTCCTCCAGCTCGTCTCCTGAGCTCCACAGCAGTCCATCCCAAAATCTGTACACTATAATACTCGGTCTGACTCGAGCATTATAGTAAAGTAACACCCGAGTCAGTCTAGAAAACCAGCGTGAGAAACCACACTCGGTTGGATTATTAAAGTGTCAATATCCTTTGAAATCAAAGGTATCTCGTAAGACCACGCCACAAATAAACAGGTCGGGTTTATACCTTACGATAACCAAAACATTTCTTATAAAATGCTCTGTTATTATAATAGTGTCTATAGAAAGTAAAATAGAATCTAGCTGAAATGCTTGCATCTCACGTTTCAGCATAGTTGGGCACAATCAAAACCGTACAGGCGCTTATTGGAATTGGATTCCATACAATGGCAGGGCTAATGGGGTACCGCCCGTCACAGTACGTGGTCTAGATCACCGTACCGAGGATCCACCCTGATCCCATGCTACACAAGACCGGAGCTACCCCTTAATGGATAGTACGAATAAGATCACCCCACGGTTGGGATCAGCAACCGCCCACTAAGCCGAAATAAAAGGGACCTCTAGACAGGGGAAATCTTACCCTAATTGGTTGCTAGCCACTTAGCCTTGCGTGCACATCCCCTGTTTTAGCCATTTCCGGTTGATGAGGCTTGAGGCTATGCGTTACCTTTTTAGCACACATTCACTTAGAATACTCACCGTCCTCCTGAAGATGTTCTGATAGCATTCATCCATACAAGTCCATTCCGGGTTCGAACGGAACCGAAGGCACTACTCCTACTACATCCATTTTGGAATCACCCTCAGGATTAGTAGCGATTAGCCCTTGCACTTCATTGCTCCATCTTCGACTCCAAGCTCTTGTCTTCCTTACGAAAACGTTCAAACCGGATCGAAGTGGTTTTCGGAAAGTAAATCCCGATCCCGGTCTCTTCGAAACGATCAGCGCATTGGCCAATATCGATAGTCGGTTATTTACCTATCAAATAACATCCAAAAACAACCATCAGATTTAAATAATTTTCCAAACTATTTATTTATTTCAAAATATCTTTGCAAGATATTTTCCTACACTTCAACCTTTTTGAAAATAGTTTTCAAAACACTTTTCTCTCGTGGAATAGATTCCACCCAATTGTTTCCTTTCCACTGAAAATCACCAAGCCTTAATACTTAGATTTTAAAATAATTTAAATCACTTAATCCAAAATATATACTTTAAAACATTTAATATAAAAACTACTTAAAACACTTTATTTAAAATACTGGTTATGAAACTTTATAATAACTTCTTATGTAAACTTAAGCCAAAACTGATTTTTAAAATAAAAGTTATTCTATAAGGTATAAATATTAAATAATTATCTTTAATTGATAATACTAGTTAAAACCTTTAAAATAATTACTACTAAAATTTATTTAAATAAATATCTACTTTAAAATTCTAAAACAATTCAAAACAATAAAATTTCCCTAAAACATTCTTTTAAAACCACTTTTAAACTCTAACTTATACTTGGAAATCTTTCTTTGAAAATATACTTAGCTTCCCAGGGAAATACACTTTCCTTTCCATACCTTTAAAAATAAACCACTATTTTATTTTTAATACAAATTACCCATTCCTTTATAAATTCCCACCGTGAATTTATATTTCCAAATATCCACTGATATCTTATTTCACTTTATAAACCCAGTTTATAAATTCCATAGTCTCATTCTCCTTTTAAAACACTAAATCAATTTCCAAATCGATTTCCAAAATTTACTTCATTTAAAAATTACTCCTTTACTTATCCAAATTTATTTCAAATCTATTTATTCCAAACTCACTTCTTTATTTATGATTCAAAATCTTATTTTAAACTGAAAATATCCATTTCATTCTTTATTCAAAATTCTCCCTTTTAATTCTTCCCAATCATTTTAAATTTCAAAATTTAAATAAAATCCTTTAATTCTTAAGCACTATCACTTAAGTCTCCAAAACTCCTTTAATTTTATTTATTTAAAATCTCTATATTTTTCTTTTCCATACCCAGCATTAGAAACTAAAATCAAACCTTTATTCTTTCGGAATTCATTCTTTATTCAATCTAAAATTATTTTACTTAATATTTCTCTCTTATATCACTTTTCAAAATTAAATCTTTTATATTTTTCATATCTTCAAAATATCCAATTATATTCAGTCAAACCATAGCATTCAATAAATTTCCATTACCAATAAAATCAATATAATCATTACAGATTATCACATACATCACATCACTGAATATAAAATAAATTCAACGTTTCAAGGAATCTAGTGGGATCCCTCTAACCTGTCTCCCTGCATCCACAAATGTTAGTGCAATATAATAATACCTATCCCACTTTTAGGGGGATATCGCGGTATAAAGGGTCATCCGCTATTATGCGGGGCGCATAGGGTCTCATCCGCTATATAATGTGGGAAATCAATCACTCCAATATATATATACTATATATAAAACATATCACATCCAAGCTGATAATAAATTATCAATTCAAACAACAACCAATAATTTAAATTTAACTATTTAAATTTAAAAGGTAATCCAAATGAGTGAGATTAACTCACCTTTGATTTTATGCGACCCAAACCAAACCAACTTGCTTCTTCACGATCCTTCACGATTTCAGACCTTGCTGCTCAAACCCTAGCAGAGATGCCCAAACACACATCGCAGCACCATCACCTCATCATCCCGACCACCCCAAGCCCTAACAGTCGTCGCCTTCAGTTACCGATCCACTGCGTCGCGCTGCTCCGCCCCACCGTGCTACAGAAATCATCGCACGAGCCCCATTCCTTTCGCCCACGACGCCTATGAGTTCGCCGAAGTCAACCCACAACTGCGCGATTTCGGCCATCCCTTCGAGTGACACGCCCACTTCAAATCGCTCTTCCCCGTGCGTCTCTCCCTTAGCCTCGCACGCACAAGCTACGCGATGTCGAAGCCAAGCTCAAGCTCGAAACTCCAAGTCCTAGCCTCACCGAAACCCTAACTGACTTCGCCCAATCGCGACATCCACCAAAGTCGCATGCACACCCTCCACTGCCTCGAACCCTAGGTCGCTCCTCGAACATCTACGATTTGAATCACACCTCCCTTGGAGTCGAAATCGATAGGAGGAAGTTGCGGCCATTTATTTTGATTTTGAACGAAAATGTTTTTCGTTTTGCAAATGAATTTGATTTGTACTTTTAAAATGCTCGACTATGATTTTAAAGAAAGAAGGAGACGCGTGTTGAACTAGAGAGAACACGTGTTTAAAATTCTTTACGTGTCTCCACTTGATACAGAGTTTCAAAGCAATTATTATTTATATTTTAAATTTAAATTTAAATTCAAATCGTCTCGATCTACACAGTCTAAAATTCCGAACCCATATCGATGTGTGCCGCTAGGCGTTTATAATGTTATACCCGTATTTCGAACGCAATGGAGAAGGTTTCGAGTCCTAATTCGATCGTATGGAGAAGATAGATTTTTGGACTCAGTTATTATATTGAATTTCCGATATAGATTCAGCACATGTATCTATCGTACGATCACACGACAACTCCAAACACTACGAAATTTGAAATCCGATAATAATACGCTATTACGGATCCAATGGAACTGGTTTCGTCGAATTCCGAGACTGTGCCTCGGAAGGCTATTTTAAATGTCAATTTAAATGATATATTTTTAAAACTGAACAAAACACTTTTAAATTCAAATTTAAAACTTTTATTATCTTCAATATTATCAATGCAAATTTTATAAACCTTTGAAATATTTTAACAAGCTTAAAACTCCAGATTTCATATTTTACCCAACTTCCAATTTATTAAATTCAATAATTTAATTACCCAATAAACAGTGATATTTGAAATTAAATTTAAACTAACTTCCAAAAATTTAAAATCAATTAAATATTCCAATTTCAAATATCTAAAAATCTCGGGTCGTTACAGCAAGCATTTTAGCTATTTTCTAATATAATTTATATAGACACTATTATAATATCAGATGATTTTAATATAAAATGTTTTGGTTATTGTAAGGTAAAAACCCGTCGTGTTTATGTATTGCGTGGTCTTACGAGATACCTTTGTTTTTTTCAAAGGATTTTGAAAAATAATAATAATTCAAATTGAGTGGGTTTTCTCACACTAGTTTTCCAGACTGGCCCAAGTGTTATTTTATTATAATACTTGGGTTAGACCGAGTATTACAGATTTAGGTTAGGATGCTATGGAGCTCAAGAAACGAGCTGGAGGATTTCAATCATATATCACATACTTGATTTATTTTCCGCTGTGTGTGTAGACTGTATAGTCAGCACTGGTGAGGACAAGTTATAATAACTGTCCAGAATTGATTTGATGATTGTTGTACTCTAACGATGATATGTATAAAACCAGTTATAGTTCTTTTTGTATAAAAAGTCTGTTATTATATATTATATTTTGTTCTGTTGCGATTGCGAGATTCTGTGTTGTTGTTTCTATTTTCTTCTATTTCTTTCTTCTTCACTCCTAAAGATTTGTATTTTCGTTCAATTTGAGTTGGACATGTGGAATTTGTTGTTGACTCGAAAGGTATGAAGATACGGGCCTTTACATTTGGTATCAGAGCTAAAGGTTAAGCGAGAACCTTGGCTTTGGTGGGGATTACTCATTAGAGATAGGGTCAATAGTACCCTAGAATGAGTTTGAGCGTACTAATATATATATGAGCACGTATTTGTTAGTGAATATAAATTGTTTTATATTGTGTTGATTTATCGGCTGAGTGTTTATGAATTCTCGTCGGTACGGGAAGTACAACTGTATTGATATGGGTTTCTAAACTCTTAAACATGGTAAGCTGACATAGTATTGTTTTAAAGTGGGTAAATGAAATAATTTTACCCAAATTATATTTTGATATGAAAGAAATAAATTTTCAAAAATTATTATAGTATATTGGAGTGTTTAGTTGATAATATTATAATCAAAATAAGATTAAAAAAATTGAAATGGGTATATATACCAAATGAAAATTGTATAAGTATGAATTATACTAATGTATTATAATCAAAATGGATTCAAACTCGAATTCAGAAATTTAAATCCCGGAAGGTTTGGAAAATATTTTCAGAAGTGATATGGGAATGAAATTGTTATTTTGGAAATATTTTTGAAATAAATAATGGTAACATTATTGTGGAATTTTTTTAAATAGAAAATGTTTTAAAAATAGATTTTGGAAGTGATATAGCACTAAACTCACTTCAATCGCTGGAAAATAATTCCGATGATGATTGCGACATCATCGGTGTTCATTTTCGAGTTTCTAAGTGACGAATTGCTACTGTAATAATTTAATATGTAAATTTTTGTTTGAAGAACAAGTGTTGTTTTAGGAATCCCGAAGGGAATTTGTTTTGGAATGAAACCGAGTTGATTTTGAAAATTCCAAAGAAATGGTTTGTTAAAACCAAGAAAGAGCTATGTTTTTGACTTCAAAATGATTTAAATTGGAACCGGGGGTTTGAATTCTGAAATTCTCAGCTATATGGTTTGTGAATCAAGAAGAAAAATAAGTTTTAGATTTATAGCTGAGGGAAATGTGAATTTCTATATGTAAAATTTAACTTGGGCAGAGTTAAATAAATCGAGTTAGTAAAAGAGAATTGTGTGGATTAAAAATTTAACTTAAGGTAAATTAAATTGAGTTGGAATCGGAATTGAATTTTAACTTAAGTAAGTTAAAATGAATTGTATGAATTGGGATTTAACTTAAGCTAAGTTAAATAAAAATTAGATTGGATTAGAAATGATATCAATCTGAATTGGATATAAAGTTGAATTATAAAGTGACTATATAACTATAAGTTATAAAATTTTGAATGGAATAAAGATTTAAGTGAAGAAGAAAAAATTGAATTGTGAATAAATAAGTTTGAATAGCTTACAAAATTGGGATTATGGAATAAAAATATACTTAAGCTATAAGGTGATGTATAATCCCGAGTTAAAAAGTTTAAATATGGATATACCCGAGTAAGCATCGATGGAATAGGATTTAATTGAAAATTTAACTTTGCCAAGAAGATTTAATTTCAAACGAGTCAAATGGAATCAACTCAAGTAAAAGATTTATATAATTGAGAAAAATAAGTTGTGTAACTTATTAATTGGATAAGTGGAATAGAAAAACCAAAATAAAATGGTTTGATATTTTGATGAAGAAATAAAAAACCAAACTTGAATTATAAAATGAATTTGAACTCAAGTCAAACCAATTGAAGTGATTTTTGAAATAAAAATCAGATATTGAATTATAAATTGGAAGTGAACTAATTAGATAAATCAATTAATTAATTGAATATAGAAATGGAACTTCACTTGGTTAAGTAAAATGGATCGTGAATTAAAATTGAAATTAAATGTGGAGCTTGAGTTATAAATAAAATTCGACTTAATTGTAAGCGAATTAAATATATTTTGGAATGTTGTCGAATAAAATAGAAATGGATTGAAATAGTGATGACTTAAGTTATAAATAAATTCAATTTAAGTATAAATAAATTGGATATGGCTTTAGATATTATTTAGAATGAATTCGAGTATAAAATTGAATTTTGAAGTGGAAATGAATATATGTGTTGTATATAAAGTTATAATAAACCTTAATATTAATTTTATGTAATGATTCTCAAGTAATACAGTGTAAATTGAGATATACCAAGTAATTGAAAATGCGAATCAATCAAAGGTAAATAAATTGAATAACAATCAATTTAAATGAAATGGAATTTGATTGCATTGGAATTAAACTTAAGTTTTATGGAGGGAATGATTGAAGGTAAAACGAATTTACTTAAGTTTGTATTTTTGGGTGGAAGCTTGTAACAACCTGGATTTTTCTATCGTTTAATTTTGGATATTTAAATGGTTTAAATATTGGATTTAGAATTATAATTGAGTTAAAAAGTTTTTAAAACAGAAACTTCAAGTGATTTCGTTAATTTTTGAAATCGACGCGTTAAAATAGTGATCTGGGGAACAGTCTCGGAATTCGACGAAACTAGTTCCATTGGGTCCGTAATAGTGTATTATTATCGGATTCCAAATTCCTTAGTGTTTGGAGTTATCGTTTGATCGTACGGGATAGAAACACATTGAAATTAATATCGAAGTTCAATATACTAATTGGGTCCAAAATGCTATCTTCTCCATACGATCGAATTAGGACTCAGAACCTCTTCCATTGCATTCAGAATAGGGGTATAATATTATAAACGTCTAGCGGCATGCCTCGATAGGAGATCAAAATTTTTAATTGTTAAAATTGAGATATTTATAATTAAATAATATTATAACTGGTCAAGTCAAGACTCTGCCTTCTAAAACATGCTAGACCAAATCACACGCGACATCCCCTTTTCACCTTTTAAATCACGTCTCCTCCCCCCTATCAAATTTCAAATCCTCATAATCAAATCATGTATACTTTTCCCCCCTTAGTTTTTTTTTCTAAAACCGACCCTCTTTCCCTCATTCTTTTTAGAATCGAAAAAAATCATGTTTGATATAAAAAATATATATAAATTGAACAAAAGTCTGTTCATTTTAAAAATAAAGAAAAAGATAACAAAATCAATTCAAGAGAAATCGGGAGCCTCTCCCTCTCGCGTTCTATTCGAAATCGATTCAAAAAAAGGGAGCCGCGATCGATCAAATCGTGATGGCGCGTCGTTCGTTGTGGGTCGCGATGGTGAGGCAGGTGTAACGACCCGTATTTTTACGGATCGAAACATCGTAAAACAGTTATCATTAGGTCGCATTGTTGATAAGTCATCCATAGTCTAAGTCCTAGGTCGTATAGTGGTTAGGTCGGAGTAGACGACCTAAGAATGTGGAGCGACCTAAGGAAGTTGGAGTTGGCGACCTAAGGATTTTGGGGATAGGTAGTATAGGAGAGGAGTCGTGTGGTGGCTTAGGTCGTGGGGTAGGTTAGATCGGAGGAGCGACTTAAGAGAGTGAGCGACCTATAGGAGTTAGCGACCTATAGGAAGTTGGCGACCTAAGAGAGTGAGCGACCTATAGGAGTTAGTGACCTATAGGAAGTTGGCGCGACCTAATAGTTAGCGAGTTAAGAGTTAGCGGCAATGACCTATTAGTTAGCGAGTTAGCGTAGTTAGGTCGTTAGACGACCTAAGGAGTTAAGTCGTATCCTAGCTAAGTTAGTTAGGTCATAAGCTTCTGTGTTGAGTTAGGTCGTAAGCGACCTAAGTTAGTTAGGTCGTGAGCTTCGGTGTGTGCTAGGTCGTGTGTGTGTTAGGTCGCGTGTGTGTTAGGTCGTAGAAGCGCGCATGTGTTAGGTCATAGGTCGCGTGGATGCGCAGATCTGGGTTAGGTCGTAGGTCACGTGGATGCGCAGATCTGTTAGGTCGTAGAGGCTGGAATTGTTAGGTCGTGGGTTTTTAGGTCATGGACGACCTAAGAGCGAACGACCTAAGGGAAAATCAGCCTATAAATAGGAGGGTTCTTCTTTATTTTTGGGATCCAGATTTTGAAGCGACGAAGTGCTGCTATTTTGAGAGCTCGAGTTCTACACTTCTTCACTTCTTTTCTCCACTCTAATCTTGTGATTCCTTCCATCCAAATCGAAGATCCAAGAGCTTAGATTGAAGATCTACATCCATCGAAGAGAGATTTCATCGTTTGAAGCAGATTTGTGATAGATCGAGTTAGATCCTTCGCTGTCCAGATCTGAAGTGGGTTGTTTTTGAGGTGTTTAGGTGATTTGGTGAGTGGTGATTATCTCTCACACGGATCCAAAGGAGTATATCGGATCGTTGGTTTGATTTGGTGTTAGAATAGTGATTTCCATGCATTTTCGTAAACTTAAGTATAGATCTATTGTTCATGATGATTTGACATCCATTTTACTACATGTTAACCTATGCAAGTTCATTCATCAAGATTATAGAGATATTGCTCATGTTTTCATGCTTGTTAGACTTTAGACTCTTTATTTACGAAATTGCCATTATTGTTATAATTGTTCATTAGATCATATTTTGAATGCTTGATTACTTGGATTAATGTTTGACTTGATTGATTGCTATGAATTAGATGATTGATGATTTTATTTAGACAAGATGGTCGAAGATGATTCAAAAGCTAAGTGAAAGGCTCTTGAATTGGAAAAGCTGCTCGTGGCATATGTAGCGGATGATGAAGCTCATATCGATAGGATTGATGATGATGATGTTGAGATGAGGTTTTGCTAGGATGTGATGAAGCGAGGCATGATATGAGATAGTCTTGGTCTAATCCAGACGGGATCATTCCAAGCATGTTGATAACTCGGTGAAATGGTTCGAGTTTGAGGATAATGGTTTGCTCGAGAGGCGCTTGAGCTAGTATGGAAATAGTCGTCGAGGAGGATGACTGGAAGGCTGAGATTTCATCGTTGTTGAAGGTTCTAGCATGCTCAAAGCAAGAGTACGTTGGGCAGATTCGATAGTCCCTGAAGGCTACTGATTGGTAGTCGAGTACTCTGGGCAGATTCGATAGTCCTAGGCACGGGTTTTGACGACGTGCGGAGTTATGTCTAGAACCGGGGTTTCCATTAGCCCTTGACGGATGGATGAAAGAATGAGCCGGTCATTCAATTAACGATGATATCGAAGCAACGATAACAGTGATAGCCAGAGTCATGGATGTTTGGTTGTATCGTCATTCGGTCTCAAGAGCGGTATTTTCTAGGTGCTTATCTGATCTTGGTTTAAGCCTTGGGGGTTTGTGCTTGGAAAACATCGCCCTTGACTCGAGTGATAATTTCTTTACTTTAAATTGTATGCTTTGCTATGTTTGCTTCTGCTTAGTGTGTGTCTGGGGGCTATCACTGTAGAAAGAGGTGGAGTGGGAGGGTTGTATTCCTATTCCTTTTCCTTTATGCTCTTTTGGTATGTTGTTAGTTAATTTACCGCTCACTAAGACTGTTGTCTGACTCAAGGCTTTATGTTTTAACTCTTATTGCCTTGGGCTGTTCGTCCATTTTGGGACGGGCAGACTAGGTAGCAGGTGACAGGTGCTGTTCTTGCTTTCCACGGTGCTGATGTCGAAGACGAGCTGGAGGCTTGCATATTATCTTCTTACTATATGTACTGGATGTTCCGCTGCTTGTATATTCTCTGAGTGTTATGTAGTGAGGCTTGATGTATTGACTATTCAGATGTTTGTATTCAACTATTATGAAGTTTTATTGATGAGATTCTATTCTGTGAAGCTTCACTATATATATATATATTCTATTGTATTTTGTCCATGCTCTGTGAGTAATACGATAGATTCTGCTATTTTAATTTACCCTGACAATCGTCCATGGCTGCCTGGCACACTTTACAGCGCACTATCTCTAGATTCAGTGTGGGGGTAATGGGTGGTCGTCACATTTGGTATCAGAGCATTGGTTAATCGATTTTACCCAACGCTCGTTGACATAACTACGTATGAGGGACGTAATTGTATTTTGATGGATGATTACTATATATAATATAGTAGCCCAGTAGAGTTTGAGTCCTTTATGTAGTTGTTTCTCTAGGTGTGCTAATCATTCCTTTTTATAGATATTAAGGATGAGTCGAAGAGGGAGACCAGCTGCTAGGGAAGGCCGTGCTGCTGAGGGGACTGCTGATTATGCAGCTATGTTCGAAGCTATGATGACTTCGATCATGAGAAGGATACCAGTTCCAGGGACAGCAGTTGATGTTGGAGTTCAAGTTCAGGCTCCAAGACCAGTGGATTTTGCTAAGTTGTGTAAGGATTATACTGCTCTTGGAGGAAAGGTTTTCTTAGGAACAGAATCAACCATTGAAGTCCAGAGGTGGATAGATGCTTGTAGAAGGATCTTTGGTGATTTGGGAATTGAGGATGCAACTAAGAGGAAGTTAGCATCAAGACAGCTTCAAGGGAGAGCTTCTGATTGGTGGAACTCTATCACCATTGATACTCCGGAGGAAGAAATTACTTGGGAGCAATTCCAAGTCAGATTTGAAGCTAAGTTCATTTCTACAGCTCAGAAGTCTGTTCTGTTCAAGAAGTTTGTGGAGCTCAAGCAAAATGGAAGACCAGTTCTTGAGTATGTTTCTGAGTTTGAAGCTTTGTCCAAGTATGCCCGGTCGTATATTGAATCTTCATATCAGAAGAATGAGAAGTTTGTAACAGGCTTGGACAGTTATCTTGGGAGGCAGTTGGTGGATCATTTGGACGATTCATTTGAGAAGCTAGTAGAGAAAGCTCTCAGGCACGAGAATTTGTTTCCTAAGGAAAGGTCTGTTGTTGCTGTGACCAAGGAAGAATCTAAACCACAGCAGGGTGGAAACAAGAAGAGGAAGCAGCAGCAACAAAAGGGTAAGGATGGCCAGAAGAAGCCAAAGGGTGAAGTGACCTGCTACAATTGTCAGCAAAAGGGCCATTTCTCCAGGGATTGCAAGAATCCGAAGGTGCCAGTGAAGTGCCACAACTGTGACAAGCTGGGGCATGTTAAGAGGAATTGTCCAGAACCGAGGAGGGACAAGCAGATTGTGCAAGTTTATGCTTTGGGGGTTGTTCCATCATCTTCGAAAGCCTCTACCGTTGAAGAGAAAGGAAAGAGTGTAGTGGTTCAAGGTACTCTTTTCCTATGTGGTGTTCCAGTTAGAGTGCTATTTGATACCGGGGCGTCGCATTCGTTTGTTTGTAATGAGCTTGTAGGCCGGTTGGGTTTAGAACCGGATATCGTTGATAGGCCATTGATTGTGACTAATCCAGTTGGGGGTTCGTCTTGTTTGTGTATGTTATGCCGTGGTCTGATTGTATCGAGTCATGATTGCTCTTTTGTTTGTGATTGTTTTGTTCTGAACTTTGCGTGGTTCGGAATTATTTTGGGTATGGACTGGCTTAGGAAGTATGCGGCAAAGGTTGATTGTGATAGGTTGGAGGTGACAGTCGAGAATGTGGAGGGGCGAAAGATTGTGATACGATGTAAGCATGAAGAAGGCGTCTTCATGAGCTTCATGTATTCGCTAGTTGTTCCACGGGATGGACTGTCATCTGTGGCAATCGCTAATGGATTTGAGGATGTCTTTGACGAGGTCAAAGGGTTACCGCCGCATAGAGAGATCGAGTTTCGTATAGATCTAGTTGAAGGAGCCAGACCTATTGTGATGCCTCTTAGGCGGATGGCGCCTAGGGAGCAGTAAGAGTTGAGGGTGCAGGTTGATGACCTTTTACATAAAGGATTCATTCGGCGTAGTGTGTCCAAATGGGGTGCACCAGTTGTGTTTGCAACCAAAGCAGATGGATCGTTGAGGTTGTGTGTGGATTATCGTGAGCTGAATAAAGTGACTAAGAAGAACAAGTATCCATTGCCGAGAATAGATGACTTGTTTGATCAGCTTCACGAAGCTAAGGTGTTTTCTCAGATGGATTTGGCAACGGGATTTCACCAGTTGAGAGTGGCTAAGGATAGTGTGCCGAAGACTGCTTTCAGGACACCATCTGGTTTCTTTGAGTGGCTGGTAATGCCGTTTGGATTGACTAATGCGCCAGCATATTTTGTGGATCTTATGAATAGAGTGTTCAGAGATCAGTTGAGCAAGTTCGTGCTAGTGTTCGTGGATGATATTCTGAATTATTCCAGAACTGAAGAAGAGCACAAGACGCACTTGCATATTGTCTTGGAAATCTTGCGGAAACATCAGCTGAAGGCTAAGTTTTCGAAGTGTCACTTCTGGAAGAGTGAAGTGAGGTTCTTAGGCCATGTTATCTCTGGAAATGGAATAGCGGTTGATCCCACCAAGGTGGCAGCAATCCAGGATTGGGGTAGACCTAAGAATGCATCTGATGTAAGAAGTTTTCTTGGATTAGCAGGATATTATCATCGATTTATCAAAGACTTCTCTAAGGTGGCTACACCATTGACAGGATTGACGAAAAAGAACCAAGTGTTCAGATGGGATGATAAGTGTTAGCAAGCTTTCAGAATCCTGAAGGAGAAATTAACAAGTGCTCCTGTTTTGACTATTCCTAGTGGAAATGATGAGATGGTGGCTTACACCGACGCATGTGGTACTGGACTTGGAGCAGTGCTAATGCAGAAGGATAAAGTTGTTGCGTATGCAAGTCGACAACTGAAGCCGCATGAAAGGAATTACCCGACTCATGATTTGGAGTTAGCGGCGATTGTATTTGCTCTGAAGATGTGGAGACATTATCTATTGGGAGTTCGATTCGAGTTGTTTACTGATCATAAGTCGTTGAAGTATCTTTTCTCCCAAAAGGATTTGAATCTTCGTCAGCAACGATGGCTAGAGTTTTTAGCATCATATGATTTTGATATAGCCTATACTCCGGGAAAGGGTAACGCAGTGGCAGATGCGTTAAGTCGAAGACATGCAGGATTGGGAGCCATGTTTTCAGAATGGAAGAATCTCGAGTATTTAGCTCGATTTGACTTCAGGCCCAGATGTGAATTAGAACCTGAGATGTTGGCAAACTTATCGATAAGACCGACTCTTGTGGAAAGAATTGGCGAGAGCCAAAAGCGAGATGATAAGCTTGTCAAGATTATCCGTGATTTGGAATCTGGATTGTATCCAGAAAAGGATAAAGGATTCGAGGTCGATCGAGAGGGTTGGCTTCGGAAGCAAGGACGACTAGTTGTTCCCGATATAGATGAATTGAGAAATGAAGTTCTGAAGGAAAGTCATCACTCGAAGTTGACAATTCATCCAGGTGGAAACAAGATGTATGGGGATATGAAGAGAACCTATTACTGGGAAGGTATGAAGAAGGATGTTGGAAATTTTATTTCCAAGTGTATGAACTGCCAGTTGGTAAAAGCCGAGCAGAAGAAGCCAAGTGTATTGCTTCAGCCATTAGAAGTTCCTACATGGAAGTGGGAGCAAATATCGATGGATTTTATTGATGGACTACCTAGAACAAGAACGGGAAATGAAGGAATTTGGGTCATTGTAGATCGTCTGACTAAGAGTGCAAGATTCATTCCTGTTCGATCGACTAGGACTGCATCAAAGTTGGCTGAGTTGTATGTTAAGTGGATAGTTCGATTCCATGGTATTCCGAAGAGTATAGTGAGCGATCGAGACCCATTGTTCACTAGTGGATTTTGGAAGAGCTTCCAGGAAGTTTTGGGAACCGAGTTGTGTTTGAGTACAGCTTATCACCCTCAAACAGATGGTCAGACCGAGAGAGTCAACCGAGTTTTGGAAGATCTCCTTAGAGCTTGTGTTTTAGATTTCGGAGGATCATGGGAAGATCACCTTCATTTGGTAGAATTTTCATATAACAACAGTTATCAGTCCAGCATTGGTATGGCACCGTATGAGGCATTGTATGGGAGACCGTGTAACTCTCCGATATGTTGGTTAGAAACAGGAGAAAAGCTGATACTTGGGCCAGAAATGATTCGACAGACTTCAGATTGCATAGAGATCATTCGGCAACGAATGAAGGCAGCCCAAGACCGACAGAAAAGTTATGCCGATAAGCGTCGTAAGGATTTGGAATTCGACGTAGGTGATATGGTTTTTGTGAAGATTTCTCCACTGAAGAATGTTATTCGATTCGGGAAGAAAGGAAAATTGACTCCGAGATTTGTCGGACCATTCCCGATCATCGAGCGAATTGGAAAGCTCGCCTACAGATTGGAGTTACCAGAAAAGATGTTGAGTGTGCACAATGTTTTTCATGTATCGTATCTACGGAAGTATGTGCACGACTCGAATATAGTAGTTTCTGCCGATAGCTGTGAAGATTTTGAGATTGATCCAGCCGATAAGAGACCTCGTAAGACGCTTCGTGTTACGGAAACCGACACGAAACAGCTTAGGAGGAAGGTAGTTAAGTTGCTCAAGATACAATGGAGTGATGATGATAACAACTGTACATGGGAGGTGGAAGAGAGGATGAAGGCAGCTCATCCTGAACTCTTCAAGGTATGGCCCTAAGGTGTCGTGTCATCTAACGACATTGTAACTTGTTCTAGTTTTAGAATTCTGCATGCTAAGCTAGAATTGGATGCAAGGTTTGTTGATTGCTATGGATGGTAGGCATGCAGAATAGTCTTTGATTGCTCTGTTTGTTTGGAATTTCGGGGGCGAAATTCCTAAGGGGGAGAGAATGTAACGACCCGTATTTTTACGGATCGAAACATCGTAAAACAGTTATCATTAGGTCGCATTGTTGATAAGTCATCCATAGTCTAAGTCCTAGGTCGTATAGTGGTTAGGTCGGAGTAGACGACCTAAGAATGTGGAGCGACCTAAGGAAGTTGGAGTTGGCGACCTAAGGATTTTGTGGATAGGTAGTATAGGAGAGGAGTCGTGTGGTGGCTTAGGTCGTGGGGTAGGTTAGGTCGGAGGAGCGACTTAAGAGAGTGAGCGACCTATAGGTGTTAGCGACCTATAGGAAGTTGGCGACCTAAGAGAGTGAGCGACCTATAGGAGTTAGCGACCTATAGGAAGTTGGCGACCTAAGAGAGTGAGCGACCTATAGGAGTTAGCGACCTATAGGAAGTTGGCGCGACCTAATAGTTAGCGAGTTAAGAGTTAGCGGCAACGACCTATTAGTTAGCGAGTTAGCGTAGTTAGGTCGTTAGACGACCTAAGGAGTTAAGTCATATCCTAGCTAAGTTAGTTAGGTCGTAAGCTTCTGTGTTGAGTTAGGTCGTAAGCGACCTAAGTTAGTTAGGTCATGAGCTTCGGTGTGTGCTAGGCCGCGTGTGTGTTAGGTCGCGTGTGTGTTAGGTCGTAGAAGCGCGCATGTGTTAGGTCGTAGGTCGCGTGGATGCGCAGATCTGGGTTAGGTCGTAGGTCGCGTGGATGCGCAGATCTGTTAGGTCGTAGAGGCTGGAATTGTTAGGTCGTGGGTTTTTAGGTCGTGGACGACCTAAGGGAAAATCAGCCTATAAATAGGAGGGTTTTTCTTCATTTTTGGGATCCGGATTTTGAAGCGACGAAGTGCTGCTATTTTGAGAGCTCGAGTTCTACACTTCTTCACTTCTTTTCTCCACTCTAATCTTGTGATTCCTTCCATCCAAATCGAAGATCCAAGAGCTTAGATTGAAGATCTACATCCATCGAAGAGAGATTTCATCGTTTGAAGCAGATTTGTGATAGATCGAGTTAGATCCTTCGCTATCCAGATCTGAAGTGGGTTGTTTTTGAGGTGTTTAGGTGATTTGGTGAGTGGTGATTATCTCTCACACGGATCCAAAGGAGTATATCGGATCGTTGGTTTGATTTGGTGTTAGAATAGTGATTTCCATGCATTTTCGTAAACTTAAGTATAGATCTATTGTTCATGATGATTTGACATCCATTTTACTACATGTTAACCTATGCAAGTTCATTCATCAAGATTATAGAGATATTGCTCATGTTTTCATGCTTGTTAGACTTTAGACTCTTTATTTACGAAATTGCCATTATTGTTATAATTGTTCATTAGATCATATTTTGAATGCTTGATTACTTGGATTAATGTTTGACTTGATTGATTGCTATGAATTAGATGATTGATGATTTGATTTAGACAAGATGGTCGAAGATGATTCAAAAGCTAAGTGAAAGGCTCTTGAATTGGAAAAGCTGCTCGTGGCATATGTAGCGGATAATGAAGCTCATATGGATAGGATTGATGATGATGATGTTGAGATGAGGCTTTGCTAGGATGTGATGAAGCGAGGCATGATATGAGATAGTCTTGGTCTAATCCAGACGGGATCATTCCAAGCATGTTGATAACTCAGTGAAATGGTTCGAGTTTGAGGATAATGGTTTGCTCGAGAGGCGCTTGAGCTAGTATGGAAATAGTCGTCGAGGAGGATGACTGGAAGGCTGAGATTTCATCGTTGTTGAAGGTTCTAGCATTCTCAAAGCAAGAGTACGTTGGGCAGATTCGATAGTCCCTGAAGGCTACTGATTGGTAGTCGAGTACTTTGGGCAGATTCGATAGTCCTAGGCACGGGTTTTGACGACGTGCGGAGTTATGTCTAGAACCGGGGTTTCCATTAGCCCTTGACGGACGGATGAAAGAATGAGCCGGTCATTCAATTAACGATGATATCGAAGCAACGATAACAGTGATAGCCAGAGTCATGGATGTTTGGTTGTATCGTCATTCGGTCTCAAGAGCGGTATTTTCTGGGTGCTTATCTGATCTTGGTTTAGGCCTTGGGGGTTTGTGCTTGGAAAACATCGCCCTTGACTCGAGTGATAATTGCTTTACTTTAAATTGTATGCTTTGCTATGTTTGCTTCTGCTTAGTGTGTGTCTGGGGGCTATCACTGTAGAAAGAGGTGGAGTGGGAGGGTTGTATTCCTATTCCTTTTCCTTTATGCTCTTTTGGTATGTTGTTAGTTAATTTACCGCTCACTAAGACTGTTGTCTGACTCAAGGCTTTATGTTTTAACTCTTATTGCCTTGGGCTGTTCGTCCATTTTGGGACGGGCAGACTAGGTAGCAGGTGACAGGTGCTGTTCTTGCTTTCCACGGTGCTGATGTCGAAGACGAGCTGGAGGCTTGCATATTATCTTCTTACTATATGTACTGGATGTTCCGCTGCTTGTATATTCTCTGAGTGTTATGTAGTGAGGCTTGATGTATTGACTATTCAGATGTTTGTATTCAACTATTATGAAGTTTTATTGATGAGATTCTATTATGTGAAGCTTCACTATATATATATATATTCTATTGTATTTTGTCCATGCGCTATGAGTAATACGACAGATTCTGCTGTTTTAATTTACCCTGACAATCGTCCATGGCTGCCTGGCACACTTTACAGCGCACTATCTCTAGATTCAGTGCGGGGGTCATGGGCGGTCGTCACAGCAGGGAGGAGGAACGAGGCACTGTGGTGGAGCAGCAGCTGTTTGTGGTGGCGGTCGAGTGGGTGTTGTCGCGCAGCTTGATGAACGCGCGTGTTGGCGTGGTGGTTGGATGCGCGACCGCGCGCGTAAAACTGATGGGGTGGCCAGTGCGATTGGATAGGGAAGGCGGAGCGATGTGGCTTGGGAGGCGGTTATTAGAAGCACGAGGGGTTCGAGTGGAAATCGCGATTCATCTGGGAGGTAACGTGTGAAAATTTAGGTTTCATAGTTATAGAGTAAATTGTTAATGATAGTGATTAACTGTTAATGATTTTAATTGATTTAAAATAATTTTACTTTTAAATTCGAATGCTTATAAAAGGTATAACTATTTCATGCGAGGTCGAATAATTTCGAAACAAACAGCACCAGAATCGTACCGGAGAATATCACGCAAAAAAATTGGTTCAGGAATTTTTGAAGATAGTTGGAATTTTAAATTAAATTGAACGCTGTTCAATTTGATTTAAAATTGAAATGGATTGCAAATAAAATCAAGGTGAGAATTTCTCACTCATTTGGATTGCCACATTTAAATTTAAATGTTCAAAATTTAAATTATTTAATGCTTGATTGGATTGATAAATTATAATTATCTGTTGGACGATTATATATATATAGTAGTATATATATTAGTAGCTGGAGTGATATTCCCGCATATTATAGCGGATGATACCCTATACGCCCTGCATAATAGCGAATGACCCTATATACCGTGATATCCTCCTCGAAGTGGGATTGGTATTTTTATTGTTGTCTAACATCTGTGGATGCAAGGAAAACAGGTTGGAGGGATCCAACTGGATTCCTCAAATATATTTGTGTCTTTCATATATATAAAAATATATGATGTGATTGAAAAATCTGCTGGATTATTGTGTGTTGTAAATTTTTAAATGTTATAATAGTATGGAAATTAACTTTGGTATATTAAATACCATAAATATTATTTTGAATTTTTATGGAATTAAAAGGAGATTTTTAATATAAAAAATATGTATATCGAAATTTGGATTATTTAAAAGAGATTGATTTGAATAAGAAATAATTGATTTTGATCGTATTAGATAATGCGGAAATAATATTTTAAATAGAGATTTTAAAATAAATTATATAAAGGGATTTCTAAGACTAGATTTTTAAATGATATTCAGGAAATATAGAAAGAAGTGGAAATCGAGATTAAAAATAGATTGGCAAAAATAAATTGAATTTACAAGAAATTGAATTTATAAAATGAATTTTATAAAGGAGATTATTTTTAGTGAAACTCAAAGGAGTTATAAAAATATATAAACGAAGTTTATAAATAAAGGAAAGTGATATCGGATGATAAATTTGGAATATAAATTTACGGGAAGAATTTATATTTGAATATGGAAATAGGGGGGAGAAAAATAGTAGATACTATTTTTGAAGTGATAATGGTTAAGGAGACCGGAATGGAAGTGATGTGATGGAGATCGAGAAGATTTATAAATTGAAATATGCTTATTGAGATTTAAAAATTTATTTTATTGATAAGTTAAGTTTTTATTTTAAAAAGGGAATTATTTCTTTATTAAACTATGTAATTTTAAGTTACTTGGTATTAAAATACTTCAGAAGTGAATTTTTCAAACATGTAATATTTTATTTTTTTAAATCCTAAATTTTTAAACCTGCTTTGAAAAGTGATGTTATAAAAGTGTTTCAATATTTTAAATAATTATTTGAAATGTTTTAAAAATAAAGTTTTATTATTTTTCCTTTAAATACTTTTTTATTTACATATGTATATATATAGAGTTTGTAATGGTTTAAATTTATTTGTAAACCTTCTCGAGAGTTGGGAAATGGTTATTTAGTAGATGGGACTTATAAGAGAATTTTCAAAAATGAAATTTTGGAAAAGTAAGAAAATTTCCGAAGAAGTTAAAACTTCCAAAATGAAATAGAATTCTTAAAAGAAGTAGAAAGGAAAATTGGAGTTATATGTAAGTATATTTGACTTTGGAATTATTGAAGGTAATTAATTAAAGAATTCCGGAACTTATAAAATTCGTTATGAACGGGTTAAGAAATTTACAAATAAATTGTAAATGATTTTGAGGAAAGAAATAGGGAAAATGGAATACTTCCTAAGTGTTGAATATAAAATAAAGTGGAAAATATTCTAAGTATTGGGAAGGGGTGGGAATACTCCGTTGAAAATATAAGGATTTGAAAACTGTTTTCAATATATGGAAGTACTGGAAGTAATATCTTATAAAGATATTTTGAAATAAATTTTGGAAAAGTATGAAATAAGTCCTGATGTCTGCTTTTGGATGTGTATTGATAGTTAAATAACCGACTATCAATTTTGGCCAATTTCATTAATCATTTCGAAGAGGCCGGGATCAGATTTAATTATCCGAAAACCACTTCGTTTCGGTTTGAAAGTAACGATTGAATACCGTGAAGATGATGAACACGGTGATTCGGTTTGTCCAGAACCAGGACAACTTGTATGGATGAATGCTATCAGAACATCGTCATTGGAGGATGATGAGCATTCTAAGTGAAATTATTCTCGATAGGTAATCGTAGCCTCTAGCCTCATCAACCGGAATGGCTGAAAATCAGGGGGCATGCAGCAAGGCTAAGTGGGTCATACCTAATTAGGGTATGTTATCACCTTTCTAGATAACCTTGGATATATTATATTATATGGATATGGTGCATGCGAAAGAGCTCTCGATAAGGGTGGGAACACCCGGGGTGATAACATATTCGGTTCTATCCAGGTTAGGGATAGAGCCGGTCTTGTGTTGCAGGGGATCACGGCGAGGTCCTTGGTACATTTTTCTAGACGTGTACTGTGATAGGTGGTACCCCAGTGCCTAGTCATTGTATGGAATCCAATCTCCAATAAGCGCCGTATGATTTTGATTGTGCCCAACTACGTTGAAACGTGAGATGCAAGCATTTCAGCTATTTTCTATTTACTTTGTTTAAACACTATTATAATATCAGACGATTTTGATAAAAATGGTTTGGTTATCGTAAGGGAAAAACCCGTCGTGTTTATATGTGACGTGGTCTTACGAGATACCTTTGTTTTTCAAAGGATTTTAAGAAAGTTAATATTTCAATTGAGTGTGTTTTCTCACGCTGGTTTTCCAGACTGACTCGGGTGTTATTTTAATTATAATGCTCGGGTCAGACCGAGTATTACAGATTCATGATAGGATGCTATGGAGCTCAGGAGACGAGCTGGATGATAGAGGCGTACTTCCATACTTGATGTATATTTCCACTATATGAGGACAAGTTATTATAACTGTCCAGATTTGATGTGGTGATTGTGTACTCTAATGATTGTAAATATTAAACAGTTACAGATTCTTTTGTATAAAAACCTGTTATTATATATTATATTTTGTTCCGCTGCGATTGTGAGATTCTGTGTTGTTGTGTTCTATTTTCTTCTAACTTTTTCTTCTTCACCCCTAATAAATTGTTATTTCCGACACTCGGTTGCTCGGCATTTTATACAGTGGAAGTATTAATGTCGATTTTTGAGGGTCGAAAAACTCGGTTCATTACAGTTGGTATCAGAGTTGAAGGTTAAGCGAGAACCTTGGCTTTGGTGGGGATTACTCATTAGAGATTGGGTCAATAGTACCCTAGAATGAGTTTGAGTTTATTAATAAATATGAGCGCTTATTTGTTAGTAAATATAAAATGTTTTATATTATGTTGGTTGATTTATTAAGTGGCTTATGAACTCTGGTCGGCATAGTCCGTACAACTAAATCGATTGGGGTTTCTAAACACTTGGATAAAGCAAATCGACACAGTATTGTTTTGAAAGGGGGTAAATGAAATAATTTTACCCAAGAATATATTTTAATATAAAAGAAAATAATTTTCTAAAAATTATTATATATAGATGGAGTGTTTGGTTTATAATATTATAATCAACTATGATTATAAAATTGGAAATGATCTATATAACCAAATGAAAATTTGTATAAGTATAAATTATACAAATGGATTATAATTAAAATTGGACTCAAAACAGAATCTGGAAATTTAAATCCTAGGAAGTTTGAAAAATGAAATGTTTTTCAAAGTGGTGTGTAAAATAAAAATAAGAGTATTATTTCTGAGAATATTTTCGAAAGAAAATTGTTTTAAAATGGAATTTGGAAGGGATATAGCACTGAACTCACTTCAGTTGCTGAAAAATAATTCTGGCGATGACTACAGCATCACCAGTATTTATTTTCGAGTTTCTAAGTGATGGATTGTTGTCGTAGTAATTTGATATAGAGATTTTTTTTGTGAAAAACAAATGCTGTTTAGAGATTTCGAGGGAATCGTTTTGGAAAAAAATCAAGTTGATTTTTGAAAGTTGAAGAAATGGTTTGTTGAAAAGAAAGGGTTATATATATGTACATATTTAATTTCAAGTGGTTTGAAATAAGTACCGGGTGATTAAAAATTTTGGAATTTGAATTTTGAAATTAAAATTAAAATTGAATAGGTTTAAAATGGATTGAACAGATTGAGATTTAACTTAAATAAATCGGATTTGTAAAAGAAAATTTGTAGGAATTGAAATTTAACTTAAGCAAAAGTTAAAGAAAATAAATTA
This sequence comes from Allium fistulosum, assembly GCA_030737815.1. NCBI lineage: Eukaryota > Viridiplantae > Streptophyta > Magnoliopsida > Asparagales > Amaryllidaceae > Allium > Allium fistulosum. The sequence goes on from CM060903.1 coordinate 905,744,597, forward strand.
AATGAAGTGGTTATAATAAATAAGATGAAATGAATAGAATGTAATGAATTAACTAAGTATAAAGTGCATATGAATGTGTAAGTAAATGGAATAAATAAAAATAAGTAAGGAAGTGTGGAAAAATTTGAAATTTGAATTAAAATTCTTACTTGATTAAATGGAATGAATTAAAAATAAAATTTATTTGGGATGAAATTAATTTTAGTATGAATAAATTCGAATATGGTTTGGAATATTGGTTAAAGGGAATTGAAATTTAAATTAAATGAAATCGAATGGAATTCTAAATAGAACTTAAATGGTAAAGCAATTTTATAACCATAAGGATATGAATTCTGAAGGAAATAAAAATTTAAGTGATTGTGAATAAATAAATTTGAATAGCTTATAAAATTTGAAATTTATGGAATAAAAGTATACTTAAGCTATGAGTGATGTAAATCTTGAGTTAAAAATAGAATGTGAATATACTTGAGTATAAAATTGAGGGGAATGCGAAAAAAATAAGTTGTGTAACTTATAAAAAAATTTGGAAAGTGGAATAGAAAACCAAAAATAAAAATGGTTTGATATTTTAGTGAAGAAATAAAAATCCGAACCTGGTGTATAAAATAAATTTGAACTCAGGTGAACCAGTTAGATAAATTGATTGTTTAATTAGATATAGAAATGGAATTTAACTTAATTAAATAATATGGATTGTGGGCTAAAACTAATGTTGAATATAGAACTTGAGTAATAAATAAAATTCGACTTATATATAAGCTGATTAAATATATGCTGAATGCGATCAAATGAAATTGGATTGAAATAAAAATGGCTCGAGTTATAAATAAATTCAATGTGAGAGGAAATAAATTAAATATGGCCTTGAATATTATTTTAAATGAATTTGAGAATGAATTCGAGTTTGAAATTGAAATTTGAAGTAGATTAAATGAAGGGACTAATTAAATAAATTAGTAAGAATGGAATGGAATTTGATTGAATAAAAATCAAATCAAAAATTTGAATTGGAATTCGATGGAAATGGAAACAAACTTAAGCATATGATGGAATAAATTGAAAATTTACAAATTAACTTAAATTAATAGTTTGGATGGAAGTTTGGCTCGAGTAAATTGTGAAATGGTTATTAAATAAATAGCATGAGAGTGATTCCGAGCTTAATAAAATAGATTGAAACTAATGTGGGTATGAATGGATTGATTTTGAAATGGGATAGAATTAAATATAAATTGATTTGGAATCAATTTAAAATAGCTATGTACTGGAATGGTTATTTTATTAAATAAATATCGCCGAATTTGCATAGAAAATTTGTCGTTTGACATAAGCGGAAGCAAATAAAATTCTATGAATTAATAGAAAGTGAATAAATTTATTTTTAAATCAATTTGGAATGGATATGAGTTTGAATTGAATGCAAATAATTTAGTTGTACATCATTCAGATTGAATGAAATGGTAAGAAAATCGATTGAAAGCAATTAAATTAGAATCGTAACCTTATAATTGCTTATAATATATGTTTGGCATGTTGGTTTATGAAGTTTATGGGTCTTAACTATTTAAAAAGGTGAAATGTTATTGAATTTGATGTTTTGGAACTTACGTGTTTAAATTGGGTAAGTACAGGTACCCGAAAGCTATTGGGCTAGGGTTGGGTCGCGTAATTGCATAATTAATAAGCCGCTCGTTTAAAAAGCTAAATAAAGGTATGTTTTCGGATTAAATACCGCAAATATATAAAATATTGATATATATTTTGTTTTCTGACCATGTGGATCGATGTATATATATTTATCTCTCTTGTCATATTGCAAAAGGCTCTCTTTCAAGGGAGACTCTGCCAAAAAATTTCAAAAAGTTAGGGAGTTAAAAAAATTTGAAAATTTTGAAAATTTTTGTAAACTAAAAAGTTGATGTTCAAATTACAATTGAAATCAGAAATTTTGGTTGAAAATGGAAACTAAATGTTTTGGATACGACTAAAGGTTTTGGAAAAGTGAATGTCAAGTTTTAACTAATTGGGTCGTGATAAGTAGTGGGTTTGGAGAATTTTCCTACCATAGCAATTTCGGGGACGAAATGCCTTTAAAGGGGGAGGAATGTAACGACCCAGATTTTTCTATCGCTTAATTTTGGATATTTAAAAGGTTTAAATATTGGATTTGGAATTATAATTGAGTTAGAAAGTTTTTAAAACAGAAACTTCAAGTGATTCCATCAATTTTTGAAATCGTCGATTTAATCGACGCGTTAAAATAGTGATCCGGGGCACAGTCTCGGAATTCGATGAAACTAATTCCATTGGGTCCGTAATTGTGTATTATTATCGGATTCCAAATTTCGTAGTGTTTGGAGTTATCCTTTGATCGTACTGGATAGAAACATGTTGAAATTAATATCGAAGTTTGATATAATAATTGGGTCCAAAACGCTATCTTCTCCATACGATCGAATTAGGACTCGAAACCTCTTCCATTGCGTTCGGAATATTATAAACGCCTAGTGGCATGCCTTGATAGGAGATCGAAAATTTTAATTATTAAAATTGAGATATTTATAATTAAATAATATTATAACTGGTAAAGTCAAGACTCTGCCTTCTAAAACACGCTAGACCAAATCACACGCGACATCCCCTTTTCACCTTTTAAATCATGTCTCCTCCCTTGTAACGACCCATAAATTTTCGATAATTAAAATGGTTAATTAAATAAGATTTGTAATATAATATTGGAAGAAATAAAAAAAATTGTGATTTAAAAATGAAATAATAACTAAGATGAAACATAGCAAGGTTAATTAAAGTTAATAATTAATGAATTGAATGAAATGCCAATTAATGAAAATAAATTTAAATGTTATACTTGGCTATAAATTGAATATAAGGAAACAAGTGTAGATATTGAACCAATTTATGAATTAGTATATAATCGATGATAATTGGATAAAAACAGTGTCATGTAAGCAATTGTAACATTTGTTTGTTAATAATAACTTATAGGTGTAATTAAAAGTTAATGGTAACAATTATTGTATATTACATATTTATTTAGCCTGTTAATTTAAATTGGAAATCAATTTCAATAAATGTAATTAAATATTATGTTAATGTAAATTAAGTTAATATTTCGAAATAATGTTAATTTTATTCATAATATGATAATTGGGAATAAAAAGAATGGAAATTTGGATTTATTAATTTATTGGAATTCAAATTATAATAATTGGATTAATTGCAAATAAATGAAATTAAATATTTATATATTACGTTAATCGAGATTAAGATAAAATTTGAGAATATTAATGTAATAAATCAGGAACCAATGTTAATTTCATCCATTTGATAATAATGGATTGAATAATAGGATGAAAGGTCAATTAAATGGAATTATTGAAAATTAAATTTAAAATTTCTGAATTTATTGAAATCGAAAATAAATATGATAATTAGTGAAATAATTAACATTGAATTAACATGGAAATTTGTTTTAAATGGTTCTAAATGTCTAAGTAATCATAAGTGCTAAAATTTGTCAATTATAGAATCAGATTTGAAAAAGTGATTAATTTATTTATTAATTTATTTAATTAACTGAAATGTAGCCATTTTGGCCACTGACTCGGATTTCGACGAAACTAGTTTCATCGGATCCGTAACGGTGAATTATTGTAGGATTTCAAGTTTCGTAACGATCAGACTTGTTATTTGATCGTACGGGCTAGAAACGCCTCGAAATCAATTTAATTGAAATCAATTGAAATCAATTTGAAATAAGCTGATTTTGGCATAACTTCTTCATACGATGGAATTTGGACTTGAAACCTGTTCCATTGAATTTAAAATATTTGAAAGCATCTATTTTGATATATGGGTTGACCCATTTTCGTTACGGAGTCGTAACGGGCTTTTCGGGTCGTTTATAGTTCAACTTTCAAACCCATTCGATCCATTTGTTCCTATTACTGATCTGCCTGTATATATCCGATTATAAACCCTAGCAGCCTTTCTATTTCTCATTTATGTATGTACAGAAATTTTTGGTTCTCCTCTTTCTCAATGGCTGAAAACCCTAAATTTCCCCATTCAATTTCAATACAAAATTCAACTTCAAAATTCAAACTCCTCAATATATATCGAATTATATATCGATTTGAAGCTCTCGACAAGCGCATCTCAGATCTGTAATCCATTTTCCAATTTGAACCTCTGTCTGTCCAGAAATTGATGGACTATTTTCGACCGTTCATCATGTTCCGATGAACTTCGACTAATCGTCAAACCATCGATACGGTCATGTAGAGAGGACGGTGGGGAGTGCATCTATACAGTTCTTTTTGCAATTTGGTGGCTGGATCATCGTTAAAAATATGACTAGGGTTATACAGATCGACGGTGGCTGCTTTGTTTTGCGTGCGCGAGGGGTGTGCGACCCGGTGTGGCAATCGTCGAAGTTGCCTTGGTGGTCGCGGTGGCCAGGCGTGGCGTGGGGACCGGTGGCTTGTCAGTTGAGGCGGCGGCGTGTTGAGATGCGAACGGCTTCGATTCTGCATATTAGGGTTCGGAGCAGAAGGAGCTGCTGACGTGGCTCTGGGGTAGAATTCTGTTTTATTTGTTTATTTTTAAATTTTGATTTTCAATGTTCTAAAATTCATAACTTTTATATACTTGCTCGGATTTACGCGCGGCTCGATTCGCTGGGATCGTATCGAAATTCCGGACATTTTGACGCTGGTTTGGGCGAATTCTAAGACTGTCAAATTTTGGGCCTTTATTTCAATTTCAAATCAACTTGAAATTAAAGGTGAGTGTTTTAACCCACTCACAACTTCTGAAATTTCTTATGTTTGTTAAATTAAATTTATGATGTGATTAGACATTTATTTATGACTATTTGATATATTTTAAATCATCATCTCAGTTAATTTGAATTTAGTTGAATTAAATCGTTATTTAATTTATTATTGAATATAAATTGCCAGTTAAATACCTGTTATTGATTATCAGTTCTATATTGATATTTATTGATTGATTTGGATGATGATTGTAATGAATGTTGATTTTTGATATTGGATGAATGGATTTTTTATTTTATATCGTTATAAACTGCAAGTTCACTATGGGTTGAAATGATACATACCCGAATGATCAATAGATTAAGAAAAAATCGTTATGGGTCGAAATGATAGACTTGAGCGATTTTATGGATTTTAAATATTTTCGAGATTGCGGATTGAAATGATATATATCCGTAAATATAAAATTTTAAATTGCAGATTGAAATGATAAATATCCATATCACTTGACCCTAGGGTAGAGAATTATATACGGACACCGGATTTGTTAAATTTAAATGATTTTGAATCCTTAAATTTTCATTGAGTTAAATGATATTTTTGAAATAAAATTTGGGTTATATAAATCAAATTTTTATCGAATTTCGAGTTTTATATTAAAATCGAATTGTTTTGAAAGATTTGTTAAAGGAATAAAATTGAAATTTTATAGTGAATTTGAAATATAAGTGAAGTTTATCGAAATTGAGTTATTAAAATCATTGAAGTATAACTTTGAAATATATTGAAATTGGAGTAATTAAATCGATGTTTTAACATGGATTTAAGCGATATTGAATTTAATATTTATTTAGAATTCTGAATTGGAAAATTTGAAATTGGATTTTGGGATACTGAAATGGTCCAAATGTGTTGGAATGAAACAAATAGTAAATTGATATAAATTTCAAATTCATATTTTTAATATAAACTGCTTTAAAAATATATTATTTTAAAAGACTTTAATTATTAAAATTTTCAAACCTTTAAACTAATTAACCCATTTAACTTATTTTAAATCTAATTAATCTATTTTAAAGCTATTTAATCTATTTTAATTATATTTAATCAATTTTAAATCTATATTAACTATTTTAAACTATTTTCTTCTAAATTCCAAACTAAGTAAAATGGATGGGTTTATATTCAAATTCTCGATTTTTAAGTGAATATGGTTAATGATGTTATAACCTAAATTGGGATTTAAATAACATATTTGGTTTAATATGATATTTTGAAATGAGAGTTTAACCTATTTTGGAAAATTGACTTTTGAAAGGAAATATAATTTCGAACTATGATTTCAGTGTGATATAATTTTGGAAGTAAATAATGATTTCGAAAGTGATATGATGAATTGAATATGATATTTTGATATCGATTATGAAATGATTTTGGAAATGTAAAAGAACCATCCGGTGTGAAATAAGCGTTTGGTTGTTAAAGAGATCGGGATCAGATATGGGCATACTCTTTGTCGATACCGAAAACCACTTTGACAACTGTGTACGCGGTGGAGATTCCAGAATGAAGTAGGATGGGGTGAGGATCCTAAAGGTATATAAATGGACCGGACTCCCATGAGTTAGCTTAAGGTGTCTAAAACATGAGCAATTGACGGGCTAAGTGAGGGCATTCCTCCGATCGGGCACATTCCATCGATACTATATTCTGACTTTGCGATTTACTTGGTGGCCACCCTCGATTTTTTATATTCGGGAGTGTGTTCTGAGGTGGGCGGTAGTAGCTGCTATGCGTTACCACCAGTCCGGAAGTGTAACTGGTATATCTACCCGGGCATTACCTAGTTGTGCCGTGTCACCTACCCTAGCGCGCCTTCTACGAGTTTTGTTTGCATACCTATAGAGTGCCCTCTGACGACGTCCAGTATGGGCGGGATTATTGTACTGTATAGACTATGGGAAATAAAAATATGTTAAGGGGGAAAATGTAATGCCTTATGCTATTTTAATAGTTTATATTACTGTAGACATATTATAATAGCGTATTGTACAGTTGTACTACATAGTAGATAGTTTAACGGATCCTTAGGAGATGAGAATCCCGAACATCTTTTAAATTACTGCACTCACGTTAGACACTGGATAGGAGATGTCAAACCCCGTAAACATCTCTGACGCCGTTCCACTCATAGTTATTTACTGCTGATTTAACTCACATAAGATCTTTTATTTCTGACTCGAGTGTTTTGTCTTTTCAATTCGCTCGGGTCACCTGAGCATTTCAGGATTTGAAGACCTTATTTCCGGACGACAAAGACGAAGATTGTATTATTATTATTTACCATATTATTCCACTGCATCATACTGTTCCGCTGCAATGTTATGTATTTATATCTGATATGTGTAACTCTGATTTTGTATTGTATAAGTATAATCAAATGTTTTATACACAGCTTCATGAACTGTTATTTGATTATTATATTTTGTCATTCTGCTACGAGATACTGTTTTGTTTTTTTTCTTTCTCTGCTTCTTCTTATTCACCCCAATAACAATCCGCCCTTCTATATGGTTTGAATCGACACATGTGTCTGCTTAAAACGTACAAAAATGCGGGATGTTACAGTTGGTATCAAAGCTTTGGTTTAGCGATAACCTTAGCTTTGTGGGGTCTGACTCTTTAAAAATAGGGTAGTAATACCCTAGAGCGAGTCATTGAGAGTATATATATGAGAGAGCGTATTTGTTAGTGTTATAAAAGGTTTTTATATTGTGATAATTTGTTCCGTTTTGTATTTATAAATTCTGGTCGGTACATAAGACGGTATGACATCGATAGGGATTTCTAAATGCTTAATAGGACTCACGGACATAATATTGTTTTGAAATAGAGTTAAATGAAATAATTTTGCCTATTGTATATTTTATATATAAAATAATGATTTATAAATGATATATTTAGTTGTAATATATTGGTTGTTAGGTAGTGAAATTTATAAATATAGGTTGGAAATAAGATTTGAAAATAAAATAAATGAAATTGGGAAATTTAGAACTTAAGTTCTGGGGTTTTGAAAATTTCTTTCGAATGATTTTGGGATATAATAATATTATTATTAGAAGTATTTTCTGATATAAATTTTTCAATATAATTTGAAATAATTGTTTTAATGAAATTTTGGAAAGAAATAAGTTATGTACTCCCCTCTCTGTCGCTGGAAAATAATTTCGGTGATGAGTGCACGCATCTGTTAGGAAATCAAATCTACGGTTTCGATGACAACAACTATACAATGGAAATCGAATATGCATATATATTTCTATTTATAGGTAATTGCTAAAGAAACATCACTAGAGAGACAAGAACAAAGCTCGAAGAACGTATCAAGAAGCTACAAGTCAATAGAATCAGAAGAGCAATGACACAGACACAAGAAAAGCAACATGCACAAGTTCAGACGTCTGGGTGCACTAGCCAGACGTCTGATTGAATTCTCTGGTTCGCAAATCAGACAGAATCAGACGTCTGGTTAATGTACTCAGACGTCTGAAAAGCAACCATATACAAAAATATATATGAGAGTCAGACGTCTGAAACATTTTCCAGACATCTGTCTTTGAACTCGGCTGCTAACATTCAAAGAACAACTGTCACAATTGAAAAGACACATTCGCTTCTCTTCGCTGCAACTCTTCATCACCATCAGGAGCAACCATAGAACACTTTCTAATGGATGCAACTACTCAAGGAATCTCTCTACCATTATAAATAGCATCAAGAATCCAAGAGAAGACCTTACCTGACTTACTTGCGCTTTCTACTCTTATACTCTGATATATTCTTGATCTCTAGCAAATCTATACTTGTATTCTACTCTTCCAAATATACAGTTCCTCATAGACAATACTCTCTAGTTATATATTGGAAGCATTTGTACTATATAGTCAAAATCCGTGTAATAGAGAACACACAGTTGACAAAGAATCTCTGCTATTGTAAACCTGTTCCTCCGGGTGAAGTGAGGGTTATTCAGTGAGGAAATTCCGAAGAGGAGCTTCGGGACTGGACGTAGGACGGGAGGTCCGAACCAGTATAAAATCCCTGGTGTGATTATTCTTATTTACATACTTTAATATTGTTACAATATAGTTTAAATTAGTCATATACTTGTCATTTGTATAATCGATCCACCATACTATAGACTTTCAGCATCATCGACATTCATTTTCGAGTTTCAAAGTGGGAAGGCCATTGTAGTAGTTTTACTACAGATCTATTTTGATAAACAAATAAAAATTTTAAAGTTTAAATACGATTGGATATAAAAGTTATGAGTATATATATATATGTATATATTATTTTAAATGATTTGAAATGTAACCCGGCATTTAGTTCTTAAATTTATATGAATTAGAGATTTCAATTATTGAAATGAAATAAAAAATTTAACTATTTAATAATTGAAACTTCTAAATAAAAATAAGAAATGATGTGCTAAGTTATAACTGAAATATACAAGGAATTTGAAATTTGTAACTTATAAACGAAAAGAATATGAAAATAAGAAATGATAATTATTGAACCTTAAGTTAATTAGAATACGTAAGTCAAACTTGTGTAACTTTAAATTGCATTCTTAAAGACATATATATAACTTACCAATTATAAAAAGTTGAAATGTTAAAAGAATATGTAATGGAAATTTTACAAGTAAAACTTAAATAATGGAAGTGTTCAATGAAATTTACTTTTATAAATAAGAAATTTGATATGAAAATAGTTATAAACTTGAGTTAAAATTGTAATACTACTAATTAAATGAAATAGAAAATGAGTACTATAAGTAAAGGATTTTGAACTTAAGTTAATATTGAAACTATTTATAATTAAAGTAAATAATAAAATGAATGTAATGCAATAAAAGAAATTGACATGATATGAATAGATGAAATTGAATTTTTGTAAGTAATAAAGGAAAAATAAATGAAGTAAACACTGAATGAATGAATGGGAATAAAATTCGTAAGCGATAAATGTAAGTTAAAGAAATAATCCTTGTATGAATGAAAAGAAAATTAAAAACTATAAAATGTGGTGAAAGAAAGTTAACAAGAATAACTTAAATAACATTGTAATTTGTTGTTTGTTTTGGTTTATGGTTGTTTGGGAAAAGATACTTCTAATTGCTTAGGATGTATGAATAATCTATTGAGTTTTATCTAAGACCGTTGAGTAAATGGTATACTTAGTAGTTTATTTTTCATTATAGGCGGTTAAAAATTTCTGAACCCGAACAAACCATTTGTTTGTTTGCTATGGATGGATAGTTGATTTTATTGATTTCATATGGTGATTGTTTGCCGTGGTTGCCAGTGATTGTTGTTTATATTGATTTGTTTGTTAGTGGTTGAAACAACTTTAAATATTTCATTTTATATAATTATTAACTCTTTTAGATTATATAAGTGAAATACAGGTTATGGAAGCAATTGCCACTGCTTTTGGTTTCGTAATTAAGCGTTGTTTACCCGACAAATAGGTACGTTCTCGGGTTACGGTATTCTAGCGATATTATATTGTTTTCCCGTTGTTGGGATATATTATTTTGAAAATTTTGATATATATTATTATTATTAATATTATTATTTTCTCCCGAGCCTCTCCGTACAAAGGAGACTCTGCCGAAATTTTTCGTGAATTTTGGACTTAGAAAATTTTGAGAAATGTTTTTCAAACTTTATTACTTTGAGTATAAAAGGATTTAATTGTTATAAATTGATACATTTTATTTAAATTAATTAATTTTTCAAATTTATTTATTTATAAATTTAATATTTTGAATAAGATATATTGAGTTATAAATTCTTTCTTTTCCTTTTCGGGGATGAAAAGTTTTGAGTGGGGGAGAGTGTAACGACCCGTAAATTTTCGATAATTAAAATGGTTAATTAAATAAGATTTGTAATATAATTGGAAGAAATAAAAAAATTGTAATTTAAAAATGAAATAATAACTAAGATGAAACATAGCAAGGTTAATTAAAGTTAATAATTAATGAATTGAATGAAATGCCAATTAATGAAAATAAATTTAAATGTTATACTTGGCTATAAATTGAATATAAGGAAACAAGTGTAGATATTGAACCAATTTATGAATTAGTATATAATTGATGATACTTGGATAAAAACAGTGTTATGTAAGCAATTGTAACATTTGTTTGTTAATAATAACTTATAGGTGTAATTAAAAGTTAATGGTAACAATTATTGTATATTACCTATTTATTTAGCATGTTAATTTAAATTGGAAATCAATTTCAGTAAATGTAATTAAATATTATGTTAATGTAAATTAAGTTAATATTTGGAAATAATGTTAATTTTATTCATAATATGATAATTGGGAATAAAAAGAATGGAAATCAAGATTTATTAATTTATTGGAATTCAAATTATAATAATTGGATTAATTGCAAATAAATGAAATTAAATATTTAAATATTACGTTAATAGAGATTAAGATGAAATTTGAGAATATTAATGTAATAAATCATGAACCAATGTTAATTTCATCCATTTGATAATAATGAATTTAATAATAGGATGAAAGGTCAATTAAATGGAATTATTGAAAAATAAATTTATAATTTCTGAATTTATTGAAATCGAAAGTAAATATGATAATTAGTGAAATAATTAACATTGGATTAACATGGAAATTTGTTTTAAATGGTTATAAATGTCTAAGTAATCATAAGTGCTAAAATTTGTCAATTATAGAATTGGATTTGAAAAAGTGATTTAATTTATTTATTTATTAATTTATTTAATTAACTGAAATGTAGCCATTTTGGCCACTGACTCAGATTTCGACGAAACCAGTTTCATCGGATCCGTAATGGTGAATTATTGTAGGATTTCAAGTTTCGTAACGATCGGACTTGTCATTTGATCGTACGGGCTAGAAATGCCTTGAAATCAATTTAATTGAAATCAATTTGAAATAAGCTGATTTTGGCATAACTTCTTCATACGATGGAATTTGGACTTGAAACCTGTTCCATTGAATTTAAAATATTTGCATCTATTTTGATATATGGGTTGACCCATTTTTGTTCCGGAGTCGAAACGGGCTATTCGGGTCGTTTATAGTTCAACTTTCAAACTGATTCAATCCATTTGTTCCTATTACTGATCTGCCTATATATATCTGATTATAAACCCTAGCAGCCTTTCTATTTCTCATTTCTATATGTACAGAAATTTCTGTTGCTCCTCTTTCTCAATGGCTGAAAACCCTAAATTTCCCCATTCAATTTCAATACAAAATTCAACTTCAAAATTCAAACTCCTCAATATATATCGAATTATATATCGATTTGAAGCTCTCGACGAGCGCATCTCTGATCTATAATCCGTTTTCCAATTTGAACCTCTGTCTGTCCAGAAAGTGATGAACTATTTTCGGCCGTTCTTCACATTCCGATGAACTTCGACTGATCGTCAAACCATCGATACAGTCGTGTAGAGAGGACGGAGGGGAGCACATCTATACGGTTCGTTTCGTAGTTTGGTGGCTGGATCATCGTCAAAAATTCGACTAGGGTTATACAGATTGACGGCGGTTGATTTGTTTTGCGTGTGCGAGGGGTGTGCAACCCGGTATGGCGATCGTCGAAGTTGCCTTGGTGGCCGCGATGGCCAGGCGTGGGCGTGGGACCGGTGGTGTGTCAGTTAAGGCGGCAGCATGTTGAGATGCGAACGGCTTCGATTCTGCAGATTAGGGTTCGGAGCAGAAGGAGCTGCTGACGTGGCTCTGGGGCAGAATTCTGTTTTATTTGTTTATTTTTAAATTTTGATTTTCAATGTTCTAAAATTCATAACTTTTACATACATGCTCGAATTTACGCGCGGCTCGATCCGCTAGGATCATATCGAAATTCCAAACATTTTGACGCTAGTTTAGGTGAATTCTGAGACTGTCAAATTTTGGGCCTTTATTTGAATTTCTAATCAATTTGAAATTAAAGGTGAGTGTTTTAACCCACTCACAACTTCTGAAATTTCTTATGTTTGTTAAATTAAATTTATTATGTGATTAGAAATTTATTTATGATTGTTTGATATATTTTAAATCATCATCTCAGTTAATTTGAATTTATTTGAATTAAATCGTTATTTAATTTATTATTGAATATAAATTGCCAGTTAAATACCTGTTATTGATTATCAGTTCTATATTGATATTTATTGATTGATTTGGATGATGATTGTAATGGATGTTGATTTTTGATATTAGATGAATGGATGTTTTATTTTATATCTTTATAAACTGCAAGTTCACTATGGGTTGAAATGATACATGCCCGAATGATCAATAGATTAAGGAAAATCGTTATGGGTTGAAATGATAGACTTGAGCGATTTTATGGATTTTAAATATTTTCGGGATTACGGATTGAAATGATATATATCCGTAAATATAAAATTTTAAATTGCGGATTGAAATGATAAATATCCGTATCACTTGACCCTAGGGTAGAGAATTATATACGGACACCGAATTTGTTAAATTTAAATGATTTTGAATCCTTAAATTTTGCATTGAGTTAAATGATATTTTTGAAATAAAATTTGGGTTATATAAATCAAATTTTTATCGAATTTTGAGTTTTATATTAAAATCGAATTGTTTTGAGAGATTTGTTAAAGGAATAAAATTGAAATTTTATAGTGAATTTGAATATAAGTGAAGTTTATCGAAAATGAGTTATTAAAATCGTTGAAGTATAACTTTGAAATATATTGAAATTGGAGTAATTAAATCGATGTTTTAACATGGATTTAAGTGATATTGAATTTAATATTTATTTAGAATTCTGAATTGGAAAATTCGAAATTAGATTTTGAGATATTGAAATGGTCCAAATGTGTTGGAATGAAACAAATAGTAAATTGATATAAATTTCAAATTCATATTTTTAATATAAACTGCTTTAAAAATATATTATTTTAAAAGACTTTAATTATTAAAATTTCAAACCTTTAAACTAATTAACCCATTTAACTTATTTTAAATCTAATTAATCTATTTTAATGCTAATTAATTTGTTTTAATTATATTTAATCAATTTTAAATCTATATTAACTATTTAAAACTATTTTCTTCTAAATTCCAAACTAAGTAAAATGGATGGGTTTATATTCAAATTCTCGATTTTTAAGTGAATATGTTTAATGATGTTATAACCTAAGTTGGGATTTAAATAACATATTTGGTTTAATATGATATTTTGAAATGAGAGTTTAACCTATTTTGGAAAATTGACTTTTGAAAGGAAATATAATTTCGAACTATGATTTCAGTGTGATATAATTTCGGAAGTAAGTAATGATTTCGAAAGTGATATGATTTGAATTGAATATGATATTTTGATATCAATTATGAAATGATTTTGGAAATGTAAAAGAACCATCTGGTGTGAAATAAGCATTTGGTTGTTAAAGAGATCGGGATCGGATATGGGCATACTCTCTGTCGATACCGAAAACCACTTTGACAACTGTGTACGCGGAGGAGACTCCAAATGAAGTAGGATGGGGGTGAGGATCCTAAAGGTATATACATGGACCTGACTCCCATGAGTTAGTTTAAGGTGTCTAAAACATGAGCAATTGACGGGCTAAGTGAGGGCATTCCTCCGATCGGGCACATTCCATCGATATTATATTCTGACTTTGCGATTTATTTGGTGGCCACCCTCGATTTTTTTATTTGGGAGTGTGTTCCGAGGTGGGCGGTAGTAGCTGCTATGCGTTACCAACAGTTCGGATGCGTAATTGGTATATCTACCCTGCCATTGCCTAGTTGTGCCGTGTCACCTACCCTAGCGCGCCTTCTACGAGTTTTGTTTGTACCATACTTATAGAGTGCCCTCTGACGACGTCCAGTACGGGCGGGATTATGGTACTATATAGACTATGGGAAATAAAAATGTGTTAAGGGGGAAAATGTAATGCCTTAACGTAATTTTAATAGTTTATATTACTGTAGACATATTATAATAGCGTATTGTACTACATAGTAGATAGTTTAACGGATCCTTAGGAGATGAGAATCCCGAACATCTTTTAAATTACTGCTCTCATGTTAAACACTGGATAGGAGTTGTCAAACCCCGTAAACATCTCTGACGCCGTTCCACTCATAGTTATTTACCGTTGATTTAACTCACATAAGATCTTTTAGTTCTGACTCGAGTGTTTTGTCTTTTCAATTCGCTCGGGTCAACCTGAGCATTTTAGGATTTGAAGACCTTATTTCCGAAGGATGAGACGAAGATTGTATTATTATTATTTACTATATTATTCCACTGCATCATACTGTTCCGCTGCAATGTTATGTATTTATCTGTGATATGTGTAACTCTGATTTTTTATTGTATAAGTATAATCAAATGTTTTGTATACATCTTCATGAACTGTTATTTGATTGTTATATTTTGTCATTCCGCTGCGAGATTCTATTTTATTTTATTTTTCTTTCTCTTCCTTTTCTTATTCACCCCAATAACAATCCGCCCTTTTGTATGGTTTGAGTCGACACGTGTGTCTGCTTAAAACTTTCAAAAAGGCGGGATGTTACATCCCCCCTATCGAATTTCAAATCCTCATAATCAAATCACGTATACTTTTCCCCCTTAGTTTTTTTTAAAAACCGACCCTTTTTCCCTCAGTCTTTTCAGAATCAAAAAAATCAAGTTTGATATAAAAAAAAAGATGAAGAAAAGATATAAATCGAACAAAAGTCTGTTTGTTTTAAAAACAAAGAAAAAGAAAACGAAATCAATTCAAGAGAAATCACGAGCCTCTCCCTCTCGTGTTCTGTTCGAAATCGATTCAAAAAAAAGGGAGCCGCGATCGATCAAATCGTGATGGCGCATCGTTCGTTGTGGGTCGCGATGGTGAGGCTGGGAGGAGGCGCGAGGCGCTGCGGTGGAGCAGCAACTGTTTGTGGTGGTGGTCGAGTGGGGGTTGTCGCGCAGCTTGATGAACGCGCGCGTTGGCATAGTGGTCGGATGCGCGACCGCGCATATAAAACTGAGGGGGTGGCCAGTGCGATTGGTCAGGGAAGGCAGAGCGATGTGGCTTGGGAGGCGGCTATTAGAAACATGAGGGGTTCGAGTGGAAATCGCGATTCATCTGGGAGGTAACGTGTGAAAATTTAGGTTTCATAATTATAGAGTAAATTGTTAATGACGGTGATTAACTGTTAATGATTTTAATTGATTTAAAATAATTTTATTTTTAAATTCGAATGCTTATAAAAGGTATAACTATTTCATGCGAGGTCGAATAATTTCGAAACAAACAGCACCGGAATTGTACCGGAGAATATCACGCAATAAAATTGGTTCGGGAATTTTTGAAGATAGCTGGAATTTTAAATTAAATTGAACGTTGTTCAATTTGATTTAAAATTGAAATGGATTGCAAATAAAATCAAGGTGAGAATTTCTCACTCATATGGATTGCCACATTTAAATTTAAATGTTTAAATTTAAATTATTTGATGCTTGATTGGATTGATAAATTATAATTATCTGTTGGATGATTATATATATATAGTAGTAGTATATATATTGGTAGCTGGAGTGATATTCTCGCATATTATAGCAGATGAGACCCTATGCGCCCCGCATAATAGCGGATGACCCTATATACCTCAATATCCTTCACCCTAAAAAACAAACTTGTTGTCTTTCAGCCTAAATTATTTTCTAAATTTGTCCTTATGCATATTTTCCTAAAAAATATATGTATATCGAAATTTAGATTATTTAAAAGAGATTGATTTGAATAAGCAATAATTGGTTTTGATCGTATTAGATAATGCGAGAAAAATATTTTAAATAGAGATTTTAAAATAAATTATATAAAGGGATTTCTAAGACTAGATTTTTAAATAATATTCGAGAAATATAGAAAGAAGTGGAAATCGATATTAAAAATAGATTGGCAAAAATAAATGGAATTTATAAGAAATTGAATATATAAAATGGAATTTTATAAAGGAGATTATTTTTAGTGAAACTCAAAGGAGTTATAAAAATTTATAAATGAAGTTTATAAATAAAGGAAAGTGTTATCGGATGATAAATTTGGAATATAAATTACGGGAAGAATTTATATTTGAATATGGAAATAGGGGGATAGAAAAATAGTATATACTATTTTTGAAGTGAAAATGGTTAAGGAGACCGTAATGGAAGTGATGTGATGGAGATCGAGAAGATTTATAAATTGAAATTTGGTTATTGAGATTTAAAAATTTATTTTATTGATAGGTTAAGTTTTTATTTTAAAAAGGAAAATTTTTATTTATTAAACTATGTAATTTTAAGTTAGTTCGTAATAAAATACTTCAGAAGTGAATTTTTCAAACACGTAATTTTTTTTTTAATAAATCCTAAAATTTTAAACCTGCTTTGAAAAGTGATGTTATAAAAGTGTTTCAATATTTTAAATAATTATTTGAACATGTCTTAAAAATAAATTATTATTATTTTTCTGTTAAATACTTATTTTTATATACATATGTATATATATAGAGTTTGTAATGGTTTAAACTTATTTGTAAACTTTCTCGAGAGTTGGGAAAGGGTTATTTAGTAGATGGAACTTATAAGAGAATTCTCAAAAACGAAATTTGGGAAAGTAAGAAAATTTCCGAAGAAGTTAAATAAAAGTGAACTTCCAAAATGAAATAGAATTCATAAAAGAAGTAGAAAGGGAAATTGGAGTTATAAGTAAGTATATTTGACTTTGGAATTATTGAAGGGAATTAATTAAAGAATTCCGGAACTTATAAAATTCGTTATGAATGGGTTAAGAAATTTACAAATAAATTGTAAATGATTTTGAGGAAAGAAATAGGGAAAAATGGAATACTTCCTAAGTGTTGAATATAAAATGAAGTGGAAAATATTCTAAGTATTGGGAAGGGGTGGGAATATTCCATTGAAAATATAAGGATTTGAAAACTGTTTTCAAAATGTGGAAGTACTGGAAGTAATATCTTTTAAAGATATTTTGAAATAAATTTTGGAAAAGTTTGAAATAAGGCATGATGTCTATTTTTGGATGTGTATTGATAGTTAAATAACCGACTATCAATTTTGGCCAATTTCGTTAATCATTTCGAAGAGGCCGAGATCGGATTTAATTATCCGAAAACCACTTCGATCCAGTTTGAACGTAACGAATGAATACCGTGAAGATGATGAAGATGGTGATTCGATTTGTCCAGACCCAGGGCAACTTGTATGGATGAATGCTATCAGAACATCATCATTGGAGGACGATGAGTATTCTAGGTGAAATTATTCTTGAAAGGTAATCGTAGCCTCTAGCCTCATCAACCGGAATGGCTGAAAATTAGGGGGTATGCAGGAAGGCTAAGTGGGTCATACCCAATTAGGGTATGTTATCACCTTTCTAGGTAACCTCAGATATATTATATTATATGGATACGATGCATGCAAAAGAGCTCTCGGTAACGGTGGGATCACGAAGGGTGATAACATATTCGGTTCTATCCAAGTTAGGGATAGGGCTGGTCTTGTGTTGCAAGGGATCCCAGCAAGGTACTCGGTACATTTTTCTAGACGTGTACCGTGATAGGTGGTACCCCGGTGCCTAGTCATTGTATGGAATCCAATCTCCACTAAGCGCCGTATGGTTTTGATTGTGCCTAACTATGCTGAAATGTGAGATGCAAGCATTTCAGCTATTTTTTATTTACTTGGTTTAGACATTATTATAATATCAGACGATTTTGATAAAAATGGTTTGGTTATCATAAGGGAAAAACCTGTCGTGTTTATGTGTTACATGGTCTTACGAGATAGCTTTGTTTTTCAAAGGATTTTGAGAAAGTTAATAATTCAATTGTGTGTGCTTTCTCATGCTGGTTTTCCAGACTGACTCGGTTGTTATTTTAATTATAATGCTCGGGTCAGGCCGAGTATTACAGATTCAGGATAGGATGCTATGGAGCTCAGGAGACGAGTTGGATGACAGAGGCGTATTTCCGTACTTGATGTATATTTCCGCTATATGAGGACAAGTTATTATAATTGTCCAGATTTAATGTACTGATTGTATACTCTGATGATTGTAAATATTAAACAATTACAGATTCTTTTGTATAAAAACCTGTTATTATATATTATATTTTGTTCCGCTACGATTGTGAGATTCTGTGTTGTTGTGTTCTATTTTCTTCTACCTTTTTTTTCTTCACCCCTAATGAACTGGTATTTCTGACACTCATCTGCTCGGCATTTTATACAGGGGACGTATTAATGTCGATTTTCGAGGGTCAAAAAACCCGGTTCGTTATAAAGCTTGGCTCAAATAAATTTATGAAATGGTTCATAAATAAATAGGCATGGATTGGATTATTGTTGAATATAAAATTAGGCGAACAAGATTTTTGAATAAATTGAATGTGAATAAATAGAAGTTAATAAATTGATTTAGAATCTATTTAAATGGTTTGTAAGCTTAAGTGACTATTTGTTTAAATGAATATCACCGAATTTGCATAGAAAAACTGTCGTTTGTCGTAAATGAAAGTAAATCAAGTTATACAATATATGTGGTAAGTGAATAAATTGGTTAGAATCCATTTGTAGCGGGTATGATATGAATATTATGGATGTGGATATAAGTGGATGCAAATTAATTGTATGAATCATTCGAATTGAATGGAATAGTATATAAAATAATCGAAAGTCTTTGAATTATTGTTGGAACCTGGTAATTGTTGTAAATACATGTATAACATGTTTGGTTTATGCAATCTATATGTTGTGTTAGTAAAATGAATGTGAAGTTATTTAATTTCATAAATTTTGAAACTTACGTGTTTAAATTAAGTAAGTACAGGTACAAGAAGACTATTGGGCTAGATTTGGGTTGCGAAATTGCATATAAAGTAAGCTTGCTCACTTAAAACGCTAAGATAAAGGTACCTTTTCGGAATAAAAACCACGATGATATAAATATTGATATATATTGTGTTTTCCGACCGTGTGGGTCGATGTATATATTTTTATCATTTCTCTCATATTGCAAAAGGCTCTCCATACAAGGGAGACTGCCAAAAAATTCGGAAATTTAGGATGTTAGAAAATTTTTGGAAATTTTTTTATTAACTAGAATTTGATTTCAAATTATAATTGAAATAAGGGATTTTGGTTTAGAAATGGAAACTAATTGTTTTGGTTGGAACTAAAAGATTAGAATAGTGAAATATCGAGTTTTAATTAAGTGGGTTTTGAAAAGTTAATGGGTTTGAAGCATTCGTCCTACCTTAGCAATTTCGGGGATGAAATTCTTTTAGGGGGATGTAACGACACAGATTTTTTATCGTTTAATTTTGAATTTTTAAATGATTTTAAGTATTTAAGTTGGAATATAATTTGGTTTTTGAATATGAAGATTTTGGTTGAAATTTATAGAATGAATTTAAATTTCAAATATAACGATTCATCGAAATACGGAAATGGTAAATAATTGGAAATTTAGTTGGATATGAATTGAAACGGTTTGTAATGTTGATATAAATTCTATTGGAATTATAATTGAGTTAATAAGTTTTTAAAAAACTGAAATTCAAGCGATTTCGTAAATGTATGAAAATCGTCGATTTTATAGACGCGTTAAAATAGCGATCTGAGGCACAGTCTCGGAATTAGATGAAACTAGTTCCATGGGATCTGTAATAATGTATTATTTTCGGATTTCAAATTTCGTAGCATTTGGAGTTACCGTTTGGTCATACGGGATGAAAACGCGCTGAAATTAATATTGTAAATTTAATATTTTAATTGGGTTCAAAAAGCTATCTTCTCCATACAAGCTAGGACTCGAAACTTGTTCCATTGGATTCAAAATAGGGGTATAACATTAGAAACGCCGGGCAACATGCATCGATAGGGGTTCGTAAAATATCTAGATATTTTGGAATTTTAATATATATATTGTTATCTTCATTCACATCAGCCGTTAAAACGTTCCCATCAACCACCCTAGATTGTACGCGAGCCACCCTGTCCTGTGAAGCCACCCAACCCTATGAATCTTTTCCCTAAATTTAAAATCGCTCGTCTCTCCCATATCTCCTTCAGTTCAAAACGACTGTTTATATAAAAAAAGAATTCGAATCCACTTCAAAAACAAAATCTCGTTTTCCCCTTTCTACCGCTCTCAGTTTTACAGAAGATAAAAGAAATATATATATATATATATATACACATGCGATAATAATCGCGATGACGCTTAAGTGGGAGGTCTAGGTGAAGGGCGGAGCAGGCGCGCGTTGGTCGTTGGAGCACCGAGGCTTCAGCACGAAGCACGACCGTGGCAGAGGCATCCTAGGGCAGTGTCGCGATGACTTAAGAAGTCTCGACTTTTGATTCGAGATTTAGGGTTGCTGCTGGAGTTGCTCGCGAGCATGCGGTGGGGAGGTGGAAGGCGCCGGCGGCAATGTTTGGGGCGGTGGCGTCGTCGTACCAGGAGGCACGCATTTTAGAAAAAAAGGGAGAAGAAGATGTCGCGTTGGTGTTATGCGGTGGGTGAAGGAGGTTACGGCAGTGAATTTAATTAGGTAATTAACTATTGATAATTTTAACTAATTCAAATAATTGTATTTTTAAATTTGAATGCTTATAAAATGTATATCTCATTCGTACGAGGTCCAAAATAAACAAAACCAGTTGCATTGTGCTCGTGGCATGAATACTATGCATAGGGTTGGTTTGGGATTTTTCGGAGTCAGCTGGGATTTTAGATAATTTAAAATCGGAATGTTCGGCAAATTAAAAATCAAGATGAGTAAATCTCACTCATTTGGATTACTGCCTTTAATTTAAAATGTTAAAAATAAATTATTGAATGCTTGGTTGAATTTATAAATTTTATCAGTTGATTGTTATATTGTATACATTAGTATATATATTAGTAGTTGGATATTCCCGCCGATTGAAGCGGATGAGACCCTATGCGCCCCGCATAATAGCGGATGACCCTATATTACCACGATATCCCCCTCAAAGTGGGATTGGTATTTTATGTTATATAACATATGTGGATGCAAGGAAACAGGTTGGAGGGATCCAACTAGATTCCTCAAAAATGTTGATTTTAATTTCATATATAGTGATATATGATTTGTGTGAATATTCTGATATAAATTTTGTTGTGATTGAATTTTTAGATGCTATAGTAGCACTGGCCATAATTTTGGTATCTTAAATACCATAAAATATTATTTTTGAATTTGGAAGAATTTAAAAGGAGATTTTAATATAAAAATATTTATATCGAAATTTGGATTATTTTAAAGAAATAGATTTGGATAAAAAAATGATTTTGGGTTGTTCTTAACTATTCGTAAAAGTATTTTAAATAAAGATTTTAAAATAATTTACATAGAGGATTTTTAACAATGGATTTTAAAACGATATTGCTGGGAAAAATATGGAAAAGAAGTTAAAATCGATATTTAAAATAGATTTGAAAAATAAGTGGGATTTACAAAAAAATGGATTTATAAAATGGAATTTTATAAACGAGATTATATTTATAAACAAGTAAAACCCAAATGGGTTTATAAATTTATAAACAATGTTTATAAATAAGGGAAGATGATATCAGTTGATAAATTGGGAATATAAATACACAGTGTGAATTTTTATCGAGATAGGGAAATTGGGTTTGGGAAAAATATAGGATTCTATTTTTGAAATGTGAGAAGGGTTAGGAAATCGAAATGAAATCGAGGTGATATAAATCGAGAGGGATTTATAAATTAAAATTGGAATATTGGATTTTAAAATGAATTTTTGTCGAGAAATTAAAATTGTTTTAAAATGAGATTTTTATTTATTAAACTATGTAGTTTAAAAACTATTATCTGGATTAAAATATTTCGAAAAAGTTAGTTAATCGAATATTTAATATTTATTGAAATAAATTCTAATTTTTATAATAAGCTTTGTAAATCAATTAGTTTATTTAAAAATGATTTGGAAATGAATTGTCGATGTTTATTTAAAGTGTTTTAATATTTTGTATAATTACTTAAATATGTTTTAAAATGAATTATTATTTAAAAATACTTATTATATATATAGTTTTGAAATGATTGAAATTTATTTATAAATTCTCTCGAGATTTGTAAACGGAGTTTATTTAACGGATATGATTTTTATAAGAGAAATCTTATAGTGAAAGTCCGGGGACTTAAGGAAATTTCCAAAGTATTTAAAAATAGAAACTTCGAAAATGAATTAGAATTCATAAAAGAAGTTAGAAATGAGTAGTTGTGATTATAGACGAGTATAATCGATTTGGAAATTTAAAGGAAATTAATTTATGAATTCCGAAAACTTATGGAATTCGCTGGGTTAAGAAAATTACAAATAAATTGAAAAGAATTTCGAGAAGTATGAAATGAATGGAAAATTTTCCTAAGTGTTGGAAATAAAATGATTTAGAAAAAAATATACTTATTAATATTTTCCTAAATGTTTTTTTTTTTGAAACCCAGGAGAACCCGGCGGACCGGTAAACTCCTGAGGAGGGTATAGTAAAGCCGTCCGCTAATCCAAGCCCCCATACCCCCGGGTAAATTTATATAGGATAGGGAAGCGCATGGTAGGAAATCGAACCTGAGTCTTTTTACCAGAACCCAAGTCTCCTTTCCACTGCACCGCACCCGCGGACATATTTTCCTAAATGTTGAACTGGAAAGGTTTGAAATATTTTACTACGAGAGTATTATTATTATTGAAATATATTCAAAGTTATGAATTATAAATTGAATTGGAAAAATATTTCTAAGTATGGATATGATTCGGAAATATCCTGTTTTGGATATAAGTATTTGAAATTGTTTTAAGTTATTGAATATACTGGAAGAGATTCGAATATATATATCTTTGTAAAGATATTTTGAATAAATATTTTGGAAAAATTATAATATGAGCCCAGTGACCGCTTATATGTGTTATTTGATAGTTAAATAACCGACTATCAAATCTGGCCAAATTCGTTGATCGTTTCGAAGAGACCGGGATCGGATTTAATTATCCGAAAACCACTTTGATCCGATTTGCACGTTACGAATTGTGATATCGTGAAGATAATAAAGACGGTGGTCTTGGAGATTCGTTTTTTTCAGACTCATAACAACTTGTATGGATGAATGCTATCATTTGCATTGTTGTCTAGAAGGCAGTGTTCGCATTCCAAGTATGAATGCTATTCTTAAGGTAAACGTAGCCTCAAGCCTCATCAACCGGAAATGACTAAAACAGGGGAGGTGCAGCAAGTCTAAGTGGGTCACACCCAAGTAGGGTATGTTATCACCTTTCTAGATACCCTCGGATATATTTCAATTATGTATATGGTTGTGCATGGAAAAGAGAGCGCTCGATAAGGGTGGGAACACCCGAGGTGATAACATATTCGGTACTATCCAGGTTAGGGGTAGGCCGGTCTTGTGTTGGCTGGGGATCCAGACGAGGTCCCCAATACATTTTTCTAGAGGTGTAATGTGGCGGACGGTACTCCAGTAGCCCCGTCATTGTATGAAATCCAATATCTACTACAAGCCTATACGGTTTTGATTGTACACCAACTATGCTGAAATGTGAGATGCAAGCATTTCAGCTATTTTCTAATTTACTTTATATAAACACTATTATATATCAGATGATTTTGATATAAAATGTTTTCGTTATCGTATGGTAAAAACCCATCGTTTTTATGTGTGGCGTGGTCTTATGAGATACCCTTTTTTTCAAAGGATTTTGAAAAATAATTTAATTCAAATTGAGTGTGTTTTCTCATGCTGGTTTTCCAGACTGACTCGGGTGTTATTTTATTATAATACTCGGGTCAGACCGAGTATTACAGATTCAGGTTAGGATGCTATGGAGCTCAGAGACGAGCTGGAGGATTTCAGTTGTATATCACGTACTTGATTTATTTTCCGCTGTGCGTGTCGACTGTATAGTTAGCACTGGTGAGGACAAGTTATAATAACTGTCCAGAATTGATTTGATGATTGTTGTACTTTGACGATGATATGTATAAAAACAGTTATAGTTCTTTTTGTATAAAAAATCTATTATTATATATTATATTTTGTTCTGCTGCGATTGTGAGATTCTGTGTTGTTGTTTCTATTTTCTTCTATTTCTTTCTTCTTCACTCCTAAAGGTTCGTATTTCCGTTCAATTTGAGTTGGACACGTGGAATTTTTTGTTGAATCAAAAGGTATGGAGATACAGGCCTTTACATATACATGTCTATTTCCAACTAGCAACTTTAGTGAGATAAAAAAACTCAATATTTAAACAACATGGAGCGTAAAGAAAATTTTATTGCTTTTGTTCGATCAGCAAAAAATTCTTAATATATCTGTAACCAAAGTATATAGCAATGTATCATATGACTATGCCAAATACAAACTCCCTCTAAATCAAAATATCCTTATATAAAAGTTACACGAACTAAGCAACATGCTCATGAAAGGCCTTGGGTAATATTACTTTTATAAGCGGATCCGCCATAATAGAGTTTGCCATAATATGCTTTATGTATTACAATTTATTTTTCACACTTCCTTTATTGAAAAATAATATGTTACTCATTATCACAATATTACTTTAATGGCCTTTTGTAACGACCCACTTTTCTGGACAATTTAAACTGACAATAAACACACATGTTCAGCCCAAATTGAACGGAAAGGCATATAGTTAGGGAAAAGAAATAAGAAAGAAGTCAGAAGAACTAAACAACATAGAATTTCACAACGGAACGAATAATTTATACTATATAACAATCTTTACACACAAAAAAATCTGTAATATAAGTATATGTAGACATCAATCAGAGTACACTAACCTATCTCAGCATGGATAGTTATAACAATCTGTCCTCACAAATTGCTGAACAATACACAAAAATGAAAGCAACGGAAATATAATCATCTACGTGAATACGTCTCTAGGCCTCCAGCTCCACTCCTGAAGCTCCAAATATCCATCTAAACCTGAAAAATATGCTCGGTCTGACTCGAGCATTTAGGAAAAACCACGCCCGGGTCAGTCTGGTTAAACTAGCATGAGAAACACAATCAACTTGATTCTTAAAGTTTAACAACCTTTTAAAAACAAAGGTATCTCGTAATACCTTACCACAAATAAACATGGACGGGTTTTTACCTTACGATAACTCTTTTATAGAAAATCATCTGATACTATAATAGTGTCTAATCGCCAAAGTAATAATAACAAGTAGCTGCGATGCATGTGTTGTGTACATCACAACAATACTAGTCATAAAATCAAAATCCGATAAGCTCGTTCGCTAATTGTGTAAGATTTCCACGGAGGTGCCCTCGGTACTTCGAGAACGGTCCTCCTATATAAGGATCAGAGTTATCCTTCCGAGGGTCAGTATCTGTCTAGCCGAGGTACATAGGAAATACATAACTGGCCACCTAGGCCGAGTGTATCGCTCCCAGTAAGCATAAAATAATCGATAGGGACTTGTTAGAAAGAGAGATGACGACACTCTCATGGGTTAGCTAGGCCCCTGGGCTATGCATCCTATCTCTAGTTTTAGTCATTTCTACTGATGAGGCTACGCCCGACGTTCCAGCCCACGCACCATCTCCAAAATAAATTATGGAACCTATATGGATTCCCACACCTTAACAGGTTACGGAATCACACATTAATTCCACATCTCAATAGATCTTGGAATCGCACAAAGATTCCCACACTCCAACAAGTCATGGAACCGCATATAGATTTCAACATCCCAAAATATAACGCATCTCCTCCATTTTATCGTATATGGTTTCAGAGTAGGTCATGGGTTCTGAGTCATCTCTTACGAGTACACTCTCCATTTATTGGGTGCCCCAAAAACCATTCGTCGATTTCCAGAATGCTCAAGACCGGTTCTTTAGGAAATAATCAGACAATACATAAGATCGGGGATAACCCCCAAACCGTTTAAGTGGACGGATCTCCTTATCATTTGTCCTAGAAGATCCACAAGTTTATACGTACAGTATAACAACCCGATGGTAACTGTACCATATAATTCTTGCATTTCTCCTAGATATTCCCAGAGTTAAAATACTTCAGTGTTAAGTAGGGAATAATTCTGTACCACCAAAATTAAGAAGGAATACATATTTTGGCCAAGTTTTGATAGTCGGTTATTTAACTATCAAATAAACAAACATTTGACCAAAGATTTCATTTCCCACTGAAATCATTAAGCCTCATCTAATTTGATTTTCGATAAATTGAATATCTTTGTCAAAAACAGCCATATACTTATCTCACCGGAATAAGTATATTCACTAACCATTCCTTTCAAAAAATATTTGAAAACTCATTAAAATAAATATGGAAAGCACCATTTGGTATCGATCAAGAATCGCAGCTTAATGGTTATGTCTCTGTTCCAGAGAAATCCAAACTTAACTTTAGGCAATCTCTGCCTCTCGATTTACGCCACGATAATATACCATTACTTTCCGAAATCTTTAAGTTTAATAATTATCTCAAAATAATGCTTATAAAGTTTCTATATAAATTTCCAAGTTTAATTTAGTAAAAATACTCTTTTAGAAAAGTTTACTACATAATATATACACATATATATTAACAATATTAATATTTAAACAAATTATCTTTGAAATAATAATATTTTAATACTGAGTAATTCCAAAATAATAATTAACTTTTAGATCAAATCATTATAAGATAACTTTAATGAATAATTAAAATATGTTGTTAAACAATTTAAATAATTTAACAACTTTGAAAACAATAATTAAATACTTTTAAAAAATTTAAAGAATCATAAAATAATTAACTTTAAATCATTATCAAATAATTATTAATTATCTTTAAAATTTCGTTAATAAATAATAATCATTCTTAAATAACTTTGGTTCAAAAGTCAACTTCCAAATTTGAAAAGAAGCTTAGTAACTCCAATGGTACTTAATCAAGTCACCAATTATTTCATAAACAATCCAGAATAATAGATTCAGATATTCATAGAATCAATCCATCACATTGCCCAATATAATCAATAGGATAATAATTAGGTGTCCATACAAATGTGATAGCAGAACAGGGTTTATTTCTGCTAGACAATGTCCAAAAGCATACTTACTTAGTAATAGCGGTAGAACGATGATTTATTCTGCCAATAGGGAACCCATTAAATACAGTTAGCGGGACGGTGTTTTATTCCGCTAAACCGATGTTAAATCATCTTACTTACTCCAAATTAATTCATTAATATTTTTATCTGGCAATTTACGTCGATAGATAGAACATATAAATTTTAAACGGCTAATTTCATTTAAATCACGTATTTAAAACCTGACCGTTTTAAAATACCATAAATGATTACTTGGTCAAATCGGACAACGGGCTCCATAACGACGAAGTACTCGGCGATATGATCCCATCGCAACAAGTTTCGTGTTAATCGGGTTCATATGGACGAGTTATAGCATTTCAAAATTTTACTAAATATATATATAATTTAAACATTTTAATATAAAAGCTTTTCCTTCATCATTTTCTTTGAGCCGAAACCCAAACCCACACTCGAAATCCGCTTCCCCCTTCCTTCCCCAAATTCTCAACCAAACCCAAAAAAACCCAAACCCAACGCATCATCCTCGATCACCCCTTGCTCCCTTCTTCGATCGACGTGCGAGACTCGAGATCCAAGCTCAAAACTACAACACCCACACCCTCGAAATTCTACAGTGCTTCTTCTCAAACGCCTGCTCCACCATTGCCACACGAAATCGTGCACATTCATGCACGTGCACACGACCACCCATTGTTGCGTTCAAGCTCATTAGCAAGCTCGTCGCCCCACCCTCATCGCGATGGACCTAGTATCCTCTGCTTTGACCCTCTGAAGCGAAAACTAGATCACCTCATTCAAAAGCCGAAACCTGGAATGTAATAATCCAGTTTTCCATACCCCTTGAATAGACACTAATCTCCATCGATTAACTCAAGATGAATGAAAAACCGAGCCATTAAGGTTTAAGAAGAAAAGGTAGAAGAAAACAGAAGAAAAGAGAGAGAAGAACAACAGAAGAACACAGACAATATCAGAATCTCACATTCGCAGCGGAACAACATATAATAGATAAATGAATAATCTTTAAATCAAAGAACTATATCATTTTATACATTACATCATCATTAGAGTTTACAACAACAATACAACACACTGGACAATTATATGAACTTGTCCATATACAGAATACACAGCGGAATAAATAATATCATATACAAGTGG
Source organism: Allium fistulosum (assembly GCA_030737815.1). Lineage (NCBI taxonomy): Eukaryota > Viridiplantae > Streptophyta > Magnoliopsida > Asparagales > Amaryllidaceae > Allium > Allium fistulosum. Next base: position 905,773,845 of record CM060903.1, read on the forward strand.
TACGTCTCGCCATCCAGCTCGCCAATGAGCTCCACAACATCTCCTGAATCCAGAATGACCTAATAACCTAACTCTAGACTGCCCGTGTGGAAAATAATGGGCACCCAGAGTTTAGGAAGGAAACAATAAACTCCGAGTCGGTCATGGTGACTGGTGTGAGAACTAAAACAGTTTATCTTTAAAAACAAACAACAACAAAGCAAGATAAAATAGATTCGCAATGCTTTTGGAAAATGAAACTACCATAAGACCTCCCACTACAAACGCAATGCAAATGCAGAATTGGAGGAGATTTCTTCTTATGATAGTCAAATATGCTTACTACGCAAATCATTGGATTTATTATTATTAGTGCATAGTGCAGAAAACATTTCGAAAGTATAATATTAATCTTAGCCAACATACGACCAGTATCGTATGCCTACTATAGCTACTATGTTCAATAGCAGGTTACCGCCACATTCCATAGCAGGTAATACAACTAAAACCGTACAAGGTTCGTATTGTTTCTTTGGATTTTCCATAAAATGGTCAGGCTAAGGAACTTCCTATGCCACGAAAGAAACGCCTCTGGCTGGACGCTCCGAGAGACAAACTGCTCTCTGCCAACAAAGCCGGGTTACCCCTGTAACTAGGTAACTCACGAATATGTCTTCACCCGGTCCTTTGGGACCTTTATCCGAGCGCTCGGTAACATCATCACACATAATAAATAAAGTGTGTCCACATGTAAGTATCTAGGCTCCATACCATGATACCACCCCTTTCTAGAAGGAAATGACATACCCTAAAGGGCGCGACCCTCATAACCTTGCCGCAACATTCCTGTTTCGACCATTTCCGGGTTGTTGAGGCCCTGACGAAGTCTCGTCCACAAAGCTACGCTTTATACAAAAGCTATGCCTTGGGTCAAACAAATGATCAAAGTAATGATCACAAAGATAAATGATCAAACAAATGATCATATCACAAATGATCAAACAATGATCATTTCACAGCAACACTCAGCATGCCACATTATCAAATTGGGAATTATCGCTGATAAATTTCAACTACATAACCTCTGAGCTCGTACGTCTCAGAGAAGGGTGTTAAGCTAAGAGAATAAATTCTCCGCCACTAACAGAAATGTATTTGAAAGAAATCAGCTTTACATCTCAAAATGTAATGTCAGACACGTAACCATACAAGTCTGTTTCGGGTTCGAACAGAACCGAAGGCACTTCCAAAGAAGCCCTTGCAATCCGGATATTCACAATCCCGATAAAACTTCCCATCACAAAGGAAATCTCTATACCATAGCTAACGGTGCAGAAACAATCGATAGGTCATTCTATCGTATTCACAAATACCCGGTCTTCACCACCGGTCTTCAATACGATTCATATCGTTGTATCACTAATTCGGAATGGGTTATACGACACAAAGGTCCTTTCCCGGCTAACCCGAATAGTGAGCGCTTATTCAAAATAAGTGTGGCATTCAAATTCAAGCAAATCACAACAAATACCCTTTCAAGATAATTATTGATAGTCGGTTATTTAACTATCAATAGGTCTGCACAGCATCATCAGATTCCAAATAATTTTCCAAATTATTTATCTTTCAAAAATATCTTTACAAGATATAAAATTTTCCACATTTAACCATTTGAAACAAATTTCAAATATTCACTTTTCAATTTATCTTTAAAAGATAAAATTTCAAACCTTTCATTTCATATTGGAAAAGCATTTCCATACTTATTTAATAATAAGTAATCCACAAATCCATTTATTTTCAACATTTGAAAATATTCAATATACTTAAATCAAGTTAAGTATATATTTCACTCTTTAAGGAAACATTCTCTTAAAACCATTTATTTGAGTCAAAACGAATGTTACGTAAAACATTGTTACGATAACTCAAAATCACTAGTATAGGGATTCGAAATTTAGATAGATATATAAATCCCAATACCATATAAAACATTTCCTTTCGGAAACCATTTACTATAACAACAGTGTTATAGTTCACCATTTCCTTATTCCTCGAAACGTCTATTTCAACAATAAATGTTGAAATCTATGTCTCAATACTTAACACGTTTTAAACATCTTTTAAAACAATTACTTCATTTCGCAATATCACTTTTCCAAATATATCCATTTTATTTAATAATATATTCACTGTCCAAAATCGTGAATATACTTCGTTATCCAAATTAAACATTTCTACACATTTTATTTAAAGGATTATCCACTGTCTAAAATCGTGGATGTAATTCCTTTAATAAGCTATAAAAATTTAACTTATCAAAATAAGTCGTTTCTCGGATTTACAAATCTATAAAACTTCGATTTATAAATCTCCTTTATTATCCAATTCAAATTATATAACTCAATTATATACCGGAAGTCTATATTATAAGTTAAGAACTTATAATCCATTTATTTACAAAATCGTTCTTTTAAAACTTCACAAATTATAAATCTTATTATTTATAAGATTTTATTTATAACCTTATTTTCAACATTAACAGAACTCCTTTTAGAATTCCATTATTTCGATTTTAACACTTACAAAAACTCGTTTTATAATTCCAGTATTCTTAATTTATAAAATATCAATTTTATAAATCTTTTATATAAACCGTTTATAATTATTCCAAAATCTCAATTTAAATAAACCAATTCTATAAAACGTATACTTTCAAAAATCACTTTAAAAATCCCTTTAAATCAAAATCGTTATCTTAAACTTCAAAAATGGATCTGATGATGCAACACCACCAAATAGTCAATCACAGCATCCAAACATCATATATCATCATATGATAACAGAATATACAACAATATCTGTAAATAAATCACTACGGTAAGGAATCCAGTTGGATCCCTCCAACCTGTTTCCCTGCATCCACAGATGTTAGCACAATACCAAGCCCATAACCCCCGTAAATAAATATTATCCGCTATTATGCGGCGCAATAGGGTCTCATCCGCTATACAATGCGGGAAATCAACTCCAATATATACATATTCCAATATATATATATATATTGCTATATACATATATAATACCAATTCCACTTCAATGTGAAATTATCGCAGTATATGTTTTTAATAAATAACCTCCGCTTAATAACGGCGTATAATGTCTATTTCAATAATACATATAACAATTTATCATCCAATCACACAAACAAGCAATTTTAAATCTAACTATTTAAAATTTAAATCGAAACAAAACATTCGATTGAGTGAGGAGTTCTCACCTTGCTTTTAATTCCATTCCAGCGTTTTATTTTGAATAAAATTAAACAGACGTTTAATTTCACCCGAAATTCACACTAGCTCCAAATGACTCCAATCCAGTTCCATAGCGTAGTGCTCAACAATACGATTCCAACGCAATTCGTTTCGTGCGAAACGGACCTCGTATGAAAAAGTTATGCTATTTTAAAGATTACACGAATTTAAATAAACAATTTCAGCTTTTATTTTAATTTTTATACCCTAGATTGAATCTGAGCCATTCATCTTTGCAAGACCAGATCTGGGCCGCCCTTTTTTTTTTGCTTCTTCCCCAGGTCAATACGTGACCATCACAACCCATAGCCGTCGTTCTTCCTGCAATTTTTACGACCACCTCGTCGACTTCCAGAACGATCAGGACCCATCATCTCGAAGGCCTTCGCGAGCTCCATCTTCACCGTGAATAGCATGAAACTCGGCTGCATCTTTTGCCTCGAAAAACGTGAAAAATGTAGCAGCTCCAATATTGTTTTGCCGCCAATCCGTGGCTCCGTTTCCGATCTCCACCGTTGGATAGCTAGATCTTGATGCCCTCTACAACTTTGTAGTTGAGAGTTTTTGCTAGTTGTTGATGGATTGAGAGGAAATTGGAGAAGAAGCACGCGAATTTCTGGCCATTAAAAAGAAGGTGGCGGCTGAAGCTAATAGATTAGGGTTTCCTCTTGTTAACGTATATATATGCGTATATAAATAATGTTAAATTTATTTTAAAACGATTTTTCAAACGATCTCCAAATTACACGTGCCGCCTGGCGTTCGTAAGGTTTACCCCGCGTTCCAAACACAATGGAACGTGTTTCGGAAGCTAATTCCATCATCTGTGCGAGTTACAGAATTAAACGATCAAATTTAAATTAAACCGATTCAAACCGATTTCGATGCGTTTTGGCTTGCCCCGGACAAACCGTACATCTGATTGACACGAAATTTGAAACCATACAATAATATCACATTATAGATCCGATGAAACTAGTTTCATCGAAATCCGAGACTTTTTGAAAAATGACTATTTTTAACTCGCCAAATTAATATTAAAACAATTTCGATGCGTTTCGAGCTACCACGGTCAAACGATAACTCCGATTGCTATGAAAATTGGAATCCGGTAATAACAAACTATTATGGATCCAATGGAACTAATTTCGTCCAATTCTGAAACTGTCCCAAAAATGGCTAATTTCACTAGTCGACTAAATATTAAAATATTCAATTTTCACAGATTAACTTTTAATTCAATTTTAAAAGTTCTATAACATCACTATAACTTCAATATGATTTAATATAACTTTATAAATCATTTTCAATCACATTTAATCCAGATTTAAATTATTTCTGGAATTTCAAACATTAATTTATCGATTTAATTTCCCAATTAAATCCAGATATTCGAAAAATAAATTATTCGACTTATTAATTTCACTTGTTAATATTTAAAATCAATTAAATATTCGAATTTCAAATGTCAGAAATTCTGGGTCGTTACAAACTTCCCCCCTTAAAAGAATTTCGTCCTCGAAATTACCAAGTAAGAAAAATTCACAAAATCCATTAACTTTTCAGAAATCCATTTTATGAAAATTTTATATTCACCTTTTTCAAAACCTTTAACTTCAACCAAAACAATGGTTTCCATTTTCTAGTTCAATTCCTACATTTTCATTTCAATTTAGAAATTGACTTTTCATTAACAAAAATTTTCCAAAATTTCCCGAAAATTTTCTAACGCCTTAAATTTCCAGAAAAATTCGCCAGCGTCTCCTTTGCGCGGTTCGATCGTAGTAGGATCACAATAGACATAAATATGTATACATCGACCCACCCGGTCGGAAAAGCAGAAAAACAGTTCATATTTCCTATTTTTATTGCGTAGGCGTACCTTTTTAGCATTTTTAAGCAAAGCAGTTATTTATTTAGCATATTTGCACAACCAAATCAACTGAACGGTAGCCACCGCACCTGTACTTACTCAATTTAAATATGTAAGTAACATATATATATAGAGTTATTAACATTTTAATCTTTTAAACAGCTACAACATATGCATATTAAGGGAAATGCATACTAAACAAGGTTTATAAGCACTTATAATATTTCAACATTATTTGCAATTGTTTACAACCAATTCATATACAACGACATTAAATTCTTCATTTTTAATTAGTTCATATTCACTAATTTACATTCACATTAGTTCACTTTCAATTCAAATTGAATTCAATTCTATTCAAATTTATTTACTTCCAATTTGAATTTAATTACATAGCTTCTAATTTTTGCTAATTCAATTTCATTAACACTTAATGAATTTATATACAATCAACTAACATTCATATAACATCCAATGTATATTCAACATAACCAAATTATTAAATTTTACATTCAATTTGGTTCAACACTTTTAATTCCAATTGGTTCAATATTAAATTTGTTTCCATTCAATTATTCAACTTCTATTCAATTATTCAACTTCTAATATATTAGCTTTTAATGAATTAACACTTACATTCATTATTCCATATCAATTTATTCACATTCGATTGATTAACATTCAATCCATTCATTAATTCAATTGCTAATTCATTTTACAAATAAAGTTGAATTTTATTTAGATAACTCAAGTTCACATTCATTTAATAAATTCATTTTATTAATTTACTTTGATATCACAATCAACTTCATTCAACCTTACTTAAGTTATTTTCCATTTCAAACATCATTTGCTCAAATTGACTTAAGTTTCCACTTATTAATCAAATTCAGATTCCAATTCTATTTAACTTTTACCAAAGTCAAAATTTATTATCTCATATTATAAGTTCAAAACTTGATTACTTATATTCAACAATTACAGCTTAGATTTAATTGATTTACTTATACTTATTTTTATTTAACTCCATCCTTAAGTTAAATTTATTCTATCAAAAATTCAAATGGTATAAGTTATCAACTCATTATCATTCCCATAAATATTTTAAATAGGATTCCAGAGTCTTTTCAACCTTTCAAAACCATTTTGAAATCAATTCAAATTATCTTTTGGATTTCTAAAACCAAATCCAAATTTTCCAACCAACTTTCATTTAAAATAATCTGGCAGCAATTCCTCTTTTGGAAACCCGAAAATGAACACCAATGATGTCGCGATCATCATCGGAATTATTTTCCAGCGACCTGAAAAGAGTTTAGAGCTTTCATCTCTCCAAAACAATTTTCCAAAATATCAAATCCTTTCAAAAACATTTCTCTGGAATTTTATTTTAGATTATAAATCACATTCACAAATCTTTTACTTATAAAATTCCACTTCTTATATATATAAGATTATTTTTACCATTGTATATCATTTTAATTATAATTCCATATATTATAATTCATTTGCTTATACACTTTATTCTTTCACAATTGTTGTTTTATTTAACTTATTCAAACAACCAACCAATCAATTTATATATATTTTAATAATTTCCACATCCAAACAATCTATCATATACACTTTATTAATTTCAGAAAAATTATTTCTTTATATACAAAATATAATCGAGGTAAAATTATTTCATTTACCCAATTTAAAACAATATCGTGTCGAATTGTTCTGAACAAGTGTTTAGAGATCCCTATCGATAGAGTTGTACAGACTATACCGACCAGAATCCATATACCACTAACAAATCAATCATCACAATATAAAACAATTTTATATTCACTAACAAATACGCGCTCGTATCTATTATTACACTCAACTCATTCTAGAGTACTACTGACTCTATCTATAATGAGTAACACCCAACAGAGCAGGGTTGTCGCTTAACCATATGCTCTGATACCAAATGTAATAATCCAGTTTTCCGTACCCCTTGAATAGACACTAATCTCCATCGATTAACTCAAGATGAACGGAAAACCGAACCATTAAGGTTTAAGAAGAAAAGGTAGAAGAAAACAGAAGAAAAGAGAGAGAAGAACAACAGAAGAACTGAAATGACCCTCCTATTTACACACTAATTTCATTAGTGATTTTTTTTTTTTAAAGATGATATATAGATATATCATCCATTACAAATATATTTCCCAGGGTCATTTTCTTTCTCTAATTAACAAAAATATAACCAGGATCTTTCACAATATAAAAATATTGTTTTAATTCTAAATCATTTTTAACATACATATATGAAGATATCTATGTTATATTCTACTTGAATCAGAGCATGGTAATAAGTAGAAATCCTTTTTAAATTTGCAAAAATGTGATAAATTCCCTTTTTAAAAGAAAACTTATTGTATCCTGATTTTTGACTATAGTGTCCACTGGAAATATGTACCTTAGGCTGTTATTATAATTAAGAAATGATCAAGCAATAATCAGTGGAAAGCAAGCTTATAATATAGATGATTTTCTTAAAGTCTGGATAGTATCAAACTCAGGTTAAAAGGAAGTGGATCATAAGTGAACACAAGCAACATCTAGGCGTAATGGAAACGCGCCTAACTTATACATTCAAGGTCACGAGTTCGAGTACTATGCTGGTCGGTTCAAACACAATTTTTGTTTTTCTTTTTATTTTCTCCTGTATGGTTTGAAATCTGATACCTACCTAAATATATACTCAATTTTTACTTATAATCTATCATACAAAACAATATTTCTTGCTTTATTATTTTTGAAACCCTTTCCTACAACTGTTCTAGGAATTTATATTTATATTTTTGCCCAATATCAACATGTACACAGATATACATGTACATGTCAGTGTCTTTGTTCATTTTCCAGAAAACTGAGCTCAAATGTTCCCTTGCTTCATTGATTTGAAGTGAAACATTTGGCCTGACCTATGGCCTAACCATGTGGTTACTCTGGCCATTCTTTTGTTTGCATTTTACAACCCAGAATATACACAAAACATTGATACCTCTCCTTTTTAAAAACATGTTTATATATATTTGTATGAATCAGACACCTTGTGATCAGATATATATCATTCTTCCTAACCATAATTCTCTTTTTAAAAATATATCTTCAGAGTATATACACATTTTCTTGCATTTGGACATATATCAATATCATGAATTGAAAACATAGCAGTTTAATCCTTTTCTGGGTTTTCCCAATATAATTTTCTACATATCTATTTTTTTTTGAAAGGACTCAGGATTAACTGAAATCATCATAAATGATTATGCTTATAAAATCCAGGTTTTTCCTCTAAATCAAAACAACTTTAGCAAATAGGTTTTCAAATCAGTTTAACATCAATATCCTTAGTACATACCAAATCAGAAATAACCAGAAACAACATAGCACATGTCTCTTACAAGTTCTTCCTACTTAATACATTTAGATAGCCATATTAATCAGGGAATACATGCATGAATTAACACATTCTAGCTTTTATTTCTAATTATCTTAGCATCCCCTATTCCATATCTTTTTAATCTTGCTTACTTAGCTCCATCACAACCTGCAAAAGCATTAGTGGCTGCCCCATTATAAATGAGACACCCCCATGTGCCATGAGCAATAAGGGTCAGATCTATGATCTGGTATGAGCATTTCTAACATATCCATGATATTAAGCTAAGGATACAGCATAAATATACTTTGCATACTTGACAGGTATTATCATATACAATACATAAGAGCAAACATATGCATTAAAACAACTTTTATCTGGAACTACTAAGGTTGCCTTTTCTTTTTCTTATAAATTCCTGGCCTCATCTGCTATAAGGAATCAAAGGGACACATTGCCATGAACTAATTAACATCATGGCACAAAGATCTCAGGACTTAAACAAGCCATGTGCCAACTTGTCTACTTCAAATAGGACAAGCATTCCAGCAGCCTTCTTGGCACAAAATCCTTAGTTATATCACTAAGTGTATTTATGTTCATTCTATCAATGATAGCTAGGTGTACAAACCACCTGTACACATGAAGCATACTAGTTACCTTGCAGACATAATATTGCAAGCAAGTTAAAGGTTACTTTCTAGAGGTATAACACCCAGTCATTTCATCTCACATTATTTAGCATATAAACACCCTATTCAAGCATATACCAGAATATTTGCAACTAAGAATAAATGCATGGCTCTATTGGGTTTATTTTGATTTTGCAAGCAACTATGTTTAGCTAGATTTTTAATCTTGTTTAAACACAGTTTTTAGGCTTGTAAATTTCTGTTTGGTTTAGGGCTCAGCACTTATAGAGAAAGACTCCATTGCACCCTTAACCAATTATTTCAAGCCTCAGCACCATACCAATGTATATGCAGCTCATAGTTTTCTTTTTTTCATTCTTTGTCTTAAGCCATTATTCAGACTAGTTACAAATACTCTGTTATATGTTCTTTAAGGTTTTGGTATAATATACAGAGATGAAAATAGAACAACAAAGTTATACATCCAGCATAGCAGATCATATCTCATCAAACATTCATGAAACCATCAGTAGCCAACATAGTTTGTAAATCAAAACATGCAAAATATAGCATATAAAAGCTTGGCTGCCTAATCCCAGGTCTTAATGCCATGTATATGAGTGAGGATACTCACCTAAATGCTTACACAAGCTTAAACCAGAAAACCCTTCAAATCTTTAGCCTTATCTTCCTCTTCTTCCTTAGGTTAATTAATTAGTGAGAGAGCAGTTTTCTGATTGGGCTCTTGGTTTAAATAAGGGTTCTATCTAGGGTTTTGGGTGATGCAAAATCCCTATTTTAGCCCAGACCAGAATCATGCATTTGGCATTGCATATTCCCTCCCTCCTAACCCTTAATGTCCCGGCCAATATTTTAAAACAAGGCTAAATTGTGCCCATTTTCTTTTCTTTTCAGAAAGTGATTACTTTAAGTATTTTTATTATACTTACCTCAAACATGATAATGGTGTGACTTTCTATTTTCTGCCTATGTACATTTGCTTTCTTGCACTTTGGTTCTTACTGTTTTAGTGATTCCTTTATTAATTTTCTGCTCAAATAATATCTAGATATATATATATATATACATTTATACAACTATGGGTGTTAATTTAACTTTAACCTTTTATTTGCAGAAAACATGTGCATACTTATGTGCATTTCTACACCTATTATTCAAATAAAAATTTCACTTATTCATTATAAATCAATGTTCTCTTCTGCCTTAATTTTCAGACAAGTCATACATATGCATATATATAGATATATATGTATATATACACACACATCCTCAGGAATTTTAATATTCATGTCTAGGCCTATATTTCCTTTATTTAAAACATTTTATCTAAATGTTTTCCTTCCTTGTTTTATCATTCAGGAATTCTGGATTTTCTCTTAGTGCTATAACTAGTGTGCACGTGCACACATGCACACAACCTTGCACCACTGAAAATCCCACCTATATAATAATTCTGATTTTCCCCCAGAATTTTAATCATTTATTTAAAAGAATTTTCCTCAAAATCTTGGGGTATTACAATCACCCCTTCTTTTAGGAATTGTGCCCTCACAATTTGCAACATATTCTTTGAGTACTCCTACTTTCTTAGGGAAAATTATTCAAATATGCATGAGCAATTCAAATAGTCACTGTCTATCATACATATCAAACTTTCTTAGTAATCTAAGAATTTACCTTTTAAATTTGCAAAGAGCCTAGGGTAATCCATCCTGATTTTATCCTCTAGCTCCCAAGTACAATCACTAGGATCTATACTCCATTGAATCTTTACAAGCTTCAATGTCTTGTTTCTTAATTTCTTTTCTTCCCTTGCCACAATTCCCACTGGTTCTTTCTCATAGATTAGATCTGGATTTATCTGAACTTCAGTAGGCTTTTCTAAGATTTCCTCCTTGTCATGCACCCATCTCCTTAGTTGTGACACATGAAACACATTGTGCATTGCACTCATCTTCTCTGGAAGCTCCAGCTTATAGGCTAGTGAGCCTATCCTTTCCAAAATCTTGTATGGTCCAACATATCTGGGTCTGAGTTTCCCCTGCTTGCCAAATCTCAAGACTTTCTTCATTGGTGAAACCTTAATGAAGACATAATCACCTACTTTGAATTCCACTGACTTCCTCTTTGCATCAGCATACTTCTTTTGCCTATCTTGAGCTACTGCCATCCTCTTTCTCACCAGTCCTATTTTCTCTGTGATGTCCTTGACATATTCTGGCCCTAGGATAGCTTTCTCTCCTGCCTCAGCCCAACACATAGGTGATAGACATGGCTTTCCATATAGGGCTTCAAAGGGTGCCATTCCAATTGTGCTTTGGTGGCTATTATTGTATGTGAACTCAGCCAAATGGAGGTGGTCCTCCCAATTTCCTCCAAAGTCTAACACACATGCTCTAAGCAGATCCTCTAAAATCTTGTTTACCACTTCTGTTTGCCCATCTGACTGGGGGTGATAAGCAGTGCTTAGGCACAATTCACTCCCCATAGCTTCTTGGAAGCTCTTCCAGAATCTTGAAGTGAAGATTGTATCCCTATCACTCACTATAGTTTTAGGAACACCATGCAATTTTACCACTTCTCTCATAAAAGTTTGGGCTAACCTAGGTGCATTTCTGTCTGCTTTCACTGGTATGAAGTGGGCTACTTTAGTCAGCCTATCTACAATCACCCAAATACTTGTATTTCCCCTCTTGGATCTAGGAAGACCATCTATGAAATCCATAGATATGTCTTCCCACTTCCACTGTGGTATGCTAAGTGGCTGCAACAACCCTGAAGGTCTTTGGGTCTCAGCTTTTATTTGTTGACAAACCATGCACTTAGCAACATATCTAGCTACATTAGACTTCATTCCCTTCCACCAATAGTCCCTTTTTAAGTTTTGGTACATTTTGGTGCTGCCTGGATGTATGGAATATTTGCTCCTATGGTACTCATTAAGGATTTCTTCTTTCAATTCTATGATGTTTGGGACACATATCCTTCCCTTGTACCTTAAGTATCCTTTTACATCTATGTGATAATCCTTCACTTCCTCCTTCTTTAATAGGAGAGACCTCTTTTCTGCTAAGTCTTGATCTTCTTCTTGCATCTTTGCCACCTTCAAGGCCAAATTTGATTGTAAGGTAATTAAACTTAACCTTCCTTTACTCCTTTCTTCCTCAATTATCTCCATACTTATCCCACTGCTCTCATCTATTTCCAAATCAGTGAGCATGGTCAAGTCTCTAAACTCCTCCATCATTAACATGGCCATTTTTGCATGCTGCCTACTCAATGCATCTGCCACTTTATTAGCCTTGCCTGGTGTATAAAGTATATCTAAGTCATAAGCAGCAAGAAATTCAACCCATCTGTGTTGTCTCATATTTAAATCTTTCTGTGAAAAGAGATACTTTAAGGCCTTGTGATCAGTGTATAAAATGAACTTTGCACCCAATAAATAATGCCTCCAGAGCTTTAAGGCATATACTACTGCTGCCAACTCAAGATCATGAGTTGCATATCTAGTTTCATGGGGTTTTAGTTGTCTAGATGCATAGGCTATGACCTGATCTTGCTGCATCAACACAGCCCCTAGCCCTGACCCACATGCATCTGTATATACAACTAATCCCTCATTGCCTTCTGGTACTCTCAACACTGGTGATTTTACCAAAGCCTCCTTGATCTGGGTGAAAGCTTGTTCACACTTATCAGTCCATATAAACTTTTGGTTCTTCCTAGTCAGGTTAGTGAGTGGCATTGCTATTTTAGAAAATCCTTGTATAAACCTTCTATAGTATCCTGCCATCCCCATGAATGACCTAACTTCACTAACATTGTTAGGCTTCTTCCATGCTTGGATTGCTACTATCTTATTGGGGTTTACAGAAATTCCTCTAGCAGAGACAACATGTCCAAGAAAGTGTACTTCCTCTTGCCAGAACACACACTTAGAGAACTTTGCTTTCAAATCTTTTTCTCTTAATCTAGATAAGACCAAATGTAAGTGGTTCTCATGTTCCTCTATTGTTTTAGAGTAGATTAGAATGTCATCTATAAAAATCAGAACAAACTTGTCTAAGTAATCTCTGAATATCCTATTCATTAGGTCTACAAAGTAAGAAGGGGCATTTGTTAGCCCAAATGGCATAACCAGAAACTCATACAATCCATATCTTGTGTTGAATGCTGTATATTTAACACTTGATTCCTCAACCTTCATCTGATGAAACCCAGATGCCAAGTCTAGCCTAGAAAACACTTTAGCTCCACTGAGTTGATCAAAGAGATCATCTATCCTGGGTAATGGGTATTTGTTTTTGATGGTTACTTTGTTTAATTCTCTATAATCTATACACATTCTTAAAGTACCATCATGCTTTTTAACAAATACTACAGGAGCACCCCAGCATGAATTACTTGGCCTTATAAACCCCTTGGCTTCTAATTCTTCCAGCTGGTTCTTTAGCTCCTTTAATTCACTTGGCCCCATCCTTGTAGGCTTTTTGATAACTGGGCTAGCCCCAGGCATAAGGTTAATCTGGAATTCAACAGGTCTATGGTGTGAGACACCTTTTACTTCCCCAAATACATCCAAGTATTCTTTAACTATGTGGATTTCATTAATAGCTATTTCCTTGGGATTATTTTCTAATTCAATTAAATGATTTAGACTGTTTTCTTTGATAGGTTCACATAGAATTGTAACCCTTTGGCCTTTAGAATTTTGTAGTGAAATGGTGGATGCATCTAGGTCAATTATGGCTTTGAATTGTCTTAGCCAATCTGCCCCTAATATAACTCCTATATTTGGGAAATTTAGAACATATAAATTGGAAACAAATGTGCTTCCCCCTATGTTCAAATTCACATCCACACAAACCATATCTAATACACTAGAACTTCCTAAAGGGCTTTGTATTAACAGAGGTATTTCAGCCAAATTGCAGTTCATTTTCAACCTTTTAACTATTTCATGGGAAATGAGTGAGTGGGTTGCCCCGGTATCATATATTACAGCTAAAGGTATGGTACAAATAAATAGTGTACCTTCCACTTGACCATGGTTTTCAGCATTAGCCTCAATTATGGCCTTGCCCCTACCTTCCAGGTTTGCCACTTTCCCTTGTTGCTTGTATTCTGGGCAATTTCTTTTCATATGCCCTTCCTTCCCACATAGAAAGCATTTGAAAGCTCCCCCTTTTAGCTCTGGGCATCTTGGCTTAATATGGCCTTCTTTCCCACAATGGTTGCAAACTATTTTTCTTTTGGCTTCATTGGGTTTTGCATCTACTGCCTTCTTACCATCTGCCTCTCCTTTCTTCTTATCATAAGGATGGTACTTCCCTTTGTTCTTCTTGTTGCTATTGTTTTTGAAGCTCCTAAACTTATCTCTTTCCTTGTCATGCTGCTCAATCTTCAGAGCCAAATCTATCACTTGATCAAAAGCTCTGTCAGCATAAGGCAGTATAGCCCTGCTAAGCCCTGGGTTCAATCCCTTGATGTATCTATCATTTTTGGATGCTTCATCAGCCACTAACATTGCCCCATAGGCTGACAATCCCTCAAACTTCTGGGTGTATTCTGTGACATTCATAGTCCCCTGTCTAAGTTTGATGAACTCCTCAAGTAAAGTGGTTTTTGCTGAGGCTGGAACAAACCTTGCCTCTAACATCTCCTTAAATTGATTCCAATTAATATCATTTTCATTCCGGCCAGCTATGATCACCTCCCACCAACTCAAAGCTGCACCTTTTAATTGCCTTGAGGCCACTTGCCTCTTCCTTTGGTCATCTAGTTGCATATCAGTGAAGATCCTCTCTAATGTCCTTAGCCATGCTTGAATCTCCATTACACTTTCAGTTCCTTCAAAGCTCTTGCCTCCCAAGTTGGTATAAGTCTTCACTAACTTGGAGAGCTCCTCATATGGGTTCTCAGGTCTGTGCCCAATTCCATCTCTCAGAACTCTCACAAATTCCTGCATGTCAAGCATTTGTGGTGTGCTAGATCCTCCTTGATGATGAGACCCTCTTCCTACCATATTTCTAAAAGTATATGTATTTCATCTTATTAGTTTATAACACTTAGCTTTAATTTCAAATTGGTTGTATCTTCCTATTTAATCATTGTGTATGTCGCATGCACACACATACATACATTCAGGGAATACTTATAAACAGTCAAATATACAAACAACCCTAGTATAAACATAAACATACAAACATTTTGCTATGTTAATTAAAACATAGCTCCGATACCAAATGAAATGACCCTCCTATTTACACACTAATTTCATTAGTGATTTTTTTTTTAAAGATGATATATAGATATATCATCCATTACAAATATATTTCCCAGGGTCATTTTCTTTCTCTAATTAACAAAAATATAACCAGGATCTTTCACAATATAAAAATATTGTTTTAATTCTAAATCATTTTTAACATACATATATGAAGATATCTATGTTATATTCTACTTGAATCAGAGCATGGTAATAAGTAGAAATCCTTTTTAAATTTGCAAAAATGTGATAAATTCCCTTTTTAAAAGAAAACTTATTGTATCCTGATTTTTGACTATAGTGTCCACTGGAAATATGTACCTTAGGCTGTTATTATAATTAAGAAATGATCAAGCAATAATCAGTGGAAAGCAAGCTTATAATATAGATGATTTTCTTAAAGTCTGGATAGTATCAAACTCAGGTTAAAAGGAAGTGGATCATAAGTGAACACAAGCAACATCTAGGCGTAATGGAAACGCGCCTAACTTATACATTCAAGGTCACAAGTTCGAGTACTATGCTGGTCGGTTCAAACACAATTTTTGTTTTTCTTTTTATTTTCTCCTGTATGGTTTGAAATCTGATACCTACCTAAATATATACTCAATTTTTACTTATAATCTATCATACAAAACAATATTTCTTGCTTTATTATTTTTGAAACCCTTTCCTACAACTGTTCTAGGAATTTATATTTATATTTTTGCCCAATATCAACATGTACACAGATATACATGTACATGTCAGTGTCTTTGTTCATTTTCCAGAAAACTGAGCTCAAATGTTCCCTTGCTTCATTGATTTGAAGTGAAACATTTGGCCTGACCTATGGCCTAACCATGTGGTTACTCTGGCCATTCTTTTGTTTGCATTTTACAACCCAGAATATACACAAAACATTGATACCTCTCCTTTTTAAAAACATGTTTATATATATATTTGTATGAATCAGACACCTTGTGATCAGATATATATCATTCTTCCTAACCATAATTCTCTTTTTAAAAATATATCTTCAGAGTATATACACATTTTCTTGCATTTGGACATATATCAATATCATGAATTGAAAACATAGCAGTTTAATCCTTTTCTGGGTTTTCCCAATATAATTTTCTACATATCTATTTTTTTTTGAAAGGACTCAGGATTAACTGAAATCATCATAAATGATTATGCTTATAAAATCCAGGTTTTTCCTCTAAATCAAAACAACTTTAGCAAATAGGTTTTCAAATCAGTTTAACATCAATATCCTTAGTACATACCAAATCAGAAATAACCAGAAACAACATAGCACATGTCTCTTACAAGTTCTTCCTACTTAATACATTTAGATAGCCATATTAATCAGGGAATACATGCATGAATTAACACATTCTAGCTTTTATTTCTAATTATCTTAGCATCCCCTATTCCATATCTTTTTAATCTTGCTTACTTAGCTCCATCACAACCTGCAAAAGCATTAGTGGCTGCCCCATTATAAATGAGACACCCCCATGTGCCATGAGCAATAAGGGTCAGATCTATGATCTGGTATGAGCATTTCTAACATATCCATGATATTAAGCTAAGGATACAACATAAATATACTTTGCATACTTGACAGGTATTATCATATACAATACATAAGAGCAAACATATGCATTAAAACAACTTTTATCTGGAACTACTAAGGTTGCCTTTTCTTTTTCTTATAAATTCCTGGCCTCATCTGCTATAAGGAATCAAAGGGACACATTGCCATGAACTAATTAACATCATGGCACAAAGATCTCAGGACTTAAACAAGCCATGTGCCAACTTGTCTACTTCAAATAGGACAAGCATTCCAGCAGCCTTCTTGGCACAAAATCCTTAGTTATATCACTAAGTGTATTTATGTTCATTCTATCAATGATAGCTAGGTGTACAAACCACCTGTACACATGAAGCATACTAGTTACCTTGCAGACATAATATTGCAAGCAAGTTAAAGGTTACTTTCTAGAGGTATAACACCCCAGTCATTTCATCTCACATTATTTAGCATATAAACACCCTATTCAAGCATATACCAGAATATTTGCAACTGAGAATAAATGCATGGCTCTATTGGGTTTATTTTGATTTTGCAAGCAACTATGTTTAGCCAGATTTTTAATCTTGTTTAAACACGGTTTTTAGGCTTGTAAATTTCTGTTTGGTTTAGGGCTCAGCACTTATAGAGAAAGACTCCATTGCACCCTTAACCAATTATTTCAAGCCTCAGCACCATACCAATGTATATGCAGCTCATAGTTTTCTTTTTTTCATTCTTTGTCTTAAGCCATTATTCAGACTAGTTACAAATACTCTGTTATATGTTCTTTAAGGTTTTGGTATAATATACAGAGATGAAAATAGAACAACAAAGTTATACATCCAGCATAGCAGATCATATCTCATCAAACATTCATGAAACCATCAGTAGCCAACATAGTTTGTAAATCAAAACATGCAAAATATAGCATATAAAAGCTTGGCTGCCTAATCCCAGGTCTTAATGCCATGTATATGAGTGAGGATACTCACCTAAATGCTTACACAAGCTTAAACCAGAAAACCCTTCAAATCTTTAGCCTTATCTTTCTCTTCTTCCTTAGGTTAATTAATTAGTGAGAGAGCAGTTTTCTGATTGGGCTCTTGGTTTAAATAAGGGTTCTATCTAGGGTTTTGGGTGATGCAAAATCCCTATTTTAGCCCAGACCAGAATCATGCATTTGGCATTGCATATTCCCTCCCTCCTAACCCTTAATGTCCCGGCCAATATTTTAAAACAAGGCTAAATTGTGCCCATTTTCTTTTCTTTTCAGAAAGTGATTACTTTAAGTATTTTTATTATACTTACCTCAAACATGATAATGGTGTGACTTTCTATTTTCTGCCTATGTACATTTGCTTTCTTGCACTTTGGTTCTTACTGTTTTAGTGATTCCTTTATTCATTTTCTGCTCAAATAATATCTGGATATATATATATATACATTTATACAACTATGGGTGTTAATTTAACTTTAACCTTTTATTTGCAGAAAACATGTGCATACTTATGTGCATTTCTACACCTATTATTCAAATAAAAATTTCACTTATTCATTATAAATCAATGTTCTCTTCTGCCTTAATTTTCAGACAAGTCATACATATGCATATATATAGATATATATATATATATATACACACATCCTCAGGAATTTTAATATTCATGTCTAGGCCTATATTTCCTTTATTTAAAACATTTTATCTAAATGTTTTCCTTCCTTGTTTTATCATTCAGGAATTCTGGATTTTCTCTTAGTGCTATAACTAGTGTGCACGTGCACACATGCACACAACCTTGCACCACTGAAAATTCCACCTATATAATAATTCTGATTTTCCCCCAGAATTTTAATCATTTATTTAAAAGAATTTTCCTCAAAATCTTGGGGTATTACAAGAACACAGACAATATCAAAATCTCACATTCGCAGCGGAACAACATATAATAGATAAATGAATAATCTTTAAATCAAAGAACTATATCATTTTATACATTACATCATCATTAGAGTTTACAACAACAATACAACACACTGGACAATTATATGAACTTGTCCATATACATAATACACAACGGATTAAATAATATCATATACAAGTGGTACGTCTCGCCATCCATCTCGCCAATGAGCTCCACAGCATCTCCTGAATCCAGAATGACCTAATAACCTAACTCTAGACTGCCCGTGTGGAAAATAATGGGCACCCAGAGTTTAGGAAGGAAACAATAAACTCCGAGTCAGTCATGGTGACTGGTGTGAGAACTAAAACAGTTTATCTTTAAAAACAAACAACAACAAAAGAAGATAAAATAGATTCGCAATGCTTTTGGAAAATGAAACTACCATAAGACCTCCCACCACACACACAATGCAAATGCAGAATTGGAGGAGATTTCTTCTTATGATAGTCAAATATGCTTACTACGCAAATCATTGGATTTATTATTATTAGTGCATAGTGCAGAAAACATTTCGAAAGTATAATATTAATCTTAGCCAACATACGACCAGTATCGTATGCCTACTATAGCTACTATGTTCAATAGCAGGTTACCGTCACATTCCATAGCAGGTAATACAACTAAAACTGTACAAGGTTCGTATTGTTTCTTTGGATTTTCCAACAAATGGTCAGGCTAAGGAACTTCCTATGCCACGAAAGAAACGCCTCTGGCTGGACGCTCCGAGAGACAAACTGCTCTGCCAACAAAGCCAGGTAACCCCTGTAACTAGGTAACTCACGAATATGTCATCACCGGTCCTTTGGGACCTTTATCCGAGCGCTCGGTAACATCATCACACATAATAAATAAAGTGTGTCCACATGAGTAAGTATCTGGGCTCCATACCATGATACCACCCCTTTCCAGAAGGAAATGACATACCCAAAAGGGCGCGACCCTCATAACCTTGCCGCAACATTCCTGTTTCAACCATTTCCGGGTTGTTGAGGCCCTGACGAAGTTTCGTCCACAAAGCTACGCTTTATACAAAATCTATGCTTTGGGTCAAACAAATGATCAAAGTAATGATCACAAAGATAAATGATCAAACAAATGATCATATCACAAATGATCAAACAATGATCATTTCACAGCAACACTCAGCATGCCACATTACCAAATTGGGAATATATCGCTGATAAATTTCAACTACATAACCTCTGAGCTCGTACATCTCAGAGAAGGGTGTTAAGCTAAGAGAATAAATTCTCCGCCACCAACTGAAATGTATTTGAAAGAAATCAGCTTTACATCTCAAAATGTAATGTCACACGTAACCATACAAGTCTGTTCCGGGTTCGAACAGAACCGAAGGCACTTCCAAAGAAGCCCTTGCAATCCGGATATTCACAATCCCGATAAAACTTCCCATCACAAAGGAAATCTCTATACCGTAGCTAACGGTGCAGAAACAATCGATAGGTCATTCTATCGTTTTCACAAATACCCGGTCTTCACCACCGGTCTTCAATACGATCCATATCGTCGTATCACTAATTCGGAATGGGTTATACGACACAAAGGTCCTTTCCCGGCTAACCCAAATAGTGAGCGCTTATTCAAAATAAGTGTGGCATTCAAATTCAAGCAAATCACAACAAATACCCTTTCAAGATAATTATTGATAGTCGGTTATTTAACTATCAATAGGTCTGCACAACATCATCGGATTCCAAATAATTTTCCAAATTATTTATCTTTCAAAAATATCTTTACAAGATATAAAATTTTCCACACTTAACCATTTGAAACAAATTTCAAATATTCACTTTTCAATTTATCTTTAAAAGATACAATTTCAAACCTTTCATTTCATATTGGAAAAGCATTTCCATACTTATTTAATAATAAGTAATCCACAAATCCATTTATTTTCAACATTTGAAAATATTCAATATACTTAAATCAAGTTAAGTATATATTTCACTCTTTAAGGAAACATTCTCTTAAAACCATTTATTTGAGTCAAAATGAATGTTACGTAAAACATTGTTACGATAACTCAAAATCACTAGTATAGGGATTCGAAATTTAGATAGATATATAAATCCTAATACTATATAAAACATTTCCTTTCGAAAACCATTTACTATAACAACAGTGTTATAGTTCACCATTTCCTTATTCCTCGAAACTTTTATTTCAACAATAAATGTTGAAATCTATGTTTTAATACTTAACACGTTTTAAACATCTTTTAAAACAATTACTTCATTTCGCAATACCACTTTTCCAAATATATCCATTTTATTTAATAATATATTCATTGTCCAAAATCGTGAATATACTTCGTTATCCAAATTTAACATTTCTACACATTTTATTTAATGGATTATCCACTGTCTAAAATCATGGATGTAATTCCTTTAATAAGCTATAAAAATTTAACTTATCAAAATAAGTCGTTTCTCGGATTTACAAATCTATAAAACTTCGATTTATAAATCTCCTTTATTATCCAATTCAAATTATATAACTCAATTATATACCGGAAGTCTATATTATAAGTTAAGAACTTATAATCCATTTATTTACAAAATCGTTCTTTTAAAACTTCACAAATTATAAATCTTATTATTTATAAGATTTTATTTATAACCTTATTTTCAACATTAACAGAACTCCTTTTAGAATTCCATTATTTCGATTTTAACACTTATAAAAACTCGTTTTATAATTCCAGTATTCTTAATTTATAAAATATCAATTTTATAAATCTTTTATATAAACCGTTTATAATTATTCCAAAATCTCAATTTAAATAAACCAATTCTATAAAACGTATACTTTCAAAAATCACTTTAAAATTCCCTTTAAATCAAAATTGTTATCTTAAACTTCAAAAATGGATCCGATGATGCAACAACACCAAATAGTCAATCACAGCATCCAAACATCATATATCATCATATGATAACAGAATATACAACAATATCTGTAAATAAATCACTACGGTGAGGAATCCAGTTGGATCCCTCCAACCTGTTTCCCTGCATCCACAGATGTTAGCACAATACCAATTTCACATCAATGTGAAATTATCGCGGTATATGGGATTTATAAATATTATCCGCTATTATGCGACGTAATAGGGTCTCATCCGCTATACAATGCGGGAAATCAACTCCAATATATACATATTCCAATATATATATTGTTATATACATATATAATACCAATTCCACTTCAATGTGAAATTATCGCAGTATATGTTTTTAATAAATAACCTCCGCTTAATAACGGCGTATAATGTCTATTTCGACAATATAGATAACAATTTATCATCCAATCACACAAACAAGCAATTTTAAATCTAACTATTTAAAATTTAAATCAAAACAAAACATTCGATTGAGTGAGGAGTTCTCACCTTGCTTTTAATTCCGTTCCAGCATTTTATTTTGAATAAAAATTAAACAGACATTTAATTTCACCCGAAATTGACACTAGCTCCAAATGACTCCAATCCAGTTCCATAGCGTAGTGCTAGACAATACGATTCCAACGCAATTCGTTTCGTGCGAAACGGACCTCGTATGAAAAAGTTATGCTATTTTAAAGATTACACGAATTTAAATAAACAATTTCAACTTTTATTTTAATATTTATATCCTAGATTGAATCTGAGCCATTCATCTTTGCAAGACCAGATCTGGGCCGCCCTTTTTTTTTGCTTCTTCCCCAGGTCAATACGTGACCATCACAACCCATAGTCGCCGTTCTTCCTGCAATTTTCACGACCACCTCGTCGACTTCCAGAACGATCAGGACCCATCATCTCAAAGGCCTTCGCGAGCTCCATCTTCACCGTGAATAGCATGTTTTGCCGCCAATCCGTGGCTCCGTTTCCGATCTCCACCGTTGGATAGCTAGATCTTGATGCCCTCTACAACTTTGTAGTTGAGAGTTTTTGCTAATTGTTTATGGATTGAGAGGAAATTGGAGGAGAAGCACGCAAATTTCTGGCCATTAAAAAGAAGGTGGCGGCTGAAGCTAATAGATTAGGGTTTCCTCTTGTTAACGTATATATATGCGTATATAAATAATGTTAAATTTATTTTTAAACGACTTTTTCAAAAGATCTCCAAATTACACGTACCGCCTGGCGTTCGTAAGGTTTACCCCGCGTTCCGAACACAATGGAACGTGTTTCGGAAGCTAATTCGATCATCTGTGCGAGTTACGGAATTAAACGATCAAATTTAAATTAAACCGATTCAAACCGATTTCGATGCGTTTTGGCTTGCCCCGGACAAACCGTACATCTGATTGACACGAAATTTGAAACCATACAATAATATCACATTATAGATCCGATGAAACTAGTTTCATCGAAATCCGAGACTTTTTGAAAAATGACTATTTTTAACTCGCCAAATTAATATTAAAACAATTTCGATGTGTTTCGAGCTACCACGGTCAAACGATAACTCCGATTGCTATGAAAATTGGAATCCGATAATAACAAACTATTATGGATCCAATGGAACTAATTTCGTCCAATTCTGAAACTGTCCCAAAAATGGCTAATTTCACTAGTCGACTAAATATTAAAATATTCAATTTTCACAGATTAACTTTTAATTCAATTTTAAAAGTTCTATAACATCACTATAACTTCAATATGATTTAATATAACTTTATAAATCATTTTCAATCACATTTAATCCAGATTTAAATTATTTCTGGAATTTCAAACATTAATTTATCGATTTAATTTCCCAATTAAATCCAGATATTCGAAAAATAAATTATTCGACTTATTAATTTCACTTGTTAATATTTAAAATCAATTAAATATTTGAATTTCAAATGTCAGAAATTCTGGGTCGTTACATGGAACTTAACTTGTTCATGGAAATCGAGCAATTACTCCCTCTTCATGCCGCGGTTTCCCTCGCCACCACCTCCGATCGCTGCGTCTAGGTTTCTACTACCTCCACCTCAAAACCCAAGACCTCCGGTCGCGCCGTCCTCCACCGGTGAAGTCACGTTTGATAGCCTGCCTAAACCCTTCTTAAACCCTAAATTTCCCACGCCACCTCAAATCAAAACCAAATTCGCAAAACGACCACAGTGAACCCCTCGGCCATGTCGCAACGCTCCTCCTTGGCCAAGCCTCTCCTCCCCTCGTCGACTACTTAGCCAGAAATTAATTTTAAGCGAATTCCAATCATCTCTCCATTTCTCACAATCTAAGCTATTAAAAATTAGGATTTCTTCACTAAAATTCCTATCTTCATATGACAATCACGATTTCATACTTGATTCGATGATTTGAAAATGTTGAAATTCATCGAAAACTGGTTGCTTACTGTATTTTTGCAATTTCACACAATATATAAAATAAACAAGCTTTAAACTATTTTTAGTGTGATCTTTACTCAAAAACAAACATTTCATTAGTTTACATCATTAGCCAATTCGAATCGAGACGAGAGATATTGATTTTTAAACTAGAGCATATATGGACTTTTATCTCTGTTAACATGACAGAGTGATGATAAAACATTTCCAGGCATTCCAAAACTAAATTCTCACCTTCAACATGCTGAGATCTTTCCAAACTTCTAGTTGAATCTAGTCTATGATCTGAATACTTGATAATCTTGCCTAGCCTTGGATTTAGAAGGAACGGGATGTTTCTTCCTTCTTCTTTTTTTCTTTTTTTCTTTTTCTTACTTACAGTGTTTTGTTTACAAGGTTTTAAAAAAAATATGAAACTTACACATCTACACATACCTATATATATGTTCAAGCAAAGGTGTAATGATGCATATGTACAAGATTTTTGGGGCTCAAAAAAGATTTAAGATCATTAAGGTTGTTGTACAAGGATTGGTGATGGATTGGAATGAAATCTTGGTGGCTGATATGAGGTTTGAGATGAAGTATATTTCAGCCTACATTCTTTTGTTTGACCAGGCATGTTTTATTTTATTTTTCTTTTCTTCTTTCAATTTTGACTTGAAAAATTTTGTTGTTGATCCTAGGGCATGACTTTTTTTAGAAATATGATTTGTAACTCACCACAATTTTGAGAGCAAATAAATGTAAAGTAGTATTGAATAAAAATAGTTTTTAGTGTACATGTTCATATATATTTTATTTTTATTTTTAGACATGTATAACTCAAAGAAATAAAAATTTGCTACTCTTTAAATGTATGAAAATAACATTTTTGTTCAAAACATATTTGTAAAACATTTTCTTTTAAAAATGGGTCAATGATTTGATTCAAATTTTCTCATTTCCATCATCATATTTTTTTCATATATATTTTCTTCTTTTTCACTTTCCATTATATATTGTTTTTCTTATATATTATTTTTATTTAGTTTATAAATACTATATATTTCTTTTTCCATCCATATTCATTAGGAATTTGTTTTTAATTTGCATATAAATTATGTTGTTATGTATACATAAAAAAAAATTAAAACCTTATCTTAATTACAAATTGTCATTTAACAGAGGTTTATTTTGATTAAAAGATCATATTATTAATATAAATATTAGTGAATATTAGGCTCAGGTCCCTAATAAGTTTCAAAATACACAAAACCTTAGTAAAAAAAAGTATGTAAATTAGGTCCCTAGAATTAAGTTGTTAAATAATTGCATATAGTTATGTAATTATTCACTGAATAATTGCAGACATTTATGCAATTATATCCAAAAGTTGGATAAATTTATGTAATTTTTTCGGTGAATAATTGTGGAAATTTCCGCGATTTTTTTGGTGAATAATTGCGGAATTTTCCGCAAATTTTTGAAAAAATTGCGGAAATTTCCGCAATTTTTCAGTGAATAATTATGGAAATGTCTGCAATTTTTTGATATAATTACATAAATGTCTGCAATTATTCACTGAATAATTGCATAAGTGTATGCCATTATTCGGTAACTTAATTCTAGGGACCTAATTTACAAACTTTTTTTTATTGGGGTTTTTGTGTATTTTGAAGCTTATTAGGGACCTCTGTCAAACTGTCCCTAAATATTATAACTCAAGATGATAAAAATCTCGGGTCGTTACACCTTTCAATTTCTTTTCCAATATTCCACAACTTTATGACAAAATTTTGTAATTATTTTCCATCATTGGATGTCCCATAATAAAAAAAATGTTAGTTCCTTAGTAGAGGAGGCTATAACTTTCTATATGACAACTTTCCGTACATAGTTCCACCAAAAAATTATAGCTTGAAGTGGATCTTTAATACTCTTGGTATCCAAAATATTCGGATCGTAATGCTTTATGATCTCCAACCAATCTGATCTTTTATCTATGAGCATATAATCTTTTTGTTCTTTAAAGATATCTCGTAACCATTTTAGTTACTAACCATTGATTTACTTTCAATGTTTGTAAGATTTATGCCAAATAATACATGCAATACCCATATGTGTATATGCCTTAGCATGCATTAGACTCCACACCACAAATGCATGAGGAATATTTTGTATTTCTTTAGCTTCAAGGATGTTCTTATATCACTACATAAGACAATATTTGT
Organism: Allium fistulosum; assembly: GCA_030737815.1. NCBI lineage: Eukaryota > Viridiplantae > Streptophyta > Magnoliopsida > Asparagales > Amaryllidaceae > Allium > Allium fistulosum. Next base: position 905,800,449 of record CM060903.1, read on the forward strand.
CTCCTTTGGCAAAAGAGAATCAAGTGATTTGGAGTTTGCATACCAAACCCTTTTATTTAATTATTTGCCTAGCTCTTTTGTGGTAATTCAAATATCACCCCATGAATAATAATGGTGTATTTAAATCCCTAATACAAAAGAGTAGTTCATAAGTGGATTTCTTTAGTTGTTTCATCAATGTTTCCATTGAGAAACATGGCTTTAATATTCTTTCGACATTGCTTATAATTACGATCTGTAATAAGTTCCAAAATAATTCTAAAGAATTTTTCAGTAAAACAAAAGAAAAGGTTTCTTTAAAAAAAGAAAACATCGTTTCCCTTTTGGGTATAGTCTTTTCTATAACGAACATTATAACTTTCCACATTACCCACTTAATCTCTTATGGTTTTGATTAGTTATCCTAACCAATGATCTTGTTGCCTTAAGGTAGAGGGAAAGATCTCAAACTTTATTGTCCTTTACAGATTTACACTATATATTTATACCTTAACTCCACATTTCAAATTATTATCTTGTATGGGTTGAGGTAAGCCAATAGAACCATCTACACCAACCCATTATTTATATTTATGAAGAATTACTACATAGTCATCCAAAATAGTATTTCTTTCTTTTCAAGTGGATTTCCTTAATGACCTTGCAGCTTGAGGTTGTTGAGTTTGGTTTCTTGAAACATTAATCTTAATTTTAAGAAAATTTTATTTAACATTGTCTTATTGTGCTTCTTAATTTACTTCTTGCCAACAAAAGGAAACAAATCATATTCATTGTCCAAAGAAGTAGCTGCAGTTGAATCAAAGATAATGATTCTCCTTAAAGACAATGATCCATACTTTAAAATTCTATTTAACATTGTCATATTATGGTTCCTAATTTACTTATTATCAATAAAAGCAAACAAACCCTATACATTATCTGAAGAAGTAACTATAGTTGAATCAAAGATAATATCTCTTAAAGACAATGTTCCATACTTTACTTCTCCACCTAAACTCAACATCCTAAAAAATTGTAGCATTTCCCATCTTATAATTTTCCTTGGTGCGTGTTTATAAAACTTGTAGCTTTTAAGGTACTTATAATATCAATAAAGTATTTGCTAACTTTAGTGTCTCAATCTAGAATTATTTAGGAAGATGGAATAAAGAATTACATTAATCAGCAAATCCAAATTCCTTTATTATAAGAGGTATTTATCATGGATTTCAAGATATTAAATTCCAACAATGTATGAATATATTAATAGATTAATCTTATTATTTCGAAGGAACAATAATAACCAAACTTTTTTTATATCAAAATTAGAAATTAAAATCTGTCTAGGTGATAGTATAACGAAAATATCAACCAAATCCAAACAATATGCATATTTTTTTAGATGCGACATATGTGATATCTAGTAAAATTTCCTTTTTGTGTCCATAGATTTCATAAAAGAAACTAATATAAATATATCCATATGTTATTTATTTTGTTTAAATCCTTAGAGACTTCTTTATCTTTATTTGTACATTTATAACAATGTACATTAAATGGGTACTTTCTATCTTATCATGCTTCAATCTCTCTTCTTCTTTTCACAATACGAAATGAGCTCAATAAGATTTCATTTTATTCGTAAAAAATAATAAATAATAATAATCTTAAAATGTTTATACTATGAATTAAGAGAGTACCTAAAAATAACAATAACTTGAGCACCTTTAACTTTTAAAGCAATATTTTTCCATATAGTACTTATTTATGTTTCATTTACTTTGACTTTATGGAATCAAGTAATATAAAGCATACTTGTTCCCCTTATCGTTCTTAAAAAAAGATTTTTCATTTCAAAAGAACTCATTTAAATTGATTATTCGTATGAATATCACACCCTTGAACGTTTTTGAAATATTATACCTTATGATCATTTGATTATTGTAATTTGGATTATCCCATTACTCAATGTTCTTCATAACATTATAAGAATATTCAACTGTAATAGTGGTGGTTATGATCCTCCCAATTGCAAGAGTTAGATCCACGAAGTCAAGAAAAAACAAATTGTTCTCTTGCTAATCCCTAGAGTTAGTCCAAAAAAGATGAGAACATTATTAAGATTGGCAGACACTTTAGCCAAATTAGTTGAAAATTGAACAAAAAATAAAGATAGACCGTATATGCTCATAATCAAATATAAGCCATGGTAAATTCAAATAATTGGTAAGTCTCTTCTCAAGATACCTACTACAACATTAATATCAAGTTTTTGAACAGTAATATTAACTGTAAGTGGTACTATTGTTGTAATGATCAAACACTAGCAATAAATTTAAGTCAAATAACAATCTTCCTTTGGACCGGTTAGTTATTCACATGTCAAACCTTATAATTACCACATATTTACCATTACATATGTGTAGATGATTCGGCCAAATATTAGTTTTCCATTGGACCGGCTATATTTGCATGAATAAATGCATACAAGTATCAAACATTTTCATGAACAACAAAAATAAGTGAGGTTACTTTGGTAACATGTTATTTCAATTAGGTCATATGGAATATAAGATATTTATAATTAGTTTGCAAAGAGACACCAAAAATATATTTGATTTTATTTTTTAGTGTATGTACAATATATTACGAGTGCTATAAAACACTCCTAAAATTGCTTTAGGTCTATATGACACTTGAAAATCTCAAAATTATAGCTGTGGCACAACATGTTTTAATTATAACTATTATAATCTTTTGCTTTAAGTATGTGGTTATATTCATGACATTCCCTAAATAAACATGATACAAGGCATCATAAATAAATTACATGACAAATGTCACAGATGAACACCGGAATTAAATGCTACATCAAATTATATATAAATGACATGGTAAATGTCATACTGAATAACATGAATGAATATAGTAGCTATGATGTATCACTGAACCATAATATTGCTATATAGAATGCTACCATATCACTTTATCTTTATTTATTATTTGGATACTTAATTGAGATCAGTAACATGCATTTTAGCAAAAATATGAAAACAACTGCTCCTTATATTTTATGATAACCAAAGCATGAAAATGAAACATATTTTCAACGAGCATGAGTCATACATATAAAATATCTATATATATCAAACATAATGCATCAAATAATAAACTATTGCCTTTTCTTATTTCAAATACAAACATGTTGCATCATTAAATTTATTGCAACTGAAGCATTTAGTGCATTTATGATAATAAGTTAATTAATTTATTACCATAACAACCACAATTAATGCATTTATGATAAAAATAAATGCAATTGACCGTTATATGGTCTAAAATGTAAACTAGTGTCATACTAAAAATTATCTCAATGATAAAATAAATATAAACACCTTAAAGGAGCATACTTTATTTCTAACTAATCAAAAAATTTGAAATAACCTAATTATTTTACATATATATATATATACAAATTACTTAATCAAAAGTTAAGTAAGGTAAAATAATCATAGAACGGGATTTATATTGCGTAAATGGTTCTAAATAATATATATCTATCCATACCATTAATAAACACTAAAGAAAATCACTTTTACAAAATATGTCTGTTGCTTCGCCTCATTTTCTTCGGTTGTCCTTACAACTGAAGCAAATGCACCGAAGCAAATAGTGTTATTTGCTTTGGTTATCCTTACAACCGAAGCAAATGTATCCAAACAAATTATGTTATTTGCTTCGACTGTCCTTACAACCGAAGCAAATAGTGTTATTTGCATCGGTTGTTAGGAATCGAAGCAACTGTAAATTATTTTCAGTACACCAATCTAACCATTTTATAACATATAACTTTTGTAATGTAACACAATTTTTTTGTATATATTAACTATTTCTTCAAGTGTTATAATAATTAATAATTGGTAATTTATAATTAATAACAAATAATTAATATTTACTTGATAATTTATAAATGGTAATTTATAATTAATTATCATCAATGACTGTTTATATAGGTCATTATTTCTAATTTTTTATAATCAATGACTATTATTAAATAATTTACAATTACTAATTATTATCTATAATTAATCATTTTACTTATATATAATAATTTACTATTATTACTTATTAATAATTAGTCAATTATATTCAATATTTATTTATTTTTATTTTTTTGGCAAAGCCGATGGGGTTGAATGGTCCCCTACCATTTTATTGATCCACCCGAGAACTAAAATAAAAACAGGTACAAGGAAATTAAAAACAAAGGAACAAGAATAAAGGAAAGTGGATCAAGAAAAAAGGAGAAAACAAAAGGGGCATTACAGAACATAATAGAGCCCATACATCATGAAGCATCACCAGGTTCGAAAGGCATCCAGCATACCTCTCCTCACTTCGTATATAATAGAGTCTTCCATTTGCTTCAAGGATTTGCTTCTCGAGGCATTGAATGCTCTGCTGTTTCTCTCATGCAAAACCAAACGCATAAACTTTTTGAAAATAATACCATATCTCTTGGAGAAATCATCAGACCTAGAACTCAGTCTTCGAAATCTCTCCCATTCATCTATACCGATTATTCCTACTTCATTGATGTTCAATACTTGTTTAACTCTGAACCATAGAGAACGTGTTACATGGCAATAAAAAAAAGATGCTTATGGTTTCTGGTAGATCTTCACAGTAGCCGCATCTGATTGACATGTCCATCCCCCTACTAACAAGTTTGACTCTAGTGAAAAGAGCATTATTTATAATCTTCCATAACATGAGATTTTCAGCAGCAGAACTCTCTCTTCTCCATATTATCTTGAGCCATTTACAATTCTCATGTGTGGAGTGATTTGAAAGTAAGTTGTATACTGCCTTAGTACTAAACTTAGCCATGTTAGGACCCCATGTCATAATCTCACTGGCATTGAAGGAAATAACTAAGGATCACAGGTAGTTCCAGAGAGTATAAATGTTTTGGTTTGAATTATTAGAAGGATTAATCTACCAGGTGTATGTGTGAACATGAGCATTCTCCCTAACTCCATATTGATTGATGTCATAATGATTAATCAGTCTTCGAAGAATACATCCTTTCATGCACCACGGATCATCCCAAAAGCTGACTTTATTAAGTGGAGCAGCAATGTACTGAACATGAGGTAATACAACTTCTTTTATCCTGAAAATACAGCGCCATGTCCAACTTATTTTCTGCAGAGGCAGCATTTTCCATATGTTTTTCCCTTTTGTAACATACTTATATGACCACTTAACCCATAAGTTATCTTTTTTATTAATGAAGTCATCAAAGTACTTGATTACTGCATCTTTGTTCCACTGAGCTAAATTATGAATGCCCAAACCACCTCTCTTCAACGACATTTCGATCTACTTGAAGGCAAGAGGTTCCATGTATTGTCCTTGTATATTCCCTTTCCAGAAGAATTTCATAATAGCACTTTTAACCATTTTATGAGTTTTTGTGGTAGGACAAAAGTCCTCGCCCGGTATACAGACATGGAGAATATAACAGACTTAATTAATGTTAACCTCCTAGCTTGACTGAGCATTCTGCTTGACCAACATTCCAGTCTCGCAGTGATCCTTTTATACAATGGTAGGCATTCAATATATATTAATTATATTTAATAGTTAATAAATATAATTGATAATAATATTAAACAGTTACAACTAAATAATTAATAATCGATAATATATACATACGAATTTAAATATAGCAACTACTAGTTAATAATTAATAATTACTATTAATAACTAATAATATATACATAATAATTAATGTTTATCAATTAATATTCAATTACAATTAAGAATTAACAAGTAATAATGAATAAATAATAGTTAATAAACTAAAAGTAAATTAGTAAATTATAGTATATAAACTAGAAATAAATAATTTTATAAACTAGAAGTAAATTAGTAAATTACAGTTAATAAATTATGAAATTAATAAATAATAGTTAATAAATTAGAAATAAATAATAGTTTATATATAATAATTTATTATTGTTAATTATTAATAATTAGTAAATTAAAGTTAATATTTATTAATTATATTTAATAGTTAATAATTATAATTAATAAAAAAGAGTAAATAAGTAATAATTATTAAATAATAGTTAATAAACTAGAAGTAAATCAGTAAATTATAGTTAATAAACTATAAATTAGTAAATAATAGTTTATAAACTAGAAATAAATAATAATTTATACATAATACTTTATTATTGTTAATTATTAATAATTAGTAAATTATAGTTAATATTTATTAATTATATTTAATAGTTAATAAAAACAATTAATAAATGATAATTAATAATTAATATTAAACTGTTATATTAAATAATTAATAATTGATAATATATACATACTAATTTAAATATAATAATTACTAGTTAATAATTAATAATTACCATTTTTAACTAATAATATATACACAGTAATCAAAATTTAACAATTAATATTCAGTTACAATTAATATTCAATTACAATTAAGAAGTAATAAATAATAATAAATAAATAATACTTAATAAACTAGAAGTAATAAGTAATAAGTAATAATTAATAAGTAATAGTTAATAAACTAGAAGTAATACTTAAACTTTTCATTTTCCCTCAAATTTACTTTTAATTTCCCACTTAACTTTTCGTTTCCTGCCATCTTCTTATTCCTATCATCTTCTTTTTCCCGTCCTCCTTAGATCCGTACCATTTCAACTTTCTCAAAACAAAATCATGCTTCTGCCATGCCCGAAAAATAATAATTAAATTTTCCAATTAATTGGAAATGATGATGCTTTAAATTCCACACTACTGCCGATGCTTGAAAATCTCAAGCCGCTCGTCTTCAATGTTCACGCTTCGTCTTTAGATTAGATTGCATGTCTAATCGACCTCCACTATAAAAAAAATCAGGATCATCAAATAAGAAACCGGACTGCGGTAAGAAACTACCTTTGATGCTAAGTTAGAGCTAAATTTGCGATGCTTGAATCTTGCAGCTGCCGTCACATGGATTTTGAGGTTGTCGAAGTCTGGATCTTTACTAATTTGCTTATGTCAACAAAGGAGATGCCTATGGCTTTGTCTTGAGATCTAAAACACTAACATCATGGAATGGCTTGTCGAAGTGAAATTGCTATTGATTTGCAAATTTATGTTTAAGTCCAAAGCCGAGGTTTACTAAGTTGTCGTTCCTTATTCTAATAATCGCATCTTAAGTTGATGCCTTGTGATGCTCTAGATTATTGTAGTGGTCGAGATCTAAAAGTGAAGATGTTGGAGGTGATGTCGTAAGTGATTCTATTGTCACTTGGATGGATCTTCGGTCAAGAGTTTGATATTCGAGTTTCTGCTGTTCGGTCGTAGCCTCTGAGAGGATGAAGGTTGTGGTTGTGATGTCTGAAGGTGAAGTTTTCTTGCATAGATGTTGCACTATTGTAGATGGCAAACTACTGTATGATTTGGATATGAAAACTGCCGCTGACTGTCGTGTCTGGATTGTGTGAACTGCTTATGTGTGAACTGCTGTATGTAAGAGGGGATAGGCAAAGGTATAATTTCATTTACTACCATGCTTTATTGATGATCCAATAGTTCATTACATCATATGCCTGAAGAGTGAACGAATTCAAGAAAATAAAAGAAAAAACATTATTATTGTAACAACTCATACCTTAATGGATCTAAATTTCGACAATTATTAAAACCCAAGTCCATTAGAGGACAAATTATCAAAGATTGATAGAAATCTAAACTCTCAACAGAAACAATAATAGGATAAGAATACTGACTATGACTACTACCTTAGAATTAATGGTATTCCTTGGATAGCAGATTACTACATCAACATCGAGCATGAGAGAAAGAAGACTATCCAACAACAAAGCACATCCAGCTCTAGTGACTTATTCCTCTAAATTCTATCAAGTGGGTTGTAATAAGGAAAAGGTCAGAACAACGTTCTGGTGACTGGAAAAATATAAACTGTCCATAACATAAACTTATACCGATAGGTTTTCATTTAATTATTATGTCCATTTAGGTTAGCAGTTCTAATCTAATCTTGCATTGCACACAAAATTACATACTTTCCCCTTCCCAAGGTACGAAATACTAATGAAACCATGTAAACCACCCAATACATCCAAACTCATTAGCCACTTAATACTTCTAAATATGAAGCGGACTTATATAATACTTTTAAAAGAGAAATAGCTAGACTCTATCATTTATGACCTTAATTGAGATAGACTCTATCATTTAAGACTTATTCCCAAGATGGTTTCCTATCAATGTTGTCAATGTTTGGTGGGTCCTAGCTAAAAGACTTCTTACCACTATTTAAGGCTTCTGACATTTAATGTTCAACTATTACCGCATTTATCGCTGGTAAAATCATAGTCATGTAATAAATAGTACCCAAGCCAATTAAAACCTTTTTATTAGAAAATAGGTAGACTCTGGTCATTTAAGACCTTAACTAAGGTAGTTCCCATCATTTAAGACCTATCCCCAAGGCATGCTCCTAAATGGTACTATAATTATTTTGGCTTTAACAATGTAAGAGACGGTACCAAGCAACTTAATACTTCCCAGTGGAAAATAGGTAGACCCCGTCATTTAAGACCGACTTCCAGAAGCGTGCTCCTCAATAGTCTATCTAGCTGTCATTGCTTGGAAATCTCGTTAGACTACTTAATACTTCTTTTACAGGAAAGAGGAGGACTTTATAGTCACTTAAGACCCCAAACCTGAAGTGAACCCTTCCCGAGATATCCATTCTCACTCTTTAATTATAAATATGGCATCTCATTAGGTTGCTTATTTTGGTAGAAAGGCGGATCCTTCACCCATTTAAGACCTCAACACTAAAGTAAACCCTTTTTAGAGACATCCTTATTCATCTATTTATTTATTTGGAATCTCACTAGGTTACTTAATACTTCCATTTAGGAGAGAGACGGACCCTTCAGCCACTTAAGACCTCAAATTAGAAGCGGAACCCTATGGAGATATCCCTCACCGCTCATAATTCCAAATTTGGACCATTTAATATTTTCCAATTAAGAAAGCAAGCCCAATCTCTCACGTCGTCACGGGTCGTTGGATTAGTGATATCTCACATCAGTAGTAAGAACGCTCGACTATTGGTAGCCTCAAAGTAGAGGGTGTCTTATGTCGAGCGACTATACTTGCCTCGCATCACTTATCCACTAAGTCCAATTAACAATTATAAGTCTTTATTTATATTATCTTAGGCAGACATTAATTGGACTTAGCTTACTAATTCCCTTTTTATTTAAGGCAATAAGATTTACCTTAAATATTTATCTACCCATAAATCTCCGTTTAATGCTCATAAATGTCAATCTGTCTATAAAATGCTAGCGGACATTTCCTAAGACATTGATCTATGATTACTAATTTCAAATTAGTAACATATTATATCTATTCCATTTTTATCAGTACCATTAATCCGTTTACCCTATTAATTTATTGCAACTCCCACATTTATTACCATTTATTAGAGTTACAACCTTTTAAATTCTTTTCTCATTAGTTAATTATACTAAACGCGTATTATGTGCAAGCATCTTTATTAGCTTTTTATTTAATTAATATAAGTGCCATAATTACGTACAAATATTTTCTTTTGTTAAATGTGTTATAGTTATATACCTTTACTAGAATATACTTTTCCATGTTAAATTATTGGAATCGTATCTAAAAATATTACCCGTTATAATTTCCATAAATTGGTCCAAAACAGAAGATTTAATTTTAAAATATAAAATATTGCATCGTTTGAAATTACAAGGAATAATTATTTCTTTTTATTATTGAAATAGACATCTTAAACTACAATGAATTCATACTTTACACATTTTTCTCTTTTTATTTACATTTATTATTTGTTAGATCAAACGTTGTATCTTTCTAAAGGGGAAAGAAATCAAACTAATTTGCAAATATTGAATAGATCTAAATTCCAACAATTCCAAATATAAAAAAGTTTATATTCTAACAAGACTAGGGTAATAATCCAAATTTATAACATTATTATACAACCTATTTTAAATCTGAAAAAAATTTCATTTGAATTAATATTCTAAATTCATACTTTTGGGACCGATTTCCAGATCAATTCATAAACAAGAATATGTAGGTGATATTTATTATATTCAGATCGTATTTAATTTGTTGCCTACAACTTATATACAATTATCCAATTAGGCATAAAAATCAAATAAACACCAACGGGATAATTTTCATATTATAACAATCTATAAAATTTCTCACTCACCTTTTAAAAGCGATCCAAATCTCCAGATTTAAAGTAGGACCTTTGATTCATCTCAAAATCCATTTTAATCCAAGAGATATGTAAAAAAGGGTATATACATACATTAGAATTATAGATCTGAGAAAAGATTTGAGATTGGAAGAGAAAATAGATGCAAATATATAAATTACCTCAAATACGCATTTGGTTGATTCTCTTCTCTTCTCTTTTTTATTAGATTTCTACTCTTCTCCAATTTGTATGAATATAGATACAAATATCTTATATTTATAATTTAGAAAGAAAGCCGAGAAGAAGAAATGGCAGAGCTTCGTTACTTCCTTCATAAAAATATGAGAAGAGAAGAGAATGTTAGGCCTGAATTTATATGCGCTGGAATCAACCAGAACCGTTCGATTGAAATATATTAAATCCGAGCCATTGCGGCCTAGGTTTACTGGAACCGCTAGGTCGTTACCAATCGATCGTCCTTAGGTAACTAGTCGACCGCTAGGGGTCGACCATTCCCCAATAATAAGTCGGTCTGTGGGCCCGGGTAATTAATATAAAAATGTTAATTATTTCTTATTTAATTATTTTCATTCGAATTTGTTTTTCATCCGTAACTTCTTTGTTTAGACTCCGATCGCAAAACTCAAAATATGAAATTTATTCATAATTTCATCACGAACGCAATGGTGCAAGTTTCTCATAGTCAAATTCCATCGTTTGCACAAATTCCATTTTCGAAGCCTAGTTAACTAACCAACTAATTAACATCAAATTATAAGGTGTTACAATTATTATTTCTAAAATAACAAACTGAATTATATAATCGAGTGAAAACCCATTATGGTCTATATTTTGATATGAATCCACAAATAAGAATATTTATTGGTGTGAAATGTTTCCTTACTCTACACTAGTCTGTTAAAAATCATCACTTTACTATCATGCGATCTTACTACTACTTAGTATAACAGTTCTACCTGGCTATGATGATAATTTTTGTGATACATAAAAAAAAATAAAAAAAACTATATAATTTGCTGCAAATTCAACTATATTCATAGCTTGCTCATTCATGTGCATAATGACCAAGTCGTATGCATGTGTAATTATTTTAAGATATAAACATGTAAAACTTGTAAAACTAATTGCTATTACATAATAAAAATATTGCTTTTTTGCAGGAACCTCAACTTTCATCTTTGGAGGAGTTTCACGTATACCGAAGGTCATTTCTCCTATATAGTGTAGTGTGTATATAGTATATATTATGAGCGGATTTTTTTGACATACCAGTTTGTTGTATTGTTGTTTTAAGAAATAGTTTTCGGAATTTTAGAGTAGATAAGTTGAAATATAGTATATTTCTATGTTCTAATTTTATTAAATAATTTTCAATGCATTTACAAATTTTTTAAGTTGCGATTTGATACCATTTCAGGTTTTGGAAACCTAAAATGATACAAAAAAATTTTCCCATTAGCTGTCATTTGCTTTGGTCGTTTGGAAATGACCGAAGCAAAAGACCATCATTTGTTTTGGTCCTTTAATCGATGCAATAGAAAATGACCTATTGCATCGTCTTCATTTGCTTCGGTCGTAGAACCGAAGCAATAAGGGGGTAACGACTGAAGTAAATGACCAGTTTTGTAGTAGTGAATGACTGTACATATCAAATCCAAAGTATTCCTCACCTTAAAATTCACAACTTACAAAATATATATAATAATAATCATGTTGATGCTTTAACTATCATAAGTTGTTTCCAAAATTTAGACGAATTTAGATTGTTTTCCAAAATTATACCGATTTCAGAATTCTATCTTATTTCATAAATAACATACAGATCATTAGATCTATATTTCTACACAAAAATAGTTTCACAAATCAGCCTTTTAATTTACAATAGATAGAAAAAAAATACTAAACCAAATCCAAAATCATCACTAAAAAAACCCTAATCATAGATCAAGTAGATCTAAAACATAAGTTGAGTTTAATGACTTCTAAATGAAGTTTTGATTCAAAACTTACTCATAATAATGAAACGTAAAAGTTTTCCAATGAAATCAATGATGGGTGCTCTGGTAGTACTTGTTAGGATTTCAATATACTTTAAGATTAATTAATCATGAAACCTTAGATTTGAATATGTGACCCGTGTTGATTTGATTGAGAAGAAATCATAGGAAGTTAAATAAATTAGTGGAATCCATACCTAAATCCATTGCTGCTGATTGCAAGAGAAAAAAATTGGTTTGATCTTCTAGATTGACACAAACCCTATATCTGAATTGTTTCCATAAAAAAGATTAGAAGAATAACTAGAGCTTGTGTAATTTGGGGACCAGAACCTTTATTTATAACGTTGGCATTTTCTAATTTGACTCTTCAACAAATTAGAATTGCCCTAGTAACTACCATGACAATTATATTTTTAAGCCTTTTAGGTTTAGTTTAAAATTTGACCACTTTAATTAGGCTTTACACCAAAATAGCATAATACCTTTTATTTTACATATGTGGTCCACATGTTGAAATTTTCCAACATTACTACATTTTCTTTAGGCCTACTTCCATTCGCATTTTTTAGCATTAGTTGATCATTTTGATATGGAATGTGACCAACAGGATGTCAAGATGCCATTCTTGCATGGTGTCCTATAAGAAAATATTTATTTACAATAGCCAGAATGGTTCATCAATAATAGCAGACCCTATCTCTCTTATAAGTTTAACAAATCTCTTTATGGATTGAAACAACTACCTAAATAATGGAATAAGAGGCTTGATAAGTTTATGATTTCTCAGAGGTATTCTTGAGGCTTCAAGAACAAGATGTTTATTTTTGGAGATGTGACAGTGATATGGTATATCTTTTATTATATGTGGATGGTATGTTGATTGTATCTCAGAATATGTTACGGGTGGAGGTCAATAAGGAGTTTGACATTAAGGATTTAGGGAGGACACATAAGATTTTGGATACGGTGGTTATTAGAGATAGGATATGGAGAGAATTGAGGCTCACTCAAGCCTGGTATATCAGTAAAGTCCTATCTTTTTGTATGGAGAATGTCAAACAAGTAGGCTGTCATTTTAAGTTAACAAAGGATGTCTCTTACATCGGAAGAAGACAAAAGGTATATGTCAATTATACCTTACTCTAGCCTTATGTATGTTATGGTATGCACAAAGATGAATTTGGCATATGTAGTGAATGTTGTAAGTCGATATATATCTAACCAATTAAAGAATATTAGCAAGCGGTGAAGTCCTTACTTAGCTATTTACGTGGTACTTAAAAGGTTGGCCTAGTATACGGTAGAGTTGATAGTGACATCACTCTTAATGCATACTATGATTTGGGTTATGCTGGAGATAGAGATAGGATGTTGGTATCGGTCAATGTTTATACTCTTAGCATAAATTTGATTTCCTGGACATCCAAGTTGCATATTATAAAAGCTTTGTCCATAATCGAAGCCAAATTGATGTTGATTGTGGATGCGAATAAGGAAGGGTTTTATTTGTTGCAACTATTGGATTTGGATGATTTACCAAAGTTTCAAAAGATAATATAGTTATTTTCAGATAGTTAGAGTGTCATCGATCTTGTTGAAAATCAAGCTCATATCTCTTATATGAAGCATGCTGATGTCAAAGGTTTTTTTTATGTTAAAGGAAGAATGGTGTAAACTCAAGTTGCAAAAGGTCCATGCCAATGACAATCCTACAAATATGATAATGAAGTCACTTCCTAGAGACAAGTAAACTTTGTTAGTTTAGTACCATCCACTTAGTTTTATGTGGCATGATTCCAAAAATTTCCCTTCTATTTTTGTTTAACGGGAGGTTTATATATTTAAATCTATATGGAGTGTTGAAATTATACGATTCAAATATAATTGCCAAATTTGAAACTTGCCTATTATTCAAACTTACCATATTTACAACTTACCATGTAGGTACTTCACTTTTCATACACTCTATCTTTCCATACATTATATGCAAAAAAAGGCTATAAATACATCTTCAATCCACTGTTGTTACCCAAGCAACTAAACAGAGTTTATGCCTAAATCAAGATAGAAATTGAAAACTATAATTCATTTAATTTTGGTATTTTTAATTATATTGAACGACTATTGTAATTCCTCTTAATAGAGAAGGTTAGCGATTTTATCCATATATTTGTAATCATTAATCTCTAAATTCTTTTGTACCCTCTATGTTTGGTGAAACGAATATAAAAGTTGTTGACTTTTTCATGAACGTAGGTCAATTTAACTGAACTAGGTAAAATTATTATTTCTCTTTTTTGTGCATGTTTTAATTTTGGTAATTGTGTAATTTTTTTGAGGTTGGTGTTTAATCGACAGGTTATATTCTAAGGTTTCAAATGAAATGATAATATTTCTCACAGCAGACTTATGGTTAAAAGTGGAAGGTGTTTGGATTTTTGTTGTGCAAAACCTAACAAAAGATAAACTTATTGCAGAAGCCTATCACAGAATCTTATATCACTCAAGTACAAAGGGATAATATTTTATGAAAATAATAATATTTGAAGATAAACAATGGTGAAGATAGATCTAAAATGTAAAGAAATCAAGAGTGCAACACACAAGATTTCACCCAATAACAATTTATATTGATTCTGAAAAAACAATTGTTTATAATTAACCCACTAAATAAAAGTAAACAAAAAAAATAGAATCAATAATCTAATTAAGAAGGAGCCTTGATCTCTATAACAATGGCTTCTTAGTGTTTGGAGAAGAAGAACAAAGATGGAAGAAGAGAGAAATACCAAGTACTTTTCCACAGTTTTCCAGTCTCTCTTTTAGGCTATATTTATAACAGTCAATTACTTAATGCCCAAGTTAATATGCATATGGCAAAAAATAAATTGATTAGCCAATTAGAGAGAGAAATAAACATAATAAAATATGCCTATTAATTAGTGGATATAAAAAATTTCTCTTTCCTTCTTTTGCATATTTATTTTCCTCTAAATGTGATTTGTATTACCAAAATTTAATACTCCATCTTGATGCAAAATCGCATATTTTCAATACATCCTCGATCTCCACCTTCAATAAAATCGTCTCTTCAAAGTGAAAAATAAGAAAGTGGCATCATCAAATAAAACAAACAAGCCTACCATCTTTAGATCAATCAACACACCTTTCTATTTAATCATACCAAATCACAAACCGCTAACACCACCTACAAGTAATGCATCCCCCACCATGAGATACACTACACAATTTGGCCTCAAAAGCATTTGTAATACCACAGAGACCTCCATAAAGTCTTCGTGGATTTTCAAATCGACACCCGTCTACCACTTGACCTGATGTAACAACCCGCATATTTATCGATTTTATATTTAAATATTTTATTTAAATATTTTATCGTTAATCGGATTTTGGTCCGAAAAAATACTTTTTTCATACGGTCAAATTAGGACTCGAGACCACCTCCATTGAGTTCAAAATGACGTTTGCGATCTTTTTGAGTGTAAACTTCGATATGTTTGGAGATAGTGAAATTTTCGTCACTTTTTGCTTTGGGCTTTTGGTTTGGGCTGAACCTCTTCTAACTCAGCCCCAACCCATCTCCTCTTCATCACTTCTTCAAAAACAACAAAGCTTCATCAAAAATGGTGGAGGGAATGGGAAATTAAAACTCTAAGCTCAAATTCAATTGCAATCCATCATTCAACTCCAAATTCAAGAAGAAGACATTGATTCAAGCTTGGGACTGTTCTTGCTTTGCTTCAAGCTTCATCTTCATTGATTTTTGGTGCAAAGGTGAGATTATTATCTCACATTCTTGCCTATAACTGTCATTGGATTGTTGGGAATGATTCCCTATCACTCGTGCTTGTGCACTTGCATTTGGTTTGGATTGAATTGGTGAAAATCCCAAATTTTCGTGTGTTTTGGCAAATTACTGGTCTTAGGTCACTCGGGCTAGGAAAAGTCTCCTCTGTGCATTTAGCTCGTTCGCATTTAGATCGGTCTTGCCTTAGGTCGCTCGGCCATAGGTCGTTCCATCCATAGGTCGTTCGCCACGAGTTAGGTCGCTCGGCTATAGGTTGTTTGCACTATGCTCAATCTCGTACCTTTTTAGGTCGTTCCCCTATAGGTCGCGCCCATTTGACCTCTTAGGTCGCTCTTCTTGGGTCGTTGGCCACTAGGTCGTTAGACCTTACATCTTTTAGGTCGCTCGACCTTACCACCTTAGGTCGTATACCTTTAGGTCGCTTGCACCATTAGGTCGTAGGTCGCATGACCTCAATTCCGCTAGGTCGTTAGACCTTACATCTTTTAGGTCGCTCGACCTCACCACCTTAGGTCGCATACCTTTAGGTCGTTTGCACCATTAGGTCGTAGGTCGCATGACCTCAATTCCGTTAGGTCGTTAGACCTTATTTCCTTTAGGTCGTTAGACCTTATTATCAGTAGGTCGCATGAACCTTAGGTCGCATCACCTATAGGTCGCTCGCACTATTGTTTTGATAAGTCACTCGGTCTTGTTTAGACGTTAACTTGCTCAACCCGTAGGTCGCTTGCTCATGTCACTTGGCCACTCTTCCATTAGGTCGTATGACCTCGTTTCTACTAGGTCGTTCGACCTGTCCTACCTTAGGTCGCTTGACCTGTAGGTCGTACCATTGCACTTTAGCTCGGCCATGTTCACTCTCATGGGCATTCCTACTTTGATGGTTTTGGGATTGATTTTTTGGACTTTACTCATGTCTTCGAATGTGAATTTATGTGATTCGATTTGCTTCAACAATCGTTTTGTGAATTGTCACTCTGAAGATATAAAGGTTTCAATACTAGTAGTAAATATCAAAACTCTTTCATCAAAACGATTTCAATTCTATTTTATTACAAAGCTCTTTTTCCTAAACCATTTTCCAATCTACTAGTATATACAAGCCTTTACTTCACTCGGATGAGAAATCTAATTAAACGGCTTAGTAAAACGAGTGGTATGAAACGCTTGCGTTTATTTCGTCGATTAATTCTTGGACTTGTTCGACTGAACCTTTTGTGACAATTTCTTAGTGAAGATCTACAGCTTGTTCGTAAATATTTATGTTAAGCAAGTGGTTATGGGACATGAAGCTAAACTCATATATTTACTAGCTTGGTGTGATTGACACTTCTCGATGACCATGACGATCATTTTTGTGATTTGATTTAGACTAGCAATTGTGCGATGTCTCTTTGTCTACGAGGGAGACTAAACCCCGTTTGTGTGATGTTTCTACATCACATATGTGGGGTAGCGCCCCACGGTCTTCGGGCCATTCTTGTGGAGCTTCGGCTCAAAATTAATGGTTAGCTACCATGAGATAGCGTCTCGTCTTTTGTTACACGTGTTGGTGAGTTTTCATACTCCCGTTTTGTGATAGGCCTCCCCCCTTCTTGTGATTTCTGGATTTCTTGTGATGATTTCTGGAATTTTTGTGCTTCACCAATTTTCGTGATTTTCACTGATAAGCTTTATCAATTTTTGTGCATCGGTGAATTTGTGTGTCGTTGACTTGTTATGAATACAAGTTTAGGGTATGATACCCTATTTTATCTTTGAGAAGATTATTGTGATATTGATTAATCTCATGTTGATTTTCAATTACATACTTATAGTAGTATGCTATTATGGTTATTACATGTTCATGCCATGTCTTTTATTTTATACCATATCATCTGATATTTATAGCTAGACTGATCCGTTTATTATTTTCTTATAAATAATACTCGGGTCAGACCGAGATGTTACAGGTGCTTCTGCTTGACTTCTCTTCTGGGATTATTCTGACTTTTGGCTAACTACTTAGATTAGTAGTTTTTGTTGTATACATTTGAGATATAGACTCTGTGATGTATACTTATCCTTTTGTGTAGCTTGTAGCTATTCTTTTGTATTATCGTGGATCTTTCAGACCACTACTCTGATGTACACTTTCACGTGTTATATATTCATATCTTTTTCCGCCATTGTGATATGGATGTCTGTAACTGATTTGTGTTATGTTCTTTTCTATGTTTGTTTTCGAAGAATCATATATAGCCACTGTGTGATAGCTTTGAGTTTGTATCGGTATGTCAGATTTCCTCCTCAAACGAAATGCATGCTATACTATCTGACATATCGGTGCTCGCACAAAGAAATTACACGGATGGTCGCTCCTCAACAGCCTTATTCTCCATGCTAGTTAACAGCATTACTCCGTAGTGTTCTTGGCTAGCGTGGGTATAGAGGTGGGGCGTCACAGCTTGGTATCGGAGCCAAACTTCGGAACAATGTAGAATAACTTAACAAGGATCATCGTCCTAAGTCCAACTTAGGAGTCGTGCCTTAGGATTTAATTCGAGTCTTCGAACCGATTCATCCTATTTCCTTTTATGTATCCTTGTTTTATCTATCAAGATTTGCTTGATATCTTATTTGGAGAATAACATTTCTTCTTTTCTCTTCCTTAAAGAAGAGAATGTGTAGACCAGGCTGTCCCAGAGCTGGACCATCTACTGTTACTCCCCAGGATGGAGTTTTTATGACTGCTCAATAGCTTCTTGATTTAGTAAAGAATGCTCAAGCAGTTGGTCCTAATCAGGAACCTACTCATCTTAAGTCTGGATTTGCACGCTTGTGCAACGATTATACCAACTTGGGTGGGAAACCATTCAAAGGCTCTGAAACTATTATTGAAGTTCAGGCTTGGCTAAGAACATGCGATCGAATCTTTTCTCGCATGAATCTTATCGATCTTCACCGTGTTCAGGTGGCCTCCAGTATGCTCCAAGAGAGAGCATTGGATTGGTACGAACTTCTTATTTCTGAAATTAATGAAGCGGACCTCACCTGAGAGCAATTCCGGGAATGCTTCGAGTTAAAATTCTACCAGAAGCAGAGAAAGTGACATTGGCTCGACGTTTCATAGACCTTGTTCAAGGTGAATCCGCTGTGACAGATTATGTCGCATCCTTTGAGTCACTGTCTAAATATGGGGTTGAATACATCAACACCCCATTGAAGAAGAATCAAAGATTCGTCTATGGCTTAAACAAGAATCTCAAGAAGCCATTACTTCTAAAATTGGAAGTTTCTTTCGACCAACTTATTGATATCGCTCTTCGTCATAAAGAGGCTGATAGGGAAAGTGATGTTGAAGTGGTAGGGGCTAAACCAAACTTCAACAACAAGAAAAGGCCTAATAAATTCAAGGGTCCTTATCCCAACAAAAAGGGGAAACCTGCACCTCCGGCAGCAAAGACTTCTACCCCAAGTAACGGGCAATGCTATAACTGTGGTTCTAAGGACCATTTTGCGAACAAGTGTTCGAAGCCGCGTTCTTATCGCTATTGTAAGAGCCCGGATCATTATATACATTTATGCCCCAGACTCCAAGGCAAGAAGGAGGGAAAGCTTAATGTGGCTCAAGCCCCTAGCAACACATCTCGCGGTCAAGGTATGTCTCATTCTGTCCTTGATGGCATTATTATATTTCATGATCAACCTATTAGAGTTCTCTTTGATACGGGTGCATCCCATTCTTTTATATCAAAAGAACTTGTCGATACTTTTTCCTTAAGTGTTGTTGCTTTAATGACTTCTTTAAGAATTGAGAATCCGGTTGGTGGATCCGCAACTCTTAGTTTGCTTTGTAAAGATGTGGAGATTATTTTGTGTGATTTTCCTTTCCTAGCTGATTTGCATGTCATGCGTTATTTAGGCTTTGGAATGATTTTGGGTATGGATTGGCTTAACCGTTATGAAGCTCATATCATATGTCCTGAGCGGACTATTTATGTTCGACATCCGCAATCTGTAAAGCAGATTTCTATTATTCTTAATGATTCGGATTCCACTTTAGCTGCATCTTTATATTCTTTAAATCCTCGTGATGATGATAATGATGATGAGGAAGATGTTGTTTCTCATATCCACATCGTTCGTGAATTTTCCGACATATTCGAGCCCGTTTTAGGATTACCACCTAAGCGAGCAATTGAGTTCAAAATTAACCTTATACCTGGAGCTCAACCTATTACTCGTCCTCCTTATCGCATGTCCAATAAGGAGAATGAAGAGATGCGCAAGCAATTATCCGAATTGGAGACGAAGCAATTTATTCGCTCTAGTTCCTCGCCTTGGGGAGCTTCAGCAATTTTCGTGAAGAAATCCGATGGTACACTTAGGCTTTGCGTCGACTACCGCAAGCTTAATGACCTAACTATTAAGAATAAATATCCTTTGCCTCGGATTGATGATCTATTCGATCAGCTTAGTGGTGCTAGAGTCTTTTCACAATTGGACTTGGCTACCGGTTTTCATCAGCTTCGTATTGCAGAGGATAGTATTCCTTTGACTTCGTTCCGTACATGTTATGGATCTTATGAATGGCTAGTTATGCCATTTGGTTTAACGAATGCTCCGGCGTATTTCGTTAACCTTATGAATCGAGTTTTCAAAGATTTCCTCGATCGGTTTGTTCTCATCTTTATTGATGATATTCTTGTGTATTCTAAAAATGAGGAGGAACATGAAAAGCATCTTCGGATTATATTGGAAACTCTTAGGAGCAATCAATTAAAAGTAAAATTTTCTAAATGCCACTTTTGGCAATCTAATGTGAAGTTTCTCGGTCATATTATTTCCGAATCCGGAATATCAGTGGATCCTTCAAAGATTGAAGCGATTCAAAATTGGAAGAGACCGGAGAGTGTAACGGAAATCCGTAGCTTTCTTGGATCGGCGGGTTATTACCGTCGTTTCATTAAGGACTTTTCTAAAATTGCCGTTCCTCTTACTGGCTTAACAAAGAAAGGTGTTAAATACATTTGGTCGGACAAATGTGAAACTTCTTTTCAGAAATTAAAAGAACTCCTTTCTGATGCTCCTATTCTTGTTATTCCCGAAGGGAATCAAGATTTTGTTGTTTATACTGATGATAGTCGTGTTGGTTTGGGTGCCGTTCTCATGCAAAAAGAACGTGTGATTGCTTATGCTTCTAGGCAATTGAAGCCGGCTGAGACTAAATATGCCACACATGATTTAGAACTCGCGGCTATCGTTTTCGCCCTTCGAATTTGGCGACATTATCTTTTGGGAGAGAAATTTGTACTTTATACTGATCACAAGTCTTTGAAATATTTATTTTCTCAAAAGGAACTTAATTTGCGTCAACAGCGTTGGCTCGAATTCATTGCCTCTTATGATCTTGATATTCTTTATACTCCCGGAAAGGGAAATCGAGTTGCCGATGCACTTAGTCGCAAGCAACAAGCGGTTGTTTCTATGATGTTATCCGAATGGCATGATCTCGAGGTTTTATCCACTTATGAGATTAGAGATCGTGTATCCGATTTATGTTCATCTTTTGTTTTATGTAGCCTTGAGGCTCGTCCTTCTCTTTTTGACCGCATTCTTGAAGCTCAACAGCTAGATCCTGAATCGGCTTTGCTTGGCCAAAATCTTAAGGATAAAACCGATATTGAAGGTTTGAAAGACTTTGATATTGATTCCCGTGGCGGCATTCAAAAATTTGGTAGACTTATCGTACCAAATATTAGTGATCTTCGAAAAGATATTCTAGAAGATTCTCATCGTTCCAAGTATTCCATTCATCCTGGTAGTAGTAAAATGTACGCTGATATGAAGCGACTTTATTATTGGGAGGGGATGAAATCTAATATTGCTAACTTTGTTAAGTGTTGCATGACTTGCCAACTTGTCAAGGCTGAACATCAAAGGCCCGGTGGGTTATTGCAACCATTGGAAATTCCAATTTGGAAGTGGGATCAAATTTCCATGGATTTTATTGATGGCCTTCCCCGTTCTCGTTCGGGTCATGATAGATTATGGGTGATCGTTGATAGACTTACTAAATCTGCCCATTTTATTCCCGTTCGATCGAACCGAACCGTTCCTCTTTTGGCCAAACTCTTTATCAAAGAAATTGTTAAATTGCATGGAGTTCCTACTTCCATCGTTAGTGATCGTGATCCATTATTTACTAGTGGATTCTGGAAGAGTCTTCAAAAAGCTTTAGGAACGAAGCTTAATTTTAGCACCGCTTATCATCCCCAGTCCGATGGACAAACTGAGCATGTGAATCAAACACTTAAAGATCTTCTTCGTGCTTGTGTTCTTGACTTTGGTGGATGTTGGGAAGATCATATTTCACTTGTTGAATTTTCCTATAATAACAGCTTCCAATCTAGTATTGGTATGGCTCCTTTCGAGGCACTCTATGGAAGGCCATGCCGATCTCCTTCTTGTTGGCTTGAGGCCGGTGAGAAGCTGGTTTTAGGTCCAGATTTTATTCTGGATTCCACAGAGAAGATTGACCTTATTCGACATAGGATGAAAGAAGCCCAGAGTAGACAAAAATCCTATGCCGATAACCGAAGAAGAAAATTAGAATTTTCTGTGGGAGATCTTGTATTTATTCGTGTTTCACCTACGAAGGGTGTTGTACGTTTCAGTCAATCGGGAAAGTTAGCGCCTCGATATATTGGGCCATTTTCTATCACTGAACGTATTGGTTCCTTGGCTTATCGCCTTTCATTACCGGCTCAGTTTTCTGCCATGCATGACGTGTTTCACGTTTCTCAATTACGGAAGTGTCTTCGAGATTCCGAATCTATTCTTGAGCCTGGTGTTGTGGAAGAGATTGAAGTTTCACCTAATTTAACTTATGAGCAGCATCCTATTCGAATTATTGCTTCGGAGGTCAAACGACTTCGAAATAAAGATGTTCCGCTTGTTAAAGTTCAATGGTCCTCAAATCCTAAGGATTGCTCTTGGGAATCTAGAGAATTTATCGAGCGTACACAACCAGACTTACTTTCTCATGCTCTTTAAGGTGAACTTCTTATTTCAAATTTCTTTTGTGTTAATATGCTTTTATGGTTGTTACTTTTTATTTCTATCTTATATATTGCGAGGACGTAATTTCTTTAAGGAGGGTAGTCTGTAACAACCCACATATTTATCGATTTTATATTTAAATATTTTATTTAAATATTTTATCGTTAATAGGATTTTGGTCCGAAAAGCTACTTTTTGCATACGGTCAAATTAGGACTCGAGACTACCTCCATTGAGTTTAAAATGACGTTTGCGATCTTTTTGAGTGTAAACTTCGATATGTTAGGAGATAGTGAAATTTTCGTCACTTTTTGCTTTGGGCTTTTGGTTTGGGCTGAACCTCTTCTAACTCAGCCCCAACCCATCTCCTCTTCATCACTTCTTCAAAAACAACAAAGCTTTATCAAAAATGGTGGAGGGAATGGGAAATTAAAACTCCAAGCTCAAATTCAATTGCAATCCATCATTCAACTCCAAATTCAAGAAGAAGACATTGATTCAAGCTTGGGACTATTCTTGCTTTGCTTCAAGCTTCATCTTCATTGATTTTTGGTGCAAAGGTGGGATTTTTATCTCACATTCTTGCCTATAACTGTCATTAGATTTTGGGAATGATTCCCTATCACTCGTGCTTGTGCACTTGCATTTGGTTTGGATTGAATTGGTGAAAATCCCAAATTTTCATGTGTTTTGGCAAATTACTGGGCTTAGGTCGCTCGGGCTGGGAAAAGTCGCCTCTGTGAATTTAGCTCATTCGCATTTAGATCGGTCTTGCCTTAGGTCGCTCGGCCATAGGTCGTTCCATCCATAGGTCGTTCGCCACGAGTTAGGTCGCTCGGCTATAGGTCGTTTGCACTATGCTCAATCTCGTACCTTTTAAGGTCGTTCCCCTATAGGTCGCGCCCATTTGACCTCTTAGGTCGCTCTTCTTGGGTCGTTGGCCACTAGGTCGTTAGACCTTACATCTTTTAGGTCGCTCGACCTTACCACCTTAGGTCGTATACCTTTAGGTCGCTTGCACCATTAGGTCGTAGGTCGCATGACCTCAATTCCGCTAGGTCGTTAGACCTTACATCTTTTAGGTCGCTCGACCTCACCACCTTAGGTCGCATACCTTTAGGTCGTTTGCACCATTAGGTCGTAGGCCGCATGACCTCAATTCCGTTAGGTCGTTAGACCTTATTTCCTTTAGGTCGTTAGACCTTATTATCTGTAGGTCGCATGAACCTTAGGTCGCATCACCTATAGGTCGCTCGCACTATTGTTTTGATAAGTCGCTCGGTCTTGTTTAGACGTTAACTTGCTCAACCCGTAGGTCGCTCGCTCATGTCACTTGGCCACTCTTCCATTAGGTCGTATGACCTCGTTTTTACTAGGTCGTTCGACCTGTCCTACCTTAGGTCGCTTGACCTGTAGGTCGTACCATTGCACTTTAGCTCGGCCATGTTCACTCTCATGGGCATTCCTACTTTGATGGTTTTGGGATTGATTTCTTTGGACTTTACTCATGTCTTCGAATGTGAATTTATGTGATTCGATTTGATTCAACAATCGTTTTGTGACTTGTCACTCTGAAGATATAAAGGTTTCAATACTAGTAGTAAATATCAAAACTCTTTCATCAAAACGATTTCAATTCTATTTTATTACAAAGCTCTTTTTCCTAAACCGTTTTCCAATCTACTAGTATATACAAGCCTTTACTTCACTCGGATGAGAAATCTAATTAAACGGCTTAGTAAAACGAGTGGTATGAAACGCTTGCGTTTACTTCGTCGATTAATTCTTGGACTTGTTCGACTGAACCTTTTGTGACAATTTCTTAGTGAAGATCTACAGCTTGTTCGTAAATATTTAAGTTAAGCAAGTGGTTATGGGACATAAAGCTAAACTCATATATTTACTAGCTTGGTGTGATTGACACTTCTCGATGATCATGACGATCATTTTTGTGATTTGATTTAGACTAGCAATTGTGCGATGTCTCTTTGTCTACGAGGGACTCTAAACCCCGTTTGTGTGATGTTTCTACATCACATATGTGGGGTAGCTCCCCACGGTCTTCGGGCCATTTTTGTGGAGCTTCGGCTCAAAATTAATGGTTAGCTACCATGAGATAGCGTCTCGTCTTGTGTTACACGTGTCGGTGAGTTTTCATACTCCCGTTTTGTGATAGGCCTCCCCTCCCTTCTTGTGATTTCTGGATTTCTTGTGATGATTTCTGGAATTTTTGTGCTTCACCCATTTTCGTGATTTTCATTGATAAGCTTTATCAATTTTTGTGCATTGGTGAATTTGTGTGTCATTGACTTGTTATGAATACAAGTTTAGGGTATGATACCCTATTTTATCTTTGAGAAGATTCTTGTGATATTGATTAATCTCATGTTGATTTTCAATTACATACTTATAGTAGTATGCTATTATGGTTATTACATGTTCATGTCTTTTATATTATACCATATCATCTAATATTTATAGCTAGACTGATCCGTTTATTATTTTCTTATAAATAATACTCGGGTCAGATCGAGGTGTTACAGGTGCTTCTGCTTGACTTCTCTTCTGGGATTATTCTGACTTTTGGCTAACTACTTAGATTAGTAGTTTTTGTTGTATACATTTGAGATATAGACTCCGTGATGTATACTTATCCTTTTGTGTAGCTTGTAGCTATTCTTTTTTATTATCGTGGATCTTTCAGACCACTACTCTGATGTACACTTTCACGTGTTATATATTCATATCTTTTTCCGCCATTGTGATATGGATGTCTGTGACTGATTTGTGTTATGTTCTTTTCTATGTTTGTTTCCGAAGAATCATATATAGCCACTGTGTGATAGCTTTGAGTTTGTATCGGTATGTCGGATTTCCTCCTCAAACGAAATGCATGCTATACTATCTGACATATCGGTGCTCGCACAAAGAAATTACATGGATGGTCGCTCCTCAACAGCCTTATTCTCTATGCTAGTTGACAGCATTACTCCGTAGTGTTCTTGGCTAGCGTGGGTATAGAGGTGGGGCGTCACACCTGAGCTCTCCACACAATCACCATTGATACCTCGAGCATTATCAAAATGAAAACCCTGTTGAAAATATGACTACCAACACGTCCATCAAAAGCAGTGCACACATTCACCTCACCGTCTACCGGTGGACTAGGCTCTTCAACTGTCACTGGCTTCCTATTATCGATCACATGACCAACCAATCTATAAAGGTTTCCATTATTTGTTACCCCTCTCATCATAATATGATCACCCTTCTTCACTCTTAAAACTTCATGTCGAGTCTCATAAGTACAACCATGACGGTCCAACCGATCAAGAGAAATGAGATTATGCGAACTAGTAGGAACATGCCTCACGCCCTAGACTTTTCTAACCACACTATCATGCATACGAAACCGGATAGATGCAATACCACAAAATGGTAGCTCTACTCTACTTGCAATCCTAATCATGTCGACGGTCTTCTTATAAGAAGAAAAACACCTCACATCACTACATATGTGAAAACGAGCACCCGAATCCATCTTCCAAGGCTTAACATCACTAATAAGGACATCACAAAAAGTATCACTATTGCTACCTTAAGCTATGTCCATCCGTGTATCGCTATCACTATAACTATGTATAACCTTCTTTTGATTCTTTTTATATGTTTCATATCTGTTGCGCATATGATCCTTTTTATGACAATAATAACAAAAGATACTTTTCGACATACATTTACTATTAGCGACTTTTTTCTTTGGTTTTGTATCCCACTTTGAGTCCCTTGCTACTGTAGCCTCATCTTCAATTGATTTTAAGATTGACTCTTTCCTTCTAAGTTCTTCATTCAAGAGTCTATTCCGGACACTATCCAATGAGATAATTCCATTAGTATTGAAGTTGCTTAATGACACAACCAATGTTTTTCAACTTTATGAAAGCGAACTCATCAACAAAAGAGCTTGTAATTCATCATCAAATTTGACATCCATAGTTGATAGTTGATTTATTACATCTTGAAATTCGTTCATATGCTCTGCTACAGACTTTTCTCCATCCAGCCTCAACTGAACCAATTTTCGAAAAAGAAAAACCTTACTTGTAGCACTTTTTGACTTACATAAAGATACCAACTTGTCCCATAAAACCTTCGTGGATTTACAATTAGCCACATGGTGGAAAACTGAAGCAGCAAGATACTGAAAATCAAAGCAATAGCCTTCTTGTCCATCTTCTTCTCTTTACTCACCTCTATATTTGAAGGTCTCTTCCCATCATCTTCAATTAGCTCATGAAGATCGTTGAGATATAAAACATTCTAGATCTTAGACTTTCAAATACCCTAATTTTTTCATTTACAAGAGCAATTTTCGAGAAGAAAATTAAATCTAACATCTTAACAATTATATAAGTCCAAAATTGCCCTTAGCCTTACAATGATCTAGCTCTGACACCAATTTGTTAGGATTTTTGCGCAAAACCTAATAAAAGATAAAATTGTTGTGGAAGCATATCACAAAATTTTATATCACTCAAGTACATCTGGATAATACTGAATGAAAATAATAATATTTGAAGATAAACAATGGTGAAGATAGATCTAAAACATAAAGAAATCAAAAGAGCAACACACAAGATTTCACCCAATAACCATTTATATTGATTCTCAAAAAACAATGGTTTACAATTAACCCACCAAATAAAAGTAAATAAAACAAAAATAGAATCAATGATCGAATTAAGAATGAGTCTTGATCTCTATAACAATGACATCTTAGTGTTTGGAGAAGACGAACAAAGATGTAAGAAGAGAGAAATACCAAGTACTTTTCCACACTTTTCTAGTCTCTCTTTTAAGCTATATTTATGACAGTCAATTACTTAATGATTTAATTTATATGCATATGACAAAAAATAAATTGATTAGCCAATTAGAGAGAATAAGCATAACCAAATATGCCTATTAATTAGACGATATTAAAATTTTCTCTCTTCTTCTTTGCATATTTATTTCCTTCTACACGTGATTTGTATCACCCAAAATTTAATATATGGACTTGGCATATCCATTGTTTTAAAGATTTTAGCTTTAGCTTTGATTTTGCAAATACCAACTGCTACAGCTGAAAGAGCATTTTACAAATATTAGGAAGAATAGATTGCGCAACACAACGAGAGATCAATTGGTGAATGGTAGTATATAACAAAAAAGAACGATATAATAATGAATTACTTTCAGAAAATGAAAAATCATAGAGGTCAACTGTAAATCAATTTAAAGTTGGTAAGGATAGATGATTTGTTTCTTTCTTTATGATACAGTATTTTTTGAGTTTTATTTTCTTTTTGCTTCCTCTGCACGAATTTTCAGGTTCAGGCCATCTGCAATGTACACATAACCGCCACTCGCATTTTTATGCTGCAAGATTTTTTCACCGCATATGTGCACCATGCAAAATCTGATTCTTGAACATCGTATGAAATAATTGTGCCCTTTAGAAAAATAATTTATAATAGTTGTCTCAACATTGGTCATAAAGTAAGAGAAGAGAAAGAAAACCACCAAACTAACAAAATCAACTTGCTGTAGAGGTTAACTAATTAAAAATAGTACAAGATTCACAAGAAAATTGCAAAATGTATTTCAACAAACAAATAGCATTCACTCCAAATAATTTGCTCCTTTTCCTTTTGAGCAAAGTTCTCACTTTCTGGTTTGAAAATATTTTTGAAGTAGTACATAATTTCAGTGATAGCAAGTTTGATCATTCTGATATGCTTCCTTCTAATGGCGACCTTTATAAACAACTTCATCAATATCTTCATTATCCTCATCATTACTAGCACTTAAACCCGAGGTATTGGAAATGAGTAGCGATTCTGCAGGCAATAAATCATGAGAAAACATTAATTAAACCTTGTAAAAATCATGAAACCAAAATAAACAAAGAATTTTAAAGCATACCTCCTGACTCCTTATCATCCTCTTTACTGTCGACATTATAATCTTGAGTATCATTCTGTCTTCTCATCTCATTAATATCATATTGGTCATAGTAATAATCATCACTATCATGGCCCTTAACTTCAGTATTCTCATCAAAGAAGCCCTCGTCATTTGCATTATCATGATTGGCATCTAACCATGATACCTTCTCTTGAGATAGTTCTTCGGTATCACTTTGTTCCTGCAAAAGCAAAATTTACATATTAATCTGCAATAGTGTAAGAATATACCTTCAAATTATTTGCAAGACTAATAAGTAGGAATTTGTACCTGCGTATGATCCACACTTTCATCTGAATCTTCACTCTGCGAATCAGTGTTTGGAAAATCAGCAGTTTTCACATTGCTCGAATCCTGAAAGATACGATTGAGGTTTTAGCATGCTTCTAGATCTTTATTCAAATGTATCCTGATAGTTTAAGTACTTCTTCTTATACAGTGTCAACTAATACCAAAAGCTAATTATTGAAACATTTCAAATTACACATACCTCATGATTATTGAAGGCAAATGACTTTAGTATGTCAATCACTACCTGGAGGACATCGCGATCTTGGAAATTCAACTGATTTTCATTACTAACACATGATGATAGTTTGTTTGATATATCATGCAGTTGAGCAACCAGTGGACTTAATCCACATCTGTCACTTGGAAATCGATCCATTTCTGCACTTTCAATATTTCGAGCTTTCCGTTCTGTACCAAAAGTTTTTGGTACGGTATGTGACGGAAAATGGAACTTATCAGATAGACTAGATGCAACTGAGAAGTTAGAATTCTTGGACAGAAATGGATTATGGATATGAGTTCTTGAAGCATTTTCTTTCATGGAAAAAACTTGTTCATCACTTGAGACTCTAAAACTGTGAAGCTGAGTTGGTGGTTCAAAAATTGTAAACCTAGGAAATGAAAATTTAGGAGGACCAAAAGGAAATTTGTCCTCAAAAGTCACAGCTTTAGAGATACTGGTATTCTCTTTAAGAAGCTTCCACTCTGAGTCAACTTTCTTGGGTAACAAATGTTTGGAAGTAATGTGATTACTTTCAAGAAAGTTTTGATCATATTTCTTTCGTCGGTTGGAGCAATTCTTGAGAGTACATCCAAGTCCATATTTTCTTTGGTAGAAGTTATCATGATGATATTCAGAGTAGCCGGAATTCTTCCAATTGCTTTTATTTGTCCTTGACAACAAACGGCCTAAATTTACAATGACACATTTGACAAATTTCAGTTTTTTCATTAGATTGATAATATGTTCTCTTCAGATGAATGAAATGCATAAAGATTCATATATATAATTCATAAAGACGCATAAAGTGCATTATGTATATAGCTGTACAAAGCAAAAATTGAAAAGACAAAACCCCAATTCAGTCACTTAATAAAACCAAAGATTTCGACTTCACATTTATATAAACGTATCTTAATCATAAGCTTATACGAATTGTGACTTCAGATTTAATCTTTGATTAATCAGTGAATTAAAAATTACAAATACATCATACTTTCAATCGAAAAAAGTGAATTTTGTTGCTAAATATGTGAGCATTGATATCATTTAACTCAAGATTAAATTCTAAATGACATAAATAAAACGATGATCACATAAAACAAATAAAATTATAAGAAAAGCTCATGCCTTGAGGATCAAACGGAGGTGATTCGCTACCATCAAGAAGATCGCTGTTGAAATGATGATTCAAAAAATGCATCCCAAAGCACTGGTCCTGATGATCCATATTCCTATGTTACTTCGAGTTTGGCTTTTGTTATTTGACAGAACGGCGCAATAATGATTTATATAGAGAGAGCACGCAGAACAAATTCAAGAAAGTAGTTTATAAATGCGATAAAGTACTTGCTGAGAAAAAGTCCGCACTATCAGCTTCTAGTAATTATTTTGTTGGCAATTTAACTGCCGTCGTTTTGAAATGACCAGGTCTTAATGTTTAAATTATTTGACTGACACGCAAGAGTTCTGCATTTTGTACCCTGGGAAAAAAAAATTGTTTATTAGTTACATGGAATAAAAACACGTTGGACCAAAACTCATCCGTACATGTCATAGTAGCAACGCACGAGTAAAAATAAAATACATGTACAAAAATTAAATAAGTTAACATTAGATAAGATATTTGATTACATCTTTCAAAACCCTGGTGGCTCTAGGGTTTTTTGCTCCTTCAAACACAATCAATATTCTCTTTGTAATTAATTTAAATCGATCTACTCTTTATAATATTATCTTTCACTCTTATAAATTTCGATCACTTCTCATGAATACTCAATAGGATTCGAATACACCGGTGCCGGAGGAACAGTCTGGAGGGGGACATAAGGATGGGGATGAATGATGGAAGAAAGTTGTTCATAATTACAAGCAAAAGGCGAAGGGAAAGAAGACAGCGAAGAGAGGATGAGATTAGATCTAGACAACACAGGAACAACCAATACGTCAAAAGCTTCGGATCTTACGTAGCAGTGACACCTTGGCCATCAAGGGGCGGCGGATCTAGGTTAGCGACAGAGGTTGGATTTCATATCTCAAGTTATGCCATATAGGTATCCTGTTGTGGTGCGGTTCGGTGATCTGGAGGTGCAAAAGTACAACTTCTAACTTAGAATTCGTGGAACGATATTGGTAGATGGAAGGAGGAAGGGGTGTTATCTAACGATGCAATTGGGGAAGGTGAGAGAGGTTGGAACAGTTGTATTATAATGTATATAGTTGGGCCGAGATCATTCTTTAAAGCATTGGAAGTGTACACCAAACGGGTGTGGAAGATAGAGTCAAACTTCACTGTTGACGCCAAAAATGGCACAGCATCAAAAAACATGTAGAAATATCAAGATCTAGCAGAAAATAAATGTAAAGCAGTAAGAACACCAAGATTTTGTAGTGGTTCAGTAATCTACAGCCTACGTCTACTTTATATTTTATTTATTAGAGATTTGAGAGACACTAAAATCACAAGTACAAGAAATTAATAGGTTCTTAAGCCTAGAACTACCAACAATGTCTGCCATGGTGACTATTGTGAAGAGAGATAGATGATGAAGAAGGAGAAGTGTTAAATGCTAAGAAGATCCTCCTTTAGTTGCCATAAGATTGATATTTATAGAGGAACAGCTCTGCAGATTCAGCGGCTCATGTTATATAAGATCCAGGTGTAAACCCAGAGGTGTGGAAGGAAGCATGCCGGCCCAAATACCAATAAAGACCTCTCGGTACCGAGTGGGTTTTTTGGGTGAAAACCCATCTATTTCCTTTGTTTTGTCTCCTACCTCCGATTTGATGCGTTCTAAACTCTTTTTCATGAGGATCAAGTTTCTTTCGGTAATTTCCTTCATATTTGTTCGTCTTATCCTACTTTCTTCTCATCAATCCTTGAAGTTTCTCATCTATTCTCCAAGAAAAACACTTCATTAGATTGCTAGAGGTTTTTGCATCAAGTACGGGAAGTTCAGGTGTGCTAATTAAGTGGAAGAAATACCTCTCGGTGCCGGGTAGTCCACTTAGCCTTATTTTGTTTGAAACTTGATGAATGCCCTCCTTTTGTCCTTCTAGACTTGTCTCCAAGCTCATGAGTCATTTCGTTCTCATCTTGACCTCCTAATTTCAGTTAAAATCTGCTTTGGGTAGAAAAACCAGTTAACATTTGTCCCCTAAAGTACGCCTCATAAATATAAGGTGTGCTTTGCTCAAGAATAAGTTTTAGAAATAACCGACAATTGGCGGTTAAGCTTTCCAGCTATTCATCAATCCAAGTTGTGGTGAATCATCCGGTTCCTTCGGATTCTCCTGCAAACTAAAGGTCATTCCAGACCCATCATAGCTAAGAACTCTAGCCTTTGCTTTAGTGTCAATCAGGAACCATGATCAGCCTATCTTTATCCGGAGGTATCATATTGTATGTCAAAATAATTCTGTGTCCATCGGGGATTTGTCTATTTTACTCTAGTTATAAGGCGTTAAAATCCTTATACCAAGTCAAAATCCGTTCTAGGGTTCGATATCACCGGATAGTTTTATCATCCAAACTAGGTTTTGATCTCTCCAGACCATTTAATCATCAATATACGGTTCAATCTCTTCGGATTTTTTTAACATCCAATCTAGGATTCGATCTCTTTGAATCCTTGTTGAGCCCAATCCGCTCGCTTTCTAGTGAGGGGACTCAACGATAATCAAGTCCATCTACTCACTCACCAGCGAGGGGACTTACTTTTGATCTCTTCGGATCCTTACTGAGCCCAATCCGCTCGCTCTTCGACAAGAGGACTCAACGACAAGCAAGTCCATCCACCTACTCCTACTCTTCTGTAAGGGGACTTACTTCCTAAGGTCACCTCCCTATCTATCTGGATGGGACTACCACGACCAATATTAGTTATCACGTTCAAGTGGATTTCAAAAATCAAATATTCAAATCGAAGCAACCAAGCAAACATCCTAAATATCTATCTTAGACATCCGACTCAGAGCATGCCTAGAGACCAATCGAGGTCTCATACACATGTAAGCGGTTCGAGGTTGCTATCGTCTTAAATATTCAAAATGGAAAGCAAAGCGTGGAAAACGAACCCATCTTCCGTCCATCTCGATCTTGGTATTTTCAGGATGAATGAAATCCCTGGTCGTGTCTTAATGCATTTGTCGTAGATTGTGGCTGCTCCGATTGCACCATCGTAGTTCGATTCCTTACGTACTATTGTAGCTGGTTACTCCGAACCAATTATTCTATCAAATTGCGAAGGTGTCTGCACTCATTCATTTCATGTCCGTCTAGCTCGTGGAACAAGCAAAACTTTTTCGACCTTCTTTCCCGATCTGTGGGTTCTTTCTTAGCTGGTCTCCGATAGGGAATCTACCCCTTAGTGTCTAGGTATATCCTCTCTAAGGCTTCGGTTAGGTTAGTGTAAGAAGAGAACTTTGATTCCCTCTTCTTCCGTTTCAGTCCTTCAAAGTCGTTACCAGCTTTTCGCTTCCCCTTGTCTATTCCATATTCCGCTCCAAATAGTCCTCCATCATCCACAGCATTAATATCAGCATTATCAGTCTCAACATCCTCTTAACATAGATATCTCTCAACTTCATGGTAAAACTTCATGAGATCCATCGACGGATCCCTTCCCAATGCAATTTTGAAGTCGGACTTGCTTGCGACTTCAGACACTGGGTCGTCAGGATTATCGATGGATTTAACTTATCGACTGCGGTGGCAGCCGCTTTAAATCTCATCAGATAACTTCTCAAGGTCTCTCTAGGCCTTTACTTTATGCTTGATAGTGTCATCACATTCTTTGGTCGAGACATATGAACTCTGAACTATCTTAAGAACCTATCCGCTAAGTCAGCCAGTGTGCTTATGGATCCATTCTCTAGCTGTCTAAACCATATTGCTGTTAAATCTACTAGATATAATAGGAAGCACTGCTCCATCACATCCTCAAAAATACCCAACACCTCCTTATGTCGGATGTATCTCATTCGATGAACTGTTGGATTTGTCTTCCCATCATACATTTTTGACGTCGGAGGTTTGAAATCGGAAGGATTCCTTGCATTTCGGATGTTAGGGGTGAATGGATTCATGTTTATATTTTCCAAACTCTGGTCTAGTAGTCCACCTCTTTCCATCCTTCTGACCAACTCAACTATTCCATTATTGCCGCGCAATGAAGGTCTTCGATCAATAGCTGCATTTTGCCTTTCGCTCTTGTAGGGAAACTTCAACACATACTCCTCTGACCAAGCGTTTGAATTTTGATCCACACCTTTGGCTTCATTCTTCCCTCCATTCCTGAGGGAAAACTCTAGTACATACTCCTTTGGTCGCCATGCATATGCATTCTGACTTTCATTTCTGGACCCAGCATCGTCTGTTCCTGGTATCCCAGCTTGCCCTAAATTTGAACTGACATTGTTCCCCGAGTGAATTCCTTTCGCTACCAAGAGAATTGAGGTCGGTACCGAGTGGTCCTGGTCTTGGGGGAATTATTCCAGTTTACTCCTCTCCAACTCCTGGTGTTCTTGCATTAGTTCTTGGTCCTTGGTTATAAATTTCAGCAACTCCAGTTGTTCCTTACTGTCCTAATCTTTGGAAAAATCCATCCAGCATTTCCTATTGTTAGGCCATCATCTCGTCTTGCGTTTCTTTCTTCATTCTCTTTGTCTCCTCTCCAGTCACGTAGACGGATTGACTGGAATTTGAGGAAACCTCCCGGTTTCCCACATGCTCTGGTTGACTCCCTCCAATCATAGGTCTAGTGTTAGACCATTTCATCTTCTTTAAACTTCATATCCAAGCTTTAATTTGTGAAATCTAGCTTTATTTCTTAGTGAAAGTACTAAAATGTTGACGTCAAAAATAGCACAACTCCTAAAAACCTGTAGAAATATTGAGATCTAGCAGAAAATAAATGTAAAGAAGTAAAAACACCAAGATTTTATAGTGGTTCGGCAATCTGTGACCTAGTCCACCAAGATTTGAGGGAGATTGAAATCACAAGTATAAGGAATTGACAGATTCTTAAGCCTAGAACTGCCAACAATGCCTGCCTTGGTGTAATGTGAAGAGAGATGATGAAGAAGGAGAAGTAACAAAAGTCAAAGAAGATCCTCCATTAGTAGTCATCGGGTTGATATTTATAGAGGAACAGCTCTACAGATCCAGGTGGTCATGTTGTATGAGGTCTAGGTGCAAGCTCAGAGGTGCGGAAGGAAAAACGCCAACCCAAATACAAAAAAGACCTCTCGGTGCGAAAGGCTTTGTTTGGTCAAAACCCATCTTTGTCCTTTGTTTTGTTTCCTACTTCTGATTTGATGCGTTCCGAACTCTTTTTCATGAAGGTCAAGTTCCTTCAGGTGATTTCCTTGATATTTGTTCGCCTTGCCTGACTTTCTTTGCTTTCTTCTCATCAATCCTTGAAGTTGTTCATCTATTCATCGAGAAAAACACTTCATCACGATTGCTAGAGGTTGCGCATTGAGTACGAGGAGTTCGCGGGGTGCTAAGTGCAATAAATACCTCTCGGTACCGAGTGGTCCACTTAGCCCCATTTTGATTAAAGCTTGACGAATGCCATCCTTTAGTCCTTCTAGGCTTGTCTCCAAGCTCGTGAATCATTTGTCCTCGTCTTGACCTCTTAATTCTAGTTGAAATCTGCTTTGGATAAAAATCCAGTTAACATTCATTATCCAATCAAGAGAGAATGGATTTTTGTAGTGACATTTGCAATGAAAAAGATTGCATCAGAATATTGGAGGAATTATCATAGATTTTTGAAAAAAATCTTATGATCATGAAAAAACCCTAGATATGAAAACGAATAGAGATCTTCTCACAAACATGCCAGTTTGGATTCGACTGCTTGAACTAAGTTTTAGATTATAAGGTCACCGTTTTATAAATATGATTGTAAGCTTGACTATGGTACCAATCAAAAAGGATGCACCTATACGTAATAAAACATGAATATCATTTGCATAGGTTTCGGTAGGTAAAAGTGCTGATATAGGTTTTCCATCTACTTTAGAGATGATAGGGGAGGACGAAGAAGTGTTTGCATAGGAGGTCGAATATGAAAATCTGCAAGCCAGGTGTGTTGTTTTGGTCACATTAAAAAGTTTTGTCCCGTGACTAAGTATTGGGTTCAGAAAGAGGAAGTAGCGATCAAGAACGATAATGGAGTTTATGAGGAGAAGAAGGGAGAGAAAGAAAAGGAGGAAGAAGTTAAAAATAATGAGTATAGGCAGAAGAAAGTGAATAGGAAAGAGAGGGAGATAACGAATGGTAAGTCCAATGATTTAGTGATTAGACAGAAAGAGAAACTAGGGGACTAGGAAAAGGGGGTGGAAAGGGATGATATTGGAGAAGTAAGGAGCCTAGAGAAAATGTTGAATATGATTAAAGAGGCAATGGAGTAGTTGAGGGAATTTAGAAAAGGGGCTTTAAAGGAGAGAGTGGGAAAAGATGCGGAAGGTAAAGTAAAGAAAATGAAGGAGGATAGGATAATGATAAGCATACAACGATAAGGTAGGAAGAGGAGATGAAGAGAGGGATTTGGAAGGGATAACAAAAAATTATGAAAGAGCAAAGGAGAAGAAGAGGCGGGTGGTAGAGCATTCCTCAGCTAAAATATTAGAGGGGGCAACATAGATTGAAACCAAAACTATTCAAGTTACTTCAACCCCTTCAAATTAGTCAAAAAAGGGAGCATTTGAACATATCCAGGGTCCCAATGTGTCACCAACTACTCCAGATCACTTGGAACATAGCAATTCATCATCGGACCGTACCACGATTGAATCGGGATCTAATGGTTCTATTCCCCTTATCGATAATAGTATGAATGTTCCTTCCCTTAATAAGATATGTAATGAACTAAGATGGTTATTTATAGGAGACATATAGCCATGATCAGAGGAGCAAGGAGGTTTGTGTTGAGCAAGGAACTTTGCATGATTGTAATAAAAGCAATAACAGCCTTGTGCAGTCTAAGGATCCTAGTAGCCCTACCAGAAAGAATAAAAAATAAGAGACGATCAAGAGGGAATTGAGTAGGAAAATATCCATAATGGGAAAAGTAAGAAAGGAATAAAAAAGAGGAAGATAAGGGTGCCAATCGGGGCAGCGAACTAAGAAGTAGGAATATGTCTATGAAATGACAATTTTATATTGGGACATAAGGGGTTTCCAATAGACTACTAGAGGTAAATAAACTTATGTATGAATAGGATGTAGACTATTTTAGAGAATAAGTTAAGAGCTAATAAGATAAAGAAACTTATATCAGAGTTCGGGAGGAGGATACTAATTAATGTAAGGTGCTACTATAAGTGTAGAATTTTGGTATTAATAAATAGAGAGATGTGGGATTTCAATATAATCAGCATGAGCAACCAGCATATAACCATAGAGTTAAAAAATTATGGAGGATCTAATTGTAACTATATCTTTTTTATGCGTAGAGTTTTGGGGGAATAATTATGGAGAAACATAGAAGATGATTTATATACAATTTTTAGGCCACGGATGTCGCTGGAAGACTTCAATTGTATAAGAGTTGTCAGTGAAAAGAGAGGAGGAAGTCTAGTGCCATTTAGTAAAATGAGTGAGTTGGAGACTTTAATGTATAGAATTGGATTACCTAAAATTCAGATACAAGGATATCAGTTCTCTTGGTGGTCTAGATCGACAAAGAATATACCATCTGAATTAGATTGAGTTTTGATGAAAGTGGAGTGGATGAAGAAGTGCAGTCATACAACAACCAACCAGTATCTACCTTTCAGCAATCACATCCCTATCATTATTTCATTGATAGAGCAGCAAAAGATAAGCGTTAAAACTTTCAAATATACAAATCGTTGGAGCCTATTCAATGATTATAACATGAAATTACAGGA
Source organism: Allium fistulosum (assembly GCA_030737815.1). Classification (NCBI taxonomy): domain Eukaryota; kingdom Viridiplantae; phylum Streptophyta; class Magnoliopsida; order Asparagales; family Amaryllidaceae; genus Allium; species Allium fistulosum. Next base: position 905,839,061 of record CM060903.1, read on the forward strand.
GGGTTGGAACTTGCATGTTGTGGGAAGGCCACTCTTTTTAATAAATAAGCAAAAAGCTGTAAAAGAAGTGCCGAGGAGTTGGAGATGGACAAAAACATCATGAAGAGGGAGGTAAACTTTTACAGAGAGAAGTGTAGGGAGTACCAAAAGAAACTTGAACAATACAGAAGTGAGAAAATGGGAAAGAGCTGTTAGAAACGAGTTCGAAGTTAGAGAAACCTTTACAATAGGAGTATTTGGATACAAGGCAGAAGTCAAAATGCAACTGGCTACTCCTAGACGATGAAACCACCTCATATTTCTACGTGAAAATGTCAAATAAGTGGAGCTGCAATAATTGGTTGGGTATCATCACCATAATAGTGAATATACGCAACCGTCAAATAGAGTTTGTGGACAAGGCAATTGATTACTATTCATAAATATTCAACCAATGACAAGAATAAAAGTGCCAAAATTGTATGGAAAAATGTAATATTGGAATTTGGGCAAAAAAATTCTAATGATAAAATTGAATTGTTGAGATTAAGGATGCAATATTGAATGTAAATGGCAACATAGTACCAAGCCTTGATGGATTCAATGCAAATATTTTCAAAAGTCGTTGGAAATTGATGAAGGAGTTAATGTTAGATGCAGTCGGTGATTCATTTCAGAAATGTAAACTACTAAGGGAATGAAATCAAACATTTATATATCTCATCCCTAAGAATATGAAACCTAAGGATATTCAATATTTTCTTCCAATGTCGTGCAATAATAAGGTATATAAATTTTAGCCAAAGTATTGTGCTATAGGCTTAAATTGTTTATGGTTGACTTAATATCTGAATATTAGTGTGCTTTCATTTAAGATAGATCCTTTATAGATGGGATTTTATTTTCTCATGAGGTAGTTAGACGATTTGGGAGAAAAAGAAACAAAAATATGTGTGTTAAGGTTGAATTAAGGAAAGCGTATGATTTTGTGAGAAGATTATTTGTGTTGCATATAATGAAAGAAACGAACTTCATAAGTAAATGGACTAAGTTAATCAGGGATATGATTGACATGTCGAGCTTCTCAATCACAAATCAAGGGAGTTTGTATGGTTTTTTTCAAGCTCTACTGGGCTGAGGAAAGGGGATCTTCGACCTCTGTACTTATTCACAATCATTATGGAAAATTTCATCCTTTTGATGGAGTAGAAAATGGGAGAAGGACAAATTAAACCAGTAATATTGTCCGGTACTAGAATTACTCATATTATGCCGATGTTGTTTTGGTGTTTACAACGGAAGATAACTCGAACACAGAGGTGATCAAAGATGTATTCAAGTGTATATATGAGATAATAGGGCAAAAACTAAGTAGTGAAATATCAAGAATTTTCTTCGGAGGAGGAGTTGAAGGTAAGTAAGAAATTTGTGTTACATTAGATATTAAACAAGGGGAACTACCAATTAAAGACATAGGGATGCCTATTTCGAGCGTGAACTTAAAGAATTTGGCTTGTGAAGGTTCAATCGAGGTAATCAAAAATAGAAGGGAGGGGTGGGAAGCAGAGACGTTGAGCTTAGCGGCGAGATTAGCGAGAGAGTTAGGAGTATGCCATAAGGGCAATTATGTAATTTATTGTAAATTATTAACTCTGTAATAAAATCTCGTTTGAAATAAAAGGTGTTTTTCTTTCTATTATATCTTATCATATTGTGATATGTTAATTATTATATGATTTAAGTATATTAAATTGAATATCCTTAAAAGATACGTTATGTGATAGTAATGTGTTGTACTCATTAGAAATTTATCACAATAAAAAGAACATATTATTTTAAATATTCCTAGTTAAGATGTTCTGAGATGGATATCGTACATCTATTGAGACTAGAGTATGTAACTCTTTCCAAAGGTTGAGCAGTGTATTACCTATGGTCGTTAGGGGCACCATGGGTTACGTATCGATGGTTATTGGATAACCATAGAATGACTCACTCTAGAGTTCTCTGTTGGTTAATATAATTAAGATCAAACAAAGAATCTCAAAGTGACAATATTACATAGTTCTCTCAAGTTGAGAATACCGTTGAACTTCAATATGGACATTCCACTTTGATTGTAGTTAAATCGTGGCATGGTTTTCATTGAGCGACTACAGTTAGGTCTGAGTTGAAGAATTGGAAGTGAAACACTATTCAATAGAGAATTCATCTCCTCGGTTTTATGAGGGTAGAATAACAGTCAATTGTAGTCAAAGTCTCTGGCCAGAGCAGTTTGGTTAATAATAATGATTATTATTGAACCAAGGACTTAATGTTTGGAATAAATAAGTTAATGTGGAAGATATTGGAATTTTGAGCGAAACCAAATTTCATAAGTCCTAACGTGATATATTTTTAACGAAGAGAATTGATGTTAATAATCATCACTTCTAGGTGCCGCTTAAAATATAGAAATTGGATTTTACTAAAAAATGTGTAAATAATAAATTCAGCTAAACTATCATACCACTAGCTAAGGTAACGTGCATGCATTAATATTGAATTGTTTGATATTAAACGCTGACTGAATTTACACATTTGAGTCCCACAACCGCAATGTTGAATACTCTGAAATACAACATGATTTAATTAGATTATAATTGTTATAAATTAATTAAATTAATTAGTGTTTATGAAATATTTATAATTAAATTTTATTTGATTTATTTGAACCAGTGTCTAATGAAGTATGTATACAAAAGTTATAAATGTATGTATAGATATACGATATCGATAAACATTTAAATTGGATCTAAAATGAGTAAATATTGATTGGATTTGGAAATGTATATGGATCCATAGAGCACATACAGGGGTCTACCATATAAGGTGAGGGGAGATGTGATATCTATTTGAATATCTTGTTTTCATTTCCAAATAAAATTCAAGTCATAAATCTAATTATAGCTAGTGGTATTCTCTCTAGTCATTTGCATATTCTAGAGGAGTATGGATTGGATCTTAGAGGAGTTCATTCAACATTCAAGATGTTAATCCAAGGCTTTATATTTTTGGTCAATCTATACTATTATATATATACACACACTCATTTAAATCTTTATGCATGTGTAGATTAGATCTTTATGTTATAAAGAATTTACATGTACATTTGTTGTTTGATTTACATACATATACATATATACAAATATTTATTTTTGGTGAATAAAATTTAAAAAAATTGAAATTAAAAATGTTTTAAAACAATTTTAAAACTAAAATTTTGAATTTTGATATTATGTGTGTGTATAACATACAAATTAATTTGTTAATTTATTTTCATATATATATATATATATATACATATAAACATTTTTTATATGTATATATATATATATTAAATTTGAAATGTAAAACATTTTGTAAATATATTTCAAACTATTTTAAATTACTATGTATTAAAAAGTTAAATATAAATTCGTACGAATTTAGATTCAAGAAAAATTAATAAATCCATATGGATTTGTTAGTAATAAAAATAAATAAAATCAAATAATTAATATATAAACAAATCTATATGTAATTTGTATATATTAAAAAAATAATGAAAATGTTTCAGCCAAAATTGGGAAAAAATTGATTATTTTATATTAGCATATGTAATTTATAATTGCTAACTAATAGTTTATAAATTTTAAAATTAAATATAAATTGCTTAAATGTTTGTTTGAAAAAAAATTATATATATATATATAAACATATCCACATTTGAATTTTAAATTTTGGTTAGGTGTTTACCTTTAGATCTAGATCCAGCTTTTTAAGATATTATAGATATTAATTTTAGTCCTTTAAACTGGTCAGCAATTTTAAACAAACAAATTAACATATATATATACTTTATATACATACATATGTATAAATGTATGTATGTATGTATGTATGTATGTATGTATGTATGTATGTATGTATAATAAATTGATCATGACAACAAATATGTATATAAAGGAACAATGTGTTTATGATGTAAATCTCGGCATATATATAAGCGCATATTAAACCATGTACACTTCTATATGTTGCATGTACATTATACATGTATATATGTGTTTGGTACACATATACATTATATATATATCATATAAATCAAATCAAATCTTTTATATAAACATATATTAAATAAAATAAATATTTTATTTAAAATTATTTATATGAGATCTAAAATAATATGGACTTACTGGTCCAATAAACTCTTAAAATGAAAGAAAAATAAAATACGCTCATTTATTCCGCTATATTGTGGCCCAGTTATTTTAATGGTATCAGAGCCCAATAGCCTATGTGATCAAAATTAGCAGTACTAGGGCTAACTTAGTAAGCCTAACTATTTAGTAGGGTGTCTAAAAACGTAGTGTCTAAGGTTGGGTTTGGGTAATCAAGTACTCTGCTCTACTGGCCACTAGCTTAGACCGAAAGATGAACTAAACCCAAAGGTAATCCCTAATATAAAGGCCAGAATTGATTTTGGGACTTGGCTAATTTTCAAAATCTGTTTTGAAATTATAAGTACTACTTTAATTGTAAAAGTTGAGTTTAAAGTATGCAAGAAATTTTATATATGTTATAAAACATTTTCAAAAAATGTTTTGAAAGTTCATAAATTAATTTCAATTTTTATAGTAATTAAGTAAATTTGTTAAATAATTGATTAATTAAAGTTAATTAATTAAACTGAAAACATGTATACTTTTATATGTACATTATCTTAAAATGTTTAAGGTGATTATTAATTAAATTTTCCAAATTAATTAAATTTAATAAAAGTTGTTTTAATTTGATTAATTAATTAAATCTTAATAAATAAATAAGAAATAATATACATTTATAATGATATATGTATGTTACGATAAATGTTGTAGTGTGTGTGTATATATTCAGTTTTAAAATGTTTAAAATGAATAAAATTAAATATATATTAATCAATTAATTAAATTAATTAAATATAATTTAATTAATAAAATGAAAACTGAATTAAATATGATTTAATTAAATAGAGCGGAACTATAATAAACTCAAACTAGATTTAAGAAATAAGTATATACATATAGTACATACACCGTGATTTCGGATGTGTAACATTTGAACCACGAGGGTATTTCATAAGAAATATGTTATTCTATAAGTCGATATCACTTAAATGAATATATTAAAGATTATGAAATCTTTAATATATGTATTGTCCTCCACCATTTATATGTTAATAAATTACTTGCATACTCTCTGGTTGTTAAGCAAACTCAAGCTAGAGATGTTATGTGTAGTATTATTAATATATTGACTAGACGAGGAAAGATAACCTTATGTATTTTTTGAGCTAAATCATGGTATATATACTATACTATAGCCGCCATGAAATGGTAGGAACGAGCGAATAGTCCTTTTGATTTATTAAGCAAACTCAAGGTTGAAATGAGACTGGAACAAGGACCAGAGCTTAAGAGTTATATGTGATTCAACTGATAAGGTGTTATCCATCGCTTGAGGACCTGTGACTTATTAAGCAAACTCAAGGTCAGAACCTCAAGGCAAGCAAGTCCTAACATCCACTAGCGAAATCGAATGATTTCTATGTTCCTCTTAGGATTTTAAGAAACATAAAAGTCTAGTTGGAGCTTATTAGTAAAATGAAATAAAATATTTAACCTTATAGATAATATAAGAACATCTGTTGTGTATAAATTAAACTAATCTACTTCGATAAATTTTTACAATTTTTACAATTGATAATGTAACAACTTGCCTTTTTGGACAGTTTAAATCGACGATAAACCACACACGTCAGACTCAAAGCATTCAAAGGGGCAGATTATTATGGGGTAAATAAGAAAAAGAGAGAGAAATAAAACAAATTCAGAATCTCACAGCGGAATGACAAAATATAATAATAAAATAACAGTTCATGAAGCTGTTTTATAAATACATTTGATTATCCTTTTACAACAAAAATCAGAGTTACATAAAACAGGAATAAATAAATAAATGCAGTGGAACAACATGAGGCAGTGGAATACATATAATAAGTAATAATAGTACAAAAGCTTCGTCTTCATTCTCCAAAAAGCAGTCTTCGATAACTGAAAAGCTCAGACTAACCCGTGCGAATTGAAAAGACAAACCACTCGAGTCAGAACTAAAAGATCTTATGCAAGTTAAATCAACAGTAAATAAATATGAGTGTAACGGCGTTAGAGATGTTTACAGGGTTTGACATCTCCTATCCAGTGTCTAACGTGAGTGCAATAACTTAAGAGATGTACGGGATTACCATTTCTTAAGGATCCGTTAAACTATCTACTATGTAGTACAATACGCTATTATAATAGTGTCTATAGTAAAGTAAAGTATTAAAATAGCGTTAAGGCATTACCTATATCCCTCTTAACACATTTTATATATTCCCATAGTCTATACAGTACCGTATGCTCCTCCGTGAGGTTTACCCAGAGGGCACTCCATAGGTATGGTACAAAACAAACTCGTAGAAGGCGCGATAGGGCATGTGAACACGGCACTCGAGGCAATGCCAGGGTAGATATACCAATTGCACTCTCGGACTAGTGGTAACGCATAACAGCTACTACCGCCAACCTCGGAACACACTCTTAAATCAAAATCGAGGGGTGGCCACCAAATCAATCACAAAGTCAACGTATAGTATCGAAGAAATGTGCCTGATAGGAGGAATGACCTCACTTGGCCTGGTATAGCTCCTGTTTTAGTCACATCTAAGCTAACTCACGGAAGTCAGGGTCACGTAAATACCTCATACAGAATCGTTCACCAAACCATCCTACTTCATTTCTGGAATCTCCACCACGTACACAGTTGTTAAAGTGGTTTTCGGTATTGGCAGAGAGTATGACAATATCTGATCCCGGTCTCTTTAACAACCAAACGCTTATTTCACAACGGATGGTTCTTTTACATTTCAAAAGTCAATTCACAATTGATATCAAAATATCATATTCTCAAAGCCATATTATTTTTGAAATCATATTTACTTTCAAAACCATATCCACGTCCAAAATCATATTCACTTTAAAAATCATATTTACTTAAATATGTCATTTCACAAAAACGTTTCAATTCCAAATTCCAACTTAGGTTGTATCATCATCAAGGATTTAAATAAAAATACTTTAACTTTACACGGTCTAAAATTTAGAAAATAGTTTAGGTAATCATAAATAGTTTTAGTAGTTTTAAAAATAGTTTAAAATAGATTGAAATAGTTTAAATAGTAAAATAGTTTAATAGTAAAATAGTTTAAATAGATTTAAATTTGATTTAATTAGATTTAAAATGATTTTTATAGATGTAAATATATTAAATGGATTTGAATTATCTTAAATAGATTTTAAATAGATTAAATAAATTTAAATTATATTAAATAGATTTAAAATAGATTAAATAAATTTAAAATAGATTAAATAGATTTAAATTATATTAAATAGATTTAAAATAGATTAAATGAATTTAAAATAGATTAAATAGATTTAAATTATATTAAATAGATTTAAAATAGATTAAATAAATTTAATTAGTTTAAAATTGGTAAAATAGATTAAATTGGATTAAATAGGTTATAATAGATTAAAATAAATTAAAATAGTTTTAAATTGATTAAAATAGTTAATTTAAATAAACTAGTTTAAATTAGTTTAAATAGATTTCAAAGTTATATCCAAACATTTCAATAACTCATTTCTGATAAATTCATTTATATTTGACACTTCAACTTGAAATTCCAATTTAAATCCTTGAACCATTCATTAAATCAATTCCAATTTCAACATTAACGCTTGGATTATAAAAATAATTCATTTTATATAAATCAATTCCTATTTCAAAATGCCAGTTAACTAAATTCAAAATTTAAAGAATTAAAATATCATTTTATTTAACCAATCCGTTGTCCGTATATAATTTTCTACCCTATGGTCAAGTGATACGGATATTTATCATTTCAATCCGCAATTTAAAATTTTAAAGTTATGTATCATTTCAAACCACAATCCCGAATTAAATAAATCCATAAAATCGTTTGAGTCTATCATTTCAACCCATAATGATTTTTCCCTAATCTATAGATCGTTCAGGATGTATCATTTCAACCCATAGGGAACTTGCAGTTATAACAATATAAAATACGACATCCAGTCATCCAATATCCATAATCAAACATTCATCACAATCATTATCTAAATCAATCAATAAACATCAACAGATAACTGATAATCAATAGCAGGTATTAAATTGACAATTTAAATTGAATATTAAATTAAATGATGATTAAATGCAATAAAAGTCAAATTTAACTAGAATGATAATTTAAACATACCAAACATCAATCAATAAATTCTTAATCACATCATAAATTTAATTTAACTAACATAAGGTAGTTCAGTAATTATGAGTGGGTTAAAACACTCACCTTCGATTTTAAATCGATTGGAAAACCAAAGTAGGGCTCAAAATTCAACAGTCCCAGAATTTGACCAAACTAGTTTCATAATGTCTGAAATTTCGATACGATCCTAACGAAATAAACCGTGCATAAATCCGACCTCGTATGCAAAATTTATTAACATTAGAAGTTATACGATTGAAATTCGAACAAATAAAATAATAATAATTAATTTACACGTCACCTCTGTTACCATTAACAGCTAACCCTAATCCTCATGCCTACATTCAAATCCACGCCGCCAGCAAGATGCCCACGCACGCACCCAACTACGGCCAGTCGCGGCCCATCGCACCACCACCAGGCGAGTCGCCTGCCTCCTGCGCACCACCCCACGACCACGGCGACCTCCTAGCGCGCCAATCCATGCCCATACGAGCAGCCGCCGCCCAAACTTTCAAACCCTAATCCCATTGTTCACCTCAATCCAGCAATCAAACCTCCAAGCGAACACCACCAATGCGCTCTCCTCGTCGATCTCTACAGGACCCACCAATCAATTTGACGACCGGTCAAAGTTGATCAACGTGCAATGAACGGCCAAGATTAAATCATCAAATTCTGGCCATATAAAAATCCAAATCAAAAAACTAACTACATATTTTACTTACACTCGTCGAGAGCTTCAAATCGATATATAATATGATAGGGTTTGGAGGATTTGATTTTGAAGTTGAATTTTGAATTGAAATTGAAATGCGGAATTTAGGGTTTTCAGCCATTGAAAAAGAGGATGGGCGGATGGAGTTGTACATATAGAAATGAGAAAATGACTGTTTGAGCCAAAAATGGTCACAAACCCCAAGTGTTGTGAAAGCACCAGTGTATGAATACAAATCAGCAATATTCAAACACAAATATTAGATCTAAGAAAGCAACAAACAGCAATCCAAAAATAATGAACAGTGACACACAATTTATAGTGGTTCGGCTATCTCCGGCCTACGTCCACTTCAAGGTTTTTATGATTTTATTGCTTGATGCTTGAAGATTACAATTTCGTGTGTTGTATTACAACTGATTTTCTGAGCTAAGTCTGAATCTAAGGCAGCAATGGTGATCTGATGTAAACCTGGCAGAGTCTGGGCGCTCTTTATCTCTCAAAATTGTCCGACCCCTTTTCTGAATGACCAGGGGCTCTATTTATAGTGTAGGAGGCTGATATTTCGCCTAAACTGAAGGGAGACCAGTTCTGGTACGTGAGGGGGCCCACATGCCCGCTTTCTGGAAATCCGGGCCCACTTTGAGATCGATTCGACCCTTGGTTCGAATCGATCAAGAAAGAGTCCAATCGAGCTGAAATTTGGTGTGGACATTCTTCATCATGCGCTTAAGCTTCTGTGAAAATTTCATAGCATTTGGACTTGTGGATCTCGAGTTATGATCGATTCAAGGTTAGATACTCGGCTGAAATGTCTCTTCGAATCGATCCCCTTCGACTCGGTTCCTTTGAATCGATTGCTTCGACTCGATTCAGCGTGTCTTCACGATGACGTGGCGCGCCTTCTTCGTATCGATCCGACTTGTGCTCCAATTTGTCTGGGTCAAACCCTTGTTTTTAGCTGTTATGACTTGGTGGATTCGATGTAATGGATTCGAAGGTATGACTTCATCGAATCGATCGGATGAACGTTCTCTTCGAATCGATCAAGGTAGGTTACAGTTAATCGATACGAAGGCTTCTCGGTTGAATGGATTCGAAGATACTCGCGGGATGGAGTCGAAGCTCTTTAACTACATGGACTCGAAGATTTTCCCTTTGATCGATTCGAAGCAGGGGAATGGTTCATTGGGTTCGAACCATGACTCGCTTAATGGATTTGAAACGGGGCTAGGCATCGTGGATTCGAAGTACTTTCTCTCTATGGATTCAAAGCAGAGGGAGTATGATGGAGTCGAACAAAGATCGTCCCGTAGATATGAAGCTTGGCCACCTGATGGATTCGAACATAGGCTCCACCTATGGATTTGAACGTAGGACTGTCTACTCCATTTTTCGCTGGCGATATCTTGAACGCACGAACTCGGATTGACCCGAAACATGGAACATTAGTTCTCAGGACTCTACTTGACGTGTCTTATCAATTGCAGCCCGATCCGGACTCGGACAAAATTCATCGATATCCATGGTGAACCTGCGATGCACAATCGATGTTCATGACTAGTAATCATTGATTTTTAATTAATCTTTGGGTATCTCGGCTTTGCCAAAAGTTGGGGTAACAATGACTGCTAGGGTTAGAACAGAACAATATATACTAACGAAGCCCGATAAGAAAGAATGAACATCCGAATTGATTTGAAACTACAAATACGACCCGAATAACCCGTTTCGCTTCCGAAACAAAAGTGGGTCATCCCATATATCAAAATATATGTTTTCAATAATTTTAAACACAATGGAACAGGTTTTAAGTCCTAATTCCACCGTATAAAGAAGTCGGCTTAAAATCAGCTTATTTCAAATTGATTTCAATTGAATTTAACTAAATTGATTTCTACGCGTATCGAGTCCGTACGATCAAACGAAAAGTTCGATTGCTATGAAACTTGAAACCTTACAATAATTCACTATTATGGATCCGATGAAACTAGTTTCATCGAAATCCGATACAGTGGCCAAAATGGCTATTTTCATGTTAATTAAATAAATTATTATTAAATTGATTAAATCACTTTTTAATTAAATATTTATAAACTAACAAATTTCATCATTTTTGATTACTTAGACATTTATAATAACTTAAAGCAAGTTTACATATAATTTCAGTGTTAAATATTACACTAATTACAGCGTTCAATCCCAACTGTAATTAAATCCAATTAATTATATTTTTAATTCCAATAAATTGATTTAATTTTGATTTCAATCTTTTTGTCCAATCAATCATTACCCTAGTATATATTCAACATTGGTTTATATCTTAATACATTAATATCTTCCAATTTCATCTTTTACCATAATAGTTGCCATATTTCAATTACATTGAATTTGTCAATTTTATTAAAATTTAAAATCCCAATAAATCAATTTATCCTTATTTCACTTCTTTTTATTACATCAATTATTGTCTTGTAAATATAATTAACATTTCTATACATTTTATAGCATTCACCCCTTTTACAGTTATCGTCTTAGCTCATTTTACGTAACATTTTAATTTCATTTCATTATAATTGATTAAAATTGGTAACAAATAACAATTGTCACCATTTCTACATTTAATAACATTTTTAAGTTTATTATTTACAAACAAATGTTATAACAACTTACACTATACTAATTCCATCTAATTACAATTCAGTACACATATTTCTTTATTAAATCAACTATTTTAAATTATCGAAAATTACGGGTCGTTACAGATAAAATGTTTATTAATTAAAATATATTGATAAATAAAAATATAAAATATGCTTACCAATAAATTTTTGCATGTTGTCAATTCAAGGCCCATGCAAGCGCCTAATTATACAACTGTTAAATACGTTCGTAACTTGGTCACTTACATGTTTTTATTTGCACAAGACTATGCACTGCTTTCTGTAAGTTTCGATCTCTGGAACAATACAAGAATATGGATACTTGATCCATATCCAATTACATAAAAATGTTATATGGTGTACAGTCGCAATTCGCAATGTACAAACCTCGATTAAATTAGGTCACTCAAAATAAGTAAGTAAACCATAGTCTTAGATCGCATATTCAATTTGATTGATTATAATAAAGATCTTGTTGTGTTAAATGTAACACGAGACCAAGAGCTAAAAGATGGATCTAAGAATTCGATCATTTAAATATCAATGTGATCAGTTTACGAAAGTGTACTTATTTGATATCCTAAAATGTTAAGGATGACAGATGCATTTTTGTAAAGAGTTTGTTACGGTCTTTTAGTAAGGATTTTCTTTTTGAATGGTTCGACCATTTGGAAAGCAAAGTGAATATATGAGAGTGGATGTGGCTTAAGGTATGTTGATGCCAAAAATGGGCATCAACACCCAATAGAATATAGCAGAGATTAAATGAAGAATGAAACTAAAAAAAGAAAAAATTATAAAGGAATACATAGATTTTTATAGTGGTTCGGCAACCTTGGCCTACGTCCACTTCATATTTTTATTGATCTTTCACTTGATTATGATTACAAGAATGTTTGGATCAGCTGGGATCTATTAGTATAAATGTGAAGAATAAAAATGGCAGAGCCTCGGCAATGAAAGAATGATCCCTTTTCTGATGTGATGCCTACTGTATTTATAGGGGAAGACGTGCATAGATTGGAAATATTGGCAAAAGGTTCGAGAGACCAAGACGAGGTTACCCAAAAATTTGTAGGCCCATCGGGGCCCACAATAGGGATCGGTACCGATCCCTATTAATGCATCCAAATGGGATGCGATCCCAGTGAGGGATGCCCCATGATGTTAGCTACTTACTCCTTAAATTTCATGCAATTTCGATGTACGGTTTATGAGATATCGCATTTTCCGTGAAGTAGTGTTGCTTGAATTCTGATTTCTACCGATCCCTCCAAAGGGAGTTATGCCGATCCCTCCAACTTCCTCTAATTGGAATGAGATCCCTAAGGGGTGTTCCACATGTTATAGTAAGCTTGTATTTCAAGTTTTATGTTGATAGAATGTGTAGATTTTGAGTTACTGACTGATCATCGCTGTAGAATTGAGTTTAGCTTATCCCATTTATACCGATCCCTTTCTTATGTGAAGTAATTTGCCCATAACACGAGCATACAAACTCCAAACGACTTGAGGTTTGAAATATAGCCTCATGGGACCTTTCTTGTCACTCTTATCAATCTCACCCAGTTTGGGACAAAAATAAGGATACGTACCGATCCCCAAGAGGAAGGGATAGGCACTAATCTCCTGTCTGGATGATCGTCGCTTCATATCATTGTCTGCGCTTGATCTTCGAGCTTAATAATCATCTCTCTGGGTTGCCTTCCTCGATGATCATCTAGTCTAACTTGTCTAGTCAGTCTGAATATAGCCGTGCCAAAAGGCCGAATAACACTTTCCTTCCTAAAGTACGTCTTGTAGCGTACATGCCGTGCTTTGAATTGATGTCAAGTAAGGATCATCGGAGAGGATTCCACTCAGTGTCTCAAATGGTCGTTATCCTTCCGTTGCTGTTGAGCTGCTTTGTGGAGAATCGATCTCTCTATGTTCGTCGTGACGCTTGGTTGTTATCAAACGATGTAAGTTCTAGAGTAGAATCTATCGGTAACCGTCTGCACTCAGTTCCATTGAGCTGATTAGTCGAGTTAGTATGCCTTGGTTATCCGATCTAATCCTTTCTCTCATTTTCCCAAGTGAGAATCCAATTTCTATCAATTTCAATAAATTGAATTTTCAGGATATACATGTGCACGTTCAGGTACACGTTTTTGTTGTTGGCTCTCGGATGCATTCATGCGCTCATGGATCATTGCCAATTTGGTGGAATGCAATTCAATCATTTGTAATTTTTTGTCTACCGATCCTTCTCGCTCCAAATCTTTGTGGATACATGATGAAGGGATTAGAGAAGTTGATATTGAAGAGATCGCTAATGACGATCGATTATGGGTTTGAAGCATATGGGTCGGTCTTGAGGTTGAATGTGGCCTGCTGCATTTGATCACGTAGGAGATGAGATGAGCAGAGGTTTCGATCAATTGCAGGCATGATTGATCTTAGGTATTGATGGAAAGAGGAACGGTGTTTCTTCAAAAATGATGTTGAGTGTAGGACTTCTCTCAATATTCGTTTGATTTTGTCATGGGCAATTCGCTGAAGTAGAGGAATGGATAAACCCTTCATGTACATGATTCCTTCTTGGATGACGTAGCATGAAGCTTTGCGGAGGATCTGATGTTTTTCACTCCTCTGGTCAGGTAGGATTCCCTATTGTAGATAGTCTTTCATAAGAGTCATCCACGACTCCATGTCCAACTCTATTTCCAATGGCCGATCTCTATCTGGTCGATGCTCGGAGCTTTTAGTACTTCAACTGGGACCAAGCCCGTTTGTTACACATGCCCAGAATTGGCCAGCATGGCCAGTGAGTCACCTTTCTTATTTTGGCCTCTGGGTGTGTGTGTAATGGTGTAATACTAGAAGTCTACCAGTAGCTCTTGGACCCGGCCGAGACAAGGAGCAAGTTGTTGCCCCCTAGCCTGATAATCTCCCCTAACTTGACATACTCTTAACCGGGAACCACAAAAGATATGTAAAGTTTCTCCTTCCAGTTCTCTAGCAAGTTTGAGCCTGGCAATCAAGGCTTCATATTTAGCTCTGTTATTGGTTGAAGGGAAGTCGAGTTTTAGGGCATAGCAGATTGATCATTCCTCAGGAGTTATTAGCACAACTCCGGCGCCAAAACACCGATCATTGGATGCTCCATCCATGTTCATTTTCCATTTGTTGGTCCGTTCTTCACCGCTCTTCGAATAGTCATCTGATACGGTGAATTCAGGTATGAGGTCTGCTAATGTCTGTCCTTAGATAGCTCTTTAAGGGAAATAACTGATATCGAATTGGCTTAGTTCGATATTCCATTTGAGCAACCTTCTAAACGTCTAAGGTTGTTGTAGGACCTGTCGTAACGGCTGGTCAGTGTAGCCATTGATGAGGTAAGCTTGGAAGTAATGGCGAAGCTTTCATGACGCAATCAACAGGCAGTACTCGAGGTTTTCCGCTTTGAGTAATTTCTGTCAGCACATGTCAATCACTTGCTAACATAATATACTAGCCTCTGGATCTGATTCTCTTCACGTAACAGTGTGGCACTTATGGCGTGTACCAACACCGCTAAATAGATGTATAAGTCTTCACGATCCAGTGGATTGGATAGGATGGGAGGTCTCTCTAAGTGATCTTCCAGAGCTTGAACCGCATCTATGCAATCCAGCATCCATTCAAAGTTCCTCTACCCTCTCCTAATCAAATCGAAAAAAGGAATACACTTGTTAGTGGCCCTAGAGATGAAGCGCCTTAGGACGACAACCTTCTCATTTAAGCTCTGTACCTGCTTAATCGTCTTTGGCATCTAGATGTTTCAAATTGCTTGAATCTTCTTAGGGTTGGCATTAATTCTGCGAGAGTTGAACATTAAACCCAGGAACTTCCCTGACGCAACGCTGAAGAGCATTTCAAAGGACATAGTTGCATTCCATATCTTCAAGTAAAACTGAACATCTTCGCTAAGTCATCGATGTGGTCATTTGATCGTTGCGACTTCACAAGCGTACCATCCACATATGCTTCCGTCAATCGCCCGATCTGATCTTTGAACATCCGGTTGACTAGTCTTTGGTAAGTAGCTTTAGCATTATTTAGTTCAAATGGCATCACAACATAATGATATAACCCTAGATTGGTAATGAAGGTGTGCTCCTAGTCAAGGACATGCATCTAGATCTTTTTTATCCGGAGTACACATCCATAAATGAAAGCAGTTCGTTTCCAACAGTTGAGTCTACCAGCTGGTCGATCCTCCAAAGTGGAAAGTTGTCTTTCGGGCATGCTTTGTTCAAGTAAGAGTAGTCGATGCATGTCTGCTACTTTCCATTAGCTTTTCTCAAAAGAACTGGATTGGATACCCATTTTGGGTAGAGGATGTCATGGGTAAACCTATTGTTTTTGAGTTTATCGACCTCCTCTTTAAGTGCAGCAAATCCCTCTGGATCCATGCCACGTTGCTTTTGTCTCACTGGGACATGCCTCAGGTCGATATTCAATGCATGGCTTGCGATAGTCGATGATATCTCATGCATGTCAAAATGGGTCCAAGCGAACACATCAAGATTCATTCGGAGAAAACCAGCTAATTCCTTCATCATCATTGCACTAGTTGTGATCCGATCTTTAGTACCCGTGATGGGTCACCATGACCGACTGTAATGTCGATGGTCAGCTCAGTGGGTGCAGCCTTGGATTCCTTTAGCTCAAACGTAACTATTTCACGTAACAATCAACGTGAAATCTGGTTGGGACATTCAATGAATATTGTAGAGATTAAATGAAGAATGTAATTAAAACAAAGCAAAAATCATAAAGGAACACACAGATTTTTATAGTGGTTTGGCAATCTTGGCCTACGTCCACTTCATATTTTTATTGATCTTCCACTTGATTATGGTTACAAGAATGTTTGGATCAGATGGGATCCATTAGTACAAAAGTGAAGAATAAAAATGGCAGAGCCTCGGCAGAGAAAGCAGGATATCTTTTCTAACGCCATGCCCGCTGTATTTATAGGGGAAGACGCACAGATTGGACTGAAATTTTGGCAGAAGGTTCGGGAGACCAAGACAAGGCTATCCAAAAATTTGCAGGCCCATAATAGGGATCGGTACCAATCCCTGCTAATGTATCCAAATAGCCTGCGATCCTTATGAGGGATGCCCCATGATGTTAGCTACTTGCTTCCCAAATTTCGCACAATTCTGATGTGCGGTTTATAAGATATCGATTTTCCCGTGAAGTAGTGTTACTTGAATTCATATTTCTGCCGATCTCTCCAAAGGGAGTTATGTCGATCCCTCCAACTTTCTCCAATTGGAATGAGATCCCTAGGGGGTGTTCCACATGTTGTAGTAAGCTTGTATTCTAAGTTTCATGTTGATAGCATATGTATATTTTGAGGTACTGACTGATCATCGCTGCAAAATTGAGTTTAGCCGATCCTGTTTATACCAGTCTCATTCTTATGTGAAGTAATTTGCCCATAACTTAAGCATACAAACTCCAAATGACTTGAGATTTGAAATATAGCCTCGTGGAACCTTCCTTGTCACTCTATATCGATCTCACCTAGTTTGGAACAAAAATTGAGGATACGTACCGATCCCCAAGCGGAACGGATAGGCACCAATCCCCTATCAGGAGGAGATACTAATCCGTACTTAGAATATTATAAAGAGCCTATCTCTTGGTCTCGGTTGATCATCGCTTCATATCATTGCCTGTGCTTGATCTTTGACCCTAATAATCTTCTCTCCGGGCTGTCTTACATAATGATAGTCTAGTCTAACTTGTCTAGTCAGTCTGAATATAGTCGGGCCAGAAGGCCGGATAACAAGGTACGGTTGGGATGAAGAGAGTGAATGGTCATTTCTGCTTCATGAATAGGCATCAGAAATGAGAATTGTATAAAATAATAATAAATACTTAACGAGGAAAGAGAAATATGATTTCCATTTCCAAAAGTTTATCTTCGTATAGAAAAAAAATCTCTATGAGATTTATTTCTCTGAGTTTAAGATATTTGATCTAAAACTCTCGACTATAGACTAGTTACAATGTATGGAACTGAATTCCATAATAAGTGGTTGAATGGAGCTTCGTATTTCATACACCATTATAGTAATGGCGGAAATAGTGGGAGAATACCATATAACACTTCTTAGTGGTCACATCAAGTTACAATTTTGTAAATATATCAAATATTATTTATGAAATAATAATAGTTTCCAATGTTAACTAAAAATAGACATGTTTTATTTCAATATGAATATTATGAATATTCAGTATAAGAAAAATAGTAAAGTAATGATATTTGTTTTTTATAACAAAATGATGCATTAAGAAATATAGAAGTGTCTGAAACTTTACAATTATTTTGGAATTATGGACTAAGAAAACGTTTTGAGAAATCATTCATTAAGCATATTATTATGAACCATACGCTGCCGTTGAATTGTGTTTCAAATGATTAAGGACAAAGCACCATTCGATGAAATCGACAAAAGAGTTGATGAACTCTTCGGGTAGATGCATATAGATGTATGTAGTTATAAGTCTAATGATACCATAATGGTTCTACATATTTCAATAACATTCATCGATAAATTATCATAGAAATAAACGTGTGTATTTTATACAGTTGTGGTATGTCTATAATAGTTCATAGAATATAATATAGAAGTAAGTGGTGTAACATGTAAAAGGAATAAATGGATTTCAATTTGATCAAATAGGTGAGTATGTTGGAAAAGGATTCCAAACGTACCTAAATTGAATAAGATTCTATCTCAAAAGTCACTCCTTCTTATGATACATAATGATGTATCGATAATGAGTAATCAAGACTTTTTTGCATAAAATATGATTAATGATGAGTGAAATTGAGTTAACTTCTTCGTGTAAGGTCGTGTACGTAAAAGCATATGCATAAGGTTAAAATTAATTCCATCTATAGCATAGTTTACAAGATTGTACAAGATAAGAGTTTATAAAAAGCCCTTACATATCTTAGGTCAACAAGTTAACAGGTTGTGTGAGTTAAGAGATTGCATGTACTTGTTCACGAGAGATCTTGCATGGATCGCCCTAAAGTAGTTTAGGACCGATCAATATTGATTGACTAATTTGTGTTATAAGCATAAGTTTTGAAAACAAAAACCGGATTGGTCTTATAAATACGTAAAGGAAATTCATAAAATGTTTATGAATACATATTCCATTACATCAAGAAACAATTATTGTTTCAAAAATGCCAACTTCGTAATGAAGGAATTTATTTTTGAAATTATTGGTAGTAAAATGGATTTGGGTACGATCCAAAGATAAAACTGATTATGAAGAATGAAATAAAATTAATCAAGCCTAATCAAACATAATACATTAGAATCTTTAATAAGTTCCTCGCATATTATAAAGAAACTATGAGTTTCTTATCAATGGAGAGAATAGATATTCCTTGGTTGTCAATTTAATCATTAAGAGCATTGACTCTGTTGTTGGCATGAAAATTGGCCACCAACACCCAATTATAAGTGAAATCACCAATATCCAGTCATAGATCACGGATAGAATATATGTAGAGAATATAATATGAAGAATAACCAAAATTAAAATGAAAGCAGTAAAAGAGAGACAAGATTTATAGTGGTTCGACTAACTTCGGCCTACATCCACTCCAGAACAATCCTTTTTATTATACTGAAATTTGATTACAGTTACAATTCGAAATTCTAGAATAAAAATGGCAGAGTAGCCTCTAGATAGAAGACGAAGAGAAGCAGAATGAAGATCCCCTTTTTAAAAGCCAAGCCAGCTGTATTTATAGGTGAAACTCCGGCTACAGGGCCTTCTCACCTACATGGGCCCACCAAAACGATCGTCGAGCCCAATTCGTCCATCCCATGCCGACTCGAAGCAACACCATGCCGACCCGAAGCAACACCATGGCTCGAAGCAACACCATGATGATCCGAAGTCGAACCCGAAGTAAACCCTATGCCGACCCGAAGTAGAACCCGAAACAACTCTATGCCAACCCAGAGCAACACCATGCCGACCCAAAGTCGAACCCGAAGCGAACCCTATGCCGACCTGAAGTAGAACCCGAAGCAACTTTATGCCGACCCGGAGTAACACCATGCCGACCCGAAGAAACTCGACCATTGCCGACCCGAAGGAAACCCAAAGCAGACTCCATGCCAACCCAAAGTAGAACCTGAAGCAACTCTATACCGACCCGGAGTAACACCATGCCACCCGAAGCATCACCATGCTGACCCGAAGCAAACCCTATGCTGATCCGAAGTAGAACCCAAAGCAACTCTATAATACTCGAGTTAAAAGTCGTAGCCTGTACGCATAACTGGACATTTGAAGCTTCTATGATATTCTGATGTTTCTTGTTATTAATTTTATCATTAGATTGTGTATTGAGCTGTATGTGCTCCAGAACTGAATTGTTTGTCTCTTTCTGAGTATTTTATATATTGACATAGATGCCAGGTTATTTTCGTTTTGCATGTTTTCATCCATGATCATGTCATTAATATCAGTCTCTTGATTCTGCGAAGCTGCTTTAGGTCTCCATAATATTGTGAATGGCAATGGGTATCAATATGTCCAAAGCTAGTACAATTTGAACACATTTGTGGTTTCCATTCATTAAAGACCTCTTGCCAAATAATTTTATCTATCTCCGTTAAAATAGAAATTCTATGCGGAAAATCAAATGTATTGTTGATTTCGATTAAGACCCTCGCATAAGCAATTTTAATAATACCTTCAGTGTACTTGTCTAACTTGATGGGGGATCTAAGAATAGAGGTAATTCGACTGATTCCTTCTTCCGTCCAGTAGTCAAGCGGTAATTTAGGGAAATGGACCCAAATCGGAATAGAATTTAGGAGTTCTTTGTTTAGTGGCATTCCAGGAGACCATCTCTTCATCATCATAAGTTTTTTGTTGTAGTAATAAGGACCACTTTCTATGATTCCATCACAGTCTTGTTTATTGTTAAATTTGATAACATGAAACCCGTTTTCCTTGGAGAAAATAGAAAATTCTTCTTCAGGCTTCCATACCCTAGATATATAATCTCTGAAATAAGGATAATATGGCTTAGGACCGACAACATATATCACAATGGCATTATCCCAATGCTTTCTAGCATCCTGAACAACTTCTATTCGCATCATGGCACATTTCAACTCGTTAAACTCTCGAGGTTGATAAATTTTTAGTGGAATTGAAACTGAAATATTATTACCCTTTACCACTTCGTTCCATGCCCGGCTCGATGTAGTGGAGAAATTCCACTTAGTTGTGTTAGATCTACTATCAAAATGAGATGGACAGTTTACGTTCTTGTTGACATGAAGTATATGGTTATGAATAGGAGGAGATAAGGAAGGATTTTGATCTAAGTTCTGTTTGAGATTATGAGCGAACGTGGGGTTAGAGGACTGCTATAGTGATTTGTTCTGACGTTTCCATTTTTACTTTTAAGGGGAATGAAGCCTTCATCTTGATCATCAGATGCAGCAGAAGGCTTCATAGGGGAGAAGCCGGGGGGATTTTCGATAGGAGTAGGCGGTGGGTCAGGAAGCTGACGAGATTGGGGACAGGAGGTTGAAGGGAGATCCATACACAAACTGGGGAAGAGTCAAGAAGGGGATTGGACAGAGAGATCTAGGCAAATGTAGACGAAATAGAAGACGGCGGCTGGGGAAACGCGATTAGGGTTTCGCCATGAAAGAAAACGCGATTTGCTTTTTCGAAATAGAAGACGGGAATAAACTAAGGAAATTTTTTTAGTAAGAAGGACATGTTACTTTTAACGTAAATTTACTTTTCACATAAGGAACGATATGCGGCAGATCTAGACGACGGTGCAGCAGATCTCGAGGATGGTGCAACAGATCTCGATTGTAGTGAGGGCAAGTTAGATAAAGACAATGATGGTTGGCTAGGGTTTTAGAGAAAATGCGAAGTTGAAGTGCTTTGATGATGTGGAGACAACGAGTACAGATGGAGAAGGGGTGGCTCTGGTGGCAGCAATGATCTCGAGTTTCAACATGAGCTAATGGTGAAGGAGAAGGAGAAGCAATAGGGAATTGGAGAAGAAGAAGACACACCGGATAAATGATGATGTTGATTAGTATCTTTTTTTTATTTTTGAAAATAGAATGATTATTTATGTTTCTGTTCCTAATGCAATTTTGCACTATCATTTATAGACATAAAATGTCTATTTTGTAATATGATTTTATAACATCATTTTAGATGTGTGTAGTAATGCTACTACATAGTATCATTATTTTTTTCTAAAAAATTTATGTACATTTATGTTCATAATGCTATTTAATAGTAGCATTTTATTAATTAGAGTAGTAGTTTCTGAATTGCAGTAGCTTTTTTAAAATTGTAATAGCGATTTATATTATAGCTTCTTTTTAGAAGTGTGTAGTAACAATACTGTATAGTATCATTTTTTATTTATTTAAATAAATAAAGTTATATATTTCTCTTCATAATGCTATTTTATATTAATATGTTATGAATTGTAGTAGTGGTTTTTGACTTATAATGGCTTTCTCAAAACTATCGTAGCAGTTTATAAACAATTACAGCTTTTTTTTAAATGTGTGTAGTAATAATATATGTAGTGTCATTTTTTAACTTTTTACATAAATATAGTTATGTATATTTCTGTTCATGAAGTTATTTTACAGTAGTATTTCATGAACTGTAGTAGTTGTTTATTAATTGTAGTAGTCTTTTTAAAATTGTAGTAGTGGTTTATAAACAATTGTAATTTCTTTTTAAATGATGTAAATATTATATCTTATAATGTTATTTTATAATAGCATCATGAGTTGTGGTATCAGTTTATGAAGTATGTTTACATTTTCTTAATTTATGGTATGGTTTTGAATTATAGTACCATTTTTAAGTTAATATTTTTAAATTCTACTTTCTGTTAACATTTTATGATTTTTCTTATTTTTTGAAAGTTTGTAATACTATTTTCATAAATTAATTTATAATGTTACTACATAGCCTTATAAATGTGGTATCATTTTTATTTAATTTTTTGAATATTTATCATGCTATTTTTTATAAATTAGTTTATAATACTGCTATGTACTATGTGTTTTGTATTTACTGAAATAAAAAAAGAATACAACAACTATATTTCAATTTTATCGTATAATGGTTGACCTTACCTTGTTTTATTACTTTTTGGTTAAATGATACGATTCAGTAGCATTTTTTAGTTGCTGTATTATTTTTTACGTCATTTTCTCATATGATGGCACTATACGATATCACTATTTTATATGTTACTATTTTTGTATTAATTAATGATCGATAAGCAAGATGAGATGAATAACGATGTTGTTATGAGATGAAAGATGTAGGCGGCATGGTGGACGGTGGATAGAGATGTGATTTTTTTAGGGTTAGGTTTTGAGGAGACGGCTAGGGAAGTGGCAGTTACAGAAGGCAGTGGCTATTAGCAATGGTAGAGCGCATGTGTAGGATAACGTAATGGTGCAAAAGCGTAGGGTACGGTGACATAGGGTGCGGTGACATGAGAAGATATGATTTTGGCATGCACGTGAAGAAGGTGTCCTTGTGATTAATTTTTGTGCATGTTGTCCTAGAAGCAAAAAACTTTATTCATTTGTCCTTTAAACTAAATTACTCTAAAATATATATGTTTTAGTAGTTAGTATTTATTTGAGTAAAAAATAAAGTATTAGTTTAAATTTTGAATTCAAATTTCAAAAAAATATTTTTCCATATTTATATATTTAAATTTCCAAAAAAGAACATTTATTTATAATGTCGAACCATTTCATCAAAATATTAATTCATTCTCAATTTGAATTTGAAATGTGTGTGTGTATCTTTATTAATAGTTGGCCAGGAAGCGCAAATTTTTGGTCAAATCGTGAACTTCCAAAATTGCCCTTTATATGGGACATATAAAAAATATATGTTAATGTATAATTAATTTAAACAAATGAATATATCTTGATTGATTGTATGCCATATATAGATAATTATGAATTTCAAGGTTATGCATTAAACTGTGAATAACTGATACAAATTTCAAAACGAAAATGGTTTTATAATGTTGGAAACGATTTAATTAGTTGATTCTGATTAATTAGTTTAGACAAATGAATATATATCTTGATTTATTGTATACCATATTTTGAGGTTTATGAATTTCAAGGTTAGGCATTAAACTGTGAATAAATGTAACAAATATCAAAAAACTTAATGAGTGCAAAAATAGATTTAAGGGAAGAGGAATAAAAGGTTGGAAAGTGGAATTAATTTGCATTAATTGAATAATGTCGTTATTATATCAATTTGCTGCACCATCAAGCAAGTGGCGGATATAACATTTATACAATTATGTGAATAAAAGCATAGCAAAACTATGGGCAGCGACCATATACCGTTATACAATTATGGGCAGCGACCATATAACGTTATACAATTCTATTTATAAACTGAAAAATATAATATGTTATGTGTATAGCAATGATACTGCTCTATAAACTTTTCAATAAAAAACATATTAGAGTATTTATGACCATTAGATATCACTCGGTAGCATATACCATGTATAACGTTACATAATATTTGACCATATCAGTCAGTTAAGATTTCTCTAGACTGTAATATTTTTCCCACCGTGATCCAAAAATTTCTGAATCAATGAATGAGTTAGGATACTGCAGATGAGTTAAAATAGACGTGGCATGCATATCCATAACCCTTAATCGGTCCAACATAGAAATATTCAAACTTCATAATACAAATATAGCATTCTAGAAATATCTACAAAATCCTACAAATGCCACTTTCTCTATCCATCCATATTCACATCTCTTTCCATCCCTATTCCTTTTCCACTTCTCTCTCCTATCATCTCCATTCAGATCTCTCACCACTACCGTTTCTTTTTGGACATGCTTCATTGAGTTGCTAGCTATCTTAACCTCAGATATCACAGTTTTAGGTTAGTGTAATTATACCACTAAAACTATGCTTTACACTATAGTAATCTCAGGAAAAAATATCATTTCTGCAACTGCAACTTCTACACTTCTGTTTTATATTAAAAAGGTAATTTGCACTTTTTAGATTTTGTTTGTATTGCTTATTTAAGTGCATTGTTCTATGTATTCTTTTTTCATGTTATTTTTTATTTTTAAATATATTTCGATCTTATTCTACAGGAAAAAAAATCATTTCTGCGACTGCAACTTCTACACTTATGTTTTATATTAAAAAGGTAATCTGCACTTTTTAGAATTTGTTTGTATTGTTTTTTAAGTGCATTGCTCGGTGTATTCTCAAAATAATATCATGATTACATGTTATTTACAAACATAAAATCAACTGATCGATGAAAATTTATTCCTTTTTCATGTTATTTTTTATTTTTAAATATGCATAATGATTATGCTTCTTATAAAAAATGTTCAAAAGTACATGTTAGTCGTCACGTTATTATTACTTTAATCTATATATTAAAAAATTAATTTCAACATACAACATAATTTATCAACCAACCAATGGATATTAAACACTCTGATAAGCAAAGGTCGACTCAAAAAGATGATATATCTCCAAAAACATCTTCAGCAAAAGATAGTGTACATGTTCAGAAATCAACAAATGACGATAAAAAAATCCCCCTCAAAAGATGATTATGGCTGGGATGATAAATTTACTTCTGAATTGCTAAGTGATATATCATTCAAAAATATTTGAAAATTAATATGACTAATATGATTAAATTTTATTATCTTATCGGTTTTCTCTTGCTGTTTTTGCTATCAACATAAACTTCCATAAATGCATCTCTATAGATATTACCAAATGTTATTATCACTTAAAAATAAGATCTAGCAACTATACTTTTTTACAAATTCAATACGCTCTCCTACATATATTACCAAACTTAGTGTTACTTAAAAATATGATCTAACAATTAAACTTCATATACGTTGCCGCTCTTTATTAATTGATAACAGAAACAACAATTCAACCTAACAAAAAATTAAATGTTCCAACCTAAAAGTGAAATTCAAACTGATTACACATGATTCCAACGCAAAAACATAGCTACATATTTTAAAAATATTATTTCTCTTAAATATGTTAAACACATATAATTTGTAAAAAAATCAATTTACTCGCAATTTATGTGCTATCATCACGCACGAAGCGCATGCCATAACACTCGTGTGTGTATATATAATGTTGAATTAATAGAAAACATCTTTTTTGGGTCAAGCCTATTAAGGGATATGTATTATATGTTAAGAAATAAACCAAGGATGTTTCAATATCTAGGCTTTCCTTATTACAATAGTTTTCCTATTGTACAATTACTTAGACTCTAAGTAACGTGACTATAAATAATTGGTTATGAATTGTATAACATTATCAAGTGGTAATAAAGTATTCTTCTATTCAATAAATCTAGGGGGCTGCTATTGGCATCTAAGAAAATGCTTTTGGCTACCATTAAATTTTTATTGCCTAATAATACTTTTCATATGCTTATGGCCATCAAAATCTATTTTCTTATTCATTCCTAAACAACCATAGCACGTTCATCTCCCTTGCCAAAAATCGCATACACTGTCTCAAAACATCAATAAAAATTTTTTTAAACCTTGATGCAAAAAATATCTCTGCTTTTGTCCAATAAATGAAACCAACTGAAGATTTAGTGGTGATCCTAATTTTGATGAAAAAATAGCCTAGTTTTCTTATTATTTTTTAAAGTTTAATTTTCTTCTAATAACAATGTTAGATATGTTGTTTATGGTTTTTTAATTGTTATTTAAGGATGATTTTAATGAACTTATGGATATAAAGTTCGATGTTGTTGTAATTGAAAATATGTAAGTTATTGAATGTTAATGTTTTATCATACAATGCTTATGCTATTTTTTCCCTTCTATTTTTATTTCCTATTTTTGTTTTTTAGATGGAAGATGCCAACCACAATAAATTGTAGACACTTAATGTTTCGAATAAAAGGTTTTTGATAGTGAAATGAAGAAGAAGATGATTGATCAAATGCTTCAATAGGCATGCAAGTTGATTTGATAAACCACTTTTTAGCTGACCAAGCATTTATTCAAAATTTCATCATCCTAAACACGGATGAAAAAACAAATTTTATCATTTAATTTCTGACATGTTGTGTATGTTATATTTTTTTATCGTGTCTTGAAAAGAGTTGAATTTGGCTTAGATAATAGGAGGTATAATTGTTGTGCTTTAAAATATTTGGATGCATGTTTACCTCATATATAATAAAGTTGGTGTTAAGAAGTAGAAAACAAAATTTTGTGTGGTGGTCTTTCGTTCTGCGAGCAAGAAGTATTTTTATGGGTGCAATAGTAGCACACTAAATCTATTCTCATCTCCAACATGGTATCAGAGGAGTGTTCTAATTTGATGTGTTAATCTCATCCTTTTTATTATAAAAATTTTCCCCTTTCTTTCTCTCTTCTCTTTGTTTACTTCCACCATCACCAAGCTCCACATACATCACAACTACACCGCTCCCAAATTACATTATCAAACCACCACTTTGGTTCTACCTCCACTCAGATCCGCTATCAACAACTCGTTGCAATCAAATCTAACATCTACACCAAAGAATTCCCACCAAATACATAATTTACAACTAGCAACTGACCTAGATACCAGACTCAAATCCATTTCAGACGACTCATCAACAAGAAAATTTGCAAACTGGCTCCGCATCTGCTACTCGACGCATGCCTCCATGATTTCCAAAGTCCATCTTTGTTTCCAGGTTATGTTTGTTAATCTAAGTTATTTTATTTTTGGTTCAAGAGTAAAAAAGGAGAGGGCGTTATTATTTTATTTTTTGAAAAAAAAAGAGAAGAAGAAAAAACGAAAAAAACAAAGAAGAAAAATAATAATAGAATTTTGGGATGCCAAATTGAAACCCAAACAAACTCTTAAATGTGAACCAGGCATTGATAAATATTTACATCTTTCATTGATTACGCTCCTAATATCAAAGAACGTAGTTGAGAATGTTGTTTTATCCATAATAATTGACGATCGGAAGTTTGTTATTGGAACTCTTTCGGTAGAAAATGTATTTAGATATGTCATAGTCTAATGTTTGAAAAAGAGTTTCAATTGTCTCACAATTCCTCGAGTACAACTATTCAATTTACTAGTCACAAGTCTCTTCAGAATTATCATTCTCTATAGCCACAGGTTATGTCCGCCTCTTCATTTTTAGGTCAAATACATAATACCTACTCAAGTAAGTCATCTTTATGGGTCTTGGATTTTAGTGCTTCCTACCATAAGTTTCGAGACTCTTCATCTTTTTCTACTTTGCCTTCATCATCCTCCATTCCTGTTATGATTGTTGATGGCACTATTATGCCTTTAACGGGAGTTGGTTCTGTTGTTACTCTTAACTTATCTCTTTCCAACGTTTATCGTATCTTTAATTTCACATTAAAACTTGTATCTGTTGGTCAGTTACGCAGCTCTGGTAATATAGTAACATTCACTCCTGATTATTATTTTGTGCAGGATCTACAATGTCAAAAACTGATCCGAATAGGCCATACGGAAGGGGGACTATATGTTTTGAATGAATTAAAAGTTCCAATTAGTACTGCTACTAGTATTGATTTATCTTCTTTTCGTTTGTGTTCTTTCTCCTCTAGTATTTATTTATGGCATTCTCATTTGGGTCATGTATCTTCTCATTTGAGATTTTTAACATCCATGGGTGCATTAAGAAATTTGCAAAATCATGGTATTTCATATTGTAGTGGATGTAAATTAACAAAGTTTTCCACTTTACCCTTTCACAGTAGCATATCTGTTTCTTCTGCTCTATTTGATTTGATTCATTCAGATCTGGGGGGACCATCTCCAATTCCCACTAAATGAGGGTTTGGATATTATGTGTCCTTCATTGATGACTATACACGCTATTATTGGGTATGTTTAATGAAACATCGATCTGAATTTTTTGAAATATATAAAAACTTTAGAGAACTTGTCAAGACACATCATTCTTCTGTTATAAAATGTTTTAGGTGTGATTTAGGTGGATAATACACCTATAATAAATTTTATGAATTACTTTTTTTGAATATACTCAGGAGAACCTAATGGACTGGTAAACTCATGGGGGGAATTAAGTTGTGCATGTCCACTTCAACTCATGGAACCTATAACCCTCGAGTATTACTTTTTGCGAGAAGTGTGTGCAAAATAGGGCTCGAACCTGTGTGAATTGCTTTCTTTGGATGGAACTATTAAACAAACCTCATGTATTGATACTCCTTAATAAAATGGAGTTGTAGACAGAAAACATAGACATATTCTTGAAACTGCTAGATCTATGTTATGCTTCTGTTACTAGGGAATTTTAGGGTGAAGATATTCTCATAGTTGTTAGACTAATTAACAATATTCCTTCTTCTCCATTTTAGGTATTTCACCTTTTTAAAAATTATATGCACATGCACGTGATTATTCTATTTTTAAAGTGTTTAGGTGTACTTGTTTTGTTCTTCTTTCTCATGTAGAATGTAACAAATTATCTTCTCGGTCGGCTATTTGTGTTTTTCTTGGCTATGATGAGGGTAAAAAGGGTTATAGATGTTTTGATCCAACCACTCAAAAACTTTATTTGCCTAGAAATGTTGTTTTTCTTGAACATGTTTCATTTTACTCTATCCCATCTAACACTCATAGTTTAACCAAATCCGATCTAATTTATATTGATCCATTTTCTGAGGATAATAATAATAATACTAATAGCCCTATAGAAACTGAAACAATTAAAACACCTGAAGTTGCGTCCTCCCCTTCTATGGCCCCTCAATCTCTAACTGAGCATGTAGATCCACCTCTTCGTCATTCCACATGCATTCGTAAGTCTACAAACTTACCTAATTTTGCTTGTCCTTGTTACTCTTCATCTATTTTTTCGTTCTTAACTTCCATTCATAAACTTTTTATGCCAACTACGTATAAAAAGGCAGTTCTTAATTCTTGTTGGTGAGAGGCTATAGACAAAGAACTTTTTGCCTTACAAAGTACAGGTACTTGGGATTTGGTTCCTCTACCTTATGGTAAGAGCGTTGTTGGTTATCATTGGGTATATAAAATCAAAACCAAATCCGATGGATCAATTAAAAGATATAAAGGTAGATTGGTTGCAAAAGGTTGGTCTCAACAGTATGGCATAGATTACAAGCAGACATTTGTTCCGGTTGCGAACATGACTATCGTTCGTCCTCTCATTGCTGTGATTTCCGTTCGAAAATGGTCATTTCACAAACTGATGTTAAAAAGGCATTCTTGAATAATGATCATAAAGAAGAAATTTATATGGAACCTCTTTTGGGTGTTCCCCATGAATTTGGATATGTTTGCAAGCTTAAAAAGCATTGTATGGACTTAAGCAAGCACCTCGTGCTTAGTTTGAGAAATTTTTTGTTATGACTAAATCTCTTGGTTTAGGCTCTAGCTTTCATGACAATGCATTTTTTGTTAAAAATACTAATGAAGGATGTATCATACTATCATTATATGTTGATGATATGATTATTACAAGAGATGATGTGCATGGCATTTCTTCCTTAAAAAAAGAGTTAGCTATAAAAATTAAAAACGAAAGATTCGGGTCCTCTAAAATATTTCTTAAGAATTGAGGTGGTATACTCACCAAAAGGTTATCTTCTTTCTCAGTCAAAATATGTCATAAATATTCTTGAGAAAGCTAAACTTATTGATAATAAAGTCGGTGATATTACTATTGAAGTTAATGCAAAATACTCTCCTTCGGATGGTATATCACTATCGGATCCAACTTTATACCATACCATTATTAGAAGCTTGGTTTATCTTTAATATCACTCATCTAGGTATATCATATGTTGTTTATGTTGTTAGTCAGTTTGTAGCTTCCCCTACAATAGTTCACTAGGACCGTCCTTCGTATTTTAAGGTATCTTCGAGGTACTATTTTACATAGCCTTCTATTTCCATCCACCTCAACCTTGAAATTGTGTGCCTACTCTGATGCTGATTATGGCAGCAATCCCACAGATCGCAAGTTGATTACTGGCTTTCGTATCTTTCTTGGTAATTCTCTTATATTATGGTAGCTGAGTATCGTGCTATGGCATCTGCCACCAAAGAGATTGTTTAGTTATGTAGGTTACTTACATATATAGGGGTGCCTTTTTCCGAGCCTACTTTCATGTACTGTGATAATAAGAGTGTTGTTCAATTTCTCGCAACTCGGTTTTTCATGAGCGTACTAAACATATTGAGATTGATTGTCATGTCACACTTCATCATCTTGAGAAAGGCATTATTACTCTGCCTTTCGTTCCCTCTTCCAAGCAGATTGTAGACCTCTTTACCAAGTCAAATTCAGTTTTGCATTTTCGATTTTTAGTTGGCAAACTCTCAATGCTTATGGCCGCCGGATTGTGAGTTTTCGGAGAGTGTTAAGAGATATGTATTATATGTGAAGAAATAAACCAAGGATATTCAAGTTCTAGGCTTTTCCTTATTAGAATAGTTATCCTATTGTACAATTACTTAGGCTCTAAGTGATGTGGCTATAAATAGTTAGTTATGAATTGTATAATACAATCAAGTGGTAATAAAGTATTTCTCTATTCAATAAATCTATTCTCATCTTCAACAAAGCCCATAGTATATGTATATGTTAGGGTTGTCTCGCATGTTACAAGAAGAAATGATAGTTTGGAATTGGAATATTCTCACATCGTTAAATAACTTGGACAAGTAGTATATAAATACGGGTTGGTAGGCAAGTAACCTTGGGAATTTCTTTTGTTATGATAAAGTGTGTGTCAACTCTTATGCGTATGCAACGTGTCGTGGATAGGAAGCTTGGTTTGACCGTCGTTATACAACAATTGGTATCAAAGCCGAAGGTTAAGAACTGGGTCATGCAGACAAACAATGCTCTCAAAAGTACTCCAAGAGGATGCGAGTAAAAAGGAAGATTGGTAGGATTGTCTCATATGTCACAAGGAAGAACAACAGTTTGAAATTGGAATAGTCCCACATCGTTAAATAACTTAGAGAAGTGGTGTGTAAATATGGGTTGGTAGGCACATAACATTGAGGATCGCTTTTGTCACAATAAAGTGTGTGCCAACTTATATGCGTACGACACATGATGGAGATGGGAAGCTTGGTCCAACCACCACTACAGGACAATATATATATATGTACGTATGTATGTATAAAATACTTTATAAAATAGAAATGGGCCAAATCCAATTAATACACTAATTTTAAAATAATATACATATATAATTAAAATGCAATATATATATATATGCACACACTCACTCTCTCTCTCTCTTATAATTTGAATTTAACCAAGATGTTTATTTATGGTTAAATATGATTAATGTAGTGTAATAATGTTTTATATGAAATACCACACATATAGCATATATTACATGTTCAATATATGATATGTATGTATATATATATATATATATATATATATATATTATATGGTTATAGATCCCAACAATCACATATGTAAATACTTATATATATAATTACATGCACACATATTATAACATATGGATAGATTAGGTTAATGAATGTTTACACCTTTAACGTCTTTATAGTATTTACATGTGAATATAAGATATCCAACGTTAATTATAAAACAAACTTTAATCAAAATAAGTCAAGGACTACTTGCTTCAAGTGACAAGTGGTATGCTGCTTTAAACAGAGGTTTTAAAAGTTATGGATTTGAACCCTTGAGACATCAAAATAAGTGCTCTGCTTGAATAAAGTACCGCTCTTGTTATAAAAAAAAATTAAATCGCAAATCATTCGTCATATCAAATTAACATTAATCGTGATTTAATGTAACTATCATGGTAAAACAAGTTAAAGATCTAGTGCAATAACTTATAAAGGAAATCTTTTTGAAATTTGTCTCTTTATCCCACTACTGGATGCACCAGATCCAACATTTTCACGTTGAGAAGTTTCTTGGTTAGGTTGGAAAGCATCGCTAACTCCTTTGAATTTACATTGCAGTCTTTAGTTTCAATCTTGAAATATACTGATTTCTTTTCCTATTCATAATCACATTTGAACTTTATAAGGCATTAGATTACTAGTTAACTCTTCAAATTGAGTTTTGAGAGATCTTTGGCTTCTTCAATAGACTAAGTTTTTTCGCCCAGTTAAGGGCTAAGGATTTCAAAATTTTAGAGAACATTTCAAAATTAGTGCATTCATGCCTAGTGCAATGAGGAAATGTTGTATGTCTTTAAGTCGTGAGTAGATGTCAATAATATTCTTATTAGGCTTCATCTTAAACTCTAATATTGATTCTTAAGCATTGAGTTTTACTTTGGTAGTCACTTCTTAAGTAACTTGCAAAGTATGAAATGCTATATAACTTACCGTATTAAATTTAATTTTGTCAAGGGCACAAAATAAGATATTAATCACCTTTGAATTATTTCTAGTTATAGTTTTCTGATCATCGCTTCATGTACAAAAGTTGGTAGTAGGTTGCACATACTTAACTTGAGTCATGTTACGTATCTAAAGACCATTCGTTTGCATACAGATTCTTGTACATGTAGACCAATAAGCATAGTTTGTGGCTTTGAATAAAAGTGGACGTATTGTGGATTGATCCACTGAAAATGTAGCAAAGCTAGATCCGTCCATATTTCAAATTTCTCATAAAACTTTGTTACAATTTTTGAGAAAACCCGCTATGATATCAAATGGAAATGAACCGAGGTGGGTCAACATAACCAACTACTTAAATATGTAAAGTAAAGAGTAAAGAAAGCAAGTTTCGTAAGTGTAGTGCATAGAGACACAATCAGTTTATATTGATCTGGATTCTCCTTCGTAGGTTGAGTCCCATAGCAACTCCATGAATTTTCATTAAATCAAAACCTCACTTTGTCTAGGTAATAGTCTTTACAAAACTGCCAGTTGATATTAGACTATAGTAATGCATAATGTCTTTTTACCCAATGTCAACTACAAAAATCTTTGTTTGGAAAATCTGGTATCTTTTGTCAAATTGAGTATAAGTTCCTATAACCCTTAACAAAATAGTAGTCTATATGTGCAGAGTGGTTTAGGAAACAGTTTTAAGATTAAAATGTGATTTTAAAGTGAAGATCAATGACCTTAAAAACAGAGAGAAAATGAGCACGTTGAATGCTTTTGGGTGCAAGAGTACAGAAAGAACTGAGTGCTAATTTCATTATAAAAGTGTTTGAAAATTGAAGCTTTATACACAGGTAAAAAGATGCATTCAAAAGATGTGATCCATGAAAAGTTCTGTGTTTTCCGTGAAAATTGCAATAGATCGATCCATTACTCATATGTTGGCTTATTTTGGCATAGATCGACGTATGATTTGGATTTTTTTTCAATTTGACCCGATATTGCAAACTTATTACGCAAATAGCCCTATATGAAAACTAATTAGAAACATGACACGGTTTCGACCAACTCAGCGCTGAGTTGGCCAGAATGAGGCGTAATTTCAAATTGCACCAGTACACATGTTTTTTTTTGGTTCGTGTATACTAGCGCAATCTCAAATAGCGCCAGTATACATAAAAACATATGGGTGCATTTTGAGATTGCACCAGTTGGCGCAATTTGAAATTATGCCCTAACATATACAAATAGATCAGCTCCCTTTCTTCCTCCTCGCTTTTCCACTTTTCAAACAAATATCCAAACCCCCATTTTCCAAAAATCAAAAATTAATCTCCGTTTTTGCTGATTTCTTCTCAAAATTGAAGCATGGCTAGTTCATTGACATAAGAAGCCCTTATTGGTATCAATTCTAAAAATAATTTGCATTTTATTCCAAATTAGGGTTTTTGATTTTGAAATTGCTAGCATTAGTTACTTTGTAATGGTTGTTTGATCTTGAAATTCACAAAGTAGTTGACTTTATGTTGTTGAACATAGATTTGTAGTTGAATTTGAAAGTATTGATTGGATATTAGATTTGAAAATTTTACTATGTTGAAATAAATTAATAGCATTTGATGTAGATTATGCCAAGATGCTACCTGGACCGATTGACTGTAGTGTATTGTACCTGCAAGAATGTCATCAATCAGGCCACAACGCTATGATGGCACTAATACACTTTCTTATGCAATATTAACCTAGATATTTGTTATTCGTAGTTCTTATGTATTGTTGTTTTTCTGACAGAACAAAAATCTAGTTACAACTATTTATCACTCATCGACGGTGAAGACGGTTACTTCCCTCGTCCCACCATGCTAGAGCTGTTAGATCGAGTTGGCTTCTTACTTATATTTTGATTGGGTTACACCCAATTGGATCGTCACCTTATCACAACCTTGGTGGATAGATGGATGTCGGAGACATCTACATTCCACCTTAGAGCCGGGGAGATGACCATCACGTTGGCCAACGTTGTTGTGTTGCTCATTTTACCCATAGCTGGTGTTCCGTTAAGCAATCCCGAGCCAGCTGATTACATGGACATGTGCGAGAGGCTCTTAGGTCTATCTCCTCCTCCCGAGCAATAGTGGGGTAACGAGATGATGGTTACCACTTGGTTTCGGTAGTAGCTTAAGGGTGACATTCCAACAGATGCATCGTAGATGCAGATTGAGCAGCGCGCTCGAGCTATTATACTGCATATCATCACTTTGCGTTTGATCTGTAATCATTTGAAGACCCGTGTCTGGCTCAGGTGGCTTCATTATATAGAGGACTTTGATGTATGCAGGCAGTATTCGTGGGGCAGTACGTTTCTTGCGTATACATACACCGAGCTGACTAGGCTATTTTTGCAAGAGAATGCATCTATTGGAGGTTGTTTGACTTTAGCACAGGTATTAGCATTTTTCCCCATCATATGCATATATTTTATGTTCGTATAAATTGCATCTTATGTATATACACATTTGCAGCTATGGTCTTAGACGTTTCTTACAGTCGAGAGAATAACAATGAAGAGATCATATGTTGATTTATCTTTACCGTATGGTGCTAGGTATATTTACTACGTTATTTTATTACGCACACGTTATGATCCACTAATTCTTATTGTGAATGCAATGACTTGATTGTGATGTTGTGACATGGACTCCATACGCACATGCGCTTGGACAGCTTACGCCCTTATGCATCGCTTCGATTCATCTTTGGACAGCACGGGTGCCAATTATTTATTTTGGTGATGTAGCTTTTCATATTCCGAGCAGAGTGATGCAACAATTTGGTATGAGACAACATCTATCAGAAGTAGCTCCTCATTATAGGATTGATAGCTCGGTAGGAGAGTATGATATGGCGATTGTTATCCCGCATTTTGGCATGGCCGTGATATCATCGACTTGGCTAGAAACAAATGGTCAATAGCTTTAGGAATCGATTACGTACGGTAGTATAGACGATGGTCGGGCGGATTTGGACTGGAAAGCAATCAGGGTGCAATCGGCATGGAGTAACTAGCATGTCCCCGTTAAGTTATATTTCAAATTTAGAGTCAATCAGAGTCATATGTTCGAGTTACAGATGAAGCAAGGATTTGCATAGATCGGTCAAGAACAAATCCATAAGATAGTTTAAGTCATCGGAGAACGCTCAATATCTCAAGAATCCACAAGGCTAATCCATTTGAAACTTCCAAGGCATCAACAAAATGAAGTTTGAGGCTTACAAAAACGACTACGAGTCCTAAAGTTGCATTTACGATTTGGCCGATCATTTTGGGCAAGTCCTAAAAACGATCGGTATGTTCCAGTGCATAATCCAATTTCAACTAAGATCGATCCATATCTCCTAAGTTACAAGTCAGAATGATTCCATACTTTAGAAGCAATATCAAGGGACATGTGGGACCCTCCAAAAACAATCGCACTAAAATTGGAGACAAGAAAAAAGATCGGCTAAACTTAGGCTGATCGTTCCTGCTGGTCGAGTTAGATATGTCGATTGTTATGGTGAGCCCCTATGGACCTAGAGAGCCTTCTGTCGAAATCTTAGCGAAATACGTCATCATCTCTCCCTATAAATACAGGCCCCATGGTTCACTTTGGGGGACTTTATGCTGCTGGTTACCTTAGTCTTTATTGTAATCAAGTTTTTCCTATTACCTGCTGTTGTAATCAGATTATTAGTGGATCAATAAAGATAATCTTCAAATTGGACGTAGGCATACAATGCCGAACCACTATAAATTTCCGCGTTCTTGATTATTGTGTTTATTAGTCTGTTAGTTAATACTACTCCTCAGTTTCAATTTTACTTTCTTCATTTACTTCTCTACACAAATCTATTCTTTGGTGTTTGTGACCAATTTGGTTGCAAACAGCGATTGAGACATCGAATCATCGCTATATGCATACGCAACAAAAATGGGACCTCACGCTATCAAACGATAGTATTATACTTGGTACCGGTACATCACTCGACCTTATATTCTTCGTGTTGTAGAACCTCCTATAGAGGTAGAGCAGCATGCTAAGATAGATCTGTATACTCCTAGAGCTCCTCTTGAGAGGAATGTGGTATGTACAGTATTGATAAACTAATCATATTTAATGTATATAATTGTTAATTGCTATTTTTTGGTAGGCAGATGGTATTTACCGTGTGATGGAGT
The DNA here is from genome assembly GCA_030737815.1 of Allium fistulosum. Lineage (NCBI taxonomy): Eukaryota > Viridiplantae > Streptophyta > Magnoliopsida > Asparagales > Amaryllidaceae > Allium > Allium fistulosum. The sequence continues at coordinate 905,876,569 of CM060903.1, forward strand.
TAGTTGATGAGCTATCAGATGAGGTGTCGGAGTGTTCGAAGGGAAAATGCTTTAGTGTGAAGCGTAATTGCAATCAAGCTCGCGAGACCTGCTGTAACGAACCGTATTTTTAGCTATTTTAATTTTTTAGATTTAATGTAATTATTAAATAAAAATGGTTAAAAAAAATTAATGATTTTGAATGCAAGTATTGGATATGAACTTGAATAAAATTTTGAAATAAACTAATTTCGAAGATTTAAGTAATAATAAGTATTGAAAGGTAATGCTATGTATTGAATGTGTTTGCAATCAATAGTTGGATTAAATAATAAATGTTGAATTCATTAGATGTAAATAAAGTAATTGATTGATAACTAAAATTCATCTAAAATCTAATATTGGAATTTTTTGAATATTGAACAATTAAGTTGTTTAAATTCAATATTGGAAATTATTTGAATAATTGAATTCTTAATTTAATATGATTAAAAATGATATCGGAAGGTGATTTAAATTTTATTTAAACAACAATGAAGATTTTTAACATTTAAAATTGAATTTAAAAGTGAATAATTAGAAATCAGAAATTTTATATTATAATCGAGACGTTAAAAATAGCCTTCCGGGGCACAGTCTTGGATTTCGAAAAAGCCAATTCCATTGGATCCGTAATAGTGTATTATTATCGAATTTCAAATTTCGTAGTGTTTGGAGTTATCGTTTGGTCGTTCGGGATAGAAACGCGTTGAGTTTAATATCGAAAATTCAATATAATAATTGGGTCCAAAAAGCTATCTTCTCCATATGATCGAATTAGGCCCCAAAACATGTTCCATTGTGTTCATAATAGGGGTAAAGCATTATAAACGCCAGGCTGCATGCTTCGTTTGAAGTTCGTACGGAAAAGTACGTGAGTGGTGGAAAATAATAATAAAATATTATGTATACACCTATATATATGCATGCACGGTAAAACCCTAGCCCTAACTATAGCCGCCGCCCCTTTTTGTTTCTATGGTCGATATCCCATGGCCTTCCCTCCCCAAATCCTCCTCATCCAAGCGATATTAGGCCGAAGCTTCAACTAGAAAGTTGTAGAGGCCAGCAAGATCTACGAGATCAACGGTCGAGATCGAGTAGGGAGGTCCACGGCAGTGGCAAATCAATGATGAAGGTCGTGCGTTCGTATGCGTTTTCCATGGGCTAGAGGCGACCGAGATTCTTGGTATCATGGCTGAAGGAGGAGCTCAGGATGGCCTTTCGAATGATGGTCATTGATCGAACTCTAGGGCGACGATGGTGGTGCGGCATCGAACTGTAGGAGGCGTGCATTGGGTTCTCGTACGCGATTTTGCCTGGAACACACGTGATCGAGAAGAAAAGGAACTCGCGGCCTGGATCTCTCAGATCTAAATTTGAACGGCCAGGATCTCTTAGGGTTTAAAAAAATATAATTTATTTATATATTAATTCGTGAAATCTTATAAATCACGTATTTTTCGCATACGCTGTCACAATTGGACGAAACAAGCGGCAACAGGATCGTGGTGACGAGCAATATATCATGGAACTAATTTGGAGTTGATTAGAGCTTGTGAATATTTTAGGTTAAATCGAACGTCGTTCGATTTGATTTAAAATTGAAAATGCAAGGTGAGTGTTTCACAACGCTCACAACGTACTGAAATTTTCTGATGTTCATAAATTATATCATGAAGTTATTTATTTATTGATTGTCATTTGGTAGTTGAATTGACGTATAAATTGATATCTGAATTAACTGTAGAAATTAAAATTGACAGTTAAATTTGAAATAGGAATTTAATTGCCAATAAAACACCCGATTTTAAGAACTATAAAATTGTTGTGAATTATATTGACTGTTTGGATGATTGATTGCGATGGATGCTACTGGTTGATATTTTGGATGATTTATTCTGATATATATTATTATTACCCTGTATATTATTTACAATATAAAAACTGTAAATTGAATTATTTCGAATATAGAAAGAAATAGGTTAAAATCATATATACCTATGACATTGTGATTTGAATTGAAATGATATATATCCATCCTTGAAATTAAATTGAAATAACTGATTACTTAGCCATAGATAGAAAATTATATACGGACACCGGATTGGTTAAATTAAATGATTTTAAATTTTTGATTTGAAATTATTTAAATGGTTTTGATTTAAAGGAAACAAAAATCAAATTTATAGAAATCAAATTATTTTCAAACTTGAGCTCTGAATATTGAAATTTAAATTTGGTAATCGAATTTGTTTAAATAATCGAAGTTGAGATTTTGAAGTTATAATCGAAATATAATTTGAATTTTTGGAAATCGATTTGTTTTAAAAGATTGAACTTTTATTCGAACTTTGAATATTACTAGCTAAAAGTGATATAAAAATGATATTTCGAAATTGAGCTCAGAATTGAATTATATTTGAAGATTGGTATTTTAAACTGAATATTGAGGGATAATTGATTTAAATGTTTTGAATCGATATTTGAAAATCGAGCTCGAAATTGATATAAATTGAAATTGAAATTGAATTAATTGGATTTGAAAGTGGAATTGAATTAATTTGAAATCGAAGTTGAAATTAATTTGAATTGAAATCAAAATTGAATCGATTGAATGGAAATTGGAATTGATTTGAATTGGGAAGTTGGAATTGAATCGGTTTGACTTTAAAACTATTTTCAAATAAATTATTTAATAAAAAAACTACTCAAGAGCCATCTTCTTAGATATACAAATTATTTTGGTTTTCCAAATTATTTTGCTACATAAACCATTTCAATACTTAAACCATTTTATATTAAACTATTTTAAACATTTAAACTATTTTTAACTATTTTAACCATTTACGCTATTTTTAAATATTTTAATTATTTAAACTATTTTAAACTATTCAAACTATTTTTCAAAAAATTCAAACTGGTCAAGAGTGGAATGTTATTTTTAAATCATGGATTTAAATACGAATTGGCTTAAATGAAGTTATAACCCAAACTGGAATTTGAAACGATTTTGGAAGCGAAATCGAGATATTAAGGCGAAAATGATTTTGAACTGAAATAGTATATTTTGAGTAAATATGATGATTTCGAAATGGATTTGATTGTGAAGCGAATATGATATTTTGATATCAAGTATGAACTATTTTCAAAATGTAAAAGTACCAACCGGTATGAAAAATGACGTTTGGTTGTTAAAGAGACCAGGGCCGGATATGGGCATACTCTCTGTCGATACCGGAACTACCTTAACAACCGTGTACGCGGAGGAGACTCCAAAACGAAGTGGTTGGATTTGGCATCGTTTGTTGGATTTGAAGAAAGAGAACGATGATGGATAGACCCCGACACTTGTGCCAATTTGAAATGACTAAAACAGGACGGCTTGACAGGGCCAAGGGGCTAGCTACCCTGAGCAGACGCATTTCTTCGTTTGAATATACTATTTTGATTATTATCGGTGATCACCCTCCGAATTATAGGAGTGTTGGACACGATGGGTGGTCATAGCTGTGATGTGTCACCACCAGCCCTGCGACCCGAACTGGTAGTATCCTACCTTGGGCATTTTCTCACGTGTCTTGTCATACTTTTATCCCTATACAAGACCCATACGATTTTGGTTTAGTGTTGTTGTATTACGGTGCATCCTTGACTACCGACGTTCTACTGGTGGTGTCAAATGCAAACTGTACGCCAATGCTTAAAAACGCGTTAAGGGGGATTAATATAAAGCCTTAACGCTAAGAAAAATATTTATTTTATTGATTAGACATTATATATGTAGCGTATTCTACTACATATAAATATTTTAACGGATCCTTAAGAGATGAAAAATCCCGTAACATCTTTTGAGTTGTTGCACGCACATTATACACTGGATAGGAGATGTGAAACCCCATAAATATCTCTGACGCCATGACACTCATATTATATGCGATATCGATTTGACTCACATAAGAATATTTTAGTCCTGACTCGAGTGCTTTGTCTTTTCATTACGCTCGGGTCAGTCCTGAGTTTTTCAGCTTATTGAAGATTTATTCTCGAGAACGAAGATGAAGATTTGGTATATTACTACTATTACTATCCATACATCATGTTGTCTGCTGCATTGCTTTATTTATCCCTGATGTATATATAACTCTGATAAATGTTGTATAGATTATAATCAAATGTATTATATAAACAGCTTCATGAACTGTTTATTTGATTATTATATTTTATCATTCCGCTATGAGATTCTGTGTTTGTTTTCTTCTTCTGTTCTTATTTTTCTTAATTAACCTCATTGATTATCTATATTCTGGATTGTTTAAATTGGACATGTGTGGATTATTGTCGATTTAAACCTTCCGAAATATGGGTCGTCACACCCGCACCACCTCCTCCTCCTCCTCCTTCTCCTCCTGCACTCATAAAAGCACCTCTAGAAGAGTTCGACTCTCCTCCGGAAGTGTTTAATCCTCCTCCTACGACATTAGTATACCAACGACATCGACGGAAGGGAAAGGCTCCATCATCTTCTCAAACCTCACAAGAACAATTTGAATACAGGCCTTCACAGCCGTAGGGGTCCAACCAAGCAAGCAAGGAGTCTTTGTCGGACAATGTTCCATTAGCATGGAGGAAGAAAAAAACTCCTCTAGAAGTGAAGAGGTTGTGTTAAACCGTTGTTGTGGTATGTTGTTAGTTGGATGTTATGTTGTAGGTTGATTTGAATTGTTGGTTTAATGTTTTGATGTTATTTGATTTGGAATGTTGGATTATTTGTGTAATGTTTATGTGATGTTTAATTTGGATCGTTGGTTTGGTGGAGTATGTGTATAATGTCGCAATTTTGCCATTTGGAGTTGTATAGATAGTGTTGTTGAATTTTATAGGTTGTGGGGTATGTTTTTATAGGTTTCTGTTTTGAAACCTGTAAAACATATCTAGGGCGCAATTTCAAATTGCGCCGGTTGGCGCAATTTGAAAAGCCGCCTTCTGGCGCTATTTGAAATAGCACTCCAATAAAGTGTTGTTACTGGTTTTACAACACAGCCCACTCCCCTCTCTCTTTTCATTTCTCGCTTGACCAAACTCAACATAGCAAACCCATAACCCCAAATACCTTCCTTTCTACAATTCTACATCATCTCTTATCCAAAAAATTTTTTACGGATTTGCAACACAAACGAAGGTAATCTTCTACATTTAAAGTAGCTTTCCAATTTATTTTCATTTCTGTAAACAAGTTTTTATTCACCATTGGTAGCAATGGATCAATGGGAAATTGATGATGAGATTTTAATGATACACATGGAGGCGTTTGAATCTAATGCAAACGTGGTGGATGTTGAAGCAAATCACCATAGAGCAGGTAAAGAAGTTTGCAATGAAGCGGGAGAAGTTTTTGAACAACCTGAACATGTACCAGGCAACATGCAAACGTATTTCATCGCAATACATGGCGGTAGGTGGGAAAATCATGGTAGAGCACTAGCTATTAGACAGGCCCTCCCACTGAAATTATGTTACTGTAATAGCATATGTGAAGTGAGCGTGAAAAAAAAATCGAGTGCAGGTCGTAGATACTATGTATGTGCCAATTACAAGTTGACTAGAGAAATTCCTGGATCGTTCAGCTTTTGTACTTTTGCTAAGTGGATTGATCCTCTATGTGTCGTAAAGGACATGAGTATGCACTTCAGATGCAAGAAGAAAACTCACGCTTGAAAAGGGAGATTTACCGATTGAAAGAAAAATATGCGGACCTCGAGTCGAAACTCCTTAGATACCTAATGAGTAATTTATTGTATGTTTTATTGTATGTTGGAACGTAAGTTGTATTGTATGTTATTGTACGATAAACCGTTGAACTTTTTTTGTGGTAACTCAGTGTATGTTGTTATGTTATTGTATGGTAATTTGATGTATGTTATTGTATGGTAATTTGGTGTATGTACAACACAAACATGAACAACAACAATAACAACATGAACATCTGTTGAAGTACAACAATTCTTTTACCAAACACAAACAAATAGAGAGTTACTAACAACACTAATAAAACCTAAGTTGCTGAAGTACAACAACTCCTCTTATGGCCAAGAACTCCACACCTGCTGCATCTATTTTTACTCAGAGGCTGCATCTCATCCATGGTGGCTTTAATTCTTATAGACCTAGGCCTTCTGGGTGCTCTACGAGGTGTTGGAGGTAGAACCAAAGGATCTTCGTGTGCATTCCAGTAACATTTACCGCGAACGGGATGAAATTCTGGTGTGTAAGCCGTAAAGTATTTCTGAACCAAGTACCAAAGTGAGACGAAGTCATGATGAGCTCTGTTTGCACCATTAGCAACTGATAAACAAGCAGCCATAACATGCGCGCAAGGCAGCTGTTGTAGTAGCGGGATGTTGCATGTAAAAGAATAAGTGTTACCATTAATTGTTACTTTGAACTCATCACCAAAGTAGTGAATTACTTGCCATTACGTTTGAATGAATCAGACAATCCTACAACATCTTACTTCACTTGCTCTCTTAGTAATCTTCACTTCCCATTTTGGAGTTGATGTCGAAGTCTTAGCAAACCCTCTTCGTTGACAAAAATAATCCATTGATCAAAAGAAGGTACAAGCAACCAAAGCTTTAACAAGCAGCGATCTTGCACCTCTGAGTACACCGTTAAAGCTTTCAAATGCATTCGTCGTCATGACATGAAATCATCCCTCATCATCCTTACACAATGCCCAGTTCTCCTCCTTCCTCGCCAGTCTTCTCTCAATCTAATTGTGAGCTCTAATATTGGTGGTCTTAATTTCCTCCCGGATTTTTAGATACTCAACCTCCTCGGAAGCACATGCGCTGCATAAAATAAACATGTCAAATGTTTGACTCTAAATCCACCAGCTTGAAAGTTTGCTTACAAATGTCTAGCACATAATATATGCTTATGCGGCAATCCTCATCTTCTTTCCAGCGTTGTTGGTATTCCTTTCATTATATCGGAAATGAAAGTAATACGTCGGTCGTTTACACTGCGAATAAACCTTCGCATGCAAGCAAAAAATCAACCCCAACTATTACATGATTCGGACTCAACAATCACATAAGCCAAAGGATAAAGCTGGTCATTTGCATCTACTACAGTCGCAACAAGTAAGGTACCTTTGTATTTTCCATATAGATGCGTGTCATCGATGCAAAGCAAAGATCGACAATGTACAAATCCTTCGATACAAGGCCCAAAAAGCACGATCGAAAACACCATACTCACCGGTTGTTACATGTCCAACACTACTAGGATTCGATCTAACAATTTCAGCAAAATATTGTCGCAGTTGGAATATGACTCTGCCTAGTCACCATATATCCGTTCGATTGCCTTGCTCAATGCCCTTCATGCTTTCATATAGCCAATTTTAATAAATAGTTGTTCCTCCATTAATATCTGCACTATTCCAGCTGTTATGTTCAAATCCGTTTTCACAAAAGACATGATCTTCAAAACCAAAAAATTCGATGTCGCTTGCTTGTGATTGGAGTTAACTGTTGGGTTAACGCAAGTATGATCACTTAGATTTTTTTTAACAATCCACCATCCGGATTGTGATTTTTTTGAATCTATAGCATGAATTCTCCATGGACAATTTGAATCAACATTGCAAATGGCGGTGTATTTTTCTTTGTTAGACCTGATTGGTTTAAAAGAAACTGCATGTAAAATTGACCATTCACTAAGTTGTTGTAGAAATTTTGTTTTGCTCTCGAATACTAGACTAACTTTGAAATCATTCTGAACGCTAGACGATGAGAAAATTTCATCGTTGAATTGCAAGTTTGCGACAACGGATCTAGCCAACATTTGTGCGTTACACAAGTCATCATCTAAGGGTATCTCCATTTCAGGTTCATCACTATCACCATTAGCATTGTCTTCACCTCTAAAATCATAATTTAGTAGATCATTGTTTACTTGCATGTTGTCAATCCACGTTGTATCATTCTCCGGTAAGGATACAACAGTTATGCTATCAAGAGCAGGAACGTCGTTGAGTTGTACATCTACATGTTCATCTATATCCATATCATCATGAGATATATCTAGTTGCATGTTCGATTGTGTATCGGTAACATGTGCCGAAAAGCTGAAATATGAATATATGTCATTTTTAATAGAGTTATATATACAATACAATTCAATATCAATGCTAATCTTAACTTACTTTTGGCTCATATGGTATAATTCGGAGGGTGTGGGCTGCATTGGACAAGACTTGTGTCTATTAGATGGTCCAGCACTATTTTGCATCGGATGGTGCTGCAGAATATAACTAAACATGAAAATAAAATTTGATATCTAATTTAACACAATGAACAATATGCCATTTAGAAAGAGTAGCAAGTAAATTACCTTTGACTCATGCCTGCAATACTATCCTGCGTCGAATATGGATAGCTAAATTATAGATTTTGTTAAAAATTCATAAAAGAAGGATAACCGAAGAATATTTATTGTTGTCCATATTGCGTTACTTTCATAGGAGGATTACTGTAAATAGGAGATGGAATTGGTTGCAAAAGATAGTTAGGTATAGGTGTCGCTACAGATGGAGCTACAGGTTGTTCTACCAAAAACCTTATGTTTTTCACAACTAACAACTCTATGAATTTAAAGACGGCGGCAAACATTAATTTAACGTCGTCGTCTACAATTTTAATTGCTTTAGATCCAGAATCGATTGGCCAATTGCAAACTAAATCAATATCAAACTCTTCCGATTTGATCTTAGTTGCTTTGTAAACCGCCGTTTTTAATTGTTCGAAGTTTGATCCTTTAGGAACCTTTATCGATTTATAAGATCCACCATTATACTTTCCACGCATTTGATCATCAATAACCAACTCGTCATCATAATAGCATATAGTTGCAATAAAATTAGGAACCATTCTACGTTAAAAATGAAATTATCAGTACTTAAGTGATAAATGCAAATCTAGAAAAAAAATCTAGGGTTTACAAAATGATACCTTTATTGATCCAAAGCAAGAAGAGATTGTCATTCTTGAAGTACATTTGCAAAAACACTTATTTTCAGATGAAATAGCAATGGATTTTTTTATTTCTGAAAAAAGAGGGGTTAGAGCTTTTGTGAGAAGTTAAAAAGTGAGAGGAAGATAGGGAAGACTAGTTTTTTGTATACGCTGAGGCGCTAGTATACACGAAAATAAAAAAACATGTGTACTGGCGCAATTTGAAATGCGTCAGTTCATTCTGCCCACTCAACGCTGAGTTGGCCAAAACATGGCTACGTTTGTAATTAGTTTTGAAATAATGATATTTGCGTAATAAGTTTGCAAAATCGGACCAAATTAAAAAAATCCTATGATTTTCATAGATCGACGTATGGTTATGGCACCATCCAAAAATCCAGTTTGTTTCAGAAATAAATTGAGTCGCCCTGTCAAAATCAATCATTTGGTTGGCTTATGCGCAGAATAGATCGGCACTTGGTCCTAGGAATGGCAATGGGGCGGGTTGGGGCGGGTTTTTAGTGCCCCATACCCGTCCCGGATTTTTTAGACCTTGCCCCAGACCCGCCCCGTAGACCCGGTGCGGGTCTGGAATTTTGCCCCGTACCCGCGACCCGTACGGGTCAGGGTAGACCAGACCCGCCCCAAGACCCGATGAGTCTCTATGTATTGATTCAAAATTATGTAGCAACGTGCATATATTTATTTGTTTATACTCGTTATCACCAAATATACATGAAATACAAATAGCAATGTGTCTATGGGAAGTTAATAAAAATGATGTCTACAATAATAATTCAGAAAATATATACATATGTTATTGTATAATTATCAATGACGCAACTTAATACTCTAATTTTTTTCTATAGATATTGACTGAGACATTTTAATATCCATTCTAGAATCACTTATATCTAAAAAGATTAATAAATCATTATAGTAATAAAGCGGTTGCATGAGATGTTAGTAGTGCGGGTCGGATTGGGGCGGATCGGCCAAGCCCCGACCCGACCCTAGACCCGGAGTACTCAAGAACGGGTCACGGGTCTACCCGCCCCAATGACCCAATGGGGCGGGTATTGACGGGCCAAAACAGGGGCGGGTCGACCGGGTTTGGACCCTAGACCCGCCCCATTGCCATCCCTACTTGGTCCCAAAGTTGTGTCTTTATGTACCTCCATATCCACAATTCATTTCCAATTTTTCTTTTATCGATTGAACTCTAACATTATAAGTGGTCCAATGAATTTGGCACAATGGGACAACATAGAGTCTAAGATGTGCTCGTCAATTTATGGTAAGCACATATCAGCTTATCTTAAGAAAACAAAACTAGTGATTTTCCAAATTTTGACTTTATTATAAATATTCCAAATAAATTAGGTCATTTTTATATCTTGAAAACTTTAATATGTGCATCTAGTTTGTAGGTTTAAACTAGATCCGTCAAAATATGATCTAAATCATTAATTCAACTCATTACCATACTTATAAATGAGTTGGGTCAATCCATTTATGAATCTTTATAAAATAGGTCACAAACTGATTGATCTATTTATAAAAAAGTTATAAATGGATAACTCATTTACCCATTTATTAAATACTTAAAATTCAAAAATATATATTTGAAAATATAAATTTTGAAAATAAAAATTTTGAAATATTTTACTCGAACGATTAAGAAGAAGCTGTTATATTTTTTGTTCAAACTGCAATAAATTTTTCATACTAATTCGGAATCAAACGAGACTTCGATTTGTGAACTCTCACCTAAATTACGGACAATATGGAACACTCGGATATTTCATCTTGTGATCGCAAGCTGTAATCCTCCATGATGACTAACGGTTGTATTTAGCAAATAATAGACTACATTTCCATATTTGAACTCCGACTAAGCAGAAGCCGCTATTTTTTTGTTCAAACCGCAATAACTTCTTCATACTAATTCGGAATTAGGCAAGACTTCGATCGATGAACTCCCAACTAAATTACGGACAATATGAAACACTCGAATACTTCATCTAAAGAACGCACACCGTAGTTCTCCATGATAATAACAATTGTACTTAAAAAATAATATGTTACTTCCCTATATTTGAACTTCACCTAAGCAAAAATCGCTATTTTTTTGTTCAGACTTCAGTAGCTACTTCATACTAACTCGAAATCAAACGAGACTCCAACCGATGAACTCCCACCTAAATGGGTTGGATCAGATAGACCCCTGTATTAAATGAATCAAAAGGAATGGATCTTAAATGGGTTGGATCAAAATTGACCCAACCCAATTTGAACCAATTCAAACCGTTTGACAGATCTAGTTTAGACAAAGTCTAAACTAATGACTCAAATTTTTTATTTATTTTTTCATACTTTGATGTCGGAATATTCATGTTCATCTTCTTGTATATTTGACTTCTTAAACTTCAAAACTCTACTTAGAATTTCCGACATTATCCTGTCAAAAAATTTAGTATGATTGTACATATGACATAATCAAAAAATGATAAAGTGGATCGTAGCAACCGTTTTACATCCAAACTCGGCTTCAGTATTCAACGGTTTCCAAAGAAGCAAACTATGTTTGACCTGTTGTCATAAAAGATGAAAACTCAAATGAAGAGTCCAAACGAGCTTAACATAACCCAACAAAAATGTTACCATACATCAACTTCGACTGAAGTGCAATTTTAATGCACAATTTAGACTAATTCTTTTGTTCAGCGAATTATTACATGCTTTTCTACCAAAAAGAGCAACAAAAAGTGATAAGAAATCACCCTCCCATGTAATGACCCATATGTTCTGCTTGATTTGACAAACAACGACTCTGCAACATTAATTTACTAAACTAGGCAATCTAACAGTACAATTGATGTCAGCAGGAATAAATTGACAAACTAACCGAGGACATTTCCTGATACTGCAATTCTAGAAAGGAGAGTACAATTTTACTTGGTGATATGTAAACAAAATATACACCCAAGTAAATCTGCACATCTTTTAAATTTGTCCAAAAATTCATATTATACAGAAAACAGAAAGATTTCCTCTGTAGCTGTTTAAGAAATTTTAACTGAGTCTAAAGGAAGCTGAATGCAGAGTATTAACAGCTGCATCCAGATTGTGGCTGTGAATTTGATGAATTTGTATTGGTAGATCTAAGATTTACATCGACCATATCTTCTTGCTTTGTTGAGGAGAGAGTCTCCATTCCTGGTAGTGCAGCAGCTATTTTTCTAAACAATGCCTGCAAATACACCCTCGATTCAAATTATTAGAAAAAGCAGATCCAGTAAAATAGTAACAATATTATTACTTTTATAACAACACCTTGATATTGAATCCAGCTTTAGCACTAGTTTCAATAAACATGACGCCAAGTTCCTGTGCTTTAGCCTCACCTTCTTCTATGGAAACCTGCCTGTTGAGATTTGACACATGCAGTGGATACAGTTCAGTTTCAAATATATGCGCGTTTTATAATATATTTTAACTATTTGGGTGAAATAATATACAACACATCCAATCAGATAAAGTAGGCTTCTTAAGCAATAAATGACAGGGTAAACTAAGTTCTAGGCTACAAATTGTAACCATGTATCATTGAGTATTGGGCTAAAAGGGGAAGAAATTGAACATCCAACCCATTAAATAGAGCAGGTAACAAAATCACCCAGTAATAATTTGATTGGCAGTAGAATTGAAAGAGAATGCATCATCGCCTAGCACACTCTATGTAAATGCACAACTATCGGTAAAACACATGCATATATACATACATACACACACATGTTAAAATAAATGTTCTAAGAGTTAAAAATGGAATCCTGAACATGTTAGAAGTTCCGAAATGATCCCATTTTTGTGGACATGATGTTCATATTGTAAATTAGACATACCCAAAACTTCATTTGATCTCGAAGTGCGACAGGAAAAGGGTAGAGGGTGTAGAATGGGGTATAATGAACACAAATAAACATTACACACACACATCTCCCTTGTTTATTCCTCTGTCATCCTCCTCCATCTTTTTGTGCAACAAAATTCGGATCAAAGTGACTTTTTGTAGATACTTTATATTTATTAGCAAAATCATCTATGCAAATTTTGAATCATTTTGAAAATTTTGACTCCTTTAAAATTACTTTTCAAATCGACGAATCAAATAAATGTTTTTCAACAGTTCAAACTGATTTCCAGCTTTGGAAGAGTTAAATTTCTCAAAATGATTCAAAAATCTGCATAGATGATCTTACTAACAAATATAACATATCTACAAAAAAATAGTTCGATCCAAAAAAAATAGCACAAAAACACGGAGAGGGGATACAAGGGAATAAATATAAGAGGGGAACTTGATCCTTTCCCATATCACTCACACACTTCTCAAAATGATTCAAAAATTCACACGGATGATCTTGCTAACAAATATAACATATCTACAAAAATACTTCGATGAAAAAAAAATAGCACAAAAAGACGGAGAGGCGATAGAAGGGGATAAATATAGTGGAAATTACTTATTTGTTTTACATCCCTCTTTTTTATAATTCTCTCTTTTGTATCTCTCGTTTTCAAATTTAAAAGTGGCTGACAAGGCATGTATTGAATGTGGTTATGAGTTATTGAAATGATCGCATATGCACATGCTAAGGTTGATAAAATTAACTCTATACCCTCCGAATTACACCTATTTTTTTGAAAATATGGATGTATTTTATGAAAGAAAATCGAGAATGACCTAAAACATAGTTTTTATTATAATAAGGATGTATGCTAAAATTTTCCATAAATATAAGAGGGGATCTTGATCCTATTCCACCCCCCCCCCCCCCAACCCCCTAAAAAAACCCAACCCAAACCCACACACAACCTTACCTTTTGTCCACAAGATCAGTCTTGTTCCCCACAAGAACAATGATAACATCACCACCCCTCTCTGTACGCACCTCATCAATCCACTTGGAAGTATTTAGGAAAGATTGCCTGCCTGTATGTGTTTAAAAATAAGCGTAGTTTCAAACACATGTATAGTAGATATTTTTTGTTTCGTAGGTTCAAATATCATAATTGAGAACAGTGATATCAGTATTAAGCTGTGTGAATGCCAAAGTACAGGACAGTAATGGGGGAAATATAAAAACAAACTACCTTGTCGGCAAAGAGAGAACGTGACTCACAAATTAATTGACAGTGTAATTTAGATTATGAAGGTATCAAGCAATTTCAGAATATCATTCTGTCAAATAAATACTCCACTCTTTCCAAAAGATAAAACTGTAATAACATGACTGCTTCACAATTCTTATAAGCAGTGGTTATATTATATGATAGTTCCAGTTTCTTTTTGTTCTTGATATTCAAGTTTTAAACATGCTAAGAGTCAAACCAGAGACACACTCAAACAAGATACTAATTCCAATAAATGCTGGGTAAAGAAAACATACTAGCAACATCAAACACAATGACAGCAACAGAGGAATCACGAATGTAGCTAGGAATAAGACTTCGAAATCTCTCTTGTCCAGCTGTATCCCTGCACATATGCAGAAATAATAAAATGAGTACCCGAGAAAAATATATTGTAGAGAATGTACTATGATAATTTTGCAAGCACAGACAGCAAAGTAAACGCTATCATTCTTTCACCAGGACAAGCTTCAATACTAAGTCAAACATAATAAATTTACAAGTGTACAGTTGAACTGTGTAATAAAATTTAACCACAAAAGCACGGTGTAAAATATAATTTGGACGCAACTACGGAAGAAAGTGGAATATAAAAGGAGTTTGAATTTATTAGTGTGTGCATTAATCTATATATATATATATATATATATATATATATATATATATATAAGAAAAGAAATTGTAAGAAAAAAGAGTGTTTTCAGAGTGTTCGAGTTGATTTGTAAGAAAATAATTGCAACAATCAGATTTTTCTTGACTGAGTGATCTGACAATAATTTATTATATGTGAATGATTTTTGTTTCAGATGGAATTCAATTTATCTTAAAAATATGGAGTGCAGACAACGCAATTAGAGCATCTGATAAAATGCATGAAAGAGATGTAAATATAAAAGCAAACTGATGTTTGAAACAAGGTTAGAGATCTCGGTTTCGGTCTTTTGTAATTTTAGGAATTTCAATCCAATTCATAAATTTCTAAAACTTCGTTTCCAGTTTCGGTCTCGGATTTCGTTATTTATTTTTCATATAATTACACGTATATTTGTCTATATTATTGAAACAAAACATATAATTCATATTTAATTGAAAAATAAGATATAAACTACAATACCGATTAATTATAAATATTTGTAATGCTAAAAAAAATTATTCGTTATTTCGTTTTTAACTTTTTTTTAGTTACACTATTTATATACTTCGTGAATTTGTGTGTTTTCATGGTTTTTATTGTTATTGTTATTATGACTTTTAAATTGACTTTGTCTTTTAGTTTTGGATTCCATCTCTAACCGACCCCAACTTGTTTGAGAATAATGGCTTAGTTGTTGTTGTGGTGAATTTTTATGTTTTCTAAGTTACAATTTTAGATTTCAAATTCATATATTTGAAATTCAAATTAATTCATTTTTTGAGTTTCTCCTGTAAAATTTGAAGTTCAATAAAAAAAATATGGAACCGTATTTTTGGTTTGCTTTCGTTTCGGTCCCTACCGAAACCAAAATGGAACGACCAAAGACTCTGTGTTTCATTCAAAATCTCAAACTTTGGCTTGAAATATGGTTATTATTAATGTTTATGCTAATTTTTTGTTAATTTTATACATGAGAAATTAAAAAATGGCGTGCATTTTAACATTGCAAGCTACCAAAGTCCTCTTCAAATTTTGAATTTCTTGTATTTTACCAATTTATCTGGCATTATGTAATTATAGTAGTATGTTATATGCAAATAAATGCTACAAATATAATAAATTGTTCAAACTCATGTCATTCTTCTGATTTTGGTGGCTCGATTTTTCCTTGCACTTGTTTGGAATGCAAACCATGACCAGGTGAGAATTTTTAATTTATTTATTTTTGCTAAAAAGACTCGCATTGTGTAATTAAAATGACATGTTATATGAAAATAAATGTTACGAACTATTAAATAGACAATGTTTTTTCGCAAATTTGATTACTTTCGTTGTATCTTGCATTTCTACATGCAAATCGCTTATTTTTCTTTTTTAATTTATTAAGTAAGTGGTATGTTAGGTAGAATGGGTACTATAAACTATCAAATATTTGATTTTATGTTTGCTAATGCAATTTTGGTGGTTCTTTGTGTTTCATTATTCGTAATGCAAATCACATGAAGATATTAAATTTATTTTAGTTAAAATGACTTGCATTATATTATAAGACTAGTTTATATATATAAATGATATAAAATATATGATGTTTAAAATAATATCCATTTGTGCATTTCTGGTATCTTCATTGTACCTTATATTTTATAATCCTTGTCGTTGCACTTGTTGCTTTGAAGGATTTAGACTGAGATTTATGATTTAGATTATTAATTGTTGATAGCGGAGAATTTGTATATTATATTTTATGAACTATATTTACCATATACAAAGCAAAGATATTTTCATTAACATCATAAAGTACGAAGACATAAAACAAAATGCCATTTCTGTCATCCAAAAACTAACAAAAAGTCACTAAAGTTATTATTCAATTTACTATGAGAATTAAACTTGGCCAATTTACAAATTTAAATCGTTTTGTGTAATAAAATATAACTATAAACGCACAAGAAAATGTATTACGCATGCAACTACATATCAATTCACAAAGAGTAATTTAAAAACTTCAAGTTTTCAATCTGAAGAATCAAAGCGAGTATATAAAAATTATTGGATTTTGGTTATCTAAACCAAGTTTCAAGAACTCTGATTTAATCATGGTATCGAATATTAAATTTTTTGTACCCTTATAAATTACAGTCTGTTTTGGCAATTCCATTCTGGTTTTGGGTTTTGGTCAAGGTTCAAGTTTACTTTTAGTTTTGTTCCGTTCATTCGAAATTTTTGTTCCATTTTGTTAATTTTGAAGGGTTCCAATTTGTAAATACTGATACTTTCCGGTAATTTTTCTATATAAACATGTTAATAAATATTCAATTCATTTTTAATCTTTAATAAATACAATGTTTTTCTTATAAACAAACTGAAGTTTAACATATTAAAAAAAACCAATTTAATTCTACCCTCAAGCATTAATATTACAAATTTAAGATTTATTACCAAATCAACCCAATTACTAAACAATTTATAACGGCGCCGCGGAGCGCCGTTTAGGCTCTATTTTGCAATTTTGGCTCTCCGTCCTTTTGCTTTGGCGCTTTATTCCTCCCCTTGTCTGAGGCGCCATGTAAACCAAGGTTCTAGATTTCAATTTCGGTTTCGGATATTTAAGATTTTAGTAGTTTCGGTTAATTTCGCCAATATCGGAAATTTTGCTATCGGTCGATTTCGGGTTTCGATTTTAATTTATATAATATATGCATAAATCAATGCCATGATCATTGACCTAAAATTGAATTACACATTCAAAAATAATTGTTAGTGCTCGAACCCAATAAAAAGGCCCACTACAATGTAGCCCACAACTAAAAGTAGCCTGAAGTCTCTTACTTTTATCTGAACTGCATAAATAATACACATTAAATAAAAAAGAATGATAACTTAATAAGCAGGCATGTAATATTTCAGCCCATCGCCTACTTGTAACGTTTTTACTAAACTCTAATTCTCATTCTTAGCCGTACTAAACACAACAAAATCAACTAGATCTAAGATGATCGACAAAGTAGAGATGAAATTAGCAAATTGACAAATCCTAGCTCTATTCAGTTAATGAAATCAACAAGTCTAGCACAGGATCAAGGTTCTTCGAGCATATTTTGTAAGTTATTTAGATTTAATGATTGTTTTGTGTTTTTCTTATGTTTCTTCTCAAGTCTAATTTATTTGATTTTCCATTATAAACAATGGTTTTTACATAATAAATCTAATATCTAGACCGAAACGGTTTCAGCCTATGGTTTCGTCCCCAAAGCGGTCGAAATCAAACCGGGATGGATGGAATTTCAAGGTTCTGGCCAAAACCTCAAACCTTGGTCTAAACGCTAAGCTTTTCTTGAGGTGTTAAGAAAATAGGCATTTTTGATATATATTTTTTACTTTGACTAAATTAAATATAATTTAACTTAAAAGACTCAATTTTTTTGTTAATTTTTTTGAAGCTCTTCATCCTCTAATGCAATTTCAAAATTTATTTACACTTCATATATTTCATGTCAAAACATAAAGAAATCATTCAATAAATATTCTTTTTATAATTCAAAATAAACGTACAATTTTCTTATTTCTTAATTATGTAATTGGTCTTTTAGTTCAAAAAAATAAACAAACAATAATAATACTTACTTTTCACTTCATTGAAATTGGATTTTAATGGTTCTTCCTTTTACTTTCTTATTTCATTTATTTTTATATTCTATTTAAATATTTTTAGAATATAACCTAGAGTAGCCTAAAAAAATAAATTGTTCATAGTTATTGCAATTTTTTATGAAGCCGTTTAAGTATACAAATATTTAGTTGTAGTTATGACATAAATTTCATTATGCATAAACATTATTATGTATAAATTTTATTATTGTTGTAATCTATAACAGTATTTTGTTTTTTTTTAAATTGACGATAAACTTGAATTGTGTATCATTCATATTACAATAATAAATAGTGACGTCTAATCAACACAAATTGAGTTTTCCACCATATGTAGTTACTATTTTTATTGTTACTTAATGCAAAATTTAATTATATCAAATTATGTAGCAAGCGCTTATTTTCGTCCAGGCTCCGCATGGACTCATTTGGACACCGAAAACATTCTTCGCGCCTAGCGCTCCGCCCCGCCTCGAACTACATATAGTTATAACCCAATTCAATAACTAACCAAGCTCCAACTAAAAATTACTAACCTACTCATTTTATCATTCTATTTCATTCCAACTTCAAAAAGCGGCTCATAACCTTAACTCTGAAATCCAAACTCAATCCCAAGCAAAAAACCTAGGACAAAGAAACCTTCTTGCTCGCAATGAAGACCACAAAGTTTACTTGCTCAAAGATGAAGAAAATGAAATTATTGTAACCAATTTTCGATTCGATCAAAGTCGAAACCAGAACAGAACGGCAGGAACTTCAAAACACATGTCGAAGTTCAAAAGTTGGTATTGGTACTCTTTTATCTATGTTGAAACCTTACATGTACGTGAATAAAATGATTGTAGTTTAAAGTAGGAAAAATATTTGTAACGCAATATTAATGAAAAGATGGCTGCATAAAGGATTATTGAAAAAAGTCGAGTGAGTTGAACTAAAATTACGAGTTGATGACAACATATATAACCAAATTCATATGTCCAGTAGAATATATAACCCTAGTTACTTTTCTACAAACAGAGATAGGGATAGCATTTACTTCACATCTCAGCTGAAATTCATTCTGTCATTGGAAAAAATCAAAATAGGGTTTTAAATAAAATAAAATTTATATGAAATAAAATTGAATAAAAATTAGGGTTTCATGTCGTGACCAGCTTTCCCAACTGATTAAACGTTGGATATTGGATATTATTATTTTTCTTTATTTATTGATAATTTTTGGCTTCTTTTATATTTTTGAGTTTTCAAATTTTCGTTTTACTCCTTTTAATTTTAATCTTCAATTATAGTGTAACGCTTTGTGATTTCAAAAAAAAATTGTGTTTCAAAGATTTGAGATAATAAAAATATGAAGTTTACTATTATTATGCACTTTTTCGAAAATCATTTTCCTTTTTCCCAGCTTCCACTAAAATGGAACTGAAATAGTTGAAATTTCAAGGTTCGGACTGTAAGTGCAAACCTTGATCTAAACCACAAAACAACCAAATTGTGTTAAATTTATTATTCAGACGAAATGATAACGACAATTAAATGATAAAATAATTCCAAAATTGCTTTCAAACCTTAAATGAAAATAATCAACTAGGATTACAAAATACAAAACTGAATTTATTATTTAAACAAATAAAAAGCAATACACAAAACTTGAAAAACCAAATAAATGATCCTGAATGTAAAAGAAAAGGAACAAGGAGCTTTAGTTACTTCAAACCCTACATCTAGAATTGCCTCCCAACAAAACAATTTTAGAATTAAAATAACCATCATAGGTTAAAAATACAAGTGCTATTCCTGTATACAAAATATTTTCAAAAATATGAAAAATCTAGCCTAAGTCACAGATAGCTCTTGCAAACTGAGACTTGCAAATCCAAATGAGCTGACCTAAATTGCAAAGTGAGATAATTCGAACCCGCCAGAATTCGATCTCTCAATTGAAACCAGTGACATTTCCGTATATTTCACTCACTGGGGTGATACTTGGTAGATTTTCTACAACAGAAACACGTTTTACATCCTCAATACTAATATTTGATATAAGCATAGTAACATCTTACACTATAACTGAAATGCGCATAGACAAACAATTAAAGGTTTTGTATTTTATAGGTCATCAAACAAGTATCCATCATCTCATCATCAATCGATTATGGAAGTGAAGACAAACAACTGCATACATCCTTGACTTGTAAGTGAAGAAGAACAATAATGAAATATTTGTAATAAGCCCAAACAAATTGTGGCTACCACAAAATTTAAAGACCAATTTTTCTATGAGAAATATAAGGTCAAATGGGGTCGACGAACTGATTTGCACTTATCTATGTCAGTAATTGGTTGAATACATACAACATAAGTTCATAAATATCGAATACAACTTGGAAGACCCAATCCCATCTAAGTACCCAACAAAAGAATGCACAAACTTAAAGCATTTTGTGTTGCTACTCACCCGAATCAATCCACTCTAAACTCGGTCATATCTTGATTTCAGAAATTGTATAGTTCGGACCAGACAAAAACCAACCCAATGCACAGAAACTCCATTAGGCCCAAGACACCTGTGACTCGTTGGGTTGGTGTGGGTCGAGTCGAATTTAATTGTCACCCTCTTGCTTAGACCCACCAATCTTGAGCTTCAAATTTACATGATTACGGTATCTAGATATGTTTTAACATCTATCGATTACAACTAAAGTACAATTGCTATATACTAGACCAAACGGTACGAGCTTTGCACGTACATAGAACACGTATTCCGTATGTGCAAGGCAAAAAGATTAGTACAATCGGTAGACGTTACATGCATATAAAGTAAATTAGTACACACACGCCGCACGTGTGAGAAGCATAATAATTAGTACAACGGTGCATGCTCCATGTATAGAAGATGAAATATTATAATTTGAAATTCAAAAGCTTAAAATGTCAACTGCTGACATAATTAGTTCACTAAACATAAAACCATGAGAGAAGTCTAAAAAAGCGTATATAATGCTTCACCACATACTAAATATTGTTGCAGCAATTATTTTCCCCCCTTTTCCCAGTCTTGACAATAGCGTCAATAGCAAGCAGATCATATATAGCAAAAGTTTAAAACCTTTCGAAAGAAATATTTTGATTTAAACTACAGTGCTGATTGGACAATCAAAATTGAGTAGTATTAATCACTGCGTTAGGCTTAGCTTTACAGTTTGTCATCCTTTAAAAATTGTTGTAACAGAAACTAATTTAACAAAAAATTGTCTGCGAATGAGACTGAAAGACATGTCAATATTTACCGCTAGGTTGTAAATAATTTGACACGTTCCACATACATGTGTATAAAAGTATCTTTGAACAAAGTACATATTTAATTGAAATAATCGTACTTTTGCATGTAGTATTGATTATTTTTTATTTGATAAAAAAATTAGATATATAATATAGTTAGTATTGATTTCAAAATATTGGACTCTAGAATAGAAATGTAAAGACACACACACAGAGTATGTATATGCGTGCATGTGTAATCCTAATTTTCAATTGTAATAATATTTTTTAAATAGTTCTTAAGCTTAAAAATATGAATGTCATAGTAAAAATTAATTTAATAAATAAATTTTCTTATGATTAGATGAATTGCATTAACTTCAAATAATTTAAATAGTATTTTTTGCAAAGTAAGCTAAAATTATACAAAATCCAAATAACATATGTCATTCCATACAAAACTGAACTAATGAAGAATGGATACCGATTTACTGGTGTTGAGAATATAAAAACATTACAAAAAAACAATTATGTAAAAACTTGTTATCATCTGGACTCAAACCTATGACCTTCGTAGTATTCCACTTTATAAATGAATATAGAGATTAAGTTTTGACATGATGATCAAGATTCGAATTTGTGACCACACCTACACGTTATAAGGGCAGCATTTTGGAAAGTTCACCGTCACATCAAAAAATTGATAACCTACTCCAACTATTAATAAAGATGTCTTAAAGCTTTCACTACATCTCTCTTACTTGAAAGAATAGGTTATATTTAGATATGTTCCAACACTTATCAACTACATATGGTACAATTGTAATTACTTTTACCGGATCCAATTGTTACCCCTTGCTCAGACCCACCATGCTTGACCTTTGAATTTACAAAATTGTGGTATTCAAATAAGTTTTTATCATTTTATTGATTATAGCTACATTACAATTTTTCAATTACTACGAAATCTCTCGGTGGTTCTGCATGTCTCTCTTATCTATGTTTGGGATTGGTTTTTAATAAGAAAAATAAAGAGCAATGGGGGTGGAAGACCGACTGGGCCTCATCTATGTTTGTGATTGGTTGAATATAACCTGAAAGATCCAATCCCGTCTGAAATGCCCAACATCAAAATGCAAATTTAAACATTATTTAGTGTTTTCATTTACATGAATCAACATATCTCGATCATGCCTAGTTTTCAAAAAATGTACAATTCGGACCAACTCAAAACCGACCTAAAGAACCAGAAAACCCGATTAGACCCAATTCCATCGTGACTCGTCGAGTGTGGCGCGGATCAAGTCTGATCTAATTGTTACCACTTGCTCGGACCCACCATGCTTGAGCTTCGAAAGTACATAATTATGGTTCATGGATATATTTTAACATTTACGAACTATTTGTTAAAGTACAATTGATGTCTATATGTGTTTGTGTCAATGGTTCTGCCACAGCTCTTTCAAATGGAGAGATAGACCGTTCAAAACTAATACTCTAAGTATTTCATGCCTATGTTATTTAGCATAATCACTTTATGGACATTGGGTGATATAGTTCGTTTATCGAATTTATTACACATTATGTCTTTCATTCACGGTTTTGTTTTTAAATGAAAAACAATTAGAAACAAAATCAGACAATTAAAATTATGGTGTGAAATCTCGGCTGGAAGGTTTGGTTTTGGTGAAGACTGGTGCGAGTTTTCCTGGAAATTTCGATTTTGATTGCGGTTTGATTGAA
Source organism: Allium fistulosum (assembly GCA_030737815.1). Taxonomy (NCBI): domain Eukaryota; kingdom Viridiplantae; phylum Streptophyta; class Magnoliopsida; order Asparagales; family Amaryllidaceae; genus Allium; species Allium fistulosum. The sequence goes on from CM060903.1 coordinate 905,900,089, forward strand.
AAATGTTGTTTTGATAAATTCACTAGAAATCGAATTAGAAGCAAAGAACTTCATGAATAAATCAAAAGGAATGGATAAAGGTTACTTCTTTTGAGGCTACTTTAATATTAGTAGAAGATGAACGGAGAAACAAAAGAAAGAAAGAAAGAGGGAAGAGTAGCACGAAAGAGCCGAGAGATAGAAAAAGCAAGAGAGGATGACATTGTACACCAGTCTGCACATTCAATCATGAATAATTTTGTTTTACTAGTTCATTATTCTGCCTAGGCTGCTGAAATACTACTATATTGGACTAGTACATTAATGAATGTGGATTTACTTTATTACTTTTAGTTTTATTTCAATATTCTATAACTACTAATAATTCTATTTTATTTAAAAGATATAGTTATTATTAAGGTTTTCAAAATGGGATTTAAATCGTAAATCGCAAAGTTTAAATTTTAAATTGAAACGGGATTTAAATCGTAAATCGTAGATTTAGAATATCCACATTTTAAGATTTATATGCACTTTGAAGTTGATTTTGATGTTTAAACTTTAACAATTAAACTTATTACTTAATTTTCTTTTTAATTCCCTTTTTTTAACATTATAATGGAAATTGTGAATCGAAATAAGTATGTGTAATATGTTTGAATGTGTTTTTGATTGTGACTTTAGCTAAGTTTGAATCGGAATGTAAATCGAATCGTAAATGAAAAGATTCGATCTGAATCATGATTTAAATCGCAATATTTTAAGATTTTTGACAACAATGGTTATTAAGGTTTTTTCTAATCGTGATAGTACTGAAATTTAAAACCATACCGGTACCTCCAAAATTTTACGAAATAACTATACAAAGAATAAAGAGGGAATTAGGAAAAAGGACAAACTTTGACAAAAAATTAGTCTAAAGGACACCAAGTTTTATTTTTTGGCAGAATGACAAACTTTGGAAAAAATTAGGTTGAAGGACAATGCTAGTTCTAACTAGCATTATATTCAGTTTTTACACTATACAAAATGCTAGTTAGACTAGCATTATTTTCAGTTTTTACACTATACAAAATGCTAGTTCTAACTAGCATTGTCCTTCAGCCTAATTTTTTTTCAAAGTTTGTCCTTCAGCCCAAAGATGAAACTTGATGTCCTTCAGCCTTAATTTTTTTCAAAGTTTGTCCTTATGCCTATTTTCCACAAGAATAAATGTATATAATAAAAAATTATTTTAACATAAATTGCTAAAAAATCGGTATCACTAATCAAACATACTTCAAAAACCTAACATTAGTTATTGAGATTAATTATTAAAATGTATTACTTGTATTTTAATTAATACTCATAGAAACTTTGAAATTGAACTCTTTACCGAAATTTCCCAAACTAGTGAAATTGACCGAAATTTTCAAAATTGTAAAAGAATAAAATAGGTACTGAATCTCAGCTCTCAAACCTTGATTAAAATATGTTCTAAATTAGTTTACGGAGAAACTGAATGAAGTAGCTGAGACAAATCATACAATTTTATTCTTTATTAGCAACACTATGTGTATTTAAGTGGACTTCCACTACCGGTTTTGCTTGAAACCGAACATGTCAGCCCCATTTAATTGCAATCATTAGCTCTGCTACTGGATGATCTATGGCGGGCCAGTGAAATTGCAAGCAGTTAATTGGAGTTCATTTGCATACTGAGCCAACAGAAACAATGCAAGTTATTCATTATCACTTAAGATATAAATGTTCAGGCATTGCAAATCTACACTAAGATGTTTTAACAGTCAAAAAATATTGAAAATGATGGTATAATCTTACCATAGTTGTAGTCGAACAGTCCGATCTTCAAGGTACATTGTCTTGGACAGAAAATCAATACCAATGGTAGCCTATCTCAAAAATGAGAAATTAAACATACTCAAATTAAAAGGATGGTTTAAAAAGAACACTATTTCCACACTGATCTATAACAAATGCACGAAGTAGTTTCATTGGACTGTCAACAAAGATAACCCAAAAGAAAGGCCTATTTAAACAGATTATTCCACAAAATGCAAACAAGTAAATGAAGGGATTGACTAGCAGTTAGCACCAACTTCTAAGCCATTTTACAAGTTGTCCATGTAGTGTATGTGTTAAAATGTATGCCAGGATTCCATTGACACAATTAATATAAACCAAAATTGCATATAAAAAATAATTCATCAATAAAGATTAATATAAAAGGAGAAAGTCGGAGCAGACCCTTGTTCTCAAGTCCACTCATTCCTCCTCTTCCACGCCTTTTGAAGTATAGTTTGAAAATGCAAAACATAAAATTCAAAATTTGAAGCTAAACAGGCCCTAAACATACTCAAATTAAAAAGATGGTTTAAAACGAACACTGTTTAGATCTACAGAAAATGTACAAAGAAGTTTCATTGGACAAATAGTACAGCTTGTCAACAAAGATAACCTAAAAGAAAAGTATATATAAACAGATTATTTCACAAAACACAGACAAGTAAATGAAAGGCTTAACTGGCAATGAGTACTAACTTCTAAACCATTTTACAAGTTGTTCGTGCTGTGTATGTATTGAAACGTATGCCAAGAGTGCACTGACAAAATTAAATTTCAACAAAAATTACATATAAAATTAAATTATCATTAAAGATAACAACAAAAAAGTAGAGATTCAATAAAGAAAACAGTAAAAAAAAGTATGCCCTCCTATCGCTGTTTTCGAATTTCAATGATGCCCCCCAGCCAAAGAGTCGAAGCTAAAACTAAAAAGCCAAAAATTTGTAGAAAAACTTGTGCTCCTGTGGCACATTCTCCTCACGCTGAGGTACAAATTCATCTCTTAATAAAATATTAACATTCTAGCTATTTGTTTGTGTAGATATAAAAGATCTTTTGTTATCAATTAATTTTAGAAGATAACTGGTGCAATTACTGCATTTAAAGAGAACCAAATCTAACAAGTATAGTATCATTAAACTCAAAACTTTCATCCAACTTCAAAAAAATCTTGCTTCTTCAATCGGAGTAATCAAGCAACTGTCAGCGGATTAAATTTTTCATACAATCTTCCTTCATTCCCACCAAACCAAAAAGCCCGCTGCAATGCTTAAAGTCAAACTTGTTACCAGCCCTAAGGCTAAGACTGTTCCTTGTATGTTTCAACATGGAAGTAGTAGACTTTGTAGTTTTTGGAGTGTGTTTTTCAATCATTTTTTTTAATTATAATTTTTCAAAGAAGTAATGGAGCCGTTCGGCAAACTGGAGCAGATATAGTAAAGAAATTGTGCCTATTACAGGTCTATAGATTATAGTGAGACCTTTTTTTAAGACTAACTTTATTGATGATCAGTTGTTCTGATTCATGTAATGTTTTTCTGTTCTCTTTGTCATTGGTAGATTTTGATTTCTTCATGTTGGTTGCTTATTTTTGATTAACGATATTTGATGTGCATGTTTGTGGGATTGGTTTGTATCTGATTCATATAAAAGAATCAATTTTAATATATGGAGATGTATACAAATAGAGCTTTGGCGCTCATGCATGTTTGTGGGATGTGTTAGAAGACTTGTTTCGAGAATCACACAAAAATAATACAGTTTTGCAAACTCAATTACTACATGCATTAGTCCTCAAATATCAAAAATTCAGTAATAGTTATTTTGTCCTCTACAACACACAAAAAAGAATGAAGAACGGTTTAAAAACACGATAATATAATAAATATTAATTTCTATGTCTTTTTGCGACATGGAAAAAGAACAAAATTACAATTTTGAAAAGAAAAAAAGTTATATTAAGGTATATCCTTTCTGCACAATGTGCCACATGCGCATTGTGCATCATATGGTGTGCCTTTCAATATTCGTTACTCACGGAAACAAAAGATATAAATGTCTCAACTCGCGAGGTGTCGTGCAACGATATGACGCATGCATGCTGCATTTCACAATTATGGGTTACGTTAAAAATAAGTGAGTGCAACCGAGGTTGTAATAAAAAAGAAGATTGCACTGCGGAAATATTTAATCCGATGAACAAGCGGTGAGCTGCACTGAAAAGGTCATTCCAACTCATATTGCATTGGAAAAAAAAAATCAATACAATGTAAGTTGCACCAAGAAAAACTTTGTTGTAACCTAATAAGTTGCATTGAACAGTTGGAAATTAGGTTGCAATGGAAGCTTTAAAAAAACTGAATTTTCAAAACAAAAGATTTTTGACAAAACTTAATGTTCAGAAAGGATTTCAATTTTTTTTTTAAAAATCCAAAAATGTATTTTGAAAAAATGGTTCATGAATTTTATTTTATTTTTGAGTTTTTGAAAAATTTGCAATTTAGAAGAAAAAAAAACTGAATTTTGGAAAAAATTAATTTGGGAAATATAAGAATGGAAATTAAAATTTAGAAAAGAATCAAAGATATGTATAATATAAAATATAACGGATTTAAAAGTCTAATTAATGCAAAATTTCTTCAAAAATAGTTTTTTGATAAAAAAACAAGGGTACGGTACTTTATAATGCTGTTTTCATGGATTATAAAATTGAGGGGTGATTTAGATATAAATTGAGTAGTGCAACTTGCTTATATTCCTCACCAAAAGCGGGTTATTTGCCCTAGAATCAAGGTTCGAGGTCCCGTTTCAGTTTCGTTTTCGGTCTTTTGTAATTTTAGGAATTTTGATTTAATTCGTAAATTTCAAAATTTTCGATTTCAGATTCCATTAATTAATTTTCATATAGTTACACATATAATTGTTTAATTTATTTAAACAAAATGTATAAATTTATCTTAAATTGAAAACTAAAATATAAACGAGGAGTACTGGTTAATTATAAATATTATAATACTAAAAAATGTATTCATTACTTCGTTTTCAACATTTTCTAGTTATACCATTTATATGTTGTGATTATGTATGTTTACTAAGTTAAAATTTCCAATTTTGACTATTCATATATTTTTTTAAATTTAAATTAATTCTTGTTTTGAATTTCTTCTGTATACTTTGAAGTCTAGTAGTTTTTTTATTGAAGCGGAGTTTCGGTTTAGTTTCATTTTGATCGCCACTAGACCGAAATAGAATAATCGAAATCTCGGTTTTTGGCCGAAACCTCAAACTTTGCCCGAAATATGAAACAATGAAAACAAGTAAATAGAACACCTAGCAATGCGTACTTTTGTCATCCTATTTTGGAGGACAACAACATAATCTATATAAAAATTTCAAATAAAAAAAAATACAAATTTTTTGTGTCATTTTGACTGTCCTTTAACATATCTTGGCATCATTTTGACATTATTCAACATATTATCATAATTGAACAAAAAATTGTTTACAATTCAACCATGAGCTTCTTGGATAAGAACGTCAATTTATAAACACTTTTCTTTTCAACCCAAGAGCAGGCCTTCACCTTAAATAAACTTGGAATATGTTCTAGATATGAATCAAAAAACTGAGGTAGATAAACGTGGTTTCCGACAACGTGATCTAATATGCAGTTAGGCCAGAATGATCAAAATGTTGAAAAGATGAAATATAAAAATTAATCAGTCATCCTTGTTTGATAAATGCTTCGAAGAGTATGCAACACAAGGTTGAAGTTACATTTTACATATAAAAGACAAAGCCCAATACATAAGACTTCTCATTATGTGATGGTTTGGTATGGGTCGCCTTAGAGGCCGTTGAAATATTAATATTTCAAGGGGCCGTTTATGATGCTTGAATCCACTATCGATGCAAGTACATTAGTTTTTCTTTTTGATAGTGTTAAACATGCGCTTTACTTTATGGTTATATGATCAATGAATTATTATCTACAATGAAAATGTTTAAACTTATGTTTATAATTTTGTGTTGAACCAAGTTGATTATGTATGTTACTTTTTCAAAAAAAAAGTTGATTATGTTATACTAGTACTATTCGCACAAAAGTAGAGAAAAAGTTTGAATTAAACATAAAACGTTTAAAAAATATCACAAAAATACGTAGAGGAAATCCAATATTTTGCACATTTCATGCAACCCACAATTGTTATCCATAATATGTGAAACGATAAAATCTTATTTATGATATTTGAATAAATGGGCCAAGTCTCAGAAGCCAAAAGACGACGAGAGTAGGAACAATAGTACATGACTGATCATAAGACTAACGATGGAAACATGATGCATGCAAGAGTTAATGACTTCATTTATTTGCCATTGTCAATATGTAATTGGTTGTGTATATCTTAATATTTACTATAACTTAGAGAGTGATTTTCGTACACAAACATAAAGGATTAGTCATAATTTAAGTTCAATTCAATTGTAATACAAATTTTCAACTATAAAACACAAAAAATATTGTTCCCGCATAAAAGCAAATTCCTTAAATGTTCCCAAGTAAGAACCGCAAATTATGGTTTTTAATTGATATTTGTTAAGACTTCTTAGAAGTTTATAAAAAAATTATATATAGTTAGGTTACAAAGGCCATCAGAAACAATTTAATGTTACGAAATCATACAAAAAACATTTGAAGAGATAGATTACCTCAAGTAGATACCAACTGTAGTACTGACTCGCAAACTAATTAGAAAAAGCGTAATAAATATAAGTATATAACACGTGGGAATAATAATTTTGTAAGTCACTACACTTCTTTCATGTACATCTGTTTTACTCAGTTGTGGTTCTTCACGTAAGGGTTGCATAGGACCGCTTCAAAAATAAAATTCTAATTTTAACTACTAGCTATTGTGATTCCAAAATAAAGTGTTCGTCGAACAAATAACAACACAGCCTGAAAAATAATATATTTAGTATTTACTGTTAAGTCATGCATTGCCAGTATTATGTTTGTGTGCTACTAAAAGCACCCTCTTTGTTCTTACTGATATTGTTGCAATTTAATTAAGATCCATTGTAAATTTAACTCTTCCTAATACCACACTTGTATTTCATCACTCGATAATTAATTAATGGGCGATGAAACATAATCGTGACAATTGAAATTCACGGCACTTTCCCACCGAAACGCAGAACCTCGTTGATGAAATTGAACATCATTGGGTATAACATTGTTGTCGCTCACCAGTCTCAGCCTAATTTTCCAAAATATGATTTAAAGAAAATAATTATCCAGAAATTCACTATTAATAACATCTTTGAAAAATACAAGTTTTGAAAGCTACACGTAATTTTAAACGCAACTTTTAAAGTTTTTGAACTTCATCAAATTTGAAAGAATATGCTATCTTCTTTTACAAAACTACATATGTTGATCCAAATATTCTTCGAATACCTACTCATGATTTTGGTTCATTAACAATTGAGTAAATCAATAGAAACTTTAGCTCATTTGCTATTATTTAAAATAGGGTGGAAGATTTATTCTGCACATTCAATTGTTTCTTTAAAAAAATATTTATGATATTTTAACCAACAAATGTATGTATTGGTAGCTCAAGGCATTTTTAATGGTATAATAAAGTATAACAGGTAAATTTGTTGGTCTTTTTTTTAGTAGTGCTACTATTGGTACCCAAGTTTTTTTGGTGCCAATAGTAGCACACTTTTTTAGACAGCAGCACGCTATTTTTAATAATGAACCATTTTACAAACAGCAAGCGGTTTCCGCCATCATCAACCAAACGAAAACGCGATCAAAATATATAAGATAAATCGATAGTACCAAACGCTACCACGACAAATCTATTTACAATTACTAAAACTAGGGTTTTCGGAAAACGAGGGGGAGACCTGATAAGTATTATCGAACTTGTCGTACATGAACCTGGTGATAATGCTCGTCTTGCCGACCGACTGATCGCCAAGGAATACGAGTTTGTATTTCGCGAGAGCAGACACTGGCGCCATTAAAAATGACGGTGACCGTCAATTCTCACCTAAGATTTTTAAGATCAAAAGAAAGAACAGTGTAGTCGCAAAGCTAATTTTTACTGATGAAAGCACGGGTCTGAATGTTGGAACCCATATGGAAAAGTTTTTGTGCTTAGCATTTTGTGGGTGAGGTAAGCAGCAGAAAAACCATGTTGGCTAATTAAATTTAATATATATTCATTCAAAATTATGTATTAATATACATATATTTATTTATTTTATTTATAAAAAGATTGTAACATAGATATCGATGTTTACAATGATAAATAAGATAATAAAAATGAGATGTATTATAACGGTTTAAAAAAACATTTATATGTTATTATGTAATTGTTAGTGGTGCGACTTAATACCATAAAATCATATAACTTATTGAATGAAATATTAGAATGTCCATATTATAACCACTTATGTATAAAAAAATTAACATATCATCGTTATAGTAATAAAGCGATTTTATGAGATCATAGTAGTAAGGGTCGGATCAGACGGTTCAACCAAACTCCGATCTGATCCTAAACCCGGAACTCTTAAGAATAGATCATGGGTCTATTCGCTCCGATGATCCAATAGGGCAGGTCATGAGGGTCAAAATATGGACGGGTCCTAGCGGGTCAAAATAGGAGCGGGTCTACCTGGTTTAGACGCTAAACTCGTCATATTGTCATTCCTATATATAATCATATAATATACATATATGATGCTATATTTATATTATTACACACATATAGCATGACACGGTTGTAAAATTTTGAAAACTTATCAATCTTTTATGATGTTATTGTCGTTGCCCCTTTCATCGGTTCCCATATTCTTTGTCCTATTTCGATTGTTTTTGTTGCTACTATGTTCGTTGTTTCGTCACCTTCTGATCGTATCCGCCTTCTTCAAATTTTTACTAAAAATCTATTATTGCTCGTGCTCTTCCTAAATTCTGCCTAGATTCTACCTACACCATCTTCTTTGAATCATTCGTCAGTTTTACTTCCATTGATTATTATGTTTTGTATTTATGTTTCTTACAGTTTAGTTTAGTATACTAGTTAACGGCTGCATTTTATGAACCCAACCGTACGGGTTATTTTATACATAGAAAGAAGAGTAGTGCACGTAGACTATTTTTATTTCTTTTTTTCTTAGATTTATGGTGCCATTTCCAAACAGGAGTTTCTTATTTTGTTTTGTGTTTAATTATGATTATGACGTTTTGTAGGTGTATGGCTATAAATGTTGGAGTTGTGTAGTATGCATTAAAAGCAGAGTGGTATAAAAGCAATATGATGTACCTACCACATCCATCTGTGTATCATAGTTTGTTGTTTGAAGAATCGAGTTCATACTTACGAGTTATGATTTGACTTGAAGCTATCAAACTTATCCAAACAATAACTTATTGCTATAGTTTTATGATAATCCTTCTTTATGTTATTGTCTGCGGAGAAATTTAGATGCTAACGTTTGATCGATCAGAACAACTCCAATTCACAAGAAATTGGGACATGATACTTGCTAAAAATTTGGTACGGTGTGGAATTTAGCATCTATACATGTAATGTTATACGAAATAACATTATATATATGTAATGATATATGAATACATTGTTCTGTTGTACTTCAGACTAAAATTTAAAACTTGTGTTATTCGGACTAAAATTTATAACAATCCACCCTGAAACAGATTTAAATTTCGATCCAGAAAAGACCCATCGAAAGTTAGATCCATTCTAAGGCAAGCCGTTTGTAGTAAAAAAGAAATAACATTGTAGAGTCATTACTAAACTTTCAAAACTCGCAACGGATGGAACAAAATATAATAGTAAAGTGTACCCGTTTATTTCAAAACCATAAAAATGTCATAACACAAAATCCCATAAAAACCATAATATAATATCCATTACAGTAAGTAATGAAACACATATATGTATATGTATTTATCTAATTCCTGGTCCAGACAGTGTGCTTGGTGTTTTGGTAGATCTGCTTGCAGTCGGGATTGAGTTTGCTTGGAGTCAACTTGGAGTCAGTTTGGGTTATGGACCTCATATGCTTGCTGGTTACTTCATTGGTGATGTGGTCAAGTCTGGTCCCTGTTTATGTTAGTTTGTGTGTCTATGTTAGTTCCTTTCCTAAATTAGCCTTTCTTTTTTTTGCTTTGGTTCCAGAACAGTGCCTTAATCCATGTACATGTATCACTGATACATATATATATCAGTGTATCTTCTTTTACAATGGTTAATGAAATAACATGAAAGAAACTCAGATCTGATTAATGGCTTCTAAATTCTTGATTCATCTTTTTCTTTTTCTTATTCTTGCTTAGATCCAAACTCATTAACATGGTATCAGAGCATCTGATATCGATCTAGGGCTTCTCGAAATCGCGCTTCTCAAAATTGACTCAGATCTACTAATTTCTTAAATCTGGAAATATGTCTGAAAGCAAAAATTCTACTATGGTCGATGTTCTTCCAATAATGTCAAAAATCACAGATCGCAAGTTAAACCATACAAATTTCCTAGAATGGAGTAAGACAATCCGATTGTATCTTCGAAGCATTGATAAGGATGATCACTTACCACAAATCCACCAGTAACTACAAAAGAAAAGGATCTTAACTGGTTAAGGGAAGATGCTCGACTGTTCTTGCAAATCAGAAACTCAATTGATGATGAAGTCATTAGCCTGATAAATCACTGTGAATTTGTAAAGGAGTTAATTGAATATCTCGAATTCTTATATTTTGGAAAAGGCAATCTCACTCGTATGTTTGAAGTATGTAAATCATTCTATAGAACTGAGAAACAAGATCAATCTCTCACAAATTACTTCATGAACTTTAAAAGAACTTATGAAGAATTCAATGTTCTACTACCTATGAGCCCAGATGTGAAGGTTCAGCAACTTCAACGAGAACAAATGGCCATAATGTCCTTCCTTGCTGGTTTACCACCAGAGTTTGAGTCAGCCAAGTCACAAATACTATCTGGATCCACAATAACATCTCTTCAGGAAGTCTTTAGTCGTGTTCTCAGAACTGAGAATGTATCACCAAGTATAAACATGAATAATAGTGCACTAATAAGCTCTAACACACCCCCTACTGCGTGGAGACCCCCATCTGACATTAGACCACCATGGAATCCTTCACATAGACCTGAATCATGGAGACCACCACCATCACAATCTTGGAGGCCTCAAAGAAGTGGAGGGAGACCAAATAACAAAGTGTGTTCATACTGCAAAAAGCCTGGACATTTGATCATTGAATGTAGGAAATTACAATACAACAATCAACTCAATAATCAAGGAGCATCCAGTAATAATAACAATACTCATAAAACTGTTCTGATGACCACTGAAGAATTTGATAAGTACTCAAAATATCAGGAATCTCAAAACAAACCAGCTGTTTCTACAATTGCCAACTTAGAAAAACCAACTTCAAAGTGGATCATTGATTCAGGAGCCACAGATCATATGTCAGGTAACATTAAATTATTTATAGATTTTAAAAAACATGGAGAAAGTCAAGTAGTCACTTAGGCAGATGGGTCACAATCTAATGTTCATGGATTTGGTAATATTGATACTATTTTTCCATTAAAATCAGTATTATTCATACCCTCCTTATCATACAATCTGTTGTCTGTGAGCAAACTTACTAAAGACATGAATTGTAGTGTAGTATTCTCTCCTGAATAGGTATATTTCAGGATCTTACAACGAAACAGATTATTGGTAAAGGATATGAATCAGGGGGGCTCTATGTTTTGGAAAATCCACCAGTAGCTTGCTCAAGTATGAATGCTGCCATCAAACTTCATCAACAACTTGGTCATCCATCTCTCACTTTATTCAAGCATCTCTATCCTCAGTATAACTATATATCTACTCTTGACTGTGAGCCTTGTCAATATGCTAAACTACATAGGAGTAGCTTAAAACCTAGAATAAATAAATGTGCAAGTGCACCATTTGAGCTTGTACATTCTGATATATGAGGACCATCATCTGTTGTTTCTAAATCTGGTTATAAATATTTTGTGACATTTGTGGATGACTACTCTCGAGTTACTTGGTTATTCTTAATAAAAAAATAGATCTGAACTCTTCTCTATTTTTTGTACTTTTCATGTAGAAATTCAAAGCCAGTTTAAAACATGTATTCAAACACTAAGGAGTGATAATGCTAAGGAGTATACTGCCCATACCTTTAGCTCATACCTGAGTCAACATGGCATTCTACATGAAACATCATGTGTAGATACTGCTGCACAAAATGGGGTGGCTGAAAGAAAGAATAGACACCTTCTTGAAACTGCTAGAGCACTATTATTTCAAATGAATGTTCCAAAAGTCTACTGGGTCGATGCAGTGCTAACTTCTTGTTTCCTTATCAATAGAATGCCTTCAACATTTCTTAATTTCAAGATTCCTTACAAAGTGTTATGTCCTAACAAAGAAGTATATCCCATTAAACCAAGGATATTTGGGTGCACCTGTTTTGTGAGAGATGTAAATCCTCAAGTAGGAAAACTGGATCCTAAGTCTTTAAAATGTATATTTGTTGGGTACTCAAGACTGCAGAAAGGATATAGATGTTACTGCCCAAGTCTAAATAAATATATAGTATCGGTAGATGTAAATTTCATGGAAGAAAGACCATTCTATCAAGCACCACACACACCAAGTCAAGAGGAGACTGATGAGTATATGGTCTACTCCACTTTTCCATCTCAAGAATCTAAACCAGATACTGAGAGTGATACAACTTCTGGAACCATCAGTGAAAGCTCTACACCAGTAGATCCAAGTCTGGATCTCCCCATTGCTCTTAGAAAATAGAAAAGGAAATGCACCTATCCCATCTCTAATTACATGTCATATGATAATCTCTCACCATCATCTTACATGTTCACCACTTCCCTAGACTCTATCTATACTCCTAAAACTATTGCTGAAGCTCTATCCAAACAAGAATGGAAAGAAGCTATGATTGATGAAATGAATGCTTTAGAAAAGAATAATACATGGGATCTGGTCAAGCTACCAAAGAATAAAAAGGCAATTGGATGTAGATGGATATATTCAGTTAAAATGAATCCAAATGGAACAGTTGATAGATTCAAGGCAAGACTCGTGGCTAAAGGATATGCACAAGTATATGGTATGGATTACTCAGAAACTTTCTCTCTAGTGGCTAAGATGACTTCCATTAGATTATTCATAGCATTAGCAGCACATTTTAATTGGAAGCTTCATCAACTGGATATTAAGAATGCATTTCTACATGGTGATCTCAAAGAAGAAATCTATATGACTCAACCACCTGGATTTATTGCACAAGGAGAAAGTGGGCGTGTTTGCAAATTGAAAAAAACTCTCTATGGACTTAAGCAAAGTCCAAGAGCTTGGTTTGGAAAATTCAGTCAAACTCTGGAAGAATTTGGAGTAACCAGATGCAAGAGTGATCATTCAGTGTTTTATAAGAATTCTGAAAAAGGTATACTTCTATTAGTTGTGTATGTAGATGATATCATCATAACAGGAAATGATGAACAAGGAATTGCTTCACTTAAGCAATTTATCCACAATAAATTCCAGACTAAAGATTTAGGAGAGTTAAAATATTTCCTAGGGGTAGAAGTTCTAAGAAGCAGTAAAGGAATTTTATTATGCCAGAGAAAATGTGACGACCCGGAATTTTAGATATTTGAATTAGAATATTTAATTGATTTTAAATATTTAAAAGTTAAATTTTAACTTGAATTTCAAATACTATTTATTTGGCAATTAAATTATTTAATTTAATAGTTGAAAATTTGTTAAAATATTGAATCTTGGGTTTTTAGCTAGTTGAAAACATTTCAAGGGTTTGGGAAATTTATATTGATAATACTGGAGATAATAGAATTTTTTAAATTTGAATTTGGAAATGTTTTGTTCAATTTTAAAATATATCGTTTAAATCGATATTTAAAAATAGCCTTCCGAGGCACTGTCTCGGAATTCGACGAAACCAGTTCCATGGATCCGTAATAACGTATTATTATCGAATTTTAAATTTCGTAGTGTTTGGATTTGTCATGTGATCGTAAGATAGATAAACGCGCTGAAATTTATATCGAAAATTTAATATAATAACCGGGTTCAAAAAGCTATCTTCTCCATACGATCGAATTAGGACTCGAAACCTTTTCCTTTGTGTTCGAAATAGGGGTTTAACATTATGAACGCCTAGCGACATGCATCAATAGGAGGTCGAGATTTTGAGTTGCGTGATTCGAGACGGTTTAGATTTAAATAATATTTATATTCAAAATTGTTTTGACAAAAGTTTTCTCAGCAGCCTTCTCTTCTCTCAAACACGTGTTTCCCTTGGTATAGCACGTGTCATACCTAATAAACACGCGTCTCCTCTAAATAAAAATCAACTGGCCGAACTCATCAAACAAATAGAAATAAAGCAGCTGAGCCCTTTCATTTTTCAAATTTAATCTCATTTCGTCGAACGAAAATCAATTTCCTTCAAAAAAGAAAATAAATTAAAAGATGTACTCGTTCGAAATCAATCGAATCGGTCGCGGCTGCCAGGGCAACGCGCACGAGGGGGAGAGCCCTTGCCGTGGCTCCAATGGAATGTCTTTGGGTGAAGCAAGTCGCAATTTGCTGGAAGGGGATTTCGCGAGGCAAGGGGTTGGCGACGAACTCATTGGAGGCAGCGATAATGAGGGAAGCTGTGCCATTGTTGAGCTCGGTTCTGGCGATGGTGACTTCTGATCATGCACGAGCAATTTGGGAGGTCTCGATCGAATGACGAGGCCGAGTCGAGGTGTAGTGCAGTTCGCCTTTGGGGGGAGGGTTTCATGGGTAGCCTGGAGGTTCTGGCCTGTAGGTATTTTCCTTTTATTTTAATTTACATATTTATACTGTAAAAAGAAAAGGAATATACATATATATATATACACACATGCATGTTTCGATATACTGAGATAAACATAAAATTTTATGTAGATGAGATTTTGGAAAGAAATAGGAATTTTAAAATACTTGGAAGTTTATATAAAAGAAGATTTTTGAAAACCTATAATTTATTTTTATAAGTATATATATTTGGCTTCAAAGAAAAATAAATGTGCATATACACATTTTAATTTACTAATTTATTTTAAAATAACGTATTAAGGTGGTTAACTTATTTTAGTCATTTAAAAATAATTTATTAAAGAAGAATTAGTTTAAGTAAAATTCTTAGTTAATTTAATTAATAAATGGTAATAAATTTGTTCGATCAATTCAAATATTAACAAACCTTATAATGTTGACTCAAGGTCTGAAAACGTGAAGAAAAACAAGCCGATTTGGATCAGACTGCAAATTAAAATCAAAGGTGAGTTAATCTCACTCTTCTGGATTGCTATTTAAATTTAAATGGTTAAATTTAAATAACTGGTTGAATGATTGAATTGATTGGATGTGATAATATATATGGTAGTGTATATATATATTGGAGTGATTGATATTCCCGCATTATATAACGGATGAGACCCTATGCGCCGCATAATAGCGGATGATATTATATAAACCCATATACCGCGATATTCCACCTTGAAGTGGAATTGGTATTTTATATTATGCTAACATCTGTGGATGCAGGGAAACAGGTTGGAGGGATCCAACTGGATTCCTCAAAATTATTTAGATTGTTTAATATTCTGTGTTATGAATATTTGATTTTCTATGATGGATTATATGGACAATTGAGATTGAATGCTATGGATTGCTTGAATATATTTCGATACTCTGAGTTATCAAAATATATAGAATTGGATTTTTGAAAAGAAAATAAAAGAGTAAATTTTCAAGTAAAATAATTATAGAGAATTTGAAAAAATTTAAGAATGAATTGGAAAAGAATATAAGTGATTTTAAAATCCTAATAAATAAATTCCGAGTATGGGAAAAGAGGATTTTGAGCAAACAGAGAAATAATGGAAATTTAAACTTAAGTGATATTATTTAAAGTAATAAAGAATTTACTTTAAAATTCAAGGTTTAAATTTATTTAAAAAGGATAAAGAAGGAATTTGGGAAAAAAATATGAAATTGGTATTTTCAGATAAAAAGGTTTTAAAATCGGAAGTTAATGGGTTTTGAAATAAATTGAGTAAGTAAAGGGATTTATTTCAAAATGGAGAAATTTGGAAATCAATTTGAAATTGATTTAAGTGTATAAAAGTGAGATTTTAAAAGAGAAGTGAGACTTTAGAATTTATAAACTGGGTTTATAAAAGTGAAGTAATATATCAGTGGATATTTGGAAGAATAAATTCAAGGTGGGAATTTATAAAAAGAATGGGTAAATTTGATTAAAAATAAATAGTGATTTATTTTTAAAGATGTGAAAGAGAAGTATATTTCCCTGGATAGCCAAGTACGTTTTCAAAGCAAATTCTTAAGTATAAGTTAAAGTTTCAAAGTTGTTTTAAAAGTATGTTTTGGAAAATCTATTATTTTAAAATGTTTAAATGTTAAAGTAAGTATTTTTCAAATTTATAGTAGTAGTAATTATTTAAAGGTTAATTGGTATTATGTTTGAAAAAGATAAAAATTTAGTTTTATATTTTATAAAGTAGCTTTATTTTAAATATTCTTGAAGTGTATATTTTTTTTTAAATAAAGTATTAGAGTAGTTTTAAATCTAAATGTTTAAAAGTATATTCTATAATTAAGTGTTTTAAATGATTTTAAAGTCTAAGTATTTGTACTTGGTGATTTCAGTGGAAATAGAAAATGTTAGGAAATTTATTCCGTGAGAGAAAAATGGTTTGAAACTGTTTTCAAAGGGTTGAAAAGTGGAAATGTATCTTGCGAAGATATTTTGAGGTTAATAAATAATTTGGGAGAAATTATTTAAAGGTCTAATGGTTGTTTATGAATGTTATTTGATAGTTAAATAACCGACTATCAATATTGGCCAATGCGCTGATCGTTTCGAAGAAACCGGGATCGAGATTAATTTCTCGAAAACCACTTCGATCCGGTTTGTACGTTTTCGTGGGGAAAACGAGTTTGGAATCGAAGATGGAGCAGTGAAGTGCAAGGGCTAGTTGCTACTAATCTTGAGGATAATTCCAAAATGGATGTAGTAGGAGTAGGGCCTTCGGTTCCGTTCGAACCCGGAACGGACTTGTATGGATGAATGCTTTCAGAACATCATCAGGTGGACGATGAGCATTCTAAGAGATGTGTTCTAAAAAGGTAACGCTTAGCCTCAAGCCTCATCAACCGGGAATGACTGAAAATCAGGGGTTATGCAGCAAGGCTATGTGGGTAGCACCCATTAGGGTGAGGTCATCCCTGTCTAGATGTCCCTTTTTATTCGGCTTAGTGGTGCGGTTGCTTATCCCAACCGTGGGGTGATCTTACTCTGAATTATCCAGTAAGGGATAGTTCCGGCTTTGTGTTACAGGGGATCGGGCGTGGTCCTCGGTACGCTGATCTAGACCAAGTACTGTGACAGGTGGTACCCTAGTGCCTAGTCATTAGTTGGAAATCCATTCTCCCTACGTGCCTGTACGGTTTTGATTGTGCCCAACTATTGCTGAAACGTGAGATGCAAGCATTTCAGCTAGATTCTATTTTACTTTCAATAGACACTATTATAATATCAGACGGATTTGATAAAAAGTGTTTTGGCTATCGTAAGGTAAAAACCCGACATGTTTATTTGTGGCGTGGTCTTACGAGATGCTTTTGATTTCAAAGGGTTTGGAAAACTTTAATAATCCAATTGAGTGTGTTTTCTCACGCTGGTTTTCCAGACTGACTCGGGTGTTATTTTATTATATTGCTCGGGTCAGACCGAGTATTACAGATACAGGATAGGATGCTGTGGAGCTCAGGAGATGAGCTGGATGGCGAGACGTATCACTCGTACTTGATGTATATTCCGCTATTTATCATAAGTTGTATAGTTAGTTGTGTGAGGACAAGTTATTATAACTGTCCTGAATTGTGATGTTGATTATATTGTACTCTGATGTTGTATTCAGGTGATGTATGTATAAACAGATATGGTTTCTTTTCTATAAAGATCAGTTATTATCTATTATATTTTATTCTGCTGCGATGGTTAGATTCTGTTGTTATTTTATTTCTTCTTCTTCTACCTCCTTCTTCTTTAACCCTGATGGTTCGTATTTCCGTTCTCTTTGGGTCGATATGTTGGAGAATAGTGTCGATTCAAGGGGTACGGGTTTGCGGGTCGTCACAGAAATATGCCTTGGACTTGTTATCAGAAATTGGAAAACTAGGCACTAAACCACAAAGCACCCATATCTTGCCTAATAGTTATCTAACATCTGAAGGAGAACCATTTGATGATCCAGGAAGATATAGGAGACTTGTAGGCAAGTTGAACTATCTAACCATAACTAGGCCTGATATTGCCTTTGCTGTGAGTATGGTGAGTCAGTACATGGCTTCACCAACAAAACAACACTGGCAAGCACTGGAACACATATTAGGATATCTGAAAGGATCTACTGGTCAAGGTATCATATATGCCAACCATGGTCATATGAGGATTGAAAGTTTTGCTGATGCTGACTGGGCTGGATCAAAGGATGATAGAAGATCAACCACTAGATTCTGTGTATACATTGGAGAGAATTTAGTATCATGGAAAAGTAAGAAACACCATATTGTATCAAGGTCAAGTGCAGAATCTGAGTATAGAGCAATGTCCAAGGCAGTGTGTGAAGTTATGTGGATTAAACACTTAATGAAAGAGTGTAAACTTGAGTTTGAGCAACCTACAAGACTATGGTGTGACAATAAGGCAGCCATTCACATTGCATCGAACCCTATATTCCATGAGAGGACCAAGCATATAGAAGTTGACTGCCATTTTATTCGAGACAAAATTCAAGAGGGAGAAGTAATTACACACTATGTCCATACTCAAGAGCAACCAGCTGATCTTCTAACCAAGGCATTAAATGGAGATAGAATTAAATACCTGAAAAGCAAGTTGGGTTTAATAGATATATATAACCCAACTTAAGGAGGAGTGTAATGAAACACATATATGTATATGTATTTATCTGGTTGCTGGTCCAGACAGTGTGCTTGGTGTTTTGGTAGATCTGCTTGCAGTCGGGATTGAGTTTGCTTGGAGTCAGTTTGGGTTATGGACCTCATATGCTTGCTGGTTACTTCATTGGTGATGTGGTCAAGTCTGGTCCCTGTCTATGTTAGTTTGTGTGTCTATGTTAGTTCCTTTCCTAAATTAGTCTTTCTTGTTTTTGCTTTGGTTCCAGAACAGTGCCTTAATGCCTGTACATGTATCACTGATACATACATATATATATATATATATCAGTGTATCTTCTTTTACAAGGGTTAATGAAATAACATGAAAGAAACTCAGATCTGATTAATGGCTTCTAAATTCTTGATTCATCCTTTTCTTTTTCTTATTCTTGCTTAGATCCAAACTCATTAACACCCATAAAAACCGTAATATAATATCCATTGCAATAATTGTTTAAATCCATGGGTAAACAAGAAAGCAAATAACAATAAATACTGCCACTTGCCAAGCTTCTTCACCTTTAAGCATCGTCACCACCATCACTCCGCCCTTAACCTGTGTTGTAATGAGAAGGGAGTCAGAACAACAAGTGTCTGGTGAATAAAAACCTCAAGTCTTACCTTTCAGTACTTGGGCAGTATATTTTAAAATAAAGAAATGTTTACGAACATAAAATCATTAAAATCATTTAATACTTCGTTATAAAAAAAGGAGGCGGGTCCAACCACTTAATACCTTCCATTCCAGAAGTAAATCTCATATCTCAATCATACATCATAAATAGCTAATAACGTAAGAGATGATACCCAAGCCACTTAATACTTCCCAGTGGAAAATAGGCAGACCCCGTCATTTAAGGCCTAATTCTGGAAGCGTGCTCCTCAATGGTACTATTGCTAACATCATATGAAATCTCATACGCCACTTAATACTTCCAAGTGAAAAATAGACAGACCCTGAAAGTGTCTGTGCTGTAGGATCGTGTAATATGGAATATATAATAGATAACTAGTGCATAAAGTAACTGTAAAATAAAAATAGCAGTAAAGTAAAATGACACTAGAAATTTTTATACTGGTTCGAACTCCCGTTCTACGTCCAGTCCCAAACTCCTTTTGGAATTTAAACTAGCAGCCCTCACTTGACCCGGAGGAATAGGATTACACCGCCTGAGCAACCGAACAGGACTTGACTGCCTAAGTAACCGAACAAGACTTTACCGCCTGAGCAACCGAACAGAATTTGACCGCCTGAGCAACCGAATAGAACTTGACCGCCTGAGCAACCGAACAGGACTTGATTACAAAGTAAATTGTCTTGACCCTGTGTGTTATAATAACACGGATTTGTCACTTATAATACACCCTTCGTATAATATTTTCCTCAAGTATGATGTATATGATTGTGTGTATATGAAGAATAGGAAGTTTCAGATTGCTTGTAAGATATGGAATTGTGATAGTAAGCAATGAATATATGAAATCAAGTAAGCAATAGATTCGAAGAATATTATTTAAGATAGACCAAGAGAGAGAAGTAAATTTTTGTTATTTGATCATTGAAACTCAAGCATATATATAGTAGATAAGGAGTTGCAACTTCTAGTGAAGAGATCTCAACGAATAGTAATGGCTGCAACTCTTCGCGAGAGAGAAATCTTTTCAAAAAGGAAAGTGTCTTTTCAAAAAAATGACAGTTATACAGTTTTCAGTCGACTGACTTGGTGGCTTCAGTCAACTGAATTAAAAAGGTGCACATGCATTTGAAAATGCATAGATTTAGTCGACTGAATGATGCCGTCAGTCGATTGGTCCGTACAAAGTTTAAAAAAAATTATGCACAGGTTCAGTCGACTGAGGGCATCAGTTCAGTAGACTGAACTGTGTCTTTTCTGAAGCCTGAGTGCAAGTGAGTTAAAAAGTGGCAATATTCAAATCGAATGCAATGCATGTGAATATATGAGAGAGAGTGATGATTCTTGAGGAAAGATTTTGATAAAGCAACTAGACATGACTCTAAAATAAATAGTACTTGACTCTAGATTAAATATATAGTATATATGAACCATACATCGAGTCGTTGAGTCCGATCTTCGTAGTTGTCGTAGATTCATGAATTGGTGCGTCTCTTGAAATTCTTGTCAGCGATCAAAACTTAAGATCCAATTGACCCCGTCATTTAAGGCCTAATTTCAGAAGCGGACCCCTGTAAAGATAACACCTAGCGTAACTCCTTGGCCATTTAATACTTCATTTGGGAAAAAGGCGGGTCCAACCACTTAATACCTCAAACCCCAAAGCAGGCCCTTCGTCTTATGGCCCATATGCATAATGACATCTCACATTAGTCCGTTATTCGTAGGAACTGGTAGCCAGATTAGCTGGGCAGATTTCCCCTATAGAATTTGAAACTAACATCGCGTCATTACAAATATTTATCATACGGATATCTTACATCAATAAAAGTGTACACGACTACTGGTAGCCTTAAAGTGAAGGGTAGACTTCCGTCATGTAACTCTATTGACCTCGCATCCCTATGACTTAGCCGTAAATCAATTACCCACACACACACACACATCTCACCGTTGCAAAATTAAGGCTTTATAAGGAATCTTCCTTATTACGCCTTAAAATAATAATTAGGCTCTATAAGAGTTTCCTCTTATTTTCACCGCAAAATCAATTACCTTCCTAATGGGTGAAAATAAATGTAAATAAGTGTCTAATTAACTACGTCATATACGCAATACTTATACATTAATTACGTAAATAGAAATAAATAAATATCCACGCTTAATAAGTTCTAAACGTACAGATTTTACGTCCTAAACTAGCGTTAAATGTCAATTCCCTAACCAATTATCATCGCAAGTCCTTTTTCTTCAATTTCCCAAGGATTCATGGAATTACAATGTCCAAAACAGGGAATAAATATTCATAATCAAAACTGCAATAACAGACTTGTAAATAAAATAGAAATTCAATTTATTACACTAATTCAGTGAAATATCTTAAACAATAAGAATTGAAATCTAAACACTATATTCTATTCAAATCCTCTTTTATAAGGAAATAGGTAAGAATAAGTGGCGTAAACTACGAATAGAATTCATAATCTAACCCCCCTTATTTTATTGAATGACCACAATTTGACCCAAAGAAGAAGGAGAAGTGGAATGGACTATGATATGATCAAGAATTGCATAAACGAAACAAATCCCATCAAATTAATGTAAATAATCGAGAATCTCGACATAGAATTGAACTTCGAAACAAAAAGGAATTTTGGGGGATTTTATCTATCATATTTTCGAAATCCCAAAATCCCTAAGGCATATTCAAATCAAAAAGAAATACACTAAATAATTGCTGAAAAGAAATACTAAGGTTTCCACTCACAGATTAGCCTTAGCTTTACTCAAATGGATTTGCAGCCTTCCGATCTCTTCTAGAATCTCTCTCCTTTGATATATATATATACACACACACACACACATACAATAGGGAAGAAGTATATATATTCATTAGATTCAGAATAATTGGAGAAGAATAGGATAAGAATAGATTAGAGGAAGAAGAAACAAATAGGAATTAAGTTGAATCCTTACCGGAATTTTCTACGGAGTTTCTGAATCTTATTAGAGAGATAGCAATGGTAGAGTTTCGTCGTATTCCATAAAATAATTCGAATAAAAGTGAAGAGGATAGGTCCTATTTATAGGAGCTGAAACGCACCAGAACCGTAGGATGGAAGTAGGTAGAAAACGGGTAAATCTGGAGCGCACAACCGAATAGAATATAACTGTAACACCCCATATTTTTATAACATTATTTGGGATATTTAATTAGCTAAAATTAAATAAAATAATGTGGAGATTAATGGATTGAGATTTGTTTTAGCTAAGGGTAGCCTTGTCATGATAGTGTGTTAATTAATATAATATAAGCTAAACAAAGGTGTTAGGAAATGACAAGGGCAATATGGGAAATAGGTGGAGCTTATACCCTAAACCCTTAGGAGGTAGAATGCTCACATTCATTCTCATTTTTATCAAACTAAAAATACTAAGGCCAGCCACCATTTTCACTCTCAAGAAGAAGATTAAAGCTAGGATTCAAGAGAAGGGAAACAATCAACTAAATCAACATCAAATCTCACATCTATAATCTCAAAGCTAAGGTGAATAATTACTACATCCCATATTCTTTTAGTTTTAGGTTTTAAGACTAAGATCCGAAATGTTTTTGCAAGTAATTGCCATGTTTTGAGGATTAAAAGTTATATGTATGTTTGTTGGTGAACTATGCATGTTCATACTTGTTTTAAATGATATGTTTGATATGAAAACCCCAATTGGTGACATCCAAATACCTTGAAAATTTAAATATAGAGGAAATGATATTTTGAAGATGGGATTCAATTTTCATAATTTTCCGAATTAAGGTGGAGTTTATATTAATTTTCTAGTGAAGGAAATTGTTTATTGGGTTATAAATTATTTTCGGCTAAAATAATAATTATTTGGGGTTGAAATTTTTATATGTTAGGCAACATATTAAAATAGATTTTCTAGGATTTTTCCTAAGTTTTGATAAATATATAAAATTATTTAAGGTATGAGACTTAAATGTTTTATATATTTAATTAAGGAGAAGGGGTATTCTGTAAAATAAAATGATTATTAATTTTAAAAATAGAGGCAGCACATTTCTGAAAAGGGTTTGTTAACCAATGAGAATTTGACAAACAAAGGCAGGTTAGTTAAAAAGTTATCCTTTTTAAGTTAAAAACAAAGAAATCATACTTTTAGCATGTTCAGCATATTACAGTAGTAAAACTTCCGACCCAGACCTTCTGACAAGGTTGAAAGGTTCTAAGCTTTCGACAAGGTCAGAGCAATGCATATGGTATCAAGCTCTTGGTACGTAATGAATTAGATAGAGTTGAAGGGTTCTTAGTCGAAAGGTTGATGCCCAAAGAGATTGGGGTATGTTTGTTTTATAAACCAAAAGAATTCACCTGCTTTACTTTCGAAATGAGCTTTCGACTTGGTTGCTTTCGACCAGGTCAAAATGTTTAAAAGAAAGGTTTTAAACCTTTCGACACTGTCGAAAGGTTACTGCTGCTACTTTGTTTTGAAACCTTCCGTCATATTCGAAAGGTTACTGCCGCTTTATGTTTATGTTTTGTTTTGAACCTTCCAACAAAGTCGAAGGGTTTAATTTGATTGATTTCGAAAGGTTTACTCTTTTTAAAAACTAGCCGCTTCTTCATGCTTTCGAAAGAAAGCTTTCGACTTAGGTGATTTACCCTTGTTTTATAAATTAAACTATAACCCAAAGCTTTCGAAAGAGTTGTTTTAAAAGATAAGTCGAAAGGTTGCTTCCAATGGAGTCGAAAGGTTTTAAAAGAAGGTTTTCCACCAGTTTTAAATTGAACCCAGAAAAGTTTTCAAAAGGTTGTGTTAAAGAAGAGTTAATGCTTTCGAAAGGATTTGTTTACTGAATGGTTTTAAAAGGGGTCGAAAGCCAAGCTTTCGATGGAGTCGAAAGGTAACCTTTCGAAGGGGTCGAAAGGTAGCTTCCGACTAGGCCGAAAGGTTTAGTTTCTGAATGGTTTCTGAAGGTTTTAAATGGAAGAATTTCCAAAGAATTTCTAAGGCAATGTTTCAAGTCGTTTTAAAATAGGATGCTAAGGTTTTATTGCTTTCGAAAAGTTTGAAGTTCAATGGGTTCGAAAGGTTTGAGGTTCAATGGTTTCGAAGGGTTGAGTTTCAATGGTTTCGAAAGGTTTTGATTTCTAAGGATTTTGAGGGTACCAATGGAAACAATAAATGAATATGACCTAAGTTAGGGATACTAATGGAAATAGGTTAATCATGGGGCTAACATGATATAAATAGAATCATGGGGTTAACATGATATAAATAGAATCGTGGGGTTAACATGATACAAATAGATTCATAGGGATAGCATGAGTCAAATGGCAAATTCAAATAGAATCATGGGGCTAACATGATACAAATAGAATCATGGGCTAACATGATATAAATAAACTCATGGGGCTAACATGAGACCATTAAATTCATGAGGCTAACATGAAATAATTAGATTCATGGGGCTAGCATGAATCAAGTGGCAAAATGATGGGTTCATGGTCATCCTAGGAAAACTATGTGATGTGAGATGGATAGTCTACATCAACTTAAGCAAAATGAATGTGGAATGGGTAGTCCCTCTTTGATATAATTAAACTCTAATTGGGGATGGGGAAATCCTAATTGTTTTCAAGTATGCATATCACCATAATGTTTTATAAATAAATGTTTTAACCATTGTGGATGCAGGGGCACGGTATATGGTTTTATAAAAGGTTTTGCAAAAGATATGTTTTAAAAGGATGCTAGTGAGGGGAAACTCGTTCCGCTAAGCGATGTGGTCTCACTAATATGTTTAACCGGGATGTATAGTATTATTCATATCAGGCTTTATGTCCGACTTGAAGTTTATGTTTTCCCCTTAAACTCTCGGGTGCTCAAAATTAATTTGAGTAGGCTGAGGGATTAAGGTCTTTTTCATGTTTTAGTAGGATGACGAATAAGGCTACCGAAGGCATGCTGGAGGCAAACGGATCTATTTAGGATTTGCAGTTCTTGTTATGTTTTGATGTGTTTCCGCTGTGATTGTATTAGGTCTATTATGACCATATGACTCTGATCAACCAATGGGGTATCTTCATATACCGCTCTTGGTGTAATTTGTAATAATTATATTTGATCTATGCTTGGGAATGATTTGGGATTATGTGTTGTGAATGTGAAACAATTGGTTTTGAAATGTAATGAAGTAAAAAAAAATGAAATCTGTGTTTTGTTTCATATTCAAGTGCTTCTAATATTATTAATACCATTAATATAGCCGTATTTAGTCGGCGGAAGCTAATACTATACATGACTGTAGCATTTGTAGCGCTTAGTTTTGGGCCTCTAGATAGGGGATGTTACAATAACATAAAACCCTAGCCGCCACTGGCATCTATCATTGCCAAGCGATCGACCGCCCTTGGGCGACCGCTATCTTATTTAGGGGCATTTATTTTGTTTTCCGTTGCCGAATTATTTTATTCCCTAATTAACTTTTTAACGTTAAGCCTTAATAAATCGTTTACTTAGCCCCTAAGCTAATTTTTGAAATTTAAATGCTAAATATGATTTTTCAATTGAATTTGAATTCAAACTAAATTAATTTAAATCTAAGAACTTTAAATGCTCATAACTTCTTTGTTTAAGCTCCGTTCTCAGCATATTATATATGGAAACATATCATAATTTCGCCACGAACGCAATGGAATAACTTTCATGGTCAAATTCCAACTTTTATAAAATTCCCATATCCAACCCTTATCATATTCAATTCAATTTACTTAATTTATTTATGGTTCATTTTATGGGGTGTTACATTCTTCCCCCCTTAAAAAGGATTCCATCCCGAAATCTTCCAAGGGGCGAACAGCGTAACTCGTAATACATCCATGTTATACAACCAAGTCCCCTACACAATCACCTACTCAACCATTAGTGCAATGTGATTATGTACTGTAGACATGCTAAAATGAGCTTAATCCTAGCGTGAGTGTGTAATCGTGTCATGTAAGTATGTATGCAAATATCCTAAACATGCATAAAAATTTCTATATGAGTGTAAAGTGATTGTGAAAAGTGTAACAACCATTTCCTACCATCCAATTTAGCAATCGCGATGCAACAAAATTCCTCATTTTGGAGAGAAAAACTACCGATGAAAAACTCGAGGTGAGTGTTCTTCAACTTCTCCTCGGTCTCCCATGTGCTTTCCGCTGGATTGTCCCCCTATTGTACTCGGATCAACTTAATTATTTCATTGCGGAGTCTTCTAGTACTGTGCTCCACGATGTGTGCGGTGACATGGGGCATTGTCGCCTCCATCTCAAAATCCCCTAAGTGATCAGGCTCTACTCTTCTAGCGGTGCCATGAAGGTATTTCCTAAGCTGAGAAACGTGGAAAACACTATGGACTCCTGCCAACTTGTCAGGAAGCTCCACATGATATGCCAATTTTCCTATTCTTTCTAGAATTCTGAATGGTCCAATTAATATAGGTGCCAATTTTTCAGATTTGCCAAATCTAACAACTTTCCTAAGAGGGGAGATTTTAACAAATACCATATCTCCAACCTCAAATTCAAGCTCCTTTATCCACATAAGATTTCTGACGTTCTTGCGCTACCTTGATCCTCTGTCTGATCAACTCTACTTTTACCATGGTATCACGGATCAAATCGGATCCGAGCAACACTTTGTCGGTGGTTTCCCACCAACAACTAGGCGATTTGCATGGCTGACCATAAAGTGCTTCAAAAGGAACCATACCAATCGTAGTTTGATAGCTATTATTATATGTAAACTCGACCAATGGTAGATGCTGCTCCCACTGTCCTCTGAAACCCAAGACACAAGCTCTCAACAAGTCTTTCAAAATTCTATTTACCCTCTCTGTTTGACCGTTGGTTTGCGGGTGATATACCGTGCTAAGGTTCAAAGAAGTTCCTAAAGCTGTATGTAGGCTCCTCCAAAAATCGCTAGTGAATAAGGGGTCCCTATCATTGACTATGCTTACAGGAATTCCATGTACACGAACTACCTCTTTAATATAAATTTAGACGAGAGAGGCGCTAGTCCTATTTATTCCAATTGGAACAAAATGAGCACTCCTGGTGAGTCTATCTACAACAACCTAAATAGCCTCATCGCCCTTCTGAATTTTAGGCAATCCTTCCACAAAATCTATTGAAATATGATCCCACTTACAAATCGGAATTTCTGAAGGTAATAATAATCCATCGGGCTTCCCTTACTTAGCTTTTATCATTTGACATGTCAAACACCCAACAACAAACTCAGCTACGCTTCTCTTCATTCCATTCCAGAAGAAAATTCTCTTTATGTCCTTTTACATCTTATCTCCTCCAGGATGAATGGTCATCCTTGAGTGATGACACTCCATAAGCACATCTCTCATCAAGTCAACAATCATTGGGATGCAAACACGTCCATCTCTTCTCAAATATCCCTTTTCATCAACCGAGTATCTCCTAGCATGGGGAAAATGCTCTTCTTTCCTTAATTTTTCCAAAATCTGTACTAACTCCTTGTCTTTTACTTACTCATGCCCTATACGATCCATCAAGGCTGACCTAACCTCCATAACTAATAGAAAACTTTGGATAGGTTATGCTAATGGTTGGAGGTTAAAATTCGAGAGAAACTCCAATGTCTTCATTCATATATAGCACCTAGGATAACGTGTCTCCTACTAAGGGCGTCGGCGATTACGTTCCCTTTTTCTGGGGGTATATTGAATACCAAAGTCGAAGGATGTTACATACTCCATCCACCTCTGCTGCCTAAGATTCAAATTCTTTTGGGAAAATAGGTATTTGAGTGATTTATGATCAGTGAATAGCTCAAACCTTTCCCTCAAGAGATAATGCCTCCACATCTTCAAGACAAAAACAATGGCTGCCAATTCTAAATCATGCATGCATTGGATAGCTCTTCTTATAATCTTTTAGTTATCTACTAGCATAGGCAACTACCTTCCCTTCTTGCATAAGAACTGCTCTTAATCCTGTGCCACATGCATCCGTGAAAACCATAAATGGTTTAGTTCCATGTGCAATAATGAGCATGGGTGCGCTAGTCAATGACTCCTTAAGCTTCTCAAATGCCTTTGTGCATTTATCATCCCAAACAAAAACTAAATTCTTCTTAGTCAATCGAGTTAAAAGGGTTGCTATTTGTGCAAAGCTCTTAATGAACTTCCTATAGTAGCCTACCAACCCTAGAAAACTTCTAACCTCCGATGCATTACTAGAAACCTTTCATCCTTGGTCAGCTTCCACTTTAGTAGGGTCCACAACCAATCCTTTCTCCGAAATAATATCCCCAAGAAACCTAACTTCATTTTTCTAAAAGTGGCATTTAGAAAATTTGGCTTTGAGTTGAGTTCTTCTCAAGGCCTCCAATACCTCCCTAAGATGGTCCTCATGCTCCTTCTTGCCTTTTGAGAAAACCAAGATATCATCAACAAACACCACGACAAATTTATTAAGTTGCCCTCTAAATATTCTACTCATCAAATCCACAAAGTATGCTGGGGCATTTGTCAGTCCAAAAGGCATTACTTCCCACTCATAGAGTCCATCTGGTGTATGGAATGCGGTCTTCGGCTTGCCTTCCTCTGCAATCCTTAACTAATGGAATATCGTTGCTAAGTTTACTTGGGAAAAGACTTTAGCTCCTACAAGTTGGTCGAACAAGTCATATATTGTTGGTAGAGGGTACCTATTTTTCCTTGTTAACTTGTTCAACTCCCTATAATCGATGCAAAGTCTTAAAGAACCATCTACCTTAGTATCAAAAAATGACAGGGGCTCCTCACTTAGAAGTACTCCTATGGATGAATCCTTTCTTCAATAGCTCTGAGATTTGCTTATGCAATTCCCTTCCTTCTTTGGGGGTCATATGTCTCAAAGGCAGAGCGATAGGTCTTGCATCCTTCTCTAGATCGATTCGGAACTCAATCTTCTCATGGGGTGGGAGGCCCGAGACCTCCTCGAAAACATCAAGAAATTCACAAACTATGGGTACAGATAGTAGTTCTCATCAACAGATAGATTATTGAGTATAAATGGTTTAACTCAACTAAAGCTTTGGGTGTCTAAAGAACTTATAGGTCACGATCTCGACGACTCTTTAATCGTTCTACCTTTTTATCACGGTCGAGAATGGCTTCATAATATGATAACCAATCCATACCAAGGTAAGTCCATACCCCTCGAAATTTAGAACGTACACAGTACATATGAAGTCAACGTCGCATATGTCTAACACAAGGTCTTTGCAAATAAGAGAAAGATAGGTCGAACCCTCAATGGGATTGAAAACCTATATTGGGCTGTTGACCATCTGGGTTTTAAGGTTTAAGGAATTTACTACATCCCTAACTATAAAGGAATGTGATGCCCCCGAATCAAATAGGGTACGAATAGTAACCCTAAAAATAAGAGTTATACCTTCTAAAGCTGTTTTCCTTAGTCCCTTGTTGGATTACTGGCAATATGGATAGCCTCAATAGCGTAGGCTTGTCCGCTTGGTCCTTCCTTAACCATCTTGGGACATTGATTCTTATGATGCCCTTCCTCATAGTAGCAAAAGCACTTTCCTTTAAGGGCTTTCTTTATCAGACTCACCCTACAATCTTTAGCTTTATGGCCCCTCCTTTGGCATCTCTTACACACCTTTACTTCCTTCTTAAACTTCCCTTTCAACTTCTTGTTGGCCCAAAAACTCCCCTTCTTAGACCCTCCTTGCTTTTGGTTCTATGCAAACTTCTCTTTCTCTCTATTATCTTCCTCATTGGCCACGTGCGCCATCGTTGTTTCTACCAACATCTCATACGTGGCCCCCATAAGTACTTGGGTCAACAACATTTCTCTTATTGGGGAATTTAAGCCCTTCACGAACTTTATGGCCTTTTTCATAGGTGTGTCTATTAGGTTCATCTAGAATTTAGCCAATTCAGTAGACTTAGCTATGTACTCCTTAAGAGTAGAATCTCCTTGTCTCGACTGAATGAACTTTTCCAATTGCGAGCTAACCTTTGCTCTAAACATGAATCTCATCTCGAATCAGTCCTTGAATTCATTCCAAGAGAATATCATGCCTGGGTGCTCATCAGTCACAAAATTCCATCAATTTAAAGCTCTTTCCCTAAGGTGCCAAGATGTCATTCTTCATCTTAATTGATCATCCCAACCAAGCTCTCTAAATATCTTCTCACAGTTACCAATCCATGCTTTAGCTTCCGGATATCCTTCAGCTCTAGAGTATGTCTTCCCTTCCATATTGAGAAGTCCTTACATACTTTAGGAAAGTCCGCAAGACGTGGTTCTGCATCAGCAGCTGAGGTAGTGGGTGCTACTGGTGCAGCTAGAGGAATCGAAATTTGCCGGACAGTCCTAAGATATTGTTTAAACCATTCGAGCATTCCACGAATGAGTGGTCATCCATGGGTAGGGTTCCCTTGTTCGAAAGAAGATTGATTATCAGCCATATCAACTATCTGCAGGTTAAACCTTTAGTGACGATTTCCTAAGATAGTATTTACATGCTGAAAGAAAAGAAAAGTTTGCCTAGTGTATGTGCATATGTTCAAGAAGAGAGGGTATGGGTATATATATAGTAAGAATTCTTTTGAAAAACCTTTTTCAAAAATAATAAATACGTCTCTCATACATATAGTTTTTCCCCGTTGATCGGGTAACCTGGGGCACCGATACCAAATGTAACAACCCATCCTGGAATAGGCCTAAATTTCGATCCAAAAAAGGCCTATCGAAACTTAGATCCATTCTAAGGCAAGCCGTTGGTAGTAAAAAGAAATAACATTGCAGAGTCATAACTAAACTTTCAGAACTCACAGCGGATGGAACGAAATATAATAGTAAAGTATACCCATTTATTTCAAAACCATAAAAATGTCATAACACAAAATCCAATAAAAACCATAATATATTATCTATGACAACAATTGTTTAAATCCATGGGTACACATGAAAGCAAATAATAATAAATACCACCACTTTCCAAGTTTCTTCACCTTTAAGCATCATTACCGCCATCACTCTGTCCTTAACCTGTGTTGTAATGAGGATGGAGTCAAAACAACAAGTGTTTGGTGAATAAAAACTTCAAATCTTACCTTTTCAATACTTAGGGCAGTATATTTCAAAATAAGAATTGTCTACGAACATAAAATCATTAAAATCATTTAATACTTCTTTATAAGGAAAGGAGGCGGGTCGAACCACTTAATACCTTCCATTCCAGAAGTATATCGCATATCCCAATCATATGTCATAAACAGCTAACAATGCAAGAGACGGTACCCAAACCACTTTATACTTCCCAGTGGAAAATAGGCAGACCCCGTCAGTTAAGGCCTAATTCCATAAGCGTGCTCCTCAACGGTACTATCTAGCTGACATCATATGGAATC
Organism: Allium fistulosum; assembly: GCA_030737815.1. Classification (NCBI taxonomy): domain Eukaryota; kingdom Viridiplantae; phylum Streptophyta; class Magnoliopsida; order Asparagales; family Amaryllidaceae; genus Allium; species Allium fistulosum. The sequence goes on from CM060903.1 coordinate 905,932,172, forward strand.
TCATAGACCATTTAATAATTCCAAGTGGAAAACAGTCAGACCCCGTCATTTAAGGCCTAATTTCAGAAGCGGACCCTTGTAGAGATACCACCTAGCGTAACCCCAAGGTCGTTTAATACTTCATCCGGGAAAAAGGCGGGTCCAACCACTTAATACCTCAAACACCAAAGCAGACCCTTCGCCTTATGGCCCATACACATAATGATGTCTCACATCAGTTTGTTATTCGTAGGAACTGGTAGTCATATTAGTTGGACAGATTTCCAATATAGAATTTAAAACTAACATCGCGTCATTACAAATATTTATCTTAGGGATATCTCACATCGATAAAAGTGTACACAACTACTGGTAGCCTCAAAGCGAAGGGCAGACTTTCGCCATGTAACTCTACCGACCTCGCATCCCTATGACTTAGCCACAAATCATTTACCCTTCATATATATATATATATACACACACACATGTGTGTGTGTACTCATCTCACTATTTCATAAATAAGGCCTTATAAGGAATCTTACTTATTACGCCTTAAAATAATGATTTGACTATATAAGAGTTCCCTCTAATTTTCACCTCAAAATCAATTACCTTCCTAATGGGTGAAAATAAATGTAAATAAGTATCTAATTAACTATGCCGTATGCGCAATAGTTATACGTTAATTACATAAATATAAATAAATAAATATTCATGCTTAATAAGTTCTAAACGCATGGATTTACGCCCTAAACTAGCGTTAAATGTCAATTCTCTAACCAATTATTATTAAAGTTCTTTTTCTTCAATTTCCTAAGGTTTCATGGAATTATAATGTCCACAACAGGGAATAAATATTCATAGTCAAAACTGCAATAACAGACTTGTAAATAAAATAGAATTTCAATTTATTACACCAATTCAATGAAATATCTTAAACAATAAGAATTGCAATCTAAACACTATATTCTATTCAACTCCTCTTTTACAAGGAAATAGATAAGAATGAGTGGTGTAAACTATGAATAGAATTTGTAATCTAACCTCCTTATTTTAATGAAGGATCACATTTGACCCAAAGAAGAAGGAGAAGTGGAATAGACTATGAAATTATCAAGAATTGCATAAACGAAACAAATCCCAACAAATTAATGTAAATAATCGAGAATCTCAAAATAAAATTGAACTTCGAAATAAAAAGGAATTTGGGGGATTTTATCTATCATATTTTCGAAATTCTGAAATCCCTAAGGCATATTTAAATCAAAAAGAAATATACTAAACAATTGCTGAAAAGAAACACTAAGGTTTCCCTCACAGGTTAGCCTTAGCTTTACTCAAATGGATTTGCAGCCTTCCAACCTCATCTAAAATCTCTCTCTTTTGATATATATACACATACAATAGGAAAGTGGTATATATATTCATTAGATTCAGAATAATTGGAGAAGAATAGGATAAGAATAGATTAGAGGAAGAATAAACAAATAAAAAATAAGTTGAATCCTTACCTGAATTTTCTACGAAGTTTCTGAATCTTATTAGAGAGATAGCAATGGCAGAGTTTTGCTGTATTTCCCAAAATAATATAAATAAAAGTGGAGACGATATGGTCGTATTTATAGGAGTTGAAATGCACTAGAACCGTAGGATGGAAGTAGGTAGAAAACGGGTAAATCTAAAGCGCACAACCGAATAAAACATAACATAAAACCCTAGCCGCCACTGGCAACTATCTTTGCCAAGCGGTCGACTATCCTTGGGCTACCGGCTGATCGCTACGGTCAACTGGTTAACCTATTTAGGTTGACCGCTATCTTATTTAGGGGCGTTTATTTTGTTTTTTGTTACCGAATTATTTTATTCCCTAATTAACTTTTTAATGTTAAGCCTTAATTAATCATTTACTTAGCCCTCTAGCTAATTTTGGAAATTTAAATCCTAATTAAATTGATTTCTCATTTGAATTTGAATTCAAACTAAATTAATTTAAATCTGAGAACTTCAAATGCTCATAAATTCTTTGTTTGAGCTCCGTTCTCAGCATATTATATATGGAAACAGATCAAAATTTCGCCACGAATGCAAAAAATAACTTTCATGGTCAAATTCCAACTTTTATAAAATTTACATATCCAACCCTTATCATATTTAATTAAATTTACTTTATTTATTTATGGTTCATTTTATGGGGTGTTACAAAATTGGTCTCGAGATTTTCCTTTAGACCAATTTCCTCTTTTAAAAAATTATAGAATATAATTACCCTTACTAATTTACATAACCATTTCCTTCTTTCTCTCTTCCTTCTCATACTTTCCTAACCATAAACCTTACTTCAAATGCCATCTAAATCTCTAATATTTGGATTATATTGATGGATCTTAAATATTGATGATGATAATGCCAATCTACATGAACCATAAGTGGTAAACTTAATATTTTACATTTTTTTGTTTTTTTGTTTTAAATTGCTCATGTTACAGACAGTCGATTGTGAGATTGATAACACAATCATGAAGTGGTGGTGAGTGGCTTTGTTCTATAACCACGTGGTAAGACTACGTGACTTGTTAGGAACCCATGCAAGGGCAACGCGTGGATGTGCGCATGTCCATGCAGTGCTTCTACATGGATTGGTATTTATCCACGCGTTTGCTCTGCGTAGTAGTACACAAAATCACTCACCCTCACCTTCTTTAGTAATGTAGTCGCACGTTGAATTCGTTTTGATTATTACGGCTGGTAGAATACTGAATGAAGAAGATGTTGGTAATGAAATTTTATTGGATTACACTAATGAATTTACAACATATGATGTAAATGATGTATGTTTTTTGTTGGTTTTTCATTTAGTAACAGTTGGGTAATACGATTTATTTTATTTTTTAAAGTTTTACCCATTCCATCAACAATTTGTTGATTGGGTTCATAACACTGGCAAAAGTATTGGTTTCGTAATAATTATAATGAAATTGGACAATGGTGCCTTTAATAAGAAACCGAGAATCATGTTTGTATGTGACCATAATGGTTTTTATAAGAGGCATAAAATTAAAGATCCAAGTACTTATAGACCGATGAGTACCAAGAAATATGATTGTCCATTTAAGCTATGCGAAATTTCCTTCTTTGGACAATTGGCATTTGATGAGCATGAATAGTGTCCATAATCATTCCGAGTTGAAGCACAATAAAGGTCATTTGTATATAAGAAGGTTAAGCGAAAAAGAGACCAAAGTAGTGATTGAAATGCATAGAAATTTGGGTAAAAAAGGAAATTTCACATACATTTAAAAGGAACGATCCTTCGAATTGTACTACCATCATAGCCATACATAATGTGATTCAAGCTCAAAATTTGATTAAACTAGCTGGCCGCTCTCAAGTGCAATATTTGCTTAGTAAGCTAAAGGAGTTTGACTACTTTAAGTGGCATCGAAAGACTTTAGATGGAAGCGATATTATCAAAGATATTTCTTAGACACATCCGATTAGTTTGGATTTTTTACAAACATTTCCTCAAGTTATTATATTAGACTGTACTTACAGAACAAATAGGTATATGATGTCATTACTGTAGATAGTTAGTGTAACCTCTATGGATCACTCGAGATAGTTGGTGTTTATAAGAGGCATAAAATTAAAGATTCAAGCAATTATAGACTGACGGTACCAAAAACTATAATTGTCCATTTAAGCGAAAGATATGAAATTTTCTTCTTTGGACAATTGGCATTTGATGGTTATGAATAGTGTCCATAGTCATTCTGAGTTGAAGAACAGTGAATGTCATTCGTATGTAAGAAGGTTAAGAGAAGAGATCAAAGTAATGATTGAAATAAATGGAAATATGGTTAAAGCTAAGGAAATTTTGCATGTCATTTAAACAAAACGATCCTTCGAATTATACTACCATCAAAGCCATATATAATGTGATTCAAACTCAAAATTTGATTGAACTAGCTGGATGCTCTCAAGTGCAATATTTGCTTAGTAAGCTAAAAGAGTTTGGCTACTTTGAATGGCAGCGAAAGACTTTGGATGAAAGCGACATTATCAAAGATATTTTTTAGGCATATCCGATTAGTTTGAATTTTTTATGAACATTTCCTCGAGTTATCATATTAGATTGTACTTACAAAACAGATAGGTATATGATATCATTACTCGAGATAGTTGGCGTAACCTCCGCGGAGCACACGTTTTATATTGCCATTGCTTACTTACTTACAGAAAGTAAGGAAAATTACATTTGACCTTTGGGACTTTTGAAGTCTATTGCGGTTAATTGTGAGGTAGAAATGGCTAATGTGTTCATAAGCAATAGATTAAATTTTACTTTGGATTATCGGGTAGTCAAATTTTACTGTATATAATTATTCATAGGTTAGTTGAAAATGTAGTACTCCAAGCATGATATTATCGGGTAGTAAAGCTGAATTTTAAACCCTTGATACATTTTGACCTCTATACCACTCAATATAATCATCCGTGCAACCAAAATAAGGTTGATTGAGTGGTATTGATCAATATCCTTCTGCAATAACATGATGATACCAATGCTCACATATACTCTCTAAAGATTGATAATACATACGAGTGAATGTAGTTGAAGTCGATCGTCGAGCACTAGTTATGGCCGGAGGAATAGGGGGTATGGGAACGTTATGCACTCTACCGAACTATCTTAATACTTTATCAGGATGATATGGTTCCATAATGTTGAGATAAAGAATGCAACCATTGTTCCAAGCAATTTCATAAAATGGATGATAGTCACACGCATAAATATATAGATCGAAAATAACCTAAAAATGATGAGAGAATAGTTAGCAATATGGTGGAACTTTATTGATTTACTATTATCATGATTATATGGAGATAATTACCTGATCAATCTAAATATTATAGAGAAGTATATGGATATTTTTTACTGATAAATTATTCTTTGAAGATGGATCCCATTTTGCAGCATTAGGTAAATTTTTGGAGTAAAGTTTTGTAGAATGATGAAAGCATGGAAATGCTCAAATATCAGTGTCTTTAATAAACAAAGATGACCTGGAATATGCTTAACACTAATACGATTAACTAATACAAGCTGCCTATACATAAATGCAAGTGTTGCTGAACCCCATAAATACGTATTGATGTTATTTAAATCTTTTAATAGGTCTACAAGTGTCATATGCATGTGCGACTTACTTTTATAAGCAAATAGAGCATTGCCAAGCAAAAACAAAAGATAAGCATGGATATCATGTCTTATTACTCTATCAGTCTATTAATCACTAACATCTTTGAACTTCTTAAATAACATAAACAAATTTAATTTCTCTATCATTCATTTCCATCCTCACTCCTTCTTTACTAAGGCCTAGATATTTTAGAAGCAAGCCTAACTACTTGTTCCATATCAAATGCAAAACTTTACACAGGCTTGCCTTCTATTGGAATATGTAATAAAGAAGATCCATCGTTAAGTGTAATAGTAATCTCACCAAATGACATGGAAGGTATTAGCCTCTAGATACCAACATTTCACAAAAGCTGACATAAGATTTTTGTTAAAACTCTTATAGGACGTTAACAATGGAGAACAAGCTAGACGATTCAATAATATTTCTGAAAATAATAGCATTTTCTAGAATCTTCCACTCTACAACCTTGCCGCATGGTTTACACCTATAAGGGGTGATCATTCCTACAAAATGCATTTACATCACTCTAATGCATTGGTATACAAAAAAAAAGAATTGAAGTAAAATACTTTGCCCTTCTACATTATTGAAGCAATATGAGTCTCATAATATTTAATCACATCTCTATATCTTGGTCCATCATTTTAGTGAGAAGGACAAACATTTCAACTAAATATAGCAGAAGGACAAAATTCAATGAGAAGGACGGTGCTACTGTCTAGTATTGGTTTTGTATTTACTGAATTAAAAGAATGATATAACACTTATGTTTTAATTCTATCATGTAATAGTTGATCTAACCTTATGCTAGCATTTCATTTTCAAATGATATGACTTAGTAGCATTTTGTACATGATAGTTTTCTTTTGGCGTAATGTTTTTATATAATGATATGATACATTATCATTTTTACATGTTATGTCCTTGTAATTAAATTTTCAGGAGGCTATCCTAGAGGTTAAAAATATTTGGAAGTTTGTCCTTTAGACAAAATACCATTTCATTTACTACATATTCAGCATCATCGTTTGTCATGGTGTCATCATCTATCTCGGCATCATCAGACTTTGCATCATAACCATATTCCTTATCCTCGTTATCATTTGCATCTTCCTCCTTTATGACCCCATCCCTTACATCACCTTCTATCTCCTCTTTGTTGCCTTCAACATCTACATCTCTAATTGTCTCCTCATTTTCATGCAAGCTATTTCCTTCTACTTGTCTTCTTTATGCACTTATACATTTTTTCGAAGAAGTCACTTGAGTTTGAGCCATCTACGTTACGAAAAAATGATACTACAAATATGAAATTTCATATATGTCACCCCATAGCTCCACTACATGGAAAAATCAAAACCACGTAGTGTAACTGCGTGGTTGTGATTTTCCCATGTAGTGGAGCTATGGAGTGAAAATCACAACCACGTGGTTATATTTCATGGTTGTGAATTTTTCCCACGGTTGCACTATAGGGTGAAAACCACACCATCGCGATTTATATGCCTTGATGCGATTTTCCCCACCTATAGTCGTCGTGGGGTAAACTGCACCAATGTGATAACTGGCTTTGATTCACTATATTAGATTAGGGTTAGAGTTAGCACTATGACTTCGACATTTAATTAGGGTTATGGTTTACTACGTCAATGATGTGTTTAAGTCCATCTTCCATGCATTTTGATGCTCTAAGGTTTGATCACCGCTAATGGTGTAAGTTTACTAGCTGAGGGTGAAAAGGAAAAAAGATGATAAAATTTTGGATATACTCTATAAAAATAGAGGTTTGAGTTTTTTTTTGAATTGGGTAGGGGGTAGTCTAGCAAATCAAGGGACTCAAATAGAACCAACCATAAATATAGGACAATATCGCCTATTTTATTATATAAAAATAAAATAGGAAATTTGTAAAACACCCTCCTTTATGTTTCAAAATAACAATCGTTCTTTCTTGAAAATAAACTAAAAATATTGCTAAGTTTATGTTTCAGCATATTTGCTTAAAAATCTGTAAACATTTGAATTTTTTTCATTGCAAATATTTGTGTATTTCTCTGAAATTTGCAAATATTTGCACTTTTAAAAAAAATAAAAAAAAATAGTTTTTATCATAAATGCATGGACTAAAGTTCAGGTTTAATTTCTAAAAAAATGAAAAAAATTTACCGAAAATAAAGTAAAGGTGTAATTTAAAACATGTTTTCGAAAATGGTTTTTCACATACGAAACTTAAAAATAAAGGCAGATCCTACTTTCCACAAATAAAAAATTCATAAATTATAATTTGTATTCTTCAACCAAATTTAATCTCAAGCTAAACACTGTTATCTTTTAATTATTTTGTATAAATTTTCATTTAAAAGTTTTAAATATTTCGCACAGCTCGAGATATTAAACCCATTAATTAATGGCATGTGTAAATATATTGAATTCTCATTAATGGCTTCCTTTATAAGAAAAAAGGAACGATCCTTCATAATTCTATTGATCAATTTTTATTTATAAAACAAGAGTAGAAGAAAAAATAACAGAATGATAATTAATGGAGAATCGTTACTTTTACATTATTTACAAACCCTAGGTGTCATTTTTCACAGTATTCAATTTGTAACGATATTTTTTCGACCTTGAATGTCGATTCTAATTATCCACGGTATTCACGTACGAGCACCCAAATGTTGGAAAGATAGAACATAGAGTAAAGAAAACGAATAAGAACGAGGAAAACAAAAACCTTAGAATCTCAGTGTGGAATGATAACATATAATATCAAAAGATAATACACCATGTAACTCTAACATACATAGCATGTCAGTGTTACTAATCTAAGTACTATCATCGGTCTGGACAGTTATAACAGTCTGTCCTTATAATTGCTGATATATACATAAAGTAATATAGCAGAAATAAATACTACGGTATGTAATCATCCAGCTCCAAAGCGTCCATATCTAAATTTGAAAATATACTTCGGGCTGACCCAAGCATTATAAGAAAATAACACCCAGATCAGTCTGGTAAACCAGTGTGAGAAACTCAATCATACAGATTTTTATATTTATAAAACCCTTTAAAAATAAAGGTATCTCGTAAGACCACGCAATGAATAAACACGGACGAGTTTTTACCTTACGGTAACCAAACCATTTCATGAGAAAATCTAGTGATATTATAAATGTCTAGGGTGTAGAATATAAGTGAGGAAAATAACAATGGTGCGTGAAGTGTACACCACAACAATAATATTTATACAATCATAACCACTAAGGCGCATTTGCTAAATTTTGTAGGGTTTCCACAGAGACGCCCTCAATACAATGAGACATATCTCTTGCACAAGGGTCAAAGATATCTTTCCGAGTAGCGTACATCTCTAGTGAATGTACCATAGAAAATACATAGCTGGCCCCCACAACGTGAGACCAAATGAATCACTCACGCATCCACATTTGTAAGTATCTCTAGAATAGAGTTGACTGCACCCTTTTAGGTAGCTAATTCCCAATGGCTATGCATCCAATCCCTGGTTTCTGTCATTATCGATGGTGCAGTCACGTTCAGCATCTCAACACATGAGTCTCATCAATCGAACCGAACTAGAATCCCCAAATGGATTCTAACATCTCAAATAGATCACAAATCTCTACATGGATTCCAGCATCTCAAACAGATCACAAATCTCTATATGGATTCCAGCATCTCGAACAGATTACAAACCTCTTCCAAAATATAGAACACATATATGGTTTTGAAGTGGTTATGGCTTCGAGTCATCTCATATAAGTACACTCCTCCGCTTATCGGGAGCTCCAAAATAAATCGATAGATTTTCAATTAACTCAACCCTAGTTCTTTCAGAAATAAACATACAATACATAAGGGTGGAGATCCTCTTCTATCTAGATGGATTCCCTTACCATTTGTCCCATAAGGCAAGATGGGTTTATACATAGGGTATAACATCATCTTGTGTTCCTTCTGGATATTTCCTAAGTTAATATTTGATCAATTCAATAATAATAAGAGTGATCACATAAGGAAACTAAGTCCCATATACTTTACCTTAGCAAGTAAACACACAAGCACTATCAATTCATACAAAGCACGATCAAGTCACATAAACAACTTTTAATCCCTTTTTAACTAATTTATCCTTTATTAATTAAAAAACCTTTTTATTAGTAAAAACATTTTTATCTAATATAACTTCTTTCATTAATCAAAACTTCCTTTGTTAATTAATACTCCTTTATTAATTAAAAATTCCTTTGTATACTTATATATATATATATATATTTAATTTTTCTTTATAAAAGACATATACTTGTATTCTACTACTTCACTATTTATTTATACTCTTTTCGGTACTTAAAAAAGTATTCAAATACTTGCCTAGATCGATATAAGTATGTTCATAAATCACTTAACAAATTTTACTTACTTTAAAATATAATCAAAGAGGTTAAAAACAAATATTACTTAAACATTGTTACTATAAACCCCTTCTCACTATTATACTTGAAACATATACATTTTCTATCTTTAACCCAAAAGATTCTATACTTGTTATTATCTTTAAAATTTTATTATTGAAGATCTAAATATATTCATAATCATTTAACTATTTTTTTTCACTTTAAAATATAATTCAACGATTTAAATAACAAATGTTACTAAAACATTGTTTACTACAAACCCAAAACACTTTGCATTTTCATTTTGTTTAAAACTCTCTTTTAAAGGTCAGATTACCTCTATAAGGGTTAAGGACAAGTGTTATTTAAACATAGTCACAACAAACCCAAAACATTTATATTTAGCTTTAAAGAATTTCTTATTGAAGTCTTAATTACATTCCTAATTATAATCCTAGTTACAGTCTTAATTATAATCCTAGTTATAACCCTAATTATAATCCTAATTATAGCTCTAATTATAAATCTAATTAATTAATCAAGGATAAAAAAAATGTTATTTAAACATTGTTTACCATAACCCAAAACCATTTTCTTATGTTATTAAGTCAAGTTCCCATAGTTGGTTAATCGGCTATCTAATTTTAAAAACGATTGCTTATAGAAATCAAGGTTTAGATACTTAACATGTTTCCAACATTCCAATTTAACTATTCCATGGTCAAGAGAGAGACCGGTAGGTTGGAGCGCTATTACTCATCCCTACTTAAGAACATCAATCTTGACTCTCACAAATAGAGAAGTCTACCTCGCTCGGCTTTTAGTGTTAAGTATAGTAATATCATCATTCCATATGCAAATAAACTACATATTTATTTTTACACAAGTGTAACTTCTCATCCCTTGTTCCAAAATAATAGTCTTTTAAAATACTAGTAAATATGTTAGGAATGTTTTTAAAATGGTTATATATGTTTAATTGTTTAGTTAGAAATTCACTATATTTAATAGAATTTAAAATAAACTTAAAGAAGAATATAACAAAAACTCTTTATATTATAATAAAATATTAAACTAGTTTTATAAGTTATATATGTATATAATACCTTTTAAAATACTTAAAAATAGTTACAAAAAATATTACTTTAAAAATAGCTACTTAATATTGATTTGAAAACATTTACTATTTTAACAAAATAAACAAGTTTTGTATATATATAATAAGAAAACCTTTACTTTATAAATTCAAAATAAATTCTTTTAAAATACATTTAAACTTCAAACTTCTTTTAAAATACTTATACCTTTTATAAAACTCCTTTGAAAAGATTTCAATAAATATCTAAAGTAACAACATTTTAAAATAACTTTCAATACCTTGTTTTATAAATAGCGACTATCGATGTATGGACCATAACTTTTGAAACCTTGTTTATAAATAAAATAAATTTTAAGCTTAAATACTTACTACTTTTTATACTACTATAACTACAGAATACATCTCATTTGAAAATATTCAAAAGACAGAGTTTAAAGTGAGGTAGAAGAGAGGGATTCAAAGTGCGTTTATAACGACTATCGCTATATGGACAATTCCATATCATATTCAAATTCAAACTCCATTTAATCACATATACATATATCAATTCTCAACTTCAAATAACATCAACCACAAACATGGAATAATATATGAACAACATATATAAGTAAGAAAAACAAGAATAAAATACACAACATCAATCTATAGCGACTATCGCTATACGAACACTTTCATTTCAAGTCCAAATCAAGTCCATCCCCTGCTAATCCTTATGTGCTTTGTTTCAAGGCTATGCATAAAGTCATAGAAATCACACAAGTCCAAACATAATCAGTTACATGTGTCATTTTCTTTCCAAAGCAAAATTAAAACAAATCAAGCAATATAAATCCAAGCAACAAATACATATTTCAACAACAATTATAAGCACTTCATATAGGTTTTGATGGTTAGAAAACTCACCTAAACCAAACCCAAACACAAGAGAAAGCTACCATCTTACTACCATCAACCTTGCATTCATGCAAACCCTCCTACCATCACCTCCATTTGCTCCTAGCTCACGGCCTGGAATAGGGTGGCATAAATTTTTGCTTTTCTCCTACTTTGAAATGCTAGAAAGGGTTGTAGTAGTATCCTAAGGCTTACTCTAGAGTTTAGTGAAGTTTAGAGGTGATTTGAATGAGTTTTGGAAGAGAGAGAAGATGAAGAAGAGGAGAAAGAAGAAGGCGAAAAGGAGAGCAAAAGTAATAAATGAGAAACTAAAAAGGAAAGTGAGAATAAGGAGGCACTTATATAGTTGAAAAAAATGGCAAAAGACCTCAGATACCCCTTTTCCAAATTAATTAACTACCCCTCCATGATTTAGGCCAAGGTACACCCTAAGCCACCCAAGGCATGACAACTTACCATGCCTCTTTGTACTTTCTTAAATCAAGTCTTGTTTTGAAGCATGTTTCATGCCTTACCTTCACATACTTTTGTCTCCTTAAGTAAAGCTATGTTATAGTTAATTTTTGGTTATGAAAAGAGAGGATTTAATTCTTGTTTATAAGTTGTTATACTACTATATTAGTTCTAAAATGTTTATACAACTTTTACTGAATAAAATAGTTGATTTTTAAATAAAATGTTTTTTGATCACATTTTCATTTTTTCACCAAACTATTTAGTTTGTAAACAAATTTCTATAATAGGTCCATCATCATTATTTATTAGTTGAAAGTGGGTTATTAAGTTTCTAAAATCATATTTATTAACATTAAATCCTAAATACAAATATTTAAATAATTCAGATATTTAAATAGGAAGTGTTCGAAATTCCAGGTCGTTACACGGTTTCTTTCTCTTTATCATTTGTATTTCACTTTATTTTATTTGTCATCTTCTGATTTCTTGTTTATGAATTATTACAATTTTAACAAAACACTATTTGTCAAATTAATATTTCATAGGACGTGATTGTGGAATTTTGAAGCATCTTGTAAGATAAGGCATTAAACAAATAATTCCTAGTAGGGAATTTTAGGTATCCAGGCAACAATAAGTTTTTTGGCTCGGAATTACTTAAATTCATGGCCGCTAGAAAACCCAACCGCCTAAACCCTTACCCTTTACCATCTTTTAATAATGATACTTTTAACCAAAATCCACTTAATGAATACACATACAACCTTTTCCAGGTTAACTTGAGAAAATAAAGGCGTACGTAGCAATGTCCCTACAATATTGATGGTTATACGAATTATAACATGTAGATGGGAAGAGTGGATCGAAATAAGGCAAGTAAAGGAAAGGTACCTAAGAAATTCAGCAGTAATCCTAAAGTTAATGGTGCTGGATTTGATGCGAATACAAGCAAGCAAGGTAATGACGCATCAAACAATGGTGGTGCGAATATTCGTCCTTGAATTGATTTGCTAAAGGGGGATCAAATCCCTATTGCAGTTCCTCTCAACTTATTTAGACCAACGGAAAATTTTAATTTAATTTGTGCTAAAACAACAAATGTGGTAGTGGAGAAAGCTAAAAGGCATTGAGACAATGCAAAAATGATTTATGTAGTTAGGTCAAAACTGTACTACTCGAACCTTAAAGCTTATATCCACAGGGTATGAAAACAGATAAGAGATTTTATTATTTACTCAAAAGATGATGGTTTTTATGTTATTAAATTTGAAAGGAAGGTGATTATGATAGAATTGTTGAAGAGGGTCCTTACTTTTATGACCATAAACTAGTTATGATGAAAAGGTGGTATTTAGGAATGCAATTGAACAGATTTTTTTACCAACTATTCTTATTTGGTTTCATTTATCGGGGTTTCTTATAGAATACTGGACGTAAGAAGGAATTAATCGAGTTAATTCAGTAATTGGCAACTTGATTAATATGGATAAAGATACGGAAGGCCTAATTAGAATCTAATATGCAAGGGTACTTTATTGAAGTTGTCAGCTCTTCAATGTTCCTAACACATATCCCAATAATAAACAAATGTGATCATGTTTTTATGCAGCCTATAGAGTATGAATGAAAGTCCCCAATATGCTAAAATTGTCTAAGTTTTGGACATATGGAAAATGCGTATCTATTTGCCAAAGTTTAGGTTCCCAAACAAGATCAAGCGGACAAGCAAAGTCAAAGCCCATAAAATTCAATCAACAATAATGACAAAGACAATGGAATGGACATAAAGAAAATCATATGAAAGGTACTGAAATGCAAGATAACCAACCTTCTATACCGAACAATGCTGATAACTACTCAGAAAATAGAAATAAAGTTTTTAGCTCATAATACCAAAGTAGTCATAGTAATAAGGCTAATCAAAATAACAGTACAATCCCAGTTTATGATACATATAATGAATTTGTCCAAATACTTAACTCTTTAAATAAAACAAGAAGTTCTGAGGCTAATGAGAATATAAACGATTATAAATAGCACCCTTGAAGAACAAGTATCAAATTGTCCTATTCCTGAAGTAATTCCTAAAGCCTTAAGACAAACTAAAAGGCAAACTGATGCTCCTCAAACCATTTCACTATAACAACCTGCCTTTCCAACCCTCAAGAGTCGACATTAATACATCCACGATATTTATGTGTCGAACATCCATGTTGGAAAAACAAATTATTGGGGTGAAAGAAAACGAAAAGACAGAACATAATCTCACATCGTGATGAGTAATATATAATATAAAATAGATCTTTACAAAAGAAAACCTTTATATACATACAACAATCAGAGTAACTAACCTATCATCAGCCTGGATAGTTATAACAGTCCATACTTACAAATGCTGATAAATAAAAAACAAGTTATACAATGGAAAATAAAATATGTCAGGTCTTAGAGGCATCCAGCTCGTCTTCCAAAGCTCCAAAGCTTCCATAACTAAATCTGAAAAATACTCGCGTCCGACCTGAGTATTATAAGAAAATAACATCTGGATCAGTTTGGTAAACCAACGTGAGAAACTCAAACCATATGAATTTTTATATTTATAAAACGCTTCAAAATATGAAGATATCTCGTAAGACCATGCCGCACATAAATACAGATGAGTTTTTACATTATGATAAATAAACCATTTTTGTTAGAAAATTTTGTGATATTATAATAATATTTAGAGTTTAAAATAAACATATAACATAGCTAAAATGTTTGCATCTCACATTCCAACATTTTGTTATACAACTAAGTTTTTAAGACACGTATTAGAAAACGGATTCCAATAATGATAAGGTAAAGGACTACCTTCCATACATCTTTAGAGAAATATATGAGGCTACAAACAGATTGCACCTCTACCAACACAGAACTGGCCTATCCCTTACTAGATAGTACCAAATATAATCATCCCTCGGTTGCGATCAACAACCTTACTACGCCCGAAGAATACATCCAAAAATATCAATCTAGATCAGGAATGATCACACCCTAATGATAGCGAGTCACATAGCCCTACTACATCTCCTATGTTTTAGTCATTACCGGGCACGAGGCTACATTTTACCTTTTTAGCAAATTCCATTTGGAATGTTAACACTGCCCTCTAGGTAACAATGCAATGCTAGCATTCATCCATACAGGCTGTTCAGGATATGAATAAACTGAAGGCACTACTTCTACTACATCCTTTTGGAATTGTTATCCCGCCTTCTGGATAGGCCGGGATATCATAGATTTGGTTAAAGTGGATGGATTGGAAATCGATTACAGTTGAAACTATGGATGATAGTTGAATGGATTCGAATGGACAACGCTAAAAAAATGGCTAAGTACCCAATCAAGATGAAATCAATATGAAGTGACAAGGAAGGCCCGATGAGGCCACATTTCAAATTTCAAGTCAATCAGAGCTCGTACGCTCGAGTTATGGACAAGTGAAGAATTTATATGGATCGATCTAGAACAATCCATAAAACAATGTAAATCGACGAAGAACGATCAATATCTCAAAATCCAAAAGACCAATTCATTTGAAACTTTTAGAACATCAATAAACTGAAGAGTGGAGCCTACAAAAACGATTCCAGGTCATAAAGTGGAGATTTGAAGATGGTCGATCATTGTTGACCGATCATTTTTGCCGATCCAAAAAAACGATCGGTGTAGTTCAGTGCACAATCCAAGTTCGACAACGATCGACCCATATCTCCCAATTTACATCTCAAAATGATTCCATATTTTAGGAGCAATGTCAAGAGGCATGTGGGACCCCCCCGAAATGATCGCACTTGAATTGGATGCAAGAAAAATGATCGGGGAACATTTGGCCAATCATTATTGCTTGCCAAGTTAAGGCCACCGATCGTTATGGCGGACCCCTATGGACCTAGAGAGCCTTCTGCCGAAATCTTTGCAAAATATCTCATCATCTCTCCCTATAAATACAGGCCTCTTGGTTCATTTTTGGGGGTTTTTTACACTGTGGATTAGATGAAACTTCATTGTAATCAAGTTCTACCTTAATTTCTCCACTGTAATCAGATTCATAAGTGATTAATAAAAGCAAAACTTTCAAAGTGGACGTAGGCGTACAATGTCGAACCACTATAATTCTCCGTGTTTCTGATTATTGCTTGTTATTTGTTTTTAGCTTAACCCTTTCCTCGGTTTAATTTAATGTTCTTCACTTACTTCTCTTCTAAATCTATTCTTGGGTGTTTGTGACCAATTTTGGCGCAAACAGGAATCACCCTTAGATTAGTAGCAAGTAGCCCTTGCACTTCAAAGAACTGCATATTCGATTTCCATCATCTTCAAGATGTCTCAAATTTGAATGTATATGCCGGTTCAAAGTGGTTTTTGGATAATTAATTCTTATCTGATCTTGATCTCTCTGAACTAACAATCGATAGTTTCAAAACTAGCCAAGATTTGATAGTCGGTTATTAAACTATCAAATAAGCAAACAACCAAATCATGGATTTAATTTCATATGGACAGCGAGCATGATTTCGCATATAAGCAACCACTAAGCCTCTTTAATTACTCCTTTCATTAACTAAAATCTCCTTTCGATGATTTGTATCAAAATACCTTTACGAAAGATATACATATGCATTTCTACTATTTCAATCTGTGAAAAGTATTCATATATACTTATTTCAACTGTAACGACCCTGAATTTTTGACATTTGAATAGAATATTTAATTGATTTTAAATATTTGAATGATGGTTTAACTTGAATTTCAAATGTAAATATGAATTTGACAATTTAATTAGTGAATTTAATTGTATGAAATTGAGTAAAATTTTGGAATTGGAATTTTAAGCTGATTAAAAATATTTTCAAGGCTTAGAAAATTCATATTTATAGTACTGAAGGTAATAGAACTTTCAGAATTGAATTTGAAACTATTTTGTTCAGTTTTGAAATTCTATCGTTTAAATTGATATTTGAAATAGCGTTCCGGGGCACAGTCTCGGAATTCGACGAAACCAGTTCCATTGGATCCGTAATAGTGTATTATTATCGAATTTCAATTTTCGTAATGTTTGGAGTGATCGTTTGGCCGTACAATAAGCAAACGCGCTGAAATTAAATCGAAAATTTAATATTATAACTGGTCCAAAAAGTTATCTTCTCCATACGATCGAATTTGGAGCCGAAACCTTTTCCATTGTGTTCGGAATAGGCGTATTAACATTACAAACGCCTAGCGGCACGCCTTGATAGGAAGTCGAAATTTTCGACTTCGTTTTCGAGTCAATTCGAATTTTAATTTAAATAAATTGATACATTGTTTAACCAGTTGAAATTATTTCACGTCAAAACTTTTTCCTTTCATTTCATATTCACTATAGCCTAATAATGTGTCACGTCTATTCTCCTTTTTCAAAACATCGTGTTCCCCTTCCTTCATAATTCACGCATCTTATCCTTTTCCTCAGTTCAAATGAAATATCTCGTTCCAAAGTAAGAAAAACAATGGCCGAAGCCCTTTCGTCCAAAATAAAATATATAAAATGAAAAACTCAGTCTCAGTCAAAAAAAATCGAGCAACAAAATCGTATATGATTTCGAATCCAGTTTCGATCGACATGAGGGGGCTCGGCAGGCGACGGCGTAGAAGGGAGGGCGAAGCTAGGGCATCGAAGTGGAGGTCGCGACTCGATTTTGGACGTCGTTGCTCTGAGCTTGCGATCGATGGCGGAGATGGATCGATTTGTGGCGGCGACGTCGTGATTCGTCTCGTGAGCACGAGGAAGGCGATGATGATAGGGTTTGACTGCGGGGTCGCGATCTCGTGGGTACTGGAAGCTTGAGGCAGCAAGGTCGAGTTGATTTTTGGTCTTTGGTAATCTCTTATCTCAAACTATTATTGCTTAATAAAAATAGTTATATGCTGTAGGGTATATGTATATATATATGAAGTTGAAATCCAGATTTTTCATAAATATATATATAGTAGAAAAAAGGGGGTTTTATAATTTAGAGATTCTCTGTCTTATTATTTACAGTAAAACAGAAATAGAAGAAAATTATAATGAATACAATTTATTAGTTGTTTGAAAATGATTTATTAATGTAATTCCTTTTGTTTAAGTAACTTTTTTTAAAAAATTCATATTAGCTACTAAAAGTAATTTATTTAAGGAAATTAGTTTAAGTAAAATCCTTGGTTAATTTAAATTAAATTACGGTAATAAATTTGTTCGACTAAATCAAATATTAATAAATTGTATATAATTGTTTATACAAGGTTAAAAATGGAGAAATGGTCAAAAGGGAAATGGATTGCAAATTAAAGCAAAGGTGAGATCTTCTCACTCAAACAAAGGGTTTTGTTTAATTTTAAATAGTTATATTTAAAATTATTGATTGTGTTGATTGTGTGCTTGAATGATAGTATATACAAAGTAGTATATAGCAATATATATATATATATTGGAATATGTATATATTGGAGTTGTGATTTCCCGCATTATATAGTGGATGAGACCCTATGTGCCGCATAATAGCGGATGATATTTTAAAAATCCCGCATAGAGTTGATCTTTGTAATATTATCGAATTATTTCCAAAATATGGGGAATTTTTTTTTATAAATGGATTTTGAATAGTATTATTCGAAAGTTGGGAAATTTATTTAAAATGGAATTTTAAATGGTTTGGAAGAGATAAAGGAATTTATTTTTAAAAAGTGATAAATTTGTTTAAAATCAAATTAATATTTGATTTGGTATTTGAAATTAAATCTTTGGGAAATCGATATGAAAATTTATTTGGTGTTGAATTAAAATGGATTTTGTGTTGAAATGAATTTAGAAATCGATTTGCAAATGATTTGATATTTGGGAAATAAACTTAGAAATCAATTTGTAATTGATTTGGGGTTTGAAATGAAATTTGAAATCGATTTGTAAAATGATTTGGTGTTGAAATAAATTTAGAAATCAATTTGGAAATTGATTTGGTGTTTGAAAGTGAATCTTTGGAAAACGATTTTTGAAAATCGTATATAAGTGGATATTTGGAAATTTAAATTCACAATGGAATTTATAAAGGAAAGGGAAACTTGTTTTTAAAAAATAAACATTGATTTATTTTTAAAGTGTGGAAATAAATTTACAGATTTGGGATGTAAATTTGAAATAAATCGATAAGGATTTATTTAATTGGTTTAAATGGACCATTTTGAGATGAAGCGTGAAATATGATTTGAAATTGTTTTCAAAGTGATGAAGTGTGGAAAATATATATATCTTGCGAAGATATTTGAAATTTAATAATTTGGAAAAATTATTCAAATTGGTTGATTGTTGTGAATGTTGTTTGATAGTTAAATAACCGACTATCAATATTTGCCTTTGAAATGGCACTTGAATTTGTTTTTAAAACAAACGCTCATTATTCGGTTAAGCCGGGAAAGGACCTTTGTGTCATATAACTCATTCCGAATAGTGATACGTCGTGAATGGACATTATTTGAAGACCGGTGTGAAGACCGGGTATTTACGAAAATGAAAGGACAACCTGTCGAATGTCTCTTCACCGAGTTGCTCCGGTATAGAGATTTATATCACTCTTCTTATGATGGGAAGTCCGGACGTGATTAGTGAATACCCGGATTGCAAGGGCTTCTTTGGAAGTGCCTTCGGTTCCGTTCGATCCCGGAACGGACTTGTATGGATGTGTGTCTGACGTTACACTTTGAGATGTAAAGCTGGTTTCTATCAAATACATTTCTATTGGTGGCGGAGAATTTATTCTCTTAGCTTAACACCCTTCTTTTAGACGTACGAGCTCAGAGATTATGTAGTTGATGGTTACTAGTGATACATTCCCAATTTGGTAATGTGGCATACGAAGTGCTGTTGATCATTTATTGATCAAAGTGTGGCTTTGTGAAAAAGCGTGGCTTTGTGAAAAAGCATGGCTTTGTGAAAAAGCGTGGCTTTGTGAAAAAGCGTGGCTTTGTGGACGAGACTTCGTCGAGCCTCACAACCCGGTAATGGTCGAAACAGGAATGTTGCGGCAAAGGTTTTTAGGGGTAGCGCCCCTAGGGTATGTCATTTCCTTCTGGACAAAAGGTGATATCATGGTATGGAGCCCAGATATATTTTATCTATGTTGATGCTGCAAATTTATTATACTTTGTGGTTGTTGCTTTGTGGTTGAGGATCCTCGAATAAAGGTCGGTAATGACCGGGGGATGACATAGCTCGTGTGTTAGCTACCTAGTTACAGCTGTACAGCGTGAGGTAGCGTCGGCCTTGTGTTTGCAGAGAGCCGGTTAGGTTCTCGGGGCGTCTTTCCTGAGGCGTTTCATTTCGGTGTAAGGAAGTTCCTTAGCCTGACCATTTGTTGGAAATCCAAAGAAACAATACGAACCCTGTATGGCTTTGGTTGTATTACCTGTTATGGAATGTGGCGGTAACCTGCTATTGAACATAGCAGCTATAGTAGGCATACAATAATGGTTGTATGTTGGCTAAGATTGATATTATACTTTCGAAATGTTTTCCACACTAGACATTAATAATAATATCAACTGATTTTCGTAGTAAGCATATTTGACTATCATAAGGAGAAATCTCCTCCAATTCTGCGTTTGCATTGTGTGTGTGGCGGGAGGCCTTATGGTAGTTTCATTTTCCAAAAGCATTGCGAATCTGTTTTATTTTCTTTGTGGAAATAACTGTTTTACGATCTCACACCAGTCACCATGACTGACCTGGAGTTTATTGTTCCCTTTCTAAACTCTGGGTGCCCATAATTTTCCACACGGGCAGCCTAGAGTTATGTTATCAGGATATTCTGGAGCTTTGGAGGCAAGCTGGATGGCGAGACATACTACCGTACTTGTTTATTTATTCCGCTGTGTATTCTGTATGAGGACAAGTTTATATAACTGTCCATTGTTGTATTGAGTTGTATATTGACTCTGATTGATGTATGTATAAATTAATATAGTCTTTTGTTTTAAAGATTATTGATTCATCTATTGTATATTGTTCCGCTGTGAATGTGAGATTCTGATATTGTTTCTGTTTCTGTTTCTTCTTCTTTATTTTTCTTATGTCTTCTTCTACCTCTTCTTTTTAACCCTAATGGTTTGGTTTTCCAGCATTCGATTGCGCGACATTAGATACAGTGGACGTATTAATGTCGACTTTCGAGCGTCGAAAAGTCGGAACGTTACAAGTGGTATCAGAGCAGCCGGTTAAGCGATAACCCTGGCTCTGTTGGGTGTTACTCATTAGAGATAGAGTCAGTAGTACTCTAGAATGAGTGTGAGTGTAATAATAGATATGAGCGCGTATTTGTTAGTGAATACAAAATTTGTTTTGTATTGTGTTGACTTATCGGTTGATTGTTTATAGATTCTGGTCGGTGCAGTCTGGCCAACTGTAATCGATAGGGGTTTCTAAACTCTTAAACAAGATAAACCGACACAGTATTGTTTTAAATAGGGTAAATGGAATAATTTTACCCAAAACTATTTTTGTATAGAAAAGAAGTGATTTTCTATGAATTATCATAATATATGGATGCTTGGTTGTTAAGAAGTGATAATATTGAAATATTACCATTGTTATATGGAAATTGAATGAGAAATAATGGTATAACCAAAGATTTGGGGATAAATTCATTTAACAAATGAAATTTATAAATATGAATTGAAAGATAAGGAAATGAATTCATATACGAATGGGATTTGTAAATGTAAATTGTAAATGTGATTTATAATTTGAAATAGAATTCCAGGAAGATGTTTGAAAATAAAATTCATAAATGGAATGAAATTGGTAGGGTGAATTTATAAATGAGTTTTATAAAATGAAATAAAAGTGCTAGAGTAATATTTGCAATGTGAATTAAAGAATATAAAGTAATTGTAAAAAGACTCTGGAATTTCTTTAAAATGAAATGGAATGTAAATAAGTTGATGAGTTATAAAAATATTTGAAATTTGATTGGAATAAGATTCAAATTGAAAAGGAATGAATTTGTGAATGAACAAATAAAGCTACATTTGTAAATAAATGAATTGGAATTGAATAATGTAACGAGATTGATTTGAATCAAGTTGAATAAGAAAAATCCAAACTTGGAGAAATAAAATAAATGGATTGAATTCAAGTAAACAAACTTGATAATTTATTAATTCATGAAATAATGAATTGGAAGTTGAATTAGTTAAATTAAAATTGAATTGTGAGCTGAATAAACATGATTTGAATTTGTATATAAATTTAAGTAAGTAAAAGAAATAAATTGAAAATTTCCTTGTTATTGATTAAATAAATTCGAGATGAATTGAATATGGAAATTGAAATTTAAAATGGATGAGTGAATAAACTAATTGAATTAAATTAGTCGATGGAATGGATTTGATAAATGAAAAAATCAAATCAAAGATTTAAATTAGAAGTTGTTTACAAGGAAAATGAATTTGAATTTTGAGTTGAAATAACTTAAGTAAATATTGGACAATAACTCAACTTCAGTAATGAAGTGAAATTTAATACAAGGAGTGTATATAAATACTTGCGTTGAACTTAAGAAAGAAATGTGGAATTCTTTAGTGAAATTGATATCGAAAAAAATACCAAGTTAATAAATAAGGTTGTATAAAATTATATGAGTTATTAAAAGAAAATAAAAATTGATTTTTGAATCAATTGAAATGGATATGAATTCGTTTCACTTTAAAAAAAATAAAAAAATAAAAAATAAAAATAAAGAATTGAATGTAAAAAGTTGCATTTCTAATCACTTGAATCAAATTGAAATGGTATGTGAATTAGATTGAAAGCAATTTAGTTTGTATTGAAACCATATAAATTGCTAATGGAATTTATTTTGAATGTATTGCTTATGAAATCTATGTGTTTGCTAATGAAACTAAGTGAAATGTTAATAGATTTCCTATATATGTCACTTACGTGTTTAAATTGAGTAAGTATAAGTTTTTGGAAGTCGTTTGCCTGCATTTTGGGTTGCGCAAATGCTTAAAAATAACCGCTTTGCTTAAAATGCTTAAAAGGTACGCCTACGCAATACAAAATAGGAAATATGAACTGTTTTTGCTTTTCCGACCGAGTGGGTCGATGTATATATATTTATATCTTTTGTCAAATTGCAAAAGCTCCTCCGTACAAAGGAGACTCCGCCAAAATTTTCTAAAAATTTTGAGAGTTAGAAAAATTTTGAATTTTTTTTGAAAATTTTGTTAACGGAAAATTTTGATTTTCAAATTGAAATAGAAATGTAAGAATTGAACTAGAAAAGTGAATTTTAGTTTTTGAAGATAAAATGAATTCAAATAGAATTGAAATTGTAAAATTGAATTCAAATGGAATCGAAAATGCAAAGTTGAATGGAAATGAACATATAACTTTGTTTGTGAAGTGAAAATAAATAAATAGAAGTATGTAAATACTTATACTGAACTTAAGAAATAAAGAATGAAATTCTTAAGTAAATGGGTATTTGAAATCCAATAAGTGAATTTGGCTATTGTTGTCAAGTAAAAAATACAGGGATTGTAAAGGCTAAGGAAAATGGAATTGGATTTTGATTTCGAAGATGAATTTGAATTTCTCAACAAAAAGGTATGTGTTTGAATTTCAGTATGAAATTTGACTGGGTTTTTTATTTAGCCACTTGGCATTTTGTTTTCTATTGGGATTTTAGAGTCCGTAGGGACATTTTGTAGTTGTACCGGGTTAGCCGCGCAAAGGAGACGTTGGCAAAAATTTTCGAAAATTTAGAGTGTTAGAAATTTTTTGAGGAAATTTTGAATTCAAAATTTGATTTTGAAATGAAATTTGAATGGTTAAGAAAACCATAGTATTTGAAACTTATGGTTGAGTTTGGAAAGTTAATAAGAGGAATGATAGTGTCTTTAATAAAAAGATTGGGTTGATAATTTGATAAAACTGTTTGGTTTTGGTAAAATGATAAACGGGTATTGGAGCATTCTTCTTAACTTGTAATTTCGGGACGAAATTCTTTTAAGGGGGGAAGATTGTAACGACCCTGAATTTTTGACATTTGAAATAGAATATTTAATTGATTTTAAATATTTTAATGATGGTTTAACTTGAATTTCAAATGTAAATATGAATTTGACAATTTAATTAGTGAATTTAATTGTATGAAATTGAGTAAAATTTTGGAATTGGAATTTTAAGCTATTTAAAAATATTTTCAAGGCTTAGAAAATTCATATTTATAGTACTGAAGGTAATAAAACTTTTAGAATTGAATTTGAAACTGTTTTGTTCAGTTTTGAAATTCTATCATTTAAATTGATATTTGAAATAGCGTTCTGGGGCACAGTCTCGGAATTCTACGAAACTAGTTCCATTGGATCCGTAATAGTGTATTATTATCGAATTTCAATTTTTGTAATGTTTGGAGTGATCGTTTGGCCGTACGATAAGCAAACGCGCTGAAATTAAATCGAAATTTTAATATTATAACTGGTCCAAAAAGCTATCTTCTCCATACGATCGAATTTGGAGCCGAAACCTTTTCCATTGTGTTCGGAATAGGAATATAACATTACAAACGCCTAGCGGCACGCCTTGATAGGAAGTCGAAATTTTTGACTTCGTTTTCGAGTCGATTCGAATTTTAATTTAAATAAATTGATACATTGTTTAACCAGTTGAAATTATTTCATGCCAAAACTTTTTCCTTTCATTTCATATTCACTGTAGCCTGATAATGTGTCATGTCTGTTCTCCTTTTTCAAAACATCGTGTTCCCCTTCCTTCATAATTCACGCATCTTATCCTTTTCCTCAGTTCAAACGAAATATCTCGTTCCAAAGCAAGAAAAACAATGGCCGAAGCCCTTTCGTCCAAAATAAAATATATAAAATGAACAACTCAGTCTCGTTCAAAAAAAAAATCGAGCAACGAAATCGTATACGATTTCGAATCCAGTTTCGATCGACATGAGGGGGCTCGGCAAGCGACGGCGTAGAAGGGAGGGCGAAGCTAGGGCATCGAAGTGGAGGTCGCGACTCGATTTTGGGCGTCGTTGCTCTGAGCTTGCGATCGATGGCGGAGATGGATCGATTTGTGGCGGCGACGTCGCGATTCATCTCGCGAGCACGAGGAAGGCGGTGATGATAGGGTTTGGCTGTGGGGTCGCGATCTCGTGGGTACTGGAAGCTCGAGGCAGCAAGGTCGAGTTGATTTTTGGTCTTTGGTAATCTCTTATCTCAAACTATTATTGCTTAATAAAAATAGTTATATTCTGTAGGGTATATGTATATATATATGAAGTTGAAATCCAGATTTTTCATAAATATATATATAGTAGAAAAAAAGGGGGTTTTATAATTTAGAGATTCTCTGTCTTATTATTTACAGTAAAACAGAAATAGAAGAAAATTATAATGAATACAATTTATTAGTTGTTTGAAAATAATTTATTAATGTAATTCCTTTTATTTAAGTAACTTATTTAAAAAAATTCATATTAGCTACTAAAAGTAATTTATTTAAGGAAATTAGTTTAAGTAAAATCCTTGGTTAATTTAAATTAAATTACGGTAATAAATTTGTTCGACTAAATCGAATATTAATAAATTGTATATAATTGTTTATACAAGGTTAAAAATGGAGAAATGGTCAAAAGGGAAATGGATTGCAAATTAAAGCAAAGGTGAGATCTTCTCACTCAAACAAAGGGTTTTGTTTAATTTTAAATAGTTATATTTAAAATTATTGATTGTGTTGGTTGTGTGCTTGAATGATAGTATATACAAATTAGCATATAGCAATATATATATATTGGAATATGTATATATTGGAGTTGTGATTTCCCGCATTATATAGCGGATGAGACCCTATGCGCCGCATAATAGCGGATGATATTTTATAAATCCCATATACCGTGATATTCCATCTCGAAGTGGAATTGGTATTGTGCTAACATCTGTGGATGTAGGGAAATAGGTTGGAGGGATCCAACAGGATTCCTCAAAACATTTGAATTGGTTTCATATGTTGTGTGTTGATTATTTATAATCTGTGTATGATTATATCTGTGATTGAATTTGTTGAAGGCTATAATTTAGCCGAATGTATTTTTGGTATCGTTGGATACCAGAAATAAATGAAATTGGATTTTTGAAATTAAAATTGGAAATTTTTAGTAAATTCTTTTTTGAAAGAATTGGGTGAATTTAAAAGAAGGAATTTTAAAAGCATAGAGTTGATCTTTGTAATCTTATCGAATTATTTCCAAAATATGGGGAAATTTTTTTATAAATGGATTTTGAATAGTATTATTCGAAAGTTGGGAAATTTATTTAAAATGGAATTTTAAATGGTTTGGAAGAGATAAAGGAATTTTTTTTTAAAAAGTGATAAATTTGTTTAAAATCAAATTAATATTTGATTTGGTATTTGAAATTAAATCTTTAGGAAATCGATATGAAAATTTATTTGGTGTTGAATTAAAATGGATTTTGTGTTGAAATGAATTTAGAAATCGATTTGCAAATGATTTGATATTTGGGAAATAAACTTAGAAATCAATTTGTAATTGATTTGGGGTTTGAAATGAAATTTGAAATCGATTTGTAAAATGATTTGGTGCTGAAATAAATTTAGAAATCAATTTGGAAATTGATTTGGTGTTTGAAAGTGAATCTTTGGAAAACGATTTTTGAAAATCGTATATAAGTGGATATTTGGAAATTTAAATTCATAATGGAATTTATAAAGGAAAGGGAAACTTGTTTTAAAAAAATAAACATTGATTTATTTTTAAAGCGTGGAAATAAATTTACAGATTTGGGATGTAAATTTGAAATAAATCGATTAGGATTTATTTAATTGGTTTAAATGGACCATTTTGAGATGAAGCGTGAAATATGATTTGAAATTATTTTCAAAGTGATGAAGTGTGGAATATATATATATCTTGCGAAGATATTTGAAATTTAATAATTTGGGAAAATTATTCAAATTGGTTGATTGTTGTGAATGTTGTTTGATAGTTAAATAACCGACTATCAATATTTGCCTTTGAAATGGCACTTGAATTTGTTTTTAAAACAAACGGTCATTATTCGGTTAAGCCGGGAAAGGACCTTTGTGTCATATAACCCATTCCGAATAGTGATACGTCGTGAATGGACATTATTTGAAGACCGGTGTGAAGACCGGGTATTTGCGAAAATGAAAGGACAACCTGTCGAATGTCTCTTCACCGAGATGCTCCGGTATAGAGATTTATATCACTCTTCTTGTGATGGGAAGTCCGGACGTGATTAGTGAATACCCGGATTGCAAGGGCTTCTTTGGAAGTGCCTTCGATTCCGTTCGATCCCGGAACGGACTTGTATGGATGTGTGTCTGACGTTACACTTTGAGATGTAAAGCTGGTTTCTATGAAATACATTTCTGTTGGTGGCGGAGAATTTATTCTCTTAGCTTAACACCCTTCTCTGAGACGTACGAGCTCAGAGGTTATGTAGTTGATGGTTACTAGTGATACATTCCCAATTTGGTAATATGGCATACGAAGTGCTGTTGATCATTTGTTGATCAAAGCGTGGCTTTGTGAAAAAGCGTGGCTTTGTGAAAAAGCGTGGCTTTGTGGACGAGACTTCGTCGAGCCTCACAACCCGGTAATTGTCGAAACAGGAATGTTGCGGCAAAGTTTTTTAGGGGTAGCGCCCCTAGGGTATGTCATTTCCTTCTGGACAAAAGGTGATATCATGGTACGGAGCCCAGATATATTTTACATATGTTGATGCTGCAAATTTATTATACTTTGTAGTTGTTGCTTTGTGGTTGAGGATCCTCGGATAAAGGTCGGTAATGACCGGGGGATGACATAGCTCGTGTGTTAGCTACCTAGTTACAGCTGTACAGCGTGAGGTAGCATCGACCTTGTGTTTGCAGAGAGCCGGTTAGGTTCTCGGGGCGTCTTTCCAGAGGCGTTTCATTTCGGTGTAAGGAAGTTCCTTAGCCTGACCATTTGTTGGAAATCCAAAGAAACAATACGAACTCTGTACGGCTTTGGTTGTATTACCTGCTATGGAATGTGGCGATAACCTGCTATTGAACATAGCAGCTATAGTAGGCATACAATAATGGTTGTATGTTGGCTAATTAAGATTGATATTATACTTTCGAAATGTTTTCCACACTAGACATTAATAATAATATTAACTGATTTTCGTAGCAAGCATATTTGACTATCATAAGGAGAAATCTCCTCCAATTCTGCGTTTGCATTGTGTGTGTGGCGGGAGGCCTTGTGGTAGTTTCATTTTCCAAAAGCATTGCGAATCTGTTTTATTTTCTTTGTGGAAGTAACTGTTTTACGATCTCACACCAGTCACCATGACTGACCTAGAGTTTATTGTTCTCTTTCTAAACTCCGGGTGCCCATAATTTTCCACACGGGCAGCCTAGAGTTATGTTATCAGGATATTCTGGAGCTTTGGAGGCAAGCTGGATGGCGAGACATACTACCGTACTTGTTTATTTATTCCGCTGTGTATTCTGTATGAGGACAAGTTTATATAACTGTCCATTGTTGTATTGAGTTGTATATTGACTCTGATTGATGTATGTATAAATTGATATAGTCTTTTGTTTTAAAGATTATTGATTCGTCTATTGTATATTGTTCCGCTGCGAATGTGAGATTCTGATATTGTTTCTGTTTCTGTTTCTTCTTCTTTATTTTTCTTCTGTCTTCTTCTACCTCTTCTTTTTAACCCTAATGGTTCGGTTTTCCGGCATTCGATTGCGCGGCATTAGATACAGTGGACGTATTAATGTCGACTTTCGAGCATCGAAAAGTCGGAACGTTACATCAACGGTACAAGTATATTCATAAATCACCATACATTTCAATACTTAGAAATCTTACACATATACTTATCTCAACGGTATAGGTATATTCACAAAATCTTAAGTAAGATTTCATTTCCAAAAATATACTTAATTAGGTTAAAACAAATATCATTTAAAAACATTGATAACAATAAACCCAAAATAGTTTTGGTTTAAGTAAATGGATCATATAGAAATTAGACCAAATATACTTACCATCACTTTTCGATTTCAAACTTGTATTATCCCCTGATTAACAATGTAGTCGGGTAAGTTAACGTACCATCCTTGCCTCAATGTACATTCTTAAACTCTCATAGATAGAGACGAGTTTCCCTACCTTGGAATTTTGTGTTAAGCATGAAAAGAATACTTTCCATACCAACGATATATATTTAACATAATTAAACTTTTTGTAACATTCATTAAAATAAGTCATTTCTAAATTCCTAATTCAAGTTCATTAATCAAGTCCTAACTAACAATATATATTTAACATAATTTCTAGCATATTTATTGATCTTATACCATAGAGAATCAATCCCACTTACTAATTACTAAGAAATACATGCTTCAATGAAAACCATTTTTGAAGCTCTCACTTGATTTATTAAATCCGACTCCAAACTTCTTCAAAATGCCAACTTGAAGAGATATATTTGTTGATAATAATCCCTTAACTTTAATTTAGAATTTTATTTTGGAACTTTAGTGGAGAAATAAAATAGTTATGTTGATTTTAATTTTGAAAACATATTTTCTCTATTAGAGAAGATGAAGAAGAAGATGAGAAAGAGTAATGAATGAGAGAATGTCCCATTTCAAAATTAATGAGGCCA
The DNA here is from genome assembly GCA_030737815.1 of Allium fistulosum. NCBI lineage: Eukaryota > Viridiplantae > Streptophyta > Magnoliopsida > Asparagales > Amaryllidaceae > Allium > Allium fistulosum. Next base: position 905,961,988 of record CM060903.1, read on the forward strand.
ATTCTAGCCAAATAGCTAATTTGTCCCTAGCTTCTCTTTTCTTCTCATTTTATTGATTTTATCCAATTTTATTAAACTTTATATATTTTTCATACATAAAGGACATTACAAACGCAATAAAATAAGTCTTGAGTCTTAATTCATTCATCCTTAAAAATTCGTCTTATAGGTTATTAGTTTATTTAATATAATTAAAATGATTTATTTAGTTAATTACTAAGCGTAAAAAGCATGATTTGTTCCTCTACACAACGGTTTAAAGAAAATTACTACTTTTTGTAGAAAAAACTAATAATATCGCATAATCTAACTCATTAATCCACTTAATCCAACTCTCCTCCTCTCGTGATCCATTCTCCATCCTTCTCTATCTTTATCAAATCCAAATAAATCCCCAAATTTCAAAACTTTACTTCCATAACCACAATCATCTACAGATTTGTCATCTTTTTATAGTTGAATTCGTTTATATTACTTCCATATGGATCATCTCCACTCTTATACCTATTATTTTCTTCATTTTATCCTCAATTCACATAACGAGTAGCGAGATCCCTATGACTGCAATTGATTGAGGTCAAAGAAATCTGAGTAGACCTTCATATTAATAAAGTAACAAATAAGTAGACGTATAAGTGAATTGATAAAAAAAGGTTGACAACTAAACCATTCCAATCAAGTGGTGAATGAACTTCAAGTATGGATTCTCTAATAGTTGTGGGTTTTACATTTCAATCGTTAAGTAGGTTAAAACTTGGGCATACACACATTTATGACAAAGGAAAAGAATTAACGATAAACCTTTTTAACCTTCTAACATTTATACTTTTATGGCTATTTGTAGTGAATAATTATTAGCATTTGAATAATTTGTAGTAACAGGGTTAAATGTGTTGTAACATATCACTTAAATAATTGAGGAAATTTGGAGATTATTATATACGATCAAATAAAATCAAGAAACTATCATCGTTACTTTTAGAGTATTCATGAATAATTCATTAGGAAATTTAGATAACATATGCACTCAAGCTGTAATCGGGCAATTATAGCCAAACAACACACAATTTTATTTCCTTGTGTTGGATTAGGTATGTTATTGCTATCATTATTGATCCCGAAGGTATGCAGAATGTCGACATAATCATGATCTCACATCAACAAGTAATGACAAAAGTACGGAGATAAGCCAATGCCGAAATTACGCAATGATGCCCCTCATCAACAAGGGTTAAAAGACAATGTCCCGGGTTATCAATGAAGCTAAGGATATTAAATGCCACTAGTGCTACATACCACTTATAGAGTTAAATGAATGATGCTGAGTCTCTCATATCACTAAACAATGTCGAATGGAACATGCCATATCTCATCAAGGAAGCGGTGATGTCGAAGAATGTTATATTAAAAGCCATCAAAGTGATAGTGACATGGTTTATCGTCCATGTCACCTCTTATTAATGTCGTGTTCTATTAATATAGCATTTCCTCCATGAAGCTAGAAGAATCAATGTCGCTTTAGATTAATACCGCATTTCTTCAACGATACTGCCTTTTATCAATACCTCCATTAATACTGCTTCTTATTAATGTTGTCTCCTATCAATGCCATCTCATATCAATGCCACCTCTTATTGATATCGCACCTCAAGCAATGTTGTGTCTCTTCAAGATTGCTAATTTTCAATGCCACATTTTAGTGATGACACACTTCATCAACCATTAAAGGGTATCATAGGTCCTTAATGAGATATTGATGCTAGATACCATCAATATCCATGAAAGTTATCAAGGCAGATTGGATGTTAAATGTTGCTACATGATGTTATAATCCGTCAACATGCAAAAAAATGTCGAAGGTCATTAAAAACGAAGCATGAAGCCTAACACCATTAAAGTGGTCAATGATATCGTAAGCAATCCATGCCGAAAGTAATTCATAGCAGCCATGCCACACTTCTACCCCTATAAATACAGACTTAGGGGTATAGAGGAAAGGGTGAATGATTCTTTTCTCATTTCTTACATTTTAAACTTTGCAACCCTAAATTGATTAGGGATTTCTAGTGATAGTTGTGTTGTTGTGACATTTGCATATAATGCCATGTACATCCAACTTTTTCATAACATATAAATAAGGATTTCAGGACTTGTGGCTTGTTTCGAATTCCAAAGCACTTTTGATTTTTAATCATAACCTTCAAATTCTTAACAATCATAGTCTCAATTTCTATATGTATAAGATTATTACATATTGGTGATATCGCTTCAACATAAATTCAAGCATAGTTTTGGCATGAACAATTTGTGATATCATCATGGATTTAAACATGCTAAGCATATTTGTCTAACCTTTTCTCAACCAAATGTCGCTTTTGCCAACACTCATTGAGGTCCATAATGGTGAACCGAGCCTTCATTTAACCAAATTCCTCTTCCCATGCACCTTTTGGGTGTTAGGGAAGAAATTTGTTAACATTTTGGTGCTAGAAGGAGGGCTTGAGCCTCCGTCCTTGCATATCCCTATAAAGAACCATCTTCAGCTTGCATACGTAGGGTATAGATGATTTACCCTAACCCGCATATCCCATGTTTGACTTTTTTGTCCTACATATAAAGGACTCTCCTTAGCTTGCATATAAAAGACCTTTTTGAATCTAAAATAGCCCATTGAACTACAAAATGACTATTTTTGAACAAGAATCCTCCGAGCTTCGAATAGTTAGGCCAACTTACCAAATCAGTAAAGGTATCCGACTTCATGAGGAACAAGTATTAAAAATTGTAGCATTACAAATCATCGAAGGTATGAGCAAGCAAGTAGCTTCTCATGATCTGGACAAATGGAGCCTAAACCCCTTCCACATAGGGCCCATGCCAATCTTTTCTTTGGAAAGGAAAGATGTAACGATACGATCTTTCGACGCTCGAAAGTCGACATTAATACGTCCACTGTATAACGACCCGAAAATTTAACTGGTTTTAATAACGTTATTAATTGAAAATTTGTGGAATTTTAAAAATAAAATATTGAAATAAAAATTTAATATTTGAAATGCGTCTAGTTAAACATAACAACTGGTAAATTTTCATCCAAAAATATGAAAGTTTATTTTCGTATGTAATTTTACTTCAATCAGTTAGGAATTGATGAAAATAAAATGTTTTCGAAACCTGAATATTTTTACATATAAAAATTCTAAATCATCTTCTGAGCAAAACGTCATTTTTCGTTTTTCCAAATTCGGACTTCTTTAGCTCCGTTGATCTTATTTTTCTGCGTTTTTGCTGCATTTTCCGCTAGTAGAAAATTCGAATTTTTATAATTCAATCGTACCGCTAATATCTATGTACCATTGGAAGCGTCTCGGCGCGCTGATCAAAACGGTATATTCTTTTGCACGAATCGGAGTCCGACGTAATCCGTTGCGTTAGTTTAACCTTTTCGGGTGGACCGGTTAAAACCGTATTCAGCCCAAACTAAAAACAACTTGTACACTTTCAAAATTTGAAAATTTATTCAGCTGCCGTGCATTAATTAGGTAGTTGGAAGATGGGTGTTGACTTAGAAATATGTATGGCGTTTGGGAATTGGGAGAGAAATTGATTGTCGCAGATTTAAATAAAAATATAATCAAACCTGTTCAATTCATTTTATTCACAACCTTTCAGGTACGAACTCACCCTCCACTCTTCTTCTTCTTTATTCTTCTTTCGTCTCTACTGTCAATAAAAAATATATTTATATATAAAAATAAAAGAAGCTGATGAACAAGCTCGCACCTCCCTTCTCATCCATCTGCATGCAACTCCACTCCACTACGTAAGCCACAAATTCCCCTCCTTCATGTACGCGCATCCTTGCCTATAACCGGAGCTCCTCTTTTCAGTCCGCCTCATCGACAAAGCGCCACCCCGACAAACTGCAACCACCGACCCAGATCTGATCACCGACCCTGTAGTCGAGCGCCTCCCACCAGCCAAGTGCAGCCGAAACCCTCAGCAAACCACCTCGGCCACACCAAAGCTTCAATCGTTCCCATCACCTTCGCCTTGGATTCGAGCTTCGCCACCATCCTCCGTCGACCTCCGCCCTCTCCTCTCCTTCTCCTCTGCTGTACTTTCTTCACTCATAGCTCTGTCCATGCCTCCCCACTCCATGCACAGCCTCGCTGTCTCGGCCCTTTCCACTTACTCCGCTCCGTCATCATGGCCGTGGCCTTCACCACCCGAACCGCCTTGATCTGCCCTCCTCCTTCCGGGCCGCCTTGCAGCCACTCCGAAGCCAAGAACCAACGTAAGCGGCCTCCTCTTCTTTTTTTTGTAGCTTGCGTTAGTCTGTACTATGCATTTATATAGGCAACCTCTGCTCTTCTTTTACTCTTATTTTGTTTATACTTCCGCTTATATATTCACAGAACTTGAAACAAATATTTGTGTTTTACTTTATCTTTTATAAGTCTATGTTATATATACTAGTTGCAGTTCTATATACAGTAGCTATATTTTGTTTGTCTACATTGTGATCATATAAAGGTGCATATGTTTGATAGCTTATTTATATTAGTTTTATAGAAAATTGTCAATACACGTTATTAGCTGTTTGATTTGTTCAGTGGTAAATTTTAGTATGTCATAAAGTTTATGAAAGGTATACGTTTGATGTATAAGTTGTTTCCCCACCTGTGTAAGTACACATATATTTTGTTTTGAGAACTACCGCCTTCATACTTTAAAAACAAAACTATTTTTATATATTATTAAATTGTTTATTAGCTGTTGTATATAAGACCATCTGGTTGTATATATAAGTTTTAATTGGCTTATATGATCTGTTGTAGGCATACATGTATTAAGTTTGTTCATTTATGAATATAGTTCCAAGTGTGCAGTTTATGTACAGTTTATATAAAAGTTATTTAGTATAGTTTTAATATGCTTCTTAAAAATGTATACTTTATATAGCTTTGACATATCATACTTTATATAATTGATCTCAATACACGCGTATATATGTTTTGATTTTTGCATACAAACAGCCAACATACGCATTTGTTAAATAACTTACATATATTTAATTTTATATAAAAATATGATTTTATATAAAAGTTGTACGTATAAGTTCATTCATACCATTTATCTTCATAAATGCCGTTCAGATTTGGCTTCGTTAATTCCAATTCATCAGCTTTGTCCGTCCTGTCTGTTCTTCATCGAATCGTGTCCATCTAGCTTTGCTTTGGGATTCGTAACTCGTTTGTCGAATATCTCTAGCCTCGAAAGGTGAGCAATCACTCATGATTAATGTTCTTTTATTTATTAAATTTGATTTCAATTGAAACGACAATTGAAATATGCTGTTGTTAGTTATTTACAATGTTTTATATGTTATTACCTGTATCAGTTTACCTGTGACATCTGACACCATTATCTGTTAATTATATGATGATAATCCCGTTTGGTTGATAATTGATTGATTGTTTGTTGTTTATATTGGATGTAAATTGTAATGTATAAAGTGATAAATATTATGCAATTGAAATTGACGTAGGATAGTTAAAAAATTTGAATTGACATATGTGTTGAATTTGATTAGTTAAATTTGTACAATATGACCCCTTAAATATTTAATTATTTGACACGTAGAAAAATGGTTAATTACACTTGAACCATTTGAATTTATGTTGTATTAATTGATGAAGTATGAAATTTAATAATTAATGTCAAGTATAGAATTGCATAGAATAATTAGTGTAATAATCTTTAATCTACATGAAATGATAGTGTAGATTCTAGAAATAATTACATTAATTTACACAAACAACAATGTGAATTAATACGATTATTTCGGGATTATTTGAATTGATTATTGGATTGTTATTGATTGTTGTATTTGCTTGTTTATTTACTTTGACATCATCCCAATTATCACACTGCAAGTTCCCCTTTGCTATGCTTTGATTTTGAATTGAAATGGAATCGGGTTGAAATGATAAATACCCAAATTAAACTTTGACTTGGGATAGAGAATTAAATAAAAACCCGATTGGTCAGTAATTTGATTTAAAAATAAATAAAGATTTTATTTGAATAAATAATAAAGTTTTGAAATGAAGTCAGAATTTGATTTTTTATGAAAGGAAAATGTTAATATTTAATAATCTGAATCAAAATATTAACATAGTAGATGATGAAAGAACGTTGTTTTAAAATTAATTATTTAATAATTAAATTTGGAATTATTAATAATGAAGTTTTAAAATTAGTTAATAATTAAGTTTTGAAATTATTTAATAATTAAATAAGATTGAATTATTTAATAATTAAATAAAATTGAATTCTTTGTTAAGTGAAATTGAACTTCTTGAATAAGTGAAATTAAGTTTCTTTATTAATTGAGTTTTGAAATTGTAACTAAGTAAATAAATAAGTGAAATTGAATTTCTCTAACAAGAAAAAAAATGTGTTTTATTGAAATTAATGTAAGACTTGATGTAATGAATTTGATTTGATGAATTTAATTTAATGCAATTTGTAAGTTTTGATACAATGGAGTTGAACTTAAATAATTGATTTAATAAATTGGAAGTTAAATAGAAATTGTTTTAAAGGATAAATTTACTTAACGAAGATTGAATGAAATCGATAAATGAACCTAAATTGATTTGAATGTAGATTAAATCATTTTAAATGATTTCGGAATGAAACTTATGTACGAATTTAAATGAATATTGGAATGGTTTTAAATAAAAATCGAAATTGTATTATAAGATTTTGAAATGGTAATTTGGAAGTTTTGAAACGTAAATTATGGAAATTGATTTAGATAGACAAATGAAATGTTGATTTAAAAATTCTAATTGAAATTGAAATTGATTTGGTTTTGAAATAAATAAACGACCAATCGGTGTAATAATCACGAAAGTTATTAAAGAGACCGGAATCGGTTAGGGACATACTCACTGTCTAAACCGAAAACCACTTTAATAACTATACACGGAGTGTGATCCAGAATGAAGTGGTTGGAATGATGTACGTGATGACTGAAGAAAGAGAACGATAATGGATAGCCTTGACACTTGTGTCAAATTGGAAATGACTAAAACAGGAGCCGTGCCGGGCCAAAATGGGGTTAGATACCTCGAGCGAACACACTTCTTCGAAAACTACTCATTACTTGTTATCGATTGGTGCACCCTCGAAATTTTGGGAGTGTTGTTTCGCGGTGTTGCGATCGTTGCGGCGATGCGTTCTCACCAGTCCGGATCAGGCAAACGGTAGTTTCACTACCTTGGGTATTGCCTCATGTGCCTTGTCATACTTGTATCCCTATATACGCGACCACTACGATTTGTTTTGTGTTATACCTATGGAGTACTCCCTGATATCCCACTAGTTTACGGTGGAGTTTACAGTGCTGTATAGACTATAACGCTTATATAAAATGCGTTAAGGGGGATAATGGTAACGCCTTAACACTATTTTGATATTTTATATTACTAATAGGCATTATCTACTTATCGTACATTACTACATAGTAGATAGTTTAACAGATCCTTAAAGGATGGTTATTCCAAACATCCTTTGAGTTACTTGTATTTCAGTTGCTATTTCACTTGAGTTGGATTTATTGATATAAGAATCTTAATCCTGACTCGAGTGTTTTGTGTTTTGCTTTACGCTCGGGTCAGACTGAGTGTACCAGTATTCGAGACTCACCTTTGGAGTTGGAGCTTCGCTTGGAGATCCAGCTATCTATCCAGTTTCAGATATCCAGTTGATTCTAGTGATGTATTCTGATATTGTATTTGATTATTGTATTCGAGACATCTGTTGTACCTTATTTGACTTTGATATGTATATAGTAGCTTCATGAACTATTATCTTCTGTTTCCGCTGCATTTATTACTCTGTGTCTGTGATCTATGATTATTTATTTACTGTATATGTTCAGTTTTGCCAAATTTAAATTAACAATTCTGTATTTTGAATTATTCAAGTCCGACATGTGCGGATGCGAATGGTCCAAAATAGCGGGTCGTTACACACTGTATCAAATGCCGCGCAATCGAATGCCGGAAAACCGAACCATTAGGTTTAAAAAGAAGAGGTAGAAGAAGACAGAAGAAAAGAAAGAACAGAAACAGAAACAACAAGAGAATCTCACATTCGCAGCGGAACAATATATAATAGCTGAATGAATAATCTTTAAAACAAAAGACTATATCAGTTTATACATTACATCATATCATCAGAGTTTACAACAATACACATCACTGGACAGTTGTATAACTTGTCCACATACATAATACACAGCGGAATAAATAAACAAGTACGGGAGTACGTCTTGCCATCCAGCTCGCCTCCAAAGCTCCAGAATATCCAGAATATCCTAATAACATAACTCTAGGCTACCCGTGTGGAAAATTATGGGCACCCATAGTTTAGAAAGGGAACAATAAACTCCGAGTCAGTCATGGTGACTGGTGTGAGATCGTAAAACAGTTATTTTCACAAAGAAAATAAAACAAATTTCGCAATGCTTTTGGAAAATGAAACTACCATAAGGCCTCCCGCCACACACACAATGCAAACGCAGAATTGGAGGAGATTTCTCTTTATGATAGTCAAAGATGCTTACTACGAAGAATGTCTAGTGTGGAAAACATTTCGAAAGTATAATATCAATCTTAGCCAACATACAACCATTATTGTATGCCTATTATAGCTACTATGTTCAATAGCAGGTTACCGCCACATTCCATAGCAGGTTGTACAACTAAAACCGTACAGGGCGCGTATTGTTTCTTTGGATTTCCAACAAATGGCCAGGCAAAGGAACTTCCTTACACCGAAATGGAAACGCCTCTAGAAAGACGCCCTGAGAACCTAACCGGATCTCTGCAAAAACAAGGCCGACGTTACCTCACGTTGTACAGCTGTAACTAGATAACCAACACACTGACACTACCTCACGTTGTACAACTGTAACTAGGTAACTAACACCCAAGTATGCCATCCCCCGGTCGTTACCGACCTTAATCCGAGGATCCTCAACCATATAGCAACAACCACAAAGTATAATAAATTTGCAGCATCAACATAGGTAAAATATCTGGGCTCCATACCATGATATCACCTTTTATCCAGAAGGAAATGGACATACCCTAGGGGCGCGACCCCTAAAACCTTGCCGCAACATTCCTGTTTTGACCATTACCGGGTTGTGAGGCTCGACGAAGTCTCGTCCACAAAGCTACGCTTTTTCACAAAGCCACGCTTTTTCACAAAGCCACGCTTTGATCAACAAATGATCAACAGCACTTTGTATGCCACATTACCAAATTGGGAATGTATCACTAGTAACCATCAACTACATAACCTCTGAGCTTGTACGTCTCAGAGAAGGGTGTTAAGCTAAGAGAATAAATTCTCCGCCACCAATAGAAATGTATTTGATAGAAACCAGCTTTACATCTCAAAGTGTAACGTCAGACACACATCCATACAAGTCCGTTCCGAGATCGAACAGAACCGAAGGCACTTCCAAAGAAGCCCTTGCAATCCGGGTATTCACTAATCACGTCCGGACTTCCCATCACAAGAAGAGTGATATAAATCTCTATACCGGAGCAACTCGGTGCAGAGACATTCGACAGGTTGTCCTTTCATTTTCGAAAATACCCGGACTTCAACACCGGTCTTCAAATAATGTCCATTCACGACGTATCACAATTCGGAATGGGTTATATGACACAAAGTCCTCTCCCGGCTTAACCGAATAATGAGCGTTTGTTTTAAAAACAAATCAAGTGCCATTTCAAAGGCAAATATTGATAGTCGGTTATTTAACTATCAACAACATATCACAACAATCATCAGATTTAAATAATTTTTCCCAAATTATTTATTTTCGAAATATCTTCACAAGATATATATTTTTCCACACTTTAACATTTTGAAAACCAATTTCAAATCACTTTTCACACTTCATCACTTTGAAAACAAATTTCAAATCACATTCACTCGCGGAATAAAATCTCCGATATTATTCATTTCCCTTTTTCTTTATAAATTCCCACCGTGAATTTAAATTTCCAAATATTCACTGATATATGATTTTCAAATCGATTTCCAATTATTCACTTTCAAACACCAAATCAAATTCAAAATTGATTTCAAATTTCATTTCAAACCCCAAATCAATTTACAAATCGATTTCTAAGTTTATTTCCAAATTCCAAATTATTTGCAAATCGATTTCTAAATTTATTTTCAATTATCAAATCATTTTTCAAATCCATTTCCAAATTTATTTCAACACAAAATCCATTTTTATTCAACACCAAATCAATTTTCATATCGATTTCCCAAAGATCTATTTTCAAATACCAAATCAATTATTAATTGGATTTCAAACAGATTTATCACTTTTTAAATTAAATTCCTTTATCTCTTCCAAACCATTTAAAATTCCATTTTAAATAATTTCTTCAACTTTTAAACAATATTACTCAAAACCCATTTATTTATATCCTTTCCCATATTTTGGAATTTATTCGATAAGATTACGAAAATCAATTTTAATACTTTAATTCCTTCTTTTAAATTCACCCAATTCTTTCAAAAAGAATTCACTTAAAATTTCCAACCTTAATTTCAAAAATCCAATTTCATTTATTTCTGGTATCCAACGATACCAAAAATACATTCGGCTAATTTTTAGCCTCAACAAATTCAATCACAAATATAATCATTCACAGATTATAAATAAATTATCACACAGCATATGAAACAAATTCATAAATTTGAGGAATCCAGTTGGATCCCTCCAACCTGTTTCCCTGCATCCACATACATTAGCACAATACCAATTCCACTTCGAGGTGGAATATCGCGGTATATGGGATTTATAAAATATTATCTGCTATTATGCGGCGCATAGGGTCTCATCCGCTATATAATGTGGGAAAATCAACAACTCCAATATATACATATTCCAATATATATATATATATATTGCTATATACTACTATGTATACTATCATTCAAGCACACAGTCAACACAATCAATAATTTTAAATATAACTATTTAAAATTAAACAAAACCCTTTGTTTGAGTGAGAAGATCTCACCTTTGCTTTTAATTTTGCAATCCATTTTTATTTCGACCATTTCTTCAAGGTTCCAGACCTTGTAACAAACATTATAAGGTTTTATTAATATTCAGATGGATTGAACAAATTAATATTTATTTTTTTATTTTAAAACCATATACTAAAATATAATCTATGTATATTTTAAAATAATCTGTACAGATTTTTATAAATCTGGTTTTATACAAAACTTCTCAAACAATTAAAATCCTCATTTTCGAAACCTTACCCCTACACATATATTTATTTCTCTCCTTATATATATATATATATTTGTTTTCTATACAAGTGCATATATATAATTTTAGATTTAAATTAAATTAAGGTAAAGAGCAGAAATCGTTCATTTATTACTACCAATATTTCCTAAACTGTATATAGATATACATAGTCGATTCAATCTTTAAACAAACAATTTTTTTTTCTTTTTACCCTTGCTGAAATTTCTAATAAGTGAAATAATGACCTCCATTTAAATTTGAAGACTCTAAAATCATTGTATTTAAAATGTTTAAAGAATTAAATCACCTTACTTGCATTGAGAAGCATCTCACGATTGCAGATCTCATGGCGGCGAGACGAACCGGTCGGCGCGGTGAGGAAACGATCGACTAGCTCGATCTGGGAAAATAGGTTAGAGGCTCGAAGATGATTGGCTACCACATGTCGAACTTGTCAGGGTTCCACGCTCGTTTCCACAGAGGTAACATACGAGGTATCACGAGGAGAGGAACGAACCAATTTCGTTCAATCTGTGCTTCAAAACCTGAAAGGGTGGTAGTCTCGCTCCTTTCTTCCTCTAGAATGAATTCGAGATTTTGAATCCCAAAAAGGGACGAAAGCTCGCATTTTTGAATTCGAACTTCATATATGTATATTTTAAACTGAGAGGATTTCAATTGTGAATTCTGAAGGGAAGAGGAAGGGTGGATTTTGTTCGAACAAAAGGGATCATTTCATTCGGCCATTGTTTTATTTTTTGAATGAGATTTTTTCTTTCTTGCGTGAGATTTGTAAAGGAATGGGGAGACAAGGAGTACGCGATGAAGTGAGAGGAGTAAGTCGGTTGAGATGAAAGAAATTTGACCGGTGAAATGATATAAGATATTTAAATTATATTGATAAATTATTGTCTAGGCATTTTTATATCGTACGATCACACGATAACTCCAAACATTACAAAAATTGAAATCCGATAATGATACAATATTACGGATCCAATGAAACTGGTTTCGTTGAATTTCGAGACTGTGCCCCGGAACGCTATTTTCAAATATCGATTCAAACGATAAAATTTCAAAACCGAACAAAACAGTTTTAAATTCAATTCTGTAAGTTCCATTATCTTCAGTATTATTAATATAAATTTTCTAAGCCTTGAAAATATTTTTAATCAGCTTAAAACTGAAGATTCAAATTTTTACCCAGATTTAACGATTAAATTCAATAATTAAGTCGCCAAATTCATTATGATATCTCGAATTTCAAATTAAACTATCATTCGAATATTTAAAATCAATTAAATATTCACATTTCAAATGTCAAAATTTCAGGGTCGTTACAAAAGATAAGAAAAATAACATCTTCATAGAAATAAGAAAGAGAATTCAACTCCAAGCAAGAGGAACCATCTTCGAAAGAGAAATAAAAAAGGACTTCGATTAATTAAAAAAAAGGTGGGAAAATGTACTTAATCGTTCCCATGAATTGAAAGAAACTCAAAACTCTCTAAAGTGGAAACTTGTTATGGGAGCTAAAGAGCCCATTATATACAAAAAAGCTAAGAGGAATACAAAGAAATCATCTTCCAAAAATTCATGGCTTTCAAAGAACTATTTCTTACTACTTCTCATGAGGAAATTTACTTCTTGACTAAGGAAAGGCTAAACTATTGGCTCTCCCAAAAGAAACGACCAAAGAATGAATGAAATCTTGGAGGACAATATTGTCATCATCATCGTTCAAATGACCATGATACTAATCAATGTCGAAGCTTAGAAGGAATGATCATCAATTTCCACAGATAAGGAAAGCTCAAAGAATTTGTAAAGAGATGCTGAACAAGTCAATAATAAAGGAAAATACTTCAAATGGCAAAAGTAAATCAACTGACTAAATCATAGAAAGTAGCAAGAATCTCCAAAAATCATAAACCATTAGCTCTTATTCCCGCTTAAAATAGCTTGTTTAAGGCACCTGTAGGAAGGTCAGAGTAAGCCTTTGGTCCCGCCTGAAAATGGCCTGGCTAAAGCACGTACAAGCCTTTAGTCCCGCTTACGTGGCCTGGCTAGAGCGCATCCTAAAGGGAGGACGGAGTGAGCCTTTGGTCCCGCCTGAAAATAGCCTGGCTAAAGCACTGGAGCAGCCTTCGGTACCATCTATAAGGCCTGACTGAAGAGCCTTCTAGAGGGAGGTCAGGTAAGTCTTTGGTCCTGCTTGAGATAGCTAATCAAATGCACCGGACAAATCAATCTAGATCCATTACCTATGGTGGTAATCAGAGATCATCACCTAAGAAGGTGATAATCAAAATCTACCCAAAAGAATGGATCAAGTCAATCTTCTATTGGAAGATCAATAAAAAAAACATGTCATTCATGCTCCAGAAGGAAATCAATAACCTTCTAAGGGGAGATCTATCATATATGAGCTATAGCATGCCAAGGCAAAGATAAACAATCGTTGATTACCAGAATGATTTTCCGGTATTCTATTTCAGCAATTATTCTCTAGTCTTCTTTTCATATTATTACCAGAATTGGTTTTCTAATCTCTTATTTAGATATTTGTTGCCAAAATGGTTCTCTGGTCTACTGTTCATATTATTGCCAGATGAGTTTTCTGGTCTTATATTCAATTATTGTTTCCAGATAATTTTCTGGGATTTTAAAAACATTATTATTCCATATGGATCTCTGGTATTCCGTTATTAGTTCGGTCAGTGTTAATCACTACTGGAGGGATTTCTAGTATTCTATAATGGATGTCTTCAAGTTAAAAGGGAAAGTTAATGTTCAATCTACAAATCATATTGCAACGAATTAAAGTGCTGGGAAGAAGCTATACATCTCAAATAATTCAACAAACTCAGAAGAAAAGTGCATATGGTACATTCAAGGTAATGTTCATTTAGACACAAATTTATCTATCATATGATACATTATGTACCAAAAAATTACAGGTACAATAATTTGATAACAAAAGGACTTATTCAAAGATTTACTAAAATTCTCTATTAAAGGCCAAGGCTCTACGCCATCCTTTCCAGATCTTCAACAACTGATGAAGAGTCAGTAATGTGGCGAATGGCCATATCCAAAAGTTCTTTCTGTTTCTTTTCCTTTTTTCGAACATTGTTCGCATAGTCAATAGAATCAACTTGAGTCTTCAGTGCATGCTTAATAGTTTTATTTGCTCCTGTTAAAGTTTGAATCGTGCTCTTTAAGTCCTTAATCTCCTACTCGAGAGAATGCATTTCGCGCTCGAGCTTTTCAACCCGACTTTCATAATTGTTGAGACATTGAGAAATTTTCTCATCCCATTTCTTGTTGAAAAACCGTATGCATTCAAATTTGACTTGTCTACTCCATTTGATGATCACTTCATTACTCAGACTTGGAGGTGGGTTTAACAAGGTAGGAAATTCCTTGCTGGCTAAAGATTGAGATCTGGTCGTCCTCTCAGGAGTTGAGTAGGAAGGCTAGACCCACCTCTGCTTGCAATAAGTTCAAAGGATTAGCAGGACATTTGACTTTTTAATAGATCCACTTCAAGGTCATTTATCCATTGGTGTAATTTAGCCATTTCTGCGTCAATTTTAACTGAAGGTCCAGACCACAAGATTGTATCTACTTTCTCGTTCAACTCTTGAAATTCCTTATTCTTTCCTTTAACTTCCTCCTTTAGGCTGGAAGTCATTTCTTTCAAACCTCTAAATGTTTTTTTTGAAATGGTACTTAGATACAACATGTCACTGGGACAACAAACCACAAATCATGTGTCAATAAATGTTCAAATAACGCTACACAAGTTTCGTACCTGTGACCTCTCACACCAAAGTCGAATCGCTTAACCACTGGGACAATGGTGCTTGTCAAACCTCTAAATGTTGATCTTAATTTAAAATATTTCATATGTCATTCTTATGCTTTTGGATTATTTGAAAACCGTGAAGCTGAAGCATCTTAGGAAGAGCGCTTCTTTTCAATGTCGGTTATTAGTCTATCTTTAATATTGTTCAGTCGAGAAATGACATGTAAAGGACCAGATGCGAGCATTAATTAGTTTTCCTGTTCAGAATGAAAGTCAAAGAAATTAATACATGGAAAGTAAACTCTTTCATTAGTAATAGCAAAAATTTACGAACAATAAAGGAATTCAGATTACATCACAACTCAATTTTGAACATTCAACTCTTAAAGTTTTAAAACAACAATTTTGGCATTTTCAAATGACCCAATAGATAAACTAAGGATAGAATCAAAAGGAGCATTAATCCCTTCTGGGGTATTAACTGGAGGAAATTGATGATAGTCCCATTTCCTAGTTGGGGGGCTAGTATGACCACATATAAATTTGGTGTGATAGGTTCAAATTTCACTAAGTAGTTTATCCTTCTCATCACCCAAGAAGTCGAAACGTAAGTGAAGAAATCACGTGTAAACCGTGGGTTGCGAAATTATGGATCTTAAGGCTAATTAAGCACTAGAGGGGGTTGAATAGTGTTTTCTAATTTTTATGGATGTTTTAAAAATTCTTTCAAGATTATTATTAATTAACAAAAAATGAACAATCACAGATGCAAACACAAATATATAAATGTAGTAAAGTAAAAATTAGAGGATTAGAGAGATCACACCAGGGAATTTTATACTGGTTCGGAGTCACCCTATATTCAGTCTCATACAATTTATTGTACAGATTTCTTTTAAATGCCAATCTTTAAACAGGCGGAAGGCAAACCCAATACAATCACGATTTCAAGGCTACGAGACACACCCTCTAGATTTTTCGATCTCTGGGTACATTCACTTGATTTGGATGGGACACAAGCACACCCACTTGGATTTTCAGGACACCAAGCACACCTAATTGATTTGAAAGTGCTACAATCACACCAACACAAATACAATTAGAGTTTGATGGTTTTTCCAAAGACAATTTCTTAATATTTAGTCATAATTGATCCTATAGCCTCTTGGACAATACTTTAATCTTTGATTGAGAGAGAAAGTGAGATGATTGAAATCAAAAAGTAAATAGTAGAGAGTCAATACAATGAAGATTGAATAGATTCTGGTTTGAATTTGAGAAGTTTTGATTAAATTTTCACTTGAAATTTTGGCTAAGTAAGAAGAGAGAAGATAATAAGAAAGTACTTGTTAAAAAATTCGTTTGAAACCTCATATATATAGAGAATAAATAGACATATCCATTCGTGAAGAGTTACGATGAATAGACATTTCATTTTAAAATTTGAATATCAAATTAGTGGCATGTATGTTAACAAATCATCTACCTATATGTCGATATAAGCTAGTGTATTTGAAAACTTGTTTATTTTAAAATGTTTTGAAAATCTTATGCTTTGTAAAGATATTTTGATACTTTGTAAAATTATTTAAACACAGTTTATAAACATTTTAAACTTTGAAAAACTTTTATGAAATATTTTTAAATATATTTTAAAAATATACTTTGATTCAAAAATAAGAAATAAGAAAATGAGAAGATAAAGATCAAAGACTGCTATTAGGGACTTTAACAATATTCTACGACTCTATACTATACCATAGTCTTGAGATCTTCATATCTTGATCTTTATACTCATGAGTCTTCATGTCCATTTCTTGAGTCTCTATACTGCATAGTCTTTGAATTAATACATGAATCATATCCTGCACTATATTCTATATAACTTGACAAAAACATTAGTATCCATATTTTATATAAATGTATTACTATTACTAAGGTTGTTATCATCAAAATCAATAACTGAGGTATTACCAATCTCCCATTTTTGATGATGACAACCATTAACATCTTATATATATAATATGATATAACTCTTCCTGAATATGTGTATATGTATATTTTATATTTTTCCCCCTTTATCATCAACAAAAATGGGTGAAAATTAAGAAAAACTCCCCTTAACTAAAATATATGATTCAAAATCAATAATCTAAGTTAAACAAATGATATATATATATATATATATATATATGATGCATATGATGAATGACATGATGATAAATGATAAAGGAAATTTTATTTATGTTATTTCAAACTATATAATTTCAATACATTCAAGTTAATCAAACCAAATCATTTATACAAACAATCAAAACCAATCAAATTCAATCCAAATACACACTAAGTTATTCAAACCAAATCCTAAGAGTATTTATGTATATTTACATATTAAATCCAAACCTAATAACTAGACATTTCATTGAACTTCAACCTAACCATTAGACCCAAAGATTAGATATGCTTCGATGGCATCCAAACCTTTGTTATCCTTGTTAATAGTACACTCCGGATTGTTGGATGGTTCATCTTTGATTAAAGAAGAAATCATCCACCGAATTTCATTATTTCTTTATCATCTACATTTGATATAATTCTAAGTGTCTTTGATTTCATAGGATAAAGGAGAGAATATCTTTAAAAGATTGAAGAGCTTGTTCAAAATTTTCACATAATTTTTGATACGGAGAAGACATATTTGTAAAAATATGTTTGAGAATGAAAATAGAGTATAAAATAAAATGATGAATGAGTTTTCTAGAAGAAATAGACTTATATAAGAGTAGAAAGTCGTTTGGAATGAATAGTAGTTATTTTTATTTTGAAATTAATTAATTTTTTTTTACTTTCTGGCCGTTATATGTCGACATATCAAATGCATGTAAGTTGACACATACCCATGTTCTCAAAATTAAGGTATTTGTTATAGATTTTGTTTTTATCTTGTACTATTATACATTTATGACTTGCAGAGACTAATAAACAGTATTGAACATAACAAATATTATTCATTACTTATAATTTGAAAGATATAAGGATTTCATTCGAGATAAAGGAAAATACACATGAACAACATAAGTTTCAAACTAAAAACACACAATACAACGCTAGATAACATAACTAAACTGCTAGATAAGTTTATAAGGATGTAGATGATGATGAAGAGTCACCAAGCTTGCGAATGACCTTTCCAAAGAATTTGTCCATTTTGTTGGAAAGAGAAGTGAACATTTTACTAAAAGAACACTTAAGCTTCTTTTGGTTTTTAAGAAGCTTCTCTTGATTCCTTAATATCTCTTTGTTGGTAAGGTTGGATGGTTTTTCGAAACATTCCAAAGAAGAATTTGTTTCTTCCTCCTCCTCTTCTTTTTCTTCCACTTCCATTTCATCCTCTTCTTCCCCCTCTTATTGTTGAATTTCTTATTCTTCTTCCATGCTAATCTTTGCTCCTTTTCAAGAAGAGTCTCATATGGTTCGAAAAATGGTGGAATGTGCATAAGAGAGATATTTTCTTAGTCGAAAACTTTTTGAGGAATGGATTTTTCTCCTATTAAATCCACAGAAAAATATAAGAAAAGTCTAGTAAGATAAATACCATAGAAGAGTGTGTTCTCATGTCTAGAAATATTCTTTTGAACAAAGTCATCTAAAATGACTTGTGCCCAATTTATGTTTGTAGCGACTATAAATAGCAAAAATAGCTTTGAAAACCTTTTGAGTAGGGTTATTATAAATATTCGTCCTCAGAGTAATACTTTGGTGTAAATTGAGACTCATAAGTCTCAGTTTTGGATGAAGATTTTTGTGTTTAAATTCAAAATCATCATCATTTTTAAAAATATCAGGAAAAATACCTCACGGTTTTAAGCATCAATTAAAAAGTGCAGAGGTCAATTCCATTAGACTTACAACTAAGAATATGACCCAAAAGTTCACAATTTAAAGCTACTTGTGTCCCATTAACCCTACTCCAAATTTGACCTTCTTCTCCTTGATAAAATTTTCCGCTTAAATTGGCATAAAACATTTTGATCAAATCGGGGTAACAAACAAAATCATTTTGAGAAGATTCAACCAAATTAAGAGTATTATTTTCAAAACAGAGATCATGCAAACCATAAGAATAAAAATCTTTGAATTTAGCAAACCTTCCGAGACAAACTTTTCCGAAAGTATATATTCCATATAGGCTTTAATTGCATCTTTCTCATTGAAGAGAAAGCCTTTTGTTTTCTTAGAAAGCCTAATGGTTTTTGGATTTTGACTAGAGGAAGCCATTATTGAAAGTTTGATGAGATAAGAGAGTGAAATGATATTTGAATTTTGAAATAAAGAGAATGAAATGATATGAAAGATATAGAGTCAATAAGTAGAGAATTAAAGGACATATTCTCTAGTCAAAAAGGCATATTTTCAAAACATAAGAGTAAGTGTAAAAAGAGAGGGAAGCTTGAAATTTGAATTTTGAACTCAAATTTCAACTTTCAGTTTTCTGGCATGTATGTCGACATATGTCATAGGGGTATGTCGACATATAGTTCAAAATTTCCAAAAATAAAACTATACTAATATATTATTATATATATACTTATATACTTATATTCATCTAATATTATTATTAATCTATATATTATTTTTATCAATCAAAAGTAATCAAAAAAATGTAAAGCGTACCAATTTTTGCTGCTTATTGTCAATCAGTTTTGACTAGTCTGTTGTTGCCGTGAAACACATATTCACATTTTCAGTACAAGTTCATTGTCACTAGAGGAAGCGTCTGAATCATCCAAAGTTGCCGTATAAGCCCTTTTTCTTTTTCTAGATGAATCATTTGCTAGTGAGATCTTTGATTTATTCGGATGTGGCCAGCCTCTCTGAAAATGGCAGGGTTCATTATTATTGAATCATCTAGTCCTAATTCCACTTCCGTTGGTCTTGTTTTCAAGTTTCCAAAAGTTTTTCATTTTTCTATACTTTAGAAATTTTCTGAAATTTATGGTCATGAAAGCAATTTCTTCGTCATTGTCATCGTTAGAATCTTGATCGTCATTTATTGCATTAAAAGCGATGGATTTCTTTTTTGTTGCCTTGCTTTCCCTTCTACCCTGCATTTATGCTTCATAGGACATCAAATTTCCTATTAAATCTTTAATTTTTAGAGTACTAGTGTCACCGGCCTCTTTAATTGCAAGCGTCTTTTGATCCCACTCTGAAAAGAGTGAATTTAGGAATTTTCTAACTTGGCCCTCTTTAGAAAAGTTTTTCTCTAATGCAACAAATGAATGCACTATATCTTGAAATCTACAGTACATGTCAAAAATGGAATTATTTGGATTCATTTTAAATAATTGAAACTGATTAGTTAACTTGGAAATTTTAATCTTATTAACTTTACTAGTACCCTCATGTGTAACTTGTAGTGTTCTTCAAATTTCAAATGTAGACTTACAAATAGACACTCTATTAAATTCATTTTTATCTAGTGAACAAAATAAAATAATCATGACTTTAGAATTTTCTATGCTAGTGTCTTTGGATCAGCAGTCCATTGTGCAAAATTTGTTTGTGGTTCAGTGTACTCATTTTATGTAACATTCCAAATATCTAAACCATAAGATTGTAAATAGATCTTCATTCTACGTAACCAATAAATGTAATTGCCGCAATTAAAAAGTGGAGGTCTAGCAGTAGATTGTCCTTCAACAAAAGTGTTAACAAATGTAATAATAGTGCTATTAGCCATTAAAAACTTTCAAAAATCAAATTACGATTTTTTGAAAACCTAGTGCTCTGATACCAAGTGTGGGTTGCAGAATTATGGATTTTAAGGCTAACTAAACACTCGAGGAGGTTGAATAGTGTTTTCTAATTGTTACGAATCTTTTTAAAATTCTTTTAAGATTATTATTAATCAACACAGAATGAACAATCACAGATGCAAATACGGATAAGTATAAATGCAATAAAGTAAAAAGCAGATAATTAGAGAGACCACACTAGGGATTTTTGTACCAGTTCGGAGTTACCCTACATCCAATCCCGTATAATTTCTTGTATAGAATTCTTTTCAAATG
Organism: Allium fistulosum; assembly: GCA_030737815.1. Taxonomy (NCBI): domain Eukaryota; kingdom Viridiplantae; phylum Streptophyta; class Magnoliopsida; order Asparagales; family Amaryllidaceae; genus Allium; species Allium fistulosum. The sequence continues at coordinate 905,983,250 of CM060903.1, forward strand.
CCAATCTTTAAACGGGCAGAAGGCAAATCCAATACAATCTTGATTTCAAGGCTACGAGACACACCCTCCAGATTTTTCGAGCTCTAGATACACTCACTTAATTTGGATGGGACACAAGCACACCCACTTGGATTTCTGGGACACCAAGCACACCCAACTGATTTGAATGGGCTACAATCACACACACGCAAATACAACTAGAGTTTGATGGTTTTGCCAAAGACAATTTCTTGATCTTTGGTTACAATTAATCTTATAGCCTCCTGGACAACACTTTGATATTTGATTGAGAGAGATGATTAAAATTAGAAAGTAAAAAGTAGAGAGTCAATACAATAAAGATTGAATTGATTTTTGAATTTGAGAAGTTTTAAATAAATTTTCACTAGAAATTTCGACAGAGTAAGAGGAAAGAAGATAATAAGAAAGTAGTTGTTAAAAAACTTTGTTTGAAACCCCTATATATAGAGAATAAATAGACATGTCCATTCGCGAAGAGTTAAGACAAATAGACGCTTTAAAATAAATAGATGCTTCATTTCAAAATTTGGATTTCAAATTAGCGGTATGTATGTCGACATATCATCTGCCTATATGTTGACATAGGCTAGTGTATTTTGAAAACTTGTTTATTTTAAAGTTTTTGAAAATCTTATGCTTTGTAAAATATTTTGATACTTTTTAAAATAATTTAAACATAGTTTATAAACATTTTAAAATTCGAAAAACTTTTATAAAATATATTTAAATATATTTTAAAATATACTTTATTTTAAAATAAAGAAAAAGAAAATGAGAAGATAGAGATCAAAGATTTCTATCAAGGACTTTAACAATATTTTATGACTCTATATACTATATCATAGTCTTGAGATCTTCATATCTTAATCTTTATACTCATGAGTCTTCATGTCCATTTCTCTAGTCTCTATACTGTACAGTCTTTGAATTAACACCTGTATAATATTCTACACTATATTCTATATAACTTGACAAAAACATTAGTATCCATATATTATATGAATGTATTATTGTTAGTAAGGCTGTTATCATCAAAATCAATAACTGAGGTATTAACATAAAGTTCTTGTTAATGACTAAGAAAGCAATGTTTTGCTAACTGAGATGTTTCTGAGAGTTAAAGACTCCTCTTTAAAATCCTTCTTTAACTTGATAAATTTATTCAAGAGTTCAATTGGAACAGGACTACTTAAGGATTCCTTAATCTGTATAATATATTAAAAAACATAAAATGAGAACAAGGAAACAAGAGTGGTAAAGTTTACAAGCTATTTGAATTACACATTACAATTATACAATTATTTAGGTTCGTACAATATCGACCCCTTATAAAATTCAAAATTAAATCTCTCCTTGCCATACTTAATCCTACCAGGAGGAAGAGAGTAAGGAGAAAGTGGAATGGCCACCACTTTAGGAAGGTTCCAACAAACCCCAGGATGAGGATCAGACCCATAGTTGTCCAATAATCTTTTATAAAGACTCCTAATTAAACCCTCGCTATTCTCTCCAAAGTAAGAAAAATCAACAAATTTGCCCCTGGAATAAACTTTATAGGGAAACTTTCTACCATCAATTAACATCCTAAAGAGAGCCATCAATTCCGCATTTTCTTTCATAATCATATCCCCATAGAGGCGAGCTCTTTTCAAGCGAGAGGTAGCCTATTTTTGCTTAAAAAAACTATAACCGTACGACATCACCAGAAAGGTGCTTATATTTGTCAAATAAGTCATTATATTCTTTAACTAGCTTTCCAAGTTCCCTATTTATTAGATGCTCGTTATTCACTCTTTTCATAAATAATCTTGTAATAATACTTGTCTTTTTTCCTTAACTAAAATAACAAGCTTGTCAATTGGAAGCTATGCAGATAATCTTAAGCATTTAAATAACGAGTTCAATACCAAAGAAACTGGGACTTGAGATGTAGGAGCTTGAGTCTTTCCTTTTTGGTAGTGGCTAGGAGGAGTGCTATCTTTTGGAGTAGAGTCATTCTTTACGGTGTCTTGAGGATCAAAGAATTCAGTAAAGCCCGCATCAAGGGTAGATGAGTCTAACTTAGGATCACTTGATCCATCTCCCCCGTCTTTTGGATTTGATGGACCATATCGATTTCCATACCACCGCTACAATCGTCGTCGTCGTCATCATTGTCATCATTATTATCCTCTCCCTCCTCAAAATCTATCTCCTCTTCGGGTAGGGGGTCATCAAATGTTAGTAACTTTTTAGCGTCAATCTTCTCCTCAACGGGAAACTCTTCTTAAAGGGACCCCTGAGCTCTCCCCAATATGAGGCTAAACTTCCTTTTGAATTTCTCATTCCAGTCTAGGAGAGAAAGAAAGCCTAAATCTGGACAATTTCAGATATTATCAACATATGCCACAAGCAATGACTTTTTGAAACACTTCTCAGTAATCTTGATGAAAGCTTTATTAAGAAAAAAGAGAGAACTTTCTCCTTTGCATCCTTGATCATATTGTTGAGTAGGTCAGGAGCTCCGTTTTCCTCCTTAGCTTGCCTTTCAGAGATTTATTCTCGATAGCAAGTTCGACCTTCTCTTTGTTGGCCCTCTCAAGATCCGCTTTTAATATTTTTACTTCCTTCTCAATTAGATCGGCTTTCTCTTTATTGGCCTTCTCAAGGTCTATTTTAATGCCTCCACCTCCTTCTCTAGCAATTGCCTAACATTTTCCTCCTTATTAAGTGAGGAGATGAGTTTCTCTTTTTCAGTAACAGCTTCATCTCTTGCTGTCATGGTATCAATTATGATGTTATTAAGCGAAGAGATCTATCCTTTAAGCTTGGCAACTTCATTAGAGGACCTTTGAGAGGCCTCTTGGAGGAGAAACATATGCTTTCCCACCTGGAAGATATAACAAGCTTAAGTCAAAATAGGATCTACAGAGCTAGAAATTAACTAAACAAAAGGAAATACATACCATAGGAGCTATTTAAGAATAATGAAAAGATGATCCTTGAAATAAATTGAAGGCTGCGACAACCCAAGAGAAGTAATAGAAGGAGATTGGATAGCCAATCGAACAAGATCATCAAAACTTGCCACATGAGACTAGTCCTGGGCCTCTGAAGGAAGAGGATCTTTTGGAGAAGGAGATAGACCAAGATTAGCATATAAGCGGCTAGGAGCTGTCGGAGAAGTAGGAAGAGAAATCTTGAGGAAGGAATCTGGAGAGTGAGCCACCTTAATTAATTCTTGAACTTTATGCCCAAGAGATTCCAAATTGGAAACATCAGGGCTTAAGTCAATATTCACATGTGCCCCTTCATCCACAATAACAGGAGTATAATCACCTACGAGCTTAGGCTTTTTACTCAGGGGAGGAGGTGGAATATCAGCAAAACATCGTCACTCGCTTTTCTTTTTAGCACCTTTATTGCCTTATCAATAGAATCCTCAATGAGAGCAGGTTTGCTTGATTCAGTTAAGACGGGAGCACCTTTTTTGGCCATTTTCTCTTTGGAAGCGACAATGAGAGCATATGATCCTAAGTCAAAGGAAGAAGCTTATGAGACAATATCATAAGAGGACTTGTACAAGTTGTAATGAAAGCTTATTAGAAGATTCAAGTTGGACTGGAGAGAGAGTAGATAAAGTATTCCGATTACTGATAACCAGCTATCGTTTCCCTTGGGCATTTCCCTTTATCGTTAGAGGCTTCCCAAGTCTTATGTGATTATCTAAAATTAAGGAGTATTGACGAAAATTTACTTCCATCAAAAGGGTAAGCCTATCGCCCTTGCTCTAGGAAGCTTGAATTAGGGATTTGATAATATCATTATTGGAGGAGCTTAACTGCTTAGAGGCGGGATCTAAAGGAAAACATTCACTATGAGAAAATGACAGATATAACATAAATGATAGAAAATAGAAACTTACTGTTAACGGATAAAGTTCCCCTAATCTTCGAGTAGCATCTGACATAGAAAACCAGTTTTCTCATTCCTTTGTCTTGTTGAGTGGGTTGGTGATCAAACTTTTTGGAAGGGGACGAATGCGATATATGGATTATCCTGCTGCTTACCTATTCTTGTAGGGCTAGCTATAGTATAGAGGATTTCAACACTTAGAGAAGAAAATTTGGTGTCTCTAGCAAGAATTTCTAAGTAAGTCAAATAGGTGTACGAGTTCGGAGTTGGTTGGATTGGAGCGATGTTCAGGTGCTCCAGAAATCGCAAGAGAAAATCAGGAAAAGGAAGATATCCAGAATCCCATATGTGAATTGGTGTAAAGGCGAAGAACCCTTCTGGAGGGTTATCTATCCTATCAGAAGGATGGGCTGGCTTGGCTTCTATACCTGTGATGCCAAATTGCTTGAGAATGGTATCCACTTCTTCTTGAATGGTAATATATGATGTTTTAAGAAGATGATCTCCTTTCTTAATAGATAAAGAAGCTTTAGGACCCTTATTGATCTTCTTGATTTCTTTTTGGACTGCTTTCTTGCCTTCCATTTACCTGCCAGGTGATATTATTCCAAATTAGAAAGGTGATGATTTGAATGCTCATAATATAAAATGGGATATTATATTATAAAAGAGGAATAGCTAATTGATTGCCTAAATTATGAAATCAAAATGTTAAAAGTCTAAGTCCCACATAGTGTTTATAACAAGTCAATGACCATTGAATAGTCAATGTCGAATTCATAGAAAACTTAAACTTTTAGGCCGACTAAGAGTATACAAACAAATGTTAGACTTATGGTAAGAAAGTAAGCCTATAAGTGTTTACAAGAAACTTAAAGTAAGAATTATCATGAGAATATTCTAAGTATTATGTTGCATCAATAAATCAATGTTGAATGGGTGAATTAATGTCGAATGTCACATTAGTTACGCTATAGAATTATAATGTAATGCCGCAACAATGGTCAATGTAGAAATGATAAAATATCCGACATCAATGAGTAATGTCAACATAGTTCAAAAATGCTAAATGTATAAGTAGACCATAAAATTACTACGATAACTATGTCGTAAGATAACAATGTCACAAGGATGTTGGAAATTATTATCGAAGAAAGATATTAACATACAGTAAGGTTATCAATGTCGTACAATAATCCCATAAATCAATATCGAATTTAAATGAAAATGCTTTTAGTTAATGTCAAATTCATGTATGTCGCATTGATAGTTAGTGACCGACATGGAATCTCTCATGACAATAACTCTTATGTTTCTAAATAAGTTGTTGCACCTCTTTTCGGTTACTGACGACATAAGGGTTTTATACTAAGTTTTCTAAACGTTGGAATTGATTATTAGAATAATAGATAAGAGAAAACTTAATTGATATCGAACATCAGAGTGATGTTGTAAAATATCAATCTCAAAATAAAACATGGTAAATTAATTAATATCGAACATCCTAGTAATGTCGTAAAACATCAGTGTCAATATAGAGCAAGGTGATATTAGGTTTCGGGTTTGATTGACTATTTGTTTCATCATTAAACTAGAAATGTCCAGGCTTCCAAATCAATGTTGCCTAACTATTACTTAATCTTAAAATCATCCAAGCGACATAGAAATTCGTTCCTAATTCAGTCTAAAGCACAATCGATCATTAATCTAAACGATAATCTGAATATTAACTTCAAAATATGTAATTAAACCCAAGTGTCAATTCGAAATCTATAAAAAGCCAAACAAAACCCTAATAATAATTTTGGTATAAAGCTTCTTAATCCAAGTTAATCGATATAATTAGAATCAGAAATCGTACCTTAGTAATGGTTTGGATGCCTGAGATTTGAAGTTTTTAATTTTTGTGAAATTAAAAGCTTTTTTGTTTGAGTTTGAAATGCAGGTAAAAGAGAAGAAGAGGAAAAGGCTTGATTATTTATAGTAGAGAGGAAGAAGAGCAGTCGACATTGATTAATTTTAAATGGACGGTTGGATTTGCATAGAATATCAATGGTCGGCAAGCACTATTTTCTAGATTATTGACTTGAAAAGTCAATGCTTCCATTACACTAAGGGGCAAATGTCACTACTATCATTATTGATTCCGAAGGTATGCGGCATGGACACATAACCATGATCTCACATCAACAAGTAATGTTGAAAGTGCGGAGATAAGCCAATGCTAAAAGCATACAATGCCGCCCCTCATCAACAAGGTTTAATGGAAAATGTTGCAGGTTATTAATTAAGCTAAAGATATCGAATGTCGTCAATGCCTCATATCACTTATCTATTCCAATAGTTAAATGATCTCACATTTTAATGTCGGTTACTGACGACATTGTTAACATTGAATTCCACATTGATTTGTGAACTTGAATTGGTTAGGCATGAACACATAACAATCCCTTTTTTGACAAGGAAGCATTAAAATGTGGAACTGTTAGGATTTCTCATTTGAGGATGTATCTTTATCTCGGATATATTAAAACACATCCTAGTCAGTATGTTAAAAAGTTTTAGAGATTTTATATTATTATTTATGGGATTTCTTTTACTATGACCAAGACACTGCATCATTGTCATTTTTGGAAGCGTTGATGGACTTGAATTTGAATTTGTTGTGACTGGAAGATGACATGTAACATGGTTTAAGTATCCAATTTAGGTACGTATGATCAATTCAATTTGAATTGAAACAACATTTCTTTCTTAATTTGATTTTTGTACGTGATTCTATAGTATTGGTTTTTTTGAATATGTTCGATAATGATTAGAAGTCCTAATGTTATACCTTACTAAGAGCTTTGAAAAAGTGCAAGACAAAATACACATGATATCATTCAAATATATTTTACCTTACTGTACATCATACTGATCATCAAAAATCCCATATTACAAATTGAAACTTTGGTTAGATTCTGTTGCAATGGTGTACAATAAGTTCAATTCGCTTAAAGTTTACCTTGAATCCGTTTTACGTAAGGAATAGTAAATGTGAGTATTATTTAGTGATCGATGTTTGTAGAGCTGTTATGGCAACGGTAAATTTACCATTATCAATTTACCATACCATTACCAGTCAATCGGTTACCATTTTAAAGTAAAGTCAGTATACCAGCATATAATCGGTACGGTAATGGTAAATTTACCATTTTTACGGTAAAACATCGGTAATAATTTTCAAAACCAGCGACAACGGTAATTTACCAGTTTATTCATAATACATTGATATCCATGTAAGATGTTGTATTACAGACATTAGAAACAAGAAAAACTATTCAAATCAGTAATTCAACTCAAATGATGATAAATACACTTCTTTTCTATGTTCTTTGTTAATTAAGTGACCCAATGTGATATATAATGAAGCATCATTCAGTATAAAAATCAATATAAAAATATATTAACTTATTATTTTTCTAGACAAACGGTAATTTACCATTACCAATGTAACAGTTACCAGTTTATCGGTATATCAGTCATCGGTATACCTGTCAATCGGTAATGGTAACAATTTTAATTAGAATAACATTTTTTTCCTATTGATCCTCCTTTAGGTTGACTATGTATGTTACCATTGAAGAATATGAAAAACTATGAGAAAATAACTTAGATACAGAACAATTTTAATTAGTGTATCTATTATGAAACATATTGGACAATTCGATCTAGTTCATTTGGTCCACTTCTAGATGATGTAGTAAGAAGTGGTAACAAATTTTTTTGGTCCATCCTCTTTAAGATGCCAAATAGAACCTCCTCATATGATTATGTCCTATGTTAATTTTTATTCAAAAATTTATAATCTTCCTCAACTTAATACCAATGTAGACCCAAGATGGAATGTAAAGTGATCCAATAAAGATGGTATGATACATGTTTCACAACTTTTAGAGTAACCTCCGACTCCTACATACTACACGACTGGTGATTTATGGAACTTAGATATGTTTGTGCTTCAGGTAGTACTTATAGAGTCAAGCCATGATGAACAAATGTTATATCAATGTCATATTAGCATATAAGAGCTTGAAATACAAAGCAAACAAATGTACGACTCCTATGGTACTATCAACGATTCACTGTATAGTCCTATGATTTTAACTCATATTAAAATTTTATCCACATTTGTTGTAACTAATTCTACATATTTTTATTTTACTTGCATTTTGTAGGATCAGACTCCAAATCTAACCAGAAATTGCACTCAATCCACTTTGTCTAAATTATAGACCTCACACTAGAAGACGTAGAGGCGGAGAGTCAACTGAAAAACTGTCTGACACTCAAGATGTGAAAGGAATATAAGAAATTTTATGATGCTTTAGTTAATTTTATCTTTGATGGATTATTATTGTAAAATTTTATGGAATGATTATGTTTAATGGAGCTACGATGAAATTATATTTGATCAATGATTATCGTGGTTTTTTTTGAATGATCAAACTATTTGTTAGTTCTTTGGACAAATTGTTATTGTGGTTATGATATGTTTTGATCTTTGATGGTGATTATGTGTGTGTTTGTTTTGATGTTCATATTGTGCATCAACTGCACACAAAACAACACGTGTTCTTTTGGATTTTGGTATGTTCTTTTGGATTTTCAGGCTCTATGAATGATACGTTTTACAACAATTCCACCTTTTTCTTTAAAACTAGCCTATTGTGTCGTTTCTTCTTGCAACTTTATTATCGCAAGAAATCAGAATTAAATGGGTTATTGCTTAGCTGATGGAATTTATCCAAAATGGTGTATCCAAGTTTAAACCATTTCAATTCACAAAATAAGTAAGAAAGACATTTTGCAAAAGTTCAAGATGGTTGTAGAAAAGATATTGAGCGTGATTTTGGGGTTCCGATGGCATGTTTTACTATTATCAAAAAACTAGTTAGATGTCATGAACCTCATATGTTAAGTGATATAATGAAGGCATGCATTGTCATGTAATATGATTGTTAAGTTAGAAAGTGGGGTTTTCCATAGTGCTTTAGAAGTGTTACTCAATTTTTTCACAAGTAACTAGCAAGCCAATTAAGGCACAACCTGGTCTAATCAAAGCCGGCCAAGTTACTCTTCATCAGCCCACACATGCCTGTCCAGGTTCAAGTCGGTTCTAAACCAGCCTATCTACTCAGTAAGACATACTTGTCCCTAGACAGCACTCCTAGACAATTCATCAGGTAAAGACAGAGCTTAGTATATCCTTGCCCGGTCTATTCTGGCCCAGCTCGAAGACGATCGGCTCCCTTATGCCAACGCACTTTCAACTTGACTCCAAGTCACCCTGTTCACTCAGCATCACTCAGTTGCCGACTAGCCTAACTCAAGACTACCTCTATAGTCAGAATATTCATCAAGGCCGGGTCGAGTGTGATCCTTTTCGTCTTCAACCGGTTCCAAACAGCCCATCCTATCATCTCGCATCCAGCCTGGTATCATCTCCACAGCATGGTCCTTAGCACCCATCAACTCTCAACAAACTTAGGCATATAACAAGTAGACCGCCCATGGTTATCCATTTCTAGACCACCTCCAGGCCAGCCCCTCTAAAATGGCTCCATAGCCGGTCGGCACACTTAGATAGCTTCAGATAACGCCCATCTGACAAGGTCGGCCCAAGCATAACCGTCTCTGACCCGACATCACTACATGTCGTCTCACCATATAACAACTGGGCCAGTCTGTTCTTTGCACTAGCCAACTCATCAACTCAAGACAGACCTAAGCATAACCCAGCCTAATCCACACCAGCCTATCTCACTTATGATTAGCTTTCTCATGTCGGCCCATACTCAACATGGCTCCAAATTAGCCATCCACTCAAGCATCCCTCCCGGCTATGTGCCGATTAGCACAGCCTGAGAGAATCTTTACTGCCAGCTCGTTGAGCAATGGCCCAAGCATAATCCGTCTTTGGCCTGACTTCATCACAGCTACCCTCGACCTGTCTCATGCCACTCGCCCATTCTTCTCACGACCTACCCAACACCTCGCCCTTAGCCTCATCCTAAACGACACTCCAAGACTACGGCTAGCCGGCTCAACTCGGCATGGCCTCAACAACCTTCCCATCATGCAAAGCCTGACTCAAGCATGGCCCATCTTTGGCCCAGCTTCATCATAGCCCCCTCGATCGGTCTCAATTGGCTCATCTCGTTGCCTCACGCTCGGCACAACATGACCACCTCAGCTTGGTCCTTGGCATCTTTCTATTTTCTTCATTTCTTCGGCCATCCACCAGCCAGCTCAGCAAAAGCCTTACCATATTAGAATGCAAAAGTAAACGGTAAGGAGCACAACAAGGTGCGCCTTGTCTTGACAAAAAGCATACCATACTCCTATAGCATCTCGCCATAGTACATATACAATAAATGTATAGTAGAGGCAAGACATGCACCTTGTACGGTTCCCTGTTGGCACTTATCTCGGCTATACATACCTTTCACTTTTCCAGCTGTCTCTCGTCATCCCATCGACTAGATCAATGGCTAGACGCTCTTCCCACATGATTTACATTGCAATCTCAACCATCCATCATTCATTTCAACTACTATAAATACTCCATGCATTGCCACTTCAAAGGGGTTGGGAAAATATAAAACTTCTGAGTATTATACACTATCCAGAGCTCCTCATCTAAGTTCTTAAGATTAGCTGCTTCATTCGTCTTAAGTGCTTCATTTTCTTATTATTCTCTTGTAATTCCCTGTAATTGTAAGAGAAATATATGGTAAGAGATCTGCATAGTGGATGTAGGCAAGCTTGTTGAATCACTCTATTTCTTGCGTCATTTACTTCTAATTGCTTACTTTCTTCCTCAATTTTCATTTTTAATCCTAATGATTAGCCATTAACCTTTGCTCTTCACAACGCATTAGCACACTTTCAAGGTTGGCTAAAGTTCCAGTCAACATTTTGGTGTAGAAGGAGGGCTTCCACCAAAAGTTCTCAACTTTTTTCACTCTTTTCTTTTCTACAAACTCTCCATATGCCTTTTTCTCCATGTCTAACATTGGTGATAATGATGATGACCTATGTTTCACCTCCTTCTCAGGTTGCTGAATAGATTCCCTTGAGGAATAAGACCATAATCCCAATTTAGCTTCATATAGAGTGCAACTGCAATGCATGCCCATTCACTCTCTCATATTACTACTAATATCAACCAAGTTATGGTAATTATGCATGTATTCTACATGATAATCACACCAAGCACTTGGCAAATTCCTCTACCTACAACTTACACTAAATGACGAAGACCCACTATACCATATTCACCTTTTAATAGCACATAAAAAAAAGGTTATAATACCTTTTCATAGCATTAGTGACGATGCTATATAACGACATCTTATTATAGGCCTGATATATCTCATAGCACTAAACTAAACGCTATTGTATCAAACATTTTATGCACATAGTCACCACTATGAAAGCTTTATCATAGCGTTTTATTCATGTCCTTTTATTAGTAAAATTTTTAATTTTATTTATAGCGTTGACAAATTTTTCACAGCATGTCCTCGACCCTATAAAAAAAATTCCATAGCGGTTGACATTTTTTCATAGTTCTTGTTCCGTGCTATTATATTCTTTCCTATAGGTTTTTCTTTTGAATAATAAGTTTTTATTGCGCTTTGCCTTTTGTTTGTATTTTTCCATTATGAATATGTTTAATATATAGCACTTGTTTTTCGATATGCTGTTCTTTCTATAGTGCACTACAAATGCTATCTTTTCTTTTACCTGAATTGTGCACATTACATACATTTCAAAAGTAAATCTTCAAAATCAAAACTACATATCAGATAGCAAAAATATTAAAGCAAAAAATCTAATAGCAAAAACATATCTAATACCAAAAGCATATTTGATTGCAAAAGGACAAATAAATATGTTCTTACATAGTTGATATTCTTACATAGCTAAGTAAATAAGTTTAGACATGGTTCAAAACAAAACTATACATGAAAAATGCTCCCTTAATCTTCTGCCCATCAGCTCATGCACATTATATATTTCAAAACCTGCAATTTACACAAGTACAAGTTAGAGACTCTTATGAACATATATGCAGGCAATATGAAAAGAGCAAAGTGCAAGCTGAAGCAATTGAAAATCCGGTCACATTTTGTCCACAGATAATACTAGTTGAAGTGCAAAGTGCAGGCTCAATAAGGGAATAATTTGCATTATGAGCTAATTAGTTTTACTGTAAACTAGTGGACAATGGACTTTTGTGTATCGACGTTTTGTGTATTGACAGTGCAAAATTGTAGGCTGAATAAGGGAATAATTTGCATAATAAGGGAACAATTTGCATAATACAAAACATTTTGTTTTCTTACAGAACATGCATGGAATGGAGACCTACCTAAATCATATCAGCATCATAATATAAATACCATTTCTCTTTGGACAATGCTTATTGATGTTTCTTTTGTGTATTTTGCTGGTTTTTCTTAAATGATCCATTGACCGTATGATCCATGTTTCAATTTAAGAGTAAATCAATAAGAATATTTCATACATGTTTGGTCATGATCCTGAAACGTTATGAAATTCTATTTCATTTTTGTTTTATTCTTTGCTATTTGAAATGTTTGGTTTGAAGTCATCTTAAACACAGTTATACAAGTTCAGCATCAAGTTACAACTGTTACTACTATTACTACTATTGTTATAACCGAAGCTCCTTATGTTCAAGCTTCTGTCTGAAATTCAGATCTCCACTATTACTACCTAATGTGACAATAAGTAAAGTGCTGGCTAAAGTGCAGTCTGAAGTGCAGGCTATAATATGTTACAACTATTGCTGGCTAAAGTGCAGGCTGACAATTTCAAAGGCTAAAGTGTAGGCTGAAGCAAATTGAAGGTCGAAGAAAAGTCATGAAACCACTTTTGAAAATGAAAGTCAACATGTGCAAAGCAGACTGGTCTAAATTAAAACTTAACGTAATTAGTTAACAGACAAGGAGATTTTAATTATGATGAAAAATAAAGGCTGCGGGTGAAGTAATTCATCAATCTTTTAACCAAAAACCAAACCAGTTCAATAGCTTAACCAAAAACAAAACCAATCACAAGGTTTGTTATCTAAAACTTCAACAATTCAGAGCATTTTTACGTGAGTTGAGATCTTTGTTCCAGATTTTAAAGAAAATAATTTGAAACTCAGTTTATGAATTCAAGGAACAATATGTAAGCAATGCATAGGGTTCTTAAAAACATCACCTATATTGGTAGGAAAAGTCGATGTCCATTTTTCAAAGATGATCAACAATCACAATAATAAAATTCAAAATATTAAAATATGCTTTGAAAAGTTTTATTTAACAACAATAAAATATGCTTACTAGAAGTTGATTCCATTACAAGATTCGTTATAGGCCAGGCCATAGTAGAGCTTGAGTACTGTAAAAAAATTACTATCAGAAAATACAATTTTCAGCTTAGAAGCCGAGCTTGCAAAAATTAACCTACGAATGTAAAAGTTTTAGAGTAGCCTAAATTCACAATTACTTCAAAAGATTATAACTTACTAGGGTAGGTCGTCTTTCTTTCTTTCTTTAGTTTTCGCTTTCCTTTCCTTTTCTGTTTTCTTTTATTCTTTTCTTTTCTTTCTTTCTTTCCTTCCTTTTTTAAGTAAACCTGGTTATGTGTGACAAATATCAAATAGCATTGGACAAATTTGGTTTTCTCCAACGTCCCATGATTTTACTGTCAACTTGTGCTTCTCTATTTCCTAACCAACCAAAATTCCTATAAACTAATGAACCAAAATGCATACATGATGTACAGTTCTCACTGCCCAAAGGTTCTTGACACTATATATCCATTCAAAATAGTATGATTCTCGCAACTCCTCAAAACAATAGAAAATTACAAATCCAAAACTTTACAACATGTTTTGTTGGATATGCATACAAAATTAACGAGGATAACTTAAAAATAAATAAAGATATTGAAACATAATAATAGATACCACAGCTAACTTCTATGCACATCTAGGTGACTATTCAATTTAAATAAAGGTAATACCCCAATGACATAGATCATACAATTCGATTATACTAGAAGTTTCTCCGTTCTTATCAAAAGCATATTTTCTTTCTCATTTTGTTAGATTTTAGGTTACTAAGAGAATACAATCTGATTATAATATGTGGTAAGGTAAACAACATCTATATTTGATACATAAATTCAGTTTACACAAACCAACTTCAAATATCTTCTTTCATAGATCAGTTGAAAAACCACGGTTTCTGTAAAGATTTGAATGAGAATATATTTTGAAGAAAATGAATCCATCTCTTTTATTCAATTAATAATTGATTTACAAAGAATAATGCCTGGCTAAAAATAGCAGCCGATATACAAACTTTGGGCTAAACAAAGCAGGCCCATGCAAATATAAAAGAAAATAAAAAATAGGCTGATCGGGTCGGGTGACAAAACAAGTGATTCGGAACCCAGAAGGCAAATATGTGATATTAGGTTAAGCCTCAGTCGTATGTCGAATTCACTTCTTTATCTCCTCCCTCAAAACCGAGATTGGGGTTTCTTCAAATCCTCAAAATTTCTTCAAATCTGCTCTTGAAATTCAGAAATAACGAGTTGGAAGAGAAGTAGCAGCAACATATCATGCTTATATCACAGATTTGAGCTCCAACTTGTTTGATTTTTAGATCTGAAATCAAAAGCGAGGTTTTGAGTTACAGTTTTAAAGATTTTCTTTAGTACCGTAGCTAAAAAATCTACTTTAAGGAATTTTTGGCACCGTCGAGATGAAATTTCAAGTCTTCGGCTTTAGTTGAGACAAGTTATGATCTTGAGTTCGTCTCTGAATCTAGTGAAATTCCTTGCCGACAAAGCTTTGTTAAGCACATCTGCTCTTTGGTAGGTAGCAGGTATATAATTTACTTGCAATTTTCCACTGATAATCTGTTCTCGAACAAAATACAAATCTATTTTGATATGCTTTGTCCTTGAGTGTAGCACTGTATTAGCTGACATATGAGCAGTACTAAGATTATCACACCATATAGTCGGTTTCAAGCCAAATTTGATCTTTAATTCATTCAGTAATGATTGTATCCATAGAATTTCTGTTGTTGTATTAGCTAAGCTTCTGTACTCAGCCTCTGTGCTCGATCTAGAAATAATAGATTGCTTTTTAGAACATCATGATATGAGATTTTCTCCTAGATAAACACAACATCCAGAAATAGACTTTCTGTCATCTGGATCTGTTGCCCAATCTACATCTGTATAGCCAACCACATTTAGATGGTTGCATTTTTTGAATGATAGTCCATAGTTTATAGTCCCTTTGAGGTATCTCAGTATCCTCTTCATAGCCTTCCAGTGTTCATTCAGTGGATTCTGCATAAATTGAGACACTTTGTTAACACTAAAAGCAATGTCAGGTCTAGTTATGGTTGCATATTGTAATGCTCCCATAACTTCTGTATTATTTAATATTAAGTATTGGTTCTTCCCTGTTCTTAGAAAGTTGATGATTGCTTATTATTGATGTTGGCTGAGAATTTGCATCATTCATTTTTGACTTGTGCAGTAACTCAGTGATATACTTTTTCTGACTTAGAACCATTTCTGAGTTTGCTTTCCTTATTATCTCTATGCCCAGAAAGTAGCTCAGCTCACCAAGATCTTTAACAGAGAATTTTTTATCCATGTATTGAATGAGACTGTTGACGTCTGTGTCATTATTACCTGTAATATAATTAAATCATCAACGTACATCAGAATATATATCATAGATTCTTTACTGTCTTTAATAAAGAGTGAACTGTCTGATTTGGTGGCTGATAACCCAATTTGATTAAGGTGGTTTTCAGCCTATCAAACCAAACTCTTGGTGCTTGTTTAAGGCCATATATAGCCTTATTAAGTTTGCACACATAGTTTTTATCTTGAATGTATCCCTGTGGCTGCTCTATATAAATTTCCTCTGATAAAATACCATTTAAGAAATCATTAACATCAAGCCGTCTGGTATTCCAGTTTTTATGTAAAGCAATGGTAAGAATTATTCTGACAGTTGTTGGCTTGATTACTGAAGAGAAAGTCTCATTAAAATCAAACCCATATTGTTGAGAGTAGCCTTTAGCAACAAGTCTCGCTTTGTGTCTGGCTACTGTTCCATCTGGATTCTTTTTTAATTTGTTGGTCCATTTGCATCCCACTATGTTTTTGTTATCAGGTGGATAAACTAAATTCCATGTCTTATTTCTCATAAGAGCATTATACTCCTCATCCATTGCTGCTTTCCAGTTTTTGTCTTTTACAGCATGATCAAAAGTTTCAGGCTCTTCTGTGGTAGTGGTTGCAGTGTAAAGCTTTGGCTTGAATACGCCACTCTTTTCTCTAGTCATCATTGGATGACTTGATCTCACTTATGGTTCCTCTCTGTTGGATTGATCAACATTATCATTTGATGTACCTTGTTGTACATCAGTGCTTTCTTCATTGACTTGTTGTTCTTGATTGACAGGCTGAGGTACAGACTGACTGGAATGGCTAGGAGTTCTTACTGGTTCATAATCTGCCTGTAGTTGTGTATCAGAAGCTTGTGCAGTCTTATCAGTCCTTTTATGCTGTCAATTGTCTGAGTAGACAGGTAATTCATGTATAGATACTCTTGGGTTATAGATTTTGTTGGTTGTTTTCATATCAATATTGCTAAAGGGAAATACATGTTCATTAAAAACAACATATCTGCTAATAAACACTTTTCCCTTGTCATCAAGACATTTATATCCTTTTTGATTAACACAATACCCTATAAAAGTACATGATCTTGATCTGTAATCTAGTTTATTTCTATTGTATGGTCTTAGATAGGGGAAACATAGACACCCAAAGTTTTCGAGACTCTGATAGTCAGGTTTTATACCAAATAGTTTTTTTAAGGGACTTACTCCTTCTAGAACTCTTGTTGGTAATCTGTTAATCAAATAAACTGCTGTGTTAAAAGAGTCGGGCCAAAATTTTAAGGGCAAAGAAGCCTGAGCTAGAAAGTAAGTCATGTTTCAACAACGTGTCTATGTTTCCTCTCAATTAGACCATTTTTCTCAAAAGTATATGGACAAGTTATTCTATGAACTATTCCCCTTTTATCATAGTCTTTGAGAGTCTTAAACTCTGTACCACCATCAGATTGGATGACTTTAATTTGACATCCAGTTTGTTTTTCAGCAACAAATATGAAATGAACAACAACTTTGTATGTCTCTGATTTAGTTTTTAAGAAATAAATCCATGTATACTTAGTACAAGCATCAATAAAAGATATATAATACTTATAGCCATAATCAGAACATATTGGGGCTGGAGCCCATAGGTTAGTAGCAACTAATTCTAAAGGATTAGAATACACTGTATGTGAGTTGTCAAAAGGTAGTTTGTGGCTTTTACCCATCTGACAGTAAGTACACACATATGGCAAAGAAATATCATCAAAAGCAATTTTATTATCACTAAGTACTTGTTTAACAACATTCATATTTGCATGTCCAAGTTTGTAATGCCATAGATTTAAAATGCTTTTATGATTCTCTGTCTGAATAGTTTCAAACAAGTTACATATTTGATGTTCCTTTCCATGGTTGATGCTGTTAACTAATTTGAAACAGTATAATCCCCTGTCAGCATCACCCTGCAATAAAACTTCTTTAGTTAGTATGTCTCTAACTAAATAGTACTTAGGAAAGAATTCAAAGTAGACATTATTGTCTTTGGCAAATTGAGAGACACTTATGAGATTTTTCTTTATTTTTGGTACTCTCAATAAATTATTCAAAAACAACTGTCTTACACCCTTGATATTGGCTTTTTCAAAATGAGTGATATTAATAGACTCACCATTTCCCATGCAAATAGACTGTGTACCTTTATACTCCTTGCATCCAAGATTTAAGTTGTCTAGATTGTTGGTTATATGGTTTGTTGCTCCAGAATTAGGGTACCATACTTCATCTTGTATGTGCTCTTGTCTAGTGGTCTGGTTTATGTTATTCTTAGATTGATTGCTTGTTTCTAATTGAGCTTGAGCCAAATTTGCAGTGCAATTATTATTTCTTTGATTACTAGGATTCTGTCCTGAAACATAGTTCAGATTAAGTCTGAAATAGCACTTTGGTGCAGTGTGACCCACTTTTTCACATATTTGACACTTTGGCCTATTGCTATTGTTGCTCCATCTTCCTCTGCCCCTATTTCCTTTGCCCGACTGATTACCTCTTTGGTTATGTTGCTCGGTTCTGTTGTTATTTTGCCCTTTATTTCTGTAGTTTTTACATAATTGATAGACATATCTGAATCAATCGGTTTCTTGAAGTCTATCCTCCCTTCATGTGCAAGAAGTATATAATGCACATTTTCAATGGGAGGTGTGATTCTTTGAGATGATATAACAGCAATAACTGCCTCATATTCTTCACTTAGGCCGCTTAATATGATCAATACTTGTTCAGAATTAGCAATCTTGTGTCCAGCTGCCTCTAACAAATCACAAGTTGTTTTAATTTTTATGAGATACTCACCCATGGTTAAGTTGTCCTTTCTGATACTATGTAGTTGCCTTTTGTAATGCATTATCTTGGCAGCTGATTGAGAATTGAATATTCTCTCCACTGTTGTCCATATTCCTTTGGCTATTTTGCTACCTATAACTTGAGGTAGTAATTTTATGCTTATAGAAGACAACAGCCATGAATATATTAAACTATCTTGTCTTTGATATTTTGTGTACTCTTCATTAATAATAGTCTTGTTTTCTTGATTAGTTATGAACATTGGTGGGATGGTAATGTTTCCAAGAAGGAAACCTTCAAGGCCATAGCCTCTGATTGCAGTTTCGACTTGAACTTTCCAAAGAAGATAATTATCTTCTTCAAGCTGAACAGTAATTAACTGACTCTGGGGGCTAATGATGGTCTTAATCAGATTTTCTGTAGCAACCTGAAAATACCCAGATGAATTAGATGATGTGGCAGAGTTTCCTTCTATCATATTGAAGATTCTTGAATCAAGAACTGAGTTGAGGACTTAAATGCACCTTATCTGAACTAGAAATTTGATACAATAAAGATATCAGGTATGTGCAGCCGAAAAATGGATGATGAATTTTATTCCGACAGTTTTCTTGGCGTGGCATTGCCTTTCTTTGCTGTGATGATGGGTTTTCTTGATTTCTTGTTGCCTTGAGAGAATTTATTGTTTTTGTTTTTTGAAAATTTGAGCAGCCAGAAGTAACTGCAGTTTTCTTTAACAAATTCAACAATAACCCAGATGAAGATGCTATGTATGATGGGTTAATAAAGCATCAAATGGTGAGATATAATCTGATGATGCTTCTTTACTCAGTAATGAAAACTTTGATGAAATGCTGTTGAGATTTGATGATGTTTCTTTACTCAGAGATGAGATTTTGATGAAATGCCATTAAGCTTTATAGATTAGGCTCTGATACCATGTAAAGATTTGAGTGAGAGAAGAAAATGAATTGATCTCTTTTATTCAATTGATAATTGATTTACAAAGAATAATTCCTGGCTATAAATAGCAGCCGATATACAAACTTTGGGCTAAACAAAGCAGGCCCATGCAAATATAAAAGAAAATAAAAAACAGGCTGATCGGGTCGGGTGACAAAACAAGTGATTCGAAACCCAGAAGGCAAATATGTGATATTAGGTTAAGCCTCAGTCGTATGTCGAATTCACTTCTTTATCTGTTTCTGATTAAAAACAGGTATAAAATGGGACAATAAGTAGTAATAGAGCAAATAGTAGGTATATTATGCATGTTACAAATGTTTCTTATATGTAGTTAGATTTCTATTTCACCAAAGTGTACATCAAAGTGTAATAACAAAGCAGTTTGATCTAATAAAGCAGTTCATATATATGAACAAAATAGATCAAAGTGACATACCCAGTATCACTGTTCTCCACATCTGCAACATGCTTGCACATTAACATACTATTCCGAGTCTTCTCCATTTTCAATCTCCACCCACTAGGTTATTACCAATTTTGTAGATTAACCGTTTCATTTTCAACATCTTCTAGTTTTATTTGCTAAACCCCAAATGAAGTTTTCTTCCAAAAGATTCTTTTACAAAAAGTATATGATGAAAAAAAATCAAAATTACATAAGTTACGAGTTGTAACCATGGCAACAAAGTCAATAATGCATATAAAAGTATCATTGCTGAATTTTCTTGATAGTCCCAACTTGATATCACTCAATATGAAATGACTGAGAAGATGATATGGCTGCACATATGCACGAACTAACCTCTGCCTTACATGAACCCAAAGGGCTAATGCTAGCAAAATGATACTGCAAAATACCCGCTAGATGTTTAGAATAATAGCCTACAAATGGATGTGCAAGTTGTTATGACACATCAAGCAAGCAAAAAAAATTAGTTATAAAATAGTTGCTTCTAGAATCAGCATCTTTTCTTTTCATTTCGTAATTTAGTAATTGTCAGCCTAGAATGACAGCTGGCTGAAAGTTTGTTACGACAATTTGTATCCAACTCTATATAATGAAAGAAATGTAAGGAAACTGCAGCCAATTTGGAAATCAAATTCTCTGTTCTTGCAATTCTCTACTCCTCTCCCTCCTTAATTCTACCTTTTTCTTTAATAATTTCTATGCATTTTCCATAACCACTATCAATATCTTATCAGCAGATAATAGGGTTTTCTTTTTTGATCATTCTAATTATTGGAAGACGTCAACTATACATCCAAGTCAAATCACTTTTTTGGGTTTATTTCCCTCCTCTTGTTAGCTTAGGGCCCTTTGGTTTCTGAATCTAATTAGAAAAGGATACAATTTGATTTAATAAGAGGTAGATAAAAAGAAGTCTCTTTTATTACGACTATCTAATTGGATTGAATTAATTAGAGGTTTAGAAAAAGATAGTTGAAACCACACTTGAAAAAAATTTCCCCGCTTTTAATAGAATCACCAGCAATCCACCAAAGTATACAAATTATATTTTATGAGCATAGATTTTTTGTGTTATGTGCTAAGCAGGGCAAGGTGAGGCAATGAAACCGTTGTGTCATTTAATAGCACTTAAAAGTTTCTTAAATGCTGCTTAAGCGCCACCTAAATTCATAAGTCCAAATCAAAGATCAGGCAGGGCTAAGCTAGTTTTTTAGTAGAATTTCATTTTTCTTACTTTGTTGCGTGAAATTATTTTAGAACGGTAAGGTTCTTGTTGAAGCAGCAAGATCACTTTAAACAGTGAAAGTTGTTTCTAAGGCATTCGACTATTTTATGACAAAACTCGTTCCTTTTTAATTACGCACAAATCAACCTAATATTCTGCTTAAGTTTCACTTCAAAATGAGGGATGTGCAACTAAAACTAGCTTAAGAGCTTTTCACTTGATGCTACTGATTTCGAAGAAAATAAACTAAATAATAGATTTTTGCCTAAATGTCACTTAAGTATGGTATGTTAGAGAATATTTTTCTGGACCCTTGGTGGCAAATGAAGACAATGTGTAACGATCCGACTTTTCGACCCTCGGATTTTGACACTAAATATATTCACGGTATTCATGTATCGAACACCCAAGTGCCAGAAAGATAGAAAGTTAGGGTAAAATAAAAAAATATAATAGAACAAGAAAGAGAGAACACAATATCAAAATCTCATGACGGAACGATAATATATAATATCAAAAGAACAATACAAAAGGTTACTCTGAATAAAGAAATTTCAGAATTACAAACCTAAGTACTACTAATGACATGGGATAGTTATAACTTCTTGTCCTCACAATGCCGATATATGCAATCAGTAATGCAGTGGAAATAAGAATACTATAGTAGGTAAACATCCAGCTCGTCCCCATAAGCTCCAAAACCTTCAAAGCTAAATTTGGAAATATACACAGGCTGACCTGAGCATTATAAGAAAATGACACCCGGATCAGTCTGGTAAACCAGAATGAGAAACTCAAGGTATATGTAACAATTAATAGTAACCATTGAGACAATACAGATTCCGATAATATTTTTTCCCTCAAAGAAACCAACCATTCATTAGGTTTAATATATAGTGATATGAAAGATAATGTCTAGGGTGTAGCATATAAATTATGTCAAATAGCTGTTGTGCGAACGCCACAACAATAATAGATATACAATCAATACTACCAAGGCACGTTCGCATAATGAATTTTTCATGGAGATCTCATCAGAGCAAGCCGAATCTGAACTCATGCACAAGGTGTAGAGATATCCTTCCACGCAACGTACATCTCTAGGAAATGTACTATAGGAAGTACATAACTGGCCCATGTCCAAACACTCATGGTTCCGAATGCATTGCTCATGCATGCATGTTTGTAAGTAATACTAGATGGAGTCGCTTGCACCCTTAGGATTGCTAAAAGCTACATTCCCTTTGTCTATGCATCATATCTCTGGTTTTAATCAATTCCAATGTCGAGGCTATGTTTGGCATCTTTCACTCGAGTCGTTATCACTCGAACAGAACACGAATCCCCAAATGAATTCATATATCTCGAATAGATCATGAATCACTATATGGATTCGAGCATCTCAAAAAGATCTCGAATCTCCACATAGATTCCCGCATAAGTCCTCCGACACCCTTAGAATACTCCTCAAGATAGATAGTCCCACACGATAGAATCGTTTGAAATGTTAACGCTGACCTCTGCCTTGGACTTAACCTTAGGATAGACAGTTCAACTCTATAACATTTCACTTCACAATCGCTTCCAAAACATAGAACTTGTATACTAGTTTTGAAGTGGTATCCGATAAGTAAAATACTTACTGATTCCGGTCTCTTCAAACCAATCGATGAATTTTCGGTTAACTTAATTCTGGTTCTTTCAAAAGTAAGCGAAAGCTAGAGACCTTTCGTACCAATGATCCTCCCTGGGGGTTCTCATTGGTATGAAATCATGAAGCTTTTAGATACTTCCTAAGTTAATATTAGGTCAAGTTCAATAATCGACTAATTGATTATCTAGTAAAAAAATAATTGCTTATACAATTAATATTCCTATACTTAACTCGTTTTCGACATTCCAACTTAACTATTCCTTGCCCAAGAGTGAAGCTAGGTAAGTTAGAGCACTGGTTGCATCAAAGTCCTGCCTAGACACTTCATACTTGAATTTTACAAAAAGATAAGTCTACTTCGTCGTTTTTTAGTGTTAAGTATAGTATTAATGATTTAAACAAGTAAAAAATCTACACGATTAACACGTTTTCAAAATTTTCCGAATTAACTATTCTTGGTCAAGAGGTAAGCTGGTAGGTTAGAGCACCACTACTCATATCCCTATTCGAACACCAATCTTAACTCTCACAAATAGATAAGCCTACTTCGTCGGCTTTTAGTGTTAAGCAAAGTTAATTACTCTCAAACAAGTAATTTAAATAATAAAATCATTTAGCCACTAAGCACTTCTCACTCCTTCTTGGAAACATTTGTTTATGCTTTTAAAATACTTATAATATGTTCTAAAACATTTATCCAAAATATTACTATAAAATGACAAGTTTATAAAATCCTTAAAACTTAGGAAAACAAGTTTTTCTTCTAAAAACCTCTTCTTTAAAAATTCACAATTAATTCTTATAAATTCATGAGAACCTCTAACCAACTTTAAAATACTCTAATAATGGTTAGTAAACACTTGTAAAAAGAATGAAATAAAATACTTAAATTTAAATATCTTTTAAAACCTTTAAAATCCAAAAATCAAGTTTAAATGGGACAATTTTGCACAAGTGGAGTTTTGGTTGCTTATCGAGATGTCACTTAACTTTTTACTATCCAAGCTTTTAATAGCAATAAAAATACATATAAAAAATTATAAATATGATGAGAAACCCCTAAGGATCTTTGTACAAAGTTCCATGGAAATCGCCAAAAACAAGACAATTTCAAAATGCATCCATAACGACTATCGCTATAAGTGCACTTTCAAATCCGAGTCCAATCTAAAACAAAGTCCATCTATAACATATGTGCTTCGTTTCACGGTCTTGTCAAAAGTCATACAAGTCCATTCATGTCCATTCCAAGTCCATAGACATGGATCACATATGCTTCTTGTTTTCAAAACAAGAATTAAACTAATGTTTTTAACAATGTCAATAATAATTCAACAACTTAAACACAACATATATATGTTATATTTTCCATTTAAACATGTGTGTTAACTCACCTTTAACCTAAAAAACAACCAAGATCCAAGCACCAAAGCCCAAACCCAACCTTGCAACCACCTTTCTCTTTCCTCCTCTTGCTTTCCACTTGCTTGTCCTCCCTTCAATCCACTCCTTTACTCACGACCTTCTAAGATAGGGGAATGTGGCTTTGTTTCTTCAACTTCTAATTAAGTAGGATGTTTTGAGATGCTGTCCCAAGACTTCATTTCAAATTTGGGTTGACTTGGAGTTGATTTGCAAATATTTCGCATTAGGAAATTATGAAGAGGAAGAAGAAGAAAAAATGGAAAGAGAGCTCACTTTATTTTATAAATTTGTGATTATAAACTAAGGGAATGCCTCTCCTTTTATAGGCTCAAGACGGTGTTTCCTAAGCTTGTTCTCACCCCCCTTTCATGTTATGTAAGGCTTACCTCTCATCACTTCTCCTTCATCATCCCTTAACACTTAAGTATTTACATTTAAGCCCATTTTAAAATATCTTTGATGACATCACAATTGACACAATCCAAAAGTTTATTTTCATAAATAGTAAAAAGTTTTTATTTCGCTTTATTGATTTTCTAAAAAAATAAGTGTATGTAAAAAAATCTGAACAACTTCTAACGATTAAAACGCTGTTTATCGATAAAAAGATTTTAAGTCAAATTATGGATATTTTTCTAAAGAATAAATTTTTGTAAACAATTTTTCGAAAACAAGTTTATTATCATTATCTATTAATTAATTGATGTTTAAGCAGCAGAAGAAATAGATGAATTTCAAAAATTTTACCATTTTGGATCCTTAATGAGCCTATGAAGTCTAAACTCATTTAGAACTTTTCTAAGTTTCTTTTAAATAAAATCAATATTTTATTTAATTTTATAAATAAAGTTTTACTTTAATTTAATGTGTATGTAAATTAGAGTATATCAAATATACTATTATGTACATATTTGTGTGTAACGATAACTTATTAAATTTATTTAGAGAAGGAAACTTTTCATTTCCTATCTCTTAAATTATTCAATTAACGACGAGGCATAAATTTATGTAGAGAATGAAACTTTTCATTTCCTTCCTCTTAACTTATTCAATTAATGATGGAACATAAACTTATTTAGATGGAGAGAGAAACCTTTCATTTCTCCCTCCTTCGTTAAATTGATTGATCATATGAATGTCATTAATTAGCAACATGTATATGGCATGAATGTAAGTATATATATATATATATATATAATAGTGTAAATTCTGTATATGCAACATATGATTGGTGCTATCAATTGATGACAAGGTGTAGGCATATAAACAAAATTAAATGGATAGCTAATCTTATAAAGGAAAAAATAGGAAATAAATAAAGGGTAACAACGATGATTGAATCAATTTCCCATTTCGTAAACTTAATTAATACAACAAATAAACGACAAATTATAGACATCATAATACAAGGATATAAACAGTCGAAAATAAATGTATGTATATATTATTGCATCATTTAAATTGTTTCCTCCTTTTGGAAAGAAATCTAATCATACTTTGACAATACTAAATACATGCAATAAATTTCATATATGCAAACATACATATAAATTAATTGTGTATATATAAGATTAAATCAAGTCTTTCTACTTAATAAAAATTAGAGATTTATAGTAATCAATTTAAAAGTAGGTTTATTGTCAAAACATTAATTGTATGTATGTAATATTCAATAAAATATCTCTAATTAATACAAATTAGAGACTATAGTAATCAAATTAAAATTTAGATTTATTGCCAAAACATCTTCCTTTTTTTTTAATTCCAAAACAATACAAGCACAAAATACATACATGTAAACTTTCAAATCTAAAATTACATTTTGTTTTATATGATTTAAAACATGAATCTTCAATAAAACACTGTAATATTCATAAATAAATTTTAGCTTAATTTGTTAAAGTAAAATCTAATCAAAACAATATGAACATACAAAATTTTAGATCTAAAGGATTATACTTTGAATTGAATGTTTACAATATAGATCTATAATAAAACATTGTATTCAAACATATATCAATTTTAATTTTAGTTTAACAAAATAAGGACCAAATTGACAAATTGAACATACAAAATTTCTGATCTAAATATTAGACTTTAAATTAAATGTTTAGAACATAGTTCCAAAACAAAACATTATATTTAAACATATACAAATATTAGTATTGATTTATTAAATAAAACATTAATCGATTCATTTTAAAAACAATTCAAGCTACATAAATGATTTTCAAATTAAACGAGGCAATGATACGTACATATAAATTATGATAATTAAGTTTCTCTTTCAAAAAAAATTACATCAAATATCATTATCTATTAAAGAAAAACATACCTTATTACTCAAAGCCTTGAAGCACATCTTGAAAATGGACTCCCTTTAGAATGTTGCCTAGAAGTCACACCTTGAATGATGATATCTCACTAGATCTTTAGGATCCCCATCCTATCCTTGCAAGAGATGGATGAAGCACTTTTTTTATATATTTTATTTAATGTTTTATATGGAGTTGAAAGATATTTGGAAAATTTTTTGGTTTTGTTTTTGTTTTTTGCCATGAAAAGTTAAGAGGAGAGAAAGAAACGGACTGAATGAGAAAGAATGAATTGTACGTACAAAATGAATTAGGGAATATGTTTTATTTGATAGATTGAAACATTTTCCATTCTTTAATTAAAACTTCCCTAATTAATTCCCTTGATTGTTTCTCTCTCTCCTATTCTTTCTTTACACGTATGTCATCAAATGACATAAAATTTTCACAAATCATATCATCAAATGATATAAAATTTCCATAAATCATGTCATCAAATGACATAAAATTTTCATAAATCATTTCATGCAATTATCTTTAAATTACATTAACATCGTATACAAATGCGCGCAAATATAACTTTTATAAATGCATTAAAATAATTACAAAAAAATTCCAAACATCAAATAAATAATAATTAATATTTCTCAAATATCAATTAGTTTAATCAATTTACAACATTTTATAAATTAATTAAAGGGTACTTTTGGCACAGGTCCTTGGTAGGTTTCAAAATACACGAAAAGTCCCTGTCTTAAAACTTTATAAATTAGGTCCTTATTTTTCGAAAATCAACAAAAAAACAACAAAAAACATCGTAAAAAATTGCCAAACTTCAAAACTTATTTCAACATATAATCATCTTCATATCAATGCAAGAAAAACACAAAAATAGTCATCAAAACCCAAAAAAACA
This sequence comes from Allium fistulosum, assembly GCA_030737815.1. Classification (NCBI taxonomy): domain Eukaryota; kingdom Viridiplantae; phylum Streptophyta; class Magnoliopsida; order Asparagales; family Amaryllidaceae; genus Allium; species Allium fistulosum. The sequence goes on from CM060903.1 coordinate 906,010,741, forward strand.
ACAAAATTCGCACTTCAGGAAATTCTGCAATTTTTCTTGAAATTGCCGATATTTCAGCAACTTTAGTAAAAAATTGCGTTGTTTCATGCAATTTTTCTGTTTAGTTCAATCTTCCAGATTAACTATCTACATTTATTCAAACAACACATTATTGCACAACAATCAAGAAAAAAATGATGAAATTGCGTATAATTGAAAAATAATCAATATTGCATAGAACACACAGCTTATTCCCAATAATTGCAGCGAAAAAAGCAATAATTCATAAAAGTTGCATACAAATCAGCAATAATAAGCCAAAAGTTCCTTATTTTATGGAATAGCTGCGCACATATCAGCAACAATGTAGAATAATTGCACATATTGTTGCACTAATATAAATTTTAGTTGATATATAATTATTCAGCAACAATTGCATGATTATCAGCAATAATATTCAATTGTTGTTGACATTTCAGCAACAATATTTACTATCAGCAAGTATTCCTGAATAGTTGCTGAAATGTTAGCAATTATTCTACAGCAAAAACAGGGACCCGCTTTATAATGAAAGTTACACAGGGACTCGCTTTGCAATATTCTTCCGTTTTAAGGATGCGATCTAAATTTCCACTTAATTAAACATGTGGGTTTTCAAAGAATTCATCATTACGGTTGTGCGACTCGAAGGTGTAAATTCAGTCAGCGATTAATATCGTACTATTTGAATATTAACGTTCATATGTTATTTAGCAGGTGGTGTGACATTTTGGCCGAATTTATCACTTACACATCTTTTGGTAAAATTCAATTTTACTAATTATAAGCGGTACCTAATAGTGACAATTAGTTACACCAATTCTCTTCGTCAAAACTATATCACTTAGGATTTATGGAATTTGGTAATGGTCAAAATTCTAATATCATCCACATTTAACTTTATAGTCAAAACATAACGTCCTTGGCTCAATAATAACAATTATTATTAACCAAAATGCTCTGGCCAGAGACTCTGACTTTGAGTTGACTTCAGTTAACCATGATACTAACTTCATATAACTGGGGAGACGAATCATTTCATGAATAGTGTTTCACTTCCAATGCTTCCACTCGACCCAACTATAGCCGTTCGATGGATGTCATGCTACGATTTAACTATAATCAAAGCGGAGCTTCCACATTGAAGATCAATAGTATTCTCAAGTCGAGAGAACTGTGTAAATTAGTCACATCGATATTCTCTGCTTAACCTTAGTTATTAACCAATAGAAAACTTTCGAGTGAGTCATTCCATAGTTATCCTATAACTATCAATACGTAACCCCTTAGTGCCCCAGCAGTCATGAGTAATACACTGCCCAATATTTAGAGAGCGTTACATACTTTAGTCTCAACAGATACATTGATATCCATTTTCGATGCATCTTGACTAGGAACATTTAAACTGGTACATTTGTTTCATTATGATAAATTACTCACGGTTACAACACTTTGTAACTACTATCACAAAACATACCATTTTTGGATTTTCTATTAAATATACTTTTAATTAAACTGATTAACTAATATAACCACATTATATCAAGTATATAATAAAAAGAAAATAACTTTATTTCGAACAAGATTGGTCAACGAATTAGATATATGTAACAAATTACATAATTGCTCCTAGGGTAACCCCTAACTCTATCAATAACAAGTTTATAAAATCATATTTATAACACAATTATATTTAAAAACTTTTCGATATTCTAAGACGAAGTGTTTGAATTTTCGGATCGCTACATTCTTCCCTACTTAGAACATTTCATCCTTGAAATTCAAATAAGAACGATAATCAAAGAAGATAAATGAAACAAGATACATACATAGAGTTGTGATGAAACTATATACAAGCTAAACTGCAACCCAAAATGCATAGTGGGTGACTCCACCTACAACGGTGAGTACATGATAAAAGATATACGATACTAAGATAAGAAGATATCCCTAGTCTATAAGCAACTCTGGATGGATCTCCCTCAAACTGTCCTCCGTCTTCCTTGTACCATCCCGAGCATCCTCACTCCATGGCCCTTCTAACCTTAACAAAGAAATAAGCACACAAATACTTAAATAGCATTCACAATCACTAGCAAGCAAAGCTCATGGTTTCTCAGTTTCAAAACTCTCCCATCTCCTAAGGACGATAAACAATGTACTAAGCATACCTTATGCTCAACAACCTTAGGTTATTACTTAGACAATTATTCATGCTACCTCATAACAAATTGAAGAGTCATTCACCAAACTTTTCATAAGTCAACATAACATATCACACAAATGTACTAAATTCCGTTTGATGTACATATATCATAGTACACAATATCCGATCTAATCACTAGTTCGATCACATGAATTTCACTTCCCAACTAGTATAGATCGATTGACCTCTTTAGTGCAGACTTTGATTTGGTTCCTTGAGTAGAAACCTCTGTTCTCCTTTGCATAGCCATATACTATGATAGAAAGCATTGGGATCATATGACAAACCCGTATCAAGCATTCGCTGTCAAAAATCGAGTGAAAAATCTTTATTTGGACCAGTGTAAACCACCTCGAAAACCTGTACCCAAATACTGAATTAAGAACTATTACGCGAATAAAATAATCTTCGTACAACTTACGTATTTATCCTATTGGTTTCTTAACTACACCAATTTCCTTTTTAATCACATTCATTTATCCAAATAATATGTCTTTTAATATTAAAATCATTTCATAAAACATAACTTCAAGTTTATCCACATTTTATAACTTAAGTTCATATTCGTATAATACTTCATTACATCCCAAGAGTATATACAAACATCTAATTGATCTTATTTAATAAGGATGATCAACAATTTGAACTTGTTTTAACTTACTACCTTTTCAAATTTAAGTGTTATATAACTCAACTTTATATTTTCAAAAACACTTAGTTTCAAGTTCTATAAAAACCCGAAAGTTCCCGACTATCCAAAATCTTCGAAAATTCCATTTCATTTTAACAAATAAAAATATAAAACAACATATCATATCATGATGTACATACCATACTTTCTTAATGCATAGGCTGCATGTGTCCATGAAATAACTTAACAAGAGAACTTTTTAGAACAAAACATCACTTTTCATTTCAAACGATTTTAAAATAATATATACATATAACTTTTGTATATCAAATCATACTTTTGGGATTCGATCAAAATCATTTCAAAGCGGTATCAAATACTTTGTATAATAATACTAAGTATCATGATCTCTATTTCCTAAATCAATTTCCCAAATACTTACTTTCCAAAATACTAATATTCTTTTTGCAAAACCTTGAAAAACATTTTCAATGATGTTGGGATTTAAGTTCTCAAATTCTCAATTTAAACCCTTTTCGTTTATAAATCATATTTTATAAACCATACTTTATATAGAATCGGTTTCATATATAAACTCTTTTCACAAATATTTATTTCCAAAATATTCTATCTTTCCTTCTGATTATAGTAAACATCTTTTACTAATTTTATCCTCTTACCCTAATATTATCACTGAACGCTTGATTATCAAACCGTGAAACCAAATTCACTAGGTGTTCGTTTCAATGTACCTACAATTAATACCTACCCAACCCATGATGTAGAAAGGTAAAACTGCTCATAGACTGGTCGAGCATAAATCAAAAATCAACAACCAATAGTCCATGTTCCTAAATTGGCCAAGCATTATTTAAACTATCATCAAGGTTATGGGATATGAAACTAAGAGAAGCACTAGAGTCAAATTAACACGAATAGGAAAGCCATAACGGATAGTATACCCTCAAGAATCTACTTCTCCTTCTCATTTGTAGAAATAGAAAAGACCCTAGACTACTCTCGTTTCTTGAGCATAAGACAATCTCTAAAAAAGCCCAGGCCGATGGCAACCGTAACAACCTTTCGGTGCAAACTGTGTCTCAAGCTTCAGAAACTTTTCGATCGGTGCTTTCGCTATCTACGCTCTAGCCACCTACCTTTCTTTTCCCAACTTACAACCCCAAGCAAAGTGTCCCTTCTACCTACACTATGGCAAACTACACTAGAAATATCTCTCGGTGGCTAAAACTTCTGCTTGTTGTAACCAGCTGGTGTAGAAATAGATGGCTTCGGCACTAAGCTCTCAAACCTTAAAGCCATGTTCATCAAATCAACAAAAGATCCAATGACGTGATTAGTCTTATCCCTCTAGAACTTAGGACACATACCCGCAATGAACATCATGTTCTTCTTTAGCGGCGTGTCTACTAACCCAACCCAAATCGAGACAATGCAATGAACTGGTTCTCATACTCCACCATGGTTATGGCCCCTGATTCAGATCCAAGAAGCTTCTAAATAAAAAGTCTTTCCGACTTTTGAAATAAACTTCATCTCAAACTCATCTTTAAATTGGGTCCAAGGGAAGTCATTCTCTTAGACATCAGTTATAATAGAACTCCATCAATCCATGGCTGCATCTGTCAGATGCTGCGACACTAATCTACGCTTAATTGCGTCATCTAGCTCCATATCTCCAAATATGTGATCACATAATCTGAACCAATACTGGAATTCTATAACAGTCTCCGTGCCACTAAATCTCTTACCTCCCAGCCTCTCATAATTGCGGCAAAGCGAAGCAAAACTCATCCGAGCCTGGCCTGCATGATCTCCTCTACGACATTCACCCTTGGTCCCTCAACTGGAGCAACATTCCTCGGTGCTTGATTCTCGCCATTCGTGATAGTAATACCCCTAGATCTAGTACTCATAGTTCTTATTACATAATCAAAGAAAAACTTCTTTAGGACATGAAAGGATATAGTTATTTCAAAGAGAAGGTTACTAAGAAAGAGATATTCCTAAGGAATAATTTAAAAGTCTAGTTGTCAAAATACAAATACGCTCTCATATGTATAATACACTCGACTAATTCTTGGGTATTACTTACCCTATCTCTAATGAGTTATACCCAACCAAAGCCAAGGTGTTCGCTTAACCTTGAGCTCTAATACCAAATGTAATGGCCTGACTTTTCGACCCTAAAATTTTGACACTAAATATATCCACGATATTCGTGTGCCGAACACCCAAGTGCCGAAAAGAACAGAAAGTTATGGTAAAATAAAAAAATAGAATAGAACAAGAAAGAGAATACAATATTATAACCTCACAATTTAATGATAGTATATAATATCAAAAGAATAATACTTAGGTTTGTAATTCTGAAATTTCTATATTCAGCGTAACCATTTGTACTGTTCTTTTGATATTATATATTATTGTTCTGTTGTGAGATTCTGATATTGTGTTCTCTCTTTCCTGTTCTATTCTATTTTTTTATTTTACCCTAACTTTCTATCTTTCCGACACTTACTTGTTCGACACACGAATACCGTGGATACATTTAGTGTCAAAATTCGAGGGTCGAAAAGTCGGATCGTTACACAATGGCAATAGCAGTGCGTAACGAGTGCTTCAAGGCAAGTGGATTGAGGCATTGTCATTAAAACAATAACAACACAATAACCGAATTAAGGTGACATATTTTTTTGGGTAATTCTCATTTGAATACAAATTTCTTATATATATTTCTTTACTGAAGTTAGTAGAAATTTTTTGAAAAATAATCATGCTTTTCTCAATTCTAGTATTTAATCTTCACAAAATGACATGGAAAAAATAAAATATTTTCCCTGTTAAAATATAAGCCTAGTCTTCAATAGAACTGTATCAAAAAGATCCATATAGCCATAAAAATATAAATTTAAAGCAAGGCATTAAGGAGCACCTACATCTATAACACTGGTGTTAGGAACAAGGATTGTGGCAATGTACCAAACCTACTACATGCTAAATAGTGGAAGGTAAATGTTGGGTAAATGGAAGGAGATAGCATGCATGCTAAGATTGAACAATAAAACAGAAATACCTCTCTTTATGAATTACATTTTCCCAACGTATGAGCCACTCTCATAAGTACAAAGGGCACATCAATTCCCTTGCACTGTGGTATCTAAATTATGTTGGGTAAAATCCCTTTAGATGATCAGTCTAAGGAAATAAAAAACCCAACGTAGCGGAAAACAACTGGATCGTGATTATAGTGAGATGAAACAAATAGAGATAATCACTAGAACAGACAGTCACATATCAATGCAATGTAGAAAAATAAATAACACCAGTATTTGTAGTGGTTCCACTACCGCGAGGCAGTGTACGTCCACTTGGGGAGAGGAGATTTTATTAGTCACTGAAAGATTAGAGTTACAAGATTGATTCACTTTTGGAGGCTATACATAAGAAGAATTAACAATACAGATAAAATTCTGCACAGTTTCAACTCTCTAGGATGGCTGTCATTGTTGTTCAGAAGTTCCACTATTTATAGAGTGAAGATATGAGGAGGGGTAGCTGCTATATAGCAGCCCTGAGGTTTGGTTCGGCAAATTTGGTCCGGGATGATTTGGTTCGGCAAACAACACTCAAGATCTGGACCGGCGCTACTTGGTTCGGCACACAGCATTTGGACCGGCATAGACACTTCAGTTTGGACCGGCATGCCTGAATACCGAACGAGATATCTCGTTCGGCATCACCAAATCAACAAACGAAAATTTTGGTTTGGTCTTCTTCTTCACCGCTCCAAACCAATGCCGCTCCACTTCCAAACCCCAAACGAAATCACTGCTTCATCACCGCTCCAAATATTACTTCTTCTCCGAACGAAGCCCCAGGTTCCCAAATCAGCACCGAATGAAATATTTGGTTCGGCATTCCTTCTACCGAATGAATATACTTCCACCGGAATCTGGAGCGACGACCTCTTCTCATGCCTTTTGCGATGTTTTCTTCTTCCATCTAGGGCTTGAATTCAGGTACCCAAAACTAACAATCTCCACCTTGATACCGAATTCCATACAAGCCATCCAAGACAATCTACACGTTTATGCCCAAAGCAATGGATACTAACCCAATAAGCTTTGGCAAAGCCATCACCCATTACACTGTCAACAAACTCCGGGAAGGCCACCGCCCATCAATAAAGTGTTTGAAGTACCTAGTCCATGTAGAACCTATCAATCTCCACCATTAAAACAAACGTCTCCATGAACCATCTCAACTCTCCCCCCCCTCGTGCCACCCCGTGACATCTAGCACTTCATTAAGCGAATCAAGTTCGAGCAATACTCGAACTTAGCAACATGCAACGACTTGGTAAACATGTCTGCTGCATTTTCCTTTATGTGAACTTTCTGAAGACGAACTAGCTTCTCTTCATTCATCGAGACAAGGAACGACTCTCTCACCTCAATATGCTTCGTCCTCGAGCTGAATACCAGATTTTTAGCTAAGTGAATTGCACTCTGACTGTCATAGTAAACATCCACGCCTTCATATACGAAGCCCAAATCACACAACAGTCGCCTCAAATAAAGTGTCTCCTTAGTTGCTTCAACCGCAGGTATGAGCTCTACCTCTGTAGTAGACAAAGCCACAATCATCTGCAACCTCACTCTCCAACAGATTGCTGTCCCACAAATGGTGAACACATATCCGGAGGTTGACTTCCTTCGATCTCTATCACCGGCATAGTCGGAATCACAAAATCCAACCAAGCTGAAATCTCTTTTTCTACCGCCAAAGACAAGTCCTTGGTTTTGAGTTCCTCTAAGGTATCTGAAGATACACTTCACTGCTTTCCAATGCGTCTTTCCTGGATTTGTCTGGATTTAGCATGAACCTACTCACCAATCCAACCGCCTGTGCAATGTCAGGCCTAGTGCATACCATGGCATACATCAAACTGCCAACTGCACTTGCATATGGGACCTTCATCATATAAGCCTTGTCCTTTTCCGAGATCGGAGAGCCTTTACTAGAAAGCTGTGTGTGCAAAGACATGGGTGTGCTGATTGCCTCTGCTCCTTCCATGATAAACCGAGTAAGCACCTTTCGAATGTACTCCTTTTGAGTGAGGCTCAAAAGTCCTAACTTTCTATCCCTTTGGATTTCCATATCCAAAATTTTCATTGCTTCTCCAAGGTCTTTCATTTCGAATTCCGCTTTTAGCTTTAGCTTTAAACTATCGATTTTAGCCTTATCCTTGGAAGCAATCAACATATCATCCATGTACAAGAGTAGGTACACTCATCTACCATTCTTTAAATGATTGAAGTACACACAAGCGTCTTTGATGCTACGATCAAAACCAAGTAAAAGCATAAAAGAGTCAAACCTCTTGTACCATTGTCTAGGCGACTGCTTAAGTCCATACAATGACTTCTTCAATTGGCAAACCCAATTTTCTTTCCCATCTATAACAAATCCTTCTAGCTACTTCATGTAGATGGTCTCATCCAAGTCTCCATGCAAGAAAGCGGTTTTCACGTCCAGTTGCTCCAACTCTAAGTCATGAGCTGCAACGATAGTGAGCAAAATGTGGATGGACATATGCCTTACTACTGGAGAGAATATCTCATCATACTCCAATCCCTTTCTTTGTGAAAACCCTTTAGCAACTAGTCTAGCCTTGTATCTCCCATCATCCTTCACCTTGAACACCCACTTGCAACCTATGGCTCGGCTTCCTTGAGGAGGTGGTACCAAATCCATAGCGCACATCCACTTCGAACTGTCACATGACTTCAAAGCTTCATCAAGGTCAAGCAGCTCCTCATGAACCACATGTAGGGCATAGTCAAACTGATCACCAAGGCTAAGGTTCGCAAACTGCCAATCACCATACCTTTCGGACGACCTAATAGTCCTACGACTGACCCGGGTAGGTACTGCTTTGCCTAAACTTCTTTCAGCTCCACCTTGAACTGCTTTACCTCTTTACTTTTCCTCTGGTATATTCCCTTCTATGGCTGAGCATAGAATTCGATTTAGGATATGCGCCGCAGTTGATAATGCCTCAGCCCAAAAGCCTCTAGATAAGCCCACCGTCAATCTCAAGCAACGAGCCTTCTCCAGTAGAGTCTTGTTCATCCTTTTTGCAACCCCATTGGATTGCGGATCGCCGGGTGTAGTGAAATGTCTCTGAATTCCATGCTATCTACAAAAGTCGAGGAACTCCCTCGAGACAAATTCACCGTCATTATCAGATCTCAGCACCTTCAACCTAGAACTAGATTGGTTCTCAACAAGCGCTTTCCAGTCTTTGAACTTCTCAAAACTTTCCGATTTGGCCTTCATCACATACACCTGTACTTTTCGAGAAAAGTCATCAATGAAAGAGATAAAATACTTTGCTCCTCCAAGAGAAGGAGTAGCAACTGTTCCCCAGACATCTATATGCATGTACTCAAGTAGTTGCCTCGATCTATGGAGTCCAACTCTAAAAGATACTTTAGTTTTCTTACCTAACACACACTCCTGGCAAAAGTCCATTTTGTCGAAGCTTTCTCCTTTGATCATCTTCCGTCTTCGAAGCAACTCTAAGCCCTTCTTTGAAATATGACCCAACCTGAGATGCCAAAGCTTTGTGGCATCCAAAGCACGAAAACTGTCTACTCCAACACACGACTCCTCAAGAACTGTGGTCCCTTTCAGCAAATACAGATTTCGGAACACATCTCCTTTCATAAGAACTAGTGCACCTCTCGAAACCTTCAGACTATCCTTCTCGATAGTTACCTTGCATCTTAAAGATGCTAATTGTCCTATAGAAATTAAGGACTTCTGAAGACTTGGAACATATCGGACGTCTGTCAAAGTGCGTATCACTCCGTCAAACATCCCGATCCTCACTGTACCTTCACCCATTGCTCTACAGCTAGCATCATTACCCATAAGAATAGAGCTTCCCTCTCGTCCAACGAAAGAACTAAAGTAATCCTTATTAGGCGTCATATGGAAAGACGCCCCCGTGTCCAGCACCCAATGGTCAGAGACATCCGACACTGCTGCAGACAACACATCATCAGATACAAACTTCTCCACCACAAATGATGAAGATCCATCTTCTTCTTTCTTCTTCAAATTTGGACGATCCCTTTTCCAATGACCAGGTTTCTTGCAAATAAAGCACTTCCCATCCTTAGACTTTCCTCTCCTGCCATTACCGAGCTTCCTGGACTTGGAACGCCCTCTAGAGTGTCAATTTTTCTTATCATCTCTACCTCTTTCAACAAACAGACCATGACTACTACTTCCACCTCTACTTACTTCACTTATCTTCTTCATCTGATCTCTCAAGCCCTCAATAGAAGGCCCGACTTCACATATTCCACTGTCAATGTGTCTCTAGCGAAGATAAGGCTGTTAGAGAAACCTGTGTAATGCTCTGAAAGAGAACACAAAAGAATCATTGTCATTTGCTCCTCATCCATCTGCAAGTCAATGGTCTTCATCTTCGTCACGAGATCATCAAAGAAATTAAGACGTTCCTTCACTGAAGTACCCTCTTTCATCCGCATGGTGAAAAATGTCTTCAGTAATATCAGACGGTTAGTCGGAGATTTCTTCAAGTAGTGATTTTCTAGCTTGGTACAAATACCCCTAGCAGTGGTCTCACTGCTAATCTCTAAGATAACATTCTCTCCCATAGCTAGTTGTAAAGTAGTAAACGCCCATTTCTCCATTTCCTTCCTTTTCGTGACTGAGATGTCAACCGTCAACTCCTCACGGGAAAACACTACTGAATGAACTTCATTCCTCATTAGGACAACTTTCATCCTCCATTGCCACTTCTCGAAGTTTTTATCCTTATTCCATTTCTCAATTGCCAACTATGATCCTGACGCGATATACATCCCTATAGTATATGGTCTTGTAACAACTGGAGTCCCTTCATCTCCTGCCATAGTGTCTAACACTCCTCAATCAACCTTGTGGCTCTGATACCAGACTGTTGGGGAAAATCCCTTCAGATGATCAGTCTAAGAAAATAAAAAGCCCAATGCAGCGAAAAACAACTGGATCGTGATTACAGTGAGACGAAATAAACAGAGATAAGCACCAGAACAGATAATCACATATCAATGCAATGCAAAAGAATAAATAACACTGGTATTTATATGGTTTCACTACCGCGAGGCAGTGTACGTCCACTTGGGTAGAGGAGATTTTATTAATTACTGAAAGGTTAGAATTACAAGATTGATTCGCTTTTGGAGGCTATACATAAGAAGAATTAACAATACAGATAAAATTCTGCACAGTTTCAGCTCTCTAAGATGGCTGCCATTGTTGTTCAAAAGCTCCACTATTTATAGAGTGAAGATATAAGGAGGGGTAGCTGCTATATAGCAACCCTGAGGTTTGGTTCGGCAAATCTGGTCCGGCATGATTTGGTTCGGCAAACAACACTTAAGGTCTGGACCGGCGCTACTTGGTTCGGCACACAGCATTTGGACCGGCATAGACACTTCAGTTTGGACCGGCATGCCTGAATACCGAACGAGATATCTCGTTCGGCATCACCAAATCACCGAACGAAAATTTTGGTTCGGTCTTCATCTTCACCGCTCCAAACCAATGCCGCTCCACTTTCAAACCCCGAACGAAATCACTGCTTCAACACCGCTCCAAATATTACTTCTTCTCCGAACGAAGCCCCAGGTTCCCAAATCAGCACCGAATGAAATATTTGATTCGGCATTCCTTCTACCGAACGAATATACTTTCACCCGAATTTGGAGTGGCGACCTCTTCTCATGCCTATTGCGATGTTTTCTTCTTTCATCTAGGGCTTGAATTCAGGTATCAAAAACTAACAAATTATGTTAGCATATAGAAAAGAATAACCACCCTTGGTTATTTAGGAATTCTATCGACTTCAGAAAAAAATTAATTGTCAAACCTAGGAGACAATATATGCTTAAACCGATCCATAGTAAGGTATATGCTACAACCACCAATTGTCTGATCCATAGTAAACTGATCCATCAATTTATCTAATGATCCCATAGTATGACAGTATTTACAATAAGCTGTAGCCTAATATTTTTCTCTATAGTTGTTCTCTGTAATGGACAGTTTATTAAATTTATAATGGACAACATTTATAATAAACTAAACTTCAGCAACTAAGGTATACAAAGACCAATATTGTTCTTTGTAGTTGGCTGAACAATGTATGCCATAATAAATATAAACGTGACCATCAATTTATCTAAAGATCCATAACAATGTTTTTATACATACTGTCCATAATAAGCCCTCGGTTTATTATATTTTTGTTGCACCAAAATCTCTCATTAGTAGTGTAAGGTAAATGTAAGTTTAATGGAAGGAGATATATAGTATGCACGTTTAAATTAATCAATAAAATAGAAATACCTCTGCTCATGAATTATTTTCTCAGCACGCGAGTTGTTCGCACAAAGTACAAAAAGCACATCAATTCCCTTAAACGGTAGTATCCAAATTTTGTCCGCATGTTGAACAGAATAACAATCCAATGTTTTTTGAGGAATTACGTCAACTTTAGAGAAAAAAAGAATTGCCAAATCAATGAGACAATATATGCTGAAACTGATACACGTAAGGTATACGCTGCAACCATCAACTGTCTGATGCATGATCCATTAATTTATCTAAAGATCCATAGTATGACAATATTTACAGTAAACAGTAGACCGATATCATTCTCTATAACTGACTGAACAATGTTTGCCATAATAAATATAGATGCAACCATCAATTTATCTAAAGATCCATAGCAATGTTTTCATAAATATTGACCATAATAAGCCCTAGGTTTATTATAATTTTGTTGCACTAAAATCTCTCATTAGTAGTTACTTAAACTGTATAAAAAAAGACTAAAGCCATGCAGTGATTGTATTTTATATATTGGCTGAACAAATCTCAACCGACCATGCTCCAGGAATCAATCATTGCCGCACGAGGAATTTAGAGAAATGTTGCATATTACTTTGGACCTGCCAGCCTCCAAGGCCCAACTATCTATTTATATATATTGTACCTGATTCACACAGTTATGTAATACATTTTTCATTCGCTAATCATTCAGAGAAAATCAATATTACTCAATCATACTTTGTATCAATTTTCTTGCAATCGATATCATTCATTTCTATTCAATCTTTCCATATCATCATAGTTAAAACTTAATATGGTATCGGAACCACACTGCTTAATAGCATAAATACAGTCTCAAAGAAGAATTCAGCTGCTTCTCCATCAGAGTATTTTCATCATTTGGAGAACACTTTACCCATCAGGTTAAATATCATCATCTGGGTCATAAATTTGCCTCAAGAATCTTGTGCCTCGCCAAGATTTTATACTGGTTGCACTCGGTCTCTTTTGAAAACAAACTTGTCCAAGAAAGCATCAGAAAACAGTTTCAAGAAACCAGAAAAATATCTCATTAAATTTGAAAATAAGGCTAGTGATGTACCCAGATTCATCAGAAAGTCTTCATCATTTAGATCTAGCTGCAATATACATGTTCCCATCATTTTCTTGAGGATTTTCCAGTTCAAGAATCAAAACCCTGAAGCTTTCTTCTATCTCTTGATTCAAGAATCATCATCATGGCTGATGATCTCTTAGCAACATCAGATAATACCAATACTGTGCAGCAAATTGATGCAACATGGAAACTAATCAAAACAGTCATAAGCCCACAAAGTCAACTGATCACAGTTCATTTAGATGAAAATAACTATTTACTGTGGAAATTGCAAGTTGAACTACAATTTAGGGGTATGGCCTTGAAGGTTTTCTCCTTGGTACAACACTAACTCCACCAAAATCCATCACTGATCAAGGAAATAGGGTTATCAGTAATGAAGAGTATGTCAAACATCACAGGCAGGACATACTCATGTGTTCATGGTTATTGTCATCTATAAACACAAATCTTTTGTCACATGTTATTGAATCCAAATCAGCAAGTGAAATATGACCAACAATTTAGAAAGTTTTCAACACACAATCTGCAACCAAAGTGATGTATATCACAAGAGATAACTGCAAAATATTAGAAAAGAAAACTACTCAATGAGAGAATATATGTACAAAATCAAGACAATCTGTGATCTGCTTGAAGCTGCAGGCCACAAAGTGTCTGATTCAGAACAAATTTTAACCATATTAAATGGTTTAAGTGATGAATATGAAGCTGTGGTAGCAGTTATAGCCTCTTATAAAATCTTACCATCAGTTGATGATGTCCATTCAATTCTGCTGGCACATGAGGCAAGAATAGACAATAAAAAGCCACAAGAATCAGAGTTTGCTATTAATTACACTACCAACACAAAAAACAAGAATCAAAGCAACAACAGAGGTGATCAATCATCACAAAGAGGAGGATATTCTAACTGGTCAAGGGGAAGAGGTAGGTGGAACATCAATAGGCCAAAATGTCAAATATATGAAAAAGTTAGGCATACTGCTGTAAAGTGTTGTTTCAGATACTCAAATCACAACAATAACAATCAAAGAAGTGGCAACTACAGTGCCAATGTGGCTCAAGCAAGCTCAAGGAACCAAGCAGACAACAAAGATCACGGTTCAAGTGAAAATGCTTTATCTGAACATGTGCAAGATGACTGTTGGTACCCTGATTCAGGAGCAAAAAATCATATAACTAATAATCTTGATAACTTGAATCTTGGCAACAAAGAGTATAGTGGTGAACAGTCAATTTGCATGGGTAATGGTAAGTGCATCAAAATCTCTCATGTAGGAAGTGCTCTTATTAAAGGAATGAAACAATTATTTTTTTATAACTTATTAAGAGTACCAAAAATCAAGAAGAATCTTGTAAGTGTGTCTCAATTTACTAATGACAATAAAGTTTATTTTGAATTCTACCCAAAATATTTCCTTGTTAGAGACATACTGACTAAAGATATTCTTTTGCAGGGTGATGCAGAAAAGAGACTATATGGGTTTAAGACTGTCAACTGTGCTAGCTCTACAAAAGAGGAAAACTATTGTAATCAGTGTGAAAAGAAAAACCGCAGTGGTGTGTTTGATCTTTGGCACTACAAACTTGCACCCAAGTGTAAAAGTTGTTAAGCAAGTTCTTACTAAAAACTGCATATCATATGATAATATTTCTCTTCCTTATGTACGCACTTATTGTCAAATGGGCAAGAGTCATAAATTACCATTTAATGACCCACTAACCAAGTATTCTAAACCCCTTGAACTTGTAGCTACTAACCTTTGGGGACCAGCACCAATATATTCAGATTATGGGTACAAATATTATATATCATTTGTTAATGCACACACAAGATACACTTGGATATATTCTTAAAAACTAAATCTGATGCATACAAAGTTGTGATGAATTTCATAACTATGGTTGAAAAACAACTAGGTTCACATGTTAAAATTATACAATCAGATGGGGGATCAGAATACAAAACCCTTAAAGATTATTTTAAGGAAAAGGGAATAATTCATAGAACCACATGTCCTTATACATCTGAACAAAATGGTTTGGTTGAAAGAAAGCATAGACACATAGTTGAATCAGGGTTTAGTTTATTAGCTCATGCAAGTTTACCCCTAAAATTCTGGCCTGAGGCTTTTAACACTACAATCTATCTCATTAACAGACCGCCGACCAGAATTTTAAAAGGTATAAGCCCCATAGGAAAGCTACAGGGGGTAAAGCCATATTACTATAGTTTAAAAACTTTCGGGTGTCTATGCTTCCCATACTTGAGACCATATAACAACAACAAATTGAATTTTAGATCCAAGCCATGTACATTTCTAGGGTATGCAACAAATCAAAAAGGATACAACGTCTTGATGATAGTGGAATTTTTTTATTAGCAGACATGTTGTATTAAATGAAAATATTTTTCCCTTTAGAAAATCTGAATTAAAGACAACAAGTAAGGTGCACAATCCACATGTTTCAATACCTGAACTACCCATATATCCAAAGAATAAGAGCCCAACAGAGGTAAGGAGGACTACTGATGATCACCAAACTCATCCCACAGTATCTGCTCAACAAAATTATGAGTGGACAAATGATCTCAGTCACGCCAGTCACTCACCTGCACATTTAACAAATGAAGCAGATCAAAGTGAAGAAGGTCAACAAAGTGATTCAAGAAACAATTCAAGTCATATCAGAACTGATGGCTTACCTCACACTGAAACCCCAGCAAGGCCAAGTCATCCTATGATTACTAGAGCTAAAAGTGGCATCTTCAAACCAAAAATATACATCGCCAACACAAGCTCAGATGAACCAACCACTTATGAGCAGGTTGCAAAAAGCAACAACTGGAAGACAGCTATGGATAAGGAGTATAATGCTTTCATAAAAAATAAAACATGGAATCTTGTATGTCCACCAGCACATAAAAATGTAGTTGGTTGCAAATGGACGTACAAGATAAAGCAGAACTCTGATGGCACCATCAATAAATATAACGTAGGACTAGTTGCCAAAAGTTATACCAAACAATATGGGTTTGACTTCACTAAAACCTTTTCTCCAGTAGTCAAACCCTCTACTATAAGGCTTATTCTTACTATAGCCCTACATAAGGGTTGGTGCATAAGACAAGATGTCAACAATGCCTTTTTGAATGGTTTATTAGAAGAGGAGATCTACATGAGGCAGCCACCTGGTTATGAACAAAATGCAAATATTGTGTGCAAATTAAACAAGGCAATATATGGCCTTAAACAAGCACCAAAAGTATGGTTTGATAGACTGAAATCAACTCTAATAACAATAGGATATCACTCTACCAAATCAAACACTTCCTTGTTTATTAAAATTAGTTAGTCATCAACTATTTATATACTGATCTATGTTGATGATCTAATTATTACAGGTGACAACCAGCATGAGATCAATCAAATCATTTGCTACCTGAACAAGCAATTCTCAATTAAAGATCTTGGGTATCTCAACTATTTTCTGGGAATTGAAGTGAACTAAACAAAAAATTCTGAGATAATACTATGTCAAAGAAAGTACATATCAGAACTGCTTGCAAAAACAAAAATGGACGATGCAAAGCCAATGTCAACACCAATGATAAGTAATCAGAATTTGTCAAAAAACAGGGGAGAAGCCATAAACAATGTCAAACAATATAGAAATTTTATAGGAGCACTACAGTATGCTACTATAACATGACCAGATATTGCATTTAGTGCTAACAAACTTTCTCAATTTATGAAGAATCCTCTGGATGAGCACTGGAAGGCAGTGAAGAGGCTACTCAGATACTTAAAAGGGACCATAAATAATGGATTATCACTTAAAGCTTGCAGCAATCTCAACATAACAGGATATGCAGATGCTGACTGGGCTATAGATCCAGATGACAGAAAGTCAGTCACTGGATACTGCATATTTATTGGAGGCAACTTGATATCATGGTGTTCAAAGAAACAATCAACTATCTCAAGGTCTAGCACAGAAGCAGAATATAGGAGTGTAGTAAGTGCTACTGCTGAAATAATGTGGTTACAGTCAATTCTAAGTGAACTAAAACTGAATTCAAGCATTAAGTCAACATTGTGGTATGACAATCAAAGCGCCGTATACATGACTGCTAATCCAATACTACACTCTAGAACCAAACATATCGAGATAAACTTGCATTTTGTTCGAGATCAAGTATTAAAAGGAAATTTACAAGTAAATCATATACCTGCTACCTACCAAAAAGCTGACACTCTCACCAAATCCTTGTCAAAAAAGAACTTCATCAAGTTTAGATATGAACTAGGAATCAAAGAAAACCATATCTCTCCTGAGCTCAAGCAATAAGATTTTCACCAAGTTAAGAAGCTGAAGGAGAAGCAATATCAAAATTGTCATCTCACTCTCAACTCAGATAATCGAGACAGCTCAAAACTTCAAGATATATAACAACACAACTCAAATCAGAAGGAAGGAAGCCTAGAGACTGAGTCGAGACCAGAATTTGTGAATTGCATCAAGTAATTTTATCAAAATCAGTGATTTGCTTGGAATCACCTCTCAAACCCTAACCCTAGAAGTCGGGTTAGGGTTCGAAGGGGGAAGAAATGACTAAAGCCATGCGGTGATTGTATTTTATATATTAGCTGAACAAATCTCAACCGACCATGCTCCAGGAAGCAATCATCACCGCATAAGGAATTTAGAGAAATGCCGCATATTACTTTGGACCTGCCAGCCTCCAAGACCCAACTATCTATTTATATATATTGTACCTTATTCACACAGTTATGCAATACATTTTTCATTCGCTAATCATTCAGAGAAAATCAATATTACTCAAGCATACTTTGTATCAATTTTCTTGCAATCAAAATCATTCATTTCCATTCAATCTTTCTACATCATAGTTAAAACTTAATAAACAATGAGCTATGAAACTATACAATTTGGTTGGAAAAGTATAGTTCTTAATTGCACTGTGCATCAAATGTCTACAAAAATAGCAACTGGAGAGCAAAAATGGAAGGATAAGATAGAAAATATAGAGTCAACTAACCTCGAAAATGGAGGACTCACTAGAGATTTAGGACCATCATAGATGTAAATAGGCATGAAAAAGTCTTCTTCAAGATCTTTGCATAGCATTATGAACACAAATCCTCACTTGAGATAGATGTTACCTAAAGTTTAAAACACATATACAAATGATTAAAGAAAAAATCCATGAGAAGACATCAAATATAAAGACAGCTAACCTCGAAAATGGAGAAATCAATAGAAATTTTGGACCATCATAATGATGGAAAATAGGATAAAGAATCTTCTTGGATATATTTGCATGGTATTATTAACGTGAATCTTCACCTGAGATAGTTTTCACCTAAAGTTTAGAAATCATATACAAATAAATACTTTAAAAGCCATAATATATAATGAAAATAAGGCACGCTAAATTTGGAAGTTATTCAAGAAGTTTATGGGATTTCATTATGACCTAACCCCAAGAGGTAGGAAGTAGGAATTGGGCTAAAGTATGTATTCAGCCTATTCTAAGATAACTTCCATGGTAAATAAAACTCAACATGTACCCTAAAATGTCATATGCATCAAATAGAAACTTTTAATACAATTCACGTTAGTATTATTGTATAAATTTATTTTTCTAAATATGATCAACCACATTAACCATAATGATAAAACTTTAACAAAGCTCACAATATTTTTTTACTTTTAGTTTGCATAAAACGCTCTCGTATATTTTCAAGACCATTTCGAATTTACTTAATAGTTGATACACTTAAACAATCGACCAGTTGGTTCAACCATTGCTTGTCTCTACATAGTACATAGAAAAAAGCATAAAAATAAGAAAACCGGGAAAAAATTCAAGTACATGACACACCCATTAAATTAACTTACAAATTCATAATATAAATTGATAAATAAATAAGTCAAAAAGGTCAATGGACATTCATAAAAGCACTCAAAATCAACAGTATTATCATTGTGTAGTTCTAAATATGAGTCCTGGTACAAAATGATCATCAAAGTCCAAAATATTGTATGATCCAACTTACATGGATTTGAGTTGGCTAGTGATACCAAACTCATGAGAATACTCAATTGTGGATACATATACAAGAGTGAAAGTAAACTTATTTCACTACCTAAAATAAACGAATGCACAAAATGGCTCCAGAAGATTTTCACATAACTAATTCACAAGGACCAAACTTAGAATAAAACGTTGTGATTTATACATTATACACTGCTATATTCGCATATATAACATATGTTTACCAAGACTACAAATATTTATCAAGCACAGTTACACAAAGAAAAATATGAACATACTAAACAACTGCCTTTTTAGATCCTCTTACATGGTGTCATTGTTGCATACAAACGATATAAATGCCCAAAACTTCATTCTTAGGTAGAATTTCTAGAACAGGCAGAGTTTTGAACCTCTTATTAGCATACGCTACTACTTTTATTATTGTTGTTATTTTTATTGTTTTTATTATTGTTATTGGGGCTATGGTTGTTTTTTCATTTTGCTAATCCCTTGCTATAGTTGTTCACATTTTTGACAATTTTCAAATAATATCAATTATAGTGGAATATCCCTACTAAAACTCAAAAATTAAGTATCGAGGCTGTAGTGGATGTAAAGTGTAAAATGTTATAAACAACCTTCTTTTCATCAGTTGTATTGAAGTAACAAGGTTCATATCCCTATAGAACGCAATTATTAACCAAGCTAAAATTATGTGGATATTGTTATAAAAAGAGGATGGATGTATAGATTAATCCATCTATCAAAGTGATGCCTTCAATGAAATTCTTATGTTACTTCTTCTTAGTAGACATCAAGCTGTATCAAAAGGATAATGAAATATGAGTCCATTGCAAAATGTTAACAAGTTTATTACCTAGCCTATAGACAATGATATTCAAAATAAAAGTAGAAAGGCCTATTTTTTCAAGTAAAGTCATAAATGTAAATCATAACTAAATAATTTATAAAAAATAACAAACTAATTTAAATCGATTACAAGATCCATTACAACAAAAAAATATCGTATTGATGATCCATTTTGACATTCAAACATATAAATTGATAAATTTTAGATTATTAACAAACTGACAATGAAATTGACTTAAGACTATTTTAAATTGCAATAAAATTGCCTTAAAATGTCTTAAAACTACTTAAAATGCGATTTTTGATTGTAGTAAAAAAATTGCATGCTTTAAAATGCATTTTCCAAGTGAAGGGAAAGAATTCTGTTTTAAAACAGCTTTAAAATTGTTATTGCCTACTTAAAATAAGGTTAAACTAAAACTGCATTTTGTTTTAAGCAATTACAATTTTCATTTCATTTTTAAAAAGGTAATCATGTTCACATCGTTTATAATGTGAAACAAAATGTTTTAAAGTAAATTATCTCACATAATTAATCAAAATACATATATGACACATTTTCGCAGCAGCTACACATTGGTCGAGAGACAGTAAGGTATACGGGCAATACTTATGATTTTTTTTATAGCTAAATGGCCTGCAAACTAAAATAGTAAACCTCACCTTAATTTAACACCTTCTTGAACTCCCTAAACAAATAAAATCTTCGGAGCTGGATTCAAAACTTGGTATATGAATTACATGTTAAATTTCGATGACACTCTATGGAGAATTGTAGAGGTCCGAAGTAGCTTCGTAACGAAGAAAACAGTTTGCAAATCGGAGTTCGGAGGTGGAAGTTATAAGGGAAATGGTGAAGTGGGCAGAATTGACAGAGGTCAAACGTTTGACCAAAAGGGTCAGACGTCTGAGTCTGTGCAAAATGCATCCAGAGACTTTAGTCAGACGTCTGACCAAATGGTCAGACGTTTGAGCTGAAAGTAAATTTTTCCAGAAACTAAAGTCAGACGTCTGACCATTTTGGTCAGACGTCCGAGGCGACTTCTGCCTGTTTTTCACGTGTGGACTTGGCGTGAAGATTTGTGTTATCTGCATGGGCAATTTTGAAACATTGCCTAGGGTTTCTATTCTCCTATATAAGCTAGCTTCAGATTCCAGATTTGTGGTGCGTGCAAGCAACTGCAAGAGATTAGCCTCCACAAATTAGGGTTTATCAAAACCAAATTTTCTTCAATTCACTTCTCCACAAATCAATTTCTAATTAGAATTTTGATCATTGTAATCAATCTCTTGTACTCTTCTCATCAATATTAATAAAAGCTCTCTCTTAAAGTGGATGTACACTAACACAACATTAGTGGAACCACTATATATTGCTGTGTGATTTATTTTTCATTATTGCTTTGATTTCTATATTGCTTGTTTGGGATTGTGATTGCTTTTGGATTGGTTGAGAATGGAATTGAGTTATTGATTGGTTGTTTTTACACTTCTTACCACGATCCCGTCTTCCGGTGTGCTTGTGGGGTTTTGATTTGAGTGGTCTCTAGTTGGAATCCCGACCCAACATTTGGTATCAGAGCATTGGTGTTGGTAGGTGGTTGTAGAAATGCCAGAATCAGATAATACCTTAAGTAGTTCCTAAATGGGTAATCCAAGTGGTGTAGCGCCTTATGTATGTGGATCGTATGCAGCTTCAGGATCACAATTGGTAATAGACAAGTGGGATGGCAATAATGATTTTGAAAAATGGCAATGGAAGATGAAAGCGGTTCTAAGGTGGAATCGGGTCCATCGGGTAGTGTTTGATACACATTTATTGCCAGCAGACATCTCAGATGTTGAGAGAGAGGAGATGGAAGAGTGGGCATTCACTACACTTCAACTTGCTATGTGAGAGAATGTTATCTTTGAAATTAGTGGTGAGACAACCGCTAAGGGTATTTGGGACAAGTTGGAGGAGTTATATATGAAGAAGTCACTAACAAATCGTTTGATCTTATTGCGAACGCTCTTCACCTATAAGATGAAGGAAGGTACTTCGCTAAAGGTGCACTTGAATATTTTTGATGATTTGCTAATGAAGATGAAGGTGGTATATTTGAAGATTAAGGAAGAGCAAAAGGCGATGATATTATTGTATTCGTTGCCAGATCGCTATACAGGTTTCTCAAACAGTTTGATCTATAGCCGGGATACATTTGACTCTTGATGATGTCAAGACGGGTCTTCTTAGCGAGAAGTTGCGGGATCAAATGAAGGAGTTAGGTGATGGAGGTAGTGGTGCTAGTAATGGTCATGGTTTGTTTGTGGAGAAGGAGAGGTATGTGAAGAAGGAGAACCGGGGTGTTCTAAATCAAGGAACCCTGGTTGGAGAGGAAAGTCGAAGGAAAGAAAAGGCAAGTGCTATATTTGCAAGAAGCCCGGTCATTGGAAGAATGAGTGTCCGAACAAGGAGAAGGAAAAGAAGGAAGTAGTATCTTCATCAGTAGCGGTGGAGAGTGGAGTTGGTGAGGGAGATGCAGATGTTTTGTCGGTAGTAGCATCGGATGTTTCGGGTAGCGAATGGGTGATCGATTCGGGGGTGTCTTATCATATGACACCCAATAGGAATTGTTTTTCTTCTTACATCGACAAAGAAGGAAATTCAATTGTTATGGGAAATGGTGCTATTTGCAAGTCGAAAGGAATTGGTTCCGTGCAAATTCGAATGTTTGACGGAGTGGTTCGTACTCTCACTGATGTGCGCTATGTTCCCGGAATTAGGAAGTCTCTTATCTCTTTGGGGCAACTGGATTCTTTAGGTTGTGCAATCACCATTGAGAGTGATAGCTTGCAGGTTTCGAAGGGGGCGCTTGTGGTGATGAAGGGTGTTAGGACTCATGGTATTTATTTGCTTCAAGGAGTGACTGTAGAAGGTGAAACTTGTATATGAGTTGATAGTTATCGTGGCTTGGATGCGACTACATTGTGGCATTTGAGGTTGGGTCATTCTCAGAGAGGAGTTTGGATGTTCTTCGAAAGAGGGAGATGATCGATGGAGAAATTTTCAACAAGTTAGAGTTTTGCGAAGAATGCGTCATGGGGAAGCAAACTAAAGTTTCATTCGGTGAGGGAAAGCATGATTCGAGAAGGGTTCTTGAGTATGTTCACACGGATGTTTGGGGATCGACACCTGTAGCTTCTTTAGGTGGAGCTCGCTATTATATTTCTTTTATATATGACTTTTCTCGGAAAGTTTGGGTGTATGTAATGAAGGCCAAGTCGGAGGCATTTTCAAAGTTCAAAGTGTGGAAGGCTCTTGTAGAGAATGAGAGTTGCAAGTCTTTGAAAGTTCTAAGGTCTGACAATGGCGGAGAGTATGTTTCCGGAGAATTTTTGGAGTTTTGCAAGCATCATGGTATTTAGAGGCATTTTACTACACTTGGAGATCCGCAGTCGAATGGTGTTGCAGAGAGGATGAATCGTACTCTACTTGAGAAAGCTCGATGCTTGAGATTGACGTCGGGTTTGGCGAAGGGATTTTGGGCTGAAGCTTTGTCAACCGCAGCACATATTATTAATCGAATTCCGTGCTCAGCTATTGGTAACAAAATTCTGGAGGAAGTGTGGAAGGGAAAGAGCATTGACTTGAGTTATCTTCGTGTCTTTGGTAGTCCGGTTTATGTGCATGATCCGAGAAATGATAAGCTTGAACTTAGAGCTTTCAAGGGGATTTTGCTTGGTTATACGGATGGAGTAAAAGGCTATCGGATTTGGAATCCGAAAACGAAGAAGGTAGTAAATTCTCATCATGTTACTTTTGATGAGTCAGCATTGTTCAAAGAGAATAGAAGCTCATCGGATGTTCCAGATTTGGTTCATGGTGAATCAAAGGAGAAGGAAATTATTTCCACATTTTGTCCAAGGAGTAGAGAGAGTAGAGTAGTTGGAGATGCTTGCGAGGAGGTAGCGGTTGATGTTACATCACATAGTCCACAGGGTTCCTCTAGTAGTGTTGGTGATGTGCATGATTCTTGAGAAGCTTCGGTTCAAGGTGGAGCTAAAGGGAGTTTGGGTGATGGTATTGCTACTCGGGTTGGTCGTCGTACTATAAGGCCACCCGAAAGATACGGTGATTGGAACTATCTTAGCTTTTGTGATAATTTGGACTATGCTCTTCATGTAGTCCAAGATGAGCCGATGGACCTTGATGACGTCATGGAGTCGAGTGATAGCTCGAAATGGATTTGTGCCATGAAGGAAGAGATGCAATCATTGTTGAAGAATCAAACTTGGGATTTGGTTCCACTTCCTAAAGGAAACCGTGCTATTGGGTGCAAATGGATATACAAGGTGAATGACGATGGGAGATACAAAGCTAGGCTAGTGGCTAAGAGGTTTACACAAAGGAAGGGAAAAGAGTATGATGAGATATTCGCACCGGTTGTGCGCCATACTTCTATCCAGATATTACTTGCTATAGTTGCTATTCATGACTTGGAGTTGGAGCAACTTGATGTGAAAACCACCTTCTTGCATGGTGACTTGGATGAAGACATCTACATGGAGCAACCAGAAGGTTTTGTTGTGGATGGTAAGTCAAATTTGGTTTGCAAGTTGAAGAAATCACTATATGGATTAAATCAATCACCTAGACAATGGTACAAGAGGTTTGATCATTTTATGCTTGAAAATGATTTTGATAGAAGCATCAAAGATGCTTGTGTTTATTTCAAGAAGTTGAGAAATGATTGTTGGGTGTATTTACTCTTGTATGTGGACGACATGCTCATTGCTTCTAAGGATACGAATGAAATCAACAAGCTAAAATTGAGTTTGAAATCGGGGTTCGAAATGAAGGATCTTGGAGAAGCAAGAAGGATATTGGGCATGGAAATTGTAAGGGATCGAAAGCATTTTGAGTTGAAACTAACTCAAAAGGAGTACATTGAGAAAGTGCTTTGCCGATTTAGCATGGAAAATGCAAAGGCGTCAAATATACCTTTACCTTTGCATATGAAGCTTTCGAGTAAAGGATCACCTATCTTGGGGGAAGACAAGGCTTATATGGAAAAGGTGACATATGCTAGTGCGGTTGGAAGTCTAATGTATGCTATGGTGTGTACAAGGCCCGATATTGCAAATGCCGTCGGGATGGTTAGTCGATACATGGCTAATCCGGGGAAATCGCATTGAGAAGCTGTGAAGCTTATATTGAGATACCTTAGAGGCACATCATCTCATGGTCTTGTTTTTGGCAGTAGTAAGACGATGGATTGCAAGTTGGTTGGTTATTGTGATTCGGACTACGCCGGTGATAGGGATCGAAGAAAATCAACTTCCGGATATGTCTTTACACTTGGGGGTACAGCCATAAGTTGGAGATCTAGATTGCAGACCGTAGTTGCTTTATCCACTACGGAAGCGGAGTTGATAGCCCCGGTAGAGGCGGCAAAGGAGGCACTCTATTTGAAGCAATAGTTGTGTGACTTGGGATTCGGGCATGATAGTATTGATGTTCGATGTGATAACCAGAGTGCTATTCACTTGGCAGAGAATTTGGCGTTTAGCTCACGGACTAAGCATATTGAGGTGAGAGAGTCATTTCTAGTAGCCATGGATGAGGATAAGCAAGTATATCTTCGGAAAGTGCACACACATGATAACGTGGCAGACATGTTCACTAAGGCATTGCCGGTTGGGAAGTTCAAGCATTGCTCGAACTTGATTCGCTTGGAGAAGTGCTAGGTGCCACGGGGTGGCACAGTTAAGGGAGGAGCTTGGTGGTAGATGAGGAAGAGTATCGGTGAGAGATTGAGATTCTATCTTCTTGGTAAGTGCCAGTCTTTGGTGAGATAGCTTAGGATTTGGATGTTTTCAACATTTCATTAGCGGGCGGGGGCTTTGCCTGAGCTCGTTGGTGGAGTGCAATTGGCGGTGGCTTTGCCGGAGCTCATTAGGAAAGCATTCATGTTTGGTTGAAGGTAGAAGTGATAGTTGGTGCTATCGGTTGTCGTTGATGGTATGGTACCATTGGAGTTGGAGATGGATATAGTGTCGAGGTGGAGTATTCAATTTTGGCGACACTATATGGAGAATGGAAGAGGTCGGAAGTAGCTTCGTAATGGAGAAAACGGTTCGCAAATCGGAGTTCGGAGGTGGAAGTTATAAGGAAAATAGTGAAGTGGGCAGAATTGACAGAGGTCAGACGTCTGACCAAAAGGGTCAGACGTCTGAGCCTGTGAAAAATGCATCCAAAGACTTTAGTCAGACGTCTGACCAAATGGTCAGACGTCTGAGCTGAAAG
The DNA here is from genome assembly GCA_030737815.1 of Allium fistulosum. Classification (NCBI taxonomy): domain Eukaryota; kingdom Viridiplantae; phylum Streptophyta; class Magnoliopsida; order Asparagales; family Amaryllidaceae; genus Allium; species Allium fistulosum. The sequence continues at coordinate 906,037,377 of CM060903.1, forward strand.
TAAATGTTTTCCAAAAACTAAAGTCAGACGTTTGATCATTTTGGTCAGACGTTTGAGGCGACTTCTGCCTGTTTTTCACGTGTGGACTTGGCGTGAAGATTTGTGTTATCTGTAGGGGCAATTTCGGAACATTGCATAGGGTTTCTATTCTCCTATATAAGCTAGCTTCAGATTCCAGATCGGTGGTGCGTGCAAGCAACTGCAAGAGATTAGCCTCCACAAATTAGGGTTTATCAAAACCTAATTTTCTTCAATTCTCTTCTCCACAAATCAATTTCTAATTAGAATTTTGATCATTGTAATCAATCTCTTGTACTCTTCTCATCAATATTAATAAAAGCTCTCCCTTAAAGTGGATGTACACTAACACAACATTAGTGGAACCCCTATAAATCGCTGTGTGATTTATTTTTCGTTATTGCTTTGATTTCTATATTGCTTGTTTGAGATTGTGATTGCTTTTGGATTGGTTGAGATTGGAATTGAGTTATTGATTGGTTGTTTTTACACTTTTTACCACGATCCCGTCTTCCGCTGTGCTTGTGGGGTTTTGATTTGAGTGGTCTCTAGTTGGAATCCCGACCCAACATTACATGCTTACTGGCCAAAATTAATGAATTAGTCATTAAAACATTAACTAATTTTGCTGAATGCAGTTAAATCTTTTTAACTAATTTTGCTGAATGCAATTAAAACTTTATCTGCCATTATTGAGTGCATTTATATTTGAAGAATTTAAAATAATTAATCAAAATTCTTTTTAAGATAATTAAAAGTCAATAAATATTGAGTTAAAGTTATTACTTTACTGCTCTTATGCAAGTAAAGTTATTACTTCATCGCTTTAATGAATTTAATAATATAAATTCATCACCGTAATGCAGTTAAATTGTTGTACCATGACTTTAAAGCATTATAAACATATTACTTGATTTTAATGCAGATGAGTAATAACTATATCATTTTATGCTCTATAAAAAGAATAGGATCTTCAATATTACTATATTACTTTACTGTAAATTAACATTAACTTTATTGTTGTTTATGATTTTTGTTAGTTTTTCTATATACTTTTTCTAGACTAAATAAAATATTAAGTATAAATGATAAAAGATAAAAGATCCTATTTGCATTTTACCCAGCCCTTGAATATTGTAGGCCTCTCTGTAAACATATTAGATATATCTTATGAAGTGTAAAGCTAAAACAGTAATCTGATTTCTATAAATTGTTGCAGTTTTACATCCATCTTTTGAGCTATTGATTCAGGGTAAAACAAACTGGCACCAATTAAACCCCTTTTGGTGTCATATATACACATACACACATACACATACACATACACATACACATACACACATACACATACACATATACATATATATAGAAAAACAAGCATTTATCTTTTAAACTCAATGGTTATTAGTAGGAGTAATAAGGACTCATTTTACCCTTTTGCATACTGTTCAATAAAATGAGCCCAATTTTAAAAGACTTTGTACTATAAGAAGTGTAAGTGAGACTATAGTGTTAAAATAGTTCTAGAATTTTCCTTAATTGTAAAAATACACTTAATACGACATTAACGAAATATATGATAGTATTTAATTAAAATAGTCTCAGATTCCTTCTGCATTTAAACAACATCCTCACTTAACCCGGAGGAATAGGCACCTAAGCAGTAGAACATGATTTCAATACACTTGCCCGAGCAGCCGAATGGAACTTCAATACTTTTTCCCGAGCAGCAGACCATGACTTTGACTATGAATGGTAGTAAGTTTCTTGACAGATTGTGTTCTGGATAACACAGATAAGTCTGTTAAGTAGAAACTTCATATAATCTCCTTGAGATGATGATTTAAACGTGTAATTGTAGAAAATAAATTGTTGAGAATATTTGTAATTAAAAGTGCATATAGATCATAAAGATAGAAAGAATTAGTTTTTAAAATAGTGAAATCTCAACTTAATTTATAGATTTGAAAAGTTCTAAATCAATAGTTGCAACCATTTGAATAATTGCAACTCTTGAGAAAGAAGATGACACTTCAAAATTTGAATTTTTGTGAAGAGTTGTCTTCGTTCGTCAGGTCCAGAAGTCAGAGCAAAAGTTCCAAGGTGTCTGGAGGAATATAAAAAATTCTAGAAAGCACAGGAACAAAACAAGTCATCCAGATGTTTGGAATTTTCATACCAGACGTCCAGATTCAATATAGATGTCTAGTATGAAAAATTCAGACTTTCGGAATTGAACTAAAAAGTTATTTTAGATTGAAAGTATACAGAAGTCTATGATGAAAGTGACAGAAGTCTAGAACTGAACTATTTTGTTCATATTATATTGTATTATAATTTAGAAGTACACAGACGTTTGCGATAAAAATTGCAGACGTCTAAAATTGAACTATTTTGTTCATTTACTTTGAAATGCTATATTTTCTTTAAAAAATGATATTTTAACTATTTTCTTTGAATAAACATGTATTATAAACTATTTCTACTGCAAAGATAATTTCCAAAATACATTTGTGTGTGTGTAATCATCAAATTGGAGATTTTACATAAAATCTAGACCGACAAAAATTATGATATAAAACCTATTTGTTTTCTTCAATTTCAGTCCGGTTTTGATGTCGATCGTCATATCTCCTTGTACATGTTTCCAGATGTCGATGTCGATGTAAATCTACCTATTTCCTTGTATATATTCGTTCTTTTGCACTATGTATCTTCATGTTGAACTTATTTGTGTATCTTCTTTTGATACTTATGTACCTGCAAGTTAGCTTAGAAGTTCTTTGACATTATTTTATAGTTGTTATCATTAAAATCCAACAAGAGAGGTTCTAACATTCTCCCCTTTTTGATGATAACAACCATACAATTTTTGAAAATATTTATTCTATATTAAATGATATTATAATATTATTAAAGCTCCCTCTAAGTATAATATCTCCCTCTTTTAATATGTACATGAATTTCTCCCCCTTTGTCATTATCAAAAAAGAATGAGGGAATATATGAAGCGTATGAAATTATGATATACATAAGTATGAAGAAGATGTTTAAGAATAACATAAAAATAGTAATGAGTAAGAAATAAAATGCAAATACCATAATAAGACTGGAAAACCACTTACAACAATTATATATAGGTTAGATCATTAATTATAGTGGTCAGCAGCATTCCAGACATCTGTTTGAAATAGTCTAGCAGTCTAGATTTGTCCAATCCTAACTAGCAAGTAATGGAACAATTTGAACTATTTCCAAACGTCTGGAATTTTTGAACCAGATGTTTGTATGACAACTTAGACGTCTGTTTAAAAAATTGTAGACGTCTGTTCTAGGTAACGTGTAAAAGTTTTATTACGTACAACATTCTAGACGTTTGGATCTTTTTCCACATGTCTGATACTCTATGTATTCAGGCATTCTGATCTTAGTTTTTCAAAGTTGACTTTAAATTTATTGTTTAAAATTTTTAAGCTTATCTATTTGATTTCAACTTATTTATAATTATTAGCCAATTTCAAAAATATTTAAACAAAATTTACATAATATTGGCTAATGTTAAAACATGATTTATATAATATTAAACATATATTTCTAAAATATTTGTTACTTTCAAAATATATTTTTATTTTCCTTGAAATACGCTTTCACACTCATTTAGCATAATAAAAATATTTCTAACACTTTTAAAGCAACGTCTTATATAAAAAGAGCATCTAATTTGTTATTATTCTTTTAATTTTTTACTTTTTTTTACTTTGTGACACTCTAAAATTAACAATACTAACCCCAAACTATATATATATATGAATTAGATATACCAAATTTTCTGTAGTTCCGTTATCCATAAATGCTCGTTCTCCATCATATGTACGGAACATTTAATATTCAAAATCCATTTCATCCTTTTGTTTTTCTTTGGTACCTAAAAAAATAAATTCTATATTTTGGTACCCATTTCCTACATCAGGGTTCAGGGGGTTAGATCGAAGGTAATCATACCCAAGAGGGTTTGGTGCTCCCTTTGAAAATATAATTAGAATTTTTATACATAGTAGACAAAAATGTATCTCTATACTTATTTCTTGTCAAATTGTTGTTAGTCTTCGCAACCTAAATTTTTATAGTCTTAGACTAATTAATTGGTTTCTTTGACTATCATCTTCTTTTTGAAATTAGTATATAGTAACCTATATTGTTTAGAGCTAGTCTTAACTTCTTTACTAGGTTTGTTATAGCCTAAACTTTTTTACTAGAAGTAGATTGTGAATTCTTTAAAATTTTAGAAAGATTCTCTCTGTCTTTATTAAAATTAGAAACATTTTTAGTAATGCTTTCTAACTTTGCTTTAAGGCCAACTACTTCTAATTCTAATATTTTATTACTTGAATTTAAATTGTGATTCTCTTTTGTTAATACATCTGTTTTATTTTTCTGAGTCTCTATTTTGCTACTTAACATAATAAGCTGTGACGATATGTTATACAAGAACCCTGAGATTTTACTAATTTCTCTTTTAGTATTTTCTTTTCATCTTTTAGCATATCAACTTCTAGTTCACTTCTATTCAACTTTCCTAATGTATCTTTATATTTTCTATTCAAATCTTTTAGGTTATCTAATAACTCAAAATTTATGTCAACTAGATCATCGAATGAAAGTTCACTTACATCGTCATTAGTAGCAATGAAACATACATTTGCTTGTTCGGAGTTGCTATCACTATCTAACGAAGAAGATGAGTATGAATTATCCCAAGTTATCGAAAAAGCCTGCTTCTTCTTTTTATGAAATTTCTCGCTCTTATTGAAGTTATTCTTCGTTTGTTCTAGGCAGTCTTTCTTTATGTGGCATGTCTTGTCACATTCATAACATTTGAGCGATGAAGATGACGGATCATTATTGTTGTTGCCAAGTTTTTTGTCTTTTTATGCTTTGAAAACTTTCTAAAACTTTTGGCTAGAAATGCAACACCATCATCATCTATATCAGATTCTTCTTTCTTTGCTTGAAATGCGATTGTCTTTCTATCTTGAGTTTGAACTCATTTTGCCTTCAAGTTCACTTCATATGACATGAGATTTCCTATTAACTCTTTTGGTTTTATGGTTGAGTGTCATTAGCTTCTTCGATAGCTAAGACCTTTCGTTCCCACTAATCCATTAAAGAGTTTAGGATTTTAAAAACAATATCAAAATCAGAGTATTTTTCTCCTAGGGCTAGAAGTGAGTGATATATGTCTTGAAATCTAGAGTACATGTCATTTATTGTTTCATCTTGCTTCATTCTAAAATTTTGAAATTGATTTTTAAGCATAAAAATCTTACTTTGTTTGACTTTGTTTATACTTCATGAGTTATTTCAAGAGTACGCCAAATTTCATATGCGAATGTGCACATACTTACTCTATTAAACTCATTTTTGTCTAAAGAACAAAATAACAAATTCATTGCCTTAGCATTACTAGTAGCATCTAGTTTTTGGGTGTTTGACCATTGTGCATATGCATTGGTAGGAACAGTGTATTCCTGTTCTATACTATTCCAGGTATCATACCCATTAGCCTACATATATATATTCTCATCCTAGTTGACCAATAAGCATAGTTTATCCCATTAAATAGTGGTGGTCATATAATAGATTGTCCTTCAATAAAATTTGATGCGGTATTATTATCCATATTACTTAAATATCAAAAACTGTGTTACGGTTATATGATAGCCTTGCTTTGATACCAAATGAAAGTTTATGCAGATCGAGTAATATGATTATATCTACTAAATAAAAAGTTGTATATAATAGAAACAGAATTAAAGAGTAAAGTAAAGCAAGAAGCAATCACACTATAAATTTTATACTCGTTCGAACTTCCTGTTATACGTCCAATCCCAGACTCCTTCTGGATTTAAACAACACCCTCACTTAACTTGGAGGAATAGGCACCTGAGCAGCAGAATAGGATTTCAATACACTGGCCTGAGCAGCCGAACGGGACTTCAATACTTTTGCCTAAGCAGCAGAACAGGACTACAACTACGAATGGTGGTAAGTTTCTTGATTGTGTTCTAGATAACACGGATAAGTATATTAAATACAACCTTCCTATAATCTCGTTGAGATGATTTGAACATGTAATTATAGGAAGTAACTTTTTAAGAATATTTGTAATTCATAAGTGCATATAGATTAGAAAGATAGAAAGAATTAGTTTTTTAAAAAGTGAAATCTCAACTATATTTATATATATATTTGAAAAGTTCTAAATCAATGGTTGCAACCATTCAAATAATTGCAACTTTTGAGAAAGAAGACGACTCTTCAAAATTTGAATTTCTATGAAGAGTTGTCTCTATTCATCAGGTCCAGAAGTCTGAGAAAAAGTTCCCAGATGTCTGGACAAATATAAAAAACTCCAGAAAGTGCAAGAATAAAAAACCAAGTCATCCAGACATCTAAAATTTTTGTACCAGATGTTAAGATTCAATATAAACATCTAGTATGAAAAATTCAAACTTCTGAAATTGAACTAAAAATTTCTTTTAAATTGAAAGTATATAGACGTCTGCAATGAAAGTGACAGACGTTTGGAATTGAACTATTTTGTTCATTTTATATTATATTATAATTTAAACATACACAGACATCCGAGATAAAAATTTCAGATGTCTAAAGTTGAACTATTTTGTTCATTTACTTTGAAATGCTATATTTTCTTTATAAAACGATATTTTGACAATTTTTCTTTGAATAAACATGTATTATAAAATAGTTCTATTGCAAAGATAATTTCTAAAATATATTTGTGTGTGTGTAATCATCAAATTGGAGATTGTACATAAAATCTAGACCGACAAAAATTATGAAATAAAACCTATTTGTGTTCTTCAATTTCAACTCGGTTTTGATGTCGATCGTCTTATCTCCTTGTATATATTTCCAGATGTCGATGTCGATGTAAATCTTCATATTTCCTTGTATATATTCCTTCTTTTGTACTATGTATCTTCATGTTGAATTTATTTATTTATCTCTGTCGGGTGTGTTTCGACCGACTCCTTCCCTACCACCGAATCAGCTCTCTGGACCGGCCCCATCCCTACCACCGAATCAGCTCTCTCCCAAGCTACCACTGGTCCAATTCCGATGACTACCGAACCACCTCCTTCCTCATGACTACCGAACCATTGCCCCAGACCAATGATGTCGAACCAGAGTGCCTACCGAACCAACCTGTCTCCCACCTCACTACCGAACCAACACATGTCCTATCACCTGCCGAGCCAACTCCAAACCAGAACCACCGGACCACAGTACTACCGAACCAAGGCATTCCGGACCAACTTTGCCAGGCCAGATTGCATCGGCCCAGGCCCACCAGCAGCTATATACATCCAAGACCCCTGCTCCCAGCCTCACTCTATAAATAGAGGGGCAGGGGTACAACAATGGGGACAAGTTTGAGAGCTCAAGTACGGAGAGAACTTTCAAACAACTTTCAGATATTGATATCAAAGCTTTGTACTTGTAATCTAAACTAGAGAAGAGAAATAAAATATAAAGTGGACGTAGGCACATTCTGGCTGAACCACTATAAATCTGCGTGTCTTTTACAGTTTAGTCCATGCTTTTCATATATTTGCATAAATCACCCAAATCACCAAGAACAACATAAAATCAATTAAATCATACGACTTTGAGGTGTTTGTCCATTTTTTGTGCAAACATTTTTGGTGCTTTCACTGAGAGCTAGAAGCTCGAAGCTTCAGCTTCTTCCACTTAACCTTCTTCCTAATAGCATCGTTCATTGCTTGGATAGCATGCCTCCCAAGCAGAAGAAAGATGTTAACAAAGGAAAAAACATCGCAACCAGTAGTCTTCCAGATCCAGTGGACACAGATCAAGTAGATCGTCCCCCTCCAGCAGTAGTACCAAACGAAGGTCGGGCAAATCCAACCACTCCTGCCACAGAACAGCCTGCAGCAATTACTAGGGAAAATCTATACAGGGTTGTGGCTGAAGTAACTAACCGCTTCACGTCCCAGCAGGAAGCCTTGGTGGACCATCTCATGTCACGCTTAAGGGATGCTGAAGAGTCCAACCGCAACACCGAGTCATGGGGTGAGTCCCAGTCTGGAGGATCTCAGAGACAACAAAGATCTTCCTTCTTCGAAGGAGCTAACGGCAGAAGCAGCCATGGTAGGAGCCGAGATCGAGCACAGCCCAAAGTTAGGCCTGAGGAAATGCTTGGAACCGAACCCAACGGGGGAGGTACCGGGCGGAGGTCAACTGTAGCTGAGCCGGTCGTACTGCCTAACCACGGAAACGCCAATGAACGGGGCCGAGCTAGAATCCAGCCCAAAGTTGGACCCGAGGAAGTGCATAGATCAGAACCCAGCAGGGGAAGATCAAGGCAAGGGCCAACTGTAGCCGACCCTAGCAAGCTCCCAGAGGACCAAAGACAGCCACTGGAAAATATCAGGAATGATAGACGATACCATCCCTACAGGTCATCTGGACGGAATCAATCCCACAGAACAGAACCAAACTCGTTTCTATCTGCCCCAAATTCTGATGAAAGGATGGCACGCTTGTTCAGAGAGTGCGTCCAACGGGATCAAAGAGATCGAGGGATAGGCGCTAGGGTAACCAGCCCTTTCGCCTGCAATATCGAAATTGCTATCACCCCCCGAGAATGGAAAATGCCAACAATGGAACCTTACAAAGGAACCTCCGACCCCGTTGTACACCTACAAAGATACACACAGCATATGCTCATGAGTGGAGCAACAAAGGGAGTACTGTGCAAATGCTTTCCACTATTTTTAGCAGATCTAGCTACCTCCTGGTTCTGTCATTTACCCCAGGGATCCATCAGCTCGTGGGAAATGTTGAAAGAAAAGTTTATCAGTCAGTTCCGCATTCATGTGGAACAACCCAAGGACGCTTATTCCTTATCCAGTATCAAACAGAAACCTGGAGAGAAACTGCAGCAATACCTAACCCGATTCAATGCCGCAGCGGCCGCAGTCCAAGATGCCGATGAAAAGCTTATCCTAATGGCCCTCTGTAGTGGTGTGCATCCAGATACTAAATTTGCTAGAAGGTTGACAAAAGAAAAACCAGCTACTTTATCCGATTTCTTCCATGAAGCCGAGAAATATATGAGGCTTGAAGATGCTGCCACTGAGGGGCAGTCAGGGCAACAAAATAAGGCAGCTCACGGCAACACGCCCGCTGCAGCGAAGGACGTTCGAAGAAATGATTCTAGAGACAACGCTGGGGGCAAGAAGGGAGAAAAGCGCCTATATCGGCCAGGACCAAGATTCGACACTTACACTCCTTTGAATGAAACCGTCGAAAACATCTTCCTTGCCACCCAAGGAAAAGTTAGATACAAACGCCCACCGTACAAGAAGGAATCAGATAACGCACAGAAGTCTGGAAAGTTCTGCCGCTTCCACGAATCTCATGGGCATGATACCAATGAATGCCATCATCTCCGGGACTTGATTGAAGAACACATCAGAAGGAAGAAACTGGAACGCTATGTAAAAGGTCAGGACAGGACTCCAGCTCCTGCCAATGAGAACTCAAGGCTGCCCTCACCAGAGATAGGCAGAGGAAACCGCAACACTAGCGGCTCCAGTCAAGAGAAGATAGTGGTCCATACCATCTCGGGAGGACCGCACATCGCCGACAGAAGCTGGGCAGAGATGGAAAGATATGGAAAGTCGCTTAGAAACAATGAAGACTGTGTTAATTCTGTTATAGAAGAACGCCACCCGAAGCAGAAAGAGAGTGATGACATCACATTCAGTAGGCGTGACCTAGAGGGAAGACAATACCCTCACATGGATCCCATGGTTATCTCTGCCCGGCTCGGTCCAGCCGAAGTTTTCCGGATTCTAGTAGACACTGGAAGCTCAGTAAATATCCTATTCAAGCATGCGTTCGACAAAATGAAACTATCAATGAAGGATGTTTCTCCTTGCAATAAACCGCTACATGGTTTCACTGGAGATGCGAAGATGCCCCTCGGGCAACTGGACCTCTTCGTTGAAATTGGAAGTCATCCCCGCTCCGTTGTGCGGAAACAGACATTTGTGCTGATAGAAAACCACTCGGCCTACAACTGTAACGACCCGACTTTCCAGACCCGGAAAATCGAACCATTAGTGTTAAAAGAAGAAGAGGTAGAAGAAGAAAAATAGAAAACAACATCAGAATCTAACCATCGCAGCGGAATAAAATATAATATATATTAACAGATCTTTACACAAATCAAAACTATATCAGTTTTATATAATATAGCATCAGAGTATACACCAGAGAACACATAACATACAACTGGACAATAACCATATCATGTCCTCAATACAACAGAGTACAACAATCAACACAGCGGAATATATATATATATAAACAAGTACGGGAGATACGTCTCGCCATCCAGCTCATCTCCTGAGATCCACAGCATCATATCCTGTAACCTATAATACTCGGTCTGACCCGAGCATCATATAAAACAATACCCGAGTCAGTCTGGAATACCAGCGTGAGAAAATCACACTCAATTGATTATTAAAGTTTCAAAAATCCTTTTGAAAACAAAAGCATCTCGTAAGACCACGCCACAAATAAACATGTCGGGTTTTTACCTTACGATAGCTAAAACACTTTTTATCAAAATCCTCTGATATTATAATAGTGTCTATTCACAAATACTTATTAAAATAGCTGAAATTGTTACATGATTAAATTCAAGCATACTAGCCACAACGTGGGTAATACAAACAAAACTCGTACAAGGCACGTAGGGAGAATGGATTTCCAACGAATGACTAGGCACTGGGGTACCACCTGTCACAGTACGTGGCCTAGATCACAGTACCGAGGAGTACGCCCGCTCCCCTGCAACACAAGGCCGGAATCATCCCTTACTGGATAATTCCAAATAAAATCACCCCACGGTTGTGATCAGCAACCGCAACACTAAGCCGGAATAAAAGGGACATCTAGACAGGGATGACCTTACTCTCAAGTGGGGGCTACCCACGAAGCCTTGCTGCATAACCCCTGATTTTCAGTCATTCCCGGTTGATGAGGCTCGAGGCTAAACGATACCTTTTCAGAACATATCCCTTAGAATGCCCATCGCCCACCTGACGATGTCACGAAAGCATTCGTCCATACAAGTCCGTCCCGGGTCCGAACGGAACCGAAGGCACTATTCCTACTACATCCATTTTGGAAATATCCTCAGGATTAGTAGCGACTAGCCCTTGCACTTCACTGCTCCATCTTCGACTCTGAAATCGTTTCCACGAAGCGTACAAACCGAATCGAAGTGGTATTCGAGTCTCCAGACCTAGAATCCCGGTATACGGAAACTCGATCCCGGTCTCTTCGAAACGATCAGCGCATTTGGCCAATATTGATAGTCGGTTATTTAACTATCAATTAACATCCACAAGCAACCATCACACAATAAATAATTTCCCACATTATTTATTTGCCCAAATATCTTTCCAAGATATATTTCCAAATTTTCAAAGCTCATTTGAAAACAGTTTCCGCTTACGGAATACATTTCCCAAATATTTATTTTCACTGAATCACCAAGTACAAAATACTTTAGATTTTAAAATAATTTAAAAACACTTTATTATCAATATACTTTATAACATCGAAGTTTAAAACTACTTTTAATACTTTACTAAAATATATACTTAAGGAATATTTAAATGAAACCACTTTATAAATATAAACTAACTTTCTCTTTTTAAAACATAATACCAAATCACTTTTATATAATTACTACAATAATAGATTTTTGAAAATACTTACTTTGGAAATTAACCTTTAGAAATAATCAATTTTCTAAAATATGCTTTTTAAAACATATTAAAACTTTTAACTTATATTTAACATTGCTTTGAAAAACGTACTTGGCTATCCAGAGAAATACACTTCTCTTCACATCCTTTAAAAATAAATCAACACTTATTTTTAAACCAATTCATATCCCTTTATAAATTCCCACCTTGAATTTATATTTCCAAATATCCCCTGATATTTTATTTTACTTTATAAACCCAGTTTATAAATTCCAAAATCTCACTTCTCTTTTAAATTCCAATTTTTAACAACCAAATCAATTTCCCATTGATTTTCCCATTTACTTTACTTCGAAATAAATTTCTTATTTACTTCGTTTATTTCAAATTACATTTACTCTCAGATTTTATTTCTTAATTTGAGTTAAACCCTTTTAACTTAAAATACCGATTTAAACTTCCAAAATTCCTTCTTTATCCCTTTATTAAATTTAATCCTTACATTCAAAAATAATTTCTTTATTCTCTCCAATAATATCAATTTAGTTTAACATTCATTATCCTCATGTTAATTCAAAATCCCCTTTAATCATATTTGTTCGAATTTAGAAATTTCTTTATTTCTTTTACAATTCATTATTTAATTTATTCGAATTCACTAGAATTATTTAACTTAATTTTATTCTTTTATTTCTTTCCAAAAATCCAATTCAATTGCTTTTGATAACTCATTATACTGGGAAATTCAATCCAACCAGATTATCCAATATAAATCATCACAGGATATCAACAAGCATATCACAGAATATTTAAACAAAATTAAATATTTTGAGGAATCCGGTTGGATCCCTCCAACCTGTTTCCCTGCATCCACAAACGTTAGCACAATACCAATTCCACTTCAAAGTGGAATATCGCGGTATATGGGTTTTATAAAATATCATCCGCTATAAAATGCGGAAATATCAATAACTCCAATATATACATATGCCAATATGTATATATTGCTATATACTACTATATATATATATAGTATCACATCAAACCAAAACAATCATTCAACCAATTATTTAATTTTAACCAATTAAATTTAAATTATAATTTAACTGAGTGAGATTAACTCACCTTTGATTTTTGTTTTGCAATCCATTTCCATTTCAGCTTGTTTCTTTTCAGATTTCGAACCTTGAATAAATATTATACAATTTATTAATATTTGAACTATCGAACAATTAATCGCCATTTAATAGTTTTAATTTTAACTGATGATTTAATTTAAATAATTAAATTCTAAACTAATTTCCTTTTTAAAGATCTTTAGGAACTAAAATAAGGTAAAATAAACAATTAAATAAGTGAACCATCTTAATATTTATTTCTAAATGAAACAGCAAGTGAAAATATTTATAAGTATCCTTATTCTTTTCTTTTCTTTTGAAATCACACATATATATACTTATAAAATAATTTGTATCACCATTTAAAGTTTTCTACTTGCCTTAATCTTACCTACAAATATTTTCTTATATGTTAATCTATCTTTCTACTTCCTGGAATAAGTATATATATACACTTATATATATACATATATAATCTAATAAAATAACAAAAACTACTCACTGTCGAACCCTGCACTGCCACCACGGCCACGACGAAACCCACCAGAACGAACCCATTTGTTGCCTCTGCTCGACAATGATCCCACCAAAGGCCAAACTACCTCCATCGAGCCTGCCATTTCCCTCCACCGTCTCGCGCATCTTTCCACTCGCATCAACCTTCACTGCTTCACTCGGCGACCAAGTTGCGAATCCAAACCACCCAAACATCGAGCGTCGATGCTTCCTCGAACACGGTGACCCATCCACGTTCCCCCCCATTCGAACCCAGTACGCCTCGCGATGGCGAACCATCGAACGCGAGCCCAATTCAAGGTGTCGTGATTTCATTATTTTGAGGCGTAGATCAATTCGATCTGAGATAGGCTTGGCTTCGTATTCTATTGGGACTGCGATTTTATTTTTATTCTTATGTGAATTCAACTCGAATTCTTTCAGAGGAGAGGAGTCTTCGAACTGCCTTTACAATTCGACTGAAAGGAAAAGTAGGAGTGAATGAGATTTTTTTCTCCTTTGATTTCAATTCACGAAAATGAAGAAGGGGAACGAGATTTGTATTATAAATAGGAAAAGGAGAATGAAGCGTGTTGGAGAAGGAGCGAGAATGTTCTGGTGTGAAGATTAATTAACCAGCCAATAAAGTATTTATTATATTGAATTTGATATAAATTTCAACGCGTTTATATATCGTACGCTCACACAACAACTCCAAATACCACGAAAATTGAAATCCGATAATAATACAATACTACGGATCCAATGGAACTAGTTTCGTCGAATTCCGAGACTGTGCCCCGGAAGGCTATTTTTAGATTCAATTTAAACAAGTAAAATTTTCAAAGCTGAACGAATCATCGTTAAATTCAATTCGAACTCTTATATTATTTTCAGTATTGTCTATATAAATTTTATAAGTCTTCAAATTATTTTTAACAGGCTTAAAGCTCCAGATTCAATAATTTACCAATTTCAATAATTTAAATTCAACAATTACTTGTCTAATCAATAATGATATTTGAAATTAAAGTTAATAATTATCTTTTGAATATTTAAAATTAATTAAATATTCCTATTTCAAATGCTCAAAAATTCCGGGTCGTCACATTCCTCCCCCCTTAAAAGAATTTCGTCCCCGAAATTACCGGTTAGGAAGAATGATTCAATACCCGTTAACCATTCCTCAAATCCAAACAGTTTTAACAATACCCAAACAATCCTTTATTAATGATACACTAATCATCTTTTAACTTCCCAAACTTATTCATAAGTTCAACCCAAATCACTTACTTATCAATTCAAATCTAAATTTGAATTCAAATTTCGAACTATCAAAATTTTCTCAAAATTTTTCTAACTCTCTAAATTCCCGAAAAATTTCGCCAGCGTCTCCTTTGCGCGGCTAGCTCGGTACAACTACAAAATGGCTCTACGGCCTCCCAATCTCAAAAAGAAAACAAAAAGCCAAGTGGCTGGATCAAAAACCCAATCAAATTTCATACAGAAATTCAAATACATACCTTTTTGTCGGGCCATTAAATTTTATCTTCTAAAATCAAAAATCCCAATTTATCCATTGCTTTTATACACCTGTATATCCTACTAAGCAATAATATTCAATCACAAATTCCAAAGTCATTTTATACTTTTCTTTCCAAATTTTCAATATATGTTTTACTTAAGCCCGTACGATGCACATATATCATTCGTACGCAATATTATATTCGATCGCTCACTCGATCACACAATTTCACTTCCGAACTAGTATCGTCCACCCGACTTCCTAGTGCGGACTCAGATCTGGTTTCTTGATCAGAAACCGTCATTCTCCTTGCATAGTCACCAACTATGATAGAGAATTTCCAGAATCAATCAACAATCCATATCCAGGCTCGCCGTCGAAAATCGAGTGAAAAATCCTAATTCGGATCGATAAAACTATCTCGAAATTCTGTGTTCGAATCCGGATCAAATAGCTATGCGAATAAATAATATACGTATACCTTACGTAAAAATTCCAATTGATTATCAGTTATATCAATTCTCCTTTATTCACATTCCTTTTTGATTGTTATCCCCTTATTCACAACTATCCCATTTCACAACTTCAGTTTCACCTTAATTCAATTATTCACTTAGCATACTTTCAGTACCACATTTTCTTAAGAATTCACTATTCATTTCTTAAGTTTAAGATAAACATTTTACATACTGCTTATACATATTTTCACTTCACTATTGAAGTTCCTATCCATTTCTATCCACTTTTGCGTTTACATTTCCACTTGAATTCAATTTATCTTCCACTTTGAATATTGAATTAGTTGCACTTACTAATTAATTTAAATCTCAATTAAAAGTTTGTTTGCAAGCTTTACTTTCGTTAGTTCCTTCGATTTCACTTACTTTACTTTCACATTTAAATAGATTTCAATACTCAGTTTCAACCTTATTTGTTTAACAAATTTTAATTCATTTGTTTAGTGAAAATTTCCAAAAATTTTCTAACTCCCAAAATTTACGGAAAATTTTGGCAAAGTCTCCCTTGTACGGAGGGACTTCTGCGATATCGCAGGATGCACAAATATATATATATACATCGGCCTCAGGCCGGAAATCACAATATATATCAATATATGCAGTTCATATCTCCTATTTTGAATTTTTTTTTGCGTAAGCGTACCTTATTTTAGCATTTTAAAGCAAGCAGTTATTTATTTTAGCATGTTGTGCCATCAGATTCAGCCAACCGGCTTCCCTGAACCTGTACTAACTCAATTACAACATGTAAGTGCCACATATCCAAAGTTTATTTACATTTCACTAAAATTTAAATTGCTAAAACATGGATTCAACAAACAATGCATGTTATATACTTCCATAAGTGAATTTATAAGGTTCCAACACAAATTTAAATGCTTTCAATTCATTCACCCACCATCACTTTCAATACATTCTTATTTCGTTCCATTTAAATGGTTTACACTTCATTGCTTATATTCAATTCACCTTTAACCCAAACAAACCCATATTCATTTTAAATGATTCCAAAAATCAATTTATTTACTTTTATCAATCAATTCCATTTTATTTTACTAATTTAATTCAATTAGTACTCATTCAATCCATTTCAAACTTATTTCACATTTCTATTTACTTTCGACTGATTATTTCAATAATAAAGCCACTTCACTTTATTTCTACTCACTAGAATTTTATTTGCAATACAAATCATTCTTATTTTAATTCAATTCCATTCAATAGCAATTCATTTTTAATTCACTTGCTATTTCAAGTTAGGTTTACATTTATAACTCAAGCTTCACTTTAAAAATTTATCACTTATTCACGATTCAAATTTTAATTAACCAATTCGAGTTTCATTTCCATATTCCATTAATTAATCAAATAATTTACTCTAACTTTACCCAATATTTGATTTTTATCCATTTCCCAAAATACAAAACAATTTTATTTTGGCTTATTTATCCCACTTCTAAATTTATAAGTCACAACTTCTTTATATCCATACATCCATTTTATTACGATTCAATTTTGTAAGTTTCTATAAGTTCCCCAATTTACTTACCCTCTATTTGTTTACTTCTTTTAATTTACTACAATTAATTAGCTTATATTCTAACTTATTTTCATTTCCTTACTTACTTCAAATTTTGTAAGTGTCCAAAATTTATTCATTATCCCATAAACATTTTAAATAAAGTTCCAGAGCTTTACAAATTTTCAAAATTTCAAAATTCCCTTTGAAATCAACTATATCCCAAAATTCTTTGGCAATTCAACTATTCCTTTGAAGTTTCAAAACCAAATCCAGTTCGCAAACAAATCCCATTTCAAACAACTCGGTAACAATTTCTCTCCTAGAAACTCGAAAATGAACATCGATGATGCTGCAGTCATCACCGAAGTTATTTTCCAGCGACCGAAAGAGAGTTAAATGCTTTTATCACTTTAAATCATTTCAAATATTTTTTTGAGTACCCAATCTCATCAGACTTCGAATCCAACTTAAAATATTTCCCAAAATAGTATCACTACTATTCCTCCCACACCCTTGAAAACCGTTTTCAAATCCAAAGGAATTTTAAGTCCTTTCTCAAAAATTCCAAATTTCCAACCCATCCAATTAAATTTAAATCTTTCTCTGGAATTCTATTTTAAATTACTATCTCATTTGTATATGAAGTTTATTTCAATTCGTAGATTACATTTATAATCTACATTTCAAATTTTATTTTATTATAAAATTTTATTCTTTACTTTGGCTATAAATTTAAATTTCTAGTTAAGTTTCCATATAATAATAATGATAATAATTCCATATTATCACTTCTAACATCCAAACAACCATATATATTAACTAGAATAGTTTACAAAATGTTTCTTTTTATACAAAAATAATTTGGGTAAAATTATTTCATTTACCCTACTTTAAAACAATACTGTGTTGAATTGTTCTATTCAAGTGTTTAGAGATTCCTATCAATGTTGTGGCGTCCCACACATCGACCAGAATCCATAAACTACTCAATAAACCAGCCAACACAATATAAAACCATTTTATATTCACTAACAAATACGCGCTCATATTTATTTATACACTCAAAATTCCCACCAGAGCCAAGGTTATCGCTAGCCTAAGCTCTGATACCACCTGTAACGACCCGACTTTCCAGACCCGGAAAATCGAACCATTAGTGTTAAAAGAAGAAGAGGTAGAAGAAGAAAAATAGAAAACAACATCAGAATCTAACCATCGCAGCGGAATAAAATATAATATATATTAACAGATCTTTACACAAATCAAAACTATATAAGTTTTATATAATATAGCATCAGAGTATACACCAAAGAACACATAACATACAACTGGACAATAACCATATCATGTCCTCAATACAACAGAGTACAACAATCAACACAGCGGAATATATATATATAAACAAGTACGGGAGATACGTCTCGCCATCCAGCTCATCTCCTGAGATCCACAGCATCATATCCTGTAACCTATAATACTCGGTCTGACCCGAGCATCATATAAAACAATACCCGAGTCAGTCTGGAATACCAGCGTGAGAAAATCACACTCAATTGATTATTAAAGTTTCAAAAATCCTTTTGAAAACAAAAGCATCTCGTAAGACCACGCCACAAATAAACATGTCGGGTTTTTACCTTACGATAGCTAAAACACTTTTTATCAAAATCCTCTGATATTATAATAGTGTCTATTCACAAATACTTATTAAAATAGCTGAAATTGTTACATGATTAAATTCCAGCATACTAGCCACAACGTGGGTAATACAAATAAAACTCGTACAAGGCACGTAGGGAGAATGGATTTCCAACGAATGACTAGGCACTGGGGTACCACCTGTCACAGTACGTGGCCTAGATCACAGTACCGAGGAGTACGCCCGCTCCCCTGCAACACAAGGCCGGAATCATCCCTTACTGGATAATTCCAAATAAAATCACCCCACGGTTGTGATCAGCAACCGCAACACTAAGCCGGAATAAAAGGGACATCTAGACAGGGATGACCTTACTCTCAAGTGGGGGCTACCCACGAAGCCTTGCTGCATAACCCCTGATTTTCAGTCATTCCCGGTTGATGAGGCTCGAGGCTAAACGATACCTTTTCAGAACATATCCCTTAGAATGCCCATCGCCCACCTGACGATGTCACGAAAGCATTCGTCCATACAAGTCCGTCCCGGGTCCGAACGGAACCGAAGGCACTATTCCTACTACATCCATTTTGGAAATATCCTCAGGATTAGTAGCGACTAGCCCTTGCACTTCACTGCTCCATCTTCGACTCTGAAATCGTTTCCACGAAGCGTACAAACCGAATCGAAGTGGTATTCGAGTCTCCAGACCTAGAATCCCGGTATACGGAAACTCGATCCCGGTCTCTTCGAAACGATCAGCGCATTTGGCCAATATTGATAGTCGGTTATTTAACTATCAATTAACATCCACAAGCAACCATCACACAATAAATAATTTCCCACATTATTTATTTGCCCAAATATCTTTCCAAGATATATTTCCAAATTTTCAAAGCTCATTTGAAAACAGTTTCCGCTTACGGAATACATTTCCCAAATATTTATTTTCACTGAATCACCAAGTACAAAATACTTTAGATTTTAAAATAATTTAAAAAACACTTTATTATCAATATACTTTATAACATCGAAGTTTAAAACTACTTTTAATACTTTACTAAAATATATACTTAAGGAATATTTAAATGAAACCACTTTATAAATATAAACTAACTTTCTCTTTTTAAAACATAATACCAAATCACTTTTATATAATTACTACAATAATAGATTTTTGAAAATACTTACTTTGGAAATTAACCTTTAGAAATAATCAATTTTCTAAAATATGCTTTTTAAAACATATTAAAACTTTTAACTTATATTTAACATTGCTTTGAAAAACGTACTTGGCTATCCAGAGAAATACACTTCTCTTCACATCCTTTAAAAATAAATCAACACTTATTTTTAAACCAATTCATATCCCTTTATAAATTCCCACCTTGAATTTATATTTCCAAATATCCCCTGATATTTTATTTTACTTTATAAACCCAGTTTATAAATTCCAAAATCTCACTTCTCTTTTAAATTCCAATTTTTAACAACCAAATCAATTTCCCATTGATTTTCCCATTTACTTTACTTCGAAATAAATTTCTTATTTACTTCGTTTATTTCAAATTACATTTACTCTCAGATTTTATTTCTTAATTTGAGTTAAACCCTTTTAACTTAAAATACCGATTTAAACTTCCAAAATTCCTTCTTTATCCCTTTATTAAATTTAATCCTTACATTCAAAAATAATTTCTTTATTCTCTCCAATAATATCACTTTAGTTTAACATTCATTATCCTCATGTTAATTCAAAATCCCCTTTAGTCATATTTGTTCGAATTTAGAAATTTCTTTATTTCTTTTACAATTCATTATTTAATTTATTCGAATTCACTAGAATTATTTAACTTAATTTTATTCTTTTATTTCTTTCCAAAAATCCAATTCAATTGCTTTTGATAACTCATTATACTGGGAAATTCAATCCAACCAGATTATCCAATATAAATCATCACAGGATATCAACAAGCATATCACAGAATATTTAAACAAAATTAAATATTTTGAGGAATCCAGTTGGATCCCTCCAACCTGTTTCCCTGCATCCACAAACGTTAGCACAATACCAATTCCACTTCAAAGTGGAATATCGCGGTATATGGGTTTTATAAAATATCATCCGCTATAAAATGCGGAAATATCAATAACTCCAATATATACATATGCCAATATGTATATATTGCTATATACTACTATATATATATAGTATCACATCAAACCAAAACAATCATTCAACCAATTATTTAATTTTAACCAATTAAATTTAAATTATAATTTAACTGAGTGAGATTAACTCACCTTTGATTTTTGTTTTGCAATCCATTTCCATTTCAGCTTGTTTCTTTTCAGATTTCGAACCTTGAATAAATATTATACAATTTATTAATATTTGAACTATCGAACAATTAATCGCCATTTAATAGTTTTAATTTTAACTGATGATTTAATTTAAATAATTAAATTCTAAACTAATTTCCTTTTTAAAGATCTTTAGGAACTAAAATAAGGTAAAATAAACAATTAAATAAGTGAACCATCTTAATATTTATTTCTAAATGAAACAGCAAGTGAAAATATTTATAAGTATCCTTATTCTTTTCTTTTCTTTTGAAATCACACATATATATACTTATAAAATAATTTGTATCACCATTTAAAGTTTTCTACTTGCCTTAATCTTACCTACAAATATTTTCTTATATGTTAATCTATCTTTCTACTTCCTGGAATAAGTATATATATACACTTATATATATACATATATAATCTAATAAAATAACAAAAACTACTCACTGTCGAACCCTGCACTGCCACCACGGCCACGACGAAACCCACCAGAACGAACCCATTTGTTGCCTCTGCTCGACAATGATCCCACCAAAGGCCAAACTACCTCCATCGAGCCTGCCATTTCCCTCCACCGTCTCGCGCATCTTTCCACTCGCATCAACCTTCACTGCTTCACTCGGCGACCAAGTTGCGAATCCAAACCACCCAAACATCGAGCGTCGATGCTTCCTCGAACACGGTGACCCATCCACGTTCCCCCCCATTCGAACCCAGTACGCCTCGCGATGGCGAACCATCGAACGCGAGCCCAATTCAAGGTGTCGTGATTTCATTATTTTGAGGCGTAGATCAATTCGATCTGAGATAGGCTTGGCTTCGTATTCTATTGGGACTGCGATTTTATTTTTATTCTTATGTGAATTCAACTCGAATTCTTTCAGAGGAGAGGAGTCTTCGAACTGCCTTTACAATTCGACTGAAAGGAAAAGTAGGAGTGAATGAGATTTTTTTCTCCTCTGATTTCAATTCACGAAAATGAAGAAGGGGAACGAGATTTGTATTATAAATAGGAAAAGGAGAATGAAGCGTGTTGGAGAAGGAGCGAGAATGTTCTGGTGTGAAGATTAATTAACTAGCCAATAAAGTATTTATTATATTGAATTTGATATAAATTTCAACGCGTTTATATATCGTACGCTCACACAACAACTCCAAATACCACGAAAATTGAAATCCGATAATAATACAATACTACGGATCCAATGGAACTGGTTTCGTCGAATTCCGAGACTGTGCCCCGGAAGGCTATTTTTAGATTCAATTTAAACAAGTAAAATTTTCAAAGCTGAACGAATCATCGTTAAATTCAATTCGAACTCTTATATTATTTTCAGTATTGTCTATATAAATTTTATAAGTCTTCAAATTATTTTTAACAGGCTTAAAGCTCCAGATTCAATAATTTACCAATTTCAATAATTTAAATTCAACAATTACTTGTCTAATCAATAATGATATTTGAAATTAAAGTTAATAATTATCTTTTGAATATTTAAAATTAATTAAATATTCCTATTTCAAATGCTCAAAAATTCCGGGTCGTCACAACAACGCTTTCTTAGGAAGGCCAGCCTTGTCTGACTTCCAAATTGTCCTGGCCCCATGGTGCCTAAAAATGAAATTTCCAATGGACAATGGAGTAGGGGAAGTAGAAGGAGACCAGGACGTTGCTCGAGACTGCTATGTAACTGAACTTCGCAACAACCACAGGAAGGATAAAGGGAAGAGTGTAGAGGTCGCCCTCTGCACAAAAAGTTTGGAAGCATAGCAACTAAAGAAAGCCCCTCCTCTTCGATATACCAGCGACCCTTTCAATGAATTAGACCCCAGGGACAAAGAGGAGGAGGCCACCGCCGAGCCTGCAGAGGCTATGGAATTTATATCTGTAGACAAGCATGACTCGAGTAGACTATTGAAAATCGGGTCCCAACTAAAAGCTGAGTTGAAGGAGCAACTCATTGACTTTCTCCGCTGCAACTTGGATGTATTCGCATGGTCACATGCTGACATGACCAGAATTTCCCCTGATATAGCATGCCACGTACTAAACATTGATCCTACCAAGGCGCCCGTAAAACAAAGGAAGAGAAGTATGGGGGCAGAACGATTAGTAGCCCTCAATGAAGAAGTAAAGAATCTACTTGCCAATGACTTCATACGAGAAGCCATCTACCCAGAGTGGATTGCCAACCCGGTACTGGTAAAGAAAGATAATGGGAAGTGGCGAACATGCATTGACTTCTCCAACTTAAATGACGCCTGCCCGAAGGATTGCTTCCCACTACCCCGAATCGATCAACTTGTAGATAGCACAGCAAGGCACGAACTCTTATCCTTTATGGACGCATACTCAGGATATAACCAAATTCCTATGCATGCTCCCGATCAAGACCAAACTAGTTTCATCACTGACCGGGGTTTGTACTGCTATAAGGTAATGCCTTTCGGACTTAAAAACGTAGGAGCCACCTACCAGCGCCTCGTCAACAAGATGTTTGCAGGGCTAATAGGACAAACTATGGAAGTGTATGTGGATGACATGCTGGTAAAGTCAAGGAAAGCCGACGATCACGAAAATTCTTGGGATTCATCGTCCATGCCAGAGGGATTGAAGCAAACCTGGAACAAGTCCGAGCTCTAAAAGATATCAAAATACCTTCCACTCGAAAGGAAATGCAAAGCCTGAATGGGAAAGTGGCCGCCCTAAGCCGATTCATCTCCAAAGCAATGGACAAGTGCGTCCCCTTCTTCGAAGCTCTAAAGAAAGACAAAGGAAAGTTCGAATGGACTGACGAATGCTTAACCGCTTTCCTTAACTTAATCGAACACCTCCAGAAACCGCCGGTACTCTCGACTCCAAGCGAAGGCGAAGAGTTATACATATATCTTGTTGTGTCATCTCACGCCCTAAGCGCTGCTTTGGTAAGGGAAGACAACCGCACGCAGCGGCCAGTATACTTTGTAAGTAAGAGGTTTACGGGGGCAGAAGTCAGATATCCTAAACTTGAGAAGCTAGCATACTATTTACTAATCACATCCCGGAAACTGCATCACTACTTCCAGTCCCATTCCATCAAAGTTCTGACCGATCAACCACTGAGGCAGGTACTCCATCGTCCTGACACTTCTGGGCGACTACTTAAATGGTGCATTGAACTAAGTCAGTATGATATCACCTATCACCCTCGCACCGCCAGCAAGGGACAAGCCAGGGCCGATTTCATTGCAGAATTCACTACCAACGAAGGTAAGGAGCGATCGGAAATAGCAGAAGACATCAAGTGGAATCTCTTCGTGGATGGTGCGTCAAACGAACAAGGCTCGGGGGCAGGTGTAGTAATAATCACTCCTAGGGGAAATAAGCTGCACTATGCTATAAGGTTGGAGTTCGCTGCCACCAACAACGATGCAGAGTATGAAGCAGTGATAGCTGGATTAGAACTTGCCTTAGAAATCGGAGCCAATTCTTTGTGTCTTCATAGCAATTCTCAACTTATTGTTAATCAAATACTAGGAGAATTCCAGGCTCGAGAAGAACGACTCATGGCATATTTAAAGAAGACCAAGTTACTTCTCAGTCGATTGGACCACTACTTAGTCAAACACATCCCTCGGGAAGAGAACCGAGAGGCCGACGAATTGGCGAAGCAAGCAAGTGTGAGAGACGGCGCCATTTCCGGAGCAATAGCCATCTCAAAGCAACTGACCCCAAGTTTTGAGCAAGTGAATCTGATAGTTGCAACCGAAGAAGCAACTTGGATGACTCCCATCCGAGGCTACTTACAAAGTGGCACACTGCCCAACGGGCATAACGAAGTCAAGAAAATCTTGAGGAAAGCTTCCCGCTACACAATACAAGAAGACACCCTCTATCAGCGCGGATTCTCTAACCCCTTATTAAGGTGTGTCGCTGGAAGGGAAGCCAAGGAAATCTTATCCAACATTCATCAAGGAAGCTGCGGGGATCACACCGGAGGGCAAACTTTAGCAAAAAAGATACTCCGATATGGATATTTCTGGCCCACCTTAAGCAAGGACGCCTTAGATTTCGTCAGAAAATGTGACAGATGCCAGAAGTTTGCTAAGATTCCGCGGCTACCAACAACTGAGATTACTCAAATGACCAGCCCTTGGCCCTTTGCAGTATGGGGAATTGACTTATTCGGCAAACTACCAATGGGCCGAGGCGGGGCCAAATATGCTATAGTGGCAGTCGACTATTTCACCAAATGGGTGGAAGTAGAACCCCTGAATAAAGTATCTTCAGCAAAAGTTATTAACTTCTTGATCAAAAATGTTCTGTGGAGGTACGGAGTCCCATTCAAAATCATATCAGACAATGGACTTCAGTTTGACAGCGAGGAATTCACCAACTGGTGCCAAGAGCACGGAATTCACAAAAGCTTCTCATCCATAGCGTATCCCCAGGCAAACGGACAGGTCGAAGCCGTCAACAAAATTCTGAAAACTCTAATAAAAAAGAAACTCGAAAAGTCAAAGGGCGCTTGGGTGGATGAACTCCCTACGGCACTGTGGGCCTATCGCACATCTTTCAGAACATCAACAGGGCATACTCCTTTCTCTTTGGCATACGGATCGGAGGCTATGCTCCCAGTTGAAACCATCGTGCCTTCCCACCGTAGGATCCACTATAACCCAGAAGAGAACGAAGAACTCCTTCACATGTCTTTGGATCTAATTGAGGAGAGAAGAAATGATGCAGTCCTCAAAGCAGCAGCCCACAAGCAAAAAGTGGCAGCACAATACAACTCCAAAGTCAAGCATCACCCCTTACAAGAAGGGGATCTTGTCCTCAAGCGAATCTTCCCTCGCCCCGGAGCACTAGATCCAATCTGGGATGGACCATATGTAATTCATAAAGATCTCCACAACGGAGCTTATATTTTGTCAACAGTGGACGGAGAGGTGTTCCAGAGGGCATGGAACATCCAACACCTCCGTCGATACTTTTCTTAACTTGTACTGCCCATATGAAGTGAATTAACAAAGAGAATCAATGGACGTAGGCATTTTCGTGCCGAACCACTTTAAAAAATCTTGTCTCTTTTTGTTCCTTTATATCTTGGCTGCTTGTTAACTTTATCCTTTTCTGTTGAACGAAATCCTATGCATATAGCATTTCCATTCAAGGCACTCCACAGTGCAACTTCACCTGGACAAGACCTAACAGGTACTATGCGAATCTATGCCCTCGCCAATGAGACACTTTCGCTCCAGCATCCCTCTGCTGTGGGTTAACTCATTGCTCGCGACGGCCCTTAAAGCCAACTGTAATGAGCCGATTATAAGCCACCGAGAAGGCCGACTATAGCCGAGGCAGCTCATTACGGCGTTCGGCTCGCCAGCAACTGTGAACCGACTATAAGCCCCAACATAAGGTGTGGCCAGCCAGGGGCAGTTCACTGTTGACGATCGACACCCACGCTAGCCGGCCACAGTAAATCGAATAATACCCACGATTACGGGCCATAATGGCCCGGGTAGTTACTGTGTGCGATCTCGGCTCCGATGTGTCTTAAGTGCGGCTGTGGTAAAAAAGAATTAACTCCCCGCGGAGGCGTAAGATGGGTGACAAATGTCTCCAAGACCCACAGCTAGGGAAAGTGACTACAAAGCCCGTTTGCCACGAACTTAAGCACATCGAAGGCCTTCTGTGATTGGAAGTTTTACTATTTCACATATTTCAATTTTATTTAAAAAACTTTTCTCCTATCCTCTGTAACAATCCCTGAAGTACAGGACACAGAACAAGAAACATTCGCTAATGGAAGCAGATACTCACAGCAAGATACTGGACCGCATTCCATACTCGGTCACACAAGACATTCCAAGCTGCCATCTACAAGCAAAGTATAAAGGGCGGTATTTCCTTCTCTCATGTGTAAACACATGACTATAATTTATTCACACCTCACGCTAACATTGCAAGTCATGAAATTATGTTTCAAACAGGAACCTGACGTCAAACACAATTTAATTACAAGAATATGCATAGCTATATTTCTCATACAACATGTCAAAATAGCAAAAACATTCAAAAGACGACAGAATCAGCTTAAGTTAAAAAATTACACGTCAAGAATAGTGTTGTTTATTACAAGTAGCATAATTACAACCTAAGAGTTACATTACTGTTTTGAGACTAACATATACAACAATGTCAAGTCCACAAAAAGATATCCAGGTCCAATCAAGGAGTCGGCTGCGTCGGAGTCTTATCCTTGTCCTGTTGCCCACCTGTCCGGTCAGAGAAAGAATTCGTTAGTGATAAGCAACCAAGTTAACGGAAAGACTAGAAAGGAAGACTTACCACCATCTGCTCCTTGATCACCTTGATCATCGTCCTCTACTTGCACACCTGCCTCCTCAGCTGCAAGCAACCGCATGCCCTCCTTCACCGCCACCTTCTCCTCCTTGGTAAACTGGGCGGTAACCACATCCATCCTGAAGGCCACACCACCCTCCTTATCCGCCTCAGCCTTGGCCTCCTCTAGAGCCCTGAGATAGATCCTAGCCATAACCCGGGGGTAATCATCCATCCAGGACAAGTTACCCTGCCTCCAAGTACGGAAGTACATATCCTGGAGCATCCCATCCATCATCCCCTCGTTCTCTTCAAACTCCCTCATTCGGACCTCAGAAGCCCGCAGTTTTGCAACAACAACATCCCTCTCCAATCGATACCGTAAACGGTCAGCCTGAAGGGACCTCCTCATCGCATCCATCTCCTCCTTCGACTTGGCCTGAGCTAGCTCCGCGGCCTCAAGTCTCCCCGATAGTTCCTCTACCCGCTCGAGGTCCGCTTGCCGAACCTCATCCACCATGGCAATGGCCATGTCGATCTGCTCCTTACAGACAGCCTCCTTCCCCCGGCAACAACATGCGCGCTCTGTCAATCCCGAAAGAGCGAGAAATGACATCAAGCTGCTCGTCTTTGAGGGAGCTAGGGAAGCAATCAGGAGGTGAGTTCAGAAGCTCTTGAGGACCGTGCCCGTCCACTAGCGATCTCGGGGTGGGCCCATGTCGTTCTGGATTCGGCTGAACTGGGGGCACGACGGGAGATTCTCTTCTGTCCGTAGATCTCTTCTTTTCTGATCGGGTTTCCACTTTGTGAGACATTTATCTACAAACGCAAAAAAGCACATTGTTAGAACACGGGATATAGAGATTCAAACGAACGAGTGTATATTGTCTAGTTCCACTTATAAACACGTAAAGTCATTCGGCAGTGCAAGGTCACAATGTCATTCGGCAGTTCAAAGTCAATCGGCAGTGCAAAGTGCAAAGTCATTCGGCAGTTCAAAGTCATTCGGCGGCTCAAGGGTGAGGGACATTCGGCGCTCACGATCTCAATGTCATTCGGTAGTTCCAAAAACATTAAAATCATAATCATCCGGTAGTTACCTGGTTCGGTAGTCAGAAGGTTTCAGCAGTGTAATTGATTCGGCAGAAAGAAAAATCTGGTTCGGCTATATCGATTTGGTAAGGAATATCAAAGGTGCATAGCCCCTACTTATAGGCAGATATGGGATACCGGACCAATTGATTCGGCACTCAGGGACCGAATGGAGATGACCAAAAAACAAAGCACGCCATATACATGCATATGCCCTACTTTGGGGGGCAAATGTTGGGTGTGTTTCGACCGGCTCCATCCCTACCACCGAATCAGCTCTCTAGACCGGCCCCATCCCTACCACCGAATCAGCTCTCTCCCAAGCTACCACTGGTCCAATTCCCATGACTACCGAACCACCTCCTTCCTCATGACTACCGAACCATTGCCCCAGACCAATGATGCCGAACCAGAGTGCCTACCAAACCAACCTATCTCCCACCTTACTACCGAACCAACACATGTCCTATCACCTGCCGAGCCAACTCCAAACCAGAACCACCGGACCACAGTACTACCGAACCAAGGCATTCCGGACCAACTTTTCCAGGCCAGATTGCATCGGCCCAGGCCCACCAGCAGCTATATACATCCAAGACCCCTGCTCCCAGCCTCACTCTATAAATAGAGGGGCAGGGGTACAACAATGGGGACAAGTTTGAGAGCTCAAGTACGGAGAGAACTTTCAAACAACTTTCAGATATTGGTATCAAAGCTTTGTACTTGTAATCTAAACTAGAGAAGAGAAATAAAATATAAAGTGGACGTAGGCACATTCTGGCTGAACCACTATAAATCTGCGTGTCTTTTGCAGTTTAGTCCCTGCTTTTCATATATTTGCATAAATCACCCAAATCACCAAGAACAACATAAAATCAATTAAATAATACGACTTTGAGGTGTTTGTCCATTTTTTGTGCAAACAATCTCTTTTTGATACTTATTTACCTGCAAGTTAGCTTAGAGTTTCTTTAGCATAATTATATAGTTGTTGTCATTAAAATCCAAAAAGAGCGGTTCTAACATTAATATGTCATGTACATCACAATATCTTTACAGTTTTATAGTTCTTGATGGTTCATTCATGTTCAATTGACAGATGTGGATTGCAAAAGCAGAAAATGACGAATCTAGCCCACCGAGTGCGCACAGGAAATGCTTTAAAATTTTAAAAAATTAATCCATGTTTGTTATCTATTTGTTACAGCAAAATCATAATATTCGGTCTGTTTGTTGTAATTTATTTTCTTATTATTTATTCTTTTTGTTTAAAAAATTGCAGATGAGCCCGTAATGCACCATCTTGGGTTTATTGATTTTATATTCAACTTGATTTAAATCACAATGTATTATTGAACTCTTGATACTTGAAGTCTAGATTTATATAACCTACGTAAATGTATCTTAAGTCTTACGATTAGATTTAGTTTTCTTGTGTGGTAACATACCAAAAAGAGATACGTGATCTTTTATCGACCGATGACTTGTAAAGTTAATAGTTTTTTTACTTCGAGTGTTAGTGGGTATTATGTAATTCCGTATCATGGAGACATAAATCAACGCATGTCACATACTCGTATGAAATTACAAAAGATTAAAATGCCTTTAAGAAATAGTATTACACTATTACTTCTTGTAAACCAACCCTATACATCTCTGTTTATTTCAATAAACAGATAAACACTGTCAAAAATATTTTAGAAATACCCTTAGCGTGATTATTCATTAAAAATTAATATGTATGTACATTCAAATATATTATAAATTTAGCTACTTTTTCTTTCCTATCCAACACTTATTTGTTTTCATCTAAGATTGAATTCATAACATATAAAATTAAAACATATATAAATCACACTTAGATAAGAATAAATTACCTCCACACATGTTCTTTTGGTGATAACTTTATCATATTATAAGCAATACAGGTTTACCTCAATCATAAAATCATAACAAATTGTCATTTACTTGACTCTTCTCCTCTTTACTTAAAGACACACACTCTCAGTTTAACATCACACATTATAAAATATGCCTGAAAATGTAACACGCTAGAAATAGAACAACAAGCTAACTCCACAACAATGTCAATGAACAATAGAGATAAGATAGTAAACGCATGGCTAAACAACGCGTACTTAAGAAGCACACCCATAATGATATCAACCATCATAATAACCATCTTATTCCAGCTTGTTGTGTACCTGCCAAGTCTATTTTGGCAGGACATCACAGAGCATTAACAACCCATCTCAAAGCCAAAAAAAACTGGAAGTATTATACAGGATATATACTTTAGGCACAAAGCTAAATAATATGCAATTGTTGTTTATGGATCCGGGTTATATTAATAACATAAAAACAAAATCGAAATTACCAAACAACTCCTGGAATTTGGCCGACGAGGTCGTTGATGCTGGAGTGAATATATGTGGTTGTTGCTGGTGGAGTGAATCGATGAGGTAGTTGTTGGTGGAGTGAACCGATGTAGTCGACGTCGTTGATGGCTGCTGGAGTGAATCAATGCGCAATCGACGATGGTTGTTGGTGCACTGAATAGATGCAATGTGGTGATGGCTGCTGGGGTGAATCGATGCGGTGATCGCCGCTGGAGCGAGTAGATGCGATGCGGTGATGCAAATCAAAGCTTTCGTGAATTTAGGTTAAAATTTTGGTCGATAGTGAAAGGGAAGAGAAAAGTGAAGACGGAGGGAGTTTTAACATTCCGCGGCCTTTTTTTTACTAAGTTAAAAAATATGCATTCATTTGAGCTCCCGCGTTTATAAAAGTAGTTGTTAAAACATAGTAGAGTGTTTTTTAGCTCAATTTGTAATTATATTTTTTACTTGAATCATTTTTATATAGCACTTTAATTAAAACGCTATCATATAATGCTATATAAACCATGTTTTCTTGTAGTGACCATACTAGTGCTAGTAGCATCACCTTTTCTGAACAGGGAAAGGGCCACTCTTATTTGTGCTTAGGAATGCCCCTCCCCCGCAAAAGAACCTGAGCCGGCCAGTGTTCGCATTAAAGCAGGGAGGAAAGGCAACTAGCATGTTGATCATAGCTACCAGCTGCACATCTCCTTGAAAAATCTTAGACCCACTCAACACTTTGATTTATGTCTGGACTAGTCTCCCCCGTAGGCACCGAGCAATGAGGCTAGAGAAAATTGTCCTATAGGGCTGAGACCCACCAGCCACCAGTTTCCTCAATCAATAGGTCACCGTATAGCTCCCTCATTTTTCCTCATCCTCATCCAGGTTAGCCATCACCTAGAAGTTCCTCTAAAAGCCCTCAACCATGTCCATAAGCAACCAAATACTCATCTGCATATCTGAATATGGCAGGGCTTAACAATAGTGCTCTTATCAAGCTCGCTTGCAAGCCCAACACATTATCATAGATAAATTCTCATAATCAATAATAAGTTCACATATATACTAAGTTCTTATGAACGGGTAGCAATCGTCACTCGTCTCTTCATTATACAACTCACTTGTACACACGAGTGCTTGAGCTAGCCATATGCTCTGATTCAGGTTTGGAACCGCGGTCACTTTAAAATTGGCGGTGTGTCACCCAAGTGAACCTCCAAGCCTTCATGCACTCCGGTTCAAGCTGGACCCATCCGCCACTTTGAATCTGACCGCTTGTCACCCAGGAGAACCCATGAGTTAACATATGCTCCCGCTCATGTTGGTGTCATGCGCCACTCTGCCTCTAGATGTTACATGATTCACATGAGCAACCGGGTTGAACTCTTCTCATTATCATACATTGCTATTTAATCTGTCTTGATAAAGCATTTCATCAAATAATACAGGGCTACGCTAGATATTTGAAATATGCTACCTACAAGCCACACATAAACAAACAAGAAAATATATAGCAATAAAATTCTTAGACAAGATTCACAACAAAAATATGTTTCATTTAGTCCAAAAGCATGGAGGCATAATGCCCGCCCTACTAGGTGTACAAAGATATTTTATGAGTAGCTAGCTAAAAGGAATAAAAAGAAGAGGAAGAGACACACTCCATGAAATGCTCTAGAAGTTCAAGCTTTAAATGGGCAGCTGAAACATGCCAACCTGAGTTCTTATCGCATCCAGACTGTAATTTGTTAATGGCAGTGAAAGGGGGTTGCACCGTCACCATTATAGCTTTCCACATCGAACCACGTAAATTTTGGTGTCTTTATTTTTTTTATTGCATTTTGTATTCTATTCTCCATGTTTAATTCGATATTACTCGAATATGCTGATTCGTAATCGTAGAAGTATGGCACTATAATTACTCTGTGATCGTCTTGGGTATTGTGGGACCAAAAATCTGACCAACATTTTGGTGCTAGAAGGAGGGTCTACCTATCCTCACTCAGTTTTCATTCGACCACTACTTTCACAATCACAATCAACATGGACATGGAAGAAGCTTTCGTCCACAAGCCAATTCCATAAAGGTGCTCAGATCCATGGCATTCAACACCGCCTGATGCCGCACAAAGAGATACACGGTAGGACACCTTTTTACCTTTAACCATTATTATTCATGATCTAACCTTCCAATTCTTACTACGTAAAAATATTATATCCTGAGCTGAAGTTTCATAGTACTGTACATTTTATTCGTGTCTATAATTGTTTATGCATATTAATCGTGCTTTCGAAAATAAGTTATCATACTTGTTGCTTGTAACCCATCTTGAAACCTGATTTAAAAAAGAAATGCTTCATATAATATGGAAAAACCATGTCCATCAGTGCAAACCTAGCCCAATCACGCTGTAAGTCACCGCCAATGCCATCCAGCCCAGATAATTATGTTGTTGGAGAGCAAAAATGGCACTCTCATTATTCAGAATGGTGATACTAAACTAAGATGCATCGGCGTAAGGATTTTAAAGTGAAGTTCGCATATGCTAGAAAAACATCATGACCTAAAATAAACGTGAATTCCAAAATTCATCATGGAGAACCTTCTCCTGACCCTTCACAGTTCACTGCCAATGGTCGCTAACCAAGCCAAGCACATGGTTAATAGATAAAAACGACAATCTCAGCACTGAGAATGGTGAAAATGGATGCAAATGCTTGAAATTGCATAAATGCAATCCGACTCTTCAAATAATTTACTGCGCTGGACGTAAGGATATTAAACGGTCCAAACCGGCTATCAAAAAAAAACTACGCAAATGCAGCCCGACATTTAAGCCAAATAACTAAACTAGACGTAGGGGTATTAGATGGCCCGAATCGGTATAAAAATCTCTCTATGTTAACTAACGTGACATAACCATACTAGACGTAACGATATTAGATAGCCTGAACCAGTACAAAAATACTATGTGCATGAATTAAAAAAGTTGTAAATACGCGACTTAACTTCACAGTCAAACATCAGTCCGCCCTCAAATAGTAGAACGGACCGTGCCAAGTGCACAAATATGAAACTACTTCCAAACAGCGGGGAAATTCATACCAAACATGCAGCAGAACATGCATGCTAAAAATCAAGTTCAGGAAGCATGAACTGGACAAGAAGTTAATGCAAAAAACGGCAAGGAAAGACAATGCATGGAATGTACTACAACCTTCAGATCAAGTATAATTCTAGAAACTATTTAAAACCTGTCATATTCCATACATTTGCATACACTTCACTGGAAAAGATAGATAAAAACAATCACAATACGGGTTATAGTAAATGTTAAGTTCATAAGACTATAACGTGTAACAAAACAAAACAACACTAAGAATTTGATTCGGACTCAAAAGGAGCATTAGCTATGATTCTTCTATGGCTATCTGATCTTCGACCCTCTAACGTTGCATGCTGAGTGGAGCTGCCCCTGAGTTGGGAAGCAGGAGACATATCATCTAACTCAGTAATAATAACTGATGAACGACTGGGAGTAATGCCAACATAAATGGCTCAAGGATCGTAGTTAGGGCTGGACTGGGTATCACATAATCATCCGGATTAAAAATGTATTCCGCAATATTATATAAAAAGGTTAAGTCAAGCTCGGGTTAGAGAAGAAAAAAAATCTATCAAACGCTTTACGAAAACGTCAGCCATGACCCTCGTGACTCACACTTTATATATTAGCTCTACCAAGGAAGCCCTATCCAAACTACCTAGATAAGTAATGGAGGTTCCACACGGTGTAGTAACTGGGACTCCACCAAGGGTCTGTATATGGGGTTGAGACTCTAAGGAAGAAATTTTACTTTCAAAAGCATTCACGCGCTCCATAGGTACCTTCCTAATCCGATCAATCTCATCCAAAAGCTACATCTTCGTCTTCTTAGTAGTACGAGAATAGGAACCTAATAATTCCTACCGGTAGATGTAACCTGCGAGTTGCTATTCCTGGCGGATTTTGATTCCCTTATGTAATAGTTCTTTAACTTAATAAACTTGGCCTCATAATAGATTTTCAAATCATTTTTCCACTTCAAAACAACATCAGGGTCTGCCCTCGGAGGAGGCGTAGGGGTGGCACTAGGCCTAGAAACTACACCTGGAGCCAGGGCTAGTATCATCTTCAAAGCTAATTTTCTTTACGATCTACTCAGACAACTCTTCGACTTTGCGCTCTAGACCCTTGATCTCATCTATATACACGATCCTGTATGTGATTGCCACATCCTTTAGCAAACCTTCCAGTTTAGCAATTCGATTTTGTGATGATTTACGCCTTTTTTTCCAATTCTTCTACCTTGAAGCATTGTTTAGTAATGCAATTATATTTCCATACATTAACCTGCTTAGACTCTTTTAACTCGCGTCCATGTCTATCAAATCGTATGCATAGTTCTTCATGAATCTCATCGGCCACCAACTCCTTTTGCTTAATAATATCTGCATAGGCAGCCTCAAGCTCTTTGATTCAAATTTCATAATCCCCAGTGACGGTGGAAAATAAAGGATCTCACAAACAAGGAATATGATGGGTAGCGCCGATGTAAGAAATATGTGAAATCTTTGAACAAAGAAATCACCAGGAAAGAATCAATAAGCAAACAAGCAAAAATAATGATAATAATAAAGGGATTACATGGAAGTACGCATATAATGTGCGTAAGTATTTTATTTGAGCGGTAACTGAAAAATATAAATACAAAAAAAGAAGGAGCCCTATTTTGTTTGCGCCTAAGTCTCTCTTTAAACCATAATAAATGGGGATGCTCTAAGGGAAGAGATTCACTTTCTAAGATGGAGCCTCACTTGCACGGTACAAAATCGTGTAGCACATCCCTTTTGTGAATAACTTATGTAATTTTGGATAAAAGGCCTTTAGTATCTTTTCTTAGTTGGGTGATAATCTGCTCCAATTCATTCTCCCTCCTACGTGCAAAGGTCACCCTCATCAATAGTTTCTCTATTGTCTGCCTTTCTAAAACCTTAAATTGTTGAACTAAACTACTTCTTTCACATGACTTTGATAAAAGGGAGTTACCAAAACTTAATGTTTTTACCTAAAAGAATGAAGCAGAAATTAATATACCGAGTAACAGATACGCATAATGATGATTTCATTAACAAACTTTATTTTTGACAAAATGACAAATTAAAGCCTGCGTAGTACCAGCGCAATAGAAAATATATTTTAAAAAAAGGAAAAGGAGGGAAGGAGAGAAGCTTAAAAAAAGCCTGAAGGTTCAGATATTTACTTCCTTAACATCTATAGATCCTGGTGGAATAACCTTGGACTGAACTTTGGAAGTAGTAGGGCCCTTGCCACTATTAAAATCATCAGATATCCTTCTACATTAGGATTATACTTAAAGAACTGTCTCTTTACTTAAGTATAAGTGTTATAAAGAACATTATGAGCTATTTTGTCCAGAGCTTTCTCCACTTTAGAAAGTTTCCATTCCAATCAGCTTATTTTCTTCTTTTGCTGCATGGCGTCTTGTTCCATATCCAAAAGCTTTTTGCAAGACGCTTCCAGTTGAGCTTTGTAATCTGCCTCCTCTTTGTTTACTACCTCAATGTCTAGGGAGGAAGCATCCAAGTCCCGTATTAACTTTGAAATTTCTTCCTAAGCAGTAGTAAGAGTCGGCTCCAAATTATTGAGCCTATTGTGGAGTTCCATCCCAAGAGTGTTGACCCAAAAACATGAGGATTATAATTAATAACAATGCACCTAAAACCATAACTAGATAAAACTAACATTACAATACGTTAACCTGAAAGCCATAACGTTGCAAGTCCGAGAAGACTTCCCCAAAAGGTGAACTAGAAGTAGGTAACAGAGGGGGAGTCGGTGCACTGTAATCATCAATAAGCAGACGACCCATCCTCTCCACCAGATCAGACACTGCACCCTCTCCTGGAATAACCAGGAAGTGTGAAGAGGTGAAAAGCATGCTAATGGGTAGCATAGAAGCCACAGTACCCGGGGGAGGAGGCGGAAGGTCATCCACCCTTGGTTGTTTCTACTTACTCTCGTATGCAGAATTTCATGCTTGTCTCTTCTTTTCACTTTTCCTCCTCGTCGAAGTAAAAGCAGAGTAAAATGAATAAAGTCAGCACATACAAGACGTTAAATTTTAATGAATAACAAAATGAAAAAACATACACACACACACCCACACACATGCATATACCATGTGAAGTAGAAATGGCAAAGTCATGTATAAAATGGATCTACAAAAGTGATGATGCGTGCGTAGAAAATTGTGCTTGTACAGTAAATCTTTAGAGAAAAGGTGCGACCAATTATGGGCATCATCGAATAACTTCAATGCAACCGCCCCGCGTTGTGAAAATGGCTTCTTTTCCTCTTTAGTAAAGTCCGGACGGTCCACTAAAAGAGAAGAAGATGCAAATCAGTGCAAGAAGGGAAGTTAACAGAAAAGAAACATGAAGAGAGGTGGACGCGGTACTAGGCTCTTGGAAGGAAAAGACAAATCCATCCAAGTTAGAAACAAAAAAGAATCGATCCGCCCATCGATAAGTTTTACAAGGATAAGAGGAATAAAGGGATTTGGTGGTCTGAACGAAACATAATCGTGTGCATAACGAAGAACGGTTCTCCCTTATAGAATACAAGAAGGCTAATTCTCTACAAAAGGGAGTAGTCAAATTCTCGGCATACAAGACATAAGTACAGGTCAGAAGGTAGTAAGAAACCAAGGCCAATTGAATGGGAGATAAGCCGAACATTGCAAGTCATTCCTTAAGAGGGGGATGGAGAGCTAAGTAAAGGCCATATCTGATAGGCTCAGATGATACCAAAACATACCCTTCGGGTGGCAAATGGATGCGACCGAAGAGTGAGGGAACCCTAAATTTGTAACCGCTAATACCAAAACTAGCCAAAATCCACTCCACCCAACTTTTCTCATGAATGGTCGATGGCAATTCAATAAAAATAGAAACACGACTGGAAGAGCCAAGACGATCATCAGAGGCCATTAATAAATAAACTAAGTAGAATAAATGAATTACTCGCAACACAACATAAATCAACCTGAAGATAACAGAAAATGGGGCTTCTTATATCATTTTAAATGAATTAATCAAGGAATTCCAATGAAGGATCTCGATAAAAAAAGACCGTGAAAGTAACCATTCGAACTTGAAACAGAAAAGCAAATTAGCAATCAACTTCGGAGACGCCTAATAAAATAAACGGAATGAGTAAGAAAATTCGACTTGTAGATAATTTGGGATTAATCCAAAGAGAAATGTGAAATCCAACTTCCTCATATGGTTTATTCTATCTCAAACTGGTAAAAGAGTAAGTGGGGAAAGAAGAAGTAATATATATAAATTAGCAAATGAAATCCAAACCTTAGAACCCCGAAACACAATGAAACCACAGACATTGGATATCTGTCATTCACCAAAAACTAAATATATTCTCTTGGGATATGAAATGATTCATATAAAAGTGGACAAAAAAACAACTAACCATAATGGAACACGTGTATAGAGCATTAAATGCGAAATGAATGATTAGAAGGCTTGAAAACTGGATATGGATTGACAAGTCCGCCCTAATAGGCATTAGCCCGACTTGGAGGGCAAGTGTATTACCCACTTTTTGAGATGTAGTAAGAT
Source organism: Allium fistulosum (assembly GCA_030737815.1). Taxonomy (NCBI): domain Eukaryota; kingdom Viridiplantae; phylum Streptophyta; class Magnoliopsida; order Asparagales; family Amaryllidaceae; genus Allium; species Allium fistulosum. Next base: position 906,075,904 of record CM060903.1, read on the forward strand.
ATGAAAATTGGCTAAACAAATGAACTGTGAAATAAGTTGTGCAGGACCAAACACATAGCACAGTAAACTCGCACTACAACCCTAAAACGAGGAGAAGGACAAGTATCCTTAAGATGCAACTGCACCTATATATCACATTGAAATGATAGGATGATAAGGTCAACAAAATCACTACAAACGCAAGTCGAGGTCATAAGAGGTCAAATATGCATAGCAGTAAGCTAGCTTCGTCAATAGAAATGAACTGTACTACATTTCATATTTACAGTAAATCACCTAAGTGCTAAGTGTAAAAGCTGACCATTATGTGCAGAACTAAGCAATGAAACCAAATAAAGCCCAAATGCATCGATTAGCTATATTCATGTTTCATGACCCAATTGAAAGATTCTTAGCGCAGAAGCAAGCAATCATTTTGTAACAGCCAACGCAGCATTAATGCCAGCCCAAAGAGGATCGAGGCAAGCCAAACAAAGAATAACTGTGCCATGCTTGTAAACTACTCCAATTCTGATAGGAAAACCAATTCCAATAGGCAAAGCCAGCCAATTGCATCCCTATCAAAATCGAGTCTGTGGCAACCGAGCTACAGTGGCATACTTTGGAAGCATAAACCCCATATTGCACCGGTGAGAAGTTAGGTATCACTCCCCAAACCCATCCAAAACTGCGTTACATAGCCACTTCAAATTTCCAAACTTTTATAATCTTGGACTAGGCTACAATCCCACGTTGGAACAAAATCCAAGTGATGGGAACCGACTTGCCCTCTTAGTATTCATCTCAAATCGGAGCTGCAACACATCTACTTAAAAGACTATCCCCATGCAGGGATAAGGCACAAACTAATACTAACATCTAACTTAGCAGGACTGCGCCACAATTTCATATCACATAACAAAGATGCAACAACGCCACTATCCCGAGGTGGCATTGGAGGAACAAAACTACACTATAGTCCAATACCAAAGATAAAGCGACAAAGCTGCGCTGAAACTTTAAGGGAATCCCGCCCAAGGCAAATGAGTTGCACTAGACATATCCTATCCTTTTAACAACTCTAAACCCAGATCTGCGCTGTGCCCACTCAGCACTCTTTATGTAATGACCCCCCTTTTCTGTACAGTTTAAGCGACCGATAAACCATACATGACATGCTCAAATTGAATGGAAAGGCAGATAGTTAGGGAAAAGAAAGAAGGAAGAAGACAAGGAGAAAAATAACAACACATAATGTCACAGTGAAACAAATAATCTATAATATACAATAAATCTTTACATAAAAATAAACCGTAATATATGTATATACAGACATCAATCAGAGTATACTAACCTATTTCATCCTAGAGAGTTATAACAACCTGTCCTCACAATTGCTGATAAATACAACACTGGATGCAACGGAAAAATAACTATGTACGTAAATACGTCTCTGGGCCTCTATCTCGTATCCTAAAGCTCCCAAGTCTCCAACTAAATCTGTAATATGCTCGATCTGACCCGAGCATTTAGGAAAAAAATGCCTAGGTCAGTCTGGTAAAACTAGCGTGAGAAACTCAAACCATAAGAAATTTTTATTTATTATATCTTTAAAAATCTTTTAAAAATCAAAGGTATCCCGTGAGACCACACCGCACATAAACACAGACGGGTTTTTACCTTACGATAACCAAACCTTTATATCAGAAAATATAGTGATATTATAATAATGTCTAAGGGTGAAAATAATACTAATCAAGTAGCTGTGATGCTCGTGAGTGTACATCACAACAATACTAGGTATATAATAAAAAACCGATAAGGATCGTTCGCTAATTGTGTAAGATTCCATGGAGGTGCCCTTAGTACTTCGAGAAACGATCCTCCTGCACAAGGATCAGAGATATCCTTCCGAAGCAGCATACATCCCTAGTGATGTACCATAGGAAAAACATATCTGGTCTCGCTAAGACCAAGTGCATCACCTCATGCATGCATAACAATTGTAAGAAACGTCTAGGTGGAGACAACTGCACCCTATGGGTTTTCCAATCGTACTGGCCATGGCCTCTTACCTCTGGTTTTAGTCATTACCATTGATGAGGCTATGTCCGGCATTCCGGCTCATGCACCGCCACTAAAATAGATCATGGAATCCTACATGGATTCCCATACCCCAATGGGTCTCGCAACCACACATGAATTCCAACATCTCAATATATCACGAGACTCTATATGTTTTCAAAGTGGTTACGGTTTTTCGAGTCATCTCTTATGAGTACACTCTTCCGATCCCTGTCGTTCCAAAAACCAATCGTCGATTTTACGGAATGCTCAATACCAGTTCTTTAAGAAATAATCAGACAATACATAAAAACGGGGATCACCTCCTAACCATTTAAGTGGATGGATCTCCTCATCATTTATCTAAAAGAACAAAACGAGTTTATACGTACAGTATAGCACCATAGACGGTAACTATACTAAAATTTTCGTATTTCTCCTAGATATTTCCAGAGTCAAAGTCCTTCGGTGTTAAGTAGGAAATATTTCCATACCACCAAAATTAAGAAGGATTGCATATTAAGGCCAAGATTTGATAGTCGGTTATTTAACTATCAAATAAAAAAACATTCAAACAAAGATTTCATTTCCCATGGAAATCACTAAGCCTCATTAAATTAATCTCTCATTAATTTAAAATCACATTTCAATATTTATTAAAATACCTATATACTTATATCATCGGAATAAGTATACTCACAAACATTCTTTTTAAAAATACTTAGAAACGTTTAGAAATAGATATGGAAATCATCGTCCTGTATCAACCATGGATCGCAGTTTACTCAATGATTACATCGCTATCCCAGCGAATCCATAGAAAAATGTAGGCAATTCCCGCCCTTCGAATTACGCCATGAAAATCAACCATTTCTTTCCAAAATCTTTTTTTTCATTAATATCTTAAAATCTATTTATAAAGCTTCTTAATAATTTTCCAAGTTTAATTAAGAAAAAATACTCGTTATAAATCTCAAAACATTTTATAAAACTTCCCGTTTTTGAACTCTAAAACCCATTTATAAATCTCCTTTCAGAAATCATTAAAACCTAAACTCTTTTTCCCAATTCCAAAATCTCTTTCCAATCTATAAATCTCTTTTATAAATCCTTTTTATTTGATAAAACCCTTTTCAAAATCTTTCATTTAAAAACAATTCCCTTTAAAATAAACAGTTTACTATTTCTAACCATCTTCTTATAAAACCATTTATTATCCCAAAACACCTTTTAACAAAACAAGTCCATCAACTAAACACTTGTCACACAGCAAGTTACCATTTAAAACACCCTTTTTATTTAATTATCTTTAAACCTCATTTAAAAAATAACTTTAGAACAACACTAATAATACATTGAATTTACTGTAACCAAAATTATTATAATAATATATTAACTTTAAAATATAATAAAATATTTATTTATAAACAAAAATTAAATTATAAATAGTAATTAACTTAAAATCAAATTTTTATCGAATAACTTTAATTAAATAATTAATTAACTTTTAAACAAATGATTACAATATAATTAGACATTTTCAAAAATAATAGTTAAATAACTTGGAAAAATTATTTCTTAATCTTTATGAAATATTTTAAATAATCATAAAATAATTAACCTTTTATTTTTATTTAAAACAATAATCAATTATCTTTTAAAACATTATCAATAAATAATAATTATCTTTAAAGTCTTATTAATAATTAATAAGTAATAATAATTATCTTTAAAATAACTTTCGTAAATAATTAACTTTTCAAATTAGAAGAGGCTTAGCAACTCCAACGGTACTTAATCATAAATCCCGTTCTTATCCAAGTTATAATTCAGGTGTTTACATAACATCAAATATGTAGATTTAACTCATAATTAATAGTTGATTATGAATACAACGCTTATCCAATACAAATCAATTTGAAGGTAATTAAGTGCCCACACTAGTGTAATAGCAGAACAGGTTTAATTTCTGCTAACAGATGTCCAAATATAACCTACCCTGTTAATAATAGCGGAACGATGATTTATTCTGCTAAACAGATGTTCAATTACCATATTCAATCTAATTTAACTCAACGGTATTTTATTTGGCCACATAAACATCAATAATTAAGGTATATAAATTTAAACGACGTTATTAATTGAAATAACGTAATTTAAATTTAGTCAGTTTGCATATTTCATAAATTTATACTTGTCCAAAGCTATGAATAAGTTGCACTATAATGTTGTACTTGTTAATATGAGTCCATCGCAAAAATCCATGGGAAAATCGGATTTCAAATGATCGAGATATGAATTTTCAAAGTTCGTTTTAAACTTTAACTAATCAAATAAAATTAAAATTACTCACCCAGTCTCAATACAAACCCAGACCAAAACAAATGAACCCGCGTGAACACCCCTTCTTTTTCCCTAATCTTCCTCTCCTCCTTCCAGTATCACCATTTTGCGTGCACGGCGTGCACGTGCATCTCCATCTCCACCATCTATCGACGCCCCAAAACCAATAACAAGACTGCCTCGCCAAGTTCGACCTGACTGTGCCTTCGCCTACCCCTCTCATTCCCCCGCCTTGGTTACGACTTTAGCTTTGACCATGCACACGTGCACGTACAGGATCAATCTCCACCACCATTCGACCAACTGGTACCACACGCGAGTTTCTTTTCTCTTGTCGATCTCAATCATCCCCACCTCGATGAACCCATGCCCCCTATCAAAAATCGACCACCTATCCAACCCAGGTAGTTCCAAATCACGTCCATGACCTACTCTGTGCGATAACTTTTCACATCGATTAGCACCAAAATCTGACCGCGTGTACACTTCTCTACCTTGAATCCAACGCCACACTCCAATCGAGCCATCGTTGCTTACATCTCCAACCATCTTCGACCCTGCTATCAATGAACGTCAATCGTCGACACGTAATTGCACTGAAACTTCCCTAAAAATAGTACGCTTCGATACGAACTCAATGATGCTAGCGGCGTCGAACGGTTCGACCCGGACCAAGAGAATTTGATTTTTGAAATTTATGAACAATATTTTTCCAATTCTGATTTTTGGTGATAACTCGATCGATTCTCAATGAAATCGAACGCCGTCAATTTCTAAAAATACTAAACAGATGGAGGGACAACTTTCATGGTGGAGGTCGGGACCGAAACTCGACGGTTTGGGCTGTATTGATTTTTGAAGTGGTGGAAATGTTTTATTTCATTCTCTTTGAAGCTTACTGTAAAGGGAAAATGAAACAGGGGGAAGCAATGTCAGGAGCAAGAAGAAGATGATGAAGAAAAAAATCTTGAGCTATATAGGTAGATCAATGGACGAACTATCAGTCCAAACTCCAAGATTAGTGCCACAAAACTAGGCTGAGATCAAGGATGGTATGGAGTAGGGAATGGAACAGGACTGTGCTGCACAAATTAGTATTATAAAAATATAGATTTGATTATGTATTTTAAATTTATGATTGTTGTGCTTGGTGTGTTCACTACCCAACACAGTTGTGACGACCCACATTTCGAAAGGTTTAAATTGACAATAATCCACACATGTCCAACTTAAACAATCTGAAACACAGATAATCAATGGGGTTAATTAAAAAAATAAGAAAAGAAGAAAAAAACTCAGAATCTCGTAGCGGAATGACAAAATATAATAATCAAATAAAAAGTTCATGAAGCTGTTTATACTATACATTTGATTAAAAATTTACAACATCTATCAGAGTTATATATATAACAAAACTAAATAAAACAATGCAGCGGAAAAACATGATGTAGGGAATAATACTAGTAATAATAATATACCAAATCTTCATCTTCGTTCTCCAGAAAATAATCTTCAATGCGCTAAAATACTCAGGGCTGACCCGAGCGTAATGAAAAAATAAAACACTCGAGTCAAGACTAAAATATCCTTATGTGAGTCAAATCAATATCACATATAACATGAGTGTAATAGCGCCAGAGATGTTTATAGGTTTTACATCTCCTATCCTGTGTATATCGTGCGTGCAATAACTCAAGAGATGCTACGGGATTTTCCATCTGTTAAGGATCCGTCAAAATATCTATATATAGTAGAATACGCTATATATATAATGTCTAATCAGTCAAATAAATATTTTTCTTAGCATTAAGGCGTTACATTAATCCCCCTTAATGCGTATTAAGCATTGTCGTACAGTTTGCATATAACGCCCCAGTAGCACGTCGGGGGATAGGGATGTGCCGTGATACGACAACACTAAACAAAAATCGTAATGGTCTCATATAGGGATAAAAGTATGATAAGGCATGTGAGGCAATGCCCAAGGTAGGATACTACCAGTTCGGGTCGCAGGGCTGGTGGTTACACATCGTAGCCACGATCGCCCACCACGTACATCCATCCCATATCGAGTCAAAGGGAGGTCATCCCAAATCAAGGTGCACCTATCAAAACCAACATCAAAGGAAATAGTATGGACCAAGTCCAAAAGAAAATCGAAGAACGGATGTCCACTAGGGGTAGCTAGCCCACTTGGCCCCGTCAAGCCGTCCTGTTTTAGTCATTTCAAATTGGCACAAGTGCCGGGGTCTATCCATCATCATTCTCTTTCTTCAAATCCAGCAAACGTATGCCAAATCCAACCACTTTATTCTGGAGACTCCTCCGCGTACATAGTTGTTGAAGTGGTTCTAATATTGACAGAGAGTATGCCAATAAGAGGCCCTGGTCTATTTAACAACCAAACGTCGTTTTACACACCGGTTGGTAATTTTACATTTCAAAAACGATTCATACTTGATATCAAAATATCATTTATTTCAAAATCATTATATTCACTTTGAAATCAATTTCATTTCAAAATCATTTCGAATTACGACTTAGGTTATAACTTCAATTTAACCATATTCGTATTTAAATCAACGATTTAAATGCAACAATTCCAACTTTGACCGGTTTGAATTTTTAGAAAATAGTTTGAATAATTTTAAATAATTTAAAAGTTAAAATAGTTTAATATAAAATAGTTTGAGTATTGAAAATGGTTTATATAGTAAAATAGCTTGGAAAATAAAAATAATTTGAATATTTAAAAAGATAGATTTTAAAAAGTTTATTAAAATAATTTATTCGAAAATAGTTTCAAAGTCAAACTGGTTCAATTCCAAATCTTTCAATTCAAATCATCTTCAATCTCAATTCAATTTAAATCGACTCAGTTTCGATTTCAATTCAAATCAATTTTAATTTCCAGTTTACTCCAAATCAACTTCGATTTCGATTTCAATTCAAATTAATTTCAATTTTGATTTTCAATGATTCGATTCAAATAGTTTAAGTTTCAATTCAATTTCCAATTTTAAACCATTTCAATTTATATAAAGTTCGAGTTCAATTTTAGAATACTGATTTAAATCACTTAATTCAAATTAAACTTCAATGTTCGAATTTAGATTCAAATCTTCAAAATAATTCAAATCCGAGCTCAAATTTTGAAATATCAATTTATATCACTTTTACTTAAATAACTTCGAAGTTCAAGTAAAAGTTCAAACTTTTTAAAACAGTTCAATTTCTGTAATTCAAGTCATATTTCAATCATAACTTCAGATTCCAAATTAAATTCTTTAAAATAATTTCTTTTAACAATTTTAATTTCAACATTTCAAGCTCGAGTTCGAAAATAATCCAATTCCCATATTTCGATTCCATTTTATTTTTATAAAACAAAATCATTTGAATAAATTCAAATCCAAGAAATTAAAAGCATTTAATTTAACCAATCCGGTGCCCATATATAATTTTCTATCCTATGGCCAAGTGATAAGTTATTTCGGTTTAATTTTAGGGATGGATATATATCATTTCAATCCAAATCAAAGTGTCATAGGTATATACCATTTCGTCCTATTTCTTAATTTATTCGAATATAATGCAGATAATAGTTTATATGATGTCAATAATATACAAGGTGATAACAGGAATCTTTAAAAATAAACAAACAACAAATCATCCAAAATATCAACTAATAGCATCCATCGCAATCAACATTCCAAAACAGTCAATATATCACAACAGTCGACCATTTATCAAAAATCGGGAATTTAACTAGCAGTTTAATTCCAATTTTAATTTAACTGTCAATTTTAATTTCCAACTGTTAATTCATATGTCAATTTAAATTTCAATTAAATTACCAAATAACAGTCAATAAAATTTAATTAGTTTATGATATCAATTTAACGAATATAAAAATATTTTTGTCTTTTTGAGCGTTTAAAACACTCACCTTTATTTGAAACCGAAAATTTTCCATCTTCAAATAAATTCCAATTCGATTCCATGTCGTAGACGACGTTGATACGAATCCAACGCAACTCGTTTCGCTCGAATTGGACCTCGTACGAGAAAGTTATACGATAATTAGTATAATGACATAATTAAAAGTTTAATTAGCCACTTAACTAAAATAATTAATTAAGTAAACCAAACCTAATCACCTGCCCAGTTCCCACTTCTCTCCTTCCCAGGCTCGAGCCTACGCACGCGAACTTCCTTCATTTATTTTTATTTTTATCAACGTTGATCGCATGCTCCAGGCACGACGTCGCGCTCCCTGCAGCCACCATCGACCGTGATGCCTCCCCAGCCATCGCGCGCGCGTATCAACGCACCCAAACTCTAAAATCTGAGCGACAAACACGGGCAAATATCGACCACTACGCGACAAAACGAGATGATCCAACCGTCCACAATGTTGAGCTCGACGAGATCTTCAACTTTCCTTTTGGTGGCATTTGATTTTGATGAGCGGATTGAGAGAAATCAAGGAGAGAAGATGGCGAATTTTCAGCCATTAACGTGAGAGAGAGTGGCTGTGTGATTTAGGGTTACGCAAAAATGAAATGGACACGACCTATTATATAAATTTCCGACACTATTTATCTGCGAAAATTCCGAACTCCAAACGAAGCGTGCCGCTTGGCGTTCCATATGTTATACCCTTATTCCGAACACAATAGAACATATATCGGGAGCCAATTCCATCATATTCAGAAGATAGCTTTTCAAATCAAATTATTTTAATTAAATTCCTTTAATTAATTTCTACGCGTTTTAAGCTCGCACTGCCAAACGATATGTTTGATCGCTACGAAACTTGAAATCCTATAATAATTCACTATTACGGATCTAATGAAACTAGTTTCATCGAAATCTATGATAGTGTCCAAAAAGACTATTTTTACAGGTTAATCTTTCCAAAATAAAATATTCATTTTAAATTCAATTTTAAAAGTAAACAATCTTCATTCTTGTTTAAATAAAATTTAAATCAACTTTTGAAATCATTTTCATTCACATTAAATTCAAGATTCAATTATTTAAATAATTTCCAATATTAAATTTAAATAATTTAATTATCCAATAAAATGCTATAATTGAAATAAAAGTTATTTAACTTTTAAAATTTAACTTTTAAAATGAATTTAAATAGCAAAACAATTACTACACTTAATTCCACTTCTTTATATAAAGTATTCCAATAAATTACATTAATAATTATTAAATTTTATTTCTAACCATTTTTGTTCAATAATCATATTAAATTTAATAATTTAAAATAGTTAAAAATACGGGTCGTTACAATCTCCCCCACTCAAAACTTTTCGTCCTCGAAAAGTTGTTAAGTAACGAATTTAACATTTGATATATTTTACTCAAAATAATTAACTTATAAACATTTAAATCTTATTAGAAAACTGTTACTACGCTTCCGCTACGCCACTCTGATACCAACTTTACGGAAATTACAACTTATTTATAAAAACAAGTTATAAAAATTTTCTAACACCCGGATTTACAAAAAATTTCGGCAGCGTCTCCTTTGCGCTGCTCAATCGTAAAAATTTTTACAATACAAATATATATCACAAATATACATCTCATCTTAATGATGAGGCATCCCATAGGGAAAAAATATAAAAGTGCGGTATGTAATCCGAGATATGTACCTTATTATTATTAATACAAGCGAATTCGCTCATATTAAGCAAGCAAAAGCAAATCAAATCCACGTATACTCCAAACGATCATCGTATGTACCTATCTCAACTCAAATTTGAATATTAGTTGCATATAGAAGGATATAGAAACATGTATGAGTTTAATAGACTATATAACATGAATTTTGAATCCAAGTCATAAGCACAAACACTAATACACAACCATAACAATCATATGCAATCAAAAACAGTTAAAAAATGATTTACAACAAAAGAAACCATTCAACAAATAATATTCATCCAATTAATTCATAACTATATGAATTTATATTATCCAATGTCTATAGCTAATTTATACACTTCATTACTTATTAACATCCAATTTTTTATTAACATTTAATTGGTTTACTTTCAATTTATTTACATATATTTCATTTACATTCAATTTATTCAAATTTCAATTATTTCACTTTTTGTTAACACATTCATATCAATTCATTTATGGACCATTTTATAAATCATTTCATTTAACCTTATTTAAGTTAAATTTTATTTCATTACCACTTAGTATGTTCTCTTTAATACTAATATCATTTATAAACTATTTCATAAAACCATTTAAGTTTATTATAAACATTTTATAAAACGCAACTCATGTTTATTATTATTTCATAGCTTAAGTTCATATTAATTCATTGTTTCACTTCATTAGTTCATTTCATTAATTCATATCATTAATTCGTTCCATTCAACTTGACTTAAATAAAATTTCATTTCATAATTCAAATTTCAACTTCTTATTTCATTAATCATTTCTTAAGTTTATAATCATTTTGTACAGAAGTATCTTCTTTTACACAATATTATTCAAATTATAATTATCTCAGAAAGCTACAACTAAATCTTAAAACATTCTTTGCAATTTTTTTATTTTTTATTTTACAAACAATTTACAAAGATATGATTTAATTTATTATTTGTTTACCTTCTCTTAAGTTTATATATTTAAATAGTATTTCTTTTTACCACTCAAATTATTCATTTAACATTTCTTAGAACATTAACTAAGTATGTAACATTTCTTTATCTAACATTCACTTATTTCATATTCAATTAGTTAACATTCAATTTATTAAAATTCATTCCATTTGCATTCAATTTATTTACATCCAATTTAAATCAAATTCAATTACTCATATAAATTTTACTTACACCTATTTATTCTCATTCAATTTCTTTCACATCCAAATTGCATTTCATTTTATAATTCAAGTTCGTATTCATTCTATTAATTCATTTTATAACTTAAGTGGAATTAGTTCACTTTACTAATTCATCTAGTTCCATTCAAATCCAATTCAATTCATTTAATCTTTATTAAGTTAAACTTTATTTCATATAATCCATTACTCAGTTTATTTAACTTTATTTAAGTTAATTTTTTTTCTTTTCTTATCATTCACATTCAACAAATTTAAATTTTGTTTTTAGCTTAGTATTTCTCAAATCTATAAGTTATACAAACTAATTCACTTAAAATTTCATTTCATTATTTTATCTAATTCGTTTCAAATACAATTCACTTTCATTTAAGCTTTCTTGAGTTAAACTTCATTCTACTTATTTCATTTCACTAACTCAATTTATTTAACATTTCTTAGGTTAATTCTTTTATTTCATATTTCAAATCCAAATTTTCATTTGTTTGCTTAACCAAAACATTCAACCGTTTTTAAAATTCGGTCTTACTTTCTTGTTCAAATTCATAAGTTATAAACTTATTTCTTATCTATAATATTTTCAATTTATAAAACTATTTTCATATATTTATCAAATCATATTTGGAATATTTTTCATAATCAAAACTTGTTTTAACCGGGAATAAATTTCTTTTGGTAGCAATTCTCACTCAGAAACTCAAAAATGAATACTGGCGATGTTGTAGTCATCCCCAAAGTTATTTCCCAGCGACTAAAGCGAGTTCAATGCTTTTATTTCTTTCAAAAATATTTTGAAAATATATTTCTAGTCAAAATACTTTCAAATAATATTATTATTAATTTCGAAAGCTTTGAAAACAATTTTGAAAATCAACTGGATTTTAAATTCTAAAATTCTTAGCTTTTAAATCCTTTCTATTTATAAGCTATATTATAAATATACTTATACAATTCCATTACCTTATTATGAACACATTTCGTTAATTTACATCTTTGTTATTGTAAATAATTCTTATTGTAAATAATTCTTATTGTAATTGGATTTCAATTCAATTTAATTATCGAATGCTTTATGAAATAGAGTTCACAAAGTATTCGTTTTTAGTTTAGTTCAACCAATAATCGATGATAACTAAATATTATCATCTCCTAACAACAAAATTCATTAATAATCATTCGGGTTTATGAAAGTTATCATTTATATATATATAATATAATTTAGATAAAATTATTTCATTTACCCTATTTTAAAACAATATTATGTCGACTTGCCTCGTTTAAGTATTTAGAAATCCCTATCGATATCATGAAGTCCCACGCACCGACCGGAATTCATAATCAACTCAACGGGTAAGTGAACACAATACAAAAAAAATTATGACACTAACAAGTACGCGCTCTCATATATATATATATATACACTCAAACAAACTCATTATAGGGTATTACTACCCTATCTCTAATGAGTCAAACCCTACAAAGCTAAGGTTATCGCTAAACCAAAGCTCCGATACCAACTGTGACGACCCGCATTTCGGAAGGTTTAAATTGACAATAATCCACACATGTCTAACTCAAACAATCCAGAACATATATAATAAATGGGGTTAATTAAGAAAAATAATAAAAGAAGAAAACAAACTTAGAATCTCGCAATGGAGTGACAAAATATAACAATCAAATAAATCTCAAACCATTTTATAAAAATTTCCTTTTTGGAACTCTAAAACCCATTTATAAATCTCCTTTCAGAAATCATTAAAACCCAAACTTGTTTTCCCAATTCCATAATCTCTTTCCCATCTTTAAATCCCTTTTATAAATCCTTTTTATTAGATAAAACCCTTTTTAATTTCATTTAAAAACAATTTCCTTTAAAATAAATAGTTTATTATTTTTAACCATCATGTTATAAAACCATTTATTATCCCAAAACACCTTTTAACAAAACAAGTCCATCAACTAAACACTTGTCACACAGTAAGTTACCATTTAAAACACCCTTATTTATTTAATTATCTTTAAACCTCATTTAAAAAATAACTTTAGAACAACACTAATAATACATTGAATTTACTTTAACCAAAATTATTATAATAATATATTAACTTTAAAATATAATAAAATATTTATTTATAAACAAAAATTAACTTATAAATAGTAATTAACTTAAAATCAAATTGTTATCGAATAACTTTAATTAAATAATTAATTAACTTTTAAATAAATGATTAATATAATTAGACATTTTCAAAAACAATAGTTAAATAAATTTGGAAAAATATTTCTTAATCTTTATGAAATATTTTAAATAATCATAAAATAATTAACCTTTTATTTTTATTTAAAACAATAATCAATTATCTTTTAAAACATTATCAATAAATAATAATTATCTTTAAAGTCTTATTAATAATTAATAATTAATAATAATTATCTTTAAAATAACTTTCGTAAATAATTAACTTTTCAAATTAGAAGAGGCTTAGCAACTCCAACGGTACTTAATCATAAATCCCGTTCTTATCCAAGTTATAATTCAGGTGTTTACACAACATCACATATGTAGATTTAACACATAATTAACAGTTGATTATGAATACTACGCTTATCCAATACTAATCAATTGGAAGGTAATTAAGTGCCTACACTAGTGTAATAGCAGTAAGGGTTTAATTTCTGCTAACAGATGTCCAAATATAACCTACCCAGTTAATAATATCAAAACGGTGATTTATTCTGCTAAACAGGTGTTCAATTACCATATTCAATCCAATTTAACTCAACAATATTTTATTTGGCCACATAAACATCAATAATTAAGGTATATAAATTTAAACAACGTTATTAATTAAAATAATGTAATTTAAATTCAGTCCGTTTGCGTATGTCATAAATGTATACTTGTCCAAAGCTATGAATAAGTTGCACTATAACGTTTTACTCGTCAATACGAGTCCATCGCAAAAATCCATGGGTAAATCGGATTTCAAATAATCAAGATATGAATTTCCAAAGTTTAAAGGTTTTAAACTTTAACTAATCAAATAAAATTAAAATTTCTCACCCAGTCTCAATGCAAGCCCAGCCCAAAACAAATGAATCCGCGTGAGCACCCCTTCTTCTTCCCTGATCTTCCTCTCCTCCTTCTAGTATCACCACTTCGCATGCACGGCGTGCACGTGCACCTCCATCTCCACCATCTATTAACGCCCTGAGACACTAATAAGACGGCCTCTCCAAGCTCGACCCGACCGTGCCTTCGCCTATCCCTCTGGTTAACTCACCTTGGTTTTGACTTCAGCATTAACCATGCATATGTACACGTACATGATCAATCTTCACCACAATTTGACCAACCGTGACCACACGTGAGTTTCTCTTCTCTTGCCGATATCAATCATCCTGACCTCGACGAACCCACGCCCCTATCAAAAATCGACCGCCTATCCAACCCACGTAGTTCCAAATCGCGTCCATGACCTACTATGCCCGATAACTTTTCACATCGAATAGCACCAAAATCTCACCGTGTGTACACTTCTCTACCCTGAATCCAATGCCACACTCCAATCGAGCCATCGCCACTTACTTCTTCGACCATCTTCAACCCTAGCTATAGATGAACGTCAATCGTCGACACAGAATCACGTCGAAACTTCACTAAAAATAGTACGCTTCGATATGAACTCAATTATGCTAGCTGCGTCGAACGATTCGACCCAGATCAAGAGAATTTTTTTTGAGATCTATGAACAATATTTTCCCATTTCTGATTTTTGGCAATAACTTGATCGATTCTCAATGAAATCAAGGGCCAACAATTTCTAAAAATACTACATGGGTAGAGGTACAACTTTCACGTTGGAAGTCGGGACCAAAACTCGACAGTTTGGGCTGTATTGATTTTTGAAGTGGTGGAAATGTTTTGTTTCATTCTCTTTGAAGCTTACTGTAAAGGGAAAATGGAATAGAGGGAAGCAATGTCAGGAGCAAGAAGAAGATGATGAAGAAAAAATGTTGAGCGATATAGGCAGATCAATGGATGAACTCTCAATCCAAGCTCCAAGATCAGTGGCATAAAACTAGGATGAGATTAAAGAAGGATTGGAGCAGAGGGTGGAAGAGGAATGTGCTACACAAATTAATATTATAAAATATAGATTTGATTCTGTATTTTAAATTTATGATTGTTGTTCTTGGTGTGTTCGCTACTCAACAAAGTGTCCGTGTACGAGCCGTGAACAACCGAAAACAGAATACGATCGCGTACAACAATGTAACGTGATCCCAAACAACACGGAAACACACAGGATATCAAATTCTGTTAAATTTTGAAAATACTGATGTTCGACGTAAAATATATCAGTACAAATTTAATTATTTTTCAAATTAAAATTTTGGAAAAATTCTGTAAATTAAACTAAAAATACGTCATCCAAAATCAGATGATTTATCTAGAACTTATTTTATTATATTTTAAAAACGCCAAATCGAATATCTAAAAATAATTAAATATTTCTAAATTAGGTGATAAAATTCCAGGTCGTTACACTTTAAGTAGTACCAGGAGGATTCAAAAGCATTCCAAGGGTTGCAAACAGAGTTACTCAAGCATCAATCTACCATATTTCTTCACTTGTTAGAAAATAGCGAAGGCACAAACGACCCTTATCAAGCAACTTGCGCATATCAACATCAAGAGAAGGTCAGAACAAATTCATATAGATATTGAGCTATCACCATAAGTTAGGGCAAAGCAACTCAGCTCCATTTATCCTCAGCACAATGTCGAACAAACATTACAAACTAGGCAAGACAACTCTGTAACGACCCCGAATCTTATAGATATTTAAATTGATAATTAATTCGATTTTTGAATTATATTTGTGGAATAAAACGATAAATGGATTGCGAGTTTCCCCGACATCCAAGTATATTTGTATGAATCGTTTAAAAAAATTTAAATTCTTGTATATATGAGAATATATATCTGTATTTGAACATATCCGACTAAATTTGAAATAATATAATATGTATTTGATTTGAATTTAGATTGTTAATAAGTGGTTTAAAAAATAAAAAAATAAAAATAATAGTAAATGAATGTAATATTGGATAGTTAAGTTTAAAATAAAATAACGAAAGTAAATTATATATTGATAGTTTAAGTTTGAATAACATAAGCAAAATAAAAAGTGTGCAGGCTGAAAGTTATCAAAGAGGTTAAAAATATACTAAAGTAATAAAAATAAACATATCTATGTACCAAACACCATCATCTCAGCCGAAGTATTAAAGCTTGCAAAAGAAAGAAAACAAAATATATCTTTTTGTACAAGTCATAAATGCAAGTCACCAATATCTTTTTGCAAATGAATAAGGTAAATAAAATACATATAAATGTGAAACCAAAACAAAACAAAGTACACAATACCATACCTATCAGCCGAAGTAAGTATGGTAAAGAACAACAAAGAAAAAATAAACTATAACAACATAATAAAATGGAACTTCATTTCTATTTAAAGGAAACAAGGCAACTAGTATAAGTTGTAAACAAAAGAAGTAACATGTACAGCCGAAATAAAGATGAAATATGAACAAAACAAAATTTAAATATAGGTATGAGCTGCAGTATTGTAAAAGCAAGACAAAAGTGAAATATTAGTCAACAAAACAAAAAGAAGAAATACATATAAAACAGATTTGCATGTTAACAAGGGATAGGATAGCATGTAAACATATAGGGGACATAAGCACCAAAGAAATATCATTTCAGCCGAAATATGTTAAGAATCATTTCAGTTTATAAATATCTTTGGCCAAAGTAAAGTTAAATACATTTAAGTATGGTACAAGCAAATAAAAATATACATGTTTGCAATACATGCCGTATAAAAAAAAATGGATAAGTATGAAGATTGTACAAAGTCAATAAATGCTCAGCCCACAAAAAGAAAAAAAACTATCAGCCTAGAGAAAAATCTCTGATTCACTTTGTACAAACCCGTATATCATTTGTACCAAATATATTATCACCTGTAAACTTCTCATTTCATACATATACATCACTCTCATTTCCAATTCATTCCACCCTAAGCTATGGAAAACTGAGGTATATATTATCTCCTATTAAAACAAACTTCAACTTTAAACAACACAAATTTATCAAGGCAGAGAATCAAAGAAGGATGATTCCAGCTTGTATTTTCAAAAGCTCTGCTTTCTTTCCTCTGGAAACTACTGTGAGCAAAACCCCTTAAACTTGTTCTTTTCTCTGATGTGTGGTTAATGTTTGGATCTGCCATGAAATGTTGCTTAGTTGTTAAACTTACCGGTAGATATTTATGCATATGTATATGTGGTAATATCTGTATACATGTCCGGGAACAGGCAAACTATGTTTCTGTTCAACCATAACAGGTTCTAAATCCTGTTCAAAAAATTCTAAATCTAATCTCCTAATCCCCTTTAGGCTTTGATGTTCGAATAAAATGTGTTTGAATGATCATAATCTAAATTTTAAAAATATTGTTAAGTATTATCAACATATAGAATTACTGGATATAAGAAATGTCAGAGAAAATCAACTCAAGTCAAAAAAATTGAATATTGAATTACCATACTTTGATTATATAATCAAATTCGAATTCCAAAATGATGAATTTTAAAAATAATATGGAGATTTTTAAGTTGTTGGATTTGGAGAATTTTTGGGTAGAACGAAAAACATGTTTGGACAAAATTCCGGCGATCAACGTGACTAGGGTGGTCGGGGTTCATGTCAGTGGTGGCTGGTGGGTCAACGATGGTAAGAAAAATGCAAGTAAATTTTTATATCCAGTATTGTTTGAGATTGGAATCAAAGTAGGGTTTAACCCTGCGTTTTGCAAGTGGTTGTCGCAGAGAAATTCTGTCGTCACCACCACGTTTCTGGCGATCGCGCTAGGGGGAACACGTTGCTGGAGTGTAGGCGAGTGGCTGGTCGAAGTTTCGTGGGCGCTGATGATCTGTGGTGGCGGCACGAGGAAGCTCGTGGTGGTCGAAAACTGTTCCAGGTTGGATTTAATTTCTCGATTTCGAATTCATCGTGGATTCGACGAATGGATTGGCCTGAGGGCGTGAGTCGATGGACGGCGACATGTGGGAGGTGGCAGCGTTGATCGCCGTAGCTCCGGCGCCGTGTGCACGTGTACAGGTGAACGTGTGCCTGGTATGGTCATTCGCAGTTGAGGAAGGAGGATGGTGCTCGGGTCGATCGCGTGATATTTGTGGGTTTGACTCGAAGCAGGAGTGGGTTTAAGTTTAAACTTAAGCTAGAAAAGAAAAAGGGAAGAAGAAGGGTGCGTGAAGAACCAGGGGAAGTCTCGGGGTCGAACTCGTGAAATCTGCAGTTTGACTCGAAGAAATTTCGTGAGGCTCGGGTAGGAACAATTGTCCAGATTTCAAAGCAAAGCCTATTCTGTTTTTTTTTAATTTAAAGTTTAGTTTTAAAATTATAAAACAAAGTTTTAAACAGAGTTAAAAAGTCAAGTTTTAAAAGTATAACTTCAAGTCAGTTTGGAGCTAAGTTTTGAAATAAATAGGTTTGGATTTAAATTGTTTTTATAACTTAAAGAGTGCTTAAGCATCTAAGTGTTATACTTTATTTTATTTTTGATACTTAAATTTTAAAATGCAATTTGAATCTAAATTTAAAGTGTAATGTTTTACACTTTAATGATAATGAATCCATTAATAAAAGGAATCAATTATCTTAGAGATAATTAAGGAAATTCAATGATTTAATTAGTAAGATAATTAAAGAATGATTGGTTTAATTTATAAATTAATAATTTAGGTTAATTTATAATTAGAAATAATTAATAATGAATTAACCTGAGATAGTTTCTTAAGAAAGTAATTAAGAAATGTTATTAGTTAATGAAGATAATTAACTAGGGATTATTAAGTAATTAAATTAATGTGATTAATTTTGATAGTTAATTAGATTTAATAAATTCAGATAATCAATTATAAATTGTTTAAATGCAATTACTTAATGAAATTAATTAAGGACTAGTTACTTATTAAAATTAATTTTAGATATTTTGATTTATTAAGAAGTTAATTAATTATGTAATGAGTTTAAAGGTTAATTTAATTAATATGATTAATTAAGAATAATTTAATTAATTAAAGTGTTTGATTAGTTAATTTATATTAAATGATTTGGAATTAATAAATCAGAATTGGATAATAAATTCATAAGTAAATAAATTTGATGGTAAATAAATTGAATTTAATAGGATTAAACAATTAATAAATCCTATCTATGATTAATTTTGAATGCTTGACCTCACTTATGAATGATTATATCGTATGAGATTCTTGAATTGCCTGTGATATATCCTGATTTATGTTGTGATCTGTAATGTAGTTAATTATCTGTGATACATCAGTATATTATCTGTGATTTGTGAATGAAACGATAAGCGTTATAGTTTATATCGCTTATCAACTATATTTCTGTAATTTGATCTGTAATGATTGATGATGTTGCACTATTGTGTGTTAAACCCCTGGACCACACTTATTACACACACAAAATATGGATTTCACGTGGAAATCGGTTAAGTCACAGATAATTTAAATTCGATGTTTTTTTGAAATTGAAAGTTTTAATTTCAATTGATTTTGAAATTAGAAATTCGGGTTTAAAGTAAAAAGCTTTTGAAATGGAATTTCAAAGAGAAAAGTTATTTTAAATAACTTAACCGAGTTTTGAAAATTTAAATAGTTAGATTTAATTGGTATTCAAGTTTGAAATTAAGCTATGATTTGGAAACTAGGGAGTAAAGATGATATAAATGTGTTATATGAATTTAAACCATTTTAAAAGTATAAGTTGGGAATTTGGATTTAACCCAAGAACCTTAACTCGTATAAATGAATCAGATTTCCAGAATGAAAACTGTTTGTTTTAAAAGAATTAAAAGCTTTCAGATAAGAAATGAAATTTCAGTTTAATTAAAGGAATTTCAAGATTGAATTGAAAAATAGATTTTCCAAACTATGAATGAATTCTTTTAGAAGGTTATGAATTGAATCTGTTTATTTTTAACAGATTTAAAGTGATGATTTGTTTAGACCATTTGAAATGAAATTATTTTGAAAGCTATCAGTTAAATCTTGATTTAAAGATTTAACGAGTTAATCAAATTGAAATGGAAATTGATTTGGAAAATCTGTGAATGAATCTTTTGTTTAAAAGATTAAAGTGTGGAAATTGTTTAAACCATTTAAGGTTGTTAAAATGAATCTTTTTGTTTAAAAGATCTGAAATGGTAATTTGTTAAATCATTTGGAAAGGAAATTTGGGTTTAAGTTGTGACTTAATTGAAATCCCAATATCCATATGTTTTTAAAATATTGCGCACATTATTCGGTTTAGCCGGGAAAGGACCTTAGTGTCATATAACCCATTCCGAATAATGATACGTCGTGTATGGATAGCATTTGAAGACCGGTGTTGAAGACCGGATATTTTTCGAAAATGAAAGGACAACCTGTCGAATGTCTCTGCACTGGGTAGCTCCCGGTATAGAGATTTATATCACTCTTTTGTGACGGGAAGTCCGGACGTGATTGAAAGTTATCCGGATTTGCAAGGGCTTCGTGAGAAGTGCCTTCGGTTCTGTTCGAACCCGGAACAGACTTATATGGATACATGTCTGACATTACACTTTGAGATATAAAGCCGATTTCTTTCAAATACATTTCTGTTTGGTGGCGGAGAATTTATTCTCTTAGCTTAACACCCTTCTCTGAGACGTACGAGCTCAGAGGTTATGTAGTTGAAGTTATCAGCGATATATCTCAATTTGGTAATGTGACATGCTGAGTGTAGCTGTGTGATGATCATCGTTTGATCATTTGTGATATGATCATTTGTTTGATCATTTATCTTTGTGATCATAGGTTGATCATCTGTTGACCCAAAGCGTGGATTTTTGAAAAAGCGTAGCTTTGTGGACGAGACTTCGTCAGGGCCTCACAACCCGGAAATGGTCGAAACAGGATCGTTGCGGCAAGGTTATGAGGGTCGCGCCCTTTAGGGTATGTCATTTCCTTCTGGAAAAGGGTGGTATCATGGTATGGAGCCCAGATACTTACTCATGTGGATACACCTTCTTTATGATGTGTGATGATGGTTACGAGCGCTCGGATAAAGGTCCCAAAGGACCGGGAGGTGGCATATTCGTGAGTTACCTGTTACAGGGGTAACCCAGCCTTGTTTGGCAGAGAGCAGTTTGTCTCTCGGGGCGTCCCGCCAGAGGCGTTCCCATGCGGCGGAAGGAAGTTCCTTAGCCTGACCATTTGTTGGAAAATCCAAAGAAACAATACGAACCTTGTACGGTTTTAGTTGTATAACCTGCTATGGAATGTGGCGGTAACCTGCTATTGAACATAGTAGCTATAGTAGGCATACGATACTGGTCGTATGTTGGCTAAGATTAATATTATACTTTCGTAATGTTTTCTCCACTATGCACTAATAATAATATCCAATTGATTTTGCGTAGTAAGCATCTTTGACTATCATAAGAAGAAATCTCCTCCAATTCTGCGTTTGCATTGTGTGTGTGGCGGGAGGTCTTATGGTAGTTTCATTTTTCAAAAAGCATTGCGAATTGACTTTAAATTCTTTTGGTTGATTGTTTAAAGATAAGCTGTTTTTGTTGCTCACACCAGTCCCATGACTGATCCGGAGTTTATTGTTTCCTTCCTAAACTCTGGGTGCTCATAATTTTCTACACGAGCAGTCTAGAGTTGGGTTTCTTTTCAGATATTCAGGTTTAGTAGATTATCTGGAGCTAGTTCATTCATCGGAGTTGCTTATCTTGGAGTTGTGGATTCATTCTTGTCTAAAGATCATTTTGGAGTTATCATTTCTATTGATATTGTTCCGCTGCTGTTGTTATCATTTTCTTTTCCGCTGCTAGTTCTTGTATCATATCTCTGATGTATATTGATATTCATTGTATCACTCTGTCGTATCAGATATTGTATATCAATGTATTATTCTTTTCTTCCGCTGTGTTATTTACTTAATTGTGTTATAGCTCCGGGAAGCCAGATTCGGCGTTTGAATCTACGGCATTTTGAGTACAAGTGAAGTACGGGTGCCGATTTTCGAAGGCCGAGTTTTTGGACTCTTACATTTGGTATCAGAGCTAAGGTTGAACTTTAGCTCAGGAGTATAACACGTTAAGTAGCTCATTAGAGATAGAGTGAAGTAAACTCTAGAATGAGTAATTCTCAGATATCCGTCTGAACGTCTCAGTAAATTCTCTTGCTATCCACGGATAGTGAGTATGAGTACAAGAAGAGGACGAGATAGGGGATAGGGAATACGACTATAAATGGTCAATACTCTGTAACAACAAGGAAGTAATCTTTTCTCTATCAATCTCTTTTGTTCAGCATTTTTTCCTCAATTCTTCGATGATTTCTGGTAGATCCAGGAAGAAGATTCGATATATATTAATATGGGACATAAATTCCGAATGGACCAAAATTGTTTGTTTGGATGTATTGGTTGCTTTGATTGTTATGGTTAATAGGTATACTTTAGTTTAAACTGAAAATTTGAAATTGTATCCATATATCTGTCTATTCTTTTGGGTCCCGGTATATTCTACGAATGGTTAGTTATCCCTTCGAACTGACCGATGCCACTGTATATTTCGTAGATCTGGATAAACCGAGTATCTTGTGAAGTGTCAAACAGATTTGTTCTTGTATATATTATCGATATTCTGATTTGGTAAGCCAAATGCAGAATAGATGTTCAGTTTTAGTTGATGAAATATTCTTCATCTATCTTTGTGTCTCCTTGGCAATTTCGAGGACGAAATTCTTTTAAGGGGGGAAGTCTGTAACGACCCCGAATCTTATAGATATTTAAATTGATAATTAATTCGATTTTTGAATTATATTTGTGGAATAAAACGATAAATGGATTGCGAGTTTCCCCGACATCCAAGTATATTTGTATGAATCGTTTAAAAAAATTTAAATTCTTGTATATATGAGAATATATATCTGTATTTGAACATATCCGACTAAATTTGAAATAATATAATATGTATTTGATTTGAATTTAGATTGTTAATAAGTGGTTTAAAAAATAAAAAAATAAAAATAATAGTAAATGAATGTAATATTGGATAGTTAAGTTTAAAATAAAATAACGAAAGTAAATTATATATTGATAGTTTAAGTTTGAATAACATAAGCAAAATAAAAAGTGTGCAGGCTGAAAGTTATCAAAGAGGTTAAAAATATACTAAAGTAATAAAAATAAACATATCTATGTACCAAACACCATCATCTCAGCCGAAGTATTAAAGCTTGCAAAAGAAAGAAAACAAAATATATCTTTTTGTACAAGTCATAAATGCAAGTCACCAATATCTTTTTGCAAATGAATAAGGTAAATAAAATACATATAAATGTGAAACCAAAACAAAACAAAGTACACAATACCATACCTATCAGCCGAAGTAAGTATGGTAAAGAACAACAAAGAAAAAATAAACTATAACAACATAATAAAATGGAACTTCATTTCTATTTAAAGGAAACAAGGCAACTAGTATAAGTTGTAAACAAAAGAAGTAACATGTACAGCCGAAATAAAGATGAAATATGAACAAAACAAAATTTAAATATAGGTATGAGCTGCAGTATTGTAAAAGCAAGACAAAAGTGAAATATTAGTCAACAAAACAAAAAGAAGAAATACATATAAAACAGATTTGCATGTTAACAAGGGATAGGATAGCATGTAAACATATAGGGGACATAAGCACCAAAGAAATATCATTTCAGCCGAAATATGTTAAGAATCATTTCAGTTTATAAATATCTTTGGCCAAAGTAAAGTTAAATACATTTAAGTATGGTACAAGCAAATAAAAATATACATGTTTGCAATACATGCCGTATAAAAAAAAAATGGATAAGTATGAAGATTGTACAAAGTCAATAAATGCTCAGCCCACAAAAAGAAAAAAAACTATCAGCCTAGAGAAAAATCTCTGATTCACTTTGTACAAACCCGTATATCATTTGTACCAAATATATTATCACCTGTAAACTTCTCATTTCATACATATACATCACTCTCATTTCCAATTCATTCCACCCTAAGCTATGGAAAACTGAGGTATATATTATCTCCTATTAAAACAAACTTCAACTTTAAACAACACAAATTTATCAAGGCAGAGAATCAAAGAAGGATGATTCCAGCTTGTATTTTCAAAAGCTCTGCTTTCTTTCCTCTGGAAACTACTGTGAGCAAAACCCCTTAAACTTGTTCTTTTCTCTGATGTGTGGTTAATGTTTGGATCTGCCATGAAATGTTGCTTAGTTGTTAAACTTACCGGTAGATATTTATGCATATGTATATGTGGTAATATCTGTATACATGTCCGGGAACAGGCAAACTATGTTTCTGTTCAACCATAACAGGTTCTAAATCCTGTTCAAAAAATTCTAAATCTAATCTCCTAATCCCCTTTAGGCTTTGATGTTCGAATAAAATGTGTTTGAATGATCATAATCTAAATTTTAAAAATATTGTTAAGTATTATCAACATATAGAATTACTGGATATAAGAAATGTCAGAGAAAATCAACTCAAGTCAAAAAAATTGAATATTGAATTACCATACTTTGATTATATAATCAAATTCGAATTCCAAAATGATGAATTTTAAAAATAATATGGAGATTTTTAAGTTGTTGGATTTGGAGAATTTTTGGGTAGAACGAAAAACATGTTTGGACAAAATTCCGGCGATCAACGTGACTAGGGTGGTCGGGGTTCATGTCAGTGGTGGCTGGTGGGTCAACGATGGTAAGAAAAATGCAAGTAAATTTTTATATCCAGTATTGTTTGAGATTGGAATCAAAGTAGGGTTTAACCCTGCGTTTTGCAAGTGGTTGTCGCAGAGAAATTCTGTCGTCACCACCACGTTTCTGGCGATCGCGCTAGGGGGAACACGTTGCTGGAGTGTAGGCGAGTGGCTGGTCGAAGTTTCGTGGGCGCTGATGATCTGTGGTGGCGGCACGAGGAAGCTCGTGGTGGTCGAAAACTGTTCCAGGTTGGATTTAATTTCTCGATTTCGAATTCATCGTGGATTCGACGAATGGATTGGCCTGAGGGCGTGAGTCGATGGACGGCGACATGTGGGAGGTGGCAGCGTTGATCGCCGTAGCTCCGGCGCCGTGTGCACGTGTACAGGTGAACGTGTGCCTGGTATGGTCATTCGCAGTTGAGGAAGGAGGATGGTGCTCGGGTCGATCGCGTGATATTTGTGGGTTTGACTCGAAGCAGGAGTGGGTTTAAGTTTAAACTTAAGCTAGAAAAGAAAAAGGGAAGAAGAAGGGTGCGTGAAGAACCAGGGGAAGTCTCGGGGTCGAACTCGTGAAATCTGCAGTTTGACTCGAAGAAATTTCGTGAGGCTCGGGTAGGAACAATTGTCCAGATTTCAAAGCAAAGCCTATTCTGTTTTTTTTTAATTTAAAGTTTAGTTTTAAAATTATAAAACAAAGTTTTAAACAGAGTTAAAAAGTCAAGTTTTAAAAGTATAACTTCAAGTCAGTTTGGAGCTAAGTTTTGAAATAAATAGGTTTGGATTTAAATTGTTTTTATAACTTAAAGAGTGCTTAAGCATCTAAGTGTTATACTTTATTTTATTTTTGATACTTAAATTTTAAAATGCAATTTGAATCTAAATTTAAAGTGTAATGTTTTACACTTTAATGATAATGAATCCATTAATAAAAGGAATCAATTATCTTAGAGATAATTAAGGAAATTCAATGATTTAATTAGTAAGATAATTAAAGAATGATTGTTTAATTTATAAATTAATAATTTAGGTTAATTTATAATTAGAAATAATTAATAATGAATTAACCTGAGATAGTTTCTTAAGAAAGTAATTAAGAAATGTTATTAGTTAATGAAGATAATTAACTAGGGATTATTAAGTAATTAAATTAATGTGATTAATTTTGATAGTTAATTAGATTTAATAAATTCAGATAATCAATTATAAATTGTTTAAATGCAATTACTTAATGAAATTAATTAAGGACTAGTTACTTATTAAAATTAATTTTAGATATTTTGATTTATTAAGAAGTTAATTAATTATGTAATGAGTTTAAAGGTTAATTTAATTAATATGATTAATTAAGAATAATTTAATTAATTAAAGTGTTTGATTAGTTAATTTATATTAAATGATTTGGAATTAATAAATCAGAATTGGATAATAAATTCATAAGTAAATAAATTTGATGGTAAATAAATTGAATTTAATAGGATTAAACAATTAATAAATCCTATCTATGATTAATTTTGAATGCTTGACCTCACTTATGAATGATTATATCGTATGAGATTCTTGAATTGCCTGTGATATATCCTGATTTATGTTGTGATCTGTAATGTAGTTAATTATCTGTGATACATCAGTATATTATCTGTGATTTGTGAATGAAACGATAAGCGTTATAGTTTATATCGCTTATCAACTATATTTCTGTAATTTGATCTGTAATGATTGATGATGTTGCACTATTGTGTGTTAAACCCCTGGACCACACTTATTACACACACAAAATATGGATTTCACGTGGAAATCGGTTAAGTCACAGATAATTTAAATTCGATGTTTTTTTGAAATTGAAAGTTTTAATTTCAATTGATTTTGAAATTAGAAATTCGGGTTTAAAGTAAAAAGCTTTTGAAATGGAATTTCAAAGAGAAAAGTTATTTTAAATAACTTAACCGAGTTTTGAAAATTTAAATAGTTAGATTTAATTGGTATTCAAGTTTGAAATTAAGCTATGATTTGGAAACTAGGGAGTAAAGATGATATAAATGTGTTATATGAATTTAAACCATTTTAAAAGTATAAGTTGGGAATTTGGATTTAACCCAAGAACCTTAACTCGTATAAATGAATCAGATTTCCAGAATGAAAACTGTTTGTTTTAAAAGAATTAAAAGCTTTCAGATAAGAAATGAAATTTCAGTTTAATTAAAGGAATTTCAAGATTGAATTGAAAAATAGATTTTCCAAACTATGAATGAATTCTTTTAGAAGGTTATGAATTGAATCTGTTTATTTTTAACAGATTTAAAGTGATGATTTGTTTAGACCATTTGAAATGAAATTATTTTGAAAGCTATCAGTTAAATCTTGATTTAAAGATTTAACGAGTTAATCAAATTGAAATGGAAATTGATTTGGAAAATCTGTGAATGAATCTTTTGTTTAAAAGATTAAAGTGTGGAAATTGTTTAAACCATTTAAGGTTGTTAAAATGAATCTTTTTGTTTAAAAGATCTGAAATGGTAATTTGTTAAATCATTTGGAAAGGAAATTTGGGTTTAAGTTGTGACTTAATTGAAATCCCAATATCCATATGTTTTTAAAATATTGCGCACATTATTCGGTTTAGCCGGGAAAGGACCTTAGTGTCATATAACCCATTCCGAATAATGATACGTCGTGTATGGATAGCATTTGAAGACCGGTGTTGAAGACCGGATATTTTTCGAAAATGAAAGGACAACCTGTCGAATGTCTCTGCACTGGGTAGCTCCCGGTATAGAGATTTATATCACTCTTTTGTGACGGGAAGTCCGGACGTGATTGAAAGTTATCCGGATTTGCAAGGGCTTCGTGAGAAGTGCCTTCGGTTCTGTTCGAACCCGGAACAGACTTATATGGATACATGTCTGACATTACACTTTGAGATATAAAGCCGATTTCTTTCAAATACATTTCTGTTTGGTGGCGGAGAATTTATTCTCTTAGCTTAACACCCTTCTCTGAGACGTACGAGCTCAGAGGTTATGTAGTTGAAGTTATCAGCGATATATCTCAATTTGGTAATGTGACATGCTGAGTGTAGCTGTGTGATGATCATCGTTTGATCATTTGTGATATGATCATTTGTTTGATCATTTATCTTTGTGATCATAGGTTGATCATCTGTTGACCCAAAGCGTGGCTTTTTGAAAAAGCGTAGCTTTGTGGACGAGACTTCGTCAGGGCCTCACAACCCGGAAATGGTCGAAACAGGATCGTTGCGGCAAGGTTATGAGGGTCGCGCCCTTTAGGGTATGTCATTTCCTTCTGGAAAAGGGTGGTATCATGGTATGGAGCCCAGATACTTACTCATGTGGATACACCTTCTTTATGATGTGTGATGATGGTTACGAGCGCTCGGATAAAGGTCCCAAAGGACCGGGAGGTGGCATATTCGTGAGTTACCTGTTACAGGGGTAACCCAGCCTTGTTTGGCAGAGAGTAGTTTGTCTCTCGGGGCGTCCCGCCAGAGGCGTTCCCATGCGGCGGAAGGAAGTTCCTTAGCCTGACCATTTGTTGGAAAATCCAAAGAAACAATACGAACCTTGTACGGTTTTAGTTGTATAACCTGCTATGGAATATGGCGGTAACCTGCTATTGAACATAGTAGCTATAGTAGGCATACGATACTGGTCGTATGTTGGCTAAGATTAATATTATACTTTCGTAATGTTTTCTCCACTATGCACTAATAATAATATCCAATTGATTTTGCGTAGTAAGCATCTTTGACTATCATAAGAAGAAATCTCCTCCAATTCTGCGTTTGCATTGTGTGTGTGGCGGGAGGTCTTATGGTAGTTTCATTTTTCAAAAAGCATTGCGAATTGACTTTAAATTCTTTTGGTTGATTGTTTAAAGATAAGCTGTTTTTGTTGCTCACACCAGTCCCATGACTGATCCGGAGTTTATTGTTTCCTTCCTAAACTCTGGGTGCTCATAATTTTCTACACGAGCAGTCTAGAGTTGGGTTTCTTTTCAGATATTCAGGTTTAGTAGATTATCTGGAGCTAGTTCATTCATCGGAGTTGCTTATCTTGGAGTTGTGGATTCATTCTTGTCTAAAGATCATTTTGGAGTTATCATTTCTATTGATATTGTTCCGCTGCTGTTGTTATCATTTTCTTTTCCGCTGCTAGTTCTTGTATCATATCTCTGATGTATATTGATATTCATTGTATCACTCTGTCGTATCAGATATTGTATATCAATGTATTATTCTTTTCTTCCGCTGTGTTATTTACTTAATTGTGTTATAGCTCCGGGAAGCCAGATTCGGCGTTTGAATCTACGGCATTTTGAGTACAAGTGAAGTACGGGTGCCGATTTTCGAAGGCCGAGTTTTTGGACTCTTACAACTCAATCCTAGCCACCTCAATGCAGTTACTCTACAAAACCAAAGAAGACATGACTTATTCAAATTTGGATGGTTCCCGCCTCAATTCCAAATCTCCCTGCCTAAAATCAAATCTTCTCACCAATAGAAATCTTCCCGTCTAAAGCCACACCACCAATCCACATATGCTTAAAGCAAGCAACGGATAGACGACATGTGTAAAGATCCAAGGGAGGAAACAAAGCATGGCGGGATAGCATTGCCAAATCATACGAGGAAGGCAAAATGATAAATAAAAAGGCACTGTAGCCGTGCCAGGGACTTTTCCTAGTTTCCAAAAAGAAATGTACTATGTAACAAAGATTCTCTGTAACAATACAACAATGTAAATTGTCAAATGATGAATGAAAGAATCGAGGATGGAATTTCCCATGGACGTAGGATTTATTGAAATCCGAACCACGTGAATTTTGGTGTCTTTATATATTTATTGCATTTTATATTCTATTCTCTGGGTTCAACTTGATTAAGGAATTTAATGGGAAGAATGGTTAAACTGAAAGAGGCATTCCAACAAACGGTTGAAATGCTACTTCTTAATTGCGTAAGCACACTGCAACGTAATTACCACCTTAAGGAAAATTCGGTATTACTCGAATATGCTGGTTCATAATCGAAAAAGTAATTGGCACTATAATTACTTTGCGATCATCTTGGGTGGCATGGGATGAAAAATTTCACTAATAGGAACCATTTATCCCCTATCTGTGTTCAGGTGTCATGGAGTACATGATAATTTTATTTGACATTCACTACTTGAATGGTAATATTACTTCTATTTATGGCAGTGATCCTATCATAACACATCTTTTATATGTTGATGGTATTCTTGTAATGACTAATGCTATAGTGAAAATTGTTGAAACTATTCTAAACATCATGCACAATGTCAAATAATTTGCAGGGTTGGAAATGAGTGATCAGAAATCTACTATCTTCTATAGTAAAGGGGTTAAAACAAGAAGCTAACTAGTAACATTCTCAAAGTAAAAATAGGTAATCAAATGTATAATGACCTAATTGATATGGGCATATATTCTTTGATATTGAGTATTTAGTGTGAATGAAATGAAAGAATTTTCAAAGGAGTTTAGTTACCCCATCAAGTCAAATTATTACTAATTTTACAAGATTGCAAGTAGGCCTGTCAATGGTACGGGTTTTGGCCCGAGCCCGGCTCGAACCCGCCCTATTTATGCGGGTACGGGTTTTGCCTTTTACTACCCAAGCCCGACTCAGGCCCGATCCGGGTCGGGTACGGTTTTATCAAAATCCGGCCCGGTTAGGATCCGACCCGACCATTAGTTTTTCATCGTATCAAAACATAAGTGTGTATGTTATTTATTTACCATTTTTTTTGTTTACATGTAGATGGTTTTTCATACTTTTGTTATAAGCTTGACTACATCACCATTCAATTTATATGTTAACATTGTTTATATACAAATTTTAACAAAGTTGTAGTTTTAAAATATGGTTTTAACATAAATATTCTGAATTAGGTATACGGTTATTATCCAATGGGCTTGAAAAACTCGACGGGCCGGGCTCGGATATTGTGTTGAAATACCCAGCAGGTTCGGACCAGGCTCGGGTTTTAATTATTGTAATTGGACTCGGGTCCAGGTTTTATAATACATGGACCGAACCCGACCCATTGACATGCCTAATTGCAAGCATCTTCTCAAACAAGCAAAAATCAAGAAAGAAAAATTCAAGGTAAAGAGCTTATCTTCAAAAACTTCAAATATAGTGAACTTTAATCAGGCCATTGATTTCGAAGAGTGGAGTTGGTTTTCTTCTTGTATTTCGCTAATGAGTTGGTCAAATCAAAGTCTTTGGTGTAGATTTCTAGCAGGAATAGGCACAACAATGGATTTCTCGGGATGGATTCAGGATTTATTGACAAGGCAACCGCCATGATTTTTGTTATGCTTAGCTTCAACTATACTGAGAAAAAAGTTGTCTCGAGAATAATGATCAACGTTGGGTAGGGTTTCTCATTTAATTACTTGGTGGACTTGTTGTCTATTATTGCCTTGTAGTAATTATTGTATTGCTAGCTACCACTTTGTTAGAGATCTCGTACGAGTGTTTTTGAGCTGATATGTATTGTTGTGTTCTCTTACACTCCTTTAGCTCTCTAATTGTACCAACCCCCATCTACGACACCAAGATTAATGCAAAAATGATGCGGACATCTTAGATCTCAGAAACGACCAATCCTTTTGAGTTAAAATTAAAAAAATTATGGAGCTATATATAACACTCTACACTTTCTGAAACTCACAGTGGAAGAAATATGTGACGACCGCCCATGACCCCTGCACCGAATCTAGAGGTAGTGCGCTGTAAAGTGTGCCAGGCGACCATGGACGATTGTCAAGGTAAGATTAAAACAAAAGAATCTATCGTATTACTCACAGCGCATGGACAAAATACAATAGAACATATGTATAGTGAAGCTTTACAGAACAAAATGACATCATATAAAAACTCCATAATAGTTGAATACAAGCATCCACATAGTCAATACATCCAGCCTCACTACATAACTCTCAGAGAATACAAAACAGCGGAATATCCAGTACATATAATAAGAAGATAATATGCAACCCTCTAGCTCGTCTTCGATATCAGCATCGTGAGAAGAGAACAGCACCTGTCACCTGCTACCTAGTCTGCCCGTCCCAAAATGGACGAACAGCCCAAGGCAATAAGAATTAAAAACATAAAGCCTTGAGTCAGACAACAGTCTTAGTGAGCAGTAAATTAACTAACAACATACCAAAAGAGCATAATAGGAAAAGGAATAGGAATACAACCCTCCCACTCCAACCTCATTCTACAGTGATAGCCCCCAGACACACACTAAGCAGAAGCAAACATAGCAGAGCATACAATTTAAAGTAAAGAAATTTTCACTCGAGTCAAGAGCGATGTTTTCCAAGTACAAATCCCAAGGTCTAAAACCAAGGTCAGATAAGCACCCAGGAAATACCGCTCTTGAGACCGAATGACGATACAACCAAACATCCATGACTCGGCTATCACTGTTATCATTGTTGCGATATCACCGTTAATTGAATGACCGGCACATTCTTTCAGCCGTCCGTCAAGGGCTAATGGTAACCCCGGTTCTAGACATAACTCCCGCACGTCATCGTGACCCGTGCCTAGGATTATCGAATCTACCCAGAGTACTTGACCATCAACTTGGTCTTTTGGGCGTCCCCATGTACTCTTGCTTTGAGCATGCTAGAACCTTCAACAACGATGAGATCTCAACCTCCTAGTCATCCTCCTCGACGACTATTGCCATACTAGCTCAAGCGCCTCTCGAGCATCCATTATCCTCAACTCGAATCATATCACCGAGTTATCAACATGCTTGGAATGATCCCGTCTGGATTAGACCAAGTCTTCATCACATGATTGCCTCGCTTCATAACATCCTCGCGAAGCCTCATCTCAATATCACATCATCAAATCTATGCATAAGAGCTTCATCATCCCGCTACATATGCCACGAGCAGCTTTCCCAATCCAAGAGCCTTTCCCTTAGCTTTTGAATCACCTTTGGTCTAAATCTAATCATCAATCATCTAGTTCATAATAATCAATCAAATCAAACATCAATCCAAGCAATCAAGCATTCAAAAATGATCTAAGTAGACAATTATAACAATAATGGCATTTTCGTAATTAAAGAGTTGAAAGTCCAATAAGCATGAAAACATGTATTATATCTCTACAAACTTGATGAATGAACTTGCATAGGTTAACATATGATAAAATGGATGCAACATCATCATGAACAATGGATCTATATGGATCTACACATAGGATGAAGAAAATGCATGGAAATCTCTATTTTAACACCAAAACGAGCCAACAATCCGATATACTCCTTTGGATCCGTGTGAGAGATAATCACCACTCACCAAATCTCCTAAACAATCCAAAAGATAACAACTTCAGATCTGGACAGCGAAGAACTAAGCTAGATCCGACAAGATCTCACTTCAAACGAAGAAATCTCTCTTGAAAAGATGAAGATCTTCAATCTAAGCTCTTGAATCTTCAACCTTGATCTTTGATTTGGATGGATGGAAGCACTAGATTAGAGTGGAGAAAAGAAGTGAAGAAGTGTAGAAGTCGAGCTCTCAAAATGGCAGCACTTCGTCGCTTCAAAAATCCGGATCCCAAAAAGTGAGAACAACCCCTCCTATTTATAGCTGAAATCTGTCCTTAAGTCGAAATCTGGCTATCTCCCTAAGTCGCTTCCGACTTACGACTTACGACTCTTGCCGACCTAACACTCACCGAGCTAAGCCTCTCCGACCTAACAGATGAACGACTTAACTCCTCAGCGACCTAACAGTTGACGACCTAAGACAATGCGCTTCCTTCGACCTACGACTTAGTTGGGTTGCGACCTAACCACTTAGGCTTCTACGCGACCTAACACTTGGCAAAACCCAGCGACCTAACCCTAAAGCCAACACGCGACCTAACTAAAAGCAGAACTCACGACCTAACCCTTAGGTCGCTAACCTATAGGTCGCTCCACTATACTAGGTCGCTAACTACTGTCTCCAAACCCCTTAGGTCGCTACCGACCTAACTATGCTAACTAGGAACCACTAGGTCGCTAGCTTTCCCAGTCGACCTAACACTTAACAAAAACTTAGGTTGCTCACAACATTTCCTTAGGTCGTTGCCGACCTAACTCTACCCCACGACCTAACCCCAGAATGCTTAGGTCGCCTACTACTCTTGAGTCGGTCGCGACTTATCACCTAGGTCGGTCACTACCTTAAGTCGGTTAACCCCACTTTCTTAACTCGGCAACGACTTAACAAACACTGGTCAGACGACTCAACTAGGCTTACGACTTAAGACTTAGTAGGTATACGACTCATCCCTCAACTCGTCCAGAACTCTTAAGTCTTCCCTCCTAAGTCGTCTACGACCTAAACACTTGGTCATTCACTCGCCCAGACGTGATTCCTATACGACTTAAGCTTCCACACGCTCTTAAGTCGTTCAACCTTAAGTCGGTTGCGACTTATCTCTTAGGTCGTTCGCGACCTAGGACTTAGAAAAATCTCAACCAAAATCTGAAACAACCTAAAAAGTTGAAAATTCCAGATTCGAACGAACTTTCCGATCCGTGAAAATACGGGTCGTTACATTCTCTCCCCCTTAGGAATTTCGCCCCCGAAATTCCAAACAAACAAAGCAATCAAAAGCTATTCTGCACGCCTACCATCCATAGCAATCAACAAACCAAGCATCCAATTCTAGCTTAGCATGCAGAATTCTAAAACTAGAACAAGTTACAATATCGCGAGATGTCACGACGCCTTTGGGTCATACCTCGAAGAGTTCAGGATGAGCTGCTTTCATCCTCTCTTCCACCTCCCACGTACAGTCGTTATCATCATCACTCCATTGTATCTTGAGCAACTTAACTACCTTCCTCCTAAGCTGTTTCGTGTCGGTTTCCACAACACGAAGTGGCTTACGAGGTCTTCTATCAACTGGATCAACTTCAAAGTCTTCCTAGCTATCAGCAGAAACCACTGCATTCGAGTCATGCACATACTTCCGTAGATACGATACGTGAAAAACATTGTGCACACCCGACATCTTCTCCGGTAACTCCAATCTGTAGGCGAGCTTTCCAATTCGCTCGATGATCGGGAATGGTCCAACAAATCTCGGAGTCAATTTTTCCTTTCTTCCCGAATCGGATAACATTCTTCAGTGGAGAAATCTTCACAAAAACCATATCTCCTACGTCGAATTCCAAATCCTTTCGACGCTTATCGGCATAATTCTTCTGACGATCTTGGGCTGCCTTCATTCGTTGCCGAATTATTTCTATACAATCTGAAGTCTGACGAATCATCTCTGGCCCAAGCATCAGCTTTTCTCCAGTTTCCAACCAACATGTCGGAGAGTTACACGGTCTTCCATACAACGCCTCATACGGTGCCATACTAATGCTTGACTGGTAACTGTTGTTGTACGCAAACTCCACCAAATGAAGGTGATCTTCCCATGATCCTCCGAAGTCCAAAACACAAGCTCTGAGGAGATCTTCCAAAACTCGGTTGACTCTCTCAGTCTGACCATCTGTTTGAGGGTGATAAGCTGTACTCAAACACAACTCGGTTCCCAAAACTTCCTGGAAGCTCTTCCAAAATCCACTAGTGAACAATGGGTCTCGATCGCTCACTATACTCTTCGGAATACCATGGAATCGAACTATCCACTTAACATACAACTCAGCCAACTTTGATGCAGTCCTAGTCGATCGAACAGGAATAAATCGTGCACTCTTGGTCAAACGATCTACAATGACCCAAATCCCTTCATTCCCTGTTCTGGTTCTAGGCAATCCATCGATAAAATCCATCGATATCTTCTCCCACTTCCATGTAGGAACTTTTAATGGCTGAAGCAATCCACTTGGCTTCTTCTGTTCGGCTTTTACCAACTGGCAGTTCATGCATTTGGAAATAAAATTTCCAACATCTTTCTTCATACCTTCCCAGTAGTAGGTTCTCTTCATATCCCGATACATCTTATTTCCACCTGGATGAATTGTCAGCTTCGAGTGATGACTTTCCTTCAGAACTTCACTCCTCAATTCATCTATATCGGGAACAACTAGTCGTCCTTGCTTTCGAAGCCAACCTTCTCTATCGACCTCGAATCCTTTATCCTTTTCTGGATCCAATCCAGATTCCAATCCACGGATAATCTTGACAAGCTTATCATCTCGCTTTTGGCCCTCGCCAATCCTTTCCACAAGAGTGGGTCTTATCGATAAGTTTGCCAACATCTCAGGTTCCAATTCACATCTAGGCCTGAAGTCAAATCCAGCTAAATACTCGAGACTCTTCCATTCAGAAAACATGGCTCCCAATCCTGCATGTCTTCGACTTAACGCATCTGCCACTGCGTTACCTTTTCCCGGAGTATAAGCTATTCCAAAATCATACGATGCCAAAAACTCTAGCCAACGTTGCTGCCGAAGATTCAAATCCTTCTGGGAGAAAAGATACTTCAACGACTTATGATCTGTAAACAACTCGAATCGAACTCCCAACAGATAATGCCTCCACATCTTCAGAGCAAATACAATCGCCGCTAACTCCAAATCATGAGTTGGGTAATTCCTTTCATGCGGCTTCAGTTGTCGACTGGCATACGCAACAACTTTATCCTTCTGCATCAGCACTGCCCCAAGTCCAGTACCACACGCGTCGGTGTAAACCACCATCTCATCATTCCCACTTGGAATAGTCAAAACAGGAGCACTCGTCAATCTCTCTTTCAGGATTCCGAAAGCTTGCTCACACTTAGCATCCCAACAGAACACTTGGTTCTTCTTCGTCAATCCTGTTAACGGTGCAGCTATCTTGGAGAAGTCTTTAATAAACCGTCGATAATATCCTGCTAATCCAAGAAAACTTCTCACATCAGACGCATTCTTAGGTCTAACCCAATCTTGGATTGCTGCCACCTTAGCGGGATCAACCGCTATTCCATTTCCAGAAATCACATGGCCTAAGAATCTCACTTCACTCTTCCAGAAGTGACACTTCGAAAACTTAGCCTTCAGCTGATGTTTCCGTAAGATTTCCAAAACAATACGCAAGTGCGTCTTGTGCTCTTCTTCCGTTCTGGAATAAATCAGAATATCATCCACGAACACAAGTACGAACTTGTTCAACTGATCTCTGAACACTCTATTCATAAGATCCACAAAATATGCTGGCGCGTTAGTCAATCCAAACGGCATTACCAGCCACTCAAAGAAACCGGATGGTGTCCTAAAAGCAGTCTTCGGCACACTATCCTTAGCCACTCTCAACTGGTGAAATCCCGTTGCCAAATCCATCTGAGAAAACACCTTAGCTTCGTGAAGCTGATCAAACAAGTCATCTATCCTCGGCAATGGATACTTGTTCTTCTTAGTCACTTTATTCAGCCCACGATAATCCACACACAATCTCAACGACCCATCTGCCTTGGTTGCAAACACAACTGGTGCACCCCACTCGGACACACTACGCCGAATGAATCCTTTCTGCAAAAGATCATCAACTTGCACCCTCAACTCTTGCTGTTCCCTAGGCGCCATCCGCCTAAGAGGCATCACAACAGGTCTGGCTCCTTCATCTAGATCTATACGAAACTCGATCTCTCTATGCGGCGGCAACCCTTTGACTTCGTCAAAGACATCCTCGAATCCATTTGCGATTGGCACTAAAGACAGTCCATCCCGTGGAACAACTAGCGAATACATGAAGCTCATGAAGACGCCTTCCTCATGCTTACATCGTATCACAATCTTTCGCCCTTCCACATTCTCGACTGTCACCTCCAGCCTCTCACAGTCAACCTTAGCCGCATACTTCCTAAGCCAGTCCATACCCAAAATAATTCCGAACCCCGCAAAGTTCAGAACAAAACAATCACAAACAAAAGAGCAACCATGACTCGACACAACTAGACCACGGCATAACGTACACAAACAAGACGAACCCCCAACTGGATTAGTCACAACCAATGGCCTATCAACAATATCCGGCTTCAAACCTAACCGGC
Organism: Allium fistulosum; assembly: GCA_030737815.1. Taxonomy (NCBI): domain Eukaryota; kingdom Viridiplantae; phylum Streptophyta; class Magnoliopsida; order Asparagales; family Amaryllidaceae; genus Allium; species Allium fistulosum. Next base: position 906,114,143 of record CM060903.1, read on the forward strand.
CTACTAGTTCATTACACACAAACGAATGCGACGCTCCAGTATCAAACAGAACTCTAACTGGAACACCACATAGGAAAAGAATACCTTGAACAACCACACTCTTTCCCTTCTCTTCAGCAGTAGGAGCTTTCGAAGACGACGGAACAGCTCCTAAAGCATAAGCCTGCACAATCTGCTTGTCCCTACTCGGTTCTGGACAATTCTTCCTGAAATGCCCTGGCTTGTCACAGTTGTGGCACTTCGCCGGCGCCTTCGGATTCTTGCAATCCTTGGAGAGATGGCCTTTCTGCTGACAGTTGTAGCAAGTCACTTCGCCTTTCGGCTTCTTCTGACCATCCTTACCCTTCTGCTGTTGCTGCTTCCTCTTCTTGTTTCTACCCTGCTGGGGTTTAGACTCTTCCCTGGTCACAGCAACAACAGATCCTTCCTTAGGAAACAGATTCTCATGTCTGAGAGCTTCCTCCACAAGCTTCCTAAATGAATCGTCCAAGTGATCCATCAATCTTGGAGCCTGTACTTGATCCCCAACATCTACTGATGGCCCCGGGGCTGACATCCTTCTCCTGATCGAAGTCATCATGGTTTCGAACATAGCAACATAATCAGCAGCCCCTTCAGTAGCACGGCCTTCCCTAGCAGCTGGTTTCCCTTTTTGACTCATTCTCAATATCTATAAAAAGGAATGATTAGAACATCTAGAGAAACAACTGCATAAAGGACTCAAACCTACTAAGCTACTATATTATATATAGTAATCATCCATCAAAATACAATTACGTCTCTCATACGTAGTTACTTCAGCGAGCGTTGGGTAAAATCGATCAACCAATGCTCTGATACCAAATGTGACGACCGCCCATGACCCCTGCACCGAATCTAGAGGTAGTGCGCTGTAAAGTGTGCCAGGCGACCATGGACGATTGTCAAGGTAAGATTAAAACAAAAGAATCTATCGTATTACTCACAGCGCATGGACAAAATACAATAGAACATATGTATAGTGAAGCTTTACAGAACAAAATGACATCATATAAAAACTCCATAATAGTTGAATACAAGCATCCACATAGTCAATACATCCAGCCTCACTACATAACTCTCAGAGAATACAAAACAGCGGAATATCCAGTACATATAATAAGAAGATAATATGCAACCCTCTAGCTCGTCTTCGATATCAGCATCGTGAGAAGAGAACAGCACCTGTCACCTGCTACCTAGTCTGCCCGTCCCAAAATGGACGAACAGCCCAAGGCAATAAGAATTAAAAACATAAAGCCTTGAGTCAGACAACAGTCTTAGTGAGCAGTAAATTAACTAACAACATACCAAAAGAGCATAATAGGAAAAGGAATAGGAATACAACCCTCCCACTCCAACCTCATTCTACAGTGATAGCCCCCAGACACACACTAAGCAGAAGCAAACATAGCAGAGCATACAATTTAAAGTAAAGAAATTTTCACTCGAGTCAAGAGCGATGTTTTCCAAGTACAAATCCCAAGGTCTAAAACCAAGGTCAGATAAGCACCCAGGAAATACCGCTCTTGAGACCGAATGACGATACAACCAAACATCCATGACTCGGCTATCACTGTTATCATTGTTGCGATATCACCGTTAATTGAATGACCGGCACATTCTTTCAGCCGTCCGTCAAGGGCTAATGGTAACCCCGGTTCTAGACATAACTCCCGCACGTCATCGTGACCCGTGCCTAGGATTATCGAATCTACCCAGAGTACTTGACCATCAACTTGGTCTTTTGGGCGTCCCCATGTACTCTTGCTTTGAGCATGCTAGAACCTTCAACAACGATGAGATCTCAACCTCCTAGTCATCCTCCTCGACGACTATTGCCATACTAGCTCAAGCGCCTCTCGAGCATCCATTATCCTCAACTCGAATCATATCACCGAGTTATCAACATGCTTGGAATGATCCCGTCTGGATTAGACCAAGTCTTCATCACATGATTGCCTCGCTTCATAACATCCTCGCGAAGCCTCATCTCAATATCACATCATCAAATCTATGCATAAGAGCTTCATCATCCCGCTACATATGCCACGAGCAGCTTTCCCAATCCAAGAGCCTTTCCCTTAGCTTTTGAATCACCTTTGGTCTAAATCTAATCATCAATCATCTAGTTCATAATAATCAATCAAATCAAACATCAATCCAAGCAATCAAGCATTCAAAAATGATCTAAGTAGACAATTATAACAATAATGGCATTTTCGTAATTAAAGAGTTGAAAGTCCAATAAGCATGAAAACATGTATTATATCTCTACAAACTTGATGAATGAACTTGCATAGGTTAACATATGATAAAATGGATGCAACATCATCATGAACAATGGATCTATATGGATCTACACATAGGATGAAGAAAATGCATGGAAATCTCTATTTTAACACCAAAACGAGCCAACAATCCGATATACTCCTTTGGATCCGTGTGAGAGATAATCACCACTCACCAAATCTCCTAAACAATCCAAAAGATAACAACTTCAGATCTGGACAGCGAAGAACTAAGCTAGATCCGACAAGATCTCACTTCAAACGAAGAAATCTCTCTTGAAAAGATGAAGATCTTCAATCTAAGCTCTTGAATCTTCAACCTTGATCTTTGATTTGGATGGATGGAAGCACTAGATTAGAGTGGAGAAAAGAAGTGAAGAAGTGTAGAAGTCGAGCTCTCAAAATGGCAGCACTTCGTCGCTTCAAAAATCCGGATCCCAAAAAGTGAGAACAACCCCTCCTATTTATAGCTGAAATCTGTCCTTAAGTCGAAATCTGGCTATCTCCCTAAGTCGCTTCCGACTTACGACTTACGACTCTTGCCGACCTAACACTCACCGAGCTAAGCCTCTCCGACCTAACAGATGAACGACTTAACTCCTCAGCGACCTAACAGTTGACGACCTAAGACAATGCGCTTCCTTCGACCTACGACTTAGTTGGGTTGCGACCTAACCACTTAGGCTTCTACGCGACCTAACACTTGGCAAAACCCAGCGACCTAACCCTAAAGCCAACACGCGACCTAACTAAAAGCAGAACTCACGACCTAACCCTTAGGTCGCTAACCTATAGGTCGCTCCACTATACTAGGTCGCTAACTACTGTCTCCAAACCCCTTAGGTCGCTACCGACCTAACTATGCTAACTAGGAACCACTAGGTCGCTAGCTTTCCCAGTCGACCTAACACTTAACAAAAACTTAGGTTGCTCACAACATTTCCTTAGGTCGTTGCCGACCTAACTCTACCCCACGACCTAACCCCAGAATGCTTAGGTCGCCTACTACTCTTGAGTCGGTCGCGACTTATCACCTAGGTCGGTCACTACCTTAAGTCGGTTAACCCCACTTTCTTAACTCGGCAACGACTTAACAAACACTGGTCAGACGACTCAACTAGGCTTACGACTTAAGACTTAGTAGGTATACGACTCATCCCTCAACTCGTCCAGAACTCTTAAGTCTTCCCTCCTAAGTCGTCTACGACCTAAACACTTGGTCATTCACTCGCCCAGACGTGATTCCTATACGACTTAAGCTTCCACACGCTCTTAAGTCGTTCAACCTTAAGTCGGTTGCGACTTATCTCTTAGGTCGTTCGCGACCTAGGACTTAGAAAAATCTCAACCAAAATCTGAAACAACCTAAAAAGTTGAAAATTCCAGATTCGAACGAACTTTCCGATCCGTGAAAATACGGGTCGTTACAAAATAAATTATAATAGTAATCAATAATAAAATCCTAGACAAATAAAATTACAGTATGAAATAAATCTCAACTACAACATCTCTTTGCTGGTAATGGAGACGGTATAATATCTAAGAATAAATGAAATACAACAGTAGATAGCTAATAAATAAATGCATGTCTCCATCACACCATCGCCTCCAAGTCACCACCTGTCCTCCCTATCGACCCATCAGAGTATAACCAAAAAGTAAAAAAGAAATGATAGAGGGGGTCAAACATACATCTTGTGAGTGAAATGCATCATATAAGTGTATAATACTAATATGCTAGTAAAACAAACTTTTGCTCAAAAACCATACCTAAACCTTTATCATCTACACCCAACATGTCAGCTAAACACAATATAAAACTATAGTGCCATCATATGCTAAGGTCTTATTAAATCTCCACAAGGTCTAATCATATACCAAAACAATTATGACATGATTGAGCCTAAAGTCCCAATTCGCCATCGCCTCGAATGTATGCATACGTCCAAGCCTAAAGTCCTAGCTCGTATAACGAAAATGTATGCACACGACTGAACCTAATGTCACAGCTCATATGCCGAAATGTATGCACACGACCGAGCCCAAAGTCCCAGCCCATATTCAAAAAAATGTGCGCACACGATCGAGCACAAAGTCCAAGCTCATATGCTGAAAACATACATGGCTATTAAGGACAAATCCATGCTAGACATTCGTCTAACGGTTTATAATACTTTGGAATCAAGCCCAAAAAATCATCATCGTCCCACTACTTATGAAGCTACTGGATCAAGCCCCAACTCGTCATTTCCAAATGTCACTAGTACAACTTAGGACAAGTTTCCCTATACGTGTACCAAAATGTCCTAATAGAACCCACATATAATGAATCTACTAAAATAACTCACCTTCCCGAAGTAGTTAAAACATGGTAAATAACATACTAAAGCGATCATCGACTTGCCATGATCCTAATGTCGTGAACCATGTATGAAACGAAGATCGCATGCGAGAGTTATAAGCATTTATAGATCTGGGGCATTTTTGTAATTTATTTAATAATTTAATTAACTAATATTACTTTATATCGTTGAACGAACACCACTTGTCATTGAGAAATACAATTTTCATATGTAATGTGTCTAATTTGGAGTACTTTTGTGTTTTACACTTTTAATTAGGAAGAGATCAAACTTTGTTTATTTACAATAAGAAATCGCCTTTTTAACTATCTAGCCGTGACATACTACATCCTAATCATGTATATATACAAAACCATTTTATTATTTATTTAATTTCATCACTTATAATTTTATTTAATAACATTAAGTGTGAATTACTATGTCTTACCAATATATGTATATAAATAAGATGAATCTCACTCACTGAAACTCTTGAATAAAGAAGAACTCAAAACTTTCTCAGTTGCTGTTTGCTTTCTATGCCTAGAAACCAAAATAATTCACTAATATTCCTTTACAAATCGTAGCACTCATCTCCACTATCATTTTGGTGGGTAAATCATCAAAATCCATTAAGAAACGAAAGAGATACGCCATTTTGAAGTTTGATAAAAAATGACCAAAATGGTATACAAGATTTCATCATTATTCTTCACTATCCAGGTCTGGTGCACCTATGATCTTACAAATTCTATCCCCAAACAGATATGAGATCATATTATTCTTTGCAGCCATCGATTTTCCACTGGTTTCATCAAAATCCTTTGAGAAATGGAGAAGTTATAAATTTTCAAAGTTTGGTGGAGAAGAGGGAAGAGAAAGATGAAACAGTAAAAAGAAATAAGATTTTTGTTTTGAAATTGCTTACAATTTGACGGAGGTTGGTGGTAAGGTGTTTAAGTACAAGTATAATGAAAGAATAGGATTTATATTTCTATTTATAGGCTAAAATAACACATGTTTTGCCTAAAATCTCGATATTAATATATTACAAAAATGCCATTGGGTTTGACTTCTAGTTTCTAGCTTGTTAAACCAAATTCAGCCATCTATATATGTTTTCTAGCAGTAAACGGTATTCCAAATGAAATGGAACAAGTACCGAGACATAATTCCAACTCCTGTAAAAATTTATTATTTTTTCCTTTAAGTGAAATTAGAATTTTACTCTATTTAATTTAGTTATTTAATTACGTGAAATTATAGGGTGTTACATTCTCCCTCATAAAAGAATTTCGACCACAAAATTCCACGAGACAGACAATTCATCTCCCTTTACATCGTATATATACAAAATAGACGCAGCTACATCCATTTAGCATCCATTATACAACACAAACAAAGACACAACCAAGAGTATATAATACATATGATAGATAACATAGGATGATATAATATGAGATGAGTGCAAATGTTACTAATTCGACCTCCTATATGAATGCACATGTAGTGCAACTAATATGTATGCAAACATCCTAACACATGCAAATATTTATTTATATATATATATATATATGTATGTATGTATGTATGTAGACACATTCATACATCCATATGCAACATTCATATCAAAGTGCAAGTAAATAACCACGTTCATAAACACAATCAGTAAACGTATATAAAAAACAATAAAAAAACATATATAAAATTATCTAGCATAAATTAGAACACCTAACAATAGGTATCTATCCTAGGTTGGAATGTATATACATGCAAGCCAACACGGTATAAACTAAACTGGTATAACTCAAACTAAACAACCATAGCAACCAACACAGATCATAAGGATGCGCATACAACCAATCCTAGCTTCCATACATTCATGCCTATGTCAATTAGCTAACTAAAGCAACCATGTAAATAAACAATGACTTAACGAGCAAACTAACCTACAAACTAACTAAAAGAGGAACTTATTAGAAGAGAGCTTCCGATGGGAAGCTCAGATTCTCTCCTTGTGCTCTATCATACTCTTATCCAAACATTTTCCTTGCTGTACTTGGACCAACTTCTTTTCCTCATTTTTATGTCATATCACATTAAGTATTAAGAGGTGGATACACATATGGAGTATTCTAGACTCCGTACCTACATTCACCTCATCAAACTGACTTGGCTCTACCGTAACTACTAGACTATCAACATACATATGCAAATGGGAAAAATAGAATGCACGTGAATACCTGCCAACTTTTCAAGAAGCCCACTCAAATGTGCTAATTTCCCTTCTCTTTATATAGTCGGGAAAGATCCAACAACAAATGACGCTAGTTTTCCTATGTAACATATCTAATTAGTGAGTCCTTCGGCTACACCACACCACCCAATACGAACTCCCTATGCATGCCTATCCTATGTAGTTTTCATTTCTTTGCGTACCGCTTCAACTTTCACTGATGTGTCTCTAATCGTATATTGTCCAAGTATGTCTTTAATTCAAATATACTTCATTACTTGCATATCTTCATCGTCAAATACCTTTCAACATATTCTGCGGCTTATTCATCCTCAGCCAATAGAAAATCCTCTTTGTATCCTTTGACATACCTCACTAAACTCATTTTAAGTCCATAAGCATGACATGTGATAATGGACGGTGTCTCCCCTCTATATGGACCAACAGCTAGGATACTTAGCGATCCACATACTCAATCACCATTTAATTATAGATAACACAAATAGATGATGCCTAATTTTTGATGAACAAATATTATTATAATGAATTCATAAACTTGGTTATGTAGTTTTCACTTATTTTTCACATGCATCGGGCATTGAAAATAAATTATGCAGAAAATGTGACTATTTCATAAAATTGACTCAATAAGATTGTTCTTTCAGTCCAAATGATGACTAAAAAAGACTAATCATACCTCTTGTTAATTTTCTTCCAAATCACCATATATCGCGCTCCTTAAAACCATCATCGTACCATAATACAAGCAAGTCAAGACATTTACTTTATTTCCTAAAATCATACAACATTAGATGCTTCAAAAATGTTATTAACTCTACATGCTCGTAAAGTCCTATAAAATAACATACAACTAGAGTACCTTATGTTTGTCGTCATAATCAAAAAACATTTTACATAAATAAGTATAGTTATCCTCTATCGGCCACTACCTTATACAACCAATCTTCTGTTATTTAACCTTTTATGAAACTTTTTATTTAACTACGTTCTTATTCTTCTCACGTCTTATATAAGTGTATCCCAGCCCTTAATGTAAACATATATGTTAATTTCAAACAACATTTAATAACATATGTCTCAACAATTCAAAAAAATAAATTTTAAATTTGTTATTTTCTTCTTAAGTATAAATCATATCTATATTTTTTTATAAGAATACCTTTTCTCTGTCATCTCAAATTCGTATATGTTTTCATATCGATAATATACTTCGAAAATCCTTTAATTTCAACATATTACTTTAAATATCTCAAACATTATTATTTAATTTAAAAATAATAATTTCCATCAAATTTTCTTGAAAACAATAATATTATTATCACTTTACATCAAAATTTTTTTTTATTTAAAATTGTTTTTTCCACAACCTCTTTATTATTACCTAAAAAAACATAATAACATCGACATTAAATCCCAAAATCCTTATTATTGTTACTTATATTGTAACGAACTGGATTTTCAACCTTTAGAAATCGACACTAATACATCTACTGTATTGTGTGCCGAGCATTCAAGTGCCAGAGAGACTGATAGTTATGGGAAAGAAAGAAGATAGAAGATAAGAAAAAACTAAACAATCACAGAATCTCACAACGCAACGGAATAACATATATTAATCAACATAATTATTTACAAAGTATCACTTCCAAAATGATTCATCAGAGTCATACTAATACAATTCTACCCGTGGACAGCTATAACAGCCTGTCCCTCCTTAACTAATACAACATAATATGATACATCAAAAACCAGATAATAACTAGCTATTGATGAAGCCTCCTGCTCCAAGCTCCTTCGAAATGCATCCGTGGAAACCTGAACTACTTGGCTGCCCATAAAAGTTTGAGTACCCAAGAGTTTTAGGGAATGAAATAAAACTCCGGGTCAGACATGGGACTGGTGTGAGTAAACTCAAGACAACTGAATTATTACTTTAAAAACTCTTTTAAAATCAAGGATATCTCGTAAGACCACGCCGCACATAAACACGGATGGGTTTTTACCTTATGATAACCAAAACACTTTTATATATAAATCCAGTGATATTATAATAATGTCTAAAGGTTCAAGTAAATATATAAAATAACTGAAATTGTTACCATTATTAAATTCCAGCATACTAGGCTCTACAATCAAAACCATATGGCACGTATTGGAGATTGGATTCCATACTATGGCAAGGTAAGGGACTACCTTCTGATGGTACACCCCTAGAAAATGCACCGATGCCAACGCAGAGCCGGCAACCCCTTTAACATGGCATACCGAACTACCTGACCCATTTTTAACACCGGGCCTTATACTACCACGGTGTTTGCGCGCAAACCAACTCTGAATAGGAACAATCTAGAATGGGATGACGGCTACTAATGGTAGCTAACCACATGGCTCTGCTGCATACCTTGTTTTTGCCATTTTTCTGATTTTTGAAGTTTGTGAGGTCATGTCTTTACCTTTTTATTTGCAAACCCACTTGGAATGCTACACTGCCGTCCAAGCGTCATTGCAATGCTTGCATTCATCCATACAAGTTCGCTGTGGGACTGCAAGAAACCGAAGACACTACTTAGTACATCCATTTTGGAATCACCCTCAGGATTAGTAGCAAATAGCCCTTGCACTTTAAAACTCTGTCTTCGATTCCATGCCCTTGTAGATTTCTTCAGTTCGAAATTCTTGAGTTGGATCAAAGTGGCTTTCGGATAACATATCTGATCCTGGTCTCTTCGAAACAACTTCCGATAATTTTCGGCAAACGCAACCTCGTTTCTTTAGGAAATAACAGATAAAGGTAAGAGCGGAGATCACCTCCTAACGTTAGTGGAAAATTTTCCTTATCCTTTATCCTAGGAGAACGAAACGAGATTTATACACACGGTACAACATCATCGGGGATGACTGTGCTATATAACTCACGTGTTTTCCCTAGATATTTCTAAAGTTATGTTTTGGTCCACGTTTGATAGTCGATTATTTAACTATCAAATAAGCAAACATTCAAACATTGATTAAATTCCATATATGATCCACTATGCCTTTATTAATTAATCTTTAATTAATAAAATCACTTTATAAAAACTTGATCAAAAGATCTTTACAAAACACTATTCCCAAACCCCTTACGTCCCTTTTATACTTGGAAAAAGATTTATATACTTATTTCAAAAATATAAGTACTTACCAAAAACATTTGGAAAATTCCCTCCTCTCAAATTTCGTATTAAATGGCCAAGAAATACCCTTTTCCAAAGCATCACACCTATAAAACCATTCACATTATAAAATCCATTCATTTATCTTTATAAAAATTCTTTTTATAAGTTCACTTCATATTTCAAACCTCCTTATAAATCTTCAAACTAGATTTAAACTTCTTTTTAAAATCTCTAAAATGATTTATAAAATCTATTCCATGTATAAAACTTTTTATAAAACTTCCTTTATAAAATTTATTTGACATTACAAAATATTATTTACAAAATCTCATTTTTAAATCAATTTTAATAACCCTTTTTATTTAGTAACACTCTTTTATTATAATAAGTTATTATTTATAAATGCCTTTGTAAAATAATTGTATAACGTGAAAATCATTTATAAACTTTAAAACCACGGACTGATTAAAGGATTGAAGTTAATTCAAAATCATACTTCAAAAATTTAAAAAGAGGCTTAGCAATCCAAGTGGTACTAATTTAAGTTACCATTTAATTTCAATTTCATTTTCAAATTATTCAACAATTTATTTACATATGTCAACATATATGTAAATACACTTCATATCCAAATCAGGAAATAACATGTCAATATGAACTAACAAGTATAAACATGTCCAAATAACATAATAAGAGGATGGTGATTTGTCCTGCTAAATAGATGTCCAAACAATTCAATCAATTCATAGCAGAACGGTGATTTATTATTCTAAAACAAACAAACAAACAAATAAATTATAGCAAAATGAGGATTTATTCTGCTAACACATATCCAAACAAACCAACAAACAAACAATCAATTTATAGCAAAATGAGGATTTATTCTACTAACATATGTCCAAATAACCAAACAAATAAACAATCAATTATAGCAGAACAAAGATTTATTCTGCTAACACATGTCCAAATAACCAAACAAATAATCAATCAATTTTAGCTGAACAGGGATTTATTCTACTAACACATGCCCAAACAACCCAACAATCTACATTATAACTCATTCACAGTTATATGGTTTCTTAATGGTATCAACACTTGAATCACTTGTATTCAAAACCATCTTTGAAAAAGAAGTACCTTTGAACCATTTTACTTTTGAAAACCAAAGGATTTAAAACTCTTAAACCCTTTTAAAAACAATTAATTAAAAGTTAAATTCTTATTTAAAGCATAATTAATTTTGATTGAATCTTAACACAATTTAATTAAATAGATAAACAATAATTAACTATTAATTAAACCTAGATTAATCCTTTATTAATTATTAAATAATTAATTAAACCTTCATTAATAATTAAATGTTAATTAATCTCAATTAATTAATTAAATAATATTTAATTAAACTTAAACAATAAAGTAAACCTTTAATAAATAATTTATTATAAATTAAATCTTTAATCAAATAATTAAACCCTTGATTAATAATTAATCATATATTTAAATAATGATATATTAAATATAAATAATTTACTTAACCTATACTTAATTAAGTTAATTAATAATTAATTAAAATAAATCTTAACTTTAAAAGATAATTAATTAAGAACTAATCTTTATTTAATTAAAGTTAATAAACCTTGTTAACATTTAATTAATTATTAATTACTAAAACCTAATTAATTAACAATCAATTATTAAATCCATAATTAAATTTTAAAAACATTATTATTTAGTTTATAAAATATTCACAAAACAATTTGAAGTATAAAAACCAAACTTTGCAAAAATCGAAATTTTAAGTGAACTGCATCCATAGCGACTATCGCTATGGATACCCATAATTTCACTTTACTAACTAGTTTACATGCTAACTTGCTTTAGCTTCAAGACAAGATTAACACATACGACATATCCAAGTTCAACTATACCAAATCATATCATCACTAAACATAACCAACAATCACAACCTTTTTATAACCAACATATCTAAACAATACCACAATTCGAACCAAATAATTATATATACACACACATACATATATATATATATAACCACATAATCAAAACACATATAAATATAAGTAAATTCTTCCCAAAAAAGTTAAGAAGTTTACTCACCAAAATCCTTTGAAAACTTGATACATTTTGGAATTCGGAAAACTTGGAAAATCACAAAATTCACTCGAAAATATGTCAACTTCTCCTTGGTTTTTGGACATGTAGTTCTCCAATTTTGGAAAGGTGGTCAAAAGGAAAGTTTTAGGAAATTCTTTCCTCTACAGTTTTGAAAAAAAGAAAAACTCAATTCCCCCCTTAGAAGAATTTCGTCCCTGGAATTACACCTCAACCAAACCCAGAAAATAATTAACACTATACATCAGTTCGTATGATGTACATAGATCATTCTTATACAAAAATATCATTCGATCACTACTTGAATACATAACTTCACTTCCGAACTACTATCGCTCACCTCATTTCTAGTGCGGACTTTGATCAGGCTCCCTGATTAGGAACCTCTGTTCTCATTACATAGTTGTAACTATGATGGAAAACACTGGTCCCATACCAAAAATCCTCGTAAAGTGCTCGCCGTAAAAATCGAGTAATAGATCCTTATCCGGAATGGCGTGAAACACCTCAAAGCCATGTAATCGAATCTTAGACCAAAGTATATGGAAACGAGAGATGATCTACGTCCACCCTACACACTTACCATATTGGTTCTCCCTAATACCAATTCTATTTCACTAAATCATTTATGAAAATATTTCATAAACAACTCTTAGTTTCAACTTGAATAATACTCCATTATAACCTAAGAGTATATACCTCTATTTGATTCCACTATTCCATTTTGAATTTATCTCCCTAAGAAAACTCAAGATCCAAATACCTGGCTTTTATTTCAAAAACTTTTTGAAATGATACTCTATATTTTAAATTATACAATTATATAAATATAGCCTGAGTAACTCCAAAAGAATACTATGGAACTAGGTACTACCAAACAGTATCATGCATTCCCTTACCAAGAAGGGTAATACTCAAGAGAAGTGTTTACCATCCGAACACATCTCTTCCCTAAATTTTAAGTTATTTTCGAGCCACTTGAACTTGTTAACTTAAAAAAAATTCTTTTGTTTCAAAATCCCATTTTTTGCATAATACTTTACATTTTCCAACAAAATATTTATCATCCACTTGCTTTGGGTTCGTTCGGGTTTGAAATTGTTTCGATTGTACAATATAAAGAAAATAATTTACTAAGTGCTCTATAATGTTCATCTAAGTAAACACCTGATCGTCACTTAGAAGATTATTCCTATTATCACAAAACAAGTCGAGACTCATTTCCCCCTAACCAATCCAAAGAAAATACTTCTTACTTAACATTTCCACTCCTGAAAATTTAATTCTTGAACCAAAATTTCTTTCAAATAATACTATTATTACTTTTCGAAACCTTGAAAATCCATTTCAAAAACCCCGGGATTTAAGTCCTCGAGTATCCTACTTAAATTCTTTTTAATTAAAAGACGCCTTATAAATTCATTTTATAAGGTCAACTTTTATAAAATCATTTTCCAAATATTTATTTTAAAATATTCTAACTTTTAAATAAACATCTTTCATTAAATCAATTTTTACCTCAACGTTTACATCGAACGCCTTATAGCCAAATTGTGAAACTTAATTCACAAGGTATTCGTTTCAATATTTTCCCTATTTCCATTTACCTAACCCAAAACTTAATAAGGAAAGCTACCTATACACACTAACAATAGTCAATGTTCAAACCGGACGAGCATGAGTAAACAAATCGTAAATGATAATGATAAAATATTATTATCTCCTAACACCCTATACTTCAATTAGCTATACCATCTTACACTAATTTTGAAAATCATTATTTATATATAAAATATATTCTAGGTAAAATTATTTCATTCAAAACAATACTATGTCCATTGGTCTTGTTTGTTTAGGAATCCCTATCGACAACGCTGATCAGGCGCGTCGACCGGAACTCATAAGCAACTCCACAAATCAAACAACACAATATAAAATATTTTATATCACTAACAAATACGCGCTCTTATATATATAATAAACTCAAACTCATCATAAGGCATTCCATTACCTTATCTCTTAATGAGTTGCCCCACCAAAGACAAGGTTCTCGCTTAACCTTTCGCTCTGATACCAAATGTAACAAACTGGGTTTTCGAGTTGGAAATCGACACTAATACGTTCACTGTATTGCGTGCCGAGCATTCAAGTGCCGGAGAGACCGATCGTTATAGGAAAGAAAGAAGATAGAAGATAAGAAGAAACTAAACAATCACAGAATCTCACAACGCAACGGAATAACATATATTAAGCAACATAATTCTTTACAAAGTCATTTCCAAAATGATTCATCAGAGTCATACTAATACAATTCTACCCTTAGACAGTTATAACAGCTTGTCCCTCCTTAACTAATACAACATAATATAATAAAGCGGAAACCAGATAATAACTAGCTATTGATGAAGCCTTCTGCTCCAAGCTCCTTCGAAATGCATCCGTGGAAACCTGAACTACTTGGCTGCCCGTAAAAATTTGAGCACCCAAGAGTTTTAGGGAAAGAAAATAAAACTCCAGGTCTGACATGGGTCTGGTGTGAGTAAACTCAAAATAACTGAATTATTACTTTAAAAACTCTTTTAAAACCAAGGATATCTCGTAAGACCACGCCGCATATAAACACGGACCGATTTTTTCCTTACGATAACCAATACGCTTTTATATATAAATCAAGTGATATTATAATAATGTCTAACGGTTCTAGTAAATATATAAAATAACTGAAATTGTTACCATTATTAAATTCCAGCATACTAGGCTCTACAATCAAACCCGTATGGCACGTATTGGAGATTGGATTCCATACAATGGCAAGGTAAGGGACTACCTTCCGATGGTACACCTCTAGAAAATGCACCGATGCCAACACATAGCTGGCTGCCCCTTTAACATGGCATACCGGGTTACCTCACCCTTTTTGACACTGGGCCTTATACTATCACGGTGTTTGTGCGCAAACTAACTCTGAATAGGGACAATCTAGAAGGGACGACGGCTCCTAATGGTAGCTAACCACATGGCGCTACTGCAAACCCTTTTTTGCCATTTTTTCGATTTGTGAAGCATGTGAGGCCAGGTCTTTACCTTTTTATTTGCAAACCCACTTGGAATGCTACACTGCCTTCCAGGCGTCATTGCAATTCTTGCATTCATCCATACAAGTTTGTTGTGGGACAGAATGAAATCGAAGGCACTACTTACTACATCCATTTTGGAATCACCCTCAGGATTAGTAGCAAATAGCCCTTGCACTTCAAAACTCTGTCTTTGATTCCATGCTCTTGAAGATGTCTTCAGTTCGAAACGCTTGAGTTGGATCGAAGTGGTTTTCGGATAACATATCCGATCTCAGTCTCTTCGAAACAACTTCCAATAATTTCCGGTAAACTCAACCCCGGTTCTTTAGAAAATAAACAGATAAAGGTAAGAGCGGAAATCACCTCCTAACCGTTAGTGGACAGATTTCCTTATCCTTTATCCTAGGAGAACGTAACGAGATTTATATGCACGGTACAACATCATCGAGGATGACTGTGCCATATAACTCACGTGTTTTCCCTAGATATTTCCAAAGTTACGTTTTGGTCCAGGTTTGATAGTCGGTTATTTAACTATCAAATAAGCAAACATTCAAACATTGATTAAATTCCATATGGGATCCACTAAGCCTTTATTAATTAATCTTTAATTAATAAATTCACTTTATAAAAACTTGATCAAAAGATCTTTACAAAACACTATTCCCAAATCCCTTACGTCCCTTTTATACTTAGAAAAACATTTATATACTTATCTCAAAAATATAAGTATTTACCAAAAACATATTGAGAATCCCTCTTCTCAAATTCCGTATTAAATGGCCAAGAAATACCCTTTTCCAAAACATCACACCTATAAAACCATTCACTTTATTAAATCCATTCATTTATTCCTTATAAAAATTCTTTTTATACGTTCACTTCAAATTTCAAACCTCCTTATAAATCTTCAAACTAGATTTAAACTTCTTTTTAAAATCTCTAAAATGATTTATAAAATCTATTCCATGTATAAAACTTTTTATAAAACTTCCTTTATAAAATATCTTTTACATTACAAAATATCATTTATGGAATATCATTTTTAAATCACTTTAAATAAACCCTTTTATTTAGTAACACTCTTTTATTATAATAAGTTATTATTTATAAATACCTTTGTAAAATAATTGTATAACGTGAAAATCATTTATAAACTTTAAAACCCCAGACTGATTAAAGAATTGAAGTTAATTCAAAATCATACTTCATAAATTCAAAATGAGGCTTAGCAATCCCAGTGGTACTAATTTAAGTTACCATTTAATTTCAATTTCATTTTCAAGTCATTCAACAATTTATTTACATATGTCAACATATATATAAATACACTTCATATCCAAATCAGGAAATAACATTTCAATATGAAATAACCAGTATAAACATGTCCAAATAACATTATAACAGGATGGTGATTTGTCCTGCTAAATAGATGTCCAAACAATTCAGTCAATTCATAGCAGAACGGTGATTTATTCTGCTAAAACAAACAAACAAACAAATTAATTATAGCAGAATGAGAATTTATTCTGCTAACACATGTCCAAACAACCCAACAAACAAACAATCAATTTATAGCATAACAGGGATTTATTCTGTTAACACATGTCCAAATAACCAAACAAATAAACAGTCAATTATAGTAGAATGGGGATTTATTCTGCTAACACGTGACCAACTAACCAAACAAATAAACAATCAATTATAGCAGAACGGGGATTTATTCTGCTAACACATGTCCAAATAACCAAACAAATAAACAATTAATTATAGCAGAACGTAGATTTATTCTACTAACAAATGTCTAAACAACCCAACAATCTACATTATAACTCATTCACAGTTATATGGTTTCTTAATGGTAACAACACTTAAATCACTTGTATTCAAAACCATCTTTGAAAAAGAAGTACCTTTGAACCATTTTACTTTTGAAAACCAAAGGATTTAAAACTCTTAAACCTTTTTAAAATAATTAATTAAAAGTTAAATCCTTATTTAAATCATAATTAATTTTAATTGAATCTTAACTCAATTTAATTAAATAGTTAAACAATAATTAACTATTGATTAAACCAAAATTAATCCTTTATTAGTTATTAAATAATTAATTAAACCTTCATTAACAATTAAATGTTAATTAATCTCAATTAATTAATTAAATAATATTTAATTAAACTTAAACAATAAAGTAAACCTTTAATAAATAATTTATTATAAATTAAATCTTTAACCAAATAATTAAACCCTTGATTAATAATTAATCCTATATTTAATTAATGATAGATTAAATATAAATAATTTACTTAACCCATACTTAATTAACTTAATTAATAATTAATTAAAATAAATCTTAACTTTAAAAGATAATTAATTAAGAACTAATCTTTATTTAATTAAAGTTAATAAACTTTGTTAACATTTATTTAATTATCAATTACTAAAACCTAATTAATTAACAATCAATTTTTAAATCCTTAATTAACTTTTAAAAACATTATTATTTAGTTTATAAAATATTCACAAAACAATTTGAAGTATAAAAACCAAACTTTGCAAAAATCGAAATTTTAAGTGAACTGCATCCATAGCGACTATCGCTATGGATACCCATAATTTCACTTTACTAACTAGTTTACATGCTAACTTGCTTTAGCTTTAATACAAGATTAACACATACGACATATCCAAGTTCAACTACACCAAATCATATCATCACCAAACATAACCAACAATCACAAACTTTTTATAACCAACATATCTAAATAATACCACAATTCAAAGCAAACAATTATATATATATATATATCTGTGTGTGTGTGTATGTATGTATGTATGTATGTATGTATGTACACACACACATACATATATAACCACATATCCAACACACATATAATTATAAGTAAATTATTCCCAAAAAAGTTAAGAATTTTACTCACCAAAAATCCTTTGAAAACTTGATACATTTTGGAATTCGGGAAACTTGGAAAATCACAAAATTCACTCGAAAATAGGTAAACTTCTCCTTGATTTTTGGACATGTAGTTCTCGGATTTTGGAAAGGTGATCAAAAGGAAAGTTTTAGGAAACTCTTTCCTCTACAATGTGAAAAAAGTAAACACTCAATTTCAGTTAGTTTTGAGGAAGATATGGCCATGATAAGAGGAGCTATTTTTGGACTTGAATTTCTGAGTCCAAAAACACTTTGCAAATAAACGAGATTTTGACATAGCTGGACCAAAAATTTGAAAAAGTGATTAACATAAAAGTTGCAACCACCGAAATTCTATATGAAAAAAAAAATCTTACTTTGGTGTAGTATGTAGGAGGTTATGGCCGAATGAAATGGGAGTAAAAATGGAGAAGAAAGAGTTTGAAAACAATTAAAACAAAATAAATTTTTGAATTTAAATTTTATAATTTTAAAATAGGAAGCCATGACTAAGGTTTTGAAAAGCTTTAAAGAGGAAAGAAGTAAAGAAAATGGAAATGGAAATGAATGAAAAATGATGGAAGTGTTAGGAAAATGTTATATATACTAAGTTCATACACCAAATTACCAAACTACCCTCGAACTTTACCCTCTTTCTCCTTATGCCACCTAACCACCTCCTTCCACTTCATGAACCAACACCCCCCCCCTTTGTCGCCCCATGACAAAACATGCATTTATGTGCATGTGTACATTTTTTTAGAAATGTTTAAACATGTCTGCTTATGATGTGACACCTACTTTTTACTTAATTTTATTTTTATTTTTAAATCTTATATACCTAAGTATAAATACATATATACATACATTAATACACACAAATATATATATATATATATTTATATATACTAAATAATTAACAAATTTATACTTATGCCAAAGAGTTCATAACGTTTCCAATTACTTTTAGCCGACGAAAAGTCGAAAATTCGGAAAATGAATTCCGGTCATATTTCAATTTTTCTTCAAACTAAATATTTTTATAAACAAAATTTGAAATTAATTAAATATTCGTAAATCCAAGTAGTGAAATTCAAGGTCGTTACTTATATAAAAATAGTAATAATTTAACCTAAAAATCTTATTACTATTTATTTAAATTCCACCATACTTTATAAATAATAGAAAATTCTCATTTCAAAATAGATTCTTCCATATTGTTTCAAATTTTTTAGATGATGCCAACATTAATTTTTTAAGTACAAATCCCTAAATCACAAATATATAATGTTCATTTCTAACAAGTCCCTAACACACTGACATATTGACCATCCGAGGTAGTTTACCATAATCAATTCAAACTTTATAGGCTGTGTAATTCTTTTCTAGCTCCAGTCAAATCCAATATTAATATATTTTCAATTTGGTCTTTAAATCAAAATCGTTGGCCTCAAATCGTATTCTTCATAAAACTTGTAAGATTTGAAAACCATGAAATTCTTTATTAATTTTAATAAACATTTCGTAAAATCATAACACATTTTATCTCAAATCAAATTCTCTAAATTCCACATAAATAAATTTTCAAAAAGTTTTACTTCGGACATTTCATGTTAAATCATTTCATATGAAATCATAACTCAAATTTATTTTGATTTATTCACTTCATATCTTTTCATACGTCCTTATATAAACAATTATTGTACTTCAAATTTCCAAAGCTAATTTTTTTTCAACAATTCTTAGAAATATCATTACCTAAAAATATTCACTTTCAAAACTCAATTCTTTATAGTTTAACCAACTCAATATTAATCACTCAAAATTAATTTCGAAATAACTTCAGAATAGCTTCGGTTATTTTTCTAAAACATACTTCATGTTTATAACCTTATTTCATATAACCACTTTTCGTGTGTGCAAGTGTATATAACTTTATTTTATAATTAGCTAATTTCACACCTTTTAACTAATACATCATGAATAAAAATGTATTTTTGAAATTCATTTTTGTCCACTAATTACGTTCATAATGAGTTCAGAAATAATCTCCAAAATTTTAAATCCTTTATTAATGCATATTTTGAAGATTTTATATCACAAAACTTTAATTTCCATTCGAAAATACTAACATATTAAAATAGGAAAGTTTTTAAAAAATAATTTTTAATTTTTTTAATTTAAATTCTATCCAAAATGGTTCAAGTTAACTTAGAGAAATATGCATGTAAAATGTATCTTTTCAAAATTTACTTTTATAAATAAGAAATGTTCAGAAAAGCGTAAAGAAAATTGAATGCTAAAATTTAATTTTTCCAAAGTCAGACAAAAATATTTATAAAATAAGACATTTAGAAGACCCGTTTTACTTACTTTTTAAAACTTTTTTCTCTATTTACTTTCAAAAGTTCCTTTGCCAAAAACGAAGTGTACATCAATATATAAGTGCAAACAATTGCATTTTTTTCCAAAAATAAAACTTTTTTAAAATATTCATGAAAAATTACCTTTTATTAGAATTTCCCATATTCGAAGCTTACATGTGAGTTATTATTTCAATACATAAACAAACCTCAACTTTTGTGTTTTTTCCTAAAATCTCGGACACTATTATTTCTAACTTATTTTAAGGAGAACATTTAAATTAATTTCAGTTAGTTTAACTGCTTTAATTGGAGTAGATCATAACTTACACAAGCCCAACTACAATCTAAAAAAATGCTTAGTTACCTTCATCATGCCATATCAACATCACACTGTTTGTTTTTTGTAATTTATTCATAATTGCTAATTGGTACAAGGACCCTCCACCAGCAATTCTTTAAGTAATAAACTATAATATATGTGATGAATTTATTTTTCATCCCAAAACTACTCTTTTATCTTAACACTAATTTAACTCATAGTTGTTTGCTTCTATAAGTGATGAGCCAACAACTACCTTTATGAGTCAAAATATATGGGGTGGCATATAAATATAATATAATATAATATAAATAATAGAAAATTACAAACATGCTCTTTCGTACGCCCTAATTTAGTACGAATCGCCTACCTAAGCTCTGATACCAAATATGGTGATCCGCTATCTACGATTCCCCGATTCACGCATAAAATGATGTAGACATCGCAGACCTCACAAACGGCGGATCATTTTGAGTTAAAATATAAAACAAATCACAATGCTATCTATAATACTCCACACTTTCTGAAACTCACAATGGAAGGAATAAAACATAATAGTAATCAGTAATAAAATCCCAGATAAATAAAACAATACAATATCAAATAAATCCAACTACTACATCTCTCTGCTGGTAATGGACACAGTTTAATGTTTGAGAATAAATGAAATATAATTGTAGATAGCTAATAAATAAATGCGTGTCTCCATTGCACCATCGCCTCTAAGTCACCATCAGTCCTATTTATCGATCTGTCGAAGTATAACTAGGAAAATAAAATAATAGTTTGGGATCAAACATACGTCTGGTGAGTGAAACACACCATATAAGTGCATAGTACTAATAAGCTAGTAAACAACACTAATGCTCGAAAACCATACCTTAACCTGTGTCAGATGCACCCAACAAGTCAGCTAAACAAAATATAAAACTATAATGACATCTTATGGTAAGATCTCACTAAACCTCCACTATGTCTAATCATATGTCGAAAAAACTGTGACACGATTGAGCCCAAAGTCCAAATCGATATTGCCTCAGACATATGCATATGACCGAGTCTAAAGTCCTAGCTTGTATGTTGAAAACGTATGCACACAATCGATCCCAAAGTCCTAGCTCATATGCCAAAAATGTATGCACACGACCGAGCCCAAAGTCCCAGTCGTATGTCAAAAACATCTGCACCCGACCAAGCCCAAAGTCCTAGCTCATATGCCGAAAACATCTGCACATGACCGAGCCCAAAGTCCTAGCTCGTATGCCAAAAATTTCTGCACAAGGCCGATCCTAAAGTCCCAGCACGTATGCCAAAAACGTACGGACAGGACCAAGGCCAAAGTCCCAACTCGTTTGTCGAAAACATATGCACACAATCAAGCCCTAATTCTCAGCTCGTATGTCGAAAACATACATGACTACTGAGGACAAATGGAACATCCCCTACTTGGAGGCCCAAAACTAACGGCTACGATGATGCAGTCATCCATAGTTATTAATTCTCGATGATCAAATATGGTAATGTTAGATACATTGATACACAGAAATACATGAATATGGAAATTTTTAAAAACATCAAACAAGTTCCACATTCCATTTCAAAACATTTCAAATTCATTACATAATCCCATAATCATTAACCACGTTCAGAGAAAATATATTTATTACAACATACGCTAAGAGAGATATATGAAGATGCCCCCTTGGATGATCAGAGTATATATAGGCAATTTAACAACTTAGCCTTTAAACGACAACAACACATCGAAATCAAAATAAAAGAGAACTCTATATAGATATCATGCCTCATGCACGTCTCCGGAAGCTTATTCGTCTAAAGAGGTACCTGAAAACCTCAACTCTCAAACTACTCAAAATCAATTGAGTACCCGATAGTATAAGGGGAAAATATAAACTTCGAGTCAGACAAAAAGCCTGGTATGAATAATAATCTACCATTTCAAACCATTTAGATATCCAGTGAGATCACGCCGCTTAGCGAAACAGGTTTTCCCCTCACTGGTATCCTAAAACCTTTATAAAACCATATATTGTGCTCTTGGATCCACAATGATTAAAACAATTCAAAACAATATGATGATATGCAAAACTAGTAAATCAATTTTCGATTACCCATCCTCATTCATTTTGACTATCTGTCTCGATTATAGTTTCTAGGGTCACCATTAACCTAATAGTTTTCATGGGCTGACTAATAACCGGTTAAATGTTTATGGACTCTCTGTCCTATTTCATAGTTTTCATAGGATCACTAAGAACCTATTGGCTTCTGCCAATATCTTTATTGTTTCATGGGTTCTCGCTGAACCTATTGGTAACTCCAACATCTTTTCTCTTATCCTAGTTTTCATGGGTTGACTAGGAACCTATTGAATTCTGTCAATATCTCAATCTAGATATAGTATTCATAGGCTAACTACAAACCTATTGGCCCCTGCCAATATCAAATCATAGTTTTCATGGGCTAACTATGAACTTGTCTTCCTGACATATTCATTTACACATAGTTTTCATGGGCTTACTATGAACCTATTGGCCCCTGCCAATATCTTTTCCTATACAGAGTTTTCATGGGCTTACTGTGAACCTATTGGCCCCTGCCAATATCTTCTTTTAATATTTTAGCATCCTATATTCTGGTCTTCCTGACCTCCTGGATGCAATTCTACTCATTCAGGAGTTAATTTAATTTATATTCACTACTGGGTCAACCTAGCTTGTTATTCTGCCCTTCCTCAAGGTACCGTTATGGGTCCATTATAATGTGAATATATTCAAATAAAGCAAACATAATAATACCATCCCTGTGATTTAATATCCTTTAAATCATTTTATATAAAACTTGGTTAATCCCTTTAACCCATTAATCAAGGAAAACTTCTTCAAAGGCTCCATTTCAAAACACTTTATTTATCTCATGGTTTTCTTGTAAAATGAGATTGGGTTATTTTTTTTGAAAACTAAGGCTTTCGAAACCTTAAAACATCACTTTCGAAACCCCTGGATAACCTTCTTCGAAAGCATAGAAAACTTCTTTTCAAAACATTGCATGTAAACCTTTCGAAGCTCATTAATCAGCTCTTTAGAAACCAAAATATACCTTTCGAAAGTATCAAAACATCATTTAATAGTCCTTAGAAACATAGCTTCGAAACCAATGAAAGTACCCCTTTCAAAACCAATGGGTTTTGCTTTAAAACATCTTTCGGGTCAAAGTGAATATATACGAAAGAACCCCTTTCGAAACCCTTAATCATCATATAAAATTGTTTGGGGAAAGCTTGATGGCATCGACACCATCCTTTCGAAAGCTTCAAAACATTTAAATAAAACATTGAAGGTTAGCATTGAAACCCTCTTTCAAAGTCATTACCTTCGAAACCCTTGTACCCTTTCGAAAGCATTTAGGGAGTGGCTTAGTATAAGTTTAAAACAAAGACAACCCTTCGAAAGCATTGATGATTTCAATACACTCGAAAGGCAAAAGAACAGCGGCTGAGTTTCGACTTAGTCGGAACCACTACTTTCGAAAGCATCATTTTATAAATAAAGGAACCCATCCGAAAGCCTATACTTTTAAAACATAAAATGGCAACCCCTTCGAAAGCTATTAGAAAACCCCTTTCGAAAGCATATATTTCGACTCCTTCGAAAGCTTTAATAAATCAAGGCGGGCGCTATTCTTTGGAAAACAAACAAAGGTTTCGACCCCTATCGAAAGCATTGGTTTCGACACCATGCCTTCCGCCCCTTTTCCAATCCACTATGCACCAATCTCATTGACACCTTGTGTATTGGTTTCGGTATGGGTTGATCTCGACTGAGATGGTTTCGACTTGGTCAAGGCGGAAGCATAGAGTCGAAAGGAAGCTTCTAAAAGAGGCGGAACATAATTTTTCTGGGTAAAGACTGAATTAAAGCCAATAAAAGCAATTATTTTAAAACTAACCTGCCTAGTTGTAAACTTTTAATTGGTTTCCTTAACTTTCAAATTCTTTCTCAAATTAACTGCCCCATAATTCCAGATCTAAATCAAGATTAATTTAACAAATAAGCCCTTCCATTAAGCAAAACCAATTATGCAAATAAGTCCTTCTTCTAAAATAATTTAATTTCCATAGAAAATCACTTAGGAAAAATCCAAAAAAATTACAGAAATTCACTTTCTTCATGTTATCTAACATACAAAAATTCCCGACCCAATTTCTTGCTGAAATAATCAAAATTAAATTTAAACTGTAACGACCCGTCATTTCGAACCATTTAAATCGACAATCATCCACACATGTCAAACTTGAACTGCTCAAAACAACAGATAGTAATTTTTATATTAGCAAAACTTAGCATATACAGTAAATAAATCAATCACAGAATCACAGACACGAAGTAATATAATAATAAGTAGCGGAAATAGATAAATAGTAGTTCATGAAGCTACTATAGAATATTAGAGTCTAAAGTAAAATACAACAGAAATCCAATACATAGAAGTCTCAATACAAAAGCAAATGACAAGTCTGAACATAAACAATTGGAAGTAACTGAAAGCTGAATGGATAAAAGATAGATCTCCAAGCAAAGCTCCAAGCTCCAAAGGTGAGTCTCAAATGGTGTGACACTCAGTCTGACACGAGCATAAAGCAAAACACAAACACTCGAGTCGGGATTAACATTCTTATGCAAGTAAATCAACTTAAGTGAAATGTCCAAATGAAATGCAATATAACTTAAAGGATGTTTGGGATTTCCATCCTTTAAGGATCTGTTAAACTATTTACATACATAGTACAATACACTACATGGATAATGTCTACAGTAAAGTAAAATATTAAAGTAGCATGTAGGCGTTATACATATCCCCATTAACACATTTTATATAAATGTCGTAGTCTATATAGTACTGTAAACTCCACCAAACTGGTGGGCTATCAGGGAGCACTCCATAGGTACGACACAAACCAAATTCGTAGTGGGCTCGATAAGGCATGTGGCAAGGCACGCGAGGCAATGCCCAGGGTAAGGTACTACCGTTTTGCAGAACCGGGCTGGTGGTAACGCATAGCAGCTACTACCGCACACCTCGAGACACACTCCCATAGTCAAAGGTGCATCCAATCAAATCACAAAGTAATAGATATGGTTTCGAAGAAGCATGCTCGATCAGAGGTGCGGCCTCATTTGGCCCAGGTATAGCTCCTATTTTAGTCACATCAAGCTGACTCGAGGGAGTCAGGATTACGTTCATACCTCATACAGACTTTCGCCAAACCATCCTACTTCGTTCTGGATTCTCCACCACGTGCACAGTTGTTAAATTGGTTTTCGGTATTGCCAGAGAGTATGACAATATCCGATCCCGGTCTCTTTAACAACCAATGCTTATTTCACACCGTGGTCATTTTTCATTTCAAATAGTTCATACTTCATATCAAAATATCATATTCATTAAAAATCATATCACTTTCGAAATCATTATTCACTTTAAATCATATCCATTTCCAAATCATAACCACAAAATAGGTTAAACCATCATATCAAAGTATTCACATTTAAATCCATTAAATCTAAATTATAACAGTTTCAACTTAAACAGTTTGAAATATTGAAAGTAGTTTATATATTGGAATTGTTATACATTAAAATAGTTTATATTTAATAATAGTTTGTAAATTAAAATAGTTTATATATAAAAAATAGTTTATATATTAAAAATAGTTTATATATTAAAATATATATATTTAAAATTGTTTATAAATTTAAAATAGTATATATTAAAATAGTTTATAGATTTAAAAGAGTTTATATCGTAAATAGTTTCACATTAGAATTGTTTCTTCCGATTTCACAAATCAATTCAAATCAATTAATCTCAGTTCAACAATTTCAATTAAAAAGTTAAAGGTTCAATTCAAATACTCATTAAAACCATTTTAATTTATATCAATTTCAAATCCACGTTTGAATTACAAATTTAAACCACTTCCAATTCAATAGGTTTCAAAGTTTAAATATTCAAACATTTACAATAACTCAATTTGATAAATTTCATTTATATTCAAAATTCAACTTTTAATCTTATTTAAATTTGAAAATATTCACTCGATCATTCTTAATAACATTTAAATAAAATCTCGAATTACAAATTTAAATCAAAATTAAATACTTAATTTCAGTTTTTATTTAAATTTGAAAATATTCATTTAATCACCTTTAATAAAAATCCAGTTATCAAGTTATAAAAAAATCATATCTTTAAAATCTCAAAATCAATAAATTCAAATCAATTCCTATTTAAATACAATTATTAAGCAATTTAAATTTCAAGTCAACTTTAATTTATCTTTCCAACCTTTATTTATTAAAGTTATTATAAAACTATTTCCAAATATTAATCTAAATCTTAAATAAATATTTTAAAACATATTATATATATATATATATAATTAAATTAAATAAAACCTTTTATTTAAATCTATTTTAAATCCTAGTTTATATAATTTAAAAATAATAAAGTTATAAGTAAGATTCTATAATTTACATTTTAAAACTTTAACTTATAATTTTAAAATTTCCAAAACATATAATTTAAAATTCTAAATTTATACACATATTAATATTAAAATAAAACCTTTATATTATATTTTAAAATCAAAACACATATAATTTTCTTCTCTTAAAAAATTTGGAAATCATTTAAAAATAGACCAACGGTGTCCGTTTATAATTTTCTATCCTATGGTCAAGTGATATGGATATTTATCATTTCAATCCGCAATAATTTAATATTTACAGGTGTATATCATTTCAACCTACAATCCTAAAATTTCAAAATCAATAAAATCGCTTGGGTTTATCATTTCAACCCATAACGATTTTCCCCTAATCTATAAGATCGTTCGGGTATGTATCATTTCAACCCATAACGATTTCCTAAACTAACAAGGAACTTGCAGTGTGAGAACAATAGAATAATAATATAAAATGGCATAGTATATCAATGGCGAATATGATCATAATTAATTCAAATATAAGATATATATAATAATAAGTTATTGGTGTCAATATTGTCAATTAACATAGATGAACAAATGCAAATAATAACATATCATATTTAACAATTTAATTACTAACAAATTTAAATTTAACAATGTATTTCAATTGTCATTTCATCTGAAATCAATTTACTAAACATAAGAATGTTAATCGTGAGTGATCGCTCACCTTTCGAGGCTAAAGAAACAACGAGAATGAAAGCAAATGGATACGGACAAGCACAAGGATAAACGACAAATCACCAAACAGATACAGATAAGCATGGATTGACAATGGGACAGCGACAAAGCAAAGCAACAACTGCTGTAAATTCGTACAGCGAGCACTCAAGGCAAAGCAAAGCAAATAACTACACGAATTCGATGAAAACAAATCAAGGCTAGCTAGAGATTGATGGAAACGATACACACACACACACATATATATATATATGTAATATATATACCTCTCTTGTCTCCTTTTTTTGAAGAGGAGCTGCTACTCGGGTTGCTCGGCTGCAGGGAGGAAATAAAGTAATGGGAAGGAAACTGCGGCTAGGCTGGGTGGCTTGCTGGGGAGGGTCGGTGCATGCTAGAGGGAGGTGGCTATGTTCGGCAAACGGTGCCTGGGTTGTTGTGCAAGGGAAGGCTTCGGCTGGAGAAAGGAAGTAAGCGGAGTGTGGGCTGTTGCGTGCTCAAGTGGTAGTGGCTCGGATGAGCAGTGGGTTAGAGGTGGATGAGTGCTCGACTGTAGGTGGTGTTTGGCGAGGCTGTGGTGGTCAAAGGGAGAGGGATGGGAAGGTGGATGGTTCGGCAATAGGTGGAGCATGGGTAGCTGAAGGCTGGAGGAAGGGATGACAGTGGAGCGAAGGCTATGGTTGCGTGGAAAGGTGGCAGTTCAGGTTCTCTGGTGGTGGGTTTGTTGGAGGCGGAAGGATGCAGGTGGTGGTCGGGTTCAAAGGAAGTGAGGGCGGAGCAAGAAGGATGGACGAGGCTGTGGGGTCACTGGGCTGCACGTGGAGGATTTTCAGCGGCATGTGGAAAGGGAGTGGAGGGTGGCGATGGCGTTCGGGGACTATGTGCTGACAGGAAGGTTTGAGTTCGGTTGTACGGGTCTGTTTGATGGAAGAAATAATGGTGTGGGTGGCTATGGTGGAAAGGCGGGTTGTTGATGCTTGTGTAGGCGGGTGGACTGGCGGACGGCTGTGCGAGGTCAAGGGAATAGGTTGAGGAACAGAGAAGGGTTGCGTGCTAATGGCCGAGCAGGTTTCAGAAATAATCAAATTATTATATAAACTTTGCTTTATATTAAGTTTTTTTTTCTGACAGAACGAAATGAAGATAAGAGAAAGAATGGACGAAATGAATTCAACCAGCAATAATGACTATAGAGAATAGAAAAAGCCCATACGTTGAATTTCAGGAAATATAAATGCTAATGGGTATTTGGTTTACACGGTGATACTGAATGGACACAGGAAACCAAAAGACCCAAATGTGGAACCGATACGGCTAACTGTTTTGCATATTTCGCCATGTACCGGACGTCGAAATACACAAATGAATATACTACGGAGATCAGCACGACGAGACGAACAGAATGGTACACAGATATGAGTGACACGGCCCACCTATCAAAACTTGATATTCGCTGCTGAAAATGCTGCTAAAACGCTGAAAATAAGATAGACCGGGCTAGAGCAGTCCAAATTTAGCAAAACGAATTATGACGTCTCACTCAGAAAATGATTTACATTTTTCTTATATAAAAATATTCAGATTTCAAAAATATTTTATTTTCATCCAATTTTTAACTGTTTTTAAATTAAAATTTCACAACTAAACCAACTTACATATTTTTCGAAGAAAATCTGACACTTGCTATCAAGTGTCATTGGGCTACGCGTGGAGGATTTTGCAACGGCGGGTGGAAAAGGAATGGAGGGTGGCGATGGCGTTCGAGGACTGCGTGCTGACAGGGAAGATTTGAGTTCGGTTGTAAGGGTCTGTTTGATGGAAGAAATAATGGTGTGGGTGGCTATGGTGGAAAGGCGGGCTGTTAATGCTTGTGTAGGCGGGTGGACTGGCGGACAGCCGTGCGAGGTCAGGGGAAAAGGTTGAGGAAGAGAGAAGGGTTGTGTGCTAATTGCCGAGCAGGTTTGAGAAACAATCAACTTATTATATAAACTTTGCTTTATATTAAGTTTTTTTCTGACAGAACGAAATGAAGATAAGAGAAAGAATGGACGAAATGAATTCAAGTGCCTTGCAATGAAAATTTGACTCTAGATAGCTATCATGCTCATGAACGTCTCCGGAAGCTTATTCATCTAAAGAGATACCTGAAAACCTCAACTCTCAAACTACTCAAAATCAATTGAGTACATGAGAGTTTAAGGGAAAAACATAAACTTCGAGTCAGACATAAAGCCTGGTATGAATAATAATCTACCATCTCAAACCATTTAGATATCTAGTGAGACCACACCGCTTAGCGGAACGGGTTTTCCCCTCACTAGTATCCTAAAACCTTTATGAAACCATATATTGTGCTCCTGCATTGTAACAACCCGCATATTTGTCGATTTTATATTTAAATATTTCGTCGTTCGTCGGATTTTGGTCCGAAATGCTACTTTTTGCAACAGTCGAATTGGGACTCGAGACCACCTCCATTGAGTTCAAAATGTCGTTTGCGATCTTTTTGAGTGTAAGCTTCGATATGTTTGGAGTTAGGAGAATTTTGCCACTTTTCACTTAGGGCTTTGGGTTGGGTTTCAGCCCAATAACCCCACTTAACCTCCTACCTCTCTAACTCTTCATCCATTCACTCCCATTTCATTTCATTTCCTCAAGCAAACTGAAAATGGTGGAGAGGAAGAGGAATTAGAAATTACAAAACCCTAGTTCCATTTGCAAATTCTTGTTCTAGCTCCAAATTCAAAGAGAACCCATTGGTAAGCTTCATCTCCTTCTTCTCCAACACAATCCCTCTTCAATTTCAGTTTATTCCTAAACCTAACTTTGGGGAATGCCCTTCTTTAAAGCTTTGATTCAAGCTTGTTGAGTTGGAATTGAAGAACGATTGCCCTTGCCATTGCTTTCAAGCTTCTTCTTCATTGATTTGGGTTCAAAAGGTGAGATTTTTATCTCACATCTTAAACTATATTTATCTTCGATTGTTAGGTATGAATTCCTAACACTTATTCTTGTGCAATTGCACTTGGTTTGGATTGATTTGGTGAATATTCCAATTTTTAGTGTTTTGAGTTCAATTCTTTAAAAATCCCAACTTTGACCTTTGATCATGATTTTTATGGTGCATTTAAGAGCTTATCAGGCTGGGTTGTCGCTTGGCATAAATCCTTTGTCGCCATTTCTCATTCAATCGCTCCGAATCCGGGAAGTTGTCTAGATTTGCCCATATTTGGGCTTTGCAAGTTCTGTCCTGCTACAGGCGACAGACGTCTGTGGGGAATCCACAGACGTCTGTGGCTTCAGAGAAATTATTTCCCGAAACAGGCTACAGAATTCTGTGGATTTCCCACAGACGTCTGTGGCTTCAGGAAATTTATTTCCCGAAGTAGTTGACAGACGTCTGTGGATTTCCCACAGACGTCTGTGGCTGTTGATTTCTGAATATCAGCCTATTTTTATGTGGATATCCAAAGTTAATCGATTTGTGTTGATTCCCACTTGTTATTATCATATTTATCGACTTTGATGACCTTTTCTTTGGGATTTTTGGAATATCCATTTTTGATGGATTTGGTATCGATTTCTTTGGATTTTATTCACGTCTTCGAATGTGAATTTTGATGATTGATTGTTTCTACAATCATTTTGTAACTTGTCTTCGGAAGGTCGTACCGTTTTGACGGGGCGCTGCCCCCTGGACCCCCGCGACCTGACCGGGCAGATCGAACCCCATACACCTCTGCGTAGGCGATCTTATCTGAAAAACATTCAACAGAACTTCTTACTTTGATGGTTTTGGAGATTGATTTCTTTGGACTTTATTCACGTCTTCGAATGTGAACTTTTATGATTGATTGTTACTACAATCACTTCTATGATTTGTCACTTTAAAATATAAAGGTTTTCTATACTAGTAGTAAATATTCAAACTCTTTACAAAGATGATTTCAACTCTATTTTTAATACAAATCTTGTTTATAAAACCGTTTTCCAATCTATTAGTATATACAAACCTTTACCTCATTCGTATGAGAAAATATAATTAAACGGCTTAGCAAAACAAGTGGTATGAAACGCTTGCGTTTACTTCGTCGGTTAATTTTTGGACTTGTTCGATTGAACCTCTTGTGACAATTTCCTAGTGGAGATCTACAATTTGTTCGTAAATATTTGAGTTAAGCAAGTGGTTATGGGACATGAAGCTAAACTCTTATATTTACTAGCTTAGTGCAATCGACACTTCTTTATGATCGATGACGATCATTTTATGGTTTAGACTCATGGGTCGTACCTATTTAGGTGCGTCGATGTTTACTTCTCGCATGGGTCGTATCTATTTAGGTGCGTCGATGTTTACTTCTCGCATGGGTCGTATCTATTTAGGTGCGTCGATATTTACTTCTCGCATGGGTCGTATCTATTTAGGTGCGTCGATGTTTACTTCTCGCATGGGTCGTATCTATTTAGGTGCGTCGATGTTTACTTCTCGCATGGGTCGTATCTATTTAGGTGCGTCGATGTTTACTTCTCGCATGGGTCGTATCTATTTAGGTGCGTCGATGTTTACTTCTCGCATGGGTCGTATCTATTTAGGTGCGTCGATGTTTATTTCTCGCATGGGTCGTACCTATTTAGGTGCGTCGATGTTTATTTACTTCGTGGAGCAATCGGCTCAATAAGTCGGGGCATGGGGCGTATCTATTTAGGTGCGTCGATGTTCGTCTATGCATGGGTCGTATCTTTCTAGGTGCGTCGATGTTCGACTTTGCATGGGGTGTATCTTTCTAGGTGCATCGATGTTAGACATTACATGGGGCGTATCTTTCTAGTTGCGTCGATGTTTATTTATGCATGGGGCGTATCTTTCTAGGTGCGTCAATGCTAGAGCATGGGTCGTATCTTTCTAGGTGCGTCGATGTTCGACTTTGCATGGGGTGCATCTTTCTAGGTGTATCGATGCTAGACTTTACATGGGGCATATCTTTCTAGGTGCGTCGATGTTCAGTTTATGGGATTGGTCATCCTCTTTTCTTGAGATTTCTGGATTTTATGTTTCACCAGCTTTTACCATTGACATTGATGAGTATGTCATTTTATTGTGGCTTGGTGAATTAAATTAAGAATATGACATTCTTTTAATCTTTGAGAAGATTCTTGTGATATTGATTAATCTCTTGTTGATTATCATTTTTCATACTTGTAGTAGTATGCTTTTATGGTTATTATACGTTTATGCCATATCTCTTGTTCTATATCATCTTATCTGATAATTATAGCTAGACTGATCCGTTTATTATTTTCTTCTTAAATAATACTCGGGTCAGACTGAGATATTACAGGTGCTTCCTCATGACTTCTTATCCGCAGCCATCTTCTGACTTTGGCTAATTACTCTAGCTTAGTAGTTTTTGGTTGTACACATTTGAGATGTAGACTCCATGTTGTATAACTAATCTTTTGTCTAGCACTTGTATCTATTCTTTTGTGTTATTGTGGATCTTATTTGACCACTACTCTGATATACACTTTTAGGTGTTATATTCATATCTATTTCCGCCTTTGTGATATGAACTGTCTATGACTGATTTATGTTATGTTTATTTCTATGTTTGTTTCCGAAGATTATATATAGCCACCGTGTGATAACTTTGTGTTTGTATCGGTATGTCGGATTTCCTCCTTAAAAGATATGCATTCTATTCTATCTGACATATCGGTGCTCGCACAAAGAAGTTACACGGATGGTCGCTCCTCAACAGCCTTATTCTCCGTGCTAATTGACAGCACTACATCGTAGTGTTCTTGGTTAGCGTGGGTATAGAGGTGGGGCGTCACATGCATCCATAATGGTTAAAACAATTCAAAACAATATGATGATATGCAAAACTAGCAAATCAATTCTGGATTACCCATCCCCATTTATTTTGACTATCTGTCTCAGTTATAGTTTCTAGGGTCACTATTAACCTAATAGTTTTCATGGGCTGACTAATAACCGGTTAAATGTTTATGGACTCTCTGTCCTATTTCATAGTTTTCATAGGATCACTAAGAACCTATTGGCTTCTACCAATATCTTTATTGTTTCATGGGTTCTCGCTGAACCTATTGGTAACTCCAACATCTTTTCTCTTATCCTAGTTTTCATGGGTTGACTAGGAACCTATTGAATTCTGTCAATATCTCAATCTAGATATAGTATTCATAGGCTAACTACAAACCTATTGGCCCCTGCCAATATCAAATCATAGTTTTCATGGGCTAACTATGAACTTGTCTTCCTGACATATTCATTTACACATAGTTTTCATGGGCTTACTATGAACCTATTGGCCCCTGCCAATATCTTTTCCTATACAGAGTTTTCATGGGCTTACTGTGAACCTATTGGCCCCTGCCAATATCTTCTTTTAATATTTTAGCATCCTATGTTCTGGTCTTCCTGACCTCCTGGATGCAATTCTACTCATTCAGGAGTTAATTTAATTTATATTCACTACTGGGTCAACCTAGCTTGTTATTCTGCCCTTCCTCAAGGTACCGTTATGGGTCCATTATAATGTGAATATATTCAAATACATATATGAAGAAGTAAACATAATAATACCAACCCCTATGGTTTAATATCCTTGAAATCATTTTATATATAACTTGGTTAATCCTTTTAACCCATTAATCAAGGAAAACTTCTTCAAAAACTCCATTTCAAAACACTTTATTTTGCCATGGTTTTCTTTTAAAATGAGATTGGGTTATTTGTTTTGAAAACTAAGGCTTTCGAAACCTTAAAACATCACTTTCGAAACCCTTGGATAACCTCCTTCGAAAACATAGAAAACTTCTTTTCAAAACATTGCATGTAAACCTTTCGAAGCTCATTAATCATCTCTTTCGAAACCAAAATATACCTTTCGAAAGTATCAAAACATCATTTAATAGTCCTTAGAAACATAGCTTCGAAACCAATGAAAGTACCCCTTTCGAAACCATTGGGTTTTGCTTTAAAACATCTTTTGGGTCAAAGTGAATATATACGAAAGAACCCCTTTCGAAACCTTTAATCGTCATATAAAATTATTTGGGGAAAGCTTGATGGCGTCGGCACCATCCTTTCGAAAGCTTCAAAACATTTAAGTAAAACATTGAAGGTTAGCATCGAAACTCCCTTTTGAAGCCATTGCCTTCAAAAACCTTATACCCTTTCGAAAGCATTTAGGAAGTGGCTTAGTATAAGTTTAAAACAAAGACAACCCTTCGAAAGCATTGATGACTTCAATACACTCGAAAGGAAAAAGAACAGCGGTCGGGTTTCGACTTAGTCGAAACCACTACTTTCGAAAGCATCATTTTATAAATAAAGGAACCCATTCGAAAGCCTATACCTTTAAAACATAAAATGGCAACCTTTTCGAAAGCTATTAGAAAACCCCTTTCGAAAGCATATGTTTCGACATCTTCGAAAGCTTTAATAAAAACAAGGCAGGCGCTATTCTTTGGAAAACAAACAAAGGTTTCGACCCCTATCGAAAGCATTCGCTTCGACACCATGTCTTCCGCCCCTTTTCCAATCCACTATGCACCAATCTCATTGATGCCTTGTGTATTGGTTTCGGTATGGGTTGGTATCGACTGAGATGGTTTCGACTTGGTCGAGGCAGAAGCATATATAGGGTCGAAAGGCAGCTTCTAAAAGAGGCGGAACATACTTTTTCTAGGTAAAGACTGAATTAAAGCCAATAAAAGAAATTATTTTATAACTAACCTGCCCAGTTGTAAACTTTTAATTGGTTGCCTTAACTTTTCAAATTCATTCTCAAATTAACCACCACATAATTCCAGATCTAAATCAAGATCAATTTAACAAATAAGCCATTCCATTAAACAAAACCAATTATGCAAATAAGTCTTTCTTCTAAAATAATTTAAATTCCATAGCAAATCACTTAGGAAAAATCCCCAAAAATTACATAAATTCACTTTCATCATGTTATCTAACATACAAAAATTCCAGACCCAATTTCTTTCTGAAATAATTGAACTTAAATTTAAACCCAATTTTATCATATTTTCCTTTGAAAATCCATGGTAACCTTTCCATAGCTTGGAAAATTATCAAAATTAAAACCCAACTCCAAAATCATGTTTTACATAACATAAATTTTTTCCATGACATTCAAACATCAATTTCAATCGGTATAAGGAATAAACGTGAAATATATATAAGGGTTATGGTAACAAGTGCGGCTAATTCCCAATATGCCATTATGTAATTTAATTAGCTTAGAAAACATTCTTAAGCTCATTTAATTAATTAATTGAGCACGGCCTCTATGTATTTATTCAAATCTCAATCGCCTTATCACTTAATATTTACATTATTCTATTTAATTTATGTAATTAAATCTTCGGAATAATGTTATAAAAAATTAGAGGTGTTATAACAAGTCCATGCTAGACATTCGCCTAATGATTTGCGACACTATTACGATCAAGCCCAAAGCTCATCGTTGCCCCACCATTTACGAAGTTATTGGATCAAGCCCCAACTCGTTGTCGCCAAATGTCACTAGTACAACCGATGATTATTTTTCCCATACGCATACAAAAACGTCCTAGTAAAACCCATATATAACGAACTACCAAAAAAGATTCCTTTCAAAAGTAGTTCATAACACGGCAAATAACATACAAAAGTGATCCTCATCTCGCCACGATCTGATGCCGTGACCCATGCATGAAATGGAGGTTGTATGCAAGAGTTATAAGCGTTTAAAGATTAGGGACATTTTTACAGTTTATTTAATAATTTAATGAAATAATATTACTTTATATCGTCGAACGAACACCATGGATTCTTATCATCGAGAAATACAATTTTTATATATAATACGTCTAATTTGGAATGCTTTTGTGTTTTATACTTTTTAATTGGGAAGAGATCAAACTTTGTCTATTTACAATGAAAAATTCACTTTTTTAATTAGCTAATCATGGCATAATACATCCTAATCAAGTATATATACAAAATCATTTTTTTTAATTCAAGTCCATCATTTATAATTTTATTTAAGACCATAATGGGTGAATTACCGTGTCTTATCAATATGTACACAAATCGGATGAATCCCACTCACCGAAACTCTCGAATGAAGAAAAGCTCAACACTATCTCTGTTGTCCTGTGCCTTTTATGCCCAAAAACCTTAGAAATTCACCAATATTCCTTTACCTAATCATAATACTCGTCTCCACGGTCGTTTCGGTGGTTAGAACGTCAAAATCCTTAAGAAACGGGAGAGATACGTCATTTTGATGTTTGATAGAGAATGATGACAATGGTGTACGAGGTTTCATCATTGTTCTTCGCTATCCAGATCTGCTACGCCTCTGATCTTACAAATTCCACCTCCAAACTGATATGAGATCATAGTATTTTTCGCATCCTTCTATTTTCTGCTAGTTTCGTC
The DNA here is from genome assembly GCA_030737815.1 of Allium fistulosum. Classification (NCBI taxonomy): domain Eukaryota; kingdom Viridiplantae; phylum Streptophyta; class Magnoliopsida; order Asparagales; family Amaryllidaceae; genus Allium; species Allium fistulosum. The sequence continues at coordinate 906,151,748 of CM060903.1, forward strand.
AAAATCCTTTGAGAAACGAAGAAGTTATGAATTTCCAAAGTTTGATGAAGAAGATGGAAGATGAAGAAAAGATGAAACAGTTAAAAAAAATGAGATTTTTGTTTTGAAATTGCTTACAATTTGATGATGATTAGTGGCATGGTGTTTAGGCTCAAGTAGGTTTAAAGAATATGATTTATATTTCTATTTATAGGTTAAAATAACACATGTTTTGCCTAAAAACTCGAAATTAATATATTACAAAAATACCACCGTGTTTGACTTCTTCTAATTTATAGCTCATTAAACCATATTCAGTAACCTATATATATTTTCTGACTATAAACGGAATTCCGAACGGAATGAAAATGTCCCGAGACCTAATTTCAACTCCTGTAAAAATTTACTATTTTGTCCTTTATGTGAAATTACAATTTTACCTTTTTAATTTAATTATTTAACTACGTAAATTATGGGATGTTACACTAGTATTGTAAGTGTGCTGCTAAAAGCATCCAGAAAAGTGCTGACTAATACCATAATTTTTTTAATCAATCTTAATTAATTGAGGTGCTTCCTAATACCATTTTTATTTCTCTACTCGGTCACTAATCACTGAGCTTAATACTTTCTTTCTCTTAGTGCGTGTGTTTTATTCTTCATCACGTCTAAAACTTATAACCCTAATACCCAACTTCATTACGTCATTTATCCTCTCTTGCTTATTATCTTCCTCTGTCATCCTCCATTTTCATTGTTCTCTAACCCTAACTACTTGAAATCTCCAAAGTTCAAAATCACATTATAAAAATCATCTAAATTTTTAACTTTGGATTGCTAACCAATGAAGGGAGAAAACATTTCTAAGGAAAAAAGCGACTTAGTGAATTGCCAATATTCTAAAAGATAGAAAATGAGGTGATTTTGATTTAAATTAATTTTGTAGTTTTGTTAAGTTATTTTGCAATATTTATTTGTTCTTTAAGATTTGTTCGATTTTTTTTTGGGGTACTTAGAAATGACCACTAGTGTATTGTAGAGATGCTTGATTTTTTTTGGTAACTTCGGCTGACTTTCTCATTGCTGCGAAGTGAGAAAAACTACGAAGACGACAACGAAGAACAAAGAGGAAAATTAGTGTTATATGAAATTGTAGCCTATTTAGTTTATTTGATGGCATGAAATAGCATGTATGGTGATTAGGCATGCTGCTCTTTAAAAATGGTATCGATCGACACTTTTTTGGGTGCTTTTAGCAAACAATATTGTAATCTTTGCATATTATTTTATGTAAATAAAGTTCTAAAATATTTCAAATAATTAGAAACCAAGGTTTTATGAATATTTTATGTTTAAGAAGTTGCTTTTATTGTTTATGTAGTTATTGGATTGTTCTTTATTTTTAGTGCACAACATAATTGTGTAAAATATTATTATTAAAAGAAGAACATAAATAATTAACTATTAAACTTTATTCAAATGAAGTTGCATACAACTAGCTTAAATGTACAGAAACTAAAACTAGGAAAAGACAAGAAAAAACATTAAAAACGAATGCTACACTTCAAAGTTCATAAGAAACATAGGAAACAGTAACATATCAATCTTTTTCATTGTCTTCTCCTCCACTTTGTCTTCCTTGATTCTTTAGCTTCCTTTATTTGAGATTGCCTAAGCAACACCTATTCCAAAGTTGGACCAAATAGTCGAGAAATATCCTGACGCATGATTCGACGTTCTTCGCATTCTCCAATAGGCGATCAAGTTCTTTTTGAGCTTTTCTTCTGCACCATACTTCAACAAAACAACAATAATGTTTTCATTAGTTTCAACAACTTTCGTCATCTTTTTATTCGTAAACACATTTCTTTTGTAACAATTTTCTCCTATAGGCTTTTTGTACACAATTTTATATACAAATTTTCTTCATTGACTAGGTCTTTGAGAACATGTGTAGCATCACATGTATTTGGAACATTTGCTTCATTTGAGTCACATTCATTATTATCAACATCGTCTCTTGTCAAATCTTCAATTAATCTTTTTGAACCAATGTGCCTAATGGAAATTTCTTCTTTGTGTTTAAACCATCGTCTAATGAATAAACCCATCAAGGTTCATTTGATAAATATTCAAAAGCTTTGTGAGCTTTGAAGTCTGCGTCTCTATCATTTGGAGTTTGACCACTTGTAAGAGTATACCCACCTTGAGTTATACATGCTTTGTATACCACGCACGTTCTGTTGAGTTTGTACCAAGGTTTTAAATCTCGCTCATCTCGGCCGAGATCTCGGGCGAGATCTCGTTTTCAAGCCTGGGCGATTCGAAACAACTAATTTCGTTTGAATCTCGTCTGACCCAAATCTCGGACGAGATTTCGGTATCTCGTCCGGTATCTCGGACGAGATTTAACAGCGAGATATCGGCCGAATTTTTGAATTTTGGAAAAAATCAACTCTTTTTTCGTATTGGGCTAGCTCATCCTTTACCTTAATTTAAGCCTTCTTAATTGTACTTTTTTTAACCCTTATTTCTTATATAAATCTCATTTAATCTTCGTCTCTTATTTTACGGCAGTGACAAGTGTAAGAAGATGATAAAATCTACATCGATTATGGTAAGTATTTCACTTTATGATTTTCATTTAGGTTTCTGATCCAAATTAATTTACATCCGATTTCATTTTTCTTTTTTCGACACTTTCTTGAGTTTTTTTCCTAACCCTATTTTTTTGCGGCTATAAATTTTGGGCTTCACTTATTTAACTTTATGTTCTAAATGGATTCCCAATTTGATTTCATTTAGTCTTTGCTGCTATAATTTTTTTCCTCAAGGCTTATTTTTAAGCAATAAAGGAATTCTCTTTCATCTATTAATTTCATTTGATGATTACATGTTCATTCGTACATCATTTTTTTGCTTTTCTTATAATATTACTAAATGTTTGAAATTGTTTGTACTATGTATGCTATTTTCTACATTTGTTTGAAATATCTATGCTATTAGTTGCTTAATGAGATTTTGTTTGCTAATAATTAAATACTATAATCAGACATAGAATATCTTAATTCTACTTGTAGACTTTTGTATTTGAAGTTATAAAATTAAGATTTCCCTTGCAGCACTATAAATCATAAAAGGTAGAAATGAGACATTATATTGTGTAGGAAAGTTAAGTGAATGATCAAACAAAGTAAAGGTGCATATGTTATGGTTTGTTTCTTGTCTACTTTATCTCATATGATATTATATTGAACATTATTCATGAAATCTAGTTATTTGTTTATTTTACATGATACAAGTGATATTTTTCCATACTAAATTACTAATGATAAGCGTGTGATATATTCAAGGTAAGTGCATAGTGTTTTCCTTAAGGTAGTGACTAGTATTATAAATTTAGGTGTATGAAAACAAATTTTCGACATGACATATACTCCGAGATAACTCCGAAATGAATTTTAGAAACCGAGATGTAAATCCGAGATGGACGACCGAGATGCACTCATCTCGTTCGAGATCTCACCCGATACGAGATAAGCTATCTAAATTCTTCGAGACGAGACGTGACCGAAATCCGAGATTTAAAACCTTGGTTTGTACTACTGTGTTTTTGTTGATTCACATCTTCGTCTTGCTTCACAACCTGGAATAGAGTTACAAGCTATAGTCAAATTTTATCTAAACCCGGGGATTTAATGAGTAACCCCGTGCGTTTTTTAAATTTAATTGAACAAAAATACTCCCGTAGTTGTCTTACAAATAAACCTTTATACCACATAGGCTCTCTACATGGCGATCGAAACTGTTTAAAAATAATAATATGAGGTGTATTTAATCAAGAAGAGTTTGTCCAATTAAATTTTATAAAATATGCCGTGAGAAGGAGAATTGTTGTTTGGGGGTTGTATCGGTTGGGAATGCTTCAAGGAGGCCGTGAACAGGGGCATTCAACTCCCACATGAAAAACTTGATGGTTAAAACCTGCCAATTAGCATCTTTTTTCCAAAAACCGCCCCAAAGCTACTATGGTTTGTTGAAAACCGCCACTCCATGAAGTGGTTTTGCAATGTAAATTTTATAATGGAAAAACCTCACGCGAGGAAGAGATTCAAATAATTATCTCGTTGTTCACCGATGACTGATATATTTCATGGTTACACACACGACACGAGTCTGGATAAACGATATGGTACCTTTGGCCTTGTATAATTTCCTCGTCGATGAGTTCTGACAACCTTTGAGGGTAAAAAATCACCTAATATGTTTGTGTCTCCATGTACCCTTCTGATATCCACCTGTTATTATTATTATTATTATTAAAACTAGTATATATGCACGCTTATGCGTGCCTTTGCTCAGTATGGACATTCTACGGTTGACTTTTATTTTTGTTGTCCAGCTTCAAACAACAAATTTGTTCGAACAATGCTTTTATGTTTATTTGTTAGTTGTAAAATCTTTGATGACATTTGTTATTCGCATTTGTAAATAACTTGAAAAAATTTGAAGATATATTTTTCGAAGTTATGATATTACTTTTGTCCACTTATTTTCATATGTAGGCTTTAGGAAACACAACTTAAGAGAGCATGTATTATACATAAATATGTACATACATACAATCATTTGGGCGGATATACATTTTTGAGCTGCAAGCGAAGTATTTAAGATAAATTATTCATTTTGTAAATTGTCGTCATTAAATTATAATTTTAAATACCGTGGTTAGAATAAACAGCGAATTACAACGATTCATTCAGTAAGCCAAAAAATTCAAGTTACATGCTTAAAAATACTTTTAAAAAATTAACATGTTGGCACTCTTTTATTTTAACTTTGTGCATAAAATGAATTTTAAGATTATATAATAAAGTAATAACACTTTCTTGTTAAAAGTAATATCATAAACATTTAAAAATTCATTTAAACATTTTACCTTTAATTAATTAAAATAAAAGAAAAATCATTTATCTGTTACAAATACTTCGGTTACATTTAAATTCACTTAAGTAACAACATTTAAATAGTTTGAAAAAACACTATTATAATCATGTAAATACTTTAAATTTTAACTAATTATATTAGAGACTGATGTGTAAAAAGTTTTTGACGTTAATGTGCCAAATTTCTTTACTCTAATTGGTATGAGAAACGAACGAAGGATGTCAGACGCATCTTACCAAGTGAACAAAAGCTTAAATTGCGGTTGGTTTATCGTTTTTAGTTTTTAGTTTTCGTTCATATAAAAATATGCACAACGCATATATATTGTAAAAAAACGACCAATTTAGAAAACAAAGAACATATAAAATAACAATTTTTTGTTATTCTTCGTGTTTTGGAAGATTATGAAAGAATGAGAAACAATCTATTTTTCCATCTTCCTTCATTCTCTACAGCATTTTCTCTTTCTTCCATCTTCTTTGTCGTCTCTCCTCCATTCTCATATTTTATAATGAATGTTAAAAATCTAAAACACAAATTACAAAATAAACCAAACGGACGTTTAGTATTTTGTTACAGTGAACGATACTTTATAAAATTTTGCTTAAAGATTTTAATTATTGGTTGCTTTAGATATTAGTATGATCGCATTATTAAAAATTCCCAGATTGGGGTTTCCTACTTCTAACGTAAAGCATAAACGATGAAGGGTATAATATATTTTTGAATTTCGAGTGTATTATTGTTACTTGGATCTGAAACTTCCGTAATTTGAAGTAGGAGCCGTCGTCAGAGAAATGGAGATCCAATCATTGTCCGTGTCTAAAATGCTTTTCTAAATCTAATCGTATAGAAGTTGACGACAACGAATTGAAACGAATACTGGATTATGTTAAACCCATTTGGATTTTGTCCCATATTGGCGACTAAATCAGAGTTAGCCTAATGTATATGAAGGTACGGTTACACTAATTTTACAATTTTTGGTATAGAGTTGATGTATCAATCCTTGTCGTTCCAATCATATTTGATATAAATAACATAAAAAGCATAACAAAATGTACCATCGTCCGTCTCTACGAATTTTTTATTTGCATCCTCATTTCCTTGGTTTTTATCATGATGATATTTTAATGCAAGCTTCCAACAAAATGATGAACGGTCAGTACATACACATCAAAGCTTTGTATAGAATACAATATTCATCAAATATAGCACAGAAAACTCAATACGTGCATGTGTGATACAGAAAGAAAAAGAATAGCAAAAGAATTATTTATCCAACTTTTAAGTGTAGACTCCCATTGACTATATTTCTTCAAACCTATCTTAGCTTCAAATTAGAAGTCATGCACATTAATTACTATAGCTAAGCACACATTCTAGAGTCATTTTCACCAATATTTAAGGTCAATGCAGTGACAATTTGATTTTCAAATGTAATCGTACACTGATCCAAACCAAATACAAACTTACTACAGCTAAGCACACAATAATAGTGTAAGTTCTCTACTTAATTGCATGAATATAAAAAAATTGCATAAGTTGAAAGCGACATGTCAACATTGACACAGTAAAAATAAAAGTGGGTGGAGATGGAAATATCTAAGAATTGTGTTACAGATGGAAATAAATGTTGACTATCTCAAGTAAGAACCGTGCTCCATGAATTAAAAAGTACTTCGTTAAGTCACCATATTCAAAAAAGGTTAGTACAAAAGTGAGAAGCTTCAGTACCTTATGTAAGTAATATAGATGACAGGTCCAAGGTGGCCTCTCCTTATTGGCCCCATCCATAATGAACATCGTTTTTATGGCTGCCAAGATAAACATGATGCAAATGCACCACATGCATTTTGCATGCTCACCTATAATTTGAACTGGTTGTGTGTATCTCTGTAGTTACAATATGCAAAATATAAGTAACTATTTTGCACCTATCCTATGTTAAGAAACTTTTTTTCGATTTCTTGCTTTTACACTACAAAGACAACAATGGACTTCCATCTCTTCGCCAAACTATTAATATGATACTCCTCTTTCATTACAAAAGTCCTAATTGTTATATTTTAAAGCAGACTTTTATAACAAATCTTAAGTAACATCTCATGTCCCTTTAAAATGCATGTTTAGTTTCCATAAGACAACATACAACGACTTTTATCATGAATGCAAATTGCAATTAAGCATGGAGAAACCCAAAAAAACACAAAAACGATGGACATTGACAAACCTGAAGTGTATGAAAACTCGGTATTAGTTTCAGAAAAAATCGAAGTGCTCGAAAAAAATGCTATAAGAATTATCTGTCACCTCCTATCGCCAGAAGCCTCGCCCAATTCGTCATCAACAACCACTCGAACCCGAAATGCCACCCTTCACGAATTCTATCAGGTTCTTGGTCGCCAAGGGCCGATCTAGGAATTAACAAAGGGGTGGGTTGATTTTTAAATTTTGATTTTTTTTACAATTTTTTTATAGTGTTATCAATATTATTACTATAAAACACAAATGAAAAGGGAAAAAATACTTAATAGCAAACATCACTATCACAATTCATATTTTAGTACAAAACATTTAGCTTAATTGTACTCGACGGGTCTTTACAGAATCAAATTCCTTAACTATAGAATATAAATCAATCTTCTAAGTGAAATCACGCTCCAAATAAAGACTCGTGCAATCAGCAAGAAATTAATCCCCCATAGTATTACGAATTGCCGTTTTGATATGCTTCATACCCGAAAATGCTCTTTCAGCGGATGCCGTAGTAACAGGAAATGAGTGAAATCCAACAACTAGTGTACTTTGTAGTTAAGTGAATACTGACATTAAAATGAGTGAATAGTTACTTCCATCCAAAAGAAAAAAGTAAAGTAAGGTAGCAATTATTTAAGTATTCAAGTAAGTCTCTTCTGCTAAATTATGTGTTTCAACTCTTATACACATATAATAGTAAGGCCTGGAGATATAAAGTACCAATTCAAAGTTATGTGACATTTCCAATTAAAAAACCAAACACAACTCTTGTGCAAAGTAAAGTAAGCTTGTTTATGTGACATTTCCAATTATGCAAAATTATGTGTTTCAACTCTTATACAGACAAAATTATGTATTTCAACTTTTCTGCAAAATTAAGGTAGCAAATTATGTGTTGCGGCATAATACAGTATTGCGATTTTCCCCGATATGACAGTGATATAAAGTACCAATTCATAGTTCTAAGTTCTAATTCTAACCTGAATGAAGAATGAAGAATTCAAGACAGGCAACAACACAACTGCACATGGCGCGATTTTCTCCAATAAGAATCCAAGATGAAGACAGGCAACATCACAGTTTTGAATTGAACTTTGAGATAGTTTTGATTTTTGAATTGAAGAATGGGCTAAGAGTCGCGGATCCCATTTGTTGGGTTGCGGTTGCAAAGTGACTGAGTGAGGTACTAATTGGGAACCGGGATAGATTTTGGAAGCTGGAGCGAGACAAATTCGGGAACGGAAGCTGAAGCAAGGTGTTAATTGGGAAGCGGGATCGATTTGAGAAGCTGAAGCGAGACAAATTCCTTCTCTGTAATTTTTTTCTGACGGCTGTAGCGCAGGCCAGCCCAGGCCCAGATCCGCCCTTGCTGGTCGCGACTCCATCCATCAGTCGCCGCGGTCGCACTACAGGCCGTCGCTTCTGCTTCCAGTGATCGTCGATCGCTTGCTTTCACGTCATTTTTTTTTATGCGTACATGCGTTTGTTTCCTGCACAGTCATGATTTCTAGGATTAGGCAAAAGTGGTTAATTTGGAATGTTGAGGGAGATGAATTAGAGGTTTGAGGAAGTAAATTTGAAAACATGACGAATTGGTGAGGGGGGATAACAGATTAGGTTCAATCGAACAGGAAACGAAATGCGGAGGATGCTGGTATATTGGGTATTTCCAAAAGGAGCGGTTGAAATTAGTTGAATGAATTTTCATTATTAGCAGTAGAGATATATATATTATAAATCATAAATTAGGTCCATCTTCTGCCTCTTATATTTTGATGGCGTCATCATGAGGATCACGTACCAGTACTGCTGGCACCGTTTCAGGTTTATCGCCATATTTATGCCAAGTTATATTGACAACATCGTCTGAAGAGCAACTATGTTCATGGTTATAATAATTACAGTGTACTCGAGGCTGATTAATCTGATGAGCCTGAAAAGATTTAGCCACTAAATTTCAGACAGCATGTGCATTTGCCCATTTTTAAAGAACTCGTTTAAACTCCCATCCGTCTAGGACACAACTTTTCTAAGTACCTACAAACACATAATAAAGCGAGCATTTTTGTAAAAATACAAATACCATGCATCCAATATAACCCAAAATATGTATCAAGAAAACAACTCATACATATAACATGCATGTATCACCAAAAAACAACTAAATACATAAATTTCTTTCATGTGAAAATTAACCACTTGATACGATATGCACTAACTTGTTTCTTGTAACCAAACACTTGACTTGATAAATCTATATTGCTGGTGAACAGTGAACATTCTGCAAGTAGTATTGACATAAGTAGGCAGTGAAGAAATACAAATGTCAGTAACACAAGCACATAACAAGTTATAAACTTTTATCACGTCATAATACACACGGAAAACTACTAATTTGCAAGATTATATAATTCAAACTGAAGTGCAAATGTCCACAGTAACAGCATACATTGTTATAGTAAAAATGAATATCATTAAGTATACAAGAAGAGTACAAGGTTCATCACATCACAATACACAAAGAAAACTACTGCTTTCGCACTAGTAGGTAGTTCAACCCTAGAATGGATATACCCACATACACAACATACTGATATAGTCAAGATGAGAGATTGATGGACAAAGTTTACAAAAAGGATTTCATATAATATGATAAAGAAAAAGCTTTTCATTCGATGATCAATACAAATTAGACAAATATTAATTTGTATAACACAAATTCATAAACTCTTCCCACATTTTAGGACCCTCAGGGTGCCTGTTGATATACCGTTGCCTAAATATAACATCAGAAGATGTTAATACGGTAGCCATTCTTATATTCCCAACCTTTTTTCTATCCTTTAGCCAAGTATACATCAAGAACCTAACCTTGATTCTTTGAATGGTAAATGCCAAATACTGTGGAAAACTTACGAGCAAATTCAAGGGTACGCCCCAGTTAGTTACAAGAAAATTTATCTTCTGATCAAGAGTGTCTGTCGTCTGATTCAAGATACTTGGGAACCTTATTATGATATGAGAAACTTCACTTGCATCAAGTCCTCGTTTTATCAAATAATTAAATCGCTCTTGAAAGTCATCAGCTTTTCCTCGGCATTGAATTAGTATCTTCTTCATGTCTTCGGAATCAGCTACAAACCCTAATCCTAATAAAAACTCCCGCTTCATCAAATTAGTTTTCTCAACATCGACAATATTAGGTAAACGTTTCAGCTTACGACCTCTAAGGAAATTCTTCAATTGATTTGGATCATCTTCTATAATTCTACACAACCTCCTTTTACCAATACTTAGCTCCGATATTATACTGCTTGGCTTTTTCACTCGGTTCAGACCGAAAAAATACAAATGTGATCGCATCAACTTCTGGACAACTAGTGGTTCCATTTCAATATAAATTAACATTCGTAGAGCTAGCCGCAAATTATGGATAAAATACAAAAAATTTATTTGTGGGCACTCTTTCAGAAGGCTTATTATTTCCACTTTTGTTCCAAGTACTTTTAACAAAAACACAATCAATGATGTAACTATTTTTCCAGAGCCATCAAGTAAAATACTTGGATACATCCGAATTAAAATCCCTACTTCCTGCGTAGTTAACCCTATCTGTAAACAAGAATGTATTAGTATAGGCATTTTCCCCCAATGATACGTATTGCTTTCGTATAAAACCCCTTCAAGCCAATCTTGCTCAATTCCTAGTTGTGTTAGCACCTCTAAAAAATTCACAAAATCTTTACTAATATCTCCAATAAGAAGCCTTGGACTTGAGGCAACAATCTTGATAACTGTAGTTTTACTTAGCTTTAGGTTTTCATAAGCTTGAAGCTTGGATGCTAATATGCCTTTCTCGTATCTAAAAACTTCAATAGCCTCCTTGTAAATTTTTCCTATATTTTTACTAACAATACCATAGTTACACAAAACACGATAATTATACAACATTTTTGGATCATCTTTAAGAAACATTGAATCTCTAGGGAGTAATGAGCTAAACTCAAGGGGATTCAGTCCGATACTCTCAAAGAATAATTCAAATTCATTTGGTGGATGGTAGCGCAGAAACCGGGACAGTGCTTTTTCAATACCATCTTCATCTTTTCTGACTTTCAACAAAAGCTTACTAAGAAATAAGGGTGATTTCTTGCTTAATCGCTGAGAAACAATGTACTCTAAACCTGAGGTGAACTGGAAATACTCAATCAAAGTATTTTGGGCTTTATATACATATGTTGGGTTTCGACACAAACGCTGTGGGTCTGCCACTCTGGAATTTTTAGTACAGAAACATCTATAAGCAATGAAATTAACCGAAAACTTAGGAATCCAGTTGAATCCAATTGAGAAAACCAACAGCATATTTCGATTGTAAGGCTCTATCTTTTGCATAAATTTGAGACACGAGCTTGGTAATATGTTCATTTTTGCAATCCACTATGAAAGTTTTGTGATTTTAAAGAAGAAACTCTGCCTCATAATATATTTGGGATGCTCGGTTCATAGTGCATCCTTCAGAAAGACTTGATCTTCTGATAAGCAGTAAGAATTTCAAACAAATGTTCACAAATTAAAGCCAAATTATTGTAAATTAAGCGTGCACCTAAAGGTAGCTCTAGTTCCTTTTCCTAGTACCATAGCAAAATATAAAAAAAAGGTTAATAAAATTCTATGCTACAAAATACCACGTTCTAAATCCTCATTCAATTGCAAACCGCCGATGCGTTTTTTCACTTTATACTTTTTTCTAAAACCCTAACTACCAATCAATACCTCAACGATTGATTTCATCCAAAATCAAACTGGTTTCCCCTTATTCAACCGTCGAAATCGATCCCAACACATTACAATTTGTCAGAAACCCTAAAACCTTTCTTTCGAAAAAATAAAATACTTCATGAAGCAAAGTAGCATGAGATGGAGGCTGGATTTGCTTCCTGACGCCTTGTTAAGATGGAGGAGCGCTGCACTTCTGAAATAGGAGGGCGGATTTCATCATGACTATCATGGTCGAGATGGGAGAAACGTGATTTGGGCTTTGTTGTTTAATTCAAGAGTGGTAGCATACAAAGTGCTGTAATATCGAGGATAGAGTGCTAATAAGACCAGACCATTGCTAATGGGCCTCCAGCAGGGCTTTGGTAACCAAAGCAACCTCGGAGGTCATTTGGACAAATCGATTTAGCCGCCATTGTCGATATGACCACGGCACGCGTTTCGCACGTGAATTGTTTATATGTTTTGAATTTGTAAAGAAAATTTAATTGTTAGATCTCATTTTTAAGTGATATTAAGATTTGACAATATTTGTTGAGAGACATTTTGAATTTGTAAAGAAAATATAGATGTTGGATCCTATTTGTAAGTGATATTAAGAATTGATAATATGAGGGACATTTTTAGTAGTTCAGACTGACATCAAAAAGATATGATACCAAATGTATTACAATTATTATTAAAAATATGTTAAGTTAGTCCCCCTAATTAATACGAGTTAATAAGTCTGTAGGCAACGTCAAAAATATTAGCGTTGCCTAGGAGGCACCTGCGATATTAATATTTTTTTTATTGTTGTTTCCTATTTAATTTCTATTTATTAGTCATTACAAACATAAAATTGGTCTCTATCATTACAAATATAAAATCATTCTCTACTCTTACTTCTACACACCATTAATTCCTTAAAATCAAAATTCATTTAGCATTAAGATGACAGATACTGAAAGAGGAAAGAAACCGATGAATTCGACCTACCATACCTTTCGAACATTCAACCAAAATTCAAATTTCTATGGTAATTCTCTGTCAAACTGATGGAGTTATCAAATTTTCAACAACATTCTCTACGATGGTCTCAAGTACGTTCTCGTCAACAATCACAACAAATTAGTCCAAGATATAATGATCAATCAACTAACCAGCAGTCAAATATTAATCCACAATATTGATCATAAAATTATAGGGTTAACTCTCGAGATAATGCCCAACTCAAGTAGAAATCTGAATTGTTAATTTTGGTTCTACCTGTAACTTCTTCAATTCTCGTCATCCTAATAATCTTCCTAGAGGTGGTGAGTCGCTAAAAACTCAATAGAAAAGGACAAACACGACATGCCAAAAGTGAAATGTGATAATGTCAGTGTTGCTCAGTGGAAAAGAAATCAGGGTCACATATGTCAACTTGGTAAGTTTCTAGCAGCAACCATTTACACTGTTAACTATAATATAACAAACATCCAATAATAATTAAAATTTAGCTTGAAAAGGCTCACGAATAGTATGTAGAGGAAAATAAAAGGGTTGCCTTCAATCTTCTACATGTCTACAATTACCTAAAGGAAGAAAGAAAATGGAGCAAAATTAACAAGTAACACACCGCCATTCGTTTTGGTCCAAGAAGAATGAATGTTGATTTAAGTACAGGGGATTCTAATGTTTTGGAAGGATTTAAAGATCATGACGCCACACCATTCCGCAGTAACAATACAAGATGGACTTCAAGAAATCAAAGATTGAAGAATAAAATTGATTATAGCGCACAATACGAAGGAATTATGCAACTTAAGTCAGTTGTACAAAATGAAAAAAAACCCGATGGAGGATGGAAAATGAGCATTAGAGAACGAGAAATGGTTAAAGAGGAAGGCCGGGAAACAATGCCAACAACATGAGAGGGATGAGGAAAGAAGAGTAGAGAGACGTCATGATGGCGAGTTTATGGAAGTCAACAAGAGATTACATGTATCACAAAATAAGCAACTGTTATGGCTATGTTAGGCCGCGACCTTTACAAGCTAGAACCTTACCGACATGAAGAAATGAAAAGAGCGATCAAAGAATACTATGCGAGTAAGACAAAGTCTGTGATAACCTCCCTTCACCTACGGTACCCAATGCACCTACATGATACCATAAATAGTGTGCTGCGGCGATACCCAATTGATGGAGGAACATAGTCAAGGGTTTAAGTAACAATCGATCAACGAAGAATCTATAATGTATCTCAGAGCGCATGGACCAAATATAATAATTGGTATAGATATAAAATAGGTGAGATGGTAGATGTATCAGAAATAGCATCATATCAAAGTGCAATAGGTTCATCATATTATACAAACCAAAGTAATAATAGAAATTATACCCACAAATTTGGCATCTTTATTAGTTAAAATGGATTTTTAATAGAAGAGTGATTTGGATGTTGTTTTAATAATTGTTATGCAGATTTTTTTCGAATTGATCAATTTGAACGATCAATTGCAATATTAAGGGTTACAATTTAGAAAATATTGATTTTATATGTCTAAAAGATTTGCACCTCCCGCGAATAATAATCGATGTTTTAGTTTTCAAAATAAAAACATGTTTAGTGTAGATGTTTAAAAGAGTAGATTTTAATTGGAGAGGTCAGGGGTTCAATCTTGGATAATTTTTTATTTTTTTTTGAATTCTTATGAAAACTAACGGAAAGGTATATATGGATGCAGAGAAGTGTATGTATATATATATATATAAGAGATGGAGAGATAAGGTATATTAAAAATGTATGAAAGAAATATATACATACACACATGTGCACGTGAGCACGCGTGGGTGCACACAGATACACACACGTATGCGCGGGCACGTGCACACACAAATACACACACCCATATTTATATAAGGATATATATGTATGTATGTAGTTAATATGATGTATGCAACAAGTTGAAATATATAAATTGTGGATAGATAAATTATGTACCTATGTATGTATATAATACGACGAATATATTCTGTGTATCTTGATTGTTGAATTATATATAATTTGTTTGTATATTGATTTCGTAAATTGTGGCGAATTAATTATATGGATCAGTAATCAATGGCACATTGATTGACATAAGGGTAAATTAAACTTTTTTATTTTGGGAGATTATTTCCCTATTAATATTAGAAATCGCACCCCCTCTCTCTAACTTTCTGTCTCTATATGTTCACTATTAATTCATACCTCTTATTTATATACTGGAGATACCTTCACGAAAACCCTAATTTATTCTTAGCCTCCATCTCTTATCTAATTCATGCAAAACTAAAAATTAGATTTAGAAAATGAAAAGGAGTTCCACTTTCTATAATAAGATACTCTTATTAGTACATATACTAAAACCAATGAGATTGTTTGTTCAATCCATCCAATCTTAGATCTACAAAAGGAAATAGTAATCCAATCAAAAGAAAAGGTTGGAGATTCATTACAATGTATCAAGGGCTTAAATCCATAACTTTTAAAACTTTTGTCTAAAGCATCACACTTCTAACCATCTGAGCTAGATGTTCTTGATGTAATAATATTAATAAGTAATTATTGATTTACGTTGATATCAACATTGATCAATTAAATTTATTTTTAACCAATAATTTTTTTTGAATTTATGTTCACTAAGAAATTATTATACTTCAAGTTATTTATATTTTATAATCTTCACTAAATAAAAAATAGAATTTTATATTCATTGAAATATTCTTCCTCGCTCGACAAAAGTAGGAATCATTAAATTATAACTATTAATTATTAAAATAATATTTTCAAAAAAAATAGAATGTTATATTTCATACATCATTTCTCTTAGTTGGGATTGAAAACAACGTATATAAAATAGAATTATTTTATATCAACAATACGTTAGCACGTTTGTTGAATGTGTGTGGATAATACTATGATCAAATTCATTTTATTGTGAAATAATATTATGTGCATAGATAATATAATTTTGAATTAAATTCCAAAAGTAATTACAAAAATGAGTTTCACACAAATAATAAATAGTTAAAAATGGTTATTACATATTTAAATAATATCATAAAAAGGTCGCATGCATAGCTTAGTTGGTCGACGCTGCCTAGCGATCATGGAACGAGTTCCTTGAGGTCGCAGGTTCGACTCCCAGCAAACTACACTGTGTAACTCTTAAGACGTAAAGCAAGAATGCTTGGGGAATTGATGCTCGACGTTGGACTGGCTAAAAAAGAGGGTTGGTTGTGACGGACCATCTGAATCTCACAGCTCTACTCTATGGAGTAGGTTTTCTTTTTAAAAAATAACAGTAAAAAGATTAAAAAATTTCACATAATTAACACAAACAACATTACAAAACTTATCTATAAATAAGATAATAAAAAAAGTAAATCAAAATAAAGTACAACCATGTTTGAGAACTAGAAAAAAGGATGTTGAAAATAAGAATCGAATCCATGAACAAAGCACAAACATACTAATTTTATAGCACTTACACAAACCAACCCAACTTTTGTATCTTTCATTCAAAATTCAATACGTCTGCATTTTAAAAATGCACCCGTGCATTCACTATCTAAAAAAACCTACTTTTGTAATAAGTTTGAGATGGAGTATAAACTTATTATTAGTTTTGTGCACAAGATAAAAAAGTTATTCTGTTTTATAGGTTTTTTTTAATTTGGGCCGATTTTTAAACTTTATTACGCAAATGTCATTTTAAAAATATTTACAAATATGTCACTTTTGGCCATGTCAGTGCCACGCTAGCAAAATTGTGCCAACAACATTTCAAATGGCGCCAGTAATATTTTAGAAAATAACATAGACGCATTTTCAAAAGTTGTTTGTATCGTCTATCACATAAATGTCGACTACTTTTCAAATAACGTTTGTTTACTAAAACCTGTACCGACGATATTTCAAATGATGTCAGTACATTTTCGACAGCGTGGCACTAACATGGTCAAAATCGATCTATATTTATAAATAGTTTTAAAAGTGACATATTTGCATAATTTAGTTTTAAAAGTGACCCAAAATGTAAAAAAAAATCAATGATATGAGGCTAATTATATTAGCCAAGATCCAACCAACCTCATAAATTATCTTCGTTCAATTGCTCAGTCCATTGTACATGTCATAGCTATAAAATAAAAGAAGGGAAAAAATTTTTAAGCACAAATTATCTTAATAAATTAAGTACAAGGACATGCGTATTTTTTGTTTCCTACAAGGATATGCCCAAAGCCCATTACTAAATTCATCGTTCCCTCTACCTTTCTGTTTCATTCTATTCGACACTCTTCTTCAATTTCAAACTCTATCTTCGATTCGCTTTCAAAACTCAAAATCACTCTAACAATGACGCCTCAAACAAAAAGCAAATCAGTATCACCAACACAACCGCAAACTTCAACGCATGATGAACAAACACCAGAAATTCAACATCAATCCCTAATTGAAGAAACTGAAAATCCAGCTCCACCAGAAGTTCAACAGCAATCTCCAATTCGAGAAACCGAAGACCTAGCTCCACCAGAAACTAAACAGCAATCCCCAATTCGACAAACCAAAAACCCAGCTCAAATCGATCCAAAACCATAGACGATGAAAGTGAAAGCTAGAAACTAAAATTACAAAAACTGCCGGTTGAACAAGAAGAACAACAAATGTTAGAAAAAATAACAAAAAAGAAGAAACAAAAGACCTACGGAGAATGAAAATCAAGCAAAACTGAAAGAAAAGAAAATGTAGAAGGTAACTGATACTGTAAAATCAAGTATATTAAAGTTAATATAGTTGCTATATAATTTTAATTACGAGTGTTACGGTACACGCTTCGCGCATGAATTGTTTTTCTTATAACTTGTATATGTTTAAATCAGTCAAAAAATGATTTTGTATTTTTAAGTGATATTAACATTTGTATATTTGTAAAAAAGTTTTTGAATTTATAAAGGAAGTTTAATTTTAGATCCTATTTTTAGAAGCCTTTTGAATTTGCAAAGCATGTTTAATTATTAGATCCTACTTTTAGAGGCTTTTGAATTTGTAAAAGAAGTTTAATATTAGATCCTATTTTTAAGTGATTAAGATTTGATAATATATAGAGGGGCGTTTTTGATAGTTCACGTTGATACCAAAAAAACGTGACACCAAAGCTATTACAACTATTATTAAAGATTTATTTGATTGTCATACATAACAAAAGTGATACCAAAATAATGCAAAACTGATACCTAGTAGCTGTTTGATTGGAGTTGATGCTTAGTTATTTTATAAATTATTTTGACTATAATTTATATCAAAACTGATACTAATATATTTACAAAAATGATACCTAGTTTCTGTTTGATATAAGTTGATGCTATGTAGTTATAATTATTTATTTGACTGTCACGTATGACACAAGTGATACCAAAATAATGCAAAACTGATACCTACTAGTTGTTTGATTGGAGTTGATACTTAGTTATTTTATAAATTATTTTGACTACAATTTATATCAATACTGATACCAAAATATTTGCAAAAATGTTATCCAGTTTCTATTTGATAAAAGTTGATGATATTTAATTTTAGAAACTATTTTGACTATCATATATGACAAAACTTATACCAAATCAATGCAAAACCGATACCTAGAAGATGTTTGATTGTAGTTGATGCTTAGTTATTTTTATACTTTCAAAAATATATACTGCCACCGTTAACATTACTTATACTGCTTATTATTTTATATTGCTTCACCAATAACAAAAACTGACAATTTCCTATTGTTAATATAGATAATCGATTGGTATGTATAAAATTGTGGCTGGTAGAGCATAACTATGCAATAGCGACAACAAGAACGGTAAATAAAAATTTAATATGCAAGTTTATAATAATTTTTACTTGCATTGAATTGTAATTAATTTTTGTATTCAACAAATAGGGCTAATGCTAATGTAGAAAGTATTAAAAACATTTAGCTCTGTCTTTACTAGAAGAAATCGTACGAGATAAATATGTGGATGTTATTTATTTCCCTCTACATTGTGAAGACCATTAGACATTGGTAACACTAACGTATCCTACAATGCAATGGTCTCACATAATTTCTTTACGTTCTTGAAGATTAAATGAAAGAAACAATCCAAGTCTGAAAGAAGCAGTGAAATTGGTCTGATATTTAAAAAAAAATTAATATAATTGAAACAAAGTGAACATTAACTAACTTTGTATTGTTTGTCTTTAATAGAGAAAAGAAGCTGAAATCCTGCGAGAACTGTGGAAAAACAACGATATACAAGATATGGAAGTGAAGCCAGATGAAATACATCAAATTAAATGTGCACGACAAGCATCAGGCACATAAGCTATTTTTTTGTTAAAAATGATACCTACCGACAACAAAATTGATACTAGAACTAAGACTAATGGTAATAATGAAATGATAGTTACTTAATGCTTAGAACTTGTTATTTGTTTGCATTATAATCTTTTATATAAAGTACTATACATCATTATATGCTTAGTATATTGAATTAAATTCGATTAATAAAGAAGCTATTTTCTTTCAGTTCAGTAGATATTTGCTTCAGATCAAAACTGATGCCCACAACCAGACAAATTAATACCTATATGCACAAAATTGATACCTACAGACACAAAACTGATACAAAAAATGTATATAATCAAAACTGAAACAAAACAATTATCACAGATCTAAAAAATGATAGCTACAAGCACTACAACTAAAACTGATGCTAACATTGATACTAAAACTGAATAATTGCATTTCAAAGCATATGACATGTTTGCACAATTATCTGTTAAATACAATGTTATATATTTGTTATATATATAATATACAAGTGATGCAAACTGATACTAACAA
This sequence comes from Allium fistulosum, assembly GCA_030737815.1. Taxonomy (NCBI): domain Eukaryota; kingdom Viridiplantae; phylum Streptophyta; class Magnoliopsida; order Asparagales; family Amaryllidaceae; genus Allium; species Allium fistulosum. The sequence goes on from CM060903.1 coordinate 906,171,601, forward strand.
TATATATATTGCTTTAAACAAAGTTGACTGTGGTATATATGTCATAATATTCATCATATCATTAAACAAAAGCCGAATACCGATCAAAATAAAACCTGAACATATGTTGCAAACAAGAACAAGAATTGTGTATGAGATATTGACGAACAATGATCATTGTTGGAATTTAGTCGATTTCATGTTAAGACTAGAAGAAAAAAAAATATAAACAAGTGAATTTGTTGTAAAAAATGTTGTAATGTTCAGTTCAACTAATATACATTTGAGATGTTGTGTTAGAACTAATTGAATTTAGCTTCGTTTTAATGTAGATATAAACACTTGTTGAAATTTTGTTAATTTGTTGTAAAAACTATGATCTTATTTCTGATACTGTAAAAATTAGCTTTATTTAACTTTGTTTACATGTGATGCTATGTTATGATTATATTTCATTTCTATTTATACCTGAAACTAATACTAACGGTTTGCATGAACTGGTACTATACTTTACCATACCTGAAACTGATACTAATACTAATAGCATACAAAAAATGATACCATAATCAGTTACACCTGAAACTAAAACTGAAATTAACAGCATGCAAAAACCGATACCATACTTTGTAAGATCTGAAACTGATATTAGTAGCATGCAAAAACTGATAACATTTTGTTATATCTGAAACTGATACTAATAGTATCAAAAACTGATACTAAAGAACTAATATTGAATAAACTAATCAACATCACCACATAACCTAAAAATAAATAAATAATAAAACTGATACTGGTTATACTACACAACTGATACTGAAAATGAAACTACAAATGATACTATATAACCTACAAACAAATAAATAATAAAACTGATACTGGTTATACTACAAAACTAATACTGAAAATAAAACTACAATTGATACTATATAACCAAGTTCAATTACAAATAACAAATCAATGTCAAATTAAAAATATGCTAAACCAACATACTTATATAACCAGGTTCAATACATAAAATTGCCAAAAAATTCATACAGGCAAGTATAAATCTCAACAAATTTATAACAACATGAAAAACAAATCATATCTTCTTAGAAGCATGATAATTACGTTTATTGTGACCAAATTGCTTGCATGCACATCTATTTTTCTTATTTGGAAAATATGCAAATCCTTCTTTCCATTTGATAGAAGGTCTACCAGCACCACGTTTCCCCTTAGGTGGTCTAATAACATTTTCAACACTTGCATCAACAATAGGTTTATCAAAATTGCATCTTATCAATAGGCTTATCAAAATTGCATCTAATCAAAATTAAATCAACAATAAGCTTATCAACAATAGGCTTATCAAAATTGCATCAACAAAAAGCTTATCAACAATAGGCTTATCAAAATTACATCTTATCGAAATTGCATCAATAATAGGCTTAGGTGGCTTAATAACATCTTCAACACTTGCATCAACAAGAAGGCTATTCTCAACGCTAGAAAAAAACATCAACAAAAAATGTTTGCTTCAGGTTATTTTATTCTAGAACAATATCATTTTCTTTATATAACAAAGACAAAACACAAACTAATAAAACAGTTTTTTCAAAAATGATATCTACTGACACTAAAACTGATACCTAAAAAATGATCCTCAAACTGATAGTAAAACTGATACTCAAACAGAATTCATTAAATGTTTGATGCACATTATCATATTTACTCTGTAACAACTTCATATTTATATATATTCAAACAAACAAAACATTAAAACACTTCAATACCACATTATTGTGAAAAATGATACTAACAAAAAACTAAAAATGATACCAAAAAACTGATCCTCAAGCTAATAGTAAAACACATACTCAAATAGACTTAATTAAATGTTTGATACTAACAAAACGCTAACTTAACTCACTGAATGTTTGATGCATATAATCATATTACTTTGTAACAACTTCATTTTTATATATACTCAACCAAAAAAAACATTAAAACACTTCAAAACTGCATTACTGTGAAAAATGATACTAACAAAAACTAAAAATGATACCTAAAAATTGATTCTCAAACCGATAGTAAAACAGATACTCAAACAAATGTTTGATTCTAACAAAACATTAATTCAACTCATTGAATGTTTGATGCATATCATACTTATATTTGCCAAATTTTCCATATAATATCAAAGAAGTAAACACAACAACAAAGTTGAATTTCATGTTTAAAAAGAAAAATAGGAAAAAATAAAAAATAACTAAATTCAAACTCTGATAGAAGAAAAAGCAAAAACAGAGTCAAAAAATTATGCCTGAATCTAAAAGTTACAAAGTCGAAGAAAGAAACAAGATTTGAAATCAATGAGAGGATCGCGCATGAGAATAGAGAAGAATGAAGAAGAGAATTAAATTTTCAATGTGCAAATTTCAAAAAGAACAAGAAAAATGAGATCGAAGAAGAAAAGGAAAGAGCGTGTAGCGGTTAAGGGGTAGGGCTCGAAGAAATTTTTTAAATGTTTTTGTCCTTGAAGAATCCTAGAGTATAAAAAAGTTTTTAGATTTGTCCTTTAGAATATTTTCATGATAAAAGAAAATCACCCAGGATGGTTACACAAATTTATTGGAAATAACGGTAGCAAAAAGCAAAATACCCAGAGAAATCTATTACTTAAACTTAAAAGCACAATTCCCAACACGCACACGTGGATTCACAGAATGATCCCCTTTTAAAATTCTGTTCTCCCGTTCTGTGTAGCTCCTCTTCCTTTTTCGTAAATTGTAAATTAAAAAACAATCACCAATAACCCTCTCCAAATAGTTTCTTATGGGGCATTTCACTAGAAGGACAAACTTTGCAGTCCAATTAATTTCTAGGACACGCATATGAAATAATTACTTTCAAGGCCAAAGTCAGCAGAATAATTACTTTCAAGGACAAAGTCAGCAGTCAAATTACTTTCAAGGACATAATTTCATAGGTTTTTAGGCCCTACAAACTAATTATTTTGCGTATTGTCCTTAAAAGTAATTATTTTAGTTGTATGTCCTAGAAATTAATTTCACTTGCAAAGCCCTTGTGGCTAATTTACCCTTTGTTAAATTACATATTGTGCCCATGATTTTCGCATCCTCTATCCCCATCATGAACCCTAACTTAAATCATCTCAAAACCTAGCCCAAAATTTCTGATCGATAATCGGATCGCTTGACGTCTCGACCATCCGCTACGATCTTTAGTCTCACCATCATTCTCATACCCAAATATTGAACTAGATCCAAAATATTCAATGCTTCTAAATAAAATTGAGGTAAAATATTGTTGAATTTCAGAAATTTTGTTATTTCATTTTTTTCTATCTTCTTTTGTTTGCGATTTTTCCAACGCTAATGATGTTGCCCAATTGTTCGTGTTTGCAGTGTACAAAACTGTAAACCATACTTCAGTCATGTTTTCGATGTCTTCTACGTAGCTCAAGTGGTTTCAAACAGCGACGACGTCTAACCAACCATTGTCTAGCTTATTCAGCTGTTGTTCACAGCCAGTCAAGAGTTACTTTCGAAGAACTGGGTGTCAACTGGTTCTAGGTACACTTATTTAAACCATTCAATGTTTTGATTGTTGTTATGGATGGTATTCAATTTTCTTGATCGTCGAATTAGGGCATAGGGACATATGTGGGTAATGAGTTTGTTAATTATTCAACCCACTTCATGTATTAAGACCAGTTCTGCAATGTTTTTTGCAATATGCAGCTCGTAGGTGTTCCACAAATTTAATTTGTAAATATATTATGAACAAGATTTTGGCTTAGTTACTAGACCCTTGATTTACACATCCCTTTCAGTTCAATATCATCTGGTTCAGTGTTGTTGATGGTTTCTGTTTGATATGATTTTGATTGCTTTCCAAGGGCTGATATGATTATTTATTTTTGTGCAAATTTTTTATAGTTGTAATTTTATTGTTAAGTGATTCAGGTACTGTGTTCCAAGATATTTGGTGTTGTTTTCCACTTAAATTTTATTGCTGATTCTTGATATTACAAACTGCAACTTTATATGAAAAACCAAATGCAACTTTATAGCTTTCCTTCTTTAATAATGGTAATGAGTTTGAATACATCTATTGCATATACGTGTATTTTACTTTTGTACTATAAATAACATTCTAGAGAGGTGTTGGAATGACCACACAACAAATCTCTTTTTCTATCAAAAAGCAATACAATCATACTTCATATTTGGAAGATATTTTTGTAATAACTATGACTAAGAAGCCTCACTTAAGCAAAAAAACATGATGAACAAAATACGTCCTCTAAAAACACATATGAAGCAGATTTGGTAGATAAAGATAAAAGATTTTTTTAATCATGCATTGGAATTTAGAACTTGGAGTTGCGGATAATGAAGTTTCTTAGCATAGTTATGATATATAAACAAACTTCCAAGAGGATACTTGCAGTCTACATGCTTATATGTAGTTAATTTTTCCGAATATGTTAATTTCAAGCTTAACACTAATGGATTAGGTGAAATTCATTGTATCCTCTATGTTGGGTCTTATCGCTATGATTCGCTTGATGTAAATTCCTAAAGTTGACAAACAAGAGTTAGTACCTATATTATTTCATTATGGTTGTTATCCTCTCAAGGTTCACTTTCTGTACGTCCATTTGTTTACAAACATAATCGAGTATAAAAAAGTTCAAGAAATCTCAAACTCCTATATTTGTTTTACCAATTAATCTCAACCATAAATCCACTGATTTTGAGGTCAGATTATTGTTGATTTCATCTAAAGACATTTGCTAAAAAGATATGTATATATGCTGTTATGATGTAGGTTCGAAAGAAACATTAATATATTGTCAAAACCTGCAGATCACTCGATTGGTGTATTACAAGTATGTAAATAACGAGAGAACCACACTTCTACACCTCTATGAATAGGTTATTCAATAAGAAGTTGGTGAACTTATTTTTTATCTTTCAAATGTTGATATATCATCATGTTTGAGGATAATGTTTAATGAAACTAATTTATTCCTCATCATGATAATATCATATGTTGATCATCTTTCTATGACCATAATTCTTATGGATGTTCACTAATGTTTTTAAGTCGAAAGAGTTTGTGCTTTAAGCTAAAACATTATTCAATTTTAATGCTCTTTTATATTTTTAAGTTATACATGGATTTATTCTTCCATATCCTTACCTGTTTCAAGTTAAAACCTATTTTAGCACTTTTGGTCACTTTGATGTACATTCTCAGATCGTTTCACTTTCGGTTCATATGCAAGTTTAACTGTCCAATATTTCAGATTTTAGACATGCTTCAGTTTTATACTTCTATTTCAAATATAATCATGCATACAGTTTTACATCATTATTCATTTGCATTATAGTGTTGTTGATAATATTTTGTACTACATTTCTCCTGATGTGGAGTCGTTGGTATACCTAAAACACTTATTTACAAGTTTGCAAAAGAATAGGATCTTGATTCAAGTTATAATAATATATTGGAATTTTATATTTTGAACTGATTCACGGTGTATCCAAACTTTGTTATTGATTAGAATCGATGTATTCGGTAATTTTTTTTCTATTTAACCTTTGATTTGAACATGATCTAACTTGATTCGATTGTGGAAAAAGCTAACGGGGTGACAATTTCGTACTTCATCTTGAAGGAGCAATCAAAACTAACAATACATTTAATAATTCTCTATTCAGCTTACATGACTTATATATATTATTTAATAAAAGGAATTATTTTAATACATGACTTGTTTATAGGAACAAGATACGTGGCTTGAAGAACTGATCAAAGAAGAATATGTTGCGTAATGTAATTTTTAGAACACGATGTTCAGAAATTAGAAAAACATGAAACTGCTTCATTGGAATTTTTTAATTTAGTTATTTATTAAGGCATGAACCTGGTTTGGTTGATGTCACTTAGTTTAATAGTAGTACAGGGTGAATAACCATAAAAGACAACTAACTTTACTTATAATTGACTTTGAATATGTTCTTTTTTAAAATTTGAGGATTGTGCTAGAAGAATTTACGATGTTTCTCTAAATAAGGAAACCTACAAATTATGAAACGTAACTGAAGTACTGACCGTTGCTAAACAACATGGTCCTACAAGTGAAGTTCACATATGAATGGTAACAAATATCATTTACTTATTTGGAACATATATATTTCCTTTTGCTATATTTCTCATTGTTTGTTCTTTTATTTTTACTAAGGAAGAGTTCAATAGTTATGCTAACTCTAATGCCTTTTCCAATCTGCACTTTGAAACAATTTAAAATGCAAAAGTGAAACTAGGGAGCTCATCTTACTGAAGAACCGCTTGCTATTTTAATTGTGGTTCATATTCATAGTTGATGTATCTAACAGCTCATGGATATAATAGTTCATAACTAATGAAATCATCTTTGCTAAATAACATATTATAGATGATTTCAGAGCGTATAATTGAAACTTAACTTGAACTTAGCAAGAATTGAAATCAATCATATGCCCTAAAAGCGAGTTTTTGGGCTACGTTCAACAAGTGGCTAATTCATAATATATATCTACTATCTTTTTAATAGGTTTTTAAAACCAACTCATATCCGGATGATGTATTTACCTGAGTTAAACTTTAAAAATAGGAAAAAAGCTTCAAATGTGTCTTCATCATATATTTACTTCTCTAACATAAAATGAAGATAAAATATAATGATAAAATTTCCTTCTAACGTATTTGTGGTTTATTATGACATTATAGTAGTTGTATTTAAGCTACATCCTCATTTTCTTCCTGAATGTACATGAGAAATGTTTATCAATGTATAATGCTACTGTTGTATTATCTTACTATCATTGCTTATCTCCTTCTCTCCTTCTTCCACTGAATCCAGTGAATCTGGGTGTGATATGAATGTGTAATATACTACAATTACATAACACAATTTTGCTACATGTTTGTTAATTTTGTTTGGTTATTGGTTAACCTTAGTACACTATCTTCTGTCTCTAAAAAGGGTTATTATTCATTACCGGCTTAATGTACCCACTTTTGTAGCGTTGGCTGATAAAAAATGATACTATGGTCTAACTCTCAACCTCAGTAAACATTTTGCTGCATCTAAACAAAGCTGTTGTTCATTGCCTGGTTACCGTATCCATTTTTTTCATGTTCTTTAATTAAAAATGATAACATATTACAATTAGGAAGCATCATGGTACCAATTAGACGAAAGTCAGATGATAATATATTGAACACAGGCCTATCTACATGCTGACCGCAGATACATACATCTCACAAGTCTCAAAGCAGTGTATGCATTATTACACTCGACTTTGTTCAAAATTTTCTTTATGGACACGGTTTCGTTGAACTAGAGCATAAAATTGTAGCTATATATGTGTTACCAACTATTTCAGATAACATAGTTTGCATATTGATGATATAATTTTATATACCTTGGTTAACAAATTATGCTACCGCACAAATTTATTTCAAGCCAAGTTGGTTGCAGTACATATTTAGTTACTTAATAAGATGTTATGGTGTTCCCAACCAATTTACAACCAATTTTTTAAGGCCGCTATTTTTAGTGGAACAAAACTATAATTTTTTTATCAATTGTTTCGTTACTATTTTTTACATATTAGAGTTTGCTAAGGACCAATAGTTTTGTCCAATGCTTCAGAAACAATTTTTGTTTAATCAATGCAACTTGATCATCATTGGGAATAATAGTGAGAACTGGAGCAACAACCTTGAATATTGCTCGCGCCAAAATTGGTCACAAACACCCAATTGCTGATGAAAGCATCCGTTTACAATCACGGTTCACAGAGAGTAAATATGTAGAGAAAATAAATGTAAAGAACACTTAAAATTTAAAAGGAATGCAATAAAGACATAAGGTTTATAGTGGTTCGGCTACCTCCGTCCTACATCCACTTTGAAGAGTTGATATTTTATTGATAATCACTCGCTGGTTACAAGAATATAGTTGATAATAATCGAGTTACAATGGAGTTCGACAGAGTAGCAGCGTAGAAGAACCAGAAGAAGATCCCATTTTTGAAGCTCTTGGACTGCTACTTATAGGCGTAGGCTGCAAATATCTCGCTCAGATCTCGGGAGACTTCGTCTTGCACGTGCGCGGGCCCACGCGATCGATTCCAGGTGATTTCGACTCGATCCGTGAACGATACGAACGAATTTCGTATCGATCAAGATCTTGTCCAATCGAGTCGAGATCGATCATGGACATTCTTTGGGTTGTACGCAAGCTCCTGTGAAAATTTGGTGGCATTTGGACTTGTAGATTGTGAGTTATGATCAATGCAAGTTTGGGTTTTTCGACTGCTGTCCTCTTCGTATCGATCCTCTTCGCGTCGATCTGTTCTTATCGATCTGGGCATGTGCCTGAAGGTTGACGTGGCGGTTGCTTTTAGGATCGATCCACATTCCATGCCGATCGATCGAGTCTTTCATTGGAGTGTATCTTGTTTGCATCGATCACCTCTGCCTTGTTCGCATCGATCATCGTTGCACTATTCGTATCGATCATCGTTGCACTGTTCGTATCGATTGATTGTATTTCACTTCATATTAATTTTGTGCACTCCACTTCGTATCGATCGTTTTTAGTGGTGTGTTTCGTATCCACTAACTGCTCTTTAATTCGTATCGATCAGAACTTTGCTTCTTCGTATCCATCGGTCGTTCCCTTGTTCGTATCGATTCGAAGTGTAGCATTTCGTATCGATCAGGAATGTGATTGATACGCACCGTGACTGAGTCCCAATTGCATTTCCCTTATTCAAGCTCGTAGTGATCGATACAAAACCATCGATACTGAGTTCATCTTTGGATCGATACGAACTACTATCGGTCCAAATCCATATGTGTTATCTATATTCACATTCATCTGCTGACACCCCTTGATCGATGCGAACAGTACCGATTCGAACGACATACATCGACTCGAAGTAATCCACGCCGATCGATACGAACAATATCGATTCGAACGTATCGATGCTAACCGTTTTTCCTCAACATTGATCCATCCATAACTCGAGCGTACGACCTCCGATTGACCTGAGATTCGAAGCGTAGCCTTTCCTGGCCTTGTTCATCATTCCCAATTGATTCTGTCTCAATTGAAGCTCGGTCAAATTTTGATAATATCGATCGTAGCCTTGTTTTCAAATCTGATATCCATCATTTCCAGCCAATTTGTTGATATCCGGGCTTTGACCAAAAGGCGGGATAACATTTGCCCCCAAAACATGCCTTGTGGTAAGAAGGCGTGTTTTGAAAAGCTCCAAATCTAACATCCAAAGTCCATATTCCTTTATAACCATACCATCCGATTCATAATCCAACCTATTACCAAACCATCCTATCCAAGTGCCATTTCCATATCCAAGTCCGTGACTGTTCCGAGTCAATGTCTGATTCAAAGTCCAGGAACCAAATCCTTGACCTTTCCAGGCCGATATCTGAATCCGAGACTACTTCGGGTCCATGTCCAATCTCGGCCTCGACTCTCCAGTCAAGGGCGTAACCTGTGATCATGTTTCTCCGGCCTCGACTCTCCGGTCGAGGACTTATTATATTCTCCAGCCTCGACTCTCCGGTCGAGGACTTATTATATTCTCCGGCCTCGACTCTCCGGTCGAGGACTTTTTATATTCACCGGCCTCGACTCTCCGGCCGAGGACTTTTTATATTATGTTCGAGTCCATTCCATCGCTCTCCGACGAAGGGACTTGTAACTTGCATCACTGCCCCGTCTCTCTGGTCGGGACCGTGATCGCGAGACCTGTATCATTTATTACATTGATTCAAATCCAATCATTCAAAATAAGGGTTTTTACAGCCAGGGAAAACCAAATAAATGTCTGTACATCCAAGGAAAAAACCAAAATTTTCAAAAAAACGAAAGGAAGAATAAGATTTCCTAGACTCGGAGCAACACAATTTATCATCGTCTCAGAGCATGCCTAGGGACCGTCCTCCATCCCGTACATGTGTAAGTGACTTAGCCATATTAGTTCGAGTTCTACTACTTATTCAAAGTCATAAATCCATTTAGTTGATGACAAGCCGGCGATTCCTAGATCCAGTTCCGTCCTCATTCGAGGTGGGTGGTGGCCGCTCCTGTTCCATTACCACAGCTCGATTCCTTACATATTGTTGTAGATGACCATTCCTTACATGCTCCTCAACGATATTCTTCAAATGTCTGCAATCGTTCATGTTGTGCCTATTAAGCTCATGGAATATGCAATGCTTTCCCGATGCCCGCTCATATTAAGAAGGCTCCCTTCTTGCCGGCTTTAGATACTGGAGGCACTCTCGAGTATCCAAGTAAATCTTTTCTAGAGTTTCAGTTAGATCCGCATAAGAAGAAAACTTTGACTCCCTCTGTGGCCTTTTCGAAGGGCTACCATCGTCATTCATTTTCCTTTTTCCTTTATCATCTTTGACCGGATCCTCCCTAGGTGGACCTCCACCCTTTACTGCATAAGCTTCAGCCTCTCTCCTTTCTCTCTCAGCCTGCGCATCTTCTTGCCTCAGAAACCTTTCTGCCTCGTGGTAGAACTCCCCGAGATCCCTCGGTGGGTCCCGTTCCAACGATATCTTGAAATCTGAATTGTCTGCAATTCCCGAAACGGCCGCCATCAAAACCATTGAAGGATCAGGTCGATCCACCGAAGCCACTGCCGCATTGAATCTGGTTAGGAAGTCCCTGAGCGACTCTCCCTTCCATTGTTTCATCGATGTCAAAGTCATCACGTTCTTGGGTCGGACTATGTGGACCCGAAATTGCCTCATAAACCTTTCAATCAGCTCCATCCATGTGCCAATAGAACCACTTTCCAGCTGTCTGAACCATAATGCTGCAATATCCTTTAAATACAAAGGGAATCATCGTGCCATGACCTCCTCCGATGCCCCCAGCACTTCCATATGCCTCATGTACCTTATCAAGTGAACAGTGGGATCCGTTCTCCCGTCATGCATCTCCAGTGTCTGCAATTTGAAATCTGGCGGGTTCCTAGCATGCCTGATCATGGGAGCAATATGACTCCTATTCACATCCTTCAAGTCTCTATTCACCAATCCGCCTCTCATGGCTCGCCTAACCATCTCTGCTAATCTATCGCTGTCACCAAGCTGCAGTCCTTGTCCGTTGCCTTCGGTCTGTCCCCGAGTTCACGAGGGAATCCTGAATCTGCTCTCCTAGACGAGCATTCATTCCTCTATCAGTGCCATGTTGCTCGGCTCCACCTGGTACTCTGCCCGGGATTGGATCATGCTATGGGTGAGTGCCTCCTAGTCTTGGTGTTGCGTTGGATGGTCCTACTCCATTTTGAACTCTGGTTGCTCCGTGCTCCCGATCCCTATCTCCAACATCTCCTGTAGTTGTGTTAACTTGATTCTGCACTCCAACTTGTCCAACTTATCGAAGTAGGTTCTGCATCATCTCCTCTTGTTTCTTGAGCATCGTCTCCATCTCGTCTCTAGTGATGAAGATTGACGCCTGATTCGCTCCCGAGGAAGCCTCCTGACTCCCTTCATGCTGACTCCTTTCAGTCCTTTGTTTTCTTACCGATTTCCTTGCCATAGCTTTCCAAATCCAAGTCTTCAAGCTTTCAAATCTGAAATCCAAGCTTTGGAATTCCTGAGTTCAGTTCTCAGTGAAAGCAACAAAGTGTTAGCGCCAAAATTGATCACAAACACCCAATTGCTGATGAAAGCACCCGTTTACAATCACATGTCACATATAGTAATATGTAGAGAAAATAAATGTGAAGAACACTCAAAATTTAAAAGGAATGCAATAAAGACACAAGGTTTATAGTGGTTCGGCTACCTCCGGCCTACGTCCACTTTGAAGAGTTGATATTTTATTGATAATCACTCGCTGGTTACAAGAATATAGTTGATAATAATCGAGTTACAATGGAGTTCGGCAGAGTAGTAGCGTAGAAGAACAAGAAGATCCCTTTTCTGAAGCTCTTGGACTGCTATTTATAGGCGTAGGCTGCAAATATCTCGCTCAGATCTGGGGAGACTTCTTCTTGCACGTGCACGGACCCACGCGATCGATCCCAAGTGATTTCGACTTGATCCGTGATCGATACGAACGAATTTCGTATCGAACAAGATCTTGTCCAATCGATTCGAGATCGATCTTGGACATTCTTTGGGTTGTACGCAAGCTCCTGTGAAAATTTGGTGGCATTTGGACTTGTAGATTGTGAGTTATGATCGATGCAAGTTTGGGTTTTTCGACTGCTGTTCTCTTCGTGTTGATCTGTTCTTATCGATCAGGGCATGTGCCTGAAGGTTGACGTGGCGCTTGCTTTTAGGATTGATCCACATTCCATGCCGAACGATCGAGTCTTTAATTGGAGTGTATCTTGTTTGCATCGATCACCTCTGCCTTGTTCGCATCGATCATCGTTGCACTGTTTGTATCGATCATCGTTGCACTGTTCGTATCGATTGATTGTATTTTACTTCATATTAATTTTGTGCACTCCACTTCGTATCGATCGTTTTTAGTGGTGTGTTTCGTATCCACTAACTGCTCTTGAATTCGTATCGATCAGAACTTTGCTTCTTCGTATCCATCGGTTGTTCCCTTGTTCGTATCAATTCGAAGCGTAGCATTTCGTATCGATCGGGAATGTGATAGATACGCACCGTGACCGAGTCCCAATTGCATTTCCCTTATTCAAGCTCGTAGTGATCGATACGAAACCATCGACACTGAGTTCATCTTTGGATCGATACGAACTACTATCGGTCCAAATCCATATGTGTTATCCATATTCACATTCATCTGCTGACACCCCTTGATCGATGCGAACAGTACCGATTCGAACGACATACATCAACTCGAAGTAATCCACGCCGATCGATACGAACAATATCGATTCGAACGTATCGCGATGCTAACCGTTTCTCCTCAATATTGATCCATCCATAACTCGAGCGTACGACCTCCGATTGACCTGAGATTCGAAGCGTAGCCTTTCCTGGTCTTGTTCATCATTCCCAATTGATTCTGTCTCGATTGAAGCTCGGTCAAATTTTGATGATATCGATCGTAGCCTTGTTTCCAAACCTGATATCCATCATTTTCAGCCAATTTGTTGATATCCGGGCTTTGACCAAAAGGCGGGATAACAAATATGTTGTATGTTTATCCCATAATCCATTATCTTTGCCAGCATAGTTGAAGTAAAAAGTTTATAAATTTGCACCTAATTTCATTATGTATCATGATCTCAATGGAATAATACACTGCTGGTAACAATATTCAATAATCTTGTTATTTTTTAAAATATGATATGAACTGATTATACACCACGTTCTATCCCTAATTATCTTCCCCATTTTTTCTACTCTCAAAACTATTGAGTTGATTTCCACTTTCACACATTCTCAACCCTTACGATCTAATTTCATACTCTCCAATTCATTACTATGAATCCACATTCCAATTTACAGCTGATTTCCCACTTGTAGTCGTTATATTCACTTTGGTGCTTGACAAATATTATTTAACTTATAATTATTCTAATCTTCCTAACAGTTCCCAATCGTACTATTCTTTTTCAGTTTGGCTTGAGGATACATTTTTCAGGTGTTCCCTTTTTTCCACCCTATGCAGTTATACATAATGTTCTTGGATATTCCTAGCTTATTTTATACATTGTTTCTAAATTACCGCGGTTTTTACCTTATTTTTTATCTACTATGAATTATAGTTCTGAGGTATGGGTGCATACAAAGATGGTAACTATGATAAATGAACACTGATTTTTATCTTATGGTATTACTATAAAATGATTTACGGATTTCAATGGAAGTTTTGAGAGCCTCAATAGGCAAAAAAAGTGGACATGGTTTATTGAATTAAGCGTGAACTTTTAAAATGTTTCATATACACCATGCATTATCACTGACTGGCCTAATTCTTTTAATCATTTTCCTATTTCATTATGTAGTTATATCACCGATCAAATAGCATTTCTTGTAGAATATTTGACATGACAAGTAACATATCATCTATGAAGTAGATTTTTACATTTTTTTGTGTTAAAACAAAAGGAAATAAAATAACGGTTTATCAGTTTTTTATATGCAAATTGTTGTAGGACAATTGACAAACTGGTATGTAATCTAAATATTTATGCATGGTAACTATTAAAACATTAATAAAATAATTTTATTTCCTATTCAGCCAGCTGCTATCATTCTTTAACTCATTTGTTATCTTCAGAGGACAGTCTGTTCTTTCCATTGAGTCCGAAGTTGACATTGTTTTGTTTATAAATGAATCTGATAAGAAGTATTATTTATTTCAACTTTACATAGTTAATGGGTCTACTGAAAATGCTGTTGGACTCTTATGATGCATAGACATTAAATGAACCTATTAGAGTTGAGATATTGTTGCTATTGTAACCACGTTTCTGGATTAATACAGGGTTTCTTATGTGCTTAGTTTGATATTATTACATGAGTTAAGGACTGTTTTCAGCATTGGTTTCAGCCATTGCAACCGACTCCTTTGTTCCTGCTATAATTACATTAACATGGATTGTCAACAACTACTGTTGAAAGGAACAGTATGTAAGAGAGAATTGCAATTGCTAAGATTGCCGAATGCAATTTCATTAGATCTTATTTTTGGAAGTTGACAATCGAGATACCTGTGCGACTTGCTATGGGTGATTTTGGTAAAGAACCCTGATTATGTTTATTCGTTAATCAAATACGTAACGCTACATTGAAGTATTTAGAGCAGTATTTAGAGCTGTTGTAGTTGATGTTGATATTCGTAATAAACTACTACTACATATTGATTTTTATTTGTGAAATGTAGGTCAATGCTATAAGTATACATATCAGAAGAAAAAAAAGGATGGATGACTATTACACAATATGTGAATTATAAGTTTATTATTCAAGGTCTTCAATATGATCTTTGTACTTGAATACGCTTATGTTGTCAAAAAAATGATTTTCTCAATGTACCTACAACATCTGGAATTTCATTATTGAATTAGTTTTATGGTAGTTGATCAAACTTTGATTATCTTTGATTAACTTATTACCACTTAATAAATGTCAAATATATGGTGGTTTTCAAAAATTACACTGTAAAACTGGCCATACATATAGACGTTATGTTTGCGCCAAAAATGGTCACAAACCCCAAGTATTGTGAAAGCACCAGTGTATGAATATAAATCAGCAATATTCAAACACAAATATCAAATCTAAGTAAACAACAAACAGCAATCCAGGAATAATGAACAGTGACACACGATTTATAGTGGTTCGGCTATCTCCGGCCTACGTCCACTCCAAGGTTTTTATGGTTTTATTGCTTGATGTTTGAAGATTACAATTTCCTACTGCGTAGTACAACAGACTTTATGATTATAATCTGAATCTAAGGCAGCAATGGTGATCTGGAGTAAATCTGGCAGAGTCTGGGCGCTCTTTAGTTCTCCAAATTATCCGACCCCTTTTCTAAATGACCAGGGGCTCTATTTATAGGTGTAGGAGGCTGATATTTCGCCTAAATTGAAGGGAGACCAGTTTTGGTACGTGAGGGGGCCCACATGCCCGCTTTCTGGAAATCCGGGCCCACTTTGGGATCGATTCGAAGCAACGTTCGAATCGATCAAGAAATTGTCCAATCGAGTTGAAATTTGGTGTGAACATTCTTCAACATGTGCTCAAGCTACTGTGAAAATTTCATAGCATTTGGACTTGTAGATCTCGAGTTATGATCGATTCAAGGTCGCTTTTCTGGTTGCAGTGCTCCGTTCGAATCGATTACGTTCGAATCGATTGCTTCGAATCGATCCAAGCGTGCGCTCCTGTGATGACGTGGAGCGCCTCCTTCGTATCGATCCGACTTCTATGCCGAGTTGACTGGGTCGACTCCATGATTTTAGCCGCTTCCTCTTGGTTTCGAGGTAATGGATTCGAGGCCATGCTTCTTCGAATCGATCGAATGGATGTTCATTCGAATCGATCAAAGAAAGTATTGATCGATTCGAAGTTGTTTCCACAGGGTCGATTCGAAGTACTACAGCCGGATGGATTCGAAGCAGGGTCGCTAGATGGATTCGAAGGACTTCCACCTAAGGGATACGAAGTGGAGTAGCTTCATGGATTCGAAGGAACTCAACTTGATGGATACGAACCAGATGTGTGTGAGGTCTCTGCCATTCTGATTGATGCGGAGGCGATGGATTCGAACATAGCTACTGCCGATGGATACGAAGACGTTGGTGCGAATCCATGGATTCGAACCGAGGCGTGATGATGGATACGAAGATAAGGCCACTTCCTCCAATTTGCATCGATCATATCTTGATCACACGAACTCGGATTAACCTGAAATTTGAAATGTAGCATTCTCTAGCATTGATCAACATCCCCAATCGATTCCGTCCCGATCGGAGCCCGGTCAGATTTTGACGTCATCCATTGCAGCCTTGTTTCCAATCGAACTCCAATCCTGATATCCATCATTTCTTGCCAACTTGTTGATATTCCGGCCTTGACCAAAAGGTGGGATAACATTTGCCCCCCAAAACATGCCTTATGATAATAAGGCGTGTTTTGAATAATTCCGTATCCGATATCCAAAGTTCATAGCCAATTCCATGCCCAAACTCGAAGACTGGGTTATTAGTCCATCCTTATCCAACAACCGAATCCAAGACCTATCCGGGTCGATATCCAAATCCGTAACCTCTCTGGGCTCTTGCCAAGCGCAATCCACACCTGACGACCGTGGTCCAGTGTCCCTGGACGTTGAGCTAACCTCTCCGGGTTCTTGCCAAGCGCAATCCACACCTGACGACCGTGGTCCAGTGTCCCTGGACGTTGAGCTAACCTCTCTGGGTTCTTGCCAAGCGCAATCCACACCTGACGACCGTGGTCCAGTGTCCCTGGACGTTAGTAATGTCGTGGCTTATGTCCTAAGCCGAATCCTGGTCGCTCCGGACCCTTGTTGAGCATAGTCCATACTCAGCGACCTGAAATAATAATCGATAATAGGGGGCCTAAGTCCTAGGCCGAATTCTGGTCACTCCGGACCCTTGCCGAGCATAGTCCATACTCGACGACCTGAATGAGCCAATCTACCACGTTCGGGCAAAAAGACTCACCTCTTGCCAGGCGTAATCCACACCCGACGACCGTTTATCAAAAACCAAAAAGGATCCAATCAAAATCCAATCAGAAATCCAATCCAAAATCCAAATCAAATCGGAAAACCGGAAATCCATATCAAAAATCGAAATCATCATCCAAAACGGAGAACAATCATCCGAATGAATGCCGAAACCAGAAAAACAAGCAAAATCAAGAGTTCAATCCAAACTCCAAAAACTAAATCAGAAAGTGTCCAATCAAAAACAAAAAACAGATTTCGCAAACCATGGCTTTGCGGTTTATCATCATTTAGAGCATGCCTAGGGGCTATCTCCGTCCCCATACATGTGTAAATGACTCAGTTGCTCACCAATGGTTTGTTACTTATTTCATATTATCCTGGTCAATGGATGACCAATCGACCATCATTCCTGGGCCTCGCACCATCATGGCTCGAGGTAGGCGGTGGTTGCTCCTGCTCCACCGCTGCATTCCGTACTCCAACATACTGCCTCAACTGTCCATTCCTCACATGCTCCTCAATTATGTCCTTTAAATGCCTGCAGCTGTTGGTATCATGCCCGTCCAGATCGTGGAAGACACAGTGCCTTCCTGATGCCCTTTCCCGTTCAGATGGTTCTCTTCTAGCCGGCCTTCGGTAAGGAAGGCGATTCCGAGTTTCCAAGTAAATCCGCTCCAGCGTCTCATTCAATTCTGTGTATGTGGAAAACTTTGGATCCTTCCATCGCTTCCTAGCTTTTTCAGAATTTTCGTCCAGCTTCCTTTTTCCTTTATCTTTATCCGAGCTTCCGTCGGATGGTCCTCCACCCCCGGTCACATTCACCTCTTTTAACTTTAAATCAGTACATGCGTCTTCCTGCCGAAGGAACCTTTCAGCTTCATGGAAGAATTCCTCGAGATCCAGTGGCGGGTCTCGTACTAAAGATACCTTGAAATCTGAATCCTCTCTGACTCCCGACACTGCCGCCATCAAAACCATCGATGGATCTGGCCGATCCACCGAAGAAACCGCCGCATTAATTCGAGTTAAAAATGCTCTAAGCGATTCATCCGTTCTTTGCTTTACCGATGTTAACGTCATCACGTTCTTAGGTCTTTAGATATGAACCCGAAACTGTCCCAAAAACCTGTCCACCAATTCCCTCAAATTCCTGATAGATCCTTCCTCCAGCTGCCTAAACCACATTGCCGCTAGGTCTGTCAAGTATAAAGGGAAACATCTGGCCATTACTTCGTCCGATGCCCCCAGCACTTCCATGTGTCTAGTGTATCTCATCAAATGATCAGTTGGATCGGCCTTGCCATTATATACTTCCACGCTAGGTAACTTGAACTTAGGTGGATTCTGAGCTATCCTGATTTCCTGAGCGAATGGACTCCTGTTCACTCCTTCCAAATCCCGATTGGTCAAACCTCCACGCATAGTCTTCCTAATGATTTCCACTAATCCAGCGTTGCCTGTTGGGGGTTGCCCCCCATGCTCCCGAGGGAACTCCGGCACATATTCTTCATGTGGCTCATTAGCCGCAACGTTGGATCTAGCCTGCTGAACCCCTTCCAAAGGTCCTTCTGCATTGGATCCTGCGGGCCTGCCCCCAAGCCCTTGTTGATTGCCCTCCGGTTCTATATTCTGTCCTACATTGGGTTCCGCAACCCTAGTTCCTTGTTCCGCATTTGCAGTTGCTATAGTTGGTCCAAGGTTTTGTGTTCCTGCAGCTCTCATCTGCTCGTAGAAAGTTTGCATCATATCCTGTTGACTCTTCAACAACCTCTCATGCAATGAATTTGCCATAGCTTCCATTTCGTCTTTGGTAATGTAAATCGAAGCTTGTCCTTCTCCAGCTCCGGAGGATGCCTCTTGACTTCCTCCCTGTTGGCTTCTCTCAGCTCTTTGTCTTGTTTGTCGAGTCATTGTTGAGTCAATCTGAATCCTTCAAACTTTCAAATCTAAACTTTGAATCTGGTGTAGTGGGTGCTAGTTCTTCTCAGTGAAAGCACCAAAGTGTTTGCGCCAAAAATGGTCACAAACCCCAAGTATTGTGAAAGCACCAGTGTATGAATATAAATCAGCAATATTCAAACACAAATATCAAATCTAAGTAAACAACAAACAGCAATCCAGGAATAATGAACAGTGACAACACGATTTATAGTGGTTCGGCTATCTCCGGCCTACGTTCACTCCAAGGTTTTTATGGTTTTATTGCTTGATGTTTGAAGATTACAATTTCCTACTGCGTAGTACAACAGACTTTATGATTATAATCTGAATCTAAGGCAGCAATGGTGATCTGGAGTAAATCTGGCAGAGTCTGGGCGCTATTTAGTTCTCCAAATTATCCGACCCCTTTTCTGAATGACCAGGGGCTCTATTTATAGGTGTAGGAGGCTGATATTTTGCCTAAATTGAAGGGAGACCAGTTCTGGTACGTGAGGGGGCCCACATGCCCGCTTTCTGGAAATCCGGGCCCACTTTGGGATCGATTCGAAGCAACGTTCGAATCGATCAAGAAATTGTCCAATCGAGTTGAAATTTGGTGTGAACATTCTTCAACATGTGCTCAAGCTACTGTGAAAATTTCATAGCATTTGGACTTGTAGATCTCGAGTTATGATCGATTCAAGGTCGCTTTTCTGGTTGCAGTGCTCCGTTCGAATCGATCCAAGCGTGCGCTCCTGTGATGACGTGGAGCGCCTCCTTCGTATCGATCCGACTTCTATGCCGAGTTGACTGGGTCGACTTCATGATTTTAGCCGCTTCCTCTTGGTTTCGAGGTAATGGATTCGAAGCCATGCTTCTTCGAATCGATCGAATGGATGTTCATTCGAATCGATCAAAGAAAGTATTGATCAATTCGAAGTTGTTTCCACAGGGTCGATTCGAAGTACTACAGCCGGATGGATTCGAAGCAGGGTCGCTAGATGGATTCGAAGGACTTCCACCTGAGGGATACGAAGTGGAGTAGCTTCATGGATTCGAAGGAACTCAACTTGATGGATACGAACCAGATGTGTGTGAGGTCTCTGCCATTCTGATTGATGCGGAGGCGATGGATTCGAACATAGCTACTGCCGATGGATACGAAGACGTTGGTGCAAATCCATGGATTCGAACCGAGGCGTGATGATGGATACGAAGATAAGGCCACTTCCTCCAATTTGCATCGATCATATCTTGATCACACGAACTCGGATTAACCTGAAATTTGAAATGTAGCATTCTCTAGGATTGATCAACATCCCCAATCGATTCCGTCCCGATCGGAGCCCGATCAGATTTTGACGTCATCCATTGCAGCCTTGTTTCCAATCGAACTCCAATCCTGATATCCATCATTTCTTGCCAACTTGTTGATATTCCGGCCTTGACCAAAAGGTGGGATAACACGTTATTTCTTTAAACATTACAGTACTATTTTAACTTATCAATCTGTTTTGCAATTTGTCTCCAGTACATAAAGATAGTCGATTCTTGATTTGATATAAAGTAACTGATATGGGCATATGTGTAATCAACCTTCAATGACATAATCCATGGTCAGCGACTACACCAGTCTATCATTTCTGAGTTGGCTATTCAGTTGTGCCATTCAAATACTATCCTCATTAATGCCTTGATCTGTACAAAATAGACAAATGCAATTTTAATGTCAATGATCATAACCACTCAATCGTTTTATTGTCGATGAGTACAGCATTGTACTCATCAACCGACCCATCTTTTTTTCAACCACTCCTTAATTGATCTTTGTTTAACTCCGTTCTTGCATACGTTGCACAAACTACATATTTAAATGCAATAATTATTTACTGAATAAAACAAACAACTATAAATAGGAAAGTAGACATACATACTGAGCTACACATAAGAATAATAACTTCGACTGCCATCTTTATAATTGGTTCCAGTTGCTAAGAAGCACTGTAAACGTTGACTACAGTGGTACGAAGCAAGCAAAGAGATAGAAGAAAGAAGATTGAACATTTGCTCAGTTCATCGGCTGTTCTATTGATTCAAAGTACACTGCCGAAGGACCACTAACTCCCTTGACTACATCGTTTCTTTTTTAGAAAATTATGTACAGTTGTAATTTTGTACTTTTTTCCCCTTTTGAATTCTACCTACTACCTACTTAGTATCTTCTTCTGTTTGTATTTTTTATAATTTGTTTTTTTGCCACTTATTATCAAATACTCATTACTCCTACTACAATGACTTTACAAACCGATTATTGACTCCATGGTTGGGTTCTTCTTTTTAATTATTTCTTATTTTTGCATTCATTTTGTTGATTACTTTAGCATCTTCAGGTTAAAAATCTTCTAACTTACCTTATTTTGGTAGTATGTGCTAACTATCTGTATTGCAATACTCTACTTATTGTTGTTCTCTAATGTAATCAAACTCCAACAACAAATGGATTCTGTTAGCTCCGAAAGACTTCAAATGAACAACACAAATTGTGGAACATCTATAACTATTGACCAGTTTTTAATTTATTCCTTGTATGCTTTACCATGCCTACTATATCTGACATTCATTGCTCAACCTACCCTTGCTAATCATGTACTGATTGATTATTCAAAATTACATTATACAACAATGAAGTTCCCCTACTCTTTTAATTAACTCTGAATTGAATGCAATAAATATTAACGACTTATGCTGCCTATTTGGTTCAACCATCCATATATACCCAATCTTTATTACATATTTATTCTCAGTGCATTTACAATTATTACTATGTATAACAGTTGCCTGTATACAACTATACATATCATAATTAAAAAAAACTGATAATCAGGAGGTATTAAAACCAAATATCATCTGACTGCATAGCCACCCTATCAATGACTCCATCAAGGACCTGTGTGCGGAGCACGGGTTCCATCCTAGTATTTAAACAAATAGCGAATGTAATAACGTTCCATGCTCTTCTGACTACGACGAGCTGCTAAAGTTTTCATATTTTATTGAGCAATCCACAGCTTGGACAAATAAACAAAATAATAACACAGTAAGCATATAATATGTAGAAAACTAGCTTGTGCTTTACAGGTTTCTAAATGGTGTTTCTAGTAATCCATTTTTCATCATAATTTGGAACTACATAAAAGCAGCAGCAGGAAGAAAAAAAGAAAAATAATAAAAAAGATATCGCACTATGATCTATGGTACAATCACATATTACCCATGAATTTAAGGAATAAACATCAGTTTGAATGCGAAGATTTCATAAATTCTTCCCACATTTTATAACCATCAGGATCCCTGTCTATGTATCTTTGCCTAAACGATGCAGCAGGACATGACAATACAGAACTCGCTGCTACATTATCAGCCTTGTTAGAATTCTCAAAAATAGTGAATGAGATATATTCCACATCGCCAAAAATATGTCCATTTTCTTGTTTATATAGAGTACTCTCAATCCCTATATTGACCCTTAGGGTCAGATAATTTTGTGCGAGGGAGAGGACCTATATGGTCATGGACTAACACACGCGCATCGTCGTCCGACCGAACTGGGCCGGGTGCGGGTCCAATAAGATTGAGCTGTGTCATATATTTTTGCTACCTAAAAAATGGACTGATTTTAAAACAGATGTGTGTTTAAATAGATACGGATTTTCCAACGGTTGCGACCGTTGCAAACTGATGAAGAGACGCGATTTTGTCAGATGACCGTTACAACGAACAACAACATTTCTGAACCGTTGCAAACGAACGGAAGCGGCTGTTGCAAACAACAACAGTTTTTGGCGTTGCAAATGAAAGCAAGTGCCTGTTGCGAACAGTAACACTTTTTGGCGTTGCAAATGAAGGGATGCTACTTTTCTCAACGGGTGTAGCCATTGGGAATTCGGCTATAAATAAGGAGGAAACCTGATCACTTTCCTAACTTAATTTTAAAACCGAGTTATCTCTTCTTTATCTTCATTTCTTAAAATCATAATCAGTCCTATCACACAGAAGATCATACACATCACGATCTCGAGCAACTTGCGTCTGTTGTATCTTGGGAGACTTTGAATAAAGTCTTAAGGAAATTGTTACGACAAGCCTCAGACGAAATTTCCTTCTTCAACCGGTTAGATTTCTAGTTGATATATATATATATATATATATATATATATCCTTTTCGTTTCTACGTTGTACTATTTCTTTAAATAGTATAACGTTTGATTTATCGCTATAGTTATTATTACTATAGTTGTTAGTTTGTTGTTGTAATTAATTACAATATACTTATTGTTATAAATAGCTAATACATAATTTCAAAGTAGTGGAAATCTGATTGGTAAACTTGTGAGACGAGTTTATTATTGATTAGTCTCTGTTTTGGTATACTAGACGTATAACAAGCCTTTCCTCTTTCTTTAAGCCAATAGTACATGGATAACCTAACTTTAATCCTTTGAATAGTGAATGCCAAACATTGTGGAAAATCAACAAGAACATTTAAATCAACTCCTAGTTCATTCAAGAGATAATCAGTCTTCTGATCAAGAACATCTATCTTCTGATTCAAAATATGTGGACACCTTTTTATGATATCAGATACTTCATTCACATCAAGTCCTCTTTTTACAAAGAAATCAAATCGCTCTTGAAGTTCATCCCCTTCTCCTCGGCATTGCTTAAGTATCCTCTTCATCTCTTTTGAGTCCATTACAAACCCTAAACCTACTAAAAACTCTTGCTTTGCCAAAGAGGTTTTTTTATAATTAACTAAAGGCGGTAGGCGTTTAAGTTTACAACCTCTGATATAGTTCTTCATTTGATCCGGATCTTCTTCTATTATTTTACGCAATCTATTTTTCCCAATGCAAAGTTCAGTTAATAAACTGCTAGCCTTCTTTAAAGTATTTAAACCAAAAAAACTTAGATGTGAACGGATTGTCTTCTACACTACTACTGGTTCCATTTCAATGTCGGTCAACAAAAGTAAACCTTGCTGTAAATTATGAACAAATTTCTTAGCTTCTATTTGAGGGATATCTTTCAAAAGGCTTATTGCTTCCGCTTTTGTTCAGAGTATTTTTAACAAAAACACAAGCAACAAAATGAAAATCTTTCCAGAACCATCTAGCAAAATACTTGGATGTTTTCTAATCAAAATCCCCAATCCTTGTTCGGTTAATCCTATACCTAAACAAGTATGTATTAGTAAAGACATTTTGTTCCAATGATAAGGTTCATTTTCATTTAACACCCCTCCAATCCAATTTGGCTCAATGCCTAATTCTTTTAGTTCCTCTAACAGCTTGATAAAATCTTTACTGATATCTCCAAGAAGAAGACTTGGACTTGAGGCAACAACGCCCTTTTTACAACGGACATTGGTTGCCCGTTGTAATAGAAGGTTATTACAACGGTCCATTCAGGCTCATTGTAAAAGACGCCCTATACAACGCCCTTTTTACAATGGACAATGACTGCCCGTTGTAATAGAATGCTATTACAACGGTCCATCCATGCCCGTTGTAATAGATGTCAATTTTACAACGCTCATAAAATGCCCGTTGTAATAGATGCTGATTTTACAACGGTCACAAAATACCCGTTGTAAGAGGTGCCAATTTTACAACGGGCTTAAAATGCCCGTTGTAATAGGTGTCAATTTTACGACGGTCATAAAATCCCCGTTTTAACCGATGCCAATTTTACGTTAATCATCCGCTCACGTTTGGTGAAACCATTTTTCGAGAAATTTCTAATGCCCGCCAATATTTATTATTTAATATGCAACATTTAGTATTTAATATTAAATATTTCATAATTAATAATTAATATTAAACAATTTCTATTAAATCACTAATAATTAATATTAAATAATTGGTATTAAATAATTAAGAATTAATTATCAATACTTAATAATTAATAATCAATAAATAGTATTATTTTTTAATAGTACTAGATATAAGTTTCCAGTTCTGTTTGCCCGTTGTAATAGATGTCAATTACAACGATTTTCTTCTGCACGTTCCAATAGATGTCAATTTTCAAAACCTCTTAACGACTGATCGTCGTTGCCTTCGATTATTTTAGACATCGTATTAGAATTTAATCACTATTCCAATAGACTTAATTTTACTTTCCAGTTATTAGTACGTAACTTTATAAAAAGTTTTTCAAAATAAAATACAAATTGCCTATAAATTGTCAGAATATTACAAATTGTCAGAATATAATTTTCAATTATTATTTTCTTCTGCACGTTGTAGTAGATGCCAAAAATGGCTTCGAACAATGCCTAATGTCAACGTTTTAGTATACTACGCTGTTTTTATGCATTTCAGCTTTTACCAAATGTAAATTTCTTTACAAAACCGCCACTAAACACTTCCCAAATAGCTACAGCCTGCCACTTTATTCGTTATTTCATCCAAAATTTAATTTCCCTCTCTAAACCTAATTTCGTTTTCCCCAAAAAGAAATTTTTTCCCAAAAGAAGAAACGCAAGTTACTTTGCTAGAAAACACATGTCTTCATCAACCTTAAAATCAGGGACGAGACCGCCATGGGTAGGGCTGGGAGCAGCAGTATGGGTGCAGATAGCAGCAGGTAATGCCTACAATTTTCCACTGTACTCTCATGCTTTGAAATCCGTGCTAGGCTACAATCAGCAGCAGCTTACTTTGCTCGGAGTTGCGAACGATATTGGCGAGAATTTTGGAATTGTTCCGGGTGTTTTTTGCAATAAGCTGCCAGCTTGGTTGATTCTTTGTATTGGTGCTGCTTCTTGCTCTGTCGGGTATGGTGCTATTTGGTTTGCTGTTAGTGGAGCTCTTGTTTTGCCCTTTTGGGTGGTAAAGTTTTCTACTTTATGTATTAAATTATTTTCTATATTTTATAATAGTCACTAGGGAAATTGAAGGATTCATGGAAGAGCTCGTTTTTCATATAATCTGACATGCTAAAAAGTAAGGATGCTTCATTTTAAATTAATTTTAGAACATAGTAAACATGATCCGTTAATCATAAAAGATGTTAGTGGTGTACTACATGTTATAACTGATGTCCTTCTAATCACCAAGAAGAATAGAACTTAAGCTTTTAAGCAAGAGCTACACCTTCAGACAGTTACCTATAACCTTTTCGCATTGTTTTAAATTTACATAATGAACACAAATTGGAAAAAAAATCTTCTGCAGTGGTAAAACATACGTTGTTTCGTTATGAGCTAAGGAAAAACCTTGATAACTGAGGCAGTGGTTCGCAGCACTGCACAACCACTATCAACTGTTGTCACATCCACTACTATCTCCATATATGGACATAAGCACCAATGACTATTTCTATTTAATTAATTTGTTTGACTGCAGGGACTTTCACCTATGATTCTACAAAAGCAACCAAAGTATATATCAACATTAAAATTCCTGAAGCTGACACAGTAACACTGTTGTTTAAAG
Source organism: Allium fistulosum (assembly GCA_030737815.1). Lineage (NCBI taxonomy): Eukaryota > Viridiplantae > Streptophyta > Magnoliopsida > Asparagales > Amaryllidaceae > Allium > Allium fistulosum. The sequence goes on from CM060903.1 coordinate 906,198,244, forward strand.
GTATATTTACATGGTCAGTTATTTAATTCAAGTACTTTGTTTACAAATCTTGCAGCTTAACAATATTTTATTTTTGTCAACAAGGCACTAGATGATGGATATTATTCAGTTACGCTGCTTACTAATAAAAACAACAGTGTGGGTTCTAAAACCGTAGAAACCGTTGAGACTACCATTGCACAGCTGATGGATGACGTAGGGAAGACCAATTGTATGGTATGTAAATATCCTTTGCTAACTCATGTGTTGTACTACAAATTCATATCCAAAGTTAGCTGCATACATGCTTATAAATTGACGTCCACGATATTTGAAAGCCAAAAAATTTAAATAAAAAAAAACAAATTTTAACTGTACAATGTTTGTGACACAAACTTTTGTACAATTTTCTTTTATTTTTACAACACAATATTTCAATATCATTAGAAGTATATCTCATTTACTGTATTAATCAATAATCCACCTTTTAACAAACAATTTAGTACCCCTTTTATTAGCTTAAAAAAAGGAAAAATTAACTCCCATATCAAGTTGACAGGTGTTTAGAGTTTAAAAATGGGTTTTCTCGTTTTAGATTCATTGGAAGACGATCCTGACTTCAATAATTTTGTGGACCGAAGATTTTAAATCCAAGAAATTGATTCCAATTGCATTTAAAAAAATTCGGCAACCTAGGAAAAAGGGATGAATGTGAATAATTAATATTTTTCTGTGGAACAAGGCTGCTACGTCTTCTCTTGTCTCTAATTATTTAAAATCATTGAGAACTTCCATAAAAATGTTTCATCGGGACACATGTTTCTGGATGTGATGGTTTCCTTCAGTTATATTCATTTTTTGTGGACCGAAGATTTTAAATCAAACAAATTGATTCCAATTGCATTTAAAAAATTTCGGCAACCTAGGAAAAAGGGATGAATGAGAATAATTAATATTTTTCTGTGGAACAAGGTTGCTATGTCTTCTCTTGTCTCTAATTATTTAAAATCATTGAGAACTTCCATAAAAATGTTTCATCGGGACACATGTTTCTGGATGTGATGGTTTCCCTAAGTTATATTCATTTCTGGATGTGATGGTTTCCATAAAAATAGTCATTTCTTTTCACATCATTCAAATTTTAATATCGTTCTTGATTCGGCAATTTTTCTAATACTATTTTATCCTTGATGCATACTATTGTAAATTTAGAAGTATTAAACCTCAAGTTTGGTTCAGTTGATATACTTGTAATTTTGCTAAGGTAGACCAATGTATTCCTACCTTTCTAGGTTGTAGATTTGGAAATGATCTTGTAGAATTCCATATTTATATTTTTTTGAACATTATCCCTTACATACTCTCTTGCACAGCAAACAGAGCTGACAATTAGAATCGAGAACCGCAAACTCGACCTAAACGATCCGAGAAGACCTGAACCTGAACCGAATCCGATTGGTCTTGGATCGGGTCTGGATTATGAAAAATACCATAAAGACCGATCAAACCCGACCCGAAAGAACCGAAGAAAAGAACATTAAAATACATGTATTTTTAGTTTTATTACCCAACAGGGCCTGAACTGAACTGAACCTTGTGTCAGATCGGATCTAGGTTTAAAAATGTATAGTTTTGACCCGATAAAATCCAATCCACCTAGAACCGAGACCTGCCGGGTCGGGTCGGATCTGATTGCCACTCCTAGTCAGTAAAGTACCTTGCGTAATGGGTTCCGCATTTTCCACTGGTTTGAAATTCTTAAGCTTTGGTTGAACATAAATTTGGATTTCTTCTTTTATTTTTATTTATTTATTTATTTTGTGTTTCTGTGTTTTGTGTTTGCAATGGTATTTGTGTTTATCAGTATTTAGGAGGTTGTTAGTGAGACAAACAATTGCAGAGTCAAGGGATACATGTAGTTAGCTGTCACATACCAATGGAGGTTGTTAGGAGGTTTTTGTTTCTGTTTTTCTCATATTTTATGTGGTTCTCTGCCTACATATGTTGATGAGAATATTAAATAATTGTCTAAGTTTGACAGAGTAGTTTTATTTATAATACAGATGAATTCCAACTCTTTTAAAGAAAAGCATCATGGACATGATGTAGGATTCCAAGCTAAAAGGGTATTTTTGTTGTAATGAGTGTTTGGGTGCCATATGTGGAGCAGAAATGGTAAAGGGATTTCAGACATCTTCGTTTCAAATGTTAGGAGGAGGCGTTAATGTAGTGAACCCAGGTTACAGCAAGACAACTGGGCTAGGGGCTGAAATTATCGGCACTTTCGTGCTTGTTTAGACTGTATTTTCGGCTACTGATGCCCAAGAGGAGTGCACGAGATTCTCATGTTCCTGTAAGCAAATTATACATCATACTGTTCCTATGTATATATCTTTTGTATACAATCAGAGATGCGATTACTATATTACTTATTTTATATGTTTTATACTCTTCAGGTATTGGCACCACTGCCAATAGGATTTGCAGTTTTTCTCGTGCACTTAGCTACAATTCAGATAACCGGTACAGATAAAAACCCAGCTAGAAGTTTAGGGGCAGCCATTGTATACAATAGAAAGGATGCCTGGGATGATCAGGTATTTTGTTTGATATTTTATATCTTATATAAAGAACATTCTTATATGACATGCAAAATTGCAAATGTTTATGCTATATTTATCATCTCTAATGGCATTAGATCAACATTTTTGATTTATGCAGTGGATTTTCTGGGTTGGTCCATTTGTGGGCGCAGCATTAGCAGTAGTGTACCATAAGATAGTGATCAGAGCCATACCATTTAAAACCAGGGATTAATGCAAAATGTGGTAGATATCGTTTTTGGTGTTAGTATAACGTGATATATATGATATGTATATTTCTCTTTTGCAAAATATCCCGTGTATCTTGGAATGTCTGAGTCATGTTATCTTGGAAAGAATGCAGTGGAGGAATGGAGATGGTGTTTGTTTGTTAAGTGGATGCTCAAATATTGTGCATTTTCTTCATTTTTTATTTGCTCTAAGATACATGTTTTATTTGCTCAAATATTGCACATGTTTTATAAACGTGTAAAACTATGCTTTTAGTCTTTTCGTATGTGATTTTAATTATTTTACGACAATATTTAGTATTAGTATGGATGTATTGTATGAATGCTGCTGTAATTTTTTAAAAAATTTGCAATTATTTTGCAACGGTCAGAAACCGTTGCAATATCATGTATTACAACGGGCATTGCCTGTTGCGAAATTCATATTACAACGGGCATTGTCCGTTATAAAATATGATCGACCTATTACAATGAAGCCTAATACAAAGGGCGTATGCCCGTTGCGAAATCCATATTACAACGGGCATTGCCCGTTGTAAAATGGCTGTTTTGTTGTAGTGTTAATATTTTCATAAGCTTGAAGCTTCGATTTCAATACACCATTCTCATACCTAAAAACTTCAATAGATTCTTTGTATATTTTCCCTAATTTTTGAGTGGCAATGCCATAGTTACACAAAATACGATAATTATACAGCAATTTAGCATCATCTTTAAGAAACATCAACTTAGGAAGTAAAGATTTCATATGTAAGGACTTCAGTCCGATACTTTCTAATAATAATTCAAATTCATTTGGTGGTTGGTAACGCAAAAACCGAGACAAAGCTTTATCAATGCCATGATTGCCATCTTCACTTTTGCCCACTTTCCTCAAAAGGTTATCCAGATAAATGAGTATGATTTTGTTCACACTTTATTTTGAAATGTGAACAAAACACTCTCCTTCTATTGGTGAAAATTGGTGGGTCACATGTAGGACCTCCCTGAATTTCACTAATAGAATTCGAGTGTTTTGTTCACACTTTCAAATAAAGTGTGAACAAAATCGCACTCCAGATAAATGGGTGAATTCTTGCTTATACGTTCAGCATCAAGAATGTTCAAACCTGAAGTGTATTGGAAATAATCGATCATGATCATTTTGTGCTTTATTTATAAATCTTGGGTGATGACTGACTGATTGTAGGTCCTTTGGTTTTTAATTTTCGGTCCAAAAACATCTATGACCACCGAAACTAACTGAAAATTTAGATACCCAATTACATCTACCGGAAAAATGCAACTGCTTGTTTTGATTCCAATACTCAATCTTACGCAATGCAATTGCATTACAGTAGAGCAAACCAACTCTGAAACTTTTGTAATTTGATCCATTTTGGGATACCCAGTTCATTGAAAATGCTAACTTCCTAATAAAAGACTTAAGCTTTGGATTAGCATCAAAGTTTTCAATTAAAATCAAGCGATCATAAAAAGAATTCACCTTATTACAGTGAAATAAAGAAAAATTTGAGGCATATTAATCAAGCTTGGTCATTGTGAACTGAAATGATAAAATTTTACTGATTGAAGAATAATGAACTGACCGGGTACCCCAAAATTGCAGGTTGCTTCTTCAACCTCTCTTTGTTCGCTTGAATCTAAGTGTAGGATGATTATGAGTTTTGAATTTAGGGTTTCTGAAGAGTTTTTTCGGGAATCACCAAGGAGCGAGAATGGATAAAGCCCGTTTGGAGTAAATTAGTCCAAAACCTTTTTAAAATTCACTTCTGCCTCAAAGCCTGTTTCTGTAGTTTACTATGATCTTATCACAGATACACTACTTGTGTAAATCCTATGATATTTCATCACTGAATTTTAAGTTAGTAAATGGATACATTTCAGTATCATTAGACTTTCGATTGCATACATCTATACCTATCAATCTAAAAAATTCACCAACTCTTTTGTCACTTCCACTGAAATAGTGTTTAGTATCACGTGATTCACGATCGTATGATTAAACAGCTATTCCTCTAAGATACTGCTTAGTCTATAATTCCTAGAAATAATTGTTAATTTTTTAGATACTTTTGTAGTATGTAGCTAATGCAACAAACATCGTTATTCTAGATTTATTTTACAATGAACATTCATAATATTCATACTAAAATATAACTATATATATACATATACATACATATATGTACATACACAGATGTATACATATACATGCATGCATGCATACATACATATATATACACATACATATATGTACACATATATATTCATTCAATACTGAAAACATTTATTATTTCATAAATAATATATGGTATATAAACGAATACAATCTTTTGTATCTTGATGGATCCATTTATAAGTGTCATACGGTATGCTATCACTATTTCTATCATTACTATAATAGTGTATGGAATGTGAAGCTCCATTCAACTACTTACAATGGGCTATTGATTTCTTTTACTATAACTAGCTTACAGTCAAGGGTTATCGATCAAATATTTTAAACTCATATAAATAACTTTAATAGATTACAATTTTCTATAATATAATACATTTGGAATAGAAATCATATTTCTTATTCCATATTAAGTATCTACTAGTATTTTATATAGCTACTATTTTTTATATTTTTCATGAAGAAGAAGTGATCATGCGCTCCCTTCATCCCAACTGTGCCTATTTTACAGTCACACTCGTGTTGGGAAAAATCCCTTCAGATGATCAGTCTAAGAGAATTAAAACACAACGCAACGGAAAACAACTGGATCGTGATTGTTCAGTCTTCAGCTCCTGTTCCTAGGGCTTCGGCTTCCTCCTCCATGAGCTTCTCCAATGGCCTCTTGCCGAATTCAGGTATCAACTCTAACAATCTCCACCTTGATACTGAATTCCATACAAAGCCTTCCAACTCCATCTACACATTTATGCTCCAGGCAATGGATACTTACCCAATGAGCTTCGGCAATGCCATCTCCCATTACACTCTGTCAACGAACTCCGGCAAGGCCGCCATCCGTCAACAAAGTGTTCGAAGTATCCAGTCCGTGTAGAACCTATCAATCTCCACCATGAAAACAAACGTCTCCATGAACCCTCTCAACTCTCCCCCGTGTCGCCCCATGGCACCTAGCATTTCATTAAGCGAATCAAGTCCGAGCAGTGCTCGAACTTAGCAACAGGCAACGACTTGGTAAAGATGTCTGCTACATTCTCCTTTGTGTGAACTTTTTAAAGACGAACTAGCTTCTCTTCACTCATCGAGACAAGGAACAACTCTCTCACCTCAATATGCTTCATACTCGAGCTGAATGCCATATTTTTTGCTAAGTGGATTGCACTTTGATTGTCACAGTACACATCCACGCCTTCATATACGAAGCCCAAATCACACAACAGTCGCCTCAAATAAAGCGTCTCCTTAGCTGCTTCAACCGTAACTATGAGCTCTGCCTCTGTAGTAGACAAAGCCACAATCGTCTACAACCTCGCCCTCCAACTGATCGCTGTCCCACCAATGGTGAACACATATTCGAAGGTTGACTTCCTTCGATCTCTATCACCGACATAGTCGGAATCGTAAAATCCAACCAAACTGAAATCTCTATCTCTGTCGCAAAGACAAGTCCATGGTTTGGAGTTCCTCTAAGGTATCTGAAGATACTCTTTACTACTTCCCAATGCATCTTTCCTAGATTTTCCATGAACCTACTCACCAATCCAACCGCATGTGCAATGTCAGGCCTAGTGCAGACCATGGCATACATCAAGCTACCAACTGCACTTGCATATGGGACTTTCATCATATAAGCTTAGTCCTTTTCCAAAATCGAAGAGCCTTTACTAGAAAGCTGTATGTGCAAAGGCATGGGTGTGCTGATTTCCTTTGCCCCTTCCATGCTAAACCGAGCAAGCACATTTCGAATGTACTCCTTTTGAGTGAGGCTCAAAAGTCCTAGCTTTCTATCCCTTTGGATTTCCATAACCAAAATCTTCTTTGCTTCTCCAAAGTCTTTCATTTCGAATTCCGCCTTTAGCTTTCACTTCAAACTATCGATTTCAGCCTTATCCTTGGGTGCAATCAACATATCATCCACGTACAAGAGTAGGTACACCCATCTACCATTCTTTAAATGCTTGAAGTACACACAAGCATCTTTGATGCTACGATCAAAACCAAATGAAAGCATAAAAGAGTCAAACCTCTTGTACCATTGTTTAGGCGACTGCTTAAGTCCATACAGTGACTTCTTCAATTTGCAAACCCAATTTTCTTTCCCATCTACAACAAATCCTTCTGGCTGCTTCATGTAGACAGTCTCATCCAAGTCTCCACGCAAGAAAGCGGTTTTCACGTCCAGTTGCTCCAGCTCCAAGTCATGAGCTGCGACGATAGCGAGCAAAATGTGGATGGACGTATGCCTGACCACTAGAGAGAATATCTCATCATGCTCCAATCCCTTTCTTTGTGAAAACCCTTTAGCAACTAGTTTAGCCTTGTATCTCCCATCATCCTTCACCTTGAACACCCATTTGCAACCTATAGCTCGGCTTCCTTGAGGAGGTGATACCAAATCCCAAGTCTTGTTCTTCTTCAACGACTCTAACTCCTCTTCCATAGCGCACATCCACTTCGAACTGTCACATGACTTCAAAGCTTCATCAAGGTCAAGCGGCTCCTCAAGAACCACATGTAGAGCATAGTCAAACTGATCACCAAGGCTAAGGTTCGCAAACTGCCAATCACCATACCTTTTAGACGGTTTAATAGTCCTATGACTGACCCGGGTAGGTACTGCTTCGCCTAAACTCCTTTTAGCTCCACCTTGAACTGAACTTCCTCTAGATTCATGCACATCACGAGCACTACTAGAAGGTACCTGTGAACTACCTTGTGATGTTTCATCAACTGCATTTTCCTCGACGGCATCAACAACAACTCTACTATTTGGTTGGAACATGGGAACTTCTTCCATCTCCTTAGGCCTATCAGAATCTTCTGATGTGGTAGGTAGCTTCTCCTTCGGATTGAACATAGCAGACTCATCAAAAGTAACATGTCTAGAATGAACAATCTTCCGATCAACAGGGTTCCAAATTCGATACCCTTTGATACCATCGGTGTATCCCATTAGTATGCCCTTGTATGCTCTAGCCTCCAACTTGTCATCACCTGTATGGTGAACGTACACAGGACAACCAAAAATTCGAAAGTAACCAAGATACACTGATTTAGCTCTCCACTTCTCCTTTGGAATCTTTCCATTTATGGCTGAGCATGAAATTTGATTTATGATATGTGCCGTAGTTGATAATGCCTCAGCCCAAAAGCCTCTAGACAAGCCCGCCGTCAATCTCAAGCAAGAAGCCATCTCCAATAGAGTCATGTTCATCCTTTCTGCAACCCTATTGGATTTTGGATCTTCGGGTTTAGTGAAATATCTCTGAATGCCATGTTGTATACAAAAAATCGAGGAACTCCCTAAAGACAAATTCACCGCCATTATCAGATCTCAGCATCTTCAACCTAACACCAGATTGGTTCTCAACAAGCGCATTCCAGTCTTTGAACTTCTCAAAACTTTCTGATTTGACCTTCTTGACATACATCCATACTTTCCGAGAAAATTCATTAATGAAAGAGATAAAATACTTTGCTCCTCCAAGAGAAGGAGTATCAACTGGTCCCCAGACATCTGTATGCACGTACTCAAGTACTTGCCTTGATCTATGGAGTCCAACTCCAAAAGATACTTCAGTTTGCTTGCCTAACACACATTCCTGGCAAAAGTCCATCTTGTCGAAGCTTGCTCCTTTGATCATCTTCGGTCTCCGAAGCAACTCTAAGCTCTTCTCTAAAATATGACACAACCTGAGATGCCAAAGCTTTGTGGCATCCAAAGCACGAGAACTGTCTACTCCAACACACGACTCTCCAAGAACTGTTGTTCCTTTAAGCAAATACAGATTTAAGAACACATCTCCTTTCATAAGAACTAGTGCACCTCTCGGAACCTTCAGACTATCCTTCTCGATAGTTACCTTGCATCCCAAAGATGCCAATTATCCTAAAGAAATTAAGGACTTTCGAAGACCTAGAACATATCAAACACTAGTCAAAGTACGTATCACTCCGTCAAACATCCTGATCCTCACTGTACCTTCACACATTGCTCTACAACTAGCATCATTGTCCATAAGAATAGAGCTTCCTTCTCATCCAACGAAAGAACTGAAGTAATCCTTATTAGGCATCATATGGAAAGACGCCCCTGAGTCCAGCACTCAATGGTCTGAGACATCCGATACTGCTGCAGACAACACATCGTCAGATATAGACTTCTCCACCGCAAATGATGAAGATCCATCTTCTTCCTTCTTCAAATCTGGACAATCCTTTTTCCAATGACCAGGTTTCTTGCAAATAAATAGACTTTCCTCTCCTGCCATTACCGAGCTTCCTAGACTTAGAACGCCTTCTAGAGTGCCAATTTCTTCTTATCTTCTCTACCTCTTTCAACAAACAGGCCGTGACTACTACTTCCACCTCTACTTCCTTCACTTATCTCCTTCATCTGATCTCTCAAGTCCTCAGATAGAAGGCCTGACTTCACATCTTCCATTGTCAATGTGTCTCTAGCGAAGATAAGACTGTTAGCGAAACCTGTGTATTGCTCCGTAAGAGAACGCAAAAGAATCATTATCATTTTCTCCTCATCCATCTTCAAGTCAACAGTCTTCATCTTCATCACGAGATCATTAAAGAAATTAAGATGTTCTTTCACTGAAGTACCCTCTCTCATCCGCATGGTGAAAAATGCTTTCGGCAATATCAGACGGTTAGTCAGAGATTTCTTCAAGTAGAGATTCTCTAGCTTGGTCCAAATGCCCCTAGCAGTGGTCTCACTGCTAATCTCTGAGATGACATTTTCTCCCATAGCTAGCTGTAAAGTAGTAATTACGCATTTCTCCATCTCCTTCCTTTCCGCGATTGAGATGTCAGCCGTCGACTCCTCGGGGGCAAACACTACTGGATGGACTTCATTCCTCATTAGAACAGCCTTCATTCTCCATTGCCACTTCTCGAAGTCTTTATCCCATTCCATTTCTCAATTGCCAACTATGATCCTGACGTGATATACATCTCTCTAGTATAAGGTCTTGTAACAACTAGAGTCGCTTCATCTCCTGCCATAGCGTCTAAAACTCCTCAATCAACCTTGCAGCTCTGATACCAGACTATTGTGGAAAATTCCTTCAGATGATCAGTCTAAGGGAATAAAAACACAATACAGCGGAAAACAACTGGATCGTGATTGTAGTGAGACGAAACAAATAGAGATAAACACCAGAATAGACAATCACAGATCAATGCAATGAAGAAAAATAAATAACACCAGTATTTATAGTGGTTCCACTACCGCGAGGCAGTGTACGTCCACTTGGGTATAGGAGATTTTATTAATCACTGAAAGATTAGAGTTACAAGATTGATTCCCTTATGGAGGCTATACATAAGAAGAATTAACAATACAGACAAAATTCTGCAGAGTTTCAGCTCTCTAGGATGGCTCTGAAATTGGCTGAAATTAGCTCTCAATTTCGAGTGTCATTATTGTCCAGAAGCTCCACTATTTATATAGTGAAGATATGAGAAGGGGTAGCTGCTATATGGAAGCTCAGGATTTGGTCCGGCATCTTGGTTCGGCATGTTTGGTCCGACATATGGCACTTGGCATTTGGTTCGACATAGTACACTTCAAGTCTGGACCGACATCTCCCAATTGCCGAACGAGAAATCTAGACCGGTCTTCCTCTTCACCTACTTGGTTCGGCAATTACCGAACGAATATTTCGTTCGGCATCACCAGATCACCGAACGATAAATTTGGTTCAGTCTTCCTTCATCGCTCCAAACCAATGCCGCTCCACTTCTCTTCTTTACCGAACGAAGTTTCTCGTTCGGTCTTCTCAATCACCGAACGAAGTCACCACCGCTCCAGAACTCTGGAACGGCAAATCCAAGCAACACCGGACTACTGATTTGATCCGGCAAATCAGCTTCCTCCACCGAACCACTTTGCTGGTTCGGTCTTCAGCTCCTGCTCCTAGGGCTTCGGCTTCCTCCTCCATGAGCTTCTCCAATGGCCTCTTCCCGAATTCAGGTATCATCTCTTACAACTCGAACATTCACTTTCTTTTAAAATGGTTAAACACTCAAAAGATAATTATACTACAAGGTTGCACAAATTCTTTACAAATGTGCAATCAGGTATCGAATATGTTGCACTTTACGTCAACTGCCAACTGATCAAACCGACACTTCAATTATCGAATTTCTAGGTCCATCTTGTAGCTCTTGGTCTAATGCTACATCTAACATGACAAGATCCTAATTATAATCAATCGTATTGAATACATTGTCTCACACTATGGTTTACTTGCTCATTTCGAATGAACCAGTTTCATCGAGATTTTATATAAAGCAACCGTTTACCATATAACATTTATATATGTTTAAATAAAAATCGAACACACATATTCTTTTATTACTTTAGAGTTCAAAACTCGTAAAAGACAAGACAAGGTCTTGTGCAAATAAACACCTAAGTAACCAAGGTATGAACACTTGAGTAGTTGTATAATTTGGCTCTTACATAGGTCTAGAAGTAACAACATGACAAAAGATTTGTTGGTTGGTATATATTATCTTTCTATGTCAACCTTAATTCGGTTCATTAGTATTTCTTAATTGATAAACATTTTATTAATTTTAGTAGTTGCACATTTTTATCGATAAGAAAAGTCTTCGAACACCATACTCTTTATTGATAACTAATTCGATTTTACTTCGTGTTTTCAATTTGCTTTTATCATATAAATATATATGTATATGATCTTTAAAGTATATACATACATATGTGCTAGGCTTACGTTTTTTTGAGTTTTTTCAAGTTCAATGGTTGTTGTGGACTAGACTACTATGCTTGTAGAATGTGGATGCTGGATTACTAGGATCGTCTACCCTCGCTTGTCCCTTCAAGGAAGCTGAACTGCTATGTCGCTATCGATTTACTTCCTTTGATCTGCCATGACGATCCAGTTTGTATATACAGATCGTTAGTCTTACTACCTGCTAGTTTATTTGATTGACACTTCTATTGGCTCTCTTGACGTTTTTAGCATTTTATTTTATTATTTCCTCTAAACCTGTGTATAGCTATGGGGACATGAGGTTATTCTTAGGTTTTGGGGAAGGTCTTCTTTTTCTTCATTGTAGGGGGTAACTGCTACATGTCAGGCTTGTTGATGGCTTCTTTTCTTGGTGCAGAATAAAATTGTAAGAGTGTTCTCCTCCTCTGGAGTATCATTCATTTTTCTTAAAAAAATTAATTTGTACCTTTCTCCTTGAGATTAAGTCGACAATTGAACATATTGACTATGGTTGTTTCCTCTTCAACCTTCTTGGTTACAATTTACAATGTTGTCAACTTGGCTTTACTAATGGTTGGGGACAAGAGGTCTATTGAGAAAGGGTTGAGAGAAAGAGAATGAAGGCCATCTATTTATAGACCGCCAAATATCAGAATATCCACACTATTCTCGTAAACCCTAGATGATTAGGTCTTCTAACCCCCTACTGAAATATGGTTGACTCTCTGTCAACTAAGCACGCTCAAATGCATGTTTTGACTCCTATTTGAATCAATGTTTTAATTATTTTATTCGAGCTCAATTTTCAATTGAATCGACATACAACTTTTATACATCATTATGATCGATTTAAAGCTTCGAATAAAACTAAAAATGACATATAATATTAATATAACATTTAATTAATTTATAATTTTTATAAATTAATTTTAATGTTGGTTGAATTCAAAATAACCAACAATGTTGTTATATTGATTCTCTGGTGTGAACTCGGTCCTTGGTTAATATGTAAAAAAAATTAATATCGAAGTCTGTACGTACGGTCCTTGCTTAAGTACAATAACAGGCATAAATTCAATGCTTACAGATTATTTAAACGAAATTCAATTTCTAATGTTATAATAAGCTCACATAGTAATGATATTTTATACACGTATTTTTTTCGTCGTCATTGTATCACTTAGATATTTGGACTTTGATCCAAAAGTGAAAAACTATATTAATAATTTTAGTCAAATAACAATACATATAACAAAAGTAAAATCAAAAGCACGTTGTATTCTTAATAGATTATTTATACGTTTAAGTTTATATAACAAATTACATAATTATTCTTAGAACATACACTTGACTCTATCAGATTATAGGTCCATTCCTTTAGTTTAGGAAAATTGTTTGTTACTGTTATGGAATTTATTTTTACAAATGTTGTACATCAAATACTAAAGCTATGCCACTAAAAGGAAAAAGAAACCACAAGGCTATTCACTTTAGAACATAATTGGATCCAAGTCTATTCACTTCAAAATTCAAAATATATTTTGATCAAAATATGAAAATTCAAACATTTAGAAAATGAAAACCATCTTCAACCCGAAAATATTTTCAAATTCTCATTTTTGAAAACATTGTTTCAAAATATGTATATGCAAACGCACTTTCAAAATTCCAAAAATAGGGCGAAATGAAAAACAACCATGAAAAGTCAAAATGGAAAACACGAAACACAATCCAAACACCACCTAAGGTTCCTGAGATAATTTTGAACTGCATATTATAGGTCCAACTCATTTCCAGGGCTTATTAGTGTACGGTTCACAGCTTTGGAGGTCAGATTGAGGGCCCTGTCCGGTCATGAAAACATTGGGTGAACATTTATTTGACTTTGGGAATATGTTCCACCTGTAGCTTTTTCAAAAATCCACTGAAAATTGAATTAAGTCACAAAGTATGTTGTAACTATTATTTTCCAACGTGGAAACTTAAAGCAATTATAAGATTTCTTCATATTTTTTGCAGTTTAATTAGGAATGTTGTACAAGGATCTACTTATTAAACACTAGAGATTTCAGAAAGTTTAATGATAGCAATAGCATCAAACACTAGAGATTTCAGAAAGTTTAATGATAGCAATAGCATTCGTAGAGATGGTTTAAGCTTTTAGTTTCATGAACCCATCATGATTCAAAGCAATGGTACAATAAATCCTTTGGACCATCAGATCATAAATCTAACAGCTTCCTATGTGCATTTTAGAAAGGATAAAGTTTAGATATAGGACGTTTAGGAAAACTTTATTTCAAAATAGCTTATTGCGAAAATTTTGGATTTTAGCAACAGGAAATTTTCCTCAAGGCAATTTTTAGGGCTTTTTTTACCGTAAGGACAGCCCGCTAATTATTTTCTCACAAGGACACACGCACGTATTTTCCTTCCAGCTCACTTTCACGCGCTTCTTCCTCTTCTTCTTCTTCATTTCGATCAAATTTTTCTGTCGCGATCCAATTTACTCCCGCAATCAAAATATCGATCAACCTTGTTTGGTCATTTCAATTTCATTCTTCTGAAAATTATAGTTCATCTATTATATTTTTCTCATGCGCGTTTGTCGACCTCTTTCTTTTCATATTTCTACTGTGATCTCGTTTTTTTCCAAAGTTTTGATACAAAGTTATTTGGGTTGTATATAAAGTTGTGATAGAGTGGAAAAATATCATATTTTATGTTCAGTTTTTGGGTTTCATTTTTCTTTTTTTCTTTTTATCATTTTGTTTATTATCAGTAACTAGGTATCAGTTTTGTATACGGTAGGTATCAATTTTGTGAAATTGAATAATTAATGTTCTACATTGAACATATTTTTACTAATGTTTATTTTTTATTTTCAGTGGGGACAACAGTCTTCCTTGTCTGTTTGTGTTGAATAATAACACTTTTAGCACTGGATGTCTATTGATTGCTCTTTGTATGATTTGAAGAATGAGATATAAGCTTGTGATGATTGGAAAAGTATCATTGATTGGGTTGTATATAAGCTTGTGATAGAGTGGAAAAGTATCATATCTTAGGATCAGTTTTCTGGTATCATTTTTATTTTTTCTTAGTATAAATTTTTTTGATTAACAGTAACTAGGTATCAGTTTTGTATACCTTGGGTATCATTTTTCTGAAATGGAAAAACTAATGTTCTAAACTGAACATGTTTTTACTAATGTTTTTTTTGGCATTGGTGATAATGTGGCGCAGGTAGACCATCAGCTAAGTCTAAAGAAGGATTTTCATATTTTCAGAACAAACATAATAGATGTGGCGAGTGCAAAACAGCTTGGTTATAATAAATGGAATTGTCAAGCTTCAAAGATGATATGATATGATTTTTCATTTTGAATTTGTTCAGATTAATAAGTGGATGTGTGACTTGTTTTGGTGGTTTATTGTAATTGGACCTTTTGTTATTAATTTGTATTCAGTATAGCATGGAATTTGTTATAAATGGAATTTGTTATTAATTTGTGTTCAGTTTATTGTAAGTGGATGTATTCAGTTTTAGTATTAGTTAAATGTTTTTACAGTATTAGTTCTGGTGTATGTTTTTACAAGTAAGAGCAGCTTTGTTTTAAGAACATAACATCATTATTTCATAAGTATCAAATTGCAATAGAACATCATTACTTCACAAGTACAAATTTCAACAGAATTACATTACTTTACAACCATCAAATTTAATTGTGAAACATCAAATTTAATGGTACACGCATATAGTATGCTTTGAATTAAAATATTTAACAGTTTTACTACCACACTTAGTATCGATTTGTGTATGAATTTTTGCATTTGTAGCTATTACTTTAAGATATATTTGCTAAATATTTTGTTTTATTTTTTATTATGTAGTTATCTTTTTTGTTTTCGTAGGTGTCAGTTTTGTTTCTGTAGGTATCAGTTTCTTTTATGTAGGTATCAGTTTTGTTTTTGTAGATATCAGTTTCTCTTATGTGGGTATCAGTTTTGTTTCTGTAGGTATCATTTCTTTTATGTAGGTATCAATTTTCTTCCTATAGTAACTGTTTATTTCTGAACTAACTGTTTTTGAAATTGAGAGATAATATTTTTCAATATTTTGTTATGAATCATTTTTTTCAAGTAGGTTGCTCAACCTTTCTGCATATACAACAAATTGCTTCTCTGGCTTCACTGTCCAAAAACCCAACTCATCTGTCATGGCCTGACTCCAATCCACCTTCCTCGACCAACACAATCATCGCCAACAACTCGCGACCTCAACTTCGACCAAACCGCGACCTAATCAAAATTTTCTCCTCACCGCCTCCTGCAAAACACCAACCACAACCGCGACATCAAACACAGGCTCAAAGAAATTGGAAATTGTAATTTTGGTTTTGGAAAAGTGATTTTGGTTTTGGAGAGACTGTGGAAATTGATTTTGCTTCTGAGCAATTGAACGAGAAATTGATTTGTTTTGATTTATTTTTATTTTTAAAACAAAGTTCGTCGATTTCTGAGTGAAAGCGAGAAGGAGGAGACGAGCAGAATTCTTTGTTTTGTTTTAATTTGTATCTGGGCTTTGGACTTTGTCCTTACGGTAAAAGTTTTTTGCGCGTGTCCTTCTAAGCAATTATTTACTTTACTTTGTAATTTAAAATTATTTCCCCTTTTAGCAAATCAGTTTTTTGTACTTGCGAGACACTTTAAAAGTGTGGAAAGAAAAATTGTGCACGCGCATAAATATTTGTACATATGTACCTTTAAAGTGAGATTTTACAAATTCTAGATTGAAAAACCAAACTTATTTTTGCAACTAGCACTGAACAAAACATATTTTTGCAATAAATTTTTTGACGCGTGCATATACACACAGATACGCACATAGTTTGTCCTGCTAAAAATGTAATTTGCTAATATGCACCCATGCAAGTAAAATGCACGAATTCAAATATGCATTTATTGTACGGCTACTCCAACAACAAAAAGCAGGGGATATAAAGTTATAAACCCACTCTTGTAATTCTGATTCTCCCTCCACGTTTTTTTCTTTCTCTTTTGGGTTTGTTTAATATATGGGAACAAGGCGAAAAGTTGTATTCCAATCTTCATAATATCGAAATTATACTACAGTAGTAATATTTTGCTTTTAACATAAGTAAATTTAAAAGAATACACCGTCTTTTGTTTTGTAATAGTAAACATCACATATACTGTGACGCACACAAATACAGTACTTAACCATGAAAGCCTTGTAAAATGGCAACAATGCTAAGAGCAATAACCGAATGCTTAAAAAAGTCATCATTCTCATTCTTCAACATGGACTCCATACCTCCTTCACTAAACCCATCTTCACATGTTATCGGGGCGTCCACAACCGAACTTAACATAATATTAGCATCGTCGTACCTTCCCCTTTTAATAGCTTTGCTCGATTCTTTCAAGTTCAGGATCGCATCCGAGTATAGCTCTAGACATATCTCTAGGCATGATTTCAAGTACCTGCGATTATCATTAATGAGAGTTTTGCTTTTGAGGATTTTCTTGATTTTGGTTCTTATAGGTGTTGCGCTGTATTTGGATATCGTTGTTGCTATGACTCCAAGCTCCTTAAGAGTTGAGTTGTGAGCTTCTGGTATGAAGTTGAATGAATTCAAACAAAGGGTGAGGTTTACATTGGGGTTGTTTGATGCACTTCTTTTGCATGTTTCTTGAATTATGTCGACTTGGTTTTTGGTGGAGACTGTTGCTTTGATTAGGAAAAAGAAGATGATCATGAAAAATATGTAATGTTTCATGTTGTAAAACTATTATAAGGCAAATTTTGTTTTTCTTTCTTTTTGCTTGTTTAGTAGAAAGTTGATAGAAAACAAAACGATGCGAGAGGAGAATGGAGATATATTAACGAGGGAGGTATGGATTTAGTGTGGGTGTGTGTATATATGTATATAAGTAAGAAATATCCCTTTTCAGTTTGTCACATTTACACACGCTCTCTCTATCTCTGTTTCCATTTTTTTTCCAGTGGGCTCAATTGATCTCGATTATACAGTATTTGAGAGAACAATAAATGGATCATCAGCAGTATACCTCATTTATCTAACTCGAAGTATGATGGTAGAAATAATGTATCTAACTGTTGGTGATTCCATCTCATCTTTTGTAAACAACGACAGAAAAGTAGGCATAGATAGAAAAATCCTAAATTAAAGCATATGATTCTCAAAATTGAAAGTTATGTCTGTATAATTTGAAGTTTTAAATTAAATAATTGCTTTTAATGTGTGCATTCCTGCATAAATAAAACTAAAAATGAAGGGTAATGTTAAAGGTTGTTCGTTCATTCTCACATCATTTTCAAGCAGACAACCAACAAATAACAGCAGGATGGCCTGCTCCCACTTCCAGCGAATCATCCCAAGTTCTATTTTTGTGCGGTACCAAATTCATTTGCATCATGTGCATTTTTAACCAATAATATATCAAAAACACATTTATAACGACACACTACAAGACAGCTGTTCTGACGGCTAATTTCACTCAACAGCGTCGGTATTTTTTTGACGGACTTTTCGACGGCTTCGTCTGTATTTTTCCAACCGCTATCGTTGACACTTCCGACGTCTCGTCGTGTACACGTGGAAGGTCACGCCTTCACCAACTTGCTGTTGAGAGCCTCCCCAACTTGCTGTCGATAGCCGCCCCAAGTCTTAAGAAACCGTCAGAAATCTACTATCCGTAAGCCGTCGAAGTTCTGGAGTTTTTATTTATTTCAAAAGCACCTCAACCTCAAACACACATATATAACAATACATATCGCAACTCAATTTTACACATATAAATCATATATATCAAAGCAAAAATCACATATATCACATCATTAATAAAAATCCATCAATATATACAATAAACCAACCTTAAACATCCAACAATATACCACAAATCGACATCTGTCAACATCTCGAAATATATCAAACATTTCCTCAAATGAACCTTACCCATCCAACAACATCTCAAAATGTACAATAAATATCAAATCACATTAACCTCACCCATCTCAAAGTATATGTAACTCTCAAACTATCTAGTAACATAGTCAAATTGTCTTACCCATCTCAAAGTACATATATATACAACGTCTCAACATAAAATAAAAAAAATCATACCTACTGATCCTCATCACCTCCGAATCCCGCCGATGAAGGAAATGTGTCATACTGCTACATATACGCAACAATGCGCTCGTCCAACATCTGGTACATCTCCGTAGAACGATCCCGGTCTCGTTCCTCCAAGTCGGCAATTCGAGCTTTCAACTCTGCAATCTCCTGGTTGTCCTGAGCTTTTTTATAGCTGTTTTGACTGTGTCTGGCCTGTAACATTGTATCAGTGTATGAGTTTCATATAGTGTGATTAATAAAATCAATATGTTATACGTTATTCATAAGTATATTATAAATAAACATTACCTCTTAATTTCCAAAACCATAACGCCTACTCCACGTTGGCGGCCCATGACACCGTCAAAATTTTGGTTCTCCTCTTCAGCGGTCAGCTCCTCCAATTCTGTTCCCTCGAACAGTTTCTCTCGTACTTGCATAAATTTACCCTGTGATTACAAATAGAATTACAATTAAAATTCATACCACACTTTCAATTTTTTATAACTTATAATTTAAAGTGATTATTAATAACTTATAGTCAAAAATATGCTTTCCATGACCTCTTGTGATTTCGTGTCATGTCATGTGTATGTTATTAAGTCATCTTCATTGACATGCCTTATGACGTGAGCACGAGTAAACATGTCCACGTAGAAGAGAAGATGGGAAGTTCGCGTTTTCTTTTCTGAAATAGTTATTATGTATTATTATTATATATATTCAATAAAATTATACAATATCACATGTATTTATAATCACAATTAATAAATTTATCAAAATTTTGACGTTAATGCTGGAATGACTTTGAACCCCATGGTTTGTGATAGGATTTTTATTTCTATTTGTCGAATTCCGCTTTGACTCTACTTGTAAATTTAAAATGAATATTATATTTCACATTTATAAATTGATGCAATAATTATACTAATTCTACTAAATTTTTAATAAATATACAAGATTAGTGAACCTACAATCGCTTCTGGACTTTTTCAGTAATCAACTCAAGCTTACCATATGCTTGCACTCATCCAGTCGTGCTTTTTTCCCACATTTTAATGCTCGACATCGTGTCGTGGTAATTTTTCAGTATTCTTTTTGTCTAGTAATTTCTACAAAGGGCAAAGTCGGCTTCCTGTAAGTCTACCATCCCCGCACATTGAAAAAAAAGTTATACATTTATACTTAGTCAACAAATTGTACAGTGGTTATAGATAGAATGAAATACAGATTTACACTTATGTAGAAATCTTGCTAGATACAATCTAATATGTGCGGTGGGATATTATCCCACATAGGCCAACAAATGGTCATTCTGCTCTTATAAGCAGCCTTGGAAATATCAAGAACAACATCTGAGGGCTTCAGTTCTAAGCCCCTGCACTAATTATGATATTGACCTTTAATAAATCATGAATAATATATCATACACAAAATATTTTTCAAGTTGCAATAAATTTGATGCTTACCCACTCGCTTTACTTACTAATGTGACTATAGGACACTCTATGTTTGATGGGCCACCGCCATCGCCTCCCGCACTGGTCCCTCTCAGACTAGAAAAGGGGGAATCTGATAAATGCAAAGATCCTCAACCACGAAACATAATACCTATCAAAGACATATCCTTTTATTATAGAAGAAAATATCATTTAATTATGGGAAAACACATCATATTTATATGAGAAAAATATAACATTAATAATTAGTCTTAAATGCTTCTACTAAAACATTTGATTCATTGTTTAGAGGTCCAAAATCAGTATGATCGTCAGTTATTATTATTTTATTATTTTACTCAAGCTCTGCCTGATAAGCTTGTTCTTTTGGAATGTTCTTTCCATCAAACGCAAATCTTGCCTTTGTTTTAAACTACCGACCAATCTGCTTTATCTCTTTTTAAAGATGGATACAGAGAATAATAAAATTGTAGTAGTGCTTGTTTGGTTAGTACAAAAGGATCATACTTATGATAATGCGAGCTATGTTTTATTTCAATATGATTATAATCTTTGTGCACGTTGATTCCACAACCTAGAACATTGCTGAACAAATTGCATCTAAATGAAAAAACTTTCAATGCAGGTCATATGAAATACGTCAATTTTAAAATCATTTATACGATCATCTGGATCATCAATACCTTTAACAAATACACCGGTATTGTTAGTTAAGTTTTCGGTACCATATTTTTTGGTGTTGAAATTAAATCCATTGACGAAAAATATTGCATATATCTTGACATTTTATTTTGGTCTCAACGCAAGATGTTTCGATCCTTCATCGACAACACAACTTATCAGATCATAAACGTAGTTTGAAAACCAATCAGCGTATTCATTAATGAGATCGCTGCGTGGAGGTTATTATTTGTAAATACAGCAAAAATTATATATTGCACATATTCTTTAAGTATGATTGAAATATATATAAATTTAAAAATTCACATATCGAGAATTATTAAGTAACGATACCTAACAAATGGCTCAACTTTAGCGCAATTAAGAAGTACATATACTTTTGCTACATAACAATCTCTGTTGTCTAACCATGTTTCCATATATTTTCCTACAGGTCGACCATGTTGTCTTAAAATAGATTATCACTTGAGAAAAATCTTATTCAACGCCTTCATCATTACGTGAAACACTTTCAAATGATAAACTTACATCATCACTGAAATAATAAGAGAAAAAGAATGAAGCTTCATTTTCAGTATATGATTTATGAATCGAGCATTCAACTCGTACTTTTTGTCTAACTTTTTTTTAGATGATTTAAGTACGATTACAAAAAAAATTCAAATTAAATTTACTTATGTAATCAAATTAATATTTAACATATTCAATATTATTACCTCTCAAATAGATACATCCATCCATATTGCACAGGACCTCGAAGATGTGCTTCAGATGGAAGA
This sequence comes from Allium fistulosum, assembly GCA_030737815.1. Classification (NCBI taxonomy): domain Eukaryota; kingdom Viridiplantae; phylum Streptophyta; class Magnoliopsida; order Asparagales; family Amaryllidaceae; genus Allium; species Allium fistulosum. The sequence continues at coordinate 906,220,076 of CM060903.1, forward strand.
TTAATAGCAAATGCTTCATAACATTAAATAAATCTAAAGGAAAGATTTTCTCCAGTTTGCAGAGCAGTATAGAAATATCTACTTCAAGTTTACATAGACGTTCAACTTTTGACGTACTCGAACAAAGCTCTTTATAAAACAAACTAAGTTCCGTTATAACTATCCAAACTTTTATGGGTAACAGTTCTTTTAAAACTACGGGTAATATCCATCATTATGTGGCAATGGTGACATTTCATCCCACACAGTTTACTGTTTTTAATTTCGACACATCTACGAAGATTAGAAGAAATCCCATCAGGAAATCTTAATCCATCCATCAATTTTAACACAAGTTTTACTTGGTTATTGTCTAACTCATGGCATGCTTTGCGTTTTTTAGTGTCATTTGGCTTGATATGAAGCTCGGCACGTTTACATAATTCTTCTACATCATGCCTTGATTTCATATCGTCCTTATTCTTCCCTTTAACATTCAAAATCATATTAAACACATTATTAAACATGTTTTTCTTATTGTGCATCACGTTAATATCATAACGAAGTAAAAGATCTTTCCAATAAGGTAACTCTCATAATATATTTTGTTTGTAATAATTATGAACCGTCGATTTACCTGAAATTTAAATTTGTACTCCAGTTTCATGTATCTTTGGATATTTACAAGTTCATATATTTCTTCGCTTGACCAAATTATTGGTGGTTGTCTAGTCTCTATCTATTAAGTATAAAGTTTTTTTTATTTCTTCTAAAAGTATGATTAGCATGGATAAAATATCGATGACAATCAAACCATGAAATATTCATCCCATGCGGTAAAGAAAATGCTCGTGTTTCTTCCATGCAATGAGAACAAGCTAGACGATCGACCGTACTTCAACCTGAAAGTATTGCATAAGCAGGAAAATCACCAATAGTCCGTAACAAAGAAGCGAACATATGAAAATTCTTTTTTTTGAAATGTCGTCTGTTTCAACTCCTTCATGGCACAATGTTTTGAACTCTTCAATCAATGGTTCTAAGTAAACATAAATTTCTTATGTCGGATCATCAGGGCTAGGAACGATAATAGTGAGGAACATATGTGGAGTTTTCATGCACATCCATGGAGGTAAATTATAAGATGTAATGATAATAGGTCAAGATTAATATTTAGTACCAAATTGAGAGAATAATGAGTATCCATCACACACAAACCAAGTCTAACATCATGACCCTCTACAGAAAAAGCGGGATAAGTCTTACCAAAATGTTTTCATGCTTCTCCATCAACTGGGTGTATTATGGTACCTTCCTTTTGTGTTCTCACACCATTCCATCTCATATGAGGTGAGAAGATGCATATAACTTTTAAAGTCTAGGATTGATGGGTAAGTAATGCATTCTCTTGTACGGAACATCATTTTTTTTCTTGGTCTGTATCTTTCCACGTTACATATTCTACACTTTCTGAGATTGATGTCCTATTTCCAAAACAACATGCAACTATTTAAACATGTACCTATCTTTTGGTATAGCACATCGAAAACAGACATAAGTTTTTTCACTTCATAATGATTTTCGCATATTAAATTATCGAATGACATATGTCTATTACAACTTGTACAACAGTTGTAAATCCAGCTTCTGTGAAGTTGAATTTAGATTTCATAGTAATATATTCAACAGTTACTGATAATCGAGTGCCACTTTTACAGCCATCTCAAAGGGTTTTCTTACCAGCATCCAATAAATCATAGATTTTCTTTGCTTCAATATTTGGTTCTTCTTCGACATTTCCATCTTCATCATCAACTTGAACAGTATGAAACAATTATCGTGCTGCATCTTGAATCATACCATCTATGGGATTCGCCGTAACATTGACTTTATCCACCCCCTCATCCAACTATAGGATTAGATGCAACAACTTCACCATGATGATCCCACACATAATAATCTGACACGAAACCATTTTGACACAAATATACTATAACCATTTTTGATTTTCAATGCTTCAAATGTTTGCAGTTACTACAACGACAACAAATTTCTTCGTCATTTCCATTATTACTTTTCGCGAATTTAATAAATTCATGTACACCATTGTAAACATGCTTATTTATTAAGCCTTTCATTTCCTTTCGTTGATACACCAGCTCTTCCAATCGAAAAAATAATTGATCTTTTTTTTCTATTTTAAAAATATGATAGAAATTTAAAAAATTATAGTATGTTTCAAAAATTTACGATTTTTTTAGATCGACATTTTATTTTTCATTTCATTCATACATTTCACTGTTTTATTAATTATACCATACATTATTCTTTTTAACTTTTTTTTATAAAATCTTATCCTCAACTTTAATAAACTATCAATTATACTATTATTTTTCACATTACTATTTTTAGATGTTGATGGTCAGTTATCCTACTTTCCATCACAAACAAAATATAATAATTATATTTCATAAATCATTTCATCTTAAATGATTCAACAAAATTTCGACCGTACTTCCTTTTTGTTTTATGTATCGTACACAAATGCGCGTATAGAGGGAACGAAAATGAAGTGCTGTCGAAATTTTATGTATCGTTTAAGATGAAATGATTTATGAAATGTAGTTATTATATTGTGTTCGTAACTTGTCCAATACATGGACAAATCCGAAAAATACTGTATTAAATGAATATTGACGTTTGATTGGTTGTAAAACTGAACATCTATATAACGATCATGTACAATGCTTGTCAGATGAGGCCAATAAATCTAGGGGACTTAAAAAATAAAGTACATTATGCACTAATTTGTTTACATTAACATTATACAAATTCACTATTTAAATTTTTTAACGACTAAAAATTATTATTTTTCAACATTTTAGCTAATACTAATTTCAATTTATTACAAATAATAAAAAATTAACATTATACACTAATTTGTTTATATATATTACCACATACACGTAAACTAAATTTATATATAATTAAAGGTACAAATTAATAAAGGGATTTTGTAAATAAACTGTTTTTGTCGACATGTTAGCGAACACACACTTATTAACATTATACACAAATACACACATACACTAATCAACCCAAATTAGCCCTAGTTATAAATTAATTATCGGATTTAAATGATAATATCCCTAATTAACATTTCTCAATCAACCAATATACAATTATAAGCAATCAATAGGCTATTATCAACAAATATATGCATAAATTAACACTAATTTTACCATAATTTGGATTAATTAGTTTAGAGAAAGAATATACCTGATTTTTGATGAATTGAAGGCGTAAATGGTTGGAGATTGCAAATTAATGAAGACTGTGACGGTAGCTGATAGGAAGTGGCGGCTTGAGATGGAGGTTGGGTAAATTTGTGGGAAAATTTTAGGTTTAGGATTGGAAGATAATGAAGGAGATCGGGCTCGGTGGCATAACAACGGTTTTCAAAATGGCCGTCGACGGCTTCATTTAGCGATGGTTTTCAACTGTAACTTTAGATATTTAATTAAAATTTCACTCTATTAAAATAAATTTAATGTAATTTAGTTTGTTAGAAAATTTTAATTTTTTTGCAAAAATTAAATAGCTTGTATTAGTTCTCAATAAATATGAAAATCAATATTAATGATTACAACCTCTTACTTGCCTTTTCAAATCAATTTAAAAATTCTTAATTAGTTACACAATGGTTAAAAATTATATTTAAATTCCTAAAAATTTATGCATCATAAATTTGATCGAAATTGTATAATTGGCGGATTAAAAGTTGCATAGGATGATTATTTGTGTTTGATTTTGATTAAAGTAAAATATCGAACTATACAAGAAAAGATTATCGAAAATACTAATTTAATCGATCACAAACCATTAGAAAATAGAATAAAAATATCCTTTTCAAATTTTAGGAACTAAATTAGTATTTTTAAACTAATTTCAAACTTCTCTAACTAATAAGTTATAAAAATATGATAAACTAAATTAATTAAAATGATGAGCCATCGATAACCATCGAAAACGAAGATGACGTAACCATCGATGGCTGTCGGAAAGCTCCACCGCTATTTAACCCTTTTCTACTACTGAGAATAACTAACAAAAACTTATATTCAAATAAAAATGTCAAACAATACTAAATAAATTTCGATTTCATTATAGACAGTACTAGATATTTTTCATAATATAAGTCCTTTTGTTATGTTCCAGTTTCTTGCACAAACAACATCTAATAGTCTTGTTGATTTCTCCAATAGACCTGATTCTATTTGAAGCAGAAGGCCGATCGGCCATTTTTCTTTCTTTTGGAGGAGCAACATCAACATCTTCAGTAGCAGCAACTTCCATATTGAAAAGAACAAGGATTAATAGAAGGAGATTAAGCAGAACAAAAATATGACACTTTGAAGTAATCCTTAACAAAGTCATACACATTCAAATGGCCACAACTAATAATAATAGTAACATCACGAGAACAAAGAAAGCCATTAAAAGACCACGTATTACAAGAGGAACATCGAGTAGAAAGATCAACAGATTGCCTAATGGAAGAATGAACCCAAGGATGGCCCAGAGGGCGCAGCCCACCAAGCCCACGGGCTAGGACAACCCCTTGGGCCAAAGGCAACATCTGGACAAATATATCATATAATTTATATCATTAATAGAATGAGTATATTTTTAAGTATGTGTAGTTGTAGTGTACTGATAATTTATCTTATTTATTTAACATTTGATCAAGTTTCGATTTTCACATGGGAACTATATTCCTGGTTAAAATTTATGATTTGTTTTGTTTGGGCTTAGATTATAAAGTGAATTTGTAACGCCCCCACTTCTATACCCATACTACTCAATAGTATTACTAAGTAATATGGTCGAGTAATACAGAGAATGAAGCGATATGGAGCACACTCATGAATGTTCCCTTGGACCAACACCGATACGTATCACAATAACGAATTACTTACTTTATTCGTACTTGGTTTCAGTACAAAGCAATAAACACGTGTGCCTCTAGGATGAACAATACACAATCATGGATAATAAATATCAATCAGAGATCACAGAGTCAGAATGCAGTAGATAAAATGTATTACATATCACATAATACAATACATAAGTCCCCAGGCTATAAAATGAAAGTCCCTAGCCCAATACATCATATATCATCAACTACTACATAATAGATACAATAATGAGGCTACAAAAATGTATAGAGAATGTATCATCCTATAAAAAGTGTCTATAATAAAACATGAGTATCATTAAAGGTAGAGTATAATGTGAGATGGCTTATCAAATCGTCCAAACAAAATCCCTCATCATAAATAGCCAAAATCCAAACCATAAATAATATACAAAGGCTATCTATAAAATATCAAAATCAAGAGTATGGATATAATGGGGAATGACTACACTTTAGATACACAATCTCTGGTATTACCAACTCATTGGATAGTGAATAATATATGTCAATCCACAACACACATATATACCGGAACCGTACGGAAGACTGACAGACACACTTGCTCCAGAACACTACACACGTAACCGGCGAACATGATATACATGCCCATCTAGCACGGCTCCTATAATCATCAATTCCCATTTCCTTTCTCTCTAGTACTATGACGGTTATCTACCATAGGCTCGACTACGCATAGCCTCTTTGGTCACGACTACCGACACGTTCCCATGGTAACTGACTACTGGCCTTTGTGACAACAAAAAGGGCCACACATCACCGACACACATCTCTAAACACTACCGACACTTGGCTATATGACATAGGTGTCATAGATCCAGGTTGTGACCATCCCGATCAGGAAGCCTGGTTGGATTCTGACCAATCTGGTAAAAGGAGCTGGATAAAATGGATGACTCGTATCCGATAAATTTACTTAGCTCTAGACATAGACTGACACACGATTATATATATATATATATATATGAGTCAATATATGACTACATAGTACTAGAGCTCTAATCATATGCCAACACATGGCTTGAACTATTAGTCAACACACGACTGTACTATACTCACCGCAGCAAGTATCATCTCATACACACATATATGAGTTAATCCCCGTTCGAGCGACATTTACTTACAGAGAATAATCAAACACGGCGTCCCATACCACCGCATGTTATTTGAATAATTATTTAAAGCTCATAAACTACACCCGATCCACACTAGATATCTCTATATGACAAGTCCGATGAATATTCAGAAAAGTGTTACCGAAAGTCCCAGACCAAATGGTATTACTAAACCGTCTATTCACATCACATAGAAACGAAAACAATTAAACAATATCAAAAGTAAAAATAAAATCTTTATGCAAGAATATAATATAATAGAAGTTTTCTTTAACAAAATATAATACAATGTTAGTTAGTATTAAGAAGGCATTCATTAATACGCATTTAATCTTTCTTGTTCTATTTATTAATCTTTATAAATAACATTTTTATTTATATATATATACATATAAGTTAATAACCGTGTATATATATTTACTTAGTTTATTATAATTTAATATGTGTATGTGTATGTATATATATATATATCTGTGTATGTGTGTGTGTATTTCAATGTAAATAAATGGATGTAGTTACCGAATATTTTCTATCTTGCATAATCGTTCACCTTCACTTTCCCAGATCTAGCAAACACACACAAATATATACTCAATCACATACATGCACTTACACATTACTATATATGTACACATCAATGCATGCAATATCACAGCACTCACACACACAGAAGAGAAGCAAGATTGGAACCCAGGCATGCACGCAAGCTTTACACTCAGACATAGTTCTACTTCACTTATTTTCATAGTTTAGCTTACAGGGGATACTCCACAGACGCATAAGATAAAATAAGAACTCACCTCGTGAAAGGAGCTGTATATATACATAAGTATAATCCCAAAGCATTTCTTCTTTACACACATATATCATTGACACACGATGACACACACAGACATAAGAATTGGTACTGTGTTGATCTCGTTACCATTCCCACTGGTGCACCGATCGGTCTTTCTTGATCGGTGGACCGGTCGGGTCTTACCTGACTGGTGGACCGGTCGGGTCTTAGCTGGAGCTGGGTGAGTACCAGGTCGTGCGCTAGATGATGATTCTGATCCCCCTAGACCATCTACTTCCTCCTCCTATCTAACTAAAATTTCTTATTCTATATCCTTTACCTATAAGCGAGCTATGTAATTTTATTTGATATGAGAAGAAGGGTAGAAATGTGGATATAGAGCATTGTACAAATGCTCGATTTGATTTATATTTGAAGTGAGCAATATTGATATAGTTGTGAGCATAAGAGTATTGACCTGAAACGAAGAGCTTTGAGATCCCGGATAGGTTGGGAACGACTGGGGTGATGAGATATTCGGTACTTTCTATGGTAAAGGTAGGCCGGGTCTATGTTGGTAGAGGGCAGCGGGGCTATGCCTCGGTACATTCCTCTAGAGTTGTACTGTCGAAAGGTAGTCCCATACCTTGTCATTATATGGAATCCATTTTCTAATATGATCCTTTACGGTTTTAGTTGTAGAACCTAGTATGCTAGAATTTAATTAATGTTATAATTTCGGCTATGATTAATATGTTATTTGAAAGGATTTTCAAAGTATGTCACTAAAAATAATATCCCTAATTTTTTGTAGCAAATGTTTTGGTTATCATAAGGTAAAAATCTATCCGTGTTTATGTGTGGTGTGGTCTTATGAGACACCCTTTGATATCAAAAGTATACGTTCTTTTGAGTTTTCACACACTAGTCTCATGGCTAATCCAAAGTTTATTTTGTTTTCTCTTAAACTATGGATGCTCTATTTTTCCGGGCAGCCAAGCAGTTAGGTAGCTTGGAGCATTTTGGAAGGAGCATGAAGCACGAAGATGGAAGATCCTTTATAGATAGTTATCTATTTTTATTTTCGATGTATTATGTATAAGTATCTACCAGCACCTGTAGGGATATGCATTTATAACAGTCCCTAACTGGGTTAGTACTTGCCATAACTCTGATATCTCATTTTGAGAGTGATTGTATGTACTATTTATATGTACAATTACAAGTTGTTAAATGCGATACGAGAATCTATTTTGGTCTTTCTTCTATCTTTATTTTCTTTTACCCTTGATTATTTGCCTCTCCATCACTTGAATTTGCAGCACGTGAATACCTAGGATGTATTAGTGTCGATCTTCGAGGGTCAAAAATACGGGTTGTCACATATTTCAGTACCATATTCTTTGGTGTTGAATTTAAATCCATTAGCGAAGACTATTGGATATGTCTTGACATTTCTTTTTGGTCCCAACGCAAGATGTTTCAATCCTTCATCGACTACACAACTTCTCAAATTACAAACGTAGTTTGAAAACCAATCGGCCAATTCTTTATTGAGATCGCTGTGTGGATGTTGTGATTCGTAAATACTGCAAAAATATATATTGCACATATTTTTTAAGTATGATTGAAATAAATACAAATTTAAAAATTCAAATATCGAGATTATTAACTAACAATACTGTAATGCCCCAGAAATTCATGGAATCTTATTTTCGTTGGATTTTGAAATATATGAATTTATTTGTATAGGAATATATGGAATTAATTGTGTGCAAGTGTGTGTGCATGTGTGCACGTGCACACTGATATGGCACAAGGAAGAACTCCAGATTTCTTGAATTTAAAACAAGAATTAAAAAGCATTACAAACATGATTTTGTGATATGGATATTTGATTTCTGGAATTATATGAATCATCCCAGAAAATAAGAAAAGTAGGTTTTGTTTTGAATTCAGTAAACAGATTTTATTTAAAACCCAGAAAAAAAAATATGTTACAAGGATTTGAAAACCTGTATGCATATATAGGTGCATATGTTTCTGAAATTAAGGAGGAATTAAATAAGCCTAGATAAGATATGTACACAAATATACATTTCTGTAAGTACTGAAGATATTAAAAAGGAATAAGCAAGGGAAAGTGTAACACTAAAATAGCAAAAGATAAATTACAAGCAAAACAATTGCTTTAGGCAGAAAATAGAAAGGAGGATTTTTAGAAAATAAACAAGTGACAATGTCACACAATTATCATGACCTAAGAAGAATATAATAATATTCTGGAAAATAAAAAGGGGAGTAAGTATCACATATGGCCGGGGTATTAAGGGAGAAAAATAAACAAATCTGAAATGTAAAATGCATGAGTCTTGGCCAGGATAGGAATGGGATTTTACAATGATAAAACCCTAGAAAACCTCTCTTATAAATCCAAGTATAAACCAGAAAAATCATTTGCAACCCAAGACATTTAAGAAAACAAAGAAGTAAAATATTTGCAAGCAGAAAAGCAAGTTTTAAAAGGTTTCTTTTCTGGATTAAGCAAGAGAAGCATTTTTCTATGAGTAATCTCACTAAACCCATGGCATTAAGTCCTGTTATGAGGCAGCCAAGTTTATGTTATTTTCTACACATTTCTGATTTTATTACTATGGTTCTAATGGATGGTTTAATGGGTGTTTATGAATGCTTTTGATTGCCTTGATGTTTGAGTATTTTGCTCTGTTTGGTTATACCCAGAAATGTAAAAGTATGAAATCATGAAAGTAAATAGAGAATACTTGTAACTGGTTTAGATATGGCATGGAAAATATAGAAATCAAAATGTATATGAGATGCATTACACTTGTGTAAGTGCTGAGGCTCAAATGAAAGATTCAAGGTTGCAATGGAAATATCCAAAAGTGCTGAACCCTTGATCAAATAGAAAACCCATGAGCCAGAAATCTTGTTTAAGCTAGATCTTGAATTTAGTTCAAACATGGTTGCTTATGAAACAATAATAACCCACATGCCTAGTCTTTATTCCCAGTTGTAAATATTCTAGTATTTTCTTTGAGCTAGAATATTTGAAAATATGATTTCCCTGGACATGAATGTTAGCTTGTTCTTGAATTATGCTTGTAAACTCTATGTCATGTTTCATGTATACTGGGATTTAGTCTCCTAGCTATCTCATGATAGGATTAAACATGAACACTTAGTAAATAAACTAAGGATTGTAAGCCAAGAAGACTGCTGGAATGCTTGTTGTATTTAAAGTATGCAAGTTGGCACATGGCTTGTTTAAGCCCTGAGATCTTTGTGCAATATTGTGAATTATTTTATTGCAATGTGTCCCCGTGATTCCTTTATGGCAGATGAGGCTAGGAATTAATTTGGTAAATGCAACCATAAATTGATGAAGTAGGAACTTGAGTTATTCCTAGGATGGTTGGTCTGGAGCTGTGATAGTTCCTGAGTATTTCTATTTGAAATGCATGTTTGCATAGTTGAATGTGTGTACATAATTAGTCTTAAATACTGATCATATATGCACAACATATCATAAACAAGTCAGGAAAATTGATCAAAGAAGCTATGCCCACTTATACAAAATGTTTATGTCTCACTCATTTACTTAATATCATGGAATTTTTGATATTGCTCATACCAGATCTTGTATCTGACCCTTGTTTGCTTATGGCATCTGGGGTGTCTCATTTAAAATGGGGCAACCTCTAATGCTCTTTCAGGGAATGCTGGTTCTATATAGGAAGCTGCTATGGCTAATGAGAATGATTGGATAAGCATGCTAAATTAGAATTAAATAAGAACTTAGAAGGAATTATTTGCATGTAATCTAAGAAGTTTTTACAGTTCTGCTTTGGTTGTTATGTAATGATCTTGAATGCTTGAATTTATTTAGTTGTTTTAACTGAATCTAGTAATGTATTAAGTTTGGGATTAACCAAAGACTTAGCTGAATCTATGCAAGAATATATATATTTGAGTATTATGGTGGAAATCTTTAAATGATATATGCCTATAATTGAGAATGGATATGTATATACATATACTGTATTAGTTAATTTCAAGTTACTTAAAACTTTAAGTTTTGAGGTAAAAATCTGAGTTTAACTAGAAGTAATATTTCAAGAATTTTGTGACTATATGCAGAAGTGTTTTGATAAAAGAAACAATATATATTTGTGCACTGTATAAAGATATGTACATGTTTTAAGGGATTTTGCAAGTGTCTGGTATCTGAATTTACATTGCAAAAGCCAGGCACTAATGTTTTGATGATCTAGTCATAAGGTTAACCCACTTCAAAAATAATGAGGTCTGGATTGATCAAGATGACCAGAGTTTTGGGTATAAAGGAAGAAAATACACTTTGTAAAATCTGAAGCTTTCTTTGCAAATGCATGCATAAAGACATTTTCAAATACTTGAGCAACTCACTTTTATTTTGAATAGCTTTATTAGTCCAGAGAGTACACTACATCTGATATGCACACATATTACCTAAATACTACTTTTGTCAAATGACCATAAAATCTTGATTTTCTAAATCCAGTAAAGTAACCTTTAAAATTAGGATTCAAGCTGAGGTAACTCAGGGATTAAGAATGGATTTAATTCAGAGAAACACAACTATATAAATTGTGAATGAATCACTCAATTGCTTGGTTATAAGTAAAGGAATTTGTGATAAAAACACTCTTGTTGAAAATAATAAATGTGTATATCATTTTTCTTTCTGGCTTGTTCTCATATCAAATAATTAAACTAAAATTATGATGGCTTGCTATATATATATTATGAGATCACTTTGCTAAGTCAAACTAACAGACAATCACCGTAAAAATGATCAAAAATTAATAGGTATAAATTATACATGATTATGGGAATTCACTCCCATGACTCAAATATCAAACAAAGGAAAATGAGCTATGTACTGGTTGATTAGAAATTCAATTTCAATCAGGATGCACTCTTGCTTACCAACACTCTGATCCAAGCAAGAGGGTCGCATACATCTTCACATGTATGTGAATATATTTATTAAAGAACTGATATAAATATATCAGTAGAAAATTAGGATCCTGGATAATTTGGTAGAAAGGCTAATGACTCTAGGAAATTATTGATGTAAAAAAAATCCTAGTAAAAATTAGGTGGAATAGCTAGGGTCATTTCATTTGGTATCAGAGCTATGTTAAAATTGTACATAGCTAAGAATGATTGTATTGATTGATTGAAGTATTATAACCATATGTATGTACTGATTGTTTGTTTGAGTAAAATAATAATACAGATAGAAAGTTATGGCAAAAGAAAATTGCTCATGATAAACTAACCCTATCTACCCCATACTCTAGTTATCCAATCATGGTAGGAAGAGGATCTCATCACAATGCAGGATCAAGTGCACCACAAATGCTTGATATGCAAGACTTTATGAGGGCTTTAAGGGATGGAGTAGGGCAGAGACTTGAGAACCCACATGAGGAACTTTCCAAACTATTAAAGACTTATACCAATTTAGAAGGCAAGAGCTTTGAAGGGACTGAAAATGTGATGGAAATTCAAGCATGGTTGAGAACACTGGATAGAATTTTCAATGACATGCAATTGGATGATCAAAGGAAGAGGCAAGTGGCCTCAAGACAACTGAAAGGTGTGGCTTTAAGCTGGTGGGAGGTAGTCATAGCTGGGAGGATTGAGAATGGAATCACTTGGAATCAATTCAATGAGATGTTGGAAGCTAGATTTGTTCCAGCATCAGCCAAAACTCTATTGGTTGAAGAATTCATCAAACTTAGGCAGGGAACCTTTAATGTGACTGAGTATACTCATAGGTTTGAGGGCTTGTCTAAGTATGGAGCTATGCTTATGGCTGATGAGGCATCAAAGAATGATAGGTATATTAAGGGTTTAAACCCAGGGCTTAGTAGGGCTATGTTGCCATATGCAGATAAAACTTTTGATCAAGTCATTGATCTGGCCTTAAAATTTGAGCAACATGACAAGGAAAGGGAAAAGTATAAGAGTTTTAAGAATAACAATAATAAGAAAAATAAGGGAAGGTATCACCCCTATGACAAAAAGAAGGAGGAGACAGAAAGCAAGAAAACCAATGATACTAAGACCACTGATACAAAGAGAAAAATAACATGTCATCATTGTGGAAAGGAAGGACATATCAAACCAAGGTGCCCAGAATTGAAGGGAGGAGCTTTCAAATGCTACCTATGTGGTAAGGAGGGACATATCAAGAGAAATTGCCCTGAGTATAAACAGCAAGGGAAGCTAGCAAGTTTGGAGAGCAAAAGCAAATCCACAGTAGAGGCTATTGCAGAAAACCATGGTCAAGTGGAAGGTACCTTATTTATTTGTACCCTACCTATATCAGTAGTGTATGACACAGGGGCAACACATTCTCTGATTTCCCATGAATTAGTTGCATTGCTTAAATTAAATTGCATACTGGTTGAAACTCCTTTGTTAGTGCAAAGCCCATTGGGGAGTTCTAGTGTTTTAAACATGATTTGTGTGGATGTGGAATTAAACATAGGAGGAAATGTTTTTATTTCCAATTTATATGTTTTAAATTACCCAAATATAGGTATTATATTGGGTGTAGACTGGTTAAGGCAATACAAAGCCATAATTAATTTAGACTCATCCACCATATCATTACAAAATTCTAGAGGTCAAAGAATCACAATTTTGTGTGAAATAGCCAAAGAAAGAAAATTATATCACTTGATTGACTTAAATAAGGATTCCAGTGAGCCTTCTATTGAAGAAATCCCCATAATTAACAAATACTTAGATGTGTTTGGAGAAGTTGAGGGTGTTCCACACCACAGACCAGTGGAATTTCAGATTAGTCTCATACCAGGAGCCAGTCCAATTATCAAGAAACCCACTAGGATGGGGCCTAGTGAGTTGAAGGAATTGAAGAAACAGTTAGAAGAATTGGAAAGCAAAGGATTTATAAGACCAAGTAATTCATGCTGGGGTGCTCCAGTAGTGTTTGTAAGGAAACATGATGGTACTTTAAGAATGTGCATAGATTACAGGGAGCTAAACAAAGTCACTATCAAAAACAAGTACCCCTTACCTAGAATTGATGATCTTTTTGATCAACTTAGTGGAGCAAAAATATTTTCTAGATTAGACCTGGCATCTGGATTCCATCAGATGAAGGTTGAGAACTCAAGTGTTAAGTATACAGCCTTTAACACTAGGTATGGTTTATATGAGTTTCTTGTCATGCCATTTGGGTTGACAAATGCCCCATCATACTTTGTAGACTTAATGAATAGGATATTCAGGGATTATTTAGACAAGTTTGTATTGATTTTTATTGATGATATTTTGATTTATTCTAAAACAGTAGAGGAACATGAAAATCACTTACACCTTGTTTTGTCAAGATTAAGAGAAAAAGATTTAAAAGCAAAATTTTCTAAGTGTGCATTTTGGAAAGAAGAAGTGCATTTCCTTGGGCATGTTATATCTGCCAAAGGCATTTCAGTGAACCCCAATAAAATTGTGGCTATCCAAGCATGGAAAAGGCCAAGCACAGTAGGAGAAGTTAGGTCATTTATGGGAATGGCAGGGTATTATAGAAGATTTATAAAAGATTTTTCTAAGATGTCATCACCTCTTACCAACCTAACTAGAAAGAACCAACCCTTTTTATGGACTGAGAAATGTGAACAAGCCTTTAGTAAAATCAAGGAGGCCTTAGTCAATGCACCAGTGTTGAAAGTACCAGAAGGAAATGAGGATTTAATTATTTATACTGATGCAAGTGGTTCTGGGCTAGGAGTTGTATTAATGCAGCAAGATCAAGTTATAGCCTATGCATCAAGACAATTGAAGCCACATGAATCGAAGTATGCAACCCATGATCTTGAGTTGGCAGCAGTAGTGTATGCACTAAAGCTCTGGAGACATTATCTTCTAGGTGCTAAGTTTATCTTATACACTGACCATAAAGCATTAAAATATCTCTTTTCACAAAAAGATTTGAATATGAGGCAGCATAGATGGGTTGAGTTTCTAGCAGCATATGATTTAGACATACTTTATACTCCAGGAAAAGCTAATAAGGTTGCAGATGCTTTGAGCAGGCAGCATGAAAAAGTAGCCATGTTAATGATAGAAGAGTTTAGAAATTTATCTCTACTTACTGATTTGAAAATTGAGGAAAACAGTGAGGTAAACATGAAGATGATTGAAGAAGGGAGTAGAGGAAAATTAAGTTTGATAACTTTGCAATCAGATTTAATTTTGAAAGTGGGGAAAATGCAAGAGGAAGATCCAGATTTATTAGAAAAGAAAACTCTAATAGAAAAAGGAGAAGAAGTAGCAAACTACCACATTGATAAGAATGGTTACTTAAGGAATAAAAGTAGAATATGTGTTCCAAAGGATATAGGATTGAAGGAAGAGATACTTAATGAATATCATAGGAGCAAATATTCTATACATCCAGGCAGCACCAAGATGTACCAAAACTTGAAGTGGGATTATTGGTGGAAAGGGATGAAAACTGATGTGGCCAAACATGTTGCAAAGTGTATGACTTGCCAACAAGTCAAAGCAGAAACCCAAAGACCCTCAGGCCTATTACAACCTCTAAGCATACCACAGTGGAAGTGGGAAGATATATCTATGGATTTCATAGATGGTCTGCCTAGATCAAAGAGAGGAAATACAAGCATTTGGGTAGTAGTTGATAGATTGACTAAAGTGGCACACTTTATACCAGTGAAGGCAGAAAGAAATGCACCTAAACTAGCTCAAATATTCATGAAAGAAGTAGTAAGGTTGCATGGAATTCCTAAGACTATAGTGAGTGATAGGGACACAATCTTTACATCCAGATTTTGGAAGAGCTTTCAAGAAGCCATGGGGAGTGAATTATGCTTGAGTACTGCATACCACCCCCAATCAGATGGTCAAACTGAAGTAATAAATAAAGTTTTGGAGGATTTGTTGAGGGCATGTGCATTAGACTTTGGAGGTAATTGGGAAGATCACCTCCATTTGGCTGAATTTACATATAACAATAGTTATCAAAGCACCATAGGCATGGCACCATTTGAAGCCTTGTATGGCAAACCATGTTTGTCACCAATATGTTGGGTTAAAGCAGGAGAAAAGGTTGTCTTAGGGCCTGAGTATGTTAAAGAAACAACAGAGAAAATTGAACTTGTAAGGAGAAGAATGGCAGCAGCTCAAGATAGGCAAAAGAAGTTTGCAGATGTAAGGAGGAAGCATGTAGAATATGAAGTTGGTGATTATGTTTTCATCAAAGTTTCACCTATGAAGAAGGTGTTGAGGTTTGGCAAGCAGGGAAAACTTACCCCAAGGTATGTTGGACCTTACAAGATTTTGGAAAGAGTGGGCTTATTAGCATACAAGTTGGAGCTACCAGAAGAGATGAGTGCAATGCACAATGTATTTCATGTATCACAACTTAGGAGATGGGTGCATGATAAAGAGGAAATTCTAGAGAAACCAACTCAAGTTCAAATAAATCCTGATTTGGTCTATGAGAAAGAACCAGTGGGGATTTTAGCTAAAGAGGAAAAGAAGTTGAGGAGCAAAACTCTGAAATTGGTAAAGGTTCAATGGAGCCTAGACCCTAATGATTGTACATGGGAGTTAGAGGATAAGATAAAGATGGATTACCCTAAGCTTTTCGAAGTGGAAGGTAAAATCTAAATCCCTAAAAAGTTTAATATGTATGGTTGTTTTGACTGAATTGTTTGTTTATGCAATGTTAGATAGATTTTATAAAAATCTAGAAATGTTTAAAGTCAAAATGAGAAAATTGTGAGGACACAATTCCTAAAAAGGTGGGGTGATTGTAATGCCCTAGAAATTCATGGAATCTTATTTTGGTTGGATTTTGAAATATATGAATTTATTTGTATAGGAATATATGGAATTAATTGTGTGCAAGTGCGTGCGCATGTGTGCACGTGCACACTGATATGGCACAAGGAAGAACTCCAGATTTCTTGAATTTAAAACAAGAATTAAAAAGCATTACAAACATGATTTTGTGATATGGATATTTGATTTCTGGAATTATATGAATCATCCCAGAAAATAAGAAAAGTAGGTTTTGTTTTGAATTCAGTAAACAGATTTTATTTAAAACCCAGAAAAAATAAAATATGTTACAAGGATTTGAAAACCTGTATGCATATATAGGTGCATATGTTTCTGAAATTAAGGAGGAATTAAATAAGCCTAGATAAGATATGTACACAAATATACATTTCTGTAAGTACTGAAGATATTAAAAAGGAATAAGCAAGGGAAAGTGTAACACTAAAATAGCAAAAGATAAATTACAAGCGAAACAATTGCTTTAGGCAGAAAATAGAAAGGAGGATTTTTAGAAAATAAACAAGTGACAATGTCACACAATTATCATGACCTAAGAAGAATATAATAATATTCTGGAAAAGAAAAAGGGGAGTAAGTATCACATATGGCCGGGGTATTAAGGGAGAAAAATAAACAAATCTGAAATGTAAAATGCATGAGTCTTGGCCAGGGTAGGAATGGGATTTTACAATGATAAAACCCTAGAAAACCTCACTTATAAATCCAAGTATAAACCAGAAAAATCATTTGCTACCCAAGACATTTAAGAAAACAAAGAAATAAAATATTTGCAAGCAGAAAAGCAAGTTTTAAAAGGTTTCTTTTCTGGATTAAGCAAGAGAAGCATTTTTCTGTGAGTAATCTCACTAAATCCATGGCATTAAGTCCTGTTATGAGGCAGCCAAGTTTATGTTATTTTCTACACATTTCTGATTTTATTACTATGGTTCTAATAGATGCTTTAATGGGTGTTTATGAATGCTTTTGATTGCCTTGATGTTTGAGTATTTTGCTCTGTTTGGTTATACCCAGAAATGTAAAAGTATGAAATCATGAAAGTAAATAGAGAATACTTGTAACTGGTTTAGATATGGCATGGAAAATATAGAAATCAAAATGTATATGAGTTGCATTACACTTGTGTAAGTGCTGAGGCTCAAATGAAAGATTCAAGGTTGCAATGGAAATATCCAAAAGTGCTGAACCCTTGATCAAATAGAAAACCCATGAGCCAGAAATCTTGTTTAAGCTAGATCTTGAATTTAGTTCAAACATGGTTGCTTATGAAACAATAATAACCCACATGCCTAGTCTTTATTCCCAGTTGTAAATATTCTTGTATTTTCTTTGAGCTAGAATATTTGAAAATATGATTTCCTTGGACATGAATGTTAGCTTGTTCTTGAATTATGCTTTTAAACTCTATGTAATGTTTCATGTATACTGGGATTTAGTCTCCTAGCTATCTCATGATAGGATTAAACATGAACACTTAGTAAATAAACTAAGGATTGTAAGCCAAAAAAGACTGCTGGAATGCTTGTTGTATTTAAAGTATGCAAGTTGGCACGTGGCTTGTTTAAGCCCTGAGATCTTTGTGCAATATTGTGAATTATTTTATTGCAATGTGTCCCCGTGATTCCTTTATGGCAGATGAGGCTAGGAATTAATTTGGTAAATGCAACCTTAAATTGATGAAGTAGGAACTTGAGTTATTCCTAGGATGGTTGGTCTGGAGTTGTGATAGTTCCTGAGTATTTCTATTTGAAATGCATGTTTGCATAGTTGAATGTGTGTACATAATTAGTCTTAAATACTGATCATATATGCACAACATATCATAAACAAGTCAGGCAAATTGATCAAAGAAGCTATGCCCACTTATACAAAATGTTTATGTCTCACTCATTTACTTAATATCATGGAATTTTTTATATTGCTCATACCAGATCTTGTATCTGACCCTTGTTTGCTTATGGCATCTGGGGTGTCTCATATAAAATGGGGCAGCCTCTAATGCTCTTTCAGGGATGCTGGTTCTAAATAGGAAGCTGCTATGGCTAATGAGAATGATTGGATAAGCATGCTAAATTAGAATTAAATAAGAACTTAGAAGGAATTATTTGCATGTAATCTGAGAAGTTTTTACAGTTCTGCTTTGGTTGTTATGTAATGATCTTGAATGCTTGAATTTATTTAGTTGTTTTAACCGAATCTAGTAATGTATTAAGTTTGGGATTAACCAAAGACTTAGCTGAATCTATGCAAGAATATATATATTTGAGTATTATGGTGGAAATCTTTAAATGATATATGCCTGTAATTGAGAATGGATATGTATATACATATACTGTATTAGTTAATTTCAAGTTACTTAAAACTTTAAGTTTTGAGGTAAAAATCTGAGTTTAACTAGAAGTAATATTTCAAGAATTTTGTGACTATATGCAGAAGTGTTTTGATAAAAGAAACAATATATATTTGTGCACTGTATAAAGATATGTACATGTTTTAAGGGATTTTGCAAGTGTCTGGTATCTGAATTTACATTGCAAAAGCCAGGCACTAATGTTTTGATGATCTAGTCATAAGGTTAACCCACTTCAAAAATAATGAGGTCCGGATTGATCAAGATGACCAGAGTTTTGGGTATAAAGGAAGAAAATACACTTTGTAAAATCTGAAGCTTTCTTTGCAAATGCATGCACAAAGACATTTTCAAATACTTGAGCAACTCACTTTTATTTTGAATAGCTTTATTAGTCCTGAGAGTACACTACATCTGATATGCACACATATTACCTAAATACTACTTTTGTCAAATGACCATAAAATCTTGATTTTCTAAATCCAGTAAAGTAACCTTTAAAATTAGGATTCAAGCTGAGGTAACTCAGGGATTAAGAATGGATTTAATTCAGAGAAACACAACTATATAAATTGTGAATGAATCACTCAATTGGCTTGGTTATAAGTAAAGGAATTTGTGATAAAAACACTCTTGTTGAAAATGATAAATATGTATATCATTTTTCTTTCTGGCTTGTTCTCATATCAAATAATTAAACTAAAATTATGATGGCTTGCTATATATATATTATGAGATCACTTTGCTAAGTCAAACTAACAGACAATCACCGTAAAAATGATCAAAAATTAATAGGTATAAATTATACATGATTATGGGAATTCACTCCCATGACTCAAATATCAAACAAAGGAAAATGAGCTATGTACTGGTTGATTAGAAATTCAATTTCAATCAGGATGCACTCTTGCTTACCAACACTTTGATCCAAGCAAGAGGGTCACATACATCTTCACATGTATGTGAATATATTTATTAAAGAACTGATATAAATATATTAGTAGAAAATTAGGATCCTGGATAATTTGGTAGAAAGGCTAATGACTCTAGGAAATTATTGATGTAAAAAAAAATCCTAGTAAAATTAGGTGGAATAGCTAGGGTCATTTCAAATACCTAACAAATGGTGCAACTTCAGCGCAATTAAGAAGTACATATACTTTTGCTACATGACAATCCTTTTCATCTAAATATGTTTCCATATATTTTCCTCTAGGTCGACCATGTTGTCTAAAAATAGATAACATTACCTGAGAAGAATCATGTTCAATGCCTTCATCATTACGGGGAGCACTTTCAGATAATAAGTTCACATCGTCGCTGAAATAATAAAGAGAAATAGAATGAAGCTTCCTTTCCAATATATGATTTTCAAATCGAAACTTCAACTCGTGCTTTTTGACTAACTTTTTTCTTCAAATGATTTAAGTATCGATTATAAAATTATTTCAAACTAAATTTACTAATGTAATTAAACTAAAATTTAACATACTCAACATTCTTACCTCTTATATGTATACATCTATCCATATTGCACAGGACCACGAAGACATGTTTCAGATGGAAGATGAACATGTAAATGCTTCATTACATTAAAGAAACAAGGAGGAAAGATTTTCTCCAATTAGCAGAGCATTATAGAATATCCACTTCAAGTTTGCGTAGACGTTCAACTTTTAACCTAGTCGAACAAAGCACTTTATAAAATAAACTAAGTTTCGTTATAACCGTCCAAACTTTTGAGGGTAATAGTTCTTTGAAAACTACGAGTAACAAAATTTCCATTTTTACTTGGCAATCGTAACTTTTCATCCCACTCAGTTTATTGTTTTTAAAGTCGATATATCTATGAAAATTAGCAGAAATCCCATCAGCAAATATTAATCTTTCCACCCATTTTAACACAAGTTTTACTTGGTTATTGTCTAACTTATAACGTGCTTTGGGGTTTTTAGTGTCATTTGGCTTGATATGAAGCTCGGGACGCTTACATAATTCTTCCATATCACATCTTGATTTCACATTGTCCTTAGTCTTCCCTTAACATTCAAAATTGTATTAAGCACGTTATCAAACATGTTTTTCTCATTACACATAACGTCAATATTATGACGAAGTAAAAGATCATTCCAATAAGGTAACTCCCATAATATACTTTGTTTGCAATAATTATGAACCATCAATTTACATGGAATTTCAATTTATACTCTAGTTTCATGTATCTTTGGATATTCCTTTACAATTTCATATATTTCTTCATTTGAGCAAATTATTGGTGGTTGTCCAGTCTCTACTCTATTAGGTATAAAGTTTTTTTTAATATCTTCTAAAAGTATGATTAACATGGAGAAAATACCGATGGTAATCAAACCATGAAATTTTCTTCCCATGCGGTAAAGAAAATGCTCGTGTTTCTTCCGTGCAATGAGAACAAGCTAGACGACTAGCCGTACTCTAACTTGAAAGCATTGCATAAGCAGGAAAATCACCAATAGTACATAACAAAGAAGCGAACATATGAAAATTCATTTTTTTTCGAAATGTCGTCTGTTTCAACTTCTTCAAGGCATAGTGTTTTCAACTCTTCAATCAATGGTCGTAAATAAACATCGATTCCTTACGTCGGATCATTAGGGCTAGGAATTACAATAGCGAGAAACATATATGAAATTTTCATACACATCCATGGAGGTAAATTATAAGATATAACGATAATTGGCCAAGATGAATATTTAGAACCAAATTGAGAGAATGGTGAGAATCCATCCATACACAAACCAAATCCAACATTATGGTTCTCTATAGCAAAAGCGAAATAAGTCTTATCAAAATGTAAATATATTGTTGTTATCAACATGCTAGCTAACACATACACTAATTAACACTAAATTATGTTACACTGATACACACATACACTAATCAACCCAAATTAGCCGTAATTATACACTAATTATTGGATTTAAACACTAATAACCCTAAACATTTTTCAGTCAACTAGTATAAAATTATAACCAATCAATGGCTATTATCAATAAATATAAGCATAAATTAACAGTAATTTTATCATAATTCGGATTAATTAGTTTAGGGGAAGAATATGCCTGAATTTTGATGAATTGAAGGCGTAGATAGTTGGAGATTGTAAATTGATGAAGATTGCGATGGAAGCTGATGGAAGGTGGCGGTTGGTGATGGAGGGTGGGTGAATTTGTGGGAAAATTTTAGGTTTAGGGCTAGAGGATAATGAAGCAGATCGGGCTCGGTGACATTCCAACAGTTTTCGATAATCGTCGATGGCTTCGTTTAGCGACAGTTTTCAACGGCTTCTGACGGTAACTTTAGATATTTGATTAAAATTTCACTCTATTTAAAACAAATTTAATTTAAGTTAGTTTGTTAGAAAATTTTAATTTATTGTAAAAATTGAATACCTTATATTAGTTCTCAATAAATATGAAAATCAATATTAATAATTATAGCCTCTTACTTGCCTTTTCAAATCAATTTAAAAATTCTTAATCAGTTACATAATGGTTAAAAATTATCTTTAAATTCATAAAACTATTACGCATCATAAATTTCATCGAAGTTGTATAGTTGAAAGACTAAAAGTTGCATAGAATGATTGTTTGTGTTCGATTTTGAATAAAGCTAAATATCTAATTATACAACAAAATATTATCAACAACACTAATTTAATTAATCACAAACCGTCATAAAATTGAATAATTGAATAAAAATTTCTTTTTAATTTTTAGAAATTAAATTAGTATTTTAAACAAATTTTAAACTTCTATAACTAATAAGTTATAATAATATGATAAATTAAATTAATTAAAATGATGAGCCGATGGTAGACATCGAAAATGAAGATGATGGAGCCGTCGAAGGCCATTAGAAAGCTTTGCCGCTATTTTACCTTTTTCTAGTAGTGAGAATAACTAACAAAAATTTATATTGAAGAAAAATGTCAAACAATACTAAATAAAATTTCAATTCCATTACAGACAATATTAGATATTTTCAAAATATAAGTCCATTTGTTATGGTCCAATTTCTTGCACAAACTACATCTAATAGTCTTGTTGATTTCTCCAATAAACCTGATTCTATTTGAAGCAGAAGGCTGACCAGCCATTTTTCTTTGTTTTGGAGGAGCAACATCAACATTTTCAGCAGTAACAACTTCCATATTGGAAAGAATAAGGATTAATAGAATGGGAATAAGCAGAACAAAAATATGACACTTTGAAGCAATCCTCAACAAAGTCATGTGCATTCAAATGGTCACGAATCAAAATAACTGTAACATCATGAGAACAAGGAAAGCCATTAATAGACGACGTATTATAGGAGCAACGCCCAGTAGAAAGATCAACAGATTGCCTAATGGAAGACTGAACCCAGGGCCGGTCTAAAGGGCAGCCGACCAAGCCCACGGGCTAGGGCAACCCCTCGGGCCGAGGGCATCATCTGGAAAAATATATCATATAATTTATAATATCACTAACAAAATGAGTATATTTTTAAGTATGTGTAGTTGCAGTGTACTGATAATTTATCTTATTTATTTAATATTTGAGTTAGGTTCGATTCTCGCATGGGAATTATATTCCTGGTTAAAATTTATGATTTTTTTGTTTGGGCTTAGATTATAAAGTGAATTTGTAACACCCCCACTTTTATATCCATACTACTCAAGAGTATTACTAAGTAATATTGTCGAATAATAAAGAGAGTGAAGCGATATGCAACACACACGTGAATATTTCTTTGGACCAACACCGATACGCATCACAATAAAGAGTTACTAAGCATATTCGTACTCGATTTCAGTACAAAGCAATAAATACGTGTGCCTTTAGGATAAACAATATACAATCACAAATAATAAATATCAATCAATGATCACAGAGTCAGAACGAGCAGATAAAATATAATACATATCACATTATATGATACATAAGTCCATGTGCTACAAAATGAAAGTCTCTAGCCCAATACATCATATATCATCAACTACTACATAATAGATACAATAATGAGGCTACAAAAATGTATAGGGAATGTATCATCCTATATCTCTTACTAGCCTCCCATAATTCCATACTATGATCATCAATCCTGAGTACTTGTACTAAAAGTCTCTCGGACTGACTCGAGTATTACAAAGTACACAGGGGTCAGACTATGTCTTTTATAATGTCAAATAATATACATAATTATCCGTAATAAAATGGAGTATCATAAAAGGTAGAATATAAAGTGATATGGACTATCAACTCCAGCATGGCTCGTACATTCATCAGTCACCATTACCTCTCTCTCTCTCCGGTATCATGACGATAATCCACCATAGGCTCGACTGTGCGTAGCCTCTTCGGTCACGACTATTGATACATCCCCCTATAGTAACTGACTGCTGGTCCCTTTGTGACAAATAAAGGGCTACACGTCACCGACACACGTCTCTAAACATTATTGACCACCATGATCAGGCCACTAGGGTGGATTCTGGACAATTTGATATACTCCCAAAAATAAAAGGATCTGGACAAAATGGATGACATATAATATTCATATCTGATAAATTTACTTAGCTTTAGACGTAGACCGACACATGATTATATATATATATATATATGTAAGCCTACATATGACTATATAGTACTAGAGCTCTAATCCTATGCTGACACACAGCTCCAGCTATTAGTCAACACATGACTATACTATACTCACCGTAGCGAGTATCATCTCACATACACATATATGAGTAAATCCCCGTTCGAGTGACATTTACTTATAGAGAATAATCAAACAAATAACATATCAGCGTCTCATACCACTGCATGTTATTCGAATAATTATTCAAAGCTCGTAAACTACACTCGATCCACACTAGATATCTCAATTTGACAAGTCCGATGAATAACCAGAAAAGTGTTACCGAAAATCTCATACAAACGGTATCACTACACCGTTTATTCACATTACATAGAAACATAAAACAATTCAACAGTATCAAAAGTAAAAGTAAAAGAAAATATCAAATAATTAAACAACATCACACAAAAATGAAAAGATAAACTAAATAAAATGAAATCAACATTGAATATTTTTTAAATAAAGGTAGCCCCAAATGGCGATTTTTAATTTTGAAATCGCTTCTTCGTTTTTCATGATTTTTAGTTCGATCTGCTTTTCTCAAAACATGCCGACTTAATTTTCTCCACTTCGACTTTCAATTGCTTCATGTCCGATAGTTTCGGGCTTCTTAGTCACGATCCTAACATCCCTTACGAACCCTAGTTTAACATTCCACTTGAGCACACGTTTCCAGTTTAGGCTTTTTGCCTGATGGCGTCGCTTTTGGATGGTGTAGAATTTCTGCCTGTGCCTCGTGCTCCAGGCTCTGGTGTGTGAACTGTCCCGACTGCTCCTACCCTTGCCTTTGGGTAGTGCATTGGTGTTGCTAGCATTTCTATTGCCATGCAAGTAGCTTGTGCTAGGCTGCTTGATGCCTGCTCGTCCGAAGCTACTATTTTGGAAGATGGTCCAGGTTCATGTTCGGGGCTGCTGCCATCCTCCTCTGATTTACTTTTAAAGGTAACCCCTGACCCTGCTTCCGCTACTTCTTTGGTTGTTGAGGAAAATCCTTGCCCAGTTGATAAAGTTGATCATTCCTTGCCAGTTGGTTGTTGGTCCTCCTTGTTTAAAAAGAGGCCTGGGATTGCAAGTTCTTTCATTCCCAAACATACGACGTCGAATATTCAGACATACCTGTACAGCCCCCTACGGAGATAATTGACGTTGGTATCGCTTTTTGGAAGGACTATTTAATTGGTTTCTTTTTAGATGAGGCACCCTACTACTCCGTTGTAAAACAACAACTAGTTGAAAATTGTGTGGTAAGGTTAATGTTTGATGTGATAACTCGATGTACTTTTTAAAATTTTCTCACCCTTTGAAAAGAACCCGTGTTTTGGAAATGGACCCTATTATTATTGAGGGTAAATTGTTTACCATTACTTAATGGAACCCTTCTGTTGATCAAGCCCGTGAGCAAGTTTTATCAATTCCTATCTGGGCTCATATAACTAATATCCCCTTGGTTCTCCGATCGCTTGAAGGGGTCAATTGGATTGCTAACCATATCGGTCATTTAATTTGCTTCGACATCTCAACAAAGCATAGGCAGATGCTCTGTTTCGCCAAGGATCTTATCGAAATCACCCCCTCCAGGCAGTTACCTACCTATATATCAATTTCCCTGGCTGTTGATTGGGTTGCCTTCGTAGATTTTTCATATCAGTGGAAGCCGCCTTTTTGTGATCATTGCCGTTCTTTTGGCCATACTTTTGCCACCTATCCCCATTTGACGGTTGTTCCTGATAAGCTTCCTACTTAGAATCCACTTCCCAAGCCATCATCTAAATGGTGGCAGGTCAAGCCCGCAAAACCCACCTCCCCGTCCAGGACTCCCTCTCCCCCCTCTGCTCCTCTCTCCTCCGTTGACCCAGTTAGTGCCAATTTTTCTCCGCCGCCCTTGCCTATGGTCTCCCCGGTTGTGATGACACCTGCTTCGCCAGCCCCGCCCTCATCTGTACCTGTGCCCCTAAGCCATGATTCGCCATTATCTCCCATCGCTAGTCTGCAATTGAAGTTTGTCTAGGCTCTCCAAACAGACCCCTCAAGTGCTTAGCTCATTGCTCACGAGATAGGCGACCGACGAGCCGTGGGTTCGCTGCTGGTATGTTGTGCTAAATCCAAAACTTGGTCCTACCCAGCAAGCAATTTGTGTTGCCACTCAAGATGGAAGGTCTTCTCTAAATGGGTCTCTGATGATGAAGTGGATGAGCAGGAACTTTACTACTTGCTTATTGCTGACAAGCTGGTTCTCTAAAATGATGGTAAATATGTTGCAAATAATGAAGTGATATTAGCGGCTCGAGATTGGGAATAGAAATTTATTTTCTTTCCCCACACTCCAAGATTTTGCCACGATATTATTAGCTGGTTCCATAGATGTGCTCGTATTTAGATATGATGGTCTTTCGTAGCTTCTTGTTGCTGCATTTTTGATATATTTGTCTTTGTTTCGGATATGTAGTTTGCCTGGCTTCTGCCTGTACTTTTTTGTATTTATTTCGTTATTGGCCAGGCATGTTGGCATTTTTTGCTGCATTTTTATTTTATAGCTATTGAGCCACATAGCCTCACACCTGTGTTATTCAATGTTGGTGGTCGGTCCACCTTAAAACCCGGGCTACAGGCCAAGCATTGTTGGCCGCTATATTTTGTATTTCTATCTACTATGTTTTTATTGTTGGAATTCCTTTAAGTTGAATGAAATATAAAGTCCCACATCTCCAAATTGTGAGAGCTATATTGGTTTAAATATAGCTTTCTCATGAGGAGGTTGGGGGCCTGGGGCTCCCAAATGTATGCTTCGTTGTGAGGAGGGAGATCATGCATCTCTACCACACACGCGCGCGCCGCCGCCGTCCGACCGACCGAACCGGGCCGGGCCGGGTACGGGTCTAATATGATACTCATATTTTTACTGCAAACTGGACCGGGCTTTCTGACAGTTGCAGGCCAGACGAACAGATGCGGATCTGTTCGGGAACGGACGCGGGTTGAATAGGCGCGAACAGTAGCGGGTGCGACATGTTAGAAGCAAACAAATGCGACCCGACGGACGCGGGCGAAACAGTGAGCGGGTGTGAAACAGATCCGTTAGAGGGGCATAGCAGACAGATGTGCCTGTACGAAGAGGTACGGACGCGACTGTTTGAGCGAACGGGTGCAGACACGACCGTTCGGAAGGGATACGGACCACTATAAATAAAGAGGAAAACTGATCACTTTCCTCACTAATTTTCAATTCCGAATCTCTCTCTTCTCCTCTGATAAATACTAATTCAAATCATAGAGTGATATACTCATCACAATTTCAAGCAGAATTCGTCTGTTGTATCTTGGGAGAATTTTGAAATAAAATTCTTAAGGAAATCGTTACGACGAGCCTCAGACATATTTCGGTTAGAATTTTACATTCTATCCTTTATTTTGGTTATACTATTTATTCAAAATAGTATAACGCTGTTGTTGTAATTTATTTACAACATTCATATTGTTATTATAATACAGAATTCCAGTGTAGTGGAAATCTGAGTTATAAACTTGTGCGACGAGTTTATATTTGATTATTCTCTGTTTTGGTATACTAGACGTATAACATCTTAAGAATTTTATTTCAATCTTACTAAAACAGAGATGGCAACAGTAGAATTTTCAAAGACTACTACTCACAACAGACTTGAACCGTTCAAGGGAGATGGTGACGATTTTTTAACATGGCAGAATCAAATGTTATTTTACCTCACCACACTCGGTCTGCAACGGTATCTCGAGGAGGAGGAACCGATTGAAACACCAGGCAAGGAAGCAGATGTTGCTACATGGAAACATTCCGATTTCCTATGCAGAAACTATATTCTGAATTGTCTCGACAAGGTGCTATACAAAGTATATCAACCTCTAAAGACAGCAAAAGCACTCTGGAATGCACTTGCCACGAAGTATAAGATGCAGAATATCAGTCTTAAGAAATTCATTGTAGACAAATTCATGGACTACAAGATGATCGACTCCAAACCGGTGACTGCTCAACTGCATGAACTACAAATCATTATTCATGAACTCGAGGCGGAAGGTCATAAGGTTGGAGAATCGTTTTTGGTTGAAGCCATCACGGGAAAACTGCCACCGTCGTGGAGAGATTACCGCAATTATCTAAAGCATAAAAAGAAGGAAATCTCTTTACAGGATCTCATAGTCCGATTGAAAATTGAGGCAGATAACCGTGGAATTACAAAACAAAGCGAGGAGGCATTTGTGGCTGAAGATTCAAAGACCAAAAACAAAAAGAAGAATTTCCAGAAGAAAAGGAAAGCTCAAGACAACAAACCAAAAGACAACAAACGAACCAAAAAGTTTAATGGTGAATGTTGGGTTTGTGGAAAGGTTGGACATGCTGCTAGAGATTGCAGACTCAAAAAGGACCGCAACAAAGAGGCAAATTTAGTAGACAACATGGAAGTGGATGAGTCCAACTTCTCGGCAGTTGTATCTGAATGCAATATGGTTCAGAATCCTAACCAATGGTGGGTGGACACAGGCGCTACTCGTCATGTCTGCTCTGACAAATCCATGTTTTCTACATACAAGAAATTCGATCATGAAGAAAAACTCTATATGGGTAATTCTGCAGTATCTATGATCGAAGGCAGTGGCACAGTAATCCTCAAGTTTACTTCAGGAAAAACTGTCAAGTTGAATGACGTGCTCCACGTTCCAGACATACGCAAGAATCTCATCTCTGGTGCAGTATTATCAAAGAAAGGATTCAGAATGATGTTCGAGTCAGACAAGATGGTTCTGTCCAAAGCTGGAATGTATATCGGAAGGGGATATTTATGTGATGGCCTATTTAAGGCAAATGTAGCCGTTATCTGCAATAAAACTATGTATTCTGATTGTGCTATTAATAAAATTGAAGTTTCTTACTTGCTTGAGCACGAAATTTTACTATGGCATGATAGATTAGGACACATAAATTTCCGAAAAATGAAAATATTATCAAACTTGGGATTAATTCCGAAATTCCAAGTAGATAAGAACTACAAATGTGAGACATGTGTAGAAGCAAAAATGGTTAAAAAACCATTTCAATCTGTTGATAGAAGCACCGAACCACTAGGTTTGGTTCATACAGATTTATGTGATTTTAAATCATTACCTACAAGAGGTGGGAAAAAGTACTTTATCACGTTTATTGATGATTATACTCGATATTGCTATGTATATCTTTTAAATAGTAAAGATGAAGCAATTACATCGTTTATAAAGTACAAGGCTGAGGTAGAAAATCAGTTAAATAAAAAGATCAAGATATTGAGATCTGATCGAGGTGGAGAATATGAATCACCATTTGAATAGTTCTGTGCCGAAAATGGTATAATTCATCAAACAACAGCTCCATATTCACCACAACAAAATGGTGTAGCCGAGAGGAAGAACAGAACGTTAAAAGACATGATTACCGCTATGCTTTTAACCTCTGGTCTACCGACGAACTTGTGGGGGGAAGCCTTAAATATGTCTAATCACATATTAAACAAAGTCCCTCATAATAAAACAGGAACAATTCCATATGAGATATGGAAAGGACACAAACCAAGTTTTAAATACCTCAAAGTGTGGGGGTGCTTGGCAAAAGTTCCAGTTCCGCCTCCCAAGAAAGTCAAACTTGGACCAAAAACAGTAGATTGTTACTATTTAGGGCCAGCCCAAAATAGTAGTGCCTATAGATTTTTGGTATTCAAGTCTGATATAGCTGATATTCATGTAAATACAATCATGGAATCTAGAGATGCCTCATTCTTTGAAGACGTGTTTCCGCACAAAAGGAATGAAGGGAATAATGTCCCTAAAAGGACAAGAGAAGAATCAAGCAATTCACATGAAGATGAAACTCATCATGAGATTGAGGAAGTTGAACCAAGAAGAAGCATAAGGGCTAGGACTTCCAAGACATTTGGTTCGGATTTTTTCACATATGTGTTAGAACACGAACCTCAAACGTACAAGGAAGCAATGTCATCTTCTGAATCTTCATGTTGGAAAGAAGCAATCCAAAGTGAGATTGATTCAATTCTAAGTAATAAAACTTGGGAAATTGTTGATATTCCACTTGGAATAAAACCTATTGGCTGCAAATGGATTTTCAAGAAGAAAATGAAAGCAGATGGCTCTATTGACAAGTATAAAGCCAGATTAGTAGCCAAAGGATATCGCCAAAAAGAAGGAGTAGACTTCTTTGATACATATTCGCCAGTAACACGAATAACCTCTATAAGAATGCTAATAGCAATTGCATCAATTTATGGTCTAGAAATTCATCAAATGGATGTAAAGACAGCATTCTTAAATGGAGATCTCAATGAGGAGATCTACATGGAGCAACCTGAAGGTTTTATTTCCAAAGGAAATGAAAATAAAGTCTGTAGATTAGTATTCTTACAATCCCAGGCACGCTCCAAAACAATGGCACGCAAAATTTGATAGTGTCATGATGAGAAATGGTTTTCGTATAAATGAATGCGATAAATGTGTTTATTATAAACAAATTGGACAATCATATGTGATGATTTGTTTATATGTAGACGATATGTTAATATTTGGTCCAAATACTCAGGTAATAGAGACCATAAAGAAGATGTTAACTAACAATTTCGATATGAAAGATTTAGGAGTTGCAGACGTTATTTTGGGAATCAAAATAATAAGAACTCCTAATGGAATTGAATTGTCTCAGTCACACTATGTAGACAAAGTGATTGAAAAATTCCAAGACTATGGAATTAAAGGAGTGAGAACACCTTTTAATCCATCAGAAGTACTGCATAAAAACACTAATGAGAGTGTAATGCAACTGGAATACTCTCGTGTAATAGGATGTCTCATGTATCTCATGAATTGCACAAGACCAGATATAGCTTATGCAGTAAGTCGACTGAGCAGGTATACAAGCAATCCAGGAAAGAAACACTGGAAAGCACTAATGAGAGTGCTTGGATATTTAAAAAATACCGCTAACTATTCCTTACATTATGGAAAATATCCTGCCGTCTTAGAAGGATATAGTGATGCAAACTGGATTGCAGATTCAGAGGAATCAAAATCGACAAGTGGTTATGTATTTACCTAGCAGGGGCAGCAGTGTCATGGAAATCTACCAAACAAAAATGCATAGCTCGATCCACTATGGAATCAGAGTTCATCGCTTTAGATAAAGCAGGCGAAGAAGCAGAATGGCTTCGTCACTTTTTGGAAGATATTCCATTCTGGCCTAAACCTGTACCGGCCATATGCATACACTGCGATAACCAAGCAGCGCTAAGCAGAGCGCACAACTTTGTGTATAATGGAAAATCACGACATATTCGACGACGCCATAACACAGTTAGGCAGTTACTCTCTAATAGAACTATTTCCATTGATTATGTGAGGACAAATGATAACCTAGCGGATCCATTTACTAAAGGTTTATCAAGAGAGAAAATTGACTGCGCATCGAGGGGAATGGGTTTAAAAGCCTAAAACCACCAAGAGTTATCTTATACGGAAACCTATCCTAGCGACTGGAGATCCCACGGACTAGGATCAATAGGCAAACCAGTTCTGAATAACTCAAGACGTAATGCATTTGCTTGGACATAGTCCAACTCCATTCCTATGGTGCACAATATAAATGCATGCCTACAGAAGTATTTAAAGGTTAAAACTATGTTTTTTAATGATGACCATATCTTGGAAATAACAAGTGGGGTATATGTAGGATACTCTTAATGGTTGTGATCACCTATGTAAGTGTGAGCTGGGTCGGCTCTATGAGAATATTAAAAGGCTTTTATTCTCTAAAACACTCGCAGAACCAAGTATTGTTCAGGACCAAAATGAACACAACCAAGAAATTGGATGAGAAGGGAATTAATGCTTCGTAGAACTTATTGTCTGGATATACAATAAAGGCTGACGGTTCAAGATGAAATATTTCATCGATTAGCCAAGTAAATCCGATAAGTTTTAACTAGGGAAAGTTCAAAGTGAAATATCTACTTATCCACGATAAAGCATTAAATCCATATATACTAGTTGATATTTCGCTTTGTGTGGGGGATATGTATATTATCATTCATGTGGGGGATTGTTGGAATTCCTTTAAGTTGAATGAAATATAAAGTCCCACATCTTCAAATTGTGAGAGCTATATTGGTTTAAATATAGCTTTCTCATGAGGAGGTTGGGGGTCTGGGGCTCCCAAATGTATGCTTCGTTGTGAGGAGGGAGATCATGCATCTCTACCACACACGCGCGCGCCGCCTCCGCCGTCCGTCCGACCGAACCGAACCGGGTACGGGTCTAATATGATACTCATATTTTTACTGCAAACTGGACCGGGCTTTCTGACAGTTGCAGGCCAGACGAACAGATGCGGATCTGTTCGAGAACGGACGCAGGTTGAATAGGCGCGAACAGTAGCGGGTGCGACCTGTTAGAAGCAAACAGATGCGACCCGACGGACGCGGGCGAAACAGTGAGCGGGTGTGAAACAGATCCGTTAGAGGGGCATAACAGACAGATGTGCCTGTACGAAGAGGTACGGACGCGACTGTTTGAGCGAACGGGTGCAGACACGACCGTTCGGAAGGGATACGGACCACTATAAATAAAGAGGAAAACTGATCACTTTCCTCACTAATTTTCAATTCCGAATCTCTCTCTTCTCCTCTGATAAATACTAATTCAAATCATAGAATGATATACTCATCACAATTTCAAGCAGAATTCGTCTGTTGTATCTTGGGAGAATTTTGAAATAAAATTCTTAAGGAAATCGTTACGACGAGCCTCATACATATTTCGGTTAGAATTTTACATTCTATCCTTTATTTTAGTTATACTATTTATTCAAAATAGTATAACGCTGTTGTTGTAATTTATTTACAACATTCATATTGTTATTATAATACAGAATTCCAGTGTAGTGGAAATCTGAGTTATAAACTTATGCGACGAGTTTATATTTGATTATTCTCTGTTTTGGTATACTAGACGTATAACATGTATCACCTTCGGGTCATACAACCTTTTAATCAAAAATAAAAAAATCTTTACGCAAGAATATAATATAATAAAAGTTTTCTTCAACAAAATATAGTATAATGTTTGTTAGTATTAAGAAGACATTCATTAATATATATTTAATCTTTCTTGGTCTACTTATTATTCTTGAATAACATTTTTATTTATATTTGCCCGTATACACATAAGTTTATAACTGTGTATATATATATTTACTTAGTTTATTATATTTTAATATGTACATATATATATTTCAATGTAAATAAGTGGATATAGTTACCAAATACTTTCTTTCTTGCATAAGTATTCACCTTCACTTTCCTAAATCTGGCAAACGCATACACATATATACTCAATCACGTACACAAACCAACATATTACTATATATGTACACATCAACGCATGCAATGTCACAGCACTCACATGCACAGAAGAGAAGCAAGATTGGAATCCAGGCATGCACGCAAGCTCCACACTCATACATTGTTCTACTTCACTTATTTTCACAGTTTAGCTTACAGGGGATACTCCACACACGCACAAGATAAAACAAGAACTCAACTCATGCAAGAACCTTTATATATACACACAGTGTTACCCCAAAGCACTGCTGCTCTACACACACGTATCATTAGACACACGATGACATACATACGCATAATAATTGGTACTGGGTTGCTCACACAGACTGTCCCACAAATGCACCGGTCGGGACTTGCATGACCGGTGGACCGGTCGGGTCTTGGCTGGAGCTGGGTGAGCACCAGGCTGCGTGCTAGATGATGATTCCAATCCCCCTAGACCATCTACTTTCTCCTCCTATCTAATTAACACTTCTTATCCTATATCCTTTACCTATAAGCGAGCAATGTAATTTTATTTGATATGTGAAGAAGGGTAGAAATATGGATATAGAGCATTGTACAAATGCTCAATTTGACTTATATTTGAAGTGAGCAATATTGACATAGTTGTGAGCATAAGAGTACTCACCTGAAACGAAGAGCTTCACTTCCTTCTTCAATGCTCCACTCACTGCTCCTTCTCTTGCACTTCACCGTAAACGCATTCTTCTTCCAATCAGTGAAGATTCTTTGATTGCAAAGTTGTGTAGAGGTGTTGAGAAGCTATTATTCGAAACCACTTTAATTTATAGGATGTAATTTGATTTTATTGTAATTATTAAATAGTAGGGTTTGAGGAAAGGGATTGATTTCTCTAAAGTGATAAATATAAGAACGCTTCTGTTATATTTGTTGTTACGGTGGAAGAATCAGGAGAATGGAGATGTCTGGAATTTGAATTCTTTGGAAACAAAAATAAAGAAGTCGGGATATTTAGGCCCCATTTGGCTTGTCATTTTAATTTTGTATTTTCGTCTATACAAAAGCGCGTCCGTTGTATGTATTGTTGAAAAACAAACAATTTTATAAAATGAAATTAACATATAAAATAGAAAACAAGTTTATTTTGTTTTTCGTGTTTCGAGAGATAACAAAAGCATTGAGAACAATTCAACTCCTTCGTTTTCCGTTGGTCGTCGCAGTGGCTAAGAATTATAAATCTTCTTCTTTTATTTCTTGCTATTTCTTAGTTCAAGTTGAAAACACAAAACTCAAAATACAAAATGAAACCAAACAGACCCTAAGTTTTTAGGGTTTTGATTAATGGACTTGAGGTATTGGGCCTTAGTGCATTTATTTCCTTTTCTTATCTTTCCAACTTTCCTTTTATTTTGCTTTATAAACATACAAACCCAAATAAAAATTTAATCGCTTCACTAAATCACATTTCAATAAATTACAAATTTATTTATTTTATAAAAATAATTTTTTATAATTTTATTAAATTAATTAATTACCTGATTTAATTCATTTACCAATACGATTCCAAAACTATATTAATAAATTTACTCTTTTCAATTCCAATATTTCTTTTTAATTTCAATTTTATTACATGGTTTCTAACTAGATCTCAAATGAATTCATTATTTATTATTATTTAATTATTAATTAATCACTTCTCAACTACAAGTTGTTATAGAATTGTAGTTTTGTTTTGGGCTGGGACAACAGAACCTGTGGGTCAGGCCTAAATGAACCTAAAAAATATATTCATTTGACTCGACAACTTCCCACCTAGAACCCTCCGAATACAGTTGTCTCAAATGATCTTCACTAACAGGACATAAAACATTGTTCCATGTAGCAGCCAAATCTCGATGATATGACATTACTTTCATTAACTTTGATCTAATTT
Source organism: Allium fistulosum (assembly GCA_030737815.1). Taxonomy (NCBI): domain Eukaryota; kingdom Viridiplantae; phylum Streptophyta; class Magnoliopsida; order Asparagales; family Amaryllidaceae; genus Allium; species Allium fistulosum. The sequence continues at coordinate 906,256,192 of CM060903.1, forward strand.
TATCCAAACAAGCAGTAATGAGAAGATGTTTTTCTTCAAGAATCCATTTATTAAAACTTTCAGCATGGTTGGAAGTCATTTTTCTATATATATTACCAGAAAAAAAGACATTACAAAATTTATTACGTGGAATACCATTCAAAAAGCTATCAAAATAAGCACCACCACTTGCCTAAATTCAATAAGTTTAGATTGAAAATCACTCAAATTAGAAGCATATGCAACATACTACAAGAAAACATGCTTTTAGTTGCATTTATTGGTATAGTTTAAAGCTAAGTTCGACTATATTTGGTTTTCAGTTATATTTTTTTAAGCTTCAACACTACCAAAAAAAATTCAGCTTGCCCGCCAATTTTTATTTCGTCTTTCTGCTTCACTTATACACAAAAAATAAGTTCTGGAAATCATATCCATTTCTTGAACATTATTCCTCTATCTCCCTTACCCTAAATCATTTCCTCCTTCTTCATGTTACCCTAAATCGATCAACCATGATAACGCCACATGATGAAGTCGGTGCCCCAGCCTAAAGTCGAAGTGCAGCTGGAATCTGTAACCGTTGTAGAGGAGTTGTCAACGAGATCTGGAGAATGAGTTCGATGCCGTAGTAGAAGAGTTCGCGCTGCTGACATTAAATTTTAGATGCCATCGCCTTATATCGAGTGCCTCTAATGCCTAAGAGATTGCCATCACCTAGGGATTCGTAGATGTTTGAGAGATTATCGTTGCCCACCGAAATCTAGAATTCACGTCGTTTGGGGAGTCGCTGGAGGTGCGTTGTTGTTGCCGTGCTTACCTGGAACTCACGCCATTTGAAAGAAGCCACTACCTATTGCCTTGTGATGCAGCGCAGAAAGTTAAAGGCCTAGGTCGCTCACGACCTAAGAAGTTCGTAGGTCGCTCACGACCTAGCGAGATAAGGGAGGGAGTAACTATTGCTGGAAAAAGTGGCACAGTCCAAATTGGCGAAGTGTTAGGTCGCATACGACCTAACGAAGCTTTTAGGTCGCTCCAACGACCTACTGAAGACGAGTTACGACCTAATTTGTTGAAGGCGGAAGTTTTAAGTCGCTCACGACCTAATGGGTTTTTAGGTCGCTCACGACTTATGGAAGAATGTCTACGACCTAACGAGTTGGAAGGTAGAACGCTGGAACGACCCAACGAGTTACAGATGCTACGAGCTAAAATGGAACGACCTAAGTTAGGTCGCAAGAAGTTAAGGCGTGAAGTCCTTAAGTCGCTACATGTTTTAGGTCGTTACCGACCTAAAGCTTAGGTCGCGAAGTTCTGATGCGCATGGTCTTAAGTCGCGGAAGTCTGGATGCCGTTGGATTTTCTGCCGAGTTAATCTAAACCGTGGATTCTTAAGTCGTAGGAAGCTGTTGTTGTGTTGGTTGTTAAGTCGCGAAGACGGTTAGGTCGTTGATGGGAAGCTGCTGTGTACTTTAGGTCGTGAACGACTTATGTGAGTCGCTGTAATGTGTTGTATATTTTCTTAAGTCGTAACCTGTTTGTTTTAGGTCATTTGTGGTATGTTGTATGCTTTGTTAGGTCGCGCCTGTTCTAGGTCGCACCATTCTAGGTCGTAGGTCGTTTTCCGACCTAAGTACTTGTATTTTTTTGAAGTTTTTGTGTTGAGTTGTAAAGCTATAAATAGCGGGGTTGAGTCATTTGTAAAGGTTGTTGATTTTTGAATAAAATTCTCTTTTGATTGCTGTGTGCTTTCATCTCAATTGGTAGTTGAGTGTAATCTCCTATCTCCTCTTTCGGATAATCGAGTGCGCTCGATTCAACGATTGTAGAAGCCGATTCGCGGAATCAAGTGCGCTTGATCAACGCTTGAAGAATTGAAGATCTTTGAACCCGGTATCGTGCGCGATCAACGAGTTCGAGATAGCTAGAGTTCGGTATCTTCGGATCAACGAATTTAGGCATTTCAGTATCTTCCAATCCACCGATTACTACATTCACCGATCGAAGATCGTTTTAATTAATCCGCTGCGTCAGTTTTGGTATCGGAGCTTGTTCTAGCCAATCATAGCTGGATCGAGACTTGGAGCCTAATCATTGAGAAATTTGAAGTTGAGCCGTGAGCAAGTGAAGTTGTTCATCATTGTTCGAAGTTGTTTGATCGGATTTGCATTGGAGGCCGAAACTTTGTCCATCGTGTTCATCGCGATTTGCTACAAAGTGGAAGTTTTCGATCCGTTTCATTTTGGGTCAAAGTCCGAAAAGTGTTTGAATTTTGAAGTGTTGAAAAGTTTTGTGAAATTTTCAAGTATGCCGCCAAGAAGAGCTAATCGCCACCAAAACGTAGAAGCTTTGTATCGAAGAGAAGAAGCTGATGAGATGGAGCAAAGAATCAATGAGAATTTTAGTGAAAAGCTTAACGAAGGAATTGGCCGGTTAGAGAAGCTTATGACGGAGATGAATCAAAATCGGAGAAGGATTTCACCTGAATCTAACCATGGGGGTAGTAGAGTCTCACCACATTCCAATCGAGACAGAAGTGTTGAAAATGATCAAGGGCGTGGGAGGAACGTGAATGATCGTGAACAGAGGAATGTAGATAGAAGGGATGATGGTGGTAGGCGTGAAGGTAGTAGAGATGTGGGTGGAAGAGATAGACATAGATATACATCTGATTTTGAAGATGAATATGATGGTGGTAGTGTTCGAGGACAAGGGCGAGGTCAAGGAAGAAATTACTCTGAGTATGATCACAAGTGGGAGTCGGGGATGAAAACTGAAATTCCTGAATTCAAAGGTGGTATGCAAGCGGAGGAGTTTCTAGATTGGGTAGCTAATGTTGAAGAAATTTTTGACTTCAAAGAAGTTCCAGAACATCGTAGAGTGAAGTTGGTTGCTACAAGGCTGAGGGGTAGAGCTTTGGCGTGGTGGCAACAAACTAAACTTACACGTGAACGAATGGGAAAGTCAAAAGTTGAATCTTGGGAGAAGATGAAGAAATTGATGAAAGCAACGTTCTTACCTTACAATTATCAATCTTTGATGTATCAACGTTTGCAAAACTTGAGGCAGGGCACAAAGACAGTTAATGACTATGCTGATGAATTCTATCAACTTATTGCAAGGAATGATATTATGGAAACAGAAGAGCAGCTGACATCTAGATTCATTGGGGGATTGAGAATGCAGATCCAGGATATGGTTAATATGTTCGATCCAAGGTCTGTAGCAGAAGCACATCAGAAAGCGTTGGCTTGGGAGAAACAGGGTAGACGAGGAGGTGGTGTGTTTATTAATTCCGGCAATAAAATGAAGGGTGTTAGTGGGAGTTCTAATATTTCTAAACCTATCAGTAGACCAGTGGTGAAGGAGGTTGAGAAGGCGAAAGTTAACAATGGGTTCAAATGTTACAATTGTCAAGAATTGGGTCATAAAAGCAGTGAGTGTCCAAAGCCAAAGAAGAGAACCATGATTGCAGAAGTTGAGGATGAGGATGGTGATGGGGATTGTTCTAGTCCAGTTGAGGAGGATGAGCAGGATATTGCGTCAGGGGATGAAGGTTGTAATCTAATGCTGAGGAGATCATGTTTGACACCGAAGCAGGAGGAAGATAGTTGGTTGAGGAGTAATATCTTTCAGTCAACATGTACTATTCTGGGGAAGGTGTGTAAGTTTGTGATCGACGCAGGAAGCTGTGACAATATCATTTCAACCGAGGCTGTGACAAAGTTGAAATTGAAGACAGTAAAACATCCGAATCCATACAAGTTAGCATGGTTGAGAAAAGGAGGAGAAGTGAAAGTGGATAGACGAGTTCGTGTTCCATTCTCTATTGGGAAGAAATACAAAGATGAAATATGGTGTGATGTAGTAGAGATGGATGTTTGCCACTTATTATTGGGAAGGCCATGGCAGTATGATCGAGCAGTACAACATGACGGTCGAACCAATAGTTACAGTTTTATGATTAAAGGCACGAAGATTATCTTAGTTCCAAAGAAGAGACAACCGGGAGAAAGTAAGTCAGAAGAAATTGAAGAGCTGAAAACTTTATTATCTTTGAAGGAATTTGTTAAGGAGGTTGAAGAAGAGCCGAAAGTGTTCTTGTTGATTGGGCGTGAGAACAGTAAAGAAGTTGAAATTCCAAAAGAAGTTAAACCAGTTTTGAAAGAATTTGACGATGTATTTCCAGAGGAGTTACCAACGGAGTTGCCACCATTGAGGGATATACAACATCACATAGATCTTGTTCCAGGTGCTGTGTTGCCACACAGACCACATTATCGAATGAGTCCGAAGGAACATGAAGAGTTGCGAAGGCAAGTGGAAGAATTGCTTGAACAGGGGCGTGTGCAGGAGAGTTTAAGTCCTTGTGCTGTACCAGCTTTATTGGTACCCAAAAAGGATGGAACGTGGAGGATGTGCACTAACAGTCGAGCCTTGAATAAGATTACTGTGAGATATAGATTTCCAATGCCAAGGTTGGATGATTTGCTAGATCAAATAAGCGGAGCTACTATATTTTCGAAGATTGATTTGAAGAGCGGATATCATCAAATTCGTATCAGACCAGGCGATGAGTGGAAAACTGCTTTTAAAACCAGAGAGGGTCTATACGAGTGGTTGGTCATGCCGTTTGGCTTATCAAATGCACCAAGTACTTTCATGAGGGTGATGAATCAGATTTTTCGACCGTTCATTGGGAAATTTGTGGTGGTGTATTTTGATGATATTCTGATTTACAGTGGGAGTCCAGAGGAACATTTGAATCATCTTAGAGAAGTGCTGATGGTACTGAGACAAGAACAATTTTATGCTGCTACGAAGAAATGCGTGTTCATGACGCATAGTGTTTTATTTCTGGGGTATGTTGTTTCAGAGAAAGGAATACAGGTTGACCAAAGTAAAGTTGAAGCAATTAGAGATTGGCCACAGCCCAAGACGATAACGGAAGTTCGTAGTTTTCACGGGTTGGCTTCATTTTATCGGAGGTTTATTCCACACTTTAGTAGTGTGATGGAACCTGTTACAGATTGCATGAAAGGTAAACAGTTTGCATGGACAGAGGAAGCAGGGAGTGCTTTTGGGAAGATCAAGGAATTGCTGACGTCTGCACCAATTCTAGTGCTACCTGATTTTCAGTTAGTGTTTGAACTACATACTAATGCATCCAAGGTTGGGATTGGAGGGGTGTTGAGTCAGAAGGGACGTCCAATTGCATATTTCAGTGAGAAGTTGTCAGGAGCGAAGATGAGATACAGTACGTATGATGTGGAATTCTATGCTGTTGTACAATCTATTAAACACTGGAGACACTATCTATTTCAGAAGGAGTTTGTTCTGTATACTGATCATGAAGCATTGAAGCATTTGCAAGGGCAAGACAAGATTTCAGCGAGACATGCATCGTGGATTGCATATCTGCAACAATTTACATTTGTTGTGAAACACAAGTCGGGAGTGACGAATCGTGTTGCGGATGCGTTGAGTAGAAGAAATCACTTGTTAACTACATTGAAGGTTGAAGTGACGGGGTTTGAAATATTGCCAGAATTATTCGACAATGATCCTTACTTTGCAAAGTTTGTTAATAAAGTCAAGGATGGGAAGACGGATGAGTTCATAATGACAGATGGTTTTCTGTTCAAAGGAAATCGATTGTGCATACCGGAGGGTAGTCTGAGAATGAAGATTATCAAGGAGTTACACGAAGAGGGACATGTTGGGAGAGACCGAACCTTACATTTGATTTCACAGTCCTATTTTTGGCCATCGATGAGGAAAGAAGTGGAGAGGTTTGTTGAGAGATGTCATATCTGTCAAGTTTCAAAAGGAACTGCGACTAATGCTGGGTTATATATGCCGTTACCGGTACCAACTAAACCATGGGTTGATGTGAGTATGGACTTCGTGTTGGGATTACCGAGGACACAGCGTGGTAACGATTCCATTTATGTGGTAGTTGACCGATTCTCGAAAATGGCTCATTTTATTACGTGTAAGAAGACGGCAGATGCTGTTCATGTTGCTCAATTGTTTTTCAAGGAGATCTATCGACTTCATGGATTACCAGAATCTATTGTGTCGGATAGAGATACTCGTTTTCTGAGTCATTTTTGGTTAAGTTTGTGGAAAATGGTGGGAACGAAGCTGAAGTTTAGTAGTGCCTATCATCCGCAAACTGATGGACAAACAGAGGTGGTTAATAGATCATTGGGAAATTTGTTGAGGTGTCTTGTTCAAGATAATCTGAAGAGTTGGGATGTGAAGTTATGCCAGGCAGAATTTGCTCATAATCATGCTATGAATCGAAGTACTGGGTTCAGTCCATTTCAGATAGTATATTCGAGTTTGCCGAAGGAACCGTTGGATTTAACGGTAGTGTCACAATCAAAGAAGACAGTTAAGAAAGCTGCTGATTTTGTTGAAGGGCTGACGGAATGTCATAAAATCGTTCAAGAACGATTAGAGAAAGCAAATGAGAAGTATAAACAATCTGCAGATTTGAAACGAAGGAGTGTTAAATTTCAGGAAGGTGATTTGGTTTATGCAGTGTTAACAAAAGATCGTTTTCCGGTAGGCGCTTACAATAAATTGAAAGCACGGAAAATTGGTCCAGTGGAAGTTGTGAAACGAATCAATGAAAATGCTTATAAATTGAAGCTGCCAGATGATGTGTATACGTCTGACGTGTTCAATGTTAAACATCTTATGCCATATCATGGGGATGAATCTGTTGTGGAAGAAGAGGGTGCAAATTCGAGGTCGAATTTTTCTCAACCTGGGGAGGATGATGCAGCGCAGAAAGTTAAAGGCCTAGGTCGCTCACGACCTAAGAAGTTCGTAGGTCGCTCACGACCTAGCGAGATAAGGGAGGGAGTAACTATTGCTGGAAAAAGTGGCGCAGTCCAAATTGGCGAAGTGTTAGGTCGCATACGACCTAACGAAGCTTTTAGGTCGCTCCAACGACCTACTGAAGACGAGTTACGACCTAATTTGTTGAAGGCGGAAGTTTTAAGTCGCTCACGACCTAATGGGTTTTTAGGTCGCTCACGACTTATGGAAGAATGTCTACGACCTAACGAGTTGGAAGGTAGAACGCTGGAACGACCCAACGAGTTACAGATGCTACGAGCTAAAATGGAACGACCTAAGTTAGGTCGCAAGGAGTTAGGTCGCAAGAAGTTAAGGCGTGAAGTCCTTAAGTCGCTACATGTTTTAGGTCGTTACCGACCTAAAGCTTAGGTCGCGAAGTTCTGATGCGCATGGTCTTAAGTCGCGGAAGTCTGGATGCCGTTGGATTTTCTGCCGAGTTAATCTAAACCGTGGATTCTTAAGTCGTAGGAAGCTGCTGTTGTGTTGGTTGTTAAGTCGCGAAGAAGGTTAGGTCGTTGATGGGAAGCTATTGTGTACTTTAGGTCGTGAACGACTTATGTGAGTCGCTGTAATGTGTTGTATATTTTCTTAAGTCGTAACCTGTTTGTTTTAGGTCATTTGTGGTATGTTGTATGCTTTGTTAGGTCGCGCCTGTTCTAGGTCGCACCATTCTAGGTCGTAGGTCGTTTTCCGACCTAAGTACTTGTATTTTTTTGAAGTTTTTGTGTTGAGTTGTAAAGCTATAAATAGCGGGGTTGAGTCATTTGTAAAGGTTGTTGATTTTTGAATAAAATTCTCTTTTGATTGCTGTGTGCTTTCATCTCAATTGGTAGTTGAGTGTAATCTCCTATCTCCTCTTTCGGATAATCGAGTGCGCTCGATTCAACGATTGTAGAAGCCGATTCGCGGAATCAAGTGCGCTTGATCAACGCTTGAAGAATTGAAGATCTTTGAACCCGGTATCGTGCGCGATCAACGAGTTCGAGATAGCTAGAGTTCGGTATCTTCGGATCAACGAATTTGGGCATTTCAGTATCTTCCAATCCACCGATTACTACATTCACCGATCGAAGATCGTTTTAATTAATCCGCTGCGTCACCTTGGATGCTCTCGTTGAATTTGAAGGGTTTGCTTTGGGTTTGAGGTATGTATGCCTTTCCTGAATAAATTGAAGTTATACAAAAAAATTGAAGTCATATTAGAAACTGAATTCAACTCACACACATAAATTCAAATCTATGTAAAAACTGAATTCAGATTAGAAAATACTAGTGAGACTGGAGAGATGATTATGAATTAGTTTTCTAATAAGGATACGAAACTAATTGCTGTTTGTACCTAGTTAGTGGCAACAATTTGTTTTAGCTTGGTTTAGTTGAATTAAAATATGAATGTTTGATTATAACAAATGTTCGTTGTGCAGAAGATATCATTCAACAGTTAATATGTGTTTTATTACAACATATGTCTGAAAATTTGTTTATGCAATTATAGATGTGATTTTTTTGGTATAGTACTTTTAGAAGAACAGAGAAATTGAAACATGAAATGAGATTTTCACATTCAGTTGATAATCATGTTATTTTCCTGTAGATCAGAGTGAGTAGGATATGTACATTTTCTTATTAATAAAATTAATCAATCTGAACTAATAACATGGTTTTACCATATCAATTTCTCGTGATAATTCTGCTATGTGCCTCAAAACTCAAAACCATTCTTAGTTTTAAAAACATGTATTATTACAATAACTTGAATGTTACGAAAATATTTAAATCAAGTCACTGAATTTATTCATCATAAACTGCTAGCAGATCTGTTACTGATATTTATAATTTCATATGGACTTTGAAATTTGAATCAAATTCAAATAATAAAATGAAAAAAAGGAAAACAAAAATATTGGTGTAAAAGAAAAAGAATAGCGAAAAACCTGAGAATTCTTCTTCTCGGCAAGCTTAAAAATGAAAACAATGATACCAACAGCATGTACAGTCTCCGCTGCCATAAAAAAATAATCTAGCCTTTTGAAAATGAGTTTCATTATAATCACCAAGATGACAATTGTTGACATTGAATTATCCTGAATAAGTTAGATTAGATATGATTGCTATGTCTTTTAGTGTATACACTACTAGAAAAGGCTAAAATACCGACAGCAACTGACGACGGCTTCCGACGGGCCGTTAGCGGCCGTCGGAAACCGTCCGAAATTCGCGAATTTTAGGCCTCAGCCGAGACTTTTCTTCCTCAGTCATTCAACATGGAAAAAAACTCAAAAACCCCCAAAATCCCAATTTCTTGCTTCCAATCCTCAAATTCAAGTTTCCGGATCCTCCACGGCTTCCTGATCGCACTATGTTGCTTTCAATCTCAGATATAATCTCTTATTTTCGCAAAAAATACAATTTTTACCCTAAATCTAAATTTGTATAAGTTGATAAATTAATGCTAATTAGTGATTCTAATTATTTCTAATAGCCTAATAATGGTTTATAGTATCACATGGTATACCTATTTCATTTGTTAGCATGAAATTGTAAAGAGTAGGTATAATTTGTGATTTTGTGTGTATGTGTAAACCATTATATATATGTTTTTTTATCATTGTCTTGTATTAATTGGAATAAGCCATAGAACTTGAAAAAAAGTTAGTTATCAAAAAACAGAGATACACTCTACTTCAGTCGAAGTTAGAATCATCCATGTCCATTGCTTTTAAACATCTTGACTTGTATAAAAATGAATGCATGAGTCTCAAAAAGAAATTGACTGCGTTGGAAAATGACAACAGTATTGAAGCAAACTTATTCGATAAAATATGCGGAATAATGTGGTAAATTAATAATTTTTTGAAATATATAAAATTAGTAAATTTTCAACCATTTACAAACAATAATATATTGCATAATAAATAAGAAGACAAACTATAAAACTTCCACTTTTTGTATAAGCTACTTTTTTATTACGTCCTTAGAGAGTTTTTGGCTCCGTCCGACAAGTGTTGTACATGATCGTTATATAAATATTCGTTTTTTGTCACAAAACAGACATTTATATAAATCTGGTACAATACTTTTTGGATTTGTCCTTGTATTGGACAAGTATTAAACAAGTAAACAATTACATTTCATACATTATTTTGTTTTGAACGATTCACAAAATTCCACCGTCACTTTTCCTTTTTGTTTCCTGTGTACACGCATTTGTGTACAATGCAAGAAACAAAGGAGAAGTGCTGCCGAAATTTTGTTGAATCGTTTAAAACGAAATAATGTACAAAATGTAAATGTTTACTATGTTTGTAATGGGAAGTAGGATAATTGACCAGCAAAAAAGAAAACCATAAACCAACATTTCAATATTGTATTCTTAGGCGTGTATCGATACATTGAAAAATAAAATGTCAATTCATAAAATGGCCAATATTTATTTTTGAATTTGTGACATATTTTTTAAATATGAAAAATGATCGATTATTTTATTGATCGGAGGTGATAGATGTATCAAAGAAGGGGATTGAGAGCCTCAATAAAGGAAGATTTTTATAATGGTATAAACATATTTGTTGAATTCGCTTTAAGTAATAAGGGAAACGATATAGAAATTCGTTGTCCGTCTAGTATGTGTAAATATTTGAAGTATTTGTTACCCGATATTGTGAAAGTCCATTTGTATAAAAATGGTTTCGTGCCGGAGTATTATGTTTGGGATCGTCATGGGGAAGTTGTAGCACATACTTCTGCAGAGTCTGAATTAGAGATTACTGGTAATGAAATTGTTACGACGAATCGAATAGAAAATATGGTTGAAGATGCAGCACGATCAATGTTCCCTATGGTTGAAGTTGATGACGACGATGTAAATGTTGAAGAACAAAATATTGAAGCAAAAAAAATTACGATTTATTGGATGCTGCTAAGAAACCTCTTTAGGATGGTTGTAAAAGCGGCACTCAACTATCAATAACTGTAGAATACATTATGATGAAGTCAAAATACAATATCACCGAAGCCAGATTTATAGCTGTTGTACAAGCTACAAAAAGACATATGCCGCTCAATAATTTAATGTGTGAAAATCACTGTAAAGTTAAAAAAAATTATGTCGGATTTTGGTTTACCTTATCAAAAATTAGATACATCTTTAAATGACTGCATGTTGTTTTGGAAAGAGGACATCACTCTTAGGAAGTTTAGAGTATGTAACGAGGAAATGTACAAACCAAGAAAAAAGAAGAGAAAGGAAGTTCCATACAAACGTATGCATTATTTGCCCATCACTCATAGGCTTCGAAGATTATATGCATTTTCTGTAACTGCATCTCATATGAGATGGCATAGTGTGAGAACAGAGAAAGAAGGTACGTTGACACATCCAGCCGATGGAAAAGCATGGAAATATTTCAACAAAACTTATCCCAATTTTGCAGCGGAGAGTCGTAATGTTAGACTTGGATTATGTACGGATGGTTTTTCACCATTTTCTCAATTTGGTGCTAAATATTCATCTTGGCTCGTTATCATCAAACCTTATAATTTACCTCCGTGGATGTGTATGAAAACGCAATATATGTTTCTTACTGTCGTTCCTGGCCCCGACGGTCTGACACAAGAAATCGACGTTTATTTACAACCGTTGATTGAGGAGTTAAAAACATTGTGGAACGAAGGAGTAGAAACATACAACGTTTTAAAGAAAAAAAAATTCATATGTTTGCTTCTTTGTTATGGACTATAAGTGATTTTCCTGCCTATGCAATGCTTTCAGGATGGAGTACATCCGGTGGTCTAGCTTATCCTTATTGCATAGAAGAAACACGGGCATTTTCTTTACCGAATGGTAATTTTTTTTTATGGTTTGACTGCCATCGATGTTTTCTCCATGTCAATCATCCCTTCATAGGAGATAGAAAACTTTTTAGCTAATAGAGTAGAAAACAGACAACCACCAACGATATGGTCAAGGAAAGACATATAAGAACTTGTAAGGGACTATCCAAAGATATATGAAACTGGAGTGCAAACATAAATTGTAGGTAAATCGACTAATCATAATTGGTGCAAACAAAGTATATTTTGGGAGTTGCCTTATTGGAAAGATCTTCTGCTTCATCATAATATTGTTGTGATGTACAACGAGAAAAATGTATTTGATAATGTTTTTAACAAAATTTTGAATGTCAAAGGAAAAACTAAGAACGATTTGAAATCAAGACGTTCCCAAGCTTCATATGAAACCAAACGACAGTAAAAAAAACCCAAAGCATATTATGAGTTAGATAATAATCAAGTTAAAGTTGTGTTAAAATGGGTGGAAGGATTAAGATTTCCTGATGGGATTTCATCAAATCTTCATAGATGTGTTGACTTTAAAAACGGTAGATTGAGTGTTATGAAAAGCCACGACTGTCACATAATGATGGAAAATTATTACCCGTTGAATTCAAAGAACTATTGCCCTTAAAAGTTTGGAAGATAATAATGGAATTTAGTCTTTTTTACAAAAAGCGACTATGTTAAAAGTGCAACGTTTATGTAAACTTGAAGAAGATATTTCTATATTGCTCTGCAAATTGGAAAAAATATTTCCATCAAGTTTTTTTAATGTAATGGAACATTTACCTGTTCATCTCCCATCTGAAGCACGACTTCGAGGTCCTGTGCAATATGGATGGATGTATCCATTCAAGAGGTATGAAATATGTTTCCTATTAATTTAATTACATTCGGAAGTTAAAGTTAATATAAATTAATTTTGCATAGATACTTGAATCATCTGAAGAAAAAAGTGAGGCAAAAAGCACGAGTTGAAGGTTCGATATGTAAATCTTACATCGAAGAAGAAGCTTCGTTCTTTTTCTCTCACTATTTCAGTGACCATGTGAACATATCATTTGAAAGTGTTCCACGTAATAATGAAGGCGACGAACAAGAGTCCTCTTAAACAATGTTTATCTATTTTTAGACAACATGGTCGACCTTCTGGAAAATGTGTAAAAGTATGGTTAGACGATATAGATCTTACATATATTGTGCAATTTATATAATTGATCAGATTTATTTTGCAAGTTATGTAATTTATGTCATTTATGAAACCGAATCTGCTTATCGTCATTTACACCATTTATATCATTACCATTTCTGTCATTTATTTAGCAATTTATGTTAAAAATGCAATGTATTCTGCTTCTCGTCGGAATATGAGACCCAATCTTAATCAGGTATATTTTGCACTTTATGTCATTTAACTATAAAATATATTTCATTATTATGCTATTATTCTCTTTTAAAATGATGTGTCTGTGATAGGTATCATATCGTCCAGAAGGAGTTCTTTCCATTCATCAGGAGGCGATGGCAGTGGCCTATCGTAGCCGCCACAGCGTTCCGCTGTGTATCTGGTACTTAGAGCGGAGGGGTAAGTATTAAACTTTTTTCAGCATCTTAAATAGTTTGTCACTACAACAAAACTGACTTCTGACAGCATCATTTCTCAGCGTTTAATTTTCGAGTGCGGTCAAAAGTAATTTTGAGAAGAAACTTATATGCTTGCAACGCTGTCAATTATGCATTGAGGTTTAACTCCTTTTTTTATTTGCCGCCCAACACAGATTTAGGTATATTTTTTGTTTGCCGCCTTTCATTCTCATCTTCCCCCGTAAAAAATCGTTCCTGTGAGGTCAGTGTTGACGTTCCATTCCTACATCCAAAAAGAAACAAGATTTTTCTCTATCGATTTCTTCATTCATTATTCTGGTTATCCCTTTTCCATTAAAATCTTATCTCAAAGATGCCCTAACTTGATTTTTCTAGGCTTCCAGCTTAGTAATATAAATTGCAGGTTTCATTGCTTGCAAGTTGTGTCCAACTTTAGCTGAATACAATTCAGCTTTTTCATTCGTCAAATTCCAACTGAGGAGAGCTTTCTAAAAGCTAGGTATAAAAATTCAGGTTCGGTTTTTCCATTCATAAATTGAGTTATTTCTTACCCTAGATTAGGTTCAGTTACAAAAGTTTTAATGCCTCGAGTTTAATTTTTTATTACTCTTTATAATGTTGAATGCCTATATATAATAAACATGAAATGAAAAGTGAAGATGATTTGATGATTAATTTATTTGGTATAGTGGATATAATTAGGGAATATATAATAACCTACGATGTCGGGTACATGTCGTCTAGGAACCCATATATAAACACAAAAACATTTCTTATTTTCTTTGATCGATATAGATATAAGTAAAAATGATGATAATTGTAGTAGCATCTTCTTAAAACAAACTTCAGTTATGAAGCAGAATGATATATAAACCTTCTGAACCAAAACTACAATTAAAAAAATCACATGCACGTCTAAACTAATAAATCTTGTTAGTTCATTGCCATTCCATGTAAAAATCACCTAACAGGCCATTTCCCTTCTAAATTTGACTGAGAAAATAGTACCCTTTCTATAAAGTGTTTCCAAGGTGTAGTTTCCTTATGTCGTGCTTGTACATTTTCACTTCCCCATTAGAGATTGACAGTTGATATGTTAGTTTCTGCATGTTTCTTATAACATCCATTTTATATTTCACAAGTTGATGTTCTGTTACATTTTTTGATACACTTTTATCAAGCCTTTTTTCCATTTACATTTTTTTGTTTCTTCTCATCAATACAGCCCTTCTAAAGTTCCTTTAGACAAGTCTTACAATGATTTGGTGTTATCTGGCAAGTGATATTCTTCGAAGAATGTGATAAATTCCCAGAAAAGAACTAGGTGAGAAGTAAGTATGCCACATTTTTTGGAATTGATTCTCTAGACACCATCCTGTGTGTTTTGCAAGTTTAATGCTGTTATATTTATTTTGTTCGAATAATAAATTCAAATCATTAAGAAACGTTCGTTATTATCCATAAAATTAAAACCTTATATTTATTTTGTTCTATGTGAAATATATGTCATGTCCATGCAACTTCTTATGCTAAGTAATAAGAATATTTGGAAAGGATATTAATTCTATTTTTTTAGGGATATAAATGTTTTTTATGGACATGTAAATATATTGATGCTATCATAGAAAAATCGATTCATATAATCCACAGATATCCAATAAAGCTAACATCAAGTTCAATCCAGAATAAACTATGGTTAACATAAGGCAAAAAGATGTTCGCTAAAAATTAAATTATATTACATATTTACAAAAATATAGGAAAGTTTATGTGACAAATAAAAGTCAATAAACCTTGATCAATATATCAAAAATTAAATTTCAATAATTTTATAGCAATGAGATATTTTAGATATAGTCAATTGTATATTAGTCATTTCTTATTAATGTGTTTCTTAGATAGCAAGTCATATAATGTTATTTTCGAACTAATAATAGTCGGACATCCCCTAATTAATCGAATTCCAGATGCCCCTTTTAGTGCTCCATTAAGTTTATTTGCACAATACTGCATTGAAAGTAGTCCTATGGTACATTTTGGGAACTTGACAAAGGTGCACGAAATTTTATTAGTTGAATTTATACTGCATAGTAAAATTGATTGCAAATTTCCTATTTCATGCTAAAAATTAATGAATATGAAGATATTCGTATGTTGTGTTGAATAAATGTTTGAAATTTTTGTTTTACATTATGCTATAATGCATTGAATGATGCTTTTGATATTTAATATCATTGTAATATGTTATCAGGTCAGAATGTTGCTTTATATGGTAATGGTGATTCAATAGTTCATCCAATCAGTAAGTGAAGTTCTGACATGTGAAATTATTTATGCAACCAAATGATCGTTACCTATGAGAACCATGATGTTTTCCATGCATTAGTTAGTCTTTTGTGGTATTCTCTCTTATTTATTTGTTCTTCTATTCGGACCACTAAACTTTTTTGAGCAGAATGTCCCGTATACTGTTAAATAATAAACACATACATAAGACTTCAACTTCATTCTACCGGCACCTATAACATCGGACTAGTTTGTCTACTTCCTCAAAATTCTTTTTTATGGTGGTTATTTGTAGCTTAGTTGTGAATATTTCTATTTATTTTCCTTGCCATATAAATCCTTTCATTGATTTATATTCAATAATTAAAAGTGTAGGTGATCATGCACCTATGCTTGTTGATGCTCTATATTCACTCGATACCTTGCCCACTAGGCTTCTCATAAGTGAACCAAAGAATGAAACATGAAATTGTATTAACCATGTTTTCTTCTCAAGCTAAAACAATTGTTTTGGATAAAGCTTATAGTTCTTAAGCATGTTTTATTAAGAAGTACCATCAAAATTTCAAATCTGTCATACGTTTGTGCATTTATATAATTCATTTCTTTTTAAAAAAGTTCAAAATAATGTTGAAGTGTTTCTTAGAAATTGATCAAGTCTATAGTAATTCATAATCTCTTTCATTAACTCAAGATGGCCTTCCTCTTCATTGTCTTCACTGACTAATATTGCAAAAATATTGAAGGTTATTAAGTTGTGGCTACGCTAGATGTTAGTTTGAAATTGTCTTCATTGTCTTCACTAACAAAAAATTTAGAATACTCCTTAGGTTTAACTATGGAAATGGATTGGAGGCTGAACTTAAAAGATTTGAAAGTGTACTCGACTTTCTTTTTTATATTATAATCCTGTAAAATGTCGATGATTTCTAAATAGAGAACTACATCGTATACCTCAAATATATCGCTTTTTGAGGCTGGGTCATCATCGTTGTGTACAAGTTTCTGGTTTACTTGTGCTGCCATGTTCACTCCCAATTGCACCGGCAGTCTGTTCAAAAGGTGGAAATATTAATATTTTTAGCTTGATAGAATAACATTTTTTATATACATCCAAAAAGTTACTGAAATTCAACCCACTTCAATTTATCCATCTTGAGATCAGCAATATTTTACTGGCTGCAATGTTTATTTTTACTAAGTAATGGATTGCAAAAAGAAACATGTGTGTTTTCACTAGCAATGTGATGCTGAGTGGGTAATTTGAAGAAACTTTTAGACTACACTGGGTTTAGAGTTGTTTTATATAAAAATATGCTAACTGGATTGATATAACTCTCAGTGTTCATTTTATTAAACTTACTTTATGTACTTCTATTTTCCTAGAGTCATGGTAAGGACACCATCAAATGTCCATAAAATCATGATTTTTTTAATATTTCTAAAATGTTTAAGGGAAAGAATACTAAATGTTGCCCTTAGCAATACTGTACTCTAAAATGATTTACCAATGATTGAGCCTAATAACCCTGACCCATCAAACATTAGCTTGCTCTAAAATGCTTTTTTTCTCTTCTTTTGCAGCAAAATGTCACCAAATCAGTTGTACCAGATGAACCTGGTGGTAAGAGAAAGGAGGAAATTTGTGCTAACTTCAGATAAAATAAGTGTAAGTTTTATTATTTTTAATGCATATTCTTTTCCTACAACTTAACTAATCCGTCCAAATATTATACTGCATATATTTTTCTCAATACTTAACTAACATGTCTAAACTTAAACTCAGCTATCGTTTAAGTTTTATTATGCGAAGTATAAATAGAGAATATAAGATCAAATGAATAATTATGAGGGGGAAAATTAACAAGTTAAGGTCAAAACTATGGAAGAAAGTAACTTTGTGATTGACTTAATATACCTAGCAGTAAGAACTGAAAGCATTCAAGTTTACATCTCTTTCAACTTGACATTGCAGTTCCAAAATTGACATAAAATTGATGATTTTCTTTACTATGCTACAAACAGCGGCCTCACTGCTTCTTGTTGCAACAGCTTAGTTGTTGCTGCTTGCAGAGTGAAGTATTTGGTTCAGGTTGAGCGAAGCATTTGGTTAAAGCTTTTGATACCTTACTCTTAATTGGGGATTATAGTAACAACAATGAAGGAAAGGGACTGCAGAAAATACTCAGTTAGAACAGTATGTCCATTAACCTGCTAAGCAAGAATATAGTTAAAACTTAGGATAAACATCATGACAAAATCATGTATATATCAATGCAAACCAAATACTACAAAATGCATGATAGTCCACTGAAGTATAGTTAAAAACTGAGTATTACTCAATTAAAAAACTGGGTGATACTCCATTAAAAACTGAGTAAAAAACTTCACATAGTTTTAAAAAACTAAACAAAATCATATTTTTTTTATAATTTCATTTGAATTCATGAGTAATTTTGGTATAGTTTCTGATTACATTTGATGTCAGTTTTATGATTTTTCTTCTTCTCATTTGGATTTTCAGCACCTGACACAATAATCTTCATCCTTTTTATTTTTTGTAATGTGCATGCTGCTATATAATGCATATGCTTTTATTTCAAAAGACTTCACTGCAGCAGTCACTATCTTCTTTGCAATTTTCTTTCTTCTTCAACTTGAGGTTTTTTTAGATAATAGAAGAGTACATTATTGAAGAAAATGTTACTTTATGTACAGAGAGTAGCATAATGCAAATAAATATTTGCAATGATGAAAAATATGTTGGTACTTTAGTATTCTTGTTTTTTACTTTAATTTTGCAAGTCGTAGACAAGCCTCTAGAGCTATTTGAGTTTAAAATTCGTAATCCATTAAAATTTCTTTTTATGACTTCTGACACTTTTTCATATTTGATTGTTGCGACCATTTCTTGCGGGTACTTGGTAGAAAGGTCGGTATAGTTGCAATAATCAAAATACATCATAGAGTTCTAACCATTTGCCGAGGAATAAATAAACCACTGAACTAGTGCAGATAAGAGATGGCCTCACTGCAGTAATAAAGGGCATTTCAATCGATTCTACACTGAAAAAGAATGACAAACTGGTTGTTAATATGCAGTAAAATCTTGAGCTATATTATTTTGGTCCGTAATGCAAGATTTTGCAATGCTGCTTCAAAATATATACCAGCATAAGGGCTATGAATGTGTGCTTTGAAGGAGGGGAAGATTTACCTTTGGGTAAATATGGGACTAGTATCAGGAGAGAATTTGCAATGGACAGGTCGAGGGATATTTTGGTTGCCTACATGCAAAATGGAGAGTATTTGCTGCCTGATCATGGGTTTCCAGTGAGGGTTATTTTGCCTGGGTTTATAGGAGGAAGGATGGTGAAATGGTTGAAGAGGATTGTTGTTGCTCCAAGTGAGTCTGATAGTTATTATCACTACAAAGATAACAAGGTTTTTCCTGCCCATGTTGATGCTGAACTTGCTAATGCTGAAGGTATGATCTTATATCAATATAGAGTCGTATAGATATTGAATTGGTTTTGTATGAGAAAATAAATAATTGTTTTGTAACTTGATCTTTGTAGCGTGGTGGTACAAACCGGAGTATATTATCAATGAGTTGAACATCAATTCGGTGATCACTACACCAGGTCATGAAGAGAAACTTCCGATCAACTCTGCGACAACACATATGCCTTATACCATGAAGGGCTATGCATACTCAGGTACTTGACAATCTTGGCTGATATTTTAAGTGTTACCGATATTGAGCAAAAATTTAACAAAGATGATCGATTTACAGGCGGAGGAAAGAAGGTGACAAGAGTAGATGTAACTCTGAACGGAGGAGAGACATGGTTAGTGTGCACAATAGAGCGTCATGAAAAGCCAAACAAGTATGGAAAATATTGGTGTTGGTGTTTCTGGTCATTACAAGTTGAAGTCCTTGACCTTTTGAGTGCTAAAGAAATAGCCGTTCGTGCATGCGATGAGACCCTAAATACCTAGCCTGAAAATCTCAACCGGAACCTCATGGTAATATATATTTTTAACGCGGTTGCACATTTACTAACTAAAACTCCGAATACGTAGCTCACATAATATGTGTATCCAGGGTATGATGAACAACTGCTGGTTCAAGGTTAAGGTGAATTTCTTCCGCCCTTACAGAGGAGAAATAGGGCTCATATTCGAGCACCCAACTCAGCCAGGCAAACAATCAGAAGGCTGGATGGCTAAACAAAACCACATAGAAAGCACTCAACAAACAAAACCTCTTAAAAAGAGCACATCCACACCTTTACTGAACACTTCCACAAAACAGTACTCTCTATGCGAAGTCAGCAAGCACTCTAATGAAGACTCCGCTTGGATTATCATTCACAACCAAGTCTATGATTGCACTGCATTCATTACGCTGGCACCGACTGTACTGAAGAGTTTGAAGCCATACATTCTGAAAAAGCTAAATAAATGCTCGATGCATACATAATAGGTGAACTGTGTGCATCTACTTGCTCTTCTGAAGCTATTCCTTTGCCACCAGTTCAGGAATCAACTCAAGTTTCTGCAGGGTTGTCTATGGTTGCCCTTAGCAATCCTAGAGAAAAGATACGTTGCACACTCGTGTCCAAGAAAATTGTATCTAAAGACGTTAGATTGTTTCGCTTTGCCTTCCCAAACCAAGATCAGGTTCTAGGACTGCCAGTAGGTAAACATATATTTTTATCCGCATCAATAAATGGAAAACTGTGCATGAGGGCTTACACGCCAACTAGTTCGGTCGATGCAGTTGAGTACGTAGAACTTCTTATAAAGATTTACTTCAAAGATGAAAATAGTAAATTCCCAAATGGTGGACAAATGTCGCAGTACCTTGAGTCCTTAACCATAGGGTCTACGATCGACATAAAAGGACCTGTAGGGCACATAGAGTACAAAGGTGAAGGGAAATTTATTGTGGATGGAAAGCCAAAGTTTGGTAAGAAGTTGGCAATGATAGCTGGGGGAACTGGAATTACTCCACTGTACCAAGTGATTCAGGCAGTGTTGCAAAATTAGGAGAATGACAAGACAGAAATGCACCTAGTGTATGCAAATAGAACAGAGGCTGATGTATTGCTGAAAGATGAACCAGATAGATGGCAAAAGGAGTACCCGAAGCAATTCAGGGTGTGGTATGTGTGCAGTGATGTTAAGAATAGGAAGAATGGAAGTACAGTGTTGGTCGAGTGGACGAGAATGTGCTGAGGAGTGGCGTGCCTTTAGGAGGATGTGAAGATACATTGGCATTGGCGTGCGGGCCGCCGCAGATGATTCAGTCTGCGGTGATTCCGAATTTGAAGAGCATGGATTAAGATGTTTTTTGTATATTAATATTGTTTTAGCTAGTTTATTTAACAGATTATTATTCATTAGAACATGTTATATATATTGGTTGCTTGATTATACTCAAAATTTAGTTTTGGAATATGCAAATATAGTGGAATGTTAATGCTGTAAAAATCATATAAATAGAAGACAACGTCTATTTTAATGCTGTCAATGAAGAAACAACAGCGTTTAATTCGTGTTGTAATTATCATTAAATAGTGGGTAACAGCGTTTATTAAACGCTGTTGTAAACTGTAGTAAAACATCATCCCAACTGTAAAAACATAACACAACACGCATTAAATGCTATAATAAAAATATTAACAGCCTAAATAAAACGCTATCAAAAGAATAATTTCCACAGCGTTTAAAATTAAGCTGTTGTAAGTTCTCTTTATATGATAGCTTGTCGTTATACAGCGTTTGTTCTAACGCTGTTGTGTCATATAACAACGTTTAATAAACGCTGTGGTATCAAATTTTTTACAGCGTTTTCTATTTTGCTGTTAAAACTTTTGCATCTACGACAGCATGTCGTTATACAGCGTTTATAATAACGCTGTCGTATCATATAACAGCGTTTTTGAAACGCTGTCAAAAGCTGTTTTTGGTGTAGTGTGTGTACGAGATAATAATCTGTATCATATTTAACACAGGGGTTTTGACCTATAGCCGTCAACTGTAGTTCTATCAGTTTCGAGAGATTCGTATAAGAGTAGGATGACGACTTGTTGGCCCAAGTGGTATAATATCCCTTCCCACATCCTGGAGTGTATATGGCAGGATTTCATTGTAACTATAATCTTTTGTTTTCCATTCTTAATTTTTTTGTCGCTTATTATTGTTTATCTTTTATTGTTTAATTATTTATCGCTTGTTTATCATGAAATGCAGGCCGCAGTCGACGTACAATCAGATGACCTACAGTTGGTACGACACTACTGGATGCAGAAGATGAGGAAGAATTACAGAGATTCTATGTCAACTGTGAAGCATAAAGTGTAGAAGCCGAACAGGATGGGAGCGAGTGTGTGGGGAGGGTAGCTGGAACATTGGGATAGTGATGAAGCGAAGGTAAGTGTACTAAACTTTTATTAATTATTTGATTGATACTTAAATATCAAAAAATATTTGGTAAGTAAATAATGTATTGCTTATTTAAATGTACAGGCAGAGTCGGAAAAAAAATCTGCAAATAGGAACATAAATCCTGTCATTCATCGAGAAGGGTCCAAGTCGTTCCAATAATAGGAGTTAATAAATTTATTAAATGTGAATTGTAAATAGTTATTGTGCTGTATAATTTTGAAAATACAATAATAGTACATAATAATCAATTTCAGGAAGCTGAGGTGCAGGGTCCCATATCGTACATGGATGTATTTACCCGTACTCATGCCATCAAACATGTAAATCCACACGGGACAGTTTCATATACATGGCATGACGATAAAACAAGAAAGAGCTATGCAAGCATATTTTAGTTTATATACTATTAGTAATTGTTTTAATTATTAAATTATAATGAATTAAGATATCATACTATTAATTTCAACTGTATTTTTATTTGTTCATGCATGCAAGGTTTATGCAACAACGACAGAAATTCCTTGAGGAAACTGGTCGAGAGCAACTGACTACGGATGAGGAGGACGTTATTTTTGAGTCATTCATGGATCCACCTTCACGGAACAGGCATTACGGCTTTGGCAATCAAATGGTAATGAATAATATATTAAGATATAACAATTTAGTAATCTTTCAGTTCTAAAGAACTTCACATCGCTTTAGTTTCAATAATAAGTTTATAGATATAACAATTAACATATTCTACTGTAGCTTTGATAGTAAGATTATAGTAATTGAACTTTCACTGAATTAAATAAGTATTGTAGGGTAGACAGAGGGGAGCCAGCCAAACCAGAGCTCGGATCGATCTAGCAGAGATCGAAGAGTTGAGAGCTATGGGTGGCGCAGCTGGAGGAGCAGAACCGTCGGTAGGCCATTGAGATGACACAGCTGCTGGACCAGCGTATTGCTGAGTACATGCAGAAGATGGTGCCCGCTTTCCATCTTCAGCTGGTTCTGGAGGTTCTAGAGGTGATCGACAGGAGTGATAAGTATGTTTTTGTTTTGCGTCATTGTTTAGTAATTTTTGATGATACATTAAGTTGGTGGAGTTGGATACTTTGAAATGTTGTGTATATTATTTGATGATACATTTGGTGATGGTAATTTTGACATTTGGGAGTTGATGGTGGGGAGTTAATGAAGGATTTCTATATAGTACAATGAGACGTAAGTACATTATGTTAACGAAGTTTTGGTTTGATTTTATGCGAGTTATGCTTGGTTTATTTTTTATGTGATTTGATTATGTTTGTATGATTTGATATTATATTGATTTTATGAATTGGATATGTGCTTATGTGTGGGAATATATTATGTTTCTAGATTGTGTACAGTAGGAAAGAACGCAGTAGAAAATGCAGAAAAAAGCTTCAAGTTTTCTGACGGTTGGCTATGGCTTGTAGTCGAAATTTTCAAACGGCTTGCGATGGCTAAATTCCGACGGCTAATGATGGTTTTTTGCACTCCCATGGTCGTCCATGTGTCTTCGACGGCCTTCTAGAGTCGTCGGTAGGTCCGTCGGTAGCCGTCAGAAATATTACGACGGACGTTGTTGGAAGCCGTTGGAAAAACTGTGCGGCGATGGATATTGTTGTGACGGATTTTTCTGTCGTCTTCCGACGGCCGCCGATGGCGGCCAGCCGTCAGAAATTGTACGTTTTCTTATAGTGATAATGTATAGGTTTTGAATATTGATGTCGGCTATTTAGTGTATTTCGATCTTTATCTTTTTTGGCATTAAATGTAAAGAAAAATAGATGACAACTTGCCTGCACATATATGTTGAGTTGGGGTTGTATGTAAATACAAATCAAGGGCTGGGAATGACTTATAAACGATGTTAATGTTGAATTGGTGACTAGCTTGTACACGTTGTATAAATTGACACTTTGATTTGTCTTGTATAAATTATTCATATGCCATGTTTATTCTCTGACAATTGATGCAGGAGTCTGGCGCCTTGGGTAAAGTAGTGAGAGATATACCTTCTTCGGCTATTTGTGATTCTAGAGCTTTCGATGCTGTGGCCTTTAAAGATGCAAATAAAGTAAAGCCTATCAAAGCCATTGTTGAGCAAGTTTGCGAAGGTAGCACCGTGCGACTCAATTTGCTCCCATGGTTCCAATTTGTCCAAGCATTTGTTGTAGGATTTCAGGTAATTTCTTAGTATCGTATGTTTTAGATGCATGTAAATTATTTTTGTTGTTTTTTATATTTAAAACACTATACCATTGTTTGTACTTGCACTTTGAATTTAGATGTTTTGTTCTTCAACTTGGAAGTTTTATTCTTGAGCTTTGAACTTTGATAGAAACACCCATGAAACTATTTACTCATTACACTTTAGTATAAAGGTGTATTGCTAATAAAGAGAATTTGTTAATATAGTGAACCATTTATATGTTTCAAAGACACAGTTGTAAAAGTCATTCAATCCTAACTCCTACTATAATAAGTTAACTGAGTTTTATAAATAATAATAATAATAAATTAACTAAGTTAACCAAGTTAATAAATATTAACTAAGTTTTGTTAAAATTAAACGAGTTTTATAAAATTAACTAAGTTTAAGTTAACTAAACTTTATAAATAATAATAATATAACCAATTTAACAAAGTTTTATAAATAATGATGATGATGATGATGAATTAATTAAGTTTATAAAAATTAAATAATTTTATAATAATAATAGTAGTAGTAGTAATAATAATAAATTAACCAAGTTAACCAAGTTAATAAAAATTAACTAAGTTTTGTTAAAATTAAACAAGTTTTATAAAATTAATTAAGTTTAAGTTAACTAAATTTTTTAAATAATAATACAACTAATTTAACAAAATTTTATAAATAACAATAATGATGATGATGAATTAAATAAGTGTATAAAAATTAACAAAGTTTATAAAAAATTAACTAAATTTATAATATTAGTAACAATATAATTAGGTTAACCGAGTTTTAATAATAATAATAATAAATTAACTAAGTTAGCCAAGTTGATAAAAATTAACTAAGTTTTGTTAAAATTATACAAGTTTTATAAAATTAACTAAGTTTAAGTTAACTAAATTTTATAAATAATAATAATACAACTAATTTAACAAAATTTTATAAATAATAATGATGACGATGATGATTAATTAACTAAGTTTATAAAAATTAACTAAGTTTATAAAAATAATAAAAATATAATTAAGTTAAATGAGTTTTAATAATAATAATAATACAATTAAGTTAAATTAGTTTTAATAATAAAAATAATAAATTACATAAATTAACTAAGTTAATAAAAAATTAACTAACTTTTTTTAAAATTAAACAAGTTTTGTAAAATTAACTAAGTTCAAGTTAACTAAATTTTGTAAATAATAATATAACTAAGTTAACAAAGATTTATAAATAATGATGATGATGATGAATTAATTAAATTTATTAAAATTAACTAATTTTATAACAATAACAATAACAATAATAATAAATTAACCAAGTTAACCAAATTAATAAAAGTTAACTAAGTTTTGTTAAAATTAAACAAGTTTTATAAAATTAACTAAGTTTAAGTTAACTAAATATTATAAATAATAATAAAAATACAACTAATTTAATAATATTTTATAAATAATGATGATGAATTGAATAAGTTTATAAAAAAAGTGGAAATTAGTGGTAAGGGCCTCTAAGTCAGGCCCATTTATTTTCTAGGACACGGTTTCGAATGAATTATTTTGTAGGACAAAAACATACGTCCGACCATTTTTTCAAATTAAATCGTCTCAGCTGCAAAAGGCGATTTTCCTAATGTCCAAATCTTTGATTTTCTCCTAATGTACAAATCGGCAAAAGACAATTTCTCCTGATCTCCAAATCTGCAAAAGTTGATTTTTATCTGAATCTACTAATCTGTAAATGTAAATTTCTTCTAATTCGATTTTAGTTTAAATTAAACTTTGGTCTATATTAGGAATGAAATCATGTTTGAGACGTTTATGTTTTTACATGTTGCAAGAAAGAAAGGAAAATTGGATTCTTTAGTTCTTCAGCTCTGCTGCCAGCGGTTTCTTTAGTTTATTTTCTTCTCTGCTTTCACTAGGTTCAAAGATTTGTATTCTCAACTTTAATTTACTATGATTCCTATTTATTACATCTTTATTAGTTGTTCTAGTATGAAATTTTTATGAAAGTAAATAGGCAAATGGGATTATTGGTTATGAATCATTGCTAACCAATTTCTCTCGATCGTCTAATTTGATCAGGTGATCTTTCTACATTGATCAGGCGACTTGCGAATTACTTAAATCGATCAGGTGATCTTTCTAATTTGATAATGGGCTCTGAAAATCAATGTTCAAGAGATCAGTTAATGGATTGTGGTGATGAAAGGTTTTTTGTTTTTGTTTTTTTAAGTATCTGTTTTGTTTGGTTGTGATAATAATTCCTCAATTTGTTATCTTTTTAGTCCACTGTTCTCACTTCCTCGTCAAATTGTTTGATAAATGAATTTGTATTTTTGTTAAAAGCAGTATACAAATAAGGCTTATTATTAGTTGCTGCTTTGTTGTTTAGTTTTGATATTTGTTGTTGACAGTGCTTCTTCTTTAGTTATTGTTGAATGTGTTAAATGGATGACATTGTGATTTTGAGTTCTGGAAAAGATAAATGGTTTTATCTTTTTCTGAAAAGTGGGCTAAAAAGGTGTTTGTGATGTAATTAGTTGTTAATTAAGATTAGATGTTTTCAAATATTTTCATACACATATTTATTTGTTTACATCTTTAATTGTAGGTGTTATTCATCTGTTATGGTTGTGTTTGATTTCAATAAGAATTCTTTTAGTGCTCGTTTTGGATTGTATGCTTCTATTTCTTATGTTAGGAATAAGATTTGTGAGGAGTGGAATAATTTTACTCCATTATGCTTCGATATTTTTTATATTCGAGAATCAAAGACCACCTTTGTTGAAACAAATAGTGATCGTCAAGCTGTATTATGCTTATCTTGGTATAAAAAGGAAGAATATTTGGTTTTTTTTTAAGGTTGAAGAATAATTCCATGAATAATGTTGTTGGTGAAAGTAGCAAATCTTGTTCAGTTGTTGTTGGAGAATCAAGTAGTAATATGTTAGAGTATGCTGATGGTTTACAGTCTGGTTTTACACAAGAAAGGGATTTACATGAGCTGATGAAGAAGAATTCAAATTTTGAATTTTTTTACTGGGGTAGGTCAACAATTTGATTCTGCTCTTGGATTTCATCGAACAGTTAGTGTTTATTGTTTGAAGAGTGGGTTTAAAGTACAGTATATTAAGAATCGTAAGGAACGATTGACAGTTCGATGTGCTGTAGATGGTTGTCCTTTCAGGATTCATGCTTCTTGCAAATTGAAGCAATTGGACCAATTGTTTGTTAAAAATATTCATTTAAGTCATACTTGTGGTGGTGGATTTCGATCAACTAGTAGTCCAACTATTAATATTGATCTTATGAGAATTTTAATTGTTAATCAAATTCGTGATGAGCCAAAAAGGAAAATGAAAGATATTATGAAAAGTTTTAGAAGAGATTATGATGTGGATTTGAGCTATTATTTTGCTTATAAGGGTAAGAAAATGGCTATGAATGATATTTATGGTGATGAAAAGAAATCTTATAATGATTTGGTTTGGTATTTGAAGGCAATGAAAACAAATAATACAAATAGTTACTCAAGTATGGAAGTGGATCCAGATACTAATCAATTTGAGAGAGTTTTTGTTTGTTATGAGGCATGTATCTTTGGATTTTGTTATTGTCGTCCTATGGTGTTTTTAGATGCAACATTTTTGAAAGGTCGAAGTGGTATTTTGATGGCAGCTACTGCAAAAAATGGGAATCAAGGTACGTTTGTTATATTCCTCTTTGTTATAAATTTGGACTTGATAGTTGTGCTGCTGTAATTTCATTTTATAAATTTGGTTTAGATAGTTGTGCTGCTGTAATTTATTGTTGCTGTGTGGATTAACAGTGAATGTATTTTGCTTTTTTTTTTGTTTCAGGTTTTTTTCCATTGGCTATGGCTCTCGCTCCTAAGGAAAATGAAGAGTGTTGGAGTTGGTTTTTGACCCACTTAAAGAATGCTCTTAGTTGTGATAGACCATTGACTTTTTTAAGTGATAGACATTGGGGTTTGCTTTTAAGTATTCCTAAAAATTTTCCAAATAGTTATCATTCTTATTGTTTGTATCATATGCAAAATAATATTGCTAGTATTGTGAAAAGTGGAAGAGGTTTGTGGGTAGCTCATTTACTAGAACGTTGTGCTTCAGCTTCTAATTGTTATGAGTTTGAAAAGGCTATGTCAAAGTATAAAGAAATTGGAGGTGCGAAAGTTATTGACTATTTGAATGATAAGCCATATGACCACTGGGACGATTTATTTTTTCCTAGAAAAAGATATGGTGAAAATAAGTCTAATGTAGCCGAAAGTTTTAATTCTTGGATTTTAGATGAAAGAAGTTTACCTGTCACTTCATGGCTTGATGGTATTCGGGTTAAACTTATGATGCAAATGTCTAATCGAAGAGAAGAGGCGTCTAAGTGGACTAGTGTGCTTTGTCCAAAAATGGAAGCTCGTTTGTTGAAATTGAAGGAAGAAGGATTTGGATGGAGTGTTTCTAAATCATCTAGGTATGTGTTTGTATTTTATTATATGCTTCTCATAGTTTTTGAAAAAGATAAATGTCTTTATCTTTTTTTCATCTGCTATATATCATGTGTATTATGTTTTGATTTTGTTGCTGCATGTTATTTTTGCATTAAAGAATTCATTTTGTTATCTGACACACTTTTTTGCACATACTTTGAGGCTTATGTGTTAGAGAGAATATATATAGTGTGAATAACTTTTGTTTGGAAATTCAACTTGTTTATATATATATGCAAGATTGTGTCATATGTATGTTACAATATAATGGCAGAATTGACAGTTTTCTTGCATATGTATGTTAGGATATTTTGATAATCATTTTTTAATTTTAATTCAACATTCTAAACAAGAATAGGATAGACATAGATCAATGATCGTAAACTTAACCAGCACTCTTTTGTTAGAGTTTTTGTTATACAAATAATAATATGACTGGAAATTCAGATTCAACAATTGAGAATGATATGAAAGATGCCTTTATACCAGCATAGTGAAAGCAATACTCTTTACAGTGAAAACTCTCACAATCTAACATCCCATGAAAACTATTTAGATTTACAAGAGATGTGTGTTGAAAATTCAGGTAAAATTAATATCAACAGTTCTGTCAACTTTGTCTCTGATATTAGACAAAATCTTCACTAGCCCAATGATACTTGACAACACATGTAATAGTGGTGAACATCCTTTATTGCGTTTAGTCTTCATAGTTCTATTATGTTTCTTTTGTAATAGTGGTAAACATCCTCTATTAGGATCTTCTGACAATGATTTTCCCAATATTTGTTTTGATGCTAAAATTCTCGGTTTTATTTTCTGTTGTGGTTGTGTAAATTTTTAGAGCATATCGCTGTTACATTTTTTGCTTTAATCTATTGATTTTTTTATAGTTGATACATTGATTAAGTTTTTTGAAATTTTGTAGGTATATTTTTGAAGTTCATTCTCCAACGTCGCAAAAAGTTGATCTTAAAAATCCTATATGTAGTTGCAATCAATGGAAAGTGACGGGTTTTCCTTGTGTGCATGCTTTGAAGTGTATTTCTTTAACCAGAAATTTTGTTTATGAATATATTGAGAATTACTTTACTGTTGAGTATTATCGAGCTTCGTATTCACATGTGATCTATCATATTCCAACTTTTGATAAGGAAGCAATTGAAGCTGAGGAATCATCTACTGTTCTTCCTCCTAAGCCTATTCGTGGAGCTGGTAGTCCTAAGATGAATAGAATTGAAAGGGCTGATTTTCATGCTAAGCAAAATAGATGTGGAAAGTGTAAAAAACTAGGACATAATAGAAGGGGGTGTTCTTTGAATAATTGAGTTGAGTGTTTTAATCCAATGTATTTGATTGATTGTTCTTTGAATATTTTGAGTTGAATATTTGAATAATTGAGTATATTGAATTGTTGCTGATATGTTTCTGATTATTTTTGGTTTTAAGCAATTTTTATGTTTAATTGTTATTTGGTATACATTGTTGTTATTTTTGTGAAAAAGATAAATTCATATTTTTTTTTGGTTCTGTTATAGATCAAAGATCCATCAATCTACCAAGTGTCCTTTGCTTTCCAGAAATTATTTTTCTGTGCCGTTACACTAATCACTACAAGAAATTTTATTTTTTGTGGCGCTCAAAAAACGCTACAAAAACTTTTGGTGGCGTTTTGATAAACGCCGCGAGAAAACATGCGACTCAAAATCCATGATTTTTTGTTGCATTTATTTTAATGCCACTATAAATGCATTTTTGGCAGCGTTTTTCAAACGCCACCATAAATCTTTTTGTAGCATTTAAAAAATGCCACCAAAAGATTTTTTGGCGCTACTAATAGAATTTCCAACTTTACCCTTGTTTTAAGGTTGCATTTACTCAACGCCACTATATATATTTCGGTAGTGTTTTTGAAACGCTACTAAAAGTTGTTTATTATTTTACACCATTTTTTCATGCTATTATTTCCTGTTAATGGTCTATTTTGGTTCTATTATATCAATCAACAATCACTCATATAATCATCATATTCAAATAAGTTAAAAAACACATTAACCATATAATCAAATAAAATATCCATAACCATTCCAATACAATAGTTTTTCGACAAAATGACCTAACTCACATACAATAACCATTTGTATACAAATTTACACATCGGGTACTAATAAATATTATATCTAACTAGTGCTAACAAAACGTTTGATTACCCATAATTCTTTGTTGCATACACAAGTGAAAGCTAGCATCATCAAGTCCAAATTTGCTCTCTTCAAAAGTCCGATGCCTACACAAGTGAAAGCACAACAGATAGTCAAACAATTACGTTAACTCGTAGAACTTCAAATATGAGATCAAACATCTACAACATTATACAAGTATATCCTACTATAAATGATGTCCTATAAATTATCAAAGTTATAAAAAAATGAAGTCATAGACTATGGCTGTATTGAAGTCAACAGAAGTAGATACATATAGAGTCATAGACTGAAAGTTATGCGAAGAACTCACAAGGTAGACAAATCCTTCCGAAGCTTCAACAATCTCTTGGGCTCTCTAACTGGAGATGCTGACCTACTTTTTGGGCTTCTGCTACCGTCAGGTGAAGGGCTCCTGTATTTTCTAGATTTTGGCAGAGGGCCCTTGATTGAATCAGATGAAAGTAAGTCTGGATACTAACCTGACGATGGCAATACTTGTGATTAGCCCTATGCGGGTTTTTTTTAACATATGATTTCTCTAATTAGATCTTGATTTACGTAGGATCAGCTCTATATGCGCAGTTTTTATTTAGATATTAGAAAAAAAAAGTACCCTTTCAATTGTGTCACCAATATGAGTACTTCCCATGACACGGTTTCATTATTATCAAATCAAATGAAACTATGTTTTAGGTTTTATTCGGATAGAATAACTTATCAAACTCAACAACTTTAAAGCAACTTGAAACAAAAAAGCACCTTCATTTGCTCTTGATCACGGCTAACCAAGAAAGAGTCCGCGCCAAGATGTTCCACCGCTTCCTTCTCCTTACCTGGAGAAGTACTATGATTTAGTAAACTATATTCATAATTTTCTTAACCTTCCATCCACTTATAATCTTACAGTTTTACAGGGAGCCCAAGTCACAAAATAAGAAACCATTCTTCAAATGTTATACTCCTTCAAAAACTACAGCAATAACATGCTACTGATAAAATGGCTGTTAGGTACAATGAATACGTGGTAATCAATCACTAACGCTTTGCCTGACAATCGAACAATCAACAAGCATCCGCTTAAATAGTTAAATGAACGGCTACTTATTCTCATAACTATCATGGTATACTAATCAATTTATTGTTGCTAAATCATAGGGACATGTGAAAATGTAGAACAATTTACTATAAAATTGATTAGGGGAATTAATTATTCTCATTAACAATGACTTTATGGATATGAGGTATGTCATTTATTCCATATTTGTAAAATAAGCAGTCTGTTTGTGTAATTAATTGACAATGTTAGAAAATGTCAATTTATTAACTTAAAACATGGAAGCCTAGTTGTTGGAAAAGAAAGTTTATCCCCGCTAATTGATAATTCATCTACATCCAGTGTTTGCATGTTTCATTGCAGTTCATACAAATATAACTATTATATAACGTAGCAGCATGCCAGTTTATAAAATACATCAATATTAGCTCCCAAAATTGATATCAAGCATATTATACCTATTATTAACCAAACTATAAAAATTAGCATCACTGAACCATAACTAAACCTAAGAAAATCCTTAGAATTCACACTAAACTTTAAAAAAAGGTAAAAAGACGAGCAGCAAAAACTGATAAACAGCAGAATATACATTAGACAATGAAATCAATTTGGAAAAACATGATAGGCCAACCTTGGTAAATATTTAACAACCTAACTGACACTCTCAATGCAGCAGTTTAGAATACAACCTAGAAAACACGGAAGATGTACCTTTTGAAGAAGGCAACTGCTTTCCGTCTTTCTCATAAGCGAACTGTCTTTTTGCTTGGCATCTAGCCATCGGGCTGCATATACAAGTAGTCAAAATTAATTATTAGTAACTTATTTCAATTTTAGTGTTTGAGAACTTCTTTTAAAAAACTTGCAAAAATTACTATAAGAAAAATTGAGAACTATTTGTTTCTTATGACTTACGAAGCGATTTCATAAGCAATTTGATCAAGCTTTTCTACTTAGAGCAACTCTAATGCGTTCTACCCTTAATATTCATGGGCGTCTATCAAATAATGCCCAATCCAATTCAGGATTCTGGGTGAAAACTGAATGTTATATTCGTACACTTCTACTAAGAAATTACATTCGAACACTTCTACTAAGAAATTACATTCAAACTCCTCTACTAAGAAATTATTATTCAAAACTACTCAGAATTCAAACTCCTTTTAAGAAGATTCAATATAAGTTACCAAATAGCTTCCCAATGTTTAATTGTTCCTTATATAATCTATTTCCTCCTGATTATATGGACATTTATTCTGTGTTTATGTTGATTTTCACTGAGGTCTTTTAAATGTTTTTGTTCTTAACCAGCTTTGCGCACCGACTCGCCCGATGAATGAGAGCTGGGTTTCTGCTACTTGCATTTGTTGGAAGCTATTTTTGCCTTCCTTTGGCCTGATATCTTAAATTTAATTTTAAATGCTTAGTTTGTTGCTGCCATTAATTGGTACTACTACAGATCAGTGCATTTTTCAATCAGAGAATAAAAGCTTGTGATGAATTTTTGAACCATGATTGTAAGTGGAATAAATGTTCTCATGCTTGCTTTTACATTTTGCATTAGTTCTGGGAACACTACTGTCGACCATTTTAAACCTCAGTTGCACATGTAAAATCTATATCCAACAATGACTTTATGGATATGAGGTATGTCACCTTATCCAATTTTAAAACAAGCCATGCTTCCTTAGCTAGGAAATCAAGGTAGACATCTTAGCTAGGAAATGAACGACGCTAATTTTCACAACCATTCATTCCATTTCAATTGGTTATAACTCTTTTAATCCTGTTTATTTTCCATCGAAGAGGAACTTTGAATTAAAAAAGTCCTTCTGGTCTACCTAACTACCAAATGATTTAACTATAATGTTATTATTAAAGTTTGAATTGAAGAATGAAAAGATGATTTTTGTATTTCAATCTGTATTCTCTTATTACAAAAAACTGTATTACTTCATGCATACAGATATAATACAGATACAAGTATTTATAACAATAAAACAGTTTGGGCCAAAAGCCCAAGTACAGGTTGGCAATCCGAACCAATGATGAGAAGAAATAGCAGCCATAGGATAGCCTTCAGATGAAAGGCTGAGATGCACTAACACGGAAAGAGTAAGATATGTATTAGTTTGGAACCGTCTCACATACGAAAGCTAATACTCCCCCTCAATTCAAACTAGGGTTAGGTTTAGAGCCATGGCGACGAGGCGATTCAGCGACAAGGTGAAATCTTTTGTTCCGATCAGGGGAATTGCTTGATTTGAACTCAGCTAAGACTTCTGCATCTTTTACTGGTTTGATTTCTCTGACCTTTAAGTCTTCTCTTAGTCTATGAAAGCTTGACTTCGATAAGGCTTTGGTGAGTATGTCTGCTTTTTGATAATATGTAGGAACATGGCATACTTGTAGCTTTCCTTTAGTTACCTGTTCTCGAACAAAATGTAGATCGATTTCTATGTGTTTGGTTCTGGAATGCTGAATTGGATTGACAGACATATAGATTGTACTTTGATTATCACACCATAACGTTGCTTTCTCATTATTGCTGACTTTAAGTTCTGATAAGAGTGATTGAAGCCACATAATTTCAGCTGTAGCACTAGCTACACTTCTGTATTCTGCTTCACTGCTGGATTTAGAAATGGTAGATTGTTTCTTTGAACTCCATGAGATTAAGTTGCCACCAAGATATATACAGTAACCAGTAGTGGATTTTCTGTCATCTAAGTCTCCAGCCCAATCTGCATCACTATAACCCACTAGATTTAGATCTCTGCCTTTTTTAAAATGAAGCCCAAAATTGATAGTGCCTTTAAGATATCTGAGTACTCTTTTGATCCCTTTCCAGTGATTATCCAATGGATTCTGCATAAACTGAGATAATTTATTAACACTAAAGGTGATATCAGGCCTAGTTATAGTGACATATTGCAGTGCACCAATGATACTCCTGTACTGTTTGATATTTGATATAGACTCACCTTGATTTTTGGAGTATCTTTGGTTACTGATCATAGGTGTAGATTGAGGTTTAGCACCATCCATTTTGGTTTTGTTTAAGATATCTAAGATGTATTTCTTTTGACTGAGAAATATATCTGTAGAGGATGATTTTAAGACCTCTATACCTAAGAAGTAATTCGGTTCACCTAAATCTTTTATGGAAAATTGTTTGTGAAGATACTTGATTAACTCATTTATTTCATCAATGTTATCACCTGTTATAATCAAGTCATCTACATATATTAGTATATATATAGATGATTCATTTGTGATTTTGATAAAAAGTGAGTTGTCAGATTTGGTGAATTGAAAACCCTTGTTGGTTAGAGTGGTTTTCAGTTTGTCAAACCATACTCTAGGTGCTTGCTTGAGGCCATATATAGCCTTGTTGAGTTTGCATACAAGACTATTGTCTTGTATGTAGCCTTGTGGCTGTCTCATATAAATGTCCTCTTGCAAGACACCATTTAAGAAGGCATTATTCACATCTAGTTGCCTTAAGTACCAGTTTCTATGTAAGGCAATGGTAAGTACAAGTCTAATGGTAGAGGGTTTTACCACAGGTGAAAAGGTTTCACAAAAATCAAAACCATATTCTTGTGTATACCCCTTTGCAACAAGTCTAGCCTTGTGCTTGCTTATAGTGCCATCAGGATTTTTCTTTAACCTGTAGGTCCACTTGCAGTTAATAATGTTTTTATTACCTGGGGGTGTGACCAAATTTCAGGTTTTATTTTTGATAAGGGCATTGAATTCTTCATCCATGGCTGCTTTCCAATTTTCATTACTAGCAGCTTGAATGAAGTTTTCAGGCTCTTTGTCAAGGGAAGATGTTATAGTGTAGACCTTTGGTTTGAAAATGCCACTTTTGGCTCTTGTAATCATGGGATGACCTGCAGTTGGTTGACTTATCATGAGTGGTGACTCTGCTTGATTAGTTTGCTGTATGTTGTCATCATAACTGCTAATTTCTTCAGCTAAGTTTTGATCCTCATTTTGACTGTTGTTGCTTTTTGTTGTGACAGACCTGTGCTGACTTGAAGGGCCTTGCAGTTCACAACCTGACTTAGATGGTACAGTGTGTTGTGGATTTGAAGCACCTTTGTTGGCATCATCATCATTGACATCCTCTTGGATGTCAGTATATAAAGGTAAATGTGGGATAGACTTACTTGGATTGTAAACCTTTGCAGTAGTCTTTATATCTGTCTTACTAAAAGGAAACACAAATTCATTAAATACTACATGTCTGCTTATGATAATTTTTCCATTTTCATCCAGGCACTTGTACCCTTTTTGGTTTGTACAGTATCCAAGAAAGGTACAAGACTTTGATCTGAAGTTTAGCTTGTGCTTATTGTAGGGTCTAAGACATGGAAAACACAAACAACCAAAGGTTTTTAACATTTTATAGTCTGGTTTTGTTTTGAGTAATTTCTCTATAGGACACATGTAATTCAACACTTTAGTTGGGAGCCTGTTAATTAGTTAAACAGCTGTACTAAAGGCTTCAGGCCAAAATTTAAGGGGTATTGAAGCATGTGCAAGAAGTGATAAACCAGACTCTACAATGTGTCTGTGTTTTCTTTCTGCTAACCCATTTTGCTCAGAAGTGTAAGGACAAGTAGTTCTATGAATTATACCTTTTCTTTTAAAGAAATCATCAAGTGGTTTGTATTCACTACCACCATCAGTTTGAAAAGTTTTTAGCTGACAGTTTGTTTGTTTTTCA
The DNA here is from genome assembly GCA_030737815.1 of Allium fistulosum. NCBI lineage: Eukaryota > Viridiplantae > Streptophyta > Magnoliopsida > Asparagales > Amaryllidaceae > Allium > Allium fistulosum. The sequence goes on from CM060903.1 coordinate 906,292,947, forward strand.
GCCATAGTTATGAATTGAACAACAGCATTATAAGTGTCAGACTTAGCTTTAAGAAAGTAAATCCAAGTGTATCTAGAGTAGGAGTCAACAAAAGAAATGTAATAATTGTATCCATAGTCAGAACTATAGGGTGCTGGACCCCATAGATCTGAAGCAATCAGATCAAGAGGTTGCTTATACTCAGTTTCTGAGTTTGCAAATGGCAGTTTATGACTCTTGCCAAGTTGACAATAAGTGCATACATAAGGTGATGCATACTCATTAAAGGAAATTTTATTTTCTAAGAGTATTCTCTTAACTATTTTCTCATTAGGGTGTCCTAATTTGTAGTGCCATAGCTCAAATGTGTTAACACTACTTTTAGATATCATAGAGTTATTGCAAACATTATCTTCAGAAGTTGATATATTTTGACATGGTTTTACATCAATATGTCCATCAGTTTTGCTCAACATTGAGACATTACAAGAATTTTCAGCTATAGACTTTTTGCAGTTTACAGAATTAAACTTGTATAATCCCCTATCAGCTTCACCCTGCAATATAATTTCCCTAGTTAGCATATCTTTGATTAAGCAATGTTTAGGATAAAATTCAAAGAACACATTATTATCTCTAGCAAATTGGGACACACTAATGAGATTCTTTTTTATTTTGGGTACTCTTAGGAGATTATTTAAATACATCATTCTTTTTCCTTTAATGTGTGCATCCCCTATGTGTGTGATATTTATACAGTCACCATTACCTAAAGAGATTAATTGAGTACCTCTATATTCCCTGTTGCCTGCATTAAGATTATCCAGGCTGTTGGTTATGTGATTGGTAGCACCAGTATCTGGGTACCATGCATCATCCTGGGTCTGATCAGTTTTAGTGCCTTCACTTAGCTGACAACTTTTGACATCATTTGAATCAGAATTACCTTGAGCTTGGACTAGATTGGCACTACCATTGTTGTTGTTCCTTTGATTGTTTGAATTTTGTCCAGGTATGTAGTTCTGATTAAATCTGAAATAGCATTTTGCAGCAGTATGACCCATTTTCTCACAAATTTGACACTTGGGTCTGGTGTTGTTGTTCCATCTACCCCTGCCTCTAGATCTGTTAGTAAGGCCTCCTCTCTGATTGTGTTGATCACCTTTATTTTGATTGAAGTTCTTACTTTTGGTAGTGTAGTTTATTGATATTTCTGAATCTGTAGTCCTTTTGTGATCAATTCTTGCTTCATGTGCAAGAAGGGTAGACTCAACAAACTGCATGTCAGGAATAGTTCTTTGAGTAGTAAGAACAGCTATAACAGATTCATAGTCTGTACTTAATCCATTTAAAACAGTCAAGACTTGTTCATCTTCAGGAACTTTTCGTCCTGCAGCTTCAAGAAGATCATATAGCCTTTTGATCTTGGCTATATATTCTCTCATGGGTTCATCTTGTTTTCTAATGCTTTGGAGTTCTCTTTTATAATGCATTAGCTTTGCACCTGATTGTGTGTTGAACACCCTTTCAGTAGTGAGCCAAATTTCATTTGCAGTTTTGCAACTTATTATTTGAGGTAGTAGCTTGGGGGTGATGGATGCCATGAGCCATGAACTTATCAATCTATCTTGCCTATGATACTTTGTGTATTCATTATTACTGACTACTTTATTTTCAACAGTAATGAATTTGGGAGGAATGACTAGAGTGCCAAGAATGTGCCCTTCCAGGCCATAGCCTTCTATGGCTGTTTCAACTTGTACTCGCCAGAGAAGATAATTGTCTTCATCTAGCTGAACAGTAATCAATTGGCTTTGAGGGCTGATGATAGTCTTGATCAGATTACTTGCTTCAGTGGTCAGATCTGGAAGAACAGTGTTGCCAACATTACCAACTTCTGAATTGCTGTCATCAGACATGATGATTGATGAGAGGGTTGGAAAGTGAAACAGTGAAGAGAGATAGTACAGGCAGGTATGAATCTTTCACTAATCAAGAAATGTGATGAATCAACAATTTCAAGACCAGATGCAACCAATTTTGAAGATAATTTCTTTAAGATTCAGGTATGGCACTGGTTGGTTTCTGATTTCTTGATTAGAGAAGTGAATACTTGTTTTGTAATATCCTCAATATAGTTTCTTTCAAGAAGTCTTAGATGCAACCAAGAACTTTATTCTTTTAGGATGGCACTCGATTTCTTGATGTAAACTATATGAAACCCCAAATGATGAGACTGAATCTGATGGGGAAAAGAACACCAAATGACACTGTGACAGTGGATGGTGATTCTTGAAAACAGTTGTGATAAGAGAAATGATTTGAATAGCTGTTAAGCTTTAGAACTGCTCTGATACCATATTAAAGTTTGAATTGAAGAATGAAAAGATGATTTTTGTATTTCAATCTGTATTCTCTTATTACAAAAAACTGTATTACTTCATGCATACAGATATAATACAGATACAAGTATTTATAACAATAAAACAGTTTGGGCCAAAAGCCCAAGTACAGGTTGGCAATCCGAATCAATGATGAGAAGAAATAGCAGCCATAGGATAGCCTTCAGATGAAAGGCTGAGATGCACTAACACGGAAAGAGTAAGATATGTATTAGTTTGGAACCGTCTCACATACGAAAGCTAATAGTTATAGAATTGAAATAATACATTTTCATTTTAATTCATAAAGAGTTCTTTTGGTTCCCTCAGTGGAAAAAAAAAGCTTTTGCGTTTACCAACTCCTGCAACCAAGATGCATCAAATTAGGTTTGGGATAACCTTCGAAGAATTAATGAACAATGCCTGGACACAGCACGCCCTCGAAATGCACTATTTTAAGTACCTACCTTTCATTTTCATTCCTTAGATGAACGCCCTTAAATTTACCTCTCTAAAACAATTTGTAAAGCGTACTTTGAATCGGCCTCCATAGGCAAAATATCATTTTAGTTCAAAGAGGCTGAAATTTTTTCAGTGCCTACTCAAATTAATACGGGGACAATTCAGAAAATATCCCCTCATTCATAGGTTTGTAATTTCGATAAGTAATATGAATTTACATTAGAAAACGATTTAGATTTTCCGTTGTTAAAGAGCTTGGAGTTGGAGGCTCTGCAGCGGTGAAAGTGCATGAAAGTATAACAGTAGGGCCAAGGTTGTTGATTGTAAATAAAGTTCAACGGTCAACAGTTTATTTATATGTTTTATTGTTTACTTTATTATTCGTTGGTCGTGTTAGCTTGGCTTTATGAACGACAGACAGTACAGTCAATGGAGAAACAAATTCCTAACAAACAGGACAATAATAGGAAAAAAAGTAACCTTGAAAGCTTATGGCAATGATGCAACATTCACCCTAAATTAATATGTGATATTTGATGCACATAAATTATGCACACCCAGGAATTATGTAGAAGTTAACTGATTGGTTTTGTTTTTCCCTTGTACTGGATGCAAGCCGCCTGCCCCGAGCATCCATCTCTAATCGCCGTTGCCCTTCTCTAGTCATCGCTAGCCCGTTTCCAGATGAAGTTGATGGTATGAAAGAAAGAGTTGAATTGTTGCTCAGAAGGACCAGGAACACATCTGATGAGGACAGAACAGAAGGCTTGAGAAGGTGTGAATTTATACTAATAACCGTAACATTACAATTCAAAAAAGTGACAGCACTTCTCAACCAGTGTTATGCTTCCTATAGTTTACTAAATCCTATTTTCTGTACATGCTTTATGTGGAGACAACAAGCCTGATCAGAAAGAAAATCAAGTTGCTTATCTATGCAATACTAAAGAACATGACAAGTAATCTTAGTTCATATTCAAGTCCCGGCTTAACCAAATTTATATATTTCTATAAGTCAGGACACAAAACAAATATTTTCCATAAGTTAGAGTACTGTGACTAGTTAATGCATGCTTCTTGACCTTAAACCATCTAGAAATCGTAAATGAATCTGCTTTAAATTATAGATTCGAAATGCACAAACATTAAATCACATAGTCTAGTTCGACTGTGCAATCGTAATTGCTTAAAATTTAGTACAGCCAACCAAACATCATGTTGTGACTTGTGGGAAGAAGAAGCAAACAAGTTCACGACATTGATAGTTGAAAATTGTTTCGCACCTGCATGATTAATATCAAACCAACATAGATAATTTGATACTACTTCTCTCCACTAACATAATATCACAAACGTTAGCAAATTAATGTCATAAAGACAAACCAGGAAATCATAAAACATAAATTAAAACCACGAAAATTAAAAAAACTGAATTATCAATATACCTTGAACTGATATGTTTTCGATGTCCGAAACTGCAGTAGCACTACTTCCTTGTGAACCATTGGATCCTTGTGAGCTCCTCTTCCATCTGATCTCATCATTACAAACGAATTGCCCGCTGTTCTCTGACTGCAAATTATTACAGATATACTAACATTTTGACAATAAATCCCACGAAAAAATATTCAAAAAACTGCCACAGCACACTACTTATAAATAAGAAGCATAGTATCGGTCCCTCCACTTAAATACTCAGAAATTACAGTTCCCGATCAAGATAAGGATCTTTTAGCGATTTAGCTCCACCCAAATATTCAGAAATCACAGTTCCCGATCAAGATAAGGATCTTTTAGAAGGCGTCTCAGCTTGTTGGTTCCTCTGCTCTTCCTCTAACAACATATCGATCCTTCTTTTTGACATGTACTCCCTTACGGCTCCACCCAAATATTCAGAAATCACAGTTCCTGATCAAGAAACTTGGAATTCTGCTTTTAAATCGCGTTTGCTTTATTTTAGTTCGGTCGCAGTTTTTGAATTGGGAAAATTAGGGCTTGTCGAGTAAATGGGAAGAGACGAATATTTTTTTTAAGTGGAGTACTTTGAGCAAAAAGAAAAAGTGGTAAAAGGAAATTTGAGCGGCCACAAAAAACTTTAGCAAAAAATTCCACGAATTACTGGCGGGAGAATTAGCCGCATTTCGTTTATTTTTATATTGTAAAATTATCAACAGTTGCACAAAATTTAAAACGCCACCAATTAATGCAACTAAAAATAGTTTTTCTTGTAGTGAATAATTTGGTATGTGTACACTATTAGATAAAAGATCGAATAATTCTAGCATGTTGTATGTTGTGGTGAGAGTTTAAAACTTTTCCTTGTTATCTTTATCTGTAATTAAATGATTTTCAATCAGAACATATTGCAAGTATACAGAAAGAGTTATATGAGATACTATGTGTTATATTAATTTCATAAAATTGAGATTCTATAGTAAAACTGACAGCAGTACTATCCCAAATTTTACTTGCATTAGTATGAAATCTGTAACCTTTTATTTGTGTAGCAATAATTTTGCCATAAATTCTTTAGTCAGTTTCTCCCTTATAAAATTTCAGGAATGAACAAACAGAATTTATACATAATATGCTTTGAAAAGAACAAGTAGTATTAGGTTATCAATTCTACAAATGTCATTTTCAGGGTGGTGACTTCAGTGCAACTGAGACCATGAATGTAATTAATGTTTTTATCTATATCCTGAATAATCAGCTTAGTTCTGTAATATTGATGGACCAAAAGGTAAGTAACAAATGTTTTATTCTATTATATATGCTCTGTGTTTCTTCCGATGTATCTTGCATTTTGACAAACTTTTTAATTGACACGTATTACCTTCCAATGTTAATTTAAATTGGAGATTGGCATTTCTTTTGCTTTTGTAGCTATATGTATGAAGTAAACATGGTGAAAACTCAAGCTTTTGTAAACAGTTTGCTCTGTAACAATGTCATCTGCTTGTTTTCAGGCTGCTTGCTCTTATAAAGACATAAGACAATATGCAGAATGTTAAATTGTACATGAAATAAAGTGAATAGTGCTATACATATAAATCTGGGACACATAAAAACAGTGCGTACTGTAAAAGATTGATACACCATACTGTTAATAATGTATTATTTTATGACATCAGAATATTATGAATAAAATATAAATGCTTTTATCTCTGTTAACAGAGCATTAGAAACAAATTAGCCATTATAAATTCATGATCAGATATCAGAATTTTATCATCTAATTAACATCAGTTGTGTAATTGTTTGCTATTTAAGATCGGCCATTACAAATTCATCAGTAAATTCACATATACTGCCTAAAATCTATCATCAAATAAATTTTTAACAAATGTATGATAAAAAGACTGTCAGACATCAAAGAAATTGTTCCTATCATTCTCAGTTTGAATTTTTTGTTGCTGAAGCTGAGTTGCAAAAAATTTCAACTGTCCAGCAGTATGGTTCATCAAAGAGAATTTGTGCAGCTATTTGTGCTCTGAATGCATTGAGTTGTTCTAGACTGATTTTTGATGTAGTGTCCATTCCTTGTGCAATCTTTTGTATAAACATCATCACAAAAACTCCACAGTCAAACCTGTATTTATTTAAGTAACAGTATGTGAATAATAATGGTATGTAATTTGCGTAGTTATTGTGTAACATGCATTTTTGTATAAAAATCTCTAGTATCTTCAAAATTACCCATTGCTTTATTGGGCACAGTTAACATTTTTAAGCAATGTAGACTCCCCCAGAATTGTTTTCTCCCCAGCGTCTTGTAGCTCTTTATTGATGTTGTTTACCGCTGCTCTCTGCCAAATATATATATATATAATTTTTTTTGGAATAATGATAAATCTATTTATCTTTTTTACTTTCTATGTATTTTTACTTACCACATTAATAGCAAACTTTGAATGTCCACTTCTTAAGGTATTAGATCTTGTGGTCAAGTGTAGAGAATCGTAATGGTTCCAAGTACATGATTCCACTACTAGTTCTAGCAAGCTCCAATGTTCGTTGCCGTGTATAGGAAATAATATATTGCAACATAATGGATTTAGAAGTGTTTGTTTAATAAAAGGATTAAACATATCCCTTTTGATATTTTCCATGTTTCCATCTGTTGCACTTTTCTATTAAAATATATTTTCAGAAAATTTATCTTATAAACAAATTAAATTTGACATTATAGTTCACTTACCGTCATTGTTGTGTTCATGTATATAATGCTAGAACTTTGTTCTAATAATTTTGTTTTTCTGAACCAAAACCAATCGATAACCTACATTTCAAAAAGAATATGGATTAAGTGTAAAATTTATAATGAAGCAAAGTATAGTTTTTTCTACTTACTTGACCAGAAATATATTCTCCATAGAGAAGTTCTTCTATCATACTTTTTGTGATGGTGATGAAGTTTCCATCATCACAAGTAAATGCTTCATCGTTGAAAATTTTGATGGTTGTTAACAGAAGAAATTAAGATTAGTATGTACCGTGTTGTTTCTATTTATTTGTTAATAAAAGAAAATAACAACGTTTGTAGAAGTTTGTATGAAAAGATAAAGATAAATTAATTTATCTTTTGTAGGTTTGTTTAGTTTTTTTATTTTTTTATTTGTAAATCATCATATTTTCGTGCTGAAATAAAAAGCTTTATTTAAGTTATATGTTGTTAACATATTGTACCATAAACAATATGTTATTGGAATAAGTCTATAAACAATATATGACTGTTGAAGTGTAAATTTTATGCATGCCTTAATATTAAGGATGAATTTAGAACTATTGGAGACGCTCTTGGGTGAATTTGATACATATGTGATGGTGATTTAGGATTTTAAAAAGCTTATCTGATGTGAAGTTTTATTTATTATTGAAAATTTTGAGTAAAACATGGGTATTAAATCAGTCCTGCTTTTAAGGCACTTACAGTATAAAGACGGATTTGATCTCTATATGACAAAAAATATAGGGAATTTATGAACAAAAAAAGTCCATGACTTGTATATGACAAAACAAATATAGGTCGTGTTGCAAATTCTATAACTTCTATATGACTTTAGTAATATTAGCCTATACGTATCAACAAAAGTTTTGCTATGATTTATATGCATATCATAAACCATGTTTGCGAAAGATATAACTAGTATGTTTATGAAAATACTAATTCTATTTGTTAATGTTACAGATTTTTTCTGAGTAACTGAATTTGGAAGTCCAAAAGAACATGACAAACCTATACAACAGTTCATTGTTAATGTTACTGATTGTGGTTTTTACTATTAGATTTGAGTACATCTTCCGTCTTTTTATTACCGTTGCTTAAATTTGTGTAGTCTATATCGTATATAATTAACAAACCTAAAAATGCAAAACATCAAACCAAAAAATGAAAAGATAAAGATAAATTAATTTATCTTTTTTAGTTTTGTTTAGTATTTTTTTTAAATTTGTAAATCATCAGATTTTGATGCTAAAATAAAAGGCTTTATTTGAATTATATGTTGTTATCATATTATACCATAAACAATATCTTATTGGAATAAATCTATATTTAATTCAATTGAGTGAAAAGTAGTTCAGTTACTTAATTGTTTCCTCCAAGAATTTTGAAATTTTTTTTGACAATTTCTTTTTGTTCTTCAGTAAGATATTTGAGGAGTGGACATTTCTCAACATTCCTTGGCTTCTTCTTCTTTTTTGGTTCTTTTAGGACAACATCTTCAACAACAATAGGATTTTTGGGAGCAGCTTCTTGAGCAGGCACTTTCAGATTGTCATATTTTAAACTATCTTGTGTTTGCTTTTCTAGTATGAAATCTTGAGTTTGCATTATATCAAAAGTTGGAAAATTAGCAGAACTATTTATGTGAATTATACCAACAATTTATCTTTTTTTCTTACCTTTTTCAGCTTTAGTTTTTTGTTCAAATTATCTTTTTGCTTCACATCATGTTCTTCTAAAATTTTCAACTTTTGGAGCTTCATTTCAAGAATCTGGATTCTTTTTTCAGCCATTTCTCTTAAACGTCTTTCCTCATTTAATTGTTCTGCAACATTTTTCATCTCAGTAGTCAAAAAAGTGACTTTTGACTCTAGCTCCATTATGCTACTAGCACATTCTTTGGCATATTTTTTCAGACTTGTGTCTTCCTGGCGCTCATCTAATTTTCTTTTGTTGTTTTGGTCTTCTTCCACCTCAATAGCTATTATTTTATTGGAAAGAAATTCTTTCTCTTCTTCTATTATAGCTACAATTTTTTTTAAAATCTGCAAGGAATATATTTAAAGTTAAGCTTGCACATATACTGTCATTCAAGTGCAATATGTCAAACTTATAAAGTGGAATGTGACTTTAGTATTTCAGCCTTTAATATAATATTGTTATGCAATTCACATAGAGGTACGATCTTGTATTAGTACCAACTGAAACTAGCTTACTTTCTATACTCATTTTGCTTTCTATTATTTAGGCCACTAATATTCCAAGAAATGGCATTCCAGGAAATTAAAAAAAATGTACAGTTAAAAAAAAACCAGCATACTTTGTCATTGTCAACTTTAGTGAGGTCCAAATCTTTTAGTTTTGATAAATCCCATTTTCTCATTCTTGGGATTTTGGTTTGCAGATTTTCCTTCTCATCAATTATTTGTGTTCGTTCGCAAAACCAGTACTGCAAGAAAAAGATAAATACATTTATTTTTTTGTAATAAATATAAATTTGAATATATTTATATTTAGTTAAAGTTATGAAAGCATACGAGTAACACCATAGTATAGCCTGGTGTACTTCTAGGTCAACATGATACTTTTTAACATTTTTCAACACATTTTCACATATTGCCCGTGGCCAGGAGATTGAATTTTTTTTTAAAATTTAGCAACTTCGGCAAGAAACCCCATTGCATATAGCTTTGGTTGTTTGGAAGAAGGAAAGTTATAACCAGCAATAATAATAACAATTTCACTAAATCTTCATTTCTTTTTTCCTCTTCTAACAGTGTATTCAATCTTTTTGTTACTATTTTTTGGCGGATTATGTCTTTTTCTTGAAAATTGGCAGTTAAAAAATTAGAAAAACTTTCCATGGTTGAGGCTTTATTAGAAGCTGGTATAGGAAATAAGTCTTCTCCAGCTAATGGCATTCCAAATATTAGACTGACTTCTTCAGGACTTATTTTGAGTAATTTGTTTCCAATTGTGAAAGCATTTTCTTTTACATCAAAAGAAGTAATGATGTCATCTAAATTCGAAGCACTTTTCCTTAAATCTTGTCGTGCTATTGAATTTCTAAGAAAAACATTGAAGAAGTTTTTGAATCGTGTTTTTGAATCGTGTTTTTTCTATAAAAGCTATTGCTTCAGGTGAAAGAATGTTTTTCTCCTTTACAATTGACAGCACTTTATAGATTGCATCCAAATTACATCTATGTGTACCTGTGTACTGTTGCCTTTTCTGCATTTTGGCTATTTTTTTAATTTCATACTGATCAACATCATCTGAATTAGTAGTTTCTTCAACCAGTCGTTGCGAAATCATTTTTCCTTCATCAGAGTTTTCTACTTGATTATGTCTGAAGTCCTTATATGTGAAGTCTTCTTTTTCACCAGCATCAGGTAATTCCTATGTTGGTTTAGTCTAATTCTACATTTATGACAATCATAAAATTAATTGGGAGGTAAAAATAACAAGTTCATCAAAAAAATATCATACTGCACAAAAAATTGAATAAAAAGATAATATGCTTTATCTTTTTAATTGTTTTGTATTTTTTGGGATTAAGATATTTTTTAGTATATATAAAGTACCTCTTTTTCAAAAAAAAAAGATAAAGCACTTTTCTAGTATATAAAGTACCTCTTTTTTCAAAAAAAAAATACAAATTAAATCTAACAGGTTTTTTTGTAATGAACAAATGTTTGAATTTTTTTTTACACCAATTTCGATTTGCACAATTTAAAATTTTCTTATTATAGATGACATGCAGACATTAAAGCATCTTAACTTGTTTATCAATGTATAATTGTTCTTTTACAAGGTAAATATCAAACATCTTAACTGAATATTATAGCAAATATTATTGAGAAAGTTTTTGATAATAAAGGCTATGCTAAGTTAGTTAGAAAGTTAAACTAAATAAGACTAGAGGTGAAAATTAATAAAATAGGAAAGTGAGCATTCACAACTGAAAATCAACAAGCATTATTTGATGAAATGAAAATTTACAATTAGAAGCAAGTGAAGAAAGTTTGAAAGTATAGAAATATAATATGCTTTATCTTTTTTAGTTGTCTAAGTAATGATCAATTAGAAATTTGAAAACTTAAAGAGAACGAAACACAAAATAGCCAATATTCACAATTAAGAACATGTTTTTAAATAACTAAACATGTTTGTTAATATTCATAGTTTAGAACAGTTATCATTCAGAATAAAAAAAAAATTTGGGGAGAAGCAATTTTGGTTGTGGTTTTAGTGGGTAGTTGTAATGTCTGGTTGTAGATAGTTGAAGTTTTGGTGTAGTATACCAACTTAATCAGTTATGATAAGGTGTAATTGATGGGAGGAGATTGAAGTGGTATTGAAGATGGTGAGTGGATGATGGAATTTATTATTGAAGTAGTTGAGGTGTATTGTTGAGGAGTTGTTGTCCTTATTTCAGGTTGTAGTTTAGATGGGGTATGAGGATGTCATATTTCAGGTAGAGATTTGAGTTCAAATGTATTGGATGGCAATTGGTACAAAAGTTGTTTGAGCAGTAATAGATTGTACTTTGTGAGGAAATTGAAGGATGGTGAAGTTGTGGTTGTAGAAGGTAGCGAAGAAATAGATGGTGACAAGGAAGGAGCAATGGGTGACAAAGATCAAAGGTTGTATGGATATTAGAAATAGAAGACAGAAATAGGAATAGCAATGATGAATGTAAAACATTAAGTTGAAAATGCAATAGCAACAGTAAAAACACAAAAATGATCAATGTAACAGCCCATGAACATTATAAAGTGAGTGAATAAAGATATTAATGTGCAGATATCAATGAAAACAGTGAATGGAAAATAGTTAATGGATATTGGAAAATTTCATAAAAAATGCAGCACGATGACAATAACAAACAATGGATGAAAATAGTGAATGAATATTGAAAATTGTGGTAAAAAAATGCCAAAATATCTTTATAGGAATTTTTACGAAAAGATTATATGTTTTATCTTTTTTAGTTGGTTAAGGTTTTTTTGAAATTATGCTACTTTATAAACAGTAAAGAAAAAGTGAATAGAAAGTAGTAAATAAATTTGTTTTTTTTTGTTTTTTGTTTTTTTGTTTCTTTGAGAAAAGTTTGTGATCTTCTAGAAATAGAGAAGAGGACACATAAATTTCTACTTTTTATTATTAACTCTTAAAATAGAAGATGCAAATTAGTAATAACAAGAAATAGTAAATAAGAGTGGTGAATGGAAATTGCAAACTAGATTACAGAAAATGCCAAAATATCTGTACAAGAATTTATATAAAAAGATAATTTGGTTTATCTTTTTTAGTTGTCGTAACCTTTTTCGAAATTTAACTATTTGTTTATTTAAAATATGGAATTTAGCTTCCAATTTAATATGTATATACAAGTTGAACAGTACAACTAAATATTATAGAAAACATAAGTAGGAAAATAGTTACCAATGGAGTTAAAGATAATGATGGTTTCTAGCTATGTTCATTGCAGAAAAGACTAGATATAGGTCTTATGTTTATTCATTGAGTTCCTCCTTCATATATAAATATGCAAGTAGCTTTTCGAATGAATAACTTTGATTTAGAAGACCTTGTGTGCATCTTTACGCTGCATAAAAATTGTCATATATAATACAATGTTAGCAAGAGTGAAGAATAATATTTTTGTACTTAAAAGTTGATTAAGTATGTTTATTTCATATAAATCCTTCAGGAAAACTACAAATGACTTAAATTCAATATTTATTATGTTATATGTAGTAGCTGATATAAAGATTTATCTAGGATTTATTATGTATTCTAATGTTTTAGATAAAAACATAAATGCTTTTATCTTTTCGAACTAGGGCTTAAATTAGTTGTATATTTTTTCTAATAACTTTAAATCATGATAAAAACAAAATCATATCTAATAAGTAATAGTAATTATCAAACACACCTAGGGTTTAGCATGTAGTCTAAATCTTTTACATTAATAGATAGAAACATTTATCTTTTTTAACAGCTAAACAATAACTTGTTCAGTTTAACACCTAGGGTTTAGTATCATCTGCCATTGAATATTTAGGTATGCTTAATTAAACAAATGTCGATTATGTTAAATTATAACAAGAACTAAAATACCTTAAATCCATTATAAATGTTATTATCAGCATCAGTAAGAATAAATATTTAACTATGATTTATCATATAACTAAAACATTTACATCAAAATAAAATACAACTTACTTGTTCCGCATTTAAGTTTAAGGTGATTGCAGAGATTGCTCGATGAAAGTATTTTAGTTTAAGCTGAAATCGATGAAGCAGAAATCGATGATGCTGAAGTTGTTGTAATTGAAATGTAGCTCTGATAAATGATTTGTAATCGTTTTAGCAGAAATATTGGGAAGAGAAATCAATCGTTTGTTTTTTAAAACCTAGTTTTGGTTTTTGTTTTTGTTTGGAGTTTTGAAAAATCGTACAAAGCGAAAGAGAAAATGGAACAGAAGATGGGCATGAAGTAACTGATTTAAGGGCTGATGTAATGTGTATAAAATTTTGTCCTGCAAAGTAATTATTTTAAAGTTGTGTCCTACAAACTTATTGTTTGATGAAAGAAGGCCCTTACGGTAAAATTCCCCTTTATAAAAATTAACCGAGTTTATAAAAATTTACTAAGTTTATAATAATAACAATAATATAATTAAGTTAACTGAGTTTTAATAATAATAATAAATTAACTAAGTTAATCAAGTTGATAAAAATTAACTAACTTTTGTTAAAATTAAACAAGTTTTATAAAATTAACTAAGCTTAAGTTAACTAATTTTTTTAAATAATAATACAACTAATTTAACAAAATTTTATAAATAATGATGATGATGATGATGATTAATTAACTAAAATTATAAAAATTAACTAAGTTTATAGTAACAATAATTAACCGAGTTTTAATAATAATAATAATAATAATAATAAAGTAAAAACTAACTAAGTTTTGTTAAAATTAAACAAGTTTTGTTAAAATTAAACAAATTTTATAAGATGAATTAAGTTTAAGTTAATGTGACGACCCACATTTCGGAAGGTTTAAATCGATAATAATCCACACATGTCAAACTTAAACAATCCGAAACGTAGATAATCAATGGCCTTAATTAAGAAAAATAAGAAAAGAAGAAGAAAACAAACATAGAATCTCATAGTGGAACAGTAAAATATAATAATCAAATAAACAGTGCATGAAGCTGTTTACTAAACATTTAACTATAATCTATACACATTTATCAGAGTTATATATATACATTAGGGATAAATAATCAATACAGCAAAATAGCATGATGTAGGGGATAATAATAATAGTAATATACCAAATCTTCATCTTCGTCCTCCAGAGAATATTCTTCAATACGCTGAAAACTCAGGACTGACCTGAGCGTAATGAAAAGACAAAACACTCGAGTCAGAACTAAAATACTCTTATGTAAGTCAAATCAATATCACGAAACATGAGTGCAATAACTTAAGAGATGTTACGGGATTTTCCATCTCCTAAGGATCCGGCAAACTATCTATATGTAATAGTGTACGCTATAATAGATAATGTCTATTAGTAAAATAAATATCAAAATAGCGTTAAGGCTTTACATTATCCTCTTTACACATTTTTTATAGCATGTAGTCTATGCAGGTCCTGTTACACAACTAGTAACATCGGTAGCCAGTGAGTCCTCTATAGGTACAATACTAAACCAAAGTCGTAATGGGCGCGTATAAGGATAAATATGACAAGGCACGTGAGGTAATGCCCAAGGTAGGATTCTACCAGTTTACCCTTTCTAGCTGGTCGTAACTCATCTGTGGCTGACCGCGACAATCAATCCAAACGAAAAAAAGGTGTACCCATCGAATATGAAATCACAATAGTAATACGAGGGATCAACGTCGCTAGAGGTAGCTAACCTCATTGGCCAGACATAGGCTCCTTGTAACGACCCAGAATTTTTGATAATTAAAATTCGAATATTTAATTGATTTTAAATATTAGTAAATGAATTTAAGAAGTCGAATAATTTATTATTCGAATATTGGATTTAATTTGGTCAATTAAATCAATAATTTAATAGTGAAATTCCAGAAATAATTTAAATCTGGATTAAATATGATTGAAAATGATTTGTAAAATTTTATTTAATCATACTGGAGTTATAGAGATGTTACAGGACTTTTAAACTGAATTAAAAGTAAATCTGTGAAAATCGAATATTTTAATATTTAATTATCGACTGAAAAATAGCCAATTTTCGAACAGTCTCAGAATTGAACGAGACCAGTTCCATTGGATCCGTAATAGTTAGTTATTATCGGATTTCAATTTTCGTATCCATCGGAGTTGTCGTTTGACCGTGGCAACTCGAAACGCATCGATATCATTTTAATTTTAAATCGTCGAGTTAAAATAGTCCTTTTTTCAAACGGTCTCGGATTTCGACGAAACCAGTTTCATCGGATCCGTAATGTGATATTATTGTAAGATTTCAAATTTTGTAATTTTTGGATTTACCGTTTGTCCGGTACAAATTAAAACGCCTCGAAATCGATTTAAATCGGTTTAATTTAATTTGATCGTTTATTGCCATATCTCACACATACGATCGAATTAGCTTCCGAAACCTGTTCCATTGCGTTCGGAACGCGGGGTAAACCCCAGAAACGCTAGTCACCGCGCGTAAATCGGAGTTCGGAAATTTAGAAATGAATAGTGTTCGTCGGTTCTCTATAAAAGCAACCCACCCCCTTCATTTTTGAGAAACCCTAGCTATCTTCTTCGTAGCCGCCACCAACAGAACAAACGGCCAGAAAGCAACGATCTTCTTCCCTATTTTCCTTCCAATCCACACTTCAATTCGAAATACTTTCAACTAGCAAATGGAAGAGGGCAGTGAGTTCTATGAAACAAACGGTGGTGATCGTTTTTAGAGTTGTAAATTGATGGCAATCTCGACTTGAAGGCACCACGTTCGGCACGATTTTCGAGGCTAATGGCAGCGCCGAGCATGACCGGTCTAAGGTCGATGGTGGGAATTGCAATGGGCTTCGAAACCCTTGTCGCCGATCGACTTAGAATGCAATGATGAAGGTGCGGCAATCTAGGGTTTAACGTATGAAATGGGTTCGAACGCGTTTCTGTAGCCTGGAACGAAGAAGAAACCTCACGGCCTTATCTGGAGATGCAAAGATCAACGGCCCAGAAAAATAGTGGGGTTTTATAAAAGAAATTTGTAAATTTATTAATTTTATTAAAGATTGTACAATGTTTAATATGCAATAACTTTTTGCTACGAGGTCCGTTTTGGACGAAACAAGCGGCGTTGGCTTCGTTTTGCCGAGCACTTCGCTATGAAACTGGATTGGAGTCGATCGGGGTCAATGAAAATTTTGAGTGAGATTAAACGTCCGTTTAAATTTCATTCGAAATAAACGCTGAAATCAGAATTGAAATCTCGGTGAGATCCTCTCACTCAATTGAATGTGGAATTATTTACAGTTATTGATTGATGATTGACTGTTTGGATGTGATATTAGATATTATAGGATATATCTATATATAGCAATATATACATATTGGCATATGTATATATTGGATTGTTGATTTCCCGCCTCGTATAGCGGATGAGACCCTATTGCGCCGTTAGTAAGCGGATTTATAAAAACCCATATACCGCGATAATTCCGTACCTGAGCGGAATTGGTATTGTGCTAACATCTTTGGATGCAGGGAAACAGGTTGGAGGGATCCGACTGGATTCCTCACCAGTATTTATTTGTTTACAGATATTGATATATATTCTGTTATCATATGATGATATATGATATTTGACTGTTGTGATGGACTGATTGGTGTTGTTACATCATCAGATTCAGTTTTGAAATGTAAAAATGACGACTTTTGATTTAAAAGGATTTTTTTTAAAGTGATTTTTGAAAATATACGTTTTATGGAATTTTTGAATCGATTATAAACGTAAAATTTTAAAGTTATAAAAGTTATAATTTTTAGTGAAATATAACCGAAGTGTCGTTTTTGAAATAAAAGTCGATTTATTTATAAAATGGTTTAAGTTGGGATTTTTGAATAACTATAAACGATTTGTATAGAAAGATTTATAAAATTGATATTTTATAAATCAAAATATTGGACTTATAAAACGAATTTTTATAAGTGTTAAAAAGAAGTATAAAAGGATTTCATAAGTGAATGAAATTAATAGATTTATAACGTGAAGTTATAAAGTGAATAGATGTTGTAGAATAAACGATTTATAAGTAATTTACTTATAAAGTAGATTTTTGCACTTAGTTGGGATATAAATAGGAATTGCTAAATGAAATGATTTCATAAGTTGAAATTGTGATGAAGTATAAATGTGATTTATAAACGTTGTTTTATAAATCCGAAATCACTTATTTTGATAAGTGAATTATAGAAGTCAATAAAAAGGAATCTATAGATCAAAGTGTTATGGAATATAAAAAGGTGAATTTATAAACGTTGTTTTATAAATTCGAAAATAAATTGAATTTGATAAATTAAATATAGAGGGTTATTAAAGAAGATATATTCGCGATTTTGGATAGCGAATTTTTATTGAAATAAAATGTGTAGAAAATATTGAAATGTGGTTAGTGAAGTATATTCACGATTTTGGACAGTGAATATATTTTTAAGTAAAATGGATATGGTTTTGGAAAAGTGATAATTGAAATGAAGTAATTGTTTTAAAAGATGTTTTAAAACGTGTTAAGTATCGAATACATAGATTTCAACAGTTCTTGTTGAAATAGACGTTTCGAGAAGTAGAAGGAAATGGTGGACTATAACACTGTTGTTATAGTAAATGATTTCCGAAAGGAAATGTTTTGATGTAGTATTGGGATTTATATATCTATTAAAATCCGAATCCCTATACTAGTGATTTTGAGTCGTCGTAACGATGTTTTACGTAACATTCGTTTTGACTCAAATAAATGTGTTTAAAGAGAATGATTTCCTTAAAGAATGAATATATACTTAATATTGATTTAAGTATATCGAATATTTTCTAAGTGTTGAAAATAAATAGATTTGTGAAATACTTATTTTTAAATAAGTATGGAAATGCTTTTCCAATATGAAATGAACTGTTTTGAGATTTTATCTTTTAAAGATAAAATGAAATGTGGAAATTGATTTGAAATTGTTTTCAAATGATTAAGTGTGGAAATTTTATATCTAGTAAAAGATATTTTTGAAGATAAATAATTTGGGGAAAATTATTTGGAATCTGATGATGTTGCGCATCTTTATTGATAGTTAAATAACCGACTATCAATAATTACCTTTAGATAGGTATTTGTTGTGAATTGGATGAATTTGGATGCCACACTTATTTTTGAATAATCGCTCACTATTCGGGTTAGCCGGGAAAGGACCATGGGGTCGTATAACCCATTCCGAATATGTGATACGTCGTTATGAATCGCATTTAAAGACCGGTGTTGAAGACCGGATATTTTTGAAAATGGAAGGATTACCGTCGAGTTACTCTACATCGGCTGATCTCCGATTTAGAGGTTTTATCACCCTTAGTGACGGGAAGTCCTGACGTGATTGAAAATTATCCGGAATTGCAAGGGCTTCGTGAGAAGTGCCTTCGGTTCTGTTCGATCCCGGAACAGACTTGTATGGATAGTGTGTCTGACGTTACAATTTGAGATATAGAGCTGATTTCTTTCAAATACATTTCTGTTGGTGGCGGAGAATTTATTCTCTTAGCTTAACACCCTTCTCTGAGACGTACGAGCTCAGAGGTTATGTAGTTGAAATTTATCAGCAATATATCCCAATTTGGTAACGTGGCATACTGAGTGTTGCTGTGAAATGATCAGTGTTTGATCATTTGCGATATGATCATTTGGTTGATCTTATATCTTTGTGATCATAGGTTGATCATTTTGTTTGACCCGAAGCAGGGCTTTTTGTAGAAAGCGTAGCTTTGTGGACGAGACTTCGTCGAGCCTCACACCCCGGAAATGGTCGAAACAGGACGAATGCGGCAAGGTTCTAGGGAGTAGCGCCCCTTAGTGTATGTCATTCCTTCTGGATAAAGGTGGTATCATGGTATGGAGCCCAGATACTTAACCTCTGTGGTTACTGCATTATTATTATCTATGTGGTTTGTTGCGAATCGGGGATCCTCGGGAAGATCGGTGACGATCGGGGGATGGCATACGCGTGTCAGTAGTTACCTATTTTTGCAGAGGTAACCCGGCCTTGTGTTGGCAGAGATCCGGTTAGGTTCTCGGGTCGTCTATTCCAGGGACGTACCCATCGTGGAAAGGAAGTTCCTTAGCCTGACCATTTGTTGGAAATCCAAAGAAACAATACGAGCTTTTACGATTTCAATTGTATAACCTGTCTCCTCAGGAGGCAGCTATAGCAGGCATAATATAATGGTACCTATGCTGGCTAAGATTTATATTATACTTTCGAAATGTTTTCCACTATGCACTAGTAATAATATCAAAAATGATTTGATTTTGCGTAGTAAGCATTTTTGACTATCATAAGAAGAAATCTCCTCCAAGTCTGCGTTTGCATTGTGTGTGTGGTGGGAGGTCTTATGGTAGTTTCATTTTCCAAAAGCATTGCGAATTGACATTAAAATTATCCTGTTGTTTATTTTAAAGAATAACTGTTTTACGATCTCACACCAGTCACCATGACTGACTCGGAGTTTATTGTTCCCTTCTAAACTCTGGGTGCCCACCAATTTCCACACGGGCAGTCTAGAGTTAGATTATCAGGATATTCTGGATATTCTGGAGCTTTGGAAGCAAGCTGGATGACGAGACGTAGTATTTGTATCTGATATTATTTATTCCGCTGTGTATTCTGTATGAGGACAAGTTTATATAACTGTCCATTGTTGTATATTGACTCTGATGATTGATGTATGTATAAAATGATATAGTTCTTTGTTTTAAAGATTACTGATTTATCTATTATATATTGTTCCGCTGCGATGTGTAAGATTCTGATTTTGTTCTGTTTCTGTTGCTGTTCTCTTGCTCTGTTGTTGTTCTTCTTTCTTTTTCTTCTATCCTCTTCTTCTACCTTTTTCTTCTTTCTTAAAAACCATAACTTTTCGGGTTTCCGACATTCGATGGCTCAGCAGTCGATAAAGTGAGTATCGATGTTGAATTTTCGAAAGTCGAAAATTTTCGGGATGTTACATTTGGTATCAGAGCATATGGTTAAGAGACAACCCTGCTCTGTTGGGTGTTACTCATTAGAGATAGAGTCAGTAGTACTCTAGAATGAGCTGAGTGTAATAATAGATACGAGCGCGTATTTGTTAGTGAATATAAAATTGTTTTATATTGTGATGATTGGTTTGTTGAGTGGTATATGGATTCTGGTCGGTATTGTCCGTACAACTCTATCGATAGGGATTTCTAAACACTTATATAGAACAATTCGGCACAATATTGTTTTAAATAGGGTAAATGAGATAATTTTGCCCAAAACTATTTTTGTATAGAAAATAAATGTTTTTCTATAAAGTACTATAGTATATGGTTGCATGGATGTTAGGAAGTAATAATAGTGAATTATCATCACTAAAATTGAATAAGAAATTGAAATCGTAACTCCAAAGTTAAGAAATAAATTCACATATACAAATGAAATTTAAAGAATATAAATTATAAATGTGAATTGTAATTTAAAACGGGATTCCAGAGAAGTATTTGGAAATGTTTTGAAAAGAATTTGAAAATTTTGGAAATTTGGAAAGTTAATTCCTTTTTGATTTGAAAATGGATTTCAAGGGTTTTGAAAAATGTTTTGAAGAGATGAAAAGCTCTAAACTCTTTTCAGGTCGCTGGAAAATAATCCTGATGATGATGGCCACATCATTAGAATTCATTTTCGGGTTTCCAAAAGAGGAATTGCTGCCAGAATATTTTAAATAAAAGTTGATTGGGAAATTTTGGATTTTGTTTTGGGAATTCAAAAGATAAATTTGAACAGATTTCAAAATAGTTTTAAAAGATTGAAAAGACTCTGGAATTGAATGGATTGATAACTTATATAATTTAAATTCTGATAGAATAAATTTAACTTAAAGGATGAAGTTAAATTAAAGTAAGTATAAGTGAATCAATTAAATCTAAGTTGAGATTGTGGAATATGAAATCTGGATTTAATATGAATTTTGAATAAGTGAAGAAATTTGACCTTGGTAAAAGTTAAATAGGATTAAAATTTGAATTTGGATTTATAAGTGGAAACTTAAGTTAAGTTAAACAAATGATGTTTAATTGGAATATAACTTAAGTAATGTTGAACGAAGTTGATTTTGATATCAAAGTAAATTAATAAAGGGAATTTATTAAATGAATGTGAACTTGAGTTATATAAATGAAATTCAACTTTATTTGTTAAATGAATTAGCAATTGAATTGAATAAATGGATTGGATGTTAATCAATCTAATGTGAAGTATTGATATGAAATAATGAATATAAGTGTTAATCCATTAAAAGCTAATGAAGTTGAGAAATTAAATAAATTGAATGGAAGTCAATTTAATTTAAAAGTGTTGAACCAAATCGAATGTAAAATTTATAATTTGGTTGTGTTGAATATACATTGGTTGTTATTTGATTGTTAGTTGATTGTGTATAAAAATTCATTAAGTATTAATGAAATCAAATTAGCAAATTGGAAAGCTATGTGATTAAATTCAAATTGGAAGTGAACGAATGTGAATTAGTTAATGTAAACTAATTGAATTGAAAGAGAATGTTGATTAAATCCAATGTAAATGAATCGAATATGATTTAAAATTGAAAACCAATTCAATGAATGTTAATAAGAAGTGAATCTATATTGATTTGGTTATAAAGTTGTTGAATGTTTATTGGATGATGGTTGCATTTGTTGTTTTGTTGCATTTGCTATGTTGACATGTGTAGTATTATGTTACTATATGATGTATATTGACTATATTTTCATATCTACATGTTCTCATATGGTTTGTTGAGTGTTTAGTAGGTGCGGATGGCGTTGCTTCGCATTTGGAGCTCGCTTTCGCGCTATATTAGCCGTATACGCTCGCTAAAAATATAATAAGGTACATATCTCGGATTAAATATCGTACTTTTACACTTTTTTCCCTACGGGATGCCTCATCACTTGATGGGATGTATATTTGTGATATATATACACTGCCATTTTTTTTCGGATCGAGCCGCGCAAAGAAGACGCTGGCGAAATTTTCTGAAAATTTAAGGCGTTAGAATATTTTTGAGAAATTTGAAAATTTTGAAAACTAAGTTATGATTTGAAAACTTAGTAAAGATTTTGTGAGAAGTTAACTATGAATTTTGGAGAAGTTAAACACTTAACAGATTTGAAAATCTAATTTGAACGGTTTGTTTTGGAAAGTTAACGGATTTTGTATCTTCTTCCTAACTTGTAATTTCGAGGACGAAATTCTTTTAAGGGGGGAAGTCTGTAACGACCCAGAATTTTTGATAATTAAAATTCGAATATTTAATTGATTTTAAATATTAGTAAATGAATTTAAGAAGTCGAATAATTTATTATTCGAATATTGGATTTAATTTGGTCAATTAAATCAATAATTTAATAGTGAAATTCCAGAAATAATTTAAATCTGGATTAAATATGATTGAAAATGATTTGTAAAATTTTATTTAATCATACTGGAGTTATAGAGATGTTACAGGACTTTTAAACTGAATTAAAAGTAAATCTGTGAAAATCGAATATTTTAATATTTAATTATCGACTGAAAAATAGCCAATTTTCGAACAGTCTCAGAATTGAACGAGACCAGTTCCATTGGATCCGTAATAGTTAGTTATTATCGGATTTCAATTTTCGTATCCATCGGAGTTGTCGTTTGACCGTGGCAACTCGAAACGCATCGATATCATTTTAATTTTAAATCGTCGAGTTAAAATAGTCCTTTTTTCAAACGGTCTCGGATTTCGACGAAACCAGTTTCATCGGATCCGTAATGTGATATTATTGTAAGATTTCAAATTTTGTAATTTTTGGATTTACCGTTTGTCCGGTACAAATTAAAACGCCTCGAAATCGATTTAAATCGGTTTAATTTAATTTGATCGTTTATTGCCATATCTCACACATACGATCGAATTAGCTTCCGAAACCTGTTCCATTGCGTTCGGAACGCGGGGTAAACCCCAGAAACGCTAGTCACCGCGCGTAAATCGGAGTTCGGAAATTTAGAAATGAATAGTGTTCGTCGGTTCTCTATAAAAGCAACCCACCCCCTTCATTTTTGAGAAACCCTAGCTATCTTCTTCGTAGCCGCCACCAACAGAACAAACGGCCAGAAAGCAACGATCTTCTTCCCTATTTTCCTTCCAATCCACACTTCAATTCGAAATACTTTCAACTAGCAAATGGAAGAGGGCAGTGAGTTCTATGAAACAAACGGTGGTGATCGTTTTTAGAGTTGTAAATTGATGGCAATCTCGACTTGAAGGCACCACGTTCGGCACGATTTTCGAGGCTAATGGCAGCGCCGAGCATGACCGGTCTAAGGTCGATGGTGGGAATTGCAATGGGCTTCGAAACCCTTGTCGCCGATCGACTTAGAATGCAATGATGAAGGTGCGGCAATCTAGGGTTTAACGTATGAAATGGGTTCGAACGCGTTTCTGTAGCCTGGAACGAAGAAGAAACCTCACGGCCTTATCTGGAGATGCAAAGATCAACGGCCCAGAAAAATAGTGGGGTTTTATAAAAGAAATTTGTAAATTTATTAATTTTATTAAAGATTGTACAATGTTTAATATGCAATAACTTTTTGCTACGAGGTCCGTTTTGGACGAAACAAGCGGCGTTGGCTTCGTTTTGCCGAGCACTTCGCTATGAAACTGGATTGGAGTCGATCGGGGTCAATGAAAATTTTGAGTGAGATTAAACGTCCGTTTAAATTTCATTCGAAATAAACGCTGAAATCAGAATTGAAATCTCGGTGAGATCCTCTCACTCAATTGAATGTGGAATTATTTACAGTTATTGATTGATGATTGACTGTTTGGATGTGATATTAGATATTATAGGATATATCTATATATAGCAATATATACATATTGGCATATGTATATATTGGATTGTTGATTTCCCGCCTCGTATAGCGGATGAGACCCTATTGCGCCGTTAGTAAGCGGATTTATAAAAACCCATATACCGCGATAATTCCGTACCTGAGCGGAATTGGTATTGTGCTAACATCTTTGGATGCAGGGAAACAGGTTGGAGGGATCCGACTGGATTCCTCACCAGTATTTATTTGTTTACAGATATTGATATATATTCTGTTATCATATGATGATATATGATATTTGACTGTTGTGATGGACTGATTGGTGTTGTTACATCATCAGATTCAGTTTTGAAATGTAAAAATGACGACTTTTGATTTAAAAGGATTTTTTTTAAAGTGATTTTTGAAAATATACGTTTTATGGAATTTTTGAATCGATTATAAACGTAAAATTTTAAAGTTATAAAAGTTATAATTTTTAGTGAAATATAACCGAAGTGTCGTTTTTGAAATAAAAGTCGATTTATTTATAAAATGGTTTAAGTTGGGATTTTTGAATAACTATAAACGATTTGTATAGAAAGATTTATAAAATTGATATTTTATAAATCAAAATATTGGACTTATAAAACGAATTTTTATAAGTGTTAAAAAGAAGTATAAAAGGATTTCATAAGTGAATGAAATTAATAGATTTATAACGTGAAGTTATAAAGTGAATAGATGTTGTAGAATAAACGATTTATAAGTAATTTACTTATAAAGTAGATTTTTGCACTTAGTTGGGATATAAATAGGAATTGCTAAATGAAATGATTTCATAAGTTGAAATTGTGATGAAGTATAAATGTGATTTATAAACGTTGTTTTATAAATCCGAAATCACTTATTTTGATAAGTGAATTATAGAAGTCAATAAAAAGGAATCTATAGATCAAAGTGTTATGGAATATAAAAAGGTGAATTTATAAACGTTGTTTTATAAATTCGAAAATAAATTGAATTTGATAAATTAAATATAGAGGGTTATTAAAGAAGATATATTCGCGATTTTGGATAGCGAATTTTTATTGAAATAAAATGTGTAGAAAATATTGAAATGTGGTTAGTGAAGTATATTCACGATTTTGGACAGTGAATATATTTTTAAGTAAAATGGATATGGTTTTGGAAAAGTGATAATTGAAATGAAGTAATTGTTTTAAAAGATGTTTTAAAACGTGTTAAGTATCGAATACATAGATTTCAACAGTTCTTGTTGAAATAGACGTTTCGAGAAGTAGAAGGAAATGGTGGACTATAACACTGTTGTTATAGTAAATGATTTCCGAAAGGAAATGTTTTGATGTAGTATTGGGATTTATATATCTATTAAAATCCGAATCCCTATACTAGTGATTTTGAGTCGTCGTAACGATGTTTTACGTAACATTCGTTTTGACTCAAATAAATGTGTTTAAAGAGAATGATTTCCTTAAAGAATGAATATATACTTAATATTGATTTAAGTATATCGAATATTTTCTAAGTGTTGAAAATAAATAGATTTGTGAAATACTTATTTTTAAATAAGTATGGAAATGCTTTTCCAATATGAAATGAACTGTTTTGAGATTTTATCTTTTAAAGATAAAATGAAATGTGGAAATTGATTTGAAATTGTTTTCAAATGATTAAGTGTGGAAATTTTATATCTAGTAAAAGATATTTTTGAAGATAAATAATTTGGGGAAAATTATTTGGAATCTGATGATGTTGCGCATCTTTATTGATAGTTAAATAACCGACTATCAATAATTACCTTTAGATAGGTATTTGTTGTGAATTGGATGAATTTGGATGCCACACTTATTTTTGAATAATCGCTCACTATTCGGGTTAGCCGGAAAAGGACCATGGGGTCGTATAACCCATTCCGAATATGTGATACGTCGTTATGAATCGCATTTAAAGACCGGTGTTGAAGACCGGATATTTTTGAAAACGGAAGGATTACCGTCGAGTTACTCTACATCGGCTGATCTCCGATTTAGAGGTTTTATCACCCTTAGTGACGGGAAGTCCTGACGTGATTGAAAATTATCCGGAATTGCAAGGGCTTCGTGAGAAGTGCCTTCGGTTCTGTTCGATCCCGAAACAGACTTGTATGGATAGTGTGTCTGACGTTACAATTTGAGATATAGAGCTGATTTCTTTCAAATACATTTCTGTTGGTGGCGGAGAATTTATTCTCTTAGCTTAACACCCTTCTCTGAGACGTACGAGCTCAGAGGTTATGTAGTTGAAATTTATCAGCAATATATCCCAATTTGGTAACGTGGCATACTGAGTGTTGCTGTGAAATGATCAGTGTTTGATCATTTGCGATATGATCATTTGGTTGATCTTATATCTTTGTGATCATAGGTTGATCATTTTGTTTGACCCGAAGCAGGGCTTTTTGTAGAAAGCGTAGCTTTGTGGACGAGACTTCGTCGAGCCTCACACCCCGGAAATGGTCGAAACAGGACGAATGCGGCAAGGTTCTAGGGAGTAGCGCCCCTTAGTGTATGTCATTCCTTCTGGATAAAGGTGGTATCATGGTATGGAGCCCAGATACTTAACCTCTGTGGTTACTGCATTATTATTATCTATGTGGTTTGTTGCGAATCGGGGATCCTCGGGAAGATCGGTGATGATCGGGGGATGGCATACGCGTGTCAGTAGTTACCTATTTTTGCAGAGGTAACCCGGCCTTGTGTTGGCAGAGATCCGGTTAGGTTCTCGGGTCGTCTATTCCAGGGACGTACCCATCGTGGAAAGGAAGTTCCTTAGCCTGACCATTTGTTGGAAATCCAAAGAAACAATACGAGCTTTTACGATTTCAATTGTATAACCTGTCTCCTCAGGAGGCAGCTATAGCAGGCATAATATAATGGTACCTATGCTGGCTAAGATTTATATTATACTTTCGAAATGTTTTCCACTATGCACTAGTAATAATATCAAAAATGATTTGATTTTGCGTAGTAAGCATTTTTGACTATCATAAGAAGAAATCTCCTCCAAGTCTGCGTTTGCATTGTGTGTGTGGTGGGAGGTCTTATGGTAGTTTCATTTTCCAAAAGCATTGCGAATTGACATTAAAATTATCCTGTTGTTTATTTTAAAGAATAACTGTTTTACGATCTCACACCAGTCACCATGACTGACTCGGAGTTTATTGTTCCCTTCTAAACTCTGGGTGCCCACCAATTTCCACACGGGCAGTCTAGAGTTAGATTATCAGGATATTCTGGATATTCTGGAGCTTTGGAAGCAAGCTGGATGACGAGACGTAGTATTTGTATCTGATATTATTTATTCCGCTGTGTATTCTGTATGAGGACAAGTTTATATAACTGTCCATTGTTGTATATTGACTCTGATGATTGATGTATGTATAAAATGATATAGTTCTTTGTTTTAAAGATTAC
Organism: Allium fistulosum; assembly: GCA_030737815.1. Lineage (NCBI taxonomy): Eukaryota > Viridiplantae > Streptophyta > Magnoliopsida > Asparagales > Amaryllidaceae > Allium > Allium fistulosum. Next base: position 906,320,589 of record CM060903.1, read on the forward strand.
TGATTTATCTATTATATATTGTTCCGCTGCGATGTGTAAGATTCTGATTTTGTTCTGTTTCTGTTGCTGTTCTCTTGCTCTGTTGTTGTTCTTCTTTCTTTTTCTTCTATCCTCTTCTTCTACCTTTTTCTTCTTTCTTAAAAACCATAACTTTTCGGGTTTCCGGCATTCGATGGCTCAGCAGTCGATAAAGTGAGTATCGATGTTGAATTTTCGAAAGTCGAAAATTTTCGGGATGTTACACTCCTGTTTTAGTCATATTAATTATGACACGAGTGTCAAAGCTATCCATCATCGTTCTCTTACTTCATTCCAGTAAACGTCGCCAATTCAACCACTACATTCTGGATATCATCCACCACGTACACAGTTGTCAAAGTGGTTCCAATATTGACAAAGAGTATGCCAATAAGAGGTCCCGGTCTCTTTAACAACCAAACGTCGTTTTACACACCGGTTGGTACTTTTATATTTCGAAAACAATTCATACTTGATATCAAAATATTATATTCGCTTCAAAATCAAATCCATTTCGAAATCATCATATTCGCTTCAAAAAATAAAATCCATTTCGAAATCATCATATTCGCTTCAAAATCAAATCCATTTCGAAGCATCATATTCGCTTCAAAAATCATATTTTACTTCAACATGTTAATTCAATTCGATATATCGATTTCACTTCAAAACTTGATTCGAATTACAATTTTGGTTATAATTCACTTTAAACCAATTCGCATTTAAATCCAAGATTTAAATATAAACATTCCACCGTTTGACCACTTTGAATTTTCAGAAAATAGTTTAAATAATTTTAAAATAGTTAAAATAATTTAATAGAAAATAGTTTGAGTATTAAAAATGGTTTATATAGTAAAATAGTTTGGAAAATCAAAATAATTTAAATATTTAAAGAATATAGCATTTAAACCGTTTATACTAAAATAATTCATTTGAAAATAGTTTCAAAGTCAAAATGATTCAATTCCAAATTTCCCAATTCAAATCAATTCCAATTTCCATTTAGATTTAATCGATTCATTTCCGATTTCAAGTCGAATTCAATTTCAATTCCAAATTAGTTTCAATTCCAATTACAAATTAATTTCGATTCCAATTCCAAATTTATTTCGATTCAAATTCCAATTCCAAATTAATTTCGATTCAATTCTCAAATTTAAACCATTTCGATTTATATCAATTCCGAGTTGGATTTCCAAAATATCGATTCAACACACTTAAATCAAATTTTCCTTTAATATCCAATTTAAAAATTCAAACCTTCAAATATTATTAAATTTCGAGCTTAATTTCGGAATATCATTTTATATTACTTTACTTAGCAATATCTAAAGTTTGAATAAAAGTCCAATCTTTTATAACAGATCCATTTCTGAAATTCAAATCATATTTCGCTTATAACTTTAAAATCTCAACTTCGATTAATTAAACAATCCCTGTTTCAAATTTAAATCTCATCATTCCGAGTTCCAATTCGAAAATAATTCGATTTCCATATATTCGATTTTTAATTCTTAAAACAAAATCATTTAAATAATTTCAAATCAGAATTTTGAAATCATTTAATTTAACCAATCCGGTGTCCATATATAATTCTCTATCCTATGGCCAAGTGAAACAATTATTTCAATTTAATTCGAGGAATGGATATATATCATTTCAATCCAAAATAAATGTCATAGGTATATATCATTTCAACCTATTTCTTAATTTATTCAAAATAATTCAATTTATAGTTTTATATACTGTAAATAATATACATAATGATAACATGATATGTCAAAATAAATAAACATCCAAATCATCCAAAATATCAATCAAATTTTCATCCAACACAACCAACATCCAAACGGTCAAAAATTTCAACAATTAACCAATTATCGATAATGGGGAATTTTACTAGCAGTTTAATCCTAATTCAATTTAACCGTCTATTCAAATTCTATCAATTAACTTTCGATGTCCATTCAGATGTCAATTAAATTTATCAAACAACCATCAATAAAATTTAAATCACTTCACGATATAATCTAACCAACATAAAAATTATTTCAGTCAATTGTGAGCATCTAAACACTCACCTTTGATTTATCGACGATTTAAAATCCAACTGAAGGCCCAAATTTGAATAGTTTCAGAACTCGACCAAACTTATTCTATGCCGTCTGGAATTTCAATACAATCGCAGCGGAGAAAACCGCACGTCGATCCGAGCTTGTATGCAAAAGTTATTCGAGTTAGAATATTTGAATTTTAATATAAAATAATTAATTATTAAAAAACGTACGCACCATCATCTTCCTCACGTCTTCACGCACATGCTAATACGCGAACCCACACATGCACATCAAAAATTTCCAACCGCACGTCCAAACAATGATCGGACGTCGATCAGGAGCCTCCTTCGCACGCACCTAGCTTCACTCCACTTCCGCCTGCAATTTAGTCGATGTCGTTGCCTCCATTCGCACGAAAGAACCCAAAACACGTGCATGCTTCCAAGCTAGAATTTGGCGATTTTGTGACGTAATTGCATAGATCATCCGTATGGATTTAAAGAGCTTGCCGAGATCTATAACTTTCATTTGGAAGTTTTTAATTTCGATGATCGGGTTGAGAGAAATTAATGAAGGAAGATCAAACAATTCTAACCATTAAACAAAGAGAACGACGGCCATAGATTATAGCTAGGGTTTCAGAATAAAATAATAATATTTCTCGTTTTGTGTGCCGTATTTATATAGTTAGGTTCAAAATCATCTGAACTCCAATCGAGGCGTGCCGCTTGGTGTTTATAATATTTTACCCTTATTCTGAACGCAATGGACCTAGTTTTGAGGCCTAATTTGATCGTATGTGGAAGATAGCATTTCAAAGTCAAATTATTTTATCGAATCTCGAAATAAATTTCTATGCGTTTCAAGCTCGCATGGCCAAGCGACAAGTCCGATCGCTATGAAACTTGAAATCCTACAATTACTCACTATTACGTATCCGATGAAACTGGTTTCGTCGAAATCCATGACAGATGCCAAAATGGCTATTTTTACTCTTTAATTAAAATATAAAATTTCCAATTTTTTTATTATTCACATAAAAAATCCATTTTTTAATAATAAATGATCTTCATTCATATTTAAATAAAATTTAAATCAATTTCTGATATCATTTCCATTCACATAATTCAAAAATTCAATTATTCAAATAATTTCCACAATTAAATTTAAACAATTTAACTATCAATAAACTACAATAATAAATTATTAAAATTTTATTTCTTCCCATTTTTATCTAATCATCCCATTAAATTCAATAATTTAAAATAGCTAAAAATACGGGTCGTTACATACTTCCCCACTCAAAACTTTTCGTCCTTGAAAAGATGTTAAGTAAAAAAATTTAACACTTGATATATTTCCTCAAAATAATTATTATAAACATAAACATCTTATTTGCAAAACTATTACTATGCTTCTACTACGCCATTTCGATATCGGTTTTACGGAAATATAACTTATATATAAAAACAAGTTATAAAATTTTTAAAACTTCAAAATTTTTCTAACTCCCGGATTTACAGAAAATTTCGGCAGAGTCTCCTTTGCGCAGCTCGATCGGAAAAATTTACAATATAATATATATCACAAATATACCAAAAAGATATCAAATATACATCTCATCTCAATGATGAGGCAACCCGAAAGGAAAAATATAAAATCACGATATGTAATCCGAGATACGTACCTTATTATTAAATATACGAGCGAGTTCGCTCGTATTAAGCAAGCAAAAGCAACATAATGCGTAAACGAGCTCCAAAAGCTAGCATACACCATCCATACATACTAAACACTCAATAACCAAATGAGAACATATATAAAAAGAGTAAAATCGATATATATAACATGGATTATGCAATAACCATAGACGAATATAGCAATTGCAACAAAACAAACACCCAACAAACAATATCCGTCAAATCTTATTTACAACAATACCAATTCACACTTTCTAATGTCAATATTCAGTTTATTATACTTTCATTTCTTATCAATATTAAATTGATTTACTTTAATTCATTGACATTTATTTCATCTATATACAATTTGTTTGCTTTCAATTTATTCACATGGATTTCTTTCGAATTTAATTGGTTCACCTTAAATTTATTCACGTTTAATTGATTAACATTCATTTTTTTATCCAATGAATTTTCATTCCATTTAACCTTGTTAAATTAAATTCATTTCATTATCACTTAGTATTTTAATATTAATATTATTTATAAACCATTTAAGTTTAATATACACATTTTACAAAATTGCAACTCATTTTTATTTTTATTCCATAACTTATTGAATGGTTGATCCCTAGCTTAGTTAACTTATGAACCAAGCAATAAAGTAAATGAACTATTAGGATCATGATCTAGCATAGTAACATATTGGATAAAAGAAAGAATTTTTTTAAATTGTTATTTAGATTTATACAAACAAAGTGTAAATGGCATATATACTGCAAATAACAGATGAGTTTATACGCTGATAGCATATACCGAGTGATTTTAAAACCAGCTACCCATAAATTCAAGGACAAAGTCAATAAAGTTTGAACAACTGAAATGAATAAAATATCATATCTTGGATTGAAACAAGTAAATTTGGAACGTATAAAAGTATAAACTTAAGAAATGAGCGATGACAAAATAACTTTTTTTTCCCTTTGAATAAATAAATTTGCAGTGGTTAATAAACCAGATAATATATCAGTTCAAACTTTTTAATACATTAATAATTGAACTTATTTTATTGTTGATTAAACGCATTATACTGATCCACAATTTTTTTAATAACAAACTATGCAAGGTCAGTAGGCTAATTTAAGTCCGAATCAAAACATGGTGGTCACTAATTTAATTATATACAGTAAAGTGTTCATCATTATGTCAATGTTTCTTATTAACAATTAAGAGTGAGTAGAGTGAACACTGATTGAAATACTGTGTGTAGTGAACTATTTTTAAATTGTAAAGCTTGGATATGGACAGTAAACCAGTGGTCCGATTTTAGTTTATAAATTCCTTTTTGCTTGCAAGTATGAAATTCAACTCTAGCTATAACGACCCGTATTTTTATTGAAACTCAATCCATTTGCATTTAATTTATTTACATCCAATTTAAATTAAATTACTCACATTAGTTTTACTTATACTCATTTATTTTTATTCAATTTCTTCCACACTTAAATTACATTTCATTTTAAAATTCAAGTTCGTATTCATTTATTTATTTTTATAGCTCAAGTGAAAATAATTCGCTTTACTAATTCAATTCAAATCTAGCTCAACTCATTTAATCTTTATTAAGTTAAACTTTATTTCATTTTATCCATTTTTCGGTTTATTCAACTTTATTTAAGATAAACTTTTTTTCATTCATATTCAACGAAAATTAAATTTTTTGTTTTTAGCTTAATATTCTCAAATCTATAAATTATACAAGTTATTCATTTAAAATTTCATTTTATTAATTTATCTAATTCATTTCAATTACATTTCATATTTTATTTAAGCTTTCATGAGTTAAACTATATTTTATTTACTCCATTTCACCATTTTTTTACATTTCTTAGGTTAATTATTTTATTTCATATCTCCAATTCAAAATTTTCTTTTTGTTTGCTTAACCAAAATTTAACCATTTTAAATTCGGTTTTATTTTCCTATTCAAATTTATAAGTCAAAAACTTATTTCTCTTCTATACTGTTTTAAATTTTAAGTTCAAAACTATTTCCATATATTTATTAAATCATACTTAGAATATATTTTTATTTCACAATCAAAACTTGTTTTAATCGAAAATAAATTTCATTCGGTTGTAATTCTCACTCAGAAACTCGGAAATGAATACTGGCGATGCTGCAGTCATCCCCAGAATTATTTCCCAACGACCAAAGCGAGTTTAATGCTTTTATTTCTTCAAAAATACTTTTAAAATATTTTTCTAGTCAAAACTCTTTCAAATAATATTAATACTAATTTAGAAGTCTTCGAAAAAAAAATTGAAAACAAAAGGATTTTAATTCTCAAATTTTTAAAATCATTTCTATATATAAGCTATATTATAATATACTTATACACATTTCCTTACCTTATTACCAAACTATTTCATTACTTTACATTATTATTATTCCAAACAATTTTTATTTTAATTAGATTCAATTCAATTTAATTTTCAAACACTTCATAAAATAAAATTCATTAAGTATTCCTTTTATTTCAATTCAACCAATAATCGAGGATAATTAAATTATTATCATCTCCTAACAACTATCATTCATATATAATTAATATTATATATATATATAATACAATTTAGGTAAAATTATTTCATTTACCCGATTTTAAAACAATATTATGTCGACTTGCCTCGTTTAAGTGATTAGAAACCCCTATCTATAACACGGCGTCCCACGCTTCGACCAGAATTCATAAACACTCAACGGATAAGTAAACACAATATATATAAAACATTTTATAACACTAACAAGTATGCTCCCTCATATATATACACACTCAAACAGACTTATTCTAGGGTATTACTTCCCTATCTCTAATGTGTCAAACCCCATAAAGACAAGGTTATCGCTAAATCAAAGCCTTGATACCAACAGTGATGACCCATATTTTGGAAGGTTTAAATCGACAATAATCCACACATGTCAAACTTAAACAATCCGGAATGGAGATAATCAATGGGGTTAATTAAGAAAAATAAGAAAAGAAGAAGAAAACAAACATAGAATCTCACAGCGGAACGATAAAATATAATAATCAAATAAACAGTGCATGAAGCTATTTACTAAACATTTAATTATAATCTATACACATTTATCAGAGTTATATATATACATCAAAGATAAATAATCAATACAGCAGAATAGCATGATGTAGAGGATAATAATAATAGGAATATATCAAATCTTCATCTTTGTCCTCCAGAGAATAATCTTCAATACGCTGAAAACTCAGGACTGACCTGAGCGTAATGAAAAGACAAAACACTCGAGTCAGGACTAAAATACTCTAATGTATCTCAAATCAATATCACGAAATATGAGTGCAATAACTTAAGAGATGTTACGGGTTTTAATTTCCATCTCCTAAGAATCCGTCAAACTATCTATATGTAATAGTGTACGCTATAATAGATAATGTCTATCGGTAAAATAAATATCAAAATAGCGTTAAGGCTTTACATTATTTCCCTTAACACATTTTTTATAGCATGTAGTCTATGTAGGTCCTGTAACACAACCAGTAACGTCGGTAGCCAATGAGTCCCCTATAGGTACAGTACTAAACCAAAGTCGTAATGGGCTCGTATAAGGATAAATATGATAAGGCACGTGAGGCAATGCCCAAGGTAGGATTCTACCAGTTTACCCTTTCTGGCTGGTCGTAACCCATTCGTGGCCGACCGCGACAATCAATCCGAACGGAAAAAAGGTGCACCCATCGAATACGAAATCACAATAGTAATACAAGGGATCAACGTCGCTAGAGGTAGCTAACCTCATTGGCCAGACATAGGCTCTTGTTTTAGTCATTTTAATTATGGCACGAGTGTCAAAGCTATCCATCATCGTTCTCTTACTTCATTCCAGTAAACGTCGCCAATTCAACCACTACATTCTGGATATCATCCACAGCATACACAGCTGTCAAAGTGGTTCCAATATTGACAGAGAGTATGCCAATAAGAGGTCCCGGTCTCTTTAACAACCAAATGTCGTTTTACACACCGGTTGGTACTTTTAGATTTCGAAAACAATTCATACTAGATATCAAAATATCATATTCGCTTCAAAATCAAATCCATTTCGAAATCGTCATATTTGCTTCAAAAAATCAAATCCATTTCGAAATCATCATATTTGTTTCAAAATCAAATCCATTTCAAAATCATCACATTCGCTTCAAAAATCTTATTTTTACTTCAACATGTTAATTCAATTCGATATATCGATTTCACTTCAAAACTTGATTCGAATTACAATTTTGGTTATAATTCACTTTAACCCAATTTGCATTTAAATCCTAGTTTGAATATAAACATTCCACCCTTTGACCAGTTTGAATTTTTAGAAAATAGTTTAAATAGTTTTAAACTAGTTAAATAGTTAAAATAATTTAATAGAAAATAGTTTGACTATTAAAAATGGTTTATATAGTAAAATAGTTTGGAAAATCAAAATAATTTAAATATTTAAAGAATATAGCTTTTAAACCGTTTATACTAAAATAATTCATTTGAAAATAGTTTCAAAGTCAAACCGATTCATTTCCAAATTTGCCAATTCAAATCAATTCCAATTTCCATTTCGATTTAATTGATTCAATTCCGTTTTCAAGTGGAATTCAATTTCAATTCCAAATTAGTTTCAGTTTCAATTTCAAATTAATTTCGATTCCAATTCCAAATTGATTTCAATTCCAATTCCAAATTAATTTCAATTCCAATTTCAAATTAATTTCGATTCGATTCTCAAATTTATACCATTTCAATTTATATCAATTCCGAGTTCGATTTCAAAAATATCGACTCTAAACACTTAAATCAAATTTTCCTTTAATATCAAATTTAAAAATCCAATCCTTCAAATATTATTAAATTCCAAGCTCAATTTTGAAAAATCGTTTTATATCACTTTACTTAGCAATATCTAAAGTTCAAATAAAAGTCCAATCTTTTGTACCAAATCAATTTCTGAAATTCAAATCATATTTCGCTTATAACTTCAAAATCTCAACTTCGATTAATTAAACAATCCCTGTTTCAAATTTAAATCTCATCATTCCGAGTTCCAATTCGAAAATAATTTGATTTCCATAAATTAGATTTTTAATTCTTAAAACAAAATCATTTAAATAATTTCAAATTAGAATTTTAAAATCATTTAATATAACCAATCCGATGTCCATATATAATTCTCTATCCTATGGCAACGTGAAATAATTATTTCAATTTAATTCCAGGAATGGATATATATCATTTCAATCCAAAATAAATGTCATAGGTATATATCATTTCAACCTATTTCTTAATTTATTCGAAATAATTCAATTTATAGTTTTATATACTGTAAATAATATACATAATGATAACATGATATGTAAAAATAAATAAACATCCAAATCATCCAAAATATCAATCAAATTTTCATCCATCACAACCAACATCCAAACAGTCAAAAATTTCAACAATTAACCAATTATCGATAATGGGGAATTTTACTAGCAGTTTAATCCTAATTCAATTTAACCGTCTATTCAAATTCTATCAATTAACTTTCGATGTCCATTCAGATGTTAATTAAATTTATCAAACAACTATCAATAAAATTTAAATCACTTCACGGTATAATTTAACCGACATAAAAATTATTTCAGTCAATTGTGAGCGTCTAAACAATCACCTTTGATTTATCGACGATTTAAAATCCAACTGAAGGCCCAAATTTGAATAGTTTCCGAACTCGACCAAACAAGATTCATATTGGCCGGAATTTCGATACGATCGCAACGGAAAAAACCGCATGTCGATCAGAGTTCGTATGCAAAAGTTATTCGAGTTAGAACATTTGAATTTTAATATAAAATAATTAATTATTAAAAAAAAACGAGCGCACCATTATCTTCCCCACGTCCTCACGCACAGACTAATACGCAAAACCATGCACGCACCATCATCGGACGTCGATCAGGAGCCTCCATCACGCGTGCCTAGCTTCACTCCACCTCTGCTTGCAATTTAGTCGATGCCGCTGCCTCCATTCGCATGAAAGAACCCAAAACACGCACGTGCTTCCAAGCCAGATTTTGGCGATTTCGTGACGTAGCAGCATAGATCATCCGTATGGATTTGAAGAGCTCGCCGAGATCTACAACTTTCGTGTTGGGAATTTTTAATTTCGATGAACGGATTGAGAGAAATTAAGGAAGGAAGATCGAACAATTCTGGCAGTTAAACAAAGAGAACGACAACCATAGATTATAGTTAGGGTTTCAAAATAAAATGATAATATTTCTCGTTTTTCATGTCGTATTTATATAGTTAGATCCAAAATCGTCCAAACTCCAATCGAGGCGTGCCTCTTGGCGTTTATAATATTTTACCCCAATTCCGAACACAATGAAACTAGTTTCGAGGCCTAATTTTATCGTATGTGTCAAAGTCAAATTATTTTATCGAATCCCGAAATAAATTTCTGCGCGTTTCATGCTCACACGGCCAAACGACAAGTCTGATCGCTATGAAACTTGAAATCCTACAATAACTCACTATTACGGATCCGATGAAACTAGTTTCGTCAAAATCCGAGACAGTTGCCAAAATGACTATTTTTACTCGTTAATTAAAAGGGGTTTTTAGGCTCAAGGAAAAAGTTGGAGAAAAATTTAGTTTCAGGGACAAGAAGTTTGTTTTTTAGATTGAAGGACACTTTCTAGTGTAAATCACAGAATGATAGTTGTAACTATCATTTTCAGTTTACACTAAAAAATGTCCTTCAGACTAAAAAGCAAACTTGTTGTCCCTAGGACTAATTTTTTTTGCAACTTCTTCCTTGTGTCTATTTTCCTGTAATTAAAATATAAAATTTTCAATTTTTTTATTTTTCGCATAAAATTCCAATTTTTAACAATAAAGATCTTCATTCATATTTAAATAAAATTTAAATCAATTTCTGATATCATTTCCATTCACATAATTCAAAAATTCAATTATTCAAATAATTTCCACAATTAAATTTAAACAATTTAACTATCAATAAACTACAATAATAAATCATTAAAATTTTATTTCTACCCATTTTTATCTAATCATCCCATTAAATTCAATAATTTAAATTAGCTAAAAATACGGGTCGTTGCAGTTAACTAAATTTTATAAATAATAATAATATAACCAATTAACAAAGTTTTATAATAATAATTGCCGAACAAAAATACTACGATCCCTTCCAGAACTAACCAAGAAACTCAGAAATGCTAGAAACATTACTAGAACTGTTGGTTGACAATTATTAATGGAAAAACTAGGCGAATTAACGTCGACAAATATAAAGGGATAATCCTCTCGATTATGTGCACAAAGCAACAAATGGAATACAATTCAGAATTAATTTCAATCTTTCTTGTCTTACTATCTATTTCATATGACATACCAAAAGAATTAGGAGTTAATTCAGTCCATTTAGCACATATATATTTTTTCGAACCGGAAACACTATCAGTCAAACCAACACGTTTAGAAAAGCTTTCATTACCAAGCATAAATAACAGAAGAAAATCAGAGAAAACTGCAAAACAAAGTAAAAAAACAAATAAATAGTGAAGAAAACAAATATACATAAAGTATATAGTAAATACATGCAATGTAAACTGTAACGACCCACCTTTTGGACAGTTTAAATCGACAAATCAAACACACATGCCGGTTCTAAACCATTCGAAAGGGCGGATGGTTATTGGGGTTAAATAAGAAAAGAAAGGAAAGAATAGAAACAAACTCAGAATCTTGCAGCGGAAGGATAAAGTATAATAATAAAATAACAGTTCATGAAGCTGTTAAATAAAACATTGAAATATTATTATACAATAATAATCAGAGTTACATACATTCAGAGTAATACAACAATGCAGCGGAACATAGTACAATGCATGGATACAGTAATAGTAAATATACCAAATCTTCGTCTTCGTCCTCCAGAATAATCTCCAACCTAAACTGAAATGCTCAGGCTGACCCGAGCGTAATGAAAAACAAAACACTCGAGTCAGGACTAAAATATCTTATGTCAGTTAAATCGAAATGGATAAATATGAATGCAATAACTTAAGAGATGTTATGGGTTTTTCCATCTCCCAAGGATCCGTTAAACTATCTACTACATAGTATGTACGCTATATACACTAGGGTCTAATCAGTAAGGTAAGATATCAAAATAGCGTTAAGTCGTGGCCCATTCCACCCTTAACACATTTTTATTCCCAAGAGCATATACAAGACCGTAGTTTCCCCAAAACCGGAAGTCACCAGAGGGCAATCCATATACTAAAGGTACAAACCAAAATCGTAGTGGTCGCGAATAGGATAATCAGTATGACAAGGTACATGAGGCAATACCAACTAGGATACTAGTAGTTGCGTGATCCGGACTGATGTTGGGCATAGCAGCTACTACCCCAACACCGCGAAACAACACTCCCATAATCGCGGGGTGCACCCAAATCGAATCACATAAGTAATAGATAAGGTATCGAAGAAGTGTGTCCGCTAGAGATGGCGAACCTCAATGGCCCGGCGCGGCTCCTGTTTTAGTCATGTCAGGGGTCATCCAAAATCGTTCTCTTTCTTCAGTCAACACGTTCACCAAAACCATCCACTTCATTCTGGATCAACACTTCGCGTATATTAGTTATTAAAGTGGTTTCGGTATCGACAGAGAGTATGCCCATATCCGATCCCGGTCTCTTTAATAACTACGTATTTATTACACCGCTTGGTTTTATTACGTTTCGAAAACAATTTCATGTTTCATATCAAAATATCGCATTTGTTTTGGGAAACAAATCTATTTAAAAAAACAACACAGTATTTCAAAGCCACAATTTACTTTGATAAGTTAGTTCGTTTCAATATATCGTTTGTTTCAAAACTTGATTTGAATTCCAATTTTGATTAAATTCCTTAAATCCAATTCGCATTTAAATAAAGGGTTTTAAAATAACCTTTATTCCGTTTAACTGGTTTGGTGTTTTTAGAAAATAGTTTAAAATAGTTTTAGAAAGTTAAATAGTTAAATAGTTTTAATAGAAAATAATTTAAGAAAACATATGGTTTATAAATAAATATTTGTATTAGTTTAATAGAAAATAGTTTTACAAATAAAATGGTTTATAAAATAAATAGTTTGAGAAAACAAATTAGTTTGAAAAATGAAAATAGATTTGAAATAGTTTCTTTTTTTTTCTAAAGTAATTTGTTTAAAAATCTTCCCAAGTCAAACCAATTAAATTTCCAAATATTTCGATTCCTTTCAAATTCATTTCACTTCCCGTTCAAACAAATCAAAGTTCAAGTTTATATTTTCAGATAAATTCTCATTCATTTCAAATAAATTTCAATCAAATTTCCACGATCCAACTTGATTCGAATAGTTCAATTAAATTAGTTAACAACACTTAAACTTCCATTTAAACTTTATATATATATATACAAAATTTCGAATTCAAATTCCAGTTATCGATCATTTAAATTTATACCACCGAATAAAGTATGATCATTCCAAATTCGCAATTCCTTTATTAAATTCAAATCATACTTAACTTAAATTTAACTTTCAGTTTTATTTCAAACGGTTTCTAATTCAAGTTTTAGTTTCAAAATTTTCAAATCCATTTCCCTTTTAAACAAATTCAATTAAACCAAATTTCAATGTTGGAAAACAGTAAATTTATCCAATCGGTGCCTGTATAAATTTCTCTATCCTATGGCCAAGTGAAATTTTTATTATTACAATTTTAATTCTTTAAACGATTAATCCCGGTTAATTTGATGCCCGCAACATCTAGGGTAATGATTGGGATTAATCGATACAAATCAACGACCAAACTAACAATGTATATGAAATCAATATAAATAACAGGAAAACAGTCACATAATCAATATACAACAAATAAAATCATATATCACAACCATAAATCCAAGCAGTCATAATATCACAAAATTGACTATTCAATGGTGTCGGGGTTTTTTTTTACAGGCAAATAATTTAAATTCTAGACTAACTATCAAATTTAAATTAACTGGCAATTAAAGTCATATAAATCATCCAATACGATATAAACAGCCAATTTCATCCATCAACATCAAACAACACAAACATATTATCACAGGAATTTCTATTTAACTAACATAAAAAAAAATTTAGTCAAATGTGAGCGTAAAACACTCACCTTGGTTTTCAATTTCAAATCAAATCGAACGACGTTCGATTTAACCTGAAATTTTAGTTATCCTCAAACGTCTCCAAATCAATTCCATGACGTAGAGCTCGTCACCACGATTCCAACGCAAAAAGATTCGTCTGATTCACAGAAAATCACAGCCGTTAGATCTTCCACCAGCAAATCAAGGCCACACGCAAGCCTTCTTCCTTCCATACGCGTGCTACAGGCAAAGGTCAAACACGAGGAAACCCAACGCTGCCGTTCGAAACCTAAATGTCGCGACCACCACACTCGACGAGACAACGATCAGGCGACTTCAAATCGAAGCCCTTCGCACGTGGCACTACCGCCTGGAATGCGGTCGAACTCGGCTGCCCCAATACATCGAAAAACGCGAATAAACGTTGACCATTTGGTGATAATTTCTGGCCATCCTATCGAATTTCGTGCCACTCCACCGTATGGATGTGAAGAGGTCGAGGGGTTCTACAATTTCCTAGTTGGGAGTTTCCTCCATCGGAGCGTGGATTTCAAGAAAATAGAGGGAGAAGATCACTAGGTTTCGGCCATTAAAACTGTTAAGTGGCGGCCACGAAATAAGCTAGGGTTACGGGATGAATGCGTATATATGCGTATAACAAATTATTAAATATTATTATCCACAAATAATAAGATTTTCGAACAAACTTCAAATTAGACGTGCCGACAGGCGTTCGTAATGTTTTACCCGTATTCCGAACACAATGGAACATGTTTCGGTGGCAAATTTGATCGTCTGGGTGACTTATGGAAATAAACGATCGATTTTAAATTAAACCGATTAAATGAATTTCCAAGCGTTTTCAGCTGCCACGGTCAAATGGCAACTCCGATTGCTCCGAAATTAGAAATCCGACAATAACAAACTATTACGGATCCAATGGAACTAGTTTCGTTCAAATCTGAGACTGTTCGGAAGATGGCTATTTTTCAGTCGATAATTAAATATTAAAATATTCAATTTTCATAAATTAACTTTAAATTCAATTTTAAAAGTTCTATAACATTACTATAACTCCAATGATAAAATTTTACAAATCATTCTCAATCATATTCAACTCGATTTTCAATTATTTCTGAAATTTAACTTATTAAATTATCGATTTAATTGTCTAATTAAATCCAATATTCGAAAAATAAATTATTCGACTGTTTAATTTCAATATAAAATTCCCAATTTTAAATTATTAACTTTTAAATCAAATTTTAATTGTTCACAAATCCCATTTTTAATTTCACAGTAATTAACAATCTTTTACAATGCAGTTTTCCATTATAGATCCAATATAAAAGATTATATTAGATTCAGCGTTCAATTATATCGTAATTCAAATTCAAGTTATTAAATTCCAAATGAATTCTTTTATTTCGATTTACACTTTCATTAGTGAATCAACCATTTACTTATACATTATTATCAATAGTTTATAATTCATTTACTTTCATTTTCTTCAGCTATCATCTTATTTAAATTCACAGCAATATTAATTTACATTCATTTACGTTGATTTCCATATTATAACTTCAATATTAAATGTGACATTTTATTTATTTCGTTGTTTACAATCAAATTCAATTCAATTCAATTACTTGTTACATTCAAATTTAAATCTTTACTTACATTCAATTACAAGTTAACATCTTTATCGACTTACAGTTTCAGTTATTATCTGCTTTCAATCAACTGTAATATTAAGTTACATTTATTTATATTAGTTTCAATAACATAAACTTCCATTATTAAATCTACCATTTTATTTATTCTTCGTTGTTTACAATCATAACCAATTTGGTTTACAATCAAATTCAATTCATTATTTACATTCACTACAAGTTAACATCCATATTTAATTTATAAATAAGTTATTTCAGAATTCAGTTTTGTATTTTAACTTGTAATTCACATTTAACAACACAAAATTTTATTTCCTTCCGATTTTTATCCAAAATTTTCATTTTAATTC
Organism: Allium fistulosum; assembly: GCA_030737815.1. Classification (NCBI taxonomy): domain Eukaryota; kingdom Viridiplantae; phylum Streptophyta; class Magnoliopsida; order Asparagales; family Amaryllidaceae; genus Allium; species Allium fistulosum. The sequence goes on from CM060903.1 coordinate 906,336,628, forward strand.
GTATTTTTTAAAGTGTTAAAAATACGGGTCGTTACATTCTCCCCCACTTAAAACTTTTCGTCCTCGAAAAGGAACGGAGAAAGGGAAACCATCATTTAGATATAATTCATTCAAAATATTCTACTTATTTGCAAAATTTAGTTATAGGATTTTTTTTCACAAAATTTTCTAACTCTCGGATTTTTGAAAAATTTCGGCAGCACCTCCTTTGCGCGGCTAGGACCGAAAAATTTCACAGTAGTAATAATTGCATGATATACATCTCATTACAAGAATGAGGCATCCCAAAACATGGGGAACACAATAATATACCACAACATAAACTGTAATCCGAGAACATACCTTTATTTTAGCGTTTATTAACATTTTAACTTACATTTTGCCTTAAGCGCAGAAGCGAGCTCCAAAAGCGAAGCGCAACCCCTTTGCTACCTACTAAAATGCTCAATAACCAAGTTAGAACTATGCATATAAAGATAGATCGATATACTTATCATAAACAACACACATATAACACGTTTAGCTTCAAAACTGAAATTCCAATTCTATGACAGCAAACGAATCTCAGTTTTTGGTCACCTAAACGATAAAATTTGACAATGGAATCTAAACAAAAGTTGTTGCATTCGTTTCAGGTTTTCCGGAATGTCCAAAATCATCGAATTCGAACCATCCGTTCAAAAGTTACGGCCATTTTACTAAAATGATACGCTTCAGCCCCGAGCAATTAGCGCAGGCCTGAAATGTAATTTCAGATTTTCGACCTCCTAAATGACAGAAATAAGAAATGCTTATAAAAAAAAAGTTGGAGCTTAGGCTCTAAGCTTTCCAGGAAGTGCAAGATCGTCAAAATCCGATACACCAGTAAAAAGTTATGGTGAAAATACTAAGGGTATGTGCTTCAGATTTTTACTTCGCCCAGGCCAGCGACTAATATTGGTGTTTTAAGCCTAGTGTATGAAGGTATTTATCAAAACATTCTAAACAAAAGATGTAGCACAGTTTCTAGGCTTTCCGAAAAGTCTAAGATCGTCGAATTTCGTCCGACCATTTAAAAGTTATGGTTGTTTTCGTTTCAGCATATATTGGACAATTTTGAATTTTCCAAAATTTTGCTTTTATTATTTCAAAGCACAAACCATCAAACTTCAAATTTTCTAAAGAACAATCATAAATACAAAGTCGTTTATTTTCTTATTTATCCATGAAATAAGTTTACATTCGATTTGTTTCCGATTTATTCAAGTTTGTTTCATTCATAATTTAAATTCAAGTCAAATTGCTTCAATTTAATTTGAATTCAATTATATTTAATTTCACTTTGCTTCAAATTTGAATTTAATTATTTTAAAATTTTATTCCATTTATTCAATTCCATTAACACTAATGAATTCTACTAAATCAATTACCGTCCATCAAACAACCAATGCATATCAAACATTACCATCCATCCAGAATCTACACTAAATCAATTATACATTTCCAAGTCAAAATTTTTTTTTCCATACACTTCCAAGTTTATTGACATTTAGTTATATTCAACTTTAATTAGTTTCCATTTAAAAATTTTATATTTCATTAATTTTAAATTTTGTTCATTCACTTGTATACATCATTCATTTTACAACTTAAATTTCTTTTATATTTACAACTATCAATAGATCTTCACATTTTATTATTCACTCTCACACTGGTATATTATTCCTCTACTTATCCTTATTAGCATTTGAACTTTTTAAGTATTTGGTAAGTCATAGTTATGCAAATAGAATGTAGTTAAACAACATACAACCCTTTTTCATTCAAAGTTGAATTTTCAATTAATTAATTCTTAAGTCATTACTTAAATTTCACTATAATTTAATTTCACATTTACATTCACATATAGTATTTCCATTTTATATTAACATAATTGTGAATCACCTTTAAATGTAATTTAAATTCCAATTATTTACTAACAATTTTATTTATATTTGCAAACCATTAATTAAATGCATATTTCGTTATTCAAACCTATACTTGTATATTATCCTATTAACAATTCATATAACATTTTTGAACTTCTTAAATATTTTGGTGAGTTATATTTATGCTATAGAATGAAATTTAATACTATGCGAGTTTTACCGTTTCGATTTTATTTTAAATTCATAATTTTCTAATTCTAAGGATTTCTACTTCAATTGATATTTTCACTTAGCTCTTAGGTTCATTTTTCATTTCACAATTCAGAAGTTCCGTAATGATTCAAGTATTTGTTTATCTCAATAGTTTAAAGTCATTAAATATTAAAGAACTTAAGAATTTCATTTCCGGTTTCATTTCAAATCAAGTTTTGAAATAATATATACTTATATAATTTATATATCAAATCATACTATAGAGAATACAAAATAAAATTCAATTTTAATCAAAACAGGGTTTAGAAAAACTATTAAGTGATCTCCCCCACTTGGACTCTCGAAAATAAACGTCGATGATGCGTGCACTCATCACCGAAATCATTCTCTAGTGTCAAGAGGGGAGTATAACACTTACTTCATTTGAAATTCTTTGAAAACAATTTCTAATCGAATATACTATCATATAATACTTATATTATACATTTCAAATTTTTGTTAATAAATTTTCAAAACACCGGAATTTAAATTCTCCATCTTAATTTAAATTCATTTTTATTTCATTTTATTTACCATTTATATTCATTGTCAATAATATTTACAAGTTTCATTTCTTAAAATCATCCAATAGTCAATAGTTAGAAATATTGACTAATCAACAATAAACGATGATAATCTAATATTATCATCTCATACCAACTAATGCAATCAAAATTTATAAATTTTCAAGATAAGTCTTTTATATATAGAATATAATCCAAAACAATATTATGTCAATCTGTCCTATTCGAGTGTTTAGAAATTCCTATCGATGCCTTGGCGTCCCAAGTACCAACCAAAATTCATAAATACTCAACGGAACAAATTAACACAATATAAAATCATTTTATATCAAAATTACAAATACGCTCTCTCATATACACTCAACTCATTCATATAGTTTACCTCTATTTCAATGAGTTATTCCCCACTAGAGCCAAGGTTTATCGCTAAACCAAAGCTCTGATACCAACTGTAACGACCCACCTTTCGGACAGTTTAAATCGACAAATCAAACACACATGCCGGTTCTAAACCATTCGAAAGGGCGGATGGTTATTGGGGTTAAATAAGAAAAGAAAGGAAAGAATAGAAACAAACTCAGAATCTTGCAGCGGAAGGATAAAGTATAATAATAAAATAACAGTTCATGAAGCTGTTAAATAAAACATTGAAATATTATTATACAACAATAATCAGAGTTACATACATTCAGAGTAATACAACAATGCAGCGGAACATAGTACAATGCATGGATACAGTAATAGTAAATATACCAAATCTTCGTCTTCGTCCTCCAGAATAATCTCCAACCTAAACTGAAATGCTCAGGCTGACCCGAGCGTAATGAAAAACAAAACACTCGAGTCAGGACTAAAATATCTTATGTCAGTTAAATCGAAATGGATAAATATGAATGCAATAACTTAAGAGATGTTACGGGTTTTTCCATCTCCCAAGGATCCGTTAAACTATCTACTACATAGTATGTACGCTATATACACTAGGGTCTAATCAGTAAGGTAAGATATCAAAATAGCGTTAAGTCGTGGCCCATTCCACCCTTAACACATTTTTATTCCCAAGAGCATATACAAGACCGTAGTTTCCCCAAAACCGGAAGTCACCAGAGGGCAATCCATATACTAAAGGTACAAACCAAAATCGTAGTGGTCGCGAATAGGATAATCAGTATGACAAGGTACATGAGGCAATACCAACTAGGATACTAGTAGTTGCGTGATCCGGACTGATGTTGGGCATAGCAGCTACTACCCCAACACCGCGAAACAACACTCCCATAATCGTGGGGTGCACCCAAATCGAATCACATAAGTAATAGATAAGGTATCGAAGAAGTGTGTCCGCTAGAGATGGCGAACCTCAATGGCCCGGCGCGGCTCCTGTTTTAGTCATGTCAGGGGTCATCCAAAATCGTTCTCTTTCTTCAGTCAACACGTTCACCAAAACCATCCACTTCATTCTGGATCAACACTTCGCGTATATTAGTTATTAAAGTGGTTTCGGTATCGACAGAGAGTATGCCCATATCCGATCCCGGTCTCTTTAATAACTACGTATTTATTACACCGCTTGGTTTTATTACGTTTCGAAAACAATTTCATGTTTCATATCAAAATATCGCATTTGTTTTGGGAAACAAATCTATTTAAAAAAACAACACAGTATTTCAAAGCCACAATTTACTTTGATAAGTTAGTTCGTTTCAATATATCGTTTGTTTCAAAACTTGATTTGAATTCCAATTTTGATTAAATTCCTTAAATCCAATTCGCATTTAAATAAAGGGTTTTAAAATAACCTTTATTCCATTTAACTGGTTTGGTGTTTTTAGAAAATAGTTTAAAATAGTTTTAGAAAGTTAAATAGTTAAATAGTTTTAATAGAAAATAATTTAAGAAAACATATGGTTTATAAATAAATATTTGTATTAGTTTAATAGAAAATAGTTTTACAAATAAAATGGTTTATAAAATAAATAGTTTGAGAAAACAAATTAGTTTGAAAAATGAAAATAGATTTGAAATAGTTTCTTTTTTTTTTCTAAAGTAATTTGTTTAAAAATCTTCCCAAGTCAAACCAATTAAATTTCCAAATATTTCGATTCCTTTCAAATTCATTTCACTTCCCGTTCAAAAAAATCAAAGTTCAAGTTTATATTTTCAGATAAATTCTCATTCATTTCAAATAAATTTCAATCAAATTTCCACGATCCAACTTGATTCGAATAGTTCAATTAAATTAGTTAACAACACTTAAACTTCCATTTAAACTTTATATATATATATATACAAAATTTCGAATTCAAATTCCAGTTATCGATCATTTAAATTTATACCACCGAATAAAGTATGATCATTCCAAATTCGCAATTCCTTTATTAAATTCAAATCATACTTAACTTAAATTTAACTTTCAGTTTTATTTCAAACGGTTTCTAATTCAAGTTTTAGTTTCAAAATTTTCAAATCCATTTCCCTTTTAAACAAATTCAATTAAACCAAATTTCAATGTTGGAAAACAGTAAATTTATCCAATCGGTGCCTGTATAAATTTCTCTATCCTATGGCCAAGTGAAATTTTTATTATTACAATTTTAATTCTTTAAACGATTAATCCCGGTTAATTTGATGCCCGCAACATCTAGGGTAATGATTGGGATTAATCGATACAAATCAACGACCAAACTAACAATGTATATGAAATCAATATAAATAACAGGAAAACAGTCACATAATCAATATACAACAAATAAAATCATATATCACAACCATAAATCCAAGCAGTCATAATATCACAAAATTGACTATTCAATGGTGTCGGGGTTTTTTTTTACAGGCAAATAATTTAAATTCTAGACTAACTATCAAATTTAAATTAACTGGCAATTAAAGTCATATAAATCATCCAATACGATATAAACAGCCAATTTCATCCATCAACATCAAACAACACAAACATATTATCACAGGAATTTCTATTTAACTAACATAAAAAAAAATTTAGTCAAATGTGAGCGTAAAACACTCACCTTGGTTTTCAATTTCAAATCAAATCGAACGACGTTCGATTTAACCTGAAATTTTAGTTATCCTCAAACGTCTCCAAATCAATTCCATGACGTAGAGCTCGTCACCACGATTCCAACGCAAAAAGATTCGTCTGATTCACAGAAAATCACAGCCGTTAGATCTTCCACCAGCAAATCAAGGCCACACGCAAGCCTTCTTCCTTCCATACGCGTGCTACAGGCAAAGGTCGAACACGAGGAAACCCAACGCTGCCGTTCGAAACCTAAATGTCGCGACCACCACACTCGACGAGACAACGATCAGGCGACTTCAAATCGAAGCCCTTCGCACGTGGCACTACCGCCTGGAATGCGGTCGAACTCGGCTGCCCCAATACATCGAAAAACGCGAATAAACGTTGACCATTTGGTGACAATTTCTGGCCATCCTATCAAATTTCGTGCCACTCCACCGTATGGATGTGAAGAGGTCGAGGGGTTCTACAATTTCCTAGTTGGGAGTTTCCTCCATCGGAGCGTGGATTTCAAGAAAATAGAGGGAGAAGATCACTAGGTTTCGGCCATTAAAACTGTTAAGTGGCGGCCACGAAATAAGCTAGGGTTACGGGATGAATGCGTATATATGCGTATAACAAATTATTAAATATTATTATCCACAAATAATAAGATTTTCGAACAAACTTCAAATTAGACGTGCCGACAGGCGTTCGTAATGTTTTACCCGTATTCCGAACACAATGGAACATGTTTCGGTGGCAAATTTGATCGTCTGGGTGACTTATGGAAATAAACGATCGATTTTAAATTAAACCGATTAAATGAATTTCCAAGCGTTTTCAGCTGCCACGGTCAAATGGAAACTCCGATTGCTTCGAAATTAGAAATCCGACAATAACAAACTATTACGGATCCAATGGAACTAGTTTCGTTCAAATCTGAGACTGTTCGGAAGATGGCTATTTTTCAGTCGATAATTAAATATTAAAATATTCAATTTTCATAAATTAACTTTAAATTCAATTTTAAAAGTTCTATAACATTACTATAACTCCAATGATAAAATTTTACAAATCATTCTCAATCATATTCAACTCGATTTTCAATTATTTCTGAAATTTAACTTATTAAATTATCGATTTAATTGTCTAATTAAATCCAATATCCGAAAAATAAATTATTCGACTGTTTAATTTCAATATAAAATTCCCAATTTTAAATTATTAACTTTTAAATCAAATTTTAATTGTTCACAAATCCCATTTTTAATTTCACAGTAATTAACAATCTTTTACAATGCAGTTTTCCATTATAGATCCAATATAAAAGATTATATTAGATTCAGCGTTCAATTATATCGTAATTCAAATTCAAGTTATTAAATTCCAAATGAATTCTTTTATTTCGATTTACACTTTCATTAGTGAATCAACCATTTACTTATACATTATTATCAATAGTTTATAATTCATTTACTTTCATTTTCTTCAGCTATCATCTTATTTAAATTCACAGCAATATTAATTTACATTCATTTACGTTGATTTCCATATTATAACTTCAATATTAAATGTGACATTTTATTTATTTCGTTGTTTACAATCAAATTCAATTCAATTCAATTAAATTACTTGTTACATTCAAATTTAAACCTTTACTTACATTCAATTACAAGTTAACATCTTTATCGACTTACAGTTTCAGTTATTATCTGCTTTCAATCAACTGTAATATTAAGTTACATTTATTTATATTAGTTTCAATAACATAAACTTCCATTATTAAATCTACCATTTTATTTATTCTTCGTTGTTTACAATCATAACCAATTTGGTTTACAATCAAATTCAATTCATTATTTACATTCACTACAAGTTAACATCCATATTTAATTTATAAATAAGTTATTTCAGAATTCAGTTTTGTATTTTAACTTGTAATTCACATTTAACAACACAAAATTTTATTTCCTTCCGATTTTTATCCAAAATTTTCATTTTAATTCGTATTTTTTAAAGTGTTAAAAATACGGGTCGTTACATCTGTATTTATATGCATTACAAAATGCACTTATATGCAGTACAAATTGCAGATATATGCATTTTATGCAACAAATAAATGCAGTATAAACAACAAATATATGCGGAATAAAACATATATATTAGCGGTATAAACATCAAATATTTGAAATAAAAGAAAATAATGATAAAAACTATATAGAAATGAAAAAAAATCAGAAAAAACATATGGGTTAGAAGAAGAATCCATATCTCAAATCTTTTCATTTGAAATAAAATATAAAACAAAAAAGTAAATAGGTTTGACAATATCAAATAAAACGAATAATGCATAAATAATGAATAAAAAAAAGAATAATAACATCTATAAAGATTCCCATATGAGAAGATCAAAGCAATTTCGAAATAGAAAATAAGATTGGAAAGGTAAAAAGCATCGATGAAGAAGAAGGGCAAAAGAGGAAATTTTTTATAAAAATTGTACGGAGAGGGTGGAAATATAAATTTATTATTGGGCTGGTATTTTACTACCTAAAACTTAAAACAAGAGTATATTTTGTAACCAACCAAATAGAATAGAACTACTTCCTAGAATATAAGAAAATAAAGTGAAGAATTAAAAGAAGTTAAGGAGAAATCAAGTTAATTATTAGACAAAGACTGAAGCAATGAAAAGAAATATACCTAGATCTGCATTTAGTGTGCAGATAATAGAATAAAAAGCAAAGCAGTTATTATGATAAGTAAATTTGTGACATTCGGATGTAGTCTCAAGCCAAGATTGTCATATAATATAAGAGAATTAAAGAGAATTCAATATCATAATAAAAGAAGACAGACTAGAATAGAAAATAGACGCTTGTAATTATATTTACAGTGTACAAATTATAAAAGAAAATAAAAGTGACAATTACAAGTAAAATTATAACATGGTTATATTTAAGTAGAAAAAACAAAAAAGGCTTATTTAAGACTTAAATTAAGTTAATAAGCAAATAGAGCAGAAATAATAGAAGAGGCTTATTTTAATAAACTTAAGACTTAAATTAAGTTAATAAGCAAGATAATAGAAGTGGCCCATACCAACAGCATTCCCTTTCAGTCAGAAATTGATGTCTCACAATAGTTAGGTGAGGTTGGGACAAGATTATGCTAATTAGGGTAAATAAGTAGCCAACAGAATAAGAAAAGTAAACTAAACGCAAAATAAAAGATTAGACTTAGGGTTTAATAAAAGAGTGAGATGTGTTTGAAGCAACCCAAAGGATGAAGAGCCTAACGAAGCAGTTCATCATAGATTTCAGCACAGAAGAAGCACGTCCAACTTAGTTATTTTAGGCTAGAAGGAAGTACGAGACTTCAACGGGATGTGAGTGTATTCTAGGATGGCCCTCTAGGGTAGGCGTAGCGCAGCAGTCCTCCAGAGGCAGGTCTGCAGGTGTTCCATCAAAAGAGTATGCCTTGACTGCTTCTAGCATGGCAAGACCATTGTAGGCAGTCAAAAGGGGTTGATGTTTGGAGTAGGATATTCGTATGTCCCAGTACTTGCAAGTAAGTTTTAGTGTGCAGGACCCAAAAGGATAGTCGCATGCGGATATCGGGCCAGCATCAAAACCAAGAAGCGAGTTCGAGAAAGACTAGAGTTAAACCAACAGTCCAATGAACCTTTCACTATTGAGACATTGGATGAGGGGCGCAGCCAATTGGATGTTTAGATTGTTTGCAGTAGGGCACATCCACTTAGCTCTTTAGAGGTCTTTCAATTAGTTGAGGGGTGGTTGCGTGGGTCCATAACCACGATAAGAAAAGAGACAGACCAAATAGAATATCTGTATTGTAGGCCTAACCGGGCAGTCCTTTACATAAATAGAAAATCTCTGACTGAGTTCCGTACAAGGTAGACCTTGTTAAGCGGGATTCAGGGAGTAGACAAAACGATTACGTATAGTCCTCAAGGTACGCACTGGGTGGTACATTGTGGAAGTCCGAGCATTAGTATAGACTAGTGTGGATGGTTTTACTTTTTCATAGTAGACGACGGAACATCTGTATTGTAGGCCCTATGAGGCAGTCCTTTATAGATGTAGTCACAAAATGGCATAGTAGCAAGACGATGAAGTCCTTTGCTAGGAGGATACAGAAGGTACTATGGGTAGTATCTAGGACCGATGCGGTCAAGGGGCATATAGCAATATATATATATATATATCAGTTATTAGGTTTTAATCTACTAGGGAGTAGATGGGCACGATTCACGCACTAAGGCGAGAGTATAATAAACCCAATAAACCTAATATAACATTAAATGGAAATAAAACGGTATATATAGAATTAATCTTAGAAGCGTATAATTTGTCCATTCACCAAAACTTTAGTTCTGACCCCCTCCTCATAACATCCTATAGGTTAGGTAGATGGCAGAGACTTTCCAGCTTTGAGACACTTCTTTAGAAAGTGTTATTTTATTGGTGAGTATTTACTTACTATTATATTTTAGTCAGTTCCGCTGTGAGATATTTATCTGAGCTCTGATATATTTATCTTTGCCTATTTTATAGGATACCAAATACCCAACTCGGGTTTCAGTGGGCTTGGATTTTAGCATTTTTGTGAAAAAACAGGACTCACTGGGATTCAGGTTGTTACACCCCATGACACATTCCTCACAAAACTCTAGTTTGTTGAAACTCTCTCCATCGACCATCTCCCTCTTCCAAAGAATATCCAAAATCCTCTCCGAAACATGACCTAACCTCAAATGCCACAACCTAGTCGCATCCAAGCCATGAGAACTATCAACTCCCACACAAGTTTCCCTTCTATAGTAAGTCCTTGAAGCAAATAAACACCATGAGTCCTAGCACCCTTCATCATCACAAGCGCACCCTTCGAGACCCACAAGCTGTCACTCTCAATAGTGATCTTACAACCTAGAGAATCCAGCTGCCCTAAGGAGATAAGAGGCTTCCAAAGTCATGGAACATAGCGCATATTAGTGAGAGTACGAACCACTCCGTCAAACATCCGAATTTGCAGGAAACCAATCCCCTTTGACTTACATATAGCATCATTTTCCATAACAATTGAATTTCCCACTCCGTCAACATAAGAAGAAAAACAATTCTTATTCGACGTCATATATTAAGGCACGCCCGAATCGAGCACACGATCGCTACCTGAAATATCTGATGCTACCGCTGTCAATACATCTACGTCTCCCTCACCAACACCACTCTCCACCGCAACCAATGAAGACCTTATTTCCTTCTTTCCCTTATCCTTGTCCGAACACTCATTCTTCCAATGAACGGGTTTCTTACAAATATAGCACTTGCCCTTTCTTTCCTTCGACTTCCCTCTCCAACCGGGGCTCCTTGATTTACAACACCCATGGTTCTCCTTCTTCGCATATCTCTCCTTCCCCACAAATAAACTTTGACCATTACTGGCACCACTACTCCCAACACTTAACTCCTTCATTTGATCTCGCAATTCCTTACTAGACCCATCTTGACATCATCCAACATCAATGTATCACGACCATAGATCAAACTATTTGAGAAATTCGTATAAAGGTCTGGCAACGAACACAACAATATCATCGCCTTTTGCTCTTACTCAATCTTCAAATCTACCGCCTTCATCTTCATTAGCAAATCATCAAACGCATTCAAATGCACCTTTAGCGAAGTTCCTTCCTTCATTTTATAGGTAAAAAATGTCCGCAACAAGATTAAACGATTAGTTAGTGACTTCTTCATATACAACTCCTTCAACTTGTTCCACATTACCTTAGCGGTAGTATCACCACTAATTTCGGAGATCACATTCTCTCCCACGGAAAATTGAAGTGTAGTGAATGTCCACTCTTTCATTTCCTCTCTCTCCACATCTGAGATGTCTACCGGCAACAAATGTGTCAAACACTACCCGATATTCCTGATTCCTCCTAAGAACTGCTTTCATCTTCCATTGCCACTTTTCAAAATCATTATTGTCATTCCACTTGTCAATAACCAATTGTGACTTCGAAGCTGCAAACGATCCACGTACATAGGTGCTGCACCACTTGGACTAGCCATTGAGGGACTACTAGAGTTATTATCTGATTTCGGCATTTCTATGACCGCTTACCAACACTAAAGCTCAGATACCAAATGTTATGGCCTTTTCAACTCAAGACCACTCAAATTAAAACCCCAAAGCACAGCGGAAAAATGAGATTGTGATAAATAACGCAAAAACAACCAATCGATATCTCAGTCCAAACTCAACCAATCCAATATAAATCATAATCACAATCACCAAACAAGCAACAGAGAAACAAAGCAATAACGAAAAATAAATCACACACCGATTTATAGTGGTTCCACTAACGTCGTGTTGGTGTACATCCACTTTGAGAGAGAGCTTTTATTAATACCAATGAGAAGAGTACAAGAGATTGATTACAATAATCACAATATTCACTCTAGAATATAATTTTATGGAGATTAGAATTGAAGAAACTAGGGTTTGCTAAACTATAGTTAATGGAGGATGAAACCCTTAATTAAGCCTTTGGAGTGATCAATTTTCAAACCAAAAAATAGCTTATATAGGAGAGTAGAAAACCTAGACAAAATTCCAGAATTGCCTCTTCGAATATCACAAATCATCAGACCAAGCCCGAGTCCAAAAATAGGTTGAAAGTCGTCATGGACGTCTATCACATTTTGACAGACGTCTGTCATAAGTTTCAGGAAAGCGTTCCCTGAAACCACAGGCGTCAGTCATAAAGTGATAAACGTCTGTCCCAAGCCTCGGGTTCCAAACCCTGAAGCAATAGACGTCTGTCGATCCACGACAGACATTCGTGCTGCTGCTCCAAGCAGCACTTTCCTTCTCTTCACCGTAACTTCTACATTCGAGCTCCGACTTGTGAACCATCTTCTCTGTCACCAATCTACTTCCGACCACTTCAATTTCTCCATATATTGTCGGCCAAATTCAACAATAAGGGGACCTATTATCGATAACATAAGCAACAACTAAAAAGCTCCACTTATTCTCTGTCCTTTTATCGACCTCTTCTTTCAAAGTGACAATTCTCTTTTTGTTGATATTGATTAGAGGAACAAAATTGAGATCAAAATCAGAAATTAATCCGTCTTTTTTAATCATCTCTGCCTATGACGAAGCTTTATTCTGGTTAATTTGAATGTGTTCTAGGCGAGTTTGGTTACTTTTTGGAGCGTTTTTTGCTTCAAGAGCAGGCCTGAAAGCATTTCTCGATTGAGAGTAATTGCTTCTTGGAGCAAATCTTGTTTTAGAGCTGGATCTGAGAGAAACAGATCTAGATTGATTCAAATTATCATGTTGATAACCATATTTTTGATCAATTTGGTTGTTTTTCCTTCGGTTCTGAACCTTTTGAAAACCATCTCCATCAATATCAACAAATTTTCGATTTTGCTATGAATGGAGATTGTGATTTGACAAGGGAGGAGAATTAGAAGGAGAAGAAGAAGAAGAGCCACCAGTCGGATCAGGATTTTCAACAAAGATGGGATTTTCTTATATTTTCATGACAGCCATGATTGCTTGAGAAGTATGCAGATTTCTATTGCAAAGAAAAGCTTACAAGGTGCTAAACTTGTATCTATACATATCAAAGTTAGCATTGAATAGTTTGACATAGTCCCAAATATGCATTTATTGTACGGCTACTCCAACAAAAAAAAGTAGGAGATATAAATTTATAAACCCACTCTTGAAATATAGATTCTCTCTCCACGTTTTTTTTCCTTTCTCTATTGGGTTTGTTTGAAATATGGGAACAAGGCGAAAAATTGCTTTCCAATCTTCATAATATCGAAATTATGCTACAGTAGTAATTTTTTCATTTTAACATAAGTAAATTTAAAGGAATACACTGTCTTTTGTTTTTGTGTAAGTAAATATCCTTTAATTTCACACAGTACCATAAACAAACATCACATATGCACACAAATACAGTACTTAACCATGAAGGCCTTGTAAAATGGCAACAATACTAAGAGCAATAACTGAATGCTTAAAAAAGTCATCATTCTCATTCTTCAACGTGGACTCAATATCTCCTTCACTAAACCCATCTTCACATGTTATCGGCGCATCCACAACCGAACTTAACTTAATACTAGCATCGTCGTACCTTCCACTTTTAATAGCTTTGCTCGATTTCTTCAAGTTCAGGATCGCGTCTGAGTATAGCTCTAGGCATGTCTCTAGGCATGATTTCAAGTACATGTGATTATCATTAATGAGAGTTTTGCTTTTGAGGATTTTCTTGATTTTGGTTCTTATAGGTGCTGCACTGTATTTGCATATCGTTGTTGCTATGACTCCAAGCTCCTTAAGAGTTGAGTTGTGAGCTTTTGGTATGAAGTTGAATGAATTCAAGCAAAGAGTGAGGTTTACGTTGGGGTCATTTGATGCACTTATTTTGCATGTTTCTTGAATTATGTCGACTTGGTTTTTGGTGGAGATTGTTGTTTTGAATAGGAAGAAGAAGATGATCATGAAGAATGACGCAGCGGCGGAATACAAAAATTGATGATACGATGAAAGTAACAATCGGTGGATTGAGAAATACTGAAATGCCCAAATTCGTTGATCCGAAGATGCCGAATTTTAGCTATCTCTGACACGTTGATCGCGCACGATACCGTGAGGAGAGATCTACAATTCTTCGAGCGTTGATCAAGCGAACTTGATTCCGCGAATTGGCTTCAATAATCGAAGATTCGAGCGCACTCGAATGTCGAAGGTGGAGATAGGAGATTACACTCGACTACCAATTTGGGTGAAAGCACAAAGCTAACAAAATGAAATTTTATTCAAATCAACTAAACTATTACAAATGGCACCACCGGCCTATTTATAGAAATTACAACTCAACACTGAAAATTGTACAACTCTTAAGTCATTTCCGACTTATCACACCACGACCTAAAATAGACGACTCAAAAGTAGACGACTTACCATAAGTCATTCACGACTTATCAGACTACAACACAACCGCCTCAGTCGACTTAACAAATGCGACATAGTACAAAACACAGTACAACACATAGTATCACGACATACGACTTAAGTACAAACGACTCAACGTATTTATTCAACAAGGTTCGGCAAAGCTCCCACGACATACGACTTAAAACTAACGACTTATCAATGCTACGAGTTAACAGATGTCGCGACTCAACAACAAACGACTTATCATTGCTACGAGTTAACAATCAGCGACTCAAGATAAAACAGCTGCATCATGTCACGCGACCTAACTAGGTCGTAGGTCGTACGCGACTTATCTTGGGTCGTGAGCTCCCTTCTTCAGCATACTCGTTAGGTCGTAGACGACTTAAGCCTTCATTTTCCTTAGGTCGTAGACGACTTAAGCCTTCACTTTCCTTAGGTCGTAGACCGCTTGAGTTAAGTCGTAAAAGACTTACGACTTTGCAACCACTTAACTTCTTCACAGAATTCGTAGCTTGGGTTGCATTGTTAGGTCGTAGCCCTTTATCTCTTGCCGTGTTAAGTCGTGGACGACTTATAGCCGCTTTGCTATGTCATGGACGACTTATGCCTTTGACAATTATGGGTTGTGCTGCATCATCCTCCCCAGGTTGAGAAAAATTCGTCCTCGAATTTGTAAGCTCTTCCCCATGATAAGGTACGAGATGCTTAACATTGAAAACGTCAGACGTGTACACATCCTCCGGCAGTTTCTACTTATAAGCATTTTCATTAATCCGTTTCACGACTTCTACAGGACCAATTTTTCGGGCTTTCAACTTGTTATAAGCGCCCACTGGAAAACGGTCCTTTGTTAACATAGCATATACCAAATCTCCTTCATTAAACTCAACATTTCTTCGTTTCAAGTCTGTGGACCTTTTATACTTCTAATTCGCCTTCTCCAATCGTTCCTGGACGACTTTATGACATTCAGTCAACCCATCAACAAAATCAACAGCTCATTTAACCGTCCCCTTTGGTTGTGGTACTACCGTCAAGTCCAACGGCCCTTTTGGCAAGTTTGAATACACGACCTGGAATGGACTGAAACCTGTGCTACGATTTACCGCATGATTATGAGCAAACTCTTCCTGACATAACTTCATGTCCCAACTCTTCATATTATCTTTCACCAGACATCGCAATAAATTCCCCAGCGATCTGTTCACGACCTCGGTCTGTCCATCCGTTTGCGGGTGATAAGCGCTGCTAAAGTTCAACTTCGTTCCCATCATCTTCCACAAACTTAGCCAAAAATGACTTAGAAATCTAGTATCCCGATCAGAAACAATGGATTCTGGCAATCCATGAAGTCGATATATCTCTTTGAAAAATAACTGGGCAACATGAACAGCATCCGCCGTCTTCTTACAAGCAATAAAATGTGCCATTTTCGAATATCGGTCAACCACCACATAAATGGAATCATTACCACGCTGCGTTCTCGGCAATCCCAACACAAAGTCCATACTCACATCAACCTAAGGCTTAGTTGGTACAGGTAATGGCATATATAATCCAGCATTGGTCGCAGTTCCTTTCGAAACCTGACAGATATGACATCGTTCCACAAATCTCTCAACCTCCTTTCTCATCGATGGCCAAAAATAAGATTGTGAAATCAACTGTAATGTACGGTCTCTGCCCACATGTCCTTCCTCATGCAACTCCTTTACAATCTTCATACGTAAGCTGCACTCGGGTATACATAATCGATTTCCCTTGAACAGAAAACCATCCTCCATTACAAACTCATCCGTCTCCCCATTCTTGACTTTATCTACAAACTTCATAAAGTAAGGATCTTCAACAAATAATTCTGGTAATAATTCAAAACCTGTCACCTCAACTTTCATTGTTGTCAATAAATGACTCCTCCTACTCAAAGCATCAGCCACACGATTCATAACTCCAGATTTATGTTTCACAACAAATGTAAATTGTTGCAGGTACGCAATCCACGATGCATGTCTCGCTGAAATCTTGTCTTGCCCTTGTAAATGTTTTAAAGCCTCATGATCAATGTAAAGAACAAACTCTTTCTGAAATAGATAGTGTCTCCAGTGTTTAATAGCTTGTACAACAGCATAAAATTCCACATCATACGTACTATATCTCATCTTCGCTCCTGATAACTTCTCACTGAAATATGCAATCGGACGTCCCCTCTGACTCAACACTCCTCCAATCCCAACCTTGGATGCATCGGTATGTAGTTCAAATACCAACTGAAAATCTGGTAATACTAGAATTGGTGCTGACGTCAAGAGTTCTTTGATTCGCTCAAAAGCAACCCCTGCTTCCTCCGTCCATGCAAACTGTTTACCCTTCATACAATCAGTCACAGGCGCCATCACACTACTAAAGTGTGGAATAAATCTTCTATAGAATGAAGACAACCCGTGAAAACTTCGAACTTCTGTTATCGTCTTGGGCTGTGGCCAATCTCTAATTGCGTCGACTTTACTCTGGTCAACCTGTATTCCTCCCTCCGATACAACATACCCCAGAAATAAAACACTTCTCGCCATAAAAACACATTTCTTCGTAGCAGCATAGAATTGTTCTTCACGAAGAATAATTAACACTTTCTTCAAATGCTGAACATGCTCCTCCGTACTAGCACTGTAGATCACAATATCATCAAAGTAAACCACCACAAATTTCCCAATGTACGGCCTAAAAATTTGGTTCATCACCCTCATGAATGTACTTGGTGCATTCGATAGAACAAACGACATTACCATCCATTCATACAATCCTTCCCTTGTCTTGAATGTTGTCTTCCATTCGTCCCCTGGTCTAATTCGTATCTGATGATAACCACTTTTAAGATCAATCTTCGAAAAGATCACAGACCCACTGATTTGATCTAACAGATCATCAAGCCTTGGCATCGAAAATCTATATCAGACAGTTATCTTATTCAGTGCCCTACTATCCGTACACATTCTCCATGAACCATCCTTCTTTGGTACGAGTAATGCTGGTACAGCACACGGACTCAAGCTCTCTTGTATACGCCCCTATTC
Organism: Allium fistulosum; assembly: GCA_030737815.1. Classification (NCBI taxonomy): domain Eukaryota; kingdom Viridiplantae; phylum Streptophyta; class Magnoliopsida; order Asparagales; family Amaryllidaceae; genus Allium; species Allium fistulosum. The sequence continues at coordinate 906,354,428 of CM060903.1, forward strand.
AAGCAATTCCTCTACCTGTCTACGCAACTCTTCATGTTCTTTTGGACTCATTCTATAGTGTGGTTTATGTGGCAACATAGCACCTGGAACAAGATCTATCTGGTGTTGTATATCCCTCAACGGTGGTAATTCCGCTGGTAGCTCTTCAGGAAATACATCATCAAATTCTTCTAGTACTGGTTTTACTTCATCAGGTATCTCAACCACTTCACTGCTCTCACGCCCAATTAACAAAAACACCTCAGGCTCCTCTTCAACCTCCTTAACAAACTCCTTCAAGGATAATAAAGTTTTCAGCTCTTCAATCTCCTCCAGTTTGTTTTCTTCCTGTTGTCGCTTCTTTGGAACTAGAGTAATCTTTGTGCTTTCAAACATAAAGCTATAACTGTTGGTACGACCATCATGTTGCACCGCCCTATCATACTGCCACGGTCTTCCCAGCAACAAATGACAAACATCCATATCTACCACATCGCACCAGATTTCGTCTTTATATATCTTCCCAATTGAAAAATTCACACAAGCCCTTTGTCCAACCTTCACCTCCCCGCCTTTCCTCAACCAAGCCAACTTGTATGGTTTCGGGTGTTTCTTAGTCTTCAATGCCAACTTCCTCACAGCCTCTGATGAAATTATATTATCACAGCTTCCAGCATCAATAACAAATTTGCAAACTTTCCCCAGAATAGTACATGTCGACTGAAATATATTGCTCCTCAACCAACTACAATCCTCCTCTAGCTTTGGTGTCAAACAAGACCTCCTCATCATCAGATTACAACCTTCGTCCCCTGACACTTCTTCTTCCCCCTCATCAGGTGGTGAATTGGAACATTCAGCTTCTTCATCCTCATCCTCATCCTCTGCTATCATAGCTCTCTTCTTCGGCTTAGGACATTCATTACTTTTGTGGCCCATTTCTTGGCAATTATAACACTTGAAACTATTATTGACTTTCGCCTTCCCAACCTCATTCACAACTGGTTTTGCAACAGCTTTTGAAACATTAGCACTTCCACTAACACCCTTCACTTGATTGTTGGAATTTGTAAACACACCACCTCCTCGTCTTCCCTATTTCTCCCAAGCCAATGCTTTCTGGTGTGCTTTCGCTACAGATCTGGGATCAAACATATTTACCATGTCTTGAATCTGCATACGCAATCCTCCAACAAATCTAGCTGTTAATTGTTCCTCTGTCTCCATGATATCGTTCCTTGCAATCAGTTGATAGAATTCATCAGCATAGTCATTAACAGACTTCGTTCCTTGCCTCAAGTTTTGCAGCCTCTGATACATAAGCGACTGATAATTATAAGGTAAGAATGTGGCTTTCATCATTTTCCTCATCTTTTCCCATGATTCAACCTTTGACTTCCCCATCCGTTCACGTGTAAGTTTGGTTTGCTGCCACCATGCCAAAGCTCTACCCCTTAACCTTGTAGCAACCAACTTCACTCTACGATGTTCTAGAACTTCCTTGAAGTCAAAAATCTCCTCCACATTAGACAACCAATCCAAAAACTCCTCAGCTTGCATACCACCTTTGAATTCTGGAATTTCAGTCTTCATCCCAGATTCCCACTTGTGATCATACTCCGACTGATTTCTTCCTTGTCCACGTCCTCGTCCATGAACACTACTACCATCATACTCTTCTTCAAAATCTGATGTATATCGATGTCGATCCTGACCACCAACATCTCTACTACCATCACGTCTTCCACCAACATCCCTTCTATCTACATTTCTCCGTTCACGATCATTCACATTCCTGTCACGTCTTCGATCATCATCAACACTTCTTTCTCGATTGGAATGTAGTGAGACTCTACTTCCCCCATGGTTAGATTCAGGTGAAACCCTTCTTCGATTCTGATTCATCTCCAACATTATCTTTTCTAATCGTCCAATCCCTTCATTAAGTTTCTCACTAAAGTTTTCATTAATTCTTTGCTCCATCTCATCGGCTTCTTCTCTTCTATACAAAGCTTCTACGTTTTGGTGACGATTAGCTCTTCTCGGCGGCATACTTGAAAACTTCACAAACACTTCAATTCTCGGTTTGGACAAATCAAAGATACCAAATGATGTACACGACTTAACCCGGCCTCGCGACTCAACTTGGCTCGGTTCAATTCAAATTCTCTTGGCGCGCAAAACAACACCTCGCGCAAATCCAAGCACCTTTCAACTTTTGATCCAGAAAGAAATGGATCGAAAACTCCCACTTTGTTGCAATTTGCGATGAACACGATGAACAACAACTTCTCGGCCTTGAATGATATTGCTTGGCTCGACTTGATCTCTTCAAACTTCTTCACAAAGAATTGGCTCCAAGACTCGATTTAGCTATGATTGGCTAAAACAAGCTTTGATACCAAACTGACGCAGTGGCGGAATACAAAAATTGATGATACGATGAAAGTAACAATCGGTGGATTGAGAAATACTGAAATGCCCAAATTCGTTGATCCGAAGATGCCGAATTCTAGCTATCTCTGACACGTTGATCGCGCACGATACCGTGAGGAGAGATCTACAATTCTTCGAGCGTTGATCAAGCGAACTTGATTCCACGAATTGGCTTCAACGATCGAAGATTCGAGCGCACTCGAATGTCGAAGGTGGAGATAGGAGATTACACTCGACTACCAATTTGGGTGAAAGCACAAAGCTAACAAAATGAAATTTTATTCAAATCAACTAAACTATTACAAATGGCACCACCGGCCTATTTATAGAAATTACAACTCAACACTGAAAATTGTACAACTCTTAAGTCATTTCCGACTTATCACACCACGACCTAAAATAGACGACTCAAAAGTAGACGACTTACCATAAGTCGTTCACGACTTATCAGACTACAACACAACCGCCTCAGTCGACTTAACAAATGCGACATAGTACAAAACACAGTACAACACATAGTATCACGACATACGACTTAAGTACAAACGACTCAACGTATTTATACAACAAGGTTCGGCAAAGCTCCCACGACATACGACTTAAAACTAACGACTTATCAATGCTACGAGTTAACAGATGTCGCGACTCAACAACAAACGACTTATCATTGCTACGAGTTAACAATCAGCGACTCAAGAGAAAACAACTGCATCATGTCACTCGACCTAACTAGGTCGTAGGTCGTACGCGACTTATCTTGGGTCATGAGCTCCCTTCTTCAGCATACTCGTTAGGTCATAGACGAGTTAAGCCTTCATTTTGCTTAGGTCATAGACGACTTAAGCCTTCACTTTCCTTAGGTCATAGACCGCTTGAGTTAAGTCGTAAATGACTTACGACTTTGCAACCACTTAACTTCTTTACAGAATTCGTAGCCTGGGTTGCATTGTTAGGTCGTAGCCCTTTATCTCTTGCCGTGTTAAGTCGTGGACGACTTATAGCCGCTTCGCTATGTCGTGGACGACTTATGCCTTTGACAATTATGGGTTGCGCTGACCTTTCATGTTATTAAACTATAATAAGGCAAATTTTTTTCTTTATTTTAGCTTGTTTAATAAAAAAGTTGATAGAAAACAAAAAAGATGTGAGAGGAGAATGGAAATATATTAATGAGGGAGGTATGGATTTAGTGAGGGTATATATAAGTAGGTCCTTTCAAGGATATCTAGATGAAAAAATATTCCTTTTTTGTTTCTCACATTTACACGCATTCTCTCTATTTCTATTTTTTATCTTCCTTTTTTTCCAGTGGACTCAAAAATATTTGATCTCGATTATATAGTATTTTAGAGAGCAATAAATAAATTTTATTCCGAAAGAACAGTAAATGGATCATCAGCAGTATACCTCATTTATCTAACTCGAAGTATGATGGTAGAAATAATGTATCTAACTGTTGGTGATTCCATCTCATCTTTTGTAAACAACGAGATAAAAAGTATGTATAGAAAAATCCTAAATTTAGAGCATATGATTCTCAAAATAGAAAGTGATGTCTGTGTTATTTGAAGTTTTAACCATATAGTTGCTTTTATTGTGTGCATTCTTGCATAAATAAAAACAAAAACAAAGGGTGATGATTAAAGATTAATCATTCATTCTCATATCATTTTCAAGTAGACAACTAACAAATAACAGCAGGATGGCCTGCTCCCACTTCCAGCGAATCAGCACATGTTTGCTACTTTTGTGCAGTACCAAATTCATTTGTATCATGTGCATTTTTAACTAACAATATATCAAAAAAACATTTATAACGAGACATTACAAGAAAACTGTTTTGACGACAAATTTCCTTCAACAGCCATCGGTATTTTTTCGACGGCTCCATCTGTATTTTTCCAACCGCTATAGTCGACACTTCCGACGGCATCCAACATCTCGTCGTGTACACATGAAAGGTCATGCCTTCACCAACTTGTTATCGATGGCCGCCCCAAGCCGTAAGAAGCTATCAGAAATCTACTACCTATAAACCGTCGAAATTCTGGAGTTTTTATTTATTTCAAAAGCACCTCAACCTCAAACACACATATATAACAATATATGTCACAGCTCAATTTTACACATACGAATCATATATATCAAAGAAAAAATCACATATATCACATCAACCATAAAAATCCATCAATATATACAATAAACCAACTTTAAACGTCCAACAATATACCACAAATCGACATCTGTCAACATCTCAAAATATGTCAAGCCTCTCCTCAAATGAAGCTCACCCATCCAACAACGTCTCAAAGTGCATATATATACAATGTCTCAACGTAAAAAAAAAAATTATACCTACCGATCCTCATCACCTCCGAATACCGCTGATGAAGGAAACGTGTCATGCTGCTGCATATACGCAACAATGCGCTTGTCCAATATCGGTACATCTCCGTAGAACAACGCCTATCTCGTTCCTCCAAGTCGACAATTCGAGCTTTCTACTCTGCAATCTCCTGGTTGTCCTGAGCTTTTTTATAGTTGTTTTGGCTGTGGCCTGTGGCATTGTATCAAAGTGTATGAGTTTCATATAGTGTGATTAATAAAATCAATATGTTATACGTTATTCATAAGTATATTATACATAAACATTACCTCTTAGTTCCCAAAACCATAACGCCTACTCAGCGTTGGGTGCTCCTCGTCAAAAGGTTGGTCCTCCTCTTCAGCGATCGGCTCCTCCTATTCTGTTCCTCGAACAATTTCTCTCGTTATTGCATAAATTTATCCCGCGATTACAAATAGAATTACAATTATAATTCATACCACATTATTTCAATTTTTTAAAACTTATAATTTAAAGTGAGTATTAATAACTTATAATCAAAAATATGCTTTTCATGGCCTCTTGTTATTTTATGTCATGTCATGTGTATGTTATTAAGCCATCTTCATTGACATGCTCGATGGCATGAGCACTAGTAAACACGTCCATGTAGAAGAGAAGATGGGAAGTTCACGTTTTCTTTCCTGAAATAGTTATTATGTATTATTATTATATATATAATAAAATTATACAATGCAACATGTTTTTATAATCACAATTATACCAAAATTTTGACGTTAATGCTGGAATGACTTTGAACCATGCGGTGTGTGACAGTATTTTTATTTCTATTTGTAGAATTCCACTCCGACTCTGCTTGTAAATTTAAAATGAATATTATATTCACATTTATAAATTGATGCAATTATTTTACCAATTCTACTTAATTTTTAATAAATATACAAGATTAGTATACCTACAATCGCTTCTGGACTTTTCCAGTATCAACCTAAGCTTACCATACGCTTACACTCATCCAGTCGTGCTTTTTCCTCACTTTTCAATGCTCGACATCGTGTCGTGGTAATTTTTCAGCAATTTCTTCATCCAGTAATTCTTGCAAAGGGCAAAATCGGCTTTCTGTAAGCCTACCACCCCCTGCACATTGAAAAGAATAAGTAATATATTTATACTTAGTCAACAAATTGTACAATGGTTATACATAAATGAAATGCATATTTACACTTACGTAGAAATCTTGCTAGATTCAATCTAATATGTGCGGGGGGATATTATCCCACGTAGGCCAACAAGTGGTCATTCTGCTCTTATTAGCAGCCTTGGAAATATCAAGAACAATATCCGAGGGCTTCAGTTCTAAGCCCCTGCATTAGTTATGATATTGACCTTTAATAAATCATGAATAATATTATACACAAAATATTTATCAAGTTGCAATAAATTTGATACTTACCCACTCGCTTTACTTACTAATGTGACTATAGGACGCCCCTACATGTGATGGGCCACTAGAGGGACAAATCTGACAAATATAGTATCAGATGAATATTGATGTTTGTTTTGTAAGAAAAACGAACGTCTATATAATGATTATATACAATGCTTGCCAGATGGGGCTAATAAATCTAAGGAATTTAAAAAATAAAGTACATTATACACTAATTTGTTTATATTAACAGTATACAAATTCACTATTTAAATTTCTTAATGATTAACAATTAATAAAAAATTATTATTTTCCAACATTTTAGCTAATATTAATTCCAATTTATTGTAAGTAATAAAAAATTAACATTATACACTAATTTGTTTATATATATTACCACATACACGTAAACTAAATTTATATATAATTAAGGGTATAAATTAATGAAGAAATTATGTAAATAAATTGTTTTTGTCAACATGTTAGCTAACACATACACTAATTAACACTGAATTGTGTTACACAAATATACACATACACTAATCAACCCAAATTAGCCCTAATTATACATTAATTATCGGATTTAAACGGTAATAACCATAATTAACCTTTTTTCAATCAAACAATAGACAATTATAAGCAATCAATAGGCTATTATCAACAAATATAAGCATAAATAACACTAATTTTACCATAATTTGGATTAATTAGTCTAGGGAAAGAATATACCTGATTTTTGATGAATTGAAGGCGTAGATGGTTGGAGATTCCAAATTAATGAAGATTGCGATTGAAGTTGGTAGGAGGTGGTGGTTGGCAACGGAGGTTGGGTGAATTTGTGGGAAAATTTTAGGCTTAGGGTTGGAGGATAATAAAGGAGATTGGGGCTCGGTGACATTCCAACGGTTTTTAATGGTCGTCGACGGCTTCGTTTAGCGATTTTCGATGGTAACTTTAGATATTTAATTAAAATTTCACTCTATTAAAATAAATTTAATGTAATTTATTTTGTTGGAAAATTTTAATTTGTTTAAAAATTGAATAGCTTATATTAGTTCTCAATAAATATGAAAATCAATATTAATGATTACAACCTCTTACTCCCTTTTCAAATCAATTTAAAAATTCTTAATTAGTGACACAATGATTACAAATTATATTTAAATTCATAAAACTGTTACGCATCATAAATTAATCAAAGTTTTATAATTGACAGACTAAAAGTTGCATGGGATGATTGTTTGTGTTCGATTTTGAATAAAGTTAAATATCAAATTATAGAATAAAAGATTATCGACAACCCTAATGTAATTAATCACAAACCATCAGAAAATTGAATAAAAATATCTTTTTAAAATTTTGGGAATTAAATTAGTATTTTTAAACAAATTTCAAACTTCTATAACTAATAAATTATAATAACATAATAAATTAAATTAATTAAAATGATGAGCCGTCGATAGTCATCGAAAACGAAGATGACGTAACCGTAGATGGTCGTTGGAAAGCTCCGTCGCTATTTTACCTTTCTCTACTGGTGAGAATAACTAACAAAAACTTATATTCAAGTAAAAATGTCAAACAATACTAAATAAATTTCAATTTCATTACATACAGTACTAGAAATTTTTCATAATATAAATCCTTTTGTTATGGTCCAATTTCTTGCACAAACTACATCTAATAGTCTTGTTGATTTCTCCAATAGACCTGATTCTATTTGAAGCAGAAGGCCTACCAGCCATTTTTCTTTGTTTTGGAGGAGCAAAATCAACATCTTCAGCAGCAACAACTTCCATATTGAAAAGAACAAAGATTAATAGAATGTGAATAAACAGAAAGAAAATATGACACTTTGAAGTAATCCTCAACAAAGTCATACACATTCAAATGGTCACAAGTCATAATAATTGTGACATCATGAGAATGAGGAAAGCCATTAATAGACCGCGTATTACAAGAGCAACGCCAAGTAGAAAGATCAACAGGTTGCCTAATGGAAAAATGAACCCAGGGATGGCCCAGAGGGCAGCCCACCAAACCCACGGGCTAGGGAAACCCCCCGGGCCAAAGGCAGCATCTGGAAAAATATATCATATAATTTATATCATTAACAAAATGAGTATTTTTTTAAGTATGTGTAGTTGTAGTGTACTGATAATTATCTTATTTATTTAACATTTGATCAAGGTTCGATTCTCGCATGGGAAATATATTCGTGGTTAAAATTTATGATTTGTTTTGTTTGGGCTTAGATTATAAAGTGAATCTGTAACGCCCCCACTTCTATACCCATACGACTCAATAGTATTACTAAGTAATACTATCGAGTAATACAGAGGATGAATCGATATGGAGCACGCACACATGAATGTTCCCTAGGGCCAACACCAGTACGTATCACAATAACGAATTACTTACTATATTCGTACTTGGTTTCAGTAAAAAGAAATAAACGTGTGTCTCTAGGATGAACAATACACAATCACATATAATAAATATCAATCAAAGATCATAGAGTCAGAACGTTGTAGATAAAATATAATACATAAGTCCCCGGGCTACAAAATGAAAGTCTCTAGCCCAATACATCATATATCATCAACTACTACATAATAGATACAATAATAAGGCTACAAAAACATATAGGGAATGTATCATCTTATAAAAAAGAGTACATAATAAAATGAGAGTATCATAAAATGCAGAATATAATTGAGATAGCCTATCAAATCGTAGAAACAAAATGCCTCATCATAAATAGCCATAATCCAAACCACAAATAATATACAAAGGCTATCTCTAAAATATCAAAATCAAGAGTATGGATATAACGGGGATTGACTACACTTTAGATACACGATCTCCAGTATAACTAACTCATTGGATAGTGAATAATATATGTCAATCCACAACACACTCATATACCGGAACCATACGAAAGACTGATTGACACACTTGCTCCAGAAGACTATGCACGTAACTGGTGAACACAACATACGTGCCCATCGAGCACGGCTCCTATAGTCATCAATTCCCATTACCTCTCTCTAGTATCATGACGATGATCCACCATAAGCTCCACAACGCATAGCCTCTTCGGTCATGACTACCAACACCTTCTCCTATGGTAATTGACTACTGGCATTTGTGACAACAAAAAAGGCCACACATCACTGAAACACGTCTCTCAACACCGCCGACACACGACTATATGACATAGGTGTCGTAGATCCGGGGCACGACCACCGCGATCAGGCCGCTAGGGTGGATTCTGACTAGTCTGGTTCACTTCCAAAAATAAAAGGAGCTGGATAAAATGGATGACTCATATCCGATAAATTTACTTAGCTCTAAATGTAGACCGACACACGATTATATATATATATATATATATATATATATATATGAGTCAACATATGACTATATAGTACTAGAGCTCTAATCATATATAAACACACTCCTCCAACTATTAGTCAACACATGACTGCACTATACTCACCGCAGTGAGTATCATCTCTCACACACATATATGAGTAAATCCCCGTTCGAGTGACATTTACTTATTACGAAGAATAATCAAACAAATAACATATCGACGTCCCATACCACCGCATGTTATTCGAATAATTATTAAAAGCTCATTACTACACTCGATCCATACTAGATATCTCTAAATTACAAGTCCGATGAATAACTGGAAAAGTGTTATCAAAAGTCCCAGACCATACGGTATTACTAAACTGTTTATTCACATCACACAGAAAAAATAATAATTAAACGATATCAAAAGTAAAAATAAAATCTTTACGCAAGAATATAATATAAAAAAGCTTTCTTTAACAAAATATAATATAATGTTAGTTAGTACTAAGAAGACATTCATTAATATATATTTAATCTTTCTATTCTATTTATAAATCTTTATAAATAACATTTTATTTATATATATACATATACATATAAGTTTATAACCGTGTATATACATTTTATTAGTTTATTATATCTTAATATGTATGTGTATGTATGTATGTGTGTGTGTATTTCAATTTAAATATAAATGGATATAGTTACCGAATATTTTCTTTCTTGTATAAGTGTTCACTTCACTTTCCCCAGATCTGGCAAACACACACACATATATACTTAATCCCATACATACACCAACACATTACTATATATGTACACATCAAAGCATGCAATGTTACAGCACTCACACATAGAAGAGAAGCAAGATTGGAACCCAAGCATGCATGCAAGCTCCATACTCAGACATAGTTCTACTTGACTTATTTTCATAGTTTAGCTTACAAGGAATATTCCAAACACGCACAAGATAAAACAAGAACTCAACTCATGCAAGAACCTTTATATATACATAAATATAACCCCAAAGCACTGCTACTCTACACACGTATCATTAGACACACGATGACACACACGAACATAAGAATTGGTATTGGGTTGCTCACGCAACCATTCTTACCGATGCACTGATCGGGTCTTGCTTGACCGGTGGACCGGTCGGGTCTTGACTGGAGCTGGGTGAGCTCCAGGTCTTGTTCTAGATGATGATTCTGATCCCCCTACATCATCTACTTCCACCTCCTGTCTAACTAACACTTCTTATCCTATATCCTTTACTTATAAGCGAGCTACATAATTTTATTTAATTTGAGAAGGAGGGTAGAAATGTGGATACAGAGCATTGCACAAATGCTCAATTTGATTTATATTTGAAGTGAGCAATATTGACATAGTTGTGAGCATAAGAGTACTCACCTGAAACGAAGTGCTTCACTTCCTTCTTCAATGCTCCACTCACTGCTCCTTCTCTTGCTTTTTACTGTAAAAGCTTTCTTCTTCCAATCAGTGAAGATTCTTTGACTACAAAGTTGTGTAAAGGTGTTGAGAAGCAACGGTTGGAAGCTACTTTAATTTGTAGGATGAAATCTGATTTTTATTTGAATTATTAAGTAGTAGGGTTTGGGGAAAGAGATGGATTTCTCTAAAGTGATATATAAGAATGCTTATGTTATATTTATAGTTACGGTGGAATCGGGAGAATGAAATGTCTGGAATTTGAATTCTTTGGAAACAGAAATAAAGAAGTTAGGATATTTAGCTTTTAGGGTTTTGGTTAATGGACTTGAGGTATTGGGCCTTAGTGCATTTATTCCATTTTCCATTATTTCCTATTTTCCTTTTATTTTACTTTATAAACATATAAGACCAAATAAAAATTTAATCACTACACTAAATCACTTTTCAATAAATTACAAATTTATTTATTTTATAGACATAATTTTCCATAATTTTATTAAACTAACCAATTTCTTGATTTAAATCATATACCAATATAATTCCAAAACTATATTAATAAATTTACTCTTTTCAATTCCAATACTTCATTTTAATTTCAATATTATTACACTGTTTCTAATGACTTAATTCAGATATCAAGTGAATTCATTATTCATTTTTATTTTATTATTAATTATCATTTCTCAACTACGAGTTGTTATAGAATTGTAATTTTGTTTTGGGCTAGGGCAACACAACCTGTGGGCCATGCCTTAATGAACCTAAAAAATATATTCATTTGGCTTAACAACTTCCTACCTAGAACCCTCCAAATATAGTTGTCTCAAACAATCTTCACTAACAGGACATAAAACATTGTTCCATGTAGTAGCCAAATCTCAACGGTAAGACATTAGTTTCATTAACTTTGATCTAATTTTATCCAAACAAGCACTAATGATAAGATGTCTTTCTTCAAGAATCCATTTATTGAAAAATTTCAGCATGGTTGGAAGTTATTTCTGCATATATATTACCAGGAAAAAAGACATTACAAAATTTATCACATGGAATACCATTCAAAAAGTTATCAAAATAAGCACCACCACCTTGCCTAAATTCAACAGGTGTAGACTAAAAATCACTCAAATTAGAAGCATATGCAACACGAGCAAAATGATCAATTAACCATTTTTTCTTACCTTTAGGAAAATAACTTTTAAGAGAACTTTTCAAATTATTATTCAAATGATAAAAATAGGAACCATGAAACGAATTAGGGAAAACCTACGGAACATCAATAAGAAGACAAGATGATGATCTGATACAATTGTGTAAGATCTAACATTATTTGAAAACATATCTCTATGTGTTCACAAAACCAAACCCAGTTAAATTCATCCTCACCCAAAACAAAAGAAAATATAAGAGGACAGAGACCAAAAAAATTTATAGAAAAAATAATATATCAATGACATGCAAAATAATAACATTTATAGTACAAACTGCAAGTATTTGCAGTTTAAACTAAAAATATTTGCAATATAGCAAAATTTTCAATCTTACATTTCAAAAGATAGAGGAATTAAATGAAAATTTTAAAAAAATTACCTTCATTGTCATTTTTACTAGTAGTTGTCATTAAACAACATTGAGCTCTATCTCTCATAAATGTAACATCCAAAAATATTAATAGCCGATAAAACTAAAATCGATGAATACATGCTTCTAATCCAATAAAAACTCTTTCAAATTGACGAGTTACATAATTTTGCTTCAAAACAACTTTACAACCAACATTAGATTTGACTAGTGCCTCAAAATAAGACTTCAAATGATGATCACAATATATCAAAACCGTGTAAATCTTCAAGAGCCAACTATTGGGGAAATCCCTTCAGATGATCGGTCTAAGGGAATAAAAACCCAACACAGTGGAAAACAACTAGATCGTGATTGTAGTGAGACAAAACAAACAAAGATAAACACCAGAACAGACAGTCACAGATCTATGCAATGTAGAAAAATAAATAACACTAGTATTTATAGTGGTTCCACTACCACAAGGCAGTGTACATCCACTTAGGGAGAGGAGATTTTACTAATCACTGAAAGATTAGAGTTACAAGATTGATTCACTTTTGGAGGCTATACATAAGAAGAATTTACAATACAGACAAAATTTTGCAGAGTTTCAACTCTCTAAGATGGCTGCCATTGTTGTCCATAAGTTCAACTATTTATAGAGTAAAGATATGAGGAGAGGTAGTTGCTATATAGTAGCCTAGGGTTTTGGTTTGGCAAACATCAAAAAATCTGTTCAGCATGAGCACACTTCATTTGGACCGGCATAGGTTGGTCCGACATAGCATAGTTCGGCATAGCTCATTTGGTTCGGCATTACCACTTCTGTTTAGACCGACACGCTTCACCGAATAACCGAACATTCCACCGAACAAAATACCACCGAACGAGACAACTTTCTTCTTTCCCGAACGAGATCAGCTGGTCCAACTTCACCGAACGAGAATACTCGTTCGGCCTTCATAGCCTCAACGTCGAGCCACAAATCACCGGACGAGATTTCTCGTCCGACCTCCTCATCACCGAACAAACTTCTTCTCTTCACCGAAGTCATTCACCTCCACCGGACCAAACTTCTGGTTCGGCCTTCCTCAATCACCGAACCACCTTCTCTTCCTTCATGTCGTGACTTTGACATAGGGTTAGGGCTTCGGTGCTTCGTTTTCCATCATGCTCTACGAGTATCTCCAATGGCCTCATCTTCTCCAGATTCGAAATCAGGTATCAAAACTAACAATCTCCACCTTGATACTAGATTTCCAAACAAGCCTTCCGACTCCATCTACACCTTTATGCTCCAAGCAATGGATACTTACCCAATGAGCTTTGGCAATGCCATCACCCATTACACTCTGTCAACGAACTCCGGCAAGGCCACCGTCCGTCAACAAAGTGTTCGAAGTACCCAGTCCGTGTAGAACCAATCAATCTCCACCATGAAAACAAACGTCTCCATGAACCATCTCAATTCTCCCCCCATGCCACCCCGTGGCACCTAGCACTTCATTATGTGAATCAAGTCTGAGCAATGCTCGGACTTAGCAACAGGCAACGACTTGGTAAACATGTATGCTGCATTCTCCTTTGTGTGAACTTTCAGAAGGCGAACTAGCTTCTCTTCACTCGACGAGACAAGAAACGACTCTCTTACCTCAATATGCTTCATCCTCGAGCTGAATGCCAGATTTTCAGCTAAGTGAATTTCACTCTGACTGTCACAGTACACATCTACTCCTTCATATACAAAGCTCAAATCACACAACAATCGCCTAAATAAAGCGCCTCCTTAGCTGCTTCAACCGCAACTATGAGCTCTTCCTCTATAGTAGACAAAGCCACAATCGTCTGCAACCTCGCTCTCCAACTGATCGCTGTCCCACCAAAGGTGAACACATATCCGAAGGTTGACTTCCTTCGATCTCTATCACCGGCATCGTTGGAACCGCAAAATCCAACCAAGCAGAAATCTCTTCCTCTGGTGCCAAAGTCAAGTTTATGGTTTGGAGTTCCTCTAAGGTATCTAAAGATACACTTCACTGCTTCCTAATGCATCTTTCCTGGATTTTCCATGAACCTACTCACCAATCCAACCGCCTGTGCAATGTCAGGCCTAGTGCAGACAATGGCATACATCAAGCTTCCAACTGCACTTGCATATGGGACCTTCATCATATAATCCTTGTCCTTTTCTGAGATCGAAGAGCCTTTACTAGAAAGCTGTATGTGTAAAGGCATGGGTGTGCTGATTGCCTTTTCTCCTTCCATGCTAAACTGAGCAAGCACCTTTCGAATGTACTCCTTTTGAGTGACGCTCAAAAGTCCTACCTTTCTATCCCTTTGGATTTCCATACCCAAAATTTTCTTTGCTTCTCCAAGGTCCTTCATTTAGAATTCCGCTTTTAGCTTTCGCTTTAAACTATCGATTTCAGCCTTATCCTTGGAAGCAATTAACATATCATCCACGTACAAGAGTAGGTACACCCATCTTCCATTATTTAAATGCTTGAAATACACACAAGCGTCTTTGATGTTACGATCAAAACCAAGTGAAAGCATAAAAGAGTCAAACCTCTTGTACCATTGTCTAGGCGACTGCTTAAGTCCATACCAAGACTTCTTCAATTTGCAAACCCAATTTTCTTTCCCATCTACAACAAATCCTTCTGGCTGCTTCATGTAGATGGTCTCATCCAAGTCTCCATGTAAGAAAGCAGTTTTCACGTCCAGTTGCTCCAGCTCTAAGTCATGAGCTGCGACGATAGTGAGCAAAATGTGGATGGACGTATGCCTCACTACTAGAGAGAATATCTCATCATACTCCAATCCCTTTCTCTGTGAAAACCCTTTAGCAACTAGTCTAGCCTTGTATCTCCCATCATCCTTCACCTTGAACACCCACTTGCAACCTACGGCTCGGCTTCCTTGAGGAGGTGGTATCAAATCCCAAGTGTTGTTCTTCTTCAATGACTCTAACTCCTCTTCCATAGTGCACATCCACTTCGAACTGTCACATGACTTCAAAGCTTCATCAAGGTCAAGCGGCTCCTTATGAACCACATGTAGGGCATAGTCAAACTAATCACCAAGGCTAAAGTTCGCAAACTGCCAATCACCATACCTTTCGGGCGGCCTAATAGTCCTACGACTCACCCGAGTAGCTACTGCTTCGCCTAAACTCTTTTCAGCTCCACCTTGAACTGAACTTCCTCTAGATTCATGCACATCACTAGCACTACTAGAAAGTACCTATGGACTATCCTGTGATGTTTCATCAACTGCGTTTTCCTCCACAGCATCAACAGCAACTCTACTATTTGGCTGGAACACTGGAACTTCTTCCATCTCCTTAGGCCTATCAGAATCTTCTGATGTGGTAGATAGCTTCTCCTTCGGATTGAACATAGCAAACTCATCAAAAGTAACATGTCTGGAATGGAAAATCTTTCGATCAACGGGGTTCCAAATTCGATACCTTTGATACCATCGGTGTATCACATTAGTATGCCCTTGTATGCTCTAGCCTCCAACTTGTCATCACATGTATGGTGAACGTACACAGGACAACCAAAAATTCGAAAGTAACCAAGATACACTGCTTTACCTCTCCACTTTTCCTCTGGAATCTTCCCATCTATGGATGAGCATGGAATTCGATTTATGATATGCACCGTAGTTGATAATGCCTCAGCCCAAAAGCTTCTAGACAAGCGCACCGTCAATCTCAAGCAACGAGCCTTCTCCAGTAGAGTCCTGTTCATCCTTTCCGCAACCCCATTGGATTGTGGATCGTCGGGTGTAGTGAAATGTCTCTTAATGCCATGTTGTCTACAAAATTCGAGGAGCTCCCTAGAGACAAATTCACCACCATTATCAGATCTCAGCACTTTCAACCTAGAACCAGATTGGTTCTCAATAAGCGATTTCCAGTCTTTGAACTTCTCAAAGCTCTCTGATTTGGCCTTCATCACATACACCCATACTTTCTGAGAAAAGTCATCAATGAAGGAGATAAAATACATTGCTCCTCCAAGAGAAGGAGTAGTAACCGGTCCTCAGGCATCTATATGCATGTACTCAAGTAATCGCCTCGATCTATGGAGTCCAACTCCAAAAGATACTTAAGTTTGCTTGCCTAACACACACTCCTGGCAAAAGTCCATCTTGTCGAAGCTTTCTCCTTTGATCATCTTCCGTCTTCGAAGCAACTCTAAGCCCTTCTTTGTAATATGAACTAACCTGGGATGCCAAAGCTTTGTGGCATCCAATGCATGAGAACTATCTACTCCAACACACGACTCTCCAAGAACTATGGTTCCTTTCAGCAAATACAGATTTCGAAACATCTCCTTTCATAAGAAATAGTGCACCTCTCGAAACATTTAGACTATCCTTCTCGATAGTTACCTTGCATTCCAAAGATGCCAATTGTCCTAAAGAAATTGAGGACTTTCAAAGACCTGGAACATACCGGACACCTGTCAAAGTGTGTATCACTCCGTCAAACATCATGATCCTCACTGTACCTTCACCCATTGCTCTACAACTAGCATCATTACCCATAAGAATAGAGCTTCCCTCTGGTCCAATGAAAGAACTGAAGTAATCCTTATTAGGCGTCTTATGGAAAGATGCCTTCTAGTCTAGCACCCAATGGTCTAAGACATCCGACACTGCTGCAGATAACACATCATCAGATACAGACTTCTCCACTGCAAATGACGAAGATCTGTCTTCTTCCTTCTTCTTAAAATCTAGACAATGCATTTTCCAATGACCAGGTTTCTTGCAGATAAAGCACTTCCTGTCCTTAGACTTTCCTCTCCTGCCATTATCGAGCTTCCTGGACTTGGAACGCCTTATAGAGTGCCAGTTCTTCTTACCTTCTCTACCTCTTTCAACAAACAGGCTGTGACTACTATTTCCACCTCTACTTTCTTCACTTATCTCCTTCATCTGATCTCTCAAGCCCTCAGATAGAAGGCCTGACTTCACATCTTCCACTGTCAATGTGTCTCTAGCGAAGATAAGGCTGTTAGCGAATCTTGTCTATCGCTCTAGAAGAAAACACAAAAGAATCATTGCCATTTTCTCCTCATCCATCTTCAAGTCAACAGCCTTCATCTTCACCACAAGATCATCAAAGAAATTAAGATGTTCCTTCACTGAAGTATCCTCTCTCGTCCGCATGGTGAAAAATGTCTTCAGCAATATCAGACGGTTAGTCAGAGATTTCTTGAAGTAGAGATTTTCTAGCCTGGTCCAAATGCCCCTAGCAGTGGTCTCACTGTTAATCTCTGAGATGACATTCTCTCCCATAGCTAGTTGTAAAGTAGTAAACACCCATTTCTCTATCTCCTTCCTTTCCGCGACTGAGGTGTCAGCCGTCAACTCCTTAGGGGCAAACACTACTAGATGGACTTCATTCCTCATTAGAACAGCTTTCATCCTCCATTGCCACTTCTCGAAGTCTTTATCCACATTCCATTTCTCAATTGCCAACTGTGATCCTGACGCGATATACATCCCTCTAGTATAGGGTCTTGTAACAACTAAAGTTGCTTCATCTCCTGCCATAGCGTCTAACACTCCTCAATCAACTTTGTAGCTCTGATACCAAACGGTTGGCGAAAATCCCTTCAGATGATTAGTCTAAGGGAATAAAAATCGAACGTAGCAAAAAACAACTGGATCATAATTATAGTGAGACGAAACAAACAGAGATAAATACCAGAACAAACAGTCACAAATCTATGCAATGCAGAAAAATAACACTAATATTTATAGTGGTTCCACTACCGCAAGGCAGTGTACATCCACTTGGGGAGAGGAGATTTTATTAATCACTGAAAGATTAGAGTTACAAGATTGATTCACTTTTGGAGGCTATACATAAGAAGAATTTACAATACAGACAAAATTCTGCAGAGTTTCAGCTCTCTAGGATGACTGCCATTGTTGTCCAGAAGCTCCCCTATTTATAGAGTGAATATATGAGGAGAGGTAGCTGCTATATAGCAGCCCAGGATTTTGATTCGGCAAACATAAAAAAATCTGTTTGGCATGAGCACACTTCATTTGGACCGACATAGGTTGGTCCGACATAGCTCATTTGGTTCGGCATTACCACTTCAGTTTGGACCGGCATGCTTCACCAAATCAACGAAATACCACCGAATGTGACAACTTTCTTCTTCCCCGAATGAGATCAGCTGCTCCAACTTCACCGAGCAAGATTACTTGTTCGGCCTTCATAGCCTCAACGCCGAGCCACAAATCACTAGACGAGATTTCTCGTCCGGCCTCCTCATCACCGAACGAACTTCTTCTCTTCACCGAAGTCACTCACCTCCACCGGACCAAACTTCTAGTTCGGCCTTCCTCAATCACCGAACCACCTTCTCTTCCTTCATGTCATGACTTTGACATAGGGTTAGGGCTTCGGTTCTTCATCTTCCTTCATGCTCTGCGAGTATCTCCAAAGGCCTCATCTTCTCCATATTCGAAATCAGGGATCAAAACTAACACCAACCTCTTACTACTATAAGCATAATGATAATTCAGTAAAATACTATACTCATTTCAAAAAAGATTTATAACATCTTTAGTCTTCATTAAAGGATTAGCCTGAATATGATCGTATACCAAGTCTTAATAAACTTATTAGAAAAAAGAGGATGATTTATATTAGAAATACCGGCACCACAAGAATGATCAAGTTGATATTTCTTAATGTAGAAACTTGACTTATTAATGGACTTAGAAGCATGAACCTTAAAACCACAACCCATCCATGAAAAAACAACAATAATTCTTAGTCATATTTAGCTTCTATCCATTTTTTATTTAATATAACATAACATAAAAGCAAAAATCTTCAGCACCACCAGAAAATTGTTGACCAACTCCAGTAAAAATAGTCCAATCAAAATCAATTCTTAATAATTGCCGAATAATAATACTATGATCACTCCTAGAACTAACCAAGAAAAATCAGAAATGCTAGAAACATTACAAGAACTACCGGTTGACAATTATTAATGAAAGAACTAGACAAATTAAGATCGACAAATATAACAAGATAATCCTCTCAATTATATGCACAAAGCAACAAAATGGAATGCAGTTGAGAATTAATTTCAATCTTTCTTCTCTTACTATCTATTTCATATGACATACCAAAAGAATCAGGAGTTAATTTAGTCCATTTAGCACAAATATCTTCTTTCAAACTGGAAAAACTATCAGTTAAACCAACATGTTTAGAAAAGCTTTCATTACCAAGCACAAATAATAGAAGAAAATTAGAAAAAACTGCAAAACAAAGTAATAAAATAAATAAATAGTAAAGAAAAAAAATACACATAAAGTTATACAGTAAATACATGCAATGTAAACTGTAATTATATGCAGTACAAAATGCATTTATATGCACTACAAACTGCAAATATATGCATTTTCCACAACAGATAAATGCAGTATGAACAACAAATATTTGAAGAATAAAACGTAAATATTAGCAGTATAAACTGCAAATAATTGAAATAAAAGGAAATAATGATAAAAACGATATAGAAATGAGAAAGAAAATTAAAACAAATCATAAAAAACAAACCTGTTTGAAGAAGAACCCATATCTCAAATCTTATTATTTGAAATAAAATATTAAAACAAAAAAGTCATTAGGTTTGACAATATCAAATAAAATGAATAATGCATAAATAATGAAAAAAACCTATAAAGATTTGCAGATGTGAAGATCAAAGCAATTTCGAAATAGAAAATAAGATTGTAAAAGTAAAAAGCAGGGATGAAGAAGAGCAAAAGCGGAAAATTCTTATAAAAATTTGTACGGAGAGGGCAGAAATACAAGTTTATTACTGGACGAGTATTTTACAACCTAAAACATAAAATAAGGGTATTGGCCTAATTTCCATTAAATAGTTTATTGCGAAAATATGTTCCGTTGAATACTTATTAGAGAAATAATTATGGTATTCGCCAAATCAACCTTTTGTATTTATGCACTTTAAAAGTGCTCATCACCATCTTTCTTTTAAAACAAAATTATGTGCATCAACATTTCAAATGCAAATTTGGACAAGTGTGCTATAAAAGTGAGTAGTATATATTCTGGACTGGAAAAACAAACTCATTTTTGTAATTACTTTTTAACAAAACATATTTCTACAATAAAATTTTTGACACGCCTATATATATATATATATAATTTGTGCTTTTAAAAATGTAAGTTGCTAATATGTACCTATACAACTAAAATGAAAAAAATTCAAACATGCATTTATTGTACGGCTACTCCAACAAAAAAAGAGAATAGGGGCTATAAGTTATAAATCCACGCTTGTAATTTTGATTCTCTGACCATGTTTTTTCCTTTCTCTTTTGTGTTGGTTTGAAATATAGGAACAAGCCAAAAAATTGTATTCCAATCTTCATAATATCAAAGTTATACTACAGTATTAATTTTTTCCTTTTAACATAAGTAAATTTAAAGGAATACACTGTCTTTTGTTTTTGTAATAGTAAACATCACATATACTATGGCGCACACAAATGCAGTGTGAGGAATGCAGATTACGGATCTTAAGGCTAGGAATAACACTAGAGGGGGGTGAATAGTGTTTTTAAGAAATTACTAAATCTTTTTGAGTTTATGTTAATTTGAACACAAATGTATGCAATATTCAGACACAGGTATAATCACAGAAACAAACACAGATGCAGAAATAAAGTAAATGCAGTAAAGGAAAGAACACACCGGATTTTATACTGGTTCGGGGTTACCCTACATGCAGTCCCACACAATCAAGTACGGATTTCCTTTCAAAAGCAATTCAACAATTACAACCCTCGGTTTCAAGGCCATGAGGTACACCCTCCAGAATAACAATCCTCTAGGTAGAGATACTTGATTTCCGGGGCAACAAGTTCACCCAATTGATTTCCAAGGCTACATCACACCTTTTCTCGCTTGATTGATTTCCAAGGCTACAATCACACCTTTTCTCGCTAGATAGATTACAAAGAAGCCTATAACTCTGAATAGCACTTAGATCTGGTTGAGATAGTGATAGAGAATCAAACCAGAGATAATCTAGTTAGATTCAATGTTGATTTCGGCAGAGTAATGATAGAATTTTGATTAAGAAAATGTGGAAGAAGAAGAGGAGTGAAAAAACAAGAAAAACTGATTAAAAATTCGTTGAAACTAACCCCTATTTATAGAAGAACAACATCCATGTCCATTCATGAAGAGTTATGGCGAATAGACACTTTCTTTCAAATTTAAATTTTGAACTCAACTGTCACCATCTCGACATGGTCACCATAGGCATGTCGACATCCCAAAGCAATTTTTGATGTTTTGATTTTCTTTGAAAATAACCTTTATCTTATATTAAAACTATTTTAAACTTTATAAATATACTTGATTATAGATAAAATACATAGATGAATATAAAGAATAATATATATAATATTTTACTATAATTTTATATTTAAATCAAAGTATAAATATATTATAATTAAAAGATAGTTTAAAATAACCGAAGTTTAAAAACAAGAATATTTAAGGCTAAAACATCTTTTTGAAAATCATTTAAAAAGATAATTTTTAAGGCTAAAACATTTTGAAAAACAATTTTGAAAATCATTCCGAAGTAGTTTTTGAAAATCATTTTGAAGTAGTTTTGCAAGCTTCTTCCTGCAGAATATCTCATCATGACAGGACTCGAGAACTTGTACAAAACCAGGATGTTCGTGGGTTTGTAAGCCACTTGTCGTAGGTTTGTAAGCCACTAAAAAGGTAGAAATGGGTTCCATCCCAAAAGAAAAATGGAGTGAAGATTTCAGTGCTATTGTGAAGTTTTAACATAATTCTAGACTCAATACTTATCTTGAAATCTTGAACTCTTGATAATCTTGATATTCTTGATACTCATGAGTCTTCAATCTTGATATATTGAATCTCTATACTGTACAGTCTTCATTCTTGGTACCTGCATGGTTAAATCCTGCATATACATATATATCTAAACTATAATGTTAGTATTTATATTTTATAATCTTATTCTAAGGTTGTTGTCATCAAAACCATCAACTCATGGACTAACATGTAGTACTTAACCATGAAGGCCTTGTAAAATGGCAACAATACTAAGAGCAATAACTGAATGCTTAAAAAATTCATCGTTCTCATTCTTCAACGTAGACTCAATACATCCATTGATAAATCCATCTTCACATGTTATCGGCGCATCCACAACCGAACTTAACATAATATTAGCATCGTCGTACCTCCCGCTTTTTAATAGCTTTGGTCGATTCCTTCAAGTTCAGAATCGCATTAGAATATAGCTCTAGACATGTCTCTAGGCATGATTTCAAGTACCGGTGATTATCATTGAGCGTTTTGCTTTTAAGGATTTCCTTTATTTTAGTTCTTATAGGGTTGCACTGTATTTGGATATCGTTGTTTCTATCACTCCAAGCTACTTAAGAGTTGAGTTGTGGGCTTTTGGTATGAAGTTGAATGAATTCGAACAAAGGGTGAGGTTTACATTGGGGTTGTTTGATGCACTTCTTTTGCATGTTTCTTGAATTATGTCGACTTGGTTTTTGGTGGAGATCGTTGCTTTGAATAGGAAAAAGAAGATGATCATGAAAAAAATATAATGTTTCATATTGTAAAACTATTATAAGGCAAAAAAAAATTTCTTTATTTTTGCTTGTTTAATAAAAAAGTTGATAGAAAACAAAAAAGTTGTGAGAAGAGAATGATGATATATTAATGAGAGAGGTATGGATTTAGTATGGGTATATATGTATGTATGTATGTATGTATATATATGTATGTATGTATGTATATATATATATATATATAAAAGTAGTTCTTTTCTAAGATATCTAGATGAAAAATGTCCCTTTTTAGTTTCACATTTACACATACACTCTCTCTATCTCTATTTTTTCCAGTGGGCTCAAAAATATTTGGTCTTAATTATATAATATTTGAGAGAACAGTGAATAAATTTTATTTCAAAAGAACAATAAATGGATCATTGGTAGTATACCTCATTTATCTAACTTGAAGTATAATGGTAGAAATAATGTATCTAACTGTTGGTGATACCACCTCATCTTTTGTAAACAATGAGATAAAAGGTATGTATAGATAGAAAAATCCTAAATTTAGAGCATATGATTCTCAAAATTGAAAATGATGTCTATATTATTTGAAGTTTTAAATCAAATAGTAAGGATTATTGGCCTCTTGTTACTTGTCCTAAGTCCTCTTTATAAACAAATGGTTGTAGTTTGGCATGTATATATTGATTCGGCTTCAATACGATTATAGATGGTGGACGATATAGTGAAACTTCATAGTATTGGTATTACATTGATGATCATACTTTGCGGGTCTTCGACTTACCGGAAGACCCAATGCTCACTTGCCTAGATTGTGACAGCTAAGTCACTTTCAGTTGACTTGGTGATTAGTAGTTATTAGACTTATTACGTAATACTATAGTAGAAATGTGTTAACTTGTTAGATGCAGGTTGAAGTATGGTTCATTACCTCAAATATTACCATTTGGTATTGTATATGATATAGTGGTATATTGGTAATCATGCATACTGGTGATATTTTCTTTTCACCGGACTCTAGCTCTAACCCTCTTTTTATTGTCTTGTTGGTCATCTACTCCTTGAATATGCTGACTTAAAGAAGTGGATTCTACTACCTAGAGGTGAGTTATAAAGTTATAACTATCATTGCTATAATTATATCTATCCAGTATTTTTGTCTAGACATGTTAGACTACATTCATTTTGAGACATGTCTTATATGAGATTTAATGTATTATTTGCATGATATATTATGATACTGAATCCTATGTCCCTTTGATATGATATGCATTTAGTCTATATATGTATACGTATGTATGCGTGTGTGCGCGCATGTATATATGTACGTACGTACGTATATTTGTGTTTGTGTATGTCTATATAGACATACGTTGTGTTGTTGTTTTAAATACCTCCCGATGAACCGCATTCATGATACTTATGGAATTTGAGTGCATTACTATATAGATTACAGGTGTTACAAATGGCGGATCATCAAAGTTGAGTAAGTGAGATTGATGAATAAGAGAAAGGTGATTTAATCATCTCATTGAGCAGATTGACAATTAAGCGGTTAAGGGAGATAGTTAGCTAAGTGGTGGTTATTTAGGAGAACAAAAGGAATCATGCACTAGAGAGAGTATAATATAAAACAAATATAATAGCACATTTCGAAATGGTAAACTATCTAATCTTCTATAACAAGAGTACTTCAATTTGAATCTTTTGAAATTACCAAAATACTCATGTTAAATGAATGCTCTACACTATAGTTCCAGAAGTCTTGAGTTCGGATTCCAAAGACACCAAAATTATGTTGCTACCAAATTCATTGGTTTTTTACCAATAGTTTTCTAAAAGATAAAAAAAGATTTCTTTTTATGTATGCCTGCATCGTACGTGCATAAGTTCTGGTGTGCATAATAAATTTTATGAACTACAACATTTATGTAGTTCTACCTACACAATGTGTTTACCTTAGTTGGGAAAATTGGTTTACATTTTATATTATAAATTGAAAGCTGCTACGGAGCCTAAAAAGGAAGGTGAAAATTGTGTGAAATGGAATCAAAAGGCTGAGTTCAGGAGTGCATTATTATCCAATAGTCTACATATTTTCAGGCCTAAACCCTGGCCTACTTTTTGGGCTTTTAAGAACTAATGTTACAAATTACACTGATTTTATGAGGTAAGGATATTGGAAAGGAAACGTAGAGGCAATTCAATGTGTAGAGGATGGTTCAAGGAATGATGAGCTCAGGGAATTTTTATAGAAGGGTTTGGGTAATAAGACGAAGGCCGTGGAGGTTCAGGGAATAAGGATTGGTGTAAGGTTTGTCCAGTCATGTTTAGGAGAGGAGACATATTTTCCCTAGGGTCTTATTCTCGGGTTAGACTTTCTTTAAGGAGTGATGAAGAATATTACTAAGAAGGGAGACCACTGAAGGTTGTGAGGTGATAGTGATGGCACTATGAGGGGAATTTAAGTTTGGTAGCAGGCGGAGGAGTTTAATTTAATAAATTTATCATGCTAAATACACTTAAAAATTCATAACTAATTACCCAATGGTTTTAAAAATTATTTAAATTTGTAAAAATGTTACACTAAATCAACTTTGTCGAATTTTCTTAATAAACCGACTAAAAGTCGCATAGGTTGGTCGTGGGAGTTAGATTTTCAATAATGTTAAATATTCGAACTACGCGAAGATGGATCATTGAAAATACTAATTTAACCGATCAGAATAGTCATTACGTTGAATGGTTGTGCGAAAATATCTTGTTTATTTATTAGGGATTAAATTAGTATTTTTAAACATTTTTTAAAAGGTAGAATGATTAAGGAAAAATACAAAATTCACCCGCCGTCGCAAGCCGACAGAATGTTGAGTATATAGATCAAAAAATGCATGACTTTCTCATTATTTCCACCCTTCCCACCAAAACGCATGCATGCAAAAAAGAAGTGGAAGCCGTTGCCAACCGCCGATGCCCCATCGACCGTCACCGCCTCCCGTCGACTTCACCTAAGCCTCCAAAGCTCGCCAGAATCACCGTTCTCTCCAATTTCTTCTTAATTGAGATAAAATTAAAACCCTAATTTTGGATTGAGGGCTAACTGGTACCATTATGGGTTTTAAATTGATGATTATTGCATACTAATTTATGATGATAGTGTATTAGTTGATTTGAGGATATTAATTAGTACTCTGATTGTTTAATTTGTAATCAAAAATTAGGATTGATTTAAAATTCGAATTAGTGTATAATTGCTGATTAATATGCTTATTGATTAGTTTACGCGAATGTATGTTATAGTTAAAACTATGTTTGTTATAGTTTATGCGAAAATTAGTGTATAATTATTGATTAGTATGCTTATTGATTGGTACGGTTAAACATAATTAATTTATTTTAATTAAATAGTGTGTGTTAATTAGTAGTGTTAGTGGTTAGTGTAAATAAAGTTATTTTAATTTATTATAAGTGCAAACTTCAAATTTTAGTTTACAAAATAGTTAAATTAAAATTTTAAATAGTTAAATGAATTTTAAAATATGTTTTAAAATTTCAAATTTAATTAATAAAATATTTAAATAGTTCAATGAATTATAACATATGGTTTAAAATTTAATTTGTAGTTATTAAAATATTAATTTGTGTATTTTTGAAAGTAGTTTGAAAAAATAAATTTATTTTGAAACAAATATTCTATTAAAATCGATTTTCTAAAAAAATTAAGAAATGAATATAATGTTTATTTGAAAATAAGCGTTAAGTATTATTTTAACAAATACAACAACAACCAGTTAAAGCCTTTACGCCCAAAAGACTTTAATTTATTTTAGAAAATACAACAACAACCGCAACAATACACCCATTAGATGCAAAGTTATGCGTACAAGAGAAAGAAGTGTAGTGCTGTTAAAATTAAAGCCTTTAGTCTCAAAAGGCTTTAATCTGTTTTAGAAAGAAGTGAATTGTTGTCGAAATTTCTAATATATTTTAAAATTAGGAAAAATGCTCGATTATTTTCTCGACCGTACTTGGATGTATGAAGTAAGAACTGGTATGAAAGGTTTAGTAAAGGAACATTTCTACAATGATGCACATGAATTTATTAGATTCGCTAAATCTAGTAATCGAAATAATGAAGAAATTTATTGTCCTTGTAGTATGTACAAACATTCGAAGCATTGGAAATCAGATATAGTTAAAGTGCATTTGTATAAAGCTGGATTTGTGCTAAATTATTACTTGTGGGATCATCATGGAGAACTTGTTGCACCTACATCCAATCCTATAGTGTCAGAGGACGATTATGTTATGACAAATCCAATAGAAGATATGGTGGAAGATGCGGCACGGTCAATGTTTCCTACCATTCTAGTGACGATGAAGACGTAATGTAACAACCTTGATTTTTGAGTTGATTAAATAAAATGAATAGGGATTTAAACTGGAGGATTTAAATCATTAATCTGGAATTTAGAATGATTTATTCTCTAAGAAATATTAGTATTTGCAAAGCATTGCAATTGTATAAAATTTAATGTTGGTTAAAAAGAAAATATGGAGTTAATTTGAATCTTTTATTTTTAACAAAAGAGAATTTGGGATTTTATTTTAAAAATGATAATGTAAAAGTATAATTAGCATTTAAAATGATGTTTAAAATAAAGATGTACATTTGTATTGTGTTGTATTAAATTTTGGGTTTCATAAAATAATAAGTATGGGTGTAACGACCCGCAATTTTCGATCGCGAAAATTGCAGATAGTTAGGAAAAGAAGAAAGAGATAGAAGAAGAAGAAGCAGAAATACAGCACTGATTCTCACAAATCGCAGCGGATCAAAATATAATATCAAATAATAATAGTTTACAAAAGAATACCTGTATCTATCAATTATATTTTTACATCAGAGTTACACTCATATAGAAACACTGGACATATACAAATCGCATGTCTCAGATAAACAGAAATAATATCACAGCGGAAACACTCCATACGTTCCTACCATCTAGCTCGTCTCCTGAGCTCCAGAACGTCCTTACCTGAAAATCTGTAATACTCGGTCTGACCCGAGCATTACGTCAAAGTAACACCCGAGTCAGACTGGAAACCAGCGTGAGTAAACCCATCTAACATGAAATATAAATACATAAAACTTATTTAAAACCCGGGGTAACTCGTACTTCACTACAAGTTCATAACTTGTTATAGTCAATGTTAGTCCATGAGTTGATGGTTTTGATGACAACAACCTTAGAATAAGATTATAAAATATAAATACTAACATTATAGTTTAGATATATATGTATATGCATGATTTAACCATGCAGGTACCAAGAATGAAGACTGTACAGTATAGAGATTCAAGATATCAAGATTGAAGACTCATGAGTATCAAGAATATCAAGATTATCAAGAGTTCAAGATTTCAAGACAAGTATTGAGTCTAGAATTATGTTAAAACTTCACAATAGCACTGAAATCTTCATTCCGTATTTTCATTTGGGATGGAACCCATTTCTACCTTTTTAGTGGCTTACAAACCCACGACAAGTAGCTTACAAACCTACGACAAGTAGCTTACAAACCCACGAACATCCTGGTTTTGTACAAGTTCTCGAGTCCTGATGTGATGAGATATTCTGCAGGAAGAAGCTTGCAAAACTACTTCAAAATGATTTTCAAAACTGCTTTTCAAAATGTTTTAGCCTTAAAAATTATCTTTTCAAATGATTTTCAAAAAGATGTTTTAGCCTTAAAAATTATATTTTCAAATGATTTTCAAAAAGATGTTTTAGCCTTAAAAAATATTCTTTGATTTTGTTCTTAAATAAATTCTTAATTTAAACTTCGTTTGTTTTAAACTATCTTTTAATATATTTAACTTTTAATATTTACTTAGATTTAAATATAAAATTATAGTAAAATTATATATATATTATTCTCTATATTTATCTATGTATTTTATCTATAGTCAAGTATATTAATAAAGTTTAAAATAGTTTTAATATAAGATAAAGGTTATTTTCAAAGAAAAACAAAACATCAAAATTTCCTTTGGGATGTCGACATGCCCTAGTACCCCATATCGACATAGTGTCAGTTAGGACCAAAAATTTGAATTTCAAAAGAAGTGTCTATTCGCCATAACCTTTCATGAATAGACATGGCTGTTGTTCTTCTATAAATAGGGGTTGGTTTCAACGAATTATATATCAGATTTTCTGGTTTTTCACTTCTCTTCTTCTTCCACATTTTCTTATTCAAAATCCTATCATCACTCTGCCGAAATCAACATTGAATCTAACTAGATCATCTCTGGTTTGATTCTCTATCACTATCTCAACAAGATCCCGGTGCTATTGAGAGTTATAGGCTTCTTTGTAATCTATCTAGCGAGAAAAGGTGTGATTGTAGCCTTGGAAATCAATCAAGCGAGAAAAGGTGTGATTGTAGCCTTGGAAATCAATTGGGTGAACTTGTTGCCCCGGAAATCAAGTATCTCTACCCAGAGGATTGTGATTCTAGAGGGTGTACCTCGTAGCCTTGAAACCGAGGGTGTAATTGTACAATTGCTTTTGAAAGGAAATCCGTACTTAGTTCTGCGGGACTGGATGTAGGGTAACTCCGAACCAGTATAAAATCCGGTGTGTTCTTTCCTTTACTGCATTTACTTTATTTCTGCATCTGTGTTTGATTCTGTGATTATATCTGTGTCTGAATATTGCATACATTTGTGTACAAATCAACAATATCTCAAAAAGATTTAGTAATTTCTAATAACCAGTATTCACCCTCCCTCTAGTGTTCATTCTAGCCTTAAGATCCATATTCCGCATTCCTCACAGTCAACACTTATTTTCACAAATCAACCCCTAAGTACCCTTACTTAGTTTAAATGGTCCAGTTTACTTAATTTATTCCATTCCAGCCTATTTAATTTACAAATCAAATCTATAAAGAATTATAGATTACTAATCGAAGTAGTTTCGGGTATTTACTGATACCCGACCCCGGTCTCTTCGAATCCAATGTTATTCATTAAATCAAAAGTTTAAGTTTAAACAATACAATTTATACACAACAATTCATCTCAAATCACAAAGCAGCACATATCACATATCGAGATATCACATAATTCAAGGCATTCAATCATCCATAAGCAAGATTAATCAACCACACCATCTCTAATTAATTTAATTAACCACTAATGAATTAAATTAGTTACTTTAATTACTTTTAAATCTTGCATACTTAACCTTAATTAATTACAAACCAATTAATTAATCATCCTTTAATTACCAATCTTAATTAATCATTCTTGATTAATTGTTCTTTAATTACATTAAGTAATTAGCCTTTAATTAATTACATAAATTAATTATCCTTAACCATTTACAGTAATTAACTTTAATTACTCCCATTAATTAATTAACTATAATTAATTACATTAATCCTTAATTAATTACATTAATAAATTATTTTATAATCACTTATATTGATCAATTATCCTCAATTAATCAACCCTATAATTAATTAATTAACTTCACTAAGTAATTACTCCTTAATTACTTCCATTAATTAACCACTTATTACTTTCAATTAAGTAATTATTTAATCACCTTCATTGATTACCCATTAATTAATCACATTAATTAATTAATCACATTCATTAATTAATCCTTTAAATTGATTACATAAATAAATTAACCTTTAATTATTCACATCAATAAATTAATCTTTAATTAATTTCATTCAGTAATTAACTATCCTTAATTACTAATTAATGATCCCTTAATTAATTACATAAAGTAATAAACTCTTAATTACTTCCACTAAGTAATTTATCCTTTAATCACTTTCTTAATCACATCCTTTAATTTTGAAAACAATTAGAGATTTAATAAAATAATTGACCTAATATCATTATTTAAACCAAAACAAATTTTAAAAAACATTTAACTTTAAAATTTAATCTTTAAAACTTGTTTAAATAAATTTACTTTGGAAAAAACTGATACACTTTAACTTGATCATGTTTCTTTAAAATTAAAACCTGGTTAACTAAACAACCCGAGCCCACACTTATATTTCCCGAGCCCAACTTTGAGTTTCTCACTTCCTTCCTTTTGCTTCGAGGCAATCTACAAATGACTTCGAGATCGACCCGATATATATTCTTCTTCCCCAAACATCACAACGTCCCAGACACCACACATACACGCGTGCACGTGTACACAAAGTCTGGTCATCTCCGACCGACGCCGCGACCATCAACACGCCGGCGACAACACCATCGACCAACCTAGCCTACCAGATCGACGAAAACGCCTGAGAATCAGAATTGAGTTACTCGAGACTACTGCAACCCAAACTCGACCAACTTGAAACGCCTCGTACCGTCCATCTCGACCACCTGAGCTCACGCCACCACTTCCACAGCTTCACCACACAACAACGCATCAAATCCCTCAGGTCCAAACGACTCCGATCAACCCACGACGTCGGAATCACCTCAAGAAACCCCTCGACCAATTATTGGGTATAAAACCCTACTCCGACCAAATGTCGCTGCCACGGTGAACTATAAAACCACTTCCCATTTTTCCCTAACTGCCTACTTCCTCGCCTTCTCCAGACCCAAACTCGACATCCATCTCCTCGCCGTTCATCTGAAATCGACGCATAACTCAAAACCGTTCAACACGAGAATTCTCCATTTTTACAAATTTAAAAATCACAAATTGATTATCAAAATTCATCAAATTGCAATACGAATCTGTTTCTATAATCAAAACTTGAATTTTAGATCTTTGATTTTTCTGACTAAAGTTGATTTCCACTGTAAATTTCTATTTCCAGAATATTTACTAAATATTTCTACTTGATTTTATTTTTAAAAACAATGTTACATTCATAAAATCATTTCATCATCAGTGATCTTAGCCCAACATTTAATCTATGAAGAGAAATGAATTTATTTAGGTGATTTGTCCCTGAAGTTTAATAGAGGAAGATATATATTCATATACACAGACATGCACACAATATACAGGGTGTTTCAACTATTTTCTAGTTTTAAAAACATCCATGCAAATCTTATTTACCACATTACTATACAAGTTTACCACATGCATCATGTACTTAAACTGATTTAAGCCTTAAAAACAGAAGTTTACTCACAGTTAATGTTGAACAGAGAACAATGCTTTCAAGACTACTATCTGCCTTTGATCTTGATTTTGATCTTATTTTGTTTGAGTTGGATTTTGTTTTTAAATGGCAGTGTTGTTTTCTTTTGTTTTTTCTTTTTTCTTTTTTTTAACTTACTTCAAATGAAAGAACTTGAACAGAGTGATAGGCCCAGCCACATATATCTGTATATAGGGAATGAAGTGTGTAGAGCAAGCTACCAGCTGAGATTTTTCTTCCAGGCTTTTACATTTTATATTTTTATTTTATTTCTTTTCTTACTTTATAGCCTGATTTGACTTTCATTTTGACTTGATTGGATTCCCTTAATTCAAGCTTGACTTGATTTTGCTGTTGACATTGATTTTTATGTTTTGTTATGATGATGTCTCTTGCATGTATGTATATATATACATATACATATATATAGGTGGATATGTTTTTGTTTTCACCACATGTAAATACATTTGTTTTACCACACCTATATATGCTTGAGTTGAAATGTGTATTCTTGCATTTAATTCTATGTTTCCTCTTTTGTTTACAGGTATATATATATCCCCTTACCTACATATATTTTTACTTACATACTCACTATTGTGTATTAACACATATATTTTACTTATTTACTAATTTATATAACATGAGTACCTATATTTTTTATATCATTATACATATTCACCTACCATTTAAATACACTCATGTTTCACATATATTGATATATATATTCCAGATATCTTTAATTGTCAGAATTTTATTTGTTCGACTAATCAAAACTAATATTTCAATGATATAATTCGGTTAATTACCAATTAACAATCGTTAAAAATCTGGGTCATCACAATGGGGCTTTGTTAATTAAATAAATTCTTTAACATCTCAATGGGTTGGTTTTTAATCCAAGCCCACTAGCTAAGAGAAGCCAAACATAATTTCCTTTTCTCATTCTTTTGCCTTACGTTCATTCCATCTTCAGTAAATAGGAAATAATAGAAAACCTTGTTCCTCTTTAACCCTAGATTCTAAAATCAACAAATTCAAGTGCAAATCAAAGGGTTTTTGTTCTATAATGATAAATAAGTATTCTAAACCCTATCTCTACCTTTTAGAAAAATAATAGAATGATTTTTATCCCATTTTTGATTGAAGTGCTGCTGTATTTGTTTGGGATTTTGAGTTTTTAGATGATTTTGGTGAAGTTAGGGGTTTAGCAAGGCTTATTTGGTGATCTAGCAAGCTATATGAAGTTAAAAGGTGAGTTAATCACTCACACTACTACCTTTAATCTATGAGAATAATTATTAGTTTCTATTTGAATTGAATTGGATGGTTTGTTGATTGAATTGCTTTCAAATTGGTTGTGAATTGGTT
Source organism: Allium fistulosum (assembly GCA_030737815.1). Classification (NCBI taxonomy): domain Eukaryota; kingdom Viridiplantae; phylum Streptophyta; class Magnoliopsida; order Asparagales; family Amaryllidaceae; genus Allium; species Allium fistulosum. Next base: position 906,388,228 of record CM060903.1, read on the forward strand.
GCTTGAATTTGAATGATTGTTTGGTTGTGGTTTGCTGAAAATTGTTTGTGAAAAATCGCTGCAGTAAAACAGCGATATCTTAATGCAAATTTATCCAAATTTGCTCAATCATTTTGCAGTTGAAAAAACTTTCTATTAGCTACAAGTTTTCTTTTAATTACTTTATGAAATTCTATTGTTTAGAGGGTCGAAATTGAGTTTGAAACTGATGTACACAGCTCTGCTCTGTGCAATTTTTTTAGTTGGAACCTGATATTAAAATCACCATAACTTTTGAATGGTAGATCGAAATTGAGTGAAATTTTCTTCAGTTGGAAGGTATATTTATAAGGAACAACTTTTATGTTTATCATTTTCTGTAAATCTACATGTTTATAACCATAGTATGTGTTTGAAGAGCATGCAACCTCTACGTCCAATGTTTTTAATTTTAACTTTGAAACACAAAATTGTTTTGGCCATATCTTTTTCGTCTTCGACCTAAATTTGATAATTTTTAATGTTCTGAAAAGCCTATACTTTTAGCTACAACTTTCATATTTTATGTTTTGCTAAATTTTGAGCTTTATATAGTCAAAATCATAATTTTTGTTGCTGTCCTGAGAATAAACGACAGCGACAATGAATTTAAATCTTAAAATTATTTCGGTCATAACTTTTAAACTGTAAATTCAAATTAGATTAATTTTCCTTGTTTGAAAGCTGAGACTTTTGTCTACAATTTTATGTTTGAAGTTTTGTAAAATTATGAGATTTAGGTGGTCGAAACTGCATATCTTTAAATCATAAATTTGAGTTAAACGAAGTAAATAGACAAGCTTCGTATACAAGTAAATTTATGAAAGAGAATTATTTTTAATTTTCAAATCTTAGAATTGTTTCTAAATTAAGTTAATAAATATAAAAAATAATTTTTTTAGCAAGTTATTTTATATATTAAGCATGTTTAGTAAAATATTTATGGATCTGGAAATATGACTTTGGAAATACAAATCTAATCTTTTTTACATAAAAGTGATTATGGAATTGGAATATAAGTATTATGGTTTTATTACATAAATAATTTAGGATTCATGGAATTTGGAAATGTAGTTTGAAAAGTATAAGCTTAGTTTATTTCTAAATAGACTTGTTATATTTTAGTAGGATTTAGAAGTGTAATTAAATATGGTTAAAATATGGTTTTGTGAATAATACAACTATATGAAAATTTGAGACAACCTTGTGTATATAAGTGAAACCTTGGAAAACTTCAGGTTTATGGAATATTTTATCAAATAAGTGAAAGTTTATTTTAATCTAAATAATAAATAAACTTATGGAAATTTATAACAAGTGTTTTTAAACAATAAAATCAAAGAGAGAAAAAAAATGTTTTGAGAACCTTAATTCTATAATTTGAGGAGTACTAATAATCGACTTAGTGTCATCGATTGGTTTAAATGCTTTTGAATAACGCTTCATCGAATATGGTATAACTCATTGAATAGAATGTTTGAGTGGAACTTACTAGCCGATTAGCGAATACTTGAATTTCACCGGGTAGTATGGGATGCCTTAGTTAAATTCGTGTGATTGCTATTAGGAAGTATTTTACACTTTAGAGTTGTATTCCCTTCTGGTGTGTGACAAGTGGTTGCTAGATCCTTAAGAAAATATGGTTCAGGTTTTCCAGTGGTATCCGTAATAAGTAATATTTACTAGCTTTTAGTAAATACTTGAATTTCACCATACGGTATGGGACGTATTGGTTAAATTCTAGTGATTACTAAAGGTGATAGTATTTGACACTATAGAGTTTACTCTCTTTTGGTGTGCGGCAAGTGGCTGCTTGATCCTTAAGAAGTTTATTCCTGGATTTCTTTTCAAACATAATAATTTAATAATATTAAATAAATGTGGAATTATCGAGTCATGGTTTCTACGATCACCTTGATCGGTATGGACTATCCTTGAGATCATTCTGTGATTCTATGTTCCCGGTCTGAGTACGATCCTTGGTATCAGATCGGTTCGAGTGATACCAATTTGTTTGTTTGTTTTCCATAGGTTTTGAGTATAATCATTGCAATTGTTTTGGACGATCATTACGATCGGTTTGGATTAAGATCTCTTGGATTCTGGATATTAGGATTCCATGATTGTTCTGTGTTCGTGAAATAAGTATATATACTTGTGTCTTGTGTTTGTGAAATAAACATATATTTTTGTGTCGTGTGTTCGTGAAATAAATATATGTTCTTGTGTCTTGTTATGGATGTTAAGTTAATTCTATTATTTTGTGTTTAGTGACTGGTTCGTGTTTGTGACGTAAACTAATAACCCTGTACTAATTTAATCACTGATATTTGCGTGCTTGGAGATATTGTGCTTTGTTCTGTGAATTCAATCTTGAACATCTGTATTTACTTATATGTTGTTTGTTCTTGTGCTATATCTTGTTCTCACCCTATTGGATATTTAGAGATAGTCTGACATGGGTGTTATTTTGCTCGGGTCAGGCCGAGACTTTTCAAGTTACAGGACAGGTTGATCTTTGAATGGTTGGGCTAGCAGAAGTTGGATCTTTGATATTTAGTTATATCGCTTAGGAATTTATGTTTGAAATTAAGATGTATAATTAAGATTAAATAACCATAACTTGTATATTAATTGAATTTAGTATTTCATTTTGTAAACTAAATAATTTGTATATGTATAAGTTGAGATTTATTCCGCTGTGATCTGTGACTGTTATTTATATGATATATTGTTCTGGTTCTGAGAAATCAGTGTATCTATTACTTTGTATTAATACTTTACACATCAAGTTCAGTTTAGATATTAAGTGAAAAGGGTAAATGACGTGTCAGTGTTAGTTGAAAGATATATTCACATTCGATCGCTCATAACAAGCCATATTCTCCAGATTATCAAACGACATTACTTGTAATGTTCTTTGCTAAACTGGGCATCGCGGTGGGGTCGTTACATGTAAATGTCGAGAAGAACCAACTATGGGAGCGAAAAGAATCTATGATTTGTTGGATGCTACTAAGAGGCCATTGTGTGATGGTTGTAAAAGTGGAACCGAATTTTCAGTAACTGTTGAATTCATCACTATGAAATCAAAATTCAACTTTACAGAAGCTGGATTTACAGCAGTTGTACAAGCTGCAAAACGACATAAGCCATCCAATAATTTGATGTGCGATAGTCATTATGAAGTGTAAAAACTTATGTTTGCTTTCGGTCTGTCGTACCAAAAGATAGATACATGTATAAAAGGTTGCATATTGTATTGGAAAGATGATATTAACCTTAGGAAATGAAAAATATGTAATGAGGAAAGATACAAACCAAGAAAAAAGAAAGGAAAAGAAGTTCCATATAAGAGAATGCATTATTTACTCATTACTCCATGACTTCAAAGTTTATTTGCGTCTTCTGCTATGACATGTCATATGCGATGGCACAGTGTGAGAACACTGGAAGTTGAAACTTTGACGCATCCATCTGATGGAGAACATGGAAACATTTCGATAAGACTTATTCTGTGTTTGCTGCAAGGAGCCGTAATGTCAGACTTGGTTTATGTATGGATGGATTTTCACCATTCTCTTAATTTGGCAATAAACATTCATCTTGGCATATTATCGTTACGCCTTATAATTTATCTCCGTGGATATGTATGAAAACTCCATATATATTTCTCACTATTATCATCCCTGGCCCTAATGATCCGACGCAAGGAATCAATGCTTATTTACAATAATTGATTGAAGAGTTGAAAATACTGTGGCATAAAGAAGTTGAAACATACGACATTTAAAAAAAAATCATACGTTTGCTTCTTTTTTATGGACTATTAGTGATTTTCCTACATATTCAATGCTTTTTGGTTGGAGTATGGTAGGTCATCTAGCTTGTCCATACTGCTTGGAAGATACACGAGCTTTTTCTTTACCACATGGCAAGAAAATTTCATGGTTTGATTGTCATCGGTGTTTTCCTCATATTATTCATCCCTTTAGAAGAGATAAAAAACTTTATAGCTAACAAAGTAGAGAATATGCGACCCCCAACGATTTGGTCAAGTGACGATATATATGAAATTGTAAAAGATTATCCAAAGATACATGAAACTAGAGTATAGACTAAAATTCCAAGTAAATCGATAATTCATAATTGGTACAAACAAAGAATATTTTAGGAGTTGGAAAGATCTCTTACTTCGGCATAATATTGATGTGATGCACAACTAAATAACGTGTTTAATAACGTATTTAATAGAATTTGGAATGTTAAGGGAAAAACTAAGGATGATCTGAATTCAAGACGTGATATAGAACACTTTTGTAAGCGTCCCGAACTTCATAAAAGCTTGCTATAAGCTTGACAGCAAGCAAGTAAAACTCGTGCTAAAGTGTGTGGAAGGACTAAGATGTCTTGATGGGATTTCTTCTAATTTCTGTAGATATGTTGACTTTAAAAACAATACATTAAGCGGGATGAAAAGTCACGATTGCCATATCATAATGGAAAATTTATTACCCATGTTTTTCAAAGAACTATTGTTCGTAAAAGTATGGAGTGTTATCACAGAATTAAGTTTATTTTATAAATAGCTTTGTTCAATGATGTTAAAAGTTGACCGTATACGTAAACTTGAAAATAATATCTCTATACTGCTCTGCAGACTAGAGAAAATATTTCCTCCAGGATTCTTTAATGTAATGGAGCATTTACCTGTTCATCTTCCATCCGAAGCACTTCTTCGAGGTCATGTGTAGTATGGATCGATGTATCCATTTGAGAGGTAATATTGAATATTTGTAATATTAATTTTAATTTAAAATTTAGATAATATTCATATTTACATAAGTAAATTTAAATTGAGTTAATTTTGTAATAGGTACTTGAATCATTTGAAGAAAAAAGTAAGACAAAAAGAAAGAGTTGAAGGTTCGATGTGCAAATCATATTTTGAAGAAGAAGCTTCATTTTTCTCTCGTTACTTCTGTGACCATGTGAACTTATCATTTGTAAGTGCTCCTCGTAATAATGAAGCCATTGAATAAGATTCTTATTAAACAATGTTATCTATTTTTAGAAAACATAGCCGACCTGTTGGAAATGTATGGAAATATGGTTAGACGATAGAGATTACCATGTAGCACACACATATGTTTTTGTTAATTGTGTTAAAGTTGCACCATTTGTTAGGTAATATTAAATTCATATTTATTTCAATTATACTTACATATTAATTATAATGGAACATATTATATATATTTGTGGCATTTTCGAATCACAACATCCACTTGGCGATCTCGGTAAAAAAAATTTCTAATTGGTTTCTAACTATGTTTATGATCCAAAAAATTGTGTCTTGAAGAATGATTCCAGCATCTTGCACTAGGACCAAAAATAAATGTCAAGACTTATCCAATATTCTTCATCAATGGTTTTGAATTCAACATCAAGGAATATGGTGCTGAGAAATTAACATATAACAGCGATGTATTTGTCAAAGGTAGTGATGATCCAAATGAGCATATAAAAGATTTTTACGATGTCTTAACACAAGTTTTAGAATTGTCGTATTTTATACGACTTGTAGAAATTATTTTATTCAAATGCAATTGGTTCAGCAATGTTCCTAGTTTTGGACTCGACGTGCACAAAGATTACAAGCTTCTTGAAATAAAGCATACCTCGCATTACTATAAGTATGATCATTTCATATTAGCCAAGCAAGCATTACAAGTTTATTTTGCTCCATATCCATTCCTAAAAAGAGATAAAGCGGATTGGTCAGCTGTTTTTAAAACAAAAGCAAGATTTACGTTTGACGGAAATAATATTCTGGACGAAGCAGCTTATCAAGCAGATCTTGAGCCAAATAATGAAATAATAATAACTAATGATCATATTGATTTAGGGTCTTTGAATGATGAATCAAATGTTTTAATAGAAGCATTTGAGAGTACAGAGGAAAATGATATAGAGTACGAGACCGAGTCTGAATCAGAAAACGACGAAGACTAATTATTCTGAATATTTGTAGCGCTTGTTGTATAATTTATATTTTGGGTTTCTGCTATTATTAACGATGATGACTATGTTGTGAGCTATGTGTTATTCCGTTTTATTAATTCAATATATGTATTCAGAAGATCTTGTTCCATTTTTATAGTTTGGTGGAAGTTTTATGTGATTATTAATCAGACATGTTTTCTAATAATAAAATGATATGTTATTCATTATATGAAAAGATATGTTTGTGGTGGATATGTCTCACAGGAGATCTTCCAGATCTCAGGTTTCTCCTTCTCCTACTGCTAGCGAGGGCGCCAGCGGCACGATGAATTTATGCCCAAGGGCGGTCGTTATTCCAAAGAGTGGAGGGTAAGTATCAAATTTATTATAGCTTCATTAATATTTAGTGCATGAACATTATTTAAAATTTATTAAATGTCTACATCAAAATTAATACAGGGTTTTGAGCTAGACCTTTCGACTATATTCTATCCATCTCTAGGAAGGCGTTTATGAGTCAAATGTCGGAATGTTGGCCTCATTGGGATGATATCCCAGTGCATATTACGAATTCTATATGGGCCGACGTGATTGAAAGTATAAATTTATAATTCATTTGAAAATTAATATGCCGTATATAATTCAATTTAATTTCAATATGTAGGTTGCGGTAACCGTTGAAGAGGCAGATAAAGACATTTTTAGGAATCACTGGAACCAAAAGCTGAGAAAAAATTACAAGGACACCCTCTCATGCGCAAAAAAAGAATTAAAGACCTGATTGGATAAGCGCTGATATTTGGGCTGAATTTATGCAGCTCTGGGACATTCCTGCCTTGAAAGTAAGTTGTCTAATTTCATATTGTTATTATAATTTGTTTAAAAGTTCGTATAATAATTGCATTAATTTAGTCATTCATATATTTAAATTTACAGGAAATTTCAGCCCAGAATTGGGTAAACAAGAATAAAAATCCTGTTGTACACCGCGGCGGCTCAAAATTCTTCCAACAATATCGGAAGAAATTGGTAAATATGTAAATTGCGATTATAAAATAGTTGTAACATTATTTAATCATATATATACACTGTTTATTTATATATAATTTCAGGCTAAGGAGAGGCAACGTGATCTTACATATGCGGAGGTCTTCATGCGTACTCATGTCGTCGAGCACACAAATGATGATGGCTCAGTTTGGTATACTTGAATGGACCATAAATTCCAAGCCTTAATGGTAAACATGATTAAAAAATTTCTTTTACTTCACATTACATAAGTTGTAAATTGAATATTTATTATGGCAAAATTATGTTCCTAATCATGGGCATGATTTGAAACGGAGCAAGCTCGAGTGATGCAGTTAACCGGTCGAGAGGAGTTGACCACTGAGGAGGAGGATAGGATTCTCGATGCTGTGACCGACCTGCCCACACAAAATAGGCGATATGGTTACAACAATCAGGAGGTAATGTTTATTGATTTCAACTTATTGATTAAGTAATATATAAATTTTATTTAATATTAAGCATAAATTATAATTAGCTATCAACTAATTTACAGGCGAGGATGTCCCAGGCTAATTACAGGAAATCATAGGCCAAAGAGGAGATAACTGAGCTTAAACAGCCGATAGTAGATTTGAATGATCAGATTCTTGCCAGAGGATTGACTATGATGCTAGATGAGCGGATTTCAACATATTTTGCAGAGCATGGGCAATTTCCTGGGGGTGGGTCGGGAAATAATGATGATGAGTAGGTATGGTTATGTTTGTGATGGATTTTGATTGTTTTGTACTTATTTTACATGTGTTGATGGATTTGATACTTGTTCGATGGTTGTGTTATTTGTGGATGTTTGATGGATTCGTGGATGTTTGATTATTGTTTTGATTGATAAACATGAGGATTTGTAGGTATTGCTGTGTTGTTTGATGGAATATTGATTTTTGCAATATAAACATGCTTATCTGAGATATGTATGAGATTAAGCGATGTATTTGATGGTTGCAATTGTGAAATTTGGTTTATATGTATTGTATAGAGGTGGATAGAGAGATGAATATATATGTTCAGTTGGATGGCCTAAATAGCAGTTGTTTTGTAAAATAGAATACCCAAGCTAACGTCGGCTAGCGACGACCTATTGACACAGGCTAGCGATGGCTAGTGAAGGGCTATTGGCATAGGTTATCAACGACTAGTGACGGCTTGCAACCCCTAATTGGTTCGCCCATTTCATGCCACGTGTCCAATAGGCCATCCCTAGCCATTGAAAAATTAATGACGAAGCCATCACTAAAGCCGTCACATTTTGCTCTTGCGGCAACTAAAAATGTGAAGGCATTTATCGTTGCCTAGCGACAGCTAGCAACTGCCACCGATGGCTATGTTCCATCACTAAACACAGTATACCCTTGTAGTGGAAGGAAATGTGTCAACCTGCTGCATATACAGAGCAATGTGCTCATACAACATTTGGTACATCTCCGTCGAACGACACATGTCTTGTTCCTCCAAGTCGACAATCCAAGCTTTCAACTCTGCAATCTCTTGGTTGTCCTGGGATTTTTTATAACTGTTTTGCTTGTATCTTAGCCTGTAATATTGTTTACCAAAATGTATGAGTTTCATATAGTGTGATTAATAAATTCAATATTTTATACGTTATTCATAAATATATTAGACATAAACTTTGCCTCTTGGTTTCCAAAACCATAATGCCTACTCCTCGTTAGCGGCTCCATGGCAACATCAAAAACCTGGTGCTCCTCTTCAGCGGTCAGCTCCTTCCATTCTGTTCCCTGTAGCAGTTTCTCTCGTTCTTGCACAAATTTATCCTGCGATTACAAATAAAATTACAATTAAAATTCATACTACATTATTTTAGTTATTTATAGCTTATAATTTAAAGTGATTATTAATAACTTATAATCTAAAATATGCTAACCATGGCCTCTTGTGATTTTGTGTCATGTCATGTGTTTGTTATTGAGCCATCTTCATTAACATGCTCAATGGCGTGAGTAAGTACGAGTAAACACGTCCACGTAGGAGACTGGAAGACCCGGTTTATTTCCTAATATAATTATTATGTATTATTATTATATATATAATAAAATTATACGATGTAACAAGTATTTATAATCTCATTTAATAAATTTACCAACTCTTAACATTAATGCTGGTATGACTTTGAACCTCGCGGTGTGTGATAGGATTTTTATTTCTATTTGCAGAATTCCACTCCGACTCTGCCGATAAATTTAAAATAAATATTATATTTCGCATTTATAAATTTATACGATTATTATACTAATTCTACTAATTTTTTAATAAATACGCGAAACTAGTAAACCTACAATCACTTCTAGACTTTTCCAGTAATCAACCCAAGCTTACCATACAATTGCACTCACCCCGTTGGGCTTTTTCCTCATTTTTTACTGCTCGACATCGTATCGTGGTAATTTTTCAGCATTTTTTCATCTAGTAATTTCTACAAAGGGCGAAGTCGGATTCCTGTAAGTTTACCGCCCCTTACACATTGAAAAACGTAAGTTATACATTTATACTTAGTCAACAAATTGTACAGTGGTTATATATAAAATGAAATACAGATTTACACTTACGTAGAAATCCTGCCAGATACACCCTAACATGTGGGGTGGGATATTATCCCACGTTGGCCAACACATGGTCATTCCACTCTTATAAGCAGCCTTGGAAGTGTCAAGAACAACATTCGATTCCAGTTCTAAGCCCCTATATTAATTATGATATAGACCTTTAATAAATCATGAATAACATATCATACATAAAATATTTATCAAGTTGCAATACATTTGATACTTACCCACTCGCTTTACTTACTAATGTGACTATGGGATGCTCTTCGTGTGATGGGTCATCGCCAACGCCTCCCGCACTGGTCCCTCTCTAACTAAAAGAGGAGGAATATGATGAATGGAAAGATCTCCGACCTTGAAACATAATATATGTCAAAGACATATCATTTTATTATGGAAGAACATGTCATTTAATTATGGGAAAACATAGCATTTTTTGATGAGAAAAATATAACATTGATAATCACATAAATTACCTTCTATCAAAATGTACATTAATAATTAGTCTTCGTCGTTTTCTGATTCAGACTCGGTCTCGTACTTTATGTTGTTTTCCTCCGTAGCCTCAAATGCTTCTACTAAAACATGTATTCATCGTTTAGAGGTCAAAAATCAGTAATGCTTCTGCTAAAACATTTATTCATCGTTTAGAGGTCCAAAATCGGTATGATCATTGGTTTTTATTATTTTATTATTTTGCTCAAGATCTGCCTGATAAGCTTGTTCGTCTGGAATATTCTTTCCATCGAACGTAAATCTTGCCTTTGTTTTAAACTACCGACTAATCTGCTTTATCTCTTTTTAAAGATGGATATAGAGCATAATAAACTTGTAGTAGTGCTTGTTTGGCTTGTACAAAAGGATCATACTTATGCTTATGCGAGTTATGTTTTATTTCAATAAGATTATAATCTTTGTGCATGTTGATTCCAGAAGCTGGAATATTGCCAAACCAATTGTATTTAAATAAAAAAACTTTCTCTGCAGGTCGTATAAAATATATCAATTCCAAAATTTGGGTTAACACGTTGTAAAAATCATTTATATGATAATCTGGATCATCACTACATTTAACAAATACATAGGTATTATTAGTTAATTTTTTATAACGACATATAAATTTATCACCTTGGAAAATAATATTTAATTCAAAAATAAGGTATTATAACACAAATTTTATTGTTTTGAACAATGGTTAATAATGGTAATCTTATTTTGAATACGTAATTACAAAAATATACTCTTTGGACAAATGTCGATAAAGTGACTGAAAATTGTTTTATCGATAAACTGCTTTTTAACCATCAGAAATCGCACACGAGTTTGCATACGTACACTCATTTATCTATATGAGCGAGAATATGTATTAACATTATTTATTTTATTTTTGAAAATAAAATGTCTTTATGACTCATTAACGATATCACTATTTTGGTATAATTAACTTTTGAATTTAAATGGAGTTTAAATAATTTAATGATTATTTTAAATATCAAATAAAGCCCTTTTAATTATTATATAATGATAGAAATATTATTTTGAAACTTTGTTTAAAAATATATGTATATTGACTATGAAGGGAAAATATGACCGGAAATAGGAATCAGAATTCGTAACGGTTCAACGTAGAGAAGTTGTGCAACGTTGTGGATCATTTGTGACATACATATGCACATATACATGTACATATACATGAACACATACACATGCACATGAATACACACACACACACACACAAAATTAATAATAAAGGATAAAATAAAATATCATTATATTTCTTTAAACCAAAGTCAACATCTTACACACAAGTACATGCACATGGAGTAGCCACATCGAGTGGGGGGCGGGTTACATCAGCTGAAATGGTGATGGAGGAGGAGGGTGTGGTGATGATGAAATGATGATGTATTTGCACTTAAATATCATGATATTTTATCACTTTCGTTTGCCTATAAATACCCACCATCCATCTTCACTTCCATTCACATTTTCCTCTTCATTTTCCTAAGCTTTCTTTACCTTCTTCTCCGCCTCTTACCTAAAGAAAATAATGGCCAAATTTATTGCAAAAAGAAATTAAAAATACATATATATTATCAAACAACTCAAAACCAAAGCCAAACTCCTCCTTTCCTCCTTACAAACCATACACCCCACCATCCACAGCCGAGTTTTCCACCACTTTGCAAGCCAAGGCCGAGCCCCATAGGAAGCATTAGTGCAAGCTTCGTAAGCTTCAATTTCGAGATAGTGAAGCTATAGTCATTTTAAAGTTAGAACAATCGAAATCAAGGTGATAAAATTATTTTCATATTATGATATAGATGATGATATGATATGTTTGGAATGATTAGTTGTTATGTTTTGACCATCATGTTTTGGTGGTGAAAAATATGGTTATTTGGATGCGTAAACAATTCACGTTTAATACGTGTCGAAATTACACAATGGAAATCACTTTCCAAAATGAATTATAAAAGTATTACAAGATGATTAAACTCTTTAAATTGGTTTATAATCACTAAAACCAAATTAGGTGAAGTTTTGAAAAAAATTGAAATTGGAGTCAAAAATAGCGCGTCGTCTAACGGTAGTTCGTGATTTCGCGTCGTAATAGTTTAAATCCATTTATATGATGGAACTGGAGTAATAACTCATTGGAATAAGAATTTTTCGAACTCTTATAATCATAGTTTTCAAACAAAAGAAAACGATCGAGATTTCATTTAATAGATTTTGAAATATGAGCAAAACAAGTTTTCAAAATAATCGTGGTTTGGAAGTTCGGAATCCAAAAAGGAAACTTCTTTGAAATGATTTTTTTAAATCTTTAAAAATATGGCATAAATTCTATAAATATACTAAAATGTTTTAAATGAGATTTGAGTTATAAAAATGGACTTCCAAACGATAGAAAAGTTGTTTTGGTCAAATAAGCATTGAAAACACTATTTGCAGCGCTTTTCATAGCAGTTTAAATAACTCATACAAATTACAGTTTTAACTTAACTATTCTTTTCCGAATCTTTTATAAACATTTTCAAATAAATAAATAAGTGTTTTAAAGATAATTTGGAATTTTATAATTAATTTAAAAAGAGTTTAAATAAATGATTAAAAGAAAAACTGTTATAAATAAATAATTAAATCTTTGCTCTAAAAGCCGATGAATAGACCTTATTCTTCTTCGTGAGATCAGGATGTGGGATGCTTAAAGTAAGGAGATGTTCAGGAGCAACCAATTCCCTGACTCACATGGCCACTTCCTGGGCGAAGAATAGATAACGTCGAAATGTCGGAAACGACACAAGTATAAAAGATTTACTTTCCATAACTAATTCCTTAACTTAGGTTGTATAGAAATAATCTTCTTATACTTAGTGTTAAATTCCTAGGGGGAACTTGTACTATTTGTGTGAATTTAAATGGTGACCTCACCGTTATTTGACGAATAATACTTGTTGAATACGGAAATTAATATTGAATAAAATTAGTATAATTTATATGAATCCTTTTTACTCAATAATGTTTTCCAACATGATATATGAGAAATGAATTGGTGTTTTCCAAATTTATAGAGAGGTTTAATAATCTCGTATATACTAGAAAAGAAATGATATATCTCTAAAAGATAATTTATCGATAATTGGTTCGGAGAGCCGGGACCGGATTTGGGTGATTTCCATCCGAAAACCACTTCAAACGAATGTACATTTTAAAGAGGAAAGATGATAAAGGAAATGATTTTGAAGACGGAGATCTGCATAATGAAAGGCTACTTGCACCATCCTCTCGATTTCCAAATTGTATACGTATGGTGGCAGTGGTTGTAACATCTCTTATTTGGAGGCCCGAAGCTAAGCGCTACAAATTCCACAGTCATCTGTAGTGTTAACTTTCGGTGACCAAATATAGTAATGTTAATGGTATCCATAATATCAAAAGCACATGAATATGAAACAAAAATCACATATTTCACAAAACAACTTTTCCGATTACATTTCACAAAACATGTTTCATATTCTATTACCTAATCCCATAATCATTGCCTTGGTAAATATCAAATATAATTATTAATAAATATGCCAAGAGCGACATATAAAGATTCCCCCTTGGCTGATCAGAGTACTACATATATATAACTGTCTTAAATACAACACATCAGAATCAAAAAAATAAAATAACAACTCCTAAATAGCTATCCGTCAACCATCTACTCTTCTCCGAAAGCTTTATTCGTCAACCTACTAAAACCTGCAAAACCTCAATTCTCAGCGTACTCAAATCAATTTTGAGCACCCGAGAGTTTAAGAAGAAAAACATAAACTTCGAGTTAGACATAAAGCCTAGTGTGAATAATACTATACATCTCGGTATTTGATATTAAGTGAGACCACACCGCTTAGCAGAACGGGTTTCCCCTCCCTAATATCCTTTTAAAACATATTTTTTGCAAACCTTTATCCTGCAACCAAAACTGGTTAAAATTGTAAAGCAATATTATGTAAACATACATATCAGGTAACAAATGAATTATCTGTCCGAACACTATAATTTTGTTTGGCTGACCATTAACCTTTGGCTGACTCGGGCCTACCAGACAATATAATCAAAATAATCTAACACCTGTTAGACACTCCTCTTATGGACGGTATGTTCATAATGTTATGTTAAATACCCTCTTATGGACGGTCTGTCCCAAACTTAACATCTCCCAGGATAACCTGATCCTAATGGTTTTGCGGGCTCACCAATAACCTATCTATATACAAACATATATTCCCTTCTATGTGTAATCATCATTTTAGTCTTACCTGTGACAAAGCCCTACACACTGGAATTTTGGACTAAATTAGCTGGGGCTAACAGCTAATGTATAGGGCGCGACCCTATACTAGTACCATCTGGTATTCTAATATCTGAGTCATTTTACTTAGGGTAATCTTCCTTTAAATTTTCCTTGAAAACCTTTTCATCTCAAATTGATTTAAAACCTTTAAACCAAACTTAAATAAGGAAAATCTATACTCTACGCTTTACTCAAAATCAGCTTGCCATATCATATATATACTTTACTCAAATCTTTGTTGATGAAAACAATTAAACCTTTGAAAATACCCCTTTTCGAATCCATTAAAAGTAACCCTTTCGAATCCAAGCAAACCCTACTTTCACCTAGGCCGATAAGTCAAAACATTCCTTTTGAAACCATTCGTATAAACCTTTCGAAAACACTTGAAAAACCTTTCCATCGAAAGCTATAAAACCTTGAACATTCTATCTTTAAACATTTAAACTTTGCCTTTCGAAAACATTAGAAAACCTTTCGTAACCATTAGGGAACCACCTCTTTGAAGCCATTCTTTGAAACCTTTCGAAAGCATAAACCATTAATCCTTTTGAAACCTTTGGGATCTACCTTAAACAGAGCAAAAGGGTCACAAAACATTTAAGTCGAAAGACTTTCGTAAGCAAAGAAGTGATCGTTTTGAAACCAACCTTCTGAAAGCATTGGAGAAGTGGCTAAGTTTTAAAAGCAAAGTATACCTTCCGAAACCATGGGCATCGAAAGGTAGAAAGGCGACAGCTAGGGGTTTCGACCCCATTCAAAAGCGTTTACTTAAAAATAAAGGTGCAACCCATTTGAAACCTTTCCTTTAAAACATTTGACTCGGCCAAAATCCAACCAAGTTGAAAGCATGCCCTTCGAAAGCAAAGCAGGCGCGTTTTCAATTAAAAGCAAAAACACGCTTCGACCTCTTTGGAACCTTTGGTCTCGACCTAGTGTCTTCTGCCTTAGTCCAATTCACTATACCAAGTTATTGATACTATGTGCATTGGTTTCAACGGCATGGAGGCGGCAGTACTTGGTCGGAACCCCTGTGCCGAAAGTGGCAATACATGCTAAAAGCATGTGAAAACTGATTTTTACTTTAAAAAGAATTTCTTTTCAACTAACCAGCCTTGTTTGTCAAAATATTGTTGGTTGCAAATTTTCTTTTCTAAAAGTGCTGCCAATATCTCAGAAATAAACAATTTAATTTATTTATAAAATACCTCATCTCCTTTTGTAAATATATAAAACATTTAAGTCCTATACCTTAATAATTTTATATATTCATCAAAACACTTAGGAAAATTATACAAAAATTCCAGAAAATCATTTTTAATATGTTTTCCAACATATATAAATTTAAGGATTTGAGATTTGATCTTGATTAAGTTGCTTAAGCTTTTCCTCTTGAAGTCTTCTCTTTTCTTTTCCTAATGGTGGCCGACCTAAGTTTATATTTTTGTTTGTGAAGTATGAATGATCGTGTATTCCTAAGGGTTTAGGGTATTAGAATACTCTTTTCCCAACTTTTCCCTTGCCTACTACCCTTTTCTATTTTAATTCATGTTAGCTCATTTTAGTTTACTCATTAACATGGCACGACTACCCCTTATTAATCACAAATTTTAACTAAATATCCTAAATAATGTTACTAAAAATATGGGGTGTTACAATCTCCCCTCCTTAAATAATTTTTTCCTCTTACGATAAAGTACACAACAAATCAAACATAAAGGTAAAACATAACGTCAAAAAAATTAGGATAAGCGTGTCTAATTCATGCTCTCAGTCTCCCAAGTACAGTCTCTCTGACCGTCGCTCCACTGGACTTTCACTAATCTAACTATCTTGTTTCTATTTCTTTTTTCATCTCTTGCGACTGTACGAATCGGCTAACTATAGTCAAGTCTAGTTCTACTACTAAGTCATCTAACACATTCAGTGCTATAGTAGACTCCGGATCTCTAACACACTTCCTTAGATGAGAAACATGA
The DNA here is from genome assembly GCA_030737815.1 of Allium fistulosum. Lineage (NCBI taxonomy): Eukaryota > Viridiplantae > Streptophyta > Magnoliopsida > Asparagales > Amaryllidaceae > Allium > Allium fistulosum. Next base: position 906,404,709 of record CM060903.1, read on the forward strand.
AAAACATCGTGGACTCCTGCCAAACTGTTCGATAACTCTACTCTATATACGTGTTTCCCGATCCTCTCTAAAATAGGAAACGGTCCTATGAATCTCGGTGGTTCCTTTATTTCCCGAATCTAATTACTCCCTTCATTTGTGACAAGTTAATAACCACGTGATTTCCAACAGATAACTCTATTTCTTTCCATCTTCTATCTGCATAACTCTTCTGCCTAGAATGAGCCTCCTTGATCCTAAATTGAATCAACTCAATCTTCTGCAGCTTCTCTAACCAAATCTGGACTAAGAACCAACCTATCCCCCATCGCCAACCAACAATCTGGTGATTTGCATAGCCTCCCATACAAAGTTTCAAACGATACCATCCCTATACTAGTATGATAACTATTGTTATTCAAAAACTCGACTAAGTGTAGATTGTCTTCCCATGATCCTCCAAAATCTAACACACAAGCTCTTAATAAATCATCCACGACTTTGTTAACTCTTTCCATTTGCCCATCAGTCTGTGGATGGTAAGCGGTTGTAACAACCCGGGATTTTATAACAATTAATTATCGTCAAATGACGATTAAAATTAGTTGTTAATTGCTATTGGGATTTTAGTTGAGTTGAAATTCTTGTAAATATTCGTTATGGGTTAAACGGGCTTTAAATTGCAATCTCGGCCCACATTTATTTGTTGTGCTGTGATAAGTATCACTAGTAGTAACTCGTTCCTCATTTCATCTCATTCGATTCGCAAGCCTTAAACAAACGAAAAGAAATGGCCGCTGCTAGGGTTTCGTTTTCTTGCTCCGATCGATTGCTTGAGGACCACGGCTTCCCCAATTTCCGTTTGAGTTCATCTTTGCTTTGAGAAAAAGGTGAGTGATCTCTTTTCACTCACATCTAGTTCGAACTGAATTTTGATGGGAAATTGCTTTGACTTTGCATTTGATTTCAGTGTTGACATCGGTCGTTATTTGGTTTGAAACATATATTTTGGTTTTGTTTTGATGCCGAGGATGTTAAACCTTTTATACGGCTCGAACCCCTTGATTTTCGTTCGTCTGAGTTATTCGAATTTGTCAACTAATTTCTCTCGGCCACTTGATTTAGTATTGATGCTGATGATTTCTGACTTTTTCATATGCGTATATTTTCGTATATTTCTTACTTGATTACTTGATACACACGGCTTTGGATTATTTCATGATTGCCACGGCATTGAATTCATTGTCGTTGAACTTTGAATTTCTGAAGACTTCGGCACCATTGATTTTGTGAAAATATTTTGTATTTGTGAAATTCTTTGGTCTTAAGAACTTTATCGTGGTTGATTTCGACTGACTGTTGCTTACATCCCTGTGCTTCAACTCTGGTCATTCCAGTTTGTACTTTGTCGAGCACCTACTTATTCATGGTTGCTGATGCTACTGTATACTTTTACATATTTGTCTGGTCATTGTTTACCTCCATTCTCTTGTATAGTTTGGTCACTTGGAATGATTTTGTTCATCCTGTCATTGCCACCATGGTTCTGACTTGATGCTGTAGTTGCCGTAATGTTGCAGTTTTTCTTAGTCGAGTCTGTTGTAGTTTGCAGTATCAGTTTGAAGTTGCTTAGACTCTGTTCACTGTGTACAATGTAGTGATGTACTTGTATGTGGTCTCATTGTTCACTTGTCTGCATTGGACTAGTATGCTTGATATGCTGTGGTAATTTAATTGATTCTTGTTTGCATATAAGTTTGGTCATTGTTGAAGCCACACTCATACATGATTCAATTTGAGGTTGCCTCTGCTATGCTGTTGCTCTTTGTAGCTTGCGTCCGTGCATGTCAGTGTTATCACATTACTGTCTGGTTCATGTCTGCACTTCATGTGGTACTTGATGTTGTATTTTCTGTTGTCTGGTGGCATTTGGTTGTGTTTCACTGTGTCATATTGCTTTGAGGCAATTTTCACTTGCTTTGATTCCAGTTTTGGGTCAAGTGCTTGAGTCTGGGTTACATCACTTCTGTGTACATGTGCCTGTGCATCCTACTGTTGCATTACCTTGTATTTGCAGTGCCTTATTGTCACTGCCTTGATTTGGTTTCTTGATGTATTGATTTTAGCTGGCTTCTGATTTCACTGAGCTTTGATAGTCTCGACTAATTTGATTCGAGACAGTTTTTGTTGCATTGTGATCTTGTGGTGGCTGCAGTTTTTAGTTGCAGTTTGCCCTTGTATTCTTGTGGTGGCTGCAGTGCTTTTGTTGAAATTTTGCCCTTGTTGGGTTGCATTGCATTGATGCACTGATTTCATTTGCAGTTTGACTTGTTGTACCATTTTTGTTGTCTTCATGTACATGTATACTTGCTGTTGCTTGAGACAGCTATCCCCTTCATTTCACTGTTGTACTTGTTGCCATTTACTTAGTGCAGTAGTTTGCACTATGCATTCATGTGCACTTCGTTCGCTTGCTTTTGCTCCTCTCTGATCATGGCTGGTCTGGTGATAACGTTTAGCATTGTCACTGACTTTGTACATATGTATTCATGCCCGGTTGTCTGCATTGCTTAATTCGAATTTGGGTTCATTTATGATGGCACTGCGTTGTTTGGTCTGGCCATTCTTTGTTTCAGCTCTGTGCATATCTTCTTGTATGCATGGAGTCTCTGTTCGACCATATTGATAGTATTTGGTCTGGACATTATTGTATTGTGACTTGTACATTGATTTGTACATTGAGTTGAATCTAGCTTAATCGCTCGGATTTGACCTTGTGCTGATTCCTATTTCATCACTGTAGTGGCGAGGCAGTGCACGCGTGCGTGTACTACAGCCACACAGAATTGACGTTTTAATTGATATTTGAATTATTTGAATTGTTTTGTGTTCAATTCAATATTTTGAAATTGTATCCTGATTTGGTTTGATTTGATCATTTTGTGATTTTCTAATTATCTATAGATAATTAGATTCTGAGTTTCTAATTATTATTTAATAATTGGATTTTGTTGTTAAATTGCTGTTTAGGCAATTCTGTGGTTTTCATATTGTCTTCATCGAAAATCGTTTTTATTTATCTTCGTTGATAACTTGAATTTGCTAATTTGTTGTTCAACACTATTTAGTGTTATATCTACCGTTATCCGATTTCCTTGTTAAAGGATTGGATAGACGAGATTTCTGTGACTGTCATCTATTTGGTTATTGATTATTATTGCTTCTGTGCATTAATAACCGAGTTTGAATTAGACTGACCCGTGTATTATTTTCTTTTGAATTTAATACTCGGGTCAGACCGAGTTATTTCAGGTTGTTGATATCTTGCTTTGGGTTGTTGCTTGAGCTATGAAGTCTCTTCATATCTTTTGGAGTAGTCGTCGTCATTCTGTAGTAGTCAGTGTATCTGATCTAGGTTGATATGTATTTATGTATATTATTCGATAATGTACTTGTATATATAACTTCCAGAGTCGACAGTTGTAGTTGTATCATATGTATTGTGTCAAATGTATTGTAACTGACATCAGTTATATATATATATATATATATATATGAGACTTTTATTATCTGTGTTCCGCATTTAGCTTATCTGTGTTATTATTATATATATTATCCTAAACTATTATGAACCATCGTAGTTCGTTTTATACTGGAATTGGGTATGTCGATGGGAGTGAATAAATAAGAGATGAAAAATAAAAATATATACCACTCCTATCGAGGTTACCAATATAGTGTAAGGCCCAACTACGGATGGCCGCTCCTATCCAGCCTTATTCTTCGTAATAATAGACATTATTTCTTTTAATACCCTTTGTTATTGTGAGCATAGAGGTGGGGCGTCACAGCGGTACTCATCTTGAGCTTGGTTCCGAAAATCTCCTGTAGACTCTTTCAGAACTCACTAGTGAATAAGAAATCTCTATTACTTATGATACTACTAGGAATTCCATGAAGTCTAACTATATTCTTCATAAATAACTTAGCTAAAAAATGTGTCTTCCTTGTTGACTTAACTGGAATGAAATGGGCATTTTTGGTTAATCTATCCACTATGATCCATATAATTTCATTTCCTCTACTAGATCTTGGCAACCCATCTATAAAATCCATAGAAATAGAATCCCACTTCCACATCGGAATATCCAATGGCTGTAGCAACGCACTTGGCTTCTGATGTTCGGCTTTTACCTGTTGACAGTTCAGACACTACTTCACCCATAAGCCAACTGAAAGAGAGTGTGGATCGTGTAATATGGATATACGATAATACAGAGTATAGTGATGATAGCTACACAGTAAATAATGTGGAATATAAAAGCAGTATAATAAAAATAACACCAGAGATATTTATACTGGTTCGGAGCTCCGTCCTACGTCCAGTCCCAGACTCATTCTGGAATTTCACTAAAACAACAATCCTCACTAAACCCGGAGGAACAGCCTTATACAACCCCTAAGCAGCCGAACAGGGACCTAAGCAGCAGAACAGGATTTCGCCTCAGCAGCCGAAGAGGACTTCACAATGCCTGAGCAGCAGAACAGGACTTCTACTAGTATATAAAATTGTCTGACTAATGTGTTCTTGATAACACAGATATGTCAATGTGTGTACACCCTTCCTATAATCAAATCCTCAAGTATATGAGTGTGTGTGTGAAGATATGAAAGGAAGATTATCGCTATGAATCAAAGAATATGAATATGAATTCAAAGATTCAAGCAATGAAGATGGTTTGATTGCTTTTGAATGCAGAGAATATAGAGGGTAAGTAAGATCGGTAAATTATTCAAGAATCGGTGGTTTGGAAAATGATTTTGATGTGTTTATATAGTGCATAGATAGATACAATCTTTTGCTAAGATTCAATCAATAGATGCAGCTATTACTCTTCGAATTGGATTGAAACTCTTCGCGAGAGGAAGCATTCGTTCAGAAAATATAGTCGTTATACGTAGGTCAGTCGATTGAGTTCAGAAGCTCAGTTGACTGAAATTCAAATTTTTATATATATTCTCTGTTCACTGTGCATTTTGCACCAGGTCAGTCGACTGGTCGACTGACCTGTGCAATTTTGCACAGTGACTTTCAATGCATATACAAACGAAAATAATTTGTTTTTTGTGCAAGTGCAACTACTTGAGGAATGAATTTAACAGTATCTAAACATATCTAAGACTCAATAATATAATAAATAATCATACGAAAACTATTTTTGAAGTCTCTTCTCTTTGTAGTTTATACCATGTATATGTTACTCTCTTTTTGTTGCTATCGCCATATAGTCTTTGTTAATGCTCCTTGTCATGAATCAAAACTCATGATTCAACATTCTCCCCCTTTTTGATTGATGACAACCTGTAACCGACGAATTGATATATAGTAGAAATTATATAACAAAAGTTATATATATTTCTCCCCTTGAATGTGTGGCGATAATGTAATCTGCATAAAACTTGTTAGTAGACATTTTTCTCCCCCTTTGTCATCGACAAAAAGGAGTGGACATAACCAGTAAAGCATAGAATAAGCATAACTAACATAACAAACCAAGATGTAGCGACATAATGTATCATAGGAAAAAGCAAATAAAGTTCCATAAACCAAAATAACACAAGGCTATTTAAGTACAAGCCTTGATAGAAAAGAAAGTTGATTAAAAGAGCAAAGAAAATACCATATCCATTAACTTTTTCCAACTGAGTTGCTCCAGAAAGTTAAGAAGATTGGAATTAACTTTTTGCTCATAGTACATTTCTCGTTGGAGTTCTAGTTTTTCTGTAATTGCTCACATTGCCTTTGCCGATGATATAACCTTTGGAATTGTCTCCAAATGTGACAGAGCCTCCATCAAAATATTTGATATTTGTTAGCATATTTTTGTCTCCTGTCATGAGTTTTGAGCAGCCACTATCGAGTATCCATTTTCCTCTTTTCTTAAGTGGGACCTGCAAAAAATAAAAGAATAACATTGGTACCCACTTTTTAATAGGGTCCTAAGAGTTAGGTCTTAGGAAACCAAACCCAAGAGGGTTCAGTATTCCCTTTATATAAATAATTTTTATTTTTATGAACATTTTTCAAAAAGGACTCAATATATTTATTCCTAATCAAACTGTTGTTTGTTTTAGGAACCCATATTTTTATGGTTTTTGAGTTTTGATCCCTTTTTGGTTGAACTATGGTAGACTTAGGTTTAGAAATATTTCTCTTATTCTGCTTAATTTTTGGTGGAGCTACTGATTTCTTAGTATAACCTAGTCCTTTCTTATTTGAGACAGACTGAGAAGTTTCAATAATTTTAGATAAGTTTTCTCTGCCTTTATTAAAGTTAGACACATTTCTAGTAATATCGTCTAACTTAGTTTTGAGACCAGTGTTATCTAATTCGATCATTTTAACTTTTGATTTTAGCTCATGGGTTTCAAAAACTAGAGCATCATTCTTTTCTTTTTGAGTCTCAATTTCTTGACTCAATAAGGTAAGTTGAGAATTAACATTAGAAAATGAATCTTGAATTTTCTAAAGTTCTTCTTCCAATATTTTATTCTCATCTTTAAGCATATCTCTTTCGAATTCTGCTCTATTTTGATTTTCGAGAGCTTTTTTATATTTTCTTTTGAGATTTTTCAAAGTATCTAATAATTCAGAATTTATTTCAATCATATCATCAAAAGTAAGATCATTTACCTCATTATCAGTAGCCATGAAGCAGACATTTGCTTGTTCATTTTCACTATCACTGCTACTTTCAAAAGACGAAGAATCTGAGTCATCCCATGTCACCGAAAATGCCTTCTTTTTGAATTTGTCCTTTCTATATTTATTTTGTTTTCCCTTCCTTTGTTCTGGACAATCTTTTTGTATATGACCCTTCTTATGGCAATTGAAGCATTCTAGTACTGAGGATGATGGCTTATTGTTGAAGTTTCTTTTGCCATTATTTCGATTTCCTTTTCTGTACTTCAAAATTTTCTTAATTTTTTTAGCTATGAAAGTTAAATCTTCATCCTCTGAATCTGATTCCTCTTGTTCTGCATGAAATGCCATATTTTTCTTGTTTTGTACTTGAACTCCTTTTGCCTGTAAATTTACTTCATAGGACATTAAATTTTCTATTAACTCTTCCGGTTTCATGGTAGAAAGGTCATTTTCTTCTTCAATAGCTAAGACTTTTCTTTCTCATTCATCGGTTAAAGAGTTTAGGATTTTGGACACGATATCAAAGTCAAAATACTTTTCTCCTAGTCCTAATAGAGAATGATAAATACCTTGAAATCGGGATTACATATCATTTATGGACTCATCTTGCTTCATTCTGAAATTTGGAAATTGACTCTTGAGCATAGATATTTTGCTTTGTTTAACTTTGCTAGTTCCTTCATGAGTAACTTTAAGTGTTTGCCATATTTGGTATGCAGTGTTACATATGCTAACTCGGTTAAATTCATTTTTATCTAATGCACAAAACAACATATTCATTGCTTTAGCATTAGCAGTAGTATCTTGTTTTTGTGCAGCTGTCCATGTAGAATATTCAGTAGTAGGTGCAGTATATTCTGCTTGTGTAACATTCCATGCATCAAAACCATTGGCTTGCATATAACTATGCATTCGCGTTGCCCAATAGTTGTAATTCATGCCATTGAATAGTGGAGGTCGTGCAGTAGATTGACCTTCAATAAAACTAGTGTTAGTGACAGTGCTTGTGCTGGTGTTGTTTTCCATATTAGCAAAATATCAAATAACTGTGTAACGGTTATAAGATCCCTTGCTCTGATACAAAATGAAAGAGAGTATGGATCGTGTAATATGGATATACGATAATACAGAGTATAGTAATGATAGCTATACAGTAAATAGTGCGGAATATAAAAGCAGTAGAATAAAAATAACACTAGAGATTTTTATACTGGTTCGGAGCTCCGTCTTACGTCAAGTCCCATACTCCTTCTGGAATTTCACTAAAACAACAACCCTCACTTAACCTGGAGGAACAGGTCTATACAACCCCTGAGCGGCCGAACAGGGACTTGACCAACAGAACATGATTTCGCCTCCCGAAGAGGACTTCACAATGCCTGAGCAGCAGAACAGGATTTCTACCAGTATATAAAATTGTCTGACTAATGTGTTGTTGATAACACAGATATGTCAATGTGTGTACACCCTTCCATAATCAAATCCTCAAGTATATGAGTGTGTGTGAAGATATGAAAGGAAGATTATCACTATGAATCAAAGAATATGAATATGAATTCAAAGATTCAAGCAATGAAGATGGTTTGATTGCTTTTGAATGCAGAGAATATAGAGAGTAAGTAAGATCAATAAATTATCCAAGAATCGGTGGTTTGGAAAATGATTTTGATGTGTTTATATAGTGCATAGATAGATACAACCTTTTGCTAAGAGATTCAATCAATAGATGCAGCCATTACTCTTCGAATTGGATTGAAACTCTTCGCGAAAGGAAGCATCCGTTCAGAAAATATAGCTGTTATACGCAGGTCATTCGACTGAGTTCAAAAGCTCAGTTGACTGAAATTCAAATGTGTATATATATTCTCTGTTCACTGTGCATTTTGCACCAGGTCAGTCTACTGGTTGACTGTAATCAGTCGACTGACCTGTGCAATTTTGCACAGTGAATTTCAATGCATATACAAACGAGAATAATTTGCTTTGTGTGCAAGTGTAACTACTTGAGGAATAATTTTAACAGTATCTAAACATATCTAAGACTCAAAAACATAATAAATAATCATACGAAAACTAGTTTAGAAGTCTCTTCTCTTTGTAGTTTATACCATGTATATGCTACTCTCTTTTTGTTGCTATCGCCATATAGTCTTTGTTAATGCTCCTTGTCATGAATCAAAACTCATGATTCACCACCAACATGCCTCTTCATACCTTACGCAGAAGAAACTCTGCTTCATGTCCTGATACATCTTTATTCCTCCCAGATGAATAGTGAACTTTGAACGATGGCATTCCTCCAATACTTCCTTCCTTATGTCTCCCACATTCGAAACACAAAACCTTCCATTCTTTCTCAACCACATGTTTTGGTCAAGACTAAAATCCTTCAAGTCATCGCTCTCCATTCCATCCTTCAACTTCTTGATCCGTTCAGCCAACACTGGATCCTCCTTCTGTTTAGGAGCAATCTTTTCGATCATAACTGGTCGAATTTCTAAACAAGATAACATATCAGATCCTTCACTAGACCCAACTTCAGATCTCCACTGCACTCTACAAGTCGACAACACTTCCAAATCTTTCCACTCCGCTATCATTGCTAACACTGCATTTTGATGCTTTCTGCTAAGCGCATCTGCAACCTTATTACCTTTCCCTGGTGTGTACTCAATTCCAAAATCATAAGCAGCAATAAACTTTAACCATCTCTGCTATCTCATGTTCAGCTCCTTCTGAGAGAACAAATACTTCAATGACTTATGATCTATATAAAGCTCAAACCTCTCTCCCAAAAGGTAATGTTTCCACACCTTCAATGCAAAAATCAACGCAGCTAACTCCAAATCATGCGTTGGATATCTAACCTCATGCGGTCTAAGCTATCGAGAAGCATAGGCAATCACTTTACCCCTTTATATTAACACGGCTCCTAATCTAGTTCCACACTCATCTGTATACACTACCAAGTCCCGATTCCCCTCCGAAACAACTAATACAGGTGCATGAGTCAATAAGTGTTTCAAGCTCCGTAATGTTTCCTCACACTTATTGGTCCAAACAAACTTCACATCCTTTCGCACTAGCTTAGTCATCGGTGCCGCTATCCGTGAAAATTCCTTTATGAACCTCCGATAATATCCAACCAATCCATGAAAAATCTTTATCTTAGTCACCGTCTCGGGTCTCTTCCAATTATTCACTGCTTTAATCTTAGTCGGATCTACAGACAACCCTTTCTCTGAGACTACGTGGCCAAGAAGCTTCACTTCCTTCTTCCAGAAATGACACTTTGAAAACTTCGCCTTCAGCCGATTCTACCTCAGTGTCTCAAGCACAATTCTAAGATGAACTTCATGCTCCCTTTCATTCTTAGAGAATACCAAAATATCATCTATTAACACCAATACAAACCTATCCAAGTGCTCTTGGAAAACTTGGTTCATCAAATCCACAAAGAATGTCGGCTCATTAGTTAGTCCGAACGGCATCACCAACCATTCGTACAATCCATATCTAGTTCTAAACGCCGTCAAAGTAATATTATCCTCCACTACTCTAAACTGGTGGAAACCTATTTCTGAATCCAATCGAGAAAATACCTTGGGTCCACTCAACTGATCGAACAAATCGTCAATTCTAGGCAACAGATATCGATTCTTTATCGTTTTCTCATTCAACTTACGATAATTGATACATAACCTCAACGATCTGTCCGACTTCTTAGAAAATGCTGTGGTTGCTCCCCAAGGTGAGCTGCTAGGTCTGATAAAATCCTTGGTTTCCAAATCTACCAACTGCACCCTCAACTCCCTCATCTTGGTAAGTGTCATCCTGCTTGGCGGTCTACTCACCGGTTCTGCTCCAGGCACCAAATCTATTCGAAACTCAATGGTCCATTTCGGTGGTAATCCTACTACAGGCTAAAAAACATCTGCGAATTCTCTAACCATGAAAACTCTGTTCAACTCATCTTCTAACTCTACAACACCCAATAAAGAATTCACCTCACATCTAGGGTTTTCTACGATATATACAATTCGATGACAATAGTCAAGGTGTCTAAGTGATATTTTCCTATCATGGCAAAATATTCTAGCATCATACTTAACCAATCCATACCCAAGATAATTCTGAACCCTACAAAGTCAAACACATGCAAACTGCAAACAAAGGTATGACCTGACAAATCAAAATCTAGATGGTCACGCTTCATCCCAAGTGTCGCATACCCTCCTATTGGATTTGCAACCCTTAAGGAAGTTACAAAATATGAGGGTTCTAGGTTAAGCTTATCTACCAAACAATGAGATATAAAAGAATGTGATGCACCAGTATCAAACAGAGTGCTACAGACATAGCATGGATCTAAAGCGTACCTCCCACCAATGCCTTTCCTTTCTCCTGCACTGTTGGTCTTGATGTAGCAGGCATCAATGCAAATACCTTGCCCCTTCCTTCCCTAACAGGCTCTTTGCATTGATTCTTATAATGACCAATCTGATCGTAGTTGAAGCATCTGGTGTTCTTCTCCCTGATCACTTCCTTCACCTTTCTAGTACGACACTCATTCGCAAAATGCCCCTTCTTGTCGCACTCGAAGCACACAACCTCAGACTTTCCCTTCTTGCTACTCCACCTTTCTGAGCACCCTTCTTATGAAAGAATTTCCTCTTCTGACCTTGCCCAACCTGGACCTTTTTCGCCTTACTCTTCTCTAGACAAACAAGCATCTCCTCATGTCTCAAAGCCATCTCCACCACAACATCACAAGAATCCCTAATATGAGGTAATGTAGCCCTAGCCAACTCATGCTTCAACCCCCTTATGAACTTCTCATTCCTCTTCAACACGGTATCCACAGTAGCATACCCATAACTTGATAACTCTTCAAGCCTTCTAGCTTATTCTAGCATAGACATCTCCCCCTGCTCCAACTCAGCAAACTTTTTGAGTAAAGCAGACTGCGCCATCACCGACATGAATCTCTCCTGGAACCTTCTCCTAAACTCATCCCATGTCATCTCCTCTTCATTAACTCTAGCTGTCACACTATTCCACCAGAATGAAGCTACTCCTTGAAGCTATCGCGAAGCAAGCCTTCTCTTTTGCTCATCGTTGAGCCTCATGTCTGTAAAGATCCTCTCACAATGAAGCAACTAGCTCTCTACCTCAATAACGTCCTCCGTACCAATAAATGGCTTCCCTCCAAGCCTAACATAATCTCTGCTCAAGATAGCATAATTTATTCACCATCGGAGCTTCTTGGTTCACTCTCCAGCATTTCCTCCAACCACTCCAGCAGCAATTCCAGCTTGCATCATATTCATGAAAAACTGTTACATAGCTCCCATATCCACTTGTGGGACTCCAGCACCAACATTCCCAACTTATGCCTGACCTTGGTTCCTTCTAGTATTTGGTCTGGCATTTCCATTTGTAGTGGTGCTTCCTCCAAGATTCACTCTTCCACTTCTAGTGCCCATATCTGTATTCAAGCCTCGTAAGATACATAAGAATAGCCTAAGAGAGATAGGAAACTAAAGATATAGCGTATACTTATACAAAGCAAATACAAGTATGTTACTATAGTGTTATCCCATACCCCCAATATTATCTCTAATTCCTTAGGATTATGTTTTCAAAAACCATTTTAGTTAAAAAAATTCATAAACCTATGATCTGATACCAAGTTGTAATATCCCCTATTTGGAGGCCCAAAGCTAAGCGCTATAGATGTTGTAGTCATCCATAGTATTAACTTCCGGTGACCAAAAACTTGTAATGTTAATGGTATCCGTAATACCAGAAGCGCATGAATATGAAACAAAAACCACATATTTCATAAAACAACATTTCTGATTACATTTCACAAAACATGTTTCATATTTTATTACATAATCCCATATTCGTTTCCCAGGTAAAGACCAAATACAATTATTACAAAATACGCCAAAAGCGACATATGACGGTGCCTCCTTGGTTGATTAGAGTACTATATAGACATAACTGTCTTAAATACAACACAGCAGAATCAAACAAAATAAAACAGCAACTTCTAAATAGATATCCGTCAACCACCTGCTCATCTCCAGAAGCTTTATTCGTCAACATACTAAAACCTGTAAAACCTCAACCCTCAGCCTACTCAAATCAATTTTGAGCACCTGAGAATTTAAGGGAAAAACATAAACTTTGAGTCAGACATAATGACTAGTGTGAATAATACTATACATCTCGGTATTTGATATTAAGTGAGACCACGCCGCTTAGCGAAACGGTTTCCCCTCCCTGATATCCTTTTAAAACATATCTTTTTCAAACCTTTATCCTGCAACCAAAACTGGTTAAAACTGTAATGCATTATTATGTAAACATACATATCAGGTAACAAATGAACTATCTGTCCAAAAACTACAGTTTTGTTTGGCTAACTACTAAAATTTAGCTGACTCGGGCCTACTAGACAATATAATCAAAATAATCTAACACCTATTAGACACTCCTCTTCTGGACAGTCTGTCCTTAACTATCCGTTGAATACTCCTCTTCTGAACGGTCTATCCAAAACTTAACTTCTCCCAGAGTCACCTGATCCTAATGGTTTTGCAGGCTCACTAATAACATATATATATATACAGACATATATTCCCTTCTCAGTGTAATCATCATTTTAGTCTTACCTATGACGAAGACCTACACACTAAAATTTTGGACTAAATTAACTGGGGCTAACAGCTAATGTATAGGGCGCGACCCTATACCAGTACCATCTGGTATTCTAATATCTGAGTCATTTTACTTGGGGTAATCTTCCATTAAATTTTCCTTGAAAACCTTTTCATCTCAAATTGATTAAAAACCTTTAAACCAAACTTAAACAAGGAAAATATATAATTTATGCTTTACTCAAGATCACCTTGCCATGCTATACATACTTTACTCTAATCTTTGTTGATGAAAACATTTAAACCTTTGAAAGTACCCCTTCGAATCCATTGAATGAACCCCTTTCAAAACTAAGTAAACCCTTCTTTCACCTAGGCCGAAAGGCCAAAACATTCCTTTCGAAACCATTCATATATACCTTTCGAAAACATTTGAAAAACCTTTCCATCGAAAGCTATAAAACCTTGGACATCCTATCGTTAAACATTTAAACTTTGCTTTTCGAAAACATTGGAAAACCTTTCCTTTCAAACCTTTCAAAACCATTGGAGAACCACCCTTTCGAAACCATTCTTTAAAACCTTTCGAAAGCATAAAACATTAATCCTTTTGAAAGCCTTTGGGTTCAAGTAAAACATGTGGAAACACCTTTTGAAACCATTAAAACATAACTCCTTTGAAACCTTTCGGTTCTACCTTCAACATCGCAAAAGGGTCATAAAACATTTAAGTCGGAAGCACTCTTTCGAAAACATTCCTAAGCAAAGAAGTGATGGTGTCGAAACTAACCTTTTGAAAGCATTGGAGAAGTGGATATGTTTTAAAAGCAAAGTATATGTGACGCCCCACCTCTATACCCACGCTAGGCAAGGACACTACGGGGTAATGCCGTCAACTAGCACGGAGAATAAGGCTATTGAGGAGCGACCATCCGTGTAATTGCTTCGTGCAAGCACCGATATGTCAGATAAAATATATAACTTTCATTTCATCTCAAAAGGAAATCCGACATACCGATACAAACTCAAAGCTACCACACGGTGGCTTTAATATCTTCGGAAACAAATATAGAAATAAACATAACATAAATCAATCACAGACAGTTCATATCACAAAGGCGGAAATAGATATGAATATAACACATAAAAGTGTACATAAGAGTAGTGGTCAAATAAGATCCACAATATCACAAAAGAAAAGATACAAGTGCTAGACAACAGAATATGTATACATTAATGAGTCAATATATCGAATGTATACAACCAAAAACTACAATGCTAAAGTAGTTAGCCAAAAGTTAGATGATAGTCCCAGATAAGAATTCATGAGGAAGCACCTGTAATATCTCAGTCTGACACGAGTATTATTTAAGAAGAAAATAATAAACGGATCAGTCTAGCTATAATTATCAGATAAAATGAGATATAAGAAGAGATATAATAATAAAATGTATGATAACCAAAAATGTCATACTACGTCAAGTATACATCAGAAAACCCACAAAAGTCATACAATATCTCAATAATCTCAAAACACAGAAAAAACATTATATTCTTAATTTAATTCACCAAGCCACAAAAATGACATACATATCAATGCCAATGGTAAAAGCTGGTGAAACATAAATTCCAGAAATCAACAATTAGAAATCTAGAAATCACAAGAAAGAGGATGGCCAATCCCATAAAAGTACCAAGGCCAATCACAAAATGTTAATGACACACAAATTCACCAATGCACAAATATTGATAAAACTTATCAAATCAAATCACGAAAATTGGTGAAACACAAATTCTAGAAGTCAATCAATAGAAATCCGGAAATCACAAAAAAGGAAAGAGGCCTGTCACTAGAACGAGAGCATAAAAACTCACCAACACGTGTATCACAAACGGGTTGTTAACCCATGGTCGTTAACCATAGAGCCGGTGCCACGACGTAGTACAGCGAACGCCCGAGGAACCAAACTCAAATAATTTCAAGCACAACAACATAGTACAGCGAAAGCCCGATGAACATGAACACAAATAAATTCAAAACAACGACGTAGTACAGCGAACGCCCGATGATCCAAACTCAAATAATTCAGGCACAACGACGTAGTACAGCGAACGCCCGATGAACCTGAACACAATAAATCCGGAACAACGACGTAGTACAATGAACGCCCGATGAACCAGAACACAAATAATACGGAACATCGACGTCGTAAAGCGAAACGTCCGATGAACCAAAACAAAGAGACATCGTGCATTGCTAGTCTAAACCATAAAATGATCATCATCGATCATCAAGAAGTGTCAATTACACTAAGCTAGTAAATATATGAGTTTAGCTTCATGTCCCATAACCACTAGCTTAACTTAAATATTTACAAACAAATTGTAAATCTCCACTAGAAAATTGTCACAAAAGGTTCGATCGAACAAGTCCAAAAATTAACCGACGAAGTAAACGCAAGCGTTTCATACCACTTGTTTTACTAAGCCGTTTAATTAGATTTCTCATACGAATGAGGTAAAGGTTTGTATATACTAGTAGATTGGAAAACGGTTTAAGAAAACGAACTTTGTAATAAAATAGTGTTGGAATCGTTTTGATGAAAGAGTTTTGATATTTACTACTAGTATAGAAACCTTTGTATGTTTTAAAGTGACAAAATCACAAAAACGATTGTAACAACAATCAATCACCACAAATGCACATTCGAAGATGTGAAGCAAATCCATAGAAATCGATACTGAATCCATAAAAGTGGATATTCCCAAAAATCCCGAAGAAGAAGTCATCAAAGTCAATAAAAATGATAACAACTAATCGGATCAATCAAAATCGATAAACAATGGAAATTCAATCAAGAAAAGCCTAAATAGGCAAAATTGCACGTTTCCAGACGTCTGATTTGGAATCCAGACGTCTCGATTAGTTTTCTGGATATAGTTCAGAAAACCACCCAGACGTTTGGAATAGCAAATCAGACGTCTAAGCCATGGCCAGATGTCTGGTTTTGAATCCAGACGTCTGGTTTCATTCTTTGGAAAATTATCCAGAGAACTCCCAGACGTTAGAAACCTCAAGTCAGACGTCTGAGACTCATCCAGACGTCTTATCTTGAATTTCAAACGTCTGGAAATAGTTTCTGGCATTTTTTTAATAATCTGCGTGCATACACTTTTCTCTCCAGGTCCAAACCAGACGTCTGGACTTGGTCACCAGACGTCTGGTCACCTGGTCTGGGCAACATTTTGCCTAGGCCAAAGTGGCCAAAACGTATCGGAAGCGATCGGATGAGCAACGTCGACTAAGGATTTACACCCAGCGACAACCCGGCCTTAAAGGCTCCTCGATACACTCCGAATATCAATGTCCAAATGTCCATAGAAGGATTTTCATAAAATTGGACCAAAACACCAAAATTGAAGAATTCACAAAACCAATTCAAATCACAACAAGTGAACACGAAATAGATGATAGGAATTCATACCTAACAATAAAGATAGTTATAGGCATAGATGTGAGATAAAAATCTCACCTTTATACACGAAAACACAAGAGAGAAGCTTTGAAACAAAGGATAGACCAATTCCTCTTCAATCTCAACTCAAGAAGCTTGAATCTAAGCTTAAAAGAGAAATATTTCCTAAGTTAGGTTTAGGAATTTCTGAAATTGAAAGGAGAATGAGTTGGAGGAGAAGAAGAGAAGGCTCACCAAGGCTTCTTCTTTGAATTTGGAGCTAGAACATGAATTTGCAAAGGAAATTAGGGCTTAGGAATTTCCATTTCCCATCTCTCCCACCATTGTTGCTTGAGTATTAGGAATTAGAAATGAAGTAATGAAGAGTTGGAGTGGAATTGGGTTGATATGCTAGGTTAATGGGCTGAAACCCAAACCCAAACCCCAAATAGAAAAAGTAGCAAAATCTACTATCTCCAAACGTATTGAAGCTTATACTCAAAAAGATCGCAAACGACATTTTGAACTCAATGGGGGTGGTCTCGAGTCCTAATTCGACCGTTTGCAAAAAGTAGCTTTTCGGACTAAAAACCGACGAACGATGCAATATTTAAATAAAATATTTAACTATACAATCGATAAATATGCGGGTTGTTATAGACTCCCCTCCTTAAAGAAATTGCGTCCTCGCAATACTTAAGAAGAAAATAAATAGTAACAACCATAAAAGCATATTAACACAAAAAAAAGAAAATTTGAAATAAGAAGTTTACCATAAAAGAGCACGAAAGAGTAAACCCGGACGAGTTTGCTCGATGAATTCTCTAGATTTCCCAAGAGCAATCCTTGGGATTTGAGAACCATTGAACTTTCACAAGAAAAACATCTTTATTTCGAAGGCGCTCAACCTCCAAAGCAATGATGCGAATAGAATGTTGCTCATAAATCAAATAGGCGGAACTTCAATTTCCTCAATAACACTGGGCTGAAGAATAAAAATTGGAATCCCAAAAGCATTTCCATAAATAAAAGACGTGGAAAACGTCATGAATAGCAGAAGACTGAACCAGTGCAACAGCGTAGTACAAAAACGGTACGCCCGAGAAGCGAGAAACTCGAATAATTTGGAACAACGGCGTAGTACAATAACAGTACGCCAGATGAACCAAAGATCAAATAATTTCGGAACACCAACGTAGTACAAAAACGGTACGTCCAATGAACCGAACACCATAAAAGAACATCGGACGCTAGTCCATAAAAGAAATGAGATAAAGCTCAATAAAACGAAGTATATCAAAACGTCCGATGAACTTGATAAAAAAGATAATTCCATTCAGACATCATCAAAGAATCAACCACTTGCTGCTTACGACTAAGCGCATTGGCAACACGATTTCCCTTCTGGGAATAAAAAGAATATCAAGATCATAAGATGCCAGGAACTCGAGTCAACATGAAGTTCCTTATGAGAAAATAAATATTCCAAAGATTTATGATCGAGGTGAAGAACAAATTTCTCCCCCAAAAATGATGATGCCAAACTCTAAAAGCGAAAACAATAGCCGCGAGCACTAGATCATGAGTGGCATACCTAGTCTCGACCGGCTTTAATGATTTAGAAGCACAAGTGATAGCACGTTCTCTTTTGCAAGAGAACGGCATCCAAACCAATAAGATTAGCATTGGTACAAAAGATAAGATCTTGGTTTCCTTCGGGAATAACAAGAATAAAAGTATCGAAAAAGAATTCTTTCAAATAATCTTCTTTCTCGAAAAGCTAAAACTTTCAAAAATTACAATTATCTTTATTTAACAATCTTTCTAGAAATTTTTAACTTTTTATAAGTCAATTTATTGTGTCAAATTGTCTCATTAAAGCGTTTAGGAGATTCCTATCGATAACGTTGATCAGGCGCATCGACCAGAATTCTTAAAGCACTCAATGGGCAATACAATCACAAAATCATCTTCCATATGATAAAAATATCTCTTAGAAGTTTTAAGAATATTCTTTGTTCATGGAAGAACAAAATCCAATTATACTTATAAATAAATCTTATGAAAAAGATTTGCAAAATTTTAAGTTGCTATTTCCATCCAAAATCAATAAATACAAAAATGAAGTCATCGAGATACTCATAGAAGACTCGATTTATAAAATGGATGAAATAAGCTGGACCAACTAAATGACATAATAAGTCATTCATAAGAATCATAACGAGTACGGAATGCGGTAAGTTGAAGGTTAACTTCCGCAACTCGTAGCAAATGAAAACCGGTGGTAAGGTCGAGCTGAAAAGACCTTATCACCACTCAAAAGATTTCTTAGTCGATGATCCTAAGACAAGCTCAAAAATACCGGAAATTCTCAAACTACATGAATGAGAGAAATAATACTTTCCTCATCATGAGGGCTTAAAGAATTTAATGATGCCATCCAATTGGAATCAAAATCACAAAGAAAAATAGAAATATGCTTAACAAATTAAGAATGTCGAAGATGAATAGTCCACGTGGGAAATAGGATATGGGCTTCACAATAATAAAGCCAATCCTTTCACAAAAATTAATTCCGAAGCCTAAGTAAAAATTGGCTCGGAAGGAAAGATCACATAAAATAATTTCGACATCAATAAAAAGCAAATTGAGTATTGCGGATCTACCAACCGGGTTCGCAATCCTCAAAGAAGTCAACAAGCCCAAAAATGTTTAAAGAAAAGGAATCAACAAGTTCTTTTGAAATAAAATAATGAGATGAAACCCATATAAAAAAGAACTCGAATAAGATAATCACAAAATAAAGGTCATCAAGGATAGAATAGATACCTTGACTAAGAGAAGAGTTGCTAAGGGCTTGCACGACATTCAACTCTCCCTCTCTCCGGCTTCGGAGTATGGGACATGTAGATATAAGATGGCCCAAACTTTTGCAATAACGACAAAAAAATGGTTTCGGGCACTCATTTGCATAGTGGTCCGAAAGACCACAATTGTAGCATCGTCCACGACTAGAGGTTGGAGACTTTGCTATTGAAGTTTCTTGCTTCCCTTTCTTGTTGGGAGTGGGATTGGGGACTTTGAACTTAATAGGCCTTTTCATGTTGTTGTTGAAGTTTTTTTTAGCACCCACAACTTCAACATCACACTCTTTATCGGCCTCTTCAAGACGAAGAGCGATATCAATAAGCTGATCGAAAGAAACTTCCAATTTCAGAAGTAATGGCTTCTTGAGATTCTTGTTCAAGCCATAAACAAATCTCTGATTTTTCTTCAATGGGGTATTAATGTATTAAACCCCGTATTTAGAAAGAGATTCGAAAGATGCGACGTAATCCATCACAGAAGATTCACCTTGAACAAGGTCGATAAAACGTCGGGCCAAAGTTACCTTTTCAGCCTCCGGCACAAATTTCAATTCGAATCTTTCCCGGAATTGCTCCCAAGTGAGATCCTCTTCAACGATTTCAGAAATAAGAAGCTCATACCAATCCAATGCTCTTTCTTGGAGCATACTAGAAGCCACTTGGACTCTGTGTAGATCGATAAGATTCATGCGAGAAAAGATGCGGTCGCATGATCTAAGCCAAGCTTAGATTTCAATGACACTCTCGGATCCCCGGAATGGCCTTCCACCCAAGTCGGTATAATCTCTACACAAACGTGCAAAACCGGATCTAGGATGAGTAGGCTCTGGAATTGGTCCGATAGCTTGAGCATTCTTAACAAGATCAAGAAGCTGCTGGGCAGACATAAATACTCCCTCTTGAGGAGTAGCACTGGATTGACCGACGTTGGTACGGCCAGATCTGACCATTTCTCTTCTTTAAGAAAGAAAGAAAGAAAAAGAAAAGGTTACTCTCAAAACAAACATCAAGCAAACTTGATTGATAAAACAAGGAATCATAAAAAGAAAATAGGATAGATCGGTACGAAGACCCGAATTAAATCCTATAGCACGATTCCTAAGAAAGACTTAGGACAATGATCCTTGCTATATTATTTTATATTGTTCCGAAGTTTGGCTCTGATACCAAGCTGTGACGCCCCACCTCTATACCCACGCTAGGCAAGGACACTACGGGGTAATGCCGTCAACTAGCGCGGAGAATAAGGCTGTTGAGGAGCGACCATCCGTGTAATTGCTTCGTGCGAGCACTGATATGTCAGATAAAATATATAACTTTCATTTCATCTCAAAAGGAAATCCGACATACCGATACAAACTCAAAGCTACCACACGGTGGCTTTAATATCTTCGGAAACAAATATAGAAATAAACATAACATAAATCAGTCACAGACAGTTCATATCACAAAGGCGGAAATAGATATGAATATAACACATGAAAGTGTACATCAGAGTAGTGGTCAAATAAGATCCACAATATCACAAAAGAAAAGATACAAGTGCTAGACAACAGAATATGTATACATCAATGAGTCAATATATCGAATGTATACAACCAAAAACTACAATGCTAAAGTAGTTAGCCAAAAGTCAGATGATAGTCCCAGATAAGAAGTCATGAGGAAACACCTGTAATATCTCAGTCTGACCCGAGTATTATTTAAGAAGAAAATAATAAACGGATCAGTCTAGCTATAATTATCAGATAAAATGAGATATAAGAAGAGATATAATAATAAAACGTATGATAACCAAAAATGTCATACTACGTCAAGTATACATCAGAAAACCCACAAAAGTCATACAATATATCAATAATCTCAAAACACAGAAAAGAACATCATATTCTTAATTTAATTCACCAAGCCACAAAAATGACATACATATCAATGCCAATGGTAAAAGTTGGTGAAACATAAATTCCAGAAATCAACAATTAGAAATATAGAAATCACAAGAAAGAGGATGGCCAATCCTATAAAAGTACCAAGGCCAATCACAAAATGTTAATGACACACAAATTCACCAATGCACAAATATTGATAAAACTTATCAAATCAAATCACGAAAATTGGTGAAACACAAATTCTAGAAGTCAATCGATAGAAATCCAGCAATCACAAAAAGGGAAAGAGGCCTGTCACTAGAACGGGAGCATAAAAACTCACCAACACGTGTATCACAAACGGGTTGTTAACCCATGGTCGCTAACCATAGAGCCGGTGCCACGACGTAGTACAGCGAACGCCCGAGGAACCAAACTCAAATAATTTCAAGCACAACAACATAGTACAGCGAACGCCCGATGAACATGAACACAAATAAATCCGAAACAACGACGTAGTACAGCGAACGCCCGATGATCCAAACTCAAATAATTCAGGCACAACGACGTAGTACAGCGAACGCCCGATGAACCTGAACACAATAAATCCGGAACAACGACGTAGTACAACGAACGCCCGATGAACCAGAACACAAATAATACGGAACATCGACGTCGTACAGCGAAACGTCCGATGAACCAAAACAAAGAGACATCGTGCATTGCTAGTCTAAACCATAAAATGATCATCATCGATCATCAAGAAGTGTCAATTACACTAAGCTAGTAAATATATGAGTTTAGCTTCATGTCCCATAACCACTAGCTTACCTTAAATTTTTACGAACAAATTGTAAATCTCCACTAGAAAATTGTCACAAAAGGTTCAATCGTACAAGTCCAAAAATTAACCGACGAAGTAAATGCAAGCGTTTCATACCACTTGTTTTACTAAGCCATTTAATTAGATTTCTCATACGAATGAGGTAAAGGTTTGTATATACTAGTAGATTGGAAAACGGTTTAAGAAAACGAACTTTGTAATAAAATAGTGTTGGAATCGTTTTGATGAAAGAGTTTTGATATTTACTACTAGTATAGAAACCTTTGTATGTTTTAAAGTGACAAAATCACAAAAACGATTGTAACAACAATCAATCACCACAAATGCACATTCGAAGATGTGAAGCAAATCCATAGAAATCGATACCGAATCCATCAAAGTGGATATTCCCAAAAATCCCTAAGAAGAAGTCATCACAGTCAATAAAAATGATAACAACTAATCGGATCAATCAAAATCGATAAACAATGGAAATTCAATCAAGAAAAGCCTAAACGGGCAAAATTGCACGTTTCTAGACGTCTGATTTGGAATCCAGACGTCTGGATTTGTTTTCTGGAAATAGTTCAGAAAACCACCCAGACGTTTGGAATAGCAAATCAGACGTCTGAGCCATGGCCAGATGTCTGGTTTTGAATCCAGACGTCTGGTTTCGTTCTCTAGAAAATTATCCAGAGAACACCCAGACGTCTGAAACCTCAAGTCAGACGTCTGAGACTCATCCAGACGTCTGATCTTGAATTTCAGACGTCTGGAAATAGTTTCTGGCATTTTTTTAATAATCTGCGTGCATACACTTTTCTCTCCAGGTCCAAACCAGACGTCTGGACTTGGTCACCAGACGTCTGGACTTGGTCACCAGACGTCTGGTCACCTGGTCTGGGCACCATTTTGCCTAGGCCAAAGTGGCCAAAACCTATCGAAAGCGATCAGATGAGCAACGGCGACTAAGGATTTACGCCCAGCGACAACCCGGCCTTAAAGGCTCCTCGATACACTCCGAATATCAATGTCCAAATGTTCGTAGAAGGATTTCCATAAAATTGGACCAAAACACCAAAATTGAAGAATTCACAAAACCAATTCAAATCACAACAAGTGAACATGAAATAGATGATAGGAATTCATACCTAACAACAAAGATAGTTATAGGCATAGATGTGAGATAAAAATCTCACCTTTATACACGAAAACACAAGAGAGAAGCTTTGAAACAAAGGATAGACCAATTCCTCTTCAATCTCAACTCAAGAAGCTTGAATCTAAGCTTAAAAGAGAAATATTTCCTAAGTTAGGTTTAGGAATTTCTGAAATTGAAAGGAGAATGAGTTGGAGGAGAAGAAGAGAAGGCTTACCAAGGCTTCTTCTTTGAATTTGGAGCTAGAACATGAATTTGCAAAGGAAATTAGGGCTTAGGAATTTTAATTTCCCATCTCTCCCACCATTGTTGCTAAAGCTTGAGTATTAGGAATTAGAAATGAAGTAATGAAGAGTTGGAGTGGAATTGGGTTGATATGCTAGGTTAATGAGCTGAAACCCAAACCCAAACCCCAAATAGAAAAAGTAGCAAAATCTACTATCTCCAAACATATCGAAGCTTATACTCAAAAAGATCGCAAACGACATTTTGAACTCAATGGGGGGTGGTCTCGAGTCCTAATTCGACCATTTGCAAAAAGTATCTTTTCGGACTAAAATCCGACGAACGATGCTATATTTAATTATACAATCGATAAATATGCGGGTTGTTACAGTATACCTTTCAAAAACATTGGCGTCGAAAGGTAGAAAGGCAGCAGCTAGGGGTTTCGACCCCATTCGAAAGCATTTAGTTAAACCAAAAGGCGCAACCCATTCGAAACCTTTCGTTTAAAACATTTGACTCAGCCGAAAGCCAACCAAGTCGAAGGCTTACCATTCGAAAGCAAAGCAGGCGCGTTTTCAATTAAAAGCACAGACACGCTTCGACCCCTTCGGAACCTTTGGTCTCGAACTAGTGTCTTCCGCCTTAGTCCAATTCACTCTGTACTAAGTTATTGATACTATGTGCATTGATTTCGATGGCATGGAGGTGGAAGTATTTAGTCAGAACCCCTGTGCCAAAAGTGGCGAAACGTGATAAAAGCATGTGAAAACTGATTTTTACTTTAAAATGAATTTCTTTTCAAATAACCTGCCTTGTTTGTCAAAATATTGTTGGTTGCAAATTTCTTTTCTAAAAGTACTACCAATATCTCAGAAATAAACAATTTAATTTATTTATAAAATACCCCTTCTCCTTTTATAAATATATAAATTATTTAAGTCCCATACCTTAAATAATTTTATATATTCATTAAACACTTAGAAAAATTCTACAAAAATTCCAGGAAATCATTTTTAATATGTTCTCCAACATATATTAATTTCAGACCCAAAACATAAATAATTTAGCCGTAAATTATTTTAAACCAAATAATCATTTTTCTTACTAAAAAATTAATATAAAATCCACATAAATTCAGAAAATTATGAAAATTGAAACCCATATCTAAAATATCATTTTTGATCTAAATCTAAAATCACAAGCCATTTGGATGTCATTAAATAGGGTTTCTACATCAAAACATATCATAAAATCTATATGAATAAGCATAAATCATCAACAAGCATATATAAACGCTTCATTGTTCAAAAACATGGCATAATCATGCAAAATACTTTGGATTAATCTTAAGACGGAAAACAATTAGAAAAATGAGTCGTACCCATATTATTCAACTTAGCTTTGAGATTAAGGATTCGAGATTTGATCTTCATCAATTTGCTTAAGCTTTTCCTCTTGAAGTCTTCTCTTTGTTTTTCCTAATGGTGGCGGGTCTTAGTTTATATTTTTGTTTGAGAAGTATGAATTAATGATCGTGTATTCCTCAGGGTTTAGCATATTAGAATACTCTTTTTCCAACTTTTCCCTTGCCTTCTACCCTTGTCTATTTTAATTCATGTTGGCTCATTTTAGTTTACTCATTAACATGGCACGGCTACCCCTTATCAACCACAAATTTCAATCCCCTAATCACCACATTACATTGTTTTATTTAATTTTGCTAATTAAATATACTAAATAATATTACTAAAAATATGGGGTTTTACAATCTCACTTAATTTTGAAAATCTTCAATGCAAAGACTTCTCGATACCAATCCTAAGTGTGATTCCCAAAACAGGGTGTAGTAGGAGAGTGCCTTCAGTTTGTCATGTTCCTAGACAACTTGTATGGACGAATGTTTGATACACTAAAAAACACGTACATTGATCTCTACAAATATACATCTGTTTGGTGGTGTAGGAGGTAACCTCTCTTACACTTAACACCCTTCTCTAAGACGAATGAGCTTAGAGGTTGTACATTTGTGAAAATCAATAGTGTGTATTGGAAATGGCAATGTGCTATTCTAAGTTGGATTTGATGATTCTATGCAAGGTAAACGTGACCTTAAGCCTCTCTCCCGAGAATGATAAAATCATGGTAGATAGGGCATGGCTATGTGGGACGCCCCCATTAGGATATAGTCATCTCCTTTCTAGATTACCCTCTATATTTCAGATATGTTGTATATGCTTTGGGATCTCATATAGGTTAGGAATGATCGGGGTGATGAGATATTTGGAATTATCTATGGTAAAGATAAGCCGCTTCTGTGTTGGTTGAGGGCAGCAGGGCTGTGCCTCGGTACATTCCTCTAGAGATGTACTGTGGGAAGGTAGTCCCTTACCTTGTCATTGTATGGAATCCATTCTCCAATGCGAGCCTTTACTGTTTTAGTTGTAGAACCTAGAATGCTGGAATTTAATTAATGTAAAAATTTCGGCTATGATTAATATGTTATTTGAAAGGGTTTTCAAAGAATGTCATTAAAAAATAATATCCCTAATTTTTCGTAGCAAATGTTTTGGTTATCATAAGGTAAAAACCAATCCGCGTTGATGTGCGGCGTTGTTTTATGAGATACCCTTTGATTTCAAAAGTATATGTTCTTTTGAGTGTTTTCACACTAGTCCCATGAATGACCTAGAGTTTATGTTCTTTTCCCTTAAACTATGGGTGCCCTATTTTTTTGGGCAGCCAAGTAGTTAGGTAGCTTGGAGCATTTTGGAAGGAGCATGGAGCATGAAGTTGGAGGATCCTTTGTAGATAATTATCAATTTCTATTTCTATTGTATTATGTATAAGTATCTACCAGCACCTGTAGGGATAGGCAGTTATAATTGTCCCTAACTGAGTTAGTACTTGCCATAACTCTGATATCTCATTTTGAGAGTGATTGTATCTACTATCTATATGTATTTACAAGTTATTAAATGCGATATGAGAATCTATTTTGTTCTTTCTTCTATCTTTATTTTTCTTTTACCCCTGATTATTTGCCTCTTCGGCACTTGAATTCGCGGCACGTGAATACCGAGGATGTATTAGTGTCGATCTTCGAGGGTCGAAAAGGCGGGCTGTCACATTTTTAAGTACCACATTCTTTGGTGTTGAATTTAAATCCATTGATGAAGAATATTGGATATGTCTTGACATTTCTTTTTGGTCCAATGCAAAATGTTTCAATTCTTCGTCGACTACACAACTTCTCAGATTATAAACATAGTTTGAAAACCAATCAGCGAATTCTTTATTGAGATAGACGTGTAGATGTTGTGATTCGTAAATACAGCAAAAATTATATATTGCACATATTTTTTAAGTATGATTGAAACAAATAAAAATTTAAAATTCAAATATGGAGAATTATTAAGTAACAATACCTAACAAATGGTGCAACCCCAGCGCAATTAAGAAGTACATATACTTTTGCTGTATAACAATCTTAGTCGTCTAACTATGTTTTCGTATATTTTTCTCCAAGTCGACCATGTTGTCTAAAAATAGATAACATTACTTGAGAAGAATCATGCTTAACGCCTTCATCATTACGCTGAACACTTTCAAATAATAAGTTCATATCGTTGCTGAAATAATAAGTGAAAAGGAATGAAGCTTCTTTTTCAACATATGATTTGCAAATCAAACCTTCAACTCGTGCTTTTTATTTAACTTTTTTCTTCAGATGATTTAAGTATCGATTAGAAAATTATTTCAAACTAAATTTAACTAATGTAATTAAATTAACATTTAACGTACTCAATATTCTTACCTCTCAAATGTATACATCCATCCATATTGCATAGGACCTTGAAGACATGCTTTAAATAGAAGATGAACATGTAAATGCTTTATTACATTAAAGAAACTTGGAGGAAAAATTTTCTTCAATTTGCAGAGCAGAATAGAAATACCCACTTCAAGTTTGCGTAGATGTTCAACTTTTAACCTAGTTGAACAAAGCTCTTTATAAAACAAACTAAGTTCCGTTATAACCGTCCAAACTTTCTCGAGTAACAGTTCTTTGAAAACTACGGGTAACAAAATTTCCATTATTACATGGCAATCATGACTTTTCATCCCGCTCAGTTTATTGTTTTGAAAGTTGACACATCTAAGAAGATTAGAAGAAATTCCATCAGCAAATATTAATCCTTCTACCCATTTTAACACAAGTTTTACTTGGTTATTGTCTAACTTATAACATGTTTTGGGTTTTTTAGTGTCATTTGGCTTAATATAAAGCTCGAGACGCTTACATAATTCTTTTATATCATGTCTTGATTTCACATCGTCCTTAGTCTTCCCCTTAATATTCAAAATTTTATTAAACACATTGTCAAACACGTTTTTCTCATTATGCATCACGTCAGTATTATGACAAAGTAAAAGATCTTTCCAATAAGGTAACTCCCATAATATACTTTGCTTGCAATAATTATGAACCATCGATTTACCTAGAATTTCAATTTGTACTCCAGTTTCATGTATCTTTGGATATTCCTTTATAATTTCATATATTTCTTCGTGTGACCAAATTATTGGAGGTTGTCTAGTCTCTACTCTATTAGGTATAAAGCTTTTTTATATCTTCTAAAAGTATGATTAACATGGAGAAAATACCGATGACAATCAAACCATGAAATTTTTTCTATTCAGTAAAGAAAATGCTCGTGTTTCTTTCATGCAATGAGAACAAGCTAGACAACCGGCTGTATTCTTACTTGAAAGCATTGCATAAGCAGGAAAATCATCAATGGTCCATAACAAAGAAGCGAACATATGACAATTCATTTTTTTGAAATGTCGTTTGTTTCAACTCCTTAGTGGCATGGTGTTTTTGACTCTTCAATCAATGGTTGTAAATAAACATTGATTCCTTATGTCGGATCATCAGGGCTAAGAACTACAATAGTGAGAAACAAATATGGAGTTTTCATACACATCCATGGAGGTAAATTATAAGATGAAACGATAATAGGCCAAGATGAATATTTAAAACCAAATTGAAAGAACGGTGGGAATCCATCCATACATAAACCAAGTCCAATATTATGGCTCTCTATAGCAAAAGCGAAATAATTCTTACCAAATGGTTTCATGCTTCTCCATCAGTTGGGTGTATTAAGGTACCTTCTTCCTGTGTTCTCACACTGTGCCTTCTCATATAGGGTGCGATAATAGAAGATGCATATAACTTTTGAAGTCTAGGAGTGATGGGTAAGTAATGCATTCTCTTATATGGAACTTCATTTCCCTTAATTTTTCTTGGTTTGTATCTTCCCTAGTTACATATTCTACACTTTCTAAGAATGATGTCCTCTTTTCAAAACAATATGCAACCATTTAAACATGTAACTATCTTTTGGTATGACATACCAAAAGCAGACGTAAGTTTTTTCACTTTATAATGATTTTCACACATTAAATTATCGAGTGGCATATGTCATTTTGCAACTTGTACAACAGTTGTAAATCCAGCTTCTGTGAATTTGAATTTAGATTTCATAGCAATGTATTCGGCGGTTACTTATAATCGAGTGTCGCTTTTATAGCCATCCCAAAGGGGTTTCTTACCAGCATCCAATAAATCATAGATTTTATTTTCTCCTATATTTTGTTCTTGTTTGACATTTACATCTTCACCATTAACTTGAACAGTAGGAAACATAAATCGTGTTGCATCTTCAATCATATCTTCTATGGGATACGCCTCCCATATGTCCATTCTATGCTCATCAACCTTGAGTACCCGTACAAAAAGTCTTGCGGACTGACCCAAGTATTACAAAGTACACATGGGTCGGACTATGTCTATTTATAATGTCAAATAATATACAGAAGTATGCATAATAAAATAAAAGTATCATAAAAGGTAGAATATAATATGAGATAGCCTATCAAATCCAGGACAGCTCCTACAGTCATCGGTTACCCTTACCCCTCTCTCTCTCTCTCCAGTATCGCGATGCTAACATACCACAGGCTCAACTACGCCTAGCCTCTTTGGTCGCGACTATCTACACATGCCCCGATGGTAACAGACTGATGGCCTTTGTGACTAAAAAAATTGGCCACACATCATCGACACACGTCTCAAAACACTCCCAACGCACGACTATAATTAATAAATGTCATAGATTCGGGGCACGACCACGTGACCAGGCCGCTATGTTGTATTCTGGACAATCTGGTTTACTCCCAAAAATAAAAGGAGCTGGACAAAATGTACGACATATAATATTTATATCCGATAAATTTACTTAGCTCTAGACATAAACCGACACATGATTTTATATATATATATATATATATCAGAATCAACATATGACTATATAGTACTAGAGCTCTAATCCTATGCCGACATACTGCTCCAACTATTAGTCAACACATGACTGTACTATACTCACTGCAACGAGTATCATCTCACACACATATATGAGTAAATCCCCGTTCAAGTGACATTTACTTACAGAGAATAATCAAACTAATAGCATATCGGCGTCTCATACCACCGCCTGTTATTCGAATAATTATTCAAAGCTCATAAACTACACTCGATCCACACTAGATATCTCTATATATAAAGTCCGATAAATAACCGAAAAAGTGTTACTGAAAGTCCCCTACCAGATGGTAATACTAAACCGTTTATTCACATCGTGTAGAAACGGAAAACAATTAAACAATATAAAAAGTAGATGTAAAAGTAAATATCAAAACAATTAAACAACTTCGCATAGAAATGGAAAGATGAACTAAATAAAATGAAATCAACATTGAATATCTATTAAAAAAAGGGCAGCCCTTAATGGTGATTTTCAATTTTGAAACCGCTTCTTCATTTTCCACGATTTTTAGTTCGATCTACTTCTCTCGAAGCATGTCGACTTCATCTTCTCCACTTTGACTTTCAATTGCTTTGCGTTCGATATTTTCGGGCTTCTTAGTCATGATACTGACATCCCTTTCGAACCTTAGTTTGATGTTTCCACTTAAGCACGTGTTTCCAGTTCTAGTCTTTCTGACTGATGGCGTCGCTTTTGGACGAGCATAATTTTTGCCTTTACCTCGTGCTCCAGGCTCTGGTGTGCGAATGGTCCTGACTGCTCCTGCCCTTGCGTCTGGGCAGTGCATTGGTGTGGCTGGTATTTTTTATCGTGCTGGTAGCTGGTGCTAGGTCACTTGATGCCTGCTCGTCCGAAGCTACTGTTTTCGATGGTGGACCAGGTTCATGTTAAAGTATTAGACACAATGTTTAATATGTGTTCAAAAGAATTGGTCCATTCGGTTGCATGAAAAGTGGGATATTCTCTAGTTTGTAGGACAAAAATAAGTTAATGGTGATTTGTTTATTTAAGCATTTTGTATTTTCTACCGTTCTCAATCAAGGAATAACAATGTAGTTCTTTTGAGTTTTACCGTTTAACCTCTCTCTCTTTTTCTCTGTCAAAATTCTAACATGGTATCAGAGCGAGGTTATACGAGAGAGAGTAGAGAGATCTAGAGATCTGAGAAAAACCTTAAGTCAGCGAGAGTTAAAAAAAAAATTCTTCGCTTTGCTAATACGCAAATCAAGTTCACACGCAAAATTTCAAAATCCCTAAATCTAAATTCTCGAAGTCAAAACAAAACTCCAAGTCACAACAACTTGCACAAAATCGTTTGTAGTTTGCTGAAGGTGAAGGCATGGTTTCTGGTGAAGGTTTTCGTGAGGGTGAATGGCTGAAGTCAAGGCTGTTGGCTTGGGGGTCGCGGCGAAGTAGGCTAGTGTGTTCGGCGATTTTAGTTGCTGTTTCGTGGGAAGTGTGTTGAGGTTGGGAGTTCGGCGGTTGTAGGAGGCTCGTATGTGAATTGCGAATGTAGTGATCGATTTGGGTATTCAAAGGAGGCAGTGGTTATTCTCAAGTGCACTTGTGAATGGTATGTGAAAGGTAGATCTTTTTATTTTTTTGAATTCAGTGATGGTGGCAGTTTGTTGTGTACAAGGCAGAGGTGATTGCTGGTTGTCGCGAATTGGTTTTTTATTTTTCCTTTTTTTTGTTCTGGTGGGATGTTGTTATGGTAGTAGTTATAAAGACAAGCAGAGGGATGAAGGGGGTGTTTGTAGTGGGTGTTGCTAGTTGAATGGATGGTGGATGAGTTATGCAGGCAGTGTAGCTGAGGAGGATGGTTGGTGAGCAATTGCAGTTTGGTTTTGGTATGTGGTGAGTGCTGTAGTTGTTGTGAAGATAGTAGTTTGATGTATATGGTATTGGTAGGGCAAGTTCAGGAGTGGTAGATGATGGAGGAAGTTAGAAGTGTTATGATAGATGCTTGTATGTTGGGGTGAAGGTAGAAGTCAGTGGGAGGAAGCAGTATTGTTTTGGCGAATGACTATAGGATTTTTTTTGGTTCGTGGATGATTGGACTTTGGGTGCTAGAGTGTCAAACAGTTTGTGATATGTATCTGTGCAATGTTTCGAAGTATGGGCAGAGGAGTAGTACGATGGAAGCAAGGAGCTTTGCTGGGTGAACTGTTGGATATTTGATATGTTATGTTTGTGGATGGCAATGAAGCAGGGTGATGAAGTTATGCTTGGTGCTTTATTGATATGTGCAAGTTGATGGGTTGTATGTTGTATAGGGAGAAACTGTTACCAGAGAAGTTACTGTTTGGGCAGAAGTGATATTGTTGCAAGTTGAAGTCAGAAGTATGGTAGTTGCTGCATTAGCAATGAAAGGCGGATAGGTGGTTTAAGATGATAGGTTATGGTGATTATGATGAAGTGTCGTATGAAGAGCAGTAGTTTCTTGCAATTTATTGATGTGTATGGTGGAGTAGTGGTCACTGGTGGCAGTTTAGATATGTAACGTGGAGAAAGTTGTTTAAGAGACAGTCAAGTGTGAGTAGTTGTGTAGTTGTGGTCAAGGAGGAAGGCAATAGATGATGCAGTGTGCAGTTTTGGTGATATGGGAAGTGGAACTGTTGTTGTATGATTGAAGTATAGTAGTATGGTTGATATGTTTGGCACTGGGAAACGAACTGGTTGTTGTTGCAGTGGAGTGAAGTGTGGTGTTTGCATGTGATGTGGAGTAGTGCTTGTGATTGTAGTAGGTGGTGTTGTTTGATGTTGCAGTTGGACTTGTGTGAAATTGCAGGAAGATGGATTGATGTGGGATTTTTGGAGAGGAGGCTGCTCGAACAGAGTGATTAAAAGAGGAGGCAATGAGCAGCTTTGTGAAGCGTATGGAAGTGAGTTGAGGGAAAATGGTATGCGATTAGTAGATGTTGCTGCATTCCAATTGTTGATGATGAACAGTAAGATAGTTGACAATTATGTGGTGTGAAAAGTGTAGCAGCTGTGATGTTGTTCGTTCTGCAGAACGTTGGTAGTTGATATGAAGACGATGAAAGACGACGTAGGTCGTGGGGTTGGACATTTTTGGGGTGCTCGAGAACTGTTTGGTGATATGCCTAAGAGGAGATAGGCATACCTACATGTGTAGTAGGTAAAATCTGTGAGTGAAGCAGATGTGGTTTTATGTCATCCAACAAGTAAGTGAAGAAGGGCTGCGGTTCTCACTTGTTGGGGAAGATGACAGATACAACAGTATCAAGGGATGACCCGAGTGGAGAGGTCCATGAATCCCTAAGTGGAAACCAAGAGTATTGTTTGATTGGTTAAAGAGTGAATAAACCAATCAACGTGAAACAGTTGAGTATGTCCAACCAGGTAGGAATGAAAGTTATGACCGCGGTTCACATTTGTGAGTTGTAAACTGAATATTTGGCAAATTCAGTTTAAGGGAGGGTGTTAAAGTATTAGACACAATGTTTAATATGTGTTCAAAAGAATTGGTCCATTCGGTTGCATGAAAAGTGTGATATTCTCTAGTTTGTAGGACAAAAATAAGTTAGTGGTGATTTGTTTATTTAAGCATTTTGTATTTTCTACCGTTCTCAATCAAGGAATAACAATGTAGTTCTTTTGAGTTTTACCGTTTAACCTCTCTCTTTTTCTCTGTCAAAATTCTAACAGCTGCCATCCTCCTCTGATATGTTTTCAAAGGTAACCCCTAACCCTACTTCCACTCCCTCTTTGGTTGTTGAGGAAAATCCTTGACCCATTGATAAAGTTGATCAACCCTTGCCTGTAGGTTGTTGGTCCTCCTTGTTTAAAATGAGGCCTGGGAATGCAGGTTCTTTCATTCTCAAGCAATATGACGTTGAATATTCAGACATACCTGTACAGCTCCACCTGTGGAGATAATTGATGCTGGTATCACTTTTTGGAAGGACTATTTAGTCGGTTTCATTTTAGATGATGCACCCCACTAATCTATTGTAAAACAACAAGTCATTGGTATTTGGAAATTGCGTGGTAAGGTTAATGTTTGGTATGATAACTCGATGTACTTTTTAAAAATTTTCAAACCCTTTGAAAAGAGCCCATGTTTTGGAAATTGATCCTATTATTATTGAGGGTAAAGTGTTTATCATTACTCAGTGGAACCCTTCTGCTGACCTAGCATGTGAACTAGATTTATCAATTCCCGTCTGGGCTCATATAACCAATATCCACTTGGTTCTCTAATCGCTTAAGGGGGTCAACTGGATTGCTAACCATATCAGACATTTAATTTTCTTTGACATCTCAACAGAGCATAGGCAGATGGTCTGTTTCTCCAAGGCTCATATCAAAATCATCCGCTCCAGGTAGTTGCCTACCCATATCCCAATTTTCCAGGCTATTGGTATGGTTGCCTTCGTAGATATTTCATATTAGTGGAAGCCGCCTTTTTGTGATCATTGTCATTCTTCTAGCCATACTTTTGCCATCTATCCCCATTTGACGGATGTTCCTGATAAGCTTCCTGCTAAGAATCCAATTCTCAAGTCCCCATCTAAACAGTGGCGGGTCAAACTCGGAAAACCCACCTCCCCGTCTAGGACTCCCTCTCCCCCTCTGCCCCTCTCCCCCCGTCAACCCAATTAGTGCCCATTTTTCTCCCCCGCCCTCGCCTATCAACTCCCCGGTTATGATGACACCCACTTCGCCATCCTCGCCCTCATTTGTGCCTGCGCCCCTAAGCCTTGATTCGTCCTTATCTCCCACCACTAGTCTGCAATTGAAGTTTGTCTAGGCTCTCCAATCGGACCCCTCAAGTGCTGAGCTCATTGCTCACGAGATAGGTGACCGGCAAGCCGTGGGTTCGCCACTGGTATGCTATGCTAAATCCGAAACTTGGTCCTACCTAGCGAGCAGTTTGTGTTGCCACTCACAATGGAAGGTCTTCTCTAAATGGGACTCTAATGATGAAGCGAATGAGCGTGAACTTTACTACTGGCTTATTCCTGATGAGCCGGTTCTTTGCAAAGATGGTAAATATGGTGCAAATAATGAAGCGATATTAGCGGCTCGAGATTGGGAATAGAAATTTATTTTCTTTCCCCACACTCCAAGATTTTGCCACGATATTATTAGCTGGTTCTGTAGATGTGACCGTATTTAAATATGATGGTCTTTCGCAGTTTCTTATTGTTGCTTTTCTAACATGTTTGTCTTTGTTTTGGATATGTAGTCTGCCTGGCTTCTACCTATACTTTTTTATATTTATTTCACTGTTGGCTAGGCATTTGGGCATTTTTTTCGGATTTTTGTTCTATAGGTGCTGAGGCACATAGCCTCGTACCTGTGTTATTCAATGTTTGTGGTCGGTCCATCTTAAAACTCGGGCTACCGGTCAAGCTTTGTTGGCCGTTATATTTTGTATTTCTATCTACTATGTCCGTATGACCTTCAGGTCATACAACCTTTTAAATGAAAATCTTTACGCAAGAATATAATATAATATAATGTTAGTATTAAGAAGACATTCATTATTACATACTTAATCTTTCTTGGTCTATTTATAATCTTTATAAATTACATTTTTATTTAAATAAGCACGTATACATATAAGTTTATAACTATGTATATATATTTACTTAGTGTATTATATTTTAATATGTACACACACATATACACACATATATATACACACTCATATATATATATATATATATATATATATATATATATATATACACACACACATATATATACACATATATATATATATATATCAATGTAAATAAATGGATATAGTTACTGAATACTTTCTTTCTCGCACAAGTATTCACCTTCACTTACCCAGATCTGGCAAACGCATACACATATATACTCAATCACGTACAAACAAACATATTACTATATATGTACACACAACGCATGCAATGTCACAGCACTCATGCGCATAGAATAGAAGCAAGATTGGAATCCAGGCATGAACGTAAGCTCCATACTCAGACATAGTTCTACTTCACTTATTTTCAGAGTTTAGCTTACAGGGGATGCTCCACACACGCACAAGATAAAACAGGAACCCAACTCATGCAAGAACATATACACAGGTGTAACCCCAAAGCACTACTACTCTACACACACGTATCATTAGACACACGATGATACAGATATGATAATGTATAGTTGGTACTGGTTGCTCACGCAACCATTCCCACCGATGCACCGGTTGGGACTTGCTTGACCGGTGGACCGGTCGGGTCTTGGCTGGAGTTGGGTGAGCACCAGGCTGCACGCTAGATGATGATTCCGATCCTCCTAGACCATCTACTTCCTCCTCCTATCTCACTAACACTTCTTATCCTATATCCTTTGCCTATAAGTGAGCTATGTAATTTTATTTGATATGAGAAGAAGGGTAGAAATGTGGATACAGAGCATTGTACAAATCCTCAATTTGATTTACATTTGAAGGGAGCAATATTGACATAGTTATGAGCATAAGAGTAGTCACCTGAAACGAAGAGCTTCACTTCCTTCTTCAATGCTCTACTGACTGCTCCTTCTCTTACTCTTCACAATAAACGCTTTCTTCTTCCAATCAATGAAGATTCTTTGATTGCAAAGTTGTGTAGAGGTATATATTGCCGAAAATGACCAATTCAGAAAACGAAGTTTACATATAAATTAGAACAACTTTTCTTTATTTTTCGTGTTTTGAAAAATAACACAAGCACGCAAAACAACCCATTTTATCCCCTTCGTCCTCCCATCCGTCCTTCTTTCATCCACTCCGTCGTCCCTCTATCCCCTACGTCTTTCTTTCATCCACTCCGTCGTCCCTCCATTTTTCTCATATTTGACATACATATTGAAAACCGAAAAGACAAAATTTATTTTTAAATCAAATACTACCTTAGTTTTTAGGGTTTTGGTTAATGGACTCGAGGTATCAGGCCTTAGTGCATTTATTTCCTTTTCTTTTCTTTCCTACTTACCTTTTATTTTGCTTAATAAACATATAAACCCAAATAAAAATTTAATCACTTCACTAAATCACTTTTCAATAATCTACAAATTTATTTATTTTATAAATATAATTTTCCACAATTTTATTAAATTAATTAATTACGTGATTTAAATCATTTATCAATATAATTCCAAAACTATATTAATAAATTTACACTTTTCAATTCCAAGATTTCTTTTTAATTTGAATTTTTTTACACGGTTTCTAATTACTTAATTCAGATCTCAAATGAATTCATTATTTATTATTATTTAATTATGAATTAACCGCTTCTCAATTATAGGTTGTTATAGAATTGTAATTTTGTTTTGGGTTGGGACAGCACAACCTGTAGGCCATGCCTGAATGAACCTAAAAAATATATTCATTTGACTCGACAACTTCCCACCTAGAACCCTCCAAATATAGTTGTCTCAAACGATCTTCGCTAACAGGACATAAGACATTGTTCCATGTAGCAGCCAAATCTCGACGATAATACATTAGTTTCATTAACTTTGATCTAATTTTATCCAAACAAGTAGTAATGAGAAGATGTCTTTCTCCAAGAATCCATTAATTAAAACTTTCGGCATGGTTGGAAGTCATTTCGCTATATATATTACCAGGAAAAAAGACATTGCAAAATTTATCACATGGAATACCATTCAAAAAGCTATCAAAATAAGCACCACCACCTTGCCTAAATTCAATAAGTGTAGACTGAAAATCACTCAAATTAGAAGCCTATGCAACATAATACAAGAAAACCTTCTTTTAGTAGCATTTATTGGTAGTGATTAAAGCTAAGTGCAACTATATTTGATTTTCAGTTATATTTTTTTAAGCTTCAACGCTACCAAAAAAATTTCAGCTTGCCCGCCTATATTTTATTTCATCGCTCTACTACAATTATACACAAAAATTGCGTTCTGGAAATCATATCCACTTCTTGAACATTATTCCTCGATCTCCCCAACCCTAAATCATTTCCTCATTCTTAATGTTACCCTAAATCAATCAACCATAATAACGCTACATGATGAAGTCGTCGCCCCCACCTAAAGTCGAAGTGCGGCTAGAATCCGGAGCCACCGTAGAGGAGTTGTCAACGAGATCTGGAGAATGAGTTCGATGTCGCTATGGAGGAGTTCGCGTTGCTACCGTCAAATTTTAGATGCCATCGCCTAATATCGAGTGCCTCTACCTGTGACGCCCCACCTCTATACTCACACTAGCCAAGGACACTACGGGGTAATGCCGTCAACTAGCACGAAGAATAAGGCTGTTGAGGAGCAACCATCTGTGTAATTTCTTTGTGCGAGTACCGAAATGTCAGATAATATGAATTGCATTTCATTTCAAGTGGAAATCCGACATATCAAATACAAACTCAAAGCTACCACACAGTGGCTATGTGGACCTCAGAAACAAATATAGAAATAAATATAACACAAATCAGTCACAGATATTCATATCACTAAGGTGGAAACAGATATGAATATATCGCATAGAAGTGTACATCAAAGTAGTGGTCAAACTAGATCCACTACATCACAAAAGAATAGATACAAGTGCTAGACAAAAGAATAAGTATACATCAAGGAGTCTCTATCTCAAATGTATACTAACAAAAACTACTATGCTAAAGTAGTTAGCCAAAGATCAGGTGATGAACTCTGATAAGAAGTCAAGCAGAAGCACCTAAAATACCTTGGTCTGACCCGAGTATTATTTAAGAAGAAAATAATAAACGGATCAGTCTAGCTATAAATATCATATAAAATGAGATAGGATAAGAGATATGACAAAAACGTATGATAACAATAATGTCATACTGTGATAAGTATACATCAGATAACAACAAAAATCATACAATATTTTGAATATTCTAAAACACTAAAAAGAATGTCATATTCTTTAAATTATTCACCAAAACACAAATATTGACAAAACATATCAATGTCAATCGCATAAAAATCGGTGAAACACAAATTCTAGAAATCATCAATCCAGAAATCTAGAAATCACAAAAAGGGGAAGGCCTATCACAAACGGGAGCATGAAAACTCACCAACACGTGTATCACAAACGGATCGCTATCCCATGAACCGAACATCGACTTACCTAAAGAGATACGCCCCATGCACAGTCGAACATCGACGCACCTAAAAAGATACGCCTCATGTCTAGTCAAACATCGAAGCACCTAAAAAGATACGCCCCATGCCTAGTCGAACATCGACGCACCTAAAAAGATACGCCCCATTCACCGACTTATCGAGCCGATTGCTCCACGAACGGTCCAAAGACCATGGGTCGCTAGCCCATAAAAGTGAGCCGAAGCCCTATAGAACGGGGTACAGTCCCCCACGCGGACAAAGAGACATCGCACATCGCTAGTCTAAATCACCAAAGGATCATCATTGATCGGTAAGTGTAAATTACACTAAGCTAGTAAATAAATGAGTTTAGCTTCATGTCCTATAACCACTGGCTTAACTTAAATATTTACGAACAGATTGTAGATTTGCACTCGAAAATTATCACAAGAGTTGTAACGACCCGCCATTTTGGACCATTCGCGTCCATTATAAGTGAATAGGTAGACACTCATGCCGGAGTTGAATTGCTCAAAATACCGCGTTGTTAATTTAAATTGGCAAAACTGAACATATACAGTAAATAAATAATCACAGATCACAGACACAGAGTAATAATTGCAGCGGAAGTAAAAGAGATAGTAGTTCATGAAGCTACTATATAAATGTATAAGTACAACAGAGTTAAACCAGATACAACGGAAGATAATACGATACATCAGATACAAATCAGAATACATCACTGGAATCATCGAATGCTGAAAGCAGAATAGATGGCTGGATCTTCAAGCAAAGCTCCAACTCCAAAGGTGAGTCTCGAAAGCTGAACTACTTAGTCTGACCCGAGCGTAAAGCAAAACACTCGAGTCAGGATTAACATTCTTATATTAATAAATCCAACTCAAGTGAAATAACAATTGAAATACAAGTAACTCAAAGGATGTTTGGAATAACCATCCTTTAAGGATCCGTTAAACTATCTACTAGGTAGTAATATACGCTAAGTAGATAATGTCTATCAGTAATATAAGAAGATATCAAAATAGCGTTAAGTCATGGCCCATTCCACCCTTAACACATTTTTATTCCCAAAAGCATATACAAGACCGTAGTTTCCCCAAAACCGGAAGTCACCAGAGGGCAATCCATATACTAAAGGTACAAAACAAAGTCGTAGTTGTCGCGAATAGGATAATCAGTATGACAAGGTACATGAGGCGATACCAACTAGGATACTAGTAGTTGCGTGATTCGGACTGATGTTGGGCATAGCAGCTACTACCCCAACACCGCGAAACAACACTCCCATAATCGAGGGGTGCACCCAAATCGAATCACAAAAGTAATAGATATGGTATCGAAGAAGTATGTCCGCTA
The DNA here is from genome assembly GCA_030737815.1 of Allium fistulosum. Lineage (NCBI taxonomy): Eukaryota > Viridiplantae > Streptophyta > Magnoliopsida > Asparagales > Amaryllidaceae > Allium > Allium fistulosum. Next base: position 906,445,318 of record CM060903.1, read on the forward strand.
GAGATGGCGATCCTCAATGGCCCGGCGCGGCTCCTGTTTTAGTCATGTCAGGGGTCATCCAAAATCGTTCTCTTTCTTCAGTCAACGCGTTCACCAAACCATCCACTTCATTCTGGATCATCACTCCGCGTATAGTTATTAAAGTGGTTTTCGGTTTAGATAGAGAGTATATCCATAACCGAATTCCGGTCTCTTTAATAACTTTCGTAATTATTACACCGATTGGTCGTTTATATATTTCAAAAACCAAATCAATTTCAATTTCAAATAGAATTCGTAAATCAACATTTCATTTGTCTTTCTAAAACAATTTCCAAATTTTCGTTTCAAAACTTCCAATTTTCCGTTCAAAATCTTATAATTCAATTTCAATTTCTATTTAAAACAATTCAAATATTGATTCAAGTTCGTATATAAGTTTCATTCCGAAATCATTTAAACAAATTTAATTGAACATTCAAATCAATTTAAATTCATTAATCGATTTCATTCAATATTCGTTAAGTAAATTTATCATTCAAAACAATTCCTTTTTTTAACTTTCCAAATCATTAAATCAGTTTCTTAAGTTCAACTTATAAATTTAATTAAATTAAATTCATCAAATCCAATTCTTTAAATTTCAAGTCTTACATTAATTTCAATAAATCACAATTTTATTTCTTGTTAAAGAAATTCAATTTCAGTTATTTACTTCCTTAAATAATTTTCCAAAACTTAATAAATAAAGAAACTCAATTTCAATTATTTACGAAGTAGAATTCACATATTCGAAAGTTTATTTTTTTTTAAAGAACTTCAATTCAATTTAATCATTAAATAATTTAATCTTATTTAAGTATTAAATAATTCAAAACTTAATTATTAAATAATTTCAAAGTTTAATAATTTCAACTTAATTATCATTTCAAACTTAATTATTAAATCATTTCAAAGTTTAAAATTTCAAACTTAATTCAATCATTTCTCAAATTAAACAACATTCTTTCATCAATTACATTGTTAATATTTTGTTTCAGATTATAAAATATTACATTTTCCTTTCATTAAAATTCAAATTTCAACTTCATTTCAAAACCATATTATTTATTCAAATAAAATCTTCATTTTATTTTTAAATCAAATTATTGACCAATCGGGTTTTATTTAATTTCCTATCCTAGGTAAAAATTCAATTTGGGTATTTATCATTTCAACCCGATTCCAATTCAATTCGAAATCAAAACATATCAAAGGGAACTTTCAGTGTGATAACTGGGATGGTGTCAAAGTAAATAAACAAGCAATAACAACAATCAATATCAATCCAATAATCAATTCAAATAATCTCGAAATAACCGTATTAATTCGCATTGTTATTTGTACGAATTAATATAATTATTTCTAGAATCTACACTATCATTTCATGCAGATTAAAGATTATTACATTACAGTTTCACTTGTCATCTATTTACAATTTCATACATCCTCAAGTTAACAACATACATTCAGTGGTTCAAAATGTAATTAAACAAATCCTACGTGTCAATAAATTTGACAGTTAAAGGGGTCATATTATACAATGTCAATTAATCAAATTTAACATTTAACTATCCTATATCAAGTTCAATTGCATACTATTTATCATTTTAACATTAACAATTTAACATCCAATATAAACATCAACAATCAATCAATTATCAGTTAAACTGTATTATCATCGCATAAATAATTAACAGATAATGGTGTCAGATGTCACAGGTGAACTGATACAGGTAATAGCATATATAACAGTGTCATTAACTAATAATAGCATATTTCAATTGTCGTTTCAATTGAAATCAAATCTAATAAATAAAAGAACGTTAATCGTGAGTGAGTGCTCACCTTTCGAGGCTAGAGAGATTACAGAAGGTGACACGAATACGCACACTGATACGGACACTGAAATTGAATTTTGCATCCAAGCAAAGCAAAATCGGCACGAATTTCAACAATCAAAGCTGATAATAAGGTATTGACGAAATGAGTCATAATCAACTAGATATTTAAAATTTTGAAATAAATAAATACTCATGTATATACTTAATTTTAAAATACAAAATGCTTATATACATTATAGTTTATTACTTTCGAAATGCCGTAGCATATCATATATGTACATTAAACTAGTAACATGACTTATACATATATATACTAACGTATATAAAATTTTAAATTTATAAACATATCCATATAACTTTTATTTCATATTTTCCAAATAACTTTCATATTCTAGTCTATAGTATATATATATGCGTATATCAAAAATTGAAATCTATATATATATATATATATATTCCAAGACCATTATAAATTTAACCCATATATTATAAAATCTACACTTTTATAAAACAATTAAACATGCCAAAATTATGTGTACTTTTATATACGTAACTAATATATGGACGGGGACCTAAAGAAAATGATACTTCCTTTCAAAGTTCCAAAACATACACATGAAATAAAATAGAGAAGAGCAGCTTCTTCTCAGCCAAAATGTACCAACTATAATAGATAAAAAAAAATCTTTACATTTCATATTCAAACTAATGCAAATTACTGTGTATACACATATCAGTTATTTCGGTCTAAAATAAGGCGTGTCATAAGTTTAAGTATTATAGTTTATTATACTTTGCAAAATTTAAAATCAAATATAGGCAGAATACAAAACTGTAAACAGTATAGTATGTAAAAGATTCCTTAAAATATCATGTATACAGTAACAACATATGCATCTTTATATATACTTAACTTATACAATCAACTATATATATAAACTATACCCAGTAACCCAGTATGATATAAACTAATATAAATATATATATATATATATATATATATATATATATATATTAGTAACCAAAATAACTTGCTGTGAGTAAACTGTATACTCTAACAAACCTCATAGTTTTATAAATTTTATAAATTTTACAAACTTATAAACTTTACAACTTTATAACCTTTAGGTAACCTTTAAAATATGCAGTATACTTTAACAATCAACAAAATTTAGTATAAAACCAATATACAAACTCATACAACAAAACTTTATATACATACATTAAACGTACTATACTTAATACATACAAAAACGAAAATTGGACAGACTTGTCCTATGTAACAGTACATATATAACAAGTCAAAGTATATATTCATATTTGCAAACCACATATAAAACCTGTATACCTTTATACATAGGTAGAATATGATAAATTATATATATATACAGTTATTACTAACTCATATTATGAACCATATATGCATACGTGTATAGGTATTATATACTTACAAGACTTAGGTTTGTGGTCGGCAAAAGAGTGAAGGCCGAAGACCTCTGGAGACAAGCCACGGTCAGAGAGGTGGAAAAGAAGGTGGGGTCGCGGGTCAAGAAAGGAGGGGGAATCGGCACTTGGTGGCTGGGTTGCCTACACGGCATGGTGGAGGTGGTGCTCTCGGCAGCTCCAATGGCGAAGGCTGCGAAGAAGGAGGTGAGCAGTTTTGGGGCGGGCTTCGACTATTGAGCGAATGGATTGGGCTGCAAGGCGAGGTGGTTCACGGCTCGAAGGGATGGAGGTAGGTTGTCTGGTGGTGAAGACTTGAGCTGGCAGAGGAGCAGTCAGGGAATGACGGTGGTCGGAGGGGAAGAACTTGGCTAGTGGTCATGAGCCGTGGCGATGGGGTGGAGGCCATGCGGGAGGTAGATGCAGATGTGTTTCTTTTTTTTCTTTACAAACATGAGAAGAGGATGGGTTTCAAAAGAAATGGATGAAGAACGTGCAAAGCTACTGTAGCCATTTATGTTTTACAAAATGAATTATCACAGGGGAAGAATGAATAAGGACTAATAATATTTTGAACCGATGGAATTGCAAAAGTCATGCAAATAGAACATTGGAAATAGATGCCAAAGACTGCTGGTATTACACAATGGGCAACGAAAGGTCAGAAAGTAAAAAGAAAAATGTGAATGGCACAGGAATCAAAACGTTGAAATTTAGTAACCGATACGGCTATCCGTTTCGCGGTTTTCATCGCGTAACGGATACCGAAATACGGAAATGAATATACTGTAAAGATCAGCACGACGAGACGGTCAAAATGGTATAAAGATATCAGTGGTTTGGTTGAATTATAAAAATTCGAATTTTTCTACTGGCGGAAAATGCGAGAAAAACACTGAAAAATAAGATCGACGGAGCCAAAGATGTCCGAATTTGGAAAAACGACAAACTGTCATCTTGCTCAGAAGATGGTTTAGAATTTTTCTATGTAAAAATATTTTGGGTTTGAAAACGTTTTATTTTCAACGCTTTTTAACTGATTAAATTGAAGTGAATTTACGCGCGAAATAAACTTTCGTATTTTCGGACGAAAATTTACCAGTTGCTATGTTTAATTAGACGTATTCCAAATATTAAATTTTTATTTCAAAATTTTATCGTTTAAAATTTTCACAAAATTTCAACTAATTACGTTATTAAAACGGTTGAAATTTACGGGTCGTTACACTCTCCCCCACTCAAAACTTTTCGTCCCCGAAAAGGAACGAGGTAGGAGAATAGAAACAACCAGAAAGAAAACAGTTTTGAAATACAAAATAACAATAAATTTAAACCATATAAATTTCAAATTTAAATTAATTGATATTCAATAATTGATTTAATCCATTTGATTTCTCTAAAAATCAATCTCAACTATTAATTGGCGTAAATAACAAACGCGAATTAATATAACTATTTCTAAATTCATTATCTTATTATCCAATTATCTTCAATTTACAATTTCTAAAACCATAAATTTGAATAGTCTTTTATTATAATCATATTTTTTTCAACAATTTAAATTCTTCTTTATTCCAAATTACTGCTAAATTCATTCTACTTAATATGTCTAATCACATATATTTAACCCATATAAATTAATTTAAACCATAAAAGTTTCGATTTAAATTAATTTATATTTACTAATTGCTTTCAAATTCAAGGTATTTTCATAAGTTCATCAAATTTCAATTTATTAATTCTTTCAAAACAAATTTATTAATTCTTTCAAAACAAAGTTATTTCATTATTAACTGAATTTACTTATTATCTTATCTAATTCTATTAACATCTTTATAATCAAAATTCAGTGTATAACATTTATTATAAACACTCAATTTTATTTATAAATTTAATTTATCTTATATATTATCCAATCACATATTCAACTTCTGAATGATTTAGGTAAGTTGTATTAGAATGCAGTTGAACAATATACAAATAAAATTTTCCCAATTCAATTATTCAAGTTTAAATATTTATTCTAAATTTTGGTTTTATTTATAATTAAAATCATCTTTTAACAAAATTTAAGAATTTGATTTCCGATTAACTTTAAACAATTTAGAGATATATATAATATATTTATATCCAATCAATTTAAATTTTTTAAAATAAGATACCTATGTATATATATATATATATATAAATCAAATTATACTGAAGAAATTCAAATCAAAATATTTTTCAAAACAAAACCGTAGCGAAGCTATAGAATAGTATCTTCACTTCGAAACTCGAAAATGAATGTCGATGATGCGGCCGCCATCACCGAAATTATTTTCCAGCGACAAAGAGAAGAGCACTGATTTCAACATTTTAAAATTCTTTGAAAACGGTTTCTATTTGAAAAATACCTTAAATAATATACATTAGAATTCTTTGGAAACAAATTATAGTCAAAATACCTTTAAATAATGTGCACTTTAAACCTTTAAAACCATAGTTCGAAAATCATTGGAAATTAAATTCTCAAATTTCTGAATTAAATTCATTTCAAATTCCAAATCAATTTATAAACCATAATTATAAATTCATTTAGAATAATAATTGATAATCAAATATTATCATTTTAAACAACCAATTTAATTAACTTATTAAATTTCAGAAAATTTTACTTATATTTTTACAATATAGTCAAACAAATTTGAAAACAATATTGTGTCAGTTTGCTCTGCTCAAGTGTTTTGGAAATCCTATCGATAACGTTGATCAGACGAATCGATCGAAAACCCAAATCAACATTAGCAACTCAAACAACACAATATATAAAACATTTTAAAATTAATTTACAATACACTTCCTCACTTAACGATACAATAATGGATTTCAAAGCCAGGATAGGGATTCAAATTTTTGATAGACTCAAATCAAAGAGAATTTTGATACGAAGATAGGTTTGAACAAGGACGAGATAATTAAATAACAAAATAAGGCGATGGAAAAGTTTATATAAATCGCGGGCAACCTTAACCGGGTCGACCGTGACTTCAAAATAAGATCGGTGTAGAATTCCGAGGTAAATCGACATTCGATCTCAAGAATTAGAATTCAGGTATAGCAGGTAATAGATAGCATCGTAAACCGAGGATACAGAAATCTCCGGTAAATCGATGCCTATTATAAAGGAATTTACTCCTTTACGAATCATTCGAAGATTGGCGAGACTGCCGATCTATTATAGATATCATTCAAAATGGAGTTATGGGGTGCTCTAGAATTTGAAAGAAGACGAATAGTGAGGGACACGAATGAATTTCGGAACCGAGGAGAACGTTCCAAAATTCAAGGAATTGAGTCAAAGGAAGAGATTGAAACTCGAATGAGAGTGATTCTGTAAATACATTTACCCTATATGTTGAGTTTTGCCTAGAGCTACCAAAGCTCTGATACCAACTGTAACGACCCGCCATTTTGGACCATTCGCGTCCATTATAAGTGAATAGGTAGACACTCATGCCGGAGTTGAATTGCTCAAAATACCGCGTTGTTAATTTAAATTGGCAAAACTGAACATATACAGTAAATAAATAATCACAGATCACAGACACAGAGTAATAATTGCAGCGGAAATAAAAGAGATAGTAGTTCATGAAGCTACTATATAAATGTATAAGTACAACAGAGTTAAACCAGATACAACGGAAGATAATACGATACATCAGATACAAATCAGAATACATCACTGGAATCATCGAATGCTGAAAGCAGAATAGATGGCTGGATCTTCAAGCAAAGCTCCAACTCCAAAGGTGAGTCTCGAAAGCTGAACTACTCAGTCTGACCCGAGCGTAAAGCAAAACACAAAACACTCGAGTCAGGATTAACATTCTTATATTAATAAATCCAACTCAAGTGAAATAACAATTGAAATACAAGTAACTCAAAGGATGTTTGGAATAACCATCCTTTAAGGATCCGTTAAACTATCTACTAGGTAGTAATATACGCTAAGTAGATAATGTCTATCAGTAATATAAGAAGATATCAAAATAGCGTTAAGTCATGGCCCATTCCACCCTTAACACATTTTTATTCCCAAAAGCATATACAAGACCGTAGTTTCCCCAAAACCGGAAGTCACCAGAGGGCAATCCATATACTAAAGGTACAAAACAAAGTCGTAGTTGTCGCGAATAGGATAATCAGTATGACAAGGTACATGAGGCGATACCAACTAGGATACTAGTAGTTGCGTGATCCGGACTGATGTTGGGCATAGCAGCTACTACCCCAACACCGCGAAACAACACTCCCATAATCGAGGGGTGCACCCAAATCGAATCACAAAAGTAATAGATATGGTATCGAAGAAGTGTGTCCGCTAGAGATGGCGATCCTCAATGGCCCGGCGCGGCTCCTGTTTTAGTCATGTCAGGGGTCATCCAAAATCGTTCTCTTTCTTCAGTCAACGCGTTCACCAAACCATCCACTTCATTCTGGATCATCACTCCGCGTATAGTTATTAAAGTGGTTTTCGGTTTAGATAGAGAGTATATCCATAACCGAATTCCGGTCTCTTTAATAACTTTCATAATTATTACACCGATTGGTCGTTTATATATTTCAAAAACCAAATCAATTTCAATTTCAAATAGAATTCGTAAATCAACATTTCATTTGTCTTTCTAAAACAATTTCCAAATTTTCGTTTCAAAACTTCCAATTTTCCGTTCAAAATCTTATAATTCAATTTCAATTTCTATTTAAAACAATTCAAATATTGATTCAAGTTCGTATATAAGTTTCATTCCGAAATCATTTAAACAAATTTAATTGAACATTCAAATCAATTTAAATTCATTAATCGATTTCATTCAATATTCGTTAAGTAAATTTATCATTCAAAACAATTCCTTTTTTTAACTTTCCAAATCATTAAATCAGTTTCTTAAGTTCAACTTATAAATTTAATTAAATTAAATTCATCAAATCCAATTCTTTAAATTTCAAGTCTTACATTAATTTCAATAAATCACAATTTTATTTCTTGTTAAAGAAATTCAATTTCAGTTATTTACTTCCTTAAATAATTTTCCAAAACTTAATAAATAAAGAAACTCAATTTCAATTATTTACGAAGTAGAATTCACATATTCAAAAGTTTTTTTTTTTTAAAGAACTTCAATTCAATTTAATCATTAAATAATTTAATCTTATTTAAGTATTAAATAATTCAAAACTTAATTATTAAATAATTTCAAAGTTTAATAATTTCAACTTAATTATCATTTCAAACTTAATTATTAAATCATTTCAAAGTTTAAAATTTCAAACTTAATTCAATCATTTCTCAAATTAAACAATATTCTTTCATCAATTACATTGTTAATATTTTGTTTCAGATTATAAAATATTACATTTTCCTTTCATTAAAATTCAAATTTCAACTTCATTTCAAAACCATATTATTTATTCAAATAAAATCTTCATTTTATTTTTAAATCAAATTATTGACCAATCGGGTTTTATTTAATTTCCTATCCTAGGTAAAAATTCAATTTGGGTATTTATCATTTCAACCCGATTCCAATTCAATTCGAAATCAAAACATATCAAAGGGAACTTTCAGTGTGATAACTGGGATGGTGTCAAAGTAAATAAACAAGCAATAACAACAATCAATATCAATCCAATAATCAATTCAAATAATCCCGAAATAACCGTATTAATTCGCATTGTTATTTGTACGAATTAATATAATTATTTCTAGAATCTACACTATCATTTCATGCAGATTAAAGATTATTAATTTACAGTTTCACTTGTCATCTATTTACAATTTCATACATCCTCAAGTTAACAACATACATTCAGTGGTTCAAAATGTAATTAAACAAATCCTACGTGTCAATAAATTTGACAGTTAAAGGGGTCATATTATACAATGTCAATTAATCAAATTTAACATTTAACTATCCTATATCAAGTTCAATTGCATACTATTTATCATTTTAACATTAACAATTTAACATCCAATATAAACATCAACAATCAATCAATTATCAGTTAAACTGTATTATCATCGCATAAATAATTAACTGATAATGGTGTCAGATGTCACAGGTGAACTGATACAGGTAATAGCATATATAACAGTGTCATTAACTAATAATAGCATATTTCAATTGTCGTTTCAATTGAAATCAAATCTAATAAATAAAAGAACGTTAATCGTGAGTGAGTGCTCACCTTTCGAGGCTAGAGAGATTACAGAAGGTGACACGAATACGCACACTGATACGGACACTGAAATTGAATTTCGCATCCAAGCAAAGCAAAATCGGCACGAATTTCAACGATCAAAGCTGATAATAAGGTATTGACGAAATGAGTCATAATCAACTAGATATTTAAAATTTTGAAATAAATAAATACTCATGTATATACTTAATTTTAAAATACAAAATGCTTATATACATTATAGTTTATTACTTTCGAAATGCCGTAGCATATCATATATGTACATTAAACTAGTAACATGACTTATACATATATATACTAACGTATATAAAATTTTAAATTTATAAACATATCCATATAACTTTTATTTCATATTTTCCAAATAACTTTCATATTCTAGTCTATAGTATATATATATGCGTATATCAAAAATTGAAATCTATATATATATATATATTCCAAGACCATTATAAATTTAACCCATATATTATAAAATCTACACTTTTATAAAACAATTAAACATGCCAAAATTATGTGTACTTTTATATACGTAACTAATATATGGACGGGAACCTAAAGAAAATGATACTTCCTTTCAAAGTTCCAAAACATACACATGAAATAAAATAGAGAAGAGCAGCTTCTTCTCAGCCAAAATGTACCAACTATAATAGATAAAAAAAAAATCTTTACATTTCATATTCAAACTAATGCAAATTACTGTGTATACACATATCAGTTATTTCGGTCTAAAATAAGGCGTGTCATAAGTTTAAGTATTATAGTTTATTATACTTTGCAAAATTTAAAATCAAATATAGGCAGAATACAAAACTGTAAACAGTATAGTATGTAGAAGATTCCCTAAAATATCATGTATACAGTAACAACATATGCATCTTTATATATACTTAACTTATACAATCAACTATATATATAAACTATACCCAGTAACCCAGTATGATATAAACTAATATAAATATATATATATATATATATATATATATATATATTAGTAACCAAAATAACTTGCTGTGAGTAAACTGTATACTCTAACAAACCTCATAGTTTTATAAACTTTATAAATTTTACAAACTTATAAACTTTACAACTTTATAACCTTTAGGTAACCTTTAAAATATGCAGTATACTTTAACAATCAACAAAATTTAGTATAAAACCAATATACAAACTCATACAACAAAACTTTATATACATACATTAAACGTACTATACTTAATACATACAAAAACGAAAATTGGACAGACTTGTCCTATGTAACAGTACATATATAACAAGTCAAAGTATATATTCATATTTGCAAACCACATATAAAACCTGTATACCTTTATACATAGGTAGAATATGATAAATTATATATATATACAGTTATTACTAACTCATATTATGAACCATATATGCATACGTGTATAGGTATTATATACTTACAAGACTTAGGTTTGTGGTCGGCAAAAGAGTGAAGGCCGAAGACCTCTGGAGACAAGCCACGGTCAGAGAGGTGGAAAAGAAGGTGGGGTCGCGGGTCAAGAAAGGAGGGGGAATCGGCACTTGGTGGCTGGGTTGCCTACACGGCATGGTGGAGGTGGTGCTCTCGGCAGCTCCAATGGCGAAGGCTGCGAAGAAGGAGGTGAGCAGTTTTGGGGCGGGCTTCGACTATTGACCGAATGGATTGGGCTGCAAGGCGAGGTGGTTCACGGCTCGAAGGGATGGAGGTAGGTTGTCTGGTGGTGAAGACTTGAGCTGGCAGAGGAGCAGTCAGGGAATGACGGTGGTCGGAGGGGAAGAACTTGGCTAGTGGTCATGAGCCGTGGCGATGGGGTGGAGGCCATGCGGGAGGTAGATGCAGATGTGTTTCTTTTTTTTTCTTTACAAACATGAGAAGAGGATGGGTTTCAAAAGAAATGGATGAAGAACGTGCAAAGCTACTGTAGCCATTTATGTTTTACAAAATGAATTATCACAGGGGAAGAATGAATAAGGACTAACAATATTTTGAACCGATGGAATTGCAAAAGTCATGCAAATAGAACATTGGAAATAGATGCCAAAGACTGCTGGTATTACACAATGGGCAACGAAAGGTCAGAAAGTAAAAAGAAAAATGTGAATGGCACAGGAATCAAAACGTTGAAATTTAGTAACCGATACGGCTATCCGTTTCGCGGTTTTCATCGCGTAACGGATACCGAAATACGGAAATGAATATACTGTGAAGATCAGCACGACGAGACGGTCAAAATGGTATAAAGATATCAGTGGTTTGGTTGAATTATAAAAATTCGAATTTTTCTACTGGCGGAAAATGCGAAGTAAACGCAAGCGTTTCATACCACTTGTTTTGCTAAGCCGTTTAATTAGATTTCTCATACGAATGAGGTAAAGGTTTGTATATACTAATAGATTGGAAAACGGTTTTATAAACGAGATTTGTATTAAAAATAGAGTTGGAATCATCTTTGTGAAAGAGTTTGAATATTTACTACTAGTATAGAAACCTTTGTATTTTATAGTGACAAATCACAAAAATGATTGTAAAAATAATCAATCATCAAAAATTCGCATACGACGATGTGAATTAAATCCATAAAAATCGATATCAAATCCATCAAATGGATATTCCCAAAAATCCAAAGAAAGAAGTCATCAAAGTCGATAATAAGTGATAACAACTAACCGGATCAACAAAAATCGATTAAAATTGGAAATCCACTCAAAAACAGCCAAAATAGGCAAAACTGCATATTTCAGACGTCTGAAATTACCAACCAGACGTCTGAACCACTAACCAGACGTCTAGATGGATTTCCAAACGTCTGGATTTTGTCTCTGCCTTTTTGCGTTTTCCAAGGACCAATTCCAGATGTCTGGATTTCCAATCCAGACGTCTGAATTTGAATCCAAACGTCTGAATTGGAATTCAGACGTCTGAAATCCACCAGTAGGAAAAAATTAGCCTAGCCCATAAAGGGCGAAAATCCAAACGAAATGCGATCGAACGAGCGATGGATGCTAGGGGTTTATGCCCATCGACAACCCAGCCCTATAGGCTCTTCGATACACCACCAAAACATGTTCAAACATCCAAGATAGGATTTTTAAAGATTTTGACTTCAAAACACCAAAATTGGAAAATTCACCAAATCAATTCAAATCAAAAGCAAATGAAAATGAATAAAGGTTAGGAATTCATACCTAACAATAATGAAAGTTATAGACGTAGATGTGAGTTCAAAAACTCACATTTAAAACTCAAAGACACGAATGAGAAGCTTAAAAACAAATGAAAGGCCAATTCCTCTTCAATCTCAACTCAAGAAGCTTCAATCTAAGCTAATAAGCAAATATTTCCTAAGTTAGAGTTTAGGAATTTCTAAAATTGAAGAGAGATAGAGATGGAGAAGATGAAGAGGATGCTTATCTAGGCTTACTTAACTCCTCCTTAGTTTCAGAAAGACATACACATATATGTGCATACATGTTTCAAATCCTTATCTAATTTATCCTGGGTTTAAATTAGGTAAAATCTGTTTACTGGTTCAAACAAAACTTGTTTTGTCTTATTTTCTAAAATAATCCATATAAATCCAGAAATTAAATATCCATGTCTGGTTTGATAATTTTCATTACAAAATCATATATGTAAGGCTTTTCCAGTTCTTGTTTTAATTTCAGGAAATTTGGAGTTCTTCCTTGTGCCATATCAGTGTGCACGTGCACACATGCACACACACTTGCACACAATTAATTCCATACATTCCTATACAAATAAATTCATACATTTTCAAAATTCAACCAAAATAAGGTTTCATGAATTTCTGGGGCATTACAAAAAACGAACCTGTTAGAAGAAGAATCCATATTTCAAATCCTTTGATTTGAAATAAAAAATAAAACAAAAAAGTAAATAGGTTTGACAATATCAAATAAAACAAATAACGCATAAATAATGAATAAAAAAAGAATAATAACACCTACAAAGATTCCCATATGAGAAGATCAAAGCAATTTCGAAATAGAAAATAAGATTGGAAAAGTAAAACGCATCGATGAAGAAGAAGGGCAAAAGCGGAAATTTTTAATAAAAATTGTACGGAGAGAGTGGAAATATAAATTTATTATCGGACTGGTATTTTACAACCCAACTTAAAACAAGGGTATTTGCACAAAATAGTTTATTACGAAAATATGTTCCGTTAAATACTTATTAGAGAAATAATTATGGTTTTCACCAAATCAGCTTTTTGTATTTGCGCACTTTAAAAGTGCTCATGTACCATCTTTCTTTTAAACTAAATTATGTGCATAAGCATTTCAAATGCAAATTTGTACAAGTGTACTGTAAAGTGAGCTCTATAAATTCTAGACCGGAAAACCAAACTCATTTTTATAATTACTTTTTAACAAAACATATTTCTACCATAAAGTTTTTGACACGCCTATATATATAATTGGATTACATGGTCGACTCTTTGTTAACTAAGCATGCTCAAACGCATGTTGACTCCTATTTGAATCAATGTTTTAATTATTTTATTCGAGCTCAATTTTCAATTGAATCGACATACTACTTTTATACATCAATCTAATCGATTTAAAGCTTTGAATAAAACTAAAAATGCCATATAATATTAATATAACATTTTATTATTATATAATTTTCATAAATTAATTTTAACATTGGTTGAATTCGGAAATAACTAACAACGTTGTTATATTGATTCTCCGGTGTGAACTTGGTACTTGGTTAATATTTAAAATTTTAGTACTGAAGTATGTACGTATGGGTCTTGCTTAAGTATAATATCGGGCATAAGTTCAATGCTTACAGACCATTTAGGCGAAATTCAATTTCTAATGTTATAATAAGCTCGCATAGTATTGACACTTTATACATGTATTTTTTTCGTCGTCATTGTATCACTTAGATATTTGGACTTTGATCCAAAAGTGAAAAACTATATCAATAATTTTAGTTGAATAACAATACATATAACAAAAATAAAATCAAAAGCATGTTGTATTTTTAATAGATTGTTATATGTTTAAGTTTATATAACAAATTACATAATTGTCCTTAGAACATACATACTCTATCAAAGTATAGGTCCATTCCTTTAGTTTAGGAAAATTGTTTGTTACTGTTATGGAATTTATTTTTACAAATGTTGTACATCAAATACTAAAGCTATGCCACTAAAAGGAAAAAGAAACCACAAGGCTATTCACTCTAGAACATAATCAGATTCAAGTCTATTCACTTCAAAATTCAAAATATATTTTGATCAAAATATGAAAATTCAAACATATAGAAAATGAAAACCATCTTCAAACCAAAAATATTTTCTAATTTTCATTTTTGAAAACATGGTTTCAACACATGTATACGCAAATGCACTTTCAAAATTCCAAAAATACATCGAAATGAAAAACAACCCTGAAAACTCAAAATGGAAAACACAATCCAAACACAACCTAAGGTTACAGAGATAATTTTGAACTGCATCTTCTAGGTCCAACTCATTTCCAGGGCTTATTAGTGTACGGTTCATAGCTAATTTGGAAGTTAGATTGAGGGCCCTGCTCGGTCATGAAAACATTGGGTGAACATTTATTTGACTTTGGAAATATGTTCCACGTGTAGCTTTTTCAAAAATCCACTGAAAATTGCATTAAGTTACAAAGTATGTAGTAACTATTATTTTCCAATGTGGAAACTTAAAGCAATTATAAGATTTCTTCATATTTTTTGCAGTTTAATTAGGAATGTTGTACAAGGATCTACTTATTAAACACTACAGATTTCAGAAAGTTTAATGATAGCAATAGCATTAAACACTAGAGATTTCAGAAAGTTTAATGATAGCAATAGCATTAAACACTAAAGATTTCAGAAAGTTTAATAATAGCAATAGCTTTGGTAGAGATGGTTTAAGCTTTTAGTTTCATGAACCCATTATGATTCAAAGCAAGGGCACAGTAAATCCTTTGGACCATTCGATCATAAATCTAACAGCTTCCTGTTTGCACTTTAGAAAGGATAAACTTTAGATATAGGACATTTAGGAAAACTTTATTTCAAAAATAGGTTATTGCGAAAATGTGTTCGTTGAAAACTTAGTAGATAAATAAGTCTGGATTTTAGCAAATCAGTGTTTTGTAATTGCGCACTTTAAAAGTGTGTAAAGAAAAATTGTGCACATGCATAAATATTTGTACATATGTACCTTTAAAGTGAGATTCTACAAATTCTAGATTGGAAAACCAAACTTATTTTTGTAACTAGCGCTGAACAAAACATATTTTTACAATAAATTTTTTGACGCGTGCATATACGCACAGATACACCCATATAGTTTGTCCTTCTAAAATTGTAAGTTGCCAACATGCACCCTTGCAGGTAATATGCACGAATTCAAATATGCATTTATTGTACAACTATACCAACAACAAAAAAGCAGGGGATATAAAGTTATAAATCTACTCTTATATTCTGATTCTCTGTCCATGTTTTTTTCCTTTCTCTTTTGGGTTTGTTTGATATATGGGAACAAGGCGAAAAGTTGTATTTCAATCTCCACAATATCGAAATTATACAACAGTAGTAATTTTTTCCATTTAACATAAGTAAATTTAAAAGAATACACCGTCTTTTGTTTTTGTAATAGTAAACATCACATATACTATGACGCACGCAAATACAGTACTTAACCATGAAGGCCTTGTAATATGGAAACAAAGCTAAGAGCAATAACCGAATGCTCAAAAAAGTCATCATTCTCATTCTTCAACATGGACTCAATACCTCCTTCACTAAACCCATCTTCACATGTTTTTGGGGCGTCTACAACCGAACTTAACATAATATTAGCATCATCATACCTTCCCCTTTAATAGCTTTGCTTGATTTCTTCAAGTTCAAGATTGCATCCGAGTATAGTTCTAGGCATGTCTCTAGGCATGATTTCAAGTACCTGTGATTATCATTAATGAGAGTTTTGCTTTTGAGGATTTTCTTGATTTTGGTTCTTATAGGTGTTGCTATTTGGATATTGTTGTTGCTATGACTCCAAGCTCCTTAAGAGTTGAGTTGTGAGCTTTTGGTATGAAGTTGAATGAATTCAAACAAAGGGTAAGGTTTACTTTGGGGTTGTTTGATGCACTTCTTTTGCATGTTTCTTGAACTATGTCAACTTGGTTTTTGGTGGAGATTGTTGCTTTGAATAGGAAAACGAAGATGATCATGAAAAATATGTAGTGTTTCATGTTTTGAAACTATTATAAGGCAAATTTTGTTTTTCTTTATTTTTTCTTGTTTAATAAAAAAGTTGATAGAAAACAAAAGGATGTGAGAGGAGAATGGAGATGTATTAATGAGGGAGGTATGGATTTAGTGTGGGTGTGTCTGTGTACATATAAGTAAGAAATATCCCTTTTTATTTTGTCACATTTACACACACTCTCTCTATCACTATTTCCTTTTTTTTTGCTAGTTGGCTCAAAAATATTTGATCTCGTTTATATAGGATTTGATAGAACAATAAATAAAGTTTATTTAGAAAGATAAATAAATGGATCATTAGCGGTTCTGATGGCTAACTTCCGTCGACGGCCGTCTGAAGCCGTCGGTGTTTTTCCGACAAACTTTTTAACGACTAATTTTGTATTTTTGCAAGGGTTATCTTCAACACTTCCGACGGCTTCAGACATCTCGTCTGTACACATGGAAGGTCGTGTCTTTACCAACTTGCCGTGAATAGCCGCCCCAACTTAGTGTGGAAAGTCGCCCCTGAAGTTTTAAATCATATTGTTGCTTTTAACGTGTACATTATTGCATAAATAAAAATAAAAATAAAGGGTAATGTTTAAAGGTTGTTCGTTCATTCTCATTTTATTTTCAAGCAGACAACTAAATAATAACAGCAGGATGGCCTGCTCCTACATCCAGCGATAAGTTTTCTATTTTTGTGCAGTACCAAATTCATTTGCATCATGTGCCTTTTTAACTAACAATATATCAAAAACACATTTATAACGAGACACTATAAGACAGCTGTTCCGGCGGTTAATTTCCATCGGCGACCTTCAAAAGTCGTCAGTATTACTCCGAAAGACTTTTCGATGGCTCCGTCGGTATTTTTCCATTGGCTATTGTCAACACTTACGACGGTTTCTAGTTTTCTATTTTAAAGTGTACACTTACGACGGGTCCCAACGTCTTGCCGTGTACACGTGGAAGGTCACGCCTTCACCATTTTGTTGTCGACGGACATTTCGATGGCTCCATTGCTACTTTTCTGACAGTCATCGTCGACATTTCTAACGACTTCTAATGCCTCATCGTGTACACGTGAAAGGTCACGTCTTCACAAACTTGTTGTCTATAGTCGCATCAAGCCATCGGAAATCTGCTAGCAGTAAGCCGTCGGAAGTTATTGGTAAAACTAAAGAGAATGAAAATGTATTATTTGTATTATCTCTGAACTAATAATTTACAATGCCTTGTACATTGTATTTATAGACTGATTCTCATATTGGGCTGAGTTATATTTATAAGCCCTACCCACTTGTACATATTACAATAGCACTCTTTTACTCTCGTATGTTATCATATTTCATTATCTCATCTAATACCCCTTCAAACCCGACTAAGGTTTGGGTTTGCTATTTTTCCCCAATTTACTACTGATGTTTTAAATCTTTAAATCCACGCTTTAATCTTCAAAATCGTGCTCTAAGCATGGTTTTGCGGATGTGCTAGAGCATTAATCAAGCTTTGTGAATTGTTTTGAGTTGTTATTGTCTTCATTAGTCTTCGATTTAAGCGTCAATTCTATAAAATCTGGTTTTAGCTATGGTTTTGTAGATGCATCTGCTCCATGATAAACCGCTAAAGCTGGATCCAGGGTTTGCGATCTATATCTGAGTCATTACTAACTTTGTCAACTTTCAGTTCATGCTTCAATCGGATGAAGTTCTTCTTTGATAAGGGTTTTGTAAGTATATATGCGATTTGGTAAGCTTCTGGTATGTAATTTACATTTGAAATTTCCTTTTAAAACTTGTTCTCGAACAAAATAAAGATCTAACTCCATAAGTTTGGTTCTTGAATATAATACTGAATTTGTTGTTAGTGCGATTGTATTTAGATTGTCACACTCGATTGTAGCTTTTTTGTGTGTTTTAATCCTTAGTTCACTTAATAAGGACTCGATCTACATGACTTCTGCTGTAGTACTATCCACACTTCTGTATTATGCTTCTGTACTAGATCCATAAATTGTTGCTAGTTTTTTTTAGCACCATGAAACTGGATTTTGTCCTAGAAATATATAATAACATGTTGTAGATCTTCTATCATTTAGATCTGTTGCCCAATATGCATCTGCATAAGAAGTAATATTGATTGATTTGCATGATTGTAGAATTAGTCCATGAGTTATTTTCCCTTTTAAGTATCTCAGAATTCTTTTTACAGCTTTCTAAATTCATCCAATGGTCTTTGCATGAATTGACTTGCTTTATTTACACTGAATGATATTTCTGGTCTGGTAATAGTTGCATATTTTAGTGCTCCTACTATATTCCTGTATTGCTTGTCTTTTATAATCGTCTCTCCTTTATTTTTGGATAAGTGTAAATTGCTCATTATAAGACTGGCAGTGCATTTGATTTGTCCATTTTGGCTTTAATGATAATTACAGCGATGTATTTCCTTTGACTTGGCTGAATCTTTGTATTTGAAATTCTATATACTTCAATGCTAAGAAAATAATTTAAGTTGCTAAGATCCTTGATAGAGAACTCCTTATTTAGTTGCTTTATGATGCAATCGATATCTGATTCACTGTTTCATGTAATTAGAAAACCATCAACACATATTAGTATCTAAGTTATTGTGTCATCACTAAACTTAATAAAAAAGGAGTTGTCTGATCTGGTTGAACTATAGCCCATCTTGATTATGGTTTACTTTAGTTTGTCAAACCAAACCCTTGGTGCTTGCTTGAGCCCATAGATTGCTTTATTTAGTTTGCATATAAGTTCTTCATTACTGTTTTGCTTAAATCCAATTGGCTGCTCCATATAAACCTTTTCCTACAAATCACTATTTAAAAATGCATTATTTACATCAAATTGCTTGATGATCCAATTTCTATACAAGGAAATTGTCAGAATTATTCTAATTGATGTTGGTTTCACAACAGGAGAGAAAGTTTCATTAAATTCAAATCCATTCTGTTGTAAATACCCTTTTGTTGTTAATCTTGCCTTGTACTTAGAAATTGATCCTTCGACATTCTTCTTTAACTTATATGCCCATTTGCATCCTATAATAAGGGAACAAGGTCCCAATTTTTGTTTCTCATCAGTGCTTTATATTCTTCATTCATGGTTGCTCTCCACTTTTCACTTTCTATTGCTTGATAATAAGTACTTGGCTCTTCACTTTAAGTAATTGTGCTGCATATTATTTGCTTGAATATTCCCCCTTTTGCCCTTGGTATCATGTGATGACCAATTTTTTAGGAATAGATTGTTGACTAGTGCTACCAGTTATGGTCTCCTATTGATCAATAGGTGGTTCTGAATCATCTATCAGTTGATTGGATTCAGATTAGCTACTGGTTTGTTGTGGAACTTGATGTGAACTCCCAGAATCTTCACTTTGTTCATGACTTGGTTCAGAATTGAGCATTGTGTGTTGTGGACATAGAATTTTCTGAACTGCTTCTGCTGTTGCTTGTTCCATCAGGTCAAGTATTGGTGGTATGGAGAATCTTGAATTATATATTTTTATGAAGTTTTGATTTCTAATTTACTAAATGGAAATATATGTCTTGTATGAATACTTTCCACTATTATCTAAATACTTATACCATTTTTCGTTGACTGCATACCCTAGAAAAGTGCATGGAGATGATCTAAAATTTATCCTGTGAGTATTATATAGCCTTAGAGAAGAAAAGCATTGGCACTCAAATACTTTTAAACCATGATAGTCTGGTTTAATATTAAAAAGAACTTCCATGGACTTTTAAATTGTAACACTTTTGTTGGTAACCTATTTATTAGATATACACTAGTAGCAAATGCATCAGGCCAAAAATTTTGTGGTAGTGATGCCTGAGCAAGAAGTGTTAAACCAGACTCAACAATATGTATAAGTTTTCTTTCTATTAACCCATTTTGCTCAAAAGTGTAAGGACATGTTGTTAATGAACAATTCCCTTTTTTTGAAAATATTCTTTAAGTGGATGAAACTCAATTCCACCATCTGTTTGCATAATTTTCACATGACAATCAGTTTGTTTTGCTGCTAGAGTAATAAACTAAATACTGCATTGTGAGTTTCAAATTTTGATTTCAAGAAATAAATCCAAACATATAGAAAATGCATCTATGAATGAAATGTAATATTTGAAATCATAATAAGTATTAATTGGTGTAGGCCCCATAAATCATGGCAACTAATTTTAATAGTTTGCTATAAGTACTCATTGAATCTGAAAATGCAAGTTTACGACTCTTACCCATTTGACAATACGTGCAAACATAAGACATATAAATATTTTTAAAAGAAAATTATTTCTATTCAACACCTGTTTTACAACACTTGCATTTGGATACCCTAACCTATAATGCCACATATCTAAGGTCTTATAGTTACTTGCTTGAGTGATTTCAAAACTGTTACACCATTTATCCCAAAAATCTTAATTTCTTGCATTATCAACATTGAATTTGTATAGGCCTCTACACTTCGTACCTTGTAAAAGAATTTCATTAGTCAGAATATCTTTGACTAAGCAATGTTTAGGGTAGAATTTGAAATATACATTATTGTCCTTTGCAAATTGCAAAACACTCAATAAATTTTTTTCTAATTAGAGGAACTCTTAAAATATTATTAAGATAAAGTTTTCTTGCACCTTTGATATATGTATTTGATGTATGACTAATTTTAATAGGTTACCATATCCCATATGAATACATTGCTTACCTTTGTACTCCTGATTGCCAAGATTCAAATTGCTTAGGTTATTGTCACATGATTAGTGGACCTTGAGTCTGGAAACTAACTTTCATCTTGAATGTCTTCAATTTTGGTAATGTTTTATTTTTGAGCTTTAGAATCTTGCTGAATATCGATCATATTTGCACCTGGGTAGTTTCTTTGATTGTTATTCCCTTGTTATGATGAAGTGTAATTTGCATCAAATCTAAAATAACACTTGTTTGCACCATGACCATATTTTTCACAAATTTAACACCTCATTCTATTGTTGTTGTTATTGTACCACCTTCCACCTCTGCCTCTGTATCTGCTTGATTGTCTACCTCTTTGATATTTGTTACTG
Source organism: Allium fistulosum (assembly GCA_030737815.1). Lineage (NCBI taxonomy): Eukaryota > Viridiplantae > Streptophyta > Magnoliopsida > Asparagales > Amaryllidaceae > Allium > Allium fistulosum. The sequence goes on from CM060903.1 coordinate 906,467,225, forward strand.
TAATTCCTTTCTTGATTCTTTGATACATAGTTAGCAGAAAAATCTTGTATCACTGGTTTCTTTTGTTCTATTCTTCCTTCATGAGAAAGAAGAATAAAGTGCATATATTGAATGGATGGTGGTGTTTCTTTAGAGGATATCACTGCCACAACTGCTTCATATTCATCATCTAAGCCACTTAAATTGACAACACTTGCCCAGTGTCAGATACTTTATGGCCTGCTGAAGCTAGTTGACCATAAAGTGTCTTAACCTTTGTTAGATACTCTCTCATGTTCATAACATCTTTTCTTAGATTCCGCAGTTGTCATTTATAGTGCATAACCCTTGCTGTAGATTGTTAGTTGAATACTTGTTATATTGTATGCCAAATTTCATGTGATGACTTGCATCCTATCAATTATAGTAGTAAACTTGCATTGATTAATGATAATAGCCAAGAACAAATGAGATTATCTTGTCTTTGATTATTTGTATAATCTTTATTAATCACCTGTTTGCCTACACTGTTTGCATTGTATCTTGGTGGTGCAATCAATGTTCCAAGAACATACTCTTCAATATCTTTTTATAGCAGTTTCTATCTGAAATTTCCAAAGCAAATGGTTTTATTCCTTAAGTTGAATTTTAATTAACTGACTTTGTGGTCTGACTATGGCTTTGAGCAGTCCTTGGGTAGCTGATTGTTGAGGAGCAGTGATTCTTGGGTTGTCAGAGGTGTGTGATGCATTATCAATGTCACCTTCTACCATTTCAGGATCTTGAATGTGGAGACTGTAATGACCCAGAATTTAATCGCTGTATAAATAAATATTTAATTATATTTTTAAATAATAAATAAATGAATTTTTATTAACAAATAAACTTATTTTAAATAACAACTAATGATTTAAAATTTGTTTACCAATATATATAGTTCATAGAAAAATATAAATATGACCAAAACTTATTTTCCGAAATATCGATTTTTCATTGGTTAAAAGTTATTCACGATGTCATAACACTATGTTAAACACACATGCACACAATATAAACCATTTTAACATGGTGTGTACATGTACATATGCATGTACATATTTGCACACTTAAGCATATTAACATATAAGATTTATCTAATAAAAGTATACATATATTAACATATATTATAATATATATATATATATATATATATTCAACACATGGTACAAGTGTATGGCATGAATAGTGCAAGGAGAGGGGGGAAGTACATGAGGATGGAAATGATGAGGGGGAGGAGTGGAGATACATGCATACACATATATTTAATAAAAAACACTTACACATTTTTAATTAATTTCCTAAGCCTATAAATACCACTACTCTTTTATGTTTCTCATTTTACAACCTTCATCTTCATTCTAAAATCCCTAAGAGCTTGAGTTAACACATCCATGGCTTCCTTCATAAATTCTAAAGTAATAAAAAAATCTCTCCTTTTGCTAAAAATCTCCTCTTTAGTTCACAGAAACACTTCTACATCTTCTACAAACATCCTCTTCCAAAATACAAGCACCTAAAAACCTCTAGCCTACATAGCCAAGCCCAAAGTGTCCAAGGCCCGGCCCATTTTGAGTGTGTAGGCATCCAAAGTCTTCATTTTGCAAAATTCTACCTTTTATCCAAGTTTTAGCAAAAGTTTGGTTTGAATTAGTAAGCTTCGGTGAGTAAAACTCTCACTTTTGGAAAAGATATTCACACGATTATATTGAACTATATGTTGTAAAAGTATAGTGCTTGTTGTGTTGAATTATCATGTTGTTTTGATAACTTATGATTATATGATTATGTTTGAGCTTGGATTTATGATTTGGTGATTGAATAATATGTTTGGATATGGATATGTGATTTGTTGGTTATGATATGATGGTAATATGTTTATGAAACCAAAACAAAGTGTACGTAATGAATTTGTTGTGAAGTTGGCACTTTGAAAAGTCGCAAATGACTTGAGATCCGATTTGAAAACGAATGCTCCTTTTCTAGCTATGGATTTTTGAAAATGTTTTCCAAGTTTTTAAGTTTTGTTTAAGTTTTCAAAACTCTTACAATTGTGTTTTCAAACATGTGGTAGGTAGAGTTAAAGTGAAGTTTTCACCTAGAAATCAATTCTAACGAACCGCATTTATGGCGATAGTCGATATGGATGTAGTACAGAAAATTTCATGAATTCAAGTTTTATAGTGTTTTCTTTTGGATTATTTTTGAAAACACATTTCAAACTAATTAAGTAAGTCAAAATTTTAATTTTTTAATTATTCGATAATTTATTTGTTTAATTTATTAATTAGGGTAATTATTACTTAATTAGTTAATTAGGTAATTAGGTTAGGTAATTAGGGTTTAAGAAATTATTAGCAAAGTTAATTATTTTTAATTAAGGAAGTTTTAAATAATGATTAAATAAGATAAAAGAAAATTAATTTTTATTTAATCAAGTTTATTTACTTTAATTATGTATTTAAATTATGCTAATTATTTAATTAATTATTATTTAATTGAAGGTTAATTATTCACTTAATTATTTAATTAGGTTTAATTATAAATGAATGTTTATGAAATTAAAGTTTAATTAAGCTTTAATTATTAATTAGTTTTTAATTTACTAAGGTTTAGTTATTATTTAATTAAGACTTAACCAAGCTTAATTGAGATTTAAATTTTTAGTTAAATAAATTAAGAGTTAAATAAGCTAATTTAGGGTTTAATTAAATTTTAACTTATGATTTAATTGAGGTTTAATCATTTAAAAATTCTTTACAAATCTATCGGTCATTTATTTAAACCCGTTTTTATCTAAGTGAATTGTTTTCAAATCGTAGGATCTCTTGTCTAAGCATTAAGTAACCTTTATGCCTAGGAAACTAAATGATATCTATTAGCAGAACAAACCACCATCTTGCTATTGTAATAACCTGGACATTCATGAATGTTGATTGATTATTATGTGTTGACTTATTATATACATGTTGTGTGATGCCATGTTAACTGGATAAGTAAAATCAAATTAATAGCACATTTGTGGTCATTAAGCCTCTCTTGATTTGGAAGGATAAATATTTTATTTTCTTTTTGAAATGGTTTCAAAGTTATTGAATTTGGAAAAAATATTTAAAGAATGATTTGACAAATGGTTTTACTAAAGATGATTTTAACTATGGGAATGGTTTCCCATGTTATAAAAATGAGATTTTATAAAGAGTTTTATAAATGAATTGGAAATTTATAAGTGGTTTGGGTAAGTTGGTTTGAGTTTTTAAGCAAAGAAGATTTCATAAATAAGGGAGATTTATAAAATGGATTGCTTATTAGAGGAAGCTAATTTGATTAAGGTTATTTGAGAAGTTGTTTTAAACAGGAAGGGTTTACAAAGAGTTTAATAAATGATTTTGGGGTTTTATAAAAGAAGTTTTAGAAAATTATTTGGATATTCATAAAGGGAGTTTATAAAAAGGTTTGGATATTTATAAGAAATTTATACAAAAAGTTTGGATATTTAAGAAAGCAATTTATATAAGTGATTTTGAATATTTATAAAAAGGTTTTATAAATGAATTTGGAAGTTTGGAAAGTATTTTGAAATGGATTTGGATTTCAAGTAAAGAGATTTCATGAATGAAATAGATTTGATTAAAAATGGTTTATTGAAAGGAATATAAAAAGAATTTGAGATCTGGGTTTCTCTAAGCTAACCTTTTAAAAATAGTGGTATGGAACATCCGTTCCACACTTAACACCAAGGGAATAATGTTTAGGTTGTCCTTACCTCCAATTTAAACAACATTTATTTAATCCTTTTTAACATAATGTGGGAGTAAGAAGTTATTCACAAATGTTTTGTGAATATACTTAAGTTAGAGAGATAAGTATATGCATGTTTAAGACAAACATTTTGAAAATATATTTATTAAATAAATACTTATTTTGAGGCATAATGGTTGCTATGGATAAATAAATTTCAAATGGAATTGGTTGTTGTTTACTTATTTGATAGTTAAATAATTGACTATCAAATCTGGACCTATTTTGACTAAGGAGATATGTTGGTATATTCAAGTTTCCCTGTGAGGACTCGATTACTTAGTGCATACTTCCAAAGGAACCGAAATTTAATTTGCCGAAAATTATCGCTTAGTTTTGGAGATACCGGTCCTCGGATTTATCCAAACCACTCTAAATTAATAACTAACGATATAAAATCATATTGAAGTATGCTATGGATTTATATTATTCCTCCTTAGGTGATTCCAAAATGGAAGATAATATTATAGAATGTTTGTTCGATCCCAAAACAACTTGCATGGATGAATGCTGGCATTATATCTCTGCCTGAAGTGAAATGTTAGCATTCCAAGATGGTTTGCTAGTATGAAAGGAGGTAAAACGTAGCCGCAAGCCTCACAACTGGGAAAAATGGCAAAAACAGTGTATGCGGTAGAGCTATGTGGTCAGCTACCTTTAGGAGCCACCATCCCATTCTAGACTGTCTATATTTGAGCTTTTTTATGTGCAAACACCGTGTTAGTATAAAGCCTCGGTATTAAAAAGGGATGAGGTAATCCGGCTCGCCATGTTAAAGGGGCAGCCGGCTTTATGTAGGAGGGGTACAACAAGTTCTTGTCAGAATCTAGTGTATTTTCTATGGGTGTTCCATCGGAAGGTAGTCCCTTACCTTGTCATAGCATGGATCCATCTCAAATATGAGCCTTTTATGGTTTTGATTTTAGAGCCTAGTATGCTGTAATTTAATATGGTAACAATTTCAGTTATTTTGGATATGTATTTGTACTGTAGACATTATTATAATATCACTGGATTTTATATACAAAAGTATTTAGTTATCTTAAGGTAAAAACCCATCCGCATTTATGTGCATCGTGGTCTTACGGGATACCTTTGATTTCAAAAGAGTTTTAAAGTAATAATTGAGTAGTTTGAGATTACTCACACCAGACCCATGTCTGACCCGGAGTTTATTTTTTTTCCTAAACTCTTGGGTGCTCAAATTTGAATGGGTAGCAAGTAGTTCAGGTTTTTTCGCAGATTTACTAAGAGGAGCTTGTATGTATATTGTATTCAATTAGGTAGGGACAGAATTTTATAACTGTTCTACGATAGACTTTGTATTAGTATGACATTGATGTAACATTTGAAATGACTTCGTAATATATTATGTTGAGTAATATATATTGTTCCGTTTCATTGTGAGATTATGCATTGTTTAGTTTCTTCTCTTCCATCTTTTCGTTCTTTTAGCCCTAATGATCGGTTTTCCCGGCAATTGAATGCCCGACATGCAATACAGTGGACATATTAGTGTCGATTTTCGAGGGTCGAAAAAGTCGGTCGTTGCACTTTGGTATCAGAGCCTAGGTTAAGCAAACACCTAGGCTTTTGTGGTGAAACTCATTAAGAGATAAGGTAATGGAATGCCTTATTACGAGTTTGAGTGTATTATATATTTGTATATGATTGTTTATTTGTTAGTGATAAAAAAAAATTATACTGTGTTGATTTATCGGTTGAGTGGCTTAAAAACTCTGGTCTTGACATAGGACACCACGGTATCGATATGGGGCTTCCTGAACACTTGAACAAGGCAAACCGACACAATATTATTTTAAAATGGTAAAATAAATAAATTTACCTAGGATTACATTTTATATATAAAGAAAGGTTTTCAAAGTTGATAGAAACTGTTAGGTGAAATGGGTGACAAGGAATGACAATATCTATCTATCATCATTGAAAATGATACCTTTCCCAATATGAACAAGATTTGGAAGTGTAATTTAAAGGTATCTTATTATCATTAGGTAGGAAGAATGGGTACACAAGGAAGGAGAGGACAGGGAAAGAGATCAAAAAAGTTAACCACAAAGGAGGGAAAGACTGATAGACAAGCCGCCAAAGCAGTTGCGGTTCCTAATGAAGAAGAAGTTGAAGTTCAGAAGAAGTCAACAACTTCAACAAAGAAAGACAGCATTAATAAACACAAAAGGAGGAAATTTCTGCCACATTGGAAGAGGCCTTGTGAAGACAAATCAGAAGAGAGTGGTCCACAAGGAAATTCTTCAAAAGTGGAAAGGAAATTAGTTGCTACTTATGTCATAAGACAAGACATACTATGGACTATTGTATAGAAGGAAAGGAGGGACCAGTTATTCCTAAAGTTTGGGAAAAACATTGCTTCTTTTGCCAATAACTTGAACGCATTAAGAGAAATTGTCCTATGATTCAAAAAGCATTACAGGACGGAGGAATTATTAACAATAAACTAGCTACCTCAAGAGAGATAATTGTGGGGATGTGTATACGGAAAGAAGAGGAGAACAGTAGATGCGGATAAGTTTCTTGAGTGTGAACTCATAAATATGATTGTGTTTTGGGAAGTTATGTTTAATATGTATCCTTGAAGATGTTTTAAATGCTATGTAATTACTATTGTTTTCTTTTAATATGTAATTACTATTGTTTGCTATTAAAATCATTCTTTAAACTTAGGAAATGTCTAGTGAGGTTTCAAATTAAATGTTTTAATATGAATCCAAATAACCAAGAATTATGAATCCTAGAGTTTTTGTAACTAAAGGGTATGTTAGTAAGGAAGGGCCGCAAGATCAAACCTTAATGGACTTTGCTTCGCTATGCCATGATTTTGAGATTTTAAGTCAAAGAAATTTCTTGGGTTCGGAATCGATCATGGAAGTTAAGTGTGACGACCCGGATTTTCTAACGTCTGTTATTGGGATAATTAACTGTTTTCTATTATTGGGATATTGATTTTTACAAGTCGGATAGATTAAATTTCTGATAATTAAAATATCAATGTTTATAAATTTATTAAAAACTATATTCAAATTTTAAATAAAATCTCTTGATATGATAAATCTTATAGAAAAAAAAATTATATGTATATATATACTCCACCATTTAAAACTTAAGATAAAATATCCATATATTTGTATATATAAATATATACAAGTTTGGAAGGTTTAAAAATATGTATATAAATGTATATATATGTATATATGGCCATATGAAGTAAAATATAGGAAAGTTGTATAAATGTGAATGAATATATATATATAATAACAAAATATACAAAAGCAATGTATATGGAAATATGTATAAGTAAAAATATACGTATATGTAAGTAAATAAATGTGAATAGAGAGTATGTTATAAAAACAATGCATATGGGAATATAAATATCTATATAAAAATGTATATATAGGAAGATATATGTATGTGAGAGTGTGACAAACCATATTTATAACATGAAAACATATATGATGACAAATACTAGAATTAAGGGAATCAAATCAAGTCAAAATGAAAATCAAATCAGATTATAAAGTAAAAAAAGTAAATAAGATAAAAACAATAATATCTTATAAAATGTAGAAGGCTGCAAACAATTTTCAGCTGCTTCTTTCCCTCCTCTTCTATTTATATCGTTTCCTAGTTGCCTTCACAATTTAACATCCTCACCAACAAATAAAGAAAAGAAAATTCTCTCAGCCTGTACATGTGCAAGCTTGCACTGTACACTTCACCTCCTCTTCTCTTTATATATACGAATTGCCACAAATATAAGATCTGCCTTGTTCATACTCTTGCATTCAAACAAGATAACCAGAAAAATAAAATAAAGAACAATCTGCCATTGCTTGAAAACCCGTAGAAGATGGTGTTCAAAACTGCAGCAAAATAAACAAAAGGAAGAAGACTCAAAAGCAAACTATGAGTAAAACTTTAAAGCTTTTGTTACTGGGAATATATATATATATATGCATCTATGCATTTGAAATTGGAATAAGATTTTGTATTTTGACATGGAATCATGGTATTAACCTGTTCAGAGCTTATATGTGTATCAAGCAGTTCATCATAAGAAGACAGTGAGTACAATATTTAATTATTTTCAGCTGGTATATATATGTATATATATATAAACATACAATTTTGTCTGTGAATAAAATATTGATCTGGGCAAGTGACTATATGTTACTGGATGAAATAAAAATACTCTGTTCATTTGTTCTTAGTTAAAAACCAGTAAATTATCTCCTTCAAAAATCAATACCTTCTTATTCTCTTTGATTTAAACTTTGATTCCAAGACAAAAGTAGTTTGTTTTTTAGTGTGGGTCAACTTAAAATTTATTTCATTCGATATCACGAGCCATAGACGAAGAAAGGGCTATTTTACAGTAAGTGACTCGAGTTTGGTTAAAATTCAAATATCTTGATTGTATGAATAGATTATATGTCCTAGTTAGTTGTTTAAAATCGTGAAATTTAAGCTTTGTTTGGAGATTTTTAGTATCGTGCAGGGAAAGGAATGCCGAGTTGACCGAAGTTTGGGATTTTGTCAATTTCCGGCGACTCGTCCGAGTTGGGAACACTACACTCGTCATGGAGGGAGGGTAGAGGGTGGTGCTCTCACGAAAAATATTGCAGCATTCAAAAAACGTGGGTGGTGGCCGAATGAATCGAGTTTAGGGTTTAAGGTGGAAGTGGGGTGGTCTCGTTTTCGTGGCAAATGGCAACGCCGCGGCGGAGGGATAGGGCTGCGCACCTGGGGGAAAAGGACCGGAAACTTGTGGCGAACGTTTGGCCAAAGTCTGGTAGGTGATGAAGGGGTAGGGAGGCGAGGTGAAGCGGTGGAACGGTGATGTGTTGTTCCAGTTTTTGGATAGGTGGTCGATTTTTCGAACCAGGTGGTTGAACTTGGTTTCGGGTAGGTAGGTAGGGCATGGTGCTCGTGTGTGGCTTGTGAGGCCGGTTGGCGGCAAGTAGGTGGGGCCGGTGTTGATGTGCAGGTGCACATATCCAAGTGTGCAGGGTTTGGGTTGAGTGAAAGGATAAGAAACTGGAAGGGAAAGAAAAGGAGAAGGGAAGATAAGAAATAGGCGGGCCGGAAAGAGAACAGGTAGGCCAAGGAAAGAATAAAGGAAAATAAAAATAAAAGAAGAGATAAAGAAAAGAAAGAGGAAAAAAAGGAAAAAAAGGAAAAATAAAAGAAAGGAAATAAGAAGAGAAAATAAAAAGTAAAAGAAAGGGAAAAGAAAAATAAAAGGAAAATAAAAGTAAAAAGAAAAAGGGAAATTGTATATATACATTTGTATGATAACTTATATATATTTTTTCTTTCTTTAACTAAAGATCTATTTTCATTTTAAATCCGTAATTGAAAGTTCAACGATATCTTATAATGGTAATTAAGTATATTATTATTATTTGACTCAAACTTATGGGAAATTCATGATATTTATAATTTATTTTTAGTTAATAAATTGTTTAATTCGTAATTAATTTGGATAAAAATATAAATGAAATCGATTAAGCAAAGTTAATAAAATCCAAATGTGTGATTGGTATGATAATAGTTATCAATCGTTAAATTGGTAACAATCTATATCTTCCTTAACCCTATTGGAGGGTTAATTCAATTATTCTTGTCTTACCATTAAGTGGTCAGACAAGTCTCCCCATATTTAAATAGTGTCACCCAATATAATAAATTGTTTATTTTAAACAATTTACCCTTTTAAATTTATTACTTGGATTCGAAGAGGCCGGGGTCGGATATCATTGATATCCGGAACCACTTCGATTTAATAATCACTTCGAAATTTCACGGGTTTGATTATAGAGTTTAATAGGCTGGAATTGACTTAATTACACAGATTTAACTATTTTAAATCAGTGTTGTATTTGGGCACTATTTTATATCGATCGATTTCTGAAAACGTTTTGGTTGGAAATGGATGATAACTCGTCCTGTTATACGAGTTACCTTGGTTTCAAAAGATTTGTATAACTTAAGTATTTCAAATTAAATGGATTTACTCACGTTGGTTTCTAGCCTAACTCGGGTGTTAATTTAATGTAATGCTCGAGTCAGACCGAGTGTTATAGATTTTCAGGTTAGGATGCCTTGGAGCCCGGAGACGAGCTAGATGGTGGAGACGTATTTGACTATATTCCACTGTGTATTGTAAGCTGTATAGACAGCAGTTGAGGACAAGTTATTATAACTGTCCAAATTTGTTGTACTCTGATATCTTGTATGTATATTGACAGTTATAGCTTTTCTTTGTATAAAATGATGTTATTTGTATATTATATTTAATTCCGCTGCGATTGTGAGATTCTATGTTGTTGTTTCTGTTTCTTATTCTATCTCTTTTCTTCTGTACCCTAATAGCCTGGTATTTCCGGCACTCTATTGCTCGGCACTCTATGCAGTGAACGTATTTGTGTCGATTTTTGGGGTCGAAAATCGCCCGGCCGTTACACGTGGTATCAGAGCTGAAGGTTAAGCGAGAACCTAGGCTCTGGTAGGGATCACTCGTTAGAGATAGGGTCAGTAGTACCCTAGGATGAGTTGAGTGTATTATATATGAGGGCGTACTTGTTATTTCCATATATAATGATTTTAAAAATGATTTTAAAATAATTTTTATAAGGCTATATTTTGATATATGAGGAAGAAAGTAATTTTTCTAGATTGTTATAGTATATTAAGGCAATTGGTTGTTGTTATTAAAATTAAATAAGATTATAAGATTTAAGTGATTAAGTATGTTATAATCAAATAGAAATTTAGGTAAGGATTAACTATACAAATAAGTTAAGCTAAAAGTGGGTTGAAACCTGAATTTAAATCCCGGAAAATTTAAAAGAATTTTCAAAGTATTTGAAGCAAGTTACCCTGATTATATTTTTCCAGTAAATTATAATGGAATATATGGTGTGTTAGTTTTTGAATATTAATAAAGGATGTTTATTACAAATTTGACAATGATAAAACATAGTGAAATGTTGGAAGGAAGTAAAAATTTATATAAGTATGACTTATAAATTAAAATGGATTTAAATCGTGAAGTTTTAAATCTAAGCCCAGAAAAATTTTGAAATTGGTTTCAAAGTGTTGGGGGAAATAATAAATATTATTATTTAGAATATTTTTGAATATAGAAATCCATGTTTTAAAACAAGAGTTGTTTTGAAGATGGATTTGTTTGGATTAAAAATCCAAGAGTGTTTTGAAAATTCCAAAGGAATTTGTTTTGAATTAAAAACCAAGAATGGTTTAAAAATTGAAAGTGTGACTTGATGTGAGAATGGGATAAATATGTGTGTATATATATGGATATATATGGGTTCAAAGTTGATTTGAAATAGGGAGTTCAATTCTGGAACCCCCTTAGAATGAGAGTATAACCCAAAGAGAAATAGGTTTTTGAACTTATAAGTGGGAAGGGATATTGATAAGAATTTAAATTTGGAATGGAAAATTTAAATTCAGTAAGGTTAAATGGATTGGAATTTAACTTAAGGCAAGTTAAATAAGTTTTGAACTTACAGCCTGAAATGGGAGATTTCAATGTGGGATTAAGATTTAACTTATGGAAGTTAAATGGGTTAAATTGAAAAAGAAGTTATGTATGATTTCAAAACGATATTTGAAATAAAACGGGTTTCGAATTCTGGAAATTTGTGATGGGTGCTATTGATTGGTGTTTTAGATAAATTGGATGCTTATTTACCTTGACATAACTTGCTATCATCCTGTTTGTTATTTACAGTATATAAAACTGTAGATTGAATTATTTCGAATAAATTAAGAAGTGGATTGAAATGATATATATATATATATATATATATATATATATCCAACCCTGGAATTGAATGGAAATAAAGTTGAACTTATGAGGATGGAATCATTTTGAACTTAAGTTTGAAATGTTAAAAACAAAAATTGTCAACTGAAATTATTTAAAGGATTGGGTTTAAAAATTGGAAGCTATAATTGGGTAATGAATTGAATTCCGGAAATTGATTTGTTTAAAAAGATTTGAACTCTCACTCGAACCTTGAAATAAGTTTAAGTAAAAGTAATTTAAAAAAATATTTGGAAATTGGGCTCAGAATTGAATTATTTTAAAGGCTTGGGTTGTTAAATTAAATATGGAAGGTTAATTTGATTTAAGTGATTTAATCAACATTTTGAAAATCGAACTCGAATTGATATAAATCGAGATGGTTTAAAATTTGAGAATGGAATTGAAATTAATTTGAAATTGAAATTGAATTGAATTAATTGGAATAGGAATCGAAGTTGATTCGAATCGGAATCTGGATTGAATCAATGAAATTGATAACTGATTTGAATTGGAGATTGGAAATTGAATCAGTTTGACTTTGAAACTATTTTCAAATAAATTGTTTTAATATAAACTGTCTTAAATCTATTTTCTTAAATATTCATATTATTTTGATTTTCCAAGCTAGTTACTATACAAACCACTCTTTTTTTGAAACTCAGACTATCTTACATTAACTATTTTAAAACTATTCAAACTATTTTAAAAATTCAAACTAGTCAGAATGGAAATTGTTTATATTTAAATCATAGATTTAAATACGAATTGGGTTAAATTGAAGTTATAACCCAAATGGAAAACTGGGGCAATTCTAAATTTGAACCGGAATCGAGATGTTAAGGCAAAAATGTTTTTGAAGTGAAAGAGTATATTTTAAGTAAATATGATGATTTTAAAATAAAAGGTTGGATAATATTATAATTGAAACTCACTTTATAAGAAGAAAGTAATGTTACAAATGACTTTGAAAAAGGAAATCGAACTTGAAAATTTTGATTTGGCATTAATGAGGTTATATATATTTATTAAAAACTCCCCTTATTGAAATTATAACCGGAAGGAAATGACCCTTGAAAGATATTTGAAATATAAAGTGGAATTTATATAAGTATGAAGTGATCCGAAAATTATTCAAGTTGAAAGAATAATCTTATATATATAAGGATGATTTTATGAGAATGGAACTGAAAGGGTTTTGGAACTCATTGATTTTAAAAGGCTTTTGGTTTTGGTAAAAAGTCAATTTTGGGAATTTGGAAAGCCAAGTTTGAGAACAATCGATTTTGAGATATCGATTTTGAAGTTTATATGTGATACATATAAAGAGTATGATTTGAAAGGTACTATATGTATATAGTATGAAGTGTTTTGAGAATGCTATGGGAAAAAAGGCGCTCCCATTTAGAGTTGAAACTTATAGTAGGAGATCCACTGGGTAGTTCTGCCTTGAGCCCTAAGGGGGGTTCTAAATTTGGATCCCAGAGGACGTCCGGACAAAACTTTAGTTCCTGAGGATTGTGTTTGGGGTAGTGTAATTCGTGTGGCGCTGATGCCTACAGTTACATTGGGGTTATGCTATGACGGCAACGTAACTCTGGTGTAACTGCGATCTATCGCCGTTCCATAGCGTAAGTCGAGTGGTAGTGATTGCCTATAATCTATGTTTGGTTTCGCTGGGATAGCGACGTAACATCGGTAGATTGCGATCTATGTGGTTTGGTTCCATAGCGTAATTCGTGTGGCAGTGAGTCCCTATAGTCTACACTGGTTCCACTGGAACAGTGACATCACTTTGTGTAGTCTGCGATCTATGTGGTAAAGTTTCGTTTGGCAGCATAATTTGAGGGGCGTTGATGCCTACACTTACACAGGTTTTCCTGTGATAGCAACGCAACCATGGGTGCAGCTGCGATCTGTGCAGTTTTGATGCAGCGCAACCCACAACCTTCAAAGGCATAAGTCGTACATGACTTAAGGAAACAGATATAAGTCGTCCACGACTTATAGAAGAGCCACGAGATAACAAATTAGAGCCACGAGATAACAAATTAGCAGTGTGTGTTGAAGGTTTAAGTCGGCTACGACTTAAAGGAATTATTTTGAGTCGTCCACGACTTAACTGGAAACAAGGGGGAGGAGTTACTTTGAGTTCACGACGTAATGAAGATGAAAGCTTAAGTCGTCCACGACTCAACAACGCTGAAAGTATAAGTTGTCCACGACTTAACAGACAGCAAGTAGAAGAAGCGGGTTACGACTTAGTTAAGTCGTTGAATGCTAAGTCGTAAATCGGGAAGTCTATATTTCTTTAAGTCGTTTATTGATGAGTCGTAAGTCGCGGCACCTGTTAACTCGTGAGCTTGGATAAATCGTTGGATGTTAAATCGTAGAAGCTTGGAGCTGTAGATTCTTATGCCGCTTTAATCCATGCCGTTGATTCTTTTAGTCGCAGAGGAAGATATGTCGCAGCTGGTTAATTTGTTGGTGTTGGGTCGTTGTACTTAAGTCGTAAGTCGTGGTGATTGTGTTGTAATCTGATAAGTCATAAACGACTTACGTGAGTCGTCTGTTTTGAGTCGTTTACTTTTGAGTCGTGTACTTTGTAAATAAGTCGTGAGTCGTGTTGTATTTTGTTGAGTCGTGAGGTTATAAGTCGTTACCGACTTAAGAGTTGTAATGTTTTGGCATGTTGAGTTGTAGCCTATAAATAGGCAAGTGTGGTCATTTGTAATGGTTTAGTTGATTTGAAATAAAAACTCTTGTTTTGTTAGCTTTGTGCTTTCACCAAATTGGTAGTCGAGTGTAATCTCCTATCTCCTCTTTCGGTTAATCGAGTGCGCTCGATTCAACGATTGCAGAAGCCGATTCACGGAATCAAGTGCGCTTGATCAACGCTTGAAGAATTGAAGATCTTTGAACCCGGTATCGTGCGCGATCAACGAGTTCGGGATAGCTAGAATTCGGTATCTTCGGATCAACGAATTTGGGCATTTCAGTATCTTCCAATCCATCGATCGCTACTTTCACCAATCTACATTGTTTTTGTAATATCCGCTGCGTCAGTTTTGGTATCAGAGCCTGTTTTAGCCAATCATAGCTAAATCGAGTCTTAGAGCCAATCATCCTGAAGAAGTTTGAATCGAAGTGAAGATTTGAGTTTTTGTTTATCACGGCCGAGAGCAAGTTGAAGTTGTTCGACTTTGTATTGAAGTTTAGAGATCGGATCTTATCATTTGGAGAAGTTGTGTTCATCGTGTTCATCGCGATTAGCAACAAGTGTGGAGTTTTCGATCCATTTTATTTGGATCAAAGTTCGAATTGTGTTTGAATTTGAAGAGTGTGTAAAGTTTCAAGTATGCCGCCAAGGAGAGCTAATCGTCACCAAAACGTTGAAGCTTTGTATCGAAGAGAAGAAGCTGACGAGATGGAGCAAAGAATCAATGAAAACTTTAGTGAAAAGCTTAACGAAGGAATTGGTCGGTTAGAGAAGATGATGTTAGAGATGAATCAAAATCGGAGAAGGGTTTCACCTAAATCTAACCATGGAGGAAGTAGAGTCTCACCACAATCCAATCGAGAAAGAAGTGTTGACAATGATCAAAGGCGTGGGAGGAACATGGATGATCGTGAACGGAGGAATGTAGATAGAAGGGATGATGGTGGTAGACGTGATGGTAGCAGAGATGTGGGTGGACGAGATAGACAACGATATACATCTGATTTTGAAGAGGAGTATGATGGTGGTAGTGTTCGAGGACAAGGGCGAGGACAAGGAAGAAATTACTCTGAATATGATCACAAGTGGGAGTCGGGGATGAAGACTGAAATTCCTGAATTCAAAGGTGGTATGCAAGCGGAGGAGTTTCTAGATTGGGTGGCTGATGTTGAAGAGATTTTTGACTTCAAAGAAGTTCCAGAACATCGTAGAGTGAAGTTGGTTGCTACAAGGTTGAGGGGTAGAGCTTTGGCATGGTGGCAGCAAACCAAACTTACACGTGAACGGATGGGAAAGTCAAAAGTTGAATCTTGGGAGAAGATGAAGAAATTGATGAAAGCAACGTTCTTACCTTACAATTATCAATCTTTGATGTATCAACGTTTGCTGAATTTGAGGCAGGGCACAAAGAATGTTAATGATTACGCGGATGAATTTTATCAGCTTATTGCGAGGAATGATATTATGGAAACGGAAGAGCAGCTGACATCTAGATTCATTGGGGGATTGCGAATGCAGATTCAGGATATGGTTAACATGTTTGATCCTAGATCTGTAGCGGAAGCACATCAGAAAGCGTTGGCTTGGGAGAAACAGGGACGACGAGGAGGTGGTGTGTTTACAAATTCCAATAATCAAGTGAAGGGTGTTAGTGGAAGTTCTAATGTTTCAAAAGCTGTTGCGAAACCAGTTGTGAATGAGGTTGGAAAGATGAAAGTCAGTAATGGTTTCAAGTGTTATAATTGCCAAGAAATGGGCCACAAAAGTAGCGAATGTCCGAAGCCGAAGAAGAGAGCTATGATAGCGGAGGTTGAGGATGATGATGAAGAAGCTGAATGTTCCAATTCACCACCTGATGAGGAGGAAGAAGAAGTGTCGGGAGACGAAGGTTATAATCTAATGAGGAAGAGGTCCTGTTTAACACCAAAGCAAGAGGAGGATTGTAGTTGGTTAAGGAGCAATATTTTTCAGTCAACATGTACCATTCTGGGGAAGGTTTGCAAATTTGTTATTGATGCTGGAAGTTGTGATAATATAATTTCTTCAGAAGCTGTGAGGAAGTTGGCGTTGAAGACTGAGAAACATCCGAAACCGTACAAGCTAGCTTGGTTGAGGAAAGGCGGGGAGGTGAAGGTTGGACGAAGGGCTTGTGTGAAGTTTTCAATTGGAAAGAAATACAAGGATGAAATCTGGTGCGATGTGGTAGATATGGATGTCTGTCATTTGTTGCTGGGGAGACCGTGGCAGTATGATAGGGCGGTGCAACATGATGGGCGTACCAACAGTTACAGTTTCATGTTTGAAGGCACAAAGATTACTCTAGTTCCAAAGAAGCGACAGCAGGAGGAAAACAAGTTGGAGGAGATTGAAGAGCTTAAAACTTTGTTGTCTTTGAAGGAGTTCGTGAAGGAAGTAGAGGAGGAGCCTGAAGTGTTTTTGTTGATTGGGCGAGAGAGCAGTGAAGAGGTTGAAATTCCGGAAGAAGCGAAGGCAGTATTGAAAGAATTTGACGATGTATTTCCAGAGGAGTTACCAACGGAGTTGCCACCGTTGAGGGATATACAACATCAGATAGATCTTGTTCCAGGTGCTGTGTTGCCACACAGACCACATTATCGAATGAGTCCAAAGGAACATGAAGAGCTAAGGAGGCAAGTGGAAGAATTGCTTGAACATGGGCCTGTGCAGGAGAGTTTAAGTCCTTGTGCTGTACCAACTTTATTGGTACCCAAAAAGGATGGAACGTGGAGGATGTGCACAGACAGTCGAGCATTGAATAAGATCACAGTCAGATACAGATTTCCGATGCCGAGGCTTGATGATCTATTGGATCAAATCAGTGGGTCTGTAATCTTTTCTAAGATTGACTTGAAGAGCGGTTATCATCAGATTCGCATTAGACCAGGGGATGAAGGGAAAACAACATTCAAGACGAGGGAAGAACTGTATGAATGGCTGGTAATGCCGTTTGGTCTATCGAATGCACCGAGTACCTTCATGAGGGTGATGAACCAAATTTTCAGGCCATACATTGGGAAGTTTGTGGTGGTTTACTTCGATGATATTCTGATCTACAGTGCTAGTACAGAAGAGCATGTTCAGCATTTGAAGAAAGTGTTAATTATTCTTCGAGAAGAACAATTCTATGCTGCAACAAAGAAGTGTGTTTTTATGGCAAAGAGTGTTTTATTTCTGGGGTATGTTGTGTCGGAAGAAGGAATACAGGTTGACTAAAGTAAAGTCGAAGCTATCAAAGATTGGCCGCAACCCAAGACGATAACGGAAGTTCGTAGTTTTCACGGGTTGGCTTCATTCTATCGAAGGTTCATTCCACACTTTAGTAGTGTGATGGCGCCTGTTACAGATTGTATGAAGGGCAAGCAATTTGCATGGACGGAGGAAGCCGGAGTTGCTTTTAATCGAATCAAAGAACTCTTGACGTCTGCACCAATTCTAATATTACCAGATTTTTAGCTAGTATTTGAACTACATACTGATGCATCCAAGGTTGGGATTGGAGGAGTATTGAGTCAGAGGGGACGTCCGATTGCATATTTTAGTGAGAAATTATCAGGGGCGAAGATGAGATACAGTACATATGATGTGGAATTCTATGCTGTCGTGCAATCTATTAAACACTGGAGACACTATCTATTTCAAAAAGAGTTTGTTCTTTACACTGATCATGAGGCACTAAAGCATTTACAAGGACAAGACAAGATTTCAGCGAGACATGCATCGTGGATTGCATATCTGCAACAGTTTACTTTTGTTGTTAAACACAAGTCAGGGGTGACGAATCGAGTGGCTGATGCTTTGAGTAGGAGGAGTCATTTGTTGACTGCACTGAAAGTTGAGGGACAGGGTTTGATGTGTTGACAGAATTATTTGTCGATGATCCTTACTTTGCGAAGTATATTGATAAAGTCAAGGAGGGAAAGACAGATGAGTTTATGATGGTAGACGGTTTTCTATTCAAAGGAAATCGATTGTGCATACCTGATTGTAGTTTGAGAATGAAGATTGTAAAAGAGCTACATGAAGAAGGACATGTTGGGAGAGACTGTACGTTACAGTTGATTTCACAGTCTTACTTTTGGCCATCGATGAGGAAAGAAGTGGAGAGGTTTGTGGAGCGATGTCATATCTGTCAGGTTTCGAAAGGAACTGCAACTAATGCTGGGTTATATATGCCGTTACCTGTACCAACTAAACCATGGGTTGATGTGAGTATGGACTTTGTGTTGGGGTTGCCGAGAACACAGCGTGGTAATGATTCCATTTATGTGGTGGTTGATCGGTTTTCGAAAATGGCACATTTTATTGCTTGTAAGAAGACGACGGATGCTGTTCATGTTGCTCAGTTGTTTTTCAAAGAGATATATCGACTTCATGGATTGCCGGAATCTATTGTGTCGGATAGGGATACTCGTTTTCTGAGTCATTTTTGGCTAAGTTTGTGGAAGATGGTGGGAATGAAGTTGAACTTTAGCAGCGCTTATCATCCGCAAACGGATGGACAGACCGAGGTCGTGAACAGATCGTTGGGAAATTTGTTGAGGTGTCTTGTGCAAGACAATCTGAAGAGTTGGGATGTGAAGTTATGTCAGGCAGAGTTTGCTCATAATCATGCTGTAAATCGAAGTACTGGGTTCAGTCCGTTTCAGGTAGTGTATTCGAGCTTACCGAAGGGACCGTTGGATTTAACGGTAATACCACACTCGAAGGGAACAGTTAAGAAAGCTGCTGATTTTGTTGAAGGGTTGATGGAGTGTCATAAAAACGTTCAAGAACGATTGGAAAAGGCAAATGAGAAATACAAACAATCTGCAGATCTGAAGCGAAGGAGTGTTGAATTTAATGAAGGTGATTGGGTTTATGCCGTGTTAACGAAGGATCGTTTTCCAATGGGCGCGTATAACAAATTGAAAGCCAGAAAAATTGGTCCGGTAGAAGTCATGAAACAAATTAATGAAAATGCTTATAAATTGAAGCTGCCAGATGATGTGTATACGTCTGACGTATTCAATGTTAAGCATCTCGTACCATATCACGGGGATGAGTTTGTTGTGGATGCAGAAATTACAAATTCGAGGACGAATTTTTCTCAACCTAGGGAGGATGATGCAGCGCAACCCACAACCTTCAAAGGCATAAGTCGTACACGACTTAAGGAAACAGATATAAGTCATCCACGACTTATAGAAGAGCCACGAGATAACAAATTAGAGCCACGAGATAACAAATTAGCAGTGTGTGTTGAAGGTTTAAGTCGGCTACGACTTAAAGGAATTATTTTGAGTCGTCCACGACTTAACTGGAAACAAGGGGGAGGAGTTACTTTGAGTTCACGACGTAACGAAGATGAAAGCTTAAGTCGTCCACGACTCAACAACGCTGAAAGTATAAGTTGTCCACGACTTAACAGACAGCAAGTAGAAGAAGCGGGTTACGACTTAGTTAAGTCGTTGAATGCTAAGTCGTAAATCGGGAAGTCTATATTTCTTTAAGTCGTTTGTTGATGAGTCGTAAGTCGCGGCACCTGTTAACTCGTGAGCTTGGATAAGTCGTTGGATGTTAAATCGTAGAAGCTTGGAGCTGTAGATTCTTATGCCACTTTAATCCATGCCGTTGATTCTTTTAGTCGCAGAGGAAGATATGTCGCAGCTGGTTAATTTGTTGGTGTTGGGTCGTTGTACTTAAGTCGTAAGTCGTGGTGATTGTGTTGTAATCTGATAAGTCGTAAACGACTTAAGGTGAGTCGTCTGTTTTGAGTCGTTTACTTTTGAGTCGTGTACTTTGTAAATAAGTCGTGAGTCGTGTTGTATTTTGTTGAGTCGTGAGGTTATAAGTCGTTACCGACTTAAGAGTTGTAATGTTTTGGCATGTTGAGTTGTAGCCTATAAATAGGCAAGTGTGGTCATTTGTAATGGTTTAGTTGATTTGAAATAAAAACTCTTGTTTTGTTAGCTTTGTGCTTTCACCAAATTGGTAGTCGAGTGTAATCTCCTATCTCCTCTTTCGGTTAATCGAGTGCGCTCGATTCAACGATTGCAGAAGCCGATTCGCGGAATCAAGTGCGCTTGATCAACGCTTGAAGAATTGAAGATCTTTGAACCCGGTATCGTGCGCGATCAACGAGTTCGGGATAGCTAGAATTCGGTATCTTCGGATCAACGAATTTGGGCATTTCAGTATCTTCTAATCCATCGATCGCTACTTTCACCGATCTACATTGTTTTTGTAATATCCGCTGCGTCAAGTTTCCATGGCGAAAGTCGAGAGGTGCGGATGCCTAAGTTTTCTTATGGATTTCGCCGGGATGGCGACGCAATCATCGTGCTAACTACGACCCATGGAGGGGTTGATGATTTCCATAGCATTCTTGCAAAAGATTTTTCAAGTATTTTCACTAGGTGTTAAAACAGAGTCTACTAAGTACATATAGATTTTCAGTTCTACGCCTGATCAACATATGACTGAATTTCTGTGAGAACAAGGATGGACTTGTTAAAACATCGAGTTATAAAAAGTATTTTTACGTAAAATAATTTGGTAATACAATGGGATTTAAAAGTGTTTTAAATTGTATAATAAAAGAGTAAGGAGTTAAAATGTTTAAAGAATGATTTAATAAATAATAAACATCAAAAATTAAAATTTTCGTTTCGTTCCTTTTCGAGGATGAAAAGTTCTAAGGGGGGAGGAATGTGACGACCCGAATTTTCTGACGTCTATTATTGGGATAATTAACTGTTTTCAATTATTGGGATATTGATTTTTACAAGTCGGATAGATTAAATTTCTGATAATTAAAATATCAATTTTTAAATTGATTAAAAACTATATTCAAATTTTAAATAAAATCTCTGGATATGATAAATCTTATAGAGAAAAAAATTAAATGTATATATATACTCCACCATTTAAAACTTAAGATAAAATATCCATATATTTGTATATATAAATATATACAAGTTTGTGAGGTTTAAAAATATGTATATAAATGTATATATATGTATATATGGCCATATGAAGTAAAATATAGGAAAGTTGTATAAATGTGAATATATATATAATGACAAAATATACAAAAGCAATGTATATGGAAATATGTATAAGTAAAAATGTACGTATATGTAAGTAAATAAATGTGAATAGAGAGTATGTATACATGTTATAAAAACAATGCATATGGGAATATAAATATCTATATAAAAATGTATATATAGGAAGATATATGTATGTGAGAGTGTGACAAACCATATTTATAACATGAGAACATATATGATGACAAATACTAGCAAAAGTATATATATATTAAATAGTGAAAAGGAAAGCGCATATATATATATAATAACAACATATATGGATAAGATGCATAACTAAACATATATATATATACATACATGAAAGGATATGTATGTGTGCAAAGGGACAACATCATGGTAAAACCTCTTTTCAAGCACATAAGAGATCAAATCTCTCAAATAATCAAATCACGTGAATTAAGGGAATCAAATCAAGTCAGAATAAAAATCAAATCAGATTATAAAGTAAGAAAAGTAAATAAGATAAAAACAATAATATCTTATAAAATGTAAAATGTTGTAAACAATTTTCAATCGCTTCTTTCCCTCCTCTTCTATTTATATCATTTCCTAGTTGCCTTCACGATTTAACATCCTCACCAACAAATAAAGAAAAGAAAAATCTCTCAGCCTATACATGTGCAAGCTTGCACTGTACACTTCACCTCCTCTTCTCTTTATATATACGAATAGACACAAATATAAGATCTGCCTTATTCATACTCTTGCATTCAAACAAGATAACCAGAAAAACAAAATAAAGAACAATCTACCATTGCTTGAAAACCTGTAGAAGATGGTGTTCAAAACTACAGCAAAATAAACAAAAGGAAGAAGACTCAAAAGCAAACTATAAGTAAAACTTTAAAGCTTTTGTTACTGGGAATATATATATATATATATGCATCTATGCATTTGAAATTGGAATAAGATTTTGTATTTTGACATGGATTCATGGTATTAACCTGTTCTGAGCTTATATGTGTATCAAGCAGTTCATCATTCTTTAAAAAAAAAGACAGTGAGTACAATTTTTAATTATTTTCAGCTGGTTTATATATGTGTGTGTATATATATATAAACATACAATTTTGTCTGTGAATAAAATGTTGATCTGGGCAAGTGACTGTATGTTACTGGATGAAATAAAAATACTCCGTTCATTTGTTCTTAGTTAAAAACCAGTAAATTATCTCCTTCAAAAATCAATACCTTCTTATTCTATTTGATTTAAACTTTGATTCCAAGACAAAAGTAGTTTATTTTTTAGTGTAGGTCAACTTAAAATTTATTTCATTCGATATCACGATCCATAGACGAAGAAAGGGCTATTTTACAGTAAGTGACTCGAGTTTGGTTAAAATTCGAATATCTTGATTGTATGAATTGATTATATGTCCTAGTTAGTTGTTTAAAATCGTGAAATTTAAGCTTTGTTTGGAGATTTTTAGTATCGTGCAGGGAAAGGAATGCCGAGTTGACCGAAGTTTGGGATTTTGTCAATTTCCGGCGACTCGGTCAATTTGGGAACACGACACTCGTCGTGGAGGGAGGGTAGAGGGTGGTGCTCTCACGAAAAATATTGAAGCATTCGAAAAATGTGGGTGGTGGCCGAACGAATCGAGTTTAGGGTTTAAGGTGGAAGTGGGGTGGTCTCGTTTTCGAGGCAAATGGCGGCGCCACGGTGGAGGGATAGGGTTGTGCACCTGGTGGAAAAGACCCGGGAACTTATGGCGGACGTTTGGCCAAAATCTGGTAGGTGATGGAGGGGTAGGGAGGCGAGGTGAAGCGGTGGAACGGTAATGTGTTGTTCTAGTTTTTGGATAGGTGATCGATTTTTCGAACCAGGTGGTTGAACTTGGTTTCGGGTAGGTAGGTGGGGCATGGTGCTCGTGTGTGGCTTGTGAGGCCGGTCGGCAGCAAGTAGGAGAGGCCGACATTGATGTGCAGGTGCACATATCCAAGCGTGCACGGTTTGGGTTGAGTGAAAGGATAAGAAACTGGAAGGGAAAGAAAGGGAGAAGGGAAGATAAGAAATAGGCAAGCCGGAAAGAGAATAGGTGGGCCAAGGAAAGAATAAAGGAAAATAAAATTAAAAGAAGAGATAAAGAAAAGAAAGAGAAAAAAAGGAAAAAAAGAAAAGGAAAAATAAAAGAAAGGAAATAAGAAGAGAAAATAAAAAGTAAAAGAATGTGAAAAGAAAAATAAAAGGAAAATAAAAGTAAAAAGAAATAGGGAAATTGTATATATACATTTGTATGATAACTTTTTTTTTCTTTCTTTAACTAAAGATCTATTTTCATTTTAAATCCGTAATTGAAAGTTCAACGATATCTTATAATGGTAATTAAGTATATTATTATTATTTGACTTAAACTTATGGGAAATCCATGATATTTATAATTTATTTTTAGTTAATAAATTGTTTAATTCGTAATTAATTTGGATAAAAATATAAATGAAATCGATTAAGCAAAGTTAATAAAATCCAAATGTGTGATTGGTATGATAATAGTTATCAATCGTTAAATTGGTAACAATCTATATCTTGTCTTAACCCTATTAGAGGGTTAATTCAATTATTCTTGTCTGTACCATTAAGTGGTCAGGCAAGTCTCCCCATATTTAAATAGTTTCACCCAATATAATAAATTGTTTATTTTAAACAATTTACCCTTTTAAATTTATTACTTGGATTCGAAGAGGCCGGGGTCGGATATCATTGATATCTGGAACCACTTCGATTTAATAATCACTCCGAACTTTCACGGGTTTGATTATAGAGTTTAATAGGCTGGAATTGACTTAATTACACAGATTTAACTATTTTAAATCAGTGTTGTATTTGGGCACTATTTTATATCGATTGATTTCTGAAAACGTTTTGGTTGGAAATGGATGATAACTCGTCGTGTTATACGAGTTACCTTGGTTTCAAAAGATTTGTATAACTTAAGTATTTCAAATTAAATGGGTTTACTCACGCTGGTTTCCAGCCTGACTCGGTGTTACTTTAATGTAATGCTCGGGTCAGACCGAGTGTTACAGATTTTCAGGTTAGGACGCCCTGGAGCTCGAAGATGAGCTGGATGAAAGAGTCGTATTTGACTATATTCCACTGTGTATTGTAGGCTTTATAGACAGCTGTTGAGGACAAGTTATTATAGCTGTCCAGATTTGTTATACTCTGATATCTTGTATGTATATTGACAGTTACAGCTTTTCTTTGTATAAAATGTTGTTATTTGTATATTATATTTAGTTCCGCAGCGATTGTGAGATTCTGTGCTGTTGTTTCTGTTTCTTATTCTATCTCTTTTCTTCTGTACCATAACAGCCTGGTATTTTCGGCACTCGATTGCTTGGCACTCGATACATTGAACGTATTAGTGTCGATTTTCGGGGTCGAATATCGCCCGGCCGTTACATTAAGAATTGGTTGGGCTGGTGCGACAAGCTACGTAATGACATGATGAAGAATATTCGAGGATCATTCGAGAAGATGATAAGTAGTGTTATACGGTTTGAAGATTTTGCACCACAGCCGCCTACTACTGCACCAACTGTAGATAAGAAGCACAAGTTCAAGACAAAGTTGCCCAAATATGGTTGCTTCGGATATGGAGAGAAAGATCGCTTGGTTCAGAAAAGTAGTCGAGGTAAGAAAAAGAGAAAGGAGAAAGCAAAGACTAAGAGACAAAAGCTTGAGAAACAAAATACATGAAATAATTGTTACTACTGCCACAAGGAGGGTCATTTCATCAGAAATTGTCCTGAGCTTAAGGAAAGGAGGCATCCTAAACCCTTTTTTATCATCACGGAACCATCTGCTTTAGTAGTAGCAAAGGGAAAAGGAGACATGGAAGGGTCAGTTTAGCACTGGCAAGATGGAGACTAGTATTAGGAATAGTATTCTAAGTTATGCCTTGTTAATATCTTTTGTTGTATGTGTCTTCTGAAGTGTACTTCCCATCTATGATGGAATCACTTGGCGTGTATCTAGGATTGTGTGTTGTTTCAACGATATTCTATATCTATGTATCGTTTCTTCTGTTGTTCTTTATGTATATTAGTTCTTATCATAGTTTTATCTTTTATACCCTTGCAAATAGACTAGGACTAGAGCTAATAAGATCCATGACTTTATGTTGTGTCAACTCAGTACGTAAGGGTTAAACCCTCATAAGGTATTTTGGTTAGAGGATAGATTTACAAATGAAGTTAAATTTCAATTATATAAATAAGGAGATTTAGATAAACTTGGTTTTATTAAACAAACTTTTGGTAGGATTGTGACAAATTTAGAGACAAAATTCTTTTAAGAGGGGGAGTGTAACGACCCAAAATATAATCGCCATTTAAATAAATATTTAATTATATTTTTAAATAATAAATAAATGAATTTTTATTAACAAATAAACTTATTTTAAATAATAACTAATAATGATAAAATCATTTTCAACATTTGTTTACCAATATATATAGTTCATAGAAAAATATAAAATGTGACTAGAACTTATTTTTTGAAATATCGATTTTTCATTGGTTAAAAGTTATTCAAAATGTCAAAACACCATGTTAAACACACATAAACACTATATAAACCATTTTAACGTGGTGTGTACATGTACATATGCATGTACATATTTGCACACTTAAGCATATTAACATATAAGATTTTATTTAATAAAAGTATACATATATTAACATATAAAATATATATTTTTTCAGCACATAGTACAAGTGTATGGCATGAATAGTGCAAGCAGAGGGGGAAAGTACATGAGGACGGAAATGATGAGGAGGGAGGAGTGGAGCATGCATACACATATATTTAATAAAAAATACTTAACACGTTTTTAATTAATTTCCCAAGCCTATAAATACCACTACTCTTTCATGTTTCTCATTTTACAACTACCATCTTCATTCTAAAATTCCTAAGAACTTGAGCTAACATATCTATGGCTTCCTTCATAAATTCTAAAGTAAGAAAAAAAATCTCTTCTTTTGCTAAAAATATCTTCTTTAGTTCACAAAAACACTTCTACATCTTCTACAACCCTCCTCTTCCAAAGTACAAGCATTCAAAACCCCCTAGCCTACATGGCCGAGCCTAAAGTGTCCAAGGCCGAGCCCATTTTGAGTGCGTAGATATCAAAAGTCTTCGTTTTGCAAAATTCTAGCTTATATCCAAGTTTTAGCTAAAGTTTGGTTTGAATTAGTAAGCTTCGGTGAGAACAACTCTTATTTTTGGAAAATATATTAACTTGATTATATTGAACTATATGTTGTAAAAATATAGTGCTTGTTGTGTTGAATTATCATGTTGTTTTGATAACATATGATTATATGATTGTGTTTGAGCTTGGATTTGTTATTTGGTGGTTGATTAATATGTTTGGATATGGATATGTGATTTTCTAGTTATGATATGATGGTAGTATGTTTATGAAATCAAAACTAAGTGTAAGTGATGAATTTGTTGTGAAGTTAGCACTTTGAAAAGTCGCAAAGGACTTGAGATCCGATTTTAAAATGAAAGCTCTTTGTCTAGCTTTGGATTTTTGAAACATGTGGTAGCTAGAGTTAAAGTGAATTTTTCACCAAGAAATCAATCCTAGCGAACTGCGTTCATAGCCATAGTCGCTATGGATGCAGTTCGGAAAATTTTACGATTTTAAGTTTTATAGTGTTTTCTTTTGGATTGTTTTTGAAAACTCATTTCAAACTAATTAAGTAAGTCAAAAGTTTAATTGTTTAATTATTTCATAATTTATTTATTTAATTTATTAATTGGAGTAATTATTACTTAATTAGTTAATTAGGTAATTAGGTTAAGTAAATAGAGTTTAAGAAATTATTAACCAAGTTAATTATTTTTAATTAAGAAAGTTTTAAATAATGATTAACTAAGATAAAATAAAATTAATTTTTATTTAATCAAGTTTATTTACTTTAATTAATCATTTAAATTATAATTAATTATTTAATTAATTATTATTTATTTAGAGGTTAATTATTCACTTAATTATTTAATTAAGGTTTAATTATAAATGACTATTTATTAAATTAAAGTTTAATTAAGGCTTAATTATTAATTAGTTTTTAATTTACTAAAGTTTAATTATTAATTAATTAAGACTTAACCAAGCTTAATTTAGATTTAAATTTTTCGTTAAAAAACTTAAGGTTAAATAAGCTAATTTAGGGTTTAATTATGATTTAATTAAGATTTTTAAGGTTTAATTAAGTTTAAAATTATGACTTAATTGAGGTTTATTCATTTTAAAGGTTCCTTAAAAATCTATCAATTATTAATTTAAACCCTTTTTTATCTAAGTGAATTGTTTTCAAACCGAAGGATCTCTTGTCTAAGCATTTAGTAACCCTTATGACTAGGAAACTAAATGACATTTATTAGCAAAACAAAACACCATTCTGCTATTGTAATAACTTGGACATTGAGGAATGCTTATTGATTGTTACGTGTTGACTTCTTATATACCTATTGTTGTGTGATGCCATGTTAACTGGATAAGTAAAACCAAATCAAAAACACTATTGTGGTTGTTAAGTCTCCATTGATTTTGTAAAGATAAATATTTCGTTTTATTTTTGAAATGGTTTCAAAGTAATAGCATTTGGACGAGGTATTTAAAGAATGATTTGACAAATCGTTTTACTAAAGATGATTTTAACCAATGGGAATGGTTTCCCATGTTATAAAAAAAAGATTTTATAAAGAGTTTTATAAATGAATTTGAAAATTTATAAGGTGTTTAGGTAAGTGGGTTTGAGTTTTTAAGCAAAGAAGATTTCATAAATAAGGGAGATTTATAAAATGGATTGCTTATTAAAGGATGCTAATTTGATTAAGGTTATTTAAGAAGTTATTTTAAACAAGAAGGGTTTATAAAGAGTTTTGCAAATGATTTGGGGTATTAATAAAAGAACTTTTAGAAAATGATTTGGATATTCATAAAGGAAGTTTATAAAAAGGTTTGGATATTTATAAGAAATTTATACAAAAAGTTTGGATATTTATCAAAGCAATTTGTATAAATGATTTTGAATATTTATAAAAGGGTTTTATAAATGAATTTGAAGTTTGGAAATTGGATTTCAAGTAAAGAGATTTCATTAATGAATTAGATTTGATTAAAAAAGGGTTATCGAAGGGAATATAAAAAGAATTTGAGATTTGGGTTTCTCTAAACTGACCTTTTGAAAATGGTGGTATCGAACATATGTTCCACACTTAACAACGAGGGAATAGTGTTTAGGGTTGTCCTGTAACAACCCAGTATTTTGGACCATTCAAATCGACAATAAATCCACACATGTCGGACTTGAATAATCCAAAACAATAGATTGTAAATAAAATTTGGCAAAACTTAGCATATACAGTAAATAAAATAATCACAGATCACAGACACAGAGTAATATAACAATAATGCAGCGGAAACAAAAGAATAATAGTTCATGAAGCTACTATATATATAACAGAGTTAAACAAGATACAACAGAAGTCTCGAATACAATAGTCAAATACAAGATCAGAATACATCACTGGAATCAACTGAATATCTGAAAGCTGGATAGATAGCTGGGTCTCCAAGCGAAGCTCCAACTCCAAAGGTGAGTCTCGAATACTGGTACACTCAGTCTGACCCGAGCGTAAAGAAAAACACAAAACACTTGAGTCAGGATTAACATTCTTATATCAATAAATCCAAACCAAGTGAAATAACGACTTAAATACAAGTAACTCAAAGGATGTTTGGGATAGCCATCCTCTAAGGATCCGTTAAACTATCTACTATGTAGTAGTGTACGCTAAGTAGATAATGCCTATCAGTAATATAAAGTATCAAAATAGCGTTAAGGCGTTACCATTATCCCCCTTAACACATTTTATATAAGCGTCATAGTCTATACAGCACTGTAAACTCCACCGTAAACTAGTGGGCTATCAGGGAGTATTCCATAGGTATAACACGAAACAAATCGTAGTGGTCGCGCATAGGGATACGAGTATGACAAGGCACATGAGGATATACCCAAGGTAGTGAAACTACCGTTTGCCTGATCCGGACTGGTGAGAACGCATCGCCGCAACGATCGCAACACCGCGAAACAACACTCCCAATTCAAGGGTGCGCACCAATCAAAAATAAGTAATGAGTAGTTTACGAAGAAGTGTGTCCGCTAGAGGTAGCTAACCTCACTGGCCCGACATGGCTCCTGTTTAAGTCATTTCCAATTTGACACAAGTGTCAAGGCTATCCATTATCGTTCTCTTTCTTCAAATCCAACAACGTCATCATTCCAACCACTTCATTCTGGATTACACTCCGCGTATAATAGTTATTAAAGTGGTTTTCGGTTTGGACAGAGAGTATGTCCCTAACCGATCCCAGACTCTTCAATAACTACGTAATTATTACACCGATTGGTCATTTAATAAACTTTCAAAATAGTTTATATTTCAAAACCGAAATATCATTGCCATTTCAAAACCATATCCATACGATATCATTTTCACTTCAAATAAATCCATTTCCAAAATCATATCACTTCCCAAAGTTATATCGCTTTCGAAATCGTAAGTCTTTTAAAATCAAACACTTTGGAAATCAAAACCTTGAAATTCATAACACTTTGAAACTATAGTTTGAAATCATAACATTTTGGAATTCATAACACTTTCCTCTTAAACAGTTTAGATATTAAAATTAGTGTATATAATAAAATAGTTTACAAAATAAAATAATTTATATAAAATAGTTATAAGTTAAAACAATTTATATTAAAATAATTAGTATATTTAAATAGTTTATATTAAAAATAGTTATATTAAAAATAGTTTATATTAAAAATAGTTTATAAAATAATATAAAACAGTTTATATTAAAATAATTTATAAAGTAAAATATAAATAGTTGTAGATATAGTTTAAAAATACTTTATAAAATAAAATAGCTTCCACAAATTCACAAATCGATTCAAATTAACTCAACTTTCAAATTCAACTTAATTTAATCTCAATTCATAAATTTCAACTCAATTCAATTTCTCAATAAATCATTTCGAATTATAACGATTTCAAATACAGATTTGAAACACAAAATAAACCATTAAATTTCAATATATTTCAAAGCTTTAAATATTCCACATTTCAAAAACTAAATTTGATAATTCCATTTATATCTCAATTTAATTTCATTACATTTAGTTTCTGAGATATTTCTTTAATCATTTCAATATATCTAAATACAACTTCAATTTACAAATTCATATAAACAAAATCCCATTTAAATTTATATAAGTTTTCATTCAAGCCACTTTTTAATCAAATTCAAGTTATAAAACATATCTTAAAATTTCAAATTTAATAGATTTCAATCAAACTTATTTAAGCATAATTCTTAAATAATTAAGAATTCCAAATCAATTTCAAATTTATCTTTCAACCTGAAACATTATAAACTCTATATTTGAAAATATAAATTTTACATAAATACTTAAACATATTTTATATTGATTCAAATCAACTTTATTAAATCAACTTTAATAAATCTTTAAAATCAATATTTATCAAAACCATGTATTTCTTTTCAAAACCATAGAAATCATTTTTCAAAAATATTTATATATATAGATCAACGGTGTCTGTATATAATTTTCTACCCTATGGTCAAGTTATACAGATATTTATCATTTCAATCCGCAATTTAAATATATACGGGTATATATCTTTTCAACCCACAATTCCAAATTCAATTCAATGAAAATCGCTTGGGTTTATCATTTCAACCCATAACGATTTTCTCCTATTCTACAGATCGTTTGGGTATGTATCATTTCAACCCATAGTGAATTCTATACTTACGGGGAACTTGCAGAGTGATAACAGATATGAAATAATATAATAGGCATATATCATCAATATAAATAACAGATAATGGTGTCATATGTCATAGGTGAACATATACAGATAATGGCATATATATAGCAATATAGATAACAGATAATGGTGTCAGATGTCACAGGTGAACAGATACAGATGATGTCATATATATAGCAATATAAATAACAGATAATGGTGTCAGATGTCACGAGTGAACAGATATAGATGATGGCATATATATAGCAATGTAAATAACTAGCAGCAGCATATTTCAATTGTCGTTTCAATTGAAATCAAATTTAATAAATAAGAGAACATTAATCGTGAGTGATTGCTCACCTTTCTAGGCTAGAGAAATAGATGGGAATGGAAGCGAATTGTGAATCCAAACACGAATTTCAAAGCGAAACAAGATTGGCACAAATGCGACGGATAGAGCTGATAAATAGGAATTGACGGAAAAAATTAGAATCAGCTTGACAGAGACAGAAATATATATATATATACCTATTATTATTATTATTAATTCCATGAAATCAATATTTAACTTAAACAAATATTTAAAAATATATATATAATTAAAATCATTGTTTTTATCAAATACATATATTAAAATAAGATCCTTATATATTTCCAAGCCATTTAATTTTTAACACATAGATCAAAGATCACTATTTACAACTAAAATATATATAAATCAATGGACCAAAAATACGAAAGCTTATATATCTAACCAGTATATATATAACTACAATATATATAACAGCAGACCGAACAAAACTCACACCACTTATATAGACAAATATATATTATTTTATAATATAATACACGGTCCTTATTTACAGCAAAATTTTATGAAATCCATAATAACATATAGCGTATGGAGACTTACTTAAACATCCTTCAACAATACTGTCATACATACATATCATATAAAAAAAAGAATAAAATAAAATAAAAAGATAACTATACTAAAATATATATATACCCAGGCGTAACATATATATACAATAGGTTATATAGTTTAAAAAAGCTTCCGCGGGCATAAATATATAACTTAAACATATATGCCATATACATTATTACCAACTGTAAACATACCATATATCTGCCCTGTTAAAAATTGTATAAGTGACATATATAATAACCTCTTTTAGAATCTAATATATGTATACATATATATTCGGAACATATCAAAGTTTAAGCTGTAAAACGAATTATATGCATTTAAAGTAAATATAACATATTAAAAAAATTTAAAGTATATATAATACATGTTTAAAATAATAGCTGAATAGTGTACGAATATAAAACTTAATATATATTTTTTTTCAAGCGAACAAAGACAAAGAAGAAAACAATAAATATAAATATCACCTCATATACAAGGCTGTGCGAGACGTGGCTTCGGCCAGTGGTGTCGAACGCGAGAGCAAGGAAGGTGGCACGTCGCGGAGGGAGCTGAGGCGACAAGCGGTGATGGGTGAGGTGATGTATGCGGGCCTGGGTTTGTCGGAGCGTTGGTGGTTGCTTGGTGGAGATCTGACACGTGAAAGGTGGAGGACGATGGCATTTGGCTGCTATGGTGGAGATGCACTCGGGTGAGGGGACGAGGTCAAGTGGCTAAGTAGGTCGGAGAGGCAGCGAAGGCTGGGTGGAGGCCGAATGCTAGAAGGGAAGGCTCGGGGTCAGTTGGATGGTCTCGAGTGGCTGGATCGGGACAGGAAAGTGATGGAAAAGGTGGTGGAAGGTTCGGCGAACAGGGGGAGACTGACGTGAAGTTGCTGCTATGGAGGCACGTGACTTCGACCGAGAGGTGGAAGGGTTTGGATGAGCAGGTTAGAGGTTTCTTTGAAAAGAGGGCAAGCAATTTATGAAAGATGAACGAAAAGGCTCTGGCAGCAAAACTTTAATGTAATATAAACATGATTTCTATGGACCGAAAGGAAATGAAGGGCAAAAGAAGATGAATGAACCAACGAATAAATGGGCATAGGGAATAGATAAAAGTTTACAGCTGAATTCAAGTAGAAATAAAAGCAACTGTCCATTCGTTTTAAACGTTGGATAACGAATGGTCATAGAGAAACAAAACGGACCGTTACAGTTAACCGCTTCGCAGATTCCGCTGTGTACCGGGCTTCAAAACACAGAATTGAATATACCGCAGTGCTCAGCACGACGAGGCGATCAAAACGGTATACAGATATCAGTGGTATGATTGAATTATAAAATTCGAATATTCTACTAGCGGAAAATGCAGCAAAAACGTAGAAAAATAAGATCGACGGAGCTAAAGAAGTCCGAATTTGGAAAAATGAAAAATAACGTCTTAGTCAGAAGATGAATTAGAATTTTTCTATGTAAAAACATTTTGGTTTGGAAAACATTTTATTATCATCAGTTTTAACCGATATAAATTGGAATAAAATTACACTAGAAAATAAACTTCCAAATTATCTGATGAAAATTTACCAGTTGCTATGATTAATTAGACACATTCCAAATATCAAATTTTTATTTCAAAATTTTATCGTTTAAAATTTCACAAAATTTCAACTAATTACGTTTATTAAAACAATTAAAATTTACGGGTCGTTACATGTCCTTACCTCCAATTTAAACAACACCGATTTAATCCTTTTTATCATGATTTAGGAGTAAGAAGTTATTTTATCATGATTTAGGAGTAAGAAGTTATTCACAAATATTTTGTGAATAAACTTATGTTAGAGAGATAAGTATATGAATGTTTTAGACAAATGTTTTGAAAAGAGATTTATTAAATAAAGATTTGTTTTAAGGCTTAATGTTTGCTATGGATAAATAAATCTCAAATGGAATTGGTTATTGTTTGCTTATTTGATAGTTAAATAAACGACTATTAATTCTAGACCAGTTCTGACTAAAGAGGCATGTCTGTATATTTGAGTTTCCCTGTGAGGACTCGATTGCTTGGTGCATACTTCCTAAAGAACCGGAATTGAGTTAGCCGGAAATTATCTCTTAGTTTTGGAGACACCGGTTCCCGGATTTATCCAAACCACTCCAAACTAATAACGAACGATGTGAAATCATATTGAAGTATGCTGTGGAGTTATATTATTCTTCCTGAGGGTGATTCCAAAATGGAAGATGGTATTGTGGAATGTTTGTTCGATCCTAGAACAACTTGCATGGATGAATGCTGGCATTGTATATCTGCCTAAAGGGTAATGTTAGCATTCCAAGATAGTTTGCTAGTATGAAAGAAGGTAAAGCGTAGCCTCAAGCCTCACAATTGGCAAAAATGGCAAAAATAGGGTATGTAGTAGAGCTATGTGGTCAACTACCATTAGGAGCTGCCATCCCATTCTATACTGCCCATATTCAAGTTGTTTTGCGCACAAACACCATGGTATTATAAGGCCTCATGTCAAAATGGGATGAGGTAATCTGGTTCGCCATGTTAAAGGTGTTAGTCCATGAGTTGATGGTTTTGATGACAACAACCTTAGAATAAGATTATAAAATATAAATACTAACATTATAGTTTAGATATATATGTATATGCATGATTTAACCATGCAGGTACCAAGAATGAAGACTGTACAATATAGAGATTCAAGATATCAAGATTGAAGACTCATGAGTATCAAGAATATCAAGATTATCAAGAGTTCAAGATTTCAAGATAAGTATTGAGTCTAGAATTATGTTAAAACTTCATTATAGCACTGAAATCTTCACTCCATTTTTCTTTTGGGATGGAACCGATTTCTACCTTTTTACTGGCTTACAAACCCACGACAAGTAGCTTACAAACCTACGACAAGTGGCTTACAAACCCACGAACATCCTGGTTTTGTACAAGTTCTCGAGTCCTGATATGATGAGATATTCTGCAGGAAGAAGCTTGCAAAACTACTTCAAAATGATTTTCAAAACTACTTCAAAATAATTTTCAAAACTGCTTTTCAAAATGTTTTAGCCTTAAAAATTATCTTTTCAAATGATTTTCAAAAAGATGTTTTAGCCTTAAATATTCTCTGTTTTTGTTTTTAATAAACTCTTGTTTTAAACTTCGTTTGTTTTAAAAACTATCTTTTAATTATAACATATTTACTTAGATTTAAATATAAAATTATAGTAAAATTTTATATATATTATTCTCTATATTTATCTATGTATTTTATCTATAGTGAAGTATATTAATAAAGTTTAAAATAGTTTTAATATAAGATAAAGGTTATTTTCAAAGAAAAACAAAATATCAAAATTTCCTTTGGGATGTCGACATGCCCTAGTACCCCATGTCGACATATTGATAGTTAGATTCAAAAATTTGAATTTCAAAAGAAGTGTCTATTCACCATAACCTTTCACGAATGGACATGACTGTTGTTCTTCTATAAATAGGGGTTAGTTTCAACGAATTTATTATCAGATTTTCTGGTTTTTCACTTCTCTTCTTCTTCCACATTTTCTTATTCGAAATCCTATCATCACTCTGCCGAAATCAACATTGAATCTAACTAGATCATCTCTGGTTTGATTCTCTATCACTATCTCAACAAGATCCCAGTGCTATTCAGAGTTATAGGCTTCTTTGTAACCTATCTAGCGAGAAAAAGGTGTGATTGTAGCCTTGGAAATCAATCAAGCGAGAAAAGGTGTGATTGTAGCCTTGGAAATCAATTGGGTGAACTTGTTGCCCCGGAAATCAAGTATCTCTACCCAGAGGATTGTGATTCTGGAGGGTGTACCTCGTAGCCTTGAAACCGAGGGTTGTAATTGTTGAATTGATTTTGAAAGGAAATCCGTACTTAGTTGTGCGGGACTGGATGTAGGGTAACTCCGAACCAGTATAAAATCCGGTGTGTTCTTTCCTTTACTACATTCACTTTATTTCTGCATCTGTGTTTGAATATATGATTATATATGTGTCTGAATATTGCATACATTTGTGTACAAATCAACAATAACTGAAAAAGATTTAGTAATTTCTTATAAACACTGTTCACCCCCCTCTAGTGTTCATTTTAGCCTTAAGATCCATATTCCGCATTCCTCACATTTGGTATCAGAGCAAGGTTTTCAAAAGTTTCATAATCTGAATTTTGAAAAGTTTTCTAAATGGCTACCAACACTGGTACTATTTCTAACACTAGTTCATTTGTAGAAGGTCAGTCTACTGCCAGACCACCACTTTTTAATGGCAGTAACTATGCATATTAGGCAAGTAGGATGAAAATATATTTACAATCTGTAGGATTAGATACTTGGAATATCACACAAACTGAATATTCTGAACCCACAACTAATTTTGCACAGTGGACCACTGAGCAAAAGACTGTTGCACAAAATAATTCTAAAGCAATGAATATTCTGTTTTGTTCACTTGATAGGAATGAATTTAATAGAGTGTCAGTTTGTAAGTCTGCATATGAAATCTGGAAAACTTTGCAAGTGACTCACGAAGGAACAAGCAAAGTTAAACAGACCAAAATTTCCATGCTCACAAATCAGTTTCAGTTATTTAAAATGAATACTAATGAGTCTATTTCATATATGTATAGTCGATTTCAAGATATTGTGCATTCTTTAATATCCTTGGGAAAGGAATTTTCGGAAGAAGATCAAGTCAGAAAAATTTTAAATTCTCTCACTCCAGAATGGGATCAAAAGACACTTGCAATTGAAGAGGCAAATGACATCAGTACCTTAAAGATAGAAGAATTGATTGGAAATCTAATGTCGTTTGAAGTCCAAATGATCGGGATAAGAGAAAGCAAAGCATCTGAAAAGAAATCAATGGCA
Organism: Allium fistulosum; assembly: GCA_030737815.1. Lineage (NCBI taxonomy): Eukaryota > Viridiplantae > Streptophyta > Magnoliopsida > Asparagales > Amaryllidaceae > Allium > Allium fistulosum. Next base: position 906,504,436 of record CM060903.1, read on the forward strand.
TTCAATGCATTAACCGACGGGTCATACTCAAACAGTGATAATGATGAAAAGATAGCATTTATGACCAGGAATTTTCGGAAATTCCTGAAATACAGAAAGATGAATAATCTCAAGAGAAACAACTATAAGAATTCTGGAAATTAGAATGCAGTGCCAAATAATGTCAAATGTTTCAACTGTGATGAACCATGCCATATCAATAGAGACTGTCCGTATCCAGAAAGGCAGAATCCTCCTATAAACAATGATTCAGTAAAGAAACGGAAGCGTGCATTTACTGCTACTCTAGATGACTCAGACTCGTCCTCAAGCGATGATGATCAGAAGACAGATAACTCAAATTTGTGTTTCACGGCAGTTCACGACTTCAACAAATTCAAGGAAACGGACTCAGAAAAAGGTACACATTTACAATACAATTGATTGAAATTGCATGCTTAGAATTAGATGATTGATTGCTTGATTGATTGATTTTGAAATTGGTGTGTTGATTGAATTTTAAATTTATTTTTTATTATTTTATTTTTATTATTTTATTTTATTTTTATTATTTTTAATAATATAATAATATTTTCTGGAATATACTATAATTCTAATAATATTTCAGATATATATATAGACATTAAAATAATAAGTATATATATATTAGAATACTTAGGAAAAATAAATCATAGAAATTCACAGGCATATGTCGACATGGTCCCTACCCTGATGTCCACATAGGTACCAGAATTTGAAATTCAAAATTTGAATTCAAATGGTTGAATTTCCCTCCACCTTTTCACTTCATTCAATACTCTGAAAAGGCATCTTTTGACCAGAGAACATGTCTTTCAAAAATTTATTTATTCACTATCTTTTATCACAACTTTTAGCTTTCATTTTCAAATTCAAACTCTCTCTTCAAAACTCCAAGCTCTCTACTCTCTACTTTAATGGCTTCTTCAAGCAACCCCTCCACCATGAGACTTTCCAGAAACTTGAAAGAGCAACTCCTCAATAATCCGGAGGCAATAAAAGCATACATCAATTATGCTTACTATGGAAAAGTCCATCCCGGAAAGTTTGCTATTTTTCAAGATTTTGCTTCTTATGAAATTGATACTCTTTTTGCAAACAATCAAATTCTTAGTCTTGTTGATTCTTCTCAAAATGATTTTGTTTGTTACCCAAATCTTGTTAAAATTTTCTATGCAAATCTCAATCGAGAATTTTATAAAGGAAATGATAATGAAATTTGGAGTAGTGTCAAAGGCACTAAAATTGTTTTGAATTGTGATCTTTTGGGTACCATTCTCAATTGCAAAAGCACGAAAATGGATCTTTCTAGTTTTCAAATCGATGAACATGATCGTGTGACATTTCATCATATTTTTGAAGGAGAAGAAAACTTTGAATTTAAAAACCGAAACTTTCGTCCTAAAGCAAGAATTGTCAATCTTCTTTTACAACATACTTTGACCCCAAGATCGGAAATTTAAACAATCCTACTTCAAAAGTGTACAAAGCACTTTTTGCTATTTTCGGAAATTATGATATCAATTGGGCGCAAGTTATTTTGGATGAACTTCGTCCTAAAAATTTTGAAATGGGAGAAAACACTTTATATCATGGAATTTACCTTACTCGGATTTTCAACTATTTTGGAGTAAATTTCAAAGGAGAAGAATTTATTTCAAGAAATGTTTTTAATATCTCAAACATTTCTCTCATGAAAATCCCATATGTTTTTCAACCTTATGAGACTCTTGCCGAAAAGGAAGAGCGTTTGGCTCATGAAGAAATGGAAGAGGAGGAAGAGGAAGAAGAAGAAGAAAGGGATGAAATGGAAATAGAAGAAGAAGAAGAAGAAGGTGAAACATCCCTAAAAAGTATTGAATATCCCTCCAATCCTACCAACAAAACCCTTCTCAAAAACCAAAAGATTATTGTTGAGAATCAACGGGTTCTTAAAAGATCCGTTAGTAAGAAGTTGGACAAAATATCATCCAAGATGAACAAGTTTTTCTCCAAAGTCAGCAAGAAACTTGGATTATCTTCATCTTCATCATCCTCTAACTAGTTCTGTATTTTCATATCATGTCGAATTAGTTTAAGTTTGTTTTAATTTGAGTGTTTATGTAGTTGTTTATGATTAACCTTTGTATCACTCTTCTATGCAATGAAATTGAATTTTCTTTCTGTTATCTAGCATATCTTATCTCTTGAATAAATGTTAGTATATTATATAAATATATATATACCCAATTATTCACAAAATCAAAATTACCATCAAATTCACTGCCTTATGTCGACATACCCTCTACGATCATGTCGACATGTACTGGTCAGAAATGACACTTCATTTTGAATTTGAAATTTGAATAACTACCATATGTCTATTCCTTTCAAACGAATATCTACACCTATATATACCCATTTCTTCCAGAATTCATTACTAAATATTATTGCTTATCTATTCTATCTCTCATTTTTCTCACAATTTCAAAAATGGCTAATCCAATTCATAACTTATCCGAGAATCTTGAAGAAACTCTTAATTCATTCAAGAATATTCTCTCGTTCATTCTTCGTAACTAGCGACACTTAGAATTGAGTCAAATGCAGATGATCAAGGAGCAAGAAAGGTATTTCGAGGCAATTCGATGGATGATTTCTTCCCTGCACAAGGATGATAACGAAGCACATCCTCCTGTCTCTCTCACAAATGACAATGAAAATTGGGATGCCATCAAAGCAGACCCTATTTTCGGAGAAGAAGGATGGGTGGAAGTTCCTCATAACGTTTAATTTGATTGCTTACTTTGTTTGAATTGATTGCTTTGATTGAAATTGTTTGTTTTCATTGATTTGATTGACACTTGGTGTGGATTGATGAATGTATAAATATACATTGATATATTTATAATCGTTGATTGAATATCATGTCTATAAGTATAGTTATTTATTAATATACTCTATTATATAGTTTATTAATGCAGGTACTTGAGTACAAGAATGAGGGGGAGTTATATAGTTTAGAGTTTGTTTGTTTTTGTTGATGACAAAGGGGGAGAAATATAAAATAGGGTAGTTAGGCATAGATTAAGGAGGAGTTATCAGTTTTAGGGAGAGTTATTAGGATAGAAGTAATATTTTATAAACAAAGTTGTCATCAACAAAATGGGGGAGATTGTTAGTCCATGAGTTGATGGTTTTGATGACAACAACCTTAGAATAAGATTATAAAATATAAATACTAACATTATAGTTTAGATATATATGTATATGCAGGATTTAACCATGCACGTACCAAGAATGAAGACTGTACAGTATAGAGATTCAAGATATCAAGATTGAAGACTCATGGGTATCAAGAATATCAAGATTATCAAGAGTTCAGGATTTCAAGATAAGTATTGAGTCTAGAATTTTGTTAAAACTTCATAATAGCATTGAAATCTTCACTCCATTTTTCTTTTGGGATGTAACCCATTTCTACCTTTTTAGTGGCTTACAAACCCACGACAAGTAGCTTACAAACCTACGACAAGTGGCTTACAAACCCATGAACATCCTGGTTTTGTACAAGTTCTCGAGTCCTGATATGATGAGATATTCTGCAGGAAGAAGCTTTTAAAACTACTTCAAAATGATTTTCAAAACTACTTCAGAATAATTTTCAAAATTGCTTTTCAAAATGTTTTAGCCTTAAAAATTATCTTTTCAAATGATTTTCAAAAAGATGTTTTAGCCTTAAATATTCTCTGTTTTTGTTTTTAATAAACTCTTGTTTTAAACTTCGTTTGTTTTAAAAACTATCTTTTAATTATAATATATTTACTTAGATTTAAATATAAAATTATAGTAAAATCATATATATATTATTCTCTATATTTATCTATGTATTTTATCTATAGTCAAGTATATTAATAAAGTTTAAAATAGTTTTAATATAAGATAAAGGTTATTTTCAAAGAAAAACAAAATATCAAAATTTCCTTTGGGATGTCGACATGCCCTAGTACCCCATGTCGACATAGTGGCAGTTAGATTCAAAAATTTGAATTTCAAAAGAAGTGTCTATTCGCCATAACCTTTCACGAATGGACATGGCCATTGTTCTTCTATAAATAGGGGTTAGTTTCAACGAATTTATTATAAGATTTTATGGTTTTTCACTTCTCTTCTTCTTCCACATTTTCTTATTCAAAATCCTATCATCACTCTGCCGAAATCAACATTGAATCTAACTAGATCATCTCTGGTTTGATTCTCTATCACTATCTCAACAAGATCCCAGTGCTATTCAGAGTTATAGGCTTTTTTGTAACCTATCTAGCGAGAATAGGTGTGATTGTAGCCTTGGAAATCAATCAAGCGAGAAAAGGTGTGATTGTAGCCTTGGAAATCAATTGGGTGAACTTGTTGCCCCGGAAATCAAGTATCTCTACCCAGAGGATTGTGATTCTGGAGGGTGTACCTCGTAGCCTTGAAACCGAGGGTTGTAATTGTTGAATTGCTTTTGAAAGGAAATCCGTACTTAGTTGTGCGGGACTGGATGTAGGGTAACTTCGAACCAGTATAAAATCCGGTGTGTTCTTTCCTTTACTGCATTTACTTTATTTCTGCATCTGTGTTTGAATCTGTGATTATATCTGTGTCTGAATATTGCATACATTTGTGTACAAATCAACAATAACTCAAAAAGATTTAGTAATTTCTTATAAATACTATTCACCCCCCTCTAGTGTTCATTCTAGCCTTAAGATCCATATTCCGCATTCCTCACATTTGGTATCAGAGCAAGGTTTTCAAAAGTTTCATAATCTGAATTTTGAAAAGTTTTCTAAATGGCTACCAACACTGGTACTATTTCTAACACTAGTTCATTTGTAGAAGGTCAGTCTACTGCCAGACCACCACTTTTTAATGGCAGTAACTATGCATATTGGGCATGTAGGATGAAAATATATTTACAATCTATAGGATTAGATACTTGGAATATCACACAAACTGAATATTCTGAACCCACAACTAATTTTGCACAGTGGACCACTGAGCAAAAGACTGTTGCACAAAATAATTCTAAAGCAATGAATATTCTGTTTTGTTCACTTGATAGGAATGAATTTAATAGAGTGTCAGTTTGTAAGTCTGCATATGAAATCTGGAAAACTTTGCAAGTGACTCACGAAGGAACAAGCAAAGTTAAACAAACCAAAATTTCCATGCTCACAAATCAGTTTCAGTTATTTAAAATGAATACTAATGAGTCTATTTCAGATATGTATAGTCGATTTCAAGATATTGTGCATTCTTTAATATCCTTGGGAAAGGAATTTTCGGAAGAAGATCAAGTCAGAAAAATTTTAAATTCTCTCACTTCAGAATGGGATCAAAAGACACTTGTAATTGAAGAGGCAAATGACATCAGTACCTTAAAGATAGAAGAATTGATTGGAAATCTAATGTCTTTTGAAGTCCAAATGATCGGGAGAAGAGAAAGCAAAGCATCTGAAAAGAAATCAATGGCATTCAATGCATTAACCGACGGATCAGACTCAAACAGTGATAATGAGGAAGAGATAACATTTATGGCCAGGAATTTTCGGAAATTCCTAAAATACAGAAAGATGAATAATCTCAAGAGAAACAACTATAAGAATTCTGGAAATCAGAATGTAGTGCCAAATAATGTCAAATGTTTCAACTGTGATGAACCAGGCCATATCAAAAGAGACCGTCTGTATCCAGAAAGGCAGAATCCTCCTATAAACAATGATTCAGTAAAGAAACGGAAGCGTGCATTTACTACTACTCTAGATGACTTAGACTCATTGTAGCGATCCAAAACTCAGCCTTCGAAAATCGGCACACGTACTTCACTTGTACTAAAAATGTCGTAGATTCAAACGCTGAATCTGGCTCACCAGAGCTTATAACACCATTAAGTATAACAACACAGCGGAATATAAAGAAACAGATGATATCATTTACAATTCCAATGAATACAATATCCAATATGATATACAACAATGATATCAATATGATACAACAATATCAGAGATAAATAATGATACAGCGGAAATAACAGAAATGATAACTTCAAATGATCAGTCAGAGAAGCTAAGTCAAATAACTCCAACATCAGCTTGAACCACCAAGATAAGCAACGTCAGTCCATGAACACCAAGAACTGAACTAGCTCCAGATAATCTACTAAACCTGACTATCTGAAAAAGAAACCCAACTCTAGACTGCCCGTTTTGAAAATTATGAGAACCCAGAGTTTAGGAAAGGAACAATAAACTCCGAGTCAGTCGTGGGACTGGTGTGAGTAACAAAAACAGTTTATCTTTAAAACAACACAAAGAACTTTAAACATTGAAACCCGCAATGCTTTTTGGAAAATGAAACTACCATAAGACCTCTCGCCACACACACAATGCAAACGCAGAATTGGAGGAGATTTCTTCTTATGATAGTCAAACATGCTTGATACGAGAGAATTTCTTTTCCATATTATTACTAGTGCATAGTGTAGAAAACATTTCGAAAATACAATATTAATCTTAGCCAGCATAGGCATTTCACGTTATGCCTACTATAGCTACTATGTTCAATAGCAGGTTACCGCCACATTCCATAGCAGGTTATACAACTAAAACCGTACAAGGTTCGTATCGTTTCTTTGGATTTCCAACAAATGATCAGGCTAAGGAACTTCCTACCGCCACATGGGATCGCCTCTGGCTGGACGTCCCGAGAACTAACTAGCTCTCTGCCAACACAAGGCCGGGTTACCCCTGTAACTAGGTAACTCACGAATATGCCATTCCCCGGTCCTTTTGGACCTTTGTCCGAGGCGCCTCGATAAACACACAATCACACAATAAATGAGATCGGAGTATCCACATAGGTTAAATACTAGGGCTCCATACCTGATACCACCCTTTTCAAGAAGAAAATGACATACCCTAAAGGGCGCGACCCTCATAACCTAGCCGCATATTCCTGTTTCGACCATTTCCGGGTTGTGATGTCCGAAGAGGTCTCGTCCACAAAGCTATGCTTTTTCACAAAGCTATGCTTTGATCACAAATGATCAATAAATGATCATCAACACATAGCAACACTCAACATGCCACATTACCAAATTGGGAGTATATCGCTGATAACCTTCAACTACATAACCTCTGAGCTCGTACGTCTCAGAGAAGGGTGTTAAGCTAAGAGAATAAATTCTCCGCCACCAAACAGAAATGTATTTGAAAGAAATCAGCTTTATATCTCAAAATGTAATGTCAGACATGTAACCATACAAGTCTGTTCCGGGTTCGAACAGAACCGAAGGCACTTCCAAAGAAGCCCTTGCAATACGGGTATTCACAATCCCGATCGGATTTGCCATCACTTAGGAAATCTCTATACCGGCGCGACTCAGTGCAGAGACAATCGATAGGTTATCCTATCGTTCTCGCAAATACCCGGTCTTCACCACCGGTCTTCAAATGCAATCCATATATGACGTATCATTATTCGAAATGGGTTATGTGACACAAAGGTCCTCTCCCGGCTAAACCGAATAATGAGCGCGATATTTAAAAACATATGGATAATGGAATTTTAGTTAAGTCACAACTTAAACCCAAACTTTCTTTTCAAATGGTTTAACAAATTACCATTTTCAAATCTTTAAACAAAAAGATTTATTTTAACAACCTTCAACGGTTTAAACAATTTCCACTTTTTAATCTTTTAAACAAAAGATTCATTCACAGATTTTCCAAATTAATTTCCTTTTCAATTGGATTAACTCGTTAAATCTTGAAAACAAAGATTTAACCTATAGCTTTCAAAACAATTCCATTTCAATTGGATTAACTAGTTAAATCTTTAAAACAAAGATTTAACTTATAGTTTTCAAAAACACGTTTCAAAGATTTATTCGTAATTTGGAAAACCATCTTCAATTCAAACTTGAAATTCCTTTAATTCAAATTGGAAATCCATTTCTTATATAAGAGCTTTTATCAGTTGAAAACAATTAGTTTTCCAAATCATTGAATTCAATTCCAAATATTGAATTCAAATTTAAATCAAATTATTAAAATATCAAGTTTTATTAAAGTTATTCAGAATAACTTTTACCTTCAAAACTCATTTACAAAGCTCTTAATTTCAGTTTCCAAAACCATTTAGATTCAAGAATTCAATCTTTAAAATCATCAAAAATCTGCGACTTATCTGATTTCCACGTGAAATCCATATTTGTGTGTGTATGGTGTAGTCCAGGGGTTTCACACAGTAGTGCAACATCATCAATCATCACAGATCAGAATACAGAAATATAGTTGATAAGCGGTATATCATAACGCTTATCGTTCATTTACAGATCACAAATCACAGATATATAAATCATAGATATATAATTTACATTCATCCCAGATAAATAACTACAGTACAGATCACACACAAATCAAAATATATCACAAAGCATTACAGATCAGAATATCAAACAATTCAATCATCCAGTCAAGCCCAAACATTCACAAGTGAATTTATAAATCAACTGATTAATTTAAATTAGATGTTTCAACTATTAATCTGGGATAATTATCATAATTTAATCACAAATTATTTGAAGTAAATCTTCTTTCAAATTTATTAGTTAACCCTTAATTATTAACTAATCATTTTAAATCAATGAATCAATTAATCTTTAATTATTTAATTTATCTTAATTAACTGCCATTATTAATTAATCCTTAAATTTATTAACAAATAATTAACTCAAATTTCAAATCATCAATTAATTAATTACATTCAGTAATTATCTATTAATTGCTTCTCTAAGTAAATAAACTTTTCAAAATTATCAAATGATTATTCTGAATTAATTAACTTAAGAAATTTAATTTGAACAGATTTGATTAACTCGATTAATTACATTGAATATTTAATTTCACAATTACTATCATTAAGTAATTATACTTAATAGTTCCACAATTTATTATCATTAAATTAATTAATCAAATTTATTGTTAAAATTTATCACATTAATTAATTGTCCAATTAATTTTAGTTAATGATTTCATTAACTATTTAAATTTCTTTAATCACCTTTTTAAAGAAAATTCTAATATAAATCATTTTTGATTATAAATCGATTCACTGTTAAAAATTCATTCGTTAATGAATTAGAAATCATAAACCTTCATTTTTCTAAAGTAACACCTTCATATTTATGATTTAGTGGTTATTTACAATATATTGAAAACATTATTTCAAATTTCCTTTTTAATTCCAATTTAGATTTAAAATTTGAAATAAATCCTTATTTACTTTTTAATAAAGTTTAAAGCAAATTTGCTTAACATTTTAAATTTACATAGTAAAATAACCATTGATTACAAAAGAAATTTTAAAGAGTTTAAAAATCAATTCTTTTTCCTTAACTTTAACATATTTAATTTATTGCCACACTTAAGTGATAAAACTTAATTAAATCTCAAAATTTTAAAATCTGATTTAAAATTAGTTCCAGGTTTAAAATTCAACTTGTTTAAATTTTATTTTCAAATTCAATTCTATTTTAAATTCCAATTTCCTTCAATACCTTTAATTCCTTTAAATTATTAAAACAAATGGAATTTAAATTTTTTATTTATCTTCAAACTAAACCTCAATTCAACTTGAATTATATTTACATTTTGATTTAAACTCAGTTTTAAAAACCCTTAATTTAAAATTTAAATTTAGTTTAAAATCTCAAAACAGAAAAACAGGTTGAAAAACTGGAACAAAACTTGACCCGAGACTACCCTTAATTACTTCGAGCTCAACACCCAAAAACTTCGAGCAATACACGAAATAACTCAAGTAATAACTCGAGTACTCATCCCTTGCCTCAACACAGGCTTCACCAGAAAAACAAATGCACCGTGCATATGCACGGTGGCTCCGACCATCACTGGTCAACTACGATGGCCTCATCACATCAAACAACCACCTCGCACTCCATCACGAACATCAAATCATCACAACAACCTCAAAATCAAGATTGAGCATTAAACCCCAAACCTGGAACCAAAGTCACAAAACCTGGAACACCATCGTCCACGATCCTCCGACCACCGGAATGCCTACACCTCCGGTCACGACTTCGTCCACACTCCAGCCATCATCTCCTTGAATCCCGTAGAACTCGATCACCCAGAGAAACAATGCCGATCAAAAAGTCAAGAGCATACCAAAACTAGGTTTATAGGCTTCCCGGATCAACCACCATCGCCACGGTCATCTGTACACCCTTCCAATATTTTTCCACGATTCTCCGATCATTCCTCCACCATCAGGAAAGACCCCAATCATCCCGATCCACTAGATCTCTAGAAGCAACCCAAATTATCCAAACTGATCAACCAAGAACTGCTCTTTCATTCCTTAACTAAAAATTATGATTTTATTCTTAAAAATCATGTTTTAGTTTAAGAATTCGATTTATGTTCCTGAATACATGAATCAGGGAAATTGAATTTTTTTTCTTAACTTAAGCTTATACTGTTGTTTTTGATTTCCAGTGGTATTTCAAATTTAATTTAACTTAAACAAAATTTTAAAACCTTCTCTATGACAAAACAAAAAAGTTTTATTTAAAACTTAAATCCAAACAAAGATTGGATTAAGGGAAAAGGATTTTGAATCAAAACCGGAGCCTGGAATTCAAAACAGAGAAGTACTGATACTCAGCCACATGCACACAACTATATACATCCATATATATACAGAACCATCTACATATATTCACACAAAACAAAATTTTCCACAGAAATTAACATGCAACCCTATTTTCTTAAATTATTTTTAATAAAATGTTACTCACCTTGATTTTCCAGAGGAAGACCAGAGTTGCTGTCTGAATGAGGCTTGAATACCTTGCCTTCTTTTGATCCTCTGATTCAAGTTGAATTGCTTGATTTGTTTTGTTGTTTGATGTTTTCAAGTTTTAAGTTTAAAATGATAATTACTTCAAGTTTTTCTCAACTTCAAGGAACGAAACTGGAATGAGAATGATGGATAGAAATGAAGGCTCACTGGGTGATAATTCATTTGTACAGGTGATATTTCTTTTAGTACAAATATAGGACAGATATTTTTTTTAGCTTTGGTGGCTGATGGCACTTTGCCTTTGTGCTGCATTCATTAACTTTGTATAAATATATACTTGTTTTTCTTCATTTCGGCTGAGATGATTTATGTTGTGTACTAGGGATCTTAACATTAATTATACTTGTCTTGTTTTACAAGTACTTTCATACTTATCCAATTTGATCTTGTCTACATACTTATCTTCATTTGCTTGTATGTCTATACATATATATTTATTTTTATTTGTATGTATATTACTTGTTTCATACTTATACAAGATATACTTGAATGTATTTTTATTTTTCTTTCCTTTTGTAATGTTGCTTTGTAATATAGATGAAATTCTATAGTCAATAGATTGTTGGAATTTGTTAAATTTATTTATATTTTAATTTTGTTGTAAGATTTTATTTTAAGTGTTATTTCATTTCAATAGTTCATCTTTTATTTATTTATTTCTATTTTAACTTAAAATTTAAACTCAATATATATATAAATTCAAATTTACTCATATATGCATATATACATATATATTCACATTATTATTAAACCATTTACTTGAAATTTAAATCCAAATCACATGTATACAATATTTTTAAATTTAAAGGATTTATACAGAATTTATTTGATCCGGGGAAACTCGCAATCAATTATCGATTTATTTCACAATTTTTATTAAAAAAAATTCAATTAATTATTAATTTAAATATATGTAAAATTTGGGGTCGTTACAGACTTCCCCCCTTAAAAGAATTTCGTCCTCGAAATTGCCAAGGAGACACAAAGATAGATGAAGAATATTTCATCAAATCAAACTGAATATCTATTCTGCATTTGGCTTACCAAATCAGAATATCAATAATAGATACAAGAACGAATCTGTTAAATTTTTCCACAAGATACTCGGGTTATCCAGATCTACGAAATATGGAGTGATATCGGTTAGTTCAAAGGGATAACTAACCATTCGTAGAACATATTCGGACCCAAAGAATAGATAGATATATGGATACAATTTCAAAACTTTCAGTTTAGAACTAAAGTATACCTATCAACCATAGCAAACAAAGCAACCAATTCATCCAAACAAACAATTTTGACTTATTTGGAGTTTATGTCCCATATTAATATATTGAATTTTCTTTCTAGATCTACCAGAAATCATCGAAGAATTAAGGAAAGATGACGAACAAAAGAGACTGATAGAGAAAATTTGTTTCCACTGTTGCAGGGTATTGACCATTTATAGTCGTATTCCCCTGTCCCCTATCACATCCTCTTCTTGCACTCATACTCACTATCAGTGGATAGTAAGAGAATTTACTGAGGCATAAGGACGGATATCTTAAAGATACTCATTCTAGGGTATACTTCACCCTATCTCTAATGAGCTACTTAATGCGTTATACTCCTGAGCTAAAGTTTTACCCTCATCTCTGATACCAAAATGTAGTGATCCAAAACTCAGCCTTCAAAAATCGGCACCCGTACTTCACTTGTACTCAAAATGTCGTAGATTCAAAAGCCGAATCTGGCTCACCGGAGCTTATAACACCATCAAGTATAACAACACAGCGGAATATAAAGAAACAGATGATATCATATACAATTCCAATGAATACAATATCTAGCATGATATACAATAATGATATCAATACGATACAACAATATCAGAGATAAATAATGATACAGCGGAAATAACAGAAATGATAACTCCAAATGATCAGTCGGAGAAGCTGAGTCCAATAACTCCAACATCAGCTCGAACCACCAAGATAAGCAACGTCAGTCCATGAACACCAAGAACTGAACTAGCTCCAGATAATCTACTAAACCAGACTATCTGAAAAAGAAACCCAACTCTAGACTGCCCGTGTGGAAAATTATGAGCACCCAGAGTTTAGGAAAGGAACAATAAACTCCGAGTCAGTCGTGGGACTGGTGTGAGTAACAAAAACAGTTTATCTTTAAAACAACACAAAGAACTTTAAACATTGAAACCCGTAATGCTTTTGGAAAATGAAACTACCATAAGACCTCTCGCCACACACACAATGCAAACGCAGAATTGGAGGAGATTTCTTCTTATGATAGTCAAACATGCTTGATACGAGAGAATTTCTTTTCCATATTATTACTAGTGCATAGTGTAGAAAACATTTCGAAAATACAATATTAATCTTAGCCAGCATAGGCATTTCACGTTATGCCTACTATAGCTACTATGTTCAATAGCAGGTTACCGCCACATTCCATAGCAGGTTATACAACTAAAACCGTACAAGGTTCGTATTGTTTCTTTGGATTTCCAACAAATGATCAGGCTAAGGAACTTCCTACCGCCACATGGGATCGCCTCTGGCTGGACGTCCCGAGAACTAACTAGCTCTCTGCCAACACAAGGCCGGGTTACGCCTGTAACTAGGTAACTCACGAATATGCCATTCCCCGGTCCTTTGGGACCTTTATCCGAGGCGCCTCGATAAACACACAATCACACAATAAATGAGATCGGAGTATCCACATAGGTTAAATACCAGGGCTCCATACCTGATACCACCCTTTTCCAGAAGGAAATGACATACCCTAAAGGGCGCGACCCTCATAACCTTGCCGCATATTCCTGATTCGACCATTTCCGGGTTGTGAGGTCCGAAGAGGTCTCGTCCACAAAGCTATGCTTTTTCACAAAGCCATGCTTTGATCACAAATGATCAATAAATGATCATCAACACACAGCAACACTTAGCATGCCACATTACCAAATTGGGAGTATATCGCTGATAACCTTCAACTACATAACCTCTGAGCTCCTACGTCTCAAAGAAGTGTGTTAAGCTAAGAGAATAAATTCTCCGCCACCAAACAGAAATGTATTTGAAAGAAATCAGCTTTATATCTCAAAATGTAATGTCAGACATGTAACCATACAAGTCTGTTCCGGGTTCGAACAGAACCGAAGGCACTTCCGAAGAAGCCCTTGCAATCCGGGTATTCACAATCCCGATCGGATTTCCCATCACTTAGGAAATCTCTATACCGGCGCGACTCAGTGCAGAGACAATCGATAGTTTATCCTATCGTTCTCACAAATACCCGGTCTTCACCACCGGTCTTCAAATGCAATCCATATACGATGTATCATTATTCGAAATGGGTTATGTGACACAAAGGTCCTCTCCCGGCTAAACCGAATAATGAGCGCGATATTTAAAAACATATGGATAATGGAATTTTAGTTAAGTCACAACTTAAACCCAAACTTTCTTTTCAAATGGTTTAACAAATTACCATTTTCAAATCTTTAAACAAAAAGATTTATTTTAACAACCTTCAACGGTTTAAACAATTTCCACTTTTTAATCTTTTAAACAAAAGATTCATTCACAGATTTTCCAAATTAATTTCCTTTTCAATTGGACTAACTCGTTAAATCTTGAATATAAAGATTTAACTTATAGCTTTCAAAACAATTCCATTTCAATTGGATTAACTAGTTAAATCTTTAAAACAAAGATTTAACTTATAGTTTTCAAAAACACGTTTCAAAGATTCATTCGTAATTTGGAAAACCATCTTCAATTCAAACTTGAAATTCCTTTAATTCAAATTGGAAATCCATTTCTTATATAAGAGCTTTTATCAGTTGAAAACAATTAGTTTTCCAAATCATTGAATTCAATTCCAAATATTGAATTCAAATTTAAGTCAAATTATTAAAATATCAAGTTTTATTAAAATTATTTAGAATAACTTTTACCTTCAAAACTCATTTACAAAGCTCTTAATTTCAGTTTCCAAAACCATTTAGATTCAAGAATTCAATCTTTAAAATCATCAAAAATCTGCGACTTATCTGATTTCCACGTGAAATCCATATTTGTGTGTGTATGGTGTAGTCCAGGGGTTTCACACAGTAGTGCAACATCATCAATCATCACAGATCAGAATACAAAAATATAGTTGATAAGCGGTATATCATAACGCTTATCGTTCATTTACAGATCACAGATTACAGATATATAATTTACATTTATCCCAGATAAATAACTACAGTACTGATCACACACAAATCAGAATATATCACAAAGCATTACAGATCAGAATATCAAACAATTCAATCATCCAGTCAAGCCCAAACATTCACAAGTGAATTTATAAATTAACTAATTAATTTAAATAAGATGTTTCAACTATTAATCCGGGTTAATTATCATAATTTAATCACAAATTATTTGAAATAAATCTTCTTTCAAATTTATTAGTTAACCCTTAATTATTAACTAATCATTTTAAATCAATGAATCAATTAATCTTGAATTATTTAATTTATCTTAATTAACTGCCATTATTAATTAATCCTTAAATTTATTAACAAATAATTAACTCAAATTTCAAATCATCATTTAATTAATTACATTCAGTAATTATCTATTAATTGCTTCTCTAAGTAATTAAACTTTTCAAAATTATCAAATGATTATTCTGAATTAATTAACATAAGAAATTTAATTTGAACAAATTTGATTAACTCGATTAATTACATTGAATATTTAATTTCAAAATTACTGTCATTAAGTAATTATACTTAATTGTTCCATAATTTATTATCATTAAATTAATTAATCTAATTTATTGTTAAAATTTATCACATTAATTAATTGTCCAAATAATTTTAGTTAATGATTTCATTAACTATTTAAATTTCTTTAATCACCTTTTTAAAGAAAATTCTAATATAAACCATTTTTGATTATAAATCGATTTACTGTTAAAAATTCATTCATTAATGAATTAGAAATCATAAACCTTCATTTTTCTAAAGTAACACCTTCATATTTATGATTTAGTGGTTATTTACAATATATTGAAAACATTATTTCAAATTTCTTTTTTAATTCCAATTTAGATTTAAAATTTGAAATAAATCCTTATTTACTTTTTAATAAAGTTTAAAGCAAATTTGCTTAACATTTTAAATTTACATAGTAAAATAACCATTGATTACAAAAGAAATTTTAAAGAGTTTAAAAATCCATTCTTTTTCCTTAACTTTAACATATTTAATTTATTGCCACACTTAAGTGATAAAACTTAATTAAATCTCAAAATTTTAAAATCTGATTTAAAATTAGTTCCAGGTTTAAAATTCAACTTGTTTAAATTTTATTTTCAAATTCAATTCTATTTTAAATTCCAATTTCCTTCAATACCTTTAATTCCTTTAAATTATTAAAACAAATGGAATTTAAAATTTTTATTTATCTTCAAACTAAACCTCAATTCAACTTGAATTATATTTACATTTTGATTTAAACTCAGTTTTAAAAACGCTTAATTTAAAATTTAAATTTAGTTTAAAATCTCAAAACAGAAAAACAGGTTGAAAAACTAGAACAAAACTTGACCCGAGACTACCCTTAATTACTTCGAGCCCAAGACCCAAAAACTTCGAGCAATACACGAAATAACTCGAGTAAAAACTCGAGTACTCATCCCTTGCCTCAACACAGGCTTCACTAGAAAAACAAATGCACCGTGCATATGCACGGTGGCTCCAACCATCATTGGTCAACTACGATGGCCTCATCACATCAGACAACCACCTCGCACTCCATCACGAACATCAAATCATCACAACAACCTCGAAATCAAGATCGAGCATTAAACCCCAAACCTGGAACCAAAGTCACAAAACCTGGAACACCATCGTCCACGATCCTCCGACCACTGGAATGCCTACACCTCCGGCCACGACTTCGTCCACACTCCAGCCATCATTTCCTTGAATCCCGTAGAACTCGATCACCCATAGAAACAATGCCGATCAAAAAGTCAAGAGCATACCAAAATTAGGTTTACAGGCTTCCCGGATCAACCACCATCGCCACGGTCATCTGTACACCCTTCCAATATTTTTCCACGATTCTCCGATCATTCCTCCACCATCAGGAAAGACCCCAATCATCCCGATCCACTAGATCTCTAGAAGCAACCAAAATTATCCAAACTGATCAACCAAGAACTGCTCCTTCATTCCTTAACTAAAAATTATGATTTTATTCTTAAAAATCATGTTTTAGTTTAAGAATTCGATTTATGTTCCTGAATACATGAATCAGGGAAATTGAATTTTTTTTTCTTTTCTTAAGCTTATACTGTTGTTTTTGATTTCCAGTGGTATTTCAAATTTAATTTAACTTAAACAAAATTTTAAAACCTTCTCTATGACAAAACAAACAAGTTTTATTTAAAACTTAAATCCAAACAAAGATTGGATTAAGGGAAAAGGATTTTGAATCAAAACTGGAGCCTGGAATTCAGAACAGAGAAGTACTGATACTCAGCCACATGCACACAACTATATACATCCATATATATACAGAACCATCTACATATATTCACACAAAACAAAATTTTCCACAGAAATTAACATGCAACCCTATTTTCTTAAATTATTTTTAATAAAATGTTACTCACCTTGATTTTCCAGAGGAAGAACAGAGTTGCTGTCTGAATGAGGCTTGAATACCTTGCCTTCTTTTGATCCTCTGATTCAAGTTGAATTGCTTGATTTGTTTTGTTGTTTGATGTTTTCAAGTTTTAAGTTTAAAATGATAATTACTTCAAGTTTTTCTCAGCTTCAAGAAACGAAACTGGAATGAGAATGATGGATGGAAATGAAGGCTCACTGGGTGATAATTCATTTGTACAGGTGATATTTCTTTTAGTACAAATATAGGACAGATATTTTTTTAGCTTTGGTGGCTGATGGCACTTTGCCTTTGTGCTGCATTCATTAACTTTGTACAAATATATACTTGTTTTTCTTCATTTCGGCTGAGATGATTTATGTTGTGTACTAGGGATCTTAACATTAATTATACTTGTCTTGTTTTACAAGTACTTTCATACTTATCCAATTTGATCTTGTCTACATACTTATCTTCATTTGCTTGTATGTCTATACATATATATTTATTTTTATTTGTATGTATATTACTTGTTTCATACTTATACAAGATATACTTGAATGTATTTTTATTTTTCTTTCCTTTTGTAATGTTGCTTTGTAATATAGATGAAATTCTATGGTCAATAGATTATTGGAATTTGTCAAATTTATTTATATTTTAATTTTGTTTTTAGATTTTATTTTAAGTGTTACTTCATTTTAATAGTTCATCTTTTATTTATTTATTTCTATTTTAACTTAAAATTTAAACTCAATATATATATAAATTCAAATTTACTCATATATGCATATATACATATATATTCACATTATTATTAAACCATTTACTTGAAATTTAAATCCAAATCACATGTATACAATATTTTTAAATTTAAAGGATTTATACAGAATTTATTTGATCCGGGGAAACTCGCAATCAATTATCGATTTATTTCACAATTTTTATTAAAAAAAATTCAATTAATTATTAATTTAAATATATGTAAAATTTGGGGTCGTTACACTCGTCCTCAAGCGATGATGATCAGAAGACAGATAACTCAAATTTGTGTTTCACGGCAGTTCACGACTTCAACAAATTCAAGGAAACGGACTCAGAAAAAGGTACACATTTACAATACAATTGATTGAAATTGCATGCTTAGAATTAGATGATTGATTGCTTGATTAATTGATTTTGAAATTGGTGTGTTGATTGAATTTTAAATTTATTTTTTATTATTTTATTATTATTATTTTATTTTTATTATTTTTAATAATATAATAATATTTTCTGGAATATACTATAATTCTAGTAATATTTCAGATATATATATAGACATTAAAATAATAAGTGTATATATATTAGAATACTTAGGAAAAATAAATCATAGAAATTCACAGGCATATGTCGACATGGTCCCTACCTTGATGTCGACATAGGTACCAGAATTTGAAATTCAAAATTTGAATTCAAATGGTTGAATTTCCCTCCACCTTTTCACTTCATTCAATACTCTGAAAAGGCATCTTATGACCAGAGAACATGTCTTTCAAAAATTTATTTATTCACTATCTTTTATCACAACTTTTAGCTTTCATTTTCAAATTCAAACTCTCTCTTCAAAACTCCAAGCTCTCTACTCTCTACTTTAATGGCTTCTTCAAGCAACCCCTCCACCATGAGACTTTCCAGAAACTTGAAAGAGCAACTCCTCAATAATCCGGAGGCAATAAAAGCATACATCAATTATGCTTACTATGGAAAAGTCCATCCCGGAAAGTTTGCTATTTTTCAAGATTTTGCTTCTTATGAAATTGATACTCTTTTTGCAAACAATCAAATTCTTAGTCTTGTTGATTCTTCTCAAAATGATTTTGTTTGTTACCCAAATCTTGTTAAAATTTTCTATGCAAATCTTAATCAAGAATTTTATGAAGGAAATGATAATGAAATTTGGAGTAGTGTCAAAGGCACTAAAATTGTTTTGAATTGTGATATTTTGCATACCATTCTCAATTGCAAAAGCACGGAAATGGATCATTCTAGTTTTCAAATCGATGAACATGATCGTGTGACATTTCATCATATTTTTGAAGGAGAAGAAAACTTTGAATTTAAAAACCGAAACTTTCGTCCTAAAGCAAGAATTGTCAATCTTCTTTTACAACATACTTTGACCCCAAGATCGGGAAATTTTAACAATCCTACTTCAAAAGTGTGCAAAGCACTTTTTGCTATTTTCGGAAATTATGATATCAATTGGGTGCAAGTTTTTTTGGATGAACTTCTTCCTAAAAATTTTGAAATGGGAGAAAACACTTTTTATCATGGAATTTACCTTACTCGGATTTTCAACTATTTTGGAGTAAATTTCAAAGGAGAAGAATTTATTTCAAGAAAAGTTTTTAATATCTCAAACATTTCTCTCAAGAAAATCCCATATGTTTTTCAACCTTATGAGACTCTTGCCGAAAAGGAAGAGCGTTTGGCTCATGAAGAAATGGAAGAGGAGGAAGAGGAAGAAGAAGAAAAAAGGGATGAAATGGAAATAAAAGAAGAAGAAGGTGAAACATCCCTAGAAAGTATTGAATATCCCTCCAATCCTACCAACAAAACCCTTCTCAAAAACCAAAAGATTATTGTTGAGAATCAACGGGTTCTTAAAAGATCCGTTAGTAAGAAGTTGGACAAAATATCATCCAAGATGAACAAGTTTTTCTCCAAAGTCAGCAAGAAACTTGGATTATCTTCATCTTCATCATCCTCTAACTAGTTCTGTATTTTCATATCATGTCGAATTAGTTTAAGTTTGTTTTAATTTGATTGTTTATGTAGTTGTTTATGATTAATCTTTGTATCACTCTTCTATGCAATGAAATTGAATTTTCTTTCTGTTATCTAGCTTATCTTATCTCTTGAATAAATGTTAGTATATTATATAAATATATATATATACACAATTATTCACAAAATCAAAATTACCATCAAATTTCACTGCCTTATGTCGACATATCCTCTATGATCATGTCGACATGTACTGGTCATACATGACACTTCATTTTGAATTTGAAATTTGAATAACTACCATATGTCTATTCATTTCAAACGAATTTCTACACCTATATATACCCATTTCTTCCAGAATTCATTACTGAATATTATTTCTTATCTATTCTATCTCTCATTCTTCTCACAATTTCAAAAATGGCTAATCCAATTCATAACTTATCCGAGAATCTTGAAGAAACTCTTAATTCATTCAAGAATATTCTCTCGTTCATTCTTCGTAACCAGCGACACTTAGAATTGAGTCAAATGCAGATGATCAAGGAGCAAGAAAGGTATTTCGAGGCAATTCGATTGATGATTTCTTTCCTGCACAAGGATTATAACGAAGCACATCCTCCTGTCTCTCTCACAAATGACAATGAAAATTGGGATGCCATCAAAGCAGACCCTATTTTCGGAGAAGAATGATGGGTGGAAGTTCCACGTAACGTTCAATTTGATTGCTTACTTTGTTTGAATTGATTGCTTTGATTGAAATTGTTTGTTTTCATTGATTTGATTGACACTTGCTGTGGATTGATGAATGTATAAATATACATTGATATATTTATAATCGTTGATTGAATATCATATCTATAAGTATAGTTATTTCTTAATATACTCTATTATATAGTTTATTAATGCAGGTACTTGAGTACAAGAATGAGGGGGAGTTATATAGTTTAGAGTTTGTTTGTTTTTGTTGATGACAAAGGGGGAGAAATATAAAATAGGGTAATTAGGCATAGATTAAGGGGGAGTTATCAGTTTTAGGGGGAGTTATTAGGATAGAAGTAATATTTTATAAACAAAGGTTGTCATCATCAAAAAGGCGGAGATTGTTAGTCCATGAGTTGATGGTTTTGATGACAACAACCTTAGAATAAGATTATAAAATATAAATACTAACATTATAATTTAGATATATATGTATATGCAGGATTTAACCATGCAAGTACCAAGAATGAAGACTGTACAGTATAGAGATTCAAGATATCAAGATTGAAGACTCATGAGTATCAAGAATATCAAGATTATCAAGAGCTCAAGATTTCAAGATAAGTATTGAGTCTAGAATTATGTTAAAACTTCATAATAGCACTGAAATCTTCACTCCATTTTTCTTTTGGGATGGAACCCATTTCTACCTTTTTAGTGGCTTACAAACCCACGACAAGTAGCTTACAAACCTACGACAAGTGGCTTACAAACCCATGAACATCCTGGTTTTGTACAAGTTCTCGAGTCCTGATATGATGAGATATTCTGCACGAAGAAGCTTGCAAAACTACTTCAAAATGATTTTCAAAACTACTTCAGAGTAATTTTCAAAACTGCTTTTCAAAATGTTTTAGCCTTAAAAATTATCTTTTCAAATGATTTTCAAAAGGATGTTTTAGCCTTAAATATTCTCTGTTTTTGTTTCTAATAAACTCTTGTTTTAAACTTCGTTTGTTTTAAAAACTATCTTTTAATTATAATATATTTACTTAGATTTAAATATAAAATTATAGTAAAATTTTATATATATTATTCTCTATATTTATCTATGTATTTTATATATAGTCAAGTATATTAATAAAGTTTAAAATAGTTTTAATATAAGATAAAGGTTATTTTCAAAGAAAAACAAAATATCAAAATTTCCTTTGGGATGTCGACATGCCCTAGTACCCCATGTCGACATAGTGACAGTTAGATTCAAAAATTTGAATTTCAAAAGAAGTGTCTATTCGCCATAACCTTTCACGAATGGACATGGCTGTTGTTCTTCTATAAATAGGGGTTAGTTTCAACGAATTTATTATCAGATTTTCTGGTTTTTCACTTCTCTTCTTCTTCCACATTTTCTTATTCAAAATCCTATCATCACTCTGCCGAAATCAACATTGAATCTAACTAGATCATCTCTAGTTTGATTCTCTATCACTATTTCAACAAGATCCCAGTGCTATTCAGAGTTATAGGCTTCTTTGTAACCTATCTAGCGAGAAAAGGTGTGATTGTAGCCTTGGAATCAATCAAGCGAGAAAAGGTGTGATTGTAGCCTTGGAAATCAATTGGGTGAACTTGTTGCCCCGGAAATCAAGTATCTCTACCCAGAGGATTGTGATTCTGGAGGGTGTACCTCGTAGCCTTGAAACCGAGGGTTGTAATTGTTGAATTGATTTTGAAAGGAAATCCGTACTTAGTTGTGCGGGACTGGATGTAGGGTAACTCCGAACCAGTATAAAATCCGGTGTGTTCTTTCCTTTTCTGCATTTACTTTATTTCTGCATCTGTGTTTGAATCTGTGATTATATCTGTGTCTGAATATTGCATACATTTGTGTACAAATCAACAATAACTCAAAAAGATTTAGTAATTTCTTATAAACACTATTCACCCCCCCTATAGTGTTCATTCTAGCCTTAAGATCCATATTCCGCATTCCTCACAAAAGGGGCATCCAGCTCTATGTAGTAGGGGTACAAGAAGTTCTTGTCAGTCTCCGGTGCATTTTCTAAGGGTGGACCATCGGAAGGTAGTCCCTTACCTTGTCATAGTGTGGAATCCATCTCCAATACGAGCCCTTTATAGTTTTTATTTTAGAGCCTAGTATGCTGGAATTTAATATGGTAACAATTTCAGCTGTTTTGGATATGAATTTGTACTCTAGACATTATTATAATATCACTGGATTTTATATACTAATCTTTTGGTTATCGTAAGGTAAAAACCCACCCGTGTTTATGTGCAGAATGGTTTTATGGGAAACTGTTGATTTCAAAAGAGTTAAAAATAATAATGAGTTGTTTGAGTTTATTCACACCAGACTCATGTCTGACCCGGAGGTTATTTTCTTTTCCTAAACTCTTGGGTGCTCAAATTTGAATGGGCAGCCAAAGAGTTCAGGTTTTTCTGCAGATTTACTATTAGGACCTTGGAGCAGGTGGCTTCATCGATAACTAGTTATTTTTTTCTTGTTTTTCGATGTATTATATGTATATTGTATTCAGTTAGATAGGGACATAATGTTATAACTGTCCTAGGATAGAATTTAAATTGGTATGAATCTGATGTAACATTTGAAATGATTTTGTAATATATTATGTTGAGTAATATATATTATTTCGTTGTGTTGTGAGATTCTTTGTTGTTTAGTTTCTTCTCTTCTATCTTTTCTTTCTTTCAACTCTAATGATTGGTTTTTCCAGCACTTAAATGCCCGGCACGCAATACAGTGCACGTATTACTGTCGATTTTCGAGGGTCGAAAAAGACGGTCGTTACAGAGGCTGATACTTGGGGATATTCGGGGAATGGTGGGATTCAAATTCAAGATCAGATGATGAACTTTGTTCTAAGATCAAAAGATGGTGCAGCCAGAAGAGTTGAATGATGATCTTTGCTCTAACAACGACCTCTTGGCGCGACACAACAAGAAGTATGAAAAAATTGTAATTATATATCAAGAATTATAGAAAGAGAGGGAAGAAATGGGTATTCAAGCTGAATCAAATGAAGAGAAGTTTATTCTTTGATGATGGCCAATAAGGCATAGCAAACTTTGGATAATGAACTAGACTTTGACGAAGTTCCGATAAGGCGCTTACTGCCGTAAGGCGGTTCTGGTTGAAGGCTCTGCTACCATATTAGTAAAATTGAAGAGAATGGTAATGTATTATTTGTATTATCTCAGAACTAATAATTTACATTACCTTGTACATTGTATTTATAGACGTATTCTTGTATTGGGCTGAGTTATATTTATAAGCCCATTACCCACTTGTACATGATACAATAACACTGCTTTACTCTCGTATGTTATCATATTCATTATCTCATCTAATAGAAGTCATCCCAAATCATCAGAAATCTGCTACCTCTAAGCTATCGGAAGCCGCTGAAAATCTGGAGCTTTTTATTAATTTCAGCAGCACCTCAACCTCAAACAACATATATAACAATATATATTGCAACTCAATTTCACACATATAAATTATATATATCAAAGCCCAAATCACGTATATCACAAAATATATCACATCAGCAATAAAAAGTCATCAATATATACATTAAACCAACCTAAAACATCCAACAATATACCACAAATCACAAGCATATGTCAACATCTCAAAATATATCAAACATCTCCTCAAATGAACCTCACCCATCCAATAACATCTCAAAACGTATATCAAATATCAAATCACATCAACCTCACTCGTCTCAAAGTATATGTAACTCTCAAACTACCTGACAACATAGTCAAACTACCTGACAACATAGTCAAACTACCTTACTCATCTCAAAGTGCATATATAAACAATGTCTTAATGTAAAACAAAAAAAATCATACCTATTGATCATCATCAACTTTGGATCCCGCTGATGAAGGAAATGTGTCATGTTGCTGCATATACGCAGCAATACGCTAGTCCAGCATCTGGTACATCTCCGTAGAAAGAAGTATAACTCGTTCGTCCAAGTCGGTAATCCAAGCTTTCAACTCTACAATCTCCTGGTTGTCCTGAGCTTTTTTATAGCTATTTTGACGGTGTCTAGACTGTAACATTGTTTATCAAAGTGCATGAGTTTCATATGGTATGATTAATAAATTCAATACGTTATTCATAAATATATTATACATAAACATTGGCGGCTCCATGACAGTGTCAAAAATCCGGTCCTCATCTTCAGTGTCAGCTCCTCCCGTTCTGTTCCCTTGAGCGGTTTCTCTAGTCCTTGCATAAATTTATCATGCGATTACAAATAGGATTACAATTAAAATTCATACTACATTATTTTAATTATTTATAACTTATAATTTAAAGTGATTATTAATAACTTATAATCTAAAATATGCTAACCATGGTCTCTTGTGATTTCGTATCATGTCATATGTATGTTATGAGCCATCTTTATTGACATGCTCGATTGTGTGAGTATGAGTAAACACGTCTACGTAGGAGACGGGAAGACCACGCTCTCTTTCTTGAAACAATTATTATGTATTATGTAATATTATTATTATATACATATAATAAAATTATGCAATGTAATAAATATTTATAATCGCATTTAATAAATTTACCAGCTCCTGACAGTAATGCTGGAATGACTTTGAACCTCCGCGGTGTGTGATAGGATATTTATTTCTATTTGTAGAATTTTGCTCCGACTCTACCTGTAAATTTAAAATGAATATTATATTTCACATTTGTAAATTGATGCAATTATTATACAAATTCCACTAAATTTTTAATAAACATACGAAACTAGTAAACTTACAATCACTTCTAGACTTTTCAGTAATCAACCCAAGCTTGCCATACGCTTGCACTCATCTAGTCGGGCTTTTCTCCTTTTTTAATGCTCGACATTGTATTGTAGTAAATTTATCATATTTTTTTCATCTAGTAATTTCTACAAAGGGCAAAGTCGGATTCCTGTAAGTCTACCGCCACATTGAATAAAAATAAGTTATACGTTTATACTTAGTCAATAAATTGTACAATGGTTATATATAAAATGAAATACAAATTTACACTTATGCAGAAATCCTGCTATATACACTCTAATATGTTGGGATGGATACTATCTCACCTATGCCAACATGTGGTTATTCTACTCTTATAAGCAGCCTTTGAAATATCAAGAACAACATCCGAGGGCTCTAGTTCGAAGCCCCTGTATTAGTTATGATATAGACCTTTAATAAATCATGAATAATACATCATACATAAAATATTTATCGAGTTACAACAAAATTTAATACTTATCCACTCACTTTACTTACTAATTTGACTATGGGATGCACTATATGTGATGGGCCACATCCATCACCTCCCGCATCGGTCCCTCTTTGACTAGAACAGGGGGGAACCTGATGAATGGGAAGATCCCCGACCTCGAAACATAATACGTGTCACAGACATATCATTTACAAACATATAATTTAATTATGGGAAAACATACTATTTTTTATGAGAAAAATGTAAAATTAATAATCACATAAATTACCTTCTATCAAAATGTACATTAATAATCAATCTTCGTCATTTTCTGATTCAGACTCGGTCTCGCACTTTATGTCATTTTTCTCTGTAGTTTCAAATGCTTTTGCTAAAACATTTGATTCATCATTTAGAGGCCCAGAATCAATATGATCGTCGTCTATTATTATTTCATTATTTTTCTCAAGATCTTCCTGTCAAGCTTGTTCGTTTGGAATATTCTTTTCATCAACCTCTATTTTAAAAATTGCAAACCAATTTGCTTTATCTCTTTTTTAGAGATGGATATGGACATAATAAACTTATGGTACTTATTTACTAGTACAAAAGGATCATACTTATGGTAAGGCAAATTATGTTTTATTTCAATAAAATTATAATCTTTGTGCACGTTGACTATAGTACCTGGAACATTGCTGAACTAATTGCATCTAAATAAAAAAAATTTCTCCGAAGGTCATATAAAGGTAGCGTTCACAGTCAATTTTTACCACGTTACTGTTGATGATGTGTTGGACGCTCCAACATTACAATTCTCTAAC
The DNA here is from genome assembly GCA_030737815.1 of Allium fistulosum. Lineage (NCBI taxonomy): Eukaryota > Viridiplantae > Streptophyta > Magnoliopsida > Asparagales > Amaryllidaceae > Allium > Allium fistulosum. Next base: position 906,531,615 of record CM060903.1, read on the forward strand.
CAAGCCCATTTGAGCTGTTGGAGGTAAAACTAACGTTGGTGTTCGATGCGTCTGACCCGTCGGATGCCAACATTAATTTTACCTCCAATAGCTCCTATTTCTCCTCCTTCTACATAATTCACCTCCTCCCACTCCAACATGTCACACATCAAACCCTCCCCTTCTATATTATTTTCGTCGATCAGAAAGGATATTCAGGTATATTTTTATACCGCTGTCTATATTTTTTTCCTATATACATTCTATATTTATTTAGAATTTTTCAATTCAGAATGTCAACCCAAAAGTCTCTACATCAGTGGTCATCCGTAGCTACTCAGATTATGCCGAAATGTGCTGTAGAAGCATATTCTGCATGCGATAGTAATAAAAAAGGAGTGCACAAGTTATAGTGGAAAAGTTCAACCGAACTATAGGAAACAGTCGGAGAATTCAACCGATAGACGAAGTCAAAATCCGACATAAATACGATAGTTTTAGAAGAGACTGGGTTAAATGGAAAAGTTTGTGCAACAGAACTGGTGCTGGCTGGGATGAGAGTAGACAAACGATTACTGGCAACGAATAATAGTTGAGTGATCGTGTAAAGGTAATTTTCATATATGCTTTTTTTATGATCTTTTATTGATTTTTTTATTTATAGGAATTTGGACCCAGTATTGTGAAATATTGAAAATGACCGCTTGAGAATTTGGAGTTGATGTAACAACTTTTTCAAGGGACTAATGCAATTGGACAAACATCCTATACACTGCTGCTATCCAAGAAGCACCGCAACAAAGCACTCCTCCTTCTAAACAGACCTAATTTGATAGAATATGAGGTTTTGAAGAGTTTTATAATTAACTGGATTACACACAAGGTGAGCAAATTCCAAATTTGAATTCACCAACCAATCCTTCACTACAATAAACTCCATTGCAACAAGCTCCATTCCAACAACCTCAAATCATCAGTTTGTCTTCTGGTGCTTGTAGTAGTTCGAGAAGACATTTTTGAGAAGCTAATAAGAAGATGTGCAACATCATTGATGTAATACACGAGAGATGGATGAAAAAATCTCGTATGACTTCAGACAGTACAAAACATAAACAATGTAGACTCAACAGGAAATTCTGTAAACTATGTAGATATCGCTGCTCGTGTTATGCGTCTTGGAGTAGAAGGAGAATTTAATTTTGGTGAAGCAATGGTATTGTTATGTAGCTCAATAATAAAGATTTATTCATTGCTCTTAACAACGACTTAGCAAAAGATTGTTGATGTCGGTGGTTGCAGCCGAACATCTTTTTGCAAACTACAAAATTATCTTCTAAACCAAGGTGGTGACAACAAATATGATTTTTCCTATAATTGTATTTCTATCGTATTATTTATGCATTTCATCAGTGTATTTTTTAACGAATTTTAATTAATTTGGTTGTATTTCAATTTCTTTACTGTTATTTCATTTTAATTAAACTCATATAACACAACAAAAAAATAGTTAATTAACTATAAATCGATTAAATTAAAAATCACAACTTAAATTCCCCGCTCAAATACATTGTTCATAGTTGCAAACGCATTCTCCATTCACCAATCTTTCCCGCTCAAATAACTCGTTTCCATTCATCGCAAACACACCAAAATATGTTAATTCCAAAACCTGGGTTAACACACCGTAAAAATCACTTATATGATCATCTGGATCATCATTACCTTTAACAAATACACTAGTATTGTTAGTTAATTTTTCAGCACCATATTTTTTGTTGTTGAATTTAATTTCATTGACAAAGAATATTGGATATGCCTTGACATTTCTATTTGGTCCCAAAGCAAGATGTTTCAATCCTTCGTCGACTACACAATTTCTCGGATCATTAACATGGTTTGAAAACCAATCAACGAATTCTATACTAAGACCACTGCATGGATGTGATTCGTAAATACTGCAAAAATTTACACATATTCTTTAAGTATTCTTGAAATAAATATAAATTTAAAAGTTCACATATTGAGTATTAAGTAACAATACCTAACAAACGGTGCAACTTCAGCGCAATTAAGAAGTACATATGTTTTTGCTACATAACAATCTCTGTCGTCTAACACTGCTTCTGTATATTTTCCTACAGGTCCACCATGTTGTCTAAAAGTAGATAACATTATGCTTTCATCATTACGTTGAACACATTCAAATGATAAGTTCACATCATCTCTGAAATAATATAAGAGAGAAAGAATGAAGCTTTATTTTTGATATACGATTTGCAAATTGAACCTTCAACTCATGCTTTTTGTCAAACCTTTTTCTTCAGATGATTTAACTATCAATTACAAAATTATTTCAAATTAAATTTACTTATGTAATTAAATTAATATTTAACATACTCAATATTATTACCTCTCAAATGGACACATCCATCCATATTGCATAGGATCTCGATGACGTGCTTCAGATGGAAGGTGAACAGGTAAATGCTCCATTACATTAAAAAACATAAAGGAAAGATTTTCACCAGTTTGTAGAGCAGCATGGTAATATCTACTTCAAGTTTACGTAGGAGTTCAACTTATAACGTAGTCGAACAAAGATCTTTAAAAACAAACTAAGTTCTATTATAATTGTTCAAACATTTATGGGTAATAGCTCTTTAATAACTACAAGTAACAAATTTTCCGTCATTACATGGTAATCGTGGCTTTTCATCCCACTCAGTTTAATGTTTTTAATGTAGACACATCTACGAAGATTAGCGGAAATCCAATCAGGAAACCTTAATCCTTCCACCTATTTTAACACAAGTTTTACTTGGTTATCGTCTAACTCATAGCATGCTCGGGTTTTTCAGTATCATTTGGGTTTCCCTATTTAAAAAAATATGATAGAAATTTAAAAAAATTATAGTAAGCTTCAAAAAATTATGATTTTTTAGATTGACATTTTATTATTCATTTCATTCATACATTTTACTATTTTATTAATTATACTATACATTATTCTTTTTGCATTTTTTTATAAACTCTTATTTTCAATTTTAACGAACTATAAATTATAATAATATATTTTCACATTATTATTTTTAATCATTATGGTCGGTTATCCTATTCCCATTACAAACAAAATATAATAATTATATTTTGTAAATCATTTCATCTTAAATGATTCAACAAAATTTCAACAGCACTTCCCCTTTGTTTCTCGTATCATACACAAATGCAAGTACAAAGGGAACAAAAAGGAAGTGCTATTCAAATTTTGTGAACTGTTTAGGATGAAATGATTTACGAAATGTAATTATTATATTATGTTTGTAACTTGTCCAATACATGAACATATTCGACAAATACTGTATCAGATGAATATTGATGTCCATGTTGTAGAAAATATGAACATCTATATAATGATCATATACAATACTTGTTAGATGGGGCTAATAATTCTAAGGGATTTAAAAATTAAATTACATTATACACTAATTTTTTTATATTAGCATTATACACTAATTCATTGTTTAAATTTCTTAATTATTAAAAACCGATAAAAATTGTTTTTCCAACATTTTAGCTAATACTAATTTCAATTTATCACCCAGTAAAAAATTAACATTATGCACTAATTTGTTTGTATATATTACCACATACATGTAAACTAAATTTATACGTAATAAAGCGTATAAACTAATAAAGGGATTATGTAAATAAATTATTTTTACCGAAATTTTAGCTAACACATACACTAATTAACACTAAATTATGTTTGTAACATCTCGACATTTTCGACTTCCGAAAATCGACATCAATACGTCCACTGTATCAAATGTCGCACAAACGAATGCCGGAAAACCGAATTGTTAGGGTTAAAAAGAAGAGGTAGAAGAAGACCGAAAGAAAGAAAGAAGAAACAACAGAAACAATATCAGAATCTCACATATCGCAGTGGAACAACATATAATAGATAAATGAATAATCTTTAAATCAAAGAACTATATCAGTTTATACATTACATCATCAGAGTCAATATAAACACAATACATCAATGGACAGTTATACGAAATTTTCCTCATACAGAATACACAGCGGAATAATAATATCATATACAAGTGATACGTCTCGCCATCCAGCTCGCCACTTGAGCTCCAAAGCCTCCTGAAATCTAGAATGACCTGATAACCTAACTCTAGGCTGCCCGTGTGGAAAATTATGGGCACCTAGAGTTTAGGAAAGGAACAATAAACTCCAGGTCAGTCATGGGACTGGTGTGAGAACTAAAAACAGTTATTATCTTTAAAACAACAACAAAGGAAGTAAAAGACATCCGCAATGCTTTTTGGAAAATGAAACTACCATAAGGCCTCCCGCCACACACACAATGCAAACGCAGAATTATAGGAGATTTCTCCTTATGATAGTCAAACATGCTTGATACGCACAATCACTTTAATATTATTATTAGTACATAGTGTGGAAAACATTTCGAAAGTATAATATTAATCTTAGTCAGCATAGGCATTCCGCACTTATGCCTACTATAGCTACTATGTTCAATAGCAGGTTACCGCCACATTCCATAGCAGGTTATAGAACTAAAACCGTACATGGTGCGTATTGTTTCTTTGGATTTTCCAACAAATGGTCAGGCTAAGGAACTTCCTACTGCCACATGGGTACGCCTCTGGCGGGACGTCCCGAGAGTCAACCTGCTCTGTGCCAACACAAGGCCGGGTTAACTCTTACACTAGGTAACTACTACACGAATATGCCACCCCCGGTCCTTTGGGACCTTTATCTGAGGCACCTCAACAAAACAACAATCACACAGTAAATGAGATTGGAGTAACCACATAGGTTAAATACCAGGGCTCCATACCTGATACCACCCTTTTCCAGAAGGAAATGACATACCCTAAAGGGAGCGACCCTCATAACCTTGCTGCATCATTCCTGTTTCGATCATTTCCGGGTTGTGAGGTCCGACGAAGTCTCGTCCACAAAGCTACGCTTTTTCCACAAATCCATGCTTTGATCAACAAATGATCAATAAATATTCATCACACAGCAACACTCAGCATGCCACATTACCAAATTGGGAATATATCGCTAATAACCTTCAACTACATAACCTCTGAGCTCGTACGTCTCAGAGAAGGGTGTTAAGCTAAGAGAATAAATTCTCCGCCACCAACAGAAATGTATTTGAAAGAAACCTGCTTTATATCTCAAAGTGTAATGTCAGACATGTAACCATACAAGTCTGTTCCGGGTTCGAACAGAACCGAAGGCACTTCCAAAGAAGCCCTTGCAATCCGAGTATTCACAATCCCGATCGAACTTCCAATCACAAAGGAAATCTCTATACCGTAGCTAACTGTGCGGAGACAATCGATAGGTCATCCTATCGTTTTCACAAATACCCGGTCTTCACCACCGGTCTTCAAATGTTATCCATATCGTCATATCACTTATTCGGAATGGGTTATATGACACAAAGGTCCTTTCCCGGCTAAACCGAATAGTGAGCACAATATTTAAAACATATGGATATAGGGATTTCAATTAAGTCACAACTTATTACCCAAATCCTTTCTTTCAAATGGTTTAAACAAATTACCATTTTAATCTTTAAACCAAAAGATTTACTTCACAAAGTTCACCTAATTTCACAAAGATTCATTCACAGATTCCCAAATCATTTCCCATTTCAATTGGATTAACCCATTAAATCTTTAAATCAAGATTTAACTTGTAGCTTTCAAGACTATTCACAATTCAAGTCTTTTATAATATAAAAGATACACCTTTTAAAATCTTCTTTGATTTCAAGATAAAGCTTAATCATCTTCACAAAGGTTAATTCATAGTTTTTACAAACTATTCACAATTTCATTTCAACTTGAAATGTTTCGATACAAATTGGAAATCTTTTCACTTTATGAAAGCTATTATTATTTGAAAACAGATAGTTTTCGTTTTGGGAAAAACTGGTTACAATTATACAGGTTAAAGCCATCCAAGTATAAAACTTGGATTTAAATTTAAATTTCCAAAACCATATTTTAAATGGTTAAAAAAACCCATATAAACACCTTTTATACTTGCATAGTCTTTTAAACCAAAATTCCCAAATCATTGAATTCAATTTCAAAATATTGAATTCAAATTTTAAATCAAATTATTCAAATTTCAATTTTATTAAGTTATTTAAAATAACTCTTATTTTTTAAACTCATTTTCAAAAAAAACTTTCAATTCCAATTTCCAAAACTAATTTGGATTCAAAAATTCAATCTTTAGAATTGTCAAAAATCTATGACTTAACCGATTTCCACGTGAAATCCACATTGGTGTGTGTATGGTGTAGTCCAGGGGTTTAACACAATAGTGCAACAACATCCAACCATCACAGATCAGAACACATAAATATAGTTGATAAGCGGTATAAACTATAACGCTTATCTTTAATTCACAGATCACAGATATTCATATCATAGATAAATAGATCACAAATCACAACACAGAACAGGATATATCACAAAGCATCACATATTTGGGATATCAAATAATTCAACATCCAATATGATTCAAACATCCATAAGTAGGATTACTTTAATTATCTGACTAATTTAAATCAGGTAAATTTCTATGAATAAATTTTACCAATTATGGTAAATTAATAATCAATTAATTACAAAAACATTTAATAAGTTATCCTTTAATTGATCATTCTTCAACTTATAAATAATATTTTCGAAATCCATTTATTAAGCCCTTTTTCCCGAAATTTGAAATTTTATTCAATATTCTTAAAATTTTAAAAATCCAATTTTTATTTATTTCCAGTATCTAACGATACCAAAAATATATTCGGCTAAACCGTAGCATTCAACAATTTCAATCACAAAAATAATCCCACGGTGATTATAAATAATCAAATCCAGTTGGATCCCTCCAACCTGTTTCCATGCATCCACAGATGTTAGCACAATACCAATTCAACTTTGAGGTGGAATATCGCGGTATATGGGATTTATAAAATACTATCCGCTATTATGCGGTGCAGTTGGGTCTCATCCGCTATATAATGCGGGAAATCAACTCCAAGTACATATATAATACCAATTCCACTTCATGGTGGAATATCGCGGTATATGTTTTTAATATAATAACCTCCGCTTAATATGCGGCGTATAGGGTCTATTTCAATACAACAGATAGCAATTATCATTCAAGCACACAATCAACCAATTTTAAATTTAACTATTTAAAATTTAAATCGAAACAAATATTCGATTGAGTGAGAAGTTTTCACCTTGCTTCCAAAAACAGTTGTAGTGTTTTATTTCGAATAAAATTAAACACGCGTTTAATTTTACCCGAAATTATCACTAGTTCCAATCGACTCCAAACCAGCTCCATTGCGTAGTGCTCGTCAATACGGTTCCAACGCCACTTGTTTCGTACAAAACGGACCTCGTATCACAAAGTTATGATAGTTTAAAGTTTAAACGAATTAAATATATACAAATTTCACAATTTATTTTCAATTTCAAACCCTAGGCAAATCTGGGCCGTAGATTTTTGCAAACATCAGATCTGGCCCGTTATTACTTTCTTCTTCCACGTGCGTTGCTCCCAGGCTCATCACGTAAGAATCGAACCCATAGCCGTCGTTCGTTCAAGAATTTTCGCATCACCTATGACCAACTAGAAGATAATCAGAGGCCGCCATATCGAAGCGCTACTCGAGCACCACCATCGGCCCAAGTCTGGTGAAGCTCGGCTATGTCCTTTGCTCGAGAAATGTGCACGACCTGATGCCAAACACGGGAAAAATTTGCATCCAAATGACGACGTTAACGAAAACCGACCGTTGGATCGATATATCTTGATACGATCTTCGATGTTGTATTTGAAAGTATTTGCTAAAAACTGATGCATTGAGAGATTTGGAGGGAAGAAATTCAAAAAGTATCGTCCATTGAAATGTAAACAGCGGCCTGAGAAATAAGCTAGGGTTTCACCTCTTAACTCATATATATACGTATATAATAATATTAAATTCATTTTAAAACGACTTTTTCAAACAAACTCCAAATCACACCTGCCGCCTGGCGTTCATAAGGTTTTACCCACGTTCCGGACACAATGGAATAAGTATCGAGAGCCAATTCGATCATATGTGCGAGTTACGGAGATAAACGATCAAATTTAAATTAAATCGATTAAACTAATTTCTATGCGTTTTGGCTTACCCCGGACAAACCGTAAGTCCGATTGACACGAATTTTGAAATCTTATAATAATTTAACTTTACGGATCCGATGAAACTGGTTTCGTCAAAATCCGAGACTGTTTGAAAAATGACTATTTTTACTCGTCGATTAAATATTAAAATATTCAATTTTCACAATTTAACTTTAAATTCAATTTTAAAAGTTCTATAACATCATTCTAACTCAAATATGATTTATTATAACTTTATAAATCATTTTTAATCACATTAAACCCAATTTCAAATTATTTCAGGAATTTCAAATATTAAATTAATAATTTAATTATCCAATTAAATTACTATATTCGAAACTAAATTTATTCGACTTACAAATCTTACTTGTTAATATTTAAAATCAATTAAATATCTGAATTTAAAATGACAGAAATTCTGGGTCGTTACAATCTTCCCCCCTTAAAAGAATTTCGTCCTCGGAATTGCCAAGTAAGAAAAATGCCCCAAATCCATTAACTTTTCAAAAATCCACTTAGTGAAAATTTTATATTCACCTTTATTCCAAAACCTTTAACTTCAACCAAAACAATGGTTTTCATTTTCTAGTTCAATTCCTACGTTTTCATTACAATTTAGAAATCAACTTTTCATTAACAAAAATTTTCCAATTTTTTTTTCAAAATTATTCTAACTCCCAAAATTTTCGGAAAATTTTGGCAGAGTCTCCTTTGTACGGAGGAGCTTTTACAAAATCACAATAGATATAAATATATATACATCGACCCACACGGTCAGAAAACAGTTCATATTTCATATTTTTATTGCGTAGGCGTACCTTTTTAGCATTTTTAAGCAAAGCAGTTCTTTATTAAGCATTTTAGCGCGACCCAACCAGCCGAACGGCAGCCACTGCACCTGTACTTACTCAATTTAAACACGTAAGTGACATATATATAAAGTTATTAACAATTTACTCTTTTAAACAACTACAACACATGCATATTAAAAGAAATGCATACTAAACAAGGTTTATAAGCAACTTATATAATTTCGACATCACTTGTAATTGTTTACAACCAATTCATATACAACGACATTCATTTCTTCATTTTCAATTAGTTTACATTCACTAATTTAAATTCAAGTTGGTTCACTTCCAATTCAAATTCCATCACATAGCTTTCAATTTTTATCAATTCAATTTCATTAATACTTAATGAATTATACTATATACAATCAACCAACAATCATATAACAACCAATGTATATTCAACACAACCAAATTTATTCACTTTGTTTACCTTCAATTTGGTTTAACACTTTTTAATTTTCCAATTGGTTTAATATTCTATTGATTTTCATTCAATTATTCAATTCCCAATTACATTAGCTTTAATGAATTAACACTTACATCCATTATTCCATATTAATTCATTTACATTAGATTGATTAACATTCAATTCATTTGTTAATTTAATTGCTAATTCATTTTATAAATAAAGTTGAATCTCCTTTATATAACTCAAGTTCACCTTCATTTAATTTACTTTATTATTTTATTTAGATACCAAAATCAACTTCATTCAACGTTACCTAAGTTATATTCCATTTCAAATTTCCACTTATAAATCCAATTCAGATTTTGTTTTTTCTTAACAAAATTGTTTAACCATTTTAACAATTGGTGTTACTTACCTTTTCTCATTCTATAGGTTATACAACTTATTATTCAACTTTCCAAATCATATTATAATCACTTATCTAATCCCATTCAAATCTGATTTAATTTATTTAACTTTACCAAAGCTGAATTTATTATCTCATATTATAAGTTCAAAACTCATTTCTACTTATATTCGTCAATTACAACTTTGATTTTTAAATTAAATTTGTTTATCACAACAAAACTTAAAATTTCAATTTATTATGGTAGCAAATCCATCACACAGAAACTCGAAAATGATACCGATGATGCTGCAGTCATCACCCTTATTATTTCCTAGTAACAGTAGTGAATTCAGTGTTTAATATTCTTTTAAAGTTTCCTTTTATTTATAAATCACATTTATAAATCTTTTTCTCATATAATTTCACTATTTTACTTTACTTATACAAGATTATTTCACAATTGTAAATCATTTTAATTATAATTCTATACTTATACAATTGTTGCTCTTATAAAATTTATTCTTTCATAATTGTTGTTTTTATTTAGATTATTCAAACAACTTTTATTAATATATATATATATTTTCTTACATTTTCAACAACCAAACAATTAATTTATATACACCTCAACAATTTCTGAAAAATTATTTCTTTATATACAAAATATAATCGAGGTAAAATTATTTCATTTACCCAATTTAAAACCATACCATGTCGGATTATCTCGTTCAAGAGTTTAGAAACCCCTATAGATACAGTTAGCTAGACTGCACCGACCAGAATCCATAAACACTCAACCGATAAGTCAACACAATACAAAGCAATTTCATATTCACTAACAAATACGCGCTCATATCTATTATTACACTCACACTCATTCTAGAGTACTACTGACTCTATCTCTAATGAGTAACACCCAACAGAGCCAAGGTTATCGCTTAACCATATGCTCTGATACCACATGTAACATCTCGACATTTTCGACTTCCGAAAATCGACATCAATACGTCCACTGTATCAAATGTCGCACAAACGAATGCTGGAAAACCGAATTGTTAGGGTTAAAAAGAAGAGGTAGAAGAAGACCGAAAGAAAGAAAGAAGAAACAACAGAAACAATATCAGAATCTCACATATTGCAGCGGAACAACATATAATAGATAAATGAATAATCTTTAAATCAAAGAACTATATCAGTTTATACATTACATCATCAGAGTCAATATACACACAATACATCAATGGACAGTTATACAAACTTGTCCTCATACAGAATACACAGCGGAATAATAATATCATATACAAGTGATACGTCTCGCCATCCAGCTCGCCACTTGAGCTCCAAAGCCTCCTGAAATCTAGAATGACCTGATAACCTAACTCTAGGCTACCCGTGTGGAAAATTATGGGCACCCAGAGTTTAGGAAAGGAACAATAAACTCCAGGTCAGTCATTGGACTGGTGTGAGAACTAAAAATAGTTATTATCTTTAAAACAACATCAGAGGAAGTAAAAGACATCTGCAATGCTTTTTGGAAAATGAAACTACCATAAGGCCTCCCGCCACATACACAATGCAAACGCAGAATTGGAGAAGATTTCTCCTTATGATAGTCAAACATGCTTGATACGCATAATCAGTTTAATATTATTATTAGTGCATAGTGTGGAAAACATTTCGAAAGTATAATATTAATCTTAGCCAGCATAGGCATTCCGCACTTATGCCTACTATAGCTACTATGTTCAATAGCAGGTTACCGCCACATTCCATAGTAGGTTATACAACTAAAACCGTACAGGGTGCGTATTGTTTCTTTGGATTTTCCAACAAATGGTCAGGCTAAGGAACTTCCTACTGCCACATGGGTACGCCTTTGGCGGGACGTCCCGAGAGTCAACCTGCTCTCTGCCAACACAAGGCCAGGTTACCTCTTACACTAGGTAACTACTACACGAATATGCCACCCCCCGGTCCTTTGGGACCTTTATCCGAGGCGCCACAACAAAACAACAATCACATAGTAAATGAGATTGGAGTAACCACATAGGTTAAATACCAGGGCTCCATACCTGATACCACCCTTTTCCAGAAGGAAATGACATACCCTAAAGGGAGCGACCCTCATAACCTTGCCGCATCATTCCTGTTTCGATCATTTCCGGGTTGTGAGGTCCGACGAAGTCTCGTCCACAAAGCTATGCTTTTTCCACAAAGCCATGCTTTGATCAACAAATGATCAATAAATAATCATCACACAGCAACACTCAGCATGCCACATTACCAAATAGGGAATATATCGCTGATAACCTTCAACTACATAACCTCTGAGCTCGTACGTCTCAGAGAAGGGTGCTAAGCTAAGAGAATAAATTCTCCGCCACCAACAGAAATGTATTTGAAAGAAACCTGCTTTATATCTCAAAGTGTAATGTCAGACATGTAACCATACAAGTCTGTTCCGGGTTCGAACAGAACCGAAGGCACTTCCAAAGAAGCCCTTGCAATCCGGTATTCACAATCCCGATCGAACTTCCCATCACAAAGGAAATCTCTATACCGTAGCTAACGGTGCAGAGACAATCGATAGGTCATCCTATCGTTTTCACAAATACCCGGTCTTCACCACCGGTCTTCAAATGTTATCCATATCATCATATCACTTATTCGGAATGGGTTATATGACACAAAGGTCCTTTCTCGGCTAAACCGAATAGTGAGCACAATATTTAAAACATATGGATATAGGGATTTCAATTAAGTCACAACTTATTACCCAAATCCTTTCTTTCAAATGGTTTAAACAAATTACCATTTTAATCTTTAAACCAAAAGATTTACTTCACAAAGTTCACCCAATTTTAAAAAAGATTCATTCACAGATTCCCAAATCATTTCCCATTTCAATTGGATTAACCCATTAAATCTTTAAATCAAGATTTAACTTATAGCTTTCAAAACTATTCACAATTCAAGTCTTTTATAATATAAAAGATACACCTTTTAAAATCTTCTTTGATTTCAAGATAAAGCTTAATCATCTTCACAAAGGTTAATTCATAGTTTTTCCAAACTATTCACAATTTCATTTCAACTTGAAATGTTTCGATACAAATTGGAAATCTTTTCACTTTATGAAAGCTATTATTATTTGAAAACAGATAGTTTTCGTTTTGGGAAAAACTGTTACAATTATACAGGTTAAAGCCATCCAAGTATAAAACTTGGATTTAAATTTAAATTTCCAAAACCATATTTTAAATGGTTAAAAAAACCCATATAAACACCTTTTATACTTGCATAATCTTTTAAACCAAAATTCCCAAATCATTGAATTCAATTTCAAAATATTGAATTCAAATTTTAAATCAAATTATTCAAATTTCAATTTTATTAAGTTATTTAAAATAACTCTTATTTTTTAAACTCATTTTCAAAAAACTTTCAATTCCAATTTCCAAAACTAATTTGGATTCAAAAATTCAATCTTTAGAATTGTGAAAAATCTATGACTTAACCGATTTCCACGTGAAATCCACATTGGTGTGTGTATGGTGTAGTCCAGGGGTTTAACACAATAGTGCAACAACATCCAACCATCACAGATCAGAACACAGAAATATAGTTGATAAGCGGTATAAACTATAACGCTTATCTTTAATTCACAGATCACAGATATTCATATCATAGATAAATAGATCACAAATCACAACACAGAACAGGATATATCACAAAGCATCACATATTTGAGATATCAAATAATTCAACATCTAATACGATTCAAACATCCATAAGTAGGATTACTTTAATTATCTGACTAATTTAAATCAGATAAATTTCTATGAATAAATTTTACCAGTTATGGTAAATTAATAATCAATTAATTACAAAAACATTTAATAAGTTATCCTTTAATTGATCATTCTTCAACTTATAAATAATATTTTCGAAATCCATTTATTAAGCCCTTTTTCTCGAAATTTGAAATTTTATTCAATATTCTTAAAATTTCAAAAATCCAATTTTATTTATTTCCGGTATCTAACGATACCAAAAATATATTCGCCTAAACCGTAGCCTTCAACAATTTCAATCACAAAAATAATCCCACGGTGATTATAAATAATCAACACACAACATATGAAACAAATTCAAATGTTTGAGGAATCCAGTTGGATCCCTCCAACCTGTTTCCCTGCATCCACAGATGTTAGCACAATACCAATTCCACTTCGAGGTGGAATATCGCGGTATATGGGATTTATAAAATACTATCCGCTATTATGCGGCGCAATAGGGTCTCATCCGCTATATAATGCGGGAAATCAACTCCAAGTACATATATAATACCAATTCCACTTCACGGTGGAATATCACAGTATATGTTTTTAATATAATAACCTCCGCTTAATATGCGGCGTATAGGGTCTATTTCAATACAATAGATAGCAATTATCATTCAAGCACACAATCAACCAATTTTAAATTTAACTATTTAAAATCTAAATCGAAACAAATATTCGATTGAGTGAGAAGTTCTCACCTTGCTTCTAAAAACAGTTGTAGTGTTTTATTTCGAATAAAATTAAACACTCGTTTAATTTTACCCGAAATTATCACTAGTTCCAATCGACTCCAAACCAGCTCCATTGCGTAGTGCTCGTCAATACGGTTCCAACGCCACTTGTTTCGTATGAAACGGACCTCGTATCACAAAGTTATGATAGTTTAAAGTTTAAACGAATTAAATATATACAAATTTCACAATTTATTTTCAATTTCAAACCCTAGGCAAATCTGGGCCGTAGATTTTTGCAAACATCAGATCTGTTCCGTTATTACTTTCTTCTTCCACGCGCGTTGCTCCCAGGCTCATCACGTAAGAATCGAACCCATAGCCGCCGTTCGTTCAAGAATTTTCGCATCACCTATGACCAACTAGAAGATGATCAGAGGCCGCCATATCGAAGCGCTACTCGATCACCACCATCGGCCCGAGTCTGGTGAAGCTCGGCTATGTCCTTTGCTCGAGAAACGTGCGCAACCTGATGCCAAACACGGGCAAAATTTGCATCCAAATGACGACGTTAACGAAAACCGACCGTTGGATCGATAGATCTTGATACGATCTTCAATGTTGTAGTTGAAAGTATTTGCTAAAAACTGATTGATTGAGAGATTTGGAGGGAAGAAATTCGAAAAGTATCGGCCATTGAAATGTAAACGGCGGCCTGAGAAATAAGCTAGGGTTTCACCTCTTAACGCATATATATATATATATACACGTATATATATATATACGTATATAATAATATTAAATTCATTTTAAAATGACTTTTTCAAACGAACTCCAAATCACACGTGCCGCCTGGCATTCATAAGGTTTTACCCACGTTCCGGACACAATGGAATAGGTATCGAGAGCCAATTCGATCATATGTGCGAGTTACGGAGATAAACGATCAAATTTAAATTAAATCGATTAAACTAATTTCTATGCGTTTTGGCTTGCCCCGGACAAACTGTAAGTCCGATTGACACAAAATTTGAAATCTTACAATAATTTAACTTTGCGGATCCGATGAAACTGGTTTCGTCGAAATCCGAGACTATTTGAAAAATGACTATTTTTACTCGTCGATTAAATATTAAAATATTCAATTTTCACAATTTAACTTTAAATTCAATTTTAAAAGTTCTATAACATCATTCTAACTCAAATATAATTTATTATAACTTTATAAATCATTTTTAATCACATTAAACCCAATTTCCAATTATTTCTGGAATTTCAAATATTAAATTAATAATTTAATTATCCAATTAAATTACTATATTCGAAATTAAATTTATTCGACTTATAAATCTTACTTGTTAATATTTAAAATCAATTAAATATCTGAATTTCAAATGACAGAAATTCTGGGTCGTTACAATGTTACACCGATACATACATACACTAATCAATCCAAATTAGCCTTAATTATACATTAATTATCAGATTTAAACACTAATAACCCTAATTAACATTTCTCAATCAACTAATATACGGTTATAACCAACCAATGTGTTATTACCAATAAATATAAGCATAAATTAACACTAGTTTTACCATAATTCAGATTAATTAGTTTAGGGGAAGAATATACCTAATTTTTAATGAATTGAAGGCGTAGATGGTTAAAGATTGCAAGTTGATGAAGATTACGACGGAAGCTGACGGGGGGCCGCGGCTGGCGACGGTGGGTTGAGTGAATTTGGGCGAAATTTTTTAGTTTAGGGGTGGAAGATAATGAAGGAGATCGGGCTTGGCTAAAGCTATAATCGCGACATTCCGATGGCTTTTGACGGACGTCGACGGCTTTCGACGGTAACTTTCCATTTCAAATCAATTTAAAAACTCTTAATTAGTTACACAATAGTTAAAAATTATATTTAAATTCATAAAACTGTTATACATCATAAATTTCACCGAATTTGTGTAACTGACGGATTGAAAGTTGCATAGAATAATTGTTTGTGTTTGATTTTCAATAAAGATAAATATTGAATTATCCAATAAAAGATTATCGACAACACTGATTTAATTAATCACAAACCGTCATAAAATTGAAAAATTGAATAAAAACATCTTTTTTAATTTATAGAAATTAAATTAATACTTTTAAACTAATTTCAAACTTTTATAACTAATAAGTTATAATAATAAGATAAGTTAAATTAATTAAAAATGATGATCCATCGATAGCCATTGAAAATGAAAATGACGGAGCCGTCGAAGGCCGTTGGTAAGCTCCACTGCTATTTTACCCTTTTTTAGTTGTGAGAATAACTAACAAAAACTTATATTCAAATAAAAATGTCAAACAATACTAAATAAAATTTCAATTTCATTATTGACAACACTGGATATTTTTCATAATATAAGTAATTTTGTTATGGTCCAGTTTCTTGCACAAACTACATCTAATAGTCTTGTTGATTTCTCCAATAGACTTGATTCTATTTGAAGTAGAAGGTCGACCGACCATTCTTCCTTGTTCAGAAGGAGCAATATAAATATCTTTAGCAGTAGCAACTTCCACATTGAAAAGAACAAGAATTAATAGAATGAGAAAAAGCAGAATGAAAATATGACACTTTGAAGTAATCATCAACAAAGTCATACACATTCAAATGGTCACAACTCATAATGACTATAAAATCATGAGAACAAGAAAGTCATTAATATACCACATATTACAAGAGTAACATCGAGTAGAAAGATAAACAAATTTTCTAATGGAAGAATGAACCCAGGGCCAGCCCAAAGGGCATCCCACGGGCTAGGGAAACCCCCCACGCCAAGGGTAACATCTGAAATAATATATCATATAATTTATATCATTAAGAAAATGAATATACTTTTAAGTATGTGTAGTTGTAGTGTACTAATAATTTATCTTATGTATTTAAAATTTGAACTAGGTTCATCTTGCATGTGAATTAATACCTGGTTAAAATTAATTATTTTTTGTTTGGACTTAGATTATAAAGTGAATTGTATTTTTGTTTTGGGCTGGGGCAATACAACCTATGGGCCGGGCCAGAATGAAGCTAAAAAATATATTCACTTAGCTTGACAACTTCCCATCTAGATCCCTCCAAATATAGTTGTCTCAAATGATCTTCACTAATAGAACATAGAACATTGTTCCATGTCGGAGCCAAATCTCGACGATAAAACATTAGATTCATTAACTTTGATCTAATTTATCTAGACAAGCAATAATGATAAGGTGTCTTTCTTCAAGAATCCATTTATTAAAACTTTCGGCATGGTTGGAAGTCATTTCTCCATATCTATTACCATGAAAAAAGACATTACAAAATTTATCACATGGAATACCATTCAAAAAGCACCACCACTTTCCTAAATTCAACAAGTGCAAACAAAAAATCACTCAAATTAGAAGCATATGCAACACGAGAAAAAAGACCAATCAACCATTTTTTCTTACCTTTAGGAAAATAACTTTAAGAGCACTTTTCAAATTATTATTAAAATGATAAAAATAGGAACTATGAAACGAATTAGGAAAAGCCTACGAAAACAATAAGAAGACCGGGAGGACGATCTGATATAAATGTGTAAGATCTAACATTATTCGAAAATATATCTCTAAGTTGTTCCCAAAACCAAACCTAATTAAATCCATCCTCACCGAAAGCAATAGCAAATATAAGAGAACAAGACCTAAAAAATGTATATAAATATAATATATCAATAACATGCAAAATAATAACATTTGTAGTATAAACTGCAAATATTTGAAGTATAAACTGCAAATATTTGCAAAACAACAAATTTTCAGTCTTACATTCAAAAGATAAAGGAATTAAATGAAAAATTAAAAAAAGTTACCTTCGTTACCATATTAGTAGCTGCCATTAAACAGCATTGAGCTCTACCTCCCATAAATGTACCATCCAAAAATATTAGCAGTCGATAAAACTGCAATCCATGAATACATGCTTTTAATCCAATAAAAACCCTTTCAAATTGACGAGTTTCAGAATTTTGCTCCAAAACAACTTTACTACCAACATTAGATTTGACTATTGTCTCACAATAAGACTTTAAATGATGATAAGATCACAACATATCAGAACCAATGTAATTCTTTAAGAGCCAACCTCTTACTACTATATGCATAATGATAATTCAGTACAATACTATATTCATTTCGAAAAAGATTAATAACATCTTTAGTCCTCATTAAAGGATTAGCCCAAAAATGATCATATACAAATATCGTAATAAACTTATTAGAAACAAGAAGATGATTTATAAGAAAATTACCAGCACCAAGAATGATCAAGTTGATATTTTTTAGTATAGAACCCTGACTTATTAACAGACTTAAAAGTATGAACCCTAAAACCACAACCCATCCTAAAACAAACAGTAGTAATTCTTAGTCATATTAAGCATGTATCAATTTTTTATTGAAAATAACATAACAAAGCGAAAATCTTTAGCACCACTAGGAAAATGTTGACCAATTCCAATAAAAATAGTCCAATCAAAATCATTTCTTAATAATTGTTGAATAAAAATTGTAATAACCCAGAATTTTAGTAATTTTAATTTGGTATATTTAATTGATTTTAAATATTGGAGAGTTAATTTTATAAGTTAAATAACTTGGGCTTCAAATATAGCGATTTATTTGATAATTAAATTGTTGAATTTAATAATTGGGAATATTTAAAATAATTGAATCTTGAATTTAATATGAATGAAAGTGATTTCGAAAGTTGATTTTAAATCTACTTGAACAAGAAGGAAGATAATAAACTTTTAAATTTGATTTAAAAGTGTCTAGACCGATTTTCAGAATTACTCGTTTTAATTAACATGTAAAAAAATAGCTTTGCGGGGCACTGTCGTGGAATTGGATGAAACCAGTTTTATTGGATCCGTAATAATGAATTATTATATTTTATCCAATTTCGTGGTGATCGGACGTATCCTTTCGACATGCGAGATCGAAAAGCATAGAAATTAATTTAAGGAATTTATATTATAATTGGGTTTGAAAATCTATCTTCTGCATATGATCGAATATGGTCTCGAGATTAGTGACATTGTGTTCGGAATATGGGTATTACAAACAAAATGTCAAGTGGCACGCTTCATTTAGAGTTCGAGAATTTTGAACGTTTAAAAGCTAAAACAATTTCTAATTTAAATTTTATATGTGTGTGTGTATGTTTGTATGTATATAAGTCCATAACTTTGTCCATACTTTCAGCCATACTTTTCTCCCATGCCTTCACTATTAGAACCATACCTACTCTTTAAATATAAAAACGCACCAATTAGAGAATAACATTCTCTGTTTTAAACTTTCAAATAAAACATGGCCAATCCGACGACTCATGATCGCTGGAGCCAATCCAAGCTAAATCGTGCCTTGACGTCAATAGAAAATTTATAGAGCTTGGTGAGACGTGGCCAACGATCGGTTGGATTCGCATGGAGTTCATCAAGGTGGCGGCGGTTGGTGTTCCAAGTTGGCGCAGTTTTGAGTTTTATGCGCACCCGGGCTGCTGGCGAGACAGGGAGGTTGAGGCGAGGCGCGCGAGGGTTGCACGGCAATCGGCGACGTGGTGGTCGGCGACGTGGTTGCACGGTGGCGCGTTCGTTTGGATAAAAAAATAAAAAAAGAGAAGCAGCACCTGGAAATTGCACGTGAGGAAGAAAGGTTTAGATTTTAATTTTATTTAAATTAAGTTAATTATTAAGTTGAATTATTTCAAATGTTAATAAATCCGTATCAAACACGTACGAGGTCCAAATTGAACACGATGAGTCGCGTTGCGATCGATGAAGGCTACACTATGGAGTTGGATTGAGTGGATTCGGAGCTAGTAGAAATTTTAGTTAAATTGAACGTTTGTTCAATTTTAATTCAAAAACAGAATGATTTGGCGACTATTAAAATCAATATGAGTTAATCTCACCTTTTGGTTAACTAGAATATTATATAGTCAATGAAATTTATTTATTGGATGTGTGGATATTTTATTGTTGGTTGTTGTTGACAGTTGGATAATTTACTAATTATTATTAGTTGGATTGGATATATTCCCACCTATTAGAGCGGATGAGGCCCTATTACATTCCCGTGTAAGAGCGGATGACCTTTTGTATATGAATCCCGCCTCGAAGCGGTTGATTTATATTTTTATGATTATATACCGTATGTGATGCAGGAGGACAGGTTGGAGGGACTCAACGGGATTCCTCACACTGTTGATTTATTTTTATAAAAATTGATATATGATATGTTGGACGTTATAATTGATGACATGGATACGATTTTGCTTATTTAGTGCTTTAGTAGCATTGGGCCTTATATTTTGGTATTTTAAAATATCATAAAAAAGTGATTGACCTTAAAAGGGGAACACAAGTGATTTTGGAAATTATATCTATTCTAAGTAGTTTATTTTAAAATCAAAGGTATAATTTTTGGATATTATAATTTAATAGTTTTATAAAATATTTTAAATCGAGATTTTAGAACTGTAAAATAAAGATTTCTAAAATCTTAAGATAAGTCCGCCTTTTATAATAAAGGATATGATTTTGAAAAAGAAAATAGAAATATTTTTATATAAATATTTATTAACCATTTTATATAAAGTAATATATATTTATATAAGTACATATATTAAAATGGAATTTATAAACGTGATAAGTTATAAAAGTAATATTTTACAAAAGAAGAGGAGATTTGCAAAATCGTAATTTTGTTAGAATAAGTATGGATTTATAAACGGTGTTTATAAATAAAAGAAAACTGTTATCATGGGATAGATTGGAAAAAATAAATCAAATGGTAGATTTATTATACGATGTGGAATGTCGTTTAGAAAATAGTTGACTCTATTTTGGAAATTGAAAGTAAGGATAAAATTGGGATTGTTAAACGATATTTTATAAATTGAAAGAAATTTATATAAAAAATTCATATCTATGGAAGCAAGGTTAAAACGGTTAAAATTATGTTTTCAATTGGACTTTATGAATAAGTGAGATTTATAAAGGAATGGAGTTATAAATTGGGTTCATAAATAAAGAAATTTTATGAAAGGAAGTTTCATAAAATAGAAGAGATCTAAAAATATAGCTTTATAAATATGGAAATGATTGTGTGGAAAATTGATTATGGACTTTTATCAAGGAAATATAATTATGCTTTAAAAGTTGTTTATTTTAATATTGTTTTAAAGTTGTTTATCAATATTTTAAATATTTTGAAGAGTTAATTATTTAAATAACTGATATGGTTTGAAATTAATTTAAATTATTTATCAAGTAAGGCTTTGAAAATTAATTATTATTATTTATAATAATGTAGAAGATGAATTATTATCTATTATTTAATAATGTTTTAATTATTATTTAAAGAGGTTTTAAAGTTATTATTTATTTATTTATATTGTTTAGTATTATATAATAGTGTTTTAAGCAAAAGATTATAATTTTATTTTAAATGTTTTTGAGATTTATAAATAGGGTTTTACAAACAGATGTGGATTATAAGAGGAATCTTATAATATGTTTTGGAAAACGTAAAGAAAGATTGGTTAAAAGATAAAAAGGTTTTATGAATGATTTTAGATATTTATAAAAGAATTTTAGAAGTGGGTTTATAGATTTATAAAAGGAGTTTTATAAATTGTTTTGTGGATTTATAATGGAGTTTTGAATGATTTTAGAATTGAATTAAAAGGGGAAATCTTCCCAAATGTTGGTGAATATACTTATAATGTTGAGATAAGTATATGATTTTTTTTCCGATATTGAGACATAGGGATTTGTAGGTATATATGTATATCTTTATAAAAGTATTTTGGTACAAAATATTTACAAAGTGATTTGAGTTAATTGAAGGATTTGTTGTAGTGTTGTTTGGTGCTTAACCAATGTTGGGTTTCACTATGGAATTAAATCCCTGATTGAATGTTTGTTATTCGATAGTTAAATAACCGACTATCGAAATTAGACCCTAAATGTAACTTTGGAAATATCTAGGGGAAACATGTGAGTTATATGGCATAGTCATCTCCGATGATGTTGTACTATGCGTATAAATCTCGTTTCATTCTCCTAGGATAATGATAAGGAAATCCGTTCACTAATGGTTAGGAGGTGATCTCCGCTCTTATCTTTGTCTGTTTATTTCCTAAAGAACTGGGTTGAGTTTACCAGGAATTATCAAAAAGTTTTTTCGAAGAGACCGGAATCGGGTATGTTATCCAAAAACCACTTCGATCCAACGAATGCGTTTCGAAGTGAAGACATCTTGAAGATGAAGCTCTTAATTTTCCCAATGTATTCCTTTTAAGTCAATTTTAACTCCAAACACTTTCGATCCCTTTCTATTTCCATGCCCAATATCCTTCTTGCTTCTCCAAGATCCTTCATTTCGAATTCCCATTTTAAACTCAATTTTAAGTTGATGATTCCATTCTTGTCCTTAGAAGCAATAACCATGTCGTCCACGTACAAGAGTAAATACACCCAACAATCATTTTCTAACTTCTTGAAATATACACAAGCGTCCTTGATGCTTCTATTAAAATCGTTTTCAAGCATAAAATGATCAAATCTCTTGTACCATTGTCCAGGTGATTGCTTTAAACCGTATAGTGATTTCTTTTGCTTGCAAACCAAATTTGATTTTCCATCTACTACAAACCCTTGTGGTTTCTCCATGTAAATGTCTTCATCTAAGTCACCATGCAAGAAGGCGGTTTTCACATCAAGTTGCTCCAACTCCAAGTCATGTATAGCAACTATGGCAAGTAATATCTGGATAGAAGTATGGCGCACAACTGGTACGAATATCTCATCATACCCCTTTCCCTTCCTTTGTGCAAACCTTTTAGCCACTAGCCCAGCTTTGCGTCTCCCATCGTCCTTTACCTTGTATATCCATTTGCACCCAATAGCACGGTTTCCTTTAGGAAGTGGAACCAAATCCCAAGTTTAATTCTTCATAAACAATTGCATCTTGTTAATCCAAAAATCACCTTTTGGCTGAGTCGGAACCTCTATAAGCAAAGAACAAGTGAGAAGAGTTCTAGCCAAACCTTTTGAAGGAGTCGAAGAGAAGCTGCCATCAAAACCGGAAGCTTCAAGACCTTTCGAAGGTGTCACAAGGTTTCTCCAACTAATATCCAAAGGGTTCTTACCTTTCAAAGAGGATAAAGGAATCGAGAGCAACCTTCCGCCTTCATTAACAACCTTTCAATTAGATAAAGACCTTTCGATCAATTCGAAGCCACACCTTTCGAAGACAATGAAGAATAGCTCTTTGAATATATGCCAAACCAATTGAAACCAATGGTTTCGGCTTCATTCAAACAGCTAGGAAGTAAGTATTATCTTGAGCAACCCCTTCGAAAGCTATAGTAAGCCTTTCAAATTGGTCGAAACCAATATGGTCCAGGAAGGGTTCTGCATCAGATCAGAAACAAGAGCATGGGCATACCCAACATCATCGAAACCAATGAGCAGGGGCTATCGAAAAAGTCAAAAGTACTTACGAGAAAACTCAAAGAAGAGAAGTGTCACCACAACTTTCGATAAAGGCGGCAACATGCTCAAGTCTTTTGGCAGCCACCATCCGACCCAGTCAAGAGCTTCAGGGTCGAAAGGTGCTAACCCGCATCTATAAATAAGACCCAAGGGGTCATGTTTTAGGGAGTCGATTCCTCTCATTCTCAACTTGTATACTCTTAAGTAAAGTCCTGTAACCGTAATTTGTAAATCAATTTGGGAGTATGAAGAAATAAAGTCTTTATAGCCGAATAAAGGGAAGTTCTGAATACTTTAATCTACTTTACTGTTCCATTAAATATTTTGTTGGATTTACCTTTATATTTCAGCTTTGACCTTCATCAAAGGGCTACTATCGACATAGTCTAAACCCCTATAAGTTCTAATAACTTCCGTAACCAATTCAGAGCAATCTTCTTTCTGAGCTAAAGCTTTTAACAAGGTCGAAGCCCATCCTCTAAACACTGAAGGCTAAAATTATTGATTCAAACCCAAGGAGGTTATATCCACAACTTTCGACCGGATCGGAAACCCCACCTAAGATCCCAATCCAAAGCCTAAACTACTCTAAATTCCAAAGTTCTCGATAAGGTCGGAGCTCAGACGAATTTTCTTGATTCAAGTTTTATCATCAAGGTTACCACGCTTCTGATAGGGTCGGAACCTCAATATCAGATTCTTGGAATAAGTCCTAGCTATACAACCCACAAGGCTTCCAAAAGGGAAGAAACCTTTTAAAGGAAAACTTTCTAAGATACTTCTACCAATTAGAAAGAAAAGCCTTCAAAGGGAAGGTTAATCCAACCCAACAAAGCCGAAAGGTCACCAAGCATGGAACCAACCCCTTTCAACATAGTTGAAAGGTTTGTTTGGATAATTCTAACTTGCTAAAGTCTAATCAAGACAAAATTCTAAAAGGATTCACTCCTTCTCTTTTACTCTACTTGACTAAAGGATATTTACATTCCTTAGCATAATTTTAGGGTGTTGACAATAAATCTTGTTAACATTTTTGGCACTAAAAGGAGGGTTCGAACATCCAACTTGGTTAAACCCCCAACACCACTATTCTCAGCCCTATCTTAATTTCATCTACTTTGGTTAGATCATGGATATAAGGATAAAAGATGTAAACAAGGTTCATTTGAACCCTACTTAGAAACATTTCCCCCAATGATCATCAAGGATTCCAACCAAGACGAAGAGCAAATATTAAGTCTAGAAACTCTTAGAATTATAAACAAGAAAAAAGCGGAATCTTAGATTCTGAGAAATGGAGTCTAAATCCTTCTCATGTTGGCCCTACCCCATTTTTGCACTAAGAAAGAAAACAAATGGAAGTGACAATATCTTCAAACAAATGAGAAAAACTATCCAACATTATTTCAAAGGCACCATCTTTGAGAAAGAGATTATGGATGATTACAATGCCTTTGCGCATAAGTGGCAACCAACTACAACAAAAGCACATCCAACTCAAGAAATTCAGAGGGTGGTAAACAGAAAAGTAATCGAAGAGTGTGAAATAATAAGGCCAAGAAATAAAAAGTCAAAAGGCCATCCGCAGGAATCAAGTTTCAAGTCTAGACTTCCAAATGAGTGCAACTTGACAACTTCTATAGAGAATGTCTACTTGCTTACAAAAGATGAGCTTAACTACTGGACATCACAGAAAAG
Source organism: Allium fistulosum (assembly GCA_030737815.1). Classification (NCBI taxonomy): domain Eukaryota; kingdom Viridiplantae; phylum Streptophyta; class Magnoliopsida; order Asparagales; family Amaryllidaceae; genus Allium; species Allium fistulosum. Next base: position 906,557,291 of record CM060903.1, read on the forward strand.
GAGGCCAAAACATGAAAGAAACCAGGGAGGATCCTATTGCCATTACCACATGATGAATGGTCACGAGACTAACCATTGTAGAGCCCTGGAGGGGATGATCAAAAATTTCTTTCGCAAAGAAAAGATCAAAGAATATGTAAAGAAAATTTGAGAAAGAATCAATAAAGAGTTGTTTTTCAAAGAAAAATCTACATGGTTGGGAGTGAAATGCTCCTTATATTTGGATACTACCTAAGATGGTAGTCTACCTAAGATGGTAGAAAAGCCTCTGTCCGTGCCGAGATGGCCAGGGCAGAGCACCTCCTAGAGGGAGGGTGGAGTAAGCCTTTATCTGTGCCATAAGATGGCCAGGGTAAAGCACCGAACAAGCCCTTATTCACGCCGCAAAAGGGCCAGGGTAAGGCACCTCCTGGAGGGAGGACGAAGTAAGCCTTTATCTGTGCCATAAGATGGCCAGGGTAGAGCACCGAACAAGCCCATGTCCGCGTCGCAAAAGGGCAAGGGCAAGGGGCCTCCTGGAGGCAGGTCGGGTAAGTCCTTGGTTCCAGTTTCTAAGATGAGCTAACCAAGAGCATCAGACAACAATGGACAAAGATGTCTAGGCCCAAGAAGAGGCCCGCTAAACAATGGACTAAGATGTCCAAGCCCAAGTAGAGGCACATTCTATAATGGACTGAGACGTCCAAGCCCAAGAGGAGGCACATTCAATAATAGACTAAGATGTATAAACCCGAGAAGAGGCTCATCAAATCATGGACTAAGACATCCAAGCTCAAGAGGAAACTAGACAAATTACTTCTATACAAGACTTGAAGGGTTCATACGTCAAAGGAGTAGAACAGAACTCCACTTATAAATACCCGATTCTGGGTTTCGAGATTTACATTTATAAACATCATCCGCTAATACCCAAATATGGGCCTCGGGTCACTCATACTGGAAATTCATCTATTAATACCCGAATCTAGGTTTCGGGTCTTTCATTTCTAAATGTCATTTATTGATAACCAAATATGGGTTTTGGGTTCCTATCGACCACTGATTATCTTAATATACCTGAATCTGGGTATCGAGACAATTACTTATTTGAACCCTAATCTGAGTGTGAAATTTCAATAATGGAATTCTATTTTTCTATCACAATTGCCCAAATCTGGGTCAAGGAATATTGTCATGAAGATAACTGTAAAGAGTATCTAAATCTGAGTTTTTGATTTCTAATTTACCAAATCCCATTAATGTCAAGGAATGGGTCGAAGGATTTCTACTTCCGAAATTCATATGGCGATTTCTGAATTTAGTTCTTTATTAAATATATCTTAAAGGTTACATTCCAGCATTTTGTGCCCTTGTGATAAGGTAGGATTTTCTATCAACAAATTTCAGATATTCTAGCCAAATCGTTGAAGTTAAATTCTCGAGCATTTCTCATCACAGTTAAAGATGGGAATAAAATGTTTGATGTAGATTATCTTTCATGCAATTAACGAGATGATTTGTTAATTTAAGCAAATAATATACATAGACTGGTATGTAAATTTTAAGCTAACAATTAGAGATACTGTTTGCTTCATACTTTACAAGAAAGTCAACATAGCAAGGAGAAATGAAAGATTCAACAAATTCGGAAATAATGAAGTAGCTATCAAAAAGCATTTTAGAAATGACATCACAGAATAGGATAGCAAATCAGGTGATATTTTCCAAATTTATATAATTTATATAAGTTGAGATAATGAAGATAATAACATCTTTATACAAAATAAGTTTATTTCAAATCAAGTATACAAATAAATTACAATTCTATGGCAGCCTTGTCAAGAGTCTCAATGGCTGAAGGATCCACCACATGACTAATCGCAGCGCTGAGAACCTCTTTGAGTTTCTTTTCATTCTTCCTAGCTCTGTTTTCATCATCGATTGCGTCAATGTTAGTCTTCAGAGCACGGTTAAAAGCTCTGTTTGCAGCCCTAAGAGTTTTTTTATCCCTTTCTAACTCTACGACGCGCTTCAGAAGGGAATATTTATCTCGTTCAAGCTCTTGATTTTTAGCAGCATAATCATTGATAGTCTGGGAATATTTGACTTTCTATTTCTCATCAAAATATTTGGCTATTTCAACCTTGACTCCCTTGCCCCCAGTTGCCCACGGCGTTCTCGTCTAAGCCCGGGGGAGGGTTGAGCATAGTAGGGAATTTTTGGCCCACAAGAAGCTTCGACCTTGTGGGTTTAGCAGCCGTAGGAGTATGGTGAGGGACCGACAAATCAATACTTGAAACTTTGTCCACCATAATGAATTCCATAGAAGCACACTGTGTCTGGCTATCCTTTAATTTCAGCTCCAAGTCACTTATTTGTTGAATAAGCTCTGACATCTTGTGATCAAAGTCGATTGAGGGATTTGTCTTCACTCGTCGCTTAAGCGCGACAATCGTTTCATCTTTACTTTTAATTTCATCCCCAAGATGGGTGATGTGATCTTTTTGGCCGCTGGCGATGGTTTTCTGAATAGCATATCTTTTGTGCCATTTTACAGCCTCGATATTACCGCCAAAGCGTTCTAATAAGATGTCGTCGCTAAGCACAATACCTCCACTTCTTTGCAACAACTTCTCTCTAAGAGCATCAACATGTGACGATAAATTATAAGGAAGAGAAGTTGTAGATAACTATAGCTCATATTTAAGCAAAAGAAATGAAATAGAATCAAAATCAAAATGTAAAATTTCTTTATTATTACAACAAAGAATTACAATTCAAACAACAACGAAGTCAAAAAATACAATAAACAACTGATTGACATCTAAAGCTTAGAAACTACATTTTTAACTTTGTTTAATGAATTAGCAGAAAGATTAACTGCGGAATTAAAAGGAATATTTAGTCCCTCTGGGGTTAATACTGGGGGATATTTGCTATAATCCACTTCCCAGCAGGAGGTCTATCATAGTCGCAAATTAATTATGTGTGAAATGTCCTAATTTCTTTAAAAAAAGTCTCTTTCTCATCACCAAGAAAATCAAATCAAAGTCGAGGATAATCAAAGTAAAGTTTTTGTGAATCTATGAGGAAGCAATGTCTTGCTAATTTTGAAGATTTTAAAATTGACGCCTTTTCGAGATAAAATCGTCTCAATTTGACATATTGGCTTAAATGGTTTCTAGTGACAAGGCGACGTAATGAACAGTCACTCTGAAATAATATAATAAAGCAGACCTAAGCATAAAAAGTAAAACTAAAGCAAACATTTGCAAATCGATACATCATAACATTTCTTTACAGCTATTCGTCTGGTTCATACAATATAGATTTAGAAAATAATCCTGATACAAATTTATCTTTGTAATACTTAAGCTTTTTATTGGGAGATTTTGAGGAATCGACCTGACTTGTGGTAAATTCCAACAAGCTACGTGATGCGGGTCAGATCTGAATTCATCTAAGTATGTTTTGGGGAAACGTCTAAGTAGACCCCCACTGAATTCACCTAAGTACGAAATGTCAATAATCGAATGTCTATAATAAGTTTTATACAAAAAGTTAACTAAGATGTCTCTCTCTTTAATCAGCATCCAAAATAGTAAGAAACTCTCTGTTCTCCTTTAAGAGAGCGTCGTATCGGAGGCGCGCTCTCTTTAATAAGGGGGCAGCCCTTTGATGTTTAAAAGACGCCAGTACCGAGGCACTCCTGTCGAGATTATGATACTTTTCAGAGAGTACATTGTGTTCCCTTATCTATTTGTCTAATTCCCTATATACACTACAAGAAAAACAGTCTATTATAGCGGCATATAGCTGCTATTAAACACAACTATAGCGGTTTGATAAACGCCGTATATCGATATGTTATAAAAAAAAGAATTGCATATTTCTAACATAAAAAAACCGCTATAAAAGAGCATGATTTCATAGCATAAAATAGTTGCTATAAAATGGTTATTCTATAGAACCTATTTCACGCATATATCAATATATTTATAGTATATTCTACATCCATTTACATCATATATATACCGCTATAAAATGTGCAGATACAATAACACCTCTTTGCCGCTATCCTTTGACAGTAATCTCATACACTACATTATCTTTTTATACACTTATGTCATATAGTTATAACGCTTTTTAGGAGCTATGCTTTATTTTACTATATATTTGATGCATCCCACTATTACATTTTAATAATAACAATAAAAATGAATCTTCTTTAAATCGATAACAATTTGAACAATGTATGAATGAAAAAAATATAATAATCAGCAAATGTAACGCAAATTCATGATAGCAAAATAAAGTATCAACTAACAAAAAATAAGTTCAATACATGAGTTACCAAATTCAATACATATTCATTATAACAAAAGACAACATAGTTCAAATTTAACGTCTACAAGTACCAAATGCATCACTAAGAACTTGAACTGCTCAAAGCCTTTCTTCATGCATGTCTTCGGTCATTGGTAGTACTTCCTGAAAATTCAGAACAAATTGAAAATAATTATAAAAAACTATGATGAAAATTACAGGTTATTGGTAGTACCTTCTATTATTATATGGATGAAGATTTACATAACTTTTTTAAACATCAAATTTTTCTTAGATGGATGAAGATAATGTCTTTTTGCATGTTGCATTACAACAGCCCACGTTTGCTTTTTCTTAATAATACAAGTGCACGTACACACATGCACCAAACTGCACAAACACCCAAACTTGCATAAGCACACACAACATCGAACCTACACTTGTTCAATAATTTAAATGAATCAATAGGCAAAATGAAGCTTTAATACTCTTTGCAACAATTATGGTATTACCCATTTGGCCCAAATATACAGATGTTTAGTATAATAATGGTAAATTTCTACTTAGGAAAATACAAGTACCCATTGCATTTACCTGGCTAGAGCAATTCCCCAAGTAGCCAAGGCATATATATGGTTCTTGTCACTGTTGCCGGTATAGGAGATGCATCCAGTTTCTTTCCTTTCGACTTGCACATGTATTACCATTTCTTCTTCGGTTTTAGAACAACCAAGTGATCATCTAGTTAAATAATTAAAAGTGGAAGTTAGTTATACTTATATGTGACAGAAACTCGAAGGAAATCCATGCCAATCCAACTGTTCGCTTTAGGAAGAAGAAGTTCTACCAGGACCTTGCGTACTTCTTTGTCGTACAGATCGCCAAAGGAAATAGTTAAAGTGCCTCCAGCATTGAGGTCCTTAGACATTGGATAATAGCCAGTGTTCACATTCTTAATCATTGTCAGCTGCAATGGTGGCACAGTAAGTGGTGCCACTATTAGCGTCAGGTCCTCAACAACTACAGTTAGAAGCCCTGCCAAAAACTGTGAAAATACAAGGCTCAACGTACTCGTGTTTTGAACATCCGAATAGGTGCCTCCCTTGCTGCCTTTTGCAATCTTGTTCATCACCTATTCATATATATGTACATTAGGTTTAGTGGCATTACACACATCATACATACATACATACATACATATTGTTGAATTGATGTTGAACTTACCCTGGAATCTTCGCCATTGCCAAAGCTGAATATGAAAACGGGTACCTCTTTCATCTGAAGTTTAGAAATATAGTAATCTTTTTCTTCAATGGTTTTACCAGCGGTTTCACCATCGGACATAACCATGATTGCTGTGGTACGACCTATGTACCTGCGTGCATTAATTACATCTAAGGCATTCGAAATGCCAGCCGGAATGTTTGTGCCCCCTTTAGCTTCTAAACTGTTGACTATGCCTTTGATCTGTTGTTAAGAATCTTCGGTTATCTGACGCAATCGACATCGTCTTTTTACCGTATGGTTGAAAGAAACAATGGAAAAATGATTAAATAGGCTAAGTTTCCTAATAAGGAATCGCATCGCACTTTGCAATTTGGTTAATCTTTGACTCCGCTTATGCTCCTGCTGACATCTAAAACAGCCACAAGATCGAGTCCAGTTCTATCTTCACTCAGTCCAGACCCTGTCAATTCCATTTAAGATTTATTTCGAAAAGTTTTCCAACAAAGGATTTTAAATGGCTTATTACAAGGATTATTACAAATGCAACAGTGGTTGAAGAAATTATATTTGTGCTATCTGACCTAAAGTGCGACATTCTTCAATCATTTCCATTATCCCATGAACATTTACGCCGCTAGCGTCTTCATACCGAATGAATTGTAGATCAATGACCACCGAAAGAACATCAAACCGTAGAAAGATCGTCTGTATCGACTACAATACCAGCATCTTATTCTACTTGAGTATATTCATTCGGTTTTGGGAGGGGGTTGGGGTATAGGGTTATTTTTATTTTATACGTTTAATATTAGTTTTATCTCTTATCATTTCTTATTCTAAATACAAAAATATTACATGTAAATTAATTATCATTGTATATATAATACTATAAAAGAAATTTAAAGACTACCAAAAAGAATGGTTACTAGCGTTACATAGAAAACTATGTTACTTATCAAATTTGCTAGCCATGTACCGCATCAAAACAATGTTCATCCCACAAATATTAACTCACCGGATTATATAACAAATTTGATTACTATTGCATGCCAATGAAAAAAATGTTATTAATCGAAAGTGGATCTGCAATATGGGCTGCAATTATAGAGTGGGAAGACTAATATGTGAAGCTGAATTATTTGCTGCAGATTAAACATCAGCATCGTAAAGGAGAAGAATAACTTGCAATAGAACATGTGTGACTATCACAAGGAGCCATGAAAAAATACTAATTGAAATCGAATATAATGCGAAGCATGAACATTGTTTTACTGAATGATGTTGTTGCTAGGTGTATTATATACAGTAGCCTGAACTTCATGAACAAAATTGGCAGTACATAAGACTGATAGAACTGGTGTCGTTGGATTGTACTATAATATGGTTATGTAATAATATTATTATAAACTTAATTTTTATGAAACTTATTTATTTTTTAAAAACTTTGTTTATTAGTTGTTAATATTGCTATTATGGTTTTTATTATCATTATTATTAGTAATATTATTATTATAGTTAATTTTCAAAAACATTAGTGAAATTATTATATTATCAATTTAGTGATTTATAATAAGCATTGGATGAATTATTACTATTATTATTGTTATAAAATTGGTTAATTTTTATAAAAAAATTTAATTTTACAAAACATAATCGAAGAATGTAATTATTATTATTATAGGTATTAGTTAATTTTTAAAAACTTATTTATCATAAACATTAGTTGAATTATTATTATTATAAAACATTAGTTAAACAATAAATTTTATGAAAAATAACAAAATTAGTAATTTTTATAGAACAATTAACTTGGTTGATTTTATAACGTATTATTATTATTCAAAATTAAGTTAATTTTTATCAATCTTAGTTAAATTTTTATAAATTTAGTTAAAATTTAAAACTTAATTAACTTGGTTAATAATTTATTAGTTATATGAACAAAGTTAAATTTTATAAAATTAGTTAATTTATTATTGTTGTTGTTTATATATATATAGTTATTTTTTATAAAATTTAGTTAACTTGGTTAATATTTTATGATTTATTAATAATGATAATATTATTATATAAGTTTAGTTAATTTTTATAAAACTTAGTTAATTTGGTTAATATTATATAATCTATTATTATTATTATTAATTAGTTAATTTTTATAAAACTTAAAGTTAATATATTATTATTATACGCTTAGTTAATTTTTATAAAACTTAGTTAACTTGGTCATTACTTTATAATTTGTTATTATTATTATTATTATTGTTTTTCTAAACTTAGTGAACTGTTATTAAACTTGGTTAAATTTTATAAACTTGGTTTGTTTATTGTTATTATTGCTATTATGACCATCGTCATTATTGTTAGTATTATCTTTATAAACTTGGTTTGTTTGCATAGAAATGAAGATTAACAGAGTAAAAATATGGTCAATATAAACGGTATAGATTTGGAAGTTTGGCTTCACAAGATATTTCACAAATTTCTAGCTTTATTAGAATCCCAAGTGGATTAGATGATATAAATGAATAAAAAGGAAAGTCAAAAAATTTGCAGAAGTTTCTATACAAGTAATTGCCCTGTCCAAGTGATAAGAAGGAGGCTTACCAATCCCATTTTATCAAATTGGAGCATTTAATAATTACTTGTTGAATTCTAGCTTAACTGAAAATAAATCTTTGGGTTTCAATTATACAAGTAGGAGAAAATAAAGCTTTGGATTTCAATTATACAAGTAGCAGAAGCAGGAGAAGCTTTGGGTTTCAATTATAATCATTGATCGATATAATATAATGTCCACATGTAAAGAAACATATTGGTTGTTAAGAGCGTCGAATAGTCTATAAAAATAGAATTTATTTCCCATTCACTATAAATTAATTTATACACAAATATTGAAATGATACTATAGAACATGTATTCGAAAAACATATTTATGGCATTCAAGTTGATGCTTAAACACTAAAAGCTCCTTTCTAAAATCAACATATTCTTAAAAGGAAAAAATGGTAGCTGAACTATCTTATTACATGGATGAGAAGCAATAACAGGTTACATATTCCTGGTTATTACAGTAACTTTACTTAATATTAGTAACTGGATATAAATTTGACATATTTTTTAAACCAAAATTAATCTATCGACTGAGGATTCCCATATGAGTTCAAATATGCTATAAAATTTATCGATAGTGGACTCCCATATGGATTAAAATATGCAACAAAATTTATCCTAACAAAAAAATCTGGATTTAATAAAAATATAAAACTGCTTTTTCCCTAAACTATTGCAATTTAGCTACATGCCTTCTCTCTTTTTGTACCGCAACTGATTGGGATCAAAGCCATTTTCAGTTGCACCATAAACGACCCAAGTTTGTGTGATGACCATGTAATATTCACTCCTGAATGGTTAAGCAACCTTTAATGCATACGTAATAATAATCATGTAGATATTATCAATTGAAAAATAAAGAAAACTAAAAAAGAAGTTTCTCGAATTAAATTGTAGAAATGTCTCATGAACCTTGGCATTAAGTTATCAACAAGTGTATAGTGCTTAACACACTGTTCAGTTATAAAACCATTTGGGAACTTCATTTATAACTACATAAAAGTAGTTTTGAATAATGATTTTTTAACTTTTAAGTGAAAAAAACTTAAAAGGTAAAAGTAATTAGGAAAATAAGTTGAAATTAGGATAGATTTCAGCAGTAAAAGTTAAAATGAGCCATAAGTGAATATTTGTTGCTAGCGACTTATCTTATAACTCATCAACTTCTAAGCAACTTATTTTACCATCTTATAAATTGTGGGCAAACATAGAAACGGTAATATAAGCACCTTATAGTTGTTTTAACTACTTCTAGGTACTTGCCAAATATGCTCATAATTCAGCCCTAACCCACTTATTCAAGTGTTTCTATTCAGCGATAACCACTTATTATAAACATAAATTGGTTGATATGTACTTTGGACTTGTACATCTGGAAAGCAATAGTAAATGTTTCATGTTTCATCTTGTTAACAATATTTCAGTTGAGAATATCCTTCATATTCTAATTTCTCAACAAATGTCAGTAAATGTTCAAATCTGAATCTTTTTAAACAGCTGAACTAGTGTGTGAATGTTGCCTATAATAAGTCCAAGTATGGACTAATTATTTCTTTCTCAATAATAAAATTTCTACTATATTCTTCAAACACAACTTTTACCAAAACTATAGCAAACAATTAACAAAAGCCTCTATGACAAATCCATCCAAACAATGAACACTTACAAAGGTTAAACCTTTATAAAAGAAATCATACCTCATTCCTGTAAACATCCCAGAAAGAAATACTAGTGTAATCTCTGGTATATTTAGGTGAAAAGCAGCTAGTCTTTATCCTCAAAGTATATGGGCATGCTCCCTACTGCATATTTTCCTGCAAGATTAGAAAAAAATTACACAACAAACTGATATATGTCTAGTGCTTCAAAATTCAAATTTCACCAAACGAAGTTATGCACTTAGCATACACCCAAATATAATGGCTCATGAAAAACCTGCACGGTTTTTTTAGTTGACTTATTAGACACAAATGTCTATATAAATACAAAATCAGATTGCACTTGATTTTAGTCAGCGGATATGAAGCAATTCTAAGCCTAAACTTGAATGATGACTTAAAACCAAAAATATATCCACATTTGACACTACAAACAATGATTGAAACAGTTAAAAATTGGTGCATACTAAACTGAACTCTTTAGAGGTAAGAACAAATATAGAAGTCAAATGCCAATGCATCTTTTATTGCTACCTAACTCTGTCGGTTTTACAACCATTTACTCTATCACTTAAATCAAAATGCCAATGCTACTTTTACAACCATATATATAGCTTGCTTTTAAGAATATATATACATATGTAACTTGAAAAGTGTGTCACAAATACTTGAATAATGAATTTACCACTTAACTCTATTAGTTTTGGGACTAAACTTAATACGGATACAATTTAGTTTTTCAAAGCAATTAATCGCAAGATGTTAGTGCTATGTTTGTACCAAACCAGCTATCTTTTTTTTATCATGAACATATGGAGTCTATAAATTTTTTTGTCTATTATCACAGCAGATAATTAATATAAAGTGCATGCATAGATTATAGATTTTGACCATGGAACATATTATTCTCGACAAAGATCATATATAGGAATCCAACATCAAATATCTCAGCTACCATCATACTGATGATCTCTATTCAAATAGCAAACTAACTTTATGATATAAGTAAACAAATGGGAGTTCTACTATATTTAATTTTTTCATATACGTATAACTAATGTCTCAAGCAATTATGGAGCATATCTAATTGAATCGATTTACCTTTCGAAAATACAGATCTTGAAACTAAATCGTTGTTGTGGTCATTACCGTGCTTCGATGCGGTCGATACTGTGCGTCCATGTTGTTGTGAGATGCTTGACTCGAGTGGGATGTGGTGCGATAGCGTAGAACAAAACCAACGGCGGATTAGAATGACGTAGAGCGTATATCGGCTGGCGAAGCGGAGTGGATTTAGGGATTTGTTAGAGAGGGAATTAAAGTTTCTTCGGTTTGAGAAGTGGAAAATAATGGAACGAAAAAAAATAAAGAGGGAAGAGTGAAATAATTTTTGAGCAATTGGCGGCCATCGAAATTAATTGGGGCAGTAAATGTTACGTAGATAATTTCTGCTGTAAATAAAAAAATTAACAAAAACAATAACGCTATGGAATAATGCGTTATCTATTAGCGTTATAAAAATTATACTTTCAGATAGTGATAACTTGTTAATTTCGGCTTGTTTTCTTTCAAGTTTTGTCCTATAGGGAAGGGTGGACATCTTCCTCATCTAAGATAAATGATTTTGCACTAATTATTATTTTTGAAGTGAAAGATATTTAAATAGAGAATCCCATACCTAAGAAACTGGGATGGAACCTTGGGAAGCCTACTCTTTCCCTTTTGGATCTTCAGCGTGAACAGGAGCAGGCTCATCCTTTACAACAATAGAAGGTCCGGGGGATGCAGGTGTCTGAGGAGATGGCGCTTTTTTAGGAGGCTCAGCATTGTCACCACCATCCTTTTCAAAAGTTCCAGAAGAACCCCCTTTATCTCCGTCAAAACCTTGGCCTCCAACAAGGTTATCATCGTCGTCGTCATCATTATCGGCATCACTACCATCGCCATCATCGTCGCCTTTTTCCTCAGCGGCGTCATCTTTGTCACCCTCCTCCTCATAGTCTGATTCAATTTCGAAAGAGGGAACATCAAAAGAAAGAATCTCAGAAGCATTAATTTCTTCTTCATTTGCAGGCTCAATCCTCTGCTTCATTTGATTAATCTTGCCCATCACTCTATCGATTAAGGCAGAATCAAGCGAAGGAAAGCCAAAGTCTGGGCATTTCTTGTAGTTGTCGGCGTATGCATAAGAGCACCTTCATAAGTCTTCAGCATCATTTTCCCCAGATGGCTCTGACAAATTGGGACACTTGCTGCTTGACATCGGTAATGGTATGGACAATAAGTTTTAACGAAGCTCTGGTCTTCTTGAATTTTTTCTTCAGAGAGATGTTATTTGCGACCAAGCGAGCCTTCTCGTCTTTAGAATCTTTTAAAGTGAACTCCACGGTAAGTTTCTCATCGGTAAGGAGTTGACGTGCCTGCCTCTCTTTTTCTAGATCAGTCTCAGCTCAGGAAAGAGATGCTTTAACTCTTTCCAACTTTGTGGAAGCGTCATTTTTAGCAACAGACAGAGAAGACACTTGATTTTTGAGCTTGGAATTTTCCTCCTGAAGTTTGGAGGATTCAGCGGAGGACTTTGAAACATGTTCATTCAAAGCTAACAAACTCTTAGAAATCTGAAAGAAAAATGTAACCTAGGTTAGTGATTTAAGAGAAAGCCAATGGTGAAAAGGTCAATTGAAGAAGAGCTTACCAAAAGTTGTTGCTCCATTAAAGAGCAATAGTGCCCCGCCAAATCTGGAGCAGAAGAAGGTGGATGAATAGAAATGAAAGATTCTGAGTGAAGAATAGACTCAACCATCTCTTCAAAATTGATGGTGGAAGGAGAAGAAGATTCTGGCAGAGTAGGAGCATGCCATGGGGTAGGAGGCATATTCAAGGCCAGCTACATTTGGGCAAGAGCAGCTAGCGAATCTAAAACAGAAAAATGAGTAATAGGATCAACTACAGCCGGGGTTTGTGCTGGCTTATCTTTGGGAGCCTCCACAATCGGGCTCTTCAGAACCTTTTCAAGAGATAAGCGCTCCTCCTCTTTCTCCACATCTATAACTTTAGCAACTTTCTTTGAAGGCTCAACTTCAGAAGATTCCATTAACTTCCTTTTAAAAGCTATCTTGGATTTAACAAGTGATTCTATAACTGACGACACTCCGAAAGTTGGAGGAAGAGGGACAGCACTACTGACGGGTACGGTGACTTGAGTAGAAGCTGATACAAGTTCAAACAGATTAAGAAGTCAGCCAAATAATTCAGAGAACGCCAGGGATGGAAATCAAATAGTTGACCTATAACATACCAGAGTGATCGGCACAAATGGGCGACATAGGATAAAAATTTGATGAGTCTCCAAGGGAGAGAAAGCATTTGCCACGAGAAGTGTGTTGCATAGATGGAAGAGTTCCTAAAACCTTCTAGCCTGCTGGCAGAAGAGAGTGTTTTTATAGATTGGTGGGAGTCAATAGCGTCAATCTACTCCCGACTTGTCTTGAAGTTGCAATTAGAGAGTTGATTATTTTCTTATCGTCATCGTTAAGTTCTTTAGCAGGAACACCTGATAAAAGCAGTGATTAGGTGATAGAAAACATCAAGTACAGAAAAGCAACAAAAATCATGACTTACGGGGAGAAGCAAAAGTCCCACGGATGTCAGAAGAGCACTTGATGAAGAATAACTAGTTTTCCCGGTCCCCGAACTTATTAACCCCGTCTGAAATAAACTTTTTCTAGGGGTTGGCTCTGTATGTTTGATTATTATGATTGCTCAACTTGACCAGCCGGGTCAAGTAATTCAATACTTCGGCGTTGAGAGGTGGAAGGCCGGTTTCCAATGCCATCATTTCTAAAGATAAGAGATAAGTATAGACATTTGGTGACAACTGGATTGGAGCAATCTCGACATGAGAGAGGAATATAGATAAGAATTCTGGGAAGGGCAAGAATCCAATATGCCATATGTGGATGGCAGTATAGGCAAAAAAACCCTTCAGGAGGGTTGTTGATGGTTTCAATCTCTTTTAGGGGAATGACTTCGATACTGGTAATGCCAAAGTCATTAAGGATGGCATCTATTTCATCCCGACTTGATATTAAGGAGTGCTTGGAGTTAGCTTCAGCTTTCTTTGGGGAACGCATGACTCTGCTAGGTGAAAGCGTATCAGTTATTTTTTTGACTAATTATGAATTTAGCATATCTTCAAGAACAAGTCAAAGAAACCTACTTAGATAATTCAAACATAAAAAAATACAAAACTTCAAATTTAAGTAAAAGTTTAAGTTAAAAATCAAAGTCATTGGGCTTTTGATAAAGTCGAAAGGAAAAAGAACATCAACGCTTAACAAAGTACATCTTAACATTGTCGAAAGCCTAAATAAAAGTCTCCTTGAGCTATCGACAAGGTCGAAAGAATAAGACAAAATATTTGTTTAATTAACACTTTTCAAAAGTGTCGAAAGCTTTAAAGGAATCAAATTGTTAAAGGGAGATAGATAAGATCAACTCAAAAACTTAAACCAAAATATACATTACAAACATTCAATAAAACAAGTAACAAGACCCTTCGACACTATCGAAACAAATCACTTAGGGTTCTTGAGGAAAATATTAACGTTGTCGAAACCTAACATATTCATTGAAGTCGAAAGGTTCTAATTAAACTCATATGCATTTAGGATGTTTCGACAAAGCTAGACAAAAACAGTTCTAGGGGGGTTTCGACATAGTAAATAAAGGTGGTGTCGAAGGGGGTAGAAGGGGTTTGATAATACAAAAAATTAATTAAGGAAAATGGGTTGCAATCGAAACAAAGGTTCTCGACTAAGTTGAAACGTTTTGTTGTATAAGGAGTTCCTACTCTCTACTTAATAGCATAACCTTTCGACAAGGATGATCTAATCGGCATTACAACACCTTTCGACCCCATCGAAAAGGGCTAAGGAAGCAAACCAATATTGCCACCTCAATCTCTTTCGAAGGGATAGAAAAGTCATTTTGTGGCACCAATTTTTCATCTGTACGTTTGAAACTTCTGGGAGAAGAAAACGTGTTCCACCAACTTCCTCAAACCCGATTGCAATTCTAGGTTTTCAAAAATTTCTTAAAGAGCAAGTAAATCTAAAATCGATCTATCTCGATTTCAAAAGTATAAAAATGATCATCAAATTGGAAACTCAAATTTACTAATGGTGGAAAAAAATAGTAAATTTCAGATTGAAAATTCAAACCTGATAAGGAGATGAATTTCAATATTCACAATGTTAATTTCTAGATTATAAACAAGAAACAAACTCTATTAATTCCTAAAACAGAATTCAGAAAAGCTTCTCAGCAAATCAAACCAAATCAACCTCCAAAAAATCGAAAGTCGGACTTTTATAAATTAAATTTCAAATTTGTAATTTGGAAAAGTGAAGTTCGATTGAAACAAGCAAAATAAAGTTAAATTTAAACATATGAATGAGATTTGATGATTGCTTGGGTTTCTGAAAGTAAACTGGAAATTTGAGGATTTATGGAACTATTTTACTCACACTTAGAATTTTGATTGCAGAAAGAGTAAAAGAGGAAGAAGAAGAAAGGTGTACTTTATAAGAATAGTCGCCCAAATTATCAACTGCTGGATAAGATTTGAATAGACGGCCCAGATCCATGTGGAAAAACCAATAGGCTGGAAGCTTCTAGGTTTTGACAAGGTTGACTTGATAAGTCAAGTGCATCCTTTCGCAAGGGGGGGGGCAAATGTTACTCCAAAAATCACCTTTCGACTGAGTCGGAACCTCTTTAAGCAAAGAAAAAGTGAGAAGAGTTCTAGCCAAACCTTTCGAAGGAGTCGAAGGGATGCTACCATCAAAACTGAAAGCTTCAAGACCTTTCGAAGGTATCGCAAGGTTTCTCCAACAAATATCCAAAGGGTTCTTACCTTTCGAATAGGCTAAAGGAGTCGAGAGAAACCTTCCGCCTTCATTAACAACGTTTCAATTAGATAAAGACCTTTCGATCAAGTCGAAGCCACACCTTCCGAAGACAATGAAGTATTGCTCTTTGAGTATACGCCAAACCATTCGAAACTAATGGTTTCACCTTCATTCAAACTGCTAGGAAGCAAGTAATATCTTGAGCAACCCCTTCGAAAGCTATAGTAAGCCTTTCGAATTGGTTGAAACCAATGTGGTCCAGGAAGGATTCCGCATCAGATTAGAAACAAGAGCATGGGCATACCCAACATCATCGAAACCAATGAACAGGGGCTGTCGACAAAGTCGAAAGCACTTACGAGACAAAGCAAAGAAGAGAAGCGCCACCACACCTTTCAACAAAGGCGGCAACATGCTCAAGTCTTTTGGCAGCCACCTTTTGACCCAGTCGAGATCTTCAAGGTCGAAAGGTGCTAACCTGCATCTATAAATAAGACCCTAGGGGTCACGTTTTGGGGAGTCGATTCCTCTCATTCTCAACTTGTATACTCTTAAGTAAAGTCTTGTAACCCTAATTTGTAAATCAATTTGGGAGTATGAAGAAATAAAGTTTTATAGATGAATAAAGGAAAGTTTCGAATACTTTAATCTACTTTACTGTTCCATTAAAGATTGTGTTGGATTTACCTTTATATTTCATGTTTGACCTTTATCGATGGGCTACTATCGACATAGTCGAAACCCCTATTAGTTCTAATAACTTCCGTAACCAATTCAGAGCAATCTTCTTTCTAAGCTAAAGCCTTCAACAAGGTCGAAGCCCATCTTCTAAACGCTGAAGCCTGAAATTATTGATTCAAACCTAAGGAGGTTATATCCACAGCTTTCGACCAGATCGAAACCCCTACCTAAGATCCCAATCCAAAGCCTAAACTACTCTAAATCCCAAAGTTCTCGACAAGGTCGGAGCTCAGACCAATTATTTTGATTCAAGTTTTATCATCAAGGTTACCACGCTTCCGATAGGGTTGGAACCTCAATATCAGATTCTTGGAATAAGTCCTAGCTATACAACCCACAAGGCTTTCGACAGGGACGAAGCCTTTTAAAGGAAAACTTTCTAAGATACTTCTACCAATTAGAAAGAAAAGCCTTCAAAAAGAAGGTTAATCCAACCCAACAAAGTCGAAAGGTCACCAAGCACAGAAACTAACCCTTTCGATACAGTCGAAAGGTATGTTTGGATAGTTCTAACTTGCTAAAGTCTAATCAAGAGGAAATTCTAAAAGGATTCACTCCTTCTCTTCTGCTCTACTTGACTAAAGGATAATTTACATTCCTTAGCATAATTTTGGGGTGTTGACAAGAAATCTTGTTAACACATCACTTCCTCCAGGGCACAAATCCACTTCGAGCTATCACTCGACTCCATGACGTCATCAAGGTCCATCGGCTCATCTTGGACTACATGAAGAGCATAGTCCAACTTGTCACAAAAGCTAAGATAGTTCCAATCACAATATTATTGGGTAGCCTTATAGCACGACGACCAACCGGAGTAGCAATACCATTACCCAAACTCCTTTTGGCTCCACCTTGAACCGAATCCTCTCTAGAATTATGCACATCACCAACACCACTAGAGGCACCATGTGTACTATGTGATGTCACATCAAT
Organism: Allium fistulosum; assembly: GCA_030737815.1. Lineage (NCBI taxonomy): Eukaryota > Viridiplantae > Streptophyta > Magnoliopsida > Asparagales > Amaryllidaceae > Allium > Allium fistulosum. The sequence goes on from CM060903.1 coordinate 906,574,680, forward strand.
CGCTTCTTCCTCACAAGCATCTTCAACTGCTCTACTCTCTCTACACCTTGGACAAAATGTGGAAATAACTTCCTTCTCCTTGATTCGCCATAAACCGAATCCGGAACATCTGTAACATCCCCTATTTGGAAGCCCGAAACTAAGCGATACAAATGCTGCAGTCATCCATAGTATTAATTTCCGATGACCAAATACGGTAATGTTAATGGTATCCATAATATCAGAAGCACTTGAATATGAAATAAAATCATCATAGATTAAAACACTTTTCCGATTACATTTCAAAACAACTTTTCATATCCAAGTTACATAATCTCAAACATTTCCCAGGTTCAGATCAAATATAATTATTACAAAAAATGCCAAGAACGACATATGAAGATACCCCCTTGGATGGCCAGCATACTAAATAGTCATAACAGACTTAATACAACACAGCGGAAATAAAACATAACAACACCTAAATAGCTAACTTCAGCCTCCTACTCGTCTTTGAAAGCTTTATTCGTCCACCTACTAAACCCTGTAAATACTCAACCCTCAGCCTACTCAAATCAATTTTGAGCACTCGAGAGTTTAAGGGAAAAAACATAAACATCGAGTCTGACATAAAGCCAGGTGTGGATAATACTATACATTTCGGTTGTAAGATGTTAAGTGAGACCACGCCGCTTAGTGGAACGGGTTTCCCCTCACTAATATCCTTTTAAAACATATCTTTTGCAAATCATAATCCTACAACCAAAACTGGTTAAAACAATAAAGCAATATCATGTATGCATACAAATTAGGTAACAAATGGACTATCTGTCCGAGCACTATAGTTTTGTTTGGCTAACTATGAACCTTTAGCTGACTCGGGACTACCAGACAAAATAAATAAATAATCTAACTTCTGTAAGATACTCCTCTTCTGGACGGTCTATCCTTAAGTTAATTCTCCCAGGGTCAATTGATCCTAATGGTTTTGCGGGCTCACCAATAACCTATCCTCACTCTGTATATTCCTTTTTGTGTGTAATATCATTTTAGCCTTACCTATGACAAAGCACTACATACTGAAATTTTGGACTTATATTAGCTAGGGTCTAGTAGCTAAATTATAGGGCACGACCCCATACCAGTCTCATCTGGTATTCTAATATCTGATCATTTTACTTAGGGTCATCTACCCGTAAAATTTTCCTTGAAAACATTTTCTCTCAAATTGATTTAAACCTTTAAATCATACTTTAAACAAGGAAATACACTCTATGCTTTACTCAAATCACCTTGCCATGTTATATATACTTTACACAAAACTTTGTTGATGAAAACATTTAAACCTTTGAAAGTAACCCTTTTGAAACCATTGAAAGTACCCTTTCGAAACCAAGTAACTACTTTGCTTTATAACCTTAGACCGAAAGGCCAAAATATACCTTTCGAAACCATTCTTAATAAACCTTTAAAAAAACATTGAAAAACCTTTCTTCCGAAAGCTTTAAAACCTTAGACATCAAAACACTATAAATATTGCCTTTCGAAAACATTGGAACCTTCCATTTAAAAAAATTCGAAACCATTGGGGAACCACCCCTTCGAAACCTTTATCTTAAACCTTTCGAAAGCACTAAATCCTTTTCATAAAATCAAACCTTTCGAAAGAACTAAATCCTTTTCATAAAATCAAACCTTTCGAAATCATTTGGATTCAAGTAAAACATGTGGAATAACCTTCCGAAACCATTAGAAACTATTCCTTTCAACACCTTTTGGGTTTAACTTTAAATAGAACAAAGGGTCATAAAACAACTCAGTTGAAAGCACTCTTCCGAAAGCTATTTCCTAAGTAAATTAGTGATGGTGTCGAAACCAACCCTTCGAGAGCATTGGAGAAGCGGCTAAGTTTTAAAAACAAAGTAACCCTTTTGAAACCATTTGTTTCGAAAGGTAGAGATCGGCGGCAAGAGGTTTCGACCCCTTCGAAAGCATTTACTTAAAACAAAAAGGCACAACCTCTTTCAAAACAATTCCTTTAAAACAATTTGACCCAATCGAAAGCTAACCAAGTCAAAAGTATTCCTTTTGAAAGCAAAGCAGGTGCATTTTCATTTAAAAATAGAGTAAGGCTTCGACCCCTTCGGAACCCCTTGTTTTGACTCTATACCTTTCGCCTATGCCCAATCCACTACGTACCAAAGCTTTTTGATATCATGTGTATTGGTTTCAATGGAGACGGAGGCGGAAGTAAGGTGTCAAAGGCTAGGTGCTGAAAGTGGCAAAACATGTAAAAAAGCATGCAAATTTGATTTTTAACCTTTTAAAGTAATTCTTTTCAACTAACCTGCCATGTTGGTCAAAATATGATTGGTTGCTGATTTCTTTTCTAAGAGTACTGCCGAAATTTTAGAAATAAATAAATTAAATTATTTACAAAGTGCCCCTTCTCCTTTTATAAATATATAAAACATTTAAGTTTTGTACCTTGAATTATTTTATATATCTATTAAAACACTTAGGAAAATCATATAAAAATTCCCATAAATCATTTTTAATATGGTTTCTAACATATATTAATTTCTGACCCAAAACATACATATATTAGCCGTAATTAATTTTAAACCCAAATAACCATTTTCTTCACTAGAAAGTTAATATTAAATACTCATTAATTCAGAAAATTATGAAAATTGAAACCCATCTCTAAAATATCATTTTGGATCTATTCTAAAATCGCGAGGCATTTGGATGTAATTTAATAGGTTTTTCACATTAAAACATATCATATAATTCATATGAATTAGCATAAACCATCAATAAGCATATATATTCAATTTAACAACCAAAAACATGGCAAAACCTTGCAAAATAGTTCGGATTTAATCTAAAACTGAAAACAATCAAAAACATGAGTTGTAGTCATTATTCACCTTAGTTTTGTTATTAAGGAGTTGAGATTTGATCTTGGTTTAAGTTGATTAAGCTTCCTATTAATTCTTGCTTTATCTTCTACTTGATTTTCCTTAATGGTGGCCGACCTCTCTTCTTTTTAGTTTTTGTTTTGAACGTGTAAAATGAATGTGGTTTAAGGATTTGGGCTATAAGAATATACTTCATTCCTACTTTGCCCCTTATCTAACTTCCCTTATGTATTTCATTTTAAATCCCACTTTAGTTCATTAGTTTAAGTTGGCACGGCTACCCCCAATAACATAAATCTCAATCCCCTAACCATTTCATCATTTCATTTAATTTAACTAATTAAATGTCTTAAATAATGTTAACCAAAATTAGGATCGTTACAGACTCCCCTCCTTAAAGAATTTCGTCCTCGAAATTACGATAAGGTACTCAACAAATCAATCAAAAAGGCAAAACATACCATCAAACAAATCAGGATAAGCGTCTCTAATCCTGCTCTCAGTCTTCCAAGTTCAGTCTCTCTCATCTTTACTCCACTGGATTTTAACTAATCTGACTGTCTTGTTGCTTAGCCTCTTCTCATCTCTCGCGACTATACGAACTGGTTTTCTAACTATAGTCAAATTTGGCTCTACTACTAAGTCCTCTAACACAGTCGGTGCTATAATAGTCTCTAAATCTCTAATACACTTTCTTAGATGAGAAATATGGAATACATCATGGACTCCTGCTAAATGGTTTGGTAATGCTACTCTATATGCGAGTTTCTCGATCCTTTCAATAATAGGAAATGGTCCAACATATCTCGGTGTCAATTTCCCTGACCTTCCAAATCTGATTACACCTTTCATTGGTGATACCTTGATGAAAACATGATCTCCTACTGAGAACTCTAAGTCCTTCCGTCTTCTATCAGCATAACTCTTCTGCCAAGACTGAGTTTCTTTCATCCTAGCCCAAATCAACTCAATCTTCTCTGCAGCTTCTCTAACTAAATCCGGACCAAGAACCATCCTCTCTCCGGTCTCTAAGCAACAAACTGGAGATTTGCATAGCCTTCCATACAAAGCTTCAAATGGTTCCATCCGTATACTAGCCTGATAACTGTTGTTATACGAAAACTCGACTAAGTGTAGATGGTCTTCCCATGATCCCCCAAAATCTAGCACACAAAATCGCAACAAATCTTCTAAGACTTTGTTAACTCTTTACGTTTGCCCATCAGTCTGCGGATGGTAAGCGGTACTCATCTTGAGCTTGGTACCTAAAATATCCTATAAAATCCTCCGGAACTCACTAGTAAACAAGGAATCTCTATCGCTTACTATACTACTAGGAATTCCATGAAGTTTAACCACATTCTTCATAAACAACTTAACAACCCATCTATAAAATCTATAGAAATAGAATCCCATTTCCATACTGGAATATCTAATGGTTGAAGTAACCCACTCGGTTTTTAATGTTCGGCTTTTACCTGTTGACAGTTCAAACACTACTTCAACCATAAGCCTACATCCCTCTTCCTGCCTTCCCATAAGAAACTTCTCTTCATGTCCTGATACATCTTAGTTCCTCCTGGATGAATGGTGAATTTCGAACGATGGCATTCTTCAAGAACTTCTATCCTAATGCTTCCTACATTCGGAACACACAATCTTCCTTTCTTTCTCAACCACCCATTCTAGTCAAGACTGAAATCCTTCAAGTCATCGATCTCTGTTCCATTTCTTAACTTCCTGGTCTGCTCAGCTAACACCTGATCCTCTCCTTCCTTAGAGGCAATCCTTTCGATCATAACTGGTCAAACTTCTAAACATGACAACATAGTAGTTTCAGTGCTAGAACTACTCCTAGATCTCCATTGTACTCTGCATGTAGTCAATGTTTCCAAATCCTTCCACTCAGCTATCATCGCCAACACTGCATTCTGATGTTTTCTGCTAAGTGCATCTGCAACCTAATTACCTTTCCTGGTGTGTATTCAATTCCAAAGTCATAAGCGTCTAAAAACTCTAACCACCTCTTCTATCTCATATTCAAGTCCTTCTAAGAGAATAAATACTTTATCGACTTATGATCCATGTATAACTCGAACCTTTCTCACAAAAGGTAATGTCTCCACACCCTCAATACAAAAATCACCGCAGCTAATTCTAAATCGTGTGTTGGGTATCTCACCTCATGCGGTCTAAGCTGTCGAGAAGCATAGGCAATCACTTTACCTCTTTGCATTATCACAGCTCCTGACCCAGTTCCATAAGCATCTGTATACACTACTAAGTCCAGATTCCCTTCCGAAACAACTAACATAGGTGCATTGGTCAATAAGTGTTTAAAGCTCTGGAATGCTTCCTCACACTTATCGGTCCACACAAACTTCATATCTTTTCACGTTAGCTTGGTAATTGGTGCTTCTATTCGCGAGAAATCCTTTATGAACCTCCAATAATACCCAGCTAATCCAAGAAAACTCTTTATCTCAGTCACTGTCTCGGGTCTCTTCCAATTATTCACCACCTCGATCTTAGTTGGATTTACAGACAACCCTTTCTCTGAGACTACATGACCAAGAAACTTCACTTCCTTCTTCCAAAAATGACACTTCGAAAACTTTGCCTTTAGCTGATTCTGCCTCAGCGTCTCAAGCACCACTCTAAGATGAACTTCATGCTCCCTGTCTTCCTTAGAGTATATATAAATATCATCTATAAATACCAACACGAACCTATCCAAGTGCTCTCGGAAAACTCGATTCATCAAATCCACAAAGAATGCTGGCGCATTAGTTAGTATGAATGGCATCACTAACCATTCGTATGATCCATACCTAGTTCTAAACGCCATCAAAGGAATATACCATCTGCTACTTTAAGCTAATGGAAACCTATTGCTAAATCCAACTGGGAAAATTCTTTAGCCCCACTCAACTGATCAAACAAATCGTCAAATCTAGGCAATGGATATCAATTCTTTATCGTCTTCTCATTCAACTTACGATAATCGATACATAACCTTAACTATCTGTTTGGCTTCTTAGCAAACACTGCGGTTGCTCCCATGGTGAACTACTTGGCTTAATAAAATTCTTTCCTTCCAAATCCACCAACTGCCCTTCAACCCCCTCATCTCGGTAGGCGTAATTCTGCTTGGCGGTCTACTTATTGGTTCTGCTCCAAGTACTAAATCTATTTGAAACTCAATGGCTTGTTTCGATGGTAATCCTACAACAGGTTCAAAAACATCCGCGAACTCTTTAACAACGAAACTCGACTCAACTCGTCGTCTGCCACCACAACACCCAATAATGTATTGACCTCACAGCTAGGGTTTTCTACGGAATATACTATCCGATCACAACAGTCAGGGTGTCTAAGTGATATTACCTATCTTGGAAAAATATCCTAGTATCGTATTTACTTAACCAATCCATACCTAAAATAATTCCAAACCCTACAAAATCAACCACATGCAAATTGCAAACAAAGGTATGGCCTAAGAAATCAAACTCTATGTGGTCACACTTCATCCCAAGTGTCGCATACCCTCCTCTCGAATTTGCAACCCTTAAGGATGTAACTAAGCATGAGGGTTCTTGTTTAAGCTTATCTACCAAACAACGAGATATAAAAGAATGTGATGCATCGGTATCAAAAGAACGCTAACTGACATACCATGAATCAAAAGTGTACCTCCCAACGCAGCTTTTCCTTTTTCCTCTGCTATTGGCCTCGAGATAGCTGGCCCCAATGCAAACACCTTTCCTTTGCTATCCTTAACTGGCTCTTTGCACTGGTTCTTATATTATCCAATTTGATCACAGTTGAAGGATCTAATGTTCTTCTTCCCGATCACCTTCTTTCCATCACCAAAGCGACATTCATTTGCAAAATGCCCTTTCTTATCACACTTGTAGTAGATAACCTTCGACTTCCCCTTCTTCGCAGCTCCACCCTTCTGAGCTCCTTTCTTATGGAAGAATTTCCTTTTCTGACTCTGCCACACCTGGTCTTCCTTTGCTTGATTTCTCTCTAGAAAAGCAAGCATCTCCTCATGTCTTAAAGCCATCTCTACTACAACATCACAAGGATCCCTTATATGAGTTAATGTAGCCTTTGCCAGCTCAGGCTTCAACACCCTGACGAACTTTTCATTTCTCTTAATCATAGTATCAATAGTAGCATACACATACCTCACCAACTCCTCAAACCTTGTAGTATACTCTAGCACAGTCATCTCCCTCTGCTCCAACTCAGTAAACTTTCTAAGCAATGAGGACTTTGTAATCTTAAACACAAACCTCTCCTCAAACCTCCTCTTAAACTTGGCCTATGTCATTGTCTCCTCATCAACTCCGATCGTAACACTGTTCCACTAGTATAGCACTGCTCCTTGAAGCTTTCTAGAAGCAAGCCTTCTCTTCTACTCATCATTGATCCCTAAGTCAGCAAAAATCCTCTCACAAAGAAGCAGCCAATTCTCTACTTCGATTGCTTCTTCAGTACCAATAAATGGCTTTCCTCCCAACCAAGCGTAATCTCTATCAGAATAGCATAGTTATTCACTATCGGAGCTTCTTGGTTCCCTCCTCCAATATTAACTCTGACTACTCCAGCATCAATTCCTGCTTGCATCATGTTGACAAAGAACTGATACATTGCTCCCATGTCTACTTGCGGGACTCCAGCACTCACATTTCCAGCTTGTGTCTGACCTTGGTTTCTCCTGCTATTAGGTCTGGCATTTCCATTAGTCATGGTGCTTCCCCCTCCAATGTTAACTCTTCCACTTCTAGCATCCATATCTGCATTCAAGCCTCGTAAGATACAAAAGAATAGCCTAAGAGAGGTAGGAGAATAGAGATAAAGCGTATACTTATATATAGAAAATATAAGTATGTTTCTATAGTGTTATCCCATACCCCGATCTTATCTCTAATTCCTTAGGATTATGCTTTAAAAAATCATTTTAGTTTAAAGTTTTTCATAAACCTATGCTCTAATACCAAGCTGCAACATCCCTTATCTGGAGGCTCGAAGCTAAGAGCTACAGATGCTGTAGTCATCCATAGTATTAACTTTCGGTGACCAAATACGGTAATGTTAATGGTATCCATAATATCAGAAGCACTTGAATATGAAATAAAATAATCACAGATTAAAACACTTTTCTGATTACATTTCAAAACAACTTTTCATATCCAAGTTACATAATCCCAAACGTTTTCCAGGTTCAGATCAAAAATAATTATTACAAGATACGCCAAGAGCGACATATGAAGATGCCCCCTTGGATGACCAGAATACTAAATAGTCATAACAGATTTAATACAACAAAGCGGAAATAAAACATAACAACTCCTAAATAGCTAACTTCAGCCTCCTGCTCATCTTCGGAAGCTTTATTCGTCCACCTACTAAAACTTGTAAATCCTCAACCCTCAGCATATTCAAATCAATTTTGAGCACCCGAGAGTTTAAGGGGAAAAACATAAACTTCGAGTCAGACATAAAGCTTGGTGTGAATAATACTAGACGTCTCGGTTATATGATATTAAGTGAGACCACGTCGCTTAGCAGAATGAGTTTTCCCTCACTAATATTCTTTTAAAACATATCTTTTGCAAATCATAATCCTACAGCCAAAACTGGTTAAAACAATAAAGCAATATCATGTATGCATACAAATCAGGTAACAAATGGACTATCTCTCCAAGCACTATAGTTTTATTTGGCTAACTACGAACCTTTGGCTGACTTGTGCCTACCAGACAAAATAAACAAATAATCTAACTTCTGTTAGGTACTCCTCTTCTGGACGGTCTTTCCCTAAGTTAGTTCTCCCAGGGTAACCTGGTCCTAATGGTTTTGCGGGCTCACTAATAACCTATCCTCACTTTGTATATTCCTTTTTGTGTGTAGCATCATTTTAGTCTTACCTATGACAAAGCCCTACACACTGGAATTTTGGACCTATATTAGCTAGGGGCTATTAGCTAAAGTATAGGGCGCGACCTCATACCAGTCCCATCTAGTATTCTAATATCTGAGTCATTTACTTTGGGTCCTCTGCCCATAAAATTTTACTTGAAAACATTTTCTCTTAAATTGATTTAAACCTTTAAATCATACTTTAAACAAGGAAAATATACTCTATGCTTTACTCAAATCACCTTGCCATGTTTTATATACTTTACACAAAACTTTGTTGATGAAAACATTCGAACATTTAAAAGTACCGCTTCCGAAACCATTGAAAGTATCCCTTTCGAAACCAAGTAACTACTTTGCTTTATAACCTTAGGCCGAAAGGCCAAAACATACCTTTCGAAACTATTCTTAATAAACCTTTCAAAAACTTTGAAAAACATTTATTTTGAAAGCTTTATAACCTTAGACATCCTCTTATCAAAACACTATAAACATTGCCTTTCGAAGACATTGGAACCTTCCACTTAAAACCTTTCGAAACCATTAGGGAATCACCCCTTCAAAACCTTCATCTCAAACCTTTCAAAAGCACTAAATCCATTTCATAAAATCAAAACTTTCGAAAGCATTTGGGTTCAAGTAAAACATGTGGAATAACCTTTCGAAACCATTAGAAACTATTCCTTTCAAAACCTTTAGGGTTAAACTTTAAATATAACAAAGGGTCATAAAACAACTAAGTCGAAAGCACTCTTCCGAGAGCTATTTCCTAAGTAAAGTAGTGATGGTTTTGAGACCAAACCTTTGAAAGCATTGGAGAAGCGACTAAGTTTTATAAACAAAGTAACCCTTTTGAAACCATTTGTTTCAGAGGGTAGAGAGTGGTAGCAAGGGGTTTCGACCACTTTGAAAGCATTTACTTAAAACAATCATCACAACCTCTTTCGAAACCATTCCTTTAAAACAATTTGACCTAATTAAAAGTTAACCAAGTCGAAAGCGTTTCTTTCGAAATCAAAGCAGGCGCATTTTTATTTAAAAACAAAGTAAGGCTTCGACCCCTTCGGAACCTCTTGTTTCGACTCTATACCTTTTGCCTATGCCCAATCCACTACATACCAAAGCTTTTGATATCATGTGTATTGGTTTCGATGGAGACAGAGGCGGAAGTAAGGTGTCGAAGGCTAGGTGTCGAAAGTGGCGAAACATGTAAAAAGCATGTAAAATCTGATTTTTAACTTTTTAATTCTTTTCAACTAACCTGCCTTGTTTGTCAAAATATGATTGGTTGCCGATTTATTTTTTAAAAGCACTGCCGAAATTTCAGAAATAAACAAATTAAATTATTTACAAAGTGCCCCCTTCTCCTTTTATAAATATATAAAACATTTAAGTCCCATACCTTAAATAATTTTATATATCTATTAAAACACTTAGAAAAATCCTATAAAAATTCTCATAAATCATTTTTAATATGTTTTCTAGCATATATTAATTTCTGACCCAAAACACATATATTAGCTGTAATTAATTTTAAACCCAAATAACCATTTTCTTCACTAGAAAATTAATATTAAATCCACATTAATTCAGAAAATTATAAAAATTGAAACCCATCTCTAAAATATTATTTCTGATCTTATTCTAAAATAGCTAGGCATTTGGATGTAATTTAATAGGTTTTTCACATTAAAACATATCATATAATTCATATGAATTAGCATAAATCGTCAACAAGCATATATATTCAATTTAACAATCAAAAACATGGAAAAACCTTGCAAAATAGTTTGGATTCAATCTAAAACCGAAAACAATCAAAAACTTGAGATGTGTAATCTTGGTTTAAGTTGATTAAGCTTCCTCTTAATTCTTGGTTTCTCTTCTACTTGATTTTCCTTAATGGTGGTCGACCTCTCTTCTATTTAGTTTTTATTTTGAACGTGTAAAATGACTATGGTTTAAGGGTTTAGGGTATAAGAATGAACTTTATTCCTACTTTGCCCCTTATCTAACTACCCTTATGTATTTCATTTTAAATCCCCTTTTAGTTCATTAGTTTAAGTTGGCACGGCTACCCCCATTAACATAAATATCAATCCCCTAACCATTTCATCATTTCATTTAATTTAACAAATTAAATGTCTTAAATAATGTTAACCAAAATTAGGGTCGTTACAACATCCGATTAGCTTTCATTCTCCTTGAACAACACCGACTCATCAAAGTAACATGACGATTCACTATCTTCTTCGTTTCTGGATTCCATATCCAATAACCTTTTACATCGTCCGTATAGCCAAGCAAAATCCCCTTGAAAGCCCTAGGTTCAAGCTTATCATTTCCCGGATCATGCACGTTAACCGGACTACCAAACACACGAAGATAACTCAAGTCTATGCTCTTTCCCTTCCACACTTCCTTTGGGATTTTTTTACCAATAGTCATGCACGGAATTAGATTCATAATGTGCACCACGGTTGTTAGAGCTTCGGCCCAAAATCCCTTAGACAAACCTGATATCAATCTCAAGCATCGAGCTTTCTCTAGTAGAGTACAATTCATCCTCTCTGCAACACCATTTGACTGCGGATCTCTCGGTGTAGTAAAATGCCTCTGAATACCATGATGCTTGCAAAACTCCAAGAACTCTCTGGAAACATCCTCTCCGCCATTGTCGAAACTTAGAACCTTCAAAGACTTGCCACTTCCATTCTCAATAAGAGCTTTCCATGCTTTGAACTTTGCAAATGCCTCCGACTTGGCCTTTATTACATACACCCATACTGTTAGATAAAAGTCATCAATAAAAGAAATATAATAGCGAGCTCCTGCCGAAGAAGCTACCGGTGCCTGTCCCCAAACATCCGTGCGAACATACTCAAGAACCGTTCTCGAATCATGTTTTCCTTCACCGAATGAAACTTTAGTTTGCTTCCCCATGTAACACCCCGCATTTTTATATAATTAAATAATCAAATAACAATGAATAGTAAAAATAAACATTTTTGAAATTGTCAGAATATGGCCTCGAAATTTGTATCATTATGTTCGTGGCGATTTTCTAATCAATTTCCATATATAACTTGTCAAAATTCGAGTTAATACGGAGAAGTTACGAAGGAAACAAAAATCTAGAGAAACGAAAAAAAAAATATGTAGGTCGACACAGAGCACTCCTAGGTCGACTGCAATGTCAATCCAAGAAGAACAAAGGTCGACCCTAGGGTCGACCAGCGTTGCCACCTGGACATAATTTCGTCCAGGTACGTGCCGAACGAAATAAAATCGATTTTTATTCAATCCGAGCCATATGTTGATGTATCTGATGGCTCCGAAGGACCCTGTAACGTGGTGGCTCCAGATTTAATCCAAGAATCCAACGGTCTGAGATCCCCAAAATCCACTATAAATAGAACCATAGGCCTAGCTACTTTCTCACAATCAGATTTTCTCCCAATGGGTTCATTGCCTGAGGCTGGACCCTATAAAGAAAATATTTCTAGGGAAGGGATCTTCTCAATAAAAATATTTTGCACCTTAGAAGGGGATCCAGAAGGACCATGGAGCCAAGCTGAGCACAAGCAAAGCTAAGGATGACAGGTGAGTGGATTTAATTAAATATCTTTTACGTTTATGATATATTATAGTAAGTTTCCCGTTAAACAATTTTATTTAGTATTTATTTCAGTAATTAATTCTGTTAATTAGTTATTCTAAGACTGTAAATTGTATAAGAGAGCTTATATTTAATTAATACTAGGCTTGATAGTTAGAGAAAGGCGTAAGCCTAAAAGTAAGAAAATTACAGTTATTTACATCTATTTTAAAGTTGAAATTTAGCCTGTAAATGTTAGCTTTTTTTTATTCCTTTTACGCGAATAAAATAGTAATGAAAAGAATTCGCAAATACGGACTAAAATTGAAGAACAGTAGATTTACAGAAATTAGATGTAAAATAAGAAAAGCTGAAATAAAAAGAGAAAGATAGATATTTGTAGTAATTATGCTAAGACGGGAGTAATAAATTAAAGAAAATTTAATAACTTGATAGGGAAGTTAGTGATAGATTAATTGGTTGGTTTAGAAAAGAGAATACATTTCTATAGTTTAATATTTAAAAGATGACGATAAACGTAATTGCAAGAATAAAAAGAAAGAAAAAGGGAATTAGTGTAAAATAGAGAAATTACTGTATTTTGCACTATCCAATAAGTAAAGAAATAATAAAAGAAATATCTTACAATTACGGATTATTGTTTATAGCATTATTTAGTATTAAAACATGGAAAATGATTTTTAGCACATTTTTTTTGTAACCAACCAAATAGAATAGAACTACTTCCTAGAATATAAGGAAATAAAGTGAAGAATTAAAAGAAGTAAAGGAGAAATCAAGTTAATTATTAGACAAAGACTAGAAGCAATGAACAGAAATATACCTAGATCTGCATTTACTGCGCAGATAATAGAATAAAAAGCAAAGCAGTTATTATGATAAGTAAATTTGTGACAGTCGGATGTAGTCCCAAGCCAAGATTGTCATATAATATAAGAGAATTAAAGAGAATTCAATATCATAATAAAAGAAGACGGACTAGAATAGAAAATAGACGCTTGTAATTATATTTATAGTGTACAAATTATAAAAGAAAATAAAAGTGACAATTACAAGTAAAATTATAACATGGTTATATTTAAGTAGAAAGAACAGAAAAGGCTTATTTAAGACTTAAATTAAGTTAATAAGCAAATAGAGCAGAAATAATAGAAGAGGCTTATTTTAATAAACTTAAGACTTAAATTAAGTTAATAAGCAAGATAATAGAAGTGGCCCATACCAACAACATTCCCTTTCAGTCAGAAATTGATGGTCTCACAATAGTTAGGTGAGACTAGTTAGGTGAGACTGGGACAAGATTATGCTAATTAGGGTAAATAAGTAGCCAACAGAATAAGAAAAGTAAACTAAATGCAAAATAAAAGATTAGACTTAGGGTTTAATAAAAGAGTGAGATGTGTTTGAAGCAGCCCAAAGGATGAAGAGCCTAACGAAGCAGTTCATCATAGATTTCAGCACAGAAGAAGCACGTCCAACTTAGTTATTTTGGGCTAGAAGGAAGTACGAGACTTCAACGGGACGTGAGTGTATTCTATGATGGCCCTCTATGGTAGGCGTAGCAGAGCAGTCCTCCAGAGGCAGGTCTGTAGGTGTTCCATCAAAAGAGTATGCCTTGACTGCTTTTTGCATGGCAGGACCATTGTAGGCAGTCAAAAGGGGTTGATGTTTGGAGTAGGATATTCGTATGTCCCAGTACTTGCAAGTAAGTTTTAGTGTGCAGGACCCAAAAGGATAGTCGCATGCGGATATCGGGCCAGTATCAAAACCAAGAAGCGAGTTCGAGAAAGACTAGAATTAAACCAACAGTCCAATGAACCTTTCACTATCGAGACATTGGATGAGGGGCGCAGCCAATTGGATGTTTAGATTGTTTGCAGTAGGGCACATCCACTTAGCTCTTTAGAGGTCTTTCAATTAGTTGAGAGGTGGCTGTGTGGGGCCATAGCCATGATAAAAAAAGAGACAGACCAAATAGAATATCTGTATTGTAGGCCTAACAGGGCAGTCCTTTACAGAAATAGAAAATCCCCGACTAAGTTCCGTACATACAAGGTAGACCTTGTTAAGCAAGATTCAGGGAGTAGACAAAATGATTACGTATAGTCCTCAAGGTACGCACTGGGTGGTACATTGTGGAAGTCCGAGCATTAGTATAGACTAGTGCGGATGGTTTTACTTTTTCATAGTAGACGACGGAACATCTGTATTGTAGGCCTTATGAGGCAGTCCTTTATAGATGTAGTCACAGAATGCCATAGTAGCAAGACGATGGAGTCCATTGCTAGGAGGATACGGAAGGTACTATGGGTGGTATCTAGGACCGATGCGGTCAAGGGGCATATAGTAATATACATATATATATATATATATCAGTTATTAGGTTTTAATCTACTAGGGAGTAGAAGGGCACGATTCACTCACTAAGGCGAGAGTATAATAAACCCAATAAACCTAATATAACATTAAATGGAAATAAAACGGTATATATAGAATTAATCTTAGAGGTGTATAATTTGTCCATTCACCAAAACTTTAGTTCTGACCCCCTCCTCATAACATCCTACAGGTTAGGTAGATGGCAGAGACTTTCTAGCTTTGAGACACTTGTTTAGAAAGTGTTATTTTATTGGTGAGTATTTACTTACTATTATATTTTAGTCAGTTCCGCTGTGAGATATTTATCTGAGCGCTGATATATTTATCTTTGCCTATTTTGTAGGATACCAAATACCCAACTCGGATTTCAGTGGGCTTGGATTTTAGCATTTTTGCGAAAAAACAGGACTCACTGGGATTCGGGTTGTTACACCCCATGACACATTCCTCACAAAACTCTAGTTTGTTGAAACTCTCTCCATCGATCATCTCCCTCTTCTAAAGAATATCCAAAATCCTCTTCGAAACATGACCTAACCTCAAATGCCACAACCTAGTCGCATCCAAGCCATGAGAAATATCAACTCCCACACAAGTTTCCCCTTCTATAGTAAGTCCTTGAAGCAAATAAACACCATGAGTCCTAGCACCCTTCATCATCACAAGCGCACCATTCGAGACCCGCAAGCTGTCACTCTCAATAGTGATCTTACAACCTAGAGAATCCAGCTGCCCTAAGGAGATAAGAGGCTTCCAAAGTCCCAGAACATAGCACATATTAGTGAGAGTACGAACCACTCCGTCAAACATCCGAATTTGCAGGAAACCAATGCCCTTTGACTTACATATAGCACCATTTTCCATAAAAATTGAATTTCCCACTTTGTCAACATAATAAGAAAAACAATTCTTATTTGACGTCATATGATAAGGCACGCCCGAATCGAGTACACGATCGCTACCTGAAACATCTGATGCTACCGCTGTCAATACATCTACGTCTCCCTCACCAACACCACTCTCCACCGCAACCAATGAAGACCTTCTTTCCTTCTTTCCCTTCTCCTTGTCCGAACACTCATTCTTCCAATGAACGAGCTTCTTACAAATATAGCACTTGCCCTTTCTTTCCTTCGACTTCCCTCTCCAACCAGGGCTCCTTGATTTACAACACCCATGGTTCTCCTTCTTCGCATATCTCTCCTTCTCCATAAATAAACTTTGACCATTACTGGCACCACTACTCCCAACACTTAACTCCTTCATTTGATCTCGCAATTCCTCACTAGGCCCATCTTGACATCATCCAACATCAATGTATCACGACCATAGATCAAACTATTTGAGAAACCCGTATAACGGTCTGGCAACGAACACAACAATATCATCGCCTTTTGCTCTTACTCAATCTTCAAATCTACTGCCTTCATCTTCATTAGCAAATCATAAAACGCATTCAAATGCACCTTTAACGAAGTTCCTTCCTTCATTTTATAGGTAAAAAATGTCCACAACAAGATTAAACGATTAGTTAGTGACTTCTTCATATACAACTCTTTCAACTTGTTCCATATTCCCTTAGCGGTAGTCTCACCACTAATTTCGGAGATCACAATCTCTCCCACGGCAAAATGAAGTGTAGTGAATGCCTACTCTTTCATTTCCTCTCTCTCTCCACATTTGAGATGTCCGCCGGCAACAAATGTGTCAAACACTACCCGATATACCTGATTCCTCCTAAGAACTGCTTTCATCTTCCATTGCCACTTTTCAAAATCATTATTGTCATTCCACTTGTAAATAACCAATTGTGACTCCGAAGCCGCATACGATCCACGTACATAGGTGCTACACCACTTGGACTAGTCATTGAGGGACTACTAGAGTTATTATATGATTTTGGCATTTCTATGACCGCTTACCAACACTAAAGCTCAGATACCAAATGTTATGGCCTTTTCGACTCAAGACCACTCAAATTAAAACCTCAAAGCACAGCGGAAAAACGAGATTGTGATAAATAACGCAAAAACAACCAATCGATATCTCAGTCCAAACTCAACCAATCCAATATCAATCATAATCACAATCACCAACCAAGTAATAGAGAAATAAAGCAATAACGAAAAATAAATCATACACCGATTTATAGTGGTTCCACTAACGTCGTGTTAGTGTACATCCACTTTGAGAGAGAGCTTTTATTAATACCAATGAGAAGAGTACAAGAGATTGATTACAATAATCACAATATTCACTCTAGAATATAATTTTATGGAGATTAGAATTGAAGAAACTAGGGTTTGCTAAACTCTAGTTAATGGATGATGAAACCCTTAATTAAGCCTTTGGAGTGATCAATTTTCAAACCAAAAAATAGCTTATATAGGAGAGTAGAAAACCTAGACAAAATTCGCCTCTTCGAATATCACAAATCATCAGACCAAGCCCGAGTTCAAAAATAGGTTGAAAGTCGTCATAGACGTCTGTCACATTTTGACATACGTCTGTCATAAGTTTCAGGAAAGCGTTCCCTGAAACCACAGACTTCAGTCACAAAGTGACAAACGTCTGTCCCAAGCCTCGGGTTCCAAACCCTGAAGCAATAAACGTCTGTCGATCCACGACAGACGTTCGTGCTACTGCTCCAAGCAGCACTTTCCTTCTCTTCACCGTAACTTCTACATTCGAGCTCCGACTTGTGAACCGTCTTCTCTGTCATCAATCTACTTCCAACCACTTCAATTTCTCCATATATTGTCGGCCAAATTCAACAATAAGGGGACCTATTATCGAAAACATAAGCAACAACTAAAAAGCTCCACTTATTCTCTGTCCTTTTATCGACCTTTTCTTTCACAGTGACAATTCTCTTTTTGTTGATATTGATTAGAGGAACAAAATTGAGATCAAAATCAAAAATTAATCCGTCTTTTTTAATCATCTCTGCCTATGACGAAGCTTTATTCTGGTTAATTTGAATGTGTTCTAGGCGAGTTTGGTTACTTTTTGGAGCGTTTTTTGCTTCAAAAGCAGGCCTGAAAGCATTTCTCGGTTGAGAGTAATTGCTTCTTGGAGCAAATCTTGCTTTAGAGCTGGATCTGAGAGAAACAGATCTAGATTGATTCAAATTATCATGTTGATAACCATATTTTTGATCAATCCGGTTGTTTTTCCTTCGGTTCTGAACCTTTTGAAAACCATCGCCATCAATATCAACAAATTTTCGATTTTGCTATGAATGGAGATTGTGATTTGACAAGAAAGGAGAATTAGAAGGAGAAGAAGAAGAGCCACCAGTCTGATCAGGATTTTCAACAAAGATGGGATTTTCTTATATTTTCATGACAGCCATGACTGCTTGAGAAGTATGCAGATTTCTATTGCAAAGAAAAGTTTACAAGGTGCTAAACTTGTATCTATACATATCAAAGTTAGCATTGAATAGTTTGACATAGTCCCAAATATGCATTTATTGTACGGCTACTCCAACAAAAAAAAAAGTAGGAGATATAAATTTATAAACCCACTCTTGAAATATAGATTCTCTCTCCACGTTTTTTTTTTCCTTTCTCTCTTGGGTTTGTTTGAAATATGGGAACAAGGCGAAAAATTGCTTTCCAATCTTCATAATATCGAAATTATGCTACAGCAGTAATTTTTTCATTTTAACATAAGTAAATTTAAAGGAATACACTGTCTTTTGTTTTTTGTAAAAGTAAATATCCTTTAATTTCACACAGTACCATAAACAAACATCACATATGCACACAAATACAGTACTTAACCATGAAGGCCTTGTAAAATGGCAACAATACTAAGAGCAATAACCGAATGCTTAAAAAAGTCATCATTCTCATTCTTCAACGTGGACTCAATATCTCCTTCACTAAACCCATCTTCACATGTTATCGGCGCATCCACAACCGAACTTAACTTAATACTAGCATCGTCGTACCTTCCACTTTTAATAGCTTTGCTCGATTTCTTCAAGTTCAGGATCGCGTCTGAGTATAGCTCTAGGCATGTCTCTAGGCATGATTTCAAGTACATGTGATTATCATTAATGAGAGTTTTGCTTTTGAGGATTTTCTTGATTTTGGTTCTTATAGGTGCTGCACTGTATTTGCATATCGTTGTTGCTATGACTCCAAGCTCCTTAAGAGTTGAGTTGTGAGCTTTTGGTATGAAGTTGAATGAATTCAAGCAAAGAGTGAGGTTTACGTTGGGGTCATTTGATGCACTTATTTTGCATGTTTCTTGAATTATGTCGACTTGGTTTTTGGTGGAGATTGTTGTTTTGAATAGGAAGAAGAAGATGATCATGAAGAATATATAACCTTTCATGTTATAAAACTATAATAAGGCAAATTTTTTTTCTTTATTTTAGCTTGTTTAATAAAAAAGTTGATAGAAAACAAAAAAGATGTGAGAGGAGAATGGAAATATATTAATGAGGGAGGTATGGATTTAGTGAGGGTATATATAAGTAGGTCCTTTCAAGGATATCTAGATGAAAAAATATTCCTTTTTTGTTTCTCACATTTACACGCATTCTCTCTATTTCTATTTTTTTTCTTCCTTTTTTTCCAGTGGACTCAAAATTATATTTGATCTCGATTATATAGTATTTTAGAGAGCAATAAATAAATTTTATTCCGAAAGAACAGTAAATGGATCATCAGCAGTATACCTCATTTATCTAACTCGAAGTATAATGGTAGAAATAATGTATCTAACTGTTGGTGATTCCATCTCATCTTTTGTAAACAACGAGATAAAAAGTATGTATAGAAAAATCCTAAATTTAGAGCATATGATTCTCAAAATAGAAAGTGATGTCTGTGTTATTTGAAGTTTTAACCATATAGTTGCTTTTAATGTGTGCATTCTTGCATAAATAAAAACAAAAACGAAGGGTGATGATTAAAGGTTAATCATTCATTCTCATATCATTTTCAAGTAGACAACTAACAAATAACAATAGGATGGCCTACTACCACTTCCAGTGCTACATTCCAAGTCCTCTATTTTTGTGCACTATCCAATTCATTTGCATCATGTGGTCTGTCTCATTTTTGGTTTATACACTATATGTTGATGTCGGCAACTAATCGTGATCATTCATATGGGCAATGATGGGAAGTTTGCAGTTTTGCACATTGTTGGTTGATGGATATCTTCGCTTGAATCTTTTAACATACCTTATTCATGTTTGATCGATTAGCAGCCTAAATAAGAGATCGTAACTCGTGCTTACGCTGCGAGAAACATCAATATTTTCGACAGCTTTAAATCGTCGACGACCGTTGAAAGCCGTCAGAAGCCATTGGAAAAAACCGTCGGAATAAAAGCCGTCAAAATCCGTCTTTTTGATGACTCCGTCGATCTACTTTCGACGGCTGTCGATGACTTTTCCGACAGTGTACGACGACCCATCATGTACACGTGGGAGATATGGTTTACCCAATTTGGTGGTGCAAGCCGTTGGAATATAGCGCAGTCAAAAGCCGCCGATTAGCTGGTACCAGAGAGCCGGCGGAAATCTGGAGTTTTTTTAATTTTATTTCAGCAGTCTTTCAACCCTAAACAGCATATATATATCAATATATATCGCAGTTCAATTTTACACATATAAATCATATATATCAAAGCCCAAATCACATATATAACATCAATAAAATAATATTAATATTTATAATAAACCAAACTCAAACAACCCACAATATACTCAAACATTCAATAATATAAGATAAACCAAACTCAAATCAATCAATATGTCAAAATACGTTCCAAAATGTGTCAAACATATCCAATAACATCTCAAAACAACTCAAATCAACCTCATACATCCAACATCTCAAAATGTATCAAACATATCAAATCACATCAACCTTACCTATCTCAAATAGTATACGTAACTCTCAAACACCATAGCAACAAAGTCAAACTATTTCATCCATATCAAAGTGCATATATGTACAGTGTCCCAACACATACAGAAAAAATCATACCTATCAATCCCGAACATCGCCTCCGAATCCCGCTGATGAAGAAAATGTGTCATGCTCCTGCATATAAGCATCAATGCGCTCGTCCAGCAACTGGGTCATCTCCACATACCGACGCCTGTCTCGTTCCTCCAACTCAGCAATCCTAGCTCTCAACTCTGCAATCTCCTCGTTGTCCTGAGCTTTTTTATAGCCGCTTTGCCTGCATCAAGCCTGTAACATTGTTTAACAAAGTGTATGAGTTTCACATAGTGTGATTAATGAAATCAATATATTATACGTTATTCATAAATATATTATACATAAATATTACCTCTTGTTTCCATAACCATAATGCCTGTTCCACGTTACCGGCTCCATGATAACGTCAAAGATCTGGTCCTCCTCATTAGTGGTTTGCTCTTCCCACCCCGTTCCCTCAAGCAGTTTCACTCGATCTTGGATGAATTTTTCTTGCGATTCCTAAACAAAATTACAATAAAAATTTATACTATATTATTTTAATTATTTATAACTTATTATTTAAAGTGATTATTAATAACATATAATTTAAAATATGTTTACCATGATATGTTGTGATTTCGAGTCAAGCTATGTGTATGTTACCGTGTCATTTTCATTTTCATGCTCAATGACATGAGCAATCATTCTGTGATTTACACTAAAAAGTGTCTTTTAGCCTAAAAATCAAACTTCTTGTCTCTAAAACTAAATTTTCCTCCAACTTTTTCCCTGAGCCTAAAAACCATATATATATATATATAAACACACACAATGTAGTAACTATTTATAATCGCAATTAATAAATTTACCAACTCTTGACGGTAAGGCTGGATTGACTTCGTACCCCGCGGTGCGTGATTGGATTTTTATTTCTATTTGCAGAGTTCCTCTCTGACTCTGCCTGTAAATTTAAAATGAACAGTATATTTCATGTTTGTAAATTGATGCAATTATCATATTAATTCTACTAAATTTTTTAATAAATATACGAGACTAGTAAACTTACCATCGCTACATTGCGTTTCCAGAAATTATTCCAAGCTTGCCATACGCTTCAACTCATCCAATCAGTCATTTTTCTCCCTTTTTTATGGTCGACACCGTATCGCGGTAATTTTTCCTCATTTTTTCATCCAGTAATTTCTGCAAAGGAGAAGGTTATGTTCCTGTAAGTCTACCGCCCCTCCACGTTGAAAAAAATAAGTTATACATTTATACTTAGTCAACAAATTGTACGATGGTTATATATAAAATGAAATACCGATTTATACTTACGATGAAATCCTACCAACACTCTTAGAAGTTGGGTGGAATATTATCCCACCTAGGCCAGCACGTGGTCATTCTGCTCATATAAGTAGCCTTGGAAACATCGAGAACAACTTCTGAAGACTCCAGGTCAAAGTCCATGTATTAAATATTATATAGACCTTTAATAAATCATGAATAATATATCATACATAAAATATTTACGATGTTGCAATAAATTCAATACTTATCCACTCGCTTTAACCGCTAATGTTACTATGAGACACTTTGGCTGCAGTGATGGGCCGCCGCCATCGATTCCCACTTTGGTCCCTCTTTGACTAAAAAAGGAGGAACTTGGTGAATGGGAAGATATCCGACCTCGAAACATAATATCAGTCACAGACATATCATTTTATTAAGGGAGAACGTATCATTTAATTATGGAAAAACATATCATTTTTTTATAAGAAAAATGTAATGTTAATAATCACATAAATTACCTTCTATCAAAATGTACATTAATAATCAGTTTTCACCATTTTCTGATTCAGACTCTGCCTCGTATTTTATGTCATTTTCCACTATAGTCTCAAATGCTTTTGCTAAAAAATTTGATTCATCGTTTAGAGAGCCAAAATGGTATGATCGTCGGTTATTATCATTTTATTATTTTGCACAAGATCTACCTTTCAAGTTTGTTCATTTAGAATATTCTTTCCATCAAACGTAAATCCTGCCATTGTTTTAAAAACTGCTAACCAATCTGCTTTATCTCATTTTAGAGATTGATACGGAGCATAATATGTTAATCGCTATGCACTAGATCGAAGATGGCCAACAGTAATAAACAATGTAAATGCAGCAGAATAGTATAGTAGATCACACAGTCAATTTTATACTGGTTCAGACATCCCATCCTACGTTCAGTTCTGAAGCTTCACTTTGGTATTTCACTATCAACACCCTCACTTCACCTAGTGGAACAGGTTTATAGATTCTGCCTGAACAACTGAACATGACTTCAACAACAATTACAAGTAGTGTAACAAAAACGTTACTCTCTAACACAGCGTATCTTGATAAACAAAATGTCAGTTTGATGTACAATGACTCATATAACTAAATCAAATGATATTGAGTGGAGGTGTAGAGGCTAAGAAGTTTAATCGACTAGAGTATGGGATGTGGAGATGAAGCAAACTAGTCGAAATCTCTGAATCAGATGAATTTCGTGGAACTCGGAGAATTGCTTTAGGAATTGAGAGTTTAGTAGTGGAAATAAAAGCATAGAGACGTGTTTCAATGTGTAGTGATTCAGGAATGGTTAGGGGATCATATAGTTGTTGCAGGGATGCCAATGTAGGGGTGCAACCTTCCAAATTCACCATTGATGAAGAGAACTGGCTGCAGGAGCGAAGAGATGTAACTTCTGGAGCGAAGAGACATGAATGCACCAATTCAAAAAATAGTCATTTTCGTACTAGCTTAGTCGACTGAGGACCAAATTTAGTCGACTAAAAGTGGCCAATTTTAGTCCAGAGAGCACGACTTGATTCAGTAGGCTGTTGTTAACCCAAAAAATGGATCAACACCTTGGATCATGTGTGAAAGCACCAGTGCAGATAATCAACAGCACAAATCTCAGATAAACAACAAATAAAAAGCAGAAGTAAGAAAAGAGACACATAATTTTTATGGTGGTTCGGCTGACTTTGGCCTATGTCCACTTTAATCAATCTTTATTATGATTATACTAGTTGAATCTCTCTGGATATCAACTATTTAGTCCCTAGATCCAAGTTACAATGAGTTAGAATAAGTCACAGGTACAAGGGTTGACTAGAGAATCACAGTAACCCCTTTGATGACTGTTGTGAGGAAAAGAAAGTAGATGAAGTAAAGGAATTCCAGTAGATTAATGGCGGCTCTCTCCCCGGAAAAGATCCATCTCTAGTTGAAGGGGTGAGTATTTATAGGGGAATTCAATGAGTGTTGGGTCAGAAGTCCAAGTGCAAAGACTCCAGTTGTTCTGCCAAGTCATCACCGAAAATCTCAAATCAATCTGAGTCATTTCTATGGATCGGTAACTTTCCATATGAGATGGATTGCTAGCTATCCACCAACTTAGCATATTTTCCTACCAGAAGCCTTTACTTAGTGCTACGAAGGAGCACGGAAAGTTTGAGGGTGATCCGACCTATGTTAATGGATCGCTAGCTATCCATAGAAGATGGATCGCTAGCTATCCATAGGGGATGGATCGCTAGCTATCTATCCACTTAGCATATTTTTGAGTGGTCTTTGTTTGGTTGTCTTTCTATCTTTTATTTAAGTGCCTTGTCCAAATATCAAGTCGTTTGGAGTTAGTTTGATCATCCATTTTCATAGGTCATTTGATCTAGAAGAATCATCCATAACTCGCTCAAATCTTAACGAAATTGAATGAAATTTTTTAGGAACACTCTTGGGGATGTTAGGGACCCACCATAAAAATTTGAAGTGGTGGTGCACAATCTAGATGGGTCGCTAACAATTCATCTAGTTAGGTCGCTAGCGATCCATCAAATCAACTCCAAATCATCTCCTTTTTTGTGAGCCTTCTTTTATATTTTCAAAACGTTCTCCTAAAATTTCAAGTCAATCCGACTTTGTATGAATTCTATAGGTCCATTTTAAGTTAGCTGCTTTTGGTTAAACAGCTTGAATCAGTTGAATCTTTACTTCTCGAGCTAAATTGATTGGCATGCTATGAAACTAGGAAAGCGTCTCTAAGGAACATATTAGATCATGATGCAAGAGGAGAGGAGGATCCACAGGCAAGCTTTATGGATCGTTAGCGATCCATTGGTGATGGATCGCTAGCGATCCATCACCTTAGCTTGTTTTGGCATTTTTATTCTTTGGTCTTTCTCTTCTTTTCCTTTTGGTCTTCTTGGTCGATCCTTGAGATATTTTGACTTGTTGTAGATGTTCTAGTTCTCTTTGAATTCTATTGGGTTAAAAATCAAGTTAACACTTGCCCCCCAAAGTAATCCTTTTGAATGAAAGGTGTGCTTTGCTCCAGAACAAGTTCCAATAACGAGTCTTTGATTGTTGATGTTTCCAGTGGCTTTAGCCTTGGCACTAATACCTTTGGATTCTTTCATCAATTACAAGTCGTTGCAAACCTGTTATAGCCTAAGACTCTAAACTCTACCTAACTGCAACCTATACATCTCAATCATTCTGGTTTCATTCAGAGTTATTGCATCACATGTCTCTAATTACATTACACATCTCTAATCCTCCCGTGTTCATCCAGGATTTACATCATTACCTCTCAGATTTAATTCACATTTATAATTTCATATATCAAAATCACATCACATCATATCACATCATATATCAAAACCACATTATATATCATATATCAAAGTCGTCATATGTTCATCCAGGGTTTATTCGTTTTATTCTATTTATAAGGCATTCAAATCCTTTTTGCAAAATCAAATCCGTTTTATGCTTCGATCTCTCCGGACTATTTAAGTTTAATGTGCGGTCTCTCCGGATCGTTTAATGTTTAGTTTAATGTGTGATCTCTTCGGATCGTTTAATGTTTTAAGTTAAGGGGATGATCTCTCTTGATCGTTTATTATTTCATTTCAAGGGGGTGATCTCTCCAGATCATTTGCTTATTAAATTAAGGGGGATTAAGTAAGCATTAGCTCACTTTTCGATGAGAGGACTTACTTCTTGCACTCCGGTCTCGTCTCTCCGATCGGGACTCTATGGCGTTCAATATCATATAAGTCCATCCATTCGCTCTCCGGCAAGAGGACTTACACCTTGCACTTCGGTCACGTCTCTTGAGTCGGGATTCTATGGCTTTCAAAATCAGTCATCACATTAGATATGGATTTTACAAAATTCAAATTTCAAACCAAAGAAAACAAGCAGAAATTAAGTAAGCAGAAATCCTGAATGTTTATCCCAGACATCCGACTCAGAACATGGCAAGGGACCAATCTAGGTTTTATGCATGTCTAAGCGGTCTGAGATTATTATCCTAAGCAGTCATCCTAGATATCCAACTCAGAGCGCGACTAGGAACCAATCTAGGTTTAGCACACGTCTAAGCGATCTGAGGTCATTATTGTTTTCACCGCTAATATACGAAAAGAAAAGTGCAAAAAAAAGAAACTAAAGGAAAGAGTAGTAGTCGGATCTAACTTCCCATCCATCCCGGTTATGGGATTATCTATCTTGGCCCAAATCCTTGGGCATTCCTTGAAGCATCTGCTGTGGGTGGTGGCTGCTCCGGCTGTGCTATCGCAGCCTTCCTCATGTATTGCGACAGTTTGTTGTTCCGAACCAGTTCTTCTTTCAGATTACGAAGGTGTCGGCGCTCATTCGTTTCATGTCCGCCCAACTCATGAAAGATGCAAAACTTTCTAGATCCTTTCTCTCGATTAGTGGGCTCTCTTCTCAGAGGCTTTGGATAGGGAATTTGCCCCCTAGTGTCTAGGTATATCCTTTCCAGGGTTTCAGTTAGCTCAGAGTAGGAGGAGAATTTGGGCTCCCTCCATTGTCGTTTCGGTCCCCTAGAATCATCATCAGCTTCTCTTTTCCATTTGCCTTTTCCAAGTCCTACTCCAGAGGACCCCTTACCATTAACGGCATAAATTTTGACATCTTCAGCTTCATCTTTAATGTCAGCATCCTCCTGACGTAAATATCTCTCGGCTTCATAGTGAAACTCAACAAGATCCATTGGTGGATCCCTCTTAAGTGCAGCCCTAAAGTCGGTCTTGCTTGCAACTCCAAACACTGCCGCCATCAAAATCACTGATGGGTCCGACATATCAACCGCAGCCGCCGCTGCATTGAATCTTGTTAAATAACTTCTCAAGGTCTTCCCGAGCATTTATTTCACATTTTCCAATGTCATCACATTCTTCGGATGTGAGATGTGAACTCGGAATTGTCTTAAAAATCTGCCCAATAACTCGGCCCAGTGCTAATGGACCCATTCTCCAGCTATCTAAACCACATCTCCACCAAACCCGTTAAGTATAATGGGAAGCACCGCCCCATTACTCCTCAGATGCACCCAACACTTCCATATATTGGATATATCTCATTAGATGAATCATTGGATCGGTCTTTCCGTTGTACATTTCCATGCGGGAAGCTTGAAATCGGAAGGATTTCTCGCGTTCCGGATATTAGCAGTAAATGGGTTTATATTCACATCTTCCAAACCCTGATGTCTTTGTCCTCCTCTAAGCAACCTTCTTACTAATTCAGCAATTCGATTTTCACCATCCAATGAAATTCTTCGTCTGAAGCGATGTTTTGTCCCCTGCCTTAGCAAGGAAAATCCAACGCATACACCACTAGTTTCACACTAGTGTTTTGCCCTACTCTCCTACTCTCATTCTATCCTCCGCTCCTCCAGGGTAGCCCTGGCACGTATTCCTCTGCCGGTTGCACTCTAATATTCGGATTAGCTCCCGTACCACCAGTTTCCAGAGTTTCAACAGTCACTCCATTGTTGGCCCTTTCGGTGCCAGCTCAAATATTGATCCCATCATCCGTGCCGATTTCTATGTTGACTCCCGTGTTGCCCCCAAGTATCGGTTTCTCTGGGCGTGAAGGCAATGTTCCATCTCGTTCTAGTCCAACTCTAGCAGCTCCTGTATTGTTTCCTAAGGTCTGAATTTCTGTAGCTCCTACAGTACCTTGTTGTCTCATCCTTTGGAAGAATCCCTCCATCATCTCTTATTGCCTAGCCAAGTTTCCATCATGCATCTCCTTCATCGGCCTTTCCATTTCTTCTCTAGCTACATAGTTGGATTGGTGAGAACTTGAGGATACTTCCTGACTACCCCCAGGCTTTGGTTGACTTGCTCCAGTTTTAGATCTAGTGTTAGGCCTCTTCATTTTTCCCTCAATAATAGATTCAAACATCAAGTTTCCGGATCTACCTTTGTTCTCACTGAAAGCACCAAAATGTTAACCCAAGAAATGGATCAACACCCCGGATCAAGTGTGAAAGCACTAGTGCAGATAATCAGCAGCATAAATCTTAGATAAACAACAAATAAAAAGCAGAAGTAAGAAAAGAGACATAGAATTTTTATAGTGGTTCGGTTGACTCTAGCCTACGTCCAATTTAATCAATTTAATTATGATTATACTAGTTGAATCTCTTTGGATATCAACTAGTTAGTCCCTAGATCTAAGTTACAATGAGTTAGAATAAGTCACAGGTACAAGGTTTGACTAGAGAATCACAGTAACCCCTTGATGACTATTGTGAGGGAGAAGAAAGTAGAAGAAGTGAATGAATTCCAATAGAGTAATGGTGGCTCTCTCCTCGAAAACACCCATCTCTAGTTGCAAGTAGGTGAGTATTTATAGGGGAATTCAGTGAGTGTTGGGTCAGAAGTCCAAGTGCAGAAGAATCCAGTTGTTACGCCAAGTCATCACTGAAAATCTTAATCTGAGTCATTTCTATGGATTGCTAGCTATCCATAGGGGATGGATCGCTAGCTATCCATCAACTTAGCATATTTTCCTACCAGAAGCCTTTACTTAGTACTACAAAGGAGCTTGAAAAGTTTGAGGGTGATCCGACCTATCTTGATGGAACGCTAGCTATCCATAGAGGATGGATCGCTAGCTATCCATCCACTTAGCATATTTTTGAGTGATCCCTATTTGATTGTCTTCCTATCTTGTAGTTAAGTGCCTTGTCAAAATATCAAGTCGTTTGGAGTTAGTTTGATCATCCGTCTTTATGGGTCATCTAGTACATAAGAATCATCCATAACTCTCTCAAATCTTAATAAAATATAACGAAAATTTGCAGGAACACTCTAGGGGGTGTCAAGGACCCACCATAAAAATTTGAGGTGGTGTGGCTCACTCTAGATATGTCGCTAGCGATCCATCTAGTTAGGTCGCTAGTGATCCATCAAATCAACTCCAAATTATGTCTTTTTTTGTGAGCCTTCTTTTGTGTTTTTTAAATGTTCTTCCAAAATTTCAAGTCAATCCGACTTCGTATGAGTTTTGTAGGTCCATTTTAAATTAGCTGCTTTTGGTCAAACAGCTTAAATCAGGTGATTCTTCACTTCTCGAGCTAGATTGTTTGGCATGCTATGAAACTTGGCAAGCATCTCTAGGGAACATATTAGATCATGATGCAAGAGGACCGGAGGATCCATGAGCAAGCTTTATGGATCACTAGCGATCCATCACCTTAGCTTGTTTTGGCGTTTTTCTTCTTTGGTCTTTCTCTTCTTTTCCTTTTGGTCTTCTTGGTCGATCCTTGAGATATTTTGACTTGTTGTAAATATTCTAGTTTCCTTTGAATTCTATTAGGTTAAAAACCCAGTTAACAGCTATTTTTTATAAGTTAGTCGACTTAGGCTGGTTCAGTCAACTGAGCAAGGATTTTAGTCGACCGAGTCAATATAATTTTGAAAAGCTTGCTTAGTTCAGTGGTAAAGGCATGAGATGATCTCTCAGCCCATCAGAGTTCGAGTCCCAGCTTCACATATTTTTAGTCGATTTATTTTTCAACTTTTCTATCATCATTTTGAATTGAAATAACTCAATAAACGTATTAGTAGCATTGTTGTATGGTTATTATCATCAAAACACCATATATATAGTTCTTTCATTCTCCCTCATTTTGATGATGACAACCACACAACTTTAATATAAAATAATAGCTCCCCCTAGATATATGTTATGTAAGTTTATTTCCCACAACTTCATATAAATGCCAATATAAAATAGGTAAAACACACGTTCTTCTCCCCTTTTATCATCAACAAAAAGGTATAAGAGCATTGGTGTACTATATGATAAAAACTCCCCCTAAGTATAATGTTTCTCTTTAGCTTTTGACTGTGTACTCCCCCTATCAATATGCTCATTATTACTCTCCCTTTTGTAATTAATAAAAAGTATGATAAAATTAAAAATAAATGGAGAATATCATAGAAAAGTCAAAAATAAATAATTTTAACATTAATCCAAAGCGATGAGTATCCAATAGATATGTCAAATGTAAGCAAAATGATACTTATTTTACAATAGATATAAGGTTTACGATTTAGGAATCATATCTAGTTGGATGTGTTTGATCTCTTAAAAATATAATTTCCATTATTAATCACATTGTCGTAATAATTGCTAATGTATGATTGTCTATCATAATCAGTTAGATTAGCAGGAACACATATACCAACATTAATTGTCATTAGTTTAGTATTCAAAGGATTTTTTCTATTTCTAAGCATAATAATATTATCACATGGATTGGTTTTAAAACTATCTCTACTTTTAGTACTAGCATTAAAATGTGTATACACGAATGCATATCTAATACTTTTTCTACAATTATCTTGTTTATAGTCTAAACCAGTTCTATTATTATGAGCTTTGATATTAGTAGTTAAGGAAGATAAATCATCATTTTCTCTATTAAAATTTATGATTTTCTCATTTAATTTATCAAAAACAGCTTTGGAATCACAAATTCTTTTTGCAACATAATATTATTATCTTTTAAAAGTTCACATTCTTTCATTAATTCTGGATTCTTATCATTTAAAGCCTATTCTCTTTTTCAAGAGTCAAAAGTTTAGAATTAGAATCATTTAAAGAATTTTCCAAAATATATTTTTATTTTGCAAAACTTTGATTTCCTTTAAAAGATCAGTATTTTTATCGTTTAAGCGCTCATTATCTTTTAATAGAAAATCATTTTGTAAAATAAGTTCTTCCAATGTATTTTCAAAAATTTCAGTTTGTTTTACTAAAAACTTATTTTCTTCTGTTAAAATACTAATTTTATGCTCACAATCATCTAATTTAGCTAAAGCTATAAAATTGACCTTTTTGTGATGCTTCAAAATATTTTAATAACTTCTCATGCGTTTGTAAAAGATCACTATATATAGAAACTAAGCGTACCAATTTTGATCTGAGACTAACCACACAGCACATGTACCTTGATTCAATAGATTGTTGCTTGCTTCTATAAAAAAATTTTCTCGATTGTCTTTGAGCTCTGACTGTATCTTCTCTTTCTGGCCATTATTCTATGATGTTGTGATGATCGATATAATTCCAGGCTCTGATATCACTTGTTAATTGCTATACACTAGATCGAAGATGGCCAACAGTGATAAACAATGTAAATGCAGTGGAATATTATAGTAGATCATACAGTCGATTTTATACTGGTTCGGACCTCCCGTCCTACGTCCAAACCCGAAGCTCCCCTTCAGTATTTCACTATCAACACCCTCACTTCACCTGTAGAAATAGGTTTACAGACTCTGCCTGAACAACCGAACAAGACTTCAACAACAATTACAAGTAGTGTAACCAAAATGTTACTCTCTAACACAACGTATCTTGATATACAAAATGTTAGTTTGATGTACAATGACTCCTATAACCAAAACCAAATGATATTGAGTGGAGGTGTATAGGCTAAGGAGTTTCTTCGACTAGAGTGTGGGATGTGGAGATGAAGAAAACTAGTCGAATTCTCTAAATCTGATAAATTTCTTGGAACTGGAGAATTATTTTAGGAATTGAGAGTTTAGGAGTAAAAATCAAAGCACAGAGTTGTGTTTCAATGTGTAGTGATTCAAGAATGGTTAGAGGATTATATATTTGTTGTAGGGATGCCAATGTAGGGGTGCAACCTTCCAAATTCACCATTGATGAAGAGAAGTGGTTGTAGGAGCTAAGAGATGCAACTTCTGGAGCGAAGGGACACGAATGCACCAATTCAAAAAATAGCCATTTTTGTACTAGCTCAATCGACCGAGGACCAAATTCAGCCGACTGAAAGTGGCCAATTTTGGTCCAGAGAGCACGGCTTGATTCATTAGGCTATTTTTTATAAGTTAGTCAACTTAGGCTGATTCAGTCGATCGAGCAAGGATTTTTGTCGATTGAATCAGTATAATTTCTAGAAGCTTGCTTAATTCAGTGGTAAAGGCATGAGCTTATCTCTTAACCCATTAGGGTTCGAGTCCCAACTTCGTATATTTTTAGCCAATTTATTTTCCAACTCTTTCATCGTCGTTTTGACCTGAAATAACTCAATAAACATATTATTAGCATTGTTGTATGGTTGTTATCATCAAAACACTATATATATATAGCGTTTTCATAATAAACTTGTAGTGTTTGTTTGGCTAGTACAGAAGGATCATACTTACGGTAATGCAAGATATGTTTTATTTCAATAAGATTATAATCTTTGTGCACATTGATTCCAACACCTGAAACATTGCTGAACCAATTGCATCTAAAGAAAAAACTCTCTGCAGGTCGTAAAAATCATTTATTTGATCATCTGGATCATCGCTACCTTTAACAAATACACCGGTATTGTTAGTTAATTTTTCAGCACCATATTTTTTGGTGTTGAATTTAAATCTATTGACAAAGAATATTGGATATGTCTTGACATTTCTTTTTGGTCCCAACGCAAGATTTTTCAGTTCTTCGTCGACTACACAATTTCTCGGATCATAAACGTGGTCTTGACATTGCATTATACACTAATTTTTTTTATATTTTAATGTTTTACTAATTATATAATATTTTTTTTTTACTTTTTTTATAAAATCTTATATATTTTCAATTTTAACAAATTATTAATATAATATTATATTTAAAAAATAAAGTACATTAACACTAATTTTTTTATATTACCATTATACACACTAATTCATTATTTGAATTCGTAACAATTGACAAGTAAATAAAAATTATTATTCTTAACATTTAGTTAAGACTAATTTGTTTATTTTACCACATACACGTAAACTAGATTTATATATAATTAAGGGTATAAACTAATTAAGGATTATGCAAATAAATTATTATTTTCAACATTTTAGCTAACACATACACTAATTAACACTAAATTATGCTACACTAATAAGCACATATATTAATGAACCCAAATTAGCCCTAATTATACTTTAATTTTCCGATTTAAACATTAATAATCGTAATTGACATATCTCAATCAACCAATATACAATTGTAAACAATCAATAGGCTATTATCTATAAATACAACCACAAATTAATACTAATTTCATCATAATTTGATTAATTAGTTTAGGGCCGGGAAGAATATACCTGATTTTTGTTGAATTAAAGATGTAGAGGGTTGAAGATTGCAAGTTGGTGAAGATTCCAACAGATGGGGATGGAGTGCAGCGGCCAGCGATTGTGGTGGTTCAATTTGGCGGGAGAAACTAGGTTTTAAGGGGGAAAGAAGATAATGAAAATGTTTCGGCCTAGGCTGCTGTATAATCGCAATTTTCCAACGGCTTCCGACGACCGTCGTCGGCTATTATTAGCGACAGCTGCCGGCGGTTAATTTATATATTTATTTAAAATTTCACTCTTTTTAAAATAAATCTAATGTAAATTAGTTTGTTAGAAAAATTTGATTTGTTGTAAAAATTGAATAGTTTATATTAGTTATCAATGAATATACAATCAATATTAATGATTACAGCCTCTTACTGGCGTTTCCAAATTAATTTAAAAAAATTTAATTATAGTTACACAATGGTTAAAAAATATATTTAAATTCACAAAACTATTACGTGTCATAATTTCACCGAAGTTGTATAATTGACGGACTGAAAATTGCATAAAATGATTGTTTATGTTCAATTTTCAATAAAGTTAAATATCGAATATAATTATACAACAAAAGATTGTTAACAACACTAATTTAATTAATCACAAACCATCATAAATTTGAATAATTGAATAAAACTAGTTTTTTAATTTTTAGGATTTAAATCAGTATTTTTTAAACAAATTTCAAACTTATATAACTAATATATTATAATAATGTAATAAATTTTATTAAATAAAATAAGCAGTCTTTGGAAGTCGTCGAAAATTGAACAACGGAGCCGTCGAAGGCCGTTGGAAACCTCCGTCGAAAATAGCTCCTTTCCAGTAGTGTTAGCAATGATGGTAAACCCGGAGTTTCGTGCACATATATGGCATACATATAGCTTCAATTTCTCTGTCCCAATTTCTCTTGTGCCAAATTTATCCCAGCCATCAATTTTGACATGATCTGCTTACTTTATAAATGGCATGGTGGGACCCATTCAGAAATTAAAGCATATAACGTGCGATTGGAATTTAATTGGATACACGAAGACAGTGAAATTGGAGACAGAGAAATTAAGCTGCGTACATGTGTATTATGGTACACATGCATACATATATACGAGTGTTATGGCACGCGCTTCGCGCGTGACAATAACACACCCTTCGCGAGTAAATTGGTTTTTTACAAATTATATGTGCTTAACATATTTAAAAGAAATGATTTTCACAAATATATAGCTATGTTTTTGCGTTGGAATCATGTGTAGTCAGTTCGAATTTTAATTTCTAAGTTGCATCGTTTAAATTATTTTGTTAGTTTGAATTTTTGTTTTCGATATCAATTAATAAAGAGCAAAATGTATAGGAAGTTTACTTGTTAGATCATATTTTTAAGTGATATTAAGTTTGGTAATATGTGTAAAAAAGCGTTATGAATTTGCAAAAAAAGTATATTTTCTAGATCCTATTTTCAAGTTATATTAACATTTGTTAATGTCTATAGAGAGGTGTTTTTACAAGTTGACGTTGATATAAAAAAAATGCTACACCAAAGCTATTATATTCAAGCCCTAATGGCACGCGATACGCGCATGCATTTAAATAGTACAAACGACACAGACGTTTTAATTTGAGAGCAAATGTAATTATATTATATATTATAATATACAATTGTTATTATAAACAAATAAATATAATATCTACAGGATAGTGTGAAAATTATAGGTATGTAATATAATGATAAACTTATAAAAGTGGTTAGCTGCAGTTTTTAGATTCAAGTATGTAATATAATCATATGAATGTGGTTGAACATGTGTAAACTCGATTCATTTAGCGTTATGCATCCGACAAAAAAATAGGTCCCCAAAAGAGGAGGCATGATGCAAGAGCATTACAATTTTTTTGCGTTTTATAAATTTTGTTCTTTCTTTATAAAATACCTACCGATGTATATAAATCACTTGTCAAATTCATTTTTAGTATGATTTCATCTGTAATTTAAATTTATATTTGCCTCTTTTACTTCAAAACATCAAAATGTGAAGTATTTCCTAGTAGTATACGGTTTTATTTAGATATAAAGATATCTCATTATATGATGGAGACATATAGATGATACACTATGCTTCTAGTTGTCTTCGTTACTGATTTCCATGTCTAAATTTCTTTTTAATTGAATTTCATCACTTTAGCTATGACAATTTATTCAGGTTTGATTTTTTTGGCATTTCTTTTCTCTCCAAATATATGGTTAATTACATCATTCACAATAATAGATTGTTTTTTTTTTGGCAAAGCCGACGGGGTTAAATGGACCCCTACCATTTTATTGCTACACTCGAAAGAGAAGGAAGGACAAGTCAAAAACTTGCAGAGTTACAAGAGAAAACAGAGTGCAACAAACACTGGGGAAACACAAAGAAAACACAACAAATAAGCATAAGAAAGAGAGGGAAAGCCTAGCAGAAGATACCAGGATCAAAAGCAAAGGAGATGTGGCAAATATCATGTCTAATTTCCTGCTTCAAATGCCTCTCGAAAAGATCTGGCGTTAAGCTTTTATCCGGTCGAAAGATGCGACAGTTTCTTTCATCCTAGACCACTTTCATGAATCTTTTAACGACGTATAAGAAAAGTCTATTCGAGTCACTTTTACCACCAGTGTTATCATAGATATATTTCCACTGCATAACATTGTCAGCTCCATCCCATCTTCTACCAATTCTCATAATCCAAGTCTTCCAAATAGCATTCAAATACGCGCATTCAAAAAACAAATGTTCAACCAATTCAGGAGATTGATGGCAGAAAACACAGCAAGCATCAACAGGAACACCTCTGGTTATTAACTTAACTTTAGTATTAAGGGCCCTATTCATCACTTTCCAGTGAAGTAAATTATCAGTCTGAACATTATCCCTTCGCCATATTCGCCTCCTCCATTTGTATTTCTCTCCAACCTCCCCAGAAAGGAAAGAGTAAGTTTCTTTGATACTGAAGCTAGTTGCATTACTTCCCCACTGGACTCTGCCCCCCCCCCTATCATTTGTAACTTCACACTTAGCCCCCAAGTTCCAAAATTGATGAATTCTAAAATTGGAAGTCCTAGGAAGACGCAACGAATTACCATGGATGAAACTCTGAACAGTTGCTACCTGTCTAACACCAGTTTGCACCAACTCGGCATAAGAAAGAACTCTCCTCAATATTACTCCACTGTCAATCCAAGGATCGTCCCAAAAACTAATGGCATTGCTATGATTTATTGTGTATCGAACGAGAGGAAGAATAGCATTCTTAAGCTTGAAAATGGATCTCCACGTCCAGCTGATCTTTGAAGGGGCAGTCATGTTCCAAAAGTTGCCTCCCCGAAGCACATGAACCTTGGACCATGAAACCCATATATTATTTTTGGCAGTAATGTAGTCGTAGATGAGTCGAGCCATAGCAGACTTATTCCAGTGGAGCATGTTAATAATACCAAGGCCACCAAAAGCAATAGGTTTTTCTAATTTCTTGAAACTGATAGGGGCAAGAAATCGGCCCACAGTATTCCCTGTCCAAATGAATCTCATGCAAGCAGAAGGAATCAAGTTGATAAGTTTCTGAGGCAATATATACGTTCTAGCCCAATAAACTTGTATGGAGAAGATTATAGATTTAGTTAGCGTAACTCTACCAGCTTGGCTCAACAGATTGCTCGACCATGACTCAAGTCTAGAGATTATCTTTTCATACAGGGGCAAACATTGGTTGACAGTGATTTTGGCAAAAGTTAGGGGAAGCCCAAGATAAGAAACAGTGGCATTACTGATGCGTAAACCAGTTATAGAACGAATAGTATTGTTTTGAGAAGAAGATAGGTCGGATGTCATCATTTCAGATTTGAGGAGATTGACAGATAAACCAGTAATAGCATGAAAAACTTGAAGAGTATCCATGATAGCAATCATAGTAGAGGTGTCCGGAGAATAGAAAATAACAAGGTCGTCCGCGAACATCAAAGATAGAATCTCCGGGTTAGTGCATCTAGGGTGGGGTTTGATCTGCCCTGAAGAAGACTTAACCTTAAACAGTTGAGTTAGGAGTTCCATTATGAGAATGAATAAATACGGCGATATTGGGTCCCCCTGACGAATGCCATGCGCAGTCCCGAAGAAACCCATACTGGAACCATTAACGTTAATCGAGAATCGAACAGTGGAGAGACACTCACTTATCCAAGCAATGAAGGAAGCAGGAAAATTCATACACTGCATAACTCTAACAATGGCTTCCCACCGAAGCATGTCGAAAGCCTTCATGATGTCCAATTTCAGCATCGCTTTTGGAGAGGAGATCTTGTTATTGTATCCATTTAGAAGCTCATGAGCCAGTAAGACATTATCAAGGATGTTTCTCCCTGGCAGAAAAGCAGCCTGATTAGAAGAAATAATGTTATTCATGACAGATTTCATCCTAGTCGCGATGATTTTGGAGATGCACTTGTATATTGAATTGCAGCACGAGATAGGCCTGAAGGATGATACTGAGTTAGGATCATTGACTTTAGGAATCAAAGCAATGTTAGTGTTGTTGAAAGAAGGAATCAGTTTGGAATTTTTGAAAAAATTCTTCACCGCACGCAAAACATCCAATTTGACAATGTCCCAACAAACAAAATAGAAGTTCGCATTAAAACCATCTAGACCACCCGCCGACTTCCTAGCAAGAGAAAACATCGCCGACCTGATCTCATCATCCGTAACTGCAAGTTTCAAAGAGGCATGTTCTTCGATAGACAGCTTTGGAAGGGAAGTGGGGTCGATGAGGTTGACTGCAGGAACAAACCCAGAGTCGTCGTTGAGAAGATTAGTGAAATGATTTATGAAGGCCTCGTCCACACCATGTTTAGTATTCTGAACATTACCATCATCATCAAGAATGGTAACAATATTTTCTCTGGAATGCTTCGCCTTTAAGTTAGCATGGAAGAAAGCACTATTCCTGTCACCGTCAGTTCTCCATTTAAGTCTAGCTTTTTGATTCAGCATAGAAATTTCACTGGAAAGAGCAGCATAGTACTGATTTAATATATACATCTCCAAAGCACTAATAGTAGTATTGTGGGGATCATCGTGCATGTCAATTTGAATCGCTTCTAATTTATTCCTCCAATAAGTACTTTGTTTACTTCCATCACCAAATCTATTCCTAGACCAAAGTTTGAGAGCCAGCTTTGTATTTTTCAACTTGACGTGCAAAATAGACATAGGGTTACCAAAAACAGGTTTCTCCCAGACTTCTTTAACATAGTCAAAAAAATCAGGTTCATTAACCCATGTATTAAAAAATTTGAAACTTGATTTGCTTTTGATGCCATCATCCCTGAGATGAATAATTTGGGGAGAGTGGTCGGAAAGGAGAGGAGGAGGAAGGTGGTTATATAAGGTAGGCCATTTGGAGAGGGCTAGGTGGTTACAATAAGCATGGTCGATCTTAGAGTAGGTCCTACAGCCGTGTCGACGTTTGTTGTTCCAAGAGAATCTCATACCAGTAGTCTTAATATCAATTAAGTTAGAATCAATAACTGCGGAACGCAAAGGTTGTATTTCATTAAGAGACAACGGATTACCACCCAATCTGTCAGCAAGCTTGTTACAGCAGTTAAAATCACCAAAAATGATCCATGGGTGAGAATCTTGACGAAGCGCTGGAAGGTCGAGGAGAAAAGAATTTCTAGCAGCTTTATTATTAGATGCATAGACAACAGAAATGTAAAAGGTATTCGAGGTGATGATATTTTTAGCAAGACAGTGAACGATTTGAAAATTAGCGAAAACTTTGGACAGGAGGATCAAGGTTGGGTCGAAAACAATGAGAATTCTGCCATAAGGCGCCTCGTCAAGGTTGTGAATGACTTCCCACCCTGGGTTAATATATTTAGAAGCTTTGATAGAGTGGGCCAGATTTAACTTTGTTTCAAGAATGGCTAACATACAAAGGTTATGCCGAGATATCAAGTTTTTGCATTGGGATAGTTTGGTTTCATGGTGCGCCCCTCTGACATTCCATGCTCCAATGGTTTGCATCATTGAGCAAACGAATTTTCAAATGGGGTGATTGTTTTCTTGCTTCGAAGGACCATATTCGAGGCACTGGAGTTGTGAGGAGAGGGAGATAGAATTTTCACTTGTCTTGATTTTTGTAACTGAGGGGAAGAAAAAGCTGACTGAGGGATACTAGATTGTTACTTGACCCTTTAACTCTATTTTTCAAAACAATACTTTCAAATTGATGGCTTCTACTTCATTACATTTCTAAAGATAACTTACAGAATCTTGTCTGATATCAACCAAAACTTACTGTAATCATCATAACTACTTCTACTGTATAATTTATATTCACTATATATAATTCAAAACAAACTGTGTGCATAGCATGATTCGGAGTTATGAGACAATACAAAAAACAATCGAGATGTGCAAATATCTCAGCTTGTACTATACCGTGCTAAAGTTATCATCGTGGTTTAATAAAAAAAATAAAGGGAAAAGAAAAAAGAAAAAAAATAACGAAAAATGGAATATAAATAGTGACCGAATACTTTTATATTAAGTTGAAATAATAATAGACAACTGAATAAAATTAACCTGAAAGTTATGATATGTGAAAGCAATGGTGGCTAGCAGCTATGAGCAGTGATTGAATAAACGCATTAGTACCATGACAAATATCGTGCTTTTACTTAAACACGGGAACAAAAAATTATAATAATAGTTTATTTACTCTTTATTTCAACATGTTTTCAATCTAACGTATAATAAAAGGTTGAGCTTCTTAATGCTACTCACCATAGTATGCAGTTGACAATAATATTACACATAATATAAGTGCGGTGCTATGTGAATCGAGTTTAGGATTAGGTGTGCAGATGTTATTTTTTAGTATCAATACACTGGGTTTAGGAACGGATACGCAGATGCTATATTTTAGGATCCATTAATAGTGCAAATTTTTAAAGAACTGTGTATAAAGGGCAATTTTGGAACTTCGCGGTCGGACCAAAAGATTGCGCTTCCAAGCCAATTATTAATAAAGTAGATATGTGCGCAAAGCAAGTAGAGAGATACTATACTCTGGCGATCGCCTATGAATCCTTGCAGAATTAAATTGTGGGGAAAAAGCCATCCAAGTTCATAGGTTCAGATAGATCAACCATGGCCACTGTTTTATAATAACAACTCAGCACCACAAGTACATTTTTTTAGGATGAATTTCAAGCAGACATGGTTCTATCCAAATTATTATGTAAACTTAAGGCAATGGTCATTGGATCCGAGGGGCTTCAGAATGACCTTGAATAAAACATATCTTAGTTTATTCTTAAAGTTTGGACTAGTAAATCAAATGATTTTGCAAGATGGTAAGTACCGAAGCTGTAGCTGGTTAAAATAACTTCCAAACAAATTTAATTCTTCATCCGTTCGGGGAGAGAGAGAGAGAGAGAGAGAGAGAGATTGTTTGCTTACTTCTTTGCGGATTGTTTCATGTTTGCTTACTTCTTTGAGAGTCTAATCATATCTAACAATGGGAATAGCAAAATCAGAGTCGATGCTGTGAATACAGCACGCAGTAAATGACTGCTAAAACCTACCTTCAAGTTAAGAAACTAATAGACACCCTTGCATGAGATATTCTATTTCATCTCAGAAACAATAACGTATAGAAACATTTTAATGATTCGTTCTCTTTCATTTCACAACTATCAATATACATGTAATTTTTAGTCCCTCTACACAAAAGGTCGATTCATTGGGATTAGTCCCACGTCGGGCAATTAATAGAGTAAATCTTATATAAATATTAAAAGACCGTGTGCGTCATTATTTGCCACCATTAATCTCTTGTGTTGCGCCTAACTGTAGGTATGACAACTTCTAGGAATTTTTATTTTATTTTACTTTATGGGTTACTGTTGTTTTATTTTGACGTTGATTATTAGAAACCTCGGGTCTTTGAGTACTCAAATTAGAAAAGAATTGACCTTAATTTTGGATTGAAGATTACTCAACCTTATATATGAATACTTTGAAACAATAAAAATCAATGTTTGGACTGCATATTACTTCATATAGATTGTGTATGAATATGTCGTGTGGCTGCAAAGCATGTAATCAATTTCTCTACTTTGACCGCACAAATGGATGCAGTATTATTTTTCGCACAATTCATGGCTGCAAGTTTTTTTTTTTTTCACACAATTCATTTGCCTAATTAAAGCATGTGAAGTGGATAGATATGAAACTATAATAATTCTTTCATCGGTCAAAGCATGCTAATTAGATGGTTAAAATCTCAGCATTTTTCAACTTATGATGATTGCGGTTTTATGGTGTTTCAAGTTTAATTTACTGTTTAATGGTCATTTGATATTATGATAACGTACTTTTAAATAATAATTACTCACATAATGGCATCAAAATCTAAGTTCTGAAGAAGCATCTAATTATAGCACTAAAAGCACCAAACGTCAAGACCTAAGACCGATCCGACATGGCAGTATTCCATCGAAACAATAGTTAATGAACATTCGGAGATAAAGGGTATGTTTTGCAACAAAGTATTTGTGGTAGAATTCGTCGCTTTAAATATCATATTTCTAGTTTATTTGCATTTTGAAGGAGGATCACCCTGTACACATGTAAGCGATGAAATCAAACATACTATTAAACTGAATATTGAAAGTGGTGAAATTTGAAGAAGAATATGGCAATTGAAAAGTCCAAAGATATTTCTTTTCAAAATGAGGATGATGTTGTACCTTCTAATTCTAGGAAAAGATTTGCATCTAGTATCATACAACCTTCTGATTGTTGCAATCTCTTGTGTCCTACTTTTATATGATTCTTGCAATCTTTTGAGTCCTACTTTTATGCCAAGAACCACTAGTGGCACTCAACCAACAATAAGAAGTCTACTTCAAGATCAGGCAGTAAAGGATGTAGTGGATCTAGCTGTTGCAAAGTGATTTTATGATGCATCAATTTCTTTTAATGCCATGAATTTAGTATTATATCAACCAGTGATCTATGCCATTTCTAGTTATGGAAAAGGCTATGAAGGACCAAACTTTCATGCATTGTGTGGTAAGTTGTTAAAGAGTTGCATTGAACAAGTGAATGATCAAGTCAAAAAACATCGAGATTCATGGAAGGAAACTATGATCGGATCAAAATAGAAGTTTGATTAACTTCTTGGTTTATTCGACTAATGGTATATAATATTTTAATTAATTCATAACTATTCACAATCTCATATGTTTTAAAGTATTTTTTGATTATATTCCCTTTTTATTACATTGTTTTGAAATATGTAAGTGCATCAGCTGCTTCTAAAATTGCCTTAATGCCTTTTGACCTATTTAAAGAAGTTATTTTGCTAATAGAAGCAAAAAACATAATGCAGGTAGTAACCGACAATGCAACAAACTATGTAGCTGTTGGGAGATTGATTGAAGCAGAATTTCCTACCATTTCATGGTCCTCATGTGACGCTCATTGCCTGAATTAAATGTTTAGTGATATTGGAAAACTTGATCGTGTCTCTAATGCTGTTCATCGATATCGTTGATAGCCGTTGGGATAGGCAATTGCATAAAAATCTAAACTATGCTGGTTTTTGGTTTAATCCAGAGTATCTACAGGATGTTGAGATGATGGAGATGCATTACTCTTGTCATTCGGCTATTTTAGATGTCATTGAGAAATATGCGAATAAGGATCTAGATTTGACTAAAGATCTTACAAAAAAGATGAAATATTATAAGAACGCGGAGGGTAATTTTGGTAGGAGCTCGGCTATAAATAATCGTTATCATATGCTTCAAGGTAAATATTTAGATTCTAAATATTTTGAATCAAATTATTATAATTAATAAACCTTTGTCTAGTATATATTTAATAATATAGTTATTCAAATGTAGATGAGCAGTAGTCAATTTATGGAACCAACACATCAAACTTGAAAAAGTTAGCAATTGGAGTGTTGAGAAACTTCCAACTCCTCCATATGTGAGAGAAACTAGAGTGCTTTTTAACACATCCATTCGAAAAAAAGAATATATTAAAACATCAAAAGTTGAATGATTTAGTTTTCGTACATTATAATCTTCGACTCGGACAAAAGTAAGTTGTTATTCCTCATGAAGGCCTTAGTTATTTACTTGATACTTTGTTTACTTGCTAAATAATAGTTCATGAACTCATCTAATTTATGATATTTATTTAGGCATGAATTAAAGGGAAGAAACTATGACTACATTAGTTTTATTGAGTTTGATGAAAACAATACATAGGTGATGGAGGAGTTATTGATGGTTGATGAGATTAATGCTTTGTATAATGAAGAAGGTGATTTTTTTTAATTCATTTGTTAGATTATTCATTTTCTTTGTTTCAATGTATTGACAAAATTGTTAGTTCTTTGTATATTTCTAGATGTTAATTGCATTATGAATAGACAACTAAGTAACAATGATTTAGAAGTTTAATTGGATGATATGGAAGCCGATATCATTGGCAATGAAGATAATGGAGTGGGTGTTAATGATGATGTTGAAAATGAAGTAGGTTTATAAGAAATAAAAAATGGTATGTCACACCGAAATGTTACAAGTGGCTGAAGTTAACAATAGGCGACCATCACTGTGGACGATGAACATGTGAGTGAAAGTGTGATGTATTGTGTGAAGAAGTGTATGTGTCTTATCTTCTC
Source organism: Allium fistulosum (assembly GCA_030737815.1). Lineage (NCBI taxonomy): Eukaryota > Viridiplantae > Streptophyta > Magnoliopsida > Asparagales > Amaryllidaceae > Allium > Allium fistulosum. The sequence continues at coordinate 906,618,703 of CM060903.1, forward strand.
GGTTTCAGTGTAAAGAATTAGGAAGAGAAGAGAAAGAGTAGAAAATAAGAGAGCTAAACCAGTATCCAAACAATGAAAAATGGCGGAATATACAAAAATTCAAAATAACCCTATTTTCGTAAGTCTTGATCAGAATGGAGCTTCTTCTTCATCTCCATCTTCTCCTCCTCCATTGCCTATCACTCTTCCTCTTTCTCAGCAACTCAAGTCCATAGCTAACCCCCCAATTCTGAGCAATGCAACAGTGGATGATGATGGATTTCAGAAAGTTGTCTACAATAGAAAGGCGAATCGAAAGCATTCTGTACTTGATTTTCAGAGAAGATTTCTAAAAAAACCAGATAATGTTCAGAATCTACACAATACAGGAAAATCAGATTCAAGAAAATTCAATTCGCAACCAAGAAACGTGAACAGGAATATTCTAAATCCAAGAAATTTAATTCCGAAGGCTTCAGCCAATGTAGAAACTGCTCCGACGATGCAGAAAGCCTCTTCTTGGGCTAATATTCTCAAGAAAGGGGGGTTAGATTCTGAATTCGACTTGAATTATGTTGCTCCTATTAATATAAACAATAGGAAATTTGTTGCTGTGAAAGAAGATATAGATAAGCGCATGGAGAATAAGTGGAGATCTTCTGTTATTGCTTATGTTTATGGTCTTCGTCCTCCTTATCATCATTTCAAGACTTATATTACCCGAAACTGGAATCCTACAGGAAGTTTTGATACCTATACTAGGGATAATGGGTTATTCATTATTAGATTTACCAAAATCAAAGATTGTGAAAAGATTCTAAATGGGGGGCCATATTTTATAAATGGCAAGTTGATTATCCTGAAAAAATGTAGCAAGAAATTTAATTTTGACAGGGATCTTTTATCTACTATGCCAGTTTGGATTAGGCTTCCGGAATTGAGCTTAAGATTATGGGATAAAGATGCTTTTAGTGCTATTGCTAGTGTGGTGGGTATACCTTTAAAATTAGATGAACCAACAGCTAAGGAGACAGGACTGGGTTATGCAAGAATTCTTGTTGAAATAAAAGCAGATGCAGAGTTACCGTACGAAGCTAACATCACAATGCATGATGGTGACAATATAGTGCAAAAAATTGAATATGAATGGATCCGATCAAGGTGTAAATCTTGTAAATGCTTTGGACATACAGATGAAAATTGCACAGTTAAAAAAGTTTGGAAAGAAAAATGCAGAGAAAAGGATACTGCAGTTGTGAACAATGAAGTGGATAGCAGCTATGTAGATATGAATATAATTATGCAGAATGATAGTGATGGAATTACAAAAGAAGTGCCCCAATTAGATAATACTTTAAAGTCAAGTGGTATTAATGGTTTAGAAGCACAGGATGTGATAATGGATGCTTGTAATAATGTATATGCAGACAACAATGAAAATATGTAATGCAAAAAGAGTTACCCCCCTAAGAAAGCCATAGTAGATAAGGTAGATATTACAACTGCATCAGTGGAGATAACTGAAAGTTTGAAAGCCTCTGTCCAGGCAAATGAGGAAGGTGATACAATGAATGTTGAGCAAGAGCATATCTCTTCTAAATCCCTTCCAAATTTGACTGAACCTCCAAAAAGCATTGCTTTATCCTTCCTTTCAGATTCATTCACCCCATTAAAGAAAAAGGCAATATCTGGGAAAGCTATTCAGACAATTGTTAATGCTGTTACTTCCTTATCACCTGCAAACAAAAGGAAAAAGAGACAGAAAGCTAGAACTAGAATTAAAAGCTTAAGTGACATTCCATCTACAGAGCAAGTAGAAGATGATAATGACAAGGAATTCAGAGAAAAATACATCTTCAAAAATGATAAATGGGACAAGCTTCTAAAAGTTAAAAATGACTCAGCATGCAGAAAAAGGGAAAGAAGCTAGCAGTGCAAGAGGATGAAGATAGTTACAGTGATTCACTGTGACTAAAATATCCTTTGAGTATCCTTATTAATTTTTTCATCATTTTTTATTATTAATGTCTATAATTTCATGGAATGTGAGAGGTCTTAATTCTGCAATTAGAAAATTGGATGTTTCTAATTTAATTATGACTGAAAAACCTAGTATAATAGGACTGTTGGAACACAAATTGGATAATAATAAAATTTCTAAATATCATCTCAGACATTTCTCCAATTGGAGCAGTGTTAATAATAACCAAAATGGGGGTAATGGTAGAATTTTAGTCTTATGGGATCATAAACTTTGGAGCTTGGATAGTCAAATTTTAAACATCCAATTTATGCATTGCTTATTTTCTAATAAAGGTGGTCTTGTTTTAGAAGTTACTTTCATATATGCTTCAAATTTTGAAAATGATAGAATTGACTTATGGCATCATATTGAGAATTTGAATAAAAATATGTCCCATCCTTGGATCATTATGGGTGACTTCAACACAATAATGCATTCATATAATAAAAGAGGTGGTATACCAGTTCCTTTCAGCAAATTAGAGTTTATTAATAAATTCTTCCTAAGGACAGGTATTATTGAAGCTAATTTAGTAGGAAATAAATTTACCTGGAAATCTGGTAAATTTAGAAACATACATTGCAAACTAGATAGGATTTTAATAAATCAAAAAATTTGCCAATTTTTTTCCTCATTATAAATGTTGTACTCTACCCCAAGCTACTAGTGACCACACCCCTATTCAAATTCATCTTATAGAAAATAATGAATGCAAGAAAAATTTTCCGTTTAGATTTATGAATGGGTGGGTCTATGATGATAATTATAAAAAAGTTTTCCTTAATTGCTTATCATTCAAAACTCAAGGCACTGCCCAATATAAATTCTTTAAATTCTTGCAAGTTGCCAAGGAGCATATTAAAAACTGGAACAAAAATAGAAATAAAAACGAGCTTAAACTGGCTAGGGATGAATGTGAAAATTTGCAAAATGCAATTGATAATAATTGCTCAGACAGTAATATTATCAACAATTTTTTTCAGGCTCAAAATAATCTCATTAATTCTCTTCATATTCATTCAGTTAATATAAGGCAAAAGGCTAAAGTTGACTGGCTTACTAATGGAGATGAAGCTAGCAAATCTTTCTATGCTAAAATGACTAATAGAAAAAACAGGAATATTATTGGTAAACATTTTGATTCAAAAGGTACTGCTTTAAAGAATCTAATTGATATTGAAAGAGAAGCTATTAATTACTTCACAGAGTTATTTAATACTAATAATTATATGGCTTCCTTTCCTTTCATAAATGTTAAATTCTCTTTAAAAGAAGTTAGTCAGGATATATTGCTAGCTCCTGTTAATTTAATGGATATAAAAAATATTATTTTCAATGCTAACAATGATAAAAGCCCTGGCCCTGATGGTTTTGGTGCAAAGTTTTATAAAGCCCATTGGTCTGAGTTAAATTCTAATATTTTTGAAGTCATTTTTGAATTTTTTAAGACTGGCAAGCTTTTAAAATCCTTTAATCATACTTTCTTAACCCTAGTCCCAAAAATAAATAATCCTAAAGGAATGGAGGATTACAGACCAATCTCCTGTTGCAACTTTATCTATAAAATTATCTCTACTATCCTTTGCAACAGAATGAAAGTGTTTTTAAAATTTCTAATTTCAGAAAACCAATGTGCTTTTATTCCTGGGAGACTTATTACTGACAACACTTTGCTTGCTCATGAGCTTATTAGAAATTTTAATATGAAAAACAAAAGTGTAATGTGCATCAAAATTGATTTACACAAAGCTTTTGATAAGATAAATAGAAATTTCATAATTCATATGATGAGTATTATGGGTTTTAATAAAAAAAATTGTGATCTTATCAAAGAATGTATTAGCAATGTATCATACTCTATGATGATTAATGGCTCCCCTACTGGCTATATTCATAGTAATAGAGGAATTAGACAAGGGGATCCCCTTTCTCCTTATTTATTTACTATTGTGATGGAATATTTTACAATCCTAATTGATTCTGAACAAAGCAAGGGAAATATTAAAGCCATTAATAAAGTCAAACCTTCTATTACTCATCTTTTATATGCATATGACTTACTTTTATTTGTCAAAGCTGATATGAAAAATGCTAATTCTATTGCTAATATCTTCAAAAAACTTGAATTATTTGCTGGGTTAAAAGTTAATGATTGCAAAAGTAAAATTTATTTTAGCAAAGGATGCAATTGCAAGAAAGAAATTTTAAGCATTCTTAATTTTAATGAAGGAAATCTGCCAGTCAAGTATTTAGGCCTGCCTCTAAGTATAAGTCAACTGAATGATAGGGATTGCTCAAGACTTTATGAGATTATTCAAAATAAACTAGAAGGATGGTCTAGTAAATTATTATCTCTAGCTGGCAGACTAGAACTCACCCATACTGTCATCACTGCAATTATTCTATATTGGATTCAAGCTTATAATATTCCAGTGCAGACTATTTGCAAAATTGAAAAAAAGTGTGCTAACTTTATCTGGCAAGGCAAACAACACAAAATTGCTTGGGATAAAGTTTGCATGACTAAAAATGCTGGTGGGTTAGGAATTAGAAACATTAGAGACCTGAGAGAAGCTGCAAAATATAAGCTATTTTGGAAATTTTTGGATGGTAAATCACTCTGGGCTAGATGGATGAGAGATAAATACCTCAAAAACAAAAAAAATTTGGACCATTAAAGCTAGAAATTATCATTCTTATACTTGGAAAAATATTTTAAATTGCAGGGAGAATGGTAAAAAGCTTATTGAAAGAAAGTTTAAAGATGGTAGTTCTACTAGCTTATGGTTTGATCCCTGGATATTTGGAAAATCTCTTATTGAACTATTGGGATGGAATAACTTGCTTATTCTTGGTGGAGCTAATGATAAAGTTCAGAGCATTATAAATAATCAGAACTAGAATGTTAACACTCATCAAGCTGCTGCTATATTTAGAACTGCTATTGAAAAAGTGTCAATAGACAGAAATATTCAAAGAGACACTTGGATTTGGAAGCTATGTACCAAAAATGCTTTCTCCTTTAAAAAAGTTTGGAATTTTGTGAAAGGTGAATAAACTGAAGTTTATTGGAATAAAGTAATTTGGTGTAAATCAAACTGCCCAAAAATGGCTCATTGTTCCTATTTTGCAATACTCAATAGACTCCCCACATTAGAAAGATGTGCAAAGTGGAATAAGAATACTGATAAAAACTGTCTTCTATGCAAAAATGGAGTGGAAAATGCAGACCATCTCTTCTTTGACTGTGCATTTTCAAAACATATTTGGTTTATTGCAAAAAATGCACTGGGTTTTAATCAACATCAATCAATTCAAAGCATAAGCGAAAGCATCAAATACATACAACACTACTTCAAACCAAAGTCTACAGAGTTTAAAAAAGCTTCAATTATGCTAACTACTGCCATATACCATATTTGGAAAGAAAGAAATCAAAGGCTTCATCATAAAAAAGAGACTGGCAGTGTTCAAGTTTGGAACTATATTTATTCGAACGTTCAAATTCTCAATAAAAAAAGCCAACAAGCAGAATGCTCACAAGGATAACAACTTATCTGTTGCTAATAAAGTCGACGATTATGAGATTAGAGTAGAGGACTTCTTACTCAAAGGGAAATACACTTCGCATATCCCATGTACTAGCCATAGAGCTTTCCATCCTCATTTTTCTAGCATGGTCAATATCTCGCACAGACATGACACCAACCCCTTGGACCATCTTCCAGGTGGCGGCCATTCTTCAGATACGAAGGATGATACCTACAAGGGAAGGAGACATGAAAGCGTTAATTTTAAATCAAACCTTTTTAATATTTCGAACAGTAATGGTTGGTTTTTACCTTGTGCAGATCTGAAGAGCTACCGCACATCCAAAAGCGTTTCCAAGGAGCTCACGATGATGTCTATTGAAGATTTCAATCAATCATCAGTTAAAGTCGGCAATAAGGATGGTGTTTTCTACAAGAGCTTACTAAATAATAAAGTCTATCTCTTATCTTGCTGGAGTAAAGGAGAGAGCAGCAATTCATCTGCATATATTACTCAATTTGGCGACAATTCATCTACCCATTACTATTCTGCAGAAGATCTGGAGAATAGCAAGGGAAAGAGAAAAGGGGAAAAAACTGACAGGAGAAAGCAGGACACTAGCAGAAAGGAGCAAGATCAGCTCAGCCTCTTTTGTAATACGAGCAGAAAAGAAAATCTGAAGCCCCCTTGAGATTTGGTGTTGTTTCCTCCATTTTTTCGTTTCTGAGTTTTCGTGTTTCGCCATTTATTTTTTTGTGGGTGGAGATGGAGGCGATTATGCCTCGTATGGATTAGGGTTTGTAGTGTTTCGATTGTTCTGTCTTTCGGGTTTTGTTTCTTATACCCGATTACTTTGTAAAACTTATGGGCCGGGCCCTATTTTATCAATTTTCAAAAAAAAAGTGTATGTGTCTTGTGTTCTGAAGAAGTGCAGGTGCAGTTTTGTATTGTGTTGGGTGTAGTTTTGTGTGAGTGTGTCGTGAAGGTGGTGCTGTGTTGTGAAGGAGTGCAGGTGCTATGTTGTGAAGTGCATGTGTTGGTAGGTGTGTTTATGTAGTGCATGTGTGAGTGAGGAAGTGTTATGTTGGTGAAATTTTGATGTTGTGTAGTGTACTGAGGAAGTGCACGTGTGCTTGAGGAAGTGCAATGTTGTGAAGTGCATGTGTATTAAGAACTATTATTTGGATATGTGATGTGTTGTGCACATTGGATATGTGCAGCATAGTTAGTGTATTAAAAACTATTATTTGGATAAGTTTAAATGTGATGTGTTGTCATATTGGATATGTGTGTGGGTTATGAATTAATACGGTATGTTGTGATTTGTGATATTTCTTTGTATTATTAATATATAGGTTGAGCGTTCATTGTACAAATTTTGACAAAAAATAACATGCGCAGTTTCGACGGTCCGACCGATCAGACCCTCGGAACCTTAAACATTGAGTCATAATGGTACGACTCATAGTCCGGTTGTGATAACATTGCTAAAACAAGAAAAGTGTGACAGGTTCATGTTTTTTATGTTGTTATAAGAAAAGTCCCTATAGATATGAACATGTAAATTTAGTCCCTGTTTTTTGAAAAATAAAAAAGACAAGGTGTGTTGCATTTTTCTGACAGAAATTGCAAGCTAACTTGCAACTTTTTGACTATGATTTTTTTTTTTGAAAATTTTGAAACTTTTGAAAAATTTAAACTTGCGCTTTCTATCAAGAAAGCGCAAGCTAGTTTGCGCTTTTATTTTGAAATTTTTGAAAATTTTAAATTTTTTGAAAAATGCAAGTTAACTTGATGGAAAGTGAAAGCTAGTTTGCGCTTTCTGATTTTGAAATTTTTAAAATTTTTGATAATTTTGAAATGTTTGAAAAGCGCAAGTTAACTTGCACTTTTTATCAGGAAAGCGCAAGCTAGTTTGTGCCTTTTGATTTTGAAATTTTTTTTTGAAAATTTTGAAATTTTCAAAAAAATTTAAATTTTTTAAAAGCGCAAGTTAACTTGCATTTTCTATAAGGAAAGCGCAAGATAGTTTGCACTTTCCGATTTAGAAAAAACAGGGACTTAAATTACATACTCATTATCATAGGGACTTTTCTTACAACAACATCAAAAATAGGGACCTTCGGTGCAAAGCCCCTTGCTAAAAACTATTTACATACGAATAATTTATAGTTGTTGCCCTTATCGAATCAGTTGCCCTAGTCGACGGGCTCATTCGACTACTCCTTGAGTCGGGAGTGCATACACCAATTACCTATCTAATACATTAGTGTCTACTCCTCATTATATCTATGACTTCGGAAATTTACGACTTCGGAAATTTACGAGATACTTATCCAAAAGTCATGTTACAATGGTTCCTATTAATATGTATTATGTGGTAAATAAAGATTTATTTATAGATATAAATCCATATTTTTTTGAACTAAAAGGGTACTTTGTTTACTTTTACTTTTTCTACAATTGTAGGCACACACTCTCGTACATGAAAAAAGAAAAAGAAAATACGCCTTAGGGTTTTTTCTGAAATTGGGTACTTCGATGGTAGTACATATTAGTACTACAAGTCTTACGTAGTATACAACATATTAACGTCAATATATGTTTGAATCATGCTACGCAAGTTTCGAACTTGTGATCTCTCGCACCAAAATCGAAGTGCTTAACCACTGGGACAATATGCTGGTCCTAAAAATAAAATTGCACCAATTCATCCCTTCTCTTTCCATGCCAACTCACATGCCACTTGTTTCGTTTCTCTAATTCTTCTCTTCCTAAAGAAAATTAAGACCATTACCAACAACAAAACTATTCACTTACTCCTTCTTTCTTACTTTTAAATAGAACGAACGAGTTGTGCAACCAGAAGAAGAAAAACTAATCATGAAACCAGTTTTTATAAAATTCACAAACAAATAAAACGGTTGTAAAAATTAAATCAAATGAGAAATTCTTTGTCGTTTTATTTAGTTTGCAATAAAACGGCAAACTCTTTACTGTATTATCCACCAATCTCATGTTCGGTTCACTAACCACATAATCGAATTGAACTAGCCATAAGTAAGGAACAAGCCATACTTGGTTGCACTACAAGAAAATATGTTATTAATAACGCCATTCAATAACGCCTTATTCTAAAGCGTTATTGATTACATTTAATTATTTATTTTTCTTACTTGGTTTGTTCTCTTCAGTATTGAAGTAACGCATACTCGGTTCTTTACACACGTAACGCCCCAAAACAAAATTACCCCTCCGAAAATTTTCATTTCCCTCTCAAAACACTCAATCGTTCTCGTCTTCTTCCTAAAGCCTTAAGTTTTCGTCTCCCTCCTCATCACTCGCCATCGTTCTTAAGCTGTTCCAATCTTCGCTCATCACTCATCGCTCGCCATCGCCACCTCCGATCTTCGCTCATCACTCTAAACAAATACAAACAAGCCCCGCAAACTAAACTCGTTTACTTCCTTCATTAACGTGATAGTTCCACGGTCTTCTTCTAAAACTTTTAATAGCGAGCAACTATCCACTCTCTCTCCTTACCACTGTTTCCCCCAAGCTTCTGACTACATAAATCCACTTTCTACGATAGATCCAGAGCTTCTGATTCTAGATCTGACCTCTGTTACTCGTTTCCAGTTCTTGGTCTTAATCGAAGTTCCAATCTGCTAGCCCCTGACACATGCATTAGATAAGTAAACATTCCTTCTATTCTTCGCTAGCTTATGTTGGTTACTGATTCGAATTCGAGTTTATTGCAGTTATACAAGAAACAACAATAGCCTGGGCTTAAACTCATTCTTTTGATAGAAATTAGGTATGTAATGTAAATAATGATGTAATAAGAAATCGATGTAAATAAAATAAGTTAAAGCTAAAGTTCTTATCTATGGCAGAGTCAACTGGAAAGAGACAAGGAGTGACCATGACCAGTTCTAGAAAACCCACTCCACGAGTGGCTTAGGTGATATCTGCAACAACCCCATTTTCTGCAAATTTCTTGATCTACAGCTAAAATTTAATACTCCTAATTGAAACAGTGTCAGAAGTTTGCTTGCATAATTGCTGCTCTGTTTTATAACAGTTTTTAAATATCTCATTGCTTCGTTTTCCCCAAGTTTTCCATACATAGGTAGAAAGTGCTAATTTGGCTATGTCACTGCTCTTGTTGTTGTTCGAAAATTTGTCCATAACTCCCTAATTTCTGACACTAAGTTACCAGTGATAGAATTAGCTGATTTTACAATTTTGAGAGAGTATTTTCCTAATTTGTTATTTCGATTGCTAGCCTAGATCATAGAAAATGTATTTAATAAATGGCATAATTGTCATAATATTGTCCATATAAAAAGTTTTTAGTGGATGCTAATTGTCCGCTTAAATCATGAATGAGTGTAAATAAGTTAGAGGTCTGTGTTCCTTACATGCACAATATGTTACTTTCCATTGGTCAAGATTTACTACTTAGTTGTTATAATCCTTTTAAAATGAAGCCACAAATACTCTTTTTGTTAATTACATCGTGTGAACACGTACATATGTAGAAAAAATTATGGGCTTGTATTTGATAATATTGTCGGTTCTTTTGTTTATGTACGATTATGTATATGCTTATTCGAATATGCCGGAATTTCTTTGATTAGGCGAAAAATATATCTGTGTTGCGAAAAATATAGCGGCTATAATGAGCTATTGAATTAACGTACCATAGCGGCGAATTTGCGTTATAAAACTAAGCTCAACCATAGCGGCCTATTTTGTGTTATAAATATTCAACAGTTTTTTATAACATGTCGATATACAACGCTTATCAAACCGCTATGGTTGTGATTAATAGCGGCTATATGCCGCTATAAAAGACACTTTTTGTTGTAGTGTTGCGTTATGGCTAGTTTAGTGCATTTTTCCACTGAATAAGCCATTATTGGTTCTGCTCTAATAGCGATGAAAATTACAAAGAGAATTCAAACCTTAGTAATTGCAATTCATAGATCCAAATTAGCTTATTTACGGGCTTTATTAACTATATCAGTTTCCATATTCTTCAAAAAAGGTCCAAACCTTCCATCCTGACTTACTTCGTCACTTCATTTATCAGTTTGCAATCCAACTTTTGTTATGAAGATGCACCCATAACAATCTCATGAATTCTAAATTGTTGGAAGATAAGCTTGCTCCTTTCATATTCATTATTTACGATTTTATGTTTCATGTTAAAATTTTAATATCTTGAATAATCATCATTCACCAAAGTTGTTTGGGCATTTATATTCCATGGAAACCTTTATTATTGCACTCCTTTCATATGTACTAAATCACACAAGTAATAGCAAGATTAACCATATCTTTGAACGCTTTGCTGCTATTATAATTATCACTTAGTAGTTGATTGAATTTGTTGATTATATTGCTACTGGAACAATTTATCTGAAGTTTATCTCTGATTGCATGTAGTATATATTATGTAGACTCACAATTGATGTATAAATGATGTCTGAATTTTGTTTGATTGTAGCACAAAAGGTTGAGTCAATATCATCACATCGTCTCTATACACACACCCTATCTTTAGTATTCAACTTGGTCGCTCTTGATAGCAAAGCACAAATGGCCATTTTTAGGGCATATATGCTCTTCTATATACATGCGCACCCTGGAAAACCACTGGAACTGAACCAGCATGCAGCAGATTAAATGGGTAAATTGCAAAAAAAATATTTCATTTAGGATCTTATTGGGAATATGAAGTCTATATTTATTTAGAACTTTTCTAAATTTTTATGAAATAAAATCAAAATGGGGGATTATAACAGATAAGATGTGTGTGTTATGTAATCAAGAAGAGGAAACTCATGAACATCTCTTTTTTTCTTGCAATTTTTCAATAGAGGTGTGGAATCTGTGCAAAATCGTGATAAATTCATCGGTTCAGACTCACCTATTAGCAGATGTATTAAATTACCTGATTCAGAAAAGGGATGGCGAAGACATGGAAGCCAAACTGAGTAGCATTGCCATCAATGTAACAATTTGGAATGTGTGGAAGGAGAGAAATCGCCGAGTATTTCAGAATAAACAAAGAAATTACAACGAAGTCAGTAAGATTGCATTAAACGACATGCGACTGGTGCAGCGAAGAATCAAAAATTGGAATCTCACCTCACGGGAACAAGACGGAGCACATAATGGAGAAGGGGATCTGAGCTATCCATTGGCAAATAACCTAAGTACAAGCTATCTGGTTCGCCTCTGGCCGCCATGAATGAAGAAGAAGAAGCGTCGTTTTCTTTTCTTTTTTAGGAAAGGATGTGAGTTCTGTCGATTTTAACATATATGAATGATGTGTTTGTATGATATGGGCCTATGTTTTTGGATCTCATCTTGGGCTGAAATGCCTTAATAAAGCTCTTACCTATTTTCAAAAAAAAATCAATATTGTATTTAATTTATAAACAAAGTTTTATTTATTATTGAATTTATATTATATTATATGATATGTGTACCATATACACGTATATGTGTACATGCACATGCAACATAATAAGGCGTACATGGTTTAAGATGAACATATATAAATGTTGGGACACACACCACAATGGACCTGTTGGCCCCTCTATATATATAAATGTTTTCAATGCATGTGTGTGTGTCTATGTGTGAGTGTGTAAAGTGCGTGTATGTGTATGTAATTTTATATGTTATAAATATTTATTGTAAAATATAAAGTATTATACACACACACACACATTAATTAATACAATTTAAAATAATAAAATTAATTTTAAATGTTTATATGTATTTTTAAAACAATTCTAGTTTATTGCAATAGATTAATTTTGAAATATATATAATATATTTCAAAATAATAAACTAATATATATATATATACACACACACATATATATATATATATTATTTACACACACAGATATATATATTAAATAATGTTTAAATGGTTTATATATATAACATACATAAATATATGTAATCATATTTAATAAAGAAATTTTTTATCAAAAATTGCTCCAGGCTATACCAAGTTATATATATATATATCATTTTAAAAAAATTTACATAACTCTGTGTGAAATTATATAAATAAAATTACAAATATAATTTTAAAATCTGAAAATGGTTTTAAGTGATTACATTTTATATTAGAGTAATTAAAACTATTTTACATAATTTCAAATATATTTATTTCATATATATATTTTTTGAAGAAAAAAATATATATAAGAAAGAAATATATTTGAAATATATATATATATATATATTCATATATAAATTTATTTAAATAAAGAAATGAATTTATTTATAATCAGATTCAAATATTATATAAAAAAACAAATTATTTTTAAATCCGAATACTATACATACTTATCCATTCTTTATGTATTTATTTATATTGTACTAATTTATCCATTCTTTAAAAACAATTTAATAATATAATAAATAAATAGTTGGTTTTTTTAATCTAGCCGTAAGCTTTATGATACATATATATACAAAAATAAATTTAATTTTAGGCAAACATATATACATATGCAAACCATCCAATGGTGACAACACTAATATATGCAAATTCATGATATTTAATTTATAACTAAAGCATATATGGAATAATGATTAATATATACAATATATAAAATCATAAATGAGAATATACCTCTACCTACTGCCTAGGTAACGCACCTTGCAATATTGAATCCGAACTCATTGAATCCAATTCCAAATCCATAAGTTACTAACTTCCGAACAACTTTACCACCTATGATCGAATCGACTTTTAATTTGATGTTTTAATGTTTGAATTTAGGGCTTTAAAGGGAGTGTGACCGACCTTAGTTTGTAGCAATTAGGAGGAAAAAAAATCAAATATATAAGTGAGGTTAAGATGGTTTATATAAAGGAGAGATAGGAGAGAAAAAGTAGGATCTAGATCCTTGTTTGTCTTATCTATTCTATCCTTTTAACCGTTCAAAATCCTCCACTTAAGCCATCAAATAGCTATGCTCTATTTGTTGCCTTATAGCAGACCTATGCAAGCCCCTAATGGGCCTTAAAACCATTTGAAATCCTGAAAATATTTGTTGTATTTAAATCCAGCTTAAATGTGTATCGATATCGTATATCGATTATGTTTATATAACTATTATATGCACACTATTTAATATTGTTCAATGCGCATCAAACAAAATTTTATATTTCATATTTCATATAAATCAATTAAATCTGTTGGTATTTAGGAGAATTCAACATTTTGATTGTGTGACTCTTAGGTGTAACTTTGGCTAGTGATTAATATCGAACAATTCGAATATTAACATTAACACGTCACTTATTAGGTGGTGCGGCATTATGATCAAATTTATCGCTTATTCAACGCTGGTAAAATCCAATTTTACAATATTAAGCATTACCCAATAGTGAAAATTATTTACACCAATTCTATTCATCAAAACTATATCACTTTGGACTTATGGAGTTTGGTAATGGTCAAATATTCCAATATTGTCCATATCCAACTCTATAATCCAAAAACAATGTCCTTGGTTAAGTAATAACAATTATTACTAACTGAACTGGTCTGACCAAAGAATTTGAGTAGACTTTAGTTGATCGTGATACTAATCTCATATAACTAAGGAGATGAATTCTCTCTTGAATAGTGTCTCACTTCCAATGCTTCCACTTGACACAAAAATAGTTATTCGATGGATGTCGTGCCACGATTTTACTATAATCAAAGCGAATCAAGGGAATTCTGTAAAACTGTCACATCAATATTTTCTGTTTGACCTTAGTTATATTAACCAACAGAAAACTATTAAGTGAATCATTCCATGGTTATCTAATAACTATCAATACGTAACACCTTGGTGTCCCTCAGAAGCCAACATTTAGAGAGTGTTACATACTCTAGTCTCAAAGGATGTATAGATATCCTATCTCAAAACATCTTAACTTGCAATATTTAAAATGACATGTTTTTTATTGTGATAAATTACTCATGGTTACAACACATTGTAACTACCATCATAAAACGTACCATTTATGGACTTTCTATTAAATATACTTTTAATCAACTGATTAATTAATTAATAGAACATATTATATCAAGTATATAATATAAAGAAAACAACTTTTATTTCGCATGAGATTGTTATCGAGTTAGATATGTGTAAAAATTACGTAATTGCCCCTAGGGTATGCCCAACTTTATCAATCTCCCACTTGCACTTGGGGCCAATTATAGAATCTTTATCTTATCCCTTCGATTAGTTTGATGAGAATTGATCGATTTAGACCCTTTGTGAATGGATTAGCTATGTTGTTTTAATTATCAACTATGTCAATCAACTCTCTCGGATGTTGATAAACTACCTTTATCATGTGGAACTGATTGGAGTATGTTTCTCGACTTCTACTGAGCTCATATCATTGCAGCGTTATCATATAACAATGTAATTTTCTCAATACTTGGAATCACCCCTAGCTCACTTATAAATTTATGCATTTATATTTATACATTGCTTTTATTGTGGCGCTATTCAAGACGATGCCCTTAGCCTTTTCATTGAATCAGCCACAATGTGTTGTTTAGAACATTTCCAACTTAAAGCTTCTTTGTTAAGGTTTTAACGTGAATTTAATGTTGACATATATATACTTAATAGCAATTATGAAGTTCGAATCTGAATATCTTTCACAAGGAATTTGTTGTTTTTATAAACATTTCTCTAGTATTTCCTAAATACCTAAAACACTCTAAACCATCATTTAGTGATCTTAATTTGGATTTGATATTTGCTTCATGTATCAAATACATAAGCCAAAAATGATATTATAGACAATACTACATGTATGATAATTTCTATTATCGATACATAAGGTATATATCTTACATGTCCCATCTACATGTATGAAAATTCCTATTGTCGATACATAAGGAATCCATATTAGATGTTTCATATTAAACATTTTAATAAGGTTTCTTTGCATATCGTTTAGGGCATTCCCAACAACCTTTATAGTTGTTATAAAAGATATAATTTACAAATCCAATAACAAGTATTAAATAACTAATCTTTTACTGATTTAATATAAGTACATCGTTAACAATCAGTAGTACATTGTTTACTTATAGTCTAGGAATATCTATATACCTTTTAGTGGTTCTTTCTTATGGACACACGCTTCCTCTGCATTTTGACTAAAAATCAAACTATTTGATATTTCTATCAAAATATGTATTCAATTCCGATGCTTACAGAATGATACTTTCATATCATTTCTTGGATTATATCCAAAAAACCCTTAAACTCAATTTCCCTCCCACTAACTTCGGAAAAATTTGGTTGCTGTGTGTAAATAGTCTCTTCTAAATAATTATTTATAATTTTCCATTTCAACACATATGTACTAAAATGCCAAGTCATACCGAGCAATAATTTTCTAAATAAAATTCGAATTATCTTGAGCACATCAAACAGTGAATCTATTACATTAATTTCAAAAATTGAAATTTACGATATTATTTTTATCAATATGGCTCATAATATTCGAACTGCATCAGTCTTTCTCTTGAAGACACATTTGCAGCGGCCGATGGATTATATCTCTTCCGATGCAAATATCAAAATCATATTTTGATAATACAACTGGAATCCATTTTGGATTTGCACATCATACCATATCATAGAGTCAATACTCTCAATGGTTTAACTATTAATTGAGGATTATCTATTCTCGACATCGGTAAGCAACCATAGTTTCTTTTCAATGTGCAAGAATACTTACTGGACATTCTAATGCTTGTGTTCATTTAGGTTCAACTAATTTCATTTCATCCCTCATGATCAGTTTTATCCTTGGATCGTATCCAAATCCATTTTACCATCAATAATTTCTAATAGAAATGCCTTCACTGCGAAGTTGGTATTTCTTGAAACAACAATTGTTTCTCAGTGCAACGGAATAGGTATTCATAAACACCTTATGAATTACCTTATGTATAAAACTGATTTGGTTTTAGTTTACAATACTTATGTTCATAACACAAATTGGTCATCCAATGACTATCATTCCCAAACTTTTTTTGGGACGACTCATACAAGATCCCTCACGTACAATTATTACGTGCAATCTTTCGATTTGCACAACCTGCCAACTCCTTGGCCTAGGATATATTGAGGTTTCTTCTAATCCTTTAACTTGTATGATTTGGTAAATTATTCTTTAGATGAAATTAATTTTAACCTTCTGTACTACTCTTAATTATACAATCTTATATAAAAACGTTAACTCAACTTCACTCACCATTAATCATACATTGTTCAACAATATTCGATTACTCATTATCGATACATCATTATGTATCATAGGGAGGAGTGACTTTTGAGATTGAATCTTTATTCATTATTAAGTACGTTCAAAAGTCTTTCCAATATACTCAATTATTCGATCAAGTTAAATCATTCTAACTTCTATTGCATGTTATTTTATTTACTTCTATTTTATATTTTTTGAAATTATCATAGACATACTACGTGCGTATCAAATATACATGTTAATGTTTGTGGTAACTCATCGGTGAATACAACGAAGATGTGGAACCATTTTGGTATCAATAGACTTACGATTGCATACATCTATTTATATCAGTTTGAAGATTTCATTAATTCTTATAACTCTCCCACTAAATGGGTGTTTTACCGTTAATTATTTAAGATACAATTAACTAGTATCATATGATTCATAATAATATAATCAAAAGTTATTTCTCAAAACTACGATTAATATATAATTCCAAAATAATTGCAAATAATTTCATATACTTATGTATCTTCCAATGCATCATATTTGTTATGGAAACAAATACCACATCATAGTTTTACTTTATAATGAATATTCATAATATTCATGCTGAGAAAAACTATCTGTTTTTTAGTAAACACTAAAAGACATTTACTATTTCACAAATGATGTTTAGTGTTTTTATGAAAACACTTTTCGTAACTTGATGCGAGTAATAAATGTTAGATGGCATGCTCCTACTAGTTCCGCCATTACTATAATAACGTATGAAATACGGAGCTCCATTTGACCACTTAATATAGGTTATTTATTTCATTTACTATAACTGGTTTACAATCAAGATTTTTAGATGAATTATCTTAAATTCAAAGAAATAAATTTCATAGAAAACAATTTTCTATGTGAAAATACTTTTGGAATAGAAATCATATTTCTCATTCCAATGTTAAGTATCTATTATTATTTTACAATCCTTATATCTGAATTTCTTTATGAAGCAGAAATGACTATTCGGTCTTTTCATCCCAACTATGCCTTAGGTTACATCCACTGTTATACATTTGATTTCCTTTCTAAAGGGTCGAACCTTTCAAAGCAAATCCTTACTAAATATCATAGCAAACTCCTTACAAAAGTGCATTTGGTCATCCTTAACTTTTAAGGATATCAAATAAATTGCACTTTATGTTTACTGATAAAATTGACATTTCAGTTATCGAATTCTTAGATCTACCTTGTGCCTTTTGTGCAGTGTCACATTTAACACAACAAGACCATTAGTATAATCAATCATATTAAATACACGACCTCACATTATAGTTTACTTGCTTATTTCAATGAATTAATTTCATCGAGGATTCGTACATTATGAACTATGATTGTTCACTATATAGTATTTATATGTGATCGTATATGGATTAAATATCCATATTCTTGTACTGCATTTACAATTTGAAATTCATAGAAGACAATGCATCGTCTCGGGCAAACAAACACGCAAGTGACCAAGTTATGAACATATTTAGTAGTTGTATATTTAAGCACTTGCATGGGTTAACATGCAAAAGTATTTATTGGTAAGTATATTTTATATTTTTATTTTTAATATCTATTCTGTTCATTTGTATATTTTAATTGATAAACATTTTATCAATTTTATTAGTTGCATAAATTTATCAATGTAGATTATTTTAACTTTACATGTAGCAGATGTTCTTACAATATTAGAAAGATTAAATGTTGTCATTTTATTTTACTAATAAGGCTCCCACTAGATTTTTATGTTTCTAAAAACCCTATGACCAAACATAAAAGTTTTTTGACTTCATTAGTGGGTGTTAGGACTCGTTTGTCTTGGGATTCTGACCTTGAGTTTGCTCAACAAGTCATAGCCCCACAAACGATTGATAACTACTTATCGGTTGTATCATATACAACTCATAACCCTTGGTTCCTTGTCCTATCTCATTTCGACCTTGAGTTTGATCATCAAATCAAAAGAAAGTATTCACTCATACCTACCATTTCGCGATGGCCTAAGTATAGTATATGTACCTTGAGTTTGCTCAACAAATACATATAGTTATCTTACGTCGTCAAGTCAATAAATTAATAATACTACACATAACATCTCTAACTTGAGTTTTCTCAGCAACCATAGAGTATGCAAGTAATTTTTTAATATATAAATGGTAGAGAACAACACTTATAATAAAGATTCATAATCTTCAATATATAATTGAGTGATATTGACTTACAGACACATAGAAATCAAAGTATATGTACTTTTACATATGCATTTATTCCTTAAGTCTATATAGGGATTTTTTTAATGTTCCACTTATAGTTTATACATTTGTATTATATAAGTTTTATTATCATATAAATTTTATACTTTATTTAAGTTATATAATATTTTATGCATAACATTATATTAGTTAAATCTTATTTAATCAATTTAATAAATTAACACTTTAATTAATTATAATATTATTCAATTATAACATATTATATTGAATATACACACACATATATACTATAACATTTATAGTAATATGTATATATCTTGTGTGTATATATATTAATTAACTTTTAATTAATTTATTAGTTAAACAATTTTAGTTAAATTGTAATACTTCGAAAATTCTTTTATAAACACACATGTATTCATATTGACTTAAAGAATTCAAGACAACATAACATATATCATTATATATATTACACGTGCATATATATTTAAATAATTAACTTATTTAATTAATTCATAAATTTTATTAATCTTAATAATAAACAATATTTTTAAAATTAATTTTATAACATTTTCAAATATTCTAAAAAATTCTATTAACTTTTGTAATATGTGTTTTCAAATTTAACTTCTATATTTAAAACTTTTATTTTAATGTTCAAAACAATTTGAAAATATATGTTATAATATTTTTCTTATTTTAAAATCAACTTTTAATTTTAGAGGTAATTAGTTTTAAAAAAAACTTTAAACTAATTTCTTTAATCTAGGACCCAACTTTTTAAATTTAGGTAGAAGGACAGTAGTCCGTTTTTTCCATTTCCCAACTTCGACCTTTTCCTCTGCAACCATCATCTACCTTCAGCCACTGCTTGCGCTAGCCGTCGCCTCCCAAGCAATTGTTGTCTAAAGCCACCATTTTCCAAGCCGCCGCCGTCTCCAAGCCGCTGTCGTCGTCCAGGCCGCCACCGTCGTCCAAGCTGTCGCCGTCGTCCAAGCTGCTACAGTCCATGCCCCTCTCTTGTTGTTGCAATCATGGATCTCACCGAAACTTAGATCTCACCTCCTTTGCCATTTTCACTCCATCGCCCAAGCAATCGTCATCTGAAGCCGCCATCTTCCAAGCCACCGTCAAACGTTTCCTGTAATCGTTATCACCCTGAATCTCACCAAAATGATAGTTCAAAATAGCATTTGTCCTTTTGAAGTGTATTGGAATGAATGGAATGTGCCGAATGATAGTTAAAAAAAAGGTATTTGTATTTTTAAAGTGCATTAGATTGGATGCACTACAAGATACACAGTGCATTCCAACGGCGGCCAGACATTGGAGGCCGTTGGAAAGCCGTTGGTAGACGTTGGAAACGCCGTTGATATACATTTCAACGGCGTCCAACGTCTACCAATGGACCCAACGCACATATACCAACGTCTTCCAACGTTCAGGTTGTCCACGTGGAAGAAGATGTTGACCAAATAGACGTTGGAAAGACGTTAGAAGACGTTGGAAAATCCGATGGAGGACGTTGTAAGACGTTGGAATAAATGTGCCAGCACACCGTTGGTGAACGTTGGAAGACGTTGGAAATCTGGGTGTTTTTTTTACAGAACCAACAATGCATGCTTCCAGCCACCTCCAACATCGTATATCTCATAAAATCTCAATTTCGAGCACATATCTCACACATAATCAATCATAATAGTAAATCCAAGTAGAAGCATATATACTAATCAATATACACAATACAAATCAATATAAACAACATAAACCATCCAACATCAACATCCAACAAAACGTCCAATCCAACAATATCCAAACTACTACGTCAACATCTCAAAAATCACATCCAAACCAACATCCAAAATATCAGAATGTATCAAATCCTCACACTCTCCAAATATACATGTCCATAGCAAAACAAATCAAATCAAACCTGAAATCACTCTCCTCCAGAACCACCAGAAGACGGAAAACGACCGTATTGCTCCATAAACTCCGTAAGATGCCTATTCAGCTCCTCCGTCTTGGTTTCAGTGCGGATATTGCGTTCCTCGAGCGCGGCGACCTGGGCTCTGAGCTGTGCAATCTCCTCCTTATCTTGAGCCCTCTGATACTCTATCTGAGCCGTATTAGCCTGTAAATAAAATTTAAATTATCAGTGTTTAATAATTGTAATTCGTGTTTACTATAATCCATCACAATGTGCAACAGTTGGTTTAGAATAATTATTTTAAAATTTAAGTTAAAGTTATTACTGATTGATTCCCAAAACCATAGCGTCTGCCATGTGCCGCTGGATCCATGACTACTATATATTTTCAGAGTAGATTGTACGAAAATGAAATTTAATTTTGAAATTGAACACTTACCTTTGATCTGCTTTTGGCTTTAGCCACACCATAGGACGCCGTAGCTCCTGTGATGGACCACCGCCATCACCACTGTCCGGACGAGCATGCCCTCTCTGTGAGGAAGAGGGAGACCCAGAATGTCCACCGGTACGTCTACGTGACGACATACCTATATAATACATGTTACAAACAAACATTATAACAGAAAATAAAATGACTATATGTAAAACATACAGTATGGCGTAACATAAAAACGAGATGTGATACATATCATATATTAGCATACCATTTCATTTTTAATGAAAACAGGATAATGTTTAAAAAAATATAAATTTACCTTCTCAAAATGTAGATAGTTGATCAGTCCTCGTCATTTTCAGATTCAGACTCTGTTTCGCACTCTATATTTTGTTCCTCTATACTCTCAAATGCTTCAATTAATGCATTTGATTCATTATTTAGAGGTCCAAAATCTTTTTGATCGTCGGTTATTATTATTCCTCTATTTTCCTCGATATCTGCTTGTTAAGCTTGTTCTTCGTGAATATTCCGTCCATCAAATGTAAACCTTGCCTTTGTTTTAAAAACGGCCGACCAGTCTATTTTATCTCTTCTTAGAGATAGGTAAGAAGCATAATAAACTTGAAGAGCTTGTTTGGCAAGTACAAAAGGATCGTATTTATAATAACGCGAAGTATGTTTTATTTCTATAAGATTATATTTTGGGTGCACGTTGATTCTAGAACCTGGAACGTTGCTGAACCAGTTGCATTTAAACAAAAATACTTCTTCCGCGGGTCGTGTGAAATACGTCAATTGCAAAACCTAGGTTAGCACGCCATAAAAATCATGTATATGATCATTTGGATCATCACTACCTTTAACAAATACACCAGTATTGTTAGTTAATTTTTCGGCACCGTATTCTTTGGTATTAAATTTATATCCATTGACAAAGAATATTGGATAGGTCTTCACTTTACTTTTTGGTCCCATAGCTAAATGTTTCAATCCTTTGTCTACAACACAATTTGTTGTATCAAAAACGTACTTAGAAAACCAAGAAGTGAATTCTTTGCCGATATCGCCGTTAGGATGTTGTGATTCGTAAATACTGCAATTATATAACAAATGTTGCATTATGATTAAGATACACGTGTGTGCATATATGTGTGTATACACACGTGTTGATGATATATATATATATATATAAGTAAATTACCTAACAAACGGTGCAACTTCGGCACAGTTGAGAAGAACATATGTGTGTGCAACATGATAATCTCTATCATCCAACCATACTTCCACACAAGCACCAGCAGGCCGACCTTGTTTTTTAAAAATTGATAAGGTCGTTTGACAATCATCTTGATCAATGCCTTCATCATTACGCGTAGCACTTTCAAATGATATGTTCACATGGTCACTAAAATAATGAGAGAGAAAAAACGAATCAGGAGATTTTTCCAATAAGGCAACTCCCAAAATATGCTTTGTTTGCACCAGTTTTGAATCGATGATTTACCTTGAATTTCAATTTGTTCTCCAGTTTCATGTATCTTTGGATAATCCTTTACAAGTTCATAAATATCTTCGCTTGACCAAACCGTAGGTGGTCTCAAAGTTTCATGTCTATTAGCTGTAAAGTTTTTCTTATCTCTTCTAAAAGGATGATTAATATGAAGAAAACATCGATGATAGTAAAACCATGAGATTTTCTTTCCATGAGGTAAAGAAAATGCTCGTGTATCTTCCATGCAGTACGGACAAGCTAGACGACCAACCGTACTCCAACCTGAAAGCATTGCATAAGCAGGAAAATCGCTGATTGTCCACATCAAAGAAGCATACATGCAAAAGTTTTTTTTTGGAAATATCGTATGTTTCTACTCCTTCGTACCACAGTGTTTTTAATTCTTCAATCAAAGGTTGTAAATAAACATCGATTCCTTGTGTCGGATCATTAGGACCAGGGACGACAACTGTGAGAAACATATATGGAGTTTTCATACACATCCATGGAGGTAAATTATAAGATGTGACAATTATAGGCCATGACGAATATTTAGAACCAAACTGACAAAATGGTGAAAATCCATCCGTACATAAACCAAGTTGAACATTACGACTCTCGGATGCAAAATCAGGATATTTGTGGTCAAAATGCTTCCATGCTTCCCCATCACCTGGGTGTGTTAACGTACCTTCTTCCCGTGTTCTAACACTATGCCATCTCATAGGTTGCGTGGTTACAGAAGATGCATATAACCTTTGAAGTCTAGGAGTAATTGGTAAATAATGCATACGTTTATACAGGACTTCCTTTCCTTTTTTCTTTCTTGATTTGTACCTTTCCTGGTTACATATTTTACAATTTCTAAGGTTGATATCTTCTTTCCAAAACAGCATGCAACCGTTTAGACATGTATCTATTTTATGATACGGTAAACCAAAAGCTGACATCATTTTTTTTTACTTCATAATGATTTTCGCACATTAAATTATTGGGAGGCATATGCCGTTTCGCAGCTTGTACAACAGCTGTAAATCCTGCTTCTGTGAAGTTGTATTTAGATTTCATCGCAATGTATTCAGCAGTTACTGATAATTGGGTTCCGCTTGTGCAGCCTTCCCAAAGGGGTTTCTTTGCGGCATCTAATAAATCATATATATTTTTTGCCTCAATATTTGGTTCTTCTTCAGCATTACCATCGTCATCAATTAATTAAGGAACATGAAACATTGACCGTGCAGCATCTTCAACCATATGTTCTACGAGATTCGTCGTATCAATTTCAGTACACACTACCTCCTCAGCTTGTACATGATTAGATGCTAACGGTTCTCCATGACGATCCCAAACCAAATAGTTCGGCACGAAACCATATTGACGCAAATGAACTCTAACCATTTCTGGTATCAAATGCTTTAACATTTTGCATTTAGTACATGGACAACAGATTTCTTCGTCGTTTCTGTTATTACTTAAAGCGAAATCAATAAATACTCGAACACCGTTATTAAACTGTTCACTTATTGAGCCTCCATTTTCGACCCTTCTTTTTTTGTACATCTAGCTTCGATTAGTAAAATAATTGTCTATTTACCTATGTATATAATTAAAAAGTACGATATAAATTTAAAAAATTGACATTTTATTAAAACAATATTATTGGTGAATTTTATATTAATAGATCATTGACACTTTGTCGATGGGTCATCCTACCTCCCATTACAAATACAATAACATAATTAAATCGCGTAAATCATTTCAATTTAAATGATTCAACAAAATTTCGACAGCACTTCGCTTTAGTTCCCTGAACAGTACACATTTGCGTGTACACAGGGAACATAAAGGAAGCGCTGTCGAAATTCTATGAACCATTTAAAATGAAATGTTTTACGAGATTTAATTACGTTATTGTGTTCGTAACTTGTCCAATACATGGACAAATCCAACAAATATTGTATACGATGAATATAGATGTCCGTTCTGTTAAAAAACGAATATCCACATAACGATCATATACAATACTTATCAGACGGGGCCGAAAGACACTCTAAGGGTTTCATGAATATAAAATATCGTTTTTGAAATTTTCTAAAATACATAAACTAATTGTATGCTCACTAACAACTAACGTTTCCAAACAAACCTAAAACTAATTGTATGCACATTATTCTATTGTTAACACAAACTTAAATATACATAATCTTGCAATACATAAGCTAATAACATAAATTATGTCTCAATAAACTAGATTATACATACAATAAGGCAATACAAACATTTAATACACTAATTTAAAAAATTTAATTAAATATAGGGAATAGGGTTTATACATTTTCTTGAGAGATTAAGGAGTTAGAGAGGATGAGAGGGAGGTTTGGAGTCGTCGGAGAAGCCATTGATCGTCGGAGCAGCGGGGGGGGGTCGGAATTGGAGAAAATTTGGGAATTGGGAGGGAGGGGGGGAAATGGGTTCAGCCGAATGGGGAAGAAGAAGCTGGGCTTCTGTTTTGCTCGCGGATTTCCAACGTCATTCAACGGCCGCCAACGTCTACCAACGTCTAGCAACGCCAACGTCTACCAACGTCCTTCAGTTTTTAACTAAGGAAATATACGAGAAAACACTGGACGTTGGAAGACGTTGTTCAATGACGTTGGAGGCCGTTGGAAGGCTCCGTTGGAATACACTGTGTGTCTTGTAGTGATGGAATGTGCCGAATAATAATTAAAAATAGTGTTTTTGTTTTTAAAATGCATTGAAATGAATGAAATAGGCCGAATGATACTTATAAATATCATTTGTATTTTTAAAATGCATTAGAATGAATGGAATGTGCCAAATAACTGAAAGATAGTTCAAAATAGCATTTTTATTTTTAAAATACATTAGAATGAATTGAACGTGTCAAATAATAGTTAAAAATAGCATTTTTATTTTTAAAATAAAAATTGTATTTCTAAAGTACTTTAGAATGTAGCGAACGTGCTGAATGATAGTTAAAATAGCATTTGTAATTTTATATTGCACTACAATAAATCGAATATGCCGAATGATTGTTTAAAATAACATTTATAATTTATTGTGCATTAGAATGAATCAAATGTGTTGAATGATAGTTGAAAATAACGTTTCTATTTTTAAAGTGCATTAGTATGAATCAAATGTGCTGAATGATAGTTAAAAATAACATTTATATTTTTAAAAGCATTTGTATTTTTAAACCACATCAGATTGAATGGAATGTGCTGAATGATAATTAAAAGTAACATTTGTATTTTTAAAATGCATTAAAATGAATGGAATATGCCGAATGCTAGTTAAAAATATCATTTGTATTTTTAAGATGTATTAGAATGAATGGAATGTGCCGAATAAATTGAATGATAGTTAAAATTAGCATTTTTATTTTTAAAATACATTATAATGAATCGAATGTGCCGATTGATAGTTAAAAATAGCATTTTTATTTTTAAAGTACATTAGAATGAATCGAATGTGTTGAATGATAGTTGAAAATAGCATTTGTATTTTTAAAGTGCATTAGAATGAACCAAATATGCTTAATGATAGTTAAAAATTTCATTTATATTTTTAAAAACATCAAGTTGAATGAAATGTGCCAATGATGGTTAAAAATAGCATTTATATATTTAAATGAATAATGTTACATGGAATGTGCCAAATGATACTTAAAAATATCATTTGTATTTTCATATTATTGTTTATTATATAATAAATGTACCTGCAGTGGAGCATACAACAAATTAGTCATTATCGGGACTTCAAAAGAACTTCATCGAGGAAATGTTCACATTCTCATAGAGTTTGGTACTAATTTAACTACAATGAACGTGATTCCAAATAAAATAAAATAAAATAAAAGGTATATTATACCCATCACTCATTGATATAATCATGTAACCACAATTTGGTGATGTAAGTATTCACTTTGCTTGAGCTGCATTGCTTTGAGAATTGACGCAGCCTACAGGATCACACAACTCACGAATTGATGAATTCGCGGAAAATGAATCGATGAAACAAGATGAATCGATGAATTGAAGATACCCAAGTGCCCAAATTCGTTGATCTCTCGAGATACCGGATTCTAGCTATCTTCAACACGTTGATCGCGCACGATACCGAGTTAGAAGATCTATGATTCTTCGACGTTGATCTCGCGCACGAGATTCCGTGAATCGGCTTCAAGTTCGTTGATTCGAGCGCACTCGAATATCCGAAGATGGACAAAGGAGATAACACTCAACTTCCAATTTTAATGGTGGCACAAAGCACAAACCAATTTTTATTCAAAAATCAACTCCCTTTACAAATGACAACACACCCCTATTTATAGGAAATTACAACACATTCGACTAAACAACATACGACATAACAACAAATTACAACACAAACGACTTAACAAAACAATGCGACTTAAGAACAAACGACATAACAACAAATTACAACACAAACAACTTAACAAAACAATGCGACTTAAAAAAAAGCGACACAAGTCTTCGGCATCCAATCAGCGGCATAAAGAAAGTTCACGACATAAGACTTCGGCGACATAAGAAAGCTTCGCGACCTAACAATCAGCGACTTAAGAATCTCGTTCGTGATTTAAGCAATGTCCTTCGCGACTTACGATTTCTGCTCGTTCGCGACCTTGGATGGAGCGACCTAGGGCTTCGATTTTAGGATTCTGCTCGTTCGTCGTTCGTGACCTTGGATGGAGGCGCGATTCAGGGACGCGATTTTGGAGGGAGAAACGACTTAAGGTAAGTCGTTTATCTCGCGCTGCATCATCCTTCCCTGGTTGAAAAGAATTCATCCCGAATTCACACTTTTTCCTTCTTCGAGATGCTGTCTTCCATTCATTATCTTGTCTGATGCGACTCTGGTGATAACCACTCTTGAGATTGATCTTGTCTTGACCCTTTGAAGATGCGACTCGACATAAGGAACGCATGGCATAAAGCAGACGTGGCATTAGGCAGGCGGCATAAGGAAGTGATCTGAGGGAGATGACATCATTTTGCTTGTGCCAATAGGAAGGTGTGATATAGAACCAAAACGTGACGAAAATGCGAGACGATATAAGGAAGTTTAAAATCACGGAGCGACTTAGGTAGTCACGACTGAAGAAGTGTGATGACTCATGCTCAGATTCTTGTCTTTCCTTATCTCGTTCAGGTGTATCATCATTTAGAATCTTCCCTTGGCGTGTTGCATCAATTTCCCCTGATTGAAATGAATTCCCACTTGCTTCTTCTTTGACATGTTTATTTTCATGAAACGGTTCCAAGCAGTTGACGTTGACAACGTCGGCAGTGCGGACATGATCAGGCAACTCCAATTGACAATCATTCTCTTCCTCCTGTCTTTTCAACTCTTCCTGTTCTTTCAAATTCACAAGATCATACGATCCCCGTAGTAAATTAGAATCTGGTACTAGTTCAGTTTGAAGTTGAATGTCCTGTAGTGGTGGTAACTCTTCGGGTAATTCCTCAGGATATTCGACTTCAGACTCATCGAATTCTTATCCAACTTCCTCAAAAACCTCAAGATCTTTACTCGTTCCTTGCCCGGTCAACACAAACAGTTCATTACTATTTTTCACCTTATCAACAGACTCTTCCAAAAACACAAGACTAGTTTTTTCAGGCAGTTCCTCATATATCTCATCTTCAAACTCTTCAAATACTTCAACCTCTTCAGGATTCTCAAAATCAGAACTTCCTCCAGATTCAAGCAACATTGATAATTCATCACCATCTTTTATTTTTTTGACGAACTCTTTCAAAGATAATAAACTATCTGATTCTGCCTTCTCTTCTATTTCACTTTCACTTTGTTCGGGCTTCTCGGAAATTAAGGAATTTACACTTGGCTGGCTCTCATCCATAAGCTCAGGTGTTAAGCAAGAATCCTCCATCATCAAGTTATTTCCCTCAACTTCGAACACAATTTCTTCTTCCATACTATCGACATCAATTTTTGGCGGTGAAGAGTAATCAACTTCTACATCCACATACTTTGACGTTGAATAAAATCCCATCAACAAATTACATTCATCATTCTCTAACTCGACCTCTTCATCTTCGTTGTCAAACTTTGGTGGTAATTCTTCGAACGATTCCGTAGGACCGACCTCTTCAAACTCTTCTAACATTGGTTTAACTTCCTCAGGAATTTCAACCGCTTCACTACTTTCACGTCCAATCAACAGAAATACTTCAGGCCTATCCTCTACTTCTTTGACAAATTCCTTCAAAGATAACAGAGTCTTTAGTTCCTCGATTTCCTCCAACTTGCTTTCACTTTGTTGTCGCCTTTTAGGAACTAAAGTGATTTTAGTGCCATCGAACATGAAACTATAGCTGTTAGTCCTACCATCGTGTTGCACGGCTCTATCGAACTGCCATGGTCTTCCCAACAACAAATGACATACATCCATATCCACCACGTCACACCAAATTTCATCCTTATATCTTTTTCCGATGGAAAAAGTTACACAAGCTCTTCGACCAACCTTCACTTCCCCACCTTTCCTCAGCCAAGCCAATTTGTAGAGTTTGGGATGCTTCTCTGTCTTTAACGCCAACTTCTTTACGGCTTTTGTAGAGATGATGTTATCACAACTCCCTGCATCGATAACAAACTTACAAACTTTTCCCAAAATAGTGCATGTCAACTGAAAAATATTACTCCTCAACCAACTAGTCTCCTCTACCTGCTTTGGCGTCAAGCAAGATCTCCTCATCATTAAAGAATATCCCTCGTCTCCCGTCAATAATTCTTCTTCCTCCTCAACCTATGGTGAATTGGAACATTCTACTTCTGCCTCCTCATCCTCAACCTCAGCAACCATCACTCGCTTCTTAGGCTTCAGGCATTCATTGCACTTATGACCAAACTCCTGACAGTTATAACACTTGAAATTGTTGTTGACCTTGGTCTTAGCAGCTTCATTGACAACCGGTTTACTAACAGCCTTGGAAACATTAGTATTGCTACTAGCCTCCTTCACCTGATTGCTCGAACTTATAAACGCACCACCTCCTCTTCTACCTTGCTTCTCCCAAGCTAGAGCCTTCTGGTGTGCTTCAGCAATGGATCTCGGATCAAACATATTTACCATATCCTAAATTTGCATTCTCAATCCTCCAACAAATCTGGATGTCAACTGTTCCTCCGTTTCCATGATATCGTTTCTAGCAATTAGTTGATAAAACTCATCTGCATAATCATTTACCGACTTTGTCCCTTGTCTCAAATTCTGTAAGTGCTGATACATAAGAGACTAATAATTATAAGGCAAGAAAGTAGCCTACATCAACTTCTTCATCTTTTCCCATGAAACAATCTTCGACTTTCCCATTCTTTCCCGTGTAAGTTTAGTTTGTTGCCACCATGCCATAGCTCTTCCCCTCAATCGTGTAGCAACCAACTTAATTCTACGATGCTCGGGTACTTCCTTGAAGTCAAAAATTTCTTCAACATTTGATAACCAATCCAGAAACTCTTCCGATAGCATTCCCCCTTTGAATTCTGGAATCTCTGTTTTCATCCCCGACTCCCATCGACGATCATCTTCGGAATCTCTATTTCGATTTCGCCCTTGGCCACGGTTTCAACAAGAGCTACTACCACTATCACTGGATTCCTCCAAATCTGACGTATGTCGATGTCGATTCTGACCATCAACATTTCTGCTACCACGCACGTCTCTTTCTCCCGAAACTGACGGTTCTCTTCTTTCCCGATCCGATGGTGGTGACATTCTTCTCCTCTCGGAATTTGACGGCGAAATTCTATGTCCACCTTGATTGAACCTGGCGATGTTCTTTGTCGAGTTTGATTCATATCCATCATGAGCCTTTCCAATCTACCAATTCCCTCATCAAACTTCTCATTGAATTTGTCACTAATTCGTTGCTCCATTTGTTCAGCATCTTCTCTTCGATACACATTCGCAACATTCTGATGACGATTAACTCTTCTTGGAGGCATTGTCAAATCTTCAACAAATCCAAACACAAACTTCAAATCACGCAAACTTGAAATCCAACGAACTTGGAAAAGTTCATTTCCTCGCTCTGATACCAAATGACGCAGCCTACAAGATCACACAACTCACGAATTGATGAATTCGCGGAAAATGAATCGATGAAACAAGATGAATCGATGAATTGAAGATACCCAAGTGCCCAAATCCGTTGATCTCTTGAGATACCGGATTCTAACTATCTTCAACACGTTGATCGCGCACGATACCGCGTTAGAAGATCTACAATTCTTCGACGTTGATCTCGTGCACGAGATTCCGTGAATCGGCTTCAAGTTCGTTGATTCGAGCGCACTCGAATATCCGAAGATGGACAAAGGAGATAACACTCAACTTCCAATTGTATTGGTGGCACAAAGCACAAACCAATTTTTATTCAAAAATCAGCTCCCTTTACAAATGACAACACACCCCTATTTATAGGAAATTACAACACATTCGACTAAACAACATACGACATAACAACAAATTACAACACAAACGACTTAACAAAACAATGCGACTTAAGAACAAACGACATAACAACAAATTACAACACAAACGACTTAACAAAACAATGCGACTTAAGAAAAAGCGACATAAGTCTTCGGCATCCAATCAGCGACATAAAGAAAGTTCACGACATAAGACTTCGGCGACATAAGAAAGCTTCGCGACCTAACAATCAGCGACTTAAGAATCTCGTTCGCGACCTAGGCTGGAGGGACATAAGAATCTTCACCGACTTAACAATCAGCGACTTAAGAATCTCGTTCGTGACCTAAGCTGGAGCTACCTTGGAAGGAGCGACCTAGGGCTTCGATTTTAGGATTCTGCTCGTTCGTCGTTCGCGACCTTGGATGGAGGCGCGATTCAAGGACGTGATTTTGGAGGGAGAAACGACTTAAGGTAAGTCGTTTATCTCGCGTATCTCGCGCTGCATCAAGAATACTACAATTCATGATTCTAATGTGACTTGATACAATTTCATTATATAGAATTTCTCACCCTTCTGTAACAAATAGTGCATGTCTATAGTTAACAAGTCTACTTGATTATATATTGTTTTACGTTATATTATACATAATACACTATATTAGTATTTCTTTTCACTATTTATTATCCGCCTCCTTTTCTCTTCAACAAAGGTTATTATCTTTGCGAGCACAAAAAAATGTAGTTTGACCAATTCTATGACTAGTTAAACCAACTTATGTCTCGAGAATGTAAAGGATACCAATTTTAATAGTTACGTCATTTAAGTGCTATTGTTGAATTTTATTTCCATGACTTCTCTTATCAAACCAATCCCAACTATTGATGAAAGAACTGGCACATATAATGATCGATTAGCATACAGGCAAAAAATTTGCTTAGCTGTCAAAATGTTACTTATAACATGCTTATTGAGCATGACTAAGGTTTTCTTTACAAACGGTAACCCATAGATTATATTCGCCCTTTTATTTGTTTATCGATATTGTTATATCTGCTCTTTATAACATTGCTTTTTTATATGCTTGAGCATGTTTTATGCTAAATCAATATATTAGATTGAGTCTTTTAATAGGTAAGTGACATGCATTATGTTTAGAAGCTACAAAGAGTTTATCGATATACTCGTATTATCACTTTTGAATGAACTACAAGTATTTGTAAGTACCTTGAGCCTATCGACACCTTCTTTTCTAGAAGTTATTGATCAAATACTTATGATCCATAATGGTCACTTTTTTGTAACATCTTGTCCAATTTGAGTATAATTTATTTTTAGTTCATATGTGTTTTTTTTTCTTTATACATGAAGTTAAGTATTCTTAGGGTTCTAATTGCTATAATGTAGCTATAATATAGGGTTCACATCAGAAGGTACATTTCTCCTTATTAACAATTCATTTGATATTATTGAAATAACTGACATATTATTGCAATACACATTTTGCAGCAGTTGTAGCTGCACTATATATTGTCACTCACACCGCAACAACCCTTTCTTTAAAAGTATAATTTTTTTTGAAAATGATATATAACACGAGGAATATGCTATCACCTGAGCAATTTGATAAACATTTATTAAAGATTTTGATCTTCTCCATCAAAGTGGATGAAATGAAAGAAAATTTATAGATCGTGTGAGTTTATTTAAGCAATTAAATTATAAGTTGTGATGTTGATGATGTCAGTTATAGTTAATGATTATCTGGTCAGACTGATGTTGATATTGGAGAGTCGGTATTGTTATTGCTTTGTTAGCGAGTAAGTTTGTGTTTATGTTGAATTGTGGAGATGATGGTATTGCCTGAATTGATGATTTGTGTTTAAATACGAAGTTGATGTTGTTTTGCGGTAAGTATTGTTGGTTTCAGTTGTGGAGATGCTGTCTAAATTTATGATGTTTGTGCTAGGATATAAAAGATGATGATCGGATGAAGAGATGAATAATGATTGTTTGGTTGTGATGTTTAAAAAATTTTGGTTCACTTATTATTTTCTATTTGGTTTTATTTACTGTAGGAATTCACGAAGTTAGCACTACCCATTTTTGATGCTACTGTAATGGACCATAATAGCTGATAAACTAGCAACATATGGTAACATTTTCGGTTACAAATTTTAGTAGTAAACCATTTAACCAATGCTAATGTACTTAGTCATGTGCAATCGGTAGGGAATTCATGTATTGTTTTCCAAACTTTTCCACTTAATCAACATTATTGGCAACTAACATAGACTTACAGTCACTTTTTTGCTAGTATTGTTATTATTCGTATAGTTGGTTGATTTGTAATGTGGTCTTTCTACGTTCTAATTCATGTATTATTCTTTCTCTTACAAGTTTACCCCAGTCTTCTCTGTTAATTTCATATTGTTTTATTGCATTTTTACCTTACATGTTGGCTTTTAAAAATTATAAAGAATGATCAGGCAAGCTAGATGTATAAAATAGTGAGGATTGATTATAGCTTTTTTATTCTCTTTGTTAGATGCTGCTATGTAAC
The DNA here is from genome assembly GCA_030737815.1 of Allium fistulosum. Classification (NCBI taxonomy): domain Eukaryota; kingdom Viridiplantae; phylum Streptophyta; class Magnoliopsida; order Asparagales; family Amaryllidaceae; genus Allium; species Allium fistulosum. The sequence goes on from CM060903.1 coordinate 906,652,720, forward strand.
AAATGATATATAACTGAGGTATTACCTCAGTTTTGACATGTATTTGTTAGTTATGATGTTATAACCTTTTCCACACCTCGTAATTTTACGAAATTAAATTAAAAGGGTAAAATCGTAATTTTAACATAAAGGGTAAAATAGTAAATTTCTACATGATTTGGAATTAGGCATCAACACTTATTTCATTGCATTTGGAAAAGTTGCTGAATTTGGTTAAACGGACTAGAAACTAGATGAAGTACCTAGTGGCATTTTCGTAATATATTGATTACGAGATTTTAGTCTACATATGTTTTTTTAGCCTATAAATAGATTTCTAACCTATTTCTTTTTTTCTAATAATCTTACCTCCACTTATAAATCCCTAATACCAAAATCAATTCTAAATCCACCAAATTAAATCCAAATTAAAGAAATAAATATATGGAATCGACCATTGCGAAGAGTGCTACGCAAATAAATCGAAAGCCATCAAGAATTTAGCGTTTTCAAGGCGGGAAATTTTTAAACAATGATGAAGGAAGATGATTCACCTTGGATCGGAGAAGATGGATGGTTAATCGGTAAGTAAGATTTATCATATTTGTGTAAATAGTGGTAGGACTTAGTAATTCACCTCTTATGATTTTAAATCAAATTATAAATAATGCAACTGATAATTAAAACTTATTTTTTATATATGCACACATGACTAGGATATTGTATGCCATGGATAATTATTTAAGAAGTTGATTTTTATCGTCTGTAATTAACGAAAGTTAGTCTCCTTCTAATTAAAAGTGCGAAATAGAAAATGTTCCAAACTAGGCATACTATATATCAGAATTATAGTTCTCAACAACACGATGACATTGGTGATGTTCGTTCATCAATTAGGTGTATGGATTGATCATGCTTCAAAAGTTCAACGGACGTGGACAGTCCATTTCGATCCAACAGTGAAACAACAATGATATGGCGGCAAGTAAGGGTGTGTAGAGGAGGAAGAATAAAGGCTCGCGTTGGTCCCCGATCGTCCTAGATTGGACAGAGGTAGCCAGAATTTAGCCTTATAGCAACAGCGGCGACGACATTCTTTGCTACAACGGAGGAGAAGCTTAGGTAAGCATCCTCTTCATCTTCTCCATCTCTATCTCTCTTCAATTTCAGAAATTCCTAAACCTTAACTTAGAAAATATTCTTCTTATGAGCTTAGACTGAAGCTTCTTGAGTCATTGTTGAAGAGGAATTGATCTTAGCTTGTTTTAGAGCTTCTCGCTTGAGTTTTTGAGTTAAAGGTGAGTTCTTTGACTCACATCTATGTCTATAGCTATCATTGTTGTTAGGTATGAATTCCTAACATTTGTGCATATTCATTTACTTTTGATTTGAATTTATTTGGTGAATTTTCCAAGTTTTGGTGTTTTGGTCCAATTTTATGAAAATCCTACTATGGATGTTTGGACATTAATATTTGGGGTGTATCGAAAAGCCTTTAAGGCTGGGTTGTCGCTTGGCATAAATCCTTAGTCGTCCTTGTTCGTCCGATCGCTCCCGATACGTTTTGGCCACTTTGGCCTAGGGTAATTTCTGCCCAGCTGAGTGGTTCAGACGTCTGAAATGCAAGTTCAGACGTTTGGAATCAGACCTGGAGCAAAAATATTCACGGCAGAAAAATATAAAAAAAGAGCAGAGGTTAATTCCAGACGTCTGAAATATAGGGTTAGACGTCTGGATGGGTCTCAGACGTGTGACTTGAAGTTTCAGACGTCTGGGGGTTCTCTGGATTATTTCCAGAGAACAAATCCAGACGTCTGGATTCTAAACCAGACGTCTGGTCATGGCTCAGATGTCTGCTTCGATATTCCAGACGTCTGGGTGGTTTTCTGAACTATTTCCAGAAAACAAATCTAGACGTCTGGATTCCAAACCAGACGTCTGGAAACGTTCATTTTGGCCTATTTAGGCTGTTTTGTGTGGATTTCCTATTTTAATCGATTTTTGTTGATCCAGATAGTTGTTATCACTTATTATCGACTTTGATGACTTCTTTCCTTAGACTTTTGGGAATATCCGTTTGATGGATTTGATATCAATTTTTATGGATTTAATTCACATTTTCGTATGTGAATCTTTGATGATTGATTGTTTCTACAATCATTTCTGTGGTTTGTCACTTTTAAATACAAAGGTTTCTATACTAGTAGTAAATACTCAAACTCTTTCATCAAAACGATTTCGACACTATTTTAAATATAAAGCTCTCTTTTAAAACCGTTTTTCAATCTATTAGTATATATAAACCTTTACCTCATTCGTATGAGAAATCTAATTAAACGGCTTAGTAAAACAAGTGGTATGAAACACTTGTGTTTACTTCGTCGGTTAATTCTTGGACTTGTTCGATTGAAATCTTGTGATAATTTTCGAGTGGAAGTCTACAATTTGTTCGTAAATATTTAAGTTAAGCTAGTGGTTATGGGACATGAAGCTAAACTCTTATATTTGTTCGTAAATATTTAAGTTAAGCTAGTGGTTATGGGACATGAAGCTAAACTCTTATATTTACTAGCTTAGTGTAATTTACACCTGTCGATCATTGATGATCATTTTGTGATTCAGACTAGCGATGTACGATGTCTCTTTGTTTGTGTGGGGACTAAAAACCCCGTTTGTGGAACTTCGGTTCAATTTGGTGGGGTAGTGACCCAGGGTCTTTTGACCATTCGTGGAGCATTCGGCTCATTCGTCCGCGTGGGGGACTGTACGACGACGGAGTCTATGCATGAAGCGTATCTTTTAGGGTGCGTCGATGTTCGGCTCATTCGTTCGCGTGGGGGACTGTATCACGACCGAGTCTATGCATGAGGCGTATCTTTTAGGGTGCGTCGATATTCGGCTCATTCGTCCGCGTGGGGGACTGTACCACGATCGAGTCTGTACGTGAGGCGTATCTTTTAGGGTGTTTCGATGTTCGGCTTATAGGATAGCGTCTCATTTGTGATACACGTGTTGGGGAGTTTTCATGCTCTCATTTGTGATAGCCTTCCCCTTTTGTGATTTCTGGATTTCTGGTTATGATTTCTAGAATTTGTGTTTTACCAATTTTTGTGGTTTGCATTGATAAGTTCTATCAATATTTGTGTTTTGGTGAATAATTTAAAGAATGTGATTCTTTTTGGTGTTTTGAGATGATTTGAGATATTGTATGATTTTTGTTGTTATTTGATGTATACTTGACACAGTATGGCATTTTTATTATCATACGTTTTTGGTCATATCTCTTATCCTATCTCATTTTACCTGATATTTATAGCTAGACTGATCCGTTTATTATTTTCTTCTTAAATAATACTCGGGTCAGATCGAGGTATTTCAGGTGCTTCTGCTTGATTTCTTATCAGGGTTCGTCACCTGACTTTTGGCTAACTACTTTAGCTTAGTAGTTTTTGTTAGCATACATTTGAGAAAGAGATTCCTTGTTGTATAATTATTCTTTTGTCTAGTACTTGTATATATTCTTTTGTGATGTAGTGGATCTTGTATGACCACTACTTTGATTGATGTACACTTCTATGTGATATATTCATATCTGTTTCCGCCTTTGTGATATGAATATCTGTGACTGATTTGTGTTATATTTATTTCTATATTTGTTTTTGAAGTCCCCATAGCCACTGTGTGGTAGCTTTGAGTTTGCATTTGATATGTCGGATTTCCTCTTGAAATGAAATTCAAGTTATATTATCTGACATGTCGGTACTCGCACAAAGCAACTACACAGATGGTTGCTCCTCAACAGCCTTATTCTTCGTGCTAGTCGACGTCATTACCCCGTAGTGTCTTTGGCTAGTGTGAGTATAAAGGTAGGGCGTCACATAGTGTTACTTAATAAAAGACATAAATGAGAAAGGAGTGAAGTGTGTTTAACATTATTTTACCTGATTAATAAACTAAATTTAATCATTTGCTTGGTTCTAAATGCCTATAATAAAGCATGTTACATGAATATACATGTATTATAAATTGACTGGTAAAATTACCATTACCGCTGGTATTGAAGGAATGTTACCGATGATTTACCATAGAAAATGGTAAATTTACCGTTACCATACCGATATACCGATTTCAATCGAAAATGGTAACCAATTGGCTAGTAATGGTATGGTAATGGTAATTTACCATTACCATAACAGCCCTACAAAATGATATAAGTATCTTAACCCATCGCCTAGAATGATTTACTTATCTCAAGGTCATATCAAGATGATTAAACACAAGTATCCTTTAAAACGAAAATATAAACGTTCTGAAATACCCTTTCTCTCTTTAACTATCTTTCCTTTCATTTTAGAATATCTTCTTTATAAATCTCCACGTTTATTTACAAAGACACCCTTTCCAAATCTCCTAACCATTTATAAAATTCCTCTTTTCCATAATCATTCAAAATATATTCCTTTTAAAATCCAACATTTCCCCTTTATAACTTCTTAAAAATACTTTTTCCATAAAAGGAATCTCTTTATGATCTTTCCATTTAATATAAATACTTCAGAAAAACAATTCCTTATGCATTTAAAATAAATGACTAAATTTCATAAAAATATCACTTTAAACCTTTTATAAAACAATAATATAGTTTAAAATCCTTATAACGAATTATCAAATATAATAACTTCAAAACAACCCTTAAAAATTCACCTAAGTAATTAATCTGAAACAATATAGTTTAAATAAAGTAATCGATGTTTTACTATCCACTTATCACATAATTATATTACTATAAATAAATAATACCCCTTACAATCTCGGATAGTTCTTTCACAATGAAATCAAAACGACCAATATTTCTTTATAAACCACTTTTCATATCATTTATAAATAATACTTAACAAAATACTTCTATATATTCACTAAATAAACATTTTACTACAGATGTATAAAATTTGAAGTTAAACACAATCGGAAACCTTTCAAATTTCAAAACAAGCTCAGTAGTTCCAATGGTACTTAAACAAGCAACCATTATTTTCAATTTAACTACCCAAGTTAAATTATCAATATTCACATGATCCACTTATGAATATACATCCAATCTCATGATTAACAATCAATCCATTAAACGTCACTTATCCATATTAATTGAATATCAATTAAACACTTGCCAAATTTTATATCATAGCATATTAGAAGTTTATCCTGCTTCTAGCATATCATTCAAAGCACAATTTCCATTTAATAGTAGACGGTGTTTATTTGGCCAAATAGATAACACCAGTATATTCCAATTCAATTTACGTTATAATTAAACAACGTAATTCAAAAACATTCCATTCATCCAATTTCACACATATATGATTCAGTACTGGAAATAAACTTAAAAATAAACATAAGCAGTTTAATAGCAATTCGAGTTGCTATATCGTCACCCTAGATCTGGTTTAACCAATCTAATAGAATTTCAAGATGCTATATCGTCATCCTAGATTAATTTCAACAAATCACCAATTTCAACCATCAACAATTTCAACCATCCAAACAACATAAATAATTTATTTGCTATAAAACTTTACTGATTAACCAAATGAGTGAGTTTAACTCATGTTGTGTTTTCAACTTTAAATCAAATCGAACGACGTTCGATTTAACTAAAAAATTTATTATCTCTAATCGTCTCCAAATCAGTTCCAGAACGTAGTGCCCGTCGCCACGATTCCAACGCCGCTTATTTTGTCCAATTTCGACCTTGTATGGAAAGGATATGCATTCTATAAGCTTTGAAGATAATTTATATAAATAAATTTTTTATTTTTATTTTTTAACCTAAATCACATCCTGGTCGTTCATCCATACAGAAGCAGATCTGGGCCATACTTGGTTTTCTTCCACTCGCGTACACTTCTAGAAATTCACGGCCGCAAATAACCCAACCACGACCACATTCTATTGCATGCCGCTCTCACCATCAATCGCCAGAGATCGATCAGACGCCTTCAAATCGAAGCCCCTACCCTACTGCACCACCGCCGTGAGCCATCTGAAGCTCGGCGCTCCTCCCTCCTTGAATATTGTGAACGAACGGAAGAGCTAAGTTTCTCAACAATTTTGTAGTTGGAGGTTTTACTCGAAAGTGGGTGGATTTGGAAATAATTGAGGAGGAATGGTAGTGTTTTTCGGCCATTGAAAATAATAACGGCGGTAGCTGCAAATTAGCTAGGGTTTGATGGCTTGGGTGTGTGTGTGTGTAATTCACTATTTAAAAACCCCGTTCACACTTGATTTTTCCCGATCTCCAAATGAAGCGTGCAACCTGCCGTTTATAATGTTTTACCCCTATTCCGAACACAATGGAATATGTTTCGAAGGCCAATGCCAAAGTATACAGAAGTTATGGCTTAAAACGACCGATTTTAAATTAAATTCCTTAAATTAATTTTCTACGCATTTTCAGCTCCCACGAGCAAACGATAAATCCGATTGCTATGAAATTTGAAATCAGATAATAATACACTATTACAAATCCAATGGAACTGGTTTCATCGAATTCCAAGACTGTAACCCGGAAGGCTATTTTAACGTGTCGATTAAATCGAGCTATTTTCAAAATCGACGAAATCATTTGAAATCCCAATTTTAAAAATTTACGAACTTAATTATAATTCAAATAGAATTTATACTCGTATTAGAAACCATTTCGATTCATATAAAATCACAAATTCAATTTTTCACTCTATTCCAATATTAAATTCCATTATTAAATTAACATATAAAATTCCAAATTTTATTTTATCGACTTTTAATCCCATCCAAAAGTCCAATATCATAATACTAATTCAAATAGAAATTTAAATCAATTTTAGAAATCATTTCCATGTACATTTACTTCAAATTCACATATTATCCCAATTTCAATTATTAAATTTACTATTCACCCAATTCGTTAAATCAATATATTTGAAAATTTTAAACTATTTCACAAATTCAACCAAAATCTCCATACTCCAAATAAATTAATAATTCAAATTTAACATTTAAAATAAATTAAACGTTCAAAATTAAATGACCGAAAACCCCGGGTCGTTACACCCTTGGCTTACAGTGCAAGTATACTTAGTATGATAAAGTATAGAATACGTAAGACTTATTACTTATCTAAATGATACTGCCCAAATACTATTATGATATAGCTTGAGATTTTTATTCACCTGTCATTATTGTTCTGACTCCCTCCTCATTACAACCCACAAGTTCGGAGAAAAAGATGCTAATGAAGAAGATGGAGGCAAAGGTGAAGATTTGTGAAAATTATTCCGTTTATCTATGTTTTTGATTTATTCAGATGTACCTAGATTTCAGACATGTTATTTTGAGATGTTGTATTATGGATATTTTAGGATGTTGTATTTCTAAGATTTGACTACTATGAAATGGGTACTTATTTCAGTTATTATATTTTATCTCTTCCGCCGTGAGATTCTGAAAGGATACATAGATAGCTATGTATATTGTTCATTGTATCAATTTTACCAATCAACAGCCAGATTTGGAATGGACCTAAGGTTCGATAGACTTTTATTAGGTCAAAAATTAGGCCCATTCTAGAGAGAGAGTTGTTACATTCGGTATCAGAGCTTAGGTTACTCGATCAATGGGTATAAGCATACGTAGGCGCATATTTGTTATTTTTGAAAGTATTTTTCAAAAATCCTACTATATATACTCACATTTTTATGAACATACGCAAACACACTAGACAAATCTTTTTTTCAGCAAATAATACTAGCTTAAGAAGTTCACAACTAGAAAAGGGTCAAATAGCGACGGGGGGGAGCGACGGCTTTCGACGGCCATTTTCCGACGGCTTCCAACGGGCCGTCGGCAGTCGTCGGAAGCCGTCGGAAAATCGTGAAATACAGCAGCCAGCCGAGCCTTTCTTCCTCATTTTCCAGCCACATCAAAAAACCCAAAAAAACCCCCAAATCACCATTTTCGACCTCCAATCGCTGATTTCGTGCTTTTTCCTCCTCCCCGCTGTGAATTCAACACCTCTTGCTCTCCAGCTAAGGTATAATCTCTTATTTTCGTGAAAAATTCAGTTTTTACCCTAATTCTAGATTTGCATAAGTTGATAAATTAGGGCTAATTGGTGATTGAAATTGTTTCCAATTGTGTTATAATAGTTTCTAGCATTCCATGATATATCTATTTCATCTTTTATCGTGAAATTGTGAAAAACATGTATAATTTGTGGTTGTTCGTGTATATGGAAATCGTTGTGTATGCCTTGGTTGTACCATTGTATATGTGTGTAGCGCTGCTATCATTGTATTGTGTTAGTTGGAATAAGATAAAATGAATGCACGAGCTAGGAATATTATATTGTGCATGTATTGACTTATGCAACAACAAAAAATGCGTCGAACGAGCCTTAAGTTGATGTAATACGTCGAATAAATGTGTTAAATTAAAATATATTTTTGTAAATGTGAATAGTTAGTAAAACTGTATTTTTTCGTAAAATGCGCATATTTAATTAACTAATGTCCCTTAGACAGTTTTTGGCCCCGTCTGACGAGTGTTGTACATGATCGTTATATAAATAGTCGTTTTTTTTCAAAAAACGACCATTTATATTCATCTGGTACAATGTTTGTTGGATTTGTCCATGTATTGGACAAGTTATGAACACAGTAAGCATTTACATTTTGTATACTACTTCATCTCAAACGGTTCATAAAATTTCGGCCTAACTTTTCTTTTTTGTTTCCTACGTACACGCATTTGTGTACAATGCAGGGAACAAAAGGGAAATGCTGCCGAAATTTTGTTGAATCGTTTGAGACAAAGTAATATATGAAATGTAAATGCTTACTGTGTTTGTAATGGGAAGTAGGATGCCTGACCATGGAAAAAAAATTATACAATTTTTTATATCGATACGTTAAAAAATAAAATGTGCCCTATTTGAAAATATTTTTAAATTTGTGAAGTTGTTCTTTAAATTCAAATATTATACGACCATGAAAATAATCTTTTTCGAATTTGTATTCTTGAAAATAAATATTAAATTTTGAACTTCTCATTTTCTCAAATAGGAAAAATGATTGATTATTTTGTTGATCGAAGGAGATGGATGTACCAAAGAAAAGGACTGAGGGGCTCAATAAAAGAAGTTTTTTATAATGGTATAAACGTGTTTGTTGAATTCACTTTAAGTAATAATGGAAACGATCCAGAAATTCGTTATCCGTGTAGTAGGTGTAGACATTTGAAGTATTTGTTACCAGATATTGTGAAAGTTTATTTGTGCCAAAACGGTTTCGTACCCGAGTATTATGTTTGGGATCGGCATGGAGAAGTTGTAGCAAATACTTCTGTAGAGTCTGAAAGTGTCGTTAACGAAATAGTTAGGACGACCCGTATAGAAAATATGGTCGAAGATGCAGCACGATCAATGTTTCATATGGTTGAAGTTGACGACGATGATGAAAATGTTGAAGAACCAAATATTGAAGCAATTTTTTTTATGATTTACTAGATGCTGCTAAGAAACCTATGTGGGATGGTTGTAAAAGCGGCACTCAGCTGTCAGTAATCGCAGAATACATTGCGATGAAGTCAAAATACAACATCACCGAAGCTGGGTTTACGGCTGTTGTACAAGCTGCAAAAAGACATATGCCGCCCGATAATCTAATGTGTGAAAATCACTATGAAGTTAAAAAACTTATGTCGGCTTTTGGTTTACCTTATCAGAAAATAGATACATGTTTAAAAGGCTGCATGTTGTTTTGGAAAGAAGGCGCAAACCTTAGAAATTGTAAAATTTGTAACCAGGAGAGATACAAACCAAGAAAAAAGAAGGGGAAGGAAGTTCCATACAAGCGTATGCATTACTTACCCATAACTCCAAGACTTCAAAGATTATATGCATCTTCTGTAACTGCATCTAATATGAGATGGCATAGTGTGAGAACGGAGGAAGAGGGTACGTTGACACATCCGGCCGATGGAGAAGCATGGAAGCATTTCGATAAAACGTATCCAAATTTTGCAGCGGAGAGTCGAAATGTTAAATTAGGATTATGTACGGACGGTTTTTCTCCATTTTCTCAATTTGGTTCTAAATATTCATCCTGGCCCATTATCGTCGCACCGTATAATTTACCTCCATGGATGTGTATGAAAACGCAATATATGTTTCTTACTGTTGTCGTTCCTGGCCCCGACGATCCGACACAAGGAATCGATGTATATTTACAACCGTTGATTGAGGAGTTAAAAATACTGTGGAACAAAGGAGTAGAAACATACGATGTGTCCAAGAAGAAAAAATTTCGTATGTTTGCTTCTTTGTTGTGGACTATAAGTGATTTTCCTGCCTATGCAATGCTTTCTGGATGGAGTACCGCCGGTCGTCTAGCATGTCCATATTGCATGGATGAAACACGAGCGTTTTCTTTACCTCATGGTAAGAAAATTTCATGGTTTGACTGTCATCGATATTTTCTCCATGTAAATCATCCCTTCAGAGGAGACAAGAAAAACTTTTTAGCTAATAGAGTAGAAACCAGACAACCACCGACGATATGGTCAAGCGAAGACATATATGAACTTGTTAGGGACTATCCAAAGATATATGAAACTGGAGAGCAAACAGAAATTGAAGGCAAATCAGTTGTTCATAACTGGTGCAAACAAACTATATTTTGGGAGTTGCCGTATTGGAAACATCTTCTGCTTCGTCATAATATAGATGTGATGCACAATGAGAAAAATGTATTTGATAATGTTTTTAACACAATTTTGAATGTGAAAGGGAAGACGAAGGATGATTTGAAATCAAGACGTTATATAGAAGAATTATGTAAACGTCCTGAGCTTCATATAGAAGAAATCAAGACGTGAAAGGGGAGAGCATATGGCAAGCATGGTTGGATACTGGGAAATGGATGAGGTGAAGGCAAGTATACTAAATTTTTTTGAATTATTAATTTGATGTGATCGAAAAATAATGTATCAAATTTTGAATGTACAGGCAGAGTCGGATAGAAACTCTGCAAACAGAAATAAAAATCCCGTCACTCATCCCGGAGGGTCGAAGTCATTTCAGCAGTATCGGCAGGAGTTGGTAAATTTACTAAATGATAATTGTAAATAGTTTATGCTATATAATTTTAAATGTATAATAATTGTATGTAAAAATCAACTTCAGGAAGCTGAGGCGCATGGTCCCGTGGGCTATATGGACGTGTTCACTCATACGCATGCTGTCGAGCATGTAAATCCGGACGGAACTGTTTCGTATACATGGCAGGACGATAAATCCAGCAAGAGCCATGTAAGCATATTTCATTTTATGCAGTATTAGTAATTGTTCTGCTTGTTAAACTATAATGAAATAAGATATGATGTTATTAATTTGTTAATGCATGAAAAGTTTATGGAGCAGCGCCAGAAACTCCTTGCTGATACGGGTCGAGAACAACTGACGACTAATGAGGAGGATGCTATTTTTGAGTCCGTTATAGATCCAGCAGAGCATGGCAGACGATACGGATTTGGCAATCAAGTGGTAAATAATTTATTTTACTGCTAATTTAATATTTAAGTCAAAATTCTATGTTGGAATATATAATTTTATCTTGAATACTTCAAATATGCTATTTAGACCTTTTCAAAACAATAAACTTGAATTTTATTCATTGACAGAGATATGCACATACACTTACATAGATCACACGGCTAAATTTAATATTATTCCAGGCCAGCAGTCAGAGACGGGGTCGGCAGAATAGAGCTCAGAGCGATCTAGCAGATATAGAAGAATTGCGGGCTAGAGTGTCCCAACTGGAGGAGCAGAACCGCCAACAGGCCATGCAGACCACACAGTTGTTAGATTACATGCAACAGTTTGGTGGCCGCTTCCCTTCCTCGGCTGGCTCTGGATTTGGAGGAGATTGATTCATTGCTTGCTTGCTTTTTCAGGTATGATTTTTTTAGTTTTGTATGATTTGGTAAACGGTGGAGGTAGCTGTTGATTTTTGTATGATTATGTTTGATACACTTGGTTGTGTGGTTGTATGATGATGTGGATGTTGATGATTTTGTGTATGTATGACATGGTAGAACATTTATTGTTGGGGTTGTTGGAATGGTTATGTATATTATGTATTTTATTTTGATGTATTTGTGTGTTTGATTAATTTTGTGTAGTTTGGGTTTTAATATTTGGTTGGTATACTGTATACTGGATTGTGCAGTATTGGTGTAATAGTGTTTGGAAGAGAAATGTGTATGGAAGGCTATATTTGTAGCAGGAATAAAAAAACAGCAGATTTCCGACGGTTTCCGATAGTTTCCAGGTAGGCAATTTCCGACGGCTTCCGACAGCCTGTAGGACATTTTTTCCGGCGGTTTCCGACGGATCCTGGCAAGTGTCGGAATCCGTCGGAAGCCGTCGGAAATATGTACGGCACCCTCTGTCGGAAGCCGTCGGAAACACTGCTCCCCGACGCCTTATATTCCGACGGCTTTTCCCGTCGGCCGCCGACGGTTTTCAGCCATCGAAAATCACTATTCTCCTTGTAGTGGTTGTAATTAAAAGCTCAAACCTACAGATAGTTGATTATGGCTGAAAATAATTGCTCGGAGGCTGGGAACCCCTCCATCCAAGAAATACCCACCATACGGCGTATGCCAGAGTGGTTCAACCAAAACCTAAGGCATGTGGCGTAAGTTCCCATTCTTAACAAGCTACAACAACAGCACCAGCTAATCCGCCTACTGAAGCAGCATCCCGCCCATTAGACTTCCCCAAAATGTGTAAAAACTTCTAGAATATGGGAGGATGGGTGTCTACGGGAGCTGGAGGTTTTTTTGAAACAATTGGATAAATGACTGTGAGGGTATATCCTAAGAGCTGGGATGGAAAGACAGATAAAGGGGAGAATGGTTGCATGACATCTAAAGGGGGAGGCGCTGGATTGGTAGACCATAGTAGTTAAAGAAAATCCTGAGGAAGTAATTACTTGGTCTGAATTCCAGGCTTGCTTCAAGTCACGATTCATGTCTAATGATGAAGTAAGTTTGCAATTGGAGAAGTTTATACAACTAAGGCAAGGGAATTCCACATTGAAGGAGTATATCAATAAGATCTGGGAATTAGCTAAATTTGGATTGAGTTTGATTGAAAATCTTGCAAAGAAGGATATAAAGTTTTTTAAAGGCCTAAATTATCCACTTAGGGAGATGCTTTTGACCCAAGTATGCGTAGGCGCCACTTATGAGATGATAGCTGAAATGACCCTGCTTCAAACTGTTGGTATTGAGGAAAAGGAGAAGGTAAAACATGCACAAAATCAAGGTAGAGCAAAGAAAGGGGGATTCTAGGCTGACAAGAAAGCCAAGGGAAAGATTAAAAAAGGAAGTGGGACATGTCGTAGGTGCTAGAAGAATAGACATGTGGCTAAGGACTGCAAATTGAGTTTGATGAGGGAAGAATTCAAGTGAAGATGTTACCACTACCATGAAGATGGGCACCATAAGAATCGATGCCAGCAAAGGAGGGTCAAGGTGGGCAAGCTTATGTCATTGAAGCTGTACATGTTTCAAGTAGACCCCCTCCCAGAGAAAAAGGAAAGGTTGCATTGGAAGGTACAACTGTTATCTCTGGAAATACTATTCGTCCCTTGTTTGACTCAGGAGCATCACATTCATTCATAGCTAGAAATGTAGTCAACTCATTGAGTCTAAAAACACAAATTGTCACTGACTCAATAGTCATGTCTAACCCTATTGGGGAGTCTACACACCTTTCTTTGATTTGTAAAGACCTAGTCGTGGATATATATAAAGTTTATTTTACATGTAATGCGCATGTCCTAGGTTTTGTAGGGTATGGACTTATCCTAAGGATGGATTGGTTATCTTATTACAGCGTTGTCTTAGATTGTGATAGGAAGAACTTTTGGTTAAGAAGTTATAAGAGGCAAGATATCGATGTTCCTTGAGAACCCCAAGCTCAGTCGAGTTAAGTCATTTATATCCTCTTAGCCTATCACAAGATGAACTCTCATCTGCACCCATAGTCTGAAACTTTCTAGATTTCTTTGAAGAAGTCTTCAGTCTCACACCTCGAAGGGAGATCGAGTTTAGAATTGATTTAGAGAAGGACGCTAGACCCTTCGAGCTACCATTAAGGCATATGGCCCCCAAAGAAAGGCAAGAGTTGGATAAGCCAAATCTGGAGCTATTGTAGAAAGGATTTATTCACCATGGTACTTTAGAATGGGGAGCACCTGCTATCTTCGCCACTAAGGCAGACGGCACTTTAAGGCAATGCGTTGACTATAGAGAGCTTAACAAGCTAAGCAAGAAAAATATGTATCCCTTACTTAGAATATATGACTTATTTGACCAACTAGTTGGAGCTAAATTTTTTCTCAATTGGACTTAGCCACTGGATTCACCAATTGAGAATAGCTGAGAATAGCAAGCAGAAGACAACTTTTTGCACTCCAAACGGATTATATGATTGGAAGGTAATGTCGTTTGGGTTGACGAATGGCCCTTCATACTTTGTAGATCTGATGAGTAGATTTTTTGAGGGATAACTTGATAAATTTGTCGCAGTGTTCGTGGACGATATCCTAGTATTCTCTAAAAGTGAAGGTTAGTATGAAAATCACTTAAGGTAGGTGCTAGGGATTTTTAGAAGGCAGCAGCTAAAAGTTAAATTCTCAAAGTGCCATATTTGAAAGAAGGAGGTAAGATTTTTCGGTCATATTGTTTCCAAGAAGGGGTTGTCTATTGATCCTGCAAAGGTGGAAGCTATTAAGACTGAAAGGTTCCAAAGAACGCCTTTACTATAAGAAATTTATCAAGGACTTTGCAAAGATAGCAGTCCTAATGACTCGCTTAACTAAGAAAAATTTATTTTTTGCATGAGATGGGAAATGCATGGAAGCATTTGAGAAGTTGAAGGAGCTGTTGACTAGCGTGCTAGTACTTACTATTCCAGATGGGACGAAGCCTTTCATTATTTACACGGACGCATGTGGTACTGGGCTAAGAGCTATTATTATGCAAGAAAGCAGGGTGATAGCCTATGTAAGCAGGCAGTTGAAAGACCATGAGAAAAGGTATTCCACACACGACTTAGAGTTAGCGGTTGTCGTTTTCGCTTTGAGGATGTGAAGGCGCTATCTTTCGGGAGAAAGGTTTGAGTTATTCATCGATCACAAATCCCTTAAATACCTGTTTACCAGAAAACATTTGAACCTTAGCCAGCAACGGTGGATGGAGTTTATAGCATCATATGAATTTGAGATACAATATACCCTTGGAAAAGGAAATATTATTACCGTCGCTCTTAGCTGAAGGCATGCCACTCTTGGTGCTATACACGAGTGGAGGCAGTTGGAGTTCCTCTCGAATTTTAATTTCCAACCACCATCAGAATCCACTCTAGGCTATTTGGCAGCAATGGAAGTAAGGCAAGCATTGATGGACCACATCATGCAAGAGCAGAACAAAGACGAGGCAATAGTAGATATTTTGGACCTTTTGTTCTTCAACTGTGAATCTCCTGGATGCAGTTAAGAGAGTAGAGAAAACTCCTGAAAGATCTCATCTCCATCATCTAAAGTGAGCTTTAATTTATTCCTAAAATCCAAGACTTGGTAGCCTAAGGGACTTAATCGTTCTGGCACTGGATCGGTCATGTGTCCCTTGTACCTCCTCGACCTTATTAGACAAGTTTACATTTCTTAGTCTACCAGATTTTAATTGAGTTTTTAGGGTGCCTATGGTCGCTAACAACCTTGAGTTTCTTGTTTGGCTCCTCTTTCATAACACTTCATAGTGAGAGGTGAAATTTGACTTTCTCTGTTTAAACACAGTCAAGGGAAAAGTACTTCAGAATAGGCACAATGAAGATAATAAGGGAATAATTTGATACCAAATAGAAGTACCACCAAAGTCAATAATTACCACAAACAAGGGCATAAGGAAAGTGTATCAGAGTTATTACAAACCAAAAATTTAAACATCGTCGGTTGGAGAATTCCAAGATTCAGGATCATGGCATACCTCTCCTCTACCATCATCCTCCTTTGAGTGCCCAGCACCTGCCGTAGCTTGTGCTTTCTCATAGTTCTAGGAAAAGCTCTCTTCAATCCTTTTGCCATTGGAATTGAAGCTCATAGAGAGAATCATGCCTTTATCTCGGTTGTACTCATATGCATTATAGAGGATTCCAAAGGCTTTGGTAGCAACCACCTTCTTAGCGTCTTCTTTGGTAACCAAGCCCAAGACCCCTTTCTTGGCTTTCGCTAACCCTTCTTCGGTCTTTTAATGCTTGGCCTTCCAGTCTTTTAAAGCCTTCCCTAGCTTTGTAATTTTGGTTTCGAAAGCTTTCAGCTCCAGAAGCTTCTTCTCCCTCTCACCTTGAGCTTCCTTCTCGGCCTTTTCCTTGTATTCAGCATATTGTTTCCAAATAGACTCAGCCTTCTCTTTATATTCGGCTAATTGTCTCCAAACAGCATCACCCTTATCAAACTCTTCCTTCAACTTCTGAAACCCTTTTTGCAGAACTGAGAAGTCAGCTAAAACATGAAGAAAGAAGGTTATTACGGAAACTAAAGGGATAAACATTTCATAAAAAAGAAGAAAACCTTTACCCTGAGGTGGTCCTCCATCCCTATACTCATCATCCTCCCAAATTGCTAATGTCATCAGCTAACTCCACTTGAGAGTTTCCTCATAACCTTGGGTAAATGATCATCAATAGCAGAACATGTTACCTCAATCACCTAATCCACCTGATCCCTTGGGGAGGAAGTTAAAAAAAAGGCGTTTGGGGATGGTATGGCTTTAGCAGAAAGGATGTAATTCTTATGTTTCCTAGTTGTGGATGAATCTTCTAGAGCTGGTTTTGGTCGAGAAGAAATGGAAGAGGATGACATGTTCAATAACAACCCAACTATTTCGAATATATCATCAGAAGCCACTTCCACATAAAAAGAGAAAGCAGGTTAGTTAAGTAAGTTTATATTTCATAAAATTTATATATTAAAACACATGCTATAAGATATTTAAAACCGAGGACTACCGACAGGAGGAATATTTCATCTTTCCGTCTCAGCGATTTCGGGGTCAATGGATTCTTCAGGATTACATAGATCGATCACATCTAGAGGCATGGTTTCAGTTGAAGGTGGATCGTATCCAAGAAACCTAGCCTTTCCCCTTTTGGAATTTTCATCACCTCTTCATACCTAGAGTCGAAAAGATCCATGAGGATTGGAACCTTATCCCTCCAAAGTTTAGTTGAAGAGATCAAAAAAAAAGAAAAAAGAGAAGAAAAGATACTAGGGAACGATGTGATCAAAGTTTAGAAGCAAGAGCATTTAGAAAAGAAAAGTTTGAAAACTTACAAGTCTCCGATAACTCAATAACGATTCAGGAATCATCTGCCTTCACATAGAACCAGTGGGTTGTTGTTACTTTGCTAAGCGGTTTAATCAAAGACATCTTCTTCTAGAATCGAAGAAAATACATGGTAACTAACGACTTACTAGGTGACCTATGCAAGTTGTATAAGTAATGAACCCCGGAAGTGGTCATGTTTTGGTACCCTCTCTTTTGATATAAGATAGCTGAAGCGGGTAAAGTGATATACAAGACCACTCCAAGTTGAATCGGATTAAGCCCATAAAATTCCAAAACGTCGGCAAATAGAAGGGCAAGAGGAAGCGATATTCTATGTGCTAAATGTTCCAATATCTAAGTGAAGAACCCTTCAGGGGGTTCACCCCAGTCACTGTCTAGGCTAGGTGTAACGATCCAGAATTTCAAACACTTCGTATTTAAATATATGAATTATTTAAATATTTGTATTTAATATTTAATGTGATTAAATATGATTTTATAACCTTCTCGAACACATTTTAATTAATAACTAATGATAGAAAACATATTTTGAAATGTGTTTACAAAAATATTCACTTTGGATAAATACTAAAAATTTGACCGAAAAAACATTTTGTTAAAAATCAACTTTTTATTTAATACAAGTTGTGAAAATATTTTGCAACTTGTATAGTTATCATATAAACACATTAATAAGAATTAAACATCTCTCTTATATTAACTAAAGATTAATTAAAATAATTATTTAATTAATTAAAGAAAGAGTACATAAGGACCCCTAAATTAAGGCTTGATTTAAGGAGAGTATGGTAATATAAGGGCATGGTTGTGTAAAAGCATGCCTTTGTCATATGGAGTCTTCTTTGCTTTATGGTTAAGGAGGGGTTTTAGTAATCTTTTCCACTCATTTCCTAAGCCTATATAAGCATATGCAAGGCTCTCTTCATTTTTCAAATTTTCAAAACTCTTAAGAAACTCTACACTCTTACTTTCTTTCTCTAAACAAAGTTCTTAAATCAAAACAACTCTAAATAAATCCGAACTCCTCCAAAGTCATGCTATCATCCTAAAATACCATACAACATCACTCTGCCACCTCAATACCAAAATAATAGGAGCCATCCCCTTTAAACCAATCAAGGTCATACCCAATTTAGCGTAAACCAAGCTTGGCTGAGCATCACTAAGGTCCGGGGGAAAGTTCCATAAGCTTCCGTGCAGAGAAAGGGATCGTTTTATCGATTAGAAAACACTTAGAGTCGGATAGTATGAAAGTGAGAACACTACTTCCATCTTATTTAAATTTATCCTAAAATTATCTATGACTTATGCTATGCAAGTATACTCGGTTGACTAGCATAGTTTGGATGCTAAAATGATTGATTATTGGATGATTGGTTGATGATATACTTGCTTGGTATAGAAATGATTCACGTTAAAATACACGTCGAATTTACACAAAGGAATCACTTTTCTTTATGAATTATAATGGTATATATAGCATTGTTAACTTCTTTAAAAATTGTTTTAAATGGTTTATAAATGTTTTATAATCATTAAAACTCATTTCGACAAAGTTTGAAATTTTTTGAAAAATGGAGTCAAAATAAGCACATCACGTAATGGTAGTTTGCGATTTTGCGCTTTAAAAAGTTAAATCCATGTATAGAATGGAATATGAGTCGGAAATCTTTGGAATAAGAATTTTCCGGACCTTTATAACTATGATTTTCAAATGAAAAATAAAAATCAAGATTTCATTTAGTAAAGTTTGAAATATATCCAAATCAAGTTTTCAAAATCGTCGTGTTTTAGCAGTTCGAAAAATATTGGTTTCAACACTTTAAAAATGGATATTTTTAAATCTTAAAAAAATGAAATAAATTCCATAAATAAGTTAAAATATTTTAAAAGGGATTTGAGTTATAAAAATGGACATAAATATATAATGGAATAAGTGTTTTGATCTACAAAGCTTTAAAATCACTATTCACCAGTAATTTAACAACTGAATTTGGCAATTTTTGAATAAATGATTTAAAACTTGGATTTCTCTTCCCGAATATTTTGAAGATGTTTTCCAAATAACCATACAAGTATTTTAAAAGTTTAGAGTTGATCAAATAACTTAACCACCTTATGGGTGACAAAGAGGTAGTCTCTAGGCTGGAGTTTGGGAAACCAGTTGCCTGCTCCTCCTAACTATCAGGACTGGCCTAACGGAGGGGATAGTTAATTTGATTTACTCAGACCCCATTTTTCCTAAGATAAAAGAAAAGAGATTGGGAGTTTTTTTTCTTCCAAAAGTTAAAAAAGATTTAAAATAGATAGTAAAGAGAACGTCTGGTTAAACTCTGTATTAAATTCCGAGGAGGAAACCCATACCATCCGTGTGAATTTAAAGGTGATTTCACCGTTATCCGACGAATAGTACAGATTGAATACGAAAATTAGAATTGAGTATAATTAATCTAAAATCATGAATGCTTTTTACTCAATACTAATTGGTTTGGGTATATAGTAAACAATGTCTTAAATAACACTGTTTTTAAACCATTAAAAGATATGTTTTGAAATAAGTAATCTCCACTAAGATTGAAATTATACTAGTAATATAAGATAGAAATATTTTTCCTAAGTAATTTGAAGGAAATGATTTGGTATTTCCAAAGTTAAAAATTGGTTTAATAAATCTGTATATACCAAGAGGAAATGGTTTAAAATATATCTCCAAAGATATTTTATTGGATATAAAGATATTAATTGATTGAATGATGATCACCAATCACCCACATACTAACATCTTTTCTATTGACAATTAGTTCAAAGAGATCGGGATCGGACTTAGGTGATTCCTATCCAAAAACCACTACGAACCAATATACGCATTCGAAAGTGAAGACAAGTTGAAGACAATGATTTTGAAGATGAAGATCTCCATAATGTAGGGCTGCTTTGCACTAACCTCATGATTCCCGTATTATATACATATGGTGGCAGTAGTACCTTCATTTTGAAATCTTCAATGCAAGAACTGATCGCTACTAATCTTAGGGTTGATTCCCAAATAGGATGTAGTAGGAGTACCTTTGGTTTGTCTGGACAACTCGTATGGACGAATGCCTAACATTGCATTTCTAAGACCACGTACATTGGTTTTTACAAACATACATCTGTTTGGTGGTGTAGGAGGTAACGCCTCTTATACTTAACACCTTTCCCCAAGGCATATGAACTTGGGGGTTGTGCTTTTGTGGAAACCAATTGGCGTGTCATTGGAAATGGCAACGTGGCATTCAAATTTTGATTTGTCATATGAAAGGTAAAACGTTACCTCAAGCCTCACACATCGGTAATAGCAAAAACATGGTAGATGTAGTAGGGCTATGTTGATCGCACCCATTAAGAGATGATCATCACCTTTCTAGATTTCCCTCTATATATTAGGTTTGTTGTGTACGCTTTGGCCACGGATAGGTCGAGAATGATCGGGGTGATGACGTATTCGGTACTATCTACAGTAGAGGTAGGCCGGTTCTATGTTGGTAGAGGACAGCGGGGTTGTGCCTTGGTACATTCCTCTAGAGATGTATTGTACGGAAGGTAGTCCCTTACCTTGTCATTGTTGGAATCCATTCTCCAATACGTGCCTTTAACGGACTTGATTGTATACCTAAATATGCCATTGAATTTAACAAATGTAACAATTCCAGCTATTTTAATATGTTATTTGAAAGGATTTTCAAAGCAATGTCATTGGAAATAATATCAAATGATTTGATAAAAATGTTTTAGTTATCATAAGGTAAAAACTCGCCCGTGTTTATATGCGGAGTGGCCTTATGAGATACTATTCTTTCCATAGGTTTTGTTTGACATCAAAGTCGATCTATGACACTGTCATATATATTTATAATTCATATCTCATGCTAGTTTGCTAAGCCTAATTCAGGTATTTTTAATACTTGGGTCAGATCCTAGTAGTTCCAGGATTAGCTAAATGTGCTTGGAGTTTCCAGAGGATAGTTGGAGATCTTCATCAACGTATGGACATAGTTTACTTTTCCGCTGTGTTGGTTGTTTTTCAGCATTTGTAAAGACATGTATTTATAACTGTCCAGGCTAAGCTTAGGATATACTCTAATATATGCATTTAAATGTTTTTCCGCTGCAGAGATTATTGAAATAATATAGTTATTCCATTCGTGTGAGATTCTATTCTATCTTTGTTTTCTTTTACCCTTAACAATCAGTTTTTCTGACACTTAATGCTCAACACGCAATACAATGGACGTATTAATGTCAATTTTCGAGGATTGAAAATCTCGGTCGTTACATGTGGCATCAGAGCTTAGATTGAGCAAAAACCTAAGCCTGATAGGGGTAAAGTCTCATCAAAGATAGGGTTAATATTACCCTAGGATGAGTAACTCATTAGATATAGGGTAAGTGACACCCTAGAATGAGTTAAGAGTATTATATATAAGCACGTATTTGTTGATGCTATATATAAATGATTTTTTTATTTTGGAAAATTGGTAAATGATATAATTTTACTTAGGATTATATTTTGAATATAAAAGGGCCATCTTTTCAAAAGATATAGTTAATTATGGTATAATAATATTCAGTTATTACCATGGGTTGGTTAAACGACATAAATTGGTATAAGAACACCTTGTGAATAAAATTTCGCAGTTTGACTATAATATGTTTCATAAAGATGATAGTTTAAGAAGTTAAGTCAGTAAGAAACTTGTTAAAATATGATATTAGATTTAGGTTAGAATAGTTAAAAAGCTTAGTATATGTTTCTAAGTATTTTGTTGTCTATTGTAGAAGCCTTCCAATTATGGTAGGAATTATTCCAAAGGAGAATCCTGAAGAGCAAATTGGGGAAAAAAGGAGACTTAATAATCATTTCTAGTGACAATGAGGGAATAGAAAAAGGGTCACCTGAAAAACATATGCCACATGTAAAGGAAGAGTTTGATGAGCATACCCATTACGATGAGGATGGGTATCCTATGCCTACGATGTTAGTAGAACCGAAGACTCCGGAACTAGTATTATTATCCAGTGACAAAGAAGTGATCCGGATAACAGATGATGTAGGAGTAAGTCAGGGATCGCAATAAAAAATGATGTGGATAAGAGATCCAGAAGAATCAGAACTAAAGAAATTCCAGAGGAGAACCCCAATATGATGGTAGAAAGGAATAGACTAGATTCAGCAGCATATGATGCATGGATGGACAACATCCCAGCGAATTAGAAGACAGTAACGACGATCACATTATCTAAGAGATGGGAGTTCCCATATTTGAGGGAGAGTCGCACGTTTCTGGTATTGATTTGGAAGGAATGACAGAGAATGAGGAAGAAGAAGAGGTTCCGAACATCCTTTCGGGAAACCCTATTGCTTAACCTTAGGTTCCCCAAGGACAACCCTAGCATCCTAATAGGATGGAATGTTGGGAATGAAGAAGATGACAGAAATGAATCAGATGATGAACATGAGAAAGAAGAGTTTGAAGTGGTAATGTTCTCAGATTTGGATGGTCCGTCGACCTCCGAATCTGATTGATTTGATATGCATTTTGGTAGGGTTGGAAGTTTCTAGGGAGTAATAGTATTTTGGATATCCTAAGTATATTAGGAATATGTTAACGTAATTATCATAGGTATGTAAAACAATTAATCATGGTTTAAGTATGGTTGATCGACAAATGTAATAGTTCAAATAATATATATATATATATATATATATATTGTGTGTGTGTGTGTCTATACATGATCCTTATTATGGCTTCTCTTATCTCATGTTTAAATGACTTAGGAAATTTTTTATATGAATTTTACTTCTTTGATAATTTTCTTTATGAACTAAAGCTATATCTTAATAAAAATGTTTGAATAAAAAATATATAGTGATATTTTGAAATAATAAAATTGGTATTTGAATTCTTAAGAAAGTTGATACAAAATAAAAGTAATTTTGAAAAATGAGTATTTTGACAAATAAGTCTTTTGATAAATGAGATTTTGATAAGTTAAACTTGGTAGAAGATTTTAGTAAAGTCTGTGTTTTTGTGAAACATTTAAAAAGAGTATTTAAATAAGAAGAATAACTTTTAAAGATATCTTTTAGATGAGGGTTAAAAATATTAAGGATATACGAAAAAGTTTAAAGCATTTAGATGGGATTTTATGAAATGTTTTCATAAATAATTTTGAAAAAGGAATTTGATATAACTAAGTATGTATAAGATACGTAGATCATTTCGTCATACGATTCTAAACTAAGATTCGAGTATGGAACTTTGAGGTGTTTACACCGGTCCGGAAAAGGATTTATCACTGGATTTATGACGATGAACATTGATGAGGATTTGTGGTTTGATACTTGCGTTTTCTATCGTAGTTGAGAGCTATATAAGGGAAGCGAGGGTTTCTAATCAAGAAGTCTAATCAGAGTCCGCACTAAAGAATCGAAGGATCAATACCAGTTCGGAAATAAAGTTGCGTATTTGAGTAGAAGATCGAATTAGATATTATGGAACGACATGTCATGATTTGACTATAATTAAAATTGAGCTTTCATATTTAAGTTCCACAGTATTCTCAAGCCGTGAGAACTGTGCAAATCAGTCACATCGATATTTTCTGTTTGACCTTAGTTATATTAAGCAATAGAAAACTATAGAGTGAGTCTTTCTATAGTTGTCCAATAACTATCAGTACGTAATATCTACGTGCCCCCAGCAGCCATGAGTAATATACTGACCAAGATTTGGAGAGCGTTACATATTCTAGTCTCAACGGACACATCGATATCCAGTCTCGATGCATCTTGACTAAAAACATTTAAAATGGTATATATTTGTTTTCATTATGATAAATTACTCGCAGTTACAACACTTTGTAACTACTATCACAAAACATACCATTTATGGATTTTCTATTAAATATACTTTTGATTAAATTAATTTATTGATATAACACATTATATCAAGTAAATAATAGAAGGAAACACCTTTTATTTCGAACAAGATTGGTTATCGAGTTAGATATATGTAACAAATTACATAATTGACCCTACGACATACCTCTATTTCTATCGAAAATAAGTAAGTATCACACCAACTTATAATGCTCAAAGTCAACCCGAACATAAAATAAGTCAGTAACACCAAATATCGTCATATATTTATTAGTTACCCATCATTAGTAACACAACATCTATAGAAGAAAGATGAACATAAAAACCACCAAATGTGTACAAACCACTCCCTATTAGTAAAACATCAAACCCGTCAAATGTGTACTACTCTATATTAATAACACAAACATCAACAAACCAAAAACCATAATAAACTACGCAACGTTCGTGTAGTAATAATGGAAAGTGGTAAAACATCGTATAGATCATCATAATGCGACTCCATCTCAATACAACTTGTTTTAGCTTTTGAAATGGGCTAACACCCCCAATCAATAAAAAAATATTAAAACTGAAAGAAAAGTAGAGAAAAAAGAGAAGAGAACAAAAGGACTTTTTGAATGGTTCGACAAATTACTAGCATACATCCACTTTATAGTTTTTATTGATTATGTTTTGTTGCTACAACCAATTTATAATAAAATTCTCAGAATGCAGGTGATTGATTTCAAAATTGGTAGCGATTCCTCGGCAAAGTTGATGTATAGTCCCAAAAGTCAATAAGAATTTTCAAAAGTCCAAAAGTCCTTTTCTCATTGAAGAAGATTGCTATTAATAGGCGAATTCGTCTATTAGAATCGTCATATCCAACTAGAATTGTTAGTCAACTAGATTGGAGAAGATATGAGGAAGAACTGATCGAATTGATACAAATGCCAAGATTTGATGGGATCAATACTGATCCATGGACTTGATCCAAAGGTAGAAATTTTCCTCTAAGGTGCCTTAGTCTTCATGTTTTAATTCTCCGAGGAAAAATTTTAATTATGATGGGTCAACACCGATACACTACCAATTTCTCAAACTTGTCTTTTGCTTCAAAATAGCATGTAGATCCATTGTACATGATATTGGGTTCATTTTTGGCATTTTGATGGATCGGTGGACTTAGCCCAAAATCCATCTTTCCATACTTGATCATTTCCCAATCTAGAGTCCATTCCTTCATCATTCCACAGTCCAATTCCATCTAAATACCCCTTGGGTGAAATACTGGATAACAAAATACATATATAATAGTTGCAATTAAAAATATAACACGTATGCCACAAAAATAAAATATAATGCACTTAGATATATTATTTCCACTTAAGTATAAAATTGTCCTTTTATTTTTATTAAAAAAATGTTTATTTTAAATATCTTATAAGAACGATATCCTCAAAATGATAACAAACGTCAAAATCCTTCATTATCAAAATAATAGTTTAAATTTCTCAAGGTATCGTTATTCAGTCTAAAATAGTAATTTACATCCAATTACTTCAAAAACTGTAATATTATTACTTGACATTAAAAAATTAATATTCATTTAATTCAACTAATCTTTCATAATCACTTCGCCACTATTTAACTCAAAATAATAATATCCTGCCATAAATTTAAAAAATCCATTTATTATTGTTTATCTTAGAAATAGCAAAATATTTTTGATAGATACCTCTTTATTATTATTATCCTCAAAATATACCTCACTTCCATTCCGTTAAACAAATATAATATCATTTTTCCCTAAACCCTATAAAAGTAGTAATATTATTATTTACTCAAAAGTAATCACAACTTACCAAAAAACATATTGTTATTTATTAAACTCCACCTTATTTTTGTAAATAACAATAATTTCTTCAAATTCACTTTAGAAAAAGCTTTCCATTATCAAAGTTTAGACATTAATTTCAGTATAAATTAGTAATTGCAATTATTTACAAATATCACCCACAAATTCATAAAAAAACTTATTTACTTTCAAATTACATGTTTATACATATTCTCAAGTATTTATTTATTTATTTTATTTTACCCAAATTTAAGAATAATAACCATAAAGTATCCATCATCCAATAATGGAATAATTAAACATGTAAAATTTCAATGTAGAATAAATATCATATCAAAAACATCACAACATCCAAACGATCAACAAAAGGATATAATATGTCTCAGCATGTATGTGTGTGTATATCGATGAAAGCCTATTTAATAGTTTAAATACTTACAGCCATTGAATCGTGTCAGGGAACTTTCATAAACAGCTCCCAAAATCAGCAAACTATATGCCTAAATGTTCAGAATTTTGTCATGTAACAAACTGAGTGTGAACCAGATGTTATAAGCAAAAGTTTTATGTTATAAGATTTTGATAATATAATAATATAAAATAGTATTCCTCAAAAAAAGGAATACTCATTTTCTCAAAAGTGTATAAATAATATAAGGCCAAAACAGTATTTTGTTACCTCTTTCACCATCATCAGATCATACACGACACCCTCACCACGCTGCACCAAAGGTCGTTGTATCCTCACCGCACCCTTCTTTGACCTACCCCCGCCTGTTGCCACTGCTCTCGACCCTCAAAACTCTCCTTGATCAACCATCATCGCCCAATCAATTCATCTACCACCATATATTTTGAACCCTAATCAACTTCTTCATGTTGTTATGGTAATCATCTCTTCGATCATCTGCCATGGATGTACCCTACTTTCCATCGCCATCACAACTATACCAACAACATGACTTATCGTCATCGATGGTGAAATGCTAAAATCAATGGTTGAGATTTTTCATCGATCTTTGGTCAAATGATGCATCCAACAAGAAAACAAATTATTTTCATCTCTTCCCCTCATCGCCATAATCAATTTGATCTACAATTTGATAAGGTTTTGACATTTCGAATTTCAATCATAATTTGTAATTAAAGAAAGTTTCCTTCCATTAATAGGTAACTAGGGTGGATGTCAGGATTAGAGAGAGGAAACTGACTTAATGGTGGCTAGGGTTAGTATAAACTCATATTTAAAGCAAATATCTGGTCTATAGCAATATTAAGCCCAAAAATACCTAATTAGGTAAACGTATTCAAACCTAAACATATTATATAACAAAATTTGTTACTCTAATATTCTGAACGCTATGAAATTAGTGAATTTCCCAAAAAGACAACTATGCTCAAATTTTTCTTTTATCATCATATAAACGATTGTCAATAAGTAATTAAAGTGTCAAATTTGCAGGTCGTTATATTCTCTCTTCCTTAAAAGAATTGCACTGCCACTATTCGCCAAAAGATAACCCTCGACAAATTCAATAAAGCATTTTAACATATCATATGTTTAAAAACATAAGCATTCAAAAAATACGAGGAAGTTTACCAATCACAGATAAAGACTTTTAAAGTGGCTTATGACAATCGTATAGCATAACTGGTTATGGAACAGTTAAATTCATCCACAATAATGAATGCAATTTTCCACACAAACATACTACAGTATCACATACATTTCCATAAACCATGCAACCAAACAATAACATGCAATAACGCTCCATCAACAAAGAGTGAAATAATCAATCATGGACCATCTCCGTTGACAACTCATATCATGCATCAAAATTTTCCAAACATAATAGTCCATAACAAAATTGTACAATAAAACCCATGTTGGATAAACATGCATACACAAGTAAATATATAAATCGACAATAAGTACAACTCATCAAAATAAAGCACGCATAATCAAAAGTCAAGGTATTCTCATCATGCTAAAATACCAACAAATAACACATATGTGCTAACCCTTATACTGACTATACATTAATATGTATCACTCATGACATCATACCCTCCAAATAGTTAGTGAAATTGCTCATAATCACTCCTTAAAAGAATTGGTGTATAGTCCCACTCACACATTTTGAAATATCATGTGCACCTATTCTTGGCTACACCCTCAAAATAATATATGTGCCTGCTCTTGGCTATATCTATAGAATAATATATGTCCCACTCTTGGCTATATCCAAAAAAATAACATGGCCACCTACTTATGTTGCAGTTGCATCAATCCTCGATTCCCAGACCCACTCAGACGATTGGTAAGTCTAGACCAACTCGAATGGTCTAGAAACTTGAACAAGTTCTCTTAGATATATAATGAAATAGATGACTACCTATGGGAATCGGGCTGGATGGCAGCAGGTAAATTGGGAAAATTTCAAAAAAAACCTCATTTAGTTCTTTATTAGGCCCATGAAGTCTACATAGATTTATTAAATGACCTAACTATATTAAATGAAATCCAATTTTATATAATTTTCTAATCATCAATCAATGGTTCAATTATTTGATATTTTGTATATTATTTGAGTATATCATGATATACTTATATGTATATAGTGCATATGAAACATATAATATAATGTGCATAGTTAATGTGTATGTATATAGATGTTAGGACTTAGGATTTACATCTATAACAGACACATTTGCTATCCATATAGACATCTGCTATCTCAAAATTATTATTTAAACATGTATGCATTTAATTATAGATGTTAAGATCCAAATTGAAACATATATTAGTTTAAATAGAAGAGATTAAGAAACAAATTCTCCTTAATTTACTCCTTCCTTTATTACCATTTACTAGATCCAAATCTAGCAATTCAAATGCTTCTTTAACTATTTAAAATAAACTGATGTGTGTGTGTGTATATAAATATATAAATTCCATCTAAAAGTTTATTATTATTATTTAATTTGACAAAGTCAAAAAACATTACTATTATCCAACTCTATAACCAAGCTATATTTGGGCAAGTTGGATTGATCAAATAGTTAGATAGCAATGCAAAAGTTCAGAACGATAACTCCTAAGCCAAAATCTCAAGTGAAGTCCAAAGATAAAGCTACTAATATACCAAGACCTATGAAGACAGCTAACATACTAAAGCGCTTCAAAAACCAAACCAAAATCCAAGATCCAAGACAAAGTATTAGATCGGTATCGATCCATAGCCTTGGATCGGTACCAATCCATAATATTTGACAAATTCACCACTTAATTCATACTGCATGAGTTTTGATTGGTTCTTAGTCAAAGCACGCCATATGGGATGGATCACTAGCAATTCGTGACTCAAGCACCAATGAATGTATCCAAGTTTTATAACAACTACATTAAATGCCTTTACTTAATCATTGAACCAAGGATTTCGTCTAAGTCAAGCCGACATCGAGGTAATCAACTTCCAAATGAAGACTAGAGCCATCCATCAATCTTAAAGGGAGAAATGAAGGTCAGTGAACAAACTACATGGAAAGGTATTGATCCATGGCCCTCAGCTTGGTACCCATCCACAAAAGTAACTGATTTGGCAATGATCTTTTCAAAGTAACTTCTTTAGGACGCGAGGAACAAATGTGGTAGAGATAAATCCATAGATCTTCATTATAAATAAAAGGTGATAGGCACTATTTGAGGATCTTTTTTCTGCATTTTAAATTTCTATAGTGTTATTTTAATTTCTTGGATCATTGCTGATCCATAGACTACCGATCCATAAGATTACGTTTGTAAAAAACGTCACAGAATCAATGACGAAGTTCAAGTGGACGTAGGTCAGTGATTTATCGAACCATTGTAATTGTTGTTTATTGTTTTCCTCTTGTTTTTCATTTAATTTCTTTATTTTATCCTCTTCTAGGGTGTTTGTGCCAACTATTGGTGTAAACATTTCGGTGCTTTCGCTAAGCATTTCAATCTCTCACTATTCGGATCTATTTTCAATTTTTTTATTGCTTCAATCTACAAAGTAGATCTATTAATCATACTCCTAAGATCCATGGTTATTTGGACTCCGTTAAGTCTACCATTGGATCAACCGATGTAATGGCTTTAAGAAATACCATGGAAAAATCAACAGCTTCCCGACCCACCAATGAAGTTGAAAATACTGGTTCCTAACATGTTGAAGAAATCGCTCAGCCCGACATTGGTGAAATTCAGAGTGCTTCAGATATGATTACACAGGTTGCGATGAATACGATGACGAAGGAGTTGAATGACAAGTTGTGTGAAAGTCAAGATGAAATGAGGAAACAGATTAAGGAAAGTTTGAATTTGATGACACGGTTATCTCGCGGTCACAGAAGGAACGGGAGGGAATTATCGCCTTCCAATTCAAAAGAAGATAGTTCCTTCTCACATGGGTAGAATCATAAAGAAGGGAAGTAAAAAATGAAAAAGAAGGAAGTTGGGACTTCGGAAAGTAGAGTGGACAAAGCTTAGAATGCAAGAGCATGGATCGGTACCGATCCATCTCCTCTATTCGGTACCGATCCCCGTCGTCGTGATTTGAATGTTGGAGGTGTTGTAGATTTTAATCGTGAAGTTGGTGTTGGAGATGGTCTAGTTGTCGATGGCCAAAATGCTGGAGTTCAAGCAACAACTATTAACAATTCGCGTAGAGATCGTAGAAACAAATCATCTAGACGAATGGTTCTCCCAAAGACAAGAGAGCCTAGATATCATGGAACTAACCGAAAGCATTTGTAGAGTCAAAGACTTAGGGCAAGCCATGATTATCGTCATTCAGTGGATCCAATAGACCCGGAATTTCTGGTAAATATGGTAAGGAATCCAGTAAACAAAGTAGTTAATATCGGTATCTGGTACGTATCGGTCAAGTACCGATATGAGATATTGAAAACATCGTGATATTTGGTTTTGATTACCGACAAGACACAACAATTCATGAATCTACGACTACGACAACTTTCGGACTCAACGACTCAAAGTATGGTTCATATAGTTATATATTTTAACAAGAGTCATCAAATATGTATATAGACTATAGAGTCTAGTTTAGTGCTTTGTTAAAATCTTTCCTCAAGAATCATCATTCACATTCAAATAAACTTGCATGCATATTTTAATCACAATCAAGTTTTCAAAAAATGCATGGAGCGGGGCTCGAACCCGGGTCACTAGTTTAGAAGGCAAGCGCTCTAACCAAATGTGCTATGGTGATTTTTGATTATCAACAGAATTCAGTCGACTAAACAAAGTCATTCAGTCGACTGAATATCTATAAACAACCTATTGAACTTGTGCACATATGTATACACGTTTATATTTTCAAATTCAGTTGACTGAAGTTCATAGACCAGTCGGTTGACCTGGTTCCAACTGCTATTTTTTTGAAAAGACACTTTCTTCTTGAATAGCCTTCTTCCTCGCAAAGAGTTGCAGCCATTGCTATTCGTTGAGAACTCTTCACCAACAGTTGCAACTCCTTAACTACTATATATATGCATGAATTTCAAGATCAAATTACTTCACTTACTTGCTTATACTTGAATCATATTTTCTAAATAAACTACTCTCTTGAATTCATACATTCATTGCTTACAATCACAATTCTATATTTCTAAAGCAATTTGAAACATCCTAATCTTCATATACACACAACTATACACATCATACTTGAGGAAAAGATTATAGGAAGGGTGTACTACAAGTGACAAATCCGTGTTATTAGAACACACAAGGTCAAGACAATCTACTTTGTAATCAAAGTCATGTTCGGTTGCTCAGGCGGTCAAGTCCTGTTCTGTTGCTCAGGCGGTTAAGTCCTATTCGGTTGCTTAGGCGGTAGAAGTCCTGTTCGGTTGCTTAGGCGGTGTAAACCTATTCCTTCGGGTTAAGTGAGGGTTGATAGTTAAATTCCAGAAGGAGTCTGGGACTGGACGTAGAACGGGAGTTCGAACCAGTATAAAAATCCCTGGTGTCATTTACTTTACTATTTATTTTTTATACTCATATTCCACATCAGCAGATAACTTAGTTTATATCGCACTACCACTGCATTTACATTGTTTACAACTATTGGCCATTTCGATCCTATAGCACAGTCACCTTCAATATTATTGGATAATATCGACAAAATATTAGGGCCAATGTAAAACATGTTATAAACAATATTGTATAATATTATATTGATGTTAAGTATTCAAACTTTTGGATAAATAATTCCAAATTACTATCAATGACTAACTGCATATAGTTTATAAATTATAATCCATTTACTGAGATATTCTATTTTATAAAAATCATAATATAGGCTTAAAAAAATCAAGAAATTCATATAATGTACATCTTTACTATTTTCTTCATTTTTATACCGTATTCATTGTTTCTTCAGTCATCTAATCATAAATATTACTTTCCTAAATTTTCCATATTTATAGTTTCATCATTTTCATTTTCACTTACTTTATCGAATAAGCAATGTTAATTTAATACCAATTACTACTTTACCTCATTCCTTATCGATGTGTCAAGTATATAACTTCATTGCCCATCAACTTTTAGTTCTGAGTACATGATATATTAATAAAATGATTTTTTTTAAGCTAACTTACAAATTAGAGATGGTGAACAAAAAATAACAAAAAAGAGAAGTAGCTCTTTCATGATCTTATCTTTAGTGGTAAAGTCTTCAAGGAAAATAAAAAAATAAAATAATGAAGTAGAGTTTTCATTATCGAAAAACTAATGAAGAAGCCTAAAATTATATCGTTGAAACTAAAAATTAGTGCATTAGGATTTCTATTACGGTCTACAAATTGTCATTCACCATATGAAAAAATAATATTGAGAATGTGAAGATATTTATTTATAAACAAATTCTGTCTAACACATACAATATAACATTCCCCATTCTGAGGCTCAAAACTAACCGCTACGGATACTACAGCCATCCATAGTTATTAATTTCTAGTGACAAAATACGGCTATTTTGAGGGTGTAGCCATTTCAAATACAATTCAGAAATAACTTTTACATTCCATTTCAAAATATGATTCATATTCATTACATAATCCTATTTGCGATTCCACATTCAGAGAAATTATAATTGTTACAAAATACTCCAAGAGCGACATATGAAGATGCCCTTTTGGTTGATCCGAGTCTAACACTTGCCAATTATATAACTTGCCATAACATCCATATAGACTAAACCAAACATCATATCGGATTAGATTGGTACTCCTAAATAGCTATTGCCTCTTGCACGTCTTCGAAATCTTATTTGTCTAACTGGAACCTGAAAACGCTTGCTCCCGACCTACTCAAATGAGTACCCAAGAGTTTAAGGGAAAAAACAAAAACTTCAGATCAGACAATAGTCTGGTGTGAATAATAACCTATCATCTCGAACCAAGTAGATATCTAGTGAGACCACACCGCTGAACAGAACGAGTTTTCCCCTCACTAGTATCTTAACCATAACATCTCAACCATATACTATGCTCCTGCATCCACAATGATTATAACATAATAATATCCTGATATGCAAACATGCAATATACACTGGATTACCCATCCTAAGTTATTAGACTACCCATCTAAATTTTCATTGACTATCTATCTTATAGTTATGTTGCAATGACCCTCTCTTTTCTACCTTCATTTTGTAAGGATTTTTTTTTTACAAAGTGATATATATATATATCATATATTAACAATCATCTTTCCCCAGGGTCATTTTTCTTTTTCCAATAAACAAACTTTATCCAGGATCAAAAGTTTTACTAATACAGATATATCAGTGCAACCACAAGGATATGCACAGACATATGAAGATGCATGTGCCCCTCTTGTTAGATCAGGTTATGGCAAATAAGAGGTTATATTGATTGATTAAATTTAATCAATCCCCACATAGCTAAATTTCATTTATGTAATAAAATTGTTTGTTCAAATAGGTAACAACATGATTTTTTTTTGTTCTTTGATAGCTTGCTGGACCCTCTATGAAATATGATCCATAGCACCCAGATAATTATGTTATGATTATCTGTAAAATTAATAGTAGAGTTTCTGTGCTTTGAAAATGATATAAGCTTCTATCATTTCTTATGTTTGCTTTCCTATAAATCTACCTTATATGCAAACTCATATCTGGGGTATTTTTAAATGAATTATCATATTCCAGAGGCTTAATTCCTTGATGCCATGATACTAAGCTAAATGAAATGCAATCCAGGTATAGACAATGGCATGAGGTAAATGGAAATTCTGAAAACATGCAGACTCCTAATTCTCTTACTACATGCCTTTATGTTCTGGATACATTTTTCACTAAGTAAGATTTTCTATGTTGATCTTCAAGACCCAACTGTTTCTACTTTTTCAATCCTTAAAATTATTCATAGACTTCAAGATTTGACTAATACATTTATAAAATGTGATTCTACTATTTGCTTACATCCTTACACAGTTTACTTACAAAATTAAAGATAAAACCTTTCGACCTTCCAGATAATGAAACTCAGATAATTTAAATTCCAGTCACAAGTTAAATTCTTAACAAAATATTTAACCAAATATCCAACATCACTCAGTACTTGCTACAATGGAAATTTCAAAATATCAATACATGCAGATTTCATCTTTTAAGCTCTTATCTATCTAATTCTAGCATGCTATAATCTTCTTCTCAATGCTTTGCTTCTACTCCTACCTAGAGGCTGCTGTTCCTGAAAAAGCATTTGAAGCTGCCTCATTTTAAATGAGACACCCCAGATGCCATTAGCACACTAGGGTCAGACACATGTCTGGTATGCGAAAATCCACTAAAGCAATTAATTAATTAAGTTAAAATTGAATTAAGTACATATACATGAAGTTCTGCCCTTTGAAAACAAGTAATACTTGTGTGCATGTTCTGTGTCATTGTGCATGTGTACACTTTAACCTTTCTTTCCAGAGACTTTGTGTAGATATGGCACATACACTCAGGCATTCAATATAAATCAAATAATCATTCCTACCAAACAGAAAATAACCAATATGAGTTAAATCATTCATTCTTTCCTCATATTTCTTTTCTGGGAAAACTCTAGTTTATCATCATATCAAATATTCTCCCCTTGATATATTTATCTACCCTGGTCTCATCTGCAATTTTATGAATCAATGGACACACTGTAATGAACTAATTCACTCCATTACACAAAGATCTCAGGACTTGAACAAGCCATGTGTCAACTTGTATTACTCAAGAACACAAGTCATTCCTGCAGTAATCTTGACCCCATTTCCTAATCAAGTTCTTAGGTACTTTCTCTTTTTAGATTTTTCAGGGCAAACCCAATCAGTGAGTCACTTTACAAAAACAAGCATTCATCTCATAGCATTCCTTATCATTCTCATAAACAAACAGAGACAACCAAGCAATTTAAGTATTGGTACTTATTAAAACATGTTCTTGCAATTTTAAAGAAATATAGACAACTAACATTGGTTTATGGCTCTATGGGAAGATTTTATTGCAAACATCTGTGCTTTAGTTAACTCAGATTGACCAAGCTTCCTAAATCACAAAATCTATTTGCTGGGTGGGTATTGTATATTTTCTTTGAATCAGGAGTGTCAGCACATAGGCAAGCCTATTGCACTCCTAATTCCTTTTCATTTTAAGCCTCAGCACATATACATATGTATATTGCAGTCCATATGCTTATCAGTCCTTCTGGTTTGAGCCAAAACCAACATTACTTGCTTATATTCAACATTTTATTTTCTGGGTATTTATTTATATTTCTATCCAATATCATATCAGAAAGAGATCTGGGTTTTTAAATTACTTATTCATGCATACTGATCATGTTAAGAATATTCACAGAATAAAACAATTAGAACAACCATCAAGCATTAAAGCATTCTTAAAAAAAACAATCTCATACTCTTTTGAGAAAAAATAATTTATAACAGGCTGCCTTCTTTAGGACTTAGTGCCTTAAGTTTTTTGAGTGAGTTTTCTCACCTAGCTCTCTCTCCTTTGCTTCCTTAATTAATTGATAACTTCTGCTCTAGCCTCAAGCTCTCTTCCTTCACTTGCCTTATGTTTTTATATGGTGTTTTTTTTCAAAGTTCTTTTTGAGAAGGAGAGGAGGCTGCTGCTTATAAATATACAGAGTTCTCCTTAGGGTTTTGGGTATTGGCTAAAGCCATTTTTGCCCACCATAAAATCATGTTATCTGCATTTTATTTGAACCCAAGATTCTACCCTCCCCGGCTTAATTTGGTGAAGAGAAAAGTGGTTATCTACTTTGGTTATTTTCAGAAATCTTGCTTTTCCATACAATGCTTTTTCTCTTGTCTATTTGCATGCTAAATGTGTGATCTGATTTCCAGCAATATTATATACATATTTCTTTCTTTCTTAATTCAGCCCATACAAAATACATTTTTGCTTTCCTCCCATTTTCTATTTTTAGCCTTTACTTTATTATCTGGTGTTTTTCTTCTTATTTACCCACCAGAGAAAAACATATTTGTGTGTCTCTTATTACTAGTTTAAATTCTAATACTTAGTTAGTATACTTACATATATGTTTTACAGACAATAACTTATATCCATATATACTTCTATATTATTTTATTCTGATACACATATGCACATGTATACTTAATTACATTTTGTGTATTTCTGCATATAGCACATTTGAGGGTTTTCTTCCTTTATTAGTAAATATATATATATATATATATATATACATATATACATTTTCCATACATAGCATCATGTGCACATTCATAGTATCCAGGGATCTAGCTTTACTCATGTGTATTTTCTGTGTACAAATGCACATCATTTTATTACACCATATCAAGCTATCTCATCTTTCCCTTAAACATGGTTTTAAAAAACTTGTTTAAAAATTATTTTAAGCTTATTTATATATTTTTTTTTTCAAGATAAATTCCTAAAATCTTGGGTCATTACATATGTGGACTACCCATCACACATATATTAATTCTTTGGATTGCCCATCCCCTTCCCTGTTGACTACATATTACCCATGGTTTCATTAACAAAATTATATGGACAATCCATCTCACATGTTATTATCACTTGGATTACCCATACCTTACCATATGGACTACCCATCACGTATGGTTTAGCTATTTAAATTATGTGGACTATACATTACACATATCCCATTCATTTAAATTGGATGTGGACTATCCATCACACATTCTATAGTTTTCTTAGGATAACTCTGAACCCTTTATTAATCTTATAGAGTCTATCCATCTCCAGCATTATGTGGACCATCCATCTCACATTTCATAGTTTTCTAGAATGACTATAAACCCATCACTTAACAATTTAATATCTGTTACCTACATGTTTAACCTATGCCTATTGGTGTCCCTAATTAGGTTATTTACCCTTAAAGTTATAACATTTCAATGTGACACACATTGTTATCCCTAAATGATCCATGTCGAACTCATTAAGATATACATTGGTATCACCAAAGCTTTAAAGTAAAAATCATAGGTCATATGGTTTGCTTGTGTTAACTAGCTTAAATTAGATTAATGTCGATGTCAATAATACTGTCGACACGAAGGATTAAGGCTCTCTGCCTTTAATGAAATGGAATATAACACATGTGGTATTAAAAGACGTCGACCTCCATCCAAGGTCGAAGACTAGCTTAAAGTTCTTTTAAGTATAAACTTTATGTTGAAAATAGGGTTGTCGACCCTTATATAATATAGATTATCCACCTTTTAAAACAAAACCTTAAGATATTACAAAACAAATGGCTAACTACCGAAAACATAGGGTCATCGATCCTCTCGAACATAGGCCACTTCACCTCTTTAAAACAGCTTTAGTTTACATAAAAATGAGCCTCTTCGGTGTTAAAAGGAATAAATGTGAATTCAATTTTGCGCTGCATTGTTGCCAATCCCCAAACTATGTAAAACCTCGGTATATTGGGTCACCGACACTGATGCATAGCGGCCTCAAGGCTATCGGCGTCGTTATACCACTTTATACTTATCTTATTTCGGCTATTATGTCGCCAATGTATAAGTGTGAAGTCAAAACATCAGTGAAGAGATGCAGCTTCAATGTAGATGAATCATGAGAATGCTTTACCGTCTTCAATGGGTTGCCGTCTTGATTGACGTCAATGAGGTTGGAAACACTCCATAACCAACTAAGAAATTATCATGTGCTTCTCTTCTAGTCGTCGTTGACACTCATAGATGCGATGCAGTGTTAGGCGCGGCGGCATCAAAGGTAACGTGACATTATCGTAGATTATAGTAAAACTGATTTCTAACTATTAAAAGCAATTTCTTTTTATCAAATCCAAGTTTTTGTCAAAATATGATTGGTTTTCATAAAACTTGGCATTTTCTCTTCAGTTTTACTACTGCATAAAATTCCAAGTTCCAAAAAATTTGTAAACTTAATTAATTAATACCCTTAATTAATTATGGGTTTATATGCTTATCTAGCATAATAAATTCATAGTAATTCGAAATCACTTGGGAAAATTCCTCAAAAATTCCAGAAATTTGAAAATACCATATTGTTTACAATATAAAAATTTCAGGGCCAAAAATCATATTTAATTATTTTTAATAATCAAAGCCCGAAATTAACCCAATTTCCTCAAGAAATTCATAAAATATTCAATTTAATTTGGAAAATTGTGAAACTAAAAATCAATCTCCAAAATAGTGTTTTACTCAACATACCAGAAAATCAAATCTATTGGAGATTAAAAACATAGGTTTTACCCTTAAAACCCACTTAAATAATTTCATAAATAATTCAATAAATCATTATTCTATTCAAACAATGATTATACTACCATATCTTGTCAAAACAAACAATAATCATTTTGGTACTATATGTAAGTCTTGTGGATCGTATATTACCTAACTTGTGCATAATATGCAAGTGTATAAGTTAATACTATAGTAGACAATAAATAGTAAATAAAAAGCGTGCAAACCAGAGTTTTTATACTGGTTCGGACCTTCCGTCCTACGTCTAGTCCCAAAGCTTCCCTTCGTTATTTCCTTTAACCAATTTACCCTTACTTCGCCCGGAGGAATAGGCTAATACAAAAGTATATTTGACAATCTTGTGTTCTAAATAACACAGTTTTTTACTTATAGTACAAATCTTCCTATGATCTCCTTTGAGTATATGAATATGAATGCATTGAGTTGTACGAAGTGATTTAACCAAAATTATATTTTGGTTATAATAGATTGTGAGTATGTGAACAATGTATATGCAAGAAAGTGTTTAGAAATCAAGAAAGGAAAGAATAGATTAATTCAAGTTGGTTAATTTCTACTTCTCAATCAAAGTAGTATTTATAGATTCAAAAAGGTGCAAATGAAGAGTTATTACTATTTGAGAAAGTCTATTCACTTTAATGGCTACAACCTTTCGTCGAAAGGTGATTTCTTTTTGTTTCAAACTGAAGTGTCTTTTCAAAATTGACAGTTTTTGCACATGACAGACGTCTATGATAAAACTCGGACGTCTGTGACTTTAGAAAATTTTAACCCGAGAATTGTCACAGACATCTGTGGTTTTATCTCAGACGTCTATGAGGTGTAAAATCAGTTTTTCAACTTAATTTTGTTGTTATGAAATTTTGTGTGGTCGTGTATGCATATATACTTAATAAGACCTTAACAATATTTTATCTATGACTCTTTTATAGTAGAATAACCATACTAACAATATTATGATCAATGAATCTTCGTTTCTCTTTAAGTCTCATTATCTTTGAGCATGGTGTCTTCTTATAGCATATACCTTCAATCTTGATAAGGTCTATATATATCTATATATATGATTGTATAGTTGTTATCATTGAAACATAAACTAGAGGTTCTAACAGTCTCCCCTTTTTTGATGATGACAACTATACAATCAAAAATCAACTATACAATAGAAGTATTATTATGTTTGTCTCCCCTATGTATATGCCATCTTGATAAGGTCAATATATATATATATGATTGTATAGTTGTTATCATTTAAACATAAACTGGAGGTTCTAACAATCTCCCCCTTTTTTACGATGACAACTATACAATGGAAGTATTATTATGTTTGTCTCCCCTTATGTATTCTCCCCTTTCGTCATTATCAAAATGGAGGGCAATGATATAAGATATGGAGATATTAAATAGACATAGCATGTTATCCATTAAGATCATGGAAAATATGAAAGTTCAAATAAAATTAGAGACAATTATAGCAAAAGTTGTAAGTAGTGAAATAAACAAGCATAAGAATTGCAAAATAAAAGAAAACCTGATTGTACTGATTTTGTGAGTATAATAAGCCCCTATAGTTCTCATAATATTCCAAATAAGAAGATGGATCCTGTACGTATGTACCTAGCCATTGAGTTTGGTTACTATACTCCTCATCTTCGTGAATTGAAAGGCTTTGAAATACCATGTACGATTGTTGTTGAAAATGCAGATTATCAGACACATACATGTCATCATTATCTTCTTATTCTTTCTCAGGTTGTGCGTGAATAGGAGTCTTCCCTCGGTCACCATTGTCGTGAGACGTACCTTTGAGCGAGGCTTGAGAGCGATAAACTGGTGCTTGAGCCCGAGGTAAAGGTATTGGTGAAGACGAGGATGATGATCGAGAAGAAGATCGACCACCTACTTTGCGCATCACTTTGCCTAAAGTGGAGACCACTTTGTCAAAAGTCTTCTCCATTTTTGTCATCCTTATGGAGAAAGAACATTCCATTCCAGTCATCTTTATGGTTACTCACCGATTAGCCTGATTATCTTTTAGTTTTCAATTGCCAAATCACAAAGAGATTCGTTTTGCGTTGGTTCAACGCGATCTTCTTGTATTTCAGAGTCCGAATAATATTTGATAGCATGACAAGAGGAAGGTGGTTATTGTGAAGGATGAGGGGAGTAAGTCTGCTGAGGAGCACTACTTGGAGTAGGACCATGATGTTCTTGTTGATGCTGTTGTAGAGTCCATTGGTCGAAGGGGATGATACGAGGTGGGCTTTTGGGAAGATGCACGAAGGATACATATCGTGGACCACTATCTTTTGTTGGAATTTCTTCGTATTGTGATAAGTACGAAGGAACTCCAAGATCTTGCAAGATGCACATTATGTATGGAGCATATACAATTGAGCGGCGATGCTGAGTCCAAAAACCTTTCATTTGGTCATGAATAAATTTTGCCAGTAGGCGACCAAATATTGCATACAAAGCTCGATGGTCATTGGGATAAATTTGCTCGTGACTACCTAGACGGCGAATGATTGTGTTAAATATCATTCGATTTAGTAGTCTAGCATGTGGGCGTAGGTTTATGGATTTCCATTAGGGCATCCTAACTTCCCATTTTTTATGGGTAACTTCATCTCTGGGTAAAAGACTGTGATCCAGTATATCTGTTAAGTCAATTCCCTCATAAGAACATCCTAATATACGGCCAACCGTATATACATCAATCTTAATTTTTTTCCATAAACACTTGACCACAACCAACCATCATCATTCTTCGAATTCCAAATCTCCGTACTACATAGATTGGAGTAGAAAAGGTAAATAGCTAGAGGATCGATGATTACCTTATTTGCATTATAGCTAATTAGGTTGCAGCAACAGGCATCCGTAGTTATTCCTAGAATTTCATATTCTATCACATTTCCAAGGCGATAGAAAGGACCGGAGTAGATTTTCTTTTGGGAAAGCGCTTCAAATCGTTTGATGGCATTGGGATTGTTGTGGAGCCATTGGTTTATGTGAGCTTGCGTAACCGAGGCTTGAGAAGAGGAGGAAGATTAGCCTTATTTTTGCTTTTTAGACGGTCACCTTCTTAAGAGCCATTGATAGATGAATTTGAATGTTTTGGAAGTTAGGGTTTCATAAATTGGGAATTGAAATGGAGGTAAAAGTGAAGAAAGGGGTAAAGTTGTTTATATATGGCTGTTGAAAATTTATGGCCAGAGCAGCGACAGACGTCTATGAGGGAGTCACAGACGTCTATGGCTTTAGTAAAAATGAAACAGAGAGATTTGACAGACATCTGTGATGGTTCCACGGACGTCTTTAGCTACAGAAAAACTAAACAGAAAGTTTTGACAGATGTCTTTGAGGTTTCCAGAGATGTCTGTGGCTATAGAAAAATTTCCCGTAACTTTTGACAGACGTCTGTGGTATATTCACAGACGTCTGTGATATTTATTTTCTGACATATAGAAAAAAAATTAAATATCAATGAAAATTTTATTAAAATTTTAATTCAATAAAATAGTATACATACCAAAAATTAATAAATAAACATAATTTATATGATGCGTAGCATATGTTTAGTTTTTGTCGGAGAATTCAGAATTGTTGATTTGTTGTATATCCCATGAATTTGGTTCGATTTTTGTGTCTTTGATTAATGGCTTCAGTGGAGACCAACTTGGACGAGCTGGAGTGTCAATCTAAGCTTGGTTTAATGGTCTAGGTTTGCACAGATTTCTCAGAGTAATGTTATGCGCTTTTGTAGCAGTTTCATGTAATCGAGGAGATTTTTGAAGTATGCAATTTTTTGTTGGTGAATGACCACAAATAGCTAAAATATACTTTTCGAGAAAATTTAGATGAGATCATTGACGTCATTGGTCATAATACATTGCACGTTGAATGCGGATCATTCTTGTTGATAGTGATATATCTCATTGACTTGGTCAGTAAGAGATGTTGATTTCAGATCAATTGAACATTTAGCTTTATTTTCTTTAGGAGAAAAGCCAGTGTGGTATGTTGGTGATGCAACAATGTTTTGAGAGACTGAACAAGTTGATGTAGATGTGGATTTAGTTGGTGATACATAAGTGCTATCTGACGAGAAGGATTTATAGTCGATAGTTGAATAGGTGGAGCTGTGATCGGAAGACATTTTTATGTATTATTTGTTTTAATAATTTATTTGTGTTTATTTGTTTTTAGGTAAAATAAAAGCTGAATTTATAGGATAAGGTTTTGCTATATTTAGAAAATAAGTTGAGGAAAAGGAGTTAAGCCATAAAAATTTAACAGAGACTAGGTAGTTTCTTAAATGGTTGTTATTTAATTTTTTTATGTGGTTGTTGTTAATTCTAAGTGCATAAAATCAATTGTGCAGTTGAAAGTCCATATGTGCTATTTCTACAAATTTAGTTAACCAATTCATTATACGAACAAATTCCTAGATCCTATCTTAACTTAATAAAAGTTAGTTCACTTAACGGTTTTGTAAAAATATCAGCTATTTGATTTCCGGTATTAACAAATTCAAGAGTTATTATTTCTTTTTCAACATTATCTCTCAGAAAATGGTGATAAATATCGATTTGTTTTATTCGTGAATGATTAATTGGATTTTAGATAACTATTTAGCACTAGTATTATCGCAATATATTGGAGATTGGTTTATTATTTTTCCATAGTCTTTAAGTGTTTGTTGCATATATATTACTTGAGCGCAAGCTAAGGTAGTAGAAATATATTCGGCTTTACATATTGAAAGAGAAACACAATTTTGCTTTTTACTAAACCACGAAACTAACTATTGACCAATAAAGTGACATGTGCCACTTGTACTTTTTCTATCCGATTTGCATCCACCAAAATATGCATCATTGTAAGATACGAGTTCAAATGAACTGCCTTTTGGATAAAATAGACCATAATCTTTAGTGTTGGTTAAATATTGTAAAATTCATTTAATTGCTTGATGATGCGATTCCTTAAGTTATGCTTGAAATCTTGCACATAAACAAACACTCATCATAAAATCTGGTCTACAAGTTGTTAAGTATAGTAAAGATCATATCATGCTTCGATATAGTTTTTGATCAAACTCTTTTCCATGTTCATCTTTGTCTAGATGATTAGTAGTACTCATTGGAGTGGGTTTACTTGATGTATTATCCATTCCAAAACGTTTTAGTAATTCTTTACAGTATTTTTCTTGATTTATAAAGATTTCATTATTTAATTGTTTTATCTGTAATCCTATAAAGAAACTCAATTCACTCATACGAGACATTTCAAATTCGTTTGTCATTATTGTAGAAAATTTATTACATAAATTTTCGTTAGTAGATCCAAATTTAAAACCATTAACATAAATTTAAAAATTAATATATCCTCTTGTTCTCTTTTAATAAATAACGTTGAATCTATTTTATCAATTTGAATACTGGAATTTATTAAATGTGATTTTAATCGATCATACCAAGCTCGAGGTGCTTGTTTAAAACCATATAATGCCTTTTAAAGTTTAAAAACATGACTTAGATATTTTTCATGAACAAATAGTGGAAGGTTGTTTAACGTAAACATTTTCTTTTATAAAACCGTTCAATAAAGCACTTTTAACATCCAT
Source organism: Allium fistulosum (assembly GCA_030737815.1). Taxonomy (NCBI): domain Eukaryota; kingdom Viridiplantae; phylum Streptophyta; class Magnoliopsida; order Asparagales; family Amaryllidaceae; genus Allium; species Allium fistulosum. The sequence continues at coordinate 906,697,409 of CM060903.1, forward strand.
TTGTAATAGCTTAAAGTTATGATGACACATAAGCAAGTAATATTTTTATGTCCTCAAGACGTGCCGCAAGTGCAAAAGTCTCTTCATAATCAATTCCTTCTTCTTGATTGTATCCCTGTGCCACTAATCTTGCTTTATTACATATAATATTTCCTTTTTCATCTACTTTGTTTTTAAAAACCCATTTTGTTCCAATTACTGGTTGATCGTTTGGCCTTGTAGTTTCCAAACATTATTTCGTTCAAATTGATTAAGTTCTTCTTGAATTGCTAAAATTCAGAAATCATCATTTGATGCTTCCTTGTAATTTTTTGGTTCAAAATTAGATATAAACGCTACATTACTCATTTGATTTATTTGTCTTCTAGTCAAAACTTTGTTATCTAGATTTCCAATTATGTTATCAATAGGATGATCATTTAAAATACGGGGTGGTGATTTCAAATCACTGTTATTTTGATTATCAGTATTATTTTCAATCATAATTTCAATGGATTTATTTTGAGTAGTGTCAAAAATTTCTTCGTCGTCTCTATTTATATTTTTAAAGTTTTCATCAAACGAGACATGAAGACTTTCCTCTATAACATTTATTCAATTTTTAAAAATTCTGTATGCTTTTCTTTGATCGGAATATCCAACAAAAATTTCATCATCGGCTTTTGAATCGAATTTACCAAGATTATCTTTTATATTTAGAATAAAGCATTTTGACCCAAATATTCGAAAATATGATACTTTTGGTTTCTTTTTGTAGAATATTTCATAACATGTGTTTTTAGTCATAGGTCTAAGACTTACACAATTTAATACATAACATGCAGTAGCAACTGCTTAGGTCAAAATATTCTTTGGTAAGCTACTGCCATTTAGGAGAGTTCGAGCACATTCTTGCAAGGTGCAATTTTTTCTTCAACTACTTCGTTTTGTTGTGATGTTCGTGGAAATGAAATATTATGGCTAATTCCTTTTTTGTTACAAAAATTTGTAAATAGTTCATTTTCAAATTCTCCACCGTGATCACTTCTTATACTTTTGATTTTTAAATCCATTAGAGTCTTAATTCGTTTAGCAAAAGTTTTAAACATAATGAATGTATCACTTTTATTTTTCAAAAATAGTGCCCAAGTATATCTTGAAAAATCGTCTACAATTACAAAAACATATTTATTGTGATTTATCGAACGTACTTGAGTTGGACCAAATAAGTCCAAATGAAGTAATTTAAGAGGTTGTTTAGTAGAGATTTCCTTTTTAGACTTAAATGAACTTTTCTTTAATTTTCCAAGTTGACATGCATCACATAGATTTTTAACTTTGAAATTTATTTTGGGTAATCCTCTTACCAAATTTTTTTAGCTAATTTGTTTATATATTTGAAATTTATGTGACAAAATCTTTTATGCCATATCCATGGATCATCATGATATGCAATTAAGCATAAATCATTATTATGATTAATATACATGTTTAGAATATAAATATTTCGATTTCTTGTTCCTTCAAAAATTAAAGTTTTATTTTGATCAAAGATATTGCATTTATCTTTTTCAAAATCAATTCTAAATCCCTTATCGCATAATTGACTTATACTAAGTAAATTATGTTTTAATTTTTTAAGTAATAATACATATGAAATAGTAGGAGAAGTAGATATACCGACATTGATGATGTTTCCAATCCCAATTATATATCCTTTGGAATTATTTCCAAAAGTGACCGTGCCACCGTCCATGTAAGTGATGTTTAATAGCATGTGTGCATTTCCCATTATATGTTTGGAGCATCCGCTATCGAGTATCCATTTCTCCTTATTATTAATTTTGTTTTTGGGTACCTCATCTGTGCTAGCCATGAAGCAAACATTTGCTTGTTCTGAGACATTGTCGCTATCGGATAAAGAGGAAGAGTTGCAGTCATCCTAGGTTACTTGAAATGCTCTTCTCTTTTTCTTGCAATTTTCGATTTTGTTTTTCTTTTTATCATTGTTGAGTAGTGGACAATCCTTCTTCATGTGGCAAAATTTATCACACCCGAAGCATTTCATTGATGTTTGATTTGAGGAATTTGTATTGCTGTTGTTTTGAAATTTCGTCATCCTTTTGAACTTCTTGAACTTGTTGTAATTTTTGGCAATGAAAACAATCTCATCTTCTTCCAAGTCGGAGTTGTCATTATTGTCCTGAAATGCGATGTTTTTCTTTTCTTGATTTGTTCTTTTCTTGCTTGTAAATTAGCTTCATACGACATCAGATTTCCTATTAACTCTTTGCATTTGAGTTGGGAAAGATCGTTAGCTTTTTCGATGGCTAAAACTTTTTTTCCCATTCGTTTGTCAAAGAGTTCAAAATTCGCGTGACTAAATCAGATCAGTGAATTAATCTCCTAGTGCCATAAGATCGTGTTGCATAGTTTGCAATCTAGCATACATGTCAATAGTTGATTCATTTGATTTCATTTTAAGAGATGAAAATTGATTTTATAGAACTGTAACGACCTGTATTTTTTATAATTAAAAATATTAAATTTAATATTGTGAGAAATTAAAATTTATGATTTTTAAATAGAAAAAATTTTATTAGAATATAATTTAATAATGTGATTGAATGTAATTGACAACCGTTTTAATGATCTCAATCAATTGCAATAATAAAGGTAAATAAGGATTAAAATCAATGTTTTATTTAATGGTGTAATTATATGTTATTTAATTTAAATTGGTTTTAATGTAGAATATGAAATCAATTATTTTGGATGCAAATTTATTAGCTTTTGTTTGCAAACAATAAATTTTGAAATGTGATTGGGTTATTAATGTATAACAATTGCTTTAATTATCATCTTATTATTTAACCCGTTTGAAATTAATTTGGAAATCAATAAAATTAATATAATTGAAATATTGCAATTAATATGGTAAAAGATGTTAAATGTAGAATAATGAGTATAATAAGATGGAAACTTATGTTAAATAAATTCATAAGGTATTGGTTGATTTAACAATAAGAGTGTCAATCAAAATAAAAGATTTTATTAGAGTTTAAAATATAATTAATCGGGATTTTATTACCGTTGTAATTGAATGCAGAAATTAATGTAATAATTAAACCTTGACTTTAACATGGAAAATTAAATTTCAAAAGGTTATTAATTTCTGTGTAATCAAGAATGATTAATTATTAACTATTAAATTAGAATTTAAAAGTGATTAAATCAAATTAATAATAATTTATTTAATTAACGTGTAAAATAGCCATTTTGACCATTGTCTCGGATTTCGATGAAACCAGTTTCATCGGATCCGTAATAGTGAATTATTATAGGATTTCAAGTTTCGTAGTGACCAGACTTGCAGTTTGGCCGTGCGAACTTGAAACACATAGAAATTAATTTTAGGAATTTAATTAAAATAATTTGATTTTGAAATGTTATCTTCTAAATACAATCGAATTAGGCCTCGAGACTAGTTCCATTGCGTTTGGAATGGGAGTAAAACATTAGGAACGCCAGGAAGCATGCCTCGATTGGAGTTCGGGCTGTTTTGGACCTCACGCTATAAATAGGCACGCAAAACGAGAAAAAATAATATTAAAATATTTCTGAAACCCTAAATTTTCTATAGTCGCCATCTTCCTCTTTTTCAATGGCCGAAAATTCGCCACCTTCCTCCTTCGATTTCTCTTCATCCATTCATCGAAATCGAAAACTTCCAAAAGCAAAGTCGTTGATCTTGATGAGATCTACACATCCAACGATTGAATCGTGCTATAACATCGTGGATTCGCCAAGATCGCTACTTGAAGACGCGCATTTTTTTCTCGGTTTTCGCGCAAACGATGGCGGCTGTTGAGGCGAGACTCCGGGCGCTGGTAGAGGGGATGGAGACGCACACGTGGGTGCTACTGGATGGTGGTCCGGTCGTCTCGAGTTGCATGCACGATGGGGTTTGTTTGCGTGCGTATGGGTTGCGGGTGGAACCTGTTACATAAGAGGGATGAAGGTAATAATTATTACAACTTTGCCATTTGTCTATTTATTTTAAATCTTAAATTTTAAACATTCTAACTTCAATAACTTTTTCATACGAGCTTCGATTGATGCGTGGTTTCTTGCGTTGGGTTCGTATCAAAATTTCGGACAACATGGAACTAGCTTGATTGAATTTGAAGACTGTTCAAATTTTGGCATTTTATTGGATTTTTAATCAACTATAAATCAAATGTGAGTTATTTAACCCACTCACGCAATACTAAATATTCTTATGTTTGTCGAATTAAATTTATAAAGTGATAAGAATTTTTTTGGTTGCTGTTGGTAGTTTAAATTGACATTTTAATTTAAAATTGAATTTATATTGAATTAAATTGCCATTTAAATTAATATTGAATTTAATTGCTAATTAGTACCTGATATTGATAACTAGTTAATTGTTCACATAGCAGATCATCTTCCTTTGAATGCCACACTACCATTCTATCGATCACTTGTCGACTTCCACAAACATACAACCTCCGAGCTCATAAGTCTCAGAAAAGGGTGTTAAGCTAAGAGAAGTTGCCTTCTCCGCCACCAAACAGATGCACGTTTATGAAAGTCAACGACGTAAATCTCAAGAATGTAATGTCAGACATCCGTCCATACAAGTTTGTTCTGGGATTGAACAAAACTGAAGGCACTCTCCTACCACATCCTATCGGGAATCTACCCTAGAATTAGTAGCGAAAAGTCCTTGCAACCCAAAGAACTTCAGAAATGAAAGGACCACTGCTACTTTAGTATTTAGGAGCTAACCAGAATTATCAACAAGCAGTCCATTCATCCCGAAAATCCCTTGTCTTCATCCTTCATTCTCTCTATCAGATCTTTATTTTTCGAATGCATACATTGGTTCGAAGTGGTTTTCGGATGGGGATTTCCCCAAATCCGACCATGGTTTCTCCGAATTCAATCATCGATAAAAAGTGGTTTTGTGAATAGGGAATCATTCTTTAATTGATTAAGTTCTTTTTATCAAAAATCTTCCTCAGAGATATATATATTTCTAAAACATTCTTTCCGGTATATACGGAAATATTAAACCTCTCTTATCAAATCTTTGATTACTAAAAATCATTTTAAACTTGGAATAATTCAAAATCATTTCTTTTCTACTTAGGAAAACATTTCCAACATCATTTGATTTTAATCTTAACTAAGATTTCTTAGTTTAAAACACATACTTTTGATTTAGTTGAAACCATGTTATCTAGGACATTAATCCAGAACCAATCAATATTAAGTGAGCAGAATTAATAGAAATCATCTAATTCTACTCAATATCAATCCCCGTATTCAACAAATACCATGGGTGGAATAACGGTGAAATCACCTTTTAAATTCCACGAATAGTATAAGTTCCCTCTTCGGGCTTTAATACCAAGTACAAGAAGATCATTTCCATAAAATCAAGTTGTATTTAAATTTGGAAAATTAAGTATTTTTATACATAACTCGTTTCCGACATTTCGACCTCATCTATCCCTCGCCCAAGAAAGAGGCCAGGTGAGCCAGAGCACTGGTTTCTCCTGATCATCTCCTTAGTTTAAGCACCTCACATCCGGAACTCACAAATAGAAAAATACAGTCTACTCGTCGGCTTTTAGAGCCAAGATTAAACCACTTATTTATAATAGCTTTTCCTTAAATCATTTATTTGAACTTTCTTCAATAAGCTAGAAAACCTCCAAATAATTATTAAAACTCTTAAATTAACCACTTGAAAACATTTATAAAAGATTTGGATAAGGATCGTTAAGTTTAAACTATATTTCAAAAGTGCTGCGGAAAAGTGTCAAGGAAAGTGCATTTTAAGCTATATTGATCAAAATGACTTTTTATTATTTGAAAATTCACTTTTATTACTCAAATAACTTTTTAAACATCTTAAAAGGTTTATAAGAATTATTCTACATTTTAAAACACATTAAAACATCTTTTCCAAAGAAATCCAGTTTTGGATTTCGAACTGCAAATTAAGGATTTTTTCAAAGCTTGTTTTACTCATATTTCAAAATCTACTTATCAGAACCTCGATTTTCTTTCTTCGTTGAAAAATTATGGATATAATAGTTCATAAAATTCTTATCTCAAAGAATTCCGAGCTATATTCCACCTTTTACACTAGTTTGATTTTTATAGCACGAAATCGCAAACTACCTTACGCGACGCGCTTATTTTTAACCAAATTTTCTATTTCTTTTCAAACTTCACCAAAACACTTTTGAATGTTTATAAAACATTTCAAATACATTTTAAACCATTTTTAGAGGTTTAACACTTCCATATATGCCATTTCATTAATCTAAGGAAAGTGGTTTCCTTTTGTGTTTTATCGACGTGTATAATCGTGACTTGCATATATAATCAACATTCATTTGAAAACAACCTAACTAGATGACCAAAGCATATTAAACATCCATTTGCAACATCATATCATCATCCAACATATAGTATAATAATTTTAGGAGTTCTCACCTTCATTTCCACTCGAACTAGTTTAAAAGCCGGCTATAGCTCCGCTATCTTGAAACAAAACTTCACGAAATCGAGCTTGGATCTTTGATAAGGCTCGACCAAGCCTTGTTGCTCACGGCTTATGGTGGTAAGGAGGTGGAGCTCACAGCCAAAGATGGTGGATGGTGGTGTCTTGGGTTTAGGAGGTTGAGAGATGGAGATTTGAACTTGTTTTGAAGTGTTTAACTTTATATAACTATATTTTATAAATTTTATTTCTTTTTGAAATAAATTTGGACATTATTTTATTTTAGAATGGAAGCCATTAAAGTGGAGGTAAAAGCTTGAAAATTATGAAGAAGAAGATGAATGGAAAAGAAAGAGAAGAGGGTAGGGTATTTATAGGAAATGAAGAGTGTAAAAGTATGCATACATACATCATCACTTTATCACCATTTAAAAGCTTCTCCAACACACTTATTCCCTCCTTATGCATGGCTAGAACCTCCCCTCATGTGTCCATCACTTCCATCATCTCATGTATGCATATGTTGACTTATTTAAGCTTAAGGAGTAAGAAATCTTTAAAATACATTATTTATTTTATATTACTTTCTTATATTTAATTATATTCCTATATGTATGTTTATATGTATGTTATCATGTGTATGTAACCTATAAATGTATGTGCATATAGGTGCAAAATACTTCGAATGTCTTTGAACAACTTTTGTTTGTTAAATCGTTGAAATCGGAGAACCGATTATCAATCACATTTTCACTTATACCATAACGTATATATATTTGTAAACAAAATTCAAAATAAATTTACTATCCTTTTAAATGAATTAATATGATCACATTTCATTTATAAAATTTAAATTCATATTAAAAGTTATTTACAAAAATCACTATTATACTGATAAAGCGATATCAATTTTTCCTTATATTTTCAAATTAAATATATCTCTTTAAAAAACTATTATAAATGATTCATTACCACTTTATAACTATTTAAAATGAATTATTTTTATTTAAAATAAGTATTTGAATAATTAAAATAATTATTAAATCATTAAATCTTGATTTAATTTAAATAAACCTATATTTAAATACAATGCCGCTCATTGGAAAATATTCTCGTAAATATTTATTCAAATTAAGTTTACTATTGTTATCATTACTTGAAATGATATTATCTGTATCATCGTCTTTAATTTAATAATAAATTCAATTTATCAAAGTGATAAATTAGCGGGTCGTTACACCAATAGCCATAAGTAATACGCTACCCAACATTTGGAGAGCATTATGCACTCTGGTCTCAATGGATGTGTTGATATTCTCTATCATAACATCTTAACCAAGAATATTTAAAATAAAATGTTATTTTATATTTTGATTAATTACTCACGATTGCAAAATTTTGCAATTACAATCACATAAAATTTCAATTAGATATTTTCTTATTTATATATTATAAATTATTATTTTAAATAGTTATATTACTATATAACAAAGTATATAATAGAAATCAAGCACCTTTATTGTGAAAAAGATTGGTCATAGAGTTATATATATGTATGTAAGTATGTATCTATAATTATGTATGTATGTATCTATAACATACATAATTGTCCCTAGGGCATACCACTAACTCTATTAATCTACCACTTAAACTTAGGGTCAATTATATAATCTCAATCTTATTCCTTCGATCATTTCTCTCAAAATGCTCGAGTCAATCCCTTAGTGAACAGGTATGCAATACTGTCTTAGTTATCTACGCCATTAATTAACTCCTTCTGACGTTGATAAACTACCTTTATCAAATGGATCTTTCTAGATTATGTCTCTCAACTTCTAGCGAACAATAGGTTATTCCACGATTTGTTTTGTAGCATTATTGTCGCATAATAATGTATGATTCTCAACATTGGGAATCACCCTAGCTCAGTTATAAATTTATGCATTATTTATATACAGTTTTGTTATAGTGTTGTTCAAGGTGATGTGCTTAGCCTTTTGGTTGAATTAGCCATAACCTTCTTTGGGAACATTTCCACATTAAAGTTCCAAGATTAAGTTGAATATGAATACATCTGAAATAATATGTATCTTGTCTCAACACAAAGCAACATCTACGAGTTGCCCATACTAAAAATAAAGTATTAGAGATACAAATAAAAATTTCTCAGCTAATAGAATCAGAGTGAATAAAAATGATGAATTTTTTATCATATCTGGTTATCTGATACATCATCCTATATATACACAACTCATAACACAATTACATTATTATCATTGCATACAGAATGAGTCTCAATGCGAACAAAACAAACATTCACCATCATTATCGACTCCATCTCCATAGTAGCCTACAAAGCACATACAATTGCATTATTGATCTGTAAAACAACCATAGTATAACCCAAGGTTGTTATACATAACAAACAACGAGTCAGGTTAGAAATCTAGTTGTAAGTGTAACCATGCTCAAAATATAATATAATGTGTGTGACAGGTTCAAATATGCTACACATTGTACAACTCTACTCAATTATAAACACAAGTTTGTTGCTATAGTCTGCGCCTATAAAGACTTCCATACAAGCTCTGTAATTAAAAATGTTTCAAAATAGATTTCTAAATTCCTTTTCTTTCAAAGTCATTTTCCGTAAAATCTCTTCACAATGAATTTCTAGATTACTTTCGTAAATCACTTCAATCACAAAATCTTGTGTATTTAGAAACCATATATTAGAGGTCCACTTTGCATATGATGTCAAAATAATTATTTTATATACAAATAATTTTTCAAAATATTTCCCTATTCGTATAAAACTTATCTTTAAAATATATTTTTCAACTCAACTAGCAAAATCCAATTTATCCAAAACACCTTTCCAAAACATTGTGCAAAAGTATATTTCCCTTTATTTGTTTAAAATGCTACTTTTTCATTTATCAAAACTAGGTTTGCAGTATTCAAAAATTTCATCAAAGCTAGAGTTGAAAATATAATAAGGTTTCACCAAATCTGGTATAAAATAAATATCCTCAATGGTAAACTACAATCACAATAAATCTTAACAAATCATCTGACTCGACACCCAATGATCGAAGTATGAATGTTTTAGTAGTTGTATAATTTGTCACTTACATGGGTCTTGAATTGATAGCATGCCAAAATATTTAATGGTAAGTATATTATATATTTCTATGTCAATATATATTCATTTTATTTTTATATTATGATCGATAAACATTTTACCAATTATAATGCTTGCACAAATTTATCTAAATATATTATTTTAACTTTATACATCCTATATTCTTACAATATTAGAAAGGTTAAATGTGTTCACTTTATTTTTCTAATAAAGCTCCCACTAAATTTTTATGGTTTTCAAAACCCTAAGAAAAATACAGAAATCTTTTGATTTATATAGTAAGTGTTAGGACTCGCTTTCCTTGGGATTCTCACCTTAAGGATGATCAATAAATCATATACTCACAAGTGATGGATAATACTTTGTTGGTTGTATCATATACAACTCCTAATGCATGGTCTTTTTCCTAATCTCATCTTGACATTAAGGAAGATCAATAAATCGAAAGAGATTATTCACTCGTACCCACCATTTCATGATGTCCTAAGCATAACGCACGTACCTTGAGGAAGATCAACAAATACATGCATGTATCTTACCTCTTCTAATGAATATATTAATAGTACTACACATTACATCCCTAGCTTGAGGAAGTTCAATAATAAAAGAGTATGTTGAAAGTGTAGTGGATCTAGTGTGTGTGTGTGTATAGCTAAGCTCCTAATATGAGTATATAATAAAATACCAAGTTAAATGGAGATAAACTAAAGTAAATTAAAAAGAAGTGGAAGTTAGCCACAAGGGCCTCTTTAGCAAGTGCAATTAGTTTCTAGGACACATAACTGTAATATTTACTTTTAAGGAAAATGAAAAATAATTAGGTTTTTAAGGCCTAAAAACCTTTAAAATTATGTCCTTGAAAGTAATTGGACTGCTGACTTTGTCCTTAAAAGTAATTATTCTGCTGACTTTGGCCTTGAAATTAATTTATGTGGATGTGTGTCCTAGAAACTAATTGGACTGCAAAGTTTGTCCTTATAGTGAAATGCCCCTAAAAAGAATGTGTACACCATGAATTTTATACTGATTCGGACCACCGTCCTACATCCAGTCCTAGAATCTTTACTTTGCATTTTTACTCACTAAACACCCTTACTTTACCCGGAGAAATGGGTCTGTACAATTCTTGAGCCGCTAACCAAGACCTTTCACAAACTCGATACAAATAGACTTTGGCAATTGATGTGTCTGAATACATTGATATGTTCAATACATTACACTGCTCCTATAACTCGCAAAATCACTTTGTAATTGAACGTGCAGGAGTATAGGATGTTTGAAATTAGAAAGCTAATAGTAGTAATTGAGTGATCGCTGATACGAAAGAAGTATGGTAAACTTGGGCTTTAGAAATAGATTTGAGATTTAGAAAGCAAGTTAAGTGATTAATCCTCTTGAAATCATAACTATTATAGAATTGAAGAGTTACAAAGAGGAGATATGACATTTACCATCGGAGAGAGTGGCGCCTAGAGATGGAGGAAGAAGCATGACTGTTCATGATGAAAAGTAATCTTTTAACATGCTTCAAAAAGCTGGAAAAACATCATGCACCGGTGCACCGGTGGCCTGCCATCGGTCCACTGGTGGACAACCTTTTCTAGAATTCTAAGGCTTTCAAAGCCATTAAATATTATTAAAACTATCTAAAAATTATTTAAAATTATATTCAAGGCTTTGAGATGATAGTGTGTGATACTTGTGAGTTTTAACAATATATTTATAAGATAAAGCGGCTAATATTGCTTTCCCTCTATAACTACAACACTAGGCTAATTTAGAAAACCCTAATCTTCTACTAAACATCCAAACTCTGTCTCTCTGCAAAATAAAATCCTCCTTCTCCTCATATCACAAATTTCTTCAAAATAAATTAAAAATAAAACTAGAGGATTTGAAGAAGATTAAATCAAGCGAAGATCGACCGAGTGGAGGAGATTCTAAGCATATCTCAGAAGGAATAGCTTTGGTTTGAGGTAGTGGGTTCATTGTTAATTAGATGATTTGCATATAATTATAGTATACCCTATTTAATCTAGGCTGTTAGAAATCGATTCAGAAACATTATTTAATTGAATTAGAAATTTGATAGTTGATATATGAATATGATTTCTCTTTTCTAATCTTGATCTGACTAATGTTAACCTGTAAATTAAGAAGAAACTGATAAATTAAGAAGAAACTAATTTACTGCAAAATGAAACTGGATATGAGTTTGGACAATTGCAAATTTAAGAATTCACGAACTTAGGATTATTGTAATTAGGGTTTGTGCATGCCAAATAGTAATTAACAACCTAATGTAATATAGAGAAGGAAGAAGACGGTGAACAAAAAAACAAACAAAAATTAACGGAAGAAAAATAATAATAAAACTTCATGATCGATCGATAGGCTCACTGAAGCCAGTTGACCGCTCCAGAAGCAAGTGGTTGACCAGTTAGCATTTTTAAAGCATATTATGAACCTCAGCCTAAGGCCCAAGTTATAAATAAAATAGTAGTGTATATTGTGTGTATATATATATATGGATGTTAGTATAAGTAGGGAAGCCAGTGTCCTATGTGGCGACAGTCGGACGTTGCGGGACTGGATAAATGCTATCTATTTAGCAGGGGTCAATATTCGATTGGGGCGATTCTATCGCAAATTGCACCCATAGGAGGTTCTACGATGGATGCACAACACTGACGATAATGTGTGCGGCCCGACACTAATGGGAGTTCCTTGGTATTCACGGTGACGCGACATGATGTTGTGTTGTTGATGGATCCCGACACGGTGCAATAAGAGGTGTTACGTTACGATTGAGAGGTAGACATGGATGGAGCGATAATGTGACATGTTGGTTTGTCAGCATTATGATTCCCCCTTGATGCATAATTGGAATATGTGTAGTCATAGTTGTAGTTAATATAGTCGCATGGTGGAAATTGAAACCTATGGTGGATTAGTTATGTGTTGTCGTAGTTGTGGGAAATGTAGTCCTATGGTGGAAATTTGTAGGGAAACCTATGTGGAATTGTTGTACAAGCTATTAGTAAATCGTTAGTCATCTTGAGGTTCGATTAGTTGTTCAATCCTAAGTATGAGCCTAAACAAGTTGTTAGTGTAGGTGTGTGTTAAACAACTTTTGTCTAACCCGCCCTTCTTCCTTTCTTTTTCCCCATCACGGTAGGACATGGTAGCAGGTGATAGGCCCAATGATAGTACTTAGAGAGGCAAGCTTGGCATTAGAGTTTCTTTTTATTTCATATTACTCTCCATGTACTGTTTATCATCTCTAGTATTTTATCATACTATTTAATGTATTTATGTATAATATGGATTTGACTATGTATTATTTTCAGACTAGGCTTTTGGATATTTTCTCAGATGGTTATTTTCAGTATTTATATTTTTCTGCCTTCCGCTGTGAGATCTTAAAGTGTAGTATATCTTAGATTTTATCCTTGTATCTTTAGTCTCTGAAATTTTTAAAAACCTCAACAGTTCGTACTTATTGGCACCGACGCAAGTTCAAAAGTCACCCTAGACTTTGGATCGGTGTGTGGAGAGGTGCAGGTTGTCACAGTTTGAAATTCCTTAGGGATTAGGGGCGTATTGAAAGAACGTACTTGAAAAAAAATTCAAATTTTTTTTTCAAAATCTTTTCCATAAGCTTTTCAAAATGGGTTCCAATGTGTGTGTGTATATAAGTACGTATAGATAAAGGATTTTCAAATGATTTATACATATAAGCATAATGCAAATAACTCTTTTCCTTATTCTTTCCAATACCGCCTATGGAAAAGTTTCAAATAAATTCTAAAATCGCAGATTAAAAGGATGAGCGATCCGGCCGACTCTAGTGATGCAGTTGAGATTCCGGGTGTGAACGTCCCAATTTGGTTCTGTCGGTATCTACAAGTAAGAGGACAAGTTGATCTTAACCCTAATAGAGGAACCATGGAGTGAGCACCAGGTGCAGTTCTTACCCACCCATCTGCCGTCGATTTTGCTAAGCTTTGTAAGGACTTTGCAAGCCTAGGAAGGAAGCTGTAAATGGGGACCGAGTCGTATGTAGATTTAATGACATGGATTCAGACTTGTGAGAGGTTTATGGATTGATGGGTCTTAGAGATGAGGTTAGGAGAAAGCTTGCCACTTGGCATTTGCAGGGAGAGGCTCTGAATTCATGGGATGCAGTAGTCGCTGAGACTAATGAGGGAGAGATTACTTAAGGGGAGTTTAGGCGACGTTTTGAGATGAAGTTTCTATCCAAGGCCGAAGAGGGAGTACAATTGGAGAGTTTATTTATTTATAGCAAGGAGAGATGTCGGTGAAAGTGTATGTTAATCAGTTCAATGAGTTGGCTAGGTTTGGGATGTAGCTAATTAATACCCCTCACAAGAAGGGTCTGAAGTTTGCTAAGGGGCTGAATCAACCTTATTAGGGTTTGGTCCTTGGTCATATTCCCATGGGTGTGAATTTTGAGGGATTGGTGGAGATGGCTTTGCTGAATGATGTTTCCAAGAAGGAAGTGAAGTGTGAGTCTAAGAAGGCAAGAGGTAAGACACCCCAGAGAACCAACACAAGGGTAGAGTGGAACATAAAGGAAAGATTAAGAAGTAAGAGATGTAGTGAAGGAAGTGCGGTAAGAATGGGCATTTTACGAGAGAATGCAAGATGGACAATTTGAAGATTAAGTTACAACTGCAATTAATACGGGCACATGAGGCGGAAGTGCCCGACACCTCCGAAGACCTCTACCCATGTGGTTTCAGCTTACACGCTGGATGTTACTCCTAGCTCGGGTGCGCCTCCATTTGCGGACAAGGGGAAGAAGGTCGTAATCAAAGGTATGTTAACTTTATCTGAATTACATGTCCGTACCTTATTTGACATGGGGGCATCACACTCTTTTATCTCAAATAGACTTGTGGATGAGTTATACTTAAACACTAGCATAATTATGGACCCTATCGTTGTATCAAACCCTGTGAAAGGATCGACTTATTTGTCTATGATATCTAGTGGTTTGAAATTGTTCATTTTAGGGGCGAGTTCAATTGCGTTGCTTTTGTCTTAGGATTTTTTGAGTTTGATTTCAGGCATAGATTGGATGACAATGTGTGGGGCGATCCAAGATTGTGATAGAAAGGTTGTTAGGTTGGGTACTTGTAGTAGACGCAATCTAGAGGTTTATTGCGATCCTAGAGGTTCAGTTATGTTGAGTTACCTATATTCATTAGACTTATCACAGTGATGAATTAGATTCGGTGCCTATAGGAAGAGATTATCTGGATGTCTTTTCCGAGATTACCAGTCTCCCACTCCAGCGAAAGATCGAGTTTCAAATTCATTTTGTAGAGAACGTCAGACATGTTGCCTTACCTTTAAGGCATATGGCTTCAAAGGAGAGACGCGAGTTAAACAAGCAATTGAATGAGCTGTTGGATAAGGGCTTCGTTAGGAGGAGTATTTCAAAGTGGGGAGCACCAGTTGTCTTTTCCACCAAGGCAGATGGTTCTCTGAGGCTTTGCTTTGATTAATCTGAGCTGAATAAGCTGACAAAGAATCGTTACTCATTGCCCCGTATAGAAGATCTATTTGATGGGTTGGTTAGAGTGAAGGTGTTCTCGCAACTTGATTTAGCTACCGGATTGCACCAGTTGCCTATAGCTAAGGATAGTATGTAGAAAACTACTTTTTGTACACCTGACGGACTGTATGAGTGGTTAGTCATGCCTTTCGGACTGACCAATGCATCCGCCTACTTCGTTGATTTGATGAGTGTAGTTTTTTGAGGGTTACTTAACAAGTTCATGGTGATATTTGTGGATAACATATTAGTCCATTTGAAAATCAAGGAGGAGCACGGGTTGCATTTAGAGGTAGCGCTCAATACACTCTGTGAGCATAAGTTGAAGGCACAGTTTTCCAAATGTCACTTTTGGCGCGAGGACACACACTTTTTGGGACACATCATCTTAGAAAGCGGGCTGGAAGTCGATCCTAGTAAAGTAGCTGCAGTATAGGATTGGCATGTACTGAAGAATACCACAGAAGTGAGGAGTTTGCTTAGTTTGGTGGGCTACTATAAGAAGTTCGTTAAGGACTTCGCTAAAATCTCTACCCCTCTGACTGCCTTACTAAGAAGAATTTGGTTTTCTCATGGGACGCGAAGTGTTTGGATGCTTTTATTAAGCAGAAGGAGATCCTGACTAGTGCACCTATTCTAGTATTACTTGATGGTACAAAGGCATTCATAGTATATACGAACGCTTGACAATATTGGGCGCGGTCTTGATGTAGGAAGCACTACAAGAAAACCTACATTTAGTTGCATTTATTAGTAGCGTTTGTGGTGTGAATGCAACCAATATTGTCTTTACTTTTGTTTTGGGGGGCTTGGTTACGTTCTATTCTAATTTTTTGAAACATTGCCGCTCGTTACATTTATTTTTCAAGCCTTCCCTCCACTGACCTAATTTTTCTACCTTCATCAAAATTTTCCTCCCTCGCTTCAGCTTCCATTGTCTTCGCTCCTCCACAAAATTTCCGCTTCATCTAAATTTCCGCCTTCATCAAAATTTCTGTTAATGCTCCTTTTTCAGATCTCAGCTTCGCATCTCCGCCTCATCGATACCCTAAACAAATCAAATCGATCTATAGCTCCTTAACAAATCATATAACCTTAACAAATCAGATCGATCAAATACTTTGACAAAATTTCCACCTTCGCTCCTTAACAAATTAGATCTATAGCTCCGCATCTCCCCATCGTCGATACCCTTTGCTCTGAGGATTTGCTTTTGTACAACTGATTCAAGGTACGTAAATTGTTTTTTGTTTTCCAATTTAAAATGGTACGGCAGAGAGCTTTGCATAATGATACATAGGAAATTTACAAAGAGGTTAGGCTTATGCTTAGTGTATTGGGTTGAGCCATGAAGTTGAAATATATTGTTGCAAAATAGGAAGGTAAATGAATATTTAGAACAAAATTCCAGCGAACGAGATTAGTATGGTAGGCTAACATTGATGGTTACCATTTAGTTATCATATTTTGTGTATGCTGAGATATTAGTACTATAAGGCTCTGTTTATTTTATTTTTCAAATTTGGGTCACTATTTAACGAGCTCCATAGGCCAAAAATCTTTTAAGCACAACAGTAGTCTTCAGTTTTGGTATTTTTTCAAACTGTAGGCATTTGGTGAATGAATTGTTGTAGAAGAATATAAATACAATCGTTAGTTCACATGTTTATGTTTATGTTATATTAGTGTGATATATAAGTTCATCTTCCTTATTTAGTTCATTTGTTGATATATATGCAAGCCTGGTAAGGAAACAAGAGACTATTTATATTAGGTTGATTTGTTGACCGAACCTAAAATATACAGCTAGCTCTTATAAAAACTAGTCCAATATATATTTCTCCTCTCTCACACATATGGTTGTCGTTTATCAATGCTTTCCTTTCTTGTTTTCTTATTTGTGCCTTTTCTCCAATTTTATGTTTGTTCGAGTGAATCACATTTGCCAAACTTTAATTCTTTTTATTTGATTTATACAAACGAACGAGCTCAATATGTAAGCTTTTTGTAACTCAAAAAAATCATTGAAACTTAAAGTAGATGGTCGAAGGGAGGAAAAGACTGATGTATAAACATAACTATCAAAATTAGCTATGAGAAAATACTTACAAACTAATATTGACGCAGCGGATTAAACAAAAACAAGGTAGATCGATGAAAGTAGCAGTCGGTGGATTGAGAAATACTGAAATGCCCAAATTCGTTGATCCGAAGATACCAAATTCTAGCTATCTCTGACACGTTGATCGCGCACGATACCGTGAAGAGAGATCTACAATTCTTCGAGCGTTGATCAAGCGCGCTTGATTCCGCGAATTGGCTTCAACGGTCGAAGATTCGAGCGCACTCGAATGTCGAAGGTGGAGATAGGAGATTACACTCAATTACCGATTTTAGTTGAAAGCACAAAGCTAACAAACAAGAATTTTATTCAAAATCAACTAACTTCAAAATGTACAACACACTCCCTATTTATAGCAGTTTCACCCTGACCCTTAAGTCGTATACGACTTACGACTCAACTAGGTCGTCAACGACTTAACGGCTCAGCAGTTCCACCGACTCAACATAACTCGTGTTACAACCCACACAATATCACAAATTTACAACACTTAGGTCGTATTCGACCTATCATAAGTCGTTAGCGACTTAACAGATACAAGTTACAACACATCATCACAACGACCTATATTACAACATAGTTAACGACATACGACTCAATCATGCACGACTTAGTATAGGTCGTCGATGACTTAACATACGAGTTACAACAAATAAACGACCTAAACAAATGAACGGCATCTGGAGCGAGCGACCTAAGAATGAACGGCATCCCCATCAGCGACCTAAAAGAAGCAGCTTCAGAAAATCTTCGCGACCTAAGTCTTCACGACCTAAGGCCTCACGACTTATAGTGAGCGACCTATCTCTCCACATCTCCCCGCGACCTAACTTAGGTCATTCCTTTTCTCTGCGACCTAACATAGATCGTAACTCGTTAGGTCGTAGCACCTTATTCTTCAACTCGTTAGGTCGTAGCAACCTGTTAGGTCGTTCCAGCGACCTATTTCCCAGATGAAGCTCGCTAGGTCATTCCAGCGACCTATCCCTTAACTCGTTAGGTCGTACACGAGTTAACTCGGTAGGTTGTTCCAGCGACATATTTCCCAGATGAAGCTCGCTAGGTCGTTCCATGTTCTTAGGTCGTAAACGACTCATCACTTCCGAACGACTTAAGGTTTCGTTAGGTCGGTCACGACCTAACACTTGGCCTGCATCATCCTCCCCTGGTTGAGAGAAATTCGTCCTCGAATTTGCACCTTCCTCCTCCGCAACACACTCATCCCCATGATACGGAACTAAGTATTTGACGTTAAACACATCAGAAGTATGAACATTATCCGGCAATTCCAATTGATACGCGTTCTCATTGATTTTCTTCAAAATTTTTACTGGACCAATCTTCCGCGCTTTCAATTTATTGTACGTTCCCACCGAAAAACGATCCTTTATTAACACTGCATAAACCAAATCACCTTCATTAAATTCAACCTTCCTTCGCTTCAAATCTGCAGATCGTTTGTACTTCTCATTCGCTTTCTCCAATCGTTCCTGAACGATTTGATGACATTCTGCCAATCCATCAACAAAATCAACAGCCCGTTTAACGATTCCCTTGGATTGTGGTACTATCGTCAAATCCAACGGTCCCTTTGGTAAACTTGAATATACTATCTGAAATGGACTGAACCCTGTACTGCGGTTTATAGCATGGTTATGAGCAAACTCCGCTTGACATAATTTCATATCCCAACTCTTCAGATTATCTTTCACAAGACATCTCAACAAATTCCCCAACGATCTGTTCACGACCTCGGTCTGTCCATCCGTCTGCGGATGATAAGCGCTGCTAAAGTTTAACTTCGTTCCCACCATCTTCCACAAACTTAGCCAAAAATGACTTAGAAATCTAGTATCCCGATCAGAAACAATGGATTCTGGAAAACCATGTAAACGATACACTTCTTTAAAGAATAACTCAGCAACACGGACGGCATCAGCTGTCTTCTTACAAGCGATGAAATGTGCCATCTTTGAAAACCTGTCCACTACAACATATATCGAATCATTCCCCCTTTGAGTTCTCGGTAATCTCAAAACAAAATCCATACTGATATCAACCCATGGTTTAACAGGCACGGGTAACGGCATATACAATCCCGTATTTGTCACTGTCCCTTTGGATACTTAGCAAATATGACATCTCTCCACAAACTTCCCAACTTCCCGCTTCAACGAAGGCCAATAATAAGATTGAGAACTCAATTGTAAAGTTCGATCCCTGCCCACATGTCTTTCCTCATGCAACTCTTTGACAATCTTCATACGTAAGCTGCACTCCGGTATACATAATCGATTTCCCTTAAAAAGAAAACCATCCACCATTACAAACTCATCCGTCTTCCCCTCCTTGACTTCATCAACAAACTTTGCAAAGTAAGGATCATCGACAAATAATTCTGGCAACACATCAAACCCTGTCACTTCAACCTTCATTGTTGTTAACAAATGATTCCTTCGGCTCAACGCATCTGCCACACGGTTTGTAACTCTAGATTTATGCTTCACCACAAATGTAAATTGTTGCAGGTACGCAATCCACGATGCATGTCTCGCTGAAATCTTGTCTTGCCCTTGTAAATGCTTCAACGCCTCATGATCAGTGTAAAGAATAAACTCTTTTTGAAATAGATAGTGTCTCCAGTGTTTAATAGCTTGTACAACAGCATAAAATTCCACATCATAAGTACTATATCTCATCTTCGCTCCCGATAGCTTCTCACTAAAATATGCAATAGGACGTCTCCTCTGACTCAACACTCCTCCAATCCCAACCTTGGATGCATCAGTATGAAGTTCAAACACTAACTGAAAATCTGGTAACACTAGAATTGGTGCTGACGTCAAGAGTTCTTTAATTCGCTCAAAAGCAATCCCTGCTCCCTCCGTCCATGCAAACTGTTTACCCTTCTTATAATCAGTCACAGGTGCCATCACACTACTAAAGTGTGGAATAAACCTTCGATAAAATGAAGCCAACCCGTGAAAACTCCGAACCTCCGTTATCGTCTTGGGTTGCGGCCAATCTCTGATAGCTTCAACTTTACTTTGGTCCACCTGTATTCCTTCTTTCGATACAACATACCCCAGAAATAAAACACTCCTTGCCATAAAAACACACTTCTTCGTAGCAGCGTAGAATTGTTCTTCACGAAGGATAATTAACACTTTCCTCAAATGCCGAACATGCTCCTCCGTACTAGCACTGTAGATCAGAATATCATCAAAGTAAACTACCACAAATTTTCCAATGTACGGCCTAA
Source organism: Allium fistulosum (assembly GCA_030737815.1). Classification (NCBI taxonomy): domain Eukaryota; kingdom Viridiplantae; phylum Streptophyta; class Magnoliopsida; order Asparagales; family Amaryllidaceae; genus Allium; species Allium fistulosum. The sequence goes on from CM060903.1 coordinate 906,718,042, forward strand.
AAATTTGGTTCATCACCCTCATGAATGTACTTGGTGCATTCGATAGACCAAACGGCATGACCAGCCATTCATACAATCCTTCCCTCGTTTTGAATGCTGTCTTCCACTCATCTCCCGGTCTAATTCGAATTTGATGATAACCACTTTTAAGATCAATCTTTGAAAAGATCGTAGACCCACTAATTTGATCTAACAGATCATCAAGCCTCAGCATCGGAAATCTGTATCTGACAGTTACCTTATTCAGTGCCCTGCTGTCTGTACACATTCTCCATGAACCATCCTTCTTCGGTACGAGTAATGCTGGTACAGCACACGGACTCAAGCTCTCTTGTATACACCCATGTTCAAGCAATTCCTCTACCTGCCTACGCAACTCTTCACGTTCTTTCGGACTCATCCTATAGTGTGGTTTATGTGGAAATACAGCACCTGGAACAAGATCAATTTGATGTTGAATGTCTCTCAACGGTGGTAACTCCGCTGGTAGCTCTTCAGGAAATACATCATCAAATTCTTCCAGTACTGGTTTTACTTCTTCAGGTATCTCCACCACTTCACTGCTCTCACGCCCAATTAACAAAAACACTTCAGGCTCCTCTTCAACCTCCTTAACAAACTCCTTCAAGGATAATAAAGTTTTCAGCTCTTCAATCTCCTCCAGTTTGTTTTCTTCTTGTTGTCGCTTCTTTGGAACTAGAGTAATCTTTGTGCCTTCAAATATGAAACTGTAACTGTTGGTACGCCCATCATGTTGCACCGCCCTATCATACTGCCATGGTCTTCCCAGCAACAGATGACATACGTCCATGTCAACAACATCGCACCAGATTTCGTCTTTGTATTTCTTCCCAATTGAAAAATTCACACAAGCTCGACGTCCAACTTTCACCTCCCCGCCTTTCCTCAACCAAGCCAACTTGTACGGTTTCGGATGTTTCTCAGTCTTCAATGCTAACTTCCTCACAGCTTCTGAAGAAATGATATTATCACAGCTTCCAGCATCAATAACAAATTTGCAAACTTTCCCCAGAATAGTACATGTCGACTGAAAAATATTGCTCCTCAACCAACTACAATCCTCCTCTTGCTTGGGTGTCAAACAAGACCTCCTCATCATCAGATTACAACCTTCGTCTCCTGACACTTCTTCCTCCTCCTCATCAGGTGGTGAATTGGAACATTCAGCTTCTTCATCCTTATCCTCAACCTCTGTTATCATAGCTCTCTTCTTCGGCTTTGGACATTCATTACTTTTGTGGCCCACTTCTTGGCAATTATAGCACTTGAAACCTTTATTGACTTTCGTCTTTCCAACCTCATTCACAACTGGTTTTGCAACAGCTTTTGAAACATTAGAACTTCCACTAACACCCTTCACTTGATTGTTGGAATTTGTAAACACACCACCTCCTCGTCTTCCCTGTTTCTCCCAAGCCAACGCTTTCTGGTGTGCTTCCACTACAGATCTAGGATCAAACATATTTACCATGTCTTGAATCTGCATACGCAACCCTCCAACAAATCTAGTTGTTAATTGTTCCTCTGTCTCCATGATATCGTTCTTTGCAATCAGTTGATAGAATTCATCAGCATAGTCATTAACAGACTTCGTTCCTTGCCTCAAGTTTTGCAGCCTCTGATACATAAGCGATTGATAATTATAAGGTAAGAATGTGGCTTTCATCATTTTCCTCATCTTTTCCCATGATTCAACCTTTGACTTCCCCATCCGTTCACGTGTAAGTTTGGTTTGCTGCCACCATGCCAAAGCTCTACCCCTCAACCTTGTAGCAATCAACTTCACTCTACGATGTTCTGGAACTTCCTTGAAGTCAAAAATCTCCTCCACATTAGACAACCAATCCAAAAACTCCTCAGCTTGCATACCACCTTTGAATTCTGTAATTTCAGTCTTCATCCCAGATTCCCACTTGTGATCATACTCCGACTGATTTCTTCCTTGTCCATGTCCTCGTCCATGAACACTACCATAATCATACTCTTCTTCAAAATCCGATGTATATCGATGTCGATCCTGACCACCAACATCTCTACTACCATCACGTCTTCCACCAACATCCCTTCTATCTACATTCCTTCTATCACGATCATCATCATTCCTACTATGGTTATCAGCACTTCTACGATCATGATTTTCTCTCCTCTCCCGGTCTGAATGTGGTGAAACTCTACTTCCTCCATGGATTGATTCAGGTGAATTTCTTCTTCTACTTTGATTCAATTCAAGCATCATTCTCTCCAATCTACCAATACCTTCATCAAATTTTTCATGCATACGTTGCTCCATTTGATCGGCCTCTTCCCTTCAATACAATGCTTCAATATTTTGATGGCGGTTAGCTCTCCTCGGCGGCATGGTTCAAACTTCTCAAATACTTCACAAATCAGACACAACTTCAACACTTCAAACAAAATTGCACGGCTCAAACTTCAAGCTCGGCTAACACTTCAACTTTGAAATTCTCGGCTCCAAGACTCGATTTAGCTATGATTGGCTAAAACAAGCTCTGATACCAAACTGACGCGGCGGATTAAACAAAAACAAGGTAGATCGATGAAAGTAGCAGTCGGTGGATTGAGAAATACTGAAATGCCCAAATTCGTTGATCCGAAGGTACCGAATTCTAGCTATCTCTGACACGTTGATCGCGCACGATACCGTGAAGAGAGATCTACAATTCTTCGAGCGTTGATCAAGCGCGCTTGATTCCGCGAATTGGCTTCAACGATCGAAGATTCGAGCGCACTCGAATGTCGAAGGTGGAGATAGGAGATTACACTCAACTACCGATTTTAGTTGAAAGCACAAAGCTAACAAACAAGAATTTTATTCAAAATCAACTAACTTCAAAATGTACAACACACTCCCTATTTATAGCAGTTTCACCCTGACCCTTAAGTCGTATACGACTTACGACTCAACTAGGTCGTCAACGACTTAACGGCTCAGTAGTTCCACCGACTCAACATAACTCGTGTTACAACCCACACAATATCACAAATTTATAACACTTAGGTCGTATTCGACCTATCATAAGTCGTTAGCGACTTAACAGATACAAGTTACAACACATCATCACAACGACCTATATTACAACATAGTTAACGACATACGACTCAATCATGCACGACTTAGTATAGGTCGTCGACGACTTAACATACGAGTTACAACAAATAAACGACCTAAACAAATGAACGGCATCTGGAGCGAGCGACCTAAGAATGAACGGCATCCCCATCAGCGACCTAAAAGAAGCAGCTTCAGAAAATCTTCGCGACCTAAGTCTTCACGACCTAAGGCCTCACGACTTATAGTGAGCGACCTATCTCTCCACATCTCCCCGCGACCTAACTTAGGTCGTTCCTTTTCTCTGCGGCCTAACATAGATCGTAACTCGTTAGGTCGTAGCACCTTATTCTTCAACTCGTTAGGTCGTAGCAACATGTTAGGTCGTTCCAGCGACCTATTTCCCAGATGAAGCTCGCTAGGTCGTTCCAGCGACCTATCCCTTAACTCGTTAGGTTGTACACGAGTTAACTCGGTAGGTCGTTCCAGCGACCTATTTCCCAGATGAAGCTCGCTAGGTCGTTCCATGTTCTTAGGTCGTAAACGACTCATCACTTCCGAACGACTTAAGGTTTCGTTAGGTCGGTCACGACCTAACACTTGGCCTGCATCAAATATGATTGTTTTCACTTTTTAACTATGTATGTCTTCATTTTATTCGTTTCTTTTTTTAATCTCCATTAAGCTGTTGTAGTTATTATCTAATGAGGAAAACCATGGGTCTAGGGTAATCTCCGTCGTTTCGCTTTTTTCCATCTTTAACAAAAATATGAAACTTTAGATATATATTGTCTTAGTTGCAGCACCATCTACAAGTTTTCTCAAGGTTTTGAAAACCCATACATTCTTATCAGATAATAACTTGGTTGAATAACAACCCTCTTCATTAATCCATGATAATATATACATATTCACTTTGTTAATCCAAGATGTAACCACATAACTCACCTCTATTTCTATGATTTTAGAAGGTTAAAACATGAATAGTAACTATATAACAGAAAGTATACAATGCCAAAAGCGTGAATGAAATTTTACTGAAACATGATTAAAAATGGCATAGTCTTGATCGAATGAACGAGATAGTGGATGTTATAAACCAAGCATATAAAAATTTAAAATATAAAGCATAGTTTAGAACCTTACTCTCCGCCTTCTATTTAATTTATATGCAAAAATGCTTTGGTGTAAACAGTGAACCTTTGCTATCAACTGTATATTGGAAAGTGAATGACCCTATGCACAACATTTAAATTAATATGTAGTAGCACGCTTATAATTCAAAATATAACATCAATGTTTGCTGATAATTTATTGATAATTTTAATGTAACCATAGTAAGATGCATGATTTGTATTGATAAACTGTTAAAAAATATCAGTATTTGAAGTGGAAACAGAGTGTTTGTGAAAATATAAACAGAACTTTGGATATTAGGAAAGATAATTATGAGAATGGAAAAATAATAATTAAATCATATAAGCATGAACAAAGATAAGTACTATAGAGATATTAAAAACAAACTTTTTGTTTAACATTCAAATAAAATTCTTCAAAATACAAAATCTACAATTTAAAATAAAATTGATTTTTAATTTTCATGAAAGTAGAAGCCAAATAAAATGAAAGAACAAAAAATATTTCAAAAGTGTGTATTATAATTACGTGTAGCTTACATTATATTACTTAAAAATATTACTTATATGCTTCTGTGTTCATAGAATTAATGTTGCCAGTATTAATTTTGATTATTGATTATTTGCATCACTAAACCGTAAGTTCATATATATTTTTTCCTTCCTTGAAGATATGGAAGAGTTATCTGTGAGTTGAAGTTAACATCTTTGTTTTACTGGTCTTCTGTAGTGCATCCTCCAAACGAGGTTAGACTCATGTCTTCTTATGTTTAACTAGTTTTGTTTGACATTAAACTGCCATTTACAGTCTATGATATTTTCAAAATTAGCATACCTAGCTTATATGGTTTTGGGTTGGGCTGTAATAGTATAAGCCCCCGACCTGTATAGTCTTGCACCAGGCAATAGGAGTGTTAGGCTCAACCCATATGTTTATTAGCAACTAGTTGATAAGGCACGACCCGGTTTATATAACTTCATTTGAGGCTCCCAACAGCATGGATTTCAGCAAGTGCTAGCTGGTTGGATTGAATTATGTTTTCATTTTGGGCTAGCCTTTAGGTTAATATGATGTGTGCTTTTAAGGGACAAGTGCAGATGTTTAGGGTCTATTTTTGTCTACTGGTATGGCTTTTTTAGTTATAATGCTATGATAAATTTTGGAATCCTATTATTGCCTGCCTATATCTGTGTTTTTACTTAGAAAAAAAAGTTTTTAAGTTAATGACAGTAAAATAATTATTTAGATTATTTATTTTTTGTTCTCGGTGGTTTATTCTTTCAAATGTATTCATTTATGTTTGATTTGAAATACTTTATAAGTTTAAACAAGTGCTATCCATTAACATCTCGGTAAATATAATGGTTGTAGGTAGGAGCATTTATAATCTAGGCATTATCAATAATAGATTTAACATATATGCATGCATTAGCATATATGTGGGTATATGTGTGTTGAGTAGTTTGGGCATTTGCTGATGTATGTTTTGTCTGAGGTTTACTTTTGATAGAATTGATTTACCTACTGCCTTTTATGTATACTACTTTACACTGCTATACTTGGCAATTCTTTTACTCGGCTTCTATTTCAAGTTTATACATATATATATTCTTCTCTGTGTATTAAATTATAAGTGTCATTCCTACAAACCGTATTTTGACTTAATGGACCATGTTTTTGCAATGCTTTATCTTTGATTTGGTCTAACACACACACACACACTTATAAGTTATGATATGGTTTACTATTAATAATTCATAACTTTTTAAAAGTATATTATTTTGTCTTATTATATAAGTTAACTAATCATTTATGAATAATCAGATTTATATATAAACAGATGTTTTGTTTATAATCTATTTCGGGTTATGTAATGAAAAGAAAGGATTTTTTAAGCAATTTGTAATACAAATTATAATTATTTTAATTTCATAAAGATTAAGAAATTACTTATTATTATTATATAGAATATTTTGTATTTGAGTTTAGTTAATTATTTCTATAATTCTAAATTTTGTATTTATTTTAATTATTTATATAATTTTAAGTACAATCTTATGATATCAGAATCATGGATGTATGTAGATGGAACTGTTTTTGCTACTACCGGCATGAGATGGAACCTCGCTTTCCTGTTTGCATAAAGTGCATGGATGTAGATGTTTACTTATAGTTGATGTGCATGTAGTTTTACTTATAGGTGCTTTTGCCTAAAAAATGTCATGGGTAAACCATCGTTTGTTTCTACTTACGAATTTACCAGGACATAAGTAGGTGTGATGAAATGGCTTAAATGTTTAGTACCAATATGATATTGTTTTCTATTTAGTACTTGCATAGTAAACTACTTCTCATTTCCAACTGGAAAACGTGTTTAGTACTTGTACACTTGACATTATTGTGTGATTTAACATGAAATGGAAGGATAGGTTATGAATACCTAAACTGCACAGAAACTTGCTGCCTCATCTGTCAGTGCCCAGCTTAAGATTAGTATACTATATATCAAAAAAGAAAAAAGGATTAGTATACCTGTATGGGTGAGGTTGAAAGTGTGAACCAACCAATCAAATTCATTTTATGTTGATAGACTATTTCGTACATTGATACATGAATCGTGTTACATCTATTTCGTCTGAACTATATTTTAGTTATGAAAAAACATAGGGATTTCAATGTGCAGAGATACTAAAATATTTAGGTTTTATCATTTACCGTAAATGTGGTTTGGACTGTTTTTGTAAATTTTTGAATATATTCAGCTATAATTTGTAAACCTCCATATAAAGCGCAATGTGTCTTTTATGAAGTTATGAATCTTTGCGCACCGCTATAGATTTGCATTATATAAATGTATAACGTAGGGCAAGTCGCTAAAAATATGAGACAGTAACCCCATTAACTAGTAACATATGTTTCTACGTCTTCATGCATAGCAAAACAAACTTAAAGAATCAATGTACTTAGAAGTTCTTTTCAGTTATCAGTGCAATAGACATGTTAACAAAAGTTCTATTTTTGATTATAACAGAAAACCAAACTCTACATCAAAGTTTGGAAACTTATTTGGTTGCCTATGTCGCCGATGGAAAAGGATTGGGTGTATTTAAACAGGTGGCTATATAAACTTGACTTAAAATGCATTTTTAGAATTAACACATATATGTCAATATTAAAACTTAATTTTTTTGTGTTTAATTTTTGTCATAGGACTAGTACAGAGTACCGACAAGGAGCTTTGAATTTTGTGCATGTGGCAAAGAGAAATTTGAGAAATGTGGAGAAAATTTTGTGCCCATGCACAAGTTTTTGAAATCTTAGTCTTCAGGATGACCACATCATCGTCGAGCATTTAATTATAAAAGGAATGGATCCTATATATAAGAGAAGTAGATGGTATAGTCACGGCGAGCAAATAAATATGGATAAAAAAACAAAGTCTTTTGACACATATGACTGATTCAAGGTGATTCATTATGAAGATGAAGATTTTATGAATCATGATTTTTTTGCTGATGATAAGGATAATGTTGATTCCCAAGGAAGAGAAGATGAGTTACTTAAGAATTTCGACGATGCAGAAAATCCATTGTATCCTGGTTGTACAACTCATAAAAAATTATATGTCATCACCGTCTTGTATAATCTTAAATGTGAGACTGGTTTGTCTGATAGTGGGTTTGATAAGCTTCTAAATGTGCAACAATTTTTTTGCCGAAAGATAACGTACTTCTTAAAACTTTATACAAAGTAAAGAAATTTCTTAAAGTTTTTGACAAGGGTTTTGAAAAGATGCATGATTGTGAGAATGACTGTTGCCTTTTAAGAAAAGAATACAAAGATTTAAATACTTGTCTAAAATGTGGTTCTTCAAGATGGAAGAAAAATCAAGATACCAAGGAGATTATACAAGGTGTTCTAGTTAAAGTGTTGAGATATTTTCCAATAATTCCAAGATTTAGAAGGATGTTTAGATCATAGAATATGGCTGAAGATTTAAGATGGCATTTCAATAATAGAAGCAATGATGGAAAGATGGTTCATCCTGTAGATTATATGGCATGGAATATGGTGGACGAACGATGGAAATTTTTTTCAACCGATCCACGCAATCTTAGACTTGGTCTTGTTACAGATGGATTCAATCCATTTTCTATGTTGAGTTCAAAATATAGTTATTGGTTGGTAATGCTTGTGACATACAATCTCTCACCTATGGTGAACCAGTGAACATGGAAGTTGCAACTGTTATTGTAAAAATATTTGATTTTGTTAGTAATTAAACACTGAAATTTTTACCGTTGTATGTAACTTACATCTAATTAATTTATGTAGGAGGAGATTAAAAAATTAATAATGATAAACATTCCAGCTCGATAAGTAATGTCAGAGAAGATGCAATTGCACAAGTATCTGGACAAGATAAACCAGGACGATTAAGAGCACTAGGAAGGGGATATACCAAAACTAAGTTAACTTTGGCATAGTCTAGAGATAATCAAATAACTAATTGTCAAAATTTCGGAATTGGAGAGTATGGTGCACATGCTAATGAATAAGTAGGTAAACTTTATATATATATATATATGATAATATATAACTAATGATCGGTTACCTCCTGCTACTTCAACTATTTTTGATATTTAACTACTGCTGTTATTTTTGCTTTGGCAGGGTAAAGAATGTTCGAAAGAGGGGAGCACACCTAAAATGGTAGAAATCACTTATATTATTCTCTATTTATATAACATCATTTGGAGTTTAGTTTTTAATCTAGTATCAAGATAATTTTTGGTTGAATAATTGTAGAACAATGACAATGTATGCGAGTTGTTGAATTGGGATGGAACTGATGAAATTGTTGCCGAAGGGGGAGTTGTGTCCGCCGATCCAAATGAGGTCGTAGACGGCATTCGTATTGGACCAAATGCTATGAAAATCGTTATAGATCATGTAAAGAAAGCAGATGCTTATTTATGGAGGCCTACACCTAATTTGTCACTATTAGGAGAAGCCGAGAATAAGTCAGTAACATGGCCTGCTAATTATTTGTTGCGCTACGAGGATACCTGGAGGAAGACATTATGGTAAAATTTATAATTCATGGTAACTATTTGTAGTTTTCTACATACTTTTTAACATTAAATATATTGTTCTTTTTAGAGTAAATCTAGTAGCACAAACAACAAGTGCAAGATTTATGATTGGAATGAGTGTGAAGTTTTGGTTGCCGAAAGAAGATTATGCTCCAGTGATTCCAAACTGATCATGAATGGTATTCTGCTTGGTCCGTTAGCCGTTGTGGTTTTGGTAGACTATGCAAAAAAAGGAGATGCTTTCTTGTAGCGACCCACTGTTGATATGTCATGCATTGAAGATGCCATCGGTAGGAAAATAGTGTGGCCGAATCAAAAGTTGTAGCCGAAAAAACAAGTGTTTCGACTTATTCTTGCAAGGCTAGAGCAAACATTTCGACTTCTCCTTGCAACGCAACTCCTCAAGTAACTTTGTGTGTATTAAATATATTTTTATAAAAATTTAGTTGTAAAATAATGTGTTAGAAGTCATCTTTTTATGTTGATGCAATTTGAAAATTTATTTTGCTAGTTTACACGTTTGTTTAAAAAAAATCATGCATTTTCTTATAACTTATTTTATTCTTTACATGTTAGTTCACACATTTGTTTGAAAAAAGGCATGTTTCAACATATGTTATTTATATAAACACATTTTCTAAATAAGATGGTGCTTGCTCAATAATTTGTCGCATAAGAAAGATTATTTATTTGCTTATCCAATAGAGTGCAAATCGCGTACCAAATAATAGATGCAAGCTAATTGATGTGGGTGAAACGGGACAAGTAGTGGTTGAAGGAACTATTGCTTCAACTAATCCAACAACGATGGTTCATTATGTTCCATTGAGAAAAGATGCGGTAAAGTTTGGGTAAACTTTGTGAGAGTTAATGATGCATTGCTATGGAGACCTACATCGGAGTGTACGTACATGGAAGATGCCTTTGGTACTACGATAGCTTGGCCAATAGCATATGTCATTAGAGAATCATGTTCCAGTAAGTATTATTTTTCAGTACATCGTATTATTTTTCTTCTTCTTTTATTTATATATTTGCTAATTACTACAAGTCTATGCTTGGAATAATAAACTTGTTATTTATTTAAATATAAACTGGAATAATAAACTTTTCATAAAGTATTGTAGTATAAATCCCTAGAATAATAAACTAATTTAGTGAGTAAGAGCACGTGTAATATTTGATCTTGACTTTTGATAAAATTATGAAAATAATGCAATTGTTATTACATTATGAAATTCAATATAAAACTACGATGCATAGATTCACAGAATTAACCGCATGCACTTATCTTGTTGATAACCAGATGTAGAAACTTATACTAGAAACCAAATAAATATATAACAGTTCATATTTAGTTACAAGGGGATTAAAATGAAATGTACAGTTAAAATCAATAAAAAGGGATATAACATTAAATTTAAAATATGATCATGTATCTGGGCGTAGCTAAATATAGTCAAATTTGTACAATTCTTATTTCTCTTGCTTAAAACATGTGCATTAAAAAAGTAGTGACATAGAATGGTTGTCTAATAAAATAGTTACTCTGCTACATATTATGCTTTGCTATGGCATTAGCTGGGAAAAAAGACTTATAAAAACAATGGTAACAATTTTAATTTTCCATCCATGACAGCCAATATATTAAACTTCTTAACAATCACATTAACTATCTTTTACACAAAGACAACGAATTTATGGTAATAAAAATTCAGATAAGTTGGATATAGTAAGGATGCATGTTTATATCTTTGTAGGTCATAACTTTCAAATAAAATATTTCATCTTAATTTATTGTAGTGTAATAGCTTATCAAACAATAAGCTAAGTCAATTTCAATTTTACACGCAGACACTTTTTTCTCTATAATTTTAGTAAAGTTAGACACTCTCCTCACTAACACAACATGTTTCTGATGTATATGCATAACATAAAAAGTATGAAACAAAAAATCCATTACACTGTGTTTGCATTAAAATAAATGAAAATATATTGCTGTGGTGATAGTTTTGTGGTAGTTTGTGGAATGAAAGAAAGAGCAGGGTTGGCTTTGTGGTGAAGAGGGTGGTTAAGGAGTGGTGGTTAAAGTGAGCTTGATTGCTTGAAGGTTGATGGAGTGTGAGGTGTGTGATATTCAGTATTGTTTAGTGGAATGATTGTGGTCGTTTATGATTGATGTGTGGGGTTGTGGAGTTGATGCAAGGGTGATGGAGAGATGAATGTGGCAGAGGAACCTGGACTTAAGTGATGTGGGTTTGGGAAGTTGTGGTTGTATGGTGAGTATGGCGGAATGTGGATTTTGGTGGCAGGTGGTTTGTGGTTATGTTTGGTGGTTGACGGTAGAAATCGATGTTGCTTGAGTGTGGGTAGGAGAAGGAGTGTAGCTATGTATGTAGGAGATTGGAAGTAGGACGAAACTGGCCAAGGCAGGTTGTAGGCGTTTGGTTGCTGGATGGTTGATGTATTGATGATGGTTCAAATGAGTATTCATTTACTCCATCAACCCTCCCTCGTGCCTCCACTGTTTTTCCACATTCCTTTACGTCTTTCCCTTTTATTACTCTGCCAGTCCTAAACTCATCATCTTTAGTATTTTTTCTTTTTATTTTTTTTATTTTTGCTAATTATGATACATAAGATATAATATTAGGTATGTAATAAAAATATAAACATCTAATAAGAATAACATACTATAAAAGAATAACCATGATTAAGTTTTAAGCAAATAGTGAGTATAAACAATTTATGAAAATCCAACTGTATTTTTGTACCATATCTGCATCTTTTTAGTAAAGCATGATTGGATATTTGTACCCGTCAAATGACTAACTGGTTGACCACCACCTAAGTTGAAAACCATAATTTATTACAGATTTAAATTTTGATTGTGATACTAACGCTTCTCATTTTGAGCAGCATGTATGCTTAAAATAAATGTTATTATACGTAACAAGAACTGATATAACATTTGTTAATTCGGCTAAAATGTCAAACATATCATTATCATGAAGACCCCAAATGAATCGCGTACATGAATCTACGTGCAGATAGTTATATATCGAGATCTAAACATTCATGAAAGATTTAATAACGCATAAAAATATTTAGAAAACAAAAAAGATAAAAAAAATAGGAAAGATAATAAGGAATCAATGCACACGGTGACAGACTGGGACAAGTCAGCTCCAGAATGATATGGCTATCTTAGATCTATGACAAAATCTACAATTTGAACATTTTATTATTTGGAACCTTTAATTTTAGTTGTTTGCTTACTTGATGTATAAAATATAGTTCTGAAAACGAAATACAGATTTCGAGATAACAGTCGATTACTAGTATATAAAAGTTATTTGCAAGTATTAAAATGAATTTAACTAGAGCTTATTCGCTAAAATAGTTGACTTTATTATTCAAATTATTTTTGTAATTATGAATACACATTCAATTAGGAAGGTGATGTAGGTTAAGGGAGGTGAAGTTTGTAAAAAAAAGGAGCAGATTGGTAAATATGGTGCACAGAGACGTGAATATAGACAGAATGACACAAATTGTAACAGGTAGAAATGGAGCATGTTGGTAAATATGGTGCACAGAGTGTAAAAAGGGGGCGGGTTGGTAAATATGGTGCATAGAGTATGGATGGTTTATCTTTTTGCAGGTTGTAAAAGGCAGAAATGCAAATTGTTACACAGAAATGCACAGAAAGGAGAAAAAACATATTTTAATGCAAACACAGTGTAATGGAATTAACAAACAAGTTCTAGTTTAGCATTCAGTTTTGGTTTGTAATTCTTATTATTGATTGTTAAACTCGCTTGTAGGTAATTAGCTATTTCGAAGTGAAGACTGCCGGTAACAAAGAATTATTGGTAACCAAGCAATGAACATGACTTTAATTATTATATATGTTGTCATATTTTGTTAGTACTATTTGTGTAAACTTGTTTGTGAATGCTTGTAGTATGTGACTTATTTTGTTGAAAAACTACACCGAATTGATTATGGATATATATTTGATTATGAGATTAGCATTTTTTTTCAATTATTTGAATATGATGATCATATGATTGATTGATTGTTTGTTTGTATATGCTAATTATGTGATATAATTGTTCGTTTTAATGTGAACATTATATGATTGATCGCTTGTTTTGATATGAATATTATATAAGCGGTTGCTGGAAATGGTACAAGCCATCAACCGTAAATAACAGCATTTAAAATATGCTGCCAAACAACCAATAACTTTTAGTAGCTTGTTAAAAATGCTAAAAAAGCAAATGTAAACTAATATAAAAAATTATACAGTTGCATTTTAAAAACGCTAGAGAAAATCAAAAAAAAATACAAACAAAAACGCAACCAAAAAATGTTTATTTTGGTAGGGTTTTGTAAACCCTACAGAAAAACCTATAGTTGCATTTCAAAAACGCAACAATATGGTGATTTTTGGTAGCCTTCACTACAAGGCAACAAAAAGTTTCAAACTTTTAGTTGTTGTCGTACCGCAACGTTCACGAAAATGCTACTAAAAGTTATGGTAGCGTTTTTTCAACGTTACCAAAAGTCTTTTCTGGTATAGTGAAGAGAGAGTGGTGAGCTATGCTAGTCGGTTATTGAAGGTCCATGAGAGAAACTATCCTACCCATGATCTTGAGTTGGTGGCCACTATCTTTGCATTACAGTCACGAAAACGCTATCTTTAAGTGAGCGGTTTGAGTTTTATATGAATTATAAGTCTCTAAAGTATTTATTCTCCTAAAAGGACTTGTTTAAGGCAGTAGGGATCTTTGGATGTGCATCCTACACTTATGGACCGTATTGGGTCAAGTCAAAAGTAAGAAAAGGTGCTCTTAGATATTTCGAGAGGGTTAGTAGAGGAGAGCAATCGAGCCATTTGAGGCATTATGCCATAAACTCGAAGGGATGGTTATGGAGAGATGGTAGATTATATGTTCCTCTCGTTATGGATTTGATTGACATGGTACTAGCCAAGTCTCATCGTTCTAGGATGACCATTCATCCCGGTGGAGATAAAATGTACCGTGATATAAAGAGAGTCTTTTATTAGCCTGATATGAAGAAGCGTATAGAGAGTGTGTAGCTCAATGTATGACTTGTCAGAGGTTAAAGGTAGAGCAGAAGAAGCCGGGAGGATTGTTGCAGTCGTTGGATATTCCTCAGTGGAAGTGGGAGAGTATTTCTATGGACTACCTTGAAGTAGAAAAGGGAATGAGAGTATTTGGGTCATAGTGGACCGACTGACCAAATGCACTCATTTCATTCTAGTTAGGAGTACAAGGACTGCTGCATCTTTGGCGACACTATATATGAGAGAGATCGCTAGGTTACACGGAGTTCCTTTTAACATCGTTAATGGCAGAGATCCGCTTTTTACTAGTGAGTTTTGGAGGATTCTATAGGAGGCTTTAGGCATTGAGTTGAGCTTAAACACCGCTTATCACCCGTAGATGAACGGACAGACGGAGATGGTAAATAGAGTTTTGGAGGACTTGCTTTAGATATGCATATTGGATTTTGGATGCTCTTGGGAGGATCACTTTCCATTAGTGGAGTTCACTTATAATAACAACTATCAAGCAGGCATTGGAATGGCACCGTTCGAGGCGTTATATGGGAGGCCTTATAGATCACCATTGCCTTGGAGGGACACTATGGATAGGATTATTCTTGGACCGGATAAGGTGAGGGAGACATCAAAGAAGGTAGACTTGATCCATAGGAGGATGAAAGTTGCACAGGATAGGCAAAAGTCTTATGCTGACAGGAGATGCACGGAGTTGGAGTTCGCAGTGGGCAACATAGTTTTTGTGAAGGTCTCACTGCTTAGGCATATTATGACATTTGGTAGTTTCGGAAACTTAGCACCGAGATTTGTACGGCCTTTTCCGATTACTGGTCGAGTTGGGAACTTAGCTTATAGGGTAAAGCTTCGTGAGAAGTTAGCAGGAGTATACGATGTTTTTCATGTGTCATACTTGCGGAAGTGTTTACACGATATAGTTGTTGCAGTCAAGCCGAGTCAGTTAGAGGAGGTAGGAGTAGAGAGGAAGTCACTTGTTCATCGTGCACCCACTTGTATTCTTGAGCACGGTACAAAGCGACTCTACAACAAAGTTATTAAGCTTGTTAAAGTTCAGTGGGGAGACGATCCAACGAAGAGAACATGGGTATCTGAGGAGAGGATCCGAGCTACCCACACACAACTCTTTACTGGTACATTTCAATTTAGTTAAATAAGTATAGACTACTTAGGTGTTAGGTTGTAGCTTAGTATACCCCATAGGTAGGGACCATTGGATTTTAGGAATGGTTGTGAACGTGTCAACAGGACATGTTTTGGATGATGGATGTATTTGTTTCTCTTTGCACACGTAAGCAAATATATTCTTGAGTTAGCATACACACACACCATCACTTGTTTCACTTCATCGAGTTCTATCCATATGGTTGTTGCATATGGATTGAATGGCTTCACATTCATGTAGAATTGCCAGTATATTTACATAGGATGTTGTATTCGTTTGGATACATGGCATAAGCACTTGCATTTTAGGAGGTCGACTAAATTAGGAAAGGGTCTAATTTTTGCATTAGTATAGGTTCATATGCATTCTACGCATGCATGTATATATTGCATTAGAAATTTAACTAAGGATAATGATTGCAAATGGATGATGGATGAGTAAATGATTATAGTTATCGATTTTTGTATGCACAAGTTACATTTCTTCCGTGCTTGGAGGTTTTGAGGACGAAACCCTTTAGGAGAGGAAAATGTAACACCTCGAAAATTTAAGTAGAAATTTAATAAAAGAATTAAATTTAAATATAACAAGGATAAAAGTGGAATTTTCACAAATATCTGAATTTTGCTATGAAACTTGCACCATTGTGTCTATAGCAACTTTTTAGATAACTTTCATATATAATGTTTCGAAATAGGAGTTAATATAAAAAGTTATTAATGTTTTAAAATTTAGAATCAAAAATAATTAAATAAGTAAAATGGAAATAAATATTTAAAAATGGAAATTCCCACCGGTCGATAGGTAGATTAGGACCGATCGACTGCAAGCGGTCGACCACCCCCATCTATAGCGGTCGACTAGTTAGGGGAAACGGCTAGGGTTTCAAGCGGCCAACGACCAAGATTTTATAGTGTTAGATCGTGCGGCTAATATTGCTTTCTACCTCTATAAATACAACTCTAGGTTAATTCAGAAAACTCTAATCTTCTACTGAGCTTCCAAACTCTCTCTGCAAACTGAAGTCCCCCTTCTCCTCAAATCATAAATTTCTCTCAATTAAATTAAAAATAAAACTTAAGGAATTAAAGAAGATTAAATCAAGCAGAGATCTACCGAGCGGAGGAAATTCTAGTCGTATCTCAAAAGAATATAGCTTTGGTTTGAGGTGAGTGGGTTGATTGTTAATTAGATGATTTACATACAGTTAATTTTAGTATATTCTATTTGATCTAGGTTGTTAGAAATCGAATTAGAAACATTGTTTAATTGAATTGGAAATTTGATAATTATTATATGAATATGATTTCTCTTTTCTAATCTAGATCTGACTAATGCTAACCTATAAATCAAGAAGAAACCGATAAATCTGAGTATACACCTTTTTGTCAAGCACATAAAAATTGATGTTAAACCTAGGTTAAATCGATTTACTTCGAAGTAAAATTGGATATGAATTTGGACAGTTAAACATTAAAGAATTAACGAACTTAGGTTTACTGTAATTAGGGTTTGTGCTTGCCAAATATTAATTAACAACTTACTATAGAGAAGGAAGATGACGGTGAATAAACCAACAAATAAAAATTAATGAAAGAAAAATAATAATAAAACTTCTCAATCGGCCAATAGGCTCACTGGAGCTAGTCGATTGTGCCAAGAGCAAGCGATTGACCGGTTAGCGCTTTCTGAGCGTAGTATAAGCCTCGACCTAAGGTCCAAGTTATAATAAAATAGTAACGTATAATATATGTGTGTGTGTATATATATAGATGTTAATATAAGTAAGGAAGCCAGTTCCCTATGTGGCGACACTAGGACGTTGCGGGATTGGATAAATGCTATTTATTCAACAGAAGTCGATATTCAACTAGGGCAATTCTATCGCAAATTTCACTCATAAAAGGTTCTACGGTTGATGCGCAACCCAGATGATGCTTGATGGAGTGTATGGCTCGACACTAACGGGAGTTCCTTGGTATTCACAATGCCACGATGTGATGATGTGTTGTTGATGGATCCCGACATGGTGCAATAAGAGGCATCACGTTACCATTGAGAGGTGGACACTGATGCAGTGACGATGAGACAAATCGACATTGCGAGATCCCCCTCAATGCGTAACTAGAATAAATGTAGTTGTAGTTGTGGGAAATATAGTCCCATTGTGGAAATTGTAGGGAAACCTATGTTGGATTAGTTATGTGTAGTTGCAGTTGTGGAAAATGTAGTCACATGGTGAAAATCTATAGGGAAACCTATGTGGAATAGTTTTAGAAGCTATTAGTCGATCGTTAGTCGTCTTAAGGTTTGACTAGTTATTTGACCCTAAGTATGAGCCTACACTAGTCGTTAGTGTAGGTATGTATTGAGCTAAACCCCTTAGATGAAGAAACAAGTAATTCACGAACACTTATAGGACACACTATGTCACATAGAATATTACTAAAGTCAATTGCATGTGATCACCCTATATTAATGATGTGCTCATTCACCAAACTTTTATCTAACCCACCCCTTTTCCTTTATTTTTCCTCAGCATGGGAGGACAAGGCAGCAGGTGATAGGCCCAATGATAGTACTTGGAGAGACGAGCTTAGCATCAGAGTTTTTTTATTTCCTATTGCTCTCCATGTACCGTTTACCGTATTTAGTATTTTATCAGACTATTTAATGTATTTCTATATAATATGGATTTGACTATGTACTATTTTGAGACTATGTTTTTGGATATTTTCCGAGATGGTTATTTGCGGTATTTGTATTTTTCTATCTTCCGTTGTGAGATCTTAAAATGTGGTATATCTTAGAGTTTATCCTTGTATCATTAGTCTTTGAAATGTTTAGAAACCCCAACAACTCGTGCTTCTTGGCACCGACGCGAGTTTGAAAGTCACCCTAGAATTTGGATCGGTGTGTTAGGAGATGCAGGTTGTCACTCATATATGCGTTCATGCAAAGAATGTTACAATGATACTTATACGAATGTGAACTCCCCTTAAATATATGCACGAAATGTACTTATACGAGTGCAAACTCCCTCTAAATATTTACACGAAATGTTTTATAACTCCATAACTCCCGCTAAATGTTTGCATATGTTCGAATATTGCTCCCCCTTTGTCATCACAAAAAGGAAAAAAAATTCACTATAATACACCACAATGCAGTGAACATCACATATGAAAATCACAGATCGAACAAAATGAATCATTACATAATGAACATCACAAAAACAATTAGATTGATCATCACAAAATGCATACCAAATCAGAGTCAGAACCAAACGTAATGTCAAATAACAAAGAACAACACAAATGCAAGACCGAATGTCAAACAACACAAACCAATGCAAAGACAAAATGAAAATCAAATTAGATGTCCATAAGAAAGATACCAATAGAGAGGAGATGTATACTATGACTAGTCATGATATCTTGAAGTAGTAGTAGGGTCAGACTCCGTGAATCTTGTATGCTCCATGGCTGGTGCTAGAGGACATGATGGAGAACCTAAAGCATGAGTGATAGTCGCATGCGGTCTAGGTCCTCTCCCTCTAGAGCCCATCCTGGTAGGTCCAATAGGCTACTGATGTGATGGTCCTGCGGATCTAGTACCCTACACTCCTATTTGAAAGTTGTTATCCATATAATTTTCGAAGGATATAAACTAGGAAAATCAACGTTAAGGCCGAAGCATTACATCGAAGTTCAAAGCCCTAGATGATAGGATAGCATTAAGAAATCAATGTCGATTTCAATGTCTTCGTCGATGTCGAAGACATTAACATCGCACCAATAGATGATAATACAAGAGGAAGTAACACCAAAGAAATGACACTGAGCCAATGAACAAGGATGCTAAGATCAAACCGCTCTTAACCTACGTCGACATTCTTCCATGTCGAAGGCATCTGTGTCGAGGCTTGGCCAATGCTGCATCAATTCGATGCAAAACTTCCCTTTATCCACGTCGCATTCCATCACATCGCAATTCATCGGCATTGCATCCCATCAACAAGGAAAAAGGAAAACGTTGTCTTTGGTCGAAGTCACCTAAGTCACACATTACCCATTGTCGAAGTCTTATAGCACTGCGCATGATCGAAGTGGTTAAATAATGATATCATATTCATTGAGACATCGTCGATCATTGAAGTCATTTTGAAAAAGGGACCACAAGCTGCTAAATATCGACTTCGAGAGTCATTAATGTCGCCGTTGTTTAATGCCCATAGTGCCGCCAATCATCAATCAAAGAAGGTCACAAGATATGGGGTCGTCGATATTCATTAGCCATATCGAGGACCATCAATACATCCAAAAGGATTTTCGAAGCCGCTTTCACTAATGTCGCCTCTCATCGATGTTAATATGTGGTAGTAATGGAAGTCAATCAATGAAGAAGGGACTATCAGCACCGAGTTTAGAAATACCAAGCATCGACTCTATTGGATCAACATCGAAGTCTGGCTATGTGAACCCAAGAGTGCTGACCTTGATGTTCGACGATGTCGCTAATGTCGAAGCAGATAAAGTACTAACCTTGATGTTCAATGACGCTTCTAACGTCGAAGCAGATAAAGTCGACGATGCAATTGATGTCGAAGCCAATGGATGTCGAAGCTTGCCACTTGTCAAACCCTATAAATACGGATCTTAGGGCTCCATGGAGGAGGACGAATTTTTATTTTTCTCTCTTTTCTTAATCAAAGCCTTGTAACCCTAAATCATTTTGGGGACAAACCTTCCTTGATTGTAATCATATTTGGATAATAAAAACAAGGACTTGAACATGCATATTGAGTTCAACTATGACCTTTTTGGGACACTATTGTTATGGACTTCCATATATATGGGCTCACCATGATCAAACTCGATATGAACATAGTCGAGAAGCCTTGAACTATGAAGAACTCCTATATGCATAATTATATTAACCATGGACATCGGACATAAGGACTATATTGTGCATAATTATATGCGCATTATCGTGCATAATGGACTATAGCTCGAACACATCACAAATCTTCTATGTCTCTATTGAACATATGATATGACATAGGCCTTTTTGAACTACCTCATCTAAAAGCCTAAATGAACATATATGTATATACATACAAAGTAACTTCGAGAACCTCGAGCATGTTGACTCTCATGAACTTTGAAGACGTCGAGCATAATGACTCTTATGACCTTAGAGGATGTTGAGCATAATGGCTCTAATGAACTTTAAGGACTTCGAGCATAATGATTCTAGGATAACAAATGAACTTTCGTATAACTTTTATCAAGGGCCTAATGTCATTCATTCAATAATGATTTTACTATAAGACTAGTCTCAAATGATGAGTTGGTTCTTAATACACCATTAAGGCGATATTGGTCAACTTATACTTGATCATGTCTCCGTAAATGCCCAAATCAAGAGCTAATTTATCATAATTGGTATCTAGAGTATTATACCATCTTTTGGTATAAAAAATTTTGCACTAGAAGGAGGGCTCGAACCTCCAATCATATTTAATTCTTTCCTTAAACTAATAAAGTAAATTGTTGTTTCAGGAAAATGAGATCAAAATGACTCAGTGCTCTAAATGAAGAGGTCATCTAAACAACAAACTTAGAAGAGAATATAGTTCCCAATTTCAACTTGGGAAGTGAAGAACCGAGATAGCCATCAACACCGGCACAACCAACCAGTAGTGAGGTGTAACAACCCAAAATTTTGATCATTGAATTTTAGATAATTAATTAATTTAAATCTTTAAATAATTGGATTTTGGGAATTTAATAACTTGAATTCAAAAATAGTGATCGTTTAAATGTTGGAATTGTGAATTAAATATTAATTAAATGGATTTGATAATTTTATTTAACTCCTTTTAATTAATAAATAATATTGATGAATTCAATTTGTATTTAAAATAATAAATAGATCGGATAAATATCGGTAATTGGATCGGAAATATAAAATGATATTGAAAATGTGTGAAATTATCATCTCGAGGCACTATCGCGGATTTTGACGAAAGTAGTGGCATCGGGACCGAAATGATAAGGCGATATACACCAACGAGTTTCATAGCAATTGGACGTACTGTGTGATCATGTGAGCTCGAAACTATCGATTAATTTTAGAGAATTAAAATAATATAATTGGATTTTAAAAAGCTATCTTTTGTATAAGATAGAATTAGCCCTCGATAATAGTTCCACTAAGTTCAAAATACGGGTATTTAGCTAGGAACGCCAATGAGCATGCCTCGTTTGGAGTCTGTTCCTATTCGGTCATGAATAGTACCAGTTAGAGAATCCTATATAAGGACCCCCATACCCATTCATTTTGCTCGAACCCTAACCTTAACAGCCGCCATTCAAACCCTTCATCCAATGGTGGAGTTCATCCATGGCGCTAGGGGCATTTTCAGGCGATGGGCTTAACTAAAAAGATGTTCGGGGAGGCGAGACGAAGACAATGATCGGTTGGATCAGAGTATGGGGAGCGAGGCGGCGGCAAGGTCGAGTTAAATGTCACTGGCCTTATTCGTTCATTCGTTGTCATTAGGCGATGGGAGGAGGTGGCTCTGGTGTCGATGGATGCATGGTGGCTGGGGTGTCCTTCTGGCGAAATGCGGCAGTGCGATAAGGACTACGGCGGTGGCGGCGCGGGAAAGAAGGTCGCGTCGAGGGTTTCGAAGTTAGCAGTCTGAGTTGATTAGCAATGGAGGACTAGTAATTAAGCAATGTAATTAACGTTTAATTGTTAATTAATTAATTTATTTAGTTAATTAATCAATTGAATGTTTATTAACTCATATCTTGATCATACAAGGTCGGATTCGAACGTGGTGAGTTGTGTTGTACTCGTGAAAGCATTGTCTACGTTTTGGAATTGGATTGGTGGAGTTTGGAGCTTGTTATTCAAACCGGAACGCTTCAACGAAAACTGGAATTTTTGTGAGTTAAACTCACCCATTTTGTTAACCAATACATTATATAGTAGATAAAAATTATTTATTGCTTGCTTGGATGTTAGTTTATATTGTTGTTTGATTGTTGTTTGGATTGGATTCCAGTTTTGGAAATTCATATAACTATTTTTTTCCGCCAAGTAGCGGATGTCATAAATAACCATTTTGTTGTAGGGGACAAAAGAAGAAGTTGGAGTGTTGTCATAGCAAACAGGCCACTACGGAACACATCAAAAAAATAAATATACATATGTATGATTCACAGGGGACCTTTGTTGAGAGACCCAAAGGGATTTCTCATTATTATTTATTTATTTATTGTTATCTACATTTCATTTATATTTTTTTATTGTTTATATTGATGTTTGGTTTAAATTATTATGACGGTCTATTTGAATTGTTTAAGTGTCGTTATAGCGATTTTTCGCTATATCGTCACTTATTGAATATCATCTCCCAAAACCTTTGTGTGTTGAACTTGAGCTTGTATTTTCATAAAAATAGATTTTTATAATTCATTAATCATTTTGATTAATGATATTTGAAATCAATTAACCATTTTAATTAATGATGTTTGAGTTTAATTAATCATTTTAATTGATGATATTTGTATTTAATTACTAATTTTAATTAATGATGTTTAAAATTAAGTTAATCATTTCAATCAGTGGTGTTTTAAAATTTAATTAACTGATTTAGTAAAAGAGTTTAAAGTAAATCGACTGATTTAATAAAAGTTTAAAGTTACTTAATTGATTTAATAAAAATGTTTTAAAGTTAATTAATTAATTTGAGAAAAGAGTTTAAAGATAACTGATTAATTTATTAAAAAGATTATAAAGTTGTATATAAATTATCCTTTGGGACAAATTAACGTTGTTTAAATTTATAAAGGTAATTAAATTGATTTATTATCCTTTGGGATAATAAGTGTTGTTTTGAATTTATAAATGCTGGTTTATAGATGAGAAAATCTTTTAACAGAAATTATGTAGAAATAAAGCCAAGTGTAAATTGTTTTGGGTTTATGATAGATAATGTTTTAATGATAATTGTTTTAAGCGTTGTTTTAATACACTTAGTATTATAATTTTCCCTTTTAAAAGAATATTTCAAAGAGTGTTCTTAATTTTATACAAATATCTGAAAAGTGAAAATCAAGCCCTAGTGTAAATCAAATGTTGTAAAAGTTTGATTCATTTATTAGTGGTAAGCATATGCGATTTAATTCCCATACACAAATCACTTTGTTGTTTCTGATAGTTGATTTATCGATTAACGATTTTGATCCCACTATATTATTGGTATTTCGTCACTCTAAGACGATGTGTTGCTCTATTTGAGCTTTGTTATCCTTTGTCGAAAATGACTAAAACCAAAGAGCGGGTAAGGGGGCGCACCCTCCTAGTCATTATTGTGCTTCGTCATTCTAAGATGATTTATCGCTCATTTTGAGCATTGGCATCCAACAACGTGGAAACTAAAACCAAAGAGCGAGTGGGAGCCAATCCAAGTGGGTTGTTACATGAGTCTAAGATTAAAAGCCTAGAACAACAAGTGTTAGAGATGTAGGGATTTTTGGAAGTAGTACTTGCTCAGAAATCTTTTAAAACTACCAAGCTTACGGGGGAGATGAAGTTGAATCTCCAAGGAGAGACTTGAACACTTCTTCACTTAGGGACAAAAGCAAATTACCCTAACTCCACAAAAGAGAAGAGGCGACCAACAAGCTAAAGTAAACTGCCAAGGAAGATTAGAGGAAAAACTCAAGGAATAATCTGGAAGCTCAATTTCAGAAGGGTACAAACCTGAAAGTAGTAACTATCATAACGATGAGTCTTACTTAAGAGACTTGGCATAAAAAATGGCGAAACACATGCTCAACCTCAAGGGGAAGAGAACCCTAAAGGACAAAGTCAATGATAACCCTCGAGAGGCTCCTTTCATAAATGAAATTATGGCCGCAAAGATTCCTTCTCACATCAAGATCCCGTCTATCAGATATAATGGAACAACTGATCCGGACAATTGCCTATTAGCTTTTGAGGGCTAGATGGACCTATACAATGAATTTGGAGCTTTGCGTTGCAGATTTTTCCTAACAACTTTTCAAGAGGCGGCAGCTAAATGGTGCCTCGGTACCGAGAAAGGACCATCTATTCTTGACAGCGGTTTTCTTATGAGTTCTCAGTGCAATTTTGTATCTACAAGGATCCTACCGTTGACTACACTATGGTAGCCAATATCAAACAGAGGCCAGGAGAGTTGTTGGGTGACTATCTTAAGAGGTTTAATACGGAAGCCCTAAAGGTGAAGAACATAAATGATAGAGATAAGTTGGTAGCAGTTCATTTTGGGCTGATCGAACAAACCCCATTTTGGAGGGAGCTCTACATTCATGGGTGCAAAGACTTGCAAGATTTCCATTTCCAAGCCGATAAGTTCATTCGTATAGATGAAATGTATCGTGCTAGAAGGAAGGTCCAAAGCAAGAAGGAGATAGGAAAGGTTAACAAAAACTGCAACCATAAGAAGCCAAGGTGGGAAGAAGACTCGAATGCTAACCACGTAGCCCAGAACAAGCCATCGTCTTATATATATGCCACAATGAAAGAAAAAGATGACTGCCCTATCTCTTACAAAGCCAAAACCGATCCTAAGCCAAGGAGAGGAGGAGATTGCTGCACTTATTACAAATCAACTGGACGCAAAATAGATGAATGTCGAGCACTAGTAAGCATAATCCAGCGCATGATCCATTCTGGACAACTGAAGGAGTTCATTAAAGATGGTCAGAAGGCAATTCATTCTGAAAATAGCAACCAAAGACTGCCAAACAACCTTGCAAATATTATAGAAGATGATATTTAGCCCGACTTCATTCTAGCTTTAAATTGAACTAATGTGATCCATGGAGGCCCACACTTGGCTGGGAACAGCAAAGGAGCAAGGAGTCGATATGTTAGGGAAGCAACGGAAGGAATTTTCTCTATCCACGAAGAACCGCCACTCAAGAACCTAAGATTTCAAATCCAAATGCATACTTTGACTGTTACTCCACAAGAACTAAAGGGGATTCGCCATCCTCATAATGTTCCACTGATCATCACTGCACAAATTGGACTTTCTGTGGTCTCCAAAATCTTAATAGATACCAGGAGTATGGTCAACGTAATCTTCAAGCATGCATTTGACCAGATGGGACTTCCAGAAGAGGAACTTGAACCAAGCTTGGAACCTATTAGGTTCAACAATAAAGGATCGACTCTAATAGGACAAGTATAGCTTCTCGTGCAAATAGGGGTGCCACCATGTTCTCGAACCTTCAAAACCCTCTTTGTCATTATGGACCAAGCATCTTATTATAAAATTTTCTTCGAAAGTCTGGCTCTAGATTAGTTCGATGCTTTTATTTCACCAAAATACTTGATGGTGAAATTCTTAACCAAAAAGGGTTGGGGGACCGTAAGAGGAGAGCAGTTCAGTGCTCGAGAGATGTATTTTGCAAGTGTTGAACAATATAAGCGAGACACCCTTTCCTGTTATGATTCGGATAAAAATGAAATTGTTAGAATTAATACTAAAAAGACTGTGGATGATACTTCTTTAAGCTCATCACCCAAAGCAAACACAATGCCCGGTAAGACAGCTAAACATGTGTTGAGGAAATTTGACTTCTCTACGAAGAAAAGGAAAAGGATGGAAGCAAACTTAATTTAAGATGAACTAGAAACGAAAAAATTGGCACCAAACTATATTGTAGAAATGAGCAAGAAAGGATGAAACCAATAGAGGATCTTGAAGAGGTATGCTTAGATTTGACTGATACGATAGAGACAGTTAAAATCAGAAAAGAATTATACGACAAAAAAAGGGGAGCTGATCCAATTTCTTTAATGTAGCAAAGATGTATTCGCTTTGACTCACTTAGATATCGTCGAAATCGATCCCACCTTCATGTGTCACACTTAAACATAGACCCAAATGTTGCACCAGTTCGGCAAAAGAAGAACAATATGATAGGTCTAGTTCAATACTTTAAAAGAAGAGCTCAAGAGACTGCTTGAGAATGGATTTAATAGAGAAGTATTCTACCAAAATGATTGGCTCATCCGGTTCTGGTCAAGAAGTCCAATAGGAAGTGGAGAACGTGTGTCAATTACACTGATTTGAACAAAGCATGTCCAAAAGACTGCTACCCTCTTCCAAGGATAGATCAGCTAGTCAATGCAACGAGCGGACATCAACTCATATCCTTCATGGACGCATATTCTGGATATAATCAAATTCCAATGTTCAAACTAGATAAAGAAAACACTAGCTTTACAACTGATGGGGGAACGTATTGCTACAAGGTGATGCCTTTTGGCTTGGAGAATGCAGGAACAACATATCAAAGATTAGTATATAGAATGTGCGGGGAACAATCGGTTGAAACATGGAAGTAAATGTAGATGACATGTTGGTCAAGTACAAGAGAAAAACAATCATCTAAAAGACCTAGAAGAAATGTTTAATGTGTTGCAAAGGTACCAAATGAAGCTTGACCCACAAAAAAGTTCCTTTGGAATCCAGTCCAGTAAATTCTTGGGATATATCGTTAGTGCAAGGGGAATTGAAGCAAACCCTGACCAAATTCAAGCTATCAGAGGAATGGCAAAACGTAAGACAAGCAAAGACGTAATGAGCCTGAATGGGAGAGTGGCAGCATTGGATCGATTTATTTTCAATGCTACTGATAAGTGCATTCCCTTCTTCAATGTGATCAAAAAGAAGAAAAGCTTCAAATGGAGTGAGGATTGCCAAAAGGCTTTTCAAGAGCTAAAAGATCATTTGGAAAAGTGGTCGATTCTCTCTAGTCCCGTGGATGGAGAAAGTTTTTACCTCTATATGGCAGTTTTCGAACATGCAGTTAGCTCATCGCTGATAAGAGAAGAAAAGGAAATTCAGGTTCCTGTACATTATACTAGCAAGAGAATCAAAGATGCAGAGACTAGATACCCGCTATAGAGAAGTTGGCATACTAGTTAATGCTTATCGCGCGCAAACTAAGAGCTTATTTTTAAGCACATCCAATCAAGGTCCTAACCAACTTCCCAATCAAGCAAGTTTTCAATAAACCAGCAGCTTTATGAAGGTTGGTTAAGTGGCGAATTGAACTTATCTAATATGATATCGAATCCCTGCCCCGAACGTCAATTAAAGTGCAGGCACTAGCTGATTTTGTCAATGAATGCACCATATTCATTAAAGAGCAATCGAAGAAAGAGGAAGACTAAAACCTAAGTGGAAACTATTCGTAGATGGGGCTTCAACCAAACATAGAGCTGGAGTCAGATATGTAGTTATAACTCCTGATGGGCATCGTTTGCACTATGCGATGAGGTTAGGATTTCCAACTACCAACAATGTAGCAGAATACGAATCCACGATGGCAAGACTTACTCTAGCCCTCTAACTGAAAATCCCTAGAATTGAAATTTTTAGTGATTCAGAATTGACGATAAACCAGTTAAATCAGAGATATCAGACGAAAGATGCTAAACTGACATTATATGTCAAGAATATATTAAAGATTTTGACTCGGTTCGAAGATTTCTCAATACATCAAGTGCCCAGAGGCAAGCACTCTCAAGCTGATTCTTTAGCTAAGTTAGCCGGTGCGCGAGGGCACCGGAAGCCCGAATTGTGCCAGTGGGCTACTAAGTGAGTCCCAGCATAGAGGAGAAGGACTGCAATCTGAAAAATGAAGCTTTAGTGCTAACTAGATCTCAAGCTTTAGCACACAACAAGGAAAAGGAAGATGAAGCTGAGGTTCACCAAGAAAGACACCCTCAGGCAGGAATAAGCGATCAATACAAGATAGTTGGATGGCACCTATCGTCGAATATTTGAAAAAAGGAACACTCCCAATGGATAAAAAGGAGGCAAGGAGGATAAAACGTCAAGCCCCGACTTTTATCATGACAAACATGATAATTTATAAAAAGGGATACTAGCTTCCTTACTTAAGGTGTGTTAATTCAGAAACAGGGACAAGATTGCTAAGAGAAGCCCACAAAGGGTTCTGTGGAGACAATTCTAATGGTATAAAGTTAGCCAAGAAAGTTATGAGCCAAGGCTTCTATTGGCCCCAGATGACTAGTCAAGCCATTGATTACGTTAGAAGATGCGAAAAATGTCAAAAGTTCTCTAAAATCCCGCGCCTATCGTCAAGTGAATTGACCACCAGTTCAAGTCCATGGCCCTTTGATATATGGGGGAATGATTTAATAGGGTTGCTTCCAACATCTAAAGGAGGGGCTAAATACGCAGTGGTGGCCATTGATTATTTCACAAAGTGGGTAGAAGCTGAGCAACTTTCGAATATTACATCAAGAAAAGTTCTCAAATTTGTGACCAAGAATATCGTTACCAGACTTGGAATGCTATACCACATAATATCTGACAATGGGACATAATTTAAGAGTGAATAATTCACTCGATTTTGTGCCAAGAATGGAATCATTAAAAGTTTTTCATCTATAGCTCATCCCAAGGCAAATGGAGTTGTCAAGGCAGCCAACAAAACCATAAAAACCATTCTAAAGAAGTGGTTAGACAAGGCAAAGGTAAATGGGGTAGAGAACTACCTCTCATTCTATAGGCATATAGAACTTCGACTAAGACTGCAACAGGTCGTTCCCCGTATTCCCTAACATATAGATGTGAAGTCATGCTCCCAATTAAAGTTGAAGTACCTTCTCATCCAAGGATTGTGTGTGCATTTGATCCAAATCAGGAATTAAGGAAAGAATCCATGGACTTAATCAATGATTAAGAGATGAAGCAGCTATACAAATGGGTGAGTATCAACGACAAATATCTAAGTACTACAACTCCAGAGTAAGTGGAAAAACATTTCAAAACTGAGGTCTAGTGCTCCGAAGAGTTATGGCAAATACCAAGAATCCGGCAGACGAGCTACTAGGACCAAATTGGGAAGGGCCCTTAATCACACATAATTTAATCCTCCCTGGGACCTATAAACTTTGCCGACCAAATGGCAACGTCATAGCAAGAAAATGGAATGCCGAACATTCATGGTTGTACTTTCCAACAATGAATGAATAAAAAGAATTTACTGGCCATCAAAAGCCACAACTATCAAAGGCTTATGACCGCAAGAGGTCCCTGGCCATCAAAGGCCCCAACTATCAAAGGCTTATGACCGCAAGAGGTCCTTGGCCATCAAAGGCCCCTACCATCAAAGGCTTATGACTGCAAGAGGTCCGTGGCCATCAAAAGCTTATGACTGTAAGAGGTCCCTAGCCATCAAAGGCCTAGCCATCAAAGGCTTACGATCGCAAGAGATCCCTAGCCATCAAAGGCCCTAAGCCTTCGGTACCATCTTCAAAGGTCTCACTGAAGCGCCTCCTAGAGGGAAGTCAGAGTAAGCCTTTAGTGCCGCCATCAAAGGCCTCATTAAAGCATCAGGAAAGCCTTCAACCCTTGCTTACATGGCCTGGTTGAAGCGCCTCCTAGAGGGAGGTTAGATAAGCCTTTAGTGTCGTCATCAAATGCCTAACTAAAGCACCGGGAAAGCCTTCAGTGCTGTCATCAAAGGCCTTACTGAAGCACCTTCTAGAGGGAGGATGGAGTAAGCTTTTAGTGTCATCATCAAAGGTCTCACTAAAGCACCGAAATCTTCAAAAGGAAGATCAACCAAAATTAGAGCCAAAGAAGAGCTCCAAATCAATCAGTCTATTAGAGGAAGATCCATCAAAATCCAAGCCTAGTAGCGCTTCAAATCAAGCAAAATCTTCTAGAAGAAGGTCCATCAAATGTGAGCTATCTATGCTCCCCGACAAATGCAATTCACAATTGCCAGATATGGATTTCTGGTCTTTTTCTATTATTTCTAGATATGGATTTCTGGACTTCTATTATTATTGCCAGATTTGGATTCCTGGTCTTCTACTATTATTTCTAGATATGGATTTCTGGTCTTCTTCTATTATTTCCATACATGGATTTCTAGTCTTCTTCTATTATTTCCAGATACGGATTTTTGGTCTTCTTCTATTTCCTGATATGGATTTCTGGACTTCTATTACTATTGCCAGATTTGGATCTCTGGTCTTCTTCTACTATTTCCAAATATGGATTTATGATCTTCTACTATTATTTCCAGATATAGATTTATGGTCTTCTTTTATTTCTAGATATGGATTTGCGGACTTCTATTATTATTGCCAGATTTGGGATTCTGGTCTTCTACTATTATTTCTAGATATGGATATATGGTCTTCTTCTATTATTTCCAGATATAAATTTCTGGACGTCTATTATTATTGGCAGATTTGGATTTCTGGCTTCTTCTTCTATTTCCAGATATGGATTTCTTGACTTCTATTATTATTGTCAGATTTGGATTTCTAGTCTTCTATTTTTATTTCCAAATTTAGATTTCTGGTCTTCTTCTATTATTTCCAGATATGGATTTATGGACTTCTACTATTATTGCCAGATTTGGATTTCTAGACTTCTTCTATTATTTCCAGATATGGATTCCTAGTCTTTTACTATTATTTTGGATTTCTGGTCTTCTTCTATTATCTCCTGATATGAATATCTGGACTTCTATTATTATTGCCAGATTTGAATTTCTGGTCTTCTTTTATTATTTCCATGTATAGATTTCTGGTCTTCTTCTGTTATTTCCAGATATAGATTTCTGGACTTCTATTATTATTATTACCAAACTTGAATTTCTGGTCTTCCTCAATTATTTCTAGATATGGATTTCTAGACTTCTATTATTATTGCCAAATTTGGATTTCTAGTCTTCCTCTATTATTTCCAAATATGGATTTCGGGACTCCTATTATTATTATCAGATATAGAATTCTAGGCTTCTATCAATATTGGGTAAAAAAAATTGGTCTTATATTATTGTCAAACATCAATTTCTTGATGGTCCGATATAAATTTCTAGTCTCCTCTCATTACTAAACGGACATTTTATTATTAAACGAATTTTTGGCCTCCTATTATTACCAGGAATTTTTTGATGCCTCTACCCATAAAATGACCAGATAATCTTCTTGGCTTTTACTTGAAAACTTATCGCTATTTCTTGATCACTTATAATAGAATTATGAACTTAAACTCACATTGATAATATAAGCAATAGATGCTAATTTGTAATTCAATCAAACTCAGAAGAACTGCTAACAAAAAACATCATTTACTTTGTGTTTTACAGGAGAAAAAGGCCAGCAAGGAAATTTTATTAAAGATTGGGAAATACAAAGGAATTCTTTGTTTTACCCTAAAGAGTAAAAAGCTTCTTACATCAAGAGGGGGCAAAATGTTATCCATATAATTTTCAAAGGATATAAACCATCAATGTCGAGGCTGAAGCATTACATCGAAGTTCAAAGTCCTAGATGCTAGGATAGCATTAAGAATCAATGTCGACTTTAAGGTTGTTGGACCTTAAGTTTTGATTAATGACAAGAAATTCAACCGACACGAAGATTCATGAATCTACGACAAAACTACGAAGACCAGACTCAACAATTCAGAGTATGGTTCATATATACATATGTTGTTTAGAGTTTAAGTCTGGCTTTAGCTATGTTAAAATCTTTCCTCAAGTTGTTCACTCCTCGCATATATACTATAGTTTTTCATGGCTTTTTAAATTAACCTCTAAAACATGCTTTCAAAACTGAACTTCAGAAAACACTCAGTACAGTCAACTGAACTCATGCACTAAGTCGACTGAACCTGTGCATAATTTTTTTTATAAAATACACAGACCAGTCGACTGAGTGTATGAGTCAGTCGACTGAATCTGTGCACTTCCAACTGCACATGCACGTTTTTGAATTCAGTCGACTGAAGCTACTCAGGCAGTCGACTGAACTGTGCATAACTGTCATATTTTGTGAAAAGATACTTCCCCATTCTGAAAAGTTTCTTCCTCGTGGAGAGTTGCGGCCATTGGTATTCGTTGAAACCTTTTCACCAGAAAATGCAACTCTCTATCTATTATATATATGTGCATAAATTTCAAAGATTAAATCACTTATTTTCTTGCTCTTACTTGAATTATATTCTCTGAATCTATTGCTCTCTTAAATTCAAATAGCAATTGCTTACAAACATAACTCTATATTTTTCAAGCAATCTGAAACTTCCTATTCTTCATATACACACAACTACACACATCTTACTTGAGGAAAATATTATAGGAAGGGTGCACTACAATTGACAAATCTGTGTCCTTATAAGAACACACAAGGTCAAGACAATCTACTTTGTAATCAAGTCCTGTTCGGTTGCTCAAGCGGTCAAGTCATGTTCGGTTGCTCAGGCAGTCAAGTCCTGTTCGGTTGCTCAGGCGGTGTAAACCTATTCCTCCGGGTTAAGTGAGGGTTGCTAATTTAAATTCCAGAAGGAGTTTGGAACTGGACATAGAACGAGAAGTTCGAACCAGTATAAAAATCTCTGGTGTCATCATTTACTTTACTACTATCTTATTTCCGCACTAGTTTATAATTTTAGTTAATATATATTCCATATTACACGATTCTGTAGCACAGTCACTTTCATTTGTATCAGAGCCAGGTCATCTTATAACTGTATCATAGTTATCTGATATTTTAATATGGAACACAACACTAGCACATTAACTAACACAAGTTTCCTTGAAGGTCAATCTACTACACAACCACCATTATTTAACAGATTAAACTATAACTATTGGTCTACCAGAACGAGAATTTATATGCAAGCTAATAGTTATAAAACTTGGAATATTACTCAAACTGAATATACCATACCTACTACAGAATATTCACAATGGTCTAACACACAAAAATTGGATGCTACTGCAAATGCCAAAGCCATGAATATGTTATATTGTGCATTAGACAAAAATGAATTTAATAGAGTAAGCATGTGTAAAACAGCTTATGAAATTTGGCATACACTTAAAATTACACATGAAGGTACTAACAAAGTAAAACAGAGTGAGATTTCTATGCTCAAAAATCAGTTCCAAAATTTCAACATGAAGCAAGATGAAACAATAAACGAAATGTACTCTAGATTCCAAGATATATATCATTCTCTTTTAGCATTAGGAGAAAATATACAGACTTTGATATTGTTTCAAAAATCTTCAACTGTCTAACGGATGAGTGGGAATGAAAGGTCTTAGCGATCGAAGAAGCTAACGACATTTCAACCATTAAACCAGAAGAGTTGATAGGAAATCTAATGTCTTATGAAGTTAATCTCTAGGCTAAACGAGTACAGGCATAAGGTAAGAAGAATATAACATTCCAAGCAGAAAAGGATAAATCGGATTCAGATGAGGAAGATATGGCGTTCATTGCTAAAAATTGCAAAAAGTTTTTGAAATTCAAAAAGAGAAACAAATTCAGAAACAACAAGAACAGCTCCAGTAACAATAACAACAACAACAAACTATCATCTTCTACTCTAGAATGTTATGAATGTCACAAGAAAGGTCACATCAAGAAAGACTGTCCAGATCGAAAGAGAGACAAATTTAAGCACAAGAAAGACAGATTCCAAAAGAAAGCTTTCTCTATCACTTGGGACGATTTTGAATCATCTTCATCATCAGACAGTTACTCAGACAGCTATTCTAAACAAGCCAATGTATGTTTTATGGCCACAAATGACGAGGTGAGTGATTTAACTTTTGATGATTTATTGGAAATAAACTCTGAATTACTTGACAAACTAAGAAACATCAAAAGAAAGTATAAAGAAACTCTTGAAAAATTAAATAGGACTGAAATTGAGGTAGATATGTTAAGAGATGAGAAACAAATTTTAGGCGAAGAACTTGAAACTACTCAAGAATCTTATTCTAATACAACATCTCAACTCTCTATGTTAAGTCAAGAAATAAGAACTCAGAAGGAAAAGAATGATGCTCTTTTAATTGAAAATCATGATCTTAAAGCTAATATTAAAATATTGGAATTAGATATTTCTAGTCTTAAAACAAAATTAGATGGTATTACTAAAAATGTCTCTAATTTTAACAAAGGTAGAGAAAATCTATCTAAAATTATAGAAAATTCTTAGACAGTTTCAAATAAAAGAGGACTAGGGTATAAGAAAGCTTCTAAAGTTATTCCAAAGAAAAAAGGATTCTTTATATAACAATTTTAAAAGGAATAATAATACAATTGAAAATTCTATGTCAAAAGTTGCAAATTATTCTAAATCAATTAAGATTTGGGTTCCTAAAACAAATAATTCTTTGATTAGAAACAAATATATAAAATCTTTTATAGAAACTGTTCACAAAAATAAAAAATTTATTTTTAAAAAGAATTCTGAACCCTCTTGGGTTTGGTTTCCTAACACCTAACTTTTTAGGACCCAAATAAAAAGGTGGGTACCGTGTTAATTCTATATTTTGCAGGTACCACTTAAAAAGAGAGGAAAATGGATATTGGACAATGGTTGCTCGAAACACATGAGAGGAAACAAAGAGATGCTAACAAACATTACCTACTCAGATGGAGGTTCTGTCACTTTTGGAGACAATTCAAAAGGTCAAATCATCGGCAAATGCAATGTGAGCAATAACGGTATATCTAATTTACCTCTTATTACAAATGTTTTACTAGTTAAAAATTTAAAACACAATTTACTTAGCATCAACCAACTGTGTGACAAAGGATTCAATATATCTTTTTCTGAAAATCAGTGTAGCATTTTTGATCAAAATAAAAATCTTATTTTTGAAGGTTTTAGAGATAAAAATATATATGTATTAAATATGAATATAAATCACAATACTAATATGTGTTTAATAGCCAAAGAAAATGATCCTTGGTTATGGCACAAATGATTTTATCATATTAATTTCAAAGCTATAAACAAATTATCTAAACATAAATTAGTAAAAGGTTTACCAAAAATGAATTTTAAAGTAAATAATATTTGTGATGCTTGTCAATTGGGTAAATTATCAAAATCATCCTTTAAATCAAAGAAAAATATTTCTACTATACAACCTCTTGAACTATTGCATTTAGATCTTTTTGGTCCAACTCAAGTTCAATCCATAAACCAAAGCAAATATGTGTTTGTTATAGTAGATGATTTTTCAAGATATACTTGGATTATTTTTCTGAAAAATAAAAGTGACACTTTTGAAAAT
Organism: Allium fistulosum; assembly: GCA_030737815.1. NCBI lineage: Eukaryota > Viridiplantae > Streptophyta > Magnoliopsida > Asparagales > Amaryllidaceae > Allium > Allium fistulosum. The sequence goes on from CM060903.1 coordinate 906,753,815, forward strand.
TTCAAAATCTTTGCTAAAAGAATTTGAAATGTCGCATATGGGAGAATTATCTTATTTTCTTAGGTTACAAATTAAACAATTAGATAATGGAATATTTATTACTCAAGAAAAATATTGTAAGAATCTAATTAAATGCTTTGGTATAGAAAATACTTCTGCCAAACCAACTCCGATGAGTACAACAATACACCTCGATAGAGATGAAGATGGCAAGAGTGTTGACCAAAAATTATATCGAAGCACAATTGGATCGTTACTTTATCTAACTGCCAGTAAACCTGATAGAATGATGAGTGTTTGTTTATGTGCTCGATTTCAAGCAAATCCTAAAGAATCACATATGCGAGCGGTGAAACGAATATTACGTTATCTAAGCAAAACCAAAGATTTCGGACTTTTCTATCCGAAAGAATTTCCTTTCGAGTTAGTATCATACAGTGATGCTGATTTTGGAGGATGTCAGACAGATAGAAAAAGTACAAGTGGAACTTGTCATTTTATTGGAAAATCTCTAGTATCTTGGTTTAGCAAGAAACAAAATTGTGTTTCCCTCTCAACTTGTGAAGCGGAATATATTTCAGCTGCTTTAGCATGTACTCAATTCATTTACATGCAATAAACACTCCAAGGTTTTGGAATAAATTTATCTAAATCTACTATTTTTGTGATAATACAAGTGCTATCAACTTATATAAAAATCCTATAAATCATTCACGAACTAAACATATTGACATTCGTCACCATTTCCTTCGTGACAATATTGAAAAGGATATAGTCAGATTGGAATTTGTATCCTCTGAAAACCAGCTGGCTGATATATTTACAAAACCTTTAAATGAAAATATTTTTATAAAATTAAGAAGAGAACTAGGAATTTTATCTTTAAAAGATTTATAACTAATTTCTCTATTTTATTTAAGATTTTTTCAAAAATATTTTTTTTTTCAAAAATAGAGATACCAAGACTCGATCTCTGGTCTCTCACTTACAAGTCTCATGCATTACCACTCTATTATATATTACTTCACATCTAAGCCTTCTTTTCAATTCCTTGTATATTTTTATCTATTCTTATCTCACATTTTCAACCTTACATTTTTTTCTCTTTTTGACCAATCATCTTTCTCTAGTTGAAATTATTTTCACCTCTAATCTACTTTCTATTTCTGAAACTTTTAATATTATAAATATCCTCCTTTTTCAAAGTTTATATATCATTTTTTTTAAAAGAAAGTTTTTCTACCAAGCACTCATAATCATGTCTTCAAATGAAACATTTGAATACTCCTCCATCAACTACTCTTCTCCTAGTTCCGGCTCAATAAATTTACCCACCCCTACACCGATCTACGAACCTGTTCCAATTGTTCCTACCGGTTATCACACTGGGTATACACCTAAATCAAAATGAGTTCATAGGAATCTAAGCTTCGGCTCTCCATCTGTCGCTCGTTAAATAGATGATATACATCACCATCAACGAGAGTCGTTAAGTATTCAAAGGGAAATGTACTATGAGCAGAAAAATCACAGTAGGAGACTCGGCTTACTTGAAAATTTTGCTCTCAAATTTTGTGGTTTGCCTCCATCAAATAAGCATGTACATCAACCATCTCCCAGAGGCCTCCTTATTCTCTGAATTCATGGGATCGTTCTACTATTCAGCCGGAGCGAGAAATCACCAAAATCGAACCGGAGGATTGTACGACTCCCAAGTCTTCTGTGTCCATTAAATAATTTTCCTACTTATTTCTATTGATTATTCATGTTATTTTCTAAATAAATTTTTTATATGTTATGGCATTGTTCAATAAAATTTATATATCTGCATTTTTCATCACATTCAATCGACTAAATAATATAGTCAGTCGACTGAATGATATTTTAAAACTTGAATTTTTTATGTAATTTAGTCGACTGACTATAGAATTCAGTCGACTGAATTCCCCAAAAATAAACTAAAAACTTTCGGGAATGATTCAGTCGATTGAATCCTATGGTCAGTCGACTGAACCCTGTTATCCAATTTTTATTAACCTATTTAGTCGACTGCTATTGCAATTCCACTCGACTGAAACTGGTAACCGGGTAAGTTTTGTGGCAAAGGTCATTTCAAATTCTTATATAAACTTATACTATCACATAATTTTTCATTCCTATATCTATTCTCTCATTATCTCTGCAACTATTTCACCAAAATCCCCCAAATTTCCACATTAATTTCATCACTTTCCTTCAAAACCCTAAACCCACTATGCCTCCAAAAAGAGCAAGGCCTTCATCATCTACTGCTGGTCCATCAGAATCTCAGATAAGAAGTTGGCTTCACAATGAGAGAGCTGCTCAAAGATTTGACAAAATGAAGAATTCTAGAATCTTCGAAGGATCTTTCATAAAATACCCTGGTTTTTCATCTTATGCAATCCAAGACCTCGCACGGAGAGTGGCTTGGAATTTCTACTTGATTATATTGCCAATAGCATCAAGATAAACCATCTTCTCATTAAACTCTTCTACGCAAATCTCAACTTAGATCATCATAATATTCAAAATCTCGATGATTGTGTTTGGACCCTTGTTTGCGGTGTGAAGATCTTCTTGCCTCTTGCTCAACGTGGAAGGATTCTCCAATGTCCATTCGAAGGAGAAGAATTAAGTGAAATTGAAGTAAACATGGATTCTAGAGATAGAGTTAGCCATCTTTTTCTTTCGGACGATATGACGAAACTCAAAGCTATTGTGCTTCGACCCAAGGCCAGAATTATGCACTACGCTCTAACTCACACCATCAATCCCAGAACCGGTAGCTATGAAAAAGTATATAGGCGTGATTTCCAATCGCTTTATGCTATTTGGGGTGAACGTTCTGTTAACTAGCCTAAGGTAATCCTGGATGAATTCCAAACTTTTAATCAAGGCCGCATGAAAACCATTCACTACGGCGCATATATCATGAGAATTATTAAGCATTTTGAAGTTCCTTTTCCCGACTTGGACTATTCAGCAATTGGTTCCTTGAATACCACAACTCTAAGCCTAATGGGTCTCCCGAAGCAATATCGTAGTCATACGATTATCACTTTCGAACATTGGTTAGAGAATCAAGCATCCGGTCAACCTCAACCACCTTCTAGGCAACATGCTCCCTGTGTCGAAGCAACAACCTCTTCTCAACCACCACCTCTACGGGAATTTAATGAAATACAAAAAATTGGACAACAAGCTCGACCACAAGAGGCTTTGACCATCGTCTCTAGAAATCAAAGGCTTTTAGACCAACGCCTAACTCGTGTCGAGACAAATGTTTCCCATATTGAGAAAACCGTCACCAAGGTGAATAAAAAGCTTAATCACATAAAGGGTTTCTTGAACAATATTTGGGAAGCAATATCGTGTGGACAATCTTCCTCCACATCCGTTCATGTACCTACAGCTCAAGGAAATCGACCTCAACCGCACTTTACTTGGTCATCTTCCGAAGAAGGACGGGAAGAAGAAGAAGAAGAGGGAGAAGAAGTGGGAGGTCAAGGAGGTGATTCTAGTGGAGATGAACAAGAAACGGAGGGGGATAATGAAGAAGAAGAAAGTTCTGGTAATGAGTAAGTTGCTTATTTAGTTTGTAGTTTCAATATTTTGAAGAAAAAAATGGTATGTTATTATTTTGAAACAATGGTAGGTATTTTATTAGATTTGTCTATGTAATGTACGTGATGATTTGTCTATGTAATGTATGTGACTCTTTGTTGTTAGTATGATAATCCATCTTACTTATATGTTCTTATATTCTTAGATTATATATGTTATTAGATTGCAAACTCTCCTTTTTTGTCAATGACAAAGGGGGAGAAATATATTGCTCTAACACTATTTGCAGCAAGAATAAAAGCACAGATTCAAGGGGAGAAACTAAAATATAAGGCTAGCATATTTTCAGGGGGAGATATAGAACAACGAAGCACGAAGCAATATTGTTGAGATTAATTCATATCGGGAGATATAGAACAATGAAGCACGAAGCAATATTGTTGAGATTCATTCATATCACAAATGGGGTTGTCATCTTCAAAAGGAAGAGAATGTTGGATCTTAAGTTTTGATTAATGACAAGAAATTCAACCGACACGAAGATTCATGAATCGACGACAAAACTATGAAGAACAGACTCAACAATTCAGAGTATGGTTCATATATACATATGTTGTTTAGAGTCTAAGTTTAGCTTTAGCTATGTTAAAATCTTTCCTCAAGTTGTTCACTCCTCGCATATATACTATAGTTTTTCATGGTATTTTAAATTAACTTCTAAAACATGCTTTCAAAACTGAACTTCAGAAAACACTCAGTTCAGTCAACTGAACTCATGCACTCGGTCGACTGAACCTGTGCATAATTTTTTTTTTGATAAAATACATAGACCAGTCGACTGAGTGCATGAGTCAATCGACTGAATTTGTGCACTTTCAAATGCACTTGCACATTTTTGAATTCAGTCGACTGAAGCTACTCAGGCAGTTGACTGAACTGTGTATAACTGTCATATGTTATGAAAAGACACTTCCCCATTTCGAAAGGTTTTATTCCTCGCGAAGAGTTGCGGTCATTGCTATTCGTTGAAATCTTTTCACCAGAAAATGCAACTCTCTATCTACTATATATATGCATAAATTTCAAAGATTAAATCACTTACTTTCTTGCTCTTACTTGAATTATATTCTCTGAATCTATTGCTCTCTTAAATTCAAATAGAAATTGCTTACAAACATAACTCTATATTTTTCAAGCAATCTCAAACTTCCTATTCTTCATATACACACAACTACACACATCTTACTTAAGGAAAAGATTATAGAAAGGGTGTACTACAATTGACAAATCCCTGTTATTAGAAGAACACACAAGGTCAAGACAATCTACTTTGTAATCAAGTCCTATTCGGTTACTCAGGCGGTCAAGTTCTGTTCGGTTGCTCAGGAGGTCAAGTCCTGTTTGGTTGCTCAGGCGGTGTAAACCTATTCCTCCGAGTTAAGTGAGGGCTGCTAGTTTAAATTCCAGAAGGAGTCTGCGACTGGACATAGAACAGGAAGTTCGAACCAGTATAAAAATCTCTGGTGTCATCATTTACTTTACTACTATCTTATTTCCGCATTAGTTTATAATTTTAGTTAATATATATTTCATATTACACGATCCTATAGCACAATCACTTTCAAAGGTCTCTGTTGATGTCGAAGACATTAACACTATACTAATATATGATAATACAAGAGGAAGTAACATCAAAGAAATAACACTAAGCTAATGATGAAGACCATAAGATCATACCATTCTTCAACTACGTCGACATTCTTCCATGTCGAAGGCATCTGTGTCGAGACTTGGTCAATGCTGCATCAATTTCATGCAAAACTTCCCTTCATCCATGTCGTGTTCCATCACATCACAATTCATCGGCATTGCATCCCATCAATAAGGAAAAATGAGAATGTCGCCTTTGGTCGGAGTCACCTAAGTCATACATTACCCATTGTCAAAGTCTTACAGCATCGCACGTGATTGAAGTGGTTAAATAATGATATCATATTCATTGAGACGTCGTTGATCATTGAAGTCATTTTGGAAAAGGAACCACAAGCTAGTGAACATCGATGTCGCCGTTGTTTAATTCCCACGATGTCGCCAATCATCAATCAAAGAAGGTCATAAGATATGGGGTTGTCATCGCCAATATTCATTAGCCATATCGAGGACCATCAAAGAAAGGACTATCAGCGTCGAGTTTAGAAATATCGAGCATTGACTCCATTGGATCAATGTCGAAGTCTAGCTATGTGAACACAAGAGTGCTGACCTTGATGTTCGATGATGCCGCTAATGTCGAAGCAGATAAAGTAAAAACCTTGATGTTCGATGACGCCACTAATGTCGAAGTAGATAAAGTACTAACCTTGGTGTTCGACGATGCAATTGATGCTGAAGCCAATGGATGCTGAAGCATGCCACTTGCAAACCCTATAAATACGGACCTGAGGGTTCTATGGAGGAGGATGAATTTTCATTTCTCTCTTTATTTTCTTAATTAAAGCCTTGTAACCCTAAATTGAATTGGTGAAAAATCTTCCTTGATTGTATCATATTTGGATAATAAAAACAAGGACTTGAACATGCATGTTGACTTTGATTATGAACTTTTTTGACATTATTATTATGAATTTGCATATATATGAGCTCATCATGATCAAACTCAATATGAACATAATTGAGAATCCTTGAGCTATAACGAACTCCTATATGCATAATTATATGAACCATGGACCTCAGACATAAGGATTGTATTGTGCATAACTATATGCCCATTATCGTGCATAATGGACTATAGCCCGAACACGTCACTTATCTTCTATATCTCTATTGAACATATGATATGACATAGGCCTTTTTGAACTACCTCATCTAAAAGCCTAAATGAACATATATATATATATATACACACACACACGAAGTAACTTTGAGAACCTCGAGCATGTCGACTCTCATGACCTTTGCATACGTCGAGCATAATGACTCTTATGACCTTAGAGGACGTCGAGCATAATGACTCTTATGACCTTAGAGGACGTCGAGCATAATAACTCTAATGATCTTTAAGGACTTCGAGCACAATGATTCTAGGATAAAAAATGGAATTTTCTATAACTTTCCTCAAGGGCCTAATGTCATCCATTCAATAATGATTCTATCATAAGACTAGTCTCAAATGATGAGTTTGTGCTTGATACACCATTAAGGCGATGTTGGTCAACTTATACTTGATCATGTCTCCGTAAATGCCTAAATCAAGAGCTAATTTATCACAATTGGCATCTAGAGTGTTATACCATCTTTTGGTCTAACAAAAGTCATGTACTAAAGGCTGAGATATTACCAAGAGCTGAAGAGCACTATCCTCACTACTCATACCAACTTCACTCTCCTTGGTGTGAAAAGAGCCGCATAGACGAGTGAGAAGAGAACGAATAATGCCCAATTCCTTCTTAGGTTCTTGCTTCTCTTCTCTAATCATATGTATCAACTATTCCTCTCCATCGAGCATTGAGACAATCTGGCCCTTTGTAGACGGAGAGGAATGTAATGAGGAAGTAGAATGCTGAGAAGACGAGGGGGTTAAATCTTGCTCCATTGATTGGTACACAAGAGTCTCAACACGGATCTCATTAATAGTCATTGGAATCTTTATAGCTTTTAACACTTTGTCATCAAAAATGGAAGAATACCGATGCCTTAAAAGACTTTCATCATCCAACGGAACACCAAAGCGACAAAGTATCATAAAAATCAAATTAACATATGGATTATACCGCTTCTCTCCTGAATGATTTTCAATCGTGTTAACCATTACCGAATGTGCCCTATTCACTCTAATATTTCCAACAATAGCATACGTGGTTTTTCATACTAATGGATACATCTCGTCAAAGCTGCTAGTTTTGGGAATTAAGTTGTATTGAACAATTCTAATCACTATGCAAGCTATATGAGTAAGGTTTAAAGTTGTCTAATTAGCATTTTTCTCACAATATAAGCTGCATAGCATACTCGTCAACCATAGCCAAACTCATCTAATGTCACCCCTTGAGACGAAATTTCCAAAATCTCTCCCAACATTTGTTCATAAAATTCAATTTCGATTTCCTTAACACCGGTAGATAGTACTAACCCATTATCATCATGACCGACTTCTAAACTAACATAAAAAAGAGATACATCTCGGGTAAATGTCAATTTCAAATCCATTCATGTTTATGATATTTACTAATTATGCTCGAGTGAATAGATTTCAAATATCATATAAGGAAAGAGTATTTAAGTTTACTAGTTACCTGCCGAGAGATTCATTTATCATGATAGCTTTGGACCTCTTCCGGCTTAGTTTGTATATAGTTTGCAATGCTGTTTTTCTCCTTTATTGGTTGTGAATGTGTGGGTATGGCCCCTATTTTTGAATAAACTTGTATCACAATTTTGAAGTTTAGCATGCAAATAAAGTTCTTTGTTTTTTGTGGAACTCTTATGTGAATTTTGTCTAAGTAGTCGAGTTATTACTTTTTCATTCAATATACTTGTAATTCATTACTCCTTAATTCGAACAACCGTCCATTAGTTTTTACTCAAGGCCTCCATGTGGTCGTGGCTTTAAGTTGTATCAACCACTAGGCTCGAGCCCTGATGTTATGTCGTCGAATTCAGAAGTTTGAGTAATTATACTCTTACCCTTAGTCTTGGGTTAGTGGAGTTAGATAGTGGATGGTCGAACTTCATCCTTAGCGAGTTTATACTACTCTCGTAGGTTTAAGGCCAGATTTTATGGAATAGTGAGTGGTCGAACCGCACTCATATATTTGTTTATACTCATATCTGCACTCTGGGGATAAGAGTTATTTAGCGAGCAGTTAGATCACACCCATTTATGTTTATACTCCAGTCCACGCTCTAGGGACTTAGAATTATTTTGGAAAATAGTCGGACCGTACTTTCCTTAATTGATTGATTCGCCCCTAAGTCCAGGGTTTAACTTAGCGAGTGATCGGCCGTATCACGATCACTTTTTGATTCATATTTGTCCCATCACTTGATAGGAGTAATTTGGTTATCGGATGGTCAAGTCACATCCATTCCTCGTTGGGTATTCCGTCCATCGGATTGTGAGCGAGAATCATCAAATAAACGGTCGGACCATTCTCATTTTGTTTAGTTTAATCATGAACTTATGTAATCGGCTGGCTCCAAACTCTAAACCTATTCGGACGTATCAATGTTAGTTAGCCGGGTATCATAACTAATATATAGTGTTACGGCAATCACGGACATAAAGGAAATTTCAAACTTTATTTGCCAAATGGAAAGAAATGACATAGCTTGTCTTATTACATATCTTGAAAAATCAAATGCTAGCAAATTCGAAAATTGAATACAATTGAATGAAAAAGAATAAACTAAGTGAAATAGCGTCGTGAATGCTCGCCATTCCTTGCTCTTAGGAGCATGACGCCATCAACAGTCCTTGGCTTGAAATTCCCTCTTTGAGCCACCGTTCAATGACATATGGTCCTTCCCAAGAAGGATTCATATGCGATGAGGCAGGAAAAACCTATTTTAAGACAAGATCGCCAATTTCAAAGGTTTTAGGTCAGACTTTAGTGTTGTAGTATCGGAGACTCGGTGTAGATGTGCAGCTGCTCTCAAATCAGCTTCTTCGCGCTTCTCATCTAAAAAGTCAAGTGATTCCAAGAGGAGATCTTTGTTCATTCTGGGATCGTAGTAGGTCACTCAATGAGAAGGAATCTTGAGTTCAACAGGAATTACGGCTTCGGAGCCGTAAACAAGGGCAAATGGAGTATGGCCAGTCATGAACTCGTGGGTAGTCCTATAAGCCCATAGAGCTGCCGGGAGTTTATCTACCAACTTGCCTCTAGCCTTTTCCAAACACTTCTTCAGAATGGACTTTATGATTTTGTTCACAGCTTTAACTTGTCCATTTGCTTGAGGGTGAGCAACTGCCGCAAATCTCTTTTCAATATGATGTCGACGGCAGAAGTCTTTGAATTCAGCACTGTCAAATTGAGTCTCATTATCAGTTACAATAGTTCATGGAAGACCAAAACGACAGATGACGTTCCGGATGATGAAGTGGATTACTTTCTTTGTCGTGATCATGGCTAAAGGTTTCGCTTCGACCTATTTGTGAAGTAATCAACTACGACGATGGCGTACTTCACACCACCTTTGGAGATAGGTAAGGAACCGATAATACCTATGCTCCATGTGGAAAACAGCCATGGGCTGACCATTTGTGTGATTTTCGTCAATGGGTCTCTTAGAACTTTTGCATACATCTGGCACTTGTCGCGTCGCCTTGCATAATTAGCAGCATCTCGATTGACAGTGAGCCAAAAATACATGTAATGGAGTATTTTCTTTTCTAAGGTTTGCCCCTCAGTACGATCGCCACATTCCCCTTCATGAACTTCCTTTAGGACTCATTTTATTTCATCATGAGCGATACACTGAAGCGGGGGATGGAAAAACCCTTTTGATGCATTAATCCTTCCTAAATGATATATCGTGAAGCTTTGCGAAGGACTTGTCATTTTTTATTCCTCCATTTGAGAAGAACTCCCTGTAGCAAATAGTCTTTAATCGGAGTCATTCACGACTCCTTCTCAGGCTCTGTCCCTAGCACCCGATCGATTTCCATCAGGTTTATGCTAAGAGTGCTTAGTACTTCGACTGGGACCAAGCCCATTTGTTGTGCATCCCTGGTGCTAGCAAACTTTGCTAATGAGTCGGCCTCTTTATTTCGATCTCGAGGAATGTGCATAATATCATAGTACTCAAAGTCAATCAATAGCTCTTGGACTCGGGTAATGTACAGAGCGAGTCGTTGTCCTTTAGCCTGGTAATCTCCCCTTACTTGGTATACTACCAATTATGAGTCACAAAAGATTTCAAGAGATTTTATTCCTGGTTCTCTGGCGAGTTTAAGTCCAGCAGTCATAGCTCATACTCAGCTTTGTTGTTTGTTGCTTGTTGCAGGGAAATCAAGCTTTAAAGCATAGTAAATTGACCAATCTTCTAGACTTACTAGCACAATTCCAGCTACATAACAACTTTTATTGGATGCTCCATCATTATACAACTTCCACCGTATGGTGGGGGTTCCACTGCTCTCTGGGATGAATCATCATGTGCAGTAAATTCTGCTATAAAGTCCGCCAGTGCTTATCTCTGAATAGCCCTTTGAGGAAGATAAGTGATGTCGAATTGGCTCAGTTCAATATTCCACTTTAGCAACCTTCCAGACGTCTCAGGTCATTGTAGGACCTGTCGTAACGGCTGGTCAGTGTAAACATTGATAGAATGAGCCTGAAAATAGGGGCGGAGCTTTCGTGAGGCAATTAACAAGCAGTATGCCAATTTCTCTATCTTTGGATAATTCCTTTGAGCCCCTGTTAATCGCTTGCTAACATAATAGACCGGTCTCTAGATTTGATTCTCCCCGCGAAACAGTGTGGCACTTATAGCATGTACCGACACGGCTAAGTGGATATACAAGTCTTCATGATCTACCGGCTTTGACAAGATGGAAGGTCTCTCTAAGTGGCTCACCAATGCTTAGAATGCGTCTTTACAAGCCTGTGTCCATTCAAAATTCCTTTTCCCTCTTCTAATCAAGTCAAAGAAAGGAATGCATTTATCGGTAGCTCTGGAAATAAATCGACTCAGAGCGGCAACCTTCCCATTCAAGCTCTATACTTGTTTGATGGTCTTTGGTGCTTGGATATTGTGAATAGCTTGGATCTTCTTGGGATTAGCTTCGATTTGATGGGAATTGACCATGAAACCCAAGAACTTTCCTGATGCAATGCCAAAAGAACACTTCAAAGGATAGATCTTCATTTTGTAATATCGAAGGATATCGAATATTTCTGCCAAGTCTCTAATGTGGACGCTAGATCGTCGTGACTTCACAAGCATATCATCCACGTATACCTCCATCATCTTTCTGATCTGATCTTTAAACATTATGTTGACTAGGGGTTGATAGGTTGCTCCAGCGTTCTTTAGTCCAAACGGCATCACCACTTAGCAATACAATCCAACATCAGTAATGAAGCTGGTGTGCTCTTGATCGAGAATGTGCATCGGGATTTGGTTATATCCTAAGTATGCATCCATGAAAGATAGTAATTCATGTCCCGTGGTTGAGTCTACCAGCTGGTCGATCCTTGGAAAGGGAAAACTGTTTTTTGGGCAGGGCATGCCTTGTTCAAATCCGAGTAATCAACGTATGTCTGCCATTTTCCATTCGCCTTTTTCACAAGTATAGGATTAGATACCCACTTAGTGTAGAGGGCATCGCAAATAAACCCATTATCTTTGAACTTATCCACCTCCTCTTTAGGAGAGGCAGATCTCTTTAGATCCATGCCATGCCTTTTCTGTTTCATTAGGACATGCCTCGGGTCGATATTCAATGCATGGCTCGCAATGGCAGGCATGACCCCACACATGTCAGAGTGATTCCAAGCGAGTACATTGATATTCGCTCAGAGAAAACCAACAAGTTCCTTCATCATCGTGGGGCTAAGCTGTGATCCGATCTTTAGGACCCATGATGGATCATTGTGGCTGATATCAATCGTTAGCTCAACCGGTGCAGCCTTGGTCACTTTGGGCTCCTCCTCGTTATCCCTTGGATCTATGTTTCTATAGAATCGATCGTAGCGCCCAAGCCAAGGCTCGGGCGCTGGTTGTCAATATTCAGTGGCTTAGGTACGGAGAGACTGTCCATACCCTTACCTTTCTTCTTTCGTTGAGCATCCCTCAATTGGCCTACATAGCAGGGACGTTTGGTCGCCTGATCACCATGAATAACTCCAACACCATTATCTATTGGGAACTTCAAAGTCAACCACCATGGGGCAAGAGCTGCCCGGAACTCTGCTAGGGTCGGTCGGCCCAGAAAAGCATTGTATGGAGAGTCAACATCCAAAACAACAAATGGCAAAATCCGCACTCTCCTGCGATCACCTTCTCCCAACTCCATGGGCAATTCAACAAAACCAATAGCTTCAGTTGCAGCACCATTAAAGCCATGAATGCGGGCTTTAGACGGTTTCAAGTCCTTGGCTTCCATCCTCATCTGATCATAAGCTTTTTTGAAAATTATATTTACGGAGCTTCCACAATCAACCAAAATCCTCCTCACTAAAGCGGGGTCGATCATGACCGAAATGACCATTGGGTCGATCGTTGGTGCCTCCACCTTATCTGCGTCTCTGTTTCTAAACACAATGTCATCTGCCATTGTATGCTACTATTTTATTGGAGCTCTATTTTCTGTATTCGAACAACATTCAAAGTTCACATGCTTGATCGTGCTAGCATAGCGCTCCATCTCATGCCAACTCTTATCAGCTAGATGTGGTCCTCCGACTATTGTATTGATTGCTTATCTTCCTCCAGCCCGCACAGGCTCCTCAGCCATGTGCGGTGCTTGTCCTCAGTTGGGGTCGGACGTCCCCTGCCCACCATCTTGTGGGGCTTTTACAAACTACTATAACTTTCTCTCTCTAATCAGTTTTTCGATAATATCCGAGAGATGCCTGCACTCATTTGTGTTATGACCATAACATTCGTGAAACCAACAATATTTTTCGATTTGTTTCTACTTCTCCGTTGATTCATTCAGAGGTGGCTTCCTGTACTGCCTGGTATTGCAGGTAAACAAATAGAAGTTCTCTGGAGATGTATTCAGTGGCATGTAGGTATGATACATCGGAATCCTAGGCTTTCCTCTTTCAGAATCTCTCTTTCATTCTCGAATCCTATATCTACCTTTCTTTTGCTAATTTGGTTTATTTTGGACATTCACTTGAACTTTTCCAGAACTATCACCAGATTGCTTCACTACAATGTTACTATGTACTCCTTCTCCACTTGGTCCGACAACATTCTTCTTCCTAGAGCATCTGGCTTCCTCTTTCTCAAATACTGAGCCGCCTTAGCATAGAAGGATTCTAGTGTTGCAGGTAGCTTTCCAACTAACCAATTGCTAAAATCAGATTCTGGATCAATCCCTCTTGTTACCACCATCAATATTGCATGGTCATTTGGATTACTGATTTCCATGACAGATGTATGGAATCTCTCCAAATAATCTTTCAACGATTCTCCCGGAGCCTGGATCACGCTGGATAGGGACATTACATCTTTGGGGTGAGTTGCGTACATACAGAACTGCTCCACAAACTTTATTGCTAAATCGTCAAATCTAGAGATCGACCATGGGGGTAATCTTGTAAACCACATCGTTGCTAATCTAGAGAGAGTAATAGGAAAACATCTACACTTGGTTGCATCATCTACTCGCGTGGAATCCATCAGCCATTCATATCTCATGATATGCTGCATGGGGTTGGTCTTTCCTTCATAGGCAGGCATTGACGGCATACTGAACCTCCTTGGATACTCGGCATGCAAGATATTATTAGTGAACGGGGTTTGACTCCTCGAGGTCTCCCAATCATCATAGTTCAACCATTGGCTCTCTCTCACTAGCCGTTTAACCATAGCTGACAAGTCCAGCATTTGGATGGTCAGAGCTAAGCGTTGGTCGTATTCCACCCCACATGAATTGTCCGGTCGATGTCTACGAGTTGTTCCATGACTTATTGGTTCAACATCCTCTCGATGTATATAACGTACATTCACTTCATCGTCATTCCGGGGAAGTAACTGGTCAGCATCCATATGAACTCTAGCATCCACATCAGTCGTAGTAGCTCCAACTTGGGCTCCAGCATGGAATGGTAGGTTCCCTCCTATAGAGGAGGGATCAGTACCGATCCCTATGGAGGGGTCGGTACCGATCCCTATGGAGGGGTCGGCACCGGTCACTCTTGGTAGACTAGGTAAGTTTGCATGTTAATGCCCCGAAGCTTCTGCGTGATATCCGTCAATTCTACGATGCCTGCACCTGTGACAATCGTCTATAAACTAGAACTATCTGATGCCCAATAAGGGGTAGGGTCCCGCCTAGCTTTCCCACGCTGTTGCTGACTGAGTTGGCTCATTAGGTCGATATTAGCTTGAATTTGTTGATTCAATTGTTGATGGCTATCCGCTAGCTCTCTCGTCAGATTTTGAAATTCAGCTCTTGCAATGGAATCAGCTGGATTCTGAAAATCAACCGAATTGGTAGCATTCACATCCACTGGTTGATTGGTCGGGCCTCATTGCTGGATGTCAGTATTCACGTTTCTTTCTGCGTTCTAAGAAGTAGATCTGGTGTTCCTAACCATTGTTGATAGATTTACTTAGACTTTTGCAAATCTCAATAGAACAAGCAAATTTCTTGAAGATAATTATGGATCTCCTTCGGGGATTTATGCAATCCAATAGCAACAAAGGGATCCGAATAAGCTGAGAAGCAAGATCTTAGTGAAAGCAACAAAATGTTTGCACCAAAAATTTGTACAAACACCCAATAAAAGTTTTGAAGATAAATAAATGAAGAATATAAAATGAAAACAGAGGTAAAAAAGTAATAAAATAGCTACAAATCAAAGCAAAAACACGAACACAGCGATTTATAGTGGTTCGGCGTTGTTTGCCTATGTCCATTTTGAATAGAATGCCTTATTAATCACTTTGTATTCTGAATACAATAGGGATAAGATGAAAATCCTTAGTTACAATAGAGTACAAAGTAACCAAGAGCATAAAAGTCCCAAAATGAATAACCAAGCCTGTATTTAAAGACGAAGATGGAAAAATCTTCCTAAAAATTCGGTAGAAGGATACCCAAAACCACATGGACCCGTAAGAGGGATCTCATGGCCCAAATCCCAAAGAATAGGGATCGGTATCGATCCCTCTTTTTGAGGAATTTAAGGGTGTGATCCCTATGATAGCTTCCCCATTTTGAAATTGCTTAGCCTCCAAGTTTCATGCCAATTGGATTAGTAGAACTTGAGTTATTGCTTGATTTTTGCTTCAATGTGGATTGTCTTCTGTTTTTAGCTGATCCCTATTGAGGGAAGAGGGCTGATCCCTCTTATTTCACCTTTTTGAGGTACGATCCCTAGGGTAGGCCCTAGTGTCCTCACGTCTTGCTCATAAATTTTCATATGCGTTAGACTATGGATCTTGAGATGTTGAGTGTTTTCTTTTGAATTGCACTACCTTCCTGAAACATGCTGATCCATATGTTAAAGGTTGATTATAGATGACCCTCCTACATGTTGAACCATATTCCATACTTTGAACGGTCTGCATTGCATATCTCTCAATTCCATTCAATCCCGGCTTCATATTACCATCTGTACTTGACTTCTGGACCCCACAATCATTTCCCTGGACTCACTGGCCTTAACGACAGTCGAATCTAACTTGTCCAACCAATTTGAATATAGCCGGGTCAAAATGCTGAATAATAGTAATTAAGAAAGAATGATAAGCTGTAGAGAGCGATAATCCATACACAATAAAACAAAGAAAATAAAATAACAATAATAAAACAACTCCAATCGATCGATGGGCTCACTGAAGTCGGTCGATAGCAAGCGGTTGATCGCTCCAGTGGCCAGCGGTCGACGGGTTATTGGTTTACTGGCGCAGTTTGAACCTCGGCCTAAGGCACATGTTATAAGTTTATGTATGTATAATTTATATATGGATGTTATTATAAGTAGGGAAATTAGCTCTCTAAGTTTATGACTCTAAGATACATTACGAGACTGAATAGATGTGTACGTGAGCAATGAGATCTACACACTTTTTATTCGACGTTGTCGATATTCGACAGGGGTGATTCAATTGCAATTTCACTCATATGAGGCTCTACAGTCACTGATGAGGATGCCTGTAGAAATGTGTGGTTTGACCCTAATAGGAGGTTCCTTGTATACATGACGATGAGGACATGATACTATTGTTGTTGATGGATACCCGATGTTATGCAATAACTGGCGTTACGTTACCATTGAGAGTGGACAAGGATGCAGCGGACCCTAAGACATCTTTAGCGTGAGTTGGCATTACGGTCTCCACCTCAATGCATAAATATGATACATGTAGTGGTAATTTAGGAACATAGTCAAAAGGTTGACATTGTAGGCGATCTTTTATTGGAAGAGTTCCAGAGATTACTAGACGATCCATATTTTTATGAGGTCAATTAGTTGTTGGACACTAAGTATGAACCTTCACAAGGTCTTTGGAGTAGGTGTATTCAAAACTAAAACACTTAAGGTAATGAGACCTACCTTAGTAAGTAGTTCACAAACACAAGTATGACACTCTAGATCACGTCGAGTATTAATGAAGTCAATTGCATGCGATCGCCATATGTTAATGATGTAACTCATTCACTGGATTTTTTTTGTCCCACTCCTTTCCTTTTTTTCCCCTACCATAGGAGGACGAGGCAACAGGTAATCAGCCCAGATCTAGTACAAGGAGAGGCGAGCTTGGCAGTGGCATTTCTTATTACTTTTCATTACTCTCCATGTAATTATTTATCGTACGTAGTATTTATCAGACTATATGTTGTATTTGTGTAAACTTCGGATTATGACTTCGTATGTTTTGAAACTGTGTTTTCTAAGATTTTTTCTGAAATGAGTATTTTCTGTATTTATATTTTCCTACCCTCCCCGCAAGATTTAAAAGTGTAGAATGTTGTGGTGACCCTCACTCTAAAAATACTTAGATTTTTTTTTATATACAAGAGGAACTCACCACTAAACCCCAATACTTTTATATTTGAATAATTTTTTTTTTATATAGTTTCCAAATATTTTTCCCAAGACCCTGGAATTACTAATATAATCATATCAGTACACAAAGATTAAACCAATTATATATTTGATGATATACAATTGTTCCTTTATTATTATTTATATATATTTATATATATATATATCAGAGTCAATTTAAATCAAATTGAAAACAAAATATCATACAATCTATTGACAAGCCAATTATTTCCTTTCTGAATCTTGTTCTACTGCCAGAGGTGTATTTTAGCAAATTATAACACTTAAACTTTTTATCTGACTATAAATATTAATCTGCCTAAATAATTCTTTTAACACAAAAAAAATAGTATTTCCTTGATCTTATCAGTGTTATCAGGTATACACATAACACTACTCATAAGTTATTTCCATTTATCATTTCACGTTGATTAGGAGAGTACTTTTAGCATTTTAAAGTTTAATATGATGCAGACTTACATACTTGGTGGTTTGTGAGATATGCTTGGAGTTATATAAGGGCTGCTTGGTGTTTTCTTTAATTTGTCCCGGAAACACCTTACACTTCACTGATTGAAATGAAGTGGTTCCAGGCATCCAAGGGTTTGACTCATGGCCATCTAGGCCGGCCATAGTCCCTCCTTTACCACTTGTAAACCCATATCCCTCATGTTAACAAACTTCTACAAAGTGCTACTCCTAAATTTCCAAGCCTTTTTATGTCCAGTTCAAGTTTTCTGGAAAAAAAAATCATTCTTATAAGTGTTCAATCATTTATCCAAAATTCAGTACCTTTCAAGTCTACTATTCTCAAAGATCTTTTTGAAAATTTAAATACTCAAATTTATACAAGTTTTCAGAATTCATGCACATGCCAGTATCATTTACCTGCCATACACAAATTCATTTCACTTGAATATTCTACAAAAATCTTGAGAGTTCATTTCAAAAATTAAATCCCCTTAGCTATTCAATTTTCATAAGACAAAATATAAATAATAGAAATCAGAGGTTCAAATATATATATACATATACATATATCAGTATCAATTATCTGACATGCATACATTTATTCCACTTGAATATTTCTTATTCAAATTCTTGTCAAATCTATTGTAATTTTATTTAAAGAAAATCATAGAATAAACTCAGGCAATAAAACCAGAGATCATTACCTTCACATTTTATATTTATGTGTTATATCCATCCCCTTGTTTTCTCCAAATCAGATGATCATAGAATCAATAGAAAATCAAACCCCATCAAATATCATTCAAAATGAATTTTACTTAAGTATAAGTTTTCAATCCCCAAATACTTAGAAAGTTTCCTACAAGTACTTCAATTACAGAAAATAAATTTTGTCTAGTAGTTTCATTACAATGCAACTGCAAATTTAAAACAAGTCTCTCTTATTTATACTAGCAGCCAATGCCTTCTTTACTCATCAAGCCAACTTCAATTTCCTGCAAGCAAATCATTTAGCTGCCCCAAATAATTTTTGAGACACCCAGATGATTGCAAGGGCAACCAAAAGGGTCAGTTTACACTGGTATGAGCATTTATCAATTTTGTATACTTACACATAATTTTGGTAATCTTGCAGTGCCTTCCTAGATTAACAGGTCTTATACTTAGCATGTTTTGGTTCATTCAAGAAGACATAATATCACATTTCAACAAATTAAACAATGCACAGCAAACAATTGAAACAATCATGTGTACAATTCTTAATTCATCCATACCAGATCTTAGATAAGTAAACTCAGGTTTCATACTCCAAATTTCACCCAGCAATTAATCAATGAACAATGTTTATCTTGATTAAATCTAACACCAAATCTGAAAGTTTATAACCCAGATTTTTAAACCCCTACCCCATTTATTTTATGGTCTTTAACTCCTTGTCAAATGAACACTATGTATGCATTGTGAAGGAAACTCCCAGGTTGTTTAAATTATCCCAACACACAAAAGCCTCAGGGTGCAGTTGCACCATGCATATACTTGCTTCCACCTGAAGTAAGCAGATCATTGACTAACCCCCAAGTGACCAATTTAGTTTTTTCTTACATTCATATTTCAGAAAGATATAAGTACTTGTATATCTTCTGGTTCAACCCCATGTTCCCCCATTTAATCCATATCCATGTTTAGTGATGATGAGATGGAACAAAAATACTCAAATCATGTTAACTCTAAGAGCCTACTTACATATTTATGCTCCAAACAAAAATGCACAAACAAACATCCATATCACCCATAACAAATCATTTCAGAGATTTAAATATCTCATAATATTTTTAGGCTGCATGTAATAGGACTTAATGCCACTGCATACAAAAGATAAATACTCACATAATGTTTCTCCTTTCACTGCCTTAATTTCTTAGAACAGCAAATCCCCTAAAGCCTCAAGCTAGTGTTTCTCCTTGTTTATTTTATTTTGTTTTTGATCCCGAGAGAGTGATGGTTTTGGCTATGTGCAGTTATTTATAAATCCATTCTAGGGTTTAAGAAAATGGGTAATTCCCCTGATACCCTTAGATGTTTATGTACACATCATATTTCTGTGTGATCATAAATTGGAAATGCACACTTTAATTAGCTATTTCGGGGATCATGCATTTTATACACTCAATACTATTTTCATGACTCTTTTCTACTCATGCCATAAGCATGTGACCCTTAGTTTATTATTTCTTTTTATAAGTTTTAAGGAAAATCTGAAAATCTACTTTGTATATTTTTCTACCTATCTATTACCTCCATTCAATCATACATACTACCATACTTTGTAATGTAAAATCATTTACCCAAATTATTTGCTTGGAATAAATATGGTATGGAAATTTTATTTGATTCTGTATATGTGTATATATATATATATATATATTTCTGCCTTTATGTCAAATCAGTCAACTTCCTTTTAAATTAAAAATCACATATATTATGCTAATTATTTTCTGGCACAATTATAAGACATATAAACCTTTATATTAAACTTCATTTTATTTTATCTTCATATAAAACAGCAAACACCCCATATATATTAAATGTGTATATATTTACATAATTCTTTGAACATAAAGCTATATTTATTTTGAGTTCCAATTTTTCTTCTAATTACCTTAATTCCTTGCATTTTATCAAACAGAAGCTCCCATTTAATTTTATTTATTGCCAAATTCTTTTCTGTTTTAATGCAATATATATATACTTATATATATATCTCAGAATTTTCTAATATAAATATATATATATTTTATTTTATTTTAGGGTCATTACATACCCTCCCCCTTAAAGGAATTATGTCCCCATAATTTCACCTAATCTCTCCAATTAAAAGCACTAATCCATAGCCTGTTTTAACTCCATAACCCCATACCCATTTATTTTATGAAAACAAACAATGTATAAGTATATTTAGAAAAATTATCTTAGGCTGCTTAAACATACCTCTCCATCAGTAAAAAAATTGGAGTATTTAGCCCTCATTTTGTCTTCAACCTCCCATGTACAATCATTAGTGTCCAAGCTCCATTGGATTTTCACCAGTTTGATCACCTTGTTCCTCAACTTTTTCTCTTCCTTGGCAACTATCCCTACTGGTTCATTTGTATAAACCAAATTTTCCTGGACTTGAACTTGAGTAGGTGACTCCAGAATTGCTCCTTCATCATGCACCCATTTTCTCAATTGAGAAACATGAAATACAGGATGCACACCACTCAACTCCTCAGGTAACTTAAGTCTGTAGGCCATAGCACCAATCCTCTGCAAAATTTCATATGGTCCTACAAATCTTGGTGATAGCTTACCAGATTTTCCAAACCTGAACACTTTCTTCATTGGTGATACTTTCAGAAAAACATGCTCTCCTACTTCAAACTCCATTGGCTTTCTCTTTCTATCTGCATAAGACTTTTGTCTTGATTGTGCTGCCTTCATTCTATGCCTAACCAATTCAATAATGTTGGAAGTTTCTTTAACATGATCTGGCCCCAACATTACACCCTCTCCTGCTTCCAACCAACAGGCAGGAGACATGCAAGGTCTCCCATACAAGGCTTCAAAGGGAGCCATTCCTATGGTTGATTGATAGCTATTGTTGTAAGTGAATTTTGCTAAGTGAATATGATCCTCCCAATTACCCCCAAAATCAAGCACACATGCTCTAAGTAAATCTTCCAATATTTTATTCACTATCTCTGTTTGCCCATCACTTTGAGGATGGTAGGCAGTGCTTAAACAAAGTTGTGTTCCCATTGCTTCTTGGAAACTTTCCCAAAATCTTGAGGTGAACAAAGTGTCTCTATCACTTACAATAGTCTTGGGTATGCCATGTAGCCTCACCACTTCCTTAATAAACAATTGTGCAAGCTTAGATGCATTTCTATCTGACCTGACAGGAACAAAGTGAGCTGATTTGGTTAGTCTATCAACAATTACCCATATACTATCATTGCCTTTCTTAGTTCTAGGCAAACCGTCCACAAAATCCATGGAAATACTTTCCCACTTCCACTGAGGTACCTCCAAAGGTTGCAACATGCCAGAGGGCTTTTGGTGGTCTGCTTTAATTTGTTGACATGTGGAACATTTTGCCACATACCTTGCCACTGCTTGCTTCATTCCTGGCCACCAGTAGCTTCTTTTTAAATCATGATACATCTTAGTACCACCAGGGTGTATGGTGTACATGGTCTTGTGATGCTCATTCATGATTTCTTCCTTCAACTCTGCAATGTTTGGTACACAAAGCTTATCATTTTTCCTCAAATATCCTTGGGAATCTATTTTAAAATTCTCTGACTCAATGTTATTTAATAACATTTCTTTCTTCTCCTTTAGACTTTGATCTTGATCTTGCATGCTACCAACTTTCTCCACCAGATTAGACTTCACTGTGATTATTCCCAGTGTACCATACTCCACCATATCACCATGTTCTTTAAAATTCATTGCATCCTTGCTGTATATATCTGCCTCCCCAAGAACTGCAAGATTTTTAAACTCATCAATCATCAAACTGGCTAATCTAACATGATTTCTGCTCAAAGCATCTGCCACTCTATTAGCTTTTCCAGGAGTGTACAATATATCTAAATCATATGCAGCTAGAAACTCCAACCACCTTGCTTGCCTCATATTTAAATCTTTTTGAGAAAATAAATATTTCAATGCTTGATGATCTGTGAATAATTCAAATTTTGCCCCAAGCAAATAATGCCTCCATAGTTTTAGTGCAAACACTATTGCAGCTAATTCTAGATCATGAGTTGCATATTTGGTTTCATTGGGTTTAAGCTGTCTTGATGCATATGCCACTACCTTGCCATGTTGCATAAGCACTGCACCTAACCCAGACCCACTAGCATCAGTGTATACAACCATTCCTTCATTTGCTTCTGGGATTTATAGGACAGGAGCTTCCACCAATGCTTGCTTTAATTTCTCAAAAGCTTGTTCACACTGCTCAGTCCACACATATGGTTGGTTCTTCTTGGTTAGTTTGGTCATTGGTGCGGCTATTCTTGAAAAATCCTTGATGAACCTCCTATAATACCCTACCAAACCTAAGAATGACCTCACCTCAGTCACTGTTTTGGGTCTACTCCATGATTGAACTGCAATGACCTTGCTTGGATCTACACTTACTCCCTGCTGTGACACTATGTCCTAAGAATTTTACTTCATGTTGCCAAAATGTACACTTTGAATACTTGGCTTTTAATTCATGTTCTCTAAGTCTGGATAATACTAAATGTAGGTGCATGGCATGATCATTTTCTGTCTTTGAATAAATTAATATGTCATCTATAAATACCAAGACAAACTTATCCAAAAAGTCTCTAAAAATTCTATTCATCAAGTCTACAAAATAGGAGGGAGCATTGGTCAAGCCAAATGGCATTACTAGAAATTCATAAAGGCCATACCTTGTATTAAAGGCTGTGTACTCAATGCTTTCCTCTGCAACTTTCATCTGATGAAATCCAGAGGCTAAGTCTAGCCTTGAAAATATTTTAGCCCCATGCAATTGATCAAATAGATCATCTATTCTAGGCAGTGGGTACTTATTTTTAATAGTCACCTTGTTTAAATCTCTGTAGTCTACACACAACCTCATTGTTCCATCATGTTTCTTGACAAATAGCAAAAACATTCAACACCAACAATTCAAACAATGCATTCAAACATCCATATGCATACAACAACATTTACTATGTTATTTAAAACATAGCTCTGATACCAACTGTGGTGACCCTCACTCTAAAAATACTTAGATTTTTTTTTATATATACAAGAGGAACTCACCACTAAACCCCAATACTTTTATATTTGAATATTTTTTTTATATAGTTTCCAAATATTTTTCCCAAGACCCTGGAATTACTAATATAATCATATCAGTACACAAAGATTAAACCAATTATATATTTGATGATATACAATTGTTCCTTTATTATTATTTATATATATTTATATATATATATATATATATATCAGAGTCAATTTAAATCAAATTGAAAACAAAATATCATACAATCTATTGACAAGCCAATTATTTCCTTTCTGAATCTTGTTCTACTGCCAGAGGTGTATTTTAGCAAATTATAACACTTAAACTTTTTATCTGACTATAAATATTAATCTGCCTAAATAATTCTTTGAACACAAAAAAAATAGTATTTCCTTGATCTTATCAGTGTTATCAGGTATACACATAACACTACTCATAAGTTATTTCCATTTATCATTTCAGGTTGATTAGGAGAGTACTTTTAGCATTTTAAAGTTTAATATGATGCAGACTTACATACTTGGTGGTTTGTGAGATATGCTTGGAGTTATATAAGGGCTGCTTGGTGTTTTCTTTAATTTGTCCCGGAAGCACCTTACACTTCACTGATTGAAATGAAGTGGTTCCAAGCATCCAAGGGTTTGACTCATGGCCATCTAGGCCGGCCATAGTCCCTCCTTTACCACTTGTAAACCCATATCCCTCATGTTAACAAACTTCTACAAATTGCTACTCCTAAATTTCCAAGCCTTTTTATGTCCAGTTCAAGTTTTCTGAAAAAAAAAATCATTCTTATAAGTGTTCAATCATTTATCCAAAATTCAGTACCTTTCAAGTCTACTATTCTCAAAGATCTTTTTGAAAATTTAAATACTCAAATTTATACAAGTTTCCAGAATTCATGCACATGCCAGTATCATTTACCTGCCATACGCAAATTCATTTCACTTGAATATTCTACAAAAATCTTGAGAGTCCATTTCAAAAATTAAATCCCCTTAGCTGTTCAATTTCCATAAGACAAAATATAAACAATAGAAATCAGAGGTTCAAATATATATATACATATACATATATCAGTATCAATTATCTGACATGCATACATTTATTCCACTTGAATATTTCTTATTCAAATTCTTGTCAAATCTATTGTAATTTTATTTAAAGAAAATCATAGAATAAACTCAGGCAATAAAACCAGAGATCATTACCTTCACATTTTATATTTATGTGTTATATCCATCCCCTTGTTTTCTCCAAATCAGATGATCATAGAATCAATAGAAAATCAAACCCATCAAATATCATTCAAAATGAATTTTACTTAAGTACAAGTTTTCAATCCCCAAATACTTAGAAAGTTTCCTACAAGTACTTCAATTACAGAAAATAAAATTTGTCTAGTAGTTTCATTACAATGCAACTGCAAATTTAAAACAAGTCTCTCTTATTTATACTAGCAGCCAATGCCTTCTTTACTCATCAAGCCAACTTCAATTTCCTGCAAGCAAATCATTTAGCTGCCCCAAATAATTTTTGAAACACCCAGATGATTGCAAGGGCAACCAAAAGGGTCAGTTTACACTGGTATGAGCATTTATCAATTTTGTATACTTACACATAATTTTGGTAATCTTGCAGTGCCTTCCTAGATTAACAGGTCTTATACTTAGCATGTTTTGGTTCATTCAAGAAGACACAATATCACATTTCAACAAATTAAACAATGCACAGCAAACAATTGAAACAATCATGTGTACAATTCTTAATTCATCCATACCAGATCTTAGATAAGTAAACTCAGGTTTCATACTCCAAATTTCACCTAGCAATTAATCAATGAACAATGTTTATCTTGATTAAATCTAACACCAAATCTGAAAGTTTATAACCCAGATTTTTAAACCCCTACCCCATTTATTTTATGGTCTTTAACTCCTTGTCAAATGAACACTATGTATGCATTGTGAAGGAAACTCCCAGGTTGTTTAAATTATCCCAACACACAAAGGCCTCAGGGTGCAGTTGCACCATGCATATACTTGCTTCCACCTGAAGTAAGCAGATCATTGACTAACCCCCAAGTGACCAATTTAGTTTTTTCTTACATTCATATTTCAGAAAGATATAAGTACTTGTATATCTTCTGGTTCAACCCCATGTTCCCCCATTTAATCCATATCCATGTTTAGTGATGATGAGATGGAACACAAATACTCAAATCATGTTAACTCTAAGAGCCTACTTACATATTTATGCTCCAAACAAAAATGCACAAACAAACATCCATATCACCCATAACAAATCATTTCAGAGATTTAAATATCTCATAATATTTTTAGGCTGCCTGTAATAGGACTTAATGCCATTGCATACAAAAGATAAATACTCACATAATGTTTCTCCTTTCACTGCCTTAATTTCTTAGAACAGCAAATCCCCAAAAGCCTCAAGCTAGTGTTTCTGCTTGTTTATTTTATTTTGTTTTTGATCCCGAGAGAGTGATGGTTTTGGCTATGTGCAGTTATTTATAAATCCATTCTAGGGTTTAAGAAAATGGGTAATTCCCCTGATACCCTTAGATGTTTATGTACACATCATATTTCTGTGTGATCATAAATTGGAAATGAACACTTTAATTAGCTATTTCGGGGATCATGCATTTTTAGACACTCAATACTATTTTCATGACTCTTTTCTACTCATGCCATAAGCATGTGACCCTTAGTTTATTATTTCTTTTTATAAGTTTTAAGGAAAATCTGAAAATCTACTTTGTATATTTTTTTACCAATCTATTACCTCCATTCAATCAGACATACTACCATACTTTGTAATGTAAAATCATTTACCCAAATTATTTGCTTGGAATAAATATGGTATGGAAATTTTATTTGATTCTGTATATGTGTATATATATATATATATATTTCTGCCTTTATGTCAAATCAGTCAACTTCCTTTTAAATTAAAAATCACATAAATTATGCTAATTATTTTCTGGCACAATTATAAGACATATAAACCTTTATATTAAACTTCATTTTATTTTATCTACATATAAAACAGCAAACACCCCATATATATTAAATGTGTATATATTTACATAATTCTTTGAACATAAAGCTATATTTATTTTGAGTTCCAATTTTTCTTCTAATTACCTTAATTCCTTGCATTTTATCAAACAGAAGCTCCCATTTAATTTTATTTATTGCCAAATTCTTTTCTGTTTTAATGCAATATATATATACTTATATATATATCTCAGAATTTTCTAATATAAATATATATATATATATATTATTTTATTTTATTTTATTTTAGGGTCATTACAAATGTCTTAAATTTTATCCATATATATTTTAGTCCCTGTATTGTTTAAAAACCCGATAGCTCGTACTTCTTGGCACGACACGAGTCTGAAAATCACCCTAGACTTTGGATCGGTGTGTTTGGATGTACAGGTTGTCAAAATATGTCTGCAAGGTTTTAAAACATAACACACAACAGTAATGGTATGTCTACAACATGTTAATTAGACACGCGGCAGTTATGGTATGTCTACAACGTGTTGAAACACGACACATAGCGGGAATGATATGCCTACAATATGTTGAAATGAGAGACGTAACATGAATAATATGCTTGCAACATGTTCAAAAAAGAAACATGGTAGGAATGATATACATATTAAAATAGTACATGTAAGAGTCCAAAAACTCGGCCTTCGAAAATCGGCACTCGTACTTCACTTGTACTCAAATGCCGTAAATTCAAACGCCGAATTTGGCTTCCCGGAGCTTATAACAACATTAAGTGTAACAACACAGCGGAAGAAAGAAAACAGTGATATCATATACATAGCCAATGAATACAATATCCAGTATGATATACAACAATGATATCAATATGATACAACAATATCAGAGATAAATAATGATACAGGAAATAGCAGCGGAAAGAAAATAGATAACACCAGCAGCGGATAGAATATCTTCAATAGAATGCTCCAATCCAGAAATAGCTCGAATCAACACCACGATGCACAAAGCTAAGCAAGGTCAGTCGCCCAAGGACTGAACTAGCTCCAGATAATCTACTAAACCTGAATATCTAAAAAACCCAACTCTAGACTGCTCGTGTGGAAAATTATGAGCACCCAGAGTTTAGGAAAGGAACAATAAACTCCGAGTCAGTCGTGGGACTGGTGTGAGCAACAAAAACAGTTTATCTTTAAACGAACTACAAAAGGATTTTTAAACATTGAAACCCGCAATGCTTTTGGAAAATGAAACTACCATAAGGCCTCCCGCACACACACACAATGCAAACGCAGAATCGGAGGAGATTTCTCCTTATGATAGTCAAAGATGCTTGATACGAGAGAATTTCTTTTCCATATTATTACTAGTGCATAGTGCAGAAAACATTTCGAAAGTATAATATTAATCATAACCAGCATAGGCATTCCGCACTTATGCCTACTATAGCTACCATGTTCAATAGCAGGTTACCGCCACATTCCATGGAAGGTTATACAATTGCAATCGTAAAGGTTCGTATTGTTTCTTTGGATTTCCAACAAATGGTCAGGCTAAGGAACTTCCTTTCCTACTGCCGAATGGGATCGCCTCTGGCTGGACGTCCCGAGAGACAACTACTCTCTTCCAACACAAGGTCGGGTTACCCCTGTAACAGGTAACTCACGAATATGCCACCCCCCGGTCCTTTGGGACCTTTATCCGAGGCCTCGGTAAACACACAATCACACAATAATTGAGATCGGAGTATCCACATAGGTTAAATACCAGGGCTCCATACCTGATACCACCCTTTTCCAGAAGGAAATGACATACCCTAAAGGGCGCGACCCTCATAACCTTGCCGCATATTCCTGTTTCGACCATTTCCGGGGAGTGAGGTCTGACGAATTCTCGTCCACAAAGCGACGCTTTGTCACAAAGCCATGCTTTGGGTCAACAGATGATCAAAGTAGTGATCACAAAGATAAATGATCAAACAAATGATCATATCACAAATGATCAAACAATGATCATCACACAGCAACACTCAGCATGTCACATTACCAAATTGGGAGTATATTGCTGATAACCTTCAACTACATAACCTCTGAGCTCGTACGTCTCAGAGAAGGGTGTTAAGCTAAGAGAATAAATTCTCCGCCACCAAACAGAAATGTATTTGAAAGAAATCAGCTTTATATCTCAAAGTGTAATGTTAGACATGTAACCATACAAGTCTGTTCCGGGTTCGAACAGAACCGAAGGCACTTCTTACGAAGCCCTTGCAAATCCGGGTATTCACAATCCCGATCGGACTTCCCATCACTTAGGGGATCTCTATACCAGGAGCTACCCAGTGCAGAGACAATCGATAGGTTATCCTATCGTTTTCGCAAACACCCGGTCTTCAACACCGGTCTTCAAATGCTATCCATATACGACGTATCACTTATTCGGAATGGGTTATGTGACACAAAGGTCCTCTCCCGGCTGATCCGAATAGTGAGCGTAATATTTCAAAACATATGGATAATGGGATTTCAATTAAGTCACAACTTATTATCCAAAACTTTTCTTCCAAATGGTTTAACAAATTACCATTTTCAATCTTTAAACAAAAAGATTCATTTTAACAACCTTCAATGGTTTAAAACAATTTCCACATTTTTAATCTTTTAAATAAAAGATTTAATTCACAGATTTTCCAAATCAATTTCCATTTCAATTTGATTAACTCGTTAAATCTTTAAATCAAAGATTTAACTTACGGCTTTCAAAACAATTTCATTTCAAATGGTTTAAACAAATCATCATTTTTAAATCTGTTAAAAATAAACAGATTTAATTCATAGCTTTCAAAAAGAATTCAATTATAACTTGGAAAAAATCATTTTTTCAATTCAATCTTGAAATTCCTTTAATTAAACAGGAATTTCATTTCTTATCTGAAAGCTTTTATTCTTTTAAAACAAACAGTTTCATTTTGGAAATCTGATTCATTTATATGAGTTATAGTTCTTTGGGTTAAATTCCAATTCTCAAAATTATACTTTTAAATAGTTTAAATTCATACAAACACATTTATATCATCTTTAATCCCTAGTTTTAAATCATAGGATTCAATTCCAAACTTGAATTCAAATTTAAATCAAATTATTTAAATTTTCAAAACTCGATTAAGTTATTCAAAATAACTTTTATCTTTGAAATTCCATTTCAAAAGCTTTTCACTTTAAACCCAAATTTCCAATTTCAAAATCAATTGAAATTAAAATTTTCAATTTCAAAAACATCAAATTTAAATTATCTGTGACTCAACCGATTTCCACGTGAAATCCATATTTGTGTGTGTAAAAGTGTAGTCCCGGGGTTTCACACAGTAGTGCAACATCATCAGTCATTACTGATCAAAATACAGAAATATAGTTGATAAGCAGTATAAACTATAATGCTCATCGTTCATTCACCGATCACAGATATATAATTTACATCACAGATAATTAACTACATTACAGATCACACATAAATCAGGATATATCACAAGCAATTCAAGAATCTCATACAATATAATCATTCATAAGTAAGGTAAGCATTCAATGACCATTTATAAGCAGGATTAATTAATTGTTTAAATCCTAATTAATTTCCAATTAAACCAATTACTTATGAATTAATTGTCCAATCCTGATTATTTAATTAATTACAAATCATTTGATATAAATAATTTAATTAATTACTTTAATTAATTTAAGTATACTTAATTAATCATATTAATTAAATTAATCTCCATTTATTTGATTATCCTTAATTAATCATAATAATTAAATTCCCTAATACTTAATTAACTCTAACCATTAATTAATTTATTTTAACTAAATAATTATCTTAAATTAATTACCTTAATTAATCATCTCATAATCACTAGTTAATGATCTTTAAATTAATTACAATTATTAACTAACCACTAATTACTTATACTAAGTAATTACCTTTTGATTATCAACGTCAATTAATTTATATAAAAATCTCATTAAGTGATTAGCTTATAATTAATTTCACTAATCTATCTCAATTACTACTAATCTTCAAATTAATTTATCATTAATTAATGATTTTAACTTAAGACCTTTAAGTTAAATTAAGGATAAAACACTTCATCTTTTGATTTCTACTTAATTACGTTATTAACTAAGTTTAAATAAACTTAAGATTTAATTTAATCGAAGTTAAAATAAATTTCATATCCTTTTCTTAACCAAGCTTTAAAATAAATAATTGTTATTTGAAAGAATAGTTCAAGTAATTAGTTTTTAAAACTTGATTTAATAAAACTTAGAAACTTGCTAATCCCCATCATTCTACACGAGACAAGCCTGGAAAACTCTCCCCTAAAACCCAAGTCAATCCCCTTCTTTTCTTCTTCTTCTTATTCTTTTTCAAATTTTGATTGAAAATCTTTAAAAATGGTTTACTTAAATTTCAAAACCTGATAACACACTCGCGAACACACGAAGTAATACCCGACTAATCATTCTTCTAGCCCGAGTTCCTTCCCGAGACAAATCTCCATCCTCTCGAGTACCTCTTCGAGTCTAACCTCCAACCTTCTTCCTCATCACCTCTCAGCTTCTAGGAAATCAATCCCAAATCACTCAAAACGATACCACGAAACCGGAGAGAACATCTTCGACCAACACGACATCTTCCAAATGATCATCAATGCATGCGAAAACCCATCCTGAAACAAATCCTATTCTCCTCGCCTACCCCTGATTCAGCCATGCCGAGTTACCACGTGCACACGGTGCACGTGCACCAGTGCTAACCGAACCATCGAAATAAACTCAAGTCCAAGCTTCGACGAACTGCCCTCCACTGACACATCTAGACCCACCGTATCCTTCTCCATCAGGAAACGCACCCATCACACTACCTTCCCACAAAAGATCGAACGTTCCGGTCGCGCCACCTCTCACCAGTTCGATCGCGTTCAACGACTTCTCAATGCCGCTCTTAAACCCTAAATTCGACCATTTCCCACTATCAAGGCATCAAATCAAATTTTGGCCATGGTCATCACCTTCGCCAAGTTCACCCGCATCTCCCAGTCAAATCACAACGTCTCTCGTTGACTAGATGGACGGAAAATAATTTTTGAATGGAAATCGTTCATCCTTCGATTTTTCATGATATAGATTACTAAAAATTATAATCTTGCCACTAAAATTCATATTTTTGCACAAGCATCCTAATTTCATTCATGAATTCGTGATTTAAAAACATTGAATTTACACCAAAGTAGGATGTTTTACTGTAAAACTTACTGAGAATGAACTGCACGACAAAACTTATCCACAAACTATTTTTAACCTGAACTATACTACAAAATAAACAGATTCATGGTTTACCTTATCATCAGATATGATCTAGATTAAGGGATATAGATTTTTGAAGTGGGGATGAATATAAAGTTCACTGTCACAAAACAGACATTCTTTCATCACTCATTTGTTCTCAGGGAACACACGTATATACAATATACCCATCATAGATGCTTGCCACAAAATCATATTTTAAGGTTTTAAAACAAAATGTTACTCACCGTGTTTAAGGAATGAACAGAGCTTATTCTTTGAACCAGGTTTTGAAATTGAAAGCTGAAGCTCTCTCCTCTTTGATTTCTGGTTTGATTTTTTTGTTGTTTGATTTGAATTTTGTTTTAGTTTGAGATGATAATTACTTTAAATTTTTCTCAGCTTGATTTACGAACTGAAATGAGGAAGACTTGATAAAGAAAATGAGTTTACAGGGTATTCATTTTGTACAAGTTGATATGAGTTGTATGTACAAAAATAGGCAGAGATATTTTTTTCCTTAGTGGCTGATGGATCATAGCATTAATTAGTTGTACCATATTTCATTTATATAATTTTCCTTCTTGCGTTGACTATGCTAATATTTGATTTCGGCTGTACAAATATATGTTAGAGATAGCGGTGGCTTGTATTGGAAACTTTTATATTTTTATATTTGTTAAACATATGAATGTACAATTGCATTAATTGTTTTGTGTACTAAGATATTTTCTTTTATACTTTGTTTATGTTCTTGCTTGCATTTCTAAATTTTACAGGTTACATGAAACATTTATTTGCCTGGGTATGTTTTATATCCTATGTACATATATACTTTTGGTTTTAGTCATATTACTTAGTTGAATGTATGTTACTATCTTATGCTTTGTCTAAGTGCTTTGCAATATAAATAAATTTCTATGTTAATGTGTTGTTAGATCTTTAGTTAATATGTTTATTCTCTATTTTACAAAATTTATTAACATGTTGTTTGAATTTTAGCTAATGTATCTCTATTTTACAAACTATATAATTTATCTTGTATACATTTCTATTTCAATCTCTAACTCAAATATTTATAATTTTGTATGTTTCTATATATATATATATATTTCTTATTTATGTTATAAGTGCATTTGTTTATATTATTTTATAAACTCGAACCATTATTAACCATCAATTCTAATTATTATTATTATCAATTATTATTATTAAACCATTTATTTAAGATTTAAATTCAAATCAAATATATACATATATATTCAATTTTTACTCATATATGCTCAAATACATATATATTCACATATATACACATATATACAATATTTTAATTTTTAAATGATTTATACCCAATTTATTTGAGTTCGGGGAAACTCGTATCACTTAAATCGATTAATTTTACAAATTGTCTTCAAAAATTCATTTAATTATCAATTAAATGTAATTAAAATTCGGGGTCGTTACAGACTTCCCCCCTTAAAAGAATTTCGTCCTCGAAATTGCCAAGGAGGCACAAAGATAGATGAAGAATGTTTCATCAAATCAAATTGGACATCTATTCTGCATTTGGCTTACCAAATCAGAATATCAATAACAGACACAAGAACGAATCTGTTTAACACTTCACAAGATACTCGGGTTATCCAGATCTACGAAATATGCAGGGGCATCGGTCAGTTCAAAGGGATAACTAACCATTCGTAGAATATATCCGGACCCAAAGATAGACAGATATATAGATATAATTTCAAAACTTTTAGTTTAGAAACCAAAGTATACCTATCAACCATAGCAAACAAAACAACCAATACATCCAAACAAACAATTTTGGTCCATCCGGAGTTTATGTCCCATATTAACATATCGAATCTCTTCCTGGATCTACCAGAACTATCGAAGAATTGAGAAAAGATGCTGAACAAAAGAGATTGACAGAGAAAAGATTATTCCCTTGTTGTTACAAGATATTGACCATTTATAGTCGTATTTTCCTGTCCCCTATCTCCTCCTCTTCTTGCACTCATACTTACTATCAGTGGATAGCAAGAGAATTTACTGAGGCATACGGACAAATATCTTAGAGATTACTCATTCTAGGGTATACTTCACCCTATCTCTAATGAGCTACTTAATGTGTTACACTCCTGAGCTAAAGTTCAACCTTCAGCTCTGATACCAAATGTAAGAGTCCAAAAACTCGGCCTTCGAAAATCGACACCCGTACTTCACTTGTACTCAAATGCCGTAGATTCAAACGCCGAATCTGGCTTCCCGGAGCTTATAACAACATTAAGTGTAACAACACAGCGGAAGAAAGAAAACAGTGATATCATATACATAGCCAATGAATACAATATCCAGTATGATATACAACAATGATATCAATATGATACAACTATATCAGAGATAAATAATGATACAGGAAATAGCAGCGGAAAGAAAATAGATAACACCAGCAGCGGATAGAATATCTCCAATAGAATGCTCCAATCCAGAAATAGCTCGAATCAACACCACGATGCACAAAGCTAAGCAAGGTCAGTCGCCCAAGGACTGAACTAGCTCTAGATAATCTACTAAACCTGAATATCTGAAAAACCCAACTCTAGACTGCTCGTGTGGAAAATTATGAGCACCCAGAGTTTAGGAAAGGAACAATAAACTCCGAGTCAGTCGTGGGACTGGTGTGAGCAACAAAAACAGTTTATCTTTAAACGAACTACAAAAGGATTTTTAAACATTGAAACCCGTAATGCTTTTGGAAAATGAAACTACCATAAGGCCTCCCGCACACACACACAATGCAAACGCAGAATCGGAGGAGATTTCTCCTTATGATAGTCAAAGATGCTTGATACGAGAGAATTTCTTTTCCATATTATTACTAGTGCATAGTGCAGAAAACATTTCGAAAGTATAATATTAATCCTAGCCAGCATAGGCATTTCGCACTTATGCCTACTATAGCTACCATGTTCAATAGCAGGTTACCGCCACATTCCATGGTAGGTTATACAATTGCAATCGTAAAGGTTCGTATTGTTTCTTTGGATTTCCAACAAATGGTCAGGCTAAGGAACTTCCTTCCCTACTGCCGAATGGGATCGCCTCTGGCTGGACGTCCCGAGAGACAACTGCTCTCTGCCAACACAAGGCCGGGTTACCCCTGTAACAGGTAACTCACGAATATGCCACCCCCCGGTCCTTTGGGACCTTTATCTGAGGCCTCGGTAAACACACAATCACACAATAAATGAGATCGGAGTATCCACATAGGTTAAATACCAAGGCTCCATACCTGATACCACCCTTTTCCAAAAGGAAATGACATACCCTAAAGGGCGCGACCCTCATAACCTTGCCGCATATTCCTGTTTCGACCATTTCCGGGGAGTGAGGTCTGACGAATTCTCGTCCACAAAGCGACGCTTTGTCACAAAGCCATGCTTTGGGTCAACAGATGATCAAAGTAATGAACACAAAGATAAATGATCAAACAAATGATCATATCACAAATGATCAAACAATGATCATCACACAGCAACACTCAGCATGTCACATTACCAAATTGGAAGTATATTGCTGATAACCTTCAACTACATAACCTCTGAGCTCGTACGTCTCAGAGAAGGGTGTTAAGCTAAGAGAATAAATTCTCCGCCACCAAACAGAAATGTATTTGAAAGAAATCAGCTTTATATCTCAAAGTGTAATGTCATACATGTAACCATACAAGTCTGTTCCGGATTCGAACAGAACCGAAGGCACTTCTTACGAAGCCCTTGCAAATCCGAGTATTCACAATCCCGATCGGACTTCCCATCACTTAGGGGATCTCTATACCAGGAGCTACCCAGTGCAGAGACAATCGATAGGTTATCCTATCGTTTTCGCAAACACCCGGTCTTCAACACCGGTCTTCAAATGCTATCCATATACGACGTATCACTTATTCGGAATGGGTTATGTGACACAAAGGTCCTCTCCCGGCTGATCCGAATAGTGAGCGTAATATTTCAAAACATATGGATAATGGGATTTCAATTAAGTCACAACTTATTATCCAAAACTTTTCTTCCAAATGGTTTAACAAATTACCATTTTCAATCTTTAAACAAAAAAGATTCATTTTAACAACCTTCAATGGTTTAAAACAATTTCCACATTTTTAATCTTTTAAATAAAAGATTTAATTCACAGATTTTCCAAATCAATTTCCATTTCAATTTGATTAACTCGTTAAATCTTTAAATCAAAGATTTAACTTACGGCTTTCAAAACAATTTCATTTCAAATGGTTTAAACAAATCATCATTTTTAAATCTGTTAAAAATAAACAGATTTAATTCATAGCTTTCAAAAAGAATTCATTTATAACTTGGAAAAAATCATTTTTTCAATTCAATCTTGAAATTCCTTTAATTAAACAGGAATTTCATTTCTTATCTGAAAGCTTTTATTCTTTTAAAACAAACAGTTTCATTTTGGAAATCTGATTCATTTATACGAGTTAAAGTTCTTTGGGTTAAATTCCAATTCTCAAAATTATACTTTTAAATGGTTTAAATTCATACAAACACATTTATATCATCTTTAATCCCTAGTTTCAAATCATAGGATTCAATTTCAAACTTGAATTCAAATTTAAATCAAATTATTTAAATTTTCAAAACTCGATTAAGTTATTCAAAATAACTTTTATCTTTGAAATTCCATTTCAAAAGCTTTTCACTTTAAACCCAAATTTCCAATTTCAAAATCAATTGAAATTAAAAATTTCAGTTTCAAAAACATCTAATTTTAATTATCTGTGACTTAACCGATTTCCACGTGAAATCCATATTTGTGTGTGTAAAAGTGTAGTCCCGGGGTTTCACACAGTAGTGCAACATCATCAGTCATTACTGATCAAAATACAGAAATATAGTTGATAAGCAGTATAAACTATAATGCTCATCGTTCATTCACCGATCACAGATATATAATTTACATCACAGATAATTAACTACATTACAGATCACACATAAATCAGGATATATCACAAGCAATTCAAGAATCTCATACAATATAATCATTCATAAGTAAGGTAAGCATTCAATGACCATTTATAAGCAGGATTAATTAATTGTTTAAATCCTAATTAATTTCCAATTAAACCAATTACTTATGAATTAATTGTCCAATCCTGATTATTTAATTAATTTCAAATCATTTGATATAAATAATTTAATTAATTACTTTAATTAATTTAAGTATACTTAATTAATCATATTAATTAAATTAATCTCCATTTATTTGATTATCCTTAATTAATCATAATAATTAAATTCCCTAATACTTAATTAACTCTAACCATTAATTAATTTATTTTAACTAAATAATTATCTTAAATTAATTACCTTAATTAATCATCTCATAATCACTAGTTAATGATCTTTAAATTAATTACAATTATTAACTAACCACTAATTACTTATACTAAGTAATTACCTTTTGATTATCAACGTCAATTAATTTATATAAAAATCTCATTAAGTGATTAGCTTATAATTAATTTCACTAATCTATCTCAATTACTACTAATCTTCAAATTAATTTATCATTAATTAATGATTTTAACTTAAGACCTTTAAGTTAAATTAAGGATAAAACACTTCATCTTTTGATTTCTACTTAATTACGTTATTAACTAAGTTTAAATAAACTTAAGATTTAATTTAATCGAAGTTAAAATAAATTTCATATCCTTTTCTTAACCAAGCTTTAAAATAAATAATTATTATCTGAAAGAATAGTTCAAGTAATTAGTTTTTAAAACTTGATTTAATAAAACTTAGAAACTTGCTAATCCTCATCATTCTACACGAGACAAGCCTGGAAAACTCTCCCCTAAAACCCGAGTCAATCCCCTTCTTTTCTTCTTCTTCTTATTCTTTTCCAAATTTTGATTGAAAATCTTTAAAAATGGTTTACTTAAATTTCAAAACCTGATAACACACTCGCGAACACACGAAGTAATACCTGGCTAATCATTATTCTAGCCCGAGTTCCTTCCCGAGACAAATCTCCATCCTCTCGAGTACGTCTTTGAGTCTAACCTCCACCTTCTTCCTCATCACCTCTCAGCTTCCAGGAAATCAATCCCAAATCACTCAAAACGATACCACGAAACCGGAGAGAACATCTCCGACCAACACGACATCTTCCAAACGATCATCAATGCATGCGAAAACCCATCCTGAAACAAATCCTATTCTCCTCGCCTACCCCTGATTCAGCCATGCCGAGTTACCACGTGCACACGGTGCACGTGCACCAGTGCTAACCGAACCATCGAAATAAACTCAAGTCCAAGCTTCGATGAACTGCCCTCCACTGACACATCTAGACCCACCGTATCCTTCTCCATCAGGAAACGCACCCATCACACTACCTTCCCACAAAAGATCAAACGTTCCGGTCGCGCCACCTCTCACCAGTTCGATCGCGTTCAACGACTTCTCAATGCCGCTCTTAAACCCTAAATTCGACCATTTCCCACTATCAAGGCATCAAATCAAATTTTGGCCATGGTCATCACCTTCGCCAAGTTCACCCGCATCTCCCAGTCAAATCACAACGTCTCTCGTTGACTAGACGGACGGAAAATAATTTTTGAACGGAAATCGTTCATCCTTCGATTTTTCATGATATAGATTACTAAAAATTATAATCTTGCCACTAAAATTCATATTTTTACACAAGCATCCTAATTTCATTCATGAATTCGTGATTTAAAAACATTGAATTTACACCAAAGTAGGATGTTTTACTGTAAAACTTACTGAGAATGAACTGCACGACAAAACTTATACACAAACTATTTTTAACCTGAACTATACTACAAAATAAACAGATTCATGGTTTACCTTATCATCAGATATGATCTAGATTAAGGGATATAGATTTTTGAAGTGGGGATGAATATAAAGTTCACTGTCACAAAATAGACATTCTTTCATCACTCATTTGTTCTCAGGGAACACACGTATATACAATATACCCATCATAGATGCTTGCCACAAAATCATATTTTAAGGTTTTAAAACAAAATGTTACTCACCGTGTTTAAGGAATGAACAGAGCTTATTCTTTGAACCAGGTTTTGAAATTGAAAGCTGAAGCTCTCTCCTCTTTGATTTCTGGTTTGATTTGTTTTGTTGTTTGATTTGAATTTTGTTTTAGTTTGAGATGATAATTACTTTAAATTTTTCTCAGCTTGATTTACGAACTGAAATGAGGAAGACTTGATAAAGAAAATGAGTTTACAGGGTATTCATTTTGTACAAGTTGATATGAGTTGTATGTACAAAAATAGGCAGGGATATTTTTTTCCTTGGTGGCTGATGGATCATAGCATTAATTAGTTGTACCATATTTCATTTATATAATTTTCCTTCTTGCGTTGACTATGCTAATATTTGATTTCGGCTGTACAAATATATGTTAGAGATAGCGGTGGCTTATATTGGAAACTTTTATATTTTTATATTTGTTAAACATATGAATGTACAATTGCATTAATTGTTTTGTGTACTAAGATATTTTCTTTTATACTTTGTTTATGTTCTTGCTTGCATTTCTAAATTTTACAGGTTACATGAAACATTTATTTGCCTGGGTATGTTTTATATCCTATGTACATATATACTTTTGGTTTTAGTCATATTACTTAGTTGAATGTATGTTACTATCTTATGCTTTGTCTAAGTGCTTTGCAATATAAATAAATTTCTATGTTAATGTGTTGTTAGATCTTTAGTTAATATGTTTATTCTCTATTTTACAAAATTTATTAACATGTTGTTTGAATTTTAGCTAATGTATCTCTATTTTACAAACTATATAATTTATCTTGTATACATTTCTATTTCAATCTCTAACTCAAATATTTATAATTTTGTATGTTTCTATATATATATATATATTTTTCTTATTTATTTTATAAGTGCATTTGTTTATATTATTTTATAAACTCGAACCATTGTTAACCATCAATTCTAATTATTATTATTATCGATTATTATTAAACCATTTATTTAAGATTTAAATTCAAATCAAATATATACATATTTATTCAATTTTTACTCATATATGCTCAAATACATATATATTCACATATATACACATATATACAATATTTTAATTTTTAAATGATTTATACCCAATTTATTTGAGTTCGGGGAAACTCATATCACTTAAATCGATTAATTTTACAAATTGTCTTCAAAAATTCATTTAATTATCAATTAAATGTAATTAAAATTCGGGGTCGTTATAGTACACCTAGTGGGATTAGGGTATGTTAATATTTCACCCATATCAGTTTGTATGAATGTTTAAGTAGTCATTTAGTCATTAAAAAATGATATGAATAAAATGCTATGATGAATGTACTAAAAAGAACAATGGTAAAATTGTCCCTTAAACTGACATCATAGGATATTCTATAAAGACACTTTATTAGTATATATTAGTATCATGTATTTAGAGAAATATGCTCATTCACTAGGCTTGTGTCTGACCTCCTCTATGTTACACTATTATTCTATAAAATGGGTTAACGGGATAGCGAAAGCCATGCATAAAGTGGAAGCTACTAACCATTGGTGGTGAATAAGACTTTTATCCATAAGTTATCTATTTATCTAGTCTTTACGTTAAATTAAACTATGTAATCTAAAGTTTATGTTTAATAGACAATTTTTGTGACTTATGGGATTTATGAACCACTTCAGATATTTATTCTATGTTTCAATTATACTTTATTTCCTTCCGTTATGGGTTCTGGAAGTGTAGACGTAAATAGATAGCTTTGTGTATTGTTGTACTTTATTTTACCCTCATAATATGCCATTTACTAGTCTGGGGGTTTGAATGTTGATTGGGATGTAAAATCAAAGGGTTTGTGAAAGACAAATTACTACAATATAGTCCTTTATTTCCAAATCAAATACAAATCAAATTCAGTTTAAACCAAGAGTGGTATTCATCTCTAGTTTATTGTAAATTCAAAAGGTGTTTAGAATTGATCAAAAGGAGGTTCATTCAGCATTCTAGGTGCAATTTACAGGCTATAGTTGTTAGGTGATGATTTTAATTTCACTATTATTTTATAATCGTATATATTGTCCATTTCATTTATGTTGCTTATATGTTGATTATCCTAACGAACATATATAAATTTACATATTAATTTAAAATGGATTTTAACTATTTTAAATTTATAATATGAATTTTGTAATCAATATGTATAAAATAAATTTAGAACTAATATATTAATATATAAATAATTTTAAATTAAATAAAAAATAATATTATATATGTGTATATGTATATATTTATTTCCGAAACATAATTAAAAATATGATTATATTTTTTAAATCCATTTAAATAATTAATGTATACATTATTAAAAAAATTAATTCAAATCTACACGAGTTTGGCATTAATTAAAAAAGCTCTTTTACTTAAAAGTATTATCAGCCGATAGTTTAAAATAAAAAAAAACCATTTTTTTCGTATGTAAATATATGTGTGTATGTGTGTGTGTATTAATGATTTATAAATAAACATTTTAAATAGAAAATAAAATTATTTTAAAAGTTTGTTTCAAAATTATATATATATTCAAATTTATATTTAAAATAGATTTTTATCAAGATCTGGTTTTAAATCTAAACCATCATAATATATTTTAGATTTTAATTTAAACTATTTTGAATTAGTTAAAATATTTTAAATAAATAAAAATATTATAATCATTATGTATGTATCTGCGTATGTTTATGTATATAAATATTAAACTAAATCATAGACAACAAATATATATTTATATATACAAAGGGACAAATGTGTCTGTTGCGGTGTAAATCCCAACACTTACATACAGGCATGTTAACCATATACACTTTCTATATGTTGCACATGTACTATACACATATATGTGTATTAGATGCACATATATATTGTAACTTATACTGATCTGGTTCTAGGATTTTTGGCATCTAAAGCCAATTGTAAAATCAAGGCCCTTATACAAAAACTCAATATATCCTACCCTGTATAAACCCTCCATAGCATAAATTATTGAACTCTAAATTAATAAACTAGGTAGGTTGTATAAAGAAAATGATATACCTCAGCAAACATCATTTTTGCATTACACATTCAACCATCTCCAACACAACAATCTTCTTCCTACACAACAATATATCCTGCCTTATTATTTGAAAATATATAGTAATTTTGCTGCATTTATATCACCAACATATTTATCTAATAATTTCATATCTTCACGATGTCATTTATGTAGCATTTTCAGTGCACCAATTATGAAAAGTAAATAGCAACCAATTTGTCCTACAAAGGGTGATTTAAGTAGTACATGGTTAACAGTAATCTTTTGTAATTTTTAATATTGACTAATTTGGGAC
The DNA here is from genome assembly GCA_030737815.1 of Allium fistulosum. Classification (NCBI taxonomy): domain Eukaryota; kingdom Viridiplantae; phylum Streptophyta; class Magnoliopsida; order Asparagales; family Amaryllidaceae; genus Allium; species Allium fistulosum. The sequence goes on from CM060903.1 coordinate 906,796,295, forward strand.
CATTGGCTTCAATGACCCATAATATAAATTATTCAATCCAATAGCAGTAGAAAGTAGATGTACCCCAATGAAAACTTATTATTCGTTTGATATTTTAAAGTACGTGAGCATGGTAAAAACAAGTAGTTTTTTAGCTCCCCACACAAATATTGGTGATCATAATCCTAAAAGAAAATGTCAAACTGGAAGCATTTTGTGACTACCTAATCAAAAAAGAACTAAAATAAAATAATTTAATCACTGCCATTAAATTGAAAGAAATTTCAGATTTGAAACAATTTTTGACTAACTCAACGCACATATCGCATACTTAAAGAGAACATAGAAAAATAAATTAAATATTTTTAAATATTTCACAACATTTGAAATCATTAATTAAAATTAATGGATGTTGTTTATCTATTTTATATAATATAACCTCTCTTACATAGTTATGTTTGCACCCAAAGTAAACCATTGGTTTAATAATTTGTCTACAAACTCAATTTTTTTTCAGGATTTTGAAAATGTCAAAAACCCTCCATAAATTTTTTAAATCAAAGGAAAAAACAGTACTGATTTGTCCACCTAATTTGATTTATGTACCAATTTAAAATATGCCAATTGCCAAACTAAAATCATGTACCTTTCGGTCCTTTTCAACAAGCCAGGCTAGTCGGCATAACCAAGTCACTACCGAAGATGTGTGCACTGGAGTTGTCAATTGCGTTTGATTTGAGTTGTCGCAACACTCTCTAGTCATCGCCACGGCCGAGCCGTCGCCACTATCGGAGTCTGAAGTCATGTCATCCGTGTGTTATGCTTGGGCGTGTTGCTGCTCTCGTGGATCGTGGTTTTTTCTTTTTTTCTTTCTGGTTGCGATCTAGGGATCTTCTTCTTTTTTTCTCTTTTTTTGCTCGTTTTCGGCTACGTTTTCTATACACAGGAGAGTTGAAGATGAAAATAGTGCCCTATAATTTACGTGGCCCAAAGCCTCTAGCTTTATCAAAGAGTTGGCCCTAAACTTATATGAATTAAATTAATACCTTTATATAAACAAGTTAAGTAAAATAAATATTTTATTTAAAAATTACTTTACATTGGATCTAAATCATTTAGACTTCATAGGCTCAATAAGACCTAAAATGAAAAAAAAAATCACCCATTTAACCTGCTACGACCCAGCCTAGTTCCATCAGGTCTAAGGTGATTGGGCTTGGAGAATAAAAGATAAGGTCAAGAGGACTTATCCTGATTTTTTGTTTAGATTAGCATATATGTTGCTATGTTTTATTATAACCATGTATATGTATGATATAATGATTGCATTTTATTTGAATTGATACACATTTGGAAAGAGTGTGTGTTTTTGGTAACCTTGCATGAAATGACTAAACTACTGTAATACTCGATCAGAATCTCGAGAACAAAATTCCTTTTAGTGGGAAGCCGTAACATCCTATAAATTGACAAATAATTGATTGAACAATTAATTAATAGATAAGTTATTAGAAGTGTTAAGTTATGAAATTAACAAATATAATGTGTTAAGTATTTGGATGTATATTTACTTATCAGAATGTATTAAATGAGAACCTATCATCCTTTTTCAAATAAGGCTTAACTTGTGTTGATGATATTTTTCGTCAAACTCGGAGTTATGATAATGCGTATGAAAAGCAAATGTTACTGGCTAATCATTGGGCTAAATGATGGAAAATGAGGGAGAAGTGCATTTAAATATAAATGACCCAAGAGATGAAGTGGTTCGGCTAAGCTGCCTACATACACTTTGAAGTTCTCTTACAATATACTTGTCTTACAATTACAAGGAATTATAGAAAGAATAATAATAAAAGATGATTTGCCTAAGGCTAGTGAAGCTGCTAATCTCAGGAAGCTGTTGTACCAGGAGATTTAAGTGGTGGATTATGGGTTCCAACCTTCTGGGTCCCAACCTTCTAGGTCCTAACCTTCTGGGGGCCCAAACTTCCGAGGCCCAACCTTTTAGGGGCAACCTTGCAAGGCCAAACTCAATTGAATTGGCCATGCATGGGGTTCTTATAGTAGTTGAACTGGTGCTTGGATGACTAAGATTGTGTTATAAAAGGCATGAAGCGCCTCTGGCCATTGATCTGGTTGAATGGACCTGATGAGAGACAACTGGCGAAAGATAGGAATGCATGGCTAAGATGAAGGTCAATGGGAAAATTATACTAAGGGTTTCTTTACCATGCTTTGCATTAAATCCGCTTGTACTTCCAGTATGCTTGTAGAAAAAGGAACATGCTTCTTGTAAAGGTCCACAATTTTAACGACTGAATATTTAAAAGATTAATTTAAATATTTAATCTTTAATTGACAGAACGCCTGTTATACTCGATTTTTTTAAAGATGGATGAATTGGGACTCGAGGCACCCGTCGTTGAGACTGCAACTCTGTCACGAGAAAAAGAAGTATAAACTTAGCTATGTTTGAAGTTGATGAATATTTAGAGTGAATAATATTTTCATTTGGATGAAATGAATTTGGGCTAAGCCCATTAACTTGCCTACAAGTTAGCTTATATGCAGCTAACTCCTCATTCATTTTCATTTCAATGTTACAGTTCCTCTTCTTCTCTAATTATTTCTCCAATCTACTCTTAATCTCCTAATCCTAAATCCACTAATCCAGGCATATTTTTTTTTCTAAATTCAAAACTAAAATCACCATAATTCCTCTCGTCAAATTCCTCACATAACCCATCAAGGAATTAGCATGAAGTGGAGTTTGGAGTTAGATCTCAACTTTAAAGAGAGCTTGGATTTGGGTTTTTATAGTTAGAGCTTGATTTGGTGAAGAAGAAGGTGAGTATGATGATTCTCCGACTTAAATTACTTGTTAAATTTCATATATTTGTTTATTTATGATTATGGAGTTATATGAAATGGTTCGGAGAATGTTTGATATGATTTAGGCTTATGTTCATGTTATAAACATGATATATTAATTATTTATTTATTAAAGACATTAGTTACTATTTTTGAAATAGTTAGTAAGCTAAGAAATGAGTTTTGGGTTAATTGGATGATTATTTATAATGTCATGGTTTGATTGGTTATTAATTAAGAGATATGAGGATGTATATATCATTAGAAAGTATTAATTAAACCATTTAAATGAGTTTCAGAAAAGTTAATAAGCTAAATAAGTAAGTTATGAACTCTACAGTTATTATTAAAATGATTAGAGGCTTGACAAAGCTTAATTAGTACATATAAATATTATTTAAGTAAAGAAATAATTTTATAAGTGAATGATGCATTTTATAAAATAGAATGAGATTTTATAAAATAGCATAAATGATATATTTTATAAAATGAATGAGATTTAATAAAATAGCATAAAAGAAATATTTTCAAAAAGTATGTGAATTTATAAAATAGTAAGAAAGAATTATTTTATAAAATGATCATAAGGTTTATAAAATAATTATAAGATGAATACTTGATTTTAATGAAGAAGTTAAGTATTATAAAGGTTTAAAATGATCTATAAGCTAGTTTTGTACTTTATAAAATAATGGAATGATATTATAAAATCGTAGAAAGAGATATAAGACTTCTATTGAAAAGGTTTAGTAAATAAAAGTAAGATTTGATTAAGTAATAATTGAATCACTTGTTTAAATATACGTGTATGTATATGGGTAAGCATACGTATACGTGTATTTGAAGATACATAACAATCCAAACAATTTGTATATTGTAATTATAATTGTTGTGTATGTTTGTGTGTATAAATATATGTGTGCAATTGTATGAATGAATATATATTGATGTACATAAGTGCATTGCAGGCATCTCACGCAGCCATAATGACTATCGTGTGTGCTAAGTTGCGTGGGAGTACATCTGGTCCAGTAATCGCTCCGGTGAAGTCTGAAACATGATTTGTGTAGTGAATTATGATTGTGTATGAGTGTGTGAATGTGCACAAATGAGTGTATTGGCACATATAGGCATCACATGAGGCAAGATAGCTGACTGAGTACGTTTTGGCATGATTAGAGGGTGTCGGGTCGATAGAGACGCCCGTTGAACTCAACGCGTTCAAAGAGTGGATTTTCGAACACATAAATAACCACTTCCAAAAATCAACTAATAAACTCCAGAGGAGGTCCAATATGGTAAATGCAGGCTTAGGAAGTTAGGTAGCGCATCGAGCAAAGCAACGGAGGAAACGACACATGATACAGCGACTGTAGTGGATGCATGCACCTGCCCTAGGCTTACTACCTGGGACAGGCTACCACCGGTGCATCGATGGTGCACAGACCTGGACAGTAAGCCTAGGCCAGGTGCCAATTAATGGGGGTTTTCTTGCGGATCTGGATACAACTTGACGTGGAACTTCGGCACAACTTTAGAGAAGCTTCGGGCAACTGAGGAATGTGGAATGCAAAACAAGGGTTTGGATTCAGATGCAAAAATAAGAGGTGCATAAGTAGTCGGCAATTATCACTAAGCCATTCGGGAAAGCCGTCGAGGAAGTGATCAAGGCACCATCCCCCATTTGGAGGTCCAAAATTAAGCGCTACGGAGGCTGCAATCATCCATAGTATTAATTTTCGATGACAAATGAGATTATTTAATTGTATCTATAACACCAAGAGCATATGAATATGAAAATTTCAAAATACATTTCATTAATTCACATTCATTGCATAATCCCAATTGGTTCCATGTTCAAAGAAAAAATAGTAATTATAAATATATTCTAAGAGCGACACATGAAGATGCCCCTTGGATGATCAGTCTAACTATTTGACAATTATAAATTCTGTCATTACATTCATTCAAACAAAATAAAACTTCAACCAACATAGCGGAAATAAACTTCTAATATTAGCTTGCCTCCTGGACGTCTCCGAAAGCTTATTCATCTAACCTGAAAACCCTACTTCCAATCTACTTAAATGAGTACCCGAGAGTCTAAGGGGGAAAAAACTTCAAGTTAGACAAAAAGTCCGTTGTGAATAATAATATACCATCTCGAACCAAAAACAGATATCTCGTGAGACTATGCCATAGAACAGAATGGGTTTTCCCATTACTAGTATCTCATCAAAATATGCCAATCTGAACATAAATCATGCACCTACAACCACAATGGTTAAAACAAAACATGATATGGTCACATGCATGCAATATGGGTAAATGTGACTAGTCTGTCATTATAGGGTTATGTGTCCCAAAGTTTTACCCATACTATAAAATTAGTTATCTGTCTCAAATCATAGATTTCCTAGGATCACTTCAAATCATAGTTTTCCTAGGATCACTATGAACTTATTAATTTTCACAGGCCAACTAATAACCTATCAGGCTGACCCAGGCCAAAACATAACCAGATGTCCCAAAATCTCCAAATATAGTTAGGAGTAAATCCAATTAAACAATAAAGTGAGCATATGGAGCTACGAGTTCCTTTTTGTGTGTGCACATCTTTTAGTCTCACTACTAACAAAGCCCTGCACACTAGAATCGTGGACTTTTACCAACCAAAAGCTAACAGCTGAAGCATAGGGCGCGACCCTACACCAGTCCCACCAAAATATTATTTGGTTTTAAATCCATGAGTCGTATCTTTTTGATCAGTTTAAGGCATTCTAATACAATTGGTCTATCCAATCTTCTAGATATAATTCTACTCACTCAGGAGTTTAGTCTGACCATACTCACTACTGGAACAACCTAACTGGTAACTCTGTTCCTAAGTCCTAAGGTGTAATGTTGATTAATGAAAATGTGAGTATGATAAATGGTAAATTATGCAAATTTAACTAATCAAATGATAACAAGAACATATAACATCATCCATCAAAATATGTTCAATCCATAGTCATATACATACCAAAATTACTTAAGTAATATTTTCCTTTGGCTAAATTACTATTTCATTTCCTTGGAAACATTTATCTTTAGAATTGATGAACACTTGAAACCATTCTTAAAATAAGAAAAACATAGCCCAAATACTTAGCCAAATTCTTGTGTCAAAGCACTATCATCTTTACATAGCATATAAAACAATTGCTAACAAAACATGATATCGACCCTATAGAAAACATTGGCTATCGTGCCTCTAAAATATACATCATCTTTGTGTGGCTTTTAAAACACTTGTAAACAAAACAGGGTTGTCGAGCTTTTAGAAAACAAAGGCCATTGAGCCTCTAAAACACAACTGTTGGCTTTGCAAAACATACGACTAATATGCCACTAAAACATGGTTGGCGATTTTCTAGAAAACATAGGTTGTCGAGCCTATAAACATAGTTATTTGGTTTACAAAACATATAGCTGTAAAGCCGCTAAATCATAGTCATTGAATATCTATATGGAAGCTATCGAGTAACTATAAGACATGGGTATCGAGCTCTTAAAGACATGAGGTGCCGAACCTTCAAAAACTTATGGTTGTTGAATCCTTAAAACTTGAGGTACCGAGCCTTTAAAAATTGAAGATGTCGATCTTTAACAAAAAGAAGTCAATCTTTAACAAAAATAATTCGTTGAGTCTCGAAACCATGGGGTCATCGAGCCTCTACAAAATATTGGGTATCAAAATTTTATAGAACATAGGGTATCGAACCTTTACATAACCCTGGATATTAAACTTTTACAAACCATTGGGTAGCGAACCTTTAAAACACAAGGTGTCGAGTACCTATGAAAGCAGATACATCACATAGATATCGAGTATCCATCACATGCATCAGCTCTTATAATTAATGCGCTTTTATGAATATAAAGGTATCGAGACTCTAAGTTCTAATGCCAATGGCATTTCTATAAATAGCTTAAAACTGATTTGTTTCCTTTTAAAGATAACACCTCTAACTCTTGTCTCTTGTCAAATTTTCATTGGATAATAAAATACTTTACATTTTCTTTTCAGAATTTACCGATAGATCATGTTCTATCATTTCAACAATGTTGCAAACCTTTTATAATTAATATTATTGATCCTCATCAATTAAATACTTTTCTAGAATAATAAATTCATAGAAAATCGTAATAATTAGGGAAAAATCCCCAAAAATCAATATAAATCTGAACTTCCTTCTTCTTCCTTATATAAAAGTTTCAAGACTAAATTATTGATTTAATTATTTTTAATAATTAAAAACCCAAAATATACACATTTTCCTCTTTGGAAATTCATAAAATATTCATATGAACTTGAAAAATTATGAAATTAAAAACTCTTCTCCAAAATAATATATTCAAAATTCAGTCAATAGGAGATCGAAAACTTAAGTTTTACCTTTAAAACCCATTAGAATAATTCTATAAAATCCCCACAAATCATCATTCAATCCAATAATGATATTATCAACCCAAACATAACAGATTATTACAAAAAATTCAGAAATCAAGCATAATCCAAAAATAAAATATAACAAATGAGATGGTAACTATTATTCACCTTAGATTGTATAAGAGAGATTGAGATTTGATGTAGATTAATTCTCCTAAGCTTTTCCTTTTGAATTCCTTAGATTTCTTCCTCTTTTCCTCTTGGTAATGGCCGACCTCTATTTAGTTTATTTTGGTTTTAGAAAAAGAAATGAGAATGAATGAGAGAGGAAGGGTTTATGGAATGAAATAAGGAGTTATTCCCATTATGCATCCTCTAATTAATCCTTTTTTATTCTATATTTAAAGCAATCTTATTAATTGATTAAGATCTGACCCAAACTAGTTAACAAATCTCATTCTCCTTATCACCTCGTATTATTCTATTTAATTTATCTAATTAAATTCCCTGAATAATATTAAACAAAAATTAGGGGTGATACATAAGGGACATAGGACAAGGACTATTCTTATACAAGAATAGTAGGAGATTGAGATATCGATCTAGAGCCAATCAAATACAAGATCAGGACGACGATCGAGTTCGTGGTTGTGACGCCCCACCTCAATACTCACACTAGCCAAGGACACTACGGGGTAATGTCGTCGACTAGCACGAAGAATAAGGCTGTTGAGGAGCGATAATCTGTGTAATTGCTTTGTGCGAGTATCGATATGTCAGATAGTATGACATGCGTTTCATTTCAAGAGGAAATCCGACATATCAAATACAAACTCAAAGCTACCACACAGTGGCTATGTGGCCTTTGGAAACAAATATAAAATAAGCATAACACAAATCAGTCACAGATATTCATATCACAAAGGCGGAAACAGATATGAATATAACACATGGAAGTGTACATCAAAGTAGTGGTCATACAAGATCCACTACATCACAAAAGAATAGGTACAAGTGCTAGACAAAAGAATAAGTATACATCAAGGAGTCTCTATCTCGAATGTATAATAACAAAAACTACTAAGATAAAGTAGTTAGCCAAAAGTCATATGACAGACCCTGATAAGAAGTCAAGTAGAAGCACCTGAAATACCTCGGTCTGACCCGAGTATTATTTAAGAAGAAAAATAGTAAAGGGATCAGTCTAGCTATAAATATCATATAAAATGAGATAGGATAGAGATATCACAAAAACGTTTGATAACAATAATGCCATACTGTGACAAGTATACATCAGATAACAACAAAAATCAAAGCATATCTCAAATATTCTCAAACACTAAAAAGAATGTCATATTCTTTAAATTATTCACCAAAACACAAATATTGATAGAGCTTATTAATGCATATCATCAAAATCGGTGAAACACAAATTCTAGAAATCAACAACCAGAAATCCAGAAAACACAAAGGGGGAGGCCTATCACAGACGGGAGCATGAAAACTCACCAACACGTGTGTCACAAATGGAACGCTATTCCATGGTCATTAACCCATCAATTTTGAGCCGAAGCTCCACAAACGGCCCAAAGACCAAAGGTCGCTACCCCAACAATTTGAGCCGAAGCTCCACAAAAAGGGTTTAATCCCCCACGCAAACAAAGAGACATCGTACATCGCTAGTCTAAATCACAAAATGATCATCAATGATCGACAAGTGTAAATTACACTAGGCTAGTAAATAAATGAGTTAGGCTTCATGTCCCATAACCACTAGCTTAACTTAAATATTTACGAACAGATTGTAGACTTCCACTCGAAAATAAGTGTAAATTACACTAAGCTAGTAAATAAATTAAATGAGTTAGGCTTCATGTCCCATAACCACTAGCTTAACTTAAATATTTATGAATAGAATGTAGATTTCCACTCGAAAAATTGTCACGAGAGTTTAATCGAACAAGTCCAAGAATTAACCGACAAAGTAAACGCAAGCGTTTCATACCACTTGTTTTGCTAAGCCGTTTAATTAGATTTCTCATACGAATGAGGTAAAGGTTTGTATATACTAATAGATTGGAAAACGGTTTTAAAAGCGAGCTTTATATTTAAAATAGTGTCGAAATCGTTTTAATGAAAGAGTTTTAGTATTTACTACTAGTATCGAAACCTTTGTATTTTAAAGTGACAAATCACAAACATGATTGTAAAAACAATCAATCACCAAAAATTCACATACGACAATGTGAATTAAATCCATAAAAATCGATATCAAATCCATCAAATGGATATTCCCAAAAATCTGAAGAAAGAAGTCATCAAAGTCGATAATAAGTAATAATAACTAACCGGATCGACAAAAATTGATTAAAATTGGAAATCCGATCAAAAACAGCCAAAATAGGCAGAATTGGCAGTTCTAGACGTTTGGGGGTTCATCCAGACGTTTGGATTTAGGTTCTAGAAACTTTCAGAAACCTTCCAAACGTTTGGTAGACTTTCCCAGACGTCTGATAGACTTCCTAGACGTCTGGTTGGTTTGGACCAGAGTCACCAGACGTCTGGTCCAAGTTTCTACCATTTTTCTTTTTCTGCCATATATTTTTCTTTTCTCCATATCCATAACCAGACGCCTGGTCACCTGGTCTGGGCAACAGTTTGCCTAGGCCATGATGGCCAAAACGATTCGGGAGCGACCAAACGAGCAATGAAGACTAGGGATTTATCCAAGCGACAACCCAGCCTTATAGGCTCTTCGATACACCCTAAATAACACGTCCAAATATCCAAAATAGGATCTTTAAAGATTTTGACTTCGAAACACCAAAATTTGGAAAATTCACCAAATCAATTCAAATCAAAAGCAAATGAACATGAATAGATGTTAGGAATTCATACCTAACAACAATGAAAGTTATAGACAGAGATGTGAGTTAAAGAACTCACCTTTAAACCTAAAAACAACGAATGAGAAGCTCAAAAACAAAGGAAAGATCAACTACTCTTCAACTTCAACTCTAGAAGCTCCAATCTAAGCTTCTCTTTGATTTTAGAGCAAGAATTTGAACTTCCTAAGAAAACTAGGGTTTAGGAATTTTAATTTCCTCTTCTTTCCCCCATTTTTCTTTAGCTTGAATGTGTTAGGAAATGGAATGAATGAATGAAGAGGAGTAGGGTGGAGTTAGGGTATTATGTTGGGTTAGTGGGCTGAAACCCAAACCCAAAGCCCAAAATAGAAAATAGCAAAATTCTACTCAACTCCAATCATATCGATGTTTATACTCAAAAAAATTATAAACACCATTTTGGACTCGATAGAAGTGGTCTCGAGTCCCAATTCGACTGTTTACAAAAAGTAACATTTCGGACTTTAATCTGATTAACGATGCTATATTTAAATAAAACATTTAAATATACAATCGTGAAATATACTGGTTGTTACAGACTCCCCTCCTTAAATAAATTGCGTCCTCGCAATAATTAAGAGGAAAATAAAAAGTAACAACCATACTAAGGCATAACAACACAAAAGAAGAAATTTTGAAATGAGAAGTTCACCCTAATGAGCAAGAGAGAGTAAGTCCGGATGTGTTCGCTCGATGAATTCTCTGGATTCCCAAGAGCAATCCTTAGGATTTGAGGACCATTGAACTTTCACAAGCGGAACATTTTTATTTCGAAGACGTCTAACCTCCAAAGCAATGATACGAATAGGATGTTGCTCATAAGTCAAATTAGGTAAAACCTCAATTTCTTCAATAACACCGGGCTCAAGAATAAAATCGTAATTCCTAAGGCATTTCCGTAGTTGAGAAACGTGGAACACGTCATGAATAGCAGAAAATTGAGCCGGTAATAAAAGGCGATAAGCCACGGAACCAATACATTCGGTGATGGGAAATGGGCCAATATATCGATGTGCTAATTTTCCCGATCGACTGAAACGCACAACACCCTTCATAGGTGAAACACGAATGAATACCAAATCTCCCATAGAAAATTCTAATTTCCTTCTTCGGTTATCGGCATAGGATTTTTGTCTTCTTTGAGCTTCTTTCATCCTATGACAAATAAGGTCAATCTTTTCTATGGCATCACGAATAAAATCTGGACCAAAAACCAGCTTCTCACCGGCCTCAAGCCAACAAGAAGGAGATCGGCACGGCCTTCCGTAGAGTGCCTCGAAAGGTGCCATACCAATACTAGATTGGAAGTTATTATTATAGGAAAACTCAACAAGAGAAATATGATCTTCCCAACTTCCACCAAAATCAAGAATACATGCACGAAGGAGATCTTCAAGAGTTTGATTCACCCACTCTGTTTGTCCATCGGACTGAGGATGATAAGCGGTGCTAAAATTAAGCTTTGTTCCCAAAGCTTTTTGAAGACCTTTCCACAATCCACTAGTAAATAATGGATCACGATCGCTAACAATAGAAGTAGGAACTCCATGCAATTTAACAATTTCTTTGACATAGAGTTTAGCCAAAAGAGGTACGGTCCGATTGGACCGAACGGGAAGAAAATGGGCGGATTTTGTAAGTCTATCTACAATCACTCATAAACTGTCATGACCCGAACGAGAACGGGGAAGACCATCAATAAAGTCCATGGAAATTTAATCCCACTTCCAAATTGGAATGTCCAAAGGTTGCAATAACCCACCGGGCCTTTGATGCTCGGCCTTTATGAGTTGGCAAGTCATGCAATGCTTAATGAAGTTAGCAATATCAGATTTCATTCCATCCCAATAATAAATTTGCTACTACTACCGGGATGAATGGTAAATTTAGAACGATGAGAATCTTCTAAAATATCTTTACGAAGATCACAAATGTTTGGCACAATAAGTCTACCAAACGTTTGAATATCGCCACGAGCATCAATATCAAAGTATTTCAAACCTTCAATATCAATTTTATCCCTACAACTTTGGCTAAGAAGAACCAATTCAATATCATGCTTTTGAGCTTCAAGAATGCGGTCTAAAAGAGAAGGATGAGCCTCAAGGCTACATAAAATAAAAGATGAACATGAATTGGATTCTCGATCTCGAATCTCACAAGTGGATAAAGTCTCGAGATCATTCCATTCGGATATCATCATGGAAACAACTGCTTGTTGCTTACGACTAAGGGCATCGGCAACACGATTCCCCCTTTCCGGGATATAGAGAATATCAAGATCATAAGATGCAAGGAATTCGAGCCAACGTTGTTGACTCAGATTAAGTTCCTTTTGAGAAAATAAATACTTCAAAGATTTATGATCGGTGTAGAGAACAATTTTCTCTCCCAAAAGATAATGACGCCAAATTTTAAGAGCGAAAACAATGGCCGCGAGCACTAGATCATGAGTGGCATATCCAGTTTCGGCAAGCTTTAATTGTCTAGAAGTTTAAGCGATAACACGTTCCCTCTTGCATGAGAACGGCACCCAAACCAATATGACTAGCATTGGTATAAACAATAAAGTCTTTTTCCCTTCAGGAATCTCAAGAATAGAAGCATCGAAAAGGAGTTCTTTTAAATGATCCTCTTTCCCGAAAAGCTAAGACATTCAAAATTATAATTAACTTTATGTAATCATCTTTTTAGATAAATTTACTTTTTACAAGTCAATTTATTGTGTCTGACTGTCTCATCATAGCGTTTAGGAGATTTCTATCGATAACGTTGATCAAGCGCATCGACCAGAATTCTTAAAGCACTTAATGGGCAAAACAACATAAAATCATCTTCTATATGATAAACATGTCTCTTAAAAATTTTACGAATATTCTTTGCTCGTTTTAATAACAAAATCTAATTATACTTATAAATATCTTATTAAAAAGATTTGCAAATTTTAAATTGTTGTTTTCATCCATAATCAATGAATACAAGGATGGTCTCATCGAGATATTCGCAGAATACTCGATTCATAAGATGGATGAAATAAGTTGGACAAACCGAATGACATCACGAGTTACTCATAAGAATCATAACGAGTGCGGAATGCGGTAAGTGGAATGCTACCCTCCGCAACTCGTAGCTGATGAAAACCGGTGGCAAGGTCGAGCTGAAAAGACCTTAGCACCACTCAATAGATTGCTTAGGTGATAATCCTAAGACAAGCTCAAATATAACGAAAAATTCACAAACTACTTGAATGAGAGAAATAACACTTTCCTCATCATGTGGGTTTAAAGAATAAAATGATGCCATCAAATTTGGAAATCAAAATCATTAAGAACAATAGAAATTGTTAAATACTGGAGTGTCTACAACACAATGTTGGATCTTAAGGCTATTCAAACACTAGAAGTGAAGAAATATGTATTAACTACTTACTTATGAATATAAAACTGTATTTACTCAAATTGCAAATAGAAAGAAGTAACCAGAGAATAAGTAGGTAATAAAGTAAAATGCAGTAATGTAAATAACACTCGGATTTTTATACTGGTTCGGATTAACCAATCCTACATCCAGTCCTGTACTCTATCGTGCAGAATTCCACTATAATCGCTTGCTTTCCACGGGTGGCAAGAACACCTTTACAATCTTGGTTTCACGGGCGACAAGACACATCCTCTTGATTTTACAGGCTACAAGAACACCTTCTTCTTATCACCAACAACAAACTATGGCAAGTAGTCGTATCTTCAATACAGGTTCTTGTAGATTCGGTACAACTATCCTATAGACCTCCAATGGCAATATATCTTTGAATTCTTTGAGGAATAGGATGAAATCAGAGAGAGAATGATGTGAATTCAAGTACAACTCTCTGATATTGTGTGGTTTGCAAATCGATGAAGAATTGGAGTGAAATAGTATCGATTTGCAAGGAGATTTGAAGAGTATGCAATGGATTTCTTTTGCAAATGTTTAGAGAAGAAGGAGTAAGAGAAAATGAGAATTCTTGATGATAAAATTCGTTTTCAGAGGCCTTTATATAGTGGTTGAAGAGACGTGTCTTTTGGTGAAGAGGTGGTAGGAAATGTCTCTTCATTTAAAATTTGAAATTCTGAAAAACGGCTAGCATGTCGACAACCCCCTACCCCCCTTGTCGACAAGGGTGTGTTGCAAAATGAACAGCAACACTAATAAGTGTTGCAAATTTTTAGCAATTCAAATTACCTTATATTTGTGGATTTTTGTGATTCGGTTGAGGTCAATGATTGATGACCTTCAAGTATAATTGCCATGAGATCTTTAACAAGATATTCTAAGGTTCAACCAACTCCTCATCACTTCAAACACCTTTATCCTTCAGAATTCTTCTCTAATTTGGTTTTGTTCTTCAATTGCTCTGATCAACCTTCTTCTATAATTCATTTTCTTCCACTATATTCTTGATTTTCTCTGTAAATGTCTCCATAATATATCTGATATGACTGCATAACTCGGAGATACGTTAGTAGTAATATTTATGTGGTTGTTGTCATCAAAATCAATACCTAGGATATTAACCATCTCCCTCTTTTTGATGATGACAACCATATAAATATTTGAGAGATAAAATATAATATTTTTATATTTGACTCCCCCTAACTCTATGCACTCCCCCTATCATTTTGCCTAGTATATTTATACCTTTTCTCCCCCTTTGTCATCAATAAAAAGGGTAAAAAAGAGTCGTTTAAATCACTGCTAGACAATATGTAGAGTTTGTATATAGAGATAAATGCATATAAATAAAACACTTGAGGGGAAACCAAATCAATTCAAAACTTGAAATAAACTTATCAAATAATAAGATGAGTTTTAGAGTTACCGACTTTGCCGATGCCAATAACAAATTCTTTTCATATTTATCCAAAGTTCAATAGATTTCTTGTCATATGCTTTGAGCATCCGCTATTTGGTATATATTGTTTGATACCTGAAAAATTATAAAGTATGCACACTGGTACCCTTTTTATTTTGGGGTCCATGAGGTTATGTTTTGGGATGCCAAACCCATGAAGAGTTTGAATGTCCTTTCAAAATATAATCATTAGATGAATGAACCTTATTAATAAAATTATCAATATATTTTTCTTTTTCAATATCATCCATCCTTTTTGGAACCCATAAATTAATGAACCTATTTGGAGGTTTTAACTTTAATTTCCTAGGTTTTGGTTTGAACTTGGTAGCCTTAACAAACTTAGTGTTTTGAGTACTATTTTTCTTTGATTTAGCCTTAGGGGTGTATCCATGTCCATGTTTATTCCTAGTGTGTTTAGATGTAGATAATAAGTTTTCTAGATTATCCTTCCCTTTGTTAAATTTATCGATATCATTTTTCATTTTGTCAAAATCCTTATTATGGTTAAGAATACATTGTCCAGAGATGTTATTTTGTCATTCAGATCAGTGATCTGTGACTTCATTGAAAGATTTTCTGATTTTAAGGATTCATTTTCACTTTTTAGTTTTTCAAAACTTCCAAGTGTCAAATCCTTTTCATCATTATATCTATTAAGTCTTTCAATTTCATCTTCTAGACATTGTTTTTCTTCAGTTAATCTTTCATTAAATATTTTTAATCTATCTATCTCTGCCAAACTATTGTTGTACTCTTTCCTAAGTATTTTATATCCCTGATACATATCATTCAAAACATTAGTAATTTCTTTATTAAAATTCCATACCTGGTCATCCTTTGCCATAACGCACATGTTGGCATTTTCTGTTTCTGAATCACTATCACTTGATGATGTATCTGAATCATCCCATTTTGCATTGAATGCCTGTTTCCTCTCCTTATTGAAAGTGTTTGAAAAGTACTTTGATTTCTTCAGGTTGGGGCAGTCTCTTTTCAAATGACCGGGTTTATCACATTCGAAACACTTAACAACATTTCCATTTCTAGAATTATTGTTGTTAGTTTTTCGAAGTTTGTTTGTTATCCAATACTTCAAGAATTTCTTGAACTTCTTGGTCATAAACTCGATATCATCATCAACAGCATCATCATCTGGTTCATCGTTGTCGATCATAGCATTGAGTGCTAGTGATTTCTTCTCATTTGCCTGATTCTCTTTTCTAATCTGCAACTTTACTTCATAGGACATTAGGTTACCAATTAAATCTTCTATTTTCATAGTACTAATATCATTGGCTTCTTCGATTGCCAGCGTCTTCTGATCCCATTCACTAGGAAGTGAATTCAAGATCTTTCTGACTTGGTCTTCTTCAGTAATTTTCTTTCCTAATGATATTAAGGCATGTACTATATCTTGAAATCTAGAATACATATTAGAAATAGACTCATTTGGTTTCATTTGAAAGAGTTGAAACTGGTTAGTTAGCATAGATATCTTCGTTTGTTTTACTTTACAGGTGCCTTCATGTGTGACTTGCAGTGTTCTCCAAATTTCATATGCAGAATTACAAATAGACACTCGATTAAATTCATTTCTATCTAAGGAGCAAAATAAAATGTTCATGGCCTTAGAGTTATTAAGTGCTTGTGTCTTTTGGTCTAGTGTCCATTTTGAATATTCAGTTTGAGGCTCTATGTACTCTATTTGGGTAATGTTCCAAATATCCAAACCATTAGATTGCAAATAACATTTCATCCTACAAGCCCAATATGCATAACTACTGCCATCAAATAGAGGGGGTCTAGTGGTAGATTGCCCTTCTACAAAAGTGTTTAAAAATGTGTTACTAGTGTCATTAGCCATTTATACTTTTCAAAAACCAAGTTATGAATTTTTGAAAACCAATGCTCTGATACCAAATGTTAAATACTGGAGTGTCTACAACACAATGTTGGATCTTAAGGCTATTCAAACACTAGAAGTGAAGAAATGTGTATTAACTAATTACTTATGAATATAAAACTGTATTTACTCAAATTGCAAATAGAAAGAAGTAACCAGAGAATAAGTAAGTAATAAAGTAAAATGCAGTAATGTAAATAACACCCGGATTTTTATACCGGTTCGGATTAACCAATCCTACATCCAGTCCTGCACTCTATCGTGCAGAATTCCACTATAATCGCTTGCTTTCCACGGGTGGTAAGAACACCTTTACAATCTTGGTTTCACGGGCGACAAGACACACCCTCTTGATTTTACAGGCTACAAGAACACCTTCTTCTTATCACCAACAACAAACTATGGCAAGTAGTTGTATCTTCAATACAGGTTCAGTATAACTATCCTATAGACCTCCAATGGCAATATATCTTTGAATTCTTTGAGGAATAGGATGAAATTAGAGAGAGAATGATGTGAATCAAGGTTTTAAATATCGGATTTCGGTCGCGTTTCATCTCGGAATTTTTACACAATTTATCTCGTATCGGGGGAGATCTCGGACGAGATGAGTACATATCGGGTGTACATCTCGGATTGACATCTCGGGTCTTATAATGCATCTCGGGAATATCTCGGGTGTACTTATGTGTCTAAAATTGATGTGTCAAAAACAGTTATAACTTTCTTAGTAAAAATAAAAATGGTAACATACTTGATTTACATGGAAAAAATATAATTTTAGAAGAGTAATAGCTTGATTAGCTTAATTGATTTGGTAATGATTGAATAATATCCTTTTATTTGAACATAATAAAGAAGTGAAACCTTTCGCTATGACTCATTAAGATAAAAATTAAAGAATATGTTCAAGAAGTTGGTAATTTATAATTGGATTGAGTAGTTTCTTTTGAATCAATATGAAAATAAAAAATATTATGGAAAATAAGAAAAATGTATAATTTCGGATGAGATCTCGGATTGAGATTTTGATCCATATCTCGGGTGAGAATTGAATATCTCGGTCGAGATGAGTGTTGAGGGAGATATGGAGGAGATTTGATGTCTCGTCTCGTTTAAGTCTGAAAAGGAGATCTCGGGCGATATATAGGAGATTTAAAACCATGATGTGAATTCAAGTACAACTCTCTGATATTGTGTGGTTTGCAAATCGATGAAGAATTGGAGTGAAATAGTATCGATTTGCAAGGAGATTTGAAGAGTATGCAATGGATTTCTTTTGCAAATGTTTGGAGAAGAAGGAGTAAGAGAAAATGAGAATTCTTGATGATAAAATTCGTTTTCAGAGGCCTTTATATAGTGGTTAAAGAGACGTGTCTTTTGGTGAAGAGGTGGTGGGAAATGTCTCTTCATTTAAAATTTGAAATTCTGAAAAACGGCTAGCATGTCGACAACCCCCTACCCCCCTTGTCGACAAGGGTGCGTTGCAAAATGAACAGCAACACTAATAAGTGTTGCAAATTTTCAGCAATTCAAATTACCTTATATTTGTGGATTTTTGTGATTCGGTTGAGGTCAATGATTGATGATCTTCAAGTATAATTGCCATGAGATCTTTAACAAGATATTCTAAGGTTCAACCAACTCCTCATCACTTCAAACACCTTTATCCTTAAGAATTCTTCTCTAATTTGGTTTTGTTCTTCAATTGCTCTGATCAACCTTCTTCTATAATTCATTTTCTTCCACTATATTCTTGATTTTCTCTGTAAATGTCTCCATAATATATCTGATATGACTGCATAACTCGGAGATACGTTAGTAGTAATATTTATGTGGTTGTTGCCATCAAAATCAATACCTAGGATATTAACAGAAATCTGCTTAACAGATTGAGAATGTCAAAGATGGATAGTCCTCCTGGGACATAGGATGTGGACTTAATATCGATTAAGCCAATCCGTTGCTAAAATCATTTCTGAAACCTAAGTAGCGCATAACATGCAAATCGGCTTGGAAAGAATAATCACATAAAATAATCTCGACATTTTTACAAAGTAAACTGAGTGTTGCGAATCCATCAATCGAATTCGCAATTCTCAATGAAGTCATCAAGCCCATAATATTTAAAGAAAAAGTATCAACAAGTTCTTTTGATATAAAAGAAGGAGATGCACCCATATCAAAAGAATTAGAATAGGATAATCACGAAACAAAATAATACTTTCAAAGATAGAATGAGAAATACTTTGGCCAAGAGAAGTGTTACTAGGACCTTGCACAACATTCCGCCTTCCCTCTTTCTTGTTTGGAAGTTTGGGGCATGAAGATAAAAGATGACCCGAACTTTTGCAATAGCGACAAGTAAGGGGTTTCGGACACTTATTTGCATAGTGGTGCTTAGAACTACAATTGTAGCATACTCCATGATTAGGGATTGGAGTCTTTGCTACCGAAGTTGCTTGCTTCCCTTTCTTGTTGGGATTAGGGTTTTTGAACTTAATATGCCTTTTCTTATTGATGTTGAAGTTTTGTTTGGCATCCCCAACTTCAACATCACTTTCTTTATCGGCCTCTTCTAGTCGAAGAGTGATATCTACAAACTGGTCGAAAGGCACTTCTAATTTCAGAGGTAAAACCTTTTTGGGTTTCTTATTCAAAGCACAGATAAACCTTTGATTCTTTACAAGATCCAAAAGTTGTTGGGCAGACATGAATACGCCATCCAGAGAAGGACTACTGGATTGACCAGCGCTAGGACTGCCAGATCTAACCATTTCTCTTCTTTAAGAAAGAAAGAAAGAAAGAAAGAAGAGGAAAAAGGTTATTCTCAGAATGAATTCAAATAAACTAGATTGATAAACAAGGCATCATCAAAGAAAATAGGATAGAACGGGTCCTAAGGCTCGAATTAAATCCTAAGGCACTATTCCTAAGAGAGACTTAGGACAATGATCCTTGCTAGATTATTCTAAATTGTTCCGAAGTTTGGCTCTGATACCAAGCTGTGACGCCCCACCTCTATACTCACACTAGCCAAGGACACTACGGGGTAATGTCGTCGACTAGCACGAAGAATAAGGCTGTTGAGGAGCGACCATCTATGTAATTGCTTTGTGCGAGTACCGATATGTCAGATAGTATGACATGCGTTTCATTTAAAGAGGAAATCCGACATATCAAATACAAACTCAAAGCTACCACACAGTGGCTATGTGGCCTTTGGAAACAAATATAAAATAAGCATAACATAAATCAGTCATAGATATTCATATCATAAAGGCGGAAATAGATATGAATATAACACATAGAAGTGTACATTAAAGTAGTGGTCATACAAGATCCACTACATCACAAAAGAATAGGTACAAGTGCTAGACAAAAGAATAAGTATACATCAAGGAGTCTCTATCTCGAATGTATAATAACAAAAACTACTAAGCTAAAGTAGTTAGCCAAAAGTCAAATGACGGACCCTGATAAGAAGTCAAGTAGAAGCACCTGAAATACCTCGGTCTGACCCGAGTATTATTTAAGAAGAAAATTAATAAACGGATCAGTCTAGCTATAAATATCATATAAAATGAGATAGGATAGAGATATCATAAAAACGTTTGATAACAATAATGTCATACTGTGACAAGTATACATAAGATAACAACAAAAATCAAAGCATATCTCAAATATTCTCTGTGACGCCCCACCCCGAGACCCACATTAACAAAGAGAATTACTGGGTAATTCTGTCTATTAATGCAGAGAATAGGGCTGGTTAGGAGCGACCATCTATAATCTTGTCTTAAACATCTACTGCATACGTCGATAAATGCTCTATATTTTTTTTTCTATTTTAAGTGGATCGACATATCCAATAAATGCTTAATACAAAACTATAGGTGGCTAATGGATCTATCAGAACAACGTACAATAACAGTGTGCATATCACATCACAGAATAGTAATCATCATATATATAAATACATATACACCGATACATCCCAGTACAATACAAAACGATATACAAAAGTGGTTCAAAGACCACACTATATACATCGAATCAAAATACACATCAAAGTCAAACGGAAAGAAATATAAACTACACAAAAATGCTAGGCTGATATCCAAGCAGATGCATCAAAGCTAAGTCCTGAAACTGATAGCTAACCTGAAATAACTCGGTCTGACCCGAGTGATAAACACACGGGTCAGGCAACTGAATCTTATCGTTAGAAAGGAAATACGATAAGGTATAAGGGAAACATACATCAAGGGATCAATAATTGATAAGAATGACTAAGGTTGATATCAAGGATTGTCTATCTCTAAGAAGTTATAATTCTACACTTACTTGGGTTAATACTAGGGGATTCATGCATATAAAGAAAACATCCAAATATGATTCATGAATAAATAAACTTCTCAAAGTGGTAAATGAAACCCAAGTATAAAACCATAAAATTGAAATCACCAAAATCCTCAAGAACTCATATTTCGCCTTATTCATCTCTATAAGGCTAAGTAAACACATCAAAATATGGTGAAATCAAAATTCTCTTAACTCATAGAATAAATCTCAGATTGGCCAATAATTACATGCTAAAGCATGTTGCACGTGCTAAAGTTCTCAGACTAGTGCTAGTAATATAGTTAGGTACCCAACAGAGATCTCAAAGGCGACCGAGGTCACTTTTTTCGGATTTCTCAGATTCTCAGATTCTCAGATGACCCGAAGGTCATAGCACTAGTAATTCTAGAATGTGTCGCTAACTTTCGGAGAGGAATCTGTAAAGTGTTAACATGTGTCCCATACCACACGTTCGCACTAAACAGTTTACTAACCGTTAGTCAAATCCACATTAAAATAGAAACTCAAATGTTCACAAAAGTCATATACCTTGCCTCGTATCATCAGCATACGGTATAAAATACTAAGCTCAAACTATTCGCAAATCAAGTGAAAAAAAAACAAATCATCAGAAAACTCATCAACCAAAGCAAATACAACACACAAGACTACATGCAAGTGCTCAGGACAGCGATCTTGCATCAGCTATTTCGACCCTTTAATCATAGAATTTCAGAAAGTGATACAAATGAAAGTTGTCACATTCTTTCTGCAGTTTCCAAAACTTTAAAAATTATAGGATTTGAATAAGAAACGCAAAAGTTATGCACAAAATACTAGCTCAGGTTTGCACAAAACACTGAGTATACTACAACAACAGGACAGCGAGGGACATTTGCAATTTTAGCATAGTAAACATCAAAATCACAGGAAACACAAGAAATGAAAGTTTTAGCCACTGAAGTAAGCTTTCTGAAACATCCAAAATTATCAAATTCCGCTTAGAAACGAAAAAGTTATGGAAGATTTCGTTTCTGCCTCAACAACAGAGCAGATTTGATTTTGCTCTCGGGTTAGCAGTAGAAAAGTTCAATTTTGACATAGCTATCCTCAAAATTGCAGAAAACTCAACAAACAAAAATTGTACCCAATGAAATATGTTTTCCGAAACATCCAAAATTATCTAATTCTGATTTGAAACACAAAAGTTATGCTAAAAATACTATTCAGAAAAAATATATTTTCTGTGCAAAACCCTCTCGGGTTTGCAACTTTCATAGCAAATTCAGAGGTCCAAAAGGACTCGAAAATTGATGAAATTTGATATGAACAAACTAGATCAAGTGCACTACAATATAAAAAAAGAAAGGCATCAATCTGACACCGGATAAGCCAGATATGATCAAAAGAACAATGGACAGTTTCAGCAAAATATGATTTTTCAAATCAAAGTTTTGTGCCTAAAACATCAACTATAAGCATCAAAACGTTTTTAATTAGCGCAATTCCTTTGATTACAGTTGCTGTAAGTATTTTACTTACTTTTACAGCGAAGGAGGAGGTCGATTGGAGCTTCAAGATGGAGTATTTTAGCTGGTAGTGGCCTCTAAACTACCTGTAGAAGCTGAAACAAGAACATGCAAGAAGAGAATGGAAATCAACAAACAACCTAAACACAAAAATTGGATTTTTTGATGAATTAATCTCATGTTGGAGTTGATTACCTGTTGCAATACTCTCTAATTGATAAAAGCAACCGTTTTGATTTGAAGATTTGGAGATTTAAGGTTTTAGATTTAACAAATGGTGGAATTTTGCTCTCCTTTTCTATTTCCAGACTAATGAAGAAGAAGAGGAACTAAAAGTTTTGTACGTACAGGTAATTCATTCCTCTTTTTCTCCTTCCTGGTTGCTAATTTGCTAATGGGCTTTGGACCCAATAGAGAAAGTAAATTAGGCTAAGTAAATTTTAATTCAGCACTTGAACAAATATGCACATAAACACAATAATGAAAACAATGTATTTTTCTTCAAGTTTTAATACAACCAATTTATGCAAACATACTTACATATGAAATAAAATATTTCATATCATATAAAAAGATAATTTTAGTTTTTAAAACATTTTTATTATTAAAAACCCTTATTTTACATAAATACACAATTTACACAATTAAATGCATAAATCCTCATTTTTAACTTTAAAATTTCTACAAAAATTATTTCTTGGGTAGAAAAATCTAATCAACCATTTCAAACTCAAATTTATAACCAAAATACATTTTTATACCAAATTTCATATTTTTATTTAAATAAACACCTTTTAAAAAATCAAATACTTCCTTTAAAAATTATTAAAAGAAGTAATTGGCAATAATTACAATAATTATTGCATTTACTCAAAATAAAATCATACTTCATTTATTATTCTCACAAATAAACATAATAAAGTTACCAAAACTTTATTTTCACACTTTGTTTCCAAAATTCATTGTTTATTCCAATTAAACAATATAAAACTTTCAATTTTATTTAATTTACAATATTAATTTATAACTACCGTTATAATTTAATATTAACAGGTAATCTCCAAAACCAGGGTTGTTACAGACTCCCCTCCTTATCAAAATTGCGTCCTCGCAATTTCTAGAGAAGAGTTTGTGTTCAACACAATTATTTCATCAATCAAAGAAGGATAGACAAGCATGAGATCAAAATTCCTCACTTTCAACTCAAGATGAAAGAAGACCAAGATAAGTTTGCTCGATTAATTCTATGGTTTTTAAAGTGCACATATGGAATTACCGAACCATTGAATTTTCTGATTAATACACAAGATTTCGAAGGCGTCTCACCTTCGAATAAGAGCATAACAAGATGCTACACAAAGGACCAATCAAATGAGATTGATTTCTCATAAGCTCCTCGAGTAGAGTCGGGACTTAGCACAACTCAAACTCGAACTCTAATCAACAAGATGATTATCGATATGATCTTTCTGTATAACACTACGGAAGGAACCACACCGATACAAGATATACACAATAGAGGCAAGATAGTTCAATGAAAAGGTGGTTTCAAACTCGAACGAACGCATAAATGCACGCCGTTAGAAAATAGCACAAGAGTAAGATAATCACAAGGAACTAAAATATATGTATATACTCTCAATCAATAATTCTTAGAGTTCCAAAAATTCAATATCTTTATAGTTATAACCATAAATTTCAACTCTTGAATTTTTTTTTCAAAACTTCTTACTTGGATTTTAAATTTAAATTTATTACTCTTCATTAGAGTAAACAAATTTTAAGTTGTTTATTCTCTAATTCTTCCATAGGTATACTCTAGTTTGTAACATATTATTTTTTTCAATTTGTTTCTCAAATTTTCTAAGTGTTAGAACTTTTCGGAAAAATCGGCGGAGTCTCCTTTGTACGGAGGGCCGTATACAATTTTACAAAAATGAATTATATAATATACATCGACCATTAGGTCGGAAACACAATATATATCATCATTTAACACTTTAAAATTAATCCGAAAACATACCATCCTTTTTAGCATTTCCTTTAGCGAGTTTGCACAAACTTATATATATTCTTTTTGATCAAAATATAGTCCAACTATCCTCTTTTTACCTGTACTTAACTCAAATAGATTATATTAGTTCATGTTCATAGATAAGACGTGCTACACTTAACAATTAAGGGAAATAGAACAATTTTATTTCAGATCTGCTGTAAAGAAGACCCGTTTGGACTCAGCAAACCACAAAATATGAAAAACTTTATAATATGAAAGTTGTTCTACTCAGTTTAAGCTTTCCAGAAATATAAAGATCATCAAAATCGGATTTACGGTTTGAAAGTTATGTTAATTTTACTTTTAGCTTAAGTCTTAGAGAATTTTGCAATAGGGCAGAACTGCCTATCCACTTTCAAACCCAATTTAGGCTTAGTAAAAAGAAAAATATTTAAAAGTGATAAAAATAAACTTTATTGTTTATTGAATGTTCTTTCATTTACAAAAGGATTCAGCTAATTTTGAGTTATAAATCTCAAGTTATCTCTGTTTTAGTACAACACTTTTCTACATGAAATTTCAGTTTTTCAAATCAATTTAAAATTTGAAATTTTCCCAAACCATTTTAATTTCAAACTACAATTTCAAACAAGCTTTTTGCTAAATCATTTATTAAATGATTCTCTTTTTCCCCGAAAAGCTAAGACATATAAAATTATGATCAACCTTATGTAATTATCATAAAATATTCTATTAAGTGGAAATATTTTCATTACTTTCCAAAATCTAGCTTTAAAAACAATTAATTATGAAAACTCATTTTGGAAGAGATAATTAATTTCTTCCATTATCAAGAGATGATTATTAATTATCCATCAAAATAATTTTTTATAGTCATCATTAATTACTTGTACTAAAATATTCAATTAATATTTTAATTTTCAAACCAAAGTATTCTTTTACTTTAAATACATCATTTTATTAATCAATGCATCAAATGATATTTTCTTCTAATTAAGACATTTCCTTAATTAGAATTATTCACTTTACTTACCCAAATTACCATATTAAATTTCATAAATTTCAAATAATTTAAGGGTATTTCCTCGCCATTGATTTATAGTGAATGACCTCATTGATTGGCTGCAGAGTTGATCGAGTGATCAAAACTGCCTCGCCACTCATCCAAAACTCACTATGGTTCAAGGGCTTTATTAAACATTTAAAATAAAATTAATAATCCATCATATTAATTATTTTCAAACTTTACTTATTAAAACTCAATTTACTGTGTCTGACTGTCTCATCATAGCGTTTAGGAAATTCCTATCGATAACGTTGGCCAAACGCATCGACTAGAATTCTTAAAGCACTAGACGGACAACCCAACACAAAAATTCATTTCCTTTAAAAAGAAATACCTCATATATAATACTCAAAATTATTCTTTGGTTTTCCCAAAAACAAAATCCAATTTCTCTTAGAAACCTAACTTCAATTTTTGAAAAATTTGAAAACACAGTTTGTTACTTATTCTCAAAATCAAGGAACACAAATAGAGCTCATCGAGATATTCCCATAATACTTGATCCTCAAGATTGATGGAAAAGACTGGAGTGTTCATTATTCTGAATGGTATAACGAACCACTCACAAGACGTATAACGAGTTCGGAATGCGGTAAGAGTAACGCTATCCTCCGCAACTCGTAGCTCATGAAAAATCGACGTAGGGTCAAGGTTAGGAATGACCCTAGCACCACTTAATGGATTACAAAGAGATCAATGAGATATAGAGTAAGGTTAAGATATCTTACCGAATGAGAAGAAGAATACTAACAACATATCATTACTTCAAACAAAGTAATGCTACAATGAATAACACTGATTGAGTATCCGAAAAGGATAACTCAAAGAAACTGAATGATAAACTCAATCAAACTCGAACAATCTAGAAACTCACCCATTCCTTAGTGGAAGTCCTATTAGAAGGATAGCCGAAGGCTAACAGCTAGGACTAAGGTTAATTTAACACTTGATTGCCCGATTGGATATCAAACCCAAACAGACTCATCAAAACTCAACAAAGTCACCTTGACTGGAATTCGAGATATTTCATCAACATCTCGATACTCAAGAGTGAATTTAGAAACTTCGGAATCATCATTAACATTCCAAAGTGACAGAAATAATAAACCAACCAAAATAGGAAATCTAAATATACAATAGGATCCTATAAAACAAAGGATTGGACTTAATATCAAATAAGTCAATCCATCCCAAATCAAATGCATCTCAAGATTGTGAGTAACAAATAGATACTCACAAAAGCAACATCAAATAGAAATCTCAGAATGCTCATTACAAGCCAATCGTTGTGTATCCCCTTAATAGGATTCACAACTCTCAAATAAATACAACATGAATTCTCAAAGGAATCAATAAGCTCCATCGATACGAACTCACTCGTATCGACAAAAATAAGAATAGAATAATCTCCTAATAAGATTATTCACATGATAAGATAACATCAAACTCAATTATTAAATACTACGAAAATAATATATTCCTAGAAATATTCCATCTCAACCATACCAAAGATTCGACAAGGAATCAAAGCACGATTCGAAAACAAGCTCAAATAAAGGACAATGATTCACTCGTATTGTACTTCGAAGTATCGTGATAAACGTAATGTTCTGTGTTTATCCTACTTTGTTCTGTCCTCAGCTCTGATACCAAGCTGTGACGCCCCACCCCGAGACCCACATTAACAAAGAGAATTACTGGGTAATTATGTCTATTAATGCAGAGAATAGGGCTGGTTAGGAGCGACCATCTATAATCTTGTCTTAAACATCTACTGCATACGTCGATAAATGCTCTATATTTTTTTTTCTATTTTAAGTGGATCGACATATCCAATAAATGCTTAATACAAAACTATAGGTGGCTAATGGATCTATCAGAACAACGTACAATAACAGTGTGCATATCACATCACAGAACAGTAATCATCATATATATAAATACATATACACCGATACATCCCAGTACAATACAAAACGATATACAAAAGTGGTTCAAAGACCACACTATATACATCGAATCAAAATACACATCAAAGTCAAACGGAAAGAAATATAAACTACACAAAAATGCTAGGCTGATATCCAAGCAGATGCATCAAAGCTAAGTCCTGAAACTGATAGCTAACCTGAAATAACTCGGTCTGACCCGAGTGATAAACACACGGGTCAGGCAACTGAATCTTATCGTTAGAAAGGAAATACGATAAGGTATAAGGGAAACATACATCAAGGGATCAATAATTGATAAGAATGACTAAGGTTGATATCAAGGATTGTCTATCTCTAAGAAGTTATAATTCTACACTTACTTGGGTTAATACTAGGGGATTCATGCATATAAAGAAAACATCCAAATATGATTCATGAATAAATAAACTTCTCAAAGTGGTAAATGAAACCCAAGTATAAAACCATAAAATTGAAATCACCAAAATCCTCAAGAACTCATATTTCGCCTTATTCATCTCTATAAGGCTAAGTAAACACATCAAAATATGGTGAAATCAAAATTCTCTTAACTCATAGAATAAATCTCAGATTGGCCAATAATTACATGCTAAAGCATGTTGCACGTGCTAAAGTTCTCAGACTAGTGCTAGTAATATAGTTAGGTACCCAACAGAGATCTCAAAGGCGACCGAGGTCACTTTTTTCGGATTTCTCAGATTCTCAGATGACCCGAAGGTCATAGCACTAGTAATTCTAGAATGTGTCGCTAACTTTCGGAGAGGAATCTGTAAAGTGTTAACATGTGTCTCATACCACACGTTCGCACTAAACAGTTTACTAACCGTTAGTCAAATCCACATTAAAATAGAAACTCAAATGTTCACAAAAGTCATATACCTTGCCTCATATCATCAGCATACGGTATAAAATACTAAGCTCAAACTATTCGCAAATCAAGTGAAAAAAAAACAAATCATCAGAAAACTCATCAACCAAAGCAAATACAACACACAAGACTACATGCAAGTGCTCAGGACAGCGATCTTGCATCAGCTATTTCGACCCTTTAATCATAGAATTTCAGAAAGTGATACAAATGAAAGTTGTCACATTCTTTCTGCAGTTTCCAAAACTTTAAAAATTATAGGATTTGAATAAGAAACGCAAAAGTTATGCACAAAATACTAGCTCAGGTTTGCACAAAACACTGAGTATACTACAACAACAGGACAGCGAGGGACATTTGCAATTTTAGCATAGTAAACATCAAAATCACAGGAAACACAAGAAATGAAAGTTTTAGCCACTGAAGTAAGCTTTCCGAAACATCCAAAATTATCAAATTCCGCTTAGAAACGAAAAAGTTATGGAAGATTTCGTTTCTGCCTCAACAACAGAGCAGATTTGATTTTGCTCTCGGGTTAGCAGTAGAAAAGTTCAATTTTGACATAGCTATCCTCAAAATTGCAGAAAACTCAACAAACAAAAATTGTACCCAATGAAATATTTTTTCCGAAACATCCAAAATTATCTAATTCTGATTTGAAACACAAAAGTTATGCTAAAAATACTATTCAGAAAAAATATATTTTCTGTGCAAAACCCTCTCGGGTTTGCAACTTTCATAGCAAATTCAGAGGTCCAAAAGGACTCGAAAATTGATGAAATTTGATATGAACAAACTAGATCAAGTGCACTACAATATAAAAAAAGAAAGGCATCAATCTGACACCGGATAAGCCAGATATGATCAAAAGAACAATGGACAGTTTCAGCAAAATATGATTTTTCAAATCAAAGTTTTGTGCCTAAAACATCAACTATAAGCATAAAAACGTTTTTAATTAGCGCAATTCCTTTGATTACAGTTGCTGTAAGTATTTTACTTACTTTTACAGCGAAGGAGGAGGTCGATTGGAGCTTCAAGATGGAGTATTTCAGCTGGTAGTGGCCTCTAAACTACCTGTAGAAGCTGAAACAAGAACATGCAAGAAGAGAATGGAAATCAACAAACAACCTAAACACAAAAATTGGATTTTTTGATGAATTAATCTCATGTTGGAGTTGATTACCTGTTGCAATACTCTCTAATTGATAAAAGCAACCGTTTTGATTTGAAGATTTGGAGATTTAAGGTTTTAGATTTAACAAATGGTGGAATTTTGCTCTCCTTTTCTATTTCCAGACTAATGAAGAAGAAGAGGAACTAAAAGTTTTGTACGTACAGGTAATTCATTCCTCTTTTTCTCCTTTCTGGTTGCTAATTTGCTAATGGGCTTTGGACCCAATAGAGAAAGTAAATTAGGCTAAGTAAATTTTAATTCAGCACTTGAACAAATATGCACATAAACACAATAATGAAAACAATGTATTTTTCTTCAAGTTTTAATACAACCAATTTATGCAAACATACTTACATATGAAATAAAATATTTCATATCATATAAAAAGATAATTTTAGTTTTTAAAACATTTTTATTATTAAAAACCCTTATTTTACATAAATACACAATTTACACAATTAAATGCATAAATCCTCATTTTTAACTTTAAAATTTCTACAAAAATTATTTCTTGGGTAGAAAAATCTAATCAACCATTTCAAACTCAAATTTATAACCAAAATACATTTTTATACCAAATTCCATCTTTTTATTTAAATAAACACCTTTAAAAAAATCAAATACTTCCTTTAAAAATTATTAAAAGAAGTAATTGGCAATAATTACAATAATTATTGCATTTACTCAAAATAAAATCACACTTCATTTATTATTCTCACAAATAAACATAATAAAGTTACCAAAACTTTATTTTCACATTTTGTTTCCAAAATTCATTGTTTATTCCAATTAAACAATATAAAACTTTCAATTTTATTTAATTTACAATATTAATTTATAACTACCGTTATAATTTAATATTAACAGGTAATCTCCAAAACCAGGGTTGTTACATTCTCAAACACTAAAAAGAATGTCATATTCTTTAAATTCTTCACCAAAACACAAATATTGATAGAGCTTATCAATGCATATCATCAAAATCGGTGAAACAC
This sequence comes from Allium fistulosum, assembly GCA_030737815.1. NCBI lineage: Eukaryota > Viridiplantae > Streptophyta > Magnoliopsida > Asparagales > Amaryllidaceae > Allium > Allium fistulosum. Next base: position 906,827,252 of record CM060903.1, read on the forward strand.
AAATTCTAGAAATCAACAACCAGAAATCCAGAAAACACAAAGGGGAAGGCCTATCACAGATGGGAGCATGAAAACTCACCAACACGTGTGTCACAAATGGAACGCTATTCCATGGTCGTTAACCCATCAATTTTGAGCCGAAGCTCCACAAACGGCCCAAAGACCAAAGGTCGTTACCCCACCAATTTGAGCCGAAGCTCCACAAAAAGGGTTTAATCCCCCACGCAAACAAAGAGACATCGCACATCGCTAGTCTAAATCACAAAATGATCATCAATGATCGACAAGTGTAAATTACACTAAGCTAGTAAATAAATGAGTTAGGCTTCATGTCCCATAACCACTAGCTTAACTTAAATATTTACGAATAGATTATAGACTTCCCTCGAAAATAAGTGTCAATTACACTAAGCCAGTAAATAAATGAGTTAGGCTTCATGTCCCATAACCACTAGCTTAACTTAAATATTTATGAACAGATTGTAGATTTCCACTCGAAAAATTATTACGAGAGTTCAATCGAACAAGTCCAAGAATTAACCGACGAATTAAATGCAAGCATTTCATATCACTTGTTTTACTAAGCCATTTAATTAGATTTCTCATACGAAGGAGGTAAAGGTTTGTATATACTAATAGATTGGAAAATGGTTTTAAAAGCGAGCTTTATATTTAAAATAGTGACGAAATCATTTTAATGAAAGAGTTTTAGTATTTACTACTAGTATCGAAACCTTTGTATTTTAAAGTGACAAATCACAAACATGATTGTAAAAACAATCAATCACCAAAAATTCACATACGACAATGTGAATTAAATCCATAAAAATCGATATCAAATCCATCAAATTGATATTCCCAAAAATCGAATCAAATTGATTATTCTAGGTTTTGGAAACTTTCAGAAACCTTCCAGACGTCTGGTAGACTTTCCCAGACGTTTGATAGACTTCCCAAACGTCTAGTCCAAGTTTCTGCCATTTTTCTTTTTCTACCGTATATTTTTATTTTCTCCAGGTCCATAACCAGATGTCTGGTCTTGACCAACCAGACGTCTGGTCACCTGGTCTGGGCAACAGTTTGCGTAGGCCATGATGGCCAAAATGATTCGGGAGCGATCGGACGAGCAACGAAGACTAGGGATTTATGCCAAGCGATAACCCAGCCTTATAGGCTCTTCGATACACCCCAAATAACACGTCCAAATATCTAAAATAGGATCTTTAAAGATTTTAACTTCAAAACACCAAAATTTGGAAAATTCACCAAATCAATTCAAATCAAAAGCAAATGAACATGAATAGATGTTAGGAATTCATACCTACCAACAATGAAAGTTATAGACATAGATGTGAGTTAAAGAACTCACCTTTAAACCCAAAAACAACGAATGAGAAGCTCAAAAACAAAGGAAAGATCACCTACTCTTCAACTTCAACCCTAGAAGCTCCAATCTAAGCTTCTCTTTGATTTTAGAGCAAGAATTTGAACTTCCTAAGAAAACTAGGGTTTAGGAATTTTAATTTCCTCTTCTTTCCCCCATTTTTCTTTAGCTTGAAAGTGTTAGGAAATGGAATGAATGAATGAAGAGGAGTGGGGTGGAGTTAGGGTATTATGTTGGGTTAGTAGGCTGAAACCCAAACCCAAAGCCCAAAATAGAAAATAGCAAAATTCTATTCAACTCCAATCATATCGATGTTTATACTAAAAAAAATGGTAAACGTTGTTTTGGACTCAATAGAAGTGGTCTTGAGTCCCAATTCGACTATTTACAAAAAGTAACATTTCGGACTTTAATTCGATTAACGATGCTATATTTAAATAAAACATTTAAATATATAATCGTGAAATATGAGGGTTGTTACAGTGGTCACGTATGATGAGCGTACACGATTAGTGAGTGTACATAATAGCCAGGAGTTGGTTCCAAACTTAGGTAGAAGTGTGAGCATGTGATGGCAGCGATTGGTATGAGATCAGGCAGACATGTAGATAGATGGTCAACATAGATTCCACGGTTCGAAGTGTTGTTGTGCTTGAGTGACCATGGGGTCGAAGTAAGTGCATGGCAGTCATGGAGTAGGCGGTTAGATTAGGGATGTGGTGTGGTTACGGTACAATGCAGCTGTTTATACATTGTTTTACAGTTTTGGACCAAGCCTTCGGGAGGGTTTAGAGTAGCGCTTAATGGGTACTTGTGCTCAGTAATGGTAGTTTAAATTTAGACACTAAGAAGCACTATAGTGGTAGGGGTTTTCATTGTTCCCAAGAGAGTAGTCAAGGTCTGTATGGGGCACTAGTGCAGCAAAGAGGTCATATAAGGACATTCAGTTCCGTTCATGGACTCTCAAAGGGTAAGAATGTATATATAATTCCAAAGATAACATAAGTTGTAGTTGCTCCATTGATATTTCGTTCGGTATAGGACGGTGGTAGATATTCTCTATTTGTCTCATGTCGTTATGTTGCATGTAATTTATTAGTTGGTTGATAGTATTATTGTGCATTTTATGATAAACTTATATTGAGATATCTATATTACCCCTGCATTTTTATATGGTGATATCTTTTACATATCAGTCGCATTATATTAGTTGCATTGACTTGTTAATTACAGGAGAAGAGTAGGTTATGGTATGATTCCCTATTTTTGAGATGGGTTTACTACACTTGTTTATTGGCAGTTCTAATTATCCTTAAGCCACGTTCATGGAGAGGACCGGTTGTGCCTTAGCAGTTTCCTATTTTATTTGTATATAGTTTTGATATGCAGTATTTTGAGATAACACCCTGAAAGAAAATATGTGGTAGGATCGTATAATATGGAATAGTGGAATGGTCTAGGTAGATAGCAATAAGCAGTAAGTAAAGTAGACACCAAGACTTTATACTGGTTCGGACCTCTTGTCCTACGTCCAGTCCCTAAGCTCCTCTTAGGAATTCAACTAACCACCAACCCTCACTTAACCTGGAGGAATAGGTTTACAACTTACCCAAACAGCCGAACGGGATTTTGTGCCTTAACTACCGAAGAGGACTTCAACTAGATACAAAGAGTATTTCTGACTTGTTGTGTTCTTGATAACACTAATGAGTCTAATTGAGTACAACTTTCCTATAATCTTATCCTCGAGAGTATGCAAAGTGTTTGTGAAGATTTAGGAAATGTGAATTGCTATGAATCAAAAGAGTGTTATAGACAAAACAGGGATTCAAGCAAATGGTTTGTGATTGCTTTGAAAACTTTAGAAAATCTGAAAGTATGTTCAAGAAAATAGAGAGATTAAAGCATATATAATTGGTGATTTGCAAATGATAGAAACACGTATTTATAGGTGTAGAAGAGGTGTATCTATTTGCAAAAGATTCAGGCAAGAGATGCATCCATTACCATTGGAGAATGGTTGCAACTTGTTTCCTGGGGAATTGACCAGGCAACTTAGTACTCGGCCTCCCCATCGATCAGTTAAACAATGAGCGTTCGACATGTTAAGACCATTCGGCACGAGCACAGCGTTCGGCATCTAAAGGGCGTTCGGTATGGGATAACGTTCGGCATCTAGGAGCGTCCGGCATCGAGAAACGTTCGGTAGTGAATACCGTTCGGCCAAGGAAGAACGCTCGGCATAAAATCGTTCGGCATCCATGAACGTTCGGCCTACAAGGTATGCTCGGCATTCCCGGACTGTTCGGCATTCCAGCCTCATTCGACCTGCATCCCTCACTCAACACCACATCTCTTCCGGTACGTATCTCGTTCGGCAATCACCTGCAGCTCGTCATCCAAGGTCATTCAGTACAAATGGATGTTCGGCATTCAGAGTGTCCGGCCTCACCTCGTTTGGCATAAAGGGGGAGGCTCGGCATTCTGTTGTTCAGCCTATCTGGTTTGGCGCATAGGACTTACACTATTTGGACCGAGTTATTCAGCTACCAGGCCCACCAGAGAAGTCCAACCCACCTTCGTCTATAAATAGAGAGGCAAGGGCACAATGAAAGGGATCCTTTTTGGAGAATACTGGGGAGACTCTGCCATTTTTTAGACTCATCTTCTCTACTTAACAACTTCATTCAAGCATTTGATTCACGAATTGTATTTGTAATCAACTATTAAGAAGATCAATAAAGTTTAACCTCAAAGTGGACGTAGGCAATTACGCTGAACCACTATAAATTTGGTGTTCTTACTTTCTGCATTTAAATTAGCATTCTCTTCCTTGTTTAATTTATCTTCATCACTTATATCTCTACACAATCTTTCTCTATGAGATTAGTGACCAATTTTGGTGCTAACACAACTCTTGGGAAGAAGAAGGTGTCTTTTCATTAAAAATTCGCAGGTTCGAATTCAGTCGATTGAACAGGGAATTTCAGTTGATTGAAACTGTGCATGTTGTAATTCTGTAACAGGTTCAGTCGACTGGGAATACCTGTTCAGTCAACTGAACTATTAGTTTTTGCACAGTGAATGTTTTTCTAAAAAATGAAGTTATGAAACGTGTTCTAGTGTTTTGTGCAAGCCTCTTGAGGATAGATTTTAACAATGAATCTAAACTAAGACCTATATTTAAATCATACTTATGGTATCTTTGGTCTTCGTAGTTCTCCCTTTAGCTTTGCACATATCTCTTCCTTTTTGTTGAAGCACATTGTCATTGATCAAAATATAGCATATCAACATTCTCCCCCTTTTTGATTGATGACAATACTTATGTGTGTAATTATTTCCTCCCCCTGAATATATGCATTGTCTTTCCTACAAAACAAGGTTAGTAGCATAGATTTCTCCCCCTTTGTAATCGACAAAAAGGAAGTAATAATTGCAGAAGTATATTATCAAGAAAAAGACAATCTTTGATATGCATAACTATAGTTTAAACAACGCAAAATGTAGCATAAAAGAAAGAAGGCTATTTATACAAGTCGTTGTAGTAGTGTTCGAAATAGAATAAAAAACAATAAACCATGAGTGATCAATCTCTATCCCAATCATAGGAGCCTTCTCGTTCTGAGTATCATCTCCTTTGCCAATGATATAGCCTTTTGAATTGTCTCCGAAGGTAACCGAGCCACCATCAAAGTATGTGATTTTTGTAAGCATATCTTTGTTGCTGGTCATGTGTTTTGAGCAACCACTGTCTAGTATCCATTTCTTCTTTTTGAGTGAGACCTGAAAATAAATACAAAATTATTGGTACCCACCTTTCAATAGGGTCCTAAAAGTTAGAACTTAGGAAACCAAACCCAATTTGGTTCAGTATCCTTTTTATAAATATAATTTTTATTATTATGAACACTATCCATAAATGCTTTAATATATTTATTCCTAATTAAAATATTGTTAGTCTTTGGAACCCAAATTTTAACTATCTTAGTTTCTTCTTTTGTTCTAATAGGTTCTCTTAATAACATTTGTTGTTTTGAATCAATATTCCTCTTAAAATTTGTATTTTTCTTTTTAGGAATTTTTGACTCCTTTTTATATCCTAATCCATGTTTATTTGAGGAGGATTGAGAATTTTCTAAAATCTTAGATAAATTTTCTCTTCCTTTGTTAAAATTAGAGACATTTTTAGTGATGTTATCTAATCTAGCTTGAAGACTATTATTTTCTAACTCAACTTGTCTAATCTTAGTTTTTAACTCATGATTTTCAGAAACAATTATATCATTCTTTGTCTTTTGAGTTTCAATTTCTTGACTTAAAAGTGATAATTGAGTTTCCGAATTTGAAAGAGACTCTTGAACTTTTTCAAGTTCTTCTTCTAGAATTTTCTTTTCATCTTTTAACATATCTCTTTCAAATTCAGCTTTGTTTTGATTTTCACGAGTTTCCTTGAGTTTCCTTTTAAGAGTTTTTATTGTGCTCAAAAGTTCAGCGTTTACATCAATTAAATCGTCGAAAGTTAAATTACTAACCTCAGATTCTTGAGCCATAAAGCATACATTCGCTTGTTCATTGTCGCTATCATTTTCACTTTCAGATGAAGATGAATTTGAATCGTCCCATGTTACAGAGAATGCCTTCTTTTTGAATTTTTCTTTCTTGTTGTTGTTATTGAGAGTTCTCTGATTCTCCTTCTTTTGCTCTAGACAATCTTTGTGCATGTGACCTTTCTTGTGACAGTTGAAACATTCTATATTCGAGGATGTAGGTTTGTTCAAGAAATTCTTTTTGAATCCGTTTTTATTTCCTTTTCTATATCTTAAGAATTTCTTGAAATTTTTGGCTATAAATGCTAAATCCTCATCTTCAGACTCTGATTCTTCCTTTTTCGCATGAAAAGCTACATTCTTTCTTTCTTGTGCTTGATCTTTCTTAACCTGCATATTTACTTCATACGACATAAGATTTCCAATTAATTCTTCTGGTTTCATTGTAGATAGATCATTTGCTTCTTCGATTGCTAAGACTTTTCTCTCTCATTCATCAGTGAGTGAATTTAGAACTTTAGATACAATATCAAAATCCGTGTATTTTTCTCCTAGTCCTATTAAGGCATGATGAATGTCTTGAAATCTCGAGTACATGTCATTGATGGATTCATTTTATCGCATTCTAAAGTTTTGGAACTGGTTCTTTAGCATGGAGATCTTTATTTGTTTGACCTTGTTTGTGCCTTCATGTATGGTTCTAAGTGTATCACATATCTGATGTGCAGTAGTACAAATGCTAACACGATTGAACTCATTTCTATCCAAAGCGCAAAATAGCATATTCATAGCTTTGGCATTTTCACTAGCTTCATTCTTCTGAGTTTGTGTCCATGTAGGATAATCAGTTGTGGGTACAACGAACTCTGCTTGGGTAGCATTCCAGGCTTCGAAACTTGTTGCTTGCATATAAATTCTCATCCTTGTAGCCCAATAGTTATAGTTTAGTCCATTGAATAGGGGGGTCTTTGGGTAGATTGTCCTTTCGCAAATGTAGAACTATAGGCAGTTGTTGTGCTTGTGCTTGTGTTATTTTCCATATTATCAATATGTCTAATAACGGTGTTATGGTTATAGGACAACCTGGCTCTGATACCAATTGAAAGAAGCTATGCGGTAGGATCATATAATATGGTATAGTGGAATGGTCTAGGTAGATAGCAATAAGCAGTAAGTAAAGTAGACACCAAGACTTTATACTGGTTCGGACCTCTTGTCCTACGTCCAGTCCCTAAGCTCCTCTTAGGAATTCAACTAACCACCAACCCTCACTTAACCCGGAGGAATAGGTTTACAACTTACCCAAACAACCGAACGGGATTTCTTGCCTCAACTAGCGAAGAGGACTTCAACTAGATACAAAGAGTATTTCTGACTTGTTGTGTTCTTGATAACACTAATGAGTCTAATTGAGTGCAACTTTCCTATAATCTTATCCTCGAGAGTATGCAAAGTGTTTGTGAAGATTTAGGAAATGTGAATTGCTATGAATCAAAAGAGTGTTATAGACAAAACAGGGATTCAAGCAAATGGTTTGTGATTGCTTTGAAAACTTTAGAAAATCTAAAAGTATGTTCAAGAAAATAGAGAGGTTAAAGCATATATAATTGGTGATTTGCAAATGATAGAAACATATATTTATAGGTGTAGAAGAGGTGTATCTATTTGCAAAAGATTCAAGCAAGAGATGCATCCATTACCATTGGAGAATGGTTGCAACTCTTGGGAAGAAGGTGTCTTTTCATTAAAAATTTGTAGGTTCGAATTCAGTCGATTGAACAGGGAATTTCAGTTGATTGAAACTGTGCATGTTGTAATTCTGTAACAGGTTCAGTCGACTGGGAATACCTATTCAGTCGACTGAACTATTAGTTTTTGCACAGTGAATGTTTTTCTAAAAAATGAAGTTATGAAATGTGTTCTAGTGTTTTGTGCAAGCCTCTTGAGGATAGATTTTAACAATGAATCTAAACTAAGACCTATATTTAAATCATACTTATGGTATCTTTGGTCTTCATAGTTCTCCCTTTATCTTTGCACATATCTCTTCCTTTTTGTTGAAGCACATTGTCATTGATCAAAATATAGCGTATCAACACACCCCTCATAGCAGGCTTAAGTCTGACCCACATTTTGTCTTTGTTTGTTTATGTCATGATAACTCTAGAATAATCGATTGAGTGGCTTAGAAGTCAGGTGTTTTTGGGGATATGCTATCAGGATGTGCAACTAGAGCATTTTGGAGGTATGACATCAATATTATGGATATGTATACTTGATATTTTAGTAGTACGTGGTAGACATATTATTATGTATATAAGACCTATTGTATTAGATATTATTCAAAACTCCATGTTGTTGGGAGTTGTTATATTCCGACTTTATATATTAGTATTTATTTATCAGTTAGTTCTGCTAGTGCAGTCTCTTATATTGTCCACCATGTTCTGTTCATGTATATTCGATATATTACATGTTATCATTCCGTTATGAGATCTCATCGATGTCTTGGTATGGTGTTTTGTTTTAAGTTTACCCTAACAATCTATATTTTATGGTATTCGAAAGTCAGGGGTTGGTGTGAGGCATGGATTTTTGGATATTACAAAGGATGGATTATTATATTTAGTATCATAGCTTTGGCTCAACACGTAGGATTAAGTAGACCAGTTTGAGTTAAGCAACTTGGTAGAATGAGGTATGTAAAGAGAGCATACTTGTATTTTTCCTACTATATTATACCATACACACCCAATGTCTTCTGGACTTTGATTTATTTATATCGCTAGTTGCAAAGGTATCTTCGTCTAGCTATCAGTATAAGAAAACAAAGTAAACGAGCGACTACAGATAGGCAGTCTGAGATGCCCGATTAATTCATAGACTATTTAGCTACCGCAAGGGATGTCCCATCGCCCGCGAACATTTCTCGCAGATGCGATCGGTGGTAGACGTGGTTTGGCCCTTGGGGTACTAGTATTTCTTACTTCACTGGTTTTAGACTATTTGAAGTTGTGTCGGGATTTCCTTAGCCTTAAAGGAAAGCCATATCTAAGTTCTGAGATTGTTGCTGAGACACAACCTTGGACATGTTCATGAGGGAGCTTTCGCCAATATAGACTTAGGAGAATGTTCTCATAAGGAAAATTGTTTCTTGACATTTGGAGAGTGCAGGCTGGCTAGGTAGAACAAAATGGTAGAAAAGGCTAATAAGCGGGCTTGTGACTTGGAATGAATTCAGGCATCGCTTTGGGTCTCGGTTCATTTCTGAGATCGAGAAGGGCAAGTAGCTTGAGCAGTTCATTCATCTTGTGTAGGACAGCTTGTCAAAGAAGGAGTACGTTGACCAAATTGAATCTTTAGGTTTGATCAAGGGATTGAGATGGTCGGTACTCCATTGGTGTGGGAAAAGGAGTTTTCCTAGGGTCTTAAAGCATCGATTGGGGACTTATTGCTTAGTCTTATCCCTGTTATGGGGCTACTTTTGAAAATCTTGTTATATGGTTCTCCTCCATGAGAGCACTCGTGATGTACCATTGGAGGTAGCGAAAAGCAAATCGAAGGTCCAACCAAAATACAAAGACCAAGATACAAGGAAAGTTCGAGCTTATGCGAAGAAGAAAGCTGACCAACTATGTCACTCCTATAGCATATAGGACTATTTCGCTATGAAATTTCATCCAGCTAAAGCGAAGCATAAGTGCTTCAATTATGATTGGCTTGATCACTTGGGAAAATTTGTCCTACTATTCAAAGGGGAGGGCAAGTGATGATGACTTATGCCTTTCAGTTATTACCAGGTCCTAGCAGGCCTATTGCTTAGGAAAAGTGAAAGGAGCTTATGTGGTAAGTTATGCTTGGTATTTGGGGTGCTTGGTTTTATTCTTTCCGATACTTGAACTTTTTATTCACCTATTACTAGTTACCTGGTAGATAGGATAAACTTGACACCTTTCATAGTATTTAAGTTCTTTTGTAAAAAACAAACCTTGCATGTGTAGCCTTTGTTGCTAACCTAGGGTGAAGCGACCGAGAGTACTACCATTCAAACTTGATGCATGAGCTTTTAAGTTGAGTGGGGTTAGTCGATGAAGTGTGACTTGGATTTGCATCCAAGTATGGTTTGATGGATGCCCAATAATGAGTAAAGACCAAGCAAATGACTTATGGGCGTTTTCTAGATCATTCATATTATAATTATATTTCCTTGTATTTGTAAACCCTAGGTGATGAGAGTAAACTCTATGCTGAAAAGGTCCATTCATGTACCACTTCTTAATCCCTAGTTCGAACATAGAGTTTCTAGGTGATTTGCACCGATTAGGAAAAGTGTTTTCACTTGATTCTTACAGGCGAGCACTTGAGTCGAATACTTAAGGTGATTGAGAGATTTTCAAAGTGTGGCCTTAATCGTGTGAGAAGATTTCAGTAGTCGGATCAAGGAACCAGATCGAAGTTTGCATGAGAAGAGTTGGGTGGCCGAACCTAATTTTACAAAGAAATCTTACGAGCAAACGAAGGGTTGGAACGGGCATCGTGTCATTTTGGTGTCATTTTGGATGATCTTTAGACACTATAAATTATAAGTATAATACCATTAAGGTTTCTTGGGATAGTTCGTGGAAGGATTTCTTGATTGGTATTATGGCGATTCGAATAATTTTCTAAGTGACAAGATGATACTTGCCTAGGCGAGCGTCATAGTACACTTAGTACATTATTCTCGTTAACATTGTGCTGTTGAGGTGAGTTTGAACCCAAGCAAACCCAATCATTAGTATATTATTGTTTAATGATGATTTAATTAGAAGAGTTTTCTCATTTGGAGAATGAGTTCTATTCGGAAGAAAAGAAAAGTTGAGGCTTAGATTGTTGGATTTATTCGAGAGTTTTGAGACTAGATGATCTGGAATATAGTGTAAGTTTCCTTTTCATAGCGGGAGGTGTAACAGTCTTTTGTGTATTGTATCTATAAAAGGAGTTGCACCACTTAGTCATTTTGTTCACCTTAGATGTCGACCAGGCACATAGGGTTTATGGCTTGACATGCGCGTTCTGATTGTTGATTTGTTACTGTGCGAGTCGGTATAGACTCTTTCTGAATGTTCAATTGTTTTGTATGCTTGTTTTTGCTTGTTGATTGGTTGTTTATATGGTAATTATATGCTGATTGTTTATTGTTGTTTGTTGATGTTGCTTGCTATTGTCTGTCATTATTCATGTTTGCTTGCTATTTTTTAATGTTGTTGTTGCTATTTGCTGTTGGCTGATGTGATTGTTTTCGATCTTGTTGATTGTTTGCATGTTTGATAGTTTGTATGTTAGTTATCGTTGCTTATCATTGTTTGATTGTTGCTTATTGTTTATTTTGTTGATTGTTATTGATTGTTGTTGCTTGTATGATACTTGTAATTTTCTATTAAAGCATGTTCGGAGAGAGACAACAATAGCTATCTAAACATAGATCGCATATCATCCATGCCCACTATGGGGTTGAGATGGGATCTATACGGGTCTATTGCCTTTTGACGTGACTCGGAGTCTATGGTATTTTTTTTATCGACTCACTTGGGCTTACTCTCCAATTGGTTAGGTACTTGAGAGCTTGAAGCAAAGCTATTTAAATGCTTATTTATTTAGGTTTGCATTTAAATGGCGAGAAGCTTTCTTAAAATGAGTTATGTACTTTTGGAAAATGTGGGATAATGCTAGTTATATCATTTCTCCTAGTTGTGTGATACTTTCTAATTTGGGAGTTTCTGTAACGCTAGCAGCGTAAGGGAAGTACTGCTAAAATTTTCCATAGTTGAGGCTCGGGAATTTTAGTTAGTCCTGTTATTTTCTCATATTCGTATGAATTTCAATGACAAAATTCTTTTAAGGAGGGGGAATGTAACACCCGCAACTTTAACAACTGAATATTTAAATGATTAATTTAAATATTTAATTGTTGGTTGATAGAACGACCGCTATACTCAATTTTTCGGAGACAAATGAATTAGGACTGAAGGCACCCGTTGTTAAGGCAATATTCCATTATGAGAAAAATGAGTACAAACTTGGCTATGTTCAAAGTCAATGAATTTTTAGAGCAAATAGTGTTTTCATTTGGATGAAATGAATTTGGGCTAATCCCATTAGTTGCCCATAAGTTAGTTATATGTAGCTAACTCCTTATTCATGTTCATTTCAACGTTACATTTCCTCTTCACTCTAATTACTTCTCTAATCTCCTCTTAATCTCATAACCTTAAATCAATTAATTCAAGCTTAAACAAAATTTCTAAATTCAAATTAAAACCACCATAATTCCTCTCATCAAATTCTTTACATAACCGATCAAGGAATTACCATAAAGTGGAGTTCGGAGCTTGATCTGACCTTTAAAGAGAGCATGGATTCATATTTTTTATAGTTAGAGCTTGATTTGGTGAAGAAGAAGGTGAATGGGATGATTCTCCTACTTAAATTATTTGTTAAACTTCATATATTTGTTTATTTATGATTATGGAGTTATACGAAATAATTTGGAGAATTTTGATTTGATTTAGGCTTATATTCATGTTATAAACATGATATATTAATTCATTATTTATTAAAGACATTAGTTACTATTTTTGAAATAGTTAGTAAGCTAAGAAATGAGTTTCGGGTTAATTCGATGATTATTTATGATGTCATGGATTGATTGGTTATTTATTAAGAGATATGAGGATGTATATATCATTAGAAAGTATTAATTAAACCATTGAATGAGTTTTAGAAAAGTTAATAAGTAATTAAGTAAATTATGAGCTCTATACTTATTATTAAAGTGATTAGAGGCTTAATGAAGCTTAATTTGTACTTATAAATATTATTTAAGTAAAGAAATAATTTTATAAGTGAATGTATATTTTATAAAATAGAATGAGATTTTATAAAATAGCATAAATGATATATTTTATAAAATGAATGAGATTTAATAAAATAACATAAAAGAAATATTTTATAAAAGTATGTGAATTTATAAAATAGTAAGACGGAATTATTTTATAAAATGATCATAAGGTTTTATAAAATAATTATAAGACGAATACTTGATTTTAATGAAGAAGTTAAGTATTATAAAGGCTTAAAATGATTTATAAGCTAGTTTTGTATTTTATAAAATAATGGAATTTTTTTATAAATAGTAGAAAGAGATACAGGACTTATATTAAAAAGTTTAGTGAATAAAAGTAAGATTTGATTAAGTAATAATTGAATCACTTATTTAAATATACGTGTATGTATATGTATATGGGTAAGTATACGTATACATATATTTGAAGATACATAACAATCCAAACAATTTGTATCTTGTAACTAGAATTGCCATGTATGTTTATGTGTATAAAAATATGCATGCAATTGTATAAATGAATATATACCGATGTATATAAGTGCATTACAGACATCTCATGTAGCCATAACGACTATCGTATGCACTAAGTCTAACATGTGATTTTTATAGCGAAGTGTGCTTGTGTACGTGTGTATGAATATGCATAAATGAGTGTATTGGCATGTGTAGGCATCACGTGAGGCAAGATGGCCGGTTGAGTACGTTTTGGCATGATTAGAGGAAGCCGTGTCATTAGAGGTGCCCATTGAACTCTACGCATGCAAAGAGTGGATTTCATGTCTAAATCGATTTTCGAACACATAAGGAACCACTTCCAAAACATCAACTAATGAACTCCAAAGGAGGTCCAATGCGGTGAAGGCGGGCTTGGAAAGCTAGGTGGCGCATCGGATAAAGCAATGGAGGAAACGTCACACGATACAACGACCGTTGTGGGTGGATGACACCTGCCCTAGGCTTACTGCATGTGATTGGCTACTACTGATCCATCGATGGTAGACCACCGATGCATTAGTGGTGCACGGACCTGCGCAGTAAGCCTAGGCCGGATGCCAATTAACGTGGGGTTTCCCCTTGGATCCAGATGCCACTTGACGTGGGACTTCGGTGTGAATTTAGAGAAGCTTCAAGCAACTTGGGAAAGTGGAATGTAAGACAAGGCTTGAGATTCAGATGCAAAAATAAGAGGTGCATAAGTGGTCGGCAATTATCACTAAATCATTCGGGCAAGCGGTCAAGGAAGCGATCAAGGCAAGAGGCGCAGGTCATGGACTATACTATAGGAATGGTAGGAGATCGAGATATCGATCGAGAGCCAATCAGATACGAGAGTATAACGATCAAGTTCGTGGTCACGTACGATGCGCTTGTACGATTAAAGGGAGTACATAACAGCAAGGAGTCAATTCCAGACTTAGGCAGATGTATGAGCACGTGATGGCAGCGATTGGTATAAGATCAGGTAGATGATGGTCAACATAGTTCCATGGTTTGAAGTGTTATTGTGCTTGAGTGAACCATTGGGGTCAAAGCAAGTGCATGGCAAGAGAGTCAAGTAGTAGACGGTTAGATTGGGATTGTAGTGTAGTTCAAGTATTAAGCATTCGTTTATACATTGTTTTATAGTTTTGGACCAAGCCTTCGAGATGGTTCGGAGCAGTGCTTAATGGGTACTTGTACCCAGTAGCAGTAGTTTAAATATAGACACTAAAGAGCAATATAGTGGCAGGGGTTTCCATTATTGCCAGGAGAGTAGTGTAGGTCTGTACGGGACACCTGTGTAGCAAAGAGGTCGCATAAGCATGCTCAGTTCCTTTCATGGACTCTCAAAGGGTAAGAATGTATATATGATTCCAAAGATCATATAAAGTGTAGTTGCTTCATTGATATTTCGTTCAGTACAGGACGGTGTTAGATATTCTCTATTTGTCTCATGCCATTATGTTGCGTGTAATTTACTGGTTAGTTGACAGTATTATAATGCATTTTACGATAGACTTATATTGTGATATCTATATTACCCATGTATTTGTATATGGTGATATATTTTACATATTAGTCACATTATATTAGTTGCGTTGACTTGTTAATTACAAAGAGCGGATTATGGTATGATTCCCTATTTTTTAGATGAGTTTACTGTACTTGTTTATTGGTAGTTCGGATTATCCCTAGGCCATGTTCATGGAAAGGACAGGTTGTGCCTTAGTAGTTTCCTATTTTATTTGTATATAGTTTTGATATAGTATTTTGAGATAGCACCCCTCATAGTAGTCTCTAAGTCTAACCCTCATTTTGTCTTTGTTTGTTTATATCATAACAACTCTCGGATACTCGATTGAGTACTTTAGAAGTCAGGTGCTTTTGGGGATATGCTATTAGGATGTGCAACTGGAGCATTTTGGAAGCATGACATCAATATTATGGATATATATACTTGATAATTTAGTAGTATGTGATAGACATGTTATTATGTATATGAGGCATGTTGTATCGGATATTATTCAGAACTCGGTGTTGTTGGGAGTTGTTATATTCTGACTTTCTGTATAGATATTTATTTGTCAGCCACTTCAGCTAGTATGGTCCCTTATATTGTTCATCATGTTATGTTAATGTATATTTGGTATATTATATGTTATCATTCCATTATGAGATCTCATCGATGCCTTGGTATGGTGTTTTGTTTTAATTTTACCCTGATGGTCTTATTTTGTGGTATTCAAAAGTCAGGCGTTGATGTGAGGCATGAATTTTGGGTGTTACGAAGGATGGATTGTTATATTTAGTATCACAGCTTTGGCTCAACACTCAGGATCAAGTAAACCGGTTTGAGTTAAGCAACTTGGTAGAAGGAGATGCGTAGAGAGAGCATACTTTTATTTTTCCTACTATGTTATCCCGCATACACCACATGTCTTCTGGACTTTGATTTATTTATATTGAGGGTTGCTAAGGTATCTTCGTCAGGCTATCAGTATGAGCAGATGGAGTACTCGAGCAACTACAGATTGGCAGTTTGAGATGCTTGATTAGTTCACAGACTATTTAGCTACTACGAGGGTTATCCTGCTGCCCGTGAACATTTCCCGCAGATGTAGTCGGTGTCAGACTCAGACATGGTTTGGCCCTTGAGGTACCAGTATTTCTTGCTCCATCGGCTTTAGACCATTCGAAGTCATATTGGGATTTCCTTAGCTTGGACAAGTGCATGAGGGGGCTTTCGCCAATGTATACTTAGGAGAACGTTCTTATAAGGAAAATTGTTTCTCGACAAGTGGAGAGCAGAGGCTTTGGTTGGGTAGGAAAAAATGGTAGAGAAGGCTAATAAGAAGGCTCGTGACTTTGAAATAATTCAGGCATCGCTTTAGGTCTTAGTTCATTTCTAAGGTCGAGAAGAGCATGTAGCTTGAGCATTTCATTCATTTTGTGTATGGCAACATATCAAAGAAGGAGTATGTTGATCATTTAATCTTTTGGGTTGATTAGGGGATTGAGATGGTCGGTACTCCATTGGTGTGGGCAAAGGAGTTTGCTTAGGGTCTTAAAGCATCAGTTGGGGATTCATTGCTTAGGGACTATTAGGGGCCACTTTTGAAAGTCTCGGTGGATGGTTCTCCTTCGTGAGAGCACCCATGAAGTGCCATTGGATATAGCGAAAGTGTAAAGCAAATCGAATCTCTAACCAAAGCATACCAAGATACAAGGAAAGATCAGGCTTATGCGAAGAAGAAACTGACCTACTATGTCACTTGTGTGGCATATGAGGCCATTTCGCTATGAAATGTCATCCAGCTAAAGCAAAGCGTAAGTGCTTCAATTGTAATTCGCTTGATCACTTTGAGGAAGAATTATCCTACGTTTCAGAGGGATGGGAAAATAATGATGACTTATGCCTTATGGATATTACCGGGTCCTAACAGGCCTACTGCTCTGGAAAAGTGAAAGGAGCTTATGTGGTGGGTTATGCTTGGAATTTGAGGTACTTGTTTTTTTCATTCCAATTCCTGAGCTATATACCCATATATTGCTAGTTAGTTAGGAGATATGCTAAACCTGACACCTTTCATAGTAGTTAAGTTCTTATGTAAAGACAAACCTTGTATGTGTAGCCTTAGTTGCTAAGCTAGGGTGAACGACTTAGAGTACTACCATTCGAAATTGATGCATGAGTTTTCAAGTTGAGTGGGGTGGTCGATTAAGTGTGACATGGATTTGCATCCAAGTATGGTTTAGTGGATGCCCAATAATGAGCAAAGACCAAGAGAATGACTTATGGGAATTTGCCTAGAGCCATTCGTGTTATAATTTTTTTTTGAGAAAGACGGTTGTGTAGTGATAAACTACACAGCCGGTTAATAATAATAGTAGAATAATAGGAAATAAGGTTCGGTTGACAAGCCCAACCGGTGGCCAAAAAAATAGGCTAAGCTAATTAACATAATAATGTACATAAGAGTTAATGGATTATAGGATGGGACACTATCACCGTAATCGATGATTCAACAGACAAAATGGGGTCAAACAGATTCGCTTAGGAGCTGCTACCGTGGGTTGGCGCTGGTGCTGGCCATTGATTCCGCAGAGTCAGTAGGAGCAGACCTCAGTCGAAATCTGAAGGGGGCCGAGTTGGTACCTGTCCAGTAATTGAAAAGTTGTGAGATTCGACTACAGATGGCCGTGGTTGAAGATCTAGGTTTGTTGAAGACATAAGCATTTCGTTCTTTCCAGATGCACCAACAGTAAATGGTGATAAAGATGTCGAGATTGTGATTTCCGAGGTCTTGCTGCCAGTATTCAAAAAATGAAATGAGCTCCGGAATGTAGCCCAATAGATGCGCGCTGGTTGGGGCCCAAATTGCGAAAGAGAAATCACAGTCTAAGAAAAGGTGGGTAATAGTTTCGACTTGAGAGGAGCAAAGTACGTAGAGAGGATCAGTGGGGATGTTTAAGCGAATAAGTCTGTCTTTGGTGTTGATGCGGTTACGAATGAGGCACCATTGGAAGAAGAGGAATCTTGGGTGTGAGTGGCAATTCCAAATCCTGCTGTAGGGGAAAAGACGGCCAGGGTGGATGAGGAAAGAGTAGCGAGATGATACGGAGAAGCCTTTGGATGGATTGAGTGCCCAGGTGAAGCGGTCTGGTGAGTGGGATAGGCGAAGGGATTGTAGGATTTTCGAAGCTGCGAGAAGCTCATTGAAAGTTTCGATGGAAAAAAGGGAGGGGGGATGAAGGCTACTGGGGCCCAGGTGACACAGGGTATAGGTGGTGGCAAGTTGTAGATTTAAGGAGGAGAAGAGGTTAGGTAGTGTTTTAGCTAGGGGGGAAGAGGCCACCCACGTGTCATGCCAGAATAGGCAGTTGTTGCCATTGCCTATTAAGACTTGAAAGAGGGATTTGACTCGGGGGATGGTGTGGAGGACATTGGACCAGAATGGAGAAGGTCTGCAACTGGGGGGAGGTGTAGGGCTAGGTGTGGATTAGAGTAGTGATATGAATGTAGGATCCAATCCTTCTAGAGGAAATTATCAGGGGAGAGAAAACGCCAGAGCCATTTTGTTAATAGGGCAGTGTTGAGCGAGGGGAGATCCGGGACACCAAGGCCACCATGGCGTTTTGGGAGGCAGACTGAGCGCCAGTTGATAAGGCATTTTGCTTTGGAGCCATTCCATAAGAAGGTCCTGCGAGATTTGTCAATTTTATTGGAAACCCAAGGGGGGAGTTTGTGGAAGGAGATCCAGTAGGAGGGGATGGCAGAGAGGACCGATTTAACTAAGATTAATCTACCAGCTGTCGAGAGGGAAGCAGCTTTCCAGGATGCAAGGCGGGATTCAATTTTGTTGATGAGGGGTAGCCAGTCAGGACGCGTGAGTCTGGTGGGCCGAATAGGTAGGCCCAGATAGGAGATTGGAAACTGGGAAAGTTTGCAGTTGAGGACAGCAGCGGTTGCGGGACCAAGGTGGTTGGTATTGCCAAGCATGATAAGGGAGCTTTTGTGGAAGTTGATGGAGAGGCCAGAGATTAATTCGAAAACATAGAGGAGAACTTTGAGGCAGTGGAGGTGATTAGGATTGGGTGAGGCAAAGGGGATGGTATCATCAGCAAATTGAAGGTTGGATATTTGAAGGTTAGATGTAGGGATGCTGATTCCGGCCAAGTGGTTGTTGGAGATGGACAGTTTAATCATGCGGTTGAAGACATCTGCAATAAGAACAAAAATTAGAGGGGGGAGAGGGTCTCCTTGACATAGACCTCTCGTAGACTTGATCAGACCACCAAGTTCACCATTGACTAATACAGAAGACATGCTGGAGTTCAGGATAGAGGATATCCAGGAGCACCATCTCGGTGGGAAGCCTCTATGTCGTAATAGTGCGAGAATGAAGTTCCAGTTGACTGAGTCAAAGGCTTTAGAGAAGTCAAGTTTAAGTAGGATTCCTGGGGTGTTGGTTCTGTGATAGAAAGACACCACTTCTTGAGTGGCGGCCACACAATCAAGGATATTGCGACCGAGTATGAAGGCCGATTGCTCCAGGCCAACTAGAGGGGATATTACAGCTTGAAGTCGGTTTGCAAGGATTTTTGTAATGATTTTGAAGGTGGTGTTGAGGAGGCTGATAGGTCGAAAGGAATCAAGGGAGGAAGGGTCATTAGTTTTTGGGATGATGGAAATGATGGCATAATTGATTCGTGCAACCGAGCTGGGATCATTTTGAAATTCAAGGCACATGTCTATAATGTCAGATTTCACTGTACTCCAGAAGTGTTTGAAGAAAAGGGGGCCAAAGCCGTCAGGTCCAGGAGCTTTATTGTCCGACATATCTTTGACTGCAGTCCAGATTTCTTGTTCCGTGAAGGGGTGATCTACTCGTAGACTTTGAGGGTCAGGGTAAAGGAGACTCCAGTCTATATCTGGTAGAGGGGTGGAAGGTTTGCCTAGGATGTTGCGGTGATGGTTGGTGAAGAGGTGGAGGAGATCGGATTGGTCTGAGTAGGTGATGTTGTTGTGTTGAATGTTAGAGATGGTCGAGGATCTGCGACGCCCATTTGCTAGCCTGTGGAAGTAAGCCGTGTTTCTATCTCCTTCTTCAAGCCACTTTGCTCTGGATCGTTGTTTCCAACCAATTTCTTCCTGTTTAAGGAGCCTATCCAATTCCTTTTCAAGGAGGTTCAACTGTTGTATTTCTGGTTCGATTAGGGGTTGAGATTCCGCGAGGATATTAAGGTTGAGGATTTCATCTTGGACTTGTGAAATCTGAAATTTAAGGGAGCCCCAGATGTATTTGGCCCATGGTCTTATCAATTTTCTGAGCGAACGGAGCTTGGCCACAATACGAGCAGTAGGAGATTCTAGATTGGTGGGTTGAGACCAGGCCAACTTGACAAAATCATCAAAGGATGTCTCTAGAAGCCAGAGTTGTTCGAATCTAAACGGTTTGTGGATGGTGTTCAGAGAGCCAGAGTCAAACAGGAGGAGGCAATGGTCCGAGATCGTGGTTGCCAATCCCGAGACAGATGAGAGGGGATGTTGGTCTTCCCAGGCTGTGTTGAAGAGGAATCTATCTAATTTGGCCAGGGATGGGTGGTCTCTACGGTTAGACCAGGTAAAGAGGTGGTTACAGATGGGGGGATCAATTAGCACACAAGAATTGATGAAATTATTGAAGGCGGTTGAATCTTGGGAAAGGTTACCGGAGTTTCTTTCGGTGGGGTGTCTAGTGGTGTTAAAGTCTCCGGCAATAATCCATGGGCCATTTATTCGGGCTGCGAAGTCCATGCAATGATCCCACAAGACAGCCCTGCCTTGTGAGTCGGAGGGTCCATACACATTAGAGAAGAAGTAGATTATGCCAGATTCTGAGTTTCGCAGTGCGACATTAAGTATTGAGGGGAATTTGATAATTTGATGTAGGGACCATTTATTTTCATTCCATGCTGTTATGATCCCACCACGGGATCCAATGGCATCAATGTGGGCCCACCCAGATAAAAGTGTACCAACAGTTTGTGTCAAGTGTGATTGTGTGGGGTCAGATAACTTAGTTTCTTGAAGCATTATAATATCAATTTTGTGGGGGGACAGAATAGTGTTAACAGCGTAACGCTTATATGGGTCCCCCAACCCACGAACATTCCAAGTGATGAGTTTCATTGGGATTGGGAAATACGCTCTTGTTCTAGAGTTTGCATGCATGTGAAGTGTTCATCATGCAAACTCACACCCACGCAACGTGATAAAATTTTATTAAGCCTTTTATTTGCGGAGGAAAAAACAACAGGCAATAAAAAACTACCAGTTTGTCCAGGATCTGAAGCTGCCCCAACCAATCTGGAGCTACGCCTAACCAGTGCTGGGGAGAAGAATTTCGCTGGGTCTATCTGGGGAGTCTGAACTTCCACGTCTTGATTGAGTTCAAGTGGAGGGGCCACGGTTATGGGGGAGGTGACGTCAACGGGGTGTGTGTCGGCTTGGGCAGGGGCTGGGATAATGGGGGAGTCAGGGAGGATGAGGTTGGAGGGGGCGAAATCAGGTTCGGGAGGCTGGATAGATTGTAGGTAGAGAGGGACGGAAAGATCGAGGTCTAACATTGGGTCCCATCTATCAAATTGGGCTGGGATCCCTCTTCTAGGACCTGAAACTTCAAAAGAGGCATCTTGTAGTGGCAAAGCTGGAAGAATAGGGGGAGGCAAGGTGGCTTCGTGAAACATGGCATCAAATAGGTCGTCTTGGTTTAAGAGTATTTCAGGGGTAGACCACTTCTGGTCAAGAAAGTTGAAGTTTTGTTCAAGGTTGTAGTCCAGGCCGAGGTAGGTGGTGTCAGGGGCACGGTATGGATGAGAGTGTTGCCAGTGGTTAATGGTTAGGAGGAAGTCGGAGTTGTTGAGGGAGGCCACGAAGGAGCAGGGGGTGGAGATGCCCTCGAAGAATTGGAATTTAGCATAGAGAAACCTGTGGTCAATGAAGGCCCAGTCGCAGTCATCCAAGGCAATGAATCTGCCCATGGGTTTCAAAGCTTCTCTAATGGCATCTGAGTTGTCCTTGAGGAGTTCGGGGAATCCTTCAACTTTCGCCCATGACTCAGGTTCGAGGGAGGGGGCGGAGAAGTTATCATGATCAGCCCAGGGTCTCAGAATAACAGTACCACCTGGTTTAGCTAAGGAGCCAGTCGTGACGAAGACATTTCTCTCGATCTCAGAGTCGCAGCAGATGAGGAAGCTGTTATCGGTCATCATCCAGATTGGTCTTTCTCGATGTCCATGTTGGTTAAGGGCAGCTTGGATGTCCAGCACACTCCAGAAACCTTGGGTTATTGTGGCAATGAGGTAGCGGGCTGAGTTCTCCATGAGGAATTGAGGGCTTGGAAATTTTTTTGCGAAGAGAGGAGCTAATGGGTTTTGTGGGGAGATTTTGGGAGAGGAAGGGCTTAAGTTGGCATTGGAAAGTGGAGATAGGGCTGATGATGACGATGTGATGTGAATCGACTTTGTATCAGGATGTGGGACCCTCGCTTCTGTGGGACCAGGGGAAAGATTAGGTCTGGGAAATCGAGTTTGGGGTGCGGAATGGGGATTATTATTTGGAGGGGAGTGCTTTTTGGCATTATTAGTCTTGGAAGATGAGAGGACGGACTGCACAGGGAACGAAGCCTGTCTCTTCGAGGGGTAGGTGGATGAAAAGTGACCAAAGAATCCGCAATAATAGCAAATCTTTCCATTTCTGCATGATTTTGCCACATGTCCAATACCCGCACATTTCAAGCACCGCCCTCTGGAACACAGGAAATTGACCGTTTCCCGTGTGGATTTGAATTTTGGGACGAGTTTGGGACGCTTGGGTTTGGGAAGGAGAGGCGGAGGTTGATGAGATAACACGACTTGAGCGTAGCTGGGACCTCCCTTTTGGTATATGGGGTGTTTGCGGGCATAGCAGTAGGACACATCTGACGAGGCAAGTATCGGATCATCGGGGGGGAGGCAAACAATGGTGGTGTAGGGAGGATGGGAGGTTGGGCAGAGGCAGGATGACGGAAGTGTGGAGCATATCTGGGAGGAACAAAGGAGATTGGAGGAGGATGAGGGGTGGAGGAGGTGTTGAGAGCAGTGGGCAGGGCAGTGGTAGACGCCATTGCTAATGGATACTTGCGAGTGGAGTTTACAGGTTGAATCTTATTGAAATTGAATAAGAAATTCATTCGTGTTATAATTGTTTTTCCTTATGTTCGAAAACCTTAGGTAATGAGAATAATCACATGTTCTTAAAAGGTATTTTCTAAGGATCGATCCATTCACGTACCAATTCTTAATACCTAGTTCGAACGTAGAGTTTCTAGGTGATTTACACCAGTGAGGAAAGGGTTTTTCACTTGATTCTCACAGGTGAGCACTTTAGTCGAATTCTTGAGGTGATTGAGAGATTTTCCAAAGTACGGCCTTAGTCATGCGAGGAGATTTCAGTAGTTGGATCAAGGAACTGGATTGAAGTTCGCATGAGAAGGTTGGGTGGACGACCTTAATTTAACAAAGAAATCCTATCAGCAAACGAAGGGTTGGAATGGGCATCGTTTCATTTTTGGTGATCTTCAGACATTGTACGTTATAAGTCTAGTATAGTTAAGGTTGCTTAGGATAGTTCGGGGATGGATTTCTCGACCAGTTTTTTGGCGATTCGAATAATTTTCTAAGTGACAAGACGATACAAGGCGAGCGTTGTAGTGCACTTAGTACATTATTCTTACTAAGATTGTGCAGTTGAGGTGAGTTTAAACTATAGCAAATCCAAGCATTAGTATATCATCATTTCATGATGATTTAATTAGAAGATTTTTCTCATTTGGAGAATGAGTTCTGTTCGGAAGAAAAGGAAAGTTGAGGCTTAGATTGCTGGATTAATTCGAGAGTTTTGAGACTCAATGATCCAGCACATTGTGTAAGTACCGGGAGGTATAACGGCCTTTTATGTATTGTAATCATGAAAGGAGTTGCACCACTTAGGCATTTTGTTCATCTTTGATGTCAAATACGCTCATATGAGTTTATGGCTTGACATGCGCGTTTTGGCTATTGATTGGTTATAGTGCTTGTCGATATAGACTCATTTTGAATGTTTCATTGTTTTGTATGCTTACTATTGCTTGTTGATTGGCTGTTTGTATGGTAATTGTATGTTGATTGTTTATGGTTGATGGTTGCTACTGTTGTTGCTTGCTGTTGTTTTCCATTGCTCATGTTTGCTTGCTATTATTTGATGTTGTTGTTGTTTGTTGTTGGCTGATTTTATTGTTATCGATCTTGTTGAATTGCATGTTTGATGGTTTGTATGTTGGTTATTTTTGCATATCATTGTTTGCTATTGTTTGATTGTTCCTTATTGTTTATTATTGTTGATTGTTGTTGCTTGTTGTTGCTTGTATAATAGTTATAATTTTCTATTAAAGCATGTTCGGAGAGAGATAGCAACAACAATCTAAAAATAGATCACATATCATCCATTCCCACTGTAGGGTCAAAGATGGGATCTATACAGGTCTATTGCCTTTTGATGTGACTCGGAGTTTATGGTATATTTTGATACTAAGTCGCTTGAGCTTACTCTATAATTGATAGTCATGTATGATTATGGTAGTATCGGTTACTACACTAAGGTTATACATGTTTGAATTTTGTGTTTCTATAGAGTTGGTGCAAAATCCTCTTATATAGTACAATTAGGTACTTAAGAACTGAATGAAAGTTATTTAAATGCTTATTTGTTTAGATTTGCATTTAAATGGTGAGAAAGCTTCCTTCAAAAGAGATATGTACTTTTGGGAAATGTGGAATAGTGCAGGTTATCTCATATTTCCTAGTTGTGTGGTGCATTCTAATTTGGGAGTTTCCATAATGCTAGCAGCGTAAGGGAAGTATCGCTAAAATTCCCAAAGTTGAGGCTTAGGAATTTTGGTTAGTCCTATTATTTTATCATACTCGCATGAATTTGAAGGACGAAATTCTTTTAAGGCAAAGAGAATGTAACACCGTGCAATTTTAACAACTGAATATTTAAATAATTAATTTAAATATGTAATCATTAATTGATAGAATGCTAGTTATACTCAATTTTTCGGAGACAGATAAATTGAGACTTAAGGCACCCGCTGTTAAGACCGCAATTCTGTTATGAGAAAAATGAGTATATACTTGGGCATGTTTGAAGTCGATGAATTTTTAGAGCGTTTTCATTTGGATGAAATGAATTTGGACTAAGCCTATTAGCTTGCCCAAAAGTTAGCTTATATGTAGCTAACTCCTCATTCATTTTCATTTCAACATTACATTTCCTCTTCTCTCTAATTAGTTCCCTAATCTTCTCTTAATCCCCTAACCTTGAATCCACCAATCCAAGCTTAAATGAATTTCTAAATTAAAATTACCTAATTCCTCTCATCGAATTCCTCGCATAACCCATCAAGGGATTAGCATGAAGTGGAGCTTAGAGCTAGATCTGACCTTTAAAGATAGCATGGATTTTTATTTTTATGGTTGTAGCTTGATTTGGTGAAGAAGAAGGTAAGTGGGATGATTCTTCTACTAAATTACTTGTTAAACTTCATATATTTGTTTATTTATGATTATAGAGTTATACGAAATGATTTGGAGAATTTTGATTTGATTTAGGCTTATATTCATGTTATTAACATGATATATTAATTCATTATTTATTAAGGAAATTAGTTACTATTTTTGAAATAGTTAGTAAGTTAAGAAATGAGTTTTGAGTTAATTGGACAATTATGTATGATGTCATGGTTTGAATGGTGATTAATTAAGAGATACAATGATGTACATATCATTAGAAAGTATTAATTAAATCAATTGAATGAGTTTAAGAAAAGTTAGTAAGCTAATTAATCAAGTTATGAGCTCTACACTTATTATTAAACTGATTAGAAGCTTAATGAAGCTTAATTTGTGCTTATAAATGTTATTTAAGTAAAGACATAATATTATAACTGAATGATATATTTTATAAAATAGAAGATTTTATAAACTAGTATAAATGATATATGTTATAAAATGAATGAGATTTTATAAAATAGCATAGAAGAAATATTTTATATAAGTATGAGAATTTATGATATAGTAAGAAGGAATTATTTTATAAAATGGTCCTAAGGTTTTATATAATAATTATAAGATGGATACTTGATTTTAATGGAGAAGTTAAGTATTCTAAAGGCTTAAAATGATTTACAAGCTAGTGTTGTATTTTATGAAATAATGAATGATTTTATAAAACAGTTGATAGAGATATAGAACTTCTATTGAAAAGGTTTAGTAAATATAAGTAAGATTTGATAAAGTAATAATTGAATAACTTATTTAAATATACATGTATGTATATGTCTATAGGTAAATATACTATAAGTGTATTTGAATATATATATATATATATATATATATAACAATCAAAACAGTTTGTATATAGCAATTAGAATTGTTGTGTATGTTAGTGAGTATAAAAATATGTGTGCACTCGTATGAATATATATATATATATATGTTGATGTATATAAGTGCATTGTGGGCATCTTACATAGCCATAGTGACTATCGTCTGCGCTAAGTTGCGTGAGAGTATACCGGGTCAAGTACTCACTCTGGTGAAGTCGAAAACATGATTAGGGAAATGTGCTTGTGTACGCGTGTATGAATGTGCACCAATGAGTGTATTGGCACGTGTAGGCATCACATGAGATAAGATGGTTGGTTGAGCATGTTTTGGCATGATTAGAGGGAGCTGAGTCGCTAGAGACGCCCGTTGAACTCTACGTGTGCAAAGAGTGTATTTCATGTTAAAATTGATTTACGAATGCATAAGAAACCACTTCTAGAACATCAAAAAATGAACTTCGGAGGAGGTCCGATATGGTGAAGCCAGGTTTGGGAAGCTAGGAGACGCATAGGGCGAAGCAATGAAGGAAACAACGCATGATATGATGACCGTTGTTGGCGAATGGCACCTGCCTCAGGCTTACTGCCTGGGATAGGTGTTATAGCCAAATTATCCAAATCCTTAGAACTGCCTCGAACGGATGAAATGGACCTCAAAATGATAAATTATTAGCTCTAGAGACTTGAAAAAACATTAAGAATGATGGAGGGAAGAAGCACGAGAAGATTGGATAAGTTTTGAGTAAGCAAATTATGTCGTTACCGACATGATCTAGTCTGTATGGAGATGATTTGGAGCATGAGATGGCAAAGCATGAAGGGAGAGTGCTCGAGCCATGAAGAAAGACTTGGAAAATTAGCCGGAAAACAGGTCGGTATCGACTAAAACAGGTTGGTACCGGTTGTGTTTTCTCTTGGGAAACATGGAATTCGACTCGATCAGCGTGCTTGATATTCGAATCTCGGAGCTGTGACATTTTCAAACCTGGATGGTGAGATCTATACTAGATTTTGCCTATAAATAGCAAGCTACCTACAACTTTAAGAGGACTTTTGGACTTTTTTATCTTCTTCTTTCCAAAACCCTTATAAATCCGAGATCTACTAGATTGTGGTCGAATTTGAGTGGCTGTCTTTTTATTCTGGAGATAAAATATAAGACAATAAAATTAAAGTGGACATAGACCAGAGAAATTACCGAACCACTATAAAAATCATGTTATTGTCTTTTTTTGTTTTGATAGATTTACATTTTTACTGCTTTCATATGATATTAGGGTGTTGTGCCATTTTCTGACATAACATTTTTGAAAGTTCACTAAGGATCTATTAATATGGATAACTAGAATATATAACATAATGCAAAATAAAGAATAGTGAAAGAACAAGTGCACCGATGATTTTATACTGGTTTGGACTTCCCATCCTATGTCATGTCCCAGACTACTTCTTGAATTTTAGTAAGCAATCCTCATTTCACTCGGAGGAATAGGTTTCTACAATACTGCTTGAACAAGCGAACATGACTTCATCATCTTGCCTGAAGGTCACCAACATGACTATACTGAAACAAAATAAATTCTGATTTTGACTTTGATGTGTTCTTGACAACACAGATAAGTCAACGTAAGTACATCCTTCCTATAATTTTCTGCGCTGATTGTGCTTTGAATGTGCAGAACATAGGAAGTAGAAAGTAGTTTTTGAATGCTTTTTGCAATTTCAAAGATTGTAGAAAAGAGAAAGCAAAGTGAGAAAAGTTGTCTTCAAATGATCAAAAACCAAGCTTATTTATAGTGTTTGAAAATTTTTGTTGAAGAGACATCACTATTGGAATAGATACAACTCTTGGTAGAAGATGATGACTTTTAGAACAAAATTATCTGTTTAAAAGGAATATGGCGTTATAGGTATTCGAACGTCTAAATTCAAATTTAGACATCTAAATTTATATAGGGTTAAAACAAAAAGGATTTAGTTCAAAATTACCCTTATTCAGACATTTGAATTTTCAATCAAATGTTTGAATTATTTCTCAGATGAATGGTTTGAATTTTCAAATGTCTAAAACTATAGGTTAAAAAATAATTCAACATCCATCTGGACATCTGAAATAATTTTCAAACGTTTGATTTTGTTTGAAAATTAGTAGTAATGTTTGAAGCTTTTTCTAAGTATATAATGATTGATTTAAAACCTTTTCAAAATAATGTGTGTGTGTCATCATCAAAGGAGATTGTATAAGTATATCTAGGATTTACAACTCATAACTACTCTTCTTTACTCGATCTTTCATTCATCGAACACTTTGTCAAAGTAGCTCATCATAGTCTTTAGAGATTATTGTTCCTGCAAAAATAACTTGTCCGGTATATTTGAAATGTATAGTTGTCACCTCAAAACTATAAGAGAAAGCTCTAACATTCCCTTCGTTTTTTATGATGACAACCAAACATTTATATAAAGATATAAAATTAATTTTACTCCCTCATTTATACGTTTAGTTTTCCCCACCTTTGTCAACATCAAAAGTAATATAAGAGAAAAAAATATATAAGGAAGTAGTAGAAAAAATGTAACAACTATACATATATATTACCATAAGTAATCAAGGTACATATATTGTCACTAAACAACACACAAACATTTGAAACCAAAACATTCTTTAAGTTTACATATCATAAAGATATTAATCCTATAATGTTGTACCATCAAATGGATAGACAGCAAAAGGAAACAACTAAAAATGTCATCATTTTAAGCAATAATTTCCCTTATAATGCAAACCATAAAGAAGGGCTACCGATGTGCAACTTCAAAGATATGCGGACATAGAGACTATTTTGAGGACCTCATTCCCACGACCTCCAATTTTGCTCTACATCTTGATTTTCCTAAGCATAACAAGCTTCATCCAGATCGGTAGGAGGTGGTGAAGCAGGGGACCTAGACTTTTCACTTAATTATTTCAATATTTTTTCCAAAAAGGATTTTGTTCCACTTACATTTTTCAATTTTTTCAATCCTAGTTTCATGTGTTTTAAAGAATTTGGTCACCTTTTTCTAACTTCTTTTGATATTAAGAGGTTAAAGCGAAAGTTTGATAGATTTGGTTCCATCTAAATTGTGGTAAATATGGAGATATGACTTTAATTGATGAGGCCTCACTTGATTCATTTTCATATTCTTCACCACTTTCTTCACTAGACTCTTCTTCTTCTATTTCTTGAGTTTTTAATTTCCCTTATCTTTTGGAGTGGAAAAAAGAGGGTCATTCAAGAAGCACATGAGCATTTACTTTTTGAATAAATACCTCATATGAATCATATGTAGGAACTATTTCGGGGAGATGCATTAGGCTAAAAAAAATTCCTTGAATAACTTACTCTTAATGGTTTGTTCTCATAACCTAGTACTCCCGAGTCATTGAGGAGACGCATGATATAAGGAGCATAAGTAATGGTTTTTCTCTTTTGGAAAAACAAAGATCTTATTTCATTGTAAAAAAGCTTGCCCAATTCACTTCAATATTCCCGAAAAGCTTTATAATATGTATCATATATAAGCTCATTACATCACGTTCTAGGAATAAAAGTGTTTATGATCATTCTTTCTAACAAATGAGTTCTCCGCTTTAAATTTTTTGAATTGACTTTCCCCTTAGTATTATTCCAAAGATGATAGTTAATTTCATTTCTCTTTCTATCATTCATTTCAATATCTTCAAGATCTATTCCTTTGTAGCCATATTTTAAAATTTATCCAAAATCATTGCTATGAAATTTGACAATATTTCCATATACACTAGACCACAACCATCCTTTATTATTATAAAGCCTAATATATTTACCATTTAAATTTGCCAAGAAGAATTGAACAGTTAAAGTATCAATTTTCACATTGTTGACAACAAATTCAATTAGAGATAAAATATTAGCCCTATCAGTAAATTCTAGAATATTGTAAGAGGAAAAATCAATTAGCTGGTAGAAAGTACCTGCAAAAATATTCGTAGAAGATAAAAATTTTAATTTTTCAGTGGCACCTTTATCGTGATAAAACCATTCTTTGATTTGTTTTGGAGTAGCGTTGGGACATTGAGTAGAATAAGCCTCTCCAGATTTTATTTTCTATGTAGAAGATTTTGGAGCCATTAAAATTAATTTTTGGGGCTAGGGATTGAATTGTTTTTCAGAAAAATAATGAAGGAAAGTGGAGATAAAAAAACCAAAAAATGGTTTGAAGTAGAAAGATTTTAGAAAGATGAGATTTTGACTGGTCAAAAAAGATATGTCTATGGACGATCCGATGTCTAAAAGAAATTTCAAACATCTGCAAATTACTGGGTTTTTAACCCAAAACTTTCATATTTGTAATACATAAAAATAGCAATTTATTTATCAAAAGACTTCGTCCAATCATGATAACCTGGAGGGATCGTTGGATTAGACCGGACAAAGAAGATTTCTTGGGATCAAATATCTTCAGTGGTCTTAAGTTCACTGAATGATTACTGCTGATGATGTTATTGGTTTATGTTGCACCACAAAACGCAGTTAGAGTCTTTTTGATAAAATTCAACTTCTTCTCCCACCTCTGTTGCTCTAATCGAATATCCTTTTGTTCTGATATTATTTTATCTTGTCATTTATTAATTTGCAATGTGAATGCTTAATATTTTCGTTTGTGTTGTTTTGATGGATTAGATAGCCATTAAAAGAAATTGCTTCATCACTTCTTTTTCTTTGGGGTGAATAGCTACTTATATCATTCGAAGAAGAAGTAACTCTAAGTGAAGAGGAAAAGCTTTGATTTGCGGCCATTTAAAAAAAATTGGTATTTTAAAAGTTTTTTGGAGCTAAAATAAATAGATCGCTAGAAGATTTAAATATAGATACTTTTCCTTTATTTGAGAGGTGTTGAAGGAATACTCAAAAAATAGAAATTTATAAACAACTTAGCTAAAAATAGAAATTCATCGGTTTTGGATCAAATTTTCCTAAATTATCTTTTGTATTTAATATAAAATATTTTAAGTTAATTTTTTTAAAATAAGAAACATTTGGTTTTCTACCATTAAATAATTTGTATGGAGTATGTTTAGTTAACGGTCTTATAGAGAAACGATTTATAACATAACAAGCTATAGCCACGGCTTCAGCCCAAAAATTCTTTAGTGATTGGCCACTACTTAATAATGTTCTTGTACATTCTTGCATTGTTCTACTTTTCCATTCACAACACTGTTTTGTTAAGGTGTTCTAGGAAAAGGAAAACCATGACTTATCCCTTTCTTATTACAAAAACATTAAAAAGTTCATTTTCAAATTTACCACTATGAGCACTTCTAATATTCTTAATTTTCGGATTTTTTAAATTTTGTGTTCTTTTTGTAAAAAAATTAGAAATCACTTTTATATTTTAAAAATAAGGGTATATAAATCTAGAAAAATCATTGCAATAACAAAAACATATTTGTTACGATTTAATAACCTAACTTGAGTAGGTCCAAAAAGGTCTAAATGAAGTAACTATAAAGGTTGTAGGGTAGAAATAGTGTTTTTTGACTTAAAAGATGATTTTGTCAATTTTCTAGTCGATAAGCATCACAGAGATTATTAACTTTAAAGCTCATTCTAGGTAACCAATTCATTTTTAATAAGCTTGTTAATATATTTGAAATTTATATGACAAAATCTTTTGTGCCATGGTCATGGATCATGATCATTTGCTAAGAGACTCATGCTATTACCATTGTTGATTTTCATATTCAAAATATAAATATTTCATTTTCTTATCCCTTCAATTTTTTTTGTTTAATCAAAAATGTTACATTTATCTTTTTTAAAAGAAATTGTAAATTCTTTATCGCAAAGTTGACTTACGCTAAGTAAATTATGTTTCAAATTTTCTACTAGTAGGAAAATTGTGATTAAAAGAGAATTAGATATACCCTCATGACAGAAGTCGTCGATGCCAATGACATGTCCTTTAGAGTTATCTCCAAAGGTGATGGTGCCTCCATCCTTATATTTGATATTAATAAGCATGTTCATGTTTCTCATCGCGTGCTTTGAACATCCACTGTCAAGAATCCATATCCTTTTTTTAGGTACCTACAAAAAATATTAATTCAAATTAGTACCTACTTCCTACATTAGGGTCATAGGGGTTAGATCTTAGAATACTATACCTAAGGGGTTTTCGTTTTCCCTTTAAAAATAAAATTATGGTTATTGTAAACATCGCATAAAAACCCCTTTATATATTTATTTTTAGAGTCTTTATCTATAGATTTTGATACCCATATCTTATAGTATTTATCTCAAGTTTTACTATATGATATTATTTTATAGATCTAGTGTTTAAAGAACTAATTTTTGAAGATTTTCTTTTGATATTTTTATTAAACCCTAAACCAATTCTACTAGAGCATGATTTAGAAGCATTTATAATTTTTGATCTCTCTTCCTTTGTTAAAATTTGAAATATTTGAAGGGAGTTTTCAAATTTATTTTTAATGCATTTCATTTCATTATTAAGAGAATCATTAGAGGAATTCAGTTCGTAATTTTCTTTAGCCAACTTGACATTCTCATTTTTACATAATAGAAGTTCATCATTAAATATTATAACTGGAGATGTCAAGTTATCACAAGAAACTTGTGAATTTTGTAACTCTCCTTCTAAAATAGTTTTCCCATCTTTTAGCATATCTATTTCTAGTTCTATTCTATTAAGCTTTCCTATAATTTCTTTGTTCATTTTCTGAAGTGATTTAATTTTTTCAAGAAGTTCAAGGTTAATATCAAGTAAATCATCATAAGAGATACCAGGACTCACATCATTTGTTGTTGCCATAAAACATACGTTCGCTTGCTCGGTATCACTTCACTATTTAACGAAGATGAGTCTAAATCATCCCATATTAGTTGAAAAGCTTGTTTCTTCTTTCTAAATATTTGTCGTTCGGATTAGAAATTTTAACCCTAGTTTCTTAGTCGATAAGAATTTGATCACTGAGACGTCTAGAATGGATCGAGTTTAACCTTGTAAACAGAAATCATTTTATTAGTTTTTAAAAGATAATTCCCTAATTAAATATTCATTTAATCAGATTATTAAATCAATTCAAACTTTAATTATCAAAGATTATCAATCAATTTAATTATTTAAACAGATTATTAAATTGATATTGCCCCAAATTTCCGGGATATCAATCATATCTCATCAGAGATATCAAACAATGAAATACATTCAATCTCATTCATCCATTCTTAAGTAATGATTTATCATCTCTAATTAATTTAAAGTAAATTAAATTAATTACTTAAGAATGGATGAATGAGATTGAATGTATTTCATTGTTTGATATCTCTGATGAGATATGATTGATATCCCGGAAATTTGGGGCAATATCAATTTAATAATCTGTTTAAATGATTAAATTGATTGATAATCTTTGATAATTAAAGTTTGAATTGATTTAATAATCTGATTAAATGAATATTTAATTAGGGAATTATCTTTTAAAAACTAATAAAATGATTTCTGTTTACAATACATATATATATACCAACTGTCACGACCCGACTTTCTATGCCCAGAAAGACGTATCGTGAATTAAGAAAGAAAGGGATAGAAGAAGAAAAGAAAGAAAAGAAGAAAGAACAACAACATCAGAAACTCACAGCGGAACGAATGAAATATAATATATCATATAAAATATTACATAGTATCATATACATCAGAGTTACACAACTTATACAACACATATTAGTTTTCAAAAGAAATAAATTTGCCAATTTAAAATATTATTAACCTTTTAAAATGAATAAACTTGTCAATTTATAAAATAAATCAACAAATCAATTTAATTATTAATATGATTAGTTGTTTTGTCTATTTTGAAGTATGGGACTAAGGTCAATTAGTTGTTCTTCGGACATGGTCTCATTGTTCCCTTAAGAAGAGTAAGTTATTGGCGACTTCAGGAAGGAGCAGTTGTATGAATTAGACAGATGTTTATAACTGTCTAATATGTGTTTGTATTAGTCTGTATTGTACTGGTGTACTTGTGTTGTATAATAGACAGAAGTTTATAACTGTCTATTCTGTGATGTATAAATTGTGTACTCTGATGTATATGATACTATGTAATATCTTATGTGATAATATATTTCTCGTTCCGCTGTGAGATTTCTAATGTGTTGTTGTTCTCTCTTCTTTTCTTTTCTTCTTCTATCCCTTTCTTTCTTCATAACGATGCGTCTTTCTGGGCAAAGAAAGTCGGGTCGTGACAGTTGGTATAACATCAAGTGATTAACCCTTAATCACTTCCATTTAATTATTTTCATAATTAATTTCTCTTTTCTTATTCAGTAATTATTCATTAATTACTTTACTAAGTAATTATATTCAATTAATCAATAAAGTAATTAATTTTAGGTTAATTAATTAGCCTAATTAATTAAAGATAAATTACTTATTGATTAATTGAATATAATTACTTAGTAAAGTAATTAATGAATAATTACTGAATAAGAAAAGAGAAATTAATTATGAAAATAATTAAATGGAAGTGATTAAGGGTTAATCACTTGATGTTATACCAACTGTCACGACCCGACTTTCTTTGCCCAGAAAGACGCATCGTTATGAAGAAAGAAAGGGATAGAAGAAGAAAAGAAAAGAAGAGAGAACAACAACACATTAGAAATCTCACAGCGGAACGAGAAATATATTATCACATAAGATATTACATAGTATCATATACATCAGAGTACACAATTTATACATCACAGAATAGACAGTTATAAACTTCTGTCTATTATACAACACAAGTACACCAGTACAATACAGACTAATACAAACACATATTAGACAGTTATAAACATCTGTCTAATTCATACAACTGCTCCTTCCTGAAGTCGCCAATAACTTACTCTTCTTAAGGGAACAATGAGACCATGTCCGAAGAACAAATAATTGACCTTAGTCCCATACTTCAAAATAGACAAAACTCTCTTACTTGATATCAGAGAATTCCTATACAGTCGAGTCTTTCCTGCGGTAGACATCAACTGTTCCTCCAATACCTTCTTAATCTTG
Source organism: Allium fistulosum (assembly GCA_030737815.1). Lineage (NCBI taxonomy): Eukaryota > Viridiplantae > Streptophyta > Magnoliopsida > Asparagales > Amaryllidaceae > Allium > Allium fistulosum. Next base: position 906,862,613 of record CM060903.1, read on the forward strand.
CTCCAAAAAGAACACCTCCTTCGGGAACATCCATAGATACTGTGTCTTATCACACAGCTACTCCTTTGCTTCCGCTGCACACTTGTTCTTGTTTTGAAGTTTTGCTTTTCTTTTTGACGATTTGGCCAATCCTTTTTCATATGGTCGGTTTTGTTGTATTCATAGCACTTCATGGAGGACGAGTTGTTGTTATTTTTGCCGAAGCGTTTATACTTGCCATACTTTAGAAATTTCTTGAAATTTTTGGAAAGAATTCAAAATCATCCTCCTTAATATTAGAGTCATCTTCAGCTTGAAAGGCTATAGTTTTCCTTTCCCGAGATTGTATCCATTTTGCCTGCAAATTTACTTCATAGGACATTAGATTTCTAGTCAACTCTTCTGTTTGAGTATTGAAAGATCATTGGCTTCTTCGATGTCCAATACTTTTCTTTTCCACTCATCCATTAAAGAGGTGAGTATTTTTGATGCTATATCAAAATCTGAATAATTTTCAACTAATGCTATTAGAGCATGAGTAATGTCTTGAAACCTTAAATACATATCAGCAATTATTTCATTTGGTTTCATTCTATAATTTAAGAACTAATTCTTAAACATGGAAATTTTGCTTTGTTTAACCTTATTTGTTCCTTCATGGGTAATTTGCAAGGTATGTCATATCTTCTATGCAGTTTTGCACACACTAACTTTAATAAACTCATTTTTATCTAATGAAAAAAAATTCATGACTTTAGCATTGATAGTAGCATCGGTTTTTTATGGAATAGTCCAAGTACTATATTCAGTAGTAGGTGTAGTATATTTTACTTGTGTGATATTTTATATTTCATAAATACCAGCTTTCATATATATTCTCATCATAGTAGAGCAATATGCGTAGTTTGAACCTATGAACAATGATGGTCGTGTAGTGGATTGTCCTTCGGCAAATGTTGCAATAGTGTTATCCATATAAAAAAATCAAAAACTTTATTACAGTTCAGTGATTACCTGGCTTTGATACCAAATGAAAGTTCACTAAGGATCTAATGGTATGGATAATTAGAATATAATATAATATAAAGTAAAGAATAGTAAAAGAGTAAAGTGTACCAATGGTTTTTATACTGGATCGAACTTCCCATCCTATGTCCAGTCCCGAACTACTTCTAGAATTTCACTAAATAATCCTCACTTTACCCAGAGAAACATGTTTCTACAATACTGTTTGAACAACCGAACATGACTTCAACACCTTACCTAAAGATCATCAAACGGACTTTACTGAAACAGAATAAATTTTGGTTTTGACTTTGATGTGTTCTTGACAACATGGATAAGTCAATGTAGGTACACCCTTACTATGATCTCATTCAATGATTGTTATTTAAATGTGCGGAACTTAGGAAGTAGAAAGTGGATTTGAATGCTTTTTGGAATCTCAAATATTATAGAGAAGAGAAAGAAATGTGAGAAAGGTTTTCTTCAAATGATCACAAACCATGCTAATTTATAGTGTTTGAAAAGTTTTATCGAAGAGAAACGCTATTGGAATATATAACTCTTGGTAGATGATGATGACTTTTTAAAACAAAATTATTTATTTAAAAGGAAAATGGTCATTATAGGTATTCAGACGTCTGAATTCAAATTCAAACGTTTGAATTCGAATAGGGTTAAAATAGAAAAGATTTAGCAGACGTCTGAATTTTCAATTAGACTTCTAAATTATTTCTCAGACGACTGTTTTGAATTTTCAATTAATTTAAACTATAGTATAAAAAATGGTTCAATATCTATTTAGACATCTGAAATAATTTTCAGACATTTGATTTTCTTTGAAAATCAGTAGTAATTTTTTAAGCTTTTTCTAAAGTAGAATGATTGATTTAAAACTTTTTCAAAGTATGTCATAATCAAAGGGGATTGTACAAGTATATCTAGGACATACAACTCATGACTACTTTCCTTTACTCGATCTTTCATTCATCATCGAGTACTTTGTCAAAGTAATTCATCATAGTCTTTAAAGATTATTGTTACTATAAAAATAACTTGTACAATTTATTTGAAATGTATAGTTGTCACTTTAAAACTAGAAGAGAAAGCTCCAAAAAAATTTTGGTGCTTTCACCGAGAACAAACTAGAATCGAATACTTGAAGCTTGGAACCAAAGCTTGGAAGAGATGAAGAGTCCCTCTACCAGAGCAATTACATGACCAAGTCAACTAGAGCATGGAGGCATGTATGAGGTGTCCTCAAGTTCAAATCAATCCATCTACGTGACCAGAGAGGAGATGAAAAGGATTGAAAGGAACGCGGAAGATGATCTTAAGGCTATTTAACACTAGAGGGGGGGTGAATAGTGTTTTAAGAATTTCTTTAAAACTTCTTTAATTTAAATTGATTTAACTAACTTAATGCAAATACACAATCACAGATCAAATCACAGAATCACAAACAGATGCAAATATAAATAAAAAGCAAGTAAAGGAAAGAACACACCAGGAATTTTATACTGGTTCGGTGTTACCCTACATCCAGTCCCGCACAACTCGTACGGCTTTCTATTCAATAATAATCTAGATTACAATCCCTCGATTCCAAGGCGACGAGGTACACCCTCCAGATTCTCAGGTCTCTGGGTAGAACCACTTGATTCACAGGACACAAGTTCACCCGATCGATTTCCAAGGACACGATCACACCTTTATAACCCTAAACAAGTTTCTTTGAGTACAAATGTATCTATAACTCTGATAAGCACTGAGATTCTTTGAAGAGAGTGGCAGAGAATCAAACTAGAGATATTCTGGTTTGATTCACTTAAGATTTCGGCAGAATATGGATAGGATGATTAGAAAATAAGATAAGAGAGTAAAGAGGAGAGAAAATAAAGAAAGTAGTTACTGGAAAACGTCCATAACAGTCTCTATTTATAGAGAATGAATGGATGTGTCCATTCAAAGAGATTTAAACGAATAGACACTTCTTTTGAAAACAACCTTTGCTATAACGGGAAGCATGTCGACATGACGAGTAACTATGATGTCGACATGGTCTAGTAAAAATGATGATTTGCTTTTCTTTGAAAATGATGATTTAAAACATATGCAACTTTATTCAAATGGACTCTATGTATTTGTATAAGGTATTTAAAAGTAGAAATACTTATGAATATATATATATGTATATATACTAAAATATATTTAAAATCAAGGTAAATAAACTAAAGTAAATATAATATTAAAATAGATTTTGAGGCTAAAACATTTTTGGAAATACGAACGAAGGTTTTTCTTTTGAAAAGGAATATTTGAAAATCATTTTATGAAACAAGAGATAATTTTGAAAATCATTTTGAATCAAAATTAGTGAATAACAAAATAGGGCTACTATCCGTTCCACTAGATATTTCGTGAGTTCCATCTCACTAGGGTTCCATCCCTTTAACAAGAACGAAGTGGATTCCATTCCACGAGTAAATTGGATAAAAAAGAATGATAGTGCTTTCAAGGAGTTTTAACAAATATCTAACCTAACTATATTATTTGTCTTGAACTCTTGAATATCTTGAATCTCATGAGTCTTCAATCTTGAACTCTTGATCTTTGTCTTCTTTACTGTACAGTCTTCTTTTGTTGATACCTGCATATAGATTTCCTGCACATACATATTTTATAACACTTCTATAGTTGTTGTCATCAAAACCACTATCCTATGGACTAACATTCTCCCCCTTTTTGATGATGACAACCTTTGTTTATAAAATATTTATATTCTCCTTATAACTCCCCCTAAATCTAATAACTCCCCCTTAATCTATGCCTAACTAACCTATTTTATACTTCTCCCCCTTTGTCATCAACAAAAAAATGACATTAACTCCCCCTATATCTATGATATTAATGATAGTGTTATCATTAATAATACTGAAACTAGATATAACAATGCTAAATATTGTATACTCAGAAGTAATATAAGAATGAGAATAATACGTGTAACCACAGATTATTTTATTCATTTCAATATTACTATATACATGACTATTTAAACTTATAAACACATAACTAAAACAAGAAAATAAACAACTCAACGGTTGTTTTTGATGATAGGAGACTTGTGGACAGGACAATTTGGGTAATGGAAACAGAAGTTTCCATGTTGTTCCACAATGTTCCCATAAGCATCAAAACAAACTTCCCCTACACATACTGCTTCATCATCAGTTTCTTCCTCCATTGGTTCTTCCTCTTCTTCTTCGTCTTCGTCTTCTTCTCCTTCTTCATTTGCTTCTATGTTAGAAGAATCTTCAATTACAATTGGATTGGCATGATTATCCATGAGGAATTTTTGAAGATTCCTCAGAATATTCCCTTGTTTCTCTTGCTCTCTTGCCATTCTCAATTGTTGAACTTGCATTTCAGTTAACATTTGCAGCGAATCATCAACTTTCTCCTCTATTTTGATGACACGAGCAAGTATGGAGTTTTGGAAAGGGCCTTGTGAAGGAAAAGGGAAAGGAACCGGTGAAATTTGATTAGGATTGGATGTGGAAGCCATGGATTTGATGTTTCCAGAAAGTAGTATGAAGAAATAATGATTGGAGGGAAGAGAAACTTGGAATGGGTGAATTAAATAACCACCCATTCAAAAATTAGAGGGAAAAACGAATTGTCATTTTTACCGTTTCATGTCGACATGACGCATGAATACTATGTCGACATGGTGTTGTAAAATGCTATGGTTAAGAAATCATTCATATATACCCTATGTATACTACTATACTATATACTATATTTCAGAAAGAGAACATATACCTAATTCTCTTCTTAACTTGGTGAAGACAGGTTCTCCTAAAGGTTTGGTTAAAATATCAGCTATTTGATTTTCAGAATTAACGAAATCAAGAGAAATTTTCTCTTTATTTACGTTATCTCTTAGAAAATGGTGTCTAATGTCAATATGTTTAGTTCGGGCATGGAGAGTTGGGTTTTTGGACAAACTAATGGCACTAGTGTTATCACAGAAAATTGGAGATTTTGTGATAGATATACCAAAATCATTCAAGGTTTGTTGCATATACAAAACTTGAGAACAAGCTAAAGCAGCAGAAACATACTCTGCTTCAGTTGTTGATAGGGAAACAGTATTCTGCTTTTTACTGAACCAGGAAATTAAGGAATGACCTAGAAAGTGACAAGTTCCACTTGTACTCTTTCGGTCTGACTTACACCCAGCATAGTCAGCATCACAGTAGGAAACTAATTCAAATGAATCATTCTTAGGGTAGAACAATCCATAATCAAAGGTGTGTTTAACATATCGAATGATACGTTTCACAGCTTTTAGATGAGTTTCCTTGGGTTGAGATTGATATATTGCACAGAGACAGACACTGTTCATGATATCTGGTCTACTAGCAGTTATATAGAGAAGTGATCCAATCATTCCTCTATACAAGGTTTGATCTACGTCTTTGGATAGATCATCCTTACTTAACGCTATATTGGTTGCCATGGGAGTTGGTTTTCCACTCACATTGGTCAAGCCAAATTTACTAACTAACTCTCTCGCATACTTCTCTTGACTGATAAAGATACCATTATCTAATTGTTTGATTTGTAATCCTAGGAAAAAGTTAAGTTCACCCATATGACTCATCTCAAACTCTTTTGTCATAATGTCAGAAAATTCTTTGTTCATGTCAGAATTGGTTGATCCAAAAATAATATCATCTACGTACACTTGTACAAGTTGAATATCGTTTTTATTTCTTTTAATAAAAAGTGTGTTATCTACTTTACCTATTTCAAAATCAGATTGCAAAAGATAAGACCTAAGTCTATCATACCAAGCTCTAGGAGCTTGTTTTAGACCATACAGGGCTTTCTTTAATTTAAAAACATGATTTGGAAATTTTGTATCTTCAAAGAGTGGAGGTTGTTCAACATAAACTTCCTCTTTTACAAAACCATTTAGAAAGGCACTCTTGACATCCATTTGAAAAAGTTTGAAATTATTGAAATTAGCGAAAGCAAGCAGAATTCTAATAGCTTCTAATCTTGCTACGGGTGCAAAGGTTTCGTCATAATCTATACCTTCTTCTTGACAATAACATTGTGCAACGAGTCGAGCCTTATTTCTAACGACCTCACCTAATTCATTTAATTTATTTTTATATACCCATTTAGTGCCTATAATGGATTTATCCTCAGGTCTAGGAACAAGTTCCCAAACATCATTTCTGGTGAATTGATTCAATTCTTCTTGCATAGCAAGAATCCATGAATCATCAGTTGATGCTTCCTTTGGATTTTTAGGTTCTATTGAGGATATAAAAGCAACATGACTCATACTGTTTAATTGATTCCTAGTTTTAACAACAGATTGCATATCTCCTAGAATATTTTCTACAGGGTGATCTTTTAAAAGCCTAATCTTTTTATTTGGATGAAAAGTTTCATTTGTAGCATCTACAGATTCATGATTAGAAATAACTAAGTCATCCTCATCATTAGTCTGATCAACTTCTTTGAAATTTTCATCAAAGGAAACATGTAAAGTTTCTTCAATAGTGTTTGTTCTTAGATTAAAAACTCTATAAGCTTTACTCCTGTTAGAATATCCGATAAAGATTCCTTTGTCGGATTTAGGATCAAACTTATCTAAATTATCTTTTGTATTTAAGATAAAACATTTACTTCCAAAAATTCTGAAATAAGATACCTTAGGTTTCTTATTGAAAAGAAGTTCATAAGGTGTTTTATTGGTTAGAGGTCTAATTAGAATCCTATTCAAAATATAACAGGCTGTTGCAACTGCTTCAGCCCAAAAATGTTTTGGTAATTTACTATCAGAAAGTAGAGTTCTAGCACACTCTTGAATCGTCCTATTCTTACGCTCAACTACTCCGTTTTGTTGTGGAGTTCTTGGAAACGAAAAATTGTGAGTAATTCCCTTCTGATTACAGAATTCCTCAAACTTCTCATTTTCAAATTCACCACCGTGATCACTACGAATAGTGATGATCTTGGAAGAAAGTTGGTTTTGAACTCTTTTTGAAAAACTTTTAAAATAATCAAAAGTATCACTTTTATGTTTCAGAAAGATTGTCCATGTATATCTGGAATAATCATCCACAATTACAAAGACATATTTACTATGGTTGATTGATTGAATCTGAGATGGACCAAATAAATCTAGGTGAAGTAACTCAAGAGGTTTTGAAGTAGAAATCATATCTTTAAGTTTAAAGGAACTTTTTCTAAGTTTTCCTAATTGACATGCATCACATATACTATCTACTTTAAATTGCATCTTAGGGAGGCCTCTTACTAGATCAAGTTTGGATAGTCTAGATAAGAGTTTAAAATTCAAATGTCCAAATCTCTTATGCCAAGTCCAAGGGTCACTTGTATTGGCCAAAAGACATAGATTATCATTTGAAATTTTCATACTGAGAATATAGATATTCTTTTTCCTAACTCCCTCAAAGATAATATTAGATTTATTATCTTCGATGTGACACTTGTCTTTTTCAAATTTAATCCTATATCCTTTATCACATAACTGACTAATACTAAGTAGATTATGTTGTAGATTTTTAACTAACAAAACATTTGAAATAATAGGAGTTTCAGAATTACCTACATTGCCGATGCCAACTACATAACCTTTTGAATTATCCCCAAAATTAACCAATCCTCCATCCTTGTAAATAATGTCATTGAGAATCTCTGGATTTCCTGTCATATGTCTTGAACATCCACTATCAAGTATCCACTTGTTTTTCATTATTTGCACAACTTGTCCATTGTGAATAGGTTCATTTGTCGCCATGAAGCAAGATTCCTGCACAGTGAGCAACTTTTGTAGATTACCTGATTCTATATAACTATCATGCATCAATTTATGAGACCACAATGATTTGATCATTAAAGAATTATTTTTAGGAAACATTTCAAACTTAGCCATGAACTTTTCAAAAATCAGATTATGAATACTTTGAAAAACTTGCTCTGATACCAAATGAAAGGAACGCGGAAGATGATCTTAAGGCTATTTAACACTAGAGGGGGGGTGAATAGTGTTTTAAGAATTTCTTTAAAACTTCTTTAATTTAAATTGATTTAACTAACTTAATGCAAATACACAATCACAGATCAAATCACAGAATCACAAACAGATGCAAATATAAATAAAAAGCAAGTAAAGGAAAGAACACACCAGGAATTTTATACTGGTTCGGTGTTACCCTACATCTAGTCCCGCACAACTCGTACGGCTTTCTATTCAATAATAATCTAGATTACAATCCCTCGATTCCAAGGCGACGAGGTACACCCTCCAGATTCTCAGGTCTCTGGGTAGAACCACTTGATTCACAGGACACAAGTTCACCCGATCGATTTCCAAGGACACGATCACACCTTTATAACCCTAAACAAGTTTCTTTGAGTACAAATGTATCTATAACTCTGATAAGCACTGAGATTCTTTGAAGAGAGTGGCAGAGAATCAAACTAGAGATATTCTGGTTTGATTCACTTAAGATTTCGGCAGAATATGGATAGGATGATTAGAAAATAAGATAAGAGAGTAAAGAGGAGAGAAAATAAAGAAAGTAGTTACTGGAAAACGTCCATAACAGTCTCTATTTATAGAGAATGAATGGATGTGTCCATTCAAAGAGATTTAAACGAATAGACACTTCTTTTGAAAACAACCTTTGCTATAACGGGAAGCATGTCGACATGACGAGTAACTATGATGTCGACATGGTCTAGTAAAAATGATGATTTGCTTTTCTTTGAAAATGATGATTTAAAACATATGCAACTTTATTCAAATGGACTCTATGTATTTGTATAAGGTATTTAAAAGTAGAAATACTTATGAATATATATATGTATATATACTAAAATATATTTAAAATCAAGGTAAATAAACTAAAGTAAATATAATATTAAAATAGATTTTGAGGCTAAAACATTTTTGGAAATACGAACGAAGGTTTTTCTTTTGAAAAGGAATATTTGAAAATCATTTTATGAAACAAGAGATAATTTTGAAAATCATTTTGAATCAAAATTAGTGAATAACAAAATAGGGCTACTATCCGTTCCACTAGATATTTCGTGAGTTCCATCTCACTAGGGTTCCATCCCTTTAACAAGAACGAAGTGGATTCCATTCCACGAGTAAATTGGATAAAAAAGAATGATAGTGCTTTCAAGGAGTTTTAACAAATATCTAACCTAACTATATTATTTGTCTTGAACTCTTGAATATCTTGAATCTCATGAGTCTTCAATCTTGAACTCTTGATCTTTGTCTTCTTTACTGTACAGTCTTCTTTTGTTGATACCTGCATATAGATTTCCTGCACATACATATTTTATAACACTTCTATAGTTGTTGTCATCAAAACCACTATCCTATGGACTAACAAGGATGATAAAAGAGATGCAAGATGGAATGATAGTCGGTAGGAAATGCTAGAGGGATATTTCGGAAGGATGGATCAACAATAAATAGCAGAGCAGTTGGAATTCAAAACTAAAGACCTGAATCCAATGTAGGAACATCTTGAGTTAGAGTGGAGGAAACTGGAACAGAGCCTCCATGAACAAATCAGACCGATACCAACATGAATTTACAAGGGGCACTACTGATTTGGGTTTAGGATGCCGAAAGCGGATGATGGAGCCAGAAATGCAGATCAGATGCATAGTATGACTATAGGAGTTGGAATCATAAGCTCACTATATGAGCGGATGGCAGAACGAAGCTCTAGATCGGAGGCTTCCATTAGATGACAATGATCGAATAGCTGAAATGATTAGAAGACTGTGAGAGGTGACCCCTTAGACTATAGTTCGGAGGATTTGAACCGAAATCCATTTACCCCTAACATTCGATATGCGAGGATCCACCAAATTTCAAGCCACCAACGTTGGAATTGTATAACTGGAGGACAAATCCGACTGTTCATCTGATGAGATATATCTAACATGTGGAAGTGTTAGGTGCATTTGAGGAAGTAATGGAACGTCGTTTCCCATTATACTTGATGAAGTTGACTACAATGTGGTTCAAGCAGCTAGAGAATGAGTCCATTAGCATATGGGCGGATTAGTAGATAGATTTTTGAGACGGTTTAGAGTTTACATTTCCCGACTAAGGAACGTGATGATGCTTTCAAGCATGAAGCAAAGTGCTAGAGAGACCTTGAGGAGTTGTCTGTCTAGATTTAACGTAGCACCTGTTGCAATCCATAAGCCAAATCCATCAATAATTCTGATGGTGGCAGTATCTGGAGTTACAAGTAAAACAGACTTTAAAATTACTTTGGAAAAGCATCCACCGATGGATCTTACGGAGTTTTACGATGAAGCTGAGAAATATTTGTGCGAGGAGGATGCTGAAGCTGAAAACAATGAAGTTAGTGCCGTGAATGATGGAGTTTTGTCTGGAGCATAATATAGTAGGACAAGGAAAGTGGAAAGCTAAAGATGGCTTCGGAGGACCGAAGTGACAAAGGAGGGAACCAAAATTCTCTTCATACATCGATTTGACTGAAACCCCACATACCTAGATACTAGGGGGTAGAACCTTTATCGGAGGTCAGCTAATAGAGAACCCACAAATCAGGAGAAAAGATCTGGAAGGTTGAAGGTTTTGCCTTTTACATGAGGTGGACGGACATGAAATGAATAAGTGTAGAAATCTTCAGGATCTGATAGAAGAGCAGGTTCGAAACAACCAGCTGCAATAGTACATGAGGAACCAAACCACGGTGGGGTAGTAAGGTCCGCCACCATCTGCGGTAAATGCAGCAAGATACGACCATGGATCTTGGTCGAGAATGACTATCCCATGATTGGGATGGATAGGAACCGGGTTCGATTCCTTTATTTTATTTTTTTACTTTGAACAAATAAGGCAATGTTACTCTCAGGCCACTTACTCGTGTATGTGACTCGATTTTTCTCCAAGCACGCTCTGAGTTGGATGTCTGAGAGTAATTGTTGACATGATGGATTTTTAGGATGTTTGTTTGTTGATTAGATTTGAATTTCATAAATGAATATTTGATTTTGAAAGTCATTTGAATATGATAACTGATATATAAATTAATTGGACATTTCCTCGACTGGAGAGACGGGGCAATGAACCATAAGGTACAAGTCCGCTTTTCAAAGAGCAAGTGGATGCACTTGTGCAGGAAAGCAAGTCCCATTATTGGAGAGTGAGCAAATAGATTTGTTTGAACGCTGGGTCCCCACGTTGGAGTGCGAGCAGATTGGACTCAGCATGAATATATGATCCAAAGAGATCGGATCTCAGATTGGACATTGATAGTATGATCTAGAGAGACCAAATCCCAGATTGGACATTGATTTTGCGATCCAAAGAGATCTAGACTTGACCTTAGGATTTGAATGCCTTATAATTGGATAATGATTACTAATTAATTAATGAATGTCATTGCATCGATTCAATTGGGCTTACATATAATGGGATGCTGGGCAATACTGAATGATTTATAAGTAATGTTCCAATCGATGACAATGCACCCCTATGATAAATAATGCATGATTGCATGATAAATAATTAACCTAGGATAGATAAATCCGGGGTGAACACTGGATGATATAGTACTAATTTATGGTAGCCTTAACCCCGGGCGAACACGAGATGGCTTTGATAATGACATTTGATAACTTAACCCGGGGAAAAACGGGATGGCTTTGGTAATGATATCTGATATGATAACTCCGATCGAATATGGAATGATTATGATTTACGACTAACACTTAAGCTAGGACTAGAGTCCTTAGCTATTATGGTCTGGAACGACCATTGATTTGCAGGTGAATCCGAAGGAATCAGATGATTCACCATAGCTTAGATCGATGGATGTTGGGGAGATCGACTACATATGATTGATCACTCATGGTACTTGTTCTTAAGTAAAGCACACCTTACATTCATAAGTCATGCTTTGGAGGGCAAGTATTATAATCAAATTATCAGAAGCCTTAGAGCAGGTTCGAATAGATGAAATGGACTTCATAATTATAAAGGAGTAGGATTAGAGACTTGGGAAAACATCAAGAATGATGGAGGAAAGAAGCACGATAAGATTGGATAAGTTTCGAGCAAGAAAACCATGTCGATATCAAATGATCTAGTCGGTAACGAGATGATTTGGAGCATGACATGGTAAAGCTTGAGGGGAGAGTACTCGAGCCATGAAGAAAGACTTGGAAAATTAGCCAGAAAAACAAGTCAGTACCAACTAGAACAGTCGACACCGCATTGTTTTTTCTCTTGGGAAAGGTGGAATTCGACTCGGTCTTTGAGCCTGGACATTCGGATCTCGTAGTTGTGACATTTTCAAACCTGGATGCAAGATCTATGTTAGATTTCGCTTATAAATAGCAAGCTATCTCCAATTTGGAGAGGACTTTTGGACTTTTCCTTTTTGGACTTCTTTTTTATCTTCTTCCCCAAACCCTTGTAAATACGAGATCTACTAGATTATGTTGGATTTGAGTGGTAATTTTCGTACTAGAGAGAAAACATAAGATAATAAAATTAAAGTGGATGTAGGCCAGAGAATTTGCTGAACTATTATAAAAATCATGTTATCATCTTTGTTTATTTGATAGATTTACTTTTTTGGTGCTTTCATTTTCATATTGGGGTGTTGTGCCATTTTCTGACGGAATAATAGGCTACCACTAGTCCATCGGTGATAGACCACCGATGCACTGGTGGTGCATGGACCTAGGTAGTAAACCCAGACCAGTGCAAATTAACGTGGGATTTTCTCCCGAATCTGGTTGCAACTTGACGTGAGACTTCGATGTGACTTCAGAGAAGCATCGGGATATTTGGGAAAGTGGAATGCAAGGCAAAGCTCGGGATTCAGATGCAAAAATAAGAGGAGCATAAGTGGTCGGCAACGATTACTAAGACGTTTGGGGAAGCGGTCGAGGAAGTAATCGAGGCGAGGGACCCATGGCATGGACTATTCCTACATAGGATATGAGATCAGGATAGCGATCGAGAGCCAATTAGATACGAGATTGGGATGGTGATTGAGTTCACGGTCACTACGATGAGTGTATACAATTGGAGGGAGTATATAACGACAAGGAGTCGGTCCCAAACTTAGGTAGATGTGCAAGCTCGTGATGGCAACGATCAATACGAGATTAGACGTGTAAATAGATGGTCAGTATAGATTCCATGGACCGAAGTGCTGTTGTGCTTGAGTGATCCATTATGGTTAAAGCAAGTGCATGATGAGAGAGTCATGTAGTAGGCGATTAGATTCGGTTCGTACTGTGGTTCCAGTGCTACACATCCATTTATACATTGTTTATGGTTTCAGACCAATCCTTCAAGAGGGTCCAGAGCAATGCTTAAGGGGTACTTGTACCCAGTAGCGGTAGCGTAGACATAGATGGCAGGGAGCATTGCAGCGATAGAGGGTTTCATTATTGCCGAGAGAGCGGTCTAAGTCTGTACATGGGCACCTGAGCAAGGAAGAGGTCGTATGAGGATGCTCGGCTTCGATCGTGGACTCTTAAAGGGTAAGAATGTATATATAAATCCAAAGATCACTAAGGTGTAGTTGCTCCATTAATATTTCATTCAGTATGGGACGATAGTAGATATTCTCTATTCGTCTCATATTATTACGTTGCATGTAATTTATAAGTTAGTTGATAGAATTATAGTGCATTAATTTTACGATAGATTCATATTGTGATATCTATATTACCCATGCATTTATATATGGTAATATTTTTTACATATCAGTCACGTTATATTTAAAAAAAAACTCAACCTAGAGCCCTGATGAAATCGAAGGGATGGGAGGAGTCCCCTCTTGCCTGGTCCGACCACAGACAGGAGGGAGGTTAGCCAGCCCAGCATAGAGATATTTGATGCCCCCAACCAATTTTTAGGATTTAACGGGAACCCACGTTATATTAGTTGTGCTGACTTGTTGATTACGGGAGAAGAGCATGTTATGGTATGATTCTTTATTTTCTAGATGGGTTTACTATTGTTTATAGGTAGTCTGAATTATCCCTGAGCCACGTTCGTGGAGAGGACTGGTTGTGTCTTAGCAGTTTCCTATTTTATTTATATGTAGTTTTGATATACAGTATTTCAAGATAGTTTCCCTCGCACTAAGATTTATGTTTGACTCGTTTTGTCTTTGTCTGTTTATGTCATGACAACTCTCGGGTACTCGATTGAGTAGTTTGGGAGTCATGTGCTTTTGGGGATTTGCTATCAAAATGTGCAGCTGGAGCATTTTGGAGGCGTAACATCGATATCATGGATATGTATACCTAATATTTTAGTAGTACATGACATACATGTTATTAGGTATATGAGGCTTGTTGCATTAGATATTATTCAGAACTCTGTGTTATTGGGAGTTGTTATATTCTGACTTTCCGTATTAATATTTATTTATCAATTTCTTCTACTAGTGCAGTCACTTATATATTGTTCATAATGTTCTGTTCATGTATATTCAGTGTATTATATGTTATCATTTCATTGTTAGATCTCATCGATGTCTTAGAATAGTGTTTTGTTTTAATTTTACACCGACAAACTGTCTTTTATGGTATTCGAAAGTCGGGCGTTGGTGTGAGGCACTGATTTTTGGGTATTATGAAGGAGGGTTGTTACACTTCTTGTCGAAAACAGGTTATACTTCTCGTTGCTTTGCTCATGCATGCCTAGGTGGTAGGATGTACCAAGCCGGTCTGCTGTGACATAAGGAGGATGGGAAACTGGCGAGAACCGAGGACACGCCGAGCTGGGTGAGACGAAACAGACAGTGGGTCATAAGTGGCGATATCAAAGCTAGATCAATAGCGGGCCACCCTCGAGACAGTCTCAAGCTATGCCAGTTAGGAGATAAATAAGGGAGAGATGCTTGAGCAAGCGAGCTGGTCTAGAGTCGAGTTACAAGCAGGCCAGAGAGAGTTAGTCAGCTAATGAGAGATGAGCTGAGCTTGGCTTGCGCCTTGTCTTGATGGATGAGCTAGTCGCTAGGGTTGCTACACGGCGAGGTTAGGCTAGCAGAAGGTCTGACGTGCAATTGGGTAGTGGAACCGATCCAGGTATAGGCTAGGTTTGGGTTTATCATTATACATAGAAAACCCAACCGACCTACCCCAACCCTGGTTGGCTTGCGAGCTGACCTGGACACAATCAGCCTGGACCGGACTGGGCTAAGCTAAGAAACCTTGATTAATCTACTTTCTTATGAAAAATTGAGTAATAACTTGAATGGATAAGTAAGAAGAGAAAATGATGGGTTGGTGGCCCATAAAGGACTATAATACAAATGACACCATCATTCCTATACAATTGATTACTCACTCAAACTAAAAATAAAAGGTTGAGCTTTTTAATAGTGCTTACGACCTAAACAAGAAGAAGAAGGAAAAAAAGATTTAAAGCTGAGGAAACTAGAGACTTGATTAACTAAGTAATCTAGGTGAGTAATGTATTCTATAATCCTTTTTCTTTCGTAAACCCTGCACGGCTAGGTTTATAATGGGTATTTTTATGGTTTTTGTATTTTAAACGATTCAAAAATTCAATATGATGTTGAGAACATGTTTTTAAAGATGGATTCCGATTTATAGAATTTTCCTTTAAATAATAAATTGATATGAATTAAGTGTCATATAACATGGAAAATAGGTAGAAAAGAGTGGTTTGATTAATCGTGTAGAAACAAATTGTGACTGATATTTTATGTGATTTTCTATGAATAAATTAAGTAATTTCCAAAAGAAATTATATTTGTCTAAAGGCCTATAATAGAGAGTCGGAAGGCAAACACTAGTGGTCGAAAGGTAATTTAATTAAATAAAGCGATTAATAATTTGCCACTAGACCGGATCCACAAATGGTGATGAACATGTTAGCAAAGTACTCTATAGCAGTTAGAAAAGACTAAATCAAGCCAATTAGAATGCGACATGTGTAAATATAGTGCTAGAAGTGCAGATAGCGGTTCCCAACATGTACCAAAAGGCGATACCGAAGGGAGTATAGCCGAACTGAAAGTAAAATAAATTGACACCTTAGTATAAAGACTTAAGTCAAAATATAAGAAAAAGCTAAGGCTAGGTTCACCAACCGAGAGTGTAGCCGAAACCTAGGGTTGAGTTTAGGTAGAGGAAGCCCTCGCACCTGAGGTTGAATTTTGAGTGAAGGAGGTGATTTTAGAAAATTAAAGAATTTATTTCATAAGTCGCTAAAGATAACTAAGGCATACTTCCCCTAGATGAGACTGAGAGCAGTGCAGCTCTTGACAGGTTATTAAAACTGGAACTAGTATCTTTCAAAAGTAAGCATTGTGTTATGGGCCTAGAATGGCCTAAAATTATACGTAAAACATTGTTGTTAAAATGTTAACTTTGCTGAATGTATAGTTAAGCAAATAGCCTAATAACTGATGGTTGAATGTGAATTCGGTAGTTGACGTAAAACACAAGGTGGTAGTCAAGGGATCAAAAGTGAAGGAGCAAGATCTTGGTGGCATCCGCGGACGAAAGCGTAGGTGTAACACCTAGCGTGACAGACGAAATCGAAAGCGTTGGTGCAAGTCCAATGTGGCAACCGTCCGGACTGTAAAAAGCAATTAGTATAAGCTTAAGGTGACAACCAAGGGAATGATGGAAGATGCGATACCGGTTTGGCAGTCAAGAAATCGAGGACGAAGTAGGTGTAAGGCCTAAAATGGCAAATGAAATATGAAGGCGTTGGAATCAGGCCTAATGTGGCATTTGAAATATGAAGGCGTTGGTATAAGGCCTAAAGTGGCATCTGAAGTATGAATGCGTTGGTATAAGGCCTAAAGTGGCAATCAGAATATGATGACGAAGTAGCCATGAGGCCGGATGTGGCAGTCGAAGTGTGATAGAATGAGGTAAGGCTTAAGTGGCATTCGAGACCAATAATGTAATTGTTAGAATTGAATAATCATGAAGGTAGAAGGCCATAATGGCAGCCGGACAATAAGACTTTAACCATGTATCTTTAGCCGAAGGTGTAAGGCATGAGGGCGCCCAAGACTAGGATATTTCAGTTACATTTTAGTAAAATGGTATTTATGCAAAAGGAACCGAGAGATTGCTTTCGGTCAGGGCCTCACGTGTTGCTTTGTCACATAATATTGAACCTATGACTTTGGTTTATCTATAAGACCGAAGAATGTTTGTTTCGGTATAGTGAGGGGAAAACCCGCTACGCACTTTAATGGCGTGGTCTCACTATATTATATATATGCTTAGGGTAATATCTTACACATACCAGACAACATGTCCAACTCGTATTTTTATTGTGTTTTCACCATAAACTCACTGGTGCTCACTAGAGTAGGCTGAGTTTATGGATTTTAGGCAGGTTGCTTTCAAATGACGACAGAAGTTTCGAAGACAAAGCAAGTAGCTTAGATGATGTAAATAATTTTTGTATTCCGCTGTATTAAATGCCCATGCACCATCTTCATATGTTAAGCATAACATTATTATCTATGTTGTATTATATTTTGACCTCTGTGTGGGAACGACTACGGGAACAATCTAAACATGAAAACTCGATGATGATGATGTTATATAATATTGATTGCTACTTTGTTTACTTAAGACTGTATAATATAAACTGATATCATCTCTATCGCTGAAAGATAATTCAAAGGCGACTACAACACATTGAAATTCCTGTTTTTTCATCTCAGAACGAGGGATGTTGCAATTTGTGTGGTTATATGTTTCTTTGGTCTAAACAATGTTACACTTGATATAATTGTTATGGTAAATCGATATCAAAACTACTAACGGTTACACATAGATCACATTGTATCGATCGACTCTTACTCTTATCATAAAAATGTGATAAATCTTACACTTTGGTCTATATGTTTGCATGTTATCTTTTAGTTGTTTACGTTAACTTACTCAACATAACTTCCAACTTTAGATAGTTTATGATTATGAGATTTTTTTTGCCATGTGCAACACGGTTATTTAACAATTTGAAATTGTTATATTTTATTTTTATATATAGTTTTAATCAATATAAATTGAAAAATATAATGAAAATAAATAAATAACGATGAGCTTTTTGTTGAGATTGAGATTTGAACTTGTTACCTTAGACACACACACACATAGGCCTGTCAATGGTACGAGTGTCGGCCCGAGCTCGGTCCAAACCCGTCCTATTAATATGAGTACGAGTTTTGTCTTTTACTACCCAAGCCTGATCCAGGCCCGGCCGGTTACTATTAGAGTCGAGTACGGTTTTATCAAAACCCGACCCGGTCAGGTCCAATCCGACCATTAGCTTTTCATCGTATCAAAACATGAATGTGTATGTTATTTGTTTATCATTTTGTTTGATTACATGTAGATGTTTTGGCATACTTTTATTGTGAACTTGACTGCATCACCGTTTAATTTATATGTTAACATTGTTTGTATACAAATTTTAAATTTTATGAAAGTTGCAATTTTAAAATATATTTTGAACATAAATATTCTGAGTTACGTATACGGTATAACCTAGCAGGTTTAAATATCAGACGGATCAGGTTTGAAATACTCTACTGGTTCGGACCGAGCTCGGGTTTAAATTATTGTAATCGGATTGGGTCCAGGTTTTATGATACCTGGACCGAACCCAGACCATTGATAGGTCTATACATGTGCGTGTAACATGTTATCGATTTAAGTTAGTTTTTTTTCAAATAAAAACACTAACAAAAATTCCCGGGCCAAAATATTTTAGCTTTTTCTCAATAGGAAAAGGTTAAATACGTGTACTCGTCCAATTCATCTACGAAGGTTATTGTGCGTTTTTCATATTTTGGGCTCGAGCAGACCCAATATCCACTGATGATCCAGAAAACCCAACATAATGGCCCATATTATCTGCCGCAGCCTTACGAACCACAAAACCCTAGCGCTATATAATATATTTGGTGAGATACATCGCCGCCTTCTCCTTTCTCACTCGCATTCAACCCGAAACCCTAGATTGCATTTTCTTGTAAAAAATGAAGACAATTCTCTCATCTCAGACTATGGACATCCCACCAGAAGTCACGGTCAAGGTCAATGCCAAGATGATCGAAGTCACTGGACCTCGCGGCAAGCTTACGCGCAACTTCAAGCATCTCAATCTCGACTTCCAGATCATTGAGGGCGGTACCAAACTCAAGGTCGACGCCTGGTTTGGAACGAGGAAGACAATGGCGTCTATCAGAACTGCAATTAGTCACGTGCAGAATTTGATTACCGGTGTCACGAAGGGCTATCGTTATAAGATGAGGTTCGTGTACGCCCATTTTCCTATTAATGCGAGTATTGGAGGCGATGCTAAAAATATCGAGATCAGGAACTTTTTGGGTGAGAAGAAGGTAAATTCTTTATCAAGGATTACATTTTGATTTGTATGAATGAGCATGTTTCACTTATGCATGGGATTTCCGTGCAAGATATATATATGAGCTGCTAATAAATAAAGTATTAAGGTAATTTAAGCAATTTTGTTGTTTTCAAAGAGAAGATGAGAGTGTGTTTCTAGCTAATCACTCATTTTCAACATATGACACTTCTATAACAAGAAAAGGAGGTGCAAAATATACATTAGAAATGTGGATTATCAATGATTGTTTCTATTGCTGTTTGACCTGCTGTAATGATGCATTTTCAGAAATTATTTACTGAACTCTTATGTTCCACATAAACTTTTAGTTATATAATGCTGCCAGAGTCATTTTGTATATTTGCTTGTAACGTGTTCAAAATTGTGACAGTACATTTTGTCAAAATTATTATAAAACTCTTTGGTCATAGGCTTACGCTTTTTAGTACAATAAGCTTTGGACGTCTTTTCTGTGGTTATTTTTAATAGCATTTTATTTCTGCGCCTGTAATTATCAGGTGAGAAAGGTTGATATGCTTGATGGAGTGACTGTTACCCGTTCTGAGAAGGTCAAGGATGAGCTCGTTGTTGATGGAAATGACATTGAGCTTGTTTCGCGTTCATGTGCCTTGATTAACCAGGTAGGCGTCTTGTTTTTTAAGTTGCTATATCAAATTTCACTGATCTAACCAATGCTGCTGGTCTTGTCGATACGTGATAGAGCTGTTGTACTTAATTTGTATAATTTGGTGGTTTTGCTTTTTGAAAATTCGATTGATGCTTCGTAGTCACTATTTCTACCTTAAGTTTACTGTTCAAGTATGGAAAAGGGACCTTTTTCTCATGCTATTGACTTGAAGTGCTGGGTGCTATTGACTTGACGAGCCAGGAAACTTTTATTTATATAACTTATGTATTTGACAACCAGTTAAATCTTTGAATCAAAAAATTGCTCAATAAGCTGATTTGTTAGAAGAAACTGACAAACAAAAGTTTGCTTATTTTAAACTATTACAGCCAAGAATTTTTCAACTGATTTGATGCGTGCATTACTAATTATATTTTAGGCCTTATATTATAAGTTAAAAACACCAATTAGTTATTTATTTGTTTTTCATTAGTCAAACTGAGCCACTAAGCACTTATACTTCATAGAATCAAGGAAATCATCTTTGGACTGAAGCAATTTTTTCACGATTGATCACATCTTATGTTTTTAGAATATCAGCATTTGGACTGAATTTGTTTATTTTGGGGTTGTAAAATAATGGTTCCAAATATTAATTATTATTTGCTCAAATTAATTTTAGATTGATATTAATGCTGAATAATTTAAAAGTAAGCTATACATATTCATTCTTCCTAATCTGTCAACCAAAATGTTTTACAGAGTATTCAAATTTTATTCTTTAACATAATAAATTTTCTGTTAAACTGATTAGTGCATGTACTTTGTCATTATAGAGAAAGGTGAAGCTAAATCAATTGTAACTGAAGCATTTGGCTGCATGTTTTGGGCTCTGGGATGATATATTAATTATACTATGTATTGGTCGAATGGATTTCATTAAAAAATAATTTTATCTGGCCCAAGACTATTTATTATCCTAAACTCAAAACAATTCAAATTCAGCACTTTATTTATTAGTAAAATTATAAAATTAATAATAAATGATAGGACAGAATTGCCATTTGTTTTTTTGGGTATGGGGGATATAAATTTATCGAACAAATGATGTTAGCGAATGAAGAATTTGTTAGTAGCAATACTTGGAGAGGCAAAATCGCTTCTTATAATACTATATAATACACGTCATTTTTCTGCATCAGAAGATGCATGTTGTTTGCCATGTCTGCCAAGATTCCAAGGAGGTTTTGCAACTTTGTGTGTCATTCTTTCCTAATAACCATATTAGAGACAATGTATAAAAATAAAAATAGTTATGGCTCGCAACTATCTTTACTGAGCCTCCAGTTTGATGGTAGCCTCTAACTGAAATCCAATTGGATGAAATAGCAAACCATACTTTTGTTCATCCGATAGGACTTCTTTACCCGAAATATACACTGCGGGATTGAGTGGAAAGGGTAAGAGCCATCAGATTTTACAGGCTCCCTGAATTCCTACCGTCAATTTCCAGATCCACAGTTTCTTGTGTACTAGTTTCGGTTAGTATAGCGTTTTCCTTGTTCATCTGTAGTTATATTGAGTTGGAGCATTGTGTTTGATTTGGCTTTCAACAAACTGTCTTTTAAATCATCCCATTTTTTTTTGCTTTTTATTATTTAGTTAAAAGTATTTATAATTACAATACAAAACTCCCTTCTAACTAGTCACTAACCCAGATAAGAATAACATCATGTTTTAAATGGTTGGCGATAACTCTATTATGCTACTATCCTTTGCTAATATCCAAAATTTTACTGAAGAAATAAAATATGCACGGTTGTTCCGCTGTTTGGAAAAGCATGCAAGTATTTTGTTCATTTGCGATATTTAATTTCCTGTAAATAGGCATACTGGCATATAAAGCAATAAGAATCAGCATGCCCAATAAAAAAAGCAAGCTATGTTATATGCAACATGGATATTGTGGCACAATACTTTAATCATGCATTTACAGTGCATGATAGCATTTTCTTCTGCCATTCTCTATGGTAGTGATGGCACATGAATACTCATGTTTATTGAATTGTTTCGACATAGCAGAGAAAAGTTACCTGTTCTCCCATGAAGGAGATGTTCCTATAGTTTGATAAGAATATCATAGGCCTCCTGGACACATGTGGTTTGACGGTTTGTCTACTGCATCAGATAAAAGATTTGCTAGGGACCTTTATGTTGGTTTTAGTACTGTTAGGCGATAGTAACTTTATTATCTGCTATGTGAGTAATATAATATGATTGCTTATTATGATGTGTTATTATTGCATTATTGACAGAAATGCCACGTGAAGAACAAGGATATCCGTAAATTTCTTGATGGTATTTATGTCAGTGAAAAGGGTACAATGGCTGAAGAGTGATGTGGAGGCTTTCTTTGTTATCCATGTTCATTGGTGTTTCTTCAATACAACTTCATGATGCTAGGTCTAGTTTTCCAAGTATAAAAGGGTATTGTTGTTTTGCCTTGCTGAATGTGCTGTTTATCTACTTTGTGTTTGCAACTGTTCTTGTTATAAGCCTTGTTTTAGGGATATTATTTTATTTTAAATTTGACGTTGCTCCCAGTTCTCTTAAATTTGTCCACTGTTGGATGCTCAAACTATGCATACTTAATGTTCATCTTTCAAACATAGGATTAAGCTTGTGCATGTTTATCCAGTTATTTTAGGCTGTGTACTGTCTATCAAATCTTTGGTCATTTTCTAAGTGATGATAGGCAGAGTCACTTCATACTTGTAGATCTGAAAAACTATTCGCGTCTTTGGTGTCCGCATGTACCAAGTAATGAAAGATAAAAAATGGAAAATCCGTTAGTACAATAATAGATATATACTATTTTATGGAGTAATTCTTGTTATGTGTGCAAATGAATGCTTGTTCAAAATTATTTTTTATCTTTATATTAATATTAATTTTTCATATTTTTGTAGGTTTTATACTGAAACCATGTTAGGTATTTTTAGCATTTTTAGCATCTTTGTAATAGCTTTAGCGACATACTTTTTTGTATCGGTGTGAAATATCAAAAACGTCTATTTTTTTATATCACTTAATCGTAGTATCACTTAAAAATCATATATAACAATTAATCTTTCTTTTAAAATTCAAAACGTGTTTCTACGAGAAATATCAATACAATTTTTTAATGATAATTGTAATATCTTTGGTATTACACTTCGTAAAATACCAAATACGTCCATTTACAAATGTTATTAAATCTTAATATCGTTTAAAAATGAGATCTAACAATTAAAAAACTACTTTTACAAATTCAAAACGCCTCTTTATAAATATCACTAAATGTAACATCCCTATATGAACTTAAAATAAAATAATTCCACTAAAGTATATTTTGGAATTTTATTTGAATAAAAAAAAAAAGGGAAAATGCCTTGAATTGGTTTTTTTAATGATTGTAAAACGTTAATTTAAAGATGGTTAGCTTTAACGACAATTAGCGGTAATGTTTTTAAAATACATGAAAAACAAATAAAATAAAGGTTTATCTTCATTTAAGCATATCGTAAATATCATCATCATATTTTAATTTTATTCTATTTTGTCATTCCCTTATTTTAACTCTCATTCAAAAACTTATCATAGATAAAGTTTTTTCTAAGAATAATCATTCTATCTTAATCTATCTCCTATACTTATTCTAAGCGTCATCGTTATGTTTTCACCTATGTCCTATACTTATCCTAAACGTCATCGTTATGTTTTAACCTATTCTATTTAACGTATACCTAAAACTTATCCTTAGCTTACACTATAAGCTAAGCGGCCTAACATATAAAAGCATCGCTACGTTTAGCATTTTACTTTATTCACAGACTAAAGCTAGAAATCAAACACCAACTTTATCTTAAAGTCAACTAGGGTTTCCATGTGCTTCATCAAATAACAAGATTTCAAGCTTACGAGGTAGTATAATCATTTTTTAGTTATATGGTGAACCTTCATGAATATCGTTTTTATTTTAAAGTTATTTTTATGAGAGAGTATATGTTCTACTTCTAAATCACTCTTTCCAAGTTTTAGTTTAAGTTTAATGAATATTTGGTTGTTTTTTGATACTAGATGATATAATTGCTAAGCTAAGACTTGGTTATTGAATAGCTTGATATGATTCAAATTGGTTGAGATGCTTGATATTATAGTATGATCGTATTGGATGTTAAAATTTAATTATTGGATGATTGAAATCGACATTTTATTAGTTAAGAGGACGAAAACTCGACTGTTCTACTTAAAATGTTATTTGGTTATTCTTGAATATTTTTGACTTATAGATTCGAGAAAATAAGTTGTTTATTTATAGTAGTGTGGAACTGTGTAATTAGAATTGAGATGGACATTTGACAATAGCGATATTTTAGTACTTGGCAGAATCAAACATCGTTCTGCTAGTAGTTAGTCACATCGAATAGCTCTGTTGAAATATGGCTTATTGTTAAAAATGTATTTGATCTTGAAATTGATATTCAGTATTTTTTATCGTGAAGTTTGTATTTTGGAAATTGTGAAATATCGCGAAGCTGATTTTGATGAAATAAAATTGATTTGGTAAAATAAAGTGATTTGTGGAAAATAAATCAGAGTAATTTTGATGGTTTTTCTACTACTGAGAATTTCCCAGTTGAAAGAATTAAAATTGAGTTTGGACATCTCCCCATTTGGAAATAGTTTTAGTGATTTTACCTTTATAAAAGGGATTGTTACTTGTTTTATAAACCGTTCAGATATTCATTGCTTTTGATATGTATCGCTTCGAGGTAATGCTTTGTGTGTGTAGAGTTTAAATTATAAGGGTAGGTATAATGGACTAGCATTTACCATATGAGGATATTTATTTTGTACCAGATTTGGTGAAATTGCACTGTATTGTAAAATATAGTTTCGATGAAAATTGGAGATATTACGAAAATGGTTTTGATAAATTAAAAAGTAGCAATTTAAACAAGGGGTGGTGTTATTTTGCACAATGGTTTAGAAAGGTGAGGAAATGCAGATTACGGATCTTAAGGCAGAATTAACACTAGATGGGGGAGGTGAATAGTGTTTAATTAATTTTATGAATCTTTTTGAAATCTTTTCAAATTAAATCCAAACAGATGCAATTCACACACAGAAACAATCACAGAATCAGACACAGATGCAAATAGTAAATAAAAGCAATAAGGAAAGAACATACCGGAATTTTATACTGCTTCGGAGTTACCCTACATCCAGTCACACACAATTTCTTGTGCAGATTTCTTTTCAAATATAATGTCGATATTACAACCTCGATTTCAAGGCCACGAGATACACCCTCCTGTCTTCGAGTCCAGGGCAAACTCTCTTGATTTAACCAGGCTACAATCACACCCAATTGATATATGGGCTACAATCACACCCAATTGATTTACGGGTCACAATCACATCGTTTCCAATCACACTTTGATAGAGAGAGACTCGATACACTTCGATCTTTCGATCTTTGATTACAAATGATCCTGTAACTCTGAATAGCACTAAGATCTTTGAGAGAGAGTGGTAGAGAATCAAACTAGAGACGATCGAGTTTGATTCACTTAGGATTTCGGCAGAGTCTTGTTAAGAATGTTTTGAAAATAAGAATGGAAGAGAAAGAGGAGAGAAAACAAAGAAAACTTGTGTAAAAATTTGTTGAAAACTACTGGTATATATAGGAGAATAACAGTCATGTCCATTCGGGAAAGTTTATGACGAACAGACACTTCTTTTAAAAATTTGAATTTTAAATTCTACGGCTACCATGTCGACATGGGGGGTAGGGGCATGTTGACATCCCCTAGTATATTTTATAAATTGATTTTTGTTTTAAAAGAGATTTTCTTTCTAAAGTTTGTCGAAACTATCTTAGAACTTTGTAAACTATTTTGAATATACTTTATGATTATAAAAACCTTTTGGAAAGCGATCTTACGAAATATAAAAGTAATAAAAACTAAATATATAAATATTTTGAGATTAAAGCTAAAACATTGAGAGAGATTTTTTTTAAAGATAGTTTTGAAAAAATCTAAAAATAAATCATTTTGAAAATTTCATGGATTCCGTTCTACTAGAGAAGGTCGTGGGTTCCATCCCACTAAAGAAACCGTGAGTTCCATCCCACTATTAAAGCGAGAAGGTGGATTCCATTGCACAATTAAAATTCGAATAAAGATTTAAGTGCTATTATGAAATTTTAACATAAATCTATACCCTATTACTTATCTTGATATCTTGAACTCTTGATACTCATGAGTCTTCAGTCTTGAATTCGTCAGTCTTGAATCTCTATACTCAGTCTTGAATCTTTATACTCAGTCTTGAATCTTTATACTCAGTCTTGAATCTTTATATTGTACAGTCTTCATTCTCAGTACCTGCATATATATATATATATATATCCTGCATATACATATATATATCTAGACAAGAATATTAGTATTTACATTTTATAACAAGTCCTAAGGTTGTTGTCATCAAAACCATCATCTCAAGAACTAACAATCTCCCCCTTTTTGATGATGACAACCTATGTTTATAAAATCTACTCCAACAAACTTCGATTCTACTCCGACTTCCCCTTAATCTACTAACTCCCCTTAATTTAAGCCTATCTAACCTATTTTATAATTCTCCCCCTTTGTCAGCAACACAAAACTAAGCCTAAACTACATAACTCCCCCTTAAACTAATACTATGGAACTAAATGCTAATAACAAAGTATAATAAGCGAAACGTAAATGTAATTTTATTATATATGATGTTACATTACACATATGAAACATACACACAAATATATACAAGTACACAAAGTATAAAAACATTAATATAATAACAATCTAATGAGAGTACTTGACAATTGGTGACTTGTGAATCGAACAACTAGGGTAATGGAGACAAAAATTTCCATGTTGTTCGACCAAATTACCATTTTTGTCAAAACAGACTTCTCCAATGCAAATAACTTTATCGTCTTCGTCCATTTGCGCTTCTTCCTCTTCTTCTTCTTCGTCGTCCTCTAATGGATTATGAATACGTATGTTAGAGGAATCATCTTCAATCACAATAGGGTTTGCATGATTATCCATTAGAAATTTTTGCAAATTTCTAAGAATCTTGCCTTGTTTCTCTTGTTCCTTTGCCATCCTTATTTGCATGACTTGTAATTCAGTCGGCATTTGCAGAGAATCCTTCATAATTTCCTTGATCTTCATTACTCGAGCCAATGTAGTTCGTTGAAATGGACCAGAATTAGGAGAAAGGAAGGAAAAGGTTGCATTTTGGTTTGATTTAGAAGAGGAGGCCATTATTTTATATTTTTAGAAGTTTATTACAGAGAAAATGAAGTAAGAAGACAGAAAAATTCAAAATGTTGTGATTATATAACCACCAAACTGATTTTAGAGGGAAAATCAAAATTTCAAATTTTACTTTTGTATGTCGACATGGGGGGTAGGGGTATGTCGATATCCCTTTGAAAATTTTGACGAATTTGTTTTTCTTTATTTATTTAAATATATATGTTACTATATCTATATTCTATATCTCAGTTATAGAACAAATACCTAGTTCTCTTCTTAATTTAATAAATGTTGATTGATTCAAGGGTTTGGTCAGAATATCAGCTATTTGATTCTCAGTGTTGATAAATTCAAGAGTAATAATCTCTTTACTTAAATTATCTCTGAGAAAATGATGTCTGATATCAATATGTTTTGTTCTGGCATGATGAGTATGATTTTTGGATAAATTTATTGCACTTGTATTGTCACGATAAATTGGTGATTTTGAAATATTTAATCCAAAATCCTTTAGGGTCTGTTGCATATAGATAACTTGAGAACAAGCCAAAGTAGCAGAGATATATTTTGCTTTAGTTGTTGATAGTGAACAATATTTTGCTTTTTACTAAACCAGGAAACCAGAGAATGTCCTAAAATGTGACAAGTTTTACTTGTACTTTTTCGGTCTAATTTACAACCAGCATAATCGGCATCACAATATGAGATTAAATCAAATGAATCATTTTTAGGGTAAAATAGGCCATAGTCTAAAGTATGTTTAACATATCTTAGGATACGTTTAACAGCTTTTAAATGGGTTTCTTTGGGTTGAGATTGGTACCTTGCACAGAGACAGACACTATGCATGATATCAGGCCTACTCGCAGTTATATAGAGTAGCGATCCAATCATTCCCCAGTATAGTTTTTGATCAACATCTTTTGACATGTCTTCTTTATTTAAGGCTTCATTGGTTGCCATAGGAGTGGGTTTTCCACTCGCAGTGGTCATATCAAACTTACTAACTAGATCCCTAACATACTTTTCTTGACTAATGAAAATACCACTATCTAATTGTTTTATTTGCAATCCTAAAAAGAAAGTAAGTTCACCCATATGACTCGTCTCAAACTCTTTTGTCATTATTTCAGAAAACTCTTTGTTCATTTCATTGTTTGTTGATCCAAAAATTATATCATCTACATAAATATGTACTAATTGGATATCATTTTTGTTTCTTTTAATAAAATGAATATTGTATACTTTACCAATTTCAAAATTTGATTGTAATAGGTAAGATCTTAGTCTATCATACCAGGCTCTAGGAGCTTGTTTTAGACCATATAAAGCTTTTTTTAATTTGTAAACATGATTTGGAAACTTTTCTTCTTAAAAAAGTGGAGGTTATTCAACATAAACATCCTCATTAACAAAATCATTTAAAAAGACATTTTTGACATCCATTTGAAATAATTTGAAATTGTTGTGATTTGCAAAAGCAAGTAGAATTCTAATGGCTTCTAATCTTGCTACGGGTGCAAAGGTTTTATCAAAGTCTATTCCTTTTTCTTGACAATAACCTTGCGCGACTAACCGGGCTTTATTTCTAACGACCTCACCTTGTTCATTCATTTTATTTTTATAAACCCATTTAGTTCCTATTATAGTTTTGTCCTCAGGTCTAGGAACAAGTTCCCATACATCATTTCTAGTGAATTGATTCAGTTCTTCTTGCATAGCAAGAATCCATGAATCATCAGATGATGCTTCCTTTGGATTTTTGGGTTCAATAGTTGATATAAAAGCTACATTACTCATCTTGTTTAGTTGATTTCTTGTTCCAACAACAGATTCAATATTTCCTAGTATATTTTCTATAGGATGATCTTTTAAAAGCCTGATCCTTTTATTAGGATGAATTTTTTTTACAATTTGTTTCATTTGATTCATTATTTAAAGTAACAAAATCATCTTCATCATTTATTTGAACAAAAATTTTGAAATTTTTATCAAATGATACATGCATTGTTTCTTCAATGGTGTTAGTTTTTAAATTAAAAACTCTGTATGCTTTACTTCTATTAGAATATCCGATAAAGATTCCTTTGTCGGATTTTGGATCAAATTTATCCAAATTTCCCTTTGTATTTAGAATAAAGAATTTACTTCCAAAAACTTTAAAATAAGATATCTTTGGTTTCTTATTGAAAAGAAGTTCATATGGTGTTTTATTGGTTAGAGGTCTAATTAAAATCCTATTCAAAATGTAACAATCTGTAGCGACTGCTTCAGCCCAAAAATTTCTTGGTAATTTACTATGTGAAAGCATAGTTCTTGCACACTCTTGAATCGTCCTATTTTTATGCTCTACCACTCCGTTTTGTTGTGGAGTTCTTTGAAAAGAAAAATTATGAGTTATTCCTTTTTTATTACAGAAATTCTCAAAATTTTCATTTTCAAATTCTCCACCGTGATCACTGCGAATAATTTTGATTTTTAAAGAAAGTTGATTTTGAATTCTTTTTGCAAAAGTTTTAAATAAATCGAAAGCTTCACTTTTATGTTTCAGAAAATTTGTCCATGTAAATCTAGAACAATCATCTACAATTACAAAAACATATTTACTATGATTTATTGGCTGAATTTGAGATGGACCAAACAGATCTAAATGAAGTAACTCAAGAGGTTTTGAAGTTGAAATCATATCTTTCAATTTAAATGAACTCTTTCTAAGTTTTCCTAATTGATAAGCATCACATATACTATCTACTTTAAAATCTATTTTAGGGAGACCTCTTACTAGATCAAGTATTGAAAGTCTAGATAAGAGTTTGAAATTCAAATGCCCAAATCTTTTATGCCAAATCCAAGGGTCACTTGTATTAGCCAAAAGACATAGGTTATTATTTGATATTTTCATACTGAGAATATAAGTATTTTTCTTCTTAATTCCTTCAAAGATAATATTTGATTTATTATCTTCGATGTGACACTTATCCTTTTCAAATTTAATTTTGTAGCCCTTGTCACATAGTTGACTTATGTTAAGTAAGTTGTGTTTTAGATTCCTAATTAACAGAACATCAGAAATAGAGTTTTAGATTTACCGACATTACCGATGCTAATCACATATCCTTTTGAATTGTCTCCAAAGTTGACCATTCCTCCATCTTCATAAATTATATCATTCAGTATCTCCGGATTACCAGTCATGTGTTTTGAACATCCACCATCAAGTATCCATTTGTATTTCTTGATTTGCACCATTTGTCCATTGAGTGTTGATTCTTCAAAAGCCATATAACACATCTGTTCCAGCACAACACACCAATTCAGTAGATAACTTGATTTTCTATAATAACAATATGCAGACTTATGAGACAATGATGATTTGGATAGGTTTTGAACTAGTGTTAACAGAATCTCCAAAAATTGCCATTTTAAACTTTTTCAAAATTCAGATTATGATAACTTTGAAAACCAATGCTCTGATACCAAATGTAGAAAATGCGGATTGCGGATATTAAGGCAGAATTAACACTAGAGGGGGGGGGGTGAATAGTGTTTAATTAATTTTATGAATCTTTTTGAAATCTTTTCAAATTAAATCCAAACAGATGCAATTCACAAACACAGAAACAATCACAGAATCAAACACAGATGCCAATAGTAAATAAAAGCAGTAAAGAAAAGAACACACATGAATTTTATACTGGTTCAGAGTTACCCTACATCCAGTCCCACACAATTTCTTGTGCGGATTTCTTTTCAAATATAATGTAGATATTACAACCTCGATTTCAAGGCCACGATATACACCCTCCAGTCTCCGAGTCCAGGACAAACTCTCTTGATTTAACCAGGCTACAAGATCACCTAATTGATTTATGGGCTACAATCACACCCAATTGATTTACGGGCCACAATCACACCGTTTCCAATCACACTTTGATAGAGAGAGACTCGATACACTTCGATCTTTGATTACAAATGATCCTATAACTCTGAATAGCACTAAGATCTTTGAGAGAGAATGGCAGAGAATCAAACTAGAGACGATCGAGTTTGATTCACTTAGGATTTTGGCAGAGTCTTGTTAAGAATGTTTGAAAATAAGAATGGAAGAGAAAGAGGAGAGAAAACAAAGAAAACTTGTATAAAAATTCGTTGAAAACTACTGGTATATATAGGAGAATAACGGTCATGTCCATTCGGGAAAGGTTATGACCAATAGACACTTCTTTTGAAAATTTGAATTTTAAATTCTATGGCTACCATGTCGACATGGGGGTAGGGGCATGTCGACATCCCATAGTATATTTTGAAAATTGATTTTTGTTTTAAAAGAGATTTTCTTTCTAAAGTTTGTCGAAACTATCTTAGAACTTTGTAAACTATTTTGAATATATTTTATGATTATAAAAACCTTTGGAAAGTGATCTTATGAAATATAAAAGTAATAAAAACTAAATTTATAAATATTTTAAGATTAAAGCTAAAACATTGAGAGAGAGATGTTTTTTAAAAAGATAGTTTTGAAAAAAATCTAAAAATAAGTCATTTTGAAAATTTCGTGGATTCCATTCTACTAGAGAAGGTTGTGGGTTCCATCCTAGTAAAGAGGTCGTGGGTTCCATCGCACTATTAAAGCGAGAAGGTGGATTCCATTCCATAATTAAAATCCGAATAAAGAGTTAAGTGCTATTATGAAATTTTAACATAAATCTAGACTCTATTACTTATCTTGTCTTGAACTCTTGATACTCATGAGCCTTCAATTTTGAGAATCTCTATACTCAGTCTTGAATCTTTATACTTAGTCTTGAATCTTTACACTGTACAGTCTTCATTCTCATTACCTGTATATATATATATCCTGCATATACATATCCTGCATATACATATATATATATATATATAGACAAGAATATTAGTATTTATATTTTATAACAAGTCCTAAGGTTGTTGTCATCAAAACCATCATCTCAAGAACTAACAAAAGGTGTCTTGGATAAACTGGTTTGCAAATCGATTTGAGAATAATACTGCAAAAATTAGTTTTATACAAATTAAGAAATATTATGATAAATTATTTGTGTACAAAATCGGTATTTTGGACATCGGTTTGCAAAGTGGACCTCTGGTATATGATTTCTAAATATATGAGATTTTTATGAATGAAGTGATTTCATGAAAGTAATTTGGAAAACAATTTTGAAGTTATTTTATAGGAATGATTTGGAAGAAAAAGAATTTGAAAATCTATTTTGAAACATTTTTAAATACAGAGCATATATGGAATTATTTATGGGTGTAGACTACAATGACAGAGTTGTTTTTATAACCGAGTAGAGTTATATTGAAACAACCCGAAGTTGAGAAGGAACCAAAATAAAGATTAATTTAATTAAAATGGGATTTTAATATTTTAAATATGTAAAATAGAACTATTTGAGAAGATATAAGGGGAAAATATTTATACAATAGTGAAATAATTAAAATGAGTAGATTTTTTTATTTTTTAAATGAAGTTTAGACATTTTTAAGATTAAAATGATTTCTCAAACATAATTACATAGTTAAATAATCTTGGAAAAGTTTAATAATAAAAGTAAATAAGATAAAAAAAATTATTATAAAAGAAAATGATTTTTATTTATTTATTTCATTTACAAAGAAGATAATGAATTGATTTAAAATGAGCTTTAAATAGTAAATAAGGAAATAATTATTTAAATGGAGAAAATAATAATTAATAATTATAGGAAAATTGTAAGAAGATGTAAAATATTTTTGAAGAATAGTATTATTTCTAACGAGTATGGTGGCACGTCCGTTGGACGTGTGCCAAGAAGGAAGGGTGAAAATTTTGTGTGCGATACAATTATGGTAGTGAAATATACACACATGGAGAAACAAATTAAAAAACATAGAAATTAATATCACTGTCCAAATCAAGGTGCATGAAAAATGAAGGGAGCATACAACAACGTACTACACTGGTAGCATGTTTAAATAGCACACAAAACTGAAAGAATAATATTATCGATGTAACTTGGTTTAGTTTTATCTTGACTGGGTGTGCTCAACAAGCTATCATGGGTTAGATCACGGAGATATACATATGAATATCTCTTATTTCATTCACTTTAACTGTTTGAAAATTTGATTGGCTTTTTATTCATGCAATTTTAGGTGGAATGACATTCAAGAGGTGAATTTCAAGGCTTCGAATTTAAACAACATCAGATAATGAATTAGTTCATTCAAGTTGGAAATGTAAACACAAAAATGTCAAGCTATAAATTAATGTATTCCATGGATTTATGCAACAATAGTTTAAGACGTATAAAAAAAAGGCATGCAGATCTTATTTTAGCCACATTGAAGCATCCTCAATGAATCAATATTTAATCATCATAATTCTAGCTGTCATATTATTCGTCATATTAGCAACAATTTGTGCAGCAACACAATCAAAAAAATAGTTTGTTCAAGTAGCAGATGCAAACAACGACAGTCA
This sequence comes from Allium fistulosum, assembly GCA_030737815.1. Lineage (NCBI taxonomy): Eukaryota > Viridiplantae > Streptophyta > Magnoliopsida > Asparagales > Amaryllidaceae > Allium > Allium fistulosum. The sequence continues at coordinate 906,896,578 of CM060903.1, forward strand.
TGAGCATCAATTCAACTTAACACCATTCGTCCAAGTATTAAATTCGAACAGTTTCAAAAAGCATGAGCTCTGAATAAATCCTGATAAATATGCTATAAAAAATAGTAATTGAAGTAAAGCTCAACTTAGCTTTGGTCGTGGATCATTATTTGCTTTGGATAAAATCATAGTACGAATAATCAAGGTGATACAACTGAATGAAGGTGAAAGCTTGCTGAGTTGCAGAATGGTAGGGACAAAAAGAACTACGTTATGATAACATGAGGACTATAGTCATAGCAATCCTATAATTTATTTCGTTATCAACTGCCAGCATCAAACTACTGCATTGTTGAACCTGATCAATCATCACTACAAAATTTGATTATAGAATTAAGTCAGGATATGGCTTTGTATTAAGAAAAATATAGCAGCTAAGAATGGAAAAGAGGAATAATGGGCAGTGATGTTCAGAAAACGAATAGTCTACACTTATAAAAACAGGCATGCATAGATTAACAAACTTAATTATCCAATATTTCAAAGAGCTTGCATGAGATGGACATTTGATTCAGGCACAATAGCAAAAGAAAAACCCAGAGTGTTCATACTTGAATGGCCAGAATTTATGGTTCCAAATAAAATTGACCTTGATACTACCTCACTAACAGGGCAGACGCACACATCAACTTTTTGGTTAGTATATTAATGTAAAGAAATAATATGTGTTAGTGAAATCCTGCAGTAGGTTGAAGGCTTATATAAATGCCATGTTTTAGTATACAGAAATGCAAAGATATAGGTAAGCATGTATAAACTATGAACATCAAATTCATTTTTCAAACAGAGCAAGTAATAATAGGAACACTACAATGAATTAATATTTTATTTATTAGTAGCACCATATCACTTTTGAATGGTAGTTTTAGAATTTTTTATGCAATGCATAACCTGAAGTGTCATCAAATATTTCATATACTTTTGAATAAAATTACAACAATAATGCTATGAAGGCATATACCCTTTCACTGAAGGAACTTCGAAATTCATTCCAATAAATCCATGTTGGACCATTGAATGTAATATGATTGTTGTACCCAAACAATGGCCAAAATTTAACCTTAGGCATGAGAAATCTTCAATTTGACTAAAATATAAATTAAAAATACATGGTGTAACTGGAAAATTAAATTGCAGATTCTGAAGGCTATTTACTAACTTATATCTAAGCAAAACATAAAAGGGAAGAAGTGCACAAAAATCATACAGTATAATAAAAAAGATGTGGCCGATTAAAGGACCTTTTCCTTGATGAATTCTTCAGATCTAAAATTTAGTATACACATGGCAAGTGGTAAAAAAACTCAACCACACCATGTTTGTTGTTCAGAAAGTACAAACCTCTAGCTCTTCTTTTGATCAAATAGAATCTTAAATGTGGTATGCTGCACAGTAAAAGCCCAGAGTTAAAATAATGATGTAAATTCAACTTTATAGTAAAAAACATTGGACATAGAAGCAAAGTTACTCCATAAAAAGAGGTTCGAATTTACAGTTAAGCTCGATGAACCCAATTTCAATTTCCTCAACTGAGTCCTTGAACACTATCTGCAAGAAAAATAAAAATTATCGACCTAAAGTTACAAACTCAGCCTGCAGCGCTAAAATTAATATGCCCTTGTAATGCATAAGATAAAAGAGAGAAAAATGAGCAATTCGTAGAAAGAACAATTCATAAATCTCAATGTTGATTGGTTTTCTCTTCCTTTAATGATAGTTCAAGGGCGTAGCTGTCATCAATGAATCAAGCTAAGGAAACAACTTCAAAAATAAAATTAACAGAAGGCCGAATAGGTGAAATACAAAAAATAAATTATGAGTAGAAGTTCAAATATAAAATTAATAGAAGGTTGAATATGTAAGATACAACATAAGGTTATTAAACATCAATTCATCAAAATTTTTAAACTGATTTGATATAAACATGTTCATTATTTGATACAAACTATATCCATATAAATCGTTTGAAATTAAACGTTCTTCTTTGTAGAATAATTACCTCATATAGGTCCACCATAGAAGCAGCTTCCATTGTGTTGCCTGCTTTATCTGTCGAGAAGCTTTTCCATGATACTTTACAGAAACTATCAAAAAGGCAATCAAAGGTCACCTAACTATCTGTTAGCATGAATTCATCATAATATCACTTAAAACATCATATATTCTTGAAAACATACTTAACTGAAAACATATGCATTTGCAAACTCATATAAAATTAAACATATAATAACCATGTATATTCGAAGACTAAGAACACTTGAAATATCTTACATTTTCAAGACTGTTCTGAAAGAAACTATATATCTTTCAAAGGCTTTAAGCTCACATTCAAAATTTTGTGATATTTTAAGACTCCATGCAATAGAAATTTTTAATCCCACGTCTCTCATCTTCCCCGTGTGATCCTATTTTTTTGTTGTTGGTTGTTTGAGCAAAGTTTTTATTATAACGAATTACTCAATCAGTTCAGAAATTGAGTTGCCACAAAATAGATTCCTGGTCTAAAAATTGTTGTTCCAAATTTTTTTTCTTTGCTTCCTAAATTTTGCAAATAGCATTTATTTTCGTAAAATCCTAGATCATTGTACAAAAGAAAACTAAAGGAATAAAAAATATACATTTAAAAAGAAAAATAAGGTATAAAATAAACCAACAAAAACGTGATTCATTAGTGGCTGAGCTTTTATATGCACCTTTTGGTATTAGTGGCAGACATGAATTGTTGCTCCATTAAGGTTTGCACTTATGAAGAGCTTTAACTACCTTGGAAAGAATGTAACAGCAAAGATCCATCCATAAATAATGTGTGATTTGAACCACCTTTTTCTTCTCTTCCACATTAGTTTCATCTAAATCAGAAAATGAAATACAAACAAATAAAATTAGCTACAATATTTTCCAAATTCATTATTTAGCAAAAGACAGAGAAGCAAAAAATTTCATAGTATTTTTGAATGGGTTTGAGGGGTCAAATGCAACCTTAGGCTCTGCTGCCCAAATATGAATTCAATAAAGCTTCACGCCTAATTGATATGGTATACTAATACAGGTCTATAAAAAAAATCAAACCTTTACTTAATATACAGCAAAATGAAGCTATGAAAACTAAAAATCACAACAAAACACCTTATTAGACATTGATAATCCATCTCTTTCACAGTTTGTTTAGGGTTTAGAAGCATCATATTTTTTGTAATCATTTAAACAAATTTAGTACAAAAACAGCAAAATTCGAAATCAAACTAAGAGGAGTATAAACTGGTAAGGATTCAGTTTACTAAAAGTACCGAGTTTGAGATCTGGCAAGCGACTTTTTGAGAAGGAGGAGGTGGAGATTCAATTTCCCTAGCCAATATGAAGAATTAGGAAGTTTGAAAAAGTATGGTTTTTCTAGGTAATAAAAATGCAGAGTGAGTTTATTGAGAGTTAGAGGTAACATGAAATTATGAACTTAAAAAATTAAAACTTCCAACCGATAAATTAAAATAAATCACTTACGTGACCAAAGTTGAGAGCGGCAACCTCTAGCGCTCCAGATTCGTCGCCTTGCTAATTCAAAATGAACTGCCTCACCAACAAAGGATCCAACGTGAAAACTGAAAAGAGATCGCAATAACCTCCCTTGCATCTTCAGATTTAACTGCTGTAGTACCAACAATCCAAAGACTGAAGATGAAACTAACGAAATCAAGGGAGATCCACAGAAGCTGTAAAAAATGAGAATAAAGGGCATAAAGGAGGCAGTTTTACCATTTTGAGAACAAAATCCAGAGAACTGACAGCACAACATACTCGACCACAGGTGATTGAAGCATGGGGAGTAGAAGCCTCTCACGGCTCGTACTGAAGATTTGAGGAAACGGAAAAGAAACTGTCGGGTAAATGACGAAAACGTGGGGGAAGTAGGCGGTTGATGAAACGTGGTTAGAACGGAGTTACAATTTGCCCCAATGCGGAAATTTGTTTCTGTCTACTCAATCGGACATTATGGGAAATGCCAAAAAGGCTTCACTTTGACCGGTTTGACCAAGGTTTTGCTTTATAGTATAGATATGAGTTTTGGGCTAAGTTATTTAGGAAGAAAAATATATTAGTGTGAGGAAATGAAAAGAAAATAAAATAAAACATGAAGGAAATGAAACCCAATGCCGAATATGACTTAGAGAAAATCTTTATTAATTTCTAAGTCTGGAAAAGTCAAGAAATCTCCCTTATGCTTCATATTTTTCATTCTCGTATTCACCAACATCATATTTCCATTTTCTGAAAAACACTTTAAGTGTGAAAATCCCTAACCCCTCTTTAGTAAAATTTAAAAATTAAAATAGCTAAACATCTCTATAAATTCTACAAAAATTATATAGCCTTCTCAACATCAATCTACACTCAACTGCAAGAAGGGGTTATTGTTTTGATTGAGATTTGGAGTTGTTTGGATAGTTGCAGTTAAAAGCGAAGTAGGAAGGAGTAGCTGTGAACAAACTTTGTCTCAATAAGCTTTAGTTGAGTTTCTAAACTCACGAACTATGTCTAATATGCTGTCTAGATGTCTGGAATTGGGTTTATGTTGTTGTGGTGAAGATAGTTTGATTAATGTTGGTGTTTACTCAAAATGGTCGGAGAAGAAGTCGGTCAGGAATACATAGCCTGAAATTCATGCAGGCTTTCGCGTCATCGGTCTTCGCCACCGATTAACCACTAGCGGTCGACCGGTGGGGTCAACCGTTGGCCAGTAAACTTTTAAAATTATATATATACATATATATTTATATTTATATGTATATGTATATATACATACATACATACATACATATATATATAAAAAAGATAAAATGGAATATAGATAAATAAACTAAAAAGAAACTAAACAAGTTAGTTATAATGGTAAAGAAAGTGTGCATGATATATTTGAAACTTTTATTTTATAATTGAATAAGGATATAGAATTTAATAATGTAAGTGAATTAAAATGAGTATTGGTGATTGTAAATAGTGAATGACTATTACTTAGAAATTTAGAAATTTTTACGGATGTTAGGATGTTTATAATTATAAAGTAGAATGATATATATAAATATAATTATTTCATAACTTAATAAAGATGATTTTAATATTTAAATTAAATAAATAGTAAAGATATTTATTTTATCGAATATTTTTTTTGAGAACATTTCGTAATAATTTCTTTCTACAGTGAGTTCCTTCTTTTATGGCTGATGTGAGTTTATATTCTATATAGCAAGGAATTTGAATAAACGAAGTAACAAAACCTTCTAGTATGAGACTTTAGGTTTTATTTCTCCGATTATTACCTGGACTTGATATATAAAATACATATGAGAGACGAGTGTAGTTTATCAACATTAAGCAAATAGGTAAACATCGTTGGATGGTATGGGACACATGTGTCAATATTTTCCGATTGCTTTCTATAAGTAAATGCCACTCGAACGATGTTAATAACATGGGTTATATATCTATACACACAAAGATATATATATATATATATATATATATATATATATGTTACATACATATCTCTCTGTGTGTGTATGTATATGTATATATATGTATGTATATCTATATGTATATGTATATATGTGTGTGTGTGATGCGAATTAAGGGTAAGCAGGCCGAGGGCCAAGAGTGCGTCTATTTATGTATTGTGTATACTCTTATTATTTGGTGTGAAGTAGAAAACATATTAGGTTAGTATCCTAGCGGCCTAATTGTGGGATCGCTCCACGACTCCATGACACACCTTTTGATGTATGCCTAAGAGCCATTGCCCTAGTGTCACATAGGCTAGTAGTCTATTACCACTGAGGCACTTGCAAGGTTGTGACCATTGCATAACACTATCTTGCACCAGATGGACGATGGGTCATCATGGCCGTTGAGGTAACATAAGGCTGTAGGAGTAGCGCTGAGAATGGATGATGAAGTCTCCTGAAGCAGGCTGAGAGCTGTGAGTCTTTCATCTGGTTACTATTGTTGCATAGTAGACATACACTCTTACGATATTTATGTATTGCGACTGAGAGTTGATGGGGTTATTTTCGATACTGAGAGTCCATGAGATAATCAACCTGAATTGTATGTGTATGTTGATTGTATTTTCAACGGAAGGATGATCCTTAATACTACTGAGAGTAGTGCGTTGTGTATCAGTACCCAATGCCTATCTCATCGATACATGCTTAGCTGAGAGCTAAGCTAGGTGTAGCAGAGTGCTTGCCATATCCTTTTTGTTGTATGTTTGTGTGATGGATATTTATTGGATGTTTGATTGTATACTGTGTATTAATGTTCATTTACATGTACATACTAATTATGATGGGATTTATAACTTTGACTATGTCATATATTTCGATTTAATTACTACTTAGGTTATTTCTATTATTATTATCACCTATTGACATTTGAATTTAGACATAGTCTAACACGTGTGTTATTTTATAATACTTGGGTCAGTCCGAGGTGTTTCAGGTTCAGGCACTCAGTAGCCAGCTTGACTATAAACTACTTTGGGAGGATTGAGTGTATATACATAGGATGATAGATACCCTATTATTTTTATAGCCTCATTTATGTATTATGATGTTTATTGAGATGATGATATGTATATTCGATATAGCGAGCGTTGGACTACCATTTTGTGCTTACTATGAACATGTGTATTTGATGTATTATATTTTATCGCTGTGTTCTGACTCTGTGATCTCTGTATATTTATGTCATGTCATGTATTGTTCTATCTTGAAAACCACACGTGAGTATTGCTTTGTGCCGATACCGAGTACATTATGATATTTGTTATGTGATTTTAGGAGATTTATTGGCGTTAGCCCAAGGGAATATTCATGTGCGTAAGCTCAATATCACCTCATTTTTTGTTTTATCAAATATTATTACTCTATAATACTCTTTGATAATATGAGTATAGAGGTGGGGCGTTACATATATAGTGTATAACAATTTAAATCTGACACACCCATTATGTTATGTTTTGAGCACAGTTACACTCACAACTAGATTTCTAAAATTTTTGCTATGTACTTAATAACCTTGGGTCAGACTGATTTGTTGTATAGGTTTGATGTCATACTGCTATTGGCTTTGTGAGATACGATATGCAGATGGAGCAGATGACAATAGCAGATATTTACTTTGCTCATACTTATCTTGAGAGGTCGTTGTATTAGTCGATGTGATGTATTTATGGATGAATTATGTATATGAAATAATGTATTAGATTTTTAGATTGATATAAATTTATCATTTTTATTCACTTTGATTCTGTTAGTTTTGACATTTTAATTTGTATCTCTAATACAATATTGTATTATTCAATCTGGGCAAGTCGTATAGGTTGTTTTGTGTCGAGACGAGTTACGTATCGTTTTAGATACGATCACGTATAGTCATGTATCTGTGTTGATCCAATGTAGCATGTAGGAGAGATTGCTCATTCTATGCCCTTTGGTCCGAGTTTTCGGGTAGTAAACTCCTTTGATAATTCGGTTAACATCTTATTATTACTTAAAAATAAGATCAAAAATAATCTTTTTTAACAAATTCGTTCCTCATCAATTAATAATATAAATAAAAAATCAAACTAAAAAAATTTAGATGTTACAACTTAGAAATAAAAATTCAAACAAACTACATATGATTTCAATGTAAAAATATGGTTAAACATTTTTATAAATTATTTTCTCTTGAAATTTAGGGTCGGTGTTGTAACTTTGGTTGCCCTAGGAAATCGGTGGAAAAATATATGAAAATATACTTAAAAAAGGTTAAAAAAATAAGGGTAACATATATAACAATAATATCAACAACACATCAGATTTGATCATGGGTTCTTATCCCAATATAAGAAAGCACAATCAACCAACCCAAGAAGTAATACGTTAATATAGAAATAGAAAGTTATTTTGTTTACATTTTCTAAAAGTCAATTGTTATCGGAGTTTCTATGATGGGTTTCTCTATTCGTCGGCCTTATCGACTACCCCTAAAATAGACCATGTCTTGAATGTGTTAAATATATACATTTTGTAGAAAAACAATCACGTGCTATCATTATGCGCAAAGCACGTGCCGCAATGCTCGTAACCATAACTGTTGCTCCAAATTCACTTATAGATCAAAATTTTGAATTAAAACAAAGTTAGAATTCAGTATCACAACTACTCACTAGCAAATTTTATGTCATTTGTTAAGCAAAAGGGATCTTACACAAGTTGCGCTTGAAATGATATAAATAAACAAAGATTATATAAGAACAAACCCATTTAAGTGTATTTATCATTGTCCCTATTTTCTCTTGGCCCAAACTTCATAGGTCCAAACAGGAATTGCAGGGGATTTCTTTTAGCCCAAACTTCCCAAGTCCATTAAAAGATTATATAAGAAACAAAACCCATTTAAGTGTATTTATCATTGTCCCTGTTTACTTTTGGCCCAAACTTTACAAGTCCAAACAGGAATTGTAGGGAATTTCTTTTGGCCCAAACTTCACAAGTCCATTCAGGAATTTGTGAATAATTGTTCTATTTGCTTACAGAGTAAACTAGAGAACCGCTCCCCAAAAGGCTTACTACAACTGCTTCCTATTCCCAATCAAATCTGGGAAGACATATCAATGGACTTCATCACTCATCTACCATCGCCTATAGGCAAGACTTACATTTGGGTCATTGTCAACCACCTCTCAAAATATGTACATTTTTGTGCCTTGCCCACTTCCATCTCTGCCACTCAACTAGCCTCATATTTTGTACAAGAGTACGTCTGTTTGCATGGGTTTCCACGGTCAATTGTTTTCGATTAAGATTGTGTCTTTATAAGCAAATTTTGGAAATAACTTTTTAAGCTTTATGACATGGAACTCAAGATGAGTAGTGCTTACCATCCACAAAGCGATGGAAAAACAAAAGTGATCAACCATTGTTTGAAAATTATTTATGTGCCTTTAGCGAAGATCACCCATCTAAATGGGCCAAATGTTTACCTTTGACAGAGTAGTGGTATAATACATACACACCTCTTCCATCAGAATGTCACCGTTTCAAGCTGTCTATGGTCGCCCTCCTCCAATAATTTTCGACTACATCTTAGGAAATTATCTAATACACAAAGTTGAAGTTAGATCCTCTTTTACAAACGATCAAGTTTAACTTGCAACGGGCCCAATCTTGTATGAAATCTCAAACAAACCAACAACGCCATGACAAAAAATTCTCCATCGGCTCTCATGTGTTCATTAAACTTCAACCTTGCCATCAACATTCCCTTCGCCCTACCTAACACAAACTATCCAAAAACTATTATGGACCATTCCCTATCATCGAATGAATTGGCCTCGTTGGTTATAACCTCCTCCTACCATCCGAAGCCCGCATTCACCCTGTCTTCCATGTCTCGGTCCTTAAGTTATGCCCCAACCCTAGTAACACAATTCCAACTTTATTTCCTTTATCTTTTACCAACTCAGACCTTTACACTGACCTTGAGGACAAGGTCGAGCTTCTTAGGGGAGGCAATGATGCAACCAGCCCAATAGAGCCAGCTGAAGCAGCAGCTTAGAGGCCAAAACATGAACACAAGACTCCTGGTAGATATATGAACTAAAGCTGCATAACAAATTTTCATGCATGGATAAATATCGCAGGCACTAAAGACAAGAGTAGTAGCAACTTTATTTTCATTTGTTTTCTGTTATAAATCATGTGCTCTGAATTATATATTTCATGAGCACATAGAATCATGCTACCTATTGAATTGGTTACATGTAAAACAAAATGTATCGATTATAAAAGAAGTGGAATGAAAAGGATTCGGTAGGCTGGAGTTTGATAATATCTTCTTCTCCTCTGATTAGTTTTTCTTCATTTTCCTTCTCTACCATTTTCATGTCTTACTTTGCTACTTAGTGTGCTTGAAAACCAGAGCTATCCCACATCAATTGGTGCTTTCACTTATTTCCTCCTCTTCCCCATCCCCATTCAACACCATGACTCATCTCGATGAACTAGCCTCACAACTCTCCAACTAACAAACCACTATTGATTCCATCAACACACCCTTTCCAAACAAGAAACCTCCCTTACCGACATTCTCGATATCAAAACCTCCCTCAGTTCACAACAACTCACAATCCAACAATTAACCCAAGCCATAGCCGACTTATCCCCCAAATTCTCTTCCAACCCCACAAATCCTCCACCAACTGCTATATTACCCCCACCACCCTCAATACTCACATCATCTTCGACAATATCCTATGCCACCTCTAACAACCCTACACCTATCCCTCGACCACCACCTCCTCTCCTCATTACACCTCTTCATAACCATATCGCTACCCGAACACCTAAATGTGAACTGACCCACTTCTACGAGTCCAACCCATTGAATTGGATTTTCCAAGTGGAACGATTCTTCTCCTTACTCCACACCCGTTGCACAATGCATTGACCTCGCTAGTTTTTATATGATCGGCCAAGCCTTAACATGGTTTCAATGGATGTTCCATAACAACCAACTCACCTCATGGAAGGTCTTAACCCATTCCATTGGAACCCGTTTCGGCTCTTCACCCTTCATCAACCATCAAGCAACACTATTCAAACTTCGACAAACCGCTACTGTTGACGGTTACTAAGCTACCTTCGAAACCACATCCAACCGAATAACAAATCTACCTACCGACGCCATCCTAAATTGTTTCATCTTCAGTTTGAAAACCCAAATAAAAAATGAAGTCCCCACCTTTTGTCCCACCACACTCATCGAAGCCACCGACCTTTCCAAATTGATCGAAATAATAAACTTGGAATCTAAACAAGCCTGCAACTGTACCATCCTCAATCGAAACCCATACCCACCACGTCCCACTCTACCGCTATTACCCAATCCAAAGAAACCCATAAACTCTAACCTTCTAATCACAAAAATTACCCAATCCAAACTCACAAGGCACAAGGTCTCTGCTTTAGTTGTAAGGAGAAGTATTATCCAGGCCATAAATGTTGGAACAAACTCATTCTCTTACTCCTTCCAGATGATGATGATCCAGCTGGCGAAGCATCTGTGGGTTTAAGAAGAAAGATTGTATAGTAAATAGTTTGGAAAATATATTTGTATTAAAACAATTTATTTTGAAAATAATCCACAGCCAAACTGTTTAATTTCCCAATCTCCATTTCCAATTAATTTCCCATCGATTCAATTTAAATTTATTGGATCTGATTGACATTACCACTGATACACAGCCCGAATTCTCCGATCACGCCATGGTTAGCTCGACACATCCAAGATGGATTCAACTTCTAGCTGATGTCAAAAACAAAACACTTTCCATCCTGATCGGTTCGGAAAGCACTCACAACTATCTACACCCTAAAAATGTAGGATTTTTAGGTCTTCTCACTAAAGCTCGTCTTTCCTTCTTGATTACAATTGGGAATGGAGAGCGGCTATTGTGACGCCCCACCTCTATACTCACGCTAGCCAAGGACACTACGAGGTAATGCCATCGACTAGCACGAAGAATAAGGCTGTTGAGGAGCGACCATCTGTGTAATTGCTTTGTGCGAGTACCGATATGTCAGATAATATAACTTACATTTCATTTCAAGAGGAAATCTGACATACTAATTCAAACTCAAAGCTACCACACAGTGGCTATGTGGACCTCGGAAACAAATATATAAATAAACATAGCACAAATCAGTCACAGATATTCATATCACAAAGGCGGAAACATATATAAATATAACACTTAAAAGTGTACATCAAAATAGTGGTCAAACTAGATCCACTACATCACAAAAGAATAGATACAAGTGCTAGACAAAAGAATAATTATACATCAAGGAGTCTATATCTCAAATGTATTATAACAAAACTACTAATTTAAAGTAGTTAGCCAAAACTGAGGTGATGATCCCTGATAAGAAGTCAAGCAGAAGCACCTGAAATACCTCGGTCTGATCCGAGTATTATTTAAGAATAAAATAATAAACGGATCAGTCTAGCTATAAATATCAGATAAAATGAGATAGGATATGAGATATGACAAAAACGTATGATAACAGAAATGCCATACTGTGTCAAGTATACATCAAATAACAATAAAAATCATACAATATCTCATGAATCTCAAAACACCAAAAAGAATCACATTCTTTAAATTATTCACCAAAACACAAATATTGATAGAGCTTATCAATGCAAACCATGAAAATTGGTGAAACACAAATTCTAGAAATCACAACCAGAAATCCAGAAATCATAAAGGGGGAAGGCCTATCACAAACGGGAGCATGAAAACTCACCAACACGTGTATCACAAATGGGTCGCTATCACATGGTCGCTAACCATAGAGCCGGTGCCACGACGTAGTACAGCGAACGCCCGAGGAACCAGAAACTCAAATAATCCAGAACATCGACGTAGTACAGCGTTACGCCCGATGAACCAAACTCAAATAATCAGGAACAACGACGTAGTACATTGAACGCCCGATGAACCTGAACACAAATAATCCGGAACAACGACGTAGTACAGCGAACACCCGATGAACCGAACTCCACAAAACCATAGGTCGTTAGCCTATTAAAATGAGACGAAGCTCCATAAATCGGGGTTCAGTCCCCCATGCGGACAAAGAGACATCGCATATCGCTAGTCTAAACCATAAAATCATCATCATCGATCATCAAAAAGTGTCGATTACACTAAGCTAGTAAATATAAGAGTTTAGCTTCATGTCCCATAACCACTAGCTTAAGTTAAATATTTACGAACAAATTGTAGATTTCCACTTGAAAATTGTCATAAGAGTTCAATCGAACAAGTCCAAGAATTAACCGACGAAGTAAACGCAAGCATTTCATACCACTTGTTTTACTAAACCGTTTAATTAGATTTCTCATACGAATGAGGTAAAGGTTTATATATACTAATAGATTGGAAAACGGTTTTAAAAGAGAGCTTTATATTTAAAATAGAGTTGAAAACATCTTTGTGAAAGAGTTTGAATATTTACTACTAGTATATAAACCTTTGTATTTGAAAGTGACAAATCACAAAAATGATTGTAGAAACAATCAATCACCAAAGATTCACATTCGAAGACGTGAATTAAATCCAAAGAAATCGATACCAAATCCATCAAAATGGATATTCCCAAAAATCCCGAAAAAGAAGTCATCAAGGTCGATAAAAGTGATAACAACTAATCGGAGCAACTAAAATCGATAAACAATGGAAATTCAATCAAGAAAAGGCTAAACAGGCAAAAGTGCACAGTTCCAGACGTCCGGGGGTCAATCCAGACGTTTGGATTTAGGTTTTGGAAAATCTAGAAAAAACCTTCCAGACGTTTGGTTTGGAAACCCAGACGTCTGAAAACCATCCAGACGTCTGAAGTTTCCAAACAGACGTCTAAAACCCCTTTCAGACGTCTGAAACATAAATTCAGACGTCTGAAGTTGTTTTCTGCCATTTTTTTTATTTATCTGCGTGCACATATTTTTGCTCCAGGTCCAAACTAGACGTCTGGACTTGGTCACCAGACGTTTGGTCACCTGGTCTGGGCAACAATTTGCCTAGGCCAAAGTGGCCAAAACGTATCGGGAGCGATCGGACGAGCAACGGTGACTAAGGATTTACGCCAAACGACAACCCGGCCTTAAAGGCTCTTCGATTCACCCCGAATATCAATGTCCAAATATCCATAGAAGGAATTTCATAAAATTGGACCAAAACACCAAAATTTGGAAAATCCACCAAATCAATTCAAATCAAAAGCAAATGAATATGCACAAATGTTAGAAATTCATACCTAACAACAATGATAGCTATAGACGTAGATGTGAGTTAAAGAACTCACCTTTAAACCCAAAAACACGAGAGAGAAGCTATAGAGCAAGGCAAGAACAATCACTCCTCAATTTTAACCCAAGAAGCTTCAATCTAAGCTCAAAAGAAAAACATTCCCTAAGTTAGGGTTTAGGAAATTTCTGAGGATTGAAGAGAGATAGAGATGGAGAAGATGAAGAGGATGCTTACCTAAGATTCTCTTAGATTTTGGAGCTAGAACTTGAATTTGCAAATGAATCTAGGGCTTAGGAATTTCTAATTCCTTTTCTCTTCCCCCATTTTTCTAAAGCTTGAGAGTGTTAGGAAAAGAGAATGAATGAAGAGGAGAGTGGAGTGTTAGGGTATTAGATAGCTTGATGGGCTGAAACCCAACCCAAAGCCCTAAATGAAAAATAGCAAAATTCACTCAACTCCAAACATATCGATGTTTATACTCAAAAAAGTTGTAAACGTCATTTTAGACTCAATGGAAGTGGTCTCGAGTCCCAATTCAACTGTTTACAAAAAGTAGCTTCTCGGACTTTAATCCGATTAACGATGCTATATTTAAATAAAATATTTAAATATACAATCGTGAAATATGCGGGTTGTTATAGCTATGCTGCGATGGAGTTTGTCATAGCATTTTGGTAACTATTATTAGAGTAGAAGTCATATTTGGTATTGAGTGACTCCAAACATTGATCCCTGTTTCCTTGGATTATCACAAATTAACCATTGCATTTTCCCTTAATAACTAGTCCATTCTACTAATGGGCCATGGAACCATTTCAAGCCCAACAGAAATATCCCTGAACTAACTAAAGATATTACACAATACCACTTCCGCTTCTTTTTATCTCCACTTACAAACAACTCTGATCCCAACAATAGCATACTAGAAATTCCCTCCAAACATGCATACAGATATTCACTCGATCCTCAACCAATACCCTACACTTGTCGACAAATCATCCGGTCTCCCACCAAACCATCACTTTAATCATCATGTTAATTTCCATGCCAACTCCTAAACAATGAACGTCAAACCATACTGTTATCCATATTTTCAAAAAAAAAAGATAGAATCGCAAGTAAAAGAGATGCTTCATTCCAACATCATTCAACCTTCTATAATCCTATTCTCCTATCCTGTAATCTTAGTCAAAAAAGGATGGCTCAAGGCATTTTTGTATCAAATATAGGGCAGTCGACGCCATTACTATCATAGATAGATTTCTTATACTTACCTTTGATGACTTATTCGACTAATTACATGGTTCCATATATTTTACAAAAATGGACTACGAAGTGGCTATTTCCGAATAATAGCTAATCTACCCGATGTCCCAAAAACGGCATTTCGAGCATATGAAGGACATAACACATTTCTCATAATGCCATTTGGATTAACTAATGCCCCTTCTATATTCCAGGCTATAATGAATGATATATTCCGAGCCCATCGTTGAAAATTCGTTCTTGTATTTTTTTGATGATATCCTAATACATAGGAAATCTTGAGACTCTCACCTCTCCAACTTACGCCTAAATCTCGACATGTTGACCAAACATCAATTTTGTGCCAATCTATCAAAATGCACCTTCAGTTTGATGTAATTATCTTACTTAGGCCACATCATTTCTAAGGATGGAGTACAAGTAGATCCATCTAAAATGCAAGCTATATTAGACTGGCTACCTCCAAAGACTCTCACGGCTATTCGTAGATATTTAGGTCTCACGGACTACTATCAATGTTTTATTCACTACTATGCACACACTGTTAGCCCATTGACAAACCTAATAAAAAATAGGGAATAATTTCATTGGGCAACCGAAGCCCAAGAGGCTTTCACTACACTCAAAACAACAATTACATCGGCTCTCATCCTTACCTTACTCGACTTCTCACAACCATTTGACATCTCTACCAACGCATTTGGATCTGCCTACGGTGTCGTTCTCTCACAACACCACCGTCTAATTGCCTTCCATGGCCAGAGCCTTCCCCGTTGCCTTCAAACCGCATCAACTTATGCACGTGAGATATTTGCAATGACCTCGATGGTGCAAAAGTGGTGGCCTGCTTTATTAGACCGACAGTTCATTATCACCACTATCCACCAGAGTCTCTGCCAGTTGAAGTCTTTGTTGAAACTGGGCCAACCCGTAGCAGAAGAAATGAGTGAGTTTCAAAAATTTTACCATTTTGGATCAGTAACAGGCCTATGAATTCTAAATGCATTTAGGTCTTATCCAAATTTTCTTTTAAATAAAATCAATATTTTATTTAATTTGGTAAAATAATTTCAAAAGGGTTTGAATATTATATAAATTTATATGAATGAGTGTATCAAATACACCCATATGTGTAGTGGTTACTTATTAAAATAAATATGAGAAAGTAATCTTTAGTTTCCTTCTCTAATAGTTATGCAATTAATTAAGAAAGTAAACAACATTAATTGGAGAAAGAGAAACATCATATTTCTCCATCTCTGATTAAATTGATAATATGTTGAATAAACATGCTAACATTTCAATTGAATGTTTTATTAGGTAAGCATTAATTCAATTTAATTTGATTTACTGCAAATGATTATGAGCACATCACATGCGCCTATGTGTATAGTGTAAGTACAACATATAATAGTGTACAAAGTTAATGTAAACCTTACTTGAGTGCTGGGATTTACACCACAATGGACACATTTTCCATCTATATATGCCTTTGTCATCCTAAACATGAATGGCTTTATTTATTTATTAATATATAAATACATATATATATACACTATAAAAAATATATATAATATAGATATAAAATTAATGTTTAGCATAACGGTTCAAATAAAATAGATTTCATTTCAATTACAAGCAGTAAATCAAAGAATATTAAGATTAATGAAAATGGTTTGAAACAGTTGTGAAAAGAATCCTTCCTTTAAGCAAAGATATAATTTTTAATTAGATGGAATTGCAAATAATGGAATATATCATTAATTTAATGTTTCCCTTTTTCTTTTAAAAGGAAGAGTTCATATTAGAATGATTTGAAACATGACAATTAAAACATCATATTAACTAGATAACAAAGATTAATTAATGCAATTATTACCAAGTTTTAATTACATAGCAACCCATGTCTAAATATTCAAGTGTAAACCTTTTGATATGAAAAAATGAATTATGAAGAAAAAAATCAAAGTCCAATTATGTTCTTTTTTTAAACAACAAAATTAAACGACATAGACAAATATTGATTTGAGATAAGAAGATCTAGATCCAGATTGAACAAACTTTGTAAATAATCACATAGAGTACAGAAAATAAAATTAAGAAGGTCTAGGTCTAGGTTAAATTAATTAATCAAACAATCATACATGAGACATAAAATTAGATGTTATAATTCATAACCAAATAGCGGTGAACAAAAGAAAACATTCTATATTTTAACATGATAGAACAATCAATTCAAGCAAGGGAATGGAGATATTCAAATCAAGATTCAAATTCACAAGTATGAACAGAAGGGAAAGACAAAGATTAAGGGGATAGGAACAAATTATAAGATATGTAAATATAGAATTATACACACATATAATTACCTCAGGATGAAGCATGTAGAAACACCTTGAATGATAGAACGATACCTAGATCTGATTGATCACTCTCTTGATCCGATAGACCTTACCCTTCATCACACCTTGATTTGTGGCTTCTCCTCAGATTTCAAACAAATCACCATCCCACTTTGCAAGAGAAGAATGAAACACTTTTTAATTTTGTTTGGTGATGATTTGAATTTGTTTTAATGGTTTTTTGGATGAAGTTTCAATTATGAATGAATGAAAGAGAAGAGGAAGAAAAGAGAACAAAAAAGAAAGTCACGCTCTATTCTCTGTACTTTCAAAAATGAGGAGGTTTTGTTTTTAATAGAAATAAAGGAACCTTTTCCTATTCTCCTATTAAAACTTCCTCCTTTATTTCCTCTTTTAAAATTTCAATTAATCTCATTAATTGATTTCATCCTCTTACAATTATATGGTTGATCCAAGCACATTCCAAATATGCAAATTTTCTAAATAAAAGAAAACAACTTTTATGTAATTATTTTATTGTTTAAAAACATGTTTATAATTATATCGATATCGCATATCGATATATGCAAATATAACTTTTATATATGCATTAAAATAATTACTAACAACATTCAAAACATCAAATAAATTAACAATAATTAATATTTCATAAATATTAATTAATTTAATCAGTTTGTAACATTTTACAAACTAATTAAATTGTGCGGTTTTTGGAGAAATCACAAATGAGGTTGTGCGACTCAGAGGTGTGAATTTAGTCAGCGATTAATATTGAACAATTCAAATATTAAATTTCACATGTCACTTAGCAGGTGGTATGACAGTTTGGCTGAATTCATCGCTTACCGGTCTTTTTGGTAAAATCAAAATTTACTTATTATAAGCGGTACCTGATAGTGACAATTATTTACACCAATTCTCTTCGTCAAAACTATATCACTTTGGATTTATGGAATTTGGAAATGGTCGAAATTCCAATATCATCTACATACAACTTTATAGTCTAAACAAAACATCCTTGGTTTAATAATAACAATTATTATTAACCGAAATGCTCTGGCCAGAGACTTTGACTTTGAGTCGACTTCAGTTGACCACGATACTAACCTCGTATAACTGAGGAGACGAATCCTCTCTTGAATAGTGTTTCACTTCCAATGCTTCCACTCGACCCAACTATAGCCGTTCGGTTGACGCCATGTCACGATTTAACTATAATCAAAGTGGAGCTTCCACATTGAAGATCAATAGTATTCTCATGCCGAGAGGACTGTGTAAGTAAGTCACATCGATATTCTCTGCTTAACCTTAGTTATATTAATCAATAGAAAACTATCGAGTGATTCTTTCCATAGTTATCCAATAACTATTAGTACATAACCCCTTGGTGCCTCCAGCAGTCATGAGTAATACACTGCCCAATATTTGGAGAGCGTTACGTACTCTAGTCTCAACGGATACATCAATATCCAATCTCGATGCAGACTAGGAACATTTAAAATGGTACATTTGTTTCATTGTGATAAATTAGTCATGATTGCAACACTTTGTAACTATTATCACAAAACATACCATTTATGGATTTTCTATTAAATATACTTTTAATTAAATTGATTAATTAATATAACCATATTACATCAAGTATATAATTGAAAGAAAATACCTTTATCTCGAACAAGATTGGTCAACGAGTTAGATATATGTAACAAATTACATAATTGCACCAAGGGCATACCCCTACCTCTATCAATCTCCCACTTGTACTTGGGGTCAATTATGGAATCTTATTCCAACTTCTCCAATCGGTTTTCTCAAAACAAATTAGGTCAGTCCCCTTGTGAATGGGTATGCCATTATGTTTTAATTGTCTACTCTGTCAATCAACTCTCTCCGATAGTGATTAACTGCTTTATCATGTGGAACAATTCAGAGTATGTCTCTTGACATCTAGTGAGCTATAAGTTATGTTACAAACTATATCATGACATTGTTATCATATAACAATGTTATGAGATCCTCAACATTTGAAATCGGCTCAGTTATAAATTTGTGCACCTATAATTTTTTATACATTATTTTTATTGCGGTAATATTCAAACGATGTACTTAGCATTTTCATTGAATCAGTCACGGTCTTTCATTTTGAACATTTCCAACTAAAGATTCTTAACTTGAATTTATTATTGACATACTATACTCAATATGACTTATGAAGCTTAAGTTCGAACACTCCTTCATAAGGAGTTTTTATTTCTGTAAACAATTCTCTAGTATTTCGTAAATACACGAAAACATTTCAAACAACCATTTAGTGATATCAATTTGTATTTGATATTTGCTTCATATATCAAATACATAAACTAAACACGATATCGTAGACAACACATGTATGATAATTCCTATTTTCAATGCATAAGGAACTAATCTCACATGTTCCGTATTAAATAATTTAATAAGGTGTGTTTGCATATCGATTTGGGACATTCCCAATATCTTTTATACTCACTATAAAAAACATCATTTACTATCCAAAGTTGAGTATTAAAACAACTACGGTTTATTTTAATACAAGTACATCGTTAAAATCAACAATGTGTTGTTATTGTTTAGAAATATCAATATACCTTTTAACGTTCTTTCTTTTGAACACATGCTTCCTCTGCACTTTGATTGATAATCAAACTATATGATATTTCTATCAATTTTTTTTAATTTTGATGCTTATAAAATGATACTTTCTATCATTTCTTGACCAATATCCACAGACACAAACTCAATATCGCTCCCCCTGACTTCGAGATATTTTGGTTATTATGTGTAAACAGTTTACTCTAAATCATTATTTAGAATTTTATGTTTCAATACATACGTACCAAACATAAAGTCATATCAAGTGGTAATTTTGTGAGTAAATCCGAATTAACTTGAGCACGTTGAATACCGAATCTATTACGCTAATTTCAACCATTGAAATTTGCGATAGTATTCTTATCAACATTGCTCATTTAATTCCAACTGCATTAGTCTTGCTCATAAAGACACAATCACGACCGATGGATCACATTCCTTAGATTACGAGTACCAAAATCATATTTTGATAGCGTACTTGGAATTCTTTCGGATTTGCGCATCATACCATACCATAGAGTTAACACTCTTAATGGTTTGAACAATTTAGGATTGTATATTTTCGACATTAATAAGAAATTCATAGTTTCTCTTTGATATGTGAGAATACTTATTAGACATTCTAATGCTATGTGATCGTTTAGGTTAGTTAATTTCATTTCATCTCATATAATCAGTTCTATCGATGGATCGTATCCAATTCCATTTTACTACCAATAATTCCTCAAAGAAATTTCTTCACAATGAGGTTAGTATATCTTGAAACAACAATTGTTTCTTAGTGCAATAGAATAGGTATTCATAAACATTTTATGAATTTTTTATTTATAAAAATGATTTTGTTTTACTTTACAAAAATTATGTTCAAAACATAAATATGTCATCCAATGACAGTCTTTTTAAAATCCTTTTGGGGAGATTCATACAAGATCCCTCATGAACAATCATTACGTGCAATCTTTCGACTTGCACAACATGCCAACTCCTTGGCCTAGGATATTTTGGAGTTTCTTATAAACCCTTATCTTGTAAAATTTTGTAAACTGTTATTCAGATGAAATAATATTAATCTTGTGTACTACCCTTAAGTACATTACCTTATAGAAAGAAACTAACTCAACTTCACTCACAATTAATCGTACATTGTCCAATAAAGTACGATTACTCCATATCGATGCATCATTATGTATCACATAGAGGAGTAATTTTGAGATTGAATCTTTATTAATTTTAGGTACATTCAAAACATTTTCCAATATACTCACTCATTCGATCAAATCAAATCATTTCTATCGCATGTTATTTTATTTACTTCTATTTTATATTCTATAAGTTTACCATATACATACTACATGTGTATCAAATACATGTGTCCATGTCGATGATAAATCATCGGTGAATATGACGAAGTATGTGGAACCGTTTTGGTATTTGTAGAATTACGATTGCATACATCTATATGTATCAATCCGATGAGATCATCAACTCTTATGATACTCCCACTAAATGGGTGCATAGCCCTTTATTGTTTGAGATATAATTAACAAGTGTCATATGATTCAAAATCATATAATAAAATTATTTCTCAAAACTACGGCTTAGTCTATAATTCTAAAACAACTGTAAATAATATTAGATACTTTTGTATTTTCCAATGCATCACTTTTGTTATAATTTTTTTTACCATATTATAGTTTTATTTCACAAAGAATATTCATAATATTCATATTAAAATATAGCTATGTCTATTTTTCTTCTTCAGTCGATACTGAAAAATAATCATTATTTCATAAATAAATATGATAAGTTTTACGAAAACAATTTTCGTACTATGATGCAATTAATAAGTGCTATATGGCATGCTCCTACTATTTCCACCATTATTATAATAGTGTACTAAATTTGGAGGTCCATCATTCACTTAATACAATTTGTTTATTTCATACACTGCAACTATTTACAATGGAGAGTTCGTTGATCAAATATCTTGAGCTCAAAGAAATAAATCTCATAGAAAACAATTTTCTATATGAAAATATATTTTGGAATAAAAATCATATTTCTTATTCCAATATTAAGTATCAATTATTATTACAATTTCTATTTTCAATGTTTCTCTATGAAGCAGAAGTGACTATTCATTCTCTTTATACCAATTGTATCTTAAATTACATCTATTCTTATACATTCATTTTCCTTTCAAATGGTCAAACTATTCAAAAGAAAACCTTACTACAATATCATAACAAACCCTTTACGAAAGCGCATTTGATTATCCTTAACATTCAAGGACATCAAATATGTTGCACTTTACATAAACCGATCAAAATGACATTTTAGCGATCTATCTTGTAGTTTTTGGTCTTGTGTTACATTAACACGATATGATCCCTTTTGTAATCAATCAAATTGAATACTCGATCTCGCATTAAGGTTTATTTGGTTTTTTCGGATGAACCAATTTCATCAAAATATTGTACATTACAAACTTTGACTATTCACCATATAATATTTATATGCAATTGTATATGGATCAAATATCCATAGTCTTGTATCTGCTTTTAGAGTTCAAACTCATAGAATGCAATACATGGTCTTGACCAAATAAATGCGTAAGTGGCCAAACCATGAATGTATTCAGTAGTTGTAAAATCAAGTACTTGAATGGGTGTTGAAACGTTAACATGTAATAGGAATTTAATAGTGGGTATTATATTTTCATTTGTCAACTTTCAATTCTGTAACGACCCATAAATTTTAGCTGTTTTAATAACGTAATTAGTTGAAATTTTGTGAAATTTTAAATGATAAAATTTTGAAATATAAATTTGATATTTGGAATGCGTCTAGTTAAACATAATAACTGGTAAATTTTCGTCCGAAAATATGAAAGTTATTTCGCGCGTAAATTTACTTCAATTTAATCAGTTAAAAAGCGATGAAAATAAAATGTTTTCGAAACCTGAATATTTTTACATAGAAAAATTCTAAACCATCTTCTGAGCAAGACGCCATTTTTCGTTTTTCCAAATTCGGACTTCTTTAGCTCCGTCGATCTTATTTTTCTACGTTTTTGCTGCATTTTCCGCTAGTAGAAAATTCGAATTTTTATAATTCAATCATACCACTGATATCTGTATACCGTTTTGATTGTCTCGTTGTGCTGATCTCTACAATATATTCGATTGTCAATTTTGAAGTCCGGTGTACGGTGCAATCTGTGAAACGCCTAGCGTATTGGTATCCGTTTTAACTTTTGATTTCTGGGTCCATTCAAAAATTTTCAACTGTGCAAAGCCAACAGCAATCTGTTTCGTATTCCTAGAAATTTATTTCTAATTTATTTTCCCTAGTTCCAATCAATAATCCATTGGTTCTTTCAATACCTTCATACTTTTCGTTCTCTCTGCCTTACGTTGTATGCATTCTTGTGAAAAGAAAAGATAAGTGACAGCTCATTTTTCCCATACAATAGCTTGAATGTATACGTCGTCCAATTGCCCATCCCAACCTATCTCTAACCTTACTGCTACTTTCATTTAAAATTCCACCTTCTTATCAATCATGCTTGCCACTTTTGCTTTTGCCTGTGGCCTCTACTCACGTCACCACCTTATTGCTTCCTCCACACCAAACGCATGACCCGATCCACTATCAACACTTCAACCCGCCACCCCTTCGCCTACATCTCCGGCACCTTGCAACCGAACCAAACGCAGCCTACCCAGTCTCCAGCCGAGACCGTGGCCATCTTCAAGCACCTCCATTCTCCGGCCCCGCCCATCCAAGCTTGCGCCGCCGCATGACCGGTCACCCTCCACCTGAAACGCCGACGATCACCCTCCGCGCCTCTCCCTTCTCCGACGCCCTGTTTTCCCTCCGCCCTGAAAATCTCCCCTTCCTCACACCGAAGACCATCAGCCTCCTCTACCCGCGTCAGTAGCCTTGCACTCAGCTCCAACCCACATCTCCGGCCTCTCTCTCTTCTCAACGCCTCTGCACCCTTCACCGCCGAACCCATCATCACTTCCTAACCCTGGCCGTGTGCATTCTTTTAAAAGAGGTATTCATAATGTGTTTATAGTATTTTAAATTATGGTTTATAGTAAATATATGTTCTGTGTTTATTTATATATATATTAGCAACTACATACATGTTGTATTTTAAAGTGGGTATATATTATTTGTTCTTTCTTTATTATGTAAATGTTATATGTTCGAGTATATATGTATATTAAGGTTTTGCTATATATGAAATGTTACAGCGTATCTTCTGTATTTCTTATCGAAATTCAACGTTTTTTTTTGTTTGGAAGTTGAGATTCTCTAGTATACGTCTGCAAAATTTCATTTCATTCGGATGTAATTTGTTACACCGTTTTGTGTCCGTAAGTTGGACTGTTGAATGTTTTCAGCTGTACTTAGAATTATTCGCGCTGTTACAAACACGACCAGTGTCCATGTTTGACGCAGCGTATCTCTTTCATTTCCTATCGAAATTCAACGATTTTTTTTTTGAAAGATGAGATTCTCTAGTTTATGCATGAAAAATTTCAGTCCAATTCAAGGCCGTTTGGTCCTCTGTTTTATACCTGAAAGTTGCAACCAAATTGATTTTGCACTTGTTTGCATGTTTATTTTTTTTCTGAACAGCAGTTAGACTTCATGTTCACGATATCATATTTCACTCATGTTTTATCGGAATGGGTTGATTCTATTTTTTTAAAAGAGTTCAAGTTACCTAGTTTATGCATGTCAAATTTCAGCAAAATCCGACATCGTTTGATTAGTGGTCGAGGATCTGGAAGTTTGACCCAGGCAGCTGTTCTTTTGTACTTGAAATTATTTTACACTGCTGCAAACACAACCTGAGTTCATGTTTGACGCATCGTATCTCTTCTGTCTTAGGTCGGAATACAGTGATTCCCTTTTTGTTTAAAAGATAAAGTTTTCTACTTTCTGTATATAAAATTTAGCTTCATACGAGGTGGTTCAGTCCTCTGTTTCTTACCTGAAAGTCAGACCCAGAGGGGTTTTCAGACTTGAACATTTGACAGTCGCAACATGGCCTGAGTTTATGTTCGTGACATCGTAACTTTTCTTGTCTCTTGTCCAAATCAAGTGATTCTTTTGCAGTTTGAAATACAAGTTTTGATCTTTATTCATATCAAATTTCAGACCATTTCGATCTCGGTAGCACATAGAATTATATTGTTAAACTTTGATGCAGGACATGTTTTTATTTGTTGCTATGTTGAATGTTTTGATTTGATTTCGGAAATTCCTATTTAACAGCTTTGCTCGTCGATTCGTGCTAATCTAGTTTATTTCGGAAGCCGTGCTTGCAATTCATAACTCAACTTTGTTGTCTATTCTCGATCTCTAGCCTCAAAAGGTGAGCAATCACTCACGATTAATGTTCTTTTATGTATTAAATCTGATTTCAATTGAAACGACAATTGAAATGCTGCTGTTAGTTAATTACACTGTTATATATTATACTACCTGTATCAGTTCACCTGTGACATCTGACACCATTATCTATTATTTATACAATGATAATCTAGTTTGGTTGATAATTGATTGATTGTATGTTGTTTACATTAGACGTTAAATTGTTAATGTTGTAAGTGATAAATAATTTGAAATTGAAATTGACGTAGGATAGTTAGATCTGATATATGTGTTCATTTGATTGATGACATTTGCATAATATGACCCCTTTAAATGTTAAATAAATTGACACGTAGAAATAGTGTTAACCGCATCTTGAACCATTTATATGAATGTGTATAAATTGATGTAGTTTGAAATTGAACAATAGATATAAAGTGAAGAACCGTATAAATATTAGTGTAATAATCTTTAATCTATATGAAATGATAGTGTAAATTCTAGAAATAATTATATTAATTTGCACAAACAACAATGTGAATTAATAAGATTATTTCAGGATTATTTGAATTAACTATTGGATTGTTATTGATTGTTGTTATTGCTTGTTTATTTACTTTGACACCATCCCAGTTATCACACTGCAAGTTCCCTTTGCTATGCTTTGATTTGTGAATTGAAATGGAATCGGGTTGAAATGATAAATACCCAAATTAAACTTTGACTTAGGATAGAGAATTAAATAAAACCCGATTGGTCAATAATTTGATTTAAAAATAAAATAAAGATTTTATTTGAATAAATAATAAGGTTTTGAAATGAAGTTGGAATTTGAATTTTTAAAGAAAGGAAATGTTAATATGTAATAATCCGAAACAAAATATTAACATAGTAGTTGATGAAAGAATGTTGTTTAAAATTTAATTATTAAGTTTGAATTTATTTAATAATTAAGTTTTTGAAATTATTTAATAATTGAATAAGATGGAATTATTTAATAATTAAATAAAAATTGAATTCTTTGTTAAGTGAAATTGAACTTCTTGAATAAGTGAAATTAAGTTTCTTTATAAATTGAGTTTTGAAATTGTAACTAAGTAAATAAATAAGTGAAATTGAATTTCTCTAATAAGAAATAAAATGTGTTTTATTGAAATTAATGTAAGACTTGAAATGTAAAGAATTTGATTTGATGAATTTAATTTAATGCAATTTGTAAGTTTTGATACAATGGAGTTGAACTTAAATAATTGATTTAATAAATTGGAAGTTAAATAGAAATTGTTTTGAAGAATAAATTTATTTAACGAAGATTGAATGAAATCGATAAATGAATTTGAAATTGATTTGAATGTTAAATTAAATTAATTTAAATGATTTCGGAATGAAATTTATATATGAACTTGAATCAATATTTGAATTGTTTTGAATAAAATTTGAAATTGAATTATAAGATTTTGAAATGGGAATTTGGAAATTTTGAAACGTAAATTATGGAAATTGATGTAGAAAGACAAATGGGATGTTGGTTTACAAATTCTAATTGAAATTGAAATTGATTTGGTTTTGAAATATATTAATCGACCAATCGGTGTAATAATCACGAAAGTTATTAAAGAGACCGGAATCGGTTAGGGACATACTCTCTGTCTAAACCGAAAACCACTTTAATAACTATACGCGGAGTATGATCCAGAATGAAGTGGTTGGAATGATGTACGTAATGACTGAAGAAAGAGAATGATAATGGATAGCCTTGACACTTGTGTCAAATTGGAAATGACTAAAACAGGAGCCGTGCCGGGCCAAATGGGGGTTAGCTACCTCGAGCGAACACACTTCTTCGAAAACTACTCATTACTTGTTGTCGATTGGTGCACCCTTGATTTTGGGAGTGTTGTTTCGCGGTGTTGCGATCGCTGCGGCGATGCGTTCTCACCAGTCCGGATCAGGCAAACGGTAGTTTCACTACCTTGGGTATTGCCTCATGTGCCTTGTCATACTTGTGTTCCTATATACGCGTCCACTACGATTTGTTTTGTGTTATACCTATGGAGTACTCCCTGATAGCCCACTAGTTTACGGTGGAGTTTACAGTGCTGTATAGACTATAATGCTTATATAAAATGTGTGAAGGGGGATAATGGTAACGCCTTAACACTATTTTGATACTTTATATTACTGATAGGCATTATCTACTTATCGTACACTACTACATAGTAGATAGTTTAACGGATCCTTAAAGGATGGTTATTCCAACATCCTTTGAGTTACTTGTATTTCAGTTGCTATTTCACTTGAGTTGGATTTATTTATATAAGAATGTTAATCCTGACTCGAGTGTTTTGTGTTTTGCTTTACGCTCGGGTCAGACTGAGTGTACCAGTATTCGAGACTCACCTTTGGAGTTGGAGCTTCGCTTGGAGATCCAGCTATCTATCCAGTTTCAGATATCCAGTTGATTCTAGTGATGTATTCTGATATTGTATTTGATTATTGTATTCGAGACATCTCTTGTACCTTATTTAACTCTGATATGTATATAGTAGCTTCATGAACTACTATCTTTTGTTTCCGCTGCAATTATTACTCTGTGTCTGTGATCTATGATTATTTATTTACTGTATATGCTCAGTTTTGCCAAATTTAAATTAACAATTCGGTATTTTGGATCATTCAAGTCCGACATGTGTGGATGCGAATAGTGCAAAATAGCGGGTCGTTACAAATTCAGTTCGTTTGTATATGTTAACTGATAAATTTTTTTATCAATCATATTAAATGCACAAATTTATCATTGTAGATAATTATAACATTATTTCACATATGTTCTTACAATATTAGAAAGGTTAAATGTTACCATTTCATTTTTCTAATAAGGCTCCCACTAGTCTTTTTTGTTTCTCCAAACCCTAAGATGAAACATAGAAGTCTTTCGACTTCACTAGTGGGTGTTAGGACTCGTCTGTCTTGGTATTCTGACCTTGAGTTTGCTCAACAAATCGTAGCCCCACAAACGGTGGATAACTCCTTATCGGTTGTATCACATACAACTCCTAACTTATTCTTTGTCCTAATCTCATTTCGACCTTGAGTTTGCTCAACAAATTGAAAGAGATTATTCACTCGTACCTACCATATCGTGATGGCCTAAGTATAGTATATATAGCTTGAGTTTTCTCAACAAGTACATATAGTTATCTTACCTCATCTGTTCAATATATTAATAATAATACACATAACATCCCTAGCTTGAGTTTGCTCAACAACTAAGGAGTATACAAGTAATTTATTAATATATATATATGGTAGAGGGCAACATTACCATAATCTTCAATATATTATAGTGATATTGACTTATGGAATAATGTAATTCTTATGAAATATATGATTCAAGTGTTAGACACATCAAAAATCACAATATACGTACATTTACGTATGTATTTATTTCTTAAGTCTATTTGGGTTTTTTTAATGTTCCACCTTTAGTTTATACACTCATATTATATAAGTTTCATTATTCTATAACTTTTATATTTTAATTAACTTATACGACAATCCTATGTATAACATTTTATTAATTAAATCTTAATTAATTAATTTTAATTAGTTAACTCTTTAATTATTTTTAAATTAGTATTCCAGTACAACTTTTATATTGAACATATCTACTATAACCTTTATAGTAAGACACATATATCTTATATATGCATATTTATAGTTAATTAACTGACCTTTAATTACTTTATTAATTAAGCAATTTTAATTAAATTATATTAATTTTGAAAATTTATCTTATATACATACATGTACGCTTATGTTATCTTAAACATTTTAAAATAACATAACATATATCAACATATATAATACATGCATATAAGTATTAATTAATTAACCCTTTTAATTAATTTATATTATTAATCTTATTAATAATTTTAAATTTTGAAATTAATATTTACATAGTTTCAAACATTTTGAACTTTTCATTACATTTTCAAACATTTTGAAAATTAAAGTTATATTATAACCTTTTATAATAAACATGTTTTATTTTAAATTTAACTTTTAAATTTAAAATATTTTCTTAATTTTCAAAACTACATTGAAAATTAGTCCAAGGCCCAATAAAATCAGGCCATTTCTATTAGGGGTAACCTTTGGGCTTACTTCACCTTTCAGGCCAAGCAGGTAACCAAGTAGGACATGGTACCTAATTACTCAATTCCAACCCTAGACATCACCTATCTAGGCACCGTACTAAGTGTGCAAGCTTAATTAGTTAACCCTAACATGACTAATTTAGAACGCATAGGCTATTAGGCCCTGATACCATTGTTGGGACTGGGTTAGCCCGCAGTGGAAGAAATGGGTGAATTTCAAAAAATTTACCATTTTTATAATGACCCGTATTTTTGATAATTAAAAATATTAAATTTAATAAGATTTTTGGAATTTAATATTGTCATAAACTAAAATTTAAGATTTATTAATGGGAATAATTATTAGAACATAATTTAATAATGTTGGTTGAATGTAATTGACAACTGTTTAAGGTAATTTCAATTAATGTAATGGAAATATTGTAGTTAACATAAGAAAAGACGTTAACTGTAGAGTATGAGAATAATAAGATGGAAAACTTATTTTAAATAAATTCATAAGGTATTTAATGATTAAATAATAAGAATGTAAATCAAAATAAAGAAATTGTTGGAATTTAAATTATGATAAATTAGGATTTTATTACAGTTGTAATTAAACATTAAAATTAATGTAATGCAAATATTGGAATTATCATGGAAAATTGTATTTTAAGAGATTATTAAATTCCTATTTAATCAGGAATGATGAAAACTATTAACTTTTAAATTTTCAATTTAAAAGTGATTAAATTGATTTTTAAATAATAATTCATTTAATTAACGTGAAAATTAGTCTTTTTGGGCACTGTCTCGGATTTCAAGACAACTAGTTTTATTGGATCAATAACAATGAATTATTATAGGATCTCAAGTTTTGTAGCGATCGGACTTACCGTTTGATCGTGCGAGCCCGAAACGCATAGAAATCCATTAAAAGAATTTAAATGAATATAATTTGATTTTAAGAGCTAACTTATATATATGATAGAATTAGAGTTTGAAACTAGTTCCATTGAGTTTAAAAATATTGAAAACTTATATTTTGATATATGGGATGAACTATTTTCGTTTCGGAGACGAAACAGGCTTTTTGGGTCGTTGTTATCGTTTCGACCCATTCGATATGTTCCATCCATTCTTATCCATCGCTTTCTATATATAGGCTATTATAAACCCTAGCAGTCTTTTATTCTACTCTCTGTACGTATAATTTCTAACTCATCTGTTCCATCATCTGTTCCTTCTCAATGGTAGACATCTCAAACCCTAATTACAATTTCAAATCAAACTCCAAAATTCAAACTGCTCAAATCATGTCGTATAATATATCACCGCGAAGCTCTTGATGAATGTAATATGCTTATGTAGTTCGTTTTTGCAATCGAGTTTTCGTTTGTCCACAAATCAGTGGAACGGTCATGGTCGTTCTAGGGTTGTCGATTCGACGGTGGATCGTCAACCATACGACGATCGAAAGGTACAAGCGTGTAGAGGAAGAGGAGAAGTCATGATCCATGGTCATCATTTGACTCAAAGATCTCCAAGTTCGCCAGAAAATGGCGAAGTACGGCGGCGGCGGTGGCGACGAGCTCAGGTGGGTCGGATGTGGTCGAGTGGGGGGTCCTGTGGGCGGCTGGACGCGACGAAGATGGTAGCGGGCTCCGATCTTAGTGGATGCGCACGTAGGCACGTGCGGTAGGCGTTGATCAATGGTGGTAGTTCACCGTATGGGTTCGAGCTAGGTTAGGCGTTAGGTTTTCATGGTAAAGCTTTTACGAAATTGCCCGTGTATTATTTAAATTTAAATTTAATTTTCAAACTTCTAACACGTATAACTTTTGCATACGAACTCGGATTTGGATGCGGTTTCTTTCATTGGGATTATATTGAAATTTCGGACAACTTGAAACTAGTTTGGTTGAATTTGGAGACTGTTCAAATTTTGGGCTTTTATTGGATTTTAAATCGACTATAAATCAAAGGTGAGTGATTTAACCCACTCACGCAATACTAAACCTTCTGATGTTAGTTAAATTAAATTTATGATGTGATAAGAATTTTATTGATTGCTGTTTGGTAGTTTAAATTTTCATTTTAATTGAAATTGAATTTTATTGAATTAAATTGACATTTAGATTAATATGGAATTGAATTGCTAATTAAATACCTGATATTGATACCAAGTTAAATTGTTGTGATTTATTGGCTGATTTGGATATTGACTATGATGGATGTCAATTTCTAGACATTTTGGATGATTGGATGTTTATTTATTTTATATATCCATGTTATCACCCTGTATATTAATTTCAAGCATATAAACCGCTAATTGAATTATGTCGAATAAATTAAGAAATAGGTTGAAATGATATATACCTATGACATTTTGATTTGGATTGATATGATATATATCCATCCCTATTATTGAAATTGAAATAACTGATCGCTTGGCCGTAGGGTAGAATATTATATACGGACACCGAATTGGTTAAACTAAATGGTTTAAAAGAATATTTGAATTTGGATTTTTGGTTAAATGATATTGTTTTAAAGAAAATAAATTTTGGATTTTTATAAATTGAATTATCTTCTAATTCAAGCTCTGAAATGTTGAAATTGAAATTGGTTAAAAGAAATTGTTTTAAGAATTGAAATGAAAATGTGAAGTTATAATTGTTATTTGACTTTAATTCGGAAAATTGAATTATTTTAAAGTTGGATCTTAAAATTGAACAACAAGGTTTACTTTGATTCAAGTGATTTAAATCAGTAAATTGAAATTGGACATGAAATCGATATAAATTGAAATGATTTAAAATAAGAATTGGATTGAAATTTAAATGGAATTGTTGAATCAAATTTGAGGTTAAAAATGAATGTTTCGAAAATCGAAGATAATCCAAACTGAAACTGAAATCAAGTTGATTTGAAACTAAATCGAAATTAAGTCAATTGAATTGAAAGATTTGAAATTGAGTTTGTTGATTTGAAATTGGACATGGGTCCAGATTGTTGAAATGGAAAGAAACAGTTTGATTTGATACTATTTTCAAAATAATTTATTTTAATATAAACTGTTAAAAATATATCTTTTAATATTCAAATTATTTAGATTTCTCCAAACTATTTTACTATATAAATCATTTTCAATACTCAAACTATTTTTATATCAAACTATTTAAACTATTCAAACTATTTTCTAAAATTTCAAACCGTGCCAAGTCGGGATATTTATATTTAAATCGTTGATTAAAATGCGAATGGAGTTAAATGAGGTTATAACCTAAGTTGGAATTTGAAATGATATTTTCAAGTGAAAATGACATATTTTGAGTAAATATAACGATTTTGAAATGAAGGATATTTTGAAGTGAATATGATATTTTGATATCAAATATGAATCGGTTTTGAAATGTAAAAGAACCAACCGGCGTGAAAAATGACGTTTGGTTGTTAAAAAGACCGGAGCCTCTTATTGGCATACTCTCTATCAATATTGGAACCACTTTAACAACTGTGTACGTGGTGGATGATCCAGAATGAAGTGGTTGGATTTGGTGAACGTTTACTGGATTTGAAGAAAGAAAGCGATGATGGATGACCCCGACACTTGTGTCAATTGGAAATAACTAAAACAGGAGCCTATGTCTGGCCAAGGGATTCACAACCTTTAGGGGCCATCACCCCTTAATGTTATTATATTGATTTTGGACTTGATCGGTGCACCTTGATTTGATTTTGAGGGTGGTGGACTCGGTGGGCAGTCATAGCTACGATGCGTTACCACCAGCCAGAAAGGGTAAACTGGTAGAATCCTACCTTGAGCATTGCCTCACGTGTCTTGTCATACTTTTATCCTTATTCGCGCCCACTACGATTTTGTTTTAGTATGGTACCTATGGAGGACTCACTGGCTACCGACGTTACTGGTTGTGTTACAGGACTTGCATAGACAACCTGCTTAAAAATGTGTTAAGGGAGATCAATGTAAAGCCTTAACGCTATTTTAATACTTTACTGATAGACATTACATATGTAGCATATCTTACTACATATAGATAGTTTAATGGATCTGAACATCCTGTAACATCTCTTAAGTTACTACACTCACGTTATACACTGGATAGGAGATGTAAAATCCCATAAACATTTATGAACCTATTACATCATATTTACTTGTTGTTGATTTAACTTACATAAGAATTTTTAGTTCCGACTCGAGTGTTTTGTCTTTCATTACGCTCGGGTCAGCATGAGCTTTTCAGTGTTTGAAGACTTTATTTCTGGAGGATAAAGACGAAGTTGGTATATTATATTATTAGTATTTTTCCGCTGCATCATTTTGGTATGTTGTTGATTGTACTCTGATTTTATTGTAAATTTGTGTAATCAAATGTATATTGTAAAAAAGTTTCATGAACTGTTTATTTGATTATTATATTTTTTCAATTCCGCTGCGTGATTCTATGTTTTGTTTTCTTCTTTTCTCTTATTTTTCTTATTAAATCTCATTGATAATCCTCCCCTTTGAATGGTTTGAGTTGGACATATGTGCTTTATTGTCGACTTGAATCGTCCAAAAAGGTGGGTCGTCACAATTTTGAATCATTAATGGGCCTATGAAGTCTAAATGCATTTAGATCTTATCTAAAATTTTCTTTTAAATAAAATCAATATATTATTTAATTTGGTAAAAAAATTTCAAAAGGGTTTGAATATTATATAAATTTATATGAATGAGTGTTTCAAATACACCCGTGTGTGTAGTGGTTACTTATTAAAATAAATATGAAAAAGTAACCTTTAGTTTCCTTCTCTAATAGTTTTGCAATTAATTAAGAAAGTAAACAACATTATTTGGAGAGAGAGAAACATCATATTTCCCTATCTTTGATTAAATTGATAATATGTTAAATAAACATGGTAACATTTCAATTGAATGTTTTATTAGGAAAGCATTAATTCAATTTAATTTGATTAATTACAACTAATTATGAGCACATCACATGCGCCTATGTGTATACTATAAGTGCAACATATAATAGTGTACAAAGTTAATGTAAACATTGCTTAAGTGCTAAGATTTACACCACAATGGACATATTTCCCATCTATACATGCCTTTGTCGTCCTAAACATGAATGGTTTTATTTATTTATTAATATATAAATACATACATATATATACACTATAAAAATATATACATACATATACAATTAATGTTTAGCATAACGGTTCAAATAAAATAGGTTTCATTTCAATTACAAGCCGTAAATCAAAGAATATTAAGATTAATGAAAATGGTTTGAAACAGTTGTGAAAAAAATCCTTCCTTTTTAAGCAAAGATATAATTTTTAGTTATATGGAATTGCAAATCATGGAATATATCATTAATTTAATGTTTCCCTTTTTCTTTTAAAAGGAAGAGTTCATATTAGAATGATTTGAAACATGACAATTAAAACATCATATTAATTGGATAACAAAGATTAATTAATGCGATCATTACCAAGTTTTAATTACATAGCGACTCATGTCTAAATATTCAAGTGTAAACCTTTTAATATGAAAAACTGAATTATAAAAAAATAATTCAAAGTCCAATTATGTTCAATTTTTTTAAACAACCAAATCAAATGACATAGGCATATATAGATTTGATATAAGAAGATCTAGATCTAGATTAAACAAACTTTGTAAACAATCACATGGAGTACATAAAATAAAATTAAGAAGGTCTAGATCTAGGTTAAATTAATTAATCAAACAATCATACATGAGATAGAAATTAGATGTTATAATTCATAACAAAATAGCAGTAAACAAAAGAAAACATTCCATATTTTAATGTGATAGAACAATCGATTCAAGCAAGGGAATGGAGATATTCAAATCAAGATTCAAATTCACAAGTATTAACAGAAGGGAAAGACAGAGATTAAGGGGATAGGAACAAATTATAAGATATAGAAATATAGAATTATACACACATATAATTACCTCAGGATGAAGCATGTAGAAACACCTTGAATGATAGAACAATGATAGAACAATACATAGATCTAATTGATCACTCTCTAGATCCAATAGACCTTGCCCTTCATCACCTTGATTTGTTGTTTCTCCTCAGATTTCAAGAAAATCACTATCCACTTTGCAAGAGAAGAATGAACCACATTTTAATCTAGTTTGATGTTGATTTGAATTTGTTTTGATGGTTTTTTTCTTGATGAAGTTTCAGCCATAAATGAATGATAGAGTAGAGGAAGAAAAGTGAACAAAAATGAAAGTCATGTTCTATTCTCCGTACTTTCAAAAATGAGGAGATCACCATTATATGGATGATCCAAGCACATTCCAAATATGCAACTTTTTCAGATAAAAGAAAACAACTTTTATGTAATTATTTTATTGTTTAAAAACATGTTTAAAATTATACCGACATCGCATATCGGTATATGCAAATATAACTTTTATATATGCATTAAAATAATTACCAACAACATTCAAAACATCAAATAAATTAACAATAATTAATATTTCATAAATATTAATTAATTTAATCAGTTTGCAACAGTTTACAAACTAATTAAATTGCATGGTTTTCGGAGAAATCACAAATGCGGTTGTGCAACTCAGAGGTGTGAATTCAGTCGGCGATTAATATTGAACAATTCAAATATTAATATTCACACATCACTTAGCAGGTGGTATGACAGTTTGGCTGAATTCATCGCTTACAGGTCTTTTCGCTAAAATCAAATTTTACTTATTATAAGCGGTACTTGATAGTGACAATTATTTACACCAATTCTCTTTGTCAAAACTATATCACTTTGGATTTATGGAATTTGGTAATGGTAAAAATTCCAATATCATCTACATTCAACTTTATAGTCCAAACACAACATCCTTGGTTCAATAATAATAATAATTATTAACCAAAATGCTCTGGCCGGAGACTTTGACTTTGAGTTGACTTTACTTGATCGTGATGTTAACCTCATATAATCGAGGAGACGAATCCTCTCTTGAATAGTGTTTCACTTCCAATGCTTCCACTCGATCCAACTATAGCCGTTCGATGGACGTCGTGCCATGATTTAACTATAATCTAAGTGGAGCTACCATATTGAAGATCAACAGTATTCTCAAGTCAAGAGAACTGTGTAAATTAGTCACACCGATATTCTCTACTTAACCTTAGTTATATTAACCAATAGATACATCAATATCCAATCTCGATGCATCTTGACTAGGAACATTTAAAATGGTACATTTATTTCATTGTGATAAATTACTCACGGTTACAACACTTTGTAACTACTATCACAAATCAAACCATTTATGGATTTTCTATTAAATATACTTTTTATTAAATTGATTAATTAATATAACCACATTATATCAAGTATGTAATAGAAAGAAAATACCTTTATTTTGAACAAGATTGTTCAACGAGTTAGATATATGTAACAAATTACATAATTGCCCCAAGGGCATACCCCTACCTGTATCAGTCTCGAATAGTTCAAACACTGGACCAACAAAAGTGGTTATCGAAGCTATTAGGATTTGACCTCACTATCAGATATAAACATGAGGTGGAGAAGAAAGTAGCAGATGGTCTACCATGATGGACATCGAAGGCAGTAATAATGGAACTGCTTACTCCATCATTCTTGTTCACCAACGACATCCATGCTACCTTGCTAACAGATCCTATGGTGCAGTCATTACTCTGCAGGTCCACTCATGCAAAAACTCGCCATGTTGTACTTCTTGACATAGCTTACTGTTCCATGGTAGCAGATTGTACGTTTCAAACAACGATCAGTTGAAGCAAAATATAATCAGTGCATTTCTTGGTTTTAAAACAGGGGGCCACTCAGGCATTAAAAGCAACTTATCTAGAATTGCAGGGAATTTCTTTTGGCCTAAACTTCACAAGTCCATTTAGGAATTTGTGAATAATTTTTCTATTTGCTTACAGAGTAAACCATAGAACTGCTCCCCAAAAGGCTTACTACAATGCTTCCCGTTCCTAATCAAATTTGGGAAGACATGTCAAAGGACTTCATCACTCATCTACCCCCATCTATGGGAAAGATTTGCATTTGGGTCATTGTCGACCACTTCTCCAAAAATGTACATTCTTGTGCTTTTCCTACTTCCATTTCTTCCACTCAACAAGCCTCGTATTTTGTATAAGAGTATGTCCACTTGCATGGGTTTCCATGGTCGATTGTTTTCGATCGAGATCATGTCTTTATAAGTAAATTTTGAAAAGATCCTTTTAAGCTTCATTACATGGAACTTAAGATGAGTAGTGCTTACCATTTGCAAAGCGATGGGAAAACGGAAGTGGTCAACCGTTATTTTAAAACTTATTACATTCCATTTGTGGAGATCTCCCATCTAAATGGGCCAAGTGTTTACCCTGGATGGAGTGGTGGTATCATGCATGCACACACTCTTCTATTAGAATGTCACCATTTCAAGCCGTCTATGCTCGTCCTCCTCTAATAATTTTCGACTGCATCTTAGGAAATTCTCAAGTATACGAAGTTGAAGAATGGGCTTTACATCAAGATCTTATTTTTAAAACGATCAAGTCCAACTTGGAACAGGCCCAATCTCATACAAAATCTCAAGCGGACAAACATCACCATGACAAAGAATTCCCCATCGGCTCTCATGTTTTCATTAAACTTCAACCTTACCATCAACATTCCCTTCACCCTACCCAACACAAACTATCCAAAAAATATTTTGGACCATTCCTTATCATCAAACGAATTAGCACTGCTATTTAAAAGCTCCTTCAACCATTTAAAGCCCACATTCACCCCGTCTTCCATGTCTCGGTCCTTAAGCCAAGTCTCGATCATAGTAACGCAACTCTAACTCCATTACTGTAACGACCCGGAATTTTGGTCATTTAATTTTGAATGTTTAATTAATTTTTAAGTGTTGAATTTAAAATATTATTTTATTTTGAATATGGAGGTTTTGATTGAATTAGTGGAGTAGTTTAAAATTTTCAAATATATTGATTTAACAAGTTGGGTAAATGATAATTTAATATTTGAAAATTGGGTAAAAATGGGAATCTGGAGTTAGATGTAAATAGAAATGATTTCTAAGTTGATTTAAAACTCTATTGGATTAGAGTGATGGTAATAGACTTCGAATGAAATTAAAAGGTCGATAAATTTAAAGTTGGAATTTTATATATTAATTTAATAGGGGAATTTAATATATATAAATAGTGTAAATAACTGAAATTTTGATTTATTATAAATTGGGATGATTTATAATATGGATATAAATTCTATTTGAATTATAAATGAGTCGGTAAGATTTTAAAACTTGAATTTCAAGCAATTCCATCAATTTTGAAAATCGCTCGATTTAATCGACACTTTAAAATAGCCAGCCGAGGCACAGTCTCGGAATTCGATGAAACTAATTTCATTCGATCAGTAATAGTTTATTATTATCGGATTTCAAATTTCATAGCGTTTGGAGTTACTGTTTGGTCGTGCGGAATAGAAACGCGTTGAAATAAACATCGAAAATTAAATATTTTAATTCGATTCAAAAAGCTATCTTCAACATACGATCAAATTAGGCCCCGAAACATGTTGCATTGTGTTCGAAATAGGGGTAAAACATTATAAACGCCAGGCGGTATGTGATGCCCCACCTCTATACTCACACTAGCCAAGGACACTACGGTGTAATGCCGTCGACTAGCACGAAGAATAAGGCTGTTGAGGAGCGACCATCTGTGTGATTGCTTTGTGCGAGTACCGATATGTCAGATAGTATGTCATGCATTTCATTTCAAGAGGAAATCTGACATATCAAATACAAACTCAAAGCTACTACATAGTGGCTATGTGGCCTTCGGAAACAAATATAAAATAAGCATACAAATCAGTCACAGATATTCATATCACTAAGGCAGAAATAGATATGAATATATGACATAGAAGTGAACATCAAAGTAGTGGTCATACAAGATCCACTACATCACAAAAGAATAGGTACAAGTGCTAGACAAAAGAATATGTATACATCAAAGAGTCTCTATCTCGAATGTATAAAAACAAAAACTACTAAACTAAAGTAGTTAGCCAAAAGAAGCAAGTCCCTGCTAGAAGTCAAGTGGAAGCATCTATAACACCTCGGTCTGACCCGAGTATTATTTAAGAAGAAAAATAATAAATGGATCATTTTAGCTATAATTATCATATAAGATGAGATAGGATAAGAGATATAACAAATATATATGATAACAACAAAAATCATACAATATCTCAAATTTTCTCAAACACCAAAAAGAATGTCATATTCTTTATTTTTATTCATCGAACCACAAATAATGATAGGGCTTATCAATGCAAATAAAAAATTTTGGTGAAACACAAATTCTAGAAGTCAATAATAAGAAATCTAGAAAACATAAAATGGGGAGCCTATCATAAACGAGAGCATGAAAACTCACCAACACATGTATCACAAATGGGACGCTATCCCATGGGTCGCTAACGCATAGAGCCGGTGCAATGATGTAGTACAACGGTATGCCCGAGGAACCTGAAACTCAAATAAGCCAGAGTAATGACGTAGTACAACGGTACGCCCGATGAACCGAACTCCATAAAATCCGTAGGTCACTAGCCTATAAAAATGAGACGAAGCTCAACAGAACGGGGTACAGTCCCCTACGCGGACAAAGAGACATTGCACATCGCAAGTATAAATCACAAAAATGATCATCATTGATCAATAAAAGTGTAAATTACATCAAGCTAGTGAATAAATGAGTTTAGCTTCATGTCCCATAACCACTGGATTAACTTAAATATTTACGAACAAATTATAGATTTTCACTCGAAAATTGTCACAAGATTTCAATCGAACAAGTCTAAGAATTAACCAACGAAGTAAACGCAAGCGTTTCATACCACTTGTTTTGCTAAGTCGTTTAATTGGATTTCTCATACGAATGAGGTAAATGTTTGTATTTACTAATAGATTGGAAAACGGTTTTTAAAAATGAGCTTTGTATTAAAAGTAAATGTTGAAATCATTTATTTGAAAGAGTTTGAGTATTTACTACTAGTACAGAAACCTTTGTATTTTAAAGTGACAAATCACAGAAATGATTGTAAAAACAATTTATCACCAAAAATTCACATTCGACGACGTGAATCAAAACCATAAAAATCGATATCGAATCCATCAAATGGATATTCCCAAAAATCCATAAAAGAAGTCATTAAAGTTGTGACAACAACCGACCGGATCAACAAAAATTGATAAAACGGAAATCCACTGAAAAATAGGCAAATTGGCTGAATTAAACAGCACCAGACGTCTGAGCTGAAAATTTGGAAATTTTCTTCCAGATCGCCCAAACGTCTGGGAATAACCTCAGATGTCTGAGCCGAGAATCTAGAATTTTTATTCCGTTCCCTCAGACGTCTGAGCATTTTACCAGACATTTGAGCTTAAGCTCAGGGCATAATTTACCTAGGCCATTAATGGCCAATTCAACTGGGAAGCGATCGAACGAGCGACGGTGGCTAGGGATTTATGCCAAGCGACAACCCAGCCCTCTAGGCTCTTCAATACACTCCAAACAACATGTCCAAACATCCATAGTAGAATTTTCATAGATTTTGACTTCAAAATACCAAAAATAGGAAAATTCACCAAACCAATCCAATTTAAAAGCAATTAAACATGAAATAGATGTTAGGAATTCATACCTAACAACAATGAAAGCTATAGACATAAATGTGAGTTCAAGAACTCACCTTTAAACTCAAAAACAACAATTGAGAAGCTCTAAAACAAAGAAAGATCAATCTCTCTTCAATTTCAACTCTAGAAGCTCCAATCTATGATCATATGCAAATATTTCCTAAGTTAGGTTATAGGAAATTATGAAAATTGGAGAATAATTGAGATGGAGAAGATGAAGAGGAGGCTTACCTAAGCTTCTCTTTGATTTTGGAACTGAACTTGAATTTCCTAAGAATCTAGGGCTTAGGAATTTTGATTTCCCCTCTTTTCCCCCATTTTTCCTTTTGCTTTGAGTGTTAGGAATAATGGAATGAATGAATGAAGAGGAGTGGAGTGGGAGGTATTTGGTAGAAGGTTTGGGTTCTCTTATTGGGTTAATGGGATAGAACACAAACCAAAGCCCAAACAAAATACCAAAATCCTAATCAACTCCAAACATATCAATGTTTATACTCAAAAAATTTGTAAACATCGTTTTGAACTCAATGGAAGTGGTCTCGAGTTAGGATTCGACTGTTTACAAAAAGTCACATTTCGGACTTTAAATTCAACAAACGATGCTATATTTAAATAAAACATTTAAATATATAATCGTAAAATATGCGGGTTGTTCAGACTCCCCTCCTTAAAGAAATTGCATCCTCGCAATACTTAAGAAGAAAATAAAGTGTAATAACCACTCTAAGGCATAACAACGCAAAAGAAAAATTTGAAGTGAGAAGTTCACCTTAAGGAGCATGAGAGAGTAAGTCCGGATGTGTTCGCTCGATGAATTCTCTAGATTCCCAAGAACAATCTTTATGATTTGCGGACCACTGAACTTTCACAAGCGGAACATCTTTATTACGAAAGCGTTTAACCTCTGTAGCAATGATACGAATAGGATGTTGCTCATAAGTCAAATTAGGTGAAACTTCAATTTCTTCGGCAACACCGTGCTCACGAATAGAATTGGAATCTCTAAGGCATTTCCGTAGTTGAGAAACGTGGAATACGTCATGAATAGCAGAAAATTGAGCCGGTAATGAAAGGCGATAAGCCACGGAACCAATGCGTTCGGTGATGGGAAATTGACCAATATATCGAGGTGCTAACTTTCCCAATCGACTGAAACGCACAACACCCTTCATAGATGAAACACGAATGAATACCAAATCTCCCACAGAAAATTACAATTTTCTTCTTCAGTTATCAGCATAGGATTTTTGTCTACTTTGAGCTTCTTTCATCCTATGACGAATAAGGTCAATCTTTTCTGTGGCATCATGAATAAACTCTGGACCTAAAACCAGCTTCTCACCGGCTTCAAACCAACACGAAGGAGATCGGCACGGCCTTCCGTAGAGTGTCTCAAAAGGTGCCATACCAATACTAGATTGGAAGCTATTATTGTAAGAAAACTCAACAAGAGAAATATGATCTTCCCAACTTCCACCAAAATCAAGAACACAAGCATGAAGGAGATCTTCAAGAGTTTGATTCACACGCTCTGTTTGTCCATCGGATTGAGGATGATAAGCGGTGCTAAAATTAAGCTTCGTTCCCAAAGCTTTTTAAAGACCCTTCCAAAATCCACTAGTAAATAATGG
Source organism: Allium fistulosum (assembly GCA_030737815.1). Taxonomy (NCBI): domain Eukaryota; kingdom Viridiplantae; phylum Streptophyta; class Magnoliopsida; order Asparagales; family Amaryllidaceae; genus Allium; species Allium fistulosum. The sequence continues at coordinate 906,939,672 of CM060903.1, forward strand.
ATCATGATCGCTGATAATAGAAGTAGGAACCCCATGCAATTTAACAAATTCTTTAACATAAAGTTTGGCCAAAAGAGGTACGGTCCGATTGGACCGAACGGGAATAATGGGCGGATTTTGTAAGTCTATCTACAATCACCCACAAACTGTCATGACCCGAACGAGAACGGGGAAGACCGTCAATAAAGTCCATGGAAATTTGATCCCACTTCCAAACTGGAATGTCCAAAAGTTGCAATAACCCACCGGGCCTTTGATGCTCGGCCTTAACGAGTTGGCAAGTCATGCAATGCTTAGTGAAGTTAGCAATATCAGATTTCATTCCATCCCAATAATAAAGTCGTTTCATGTCTGCATACATTTTATTACTACCGGGTGAATAGTAAATTTAGAACGATGAGAATCTTCTAAAATGTCTTTTCAAAGATCACTAATATTTGGCACAATAAGTCTACCAAATTTTCGAATGCCACCTCGAGCATCGATTTCAAAGTCTTTCAAACCATCAACATTATTTTTATCCCTACAACTTTGGCTAAGAAGAGCCAGTTCGGGATCTTTCTTTTGAGCTTCAAGGATGCGGTCTAAAAGAGAAGGATGAGCCTCAAGGCTACATAAAACAAGAGATGAACATGAATCAGATTCATGATCTCGAATCTCACAAGTGGACAAAGTCTTGAGATCATTCCATTTGGATATCATCATGGAAACAACCGCTTGTTGCTTTCGACTAAGGGCATCGGCAACACGATTTCCCTTTCCGGGAGTATAGAGAATATCAAGATCATAAGATGCAAGGAATTCGAGCCAACGTTGTTGACGCAAATTAAGTTCCTTTTGAGAAAATAAATACTTCAAAGATTTATGATCGATGTAGAGAACAAATTTCTCTCCCAAAAGATAATGACGCCAAATTCTAAGGGCGAAAACAATAGCCGTGAGCTCTAAATCATGAGTGGCATATCTAGTCTCGGCAGGCTTTAATTGCCTAGAAGCATAAGCGATAACACTTTCCCTTTGCATGAGAATGGCTCCCAAACCAACACGACTAGCATCGGTATAAACAATCAAGTCTTGGTTCCCTTCGGGAATCACAAGAATAGAACCATCAGAAAGGAGTTCTTTTAAATTCTGAAATGCAGCTTCACATTTGTTCGACCAAATGTACTTAACTCCCTTCTTTGTCAAACTAGAAAGAGGTACAGAAATTTTAGAAAAATCTTTTATGAAACGACGGTAATAGCTCGCCAATCCAAGAAAACTATGGATTTCCCTCACACTCCCTGGTATCTTCCAATTTTGAATCGCTTCAATCTTTGAAGGATCTATGGAAATTCCAGATTCAGAAATAATATGTCCTAAAAATTTCACATGGGATTGCCAAAAGTGGCACTTAGAAAATTTTGCTTTCAATTGATTGCTCCTAAGAGTTTCCAACACAATTCGAAGATGTTTTTCATGCTCTTCCTCGGTTTTCGAATAAACAAGAATATCATCTATAAAGATGAGAACAAATCGATTGAGGAAGTCCTTGAAAATTCGGTTCATAAGGTCAACGAAATAAGTTGGAGCATTTGTTAAACCAAATGGCATAACAAGCCATTCATAAGATCCATAACGAGTACGAAACGATGTCAAAGGAAAGCTATCCTCTGCAATTTGAAGCTGATGAAATCCGGTTGCTAAGTCTAACTGTGAAAAGACTCTAGCACCGCTAAGTTGATCGAATAGGTCATCAATCCGAGGTAAGGGATATTTATTCTTGATGGTGAGATCGTTAAGTTTGCGATAGTCAACGCATAGCCTAAGTGTAGCATCAGATTTCTTCACAAAGATAGCTAAAGCTCCCCATGGAGAGGAACTAGAACGAATAAATTGTGTTTCTTCCAATTCAGATAATTGTTTACGCATCTCCTCATTTACCTTATTAGACATACAATAAGGAGGACGAGTGATAGGTAGAGCTCTAGGGATTAGATTAATTCTGAACTCAATTGCTCGCTTAGGTGGTAATCCTAAAACTGGCTCAAATATATCGGGAAATTCACAAACAACATGAATGACGGAAATGACATCTTCCTCATCATCATTATCGTCATCATGCAGATTTAGAGAATATAAGGATGCTACCAAATTGGAATCTGAATCTTTAAGAACAATAGAAATCCGCTTAACAGATTAGGAATGTCAAAGATGAATAGTCCTCTCGGGACATAGGATGTGGGCTTCATAACGGTTAAGCCAATCCATTCCCAAAATCATTATGAAACCTAAGTAGCGCATAACATGCAAATCGGCTCGGAAAGCATAATCACATAAAATAATCTCGACATCTTTACAAAACAAATTGGGTGTTGCCGATCCACCAACCATATTCGCAATTCTCAATGAAGTCATCAAGCCCAGAACATTTAAATGCAAAGTATCAACAAGTTCCTTTGATATAAAAGAGTGAGATGCACCCGTATCAAAGAGAACTCGAATAGGATGATCACGAAACATAATAATGCCATCAAGGACAAAATGAGAAATACCTTGACCAAGAGAAGTGTTACTAGGGGCTTGCACAACATTCAGCTTTCCCTCTTTCTTACTTTGAAGTTTGGGACATGAAGATTTAGGATGACCCGAACTTTTGCAATAGCGGCAAGTAAGGGGCTTCGGACACTTATTTGCATAGTGGTCCTTAGAACCACAATTGTAGCACTCTCCACGACTAGAGGTAGGAGTCTTTGCTACTGAAGTTGCTTGCTTCCCTTTCTTGTTGGGATTAGGACCTTTGAGCTTACTGTCGAGTTGCCTCTTCTTGTTGTTATTGAAGTTCTGTTTGGCACCCCCAACATCACTATCACTTTCTTTATCGGCCTCTTCAAGACGAAGAGCGATATCTACAAGCTGATCGAAAGGAACATCTAGTTTCAGAAGTAAAGGCTTTTTGAGGTTATTATTCAACCCATAGATAAAACTCTGATTTTTCTTCAATGGGGTATTAATATACTCGACCCCATATTTAGAGAGGGATTCAAAAGATGCGACATAATCTATCACAGAAGATTCACCTTGAACAAGGTCAATAAAGCGTCGAGCTAAAGTTACCTTTTCAGCTTCCAGCACAAACTTCAACTCGAACCTTTCTCGGAATTGCTCCCAAGTAAGATCCGCTTCAAAAATTTCTGAAATCAAAATCTCATACCAATCTAATGCTCTCTCCTGGAGCATGCTAGAAACCACTTGGACTCGATGTAGATCCACAAGATTCATGCGAGAAAAGATGTGATCGCATGTTCTAAGCCAAGCTTGGACTTCTATAACGCTTTCGAAACCCTTGAATGGCCTTCCACCCAAATTGGTGTAATCACTGCACAAGCGTGCAAACCCAAATTTAGGATGAGTAGGCTCAGGAATGGGTCCGACAGCTTGGGCATTCTTTACAAGATCCAAAAGCTGTTAGGCAGACATGAATACGCCATCTTGAGGAGTAGCACTGGATTGACCGGCATTGGGATGGCCAGGTCTAACCATTTCTCTTCTTTAAGAAAGAAAGAAAAAAGAGGAAAAAGGTTATTCTTAGAATGAATATCAAACAAACTTGATTGATAAAACAAGGCATCATAAAATAAAATAGGATAGAACGGGTCCTAAGACTCGAATTAAATCCTAAGGCACGATTCCTAAGAGAGACATTGGACAATGATCCTTGCTAGATTATTCTACATTGTTCTGAAGTTTGGCTCTGATACCAAGCTGTGATGCCCCACCTCTATACTCACACTAGCCAAGGAAACTACGGTGTAATGTCGTCGACTAGCATGAAGAATAAGGCTGTTGATGAGCGACCATCTGTGTAATTGCTTTATGCGAGTACCGATATGTCAGATAGTATGTCATGCATTTCATTTCAAGAGGAAATCTGACATATCAAATACAAACTCAAAGCTACTACATAGTGGCTATGTGGCCTTCAGAAACAAATATAAAATAAGCATAACACAAATCAGTCACAGATATTCATATCACTAAGGCGGAAACAAATATGAATATATCACATAGAAGTGGACATCAAAGTAGCAGTCATACAAGATCCACTACATCACAAAAAAATAGGTACAAGTGCTAGACAAAAGAATATGTATGCATCAAGGAGTCTCTATCTCGAATGTATAAAAACAAAAACTACTAAACTAAAGTAGTTAGCCAAAAGAAGCAAGTCCCTGCTAGGAAGTCAAGTGGAAGCATCTGTAACACCTCGGTCTGACCCGAGTATTATTTAAGAAGAAAAATAATAAACGGATTAGACTAGCTATAATTATCATATAAGATGAGATAGGATAAGAGATATAACAAATATATATGATAACAAAAAAAAATCATACAATATCTCAAATTTTCTCAAACACAAAAAAGAATGTCATATTCTTGATTTTTATTCACCAAACCACAAATATTGATAGGGCTTATCAATGCAAATCACAAAAATTAGTGAAACACAAATTCTAGAAGTCAATAATTAGAAATCCAGAAAATATAAAAGGGGGAGGCCTATCATAAATGGGAGCATGAAAACTCACCAACACGTGCATCACAAACGGGACGGTATCCCATGGGTCGCTAACCCATAGAGCCAGTGCAACGACGTAGTACAACGTACGCCCGAGGAACCTGAAACTAAAATAAGCCGGAACAACGACGTAGTACAACGGTACGCCCGATGAACCGAACTCCATAAAACCCGTAGGTCGCTAGCTTATAAAAAATGAGACGAAGCTCAACAGAACGGAGTACAGTCCCCCACGCGGACAAAGAGACATTGCACATCGCAAGTCTAAATCACAAAAATGATCATCATTGCTCAATAAAAGTGTAAATTACACCAAGCTAGTAAATAAATGAGTTTAGCTTCATGTCCCATAACCAACGGCTTAACTTAAATATTTACGAACAAATTGTAGATTTCCACTCGAAAATTGTCACAAAATTTCAATCGAATAAGTCTAAGAATTAACCGACGAAGTAAACGCAAGCGTTTCATACCACTTGTTTTGCTAGGTCATTTAATTGGATTTCTCGTACGAATGAGGTAAAGGTTTGTATATACTAATAGATTGGAAAACGGTTTTTAAAAATGATCTTTGTATTAAAAGTAAATGTTGAAATCATTTATTTGAAAGAGTTTGAGTATTTACTACTAGTATAGAAACCTTTGTATTTTAAAGTGACAAATCACAGAAATGATTGTAAAAACAATCTATCACCAAAAATTCACATTCAATGACGTGATCAAAACCATGAAAATCGATATCGAATCCATCAAATGGATATTCCCAAAAATCCAGAAAAGAAGTCACTAAAGTCATGACAACAACCAAACGGATCAACAAAAATCGATAAAACGGGAATCCACTGAAAAATAGGCAAATTGGCTGAATTAAACAGCACCAGACGTCTGGTGGTTTTCCCAGACGTCTAAGCAGAAAATCTGTAAATTTCTTCTAGATCGCCCAGATGTCTGGGAATAACCTCAGACGTCTGAGCTGAGAATCTGGAATTTTTATTCCGTTCCCTCAAACGTCTGAGCATTTTACCAGACGTCTGAGCTGAAGCTCAGAGCATAATTTACCTAGGCCATTAATAGCCAATTCAACTGGGAAGTGATCGAACGAGCGATAGTGGCTAAGGATTTATGCCAAGCGACAACCTAGCCCTCTAGGCTCTTCAATACACTCCAAACAACATGTCCAAACATCCATAGTAGGATTTTCATTGATTTTGTCTTCAAAATACAAAAAATTAGAAAATTCACCAAACCAATCCAATTCAAAAGCAATTGAACATGAAATAGATGTTAGGAATTCATACCTAACCACAATGAAAGCTATAGACATAGATGTGAGTTCAAGAACTCACCTTTAAACTCAAAAACAACAATTGAGAAGCTCTAAAACAAAGAAAGATCAATCTCTCTTCAATTTCAACTCTAGAAGCTCCAATCTATGATCATATGCAAATATTTCCTAAGTTAGGTTATAGGAAATTATGAAAATTGGAGAGGGATTGAGATGGAGAAGATGAAGAGGAGGCTTACCTAAGCTTCTCTTTGATTTTGGAACTAGAACTTGAATTTCCTAAGAATCTAGGGCTTAGGAATTTTGATTTCCCCTCTTTTCCCCCATTTTTCCTTTTGCTTTGAGTGTTAGGAATAATGGAATGAATGAATGAAGAGGAGTGGAGTGGGAGGTATTTGGTAGAAGGTTTGGGTTCTCTTATTGGGTTAATGGGCTAGAACACAAACCAAAGCCCAAACAAAATACCAAAATCCTAATCAACTCCAAACATATCAATGTTTATACTCAAAAAAGTTGTAAACGTCGTTTTGAACTCAATGGAAGTGGTCTCGAGTCCGAATTCGACTGTTTAAAAAAGTCACATTTCAGACTTTAAATTCAACAAACGATGCTATATTTAAATAAAACATTTAAATATATAATCGTAAAATATGCGTGTTGTTACACGACACGTCTCTATTGGAGTTCGTTCGAAAAACACTTTAATTTTGGAAATAATATAAAAATAATATATGTATACGCGTATATATACGTGTGCAACAATAGCCAAGCCCTAGAAAATGAACGTAGCCGCCGTTGTTATATCAATGGCCGAAATTCCATTAACTTCCCCCTCGATTTTCTTCAAATCCAAAAACTTTCATGAGAGAGCTTCAGCACGAAAACCGTAGAGCTCCTCGAGCTCTTTACATCTGACGGTGGATTTTTGTCGTAGACGCCGGGATTCGCCAAGATGTGGTGGTTTAGGGTTTGCGTTCAAGCGCGGATATTGAGATGTGGAAGGTGCCGAGTTCAACCGGGTTTCGGCCGTGGGGGGAGCTAGGTGGGGAGCATCTCGTGGAGGTGTTGGATCAACTCCAGGCGCCGAAATGATGGGGTTTGGGTTGGTCAAAGTGGCGATAAGGGTGGGTTTCTCGGCATGATTCACGTGCGTACGATAGAGGGGAAGATGAAGGGATTCACGGCCTTGATTTCCTGAAGCTTTAACGTACGACCAGATTTGTTTTTAGAAAAAAAAATGTGCGTAAATTAATTTTATTTTAAATTATATTCAAATCTTTAAAACCTTGTATCTTGGTCATACGAGGTCGGAATCGGAAGAAACAAGCGGCGACGGGATCGTGGCGACGAGCACTACGCGCTGGAGTAGATTTGGAGATGATCGGAGCTAGCAAAATTTCTAAATTAAATCGAACGTCGTTCGATTTAATTTATAATTTATTCGTTGGAAAATTTAAAAATCAAGGTGAGTTAATCTCACTCAATTTTGGATTGCTAGTATTAATTTTAAATAGTTAAAATTAATTAATGATTGATTGAATTGATACATTTTAATTAGTTGAATGTGATATTATATATAGTAGTATATATATATTGGAGTGATTTATATTCCTACATTTATATAGCGGATGAGACCCTATGCACCTCGCATAATAGCGGATGACCCTATATATCGTGATATTCCACCTCGAAGCAGAATTGGTATTTTTATATTGTGCTAACATCTGTGGATGCAGGGAAACAGGTTGGAGGGATCCAACTGGATTCCTCAAAAATGTTGAATTTAATTTCATATATAGTGATATATGTTTTGTTGGAATAATCTATGATAGGTTATTGTGTGATTTGAATTGATTGGATGCTACGGTAGGTTTTGACCTAGATTTTGGTATTTTTAAATACCTGTAGTATATGTTTTGAATTGGAAAAAGAATTTTAAAGGGATTTTGAAGTAAAATATTTATCTAAAATTTTGGATAAATTAATTGGATAAAATAAAAGGTTTTGAAATTGTATTTAACTATTTCGGGGTATTGTAAACAGGGATGTTGGAATAAGGTATATAAAAGGATTTTTAATAATAAATGCTTAAGGGGTACCTGTTAAAATAAAAAGGTTTAAAAATCAAGATTTTTAATATTTCTGGGAGGATAGGAGTGAATTTGGAAATAAGTATAAAATTGGTTATACTGGACTCAAGTAAGATTTCCAAATTTACGAAGTGAAATTAAAATCGAGAAATTTGGCTTGTTTTAAAAAGAGAATTTTTAATTATTAACTGGGTAATTTTAAAAGTGTTAAAAATATTCTGGAAATTAGTTATTTAATTATTTTAAATTGTTTAAAGCATATTTAATTATTAATTAGTTACCTTATAATGATTGTTAAAGATTTATTATTATCTATTATTTAAGAATTAGTCAGCATTATTATTTTAGAGGATAAATTATTAAATATTAATATGGCTTTGCATAATAACTTTTATTTAAGTATATTTACCTAGATTAAACTTGGAAATTTATTTTAGAAACTTATAAGTATATTTTGAGATAATTTATTAAATAAAGGTTTCGAGAAGTAATGGTATACCCGCATGGCAAAATCGGAGGCAGTGAGTGCCTGTAGTTAAGTCTTGGATTTCTCTAGGATAGAGACGTAACCATTGAGCTGTGAATCCATGGTTTGATACCGCAGTGGTACTTTCCATATTATTTTAGAAGGATTTTCAAATATTTATGAAAAGGATAATTTGTGAATATACTGAATTCGATAAGATAAGTACATACTTTTGGATAAGTGATTTAATTTATTTAAAATTAAATAAGACTTGGGGTTTTTCAGTGGAAAATGGAATATTTGGTTGAATTATTGTTTATTTGATAGTTAAATAATCGACTATCAAATCTGAACCCATAATATAACTTGGGAAATATTTAGGAGGAATACGGGAATTATATGGTAGAGTTATCGTTCGAGGTGTTATACTGTACGTATAAACTCGTTTCGTTCTTTTAGGACGTTTACAAGGAAATCCGTCCACTAACGGTTAGGAGGTGATCTCCGATCTTATCTTTGTCTGTTTATACCCTAAAGAACCGCGGTTGAGTTTACCGGAAAATATCAAACGTTGTTTCGTAGAGACCGGGATCAGATAAGTTATCTGAAAACCACTTCGATCCAACGAGTACGTTTTCAAAAGGAAAAGAAGAGCATGGAGTCGAAGATGGAGCAGTAAAGTGCAAGGGTTAATCGCTACTAATCCTAAGGATTCTTCCAAAATGGATGTAGTAGGAATAGTGCCTTCGGTTCCATTCGGACCCAAAACGGACTTGTATGGATGAATGCTATCGGTACATTGTCATTGGAGAACAATGAGCATTCTAAGTGAAAAATTCCTTAAAAGGTAATCGTAACCTCTAGCCTCATCAACCGAGAATGACTGAAAATCTGGGGGATGCAGCAAGGCTAAGTGGGTCACACCCAATTAGGGTATGTTTATCATCTTTCTAGATAACCTCAGATAGCATTTATTACTACGGTATATGGAAGGAGCTCGAGAGAGGGTGGGAACACCCGGGGTGATAGCATATTCAGTCTATCTAGGTTAGGGATAGTCCGGTCTTGTGTGGTAGGGGATCTCGGCGTGGTCCTTGGTACGCTGTTTCTAGACGTGTATTGTGATAGGTGGTACCCCAATGCCTAGTCATTCGTATGGAATCCATTCTCCAATACGTGCCTTTATGGTTTTGATTATAGAGCCTAGTATGCTGGAATTTAATTAATGTAACAATTTCCAACTATTTGAATAAGTATTTGTACTTAGACACTATTATAATATCAGAGGATTTGATATGAAATGTTTTGGTTATCGTAAGGTAAAAACCCGTCGTGTTTATATGTGGCGTGGTCTTACGAGATAACTTTGATTTTCAAAGGATTTTGAAAACTTTAATAATTCAAATTGAGTGTGTTTTCTCACGCTGGTTTTCCATACTGACTCGGGTGTTATTTTATTATAATGCTTGGGTCAGATCGAATATTACAAGTTCAGGTTAGGATGCTATGGAGCTTAGGAGACGAGCTGGAGGTTGAGATGTATTCTCGTACTTGTTTATTCCGCTGCAGTGTTTTGTTGAAATTACCAGCATATTGTGAGGGCGGGTTGTTATAACTGTCCAAGCTGGTAATTATTGATTTGTGTACTCTGATGTGAGATATGTATATTACAGTTTTGATTTGTGTAAAGAACTGTTTATATTATATGTTATTCATTCCGCTGTGAGATTCTGTTTTGTTTAGTTTCTTCTTTCTTCTACCTACTTTCTTCTCCCTCAACAATATGTCCTTCCGGCACTCGATCGTTTGGCATGTTATACAAATGAGCGTATTTATGTCGATTTTCGAGGGTCGAAAGGGAGGGTCGTCACAGTTGGTATCAGAGCTTAGGTTGGCGATATACCTTGGCTTTGGTGGGGGATTACTCATTAGAGATAGAGTCAGCAGTACTCTAGAATGGGTTTGAGTGTATTAATAGATATGAGCGCGTATTTGTTAGTGAATATAAAATGTTTTTATATTGTGTTGACTTATCAGTTGAGTGTTTATGAATTCTGGTCGGTACGGGAAGTACAACCGTATCGATAGGGGTTTCTAAACTCTTAAACAAGTTAAACCGACATAGTATTGTTTTAAAGGTGAGTAAATGAAATAATTTTACCCAAAATTATATTTTGATATAAAAGAAATAATTTTCTGAAATTATTATAGTGTATATAATTGGATTCAAAAAACAATCTTCCATATACGATCGAATATAAATGAAATATTTTAATTCGATTCAAAAAACAATCTTCCATATACGATCGAATTAGGCCCCGAAACATGTTCCATTATGTTCAAAATAGGGGTAAAACATTATAAACGCCAGGCGGCACGTCTCTATTGGAGTTCGTTCGAAAAAGCACTTTAATTTTGGAAATAATATTAAAATAATATATGTATACGCATATATATACGTGTGCAACAGTAGCCAAGCCCTAGAAAATGAACGTAGCCGCCGTTGTTATATCAATGGCGGAAATCGCATGAACTTCCCCCTCGATTTTCTTCAAATCCACAAACTTTCATGAGAAAGCTTCAACACGAAAACCGTAGAGCTCCTCGAGCTCTTCACATCCGACGGTGGATTTTTGTCGTAGATGCCGGGATTCGCCAAGATGTGGTGTTTTAGGGTTTGCGTTCAAGCGTGGATATCGAGATGTGGAGGGAACCAAGTTCAACCGGGTCTCGTCCGTGGGGGGAGCCTGGTGGGGCGCATCTCGTGGAGGTGTTGGATCGACTCTAGGCGCCGAAACGATGGGGTTTGGGTTGGTCAAAGCGGCGATAATTTCCTTAAGCTTTAACGTACGGTCAGATTTGTTTTTAGAAGAAAAAAAATGTGTGTAAATTACTTTTATTATAAATTATATTCAAATCTTTAAAACCTTGTATCTTGGTCATACGAGGTCGGAATCGACGAAACAAGCGGCGACGGGATCGTGGCGACGAGCACTACGCACTGGAGTAGATTTGGAGATGATCGTAGCTAGCTAAAATTTTAGATTAAATCGAATGTTGTTCCATTTAATTTAAAATCCATCCGCTGACAAATTTAAAAATCAAGGTGAGTTAATCTCACTTAATTTTGGACTGCTAATATTAATTTTAAATAGTTAAAACTAATTAATGATTGATTGGTTGAATTGATACATTTTACTCAGTTGAATGTGATATTATATATAGTAGTATATATATTGGAGTGATTTATATTCCCGCATTTATATAGCGAATGAGACCCTATGCGCCCCGCATAATAGCGGATGACCCTATATATCGCAGTATTCCGCCTCAAAGCGGAATTGGTATTTTTATATTGTGCTAACATCTGTAGATGCAGGGAAATAGGTTGGAGGGATCCAACTGGATTCCTCAAAAATGTTGAATTTAATTTCATATATAGTGATATATTTTTTGTTGGAATAATCTATGATAGGTTATTGTGTGATTTGAATTGATTGGATGCTACGGCAGGTTTTGACATAGATTATGGTATTTTGAAATACCAGTAGTATATGTTTTGAATTGGAAAAAGAATTTTAAAGGGATTTTGAAGTAAAATATTTATATAAAATTTTGGATAAATTAATTGGATAAAATAAAAGGTTTTGAAATTGTATTTAACTATTTCGGGGTATTGTAAACAGGGATGTTGGAATAAGATATATAAAAGGATTTTTAATAATAAATGCTTAAGGGGTACTTGTTAAAATAAAAAGGTTTAAAAATCGAGATTTTTAATATTTCTGGGAGGATAAGAGTGAATTTGGAAATAAGTATAAAATTGGTTATACTGAACTCAAGTAAGATTTCCAAATTTACGAAGTGAAATTAGAATCGAGAAATTGTGCTTGTTTTCAAAAGAGAATTTTTAATTATTAACTGGGTAATTTTAAAAGTGTTAAAAATATTCTGGAAATTAGTTATTTAATTATTTTAAATTATTTAAAGCATATTTAATTATTAATTAATTACCTTATAATGATTGTTAAAGATTTATTATTATCTATTATTTAAGAATTAGTCAGCATTATTATTTTAGAGGATAAATTATTAAATATTAATATGGCTTTGCATAATAACTTTTATTTAAGTATATTTACCAAGATTAAACTTGGAAATTTATTTTAGAAACTTATAAGTATATTTTGAGATAATTTATTAAATAAAGTTTACGGGAAGTAATGGTATACTCGCATGGCGAAATCGGCGGCAGTGAGTGCCTGTAGTTAAGTCTTGGATTTCTCTAGGATAGAGACGTAACCATTGAGCTGTGAGTCCATGATTTGATACCGCAGTGGTACTTTCCATATTATTTTAGAAGGATTTTCAAATATTTATGAAAAGGATAATTTGTGAATATACTGAATTCGATAAGATAAGTACATACTTTTGGATAAGTGATTTAATTTATTTAAAATTAAATAAGACTTGGGGTTTTTCAGTGGAAAATGGAATATTTGGTTGAATGATTGTTTATTTGATAATTAAATAATCGACTATCAAATCTGAACCCATAATATAACTTGGGAAATATCTAGGAGGAATACGGGAATTATATGGTAGAGTTATCGTTCGAGGTGTTATACTGTACGTATAAACTCGTTTCGTTCTTTTAGGACGTTTACAAGGAAATCCGTCCACTAACGGTTAGGAGGTGATCTCCGATCTTATCTTTGTCTGTTTATACCCTAAAGAACCGAGGTTGAGTTTACCGGAAAATATCAAACGTTGTTTCATAGAGACCGGGATCAGATAAGTTATCTGAAAACCATTTCGATCCAACGAGTACGTTTTTGAAAGGAAAACAAGAGCATGGAGTCGAAGATGGAGCAGTGAAGTGCAAGAGCTAATCGCTACTAATCCTGAGGATTCTTCCAAAATGGATGTAGTAGGAATAGTGCCTTCGGTTCCGCTCGGACCTAGAACGGACTTGTATGGATGAATGCTATCAGTACATTGTCATTGGAGGACAATGAGCATTCTAAGTGAAAAATTCCTTAAAAGGTAATCGTAGCCTCTAACCTCATCGACCGAGAATGACTGAAAATCAGGGGGATGCAACAAGGCTAAGTGGGTCACACCCAATTAGGGTATGTTTATCACCTTTCTAGATAACCTCAGATATTATTTATTACTACGGTATATGGAAGGAGCTCGAGAGAGGGTGGTAACACCCAAGGTGATAACATATTCGGTCTATCCAGGTTAGGGATAGTCCGGTCTTGTATGGCAGGGGATCCCGGTGTGGTCCTCGGTACGCTGTTTCTAGATGTGTACTGTGATAGGTGGTACCCCAGTACCTAGTCATTCGTATGGAATCCATTCTCCAATACGTGCCTTTACGGTTTTGATTGTAGAGCCTAGTATGCTGGAATTTAATTAATGTAACAATTTCGGCTATTTGAATAAGTATTTGTACTTAGACACTATTATAATATCAGAGGATTTGATACGAAATGTTTTGGTTATCGTAAGGTAAAACCCGTCGTGTTTATGTGTGGCGTGGTCTTACGAGATACCTTTGATTTTCAAAGGATTTTGAAAACTTTAATAATTCAAATTGAGTGTGTTTTCTCACGCTGGTTTTTCCAGACTAACTCGGGTGTTATTTTATTATAATGCTCGGGTCAGACAGAGTATTACAGGTTTAGGTTAGGATGCTATGGAGCTTAGGAGACAAGCTAGAGACCGAGACATATTCTCGTACTTGTTTATTCCGCTGCAGTGTTTTGTTGAAATTACCAGCATATTGTGATGGCGGGTTGTTATAACTGTCCAGGATGGTAATTATTGATTTGTGTACTTTGATGTGAGATATGTATATTACAGTTTTGATTTGTGTAAAGAACTGTTTATATTATATGTTATTCAGTCCACTGTGAGATTCTGTTTTGTTTAGTTTCTTCTTTCTTCTACCTACTTTCTTCTCCCTCAACAATCTGTCCTTCCGGCACTCGATCGTTCGACATGTTATACAAATGAGCGTATTTATGTCGATTTTCGAGGGTCGAAAATGTGGGTCGTCACAATTATCTTCATCATTTACCAACCAGACCTTTGTACTGACCTTAAGGACAAGTTTGAGCTTTTTGAGGGGAAGCAATGATGCAACCAGCTCTATAGAGCCACTTAAAGCAGAAATCCGAAGGCTAATATATACACACAAGATTCCTGCCATATATATGAACTAAAGTAACATTACAGTTTTTCATGCATGGATAAATATCGTAGGGACTAATGAAAAGAATGGTAGAAACTCTATTTTCATTTGTTTTTATTACAAATCATGTGCTTTGAATTGTATATTTCATGAGAAAATAGAATCATGCCACCTGTTGTATTAGTTATCTGTAAAACAAAATGTATCGGTTCTAAATGAAGTGGAATGAAAAAGGATTCAGTAGGCTAGAATTTGATAATGTCTTCTTCTCCTCTGATTATATTTTCTTCATTTTCTTTCTCTACTATTTTAATGTCTTATTTGCTGCCTTGTGTGCTTGAAAACCCGAGCTATCTCGCACCACATACCTACTTAATTACATATTAACAGGGCAAATACCATCTAACTTTTCCAATCAAAATAGAAGTGAATCCAATTAAGATTAAGTAGACTTAAATGACGCTTAAGTATTAAAGGTAAATTGAACCAAGTAATATAATGTTTGAATTTACTGACTGTCTTGGCTTACGAGAGAGATGTAGAGGTCCTGGTATACATTGTTCATTTCCTTAAAGATCATTTAGAAATTTAAATCCACCTTTTATTTTTGAACCACAAGCATTAATTGCTAATTATAAGATAACCAGTTTAGCCGATATGAATTGTTGAACTTATTATTTAATGATTTAGTGATCTATCCACCATTGGTTACTGATTGGAAGGGAGTTTTATGGACTATGCATATCAAGAGAAGATGCCCATTTTGCATCTTATTGTTCTTGGTTGTAGGAAATTTTAACCTGAGATATTGAATTGGATAAACTACAAGAAAAATGAAAAATGAGAGTATAATGAGGAATACGTTAGGAATTTAACGTGGATGAATTAATAGATTTTAAAGAATTTATAAGCTTATAAAATTAGGATTATTCCATACATGTAGCATGGATTAATTAATAGATTAGATGGATATGAATAAAATTATCCATTTTGAAATTTGTGTTTTACAAAAGTTTCCTTTGAGGTATCTACTAAACAAGCTCTAGGTATTTCTTTTGAATTTACTCCAACTAGTGTGTAATCTGTGCGTTGCACACGTTGTTAAAAAATTAGTATTTATATTTTAATTTTCCTAAAAATAGAAATCCACTACCACTCCTAGAATACGGTGTTTTGCTGACGCCATTAAGTCGTTGGTAAACCCTTTACTGACGACTTACCAATGACAAAATGGTCATTGGTAAATACCTCATGGAAAAATATTCTTCAACGAATTGCCAACGACAACCATTAGACAACACCGATGACTTGCAGACGACTGTATTGCCGATGACTTGTAGATGCCTAACCCAAAACGTAAAATATGGATCTTCTGATGACTTGCTAAAACCATATTTTCAGCATTTCTGCAGCTCTTCTTTCCCTCAAACAACTACACAAAACAAGTCATTCTGACAATGCCACACATGCAAATATAAAATCAAATCAACATAATATCATATCCAAATATTAAGACAAAATAACAAAAAATCATAAAAAAAGGTAAAACAACGCCATAAAAATTTCATAAAAACGATACATACATATACATACACAACATCATGTCCATACCACATCATGTCTATACATAACATTCCATACCATAACATATCCATACAGTAAACAATATCATAAATATATACATTATACATCATGTCCATACAAAAAAACTCATGATTGTGGTGGTGCCGGTGTCGCATTTCAAATTGTTGGCTGTTGGTACAACTCTTCGACTTGCTTCCTGTGCTCCGCCATGCCTTCCCCATGCCTCCTCATTTGAGTCTAAAGCTAGTTGCACGGCATGACAGTGTGGTGATATTGATAGAACGAGACTCCCAAAGACTTGCATGGTAGTGCTATTATAACAAGTAGTTGTGGTTGGAGCAGTAGTGGTAGCGGTACTGTTACCACTAGTGGCGACAACCACTATCACTGACAGTCAATGACTTCAGTGTTAACAGCGTTCCCTCCAATTATGAAGCCCCACCTCTATACACACTAGCCAAGGACACCATAGGGTAATACCGTCGACTAGCACGAAGAATAAGGCTGTTGAGGAGCGACCATCTGTGTAATTGCTTTGTGCGAGTACCGATATGTCAGAAAATATAACTTACATTTCATTTCAAGAGGAAATCCGACATATCAAATACAAACTCAAAGCTACCACACAGTGGCTATGTGGACTTCGGAAACAAATATAGAAATAAACATAACACAAATCAGTCACAGATATTCATATCACAAAGGTGGAAACAGATATGAATATAACACATAGAAGTGTACATCAAAGTAGTGGTCATATAAAATCCACTGCATCACAAAAGAATAGATACAAGTGCTAGACAAAAGAATAAGTATACATCAAGGAGTCTCTATCTCAAATGCATACTAACAAAAACTACTATGCTAAAGTAGTTAGCCAAAAGTCAGGAGATGGACCCTGACAAGAAGTCAAGCAGAAGCACCTGAAATACCTCGGTCTGACCCGAGTATTATTTAAGAAGAAAATAATAAACGGATCAGTCTGGCTATAAATATCAGAAAAAATGAGATAGGATAAGAGATATGACCAAAAACGTATGATAACAAAAAATTCCATACCGTGTCAAGTATACATCAAATAACAACAAAAATCATACAATATCTCAAATCATCTCAAAACACCAAAAAGAATCACATTCTTTAAATTATTCACCCAAACACAAATATTGATAGAGCTTATCAATGCAAACCACGAAAATTGGTGAAACACAAATTCTAGAAATCATCAACTAGAAATCCAGAAATCACAAAGGGGGAAGGCCCATCACAAACGGGAGCATGAAAACTCACCAACACGTGTATCACAAATGGGTCGCTATCCCATGGTCGCTAACCATAGAGCCGGTGCCACGACGTAGTACAGCGAACGCCCGAGGAACCAAAAACTCAAATAATCCAGAACATCGACGTAGTACAGCGTTACGCCCGATGAACCAAACTCAAATAATCAGGCACAACGACGTAGTACAGCGAACGCCCAATGAACCTGAACAGAAATAATCCGGAACATCGACGTAGTACAACGAACGCCCAATGAACCAAACTCAAATAATACGGAACAACGATGTAGTACAGCGAACGCCCGATGAACCAAACTCCAATAAGACGGAACAACGATGTAATACAGCGTTACGCCCGATGAACCGAATTCCATAAAACCATAGGTCGCTAGCCTATAAAAATGAGACGAAGCTCCATAAATCGGGGTACAGTCCCCCACGTGGACAAAGAGACATCGCAAATCGCTAGGCTAAACCATAAAATGATCACCATCGAAAATCAAGAAGTGTTGATTACACTAAGCTAGTAAATAAATGAGTTTAGCTTCATGTCCCATAACCACTGGCTTAACTTAAATATTTACGAACAAATTGTAGATTTCCACTCGAAAATTATCACAAGAGTTCAATCGAACAAGTCCAAGAATTAACCGACGAAGTAAACGCAAGCGTTTCATTCCACTTGTTTTACTAAGCCGTTTAATTAGATTTCTCATACGAATGAGGTAAAGGTTTGTATATACTAATAGATTGGGAAACGATTTTATAAACGAGATTTGTATTAAAATAGAGTTGAAAACATCTTTGTGAAAGAGTTTGAATATTTAATACTAGTATAGAAACCTTTGTATTTGAAAGTGACAAATCACCAAAAATGATTGTAAAAAGAATCAATCACCAAAGGTTCACATTCGAAGACGTGAATCAAAACCATAGAAATCGATATTAAATCCATCAAATGGATATTCCCAAAAATCCAAAGAAAGAAGTCCCCAAAGTCGATAGTATGTGATGACAACTATCTGGATAACCAACAATCGATTAAAAATAGGAAATCCACTCAAACACATAAGCAAATAGGCAAACTGCTCGATTCCAGACGTCTGGAGGTTCAATCCAGGCGTCTGAAAACTAACCAGACGTCTGGTTTAGAATCCAGACATTTGGATTTGTTCTCTGGAAATAATCCAAAGAACCCCTAGACGTCTGAAACTTCAAGTCAGACGTTTGAGACCCATCCAAACGTCTGATCCTAAATTTCAGACGTCTGGAATTAGTCTCCGCCTTTCTTTTTTATATTCTGCATGCTTATATTTTTCTCCCCAGGTCCAAACCAGACGTCTGGACTTGGTCACCAGACGTTTGGTCACCTAGTCTGGGCAACAATTTGCCTAGGCCAAAGTGGCCAAAACGTATTGGGAGCGATCGGACGAGCAACGACGACTAAGGATTTACGCCAAGCGACAACTCAGTCTTATAGGCTCTTCGATACACCCCAAACAACATGTCCAAACATCCATAGTAGGATTTTCATAAAATTGGACTTCAAAACCAAAAATGAGAGAATTCACAAAACCAGTTCAAATCAAAGCAATTGAACACGAATAATTGTTAGGATTTCATACCCAACAACAATGAGAGTTATAGACGTAGATGTGAGTTCAAAAACTCACCTTTAAACCCAAAAACACGAATGAGAAGCTCTAAAACAAAGGAAAGGCCAACTCCTCTTCCACTTCAACTCAAGAAGCTCCAATCTAAGCTAATAAGAAAATATTTCCTAAGTTAGGGTTTAGGAATTTCTGAAATTGAAGAGAGATAGAGATGGAGAAGATGAAGAGGATGCTTACCTAAGCTTCTCTTTGATTTCTAGAGCTTGAATTTGAATTTCCTAGTAAACTAGGGTTTGGAATTCTAGTTTCCTTTCTCTTCCCCCATTTTTGCTTTACCTAAAGAGTATTGGTGAATGAGAATGAAATGAATGAAGAGGAGTTGAGTTAGGGTATTAAGATGGGATAATGTGCTGAAACCCAAAGCCCAAAATAGAAAAATAGCAAAATTCTACTCAACTCCAAACATATCGATGTTTATACTCAAAAAAGTTGTAAACGCCATTTTGGATTCAATGGATGTGGTCTTGAGCCCCAATTCGACTGTTTATAAAAAGTAACATTTCAGACCTTTATCCGATTAACGATACTATATTTAAATAAAACATTTAAATATATATTCGTGAAATATGCGGGTTGTTACAGACTCCCCTCCTTAAAGGAATTGCGTCCTCGCAATAATTAAGAGGAAAATAAAAAGTAACAACCATACGAAGGCATAACAACACAAAAGAAGAAATTTTGAAATGAGAAGTTCACCATAAAGAGCACGAAAGAGTAAGTCCGTATGTGTTTGCTGGATGAATTCTCAAGATTCCCAAGTGCAATCCTTAGGATTTGAGGACCATTGAACTTTCACAAGAAGAACATCTTTATTTCGAAGGCGTTTAACCTCCGAAGCAATGATACGAATAGAATGTTGCTCATAAGTCAAATTTGGTGAAACTTCAATTTCTTCAGTTACACCGGGCTCGATAATAGAATCGGAATCCCTAAGGTATTTCCGTAGTTGTGAGACGCGGAAAACGTCATGAATAGCAGAAAATTGAACCGGTAATAAAAGGCGATAAGCCACGGAACCAATACGTTCGGTGATGGGAAATGGACCAATATATCGAGGTGCTAACTTTCCCGATCGACTGAAACGCACAACACCCATCATAGGTGAAACACTAATGAACACCAATAAAATCTGGACCTAAAACCAGCTTCTCACCGGCTTCAAGCCAACATGAAGGAGATCGACATGGCCTTCCGTATAGTGCCTCGAAAGGAGCCATACCAATACTAGATTGGAAGCTATTATTATAGGAAAACTCAACGAGAGAAATATGATCTTCCCAACTTCCACTAGAATCAAGAACACATCCACAAAGAAGATCTTCAAGAGTTTGATTCACATGCTCGGTTGGTCAATCGGATTGAGGACGATAAGCGGTGCAAAAATTAAGCTTTGTTCCCAAAGCTTTTGAAGACCTTACCAAAATCCACTAGTAAAATAATGGATCACGATTGCTAACAATAGAAGTAGGAACTCTATGCAATTTAACAATTTCTTTGACATAGAGTTTAGCCAAAAGAGGTACGGTCCAAAAAAGAAGGATGAGCCTCAAGGCTACACAAACAAGAGATGAACATAAATTGGATTCACGATCTCAAATCTCACAAGTGGAAAAAGTCTCGAGATCATTCCATTCGGATATCATCATTGAAACAACAGCTTGTTGCTTACGACTAAGGGCATTGGCAACACGATTTCCCCTTCCGGGAGTATAAAGAATATCAAGATCATAAGATGCAAGGAACTCGAGCCAATGTTGTTGACGCAAATTAAGTTCCTTTTGAGAAAATAAATACTTCAAAGATTTATGATCGGTGTAGAGAACAAATTTCTCTCCCAAAAGATAATGATGCCAAATTCTAAGAACGAAAACAACGGCCGCGAGCACTAGATCATGAATGGCATATCTAGTCTCGACAAGCTTTAATTGTCAAGAAGCATATGTGATAACACATTCACTTTGCAAGAGAATGGCATTCAAACCAATACAATTAGTATCGGTATAAACAATCAATTCTTGGTTCCCTTCGGGAATCGCAAGAATAAAAGCATCGGAAAAGAGTTCTTTTAATTAATTCTCTTTCTCGAAAAGCTAAGACATTCAAAATTATAATTAACTTTATATAATCATCTCTTTAGAAAAATTTACTTGTTACAAGTCAATTTACTGTGTCTGACTGTCTTATCATAGCGTTTAGGAGATTCATATCGATAACGTTGATCAAGCGCATCGACCAGAATTCTTAAAGCACTCAATGGGCAAAACAACACAAAATCATCTTCTATATGATAAACAAGTCCCTTAAAAATTTTACAAATATTCTTTGCTCGTTTTAAGAACAAAATCCAATCATACTTATAAATATCTTATTAAAAAGATTTGCAAATTTTAAATTGTTTTTTTCATCCATAATCAATAAATATAAGGATAAACTCATCGAGATATTCATAGAATACTCGATTCATAAGATGGATGAAATAAGGTAGAAGGTTCTTCAAACCGAATGACATAACGAACCACTCACAATAATCATAACGAGTGCGGAATGCGGTAACTGGAATGCTACCTTCCGCAACTCGTAGCTGATGAAAACCAGTGGCAAGGTCGAGCTGAAAAGACCTTAGCACCATTCAATTGATTGCTTAGGTGATAATCCTAAGACAAGCTCAAATATACCGGAAAATTCACAAACTACTTGAATGAGAGAAATAATATTCTCCTCATCATGTAGGTTTAAAGAATAAAATGATGCCACCGAATTTGGAAATCGAAATCATTAAGAACCATAGAAATCTGCTTATCAGATTGAGGATGTCGAAGATATATAGTCCGCTCAGGACATAGGATGTGGGCTTCATAATGATCAAGCCAATCCTTTCCCAAAAATCAATTTCGAAGCCTAAGTAACGCATAACTTGCAAATCGGCTAGAAAAGAATAACCACATAAAATAATTTCAACGTTTTCATAAAGTAAATAGAGTGTTGCGGATCCACCAACCGGATTCACAATTCTCAGTGAAGTCATCAAGCCCATAATATTTAAAGAAAAAGAATCAACAAGTTCTTTTGATATAAAATAATTAGATGAAACCATATCAAAAAGAACTCGAATAGGATAATCACAAAACAAATTAATGTCATTAAGGATAGAAGGAGAATTACCTTGGCCAAGGGAAGTGTTACTAGGGGCTTGCACAACATTCAACTCTCCCTCTCTCCTACTTTGGAGTATGGGACATGTAGATATAAGGTGGCCCGAACTTTTGCAATAACGACAAAAAAAGGGTTTCGGACACTCATTTGCATAGTGGTCCGTAGAACCACAATTGTAGCATTGTCCACGACTAGAGGTAGGATTCTTTGCTACCAAAGTTTCTTGCTTCCCTTTCTTGTTGGGATTGGGGCCTTTGAACTTAATAGGCCTCTTCATGTTATTGTTGAAGTTCTGTTTGGCACCCACAACTTCAATATCACTTTCTTTATCGGCCTCTTCAAGTCGAAGAGCGGTATCTATAAGCTGATTGAAAGAAACTTCTAGTTTCAGAAGTAAAGGCTTTTTGAGGTTCTTATTCAACCCATAGACAAATCTCTGATTTTTCTTCAATGGGGTATTAATATATTCGACCCCATATTTAGAGAGAGATTCAAAAGATGCGACGTAGTTGGTCATAGAAGATTCACCTTGAACAAGGTCAATAAAGCGCCGAGCTAAAGTTACCTTTTAAGCCTCTGGCACAAACTTCAATTCGAATCTTTCCCGAAATTGCTCCCAAGTAAGATCCGCTTCAATAATTTCCGAAATCAAAAGCTCATACCAATCTAATGCTCTTTCTTGGAGCATGCTAGAAGCCACTTGGACTCGATGTAGATCCACAAGATTCATGAGAGAAAAGATGTGATCGCATGATCTAAGCCAAGCTTGGATTTCTATAACGTTTTTGGATCCCTTGAATGGCCTTCCAACCAAAGCGGTATAATCTCTGCACAAGCGTGCAAACCCAGATTTAGGGTGAGTAGGCACTGGAACGGGTCCGGTAGCTTGGGCATTGTTCACAAGATCTAAAAGTTGTTGAGCAGACATAAATACTCCATCCTGAGGAGTAGAAATAGATTGGCCGACGCTAGGACGGCCTGGTCTAACCATTTCTCTTCTTTAAGAAAGAAAGAAGAGGAAAAAGGTTATTCTCAGAATGAATATCAAACAAACTTGATTGATAAAACAAGACATCATAAAAAGAAGTAGGATAGAACGGTACAAAGACTCGAATTAAATCCTATGCCACGATTCCTAAGAAAGACTTAGGACAATGACCCTTGCTAGATTATTCTACATTGTTTCGAAGTTTGGCTCCGATACCAAGCTGTGATGCCCCACCTTTATACTCACACTAGCCAAGGACACTACGGGGTAATGTCGTCGACTAGCATGAAGAATAAGGCTGTTGAGGAGCGACCATCTGTGTAATTGCTTTATGCGAGTACCGATATGTCAGAAAATATAACTTACATTTCATTTCAAGAGGAAATCCGACATATCAAATACAAACTCAAAGCTACCACATAGTGGCTATGTGGACTTCGGAAACAAATATAGAAATAAACATAACACAAATAAGTCACAGATATTCATATCACAAAGGCGGAAACAGATATGAATATAACACATAGAAGTGTACATCAAAGTAGTGGTCATACAAGATCCACTGCATCATAAAAGAATAGATACAAGTGCTAGACAAAAGAATAAGTATACATCAAGGAGTCTCTATCTCAAATGTATACTAACAAAAACTACTATGCTAAAGTAGTTAGCCAAAAGTCAGGAGACGGACCCTGACAAGAAGTCAAGCAGAAGCACCTGAAATATCTCGGTCTGACCCGAGTATTATTTAAGAAGAAAATAATAAACGGATCAGTCTAGCTATAAATATCAGATAAAATGAGATAGGATAAGAGATATGACCAAAAATGTATGATAACAAAAAATGCCATATTGTGTCACGTATACATCAAATAACAACAAAAATCATACAATATCTCAAATCATCTCAAAACACCAAAAAGAATCACATTCTTTAAATTATTCACCCAAACACAAATATTGATAGAGCTTATCAATGCAAACCACGAAAATTGGTGAAACACAAATTCTAGAAATCATCAACTAGAAATCCAGAAATCACAAAGAGGGAAGGCCTATCACAAACGGGAGCATGAAAACTCACCAACACGTGTATCACAAATGGGTCGCTATCCCATGGTCGCTAACCATAGAGCCGATGCCACGACGTAGTACGGCGAATGCCCGAGGAACCAGAAACTCAAATAATCCAGAACATCGACGTAGTACAGCGTTACGCCCGATGAACCAAACTCAAATAATCAGGCACAACGACGTAGTACAGTGAACGCCCGATGAACCTGAACACAAATAATCTGGAACATCGACGTAGTACATCGAACGCCCGATGAACCAAACTCAAATAATACGTAACAACGACGTAATACAGCGAACGCCCGATGAACCGAACTCCAATAAGCTGGAACAACGACGTAATACAACGTTACGCCCGATGAACCGAATTCCATAAAACCATAGGTCGCTAGCCTATAGAAATGAGACGAAGCTCCATAAATCAGGGTACAGTCCCCCACATAGACAAAGAGACATCGTAAATCGCTAGTCTAAACCATAAAATGATCACCATCGATCATCAAGAAGTGTTGATTACACTAAGTTAGTAAATAAATGAGTTTAGCTTCATGTCCCATAACCACTGGCTTAACTTAAATATTAATGAACAAATTGTAGATTTCCACTCGAAAATTGTCACAAAAGTTCAATCGAACAAGTCCAAGAATTAACCGACGAAGTAAACGCAAGCGTTTCATTCCACTTGTTTTACTAAGCCGTTTAATTAGATTTCTCATACGAATGAGGTAAAGGTTTGTATATACTAATAGATTGGAAAACGAATTTATAAACGAGATTTGTATTAAAATAGAGTTGAAAACATCTTTGTGAAAGAGATTTGTATCAAATGGATATTCCCAAAAATCTAAAGAAAGAAGTCCCCAAAGTCGCTAATAAGTGATGACAACTATCCAGATCAACAAGAATCGATTAAAAATAGGAAATCCACTCAAAAACATAAGCAAATAGGCAAACTGCTCAATTCCAGACGTCTGGAGGATCAATCCAGGCGTCTGAAAACTAACCAGACGTCTAGTTTAGAATCCAGACATCTGGATTTATTCTCTGGAAATAATCCAGAAAACCCCCAGGCGTCTGAAACTTCAAGTCAGACGTCCGAGACCCATCCAGACGTCTGATCCTAAATTTCAGACGTCTGGAATTAGTCTCTGCCTTTTTTTTTATATATTCTACGTGCTTATATTTTTCTCCCCAGGTCCAAACCAGACGTCTGGACTTGGTCACCAAACGTCTGGTCACCTGGTCTGGGCAATAATTTGCCTAGGCCAAAGTGGCCAAAATGTATCGGGAGCGATCGGACGAGCAACGACGACTATGGATTTACGCCAAGCGACAACCCAGCCTTATAGGCTCTTCAATACACCCCAAACAACATGTCCAAACATCCATAGTAGGATTTTCATAAAATTGGACTTCAAAACCAAAAATTGGAGAATTCATAAAACCAACTCAAATCAAAGCAAATGAACACGAATAATTGTTAGGAGTTCATACCCAACAACAATGAAAGTTATAGACGTAGATGTGAGTTCAAAAACTCACCTTTAAACCCAAAAACACGAATGAGAAGCTCTAAAACAAATGAAAGGCCAACTCCTCTTCAACTTCAACTCAAGAAGCTCCAATCTAAGCTAATAAGAAAATATTTCCTAAGTTAGTGTTTAGGAATTTCTGAAATTGAAGAGAGATAGAGATGGAGAAGACGAAGAGGATGCTTACCTAAGCTTCTCTTTGATTTCTAGAGCTTGAATTTGAATTTCCTAGTAAACTAGGGTTTGGAATTCTAATTTCCTTTCTCTTCCTCCATTTTTTCTTTAGCTAAAGAGTATTAGGAAATGAGAATGAAATGAATGAAGAGGAGTTGAGTTAGGGTATTAAGATGGGCTAATGGGCTTAAACCCAAACCCAAAAAAGAAAAATAACAAAATTCTACTCAACTCCAAACATATCGATGTTTATACTCAAAAAAGTTGTAAACGTTATTTTGGACTCAATGGAAGTGGTCTCGAGCCCCAATTCGATTGTTTACAAAAAGTAACATTTTAGACCTTTATCCGATTAACGATGCTATATTTAAATAAAACATTTAAATATATAATCGTGAAATATGCGGGTTGTTACAGACTCCCCTCCTTAAAGAAATTGCTTCCTCGCAATAATTAAGAGAAAATAAAAAGTAACAACCATACGAAGGCATAACAACACAAAAGAAGAAATTTTGAAATAAGAAGTTCACCATAAAGAGCACGAAAGAGTAAGTCCGGATGTGTTTGCTCGATGAATTCTCAAGATTCCTAAGAGAAATCCTTAGGATTTGAGGACCATTGAACTTTAACAAGAAGAACATCTTTATTTCGAAGGCGTTTAACCTCCGAAGCAATGATACGAATAGAATGTTGCTCATAAGTCAAATTTGGTGAAACTTCAATTTCTTCAATTACACCAGGCTCCAGAATAGAATCGGAATCCCTAAGGTATTTCCATAGTTGAGAGACGCAGAAAACGTCATGAATAGCAGAAAATTGAACCAGTAATAAAAGGCGATAAGCCACGGAACCACTACGTTCGGTGATGGGAAATGGACCAATATATCGAGGTGCTAACTTTCCCGATCGACTGAAACGCACAACACCCATCATAGGTGAAACATAAATGAACACAAATAAAATCTGGACCTAAAACCAGCTTCTCACCGGCTTCAAGCCAACACGAAGGAGATCGGCATGGCCTTCCGTATAGTGCCTCGAAAGGAGCCATACCAATACTAGATTGGAAGCTATTATTATAGGAAAACTCAACGAGAGAAATACGATCTTCCCAACTTCCACTAGAATCAAGAACACATGCACAAAGAAGATCTTCAAGAGTTTGATTCACACGCTCGGTTGGTCAATCGGATTGAGGACGATAAGCGGTGCAAAAATTAATCTTTGTTCCCAAAGCTTTTGAAGACCTTACCAAAATCCACTAGTAAAATAATGGATCATGATTGCTAACATTAGAAGTAGGAACTCTATGCAATTTAACAATTTCTTTGACATATAGTTTAGCCAAAAGAGGTACGGTCCAAAAAAGAAGGATGAGCCTCAAGGCTACACAAAACAAGATATGAACATAAATTGGATTCACGATCTCGAATCTCACAAGTGGAAAAAGTCTCGAGATCATTCCATTCGGATATCATCATTGAAACAACTGCTTGTTGCTTACAACTAAGGGCATTGACAACACGATTTCAAGCGCATCGACCAGAATTCTTAAAGCACTCAATGGGCAAAACAACACAAAATCATCTTCTATATGATAAACAGGTCTCTTAAATTTTTTACAAATATTCTTTGCTCGTTTTAAGAACAAAATCCAATCATACTTATAACTATCTTATTAAAATATTTGCAAATTTTAAATTGTTTTTTTTTCATCCATAATCAATAATTACAAGGATAAACTCATCGAGATATTCATAGAATACTCGATTCATAAGATGGATGAAATAAGGTAGAAGGTTCGTCAAACCGAATGACATAACGAACCACTCACAAAAATCATAACGAGTGCGGAATGCAGTAAGTGGAATGCTATCCTCCGCAACTCGTAGCTGATGAAAACCGGTGGCAAGGTCGAGCTGAAAAGACCTTACCACCATTCAATTGATTGCTTAGGTATTAATCCTAAGACATGCTCAAATATACCGGAAAATTCACAAACTACTTGAATGAGAGAAATAATATTCTCCTCATCATGTCGGTTTAAAGAATAAAATAATGCCACCGAATTTGGAAATCGAAATCATTAAGAACCATAGAAATCTGCTTATCAGATTGAGGATGTCGAAGATATATAGTCCGCTCAGGACATAGGATGCGGGCTTCATAATGATCAAGCCAATCCTTTCCCAAAAATCAATTTCGAAGCCTAAGTAACGCATAATTGAAATTGGGTCGAAAAGAATAACCACATAAAATAATTTCAACGTTTTCACAAAGTAAACCGAGTGTTGCGGATCCACCAACCGGATTCGCAATTCTCAGTGAAGTCATCAAGCCCATAATATTTAAAGAAAAAGAATCAACAAGTTCTTTTGATATAAAATAAAAATGATGAACCCGTATCAAAAAGAACTCGAATAGGATAATCACAAAACAAATTAATGTCATTAAGGATAGAAGGAGAATTATTTTGGCCAAGGGAAGTGTTACTAGGGGCTTGCACAACATTCAACTCTCCCTCTCTCATACTTTGGAGTATGGGACATGTAGATATAAGATGGCCCGAACTTTTGCAATAACGACAAAAAAGGGTTTCGGACACTCATTTGCATAGTGGTCTGTAGAACCACAATTGTAGCATCGTCCACGACTAGAGGTAGGAAGCTTTGCGACCGAAGTTTCTTCCTTCCCTTTCTTGTTGGGATTGGGGCCTTTGAACTTAATAGGCCTCTTCATGTTATTGTTGAAGTTCTGTTTGGCACCCACAACTTCAACATCACTTTCTTTATCGGCCTCTTCAAGTCGAAGAGCGGTATCTATAAGCTGATCGAAAGAAACTTCTAGTTTCAGTAGTAAAGGCTTTTTGAGGTTCTTATTCAACCCATAGACAAATCTCTGATTTTTCTTCAATGGGGTATTAATATTTTCGACCCCATATTTAGAGAGAGATTCAAAAGATGCGACGTAGTCGGTCACAGAAGATTCACATTGAAAAGGTCAATAAAACGCCGAGCTAAAGTTACTTTTTCAGCCTCTGGCACAAACTTCAATTCGAACCTTTCCAGAAATTGCTTCCAAGTAAGATCCGCTTCAATAATTTTCGAAATCAAAAGCTCATACCAATATAATGCTCTTTCTTGGAGCATGCTAGAAGCTACTTGGACTCGATGTAGATCCACAAGATTCATGCGAGAAAAGATGCGATCGCATGATCTAAGCCAAGCTTGGATTTCTATAACGTTTTCAGATCCCTTGAATGGCCTTCCACCCAAAGCGGTATAATCTCTCCACAAGCGTGCAAACCCGAATTTAGGGTGAGTAGGCACTGGAACGGGTCCGGTAGCTTGGGCATTGTTCACAAGATTTAAAAGTTGTTGAGCAGACATAAATACTCCATCCTGAGGAGTAGCAATAGATTGGCCGGCGCTAGGACGGCCTGGTCTAACCATTTCTCTTCTCTAAGAAAGAAAGAAGAGGAAAAAGGTTATTCTCAGAATGAATTTCAAATAAACCTGATTGATAAAACAAGGCATAATAAAAAGAAATAGGATAGAATGGTACAAAGACTCGAATTAAATCCTATGGCACGATTCCTAAGAAAGACTTAGGACAATGATCCTTGCTAGATTATTCTACATTGTTCCGAAGTTTGGCTCCGATACCAAGCTGTGACGCCCCACCTCTATACTCACACTAGCCATGGACACTACGGGGTAATGCCGTCGACTAGGACAAAGAATAAGGCTGTTGAGGAGCGACCATCTGTGTAATTGCTTTGTGCGAGTACCGATATGTCAGAAAATATAACTTACATTTCATTTCAAGAGGAAATCCGACATATCAAATACAAACTCAAAGCTACCACAAAGTGGCTATGTGGACTTCGGAAACAAATATAGAAATAAACATAACACAAATCAGTCATAGATATTCATATCACAAAGGCGGAAACAGATATGAATATAACACATAGAAGTGTACATCAAAGTAGTAGTCATACAAGATCCACTGCATCAGAAAATAATAGATACATGTGCTAGACAAAAGAATAAGTATACATCAAGGAGTCTCTATCTCAAATGTATACTAACAAAAACTACTATGCTAAAGTAGTTAGCCAAAAGTCAGGAGACGGACCCTTACAAGAAGTCAAGCAGAAGCACCTGAAATACCTCGGTATGACCCGAGTATTATTTAAGAAGAAAATATTAAACGGATCAGTCTAGCTATAAATATCAGATAAAATGAGATAGGATAAGAGATATGACCAAAAACGTATGATAATAAAAAATTCCATACTGTGTCAAGTATACATCAAATAACAACAAAAATCATACAATATCTCAAATCATCTCAAAACACCAAAAAGAATCACATTCTTTAAATTATTCACCCAAACACAAATATTGATAGAGCTTATCAATGCAAACCACGAAAATTGGTGAAATACAAATTCTAGAAATCATCAACTAGAAATCCAGAAATCACAAAGAGGGAAGGCCTATCACAAACGGGAGCATGAAAACTCACCAACACGTGTATCACAAATGGGTCGCTATCCCATGGTCGCTAACCATAGAGCCGATGCCACGACGTAGTACAGCGAACGCCCGAGGAACCAGAAACTCAAATAATCCAGAACATCGACGTAGTACAGCGTTATGCCCGATGAACCAAACTCAAATAATCAGGCACAACGACGTAGTACAGCGAACGCCCGATGAACCAGAACATAAATAATCCGGAACATCGACGTAGTACAGCGAACGCCCGATGAACCAAACTCAAATAATACGGAACAACGACGTAGTACAGCGAACGCCCGATGAACCGAACTCCAATAAGCCGGAACAACGACGTAATACAACGTTACGCCCGATGAACCAAATTCCATAAAACCATAGGTCGCTAGCCTATAAAAATGAGACGAAGCTCCATAAATCGGGGTACAGTCCCCCACGTGGACAAAGAGACATCGCAAATCGCTAGTCTAAACCATAAAATGATCACCATCGATCATCAAGAAGTTTTGATTACACTAAGCTAGTAAATAAATGAGTTTAGCTTCATGTCCCATAACCACTGGCTTAACTTAAATATTTACGAACAAATTGTAGATTTCCACTCGAAAATTGTCACAAGAGTTCAATCAAACAAGTCCAAGAATTAACGGACGAAGTAAACGCAAGCGTTTCATTCCACTTGTTTTACTAAGCCGTTTAATTAGATTTCTCATACGAATGAGGTAAAGGTTTGTATATACTAATAGA
The DNA here is from genome assembly GCA_030737815.1 of Allium fistulosum. Taxonomy (NCBI): domain Eukaryota; kingdom Viridiplantae; phylum Streptophyta; class Magnoliopsida; order Asparagales; family Amaryllidaceae; genus Allium; species Allium fistulosum. The sequence continues at coordinate 906,971,004 of CM060903.1, forward strand.
TTGGAAAATGATTTTATAAATGAGATTCGTATTAAAATAGAGTTGAAAACATCTTTGTGAAAGAGTTTGAATATTTACTACTAGTATAGAAACCTTTGTATTTGAAAGTGACAAATCACCAAAAATGGTTGTAAAAAGAATCAATCACCAAAGATTCACATTCGAAGACGTGAATCAAAACCATAGAAATCGATATCAAATCCATCAAATGGATATTCCCAAAAATCTAAAGAAAGAAGTCACCAAAGTCGATAATAAGTGATGAAAACTATGCGGATCAACAACAATCGATTAAAAATAGGAAATCCACTCAAAAACATAAGCAAATAGGCAAACAGCTCAATTCCAGACATCTGGAGGTTCAATCCAGGCGTTTGAAAACTAACCAGACGTCTGGTTTAGAATCCAGACGTCTGGATTTGTTCTCTAGAAATAATCCAGAGAACCCCCAGACGTCTGAAACTTCAAGTCAGACGTCTGAGACCCATCCAGACGTCTGATCATAAATTTCAGACATCTAGAATTAGGCTCTGCCTTTTTTTAAATTCTGTGTGCTTATATTTTTCTCCCCAGGTCCAAACCAGAGACGTCTGGACTTGGTCACCAGACGTCTGGTTACCTGGTCTGGGCAACAATTTGCCTAGGCCAAAGTGGCCAAAACGTATCGGGAGCGATCGGACGAGCAACGACGACTAAGGATTTACGCCAAGCGATAACCTAGCCTTTTAGGCTCTTCGATACACCCCAAATAACATGTCCAAACATCCATAGTAGGATTTTCATAAAATTGGACTTCAAAACCTAAAATTGGAGAATTCACAAAACCAATTCAAATCAAAGTAAATGAACATGAATAATTGTTAGGAGTTCATACCCAACAACAATGAAAGTTATAGACATAGATGTGAGTTCAAAAACTCACCTTTAAACCCAAAAACACGAATGAGAAGCTCTAAAACAAATGAAAACCAACTCTTCTTCAACTTCAACTCCAGAAGCTCCAATCTAAGCTAATAAGAAAATATTTCCTAAGTTAGGGTTTTGGAATTTCTGAAATTGAAGAGAGATAGAGATGGAGAAGATGAAGAGGATGCTTACCTAAGCTTCTCTTTGATTTCTAGAGCTTGAATTTGAATTTCCTAGTAAACTAGGGTTTGGAATTCTAATTTCCTTTCTCTTCCCCCATTTTTGCTTTAGCTAAAGAGTATTAGGAAATGATAATGAAATGAATGAAGAGGAGTTGAGTTAGGGTATTAAGATGGGTTAATGGGCTGAAACCCAAACCCAAAGCCCAAAATAGAAAAATAGCAAAATTCTACTCAACTCCAAACATATCGATGTTTATACTCAAAAAATTTGTAAACGCCATTTTGGACTCAATGGAAGTGGTCTTGATCCCCAATTCGACTGTTTACAAAAAGTAACATTTCAGACCTTTATCCGATTAACGATGCTATATTTAAATAAAACATTTAAATATATAATCGTGAAATATGCGGGTTGTTACACCAATACTATCTCAACTAACCTCCGTCAATTATAACAACAATATTACGCAAGCTCAAGTGCCTCCTCTACTGATACTATCATGTTGCCACGTCGTGCAACCGAGGTGGTGACTGAGACATGTGTGGTAGTGTTGTTATAACTAGTAATGGTAGATGAGGAAGTATTGGGGACGACACTGCTACCACTGGTGGCAACAACCACCATCACTAATGGTCAATGACTCTAGTGTTAACAACGTTCCCCCAACACTTCCCCAATCCACCATCACTAGTTATAACAGTCCTACTACGCATGCCCAATCACCACCACCATGGCTTTAAACCATCTTTGATTTTCACCATCTAATACAATGATAGTTTTTTCTAATGATTGACGTCGCTCCTTTTCTGCAGGTTATTTCAGTCTTTCGATCATATCCATATTATCATCAGATGGATATGATTGAAACATTAGCAGAATCTACAAAAAAGGAGCGACGACCATCATAAAAAACTATCATTGTGTTATATGGTGAAGAATCATCGAAACCTTCAAGTGCAATACCTTCAAGTGCAATGGAATTGTGATGACCCGCAAATCCATACCCTTTGGATCGACAATAAACCACACATGTTCGACCCAAAAAGCACAGAATGACGGAAAGTCATGAGAAAGAAGAGAGAGGATGTGAAGAAAGAAAGAAGAGAGAAGAAGAGAAAAACATAATCAAAACAGTACAGAATCTCACATCGCAGCGGAAACATATAATATCATATCAATGATCTTTACAAAACAGAAAATGTAATATCATATACATACATCCATCGCAGTTCAACAATCAATCACTAATCATCAGCCTGGACAATTATAATAATCTGTCCTTACAATTGATGATAATTTAAATAACAAAGCAGCAGAAAAATAAACATATATGTGGCATACGACTAGAAGACTCCCAGCTCTCCTGCTGAAGCTCCGAAGCATCCAAATCTGAACCTGTAAATATACTCGGTCTGACCCGAGTATTGAAAGGGAAGAATGAAAGGAAGTGCAGATTAAGGATCTTAAGGCTAATTTAACACTAGAGGGGGTGAATAGTGTTTAATGGATTTTAAGACTTATATGGACTAATTTAAAACTTACGATATAAACAAATGCAGAACTTAATCACAGAACAATCACAGAATAAAACACAGATGAAGAAAGTAAATAAAAAGCAGTAAAAGGAAAGAACACTCCGGATTTTTTACTGGTTCGGAGTTACCCTACGTCCAATCCTGTACGAAGGCAAACACCTCATACAGATTTTTATTATATCAATGTCGAGATTACAATCCTCAATTTCTAAAGGCCTTGAGGTACCCTCCTGTCTCACGAGTCCGGGACAAACTCTCTTGGTTTACGGGCCATAAGATTACCCAATTGATTTCTAGGCACAACCACACCTTATAGAGAGACTCGATAAACTTTTGATTACAAATTGATCCTATAACTCTGAATAGCACTTTGATCTTCGAGAGAGGGCAGAGAATCAAACAAGAATGAGATTCTAATTTGATTCACTTGAGAATTCGGCAGAATTTCGGCATGATCTTAAAAATATGAAACTTTTAGAATATGGATTTATGGAGAAGAAGGAGTGAAGAAAATAATAAAACGGTTAGTTAAAAAATTCGTTTGTGAAGGCTATTTATAGACCAGTAACGGTCATAACCATTCGTGAAGAGATTTAAACGAATATACACTTCTTTTGAAAATTGAAACTTTTGAACTTTAACGGCCACCATGTCGACATGGGGTATCCCATGATGTCGGCATCCCTAAGTTAAAAAAACGTAAAATTTGTTTTGAAAGTGGTATTGAACGGAAAATAAGATGAAATGATTCTGGAATAAAATAAACTAATTTTCCTATGTTTTGAAATAAAGAAGAGTAGAAAAATATATTTTTAGAATGTATACATAAATTTGATTTAAAGCTCAAGTATATATATTATAAAAGAATATTTAAAAAATAAAAAGATAGTTTTAAAAACAAACGAAGTTTAAAACAAGAGTTTATTTAAAAACAAAGACAAAGAATATTTTAAGGCTAAAACATCTTTTTGAAAACCATTTGAAAAGATAATTTTTAAGGCTAAAACATTTTGAAAAGCAGTTTTGAAAATCATTTTGAAAAACCATTTTGAAGTAGTTTTGCAACCTTCTTCCTGCAGAATATCTCATCACATCAGGACTCGAGAACTTGTACAAAACCAGGATGTTCGTGGGTTTGTAAGCCACTTGTCATAGGTTTGTAAGCTACTTGTCGTGGGTTTGTAAGCCACTAAGAAGATAGAAATGGGTTCCATCCCAAATAAAATATGGAATGAAGATTTCCATGCTATTATGAAGTTTTAACAAAACTAGACACTTATCTTGAAATCTTGATCTTGAGACTCATGAGTCTTCAAACTTGATTTCTTCATTCTTGATCTTTATACTGTACAGTCTTCAATAATCAGTACCTACCTTATATATATCCTGCATAATAACATTCATATATATCTAGACAATAGTGTTAGTATATAAGTTATAATAAAATATGTTACAAAGGTTGTTGTCATCAAAATCACTATCTCCAATTTCTAATAATCTCCCCCTTTTTGATGATGACAACCTTATAAAATATACTTACCACTTCGATCATACCATAACTCCCCTTACACCGATAACTCCCCCTTACTCCAAGCCTATTATTTTATATAACTTCTCCCCCTTTGTCATCAACAAAAATAACCATCCTAAAACCATAAAACTATAAAACACCCCCGTAAACTAATACTAGAACAAAGTATATTAAATGGAATGTGAAAGACATTAACATAATTATGTTATAATTATTCAATACATAAATATGTATAAGTATATTTCAGACAATCCAATCAACACACACATCAAATCCAATCATGTCAAACAAGTCAAACAAATCAATCAAGTCAAATAAGTCAATCAAGTCAAACAAGTCAATCGAGTCAATCAAGTCAAACAAGTCAATCAAGTCAAACAAGTCAATCAAGCAAATCCAATCAAAAACTAATAACCCTATACTATAAGACAATAATACAAACTCCCTCTAAATAAAATACACTTGTTATGTGTACATGTATGCAATATGTAGTTTGTAATGCAGTATGAAATATATGACATATGCAATGTAGCATGAGATGATATGCAGAATGATATGATGATATATACTATGGTAAGAGATATTTAGATTATAAGATAAACATGAGTGATAAGAAATATCTAATTGACAAGCATATATATATATATACACACACACATGTATGTATACATATATCAAACTATTTATTATAAATCACTTCAACCAAACAAAGGTAATACACACCAATTACTAGACTTAGGTTAAGGAAACTAATGAATGAGACTGAAAGAGTAGTAAAGACAAGAGTTTAAAGGTAATAAATGATATTAAAACTATAACATATTCATGAAAGGTAGTAATCAAACTCAATATCAAAATCAAATTGCTAAGAAATATCGATTTAAACTATATATATGATCAATATGGTTTTTAAAAATTAATACCTTCCTTATTTAATTTCTTTAAAATAGTTTTTTTTGTTTTTTAACTTAATTGTTTTTTAAGAATCCAAACTTCCATGTTTATAAAATACTTAACTTACTAATTAAAACCTATATATTAAATTATTATTGATTAAAATATTTAGAAACATGTTTAAACACCTTTTAAATAAAAAAAATATCATAATGAAATATTAAATAAAATAACAAAGATTGAAAAACTAAAATAAACATGTGTAATATTAAGGCCTCTTACATTAAAAAAATTAGTTAATTATTAAAAAATATTTAAACATGAAATTAATTTTAAAATATTCTAATATAAGTTAGAAAATAACTCTAAAAAGAATAGAGAAAAATACTTAATTTAAATATCATTTTTACATAGTTTAAAGTTTCAAATAGAAAAGACAGCATTTACATAATACTATAAAAGGTTTATGTAGTAAAATATATTCAAAAAAATTATAAAACAGAAACTACAGCATTTAACAAATGCTATGAAAAGTTTCTGAAACACTACAGCGTTTCTTAGCACAGTAATGCTATAAAAACGAATTTGCAGTGCTTAAAAAACGTTAACAGAAGCAAAGACAGCATTTCAGAAATGCTATCTAAAGTTCTGGGCCTGTTTTTAACATGATTTTGCACTAATTTTACGACTAGATTTCAACATGTAAATAATTGATTTTTGACCCATTTTTTTTTATAATAGTTAATATAATTAAAGTAAATAAAAAACATAAAGAAAAATAATGAAAAATCATGTGCAAAGACACTTGGCATTATGCATGTAAAAATGCTTTTATTAAAGAACAAGTGTAATGACACGTGTCATTTTGCATGTATGTCACTATCTATTTATATGACAAGTGTCATGTGATGTGGCGCAATCTTATTAAATGAAGAAATCTATAAATAGAGCATTATTCTAACATTCTAAAATCATTCTATTAATTTCTTAAAGAAATAAAATTAGTGTCTTAAAAGAAATAGAGTACGAGAAGTAAAAACAACATTAGAAAAGTTGAAATCACGAATGAGGGTATGATTTTCTATTTAGTATAGTTGTAATAAATTAGTAGTAAGATTTTATTTGAAAGATAACCCATTTTAAAAGGCTTTTAAAAAATTATAGACTGATATATCGATATGTATACCATGGTGTGTCGATATATGGATCAAAATATCAAAACTTATAAAAGAGATAAATTTCTATACCTAACTAAATGCATAAATATATATTCCTAAATGCAACAAGAAAGATGAAATAATAGTAAAGCGTACCTCTTTTTGCACTCCTCTATCTTTCTAACTTTATTGTTCTTCCATTGTCGTGAACCACACATTTATATCTTTCAGAATTTGACGACGAGATCTGTTCTATTGCGACGGGCTTGTTTTTCTGATCATCGTAGTATATTCATTTGCTGAATTTGAAGACCGTATGAGAAAGATATAGATGATTTCGTAGATTGACCAACTTGGCGCCAAAACTTTGAATTTGAATTTTGAATGAATGGACACTTCAACCACTATAAATAGGCCCAACAGTCACCACTTTTCATAAAATTTTCTCTTCTTCTTCTTCCCGTTTTTCTATTTACTATCAAAGTTCTAGGAGACATATCTCCTTCGTTTCTTAACGGAATTGGATAAAACCAGCGGAAAATAGAAGAGGAAGGCAAGGGCTACGATCTAGTAATAGTTTGGTGATGAATTTGGACGGTATTGTGGTGCAACATGCCGAACCGTAAGAGAAACGCAGGAAATCCCGTACACAGTTTTCAATTTTGGATAGCCAACTTCAAACTGTCATATCTCACTCAATTTTGATCTGAATTTGATGATCCACCCATCAAAACGACCATGAGAACAAGAACTACAATCTGAAAAAGAAGTTGGGACAAAATACTCAAATCTCTGGATGCAATTTGAAGAATACCATTGACATTTTTGCTTTCTTTTTCTCTTTGTTCGCCAAAATTTCATTTGACCATAACTTGGTCATTTCTTGACGGATTTGCACGAAACCAGTGACATTGTGAAGCAGATGGAGAGAAGTATAGTATCAAATCAAGTTGTAGATGAGAATCAAAAGTTTTGTATTGATCTGGTACCCATTTCATTGTCGATTGCCATTATATATCCATTTGTTCTTCTTGATCGATGAATGATTATCTGGTATCTTTTAACCAACAGCCATTAGCCATAACTCTTCTCCTGCAAAACAACATAACCTTTTAAAAAATAAAATGACTTTTCAAAATAACTAAATATAGTTTTAAACAACAACATCATGATGATTCTGTGACATATTCATATGAAAATAGTGTTAATAATTTTATTAAAAAAATCGTCATTTTAAAAAATTTCAAAAATCAGATTACGAGAATTTTGAAAACCAATGCTCTGATACCAATTGAAAGGAAGTGCAAATTAAGGATCTTAAGGCTAATTTAATACTAGAGGAGGGGTGAATAGTGTTTAATGGATTTTAAGACTTATATGGACTAATTTAAAACTTATGATATAAACAAATGCAGAACTTAATCACAGAACAATCACAGAATAAAACACAGATGAAGAAAGTAAATAAAAAGCAGTGAAAGGAAAGAACACACCGGATTTTATACTGGTTCGGAGTTACCCTACGTCCAGTCCTATACCAAGGCAAACACCTCATACAGATTTTTATTATATCAATGTCGAGATTACAATCCTCAATTTCTAAAGGCCTTGAGGTACCCTCCTGTCTCACGAGTCCGGGGCAAACTCTCTTGATTTACGGGCCAAAAGATTACCCAGTTGATTTCAAGGCACAACCACACCTTATAGAGAGACTCGATAAACTTTTGATTACAAATTGATCCTATAACTCTGAATAGCACTTTGATCTTCGAGAGAGGGCAGAGAATCAAACAAGAATGATTTAATTCACTTGAGAATTTGGCATAATTTCGGCACAATCTTAAAAATATGAAAATTTTAGAATATGGATTTGTGGAGAAGAAGGAGTGAAGAAAATAAGAAAACGGCTAGTTAAAAAATTCGTTTGTGAAGGCTATTTATAGACCAGTAATGGTCATAACCATTTGTGAAGAGATTTAAACGAATAGACACTTCTTTTGAAAATTAAAACTTTTGAACTTTAATGGCCACCATGTCGACATGGGGTATCCCATGATGTCGACATCCCTAAGTTAAAAATAACATAAAATATTTTTTGAAAGTGGTATTGAACGGAAAATAAGATGAAATGATTCCGGAATAAAATAAACTAATTTTCCTATGTTTTGAAATAAAGAAGAGTAGAAAAATATATTTTTAGAATGTATACATAAATTTGATTTTAAATCTCAAGTATATATATAATAATAGAATATTTAAAAAATCAGAAGATAGTTTTAAAAACAAACGAAGTTTAAAACAAGAGTTTATTTAAAAACAAAGACAAAGAATATTTTAAGGCTAAAACATCTTTTTGAAAATCATTTGAAAAGAAAATTTTTAAGGCTAAAACATTTTGAAAAGCAGTTTTGAAAATCATTTTGAAAAACCATTTTGAAGTAGTTTTACAAGCTTCTTCCTGCAGAATATCTCATCACATCAGGACTCGAGAACTTGTACAAAACCAGGATGTTCGTGGGTTTGTAAGCCACTTGTCGTAGGTTTGTAAGCTACTTGTCTTGGGTTTGTAAGCCACTAAGAAGATAGAAATGGGTTCCATCCCAAATGAAATATGGAATGAAGATTTCCATGCTATTATGAAGTTTTAAAAAAACTAGACACTTATCTTGAAATCTTGATCTTGATACTCATGAGTCTTCAAACTTGATTTCTTCATTCTTGATCTTTATACTGTACAGTCTTCAATAATCAGTACCTGCCTTATATATATCCTACATAATAACATTCATATATATCTAGACAATAGTGTTAGTATATAAGTTATAATAAAATAAGTTACAAAGGTTGTTGTCATCAAAACCACTATCTCCAGTTCCTAACAAAGAACGCCCGGATCAGTCTGGTAAACCAGCGTGAGAAAACACATCTTAACTGAATTTATTTTAAAGTTTAAAAGGCATTTTTTTATCAAAAGAAAGGTATCTCGTAAGACATGCCCATACATAAACATGCACGGGTTTTTACCTTAACATAACCAAAACCTTTCATATCAAATCATGTTATATTATACTAGTGTCTAGTATACAAATAATAATTAAAATAGCTGAAATTGTTACCATTATTAAATTCTAGCATATAGCCACAAAGTGGGTAATACAAACAAAATGGTGGGCATGTAGTGGAGAATGGATTCCATACAAATGACCAGGTGAAGAGACTACCTTCCGGTAGTACATCTCTAGAAGAATGTACCGAGGATCCATCACAAAGATCCTCTACCAACATAAGACCGGCCTACCTCTATAACTAGATAGTACCAAATATGTCATCCCCCGATCATTACCGACCTATCCGAGGGCCCTCATAGCATACATCCATGATAATTTACATCCCAAACATCATAGCAGGAAGAAATATATCTAGAAGGGGATGATCATATCCTGATGGGAATGACCTACTTAGCCTTACCGCATCTAACCCTGTTTCGGCCATTTTCGGGGTGTGAGGCATGTGGTAACGATTACCTTTAACATATCACATCATCTTTGAATGCCACATTGCCATTTTCGTTGGCTACTAATTACCTTCCACAAAAATACAACACTTGAGCTCGTATGTCTCAAGGAGGGTGCTAAGCTAAGAGAAGTTGCCTTCTCAGCCACCACAGATGTATGTTTGTAAAAACCAATGTACGTAAATCAGAAAATGCACTGTCAGACATCCATCCATACAAGTTGTCCAGGAACATGACAGACCGAAGGTACTTTCCTACCTCATCCTGTCGGGAAATCCCTAGGATTAGTAGCGAATAGTCCTTGCATTGGATATTTCATAACGAAGAGACTACTGCTACTATATGCATATTGGGATTTTAACCCCAAACGATCAACAAGTAGTCCTTCACTATGAAAATCCTAAATATCAATATCATCAATAACCTGCACAATCGTCGCAAACTAGTTGGTCCGAAGTGGTTTTCAAATAAATCTGATTCTGGTCTCTTCGCACCAACAACGCAAAAGCGTTACTCAATCTCATACAGAAACCAAGTCTTGTAGACTTATCACGTTTTCAACTTTCAACTTGTTACCCTTCGGCCAAGAAGGAAGCTTGTTAGATAGGAGTAATCACTCTACACTACTCGAATCAACATTCTCAACACAAACGATAATCAAGCCTACACAGATGGCTACGTACTAAGTGTACGACTAAATAGTTTCCACATCAAGTCGAGAAACTAAAATGGCCAAAAATATAATTTAGCACTTAAACAGTCACTAGGCCTGATTTATTAATCTTTCATTAACTAAATCGCTTTTCCAAATCATTTACTTCAAATTATCTTTAAAAATATATAATTCCAAAACCATTTCAATATTTCAGTATTTGGAAAACATTTCCATATACTTATTTTAATAATAAGTGAATTCACAATTTATTTTATTTTCAAACCATTTAAACTCCATTTTAAAATATCACTTTCCAAAACATTCATTTTAAGGATTTTTCACTTAAAAAATGTGAATATATTCCCTTTCATAAAGATCCATATTTAGCTTATCAAATTTAAATTGATTTCACATTTATAAAATAGTGTTTATAATTCACATTTCTATTTTATAAAAACTTCCATTTATAAAATTCCTTTATTAACCAATTTCCCGTTTTATCTCATTTATATGCCAAAATCCCATTATAAGTTTATTTACTTATAAATCTCTTTATTTACAAATTCATTTTTTTATAATCTCATTATTTATAAAGTCCATTATAAATTCATTTCTAAATTTCAATTGCAAATCCATTTACAAATTTGATTATAAATCCATTTCTAATATTTATAAAACATCATTTATAAAAATCCATTTCATTAAATCTCTTTATTAATAACATTCCTTTATAAACTTTCATTTTAACACTTATAAAACTCGTTTACAATTCCATTACTTTTATTTATAAAATATCATATTTATAAATCTTATATATAAACCATTTATAATAAATTCAAAATTTTCATTTAACTTATTTTACAAAATAGTTAACTTCATAGTTCAAAAATCATATTTAAGTATATTTCACAAAACCATAATTTTTTTATAACATAAAAATTATAACTTTTTATTCATTTAAAATAAATTCATTTCTTTAATCATTCGAAAATTAATAAAACATATATATTTTCAAAATCACTTTGAAATCCTTTTTAATTTGAAATCATCATTTTAATATTTTAAAATTTCAAAATATGGCCCAATGCTGCAAAAGTACTAAATATGAGGATTCGCATCAATAATAGCAATCACGGCACCAATCACATCAAATATCACATAATACAACATATATAACAATATATGTAAATAAACATCAACCATAGTGAGGGATCATGTTGGATCCCTCCAACCTGTCATCCGTAATAAATATGCATATGAGAAAATATATACAATGTCTGCTTCGAGGCAGACGCGCGTACAAAGGGTCATCCGCTCATACACGAGAACGTATAGGGTCTCATCTGCTCCAATAGGCAGGAATATATCCAACTACTAACTACTATAGCATAACATCCAAACAATCATCAAACAACATAAAATAATTTTATTTCCACTTATATAAAAATATAAGCGGGTCAGAGAGAGTGAGTTTTACTCACTTTGGTTGAAGTCGTCGCTGTAGTGTTTTATTTCGATTAAAAACGAACAGGCATTCAAATTTAACCCAAATTTTCAACATCTCCAAATCCATCCAAACCAGCACTAGAATGAAGTGCTCGATAATGCGAATCCAACACAATTTATTTCGTGTGAAATAGACCTCGTATGAATAAGTTATGCATTTTTAAACATTCGAGTATTTAATATATAATTAAATTAAACAATTTTAATTATCCAAATAAATCATTATATTTGAAATATATGTTATTCAACTTATAAAATTACCTTGTGAATATTTAAAATCAATTAAATATTCAAATTTTGAATGATTGAAATTCTGGGTCGTTACAGGAATCGTTCCTACATGCAAACAAAATTTACATTATCTTTCATATAATAGTATTATGAATTCAAATAACACTATCAATTTTATTATTAATATAAATACAATATATTAATTAATATATATATTATTTACAATACCATTAATTTTTATAGCTTATCCATACGCTAGTATTATATATTTTTGTGTTTACAATTGTTTTGCTAGTAAAATATTTGGGTGAATCATTTTTAATCTAAGTAAATATTGACTACTTTTCTCAAATTAAATACTTTTAGTATGAAAACAAAGTGCGTGCATCACTGGTGCTACACTCGTCTAGAACATATCATGTACATCCATTCATCTAAAACTAGTAAGAAAGTCAAACGTAGAATATACGCATAAATAAATGAATTAATTATTTTAGAGCACCAAAACTGAAAACTTTGTTGGAACCGGGTCACGCTGTGGCGAAGTAATGGGTTAAATTTCATTTTTTTAAATCTTTTTAGATCTTTATTTTGTTCTATGAAATCTAAATTTATTTAGAAATTTTCTAAATTTTCTTTTAAATAAATACAATATTTTATTTAATTTCTAAATTATGTTTTATTTATTGTTATTTAGTATAGTAATATATAATATGTGTATGGTATACACATATGTGTGTACGTGCAGATGCAACATAATAAGGTGTACATGGTTTAACATGCTTGTATATAGATGTTGGGATTTACACCGTAAAGAACATGCTAGCACCTTTATATGCATAAGTGCTGTAGATTGGAATATGTATATGTAATGAATGTATGTATATATACAGTTTCATATGTTATAAATATTAGTTTCAAAGTGTAAAATATTATAAAATAGTACATATATGTATGTATAGATTAAATAAAGATTATTTAATATAATAAATTAATTGTAAATATTTACATGTATTTTAAAACAAATTTAAATTTACTGTAATAAATTAATTTTAATATTATATATTTACAAATATATGCACAGTTAAAATGTATTTCGAAATTTATATAATATATAAGTTTTATTTATTTTTATATATATTAAATAATATTTAAATGTTATATATGTATATATATATATGATTACTTTTTTTAAATTGCTCTCGTCGCTAAAAGTTGTGTATAATTTTTTAATTAATTTTCCATATGGATAATTATAAATTAAATTAAAATTAATTTTCAAAAATGAAAATTACTTTTAAAATTTTACACCTTATATACAGTAATTAAATTATATGTGAAATAATTTTAAATGCATTTATTTCAAATACATAATTATATATATAAATTTAATTTAATTAATAATGTGTATACATTTGATTTTTTTGGATTTAATACTATATATAAATAATTTTATTTATTTATTACTTCAGAACACTATAAAATTTTATATTTAAATATTTATGAAATAAAACATATATTAAGTTTTATTTATATTATATACATTATCCATTTATTAAAACAATTTAATTATATATGTGTGTGTATATGTATGTACATATATATACTAAATTTGAAATTAAAATATTTTTTTTCTATAAACCTGGCCATGATTAATGATAATTTTTTATGCAAACATATATATATATATATATATATATATATATATATATATGACCATCGTATAGTGATAACACTGATAAATACAATTCGTGATATTGGACTTCTAACTAAAGCATATATGCCATTATAATATGTGTGTGTGTGTGTAAGAGAACATGCCTCTACCTATTACCCAGAAGATATACGTTGAAGTGAAGAGTCCAAACTCCTTGAATTTAATCTTGTATCCAGAAGTTGCAAGCTCTCGAACACAGGTATCGCAATGATCAAATCAACTTTAATTCGATGTTTGAAATGCTTGAATGGTTAGTGGAAGGAGGTGGAGATTTTTGACCAGAAAATATAATAGAGGTGGAGGCTAAAAAATGTCGAGTAAAAATGAGGGTTAAGGGGATTAAATAAATGAGATCCAAGAGAGTAAAAAGTGGATCTAAATCCTTTTATTTCTCTTATTATGTCTCTCTTTCTTTTAATTCAAACTCCCCCTCACCATGTTAAACATGGCCAGCCTCACCATGCTCCACCAATTGTTGAAAATTACAAGCCCCATATAGGCCTTAAAACCATTTCAAGTCCAAATAATATTTGACATAATTAAATCCAATTTAAACCCACATCATTATCTATTTGTAACTATTGCATATATACACAGATTTAATATTAATCAATAAACATCAAATATATTCTTTTAATTAATATATTATAACTATTAATTAATCTATGATGGTTATAATTTAATTAAATCGGGCGGTAATAAAAGTATTTAACGTTTTGGTTGTGTATCTCTTAGGTGTAAATTGTTGGAACCGGGCTACCACGCAGCAAGGTAAATGGGTAAATTTCAAAATTTATCTTCCATTAGATCTTGTTGGGCCTATATAATCTGAATTTATTTAGAACTTTCTTAAATTTTGTTATAAATAAAATCAATATTTATTCAGTTCATAAATAATGTTTTATTTATTTTATGTTTTGTATTATAAAGTATATATGTGTGTATCTTATACACATAGGTGTTTACATGCACAAGCAACAAAAAAGGTGTATATGGTTTGACATGTCTGTATATAGATGTTGAGATTCGTACCGCAACAAACATGTTAGCTACTCGGTATACATGTGTGTTCTCAATATATACACATATATATAGTTTATAAAGTAATTATAAATTTAATACAAAGAATTTATAAATTTCAAGTTCAATTATTAGATTCAAAATTTAGATCTGGATCCAGATGTATAAAATGAAATATCTAGTATTTTCAAATTCAAACTAATATACTACTTTTGTATAAATACATATATATACATCTATATAATTTGGATTTCTTTTTGAAATATATATATATGTGTGTGTGTACTATATATATATATATTAAATAATATTTAGACATATTACATAATATACATACATATAATGTATACTTATAAGTATATTTAGTGTAAATTAATAACACACAAACACACACACACACACACACACACACATATATATATATATATTTGTATGTGTATGTACAAATATACATATTTTTCAACCATAAAAAGCCTCTTTTTTTGCTTTACTTTATTTTTATCAAATGTACTTTTTATTTATTTATTTGAAAATCTATAAAAAATATTTTTTTGATTTCGAAAATAATATATATATGTAATATGTTAAATATTTATATATATATATATGTAATATGTTAAATATTTATATAAATGTATTTTATATAATTTATAATGTGCATATATATATGTGTGTGTGTGTATTTTGATATAATAATTAACTTAAATAAACTACTATATTGTATTCAAATATAAAATTATATGTATGTAAAAAAATTTGAAACTATAAATGTATATACATTAATGTAAAACATATTTTATTTAACAGTGTTTATTTTAAGTCATTTAATATTATTATTTTCAAAAAAAATTATTCTTAATGGCCGTAAGCAATATGCATGATTATACATATGAATTTTTTATATACACATATATACAATCCGTCTAATAAAGACAACACAATATTATATTGATTCGTGATATATTCAGCTGCTATCTAAACACACATATACCATATAATGAACATTATATACATTAATATATTATTCTAAAAAGAGAATTTTATTTCACCTAATGCCTAGATAGTACACCTTGAAACATAGAATCAGAACTCCTTGAAATAATTTTAGAATCAAGAAAACGGTACTAGATTAAATGCAGCTACCATTGGTGTTTGAATTTTATTTGATTAAATGTTTAAGCTTGAAAGTTTTGTGGAGAAGGGAGGGGGAGTGACCTGCCATGGATTTAGCAAATGGAGGAAGAGTATAAAAAATAAAATGAGGGGCTACAGATGAATATATAATGGAGATCTAAAGAGAAAAAGGAGGATCTGGATCCACATTTCTCTCTTGCCTATTCATCTCTTTGAATTCAAAATTCAAGAATTCAAGCCCTCTTTAGCCAACAAACGGTCAAACTCCTCATGCCATCTTAGCCTCACTCAATGTCCCATCATGGGCCTTAAAATCACTTCAAGCTCAATCAATAAATAACACATTTAAACCAATTTAAACGTGTATCAATATCGTATATGAATTACTGTATTTATAACTATTATATACATTTTTAATATTGATCAAACTTTTGTAATTAATATTTCATAAATTTTAATTAATTTAATTAATTTATGATAATTATAATCTAATTAAATTTGGTGATAACATGAGTATTCAACATTTTGGTTGCGTGACTCTCGGGTTTAAATTCGGCCAGCGATTAATATCAAACAATTCGAATATTAACGTTCTGACATCACTTAGCAAGTAGTGTGACATTATGACCAAATATATCACTTACTTAGATTTGGTAAATTCTAATACTTTATTTAAGTATTACCTAGTAATGAAATTATTTACACCAATTCTCTTCATCAAAACCATATCACTTTGGACTTATGGAATTTGATAATGGTCAAAATTCCAGTATCGTCTATATTCAACTCTATAGTCAAAACACGAAGTCCTTGGTTTAATAATAACAATTATTATTAACCGAAAAGCTAGCCAGAGACTTTGACTTTGAGTTGACTTTGGTTAAATGTGATACTAACATCATATAACTAATGAGACGAATCCTCTCTTAAATGGTGTTTCACTTCCAATGCTTCCACTCAACCCAACTATAGTCGTTCAATGAAGTCATGCCACGATTTAATATAATCAAAGTAGAGCTTCCATATTGAAGATCAACATTATTCTCAAGTCAAGGGAATTGTGTAGTTTTGTCACATAGATATTTTCCAGTTTGACCTTATTATATTAACCAATAGAAAACTATTGAGTAAGTCATTTCATAGTTATCCAATAACTATCAGTACATAACCACTTAGTGCCCCCAACAGCCATGAATAATACACTACCCAACATTTGTAGAGAATTACATACTCTAATCTAAGTAGATGTATTAATACCAGGTCTCGATACATCTTCACTATGAATATTTAAAACGGTATAATTATTTTATCGTGGTAAATCACTCATGGTTACAACACATTGTAACTACTATCAGAAAACGTACCATTTATGGATTTTCTATTAAATATACTTTCAGTTAAACTATACTTAATATAACACACTATATCAAGTATATAATTGAAAGGAAACACCTTTTATTTCGAACAATATTGAGTTAGATATATGTAACAATTACATAATTGCCCCTAAGAAATACCCCTAACTCTATTAATCTACCATTTGCACTAAAGGCCAATTATGGAATCTCTATCCTATCCCTTTAATTAGTTTTATAAGAACTAATTGAGTTAGACCCTTCGTTAATGGATCTACTATATTGTTTTAATTATATACTTTCTCAATCAACTCTCTCCATCATTAATAAACTGCCTTTATCATGAGAAACTAGTCGGAGTATGTTTCTCGACTTCTAGTGAGCTCTTAACATTATATTATTATCACATAACAATCATGTAGTATTCTTAATACTTTGGAATCACCCTTAGTTTGGTTATAAATTTGTGGATTTATATTTATACACTGCTTTTATTGTGGTTCTATTCAAGGCGATATACTTAGCCTTTCATTGAATCAGCCACAACCTTTCGTTTAGAACATTTCCTACTTAAAGCTTCTTAATTAACATTTGAACTTGAATTTAATATTTACATATTATATTCAATGTCACCCATGAAGTTTGAGTTTGTACACTCCTTCATAAGGAGTTCGTTACTTCTATAAACAACTCTCCGGTATTTCGTAAATACTTGAGGACACTCTAAACTACCATTTAATGATCTTTACTTAGATTTGATATTTTCTTCATGTATCAAATATACAAGAAAAGTACAATATTATAGATAATACAGCATGTATGATCGTTCCTATTACCAATACATAAGGAATCCATCATACATGTTCCTTATTAAACATTTTAATAAGGTGTCTTTGCATATCGTCTTAGGACATTCCCAACATCCTTTATACTTGAAATCAAAGATATAATTTACAAATCCAATATCGGGTATTAAACAACTAAACTATTGCGGTTTTTTTACATAAGTACATTGTTATCAATTAGCAATATGTTGTTTACTTACTCTACAAATATCTATGTACCTTTTAATGTTATTTCTTATGGACAAATGCTTTCTCTGCATTTCGACTGAAAATCAAACTATTCCATATTTCTATCAAAATACTTGTTCAATTCTGATGCTTATAGAATGATACGTTTGTATCATTCCTTGGATCATATCTAAAAACCTACAAACTCGATATCTCTTCCACTGACTTCGAGACACTTTGGTTTTTATATGAAAACAGGCTATTCTAAATCATTATTTAGAATTTTCCGTTTCAACACATATGTACCAAAATACAAAGTCATATCAAGAAATAATTCTGTGAGTAAATCTGAATTAACTTAAGCACGTTGAATATCAAATCTATTAAGCTAATGTCAACAATTGAAATTTATGATATCAATCTCATCAACTTCGCTCATTATATTTCAACTGCATTAGTCTTTCTCTTAAAGACACATTCGCAACCGATAGATAGTATTCCTTTGGTTATAACTACCAAAATCATATTTTGATAACGTACTTGGAATACACTTCGGATTTGCACATCATATCATATCGTTGAGTCAATACTCTTAATGGTTTAACTGACAAGCGAGGATTATCTTTCTTGAATTCATAAGAAACTCATAGTTTCTCTTCAACATGTGTGAATATTTATTAGACATTCTAATACATTGTGTTCATTTAGGTTTGGTTAAGTTCATTTCATCCACTGTAATCAGTTTTATCTTTGGATCGTATCCGAATCCATTTTACTTCCAATAATTTCTGAAAGAAATTCTTTTGCTATGAAGTTGGTATTTCTCGAAATAACAATTATTTCTCAATGCAACAGAATAGGTATTCATAAGCACTTTATGAATTACCTTATATATAAAATTGATTTGGTTTTAGTTTACGATACTTACATAAATTTGTCAGCAAATGGCAATCATTCCCAAACTCATTTTAGGGATTTATACAAGATTTCTCATGTACAATTATTACGTGCAGTCTTTCAACCCGTACAACCAGCCAACTCCTTGGCCTATGTATGATGGGGTTACTTATAAATCCTTATCTTGTATGATTTTGCAAACTATTCTTTAGATGATATTAATTTAACCTTGTGTACTATTCTTAAGTATATGACCTTTAGAAAGAAGTTAAATAAATTTTACTCACCATCAATCATGCTTTGTTCAACAAAGTTCGACCACTTCTTATTGATACATCATTATGTGTCATAAAAAAGAGCGACTTTTGAGATTAAATCTTTATTCATTTTAGGAATGTTTGGAACTCTTTCTAATATACTCACCTATTCGATCAATCGAATCATTTTATTTTCTATAGCATGTTATTTTATTTACTTCCATTTTACATTCTATAAAGTCATCATTAACATACTACATGTGTATCAAAAACAAAAATTCATGTTTGTGATAATTCATCGGTAAATACAACAAAATACAAGGAATCATTTTGGAATTAATAGACTTTCGATTGCATGCATCTATATGTATCAATCCGTAGAGTTCATCAACTCTTACGATGCTCCCACTGAATGAGTGATTTGCCCTTAATTGTCTAAGATATAATTTACTAGTACATATGACTCATAATCATATTATCAAAAATTATTTCTTAAAACTATGGTTAGTCCGTAATTCCAAAATAATTAGAAATAAATATATATACTTTTGCATTTTATAATGCATCTCAAATACCACTATTATAGTTTTATTTTATAACGAATATTCATAATACTCATATTGAAATAAAACTATATCCATTTTTCAGTCAACACTAAAAAACGGTCATTATTTAATAAATAAAGTTTGGTATATTTTACGAAAACAATTTTCATTGCTTAATGCGACTAATATGTGCTATATGCATGCTCCCATTATTTCTGCCATTACTATAACAGCATACGAAATACAGAGCTTCATTCAACCACTTAATGTAGGATATTTATTCCATCTACTATAAATAGTTTACAGTCAAGTGTTTTCAAATCAACTATCTTGAACTCATAGGAATAAATCTGTAACGACCCAGAATTTTGAACTAATTAAATTGAGAATATTTAATTAATTTTAAATATTTGAACGATGATTTAATTTGAATCCCCGATATAACTTTGAAATTGGCGATTAAATTATAAAATTTAATCTGTTGATAGTCGAATAAAAATTTGAGTCTTCAATTTTAAGTTGAAGAAAAATATTTCAAAAGCTTTTAAAATTCGTATTTATAATACTGAGAATAATAGAAGTTTCAGAATCGAATTTTGGAGTGAATTGTTCAGTTTGAAATATATTGTTTGAACCGATATTTAAAAATAGTCAATTTTCACACAGTCTCGGAATTCGACGAAACCAGTTCCATTGGATCCGTAATATTGAATTATTACCGGATTTCAAATTTCGTATTGATCGGAGTTGTTTTGTGACCGTACGGTGGATAAACGCATTGAAATTTAATCAAATTCAATTTAAATTTTTAATTTAAAAAAATTGTCAACGCAGCAGAGATTCTTTCTCCAGCCTGCCTTCTTTCAACATCGATGCTTTTTCTCTACAATGTCGCGTACCTTTGTCTCCCATTTCTTCTCTGATAAAATACGTTCCCTCCTCAGTTCTAAATCAAAATCTCATTCAAAAGAAATTTTTATCTCGTCCCCTTTCATTCCTCACAAAGAAATAATGGCCGAAGCCTGTTTAAATTTAATTCGAAGTTCACTTTCAAATCCACAAAAAGTTTCCCCCTTCAGTTCGTTTTCCAGACAATCGAAAAATTAGCCTTCCCCTTCCAACTGAAACCGCGGTGAGGCTAGAGGGGGGGATCGATTGCAAACGGCGAGCTCGAGACTGTAAATAGATGGAAGTGGCTGATGTCGATCGTGTTGTGGCTCGTGAACGCGTGCGTTTGTCAGAGGGGATTCGCGTTTAGGGCTAGGGTTTGGGAACTGCGGCACGTCGGCATCGTGAAGGCGAGGCGAAGCTGCGACGTTGAGGATGACGGGGGAGCACGGGGATCTTGTGAGGACGAGTCGCGATGGCGACTCTGGTAAAAATCGCGATTGGGTTCGCGTGCACAAGGCCGAGTTCAGTAGCGTGGGTTCTCGAGCGCGATAGGTTATGGCGACGGCAAAGGGGAGGGAGGCGATCGAATTTCGTGGCCAGTCGTTCGACGAGGCTAGGGAAGCAATGGGCAGAGAGGTGACTGTTTTCTTTTATAAAATTTAAATTGATGAAATATAAATGTTTAGATATCTGAAAAGAAAAAAATATATATATATAAAGTAGTTTTCAGTTTTTATATATATATTCAAAAGGGAGATGAATTTATTTAACTTACTTGTTTAAATTAGTATTAGTAATGATTAAAGAAAATATTTTGTTTAAAAGAAATTACAGTAAACAAAAGATATTTAAGAAAAGGAAATTTAAATTGTTTAATTTAAATTTTAGTTAAATAAATTTATTTAGAAAGAAATTGGTTTAGGATAAATTATTCGATAAAATTAGATTTTTGGTTTAAAGAAAATTAACAGACGATAATTTATTGTCAATTTTATTCGAATATTAATGAATTGTATAAATATTTATACAAGGTTAAACCATGAAGAAATGACCAAAAAATGGAAATGGATTGCGAAATTAAAAGCGAAGGTGAGATCTTCTCACTCAGATTTAATTTTGAATTGCAGTTATTGATTTGTTTGATCTGTTTGGATGTGATATTAGAAATAATAGGGTATATCTATATATATAGCAATATATACATATTGGCATATGTATATATTGGATTGATTGATTTCCCGCCTCATATAGCGGATGAGACCCTATTGCGCCGTTAGTAAGCGGATTTTTATAAAACCCATATACCGCGATAATTCCGTACTGGAGCGGAATTGGTATTGTGCTAACATCTTTGGATGCAGGGAAACAGGTTGGAGGGATCCAACTGGACCCCTCACATTGATTGAATTTATTTCTACTGTGATGTGATAACCTGTGAATGATTATTGATGTTATTGAATTGATGTCTGGAAATTGTTTGAAAGCTAAAATTTAGCTGAATGGATGTTTGATATCATTGGATTCCAAAAATAAATGAAATTGAATTTTTGAAATCAAAATAGAAATTTCTAAGTGAATCAATTTTTGAAATTGAAGAAATTTTGAAGAAAGGAATTTTTAAAGTATAAAAAGTAAATTTTTATAATCGTATTGAATAAATTCCAGAATAAAGTGAAAATGCTAAATAAATGGATTTCGTAAAATAGTGATTATAATTTGAAGAATTTAATTTAAAATTTGGATTTTTAAATAGATTGAAAGAAACAATTGAAATTTGTTTTCTTTAAAAGGAATTTATTTAAAAAGAGATAAGTTGGAAATCCAATTAGGAATTTAATTGGTAAATTGAAATAAATTGGGAAATCAATGTAAGATGATTTCAATTTGAAGAATCCATTTTAAAAACAGAATACTGAATAATTTGAGAAAAAAATGAGGAATTTACTTAGTAGTGATAAATAAATTTTTAAATCAATATCGACATTGATTTGGGATTGAAGTTTTTATAAATAGAATTGGAATTTATAAAAGTTGTTTATAAATCCGAAATCACTTATTTTGATAAGTAAAAATATCGATTGAATTTGATAAGTGAATTATAGAAGGTTATTAAAGAAGATATATTCGCGATTTTGGATAGCGAATTTTTATTGAAATAAAAATGTGTAGAAATGATTGAAATTGGGTTAAGTGAATTATATTCACGATTTTGGACAGTGAATATATTGTTAAGTAAAATAGATATGGTTTTGGGAAAAATGATATTAAAAATGAAGTTAAACATTTTAACGATGTTTTAAAATGATTAAATATCAAAATCATAGATTTCAACATTCATTGTTGAAATAGGCGTTTTTGAGAAATAAGGAAAAGATGGATTATAACACTGTTGTTATAGTAAATGATTTCCGAAAGAAAATGTTTTATATAGTATTGGGATTTATATATACCTATCTTAATTCCGAATCCCTATACTATTGATTTCGAGTCGTCGTAACGATGTTTTACGCAACATTCGTTTTGACTCAAATAGATGTTAAAATTTATGATTTCCTTAAAGAACGAAATATATACTTAATATTGATTTAAGTATATTGAATATTTTCAAATGTTGAAAATAAATAGATTTGTGAATTACTTATTAAATAAGTATGGAAATACTTTTCCAAAATGAAATGAAACGTTTTGAGATTTTATCTTCTTAAAGATAAATTGAAAATGAATATTGGAATCGATTTGAAAATCGTATATCAGTAGATATTTTTGAGATATAAATTCACTATGGAATTTATAAAAGAAATGGGAATTCGTTTTAAAAATAAACGTTGGTTTATTTTTGAAGTGTGGAAAATTTTATATCTAGTAAAGATATTTTGGAAGATAAAATAATTTGAAAAATTATTTGGAATCTGATGATGTTGCGCATCTTTATTGATAGTTAAATAACCGACTATCAATAATTACCTTGAATGGGTATTTGTTGTGAATTGGATGAATTTGAGTGCCACACTTATTTTTGAATAATCGCTCACTATTCGGGTTAACCGGGAAAGGACCATGGGGTCGTATAACCCATTCCGAATATGTGATACGTCGTTATGAATCGCATTTGAAGACCGGTGTTGAAGACCGGATATTTTTGAAAACGGAAGGATTACCGTCGAGTTACTCTACATCGGCTGATCTCCGGTTTAGAGGTTTTATCACCCTTAGTGACGGAAAGTCCTGACGTGATTGAAAATTATCCGGATTTGCAAGGGCTTCGTGAGAAGTGCCTTCGGTTCTGTTCGATCCCGGAACAGACTTATATGGATTGTGTGTCTGACGTTACAATTTGAGATATTGAGCTGATTCCTTTCAAATACATTTCTGTTGGTGGCGGAGAATTTATTCTCTTAGCTTAACACCCTTCTCTGAGACGTATGAGCTCAGAGGTTGTGTAGTTGAAATTTATCAGCGATATATCCCAATTTGGTAACGTGGCATACTAAGTGTTGCTGTGAAATGATCAGTGTTTGATCATTTGTGATATGATCATTTGTTTGATCTTATATCTTTGTGATCATAGGTTGATCATTTTTGTTTGACCCGAAGCAGGGCTTTGTAGAAAGCGTAGCTTTGTGGACGAGACTTCATCGAGCCTCACACCCCGGAAATGGTCAAAACAGGAAGGATGCGGCAAGGTTCTAGGGAGTAGCGCCCCTTAGTGTATGTCATTCCTTCTGGATAGAGGTGGTATCATGGTATGGAGCCCAGATACTTAACCTATGTGGTTGCTGCATTATTATCTATGTGGTTTGTTGCGAATCGGGGATCCTCGGGAAGATCGGTTACGATCGGGGGATGGCATACGCGTGTCAGTAGTTACCTATTTTTGCAGAGGTAACCCGGCCTTGTGTTGGCAGAGATCTAACCGTAATGTTAGGTTATTTCTCGGGTCGTCTATTCCAGGGACGTACCCATCGTGGAAAAGGAAGTTCCTTAGCCTGACCATTTGTTGGAAATCCAAAGAAACAATACGAGCCTTGTACGGTTTTAGTTGTAGAACCTGCCATTTAATATGGTAGCTATAGCAAGCATACTATAATGGTACCTATGCTGGCTAAGATTTATATTGTACTTTAGAAATGATTTCTACACTATGCACTAATAATAATATCAAAAAGAATTTGATTTTGCGTAGTAAGCATCTTTGACTATCATAAGAAGAAATCTCCTCCAAGTCTGCGTTTGCATTGTGTGTGTGGCGGGAGGTCTTATGGTAGTTTCATTTTCCAAAAGCATTTCGAATTGACTTTAAAAAAAAAATATTTTGTTGTTTTAAAGATAACTGTTTTACGATCTCACACCAGTCACCATGACTGACTCGGAGTTTATTGTTCCCTTCTAAACTCTGGGTGCCCACCAATTTCCACACGGGCAGCCTAGAGTTATATTATCAGGATATTCTGGATATTCTGGAGCTTTGGAGATAAGCTGGATGACGAGACGTAGTATTTGTATCTGATATATTTATTCCGTTGTGTATTCGATATGAGGACAAGTTATATAACTGTCCATTGTTGTATATTGACTCTGATGATTGATGTATGTATAAACTGATATAGTTCTTTGATTTAAAGATTATTCAATTATCTATTATATATTGTTCCGCTGCGATGTGTAAGATTCTGATATTGTTTCTGCTTCTGATGTTGTTCTGTTGTTCTTCTCTTCTTCTCTCTTCTTTCTTCTATCTTCTTCTTCTTCTATTTCTTCTTTCTTAAAACCCTCACTATTGGAGTTTCCGGCACTCGATTGCTCGGCAGTCGATAAAGTGAGTATCGATGTTGAATTTTCGAAAGTCGAAAATTCCCGTACGTGACAGCGTGGTATCAGAGCATATGGTTAAGCGACAACCCTGCTCTGTTGGGTTTTACTCATTAGAGATAGAGTCAGCAGTACTCTAGAATGAGTTTGAGTGTAATAATAGATACGAGTGCGTATTTGTTAGTGAATATAAAATTGTTTTGTATTGTGTTGACTTATCGGTTGATTGTTTATAGATTCTGGTCGGTGCAGTCTAGCTAACTGAAATCGATAGGAGTTTCTAAACTCTTAAACAAGATAAACCGACACAGTATTGTTTTGAAATGGGGTAAATGAAATAATTTTACCCAAAACTATTTTTGTATAGAAAAGAAATGGTTTTCTATGAATTATCATAGTATATGGATGTTTGGATGTTAGGAAGTAATAATAGTGAATTATCATCACTGGAATTGAATAAGAAATTGAAATCATAACTCCAAAGTTAAGAAATAAATCCACGTACAAATGAAATTTAAGAATGTGAATTGTAAATGTGATTTATAATTTGAAACGGAATTCCAGAGAAGTTTTGGAAATGTTTTGAAAAGGATTTGAAAATTTTGGAGAGTTGGAAATTTTAATTTCTTTTTGGGTTGAAAATGAAATTCAAAGGATTTTGGAAAAGTGTTTTGAAGGGATAAAAGCTCTAAACTCTTTTCGGTTGCTGGAAAATAGCTTCGATGATGACCGCGGCATCATTGGTGTTCATTTTCGGGTTTCTAAAAGAGGAATTGCTGCCAAATTGTTTTAAATGGAAGTTGTTCGGAAAATTGGATTTTGTTTTGGAAATTCAAAAGATAATTTGATTTGTTTTCAAAATGATTTTGAAATATTGGTAAGACTCTGGGATACCATATTTATGAAATATTATCAAGTTGATAACTTATACAATTTGAAAGGTTGATAGAATAAATTTAACTTAAAGGATGAAGTTAAATGAATGTAAGTACAAGTGAATCAATTAAATGAAATTGAAAGTTGAGATTCATTTCGAATTCGTAAGCAAATGAATTGAATTGGATAATTGTAAATGAAAGATGAATTAAAATTCGTATGGAAATTGGAAATCCAGTTTAAATGTAAGTAGATTTAAACGAAGTAGAATTAAAATAAATTGAATTGATATCAATTTGAATTAGTAATTGGAACTAATTTAAGATAGTGCAGTTGTAAATGACAGATAATTGATAAAATTCAATATTTCAGAATTGAAAGTAAATTGAATCCAAATTTAGTTGAAATGGTAAACTAAATACAAATGAATATGTATAACTTCAACAGTGAAGTAAGAATGTATAAGCAGTTTATATTGAAAATTTTGTAATAGGATTTGCAAAATGGTTTGAATGTTGTAACTAGATATTATGGCTAGTAGATATACAGGTGTTATAAATTGGATTTGATCTTCAAAGATGAATTTGAATTTGCTCGAAAAGGTAAGTATTTGAATTATAATATGAGTTTTTGATGATTTCTTGTCTAGCCGCTTGGCTTTTTCTTTTTCTTTTTGAAATCTGAGAGTCCGTAGGGACATTTTGTAGTCGTACCGTATTAGCCGCGCAAAGGAGACGTTGGCGAAATTTTTCAAAAATTTAGGGCGTTAGAAAATTTTGAAAGTTAAAATTTGAATTTAAACTCGAAATTGAATTTTGAAGTAAACAATATTGTTTGAAAAACTATGAAAGTGTTTGGAAAGTTAGTTGAGATTAATAACGAATCTTTAGTAAAAAGATTTACTATGATAAAATTTGATAAAACCATTGGATTGTGAAAAAAAATAGTAGACGAGTTAAGGACCATTTTTCCTAACTTGTAATTTCGAGGACGAAATTCTTTTAAGGAGGGAAGTCTGTAACGACCCAGAATTTTGAACTAATTAAATTGAGAATATTTAATTAATTTTAAATATTTGAACGATGATTTAATTTGAATCCCCGATATAACTTTGAAATTGGCGATTAAATTATAAAATTTAATCTGTTGATAGTCGAATAAAAATTTGAGTCTTCAATTTTAAGTTGAAGAAAAATATTTCAAAAGCTTTTAAAATTCGTATTTATAATACTGAGAATAATAGAAGTTTCAGAATCGAATTTTGGAGTGAATTGTTCAGTTTGAAATTATATTGTTTGAACCAATATTTAAAAATAGTCAATTTTCACACAGTCTCGGAATTCGACGAAACCAGTTCCATTGGATCCGTAATATTGAATTATTACCGGATTTCAAATTTCGTATTGATCGGAGTTGTTTTGTGACCGTACGGTGGATAAACGCATTGAAATTTAATCAAATTCAATTTAAATTTTTAATTTAAAAAAATTGTCAACGCAGCAGAGATTCTTTCTCCAGCCTGCCTTCTTTCAACATCGATGCTTTTTCTCTGCAATGTCGCGTACCTTTGTCTCCCATTTCTTCTCTGATAAAATACGTTCCCTCCTCAGTTCTAAATCAAAATCTCATTCAAAAGAAAATTTTATCTCGTCCCCTTTCATTCCTCACAAAGAAATAATGGCCGAAGCCCGTTTAAATTTAATTCGAAGTTCACTTTCAAATCCACAAAAAGTTTCCCCCTTCAGTTCGTTTTCCAGACAATCGAAAAATTAGCCTTCCCCTTCCAACTGAAACCGCGGTGAGGCTAGAGGGGGGGATCGA
The DNA here is from genome assembly GCA_030737815.1 of Allium fistulosum. Lineage (NCBI taxonomy): Eukaryota > Viridiplantae > Streptophyta > Magnoliopsida > Asparagales > Amaryllidaceae > Allium > Allium fistulosum. The sequence continues at coordinate 906,999,451 of CM060903.1, forward strand.
TTGCAAACGGCGAGCTCGAGACTGTAAATAGATGGAAGTGGCTGATGTCGATCGTGTTGTGGCTCGTGAACGCGTGCGTTTGTCAGAGGGGATTCGCGTTTAGGGCTAGGGTTTGGGAACTGCGGCACGTCGGCATCGTGAAGGCGAGGCGAAGCTGCGACGTTGAGGATGACGGGGGAGCACGGGGATCTTGTGAGGACGAGTCGCGATGGCGACTCTGGTAAAAATCGCGATTGGGTTCGCGTGCACAAGGCCGAGTTCAGTAGCGTGGGTTCTCGAGCGCGATAGGTTATGGCGACGGCAAAGGGGAGGGAGGCGATCGAATTTCGTGGCCAGTCGTTCGACGAGGCTAGGGAAGCAATGGGCAGAGAGGTGACTGTTTTCTTTTATAAAATTTAAATTGATGAAATATAAATGTTTAGATATCTGAAAAGAAAAAAAAAATATATAAAGTAGTTTTCAGTTTTTATATATATATTCAAAAGGGAGATGAATTTATTTAACTTACTTGTTTAAATTAGTATTAGGAATGATTAAAGAAAATATTTTGTTTAAAAGAAATTACAGTAAACAAAAGATATTTAAGAAAAGGAAATTTAAATTGTTTAATTTAAATTTTAGTTAAATAAATTTATTTAGAAAGAAATTGGTTTAGGATAAATTATTCGATAAAATTAGATTTTTGGTTTAAAGAAAATTAACAGACGATAATTTATTGTCAATTTTATTCGAATATTAATGAATTGTATAAATATTTATACAAGGTTAAACCGTGAAGAAATGACCAAAAAATCGAAATGGATTGCGAAATTAAAAGCGAAGGTGAGATCTTCTCACTCAGATTTAATTTTGAATTGCAGTTATTGATTTGTTTGATCTGTTTGGATGTGATATTAGATATAATAGGGTATATCTATATATATAGCAATATATACATATTGGCATATGTATATATTGGATTGATTGATTTCCCGCCTCGTATAGCGGATGAGACCCTATTGCGCCGTTAGTAAGCGGATTTTTATAAAACCCATATACCGCGATAATTCCGTACTGGAGCGGAATTGGTATTGTGCTAACATCTTTGGATGCAGGGAAACAGGTTGGAGGGATCCAACTGGACCCCTCACATTGATTGAATTTATTTCTACTGTGATGTGATAACCTGTGAATGATTATTGATGTTATTGAATTGATGTCTGGAAATTGTTTAAAAGCTAAAATTTAGCTGAATGGATGTTTGATATCATTGGATTCCAAAAATAAATGAAATTGAATTTTTGAAATCAAAATAGAAATTTCTAAGTGAATCAATTTTTGAAATTGAAGAAATTTTGAAGAAAGGAATTTTTAAAGTATAAAAAGTAAATTTTTATAATCGTATTGAATAAATTCCAGAATAAAGTGAAAATGCTAAATAAATGGATTTCGTAAAATAGTGATTATAATTTGAAGAATTTAATTTAAAATTTGGATTTTTAAATAGATTGAAAGAAACAATTGAAATTTGTTTTCTTTAAAAGGAATTTATTTAAAAAGAGATAAGTTGGAAATCCAATTAGGAATTTAATTGGTAAATTGAAATAAATTGGGAAATCAATGTAAGATGATTTCAATTTGAAGAATCCATTTTAAAAACAGAATACTGAATAATTTGAGAAAAAAATGAGGAATTTACTTAGTAGTGATAAATAAATTTTTAAATCAATATCGACATTGATTTGGGATTGAAGTTTTTATAAATAGAATTGGAATTTATAAAAGTTGTTTATAAATCCGAAATCACTTATTTTGATAAGTAAAAATATCGATTGAATTTGATAAGTGAATTATAGAAGGTTATTAAAGAAGATATATTCGCGATTTTGGATAGCGAATTTTTATTGAAATAAAAATGTGTAGAAATGATTGAAATTGGGTTAAGTGAATTATATTCACGATTTTGGACAGTGAATATATTGTTAAGTAAAATAGATATGGTTTTGGGAAAAATGATATTAAAAATGAAGTTAAACATTTTAACGATGTTTTAAAATGATTAAATATCAAAATCATAGATTTCAACATTCATTGTTGAAATAGGCGTTTTTGAGAAATAAGGAAAAGATGGATTATAACACTGTTGTTATAGTAAATGATTTCCGAAAGAAAATGTTTTATATAGTATTGGGATTTATATATACCTATCTTAATTCCGAATCCCTATACTATTGATTTCGAGTCGTCGTAACGATGTTTTACGCAACATTCGTTTTGACTCAAATAGATGTTAAAATTTATGATTTCCTTAAAGAACGAAATATATACTTAATATTGATTTAAGTATATTGAATATTTTCAAATGTTGAAAATAAATAGATTTGTGAATTACTTATTAAATAAGTATGGAAATACTTTTCCAAAATGAAATGAAACGTTTTGAGATTTTATCTTCTTAAAGATAAATTGAAAATGAATATTGGAATCGATTTGAAAATCGTATATCAGTAGATATTTTTGAGATATAAATTCACTATGGAATTTATAAAAGAAATGGGAATTCGTTTTAAAAATAAACGTTGGTTTATTTTTGAAGTGTGGAAAATTTTATATCTAGTAAAGATATTTTGGAAGATAAAATAATTTGAAAAATTATTTGGAATCTGATGATGTTGCGCATCTTTATTGATAGTTAAATAACCGACTATCAATAATTACCTTGAATGGGTATTTGTTGTGAATTGGATGAATTTGAGTGCCACACTTATTTTTGAATAATCGCTCACTATTCGGGTTAACCGGGAAAGGACCATGGGGTCGTATAACCCATTCCGAATATGTGATACGTCGTTATGAATCGCATTTGAAGACCGGTGTTGAAGACCGGATATTTTTGAAAACGGAAGGATTACCGTCGAGTTACTCTACATCGGCTGATCTCCGGTTTAGAGGTTTTATCACCCTTAGTGACGGAAAGTCCTGACGTGATTGAAAATTATCCGGATTTGCAAGGGCTTCGTGAGAAGTGCCTTCGGTTCTGTTCGATCCCGGAACAGACTTATATGGATTGTGTGTCTGACGTTACAATTTGAGATATTGAGCTGATTCCTTTCAAATACATTTCTGTTGGTGGCGGAGAATTTATTCTCTTAGCTTAACACCCTTCTCTGAGACGTATGAGCTCAGAGGTTGTGTAGTTGAAATTTATCAGCGATATATCCCAATTTGGTAACGTGGCATACTAAGTGTTGCTGTGAAATGATCAGTGTTTGATCATTTGTGATATGATCATTTGTTTGATCTTATATCTTTGTGATCATAGGTTGATCATTTTTGTTTGACCCGAAGCAGGGCTTTGTAGAAAGCGTAGCTTTGTGGACGAGACTTCATCGAGCCTCACACCCCGGAAATGGTCAAAACAGGAAGGATGCGGCAAGGTTCTAGGGAGTAGCGCCCCTTAGTGTATGTCATTCCTTCTGGATAGAGGTGGTATCATGGTATGGAGCCCAGATACTTAACCTATGTGGTTGCTGCATTATTATCTATGTGGTTTGTTGCGAATCGGGGATCCTCGGGAAGATCGGTTACGATCGGGGGATGGCATACGCGTGTCAGTAGTTACCTATTTTTGCAGAGGTAACCCGGCCTTGTGTTGGCAGAGATCTAACCGTAATGTTAGGTTATTTCTCGGGTCGTCTATTCCAGGGACGTACCCATCGTGGAAAAGGAAGTTCCTTAGCCTGACCATTTGTTGGAAATCCAAAGAAACAATACGAGCCTTGTACGGTTTTAGTTGTAGAACCTGCCATTTAATATGGTAGCTATAGCAAGCATACTATAATGGTACCTATGCTGGCTAAGATTTATATTGTACTTTAGAAATGATTTCTACACTATGCACTAATAATAATATCAAAAAGAATTTGATTTTGCGTAGTAAGCATCTTTGACTATCATAAGAAGAAATCTCCTCCAAGTCTGCGTTTGCATTGTGTGTGTGGCGGGAGGTCTTATGGTAGTTTCATTTTCCAAAAGCATTTCGAATTGACTTTAAAAAAAAAATATTTTGTTGTTTTAAAGATAACTGTTTTACGATCTCACACCAGTCACCATGACTGACTCGGAGTTTATTGTTCCCTTCTAAACTCTGGGTGCCCACCAATTTCCACACGGGCAGCCTAGAGTTATATTATCAGGATATTCTGGATATTCTGGAGCTTTGGAGATAAGCTGGATGACGAGACGTAGTATTTGTATCTGATATATTTATTCCGTTGTGTATTCGATATGAGGACAAGTTATATAACTGTCCATTGTTGTATATTGACTCTGATGATTGATGTATGTATAAACTGATATAGTTCTTTGATTTAAAGATTATTCAATTATCTATTATATATTGTTCCGCTGCGATGTGTAAGATTCTGATATTGTTTCTGCTTCTGATGTTGTTCTGTTGTTCTTCTCTTCTTCTCTCTTCTTTCTTCTATCTTCTTCTTCTTCTATTTCTTCTTTCTTAAAACCCTCACTATTGGAGTTTCCGGCACTCGATTGCTCGGCAGTCGATAAAGTGAGTATCGATGTCGAATTTTCGAAAGTCGAAAATTCCCGTACGTGACAAAATCTCATAGAAATCAGTTTTCAATTTGAAAATACATTTCAGAATAGAATTAATATTTCCCATTTTAATGTTAAGTATAAAGTATTATTTTATAATTCTCAAATTTTCGATGTTTCTTTATGAAGCAGAAATGATCATTCACTCTTTTCATCTTAACCATGCCTTAGGATACATCCACTCTTATACATTCGATTTCATTTCTAAATGGTCTATCCATTCAAATGAAATCCTCACTACAATATTATAAGGATTTCCTTATAAAAGTGCATTTGGTCATGCTTAACTTTATGGAATATCAAATAAACTGTATTTTACGTAAACTGATCAAACTGACATTTCAGTTATCAAATTCTTAGGTCTATCTTGTTGCCTTTGGTCTAATGTTACATTTAACACAACAAGATCGCTACTGTAATCAATCATATTGAATACACAATCTCACACTTTAGTTTACTTGCATATTTCAATGAACTTATTTCAACGAGATTTCATACATTACGAATTTATGATCGTTCACCATATAACATTTATACGTTATCGTATATGAATCAAATATTTTCTTGTATTGATTTTAAAGTTCGAAACTCATTGAAGGGAACACATAGTCTAGGGCAAGTAAACTTGTAAGTGACCAAGTTACAAACGTATTTAGTTGTTGTATAATAAGGCGCTTGTATCAACATACAAAAATTTATTAGTAAGTATGTATTATATTTATATTTGTCAATATTAAATCAGTCCATATGTATATTCTAAGTGATAAATATTTTATCAGTTATGTTAATTGTATAAATTAATCAATGTAGATTATTATAAATTTATATAGCAGATGTTCTTATAATAGTAGAAAGGTTAAATGTTACCATTTTATTTTTCTAATAAGCCTCCCTCTAGTCTTTTATTTTTGCCAAACTCTACGTCGAAACATAGAAGTCTTTCAACTTCACTAGTAAGTTTTAGGACTCATATATCTTGAGTTCTGACCTTGAGGAAAGCTCAACAGATTATACTCCCATATACAATGGATAACTCCATATCGTCATACATATACAACTTCTAACTTGTGGTCCCTTGTTCCAATCTCATTTTTACCTTGAGGAAATCTCAATGGGTAAAAAGGGATTGTTCACCCATACCCATCATTTCGTGATGGCCTAAGTATACTATACATACCTTGAGGAAAGCTCAACAAATATGTTGTAACGTCCCGGATTTTCGCGTTCGAAAATCGACATCCATACTTTACATCGTACTCGAATGCCGCAGATTCGACCGTTCAAATCCGAGTCGCTGGAGCTTATAACAACATTAAGTAAACACAGCGGAAAAGAAAAAGAATATAGACATCCAACATCTGATACAATATCCAGATACAATGATGATACAATGAATATCTATATACATCAGAGATATGATACAACAAATAGCAGCGGAAAAGAAAAACAATAATATCAGCAGCGGATAGTCTCCATCTTCAAAATGCCAATCCAGAAATAGCTGGAACTCTCAATAACGATGCACAAAGATATGCAAGTGCAGTCCATATCCAAAGACTGAACTAGCTCCAGAAAATCTACTAATCCTGACTATCTGAAAAACCAAACTCTAGACTGCTCGTGTAGAAAATTTTTGAGCACCCAGAGTTTAGAAAAGAAACAATAAACTCCGGATCAGTCATGGGACTGGTGTGAGCAACAAAGACAGTTTATCTTTAAAAACAAATAGCAGAGAATTTTAAAGTAAATTCGCAATGCTTTTGGAAAATGAAACTACCATAAGGCCTCCTGCCACACACACAATGCAAACGCAGAATTGGAGAAGATTTCTCCTTATGATAGTCAAAGATGCTTGCTACGCAAAATCAAATCATTTTGATATTATTATCAGTGCATAGTGTAGAAAGAAATTTCGAAAGTAGAATATCAATCTTAGCCAGCATAGGTACCATTATAGTATGCCTACTATAGCTACCATATTAAATGGCAGGTTCTACAACTAAAACCGTACAAGTCTCGTATTGTTTTGTTTGGATTTCCAACAAATGGTCAGGCTAAGGAACTTCCTATCCACGGTGGGTACGTCCCTGGAATAGACGACCCGAGAACCTAACCGGATCTCTGCCAACACAAGGCCGGGTTACCTCTGCAAAAATAGGTAACTACTGACACGCGTATGCCATCCTCCGATCGTCACCGATCTTCCCGAGGATCCCCGATTCGCAACAACCACAAAGTAATAAATTTGCAGCAACCACAGAGGTTAAGTATCTGGGCTCCATACCATGATACCACCTTTATCCAGAAGGAATGACATACACTAAGGGGCGCTACTCCCTAGAACCTTGCCGCATCCTTCCTGTTTTGACCATTTCCGGGGTGTGAGGCTCGACGAAGTCTCGTCCACAAAGCTACGCTTTGTCACAAAGCCATGCTTCGGGTCAAACAAATGATCAACCTATGATCACAAAGATATAAGATCAAATAAATGATCATATCGCAAATGATCAAACACTGATCATCCCACAGCAACACTCAGCATGTCACATTACCAAATTGGGATATATCGCTGATAAATTTCAACTACATAACCTCTGAGCTCGTACGTCTCAGAGAAGGGTGTTAAGCTAAGAGAATAAATTCTCCGCCACCAACAGAAATGTATTTGAAAGAAATCGGCTTTATATCTCAAAGTGTAATGTCAGACATGTAACCATACAAGTCTGTTCCGGGATCGAACAGAACCGAAGGCACTTCTCACGAAGCCCTTGCAAATCCGGATAATTTTCAAATCACGTCCAGACTTCCCATCACAAAAGAGTGATATAAATCTCTATACCGGGAGCTACCCAGTGCAGAGACATTCGACAGGTTGTCCTTTCATTTTCGAAAATATCCGGTCTTCAACACCGATCTTCAAATGCGATCCATATACGACGTATCACTATTCGGAATGGGTTATATGACACAGATGTCTTTTCCCGGCTAACCCGAATAGTGAGCGCAATATTCAAAAACAAATGGATAATGGGATTTCAATTAAGTCACAATTTAAACCCAAACTTTCTCTTTCAAATGGTTAAACAAATTTCCATTTTAATCTTTTTTAAACAAAAAGATTTAATTCACAAAGTTCACTTAATTTCATAAAGATTCATTCACAGATTTTCCAAATCGATTTCCATTTCAATTTAATTAATTCGTTGAATCTTTAAATCAAAGATTTAACAAATAGCTTTCAAAACAATTTCATTTCGAATGGTTTAACAAAACATCATTTTAAATCTGTTAAAAAAAACAGATTTAATTCATAGCTTTCGAAAAGAATTCATTTATAACTTGGAAAACCATTTTTCAATTAAATCTTGAAATTCCTTTACCTAAATTGGAATTTCATTTCTTATCTAAAAGCTTTTATTCTTTGAAAACAAACAGTTTTCATTTTGGAAATCTGATTCATTTATACGAGTTGAAATCCTTGGTTTAAATTCAAATTCCCAACTTATACTTTTAAAATGGTTTAATTCATACAAACACATTTATATCATCTTTTATCCCTAGTTTCCAAATCATAGATTTAATTTCAAACTTGAATTCAAATTTAAATCTAATTATTCAAATTTTCAAAAACTCGGTTAAGTTATTCGAAATAACTTTTATCTTTGAAATTCCATTTCAAAAGCTTTTTACTTTAAACCCAAATTTCCGATTTCAAAATCATTTGAAATTAAAATTTCAATTTCAAAACAATAAATTTAAATTATCTGTGACTTAACCGATTTCCACGTGAAATCCATATTTGTGAGTGTATGGTGTAGTCCAGGGGTTTAACACAATAGTGCAACATGATGAATCATCACAGATCAAAATATAGGATATAGTTGATAAGCGATATAAACTATAACGCTCATCTTTCATTCACAGATCACATATATATATCACAGGTAAGTAAATTACAGATCACAACATAAATCAGGATGTATCACAAAGCATCACAATCAGAGATATCAAACAATTCACATTCAATAGAATCCAAATATCCATAAGTAAGGTCAAGTATTCAATAGTCATTTATAAGTAGGATAAATTAATTGTTTAATCCTAATTTATTCAATTTATTTCCAATTAAATTAATTACTTATGAATTTATTATCCAATCCTGATTAATTAATTACAAATCACTTGATAAAATTCAATTAATCAATTACCTTAATAAATTTAATTATTCTTAAAAAAAAATTCCTTGTTTAATTTCAATGAGAAATTAATTTCCTAATTCCTTCCATAAAGTAATTATACTTACATAATTTTATAAATGATTATCATTTAGTAATAAATCGAATTTAAAACTAATCACATTAATTTCTTATTTGAAACATCTTAGTTAATGACCTTTCCTTGTCTATATTCATCAACCAATACCTTAATTACCTCTTTAAGTAATTAACTTTAAATTAATCATTTATAACTATGAATTAATCAATTCTTAACCACGAATACATTTAATCCTAAATTTATTAATTAAACCTCTAATAATTTAATTAATTCAAATCACAAACTAATTTACTTATAAATTTAACCATTTATCACCTTAAAGATTTGAATGAATTACAAACCATTGCTTAACTTTAAGATAAAAACATCATTTTCATTAATGATTTAATTATAATTTTCAATCATATTTTGGAAAGCATTTCAACTTTCAAATTCTATTTCAAAATAAAGATTTGAAGTAACTACTACTGTAACCTTTACAAATTAAACCCAGTTTAAAGTTTTAAAAGAACTTACAGGTTTAAAACCTGTCTCTCACTTACCCGAGTCAATTTACGTTTTCCCCCGAGCTTATTGCCCAATCACTCGCGAATCACCCAGCTGCTTCGAGCAATTTCATGAATTCCCCGAGACAAACAACAACTTCCTCGAGTTCGCTTCTTCCATTCCAAAGGAACTGTCACCAGCACACCCACTCGAGCGTGCACGTGCACAGCCAAGATCGACGCCTCCGACCATCACCACATCGACGAGCAAGTCGAACATCACCTCCAGTTTTGATTCCAACCATCAGTTCCCTTGCAACACCTCTCGAACCCGAATTCAACTGGAACGAGACCTGGAACCAAACTCGCGACCAACCACAATCCCTGTCAACGCCTCGTCTTCGCAGCCCAGTCCACCAGAAAATCTCAAACTCCGGTCACGACATCGTCCACTGCCTAGCTACCCTCGCCCAAAACCCGAAGACACTCGATCCACCCACTTGGTCGCGGCGATCGTTTCTTCCAACTAAATGAAAACTAGGTTTAAATACTTCAATTCCATATTTCCACTGCCTCAAAGCTCTAACCCATCAACTATCATTTTTCCCTAAAACTCCGATCAATACTCCATCTCCAGACCGAAGTTCGTCACCTCTGGTTGTCGAGATCACCCATGGCAGCCAAAACACTTAAAACTGTGAATCCAGAACTGCTCTTCAATCCCAACATTATAAATCATGAAACTTGTTTTAAAAATCTTGATTTCGTATGTAGTTTCATCCTATATCATTGAACACTTAAAACAAAAAGTTTGTTTTTAAACTGGATTGAAGTTTTACCCTGTTTCCTTGATTTCCAGAGCGAGATTCAAGTTAATTTCACCTATATAAATTTTTAACATCTATATTATGGTTAAACAATCATCTGGTTGCTTATGTTTGTCATTCACTATTTTCTAGATCAAAGGAAAAGAGTTGATTTACAAATATACTAAAAACAACAAACACAGGTATCACCAAAGCATGTATAGATGTGTACAGATATGTATATGAACAAGATACATGTCACCATATAAAAGAAAACATGCCATATTAACCTGGTTATAAGTTTAAAAATAAAGGTTACTCACAGATAAAAGGATTTGTTTAGAAGTTTGCTCACTTGTAAAAAAAGAGAACAGAGCTTTTCATTGAAGTAGGCTTGAAAGACTTTGCAAGTGAAACCTTTAATCTCTTATTTGTTTTGAATTGAGTTTTGAATGATATTTTTCTCAGTTAGAAAGTGAACGAATGGATAAGAGAAGCTGAAGTATATAAGAAGTATACAGCCTACATACTTGTATTTAATGTTTTGATACTTTGTTCCCATGCCTAGCCCATGCTTGCTTTATGGCTGCATTTATGACTTGTACCATGTTTAAATCCTTTTCTTTCAGTTTGGTTCGGCTGTACAAGGTATTAGAGATATTGTATTGATTGTTATTTTGTTTATATACTTAGTTTTGTTTATTTTATTTACTTTGTACTGTAATACTTATATATATACATTTTACTTGCCTTCCTATACAAGCTTACATACTTTTGTTTTGTGGTTTGCAATTCAGTTTGTATTTGTTCAAGTTGTATTCTCTTTTTACTTTGTCTTTGAATGTTTTTCTTATTTTTTTTCCTTGGCTGCATATCTATTACAGGCTTCACATATGTGTTGTTTCTAGCCTACATGCTTCTTCATACTTTGCATTTCCAAGTTCTACAGGCTACACTTGCTTTATTCTATTCTTTTGTTCATAAATTTACTTTTTTTTTATTTATTTGCCAGGTTCATTTTGGAGGCTGAAAATCTTATTTTAGTGGTTAAGGATGTTTGCATTTATTGCTTTGTACAAAGCTATATATTTATTTTTCTTCTTTTGCCAGCCTATACATCTCGGCTGAAGACAATTTGGTGGCTTGCATTTATCACTAGGCTTGTATTTTTATTTGTTTCTACTTTGTTTATTTGTTTCTTTTGTCTTGTTTATTTTTCCAGGTTGTATACTTTATGTTTGTTTCTATACTTTGTTTTTTTCTTACCTTCGGTTGAGAGATGATATAGGGATGGTTTACATATTTTTGTTTGCCTTAGAGATAAAGTCTGGTGGCTTCTTTACTTTATGTACATATTATAAAAGTTGTTTTAGTTATGTATTAAATTCTTGACTTATGAAATTATACTTATGCTAATGGATATAAAGTTGTTATTGCTATTTGTTGATTGTATTTCTTTTGTCATTACTTTATAGTTTTACTTCCATTATAACTCAATTATTTATTTTACTTTAGTATTTATTATCTTATATTTATTTTATAAACTCAAACCATCTTTAACCATCAATTCAAATATTCATTATCATCAATTATCATTATTAAACCATTTATTTAAGATTTAATTTTAAATCCAATATATACAAACATTAAATTTAAATGATCGTTCAAATAAAATTGGGACTCGGGGAAACTCGCATTACTTAATCAATTTAATTTCACAATTTTTATTCAAAATTTATTTAATTACTCAATTTAATTCAAAAATTCATTTAATTATTAATTTGAATAAATTTATAAAATTCGGGGTCGTTACAAAATATGTATGAGTATCTTTCCTCGTTTAGTCTATACATTAACAATACTACACATAACACCTTTAGTTTGAGGAAAGCTAAAAAAACTAGAGAGTATGCAAGTAATTTGTTAATGTATGAATGGTAGAGGACAACTTTGTATTAAAGATTCATAACTTCAACATGTTATATCGAGTGATATCAACTTATGGAATAATGTATTTCTTATAAAATACCCTCGTGGTTCAAGTGTCAGACATATCAGAAATCACGGTATATGTATTTTTACGTATGTATTTATTCTTTAAGTCCATTTTAAGGTACTTTAAAGTTCCACCTTTAGTTTATACATTTATATTATTATATAAGTATTATTATTATATAACTTTTAACCTTAGTTAACTTATATAATAATCTTATGTATAGCATTATATTAATTAAATCATATCTAATTGATTTAATTGACTAAAACTTTAATTAATTATTATATTATTCAATTATAACATATTATATTGAATATATATTCTATAACCTTTATGGTAATACACGTATATCTTATATATATGTATTTCATTTATTAATTAAACTTTTAATTTATTTATTTAATTAAACAATTTTAAGTAAAGTTTATTAATTTCAAAAATTCTTTTATACACTCATATATACCTATATTTTCTTAAACAATTCAAGACAACATAACACATACCATCATATATTTTATACACACACACAAATATATATATATATATCTGTATATTTAATTAATTAACTTATTTAACTAATCAATTTATTTCATCAATCTAATCAATAAATAATACTTTTGAAATTAATTTTATAAAATTTTCAAATATTTTGAAAAATCATATTATAACTTTTATAATATGTGTTTTTATTTTAAATTTAAAAATTTTATTTTAATTTTTTAAACAATTTGAAATTTTATATTATAACATTTGCAATATTTTTCTTATTTTAAATTTAACTCTTAAATTTAAATTTTTTATTTTAATTTCAAACAATTTTGAAATTAGTCTAACTTCTAATTCAATTGGGCCTTTTCTATTAGGAGCAACCTTTGGGATCCCATAACTGCTCAGGCTAGGCCGGTAGTCAAGTAGGATAGTTTACTTGATTACCCAACAATTCGACCTAGACCCTACCTTTCTTAGACACTCTACTAATTGGTTGTAAGCTTAATTAGTTAGTGCTAATATGACTAATTCATACCATATAGGCTATTTGGTTCTGATACTATTGTTGGAACTAGGGCAGCACGTAGTGAGATAAATAGTGAATTTCAAAATTTATCTTCCATTTGGACCTTGTTAGGCCCATGTAGTCTAAATTTGTTTAGAACTTCTCTAAATTTTATTTTAAATAAAATCAATATTTTATTTGATTCATGAATAATGTTTTATTTATTATATAGTTTGATTATTAAGTATATATGTGTATCGTATGCGCATAGGTGTGTTCGTGCATGTGAAACATAAAAGGTGTACATGGTTTGACATGCCCAAATATAGATGTTAGGATTTATGCCGTAATGGACATATTAGCCCCTCTGTATACATGTATGCCATCAATATATATGTATGTATATATATATAGTTTATAAAGTAATTGTAAATTTAATATGAAAAATTTATAAATCTCAAATTCAATTTTTAGATTTAAAATATAAAATTTAAATCTAGATCTAAATCTACAGAATGAAAAATTTTCAAATTCAAACTAATATACTAATTTTGTATAAATACATATATATACATATATAGATAATTCAATTTTTTTAAATATATATGTACTATACTTATAAATATATTTGGTGTAAATTAATAATACACACACACACATATGTATGTGTATATAAATATTTTTCGACCATAAAAAGAACTCCTTTTTTTGCTTTACTTTGTTTTTATCAAAACGAATTTTATTTATTTATTTGTTTTCTATACGAAAATTTATGAAAAAATTTAATTTTTTTTATTTCGAAAACAATATATGCATGTATTATGTTAAATATTTATATAAACCTATTTTATATAATTTATAATGTGTATGTGTATATATATAGATATAACAATTAACTAAAATAAAATACTATATTTTATTCAAATATAAAATTATATATATGTAAAAAAAATTCTTTTTTTTGAACTATCAATGTATATACATTAATGTAAAACATATTTTATTTAACAGTGTTTATTTTAGACCATTTTACTCTATATCATTTAATATTATTATTTTCGAGGAAATAATTTTTTAATGGTTGCAAGCAATATGTATGATTATACACATGAATTTATTATACACATATACACAACCCATCTAATGAAGACAACACAATGCTATATAGATTTGTGATGTATTCAACTGCTATCTAAACATATACATCATATAATGAACATCATATACATTAATATATCATTGTAAAAAGAGAACTTTACCTTTCACCTAATGCCTAGATAATACACCTTGAAACATAGAATCAAAACTCCTTGAAACGGTTTCAGAATCCAAAAACCGTTACTAGACTGAATGCAACTACCATTGGTGTTTGAATCTTATTTGATTTAATGTTTAACCTTGAAAATTTTGAGGAGAAGGGAGAGGGAGTGGCCGGCCATGGCTGTAGCAAACTGGGAAAGAGAATAAAAAATAAAATGAGGGGTTAGAGATGAATATATAGTGGACATCTAAGGAGAAAAAGGAGGATCTAGATCCACATTTCTCTCTTATCTATTCATCTCGTTGAATTCAAATTTCAAGCCCTCTTTTTCCATCATATGGCTAGCCTTTTTATGCCATCATAGTCGCACTCAATAGGTCTCATCATGGGCCTCCACTACACCAGAAACAGCTTTTGACAGCGTTTCAAAAACGCTGTTATATGATACGACAGCGTTATTATAAACGCTGTATAACGACATGCTGTCGTAGATGCAAAAGTTTTAACAGCAAAATAGAAAACGTTGTAAAAAAATTGATACCACAGCATTTATTAAACGCTGTTATATGACACAACAGCATTAGAACAAACGCTGTATAACGATAAGCTATCGTATAAAGAGAACTTACAACAGCTTAATTTTAAACGCTGTGGAAATTATTCTTTTGACAGCGTTTTATTTAGGCTGTTAATATTTTTATTACAGCGTTTAATGCGTGCTGTGTTATGTTTTTACAGTTGGGATGATGTTTTACTATAGTTTATAACAGCGTTTAATAAACGCTGTTACTCACTATTTAATGATAATTACAACACGAATTAAACGTTGTTGTGTCTTCATTGACAGCATTAAAATAGATGTTGTCTTCTATTTATATGAATTTTACAGCATTAACATTCCACTATATTTGCATATTCCAAAACTACATTTTGAGTATAATCAAGCAACCAGTATATATAACATGTTCTAATGAATAATAATCTGTTAAATAAACTAGCTAAAACAATATTAATATACAAAAAACATCTATAAATCAAGTTTCAATAATATCCATAAACATTACACAATGAACGTACACAATATTCTTACATCAAAATAGATAATAAGTACATAATATTTCAATGTAGAACAAGCCGCAACTTGTGGCCAAAAGTAGTAATACATACAAGCATAAAGACCAAAATGTAGTTATGGCATCAAAAGTAACTTCGAATCCATAACTTGCTGCAGTATGTTACTATTTTTTTCCCTCAAATATATCTATCCACCTACAAAGGAAAAATATCATAATACTATTTTAGTTTCCATTTTTTTATCTTTTCATATTAAAAAAAGAAGAAAAGAATATGATACGTATATTGTCCAGGAAACTCTAGAGAGCATGCAATCCACAATACAAAAATACTTTATTTATACTATAAACCATTGTTTTAGAATGCCTGCTATAATAAAATTTACAAAGTACTATAAAACATTTAATAAATTTCAAACTGCAACTTCATGGAGGTACCAACAACAACAATGTCAATGAATATATCACAATTTTGAATAAAAGCAAAACAAATTTCCTTTCTTTAATGTTTTATGACGATTTTATAGATAATACTAATTAAACATCAATAATTTCTAACTAAGCCATCATTAATAAAAAGTACATCTGATTTTAAAAAAGGTACCTGGTAAACAGTGCTTTTCACAGTTTCGGGTGTTCCAGCCACTTTGAAGAACAAATTCCCGAAGCTTGTATTCCTAAAACAACGCAAATCCTCTCGTTATCACTGTATATAGAATAATTAAGTAAGGTGAACAATTAAGCTCAAAAGAACAGTGGATGGATTTGCTAGTAAAACTGAAAGAAAACAAATGCTTATTAGATGCTTATCTGCACTAACAATGCCATCTTTAAACCTGTGCAAAAAAGTTTGCTCTGCCAGCACAAATTTTATTTTGCGCCGAGTGCAAACGAGAGTTTGTACTAAGTACAAATTACAATTTGCACTGCCAGTGGAAAAGGAAGTTTGCACTGAGTATAAACTACAGTTTTCACTAAGTGAATATGGTTTGCATTGGCAACTGTGCATTGGGCATTTCTTTAAATAGACGAAAAACATAATTTAAAATAAAATTATCCATTCACTTACATTTCATTCTTCATGAAATGCCATTACGCTCTTTGTAAGCTTCCTTTAAGGTAACTTCCTTTTACCTCCACTCAAGCCATTTTTTGGAATAAGCACAAAAGGTTCCTGATCCTAAGATTCGCAAGGCCACCAAAGTGAAATGTGAGCAGCTGCTGCAACTCCACATTTGGCACTGAGAATAAACTATTAACAAAGAAATTTGTTAAAAAGCTTCAATCTTTTCTATAACACTCCATTTTAAATTTGAAAATAGTACAGAGGATGAAGTAAAGAGTAAATTTAACGTGCAATTAATAATTTCCAAAACTAAACTAGAATGAGGAACAATTATATCTTACCTCTTGTTTAAGATAATGTGGATCATAGTAATGCTTCTTCAATTGTTAGTACCAGTTACACAGATGGTCTTTGCATTCTATCAACCAAGTGTACAACAGTTCAGTTACATTGTTTGTGTTATTTCTAGAAAGAAAGAAGAAAAAACGCCAATTAAAAGATGTAAATCACGAATGAATTTTAAAATTTTGAACAAAAATGTACCTGAACCCATTCAAAATAGCTTACAGTCACTCCCCCTGAATTCGCCAATATGTCTGGAAGAATAAGAACACCTTTCTTTGATAAAATCTGAACAAGTGCAACCAGTAACAACAATGTATACGATGAAATCATCAATTGAGGATACATTCATCGACTTCGCATAAATAAAGATAAAATTTTGATTTAAAAAGGTCACTTGCCTCATCAGCCTCTGGATCAGTTGGATGGTTTGCTGCCTCAATAATGTACTTGGCTTTTATGTGATTAGCATTTTCCCTGTGAGTAAATTAAGAATGTTATGGTGTTCAGAAACATTACAGTACAATTTTAGAAGAACACCATATCCATCAATGTTCTCCAGGAACTTAAAACTTTGTTTGATAGTTCTAGAAAAGGAAATGATGGTAATAGACGATATATATTTAACCGATTGAGATACGAAAACTACAAAATATGTATCAAAGATTCAAAATATCATTGTTTCAATAATAGACGATATATATTTGATCATAAACAAGTACATGCAAGAATATATTTGTTAAACTATTTGAACTTTAGGTCATATTATATAGGTTTTCTTATTTTGAATGTGCAACATGAATTTGATTCAGTATGTGATACCATTTATAAATTGTATGTTGTATCTTGACTATCCATCACAATTCATTGCCTTCTTCCACGGTGTATTCTTTAAAATGATTTATTCAAAAATATGATCCACCTATATTCTTGGGATCATTCTGTGCTTTTCAAAGTTCACACCACTTAATATTCTATTTAGCTTATAATAACATATTGGTTGATTCTACTTGAGATTATTTCAAGTATTAGAGACCTTGCTATAATTTTAGTGTATTGGCAAGTTCAATATTTGCATAAAAATATTTAGACAATAACTTATGCCTAACAAAGGTTGTTACATGTTTTAATCGATAGCCTGTAAAGGGTATACATGGAAAATGTGATTATGAAGATCATGTGATTATGATTAGGGAATACCGTGATGAAATTGAGGTTGAGTTAAGTAGAATCTGTGATGGAATTCTAAATTTACTTGACACTCATCTTGTACCTTCATCGACCACTGTCGAGTCTAAGTGGTTTTATTTGAAACGAAGGGATATTATCATAGTTGTCTTGCTGAGTTCAACACTAGGGTGGAGAGAATAGAGGCTGCTGAGAGCAAACTTATTGCCTACAAATCTGTACAGGATATTGCTTTGGCTAATCATATAGTATAAATATTATATCCCTGTCGCTATTAACATAAAGTAATAAATATGATTGTATAAGTGTGAAGTGGGATTTTCACCATTTTAGGTTGATTTATTGTTTAGTAAGATGTTATGTGGAACTAAATGTGTTTGATGTGTATTTTCAACCTCTATGGCATGTCAACAGTCAACATTTTCTTACCAGACTTATGGTATTTGTTAAATATAATTTGAGATTGCTGGTTGTTTTCTAAAAAATAAAATACTTCATTGTCTCGGTTCCATGTTATAGCGTCATTTTTAGAAATAGAGAAAAAAATTATTTGTGTATCAGGCAACCTATGAAAAGTTACAACAAAAGGAGCAAAAAAAATCAGATAACATAAGGTTTAAAAAATACATAGGTTAAACCACTAATTTCTATTTGCACCACTTGATTTAATTCACATCCCTACTAAAAGGAGTGACATGTTCTAAAACAAGCAAGAGCTTATCAAAACAACCCATGTGATCAACAATGTGAGTTGTTGCATAGCTGACAACTTCTAACTTAAATACGATGAATTCACTCAGTCCTGCTGTTTGTGTTGCTATATCTCTCAGTACATCATGAAGGTAATAGATTTACCTTCTTATGGAATTTACTCTGTTCGCTTGTCTTTCTTTTGTCCTTCTAGATATTATTGGGGACACAATAATTTGGATGTCTTCTTGTGCTGATAATAGAAAACACTGAATATTACTATAAAAAAGTGGGATCATTGGTACAAAAACTTTAAGACTTGAAAGACAAAAAAATGGATAGAAGTTGTATAACAGAGGATCATACAGCTGATTAAAAAGAAAAAAGAAGAAGAAAAATTTAAGGACACTACATTTAACCAAGAACAGTACCTAATAAAAATGTGCACCAAATTCATAGCTTATGTGCAGAATAATAAGAACAAAGCATGATCAATGAGTGACATGCACAAAATATAAAATGGTTTAAATTCTAAATGGAAAATACTTAATATAATAAACAAAAAAGGTCTTTTATTTTATTTTTTTATTCTAGAAAAAACACTTGCAAGGAAACACTAACTTAGGCACAAATTATAATAATTAATAAAAGTTCTAATATTTCATACTTTACTTGCAGATTAACTAAATTTAAGTATGAAAGCCAGTCTACAAGCTATGAAAGTGTTTACATACAGAGTGGATGGTTATCATGTTAGTTGAAAATGAATGAGAAACAATATTAGGTACATGTCTCTTTCAACAAGAAAATACATATGGTTACTAGTGTGTTCACAGCAAGTAAATACATATGACTGTTACCAGTTCCAACATGATTGCTAGTGTATTCACATTAGACGTCCTACTTATTTATAGCTAGATCAATTTAATATGTCTCTGCCAACAGGAAAATGACAACATGAAACCACATTTTTGACAGGAATTGGCTATACGCTACAAATATACATACAGTAATATGAACATATTGCATTTAATTACTTGCTCAGAGTTCACAAGCAAAATGCTTAGTTCTCTGGGTTCCAAATCTACTTGCTAGACAGTTTAAGTTTAACTATAGTCTAGGGACAAACAAACTACTGAAAACCTGGCATAGTTTTCCATATAATTTCCAAGTAAAAATGAAACACCTATATGCATGTAACACCAGAAAAAAAATTCAACTATCTCTGCTCAAAGACGTACCTCTGCTCTTTCGTATAATATAAGTTTTTCCTCATCTACATCCATGCTAAAAGTGAGATCCAAAACATCACTGATGTCGTTCTGCAATTAGCAAAATATAACAGATTAGACATTTGCTGGATAAAGATTCAGTATCCTAAAGAGGATCCAAAATCCCAAAATTATCGAAGAATTTTGCAAAAAACATACCTCAAGCATCCACTTTAGATTTTTATAATAATCAGGATCAATGGCCTCAATGTCATGATAAGTAACCTTGACCCCAAGAATGTGCTTATAGAATGATCGAGTAAAATGCACATCAAGTAACTGGCCATCAAAAAGTGCCTTGCCAACCTAAAGAATATGCAAATAATGTCAAACAAGAACAAATAATTTTCATAATGATTGAAATTAAGTTGTGATTATTAATAGCAGAAGTAGATATACGAACACCGTGAAAACAAGTAATGACTGGGGAAACAAAGGAGAAGTGTCAATGTCATCTCCACAATTATGCAGTTTCATCAATGAAGAGAGTGGCCTGGGTTGCAGTTGAAATTAATAGGACTTGTGTTGCACTATATTTGATATGAAGAGATGGAACACTTTTTCCTTGAAGCAAACCAGCTTTCCATGTTCCTTTCACCAAAACTAACTACTCGCAACCAGACTGTATAGGTAGAAATATGCAAGCGCTAACCTGTGATGATTCCTTTATCAGTTGGTGATTGCTCAACAGAGACTATTGGGCCTGCATGAGATGCTAAAACAGCATCACAGGTTCCTCGAGACACAGACCACGTTCTCGCTGTCCAATCATCACTGCCAGTAAGGATTGTGTCTCCAACCATCCTTAGAGACCTACATTATCATCAAAATATATGCATCACTCTTTGTCAATACAGAAAATGAATAAAAGTCCAAATCATTGTTATCAGTATCATGTCATGTCTTATCATTTGACTCATTTCCAGTACATATCAGTTATGACAAGAGAATCCATGATACACAGTAACAGGCAGAAAAAAGATCAAGTATCAAATGTTGCATTCGGGTTCATGCTACATCCATGTCTTAAATAACAATGTGATTGTACAATTTTTGCTCACATACCTGATCCATTTTGTATGACCTTGAAGCTTATGCATCAGCCTACCAGCACGGATATCCCAGATGTTTGCCACCCTGTATAACACAAATACCCCGTTCATGCCCCAAGATATAATATCGATTTTAAAATTTTAGCCGCGAGAATCACAGATTGTTATATAGATTCTCAAAAATCCTACAATTTCATTACTGTATGGGAAAAAGAAAGGAATGAACGAGGAATACTTATAATTATGTGCTAGGATTTAGATAAGGAAACCAGAATTTCTATGAATAAAAGCAAGAATGCGTATAGTAAAATCACTGGAGAAAATTTAAAGAAAAAAATCAACATGTAGCCATACAAGCTAGTTTTAACTTTTTATTCCTTAAAAACCTACACGTCTCTTCCAGCAGCTGCTAAGATTCCAGTGGAGTCATCATATTCCATGCAAAGAACTGCACTTGATGTTCGACCAACAGTAGCAACACACGTGTCGGTTCTTACATCCCACATTTTTACAGTGCCATCATGAGAAGCTGTAAGCACGCGTTCGCCTGATAACATTCTTATGCAGCTAACCTACACTGACAGTAATACACAGTTAAAATTGAACAGTAGGATATGAGTAATTTCTTAGTGCAGTGTCCACGACTTATAGAACGCAATCCTTTAAGAAGGGAATGCGATTGCCCAATTTGACTGTTGAGCGTTAAAAGGAAAAGTAAACAAAAATAACAGAGCGTCATACTATGGGCGTACATAAGAACTTGAAAAAAATCCAGTCCTCTCTAGTAATCATTAAACAATTTCCAACGTATTTGTAACAATCCTGGCAGCACTATCATTGATGCACATGTGTAGACATGCGATTTAAAATTCAGAATGGTTTATCCCATATATCTCTAAATAAGAATATCCATCACAATGGGTTGTCTCAAAAATCAAGAAGCATTTGATATTATGAAAACTGGTGGGAAAAGATTTTGATGGTTTCCGGCACTGAATTCATTAGGGCATTTTATTTCTACAGTGATGGATCAGATAACATAAGGTTTAAAAAAATGCAGATGAATTATTATTGCAATAAACTAAGTCACAACAAAAGGAGCAAAAAAAAAATTGGAAGAGAAAATTACAGATGCATACCAGCAAAAACAACAAGTTGCAAACCAACAACCAGAGATACGCTAATAAAATAAACAGAACTTGAATACCATCCTGAAGACATCATAAATCCACCAGAACAAAAGCATCACTATTCCAAAAATAAAACTACCGAATCACATGAAAGCACCTGCTCCAAACATTGGCACATGGCCACAACACATGAAAACACTATACTCACGAAAAGGCAAAAAACATTGCATAAACAGATCGCAACCAGAGACATAGCAACAAGAAAGAAGCGCTACTTGACGAAAGTAAGGCAAAAGGGAAGAACCCCATTAAACACATCGAATAGTAACACTAGCACGGTCAGGGAGCCCAAAGCAGGAAGAAAGACAGCTGGAAAACTCATCAAAGCACAACAAGGTATCACTAAATGAAAACATCCCCATTGCAAGAGCAATCACCAAGGTATCACAAAGCAGTCACGAAAAAATAGGAAGACAAGGCTATTAACCATGCAAAGAGGCAAACCTAATTTAAACTAGTAGGCAAAAATTACCAGATCAAAAAGAAGGCAAAACTCACTGCCCATTTATTACTCAATTTTCAGGATCAAAATATGAATCGAAGTCTGAATCAAAACTAGAGACTTCTGGAATTAACCTTCTAACAAAAACTAAATTAGTATATGATCACCGAATACAAACATCAGGAAAAAAGAAGACGAAGTAGAACTGAATCAACTAACGTACCTGAACGAGAGAATTAGGGAACTGTGAAATTGAAAAATAAGGGAAATAGAGAACGACGAAAATTTAAGGGAAGGGAAATAGGGCGGGATGAAATTGAAGAAAGAGGGAAATGAAAAGAAGAGGAAATAAGAAGAGGGAGGGAAAGCAAAAAAAAATTCACAAGGTATAATAATGAATGTTAACGCGTTATGTCAGCGTTTTGACGAAAATTAATTCATTTAAAATACTTTTTACTGCATTTGTTTAACAAACGCTGATAATGGTTGCTGTTAAAAGTGATTTTTGTTGTAGTGCTCAAAATCACTTCAAGCCCAATCAATAAATAACACATTTAAATCTCATTTAAACGTTTATCGATATCGTATATTGATTAGTGTATTTACAATTATTATATACACACTTTTAATATTGATCAACAAATATCAAATAAAATTTTATAATAAATATTTCATAAATATTAATAAGTTTAATTAAATCATAACAATTATAATTTAAATAAATTGGGTGGTAACTGGAGTATTCAACATTCTGGTTATGTGACTCTTAGGTGTAAATTTGGCGGGCGATTAGTATCGAACAATTCGAATATTAACGTACATACATCACTTAGAAAGTGGAGTGACATATGACCAAATTTATCTCTTACTTAGCTTTGTTAAAATCTAATTTTACTTTATTTAAGCGTTACCCAGAAGTGATAATTATTTACACTAATTATCTTCGTCAGAACTATATCACTTTGGACTTGTCGAATTTGGTAATGGTCAAAATTCCAATATTGTCCATATTCAACTCTATAGTCCAAACACAAAGTTCTTGGTTTAATAATAACAACTATTATTAATCAAACTGCTCCCGACGAAGACTTGACTTTGAGTTGACATTAATTGACCGTGGACTAACCTCATATAACTAAGAAGACGAATCCTTTCTTGAATAGTGTTTCACTAACAATACTTTCACTCAACCCAGCTATAGTCGCTCAATGGATGCTATGTCACGATTTAAATATAATCAAAGTGAAGCTTTCACATTGAAGATCAATAATATTCTCAAGTCAAGTGAACTGTGTATGTTGTCACATCGATATTTTCTGTTTGGCATTAGTTATATTAACTAATAGAAAACTATCGATTCAGTCATTCTATAGTTATCCAATAACTATCAGTACGTAACCCCTTGGTCCCCCTAGTAGGCATGAGTAATACACTTCCCAACATTTAGAGAGCATTATGTACTCTAGTCTCAACAGACGGATCAATATCCAATCCTGATACATCTTGAGTAAGAATATTTAAAACGGTATGTTTATTTTATCATGATAAATCATCATAGTTACAACACATTGTAACCACCATCACAAACTGTATCACTTATGGATTTTCTATTAAATATACTTTTAATTAAATTAATTAATTAATCAGTATAACACATTATATAAGTATATAATAGAAAGAAAACTCCTTTTACTTTGAAATATTTTTGTTATCGAGTTATATATATGTAACAATTACATAATTGCCCGTAGGGCTTACCCCTAACTCTATCATAAATTTGGTCAGCAATTAATATCGAATAATTGGAATATTGATGTTCACACGTCGCTTATTCACACGTCGCTTAGCCGTGGTGTGATGATATTGCCAATTTTATCACTTACTTGATATCGGTAAAATCCCATTTTACTTTATTAAGCATTACCAGGCAGCGACAATTATTTACACCAATTCCCACTTTTAAAACTATATCACTTTGGACTTATGAAATTTGGTAATGATTAAAATTCCAATATCATCCATATTCAACTAGATATTCAAAACACAAAGTCATTGGTTCAATAATAACAATTATTAGTAACCGAACTGCTCTGCCCAGATACTTTTACCTTGAGTCGACTTCAGTTGACTATGATACTAATCTCATATAATCGAGGAGATGAATTCTCTTCTGAATGTTGTCTTTCATCCATCAATTTGACCCAACAATAGTCATTCGATGGACGCCGTTCCATGATTTAACTATAATCAAAGCGGAGTTTCCACATTGAAGCTCCATAGTATTCTCAAGTCGAGGGAATTTCACTATATTATTACATCAATATTTTCTATTTGACCTTAGTTATATTAACCAACAAAAAACTATCGAGTGATTCATTCCATAGTTATCTAATAACTATTAGTGTGTAACCCTTTGATGACCCCAGCAGCTATAAGTAATACACTGCCCAACATTTGAAGAGCGTTATATACTCTAATCTCAATGAATATGTAACATCCTGAAATTTTCAACCATTCGCATCCATACATGTCGGATTTGAATTGCTCAAAATATTAGATTGTTAATTTAAATTTGGCAAAACTCAGCATATACAGTAAATAAAAAATCACAGAATCACAGACACAGAGTAATATAAAAATAAGCAGTGGAAACAAAAGAATAGTAGTTCATGAAGCTACTATATATATATAACAGAGTTAAATAAGATACAATAGAGGTCTCGAATACATAGATGTCTCAATACAATAGTCAAATACAAGATCTGAATACATCACTGGAATCAACTGACTAACTGATAGCAGAAACGATATAGCTAGATCTTCAAGCGAAGCTCCAACTCCAAAGGTGAGTCTCAAATGTTGTATCACTCGGTCTGACCTGAGCGTAAAGCCAAACACAAAACACTCGAGTCAGGATTAACATTCTTATATCAATAAATCCAACTCAAGTGAAATGTTAACTGAAATACAAATAACTCAAAGGATGTTTGGGATAACCATCCTCTAAGGATCCATTAAACTATCTACTATGTAGTAATATACGCTATTATAACAATGTCTATAGTAAAGTAAACTATTTAAAAATAGCGTTAAGGCGTTACCCATACCCCCCTTAACACATTTTATAGTGCCAATAGTCTATACAGTACCGTAATACCCCGTAAACTGGGGCTACCAGAGGATACTCCATAGGTACGACACAAATCAAACTCGTAGTAAAGCACGCTATGGTAGGTGACACGGCACAACAAGGCAATGCCAGGGTAGATATACCAATTACGCATCCGGACTGGTGGTAACACAGAGTCGCAGCAATCGCCCACCTCGAGCCACACTCCTGAGTCAAAGGTGCGCACCAAATCAATCACAAAGTAATAGAATGGCATACGATGGAGTGTGTCCGATCAGAGGAGCTACCTCATTGGTCCGGAATCGCTCCTGTTTTAGCCACCTTATGCCAACTCACGGGAGTTGGGTCCACGTATATACCTTTAGGATCGTCGCTACCATCCCACTTCATTCTGGAATCTCCACCGCGTACACAGTTGTTAAAGTGGTTTTTGGTATCGACAGAGAGTATGCCCTATCCGATCCCGGTCTCTTTAACAACCAATGGTTATTATAACACTGTGGTCATTTCAAAATAGTTTATACTTCGAAACCAAAATATCATTTCCATTTCAAAAACATATCAATACGATATCATTTCCATTTCAAAAAACATATCAATACTATATCATTTCCATTTCAAAAATATCCACTTTCAAAATCATAGTACTTTCAAAGATATAATACTTTCGAAACCAAAACAATTTGAAATAATAATACTTTGGAAATCATAATAGTTTGAAATTCATAACTTTGGAAATCATACACTTTGAAATCATAACACTTTCCTTCAAACAGTTTAGATATTAATAATATTATATATAATAAGATAGTTTATAAAATAAAACAGTTTATATAAAATAGTTATATGTTAAAATAGTTTATAATAAAATAATTAGTATATTAAAAATAGTTTATAAAATAAAAATAGTTTATATAAAATAGTTATAAGTTAAAATAGTTTATAATAAAATAATTTATATTGAAAATGATTTATAATAAAATAGTTTATATTAAAATAATTTATAAACTAAAATATAAATAGTTTTAGATATAGTTTAAAATACTTTATATAAAAATAACTTCCTCAAATTTCACAAATCGATTCAAATCAACTCGAATTCCAAAGTTCAAATTTAATCAAATCTCAAATCATCAATTTCAACTCGATTCAGTTTCTCAATAAACCATTTCAAATTATCGATTTTCAAATACATATTTGAACCATAAAATAATCCATTCAAATTTCAATATATATCAAAGTCAATATATTCAAGATTTCAAAACTAAATTCGATAATTTTATATATATATCAAATTCACTTTACTACTATTAGTTTTGAAATATTTACTTAATCATTTCAATAATATCTAAATATAGCTTCAATTTACAAATTTAAATAAACAAAATATCCCATTTAAATTTATATAAATTTGAAATATTCATTTAAGTCACTTTTAATCAAATTCAAGTTATAAAATCATAACTTTAAAATTTAAAATTTAATAAATTTCAAATCAAACTTATTTAAGTAAAATTCTTAAATAAATATAATTTCAAATCAATTTCAAATCGTTATAAACTCTATATTTGAAAATATAGATATTAAATAAATACTTAAACATATTATTTATCAACTTTATTAAATCAACTTCAATAAATCTTTAAAATCAATATTGATTGAAACCATATATTTCTTTTCAAAACCATAGAAATCATTTTCAAAATATTTCTTTTCAAAACCATAGAAATCATTTTCAAAATATTTCTTTATAAACCAATGGTGTCTGTATATAATTTTCTATCCTATGGTCAAGTGATACGGATATTTATCATTTCAATCCGCAATTTAAATATATACGGGTATATATCATTTCAACCCGCAAATCCCAAATTCAATTCAATTGAAAATCGCTTGGGTTTATCATTTCAACCCATAATGATTTTCTCCTATTCTACAGATCGTTCGGGTATGTATCATTTCAACCCATAGTGAATTCTATACTAACAGGGAACTTGCAGAGTGATAACAGATATGATAATAATATAACAATCAATAACATGCATATATCATCAATATAAATAACAAATAAGGGTGTTAGATGTCATAGGTGAACAGATACAGATAACAGCATATATATAGCAATGTAAATAACTAACAATGACATATTTCAATTGACGTTTCAATTGAAATCAAATTTAATAAATATAAGAACATTAATCGTGAGTGATTGCTCACCTTTCGAGGCTAGAGATATTTGACAATGAAACGGGTTACGAATCCAAGCACGAATTCCAAAGCAAAGCTAGATTGGCACAAATTCGACGAACAAGGCTGATAGATAAGAATCAATGAGAACAAGATAATCAGTTTTGATATAAACTGTAAATATACACTATTATTATATTATATACATATTTTTCCAAAAATTTGAATTAGACAAATACTAAAATAATAGAAAATTTCAAATTCATTTTTTTCTTCTTCTTAAAACTCAAGTATTAAGGATCAAAGATATATATATGATACTTATCTTCATAAACCCATATATTTAAGGTCAAAACATATATAAAATAAAAAAAATCAAAATGTTTATAGGTATATACAAAATTAATATCACTTAAAAATCAAGATAGCTTTATACATAAAAACCCAAGCTACCGAAACTAAAAGATGATATACCATAATAATATACAGAAGATATATAAGCCTATATATTTACTCAAACCGACTTACATTATTACAGTATATAAAAGAAAAATCCAACAAGTCATAGGAAAGCTAATATAAATATACTAACATATGCTATATAATATATATATAGAATCTGGACTGTAAATAGTTATATTATAACTAAAATATAAAACAAAACTTGTTAAATAGATATTTATATACTAAACTTATAACAAACTGTAACCAACAAAACTATATAAACGGTTTACTATAAAATGTATAAACTACAGAACCGAAAGGTTTTGAAATATATATATTATATAACTTTCTTAACAACATATATATAGCTAACATGCGCATGAAATCAATAGAAAATATACATATACATAACCTAAACATATTTATACAAACTTTATATCCTCCTTCCTACTTCAAATATACAAACACAACCCAGACCAACTCTCAAATTAAATATTGAAATATAATATAATATAACATAATAAAATAAAATAAAAATACAGTATATGTATGTAAAACATACGTTTATAGGAAAGGAGGGCCGAACACTTAGACAACATCAGAGATCGTCAGATGCAAGTAGGAATGGGCGAAGGTCTAGGTGGTGAAATCACCACTGCCTCGGGCTGTGTGCAGTCTACAAGTTGGCGACGGCAGCTTGGTGGAACCGAGGCTTGCGGAGAGAGGAAGTGAAGGGGCGCTGCCTGCACGAGACGATGTTGATGTGGAGGTCGAAGAGGCTATCTCGGCTGATGATGGGTACTGCGCGCAGCTAGTGCTGCTGTGCTCGGGTTTGTTCGGTCAGGAGTAGGCTGGGGAGGAAAGCGTGGAACGATGGACGTTGGTTGGAATGGTGATGCAAGCAACTGATATGAAGGTAGGCTGATGCGCTACGGGAAAAAGTGAGAGATACGCAGGAATTTACTCGGGAAAACATTCAGATGACAGTGAAGGCTATAGAAAAATATATATACGAACGAATATTTCTCTTTATCAAAACGAGGAATAGAAAAGTGAAGAGACCCGAATGTAGATAACGAACCAATTCATAATAAATTTATATAGGAAATAGAAAAGTCAGCAGTTGAATTTAGAAAAATATTAATAACAAATAGCTATTTGATTTCAACAGATGGATTAATGAAAGAGCGAAAACCCAAAAGTCAAACTGCGGAACCGATACAAAAATCATTCCGTAGATTTTGCTGTCTGCCGGACTTCAAAATTTAAAATTGAATATACCGTAGGGATCAGCACGACGAGATGATCAAAATGATATACAGATATCAGCGGTACGATCATCCTATCAAAAGTCGATATCGGTACCAAAATGCTGCTATTTCGCCGAAAATAAGATCGATGAAGCAATAACAGTCCAAATTTAAAGAAACGAAATATAACGTCTCACTCAGAAGATGATTTACAAATTTATTGTATAAAAATATTCAGGTTTGGAAAATATTTTATTATCATCAATTTTAACCGCTTTAAATTTAAATGGAATTACACAATAAAATTTACTTCCATATTATCTGATTAAAATTTACCATTTGTTATGTTTAAGTAGACATTTTCCAAATATTAAATTTTTATTTCAAAATTTTATTGTTTAAAAATTCACAAAATTTCAACTAAATCTATTAATAGAATAAATAAAATTTATTAAAATTTACGGGTCGTTACACTCTCCCCCACTCAAAACTTTTCGTCCTCGAAAAGGAAGAAGGTAGGAGAATAAAACTACCAGAAGGAAAGAATAGATTTGAAATTCAAAATAAATAATAAATTTAAAACCATATAAATTTCAAATTAAACTAATTAATATTCAACATTTTGATTTAATCCATTTGAGTTCACTTAAGTTAAATCAATCCATCTATTTCTAAATTCATTATCTTATTGTCTTGTCATCCTCAATTAACAATTTCTAAATCAATCAATTTGTATAATCATTTATTATACTCATATTTTATTCAACAAATTTAATTCTTTTATTCCAAATTATTATTAACTTTATTCCACTTAATATATCTTATCACATATATTTAAACCACATAAATTAATTTAAACCATATAAATTTCAATTTAAATTAATTTATATTCAATAATTGATTTTAAATTCAAGGTATTTCCATAGGTTAATCTAATTTCAATTTATTAATTCCTTCAAAACAATTTTATTTGTCTCATCTATTATTCAATTAACTTATTATTCTATATATCTCTATTAACATCTTTATAATAAAATTTAAGTGTATAACATTTATTATAACACTCAAATCTTTCCTTATAAAGTCATTTTATATTGTATATTATCCAATTACATTTTTAACTTCTGAATAATTTAGGTAAGTTATATTGAAATGTAATTGAGTATTATACAAGTAAAATTTTCTCATTCAACTTATTTCAAGTTTAAATATTTATTCAAAATCTTGGCTTTATTTTATACTTGAAACCACCTTATCAAAATTTAAGAATAAAATTTCCGATTTCAATTCAAACCATTTAGAGATAAATATATATACTATATATATATATCAAATCAAATCTATGATCATATACCAATATATATATTATAAATCAAGTCATACTTCGGAAATTCAAATCAAATTAATTTTCCAAAACAAAAATGTAGCAAAGCTACAGAATGGTCTCTCCACTTCGAAACTCGAAAATGAATGTCGATGATGCTGTAGTCATCACCGAAATTATTTTCCAGCGACAAAAGAGGAGAGTACCGATTTAAACTTTTAAAATTCTTTGGAAACGATTTCTATTCGAAAATACTTTCAATAATATATACTTTAAAATTTAAAACCAAAGTTTGAAATCAATGGAAATTAAATTCTCAAATTCCTGAATTAAATTCATTTCAAATTCCAAATCAATTTATAAACCGTGTTTATAAATTCATTTATAGAACAATAAATGATAATCAAATATTATCATTTCAAACAACCAATTTAATTAACTTATTAAATTCCAATTTTTTTTACTTATATATATATAATATAATCATACTAATTTATGTCATTTACCAAATTTTAAATAATATTGTGTCAGTTTGCTCTGTTCAAGTGTTTTGGAAATCCTATCGATAGCGTTGATCAGACGAATCGATCGAAAATCCAAACCAACATCAACAACTCAAACAACACACTATAAAACATTTTAATATAAATTACAAATACACTCCCTCACACGATGATTCCAGAATGGACTTCAAAACAAAGATAGAGATCCAAATATAGAGGGATCCTAACCAAAGAATTCAACTAGAAGATAGGCTCGATAGGGAGATAAATAGATTTCAAGAGAGAAAAGAATGGATAGACTTATATAAATCGCGAGCAACCTTAACCGGGTCAACCGTGACTTCAAAATAAGATCGAGGTAGTATTCTGGACTAAATCGATATTCGATCGCTAGAGATAGAATTCGGGTATAACAAAAGATAGCAGCATCGTAAACCGGGGATACAGAAATCTCCGCTGAATCAATACCGATTGTAAAGGAGTTTCACCCCTTTACAGATTATTCAAAGATTGGCGAGACCGCCGATTTATTAGAGATCATTCGAAGTGGAGTTATGGGATCCTCCAGAATCAAGAAGCACGAATAGGGGAGACAAGGATGGATTTTGGAACCGAGGGAACATTCCAAAATTCAAAGGAAACCGAATCAAAGAGGAAGAGATTCAAGTTCGAACGAAAGTGATTCTGTAATCAAATTTACTACATATGCTAATTTTTCCTAAAACCAGAGCTCTGATACCACATGTAACATCCTGCATGGAAGTGGGGTAACGCCCACCGTAGCATACATTGGTACATGTGTTCTTCCTTGACGGCCAGCCTCTCGACTGCACCAACCCCGCAGGGACATGTAGGAGTAAGAGTCATCCGCTCGCTACCAAACCAAATGCGAGAACCCCCTATCATGCTACACCTGCCAAGTGCATAGGCAGACACACATGTCGTATTTGAATTGCTCAAAATATCAGATTGTTAATTTAAATTTGGCAAAACTCAGCATATACAGTAAATAAATAATCACAGATTCACAGACACAGAGTAATATAAAAATAAGCAGCGGAAACAAAAGAATAGTAGTTCATAAAGCTACTATATATATATAACAGAGTTAAATAAGATACAACAGAGGTCTCGAATACATAGATGTCTCAATACAATAGTCAAATACAAGATCTGAATATATCACTGGAATCAACTGAATAACTGATAGCAGAAACGATATAGCTGGATCTCCAAGCAAAGCTCCAACTCCAAAGGTGAGTCTCAAATGTTGTATCACTCGGTCTGACCCGAGCGTAAAGCCAAACAGAAAACACTCGAGTCAGGATTAACATTCTTATATCAATAAATCCAACTCAAGTGAAATGTCAACTGAAATACAAATAACTCAAAGGATGTTTGGGATAACCATCCTTTAATGATCCGTTAAACTATCTACTATGTAGTAATATACGTTATTATAATAATGTCTATAGTAAAGTAAACTATTTAAAATAGCGTTAAGGCGTTACCCATATCCCCCTTAACACATTTTATAGTGCCAATAGTCTATACAGTACCGTAATACCCCGTAAACTGGGGCTACCAGAAGATACTCCATAGGTACGACACAAATCAAACTAGTAGTAAAGCACGCTATGGTAGGTGACACGGCACAACAAGGCAATGCCAGGGTAGATATACCAATTACGCATCCGGACTGGTGGTAACGCAGAGCCGCAGCAATCGCCCACCTCGAGCCACACTCCCGAATCAAAGGTGCGCACCAAATCAATCATAAAGTAATAGAATGGCATACGATGGAGTGTGTCCGATCAGAGGAGCTACCTCATTGGCCCGGAATCGCTCCTGTTTTAGCCACCTTATGCCAACTCACGGGAGTTGTGTCCACATATATACCTTTAGGATCGTCGCTACCATCCTACTTCATTCTGGAATCTCCACCGCAAACACAGTTGTTAAAGTGGTTTTCAGTATCGACAGAGAGTATGCCCTATCCGATCCCGGTCTCTTTAACAACCAATATTTATTATAACACTGTGGTCATTTCAAAATAGTTTATACTTCGAAACCAAAATATCATTTCCATTTCAAAAACATATCAATACGATATCATTTCCATTTCAAAAAACATATCAATACTATATCATTTCCATTTCAAAAATATTCACTTTCAAAATCATAGTACTTTCAAAGATATAATACTTTCGAAACCAAAACAATTTGAAATAATAATACTTTGGAAATCATAATACTTTGAAATTCATAACTTTGGAAATCATAACACTTTGAAATCATAACACTTTCCTTCAAACAATTTAGATATTAATAATATTATATATAATAAGATAGTTTATAAAATAAAACAGTTTATATAAAATAGTTATATGTTAAAATAGTTTATAATAAAATAATTAGTATATTTAAAATAGTTTATAAAATAAAAATAGTTTATATAAAATAGTTATAAGTTAAAATAGTTTATAGTAAAATAATTTATATTGAAAATGATTTATAATAAAATAGTTTATATTAAAATAATTTATAAACTAAAATATAAATAGTTTTAGATATAGTTTAAAATACTTTATATAAAAATAGCTTCCTCAAATTTCACAAATCGATTCAAATCAACTCGAATTCCAAAGTTCAAATTTAATCAAATCTCAAATCATCAATTTCAACTCGATTCAGTTTCTCAATAAACCATTTCAAATTATCGATTTTCAAATACATATTTGAACCATAAAATAATCCATTCAAATTTCAATATATATCAAAGTCAATATATTCAACATTTCAAAACTAAATTCGATAATTTTATATATATATCAAATTCACTTTACTACTATTAGTTTTGAAATATTTACTTAATCATTTCAATAATATCTAAATACAGCTTCAATTTACAAATTTAAATAAACAAAATATCCCATTTAAATTTATATAAATTTGAAATATTCATTTAAGTCACTTTTAATCAAATTCAAGTTATAAAATCATAACTTTAAAATTTAAAATTTAATAAATTTCAAATCAAACTTATTTAAGTAAAATTCTTAAATAAATATAATTTCAAATCAATTTCAAATCGTTATAAACTCTATATTTGAAAATATAGATATTAAATAAATATTTAAACATATTATTTATCAACTTTATTAAATCAACTTCAATAAATCTTTAAAATCAATATTGATTGAAACCATATATTTCTTTTCAAAACCATAGAAATCATTTTCAAAATATTTCTTTTCAAAACCATAGAAATTATTTTCAAAATATTTCTTTATAAACCAATGGTGTCTGTATATAATTTTCTATCCTATGGTCATGTGATACGGATATTTATCATTTCAATCTGCAATTTAAATATATACGGGTATATATCATTTCAACCCGCAAATCCCAAATTCAATTCAATTGAAAATCGCTTGGGTTTATCATTTCAACCCATAACGATTTTCTCCTATTCTACAGATCGCTCGGGTATGTATCATTTCAACCCATAGTGAATTCTATACTAACAGGGAACTTGCAGAGTGATAACAGATATGATAATAATATAACAATCAGTAACAGGCATATATCATCAATATAAATAACAGATAAGGGTGTCAGATGTCACAGGTGAACAGATACAGATAACAGCATATATATAGCAATGTAAATAACTAACAGCAGCATATTTCAATTGACGTTTCAATTGAAATCAAATTTAATAAATATAAGAACATTAATCGTGAGTGATTGCTCACCTTTCGAGGCTAGAGATATTTGACAATGAAACGGGTTACGAATCCAAGCACGAATTCCAAAGTAAAGCTAGATTGGCACAAATTCGACGAACAAGGCTGATAGATAAGAATCGATGAGAACAAGATAATCAGTTTTGATATAAACTGTAAATATACACTATTATTATATTATATACATATTTTCCCAAAAATTTGAATTAGACAAATACTAAAATAGTAGAAAATTTCAAAATCATTTTTTTCTTCTTCTTAAAACTCAAGTATTAAGGATCAAAGATATATATATGATACTTATCTTCATAAACCCATATATTTAAGATCAAAACATATATAAAATAAAAAAAATCAAAATGTTTATAGGTATATACAAAATTAATATCACTTAAAAATCAAGATAGCTTTATACATAAAAACCCAAGCTACCGAAACTAAAAGATGATATACCATAATAATATACAGAAGATATATAAGCCTATATATTTACTCAAACCGACTTACATTATTACAGTATATAAAAGAAAAATCCAACAAGTCATAGGAAAGCTAATATAAATATACTAACATATGCTATATAATATATATAGAAACTGGACTGTAAATAGTTATATTATAAC
Organism: Allium fistulosum; assembly: GCA_030737815.1. Taxonomy (NCBI): domain Eukaryota; kingdom Viridiplantae; phylum Streptophyta; class Magnoliopsida; order Asparagales; family Amaryllidaceae; genus Allium; species Allium fistulosum. The sequence goes on from CM060903.1 coordinate 907,035,388, forward strand.
TAAAATATAAAACAAAACTTGTTAAATAGATATTTATATACTAAACTTATAACAAACTATAACTAACAAAAATATATAAACGGTTTACTATTAAATGTATAAACTACAGAACCGAAAGGTTTTGAAATATATATATTATATAACTTTCTTAACAACATATATATATATAGCTAATATGCGCATGAAATCAACAGAAAATATACATATACATAACCTAAATAGATTTATACAAACTTTATATCCTCCTTCCTACTTCAAATATACAAACACAACCCAGACAAACTCTCAAATAAAATATTGAAATATAATATAACATAACATAATAAAATAAAATAAAAATACAGTATATGTATGTAAAACATACGTTTATAGGAAGGGAGAGCCGAACACTCAGACAGCATCAGAGATCGTCAGAAGCAAGCAGGAATGGGCGAAGGTCTAGGTGGTGAAATCACCACTGCCTCGGGCTGTGTGCAGTCTACAAGTCGGCGACGGCAGCTTGGTGGAGCCGAGGCTTGTGGAGAGGGGAAGTGAAGGAGCACTGCCTGCACGAGACGATGTTGATGTGGAGGTCGGAGAGGCTATCTCGGCTGATGATGGGTACTGCGTGCAGCTAGGGCTGCTGTGCTCGGGTTTGTTCGGTCAGGAGTAGGCTGGGGAGGAAAGTGTGGAACGATGGACGTTGGTTGGAATGGTGATGCAAGCAGCCGATATGAAGGTAGGCTGATGCGCTTCGGGAAAAAGTGAGAGATACGTAGGAATTTACTCGGGAAAACATTCAGATGACAGTGAAGGCTATAGAAAAATATATATACGAACGAATATTTCTCTTTATCAAAATGAGGAATAGAAAAGTGAAGAGACCCGAATGTAGATAACGAAGCAACTCATAATAAATTTATATAAGAAATAGAAAAGTCAGCAGTTGAATTTAGAAAAATATTAATAACAAATAGCTATTTGATTTCAACAGATGAATTAATGAAAGGGCGGAAACCCAAAAGTCAAACTGCGGAACCGATGCAAAAATCATTCCGTAGATTTTGGTGTCTGTCGAACTACGAATTTAAAATTGAATATACCATAGGGATCAGCACGACGAGACGATCAAAACGGTATACAGATATTAGCGGTACGATCATCCTATTAAAAGTCGATATCGGTACCAAAATGCTGCTATTTCGCCGATAAGATCGACAGAGCAATAACAGTCCAAATTTTAAGAAACGAAATATAACGTCTCACTCAGAAGATGATTTACAAATTTATTGTATAAAAATATTCAGGTTTGGAAAATATTTTATTGTCATCAATTTTAACCGCTTTAAATTTAAATGGAATTACACAATAAAATTTACTTCCATATTATCTGATGAAAATTTACCATTTGTTATGTTTAAGTAAACGTATTCTAAATATTAAATTTTTATTTCAAAATTTTATTGTTTAAAAATTAACAAAATTTCAATTAAATCTATTAATAGAACAAATAAAGTTTATTAAAATTTATGGGTCGTTACAGAATATATCGATATTCAGTCTCGATACATTTTGACTATGAATATTTAAAATGGTATGTTTATTTTATTATGGTAAATAACTCATGATTACAACAAATTGTAACAACTATCACAAAACATATTATTTATGGATTTTCTATTAAATATACATTGAATTAAATTAATTAATTAACATGACGCATTATATCAAGTATATAATAGAAAGAAAACACCTTTTATTTTCGAACAAGATTGGTTATCGAGTTAGATATATGTAATAATTACATAATTTCTCTTAGGACATACCCCTAACTCTATCAAACTTAATCAACTTCTTACTAGTGCAAATAAACTACAGTTGATGTATTAATTAGTTTATTTACAAATTGATATATTAGTAATAACTTAATTAACTTCTGAGTTTTTAGAATGTATGTGTTCAACGATGCTACAAGTGCCAGGTTAAGGTGAAGAGCTTAAATATAGGTAGATGAAACTGCACATGACCATCGTTTTCCGGAGTATTAAACTCCATGAACAATTCTTGTTTTAGTTAAATATAAATAACATACTTTCAAAAACTTCAAAATAATCTCTTTTTATAAAGTGGGTGGAGATAATATATACCTAAGGATCTGAAGCTAGGTGTAACATCCTAGAATTTTTACATTTTAATTTTGAATATTTAATTAATTTTAAATATTTAAATAATTGATTTCTAAAATATAAATAACTTATATTCAAATATAGGGATTATTTAAACATTTAAATTGCGAATTAAATATTGATTAAATGGATATAATAGCCTTATTTAACTCCTTTTAATTAATAAATAATAATTGTGAACTCATTTTGTAAATTTATTTACAATAATAAATGGTTCGAATAAATAATAAAAAAATTAATTGTTAATAAAACAACTTGATTTTTAATTACATATTTTTATTTTTATTTACATGATTTTTCCATAATTTTAATTTTGAAAATATCTACATTTTCATTTGACGTATATTGTGGCAAACGTTGGTATTTTTGAAATTTCACAAGAGAAGATAATCTGTGTATTTTATTATTGTTCTGGGATTGTATCACATTATTGTATATAATTTATTTTTGTTTCTGCCGTATGGTTCATACTTGAACGAAATGCTATGTAGCGACGTGTCATAATTCGTAAAATAAATCAAACACCACCCTAAGACTTTTCTTTCATTCCCTTCTTTCCATCTGACTTTTCTTTTCTCTCCCCTTCATTTACTGTAAAAAGAAAAGTATGCTCTTCCACTTATAAAATAAAAGTCAAATGAATTACTCCACCAAAAATTATGAAATTAGTTCCTTGAGTTCGTATGGGTATGGGCTTTTAATCCATGTGTTGTTGTTAGTTGCGGCGGTGATTTGGGGATGGTTGAAGTTTGGGCATGAGCTAGGGTTCCATTTTGCTGAAGTTTGGTGAGGCTTGAGGCTAATCAGAGAGTGGGAACGTGTTTCTCATGGCAATGCGAAGGGGAGGTGGCAATTTGGGGTCGAGCGGCATTGAAATGAATGATGGAACATGTAGTACTGTAGCATCTCGACTCTAGGTCACGGTTGTCAGGAGGTGATCAGGTGTTGCTTGGTGGTGACCGGGGCATAGCAGTCGCAAAGAGAGAGTCGATGGTGAAGTGCGTTCATCGAATGGTGGTCTGGTGCTTTGTGTCAATGTGAAATCATGCACGGCAATTTTAGGTTTGGATATATCAGCGTGTGCATGAGTTTGGTTATTGAGGAAGAAGATAGATTAGGGAAAGGTGATTAGTTTAAGTAATTAATTAGTTAATTTAAATAATCCTAAAATCTCATAAACTCGATAACTTTTCCATACGAGCTCTGATTCAGATGTGGTCTTTTGCATTGGACCCGTATCGATGTTATCTACGCATTGGAGTTAGATTCATTGAATTTGGAGCTAGTGAAATTTTGAGCTAAAATCAAACACATCGAACCGGAACGTGAAAGCATCAATTGGAATTTTGGTGAGTTTACTTGTCCCTAAATAAACTATGTGATATATATGTTGCTATAGATTATTATTGAATGTTTGGATGATAGTTTACATACTTTGTTTGATTGTTTGTTTGGATTTGATTCCTGCTTAGAAGCGAATGATATAAATAACCATTGTTTTGCAGGAAACAAAAGCAAGAGGAAGTCGAAGTGTACATAGAGAATCAGATGCTACAGAACACTTTGAAATACACATACATATATGTGACTTATAAGGGACCATTGTAGAGAGACCCTATGGGGTTTCTCGCCAATGTTGATTTTCTTATAATCTTTGGTTGCTTTTATTGATGTTTGTTTGAAATGTTTGTGATATACTGTTTGATTTGTGTAAGTGTCGTTATAGCGATTATCTCTATACCATCATTTATGAAATATCATCTCCTTAAACCTTTGTGTGTGTTAATCTTGTGCTTGTATTTTTACAAAATAAATACTTGGTCACGTTTTTGCACTTTGAAAGTTGCTTAAAACTATATTTTCAAGTATTTTTGAGAATTTTGAAATAAAGAGTAAGTGTGGTTTAAAATTTATAAACAAATTATAAATTTGATTAATTATCTTTTAGGATAACTAATGTTGTTTTAAATTTATAAAAAGACTATAAACTTGATTAACTATCTTTCGAGATAATTAATGTTGCTTTAAATTTATAAAAAGATTATAAATTTGATTCATTAATTATCTTTCAGGACAGTTAATGTTGTTTTAAATTTATAAAAGATTATAAATTTGTTTAATTATCTTTTGGGATAATTAATGTTGTTTTTAATTTATAAAAAGATTATAAATTGATTAATTATCTTTCGAGATGATTAATGTTGTTTTAAATTTATAAAAAGATAATAAATTTGATTAATTATCTTTTGGGATAATTAATGTTGTTTTAAATATATAAAAGAGTTATATCAATTATCTTTTGAGATGATTAACAATGTTTTTCAATTTACAAAGATATTTTTAGTTTATTTATTATCTTTTGGGATAATAAATGTTGTTATAAAGTTATAAATGATAATTTATAAATAAGAAAATCTTTAAAAAGGAATGTCTAAAAATAAAGCTAAGTGTAAATTGTTTTGGCTTTATAGTAAACGATGTTTTAATGACATTTGTTTTTGACCCTTCTTTTTAATACACTTAGAAATATAATTATCTCTTTAGAAGAATATTTTAAAGATTGTTTTTTAAAGTGTTTTACAAATATTTATGATGTGAAAATCATGCACAAGTGTGAGTTAAATGTTTTAAGAGATTTAATTTTCATATACAATCATTTTTCTATTCCCGATAGTTGATTTATTGCTATCGATTTTGCTATCTTCTTTTTGTATCATCAATCTAAGATGATTCGTTGCTTATTTGAGTGTTGATATACTTTGTCGGAAATAACAAAAACCAAAGCGCAAGTGGACGTCAAGCTATGTGAGGTTGCTCCCATTATGGTATCTTTACATGTACTTTAGAATGGATTTGGTTTTATGCACACGGAGATGTGAAATACTCAGATTCTCGATAAGGTTGGAGGGGTCCAGCTTGTACACATTCCGAGAGCTATCGTAGTTCTCAAGTATATTTTCTAGAGGTACACTTTCGGTAAGAGGGGTGCACCCTTCTAATCATTGTTGGAAAATTTCTTTTTCTTTCCTTTTGATGCAAACCTTTGAATTGATTCTTTCTTAATTGCATTAGGAAGTGTCTTACACTCTTCACGATGTTTATTTATTTATGCCCATTCTTTAAGTTTGGCTTTCGATCTTGTTTATGTCTATTCTTTTAAGCTTGGGTTTTGATCTAGTTTGTTTCCATTATTTCATGTATGGATGTTGTTCTTATGAGGAAAACATGTTTCGTGTTTAGCGGCGTAGTCTCACAGAATCATTATATGTTCAACATATTTATTGAGTTTTCTCGCGATGGTTTTCCAAACTGATCCGGGTGTTATTTTATTATAATGCTTGGGTCATACCAAGTATTTTTCCAGATTATCACTGGTGGGACATGGAGCTCATGGAGGAGAGCTAGATGTTCATCTGCCATGGTATTTTTATTTTCTGCTGTATTATTATGTATACCTATCAGCAATTGTAAGTTCGTGAAGTTATAACCGTCCAGGTTAATGATGTTTGTTTTTAACTCTAATATACCATGTATTTTAGAGTGACAGTTGCCTTTGTTAAATTATATGTTATTGTTCTTCCATGAAATTCTGTTTTCCCCTTGTTGTTTTCTTTTTACCCTAACAATCTGTCTTTGCGGTTATTAGATGCTCGGCATTTGAATAGTGTGGATGTATTAAGTGCCAACTTTCGAGGGTCGAAATGGCGAGTCATTACATTTTGTATCAGAGCTGAAGGTTAAGCGAGAAGCTTGCTTTGGTGGGATAAACTCATTTGAGATAGGGTAAGTGATACCCTAGAATGAGTTTGAGTGTATTATATATATACGAGAGCATATTTGTTATTGCTATAAAACCATATCATGTTAATTAGTCTGTTAAGTTTGAATTTTGAATTCTGGTTAAGACGTGAAACACCACGGTATCGATAGAGATTTCAAAACACTTGAACAAGGAAAACAGATACGACACTGATTTTTGAAAAGTTGGTAAATGAAACATTTTACCTAGAATTATATATTTTATATATAAAGGAATATTTTTCAAATTTATATAGTTATTTATAGTGTGTTTTTTGTTAATGATAATATTTCTTTATTATCATTGTTGTTTGATTTGTTATGCTCGAGTAGTTTAGGAGCATTGACAATTGTTTGTTGATTATTGATTTATGCTCAACCAGCTTTTAAGCATTTATTGTTTTGATAATTATGAGAACATTAAAATGAACCCCTTTTAAATTAAGTTTTATAATTTGACTATAAGGTGTTCGATGAAAATGTTAAGTTAAAGTCGTCTTTTAATAAAATTGTTTAATATAATCTAAATGGAAAGATAAGACATTTAAAGGGTAAATAATTCTGAAAAGTTTATTATAATAAAGGGAGGTTATTATAATATAAGATGATTTTAAAGGTACATTTTATATAAGTCTGGTATATAAAATGATTTATATGATGTTATAAAGGGTGTTTTATAATTAAAAAGGATTTTTGAGAATTTAAATCCCGATATTGCTAGAAATGAGTTCAAAAGATTTTAAAAAAAGTAATGGTAGTATTACTTGGAAGCATATATAAGTACAAATATTTCAAAGAGAATTTTTAAGGAAGATACATTTTCTTTGGATAGTTCAGGGAAAACATCTCGATTAGTTTTATGGTAATCTGAATAATTTTCTAAGTGACGATTGAATATTTGCTTAGGCGAACCTTGCAGTGCACTTAGTAAATTATTCTCTTTATTATTCTACAACCGAAATGAGTTCAAATCCGAACGATTCCAATGCCAGTGTTAGTGAATAAATTTTTAAAGTTATTTTATATATAGAAATAGATGCAGTATGATTTCAAAAAGGTTTTGAAATAAAAACCGAGTATTTAATCATAACGACCCGTATTTTTGATAATTAAAACTATTAAATTAAATAAGATTTTGGAATTTAATATTGTGAGAAATTAAAATTTATGATTTATTAATGAGAAAAATAATTAGAATATGATTTAATAATGTTGTTTGAATGTTATTGACAACTATTTTTATGTAATTTCAATCAACTGAAATAATTGTAAATTTAATTTGGTTATAATCGTAAACAAGGAATAAATTAAATGTTGGATTCAATGTTGAAATTATCTGTTATTAATTGAAATAGGTTTATTATGGAATATGAAATCAATTAATCAGTACATAAATTTATTAGCTTTTGTTTGTAAACAATAGACTTAGAAATGTGTTTGAATTACTAATGTGTAATAACTGTTTTAATTATTATTTTATTATTTAATCCATTGAAATTAATTTGAAAATCAATGAAATTTAATGTAATTAAATATTTCAGTTAATATGAGTTAAGATGATAACTATAGAATATGAATGCAATAAAATGTAAACTAATGTTAATTATATTCATAAGGCGATAGTTGATTCAATAATAAGAGTGTAAATCAAAATAAAAGAATTTGATTGAAATTAAAATATAATTAACTGGGGTTTTGTTACAGTTGTAATTGAACGCTGAAATTAATATAATATTTAAATCCTGGATTTAACCTGGAAAATTTATTTTAAAAGATTATAAATTCCTAGTTAATCAAGAATGATGGATATTGTTAACTTTTAATTTAGAATTTTAAAAGTGATTAAATTTATTTTAAAATAATGATTTATTTAATTAACATGAAAATTTGGGTTTTGGGCACTGTTTCGGATTTTGACGAAACATGTTTCATCGGATCCGTAACAGTGAATTATTATAAGATTTCAAGTTTCGTAGCGATCAGACTTATCATTTGATCGTGCAAGCTCGAAACGCGTAGAAATCAATTAAAAGAATATAAATGAATATAATTTGATTTTAAAAGCTAACTTCTGCATACAACGGAATTAGGGTTTCAAACTAGTTCCATTGAGTTTAAAAATATCGAAAACCTATATTTTGATATATGGGATGACCTATTTTCGTTTAGGGGACGAAATGGGCTTTACAGGTCGTTGTTATCGTTTCGATCCAATTAGATCTGTCCATTCAATCTTATCTTTCTCTATCTATATAAATAGAAAAGTTCTAAAACCCTAGCAGCATCTATTTCTAATTTTTGTACGTATTTATCATTCTCATCTGTTCCTTCCTTCCCAATGTCAGACATCAAAACTCTAAATCCCCAATTTCAAATCAAATCAAAAATTCAAACTACTCAAACTATGTCATATAATAAATCTTTAGAAAGCTCTCGATGAACATAAACTACTCATGCAATTGATTTTTCAATTGGAGTCACGGTTTGGCTAGTATTTGGCGAAGAAGTTTCGACCGTTGAAACTAAGGTTGTCGTTTTAATGGTGGATCTTCGGCTTTGGAACGATCGGAGGGAACCATGGCGTAGAGCTTGGCGAATGGAGTCGATCCATATGGTTAGTTTGGTCTATAATTGCCTTGAGTTGGCTAGAAAATTGCTCAAAGGCGGCGGCGGTGGTCAGGCATTAGCGGTGCTTGGGGTATGTGCGCGTGGCGAGGAGGGCCAGCCGGAGGTGGGGAGGCTTGTGGTGACGATGGATCTTGGTGCAGGTGGCCGTAGCGGCAGCGGTTGGTGGGTTTAGGGTGGCGGCCGTGTTCATTTGGTTCTTGATTACTTGCATACGAGGGTTTGGAGAGGTAACGTAAATTACGTTTTTGCCCTCAATTTATTTTAATTTAATTTTTAAATTTCCACGTCTAACTAGCATAACTTTTGCATACGAGCTCTGATTCACGCGCGGTTTCTTCCGTTGGGATCATATCAAAATTCCGAACAGCATGGAACTAGTTTGGTTAAATATGAAACTGTTAGATTTTTGGGCTTTTATTGGAATTTAAATCGACTGTAAATCAAAGTTGAGTGATTTAACCCACTCACGAAATACTAAACCTTCTTATGTTAGTTGAATTAAATTTATGAATTGATAATAATTTTATTGATTGTTGTTTGGTAATTTAAATTGTCATTTAAATTTAATTTGAATTTATATTGACTTAAATTGCCATTTAAATTAATATTGAATTTAAATTGTTAGTTAAATACCTAATAATGATAACTAGTAATTGTTGTGATTTATTAGCTGATTTGGATGTTGATTATGATGGATGTTATTTGTTGACATTTTGGATGATTGGCGGTTAATATCTCCACTATGGTTTGAAATGATACATACCCGAATGATCTTATAGATTAGGTAAAATCGTTATGGGTTGAAATGATACATACCCGAGCAATTTTATCGATTTGGAAATTATTGATTCATGATACGGGTTGAAATGATATATATCCGAAAATCTTAACTATTTTAGGTTGAAATGATACATACCATATCACTTGACCATAGGGTAGAAAATTATATACGGACACCATTGGTCGGTTTTAAATTATTTTCTAAATGGTAAAATATGTATGATTTATAAATTTGATTTTAAATTTAATTTAATGATTTTATTTAAAGAATTTTTTTTTGTTTGGAAAATAATTTATTTTATATGTTTTAAAGCTTCAAATTATAAGTTAATATATGATTTGAAATGAAAATTTAGATTTTAACTTATAATTTTATTTAGTTTTAAATATATAATTTTAAAAGTTTAAAATTTAATTTAATAAAATATTCAACATAGTTTTAATATATATATATTAAATATAATATAATATAATAAATATAGTTTTAATTTAAGATAATAAATATAGACTTTTATAATAACTTTAATAGATAAAGATTTTTGTAAAAGTTTTAGAATTTTTTAAAAGGTTCTATAAGGAATTTATAAAAGTTTTGTAAGAGATTTTATAATGGATTTTATAAAAGATTTTATAACGGATTTTTATAATGGTTTTATAAAGGAGTTATAAAGGTTTTAAAGGATTTTATAAAGGGTTTTATAAAAGAATTTGTATAAAAAGATTTGGAAACGTTTTTAAAGAAATTTGCGTAGAGGTTTATGAAAAGGGGAAGAGTTGTAAACTGTTTTGGAATTTATAAATAGCTTTATAAATGGTTCTAAAGCATATAAATAGTTTAAAAATGGTTTGAGCGAGATTTATAAATTATTTTCGAAATTTATTGAAAGAAATCTTCCTTGGTATTTATGAATATATTTATACTTTTGGAATAAGTATATGGATATCTTGATTTGAAGGTATAAACTGTTTCTTGGATTTATTATTAAAAATGTTTTATAGAATGACCACGGTGTGAAATACGTGTTTGGTTGTTAAAGAGACCGAGGTCGGATATTGTCATACTCTCTGCCAATTCCGAAACCACTTTAACAACTGTGCACATGGTGGAGAATCCAGAACGAAGTAGGATGGTTTTATAGAATGACCACGGTGTGAAATATGTGTTTGGTTGTTAAAGAGACCGAGGTCGGATATTGTCATACTCTCTGCCAATTCCGAAACCACTTTAACAACTGTGCACATGGTGGAGAATCCAGAACGAAGTAGGATGGTTTGGCGAACGCTACTGGTATGAGGTAAGAATGCAGCCCTGACTTTCGGGTCGGCTTGATATGACTAAAACAGAAGGCATAACCCGGCCAAGTGAGGTCGCTCCTCCGATCGAACACTTCGATACCATATTTGTTACTTTGTGATTGATTTTGTGGCCACCTTTGATTTAATTATGGGAGTGTTGCTTCGAGGTGGGTGGTAGCGGCAGCTATGCGTACCAGCCTGGTTCCACAAAACGGTAGAATCCTATAATGGTACTGCCTCGTGTGCCTTGTCATATGCCTTATCGAGCCTACTACGATTTTGGTTTGTGTCGTACCTATGGAGTGCTCCCTGATAGCCCACCAGTTTACGGTGGAGTTTACAGTACTGTATAGACTACGATGCTTATATAAAATGTGTTAAGAGGGATATGGGTAACGCCTTAACGCTATTTTAATACTTTATTTTACTGATATATACTACATATATAGCGTATTTGACTACATATAGATAGTTTAACAGATCCTTAGGAGTTGGAAAATTCTGGAATATCTCTAAGTTATTGCACGCACGTTATACACTGGATAGGAGATGTAAAATCCCGTTAACATCTCTGAAGCCATTACACTCATATTTACTTATTGTTGATTTAACTTACATAAGATCTTTTAGTTCTGACTCGAGTGTTTTGTCTTTTCATTACGCTTGGGTCAGCTTGAGCATTTCAGTGTTGAAGACTTTATTTCTGGAGGACGAAGACGGAGTCTGGTATATTATATTATTAGTAATTTTCCACTGCATCATTATTGGTATGTCGTTGTTTGTACTCTCATTGTTGTAAAAATTGTGTAATCAAAGGTATATTATAAACAGCTTTATGAACTGTTTATTTGATTATTATATTTTGTCATTCCGTTGTGAGATTCTTTGTTATGTTTTTCCTTCTTTTCTCTTATTTTCTTATTTACCCCCATTGACAATCCTCCCTTTTGAATGGTTTGAGTTAGAGATGTGTGGTTTATTGTCGATTTAAACCGTCCAAAAAAGTGGGTCGTTACAGTAGGTATCAGAGTTTTGGTTTAGAGATACCTTAGCCTGTTCGGGGTTAACTCATTAGAGATTGGGTTATTAATACCCTCGAATAAGTTTGAGAGTGTGTGTATATATATATATGAGTGAGCGTATTTGTTACAGATATAAAAATATTTTGTATTGTGTTAATTTGTTCTGTTGAGTATTTACGAATTCTGGTCGGTACATAGGACGCTATGGCATCGATAGGAATTTCTAAACACTTAATAGGGCAGACCGACACAATATTGTTTTTGAAATATAGGTAAATGAAATAATTTTACCTAGTATTATATTTTGTATATAAAAGAATAAATTTTATAAATGGATAAAGTTGTATGTGATATGTTTGTTGTGAGGAATGCGGAATATGGATCTTAAGGCTAGGAATAACACTAGAGGGGGGTGAATAGTGTTTTTAAGAAATTACTAAATCTTTTTGAGTTTATGTTAATTTGAACACAAATGTATGCCAAATTCAGACACAGATATAATCACAGAAACAAACACAGATGCAGAAATAAAGTAAATGCAGTAAAGGAAAGAACACACCGAATTTTATACTGGTTCGGAGTTACCCTACATCCAGTCCCGCACAACTAAGTACGGATTTCCTTTCAAAAGCAATTCAACAATTACAACCCTCGGTTTCAAGGCTACGAGGTACACCCTCCAGAATCACAATCCTCTGGGTAGAGAAACTTGATTTCCGGGGCAACAAGTTCACCCAATTGATTTCCAAGGCTACAATCACACCTTTTCTCGCTTGATTGATTTCCAAGGCTGCAATCACACCTTTTCTCGCTAGATAGATTACAAAGAAGCTTATAACTCTGAATAGCACTTGGATCTTGTTGAGATAGTGATAGAGAATCAAACCAGAGATAATCTACTTAGATTCAATGTTGATTTCGGCAGAGTAATGATAGGATTTTGAATAAGAAAATATGGAAGAAGAAGAGAAGTAACCCAGAAAATCTGATATAAAATTCGTTGAAACTAACCCCTATTTATAGAAGAACAACAGTCATGTCCATTCGTGAAAGGTTATGGCGAATAGACACTTCTTTTGAAATTCAAATTTTGAAACTAACTGACACTATGTCGACATGGGGTACTAGGGCATGTCGACATCCCAAAGGAAATTTTGAAGATTTGATTTTCTTTGAAAATAACCTTTATCTTATATTAAAACTATTTTAAACTTTATAAATTTACTTGACTATAGATAAAATACATAGATAAATATAGAGAAAAATATATATATAATTTTACTGTAATTTTATATTTAAATCGAAGTATAAAGATAGTTTAAAACAAACGAAGTTTAAAAACATGAGTTTATTAAAAACAAAAACAAAGAATATTTTAAGGCTAAAACATCTTTTTTTTAAATCATTTGAAAATATAATTTTTAAGGCTAAAACATTTTGAAAAGCAATTTTGAAAATCATTCCGAAGTTGTTTTGAAAAAAAATTTGAAGTAGTTTTGCAAGCTTCTTCCTGTAGAATATCTCATCATATCAGGACTCGAGAACTTGTACAAAACTAGGATGTTCGTGGGTTTGTAAGCCACTTGTCGTAGGTTTGTAAGCTACTTGTCGTGGGTTTGTAAGCCACTAAAAAGGTAGAAATGGGTTCCATCCCAAAAGAAAAATGGAGTGAAGATTTCAGTGCTATTGTGAAGTTTTAACAAAATTATAGACTCAATACTTATCTTGAAATCTTGAACTCTTGATAATCTTGATACTCATGAGTCTTCAATCTTGATATATTGAATCTCTATACTGTACAGTCTTCATTCTTGGTACCTGCATGGTTAAATCCTGCATATACATATATATCTAAACTATAATGTTAGTATTTATATTTTATAATCTTATTCTAAGGTTGTTGTCATCAAAACCATCATCTCATGGACTAACAATCTCCCCCTTTTTGATGATGACAACCTTTGTTTATAAAATATTACTTCTATCCTAATAACTCCCCCTAAAACTGATAACTCCCCCTTAATCTATGCCTAACTACCCTATTTTATATTTCTCCCCTTTTGTCATCAACAAAAAACAAACTAACTCTAAACTATATAACTCTTAGTCTAATATCCTATGATGATAGTGTTATCATCAATACTTACTTGTAAACCTAAAACTTAGTCCTAAATTACAAACTCTCCTAACTAAGAATCTAAATAATAAAACATATATAAGAACACACATTATTTATTAATTATATATTTGTTTATATTTACATTTTTCGTAGAGATCGTAAAAAAACAAACAACAAATAGAAGAGAAGAAACTAATGTGAGTCTTTGAACATGGGAGATCTATGAACCGAACAATTTGGATAGTGGAAACAGAAATTTCCACGTTGTTCGACAAGATTTCCATCTTTGTCAAAGCACACTTCGCCAACGCAAACGACTTTGTCGTTGTCTTCCGTATGCTCTACTTCCATTGGTTCTTCTTCTTCTTCTTCACTTTCCTCTTGTTCATTATCTCCTGAAGAGTCCTCGTCAATCAAGATTGGGTTAGCATGATTATCCATAAGAAATTTTTGCAAATTCCTAAGGATTTTGCCTTGCCTCTCTTCTTCTTTGGTCATTCGAAGTTGCATCACTTGAATTTTAGTCATTAACTGAAGGGTATCTTTCAGAGAATCCTCCATTTTCATTACACGAGCGAGCGTTGATTGTTGAAACGGACCAGAAGTAGGCGATGGAAACGAAAAAGTTGATTTTAAGTTTGATTTGGAAGAGGAGGCCATTGATAAAATGATTTCAGAAGATAGAATAGAAAGAGAACAGAGAGAATGAAGAAAATTTCGAAATAGGAGAAATTTATAACCACTTATTTGAATTTTGGTGGGAAAAATTTTAAAATTTAAAAAACGTTATATGTCGACATGGGTCTAGGGGGGATGTCGACATGGTTCTTGAATTTTTGCCTATTTAATTTATTTTGAATTAATTTTTAATTATACTTGTTATTTATATTTTATATTTCAGTTAATGAACAAATAACTAATTCTCTTCTTAATTTAGTAAATGTAGATTCATTTAAGGGTTTTGTTAAGATATCAGCAATTTGATTTTCAGAATTGACATAGTCGAGAGTAATTACTTCTCTACTTATATTATCTCTGAGAAAATGGTGTCTGATATCAATATGTTTAGTTCGAGCATGTTGAGTAGTATTTTTGGATAAATATATTGCACTAGTATTATCACAATAAATTGGTGATTTTGAGATATTTAAACCAAAATCTTTTAAAGTTTGTTGCATATATATTACTTGAGAACAAGCCAAAGCAGCAGAAATATACTCTGCTTCAGTTGTTGATAGAGAAACTGTGTTTTGCTTTTTACTAAACCAGGAAATCAGAGAATGCCCTAAAAAGTGACAAGTTCCACTTGTACTTTTTCGGTCTGATTTACAACCAGCATAATCAGCATCACAGTAAGATATTAAATCAAACGAATCATTTTTAGGATAAAATAAGCCATAGTCAAAGGTGTGTTTAACATATCTTATAATACATTTTATAGCTTTTAAGTGAGTTTCTTTAGGTTGGGATTGATACCTTGCACAGATACAGACACTATGCATTATATCAGGTCTACTCGCAGTGATATAGAGTAGTGATCCAATCATTCCTCTATATAATTTTTGATCTACATCTTTCGAGAGATCTTCTTTACTAAGGTACTTATTGGTTGCCATGGGAGTGGGTTTTCCACTCGCAGTAGTCAAACCAAATTTACTAACTAGATCTTTAGCATATTTTTCTTGACTAATAAAGATACCATTATCTAATTGTTTTATTTGTAATCCTAAAAAGAAGTTTAATTAACCCATATGACTCATCTCAAACTCTTTTGTCATTATTTCAGAAAATTCTTTATTCATTTCAAAATTAGTTGATCCAAAAATGATATCATCTACGTAGACTTGTACTAGTTGAATATCATTTTTATTTCTTTTAATAAAAAGAGTATTATCTACTTTACCTATTTCAAAATTTGATTGTAATAAGTAAGATCTTAGTCTATCATACCAGGCTCTATGAGCTTGCTTTAGACCATATAGAGCTTTCTTAAGTTTGTAAACATGATTTGGAAATTTATCATTTTCAAAAAGTAATGGTTGTTTAACAAATACTTCTTCTTTTACAAAACCATTTAAAAATACACTTTTAACATCCATTTGAAATAGTTTGAAATTATTATGATTTGCGAAAGCAAGTAGAATCCTAATGTCTTCTAATCTTGCTACAGGGGCAAAGGTTTCATCAAAATCTATTCCTTCTTCTTGACAATAACCTTGAGCGACTAACTGGGCTTTATTTCTAACAACCTCTCCTTGTTCATTCATTTTATTTTTATAAACCCATTTAGTTCCAATTATTGTTTTATTTTCAGGTCTAGGAACAAGTTCCCAAACATCATTTCTAGTGAATTGATTAATTCTTCTTGCATAGCCAAAATCCATGAATCATCAGTTGATGCTTCTTTTGGATTTTTGGGTTCAATAGTTGATATAAAAGCTACATTACTCATTTGACTTAGTTGATTTCTAGTTTTAACAACAGATTGCATATCTCCAAGTATATTTTCTATAGGGTGATCTTTTAAAAGTTTAATCCTTTTATTAGGATGATTTAATTCATTATTAGTTTCAGTTGACTCTTGGTTTTGAGTGATTAAATCCTCTTCATCATTTATTTCTCCAAAATTTTTGAAATTTTCATCAAATGAAACATGCATTGTTTCTTCGATGGTATTAGTTCTTAAATTAAATACTCTGTATGCTTTACTTCTATTAGAATATCTGATAAAGATACCTTTGTCGGATTTAGGATCAAATTTATCTAAGTTATCTTTTGTATTTAAAATAAAACATTTACTTCCAAAAATTCTAAAATAAGATACCTTAGGTTTCTTTGAGTAAATAAGTTCATAAGATGTCTTATAAGTTAAAGGTCTAATTAGAATTCTATTTAAAATATAACAGGCGATAGCAACTGCTTCTGCCCAAAAGTACTTTGGTAAATTACTATCAGAAAACATAGTTCTCACACACTCTTGAATCGTCCTATTTTTACACTCTACTACTCCGTTTTGTTGTGGAGTTCTTGGAAATGAAAAATTGTGAATTATTCCCTTTTTATTGCAGAATTCTTCAAACTTTTCATTTTCAAATTCACCACCGTGATCACTACGGATGGTTATAATTTTTTGAGAAAATTGATTTTGAACCCTTTTTGAAAAATTCTTAAAATATTCAAAAGTATCACTTTTATGTTTCAAAAATATTGTCCATGTAAATCTAGAATAATCATCTACAATTACAAAAACATATTTACTGTGATTTAATGACTGAATTTGAGATGGACCAAATAAATCAAGATGAAGTAATTCAAGAGGTTTTGAAGTTGACATCAAATCTTTTAATTTAAAGGAACTTTTTCTAAGTTTTCCTAGTTGACATGCATCACATAGACTATCTACTTTAAAATTCATTTTAGGGAGGCCTCTTATTAGATCATGTTTTGACAGTCTAGATAAGAGTTTGAAATTCAAATGCCCAAATCTCTTATGCCAAATCCAAGGGTCACTTGCATTTGCCAAAAGACACAAGTTATCATTTGAAATTTTCATGCTAAGAATATAAATATTCTTTTTCCTAATTCCCTCAAATATTATGGTTGAATTATTATCTTCAATGTGACACTTATCTTTTTCAAATTTAATTTTATATCCTTTATCGCATAGTTGACTTATACTTAGCAGATTGTGTTTCAGATTCTTAACTAGCAAAACATTAGTAATAATAGGAGTTTCAGAGTTACCGACTTTGCCGATGCCGATTACATAACCTTTTGAATTATCTCCAAAGTTAACCAGTCCTCCGTCTTTGTATATTATATCATTCAGCATATCTGAATTCCCAGTCATGTGTCTAGAACATCCACTATCGAGTATCCATTTGTTCTTTTTGATTTGCTCAGTTTGTTTGTTCTGGATTGATTCCTCAACTCCCATAAAGCATGATTCCTGCACATCAAACAATCTTAGTAGACAACTTGTATTTGAATATTGATTATATGCAGACTCAAGAGACAATGATGATCTGAATATTTCTAAACATGCATTAACAAATTTCTTAAACATAGCCATTTTAAAAAAACTTTTTCAAAAATCAGATTATGAAACTTTTGAAAACCTTGCTCTGATACCAAATGTGAGGAATGCGGAATATGGATCTTAAGGCTAGGAATAACACTAGAGGGGGGGTGAATAGTGTTTTTAAGAAATAACCAAATCTTTTTGAGTTTATGTTAATTTGATAACAAATGTATGCAAAATTCAGACACGGATATAATCATAGAAACAAACACAGATGCAAAAATAAAGTAAATGCAGTAAAGGAAAGAACACACTGGATTTTATACTGGTTCGGAGTTACCCTACATCCAGTCCCGCACAACTAAGTACGGATTTCCTTTCAAAAGCAATTCAACAATTACAACCCTCGGTTTCAAGGCAACGAGGTACACCCTCCAGAATCACAATCCTCTGGGTAGAGATACTTGATTTCCGGGGCAACAAGTTCACCCAATTGATTTCCAAGGCTACAATCACACCTTTTCTTGCTTGATTGATTTCCAAGACTACAATCGCACCTTTTCTCGCTAGATAGATTACAAAGAAGCCTATAACTCTGAATAGCACTTGGATCTTGTTGAGAGAGTGATAGAGAATCAAACCAGAGATAATCTAGTTAGATTCAATGTTGATTTCGGTAGAGTAATGATAGGATATTGAATAAGAAAATATGGAAGAAGAAGAGAAGTGAAAAACCAGAAAATCTGATATAAAATTCATTGAAACTAACCCCTATTTATAGAAGAACAACAGTCATGTCCATTCGTGAAAGGTTATAGCGAATAGACACTTCTTTTGAAATTCAAATTTTGAAACTAACTGACACTATGTCGACATGGGGTACTAGGGCATGTCGACATCCCAGAGGAAATTTTAAAGATTTGATTTTCTTTGAAAATAACCTTTATCTTATATTAAAACTATTTTAAACTTTATAGATATACTTGACTATAGATAAAATACATAGCTAAATATAGAGAATAATATATATATATATATAATTTTACTATAATTTTATATTTAAATCGAAGTATAAAGATAGTTTAAAACAAACGAAGTTTAAAAACACGAGTTTATTAAAAACAAAAACAAAGAATATTTTAAGGCTAAAACATCTTTTTTTAAATCATTTGAAAAGATAATTTTTATGGCTAAAACATTTTGAAAATCATTCCGAAGTTGTTTTGAAAAACATTTTGAAGTAGTTTTGCAAGCTTCTTCCTGTAGAATATCTCATCATATCAGGACTCGAGAACTTGTACAAAACTAGGATGTTCGTCGGTTTATAAGCCACTTGTCGTAGGTTTGTAAGCTACTTGTCGTGGGTTTATAAGCCACTAAAAAGGTAGAAATGGGTTCCATCCCAAAAGAAAAATGGAGTGAAGATTTCAGTGCTATTGTGAAGTTTTAACAAAATTCTAGACTCAATACTTATCTTGAAATCTTGAACTCTTGATAATCTTGATACTCATGAGTCTTCAATCTTGATATCTTGAATCTCTATACTGTACAGTCTTCATTCTTGGTACCTGCATGGTTAAATCCTGCATATACATATATATCTAAACTATAATATTAGTATTTATATTTTATAATCTTATTTTAAGATTGTTGTCATCAAAACCATCATCTCATGGACTAACATTTGTTTGTTAGGAAATGAAATTTTATAAATATTGGTTGCAAAATAGGATTTGCAAATAAAGTGAATATGAACTGGAAATTTGAGAACTTAAGTTCCGGGGTTTTGGAATTGGTTTTCAAAGATTTTAGAATATAATATTAGTATTATTTGGAAGTATTTTCGGATAGAAATATTTTCAGTGTAGTTTGAAAGAAATGTTTTAAATTTTTTTAGAGGAAATAAGTTCTATACTCACCTCTTCTGTCACTGGAAAATAATTTCGGTAATGATCGCGACATCATCGATGTTCATTTTCGAGTTTCAAAGTAGGAAGACCACTGTAGATGCTTTGCTACACATTTGTCTTGATAAATTTTTCTTCTTCTTAAGTATGATTTGATATATATATATATATAAGATAAGAGTGTGTATATATATATATTATTTCAAGATCATTTGAAATGGAACCCGGTATTTAGTTCTTAAGATTCTATAAATTAGGGATTTCAATTATTGTAATGAAATGAAATCTTAACTATTTTAATAGTTGAAAACTTCTAAAATGAAAAATAAGAAATTAGAAGCTAAGTGATTAATGAAACTGTAATGAAATTGGAGATTTGTCACTTATAAATTAAAGGGTAATGAAATTTAGAAGATGTAAATTATTGAATTTTTGCTAACTAAAATGAATAAGATAAGTTTGTATAACACTCAATTACATTCTAAAAACATATATAAAACTTACAGAAATGTTTAAAAGTTGTAATGTTAATATGAATATGTAATAGAATTTTATACAAGTAAAACATAAGCAATGGAGTTATGTCTACAAATAATAATTATGATGTGCAAGAAATATTTTAAACATAAGTTAATATTTTTAAATGCTAGTAATTAAATTAAATAGAAAAAAGTGAATACTGTTTAATTAAATGATTATAAACTCAAGAAAATGACTGAAATGATTCATTGATGAATATTAATATTAAAATGGATATCAAGGTTATAAGTAAATAATAAATGTGGAAAAAACTGCAATGAAATGGATGAAATACTTTAAAAATGGATTCATTAAATCAAATATTGAATGAGAAATAAATTGTGTAAGTAACGAAGGAAAATTAATAAAAGATAATTATTATATGAATGAATTAAAACAAATGAAAAGTAAATAATGATGTGAAAAGAAACCAATAGCATAAAATATGTAAATTGTGCGTAAATCATTTTATTCGCATAATAGTTTTGATTCAGATTTGAATACAAGATAATAATTCACACCCGTTCGAATTAGGATTTTTCGTCCGATTCTTGACGGCCAACAATTGATATGAATTTTTGATATGAATTTGAAGTTTTCTATCATGATTTATGGCTATGCAAGGAAAATGGAAATTTCAAATCAAGAAATCGGATCAGAGTCCGCACTAGAGTGGTCAGGTTAACAATACTAGTTCGAAAGTGAAATGTGTGTATTCAAGCAAGCGTTAGAATTGATACTGTGTATAAAAGATTTATGTACATCGTGCAAATTTAAATAATACTTAAATTCTTTGTTGTTTTGGCTGATGGGAAGTTTGGGAAATGATACTTCAAACTGTTTAAGATTGTATGAATAATCTATTAAGTAATTATCTAAGGCTATTGAGTATAGGGTACGCTTAGTAGTTTATTTATCATCCTTGTACGATGAAAAGTTTCTAAACTAAACAAACCATTAGTTTTGGGTTCTATGGATGTGTGATGGATTCTTTTGTTGCATATGATGGTCGTGCTGTTTTGTTTGCATATGTTTTGTGTTGATTTTCTTTTATTACTAATTGAAACAACTAAATATTTCTCTTTTACATAATTCTCACTATTTTGGATTATATAAGTGGAATACAGGTTTATGGAAGCAATAGCTGCTGCTTTTGGTTTCATAAATAAAGTTGTTTGCCCGACAAATAGGTACATTTTTGGATTACGGTTTTGGAACGATATTTTATTGTTTTTCCCATGGTTTGGGATGTTTATTATTGAAATATGATATATATATATATATATATATTGTAATTATTATTTTTTCGGACCTAACCGGGTAAAGGAGACTCTGTTGAAATTTTTCGTTAATTTAGGACTTAGAAATTTTTTGTGAAGTTGAGTTATTTTCAAAATTTTTATTAAACTAAATTTTGAATAAAATTATATCAAATTTCTTAATTCCTTCTTGTTCCTTTTCGGGGACGAAAAGTTTTGAGTGGGAGAGAGTGTAACGACCCGTATTTTTGATAATTAAAACTATTAAATTAAATAAGATTTTGGAATTTAATATTGAAAACTTATGATTTATTAATGAGAAAAATAATTAGAATATGATTTAATAATGTTGTTTGAATATTATTGACAACTATTTTTATGTAATTTCAATCAATTGAAATAATTGTAAAGTAAATTTGGTTATAATTGTAAATAAGGAATAAATTAAATGTTGGATTCAATGTTGAAATTATCTTTTATTAATTGAAATAGGTTTATTATGGAATATGAAATCAATTAATTAGTACATAAATTTATTATCTTTTGTTTGTAAACAATAGACTTAGAAATGTGTTTGAATTACTAATGTGTAATATATGTTTGAATTATTATTTTATTCTTTAATCCGTTGAAATTAATTTGAAAATCAATGAAATTTAATGTAATTAAATATTTCAGTTAATATGAGTTAAGATGATAAATGTAGATTATGAATGCAATAAAATGTAAACTAATGTTAATTATATTCATAAGGTAATAATTGATTCAATAATAAGAGTGTAAATCAAAATAAAAGAATTTGATTGAAATTAAAATATAATTAACTGGGGTTTTGTTACAGTTGTAATTGAATGCTGAAATTAATGTAATATTTAAATCCTGGATTTAATATGGAAAATTTATTTTAAAAGATTATAAATTCCTGGTTAATCAAGAATGATGGAAATTGTTAGCTTTTAATTTAGAATTTTAAAAGTGATTAATTTTTTTTAAAATAATGATTTATTTAATTAACATGAAAAATTAGGTTTTAGGCACTATCTTGGATTTCGATCAAACCAGTTTCATCGGATCCATAACAGTGAATTATTCTAAAAGTTCAAGTTTCGTAGCGATCGGACTTATCGTTTGATCGTGCGAGCTCGAAACGCATAGAAATCAATTAAATGGATCTTGGTGCAGGTGGCCATAGCTGTAGCGGTTGGTGGGTTTAGGGTGGCGGCCGTGTTCATTTGGTTCTTGATTGCATGTGTACGAAGGTTTGGAGAGGTAACGTAAATTACGTTTTTACCCTCGATTTATTTTATTTTAATTTAATTTTTAAATTTCCACCTTCTAACTGGCATAACTTTTGCATACGAGCTTCAATTGAAGCACGGTTCTTCCATTGGGATCGTATCGAAATTCTAGATAACATGGAACTAGTTTGGATGAATTCTGAGACTGTTGGATTTTTGGGCTTTTATTGGAATATAAATCGACTGTAAATCAAAGGTGAGTGATTTAACCCACTCACAAAATACTAAACCTTCTTATGTTAGTTGAATTAAATTTATGAATTGATAAGAATTTTATTGATTGTTGTTTGGTAATTTAAATTGTCGTTTAAATTTAATTTGAATTTATATTGAATTAAATTTCCATTTAAATTAATATTGAATTTAAATTGTTAGTTGAATACCTGATAATGCGAACCAGTTAATCGTTGTGATTTATTTGCTGATTTGGATTTTGATTGTGATGGATGTTATTTGTTGACATTTTGGATGATTGGCTGTTTATATCTCTGTTATCACTTTGGGTTGAAAAGATATATACTCGAATGATCTTATAGATTCGGGAAAATCGTTATGGGTTGAAATGATACATACCCGAGCGATTTTATTGATTTGGAAATTATTGATTTGGGATACTTGTTGACATGATATATACCCGGAAAACTTAACTATTTTGGGTTGAAATGATACATACCTTATCACTTGACCATAGGGTAGAAAATTATATATGGACACCGTTGGTCGGTTTTAAATTATTTTCTAAATGGTAAAGTATGTTTGATTTAAAATTTTGATTTTAAATTTAATTTTATGATTTTATTTAAAGATTTTTTTTATATTTGGAAAATAATTTATTTTATATGTTTTAAAGCTTCAAATTATAAGTTAATATATGATTTTAAATGAAAATTTAGATTTTAACTTATAATTTTATTTAGTTTTAAATATATAATTTTAAATAGTTTAAAATTTAATTTAGTAAAATATTCAATATAGTTTTAATATATATATTTTAAATTTAATACAATATAATAAATATAGTTTTGATTTATGATAATAAATATAGACTTTTATAATAACTTTAATAGATAAAGATTTTTGTAAAAGATTTTAGAATTTTGTAAAAGGTTCTATAAGGAATTTATAGAAGTTTTGTAAGAGATTTTATAATGGATTTTTATAATTGTTTTATAAAGGAGTTATAATGGTTTTAAAGGATTTTATAAAGGGTTTTATAAAGGAACTTGTATAAAAGGATTTAGAAGCATTTTTAAAGGAATTTGCGTAGAGGTTTATGAAAAGGGGAAGAGTTGTAAACTATTTTGGAATTTATAAATAACTTTATAAATGGTTATAAAGCATATAAATAGTTTATAAATGGTTTGAGAGAGATTTATAAATTATTTTCGAAATTGATTGTAACAACCCGCATATTCTACGATTGAATATTTAAATATTTTATTTAAATATAGAATCGTTAATCAGATTGAAGTCCAAAAAGCTACTTTTTGCAAACAGTCGAATTAGGACTCGAG
Organism: Allium fistulosum; assembly: GCA_030737815.1. NCBI lineage: Eukaryota > Viridiplantae > Streptophyta > Magnoliopsida > Asparagales > Amaryllidaceae > Allium > Allium fistulosum. The sequence continues at coordinate 907,059,714 of CM060903.1, forward strand.
ACCACTTCCATTGAGTTCAAAATGTCGTTTGCGACCTTTTTGAGTATAAACTTCGATATGTTTGGAGTTAGTGGAATTTTGCTACTTTTCACTTTGGACTTGGGTTTGGGTTCAGCCCTTAACCCCACTTAACCCCCTAGCTCTCTAACTCTTCATCCATTCACTCCCATTTCATTTCATTTCATTTCTTCAAGCAAACTGAAAATGGTGGAGAGGAAGAGGAATTAGAAATTACAAAACCCTAGTTCCATTTGCAAATTCTTGTTCTAGCTCCAAATTCAAAGAGAATCCATTGGTAAGCATCTCCTTCTTCTTCTCCAACTCATTCTCTTATCAATTTCAGAAATTCCTAAACCTAACTTAGGAAGTGTTTCTCTTTTTAGCCTTGATTCAAGGTTGTTGAGTTGGAATTGAAGTGCGATTGCTCTCGCCATTTGCTCTATAGCTTCTTCTTCATTGTTTTGGGTTTAAAGGTGAGATTTTTATCTCACACCTATGTTTATAATTATCTTTGATTGTTAGGTATGAATTCCTAACACTTCTTCATGTGCATTTGCTCTTGATTTGGATTGGTTTTGTGAATATTCCGATTTTTGGGTTTCTAAGTCAAATTTATGTGAAAATCCTTTTATGAATGTTTGATCATGCTTTTGGTAATGCACCGAGGAGCATATAGGGCCGGGTTGTCGATTGGCATAAACCCTTAGAGCCAATGTTCATCCGGTTGCATTTTGGAAGAGTTTTCACTTCATTTTGTATAGGCTGAAAAACAGCCCAGGCATGATTCAGTCGACTGAATTCTCTGTTCAGTCGACTGAACCTGGAACCCGAAAGTTTCCAGGCATGATTCAGTCGACTGAAAACTCTATTCAGTCGACTGAACCTGGAAACAGAAAGGTTCCAGAACCTGGAAAATTTCCAGATACAGGGTCAGTCGACTGAAAACTCTGTTCAGTCGACTGAACCTACTGTTTCAGTCCAGTTTGCCTTTTTGGATTGAATTCTCAATTTAAATCGATTAGTGATGATCCTATTTGTCGTTATCATTTATTTTCTTCATTGATGACTTCTTCTCGGGATTTCTAAGAATGTCGCTCGCCTCTCTTGTCTTCACTAAGTCGTACCGTTTTGACGGGGCGCTGCCCCGCACCCCGCCGTGGGCGCTGCCCCCTGGACCCCCATGGCCTGACCGGGAAGGTCGAACCCTGTACACCTCTGCGTAGGCGATCCTATCTGAAAAACATTCATCATAATTTCTACTATGATGGTTTTGGGATTGATTTCTTTGAACTTTACTCACGTCTTCGAACGTGAATTTTTATGATTGATTGTTTCTATAATCACTTCTATGATTTGTCACTTCAAAATATAAAGGTTTTCTATACTAGTATTAAATATCAAAATTCTTTCATCAAAGCGATTTCAACACTATTTTAAATATCAAAAGTTCGTTTTCTCAAACCGATTTCCAATCTACTAGTATATACAAGCCTTTACTTCACTCGGATGAGAAATCGACTTAAACGACTTAGTAAAACGAGTGGTATGAAACGCTTGCGTTCACTTCGTCGGTTAGCTCTTGGACTTGTTCGATTGAACCCTTTTTGTGACAATTTTCTAGTGCAGATCTACAATCTGTTCGTAAATATTTGAGTTAAGCAAGTGGTTATGGGACATGAAGCTAAACTCTTATATTTACTAGCTTAGTGTAATCGACACTTCTTTATGATCGATGATGATCATTTTATGATTTAGACTAGCAATTGTGCGATGTCTCTTTGTCCATATGAAGGACTGTACCTCATTTTATTGAGCTTCGTCTCATTTATCGCATGGGTCGTATCTTTCTAGATACGTCGATGTTTATTTATGCATGGGGCGTATCTTTCTAGGTGCGTCGATGCTAGAACATGGGTCGTACCTATTTAGGTGCGTCGATGTTTATTTACTTCGTGGAGCAATCAGCTCAATAAGTCGGGGCATGGGGCGTATCTATTTAGGTGCGTCGATGTTCGTCTATGCATGGGTCGTATCTTTCTAGGTGCGTCGATGTTCGACTTTGTATGGGGTGTATCTTTCTAGGTGCATCGATGTTAGACATTACATGGGGCGTATCTTTCTAGTTGCGTCGATGTTTATTTATGCATGGGGCGTATCTTTCTAGGTGCGTCGATGCTAGAGCATGGGTCGTATCTTTCTAGGTGCGTCGATGTTCGACTTTGCATAGGGTACGTCTTTCTAGGTGTATCGATGCTAGACTTTACATGGGGCGAACCTTTCTAGGTGCGTCGATGTTCAGTTTATGGGATTGGCCATCCTCTTTCTTGTGATTTCTGGATTTCTAATTTATTGATTTCTGGGATTTATGTTTCACCACCTTGTTCAGTTGGCATTGATATGTATGTCATTTATTGTGGCTTGGTGAATTAAATTAAGAATATGACATTCTTTTTAATCTTTGAGAAGATTCTTGTGATATTGATTAATCTCTGGATTGATTTTCGATTAGATACTTACCACAGTATGACTTTATGGTTATCATACGTTTTTGTCATATCTCTTATTCTATATCACTTTATCTGATATTTATAGCTAGACTGATCCGTTTATTATTTTCTTCTTAAATAATACTCGGGTCAGACTGAGATTTTACAGGTGCTTCCTCATGACTTCTTATCTGGAGCCATCTTCTGACTTTTGGCTTACTACTCTAGCATTGTAGTTTTTGGTTGTATACATTCGATATATTGACTCATTGATGTATACATATTCTGTTATCTAGCACTTGTATCGTTTCTTTTGTGATATTGGGGATCTTATTTGACCACTACTTTGATGTACACTTTCATGTGTTATATTCATATCTATTTCCGCCTTTGTGATATGAATTGTCTGTGACTGATTTGTGTTATGTTTATTTCTATATTTGTTTCCGAAGTCCATATAGCCACTGTGTAGTAGCTTAGAGTTTGTATCCATATGTCGGATTTCCTCTTGAGATGAAAAGTTATATTTTTATCTGGCATATCGGTACTCGCACAAAGCAATTATACAGATGGTCGCTCCTCAACATCCTTATTCTCCGTGTTAGTTGACGGCATTACCCCGTAGTGTCCTTGGCTAGCGTGGGTATAGAGGTGGGGCGTCACATTGATTGAAAGAAATCTTCCTCGGTATTTATGAATATATTTATACTTTTGGAATAAGTATATGGATATCTCACATTCTCACTATAAGAAAATCGTTCATCTATAGCAAGGGAGGATTGCAACAAAACACTGCTTTCAATAATTACTCTTCTACTACCTATCTAGAGTTAAATATGACGCTCTTTCCACGCTATTCCCACATCGAAACCAGCGATGAAAAGTTAAGCGCTAAATGATTTCGTCTCCCTCTCATTTTCTAAATAGTTTACCGCGAACCTCTTCTTTTCATCCTTCACTCGGAAACCCTAAATCCCTCTCCCCTTTTTAATATTTCCCTTCCAGTCCATTCAATTATTACTTTTCTTCTCTGATCCTACATAATCAGGAATCCTTAACTCCAAAGTCTTCTCTCATATGTTGTTTTCCGACGATCGACTTCTTTGCAGATAAAATAAAACATCCACCACAGTCCACTCTAATCCACGATCGACTTCTTCCCAAACACTTTAATACCACCTTCACCCTCTGCAGTCCACGCCAATCACGATCCAATTCTATCATGATTGGTATAAATCCAAACAAACCAAGCTTCCTCTTCTCCAGATAACGAATGCCCTCCTTGTTGGGGTAGATCATATACCTCATTTGAAGACATCAACGATGCCGTTATGTCCTGCAAGATGTGATGTTGCACCTATCCACTTTGTCGGTGTTTAATCATCTGATTTTAAGGTATTGCATCTTTGTTATGTTGCCCTTAGGTTTTACTGATGACGAGCTACAAATATTTTGGGAATTAAAAAAATGTAGCAGCTTTTCTGAAAATCCCCCTTTCGTTTGCATGTTTAGTTGGCAATATCAAATGCATGACTGATTTTAATTTAAAGCTATGCTTGTTTGTTTTTTTCTTAGCTCAAAATGCAATGAAAAAGATATATCCTTGTTATGGTTTGATGAATATCATCTTAAATAAATGAGTTTGCCATGAAAATAATTTTCATTTTTTAATTCAAGTTGTTTCCAATTTTTTCTCAGTAATTTAATTTGTTGATTGATTCAAAATTATATACGCTTAAAATAAATTACGATTTGACTTAGTTATTGGAATACTTCAAAAACTCAAAAGGAATATTAGTTAAACCCATTAAATAGTTTACCATTCAAACTCAAGGTATGCTTTTAAAAAGGGTAATTTCTACATGTTTTTGTGAGATGCTGGTGTCACATAGGATAAAGTAAAATGGGCTTTGTGGTGTGAGGCAGAACTTTGGTCGTTGTGATTAGCCTTATGCCAAATATATTGCATAATTTCAAAACACTTTTTCTTGCAATTTTAATAAGACTCATCTTCATGAGTCAATTGCAATTCTTTTTGTCACACATTATACCTCATATATTCAGGGTTTTGTTGAAGATAGTTTTACATTTTTATCGTTTAGTCTTCACCTTGAGGTTTTTACTTAACAATGATGATTTTTTCCTTCAATGTAGAGTATATATTAATTATTTGAATTTATTTCATATTATCTTCCAAGTTCAGTTATATGTTTATGATTATCATCCACTTTATGAATATTGTATAATTAGAGGAACCCATATGATCCAGCTAGCTTTTGTTTAGTTATGCCCTTTCTTTTCTACTTAACATTATTTTTATGTGGCCATCTGATTGTAATATTGATTTCCCTATAAAAAAATAAAATTACATATAAATTTTATGAGCAATTGTATTTTTGATATTATTTATATGGCAATCTGAAAAAGCTGCATAACAAGTGATAATTATTATCTTTTGTATCAGAGAACTAGAACTATCTTAAGGTGGGAACAAACTGAAAACCTGAACTCTTATATTGTGAAAAGGAACTATTTTAAAAGTCAAATTTGATTATTATTCTAATACAGTATTGATAAATGGTTTGTTGGCAGGATAATTTGACATTTCCACTCTTGTGTCCACACTAAAATGCAGACGAGGAGATATTTCTTTTTAGAGGTAATTTTTATCTAGCTTCTCATAAGTAATGTTTCTTTATGGTTCCATAGGCAGTTGTATTAATTGATTATTTATAATCATTTTGACTTGAAAAATACTTGACATGCTACTTTTAAGGAATTGATGTGTACGGACTGAGAAATTGGACAGAAATTGCTGATCATATAGGCACTAAGAGTAAAGCCCGATGTATTGACCATTATGTTACAGCATATATGAATTCCCTCAGGTACCGTCTTCCAGTATTTATCAAATGTACCCAGTATGCTTTGCTTGGCTTTAAATATATGAGAGGTTCATATTTTTTATTGATTGATTATCAGACATGTCTTGCAATAATGGGTATAATAGGATGGAGTTACTTGCTATGACTGTAGTGCAAGAGGATGGAAAAAAAGGTTTCATATTGCAATGGTTTATGCTCATTGTTTTTGGTTACTAATAACTTAACAAAATATTCGGAAAAGAAAGAGAAGTCGTGATTGCTTATGCTTGTTATCATGGTTTCATATTTTTGGTCATTTGCTAGGTGCTAATATGTTTATATCAACCATTATGGAACCTTTATAAACAGATAATTGTGTATTTAGTTTGACATTAGAGCTTAAATAGATAATTGTGTATTTAGTTTGACAGTTGGATTTGGTTAATACCTTTATAAATACTACATATGCAATGCATATTCCTAAATTATTGATATTTATGTTTAATGTTAAGAAATTATAAATAGAATTCTCATAAGTAGCATGCAGCTACATTGGAAGTTAATCGGGAAAGTAAAGTTAATAAAATTAACCGTTAAATAACAGCTTAAACAAGATTTAAGTTTATAAATTATAAAATGAGTCAAACTTTTCATCTTAAAACATGTTTCCTCCTCCAATTTCCAACAATAACAGTTCATCAACAAAATCGTACAAGTTTGTATAAGCCTGGTTTTACTCCCCTACGCCCTGGCAAAACTGACATGGAAATTTCATCGTTCCTGCTTTCCGAGGAGTCGAGCAAATGGGACGTGCTACTTGGCATGTTCGTTTTGTTCTCAAAAGAAGAATGTTTGGCTTCCCATGATGTATGTCTCTCGGAAGATGTAGCAGCCGCTAGCCGGGCTTGTTTGGCTTTTCTATTGTTTAGCCTGCATAAATGAAACATCAAATATATCACAATAATGTACTTCTTAATTTATATCTTTGCTAGTAGTTGTAACATATAAATGTCCTATATCTTATTGAGGTTTTTGAATTTTAGAAATTTTGATATTAGTTAATTTATATGCAGTCTATAATTATTATTTTATGTACAAAGAAAATGATGCAATTAAGACATCTTGATTCTTTATACCAGGAGCTAAGCAACTTCAGACTTCGGGAGTAGATCAATCACTCAAACTGTTTGCACCACCAGACTGGTGATGGTTGGTAAGCCCCTCATAACACCCATTCATTACATAAGTGCTGGTATGTGATGCTCTGGTTCTGTTTGTGTTTGGATTTAAGTGTCTGATCATTACTATATTTTTTACATGCTTACCGTTTGGGAATTTGTTGAAATTTCTGTTGTTACGCTCTTTCTATATGCACCAGACTGAGGTCGAAAATACCACGCATTCTGTCTTTACTTAAAATTATTATGTTTGAATTTCTGGATGAATTTTCCAACCTCGGTCTGTAGTTGAATAACCTCCGTATGGCCTACATGCCATAGGAGTTTTACACCACACCTTTCCATATATATGTCGTGTATTTGCATTGGAAGGATAGAAGTCTAATTGTTTTTTTCCTACTCATATAAAATGTCCTATATCCACTGCAAAAAAACATTAAAATAGAGACTTGATTATTAAACTTAGTTAGGAGGGGACAGTGGTCATTGGTCGAATGGTTCATTATTTCTGTCATAGTCTAAGGAGAAACGTTTTGGAAGTTTAAATTATGAAAGACTCGATCGATTTTACTATGTGTGGCATAGTATTTTCCACCCCACCAAGTAAAATTATTTCCTGAGTACTGCATTTCAGTCAAACCTGTAAACAATGTAGATTTACAGAACAATGCAGACAGATATTATACTGAGCTGTTTAATTCTACTAGTAGCAATAGAAACCTTCCTACAGTCACTTGCTACATGGCATGCAAAGAATGGTTCTTTTGATTCGGCAGTTGAAGTGTACTTGCGTGCATGAAAGGTTCTTCCTGGTAATCAGTAATTTCGCATACATTTTCAGCTAATAGATAATGGTATTTCAATATTGAGTTACCATACTTCTCTTTATAGTTTTAGGACTTTACTGCATATGACTTGTCTAATTAATCTTACACGGGTTCACACATGAAATGGATCACCAGATTGCTCTGTGATTGCTAAACTGAAAACGAAAATAGATGGACCCTGTTTTCATATTGTTAACTTTTAGGTTTCTTTATCACATTAATTCTTCATGGTAAGAGTTGTTTTTTTTCTTTTCCTTTTTGTTCAAACTGCTTATTCAAAATTTACCTATCTCATATCTTTCAGTTGTTGCATTCTATGTAAGTTTAATCATCTTTTTTCTATGTCCCGTGTTGAACTTTTAATTACTATACAAACTTTAATAATTTATCGGATTAGGTCCAACTTGTAATGTCAGTGATCTTTTTATTACTGTTCATATGTTTGTTTGAAATTACCATGAAATTACCATGATTCTACCTACCTTTCAAATTCTCGCAGTTGAGTTACTCTTTTTAGTTGTCATTTTTGCATTGTAGTTTCTAACCACTTGTATGTGTCTTCAGTAATAAAATAGTGTGATGAATATTTAGTGTTTGCATTATGAATCCGATTTAACTTTGTGCACACTTTTTTGATGAATTGATTCTCAAGCATTACTTTTTCTTTACAGGTAGATAGATGACTATGATGCAAAAAAAAGTTGCAACGAGTTATGGATCGAAGTTATTTTTGCTGCTAGAACTACTTTTTGGTTTTAACGTATGTACTACTTGCTTTTGTTTTGCTATTGCTACTTGTTCTATATTTTGTTTTTGAACTATTGATGACAAACTATTTATGTTTGGTGTAAGAATATTGTTTATTTTGATTATGAAATTTCATACGTTGGCTATCAAATATGTGTCCAAAATGTGGTATTGATATAATATGTTGATTTTGAAATTTGATATTGATATAATATGCTAATTTTGAAATGTGGTATATATGCACATTGTGACAGATGTTTGCAGAAATGCAATTAAAACATTCCACAGCGTTTTTAAAACGCTGTTAAAACATTCCCAGCGTTTTTTAAACGCGGTTAAAACATTCCACAGTTTTTTAAAAGCAGTTAAAACATTCCACAGCGTTTTTAAAACGCTGTTGAAAGTTTTAACAGCGTTTTAAAAATGCCATTAAATTGTATCTAAAAACATAAAGTACGATCTATTGCAACAACGAAATACTGTAAATAAATATCGCAGCATTGAAAAAACGCTATAAAATCTTATCTTAGCACGAAACAAACGCTAAGAAAGATCTCTAACTGCACCCAACCAAACGATGTTAAAAGATTTCATGGCACCAGGGAAACGCTGTTAAAAAGGACATTTAACAGCGTTTATTTCTTATCATTGTATATCCCTGACATATAACTGCATGTCGATATACAGCGTACGTAAAAATGCTGTTGAAAGCTTTTATAGCGTTTTTAAAACGCTGTTAAAGGTCCTGTTTGTTGTAGTGTCTTGATTTGAAGGTATAAACTGTTTTCTGGATTTATTATTAAAAATGTTTTATAGAATGATCATGGTGTGAAATAAGTGTTTAGTTCTTAAAGAGACCGGGGTCAGATATTGTCATACTCTTTGCCAATTCCGAAACAACTTTAACAACTGTGCACGTGGTGGAGAATCTAGAATAAAGTAGGATGGTTTGGCGAACGCTACTGGTATGAGGTAAAAACGCAGCCCTGACCTTCGGGTCAGCTTGATATGACTAAAACATGAGCCATAACCAGGCTAAGTGAGGTCGCTCCTCCGATCGAACACTCTTCTTCGATACCATATCTGTTACTCTATGATTGATTTGGTAGCCACCTTCGATTTGATTATGGGAGTGTTGTTTCGAGGTGGGTGGTAGTTGCGGCTATGCATTACCACCAGCCTGGTTTCACAAAACGGTAGAATCCTACCATGACATTGCCTCGCGTGCCTTGTCATATGCCTTATCGAGCCCATTATGATTTTGGTTTGTGTCGTACCTATGGAGTGCTCCCTGATAGCCCACCAGTTTACGGTGGAGTTTACAGTACTGTATAGACTACGATGCTTATATAAAATGTATTAAGAGGGATATGGGTAATGCCTTAACGCTATTTTAATACTTTGCTTTACTGGTAGACACTATATATAGTGTATTTTACTACATATAGATAGTTTAACAGATCCTTAGGAGATGGAAAATCCCGAAACGTCTCTTAAGTTATTGCACGCATATTATACACTGGATAGGAGATGTAAAATCCCGTAAACATCTCTGAAGCCATTACACTCATATTTAATTATTGTTGATTTAACTTACATAAGATCTTTTAGTTCTGACTCGAGTGTTTTGTCTTTTCATTACGCTCGGGTTAGCCCGAGCATTACAGTGTTGAAGACTTTATTTTTGGAGGATGAAGACGAAGTTTGGTATATTATATTATTTGTAATTTTCCACTGCATCATTATTGGTATGTCATTGTCTGTACTCTTTAAAAAATGTGTAATCAAATGTATATTATAAATAGCTTCATGAATTATTTATTTGATTATTATATTTTGTCATTCCGCTGTGAGATTCTGTGTTTTGTTTTTCCTTCTTTTCTCTTATTTTCTTATTTACCCCATTGACAATCCTCCCTTTTGAATGGTTTGAGTTAGACGTGTGTGGTTTATTGTCGATTTAAACCATCCAAAAAGGTGAGTCGTTACATTAATTCTTAAGTTTTCTTAAAGGAAATTGATTTATAAAAAAGGTATTTTGATAAAAGAAGGTTTTGACAAATGAAATTATAAACTCTTGGATAGAGAAAAGATAATTTAACTCAAGTTTTTAAATGGGTTAAATTGGATAGGAAGGTTTTAATAAGCAATGTTTTATTAAAACTGTAGTTTTTGTTTAAAACATCTATGTCTTATAAGCTGTTTGATGTTATTGGGCTGACTAATAAACATTTTTACCTTAGGGATGTCTAAGGAATGTAGACTCCAGGACTAAGTTTGGATACCAACATCCTACTTTTCTTAGCTACTTATCGAACCAGATAAGTAAAAAGGTCGAAGTAGTTGATTCAGTTTTAAGACCTCTATTGTATTTGGGCCACCATCTGAATTTTAAAAAATTAAAATGAAATTCATATTTTGTATATACTCTTAGGGTGCAGAAGAGTATTATAAAAGTAAATAAATGTAGAGTAAGTTTCTAAATTAATGTTTTATAAAGATGTGTCTTTATAAAATGTTTATAAACTTAAGTGAAAATTTATGAAGTAATTCATACATAATTTTAGGATTGAATAAAATATACTATAAATGAAAATGAAAGTGATTTAGAAAAAGATTGGTGTAGTTAAGAAACAAATAAAATTAAGTACATAATTTGTATGTAGATTATTTTATTCGCGTGGTTCTTGATCTAGGATTAGAGTACATAACTTCAGGGTGATTCACACCAGTCCAAAAAAGTATTCCTCACTTGATTCTTGATAGCGAACACTTTATTCGGATTCTTAATATGATACTGAGGTTTTCTATCATAGTATATAGATATGTCAGGAGAAAAAATGTTTCCAATCAAGAAACCTGAATAGAGTTCGCACTAGGGAGGTCAAGTGAGCGATACTAGTTTGGAAGTAAAGTCTATGTATCCGAGCAAGTGGTCAAATTAGATATTTCATATGGATGATTTATGTACATCATACAAGCTTAAGTATATTTGAATGACTTGTTGTGTGGCTTAGGGAAGTTTGGAGTGCGACTTTCAATTTTGTTTGAGGGAGCTTGAATAATCTTCTAAGCATTAACCAAAGGCTAATGAGCGTAATGGTACACTTAGGAAATTATCTATGTCCTTGGGCGATTGAGAAAGTTTTGAACCTAAGCAAAATTCTAAATCTTGTGTGTTAGTCATTTTACATTCTAAATAATGTTAGGTGTTAGTTTATTCTTTTATGGAATTTGATTTGATTGATAAAGTGATCATACACACACACACACACACTATGGTTTATAAAGTTGTTGTTTATTAGGACTTAAATCCCGTTGCATTTGAAAAAGTCATTTCGAAAAAATTTGTGAGAGAACTAACAATATTATTATGTTGAAAATTTTGGTGAGGTATTATTATTTTAGGATACTTGAAAGGAGTTTTTGTGAAGTGGTTTTTCAAAGTATTTCTGGTTATTGAGCGATTGGGGGTTCTCTGATTTGGAAGACTCGTAAGGTATATTGGTTTACTATAGTTATTGTTTTAGGAGGAACCAGAATACCACCAGATTCTCCGTATTGTTTTGATTCTAGAGTTATATCGTGCTTTGAAAGGAGGAGCCCCCTCCTTGTTATAATTGATTTTGGTTTTGATATATTTCTCTTTGGAAGAATTTGAAAAAATATTTTTGAATATAAAAACCCAGTCATTTAGTTCTAAATTTATCTTTGAAAGGATTGAATGCTTAGTATTTTATTACAGAGTATTCTCTCTACTTTTGTTGCATATGATTATGATTTTGCTTTTGGTTGCATGTGGCTTTATGCCACACTAGAGTTGCATCATTATTATTAGTTGCATCATATTTCCTTGTTGCATATGGTCGTTATGTTATTTATGTTGCTTCTGCTTATGATAGAAGTAGCTAGTGTATTGCTCTTTAGTTAGTATGATTCTATTTGGGATTATGCAAGTATGAGATAGGTACAGAGAAGCAAGAGATTACTATTTGATTGCAGCGCACTTGCATTCATATTGAAATAGTAAGTTGCTTGCAAAAGAGGTATTTAGTGTATTTAAAGTTAGGCGAGTGATTAATGATTTTATGCCCAACATATGGAAGACCACTTTTGGGCTTTTGTTTTCTTTGTTGATTTGGTTCAGTTGTAACGAGTTGTATTTTTTCGAATCTAGCCGTGCAAAGTAGGTGTTGCTGAAAATCTCATAATATAAGGAACATTAAAACCTAAAGGTGAGAGGACATTTTCTTCCTTTGTGAACTTCGGGGACGAATTCTTTTAAGGGGGGAGAATGTAACATCTTGGAATTTTATCATTTTAATTTTGGATATTTAATTAAATTTAAATATTTAAATAATTGGTTTTTAAAATATAAATAACTTATATTCAAATATAGGGATTATTGAAATATTTGAATTGTGAATTAAATATTAATCAAATAGATTTAATAGCCATATTTAACTCCTTTTAATTAATAATTAACAACAGTGAACTCATTTTGTAAATTTATTTATAGTAATAAATGGTTCGAATAAATAATAAGAAAATCAATTGTTAATAAAACGACTTGATTTTTAATGACGTATTTTTATTTTTATTTATAGAATTTTACCATAATTTTTAATTTGGAAAATATTTACACTTTCATTTGATGTATATTGTGGCAAACAATGGTATTTTTGAAATTTCACCAAATAAGATAACCAATACATTTTATTGCTGTTTGGGATCATATCATATTGTTGTGCGTGATCATATTTTTATTTCTGTCATTCACGGTTCGTACGCGAACGAAATGTTGTGTAGCGACGTGTCGGAATTAATAAAATAAATCAAACACTACCCTAAGACTTTTCCTTCGTTCCTTTCTTTCCTTCTGAATTTTCTTTTCCCTCCTCTTCTGTTTACTGTAAAAAGAGAAGTATGCTTCTTCCACTTATAAAATCAAAATCAAAGAATTGCTCCACTAAAAATCATGAAATTAGTTCCGTTGAGTTCATATGGGTATGGGCTTCTAAGCCATGTGTTGTTTGTTGGTTGCGACAGTGATTTAGGGATGGCCAAAGTTTGGGCGTGAGCCAGGGTTCCTGTAATGACCCAGAAATCATTTAAATTTAAAATTTTAATTGATTTTATATATTGAAAAGTTAATTTTATAAGTTAAACAGTTTAAAATTTTAAATATAATGGTTATTTGAATTTATGGAATTGTTTAAGTAATTGAATCTTGAATGTAATGCGGATAAGAATGATTTCAAAAGCTGATTTAAATTCTGTTTAAATAAGTATGAAGATAGTAAACTTTTGAATTTGAGTTAAAAGTGATTAAACTAGTTTTAAATAGTAATTCGTTTTAATTAACATGTGAAAATAGCCTTCCGGGGCCTGTCTCGAATTTCAACGAAACTAATGCCATTGGATCCGTAATAACGAATTATTGTATGCCGTCGAATTTTGTGGCGATCAGACGTATCATTTGGTCGTGTGAGTTCGTAACATGTAGAAATTAATTTAAGGAATTTAAATTGATATAATTTGATTTTGGAAGCTAACTTTTGTATATAACCGAATTAGGTATCGAGACTAGTTCCAGCGTGTTCGAAATAGGGGTATTACATATAGAATGCTAGGCGGCACATCTCATTTGGAGTTCGAGATTTTTGAGTGTGTCGAGCTAGATACTTTTGGATACATACATACATACATATATACATACACATATACATACATACATACATACATACATACATACATACATATATATATACACATATATATATATATATTCTCCATGCTTAGGCCATACCTTCAGCCATACCCCATACCCATTCACATCCATACTCCTTTCCCTATTAACTGCGTTCAAAACCAGAGAGAATGGCTCGTTTTAGAATTTAAAAAAAAAATCATCATCAAATCCAACGGTACAGGTTCGTCGGGGCCAATCGAGGCGATATCAGCCTTCAACCATAAATAGAAAAATGTAGAGCTCTAGGCAACGAAGGATTTCAAACGTTGGACTGTCATATGGGGCACCGTGGTGACCGGATTTTGGCCGCGTTCGTGGCAGCATTTGGGTTAGGTTTGGTTCGTCGACGAGGCTTTGGGCGGCGCTGGGGTTCATGGGGAGAGGTGAGGTCAGGGGTTGTCTTCGTCAAAGTCGCGGCAGTCTTCGTCGAAGTCGATGATGGTGCAGCAAATGAAAGGAATCGCGGTCAAGTTTCGTTTTCTGGGAACGAACGAGAACGGGAAAGAAAAAGTACTTAAGGTTTAATAGTTTATTGATTAAAAGTTAATGATAATTTAATTTTTTCAATTGTTTATAAATTCGTAACTTTTCCATATGAGGTCCAAATGGAACACGACAAATTGCCTTGCCTTCGTATCAAGAAAATCTACGGTATGGAGTTAGATTGGATGGATTGGGAGCTAGTAGGAATTTGGGTTAAAATTGAACGTCTGTTCAATTTAGTTCAAAACGGAGCGCTTTCGCAATAACTGGAATCAATGCGAGTTAAACTCACCTTTTTGGCTAACCAGTAATATTATATAGTTGATAAAAATTATTGATTGGATGTTTGGATGATTTACTGTTCTATTAGTTGGTTTGGATACATTCCCGCTCTTGGAGCGGATGACCTTTTATATATACCCGCCTAGTAGCAGATGACCTATATTATATGATTATATATATGAGTTGTGATGCAGGAGGATAGGTTGGAGGGATCCAATAAGATTCCTCACCATTGTTGATTTTTATTTATATATATGTGTTGGAATATATATGAGCTGTGATGCAGGAGAATGGATTGGAGAGATCCAATAGGATTCCTCGCCATTGTTAAAATGTTTTCAATAATATTCTTATCATATGAATTTTTGAAAATCAAACTTGTTTGTTGACACTATAGGTTATGACATTGTAATATGCTCAAAATTTAAACCTATTGTAATAGGAATTCAATATCAATATTGGTTAAGCGTTAAGTGGCTATTGGCCTCAAATTAGTATTTTGGGATATTATAAATTGCTGTTTAGGTTGGAGTTGATTCTTGAGACGGAGAATGATTTAAAATTTGAATTTAGGATTGTCGGATATAATTTGTTTTAAAGAATATCTTATTATATTTAATATTTTGTTTTAAAAATATATTTATTCATATTTAATATTGTTTTAAAGATTATTTATTTATATTTAATATTGTTTTCAAAAGTTATTTATTTATATTTAACATTGTATTTAAAAGTTATTTATTTATAATTAATATCGTTTTAAAAGTTATTTATATATATTTAATATTGCTTTAGGGTTATTTATTAATATTTTAATATTTTGAAATGATAATTATTTAAATTATTAATATGGTTTGAAATTAATAATAATGATTTATTACTAATGTTTTGGAAATTAATTATTACTATTTATAATAATGGCAACGGTTAATTATTATTGTTTATTTAATAATGTTTTAAAATTATTAAATATTATCTTTAAGATGTTTTGAAGATAAATAACCATTTATTTAAAATGTTTATTGTTAATAATTATTATTATATAATTGTGTTTTGGAGTAAATGATTTTATTTATTTATAAATGTCTCCGAGACATTAAATAGAGTT
The DNA here is from genome assembly GCA_030737815.1 of Allium fistulosum. Lineage (NCBI taxonomy): Eukaryota > Viridiplantae > Streptophyta > Magnoliopsida > Asparagales > Amaryllidaceae > Allium > Allium fistulosum. Next base: position 907,075,441 of record CM060903.1, read on the forward strand.
TATAAACAGACTTGGGTTTATGAATTTATAAGAGGGGTTTTAAAAATGGTTTGAAGATTTAAAGGAAGATTATTTACAAGTTAAAGGAGTTTTATAAATGGTTAGATATTTATAAACGAATTTTAGAAATGGGTTTATAAATTTATTAGAGGAGTTTTATAATTAGTTTTATGGATTTATAAAGAGTTATAAATGATTTGAGAAATGATTTAAAGACATTTTAAAATGGTTTTAGGGATTTATAAAATAGTTTATAAATGGGTTTTAGATATTTATAAAAGAATTTATAAATGGTTCAATGATTTTGTAAAAAGGAAATCTTCCTCTGTTTTGTGAATATACTTATACCGTTGAGATAAATATATGGATACTTTCCAAGTGTTGAAAATATAGGGATTTGTGGGTATATCTTTGTAAAGGTATTTTTTTACAAAGCGATTTTAATTAATGAAAGGACTAATTAAGGAGGCTAGTGGTTGCTTATGTACTTAACCAATGTTGGTTTTCCCTATGGAAATAAATCTCTGATTTGAATGTGTGTTTGCTGATAGTTAAATAATCGGCTATCTAATATGAACCTAAAACGTAACTTTGGAAATATCTAAAAGAAACACATGAGTTATATGGCACAACCATCTCTGATGATGTTGTACTGTGCGTATAAATCTTGTTTCGTTCTCTTAGGAAAAACAATAAGGAAATCCATCCACTAAGGTTAGGAGGTGATCCCCGCTCTTATCTTTGATTCTTTATTTCCTAAAGAACCGGGGTTGAGTTTACCGGGAACTATTGAATGTTGTTTCTAAGAGACCGGGATCAGATAGGTTATCCGAGAACCACTTCGATCCAACTTAAGCGTTTCGAAGTGAAGATATCTTGAAGATGATGGAATTGAAGACAGAGCTCTCAAGCTTTTCGTTCAGTCCTAGAACAAACTTGTATGGATGAATGCTGGCATTGCATTGTTGCCTGGAGAGCAGTATTAGCATTCCTAGTGGGAAATGCTATATAAAAGGTAAAACATAGCCTCGAGCCTCATCAACAGAGATGACTAAAACATGGGAGATGCAGTAGGGCTCAGTGGGTCGCTCCCAAGTAGGGTATGATCATCCCTATCTAGAGTTGATACTATCTCTCATTTGTATGCTTCGGGGCTCATTAAACAAGGGGTGATCATATTCGTTGTTATCTAGTAAATTGTAGGCCGGTCCTGTGTTAGCAGGGGTCGATACGTTTGACCTTGATGGTATTTTATCTAGAGATGCACTGTGACGGGCAGTACCCCAGCAGCCTAGTCATTGTATGGAATCCATTCTCTAATAAATGTCGTACGAACTTAATTATGCCCAACTATGCTGAAATGTGAGATGCAAGCATTTCAGCTATATTCATATTTTACTTTGATCCCTAAACATTATTATAATATAAATGGATTCTATAGAAACTGTTTTGGTTATCGTAAGGTAAAACCCATCCGTGTTTATGTGTGGCGTGGTCTTACGAGATACCTTTATTTTGAAAAGAGTTTGATAACTTTAAGAATTCAACTAGCTGTGTTTTCTCACGCTGGTTTACCAGACTGACTCGGGTGTTATTTTATTATAATGCTTGGGTCAGATCGAGCATATTTACAGATTCTTTGGATGCTTTGGAGTTCAGGAGACGAGCTGGAGGCCTAGAGACGTATTCACGTATATGGTCATTTTTCCATTGTATTCATGGTTGTATTTATCAGCAATTGTGAGGACAAATTGTTATAACTGTCCGGGCTGAAATAGGTTAGTATACTCTGATTGATGTATGTATATTACATTTCTTCTTTGTGTAAAGATTTATTGTATATTATAGATTATTCGTTCCGCTGTGAGATTCTGTGTTGTTTAGTTTTCCTTCTTATCTTCTTCCTACTTTCTTTTTTCCTAACAATCGGGTTTTTCAGTATTCGATTGCTCGACACGCAATACAGTGGACGTATTAGTATCGATTTTCGAGGGTCAAAAATCCAGAGTTGTTACACTTGGTATTAGAGCGCAAGGTTAAACTAAAAACTTTGTTGTGGTGGGGTACTCATTATAGATAGGGTCATTAGCACCCTACAATGAATTTGAGTGCGTGCGTGCGTGTGTGTGTGAGTGCGTATTTGTTAGTGGTATAAAAATATTTTATATTGTGTAGATTGATTTGTTGAGTGGTTTATGGATTTTGGTCAATACGAGTAATTAACGTTATTGATAAGGATCTCTAAACACTTGAACAGAGCAATTCGATATAATATTTTTTTGAAATTTGGGTAAATGAAATAATTTTACGTTGATTATATTTTATAAAGGAAGAACTTTTCAAAAATTATTATAGTATATAAGGTGTGTTTGGTTGTTAGTGAATATTTGATTGTTATCATTTGTTATTTATTATTTTTGTTCTACTAAAATTTGTTATTATTATAATCTAAAAAAAGATAAACATTTGTAAAATGAGTTATATAATAAAGTGAATTTGTAAATATGAATTAAAGAGTATTGATTATAATTAAAATAATCAACATTTGAAATGATATTTTATAAGAAGTTAGATTATAAGTATAAATGTGATTTATAAATAAAAAGGAAATGAAATTTTATAAGTATATTATAAATATGGTTTATAAATAAAAAAAGATTTAAAGCTAAGAATTTGAGAATTAAAAATCCCGTAGATTTTGAAAATTGTTTTTCAAAGTTTTGAAAAAAAATAATAATATTATTTGGTTAATATTTTGAGTGGAAATATTTTAAAACGGAATTTAAAAGTATTAAGAAAGCACTAAACTCACTTCGGTCGTTGGAAAATAATTTCGACGATGACTGTAGTATCATCGACGTTCATTTTCGGGTTTTCGAGAGAGGGTTTACTACCATTGGAGTTTTGTTTTGGTAAATTAAGTTTTGATTTGAATCTCACATATGATTGTTATACAAAAAGATATATATATATATATATATTATGTATTATTTCAAAATAGAGTTGAAATAAAACAGAGTGTTTAAAATTCTGAAAATTTTTATCTAAGTATTTTGTTCAAAAATTATAAGAAATCAGTTTTGTAACTTATAAATTGAGGAATAATAAGTTAAAACAAAATTTTAATTTGTTGAATATAAATGTTAGGGAAATTAAATTTGAAATTGAACCATGAAATGAAATTTAACTATGAAATGAAATTTAACTTAAATTTAGTTTGTAACGACCCGTAAATTTCAACTGTTTTAATAACGTAATTAGTTGAAATTTTGTGAAATTTTAAAACGATAAAATTTTGAAATAAAAATTTAATATTTGGAATACGTCTAGTTAAACATAGCGACTGGTAAATTTTCGTCCGAAAATATGAAATTTTATTTCGCGCGTAAATTCACTTCAATTTAATCAGTTAAAAAGCGATGAAAATAACATGTTTCCGGAACCTAAATATTTTTACATAGAAAAATTCTAAACCATCTTCTGAGCAAGATGTCAGTTGTCGTTTTTCAAAATTCGGACTTCTTTAGCTCCGTCGATCTTATTCTTCTACGTTTTCTTGCATTTTCCGCCGGTAGAAAAATTTGAAATTTTACAATTCAAATCGTACCACTAATATCTGTGTATCGTTTTGTTTGACTGATCGAGCTAATCTTCATGATATATTTATATGTTCGTTTCGGTGTCCAATTCACGACGAAAATGATGAAACGATCAGTCGTAGCGGTGTCGCGTTTCGAGTCGTAGCTGTGTCACGTTTCGAGCCTTCATTTTTTTTTGAGTCCCTTCGTTTACCCACCTATTGAACCGCCAGCTATGAGCTTTTATTATTCATCAAAATTGATATCTAACCTTAACTATTCCCTATGTTAATTCACAAATTTTGTTGTGAATTCGAACTAAAGTTGGAAGCCTTTAGCTATTCTTCATCTTCTTCTACTTTTTTCTATTTTATTTTCTCGGCCTCGCTTCCGCCTTTTTCTTCTTTCCTCCTTTCCCACGTCAGCACTTCACCACCCACAGCCTTGCACCGTGCCCCTCCCCTTTTGCCTGCCACCACTGCACGTGACAGCACCCAGACCATCACCACCCACGCTTTCCACGGCCAAACCCAATAACCCAAAACTCTGCCACTTTTCACTCTTCCTCACGCAAGCTCGAGAATCCATGCCAACACCCTCCATTTACATCGCCTTCAAGCCAAGATTCGAGCCAAGATCCGTCCATCATCACGTGAATGCATCACTGTCTCCTCGCCTGTCCCCATCTTCATCCCTCACCCTTCCTCCTCTCGCGTAGCTAGCCCACGCTGACCCCTCAACAACCCGCGGCCATCGCTCCTCTGCATGGCCACGTTTCACCTTCATCCAGCAACCGGCGCGTCTCCTCCATCTCATTTGTGCCGAGACACTTCATCTTCCTCCACCCCATGCCCAGATCCGCTACACCTCCTCCATTCTCACCCTGGCCGATCTCTGCTGCATATATACGTCGTGGATATATGTATGCGAAATGGTTAGTGATGTTTTCTGTGTATATAGAGGTATCGATTTTATATATATGTGTTTTGTTTATATACTATTATATACTTACTAGGCAAAATATGTATTAACTGTTTGTTTGTGCATAAAGATATATATGTGTAGTTATATATGATAAATTTACATATATTAAGGCACGTAAGTTTATGTATTTTTTTCATAAGTTCTGTCTATATGATGGGTATGTAATAAAGTTATGTAAATCCTTATTTTGATTTCAGAGCATATATACATACTTGTTTTCGCATGACTAGTTACAGACATTCAAGTTTTCAGTGTGTTTTATATATATGTTATAGTTTAGTTTCAGATTTATGTATATGGTATGTTATGTTTTACAGTGCATATATGTATGAATATATACGTATATAAAGTCGTTTATAAGCTTATATGATATGCTGAGTTCATGTAGATAGGTTAAGTTATATTGATTTTATAAAATTTTGTTTTTAATTTTATGGAAGCATATATATATTTCTCTATACATGCATTTTGGGTTTAAGAAATTATTCTGTTTTGCTGAATGTAAAATGGTAGAATGTTGTGTATCTATAAAAGTATATGTATATATTTTATCTATATAGGTATTTTGATTTTGAAATAGATCTAAATTTCTTTATATATTTTATTATTCATAAACAAGGTAGTTTATATAAACAAAGTCTTACTATATGTATATATAGATATGGAAGTATACGATTTATAATTTATAAATTTTTCCCAGTACAAATGTTTACATTTAGTGTAACGACCCGGAATTTTGAACAAATTAAATTGAAAATATTTAATTAATTTTAAATATTTGAATGATGATTTAATTTGAATCCCGATATAACTCTGAATTTTTACGAATAAACTTTAAAAAATTAATCTGTTGAATGTTAAATTAAAATTTGAATATTCAATTTTAAGCCGAAGAAAAATATTTCAAAGGATTTTAAAATTCGTATTGATGATCCTGAAGATAACAGAAGCTTCAGAAACGAAATTGAAAGTGATTTGTTCAGTTTTAAATTTAATCGTTCGAATCGATATTTAAAAATAGTCATTTTTCAAACAGTCTCGGAATTCGACGAAACCAGTTCCGTTGGGTCCGTAACGTTGTATTATTACCGGATTTCAAATTCCGTATTTTTCGGAGTTGATATGTGACCGTATGGTTGCAAAACGCGTTGAAAATGAAATTGAATTCAGTTTAATTTTAAAATTTAAAATTTATAAATATCCCACGTTTTCTCCCCGTTGTCTACGCCGAGAATCACGAAAGAAAACGTGAAAAGAGCATGGCCGCGTACTTATTCCCTCCCCAGTTCAAACTAAATAAAAATCGAACTCTTCCCCTTCAATATTCTTCACGAATTCAAACGAGTGGAGATAGAAGTCTCAGTTATTCTAGGGTTCAATTCATTTCAAGGGAATTCGAAAAAAAAATCAATTCAAACCCTTCATTATTCGAGCATCGATGTGCTAAAGAAAAGGGAGGGGGTTGCAACCCTATCGCGACTGCTATTCTCGAGTCACGGAGATTGCCGCAGCGTGGAAGTGTCGTAGGTCGTTGATGGTTGCGTTGGGATCAGGAGGTGGCGGCACGACTGCTGTGTTCGCCGCTAGGGTTCACGAGAGGCGCGTACGCGCGTACACGCGATGGCCGCGGCATGGGCAGTGGGAAGCGCGACATCAGAGGAAGCTCGAATTGATTCTGGCGACTCGATCGATGGAACTGGGGGCAGCCGCGTGGGCGAGTTGTGTGTGCGCGCGATTCGATTTGGTGGCGACGCGATCTGGAGTTGGGGTTTGGCGACCGACGCTGGTGGCAGCGATTCGTGGCATCGAGAGGCAGTCGCACGTGCGATGCCAAGTTGTTCGACCTCGTTTGGGGATCTGTGGTGGCTGAGATCGGTGGTGTCTGATGCCTGGGATCGAACTCGAGTAGGTAAATTCTTGGTTCATTTTTTTTTAGGTAGATAAAATGTGTGTAAACAGAAAAAAATAAAATAAAAATCCCAGTATTTAATTTTTACAGTAAGAAAAAATTTTTGTTTTAACATTTACATAAAGAAATTTTATATATACATATAAAGTGGGAAAATATACAAGAATTTGTATAACAGTTGGTTAATTAAATTTATAAAAAGGGATTTAGCTTTAAATATAATTTTTGTTAAATCAATTATTAAAGAGGAATTTATTTAAAAAGGGGAGTTTAATTGTTTAAATTTAATTTTAGTTAAAATAAGATTTATAAAAGGAAATTGGATTAAAAATAAAATCTTTGGTTAATTTAATCTGTAAATGGGAAACGGATGGAAATTAAATTTTATTTGTTTAAAATGGAATCTCTGATATTTAATTGTTCAATTGACTCGAATATTGATAAATTGTATAAATTGTTTATACAAGGTTAAATTTGCAAAGAAAATAAACTGGGATGGAAATGGATGGCAAATTAAAAGCTAAGGTGAGATCTTCTCACTCAGATTTATAATTGAATTGCAGTTATTGATTGATTTGTTTGAATGTGCTATTAGATATGATAGGATATATCTATATATATAGCAGTATATACATATTGGCATATGTATATACTGGATTGTTGATTTCCCGCCTCGTATAGCGGATGAGACCCTATTGCGCCGTTAGTAAGCGGATTTATAAAAACTTATATACCGCGATAATTCCGTACTGGAGCGGAATTGGTATTGTGCTAACATCTTTGGATGCAGGGAAACAGGTTGGAGGGATCCAACTGGATTCCTCAACTGTATTTATTTAATTACAGATGTTGATATGTATTCTGTTATCATATGTGGAGATATGATATTGACTGTTGTGATTGACTAATTGATGCGTTGCATCATTGGATTCAAAATTTTGAAGTTTAAAAAAATACGATCTTCAACTTCAAAAGAGATTTTTAAAAGTGATTATTTGAAAGTATACGTTTTATTTGAACTTTTGAATTGATTTACTTTAAATAAATAAATGTTATAAATTTAAAGTTATGGGAATTATAATGTTTGTAAATTATAACCGAAAGATAAAATTTCTTTTGAAATAAATGGTTAAGTCATAAATAAAAAGATTTGAATGGAGATTTTTGAATTATTAAAACGATGTATATAAAAGATGTATAAAATTTGATTTTTATAAATATAAAATATTGGGATTATAAAACGAGTTTTAATAAGTGTTAAAATGAAGAATAAAGGGATGGTATAAGTGAACGAAATTTTATATTTATAAATTATGAAGTTACAAAATAAATAGATTTTTGTAAAACAAAAGACTTATGAGTGATTTACTTATAAATCGGGTTTTGACATTTTAATTAAGAGTTGTGAATAAGTATGAATGGTTTATAGACGAGATTTATAAAATATATATTTTATAAATCCAAACAATGGAATTTTAAACGTAGTTCGGTTGTTGTTAAAAAAATAAGATTTTAAATGAAATCTTATAAGGAATAAGATTTAAAATTTGTGAAGCCTTAAAGGAACGAATGTTATAAATCCATGAAGTATAAGTACTTAACCTCTAATATGGACTTTTGGTATATAAAGTTGAGTTATAAAATGAATTGAATTATAAAGAAGATTTATAAATCAAAGTTGTTAGAAAATAGAAATAGAATTTATAATCGTGTTTTATAAATTCGGAATAGATTGAATTCGATAAAGTAAATATAGGAGATTATTAAAGAGGATATATTCGCGATTTTGGATAGCGAATTATCTTTGAAATAAATGTGTAGAAATGATTAAAATTGGGTTAAGTGAATATATTGTTAAGGAAAATGGACTTATTTTCGAAGAAGGGATATCAAAAATGAAGTTAAACATTTTAAAGATGTTTTAAAATGTATTATGAATTGAAGACATAGATTTCAACAGTTCTTGTTGAAATAGACGTTTTCGAGAAATTTAAGGAAATGGTGGACTATAACACTGTTGTTATAGTAAATGATTTCCGAAAGGAAATGTTTTGATGTAGTATTGGGATTTATATATCTATCTAAATCCGAATCCCTATACTAGTGATTTCGAGTCGTCGTAAAGATGTTTTACGCAACATTCGTTTTGACTCAAATAGATGTTGAAATTTATGATTTCCTTAAAGAATGAATATATACTTAATATTGATTTAAGTATATCGAATATTTTCAAATGTTGAAAATAAATAGATTTGTGAAATACTTATTTTTAAATAAGTATGGAAATGCTTTTCCAATATGAAATGAACTGTTTTGAGATTTTATCTTTTAAAGATAAATTGAAATGTGGAAATTGATTTGAAATTGTTTTCAAATGATTAGGTGTGGAAAATAATATATCTAGTAAAGATATTTTGGAAGATAAAATAATTTGGAAAATTATTTGGAATCTGATGATGTTGCGCATCTTTATTGATAGTTAAATAACCGACTATCAATAATTACCTTTAGGTAGGTATTTGTTGTGAATTGGATGAATTTGAATGCCACACTTATTTTTGAATAATCGCTCACTATTCGGGTTAGCCGGGAAAGGACCATGGGGTCGTATAACCCATTCCGAATATGTGATACGTCGTTATGAATTGCATTCGAAGACCGGTGTTGAAGACCGGATATTTTTGAAAACGGAAGGATTACCGTCGAGTTACTCTACATCGACTGATCTTCGATTTAGAGGTTTTATCACCCTTAGTGACGGGAAGTCCTGACGTGATTGAAATTATCCGGATATGCAAGGGCTTCGTGAGAAGTGCCTTCGGTTCTGTTCGATCCCGGAACAGACTTGTATGGATTGTGTGTCTGACGTTACAATTTGAGATATAAAGCTGATTTCTTTCAAATACATTTCTGTTGGTGGCGGAGAATTTATTCTCTTAGCTTAACACCCTTCTCTGAGACGTACGAGCTCAGAGGTTATGTAGTTGAAATTTATCAGCGATATATCCCAATTTGGTAACGTGGCATACTGAGTGTTGCTGTGAAATGATCAGTGTTTGATCATTTGTGATATGATCATTTGTTTGATCTTATATCTTTGTGATCATAGGTTGATCATTTGTTTGACCCGAAGCAGGGCTTTTTGAGAAAGCGTAGCTTTGTGGACGAGACTTCGTCGAGCCTCACACCCCGGAAATGGTCGAAACAGGAAGAATGCGGCAAGGTTCTAGGGAGTAGCGCCCCTTAGTGTATGTCATTCCTTCTGGATAAAGGTGGTATCATGGTATGGAGCCCAGATACTTAACCTCTGTGGTTGCTGCAAAATTTATTTCTTTGTGGTTGTTGCGAATCGGGGATCCTCGGGAAGATCGGTGACGATCGGGGGATGGCATACGCGTGTCAGTAGTTACCTATTTTTGCAGAGGTAACCCGGCCTTGTGTTGGCAGAGATCCGGTTAGGTTCTCGGGTCGTCTATTCCAGGGACGTACCCATCGTGGAAAAGGAAGTTCCTTAGCCTGACCATTTGTTGGAAATCCAAAGAAACAATACGAGCCTTTACGATTTCAATTGTATAACCTGTCTCCTCAGGAGGCAGCTATAGCAGGCATAATATAATGGTACCTATGCTGGCTAAGATTTATATTCTACTTTCGAAATGTTTTCCACTATGCACTAAAAATAATATCAAAAAGGATTTGATTTTTGCGTAGTAAGCATCTTTGACTAACATAAGAAGAAATCTCCTCCAAGTCTGCGTTTGCATTGTGTGTGTGGTGGGAGGTCTTATGGTAGTTTCATTTTCCAAAGGCATTGCGAATTGACTTTAAAAATATTTCTGTTGTTTAATTTAAAGATAAACTGTTTTACGATCTCACACCAGTCACCATGACTGACTCGGAGTTTATTGTTTCCCTTCTAAACTCTGGGTGCCCACCAATTTTCCACATGGGCAGCCTAGAGTTATATTATCAGGATATTCTGGATATTCTGGAGCTTGGAGATAAGCTGGATGACGAGACGTAGTATTTGTATCTAATAGTATTTATTTCGCTGTGTATTCTGTATGAGGACAAGTTATATAACTGTCCATTGTTGTATTGAGTTGTATATTGACTCTGATGATTGATGTATGTATAAAATGATATAGTTCTTTGTTTTAAAGATTATTCATTTATCTATTATATATTGTTCCGCTGCGATGTGTAAGATTCTGATATTGTTGCTTTCTGTTCTGATGTTGTTCTGTTGTTCTTCTTTCTTTCTTCTCTTTTTCTTCTATCTTCTTCTTCTTCTACTTTTTCTTCTTCTTAAAACCCATCACTATTGGAGTTTCCGGCACTCGATTGCTCGGCAGTCGATAAAGTGAGTATCGATGTCGAATTTTCGAAAGTCGAAAATTTCGGTATGTGACAAAGTGGTATCAGAGCATATGGTTAAGCGACAACCCTGCTCTGTTGGGTGTTACTCATTAGAGATAGAGTCAGCAGTACTCTAGAATGAGTTGAGTGTAATAATAGATATGAGCGCGTATTTGTTATTTGAATATAAAATTGTTTTATATTGTGATGATTGATTTATTGAGTGGTATATGGATTCTGGTCAATACGAGTAATTAACGATCATTGATAGGGATCTCTAAACACTCGAATAGAACAATTCGGCACAGTATTGTTTTAAATAGGGTGAATGAAATAATTTTACCCAAAACTATTTTTGTATAGAAAAGAAATGTTTTTCTATGAAGTACTATAGTATATGGTTGCATGTATGTTAGGAAAGTGATAATATTGAAATGTTATCATTATTATATGAAATTAAGTAAGAAATTGAAATCGTAACTCCAAAGTTAAGGAATAAATCCATATATAAATGAAATTTGAGAATATAAGTTATAAAAGTGATTTGTAATTAAAAAAAGAAACGGAATTCCAGAGAAGTTTTTGGAAATGTTTTGAAAGGAGTTTGAAAATTTTGGAGATTTGGAAATTTAAATTCCTTTTTGATTTGAAAATGAATTTCAAAGGTTTGAAAAGTATTTTAGAGAGATAAAAGCTCTAAACTCTTTTCGGTCGCTGGAAAATAACTTCGATGATGACTGCAGCATCACTGATGTTCATTTTCGGGTTTCCAAAAGAGGAATTGCTGCCAAATTATTTTAAATGGAAGTTGTTTGAAAATTTGGATTTGGTTTTAGAAAATTCAAAAGATGATTTGAATTGTTTTCAAAATGGTTTTGAAAAAGTTGAAACGACTCTGGAATCCTATTTAAAATACTTACGAAATATTAATAAGTTGATAACTTATAGAATATTTGAAATTTGATTAGAATGAAATTCAAATTGAAAAACGGATGAATTAGTGAATGAATGAATAAATTGCGATTGCAAGTGCCAGAAAATGAAATTGAATGTTAAAATTCATTTTGAATTTGAAAGTAAATAGAACTGAAATTGAATTTGATTTGTGAAGTTAAACTAAAATTAGTAAGTAAAGCTAATTGAATATTGACCGAATGAATAAGTTTGAAGACGAATGAATTAGTAATTGGAACTAATTTAAGATAGTGCAGTTGTAAATGACAGATAATTGATAAAATTCAATATTTCAGAATTGAAAGTAAATTGAATCCAAATTAGATTGGAATTGTGAATTGAACTTAAATGAGAAATTGAAATGTGAAATTGAATTCAAATAAAATTTGAAATGTAAAATTGAAGATAATGGATATAACTTCAATAGTGAACTAAAGATGATATAAGTAGTTTATATCGGAAATTTTGTAATAAAATTTGCAAAATAGTTGGATGTTATAACTAGATATTATGGCTAGTAGATATACAGGTATAAAGGGAATTGAATTTGATTTCGCAGATAATTTGAATTGCTCGACAAAAGGTAAGTATTTAAATTTATATATGAGTTTTTGATGATTTCTCTCTAGCCGCTTGGCTTTTTCTTTTTCTTTTTGAAATCTGAGAGTCCGTAGGGACGTTTTGTAGTTGTACCGTATTAGCCGCGCAAAGGAGACGCTGGCGAAATTTTTCGAAAATTTAGGGCGTTAGAAAATTTTTGAGAAAATTTGGAAGTTTAAATTTGAATTTAAACTTAAATTTGAATTGTTAAGCAAACAATGTTGTTTGAAACTTATAATTGAAGTTGGAAAAAGTTAGTTGAAATAATAACGAATCTTTAGTAGGAAGATTTGTTATGGTAAAAATTTGATAAAACTATTGAATTGTGAAAGATAGTAGACGAGTTAAGGACCTTTTTTCCTAACTTGTAATTTCGAGGACGAAATTCTTTTAAGGAGGGAAGTCTGTAACGACCCGGAATTTTGAACAAATTAAATTGAAAATATTTAATTAATTTTAAATATTTGAATGATGATTTAATTTGAATCCCGATATAACTCTGAATTTTTACGAATAAACTTTAAAAAATTAATCTGTTGAATGTTAAATTAAAATTTGAATATTCAATTTTAAGCCGAAGAAAAATATTTCAAAGGATTTTAAAATTCGTATTGATGATGCTGAAGATAACAGAAGCTTCAGAAACGAAATTGAAAGTGATTTGTTCAGTTTTAAATTTAATCGTTCGAATCGATATTTAAAAATAGTCATTTTTCAAACAGTCTCGGAATTCGACGAAACCAGTTCCGTTGGGTCCGTAACGTTGTATTATTACCGGATTTCAAATTCCGTATTTTTCGGAGTTGATATGTGACCGTATGGTTGCAAAACGCGTTGAAAATGAAATTGAATTCAGTTTAATTTTAAAATTTAAAATTTATAAATATCCCACGTTTTCTCCCCGTTGTCTACGCCGAGAATCACGAAAGAAAACGTGAAAAGAGCATGGCCGCGTACTTATTCCCTCCCCAGTTCAAACTAAATAAAAATCGAACTCTTCCCCTTCAATATTCTTCACGAATTCAAACGAGTGGAGATAGAAGTCTCAGTTATTCTAGGGTTCAATTCATTTCAAGGGAATTCGAAAAAAAATCAATTCAAACCCTTCATTATTCGAGCATCGATGTGCTAAAGAAAAGGGAGGGGGTTGCAACCCTATCGCGACTGCTATTCTCGAGTCACGGAGATTGCCGCAGCGTGGAAGTGTCGTAGGTCATTGATGGTTGCGTTGGGCTCAGGAGGTGGCGGCACGACTGCTGTGTTCGCCGCTAGGGTTCACGAGAGGCGCGTACGCGCGTACACGCGATGGCCGCGGCATGGGCAGTGGGAAGCGCGACATCAGAGGAAGCTCGAATTGATTCTGGCGACTCGATCGATGGAACTGGGGGCAGCCGCGTGGGCGAGTTGTGTGTGCGCGCGATTCGATTTGGTGGCGACGCGATCTGGAGTTGGGGTTTGGCGACCGACGCTGGTGGCAGCGATTCGTGGCATCGAGAGGCAGTCGCACGTGCGATGCCAAGTTGTTCGGCCTCGTTTGGGGATCTGTGGTGGCTGAGATCGGTGGTGTCTGATGCCTGGGATCGAACTCGAGTAGGTAAATTCTTGGTTCATTTTTTTTAGGTAGATAAAATGTGTGTAAACAGAAAAAAATAAAATAAAAATCCCAGTATTTAATTTTTACAGTAAGAAAAAAATTTTGTTTTAACATTTACATAAAGAAATTTTATATATACATATAAAGTGGGAAAATATACAAGAATTTGTATAACAGTTGGTTAATTAAATTTATAAAAAGGGATTTAGCTTTAAATATAATTTTTGTTAAATCAATTATTAAAGAGGAATTTATTTAAAAAGGGGAGTTTAATTGTTTAAATTTAATTTTTGTTAAAATAAGATTTATAAAAGGAAATTGGATTAAAAATAAAATCTTTGGTTAATTTAATCTGTAAATGGGAAACGGATGGAAATTAAATTTTATTTGTTTAAAATGGAATCTCTGATATTTAATTGTTCAATTGACTCGAATATTGATAAATTGTATAAATTGTTTATACAAGGTTAAATTTGCAAAGAAAATAAACTGGGATGGAAATGGATGGCAAATTAAAAGCTAAGGTGAGATCTTCTCACTCAGATTTATAATTGAATTGCAGTTATTGATTGATTTGTTTGAATGTGCTATTAGATATGATAGGATATATCTATATATATAGCAGTATATACATATTGGCATATGTATATACTGGATTGTTGATTTCCCGCCTCGTATAGCGGATGAGACCCTATTGCGCCGTTAGTAAGCGGATTTATAAAAACCTATATACCGCGATAATTCCGTACTGGAGCGGAATTGGTATTGTGCTAACATCTTTGGATGCAGGGAAACAGGTTGGAGGGATCCAACTGGATTCCTCAACTGTATTTATTTAATTACAGATGTTGATATGTATTCTGTTATCATATGTGGAGATATGATATTGACTGTTGTGATTGACTAATTGATGCGTTGCATCATTGGATTCAAAATTTTGAAGTTTAAAAAAATACGATCTTCAACTTCAAAAGAGATTTTTAAAAGTGATTATTTGAAAGTATACGTTTTATTTGAACTTTTGAATTGATTTACTTTAAATAAATAAATGTTATAAATTTAAAGTTATGGGAATTATAATGTTTGTAAATTATAACCGAAAGATAAAATTTCTTTTGAAATAAATGGTTAAGTCATAAATAAAAAGATTTGAATGGAGATTTTTGAATTATTAAAACGATGTATATAAAAGATGTATAAAATTTGATTTTTATAAATATAAAATATTGGGATTATAAAACGAGTTTTAATAAGTGTTAAAATGAAGAATAAAGGGATGGTATAAGTGAACGAAATTTTATATTTATAAATTATGAAGTTACAAAATAAATAGATTTTTGTAAAACAAAAGACTTATGAGTGATTTACTTATAAATCGGGTTTTGACATTTTAATTAAGAGTTGTGAATAAGTATGAATGGTTTATAGACGAGATTTATAAAATATATATTTTATAAATCCAAACAATGGAATTTTAAACGTAGTTCGGTTGTTGTTAAAAAAATAAGATTTTAAATGAAATCTTATAAGGAATAAGATTTAAAATTTGTGAAGCCTTAAAGGAACGAATGTTATAAATCCATGAAGTATAAGTACTTAACCTCTAATATGGACTTTTGGTATATAAAGTTGAGTTATAAAATGAATTGAATTATAAAGAAGATTTATAAATCAAAGTTGTTAGAAAATAGAAATAGAATTTATAATCGTGTTTTATAAATTCGGAATAGATTGAATTCGATAAAGTAAATATAGGAGATTATTAAAGAGGATATATTCGCGATTTTGGATAGCGAATTATCTTTGAAATAAATGTGTAGAAATGATTAAAATTGGGTTAAGTGAATATATTGTTAAGGAAAATGGACTTATTTTCGAAGAAGGGATATCAAAAATGAAGTTAAACATTTTAAAGATGTTTTAAAATGTATTATGAATTGAAGACATAGATTTCAACAGTTCTTGTTGAAATAGACGTTTTCGAGAAATTTAAGGAAATGGTGGACTATAACACTGTTGTTATAGTAAATGATTTCCGAAAGGAAATGTTTTGATGTAGTATTGGGATTTATATATCTATCTAAATCCGAATCCCTATACTAGTGATTTCGAGTCGTCGTAACGATGTTTTACGCAACATTCGTTTTGACTCAAATAGATGTTGAAATTTATGATTTCCTTAAAGAATGAATATATACTTAATATTGATTTAAGTATATCGAATATTTTCAAATGTTGAAAATAAATAGATTTGTGAAATACTTATTTTTAAATAAGTATGGAAATGCTTTTCCAATATGAAATGAACTGTTTTGAGATTTTATCTTTTAAAGATAAATTGAAATGTGGAAATTGATTTGAAATTGTTTTCAAATGATTAGGTGTGGAAAATAATATATCTAGTAAAGATATTTTGGAAGATAAAATAATTTGGAAAATTATTTGGAATCTGATGATGTTGCGCATCTTTATTGATAGTTAAATAACCGACTATCAATAATTACCTTTAGGTAGGTATTTGTTGTGAATTGGATGAATTTGAATGCCACACTTATTTTTGAATAATCGCTCACTATTCGGGTTAGCCGGGAAAGGACCATGGGGTCGTATAACCCATTCCGAATATGTGATACGTCGTTATGAATTGCATTCGAAGACCGGTGTTGAAGACCGGATATTTTTGAAAACGGAAGGATTACCGTCGAGTTACTCTACATCGACTGATCTTCGATTTAGAGGTTTTATCACCCTTAGTGACGGGAAGTCCTGACGTGATTGAAATTATCCGGATATGCAAGGGCTTCGTGAGAAGTGCCTTCGGTTCTGTTCGATCCCGGAACAGACTTGTATGGATTGTGTGTCTGATGTTACAATTTGAGATATAAAGCTGATTTCTTTCAAATACATTTCTGTTGGTGGCGGAGAATTTATTCTCTTAGCTTAACACCCTTCTCTGAGACGTACGAGCTCAGAGGTTATGTAGTTGAAATTTATCAGCGATATATCCCAATTTGGTAACGTGGCATACTGAGTGTTGCTGTGAAATGATCAGTGTTTGATCATTTGTGATATGATCATTTGTTTGATCTTATATCTTTGTGATCATAGGTTGATCATTTGTTTGACCCGAAGCAGGGCTTTTTGAGAAAGCGTAGCTTTGTGGACGAGACTTCGTCGAGCCTCACACCCCGGAAATGGTCGAAACAGGAAGAATGCGGCAAGGTTCTAGGGAGTAGCGCCCCTTAGTGTATGTCATTCCTTCTGGATAAAGGTGGTATCATGGTATGGAGCCCAGATACTTAACCTCTGTGGTTGCTGCAAAATTTATTTCTTTGTGGTTGTTGCGAATCGGGGATCCTCGGGAAGATCGGTGACGATCGGGGGATGGCATACGCGTGTCAGTAGTTACCTATTTTTGCAGAGGTAACCCGGCCTTGTGTTGGCAGAGATCCGGTTAGGTTCTCGGGTCGTCTATTCCAGGGACGTACCCATCGTGGAAAAGGAAGTTCCTTAGCCTGACCATTTGTTGGAAATCCAAAGAAACAATACGAGCCTTTACGATTTCAATTGTATAACCTGTCTCCTCAGGAGGCAGCTATAGCAGGCATAATATAATGGTACCTATGCTGGCTAAGATTTATATTCTACTTTCGAAATGTTTTCCACTATGCACTAAAAATAATATCAAAAAGGATTTGATTTTTGCGTAGTAAGCATCTTTGACTAACATAAGAAGAAATCTCCTCCAAGTCTGCGTTTGCATTGTGTGTGTGGTGGGAGGTCTTATGGTAGTTTCATTTTCCAAAGGCATTGCGAATTGACTTTAAAAATATTTCTGTTGTTTAATTTAAAGATAAACTGTTTTACGATCTCACACCAGTCACCATGACTGACTCGGAGTTTATTGTTTCCCTTCTAAACTCTGGGTGCCCACCAATTTTCCACACGGGCAGCCTAGAGTTATATTATCAGGATATTCTGGATATTCTGGAGCTTGGAGATAAGCTGGATGACGAGACGTAGTATTTGTATCTAATAGTATTTATTTCGCTGTGTATTCTGTATGAGGACAAGTTATATAACTGTCCATTGTTGTATTGAGTTGTATATTGACTCTGATGATTGATGTATGTATAAAATGATATAGTTCTTTGTTTTAAAGATTATTCATTTATCTATTATATATTGTTCCGCTGCGATGTGTAAGATTCTGATATTGTTGCTTTCTGTTCTGATGTTGTTCTGTTGTTCTTCTTTCTTTCTTCTCTTTTTCTTCTATCTTCTTCTTCTTCTACTTTTTCTTCTTCTTAAAACCCATCACTATTGGAGTTTCCGGCACTCGATTGCTCGGCAGTCGATAAAGTGAGTATCGATGTCGAATTTTCGAAAGTCGAAAATTTCGGTATGTGACATTTAGAGTAGCTGTTTGTTTACAAAAATATATTTAATATGTATGAGTGAGTTCATTTTAGCCTGCAGTCTTAATATATATATGAAGTTTTATATGCGGTTATAAATTTTGTCTGCATTTTGTTTTGTAGCCTACATTTTGTTCATATATTGAAATAGGTATATATATGTTAGATTAGGCTGCATTGCATTGATACTTATATATACGTTAAACAGTTTATACATATATAGTTATATAAAGTCTGTTATTATACGTTAAAGTGCATATATTTTATTTGTTATATGTGTATATGGGATATCATATGTGAATGTCCGGTATAGTATAAGGTTGGAAATATATATATATATATATATATTTCGTAAATATTATGGTCTGTTTGTCAATTATAACAGATTTTGTTTAAAAGAAATATTACATATAGTTAAAGTATAGTTTTACTGTGCATGTTGCATTTGGGTTGTCTTGTTTTACATATATATTATCTTAATATATGTCTTAATCTAGATATTGATTTAATAAAACAATCATATCAATAATAATATTTACGCATATCTTGTTCCAATTATATCAAACTGATTCTGATTGGTTCTCATCGCTTCCCATTTTTTTATCAGCTTCTGGTCCATCATGTTTGTTTCCTTCATCGAACTCGTGCCCATCTCACTTTGCTCTGGATTCATAGCTCATTTCTGTATCAAAGTTTCTCTAGCCTCGAAAGGTGAGCACTCACTCACGATTAACGTTCTTTTATTTATTAAATTTGATTTCAATTGAAACGACAATTGAAATATGCTGTTGTTAGTTATTTACACTGTTTTATATGCCATCACCTGTATCAGTTTACTTATGACATCTTACACCATTAACTGTTAATTATGAAATGATAATCTAGTAGCTGATAATTGATTGATTGTTCGATGTTTATTTTGGACGTTAATTTGTTAATGTTAAGTGATTAATAGTATGCAGAATTGAAATGGATATAGGATAGTTAACGATTTTAAAACTGATTTATATGTTAAATTTGATTGGTTGAATATGACCCCTTTTAATTGTTAAATTAATTGACATGTAGAATAGTGATAATTACACTTTGAACCATCGACGTATATTGGATTAATTGTTGTAGTATAAAATTGTAATTGAATGACAAGTGAAAAACCGTATAAATAAATAGTGGAATAATCTTTAATCTACATGAAATGATAGTGTAGATTCTAGAAATAATTATATTAATTCGTACAAATAACAATGCGAATTAATGCGGTTATTTCGGGATTATTTGAATTGATTATTGGATTGTTATTGTTTGTTGTTATTGCTTGTTTATTTACTTTGACACCATCCCAGCTATCACACTGCAAGTTCCCTTTGTTATGCTTTGATTTTGAATTGAATTGGAATCGGGTTGAAATGATAAATACCCAAATTAAACTTTGACCTTGGATATAGAGAATTAAATAAAACCCGATTGGTCAAATAATTTGATTTAAAAATAAATGAAGATTTTATTTGAATAAACAATATGGTTTTGAAATGAAGTTGAAATTTAAATTTTAATGAAAGGAAACGTTAATATTTAATAATCTGAAACAAAATATTAACAATGTAATTGATGAAAGAATATTGTTTAATTTGAGAAATGATTGAATTAAGTTTGAAATTATAATTAAGTTTGAAATTATTAAACTTTGAGAAATGATTGGATTAAGTTTGAAATTATAATTAAGTTTGAAATTATTAAACTTTGAAATGATTTAATAATTAAGTTTGAAATTATAATTAAGTTTGAAATTATTAAACTTTGAAATTATTTAATAATTAAGTTTTGAATTATTTAATAATTAAATAAGGTTGAATTATTTAATGATTAAATTGAATTCTTTAATAAGTAAAATTGAACCTTTGAATAAGTAAATTTTTACTTCGTAAATAATTGAAATTGAATTTCTTTATTAAGTAAGTTTTGGAAAATTATTTAAGAAAGTAAATAAGTGAAATGGAATTTCTTTAACAAGAAATGAAAATGTGATATTTTTGGAATTAATGTAAGACTTGAAATTTAAAGAATTTGGTTTGATGAATTTAATTTAATTCAAAATTGTAAGTTTTGATTTAATGAAGTTGAACTTAAGAAATTGATTTAATGAATTGGAAATTTAATAGAAATTGTTTTGAATGATAAAGTAACTTAACGAATATTGAATGAAATCGATAAATGAGTTTAAATTGATTCGAATTTTAAATTAAATCAAATGATTTCGGAATGAAACTTATATACGAACTTAAATCAATATTTGAATGGTTTTAAATAGATATTGAAATTGAATTATAAGATTTTGAAATGGTAATTTGGAAGTTTTGAAACGTAAATTTTGGAAATTGATTTAGAAAGACAAATGAAATGTTGGTTTACGAATTGAAATTGGAATTGAAATTGATTTGGATTTTGAAATATATAAACGACCAATCGGTGTAATAATTACGAAAGCTATTAAAGAGACCGGAATCGGTTATGGATATACTCTCTATCTAAACCGAAACCACTTTAAAAACTATACGCGGAGTGATGATCCAGAATGAAGTGGTTGGATTGATGTTCGTGATGACTGAAGAAAGAGAACGATAATGGATAGCCTTGACACTTGTGTCAAATTGGAAATGACTAAAACAGGAGCCGTGCCGGGCCAATGGAGGATTTGCTACCTCAAGTGAACACACTTCTTCGAACTACTCATTATTTGTTGTCAATTGGTGCACCCTTGATTTTGGGAGTGTTGTTTCACGGTGTTGCGGGCGCTGCGGCGTTGCGTTCTCACCAGTCCGGATCAGGCAAACGGTAGTGTCACTACCTTGGGTATTGCCTCATGTGCCTTGTCATACTTGTATTCCCTATTCGCGACCACTACGAATTTGTTTTGTACCTTTAGTATATGGATTGCCCTCTGGTGACTTCTGGTTTTGGGGAAACTACGGTCTTGTATATGCTTTTGGGAATAAAAATGTGTTAAGGGTGGAATGGGCCATGACTTAACACTATTTTGATATCTTATTATTACTGATAGACATTATCTACTTATCGTACACTACTACATAGTAGATAGTATAACGGATCCTTAAAGGATGGTTATTCCAACATCCTTTGAGTTACTTGTATTTCAATTGCTATTTCACTTGAGTTGGATTTATTAATATAAGAATGTTAATCCTGACTCGAGTGTTTTGTGTTTTGCTTTACGCTCGGGTCAGACTGAGTGTACCAGTATTCGAGACTCACCTTTGGAGTTGGAGCTTTGCTTGAAGATCCAGCCATCTATTCTGCTTTCAGTATTCGATGATTCCAATGATGTATTCTGCTTTGTATTTGATGTATCGTATTATTCTTCCGTTGTATCTGTTCTAACCCAGATGTAACTTATACATTTATATAGTAGCTTCATGAACTACTATCTCTTTTATTTCCGCTGCATTTATTACTCTGTGTCTGTGATCTGTGATTATTTATTTACTGTATATATTCAGTTTTGCCAAATTTAAATTAACAACGCGGTATTTTGAGCAATTCAATTCCGGCATGAGTGTCTACCTATACACTTATAATGGATGCGAATGGTCCAAAATGGGGGGTCGTTACATAGTTATACAAAATGAATTTTGAAAGTGAAATTGACTCAAGTAAAGGTAAATAAAGTGAATAATGAAATGAGATAAATGAAATTGAATTTTATTTGAAATAGATATGAACTTAAGTTGTAAAGTGAAAATAAACATGAGAAGGGTTGTATAAAATGTTTGTAATAAACTTAAGTAAAATTTGATGGAATAGTTCTTAAGTGATATTAGCACTGAAAGAAATATACTAAGTAATAAATGAATGAATAAAGCAATGTGGATAATGATTATGAATATATGGATGTAAATTAAAGAATTCGATATAGTTAGAGACCAATTGGAATAATACGTAAGTTGTACGTATAATATTCTATTCGTATAATTGTTTGATCCAGATTCGAGTACAAAATTTCGAAATGATTTACATCGGTCCGAGTTAGAATCTTTCACTCGATTCTCAACGGCGAACATTAGATATGGATTTTTGATTGATTCTGGGATCCTTTATCATAGTATATGGCTATGCAAGGAGAGTGGTGGTTTCAAATCCAGGAACCGAATCTGGGTCCGCACTAGAGTGATCGTGTGGACAATACTAGTTCGGAAGTGAAATTGTGTGATCGAGCGAGCGATCGGTTTCTTTTGCGTACAGATGGTATATGCACATTGTATGGGCCTTAATATATTAAATGTTGACATTGGAAAATGCAAATTGATATGATTATGAATAAGTTGGGTGGATACAAATTGTTTGATGGTTTCTCTAGGTACATTTGTTATATTTACCTATGGTTATTGTATAGTCTATGATATATATTGATATTACTTTCCTTATACTTTTTCTCATCGGTTGTTGAGTGATTTGTTGGTGTGGATGGCGCATGCTTTGCATTTGAAGCTCGCATTCACATTATATTGATTGTATATGCTTGCGAATGCTAATAAAAGGTACACATCTCGGATTACATATCGTATTTTTATATTTTTCCCTACGGAATGCCTCATACTTGAAGATGAGATGTATATGTGTGATTATATATGAGATGACCCACTTTTTTTCATAAAGTTTTTTTTCCCCAGTATATATAGTGATCATCTATTCAAGAGAACATCCTTTCTCTACTATCCAGGATCTTTCCACCAATATAAAAATATTGTTGTAATCAAATCACCTAACTTACATACAAGAAACCATGTATAAATGATACTTTAAGGTTTCCTCTTTCTTTTAATCAGAGTAAAAGAATTTTGGATGCAGAGAATTTATTTTGGAATTTTCTATTTAATTTCTCATGGCAAAAATAATATCCAGAAAGCTTTTCTGTCTTACTTATTTTTCTTTTGGCAAATTCTAGATGTTATTCTTCTAGTTTTAGAGTTTGCTTAGATTTCCATGAATTTAGATCTACTGAACACTTAATTATCCCTGGTGCAAGTGTGTGTATATGTATTCTGTGTGCATGTGTGTATCTGTGTTCTGTGTGCATGTGTGTGTCTGTGTTCTGTGTGCATGTGTGTGTCTGTGTGATTTCAGGTAACCTATCTTCCCAATATATAAATCCTGGTTTACTGGTTTGCCTTATTATGTTGCCTTTCTTAGCCAAATAGCTTAGGGTATTTGACTGGTTGAACCCAGACTTGACAAAGTTGGTCAAGTTAGCCTGAATTTCTCTGCTACTTTACACATATCTCTTACAAATTAATCTGGGTTTCTATCTTACCTTTTCTTTCCATTGATACTTACAACAGATCTCAGGTTACTCCTTTAATTTTCAATTTACAGATCATTTCAGATTATTCTTATTGTTGAACACTTATGCTAAGCATTCAGGGAGTTAATACTCTAAATTGTATCACTTATAAAACATTCTCAAAAGCAACTCTCAACTTTTAATAGAGATTTCATGAGTAGTTCAATACTTGCAAATAGAAAATAACATTACATCAGTTTCTTCCCAAAACAACTTAACTAACATTTCATAACACAAGTTCAATTTAACATCTATTTAATATCCTTGAGTCTGTACTATTATATCCAATTCCTTAGCAGCTAATTCATCCAATTCTTGATCAAGAAAATGCCTATTTACCTGCACAATCACCACGAGCTGCCTCATCAAAAGATGAGACACCCAATGGTATACAAACACACAAAGGGTCAGACTAAATTGTCTAGTATGAATAATCTTACTGAAAATTTAAATAACTTTTAAAACAGATAGTTAAGCAATGTTTTTCTTGTATACATTCCTCTACCACCTATGCATGATTATTAATGCATAACATAAAAATACATGATTCAATGGATTTATTTCAAAGAGCACAAACATATCATTCTCAATAGAATACTCTGAACCCACCAACATAATCATCATTTAATCATTTTCCTTATTTATACTCTTTCTGGCTATCAGGGATTTTACCCAACCTACATGTGAACTTATTCTCCAAATTCAATCTCAGGTATTTTATGATGGACTTTAGCTACTTTCTTTCTATTAAAACACACACTGTCTGGGGCATATTCACTGTTAACCCAGCACACTCAGGCCCCTAGGTATAATCATACCATGTGTGAGCTTGCAATATTTCCCTTGCCAAGCCATACTTTGTAGCCCTAAGATCCAAATCCTTAGTTATTTTACTAAGTGTTCATTTTCCCTCTTTCCCCCATTCATGCTAATCCCTTCTGCATCTCATACATCAATCAGAGAAAGCAAATGACTCAACCATCATGCATATGTTCAAAGAATAACAGATCATCTTTTCATAATCATAGATTTATTCACACAAGCTAGTTTGATTTCTCAGTGTACATATTATTTAAATCATAGGGTTTTCTTTTGAGAAATCATGTCTATAAATATATGGTCATATTCAGTTTGCCTTGATGCATCCATTTACCTCTGACTTAATCAGATACTTACAGATTCATGAGATCTGACTAAACCACAAGCTTCTAATCTTATTTGGATTTATTTGTAATCATAGAAGTTCAGCACAAGTATAACATTGCACTTCTATGTTACCACATTTATTCTTGAGACATAAGCAGCAACCACTTTATGCTACAGTCCCATTTGTTTTCCATTTTTAGACCATAGACTTATATCATATATCCCTGGAATTCCCATGAATTAATTTATATGCATCAGTCACATAAGGAGAGCATCTAATCTCAAAGATAATTCATGACATAATAATCATTCAAACATGAAAGCCATCAATATATTTTCTGGATATATTAACACACAATATTTAAACAGATAATCTACACATCAATATCATAAAATAAGCACAGATTAATTAAAATATAAAACCATTCAGGCTGCCTCAATATTCAGGACTTAATGCCAATTTTTCAGTGAGATTACTCACCTTAATCCTTTTCTTTTGATTTGTTATCTCCTACTTGTCTCTAATGGCCAGTGCTTCTCAGTTTTTCTCTTTTGCTAACTGTCTATATTTCTGTATATTTATTTAAAGAAAATGGTGACAGATCCTTTCACCCTTAACCCTCTTTTATACCAGACCTTGGCTGCCTCTAGGGTTTTAAAATTTACCCAATGTCAATTTTACCCTGCCACTTATGATCAGCCTCTCTTTTTATTTTTAAGAGCAAATGGGTAAATGGTCCCTGGTTCTATTAACAGAAATTTACACTTTATTACCTCAGTCACCATATTTGCATGATATCTCTAAAGCTAAGAAAATTGCTAAAAGTGGATAAAGTATTTTCCAACAACTCATACTATTTTCATGCAATTTCTAATAATTTTATTTAGTCAGCCTTTGTTTAAAATGCCTGTACACTATCTATATTTCTATCCTTGCCTAAACCTTTTATCTTTCCTATTCTAGACTTTGTTTCAAGGATATATTCACAGCTGTAATAATTATGTTATGTCCATGTATCTATAGTTTTTTTCTAGCTTATAAATAAATTTCTGCTTCTTTTTTTTCAGAGAAGTGTGTACATATATATAATATTATCTTGCATATATATCAATATTTACCCAAGCATTTATGGTCAATCTATCATATATATTTTTCCTAGGCAACCAAAATTTCAAACAAGTATGCTAAATTAAATTATAAAACTTGTTCATAAAATCAAGGTTATCACATATACCCTCCCTTTTAGGAATTGTGTCTCACAATTCTTTCATACTTAATTCAGACATTTTCAATTTTGCAATCTATCATTCTCAGATCAATCATTAATTAAACTCCTATGCATAGCAAAAGTATTCAATCAAATCATTCATTAGTATATTTGTGTATATATATATAAAAAAAATTTACCTTTGATTCAATCAATTAGCTGTGGATAATCACTTCTGATTTTATCTTCCACCTCCCATGTGCAATCATTTGGGTCAAGACTCCATTGCACTTTGACTAATTTTATTTCTTTGTTTCTCAGTTTCTTAATTTCCTTTGCAACTATGCCTACAGGCTTCTTCTCATACACCATTCTGGGATCAATCTGCACTTTCTCAGGAGATTTTAAAATTGTTTCTTCATCATGAACCCATCTCCTTAACTGGGATACATGAAAAACATCATGCATTGCTCTCATCTCCTCTGGTAATTCTAACTTATAGGCTACATTTCCAATTCTTTCTAGAATTTTATATGGTCCTATATACCTTGGAATCAACTTTCCTTGTTTTCCAAATCTCAAAATCTTTTTCATGGGTGATATTTTAATAAATACATAATTCCCCACATCATACTGCACTTCTTTCCTCTTTTGATTAGCATATTTCTTTTGCCTATCTTGAGCAGAAGCAATCCTTTTCCTAATCAAGGCTATCTTCTCAGAGGACTCTTTTACATTTTCTGGTCCTAAGACCACTTTCTCCCCAGACTCAATCCAACTTGAAGGTGATAAACAGGGTCTACCATAAAGTGCTTCAAAGAGTGCCATGCCTATGCTACTGTGATGGCTGTTGTTATATGCAAATTCTACCAGAAATATGTGATCTTCCCAACTTCCTCCCCAATCCAATATACATGCCCTCAACATGTCTTCAAGTAATTTGTTCACAATTTCTGTTTGGCCATCAGATTGAGGGTGATATGCTGTGCTCAAGCATAAATCAGTCCCCATTGCCTTGTGGAAACTTTGCCAGAATTTCGAAGTGAAGATGGTATCTCTATCACTTACTATAGTTTTTGGTATTCCATGCAATCTAACTACTTCTTTAATAAATAACTGAGCTAAGGTGCATGCGTTCCTATCTGATTTTACAGGTATAAAATGAGCTGTTTTGGTTAACCTATCAACCACAACCCAAATACTATCATTTCCCCTCCTAGTCTTAGGCAAACCATCAATGAAGTCCATTGATATGTCTTCCCATTTCCATTGTGGTATTTGTAAAGATTGCAGCATTCCTGAGGGTCTTTGATATTCAGCCTTTACCTGTTGACAAACCATACACTTAGACACATATAATGCCACTGCACTCTTCATCCCACTCCACCAATAATCTCTTTTTAGGTTGTGATACATTCTGGTACTTCCTGGGTGTATAGTATACTTGCTTCTGTGATAAGCATCTAAAATTTCTTGCTTCAATTCTTCAATAGCAGGAACACATATTCTCTTTCCTTTCTCCAAATGACCTTGTTTATTCAATTGGAATCCTTCCACTACCTCACCATTTAATATTTGAACTTTCTTCTCAAGTAAAAATGGATCTTGGTCTTGTAACTTTATAATTTTATTTTTTAATTCTGATCCCAAAGTAACAAAACTTAACTTCCCTACTTCTTCCTTCTCACTGCACATGCTCATATTTTCCTCACTGCCCCTTTTCACTTCTGAGTCAATCAGTAATGATAAAGTATTAAATTCTTCTATCATCAATCTAGCTACATTGGCATGCTGTCTACTTAAAGCATCTACCACTTTATTAGCTATTCCAGGTGTATATAGTATTTCAAAATCATATGAGGCTAAGAGTTCAATCCATCTTTGTTGCCTCATGTTCAATTCTTTTTGTGAAAACAAATATTTGAGTGACTTATGATCTGTATAAACTTCAAATTTAGCCCCTAACAAATAATGTCTCCATAATTTAAGAGCATACACTATAGCAGACAGTTCAAGATCATGTGTAGCATACCTTACCTCACTGGGTTTCAACTGTCTAGAGGCATAAGCTATTACCTGATGTTGTTGCATCAACACTACCCCAAGTCCCTGTCCACTAGCATCAGTATATATCACCAAGTTCTCATTCCCTTCAGGCACCTTTAGTATTGGAGCTTGTATCAATGCTTCTTTTAATCTCTCAAAGGCTTTCTCACACTCCTCAGTCCAAACAAAAGCCTGATTCTTTCTAGTCAATTTAGTTAATGGAATTGAAATTTTTGCAAAATCCTTTATGAACCTTCTATAATAACCAGCCATTCCCATAAATGACCTAACTTCTGTGACACTGGTAGGCCTTTTCCATGTTTGAATTGCCATCACCTTATTGGGATCTACAGATAAGCCTTTTTCTGATACTACGTGACCTAAAATTTTTACCTCATTTTGCCAAAAAGTACACTTTGAAAATTTTGCCTTCAAATTTTCTTGCCTTAATTTCTGCAGTACTATATGCAAATGATTCTCATGCTCTTCAATTGTTTTAGAATAAATTAGTTTATCATCAATAAATGTCAATACAAATTTATCTAAATATTTTCTAAAAATTCTATTCATCAAATCAACAAAGTAAGAGGGGGCATTAGTCAAGCCAAAGGGCATCACCAAAAATTCATAAAGCCCATACCTAGTATTAAAAGCAGTATACTTGATACTCTCCTCTTCTACTTTCATTTGATGAAATCCTGAAGCTAAGTCAAGTCTAGAAAATATTTTTGCACCACTTAATTGATCAAAAAGATCATCAATTCTTGGCAAGGGGTATTTATTTTTAATGGTGATTTTATTCAACTCTCTATAATCAATACATAATCTGAGAGATCCATCTTGCTTCTTAACAAAAACCACTGGTGCTCCCCATGATGAGCTACTAGGTCTGATGAATCCTTTTTCCTCTAGTTCAACTAATTGCTTTTTCAGTTCTGTTAATTCCTTAGGCCCCATTCTAGTTGGCCTCTTAACCACTGGGTTAGCTCCTGGAATTAGTTTGATAGAAAATTCTACTGGTCTATGGTTAACAATTCCCTTAACCTCACCAAACACATCAGCATACTGATTTACCACAGGGATTTCTTCCAATGCAGGCATGTGCTTCTCACCAGTCAAATTGTCAAGGGTGGCTATACTTCTGTTCTTATCTGCTTCACAAAGAACAACTACCCTTTTTCCATCAGAAGTTTTCAATGATAAGGTGGAGGTCTCCATATTTATAACTGTCTTATATCTTTTTAACCAATCAACTCCTAAAATAACTCCCATGCCTGGATATTGCAACACATATAGGTCTGCACTAAACATATGTCCCCCTATATTCAGTCCTAATTGTTTACATATTATCCCCAATACACAGGAACTACCTAAAGGACTTTTAATAAGCAAGGGCTTATCTACAAGCATACAATTTAATTTTAGCTGTTGTACAATGTCATGGGAAATTAATGAGTGTGTAGCCCCAGTATCATACACTACTGCAAAAGGTATTGAGTGAATAAGCAAAGTACCTTCAACTTGGCCATGATTTTCAACATTGGGACTTCCAGTTATTTTGCTTTTCCCTTCCAACATTCCCATCTTTCCTTGCCTCAACTCTGGACAGTTCCTTCTTATGTGCCCTTCCTTCCCACACAGATGACATTTGAAAGATGCTGGTTTGGGATTTGTACATCTATTCTTCATGTGTCCCTCTTTTCCACAATTATAGCAAGTGATCTTCTTTTTAACCTCAGCAGTTTTGACTTCTTTTGATTGCTTGGTGGAAGCTACATCCATTTTCTTTTTATCATAAGGGTGAAACTTACCCTTTCCTTTCTTGTTTTGGTTATTTTTAAATGCTCTGAAATTTTCTCGGGCTTTATCATATTATTCAAGGCTCAAAGTCAGATCTAAAACTTGATCAAAGGTCCTATCCTTATATGGCAGCATGGCTCTACTGAGACTGGCATTCAATCCTTGGATGTATCTACCATTTTTAGCTTCCTTAGTTGTGATGAGCACTGCACCATACTTTGCTAGAGATTCAAACTTCTGGGTATACTCAGTAACACTCATAGTTCCCTGTCTTAATTTAATGAATTCTTCCAGCAAGGACTCTTTAGCTGATGCAGGTACAAACCTTCCTTCCAACATTTCTTTAAACTGGTTCCATGTCACCTCTCCTTCAGGTCTTCCAGCTATAATGACTTCCCACCAGTCCAAGGCTGCTCCTCTCAATTGTCTAGATGCTATTAGCCTCTTCTTTTGGTCTTCCACTTGCATATCAGCAAAGATTCTATCCAAAATTCTGAGCCAATTTTGAATTCCCATTATTCCTTCTGTTCCATCAAAAGTCTTGCCTCCCAGATTGGTAAAAGTCTTGAGTAGTTTAGAAAGCTCCTCATGTGGATTTTCTTGCTTATTGCCTACCCCATCCCTTATGGCTCTCATGAAATCTTGCATATTCACCATGGTTGGTTCACTTGGTCCTACCCCTTGTTGTCTGGGTCTTACCATAGTTCTATGGATACAACACTTGAGTTAGTCCATTTTATCTAATCTTTTATAAGTTAACCTATTCCAACTTATTATCATTCAATTATAACAGATATTATTAACATAAGTATATAAAGACAAGGCATCCAAGACAGTCAATACTTTCATACATTCAAAACAATCAAGTTCATTCAAGATTTTACTATGTTATTTATCAACATAGCTCTGATACCAAATTGAGATGACCCACTTTTTTCATAAAGTTTTTTTTTTCCAATATATATAGTGATCATCTATTCAAGTGAACATCCTTTCTCTACTATCCAGGATCTTTCCACCAATATAAAAATATTGTTGTAATCAAATCACCTAACTTACATACAAGAAACCATGTATAAATGATACTTTAAGGTTTCCTCTTTCTTTTAATCAGAGTAAAAGAATTTTGGATGCAGAGAATTTATTTTGGAATTTTCTATTTAATTTCTCATGGCAAAAATAATATCCAGAAAGCTTTTCTGTCTTACTTATTTTTCTTTTGGCAAATTCTAGATGTTATTCTTCTAGTTTTAGAGTTTGCTTAGATTTCCATGAATTTAGATCTACTGAACACTTAATTATCCCTGGTGCAAGTGTGTGTATATGTATTCTGTATGCATGTGTGTATCTGTGTTCTGTGTGCATGTGTGTGTCTGTGTTCTGTGTGCATGTGTGTGTCTGTGTGATTTCAGGTAACCTATCTTCCCAATATATAAATCCTGGTTTACTGGTTTGCCTTATTATGTTGCCTTTCTTAGCCAAATAGCTTAGGGTATTTGACTGGTTGAACCCAGACTTGACAAAGTTGGTCAAGTTAGCCTGAATTTCTCTGCTACTTTACACATATCTCTTACAAATTAATCTGGGTTTCTATCTTACCTTTTCTTTCCATTGATACTTACAACAGATCTCAGGTTACTCCTTTAATTTTCAATTTACAGATCATTTCAGATTATTCTTATTGTTGAACACTTATGCTAAGCATTCAGGGAGTTAATACTCTAAATTGTATCACTTATAAAACATTCTCAAAAGCAACTCTCAACTTTTAATAGAGATTTCATGAGTAGTTCAATACTTGCAAATAGAAAATAACATTACATCAGTTTCTTCCCAAAACAACTTAACTAACATTTCATAACACAAGTTCAATTTAACATCTATTTAATATCCTTGAGTCTGTACTATTATATCCAATTCCTTAGCAGCTAATTCATCCAATTCTTGATCAAGAAAATGCCTATTTACCTGCACAATCACCACGAGCTGCCTCATCAAAAGATGAGACACCCAATGGTATACAAACACACAAAGGGTCAGACTAAATTGTCTGGTATGAATAATCTTACTGAAAATTTAAATAACTTTTAAAACAGATAGTTAAGCAATGTTTTTCTTGTATACATTCCTCTACCACCTGTGCATGTTTATTAATGCATAACATAAAAATACATGATTCAATGGATTTATTTCAAAGAGCACAAACATATCATTCTCAATAGAATACTCTGAACCCACCAACATAATCATCATTTAATCATTTTCCTTATTTATACTCTTTTTGGCTATCAGGGATTTTACCCAACCTACCTGTGAACTTATTCTCCAAATTCAATCTCAGGTATTTTATGATGGACTTTAGCTACTTTCTTTCTATTAAAACACACACTGTCTGGGGCATATTCACTGTTAACCCAGCACACTCAGGCCCCTGGGTATAATCATACCATGTGTGAGCTTGCAATATTTCCCTTGCCAAGCCATACTTTGTAGCCCTAAGATCCAAATCCTTAGTTATTTTACTAAGTGTTCATTTTCCCTCTTTCCCCCATTCATGCTAATCACTTCTGCATCTCATACATCAATCATAGAAAGCAAATGACTCAACCATCATGCATATGTTCAAAGAATAACAGATCATCTTTTCATAATCATAGATTTATTCACACAAGCTAGTTTGATTTCTCAGTGTACATATTATTTAAATCATAGGGTTTTCTTTTGAGAAATCATGTCTATAAATATATGGTCATATTCAGTTTGCCTTGATGCATCCATTTACCTCTGACTTAATCAGATACTCACAGATTCATGAGATCTGACTAAACCACAAGCTTCTAATCTTATTTGGATTTAATTGT
Organism: Allium fistulosum; assembly: GCA_030737815.1. Lineage (NCBI taxonomy): Eukaryota > Viridiplantae > Streptophyta > Magnoliopsida > Asparagales > Amaryllidaceae > Allium > Allium fistulosum. The sequence goes on from CM060903.1 coordinate 907,108,254, forward strand.
AATCATAGAAGTTCAGCACAAGTATAACATTGCACTTCTATGTTACCACATTTATTCTTGAGACATAAGCAGCAACCACTTTATGCTACAGTCCCATTTGTTTTCCATTTTTAGACCATAGACTTATATCATATATCCCTGGAATTCCCATGAATTAATTTATATGCATCAGTCACATAAGGAGAGCATCTAATCTCAAAGATAATTCATGACATAATAATCATTCAAACATGAAAGCCATCAATATATTTTTTGGATATATTAACACACAATATTTAAACAGATAATCTACACATCAATATCATAAAATAAGCACAGATTAATTAAAATATAAAACCATTCAGGCTGCCTCAATATTCAGGACTTAATGCCAATTTTTCAGTGAGATTACTCACCTTAATCCTTTTCTTTTGATTTGCTATCTCCTACTTGTCTCTAATGGCCAGTGCTTCTCAGTTTTTCTCTTTTGCTAACTGTCTATATTTCTGTATATTTATTTAAAGAAAATGGTGACGGATCCTTTCACCCTTAACCCTCTTTTATACCAGACCTTGGCTGCCTCTAGGGTTTTAAAATTTACCCAATGTCAATTTTACCCTACCACTTATGATCAGCCTCTCTTTTTATTTTTAAGAGCAAATGGGTAAATGGTCCCTGGTTCTATTAACAGAAATTTACACTTTATTACCTTAGTCACCATATTTGCATGATATCTCTAAAGCTAAGAAAATTGCTAAAAGTGGATAAAGTATTTTCCAACAACTCATACTATTTTCATGCAATTTCTAATAATTTTCTTTAGTCAGCCTTTGTTTAAAATGCCTGTACACTATTTATATTTCTATCCTTGCCTAAACCTTTTATCTTTCCTATTCTAGACTTTGTTTCAAGGATATATTCACAGTTGTAATAATTATGTTATGTCCATGTATCTATAGTTTTTTTCTAGCTTATAAATAAATTTCTGCTTCTTTTTTTTTCAGAGAAGTGTGTACATATATATAATATTATCTGGCATATATATCAATATTTACCCAAGCATTTATGGTCAACCTATCATATATATTTTTCCTAAGCAACCAAAATTTCAAACAAGTATGCTAAATTAAATTATAAAACTTGTTCATAAAATCAGGGTTATCACAATATATATATATATATATTGTAAAAAAATTTGATTGAACGGCGCAAATGAGACGCTGGTGAAATTTTTAGTAAATTTAAGAGTTAGAAAATTTTTGAAATTTTTTTGATAAGTATAATTTGATTTTTATGTTATAACTTGGAATGTTTTAATTAGTAATTATGGATGAATTTAAAGACTTGGAAAAAGGTGATAACAAAGTTTCAAAAAATTGATTTTCGAAAGTTAAAGGCTTAAAAGAATTTGGTAATCTATTTCAACTAATTGGTTTTGAAAAGTCAATGAGTTTGGATCATTTTTCTTACCTTGGAAATTTGAATTTCAATCATTTGAATTTGAAATATTTAATTGATTTTAAATATTGAAAAGTTAATTTTATAAGTTAAACAGTTTAAATTTTTGAATATAATGGTTATTTGAATTTATGGAATTGTTTAAGTAATTGAATTGTAAGGACCCGATTCTTCGACTTCCGAATATCGACATCAATACGTCCACTGTATCGACTACCGAGCCATCGAATGCCGGAAAACCAAATTCTTAGGGTTTAAGAAAGAAGAGGTAGAAGAAAAGATAGAAGAAAAAGAAAGAAGAAACAACAGAAAACACAGAAACAGAACAATATCAGAATCTCACATTCGCAGCGGAACAACTTATAATAGATAAATGAATAATCTTTAAACAAAGAACTATATCCTTTCATACATTACATCCTCATCAGAGTTTACAACAACAATACAACACTGGACAGTTATATAAACTTGTCCTCATACAGAATACACAACGGAATAAATAATATCATATACAATACGTCTCGCCATCCAGCTCGCCACTAAGCTCCACAGCATCCTGAATCTAGAATGACCTGATAACCTGACTCTAGACTGCCCGTATGGAAATTGGTGGGCACCCAGAGTTTAGGAAGGAAACAATAAACTCCAGGTCAGTCATGGTGACTGGTGTGAGAACTAAAACAGTTTATCTCAAAGAAAATAAAACATTTTCGTAATGCTTTTGGAAAATGAAACTACCATAAGATCTCCCGCCACACACACAATGCAAATGCAGAATTGGAGGAGATTTATTCTTATGATAGTCAAAAATTCTTACTACACAAAATCATTCGATATTATTAACATTAGTGCATAGTGTCGAAAACCATTTCGAAAATATAATATTAATCTTAGCCAGCATACAACCATTATTGTATGCCTACTATAGCTACTACGTTCAATAGCAGGTTACCGCCACATTCCATAGCAGGTAATACAACTAAAACCGTACAGGATTCGTATTGTTTCTTTGGATTTCCAACAAATGGTCAGGCAAAGGAACTTCCTTACACTGAAATAGAAACGCCTCTGGAAAGACGCCCTGAGAGTCAACCTGCTCTCTGCAAACACAACGCCGACGCTACCTCATGCTGAAAAGCTGTAACTAGGTAGCTAACACACGAGCTATGTCATCCCCCGGTCGTCACCGACCTTTATCCGAGGATCCTCAATCACAAAGCAACAACTACAAAGTATAATCAACATAGGTAAAATATCTGAGCTCCATACCATGATATCACCTTTTATCCAGAAGGAAATGACATACCCTAGGGGCGCTACCCCTACAAACCTTTGCCGCAACATTCCTGTTTCGACCATTAACGGGTTGTGAGGCTCGACGAAGTCTCGTCCACAAAACTACGCTTTTTCACAAAGCAACGCTTTGATCAAAACAAATGATCAACAACACTTCGTATGCCACATTACCAAATTGGGAATGTATCACTAGTAACCATCAACCACATAACCTCTGAGCTCGTACGTCTCAGAGAAGGGTGTTAAGCTAAGAGAATAAATTCTCCGCCACCAACAGAAATGTCTTTGATAGAAACCAGCTTTACATCTCAAAGTGCAATGTCAGACACACATCCATACAAGTCCGTTCCGGGATCGAACGGAACCGAAGGCACTTCCGAAGAAGTTCTTGCAATCCGGATAATTTCTAATCACGTCCGAACTTCCCGTCACTAAGGGTGATAAAATCTCTATATCGGAGATCAGCCGATGCAGAGTAACTCGACGGTAATCCTTCCGTTTTAAAAAATATCCGGTCTTCAACACCGGTCATCAAATGCAATCCATTACGATGTATCACATATTCGGAATGGGTTATACGACCCAAAGGTCCTTTCCCGGCTAACCCGAATAGTGAGCGCTTATTCAAAAATAAGTGTGGCATTCAAATTCATCCAATTCACAATAAATACCCATTCAAGGTAATTATTGATAGTCGGTTATTTAACTATCAATAGGTCTGCACAGCATCATCAGATTCCTAATAATTTTCCAAATTATTTATTTTCCAAAAATATCTTTACAAGATATAAAATTTCCACACTTCAACCATTTGAAAACAAATTTCAATTATTCACTTTCAATTTATCTTTACAAAGATAAATTCTCAAAAACGTTTCATTTCACATTGGAAAAACATTTCCATACTTATTTAATAATAAGTAATTCACAAATCATTTATTTTCAACACTTGGAAAATATTCGATATACTTAAATCATAATTAAGTATATATTTCATTCTTTAAGGAAATCATTCTCTTTCCCAAATTTTATTTGAGCCAAAAGGAATGTTACGTAAAACATCGTTACGACAACTCAAAATCACTAGTATAGGGATTCGAAATTTAGATAGATATATAAATCCCAATACTATATAAAACATTTCCTTTTGGAAACCATTTATTATAACAACAGTGTTATAGTCCACCATTTCCTTATTTCTCGAAAACGTCTATTTCAACAATGAATGTTGAAATCTATGTTTTCGATACTTAACACGTTTTAAAACATCTTTAAATCGTTTTCATTTCTATTTAAAATATCACTTACCCAAAACATCTCCATTTTATTTAATAATACATTCATTGTCCAAAATCGTGAATATAATTCGTTATCCAAAACTCAACATTTCTACACATTTTATTTAAAGGATTATCCACTGTCCAAAATCGTGGATATAATTCCTTTAATTAACTTCTATAATTCACTTATCAAAATAAGTGATTTCGAATTTATAAACAATGTTTATAAATCACAATTTTATACTTCTTCTATAAATATAATCCATTTATAATAAGTCGAAAATTTCAATTTAAACCAATTTCAATTTAATCAACTTATATTTCAAAAACCACCTTCTTATTTTATTTTCACAAACATCCTAATTTTAATTACATAAAAATTTTAACGTTTATTTATTTAGAATGAATCAATTTAAAAATCTAATAAAACGTATACTTTCAAAAATCACTTCAAAATCCCTTTAAAATCAAAATCGTTATTTTTAAACTTCAAAAATGGATCCGATGATGCAACAGCACCAATCATCAATCACGACAATCAAACATCATATATCATCATATGACAACAAATATCACAATATCTGTAATCAAATAAATATTGGTGAGGAATCCAGTTGGATCCCTCCAACCTGCTTCCCTGCATCCACAGATGTTAGCACAATATCAATTCCGCTCCAGTATGGAATATCGCGGTATATGGGATTTATAAAATATTATCCGCTATTATACGGCGCAATAGGGTCTCATCCGCTATATAATGCGGGAAAATCAACTCCAAGTACAATAATAATAACAATTTCACTTACGGTGAAATATTCGCGGTATATGTTTTTAATAAATAACCTCCGCTTACTAACGGCGTATAATGTCTATTTCAATCAACAACAGATAATAATTTATCATCCAGGCATACAATCAACAATTTTAAATCTAACTATTTAAAATTAACATCGAACAATTTCGATTGACTGAGAAGTTCTCACCTTGAATTTACGATAACAATTTGTAGCGTTTTATTTCGAATAAAATTAAACGGACGTTTAATTTTACTCGAAATTTTCACTAGCTCCAAACGACTCCAATCCAATTCCATAGCGTAGTGCTCGACAAAACGATTCCAACGCAATTCGTTTCGTGCGTTTTTGACCTCGTATGAAAAAGTAACGCAGATATAAAGTTTGAACGAGTTATATATACAATTATTTACAATTTCTTTTAATTTATTTTAACCTAATCATCCCAGCCGTAGATATTGCTTCCATCAGATCTGGCCACTTACCCCTTTCTTCTTCACGCGTTCAACCCCTAGGCCATTCACGTATGAAACAACAACCCATAGCCGTGATTTAGGGTTGATCGTCGACCTCCCCACGATCATATATACGCCGATCAACCACCATCATCTCGAAGCCAGTACTTGACTCCACCTCCACCACGAATAGAGTGAAGCTCGGCTCCCCCTGTGCATAGAAAAACGTGCACGACCGGTCATGATTCCAACTCCAATTGCCATCAATCCGCTCCGTTTTAAACGATCTCCACCGTTGAATTTATAGTTCTCGACGTGCTCTAAAATATTGTAGTTGAGAGGTTCAACAAATTGTTTGTGGATTGAGAGATTTGAAGGGAAGAAAATTGGTGATTTTCGGCCATAGCTTATGGAGGTGGCGGCTGAACGTATTAAACCCTAGGGTTGATATTCTTTTGCAAAAGTGAGGAATAAGGGGCTTTTATAGAAAATATTCCAAAACACTATTCATCCAAATTTTTCCAAACTCCAAACGAAGCATGCCGGCTGACGTTTCTAAGGTTTACCCCGCATTCCGAACACAATGGAATGTGTTTTGGGAGCTAATTCGGTCATCTGTGCGAGTTACGGAATTAAACGATCAAATTTAAATCAAACCGATTTCGATGCGTTTTGGCTTGCCCCGGACAAACGGTAAACCCGATTAACACGAAATTTGAAACCATACAATAATATCACATTACGGATCCGATGGATCTAGTTTCGTCGAAATCCGAGACTTTTTGAAAAATGACTATTTTCAACTCGCCAAATTAATATTAACTATTTTGATGCGTTTGGAGCTGCCACGGTCAAAAGACAACTCCGATTGCTACGAAAATTGAAATTCGATAATAAAAAACTATTACGGATCCAATGGAACTAGTTTTGTCCAATTCTGAGACTGTTCGAAAAATGGCTAATTTCACTAGTCGATTAAATATTAAAATATTCAATTTTCACAAATTAACTTCTAATTCAATTTTAAAAGTTCTATAACATCACTATAACTTCAATATGTTTTAAATAAAACTTTGTACATCATTTTTATTCATATTAAACCCAATTTCAATTATTTCTGGAATTTCAAATATTAAACTATTGATTTAATTACCCAATTAAATCCAGATATTCGAAAAAATAAATTATTCGGCTTATTAATTCTACTTATTAATATTTAAAATCAATTAAATATTCGAATTTTAATTGGCAGAAATTCTGGGTCGTTACAAACTTCCCCCCTTAAAAGAATTTCGTCCTCGAAACTACCAAGTAAGAAGAAGATACAAAATCTATTAACTTTTCCAAAACAAACCGTTCAAATTAGATTTACAAATATCTTAAGTGTTTAACTTTTCCAAAAATACATTAGTTAAACTCCTTACAATAACTTTACTAAGTTTTCAAATCATGCTTAGTTTTCAAAATTTTCCAATTTTCTCAAAAATAACGCCTTAAATTTTTGGAAAATTTCGCCATAGCCTCCTTTGCGCGGCTCGATCCGAAAAAAAAATGACAGTGTATATGTATCACAAATATACATCTCATCAAGTGATGAGGCATCCCGTAGGGAAAAAAGTGTAAAAGTACGATATTTAATCCGAGATATGTACCTTATATATTATTAGCGAGCATATACGGCTAATATAGCGCTAAAGCGAGCTCCAAATGCGAAGCAAACGCCTTCCGCACCTACTAATCACTCGATCAAACAAATGAGAACATGTATATAGAAAATAATATCGATATACATCATATAGCAACATAACAACTACATGTGCCAATATAACAATTGCAACCAAAGCGACAAATGCAACCATCAAACAACTATCATCAAATAAACATCCAACAAATCCATACCAAATCAATATTGATTCACTTCTCATTAATATTCATTGATTTGGTTTTCAATTTTAAATCATATTTGATTCATTTACATTGGATTTTATCAACATTCATTTATTTAATTAGTTACATTCACTAATTCACATTTGTTCACTTTCAATTTGAATCATATTCAATTATATTCAAATTTATTTACTTTCAATTTGAATTCAATTACACAGCTTTCAATTTCGCTAATTTACTTTCATTAACTCTTAATGAATTTATACACAATCAACTAACAATCAATATAACAACCAATGTATATTCAACATAACCAAATTATTTAATTTACATTCAATTTGGTTCAACACTTTTAATTTCCAATTGGTTTGATATTCTATTGATTTTTCATTCAATTTATTCAATTTCTCAACTTCATTAGCTTCTAATGAATTAACACTTATATTCATTGTTTCATATCAATTATTTACATTCAATTGATTAACATTCCATCCATTCACATTAGATTGATTAATATTCAATCCATTTATTAATTCAATTGCTAATTCTTTTAACTGTATAAAGTTGAATTTCATTTATATAACTCAAGTTCATATTCATCACTTCACTTATTTATAACAATTTCAACCTCATCACTTAAGTTATATTCCAATTAAACATCTTTGTTTAATCTTAACTTTAATTTCTACTTATAAATTAAATTTAGATTCCCATTCTAAATAAATTCTATTCAACTTTTACCAAAGTTAATTTTATTTTATATTATAAGTATAAACTTATTTCACTTATATTTATCAACTTCAACTTGGATTTTAAATCAAATCTGTTTATCACAACAAAACTTCAGTTTTCAATTTACTATGGGTAGCAAATCAATCACATAGAAACTCGAAAATGATACTAATGATGCTGCAGTCATCACCGTACTATTTCCCAGCAACAATAGTGAATTCAGTGCTTAAATTCTTTTCAAAAATTTCATTTTATTTTATAAATCACATTTATAAATCACTTTTCTCATATAATTTCACTTCTTATATATAAGACTTATTTCACAATTGTAAATCATTTTAATTATAACTTCATACATTATAATTCATTTGCTTATACAATTTATTCTTTCACAATTGTTGTTTTATTTAACTTATTCAAACAACTCTTATTAACTTATATATATTTTTACATTTTCAACAACCAAACAATCAATTATATAGACTTTAACACTGAAAAATTATTTCTTTATATACAAAATATAAACGAGGTAAAATTATTTCATTTACCCAATTTCAAATGATACTATGTCGTCTTGCCTCGTTTAAGTGTTTAGAAATCCCTATCGATAATATGGCGTCCCACATACCGACCAGAATTCACAAACATCTCAACGGATAAGAAAACAAAATATAAAACATTTCATATTCACTAACAAATACGCGCTCATATCTATTATTACACTCAACTCATTCTAGAGTACTACTGACTCTATCTCTAATGAGTAACACCCAACTGAGCAGGGTTGTCGCTTAACCATATGCTCTGATACCACGTTGTAAGGACCCGATTCTTCGACTTCTGAATATCGACATCAATACGTCCACTGTATCGACTACCGAGCCATCGAATGCCGAAAAACTGAATTCTTAGGGTTTAAGAAAGAAGAGGTAGAAGAAAAGATAGAAGAAAAAGAAAGAAGAAACAACAGAAAACACAAAAACAGAACAATATCAGAATCTCACATTCGCAGCGGAACAACTTATAATAGATAAATGAATAATCTTTAAACAAAGAACTATATCCTTTCATACATTACATCCTCATCAGAGTTTACAACAACAATACAACACTGGACAGTTATATAAACTTGTCCTCATACAGAATACACAGCGGAATAAATAATATCATATACAAGTGGTACGTCTCGCCATCCAGCTCGCCACTAAGCTCCACAGCATCCCGAATCTAGAATGACCTGATAACCTGACTCTAGACTGCCCGTGTGGAAATTGGTGGGCACCCAGAGTTTAGGAAGGAAACAATAAACTCCAGGTCAGTCATGGTGACTGGTGTGAGAACTAAAACAGTTTATCTCAAAGAAAATAAAACATTTTCGCAATGCTTTTGGAAAATGAAACTACCATAAGATCTCCCGCCACACACACAATGCAAACGCAGAATTGGAGGAGATTTCTTCTTATGATAGTCAAAAATGCTTACTATGCAAAATCATTCGATATTATTATCATTAGTGCATAGTGTTGAAAACCATTTCGAAAATATAATATTAATCTTAGCCAGCATACAACCATTATTGTATGCCTACTATAGCTACTACATTCAATAGCAGGTTACCACCACATTCCATAGCAGGTAATACAACTAAAACCGTACAGGATTCGTATTTTTTCTTTGGATTTCCAACAAATGGTCAGGCAAAGGAACTTCCTTACACCGAAATAGAAACGCCTCTGGAAAGACGCCCTGAGAGTCAACCTGTTTTCTGCAAACACAAGGCCGACGCTACCTCATGCTGAAAAGCTATAATTAGGTAGCTAACACACGAGCTATGTCATCCCCTGGTCGTCACCGACCTTTATCCGAGGATCCTCAATCACAAAGCAACAACTACAAAGTATAATCAACATAGGTAAAATATATGGGCTCCAAACCATGATATCACCTTTTATCCAGAAGGAAATGACATACCCTAGGGGCGCTACCCCTACAAACCTTTGCCGCAACATTCCTGTTTCGACCATTACCGGGTTGTGAGGCTCGACGAAGTCTCGTCCACAAAACTATGCTTTTTCACAAAGCGACGCTTTGATCAAAACAAATGATCAACAGCACTTTGTATGCCACATTACCAAATTGGGAATGTATCACTAGTAACCATCAACTACATAACCTCTGAGCTCGTACGTCTCAGAGAAGGGTGTTAAGCTAAGAGAATAAATTCTCCGCCACCAACAGAAATGTCTTTGATAGAAACCAGCTTTACATCTCAAAGTGCAACGTCAGACACACATCCATACAAGTCCGTTCCGGGATCGAACGGAACCGAAGGCACTTCCGAAGAAGTCCTTGCAATCCGGATAATTTCTAATCACGTCCGGACTTCCCGTCACTAAGGGTGATAAAATCTCTATATCGGAGATCAGCCGATGCAGAGTAACTCGACGGTAATCCTTCTGTTTTCAAAAATATCCGGTCTTCAACACTGGTCATCAAATGCAATCCATTACGATGTATCACATATTCGGAATGGGTTATACGACCCAAAGGTCCTTTCCCGGCTAACCCGAATAGTGAGCGCTTATTCAAAAATAAGTGTGGCATTCAAATTCATCCAATTCACAACAAATACCCATTCAAGGTAATTATTGATAGTCGGTTATTTAACTATCAATAGGTCTGCACAGCATCATCAGATTCCAAATAATTTTCCAAATTATTTATTTTCCAAAAATATCTTTGCAAGATATAAAATTTCCACACTTCAACCATTTGAAAACAAATTTCAATTATTCACTTTCAATTTATCTTTACAAAGATAAATTCTCAAAAACGTTTCATTTCACATTGGAAAAACATTTCCATACTTATTTAATAATAAGTAATTCACAAATAATTTATTTTCAACACTTGGAAAATATTCGATATACTTAAATCATAATTAAGTATATATTTCATTCTTTAAGGAAATCATTCTCTTTCACAAATTTTATTTGAGTCAAAACGAATGTTACGTAAAACATCGTTACGACAACTCAAAATCACTAGTATAGGGATTTGAAATTTAGATAGATATATAAATCCCAATACTATATAAAACATTTCCTTTCGGAAACCATTTACTATAACAACAGTGTTATAGTCCACCATTTCCTTATTTCTCGAAAACGTCTATTTCAACAATGAATGTTGAAATCTATGTTTTCGATACTTAACACGTTTTAAAACATCTTTAAATCGTTTTCATTTCTATTTAAAATATCACTTACCCAAAACATCTCCGTTTTATTTAATAATACATTCACCGTCCAAAATCGTGAATATAATTCGTTATCCAAAACTCAACATTTCTACACATTTTATTTAAAGGATTATCCACTGTCCAAAATCGTGGATATAATTCCTTTAATTAACTTCAATAATTCACTTATCAAAATAAGTGATTTCGGATTTATAAACAACGTTTATAAATCACAATTTTATACTTCTTCTATAAATATAATCCATTTATAATAAGTCAAAAATTTCAATTTAAACCAATTTCAATTTAATCAACTTATATTTCAAAAACCACCTTCTTATTTTATTTTCACAAACATCCTAATTTTAATTACATAAAAAATTTAACGTTTATTTATTTAGAATGAATCAATTTAAAAATCTAATAAAACGTATACTTTCAAAAATCACTTCAAAATCCCTTTAAAATCAAAATCGTTATTTTTAAACTTCAAAAAATGGATCCAATGATGCAACAGCACCAATCATCAATCACGACAATCAAACATCATATATCATCATATGACAACAAATATCACAATATCTGTAATCAAATAAATATTGGTGAGGAATCCAGTTGGATCCCTCCAACCTGCTTCCCTGCATCCACAGATGTTAGCACAATACCAATTCCGCTCCAGTACGGAATATCGCGGTATATGGGATTTATAAAATATTATTCGCTATTATACGGTGCAATAGGGTCTCATCCGCTATATAATGCGGGAAAATCAACTCCAAGTACAATAATAATAACAATTTCACTTACGGTGAAATATTCGCGGTATATGTTTTTAATAAATAACCTCCGCTTACTAACGGCGTATAATGTCTATTTCAATCAACAACAGATAATAATTTATCTTCCAGGCATACAATCAACAATTTTAAATCTAACTATTTAAAATTAACATCGAACAATTTTGATTGAGTGAGAAGTTCTCACCTTGAATTTACGATAACAATTTGTAGCGTTTTATTTCGAATAAAATTAAACGGACGTTTAATTTTACCCGAAATTTTCACTAGCTCCAAACGACTCCAATCAAATTCCATAGCGTAGTGCTCGACAAAATGATTCCAACGCAATTCGTTTCGTGCGTTTTTGACCTCGTATGAAAAAGTAACGCAGATATAAAGTTTGAACGAGTTATATATACAATTATTTACAATTTCTTTTAATTTATTTTAACCTAATCATCCCAGCCGTAGATATTGCTTCCATCAGATCTGGCCACTCACCCCTTTCTTCTTCACGCGTTCAACCCCCAGGCCATTCACGTATGAAACAACAACCCATAGCCGTGATTTAGGGTTGATCGTCGACCTCCCCACGATCATATATACGCCGATCAACCACCATCATCTCGAAGCCAGTACTTGACTCCACCTCCACCACGAATAGAGTGAAGCTCGGCTCCCCCTGTGCATAGAAAAACATGCATGACCGGTCATGATTCCAACTCCAATTGCCATCAATCCGCTCCATTTTAAACGATCTCCACCGTTGAATTTATAGTTCTCGACGTGCTCTAAAATATTGTAGTTGAGAGGTTCAACTAATTGTTTGTGGATTGAGAGATTTGAAGGGAAGAAAATTGGTGATTTTCGGCCATAGCTTATGGAGGTGGCGGCTGAATGTATTAAACCCTAGGGTTGATATTCTTTTGCAAAAGTGAGGAATAAGGGGCTTTTATAGAAAATATTCCAAAACACTATTCATCCAAATTTTTCCGAACTCCAAACGAAGCGTGCCGGCTGACGTTTCTAAGGTTTACCCCGCATTCCGAACACAATGGAATGTGTTTCGGGAGCTAATTCGGTCATCTGTGCAAGTTACGGAATTAAACGATCAAATTTAAATCAAACCGATTCAAACCGATTTCGATGCGTTTTGGCTTGCCCCGGACAAACGGTAAATCCGATTGACACGAAATTTGAAACCATACAATAATATCACATTACGGATCCGATGAAACTAGTTTCGTCGAAATCCGAGACTTTTTGAAAAATGACTATTTTCAACTCGCCAAATTAATATTAAAACAATTTCGATGCGTTTGGAGCTACCACGATCAAACGACAACTCCGATTACTATGAAAATTGAAATCCGATAATAACAAACTATTACGGATCCAATGGAACTAGTTTCGTCCAATTCTGAGACTGTTCGAAAAATGGCTAATTTCACTAGTCGATTAAATATTAAAATCTTCAATTTTCACAAATTAACTTCTAATTCAATTTTAAAAGTTCTATAACATCACTATAACTTCAATATGTTTTAAATAAAACTTTGTACATCATTTTTATTCATATTAAACCCAATTTCAATTATTTCTGGAATTTCAAATATTAAACTATTGATTTAATTACCCAATTAAATCCAGATATTCGGAAAAAATTAATTATTCGGCTTATTAATTCTACTTATTAATACTTAAAATCAATTAAATATTCGAATTTTAATTGACAGAAATTCTGGGTTGTTACAAATCTTGAATGTAATGTGGATAAGAATGGTTTCAAAAGCTGATTTAAATTCTGTTTAAACAAGAATGAAGATAGCAAACTTTTGAATTTGAGTTAAAAGTGATTAAACTAGTTTTAAATAATAATTCGTTTTAATTTACGTGTGAAAATAGCCTTCATGGGCACTGTCTCAGATTTCAACGAAACCAATGCCATTGGATCCGTAATAGCGAATTATTGTACGCTATCGGATTTCGTGGCAATCAGACGTATCGTTTGGTCGTGCGAGTTCAAAACACATGGAAATTAATTTAAGGAATTTAAATTAATATAATTTGATTTTGGTAGCTAACTTCTATATATGATCGAATTAGGTCTCGAGACTAGTTCCAGTGTGTTCGAAATAGGGGTATTACATATAGAACACCAGGCGACATGCCTCATTTGGAGTTCGAAATTTTTGGATGCATCGAGCTAGATACTTTTGAATATATACATATACATATACATATATATATACATGTACGTATATATATATACATGTATGTATATATATACATATATATGATATATATGTACATATATATATTCTCCATGCTTAGGCCATACCTTCAACTATACCCCATACACGTTCACACCCATACTCCTTCCCCTATTAATCGCGTTCAAAACCAGATAGAATGGCTTGTTTCAGAATTTAAAATAAAATCATCACCAAATCAAACGGTAGAGGTTCGTAGGGGCCAAACGAGGCGATATCAGCCTTCGACCATAACTAGGAAAATGTAGAGCTTGAGGCGACGAAGGGTTTCAACAGTTCCATTGTTGTATGGAGTGCCTTGGTGGCCGAATTTTGGCTACGTTCATGGTAGAATTTGGGTTCGATTTGGTTCGTCGACGAGGTTTTCGGCGGCGTTGGGGGTCATAGGGAGAAGCAAGGTCAGAGGCTGTCTTCGTCGAACTCGCGACGATCTTCGAAAGGGCGACGGCGGCGCGGTGAATGAAAGGAATCGCGGTCGAGTTTTTTTTTTGGGAACGAACGAGAATGAGAGGAAAAAAGTAATTTAGTTTTAATTGTAACGACCCACCTTTTTAGATGGTTTAAATTGACGATAAACCACACATGTCAGACTCAAACCATTCAAAAGGGAGGATTGTTATGGAGTAAATAAGAAAGAGCAGAGAAAGAAAGAAAAACAAAACACAGAATCTCACGGCGGAATAACAAAATATAATAATCAAATAAACAGTTTATGAAGCTATTTTAGAAATAACATTTGATTACACTTTTACAATACAGATCAGAGTACATACAACAGTAATAAATAAATAATGCGACGGAACAACATGATGCATCAGAATAAATAAAATAAATATAATAGATAGTAATAGTACTAAATCTTCATCTTCGTCCTCCAGAAAGCAGTCTTCGAAACACTGAAAAGCTCAGATTGACCCGAGCAAATTGAGAAGACAAAACACTCGAGTCAGAACTAAAAGATCTTATGTAAATTAAATCAACAGTAAATAAATATGAGTGTAATAGCGTCGGAGATGTTTATGGGTTTTGACATCTCCTATCTAGCATCAAACGTGAGTGCAATAACTTAAGAGATGTTCGAGATTCCCATCTCCTAAGGATCCGTCAAACTATCTACATACATAGTATTATACGCTATTATAAGTGTCTACAGTAAAGTAAAGTGTTAAAATAGCGTTAAGGTGTTACCCAAATCCCCCTTAACACATTTTATATATTCCCGTATTCTATACAGATACTGTAAGCTCCACAAAACCGGTGGTTTACTCAGGGAGCACTCCATCGGTACGGTACAAAACAAACTCGTAGAAGGCGCGATAAGGCATGTAACATGGCACGCGAGGCAATGCCAGGGTAGGATTCTACCATTTTCATTCCCGGACTGGTGGTAACGCATAACAGCTACTACTGCCCACCTCGGAACACAGTCCCATAATCAAATCGAGGGGTGGCCACCAAATCAATCACAAAGTCATAATATGGTATCGAAGAAATGTGCCCGATAGGAGGAGCGACCTCACTTGGCCCGGTATAGCTCCTGTTTTAGCCATATCAAGCTGACTCTAGGGAATAAGGGCTACGTAAATACCTCATATAGAATCGTTCGTCAAACCATCTTGCTTCTTATGGAATCTCCACCACGTACACAGTTGTTAAAGTGGTTTTCGGTATTGGCAGAGAGTATGACAATATCCGATCCCGACATCTTTAACAACCAAACGCTTATTTCACAACGGATGGTTCTTTTAAATTTCCAAAACCGTTTCATAATTAATATCAAAATATCATATTCTCAAAGTCATATTGCTTTCGAAATCATATTCACTTTCGAAATCATATCACTTTCGAACTCATATTCACTTTCGAAATCATATCAACAAAATAGGTTAAATCTCATTTCAAAATCATCATATTCAATCAAATATGTCGTTTCACTAGAAAATATCATTTAAATCCCAACTTAGATTATAACATCACTTAATCATATTTGCTTTAAAATTCGAGGATTAAATATAAACACTTCCACTTTACACAGTTTGAAATTTAGAAAATAGTGTAGATAGTTATAAATAGTTTAAATAGTTTAGCATAGTTTAAAATAAATTTTAAATAGTTAAAATACTCTAAAATAGTTTAAAAATAGATTAAAAATAGTTTAAATGGATTTAAGATAGTTTAAATAAATTAAACATAGATTAATAGATTTAAAATAGATTAAATAGATTTAAAATAGATTTGATAGGCTTAAAATAGATTAAATGGGTTAATTAGTTTAAAATAGGTTAAAATAGATTAAGATAAATTAAAATAGTTTAAATTGATTAAAATAGTTTAAAATAGATTAAATTAGTTTAATAGTTTGAAAATCTTAAAAATCAGGATTTTTAAACTAATATATCTTTGAATAGTATATATTAAAATAATTAAGTTTGAAATTGATATCAAAATAAACTATTTCTGCCTTTTCAACAAATCTAGACCATATCCAGATTTCAAATCACCAACTTGAATTTAAACTTTCAATTCAATTTTCATTAAACCATCTCAATTTATATTGATTATAAATTAATGGTTGAACTACAAATTTAAACCACTTCAATTTCATAGATTTCAAATTTTAAATCTTTAAACATTTCCCATAACTCCATTTCGATAAATTTTAGTTATATTTCAAATTCAACTTTGAAATTTCCATTTTTATTCTTTTAAACAGTTCATTAAACCAACTCAAATTTCAACATTTAAAGCTTGGATTTCAAAAATAATTCAGTTTATACAAGCCAAATTTTATTTCAAAATATCGTTTAATTGAATTCAAATTTTAAGGATTTAAAATCATTTAATTTAACCAATCCGGTGTCCGTATATAATTTTCTACCCTATGATCAAGTGATACAGATATTTATCATTTCAATCCGCAAATATTTTTACCTTTACGGGTATATATCATTTCCACCCACAATCCCAAATTTAACTTCAAATCCATGAAATCGCTCGAGTCTATCATTTCAACCCATAACGATTTCTCCCTAATCTATCAGATCGTTCGGGTATGTATCATTTCAACCCATAGGGAACCTGCAGTGTTATAACAATATAAAAATATAACATCCAGTCATCCAATATCAACAATCAAACATCCATCACAATCATCATCCAAATCAACCAGTAAATAATAATAATTTATTGATTATCAATAACAGGTATTAACTGGAAATTTTAAAATTCAATATTAAATCAAATGGCGATTAAATTCAATAAAAGTCAGATTTTACTGGAATGACAGTTTATATATACCAAACATCAACCAATCAATTTCTAATCACATCATAAATTCAATTTTAACTAACATAAGATAATTTAGTAGCTGTGAGTGGATCAAAACACTCGTCTTTGATTTCAAATCGATTTGAAATCCAAAATAAGGCCCAAAATTCAACAGTCTTAGAATTCATCCAAACATGTTCCATAATGTCCGGAATTTCAATACGATCGCAGTGGAGAAAACCGCGCATAAATCTGACCTCGTACGCGAAAGTTATACACATGAGAACAATACACGATTGAAATTAAAATATATAAAATAATAATTAATACATACACGTCATCACTTCTGTTCATTACTCAGAAACCCTAGCATCGTTATCTCGTTCGAACCTGTACACACGCACGCTGCCAGTAAACTTCGACCAAACTCATGAAACACGGAGCATGATCCATCGATCTGACATCGCCCACGCCTCTGGTAGCTCTGACCGCCCACATGCCTGAAGTCGCGAGAACTTCGGTCGCCCCTGGCTTGACCGCCGCCACCGCACTTCATTGGCGATTTCTGTCGAATACGACCACATCTGAGACGAACGAACAGCATGGCCGAGACCTACTCATCATCCTCTTTCCAACGTCGCTTCCTGATCGTCGATCGGGCGAAGATCTACCGCTGGATCGAAACCCTAGCAAATGGACGACCATAACAAAATCACTGATTTCTGGAAAAACGGTGATTCGATTGCAAAAACGAATCGCACCAGTGGATTACGCTCATCGAGAATTTCGAAACGGTATATAATATGACATGGTTTGAAGGAGTTTGATTTTTGAATTGATTTGAAATTGGATTTAGGGTTTGTATTTGGAATTTGTTTCTACCATTAGAAGAAGGAGATAGCCTGAGAGAATTGTATGTACTGTAATCAGAAATAGAAAGGCTGCTAGGGTTAGAAGAATATATTTATATGAGCAAAGCCCAATAAGAAAGAATGAACACATTGAATTGGTACGAAACGACAATAACGACCCAAAAAACCCGTTCCGTCTCCGAAACGAAAATAGGTCATCCCATATATCAAAATAGATGTTTTTGATATTTTTAAATTCAACGGAACAGGTTTCAAGTCCTAATTCCATCGTATGAAGAAGTTAGCTTTTAAAACCAGCTTATTTCAAATTGATTTCAATAAATTAATTTTTACGCGTTTTGAGTCCGTACGATCAAACGACAAGTCCGATCGCTCCGAAACTTGAAATACTACAATAATTCACCGTTACGGATCCGATGAAACTGGTTTCGTCGAAATCCGAAACAGTGACCAAAATGGCTAATTTCACGTTAATTAAATAACTTATTATTAAATTAATTTAATCACTTTTCAAATTCAAATTTTTATAACTAACCAATTTTATCATTTTTGATTACATAATAAATTATAATCCTTAAAGAAAAACTTCCATGTCAAAACAAATGTTAAATATTGCACTAATCACCGTGTTCAATTTCAATTGAATAAATTCATTGATTATTAATTTAGATTCAAATAAATCCATTTATTTATTTTTTCATCTTATTATTCAATCCATTATTACTCTATGGATATAATTAACATTGATTTACCCATTATTATATCAATATTCTACAGTTATCATTTTAATTCACATTAACTGCAATATTTCAGTGTATTAATTGCAATTGATTTCCAATTTATTTCAACAAATTAAATAGTTAATTTATAATTAAACCATTGTTACAACTTACCAATTCAAACACATTTATATGTTTATTGTTAACAAACAGAACTAATAAATTCACATACTGATTGATTATCCTATATTAACCAATTTTAATTAATTACATACAATTTCACCGTTTTAATACAACATTTGGTTTATTTCTTTATTTACAGTTATCACCAAATTAACTTTACAATTACTTCAATTTCTTGAAATTACATTCAAACTATCATCGATTACATGAAATTAACATTATTAAAATTACATTCTAGTTATTTCTCTTTAACAAATCATAAATTTTAAATTTTCTTTCGATATTAAATCCCAAAATCTTAATTAATTAATATTTTTAATTGTCGAAAATTACGGGTCGTTACATTAATAGTTTATTAATTAAAAGTTAATTATAATTTAATTGTTTCAATTGTTTATAAATTTATAACTTTTCCATACGAGGTCCAAATGGAATGCGACAAGTTGCGTTGCATTCGTATCAATGAAATCTGCGTTATGGAATTGGATTGGATGGATTCGGAGCTAATAAGAATTTGGGTTAAAATTGAGCGTTTGTTCAATTTCAATTCAAACTGGAGCGCTTTGGCGATAACCGGAATCAATGTGAGTTAAACTCACCTTTTTGGCTAACCAGTAATATTATATAGTTGATAAAAATTGTTGATTAGATGTTTGGGTGTTTTGCTGTTTTATTAGTTGGTTTGGATATATTCTCGCCCCTGGAGCGGATTACCTTTTATATATACCTGCCTAGTAGCGGATAACTTATATTATATGATTATACATATGAGTTGTGATGTAAGGGGACAGGTTGGAGAGATCCAACAGGATTCCTCACCACTGTTGATTTTTATTTATATATATGTGTTGGTATATATATGAGCTGTGATCACTACAAGAAAAGTGGATTTTCATAGCGCCAATACATAGCGCTTTATTTCATAGTGTTATTATGTGGGTTAGTTTGTTCCATATAAAGAGAAATTGGCTATGTAACACATTGTAAGCGGGCATTTATTTTCATTACCGCCAGTTCCTAAATTATTTCTCCATTTCCCTCTTCCTCAACCCCAATCCTCAAACATAAATTCTCTATCAAACTATCACCACCGAAACCCGCTTCCTCGTCATCTTCTATTTCCAAGGCAGCGGCCACATCCTCTACAACACTTTTACCTCCTTCAATTTTGCTGTCTCACAACCGCCGGGCATAGGCAAGAGTGGCCTAGGGCAACAAAAAAGGGGATTCAGTTTTTAGGTGTTTCCATCGCCACTTTTCTACAGTAATGAAAAGATTTGTGTGAACATTGACTATTATTTCGGTGGGTCATTCAATTTATTCGGTCTTTGCTTTGTATATTATGGTATTCTTTTCAGTGACTGGACTTTCGAAAGGTATTTAATCCAACATCATTTGACTTTTTTCACATTGATTTTTCTAAAATACAAATTTATTAGAATCATTAGACTTGTACCAAATTACCAATTCTGCAGTTAATTATACATATTGCAAAGACTCATGCTTGATTAATCATCTCATGATACTCAATAGTACTCTTATAAAAGACCTCAATATTGTTATTCATGCATAATTTAAGCGCTTGAATGTATGCCTTAAGAATTAAGTATATTGTGTAGAAAGTGAAAGTAGATCTTTATGTTTATGCCAATAGTATTTAAGAATTAAGTATATTGTGTAGAAAGTGAAAGTTGACCTCAATCATTTATCCTGCTTTTTTAAATCTACGATGGATATTCCCTGATCAAGCTAGCAGTCGATCATACTTTGTATTCCTTTATTATTATTATTTTTAAATTCTTTTCCATTCGTAAGTGTTACAAGTGAGAGAGAGTATTTTTTTGTTCTACTGACATAAGTTTAGTAAACAGGTTATAAATTTATATTCTTCCTATACTACATGGTCGGTTCATCATTTTTATATAGTTACAGCTTGAATCTGGTAATATTATATGTAACGACCCCGAATTTTATAAATATTTAAAATGATAATTTATTAATTTTTGAATTAAAATATTTGAAATAAAACGATAAATAAATTGCGAGTTTCCCCGAAACGAATAAATGTTTGTTTCGAACAAATATTTTAAACAAATTTATAGTTATATAAAATAGAGTTTGAAAAACAAATGCACTTATAAAATAAATATATATATATATAGAAATATAAGTATTAAAGTAAAATTTATAATAGAAGTTTATCTATATTGTAAAGTAATATTACAAAACATAAGTGTAGAATAGACATATACCTTCAAACAAATGAACTAAGTATAGGCTGGTAAACCAAACAAAACAAAATACAAAGGATAAATTATATTCAAGTATGTAACTATATAAAGCAAAAGAAGATAGCAAGGAAAAAAAATATAGAACTCAAGTGTACTGCAAAGTGATAAGGCCAAATCAAAACAAATATATGTGTTAGCTTGCAAAGGAAGCCAAAGAAAATCATCTTCATTTTTGTACAGCCGAAGGAAATAAGAAAAAGTTGATATTGTACAAGCTAATTAATGAAGCCATCAGCAACACTATCTATCAGCCTCCAAAGAAATGAAATATCTCTGACCAAATGCAAATATCACTTGTACAAAATATAATAACCCTGTAAACTCACTTTACATATAGCAATCTTCATCAGTTCGTTCATTTGAACTGGATACCTCAAGAAAATAATGTCAACTCAAACTTAAAACAAAGATTTCAAACAATCAACTAAAAACCAGAAGAATCAAAGAAAGGGGTTTCAGCTTATTTTGTTTTACCAGCCTGTTTCAAAAAAAATGAAGGCTCTGTTCTTCTTTCACAAAGACAGGTGAGTAACTTTCTCTTTTAAACTTAAGCATTTCGATATCTGATCGCATGAGGATTTCTGGAAATAAAATGATATTGTGTAGATGTATTTAATTTAATTCTCTGTGTCTATGCATGAATGGATGAATGCATGCTTTGCTTACTGTTGTGATTCATTCCTGCCTGTTCTTAGTTTGAAAATCATTTCCACCTATTTACTCACTGTTTGGATTTGTGATTAAAACAAAAGTTGTTGGTTTGTTCATGAATTAAACTATAAAATTTTATTTTAGCTTAAACAACTTGTAAACACCTCGGAAACTCAAGAAAACTGAGCAAAACCTTAACTTAGTTAAAATTCAAACTTTTTAATTTTCGATTTCAGGTATACAAACTGAATTCTTTTACTCAAACATGATTTTTAAAGCATAAATCATGATTTTTCGAGATAGGCTTTGAGAGCAGTTTGAATTTGTTTGAAAATTGGTTTTTGGCCAATTTCTGGTGATCGATCGACTCATGGTGGTCGTGTTCGTGGCTGGAGATGGTGGAGCCTACAGAGTGTTTGGGAAAAATACTAAGTAGTTGATCATTGTTCGGTGGTGGTGGCGGCGACCGATTTAAGTATTTTAACCTAGTTTTGCATTGGGTTCAAATTTTTGATTCGTTTGTTTTCTGGAGTCGATCGAGTACGATGGGATTCGGGGAGGTAGTAGAGTGGACGTAGGCGGTCGTGTGGTCAGAATTTCGAGTCGCCTGATGGTCGGAGGTTGCGTTGGGAGGTGATTTTGGTGGCTGGGATCTGGTTTCAGAAATGTTCGATTTAGCCTTTTGCAATTTCGAGATCGTCTCGAGTTTCTGAATGGTCGAACTTGTTAGGGCGGTAGTTGATGACTCGTCTAAGGTTACAGCGTCGATCGGAGTAGCGGTGAGGTGATGTGTACGTGCACGTGGTGTCAGTTGTGTCAGTGGAGAAGAAGGCGAATGTCTCGGGGCAGTTTGGGTTTTCCCTCGGGTTTTCGTCTGTATGGCTCGGGTTCGTTGTCGAGTCGTTCGAGAGTGAATTATATCAAGTTTATTTTTTTTTACGTGACAAGTTCAAAAGAAATGGCTCGGGGGTTTTGAGACTTTACACGAGGAAGGTCTCGGGGAAACTGGGTTGTAGCTCGGGAATTTTGGATATTGTCTAGGGTCATGTTTTTTAGTAAACAGTTTTCAAAACTGAAGAAAAAAAAAGTGTTTTAAGTTTTGAATCAAAGAACTTGTGTTTTTAAATGTTCTAAGTTTAAAACAAAGTTTTAGAGTTATGAAAATAATTAGTTGGTAAATGTTGAACAAGTTTAAAATATATTTAAAGTTGGTGGATTTTAAATAATTGTCTTAATTCAATCTTAAAGATAATAAAGAAGTAATTAAACTTTATTTAATTATATGATCACTATTTATAAATTAATTCTTAAAATTATTTTTAAATCAATAATAAAGTTAAATAGTAGACCAAAAGAAATGCTTTTGGATCATTAATTGACTTAAATTTTGTGTTAATGATAATTAATTACAAAGATGGTTTATTAAAGATTTTTAATAATAAGTTAATGATTAATGAAAGGATAATCACTTATTGTAATTAATTAAGAATAATTAATTAAAGGACAATAAATTAAGGGTTGATTTATTTATTAATGAATTGATTAAGGGTTAATTAATTAATTAAATGGTTAATTAAGTAATTAAGAGGTTAATTAATTAATATGATTTATTAATTAAGGTAATTAATTTGAGGATAATTAATTTATTTAAAGGTTAATTAATAAATGATTAAAGGTTAATTAATTAAAATGGTTTATAATTAATTAATGATTAATTAACCAAGATTTGTAGTCAATTCATAAGAAATAAATCTGATTTAAATTAATCAGACAATTAACTGACCTTACTTATGAATATTTGGATTCTATTGAATGACTTGATTGTTTGATATCCCTGATATATGATGCTTTGTGATACACCCTGATTTATGTTGTGATTTGTAATTTACTTATCTGTGATATATATCTGTGATTTGTGAATGAAGATGAGCGTTATAGTTATATCGCTTATCAACTATATCTTGTATTTTGATATGTGATGATTCATTGTGTTGCACTATTGTGTTCAACCCCCGGACTACACCTTTACACACACAAATATGGATTTCACGTGGAAATCGGTTAAGTCACAGATAATTTAAATCTGATGTTTTTGAAATTGAAATTTTAATTTCAATTGATTTTGAAATTGGAAATTTGGGTTTAAAGTAAAAAGCTTTTGAAATAGAATTTCAAAGATAAAAGTTATTTTGAATAACTTAATCGAGTTTTGAAAATTTAAATAATTTGATTTCAATTTGAATTGAAGTTTGAAATTGAATTCTATGATTTGAAACTAGGGATTGAAGATGATATAAATGTGTTTATCTGAATTTAAACCATTTAAAAGTATAATTTTGAGAATTTGGATTTAACCCAAAGACCTTAACTCGTATGGATGAATCAGATTTTCCGAAATAAAAAATTGTTGTTTTAAAAGAATAAAAGCTTTCAGATAAGAAATGAAATTCCAGTTTAATTAAAGGAATTTCAAGATTGAATTGAAGAATGGTTTTCCAAGTTATGAATGAATTGTTTTGAAAAGCTATGATTTGAATCTGTTATCTTTAACAGATTTAAAATAATGATTGGTTTAAACCATTTGAAATGAATTGTTTTGAAAGCTATAAGTTAAATCTTGATTTAAAGGTTTAACGAGTTAATCAAATTGAAATGTAAATTAATTTGGAAAATCTATGAATGAATCTTTTGTTTAAAAGATTAAAGTGTGGAAACTGTTTAAACCGTAAAGATAGAATCTTTTTGTTTAAAGATTTAAAATGGTAATTTGTTAAACCATTTGAAAAGAAAGTTTTGGGTAATAAGTTGTGACTTAATTGAAATCCCATATCCATATGTTTTTAAATATTACGCTCACTATTCGGTTTAGCCGGGAGAGGACCTTTGGGTCGTATAACCCATTCCGAATATGTGATACGTCGATATGGATCGCATTTGCTATATTACAGCATGATAGGGGGTTCTCGCTTCGCAGTTTGGTGGCGAACGGGGGACTCTTACCCCTACATGTCCCTGAGAGGGATGGGTTGGTTTGCTAGGTGCTTACAGTCGAGAGGCTGGCCGTAAACCAAACCCGAGGTATCACTGTGAGCCACAGCGGGGCTGGGATGGTTGAAAAGCCTACCGGTCGTGAGCCGTTGCTGATGGTTGAAAAGCCTAGGACGTCACATGTGGTATCAGAGCTAAGGTTGAACTTTAGCTTAGGAGTATAACACATTAAGTAGCTCATTAGAGATAGGGTGAAGTATACCCTAGAATGAGTAATTCTCAGATATCCGTTCGAATGTCTCAGTAAATTCTCTTGCTATCCACTGATAGTGAGTATGAGTGCAAGAAGAGGATGAGATAGAGGACAGGGGAATACGACTATAAACGGTCAATACCCTGTAACAATAAGGAAGCAATCTTTTCTCTATCAATCTCTTTTATTCGTCATCTTTTTCTCAATTCTTCGATAATTTCTGGTAGATCCAGGAATAAATTCGATATATTAAAATGGGACATAAACTCCAAATGGGCCAAAATTGTTTGTTTGGATGAATTGGTTGCTTTGTTTGTTATGGTTGATAGGTATAATTTAGTTTCTAAACTGAGATTTTTGAAATCGTATCCATATATCTATTTATTCTTTTGGGTCCCAATATGTTCTACGAATGGTTAGTTATCACTTCGAACTAACCGATGCCACTGCATACTTCGTAGATCTAGATAACCCGAGTATCTTGTGAAGTGTCAAACAGATTCGTTCTCGTATCTGTTATTGATATTCTGATTTGGTGAGCCAAATGCAGAATAAATGTTCAGTTGATTTGATGAAACATTTTTATCATCTATCTTTGTGTCTCCTTGGTAATTTCGAGGACGAAATTCTTTTAAGGGGGGAAGTCTGTAACGACCCCGAATTTTATAAATATTTAAAATGATAATTTATTAATTTTTGAATTAAAATATTTGAAATAAAACGGTAAATAAATTGCGAGTTTCCCCGAAACGAATAAATGTTTGTTTCGAACAAATATTTTAAACAAATTTATAGTTATATAAAATAGAGTTTGAAAAACAAATGCACTTATAAAATAAATATATATATATATAGAAATATAAGTATTAAAGTAAAATTTATAATAGAAGTTTATCTATATTGTAAAGTAATATTACAAAACATAAGTGTAGAATAGACATATACCTTCAAACAAATGAACTAAGTATAGGCTGGTAAACCAAACAAAACAAAATACAAAGGATAAATTATATTCAAGTATGTAACTATATAAAGCAAAAGAAGATAGCAAGGAAAAAAAAATATAGAACTCAAGTGTACTGCAAAGTGATAAGGCCAAATCAAAACAAATATATGTGTTAGCTTGCAAAGGAAGCCAAAGAAAATCATCTTCATTTTTGTACAGCCGAAGGAAATAAGAAAAAGTTGATATTGTACAAGCTAATTAATGAAGCCATCAGCAACACTATCTATCAGCCTCCAAAGAAATGAAATATCTCTGACCAAATGCAAATATCACTTGTACAAAATATAATAACCCTGTAAACTCACTTTACATATAGCAATCTTCATCAGTTCGTTCATTTGAACTGGATACCTCAAGAAAATAATGTCAACTCAAACTTAAAACAAAGATTTCAAACAATCAACTAAAAACCAGAAGAATCAAAGAAAGGGGTTTCAGCTTATTTTGTTTTACCAGCCTGTTTCAAAAAAAATGAAGGCTCTGTTCTTCTTTCACAAAGACAGGTGAGTAACTTTCTCTTTTAAACTTAAGCATTTCGATATCTGATCGCATGAGGATTTCTGGAAATAAAATGATATTGTGTAGATGTATTTAATTTAATTCTCTGTGTCTATGCATGAATGGATGAATGCATGCTTTGCTTACTGTTGTGATTCATTCCTGCCTGTTCTTAGTTTGAAAATCATTTCCACCTATTTACTCACTGTTTGGATTTGTGATTAAAACAAAAGTTGTTGGTTTGTTCATGAATTAAACTATAAAATTTTATTTTAGCTTAAACAACTTGTAAACACCTCGGAAACTCAAGAAAACTGAGCAAAACCTTAACTTAGTTAAAATTCAAACTTTTTAATTTTCGATTTCAGGTATACAAACTGAATTCTTTTACTCAAACATGATTTTTAAAGCATAAATCATGATTTTTCGAGATAGGCTTTGAGAGCAGTTTGAATTTGTTCGAAAATTGGTTTTTGGCCAATTTCTGGTGATCGATCGACTCATGGTGGTCGTGTTCGTGGCTGGAGATGGTGGAGCCTACAGAGTGTTTGGGAAAAATACTAAGTAGTTGATCATTGTTTGGTGGTGGTGGCGGCGACCGATTTAAGTATTTTAACCTAGTTTTGCATTGGGTTCAAATTTTTGATTCGTTTGTTTTCTGGAGTCGATCGAGTACGATGGGATTCGGGGAGGTAGTAGAGTGGACGTAGGAGGTCGTGTGGTCAGAATTTCGAGTCGCCTGATGGTCGGAGGTTGCGTTGGGAGGTGATTTTGGTGGCTGGGATCTGGTTTCAGAAATGTTCGATTTAGCCTTTTGCAATTTCGAGATCGTCTCAAGTTTCTGAATGGTCGAACTTGTTAGGGCGGTAGTTGATGACTCGTCTAAGGTTGCAGCGTCGATCGGAGTAGCGGTGAGGTGATGTGTACGTGCACGTGGTGTCAGCTGTGTCAGTGGAGAAGAAGGCGAATGTCTCAGGGCAGTTTGGGTTTTCCCTCGGGTTTTCGTCTGTATGGCTCGGGTTCGTTGTCGAGTCGTTCGAGAGTGAATTATATCAAGTTTATTTTTTTTTACGTGACAAGTTCAAAAGAAATGGCTCGGGGGTTTTGAGACTTTACACGAGGAAGGTCTCGGGGAAACTGGGTTGTAGCTCGGGAATTTTGGATATTGTCTAGGGTCATGTTTTTTAGTAAACAGTTTTCAAAACTGAAGAAAAAAAAAGTGTTTTAAGTTTTGAATCAAAGAACTTGTGTTTTTAAATGTTCTAAGTTTAAAACAAAGTTTTAGAGTTATGAAAATAATTAGTTGGTAAATGTTGAACAAGTTTAAAATATATTTAAAGTTGGTGGATTTTAAATAATTGTCTTAATTCAATCTTAAAGATAATAAAGAAGTAATTAAACTTTATTTAATTATATGATCACTATTTATAAATTAATTCTTAAAATTATTTTTAAATCAATAATAAAGTTAAATAGTAGACCAAAAGAAATGCTTTTGTATCATTAATTGACTTAAATTTTGTGTTAATGATAATTAATTACAAAGATGGTTTATTAAAGATTTTTAATAATAAGTTAATGATTAATGAAAGGATAATCACTTATTGTAATTAATTAAGAATAATTAATTAAAGGATAATAAATTAAGGGTTGATTTATTTATTAATGAATTGATTAAGGGTTAATTAATTAATTAAATGGTTAATTAAGTAATTAAGAGGTTAATTAATTAATATGATTTATTAATTAAGGTAATTAATTTGAGGATAATTAATTTATTTAAAGGTTAATTAATAAATGATTAAAGGTTAATTAATTAAAATGGTTTATAATTAATTAATGATTAATTAACCAAGATTTGTAGTCAATTCATAAGAAATAAATCTGATTTAAATTAATCAGACAATTAACTGACCTTACTTATGAATATTTGGATTCTATTAAATGACTTGATTGTTTGATATCCCTGATATATGATGCTTTGTGATACACCCTGATTTATGTTGTGATTTGTAATTTACTTATCTGTGATATATATCTGTGATCTGTGAATGAAGATGAGCGTTATAGTTATATCGCTTATCAACTATATCTTGTATTCTGATATGTGATGATTCATTGTGTTGCACTATTGTGTTCAACCCCCGGACTACACCTTTACACACACAAATATGGATTTCATGTGGAAATCGGTTAAGTCACAGATAATTTAAATCTGATGTTTTTGAAATTGAAATTTTAATTTCAATTGATTTTGAAATTGGAAATTTGGGTTTAAAGTAAAAAGCTTTTGAAATAGAATTTCAAAGATAAAAGTTATTTTGAATAACTTAATCGAGTTTTGAAAATTTAAATAATTTGATTTCAATTTGAATTGAAGTTTGAAATTGAATTCTATGATTTGAAACTAGGGATTGAAGATGATATAAATGTGTTTATCTGAATTTAAACCATTTAAAAGTATAATTTTGAGAATTTGGATTTAACCCAAAGACCTTAACTCGTATGGATGAATCAGATTTTCCGAAATAAAAAATTGTTGTTTTAAAAGAATAAAAGCTTTCAGATAAGAAATGAAATTCCAGTTTAATTAAAGGAATTTCAAGATTGAATTGAAGAATGGTTTTCCAAGTTATGAATGAATTGTTTTGAAAAGCTATGATTTGAATCTGTTATCTTTAACAGATTTAAAATAATGATTGGTTTAAACCATTCGAAATGAATTGTTTTGAAAGCTATAAGTTAAATCTTGATTTAAAGGTTTAACGAGTTAATCAAATTGAAATGGAAATTAATTTGGAAAATCTATGAATGAATCTTTTGTTTAAAAGATTAAAGTGTGGAAACTGTTTAAACCGTAAAGATTGAATCTTTTTGTTTAAAGATTTAAAATGGTAATTTGTTAAACCATTTGAAAAGAAAGTTTTGGGTAATAAGTTGTGACTTAATTGAAATCCCATATCCATATGTTTTTAAATATTACGCTCACTATTCGGTTTAGCCGGGAGAGGACCTTTGGGTCGTATAACCCATTCCGAATATGTGATACGTCGATATGGATAGCATTTGAAGACCGGTGTTGAAGACCGGATATTTTTGAAAACGGAAGGATTACCGTCGAGTTACTCTGCATCGGTTGATCCCCGATATAGAGGTTTTATCATCCTTAGTGACGGGAAGTCCGGACGTGATTGGAAATTATCCGGATTTGCAAGGGCTTCGTGAGAAGTGCCTTCGGTTCTGTTCGATCCCAGAACAGACTTGTATGGATTGTATGTCTGATATTACACTTTGAGATATAAAGCCGATTTCTTTCAAATACATTTCTGTTGGTGGCGGAGAATTTATTCTCTTAGCTTAACACCCTTCTCTGAGACGTACGAGCTCAGAGGTTATGTAGTTGAAATTTATCAGCGATATATTCCCAATTTGGTAATGTGGCATGCTGAGTGTTGCTGTGTGATGATCAGTGTTTGATCATTTGTGATATGATCATTTGTTTGATCATTTATCTTTGTGATCATAGGTTGATCATCTATTGACCCAAAGCGTGGCTTTTTGAAAAAAAGCGTAGCTTTGTGGACGAGACTTCGTCAGGGCCTCAACAACCCGGAAATGGTCGAAACAGGAATGTTGCGGCAAGGTTATGAGGGTCGCGCCCTTTAGGGTATGTCATTTCCTTCTGGAAAGGGGTGGTATTATGGTATGGAGCCCTGATACTTACTCATGTGGATACACTTTCTTTATGATGTGTGATGTTGGATATCGAGCGCTCGGATAAAGGTCCCAAAGGACCGGGAGGTGGCATATTCGTGAGTTACCTGTTACAGGGGTAACCCGGCCTTGTTTGGCAGAGAGCAGTTTGTCTCTCGGGACGTCCCGCCAGAGGCGATCCCATGCGGCGGAAGGAAGTTCCTTAGCCTGACCATTTGTTGGAAAATCCAAAGAAACAATACGAGCCTTGTACGGTTTTAGTTGTATTACCTGCTATGGAATGTGGCGGTAACCTGCTATTGAACATAGTAGCTATAGTAGGCATACGATACTGGTCGTATGTTGGCTAAGATTAATATTATACTTTCGAAAGGTTTTCTACACTATGCACTAATAATAATATCAAGATGATTTGGCGTAGTAAGCATCTTTGACTATCATAAGAAGAAATCTCCTCCAATTCTGCGTTTGCATTGTGTGTGTGGCGGGAGGTCTTATGGTAGTTTCATTTTCCAAAAGCATTGCGGATTTCAATGTTTAAAATCTTTTGTTGATTGTTTAAAGATAAACTGTTTTTGTTGCTCACACCAGTCCCATGACTGATCCGGAGTTTATTGTTCCCTTCCTAAACTCTGGGTGCTCATAATTTTCCACACGAGCAGTCTAGAGTTGGGTTTCTTTTCAGATATTCAGGTTTAGTAGATTATCTGGAGCTAGTTCATTCATCGGAGTTGCTTATCTTGGAGTTGTGGATTCATTCTTGTCTGAAGATCATTTTGGAGTTATCACTTCTATTGATATTGTTCCGCTGCTGTTGTTATCTTTTCTTTTCCGCTGTTATTTGTTGTATCATATCTCTGATGTATATTGATATTCATTGTATCACTCTGTTGTATCAGATATTGTATATCAATGTATTATTTTTTTCTTCCGCTGTGTTATTTACTTAATGTTGTTATAGCTCCGGCGAATCGGATTTGAACGGTCGAATCTGCGGCATTCTAGTACAATGTGAAGTACGGATGTTGATTTTCGAGCGGGCAAAACCCGAGTCGTCACATTATATGATCTGGGTTTATTGGCTATGAAGATTTCTTAAGTGGGGAGAATATGGATAATATCGAAAATTAACAAATGGAGATATTCCATAAATATCTACTCTAATTCTTGAGATGGATACACTTCAATAGATGTTACTTTACTTGTACAATATGCTTAGTATGGCTATCAAGGTTCTCCACTGGCATCTCTACATTTATTTTTGGTCATATTAGGTTTATCATTTGTTGTAAAAAATAATTATGCCTACTATTTACGTCAATTAATAGCTGGTTACTTGTACATTTTACTTACTGTTATAACTAATGTTAATTAGCAAACTTCACATGATTACTAATTAAGTACACGGTCACTAAGGAGTAAACATTTTCTAAACATATTCAATGGATTGACATGAACAAAAATATTAGCCTAAGTGCCTAATCGTACATCTATCTATCATCCGTTTCTGAGTAATGCTGTTGCAATAGGAAAATGTTGAGTATGTATTAAATGAATTTGGGAAGTGTCGGTGGCGGTTACTTCTGAATGACGCTTTTAAATTTTTTCTACACTTGATTCAAACACGTTATCTTCAATTTCAGTACTGGAGTAGTCAATCAGTTTCACACATATACAGCCTATACATATATGTGTGTGTGTATATACATATATGTGTGTGTGTATGTATATACATTTATGTATATATATATGTATATACATGTGTATACATATATATAGCATGTTTGAGAACCAAGTGATGTCAGCTACAAACTCAATCATAAAAAAGAAAACTAACTTCTATCAAAAGGTTATCTCTACTCTATTGCCAAGATGACTGTATGTGATCATCTTTTCTCTTAACATTTTGATACCGATTTAGTGATTATTAACATGAAAGAAGCCTGAACTATATTTTATTTTGGGTTGTACATGCAGATTGTTGAGATGTGTGTGCATATGGATTATGCAGGCTGTGAGAAGAAAATAAGGAAGGCTCTTTTGAAGCTGAGAGGTGTATTTTTCAACAAGCATTTGGTTCCCATATTATAGTAAAAACTCAAGATATTCATTTATTATTCTTAACCGTTTAAACATAGATTTTTTCCTTTTCTTCTTCTTTCGTTTTCTTCTTCTTCTTTTTTATTTAGTGCTATGATGATGTAGGTGTGGATGAGATAAGCATAGATATCGTGAGACAGAAAGTGACGGTTACAGGATAGTTAGAGCAGAAAAAGGTGCTAAAAGAAGTGAGGAAAACTGGAAGGACTGCAGTATTTTGGCCACATCCATACAATGCAGAATACAACTATGGTTATGGTAATAATCAACAGTACAACAATCACCACCTGCAAATGAGTTGTTCAGAATGTCGTTTGCCATATGGTGCTCATCTTTATGCCTATGCTTCTACATCCTCGTATAACTATAAGAAACATGGTTATGGTGATGAGCCATATCTGCATGAATACAGTCAGAGGTCGAGATACTCCAATGAAGAGAATGGAATGAAGCTGTTTAGAGATGAAAATGTTCATGCTTGTTCCATAATGTGAGACTAAGTATAATCCATAATGTATTAGTCTTTTCTTTATTTATATTTGGTTGGCAATGCATGTTATATTCCTTTCTATGTGTACATGGTTACATGCTTTAACTTTTTGAAAATTAATTAATGGCCTATAGTTGCTTTAAGTGCTTTAAGTTTTACTACATGTTATATTCCTTTCTATGTGTAAAACTGATTGTCAGACAGTGGAGCACTTAGTTCCCTATGCTATCAACATACTTTATGGCCTCATTTCTACGGTTCACAATGGCGTTAAGATTGGCAGTCAAAATGAACCCAACGCATGCTCTTCTTTGAAAGAGACGTCTCTTAGCCCAATAGATGGATGCAATCAAGCTGCAATGAATGAATCATCTTCTATTAGAGACTATCCAATTACTAAAATCTTCCATGCTATTGAACCACTTGTACCGAAGAAAGTTTTGGCAGTCATGGGGGTTCGTATTATTTCTCATTTTTCTTCTTTATTTTATATATTTATCTGTTTTCTATTTTTAAAATGAATCGCTGGACCTTTTGATAACTACAAAACCAGTTTCCAAGAACTTTGGAAGCACTTATCCTGCATGCACTTTCACCTGCAAGTGCAGAGCTACTAGCTCGTAAGTTCGAAGAGATGAACCATCTTATGAGCGAAGAAAATCTGTAAGTGCATTAATGTTTTTCAACAAGTTATATGCATCTGCCAAATAGTTTTTTTAGGATCAGAAAATTTAGTGAGATGCTGCTGTAAATGCAAATGTAGGCGTGAGTTTCACCAGTTATTTTACAGCGTATTTGATGATCCTAATGCAGCAATGGTTGCTATTATCAAAGGGAAAGAAGCCTTTGCCTTTCAGGTATCATCTCTTCTTCTATAATGTGTTTGATATTTGTAGTTAAACTTTATTAACGTCTAAATCTTATTTATTTATTTTTTCTTTTTTGTGTTCCAATCACTTCAGAGTGTCATGGACAAATACTTGGGTCTGCACATCAAAGAACCTAATTGATTCTATTGGATACAGTAAAAATCAGTCTCGATTTTTGTACATACATAAAGTTTACGGTTCTTAGCAGAAAACAATGAAAAACAGTGCATGCTTTAAGTTTTACTTCATGGTTATATTTGCTTTATTGTTTCACCGAGCAAAGTCGGTTGTCTTCTTAGGCATGTGGTAGTATAATTAATGAAATGAGAAGAGTTACAAGTGCAGATATTAAAATTCACAAGTATGGATATTACTAATGTAGATATTACAATTTGAAAAATTAGATATAGATATCACAAGTCTATAGATATTAAAATATGCTTATTATGATCTGGTTACATGATTTATCTAGTTAAAAAATTAAAACTTTGAATATATTATAGCTATTTTTCCATAAAGAAGATAATGCATAAGTAATGTCATTGCTAACTATTTACTGCAGGTCTGGAAACAAGGACACCTAAATTTACAATTTTCTGAGCAAATGCTTTCTCTAGAGATGCATTAATAACTTAAATGCAGAGATGAAAATGGAGTTCCTAATGCACTAAACTGGCATGTACTGACTAAACCAGATTGCATGGTTCTGGAGCATGGCAATGAAGTGTTGAGGCATGAAAATACCACTAGATTAGCTTAGATAAGCAAGGACAATGCATAACTATTTTCTTAGCTGGTTGATATTTTGCTGGCTGAACTTTTAGGTGCTCTATTATTCTTTTATTTCTTTATAAGAGAGAGTTTCTCTATTTGATATACATATACATACATACACGCATGCATATATACGTATATGCATATTTTTTACGTTTTCCAATGTCAATATAAAACCTAACTTGCAAATAATTATAAATTATGATAATATTATATTTTCCTCCTTATATTAGATTTGTCATATACTCATAAATACATACTTCGAACTTGTAAATAACATAGGCTGATAGCTAAATTCTATTGTATGATATAATCCCATGCTCGCTCTACTTAATTCTCGTAACTACATACCATAATAATGATGTTAGTGAGCTCCCACATGCATATATTTTGTTCTTTGCGGTCGTGGGCAGTGATCTGTTCCTATCATGTTAGCCTGTTTTGAACTAAAGCATTTTTAATTCAATTGAATGTGTATTGCAGTCACTTCAGTAAATATTATTTAATGTTCCATATTCATGAATGCTCGCAAACACCTATGTCCTTTTATTTGGTTAATTAAATATCTTATGTCCAACATAAAATTTCCAAAGTTGGTTTCGAGTTAAATTCGCTTCAGGACCCGGTCGAAGATTTAGTGAGTGTCAGTGTTATTAAAATCACAAAGTTAGAAATACTTGACCAGAATGTATAGTTAGCCCGAATCAAGTAAGCTGTTTCTCTCACAGGATGGAAAGATCAATGCAATGGAATACAAGCATGTAAATTTGGATATACATGACTAGTGCTTTCTATTTCTTCTCAAACTGCAAACCGTCATATAAAGTGATTGTAGAGAATATATTTCAGTCCGTTCATCCTCGAATTTGAACTTCATTGGATAGTTCAAAGTGCTCGGTCATAAAAAATTTATGATTCTTTTTGTTATCTTTCCTAACTAATTGTATGTATCATGCAGAAATTCACTTTGCCATGGTGTTATATACCTATGCCAGTTTATACAAGAGAATGGTGGAGGAAAATCACCTAAGTTCTTCCAGGTTAGCTTTTGAGACTTTTCAAGGGACTAAATATTGAAACAATTATTTTGTACAATCCTATTAGGCATGTGCATAATCATATTTTGTGCTTCCAATGTATTTCTACCATTTGGGATCGGGTCCCAAATACAGTTTTATGGACCATTTGCTAGTTTCTAAGTGGCACATCCTTCCTAAAGAGCGGCCTTATGCGTTTTGTGATATTTTGTGCTCTTCTATAACCATGTATGCACTTTTATACATAAGGTTTGATGGAAAGTGGTATGTAGTTGATGTAGTACATGACTTTTTGTCAGTAATAATGTTTCTAAAACCAACGGTGAGGTTTATAATATAATAAAAATAATACTAATAATTAAAATAGATTAACCAAGTTTATAAAAATTAACTTCATTAATTAAGTTTTATAAAAATTAATTAAGTTTATAATAATAACAACATAGTTTAACTAAGTTTATAATGGTAATAATGATAAAGTTATAAATTATAAAATATTAATCAAGTTATCTTACTTTTATAAAATTAATAAATTAACTTACAGTTTATAATAATAATACTAACAACAATAATAATCATAATAATAATAATACCAATGAACAAATTAATTTCATAAGTTTAACTAAGTTTCATAAAAATTAATTGAGTTTATAATAGCAGCAGCAACAACAATAATGATAAATGATAAAGTATTAACAATTTAGTTAAGTTTTATAAAACTTAACTAAATTTATAGAATAATAATAATAAATTAACTAAATTTTAACAATTAACATCATTAATTAAGTTTTATAAAAACTAAAATTTCTTATAATATTAACAGAGTTTATAATACTAATAAATTAACTAAGTTTTATAATAATAATAACTTAATTAATGTTTAAGAAAAATAGCTAAGTTTATAATAATAATAAAAATCAAGAAGTTAAAAATCAGCTTAGGGTAAGTTTATAATACTAATAAATTTTCCTTAATGCTCGCGATAATGAAATTTGACAAGTTCCCATTTCTTGTTCATATCTCAAAAACTACAATTTTCCTTGATATTCTGTGCAGACATTTACAATCATTACTGGCTTCCGTTCATCCCTTTGCTCTGTAGTCATTTTCAACCTTGATAATGATTTGCAAATATATATTTATCATTTACTAAACTTAGTAATAAGAATAAAATTTCTAGGTTTATATAATCATAAAAATAAATATATTTAGCTAAGTTTTATAAAAAATTAACTAAATTTATATAATAATAATAATAATAATAATAATAAATTAACTAAGATTATAAAAATTAACTTTATGTATTAAGTTATATAAAATATAAATAAGCTTATAAAAATAACTAAGTTGATAGTAACAATAATAATTTAACTAATGTTTATAAAAATTAACTAAGTTTATAATACTAATAATAATAATAAAATAATAATAATTAACTAAGTTTATAAAAATAACTAAATTTGTTTATATAATAAATACTAATGTTTAAGAAAATTAACTAATTTTATAATAATAATACTAACAACAACAACAATCATAAATAATAATAATAAATTAACTATAAGTTTTATAGAAACTAACTTAGCTTATAATATTAATGATACTAATAAGATTAATAATAAATTATAAAATATTAACTAAGTTAATTAAGTTTTATAAAAATTAACTAAATTTATATAATAACACAATAATAATTACAAATGTTTATGAAAATTAACTAATTTTGTAATAATAATACTAACAACAACCATAAATAACAGTAAATTAACTATAAGTTAAAAAAATACTAACTAAGTTATAGTAATAATGATACTAACAACAATAATAATAAATTACAAAATATTAACTAAGCTAACTAAGTTTTATAAAAATTAACTTAATTTATATTATAATAATAATAATAATTAACTAAGTTTATAAGAATTAACTAAATTTATATAATAACAACAATTAACTAAGTTTATAAGAATTAACTAAATTTATGTAATAATACAATAATAATAACTAATGTTTATGAAGATTAACTAATTTTACTACTACAACAACAACGAAGAAACAGTAATAAATTAACTATAAGTTTTATAAAAATTTACACGACCTTCAATAAAGAGGATGAAATAATGAATTTTAATGATATAATCAAAATAAGAAATAAAAAAACTAAAAATGGAAATTGCATATGCAACCTTTGAGCATTATTTCTAATTAAAAAAATTCACCTGCAGTAGTGTATGGTAACTGATGATAATTAAAATAAAGGTTCTATATTTATAACATGAATTAATTATTGCGGTGCTATGGAGACAAACATCTGAATTACAATACATGGAAGATGCCATTGGTTTTATAATAGCTTGGCCTGCTGCGCACGTTGTAATGACATGAATTTTCAGTAAGTATAATCTACTTTGTTTATAAACATATTAATTTTGCATCATCTTATAAAATCAGATCTCACATAGTTATGCAATCTAAAAAAACAATTAATTATGATTACTGTTAACTTTATTAGACACAATTATGTAGATCGGTAGGTTCTGGTTAATGTTAACTTTATTAGACACAATTATTTTGTTTATATAATAAATAATTGTCGTAAATACAGAAATACGACATCTGTGCAGTGTTGCTTTATTAGCAAGCTTCCCATGATCAACAAGATCATTTCATTGGGACGGGAATAAGTTAATACACATATAGTAATGATGGGTTGAATTTGTAGTAGTTTGGGGATTTGAAGGAGATGGGTTGAATTGCAGTTTTGTGATGTTTAATGAAATTGATGAGGGGAGAGTTGCAGAGTGATGCAGTTTTCTAGAAATGTGTTGTTTAGAGAATGAGGAGTTAAAGGAAGTTCTACTGCTAATAGGAACTTTAGATGTCAAGCTAAGATAGTGAAGAGATAATCTCAATCTGCCTTGCACAAACTTCAAAAGCTAATCCTGATTTTAATATTTGATAGGACATTCACGCTCTTTGCCTGCACTTTATATTTTGATATAAAAAAGATAAAAGGTGTGTGAGAGGGATAAGACTGGAGTTTTTAGCGAAACTTATCCTTCACTCATACTTTGTATAATATTTTCCTTGTAGTCCAGTTACTTTTTGCCTATACCGTAAGTTGAAAACGTCGTGTTCTTTCCATATTTGACATCCTTACTGGAATCTTTTCAAGGTTGAAGATACATGGTTAATTATATGGGTTTTTATGATAAGTAAATGATTGTGTATTATGATATAATATATTCACTTGTTGTTGTTGGTGTATTGCAGGTTTTGTTCATAGGTACGTTCTCAAGGTATGCAGATTTGTAGTTATTTTGGTGATCTTCAATCTTGAATTTCGTCTGAAAGCTCAGCACTCTAAAGGTAAATCTTGATATCACGGTACGTTGATCAGGTAAATATTGTAGTAAAACAGATCACATACGATGTTAATGTAATCACATGGAAATTAGTTTTTATGTGTTTATGCAATGAATAAAATGATAAAATTCTACGTTTCTTTTATCACCTTGTTTGGCTACAGTTTAGTGACATTTAATAAAACTAATTATACATAGAGAGGCCGATTTGGAAGTAATTTTTAATGGATATGGCTGCACTGATTTCACAAGACAGCTAATTATACATTGAATTAAGTTTATGTGTTAAACATTAAGAATCTCTGTTGTACATATCAGAAAAAGTATGAACATGATAGCTTGTACGGTATATGCATTAACTTTGTAACGTGACCGCACTTGGCTTAAGCCTAAGAGCACTACACCTGTAGTGTGATATTCATTCAGTTTGAAAACGAGTATTTTTACTTATTTGCAGGTGTGAAAGGAGGATGCGAAAGTTATGGTCTTCTTTTTAATGCAAAGAACCAAATATGTATTTGTTCTTTTGTTAAACTTTGCTGCTATTTTTTGGGGTGTGCTTAAAACATTTGCTACTACGTTTTGATTTATGTGGTTTAAGCTATAAGATATTATGTGTATGAATATTTGATATGTTTAATGTAATCTGTTACATCTCTATATTTATTATCTTTTATGATTCTTGCGTTATTTAAATGATTTTACGTTTAAAATGATTATTATTGTGCATTCTAATATTGGTATTTAATACTATAGTTTATGAATAGGATGCATAAAATATTTGAATTGTAAAACTAAACCATAGCACTTGAAAACCGCTATAAATATTTAATAGCGTCGAATGACCGCTATTAAACCTGTCAGTGTTAAAGATGCACAAAAGAAAAAGCGTTGTGGTATTATAAAAAGCGCTATAAAAGAACATATCATAACAGAGTATAAGCGCTATTGTAGCTGAATCTTTATAGCGGCATACTGGTGTTGTGACAAGTCAACATCTACAATAACGTGTCCATATACAACGCTCATAATCCGCTATTAATATTTTTTATAGCGAATTATTAGTGCTATCTTAGAAAAAACAAAAAATATTTTGTGGCTAATAACGAATTTTATAGCGGAAAAAAGCACTATTATGGTAATCAATAACACATAATTTGGCGCTATAAAATGTTAAATATAGCGGATTTTTTGCGCTATTATATTAGTACTTTTTATAGCGCTTATTATGTGCTATAAATTGTTCACTGTTTATAACATGTCGTTATACAGCGTCTATTAAAACACTATTATAGACTTTAATAGCTTTTTTTGGCGCATCGTAGGGTCTTTATGTTGTGGTGGATGCAGGGGAACAGGTTGGACGGATCCAACAGGATTCCTCACCATTATTAAAATGTTTTCAATAATATTCTTGTCATATAAATTTTTGAAAATCAAACTTGTTTGTTGACACTATGGGTTATGACATTGTTATATACTCAAAACTTAAACCCTGTAGTAATAGGAATTCAATATCAATATTGGTTAAGCGTTAAGTGGCTATTGGCCTCAAATTAGTATTTTGGAATACCATAAGTTGTCGTTTGGGTTGGAGCTGGTTTTAGAGAAGGAGAATGATTTAAAATCTGAATTTGGGGTTGTCTGAAATAATTTGTTCAAAGAATATCTATTTATATTTAATATTTTATTTTTAAATTTTTAAATTCATATTTAATATTATTTTAAAGATTATTTATTTATATTTAATATTGTTTTTAAAAGTTATTTATTTCTATTTAATATCGTTTTAAAAGTTATTTATTTATATTTAACATTGCTTTAAGGTTATTTATCAATATTTTAATATTTTGAAAAGATAATTATTTAAATTATTAATATGGTTTGAAATTAATAATAATGATTTAGTATTAATGTTTTGGAAATTAATTATTACTATTTATAATAATGGTAAAGGCTAATTATTATTGTTTATTTATTAATGTTTTGAAATTATTGAATATTATTTTTAAGATGTTTTGAAGTTAAATAATTTTTTATTTAAAATGCTTATTGTTAATAATTATTATTATATAATAGTATTTTGGAGTAAATGATTTTTTTTATTTATAAATGTCTCCGAGACGTATAAATAGAGTTTATAAACAGACTTGGGTTTATAAATTTATAAGGGGTTTTTAAAAATGGTTTGAAGATTTAAAGGAAGATTATTTACAAGGTAAAAGAGTTTTATAAATAGTTAGATATTTATAAATGAATTTTAGAAATGGGTTTATAAATTTATAAGAAGAGTTTTATAATTAATTTTATGGATTTATAAAGAGTTATAAATGATTTGAGAAATGATTTAGAGACATTTTTAAATGGTTATAGGGATTTATAAAATAGTTTATAAATGAGTTTTAGATATTTATAAAAGAATTTATAAATGGTTCTATAATTTTGTAAAAAGGAAATCTTCCTCTGTTTTGTGAATGTACTTATACCGTTGAGATAAGTACATTGATACTTTCCAAGTATTGAAAATATAGGGATTTGTGGGTATATCTTAGTAAAGGTATTTTTATACAAGTAATTTACAAAGTGATTTTAATTAATGAAAGGATTAATTAAGGAGGCTAGTTTGGATTTTGATCTTGTTTATGTCCATTCTTTCAAGTTTGGGTTTTGTTCTAATTTGTTTCCATTCTTTCCTGTATTGATGTTGTTCTTGTGAGGTAAAACTCATTTCGTGTTTAGCGGCGTGGTCTCACAGAATTATTATATGTTCACTATATTTCTTGAGTTTTCTGACGTTGGTATTCCAGGCTGATTCGGATGTTATTTTATTATAATGCTCGGGGCAAACCGAGTATTTTTTTCAGTTTACCGTTGGTGGGACATGGAGCTCATAGAGGAGGGCTGGGTGTTCACCAGTCGTACTATTTTTATTTTCCACCGTATTATTATGTATACCCGTCAGCAATTGTAAGGTCAGGACGTTATAACTGTCCAGGCCAAAGAGGTTTGTTTTTAACTTCGATATACCATGTATTTTAGAGTGATAGCTTTTACCATCTTTGTTATATTATATGTTATCTTTATGTTGTGAGATTCTGTTTTTCCCCTATTCTTTTCTTTTCTTTTTATCCTAACAATTCACTTCACCGGCACTTGGGTGCTCCGCATTTGAATACCGTGGATGTATTAAGTGCCGACTTTCAAGGGTCGAAAAGGTGGATCGTTACACTAGTTTGGATCTAAAGCTAGTCGGCTTGGAGATATTTGTGTGGGTTTAAAGCTCGGAGCCACAATCAGATCTGAAACCCAGAGTTATCACGGTGAAGTGGATTTGCAGAGGCACGGTTAACGATTTGGGAAGAGCATAGTCGCGGTGGAGTGGAGGATCGCCTGAAGCGTCGTGGTTGCAGATTTGGGCAAAAACAGAGTCATGGTGGAGTTGAGGATCGCTTGAAGCATCGCGGTCGTAGCGGGGAGGTTTTTTAATTTAGGAGACTTTGATTTTTTCGTTTAGAGGAATGATAACGGAAGCATACGGAGTGGTAAAAATAGTAATGAATAAGTCATCTATAAGTCGTCGAAACTTTCGACGACATATCTATGGACATGGGGAAATATCATGTTTGTTCTCAAGCAGTTGTTGGTATGTCGTTGAAAATTTTGACGACTTACCAACGACCTTTTCCTATGACAATTTACTGACGACTTACCGATGACACCGTCTTAGGTTGTCGGTATGTCGCCGGTTATCTTTGTAGGTATATTGTTTATTTTTTAGTGTTGTATGTAATATATGATAAATTTATTATGATACATGAATTATAAATTTAAATCACATATGATTCAGTTTAAGGTTGAGGGTTCAATCCTATATATATATATATGTGTGTGTGTGTGTGTGTGATAATTAATGTCCTAACTCAAACAAAAATATAAATTAAATTTGTTAATACTTTATATGTAGATAATTTAGATCATGTGATTTTTTTATGTACGACTGACTTCATAACTTTACCGTTTTCGTTAACAGGAAATTACTGTAGTTTATATATATTTATATCACTCACGTAAATAAATTATAAAATAAATCGTTA
This sequence comes from Allium fistulosum, assembly GCA_030737815.1. NCBI lineage: Eukaryota > Viridiplantae > Streptophyta > Magnoliopsida > Asparagales > Amaryllidaceae > Allium > Allium fistulosum. The sequence goes on from CM060903.1 coordinate 907,151,599, forward strand.
ATTTATATAATTCACTTACTTTGGTTTATATATATTTATATCAAAATGGAAAATATAATTTTACTAATTTAATGATGCGTCTATGTTAGATATACTAAAATTGACATCTTTTAGGATGTGTTTGACGTATTAATATATATTAGTTGACCGAGTTTATCAATTAGTTTAAAGTTGGAATCATTAAAATAATTTAAATGTATGGACTTTAATGTAAAATATTGTGAGAGGACTAAGAAAAGATATGTAAATGATTATTTAATTTTTTTTTAATGTAGGCTTTTAAATATGTAAAATACTGAGAGAATTTAGTAGAATAATTGTAAACAATAAAATTATAGGATTTTTAAAATAAAATATTTGAATTTGGAAAAAACGAAGGAGAATGAAGAAAATTCTACATAATTAATTAAGTGTGTTGCCAAGGGCACTAGTTTCTTTTTTCTTAATACCATAAAAAATATTAATAAACACAATAAAGTTTGTGTGTTTCGTAATATCAAAGTCATTTCACACGGCAATCAATTACAACGTAAGGTCATTTTGCTCGATGGACAACCGTCGGCCAACACCATTTTTTATGACCATAAACCGTCGAACTATCATTGTTCGATGTTTGATCGTTGTGGAAAATGGTGTTGATCGACGGTGTTCGTCGTGCATAAAAAAAGACAAAAATGATGTCTTTGGTTGCTCCTTAGAATGTCTAGTATTAAGAAGAGTATAATGTAAAATTTTATGGTATTTTTTGAAAATGATGAGGTACCGTTGGCAATACATTTAATTATTAATAACAGACCAATATATCCTATGCTTTGTTATAATTAAATCCATAAATGACAGTCACCATAAATAAGCTATTTCTGCAATTGAGAAGTTGGTTTGAAAGTCTTTTGCTAAATGAAGACGAACTTTAGATCACCCAAAGTTCGAAACATCTCCTTTTCTGATTGAGATAGAAATCTGAATTGACATTGACAACGATTGCGTTTCTTCCGTTTTCTGTTGTAATTCTGGTTTGTTTAATGGTGGAAATCAAGTAAGAGGGACGTCAAGCCGATTACCAAATCATACGGTTAAAGAAAACGAGGCCTGTTATGATCTATAAACGCCGTATCTAATTTGATAGCTTTATTGTTTTTGATGCAATGTGTTCTGTCACCGTCAAATTACGTAGCAAGGCTCCAAGTTCAAGAGGACAATCAAACGACTTAATAGAAAATTTAGGTTTTTTTCGCCGGCTCTTTTAGTTATCTATATCACTATTACAGTGTACAAGGATCATGATTTTGTATCTCTTGATCATGCTTTTAATTCTGGAGCTCTTGGACCATACTTATCGAGCATCTTTGACTGCATGATCAATGTAATTGATGGCCAGGATCATTCAACTTTCCCTTATAGTATGAACCTTGAATTAGGTTACTTGAAAAACTAGTTAAGCGCTCAATTTTAAGATATGTTTCAACGTCTTGTAAAAAATAGTCTTTTTTATTTAGCATGGTTTCTGATATCCGGTATAAGTTTATATTTAAATATTCGACCTATATAATCAAAAAGAAAAAGAACAAATATTTAAATAAAAATCGATAGGTGATATCAAATGGCTACAAAACGATGTTAAATAATAGGCTATTGACACCAGCTCTTGGAGGATTATTTGGTTTTTCTTGCTTTGAGATTGAAGATCATGTTGTTCAATAGTTACCGTCATATTGCAAATATTAAGCCGGCCACCTTGATCATAACACCTTGTTTGTTTTATCTATTTTATCTTTCAGCCTGAACATTTTATTTTCATTTCTGACGGGTCCTTTTGTCTTTTAGCTACCAAAGAATTTCTAATTGTTAAATTATTCAATTATATAAACCTCTAAACAACCTTCTTATTCATCATTTTAATCAATTAATGGCTTCATCGTTATTCAAACTAACACTCCTACTAACACCACTAGCGCTAATATTGTCTTCCACCAACTCCCAATCAAATATCGCCACCTGTCTCATCCAATACGGCATCACCAACTTCACTGCCTACTCATCCGATGATGCCACCTCATCCTACTCCAAGTTCCTCAACTTCGCAATTCAAAACCTGAGGTTCTCAAACTCCACGCTGCCTAGGCCCAGTGCAATAATCTTTCCCTACACCAAGTTGCACCTTCGGCACACCATAGCATGTTGCCGCCGCTCAAATCTAGCCATCCGCATCAGAAGCGGGGGCCACAGCTACGAGGGACTATCCTACATCGCAGGACAACATACCCGCTTCGTCGTGGTGGACTTGATGAACATAAACAAAATCCACATCGAGTCCGACACCGTGTGGGCCGAGACCGGTGCGACGTTGGGCCAGATATACCACGCGGTGGCCCAATACAATGATTCCTTAGCCTTGTCGGCCGGTTCGTGTCCCACGGTCGGTAGCGGCGGTCACATAGCCGGAGGCGGCTTCGGACTTCTATCCAGAAAGTACGGGCTCGCTGCTGACAATGTAGTCGATGCCATACTCATCGACTACCAAGGTCGGGTTTTGAATCGGGAAACAATGGGCGAAGACGTCTATTGGGCAATTCGAGGCGGCGGCGGCGGCACTTGGGGAGCCGTGTACGCTTGGAAGTTACGGCTTCGACCCGTACCAAAACGGGTTGCGAGTTTCATCGTCAATCGAGGAGCTGGATCGATCGATCAAGTTGCGCGATTGGTTCATAGGTGGCAGTTTGTCGCGCCGAATTTACCCGACGAGTTCTACATGTCGTGCTTCGTCGGTGCTAGCTTACCCGATTCTGACAATGCCGGAGTATCAACGACCTTTAAAGGGTTTTTTCTCGGATCATCACGAGAAGTGATTACAATTGTAAACTCCGAATTTCCTGAGATACGACTTCTTGAGTCAGAGTGTCATGAAACGAGTTGGATCGAGTCGGTGCTGTTCTTTTCGGGTTTGAAAAAGGGAAGTTCGGTCTCGGACCTGGTAGACCGCGAGTTGCACGCAAAGACGTACTTCAAGGCGAAGTCCGACTACGTAAGATCACCTATTTCACTGTCGGATTTAATCTCGGTCGTCAAATATCTTTCGAGGGAGCCAAAAGCATACGTCATCATAGATCCGTACGGTGGAGAAATGTGGCGAATACAGAGCGATGAACTTCCATTCCCTCACCGTAAAGGGAACATGTACGCGATTCAGTATCTGATCGAGTGGACGGATGCGAACGATATGAAGGGCGAGTATTACATTGAGTGGTTACGAGGATTTTACAAGTTTATGGGACAATTTGTATCGAAGGGGCCTAGAGCTGCGTATATAAACTACATGGATTTGGATTTGGGTACCAGGGGTGCAGCGAACGGTGGTGGAGCGTGTAGCGATGAGGTGGCGGAAGCAAGGAGGTGGGCGGAGAAGTATTTTTTGGGGAATTATGATAGGTTGGTTAGGGCTAAGACCATGATTGATCCGTACGATGTGTTTAGCAATGAACAGAGCATTCCACCGTTGAGTTTAGGTTCTTGGTCTGCTTCTGATTCACGTAGTAGCGTGCTGTAGACTTTATTCAATTTGTAAAGCAAATTTGAACACTTTATACAAAATTTCATCCTTTTTTTGGATCAGTGTTTTCATTTGTATTAATATTTTCATGGACCAACCGCTGCCCAACCTCGAATAAACATGGACTGCTTCTGTTCGAAACTCAATCAGACATCAATTGCACAAGATCATAGATTAGACCTTCAAACACGCGGTACAATCGTTAATTTTATCGGATTTAACTACGTTTTTTTTATTTTCCTCTTACTTTTTCACCGTGTAATTTTTTCTCATTCTCATCCATTATATTACTTTGTAAAAAATAAATAAATTTATTTTGCAAAAATCATGAGCGTAGCAAGATCTAAACATCAAACTCCACCAGTGTAACGACTGAGGTTTTTCGACATTCGAAAATTGACACTAATACATCCACTATATTACGTGCCGAGCAATCGAATGTCGGAAAACCCGATTGTTAGGGAAAAGAAGAAGGAAGAAGAAAGAAGAGAGAGAAGATAAGAAGAAAACAAACACCACAAAATCTCACAACGGAACGAATAACACAAGAAACAGTACATTTTCCGACGACTCGAACACGTCGGTCGCCGTCGGAAAAAGCCGTAACAAAGAAATCCGTCGCCGAACAGGATTTCTGACGGCTTCCGACAACATCCGTCGATGCATTTCCGACGGTTACCAACGGCGTTACCGACGGCTTTCGACGGCCGTCGAAGACACGTGCACAATCACGGAGGTGCTGAAAACCGTCGCTAGTCGTCGGTTTTACACCGCCGCAAGCCGTTTAAAAAAATTGGCCTGCAGGCCGTCGGAAGCCGTCGGTTTTCCTGAAGTTGTTTTCTCAATTTCCTGTTGCATTCTTGCTTTTCATACACAATCCATAAACATAATGTATTCCACCACACAAGCACATATCAAATTTAGATATTCAATATAAAATCAAATCATACAAATATAATCAAATCGGATAAAGAAATAAACCAAGCATAATTCGTATAAAATCAAACCAACCTTTCGCTAACATAATTTATGTACATCTCATTGTATAAAATATATATCAATCCTTCATAAACTCCCCACCATCAACTCCCAAATGTCAAAATTACTATCACCAAATGTATCATCAAACAATATACACAACATTTCAAATCCAACTCCACAAATTCAATGTATCATTAAAAAATTACTACAAAATGACGCAAAACAAAAAAACATACATATCACTTCGGTCAATCACCTCAAGATCCTCCGGAATCAGCTGAAGATGAAAAGCGGCCACCATACTATTGCATGTACCCAGCAATACGCTGGTCCAGCAGTTGTGTCATCTCAATGGCTTGCCGACGGTTCTGCTCCTCCAACTACGCCATCCTAACTCTCAACTCTTCGATCTCTGCTAGATCGATCTGAGCTCTGGTTTGGCTGGCTCTCCCCTATCGAATGGCCTGCAATACTGATTTAATTTAGTAAAAGTTCAGTTACTATAATCTTACTATCAAAGTTACAACATAATGTGTTAATTATTATATCTATAAACTTATTGTTGAAACTAAAGCGATGTGAAGTTTTTTAGAACTGAAAAATTACTAAATTATTATATCTTAATATATTATTCATTACCACTTGATTGCCAAAGCCGTAGCGCCTGTTCCGTGAAGGTGGATCCATAACTGACTCAAAAATGACGTCCTCCTCGTCCGTCGTCAACTGCTCTCGACCAGTTTCCTCCAGGAGTTTCTGCCGTTGTTCCGTAAATCTTGCCTGCATGAACAAATAAAAATACAGTTAAAATTAATAGCATGATATCTTAATTCATTATACTTTAATAATTAAAACATTTGCTAATAGTATATAAACTAAAATATGCTTACATGGCTCTTTCTCGATTTATCGTCATGCCATGTATATGAAACTGTCTCGTTTGGATTTACATGCTCGACGGCATGAGTACGGGTAAATACATCCATGTATAATACGGGACCCAGCGCCTCATCTTTCTGAAATTGATTATTATGTACTATTATTGTATATTCAAAATTATACACCACAATAACTATTTACAATTCACATTTAATAAATTTACCAACTCCTGGCGATATTGTTGGAACGACTTGGACCCTCCTCGATGAGTGACATGATTTCTGTTCCTATTTGCAGAGTTTCTTTCTGATTCTGCCTGTACATTTATATTTAACACATTATTTACTTACCAAATATATTTTGATATTTATATATCAATCAAATAATTAATAAAGTTTAGTACACTTACCTTCGCTTCATCACTATCCCAATGTGCCAGCCACCCTTCCTACACACTCGCTCCCATCCAGTTCGGCTTCTGCCATTTATGCTTCACAACCGACATAAGATCCCGATAATTCTTCCTCATCTTCTACATCCATTAGTGTCGTATCAACTGCAGGTCATCTGATTGTACGTCAACTGAGGCCTGCATTTCATGATAAACAAGCGACAAATAATTAAACAATAAAATGTAAACAATAAATAAGCGATAAAAAATTAAGAATGAAAAACAGAAGATTATACTTACAATGAAATCCTGCCATATACACTCCAGGATGTGGGAAGGGATATTATCTTACTTGGGCCAACAAGCCGTCATCCTACTCTTGTACGAATCTCTCGAAACTAATAGAACTACAACTGACGGATGTAGGTAAAACCCTCTGTGTTAAATATGATACAGCTTATTATATCGTACACAAAATATTTAAGATGTTGGAAAAAGTTTAATACTTACCCCCTCTGCTCTAGGTACCAGATACACAGCGGGCCGATGTGATGGCTGTGATGGACCGCTGCCATCGCCTCTTGAAGAATGAGAAGAACTCCTCCTTCTGGACGACATGATACCTGTCACAGACACATAATTTTAAATAAGAATAATAGCATAATAATGAAATATATTTTATAGTTAAATGACATAAATGAGATAAAATACATAAAGTGCAAAATATATCTGATTCAGATTTGGTCTCATATTCTGACGATAAACAGAATACATTGCATTTTTAACATAAATTGCTAATTAAATGACAGAAGTGGTAATGACATAAATGATGTAAATGACGATAAGCAGAATCGGTTTCATAAATGACATAAGTTACATAACTTGCAAAATAAATCTTATCAATTACATAAATTGCATAATACATAAGAATTCAACATAATATTTATATCAATCCTCATCGTCTCCTGATTCAGCTTCGGTCTCATATTCTATGTTATTTTCCTCCATACTCTGGAATGCTTCTACCAAAACATTTGATTCATCGTTCAGAGGTTCAAAATCAGTACGATCGTCTGTTATTATTATTTCGTTGCTTTACTCAAGATCTGCCTGATAAGCTTATTTGTTTGAAATATTCTTTCCATCAAACGCAAATTTTGTTTTTGTTTTAAAAACTGCTGACCAATCTGCTTTATCTCTTTTTAGAGACAGATAAGGAGTGTAATAAACTTGCAATGCTTATTTGGCTAGTACAAAAGGATTGTACTTGTGATAATGCAATGTGTGCTTTATTTCAATAATATTATAATCCTTATGCACATTAATTCCAAAACCTGGAACATTGCTAAACCAATTGCATCTAAACATAAGCAACTCCTTCGTGGGTCGTGAAAAATATGCCAGTTGCAAAATTTGAGTTAAAACGCCATAAAAATCATTTATGTGATTTTCTGCATCGTCACTACCTTTAACAAATACACTTGTATTATTAGTTAATTTTTCTACACCGTATTATTTGGTGTTAAATTTATATCCATTGACGAAATATATTGGATATGTCTTGACATTTCTTTTTGGTCCTAACGCAAGATGTTTCAACCCTTCATCGACCACACAATTTCTCGGTTCATGAACGTACTTTGAAAACCAATCAGAATTTTTTTTACTGAGATCTCCGTGTGGATGTTCACTTTCATAAATACTGCATATATGAATAAAATATTGCATTCAATTCTACACGCGCATGCATTATGAAAATGAATAAATCATAAATTATTATTTCAGATTACCTAACAAATAGTGCAACCTCGGTACAATTAAGAAGAATATAAGTGTGTGCTACATGAATATCTCTATCGTCTAACCATACTTCTACACAATTTCCAAAAGGTCGAGCATGTTGTCTAAAAATAGATAACATTGTTTGAGAGGACTCTTGTTCGTCGTCTTCATCATTACGTGGAACACTTTCAAATAATATATTCACATGGTCATGAAAATAGTGAGAGAAAAAGAACGAAGCTTCTTCTTCGATGTAAGATTTACATATCGAACCTTCAACTCGTGCTTTTTGCCTCACTTTTTTCTTCAAATGATTCAGGTATCTATGCAAAATTAATTTACATTAAATTTAACTTCCGAATGTAATTAAATTAATAGGTAACATATTTCATACCTCTCGAATGGATACATCCATCTATATTGCATAGGACCTCGAAGTTGTGCGTCATATGGGAGATGAACTGGTAAATGTTCCATTACATTAAAAAAACCTGGTGGAAATATTTTCGCTAATTTGCAAAGCAATATAGAAATATCTTCTTCAAGTTTACGTAAACGTTGCACTTTTAAAGTAGTCGAACAAAGCTCTTTGTAAAACAGACTAAGTTCCGTTATTACCTTCCAAACTTTTAAGGGCAACAGTTCTTTGAATAGAACGGGTAATAAATTTTCCATCATTATGTGATCGTCATGGCTTTTCATTCCGCTCAATCTACCGTTTTTAAAGTCAACACATCTACGAAGACTTGATGAAATCCCATCAGGAAATCTTAATCCTTCCATCCATTTTAACACAACTTTAACTTGATTATTATCTAACTCATAACACGCTTTGGGTTTTTTTAGTGTCATTTGGTTTCATATGAAGCCCAAGACGTTTGCATAATTCTTGTATATCGTGTTTTGATTTCAAATCGTCCTTAGTTTTTCCCTTGACATTCAAAATTGTGTTAAAAACATTATCAAATACAATTTTCTCGTTGTGCATCACATCAATATTATGACGAATCAGAAGACCTTTCCAATAAGGCAACTCCCAAAATATACTTTGTTCGCACCAATTATGAATAGGCCTGCAATTTCTGTTTGCACTCCAGTTTCATATATCTTTGGATAGTCCCTTACAAGTTCGTATATGTCTTCGCTTGACCATATCGTTGGTGGTTGTCTGGTTTCTACTCTATTAGCTAAAAAGTTTTTTTCTATCTCCTCTAAAGGGATGATTGACATGGAGAAAACATCGATGGCAGTCAATCCATGAAATTTTCTTACTATTCGGTAAAGAAAATGCCCGAGTTTCTTCCATGCAATAAGGACAAGCTAGATGACCGGATGTACTCCTTCCTGAAAGCATTGCATAGGCAAGAAAATCACTTATAGTCCACAGCAAAGAAGCAAACATACGAAATTATTTTTCTTTGAAACGTTGTATGTTTCTACTCCTTCGTTCCATGGTGTTTTTAACTCCCCAATCAACGGTTTTAAATAAACATCGATTCCTTGTGTCGGATCGTCGGGGCTAGGAACGACAACAGTAAAAAAACATATATTGCATTTTCATACACATCCATGGAGGTAAATTATAAGGTGTGATGATAATGGGCCAATGTGAATATTTAGCATCAAATTGAGAAAATGGTGAAAAACCTTCCGTACATAATCCAAGTCTAACATTACGACACTCCGCTGCAAAATTGGGATAATTTTTTTCGAAATGCTTCCATGTTTCTCCATCGGTTGGATGTGTCAACGTACCTTCTTCCTCTGTTCTCATACTATGTCATCTCATATGAGGTGTAGTTACAGAAGATGCTTATAATCTTTGAAGCCTTGGAGTGATGGGCAAATAATGCATACGTTTGTATGGAACTTCCTTTTCCTTCTTTTTCCTTGGTTTGTACCTTTCCTCGGTACATATTCTACACTTCCTAAGAGTGATGTCTTCTTTCCAAAACAACATGCAACCATTTAAACATGTATCTATTTTTTGATAAGGTAAACCAAAAGCCAACATAATTTTTTACTTCATAGTGATTTTCACACATTAAATTATCGGGTGGCATATGTCTTTTTACAGCTTGTACGACGGTTGTAAATCCGGCTTCGGTGATGTTATATTTTGACTTCATCGCAATGTATTTTGCTGTTACTAATAGTTGAGTGCTACTTTTACAATCATCCCAAAGAGGTTTCTTAGCAGCATCCAGTGAATCATAATTTTTTTTGCTTCAATATTTGGTTTTTCAGCATTTACATCATCGTCGTCAACTTCAACCGTATGAAACATTGATTGTGTTGCATCTTCAACCATATTTTCTATATGGTTCGTTATAACAATTTCATTACCAGCAAACTCTAATTCAGACTCTGCAGAAGTATGTGCTACAACTTTTCCATGACGATCTCAAACATAATACTCTGGCACTAAACCGTTTTTGCACAAATGGATTTTCACAATATCGGGTAACAAATACTTCAAATATTAACACCTACTACACGGACAACGAATTTCTAGATCGTTTCCGTTATTACTTAAAGCGAATTCAACAAATACGTTTATACCATTATAAAAATCTTCTTTTTATTGAGCCTCTCAATCCCCTTCTTTGATACATCCATCTCCTCCGATCAACAAAATAATCGACCATTTTTCCTATTTGAAAAAATATGATTCAAAATTAAATATTGGTCATTTTACGAATTGACATTTTATTTTTCAATGTATCGATACATAAACTTATACGCATCAATTTTACCCCACTTAAGAATACAATATAGAAATGTTGGTTTATGATTATCCTTTTTCCTAGTCAGTCATCCTACTTCCCATTACAAACACAGTAAACACTTACATTTCGTACATTATTTCATTTTAAATGATTCAAAAAAAATTCGGCAGTACTTCCCCTTTGTTTCCTACATTGTACACAAATGCATGTACAGAGGAAACAAAAAGAAAAGTGAAGGTGAAATTTTGTGAACCATTTGAAATGAAATAATATACGAAATGTAATTGTTTACTGTGTATATAACTTGTCCAATACATGGACAAATCCAACGAGTATTGTACTAGATGAATATAAATATCCATTTTGTGACAAGAACGAATATATTTATATAACGATCATGTACAACACTTATCGGACGGGGCCAAAAGCTCCCTAAGTGACGTAATAAAAAAGTAGTTTATAAAAACGAATATTTACTAATTTTATATATTTCAAAAAATTATTAATTTACCACATTTATTCCGCGTATTTTATTGAATAAGGTTGCTTCAATATTGTTGTCATTTTCCAATGCAGTCAAAATTTTTTTGAGACTCGTGCATTCATTGTTATACAAGTTAAGATGTTTAAAAGTAATGGACATTGATGATTCTAATTCCGACTGAAGTAGAATGTATCTCTATTTTTCGATAAGTAACTTATTTTCAAGTTCTATGGATTATTCCAATTAACACAAGATAATGATAGAAACAACACATATATAAGAGTTTACACATACACACAAAATCACAAATTATATATACTCTTTAAAATTTCACGATAACATATGAAATAGGTATACCATGGGACACTATATAAGAGTTTACACATACACACAAAATCACAAATTATATATACTCTTTAAAATTTCACGATTACAGGTTAACTAAGCCCAAAATCCAGTACATATATTCTTAAATTCAGATTCAATGTTACTTTCATAATTGCCATATAAAAATTGCTTTTACTGGATCTCAAAATCTTCTCTTTATATTTGTAGTTGCATGTTAACTTCAAAAAATAGATAGCAGCATTACATTAAATAGATGAACATGAAAGGAGAATCGATTAAATCATATACAAAATTGTGTTAATATTTAACTTATAACAGGATAAGATAGTTAAATATTTCATCGCATCATAAAAAGAAAACTGAATAATTTATATATATACAATAAAATAAACAAATTTAGAAAAATTAAAGGCACATTTTACCATTTTTCGTATTCACTGAAATTCCTAAGGCATGCTTCGTAAATGTGACTTCTAAAATGCATTGCCATGAAATGTGGAAGTGTTACAAGTGAAGTTACTGTGTATTGCATCCTACATTTGTTAAAGCATATTAAAGTGTTGTTTAATAACCAACATAGGGATAGCCTTCTGGAGCTTAGGCGGAGCCATTGATTGCACAGGCTTCACCTAATCCAAACCCGACATTCATAACCAACAACTATAAGATAATGATGTGTGATTTGATTATCATTTCTAAGTCTAAGATTTTTGGTTTGAAATATGAACTTGCATGGTCATTTTTTTTGCTTAATATAATGAGTGCTTTCGTTTTGCTTGAATTAATTCCAATTTCGAAATTCATTTCACCGAACAAATAGTATGCGAATTCAAATTATTTGTTTGTTTAGTTACTCCTGGAATAATTTCAATTTGGATTTTATTTCAACCAGTATATTCTTTTTTTTTTCTAAATTACTTTCTGCTTTTAATGGTTAATATATCTTGGAAAAATAAATAAACTTCAGGCCTATTTGAATTTCAATATGCATTTTTGCAACTTGATTCTTGTAGACAGTAGATTATGGAATATCTGTTAGAAAAACTGTCAACAAACGAGTTTTCATGATTTAAAGTAAGGTTAGCAGCCCTGTATTTAAAGTGTGTTATCGATAACATAAAGGGGCTGACTATTAATTTCACTTTACTAAAATTTAGAACATGTTTATGAGAAGGTTCTAAATTACAAAATAAGGTGCCTTGCTAATTTCACTGTACAATTTATCAACGTTGTCTTTTCGATTAAATTTTATTCCAAATTTTACATCTTACTTATATTCATTTTGTTCGTAGGAGATAAGCATATAAAAGATTCGACATCCAATACAAGAACCAATCCAAACTTGAAAAACATTGACAAGAGTTATAGAAATCTCCATGAACATCTTGTAGCTAATGGGACACCTTTATTTCATAAATCCTTGAATAAATCAATCACATGTTATTTTTTTAATTTTTTGACTTTTATTATTATTATTTTCCCTAATTCCATTTTTTCGTTTCTTTCAGCAACACAACGATACAAACCAACAACAGACATCGAACCCTATGCTAAATTTTGATATCAATAATGGTATGGAGCAAATATTGTAATTTCAGTGAGACTTGAATCTTTTCCTATGTCAACTAATGAATAATGTATTGATAGGTGGCTAAGCGATGGTGCAGAAGGATAGGCCAGGACATATGATGATGTAAAGTGTCAAGTGTTGGATTTAATATCCTAGTTTTTGGTAGCTTTAAGGGTGAAACCCGATTTTGTAAAATATAAATCCGCTGTCTAAAGGAACGAGTAAAAAAATCAATTCCTAACCAGACAAAAATTGTCACAACAAACTTTTCAATTTACAGTCCCAAATTTGTAGGTTGTCTCAAGTTATGAGAGATTCTTGCACCATAGTACATTAAAATAAATTAGTACTACTAGTGTGTGATAGTGCATGTGTGTAAATACATTTTTGAAAGAAAATACATATTGAATTGAAATTATCAAAGTCTAATTTTTCATTTAATATTGATTTGTTTTAGTTTGGTAGAAACCTCGTACTGAAATATAAAGAAGAATGCTAGCACCAGTCGCGCAAATGGCAACCGTGCTTCTACTCGCTACTATATTAGGCTACAAAGAAGAATGAATGTCTCTTAATACTGTGATGCAGTTCCTATATATATATATATATATTTCAGATTGACAAGTGGTTTGCCAAATATATGTTGAAGACCATGAATGCCTTAACATGAACAAAGCCCAATTGGTTCACTGTTGACATCATAAAATAAAAGTGAATTATTAAGCATGTTATAAGTGGTGCATGATTCTTAGTCTTCATCATTAAGAGTGTCTGCAAGTCACTTTGGATCTGACCTGCAAATGATGAAATGGATTTGCATGTAGAAATAAAACAATCATCAATTAAGTACACTATCAAATACCATAGTAGAACGTTAGATTAAGTAAATATTCTTTCATGATTTTACCAATGCTCATCGACAGAAGTTCCTCCTGTTGCATAAGTGTGGGAAGAGTTGACAATATGCATAAAGAAAGTTGCTATTTCCTGGTTAGGAATTTGTAAGTCATTTCAACGTATAATATTTGGTATTTTTTAAGGCTAGGTTATATTTATGTTTATCGGGTAAAATCTTCACTTTTGACTGGATGTTACCAATCATATCACCTTATAAAGCGGATCACCAGTAACCTCATAGCGTGTTTGTGCTCCAATAACAATTGGAATATGTGTATTGGCATGGAAGCTAGAAAAATCATCAACCTGCACCAAAACCACAAATAATAGATTCTCGTTGATTAAATAAATAAATAATTAAAATTTTAGTCGGTTATTAATATATCCAACAGCCTCATAGTAGTATTAGCCTATTTCATGATTCAAGTAGGTACCAAAAGAAGCTAACTGACCTTTAATGCAAGTGGACCTAGAAAGCATGGCTTGTCAAAGAGATGAGCCAAAGTTAAATGCTTTTGATCACCCTGCATCAATTCAAATATTCAATAAATAAATAAATAAAAGCCAACAAATGATGTGGTTATAAATCTAAAGACTGCTTAGATATTAGCATAATAAGTTAGGAAACCACTAAAGAGACTCCAAAATGATTAAGGTGGAATTTTTTCTAAGTGGACTTTGGATAACAGCCACTCTGAATAAAAAGAAATCACATACTCTTATTTTTAGTCACAAAGAACCGACTCAAATCCATCATAACTAACTTCAACACATTTTCAATGGTAAGACAAAATCTGTTTATTGTAAGTTTATTAGGAAAAAATATGGAGATTTTATATGACTAATTATTGTATAGAATTAAATAAATGATTGATAGTTTAGTGTATAAGCAAAATATTTGATTTTTGCAATGTGATGATGAAACAAAATGTAAAAAGATGTTTGATATCATGTCAACGAAAATTATTCAAGTGCCTTACGGTTTAACAATTTTATTATTTGAGGCTAAAAATGAAATCAATAATTAGATTATAAAGGAAAACAAAATAAATCTAGTGTCCTCTCATAACAATAACTAGATTAGGAGAAAATAATACACTTCTTAACTATTTCGGGAGTCCTTTAAACAGTCCCATGGAGTATACTCGGTATATGTTAGTAATGAAGAAAACGGTACCTGTTATGTGAAAATATGAAAGTGAAGATGCTTACAGTTATTTTGTACAGTTTGTAAAGAAGTTCATTCATGCCTCCTGTTTCATCGTTGAGGGATGTCCAATGCCTTTCAATGCTATAATCTTGTATCACATTTTTCACTCGATTTGCAAAATAGTCTGCCATCTTAGTAACCATATGTAAAGCCCGAGCATTACCGGCATTTGTGTACTAATCTAGTAATCCTGCCATGATCTGTTTAAGCAACATGATCAACATGATTTGCACTTACTGCAGTTCTAGTAAATCAGCTATTAGAAATTGATGATTTAATTCGATAGAGTGACTAAAATATTATGTCAAACATTTTGAAAATTTTCTTTTGATAACTTAAATTTATGTAATAATATAGTATTACATATATTAAATGAAAAGAAAAAACTTAGAGCTCAGTGGTAACCGGATATTCATTCGTCTCAACATAATCCTTATCAATGAAAGCCATCATAGGTTTATCACACTCTGGTCCCATTACCATCCTGATGCTGCCATACTTCCCCCAACCAAAACAATAAATGCAACTGCGTTTTATATACAATATTACCTTGAATACAAAAACTTTATCCTTTTTGCTTGGACAATTTAAATCCTATATATCTTATTCAACTCAAAATTAAATACAAATTAAATACTAAAATTTGTATTAATATTTTCTACTAAGATAGTTTGTCCCCAATCTGAATGTATCAATGTATGAATCATGTTACAGTCATTCTTTTTGTTATATAATATGGGACATATTATGTACGACCGTGAACAAATAACTAGCCCTTGTAAATTTTCTTATACTAGTCTAGTCTAGATCATTTAGATATGGTCTCGAAAAGTAAAAGAAATATTTGCCATGGAGTTTTAAATAAGATTGATTTTATGCATTGGAAAGGGTTGATGTACTTTTCTCAGTATGAGACAGATTACTGCAAAAGATTGGCACATAAGATAAGGGAATTCATGGAGAAGCAGTAGTGAGTTAGTTGTTTGTTACCACACTTTGATGCTTATACTTGTCATTTACTACCACCGAGCTCTCTATGCTCTCTCTCATTGTTTTCCTATTTGTACAATTCTTCAATTTTCATTGTTTACAACATTTTCTATTTATGTATAATATTTATAATACTTTCAGATAGTGGAAACCACTTTTATTGTTGAAATTTTCTTCTATTATCTTGACTCTTACTTCTGGAAAAAAGTGATTTCATTTGAGAAAAGTTGATTTGGTTCTAAATAATTTTGAACGTCGAATTTTCTTTGCCAAGGCAATCCTACCATTACCATTTTTTATTCAACAAAATAAATGCAATAATGGATCATGTATGAGTCATTTGACTATTATTTACATGATACATGTAACATGTATTTGTATAAACAATATTTCAAGGAATGTAAATAGTTTGAAATTCAACTCTTAATCTGACATTTTAAATGCCCAAGTAGTCACTTTATTTTTGTTTCTTAACTTGACTTTAAAACTCTACATTAAAATAATAATTAAAACTCTACATTAAAACTTTACATTAAGAGGTAAGCCAGATAAAAAACTAGCTATGCTACCAAATTATTATTTTCTACAAAGGATTTTACAGCAGAATGTCCTGAATAGGAAAACCAAATGAAACTTAGTTAATTTTTATAAAACTTAGTTAACTTGGTTAATATTTTATTATTTATTATTATTATTATTATGAACATAGTTAATTATTATTATTGTTATAAATTTGTTATTTTTTATAAACTTAGTTAACTTAGTTAAATTTTTATAATATTTAGTTAATTTTTAAAACTTATTTAATTTTTATAAATCTTGGTTAATTTTTATAAACTTATTTAATTTTTATAAATCTTAGTTAATTTTTATAAACTTGGTTAATTAATATTATTATTATAAACTTGTTAGTTTTTATAAACTTAGTTAACTTATTATTATTATAAACTTGTTAGTTTTTATAAACTTAGTTAACTTAGTTAAATTTTCATAATACTTAGTTAATTTTTATAAACTTATTTAATTTTTATAAATCTTAGTTAATTTTTATAACTTATTTAATTTTTATAAATCTTAGTTAATTTTTATAAACTTAGTTAATTATTGTTATTATTATAAACTTGTTAGTTTTTATAAACTTAGTTAACTTAGTTAAATTTTTATAATACTTAGTTAATTTTTATAAATCTTAGTTAATTTTATAAACTTATTTAATTTTTATAGATCTTAGTTAATTTTTATAAATTTTAGTTAATTTTTATTAATCTTAGTTATAACGATATATAAATTTATATCGTACAAGGCAGAAGCGTATAATATTAACATCATAAATTGCACAACAATATAGTTTAATTTCGAAATAGATGATAATTGAATATCTGTTCCAATCGTACCATAACTATGCACTAGCACTGCAATTCGTAATTAAAATAGCAAGTCTATTACTTTTTTACCTATCAATTCACAGTAAGATGTCAGGTCAAGCTTTGGTGGCAAATAATTCAGGACTGGTCTGTAGTATCCTCTAAATCGAGGGCAAAACACCTATTTTTGGTCGAGGCATCACTTACGACAGCACGTAAATTGACTTTCAAAAATAGGTTGAGTACCTACAGCCATCAAATAATCATTATCGGCAATGTCTGGTTATAGAAAAAGGTACAACATCCCATTTAATAAATGTCATATATGACTAACAAAAAAATGGGAATAAGTATTTTTTTTAAATAAGAAAGAAGCAAGCAAAAATAATAGACATTGTAAGTTCACTTTATTAATGCATTACAACAAAGTAGCATTTGCCAGATTGGAAGGAAACCTTCATAAAAATATCTACATTGCATTGATGTATGAGAAAATATACCAATTATGATATGAGAAACATTGCAGTGAGGCCTTTGTCCAGCTCACCTTCTTCTAAGGTCACTTATGCCATTCATGAAGTGATTGAAGCTTTATGGTTATTTATGCCATTCATGACATTATAGAATAATGTACGTAAAGTAAGCTATGAGTTGAAAATGGACGTATAGTCATAGTAGATAGCATAATGATAGTATGCATCTTTTCTCTTTAGGGCAAGATTGAGATTACATAACACGAACCCTGTAATAATGTATTTGGCTTTGGTTTTATAAACTAAATATTACATAACAATACTAAACCTTTGATAGAGATGTCAATCAATATTGGAGTTCCATGTTGCATGTGTATTAGAGAGGATTAAAATCTCATTGTTGAAATTTTATAAGTGTAATTTCTAGCATAGCTGAACTACTTTACTAACTTTTTCCTTCATTTATCTGACACCCTTAATTTATTTAATGTGCAAAAAAGATAAAGATATAGCACAAAGTGTCTACCAATACATTCCAGAATTTTCATGAGTAATGGGTTTAACTATAGGTAACGTCATCATAGGTCAAAATTATTTTAGGAAGTTTTCAACCAAATTATAGAGGTTGATAAGCAAAACGAAGGGTATAATAGAAGAATTATTATATATAAAAACCTGTCCGTGACGAACCATTTCATACTTGTTTAGCTTCTTCATTGCATAAACATGGCCAGTTGACTTTTCCCTACATACCCTGACCTGCATATTGTTTGAAATATTCAATAATTAATTTTGAAGTATATGATATCAAATCAAAATTATGATCACCTTAATTAACAAAGCTACGTTGTACAGTGATGACTACTTATTTTTTTTCTCTTCACATACTCTAGGTTATGCATTTCTCTCTAAGAATCATACAAAAATATACCCTTGCTATCACTAGTATTGGCATGTGGCCATGTGCATTTCTTGACCATGTTTTAAAAAAAGTTTATACAAAGGGCTCAACAACATGTACTCTATTCCACAATATCTTGTTCGAACTGAATATCACAGGTGATTTTAAACTTAAAGGTAAAATAATTTTAAAAATATTCCAGGGTATGATTCAGTTTCAGTTTTCTGTTTGCTTTTCTACATGTTGTGAGAGCATCATTAGAATGGAATAGAGGAAAACCAATAAGTGTTTCATACATGATAGCCCCAAGTGACCACCTAAAGAAATCAAAATTCAACATTTTAATCATTAATATTAACATCAGATTTTAGAGCAAAATATTATGCATACTAAGAAATTTTATATTTTTAACAATTGGTTGAACTTTTATGAAGCATTATGCAAAATGATTACTTTACAACTGACAAATATATAAAAAAATGACTCACATATTATGTAGAAATCATTTTGATAACCGAATTAGATAACTGACACTTGCATTTTTTATTTAATGAATGATATTGTGTAGAAATCATTTTCACTGGTGGGTATTAGGATAGATAATGTGGTCTATTAGTGATGCATTTCCTCAAATAGATGTGATGGTATACAATACATTTTAAAAAAAGTCTCTTGTGACACCTCGCATAAATAGAGAGAATAGACAGGATGCGATTTATGGCTCTCAAAGTCCCAATAATTTTAATCAGAGAGGCTTTTCATTTGCATCTTGAAAAATAATGCTCAATTCTTTCATAATTTAAAACTCCACTCTGATTTAAAAGTTATACATCAAATATATGTTTGCAGCATGCCTTTGCTAATCCACCAAAATTAAAATCTAGACTTTGATCAGGTGGCAATGCAACACAAACATCTGATTTAAAAGATTTATTTAATAATCAAATGAAGCATTTTAATTCTTAAAATGTCTATGTAATAATATTTATTACAAGACAACATGAATCAAACACTTTAGCAGTAGGAAGATAAATGAAACAAACACCAACATAGTGATTTCAGTTTTTCCCAAATATCAGCTATTCGGTTCAATAGCAAGTGCAATAAACTATTAAATTTAACAATTAAATAAAGAAAATCAAAGTTCGAATTCAAAATTTAATCGAATTTGAACTAATTTAATTTCGAGCTCTAATTTGTAGTTCTCTGCTTACCAATGTCAGCGATGAAGAGTATAGGATGGCGAGTGCGACGCAACTAAGCTCCAAGCGATGCGATTGGCCGACTCAATGAATGATTTCACTTCGACACAAGCATAGCCAAGCAGCCACATGGCTTTGTGAGCAATGGTCGTGATAGAGAGGAGTAGTTTTAAAGAATTTACTGAGGAAATTAAGATTTGGAGAGGAGTCATTTTAAAAGATTTGTAGAGAGGAAGCGATTAAGATTTGGAGGTGTAGGTGATTTAGGGTTGCTTATTTTGGGTAGAAGAGGGAGATTAATTGTACGCGGCAATGAAATTTTCAGAGGGAATGACATTTCGCAATTTGCTGAACAAAAATCTCAGCGTTTTCCTATGTTGTCTTCAGATTTTCCTACCTATAAAAGGTTGCACAACAACAATCGACATATAAACGTTGTTCTCCATTGCCGTTAAAAGCAATTTTTTTGTAGTGATATCATCCACATATACCTCCATTGTCCATTTAATTTGTTCCAAGAACATCTTGTTGACAAAACATTGATAAGTAGCTCCAGTGTTCTTTAAAATGAGCGACATCATTTGTAATAATATAGTCCTAAGTCTGTTATACAACTCATATGCTCCTAATTACGAATGTGCACTGCGATCTTATAGTAGCCAGAATGCAAATCCATAAAAGATAGTAGTTCATGTCCAGTCGTTCCATCCATGAATTGGTCGATCAACGAAAGTGAAAATAGTCCTTGGGCATGCAAGTCTAAATAATCGATGCATGTCCACCACTTTCGATTAAGCTTCCAAACCATCAGATGTGCTACCAATCAGGATAAAGTGCTTCTAGAATAAATTTTTTTGCCAATAACTTATCCACTTCTTCGTTCAACGTAGCAGATCTCTCTGTTTCTATATTTGTCTCTTCTACTTCATAGGAACAAATGTTGGGCTGACATTCAATGTATGGCATGCAACTTTAGGCGAAATCCCATACATGTCAGAATGAGTACATGTGAACACATCTTGGTTCGCCCTCAAAAACCCAATTAGTTCTTTCTTCATCCTCAAGTTGAGTTGAGACTCAATTTTGACAATCTTCATCGGATCATCGTTATCCATGTGAATCTCATCCATTAGTCCACCCACTTGCCCTTGTCTCGTCCAATTGTTACCGCGGGTCCATAGCTTCATACTTATTTCCAGTGGACCCGAGAAGAGGCTCAGACGGTTGTTGCCATGTATTTTGGGTTTTGATGCACAGAGCCTTCTATGCACCCTTCACTTTCTCTATATGTCTTGCTTTCCAAAATTCTGCAATGCAACATTCTCTTCCAGCACTTTAATTGCCTTGGACTATCCCGACTCCACTACCCATTAGGAATTTCATTATTCAACTCTATAGAGCAAGGGAAATCCTGAAATTAGTCATGGTCGTTCAACTCATAGGCAGAATATATGTCCACCACAACGAAGTTTGTACCTTCTTCAATCTATGGGATTTCTCTCCTAGCTGCGTCCTTGGCTTAATGCATCCAATCAAAGATGTTGGATCTTCGGTAAAACCCCGAAGACAGGATTCACAAAGCAAAAAATCCTTCTCATTCAACTACATCTTATAAAATGCACTCTTAAACAAAATGTTCCCCGAGCTTCCACTGTGAACTAGCACTTAACGAATAATGACTGGCCCAATTATGACTATTATCACCATCGAATCAAAGTTTGGTGCTTCGACCCTATCATCATCCTTGTTCCTAAAGTTAAAATCATCATCCATTCACTTTAGTCGCTTAACAGGAGTATCATCCTCAATAGCATAACATATCTCCTGTAGAGCATGCTTCATGGAACTCCCTTAGTGTTCCATTTTTTTCTTGCTTTTCTCAATGGGATGTAGACCTCTGAAAATCGTATTAATCACCAACCCACTTCTCGGTGATCTCAGACCTTCTCCACTAGTTCCTTCCATATCGCCTCGAGGGTTTTGCCTCGGAGGTTGGTTGTTTCTTTGTCCACTCTTATGCGTATTCCTCATATATTGTTGTAATTGTTCTTTCCTCATTAACTCTATAATCATATCTCTCAGATGTTTACACTTATTGATATTGTATCCATGCATCTCATGGAACCGACAATACTTCCCTGAGCATTTCTCCTCTTTAATAGCCTCATTCGGAGTAGGCTTCCTATATCTCACCGTGCCTTGGGTCATAAGGTAAATATTCTCTACGAAGCCATTCAACATGTATACTTACCATAACGTGCAAACCTAAAGCATTTTCTAGGGTCCTCCTTCTTGCCCTAGTATTATTGTTTTTCTTTTTATTTCCATCATTACTATTATTGTTGTTACCATCCTACTTAACAGCCTCGTTACTCTTTACCATACTGCTCGGTCCTATCGATCGCCAATGTTCAACCTCTTCTCCATTTCCTCCTCTTCTAAGCATAGAAATTGGTTTTATTTTTTTGTAAGATTCCTTCAATGTAGCTGGCTTCTTTATAGTCAATCAGATTCCAAAGTCAGAGTAATTATCCACTCCACCAAAGCCATTAATACTACGCTATCCTCCAGATTTCTAACCTTAGTCACCGCTGCATTAGATCGTTTCAAACAGCTTTTAAATGATTCCATTTTTCGTTGCATAATGTTTGCTACTAAAAATGCATCCTTGGGTTGCACGGAGTAAACCCTAAACTAATTTAGAATTTTGTTCACCAATTGGTCATAAGATGATACTGGCTCAAGCTGACAAAACTACATCATAGCCAATCCTTTTAGAAACAATACGAAGCATTTGCACTTTACATAGTCATCCGCCTTAGCACTATCCATGTGCCAATCATACTTCAATCAGTATTGCAACTGATCCGTCAATCCATTGTATATTGGAATTATCGGCATAGTAAACTTCCTTGAATACTCCGCCACTCTAATCTCCATTGTAAGCGAATTCCGACTATAAGAAGTCTCCCAGTTATCATCTTGTTGTTCTTTTTGAAGCATTCTTCAGATTTCTTCATCGATCATATCATTAGTTTCTTCATTTCATCCTCGATGGTAGTCATCATACGCATCATCGTGTGTTCATCTCCGCGACCAACCATTATGATTGTTTCCCAAGCTTTCATGGCTAGCAGACAAACACCTAGGTTTCCCATTCCTGGGGAGTCCATTCATCATGACTATCTATGCTCTTGATCATGACCGCATCTCCTAGATCTACTTCTACTATGGGCATTTCTATTAGTGTTTCTTCTAGATCTTCCTCCATCGGGACTTACAACATAACCAATACCAACAGTAGCATCCTGGCCAGCATCATCCCTTCTGGAGTTGTATCGATCCATGGTTGATTGGTACCGATCAATCTTAGAGCTTGTGCAGCTGCGCCAGTTTAATTATCTCCTCTTATGTTCACATTCTCATCTACAACTTTATCATGTTCTGCCCTATGCCTTCTAATAGAACTTATTTTGTTTGATCCAACTAGAGATCTTCCTCTAACTTCTTGATCCCTAGGCGAGATCCATCTCCATGTGGAGGTTGCCTTAACAACACGAATTACCTAGTCGATTCTTCCATTATAGTCCGTTGTGTCGCTTACATCCTTTGATTCACAACGTTCGTCATTCCTTCCACCTCCTTTCTAGTTTCTATCCGACGAAGATTGAGTGGATCCTGTGAGGAATGCAGAATATGGATCTTAAGGCTAGAATGAACACTAGAGGGGGGTGAATAGTGTTTATAAGAAATTACTAAATCTTTTTGAGTTACTGTTGATTTGTACACAAATGTATAAATATTCAAACACAGATATAATCACAGAATCAAACACAGATGTAGAAATAAAGTAAATGCAGTAAAGGAAAGAACACACCAGATTTTATATTGGTTCGGAGTTACCCTACATCTAGTCACGCACAACTAAGTACGGATTTCCTTTCAAAAGCAATCCAACAATTACAACCCTTGATTTCAAGGCCACGAGGTACACCCTCCAGAATCACAATCCTCTGGGTAGAGATACTTGATTTCCGGGCAACAAGTTCACCCAATTGATTTCTCAAGGCTACAATCACACCTTTTCTCACTTGATTGATTTCCAAGGCTACAATCACACCTTTTACTCTATTGATTACAAAAAAAGCCTATAAATCTGAATAACAGTGAGGATCTTGATGAGATAGTGACAGAGAATCAAACCAGAGATGATTTAGTTAGATTCAATGTTGATTTCGGCAGAGTGATGATAGGATTTTGAATAAGAAAATGTGGAAGAAGAAGAGAAGTGAAAAACCCAGAAAATCTGATATAAAATTCGTTGAAACTAATCCCTATTTATAGAAGAACAACAGCCATGTCTATTCATGAAACATTATGGCGAATAGACACTTCTTTTGAAATTCAAATTTTTGGTCCTAACTGACACTATGTCGACATGTGGTACTAAGGCATGTCGACATCCCAAAGGAAATTTTGATGTTTTGTTTTTCTTTGAAAATAACCTTTATCTTATATTAAAATTATTTTAAACTTTTATTAATATACTTGACTATAGATAAAATACATAAATAAATATAGAGAATAATATATATAAAATTTTACTATAATTTTATATTTAAATCTAAGTAAATATTAAAAGTTAAATATATTAAAAGATAGTTTAAAACAAACGAAGTTTAAAACAAGAATTTATTTAAGAACAAAATCAAAGAATATTTTTTAAGGCTAAAACATCTTTTTGAAAATCATTTGAAAAGATAATTTTTAAGGCTAAAACATTTTGAAAAGCAGTTTTGAAAATCATTTTGAAGTAGTTTTGCAAGCTTCTTCCTGCAGAATATCTCATCACATCAGGACTCGAGAACTTGTACAAAACCAGGATGTTCGTGGGTTTGTAAGCCACTTGTCGTAGGTTTGTAAGCTACTTGTCGTGGGTTTGTAAGCCACTAAAAAGGTAGAAACGAGTTCCATCCCCAAAGAAAAATGGAGTGAAGATTTCAGTGCTATTATGAAGTTAACATAATTCTAGACTCAATACTTATCTTGAAATCTTGAACTCTTGATAATCTTGATATTCTTGATACTCATGAGTCTTCAATCTTGATATCTTGAATCTCTATACTGTACAGTCTTCATTCTTGGTACCTGCATGGTTAAATCCTGCATATACATATATATCTAAACTATAATGTTAGTATTTATATTTTATAATCTTATTCTAAGGTTGTTGTCATCAAAACCATCAACTCATGGACTAACAATCTCCTCCTTTTTGATGATGACAACCTTTGTTTATAAAATATTACTTCTATCCTAATAACTCCCCCTAAAACTGATAACTCCCCCTTAATCTATGCCTAACTCTTCTATTTTATATTTCTCCTCCTTTGTCATCAACAAAAACAAACTAACTCCAAACTATATAACTCTTATATAATACTTATATATAATATTTATTTATATATATATGTATGTTTATATTTACATTTTCGTACAACGTGACAAATATACACATAACGATGAAAAACGAAGAAACTACTGAGTATCTTTGACAATTGGAGATCTATGGATCGAACAATTTGGATAATGGAAACAGAAATTTCCACGTTGTTCAACCAAGTTTCCGTCCCTGTCAAAACATACTTCGCCAACGCAAATGAGTTTGTCATTGTCTTCCGCATGCTCTTTTTCCATTGGTTCTTCTTCTTCTTCTTCACTTTCCTCTTGTTCATGATCTCCTGAAGAGTCCTCGTCAATCAAGATTGGATTAGCATGATTGTCCATTAGAAATTTTTGCAAATTTCTAAGGATTTTCCCTTGCCTTTCTTGTTCTTTTGCCATTCGGAGTTGCACTATTTGAATTTCATTCATTAACTGAATTGCATCCTTCAGAGAATCCTCTATTTTTGTCACTCGGGCGAGCGTAGTACGTTGGAACAGACCAGAGGTAGGAGAAGGGAACGAAAAGGTTGATTTTATGTTTGATTTGGAAGAGGAGGCCATTGATAAATTGATTTCAAAAGATAGAACAGAAAGAGAACAGAGAGAATGAAGAAAATTTCGAAAATAAGAAGAATATATAACCAATTATTTGAATTTTGGTGGGAAAAATTTTAAAATATAAAAAAACGTTATATGTCGACATTGGTATAGGAGAGATGTCGACATGGTTCTCAATATTTTTACTATTTGATTTATTTTGATTTAATTTTTAATCATACTTTGTTATTTATATTTTATATTTCAGTTAATGAACAAATACCCAATTCTCTTCTTAATTTAGTAAATGTAGATTCATTTAAGGGTTTTGTTAAGATATCAGCAATTTGATTTTCAGAATTGATATAGTCGAGAGTAATTACTTCTCTACTTATATTATCTCTGAGAAAATGGTATCTGATATCAATATGTTTAGTTCGATCATGTTGAGTAGTATTTTTGGATAAATTTATTGCACTAGTATTATCACAATAAATTGGTGATTTTGAGATATTTAAACCAAAATCTTTTAAAGTTTGTTGCATATATATTACTTAAGAACAAGCCAGAGCAGCAGAAATATACTCTGCTTCAGTTGTTGATAGAGAAACTGTGTTTTGCTTTTTACTAAACCAGGAAATCAGAGAATGCCCTAAAAAGTGACAAGTTCCACTTGTACTTTTTCGGTCTGATTTACAACCAGCATAATCAGCATCATAGTAAGATATTAAGTCAAACGAATCATTTTTAGGATAAAATAAGCCAAAATCAAAGGTGTGTTTAACATATCTTATAATACGTTTTACAGCTTTTAAGTGAGTTTCTTTAGGTTGGGATTGATACCTTGCACAGAGACAGACACTATGCATGATATCAGGTCTACTCGCAATGATATAGAGTAGTGATACAATCATTCCTCTATATAATTTTTGATCTACATCTTTCGAGAGATCTTCTTTACTAAGGTACTCATTGGTTGCCATGGGAGTGGGTTTTCCACTCGCAGTAGTCAAACCAAATTTACTAACTAGGTCTTTAGCATATTTTTCTTAACCAATAAAGATACCATTATTTAATTGTTTTATTTGTAATCCTAAAAAGAAATTTAATTCACCCCTATGACTCATCTCAAACTCTTTTGTCATTATTTTAGAAAATTCTTTATCCATTTCAAAATTAGTTGATCCAAAAATGATATCATCTACGTAGACTTGTACTAGTTGAATATCATTTTTATTTCTTTTAATAAAAAGAGCATTATCTACTTTACCTATTTCAAAATTTGATTGTAACAAGTAAGATCTTAGTCTAACCGGGCTCTAGGAGCTTGCTTTAGACCATATAGAGCTTTCTTAAGTTTGTAAACATGATTTGGAAATTTATCATTTTCAAAAAGTGGTGGTTGTTCAACAAATACTTCTTCTTTTACAAAACCATTTAAAATGCACTTTTAACATCCATTTGAAATAATTTGAAATTATTATGATTTGCGAAAGCAAGTAGAATCCTAATGACTTCTAATCTTGCTACGGGGGCAAAGGTTTCATCAAAATCTATTCTTTCTTCTTGACAATAACCTTGAGCGACTAACCGGGCTTTATTTCTAACAACCTCTCCTTGTTCATTCATTTTATTTTTATAAACCCATTTAGTTCCAATTATTGTTTTATTTTCAGGTCTAGGAACAAGTTCCCAAACATCATTTCTAGTGAATTGATTTAATTCTTCTTGCATAGCCAAAATCCATGAATCATCAGTTGATGCTTCTTCTGGATTTTTGGGTTCAATAGTTGATATAAAAGCTACATTACTCATTTGACTTAATTGGTTTCTAGTTTTAACAACAGATTGCATATCTCCAAGTATATTTTCTATAGGATGATCTTTTAAAAGTTTAATCCTTTTATTAGGATGATTTAATTCATTATTAGTTTCAGTTGACTCTAGGTTTTGAGTGATTAAATCCTCTTCATCATATATTTCTTCAAAATTTTTGAAATTTTCATCAAATGAAACATGCATTGTTTCTTCAAAGGTATTAGTTCATAAATTAAATACTCTGTATGCTTTACTTCTATTAGAGTATCCGATAAAGATACCTTTGTCGGATTTAGGATCAAATTTATCTAAGTTATCTTTTGTATTTAAAATAAAACATTTACTTCCAAAAATTCTAAAATAAGATACCTTAGGTTTCTTTGAGTAAATATAAGTTCATAAGATGTCTTATTAGATAAAGGTCTAATTAAAATTCTATTTAAAATATAACAGGCGGTAGCAACTGCTTCTGCCCAAAAGTACTTTGGTAAATTACTATCAGTAAGCATAGTTCTCGCACACTCTTGAATCATCCTATTTTTACGTTCTACTACTCCGTTTTGTTGTGGAGTTCTTGGAAATGAAAAATTGTGAATTATTCCCTTTTTATTGCAGAATTCTTCAAACTTTTCATTTTCAAATTCACCACCGTGATCACTACGGATGGTTATAATTTTTTGAGAAAGTTGATTTTGAACCTTTTTTGAAAAATTCTTAGAATATTCAAAAGTATCACTTTTATGTTTTAAAAATATTGTCCATGTAAATCTAGAATAATCATCTACAATTACAAAAACATATTTACTATTATTTATTAATAGAATTTGAGATGGACCAAATAGATCAATATGAAGTAATTCAAGAGGTTTTGAAGTAGAAATTATATTTTTTAATTTAAAAGATCTTTTTCTAAGTTTTCCTAGTTGACATGCATCACATAGACTATCTACTTTAAAATTCATTTTAGGGAGGCCTCTTACTAGATCATGTTTTGACAGTCTAGATAAGAGTTTGAAATTCAAATGCCCAAATCCAAGGGTCACTTGCATTTGCCAAAAGACACAAGTTATCATTTGAAATTTTCATACTAAGAATATAAATATTCTTTTTCCTAATTCCCTCAAATATTATGGTTGAATTATTATCTTCAATGTGACACTTATCTTTTTCAAATTTAATTTTATATCCTTTATCGCATAGTTGACTTATACTTAGCAGATTGTGTTTCAGATTCTTAACTAGCAAAACATTAGTAATAATAGGAGTTTCAGAGTTACCGACTTTGCCGATGTTGATCACATAACCTTTCGAATTGTCTCCAAAGTTAATCAGTCCTCCGTCTTTATATATTATACCATTCAACATATTTGGATTCCCAGTCATGTGTCTGGAACATCCACTATCAAGTATCCATTTGTTCTTTTTGATCTGCACAATTTGTTTGTTCTGGATTAATTCCTCAACTCCCATAAAGCATGATTCCTACACATCAAACAATCTTAGTAGACAACTTGTATTTGAATATTGATTATATGCAGACTCAAGAGACAATAATGATCTGAATATTTCTAAACATGCATTAAAAAATTTCTTAAATATAGCCATTTTTTTATAAAAAAAATTTCAAAAATCAGATTATGAAACTTTTTAAAACCTTGCTCTGCTACCAAATGTGAGGAATGCGGAATACAGATCTTAAGGCTAGAATGAACAATAGAGGAGGGTGAATAGTGTTTATAAGAAATTACTAAATCTTTTTGAGTTACTATTGATTTGTACACAAATGTATAAATATTCAAACACAGATATAATCACAGAATCAAACACAGATGCAGAAATAAAGTAAATGCAGTAAAGGAAAGAACACACCGGATTTTATACTGGTTTAGAGTTACCCTACATCCAGTCCCGCACAACTAGGTACGGATTTTCTTTCAAAAGCAATCCAACAATTACAACCCTCGATTTCAAGGCCACGAGGTACACCCTCTAGAATCACAATCATCTGGGTAGAGATACTTGATTTCCGAGCAACAAGTTCACCCAATTGATTTCTCAAGGCTACAATCACACCTTTTCTCACTTGATTGATTTCCAAGGCTACAATCACACCATTTACTCTATTGATTACAAAGAAAGCCTATAACTCTGAATAACACTGAGGATCTTGATGAGATAGTGACAGAGAATCAAACCAGAGATGATCTAGTTAGATTCAATGTTGATTTCGGTAGAGTGATGATAGGATTTTGAATAAGAAACTATGGAAGAAGAAGAGAAGTGAAAAACCAAAAAATCTGATATAAAATTCGTTGAAACTAACCCCTATTTATAGAAGAACAACAGCCATGTCTATTCATGAAAGGTTATAGCGAATAGACACTTCTTTTGAAATTCAAATTTTTGGTCCTAACTGACACTATGTCGACATGGGGTACTAGGGCATGTCGACATCCCAAAGGGAATTTTGATGTTTTGTTTTTCTTTGAAAATAACCTTTATCTTATATTAAAATTATTTTAAACTTTTATTAATATACTTGACTATAGATAAAATACATAGATAAATATAGAGAATAATATATATATAATTTTACTATAATTTTATATTTAAATCTAAGCAAATATTAAAAGTTAAATATATTAAAAGATAGTTTAAAACAAACGAAGTTTAAAACAAGAATTTATTTAAGAAAAAAATCAAAGAATATTTTTTAAGGCTAAAACATCTTTTTGAAAATCATTTGAAAAGATAATTTTTAAGGCTAAAACATTTTGAAAAGCAGTTTTGAAAACCATTTTGAAGTAGTTTTGCAAGCTTCTTCCTATAGAATGTCTCATCACATCAGGACTCGAGAACTTGTACAAAACCAGAATGTTCGTGGGTTTGTAAGCCACTTATCGTAGGTTTGTAAGCTACTTGTCGTGGGTTTGTAAGCCACTAAAAAGGTAGAAATGAGTTCCATCCCAAAAGAAAAATGGAGTGAAGATTTCAGTGCTATTATGAAGTTTTAACATAATTCTAGACTCAATACTTATCTTGAAATCTTGAACTCTTGATAATCTTGATATTCTTGATACTCATGAGTATCTTGAATCTCCATACTGTACAGTCTTCATTCTTGGTACCT
The DNA here is from genome assembly GCA_030737815.1 of Allium fistulosum. Lineage (NCBI taxonomy): Eukaryota > Viridiplantae > Streptophyta > Magnoliopsida > Asparagales > Amaryllidaceae > Allium > Allium fistulosum. Next base: position 907,182,277 of record CM060903.1, read on the forward strand.
GCATGGTTAAATCCTGCATATACATATATATCTAAACTATAATGTGGGTATTTATATTTTATAATCTTATTCTAAGGTTGTTGTCATCAAAACCATCAACTCATGGACTAATAGATCCATCACTCCAATTAGCTTTCCTAGTGTTCCCTCCGTCGGATTCTTCAATAAATTTCCTTTCTTGGTTCTTCTTTGGTCCCATTCTATCAGATCCGTTTAGAGATTTTGTCCAAATCCTAGTAGCAATAGAGATCTAGCCTGATCTTTTAGCTCTCAGTGAAACACCAAAAAATGTTAGTCAAAAAATTAGGCTAACAACCCCAAAGTTGAAAATCTTGAAGAGATAACAATCCTAGATCGTAGAATTATATCTATGAATGGTAAATTAGTAATAAAAATGAATTGAAGAAGAAAAGCAAGGAAGGTAAGAAGACACAAGTTTTACCGTGTTTCCGCTATGCCTACGTCCACTTTGAATATGTTTTATTACTTGATTCACCATATATATATATACATATATTTGTTGTTTTTACAAGTACGATCTGAGATTCAATCTCAAAATCGGTAGTGACAAAGTCTCCCATATGTATGAATAAGCCAAATTCCAAGATCTCTTTTTCATTGAAGATAACCTCCTATTTACAACTGAAGTAGGCTGTATTTGGGCTTGTTCACAATAGAGAATTCGTCAACGAGTTAGATCCAAAATAGTGGAACAATATAGAGCAAATCCCAAGATTTTATATTCATTAAGTTTTAGATACTTTGCTCCTCGATCCAATCTTTATTTGATGCTTCTAAGCTTGTTTCTTCAAGTATTCACTGAGAAAGTTGACTTTATGAAAGAAATTTATACATCGACACGATTCATAGACTTAGCCAAATTTCTCTATTTTCTTGCATGCCTTGATATCTTCATCATCACTGAGAATTTGGGAGCAAAATGGTCATTTTGATGGATCAGTACCTATCCATGGACTTAGCCGTGTTTGCCTCCTCATCTTTGTTTGCTCTTCGTACTCAATCGTCTTTGAACCGAACTTTCATTCGTTCGTCATTTTTTAGTTTAATTTCATCGGGATATCGTTTGGAAAAGATACTAGATAATTAACAATAACTTATAAATACTAATTTATAGTTTCAAGAGCCTGGATGTCATTTGACTTTTAAGTTAAAATAAACAGATAATTTGATCAAAACTATTTATTAAATTTGTTCATAAGTTAATAACAAATTGTTTATTTCTCGTCCGACACCACTGTCCCAGCGGTTGAGCGCTTTGGTTTTTTGATTCATAAACTTACAGTTTGAATCATACGTAGCGTGATTTGAACAACTCGACATTTGTTGACTTGTAGTATGCTGTACACTACTTAAGTCTGGTAGCAAAAACTATTTACTACCACCTAATTATTCATTTAAAAAAAATGACTAATATAAAAGGATATTGTTTTCTTATCATATTTATACTTTTAACTCACTTTCTTAAGCGTTTTATAATGTGTTGCTATACACAAGAATTTACATAAGTTACTTAAAATGGTTTTGTCTACCATAAATAGTTACAAACAAACATGCTATAAATATGCACTCATGGTACCACAATGAAATGTGATTGTTCGGAAGTGCAAAGGATAACATTGGTAGAATCGGCGGTTAAAATCCACAAATCTTAAAATTAGTCCATAACACCGGCTAAGATGCAACTGTTCAAAACTTCAAATGTGCATCGGATGGCACTTGTAGAATGCACGGCGCCGATTTATTGTAAGATTATTATGAACGGTATCGATTGCTTAGAATAAAATTAGTTAGATAGAGTTCTGTGCTCGCTATCCAAAAATCCACGATAAAAACCTTGGCCGCAATTAAATCGTAAGAATTCAAACAAAAACTGAAAATGCCAGGCCAGATTGTAAAGGAAGAGGAGGAGGAACTTCAGTCGATCGAAGAGAAGCAGGCCGATAAAAAGGTATAATGTTCATTTTCGAATTTTTGTATGGTAACGTTTGAAATGATAAAAGGTCTGGATTTTTTATTTATTTTGTAGGATGAAGATGCTCCGGTTATTGAGGATGCTAAAGATGGTGAAAGCGATGACGAGGAAGAGGACGACGACGATGTTGATGGTAATTTTGTGAAATCAATGTTTTTTATTTATTTTTGCCTTTGGGGTTAATATGACATGTGAGTGATGATAATATCGTGATTTTCCTTTTGAATAATGATATGAATTGGTATGTTGTTTTTTTGCTTATGGTTTGTGAATGAGTAGATGCATATTATGGATCCATATGTGTCTATTTTTGAAAAAAAATTGCAGCTATAGCCTTGAGCTTAGCTTGAGATGTTTTCCCCACCGATTTTGATGTGTTTAGACAACTTCAGTTTTTGGAGATTTTGAGAAAACTCTTGGTAAACATTATGCCCACTAATTACAGACCTGTGAAAACTTATGAAGTGTAGTTTTGACTATATTTCAATCCAACAAATCTTTAGCGTTTGGAAGTTTATATTCCAGTTTTACCATATGTGTGCATGTACGAATGACCAATAACCACTAGCTCAAGTGTTAAGGTTTCTAGATTTGTTGGTGGAGGTATTGAGTTCGATTTCCTAGGCATACATTATGAACCAATACACGCATAATACATGCCAATATATGTATCTATGTATACATAAACTTGTGGTTGAAATTAGAAGACTGAATGAATTGGCTAAATAAGGGAGCTATTGAACATTCTCTCATACACACATAAGAAGGGTTCTGCTACATTTCATCTACACCCCTCTCATTTTTTGACTTACATGGTTCGAAAATTTTGTACATATATTCTTACATATCCCAAGCTCATCTTTATAAAATTTGACTTTACTCGAGTGATCCTAACATGTTCAAAATCATATTTCAAATCAACAGTTTAAATAAATGTATTAGCGGTTGATATTCGACTTAATATTTTGAACATGTTAGAAGTTTCAAAATGGCCTCATTTTTTGTGTACATGATATTCATAGTGTACATTGATTATCTCCAAAGTTTCATTTGATTTAGAATAGTATAGCACCGAAAACCGTGCAAGTGTCGAATGAGATGTAGCGAAGGAGAGGTGTAGTAAATCCTTGCCTTATATGGAAAGGGTTCCGCTACACCTCATTTACACCCCTCTCGTTTTTCGACCTACACGGTTTGAAATCATACGAAAACTTGTGGTCCAAGAGGTCACAGGTTCGAATCATGTGTAGTGCGTAATTCAAATCACTGAACATATGCTGACTTGTAGTAATCTATATACTACATAAGATTTGTAATACGACTATGTACTAAAACCTAATTACCCAATTTCAATAAAAAAAGATAATACTGTTTATATCATTCACTTCAATATTGAAAATCAATGATCTACAATGTTTTGGGTTTTTTACCTTATATCTATACAGAACAAAACCCAAACCAGACCTAAAAAACAAAAGAAACAAATAAATAGATAAAAAGAGAAGAAGAGACTACCAGAAATGTAAGTGGTGGCAGCTGTATCACGTACAATAGTAGGCAGTGCCCTTGGAGATTCAGATTGCCGGAGCCTGGACTTGTCACCGGCTGTTGGTCACGTCCTTAAGCCAGCCTCGATGCCGCCTGTTTGATGGATTTCGACGTGCCGCGGTGACTTCTCGTGTGCCTCTGAAGTCAAAATCGCGATTTACTTTTTATTTAGGTGACTGCGTGCTACATACTAGTGCCCTAGAATTTTATGCGGTTGAAAGAGAACGCTTCTCTGGCTTTACCAAAAGGTCGGCCCTACACACGTGCATGCATGCACACACACAACATTACACACACATACGTATATAATGTTCAAATTTCAATTTTTTTCCCTTTTCCCTATCTTAAAACCCAAAATTTTATAGTTTTTTCTTTCAAATTATTTCAAATCTAGTCTCTACGGGAATCTTAAATTCTCAGCACAGTTTTTTGGTTGGATTTAATTTGGTAATAAAATTGTTTGTATTAAACTGGTTTGCTCTATTCAATTTAAAACGTTGACTGAATTTTCACATGCGATTGGGTAAAGGAAAAAATCCTTTCTGGAAAGCAAGGGTTTAAATCATCATTAATGGTTTATTTTTTCTTGAAAATAATAAGGTTAATAAGGACAATGCATCGAAAAAGATTAGTGGTGTGATGAACAGAGTATTGAATTGTCTAGTTGAGATTGGGATTGAAGAATGACAAGTTGCTTAATCTTCATATGTTTCTTCTTAACAATCCTACAAAATTGCAGTCATTTCTGTCATTTCCAGTTCATTGCTGCAGAAGAATATTAATGTTGATGCTTTGAAATGCATCTAAATAATAAATTAGTGTTGAGTCAACACTATGCTATCAAAAGCTTACGTTTTCTTTAATTGATCTGGTGTTTTACCTTTTAGTTTTTTTAAAAGATTGATTAGGTACAAACATTTTTAAATATTTTTGGATTTTTAGTACTTTATTTTATTTTTGTTTCCATTTTTTGGCAAATGATATGATATTGATAATTAAGTTAAAATTGTTTACTTTGATTCTTCCATATGGTGCATTTTACTACACATTCTTTCACAGACATATTAGTGGGAACAAATGTGGTCAAACCAATAATTACAAGGATATATATATCCACACACACGCGCGAGATTTTATGGCACTTGTATCACACGTGCATATAAAAACCTCTTGTAAAAGTATTAAATTTAAAATTTCTATGAATTTTTGAAAATAAATTGAAAGTTATAAAAAAATTGTAATTTTTTTGCTAGAACAAGATTTTGAACTTGTAACCTTATTTACGTTTCAAAATTTTCACTTAAAAATAGATGTTAATTTTTGTTCTTCGCGGGATTCGAACTTCTAACCTCTTGTTCGCATATAAGGATATTTTTGGAACTTCACGGTCGGATCAAAAATTGTGTTTCTATTCTAACTATTAGTGAAGATATATATGTGTATGTATGTATATGTTCACTAATAGTTGGAACAGAAACACTATTTTTGATGTGACCGTGAAGTTCCAAAAATACCCCTATGTATGTATGTATGCACACTTTCATGTGAAACAATGTGATACTACAAGTTATTATTGTTAGAGAATATTTCCTATTATTTTGGGATATTTCCTATTATTTAGGCTTTTTATGTATTATAAGGTAGATTAGTCTTTTATTGTTCTTTATTTTTTAAGCCTAAAAATAAGAGCCATGTATTGTGTTTATAATGTATTTAGTAAGTAATAAAAATGAAGTCTTCAATGGTTATTCGTTTTGTCCTTTTCTTTCTCCCTTTTTTCTTTATTTATTTTGTCTTATTCAATAATTCTAACATGGTATCAGAGCAGGTTTTCGCAAGATTTCATGGATTTGATGTTCGATTTTGTGGTGTCAATCAAGTTTGGGAGGTTGGATTATTTGTGTGATCGAGTCTTGATTGTTTTACTCAAAACTTTGTTGTAGTTGGCGGAGTTTGTTTGTTTGGGGTTCATTTACTCCGAGTTTGTAGTTTGTTTGGTGTTTGGATTAGTGATTTGTTTAGTTAAATTTTGAATTTTTTTGAATTTGGAATTGGTGTTTGTTTTTTGTTTGGACTATCATGAATTACGGTCTTATGTTTGTACGTTGCAAACATTTGTTTGTTTAATATGTTCGTGGGAAGCAAACATTTATTCGGTTTGGTGTTTGAAATTTGTTCGATTTAGTGTTTGTTGAAGACATTTCAATTTGGTGTTTTGTTGTTTTATTGGTTGACAAACTCTCGATGCATCCACATCGTTATTTTGAGGGAGATCCTAGAGAATATTTCCTATTATTTTAGGATATTTTCTATGATTTAGGCTTTCTACGATATTACAAGTATAGATTAACCTTTTATTGTATTGTATTTTTAAGCTTATAAATAAGAGTCCTATATTATGTTTATTAATGAATTTAGTTACCAATAAAGATGTAATCTTCAATGGTTATTTACTTCTTCTTTCTCCTCTATTTCTCCATTTATTTTATAATTCTAACAATTATGTACATAATACAAGATAAATACCGAGAATGATGTTAAGTGGAATTTTTGTAATATGTTAAATACATTATGACGTTTTTACTATTCAATTTGCAATTATTTCTTGAACTGACCATAAAGAAGTAGATGAAGAAATAAGGGGAAAAACTTTTGTATTTTTATGGACTGTTTTTTTTTGTATGAGTATATATAATTTTATTCTTGTAAAAACATTTAAAACCGATGAATAATTAACTTGGAAGTATGCGTTGATTGGTTATACAAATAGTTCACGAAATGTAGTTGCTGCTCAATTTTCTTGCAAGTAATTGGTAAATTGATTAAGACTTGACCAAACCCAATAAAAGCGGTCCAACTATTCTATGACCGGTCCACACATGCCGGCCTAAACTCATGTTGATCTCAGACCAGCTCATTTACTCGAATAACACATCAAGTCGGTAATTGGCTATCTCACTCAAAGCAGCAACTCATCAAATACGGACAAAGCTAAGTATAGCCCAGCCCGGTCCACACCGTCCCGGCTCAATTACGACGGACTCTCTCCTTCCAGCTCATCTCTAACCTAACTCCAAGTTAGCCAGTCCTCTCAGCATCACTTCAATTGTCGGCCGGCACAACTCCAGGCAGCCTAAATATTTTACAAGACCTGCTTGAGCATGATCCGTCTTCGGTCCGGCTTCACTACAACCACCTTCGACCGGTCCCAAGCAATCTGTCCCATCATCTCATAGTCGGTCTGACATCCCTTTTGTAACATGATTCTTAACACCAGTCAACTCTTAGCAAACTTAGGTCAATCCTGTCACAGCCGGCCCAATCAAAACTATCCCAACCTTCCTACGACCGACTCTCTCATACCAACCCACACTCAATATGACTACAAGTCAATCACCAACCAATTCATTTGTCAAAGACCGGCTCAAGCATGAACTATCTCTGCCCGACGTTACCACGGCCCGTCCCGTCATATCACAACCAGCCCATCACCTCCTTCACCACCACCTGGTCCTTAGCAGCATTAAACTTCCTTCGTATCTTCGGCTATCAATCGGCTAGCTCAACCCACCTTGCCACATAGGCCTACAGAAGTAAATGACAAGCTATTATAGCAACCCGTCAGCATGCTATTGTAGCAACCCGTCAGCATTTAATGTGCATTAAACCGCGTCATTCATAGAAGGACAATTGGCTTGCTTCTCAGCCGTCTCCCAGCAGCTCACGCGACCAGATGAATGATCGGACATGCTTCCCGCCTTTCCTACCGCTTCATCTCAGCCATATATCATCCATTTTAGGCACTATAAATATCATATGCATTGCCACTTCAAAGAAATTGAAAAATATTAAAATTCTGCTCATTGTCTCCTTTCCAAAGTTCTTCCCACAATAGATCAAAGCCTCAAGTACTTGAGATTAGCTTCTCTTTTTTTGTCTTAAGTGCTTAGTTTCTTATTGTTCTCTTGTAATTCATTTTAATTGTAAGAGAGAAATATAATAAAAGATATTCACAGTGGTGTAGACAATCTTGCTGAACCATTCTATATTTGGTATCATTTACTTTGCTTTGCTTGCTTTCTTTCTCATTTTTTATTTTTAAGCCTAGTGATTAACAAGTAACATTTGCTTTCACATCATAAACAGACTAATTCCGAGATTGGCTATATCTTTAGTCAGTAGTCAAAGTTGAAACTCTCCTTACGGATCAAAACCACTACTCTCATAACCCTTTGTAGCTGGTACTACAAAACTCAACGAGGAGCGTTATAGTTTTTATAATTGCTAATGATACATTACTTGAGAATCAATGGTTTTATAGTGGAAATATCAGTTAAAATATGGTCTGATGTGACTGAATTGATGAACCTGCATTCTCTGTTTTTGATAGAATATATGCCGAAACTTATACTGATTGAATGCAGTCTTCTTATTCATACATGTAGCAATGTATGAATCATAATTTATTTTACCTTTAGCTGTAGGAAGTGCAATATATAACTAACAAATCAATTTTAAATGAGATATTTTGGTTTCAGGATGAATAAACATAATGATGATATGGGTTTCGGAGATAGTTTTAGTATATATAACGTATGAGCGCGCACGTACGGTTGCGTCATGAATGTATGATGCTTTATGTACACCCATTTGAGACTTTGTCATTCGCTATTCTTCGGTAATTTGGGTTGTAGTCTTAAGATTGATTTTCCTTTTATTTTAAAGAAAATAAACTTAACAACTGGTGCTATTGCATTGTGGTTAATTTCGGATCAAGAATAATAAGTGATTTTTAAGTTACATTTAGTTCTTTACGACTATTTAAGAAGTATTATGTGGTTGAATTGGTGTTATAAACCGAGTTATGTTAATATTAGGGTTGTCAATGGATACCTGAAAAATCCGAAATACGTCCGCATCCGTATCCGAAAAACGGACAAATATCATATATCCAGAAAAATGAATGTGGATTTGAAAACATCCGCATTCAAAAATTATCTGTTTCGGTTTTGTTAAGATTATAGTTTAAATTATGTGTATTTTAGTATGATGAAAGATATTTAAGTTGGTAGTTTATATTATATGCACTTAATGGTTATTAACTACTTAAACCTATTTATTACTGTCATATTTGTTTATTTTTAACACTTTTATAATTAAGTGGATTGAAAAATAAAATAAACTAAAACTTTTTATGTATATTCTTGATTTATCGGTCGTTAGCGGATAAGATAATTATTCGATATCCGTCCGTATCTGCGGATGCGGATATCCGATATCCGAAAATGATTTCGAATGGATATGGCACTATCCACATTCGAAAATATCCATTTACAGGCCTAGTTAATATGTGCTCTAAGGCATATGTTACGAACTCTAAGAGTAGTAATATTAAAACAAAAGTAGCTCTAAAGTCTAAACATTAACTACAGTCTAACATGATTCAGAAACAAAACAGAGCCATTTCTGAAATTTTAAAGCCTAACGATTTTCTTGTAAAATAATTTTTTGGCTGTATTTAATGAATTCATTCCACATTCTCTCTTCAAATTCATTTTGCATCATAGTATAAGTACATAAGTACATTTAGTATAATAAATAATAGTATGCAAACAAAACTTGATATTTATCATTCATTGGCAGAAAGAAAATCACGTGCCTCTATTTATCATCATAGTATAAGTACATTTAATGCAATTGTTCTAAACAAAGTATTTTTTGTGTGTTTTTATTTACACATGTTATATATTAATATAAGTGGTCAAGTTAAAGTATTCTATGAATTTTTACTTCTCTTTGAAGGTTGGTAAAACAGTAGTTATCGTTTTATACAAAGACATTTGGTGTATCTTTAGTTACATTTTTATTCTTAATACTCCATTTGTTCTTTATTGATTAGGCGATGAAGCTAATCCAAATGGGGGCTCAAAACAAAGCAGGAGCGAGAAAAAGAGTCGAAAAGCAATGATGAAGCTAGGAATGAAACCAGTTACTGGTGTCAGTAGAGTCACCATAAGGAGATCAAAGAATGTAAGAGAATTGTATATCCATTACTCAGAAACTGACACCTTTGTTTCATATGCCTTAGTACTCGTATATCATATCATCACAACAAGTGATGTTTGAAACAATCGATTTTTCGCTATATATAATTACAACGTTAAAATGGTGTCATGGTTTGGATCACACTCTGTGTGATTCTCTTCAAAAGAGTAGGGGGGCTAAATGATTTCTCTGTTACTTCAGTACCTTTTGCGACCCCCAATTTTTATGTAGTAAAATTATGTACTTGAAAAGAGAAAAACATTGTTAAGGACCACTAGCTCAAATGGATTGTGATACGATGTTCTTCATTGATGTTCTAGAGGTTACGGGTTCGAACCTTCGAGAGATCGAGTCCTTTGCTTGAGAAAAAAAAAACCGCTCCTATTCTCAGCAAAAAAAGATTAAAAGAGAGAGAAAGAGGGAAAAACCCTGGACATTATGAATACTCTTATATTCTTATAGACAAGGGGCTTATATTTGTATATTTAATTGGGTATGCTCAATAAGGAGATTCCTATATGAAATACCCTAAACTTAACCTTTTATGTGATATGCCGTGTAAAATTGCAAATATAGAGATTCAGTTTGTGTTATGCTTTGTATTATTGTATATTTGAAAATAATAATTTGGCGGCAGGTCTTATTTGTGATATCCAAACCGGATGTATTCAAAAGCCCGAATTCCGACACATACATACTATTTGGGGAACCAAAGATCGAGGATTTGAACTCTCAACTGCAGACGCAAGCTGCTCAACAATTCAGGATGCCTGAACTGAACGGCACGATGGGTAAAACAAATCTTACAGCTACAGCACCTATAGAAGAAGAAGATGAAGAAGATATAGATGAAACTGGAGTTGAACCTCGAGATGTTGAACTCGTCATGACTCAAGCTGGTGTTTCAAAGGCCAAGGCAGTTAAAGCTCTTAAGAGCAGCGATGGAGATATAGTTAGCGCCATTATGGAGCTCACTTCTTAGTTTTGTTTGTTTATAATTTGGTTGAGTTTCCCATGTTTGGAATATTGGTTGTATAAATTGCTCGGGTGTTGTCTCTAAGCAGAGGAGAACTACTTTATGTTCTGAATATTTTGTTTGGAAATGTTGGTAAGGTTTTTGATGTTTGTGAGGAAAATGGCTGAGCGTCACAGTAGTTGATTTATTTAGCGGTTGATTTATAGTCTATTATGAGCATTTATAGTATGATTTCTTCAAAACTCAAATATATACATCTTTCGGTGAAGTTTTGCTTAATGCGAGTGTCACAGTAGTTAAGCGAGATTTTGGATGACGATTAATCTTGGCAGCATATGATTACTGGAATTTTACAAATGAAACATAGAAGTTGCAATTCTCCCTTTACTGAAATATATCGCCAAGGTTTTTAAAATTGTTGTTTTACAATTTTATTTAAAAGGAGTTACTGTAAAGAAAAAATTTAAGATCAATTTTAGTTTGACAGCAAAATGATATATTTATATAACATTACTATATTCGTAGAGCATTTCATATATAATATATATTCAAAAGTATTTTCGTTTTGTTTTTGGACATGCACGTAGGAAGCAACAACTATCAAAGGTAATTGGGTTTTGAATCATATTAGATAGGCAAGTCATTTATATCCAAATCACATACTCAAATATAAAGAAGTTGACAAATAAAACATAACATCACTTACCAAAATAAAAAATTTATATCACCTAATGAAGTATAAGCTATTAAATAATAAACGTATGATGAACAGAAGAAGATACGGAGCTAGTAAAGAACAGAGGAGATACAAAGAAAAAATGTACAAGTTATTCCACCCTATCATATTACAGTAAACATACAAGCAAGACGGTAACGGTCATTGTAATCCATATACAGTTTTGGCAGAATCAAGAGTAGAGAGAAGCATAGCAATTGTAACAGGGCCAACCCCACCAGGCACAGGAGTGATAATTGAAACCAGCTGCAGTGCTTCTTCATAGCAAACATCTCCTGTCAGGTAGTACCCGTGCTCCCTGCATTTCATAACTCATAACATCTGAGCAGATAATATCCACATATTAACATATTTATGCATAATAATGTGGCATAATGTGACATACTAACTAATTTTAAAACTTTGTGTAATGCTATACAAATATAGAATTATATATGACAAATTTTCAATTAGACTTGACCTAAAAACCAACTTCGCAAATAGGTTCAGAAGAAAACTAATTGCAAAAATAGACCTTGTTTTCAAACAGCTTGCACAATCCATATTTGCGCAAGCTATTTATTTATAGCTTGCGTTAATATGGAATGCACAAGCTATAATTCAGGTTTCAAAATTCCAGCAAGCATAGATTTCATCATCATTTCTCAAACCCCTCTCCTTCTTCTCAAAATCCATCCCAATCCCCAATCCAACCCGACCATTTTTCCAAATCAAACCTCTCATTTATATTTTCAACCAAACATTTGTTAAATTCTATATGGAAGACTCTTCTTCATCTTCAAAAAAAAAGTAATAGTTTATGTTGTAAAAATTATTGTTCAAATTTCTAATTTTTGTTGTTATTGAAAATTAATAATTATTGTTGTTGGTGTTGATAATTACTAGGTAATGATGTTGTTATTGTTGAAATATTAGTTAATGGTTAATGAAATTGGAAAACCTAGTTATAAATTGGAAACCCTAAATGATATGTTAATGTTTTATTGTTTATTTTGATGGTAGACATGGTTGTTTGGAAGAACGCTGATGAAACATTGTGATGTACTTGAAGTGCAAATCGGTATTGCGAGCTCAAGTCATATTGACATTGATGTTGATCATGTTCCGAAGACACAGTTAGAAACAATATCGTGTAAATTTCATTCTGGACCATCAACCTTACACGCTCGTTTATGCGAATTTGTTTCTAACGAAAGATCCGGTCATCAAATTCGCGTTGACGGAAATATGCTGACGCATCTACATTCCATCCATGCCACGGGGGCAACGACCATATCCAAATTGTTATTGTGGAGATATGTGTGTAGTTATCGTTTGCGGAAAGCAAAAGAATGTCGGGCGAAGATTTTTCGGTTGTAGTTCGTACAACGAATATAGACTGAACCCTCGTGAAGTTGATTGTTGTAATTATTTTAAATGGATTGATCAACCATTGTGCGAAAGGGGACTCGAGTATGCCTACGAATATCAAGCCAAAATCAGGCGTTTCAAAAAGGTGAATGAAGAACTAAGAAAAACCAGTTGGAAGCCAAGATTTTGGTAGTCGTTTGGACCTAGGAGAACGTTGTCAATTTTTGGTTTTTGTTGAAATGTAATATTTGAATTTTCGAATTGTTTGTTGTTGTTTTAACCTATATTGTGTGCTAGTTAATCAGTTGGATAAACAATGAAGTGATTTTGGGTTTAAATGTAATGTAGAACTATAGTCTTGATTCTGTTGGTGAAATATATTGGTTCTGTTATTATATTGATTCGCTTGCTTGCTTTTGCTTGAAGATTGGTTTGACTGCTTTTGGTTGAAGATTGCCTACGGAAACAAAATCTTCTTGGAAAAATAAGGTATTAATTCAACAAATTTTTGTTTAGGATTTTGTCACAAAATCAAGATTTTGAATGTAGTCTTGTAATTGATTTTGTAGATAATGTCAACGGTTCCAACTATATTTTGCTACGATGGAGAATTGGTTGATGATGAAGATAAACCTAGATATGTTGGTAGAAAGCGAAAAAGATCGAAAATAAAAAATTATTGTAGTTTTGTAGAGCTTAAACAATGGGCATTTGAAGTGACAAAAGTCAATCCTCTTGAGTATGATTTAAAATTAGAGGTGAAATGGGTTAGAGATAATGGTTCATCCGCTATTGATTTGGAAGATGATGATGATTTGAACTCTACGTTTTCGATTAGAATGAGAGTGATAGAAATATATTTTACGAAAGTAGACCATGTTAATGTGGTAGAAACACATCCGTCCGTAATTTCTGTGGATGAGCATGTACCCACCACACAGTTTCAAAAAACGCAATGGTCGGCGTATCCTTCTTATTTGACAAGTCATCAGGACGGGGAAGTTTACAAATTTTTTCATAGGTATAGTGGAATGGTTGGAGTATCTTTGTAACGATCTAGAATTTTGGTTATTTGAAATTGAAATATTTAATTGATTTTAAATATTTAAAGGTTAATTTTATAGATTTAATAACTTGAATTTCAAATATAACGATTTATTGGATAATTTAATTGTTTAATTTAATAATTGTAAATCGTTTAAACAATTGAATATTGAGTTTTAAGATGGATAAAAATGATTTGAAGGCTTATTAAATTTCTATTAACAAGAATGAAGATGATAAAAAATTTAAATTGGATTTAAAAGTGAGTTACTCGATTTTGAAATTTACTCGATTTAATTAACAAGTAAAAATAGCTTTCCGGGGCACAGTCTCGGATTTCGACGAAACCTGTTCCATTGGATCCGTAATAGTGTATTGTTATTGGATTTCAAATTTTGTAGCGTTTGGAGTAATCGTTTGGTCGTACGGGATAGAAAGGCGTTGAAATTAATATTGAAAATTTAATATAATAATTGGGTTCAAAAAGCTATTCTCCACACGATTGAATCAGGTCTCGGAACTTGTTCCATTGCGTTTGGAATAGGGATATAACATTAGAAACGCCTTGCGGCACGCCTCGATAAGGGTTCGGGATTTTAAGTTACTATAAGCGAGATATTTTGAATTTAAATATATATATATATTGATTTGACTACTAACAATATCCCCTTCACATCAGACGACCTACAGCCACCCTACACCTATGATCTACCGCCTCTTTCCTTTCAAACGTACTCCCTCTTTCTATCTAATGTCAGGAAACAAGAAAAACGAAAAAACAAAATGTCTTCCTCTTTCAAACTTTAAAAAAATTAAAATCGAGATGATTCTTTAACCAAAAATCAAGAGATTTATTCCTTTGAACTTGTTAAGCCAAGAACTTCAATTCCTTAACCATCCCGTGGTTCGCAACAGCGTTTGGGAGGGTTGGAAGTAGGCAGTTGTGAACTAGGTTTAACCTTTTTGTCGGTTTGGGGGTGAATTAGACGACGAGGCTTGGTTCTTGGGCTTCGTGGGGTGAGGAGTATTTTTTGGCATAGTATGGTGACCTGCGGCTCCATTTTGGAGGTCGCAACATTTGGGTTTCACTGTAGGGAAGCTACAGATCGCGACGTGTTGTAGTGGATCGAGATGTTGATGAAGGTGATGGTCATGACGAGCGGTCGAAGAGAGGATTGATGGTGGAAGCGACATTGGGTACTGGTGACCGGAGCGCCGTGTCATGGTTGGGTATGCACGGAAATAGCGTGAAAATCGTGTATAGACTTTGATCGAGTTTGGGGAAGAAGGGTAAAGTGTAGTGGGCCGGGTTTTTGTTTGGGCTGGGTTGAAGGGTAATTGAGTTTTAAATTGTAATTAAATTAAGATAATTATATAATTAAAATTTGTAAAACTTATATATGTGATATCTTCTTCATACGAAATCAGATTTGGATGAAACGAGTTGCATTGCGTTCATATCTACTAATGCTACACACAGGAATTAGATTTGAGTCGATTAGAGCTTGCAGAATTTTTACCTAAATTCGAACGCTAGTCGAATTTAGTTGGAACAGGAACGCAGAAGCGACAACTGGAATTTCTGTAAGTAAATATCACTCATTTGGATTGCTGATTTTAAATTTTAAAATAATAAAATTAATTATTGGATGATTGGTTGAATTGATAAACTATTATCAGTTGGATATTATATTATATATAGTAGTATATATATTAGTAGTTGGGTATATTTCCCACCGTTGGAGCGGATGAGACACTATGCGCCCCGCATAATAGCGGATGACCCTATATTACCGCGATATCCCGCCTCGAAGTGGGTTTGGTATTTTATGATTATATAACATCTGTGGTTGCAGGGAAAGAGGTTGGAGGGATCCAACTGGATTCCTCAAAAATGTTGATTTTTAATTTCATATATAGTGATATATGATGTGTTTGAATAATTTGTGATAGATTATGACGTGATTTGATTTATTGGATGCTATAGCAGCACTGGCCTTAATTTTGGTATTATAAATACCATAAATAATATTTTTGATTTTAAAAAGGAAATTAAAGGCGATTTTGGAAAGGAAATTATTTATATTGAAATTTGGGATTATTCAAAGAGAATTGTGTTGAATAAAATAAATGGTTGGATGTTGGATATTTATCTAGCTATTTCTAAATGATTTCAAATAGAGAATTTTAAATTGAGGATTTTTTTTAAAACGATGGATTTTGAAATAAGATTCTTAAAATACAAATGGGAGTCGAAATTGAGATTTGAATGGTTTTTGGAATATAGTTTTGGGTCATTTAAAAAATAGATTTATAGATGGAATTTTAATTAGGAAATGATTTATAAATGGATTTAAGTGATATGAAACCGTTGTAAACTGGAAATGAGATTATGAAGTTTATAAACAATGTTTATAAATAAAGTGAAATGATTTTCATTTGATAAATGGAAATATAAATTCATGGTGAGAATTTATAACGAGATAGGGTAATCGGTTTAAAAAGAAATGGTAGATTCTATTTTTGGAATGTGAAAAAGGTTATGAAATTGGGCATGTGGTCGATGTGTTATAAATCGAGAGAGATTTATAAATTGGAATTGGTTATATTGAATTTTTTTTAAAAACATATTTTATCGAGAAGTTAGGTTTGTTTTAAAAAGAGGATTTTTAATTATTAAACTACGTAATTTAAAACCGTTTTAGCATTGAAATATTTTCAGAAGTTAGTTATTTAAATATTTAAATTTATTGAAATGAATTCTAAGTTTTATAAATCGATTAGAAATTTTATAAATGAATTGGAATTAGTTATTGACGTTTATTTTAAAAGTGCTTTGATATTTTAAATAATTATTTAACCATGTTTTTGAAATTTATTATTATATACATACATACATACATATATATATATATATATATATAGTTTAAAAGTAAGTGATTTCAATTCATTTATAAATGCTCTCGAGATTTGTGAACTGGGTTATATTGAATGAATGTGATTTTATAAGAAAAATCTTATAATGCATTCGGAACTTAAGAAAATTAGAGAAAAGGAAATTTCCAAATTGTTTAGATACAGAAACTTCGAAAATGAATCTGAATTCAATAAAGGAGTAATAAATTGTTAGTTGGATTATAAATAAGTATAATCGATAATTTTTGAAATTTGTAAAGGGGGATTACACATGGTTTAAAATTTGTAAAGGAATATTTCTCTAAATTAAACTTTGAAATTTATAAAGAAGTTTTATAAATAGATTTGGAAATATTTATGAAATAAAGAAATTTTGGGAAGTAATGGTATATTTTCATAACGTAAATCGAGGGCAGAGATTGCCT
This sequence comes from Allium fistulosum, assembly GCA_030737815.1. Taxonomy (NCBI): domain Eukaryota; kingdom Viridiplantae; phylum Streptophyta; class Magnoliopsida; order Asparagales; family Amaryllidaceae; genus Allium; species Allium fistulosum. The sequence continues at coordinate 907,199,310 of CM060903.1, forward strand.
ACAGTTTGGGATGTTTTCGCTAGGATAGCGACGTAACCATTATGCAAACTGCAATCTATGATTGATTGCATGGTGGAAATCGGGAGGCAGAGATTGCCTAAGTTAAGTTTGGTTTTTCTGGGATAGAGACGCAACCATTAAGCTGCGATCCATAGTCGATACCGAATGGTACTTCCATATCTATTTTAATGAGTTTTCAAGTATTTTTGAAAGAAAGGATTTGTGAGTATACTTATTTAGATGAAATAAGTATATGCCTGTTTTAAATGAGGAATTCAAATTTAAATTAAATGAGGCTTAATGATTTTAGTGGGAAATATAATATTTGGTTGAATGTTTGTTTATTTGATAGTTAAATAACCGAGTATCAAATCTTGGCCCAAATATGTCATCCTTTTTAATTTTGGTGGTAGGAAAACGATTTCCTACTTACCACCGATGGATTTTAACTCTAGAAATATCTGGGGAAAACACGGGAATTATGTGGTACAGTTACCATCGATGGTGCTATACTGTACGTATAACTCGTTGTTCTTCTAGAATAAATGATAACGAGATCCGTCCACTTAAACGGTTAGGGGGTGATCCCCGTTCTTATGTATTATCAGATTATTTCCTAAATACCTAGTATTGAGCATTCCGAAAATCGACGATTGGTTTATGGAGCGCTCGGGAAGCGGGAGAGTGTACTCGTAAGAGATGACTCGGAACCGTTACCACTCCAAAACCATATGCGGTTCTATGGAGGAGTTTCGTGTTATATTGAGATGTTTAAATCCATGTGTGGTTCCGAGACCGTTGGGTATGGGAATCCGTGTGTGATTCCAAGATCTCTTTGAGATGTGGGAATTTGTATGCGATTCGAAGGCCACTGTGGTATGGGAATCCATATAGGATTCCGTGATCTATTTTTGGAGCGGTGCGTAAGCTGGAATGCCGGACGTTGCATCATCAGCGGAAATGACTAAACCAGAGATAGGAGGCATGGCCAGTAGGGTTGGCAATCCCATAGGGTGTAATCGGCTCCTTTTTCTAGAATTACCGATACCTTCAGTTGTTTTTGGCATGTCGGAGCGATGCACTCGGTCTTAGCAAGACCAGTTATGTTTTTCCTATAATACCCCGGCTACACGGTTATGATGCTTCGGAAGGATAACTCTGATCCTTGTGCAGGAGGACCGTTCTCGAAGTACCGAAGGCACCTCCATGGTGTCCTACACAATTAGCGAACGAACCTTATCGAGTTTTTGATTTTATACTAATATTGTTGTGATGTACACAGCACAAGCATCACAGCTACTTGATTATTATTATTTTGACCCTTAGACATTATTATAATATCACTAGATTTTCTATAAAAATGTTTTGGTTACCGTAAGGTAAAAACCCATCATATTTATGTGTGGCGTGGTCTTACGAGATACCTTTGTTTTTCAAAGGATTTTGATAACAGTAATAATTCATATTGAGTGTGTTTTCTCATGCTGGTTTTCCAGACCGACTCGGGTGTTATTTTATTATGATGCTCGGGTCAGACCGAGTATTACAGATTCAGGTTAGGATGCTATGGACCTCAGGAGACGAGCTGGACGACAGAGACGTATTCCCATACTTGTTTATTTTCCACTGTGTGTGTATGCTATATATTCAGCACTTGTGAGGACAAGATATTTAACTGTCCATATTGATTTGTTGTACTCTGATGATGGTATGTATAATAACAGTTACAGTTTATTTTGTATAAAGATCTATTATTATGTATTATATATTTTTCCTCTACGATTGTGAGATTCTATGTTATTGTTTCTGTTTCTTCTATCTCTTCCTTTTCTTTTCCCCTAACAATCGGGATTTCCGGCATTCGATTTCTCGGCATGTAATACAGTGGACGTATTAGTGTTGATTTTCGAGGGTCAAAAATCCCAGTCGTTACAGTTGGTACCAGAGCTGAAGGTTAAGTGAGAACCTTGGCTTTGATGGGGTAACTCATTAGAGATAGGGTCAGTAGCACCCTAGAATGAGTTTGAGTGTGTATATATATATATATATATATGAGCCCGTATTTGTTAGTGATATACAAATTGTTTTATATTGTGTTGGTTGATCTATTAAGTGGCTTATGGATTCTAGTCAATACGAGTAATTCATGGTATTGATAGGGATCTCTAAACACTTGAACAGAGCAATTCGACATGGTATTGTTTTGGAAATTGGGTCAATGAAATAATTTAACCTGGATTATATTTTATATATAAAGGAATAATTTTTTAGAAATTATTATTATATGGTGTGCTTGGTTGTTAGGAAATGATAATGTTAAACTATTGTCATTTGTTGTTTGTTGTTGTGATCGAATTGATATTGTAATGAAAATAAGATTAAAAGTTCAGAAATAATTTCATATAACAAAATGGAATTATGTAAATATGATTTGCAAATGTGATTTATAAATTGAAATGAAATGAAATTCCTGAAGTATATTATATAAATATGGTTTATAAAAGCAATTTATAAATTAAAAAGGTTTAAAGGCTGGAAATTTGGAAATTTAAATCCTATTGGTCTTGAAATTTGTTTTCAAAAGGTTTTGGAGAAATAATAGGGATATTAATTTGAAAATATTTTTGAAATATTTTTAAAGGGTTTTAAAGGAATAAAAAGCACTGAACTCACTTCGATCGCTGGAAAATAATTTCGGTGATGACTGCAGCATCATCGACATTCATTTTCGAGTTTCCAAGAGAGGAATTGCTACCATTGGAGTTTTGTTTGGTAAAACTAGTTTTGATTTTTAAAATCCAAAAGAATGATTTGATATACCAAGGGACTGTGTGTGTGTATGATTTAAAAAATGATTTGAAATATTTTAGAACAAGGTGTTTAAACTCTACGATTTTCTTTTAAATGTTTTGTTGAGAATATGAGAAAAATAAGTTTGATAACTAATAAAATTTGAAGATTTGCAAGTTATGGCAATGTTTAAAATTGTTGAATAAGAGTATAAGGAAAGTAAATTTGGAATTGAACTATGGAATTAAACTTAACTTAAGTATAAAGTAAATTCTGAAAATTTAGCCTCACTTAGGCTGGATGAAGTAATTGTTGGAAATGCAATCTTTCGAGATTTGAATAAATTAATGTAATGAACTAATTGAATTAATTAGTTAACTGAATATAGTTTGGAAGGTGAATGGATAAAATTGAATGTTGAAATTGGAAAATAAAATTGGATTTGATTTGAAATGGATATAACTTAAGTGGTGAAGTAGTAATAACCATAAGAAGTATTATAAAATGTTATAATAGACTTAAGAAAATTTGATGGTGTAATTCTTAAATGATATTAGTATTGAAAGAAATATACTAAGTAAATAAGGAAATGTGAAAAAGCAATGTGGATAATAGAACGCAGATCAAATAAATGTGAATAATTGACAGTGAATATAATGCATGTGAATAAAAGGAATTTGGTATAGCTAAGAATCAATCAAAATAAATATGTAAGTTGTACGTATATTATATTATTCGCATAACGGTTTGATCCAGATTCGAGCACAAAATTTCGAGATAATTTATATCAATCCGAGTTAGGATTTTTCATTCGATTATCGACGGCGAACACTAGATATGGATTTTTCATTGATTCTGGGATTCTCTATCATAGTATATGGTTATGCAAGGAGAATGACAGTTTCTAATCAAGGAACCAGATCTGAGTCTCCACTAGAGAGTCATGTGAACGATACTAGTTCGGAAGTGAAATTGTGTGATCGAGTGAGTGATCAGATTGGATGTTGCGTACGGATGATAAATGTACATCGTACGGTTTTAGTAAAGCAAATGTTGAAAATTTAAAATGCAGAATAATATGATGATGAACTATATGATTGGATATCATTGGTAAATAAGATGCAAGTATTTAAAAGCAAGAGTAAATTTGATGCCTTTGATTTCATAATAAAATTGGGTGGCCCAACAAAAAGGTACATGTTTATATCGTTGATTAATTTGATGGTTTTATGATTGAGCCACTTGGCTTTTGTTTTCTTTTGCTGGTTTGGCCCGTAGTAGCGATTTGTGGTTGTTTTGATCTAGCCGCGAAAAGGAGACGCTGGCAAAATTTTCCAAAAATTTAGAGAGTTAGAAATTTTGAAGAAATTTGTGATAATTTAAAATTTGGTTTTGAATTATAATTTGAATTGATTGAATGGATAATATTAGTTGGAGTATAGGGATGAACTTGGAAATTTAGTAAAGGTAATAACAAGGTTTCAACAAATTGATTTTGGGAAGTTAAAGGCTTAAATGGATTTAGGAAGTTATTTCAACTAATTTGTTTAGAAAAGAAATGGTTCGGGCATTTTCCTTATCTTGGCAATTTTGAGGACGAAATTCTTTTAAGGGGGGGGGGGGAGAATGTAACGACCTAGAATTTTGGTTATTTGAAATTGGAATATTTAATTGATTTTAAATATTTAAAGGTTAATTTTATAGATTTAATAACTTGAATTTCAAATATAACGATTTATTGGATAATTTAATTGTTTAATCTAATAATTGTAAATCATTTAAATAATTGAATATTGAGTTTTAAGCTGGATAAAAATGATTTGAAGGCTTATTAAATTTCTATTAACAAGAATGAAGATAATAAAAATTTTAAATTGGATTTAAAAGTGATTTACTCGATTTTGAAATTTACTCGTTTTAATTAACAAGTAAAAATAGCCTTCCGGGGCACAGTCTCGGATTTCGACGAAACTAGTTCCATCGGATCCGTAATAGTATATTATTATCGGATTTCAAATTTCATAGCGTTTGGAGTTATCGTTTGGTCGTACGGGATAGAAACGCGTTGAAATTAATATTGAAAATTTAATATAATAATTGGGTTCAAAAAGTTATCTTCTTCGTACGATCGAATCAGCTCCCGAAACTTGTTCCATTGCGTTCGGAATGGAGGTATAACATTAGAAATGTCTAGCGGCACGCCTCGATAGGGGTTCGGGATTTTAAGTTACTATAAGCGAGATATTTTGAATATATATATATATATATTTGACTACACAAAATATCCCCTTCACATTAGACGACCTACAGCCCTCTACACCTATGATCTACCGCCTCTTTCCTTTTAAACGTGATCCCCCTTTCTATCTAATGTCAAGAAACAAGAAAAAAAATGGCTACCTCTTTCAAACTTTAAAAAAATTAAAATCAAGATGATTCCTTAACCAAAAATAAAGAGATTTATTCCTTTGAACTTGTTAAGCCAAGAACTTCAATTCCTTAACCATCTCGTGGTTCGTGACAGAATTTGGGAGGGTTGGAAGTAGGCAGTTGTGAACTAGGTTTAACCTTTTTGTCGGTTAGGGGGTGAATTAGACGACGAGGCTTGGTTCTTGGGCTTCGTGGGGGTGAGGAGTATCTTCTAGCATAGTATGGTGACGTGCGGCTCCATTTTAGAGGTCACGACATTTGGGTTTTACTGTAGGGAAGCTACAGATCGCGACGTGTTGTAGTGGATCGAGATGTTGATGGAGGTGATGGTCGTGACGAGCGACCGAAGAGAGGATCGATAGTGGAAGCGGCATTGGGTATTGGTGACCGGAGCAACGTGTCATGGTTGGGCTCGCACGGAAATAGCGTGAAAATCGTGTACAGGCTTTGATCGAGTTTGGGGAAGAAGGGTAAAGGGTAGCGAGACGGTTATTGTTTGGGCTGGGCTGAAGGGAAATTGAGTTTTAAATTGTAATTAAATTAAGATAATTATATAATTAAAATTTGTAAAACTTATATATGTGATATTTTCTTCATACGAAATCAGACTTGGACGAAACAAGTTGTATTACGTTTATATCTACGAATGGTACGCACAAGAATTAGATTGGAGTTGATTAGAGCTTGTAGAATTTTTTGCTAAATTCGAACGCTAGTCGAATTTAGTCAGAACAGAAATGCAAAAGCGACAAATGGAATTTCTGTGAGTAAATCTCACTTAATTGGATTGCTGGTTTTAAATTTTAAAATAATAAAATTAATTATTAGATGATTGGTTGAATTGATAAACTATTATCAGTTGGATATTATATTACATATCGTAGTATATATTAGTAGTTGGGTATATTTCCCGCCGTTGGAGCGGATGAGACATTATGCGCCCCGCATAATAGCGGATTACCCTATATTACCGCGATATCCCGCCATGAAGCGGGATTGGTATTTTGTGATTATATAATATCCGTGGTTATAGAGAAACAGGTTGGAGGGATCCAATTGGATTCCTCAAGAATGTTGATTTTTGATTTCGTATATAGTGATATATGATGTGTTTGAGTAATCTATGATAGATTATGATGTGATATGATTTATTGGATGCTATAGTAGCACTGGCCTTAATTTTGGTATTATAAATACCATAAATAATATTTTTGATTTTAAAAGGAAATTAAAGGCGATTTTGGAAAGGAAATTATTTATATTGAAATTTGGGATTATTTAAAGAGAATTGAGTTGAATAAAATAAATGATTTGATGTTGGATATTTATCTAGCTATTTCTCAATGATTTCAAATAGAGAATTTTAAATTGAGGATTTTTTTAAAACGACGGATTTTGAAATAAGATTCTTAAAATACAAATGGGAGTCGAAATTGAGATTTGAATGGTTTTTGGAATATAGTTTTGGATCATTTAAGAAATAGATTTATAAATGGAATTTTAATTAGGAAACGATTTATAAATGGATTTAAGTGATATGAAACCGTTGTAAACTGGAAATAAGATTATGAAGTTTATAAACAATGTTTATAAATAAAGTGAAATGATTTTCATTTGATAAATGGAAATAAAATTCACGGTGAGAATTTATAACGAGATAGAGTAATCGGTTTAAAAAGAAATGGTAGATCCTATTTTTGGAATGTGAAAAAGGTTATGAAATTGGGGATGTGGTCGATGTGTTATAAATCGAGAGAGATTTATAAATTGGAATTGGTTAAAAATTTATTTTTATCAAGAAGTTAGGTTTGTTTTAAAAAGAGGTTTTTTAATTATTAAACTATGTAATTTAAAACTGTTTTTGCATTGAAATATTTCAGAATTTAGATATTTAAATATTTAAATCTGTTGAAATGAATTCTAAGTTTTATAAATCGATTAGAAATTTTATAAATGAATTCTAAGTTTTATAAATCGATTAGAAATTTTATAAATGAATTGGAATTAGTTATTGACGTTTATGTTAAAAGTGCTTTGATATTTTAAATAATTATTTAACCATGTTTTTGAAATTTATTATTATTATTATATATATATATATATAGTTTAAAAGTAAGTGATTTCAATTTATTTATAACTGCTCTCGAGATTTGTGAACAAGGTTGTATTGAATGGATGTGATTTTATATGAAAAATCTTATAATGGAATTCGGGAACTTAAGAAAATTAGAGAAAAGGAAATTTCCAAATTGTTTAGATACAGAAACTTCGAAAATGAATCTGAATTCAATAAAGGAGTTATAAATTGTTAATTGGATTATAAATAAGTATAATCGATAATTTTTGAAATTTTAAAGGGAGATTACAATAGTTTAAAATTTGTAAAGGAATATTTCTCTAAATTAAACTTTGAAATTTATAAAGAAGTTTTATAAATAGATTTGGAAATATTTATGAAATAAAGAAATTTTGGGAAGTAATGGTATATTTTCATAGCGTAAATCGAGGGCAGAGATTGCCTACAGTTTGGAATGTTTTCGCTAGGATAACGACGTAACCATTGTGCAAACTGCAATCTATAATTGATTGCATGGTGGAAATCGGGAGGTAGAGATTTCCTAAGTTAAGTTTGTTTTTTCTGGGATAGAGATGCAACCATTAAGCTGTCATCCATGGTCGATACTGAATGGTACTTCCATATCTATTTTAATAAGTTTTCAAGTATTTTTGAAAGAAAGGATTTGTGAATATACTTATTCAGATGAAATAATTATATGCCTGTTTTAAATGAGGAATTCATATTTATCAAATTTAAATTTAAATGAGGCTTACTGATTTCAGTGGGAAATATAATCTTTGGTTGAATATTTTTATTTGATAGTTAAATAACCGACTATCAAATCTTGGCCCAAATATGTCATCCTTCTTAATTTTGGTGGCAAGGAAACGATTTCCTACTTAACACCGAGGGATTTTACCTCTGGAAATATCTAGGGGAAACACGGGAATTATATGGTACAGTTACCATCGGTGGTGCTATACTGTACGTATAAACTCGTTGTTCTTCTAGGATAAATGATAAGGAGATCCGTCCACTTAAACGGTTAGGGGGTGATCCCTGTTCTTATGTATTGTCAGATTATTTCTTAAAGAACCGGTATTGAGCATTCCGGAAATCGACGATTGGTTTATGGAGCACTCGGGAAGCGGGAGAGTGTACTCGTAAGAGATGACTCGGAACCGTTACCACTCCAAAACCATATACGGTTCTATGGAGGAGTTTCGTGTTATATTGAGATGTTGAAATCCATGTGTGGTTCCGAGACCGTTGGGTATGAGAATCCGTGTGTGATTTCAAGATCTATTTGAGATGTGGGAATCTGTATGCGATTCCAAGGCTATTATGGTGTGGGAATCCATATGGGATTTCGTGATCTATTTTTGGAATGGTGCGTGAGCTGGAACGCCGGACGTTGCATCATCAGCGGAAATGACTAAAACCAGAGATAGGAGGCATGGTCAGTAGGGTTGGCAAACTCATAGGGTGTAATCGGTTCCTTTTTCTAGTATTACTGATTCCTTCAGTTGTTTTTGGCATGTCGGAGCGATGCACTCGGCCTTAGCAAGACCAGTTATGTTTTTCCTACAATACCCCGACTAGACGGGTATGATGCTTTGGAAGGATAACTCTGATCCTTGTGCAGGAGGACCGTTCTCGAAGTACCGAGGGCACCTCCGTGGAGTCCTACACAATTAGCGAACGAGCTTTATCGAGTTATTGATTTTATACTAGTATTGTTGTGATGTACACAGCACGAGCATCACAGCTGCTTGATTATTATTATTTTGACCCTTAGACATTATTATAATATCACTGGATTTTCTATAAAAATGTTTTAGTTATCGTAAGGTAAAAACCTGTAGTATTTATGTGTGGCATGGTCTTACGAGATACCTTTGTTTTTCAAAGGATTTTGATAACAGTAATAATTCATATTGAGTGTGTTTTCTCACACTGGTTTTCCAGACTGACTCGGGTGTTATTTTATTATGATGCTCGGGTCAGACCGAGTATTACAGATTCAGGTTAGGATGCTATGGAGCTCAAGAGACGAGCTGGACAATAGAGACGTATTCCTATACCTGTTTATTTTCCACTGTGTGTGTATGTTGTATATTCAGCACTTATGAGGAAAAGATATTATAACTGTCCATATTGATTTGTTGATTGTTGTACTCTGATGAGGGTACGTATATTAACAGTTATAGTTTCTTTTGTATAAAGATCTATTATTATGTATTATATATTTTTCTGCTGCAATTGTGAGATTCTGTGTTATTTTTTCTATTTCTTCTATCTCTTCATTTTCTTTTCCCCTAACAATCGAGTTTTCTGGCATTCGATTTCTCGGCATGTAAAACAGTGGACTTATTAGTGTCGATTTTCAAGGGTCGAAAATCCCGGTCGTTACAATCTTCAAGTCAAGCACAAAATATGATGCATAACTCTATACATCCAAATCAATCGAAAGCATTGGGAAAGTGAGTAATATTATACTCTAGCACTTGCATTTTGACTTACGTTCATGGAATTTACTCTTACCATTATTTTTTGTATTCGTAGTGTCGAAATAAATGCAGGGGAAGAAGCATTAATTGGTTGTGCCAACGACGACGATGATGATCAAGTTGTTATTGCAAACGAGAGCGGAGTGCAATTGGATAGCATGCAAGTAGCTTGTGTGGAAGATGTAGATAGAACTTGGATCGATCAAATGGAAGTTAACAATGATGCAATCATATATGCAGACAGTGAGCAGGCTGTTGATGGAAATGTCGAAGATGACCAAATCACATATAAAGATTCCCTAGCCGATGATTTATGCACTGCAACAATGATGGTGAAATCGATTATGGAAAATTTTCAAATAGACGTGAAAGTGTTTGGAAGAGAATGTGATGAAAAAGGACCACGAGTTGGGTTAATTTTTGAAAGTAAGCAGAAGCTTGTTGAACAATTATGTGAATGGGTGATTAAATGTTCAGTTTCTTTTCAAGTTCTGAAATCGCGTGCAAATCAATACACGGTTCGTTGTGATCTGGATGAAACATATCCTTGGCGAGTGCATGCTAGCCTATCAGTGAGAAAATCTCAAAATTGGTGGAAAATAACAACATATGGCGGCGATCACAATTGTTTAAATGCAACTGTCAACTTAAACCATCGACAGACAACATCAAAGTTTATATGTAGCAAAATACTTCCCTTGATTAAAGATGAAATAAATATGACTGCAAGAATAGTTCAAGAGACAATGTCAAATATGTTTCATATTAAAGTGAGTTATTCTCGAGCGTGGCATGGACTACAAAAAGCAGTTGCAAAAATTTATGGAGATTGGGAATCGTCATACGCAGAATTGCCAAAATATCTTCGAGCCCTGCAACGTACCGACCCTGGAATCGTTTATGATATTATTCATAGTCGTGGTGTTTTTGGGCTTTCAGACCTTTTATCGATGGTTTCAACCACTGTCGACCTGTACTGTCTACTGATGCCATTCATTTATACGGAAAGTATCTGGGTACATTACTAGTAGCTACTGGTGTAGACGCAAACCAAGGTCCTTTTTCGTTAGCCTTTGCTATTGTACAAACAGAGTCTTGGCAAACATGGAGTTGGTTTATTCATTGAATATGGAATTATATTCCATCTGTACGTACCGGATGTATTACATTTATCTCAGATCATATGAAAGGAATTCCACGTGCGCTAAAAGAAGCTTGGCCAATCAAACATCATCATCGCTATTGTATTCATCATATTAAAGCAAATTTCAAGAAAGAAGGGTTTGGTACAGATGAGCTACAAAATTTGTTACATGCATGTGCCACGGCATCAGAGGTTGTAAAATATAATGAACTATGAAAACAGTTGAGGGCTGTAAATCGAGAAGCCGATGCATGGATTGAAAGAAGTTTGAAAAATCAGGAATCAAGTTGGACTCTTTGTCACGATGGTGGCGTAAGATTCAATATGATGACAACTAATGTTTCTGAAAGCTTTAACGGTGTGCTGAAGGGAACTAGGAATTTACCTGTTAGATCATTGGTAGCACGTACGTTTCATCGATTGGACCGTTACTTTTTCGAACGTCGAACTCAAGGAGAAGAGTGGACGTCACAGCTGACACCGAAGTGGGAAGCATTAGCGAGGAGAAGAATGGAAGAATCAAGGCTCCTGTCTATAGAGAGATAGCTTCACATAATGGTAGGTGAAAGATGTTCATATGTTGATTATACGGTGAATATCGATGATAATGTCGCCAAATGTTCGCGTAACATGCCAACTTTAGATCATTTTCCGTACTCCCATGTATTAGCAGCATGTTCACATGGGTCATGTGGTGCGAATAGAGCGTATTTTGACTTAATCTCAAAGTGGTACACAATGGCTAAGTATACCACTGCTTATGCTCCTTTATTCCACCCTGTAACTGATAATCGACATTGGGATGTCTACGATGGTCCTACTATATAACCACGACTAGTGCGCAGAAATTCAGGACGTCCACGACCTGCTCGAATAAAAGGTTTCATGGATCCACCGTCTTCATCCGGCCATGATAGATGCAGCAAATGTGGTGCTTTTGTCCATAAGAAAAAAACATGTCCTCGTTGAATTGTTTCCTATGTATGAATTGCTGTATTTATTTCTTATTGCATATGTTTGTTTTATGAATTATTGAACTCTACTATTCTTTTCAATGTAAGAGTTGTTTTTACTTCGTTATATGGTGTCGTATTGGTGCAATACCTATGAGTTATGATGTTGTAAATATGTGGGAATGGAGCAGCAGCTTGCTGTCTTTTAGAACAGTAGAATATAGCTTGCGCATTTTTGAAATGCGCAAGCTATATACACAAATATAGCTTGCGCATTTCAAAAGTGCGCAAGCTATATTCTGTTGTTCTAAAAGATAGGGAGTTGCTGCTCCTTCCTTCCTTACACAACACCATCATACCATCAACATTTCATCAACGTAAAATCATTTATACGCCAACACGAACAACAAATTTTCATCAATAGAATTAAATATCATTAACACAAACCATCAACATTACATATCAAGATGATGTTCCGACAAACCAACACACATACCAACGCCAACATTAAGTTGAAAAAAATATACCATCTATACACTACATAAACATCAACAACTACATTTTCAACTAAATAAACATCGACAGGATATATTAGCCAAACAACAAAACACCTCAATCGTAAAGCCTTCTAACCTCAAGAGGAGTTTCTCTTTTCTTCTTCTTCTTCTTCTTCTTCTTCCTTTTATAGGTGATTGGAGCTGAACTTTGGGATTCGTCAAAGGTTGAAATAGGTATTTCTTGTTCTTCAGTAGAACCAAAAATTAATTCTTCTTGTTGTCTCTCCTACCGCGGCCACTCTTCATTTTGCTCTTGAGTGGGTTGACCAACATACCCAAATTGTTGTTCGCCTTCATTCCAAATAGGTCATTGAGGATGAATTCTCCCCCGACGTCATGTGTTTCCTCTACTTCTGTATGTGGCTCGTCACCTGTCATTTGTCCTCCCTTCGCTTCCTCCACTGTTGTACGTGTCTCCTCCCAAGTACGTGGTTGTTCTTCTACAATACACAAATGTTTTGCTGGCCTTCTTAACTTATTTCTACCTAGAATCGTATCAAGTATACGTCGTAGGTCAATACATTTTGTTTTCACCTTCTCCGGCTCCATATGATTCTCTTCAATTTCGTCAACCACATCCAGAGCGCTATATATCCCACTTACCTACGCGAAATACAAAACAATGTAACAACGAATATGATCTAAAAGTATGGATAATCAAAATTTATAAATTAAAATACTAACCACATCACGCTCTAGTGGAGCTTGGGGGATGTAAGCAACCAATTTCCTAGCCAACTTTTTCAAAATATAATGGCGAGTTATTTGCCAATACCAATACTCATACTCACTCAACGGTGTCGGAGGATTACATGCTTGCTCGGTGCGATCAACTCTTGAATTCCATCAAGCGATACTTTCTTGAAGGAAGTCCATCCAACTACTAGGTTCTGGGTTTAATGGCACTACGGGATCGGGAATGTGTTGATAGTCAAAGCCAAACTGTCTCATCACTCGATCAGGAGCATATAATTCAAAGTCCAAAAAAAGGATTAGTCTACTCTTAGCGATCCAACCCGCATACATATACTTAATGTCAGGATGCCCAAATTTAATTAACAAAGAATATGGTTCCCAGGTCATGGTGTCATCCGCTAACAAATCCAATTCATTTCGGTAAAATTGTACATTTTTTGGAGTTTCACGCCAACTCCTAGCATAATTCCACCTATACCAGAATGGAAGATAAGGATCTAAATCCGTAGGAATTCTTAGAGAAGGCCGTCCAATAGCAATATAGACCAAGGCCATATTTGCAACAATGTTGCAGAACCACCTAAAACTTTTCTTTTTTGTAAAGCAACGTTTGTCAACTCACTGTACAAATAACAAAGTACAGCACTACCCTATGAATGGAAACCACAATTTGCTAAATCTTCTAGAAATGGCAAAAAATTCAAATTCAATCTACCTTTTGAATGATCTGGAAAAAGACGACAACTTAAAAAGTACAAGGTAACAGCACGACTACGACGAAATATATCTAAATCCATCGCACCTTCAGCTAGTGGTTTAGAAAATTCACTTTTAAACCAAGTCGTTGCTAGCTCACTTTTAGATTTTACTATCTCTTTGGTGGAAAAATACCAAGCAAATCATGACACAATTCCATATAATCAATATCCAAATTTTGTAAACATGTCGGGAAACCGTCCATGCCTAGACCAAACAGAAAGTAAACATCGGCTAGAGTTACAGTCATTTCTCCCACTCTTAAATGAAAAGTATTTGTCTCAGGTCTCCATCTATCATACAATGTCGTAATAAGATGATGATCTAGTCTAATGTAATCAACTTGCATTGCTTTTCAAAACCTGGCTATTCTTTGGTTTTGTTCCAACCTAGGATCTTTAAAATCTATTTCTTTAAGCTTGCTTGAATGATCGCAAAGTTTAATTGTTTCTACATCCTGATTTATAACAAATAATTGCAATTAGTAATTCATATTTTCATTTTGTATTAACAATAATTCAATGTGTTTAAAATAAATACCTCTATAAGCGAATCATTTTGACTTCTATGATGACCTTGAAGATAAAGAACAGTTCTATCTTCGGGTCCGGGAGGCAATTCTACAATATATTTATCACCGAATTATTCATTCAAAAATCAATTTTCCAACTAGGGTTTTAGGAATGATTTATTAATAATTAAAATTTCAACTATGAAAACAACCATAGGCAGTAATTGTCATCGACAGCAACAATAATTCTTAGAACATTACCAACAACATTCACTTGTAATTTAACATCAATTTCAACCAATTTTTTTTACCTTTCATCGCCACGGATGAAGAACTTCCTTCCATTTATAGCTAAAACAATTAATTACTTCAAGGTATACTTGAGATTAATGTAAATGAGAGGTTTGATTTGAGAAAATAGTTGGGTTAGATTAGGGATTGAGATGGATTTTGAGAAGAAGGAGAGGGGTTTGAGAAATGAGGATGGAATCTGTGCTTACTGGAATTTTGAAGCCAGAATTATAGCTTGCGTATTCCATATTTGCACAAGCTATAAATAAACAGCTTGCGAAAATATGGATTGCGCAATCCATATTTGCGCAAGCTACAGGGAAACGAGGCATATTTTTGCAATTTGTTTTCCTTTGAGCCTATTTTTGAAATTAGTTTCTAGGCCGAGCCTCGTTTGAAAACTTGTCCTATTATATATGTATAATGTTATATGAATATATCATTATATTATCTTTTAAAATAAAATTTAAAATTTGTGTCATTCAGACTAAAATTGGTCTTAGCCTTTAGACTAATTCCCTTTAGATATTATTCAGTAATATAGGGCTGACCATATTATTAGGAATCAAAGGGTCAAAATTGTTTTGACCTTGGAGGAGAAATAAGTGAAAATACTATATATTTATTTTCACTATAAATAAAACCGTGGAAGTCTCATTCTCCTAAGCCATTCTATACCCAAATTCCACCTAAATTTGAAGTAAATTGATCCCTTCACTATCATCTCCATTGAAGCATCCATATCTTGACCTCGCAAACCAAAGCTTATATCGAAAAGGTGTTTCTACGAATCAACCTACATTTCCGATTAACGAATTAGGCAACATCTGAACATAGTTCGAAATATGTCACCTCACCCCAATATGTATGTTATATTTTATAGCTATAAAGATAAAATAGATATATATATATTTGAATTCTATAAAGAATATTTAAATTAGCTTCATATATTTATTAAATAGATTATATGTATAATTTATACATAATAGTGTGTGTGTATGATATTATATATATTTACACATAATTATACTTAAATATTTATATATTTTATCTAAATATCGAAAGTAAGATTATACATATATATTTTAATTTTTTTAAACACATATATATCTATGTATGTATGTGTATGTCTATGCCTATTTATATATGTAAATATGTGTATATATATATATATGTATATATATATATGTATATATGTCTGTATATACAAAATAAAATATAATGTTTTTTTAGAAAAATATTTTAAATATTTTATTTTTAAGAAAATTAGAAGTCGAATTTCATTAAGTTCTATATATATATATCATTCGGATTTAAATAAAAAAATGAATTTTACTTAAAGCGAAACAAAAAATATTAAAATATATTTTTATTAATTCAAATATAATTACTAATTGATATTTAAATTAATCGAGATCCTAATGAGTAGGATCTACTTTGACCATATACTTATAATTAGTCAAATCTATTTTAAAGTTTCTATAATATAATTAAAAATACCTATTAAGTAATGTATTAGTTAAATCACTATTTCATAATTAATGTTAGGTTATTAATATATATGCATGCATGCATGTATGTATGTATGTAAATCTGTATTAAATATAAATAAGATGCACGTATTAAAATTTAATTACATATATAAATAAGTAAATATTTGAAAATTAATATTGATTAGGTATAAAATATTTACGTACATTAATACATACATACATACATTGCCTTAATATATGAAATTATATTAAATACCAAATATATAGGCATATAGTGCCACTTACTAACATGTATACACATATAGTTATTAATCTCAATCGTTATATATATATGGGAAGGATCGGCTACACCTCATTTTTGGTACACCTCAAATCCTCCTTGATTTCAACCACATGTTCCGATTTAAATAATCATACTTTCTCTCTCCTGACACTTGTATGATTATTTAAATTGGAAAGTATGGTTGAAATCAGGGGGATTTGAGATGTAGCAAGAATGAGGTGTAGCCGATCCTGTTCTAATATATATATATGCACATATTTGGTTCAATATATACACTGTGGAACTTCAATGTGACTACTCCACTTTGATTATAGTTAAATTGTGGAATGGCGATCCATTGAGCGACTAAAGTTGGGTCTCAGTTAAAGCATTGGAGCTGAAACACTATTCAAGAGAGAATTCATCTTCTCAGTTGTATGAGGTCAATATCATGGCCAATTGTTGTCAACTTAAAGTCAAAATCTCTGGCCAGAATAGTATGGTTAAAATTAAATGTTACTATTGAACCAAGGAATTCGTTTTAGACTAGCTATGTCAAACGTGGATAATAATGGAATTTTGACCAATACCAAACTCTATATATCCTAAAATGATATAGTTTTGGCAAAGAGAACGTGTGTAAATTATAGTTACTAAATGGTACCGCTTAAGATAATACAAAATATGATTTTATGGAAAAGGTCTATAAGCGATGAACTCGGTCAAAATGCCACAACACTAGCTAAGATGACGTGTGAACATTAATATTTAAATTGTTGTATGTTAATCACTGATTGAATTCATACCTCTGAGTCACACAACCACATCTGTAAACTCTCTGAAAACTAAATGATTTAATTAGTTTATAAAGTGTTATAAATTAATTAAATCAATTAATATTTAAGAATTATTAGTTATTAATTTATTTGATGTTTTGGGTGTTGTTAGTAATTATTTGGTGTGTATATAAAAGTTATATATACGAGTACTGATATACGATATCAGCATATATTTAAACAGGCTTTAAATATATTAAATTACTTAAATAATCCTTGGGATTTTTCAGTCCACATGGCGCAAGATCATGGCTGGCCATAAGAAAGAAAGAAATGATCTAAATATTGATTTAGATATCGAAGAATCAAATAGGAAGGTTTTAAAAGAGAGAATGTGAAATGTTTTTATTCTCTCCAGAAAATTTTTCTTCCTCATTAGTTCATTCATTCAATCTTTCCACTCTCTTCATCCTCTTTCATAACTGCCACTTTTTCTTCGTTTTCTTCTATGGCTATCACTTTGATTATAGTTAAGTCATGGCATGAAAATCCATTGGATAACTATAATTGGGTCTTAGTTGAAGCATTGGAAGTGAAACACTATTCAATAGAGAATTCGTTTCCTCGGTTGTATGAGTTTAGTATTACGGTCAACTGTAATCAACTCAAAGTCAAAATCTCTCGCCAGAATAGAATGGTTAATCATAAATGTTATTACTGAACCAATGACTCTGTTTATGGACCAACTGAATTGATTAAGGGTGATATTGAAATTTTGACCGAAACTAGATTCCATAAATCCTAAATTAATATATTGATAAAGAAGTGAATATGTGTAAATAATCGTCGCTTAAAGGTACCGCTTAAGAAAATGCTAAATTGGAATTTATCGAAAAGATACGTGAGCAATAAATTTAGCTAGATTGTAACACCATTGGCTAAGGTGATGTGTGAACATTATATTTGAATGGTTCAATATTAAATGCTAACTAAATTCACATCTTCGAGTCTCACAACTACATTTGTGAATACTTCGAAAAATCACACGATTTATTTAGTTTATAAAATGTTAAAAATCAATTAATATTTAAGAAATATTAATTATTATTAATTTATTGATGTTTTGGGTGTTGCTAGCAATTATTTGGATGTATACATAAAAGTATATATGCACGTATTGATATACGATATCGGTATATATTTAAACGGACTTTAAATACAGTTAATTAATTAACGAGCTTTTTGGAAAATTAGTCCATGTAAGTGTACATGCTTGGCCGGCCATGCAAACGAAAGGGGTGATTTAGCTTAATTGAAAATTGATTAGGAATTAAAAGTGGAAGGTTAAAAATAAACTATAGGAAATGTTTCCATTCTTCCATAAAAAAAATTCCTCTCATTATGCCCTCGTTCGATTTGTTCTCTCTCTTCCTCCCTCAACCATGGCCAAAATTCCATCTCTAATTTTCTGAAAATTATCAACTCTAAATCGAATCAAAACATCTAATAAAATAAAGAGTTATGAACCAAGCTATGTGGTTCATCCATCTCTTGCAATGATTGGGGTGTAGATGCAAGGATCTAAGGAGTGATTTCCAAATCAAAGTGTAACTTATTGGCTAGATCTATAAGGTATTTTCTATTTTTTTTCTTAGATGTAATATGTTTATCATAATTTTATATGTATGTATTATTACTTTATCTTGATAAAAGTTAATTATGCAAATGAAACAATTTATTAAATGATTTGATTTGTTTTAATCCGATAAATCAATTTTTTTTATATATGATTAAAATAATCTTCTGGTTATGGATCTATGCTTCAAAACTACTTATATTGATATTCTAAACATGTTATACAATTTATTGTTTTAAATGTTTTAAAAAGATTGTTGATATATTGTTTGATTTGTTATGTGAAATTTTGGTTTTGCAATATTTTGACTGCTTATAGAAATAATATTATTTTGGGTTGAAAATTTATTTATATGTATGTGCATATTTCACCAATTAATTTAAGTATACATAAGTTTGCAAATACATTAGAAAATTCCAACATAATATGGATACTAGTTCTGAATCACTTGAAAAGTTTTGGATTAATCATTATATATATATATATAGGTTTTTGTTAATGTGTGCCCTAAGGGCACATGTTAAAAATGATAATTATTAGCTAAAGGACAAAGATAATTATTTCGAATACCTACTTTATCCTTGTATAATTAAAAAAATTGGAATTCAAAAGGGGTTATATTGGTAATTTAATAACCTTAACATATGCCCTTATGGCACATGTTAACATTTTCCATACACACACACACATATATGTTGTGACGAACCAGATTTTCGACCCTACAAAATCAACACTAATACGTCCATGGTATTCGCATGTCGAATATTCAAGTGCTGGAAAGACCGATCGATCAAGGGTAAAAAGAAAAATAAAGACATAACAGAATCTAACACGAATGGAATAACATATATTATTTCAACATATAATCTTTACGGTGGAAATGTTAAATACATACATCAGAGTCTATCCTAATCTCAGCCCGGACAGTTATAAATCTCTGTCCCTACTAGTGCTGAATACAGACAGTAAACAAATGCAGCGGAAATGGAAATGGATAACCATTTAAAGAGGAAACTCCAGCTCTTGCTCCAAGCTCCTCCAAAATACTCCAAGTTGGACCTGAACTATTTGGCTGCTTGGAAATATAGGGCATGCCGAGTTTAAGGGAAAAGAAAATAAACTCCAAGTTAGTCATGGGACTGGTGTGAGAAAACTCAAAACAGGGATATTTTTGAAAACAAAGGGTATCTCATAAGTCCACGTCGCACATAAACATAGACGAGTTTTTACCTTATGAAAACCAAACCATTTGCTACGCAAAATCAGAGATATTATTTTTAATGACATTCTTTGAAAACTCTTTCAAATAAATATATAAAATCTTAGTCGAAATTGTTACATTTATTAATTTCCAGTATAATAGGTTTACAACTAAAACCGTAAAGGCTCGTATTGGAGAATGACTTCCATACAATGACAAGGTAAGGGACTACCTTCCGATAGTACATCTCTGGAGGGATGCACCTGAGGTTCCAACCTCTACCAACATAGAACCAGACTACCTCTTCCATAGATAGTACCGAATACGCCATCACCCCGGTTGTTCCCGACCTATCTTTGACCACAGCATACACAACAAACCCAAAATATAGAAGGTAATCTAGAAAGGTGATGACTATATCCTAATGGGAGCGACCCATTTAGCCCTACCACATCTATCCTGTTTTTGTTATTCCCAATGTGCGAGGCTTAAGGTAACATTTTACCTTTCACCTGAAAAATCCCACTTTGAATGCCACGTTGCCATTTCCAACAACACATAATTGATTTCCACAAAAGTACAACTTTTGAGCTCATACGCTCAGGAAAGGGTGTTAAGATAAGAGGGGTTACCTCCTACAACACCAAACAGATGTACGTTTGTAAAAACCGATGTATGTGGTCTTAGAAATGCAATGTCAGGCACTCATCCATACAAGTTGTCCAGGCATAGGACAAACCGAAGGCACTTCTCCTACTACATCCTGTTTGGAAATCACCCCTAGGATTAATAGCGAGTAGTCCTTGCAACGAAGATTTCAAATTATCGAAACCACTGCCACCATATATATGATAAGAGAATTACTCTAGAGGTTAGTCGCAAGCAGCCCTACATTATGAAGATCTCCGTCTTCAAAATCATTGTCTTCAACATGTTTTCACTTTGGAACGTATATTGGTTCGAAGTGGTTTTCGGATAGGAATTACACGAATTCGATCCTGGTTTCTCCGAACCAATTATCGATAAAAGATGTCAAGTATATAGGTGATTATTATTCAATTAATCTTTTATCCAAGTAAAATATCTCTTTAGAGATATGCATCTTTAAATCATATTCTGTTTCAGTATATACAGGATAATTAAACCGCTTTTATCAAATCCTTTGGTTAATTAAAACCCCATTTTAACTTTGGAAATACCACAACATTTCATCTTTAATTACTTAGGAAAAGTATAATTCAAATCTTAATGAAGATTTCACATTTCCAAAACATATCTTTAATGGGTCAAAAATAATGTTATTTAAGACATCGTTTACTGTAAACCCGAACAAATTAGTATTGAATAAAATGGATCCATAAATTTTAGACTAATTATACCCAATACTAATTTCTATATTCAACCAGTATTATTCGTTGAATAACGGTGAAATCACCTTTTAAATTCATACAGATATTACGAGTTCCCTCCTCGGAATTTAATACAGAGTTTAACTAGAATGTTTTCTTTAACAACTAAACTTTTATTTTAAATCTTCTTTAACTTTTGGAAAGCTCCAAATATGTTTTTATCTTAGGAAGATGTGGTCTGAATACTATTCCCTCCGTCAGGCCAGTCCAGATAGCCAGAGCGGTACCCAGACACTAGTTGTCCAAGCTCGGGTCTAGAGACTTTCTCTTTATCACCTGTAAGGCGATCAAGTTATTTGATCAACTCTAAACTCTTTAAAATACTTTATATATTATTTGAAAAACATTTTCAAAATATTTGGGAAGAAAATCCCAAGTTCAAATCTTAATTTCATAAGTTACCAAAAAGTGCTGCAAAAAGCGATGCGAATAGTGTTTAAAGCTTCATTGATCAAAATGCTAATTTCATTCCACATATGTCCATTTTAATAACTCAAATCCTTTTTAAAACATTATAATATATTTATGGAATTTATTTTATATTTTTAAAGATTTAAAAATATCTATTTTCAAGATTTTACCACTTTGGTTTCCGAACTGCCAAAACGCGACGTTTTGGAAACTTGATTTGGATGTACCTCAAACTTTACTAAATGAAATATTGATTTTATTTTTTGTTTGAAAACTATATTCATTATGGTCCAAAAAATTCTTGTTGCGAAGAATTCTGAATCATATTCATTCTAAACGTCCGCTTAACTTTTCAGGTCGTGAAATCGTGAACTGCCGAAACGCGACGGCTTATTTTTACTCCATTTTCCAAACTTTTTCAAACTTTGCCGAAATGAATTTTAATGTTTATAAACCATTTATATATCATTTTAAACTATTTTGAAGAGGTTTAACAATGCTATATATATACCATTTCATTTTATAAAGGAAAGTGATTCCTTGGTATAGATTTGACGTGTATTATACCATGAATTATTTCCACATCAAACGAACATATCATCAATGTCCAAAACATGATGATCAAACATAGAAAACATCCATGTCAAACATATCATATCATCATATAGTTTATAAATTTAATAGTAGAGTTTCTCACCTTCATTGATTTTTATATTTTGTAAATTTGGCTATAGCTTCACTCTTATCTCACAAAAGCTTATGGAATCAACCCTAGTTCCCTTTAGAAGTGCATGGCCTAGGTTTGTAGGAGAGATAGGCTCGGCCTTGACTTGTGAAGGTGGTGGCCGTGGGTTTAGAAGGAGAAGAGAAGGAGTTTGAATTTGTTTTTGAAGTGGATTGATAATATATATACTTATATAATTTACTTTCTCTTTGCCATAATTTTCACCATTATTTCTCTAAGGTAAGTAGCCATTAAAATAGCTTGAAAGGAAGGAGAAGATGAAGAAGATTGGTGTGTAAAATTATAAGAGAATGGGTGCATATTTATAGAAAGAAAATGTGTAAAATATCTAAATGGTACAATTACCATTCTACCCCTTGCCCACAACCCTCCTCTCCCCTCATGCACGACCTTGACCTCCTTACCCATACCCCCATGTGCTACCTCCATATG
This sequence comes from Allium fistulosum, assembly GCA_030737815.1. NCBI lineage: Eukaryota > Viridiplantae > Streptophyta > Magnoliopsida > Asparagales > Amaryllidaceae > Allium > Allium fistulosum. Next base: position 907,222,372 of record CM060903.1, read on the forward strand.
GTGTGTAAGTGTGATGTGAAGTCTTGTTTTATTACTTTTGTATAAATATCATGATATTTTGTGAGATTTATAAATGTTTATGTATGTATGTATTTGGTATGTATACATATCTATATGTATATGTTAGGACATGCATGTGTATGTTATATATGTGCACAAGACATATAAACAATGTTGCAATCACTTTGAACAACTTTCGTTCGTTAAATCGTTGAAAATCTCAAAGCCGATTTCCGGTCACATTTTCACTTATAAATTAAATTACATATAAATGCAAAAAAATTTGAAAACTAATTTCTCATTATTATTAATTAATTAAACTGATCATATTTGAATTATAAAACCATATAAACCAATAATAAATAGGTGTTTACAAAAAGTGCTGTTATATCGATAAAGTGTTATGAATTTTCTTATATTTTCAAATCAATTATATATCTTTATATAACTATTATAAATAATTTATTATCAATATATTACTAATTAAAATGAATTATTGTCACTTTAAAACAATTATTTAATTATTTAAATTTAATTTTAAAATTACAAAAAATATATAAAATCAATGACATCCTTGGTGATGTCATAAAAATATTTTATTTCCAAAAATAAAATAAATAATTTTTATTTCATATTCTTGCTTAAATGGATAAATAAGTGTATCTATCTAGTTCCATGCATGCTAATATTGAGAATATATCAATTTTACCGAAAACTGATCTCCGTTGTTTTTATGATGAAAACTCCCAAATATCCATATTTGTTAATATACCTTTAAAACAAGTTTACCGTCATTATTTATGGTTCAAAACATTATAATTTGGGTTGTAAAATCTTGTATTTGAGTATTTCAAATATAAATATAATTTATCAAAGTGATAAATTTGCGGGTCGTTACATATGTTTGCGTATGTGTGTAAACATTTATATTTATACTTTATATTATCAAGGCATGTTTTAGAAACATTTTAAAATATTATGAATTAAATATTATATAATATGATAGAGGTTATTGATGCACACGTAAAAGTGTACATTTTTATGCTCACATTTTATCTATTTCATGCAAATAAAAGTTACATGAAGGGGTTTTTGTGCATATTTTATTGTTAAGAAAATTATCTGCACATTTTCTATAATTATTTATTTATTTTTTGCAGATATTTAGTTGAAAAGTTGATAGCTTCATTGGTGCACACAATTAATTTGAAGATTTGAACAAGAAATTGGTGCAAAGAAGAATGATTTGAAGCCTTGGATTTTTTACGCAAAAGAAAGAGATTTGAAAGGCAAAAAGTGTACAAATCTCAAAGTGAAAATCCTTTTATCAAACAAGTTTAAAGACTGCAGAAGACTCCTATTTACAATTACAAGCTACATCTCATGAAGAAAAGGCAAAAGGCCCATTTGTATTTTAGGAAGGAAATATTTTTATTACTTGGGGCACAAGGCAAAACACCCTATAAATACCTATGTACCCTCATTGTATTTATGGAATTAATTAAACCTTTTGATTGTAATCTTCAGTTTGGAGTTAGGAAATAAAGTTAGTTTCTTTTCTTCTTCTTCTTTTTCTTTAATGGCTTCTTTCCCTTTTTATATTTCTTTTTGTTCATATTTCATTATAAGCTAATCCCCTTCAATTTAGGGGAAACGAAGCTCTCTAGTTAAATTGAAATCAACAAAAAGATGCTTTTACAATTTGTTTTGGATCTTACTTTTCTTTAGATATTTTTCTGTTCATGTTTATACATGTATTTTTGATAGCATATGTTGGTTTATCCCAATTAGGCTATGCTTAAATCAATAATAAACTAAATAAAGAATTATCTACAAATATGAACCATGGAATTATTAATAATATTTGGCATAGAATTGAATTTGATAATCTATATTTGATTTACACCTTAATAGGTCATGCTTCGATAGATTATGTATCAAATGTATAAATATTTCCTAGATAATTAATAAGTGGATTTATTTGTATGTTTAAATTTGATGATTTGTACTTCTCTATTTAGGGTTGATATTTCATACTTAAAGTAGATGTATAAATCATTTCCATTTATTAAAAGGGGATTGTAGAAATTATCTTTTGTTATTTGATGAAATTGGAGAGTGGATTTATTCCCCTAAATAGCCCCTAGCTAATATAAGTCCAAAATTCCAGTGTGTAGGGCTTTGTCACAGATGAGACTAAAATAATGTTACACATAGAAGGGAATATACAGAGTAAAGTTAGGTATTTGGTGAGCTCGCAAAACCATTAGGATCAATTGACCCTAGAAGAAGATAGTTAGGGGCAGATAGCCCAGTAGTGTTCTAACAAAAGTTAGATAATTGATTATGTCTGGTAGGCCCGAGTCAGCCAATGGTTAATAGTTAGCCAGATAAAACTATTTTATGGACAGATAGTCCATAGATTTCCTGATTATTTTGCATATACGTATTTGCTATCGTTGTTATAATCAATTTGATTGCAGGTTTTTGATTTGCAAAAGATATACTTTTAAAAGGATATTATTGAGGAGAGACCCGTTTTGCTAAGCGGCGTGGTCTCACTTAATATTAGTAAATCGAGATGTAATAGTATTATTCACACTAGACTTTATGTCTGACTCGAAGTTTATGTGTAACGACCCAATTTTTCGACTTCCGAAAGTCGACATCAATATGCCCACTGTATCAAATGCCGAACCATCGAATGCCGGAAAACCGAATCATTAGGGTTAAAGAAGAAAGAGGTAGAAGAAGAAACATAAACAATAACAGAATCTCACATTCGCAGCGGAACAATATATAATAGATAAATGAATAATCTTTAAACAAAAGAACTATATCAGTTCATACAACACATCATCAGAGTTTACAACAACAACACACAACAGTGGCAGTTATAATAACATGCCCATATGATTGAATACACAACGGAATGATAATAATATACGGAAGTACGTCTCGCCATCCAGCTCGCCTCCTGATCTCCACAGCATACATTTCTGACTTCGCTCCAGAACAACTGATAACCTGACTCTAGGCTGCCCGTGTGGAAAATTATGGGCACCCAGAGTTTAGAAAGGGAATAATAAACTCCAGGTCAGTCATGGGACTGGTGTGAGATCTTAAAAAAGTTATTTGCACAAAGGAATAAAAAGAAATCCGCTATGCTTTTAGGAAATGAAACTACCATAAGTAAATGGCAAGTTATACAACTAAACCGTACAGGGCGCGTATTGTTTCTTTGGATTTCCAACAAATGGTCAGGCTAAGGAACTTCCTACACCACATGGGTATGCCTCTGAATGGACGCCCCGAGAACCTAACTGGATCTCTACCAACACAAGGCCGAGTTATCTCACGCTTCTGGTGCAATGAAGCTGTAACTAGATAACTCCACACACGAGTATGCCATCCCGGTTGTTACCGACCTTTATCCGAGGATCCTCAACACCAACAACCACAAAGTAATAAATTTGCAACAACCACATAAGTTAAGTATCTGGGCTCCATACCATGATACCACCTTTTTCCAGAAGGAAATGGACATACCTTGAGGGCGCTACCCCCAAAAACAACCTTGCTACATCCTTCCTGTTTCGACCATTTCAGTTTGTGAGGTCCGACGAAGTCTCATCCACAAAGCTACGCTTTTCACAAAAGCCACGCTTCGATCAACAAATGATCAGCAACACTTAACATGCCACATTACCAAATTGGAAATGTATCACTAGTAACAATCAACTACATAACCTCTAAGCTCATACGTCTCAGAGAAGGGTGTTAAGCTAAGAGAATAAATTCTCCGCCACCAAACAGAAATGTATTTGACAGAAAACAACTTTACATCTCAAAGTGTAATGTCAGACATACAACTATACAAGTCCGTTCCGGGTTCGAACGGAACCGAAGGCACTTCAAAGAAGCCCTTGCAATCCGGATATTCACTAATCACGTCTGGACTCCCCATCACAAAGGGTGATAAAATCTCTATATCGAAGCAAATCGGTGTAGAGACATTCGACGGGTAATCCTTTCGTTTTCGAAAATACTCAGTCTTCAACACCATCTTCAAATGCAATCCCATTTTGTCGTACCATTATTCGGAATGGGTTTTATGACACAAAGTCCTCTCCCGGCTAATCCGAATAATGAGCATTTATTTTTAAAAACACATGGATACACAAGTCACAAAGATTCACTATTAAGATTCGATGTGGGTTTCAGATAACCATCTGGAATCCGACCCCCTGTCGCATCGAAATTCAAATGCCGTTTAAAGGTCAATATTGATAGTCGGTTATTTAACTATCAATCACTATTCACAACAATCACCAGATTTTAAATAATTTTTACCCAATTATTTATTTTCAAAATATCTTCGCAAGATATATTTTAGTGAATATTAGGCTCAGGTCCCTAATAAGTTTCAAAATACACAAAAACCCCAGTAAAAAAAAGTATGTAAATTAGGTCCCTGGAATTAAGTTACTAAGTAATTGCATATAATTATGCAATTATTCACTGAATAATTGCAGACATTTATGCAATTATATCCAAAAATTGCATAAATTTATGCAATTTTTTCGGTGAATAATTGCGGAAATTTCCACAAATTTTTTGGTGAATAGTTGTGGAAAATTTCCGCAATTTTTTGATATAATTGCATAAATATCTGCAATTATTCACTGAATAATTGCATAAGTGTATGCCATTATTCGGTAACTTAATTCTAAGGACCTAATTTACAAACTTTTTTTTACTGGGGTTTTTGTGTATTTTAAAACTTATTATGGACCTGTGCCAAACTGTCGCTATATTTTAACACTCCAACACTTTGAAAACCAATTTCAAATCACTTTTCTTTTGCGGAATAAATTTCCAAATATTTATTTACTTCCACTGAAAATTTGCCGAGTCTGAATACTTCAAAATGATTTATATCACTTATCCAAAAATATATGTATATTTGGAAACACTTGAGATAAAAACTATTTTTAAACACTTTATCTAAAATATTAGTTATGAAAATAGTATACTAATATCTCATATAAACTTTAAGCCCAAACTAATTTTAAAAATGAAATTATTAGATAGAGTATAATTATTTAAATATCCATTTTCTAAATCAAATCTCAATTTGATCTTTAAAATAATCACTTCTATAATTAACCAAATAAATCTTTACTTTAAAGATTTAAAAACAACTTAAGAAAATAATTTCTCCAAAGTATCCTTTTTAAAACCATCCTTAAAACATTCAATTTATATTTATCAGCTACTTTGAAAACATACTCGGCTTTCCAGTGAAAATACACTTCCCATTCTAAAATGGTTCATTTAAATCAATCAATAAATCCTTCTTGATTTATTTTAAATTTACATTCCAAACCCATAAATTTCTTTCCACACTTTTAAAAATAAACCAATATTTATTTTTAAAACAAATCTCCCTTTCCTTTAATAAATTCCCATTGTGAATTTTAATTTCCAAATATCCTATAATATACGATTTTCAAATCGATTTCCAAATATTCACTTTCAAACACCAAATCAAATTCCAAATTGATTTCTAAATTTATTTCAAACACCATATCAAATTTTCATTCAAACACCAAATCAATTTTCATATTGAATTCCCAAAGATTTATTTTCAAATACCAAATCAATTTTCATTCAAACACCAAATCAATTTTCATATTGAATTCCCAAAGATTTATTTTCTAAAACAAATATCAATTTTGAATAAATTCTTCAACTTTTAAACAATATTACTCAAAATTTATTTATACAAATCTTTTTCCCATATTTTGGAATTAATTCGATCAGATTATAAAAATCAATTTTAATACTTTAATTGTAATGGTCTAGGCTTTTCTACTTTAATTTCTAAAATCCAATTATATTTATTTCTGGTATCTTACGATATCAAAAATATATTCGGCTAAACTATAGTCTTCAATGATTTCAATCACAATTATAATCATTCACAGATTATTAATAAATTATCACACAACATATAAAACAAATTCAAGTATTTGAGGAATCCAGTTGGATCCCTCCAACCTCTTTCCCTGCATCCACAGATGTTAGCACAACAATTAAATACCAATTCCACTTCGAGGTGGAATATCGCGGTATATGGGATTTATATAATATCATCCGCTATTGTGCGGCGCATAGGGTCTCATCCGTTTTATAATGCGGGAAATCAATCACTCCAAATATATATATATATATATATACACACACACACTCTATCATATATAATATCATTCAACAGATAAATTATCAAATTCATCCAACCACATCCAATAATTTAAATCAATTCATTTAAATTAACTAGCAAACTAATTTGAGTGAGAAGATCTCACCTTTGCTTTTATTTTGCAATCCATTCCAACTCATTTCCATTCCGACTTGTTTTCTTCCTTGTATTAGATCTAATAGCCTTCGACAAGCTCTCCTCCTCCAACCAGAATCAATGATGGCCTCGCACCATCGCCAGACCCAATTCCCACGACTTCGTCCCTAACCATCGCACGCGACTTCCAGACTTTACCAATCGTGCTCGCGAATTCAGGCTCGACCCTTCGCAATCCTCCATTGACATCGGCCTACGCGCGCGCGAGTATCAACCCGCCACTCTGACAAAGTCAAAGTCGCCTTCGATCACGAGCCATCGACCCCCACGCGGCACGAATTGACTCAGCTTCGAATCGATTTTCGAATGAATTTGATTTTCGTTCTACGCGCCGCCATTTTCGACTTGAATTGGAAAAAATAGAAGCGGCCATAGCATTGGATCTGAAAATGAGGGAGGAAGGGAATTCATACGTTCGAGTATAACTTAAAAAAAATTTCTTTTATCGGTCAAGGATTTTATTTTAATGGGAAATCGATTTTCTTTGATTTCAAAATGCTCGGCTGAGATTATCAAAGGAAGAAGGAGACACGTGTTGTCTCAAGTAAACACGTGTTTGAAAATTCCTCTACGTGTTTGTTACTACAGTAATGCAATTATATTATTTTTTATTTTAAATTTAAATTCAAATTTAAATTGTTTTGAATTGTGCAATTCAAAATTACGAACTCCAATCGAGGTGTGCCGCTAGGCGTTTATAATGTTAAACCCCTATTCCGAACATAATGGAAAAGGTTTCGAGTCCTAATTCGGTCGTATGGAGAAGATAGCTTTTTAGACCAGTAATTATATTAATTTTCGATATAGATTTCAGCGTGTTTATCTATCGTACGATCACATGACAAATTGAAATCCGATAATAATACACTATTACGGATCCAATGGAACTGGTTTCGTCGAATTCCGAGACTGTACCTCGGAAAGCTATTTTTAAATATCGATTTAAACGATATAATTTCAAAACTGAACAAAATAATTTTAAATTCAATTCGGAAGCTTTTATTATCTTCAGTATTATAAATATAAATTTTCCAAGACTTTAATTTTTTTTAATAAGCTCAAAACTGAAGATTCAATATTTTACCCAGATTCAATTTATTAAATTCAATAATTTAATTGCCAAATTCATAGTGATACTTGAAATTCAAGTTAAACTATCTTCCATATATTTAAAATTAATTAAATATTTCAATTTCAAATGTTCAAAATTCTGGGTCGTCACATTCTTCCCCCCTTAAAAGAATTTCGTCCCGAAATTACAAGTTAAGAAGAATGAACCATAACCCGTTTATTAATTTCCCAAAACCAAACAGTTTTAACAACTTGTCAACCCAAATCCTTTTATTATAGATCCATTATTACTTTAACTAACTTTCCAAAATCAACCATAAGTTTCAAACAATATTGTTTTCTTAACAATTCAAATTTCAATTCAAATTCAAATTTTAAATTATTCAAATTTTCTCAAAAAATTTCTAACTCTCTAAATTTTCGAAAAATTTCACCAGCGTCTCCTTTGCGCGGCTAGCTCGGTACGACTACGAAATGTCCATACGGACCCTCAGATTTCAAAAGAAAACAAAAGGCCAAGTGGCTAGATCAGAAAAGGATCAAATTTCATATTGAAATTTAAATACATACATTTTGTCGAGCAATTAAATTTTATCTTCGAAATCAAAAAAATCCAATTCCCTTTTCCTTTTAAAACACCTGTATACTACTTAGTAACAATGTCCTATTACAACATTCAAAATCATTTTGTTCAATTCAATTACAAACTTTTCAATATTTGTTGTACTTAACCCGTACGATGTACACATATCATTCGTACGCAATATCAAATTCGATCGCTCACTCGATCACACAATTTCACTTCCGAACTAGTATCGTCCACCCGACTTCCTAGTGCGGACTCAGTTATGGTTTCTTGATCAAAAACCGTCATTCTCCTTGCATAGCCACAAGCTATGATAGAGAATTTCCAGAATCAACCAAAAATCCATATCCAGGGTTCGTCGTCGAAAATCGAGTGAAAAATTCCAACTCGAATCGATATAACTATCTCAAAATTCTATGCTCGAATTCTGGATCGAATCGCTATGCGAATAAAAATAATATACGTACATCCTGCGTATTTTATTCCAATTGATTATCAGCTATATCAATTTTCTTTCCTTTTATTCACATTAATTTTTTATTCACTTATTCACAATCACCATTTTACAACTTCCAGTTAAATCTTCATTTACTTATCAATTTAGAATATTTTCCAAATTCCAAATTTTACTTAAGAATTCCATTATCCATTTCTTAAGTTCAATACAAATATTCTATATACTTCTTATATTTATTTCACTTTATCACTTTGGTTTATAACCACTTATATTTAAACTGGATTTCAAATTCTATATGAATTCAATTTACAATTTCTATTTCTATTTGAATTCATTTTATCTTCAAACTCCGAATATTGAATTTTATCAATTATCTTTCATTCACAACTGATTCATCTTATTATTTAAATTAGTTTCATTTACTAATTTTTATTTCAATACTTTGCTTCATTTGATCCAACTTGACAAATTTTTCCACTTCACTTTGTTTTTCACAGATTAAATTCAATTTCCAATATTTAGCTTCAATTTTGTTTACTTACAAATTCAAAACGAATTTCAACATTCAGTTTCAATTTCATTTATTTGCAATTGCAAATTCATTTATTCATTCAGAAATTTATTTCCACCTTAAATTTTATTTGAGTAATCATTTCACTTAGTCTCCTTAGACCTTTCTTTCAATTCACTTTTACTTAACTATATTTAATTATACTCCAATACAATTTAAATTTTAAACTTCTATAAGTTTCCCAACTTTAGTTTCATTTGCTAATTTCTTTTGATTCACCTCAATTAACTAGCTTACCTTCCCACTTATTTGGGTTTTACACTTACGTTTGTTTATCCCTTTTAAAGTTGAATCTTATTCCAACAAATTTCAAATTTTTATAAGTTATCAAACTTATTTATATTCCGTAACATTTTAAATAAGATTCCAGAGTCTTTTAAACAATTACTCAACATTTCAAAATCATCTTTGAAATCAATTATATCCAAAATCCCTTAGTTATTACCTTAATTTCTTATTCAATTTCCATACAACAATGATAATAATTCAATATTATCACTTCCTAACAACCAAGCAACCATACACTATAATAATTTATGCAAAATGATTTCTTTTCTATACAAAAATAGTTTGGGTAAAATTATTTCATTTACCCTATTTTAAAACAATACTATGTCGGTTTATCTTGTTTAAGAGTTTAGAAACCCCTATCGATACAGTTGGCCAAACTGAACCGACCAGAATCTATAAACAATCAACCGATAAGTCAACACAATACAAAACAATTTTTTTTTTCACTAATAAATACGCGCTCATATCTATTATTACACTCACACTCATGCTAGAGTACTACTGACTCTATCTCTAATGAGTAATCCCCATCAGAACCAAGGTTGTTGCTTAACCAATTGCTCTGATACCACTTTGTAACGACCCAATTTTTCGACTTCCGAAAGTCGACATCAATACGTCCACTGTATCAAATGCCGAACCATCGAATGCCGGAAAACCGAATCATTAGGGTTAAAGAAGAAAGAGGTAGAAGAAGAAACAGAAACAATAACAGAATCTCACATTTGCAGTGGAACAATATATAATAGATAAATGAATAATCTTTAAACAAAAGAACTATATCAGTTCATACAATACATCATCAGAGTTTACAACAACAACACATAACACTGGCAGTTATAATAACATGCCCATATGATTGAATACACAGCGGAATGATAATAGTATACAGAAGTACGTCTCGCCATCCAGCTCGCCTCCTGATCTCCACAGCATACATTTCTGACTTCGCTCCAGAATAACTGATAACCTGACTATAAGCTGCCTGTGTGGAAAATTATGGGCACCCAGAGTTTAGAAAGGGAACAATAAACTCCAGGTCAATCATGGGACTGGTGTGAGATCTTAAAACAGTTATTTGCACAAAGGAATAAAAAGAAATCCGCTATGCTTTTGGGAAATGAAACTACCATAAGTAAATGGCAAGTTATACAACTAAACCGTACAGGGCGCGTATTGTTTCTTTGGATTTCCAACAAATGGTTAGGCTAAGGAACTTCCTACACCACATGGGTACGCCTCTGAAGGGACGCCACGAGAACCTAACCGGATCTCTACCAATACAAGGCCGAGTTATCTCATGCTTCTGGTGCAATGAAGCTGTAACTAAATAACTCCACACACGAGTATGCCATCCCGGTCGTTACCGACCTTTATCCGAGGATCCTCAACACCAACAACCACAAAGTAATAAATTTGCAGCAACCACATAAGTTAAGTATCTGGGCTCCATACCATGATACCACCTTTTTCTAGAAGGAAATGAACATACCCTAAGGGCGCTACCCCCAAAAACAACCTTGCTGCATCCTTCCTGTTTCGACCATTTCAGGTTGTGAGGTCCAACGAAGTCTCATCCACAAAGCTACGCTTTTCACAAAAGCCATGCTTCGATCAACAAATGATCAGCAACACTTAACATGCCACATTACCAAATTGGGAATCTATCACTAGTAACAATCAACTACATAACCTCTGAGCTCATACATCTCAGAGAAGGGTGTTAAGCTAAGAGAATAAATTCTCCGCCACCAAACAGAAATGTATTTGATAGAAACCGGCTTTACATCTCAAAGTGTAATGTCAGACATACAACTATACAAGTCTGTTCCGGGTTTGAACGGAACCGAAGGCACTTCAAAGAAGCCCTTGCAATCCGGATATTCACTAATCACGTCCGGACTCCCCATCACAAAGGGTGATAAAATCTCTATACCGGAGAAAATCGGTGCAGAGACATTCGATAGGTAATCCTTTCATTTTCGAAAATACTCAGTCTTCAACACCATCTTCAAATGCAATCCCATTTCGTCGTATCATTATTCGGAATGGGTTTTATGACACAAAGTCCTCTCCTGGCTAATCCGAATAACGAGCATTTATTTTTAAAAACACATGGATACACAAGTCACATAGATTCACTATTAAGATTCGATGTGGGTTTCGGATAACCATCTGGAATCCGACCCCCTGTCGCATTGAAATTCAAATGCCGTTTAAAGGTCAATATTGATAGTCGGTTATTTAACTATCAATCACTATTCACAACAATCACTAGATTTTAAATAATTTTTACCCAATTATTTATTTTCAAAATAGCTTCGCAAGATATATTTTAACAGTCCAACACTTTGAAAACCAATTTCAAATCACTTTTCTTTTGCGGAATAAATTTTCAAATATTTATAATCTTCCACTGAAAATTTGCCGAGTCCGAATACTTCAAAATGATTTAAATCACTTATCCAAAAATATATGTATATTTGGAAACACTTGAGATAAAAACTATTTTTAAACACTTTATCTAAAATATTAGTTATGAAAATATTATACTAATATCTCATATAAACTTCAAGCCCAAACTAATTTTAAAAATGAAATTATTAGATAGAGTATAATTATTTAAATATCCATTTTCTAAATCAAATCTCAATTTGATCTTTAAAATAATCACTTCTATAATTAATCAAATAAATCTTTACTTTAAAGATTTAAAAACAACTTAAGAAAATAATTTCTCCAAAGTATCCTTTTTAAAACCATCCTTAAAACATTCAATTTATATTTATCAGCTACTTTGAAAACATACTCGGCTTTCCAGTGAAAATACACTTCCCATTCTAAAATGGTTCATTTAAATCAATAAATAAATCCTTCTTGATTTATTTTAAATTTACATTCCAAACCCGTAAATTTCTTTCCACACTTTTAAAAATAAACCAATATTTATTTTTAAAACAAATCTCCCTTTCCTTTAATAAATTTCCATTGTGAATTTTAATTTCCAAATATCCTATAATATACGATTTTCAAATCGATTTCCAAATATTCACTTTCAAACACCAAATCAAATTCCAAATTGATTTCTAAATTTATTTCAAACACCAAATCAAATTTTCATTCAAACACTAAATCAATTTTCATATTGAATTCCCAAAGATATATTTTCAAATACCAAATCAATTTTCATTCAAACACCAAATCAATTTACATACTGAATTCCCAAAGATTTATTTTCAAAAACAAATATCAATTTTGAATAAATTCTTCAACTTTTAAACAATATTACTCAAAATTCATTTATACAAATATTTTTCCCATATTTTAGAATTAATTCGATCGGATTATAAAAATCAATTTTAATACTTTAATTGTAACGGTCTAGGCTTTTCTACTTTAATTTCTAAAATCCAATTATATTTATTTCTGGTATCTTACGATATCAAAAATATATTCGGCTAAACTATAGTCTTTAATGATTTCAATCACAATTATAATCATTCACAGATTATTAATAAATCATCACACAACATATGAAACAAATTCAATCATCACATAATCACGAGCCATCGACCCCCACGCGGCCACGAATTGACTCAGCTTCGAATCGATTTTTGAACGAATTTGATTTTCGCTCTACGCGCCGCCATTTTCGACTTGAATTGGAAAAAATAGAAGCGGCCATAGCGTTGGATCTGAAAATGAGGGAGGAAGGGAATTCTTACATTCGAGTATAACTAAATTTTTTTTCTTTTATCGGCAAGGATTTTATTTTAAGGGGAAATCGATTTTCTTTGATTTCAAAATGCTCGGTTGAGATTATCAAAGGAAGAAGGAGACGCGTGTTGTCTCAAGTAAACACGTGTTTGAAAATTCCTCTACGTGTTTGTTACTACAGTAATGCAATTATATTATTTTTTATTTTAAATTTAAATTCAAATTTAAATTGTTTTGAATTGTGCAATTCAAAATTACAAACTCCAATCGAGGCGTGCCGCTAGGCGTTTATAATGTTAAACCCCTATTCCGAACATAATGGAAAAGGTTTCGAGTCCTAATTCGATCGTATGGAGAAGATAGCTTTTTAGACCAGTAATTATATTTTTTTTCGATATAGATTTCAACGTGTTTATCTACCGTACGATCACACGACAACTCCGAATGCTACGGAAATTGAAATCCGATAATAATACACTATTACGGATCCAATGGAACTGGTTTCGTTGAATTCCGAGACTGTGCCTCGGAAAGCTATTTTTAAATATCGATTTAAACGATATAATTTCAGAACTGAACAAAATAATTTCAAATTCAATTCTGAAGCTTTTATTATCTTCAGTATTATAAATATAAATTTTCCAAGACTTTAATTTTTTTTAATAAGCTCAAAACTAAAGATTCAATATTTTACCCAGATTTAATTTATTAAATTCAATAATTTAATTGCCAAATTCATAGTGATACTTGAAATTCAAGTTAAACTATCTTCCAAATATTTAAAATCAATTAAATATTTCAATTTCAAATGTTCAAAATTCTGGGTCGTCACATTATGTTTTCCCCTAAAACTCTCGGGTGCTCAAAATTTGATTCGAGTAGATTGAGAGTTAAGGACTTTTCAGGTTTAGTAGGTTGGACGAATAAGCTTCCAAAGACGTGCAGGAGGCAAGCTAGCTATGTAGAAGCAATTTAGTATTATTTCCACCATGATGAATTATGACTGATATGTCTATCTAGTACTCTAATCATCCACGGGGGTATCTTCATATGTCATTCTTGGCGTAATTTGTAATAATTATATTTGATCAAAACGTGGGAATCGTTTTGGGATTATGTAACTGAATATGAAATATTGATTTGAAATGTAATCAGAAAAGTAGTTTTGAAACCTGTGTTGATTTTATCTTATATTTATGTGTTTTTGATATTATGGATACCATTGATATTACCGTATTTTATCACCGGAAGTTAATACCATGGATGACTACAACATCTGTAGCACTTAGCTTCGGGCCTCAAAATAGGGGATGTTACAACTTGGTATCGGAGCATTGGTTTATGAAAACTTGAAAGAAATTTTAAACTTAAAATGATTTTGAAAATATAATCCTAAAGAATTAAAGAAAAGATTGGGGTATGGGGTACCGCTATAGTAACATACTTATATTTTCCATATATAAGTATACGCTTTATCTCTATTCTCTCATCTCTCTTAGGTTATTCTTTTTTATCTTATAAAGACTCGAATGAAGGTTTTATGGAAGTAAGATATGGATGCTAGGAGTGGAAGAGTTAACAATGGTGGAGGAAGCACCACAACTAGTGGAAATGCTGGACCAAACACTAGAAGGAATCCAGGTCGGGCACAAGCTGTTAATAAGGGCGCTGGAGCACCACAAGTTGATATGGGAGCTATGTACCAGTTCTTCGTCAACATGATGCAAGCTGAAGTTGCTGCGGAATTAGTTGGGGGAAATCAGGAAGCTCCGGTGGTTAATAACTATGTAGTACTAAGCAGAGATTATGCTAGGCTTGGAGGAAAGCCATTTATCTGGATTGAGGACGCAATTGAAGTGGATAATTGATTGCATCATTACGAAAGGATTTTTGCTGATTTGGGACTCAATGATGAGCAGAAAAGGAGATTTGCTTCTAGGAAATTGCAAGGAGCAGCACTGTATTGGTGGAACAGTGTTACTGTAGGAGTAAATGAAGAGAACATGACTTGGGCAAAATTCAAAAGAAGGATTGAGAAAAGATTTATATCGGAGATTGCTAAGTCGACTCTGCTGAGGAAGTTACTAAGTTGGTGCAGGGAGACATGACAGTGCCGGAGTATGCTACTAGATTTGAGGAGCTATCAAGATATGGATATGTTGAGACAATTATCAAAAGGAATGAGAAGTTCATCCGCAGACTGAAACCTGAGCTTGCTAAAGCAACTCTGCCACATATTAAGGATCCATGCGATGTAGTTGTTGAGATGGCTTTGAGGCAGGAAGAGATGCCTATTTTTCTTGATGGTAACAAAGCAGGGGAAGCTCAAGGTGGGCAGAACCAAAAGAGAAAGTTTTTCCATAAGAAAGGCGCTCAGAAAGGAGGAGCAGGGAGCAGCCAAGAAAAGGAAGGCTGATGTAGTTTGCTATAAGTGCGATAAGAAGGGACACTATGCTAATGAGTGCCGGATAGGCAAAGGGAAGAAAGCTGCTTACAAGAAAGGAGTAAAATGTTTCAACTGTAATCAGATTGGACATTATAAGAACCAGTGCAAGGAGCCAGCCAAGGGTAGAAAAGGGAAAGTGTTTGCATTGGAGCCATCTACCTCGAGACCAACAACAGAGGAAAAAGGAAAAGCTGTGTTGGGAGGTACGCTTTTGATTCATGGTATGTCAGTTAGAGTTCTATTTGATACAGGTGCATCACATTCTTTTATATCTCATTGTTTGATAGATAAGCTTAACCTAGAACCCTCATGCCTAGTTACTTCCTTAAGGGTTGCGAATCCGATAGGAGGATACGCGACTCTTGGGATGAGATGTGACCACTTAGAGTTTGAATTGTTAGGTCATGTATTTGCTTCAGTTTGCATGTTTTTGATTTTGTAGGGTTCAGAATTATTTTGGGTATGGATTGGTTAAGTAAATACAATACTAGGATATTTTTCCATGATATGAAGATATCACTTAGACACCTTGATTGTAGTAATCAGATTATATACTCATGGGAAACCCTAGTTTTGAGGTAAATGCTTTGTTGGGTGTTGTGGAGGCAGAAGATGAGTTGCATCTAGTTTTCGTTGTTAGCGAATTCACAGATGTCTTTGAGCCCGTGCTAGGACTACCGCCGAAATGAGTCATTGAGTTTCAGATAGATTTAGTACCAGGAGCAGAACTGGTGAGTAGACCTCCAAGTAGAATGATACCTACCGAGAAGAAGGAGTTAATGGTGCAGTTGGTGGATTTAGAAGGTAAGAATTTTACCAGACCAAGTAGTTCGCCTTGGGGAGCAGCCGCAATGTTTGCAAAGAAATCGGATGGATCGTTGAGGTTGTGTATCGATTATCGTAAGTTGGATGAGAAGATGATAAAGAATTGATATACGTTACCTAGGATTAACGATTTGTTTGATCAGTTGAGTGGAGCCAGTATTTTTCCGGTTGGATTTGGCAACAGGATTCCATCAGCTTAGAGTAGCAGAGGATAGTATTCCTTTGACGGCGTTTAGGACCAGATATGGATCATACGAATGGTTAGTGATGCCGTTCGGACTAACTAATGCGTCAGCATTCTTCGTGGATTTGATGAACATAATCTTCCGAGAACATCTGGATAGATTCATGTTAGTGTTTATAGACAACATTTTGATATACTCTAAGGATGAGAAAGAGCATGAAGTTCATCATAGAGTGGTTCTTGAGACGTTGAAGCAACACCAACTGAAAGCGAAATTTTTGAAGTGTCACTTCAGGAAGAAGGAGGTGAAGTTTCTTAGTCATGTAGTCTCGGAGAAAGGGTTGTCAGTAGATCCGGCTAAGATCGAGGCAATGAATAGTTGAAAGAGACCCGAGACAATGACTGAGATAAAGAGTTTTCTTGGATTAGTTGGTTACTATCGGAGATTCATTAAGGATTTTTCGCAGATAGCAGGCCGAGGACTAAGCTAACTCGAAAAGATGTGAATTTTGTCTGGACTGATAAGTGTGAGGAGGCATTCCAGAAACTGAAACATTTATTGGCTAATGCACCTGTGTTAGTTGTTCCAGAAGGGAACCAGGACTTAGTGGTGTACATGGATGCATGTGGAACAAGATTAGGAGCTGTGTTAATGCAAAGAGGTAAAGTGATTGCCTATGCTTCTCGACAGCTCAGACCGCATGAGATTAGATATCCAACTCATGATTTGGAATTAGCTATAGTAATTTTCACATTGAATGTGTGGAGACATTACCTTTTGGGAGAAAGATTTGAGTTGTATACGGATCACAAGTCACTGAGGTATTTATTCCCTCAGAAGGAGTTGAATATGAGACAGTAAAGGTGGTTAGAGTTTTTAGTCGCTTATGACTTTCGTATTGAGTACACGCCAGGAAAAGGGAATAAGGTTGTAGAAGCACTTAGCAGAAAATATCAAAATGCAGTATTGGTAATGGTAGCTGAGTGGAAAGATCTAGAGGCATTGACTACATGCGAAGTGCAATGGGGATCTAAGAGTAGTTCCAGTCAAGAAACTACTAGGTTGTCATGTTTAGAAGTTCGACCGGTGATGATCGAAAGGATTTCTTCTAAGCAAGGAGAGGATTCATTATTAGTTGAACGGATCAGAAAGTGAAGGAATGGAACATAGAGCGATGACTTGAAAGATTTCAGTCTTGACAAAAATGGGTGGTTGAGGAAGAAAGGACGACTATGTGTTTTGAATGTGGGAAACATTAAGAGGGAAGTTCTTGGAGAATGTAATCGTTCAAAGTTCACTCTTCATCCGGGAGGAACTAAGATGTATTAGGATATGAAAAGGAGTTTCTTCTAGGAAGGTATGAAGAGAGATGTAGGCTTATGGGTATGGAAATGTTTAAACTGTTAGCATGTAAAAGCTGTACATCAGCAACCGAGTAGGTTACTTCAACCTTTGGATGTTCCAGTCTGGAAATGGGATTCTACCTCATTGGATTTCATAGATGGATTGCCAAGGTTGAATCGTGGAAATGAAAGTATATGGGTTATAGTGGATAGATTGACTAAGAGTGCCCATTTCATTCCAGTTAGGTCAACCAGGACAACAACAGATTTAGCTAAGTTATTCTTGAGGAATATAGTTAGACTACATGGAATTCTTAGTAGTATAGTAAGTGACAGAGATTCCTTATTCACTAGCGAGTTTTGGAAGAGTCTATAGGAGACTTTAGGTACCAAGCATAAGATGAGTACCGCTTACCATCCATAGACAGATGGGCAAACAGAGAGAGTTAACAAAGTCTTAGAAGATTTGTTAATAGCTTGTGTGCTAGATTTTAGGGGATCATGGGAAGACCATCTACACTTAGTCGAGTTTTGATATAACAACGATTATCAAACTAGTATAGGGATGGCACCGTTTGAAGCATTGTATGGAAGGCCATGCAAACCTTCCGTTTGTTGGTTAGAGACTGGGGATAGGCTAGTCCTTGGTCCAGATTTAGTTAAAGAAGCTGCAGAAAAGATTGAGTTAATTCGAGCTAGGATGAAGGAAGCTTAGCCTAGGCAGAAGAGTTATGTTGATAAAAGATGAAGAGACTTAGAGTTCTCAGTTTGATATCATGTCTTCGTTAAGGTGTCACCGATGAAAGGTGTAATCTGATTTGGAAAATCAAGAAAATTGGCACCAAGATTTGTTGGACCATTTCCTATTGTAGAAAGGATCTGGAAACTCGCGTATAAAGTAGAGTTACCGAATAGTTTGGCAGGAGTCCACAGTGTTTTTCATATTTCTCATCTAAGAAAGTGTATTCGAGGTCTAGAAACTACTATTACACCGACTGTCTTAAATGATCTAATAGTGGAACCGGATATGACTATAGTTAGAAAACTAGTTTGTATAGTTGCGAGAGATGAGAAGAGACTAAGGAACACGATAGCCAAATTAGTCAAAGTCCAATGGAGTGACGACGAGAGAGACTGTACTTGGAAAACTGAGAGCAGGATTAGAGACACTTATCCTGACTTGTTTCATGGTATGTTTTACCTTTAGGTTTGATTGTTATGGGCACCTTATCATAATTTCGAGGACGAAATTCTTTAAGGAGGGAAGTCTATAATGACCCTAATTTTGACTAACATTATTTAGGACATTTAGTTAGATAAATTAAATGAATTAATGTAGATGGTTAAGAGATTGAGATTTGTAAATTTATAAAGGAGCAGTGCCTTAATGAATACATAAGCAAAAGAGAATTAAAGAGTAAGTAGAAGGAATATGATAAGGGAAAAATAGGAATAGTCTTTGTTCTTATACCATAAACCCTTCTATCCTTCATTTCTCATTTATTTCAACATTCATAAACAAAATTAAAACCCTAAGAGCTTGGCCGGCCACCATTAAGAAGAATCAAAAGAAGAAAAGCTAGGATTCAAGTAGAAAGCTTAATCAATTCAATCAAAGATCAAATCTCAACGTTCTTAACACCAAGCTAAGGTGAATAATTTGATTTACATCCCACTTTTGTTAACGCTTTCGGTTTAAAAATTGGATTCGAGTTATTTTGTAAATAATATGCCATGTTATGTTTGTTTAAATGAATATATATATGCTTGTTGATGATTTATGATGTTTCATATAGATTTTATGATAAGTTTAGATTGGAAAACCAGTTAAATGACATCCAAATAATTTGCTTTTTTGATATATGGTTAAAGACATTATTTTAGGAGTGGGTTTCAAGTTTCATAATTTTCTTAGTTGTTATGGAATTATTATGAATTTTCTATGAAAGAAAATAGTTAATATTGGGTTTAAATTATTTAAAGCAATTATATAACGATTTTGGGTCTGAAATTTAAATATGTTATAAAACGTATTAAAAGTGAATTATGGTGATTTTTGGGGAATTTTCCTAAGTATTTTATTATGGTTATAAAATTATTTAAGTTGAGGGACTTAAATGTTTCATATGTTTTAACCAAGGAGAAGGACTTAATAGTTAAAATGTTTTAATTAATAATTCTGAATTCAATAGCCTTTTTAGATAAGGATTTTGATAAAGAAATGGTAACCAATTACATTTTGACAAATAAGGCAAGTTAGGTGAAAGAAATTTCTTTTAAAGACTAAAAATCAGTTTCGTTTGGATTTACTACTTCGCCACTTCCATCCGTTAGCTTTCGACACCATACACCCGCTAAAGAACCCATTCGAAACCAATGCACATGGTATTAAGCAATTGATACATAGTGCATTGGAGAAAGGCAGAAGGGATCGTGTCGAAACAATGCTTTCGAAGGGTAGAAGTTATTTTTATTAACTTTGTATTACTTCTGTTTATAAATGATGCTTTTGAAGGGGTTGAAGCCAACTCTATTAGCTTTTGAACCAATCAACTTGCCTTTGTTTTAGAAAAGAGCTTTCGAAAGAGTTGCCGCCTTTTGTTTTAAAAGAGGATTTCGAAAGGATAGCCGCTTTGAACCTATTCGAAACCCATGCTGCCACATTCTTACCTTTTGAACTAGTTAAGGCCGCTTTTCTTTATAGCCTAAAAGCAATGTGTTCAAAAGGGTGCTTTTGCCTTTTACTTTGAAGCTGCCTTCTCAATGCTTTCGAAAGGATCATACAGCCGCTTTCAAAATGGTTTTGGAGGCAATGATTTCGAAAGAGTGGGTTTTGAAAATATCCACTTTCGTGTTCTTGGGATTAATGCTTTCGAAAGCAATGCTTTCACCTTTGTTCTTTATGACCCAATAATTATACTATATGTTAAATCCAAAGGTTTCAAAAGGAATGAGTTTAAATGGTTTCGAAGCAATGTTTCCACAAACTTTTACTTGAACCCAATACTTTCGAAAGGTACGTTTTAAGTGAAGGATTTTCAATGTTTTCGAAAAGTATATTGAAAGAGTTTCGAAGAGGAAACCCTAATGTTTTCTAAGGTATATTTAAGCATCCCAGAAGGTTTGTTTTAAGTGTTTTGAAAAGAAGGCTTCCAATGCTTTCAAAAGACAAGTTTAACGGTTTCGAAAGAGGATGTCTAAGGGTTAAGTAATGATTTCGAAAGGCATATTTTCCATACATTCGAAAGGGATGTTTTGGCCTTTCGGCCTAGTGTTTTCAAGGATAGAGTTATCTTATTTTGAAAGGGTATTTTCATTGAATTCGAAAGAGATTGTTTAAGGTTTTAAACAAAGGTTTCGAAGGTATTGTTTTGGCCTTATAGCCTAGAGGTTTCTAAGTTAAAAAGGGGTTTTAACTTATTTTAAAGGGATAGATAATCCCATTATTAGACTTCATCAACATTGTTTTGTGTAAAGCATATATCATGGCATAAGTATTTTGAGTAAAGCAAAGAGTATGATTTCCTTGTTTTATAAAGTTATGATTTCAGGGGTAAATCACTTGCAAAGATTATTTACATGGAAATGAAAATTGAATAGGGTAGTTAAGCCTAAGTATATGACAGGGAATGAAATTTGAATAGGGTAGATAACCTTAAGTTTATGACTTATATATTAGAAGACCAGATAAGACCGATGTAGGGTCGTGCTCTATACTTTAGCTAATAGCCCGTAGCTAATATAAGTCCAAAATTCCAGTGCGTAGGGCTTTGTCATAGATGGGACTAAAATAATGTTACATATAGAATGGAATATACGGAGTAAAGATAGGTTATCGGTGAGCCCGTAAAACAAATAGGGCCAGTTAACCCTAGAAGAAGATAGTTAAGAGCAGACAGCCCATAATGTGTCTAACAGAAGTTAGATAATTGATTATGTCTGGTAGGACCAAGTCAGCCAATGATTAATAGTTAGCCAGATAAAACTATAGTTTGGACAGATAGTCCATTTATTTCCTGATTTTTATGCATATATGTATTTGCTATCATTGTTATAATCAGTTTGATTGTAGGATTTTGATTTGCAAAAGATATATAACAACCCCGGTTTTGTGATTACCTGTAAAAATAAATTATAACGATGGTTATAATTTAAAATGGAGAAAATACAATAAATTTGGAGATGTAAAATTTGTTAAATTTGTTTATTTTGAATAAACAATGGGTTTTGGTGTAATAAAATGGAGTTAAGATGGTTTGGTTGTAAATTAATTGAGAATAAAAGAAATATGTTGATTTGTTGGTGAATTAATTAAATAAAAGTAATAAAAGAATTTAATTCAACATTTATTTGTTGAAATAAATATAAAATGAAGAAAATAAAGTTTTGAAAACTTTATTATGCTATTTTGGGGTAATAATGAGCATTGAATGGTTTTAATTTGATGAAATGTAATAATTGTGGAATAATGGTCAAATAGTGATTTTTGTTAATTTTAATGATGTGTTAAAATTAAATATAATAAATATTGTAAATAAAAATGTCGAATTTTGTTTAAAAACGACCTTTAGGTGTAAAAATATTTTCATTATGGATTGTTGTGTTAATTTAAACAAGAAAATGAATTTTGTGTAATTTTATGTTAAACATGTCGATTTATTAAGTAAAAAGTGTAAATTAAAGCATTTAAGTAAAAATAGAATTTTTAATGATGAAATTGGTTTTTATAGCAAAAATAACTTTTAAATGTTGTTTAACATTTTATTAAACATAAGAACATGTTAGTTTGTTTTTATAAAGATGAAACATACAAAAGCGTGAAAATTTTGTGTTGAAATGAGTGAAAATGTGTTAGTTAGAGTTAAAATAAAACAAAAATAAATAACATAGCCTTATTGGGTAGGAGTTTGGATCCAAAACCCACTTTATGGAGTATGCTGAAGGAAGAAGCAGTACGTACACCTTCTCCTTCTTCTTCCTTCTCAAAATCCAAAAACCCGAAAAGAAGAAAATGGCCACCATCTTGTAATTGAAAATCCTCCTCCAAAACTAAATAAAATTTAGAAAAAATAAGTAGATTCAATCTCTATTATAGGAATCCACACAAAACCATAAATTATTTCATTAATTTCTCCATTTTGAGAAAATCAGTTTACTGTAATTTCATATTTCTCTTTGCATGTCTCAGTAATGGTTTCTACAGGTTTCTAGCTTCAGTCCAAGACCAAAGCTTCAATCTTTGCTTACTAAATCCGCTAATTTGCTGCAAATAAATCCTAATGTGAGTATTAACTCACGCTTCTAACTTAAATAAGCTTGCATGTCGATTATATGTTGTTTTCTGGAATTTTTTTTTCTGAGATTGAACCTGAAACGAATTTGGCCATATCTCTCACGTTTCTTATCCAAATTCCATAATTTTTGATGTTCTAGAAAGAATAGACTTTTTACTAAAAGTTTCTTTTTTGAGTTTCAAAAAATTTGGAAGTTAAACTGGTCAAAACTATATTTCTTAGTTGTTGTCCCGAGAGCAAAACGACATCGATAATGAATTTAGACCTGAGAAGTTTTTTTGGCATATCTTTTGATCCGTAGATCCAATTTTGGTGATTATTTTTCTGACTTCAAGCTAAGGAAATCAGCTTCAATTTTTATGTTTTGGTTTTATTAAATTTTGATGTTTACATGGTCGAAATACATTCTAATATCTTTGTCCCGAGACTAAAACGACAGCAGTAGTGAACTTCAGATCTGAGAATTGTTTTAGTCATAACTTTTACATTCCTTATCAGAATTCGATAATTTTTGATGTTCTGGAAAGCTTAGGATATCTTCTACAACTTTTATGTTTCATGTTTTCTCAAATTCTGTGTTTAAAAGGAGCGACCCGGCTAAACAAGCCGCAGGTCTGAGTTCTTTTGTAAAGTTTGGGTAGTTTCTGTTGAATTGTTTTCGGATTTAATGATTTTGTGCATTGTTTTGTGACATTTTCAGAAGGCTATTTCTATACATTAGAAAGCCGACATTCCATGATGATTTTAAGTTGCAATGTTGTTGATTTATTCGAGTTTCAATTTGAGAAACTCCGTTGAATTTGAATTGATTCCGACGATTTCGTGCACGGAGTTTATAATCGATTTTAAAGTGAATTTTCGATTTAAAAACCGGATTTGAAATAAATAATTTTCCAAATCGATTTTATAAGTATGAATTTATTTCCAAGCCTATTTTAAATAATATAATCAACTATTTTTAAAGGGATTTTAAAAGGAAAACAATTCTCAAATAATTTCCAAAACGTTTAAAAACCCGTTTTCTTGAAGTAAGTATTTTCTATATAAAAATACACGTTTTTGCACTCTTCAAGCGAATGAGGAAGAAATTTAAATGATTTAGTAAAACATGTCGTATGGGACACATGCGTTTACTTTTTCGGTTAATTCCGGACTTGTTTGATTGAGGTCATACACAAGAGTGAAATTAACTACCTTATAGTAAATGGTTAAGTGAGAACGTGTGGTATGGGACGCACTGTTGTCACTGATTTGGTTACTATCTAGAAGTTGGTGACACTTTATGTTGGGCCTTTGGGCATGTTGATATTGCCAGTACTAGGCCGGGGGTGCCAAGGCCGGGGGGAGAGGGGCACTAGCGCTAGACCGAGGGGGGGCCACATATATACATCAGGCTGGAGGGCCAACGTTGTTAAGCGCACTATTATAGTACTTGGCAAGGCCAGGGGGAGCACTTATTATATGCACGTGCAGTTGTTGTTGTTGTTATGGATCCATACCATTGTTGTTTCTATTTCTAAATTTCATTCTTATTGATTTCTAGATTTTGTTGTTTTCCATATCTTTCACCATATTATTATTGTTGGAGTTATATGTATAGCCTATGTGCTATACAGAGATTTTCATATGGTGAGTACATTATGTTGTTGTTGGACCTTACGAGTCCTATATGGTGTTATAATACGGTTTCCATCTAGTTATTTTGTTGTTGTTGAGATTTTATATATGGCTTAGCCTTAGAGTCGAGCTCCTCGTTGTTCATGGAAACCTTTTATATACGTTGTTGTCGATGCCAATGAGATGAGGCATTTATATATGACTTAATTGTTGTTGTTGATATTGCCTCTTTCATGAGACCTTCATATGATGCTTTAGATGTAACCATCTCATGTATTATGAGTTGGCATATTTTGTTGTTGCTTCTTCTCTATTGAGAAGAATTATCATCTATTATCCTTGTACTTCACCTATCATGTTCTAATCAGTTTCTTTAAGCTAGACTGACCCGTGTATTTTATATACTCGGGTCAGACCGAGTTATTTCAGGTTAATCACTTGCTGTAGATTCCCGCTTAGCTGCTTCCGCTATGGTTCACCTTATCATCCTTTTAGGACGCTTAGTCATGCTTTGTGTTGTTGTTTAGTTATCTCTTTGTGAACACTGATCCATGTGTATATTCTCTTGGACTTGTTGTATATATGTGGTCCGTGTAACCACTCACTTATGTATCGCTGTGTATTATACTTATGATGTATCTGTATATGTATATGTATATGTATATGTATATATATATATCTGTTGTTCTGTGATCTGTTATACTTGTTGTTATTATGTTTTGTTCTGAATAGATCCATTAGCCACCGTAGCTTTGTGTCAAACATTTATCGAGTATGTCGATCCACATGAGGAAGGTAAAAGAAAAAAAAGTATAGAGCACCCAATCGACATATTAGGTACTTGTTTAAGACAATGATTACAGATGGTTGCTCCTAATCAGCCCTATTCTCTGCACTAACAGATAGTATTACACCGTAATACCCTTTGTTAGTGTAGGTCTCAGGGTGGGGCGTCACAAGATATACTTTTAAAAGGATATTAGTGAGGGGAACCCTTTCCGCTAAGTGGCATGGTCTCACTTAATATCAGTACATCGAGATGTAATAATATTATTTACACCAGGATTTATGTCAGACTCGAAGTTTATGTTTTCCCCTTAAACTCTCGGGTGCTTAAAAATTGATTTGAGTAGATTGAGAGTTAAGGACTCTTCAGATTTAATAGGTTGGACGGATAAGCTTACGAAGACGTGCAGAAGGCAAGCTAGCTATGTAAGAGTTATTCAGTATTATTTCCGCTGTGATGAATTATGACTGATATGTCTATTTAGTACTCTGATCATCCAAGGGGGCATCTTCATATGTCACTCTTGGTGTAATTTTTAATATTTATATTTGATCAAAACATGGGAATCGCTTTGGGATTATGTAACTGAATATGAAATATTGATTTGAAATGTAATCAGAAAAGTAGTTTTGAAATCTGTGTTGATTTTATTTCATATTCATGTGTTTCTGATATTATGGATACCATTAACATTACCGTATTTTGTCATCGGAAGTTAATACTATGGATGACTGCAGCATCTGTAGTGCTTAGCTTCGGGCCTCGAAATAGGGGATGTTATAACTTTTAATTATTCCTCAATCACAATAGTTTCCTCTTTTATTACTCTTTTTACACATTTAACTTAGAACTTCTCTCAACTTCTTGGTTTAATTTGAATAAATAAATAGAAATTATTTGTTTTCTCTATAGATTCGACACCCACTTGCCTACGTACTATAATTATACGCCGTGTACTTGCGGTTTTATTATGATATATAGGGTGTTTGCTAGTAAATAGAAAATATCCCGATCAAGTTTTTGGCGCTGTTGCCGAGGAAAACAATTAAATTTTTGTTCATTTCGGATTAATTTCCTTGTTATTTTGTGTTTATATTAAATTTTTTTTCTATTCTATTCTTTCTTGTCCCAGTTCTCTCTTCCTTTTGCTTTCTTCTTTTTATTTTTAATTTTAGTTCTTAGTCTGCGTTTTGTTTTTTTCTTTTCTTTTCTATATCCCGCTCAATCTAGTTTTGTTATGCTCTCTATTCTTGTCTGTTCTTACTGCCTTTGTTTTGAAATCACATTCAAATTTGCAGCCAACTCCATCAGACCTAACCTAAATTGCAACCATCCTTCATCACTGCTCCTGCACTTACATCCACCTCCGTTTTCAATCACTGACCACCTGCGATCTTATACACCACTACCGTCACCATTTCCTTTTACTGACTTTTTTTTATATTTTGACTAGGGAAGAAGAGGAGAATTAGGTCGGGTACAAACGGGTGCAAATAGCAGAGAAGTTGGAAATTGCGTGCTCAAAAATTCGCATCGCTTGCTAAAAAGATTGCAAATTGTGCTTAAAAATAATTGCTTCTTGTAAAATAAAATTGCAAATATTCTACACGCACCGGTATTGTCTTCTGATTCCTAATTTATCCTTGCATTGATAGTTGCCAAAACAGGTGTTGAAATTTTGCAAAATTTGCTGCTTTGCAAAAATTGCTGCTTTGCAAAAATATTAGATTGTTGATATTTATTGATTTTTGTGTTTGTCTGCTTGAAAATTCATAAATTCACCTATTAAAATACAATTTGAAAATTTTATAATTGGAATAATCAAATTTTATGAAATTAATTTTGTCAAGGGCTAGATCGCGGATATATAATAGGGATTTTATAAGAATTTTCGGTGATTCAAAATTTTTATAATTGAATTATTAGCAAAGGAGGTTGCATACTACCCGTAAAACATTAGTTGTCTCCCTTTGTGAACAACTAAGAGACCCTCCTCCCCCTTCTAGTCGAGTAGTTAACTCACAATCACTGATTTAGTAAATTACAAAATTTCGATTTAGGTGCAACAAAAATCAAACTGTTTTCTTGTTGTTTTCATTCAAAATGAACGGTTTTTCTTATCTACAAGAATTTTACAATAGTTATGAAAATAAAAATAATACATATAGTTTCACATCAAACTCTTGTGCATATTTTAATAACAGCTATTGTACAAACAATTCGAATTTTGCACCACAAAGTTTTCAAAATAATGGCCAACCCTCAACTCTTAAAAAGAGTATTGAAACTATTGAATCTTTACTTGAAATTTCTACACAACAAAATCAAATGATAAATAATTTGTGTAATTCATATCTGTGCAACAACTCAAGTTAAAGATTTCAAAATAATCAAAATTTTAATCTACTTCAAAATTCTAATGATTTTGATTATAACCCATGTCAATAAATATTAAACTCCAAAATGAATTTCAAAATCAAATGGAAATGTGAACCACTTTTTAAATGGTTTTGGCAATGATACTAGTTTCAATTATGGTGAGATCGACAATTTTTGTTCTCAATAATTTCAAATTGAAAATTCTCAAATTAATAATTATGAATTTGATTTAGTTAAGCAAATGGAAGAAAATCCAAAAAACACATGGATTTGTTGTTTAAAACGTACATAAAATAACGCGAGTAACAAAATCAAATCTCAACGTGTGACGAGTGTAATGATAATCCACTTTTTACCAAAATTGACGATTTTTAAATAATAACTTTTGAAATTAAAAATGACAATCTTAATGATGTTGTTGAAAATGCGGTAATTGAGTTAGATTTCAATTCTTTTGAGAGCATGGAACCAATTTTAAAATTCGATCTTCCTTTCTCGGATTTTGAAAAATTGAATACAATAACTTTTGATTTTGAAAATGATACATGCAATGAAGTTGTTGGTAATTCAATAAAAGAAGACGAAGTTAGTGAACATAAGTTTTTTGAACTGTTTAAGGATGAGTTTGAGGGTGAGGCTGATCGAGTTGTGAACGTAAACTCGATTTAGAATTTTTCGACAATGTTGAAATGTCAATTAATTTCACTATTTCAAACGAATTTATTTGCAATCACATATTTTGAGGGATTACAATGATAAATTTATGGAGCACGAAACGCACTTGACATTAATTTGCTTGGTTTTAAAACCAAGTTTAAGAACAAACCTTTCTATGGCAACATTTTTCTATTCAATGCAAATTCAAATCATAATGCTAAATACAAGTGTGGGGGGAGATAAAGGAGAGTGCACATCTCAATTCATTCACCATTTGCATAAATCACATTTTAGTTTCGACATATTTTTGCATGTAATGGTTAAACTACATTTTCTTTTACAAGTTATTTTGCATTTGATCCATCTTTGGGTCCTCCAGTTTTTTTTTTTGAAATGGTATTTTGTATACAACATCACATGTAAATAAACTTCCTTTACTTTTAGGAAAAAATTAAACAGCAAGGACACTGTATATCTTAAGTGCCGAGGGGAACTCACATTGAATTTCATTTTTTTTAAATTTTGCATTCAATTTTCTTTTGCATTTGCATTCTTTAAAAAAAATTCTTCATCTTTTGCATCTGCATTTTATTTTTTTAAAAAAATTTGCATAAATTTTTCATGATTTTTATGACTTTGATTTATTTAAAAAAAAACACGATATAGTGAGTGTATAGTCTAGGTCATTCGATGAGAATTTTAGCGAGTAATTGGTTTTTAATAGAAATCAGAATGAAAAGTTTGATTAACAAGTGATAATAGTGAAACTAGTATATAGGTTGCCTCACGGGTGACTGCTATGAAGTTTATTCTAATTTGTAATCATTGTTTAAAGAGTGATTGACCTAAAGTACGTGCATTAACATTTTTAAATGTTTAATTCTAAGTGATGCAGAGGTGATTTTGCGTAAATCTCTCTAAAAAACATATAAATAAATAATAACCCAATGGTATCCAATATTTCTAGTATATCTAGCGTTGGTGTGCAAACTCGCCAAGCTCTTTTCCAACTCTCACGTAAGCTCGCAAGGCAGTGCATGAGTGGTATACCTTGGTCTCATTTTATGAGATTGGGAACCTAAGGATTACTGACCTTTTTTGACATAATCAGCGTTTGTTTGCACAATCCGCCAAGCTCTGTCCTTACTCTTACGTAGGCCCGCAAGGCAGTGAATGGGTGGTATACCTTGGTCCATAAGTTAGGTATATGTAAATAATAATAATAATATTCTTTTATATAAATAATTAAAATAAAGAGAGAGTGGTAATTGAAATCTAAGTGTCCTTTGATTTTATTGGCTTGAACTTGTTATACAAAAGGAAATTGAGAAATTACTTTGCAAATTTTGACAATCAAATAAAGAATTTATTTTATAATTGCACTGTGTTTCCAACTGAAATAACTGACCAAACTAGCGTCCAATGTGACGAAGACTTGATTTTTGCTAGAAATTCTTGATCAGTTGACAAACTTTAATTCCTTGATTTTGACTAAAACAAATACACATTACAATATCGTACTTATTTGAATATAAATCGAGTTTTTATTCGTAAATAAATTTGCATTCATTCGCATTAGATTAGGATATCGCATTTTGCATTTGGATTTTGTAGGTAGTATCCGCTGAAAACCCTCACGAGACAACACTCGTCCTACTAGGGACACCTAAAGATTTAATGGCTTGTTGCATACGCTCAATACAATCGTGTTTTCTACAAAAGTGTGGCCTATTTAGTTTTATTTAGTTTATTAGAGGATGAATAAAAAGATAAGTGTAGGGGTATTTGATGTACACGTAAAAGTGTACATTTTTATGCTCGCATTTTATCTATTTCATGCAAATAAAAGTTACATGAAGGGTATTTTTACATGTTTTCACAAATTCATGAAAATTCTTTCAATCATCATTCATTTTGGGCAAACATAGGTTTTTGTGCATATTTTATTGTTAAGAAAATTATCTGCACATTTTCTATAATTGTTTATTTTTTTGCAGATATTTAGTTGAAAAGTTGATAGCTTCGTTTGTGCATGCAATTAATTTGAAGATTTGAGCAAGAAATTGGTCCAAAGAAGAATGATTTGAAGCCTTGGATTTTTGATGCAAAAGAAAGAGATTTCAAAGGGTACAAAGCTCAGAGTGAAAATCCTCTTATCAAACAAGTTTAAAGCTCATAGAAGACTCCTATTTACAATTACAAGCTACATATCACGAAGAAAAGGAAAAAGGCCCATTTGTATTTTAGGAAGGAAATATTTTTATTACTTGGAGCTTAAGGCAAAACACCCTATAAATACCCATGTACCCTCATTGAATCTATGGAATTCATTAAACCTTTTGATTGTAATCCTTTATTTGGAGTTAGGAAATAAAGAGTCTCTTTTCTTCTTTTTCTTTAATGGCTTCTTTCCCTTTTTATATTTCTTTTTGTTCATATTTTATTATGAGCTAATCCCCATCAATTTAGGGGGTAATGATGCTCTCCAGTTAAATTGAAATAAAAAAATGCTTTTACAATTCTCTTCTTTTGGATCTTACTTTTCTTTAGATATTTTTCTATTCTTGTTTATACATGTATTTTTGATAGCATACGTTGGTTTATCCCAAATAGGCTATGCTTAAATTAATAATAAACTAAATAGAGAATTATCTACATATATGAACCATGGAATCATTAATAATAATTGGCATAGAATTGAATTTGATAATCTATGTTTGATTTACCCCTTAATAGGTCATGCTTAGATAGATTTTGTATCAAATATGTTAATATTTCCTAAATAATTAATAAGTGGATTGATTTGTATGTTTAAATTTGATGATTTATACTTCTCTATTTAAGGTTGATATTTCATACTTAAAGTAGATGTATAAATCATTTCCATTTATTAAAAAAGATATTGTAGAAATTATCTTTTGTTATTTGATGAAATTAGAGAGTTATTTATTTCCCTAAATTATTCCTCAATCACGGTAGTTTCCTCTTCCATTACTCTTTTTGCACTTTTAATTTAGAACTTCTCTCAACTTCTTGGTTTAATTTGATTAAATAAATAGAATTATTTTTTTCCCTGTGGATTCAACACCCACTTGCCTACATACTACAATTATATGCCGTGCACTTGCGGTTTTATTACGATATATTGCGTGTTTTCTTATCAATAGAAAATATCCCGATCAGGTATTGGTAAAAAAAATTATAAGATTCAGATTCAAATTTGGATTTTGAAATTTCTATTAGTCAATTTATGTTAATTTTTGTCTAATTATGATAGAGTTAAGGGTATGCCCAAGGGGCATATATGTAATTTGTTACATATATTTAACTCGATAACCAATCTTTTTCGAAATTAAAGGTATTTTCTATCTATTATATACTTGATATAACGTGTTATATTGATTAATCATTTTAATTAAAAGTATATTTAATTAAAAATCCATAAATGATATGTTTTGTGATCGTAGTTACAAAGTATTGCAACAATAATTAATTGATCACAATGAAAATAAACATATTGTTTAATATATTCCTAGTCAAGATGTATCAAGATTGGATATCAGTACATCTTTTGAGACTAGAGTACGCAATTCTCTCCAAATGTTGGGCAGTGTATTACTCATGATCGCCGAGGCCACTAAGGGGTTATGTACTGATAGTTACTGGATAACTATAGAATGACTCACTTGACAGTTTTCTATTGGTTAATATAACTAAGGTCAAACAAAAAATATCGATGTGACAAAATTACACGGTTATCTTGACTTGAGAATACTTTTGTTCTTCAATGTGGAAGCTCCGCTTTGATTATAGTTAAATCATGACACGAGGTCCATCGAACGACTATAGTTGGGTCGAGTGGAAGCATTGGAAGTGAAACACTATTCAAGAGAGGATTCGTCTCAGTTATATGAGGCTAGTATCACGGTCAATTGAAGTAAACTTAAAATCAAAGTCTTTAGCCAGAGTAGTTTGGTTAATACCAATTACTATTATTGGACATAGGACTTTGTGTTTAGACTATAGAGTTTAATACGGACGTTATTGGAACTTGATCGTTACAAAATTCCATAAGTCCAAAGTGATATAGTTTTGACAAAGAAAATTAGTATAAATAATTGTCACTATCAGATAACACTTAAATAAGTAAAATTGGATTTTATCCAAAAGATCTGTAAGCGACAAATTTGGCCAAAATGTCATACCACTAACTAAGGTGGTGTGTGCACGTTAATATTCAAATTGATCAATATTAATCGCTAACTGAATTTACACATTGAGTGGCATAACCGTAATGATGGATTCTCTTAAAAACCACACGATTTAGTTAATTTATAAATTGTTGTAAATTAATTACATTAACTAATATTTAAGAAATATTAATTATTATTTAATTTAGTTGATGTTTGGGAGTTGATTTGTGATTATTCGAATGCATTTATAAAAGTTATATTTGCATGCATTGATATACAATATCGACGTAAATTTAAACGGGTTTAAATAAAAGATAATTACATGAAGTTATTTATGAAAATTTTATATCATTTGATGGCATGTTGTTTCATCCATACCATGTGAAGAGAGAGAGGTGGGGAGAGAAATAATCAAGGGAATTATTTAGGGAAGTTTTAATTAAAGAACAAGAAAGGTTTCAATCTTTCGATTAAAACAAATCCACGAATTTATTTCCTAAAGACAATTTCATTCATTCTTTCTTTCACTTTTCTCTTCTCTCCTTCTAACCTTCCATGGCTGAAAACAAAATAAAAAATTTCCAAAGTTTTATCAACTCCAAATCAAATTCAAACTTCAAAAATAATGGAACATAAGTGATTCATCCATATATTGCAAGGATTGAGTGTGGATCTTGGAGATCTAAGGAGATATCTTCCAAAATGTGATCTTTATGGCTACATCTTAAGGTAATCATCCTATCATATTTTTATATTTATTATATCTTATTAGAATAATTCAGATCCTTTGTGTATACATCTTATCATGATAATATGTTATATCTTATCAACATAGTTTAGATTTTATTTCTTATACAATGAATTTGTATGTGCATATGTTGTTTAATCTATTAACTGCTATTGTTTAGAAATTAAAGTATGAAAAAAGAGATTTTTTTTTGATTTGAAACTAGTTGTTGTATATATTTAAATTGAATGTATTGTTTAGATCTTAACCATACCTGAAATTATGTCATGAAATAGTATGAAAATTTACATATAATTTAGTGGAAATTAGGGAGACATCCCTATCATACTTTCATATTGTAAAGCTGGTCCCTGTCAAAGTTTCATTGCAAATCCGGTCCCTATTTTCTAGAAACAAAGAAAAATTATTGCTGAAATGTTAGCAACTTTTATAAATAAGTGCTGATATTTCAGCAACTTTTCCTGTCAAATTTTCATTGTAAATCCGGTCCCTATTTTCTAGAAACAAAGAAAAATTATTGCTGAAATGTCAGCAACTTTTATAAATAAGTGCTGATATTTCAGCAACTTTCATACACTGTGTTCACAGTGTACATAAATATTGCTGAAATGTCAGCAACTTTTATAAATAAGTGCTGATATTTCAGCAACTTTCATATCAGTTTACAGAAAAATTGTGGAAATGTCAGCAACTTTTATGAAAAGTTGCATCATGCTCTGCAATAATCGTGAATAAAAAACAGGGACCTAATTTACACTGAAATTTAGTGAAGGACTTTTCGTGTATTTTGAACCTTAATAAGGACCTGTGCCAAAAGTACCCTATAATTTAATTATTTTGATTATCAATTATTTTGGTTGTTATTTATATTATTTCAATTCAAAATTAAAAAGGACTTTAGTGTAAAATCAAAAATTTAAGTTGAATTCTTTCTAAGTCAAAACTAGTTTTCATGTTGTTGATTTTAAATTGCAAACATATGAAATTGTAAGCCTTACTTGTGCATGTTATTTTGAATTCTAATATTGTTTTATTATTATGTTCGCGCACGCGCGCGCGTGTCATTTCAGTTCAAAATTTATAATCAGTCTTTTATGTAAAGTTACAAAATTAATGTTAAACCCTTCCTCAAGGTAAAATTTGATTTCAAATTGTTAGCATTTGATTTCAAAACATGTAAGTAATTTAAAACAATTTTAGTGTGTGTGTGTGTATGTATAAGATCAATTGTTATTTTACATAATATAAAGTAAAAATATACATGCAATTATTTGCGTATAAGTTTAAAATGTTTTGAAAACAAGCTAAATACAAGTTGAAAGAATGCCAAAAGATTTCATTCTTTATCTCTCATTAATTTTCTCAT
Organism: Allium fistulosum; assembly: GCA_030737815.1. Taxonomy (NCBI): domain Eukaryota; kingdom Viridiplantae; phylum Streptophyta; class Magnoliopsida; order Asparagales; family Amaryllidaceae; genus Allium; species Allium fistulosum. Next base: position 907,257,326 of record CM060903.1, read on the forward strand.
AAATGCCTTTTACTATTCTTTTAATGTCAGTTAAATGCAACATTGCCCATTAATTATTTGATTCTTTTTTGTCAAATCTATTTATTTATGTAACTTATGTTATTTATTTCATTTAATGTCTAAGTAGACTTTGACAAACACATATTTGTATATAAACTTTCATATTCAAGTTTAAAGTTGTATGTGGCAATCATTTCTTATATAAATTGACAATGAATATGTTGTAGATGCAAAGCCCAACATCAATATACACATACATTAACTATATACGCCTTATGTTATGTTGCACTTGCATTATTCACATATGAGTGTATATGATATGCTCATTATCATATGTATAGTTTAAATTAAATTAAAACTTCATTTTAAAACAATTTGAATAAAATAAGATTTTATTTAAAAACTTTGTTAAATTGGATCTAATATTCTTTTAGACTTCATAGGCCTATAGATCCAACATATGAATTTTTTGAAATCTATATATTTCCCCCGCTTCCAATGGGCACAGTTCCAACAATGGCATCAGAGCGAGATTGGTTAAGGCATTCACCTGGTACATTGGATGTCCTAGATTTGATCCGTATAATTAGCATGATAAAGGGTTCTCACATTGTGATCTGCGACGAAGCATTGCCTCTTACCCCTACATGTCATGCGATGGTTGTGCTAGTCGTAAGGTTGCATGTAAAACTCGCTAATGAGGTACCTAGTTGTGTCACCCTAAAGGAGTTTGGGTCGGAGTAACAATTGTATCAGAGCCTAATAGCCTTTGTAGTCTCAATTAGTCATGTTAGGGATAACCAATTTAACTTACCAATTCAGCAGAGTGTCGAGAAAAGTAGTGTCTAGGCTTGGGTTTGGGTAGTCAAGTACCTGCCCTCCCTGGCTATTGGTCTGACTCTAAAAGTGAAGTGAGCTCAAATGTTGCCCCTAATAGAAACGGATTAATTTCAATTGGGCCTTAAGTTAATTTTCAAAATTATTTTGTAAATTAAAAATGAATTTTAAATTTAAAAGTTAAATTTAAAAAGAAATACATTATAAATATTATAATGTGATTTCAAAATTTATTGAAATTAAAAAGTGAAATTTTTAATTTAAAATGGGAGTTAAATTTAAAATAAAAAGTATGTTATAAATGTTATAATATGATTTTCAAAACTGTTTTGATAATTTGTAAATTAATTTCGAAAATTAATTAATTATTAATTAGATTGATAAATTAAATAAATTAATTAAATAGTTAATTAATTAAATTATATATAATATATATATAATGGTATATGTTACGTTATCTTGAACTATTTAAGGTGATGTAAGTATATGTGAATTTATGAAATTATAACAATTAATTAAAATTATTAAATTAAATTAATTAATTAAATATTAATTAATAAATAATGTAATACACATATATATTGACATGTGTGTAATTATAAATGTTATGGTATACATATTCAATATAAAATGTTTAATTGAATAATATAATATTGATTAAAATGCTAGTTAATTATTATTTAAATTAATTAAATAAGATTTAGTTAATAATATTGATATAAGATTATACATAAGACTATTATATAAGTTAAGTAAATTATAAAAGTTATATAATACGAATGTTTAACAAAAGGTGGAACAATAGGAAACCATATTTAGATTTAAAGAATAAATACATACGTATACAACTATTAAATACGTTCGTAATTTGGTCACTTACGTGTTTTTTTGCCTAAGACCGTGTATTGTCTTTTATGAATTTCGAAATCTATAAGCAATGCAAGTATACAGATATTTGATCCATATACGATCACATATAAATGTTATATAGTGAACAGTCATAATTCGTAACGTATGAAACCTCGATGAAATTAATTCATTGAAATAAGCAAGTAAACTATAGTATGAGATCGTGTATTCAATATAATTTATTACAATGATGATCTTGTTGTGTTAAATGTAACACTTGATCAAAGGCTACAAGATAGATCTAAGAATTTGATCGCTGAAATGTCCGTTTGATCAGTTCATATAAAGTGAAATTTATTTGATATCCTTAAAAGTTAAGGATGACCAAATGCACTTTTGTAAAGAGTTCGCCATAATATCATATTAAGAATTTTCTTTGTATGGTTCGACCATTTAGAAAGGAAATCAAATGTATAAGAGTGGACGTAGCCTATGGCCCAGTTACGATGAAGAGGATGAATGGTCATTTCTACTTCATAAAAAAAATTCAAAAACAAGAATTGTAAAATAATAATAGATATTTAACATTGTAATGTGGAATATGATTTCTATTTCGAAGAGTATTTTCACATAGAAAATTGTTTTCTATGATATTTATTTCTTTGTATTTAAGATACTTGATCTGAAAATTCTCGACCGTAAACCAGTTACAATAAATGAAATGAATAGCCTATATTAAGTGGCTGAATGGAGCTTCGTATTTCATACACTATTACAGTAATAGCGGAAATAGTAGGAGCATACCATATAGCACTTATTGGTCGCATCAAGTTATGAAAATTGTTTTCGTAAAACATACCAATTATTATTTATGAAATAATAGTAATTTTTCAGTATTGACTGAAAAATAGACATAGTTTTATTTCAATATGAATATTCATTATAAATAAAGCTATAGGATTGGTATCTTTTATGCACTGGAAAATATAGAAGTATCTAAATTTATTTGCAATATTTTGAAATTATGGACTAAGCCACAGTTTTAAGAAATAATTTTTATTATATGATTATGAATCATATGGTACTTGTAAATTATATCTTAGATAATTAAGGGAAAAGCACCCGTTTAGTGGGAGCACAATAAGAGTTGATGAACTCTATGGGTTGATACATATAGATGTATGTAATCGAAAGTCTATTAATTCCAAAATGGTTCCACACACTTTGTTGTATTCACCAGTGAATTATCATAAATACGAACATGTGTATATGATACACATATGGTATGTTAATAATGAGTTCATAGAATATAAAAAAAAGTAAACAAAATAAGATGCAATAGAAAATAAAAATGATTTGATTTCCTCGAATTGGTGAGTATTTTGGAAGGAGTTTCGAACATACCTAAAAATGAATAAAAATTCAATCCTCCCTATCTCTACTACTAATAATGATAATTCAATGAATACAAAATGCACCGTGTCTTTTCGAATTTCCCAAATAACCCTTCTCACATTTTAACCTCATAATATTACTACTGCCTACTTACCCAAACCTAAAAAACCCTAACTCCAGATCCAGGCGATTCCATAGACATCATCTTCTCCAACGATCAAGATACTTTAACGCGAGCAATTCTAGTCCCAACTTCTCTTTCAATGAACCACACAAACTAGGTCTGAGTCGACACTATTCCAGATCCACCGTACGATTAACACTTACAGATTGATCGACGATCGATTAGGTAAGCTCACTGATCTATGGTGCTTGATTTAACGTCTACCGATGCCCTGTGTTTCTTATGCTTAGTTTTATTCAGCAGTATTTTGATTCTCATGCTTAATTTTATTCAGCAGTATTTCCAATTTTGACTTCTATTCATCCCTTTCTTACCCTCATTTTCGTAGTCATGTCAGTGCTTGCGCTTATACTGTTGTAATATATAATGGGAAATGGAAGTGTGTAATTGTAATCGACTTTTAGGTATGGGTACTAAATTGAGGTCTTTGCTATTTGTTTTCATGAGAAATAAAAGCAACTTCGAAAGGAAGGAAAAGAGACCACAAAGTGCAATTCATAGGCCAGCATAGTGAAAACGGAGAGCTTAATCTATGGATTCATTATATTAATTAATTTATGACCTGAAACTAGACCCAACATTTTTTATCGAATACAAATGAGAATGGGTGTATGTGTAATGTACAATGCTGTATAGATTTATAATCTCAATATGGCTATTAGGCTAGGTCATACGCGGTTTCACTAGATCTTATATGGCTATTATAGTAAGTCATGTTTGATTCAAAATGTGTATAATTTTAGTCCTTTAACCAATATCTTCATGCATAATATTCCTTAGTTTCATTTATATCCCTATCATCTCTTCTTTTGCTACTGATCTTTGTTTCAGATAGTTCCATCAACGGAGAAAAAATAACCATTAATTAGCTATGGATCAATCAATGAAGAGTCTATGGCCTTTATAAGATGTGTATGATAGATAAAATTATGGTAACAACTAAATTTGTCTTTTTTCTATTTTTTTGGATTTCATCAAAGTATTCAATATGAAGTTGTTATTTACTGTTGAGACTTGGTTTTGATTCATGACACAAAGCTATCACTACGACGTACAGATTTGACGACTGCTACGACGAGAATATGTACTATAAGGAGACAAGACTTCAAAACCGGTGCATCAATTTTATTATTTTTTGATTTTGAGTCTTAGGTCAATATTGTTAAAATCTCTCCTCGGCGACGTATATATTAGCTTATATATTTTATCATTCTATTTTCAATTTTTTTATACATACATATAAGCATATAAATAAATTATAAAAGTGTGAAAGTTATATATATTTTTATATATGAAAATTGTGTATATTGCACAAAATTCACCAGGTCAGTCGACTGACCCAGAGGTCCAGTCGACTGACACTGGAAAATTTGTGCAACATGCACAGTGCACAGATATATGAATATATATTTAAATTCGTTTGAATATTCAGTCGACTGACCCAGAGGCTCAGTTGACTGAATTTCTATAACAGCTACTTTTTGAAAAGACACGACTTTTTGTGAACAGTTACGAACCTCTAACGAAAAGATTTGGATGCAACACTTCAATCGAATCTCTTCACCAACAGTCGCTGCTCTCTAACCTTTATAAATACATACTTCAACTTCATTTCAAAACACAGAATCTTAATCTAATTCTCTTATCTTTGCTAATTTATCTCTCTTGATTCTATTTGAAATATACTATCAAATATTCTGCATTAAAGCAATTTTATATCTTTCTATTCTTCATAAACTTCATATATATATATATATACACTCGAGGAGAAGATTATAGGAAGGGTGTACTGCAAGTGACAAATCCGTGTTATTAGAACACACAAAGTCAAAACAATCTTTTGTATTTGTTGAAGTCCTGTTCTGCTGCTCAGGCGTGTGAAGTCCTCTTCGGCTGCTGAGGCAAAATCATGTTCCGCTGCTCAGGTCCTTATTCGGCTGCTCAAGGGTTGTATAGACCTGTTCCTCCGGGTTAAGTGAGGGTTATTGTTTTAGTGAAATTCCAGAAGGAGTCTGGGACTGGACGTAGGACGGTGCTCCGAACCAGTATAAAAATCTCTAGTGTCATTTTTACTATACTTCTTTTATATTCCGCACTATTTACCGTATAGCTATCATCACTACACTCTGTATTATCATATATCTATATTACACGATCCATAGCACACATTCATTTGATATCAGAGCAAGGTCATCATATAACCGTAACACAGTTATCTGATAATCTAATAATATGGACACTAACACTAGCACTGGCATTAAGACTAGCTTCATTGAAGGACAATCCACTGCACATCCACCACTATTTAATGGCATGAATTATAACTATTGGGCCACACGAATGAGAATATATATGCAAGCAAATGGTTTTGATTCATGGAATATTACTCAGAAAGAATACACTATTCCTACTGAGGAGTATTCTACTTGGTCAAATACACAGAAACTAGATGCCACAGCTAATGCAAAAGCCATGAATATGTTGTTTTGTGCCTTAGAAAAAAATGAGTTTAACCGTGTTAGCATGTGTAATACTGCATATGAAATATGGCGTACACTTAAGGTTACACACGAAGGAACCAACAAGGTAAAACAAAGCAAAATATCCATGCTCAAAAGTCAGTTTCAAAACTTTAGAATGAAAGAAAATGAATCTATAAATGATATGTATTCAAGATTTCAGGATATCTACCATTCATTAGTAGGACTAGGAGAAAAATATTCAGACTTTGATATTGTATCCAAAATTCTTAACTCTTTAACGGATGAATAGGAAAGAAAAGTTCTTGCAATTGAAGAAGCAAACGATATTTTCCAAATAACTCCGGAAGAGTTAATAGGAAATCTAATGTCCTATGAAGTGAATTTGCAGACTAAATGAATTCAATCTCAAGATAAAAAGAATATAGCATTCCATGCAGAACAAAAAGAATCAAATTCAGACAAAGACGACCTATTCTTTATTGCCAAAAATTTCAAGAAATTCTTGAAATATAGAAAAGGAAACAGAAATAATGGCAAGAGAAGCTCAAACAGCAATAAACCACCGTCTTCATCAGTATTGGAGTGCTTTAACTGTCACAAAAAGGGGCATATACATAAGGATTGTCCGAATCAAAAGAAAGAATATCGCAATAAAAGGAAGGACAATTTCAGAAGGAAATCTTTCTCAGTTACATGGGATGATTCAGACTCCTCTTCCTCATCAGAAAGTGAGAGTAACAGCGATGATGAACAAACCAATGTATGCTTTATGGCCAAAGATAATGAGGTTAGTGATTTAACTTTCGATGATATGATAGAAATAAATTCTGAATTATTAGATACTTTAAAAAGTCTCAAAAGAAAATATAAAGAGGCTGTAGAAAATCAGAACAAGGCAGAATTCAAAAGAGATATGCTTAAAGATGAGAAGAAAATATTAGAAGAAGAACTTGAGAAAACTCAAGAATCACTTTCAAATGTTAATTCTCAATTTATATTATTGAGTCAAGAAATTGAAACTCAAAAAGAAAAGAATGATGGTCTTGTTTCTGAAAATCATGTTTTAAAAACTAATATAAAAATGGTTGAACTAGAAAATTCAAGTCTAAAGACCAAACTAGAAGGAATCACTAAAAACGTTTCAAATTTTAATAAAGGAAGAGAAAATTTATCTAGACTTATTGAGAATTCATAACCTGTTAACAATAAAAATGGTTTAAGATATAAGAAGAAAGTCAAGAGTTCACAATCTAATAATTTAAACAAAGTTAACTATGATAAAACACCCACATCTTCAAAAAGACTAGTTTCTAAAACTATAAATATATGGGTACCTAAAACTAATAACAAGTTAATAAGGAAAAAGTATATTAGTTCATTTATAGAAGATGTTCATAATAATGAAAATTATATTTATAAAGGTTCAACCACACCCAAATGGGTATGGTTTCCAAAAAATTAGGAAATTATAAGAACCTTGGGTATCACATGCTTTAAATGTTCATTGTTTTCTGATACCTTACATTATAAGTAGTAGTTATTTTGTTCTATATTGTTAACACTTATGTGGAATATAATATTTGTTATCATATAAACTCTCCTTTTCCTCGATGACAAAGGGGGAGAAAGATATTGCTCTAACACTATTTGTAGGAATAAACAATGCAAGCACAGATTAAGGGGTAAGCATAGGATGGAGTAAGTTGTTATTTTATTTTATAAAAACATTAGTCTTTATTTCGTATGGCTTTTATTAAATAGCCACTCTATTCATATTATTTCCAGACTCTTGTTAATGGTATTTTAATATATGAATAATCATTTCTTTCATAATATCTATCAATGCTTCATACCTTTAATTTCTTATTCCTTTTTGTCGATGACAAAGGGGGAGAAATATTATTACTAACATTAAGAATGCAGGATATAGAGTATCAAAGATTCAGGGGGAGTAAGTATTTATATTACATATACAGTCGAAAATCTATATTTATTTACAGGTTGTCATCAATCAAAAAGGGGGAGAATGTTGAGACTTAGTTTTGATTCATGACACAAAGCTATCACTACGACGTACAGTTTTGACGACTGCTACGACGAGAATATACTACAAGGAGACAAGACTTCAAAACCGGTGCATCAATTTTATTATTTTTTGATTTTGAGTCTTAGGTCAATATTGTTAAAATCTCTCCTCGGCGACGTATATATTAGCTTATATATTTTATCATTCTATTTTTAAAATTTTCATACATATATATAAGCATATAAATAAATTATAAAAGTGTGAAAGTTATATATATATTTATATATGAAAACTATGCATATTGCACAAAATTCACAAGGTCAGTCGACTGACACTGGAAAATTTGTGCAACATGCACAGTGCACAAATATATGAATATATATATTTAAATTCGTTTGAATATTCAGTCGACTGACCCAGAGGCTCAGTTGACTGAATTTCTGTAACAGCTACTTTTCGAAAAGACACGACTTTTTGTGAACAGTTACGTACCTCTAACGAAAAGATTTGGATGCAACACTTCAATCGAAACTCTTCACCAACAGTCGCTGCTCTCTAACCTTTATAAATACATACTTCAACTTCATTTCAAAACAAAGAATCTTAATCTAATTCTCTTATCTTTGCTAATTTATCTCTCTTGATTCTATTTGAAATATACTTTCAAATATTCTGCATTGAAGCAATTTTATACCTTTCTATTCTTCATAAACTTCATATATATATATATTTATACTCAAGGAGAAGATTATAGGAAGGGTGTACTACAAGTGACAAATCCATGTTATTAGAACACACAAAGTCAAAACAATCTTTTGTATTTGTTGAAGTCCTGTTCTGCTGCTCAGGTCCTTGTTCGGCTGCTCAAGGGTTGTATAGACCTGTTCCTCCGGGTTAAGTGAGGGTTATTGTTTTAGTGAAATTCCAGAAGGAGTCTGGGACTGGACGTAAGACGGTGCTCCGAACCAGTATAAAATTCTCTGGTGTCATTTTTACTATACTGCTTTTATATTCCGCACTATTTACCGTATAGATATCATCACTACACTCTATATTATCATATATCCATATTACACGATCCATAGCACACTTTCATTTACAACTATTTTTCTTAATCAAATTGTCTTGAAATTTCTGGAAACAAGTTCTTAATATTGATAATTCCCTAAACACGTCTCTTGAGTTTATTGCCCTCAAGTATATTTTAGTTCATTTTATTAGGATGCTTATTTATACATATTTATATTAGAATGTTATTTTTATACTAATCATAATATTCGCCTAATCCACTCTATTTATAAAACTATATTTTATTTCTCCTTTTTAGTATTTGGCAATGTATTTCATTTTCACGTTATTATTATGATAATTTTTTTTATTAATTATTCCTTTTGTTTTCTAGCAAATAGAGATTTTCCTTTCGAAATGTTTGTACTGTAATTTTTCTATATAATGATTTTCTTTCTTATTTTGGAAAATAGTAATAACACATTTGAGGTCAAACATCCAAAAAAATGTATATGACATAAGAAATAATAAGCAAAACGATAGGTTGTGCAATTGGCAATTAGGTAAACTAAACCATGGATAATTATCAATTACATTCAAATATTTTTTATACTACTATACAAAAAATTTATGAAAAGTACAATCAAACATGACCATTTAGTATCCAGAGATAAAAACACTAATTTTGCGTTTTGAAGCAAAAAGGTAGCTCATGATATACATAATGTTATATCGTTAAGATAACAAAGGTGCATGACACATTTTATTTTTTTGCATTTTTTGCTGCTTCTAAGAAGATCAATATTCAGTGCTTGCTAAGTCAATGCCAAGTTGGCAACTTATGTTATTCCATTTAACCATATTTTATTCCTTAGTGGTTCATAAATTAATATATACTCCACCTGCCCTTTTTTTGTTTAAATGGTTTTACAGCTATGATGTGAAGCATTGTTATGGTTAAACATTTAGCTACACATGTTCGGTCCAGCTTGACTAATATTGTCACCTTCAGAATAACCTTTGTTGCTTGAAATATAAAGAGTTTTTTTATATGAGGAATACCATTCAGTATTTGTAATTATAATGTTACTTTCAAAGTACAACATAATATTCTTAGGAGGATACTGAAGATATTCAAGTGATGTCACCTTCAAATTGTATTGCTTGCTCTCCTAACTATTTGTATATGTTAGTTGAACTCTATTTGAGTTTTTTGAGATGATGGATTTGGTCCATTAGGCATAAACTCATAGCGCTCATAATATGCCGAAAACATTTTTGATTAGCTACGCAGTTCAGATGGAATTATAAAGGCAATGTGGTGGAGTTGGTTCAACTTGCCAACGATAACATGAAAAGCTAAAAAGGAAGAAAATGGCTTATTTTGTTTAATTGGTCTAACTACTACACACTTGCCTATTGTGATTTCTGCATACCGTTTGTTTCTGTTTTGAATGTTCATTGTAATCGTTTGTATGTAAATGTCAGAATATATAAATTAAGGTGGATATTTAGTTTTTGCTTTATAAACTTTTATAGATATTTATTTTTATTGTATATTTAAAAAAGGCAACTTATTATGTTATTCATATACCGTGTTTGAAGTCTGTTATGTTTTTTGTATGTTGTTATTCATATGCAGTTTTGTAGCTGGTTTCATGATGTTTTGTTGTTGGACTTAGACATATTACTTTTGAAGTTGTTCAATACTACTGTTTGTTTGGTGACACTACTGATATTTTGATGTTGTGTTTGAAGTTATTTATCTTGCAGTCCGCTAATTTTTATAATTTATTTCATGCTGTTTTGATGTTGTACGAATTCATTTTTGGTTCAGTTTTCTATAGTTTTTTAAGTTATGTTTAATTTTACAGCAGTTCAAATGTTATTCTGAACCAGTTACCAGAGTTTTCACTCTTTATGTTGTCATACACACACATATTGGAAGGTTCAATGACACCTTTGTTTTGCAGCATTCCTAAAACCCATTTCCACTACCCATTCCGAAGAGAAAGTGGTATTAATTAATTCAGAATGTGGGGTGGAAATCAGAGGGCTATATATATGCTGCACTATTCGAGGTGTGTGTGTACACACACACACACACACACACACATATATACACACACATACATATACATATATATACATATATATACATACATATATATACATACATATATATATACATACATACATATACATACATACATACATACATATATATACATATATATATATATATATATATATATATATATATGACGATCATAGCTGTAAACGTGAAGTCTTCCATTTCCACTACCCATTCCGAAGAGAAAGTGGTATTAATTAATTCAGAATGTGGGGTGGAAATCAGAGGGCTATATATATGTTGCACTATTCGAGGTGTGTGTGTACACACACACATACACACACACACATATATATACACACATACGTATACATATATATACACATACATATACATATATACATACGTATATATATATACACATATACATATGTACATATATATATACATATACATACGTACATATATATACATATACATACATACATATATATACACATATACATACATATATATATATATACATATACATATACATACATATATATATACATATATATACATACATATATATATATGATGATCATAGCTGTAAACGTGAAGTCTTCCTTTTGAGCAAAAATAACACTGGAAGAAAATGGAAACGCTAATTCTCCTTTATCATTTTTTGATTAACCTGCAATTGCATGCTAACCCAAAAAGCATCGATGATGATTACATGTAATCATATGCTTCAATATGTTGGTTACTAAGGGGTAAAGAAATTTTCAATAATTAACGTGCACACACACAATAATAATAATAAATTAGGGGATAAAACATCATACTCATATTGTTGAAAATGACAACAAATCCCAAGTTTATGGGTAACTTCAATGATATCCATTCTTAATTAAAGATTCTAAGACGTTACCAATTACTATCATGCATTTAAATTTAAATTTTAAAATTATGAAGCAATTTATAGAAAATTGTAGAATCTTGGACAAAATGCCCCGTTATATAGAGATGTCCATAATAAATTGCGCATGATAGCTAAATGCACAATTACCCAGAAGGAATCGAGTTCAATAATAGAAATGTCCAGTATCATTGGCTTTGCGATTTTCATTAGTTTTTCAGGTACTTCTAACACCTCAATATTGGGCGGTGGCTATGCCGAAGCTCGATATTGGGGTGTAATGGGCGGTGGCCTTGTCGGAGCTCATTATAGGGGTACCTGAGTTTTTTCCTTTGATACTTGTACTTAGAGGATCATATGTTTTTCTCAAAAAAAAAATGTTCAACTAGAAAAGCAGTGCTATTTAACTACTTTTCAACCACTCAACAATATTTGTTCTCACATTCAAAATTAGAAAAAATAACAATTTTTTTAGGTGGTTACTATTCTAAAGTATTTTTTGGCAAAGCAAATAAGTAATCAAATTGTTTATGTGCAAAGCAATTCACATGTCCCAAAGTGAGCAAATGCAAATCCATTTGGACTGCATATATACTCGTGATACATAATGATGTATCGATAAAGAGTAATCAAACTTTGTTGAACGAAGTACGATTAATTATGAGTGAAGTTGAGATAATTTCTTTCTATAAGGTCGTGTACTTAAGAATAGTACATAAGGTTAATATTAATTTCATCTAAAGAATAGTTTATAAAACCACACAAGATAAGGGTTTATAAGAACCCCAACATATGCTAGGCCAAGGAGTTGGCAGATTGTGCGAGTCGAAAGACTACTCATAATTGAAAGTGACTATGGATCGTATAATATGGAATATTAAATAATCTATCTACTTGTATAGAATGTAAGTATAAAATTAAAGCAGTAAAGTAAATGACATCAGGAATTTTTATACTGGTTCGAACTTTCACGTTCTACGTCCAGTCCCAGACTCCTTCTGGAATTCAACTATCAACCATCTCTTAACCTGGAGGAATAGGTATTACACCGCCTGAGCAACTGAACAGTACTTCAACCACCTAAGCAACTGAGTAGGACTTTTACTTGCCTGAGCAACCGAATAAGACTTCAATTATAAAGAGATATCTGACTGATTATGCTATTTGAATAGCATAGATAAGTCTTTATAGTACACCTTTCCTATAATCTTCTCCTTTATGGTATATCATGTATTTCATGAAGAAAGGAAGTTTATTTGATCAAAATAGCAGTAAACTTGAATGTACAAGTGATCAAAACAGAGTTTCCATATATAAAATGCTTTGAAATAGCAAGAATATATAGAATTAAGAATAAGAAAGAATTGATGTCTTAGATGCTGGATATTTTCCATATTTATAGAAATTAAAATGTTGTATACGTTCGTGAAGGGCAACCATGTAGAGATATAGAAGTAATCTTTCGAATCAAGAGTTATTACTGTTCATTAAAAAGAAGCATCCTTTCAAAAACTAGCCGTCATGAAACTTCAGCCGTCTGAATTAAATATTTCAACCAGCTGAATCAAGTAAAATTTAAAACAGCAAGAAATTATTGCAAAATAGAGACAATTCAGCCGTTTGAATATTATAAGTCAGCCGGCTGAATGTTCATATATATTTTTGTCCATGTACAACATTCAGTTGGATGAATGGGATTATTCAGCCGGCTGAATGCAATGTTTTTGTGCATTTCTTTTGATTTGTCAAAACTTTTGTTATGCGTGTATGTGTACCACTTCGGAGAGATTTTAACATTTATCTACATCTAGACTCAAACTCTATACCTAACAATACATAATAGCAACATTTTGGAATCCGGCCTTCATATGTTTTTAATTGTCTTCTCCTACAAACTTGGTTAGTTCATATAATATTTACTCATATAGTTGTCACAATCAAAACATCAAAATTCAAGGTTCTAACATTCTCCCCCTTTTGATGATGACAACTATGTAAGTTTTAAATATATAGATTAATTTCCCCCCCCCCCTGACTGGATACTCCCCCTATCAATCTTATTCTACCCATTTGTTATTCGACAAAAAGGAAAACAACTAGTTGATATGCGAAATAAAATAAGCAGACATTTCACATAGGCACATACAAGTATTGCATATAGACATTGCACATAGGAAATGATAGTGTTGACTTAAGAAAACATCACAAACACATAAACATCACAAAGTTTCAAGAGATCATGTTAGAAAAAAAGATAAAAACATTCCCTAACCACATATGAAATATCCATAAAACATATTGTCACGAATTAAAACATCATAGGAGCACAACAAGTAGTACATAAAATTTGTGCTTAAAACAAAATATTCATAAAAAAAACACTAGTACATAAATTTAAAAACATACCAAATCAACCTTCGCTACCTTCTTCCTCTTCATCTTCTTCTTCCTTCGAGGATGTCCAAGTGAACGGTGCCAGATTTTCAGGAATACCCGTTGAAGTGGATACGGAGTAAGACATTTTTTCCCAAATATTGTTCAAAAAACCTTTTATGGAGTTTAGCTTTTTGTTTGTCTTGGAAACATTTTTCTCAACATTAGCTAAATGGCGATTGAGTTTGCTTTGATTTCGGGATAGTGTGACAAGAGCTTGTTTAGGAGGCACGTCAATATTTAGTTTATGAATTTCATCATCTTCTTCTTCTTGTTGAGGTTGTTTAGTAGAAGAGGCAATATTCATGTCGTAAGGTTGCGGAATACCATGATTGCGATTGGCGATCCATTCTTGAAAACTAATAATTTGTTGACTTTCGGGATGCTTAGGAATAGCCATGAGACTAAGAGTTTTGGAGTTAAGCTCACATATTATCGTGAAGTTAGAATCGGGCAAAGGAACTCCAAAGTTTTGTAGTATCTGCATTATATAAGCTCCATAATGAATGGTTTTATAGCTTCTCCTATGATTGACACTAAGAAATTCATCCAATATAATTTTGGCCCAGTTAACTCACTGAGAGGAATAAATAGCATATAGGGCTTGGAAGTCACGTTTATAGACCTTTTCATAGCTTTCGAATCATGGTTGAAGAGAACGTATGAGCGCGCGATGTATAATTCTTGCTTTAGGACGTAATGCACTTGATTTTCGTTCGGTTAAATCATCGGACAAAAATCAATGTGACACCTCGTCAAGTTCATACATATTCCCTTGCTCATCGACTTTATTTTTGTAAACCCACTTAGACCGATGTCTGTTTGATCACTAGGTCTAGGAACTAAGTCCCAAACTTCGTTTCGCTCAAATTAATTTAACTCTTCTTGCATAGCTATAATCCAGTAATCATCAGTTGAGACTTCTTTAGAATTTTTAGGTTCAATGTTCGATAGGAAAGCTACTTGACCCATTTGATTTAATCGATTTCTTGTTCACACGTTATAATTTATTTCTCCTATAATATTTTCAATTCGGTGATTTCTTTGTAATCTCGGTGGAGATAGAATTTCGTTTTCATCAGGTAAGTTGTTTTCAATTTCAGTATTATTTTCAATATTTCAATATCATCTTTTGTGATATTTGTTTTTGAAATTATATCTTCATCTTTATTTTTATTATTAAGTTTGAAATTTTCATCGAATGACACATGAAGCGTTTCTTCGATTACTTTAGTTCTTTTATTATAAATTCTATATGCCTTGCTTCGTTCCGAATATCTTATGAATATTCATTCATTGGATTTAGGATCGAATTTACCAAGTTGATCTTTTATTTAATAGAAAATATTTTGAACCGAAAATTTTAAAATATGATATGTTAGGTTTTCTTCCATTAAAAAGTTCATATGGAGTATGTTTCGTTAATGGTCTAATGGAGACTCGATTTAAAACATAACAAGCAATTGCTACAGCTTCTGCCCAAAAATGTTGAGGTAGAGTGCTTCCATTTAATAAGGTTCTAGCGCATTCTTGAAGTGTTCTATTTTTCCTTTCTACAACTCCGTTTTATTGTGAAGTTCTAGGAAATGAAAAATTGTGAAAAATTCCTTTCTTATTACAATATTTTTCAAAAATATCATTATCGTATTCACCACCATGATCGCTTCTAATGTTTTTAATTTTTATATTTTTAATATTTTGAATTCTCTTAGCAAAGCTTTTAATATTTTCAAAAGTATCACTTTTATTTTTCATAAATATTATCCAAGTGTATCTCGAAATATCACCTACAATTACCAAAACATATTTATTATGATTTATAGATTGAACTTGAGTTGGTCCAAAAAAGATCTAAATGTAATAACTCATGTAGTTGTAATGTAGAAATAATTTTCTTTGATTTAAAAGATGATTTAGTTAATTTTCCTAATTGACAAGCATCACAAATGCTGTTTACTTTAAAATTCATTTTTGGCAAACCTTTTACTAAATTATTTCTAGATAATTTACTTATTGCTTTGAAGTTTATATGACAAAATCTTTTGTGCCATAACCAAGGATCATTTTCTTTGACTATGAGACACATATTTGTGTTATGATTAAATTTCATATCTAAGATGTATATATTACGTTCTCTAGTTCCTTCAAAGATAAGATTCTTGTGTTGATCAAATATATTACATTTATTTTCCGAAAAAGATATATTAAAATCTTTATCGCATAGTTGGCTTATACTAAGCAAATTATGTTTTAAATTTTTAACTAGTAAAACATTTGTAATAAGAGGTAAGTTAGATGCACCGTCATTGCTCACATCGCCTTTGCCGATGATATATCCTTTGGAATTATCTCCAAATGTGATAGATCCTCCATCTCAGTAGATAATGTTAGTTAGCATGTCTTTGTTTCCTGTCATGTGTTTTGACCAACCACTATCAAGTATCCGCTTTCCTCATTTTTTAGTTGGTACCTGCCAAAAATATAGAAATGATGTTGATACCCACCTTTTGTTAGGGTCCTAAGAGTTAGGTCTTAGGAAGCCAAACCCAAGAGGATTTAGAATTCCCTTTATAAGTAAAATTTTCACTTTTATGAACAATATCTATAAAAGTCTTTATATACTTATTTCTAATCAAATAATTATTTGTCTTTGGAACCCAAATCTTAATAGATTTTGGATGATTAAAACCTTTTAAAACAGGTTTTACAAAAGTATTATCATTCTTTTTAAAGTTTGTATATAAAGAACTATTATTTTTAGGAATTTTTGTCGTCTTATTATATCCTAATCCCCTTTTATTTGAAGTAGCTTGTGAATTTTCAAAAATTCTAGAAAGATTTTCTCTTCCTTTATTAAAATTAGAAATGTTGTTGGTAATATTCTCTAATTTTGTTTTAAGACTAGAGATATCTAATTCTAATATTTTAGCAGTAGATTTTAGTTCGTGATTTTCAGATAAAAGGATATCATTCTTTTCTTTTTGAGTTTCTATTTCCCTACTTAGCATCGTAAGCCGAGAGGTTGTATTAGAACAAGATTCTTGAGCGATTACAAGTTCTTCTTCTAAAATTTTCTTCTCATATTTTAACATATCTACTTCAATTTCAGTTCTATTTAACTTTCCAAGTGTATCTTTATATTTTCTTTTGATATTCCTTAGTGTATCTAGTAGTTCTAAGTTTATATCTACTAAATCATCAAAAGAAAGATTATTTACATCGTCATTTGTAGCCATAAAGCATACATTGGCTTGTTCTATGTCACTATCACTATCACTATCTGATGAGGAAGATGATTTTGAATCATCCCATGTAACAGAGAATGCTTGCTTCTTCTTATATTTGTCCCTTGTATTTTTGTATCTGTCTTTCTTATGATCAGGACAGTCCTTCTTTATGTGACCCTTTTTGTGACATTCATAACATTCGAGATTTGAAGCTGATGGTTTGTTGGTGTTCTTATTATTTCAAAATTTATTGCTCTTTCTAAATTTCAAAACTTTTTTGAAATTTTTAGTTGTAAACACCATATCATCTTCATCCGAATCTGATTCTTCCTTTTCTGCTTGGAACGCTATTGTTTTTTTGTCTTGTGCCTGAGCTCATTTTGCCTGAAAATTTACTTCATATGACATTAGATTTCATATCAACTCTTCTGGTTTTATGGTTGAAATGTCATTAGCTTCTTCAATTGCTAAGACTTTTCATTCCCATTCATCCGTTAAAGAGTTGAGGATTTTTGAAACGATATCAAAATCTATGTATTTTTCCCCTAATGCCAAAAGTGAATGATATATACCTTGAAACCTAGAATACATCATTTATAGTTTCATCTTGCTTAATTCTAAATTTCTGGAACTGGTTCTTAAGCATAGAAATCTTGCTTTGTTTAACTTTGTTAGTACCTTCATGTGTAACTTTAAGTGTACGCCAAATTTCATATGCCAAATTACACATACTAACTCAATTAAACTCATTTTTGTCTAATGAACAAAACAACATATTCATGGCTTTAGCATTGCCAGTAGCATCTAATTTTTGTGTGTTAGACCATTATGCATAGGGTGTAGTAGGTACAGTGTATTCATTCTGAGTGATATTCCAAGTATCATATCCATTTGCTTGCATATAAATTCTCATTCCAGTTGGCCAATAATTATAGTATAATCTATTAAACAGTGGTGGTCGTGCAGTGGATTGACCTTCAATAAAACTTATGCTAGTGTTATTTTCCATATTACTTGAATATCAAATAACTGTGTTATGGTTATATGATGACCTTGCTCTGTTACCAAATGAAAGTGACTATGGATCGTATAATATGGAATATTAAATAATCTATCTACTTATATAGAATGTAAGTATAAAATTAAAGCAGCAAAGTAAATGACATCAGGAACTTTTATACCGGTTCGAACTTTCACGTTCTACGTCCAGTCCCAGACTCTTTATAGAATTCAACTATCAACCCTCTCTTAACCCGGAGGAATAGGTATTACACTGCCTGAGCAACCGAACATGACTTCAACCGCCTAAGCAACTGAGTAGGACTTTTACCCGCTTGAGCAACCGAACAGGACTTCAATTATAAAGAGATATCTGGCAGATTGTGCTCTTTGAATAGCACGTATAAGTCTTTAGAGTACACCCTTCCTATAATCTTCTCCTTTGTGGTATATCATGTATTTCATGAAGAAAGGAAGTTCATTTGATCATAAGAGTAGTAAACTTGAATGTGCGAGTGATCAAAAGAGAGTTTCTATATATAGAATGCTTTGAAATAGCAAGAATAGGTAGAATTAAGAATAAGAAAGAATTGATGTCTTAGACGTTGGATTTCTTTGATATTTATAGAAACTAAAAGGTTGTATACATTCATGAAGAGCAACCATGAAGAGATATAGAAGTAATCTTTCGAATCAAAAGTTGTTATTGTTCATTGAAAAGAAGCATCCTTTCAAAAACTAGCCGTTATGAAGCTTCAAGCATCTAAATTAAATATTTCAACCAGCTGAAGCGAGTAAAATTTGAAACAATAAGAAATTAGTGCAAAATAGAGACAATTCAGCTGTCTGAATATTATAAGTCAGTTGGTTGAATGTTCGTATATATTTTTGTCCATGTACAGCATTCAGTCGGATGAAAGAAATCATTCAACCGGCTGAATGCAGTGTTTTTGTGCATTTCTTTTGATTTTTCAAAACTTTTGTTATGCATGTATGTGCATACCACTTTGGAGAGATTTTAACATTTATCTGCATCTAGACTCAGACTCTATACCTAACAATACATTGTAGCAACATTCTGGAATCTGGTCTTCATATGTTTTTGATTATCTTCTTCTGCAAACTTGGTTAGTTCGTATAATATTTACTTATATAATTGTCACAATCAAAACATTAAAATTCGAGGTTCTAACAGTTTTAATTATTCGTAGGGGATCTTGTATGAATCGCCCTAAAAGGAGCTTGGGAAACGACTGCCATTGGATTACCAATTTATGCTTAGAACATAAGTATTGTAAACTAAAACCAAATCAGTTTATATATAAGGCAATTCATAAAATGTCTATTCTGTAGCAGTAAGAAACAACCGTTGTTCCCAGAAATTCCAACTTCGTAGCAAAGGAATTTCTTTTAGTAATTATTAGAAGCAAAATGGATTTAGATATGTTCCAAAGATGAAATTGATTACATAGGATGAAATGAAATTAACAAAACCTAAATGAACACAATGCATTAGAATGTCTAATAATATTCTTGCATATTGAAGAGAAACTATGAGTTTCTTATCCATGTCGAGAATAGATAATCCTCAGTGGTCTATTAAACCATTAAGAATATTAAATCAACGATATGGTATGTGTGATGTCCCATAAATCCGTACCCTTTGAATCGACAATAAACCAGATATGTCCGACCCAAAAAGCACAGACTGACGGAAAGTCATGAGAAAGAAAAGAGGAGAGAAGAAGAGAAGAAGAGAAGAGAAAACAAAACAGAATAATACAGAATCTCACATCGAAGCGGAATAACATATAATATCATATCAATGATGTTTACAAAACAGAAACTATAATATCATATACATTAATCAGAGTTCAACAATCAATCACTAATCATCATCCTGGCCAGTTATAATAACCTGTCCTTACAATTGCTGATAATATAAACAATAACAATGCAGCGGAAAATAAACAGATACGTGTATACGACATGAAGATCTCCAGGTCGCCTGCTGAAGCTCCAAAAGCACCAATCTAAACCTGTAAATATACTCGGTCTGACCCGAGCATTGAAAGGGAAGAACGCCCGGATCAGTCTGGTAAACCAGCGTGAGAAACACACTCAAATGAATTTATTAAATTACCAAAACTTTTCTTTTCAAAACAAAAGTATCTCATAAGACACCCCCACACATAAACACGGACATGTTTTTACCTTACGATAACCAAAACCTTTCATATCAAATCATGCTATATTATACTAGTGTCTAGTATACAAATAATATTAATCATAGCCGAAATTGTTGCATTGATTAAATTCCAGCATATAGCCCAAAGTGGGTAATACAATCAAAATGGCAAGCACCTAGCAGAGTTAGGATTTCCATACAAATGATCAGGTGAAGGGACTACCTTCCGGCAGTACATCTCTAGAGGAATGTACCGAGGACCATCACTGTAACATCCCGTATTTTTAAGCTATTCAATTTGAACATTTAATTCGTTTTAAATGTTAATGTGGATTCTTAATTGATTTTGAAATGAATGGATTTGGGCTCAATCAATGAAAATGAGCTATAATTTTAATTTATAGCAATTCTGGTTTAATTTGAGATTGGATAATAATAATTAAATATTCGAAATTGGGATAAAAGGTGAATTTGGGATAAATGATTATAAAAATGGTGTTTACATGTATTTTTAAGTTCAGTTGGTTATAAACAATAATGTTGGATTTTTAGATGAATTTAAAAGTCGACAAGTTATTATTTGGAATTTTATATCAATTTAAAAATGAATTTAATATTATTAAAATGCAATTTAATCAGATTTTGGTCTAGATTGAGCCAGAATGATTTTTAACATGTTTATAAATTTTATATGATTTATTGTTAAGTTAATAAAATTTTAAAAGTAAAATTTTAAGCGTTATCGTCAATTTTGGAAATCGCTAGATTTAATAGACGTGTTAAAATAGCCTTCCGGGGCGCAGTCTCGGAATTTGACGAAACCAATTCCATTTGGGTCCGTAATAGTTAGTTATTATCGGATTTCAATTTTCGTAGTGATCGGAGTTGTCGTTTGACCGTGGCAGCTCGAAACGCATCGAAATCGATTTAACCGATTTAATTTTAAATTGATCGTTTAATTCCGTATCTCGCGCATGCGATCAAATTAGCTTACGAAACCTGTTCCATTATGTCCGGAACACGGGAAAACCCCAGGATAGCCTGTCGGAACGTGAGATTTGGAGGTCGTTTGCATTAACTCTTAAATCGAGAAATTTATATTAATTAAATAATATTAAACAATATTATATATAAATTTATATTGTTAAACCCTAGCTACATCCTCAGGCCGCCGCTTATTCACGTTTTAATGGCTGAGAAGCTTCTTCGTTCACCTCTTATTATCGATCAATCCACACAATAATTTCAAAAACTCCCAACTGGAATGTTGTAAAGAGCGGAAAGATGCTTAGATCCAACAGTGGATCGCTGCTATGGTCGTCGATCGGAGGAGGATTTTGGAGCCGTTCGCTGGAAGTTCTCGTGCGTTTTTTGAGGGCATGGGTTGACCGAGCTTCGAGATTTTCTGGGCGATGGTGGAGTTTGTCGCGACGTACGCGGGGCCGTTGTTTGATCGAGCTCGAGTTGACCATGGTTGGAGCGGTTCGAAACCCTAGTGGTGATGATGGGTTCGAACTTCACCTGTACATGCGCATGTAGAAGAAATAGGCTACGGCCTTGATTTCACCTCAGTTTTCAGCGGCCACGATCTCCAGTTGGTAAAATAAAAAGAAATTTGTTTTAAAATATATTCAAAACTTTATAAAATCGTAACTCGTTCATACGTTAGCAGATTTTAACGAAACTGGAACCGTTGGAATCGCAGAGAGATGTACTTCGTGATGGTGCAGATCCGGAGTCATTCCGGGCAAGTAGAAATTTGGGTTAAATCGGACACCGTCCGGTTTAATTTAAAATTTCGAACGTTCGCCGAAACTCAAAGTGAGTTTTCTCACTCACATCTGGATGCTAGTCATTTTAAATAATTGATATTTAAATATCTGTGTGATTGGCTGAATATAATTGTTATTATCAGTCTGGAGTGATATCTATATATGTGATGTGCTAATATTTGTGATGCAGGGAGAAACAGGTTGGAGGGATCCAACTGGATTCCTCACAATGTAATAATTATTTTATAGTTGATAATGATGCATGTTTATGTGTTGTGATTGATAAATCTGACATTAAATTGTACTGTGATATTGTGGATAAATGGTAAATCCAGAATTAAATTATAAATGAATAAATTGGGGTTTTAAAAGAAATTAAAGAAATTGTTAAATAAGGAATTTAAAGGAATATAAAAATTAGATTCCGTTTTTGGAATGGAAAATGTAAATTGGTAAAATGGGGATTTTATATATTGTGGAAAATTTATCAATCGTTAAATGTGAAATATAAATTTTCTGGAAATGAATTCTATGAAATTATAAATTGAGTAAAATAACAGTGGTTTATTTTAATGATGAATAGTGATATCCGGGAAGGTAAAATATGTTAAAATGAAGCTTCCGAATATAAATGTACGATTTTAAGTGTTAATAGAATATTTTAAAATACCGTTTTCTCCATTGGGATTTTATTTAAGTAAATTGGAAATATGGTTTTCATTGAAGAATTCTCCAAATTTATCTTACTTAAAAATGTTTTAAACTATATTTTAAAAATGAATTTCCGGGTATGGGAAATTGAGTGCAAACTTCGGATGAAGTTATAGATAAGTATGGAAATTGGAAATTTATGTTGTAAACATAAATTGAATTGAAATAAATCGTTTGGATTTATATGGAGGATACTTTGGAATGTTTGAACGGGATAGTGTTCCCTGGGAAAAACCAAGTTAGAGTTTAAAGGTTTTTATTTAATTAAAAGTTTAAAGTTTAAATTGTTTAAAGAGTATTTTCAAGAAATTATTATTTTTAGAGAAGAAAAGTTTAAATTATTTTAAAGCTATTTGTTTAAGTTATGGAAAAGGTTAGTATTATCTTTTTAAAAACACTACCTGTAAATATTTAGTAAATTGAACCCTTATTTAAATCGAGTTATATCCTATTAAATAAATACTATTTAAAGTAGTTTTGAAATTATATTTTGAGTAAATAACTAGAAGTACATTTATATATTTATAAGTATATTTCGCTATAAAGTATTTTAATTGTTTTTAATCTAAATTGTTTAAGCTTGGTTTTTCCAAATGGGAATAAATGGTAAGGCTTTACCCTGTAAGGAAGAAATTGGGAAGTCGTTTCAAAATGAGTTTTGAAATGTGAAAATATATCTTTTAAGGATATTAAAGGGAAAGAATAAATAATGTGTGATATTATTTATTGTGTGATGGATGCTTATGGATGCTTGTGAATGTGAATTGATAGTTAAATCACCGACTGTAACGACCCGTATTTTTCACGGATCGAAAAGTTCGTCAAATCTGGAATTTTTGCATTTTTAAGTCATTTCAGATTTTTGGGGAAATTTGTCTAAGTCCTAGGTCGTGGACGACCTAAGAGCTAAGTCGTGACCGAGTTAAGGACTTGCGAGTTAGTGTTAGGTCGTGGGTTAGTTGGAG
Source organism: Allium fistulosum (assembly GCA_030737815.1). Taxonomy (NCBI): domain Eukaryota; kingdom Viridiplantae; phylum Streptophyta; class Magnoliopsida; order Asparagales; family Amaryllidaceae; genus Allium; species Allium fistulosum. The sequence continues at coordinate 907,281,378 of CM060903.1, forward strand.
CGACCTATAAAATTGTGCAACCTAGGATTTAGTTAAGTAATTAGGTCGGCAGGGCGAGTTAACGACCTAAAGACTGACCGACTTAAGGATATGGCGACTCAAGGGTAGGCAGACCTAGTGGTTCCGGGTTAGCAACTTAGTAATTAAGTTGTTAGGTCGGTTGGGACGACCTATAGAAGTTAGCAGTGTAGTTAGGTTGGCAACGACCTAAGTAGTAGTGAGCGACTTAAGGAGTTAAGTCGTAAGTCTGGGTAGAGTTAGGTCGCATCCCAGTTGTTCGCGACTTATGTTAGGTCGCGTGGAGGCTTAAGGAATTAGGTCGTAACCTGTTAAGTCGTAGGTCGCTGGGTTTCGTCTAAGTGTTAGATCGTAGGAGTTGAGGCGCGCGTATCTGTTAGGTCGGAGTTGTTGGCTAAGGGTTAGGTCGGAGGCTCTGTTAAGTCGTGGGGGTTTTTAGGTCGTAGGTCGGCATATGTTAGGTCGGCAACGACTTAAGGAGATAGCCGAGTTACGACTCAGGCAGTTTTCAGCTATAAATAGGAGGGGTTGTTCTCACTTTTTGGGATCCGGATTTTGAAGCGACGAAGTGCTGCCATTTTGAGAGCTCGACTTCTACACTTCTTCACTTCTTTTCTCCACTCTAATCTAGTGCTTCCATCCATCCAAATCGAAGATCGAGATTGAAGATTCAAAAGCTTGGATTGAAGATCTTCATCTTTTCAAGAGAGATTTCTTCATTTGAAGCGGATTTGTGATAGATCTAGCTTCATCCTTCGCTGTCCAGATCTGAAGTGTGTTGATTTGAGGTTGTTGAGGTGATTTGGTGAGTGGTGATTATCTCTCACACAGATCCAAAGGAGTATATCGGATTGTTGGCTCGTTTTGGTGTTAAAATAGAGATTTCCATGCATTTTCTTCATCCTATGTGTAGATCCATATAGATCCATTGTTCATGATGATGTTGCATCCATTTTATCATATGTTAACCTATGCAAGTTCATTCATCAAGTTTGTAGAGATATAATACATGTTTTCATGCTTATTGGACTTTCAACTCTTTAATTACGAAAATGCCATTATTGTTATAATTGTCTACTTAGATCATTTTTGAATGCTTGATTGCTTGGATTGATGTTTGATTTGATTGATTGTTATGAACTAGATGATTGATGACTAGATTTAGATCGAAGGTGATTCAAAAGCTAAGGGAAAGGCTCTTGAATTGGAAAAGCTGCTCGTGGCATATGTAGCGGGATGATGAAGCTCTTATGCATAGATTTGATGATGTGAAGTTGAGATGAAGCTTTGCAAGGGTGTAATGAAGCGAGGCATCATATGATGAAGACTTGGTCTAATCCAGACAGGATCATTCCAAGCATGTTGATAACTCGGTGATATGATTCGAGTTGAAGATAATGAATGGATATGAGAATAGTCGTCGAGGAGGATGACTAGGAGGCTTGGATAGCATCGTTGTTGAAGGTTCTAGCATGCTCTAAGCAAGAGTACGTTTGGGCAGATTCGATAGTCCCAACGGCCAACTGTTGATGGTCGAGTACTCTGGGCAGATTCGATAGTCCTAGGCACGGGCTGCGACGACGTGCGGGAGTTATGTCTAGAACCGGGGTTTCCATTAGCCCTTGACGGACGGCTGAAAGAATGTGCCGGTCATTCAATTAACGGTGATATCGAAGCAATGATAACAGTGATAGCCAGAGTCATGGATGTGTGGTTGTATCGTCATTCGGACTCAAGAGCGGTATTTTCTGGGTGCTTATCTGATTTAGGCCTTGGTACTTGGAAAACATCGCCCTTGACTCGAGTGATAGTAGCTTTACTTTAAATTGTATGCTCTGCTATGTTTGCTTCTGCTTAGTGTGTGTCTGGGGGCTATCACTGTAGAATGAGGTTGGAGTGGGAGGGTTGTATTCCTATTCCTTTTCCTTTATGCTCTTTTGGTATGTTGTTAGTTAATTTACTGCTCACTAAGACTGTTGTCTGACTCAAGGCTTTTTGTTTTAAATTCTTATTGCCTTGGGCTGTTCGTCCATTTTGGGACGGGCAGACTAGGTAGCAGGTGACAGGTGCTGTTCTCTTCTCACGATGCTGATATCGAAGACGAGCTAGAGGGTTGCATATTATTTTCTTATATGTACTGGATATTCCGCTGTTTTGTATTCTCTGAGAGATTTGTAGTGAGGCTGGATGTATTGACTATGTGGATGCTTGTATTCAACTATTATGGAGTTTTATATGATGTCATTTTGTTCTGTAAAGCTTCACTATACATATGTTCTATTGTATTTTGTCCATGCGCTGTGAGTAATACGATAGATCCTTTTGTTTAAATCTTACCTTGACAATCGTCTATGGTCGCCTGGCACACTTTACAGCGCACTATCTCTAGATTCGGTGCAGGGTTCATGGGCGGTCGTCACATTTGGTATCAGAGCATTGGTTAATCGGTTTTACCCAACGCTCGTTGTCATAACTACGTATGAGAGACGTAATTGTATTTTGATGGATGATTACTATATATAATATAGTAGCTTAGTAGAGTTTGAGTCCTTTATGCAGTTGTTTCTCTAGATGTTCTAATCATTCCTTTTTATAGATATTGAGAATGAGTCGAAGAGGGAGACCAGCTGCTAGGGGAGGTCGTGCTACTGAAGAGACTGCTGATTATGCAGCCATGTTCGAAGCTATGATGACTTCGATCATGAGAAGGATACCAGTTCCGGGGGCGGCAGTTGATGTTGGAGTTCCAGTCCAAACTTCGAAACCAGTGGATTTTGCTAAACTGTGCAAGGATTATACTGCTCTTGGAGGGAAGGTTTTCTTGGGAACAGAATCTACCATTGAAGTCCAGAGGTGGATAGATGCTTGTAGAAGGATCTTTGGTGATTTGGGAATTGATGATGCAACTAAGAGGAAGTTGGCATCGAGGCAGCTTCAAGGGAGAGCTTCTGATTGGTGGAACTCTATTACCATCACTACTCCGGAAGAAGAGATTACTTGGGAGCAATTCCAAGTCAGATTTGAAGCTAAGTTCATTTCTACAGCTCAGAAGTCTGTTCTGTTCAAGAAGTTTGTAGAGCTCAAGCAGGGTGGAAGATCTGTTCTTGAGTATGTTTCTGAGTTCGAAGCTTTGTCCAAGTATGCTCGGTCATATATTGAATCTGCTTATCAGAAGAATGAGAAGTTTGTGACCGGCTTGGATAGTTATCTTGGGAGACAGTTGGTGGATCATTTGGACGATTCATTTGAGAAGCTTGTGGAGAAAGCTCTTAGGCATGAGAGTCTGTTTCCTAAGGAAGGACCTGTTGTTGCTGTTACCAAGGGAGAATCTAAACCACAGCAGGGTGGAAACCAGAAGAGGAAGCAGCAGCAGCAGAAAGGTAAGGATGGCCAGAAGAAGCCGAAAGGCGAGGTGACTTGCTACAATTGTCAACAGAAGGGCCATTTCTCTAAGGATTGTAAGAATCCGAAGGCACCGATGAAGTGTCACAACTGTGACAAGCCGGGGCATTTCAGGAAGAATTGTCCAGAACCAAGGAAGGACAGGCAGATTGTGCAAGCCTATGCTTTAGGAGCTGTTCCGTCGTCTTCGAAAGCTCCTACTGCTGAAGAGAAGGGAAAGAGTGTGGTTGTTCAAGGTACTCTTTTCCTATGTGGTGTTCCAGTTAGAGTTTTGTTTGATACTGGAGCTTCGCATTCGTTTGTTTGTAATGAACTAGTAGGCCGGTTAAATTTGAAGCCGGATATTGTTGATAGGCCACTGGTTGTGACTAATCCAGTTGGGGGTTCGTCTTGTTTGTGTATGTTATGCCGTGGTCTAGTTGTATCGAGTCATGGTTGCTCTTTTGTTTGTGATTGCTTTGTTCTGAACTTTGCGGGGTTCGGAATTATCTTGGGTATGGACTGGCTTAGGAAGTATGCGGCTAAGGTTGATTGTGAGAGGCTGGAGGTGACAGTCGAGAATGTGGAGGGGCGAAAGATTGTGATACGATGTAAGCATGAAGAAGGCGTCTTCATGAGCTTCATGTATTCGCTAGTTGTTCCACGGGATGGACTGTCTTTAGTGCCGATCGCAAATAGATTCGAGGATGTCTTTGACGAAGTCAAAGGGTTGCCGCCGCATAGAGAGATCGAGTTTCGTATAGATCTAGTTGAAGGAGCCAGACCTGTTGTGATGCCTCTTAGGCGGATGGCGCCTAGGGAACAGCAGGAGTTGAGGGTGCAAGTTGATGACCTTTTACAGAAAGGATTCATTCGGCGTAGTGTGTCCGAGTGGGGTGCACCAGTTGTGTTTGCAACCAAGGCAGATGGATCATTGAGATTGTGTGTCGATTATCGTGAGCTGAACAAGGTGACTAAGAAGAACAAGTATCCATTGCCAAGGATAGACGACTTGTTTGATCAGCTTCACGAAGCTAAGGTGTTTTCTCAGATGGATTTGGCAACGGGATTTCACCAGTTGAGAGTGGCTAAGGATAGTATGCCGAAGACTGCTTTTAGGACACCATCCGGTTTCTTTGAGTGGCTGGTAATGCCGTTTGGATTGACTAACGCGCCAGCATATTTTGTGGATCTTATGAATAGAGTGTTCAGAGATCAGTTGAACAAGTTCGTACTTGTGTTCGTGGATGATATTCTGATTTATTCCAGAACGGAAGAAGAGCACAAGACGCACTTGCGTATCGTTTTGGAGATCTTGCGAAAACATCAGCTGAAGGCTAAGTTTTCGAAGTGTCACTTCTGGAAGAGTGAAGTGAGGTTCTTAGGCCATGTGATTTCTGGAAGTGGAATAGCGGTTGATCCCGCTAAGGTGGCAGCAATCCAGGATTGGGTTAGACCTAAGAATGCATTAGATGTGAGAAGTTTTCTTGGATTAGCAGGATATTATCGACGGTTTATCAAAGACTTCTCCAAGATAGCTGCACCATTAACAGGATTGACGAAGAAGAACCAAGTGTTCAGTTGGGATGCTAAGTGTGAGCAAGCTTTCGGAATCCTGAAAGAGAGACTGACGAGTGCTCCTGTTTTGACTATTCCAAGTGGGAATGATGAGATGGTGGTTTACACCGATGCATGTGGTACTGGACTTGGAGCAGTGCTGATGCAGAAGGATAAAGTTGTTGCGTATGCCAGTCGACAACTGAAGCCGCATGAAAGGAATTACCCAACTCATGATTTGGAATTAGCGGCGATTGTATTTGCTCTGAAGATGTGGAGACATTATCTGTTGGGAGTTCGATTCGAGTTGTTTACGGATCATAAGTCGTTAAAGTATCTTTTCTCCCAGAAGGATTTGAATCTTCGGCAGCAACGTTGGTTAGAGTTTTTGGCATCGTATGATTTTGGTATAGCTTATACTCCGGGAAAAGGTAACGCAGTGGCAGATGCGTTAAGTCGAAGACATGCAGGATTGGGAGCCATGTTTTCAGAATGGAAGAGTCTCGAGTATTTAGCTGGATTTGACTTCAGGCCTAGATGTGAATTGGAACCTGAGATGTTGGCAAACTTATCGATAAGACCCACTCTTGTGGAAAGGATTGGTGAGAGCCAAAAGCGAGATGATAAGCTTGTCAAGATTATCCGTGAGTTGGAATCTGGATTGGATCCAGAAAAGGATAAAGGATTCGAGGTCGATCAAGAGGGTTGGCTTCGGAAGCAAGGACGACTAGTTGTTCCCGATATAGATGAATTAAGGAGTGAAGTTCTGAAGGAAAGTCATCACTCGAAGTTGACAATTCATCCAGGTGGAAATAAGATGTATCGGGATATGAAGAGAACCTACTATTGGGAAGGTATGAAGAAGGATGTTGTAAATTTTATTTCCAAGTGTATGAACTGCCAGTTGGTTAAAGCTGAACAGAAGAAGCCAAGTGGATTGCTTCAGCCATTAGAAGTTCCTACATGGAAGTGGGAACAAGTGTCGATGGATTTCATCGATGGATTGCCTAGAACCAGAACGGGAAATGAAGGGATTTGGGTCATTGTGGATCGTCTGACTAAGAGTGCACGATTCATTCCTGTTCGATCGACTAGGACTGCATCAAAGTTGGCTGAGTTGTATATTAAGTGGATAGTTCGATTCCATGGTATTCCGAAGAGCATAGTGAGCGATCGAGACCCATTGTTCACTAGTGGATTTTGGAAGAGCTTCCAGGAAGTTTTGGGAACCGAGTTGTGTTTGAGTACAGCTTATCATCCCCAAACAGATGGTCAGACCGAGAGAGTCAACCGAGTTTTGGAAGATCTTCTCAGAGCATGTGTTTTGGACTTCGGAGGATCATGGGAAGATCACCTTCATTTGGTGGAGTTTGCGTACAACAACAGTTACCAGTCAAGCATTAGTATGGCACCGTATGAGGCGTTGTATGGAAGACCGTGTAACTCTCCGACATGTTGGTTGGAAACTGGAGAAAAGCTGATACTTGGGCCAGAGATGATTCGTCAGACCTCAGATTGCATAGAGATCATTCGGCAACGAATGAAGGCAGCCCAAGACCGTCAGAAGAGTTATGCCGATAAGCGTCGAAAGGATTTGGAATTCGACGTAGGGGATATGGTTTTTGTGAAGATTTCTCCACTGAAGAATGTTATTAGATTCGGGAAGAAAGGAAAATTGACTCCGAGATTTGTTGGACCATTCCCGATCATCGAGCGAATTGGAAAGCTCGCTTATAGATTGGAGTTACCGGAGAAGATGTCGGGTGTGCACAATGTTTTTCACGTATCGTATCTACGGAAGTATGTGCATGACTCGAATGCAGTGGTTTCTGCTGATAGCTATGAAGACTTTGAAGTTGATCCAGTTGATAGAAGACCTCGTAAGCCACTTCGTGTTGTGGAAACCGACACGAAACAGCTTAGGAGGAAGGTAGTTAAGTTGCTCAAGATACAATGGAGTGATGATGATAACGACTGTACGTGGGAGGTGGAAGAGAGGATGAAAGCAGCTCATCCTGAACTCTTCAAGGTATGGCCCTAAGGTGTCGTGTCATCTCACGATATTGTAACTTGTTCTAATTTTAGAATTCTGTACGCTAAGTTAGAATTGGATGCATGGTTTGTTGATTGCTATGGATGGTAGGCGTACAGAATAGTCTTTGATTGCTTTGTTTGCTTGGAATTTCGGGGGCGAAATTCCTAAGGGGGAGAGAATGTAACGACCCGTATTTTTCACGGATCGAAAAGTTCGTCAAATCTGGAATTTTTGCATTTTTAAGTCATTTCAGATTTTTGGGGAAATTTGTCTAAGTCCTAGGTCGTGGACGACCTAAGAGCTAAGTCGTGACCGAGTTAAGGACTTGCGAGTTAGTGTTAGGTCGTGGGTTAGTTGGAGCGACCTATAAAATTGTGCAACCTAGGATTTAGTTAAGTAATTAGGTCGGCAGGGCGAGTTAACGACCTAAAGACTGACCGACTTAAGGATATGGCGACTCAAGGGTAGGCAGACCTAGTGGTTCCGGGTTAGCAACTTAGTAATTAAGTTGTTAGGTCGGTTGGGACGACCTATAGAAGTTAGCAGTGTAGTTAGGTTGGCAACGACCTAAGTAGTAGTGAGCGACTTAAGGAGTTAAGTCGTAAGTCTGGGTAGAGTTAGGTCGCATCCCAGTTGTTCGCGACTTATGTTAGGTCGCGTGGAGGCTTAAGGAATTAGGTCGTAACCTGTTAAGTCGTAGGTCGCTGGGTTTCGTCTAAGTGTTAGATCGTAGGAGTTGAGGCGCGCGTATCTGTTAGGTCGGAGTTGTTGGCTAAGGGTTAGGTCGGAGGCTCTGTTAAGTCGTGGGGGTTTTTAGGTCGTAGGTCGGCATATGTTAGGTCGGCAACGACTTAAGGAGATAGCCGAGTTACGACTCAGGCAGTTTTCAGCTATAAATAGGAGGGGTTGTTCTCACTTTTTGGGATCCGGATTTTGAAGCGACGAAGTGCTGCCATTTTGAGAGCTCGACTTCTACACTTCTTCACTTCTTTTCTCCACTCTAATCTAGTGCTTCCATCCATCCAAATCGAAGATCGAGATTGAAGATTCAAAAGCTTGGATTGAAGATCTTCATCTTTTCAAGAGAGATTTCTTCATTTGAAGCGGATTTGTGATAGATCTAGCTTCATCCTTCGCTGTCCAGATCTGAAGTGTGTTGATTTGAGGTTGTTGAGGTGATTTGGTGAGTGGTGATTATCTCTCACACAGATCCAAAGGAGTATATCGGATTGTTGGCTCGTTTTGGTGTTAAAATAGAGATTTCCATGCATTTTCTTCATCCTATGTGTAGATCCATATAGATCCATTGTTCATGATGATGTTGCATCCATTTTATCATATGTTAACCTATGCAAGTTCATTCATCAAGTTTGTAGAGATATAATACATGTTTTCATGCTTATTGGACTTTCAACTCTTTAATTACGAAAATGCCATTATTGTTATAATTGTCTACTTAGATCATTTTTGAATGCTTGATTGCTTGGATTGATGTTTGATTTGATTGATTGTTATGAACTAGATGATTGATGACTAGATTTAGATCGAAGGTGATTCAAAAGCTAAGGGAAAGGCTCTTGAATTGGAAAAGCTGCTCGTGGCATATGTAGCGGGATGATGAAGCTCTTATGCATAGATTTGATGATGTGAAGTTGAGATGAAGCTTTGCAAGGGTGTAATGAAGCGAGGCATCATATGATGAAGACTTGGTCTAATCCAGACAGGATCATTCCAAGCATGTTGATAACTCGGTGATATGATTCGAGTTGAAGATAATGAATGGATATGAGAATAGTCGTCGAGGAGGATGACTAGGAGGCTTGGATAGCATCGTTGTTGAAGGTTCTAGCATGCTCTAAGCAAGAGTACGTTTGGGCAGATTCGATAGTCCCAACGGCCAACTGTTGATGGTCGAGTACTCTGGGCAGATTCGATAGTCCTAGGCACGGGCTGCGACGACGTGCGGGAGTTATGTCTAGAACCGGGGTTTCCATTAGCCCTTGACGGACGGCTGAAAGAATGTGCCGGTCATTCAATTAACGGTGATATCGAAGCAATGATAACAGTGATAGCCAGAGTCATGAATGTGTGGTTGTATCGTCATTCGGACTCAAGAGCGGTATTTTCTGGGTGCTTATCTGATTTAGGCCTTGGTACTTGGAAAACATCGCCCTTGACTCGAGTGATAGTAGCTTTACTTTAAATTGTATGCTCTGCTATGTTTGCTTCTGCTTAGTGTGTGTCTGGGGGCTATCACTGTAGAATGAGGTTGGAGTGGGAGGGTTGTATTCCTATTCCTTTTCCTTTATGCTCTTTTGGTATGTTGTTAGTTAATTTACTGCTCACTAAGACTGTTGTCTGACTCAAGGCTTTTTGTTTTAAATTCTTATTGCCTTGGGCTGTTCGTCCATTTTGGGACGGGCAGACTAGGTAGCAGGTGACAGGTGCTGTTCTCTTCTCACGATGCTGATATCGAAGACGAGCTAGAGGGTTGCATATTATTTTCTTATATGTACTGGATATTCCGCTGTTTTGTATTCTCTGAGAGATTTGTAGTGAGGCTGGATGTATTGACTATGTGGATGCTTGTATTCAACTATTATGGAGTTTTATATGATGTCATTTTGTTCTGTAAAGCTTCACTATACATATGTTCTATTGTATATTGTCCATGCGCTGTGAGTAATACGATAGATCCTTTTGTTTAAATCTTACCTTGACAATCGTCTATGGTCGCCTGGCACACTTTACAGCGCACTATCTCTAGATTCGGTGCAGGGTTCATGGGCGGTCGTCACACCGACTATCAATATTGGCCAAATGCGCTGATCGTTTCGAAGAGACCGGGATCGAGATTTATTTCTCGAATACCACTTCGATCCGGTTTGTACGTTTCGTGTAACGTGTTCGGAGTCGAAGATGGAGCAGTGAAGAGCAAGGGCTAGTCGCTACTAATCCTGAGGATATTTCCAAAATGGATGTAGTAGGAATAGTGCCTTCGGTTCCGTTCGGACCCGGGACGGACTTGTATGGACGAATGCTTTCGTGACATCGTCAGGTGGGCGATGGGCATTCAAAGGGATATGTTCTGTAAAGGTAACGCTTAGCCTCGAGCCTCATCAACCGGGAATGACTGAAAATCAGGGGTTATGCAGCAAGGCTTCGTGGGTAGCTCCCACTTGAGAGTGAGGTCATCCCTATCTAGATGTCCCTTTTTATATTTCGGCTTAGTGGTGCGGTTGCTGATCACAACCGTGGGGTGATTTTACTTGGAACTGTCCAGTAAGGGATGGTTTCGGCCTTGTGTTGCAGGGGACTTAGGGTGGGTCCTCGGTACTGTGATCTAGGCCACGTACTGTGACAGGTGGTACCCCAGTGCCTAGTCATTGTTGGAAATCCATTTTCCCTACGTGCCTTGTACGTGTTTTGTTTGTATACCTAGTATGCCGGAATTTAATGAATGTAACAATTTCAGCTATTTTATAAGTATTTGTAAATAGACACTATTATAATATCAGAGGATTTTATAAAAAGTGTTTTAGCTATCGTAAGGTAAAAACCCGACATGTTTATTTGTGGCATGGTCTTACGAGATGCTTTTGTTTTCAAAGGATTTTTGAAACTTTAATAATCAATTGGGTGTATTTATGATGCGCTGGTATTCCAGACTGACTCTGGTGTTATTTTATTATAATGCTCGGGTCAGACCGAGTATATTTACAGGACAGGATGCTATGGAGCTCAGGAGAGGAGCTGGAGTTCGAGATGTATTTCTCGTACTTGTATTATTCCGCTGCTGTGATTGTTGTGTTGACTGATTGACTGGATATTGATGATTGTATTATGATATACTCTGATGATGATGTATTGTATATAAACAGATATAGTTTTCATTTTGTGTAAAGATCTGTTCTATATATTATAGTTTATTCCGCTGCGATGGTCAGATTCTGATATTTGTTTAGTTTTTCTTCTTCTATCAACTTTCTTATTCTCCTACAATCTGTCTTTTTCGGCATTCGATCGTCGGCAAAATATACTGTTGAGTATTTTGTGTCGATTTTCGAGGGTCGAGAAGGGCGGGTCGTCACACTTGGTATCAGAGCTTAGGTTGGCGACTACCTAGGCTTTGGTGGGGAAATTTACTCATTTATAATAGAGTCAGAAGTACTCTATAATGAGTTGAGTGTAATAATAGCTATGAGAGCGTACTTGTTAGTGGATATAAAATTGTTTTTGTACTGTGTTGACTTATCGGTTGAGTGTTTATGAATTCTGGTCGGTGCGAGAAGTACAACCGTATCGATAGGGATTTCTAAACTCTTAAACAAGATAAACCGACATAGTATTGTTTTTAAAGTGGGTAAATGAAATAATTTTACCCAAATTTATATTTTGATATAAAGAAATAAGTTTTCTAAATTATATATATTGGATGTTTGTTGGTTGTTTCCTCTATAATCAAATAAGAAATTAAAATATGATTTCAAATTTGAAATGATTTATAAGCAAATAAGAATTTAAAATATTAAAATGGTTTATAACCAAATGGAATTGACTAAATATGGTTTAAATAAGAAGAAGTATAATTAAAATTAGATTTAAACCAGAATTTTGATTCCGGAAATTTTGGGAAGGGTTTTAAATTGAATTTGATTGAAATTGGGAATGTTGAAATGTTTTCCAAAGGTTTTGAAGTCAATGATGGAGTATATTTTGGAAAATATTTTTGAAGGGAAATTGATTTGAGGTGGATTTTGGAAGTGGAAAGCATTGAACTCACTTCAGTCGCTAGAAAATAATCCTGATGATGCTGGCCACATCATCAGAATTCATTTTCGAGTTTCTAAAGTGATGGATTGCTTCCGTGGTGATTGGTTAAGATATTTCTTTATACTTGTTTATATACAAGTTGTTTTAACAATTTTAAAGGGAAAATTGTTTTGGTAAACGCAGGGTGTTTGGGATTTGGGATTTGATATATCAAATGGGAATATGTTGATTTTGATTTCAAAATGGTTTTGAAATAAAACCGAGTAATTGAATTCTGGAAATCCTATTTGAACTGTAAAAGTTAAAATGAATCAACTAGGGAATTTACTGAATGAAGTTGATTGAAATAGGAAGGAAAATGAAATTTTGTTCTAGAATGTAAATTTACTCTGAAGAAATGAAGGTGAATGGAATGAATTTGGGTCTAACTTAAGATAAGTTAAATTAAATTGAAACCTGAAATTGAATTACACCTAAGTAAATTGGAATTCACTTGAAATAAGTATAAAGGTGAAGTGTAAATGCTTATAATTGTGTAAGTGAATTCATATTCTTAAGTTATAAAGTGTTATAATTTGAAGTTGTGATTAAATGGAAATGGACTTAAATGGGCAATCTAAACCCTTAAATAGAAGTGAAATTGAAGTTCATTAATGGAAATAGCTGGATGGTGAGGCAAATTCAAACTCAATCCTAAATGAAATGTAAAGTAAGATAAGGTAAGGTGAGATATAAAAGATGTGAATGAACTTAAATAGTAAATAAGTTTTGAACTTAGTTATGGAAGAATAAATTGGATTGAAGTGAAATTCAAAATTCAGATGTAATATTGAATGAAATCCAATTCTTATTGAAGTGGTAAAAGAAGTGGGGTAAATTTAATTTGGCTATGCAAAATTTCAAGTAAACTTGGAATAAATTTGGATAAGAATCAAATTGAAAGGAAATTTAATTTAGTTGAGATGATGTTGAATGAAGTAAATGCTTACTAAATTAAATCTAAAATGATTGTTTGGGAAGGAATTAGCTAAATTAAATGGGATGTGTATGGTAATGAATAGAATTTTGATAGTTGGTCAAAGTTTGAAAGGTAAATAAAATCCAGTTTTGGGATGGAATTTAAGTTTGGTAATAAATGTTGGAAGTGAGAATGAATAATGGAATTAGCTTATAATAGTGGTGGTTTGAATTGTAAAGTAAATCCAAATGAGAGAAATAATTTAAAGTGATCTCTTTGTTAATGAATGAATCTAAAATGGATAGAATAAGTAAACAAAGAGCATTTAGATTTATGAATGAATTGAAATTTGATTTGAATGAGAATCAAATGAAAATTAAATTAAATTGATATAAGAAGATGATGTAAATTTTGTGGAAGAACTTAAGAAACTTGGAGAAAACAAAATGGTTGTGGATGAGCTTTATTAAGTAAATCTGAATGAAATTTTTAGATAATAAAACTGAAAAACAAGTGAAATGAGTTTTAATTAATTATTGAGATGAAATAAGGATGTATGGGTTGTAACAATCCAGAATGAAATGATATTAATATAAACTTGAGTTGGTTAATGACATAAAGATGTAAGGAAAATTTAATTAACAAATTGCATTGGAATAAAAAAAATTCTTGGATTGTGTACCATGCAAATGGAATAAAAATTTATATGAATCTAAGTTGGAATTAATTTTAAATGGTTATAAGCTTATGTGGTGATTATTTTGCTTGAATGACATGAAATTGCTTGTATTCGGAGTTGAGTGGTTTAACAAGCAATTGAAATTGATTTTTGAATAAGTTGATATGGATTGAAATCTAATTCAAAGAGTTTGTAAATAAATGCAAGTGAATTGATTCAAAAATAGCGAAGGGAATTGATCTTGAATTAATAGGAATGAATTGATCTTTTAATGAGTAATTTTGCATATGAATGAAAATGGATCATAACAGAAATGCGAATGTTTCAAGTTTAAAATAAAATTTGATTGCAAATCAAATTGGGAATGTAAGTTAAAATAAAGAAAATGTAAGTATATCAAATTTAAGAATAAGAATTTGATTGTGAATCAATTTGTAATTGAATTGAAGTAAACTGATGCAAGTGATACGCATGTAATCAAATTGATGTAAATATGAATTGAGAATGTTAAACTTGAATGTAAGTCATTCAAGTGAAATAAAAATGAAGTTTGGACTTGTATAAGGAATTTAAAAAGATGATTGAAATCTTTGAAGTGTAAATAAAATATGGTAACATTGTTAAACTATGAAGTTTGAGTTTGTAAAGAGAGTTTAAAATGATGTCGGAAGTGTGAAATTGTTTATAAAGATGATTAGCTTGCATAAATATGAAATTGCTTGGTTTGGTTATGAAATGGATATGTTTGGCTTTCATTATATTGGAAATGTAGGTTAAATGGAAACTGATGAGTTTGTTGAGCTTAGTACAGGTACGGAAGGCGTTCGAGAGAGTTGGAGCGCGTATATGCGTTATATTAGCCGCTTGCTATTTAAATTTGCTAAAAAGGTACGCCTACGCAAATATAATTGGGAATTGATATATATATTGTGATATATTTTGGTTTCCGGCCATGTGAGCCGATGTATATATATTTGTGTATCCTGCGATATCGCAGAAGCTTCTCCGTACAAAGGAGACTCCGCCAAAATTTTCCAGAAATTTTGGGAGTTAGAATTTTTTGGGGTTTGGGGAAATTTTTAATAACTAGTAAAGTTATTTTGAAGACGAGTGTTAAAATAGAGGCTTTAGAGTAAAGAAAGCAAATGGTTTTGAAATGGAGCTGAAACTTTTTGGGAAAGTGAATATAAGCTTTTAACTAAGCAAATTGGGTAAGTAAATGGGTTGGGGAGTATGTTCCTACCTTAGCAAATTTCGGGGACGAAATTTTTATAAGGGGGGAGGAATGTAACATCCCGTATTTTTAAGCTATTGAATTTGAACATTTAATTCGTTTTAAATGTTAATGTGGATTCTTAATTGATTTTGAAATGAATGGATTTGGGCTCAATCAATGAAAATGAGCTATAATTTTAATTTATAGCAATTCTGGTTTAATTTGAGATTGGATAATAATAATTAAATATTCGAAATTGGGATAAAAGGTGAATTTGGGATAAATGATTATAAAAATGGTGTTTACATGTATTTTTAAGTTCAATTGGTTATAAACAATAATGTTGGATTTTTAGATGAATTTAAAAGTCGACAAGTTATTATTTGGAATTTTATATCAATTTAAAAATGAATTTAATATTATTAAAATGCAATTTAATCAGATTTTGGTCTAGATTGAGCCAGAATGATTTTTAACGTGTTTATAAATTTTATATGATTTATTGTTAAGTTAATAAAATTTTAAAAGTAAAATTTTAAGCGTTATCGTCAATTTTGGAAATCGCTAGATTTAATAGACGTGTTAAAATAGCCTTCCGGGGCGCAGTCTCGGAATTTGACGAAACCAATTCCATTTGGGTCCGTAATAGTTAGTTATTATTGGATTTCAATTTTCGTAGTGATCGGAGTTGTCGTTTGACCGTGGCAGCTCGAAACGCATCGAAATCGATTTAACCGATTTAATTTTAAATTGATCGTTTAATTCCGTATCTCGCGCATGCGATAAAATTAGCTTACGAAACCTGTTCCATTATGTCCGGAACATGGGAAAACCCCAGGATAGCCTGTCGGAACGTGAGATTTGGAGGTCGTTTGCATTAACTCTTAAATCGAGAAATTTATATTAATTAAATAATATTAAACAATATTATATATAAATTTATATTGTTAAACCCTAGCTACATCCTCAGGCCGCCGCTTATTCACGTTTTAATGGCTGAGAAGCTTCTTCGTTCACCTCTTATTATCGATCAATCCACACAATAATTTCAAAAACTCCCAACTGGAATGTTGTAGAGAGCGGAAAGATGCTTAGATCCAACAGTGGATCGCTGCTATGGTCGTCGATCGGAGGAGGATTTTGGAGCCGTTCGCTGGAAGTTCTCGTGCGTTTTTTGAGGGCATGGGTTGACCGAGCTTCGAGATTTTCTGGGCGATGGTGGAGTTTGTCGCGACGTACGCGGGGCCGTTGTTTGATCGAGCTCGAGTTGACCATGGTTGGAGCGGTTCGAAACCCTAGTGGTGATGATGGGTTCGAACTTCACCTGTACATGCGCATGTAGAAGAAATAGGCTACGGCCTTGATTTCACCTCAGTTTTCAGCGGCCACGATCTCCAGTTGGTAAAATAAAAAGAAATTTGTTTTAAAATATATTCAAAACTTTATAAAATCGTAACTCGTTCATACGTTAGCAGATTTTAACGAAACTGGAACCGTTGGAATCGCAGAGAGATGTACTTCGTGATGGTGCAGATCCGGAGTCATTCCGGGCAAGTAGAAATTTGGGTTAAATCGGACACCGTCCAGTTTAATTTAAAATTTCGAACGTTCGCCGAAACTCAAAGTGAGTTTTCTCACTCACATCTGGATGCTAGTCATTTTAAATAATTGATATTTAAATATCTGTGTGATTGGCTGAATATAATTGTTATTATCAGTCTGGAGTGATATTTATATATGTGATGTGCTAATATTTGTGATGCAGGGAGAAACAGGTTGGAGGGATCCAACTGGATTCCTCACAATGTAATAATTATTTTATAGTTGATAATGATGCATGTTTATGTGTTGTGATTGATAAATCTGACATTAAATTGTACTGTGATATTGTGGATAAATGGTAAATCCAGAATTAAATTATAAATGAATAAATTGGGGTTTTAAAAGAAATTAAAGAAATTGTTAAATAAGGAATTTAAAGGAATATAAAAATTGGATTCCGTTTTTGGAATGGAAAATGTAAATTGGTAAAATGGGGATTTTATATATTGTGGAAAATTTATCAATCGTTAAATGTGAAATATAAATTTTATGGAAATGAATTCTATGAAATTATAAATTGAGTAAAATAACAGTGGTTTATTTTAATGATGAATAGTGATATCCGGGAAGGTAAAATATGTTAAAATGAAGCTTCCGAATATAAATGTACGATTTTAAGTGTTAATAGAATATTTTAAAATACCGTTTTCTCCATTGGGATTTTATTTAAGTAAATTGGAAATATGGTTTTCATTGAAGAATTCTCCAAATTTATCTTACTTAAAAATGTTTTAAACTATATTTTAAAAATGAATTTCCGGGTATGGGAAATTGAGTGCAAACTTCGGATGAAGTTATAGATAAGTATGGAAATTGGAAATTTATGTTGTAAACATAAATTGAATTGAAATAAATCGTTTGGATTTATATGGAGGATACTTTGGAATGTTTGAACGGGATAGTGTTCCCTGGGAAAAACCAAGTTAGAGTTTAAAGGTTTTTATTTAATTAAAAGTTTAAAGTTTAAATTGTTTAAAGAGTATTTTGAAGAAATTATTATTTTTAGAGAAGAAAAGTTTAAATTATTTTAAAGCTATTTGTTTAAGTTATGGAAAAGGTTAGTATTATCTTTTTAAAAACACTACCTGTAAATATTTAGTAAATTGAACCCTTATTTAAATCGAGTTATATCCTATTAAATAAATACTATTTAAAGTAGTTTTGAAATTATATTTTGAGTAAATAACTAGAAGTACATTTATATATTTATAAGTATATTTCGCTATAAAGTATTTTAATTGTTTTTAATCTAAATTGTTTAAGCTTGGTTTTTCCAAATGGGAATAAATGGTAAGGCTTTACCCTGTAAGGAAGAAATTGGGAAGTCGTTTCAAAATGAGTTTTGAAATGTGAAAATATATCTTTTAAGGATATTAAAGGGAAAGAATAAATAATGTGTGATATTATTTATTGTGTGATGGATGCTTATGGATGCTTGTGAATGTGAATTGATAGTTAAATCACCAACTATCAATATTGGCCAAATGCGCTGATCGTTTCGAAGAGACCGGGATCGAGATTTATTTCTCGAATACCACTTCGATCCGGTTTGTACGTTTCGTGTAACGTGTTCGGAGTCGAAGATGGAGCAGTGAAGAGCAAGGGCTAGTCGCTACTAATCCTGAGGATATTTCCAAAATGGATGTAGTAGGAATAGTGCCTTCGGTTCCGTTCGGACCCGGGACGGACTTGTATGGACGAATGCTTTCGTGACATCGTCAGGTGGGCGATGGGCATTCAAAGGGATATGTTCTATAAAGGTAACGCTTAGCCTCGAGCCTCATCAACCGGGAATGACTGAAAATCAGGGGTTATGCAGCAAGGCTTCGTGGGTAGCTCCCACTTGAGAGTGAGGTCATCCCTGTCTAGATGTCCCTTTTTATATTTCGGCTTAGTGGTGCGGTTGCTGATCACAACCGTGGGGTGATTTTACTTGGAACTGTCCAGTAAGGGATGGTTTCGGCCTTGTGTTGCAGGGGACTTAGGGTGGGTCCTCGGTACTGTGATCTAGGCCACGTACTGTGACAGGTGGTACCCCAGTGCCTAGTCATTGTTGGAAATCCATTTTCCCTACGTGCCTTGTACGTGTTTTGTTTGTATACCTAGTATGCCAGAATTTAATGAATGTAACAATTTCGGCTATTTTATAAGTATTTGTAAATAGACACTATTATAATATCAGAGGATTTTATAAAAAGTGTTTTAGCTATCGTAAGGTAAAAACCCGACATGTTTATTTGTGGCGTGGTCTTACGAGATGCTTTTGTTTTCAAAGGATTTTTGAAACTTTAATAATCAATTGGGTGTATTTATGATGCGCTGGTATTCCAGACTAACTCGGGTGTTATTTTATTATAATGCTCGGGTCAGACCGAGTATATTTACAGGACAGGATGCTATGGAGCTCAGGAGAGGAGCTGGAGTTCGAGACGTATTTCTCGTACTTGTATTATTCCGCTGCTGTGATTGTTGTATTGACTGATTGACTGGATATTGATGATTGTATTATGATATACTCTGATGATGATGTATTGTATATAAACAGATATAGTTTTCATTTTGTGTAAAGATCTGTTCTATATATTATAGTTTATTCCGCTGCGATGGTCAGATTCTGATATTTGTTTAGTTTTTCTTCTTCTATCAACTTTCTTATTCTCCTACAATCTGTCTTTTCCGGCATTCGATCGTCGGCAAAATATACTGTTGAGTATTTTGTGTCGATTTTCGAGGGTCGAGAAGGGCGGGTCGTCACAATCACAAAGGATCCTCTACCAACACAAGACCGACTTACCTCTATAGCTAGGTAGTACCGAATATATCATCCCTCGGTCGTTACCGACCTTTTCGAGGGCCCTCATAGCATACAAACCACATTAATTTACATCCCGAACGTCATAGCGGGAAGAAATATATCTAGAAGGGAATGATCATATCCTAATTGAGAATGACTCACTTAGCCTTGCCGCATCTAACCCTGTTTCGGTCATTTCCGGTTAATGAGGCCTGAGGTAACAATAACCTTTCGCATATCACATGTCACATCACTTTGAATGCCACATTGCCATTTCCGTTGACTACTAATTGCCTTCCACAAAAATACAACCCTTGAGCTCGTACGTCTCAAGGAGGGTGTTAAGCTAAGAGAAGTTTCCTTCTCCGCCACCAACTGATGTACGTTTGTAAAAACCAATATACGTAATCTTAGAAATGCAATGTCAGACACTCGTCCATACAAGTTGTCCAGGAACAGGACAAATCGAAGGTACTTTCCTACCACATCCTGTCGGGAAATCCCTAGGATTAGTAGCGAATAGTCCTTGCATTGGATATTTCATAACGAAGAGACTACTGCTACTGGATGTATATTGGGATTTTAACCCCAAACGATCAACAAGCAGTCCTTCACTATGAAAATCCTAAATATCAATATCTTTAATAACTTGCACAATCGAACACATATACGTTAGTACGAAGTGGTTTTCAGATAAATCTGATCCCGGTCTCTTCGCTCCAATAATGCAAAAGCATTTCTCAACCACACACAGAAACTAAGTCTCATAGACTTATCACGTCTCCAACTTTCAACTTGCTATCCTTCGGCCAAGAAGGAAACTCGATAGATTGGAGTAATCACTTCGCACTACACGAATCAACATTCTCAACACAAACGATAATCAAGCCTACACAGTCAGTCACGTTCTAAGTGTACGAATAATTAGTTCCCACATCAAGTCGAGGAACTAAAATGGCTAAATTTGATAGTCGATTATTTAACTATCAAAGCAAACAACAATTATCTAGCACCAAGCAATCACTAGGCCCTTTTAATTAATCTTGTATTAATTAAATCACTTTCCAAATTAATCACTTCAAATTATATTTAAAAAGATATATTATCAAAACCATTTTAACATTTCAATATTTGGAAAACATTTCCATATACTTATTTTAATAATAAATGAATTCATTATTACTTTATTTTCAAACCATTCAAACTTCATTTTATAATATCACTTTCCAAAACATTCATTTAATTTAAAGGATTGTTCACTGTCCAAAATCGTGAATATAATTCCATTAATAAGCTTTCATATTTAACTTATCAAAATAAATTGATTTCAGATTTATAAAACAATGTTTATAAATTCCATTTATATTTTATAAACTTCCATATACAAAATTCCTTTACTAACAAATTCCATTTATATCTCATATATATTTCAAAATCCAATTATAAGTTAATTTACTTATAAATCTCTTATTTACAAATTCATTCTTTTTATAACTTCATAAATTTATAAATCTTATTTACTTATGTGATTCAATTATAACTTCATTTTAAACACTTACAAAGCTCTTATATAATTCCATTGCTTTTTATTTATTTATAAAATATCAATTTTATAAATCTTATATATAAACCATTTATAATAAGGTCAAAATCCCAATTTAACTTATTTTACAAAATAGTTAACTTCATATCTCAAAAATCATATTTAGATATATTTCACAAAATCATAATTTTTATAACGTAAAAATTGTTACTTTTTATTCATTTAAAATAATTCATTTCTTTAAAAATTCAACATTTATTAAAACATATATATTTTCAAAATCACTTTGAAATCCATTTTCCAACAAAAACATCATTTCATTATTTTGAAATTCCAAAATAGCCCAATGCTACAACAGCACTAAATAAGGTGATTCACATCAATCATGGCATCCAAATTATCATATATCACATGATAAAAACATATATAACAACATCTGTAAATAAAATCAACACTGGTGAGGAATCCAGTTGGATCCCTCCAACCTGTGACCTGCAGCAATTATACATATGAGAAAATATGTACAATGTCAGCTTTGAGGAAGACGCGCGTACAGAAGGTCATCCGCTCATACACGGGAACGTATAGGGTCTCATCCGCTAAAATATGTGGGAATATATCCAAACCAATCAATATATATATATATATATATCATATATAACCCAAACAAGCATCAATCATCATAAATAAATTTATTCTCACTTATATAAAAATATAAGCGAGACAGAAAAAGTGAGTGGTACTCACTTTGATTCCAATAGTCATTGCAGCGTTTTACGTTTAATTTTACCCAAAATTTCTAGCAGCTCCAAATCAATCCAATCTAGCTCCATCATGTAGTGTTCGTGAATACGAACCCAACACAACTTGTTTCGTCCGATTTCGACCTCGTATGAACAAGTTATAGCATTTTAAAGATTTCACGAATTTAAATATAAATAATTTACAATTTTTTTTAAACCTTAGTCAATCCAGGTCGTTGCTTCCAGAAGACAAGATCTTGGTCGCGAATTCATTATCTTCTTCGTCACTCCCAGGAAAAAGTCGCGCATTGAAACCTATAGCCGCCGTTATCAAGTGAATTGCCGCGAACTCCTCGATCATTTATACGTCGATCGAACAACGCCAATACGAAGCCCATACTCTACTGCACCACCACCCAGAGGCACGGTGAGCTCGGCCCTACCATCCTCTCGAAACATGTGCGCGAACGGTGGATGAACGTGGCCAAAATCTGGCCAATCCACCCCACGAAACTCCATCACAGCCGTTGATCTCCTAGAGAAAGTTTCTCAAATCGTTTGATGGATCAAGATATTTTAAGGGGGAAAGAATCGAATGATTTCGGCCGTTCGAAGATGATAGTGGCGGCTGCCCTAATGGATCTAGGGTTTGCAAATGTGAACATCCTTATATAGGCAACATTTTAAAACACTATTCATTCGAAAATATTCCGGACTCCAAACGAAGCGTGCCGCCTGGCGTTTATAATGTTTTACCCTTATTTCGAACACAATGGAATATATATCGGGAGCCAATTCCATTGTATTTGGAAGATAGGTTTCGAATCGAATTATTTTAACTAAAAATTACTTAAATAAATTTCTTGGCATTTCAGCTTCGCACAACCAAACCGTAAGTCCGATTGACACGAAATTTGAAATCCTACAATAATATAACATTATAGATCCAATGAAACTAATTTCGTCAAAATCCGAGATAGTGTCAAAAATGACTATTTTTACATGTTATTTAAATATTAAAATTTCCAATTTCTATAAATTTACTTTTAAATCAATTTTAAAAGTTTACCAACATCATTCTAATTCAAATAGAATTTAATTTAACTTTATAAATCATTTTCATTCACATTAAATTCAAATTCCAATTATTTCTGCAATTTCAAATATTAAATTAGCAATTTAATTATCCAATTAAATCAAGATATTTGAAATATAAGTTATTTAACTTATAAAAGTTACTTTTGAATATTTAAAATCAATTAAATATCCTAATTTCAAATGGCTGAAATTCTGGGTCGTTACAGTATGATGTGTAAATTTGAAATGGATTCCAATTATAGTATCAAAATATGATTATAATAATTGTACCCAAAGGGAAATGATCCATCGAACGCGAATGAACCTTCAAGAGCAAGAGTAACGTAGTTGGAATACAATGAACAAAGTTGATAAAAATTATATCATAAATTTAAATTACTGAAATTAGCATAATACATTCTTCATTCAACTTGCTCAGGTTAAATCGAATTTACCCATAAAAGTATCGCTTGGTGCGACTTTGTGTTTGGTACATATATGTTGAAATGGAAAATCCTAAATAATGTTTTTAAATAGATTGTTTACACATAACAACCAAAGTGTCTTAAAGTCGGTGGAAGCGATATTGAGTTTATGGGTTTTTCGGATATGATTCAAAAAATGAAACGAATGTATTATTCTATAAGCATCAGAATTGAGCAAGTATTTTGATAGAAATGTTAAATAGTTTGACTTTCAGTGAAAATTCAAAGGAAGCATTTGTCCATAAGAAAGAACTGTTAAAGGTACTAAATATTTCTAAAAAGGTAAACAGTATACTAATGATTGTTATGGACGTACTTATATTAAAATCAGTAATAGTTTGTTTTTTTATTACTTGTTATTGGATTTTAAATTATATCTTTAATAATAAGTATAAAGGATGTGGGAATTGTCCCAAATGATATGTAAAGACATCATATTAAAATGTTTAATATGGAATACGTAAGATGGATTCCTTATGTATCGACAATAGGAATTATCATACATGTTGTAATGTCTACAATATCATATTTTGCTTATGTATTTGATGCATGAAACAAATATCAAATCCAAATTAAGGTCACTAAATGGGCGTTTAGAGTGTCCTCGAGTATTTACGAAGCATTAGAGAATTGTTTACAGAAAAAACGAACTCCTTATGAAGGATTGTTTGGACTCGAACTTCATAAGTGCTATCAAGTATAATGGATCAATATTAAATTCACGTTCAAACCTTAATGAAGAAGCTTTAAGTTGGAAACATTCCAAATGAATGGTTGTGGCTGATTCAACGAAAGGCTAAGTACGTTGCTTTGAATAGCACCATAATAAAAGCAATATATAAATATGAATGCACAAATTTATAACTGAGCTAAGGGTGATACCAAGTATTGAGAATATTATACCATTGTTATATGATAACAATATAATAATAAGAGCTCACAAGAAGTCAAGAAATATACTCCGAATATTCCACATGGTAAAGGTAGTTTATCAACATCGGAGAGAGTTGATTAACAGAGTAGATAATTGAACAACATAGCAGATCCATTCACAAAGGGTCTAACCGATCAGTTTTCATCAAACTAATCGAAGGGATGGGGTAGAGATTCCATAATTGACTCCAAGTGCAAAGTGTGATATTGATAGAGTTAGAAGTATGTCGAATGGGTAATTATATAATTTGTTACAAATATCTAACTCGAAAAACTAATCTTGTTCGAAATAAAAGGTGTTTTCTTTCTATTATATACTTGATATAATGTGTTATATTAATTAGTCATTTTAACTAAAAGTATATTTAATAGAAAATTCATAAATGGTATGTTTTATGATAGTAGTTACAAAGCATTGTAACCATGAGTAATTTATCACAATGAAAATAAACATACCATTTTAAATATTTCTAGTCAAGATGTATCGAGACTAAATATCGATATATCCATTACGACTAGAGTACGTAACGCTCACCAAATGTTGGGTAGTATATTACTCATAACTTCCTGGGGCACCAAGGGGTTATGTATCGATAGTTATTGGACAACTATGGAATGGCTCACTCGGTAGTTTTCTGTTGGTTAATATAATTAAGGTCAAACAGAAAATATCGATGTGACAAAATTACATAGTTCTCTTGACTTGAGAATATTGTTAATTTTCAATGTGAAAGCTCCGCTTTTATTATAGTTAAATCATGACACGATGTCCATCGAACGACTATAGTTGGATCATGTGGAAGCATTGGAAGTGAAACACTATTCAAGAGAAGGTACGTATCCACAGTTATATGAGGTTAGTATCATGGTCAACTAAAGTCAACTGAAGCCAACTCAAAGTCAAATTATTTGGCCAGAGCAATTCGGTTAATAATAAATGTTATTATTGAACCAAAAACTTTGTGTTTAAACTATAGAGTTGAATACGGACGATATTGGAATTTTGACCGTTACCAATTTCCATAAGTCCAAAGTGATATAGTTATAACGAAGAGAATTGGTGTATATAATTGTCGCTACCGGGTAATGCTTAAATAAATAAAATTGGATTTTACCCAAAAGATGTATAAATAATAAATTCAGCCAAAATGTCATATCACTAGCTAAGGTGATGTGTGAATGTTAATACTTGAATTGTTCGATATTAATCACTAACTGAATTTACACCTTTGAGTCGCACAACCGTAATGATGAATTCTCCAAAAAAACAATATGATTTAATTAATTTATATTAACAAAAATTAATTATTATTTAATTTAGTTGATGTTTGGGAGTTGTTTGTGATTATTCAAACGCATTTATAAAAGTTATATTTACGTGCATTGATATATAATATCGATGTAAATTTAAACGGGTTTAAATAAAGATAATTGCATGATGTGAGTTATGGAAATTTTATATCATTTGATGTCATGTAATTTCAGCCATACCATGTGAAGAGAGAGGAGTGGAGAGGGAAATAATCAAGGGAATTGTTTAGGGAAGTTTTAATTGAAGAATAGAAAATGTTTTTTGTTGGCAAAGTCGGCGTCTTTAAATGGCCCCTACCATTTTATTAAATACTTGAAACAATTACAAGCAAATAATAAAGCAGTTTATAAAGGTTAACAAAGGAGGGAGAAATAAAAAAAATAAGGAAAAAAAATAAAGAGCCATAGGCAATAGCCTATGCAGTACTCCAATTACTAATCATCTCAGTAGGAAAGGGATATTGAGAGTGCTTCATTTCTTTGAGTATTTCTTTTACCATCTCATGGTATAGTGCCAGACTACTTTTCCCTTTACCATTAAATAACCTAGAGTTTCTCTCCTTCTAAACAGAGGTAGCAAAGACCTTGAGGATCAGCAAAGCCTATGTGAGGCCGGGTTCTTCCAAGTTGTTTGAATATATAAGTTCTTCCATTCATCCTTACTATTGCGTAGAGGAGACACAAATCCTCTAGCATTATTGATCTTCTTCCGAAGAAAATAGGAGATGGAACAACCAAAAAAAAGATGAAGATTATCTTCAGGACAAGATTTGCAGAAAAAATAGGACATACTAATAGAAATTCCTCTTTGAGCAAGAATGTGAAGGGAATGTATTGCATTTCTCATAATCTTCCATAGAAGGAAGTTTAGCTTCTCTGAAGTGGCAAGGTTCCATATTCTACCATTCCAAGGAAAGAAGAGGTCGGTCTGTAGAGGAGCTATTGATTTGTATACAATTCTTGAGGAGTGTGGAGGCATAACAAAGTCCAGACATACTGATCTTTTTCAACATAGGAGAGTTTAGAGTTATTATATTTATTCTAGAGAATACATATGTTCAAACTACTAGACGTAGGAAAATTTATGATACTATGCCTGATATAGTTTATAGCTTTAGCTTTGATAGGAATTCTAGTTTGAATTATTTCATCGTGAGCCAAGCAGTTATTTAGAATTATTCCCCAAGAAATCCAAGGCACGTACCAGAATTTAGCATCATTGGAAGGAGCAAGAGAGAGCCTGAGATGAGGCAGAAGAGAGCTTCTCAAGTTAAGCAAAGCCTTCTATATCCAACTAAAGGCGGGGTTTGGTTTCATTAACCAGAAATCTTCAGATTTTAGGTTATGCTTTCTTGTCCATTCAACCCAGATAGAGCCTATATTATTGATGAGATTGTCAAGATGTTTAGAGAATACTGAGGAGTTCCAAGCTTTAAGGTTTTTAATTTGAAGACCACAGTATTCTTTTGGCTGTTCGAGCTTCCAAAAGGCAATAGGAGCAAGCTTCTTAGTGTAAATAGACCCAGACCATAAAAACCTGATCATAGCATTTCTCATTATGGAAATAACCATGTTAGGCAATATGAATGTTCTACCCTAGTAAACATTCAAAAAGAAGATGATGGTGTTGAGGATGGTAATTCTGCCAGCCTGACTCAAAAACCTATTTTGTCATCTATTCATAGTTGTAGTTATTTTCTCATAGAGAGGGGTGCATTGAACAACAAAGATTCTTTTTATGGCCAAAGGAATGCCCATCATGTCACTTTGAAGAGGCTGCATATTGGATATTGAAAGGCATTGATCGGTAAATTAGAACCTGAGATTTGGTTGAATTAATGTGTAATCTAATGAAGTTGGAGAAAGAGAGCAAGGTGTTCATGATACAGAAAATAGAGGAGACAGAGGGCTTAGTGAAAATAATAAGACCATCGGCAAATGCCAGTGAAGTGATTAGAGGATCCCTATACTTGGGACGTAAACTGAAAGCCTTCTCCCTGACCTGAAGCAGCAGATGCTGAGTGAGAGTCTCCATGATTATGATGAAAATATATGCAAAGATGGGGTCTCCCTGCCTCAAGCCTTTCAGCCCCTTGAAGTAACAAGAAAGGAGTACCTTACAGTAGATATACATTCATATGTCCAATCAGTGAAAACAAGTGGAAAGTTCATTCTTTTCATTATTGGGATCAGGGTTGTCCACCTGATGGAGTCACATGCTTTCTTTATGTCAATTTTTAGCATAGCTCTAAAAGAAATACTAGCAGAGGAATAGCCATTAAGTAGCTCATGAGCAATCATAACATTATCAAGTATATTTCTCTAAGGAGGAAAGCAGTCTGGTTAGGGGAGATGATAGAGGATAAGGTTACCTTCAGTTTGCAGGCTATAATCCTGGAGATGCTCTTTTATATGATGTTACAACAGACAATAGGTCTGAACTGGGATACATCAGATGTATTAGAGCACTTTGGAGTTAAATTAATGCTTGTAGAGTTTATGGCTTTCAACATTTTACATTTCTTGAAAAAATTGTGTATTGCTTTAAGGACATCTTTCTCAATTATAGTCCAGCAATGGGTGAAGAACAGAGCATTAGACCCATCAGGGCCGCCACAAGCAGATTTCCTAAGGTTGAAGAAGGAGGCTTTAATTTGCTCATTAGTCATAGGGGAGGAGAGGTATGCCTGCTAAGGTAGAGTGAGCCGATGTAGAGTAAGGGTGGAAAGGAAGGTTTCATTACTGCGAGTTTCCTCCTGGGTACCTGGGAGTCCAGTATAGTAGTCAAGAAAAGTACTATCTATAACATCAAGATTGGTATGCATTCCTCCAAGAAGGTCAGCAATCTGGGAAATGTGAGCTTTAGATTGCTTGATTTTAATAGTGGTGTGATAAAACTTAGCATTTCTATCTCCAAATTTAGACCATTTCTCTCTACACTTCTGCTTCAACATATTAGTTTCAGAGGACAGTGCAACAACAAGCTGAGAAGACAACTCACTTTCCAGGGAGCTAAGACTGGGATCAGAGGAGTTGTGCATTATCTGATGTTGAATAAGATCAAGCTTCTCTCTGATGCCAGTAGAAAGCTTAACTCCAAAACCAAACATGCTTCTAGCCTAGCATCTAAGGTAGATTTTGTGTTTTTAAGTTTCTGTTGAAGAATATACATTTGATTCCCAACAGCTCTGATTTTCCAAGCTTCTTATACAATCTGCAAAAAATTATTGTCTTTAGTCCATGCATCAAAAAATTTAAAATTTGAATTAATTTTAATGGTATCCTCGAATGAAAGGATAAGAGGACAATGGTCAGATAGGTTAGGTAAGGGAATATGGATTTGAATTGAAGGCCATTTTTGCATTGTGTAGTAGTTAGAGAAGGCATGATCAATCTTGGTGAGGGTTATAACTCCATTTCTGCTCTTGTTAGACCAAGTAAATGGGCAGCCATTTAAAGGAATATCTATCATAGGAGCATTAAGCATAGCGTCATTAATGAGAGAGAGCTCTTTAGGAGAAAGAGGTCGGCCTTCAGATTTGTCAGTAGACATGAAGGAGCAGTTAAAGTCTCCCAAGATAATACAAGGGTGGGATTCTTGACTGAAGTGGTGGAGGTAGCCAAGAAGTTCTTGTCTTAGAGAAGAGGAGTTCTGGGCGTAAACAAAGGTAAAGAATATTGAAGTGGCAGTTTGAATATGAGTAGCATGGGTATGTATGAATTCTTATCATTTGTACTATAATATTAAAGATGAGTATAGTTTCCATTACTCTAAAGCCTTCTAATTTTTTTTCTAATAGAATGTTGTCACGTGTATTCTGAAGATGAAAAGCCATGACCTTTCATTTTATTATTATCTATACTATATCCTTTGCTCTGAAGCCTTCCCACATGAAGAATCCCACTTCTTCTCCATTTCAGATTCAAACCTCTCTCCTCTTTAAAACTCTACTTACTCAAAATTTACTTCTCCATTTCTTTTACGTTCGCAATCAATTTTCTTCATAATTTCATGTTTCTATTCCACGGTTTTTTCCCTGTTCAAATACTTCCCTGTTCGAAAATTCCCTAAAAGATAAAAAGCCTAATTCTGCAAAACATCATCATGTTAAAAGATTGAATGAGAAACTAAGAAATTTCTTCTTTATGTCACATTGCAGGTACCGGTTCCACCTGTTTATATTTGTATCACCTTCGGATGACTATATTTAATAGTTTGAAAATTTTCTCATATCATTTGATATTCAGTGTTAGTTTTTTATTTCACTCTCTTTTACACTAAGGTTTTAATTATTATAGTTAGAAATTTTGGTTTGGTATAACTGTTCTGGTTCGATACAATATATGTAATTCTGATGTTGGACATTTTTTTAGAAATATTGATGGATTTTATATAGTAATCCAATCTTATACTACACACACTACGCCATAAATGGCCTACTGCAACACAAAAAAAATGTTGGCTCAGGCCCGAAAAATGTTGCCATAGGTCTATGGCAACACTTTTAGGGTGATGCAATTTTTGCCGTTGCCTTAGACTTCAAAGGCAACATTTTGACTATCTAAGGCAACATAAGTAATATTGTTGCAATAGAACCCTATTTGGGTCTATGGCAACACCCATAGGTATCTGTAGCAACATTCCAAAATGTTGCTATAGATATGAACTTTTTGAATTTGTGGGGCCCACAATGTAGAGCATATTTGATTTTTTAATAAAAATAAATATTTATTTAATAAAATGCTATTACACAGAATTTGATATTTAAACAGTAATTTATTTAAATAAATATTTTATTTCAACATTTGAAATAGTACAAATTCCTGACTCCACTATTTTACAATTCAATGATATATAACACTGATATTCACATATACAGATATTCCTCGCTACATCACTCAGTTCACTCATTACATATGCAGTTTCAATTTATACATACACCGACACTAACAAATATATGACGAGCCGAGTGCCGAGCTGAAGGCGAGCCGAGAAGCGGGTCCGGGCGCAGCGCCGGCGGGGGTCCGGGGCACCGCAGTCCCGGCGGGGATCGACCTTCTTCAGCTCATGCATTCATACACTCATGCATTCATACACTCATGCACATTTGATTTGACTCTGTCTTCAAGCTTGTATCCAGCTGTCCAGTCTTCAATACCTGTCATATATAATTCAAAAGCAGTAATCTGGAAAATAATATTTAACTCAAACAGAAAATGAAAATATTTTTGTTATAATATTTGCCTCAGGTATTTGGGTTGTTTCTTTTCATAAGTGCATAAGCCAAACATGAATGCAACACATGGATACAAGGACACGACACAAGGTCAAACCCGAGTCATCGATTGGATTCAACTCAGGGCCAAGCAACCAACAAAACAAACAAGAACCAGGTTCAGCAAAATATAGACAAGCCAGTGCAAGAAACACAGCAGTACACATAGGCAGCCCATCAAGCAAAAACAGTGAATGCATTAGGCATGTACAAGAGAAACATAGGCAGTAATATGATATACAGAGGACTTGGAGCACCAGTTCATGTTCTGGTTTAACAAATGCAGCAGAAAGGAGCTAACAAGCTCAGACCATAAATAAAAAACAAGCCAGTGAATCAAAATCCAACATACCAAATAATATCACATCGCAATTCATCATCGGCAAAGCAAAATCAAGCCAGTGAACCAAAATCCAACATACCAATACATCATCGCAATCCAACATACCAATACATCATCACAATCCAACATACCAGATTTATCAAAGTCCAACAGAAAGATTAAACCCGAGATTATAGGAAATAAAGCCTATAAATAAATCCCAATTCATCATCGGCAAAAGCATGCGAGTGTAACCAAAATCGAGAATAATCAAGTAAACCAGAAGGCATAAAACATACCAAATAATATCACATCGCACCCGACGATGAAGTCAAAGCAATTCGAGCAATCAATCAAGGAATTGAAACTGGTTTTATGATTGCTGGCCAATTTGAAAATTTAAGCGGCATTCTCTCAAACAAGAAATCTGCGTTTGACATCTTCCTTGAATCCGAAAATGGTACTTTTTGAAGCAATCGAGCAAAGCTTCATCAGAATCGAACTTCTTCTGAACATTGGCGAGAAAGATTCAAGCATCAGATATGGTCAAAGTATCATAAATTGCCAACCCTGCCGTCATGAAACCACCAGATTCGAGGAACAGCGGCTGAGCCACAACTATCGCCGACGTATCCTCCTCGATGGGTCCATTAAGGCAGATGATGCGCTCTTTGAGAAGCCGGGAAAAGATATCGCAGGCACGCTGGCCACGGGATGTGTGCTCGATGACCATCGGAATCAGGCTGTAGAAACGGAGGGGGGTAGTGGAGTTTTGTTGGGGGCTGCGGTTGGTAGGATTTGGGAGAGGTTGCGTATCGACATGTAGGCAAACAGCAGCGAAATTGGGGGTGAGAACGAAATGGGAACGAAAATATGATTTGGAAATTAGGGATTTGGCACTATGCCATAGATGGCCTATTGCAACGAAATTACAAGGTGTTGCTAGCTACAATGTAACGATAGCTATGCTGATTTTTGTCTATTGCAACATTCACTTCAATGTGTTAGCATAGATATCAGCAAAATGTTGCAGTAGCTATAAATATATTCAAATTAATAAAATTAATAAAATTTTACACCTCAGCGATCCACACCATCATTTAAAACAAAATCTCAACCATCAATCCACACCATCAATCCACACCTTAGCAATTTCCATTTCCCGCTTTACTTTTCTTTCTCGTTCCTCTTTGTGTGAAAATTAGGGCACGACATTTTTCTTTCTCGTTCCACTCTGTGAAAACTAGGGCACGCGATTCCAGTTGCTTTGATGCTCTGATTGATCGAATCTAGTGTGAGAAACGTTCCTGGTAGCTTGCTCCTTCGTTCTCCTTGATTGATTGCTCGAATTGCTTTGACTTCGTCGTCCGGTGCGATGTGATATTATTTGGTATGTTTTCTGCCTTTTGGTTTACTTGATTATTCTCGATTTTGGTTACACTCGCACGCTTTTGCCGATGATGAATTGGGATTTATTTATAGGCTTTATTTCCTATAATCTCGAGTTTAATCTTTCTGTTGGACTTTGAGAAATCTGGTATGTTGGATTGCGATGATGTATTGGTATGTTGGATTTTGGTTCACTGGCTTGATTTTGCTTTGCCGATGATGAATTGCGATGTGATATTATTTGGTATGTTGGATTTTGGTTCACTGGCTTGTTTTTGATTTCTGATCTGAGCTTGTTAGCTCCTTTCTGCTGCATTTGTTAAACCAGAACTTGAACCTTTGTTAAACCAGAACTTGAACCTTTGTTAAACTTGTTCACATACCTTTGTACCTTGCTGCATTTGTTAAACCAGAACTTGAAGTATTTGTATTCTGCCGTCCTCTAGAAAACTGCTTCACTTGAAAACTTCTGCATTTTTGAAAATCAGAACTTTGAAAGTGATCTTTGGTTTTCTAAAACTGTTGACTAATCTGAACATTGAGTTTTGATTTCCACAATATATACAAACATATGTGTGTTGAGCTTTGTTGGTTTTTCTTGGTCTGGACTGAACTGGTACCATGCTAACCTTGTTCTTTAACATGAACTGATGCTCCAAGTCCTCTGTATATCATATTACTGCCTATGTTTCTCTTGTACATCCCTGATGCATTCACTGTTTTTGCTTGATGGGCTGCCTATGTGTACTGCTGTGTTTCTTGCACTGGCTTGTCTACATTTTTCTGAACCTGGTTCTTGTTTGTTTTGTTGGTTGCTTGGCCCTGAGTTGAATCCAGTCAATGACTCGGGTTTGACCTTGTGCCGTGTCCTTGTATCCATGTGTTGCATTCATGTTTGGCTTATGCACTTATGAAAAGAAACAACCCAAATACCTGAGGCAAATATTATAACAAAAATATTTTCATTTTCTGTTTGAGTTAAATATTATTTTCCAGATTACTGCTTTTGAATTATATATGACAGGTATTGAAGACTGGACAGTTGGATACAAGCTTGAAGACAGAGTCAAATCAAATGTGCATGAGTGTATGAATGCATGAGTGTATGAATGCATGAGCTGAAGAAGGTCGATCCCCGCCGGGACTGCGGTGCCCCGGACCCCCCACCGGCGCTGCGCCCGTGTGACGACCGCCCATGACCCCTGCACCGAATCTAAAGATAGAGCGCTGTAAAGTGTGCCAGGCGACCATGGACGATTGTCAAGGTAAGATTTAAAACAAAAGAATCTATCGTATTACTCACAGCGCATGGACAAAATACAATAGAACATATGTATAGTGAAGCTTTACAGAACAAAATGACATCATATAAAACTCCATAATAGTTGAATACAAGCATCCACATAGTCAATACATCTAGCCTCACTACATATCTCTCAGAGAATACAAAACAGCGGAATATCCAGTACATATAATAAGAAGATAATATGCAACCCTCTAGCTCGTCTTCGATATCAGCATCGTGAGAAGAGAACAACACCTGTCACCTGCTACCTAGTCTGCCCGTCCCAAAATGGACGAACAGCCCAAGGAAATAAGAATTAAAACATAAAGCCTTGAGTCAGACAACAGTCTTAGTGAGCAGTAGATTTACTAACAACATACCCAAAAGAGCATAAAGGAAAAGGAATAGGAATACAACCCTCCCACTCCAACCTCATTCTACAGTGATAGCCCCCAGACACACACTAAGCAGAAGCAAACATAGCAGAGCATACAATTTAAAGTAAAGCTACTATCACTCGAGTCAAGGGCGATGTTTTCCAAGTACCAAGGCCTAAATCAGATAAGCACCCAGAAAATACCGCTCTTGAGTCCGAAATGACGTTACAACCAAACATCCATGACTCTGGCTATCACTATTATCATTGCTTCGATATCACCGTTAATTGAATGACCGGCACATTCTTTCAGCCGTCCGTCAAGGGCTAATGGAAACCCCGGTTCTAGACATAACTCCCGCACGTCGTCGCAGCCCGTGCCTAGGACTATCGAATCTGCCCAGAGTACTCGACCATCAACAGTTAGCCGTTGGGACTATCGAATCTGCCCAAACGTACCCTTGCTTAGAGCATGCTAGAACCTTCAACAACGATGCTATCCAAGCCTCCTAGTCATCCTCCTCGACGACTATTCTCATATCCATTCATTATCCTCAACTCGAATCATATCACCGAGTTATCAACATGCTTGGAATGATCCCGTCTGGATTAGACCAAGTCTTCATCATATGATGCCTCGCTTCATTACATCCTCGCAAAGCCTCATCTCAACTTCACATCATCAAATCTATGCATAAGAGCTTCATCATCCCGCTACATATGCCACGAGCAGCTTTTCCAATTCAAGAGCCTTTCCCTTAGCTTTTGAATCACCTTCGATCTAAATCTAATCATCTAGTTCATAACAATCAATCAAATCAAACATCAATCCAAGCAATCAAGCATTCAAAAATGATCTAAGTAGACAATTATAACAATAATGGCATTTTCGTAATTAAAGAGTTGAAAGTCCAATAAGCATGAAAACATGGATTATATCTCTACAAACTTGATGAATGAACTTGCATAGGTTAACATATGATAAAATGGATGTAACATCATCATGAACAATGGATCTATATGGATCTACACTTAGGATGAAGAAAATGCATGGAAATCTCTATTTAACACCAAATCGAGCCAACAATCCGATATACTCCTTTGGATCCGTGTGAGAGATAATCACCACTCACCAAATCACCTAAACAACCTCAAATCAAAACGCTTCAGATCTGGACAGCGAAGGATCAAGCTTGATCTATCACGAATCCGCTTCAACCGAAGAAATCTCTCTTGAAAAGATGAAGATCTTCAACTTTAGCTCTTGAATCTTCAATCTAGATCTTTGATTTGGATGGAAGGAAGCACTAGATTAGAGTGGAGAAAAGAAGTGAAGAAGTGTAGAAGTCGAGCTCTCAAAATGGCAGCACTTCGTCGCTTCAAAATCCGGATCCCAAAAATGAAGAGAAACTCTCCTATTTATAGCTGAAATCCCTATCTCGTCTGCCTCCATGAGTCGTTTACGACTCACGACTCAAAGCCCTACGACTCAACGACAAATCAGCTATCTCCTAAGTCGTCTCCGACTTATAGCATGCGCCTACGACTCACCAGACCCCCTGTCTACGACTTAAATGCGCACGCCTTACTTGGTTAGACGACTCAACTACTAACTCGTATACGACTCATCACAATGGCTACGACTCATCCACTTGCGCGAGTTATCACCTACGCGCGACTCAACAGCTTACGACTCATCCCTTAACTCGTCCACGACTTAACTGTTAGACGAGATAACCCATTCTACGACTTATCAAACAACAGGGATACGACTCATCAGATAACAGGGATACGACTCATCAGATAACTGGGTACGACTCATCAAATGACTTGGGGTACGACTCATCAGATGACTCGGATACGACTCATCAGATGACTTGGGGTACGACTCATCAGATGACTCGGATACGACTCATCAAATGACTTGGGGTACGACTCATCAGATGACTCGGATACGACTCATCAGATGACTTGGGGTACGACTCATCAGATGACTCGAATACGACTCATCACCTTAACTCGGTCACGACTTAACTGCTACAACTTAAACCTTATCTCGCCCAGTCCTTAAGTCGCGCCTACCCCTTAAGTCGTTCAAACGACTTATCCTTACACCTCTAACTAGCCAAACCCCTGAGTCGCTCCTATCCCCCTAAGTCGTATACGACTCACGACTTACACTAAGTCGTTCACGACTCAGGACTTAGCCATTTTCGCCTAAAATCTGAAATGGCTCAAAAACTCTAAAATTCCAAATTCTGTCGAACTTTTCGATCCGTAAAAAAAATACGGGTCGTTACATTCTCTCCCCCTTAGGAATTTCGCCCCCGAAATTCCAAACAAACAAAGCCATCGAAGACTATTCTGTACGCCTACCAACCATAACAATCATCAAACCATGCATCCAATTCTAGCTTAGCGTACAGAATTCTAAGACTTAGAACAAGTTACAATGTTGTTAGATGATACGACACCTTAGGGCCATACCTTGAAGAGTTCAGGATGAGCTGCCTTCATCCTCTCTTCCACCTCCCACGTACAGTCGTTATCATCGTCACTCCATTGTATCTTGAGCAATTTAACTACCTTTCTCCTAAGCTGTTTCGTGTCGGTTTCAACAACACGAAGCGGCTTACGAGGTCTTCTATCGACTGGATCAACTTCGAAGTCTTCACAGCTATCAGCAGAAACCACCATATTCGAGTCGTGCACATACTTCCGTAGATATGATACATGAAAAACATTGTGCACACCCGACATCTTCTCTGGTAATTCCAATCTATAAGCGAGCTTTCCAATTCGCTCGATAATCGGGAATGGTCCAACAAATATCGGAGTCAATTTTCCTTTCTTCCCGAATCGAATAACATTCTTTAGTGGGGAAATCTTCACAAAAACCATATCACCAACGTCGAATTCCAAATCCTTACGACGCTTATCGGCATAACTCTTCTGACGGTCTTGGGCTGCCTTCATTCGTTGCCGAATGATCTCTATACAATCTGAAGTCTGACGAATCATCTCTGGCCCAAGCATCAGCTTTTCTCCAGTTTCCAACCAACATGTTGGAGAGTTACACGGTCTTCCATACAATGCCTCATACGGTGCCATACCAATGCTTGACTGGTAACTGTTGTTGTACGCAAACTCCACCAAATGAAGGTGATCTTCCCATGATCCTCCGAAGTCCAAAACACATGCTCTTAGAAGATCTTCCAAAACTCGGTTGACTCTCTCGGTCTGACCATCTGTTTGGGGATGATAAGCTGTACTCAAACACAATTCGGTTCCCAAGACTTCTTGGAAGCTCTTCCAAAATCCACTAGTGAACAATGGGTCTCGATCGCTCACTATACTCTTCGGAATACCATGGAAACGAACTATCCACTTAACATACAACTCAGCCAACTTTGATGCAGTCCTAGTCGATCGAACAGGAATGAATCGTGCACTCTTAGTCAGACGATCCACAATGACCCAAACCCCTTCATTTCCCGTTCTGGTTCTAGGCAATCCA
Source organism: Allium fistulosum (assembly GCA_030737815.1). Lineage (NCBI taxonomy): Eukaryota > Viridiplantae > Streptophyta > Magnoliopsida > Asparagales > Amaryllidaceae > Allium > Allium fistulosum. The sequence continues at coordinate 907,318,648 of CM060903.1, forward strand.
TCGATAAAATCCATCGACACTTGTTCCCACTTCCAAGTAGGAACTTCTAATGGCTGAAGCAATCCACTTGGCTTCTTCTGTTCGGCTTTTACCAACTGGCAGTTCATACATTTGGAAATAAAATTTCCAACATCCTTCTTCATACCTTCCCAGTAGTAGGTTCTCTTCATATCCCGATACATCTTATTTCCACCGGGATGAATTGTCAACTTTGAGTGATGACTTTCCTTCAGAACTTCACTCCTCAATTCATCTATATCGGGAACAACTAGTCGTCCTTGCTTCCGAAGCCAACCCTCTCGATCGACCTCGAATCCTTTATCCTTTTCTGGATCCAATCCAGATTCCAATTCTCGGATAATCTTGACAAGCTTATCATCTCGCTTTTGGCTCTCGCCAATCCTTTCCACAAGAGTGGGTCTTATTGATAAGTTTGCCAACATCTCAGGTTCCAATTCGCATCTAGGCCTGAAGTCAAATCCAGCTAAATACTCGAGACTCTTCCATTCTGAAAACATGGCTCCCAATCCTGCATGTCTTCGACTTAACGCATCTGCCACTGCGTTACCTTTTCTCGGAGTATAAGCTATACCAAAATCATATGATGCCAAAAACTCTAACCAACGTTGCTGCCGAAGATTCAAATCTTTTTGGGAGAAAAGATACTTCAACGACTTGTGATCCATAAACAACTCGAATCGAACTCCCAACAGATAATGCCTCCACATCTTCAGAGCAAATACAATCGCCGCTAATTCCAAATCATGAGTTGGGTAATTCCTTTCATGCGGCTTCAGTTGTCGACTGGCATACGCAACAACTTTATCCTTCTACATCAGCACTGCTCCAAGTCCAGTACCACATGCATCGGTGTAAACCACCATCTCATCATTCCCACTTGGAATAGTCAAAACAGGAGCACTCGTCAGTCGCTCTTTCAGGATTCCGAAAGCTTGCTCACACTTAGCATCCCAACTGAACACTTGGTTCTTTTTCGTCAATCCTGTTAACGGTGCAGCTACCTTGGAGAAGTCTTTGATAAACCGTCGATAATATCCTGCTAATCCAAGAAAACTTCTCACATCAGATGCATTCTTAGGTCTAACCCAATCCTGGATTGCTGCCACCTTAGCGGGATCAACCGCTATTCCATTTCCAGAAATAACATGGCCTAAGAACCTCACTTCACTCTTCCAGAAGTGACACTTCGAAAACTTAGCCTTCAGCTGATGTTTCCGCAAGATTTCCAAAACCATACGCAAGTGCGTCTTGTGCTCCTCTTCCGTTCTGGAATAAATCAGAATATCATCCACGAACACAAGTACGAACTTGTTCAACTGATCTTTGAACACTCTATTCATAAGATCCACAAAATATGCTGGCGCGTTAGTCAATCCAAACGGCATTACCAGCCACTCAAAGAAACCGGATGGTGTCCTAAAAGCAATCTTCGGCACACTATCCTTAGCTACTCTCAACTGGTGAAATCCCGTTGCCAAATCCATCTGAGAAAACACCTTAGCTTCGTGAAGCTGATCAAACAAGTCATCTATCCTCGGCAATGGATACTTGTTCTTCTTAGTCACCTTATTCAGCTCACGATAATCCACACACAATCTCAACGACCCATCTGCCTTGGTTGCAAACACAACTGGTGCACCCCACTCGGACACACTACGCCGAATGAATCCTTTCTGTAAAAGGTCATCAACTTGCACCCTCAACTCCTGCTGTTCCCTAGGCGCCATCCGCCTAAGAGGCATCACAACAGGTCTGGCTCCCTCTACTAGATCTATACGAAACTCGATCTCTCTATGTGGCGGCAACCCTTTGACTTCGTCAAAGACATCCTCGAATCCATTTGCGATTGGCACTAAAGACAGTCCATCCCGTGGAACAACTAGCGAATACATGAAGCTCATGAAGACGCCTTCCTCATGCTTACATCGTATCACAATCTTTCGCCCCTCCACATTCTCGACTGTCACCTCCAGCCTCTCACAATCAACCTTAGCCGCATACTTCCTAAGCCAGTCCATACCCAAAATAATTCCGAACCCCGCAAAGTTCAGAACAAAGCAATCACAAACAAAAGAGCAACCATGACTCGACACAACTAGACCACGGCATAACATACACAAACAAGACGAACCCCCAACTGGATTAGTCACAACCAATGGCCTATCAACAATATCCGGTGCCAAACCTAACCGGCCTACGAGTTCACTACAAACAAATGAATGCGACGCTCCAGTATCAAACAGAACTCTAACTGGAACACCACATAGGAAAAGAGTACCTTGAACAACCACACTCTTTCCCTTCTCTTCAGCAGTAGGAGCTTTCGAATACGACAGAACAGCTCCTAAAGCATAGGCTTGCACAATCTGCCTGTCCTTCCTTGGTTCTGGACAATTCTTCCTGAAATGCCCCGGCTTGTCACAGTTGTGACACTTCATTGGCACCTTCGGATTCTTACAATCCTTAGAGAAATGGCCCTTCTGCTGACAATTGTAGCAAGTCACCTCGCCTTTCGGCTTCTTCTGGCCATCCTTACCCTTTTGCTGCTGCTGCTTCCTCTTCTTGTTTCCACCCTGCTGGGGTTTAGACTCTTCCCTGGTCACAGCAACAACAGATCCTTCCTTAGGAAACAGACTTTCATGCCTAAGAGCTTTCTCCACAAGCTTCTCAAATGAATCGTCCAAATGATCCACCAACTGTCTCCCAAGATAACTATCCAAGCCGGTCACAAACTTCTCATTCTTCTGGTAAGCAGACTCAATATATGACCGGGCATACTTGGACAAAGCTTCAAACTCAGAAACATACTCAAGAACAGATCTTCCACCCTGCTTGAGCTCCACGAACTTCTTGAACAGAACAGACTTCTGAGCTGTAGAAATGAACTTAGCTTCAAATCTGACTTGGAATTGCTCCCAAGTAATCTCTTCTTCCAGAGTAGTGATGGTAATAGAGTTCCACCAATCAGAGGCTCTCCCTTGAAGCTGCCTTGATGCCAACTTCCTCTTAGTTGCATCATCAATTCCCAAATCACCAAAGATCCTTCTACAAGCATCTATCCACCTCTGGACCTCAATGGTAGATTCTGTTCCCAAGAAAACCTTCCCTCCAAGAGCAGTATAATCCTTGCACAGCTTAGCAAAATCCACTGGTTTCGGAGTTTGGACTTGAACTCCAACATCTACTGCTGCCCCCGGAACTGGTATCCTTCTCATGATCGAAGTCATCATAGCTTCGAACATGGCTGCATAATCAGCAGTCTCTTCAGTAGCACGGCCTTCCCTAGCAGCTGGTCTCCCTCTTCGACTCATTCTCAATATCTATAAAAAGGAATGATTAGAACATCTAGAGAAACAACTGCATAAAGGGCTCAAACTCTACTAAGCTACTATATTATACATAGTAATCATCCATCAAAATACAATTACGTCTCTCATACGTAGTTACGACGGGGAGCGTTGGGTAAAATCGATTAACCAAGGCTCTGATACCAAATGTGACGACCTCCCATGACCCCTGCACCGAATTTAAAGATAGAGCGCTGTAAAGTGTGCCAGGCGACCATGGACGATTGTCAAGGTAAGATTTAAAACAAAAGAATCTATCGTATTACTCACAGCGCATGGACAAAATACAATAGAACATATGTATAGTGAAGCTTTACAGAACAAAATGACATCATATAAAACTCCATAATAGTTGAATACAAGCATCCACATAGTCAATACATCTAGCCTCACTACATATCTCTCAGAGAATACAAAACAGCGGAATATCCAGTACATATAATAAGAAGATAATATGCAACCCTCTAGCTCGTCTTCGATATCAGCATCGTGAGAAGAGAACAGCACCTGTCACCTGCTACCTAGTCTGCCCATCCCAAAATGGACGAACAGCCCAAGGCAATAAGAATTAAAACATAAAGCCTTGAGTCAGACAACAGTCTTAGTGAGCAGTAGATTTACTAACAACATACCCAAAAGAGCATAAAGGAAAAGGAATAGGAATACAACCCTCCCACTCCAACCTCATTCTACAGTGATAGCCCCCAGACACACACTAAGCAGAAGAAAACATAGCAGAGCATACAATTTAAAGTAAAGCTACTATCACTCGAGTCAAGGGCGATGTTTTCCAAGTACCAAGGCCTAAATCAGATAAGCACCCAGAAAATACCGCTCTGGAGTCCGAAATGACGTTACAAACAAACATCCATGACTCTGGCTATCACTGTTATCATTGCTTTGATATCACCGTTAATTGAATGACCGGCACATTCTTTCAGCCGTCCGTCAAGGGCTAATGGAAACCCCGGTTCTAGACATAACTCCCGCACGTCGTCGCAGCCCGTGCCTAGGACTATCGAATCTGCCCAGAGTACTCGACCATCAACAGTTAGCCGTTGGGACTATCGAATCTGCCCAAACGTACCCTTGCTTAGAGCATGCTAGAACCTTCAACAACGATGCTATCCAAGCCTCCTAGTCATCCTCCTCGACGACTATTCTCATATCCATTCATTATCCTCAACTCGAATCATATCACCGAGTTATCAACATGCTTGGAATGATCCCGTCTGGATTAGACCAAGTCTTCATCATATGATGCCTCGCTTCATTACATCCTCGCAAAGCCTCATCTCAACTTCACATCATCAAATCTATGCATAAGAGCTTCATCATCCCGCTACATATGCCACGAGCAGCTTTTCCAATTCAAGAGCCTTTCCCTTAGCTTTTGAATCACCTTCGATCTAAATCTAATCATCTAGTTCATAACAATCAATCAAATCAAACATCAATCCAAGCAATCAAGCATTCAAAAATGATCTAAGTAGACAATTATAACAATAATGGCATTTTCGTAATTAAAGAGTTGAAAGTCCAATAAGCATGAAAACATGGATTATATCTCTACAAACTTGATGAATGAACTTGCATAGGTTAACATATGATAAAATGGATGTAACATCATCATGAACAATGGATCTATATGGATCTACACTTAGGATGAAGAAAATGCATGGAAATCTCTATTTAACACCAAATCGAGCCAACAATCCGATATACTCCTTTGGATCCGTGTGAGAGATAATCACCACTCACCAAATCACCTAAACAACCTCAAATCAAAACGCTTCAGATCTGGACAGCGAAGGATCAAGCTTGATCTATCACGAATCCGCTTCAACCGAAGAAATCTCTCTTGAAAAGATGAAGATCTTCAACTTTAGCTCTTGAATCTTCAATCTAGATCTTTGATTTGGATGGAAGGAAGCACTAGATTAGAGTGGAGAAAAGAAGTGAAGAAGTGTAGAAGTCGAGCTCTCAAAATGGCAGCACTTCGTCGCTTCAAAATCCGGATCCCAAAAATGAAGAGAAACTCTCCTATTTATAGCTGAAATCCCTATCTCGTCTGCCTCCATGAGTCGTTTATGACTCACGACTCAAAGCCCTACGACTCAACGACAAATCAGCTATCTCCTAAGTCGTCTCCGACTTATAGCATGCGCCTACGACTCACCAGACCCCCTGTCTACGACTTAAATGCGCACGCCTTACTTGGTTAGACGACTCAACTACTAACTCGTATACGACTCATCACAATGGCTACGACTCATCCACTTGCGCGAGTTATCACCTACGCGCGACTCAACAGCTTACGACTCATCCCTTAACTCGTCCACGACTTAACTGTTAGACGAGATAACCCATTCTACGACTTATCAAACAACAGGGATACGACTCATCAGATAACAGGGATACGACTCATCAGATAACTGGGTACGACTCATCAGATGACTTGGGGTACGACTCATCAGATGACTCGGATACGACTCATCAGATGACTTGGGGTACGACTCATCAGATGACTCGGATACGACTCATCAGATGACTTGGGGTACGACTCATCAGATGACTCGGATACGACTCATCAGATGACTTGGGGTACGACTCATCAGATGACTCGGATACGACTCATCACCTTAACTCGGTCACGACTTAACTGCTACAACTTAAACCTTATCTCGCCCAGTCCTTAAGTCGCGCCTACCCCTTAAGTCGTTCAAACGACTTATCCTTACACCTCTAACTAGCTAAACCCCTGAGTCGCTCCTATCCCCCTAAGTCGTATACGACTCACGACTTACACTAAGTCGTTCACGACTCAGGACTTAGCCATTTTCGCCTAAAATCTGAAATGGCTCAAAAACTCTAAAATTCCAAATTCTGTCGAACTTGTCGATCCGTAAAAAAAATACGGGTCGTTACAGCCCGGACCCGCTTCTCGGCTCGCCTTCGGCTCGGCACTCGGCTCGTCATATATTTGTTAGTGTCGGTGTCTGTATAAATTGAAACTGCATATGTAATGAGTGAACTGAGTGATGTAGTGAGGAATATCTGTATATGTGAATATCAGTGTTATATATCATTGAATTGTAAAATAGTGGAGTCAGGAATTTGTACTATTTTAAATGTTGAAATAAAATATTTAAATAAATTACTGTTTGAATATCAAATTCTGTGCAATAGCATTTTATTAAATAAATATTTATTTCTATTAAAAAATCAAATATGCTCTACATTGTGGGTCCCACAAATTCAGAAAGTTAATATCTATAGCAACATTTTGGAATGTTGGTACAGACACCTATGGATGTTGCTATAGACCCAAATAAGGTTCTATTGCAACAATATTTCTTATGTTGCCTTAGATAGTCAAAATGTTGCCATTGAGGTCTGCGGCAACGTGGCAAAATGCATCACCGAGAAAGTGTTGCCTTTGCCCTTTTTTAGCATATAGCAACATTTTTTGGCACTTCCTGCATCACTTCTTTGGTGTTGCAGTATGCAATCTATGGCGTAGTGTGGAAATTGGGGATTTGGATTTGGAAATTGGGGGTGAGAACGAAATGGTATGAACAGTAAAGCGGGAAAACGAAAATTTAGGGCAAATTGTAGTGGTGATCCATGTTAACAATCAGATTAAATGTAGACCGTTGGATCGTATTCACGCGGATTGCTAATTTTATTAATTTTTTAATTTGAAAACATCTATAGCAACACTATATAAAAATGTTGCATCGTGTTACACTTGTTTAGCTAGAGCAACACATTTTTATGGCTAAGGTAACACCAAAAATACAACGTTGCAGTAGGACCAAAATTTTATAGCTATCGCAACATTTTAGCTGGCAACACCTTGCAAAAATGTTGCAGAAGGTCATTTATGGCGTAGTGACATTTTCCCTCAAGCATTAATGTTAAAGTCGATTGAATAATCCACTCTTTTTTTATTTTCTACTAAATACACACAAGTTTAATTTAAAAAACTAACATGTTTGATATAAAAAAATTCAGCTTTAGTATATATAGTGAAGGATAATAGGGATATAAGTAACTGTTTTTTGTTCAATTATTCAAAAGTCTTTTAGATGCAATTGGAAAATGATATTGGTTTGAAAATTTACAAAGAGAAAAGTGGAATTTGGATTTTAGGTCCAATCTTCGCTATGTAACTTGAGGCAATCAATATTTGTGAAAATAAAGAATATTACAAGCAACAAATTAGTTGTTTATTTTCTTCCTCCTAATTGGGTTGTTTTTCTGGTATAAATTTTTATTATATATATTATATCATTGATTTAGCTTTAAATTTTTTAATCCAATTTTAAGGTGATTTAAGTTTGATAGGAGTTGATTTTGTTTTATTTATCTACGTTAGGCAGATCTACTTTTGATTAGATAACAAAATAGATAACTTTACTTGAATAAAGATTCCATTTATTCATGTCCATATTTCCAGTTTTCAATTTATTTTGCAAGAACATGCATGTCATAAAAGAAAAATAAATTGTTTTATCTATTGATTGACAGTCTTCCGTAATCACTAGCATTAAATATAAACCTTGTCGTATTAAATTTCAAAGGACTATACCTAAAAATGTAATACAATATATAACTATGTATACCAAATAGGGTTTTAAATATTCTACGATAATTTTAGTACTAGAGAGTAGTATAAATATAATTATGGGTGTATAAACATTTGTTCGCAATTTCCATGCCATTTATGAACTACTAATATTATACTTATCAAGTATCATGTTTAAATAGTTATTACATATAAGCTGATGTTAGGAAAGAACATTCTAATGATATTTAAGGTCAATAGGGATTTATGGAGTTTATTATATAATACTTTATGTTATCCATATGTTCATGTATAATCACATATATCCCTGATCCTTTTTATATATATTTAACATGTATGGTCCTTTTTTAAGAATGGAATATGCCATCACAAATTGTGGAATATCCATGCAAAATTTAGGTGATCTCCTTCTCGATTACCTGTAATATATTATAATCTTACTATAATTTTCCTAAATGTTTGCTGTTTATTTAAATTATTTCCCTAACAACTATAAAGATTGATGTGTTTCTTTCCACAAACATATATGGATCCTTCAACAAAAGACAAAATATACACTAATTAACTTTACCTATTTTAGTTTGGTCGATTAAATAAATTAGCTATAAATTTAGGGTTTGTACACTATTAACTACTATGTTGGTCAATAAGTGACCAGTTGGAATTAATATGTTATACACAAAAAGTGTGTATATATATATATACTATAATACTAAAGATGAGTATGGTTTCCTTTACTCTCAAGCCTTCTAATTTTTTTCCAATAAAATGCTCTTACGCGTATTCTGAAGGTGCAAAGCCATGACCTTTCAATTTATTATTATCTATACTGTATCCTTTGCTCTGAAGCCTTCTCACATGAAGTATCCCAATTCTTCTCCATTTCAGATCCAAACGTCTCTCTTATTTAAAACCCTACCTACCTAAAATTTAGTTCTTAATTTCTTTTACTCTAACAACCTACAAATCCGCACAGTTCAAGCTGACAATAAACCATACATGTCCAACCCAAATTTAACAGAAAGACGGATAGTTATGGGGAAAAAAGAAGCAAAGAAGGAGAGAAGAGAAGAAGAAGAAGAGAAAAGAAATTAAAAACAACACAAAATCTCACAATCGCAGTATAACAATATATAATATCATATCAATGATCTTTACAAAAGAGAAACTGTTATATACATACATCCATCATAGTACAACAACAAATCACAATCATCAGCCTGGATAGTTATAACAACCTGTCATCACAAATGCTGATGATTTCACAACAAAGCAGCGGAAAATAAACATAGACGTGAATACGACTTGAAGACCTCCAACTCGTATTCTGGGCTCCAATGCATCCAAAACAAATCTGTAATATGCTCGGTCTGACCCGAGCATTATAATAAAATAACACCCGAGTCAGTCTGGAAAACCAACGTGAGAAATCACACCCAACTTGATTTTTAAAGTCATAGAAAACCTTTCGAAAATCAAAAGTATCTCGTAAGGCCACGCTGCACATAAACACGGATGGGTTTTTACCTTACGATAACCAAAACATTTCATATGAAATTCTCTGGTATTATAATACTGTCTAGGTATCAAAATAAAATATGAAAATAGCTGAAATGTTTGCATCTCACATTTTAGAATAGTTGGGCACAACTAAGTTCGTACGGCGCTTATTGGAGAATGGATGCCATACAATGATTGGGCTACTGGGATACCGCTCGTCACGGTGCATCTCTAGATAAAATAACAGCGAGGTCGAACCTATCGACCCCTGCCAACATAGAACCAGCCTACCCCTTATTGGGTAGTACCGAATATGATCACCCTTTATTTAATGGGCCCCGAAGCATACAAATGAGAGATAATATCGACTCTAGATAGGGATGATCATACCCTACTTGGGAGCGACCCACTTAGCCCTACTGCATCTCCCATATTTTAGTAATTCTTGGGTAATGAGGCTTGATGCTACATTTGACCTTTTATATAGCACTTCCTACTTGGAATATTACCATTACCTTCTAGGCAACAATGCAACGGCTGCATTCATCCATACAAGTTCATTCTGGGACTGAATGAACGTTTGAGAGCTCTGTCTTCAAATCCATCGTCTTTAAGATGTCTTCACTTTGAAATGCTTGAGTTGGATCGAAGTGGTTTTTGGATAACATATCTGATCTCGGTCTCTTTGAAAACAACTTTTCGATAATTTCTGGTAAACTCAACCCCGGTTCTTTAGGAAATAAACAATCAAAGATAAGATCAAAGATCACCTCCTAACAATTAGTGGTTGGATCTCCTTATCATTTGTCCTAGGAAACAAAACGAGATTTATACGCACAGCATAACATTATCGGAGATGACTGTACCAAATAACTCACGTGTTTCTCCTAGATATTTCCAAAGTTATGTTTTGGGTCCAAATTTGATAGTCAGTTATTTAACTATCAAATAACAAACAAATATCCAAATCAGGGATTTATTTCGATAGGGAAAAGCCAACAATGGTTAAGCACACAAGCAACCACTAACCTCCTTTTAATTAATCTTTCATTAATTTAAATTCACTTTGTAAATAATTGAATCAAAATTCTTTTTACAAAGATATATATATATATATATATATATATATATATATACCCACAAATCTCTATTTCTTAATACTTGGACAATATCCATGTATTATCTCAAACGGTATAAGTATATTCACCAAACATTGGGGAAGATTCCCTTTTTATTCAATTCTAAAATAATTTATAAAATCCATTATAAATCCACTAAACCATTTATAAATATATAAACCTATTTCTACAATTCTTTTATAAATATCAAAATCTATTTGTAAAACTCTTTTATCTTTTTAACCAATCTTCCTTTACGTTTTCCAAAACATGTTATAAGATTCCTCTTATAATCCACATCTATTTATAAAACCCTATTTATAAATCTTGAAAACATTTATAAATTCTAATCATTTACTTAAAAACACTATTATATAATAGCAAACATTATAAATAAATAAATAATAACCTTAAAACAATTTAAAATAATAATTAATAAATTCCAAAACATCCTTAAAAAACAATAATAATTTGTCTTCAACATTTTTATAAATACTGATAATTAATTTCCAAAAATTTATTGATAAATAATTATAATTAATTTCAAATCATATTAATAATTTAAATAATTAACTTTTCAAAATATTAAAATATTGATAAACCACTTTTAGAAAAATATTAATATAAATAAACAAATTTTAAAACATAATTATATTTTCTTGATAAATATCCATACTTAATTTCCAACATGATCATTTCCATATTTATAAAACTATGTTTTATAAATCTCCTTCTACTTTATAAAACTTCCTTTTTATAAAATCCCTTTTATTTATGAACCCCATTTATAACTCTACTTTTTTTTATAAATCTCACTTATTCATAAAATCCCCTTCAAAAAAATAATTTCAACCTATTTTGAACGTTGCTCCAATATTTTATGAATTTCTTTTATAAATTCTTTTTATTTATTTATAAAATATCATTTAACTTCTCCCCATTTTCCCTCACCTTCAATTTCCAAAATAGAATCAACTATTTCCAAAAACAGCATTCCACATCTTATAATAAATCCACCGTTTGGATTTATTCCTACAATCTATTAAATGATAATAGTTTCCTTTTTACCTATAAAACACCGGTTATAAATCTATCCCTTTATAATGTAAAATACGATTTTACAAATCTTCACCTTATTTGTAAAATGTCACTTTATACATTACCATCTTTATAAATTTCCATATTTATAAATAAATCTTAATATTTGAATATATTATATACATATCACTTTTTATAAAATGACTAATAAATATTTATATCAATTGTTTTCGTCTTCTTTTTAAAACTGTATTCCTTTATTATAAAACACATACTTATTTTTAAGATTTTAAAAAAGAAACTTTATTCACAGTTCAAAATCTTATAAAACTATAAATTTATAATCCATAAAAATCATACATTTTATTTTAAAATAAATTTCTTCTTTAAGTAATTTCAAGAATAAATATCAACTATATAAATTTTCGAAATTGCTTAAAATCCTTTTAAAAACTGAAATTTCATTTTATAGTATTTCAAAATATTAAAATATGGTCGCGTGTTACTATAGCACTAAATGGGGAAAAATTATCCATGTTATTAATTATGATATCCAACATATCATATATTAAATTATATGAAAAATAAAATCAACAACGTGTGGAATCCTATTGGATCCCTCCAACCAGTCCCCTTGCATCACATATAGTAGATAATTGTAAAATTATAAATCAACCGCTTCGTGGCGGAATCATATACAAAGGGTCATCCGCTCCTACATGGGAATGTAATAAGGTCTCATCCGCTCCAGGAGCGGGAATATATCCAAACCAACAATATAAATTAGTAAATTATCCAAACAGTCAACAATAAAATATTCACACATATAATAATTTAAGTAGTATTGACTATATAATATTTCTAATTAACCAAAATGGTGAGTTTAACTCACTTTGATCCCAGTTATCACCAAAACGCTCTAGTTTTTAATTAAAATCGGACAGACGTCCAATTTTAACCCAAATTCCTTCAATCTTCTAATCTATCCAATCCAATTCCATAGGGTAGTATTCGTCGATACGATCGCAATGCAACTTGTCGCGCTCAAAACCGACCTCGTATGAAAAGGATATGGATTAATTAACATTTGAAATAATTAAATTAAAATTAACTTTTTAATTAATAAAATTAAAACTAAACCTAATCTCGCACTTCTTCTTCCTCTCCCCAGGCATCGCGTTCGTTACAGGCTCAAGCTTCCTTTATATATATATATATGTGTGTGTGTATGTATGTATGTATGTATATATTTTAAATCGCGAAAACCAAATGCCACCGCCTGATCGCGCGCGTGCTTACGCCGTGCCGCCGCTGTTTGCGTGACCCACGCCATCATTCGCCTAAAACTGGACTACGAACGCGGCTCATTCATGGCCTCCATGCCTCGCCAAATGACAATACAGCCGTTGATCTCCTTCCATTCGTTGAGGCGAACATTTTTGTAGTTGAAGACATGCCCTAATTCCGCCTCTAGTGGCCGTAGATGATAAGAGCCGTTGGACGAAGGGAAGGTTTAAACGAAAAAAATGGCGAACTTTCTTTTATTTTATTTTTTTTCTGTTTGATGCAAATGTTTAAAAGAAAGCAGAGGTATGGTCTGTATGGGCTTGGGTATGGGATAAATCATGGGTGAATATAGTACACATATATTATTATATTCAGAAATATCTAGCTTTAAAGGTCTGAAGATCCCGATCTCCAAATGAGGTATGTCGCATGGCATTCGATATGTTATTGCCTTATTCCGAACATAATGAAACTAGTCTCGAGACCTAATTCGATCATATACAGAAGATAGCTTTTCAAACCCAATTATTATATAAATTCCTTTAATTAATTTCTACGCGTTTCGATCTCGCACGTCCAAACAATATGTCCAATCCTCACGAAGTTCATCGGCATACAGTAACTCACTATTACGGATCCAATGAAACTGGTTTCGTCGAAATCCGAGACAGTGCCTCGGAAGGCTATTTTTATATGTTAATTAAAACGAATTATTATAAAAAAACAAATTAATCACTTTTAAGTCTAATTTAAAAGCTTACTATCTTTATTCTTATTTAAATAGAATTTAAATCAATTTTCAAATTCATTTTTATTCACATAAAATTCAAGATTCAATTATTTAACAATTCCAAATATTAAATTCAACAATTTAATTACCAAATAGATCGCTATATTTGAAATCCAAGTTATTAAACTTATAAAATTAACTTTTAAATATTTAAAATCAAATTAAATATTCCAAAATCAATCTACTAAAATTCTGAGTCGTTACATTTTCCCCCCTTAAAAAAATTTCATCCCCGAAATTAGCAAGTAAGAAAAAAATGCCCAAACCCAATAACTTTTCAAAACCAATTAATTGAAATATATTATAAAATTTTTACGTCATTAAAATTCATTCACAGATTCCAACTAATACCATCCATTCATTCATTCCAAGTTATAACTCAAAATCAAATTTTAGCTATCAAAAATTTCCTTTCCAAGTTCTCAAAATTTTTCTAACGCCTTAAATTTACGGTAAATTTCGCCAACATCTCCTTTGGGCGACTCGATCGGAAAAATTTACAATATATATATATATATATAATCACAAATATACATCTCATCTTTGAGGATGAGGCATTACGTAGGGGAAAATATAAAAATACGATATGTAATCCGAGATGTGTACCTTTTATTAATATTAGTAAGCATATACAATGAACACACTGCGAAAGGGAGCTCCAAATGAGAAGCATACGCCATCCGCACCTACTTATCACTCAACAACAAATGAGAATATGTATATAGAAAGAAATGTCAATATATAACATAGAATATACTATAACTATATGCAAATGTAGAAAGAGAAACCATCCACCAAATAATATTCATTCAATTTATTTACCATCATACCAATTTGCATTTTCAAATGTCGCATTACATTTATACAATTTCATTTCTTATTAACATTCAATTAATTCATTTTCAATTTATTTACTTTAACTTTATTTTCATTCACTTTAAATTCAATTCAATTTCACTTAACCTTTCTTAAGTTAAATTTTAATTTAATTCAATTCATTCCATTAACTTAATTTATTTTACTTTACTTAAGTTAAGTTTTTATTTCATATCTCAATTCCAAATTTCCCTTTCTTATCTACACCATTCCCAAATTATAAGTTCCAAAAACTTATTTTCATATATTTATTAAATCATACTTTGGATTTTAAAATCAAAACCTGCTTTAATAAAACACAACTTTAGTGGTAGCAATTTATCACTTAGAAACTTAAAAATGAACGCCGATAATGCTGCAGTCATCATCGAAATTATTTTCCAGCGACTGAAGTGAGTTTAGTGCTTTCTATTTCTTTCAAACCCAATTTCAAAATAATTCCAACCAAAATATTTTCAAAATAATACTATTATTATTTTTTCAAACCTTTGAAAAACCATTTTCAAAATCAATGGGACTTAAATTCTCAAATTTCTTGTTTTAAATCCATTTTTATTAACAAATCATATTTATAAATATACTTAGGCAATTTCGTTTCCTTTGCATTTATAAATCACATCTATAAATCTCACTTCTTATGTAATATCATTTCACGATGTTGATTATTTTAATTATAATCAATACTCTATAATTCATATTTATAAATTTATTTTGAGATATAACTTATTTCAAACATTTATCTTTGTTTAGATTATAATAACAACAACTTTTTATTAGAACAACAATAGTAAATGATAATAATCAAATATTATCATTCACTAACACCCAAACAGTCCATATATAACTATAATAATTTCTAAAAATTTATTCTTTTATATATAAAATATAATTTAGATAAAATTATCTCATTTAGCCATTCTCAAAACAATACTGTATCAGTCTGCCTTGTTTAAGCATTTAGAAACCCCTATCGATAACGTGGCGTCCCATGTACCGACCAGAATTCATAAGCCACTCAACAAATAAACTAACACAATATAAAACATTTTTATATCACTAACAAATATGCTCTCATATATATAATACACTCAAACTCCATCTAGGGTATTACTAACCCTATCTATATTGAGTACCCAACCAAAGCCTTTCGCACAACCTAAGCTCTGATATCAGTTGTAACAACCCGCAAATCCACACAATTCAAGATGACAATAAACCACACATGTCTAACCCAAATTTAACAGAAAAACGGATAGTTATGGGAAAAGAAAGAATAAAAGAAGGAGAGAAGAGAAGAAGAACATAAAAGAAATTAAAAACAACACAGAATCTCACAATCACAGCGGAATAATATATAATATAATATCAATGATCTTTACAAATGAGAAACTGTTATATACATACATCCATCAGAGTACAACAACAAATCACAATCATCAGCCAAGACAGTTATAACAATATATCCTCATAAATGCTAATGATTTCACAATAAAGTAGCGGAAAATAAAAATATACATGAATACGACTTGAAGACCTCCAACTCGTCTCCTAGGCTCCAATGCATCCGAAACAAATCTGTAATATGCTCGGTCTGACCCGAGCATTATAATAAAATAACACTTGGGTCACCAGTGTGAGAAAACACACCTAACTGGATTTTTAAAGTTATAAAAAACCTTTCGAAAATCAAAAGTATCTCGTAAGATCACGCTGCACGTAAACACGGATGGATTTTTACCTTACGATAACCAAGTCATTTCATATGAAATTCTCTTATATTATAATACCGTCTAGGGATCAAAGTAAAATATGAATATAGTTAAAATGCTTGCATCTCACGTTTCAGCATAGTTGGGTACAACTAAGTCCGTACGACGTTTATTGGAGAATGGATTCCATACAATAACTGAGCTACTGGGGTACCCCCCATCATGGTGCATCTCTAGATAAATAACACTGAGGTCGAACCAATCGACCCTTGCCAACACAGAACCAACCTACCCCTTACTAGATGTAAGGAATATGATCACTCCTTATTTAATGGGCTCCGAAGCATACAAATGAGAGATAATATCGACTCTCGATATGGATGATCATGCCCTACTAGGGAGCGACCCACATAGCCCTGCTGCATCTCCCATGTTTTAGTCATTCCTGGTTAATGAGGCTTGAGGCTACGTTTTACCTTTTATATGACACTTCCCACTTAGAATGCTAACACTGCCCTCTAGGCAACAATGCAATGTCCGCATTCATCCATACAAGTTCGTTCTAGGACTAAACGAAACGCTTAAGAGCTCCATCTTTAAATCCATCATCTTTAAGATGTCTTTACTTCGAAATGCTTGAGTTGGATCGAAGTGGTTTTCGGATAACGTATTCGATCTCGGTCTCTTCGAAAACAAATTTTCAATAAATTCTGGTAAACTCGACCCCAGTTCTATAGGAAATAAACAGTAAAAGATAAGATCGAAGATCACCTCCTAACTGTTAGTGGACGGATCTCCTTATCATTTGTCCTAGGAGAACGAAACAAATTTACTCTCAGTACAGCATCATCGGAGATGACTGTGCCATATAGCTAACGTATTTCTCCTAGATATTTCCAAAGCTATGTTTTGGGTCCAAATTCGATAATCATTTATTTAACTATCAAATAACAAACACACATCCAAGTCAAGGATTTATTTCCATAGGGAAAACCAACAATGGTTAAGCACACAAGCAACACTAACCTCCTTTTAATTAATCTTTCATTAATTTAAATTCACTTTGCAAATACTTGAATCAAAATTTTTTTTACAAAGATATATATACCCACAAATTCCTATTTCTTAATACTTGAAAAAATATCCATATACTTATCTCAATAGTATAAGTATATTCACCAAACATTGGGTATGATTCTTTTTTTATTCAATTCTAAATTCATTTATAAACTTCATTATAAATCCACAAAACCATTTATAAAACTCCTTTTATAAATATATAAACCTATTTCTAAATTTCTTTTATAAATATCTAAAACCATTTATAAAACTCTTTTATCTTTTTAACCAATCTTCCATTACATTTTCCAAAACATGTTATAAGATTCCTCTTATAATCCACATCTGTTTATAAAACCCTATTTATAAATCTCAAAAACATTTATAAATTCTAATCATTTACTTAAAAACACTATTATATAATAGTAAAAATTATAAATAAATAAATAAATATTAACCTTAAAACATTTTAAAATAATAATTAATAAATTCCAAACATCCTAAATAAAACAATAATAATTTATCTTCAACATTTTTATAAATACTAATAATTAATTTTCAAAACTTTATAAATAATTGTAATTAATTTCAAACCGTATTAATAATTTAAATAATTAAATTTTCAAAATATTAAAATATTGATAAACCACTTTTAAAACATAATTATATTTCCTTGATAAAAATCCATACTTAATTTCCAACATGATCATTCCATATTTATAAAACTATGTTTTATAAATCTCCTTCTATATTATAAAACTTACTTTTTATAAAATCCCTTTTATTTACGAACCTTATTTATAGCTCTATTCTTATTTTTATAAATCTCGCTTATTCATAAAATCCCATTCAAAATACTAATTTCAACCCATTTTGAACGTTGCTCCCATATTTTATGAATTTCTTTTATAAATTCTTTTTATTTATTTATAAAATATCATTTGACATCTCCCAATTTTCCCTCACCTTCAATTTCTAAAATAGAATCAACTATTTCCTAAAACAGCACTCCACATCTTATAATAAATCCACCGTTTTGATTTATTCCTCCAATCTATTAAATGATAATAGTTTTCTTTTTATCCACCGTTTATAAATCTATCCCTTTATAATATAAAGTACGATTTTACAAATCTTCACCTTATTTATAAAATGTCACTTTAAACATTATCACCTTTATAAATTTTCATATTTATAAATAAATCTTAATATTTGAATATATTATATACATATCACTTTTTATAAGATGACTAATAAATATTTATACCAATTGTTTCCATCTTCTTTTTAAAATCATATTCCTTTATTATAAAACAAGGACTTATTTTTATGATTTAAAAAAACCTTTATTCATAGTTCAAAATATCTTATAAAACTATAAATTTATAATCCTTAAAAATCATACTTTTTATTTTAAAATAAATTCCTTCTTTAAGTAATTTCAAGAATAAATATCAAATATATAATTTTCGAAATCTCTTAAAATTCTTTTAAAAACTAAATTTTCATTTTATAGTTTTTCAAAATATTAAAATATGGCCGTGTGTTACTATAGCACTAAATAGGGAAAAATTATCCATGTTAGCAATTAGGGCATCCAACATATCATATATCCAATTATATGAAAAATAAAATCGACAGCGTGAGGAATCCCCTTGGATCCCTCCAACCTATCCCCTTGCATCACATACAGTATATAATCATAAAATATAAATCAACCGCTTTGAGGTGGGATTGTATACAAATGTTTATCCGCTCTTACACGGGAACGTAATAGGGTCTTATCCGCTCCAGGGGCGAGAATATATCCAAACCAACAATATAAATTAGTAAATTATCCAAACAGTCAACAATAAAATATTCGCACATCTAATAATTTAATTTTTATTGACTATATAATATTTCTGATTAACCAATAGGGTGAGTTTAACTCACTTTGATCCCAGTAATCGTCAAAACGCTCCGGTATTGAATTAAAATTAGACAGACGTCTAATTTTAACCCAAATTCCTTCAATTTCCAAATCTATCCAATCTAATTCCATAACGCAGTATTCGTTGATACGATCGCAACACAACTCATCGCGCTCAAAACCGACCTCGTATGAAAAAGTTATGGATTAATTAACATTTGAAATAATTAAATTGAAATTAACTATTTAATTAATAAAATTTAAACTAAACCTAATCACGCACTTCTTCTTCCTCTCCCCACTTCTTCTTCCTCGCAGTCATTCGCCTAAAACTGCACCACGAACACAGCCCATTCCTGGCCTCCACGCCTAACCAAACGATGATCCAGCCATTGATCTCCTTCCATTCGTTGAGGCGAACATTTTTTTTAGTTGAAGACGTTGCCTAATTCCGCCTCTAGTGGCCGTAGATGGTAAGAGCCGTTGAATGAAGCGAAGTTTAAATGAAAAAAATGGTGAACTTTCTTTTATTTTATTTTTTTCTTGTTGATGAAAATATTTAAAAGAAAGGGGAGGTATAGTCTGCATGGCTTGGTTATGGGATAAAGCATGGGTGAATATAGTACATATATATTATTATATTTAGAAACATCTAGCTTTAAACGTCGGAAAATCCCGATCTCCAAATGAGGTGTGCCACTTGGCGTTCTATATGTTATACCCCTATTTCGAACACAATGGAACTAGTCTCGAGATCTAAATCGATCATATACAGAAGATAGCTTTTCAAACCCAATTATTATATAAATTCCTTTAATTAATTTCTACGTGTTTCGATCTCGCACGTCCAAACAATACGTCCAATCGTCATGAAATTCATCGGCATACAATAACTCACTATTACGGTTCTAATGAAACTGGTTTTGTCGAAATCCAAGACAGTGCCCTGGAAGGCTAATTTTTGTATGTTAATTAAAACGAATTATTATAAAAACCAAATTAATCACTTTTAAATCTAATTTAAAAGTTTACTATCTTCATTCTTATCTAAATAGAATTTTAATCATTTTTTTAAATCATTTTTATCACATTAAATTCAAGATTCAATTATTTAACAATTCCATATTAAATTAAACAATTTAATTACCAAATAAATCACTATATTTGAAATCCAAGTTATTTAACTTATAACTTAACCATCAAATATTTAAAATCAAATTAAATATTCCAAAATAATGTACTAAAATTCTGGGTGGTTACATTTATATTCGCAATCAATTTTATTCATTATTTCATGTTCCTATTCCACGGTTTCTTTTTCTGTTCAAATACTTCCCTCTTCGAAAATTCCTTAAAAGCTAAAAACCCTTATTTCTACAAAAAATCATAATGTTCAAAGATTGAATGAGAAACTAAGAAATTTCTTATTGATGTCACATTGCAGGTACCAATTCCACCTGTTTATGTTTGTATCACCTTCGGATGACTATATTTAGTAGTTTGAAAATTTTCTCATATCGTTTGATATTCAATGTTAGTTTTTTATTTAACTCACTTTTACACTAAGGTTTTAATTATTATAGTTAGAAATTTTGGTTTGGTATAACTTTTCTGGTTCGATACAATATATGCAATTCTGATGTTGGACATTCTTTTAGAAATATTGATGGATTTTATATAGTAATCGAATCTTATACTACACATTTTCCCTCAAGCATTAATGTTAGAGTCGATTGAACAATCTACTCATTTTTTATTTTTTTATGAGATACATACAAGTTTAGTTTACTAAACCAACAGGTTTGATATAAAAAGTTCAGCTTTATTATATATAGTGAAAGGATAATTAGGGTATAACTAGATGTTTTCTGTTCAATTATTCAAAAAAGTCTTTTAGATGTCATTGGAAAACGATATTGATTTGAAAATTTACAAGGAGAAAAGTGGATTTTAGATTTTAGGTCCAATTGTCGCAATGTAACTTAAGGAAATTAATATTTGTGCAAATAAAGAATATTACATGTAATAAATTCATTATTCATTTTCTTCCTCCTAATTGGGTAGTTTTTTAGGTATAAATATTTATTATATAGTATATCATTGATTTAGCTTTTAATTTTTTTAATCCAATTTTAAGGTGATTTAAGTTTGATAGGAGTTGATTGTGTTTTACTTACCTACGTTGGGCAGATCTACATTTGATTATATAACATAAAAGATAACTTTACTGGAATAAAGATTCCATTTATTCATGTCCATATTTTCAGTTTTCTTTTTTTTCTTACAAGAACATGCAAGTCATAAAAGAAAAATACATAGTTTTATCTGTTGATTGGCAGTATTCTTATATATAGTGAAAGGATAATAGGGGTATAAGTAGATGTTTTCTGTTCAATTATTCAAATCATGGGATTCGATCGAACTTTTCATAAAAATTGGGAGATATTATAGGATATTATGTAGAAACAGAAAGCGGCTATGGAGATTATATGCCTGAAAATGTGTATTGGAATTCAAGGGACTTGAGGCCAAATCCATGGAACTTTGAAACAAAAGGCAGTTGCTTTGGTTAGTGGATATTAAAAGAATTTTATGAAGGTTTTTTTGGGCAATTATGTTATTGATACATTTATGCTCAGAGAAGATGTTATCCCTAGCATGAAGTGCCACAAAGTGGTTGTGAGATTGAAATAAAGTTGTTTGAAAATTTTATAAAGTCTTTTCTTTAATTTTTTTCCTTTTTTTTCTAGGGTTATTAAGATATCTTTGTTCCAGTAGATGGTTTTCCCTCTATCTCATTCTATATATAACTTTGAAGTTTTATTTAGTCTGTATGATGTTATTTAGTACTAAATATTTGATTCATACCTTTAGTTGTAAGCTTTTGCTTTATGTATTTAATGTTTGCTTTCCTAGTGTCAATTTATTTTCATGTTTGTCTGGAATAAAAATATGAAATACATGTTTGATCTGTGAACTCATGTAGCTGGTTTCATCATACCGTTAGAGCATTGTCCTCTAATATTAATTTTTGGGCCTACTTTTTTTTGGTTTATTTATTCGAGTTGCAAGTTTAAAATTTACTTACCAATTGGTATAGGAATATTAGTCAGTTTAAGATATTATCTTGAGCCGCATTTTTTAATGGGAATTCTTAGCTTTTAAATTTTCTACTTAGCCTATAGAAAATAGACTCTTTGGATACTTAAATGATTGTTTATTTTATATTTTGCCGATACTTTCTTACTATCATTGGTGAACACTCTGTTTTTCTAAATTAGGTTATGAATAATAATAGGCTTAACAGCAAATTAGGTTTGAAATAATAGTTAGCAAATTTATGTTCTCATATGACAAAAAATGCTTATGTATAAGCCGATCAACATAGCGAAAAATCTGTTTGCATAGCACGGGTTCGGTCTAGTAGAAATAGAATGAGAAATGTTTCATTCTTTCAATTAACATAAATCCACAAATTTATTTCCTACAGGCAATTCATTCTTTCTTTCATTCACTTTTCCCTTCTCTCCTCCTAACCTTCCATGGCTGAAAACAAAATAAAATTTTCCTAAGTTTTATCTACTTCAAATCAAATTCTAACATAAAAAATAATGGAAAATAAGTGATTCCTTCATCTATTGCAAGGATTGAGTGTGGATCTTGGAGATCTGAGAAGATACCTTCATTCAAGTTATGTTCTTTTTAGCTACATCTTAAGATAATCATCATTCTCCTTTTTATATTTATTATATCTTATTAGAATAATTCAGATTCCTTGTGTATACATCTAATCATGATAATATGTTATATCTTATGAACATAGTTTATATTTTATTTCTTAATGAATTTATATGTGCGTATGTTGTTTAATATATTTACTACTATTATTTAGAGATTAAAGTATGAAAAAAGAAAAAAAAACGATTTGAAACTAATTGTTGTATATATTTAAATGAATGTGTTATTTCGATCTTGACCATACTCGAAATAATTTCATGAAATAGTATGGAAGTTTACATATAATTTTGATTATCAATTATTATTATTATTAGTTATTTACATTATTTCCATTCAAAATTAAAAACAATTTTAGTGTAAAATCACAAATTTAAAGTTGAATCCTTTCTAAGTCAAAAATAGTTTTCATGTTGTTGATTTTAAATTGCAAACATATGAAATTGTAAGTTTTACATGTGTATGTTATTTTGAATTCTAATATTGTTTTATTATTATGTTCGTGTGTGTGCGTGTGTGTAGTTTCAGTTAAAATTTTATAATAGGACTTTTATGTATAGTTACAAAATTAATGATGAATCCTTTCTCAAGCTAAAATTTGATTTCAAATTATTAGCATTAAATTTCAAAACATGTAAGCAATTTTATTGTATATATACGTGTATAAGTTCAATTGTTATTTTATATAATATAAAGTAAAACTATATATATGCATAATTTGCATATAAGTTTAAACCTGAAAACCAGCTAAAGAAAGATTAAAAGAATGCCAAAATATTTCCTTCTTTACTTCTCATTAATTATCTCATAAATGCCTATTACTCATTCTTCTAATGTCACTTAAATGCACCATTACCCATTAATAATTTGATTCTATTTTTCCAAATCTATTTATTTATGTAATTTATTTCATTTAATGTATAAGTAGACTTTGACAAACACACACACACACACAAAATATATATATACTTTCATATTCATGTTTAAAATGCTATGTGACAACCATTACTCATATAAACTGACAATGTATATGTCGTAGATGCAAATTCTAATATCAATATACGTATACGTTAACTATATATACCTTATGCTATGTTGTACTTACACTATTCGCACATAAGTGTACTTAATATGCTCATTATAATATGTATAGTATAACTTAAATTAAAACTTCCTTTTATACAATTTGAATAAAATAAGATTTATTTAAATTTCATTAGATTGGATCTAATATTTCTTTAGACTTCATAGGCCTAATAGATCCAAAGTAGATTTTTTTAAATCTACCTATTTCTCCCGCTTTTGACTAGCACGGTTCCAACAAATCAATCTTTGTTATTAATATTCAGATTTCATAATATTTTGTAATCAAATATGAAAATTACACTAATAAAATTATATTGAGACAATTGATATATACATATAAATGGCGAATATATACGTGGTAGATATAAATTCCAATATCTACACTTGTATATATTGACCTTATTTCTGTTATGTTATTATATGTCATGTTAAATATTTTGTTATGTTATGTCATTTTGTAAAATGATTAGGTATAGCTTTAGTAGAATGTTTGCGAATGGGGAAGGTGTAATCAATTGTTGATATCATTGTTTTTATCTTTTTTCTTTTAGATCTTAGTGAGATTACATCGAGATCTAATAATATATTCATTTTCTTTTTAAACACTTTTTATAAATATGAATATATTCAATAATTTCAAACCTATTCAAACTTTATACTTAATAAACATAGATTTAATAAATTAAATTGGAAAGATAAATAAAATTGGATTTTATATATTAACCTAGATTGGATATAGTAAAACCCATTAGACTTCATAGGTCCACTATGATCCAAATAGGGAAACTTTTGAAATCTATCGATTTCACTTGTTGTTCACCGACCCGATTTCTTTATTCTCAAGTCGAGGGAACAAACATCATCACCCTAAGTTTCCTATAAGACCCAGTTGTTATTAATCAAAAGGAAACTCTCGAGTGATTCATTCCATAGTTATCCATTAACCGTGAATACGTAATCCTTGGTGTCCCTCAATAGCCATGAGTATTACACTGCCCAACATTTAGAGAGCATTGCGTGCTTGGATCTTAACGAACGTATCGATATCCTTTCTCGAAACATCTTGACTAGGAATATTTAAAATAGTATGTTATTTTACATTATTATAATTTTCTCAAGATTACAACTTCTTGCAGTTATTATCATATAACATATTATTTAATGATTTTCTATTTTAATATACTTAGATTAATTACTTAATTAGTATATCACAATATAATAAGTATAAATTATAAAACAAACACCTTTAATTTTGAGTGAGATTTTATTGTAGAGTTAGTAATTTACAATATATTACAGAGTTGTCCCTAGGGCATACGTTTAACTCTCTCAAAAGTAACAGATAAGTAATCGAAATATGTAAGAAATTAGTCAAAAAGTAGTTACTTTAAAGAGAAAATGTTTATTTTTGACTTGATTACAGATTTACCATTTTAACATGCGGTGGAAAATTAGAGTAGAAGTGAGAGCTCCTTTAGAAGTATGACAACATCAAGTGATACATGCGATAGCTTCAAACTTTGTATATATGATAGCAAGAGCCGGTTCTGGGGTTTAGAGTTCCTAGTGCAATTTATTAAATGATGCCCCATGTTGTAAAAATTTGCATAACGGTATCGAATGAAACTCATATTTGTAAGTAATCTTAATTAATTTTTAGACTCAATACTACATTATGAACTAACATTGTAATTTGCAAATAAGACAAATGAAAATAACACATTTATAATGCAAAAATTTATAAATAATTAGTTCTAATATGAGGAAATTCTACATACATGGCTTGAATTGTTCCAACTACTAGAAATCATCGCTTGCATCATTTGTACCATTAGATATACTAGCACTTCATATATCTGCAAATTAAGATATGGATAACATGGTTATTTATGGAAAATGTAATTATAAAATAAAACGTATAAAATACTAATATTTTTATAATAAATAATACAAGTAAATAGGCCGCATGTGAAGTGTATGACATATCTTTCTATCTTCTCTGTACCATGAAAATTTCAAAACTTATCATTCAAAATGTTTTCTTCTTGCATTTTTAGAAGCAAAATCATCAACGATGTCTTCATATTTAATCGTTTTAAAGACATCTTTTTCAATGCATATGATTGCTAATCCATTAAGTTTATCTTGACTCATTGTTTTTCCCAAATATGACTTTAATAACTTTATTTTAGAAAAACTTCATTCTGCAGAGGCGCCTGTCATGGGAAGAGTTAACAAAATCCTGTATACAATCATCACATTTGGGAACATATCCATACTTTTCAAAAATTCTGAAATTTTGATAGTTGTCTATGGCTTGTCTACATCATATGATTCACTGGGCAACGTAAGTTGTAGTATTTATAGCTCCGAAAGTAAATCTTTTACGTCAATATCGGAGGCATTTCCATTTTTTAAAGCTAAATCAAGTTTTTTACAACAATCTTTTAATTCATCATCATTTAGTGATTTTAATCTCAAGACATCGAACAAAAAACAAAAAATTAACTGAAATGAATGCAATTGCACACATCTCTCCCTTAATTCTTAAAGGGCAATATCCACTATCACAATAAAATAATCAATTCTAAATGATTCTTCAGCATTTAGTTGCTCCCTTTCAGAATTCATAGTTTCATCAAATTGGCGTCTCCTACGAACTTGATGTTTCAAAGGAAAATTTGGATCAATATTCATTTTAGAAGCAATTGCTTTTGCCTCACTCTTAGCAGAATCAAATCCATTTTCTCTTTAGTTTTCGAAAAAAGAAACAAGACATTGCAAAGATTTTACTGCGACATCGATGCTCATATCTTTATATTGCAATTTTTTATTGACCATGTTAACTTTTACTAGAATTTCATACCATATAACTAAACTTAAGATGAACTCGAAACTAGATAGCTCTTGATTCACTAAAATTTCAACATCTCGACTTAATTTTGCATCATCACTTATCTCTGCTAATTTAAACTGTGGATCTCTAATTTGAGAGACTTGATGCAATATAGCTTTAACACTTTCTATGTAACGACCCGTAAATTAATTGCTTTGTATTTGAATATTTAAATATATTTAAATAATGGATTTTAGTTACCAAATAAACATATTTTAAATATTAATTAACGATACTAAAATCATTTTCAAATTTTGTTTACCAAAATAATTAGTTCAAATAAAAATAGAAAATGTGACCGAAAAACATTTTCCGAAATTCCAAATTTTCGGCATCGAAAAGTCATTGAAAACGTTGTCACATTTTTTTATAACTCATATACACATGCACACACATGTACATATGTCATGTGATAAGCTAATTATAGTGTTCAAGTTAATAACCATGCTTTGTTTAAAATAAAACATGATTTGACTAAATATACATATAAAAAACCTAAATAAACCTAAAGAACTACACAACCATCACCTTAAGCACCTAGGTAAGTACATAAAAACATGCTAGGGGGGACCTAGTGGGTAACATGTGCAAGGAGGAATAGAGGAGGTATGGAGCTCCATGATACATGCACACTTTATATTATTTAATTCCTAAGTCAATTTACTAAAATACCCTCCTCCTTTGCCTATAAATACCTCAATCCTAACACATTTCTTCACTTTAAATTCTCTTTCTCATTTCCCAAAACCTCTTTTACATATTCTTAAACATCCATGGCTTCTTAGTTTCTAAAAATCCAAAGTTTCCATATTTTCCTTAAGTTAGATTGCTAAAACTAGCTATTTCCTTCTCTACTTCACTTTACATCCAAAACAGCACCCATAAATCCCCATTTTTCATCATGGCCATTCCCAATAGCCTCTATGTTGAGCCCTAAAGCACCTCCAAGGCCTACTGAGTCAAGTCATTTGCATAATAATGCATTGTTCTAGTCGCATTTGTGAAGTTAGCACAAGTTTGGTTAAGTTAGCAAGCAATTTGGTGAGTAAAGATTCCACCTTCAAACCAAATGTTTACAAACTATATTCATGTTCATGTTATATCTATTGAATGCTTGTTGTATTGGTGAAGTAATAGTTCGGTTCTTGGAATTGGTTTGTTGCTGGAAAATTAATCGCTTTGAAGAGTTAGTAAGCGAATCATAAGTTATATGAAAATCTAGTGGCTAAATTAATTTCGTTGTTAATAAATGCTTGTTACATGTTGAATCATTGTAAAATACCATGTATGTTTGTTCATCCTCTTGCTTTGTGATGGTTGGTTGTATTGAAAATGTTACATACTTGAATTCCGAACTGCCCGTATAGCGATAGTCGTTATATCGGCACTTTTGGAAAACCATCTTTGATCGAAACCGTTTGGTTTCATTATCGTGCTTGGAATTATTTTACAAGTTAAGAATTTTTTTTAATTAACGATGTTTTCAAAAATAATTAATTATTTTAATAATTATTAATTAATTATTTAATTAATAAGGATTAAAGTTAACTAATTAAGTTATTGACGATGTGTTTAAAATTAATTAATTACATGGTTAATGATGTTTTGAAATTGATTACTCATTTTATCTAATGGTGTTTAAGGTTAATTAATCTTTTAATAATGATGGATTAAAGTTAAATAATCAATTTACTAATGATGTTTTTAAATTAGTTAATCTTTTTAATTAAGGACTTTTAAAAGTTAATAAATCTGTTTAACCTTAAATAAATCTTTTCTTAAATAAATTATAAATTAATTAATCATTTTAAAATAATGATATTTAATTATTTATTAATTAATTAAATTTAAAATATTATTAATTAATTTAATTAATGATTTTAAAAGGTAATTTACTCCTTTTTAATTAACGGTTATTGAAGTTATTTAATTAACTTAGTTAACAAAGTTTTAAAGTTAATTAATCAATGTCATAAGGATGTTTTAAGTTGTTAAATCCTTTTTTTAATGATGTTTCAAAGTTAGTAAACTCTTTTAATAAAGTGTTTTAAAGCTAATACTTGTAATGTGAAGCCAAGTAAGAATTCATTTTTTTTAAAGAAAAGGTTTGATTCGTTTATGGAAATGAATTAATTTCTGTAAAGTGATTCACTTATATGGAAACCATTTATTTGTATAATTAGTACTAAAGATCGAAGAAGTAGGCTTGTCATTATTTTGAAAGTTAAGAACAACCGTGAGACAAGACTTTAAGGTAACACTACCTTGACTTGTCCGGTATTATTGTTAACCAAGAAATAGTACAAGTTTGAATTCGATAAGTGGTGGGAACTATATAAGGCTTAATTTCCATATACGATCATTTTATATTCCTGATAGTCAGTTTCTCTGTTATCGGTTACTTCAGCTTCTTTATTATCATCATTCTAAGATGATTTGTTGCTCCATCGAGCATTGATATCCTTTGCCGGAAATGACTAAAACCAAAGCGCGAGAGGAGGCTAAGCTATGTGGGGTTGCTCCCATTAGGATACTTTCACATCTCATCTAGATTGGATTCGGTAGCGCTATTAGATGTGAAATATTCGGATACTCGGTAATGTTTGGCGGGGTCCGTCTTGGAGGGTTCCAAGAAGTTTCACAGCGTAAATGAGCTTCTCAAAAGTATATTACTAGAGGTATACTTCAAGGGTTGCACCTTCCTACTCATTTGTTGGAGATTTTTCTTTCTTATTTAATTCGAACCTTCAAATTTATTTCCTTACTTGCATCGGGAAGAGTCAACCACTCTTCGTGGTGTTTAATTATTTATTCATTCTTTACGTTTGGATGTTGAGTTATGTGGGAGTAAACCCATTCCGTGTTCAGCGGCGTGGTCTCACATGTTTGTGTTTAATTTCACACCTCTTGTTTAAAATTTTGCTTATACCAGACATATCGTCTGACCCAAGTTGTTTGTTTTCCCTAAAACTCTCGGGTACTCATTTTATTTGAATAGTCCAAGAGTAGCAGGTCTTGTGGGATGCTTTGAAGATGGCGTTCGAGCAGGAGGCTTTTATCTTCTTAGCTATCTATTCCACTGTATTATCTAGTCTGTGTAAGTGTATTTTGTTTCAGCATATGTAAAGGCGGGATGTTATAACTGCCTAAGCTAATTTTTAGTACTTTTCAATAACTCTGATAACTCCCTGTTAAGGAGTAACCTGATGTACTATTGACTAGTATGTTTTATTTAGCAGTTTCTTTGTGAGGTTTTTTACTCTGTTCTTTGTTTTACCCCATGACAATTCATCTTTTCGATGCTTGGATATTGGCACGTGAACACAAAGGATGTGTTAAGTGTCGTTCCTAGGGGTCATAAAGTTGGGTCGTCACGGTTGGTATCAAAGCTTCGGTTGAGCGAACACCTTAGCCTGATTTGGGGTACAACTCATTAGAGATAGGGTGAGTTGAGCGCTAGAATGAGTTAACCTTGCGAGAGCATTTCCTTTTCTCCCATAAAAGTCTGGTTTTAGATCCTTTGTTGTAGTTTCCCTTTTTATCGTCTTTGACCCTATCTTTGTATTCTAATAATAGCTGTCACTTGTCCAGGTAATTGAAAATGAGTACAAGAGGAAGAAGAGGGAGGGGATCTGGAACCAGCACAGCTATAAATGGCAGAGCTCCTAGAAATGATCTAATTGTAGAGCTGATAGATGAAGTAGTGATGCAAGTTCAGCCGCCTCAGAACTTTGTGACCTTATGCTGGAATTACACTGCTTTAGGTGGTAAGCCTTTCTATGGAACTGAAGACATTCTGAGAGTTCAGACATGGCTCCACTCTTGTGAAAGGATATTTGGGGATCTTCAGTTGGGAGATGCTAGAAAGAGATTGTTGGCATCGCGTCAGCTTCAGAAAGCAGCAATGGATTGGTGGGATTCGGTCACCATGAATACACAAGAAGAAGATTTCTCCTGGGCACAGTTTAAGGAAGTCTTTGAAGCTCAGTTTATCCCAGAGGCGGGGTGGACTCAGTTGTTCAGAAGTTTTATAGATTTGAAACAGGGCGAGATGACGGTGGCGCGGTATGAATATAGGTTTAATACATTGTCCCGCTTTGGACCAAGATTGATTGATATGCCACTCAAAAAGAATGAAATGTTCGTGAAAGGAATGCAACCAGAATTTCATTGGGAAATGACCAATCATCTCAACGGTACCTTTACCAATCTGATCGGTATGGCTTTGAGCTTTTAGGCTCTTGATATTAAGCAAGGAGTTCATAAGGGAGTATTGCCAGCAGTCAATGCCCAGCCATTATCAGTAATACTTGTTGCTAGTAAGCCATTTTTCAAGCACAAAGGTAAGAAGAAGTGGTTGGGAAAGTGTGATATCCCGGAACTTCAAGCAATTTAAAATGTGATAATTTCCTTTATAAATTATTTAAAATTGGTAAATTTGTTGTTTTCAAACAAGAATAATAATATGATGTTTTTAAAAATGAATATAAATAGATTTTTAATAGAATTATTGTTTGCAAATTTAATTTATGTATGTTTAAATATATATTGAGTTGATTTTAAGTGGGATTTTTAAATTTCATTTGAATTTGGATTTAAACTTGAATTTAAAGGATATATATATCTTTAAAATATTTTAGATATAAAATATATGGATAAGTTTTTATTTAACATAAGATTTTGTTTTATATAAATTTGGGAAGTATTTATTTAATAGTAATAAATATAAAAGTTTTATGTTTACACTTAAAAATGAATTAAATATATTATATATGATTTTATTAGAATATAAATGGGTATTTATTTTATTTTCTTTTAAAGGTTTCATTTATGTATAATATAGGAAAGCATTTACTAATTAAGAAATGTATTAATTAATTAGGAAAATTCATTATAAAGGCTTTTTAATAATTTTAAAACAAATGAAAATAAATAAATGACAAGTGTTGAATTTTTAAGCATGTTAAATACATGTGTTAACAAGATAAATAAGGTTAAAGACAAGTGTCAATGTGTCATAATTTATTTCTATTTTCTTTAATTTTAAAACAAATCTATATAAATCTATATCCTTCTCTCCTTCCATTTTCTTTGTTCATTTTCACGTTTTCAAAAATAAAACCAAAACCTTTTCAAAAATAAAACCAAAACCTGGAAATTTATCAAACCAGAGAATCTTCACAAAACCAAACTGAAATCTTCTCAAACCAAAACCCTGTAGTTCATTTATAAAACCAGAATCAAAACCTGAAAACATCTCCTCTAACAATTCAACTCTGTAATCAATTATCCTCAAACCTGAAATCATTTTCAGAAGCTTAAAACTCAAGTTCAAAAGACCTGAAACTATATTTCTGACCAAATCAATGATCTGTAAAACAATCAAGATCTGTAATCATCTATTTTCAAGCCTGTAAGAATTTCAAATCAACAAGCAAGAACCAGCAGCAAATCTAGGTTCAAGCAAGCAACCAGTAATCAGAGTCTTAAAAATCATCTCTGCAAATTCAAAGCTTTTCAGTTTTAAAGAAATGAAGCAAATTCCAGTTATCAAACCATTTACAGATTTTCAAACTTCCTCTGTTCTAGCATTAAAGGTGAGTAAACACCCCTTTAAAAAGCAAATATGTGTTATACTTTGATGCATGTGCTAAATCTAGGTAGTAAAGTTGTAAATATGATTTGCATGAATGTTTTTACTGGAAGGAAGTTGAACAACTCTGTCAATACCTGTGCATGTCTATGTATATATATCATCTCTGTCCTACTGTAGGTTCAAAGCCATCAAAGAAAATTTAATTGCTCATTTTACAATCGAATTTAGGCTCTGATGAAGAAGAATGTTTGTAATATGTTAACATCATTTTTAAAAATAGATTCGAAAGAAATTATTTTAGATTATTTGGGAAAAATATGAAATAACAGTAATAACCAAATATAAGTCAAAAGTTAAAGTTTCTGGAATTCATGATTTGAACTTATAATTTGATTCGTATTACAAATTGATGAATTTTAATAATCAAATCTTGATTTTTAAGTTTGGGAATATCAAATATTCGAGAGATGATCGAAATTGGGATTTTTGGGAATTGCTGGTCGTCGGCGAAGTAAAAAAAGGTCGTCGTCATGACTGAAGGTAGCCAGGGGGATGGGGATTCACGGAAAAATGTTTATAAATTTTTCTGATGATCGTGGTGATCAGGTGGCGATGATTTAGGGTTGGAACTGGGTGTTTTGTCGAACTGGTTCTCGGAAAAACTGTGTTGTCGTCGAGGTAATTCAGGTGATCGGACCAAGGGAGATGGGAACGTGGCGTTGTGGCGAAGCGATATACGAGGTGGCGGCGATTCAGATGGCCTGAGGTGTCGTGGCGTGACGATTTTTCCGATGATGGGTTTGGGTTCGAATGCTGGAACGGCTCGTTTTCGATCCTTTGGTGAACTCGTGGAACTGGGAAGTCAGGATCATCGGCGAGGTCTTCGTCGACATGTGGATGGTCGTAGAATGGATCGGAGTCGATCAGTTAGATGGTGCACGTGCACGTGTGATAATGTATATCAGGGGTCGTTTGTAAGTTTGGGAAAGACGAGGAGTACTCGGGTTCAAGCTCGAGAAAATGTATGTTCGACTCGAAGCAAATTAAATATGGATAACTCGAAGTAAGGCTCGGGTATTTTGGGATTTAACTCGAAGTTGTCTCGGCTTTAGTATTGTTGCAGTTTTAAAAGTTTAAATTAAACAAGTTTTGAAAAGTTAAACGATTTCTTACTTAATTCTTTTATATGATGAATGTCTAATTAAGTTAGAATGTATTAAAGGGTTTTAAAAAAATATATATATATATATAATAATAATAAATTATTTTGTGATTATAGGTTGATTAATGAAAGTGATTAAAGAATAATTAATTAAAAAAATAATTAATTAATGTGATTAATTAATTTAGGTAATTAATTTAAGGTGAATTAATTAAAGGTTAATTGATTTATGATTGAAAGATAATTACTTAATGAAAGTGATTAAGGATTAATTAATTAATTAATAATTAAGGGGTAATTAATTAGGTAATTAAAAATTAATTAATTGATTTGTAAGGTAATCAAGGAATAATTAATTAATTAAATGGTTTGTAGTTAATTAATGATTGAGTAAGCAGGGTTAAGTGATAAATTCTTAAGTAATTACTTTAATTAAGTAATTAGAGAATCATTAATTAATGTGATTAATTAATTAAGGAGATTAATTAAAAGTTAATGTGAATGGTTAAGACTAATTAATCTATGGGGTAATTACTTAATGTAGTTAAAGAATAATTAATCAAGGATGATTAATTAAGATGGATAATTAAAGGATGACTAATTAATTGGTTTGAAATAAATTACTGGTTAAGTAAGCAGGATTTTTAGTAAGGGACGTTATTAATTTAATTTATTTTAAATTAATTAGAGATGTTGTGACTAATTAATCTTTGCTTTTGAATATGAAATATTTTGCAATATGATATGTTTGTCTTGAATAGTGATAATGTGGTTATCTATCGATAATGAATTTCCGTGTAAAAAGTAACATCTTATATTTAAAATTGAATCATATTCACTTAAATAACTTGGGTTAAGATGATAGTGTATTCGAAGAGACCGGGGTCGGGTATCAGTAATAACCGAAACCACTTCGATTTGAAATCTTCTATAATTCTTTATAGATTGATATGTGAAATCAATAGACCAGTTTGGGATAATATGGACCATTTAAACTAAGTTGGATACTTAGATATTGTTTTGTGAAAATAAGTGTTGACTATATAAGTTGTTTATTTATAGTAAAGTACGAGTTACCCCGGGTTTAAATAAGTTCTATGGTTTGAAATTTCATGTTAGATGAGTTTACTCACGCTGGTTTCCAGCCTGACCCGGGTGTTACTTTGATGTAATGCTCGGGTCAGACCGAGTATTACAGATTTCAGGTAAGGACGTTCTGGAGCTCAGGAGGCGAGCTGGATGACAAGAACGTATGGAGTGTATACCGCTGTGATATATTATAGCTGTCTGAGACATGTTAATTGTAACTGTCTAGTATATTTGTGAATGTTGTAACTCTGATGTATTAAAATGTAATTAACAAATATAGTTTTCTTTGTATAACTGACATTATTATTTGATATTGTATTTTGATCCGCTGCGAATGTGAGAATTTGTGTCTTGTTCTGTTTCTTCTTCTATCTCTTTTCTTTTTCTCCTAACTATTTGGAATTTTCGGGTTCGAAAATTCCGGGTTGTTACAGAAAGAAGCTTGGAGGTGGAACTTCAGCACAGATCAAGCAGTTAGACTTGACCAAGATCCTTTATTATAAGTGTAACCAAATGAGCCACTTTGCAAATCAATGCTCGAACCCGGTTGGTGGACCACTCTGCTACAATTGCAATAAACATGGACGTATGAAGAACCAGTGCCCATTTCCAAATAAAGGATCATAGGGACAAGCTTCTACTATTAGGGAAATACCATATACTTCTACGGACCCAAAAGAAAAGCAGGTGTTGCAAGGTACACTATCCATATCTGATATTCCTATTACTTATTCGACACCGGTGCATCCCATAGTTTTATCTCATATGACCTAATGAACCATTTAAATCTTAAATATGTTATTCTCCATAATTCTCTTTGTGTGTCGAACCCAAATGGGGGTCCGACCAATTTTGACACCATATATTTGAATGTGCCTATTTCTTATCGAGATTGGCCTTTCTTTTCTGACTTATTTGTTCTTCGGTTCATGGGTTTTGGGGTAGTATTAAGTATGGATTGGTTGTCTAAATTTAGAGCGGTCATGAATTATAATCAAAGGATTGTCAAAATTAGTGATGCTGGAAATGGTGGTATGGATATTTATTGTAGGGAGCCTAATAAGTTGATAAGCAGTTTTCTCTTTTCACTGGAAGTACCCAAAGAGGAGATAATGAATATACTAATAGTTTGGGTCTTCAAGGATATTTTTGAAGAAGTGCAAGGTTTACCTCCTCACCGGGAAGTAGAGTTCCGCATTGATTTGATTCCAGAAACCAGAGCGATTGTTCAACCTCCTCGAAGGTTGGTTCTATAGGAAAGAAGAAAGTTAGAGAAGCAGACGTTTGATTTATTGCAGAAGGGTTTGATCAAACGTAGCACATCGAGTTAGGGATCACCAGTAGTGTTCATTACTAAGACCGATGGTTCTCTTAGATTATGTGTGGATTACTGAGAATTAAAAAAGAGGACTATAGAGAATAAGTATCCTTTACCTAGGATTGATGACATGTTTAACCAGCTCCACAGAGCTCGGATATTTTCTCAGTTGGATCTTGTCACTGGTGTTCACCAATTAAGGGTAGCAGAGGAGAGTGTACCCTTAACAGCTTTTCGTACCCCCTAATAGTTTTTACGAGTGGTTAGTCATGTCGTTCGGATTGACCAACACACCCTCTTATTTCGTGGATTTGATGAATAGAGTGTTTCAGGATTTTCTCAACAAGTTTGTTCTCGTCTTCATTAATGACATCCTTGTTTACTCTACAACAGAGGAAGAGCACAAGTACCATCTTCATGTTGTTCTAAGTACTTTAAGAAGTCATGTTTTAAAGGAAAAGTTTTCTAAGTGCCATTTCTGGAAATCCGAACTTAGATTTCTGGGGCATGTAGTTTCGGGAGAAGGTATATCAGTTGACCCAACCAAAGAGTTGCGATTCAAGACTAGAAGAAACCCGAAAATGCTACTGAGGTCAGGAGTTTCTTAGGATTGGTAGGTTCTATAGAAGATTTATTAAAGATTTCTTAAAGATTGCTTCTCATCTAACAAAGCTAATGAAGAAGGATGTTAAGTTTGTTTGGACATCCAAGTGCGATCAAGCATTCAATGAGTTAAAGGAGAAGTTGACAAGTGCTCCCGTTTTAACTATTCCAGATGGGAGTGAAGGATTAGCAGTGTACAAGGATGCTTGTAGGATCAGATTTGGAGCAGTTTTGATGCAGAATGGTAAAGTAATAGCGTATGCGAGTCGATGGTTGAAACCTCATGAGCAGAATTATGCTACATACGATTTGGAGCTATTGGCGGTTGTCTTCACATTGAAGGTGTGGAGGCACTATCTTTTAGGTGCAAAGTCTGAGTTATATACGGATCACAAGTCATTAAAGTATCTCTTTACCCAAAAGGATTTGAACTTAAGGCAGCAAAGATGGCTGAAATTTCTTACATCTTATGACCTAGAGATTCTTTATACCCCAGGAAAAGAAAACGCAACTGCAGATGCATTAAGTAGGAATATGGCGATGATTGCGAATTTGGAAGTTAAGCCAGCACTAATGGAGAGAATTGCATATTTCCAATAAGAAGACCCTATTCAAGCTCGGCCCAAGAAGAATGTTGAAGATGGAATTGTTTCTAGTTCAAATTGACTCCGAAGGCATTTTAAGAATGAATAGACGGATTTGTGTGCCAGATGTTAATGGAATTAGAAAAGATGTTCCGAGAGAGTGCCATCGGTCAAAGTTATCTATCCACCTAGGAGTAACTATAATGTTTTAGAATATGAAGAAAACCTTTTAGTCGAAAGGGATGAAGAGAGACATTTCGATCTTCGTAAGCCAGTGTGCAAATTGTCAACAGGTCAAGAGTGACCAGTAGAAGACTACTAAGTTACTCTAACCATTGGAGATACCAAAGTGGAAGTGGGAGCAAGTATCCATGGACTTTATCGATGGGTTGCCCAGAATAAGAAGAGGTAATGAAGGCATTTGGGTAATTGTAGATCGATTAAAAAAGAGTGCCAAGTTTATTCCAGTGAAGTCAACAAGAACTGCAGCTTCTTTGACAGGGATTTATTTGAGGGAGATCATTCGACTGCATGGAATTCTAGTAAGTATAGTCAGTGATTAAGATCCCATCTTCACCCGTCGATTTTTGGGGGCATTGCAAGCCGCTTTAGGCATAGAGTTGGATTTGAGCATAGCCTATCACCCACAAACAGACGGATAAACCGAAAGGGTGAATCGGATTTTGGAGGATCTCTTGAGAGCATGTATTTTGGACTTTGGAGGATCATGGGAAGATCACCTTCACCTAGTAGAGTTCTTCTACAACAATAGTTACCAAGCTAGCATAAGCATGGCGTCCTATGAAGCTTTGTATGGACGACCATGTAAATTATCTTCATGTAGGGTTGAGACTAGAGACTGATTAGTTCTTGGACCGGAGATAATTTGAGAAGCATCGGAGAAAGTGGCTATGATCAAGGAAAGGATGAAAGAAGCCCAGGATCGATATAAAAGTTATGCCGGTCAACAGAGAAGAGACTTAGAGTTTGCGGTCGGGGATTTGGTATTTGTGAAAGTTTCCCTGATTAAAGGAGTTGTAAGATTCAAAAGAACAGGAAAGATAGAACCCAAATTCATTGGACCATTTAGAATCCTTGAGAGAATTGGATCATTGGCCTATAGAGTAGAATTGCCTGAAAGATTGTCAGAAGTTCATAATGTCTTTCATTTATCTCATCTGAGAAAGCATGTTCATGATCCATCTTCGATTGTTGGGATGTCTATTTAGGCAGACTTGGAAATATAACCGAATTTGATGGTATTCTTTCACCCAGTTCATATTATAGATCAGGATAAAAGGAGATTGAGAAACAAGGTGGTGAAACTTGTGAAGGTGCAGGGAGTGATGATCCCCACGATTGTACTTGGCAGACTGAGGATTGTATTAAAGAAACTTACCCTGATGTAGTGTCAGGTTAGTTGTTTGTTGTTTGAACGCATTATGTATGTTCTTTTATGGCATAGTTGTTTTGCATTGTTATATGAATTTCTTGGTATAATATATACCTTTTGGAGTGTTTTTGTGTAGTATTTCGAGGACGAAATTCTCATAAGGGGGGAGAGTGTAACGACCCATAAATTAATCGCTTTGTATTTGAATATTTAAATCATTTTTAAATATTTAAATAATGGATTTTAATAACCAAATAAACATATTTTACATATTAATTAATGATATTAAAATCATTCTCAAATTTTGTTTACCAAAATAATTAGTTCAAATAAAAATAGAAAATGTGACCGAAAAAAGTTTTCCAAAATTTCGACTTTTCGACATTGGAAAGTCACCGAAAACGTTGTGCACATTCTTTTATAACTCATATACACATGCGCACACATGTACATATGTCATGTGATAAGTTAATTATAGTGTTAAAGTTAATAAGCATGCTTAGTTTAAAATAAAACATGATTGATTTGCCTAAATATGCATATAAAAAACCTAAATAAACCTAAACAAGTACACAACCATCACCTTAAGCACCTAGGTAAGTACATAAAAACATGCTGGTGGGGACCTAGGGGGGTTATGTTGGGAAGGAGGAATGGAGGAGGTATGGAGCTCCATGATACATGCACACTTAATATTATTTAATTCCTAAGTTAATTTACTAAAATACCCTCCTCATTTGCATATAAATACCTCCATCCTAACACATTTCCTCACTTTAAAATCTTTTTCACATTTTCTAAAACCTCTTTTACATATTCTTAAACATACATGGCTTCTTAGTTTCTAAAAATCCAAATTTTCCACTTTTTCCTTAAGTTAGATTGCTAAAACTAGCTATTTCCTTCTCTACTTCACTTTACATGCAAAACAACGCCCATAACCCCCCATTTTTCATCATGGCCATGCCCTATAGCCTCTAGGACGAGCCCTAAAGCACCTGCAAGGCCCACTAAGTCAATTCATTTGCATAATAACGCATTGTTCTAGTCGCCTTTGTGAAGTTAGCGCAAGTTTGGTTAAGTTAGTAAGCAATTTGGTGAGTAAAGCTTCTACCTTCAAACCAAATGTTTTCAAACTATATTTGTGTTCATGTTATAACTATTGAATGCTTGTTTTATTGATGAAGTAATAGTTTGGTTGTTGGAATTGGTTTATTGTTGGAAAGTTGGTCGCTTTGAAGAGTTAGTAAGCGAATCATAAGTTATATGAAAATCTAGTAGTTAAATTAATTCTGTTGTGAATAAATGCTTCGTACATGTTGAATCATTGTAAACTCCCATGTATGTATGTTCATTCCCTTTCTTTGTGATGGTTGGTTGTACTGAAAATGTCATATACTTGAATTCCGAACTGCCCGTATAGCGATAGTCGTTATATCGGCACTTTCGGAAAATCCCCTTTTTACCGAAGCCGTTTGGTTTCATTATCGTGCTTGAAATTATTTTACAAGTTATGCAAGTTTTTAATTAATGATGTTTTCAAAAATAATTAATTATTTTAATAATTATTAGTTAATTTAATTAATTATTTAATTAATAAGGATTAAAGTTAACTAATTAATTTATTAACGATGTGTTTAAAATTAACTAATCACTTGGTTAATGATGTTTTGAAATTTATTACTTATTTTATCTAATGATGTTTAATGTGACGCCCCACCTCTATACCCACGCTAGCCAAGAACACTACGGTGTAGTGCCGTCAACTAGCACGGAGAATAAGGCTGTTGAGGAGCGACCATCTATGTAATTGCTTTGTGCGAGCACCGATATGTCAGATAATAAAACATTGCATTTCATCTTTTAGAGGAAATCCGACATACCGATACAAATTCAAAGCTACTACACAGTGGCTATAATAGTTTAGGACAATAGATATAAAAATAACACAGATAACATAAATGCGGAATAAAGATGGAACGAAAAGTCTCATATATATACAATAACTAATATCAGTTACAATACATTTGACACAGTACAAATGATACAACTACAACTGTCGACTCAAGAGGTTATATATACAAGTACATTATCGACTAATATACATGAATACATTATCATCTTAAAACAGACACACTGACTACTACAACAAGACGAAGACCACTTCAAATGATATAAAAAGTCTTCATAGCTCTAGCAGCAACCCAAAGCTAAAAATCTACAACCTGTAAATACTCGGTCTGACCCGTGTATTAAATTTAAAAGAAAATAATACACGGGTCAGTCTAATTCAAACTCAGTTATTAATGCACAGAAGCAATAATAATCAAATAACAAATAGACGACAGTAACAGAAATCTCGTATATCCAACTCTTCAATAAGAGAATTGGATAACGATAAATGTAACACATATCAATGTTAAACAGCAAATCAGAGGATTCGAAAATCAAAATACAACTTCGAAATATAGAATTTAACCAACGAAACAATTCAGCAAATCGAGATATCAATTTAATACTGTCAAATCTGATAGGGCTGCAGTACACGCACGCGTGTACTGCCTCGCCACTATCGCAGGAGATACACAAAAGCTCAATGGAAGTCACAAATGATCACCAGGTCAAACCCCGAAATCGGGTTCAACACAAGTGGATTTGAAAACAGATCCCCTTAATGCAATGCAAAACAACAAGGACCAAAATTGCGTGTAAGACACTGGATAGCAAGATCTGGTCAAAATATACAAAGCGAATACTAAGCAACCACCGCGATGAAACTACAGTGGAAAACAGGTGCAAAGACAAGGGCAGGCTGCGACTAAGCTGCAGTCACCACAATGTCACCCGTACAATGGTTCCAACATGAAATGATTCAAGGGAATGCAACTGATATTAAGTGAATGGCAACGAGTAATGAATCAGTTACAAAGCAAACCAGAGTCACAGTGAGAAAGAATTAAACAAAGCAATGGCACAGATATGCAAACAAGACAACAATGGATAATCAACTCCATAAAGTCAGACTATAGATTTCAAGGTGAAGACAACCTGTTATTCGAGGAAATATAACTATCAAATGAAGACTCAACTGTCAATGGCACTACATATACAGTATGCAACCGTGATATTGGATAGTGCCAGTAATGCCACAGACTCGAGGGGATCTGTGAGACAAATGTGCACAAGTAAAATATCCAAATTAAATACAAAGGCCAGTGAATCAACAGACCCAAAGCTATCGAATACCAGTGTACAACCACCTGAGGAGCTACATGAAGTCAAGGCAGACAAAAGAATAATTTTCACGAGGACTATCCGGTGTAATGAGGACTATAAGGGGTGTACCAAGAAGTGATATCAGTACAACAGTCAATGGTACAGATATAAGAAATGCAACTTAAATTAAAAGCCATGCAGTGAAGACATAAACAAGTATATATGAAGACTACTTGAAGTATGTCAAACAGACTGCAAGAGAAACTCAAAAATGTGCATATGAAGTTCGAAGAAAATCAGTTCACCCAACAGTAAAGATGTCAAGGATGCAGCATATACACATGAATACTATGGTTTCAACTCAACTGGAGCACCAAAGTGCAAAGTCTCAAGTGACCAGAGCACATGAACACAGGAGCATATATGTCACCCCGAAATGGACTTAAAGCAAACAAAAAAAATCAGACTGCATGTAAAGGTCAGAGAGATGTACACATGAAAATGGAATGCAACAAGTTCAAGATGATCAGCTACAACTCAATACAAACTAGATCCAAGTTCAAGCTATGCAACTGTAGCTCAAATCAAAGTGCACTATCAAACCAACAGAGGCAAACTGGATGCTACAAGACAGAGACCAGACTGGAATGAATACAAGCAAGTTCCAGAAAGTTATCAAGGAACATGCCAGAGAACTCAGAATAGAAATGACCAAGACTTCAGTATGAAAACTTGAAATGAACATATCAGAAGTAACCAAGTGCAATTACAATTGCATAACAAATATCAAGTGAAGAAGACTACAATCAATCAATCAAATGCACGGGCATACACATATATACACACATGTATGTATGTATATACATGAACTAGATTTGAAGCACACTGAAATGCAAGTTTGCAACATATAACAACACTGCAACGAGACCAAAGCAAAAACATCTAGTGACCGAAGTCACCAGAAATTCACAACCCAAACTGTGGAACCCAAAAAAAAATGTAGTAGCGGCTCAAAATCGCCACTAATCATGAATAAATACCCCAAAATCATATATTCGATAGAGGCAGCAAACTGAAATCCCCTCCCCCAAATTCATCAATTAAATAAGAAACCAGACTCACTATAAATAAGTGATGCACGAAATACTGAAATAGGATTTAGAAGTGTGAGTACGAGAAGTACTCACCTTACAACGACGAATGCACGAACGACTCACGCTCTCGATTGCTCCAAACCCTAGCCTTGAGCTCCGCCAGCGTCGCTGCGAACCCTAGCCTGCCGTTGAGGGCACCTCACGCCTTGAGCACGCACCAGGAGGAGGAGGAGCGTTGGCTTCAAGAGGAGGGGGAGCCGCGAAACCCTAGTCGCCTTCTCCTCTCTGACTATTTTATTTCGTTCGTTTATTTTGAACGTGAAATGACAAAATGAATAATGGGGAGAGGCCAAGGCATCAGCCTGCAAGGGAGATAATTTTAATGGGCCAAACAATATTAAGCCCATTGAATTTAAAAATAGCAAACCATGATGATTAAACACTTTGGTGATATTTAAAACACGATTTGAATCCATTAGAACAACGGATTCGACCACGACAAAAATTCATATTTAGGATTTTAAATACGAATAGACGATGTCATATTTAAATAAAATATTTAAATATATTATCGTATAAATGCGGGTTGTTACAGACTTCCCTCCTTAAAGAAATTGCGTCCTCGCAATCATAAGGAATGAATGGACAAAAGGTAACAACCAAAAGAGCATGGCAAAGTCGATTGCATAAGCAAAGCAAATGTCAGCAGGGGAAGTATTAGATATGAAGTCAAGAGGTTCGACTGATTCAAATCAAAAGAATCAACAATCGTGGGGATCAAGGAATCAAAATCAGACGACTATCAAAAGCAAGAATCAATCGAGTTCCAGCATTTAAAAGAAAAGGAAAACAAAGCTGAAATCACATACAGAGCACGAATTGAATGTGAGTAAATCAGATTACTCACTTGAATTGCCAGAGAAAAAGACGAAGCTCAAATCTCAAAATCGCAAATATTCAATCATCAAAAACGATAATCGAATTTTACAAATATCTGATTATCAAAA
Organism: Allium fistulosum; assembly: GCA_030737815.1. NCBI lineage: Eukaryota > Viridiplantae > Streptophyta > Magnoliopsida > Asparagales > Amaryllidaceae > Allium > Allium fistulosum. Next base: position 907,362,675 of record CM060903.1, read on the forward strand.
ACGATAATCAGAAATCATAAACATTCGATTAATCAAATCGAAAAATATTTAATTATCTCAAACGATAATCAAATTTCACAAATATCTGATTATCAAAAACGATAATCAGAAACACAAATATTCGATTAATCAAATCGAAAAATATTTAATTATCTCAAACGATAATTAAATTGGAAAATATTTAATTATCACAAATGATAATCAAATTTCACAAATATCTGATTATCAAAGACGATAATCAAAAACACAAATATTCGATTAATCAAATCGAAAAAATATTTAATTATCTCAGACGATAATTAAATTGGAAAATATTTAATTATCACAAATGATAATCAAATTTCACAAATATCTGATTATTAAAAACGATAATCAGAAACACAAATATTCGATTAATCAAATCGAAAAATATTTAATTATCTCAGACGATAATTAAATTGGAAAATATTTAATTATCACAAATGATAATCAAATTTCACAAATATCTGATTATCAAAAACGATAATCAGAAACACAAATATTCGATTAATCAAATCAAAAAATATTTAATTATCTCAGACGATAATTAAATTGGAAAATATTTAATTATCACAAATGATAATCAAATTTCACAAATATCTGATTATAAAAAAAACGATAATCAGAAGCACAAATATCCGATTATCAAAAACGATAATCAGAAACACAAACATCTGATTATCAAAAACGATAATCAGAAGTCATAAATATTCAATTAACGAGTCCGGAATTAACCGAAGTAGTAAAAGTATGGTTCCATACTCCTTACTTTTGCTAAATCGTTTAAATCTCTTTATCGTTTCCTTGAAAGTGCAGAATTGTGTGTTTTTTAAAAAATAACATTTCACATTCTCAAACGGACAAGTCCGGATTAAGCGAATCAGTAAAAGAAAGGGGTCATAGTCCTCGATTTTTCTGAAACGTTTAAATCGCTTCCTCGTTCTTTTGAAAATGTAAACTGTAAAAAAATTTTGAAAACAATTTTAATTTATATTTTTGAAACAACTTTTAAAAATAAAGAATTTTGAAAACACGTGATTAAATTAGCAATATCAGTATTGCGGGAGAACCGCTTGTAAATCAATTTCAAAATTGACGGTTACTGAAGTTAACACGTCAAAATTTCATCAAAATAACTGGCATCAAAGTATAATACCAATGAATTTTCATTCATAAGAAAATGTCACAAGAATCTTCTCAAAGATAGAAAGGGATATCATACCCTAAACTTGTATTCATAACAAGTCAATAACACGTGAATTCACCAATGCACAAAAATTGATAAACATATCAATAGAAATCACGAAAATTGGTGAAGCACAAAATTTCAGAAATCATCACAAGAAATTCAGAAATCACAAGTTCTAGAAATCTACACACGAAATCCAGAAAACACAAATTCTAGAAATCTACACACGAAATCCAGAAATCACAAATTCTAGAAATCTACACACGAAATCTAGAAAACACAAATTCTAGAAATCTACATACGAAATCCAGAAAACACAAATTCTAGAAATCTACACACGAAATCCAGAAATCACAAATTCTAGAAATCTACACACGAAATCCAGAAAACACAAAGAAGGGGAAGTCCGAGCACACGGACGAGAAACTATCCATTTAATTTTTCCGAACACACGGATGGGAAGCTATTAATTTAATTTTTCCGAACACACGGATGGAAAGCTATCCATTTAATTTTCCGAACACACAGATGGAAAGCTATCCATTTAATTTTTCCGAACACACGGGTGGAAAGCTATCCATTTAATTTTCCGAACACACGGATGGCCCGAAGGCAAGTCCGACACACGGACGAAGAGACATCGCACAATCGCTAGTCTAAATCACAAAAATGATCGTCATGATCATAAGGAAGTGTCAATCACACCAAGCTAGTAAATATATGAGTTTAGCTTCATGTCCCATAACCACTTGCTTAACTTAAATATTTACGAACAAGCTGTAAATCTTCACTAGGAAATTGTCACAAAAAGGGTTCAATCGAACAAGTCCAAGAGCTAACCGACGAAGTAAACGCAAGCGTTTCATACCACTTGTTTTACTAGGCCGTTTAATTCAATTTCTCATACGAGTGAAATAAAGGCTTGTATATACTAATAGATTGGAAAAACGGTTCAAGAAAAAGAACTTTGTAGTAAAATAGTTTTGAAATCGTTTGGAAAAAGGGATTTTAATATTTACTACTAGTATAGAAAACCTTTATATTTTTAAAGTGACAAATCACGAAAAATGATTGTAGAAACAATCAATCACAAGAATTCACATACGAAGATGTGAATGGAATCCAGAGAAATCGATACTGAATCCATCAGAAAGTATGTTCACAAAAATCCCGAAGAAAATGTCATCAAAGTTGCTAATAAATGATAGCAACAAATCGGGGAAATGATCAAGAATCGATTAAATTAGGAAACCAAGTCAGTTCACCAAAATTTCACATTCGAAGACGTGAATAAAATCCAAAGAATTCGATTCCAAATTCATCAAAGTAGGAATACCCAAAAATTCCAGAAATAGAAGTTATCAAAATCGACAAAGGTGATAACAACTAATTAGAAAAGAAGAATCGATTATCAACTGGAAAAACAAAGCAAAACGAGTAGAAATGCATAAACGACTTCAACAAAAGTAAGAATCAAGTCAATGTTGAAGCCAACAATTAATAGCCGTAGTCGAGTACAAAATGATTCAATCATCATTATCAAAGAAACCAACGGCAAACAAAATCAGAGTCTTGAAAATCAAGAAATTAGCAATTCCTCAAAAACAAAGTGACCGAAGTCGAATGGAATTCAAGATGAGGAAAACACAAAATATCAAGTTCAAAATCGCTGAGACTCAAACTAGATGTGAATGAGAAATCAAAATCACTCAATTTGCAACTGGTCCAGCTATTTTTCATCACAGTGTAACAGGTACACAATGACACTCATAGCATAGAACAAAAATGGAACAAAGTCCAAAAGTCAAAATGGCTTTAATTTGCCAAATTAAAACAAAATCAACATCGGCTAAATCAATTCAAAGCCGAAAACACAAGAATAAGCGTTAGGAATTCATACCTAACAGTCAGAAATAGTCATATGTAAAGATGAGAGATAAAGCGTCGACAAATAGTTGTAACACATGTTCCATCTAAGTTATGTTTTATAATTGTCCTAAACCCCAGGCTCTGATACCAAGCTGTGACGCCCCACCTCTATACCCACGCTAGCCAAGAACACTACGGTGTAGTGCCGTCAACTAGCACGGAGAATAAGGCTGTTGAGGAGCGACCATCTATGTAATTGCTTTGTGCGAGCACCGATATGTCAGATAATAAAACATTGCATTTCATCTTTTAGAGGAAATCCGACATACCGATACAAATTCAAAGCTACTACACAGTGGCTATAATAGTTTAGGACAATAGATATAAAAATAACACAGATAACATAAATGCGGAATAAAGATGGAACGAAAAGTCTCATATATATACAATAACTGATATCAGTTACAATACATTTGACACAATACAAATGATACAACTACAACTGTCGACTCAAGAGGTTATATATACAAGTACATTATCGACTAATATACATGAATACATTATCATCTTAAAACAGACACACTGACTACTACAACAAGACGAAGACCACTTCAAATGATATAAAAAGTCTTCATAGCTCTAGCAGCAACCCAAAGCTAAAAATCTACAACCTGTAAATACTCGGTCTGACCCGTGTATTAAATTTAAAAGAAAATAATACACGGGTCAGTCTAATTCAAACTCAGTTATTAATGCACAGAAGCAATAATAATCAAATAACAAATAGACGACAGTAACAGAAATCTCGTATATCCAACTCTTCAATAAGAGAATTGGATAACGATAAATGTAACACATATCAGTGTTAAACAGCAAATCAGAGGATTCGAAAATCAAAATACAACTTCGAAATATAGAATTTAACCAACGAAACAATTCAGCAAATCGAGATATCAATTTAATACTGTCAAATCTGATAGGGCTGCAGTACACGCACGCGTGTACTGCCTCGCCACTATCGCAGGAGATACACAAAAGCTCAATGGAAGTCACAAATGATCACCAGGTCAAACCCCGAAATCGGATTCAACACAAGTGGATTTGAAAACAGATCCCCTTAATGCAATGCAAAACAACAAGGACCAAAATTGCATGTAAGACACTGGATAGCAAGATCTGGTCAAAATATACAAAGCGAATACTAAGCAACCACCGCGATGAAACTACAGTGGCAAACAGGTGCAAAGACAAGGGCAGGCTGCGACTAAGCTGCAGTCACCACAATGTCACCCGTACAATGGTTCCAACATGAAATGATTCAAGGGAATGCAACTGATATTAAGTGAATGGCAACGAGTAATGAATCAGTTACAAAGCAAACCAGAGTCACAGTGAGAAAGAATTAAACAAAGCAATGGCACAGATATGCAAACAAGACAACAATGGATAATCAACTCCATAAAGTCAGACTATAGATTTCAAGGTGAAGACAACCTGTTATTCGAGGAAATATAACTATCAAATGAAGACTCAACTGTCAATGGCACTACATATACAGTATGCAACCATGATATTGGATAGTGCCAGTAATGCCACAGACTCGAGGGGATCTGTGAGACAAATGTGCACAAGTAAAATATCCAGATTAAATACAAAGGCCAGTGAATCAACAGACCCAAAGCTATCGAATACCAGTGTACAGCCACCTGAGGAGCTACATGAAGTCAAGGCAGACAAAAGAATAATTTTCACGAGGACTATCCGGTGTAATGAGGACTATAAGGGGTGTACCAAGAAGTGATATCAGTACAACAGTCAATGGTACAGATATAAGCAATGCAACTTAAATTAAAAGCCATGCAGTGAAGACATAAACAAGTATATATGAAGACTACTTGAAGTATGTCAAACAGACTGCAAGAGAAACTCAAAAATGTGCATATGAAGTTCGAAGAAAATCAGTTCACCCAACAGTAAAGATGTCAAGGATGCAGCATATACACATGAATACTATGGTTTCAACTCAACTGGAGCACCAAAGTGCAAAGTCTCAAGTGACCAGAGCACATGAACACAGGAGCATATATGTCACCCCGAAATGGACTTAAAGCAAACAAAAAAAATCAGACTGCATGTAAAGGTCAGAGAGATGTACACATGAAAATGGAATGCAACAAGTTCAAGATGATCAGCTACAACTCAATACAAACTAGATCCAAGTTCAAGCTATGCAACTGTAGCTCAAATCAAAGTGCACTATCAAACCAACAGAGGCAAACTGGATGCTACAAGACAGAGACCAGACTGGAATGAATACAAGCAAGTTCCAGAAAGTTATCAAGGAACATGCCAGAGAACTCAGAATAGAAATGACCAAGACTTCAGTATGAAAACTTGAAATGAACATATCAGAAGTAACCAAGTGCAATTACAATTGCATAACAAATATCAAGTGAAGAAGACTACAATCAATCAATCAAATGCACGGGCATACACATATATACACACATGTATGTATGTATATACATGAACTAGATTTGAAGCACACTGAAATGCAAGTTTGCAACATATAACAACACTGCAACGAGACCAAAGCAAAAACATCTAGTGACCGAAGTCACCAGAAATTCACAACCCAAACTGTGGAACCCAAAAAAAAATGTAGTAGCGGCTCAAAATCGCCACTAATCATGAATAAATACCCCAAAATCATATATTCGATAGAGGCAGCAAACTGAAATCCCCTCCCCCAAATTCATCAATTAAATAAGAAACCAGACTCACTATAAATAAGTGATGCACGAAATACTGAAATAGGATTTAGAAGTGTGAGTACGAGAAGTACTCACCTTACAACGACGAATGCACGAACGACTCACGCTCTCGATTGCTCCAAACCCTAGCCTTGAGCTCCGCCAGCGTCGCTGCGAACCCTAGCCTGCCGTTGAGGGCACCTCACGCCTTGAGCACGCACCAGGAGGAGGAGGAGCGTTGGCTTCAAGAGGAGGGGGAGCCGCGAAACCCTAGTCGCCTTCTCCTCTCTGACTATTTTATTTCGTTCGTTTATTTTGAACGTGAAATGACAAAATGAATAATGGGGAGAGGCCAAGGCATCAGCCTGCAAGGGAGATAATTTTAATGGGCCAAACAATATTAAGCCCATTGAATTTAAAAATAGCAAACCATGATGATTAAACACTTTGGTGATATTTAAAACACGATTTGAATCCATTAGAACAACGGATTCGACCACGACAAAAATTCATATTTAGGATTTTAAATACGAATAGACGATGTCATATTTAAATAAAATATTTAAATATATTATCGTATAAATGCGGGTTGTTACATTTAAGGTTAATTAATCTTTTAATAATGATAGATTAAAGTTAAATAATAAAGTTACTAATGATGTTTTTAAATTAATTAATCTTTTTAACTAATGACTTTTAAAAGTTAATAAATCTGTTTAACCTTAAATAAATATTTTCTTAAATAAAGTTTAAATTAATTAATCAGGTTTAAATTATTTTATTTAATTATTAATTAATTAATTAAATTAATAATTTTTAAATATTATTAATTGATTTAATTAATGATAATTTAAAAGGTAATTTACCCCTTTTTAATTAATAGTTATTGAAGTTAATTAAGTAACTTAGTTACCAAAGTTTTAAAATTAATTAATCAATGTAATAAGGATGTTTTAAGTTGTTAAATCCTTTTTGTAATGATGTTTCAAATTTAGTAAACTCTTTTAACAAACTGTTTTAATGCTAATATTTGTAAGGTGAAGCCAAGTACGAATTCGTTTTTTTAGAAAAAGTTTGATTCGTTTATGGAAATGAATTAATTTTCGTAAAGCGATTCACTTATATGGAAACGATTTATTTGTATAATTAGCACTAAACATCGAAGAAGTAGGCTTGTCGCTATTTTGAAAGTTAAGAACAATCTTGAGACATGACTTTGAGGTAACACTACCTTGACTTGTCCGATATTATTGTTAACCAAGAAATAATACAAGTTTGAATTCGATGCGTGGTGGTAAGTATACAAGACTTAATTTCCATATACGATTGTTTTATATCCCTGATAGTCAGTTTCTCTGCTATCGATTACTTCAGCTTCTTTATTATCATCATTCTAAGATGATTTGTTGCTCCATTGAGCATTGATATCCTTTGTCGAAAATGACAAAAACCAAAGTGCGAGAGGAGGCCAAGCTATGTGAGGTTGCTCCCATTAGGATACTTTCACATCTCATCTAGATTGGATTCGGTAGCACTATTAGATGTGAAATATTCAGATACTCGGTAAGGTTTGGCGGGGTCCGGCTTAAAGGGTTCCAAGAAGTTTCATATAGTAAATGAGCTTCTCAGAAGTATATTACTAGAGGTATACTTCAAGGGGGTGCACCTTCCTAGTCATTTGTTGGAGATTTTCTTTTCTTATTTGATTCGAACCTTCAAATTTATTTAATTATTTGCATCGGGAAGAATCAACCACTCTTCGCGGTGTTTAATTATTTATCCATTATTTATGTTTGGATGTTGATTTATGTGGGAGTAACCCCATTCCGTGTTCAGCGGCATGGTCTCATATGTTTGTGTTTAATTTCACACCTCTTGTTTAAAGTTTTACTCATACCAGACATATCGTCTAACCCGAGTTGCTTGTTTTCCCTAAAACACTCGGGTACTCATTTTATTTGAATAGTCCGAGAATAGCAGGTCTTGTGGGATCCTTTGAAGACGGCGTCCGAGCAGGAGGCTTTTATCCTCTTAGCTATCTATTCCGCTGTATTATATAGTTTATGTAAGTGTATTTTGTTTCAACCAATATAAAGGCATGATGTTATAACTGCCTAAGCTAATTTGTAGTACTTTTGTGTAACTCTGATAACTCCCTGTTAAGGAGTAACCTGATGTACTATTGACTTTTATGTTTTATTTAGCAGTTTCGTTGTGAGGTTTTTTATTATGTTCTTTATTTTACCCCACGACGATTCATCTTTTTGATGCTTGGGCAATGGCACATGAACACCGAGGATGTGTTAAGTGTCGTTCCTAGGTTTCAGAAATGTGGGTTGTCACATTCTATATGACTTTCCCAACATGTGGTCGACAAAGAATTCAAAGTAAAACTATCAATATAATCTAGTAGAACTGCCTATCATTTAGAAGAATTAACAAATACAATGTATATGCATTGGCATGCTCCGAAAAAAGATTTTGCTCGAACACAAGAGCTTGCCATCACAAATAATAAAATTAAGAGAATGAAAACCTCATGGCATGTAAAAAGCTTGAGGATTAATGTCAAGAATCTTTTTTGCACACCAAGATTTTTTCCTTTCATATTAGAACCTTTATCATATCCTTGCACTCTCACATTATCAATGTCACGATCAAGTGAGTTTAATGCATTTTTCAGTTCTTTAAAAAGTTCCAACCCAGTTGTTTCGTGAACATTCAAAAACTTTAGAAAGAACTCCTCGAGTCTAATTGCACTATTTGTCCCATCTATGCATCTATGATCAAAGTCATTTGCTCCTTATTATTTATATCAAGAGTGCAGTCAAGTATAACAGAAAAATATTTTGCTTATTTTATTTTTGAAATGATTGCATTTCTTACTTTAGATCCTATAATCTCAATCAATTCATTTTGTATTCCATGGCTAAGATAATGGTAATGAATTTTTTTATCTTGAATGAGAAGGAAATGATGTTGCATTACTGGATCAAATTCAGCAATTATTTCAACCAAGCCCATAAAATTACCATAAGAGTTCTCATAAATTTTTTCATTTGATCCACGAAATACTAAATTGTTAATAGCAAGACATTTGACAATAACAATTATTCTAAGCATAACTTGTTTCCAATGTTCTTTATCTTTTGAATAAGATCTTGCATATTTTTATCAATTGTTTGATTACATTGTAACCTTCTTTTCAATTCAACCCAGGCAGAATAGTTAAGATTGTGTTCTTTACTTCTTTCATGTCATGTAAGTTTCTAACTAGGATGTCTCCAATATCTAATTCCATCTTTTGCTAATTGGATTTTAGAAGCTATTACATTAAACAACTTACAACATAAACAAAATAATCTGTCTGTCAATTTAGAATAAACAAGTCATTTCCTATCATAATACTCTCCATTATTCATTTGTTTTTTTATAATAACTTGTAGGGAAATGTCTAAAATTTTCATCTTGAGGGTAAGTTAAATTAAATTCCCTAATAGGACCCTTCTCAACAAGTAAATCTCTCATATTCCCATCAATATTACCCCAAGCTCCTAGATCATATATATTCAAAACATATACTGAAGACATGACCTTTGGTTCTTTCAACTGATCTATCACTCTCATTTACTATTTATTGTAGTGAAATCTCAGTATCATGTGCATTTTCTTCTGTATCATTGTTCATTCACCGCAGTCTCATTTTCTTCTGTATCATCAAAACAAAAGCCTTTTTTAGAATCACAAGATTGATCTGAATTATCAACTAAATTTGTCTTTTCTGAAAAATATATGTTAAAAGACCCTCTTAATGATTCGGCTATTTCTTCATTTCTTTTTTTTCCTATTATAACTTCTATATGGTTGTTTTCGTGGAAACATTATGATATCTAAAATGATTCGGTAATCAAAACCCGAAGAGACAATATATTCAATAATTTACAAATTGTAACTAGCTTTTTTTTTCTTCAATTTGCTAGCACTATTTCTATGGGAAAAAATTATATTTATAGTAACATAAAATCATATGATATATTAAACCTTTTATTCATCAAAATTATAAATAAAAATTGTAATATTTTTTTAATATAGTTAGCGTTTAGAAATCCTAATATTTATGCTAAATTCATATTCTTTCCATGTTTCTAGTAGGAAGAAAATTGTTTTTTTTTGTAATCAAGTAGAGAATAATTTGTAAATTTGTTTCTATTTTCCTATCTTTTGATACTTGTCTATTTTCCATAGCAAATGTTCCCATCTTCTACAAAATTTGGGTATAAATATTCATAGCAAATTTCAAATTTCAAAAGAGAAATCTAAATATGGATATTTTCTTTGATGCTCACATAATATAATTGGTAGTCCACGTTGTGTTTACATATACAACGACCCACTATTTTGGACCATTCGCATCCGCACATGTCGGACTTGAATAATTCAAAATATCGAATTGTTAATTTAAATTTGGCAAAACTGAACATATACAGTAAATAAAATAATCACAGATCACAGACACAAAGTAATAAATTTAGCGGAAACAAAAGATAGTAGTTCATGAAGCTACTATATACATATCAGAGTTAAATAAGGTACAACAGATGTCTCGAATACAATAATCAAATACAATATCAGAATACATCACTGGAACCAACTGAATATCTGAAAGCTGGATAGATAGCTGGATCTGCAAGCGAAGCTCCAACTCCAAAGGCGAGTCTCGAATACTGGTACACTTAGTCTGACCCAAGCGTAAAGCAAAACACAAAACACTCGAGTCAGGATTAACATTCTTATATCAATAAATCCAACTCAAGTGAAATAGCAACTGAAATACAAGTAACTCAAAGGATGTTTGGAATAACCATCCTTTAAGGATCCGTTAAACTATCTACTATGTAGTAGTGTACGATAAGTAGATAATGCCTATCAGTAATATAAAATATCAAAATAGTGTTAAGGCGTTACCATTATTCCCCTTAACACATTTTTATATAAGCATCATAGACTATACAGCACTGTAAACTCCACCGTAAACTAGTGGGATATCAGGGAGTACTCCATAGGTATAACACAAAACAAATCGTAGTGGTCGCGTATATAGAGATACAAGTATGACAAGGCACATGAGGCAACACCCAAGGTAGTGAAACTACCGTTTGCCTGATCCGGACTGGTGAGAACGCATCGCCGCAACGATCGCAACACCGTGAAACAACACTCCCAAATCAAGGGTGCACCAATCGATAACAAGTAATGAGTAGTTTTCGAAGAAGTGTGTTCGCTCGAGGAAGCTAACCCCATTTGGCCCGGCACGGCTCCTGTTTTAGTCATTTCCAATTTGACACAAGTGTCAAGGCTATCCATTATCGTTCTCTTTCTTCAATCATCACGTACATCATTCCAACCACTTCATTCTGGATCACACTCCGCGTATAGTTATTAAAGTGGTTTTCGGTTTAGATAGAGAGTATGTCCTTAACCGATTCCGGTCTCTTTAATAACCTTCGAAATTATTTCACCGATTGGTCGTTTAATATATTTCAAAGCAAATCAAATTCAATTTCCATTAAAATTTGTAAATCAACATTTCATTTGTCTTTCTAAACCAATTTCCAAAATTTACGTTTCAAAACTTCCAAATTCATAATTTCAAAATCTTATAATTCAATTTCAATTTCTATTTAAAACAATTCAAATATTGATTCAAGTTCATATATAAGTTTCATTCCAAATCATTTAAATTAATTTAATTTAACATTCAAATCAATTTAACTTCATTGATCGATTTTATTCAATATTCATTAAGTAAATTTGTCATTCAAAACAATTTCTATTTAATTTCCAGTTCATTAATCAATTACTTAAGTTCAACTTCATTATATCAAACTTCAAATTGAATTAAATTAGATTCGTCAAATCAATTCTTTCAATTACAAGTCTTACAATAATTTCAATAAATCACATTTTTTATTTCTTGTTAAAGAAATTCAATTTCACTTATTTATTTACTTAGTTGCAATTTCAAAGCTCAATTAATAAAGAAACTAAATTTTACTTATTCAAGAAGTTCAATTTCCACTTATTAAAGAATTCAATTTATTTAATTATTAAATAATTCAATCTTATTTAATTATAAAATAATTTCAAAACTTAATTATTAAATAATTTCAAACTTAATTATTAATAATTCCAAATTTTAAAACAACGTTCTCTCATCAACTACTATGTTAATATTTTGATTCAGATTATTAAATATTAACATTTCCTTTCATAAAATTCAAATTCTAACTACATTTCAAAACCTTATTATTTATTCAAATAAATCTTTATTTTATTTTTAAATCAAATTATTGACCAATCGGATTTTTATTTAATTCTCTATCCTAGGTCAAAGTTAAATTTGGGTATATATCATTTCAACCCGATTCCATTTCAATTCAAAAAAAACAAAGCATAGCAAAGGGAACTTGTAGTGTGATAATTGGGATGGTGTCAAAGTAAATAAACAATCAATAACAACAATCCAATAATTAATCCAAATAATCCCGAAATAATCGTATTAATTCACATTGTTGTTTGTGCAAATTAATATAATTATTTCTAGAATCTACACTATCATTTCATGTAGATTAAAGATTATTGCACTAATATTTTATGCGGTTCTTCACTTGGTATCTATTATTCAATTCATACTACATCAATTTATACAACATACATTCAAATGGTTCAAGGTGTAATTAACCATATTACTACGTGTCAAGTAATTAAACATTTAAAGGGGTCATATTATGCAAATGTCATCTAATCAAATTTAGCATATATCAAATCTAACTATCCTACGTCAATTTCAATTTAAAATTATTTATCACTTACACATTAACAATTTAACGTCCAATGTCAACATCAAACAATCAATCATTATCAACCAAACTGAATTATCATTGTATAAATAACAGATAGTGGTGTCAGATGTCACAGGTGAACTGATACAGGTAATAACAGTGTAAATAACTAACAGCAGCATATTTCAATTGTCGTTTCAATTAAAATCAAATTTAATAAATAAAAGAACATTAATCGTGAGTGATTACTCACCTTTCGAGGCTAGATAAATTTTGACACAGAAATGAGCTACGAATCCAGCGCAAAGTGAGATGGGTACAAATTCGATGAAGAAAACAGACACGACGGACCAAAAGCTGATAGATAAAGATCGACGAAATCAAATTAGAACTGATCGATGATGACAAGTGGTATAAGTGAATATATATATGAACAAACAATTTTAACTTCATAAGTTTTACAAATATGAAAATTGAGTCATATACACTATCTCTATGAATAGCAACTCATATATAAAATAATCTATTATAAATTTAAACATCAACCTAGCAGTTAACGTGCATATATAACTGAACCTTACTATATTATAAAAGTAGCTTATATATATACTATACAACATAAAATATCATTATATCAATAAATATATATTACTCATATATAACTGTTTAAGAAAAATTCAATACGCACTGTATAGGAAAATAATAATTATGAATAGAATACGTACAGCACTTAGTTTTATACAACTTGTAAAATAAATAGTACTCCTTTTATAATCACATGGAGACCAAACTAAAAAAATGTGCAGGCAATATGTAAACACTAAACTTACCAATACAATTTGACGAATGGATCTTATACTTTATAACATTATATACATATTTTCGAAATTCCATACACACAGCTAAACACTATTATTTGCTATAAATATACACAACTTCATATATGCCGATTGTATTGTTAAACAAATATAAATGTAAACCCAGATTTATATAACTTTAAATATCGATATACCTTAGCAAGGGGAAGATGGAGCAAAGTATTGGATCTCGACTGCATTTGGCACGAGGGAGGAGAACGTGGAAGGGGTGCAGCGCAGGCGACTCCAAGTGGAGAGTGTAACATTCCCCCTTCTGACCGCCCCTAGTCGGTAATTAAACCAACTCGAAACGTTCAAAAAGACGAATTGTTATTTAGTTTATAAGGTTTAAACAGAATCAGCCACAGAAACACAGAATAATAACACTGAATTAAAACAAATGAGAATTTATTTCATTACTATAAATCTTTTTATATACATCAGAGTTTATACAATTTAATACTGATACAGCGGAATATCTTAAAATACAATTTTCTTGAAAACTCAAGTGATTCTTTACTCTCTCTCTAACTTCGCTGCTCGAAAATCTTCAAGCTGTAAAATACTCGGTCTGACCCGAGTATTACATTCAAAAGAAAATAATACACAGGTCAGTCTAATTCAAACCAGTTTATTAGTGCATAGAGGCAATAATAATCAAATAGACGACAGTCACAATAATTCTCGTCTATCCGACTCTTTAAACAAAGAAATCGGATAACGAAAATTTTAACACTAAACAGTGTTAAATAATAAATCAGCAGATTTAAATCATCAACAGAGATAAATAAACAATTTATCAAATCGACTAAATCAATTTAAGACAATTGAAGTTGTCACGTTAAAACCATCAGAGTTCGATTGGCTGCCGTACACGCACGCGTGTACGGCCTCGCCAATACAGCATAAAAGATCAATGCATCACGACGCAAAGAAAAAAAAATATCAATTCAAAACTGTCAATTCTAGGTGGCTGCAGTGCACGCACGCGTGCGCTGCCTCGCCACAACAGTGAAGAAATAGAAATCAACACAAGGTCAAATCCGAGTTTTTAAATCTGGGTTCAACACAAGTGAATTCAAAAAACAAATCCTAATGAAATCAAGTGGTCAAGACAGCTACATACAGTCTCAAGTGAAAGGTCGCGATGAAGACTGTACGCAAACCAAGTAAATTACACAAGTGATGCACATGCCACAATCAATGATGAAGCAAGGAAATCTGGACCAAACTTATATGCAAACCCAATTTTTTTTACACAATTGAATGTACATTACGAACTGCACCTAGACAAAATGAAATAGAGGTGACAACATGGAACTACAGGCTAACCAGGTTAACAATGCACTGACATGGTGGCCCAACAACGTCAAAATGCACAAGCACGGCTACTATATAGTGCAGCAGACACCCATGACCATTACATAAAACTCAAGACTGCGACATATAAAATGGATAGTCACAGTACATCTCAGAGACAGGTTCAAAAAGAACCAACAACAAATCAAGTACAAGTTAAGACAGTGGATTTAAATCCAATGCAACCAAGTTCGAATGCACTGTGACAAATATACCAGCTCAACCTAGTATGAAGAGAAGGTAGCACACTCATAAGGATAGTGAAACAGTGAATGAACCAATGTCTAGTGAATGACTCAAATGAACAGACTACAGCATAAATGCCAAAGCATACATGGAGCAGCAATCAAATCTATGCAACATGGCAAAGCAAAAATATAAATGTTTTGAAAATTTTAAAGAAAGAAAACTGAGTTTAAATGTAAAGCCAGATTTAACAAAGTTTTGAGTCAAGTTTTAAGTAGGGAAATGTATCAGACAATAAAATGATGCAAAATATGTACACAAAGGACAGACACATAGTTCCGAAACTATATGTATTACTTTTATTGCAAAATTTCGAATAAAACTAAGTTTAACTGAACATGCTTCTTATACATATAATGTTCATAAATTCTGGCTTGCAAAGTTCATCAGTTATTTTCCTAAAGCATCATGAATCTTAATGAGAGACCGTAACATATAAGTATACAACAATACATATAGTGCCTAATATACAGTAAGCTTTCAATATTTCAGATATCATCCTGATTTTTTATAACTAATCTCTATTTGGTTTGATCTGTTTTAAGAGGTGTAATTCAAGCTAGAAATCATCACAAACCAACATACGTCTAGAATTAATACTCCTCAGAAAACAAATTACTCCAATGCAATCGCACAATACCGTGAGCTCATGACCAAGACAAAGGCCGAAACAAATAAGCAACCTAGTGCCATAAAGGAAGTATTCAAGCTTCAACTCCAAACATGGCTTCAATTCGAAACCATTGTACAGAGGTACGTAAACCACTACAACAAAGCCATAATTTACAGTGAAAGACCAGAAACAAAACTCATCATAAAACCAAGTCGAAAATCAAAGGCCACAAAACAAAATAAACAGACAAGTTCGAACGGTTCGAATTAGATGTGAGTGAAGAGAGTTCACTCACCTTTTGTCGACGAATCGGAGCAGATGGAGTCGGCGCGAGCAAGAAGAAGACGAAGCCCTAATTTTGACGAAGAGGGACGAGTAAAGAAGCGGCCGCCATTTTTATTCTCTTGCTTATTTTTGTTTTAGGGTTAGGGTTATACGAATGAAATGAGATAAAGGAAAGGGGATCGGGTTTTACAGAGATAAAGGGGAAAACGGGTTTACTTAATCACGACATCAAAGAACCATGGGCCAGTATATATTTTTCAAAGCCCACTTAACCCTTAACCAATTTTTTTCTTTTCAAAAGAATTTTAACCGATTCAAAAATTCCAACAACAATTTTTATTAAACGAATTCCAATTCGAATCGAAACTCCTATAAGCGATAAGCTAGCAGAGAAATCGTTTAACGATGATATCAAATCGATGCAAAAACCCCGGTTGTTACCGAAATTTAAATTGAATTCGAATAGATTTTCTACGCGTTTATACGTCGTATATTCACAAAACAACTCTGATAAATACGAAATTTGAAATCCGGTAATAATTCAATATTACGGACCCAATGGAACTAGTTTCGTCGAATTCCGAGACTCTGCCTCGAAAGGTTATTTTTATTTTAATTTAAACGATACAATTTCAAACTGAACAAATCGCTTCCAAATTCAATTCTGAAACTTCTATTATCTTCAGTATTATCAATATGAATTTTCTAAGCCTTTAAATTATTTTTAACCGGCTTAAAATTGAAGATTCAAATTTTATTCAATTTCCAATAGATTAAATTCAGAAATTTAATCGCCAATTCATTCTGATAATTTGAAATTCAAGTCAAATCATCATTCAAATATTTAAAATTAATTAAATATTCTCAAATTAAATTGTTCAAAATTCAGGGTCATTACAATCTCCCCTCCTTAAAAACTTTTCGTCCACGAAAAGGAAAAGTCGTTAAAATTTCATCGATATTTATACTCTAGTCAATTTTTTTCTAAGCTCGATATTTATTACAAATAGATGAATATAGGATTCATTCCGTTTGTTTAATCTCATTAGCTTTGTTTATTATTTCCTTTGTTCATTGATTTCTACAGTCAAAACACAAAAAGTCTTTTACCAAAATCCTCGATTTATAAACTCAGATTCGAACTTTAAAATTCTTCATGTTAGAGATTTATATAATATATCTCTTCCAAAGCTGTGGACTTTCAAAACATTTCAAAGATCCTCTTTCTTAATTTATTTGGTAGGAATTATGTAATTTTAATTTCAAATCATTGATTTGCTATTTACAGTTTGAAAATACTTGCTAACTCGAAATTTAACAAGTCCATCTTCGTTCTCACAGACATTAGACATACGCTGGCCAGGCGCAGGTCTAAAAATCTCCAAGTACTAAACATACTTGCTTCAATTCCCAATGAAAATACTTTAAAAAAATTCTTTTAAAAATGGATATGGAAAGCACGTTCCCCCATGGATCACAGTTTACCCGGCGGTTACGCTACTATCCCAGTAGAATCGCTTGTAACCGTAGATTTCACATCTCTCTTGAATTACGCCATGGTTGTTGCCATAGATCGCGGTCCACACGGCGGTTACGCTACTATCCCAGTAGAATCGCTTGTAACCGTAGGCATCTCGCCCCTCGAATTTCGCTTTGGCGCTTAGATTGCAGTTTACTCGGCGGTTGCGCCATTATCCCAATGGAATCGCTTGTAACTGTAGGCATCTCGCCCCTCAAATTACGCTAACATACATCATAATCAACATGATCCCATCACGAGGGATTCTAGTCCAAATGGACATTCCAACTTATGGAAAATTCTACGTAGCTACGAATTTCAAATGGACACTCTTCACGAGTTCCAATACCTTCTCCAATAATAAATGGAAGGTACTTTTCCATATCCTCAGTTTGGAAAACATAATATCATATATATGTTGTACTTCATTTCACATTTCGTACATATCATATCCATGTAAACATACATAAGATTTCCATAACAATTACTTTCCAAACTAACGGTTTCAAATTTACCGCATTCATATATATAAGTTCTAAAAACTTACATATCCTATATCCATAACAAATAGAGGATTTCAAAAAATTTCCTCTAAGTCGATTTAGAAATTTAAGGTTATCTCAAACCTAATTCAGATTCATAATTCCATTTATCATCGACTTTCACATTCGATTTGAATAACATGTTACATCGTCAATTCTCAACACAGAATTGATGTCTATCGATATATAACCTCTGAGCTCGTACGTCTCAGAGAAGGGTGTTAAGCTAAGAGAATAAATTCTCCGCCACCAACAGATATATATTTAATAGAGATCAATTGCTATGTCATCAATTCACAATGTTAGACATACAATCCAAATCATCATCTGAAATTCAAAGCTCAACTTATATTGTCTTTGATGTCGAAGTTAAACTCAATTTTAACTTAACGATTCAATCTTTTTGAAAAATTTCAGATTGAACTAATTGTTCAAATTTCTCATTTAACTTTTCAACTTCAACTTCGAAAATGAATTTCAAATCATTTATTCCTTACGGAATATATTCACAACTTTTCATTTTTGGAAAAAAAAAACATTTCCATATTTATCTAAAAATAAGTAATTCACAAATCCATTTATTTTCAATATTTGAAAATATTCGATATACTTAAATCATATTAAGTATATATTTCATTCTTAAGGAAATCATTCTCTTTCACATATTTATTTGAGTCAAAACGAATGTTACGTAAAACATCGTTACGACAACTCAAAATCACTAGTATAGGGATTCGAAATTTAGATAGATGTATAAATCCCAATACTACACAAAACATTTCCTTTTGGAAATCATTTACTATAACAATAGTGTTATAGTCCATCATTTCCTTTTATTCGAAAACGTCTATTTCAATAATGAATGTTGAAATCTATGGTTTCGATATTCAATGCCTTTGAAAACATCTTTTAAAACAATTAACTTCGTTTTAAAATATCACTTTCCCAAAAATATGTCCATTTTATTCAATAATATATTCACTGTCCAAAATCGTGAATATACTTCATTTAACAAGCTATAAAGATTTACTTATCAAAATAAGTCATTTTCGGATTTATAAACATCGTTTATAAATTCTATTCCTATTTATAAAGACTTCAATTTATAAAAATCACTTTATTCATCATTCCTTTTATAACTCAGTTTTATATCAAAAATTTAATTTATAAGTAAATTACTTATAAATTCTTTTATTTTCAACATCGATTCATTTTATAACTTCACATTATAAAACTTTTAAATTTCATTAACTTATGAAATCCAATTATATTTCACTTTCAACACTTATACAACTCATTTTATAATTCCAATATAATATCAATCTTTTCAAATCTTCGATATAAACCGTTTATATAATTCAAAAATTACAATTCAAACTATTACATAAATTTGTCAATTTTCCATTTCCAAAATAATCAATTAGTTCTTTGGTAAATCATTCTTCGACTTGATTTTCACTCTAATCACATTTGATTCATTCACATTGGATTTTACTAACATTCATTCATATTCAATTAATTCACTTTCACTAATTTACATTTAAGTTAGTTTGCTTTCAATTCAAATCAAATTTGATTCTATTTAAATTTACTTTCTTCTCAATTTGAATTCAACTACTTAGCTTCCAATTTCCATTAATACAATTTCATTAACACTTAATGAATTTTTATACAATCAACTAGCAAAACCAAATTTATTTACTTTGCTTACATTCAATTTGGTTCAACACACTTAATTTCAATTGGTTTATATTTTAATTCTGATTGAATTCTTATACTCACCATATTCACTAATTCACTTTTACAATTAAAGTTGAATTTCCTTTATATAACTCAAATTCATATTCATTACTTCACTTTATTAATTCATTTTGATATCAAATTCAACCTCATTCAACATTACTTAAGCTATATTTCATTTTATCTTCACTTGCATTTATTTTCACTATACAGCTTAAGCTCGGCTCTAAGTTATTTGAAATTCTATTTTACTTAACTTAACTTAGATTTTATTTCAAAAATTCTCTCATTTAACTTTTGCTAAAGTCAAATTCATATCCCTATTCAGAATTCAGATTTTGTTTTACTTAACAAAACTGTTTAACCGTTTTAACAACTGGTTTTACTTAAATTTTCTCATTTTATAAGTTATACAACTTATTAATTTAAACTTCCCAATCCATATTATATAATCACTTATCTTTCAAGTTTAACTTTCCATCTCAATAATTTATCAAATAGAGTTCGATTTATTTAACTTTCCTTTAGTTAAATTTCAAATCCATATATTTATTAATGCCAATTCAATTCAATTTAACTTTTCTTAAGTTAAAAAATCTTTATTTTCAAAACAATTTTATACTTCCTTAGATTTGAAAAACATCTTCTTTAAAGTGTTTCTAGTAACTATTCATATTAAACACCATAAACTAAGCTTTGTGTAAACCAAAGCTCTGATACCACTCTGTAACATCCCCCCTTCTGACCGCCCCTAGTCGGTAATTAAACCAACTCGAAACGTTCAAAAAGACGAATTGTTATTTAGTTTATAAGGTTTAAACAGAATCAGCCACAGAAACACAGAATAATAACACTGAATTAAAACAAATGAGAATTTATTTCATTACTATAAATCTTTTTATATACATCAGAGTTTATACAATTTAATACAGCGGAATATCTTAAAATACAATTTTCTTGAAAACTCAAGTGATTCTTTACTCTCTCTCTAACTTCGCTGCTCGAAAATCTTCAAGCTGTAAAATACTCGGTCTGACCCGAGTATTACATTCAAAAGAAAATAATACACAGGTCAGTCTAATTCAAACCAGTTTATTAGTGCATAGAGGCAATAATAATCAAATAGACGACAGTCACAATAATTCTCGTCTATCCGACTCTTTAAACAAAGAAATCGGATAACGAAAATTTTAACACTAAACAGTGTTAAACAATAAATCAGCAGATTTAAATCATCAACAGAGATAAATAAACAATTTATCAAATCGACTAAATCAATTTAAGACAATTGAAGTTGTCACTTTAAAACCATCAGAGTTCGATTGGCTGCCGTACACGCACGCGTGTACGGCCTCGCCAATACAGCATAAAAGATCAATGCATCACGACGCAAAGAAAAAAAATATCAATTCAAAACTGTCAATTCTAGGTGGCTGCAGTGCACGCACGCGTGCGCTGCCTCGCCACAACAGTGAAGAAATAGAAATCAACACAAGGTCAAATCCGAGTTTTTAAATCTGGGTTCAACACAAGTGAATTCGAAAAACAAATCCTAATGAAATCAAGTGGTCAAGACAGCTACATACAGTCTCAAGTGAAAGGTCGCGATGAAGACTGTACGCAAACCAAGTAAATTACACAAGTGATGCACATGCCACAATCAATGATGAAGCAAGGAAATCTGGACCAAACTTATATGCAAACCCAATTTTTTTTACACAATTGAATGTACATTACGAACTGCACCTAGACAAAATGAAATAGAGGTGACAACATGGAACTACAGGCTAACCAGGTTAACAATGCACTGACATGGTGGCCCAACAACGTCAAAATGCACAAGCACGGCTACTATATAGTGCAGCAGACACCCATGACCATTACATAAAACTCAAGACTACGACATATAAAATGGATAGTCACAGTACATCTCAGAGACAGGTTCAAAAAGAACCAACAACAAATCAAGTACAAGTTAAGACAGTGGATTTAAATCCAATGCAACCAAGTTCGAATGCACTGTGACAAATATACCAGCTCAACCTAGTATGAAGAGAAGGTAGCACACTCATAAGGATAGTGAAACAGTGAATGAACCAATGTCTAGTGAATGACTCAAATGAACAGACTACAGCATAAATGCCAAAGCATACATGGAGCAACAATCAAATCTATGCAACATGGCAAAGCAAAAATATAAATGTTTTGAAAATTTTAAAGAAAGAAAACTGAGTTTAAATGTAAAGCCAGATTTAACAAAGTTTTGAGTCAAGTTTTAAGTAGGGAAATGTATCAGACAATAAAATGATGCAAAATATGTACACAAAGGACAGACACATAGTTCCGAAACTATATGTATTACTTTTATTGCAAAATTTCGAATAAAACTAAGTTTAACTGAACATGCTTCTTATACATATAATGTTCATAAATTCTGGCTTTCAATATTTCAGATATCATCCTGATTTTTTATAACTAATCTCTATTTGGTTTGATCTGTTTTAAGAGGTGTAATTCAAGCTAGAAATCATCACAAACCAACATACGTCTAGAATTAATACTCCTCAGAAAACAAATTACTCCAATGCAATCGCACAATACCGTGAGCTCATGACCAAGACAAAGGTCGAAACAAATAAGCAACCTAGTGCCATAAAGGAAGTATTCAAGCTTCAACTCCAAACATGGCTTCAATTCGAAACCATTGTACAGAGGTACGTAAACCACTACAACAAAGCCATAATTTACAGTGAAAGACCAGAAACAAAACTCATCATAAAACCAAGTCGAAAATCAAAGGCCACAAAACAAAATAAACAGACAAGTTCGAACGGTTCGAATTAGATGTGAGTGAAGAGAGTTCACTCACCTTTTGTCGACGAATCGGAGCAGATGGAGTCGGCGCGAGCAAGAAGAAGACGAAGCCCTAATTTTGACGAAGAGGGTCGAGTAAAGAAGCGGCCGCCATTTTTATTCTCTCGCTTATTTTTGTTTTAGGGTTAGGGTTATACGAATGAAATGAGATAAAGGAAAGGGGATCGGGTTTTACAGAGATAAAGGGGAAAACGGGTTTACTTAATCACGACATCAAAGAACCATGGGCCAGTATATATTTTTCAAAGCCCACTTAACCCTTAACCAATTTTTTTCTTTTCAAAAGAATTTTAACCGATTCAAAAATTCCAACAACAATTTTTATTAAACGAATTCCAATTCGAATCGAAACTCCTATAAGCGATAAGCTAGCAGAGAAATCGTTTAACGATGATATCAAATCGATGCAAAAACCCCGGTTGTTACCGAAATTTAAATTGAATTCGAATAGATTTTCTACGCGTTTATACGTCGTATATTCACAAAACAACTCTGATAAATACGAAATTTGAAATCCGATAATAATTCAATATTACGGACCCAATGGAACTGGTTTCGTCGAATTCCGAGACTCTGCCTCGAAAGGTTATTTTTATTTCAATTTAAACGATACAATTTCAAACTGAACAAATCGCTTCCAAATTCAATTCTGAAACTTCTATTATCTTCAGTATTATCAATATGAATTTTCTAAGCCTTTAAATTATTTTTAACCGGCTTAAAATTGAAGATTCAAATTTTATTCAATTTCCAATAGATTAAATTCAAAAATTTAATCGCCAATTCATTCTGATAATTTGAAATTCAATTCAAATCATCCTTCAAATATTTAAAATTAATTAAATATTCTCAAATTAAATTGTTCAAAATTCAGGGTCGTTACAGAGAGGCAGGGGAAGAAGGCGGCGGGATGTGTTGTGCATGATGGCGGAGCATGTTGAGGCCGAGCACGGGTTTAAAGGGGTGGATGGTGGATCGGCAATTCAACAAGAAGCGAAGGCGGCTGATGGCTAGAAGTGGATCTGATTTGGGCGCGTGGGCGGAGACTGGTTGTTGAAGTTTCGTCGTTGCGGCTCCGGTGGGTGGTAGGGGAGGCGAGGCTTCACCAGCGGGAATGGATCGGCGGCCACTTGTCGTTCGGTAGCTCTCTAGTGGGTTGCTGTGATGGGTTGCAAAGGTGTGGAAATGGGGCACAATCATGGATGGGTGTAGGCATGGAGAAGATGGCGCTAGGTGAAGTGAAAGGCCAAGAGGCCTTTGCGTGAACTAATGTGACAGGGAAGAGATATATTTTGGGTTTCCAGGCTTGTATATGCTTTGATATAAAGTTTTTTCTTTTTTCTTTTTTCTTTTTTTTCCAAATTTAAACGGCAGAAAGAAGAGTAGAGATATGTAGAAAAACCAATATAATTGGACTGGTAGGTAGAGGCTTCAAGAGAAAGATGTTTAGAGAAAAAGAAAGTGAAAAGAGAATTTGCTGTGAAAATCTATGCAGGGGGAAGAATGATGAACAGCCAAATGCAGAAATGCACGTACAATTTATATACACATTTTACATTGAATGTTGGGGAAGAGCGACAGCGCACGCGAATTTATGAACTAATAAAAGCAAATAGCTATTGGTTTTTCAACCGTTGGGAAATTTGAATGGACATGGAGAAAGGTTGAAACAGATGCCAATGTGGTTATCTGTTTCGCCGGTATGGTCGCGTATCGGACATAAAAACACATGAATGAATATACGACGGAGATCAGCACGATGAGACGATCAAAATGGTATAAAGATATCAGTGGTACGATTGAATTATAAAAATTCGAATTTTCTACCGTTGGAAAATGCAGCAAAAACGCAGAAAAATAAGATCGACGGAGCTAAAGAAGTCCGAATTTGGAAAAACGGAAAAATGACGTCTTGCTCAGAAGATGATTTACAATTTTCCTATATAAAAATATTTAGGTTTCGAAAATATCTTATTTTCATCAATTACTAACTGATTAAATTGAAATAAAATTACACACGAATAAACTTTCATATTTTTGGATGAAAATTTACCAGTTGCTATGTTTAATTAGACACATTTCAAATATTACATTTATTTTTCAATATTTAATTTTTAAAATTCTACAAATTTTCAATTAATAACGTTATTACAACCAGTTAAATTTACGGGTCGTTACAACATAAATGTTTTATTCGATGAAAATAAGTAATAGTTGAAAAGCAAAAGATCGTCATATCAATGATCATCCCTACTTATAATATGACTACCATTCATTAGAAAAAAAGGATAGAATATGAAAGCAACATGCTATAATAAAGGATGAAATACATGACCATTACAATAAATTTTGAATTGAATGGCATACAGAAGAATGAATGAGCTGAAACCAGAACCTAGAAATAGGGAGTGACGAACTGAGTATCAAAATATTATGCAGCGCAACCTATAAAGCAAGAGTAAATAATAGCCGAGCAATCCACTTTTAATAATATACAGCAACATTAAAAACACCTAAGAATCAAATCAATTTTTTTATCCTTTCCAAAATTTCTAATAGAAATAAATTAATATATGTAAAAGAGAACTTACCATTTAAGAATTAGGGTTCCTTGCTTGAAGCCTCAAAATCAAATTGCACTTCTTCTTCTCCAATGAATAGCAATTTGTCTTTGCTTCCCTTCTCCCTCTATAGAAACTGGACGGCGCCTAATGCCCTAAAGCGGTCGTCCATTTCCTCTTTTCTCTATTGTACGCACGGATTTATGCTTTTTTCTACCTAATGCCCTAACGTGATATCATGATGCCCTAGCCTAAATTGATACCCCATGCGATGGCCTTGTCAGCACTAGGCCAAATCCGACTCTAATGATAGATCCAAAGTTTGATTCATGATAGTATTAGAAGTGTATACATGCGATATCCTAATATTGATACATGCGATAGCACTTAGGATAGAAGTGTGATAGCCCTATAAATTTATTTTTGCGATAGTTATCTTAGAAGTGTGATAGTTATACATGCGATAGATATGTAGAAGTGCGACAGCTATCTAAAAGCGCGGCAGCTATACATGCGATAGCTATAGATTGACATGCGATAACTATCCTGAGTTAAGCATGTGATGGCCTTAAATTTATACTTGTGATGGCTGTAGATGCAATAGTTATAGATTATACATGCGATAAATTTAAGTTTATACATGCTATATCCCCAAGAATCTATATTTGCGATGGCCATAGATATGCGATAACTAGGTATGTGATATCATGGGTTTAGAAGTTCGATAGCAATGGATACGATGGTAAATATAATAAATATGTTATTTAAATATTTGAAATTTTATGGCAATATTTTGAAAGCAAGTTTCCAAAGTATTTAATTTGAATTTCATAGGGACGAGATTACAAGAAAAAATTATAATTTAAAATGTAATAACTTATTAAAAGTGAGAAAAAGAGTTAAGCATAGGAAAGCTAAAAAATGATAAGTGTATCATTTAAAAAGAAAGGTAAAATTATTTCATCTAAAGATTTTAAAGACTTTGATCTAACATCAAGATCTAAGGAATTTGTTGGAAACACAACTAATAAATGAAAGAAATGGCATGAACCTTAGATCTCAAAATATACCAACTCATGGCGTTATTGAATGTTCAGAGGCCAAGCATTAGGGAAGTCTATATTCAATGGTATATAGCAGGGTGCTAAGACTACTAAAGTCTTTTGGGTTCAATTTAGATTTTCAACTCTAGTGTGAGTAATAATATAGAAATGTATTTTGTTGGATGAATCAATAATGTAAGGCGAAAGTGTTTTCGGGACTAGGAGGGGCTATTGATACTTAGTCAGGACACTTAAATTGATGGGGTGGCTCTAGTCACGGTGGCTCCCATGGTGAAATGAGTAGCCATTACATCTGCGACGTTGTTCGAGAAAATGATAAATTAGTGATAAAAAGATCTAGGGAGGTAATCACTAAATAAAATTAAGGATAACTTTAAGATTGGCACATAAACAAGAGTCTAGGTGATGCATATGAATGTGTATCATGATTGTATGACGTGGTTCATAAAAGTTCTTTATAAGTATAGGGTATACTTAAATTGAAATGGATGATTATATATGACATGGTTCATAAATGAACAATAAGCATTGAGTATACCTATACTTGAATTGATACTATATTTATGCTCATGATATAATGTAATTGTTATTGTTGATTTAGTGAGGGGAAACCCTTTCTGCTAGGCGGTGTGGACTCACTATATATATGTTTTGGGAAATGTATTACTCATATAAGGCTTTATGTAACATCCCCCACTTAAAACCCGAAGATGAACGATGATGATGTTGCAGTCATCACCAGAATTATCTTTCGGCAACTAAAGTGAGTTCAATATGATATGATTCTGCCGATAAAGTAAACATAGCAAACTATTATGATTTCATTCCATAGCAATATATTTCTTTTAACATTCATTACAATTACTTCGATCAATATTTTCCAAATGCAGGGGTTGAATATAATATCAAATAACATAATAAAGAGTCAGGTCCATATATGAAGATGCGGCTTGCGCTCCTGCATATAGCGGAAACAAAATCTTTATTAGCCAGAGAGTCTCCTACTCCATCTTCAGCCCTCGTACTATAGCCATTATTCCAAACCTTCCTAAACCCATAAACTCAGCCTACTCAAATGAGTACCCATGAGCTTATGGGGAAAACAATAATAAAAACACGGGTCAAACATAAAGTCTGGTGTGAATAGCACTGTCCCAAAAGGCAAACATATAGTGAGTCCAACCTACACTGCACAGATTAGGTTTTCCCCTTACTATTTAGACATCATGAGTAAAACACTTTAAACTATCAATGCAATTATTTCTTATTTACGTCTCCAACTAAATGATTTCTTAAGCAGATTTCATTTACTTCTGCTCACCCTATGCAGACCCAACCCTCTTCCTCGTGTAGTTAGCTTTTATATCTAAATATAGAATACTATGCTCCCTGCACAGACCCCACCTAGTTTCCTTTATGGGTTTTCTTTAATCTAGTATTACTTAACCATTTACTCCTACAATAACCTTTCGCGGGTCTCATTTATTCTTTAAAGAATACTTTAAATTATTCAATACTACGCCCCAACATGCTACTCACTTTACCTCCTTTAGGATTTGTCTCTTACCATTACTGCTTGGAGTTACCACATCGCAGTTTACTTCTAAATTTATACGTTATTATAGCTTGGAATCACTTCACCGCAGTATTCTTCAAAATTTATTCATTACTCGAGCTGCCTGGACCCTGCCCCCTAGTACATAATGATTTAATTAGTTAAGCCTTGAACAACAAAGAAACAGTCATCTACAACCCTTCTATATTTATTTATAAGTTTCCTTACTGCTTGACGTCACCTACTGTAGTAATTTATTTACTTATTTTTTAAACTACTTGGAACCACCCCACCGCAGTAGACCGCAAAGAAACCCACATGCAGCCTTATACCGCAAAGAAACCCACTTGCAGCCTCTAAGCGTTTGCTTAATTTGGAACTACTTGGCCTTCCCTACCGTAGTTCTTGGTGTGGGTTGCAGAATTATGGATCTTAAGGCTAATTTAACACTAAAGGGAGGGGGTGAATACTATTTCCTAACTTATGTAAATCTTTCCAATTTTCTTTCAAGATTAATATCAAATCACAGATTAACAACACATAATTTTACTAACAATCAACCACTGATGCAATCATAGATAAAAATAAAAGCAGTAAAGTAAAGTAAAGAGTTAGAGAGAAAACACCAGGGATTTTACACTGGTTCGGGTTTCTCCTACATCTAGTCCCATATAATTGCTTGTACAGATTTCTTTTCAAATGTTAATCTTTAACCGGGCAGAAGGAAAACCGAAATACAATCTCGATTTCGAGGCTACGGGACACGCCCTTCTAAATTTCTAAGCTCAGGGTAGACTTACTTGAATTGACTGGGCTACAATCACACCCACAAGATTTCCGGGCTATTAAGCACACCCACTAGATTTTCGAGCTACTAACCACACCCGCTTGATTTGAACGGGCTACAAGCACATCCACTTGATTTGAACGGGCTATGTAATGACCCAACTTTTCGAATGTCGACACTAATACATCCATGGTTATCGTGTGCCAAGCACCCAAGTGTCGGAAAGACAGAAAGTTATGGTAAAATGAAAGAAAGAAGAATAGAACAAGAAAGAAAGAACACAATATCAGAATCTCACAATTGACGGTAATATATAATATCAAAGGAACAATACAAAGGGTTACTCTAAATACAAAAATATCAAAGTTACTAAAAGCTAAGTACTATCATCATCCTGGATAGTTATAACAACATGCCCTTACATATGCTGATACATACAATATAGAAATGCAACGAAAATAAGTACACTACGGAAGGTAATCATCCCGCTCTTCTTCATAAGCTCTAAAGTGTCCGTAGCTAAATCTGAAAACATACATGGGGCTGATCCGCGCATTATAAGAAAATAAAACCTAGATCAGTCTGGTAAACCAGCATGAGAAACTCAAGAAATATAAGACAAGTAACAATAACCGTTGAGACCGTACGGATTATCGTAACGGTTTTCCCCTCAAATGAAACCAACCGTTCAATAAGTTTAACATATAGTGATTGATAGATAATGTCTAGTGCGTAGCATATAAATCATATCAATTAGCTGCTGTGTGAATGCCACAACAATAATAGGTATACAATCAATACCGCTAAGGTGCGTTCGCATATGGATTTTCCACAGAGATCTCCTTGGTATGACTGCATCTAAACTCCATGAAAAGAATCGACAATTACCTTCTGAGCATCGTAAATCTCTAGATAGGATATACTCTAAGGTAAACATAACTGGACCACCCTCGGTGTGTGGTCCGAGTCATATCAACTCCCGCTAGCAATAATCGATTAGCATCTCTAGATGTGGAGTTGATATACCCTTGAGGTTCGGTAAACCCCCTTGGCCACGCCCCTTCTCTGTTTTCTTTCATTTTCCCGATGTTGAGGCTACGTTCGGCATCTCTCACTCGAGCCTTCATCACTCGAACAGTAAACGAATACCTTATGGATTCCATCATGTCGAACAGATCACGAATCACTATATGGATTCACGCATTTCGAACAAATATCGAATCTCTACATAGATTCCCGCACAAGTCCTTCGATGAATGCTATTATTATCCTCTCTCTTGGAATACTCCTAATGATAGACAGTCCCACATGATAGCATCGTTTGAAATGTTAACGCTGACCTCTCCCTGGGACTTAACCTTAGAATTGACAGTTCAACTCTATAATATTTTACTTCACAACCGCTTCCAAAACATAGATCGCGTATATGGTTTTGAAGTGATTGCGGGTTTTGATTCATCTCATATAAGTACACCCTTCCTGCTTATCGAACTCGCCAAAACCATTTGATGAATTCTTGGCTAACTCAATTCCGGTTCTTGGCTAACTCAATACTCCTTCCCAGGGGTTCTTATTGGTATGAAATCGCGAAGCCTTTCAATAACTTTTTAAGTTATATTTTGTCAAGTTCGATAACAAACTAATCTATTATCTAGTCAAAACAATCGATTATACAAATCAATATTTGCACGCTTAACTCATTTCCGACATTCCAATATAACTATTCCTCTTCTAGGAGTAAAGCCAAGTAAGTCAGAGCACTGTTACATCAAAGTCTTTCCTAGACACTTCATTCTTGAATCTCACAAATAGTTAAGTCTACCTTGTCGGTTTTAGTGTTAAGTATAGTATTAATGATTTCCATAAATAAGTAAGAAATCAACACGATTAACACGTTTCCGACATTTTTCGACTTACTATTCCTTGGTCAAGAGGGAAGCCGGTAGGTTAGAGCTCTATTGCTCCATCCCTACTTGAACATCAATCTTAACTTTCACAAATAGATAAACCTTACTTCGTCGACTTTTAGTGTTAAGCATAGTTAATTACTTTTCAAACAAGTAATCAAACAATTAACCATTTGGCCATTTAAGCAATTCTAACCCCTTTTTGAAAACACTTGTATATACTTTTAAAATACCTGAAAATACTTATAACAAGTTTTAAAACATTTTTCCAAAATATTACTTTAAAATAACAAGTTTATAAAATTCTTTAAAACTCGAAAAGAACATGTTTTCTATATATTTTAACAAAATATCTCTTCTTTAAAAATCCACCAATAATTCTTAAAAATTTATAAAGATCTCAAACCACTTTTAAAGTTTTCTAATAATATATAGTAAACACTTGTAAAAGAATGAAAAAAATACTTAAATTTAAATATATTTTCAAACCTTTTAAGTGCAAAAATCAAGTCTAAACGGGGTAGTTTTGCACAAGTGAAGTTTTGGCCACTTTTTGAGATGTTACTTGACTTTATACTATCCAAGGTTTTAATAACAACAAAAATACATATAAGAAATTATAAATATGGTGAGAAACCCCTAAGGATCTCTCTACAAAGTTCAATATCAATCGCCAAAACAAGGCAATTCACAACTGTGTTTATAACGACTATCGCTATAAGTGCACTTTCAAATCCGAGTCTGATCTAAACCAAAGTCCATCTATAACCTATGTGCTTTGTTCAAGATCTTGTAAAAAGTCATACAAGTCCATTCAAGTCCATTCCAAGTTCGTTCAAGTCCATATACATGGATCACATATGTCACTTACTTTTAAAGTAAGAATCCAAACCAATGTTTTAACATAAGTTAACAACAATTCAGACAATATATATACAATTAACACAACATATGTATTTTATATTCTCCATTCAAAGTGAGGTGTTAGCTCACCTTTAACCTCTCAAACAACCATGATCCAAGCACCTAAGCCTAGACCCAACCTTGCAACCACCTTTGCTTCCTTCTTTCCTTTCTCTCCACCTTGCTTTTGCCCTCCTCCCCTTACTATTTCTCACGGCCTTCTCTCCTAAGGTGAGAGCATCTTTGCTTCTTTAACTTATAACTAGGTAGTATGTTTTGCAGGGTTGACCTAAGACCTCACTCTAAATTTGAGTTGATTTGGATATGATTTGCAAATATTTTGCTTCAGGAATTTTGAGAAGAAGAAGAAGACATTGATTTTATGATAACATTAACTTTGAATTTATGATTGTACTCTAAGTATGCCTCTCCTTATATAGGTATAATAACAGTGCTCTTTAAGCTTGCCTTAACCCCCCATTATGCCGTGGAAGACTCACCTCCCATTACTTCTTTTTTAAGTCACTTCTCCTTTATGCTAATTACCATTATACCTCTCTCATGATAATATCTCTTATCCATTAGAACATTCTCGAACCTTACAAGTTTAATGAAGAGGTGTGTATGTTAATTAATTGCTAATGTGTTCATTTAATCATTAGACAAGTACAGAAGAGTTCAAACAACTTATATCGATCGAAAAGCTGTTTACCGATGAACCAATTTTCGGTCACATTCTCGATTTTTCTTCGAAGAATATATTTTTGTAAACGAATTTATAAAACAAGTTTCTTATCATTATTCATTAGTTAAATGATGTTTAACAAGGTTATAAAATCATATTTATAATACTTAATTATATTTCAAAACGTTACAATATTCGAAGACAAAGTGTTCGAATTTCCGGGTCGCTACATTCTCCCCTACTTAGAACATTTTGTCCTCGAAATTCAAACAAGAACAATAATCAAAGGAGATGTAAGAATAAGATATGTATGTATATAACATACTACTAAAACTATATACAAACTAAACTGCAAACTAAATGCATACTAAGTGACTCCACCTCAAGCGGCGAGTACACAATAAAAGATGTACAATATAAAGATAAGAAGAAAACCTTAGTCTATAAGCAATCATGGATAGAATCCCTTCAAACCGCCCTCCGTCTTCTTGGTACTACCCTGAGCATCCTCGCTCTATGGCATTTCTAACCTTAACAAAGTAACAAGTACAAAAATACTCAAATAGTATTCACAATTACAAGCAACCAATGCTCATGGTTCACTCAGGTTCAAAACTCTTCCATCGTCCAAGGACGATAAACAATCTACTAAGCATACCTTATGCTCAACAGCCTCAGGTCATTACTTTGACAATTATTCATGCTACCTCATAATAAATAGAAGAGTCATTCCCCAAACTCTTCATATGCCAACAAACATAGTATACAAATGTACTAAAGCCCTTACGATGCACATGAACTTCCGTACACAATATCTGATCTGATCACTTACTCGATCACATAAATTTCACTTCCAAACTAGTATAGATCTCTCTAGTTTGGACTCTAATCTTGCTTCTTAATTAGAAATTTCTGTTCTCCTTGCATAGCTATATACTATGATAGAAAACATCGGGATTGTATCACGAATCCATGTCAAGTGTTCGCCGTTAAGAATCGAGTGAAAAATCTTTGTTCGGATAAGTGTAAACCACCTCGAAAACATTTACTCGAATACTGAATCAAGAATAGTCATGCGAATAAAACAATTTACGTACAACTTACATATTTATCCTATTGGTTTCTTAACTACACCAATTCCTTTTTTATCACATTCATTTATACAAATAGTATGTCATTCAAAACTAAATCATTTATGCATCATTCCATAAATAATAACTTCAAGTGTATACACCTTTTATAACTTAAGTTCACACTCGTATAATACTCCACTACATCCCAAGAGTATATAATAAAACATTAAATTTGTAACAAGTATGATTAACAAATTTAAAACTTGTTTTAACTTGCTATCTTCTCAATTCAAGTATTATATAAACTTAACTTTATATTTTCAAAAAAAACTTAACTACAAGTTCTATAACAACTCGGAAGTTCTCGACTATCCAAAATCATCAAAAATTCCATTTCGTTTTAAATGAAAACTAGCAAACAACATATCATATAATGATGCACATACCATACTGTCCTAATGCATAGGCTACATGTGTCCATGAAATAACTTAACACGAGAACTTTAGAACTAAACACCGGTTTTCATTTCAAATCATTTTGAAATAATATATACATATAAATTTTGTATATCAAACTTTACTTTGGGAGTAAAATCAAAATCCATTTTACCAAAAAAAACTTTATAGCATCCCACACATAGAAACCCGAAAATGAATGTCAATGATGTTGTAGTCGTTACCGAAATTATTTTCAAGCGATAGAAGTGAGTTCAATACATCCAAACCATAGTCTTGATATTTAACCAAAATCACTTCAAAGCGGTATCAAATACTTTGTATAATAATACTAAGTATCATGACCTCAATCTCCTAAATCATTTCCTAAATGTTTAGTTTTAAATAATACTATTATTATTTTTGCCAAAATCTTGAAAACCATTTTCAAAGACACCGAGATTTAAGTTCTCAAATTCTTTGTTTAAATCCTTTTCGTTTATAAACCACATTTTATAAACCATGCTTATATAAAATTACTTTCTTATATAAATCTTTTTACAAATATTTATTTTCAAAATATTCTATCTTTCCTTTGGATTATAGTAAACATCTTTTACTAAATTTTAACTTCTAATCCAACATTATCACCGAGCGCCTTATAGTCAAAACGTGAAACTTAATTCATAAGGTGGTCGTTCAATGTATCCACAATTACTGTCTATCCAACCCCTAATGTAGAAAGGTAAAACTACTCATAAATAAACAATAAACAATAGTCAATGTTCCCAACATGCCGAGCATAACTAAACAATCAAGGTTACATGGTATTAAAATATGAGAAGCACTAGAGCCAAACAAACACGAATAGGAAAGCCAGATAGTATACTTTCAAGAATCTTCTTTTCCTTCTCAACTGCAGAAATAGCAAAGACCCTAAGTTGTTCCTCTTTCTTGAGCATGGGAAATCTCTAACAAAATGGCTAAGTTGATGGCAACTGTAGCAACTCTTTGGTTCAAAATGCGGCACCTCCCCTGTTGATGCCTTTACCATCTTCCCTCCTCCTCCCTTCTTATAGTTTTATCAAAGTGGCCCTTCTTCCCACACTGATGGCAAACAAGGTTGGACATATACTTCAGCTACTGAAAATTTCGTTTATTGCTCCCAGTTGGTATAGAAGCAGGCGACTTTGGTGCAGAAATAACAACTTCGGTGCCAAACTCTTGAACCTCAAACCCATATTCACCAAATTCACAAATAACCCCAAAAGGTGATTAGTCATATCCCGCTGGAACTCAGGGCGCATACCCATAATGAACATCTCGTTCTTCTTCAGTGACGCGTCAACCAATCCTAACCCGAACCGAGATAATGCAATGAATCGATTCTCATACTCTGCCACGATCGTGTCCCCCTACTTCAGATCCAAGAAGCTCCTAAATAATAAAGTCTTTTCGGATTCTGAAACAAACTTCATCTCAAACTCATCTTTAAATTAGGCCTAAGAGAAGTTGTTTTCTTGGATACTGCAGTGATAGAACTCCACCAATCCATGCTTGCATCCGTCAGATGTCGAGATGTCAATCTACTCTTTATTGCGTCATATAGCTCCATATCTCCAAATATCAGATCGCATAGTCTGAGCCAAGACTGGACTTCTGTAATAGTCTCTGTACCACCAAACCTCTTACCCCCTCAGCCCACGGTAAAGCGAAGCAAAACTCATCTGAGGTCTAATGTGCACGACCTCCCTTACGACATTCTCCTTTGTTCCTCAACTGGAGCAACATTCCTCAATGTTCGATCCCCGCCATTTGTGACAGTACTACCCGACCACCTCTAGCATTTGCAACTCTAGTACTCATGGTTCTTTCTACCTAATCAAACAAAATAGCTTTAGGAAACTAAAGGATAGAGTTATTTCAAAGAAGGAGTTACTAGAAGGAGGTATCCCTAAGGATAATTTAAAAGTATAGTTTTCAAAATACAAATACTCTCTCATATGTATAATACACTCGACTTATTCTGGGGCATCACTTACCATATCTCTAATGAGCCATACCCAACCAAAGCCAAGGTGTTCGCTCAACCTTGGGCTCTGATACTAAATGTAACCTTAGGCTCTGATACCAAATGTAACGACTCGACTTTTCGACCATCGAATGTTGACACTAATACATCCACGGTATTCATGCGCCAAGCACCCAAGTGCCGAAAAAACATAAAGTTAAGGTAAAATAAAAAATCAAAGAAGAATAGAACAAGAAAGAAAAAACACAATAGCAGAATCTCATAATGGAACGGTAATATATAATATCAAAGAAATAGTACAAAGGGTTACTCTGAATACAGAAATATCAGAGTTACTAAAACCTAAGTACTATCATTAGCTTGGACAGTTATAACAACATGTCCTCACATATGCTAATACATATAATACAGAAATGCCGCAGAAATAAGAATACTACAGAAGGTAATCATCCAGCTCTTCTTCATAAGCTCCAAAGCATACGTAGCTAAATCCGAAAACATACAAGGGGCTGACCCAAGCATTATAAGAAAAGAACACTCAGACCAGTCTGGCAAAG
This sequence comes from Allium fistulosum, assembly GCA_030737815.1. NCBI lineage: Eukaryota > Viridiplantae > Streptophyta > Magnoliopsida > Asparagales > Amaryllidaceae > Allium > Allium fistulosum. The sequence continues at coordinate 907,398,940 of CM060903.1, forward strand.
CAGCATGATAAACTCAAGAAATATGAGACAAGTAACAATAACCATTAAGGCCGTACGGATTATCGTAATGTTTCCCTTCAAATGAAACCAACCATTCATTAAGTTTAACATATAGTGATATGATAGATAATGTCTAGTGTGTAGCATATAAATCATATCAAATAGCTGCCGTGTGAATGCCACAACAATAATAGGTATACAATCAATGCCGCTAAGGTGTGTTCGCATATGGATTTTCGTGGAGATCACTTCGATCTGACCGCATCCGAACTCCATGACAAGGATCAAAAACTATCTTTCGAGCATTGTATATCTCTAGATGGGATATACTCTAAGGTAAACATAACTGGACCACCCTCGGTGTGTTGTCCGAGTCATATCAACTCCCTCTTGCAACAATCGATTAGCATCTCTAGATATGAAGTAGATATACCTTTGAGGTTCACTAAACCCCTTGGCCATGCCCCTTCTCTGTTTTATATCATTTTCTCGATGGGGATAAGTTTGGCATCTCTCACACGAGTCTTCATCACTCAAACAAAACACAAAACCCCATATAGATTCCATTATCTCGAACAGATGACGAATCACTACATAGATTCGAGCATCTTGAACAAATCTCGAATCTCCATTTAGATTTTCGCATAAGTCCTCCGACGAATGGTAACGCTATCCTCTCTCTTGGAATACTTCTCAAGATAGACAGTCCTACACAGTAGCATCATTTGAAATTTTTAACGTTGACCGCTCCCTTGGACTTAACTTTAGGATTGACAGTTCAACTCTATAACATTTCACTTCACAACCGCTTCCAAAATATAGATCGCTTATATGGTTTTGAAGTGATTATGGGTTTTGAGTCATCTTATATAAGTACACTCTTCCAGCTTATCGCACTCTCCAAAACCAATCGATGAATTTCCGGCTAACTCAATTCTGGTTTTCTCAGAAGTAAGCGAAAGCTAGAGACTTTTTGTACCAATACTCCTCCCCGGGGGTTCTTATTGGTATGAAATCGCGAAGCCTTTCGATGACTTCATAAGTTATATTTGGTCAAATTCGATAATCGACTAATCGATTAACTAGTCAAAACAATTGCTTATACAAATTAATATTCGTATGCTAAACCCATTTCTGACATTCCAACTTAACTATTCCTCATCCAAGAGTGAAGCAAGGTAAGTTAGAGCACCGGTTGCATTAAAACCTTGCCTAGACACTTCATTCTTGAATCTCACAAATAAATAAGTCTACTTTGTTGGCTTTTAGTGCTAAGTATAGTTTTAATGATTTCCATAAACAAGTAAGAAATTAACACGATTAACATGTTTTCGATATTTTTCGACTTACTATTCCTCGATCAAGTGGGAAGTCGGTAGGTTAGAGCTCTATTGCTTCATCCCTACTCGAACATCAATCTTAACTCTCACAAGTAGACAAGTCTTACTTCGTCGATTTTTAATGTTAAGTATAGATAATTACTTTTCAAACAAGTAATCGAACAATTAACCATTTGGCCATTTAAGCAATTATAACCCCTTTGTGAAAACATTTGTATATACTTTTAAAATACTTGAAAATACTTATAATCTGTTTTATAACGTTTGTCCAAAATATTACTTGGAAATAACAAGTTTATTAAATTCTTTAAATGTAACACCCCTACCTCTATACCCATATTATCCAAGAGTATTACTAGGTAATACTATCAGATAATATGGGGAATGAGACGATATGTGGTACACACGTGAATATTCCCTTGGGCTAACATTGACCGTATTAAAACATTGTATACAACTCTCCAACAAACATACACAGTATCAACAAAAAGCAATAAACATGTGTGCCTCTAAAATAGAATAATACACAATATACAATGAGCAAAAGAGAACATAGAGTTTGTCAGAGCGTTAACATATAATATATATGAAATACAATAATATTATAAGAATATAATACAGCTCAAATGTCAACTATATATATATATATACAGTGAATCAATATCATACAAATTCAGGTAATCATCCTAATATAATACTTCTCTAAGCCCAAAGTAAGCAAATGCGGGTCATATCCTCCATGTACCTGTAATGTCTCAGACTGGCCCGAGTATTATATAAATAACACACGGGTCAGACTACACTTAAATATAAAGGTCAATATATACATAGATATACAATATACATAATATAATTGTGATGGCATACTAACATTAGTATATCATCATAACAACACTCAAAACACAACATAAAAATGTCATCACTCATATAAAAACACATTAAATCAGAATTCACATAAAACAACATTGTATGGGTGAATCATATCCATATCCTGAAATCACTATCAAATCTAGAAATAAGAATAATAAGATATCCTCAAGTATAATCAGGCAACAACACTGTAATGCCCAAGTATCTCTTTATCACACAATATAAAATAACATCATAGAAAAATGAAACCATCCAGCAAATAGGGCTAATACACAGCAATGCCCAAATATAATATCATAAAATCAATAGGTAATGTGAGATAGCCCATCAAATCGTCCAAATGATATTCAGTATCATACAAATCATAAAGATAATCAATCAAAACCAATAAATAAGGCTATTTCTAGAATACCAAACTAAAGTGTGGATATACGGAGACTGGCTACACTTTAGACTCATCCAGTCTCTAGTCTAGTCAACTCATCATAGGAACAAGACATATATGCCAATCCACTACACGCACATATACCATGAATATAACAGGAGACTGACAACCGCATACCGCAAGCCTACTCCAGGAACATAGGTCTACTCGCCTACCGCAAAGTAACTGACTATTCCTATAGTTTTCGAGGTCTATGTCAATCTAATACACTTATATGCCTTGAACCAGATAAGAAGACTGATAGCCGCCTACCGCTACCGTGCTCCAGGAACTATGGTCCACTCGCCTAGTGCAGAGTACTGTTTATTCCTACATTCCTCAGTTACCTCGAGGGACATTATGACCCCATCCACAAGTGGCTCGTCCACGCGTAGAGCCGGTCACGACCCTGCTTTGGCCCTAATGGCAACATACTACTGGCCTAAGCGACATAAGGGGTCGTAGGGCACCTACCCTACCAATTACCAATACTATGATGCGCATCAAAGGGACATATAACTATGACGTCACAGATTTGGGGCAAGACCCCACGATCAGGTCGCCAGGGTGGATACTGGCCAATCTGCTTCACTCCCAAAAAATAAAGGAAGTTGGATGTAATGTGGATGGTCATATAGTACTCATATCCTATCGCTAAACATATCTCTAATAATAAGCCGACAAGCGGCTCTTATACCAATATCTATCAATAAGATACTCCTCACTGAGCATCACACGGACCCATGAGTATAATCCTCATTTGAGTGACATTTACTTACAATGAATAATCAAACAAATAACATAACGACGTCCCATACCACCGCATGTTATTCAAATAAACATTCAAAGCTCATAACTACACTCAATCCACACTAAATATTTCTATATGACAAGTCCAATGAATAACTGTAAAAGTATTACCGAATGCCCCATCTCAAATGGTATTACTAATCTGTTTATTCAGATTTCGTGTCATAGAAATAAAATCTAACAAATCAAATAGAATGATGTCATCACTGGATCGTATTAAATTCAGTAATTAAATCAAACTCAACTGTGAATCATTCACAATTTCAAAATCTATATAAGATATAAGAAATCAAAAGATATAAAAATCATACTTAAATCCCAATTTGAATTCAAGACATTGAAATAATATAGTTTGATAAAATATTCCTTAACAGTTAAATCAAATTTTCAAATATAAATATTTATAACATTCAAAATCAATTTATGAATCAAATATTTTTATAAGAAAAATTACTTAAAACAATATTATTATTTCCATAATGTATTTTATAAATAATCATATATTACATTTTCCTTTATAATAAATTAAAATTTATAATATATTATATTATTGATTTAGAAAGAGTTTATAACCAAAAGAAATCTATATTTATATTTTTAATTAATAATATTTACGAATTTAAATGTATCTACATTATTTATAATTTAATACAATATTCACAAAATACTTTTAATAAGAATTTAAAACTCTTAACTAATTTTCCTAAGCTTTCCAAACATTCATTAAAATAAACAATTAATAAATATCTACATAATTATAATTATGGAGTAAAATTACTCTACAAACATATCAACAACAACGATATAAATATCGCATGACCCGAGTCGAGTTCCATCAAACCCCGGTCAGACATAAAATTAACACACATCGACATATGAATAACTATTTATTTCAATTCGCAAACGAACAGAATTCTGTTTGTAAATTGAATTTTCAACTCAACATCGACTGATTACAAAAGCAACACCCAACAATCCCAGCAACAAATAATCCCACGATCAACCAATCCAATATCCCAACCAAACTATTCAATCAATCCCAAGCATATTTCAAGCAAACAATTCATCAACATGCAAGATAAACGTAATAAGCAGTCGATATAGATATTGAAATAGATATAGATGTGAGTAAAAAGTTTTACTCACCGAAATGGAGCAAGAAGGATGAATGCATATCCTAAAGCTTTGCCGCCATCATTGTGCTTCAGGTCGCACAACATCGAGCTCGCCGCAACTACGACCAAATGAAATTCGCGAGTATCTTCCCATCGAGCATCGCGTGTATGTCAGTCATACGCACAATGCCCTGACGCCTTGCCGATTCGAGCCCCCGATGCCGGCATCGATCAATTCGCGTACGTTGCTTTCCCATTTTCTTTTCCCGGTCGTGGTTCTTTTCTTTTCTCTTTTTTTTTCTTGTATATGTTGTGTGCGTTCATTTCTAGAAGAGATTAGGGCATAGGGTTGAATCGAAGAGGGCAACATGTTGGCTTGCAAAAGAAAATGTGGGGAGAGTTCTAGAGAAAGAAAGAAGTAGGGTTTAAATGGGCTTTGGGCTTGAATGGTAAGGAAAAAGAGATACTATTATTATTGTTTTCTTTTCTTTAAATAATTATTATAATTTATTTATAATTAAGTTTCAATCTAACTTAAATTAGTTTACACTTTAAAATACTTTATTTTCAATTTTAAACAATTTATTCAACTTCAATAAATTATTGGAAAAGAACTTATTAATTTTAATTCAATTTATTAAATAGAATTTAATTAACTATTTTTTTTTGTCGAAATATAAATCATTACAAATCGAATTCAACACTTCTATTTTTTAATTAAATTTATTTTTTTCTGCAGCATAGAAAGCAGGGTTGTTACAGACTTCTCCTTATGAAAATTGCATCCACGCAATTTCTTATAGGGAGACATCAAACAACTCGTACCCTAAATTTCATCGTATCTACAATCTTCTATCAAACTTAAACTACTTAATCCTTTATGTGGCTTAGCTTTTTCAATCACTCTTATCATATGCTACAATTTATAAAAAGATTCAATTCGACAACTTTCTATTTTTGCATACGATAAAAATTTGCAAAAAAAATCTAAGCGTTGGATTTTTCGGAAAATTTCGGCAGAGTCTCTTTTGTACGAAGAGCGTTCCGAAAAATCAAACACAATATAGTTACAAAATATACATCTTTAAAGAGGCATCCCAACATGGGGCATCCCAAAATACGGGGAAACAATATAATATCACATATATTCAATATTGCGTAAAAACGCACCTTTTTATTAGCATTTTATGCAAATTTGTTTATTGTTAAGCGAGCGAAAGCAAGCAACATCTTCATTAGTAATCCAAAAAGCATCTTCAGTACCTATCTCAATTCAAATTCGAATATTAGCATCATATTTTATAATATAATGTAATATGACATTCATATAATAAAATAACAAAGTTGCATTTTTCATTTAGACGATGATACATTTAAGTTTTTGGTTGTTGTTTGCACAAAAAATGGGCAAACACCTCCAAGTCGTATGATTTAGTTGATTTTATGTTGTTTTTAGTGATCTGGATGATTTATGCAAATACGTAAAAAGCAGGGGCTAAACTGTAAAAGACACACAGATTTATAGTGGTTCAGCCAGAATGTGCCTACGTCCACTTTATATATTATTTCTCCTTTCTTGTTCAGGTTACAAGTACAAAGCTTTGATACAGGTATATGAAAGTTGTTTGAAAGTTCTATCCATGCTTGAGCTCTCAAAGTTGTCCTCCATTGTTGTACCACTGCCCCTCTATTTATAGAGTGAGGCTGGGGGTAGGGGTCTTAGATGTATATAGCTGTTGGTGGGCCTGGGCCGATGTAATCTGGTCTGGCAGTGTTGGTTCGGCAACACCTTGGTCCGATGATGAGAGGGACGTGGATTGGTTCGGTGGTGAGACTTTGGGTTTGGTTCGGTGGGCAGTGGAGTGGCTGGTCCGGTAGTGTGGAGCAAAGGTTGGAGTTTGATTCGGCGAAGGCTAGTCCGGTGAGGCCTTGGATCGGCGGAGGTTGGTCCGGTGAGGCCTGGTACTAGTGTATTGGTTCGGTGGTAGGAGTGGTAGAGGCTGGTTCGGTAAGGGCTGCTTTGGAGTTGGTTCGGCAGGGATATGGCTTTGGTTCGGCAGTGCTGCCTTGGAGTTGGTTCGGCAGGGATATGGCTTTGGTTCGGCAGTGCTGCCTTGGAGTTGGTTCGGCAGGGATTGGCTCGGTCGAAACACACCCAACACTTGCACCCCAAAGTAGGGCATGTGCATGCATATGGCGTGCTTTGCTTTAGGTCATTCATCCTGGACACACTCATCCGGTCAAGAATGCCGAACCAACTGGTCCGGTCGCTGATATTCGCCTATAAGTATGGACCTTCTGCTTTCGTTATTCACTTCCAACTGAAATAGCCGAACCACGCTTGACTACCGAATCAGGTGATTGTCGAATATCTCTTATGTTTTGAACCACCGAATGAACCTGTGAGGTATGAGTGCCGAATGACCCTTCGTGCCTTGAACTGCCGAATGACCCTATGGGGTATGAGTGCCGAATGACCCCTCGTGTCTTGAACTGCCGAATGAATTTTTATGACTCGGAATACCGAACGAGACCCGGAGTTTGAATGCCGAACGAACCTTGAACCTTTTATGTTTTGAATTACAAATGAAATTCTAGATTGTACGCACTTGCTTGTTTATATCTCTACATCCTTTGTTTTAACGATGTATTCTTTTGTGTTGTAGATAATGTCTCATAAAGTTGAAACCTGATCAGAAAAGAAGAAATCCCAGGACAGAGAAGATCCTTCCGCAGTGCCCCCAGCTCAGTCAGAACCGGGACGTCATGGGCCCACCCCGAGGTCACTAGTAGATGGGTACGACCCTCAGGAGCTTCTGAACTCACCTCCTGACTGTTTCCCTAGCTCTCTCAAAGGCGAGCAGCTTGATGTTATTTCTCGCTCCTTTAGGATTGACAGAGCGCGCATGCTATTGCCGGGGGTAGGGGTGGACACGGTCGGTTAACCGAACCTATCGGTTAATTTGAACGGTTAACCTATAAAAAGCAACGGTTCGGTTAACCGTTCCATCGGTTAAAAATGGTTGCACGAACCGACCGAACCGGTTAAATTTAACCGTGGTTAACCGGTTAAATTTAACGGTTCGGTTAACGGTTAACCGTTGCAAGTTAACCGTTTAAGGAAAACGGTTAACCGTTGCACAGCAATACAATATCTTGACTAATGGCATACAATATCAATATATATCAGGGATGGTATATGGCAACATTTCTCATTAGCATGACTGATGGCATACAATATCAATATATTTTAGGCCACATACGAAACAATCCAATTAGCACAGCAAAGATCATCACATAATTCACAATCCAATGACACACACTACAGTGACCAGTCCACAACAATACAGTCCTCACTCCTCAGTTCTTCAATTCATAGTTAATTCAATTGTACAATACTACAAGCCAACAGTACTACATAGTCTAAAATACTACAAAATGCAATGAAAATAGTGAATACAATACAGATACTTTAAAGATTGAGCCTGAGATAGCGAGCTTCAGCCTTCAACTCTATATTTCCATCCATTTTAACAATAGCACAAACACCTGATTAGATATAGATAAATATATAGAGTGATATGTAGAGTGATATGAACAAGTAACAGGTTTATATATATGTAAACTATAAACAAGTAACAGGTGTTAAACATTGCATTAGAACTGACTGTAATTTATAAGAAACAAGTGTTAAACTATAAACAAGTAACAGGTGTTAAACTATAAACAAGTAACATGTTTATATGTAATGACTGTAATTTACAAAAAAAGGTTTATATATATAAACTATAAGTAACAGGTTTATATATATATATAAACTATAAGTAACAGGTTTAAAAATATAGAGTGATATGTACAAGTAACAAGTTTATATATATGTAAACTATAAACAAGTAACAGGTGTTAAACATTGCATTAGAACTGATTGTAATTTATAAGAAACCGGTGTTAAACTATAAACAAGTAACAGGTTTATATGTAATGACTGTAATTTACAAATACTCTCATACCTCTTGATGTTAAAAAAGACCAAGTAACAGGTGTTTCTAACTTTCTACTTGATCTATTGATTAATGTTTCAACTTTTGCACTAAACTGTGTAACTGGTATACAATATGAGGTGTTTCTACTAGAACTGTGTAACTAAAAATAAACTACTGATACATTTACTGATACATTTACACTGACTAAACTGGTATACACTAAAATGTAACTGGTATACACTAAAATGTAACTGGTATACACTATACACTAAAATTTAAACTACTGATACATTAGAGCCTACTGCTGATTCAGTCTAAACTATGTCACTTGAAGGATATCGTCGCTTGTAAGTTATATTTATTTTTAACTCCTCTCAGTGAGTATTCTATTCACTATTCAGCGCCTAGTGCTGATTCATATCCACTTACTTGATGATTCATATCCTGCTTACCTATTAATTCACGTTGTTGATTTGATAAAATGATTCATATTCTACCAGATAGCTTATTATTGTGTAAGTTTAAAACTGCATCATTACCACAATAACCCTTCAACAGAGTTTTCAATAGGTGACCGGAAGTTTATTTTTGCTTAAATTGATGATATTGACACTGGATGAAAAGCAACTAGGGATTTTTCTAGAAAGTTTGTTAAATGACAGATTACGTGAGTAGAGTCTGCTTACATATATTTCATAGTAAATTTGATATATTACCAAATAGCAAAGTATCACTTACAGTCGGTTTTCAAGAAAGCATAGTCCTGTAAAACAATCAGGGATATGGCTAGTAAGATTAGGATGTCTTGGAATAGCATCCACTTATCACCTGAAATCAAACAGTCAAACAATCCAATTAGTGAATAAATAAAAATCGAACATCATTGAATGTTACAATATCAAATACACCATTACCATATCCATGGAATTATTAACTGTCATTATAAAGTTATATGATTGTATATGAAGAAAGTATATGATTGTTTTGAAAGTATATTATTGTTTTGAAAGTGTAAACACTAAACTATATGAACATTTCTACCAAATGAAACTAACCGCGGTGAAGGTGAATACAACGATGACGAACATGGACCATCCATGGTGAACATAAAATTTGATGGCGACTCACGTTCACATCCATGTACAAAATCTACATGGCAAACAAGTTAATTAGAGCATTGTATTTCAAATCCAACAAATGAAGAACTATATTATTTTACAAATGCAAATATCACCTGATAGGAGTTCATCATAATAAGAAACATCATCGATAGGAACCTCAATGCGATGATCGACAAAAATTGGTTTGGACCTTAACCAATTCTGAGTACAAACCAATGCCTCAACCATCCGTGGACTCAAAGTACTACGAAAAGGATCTATAATTCTTCCTCCGGTGCTAAAAGCGGATTCGGAAGCAACTGTGGATACCGGAATAGCAAGAAGATCTCGAGCGACTAAAGATAAAACACGATATTTGGAACTATTTACCTTCCACCATAGTAAAACATCAAAATTATTTGGTGTACCCTCAATCGATGCATTTAAATACTTTTCTAGTTCGTTTCCTTCGTTATCGTGTTGTTGAACCTGTCTTAGAAAAGTGTTCATTCTTCTAGAAAGAACATCACTAACATCCTCAACACGTTCACTAGCAACGGGCGTACTAGGTTCTGGCTCCTCACACGTTTGTGTTCCAAATGTAGAATCGTTAACATAAAAGTCAAACAACCTTAGCAAAATATTCTTCACACTTATTAATATGTTTTTCGCAATATTTTTTTCATACATGTCTTCAACACATAGCTTCAAAAATTGGAATTTATACCTTGGGTCAAGCACACACGTAACAAATAAAATTTTGTTCATATGACTTTCGCTTCCCCAATATTTATCAAACTTCATTTTCATACTAGATGCCATTTTAGCAAGATAAGGATTCGTTTTATCAACCAATACTTTAAGTTCTTCTTGAATTCCACTAAGCTCGGCAAAACAAACATTTGCGGTAATGGACAAAGTTTTGCTAAATTTTAAAGTAACATCATAAAAATACTTTAAGAATTTAACAAATAATTCAGCATTTTTCCATTCCACACTTGTCGGAGGATGAATTTCATCATCAAAGTAAGCAACAAAAATACCATCATTTTCTCTCATATCATCAAAAACTTTTTTGTACTTTAAAGCCGCTTCCAACATCAAATACGTTGAATTCCATCTAGTCGGTACATCTAAAATAAGCATTGATTTATTCTCAATTCTCAAACTTAAGCATAACTCTCTAAATTTACTCAATCGTGATGGAGATGATCTCACAAATCTGACTGCAGTACGAATTCCAGCTATAGTACTACTAATTTCTTTTAGCCCATCATTGACGATTAAATTGGTTATATGAGCACAACAACGAATATGCATGAAATCACCATTCAAAACACAACCACCATTATACTCATTTAATTTTCTTTTGACATAATTAATTGCCACTTCATTTGCACTAGCATTATCGACTGTGATAGACACTATTCTTTTGAGTTCCCATTTTTTGATACAGTGGACAATAACTTTTCCAATATTTTCTCCTTTATGACTAGTAATCACACAAAAATTTATAATCCTTTTATGTAGCTTCCAATCTCCGTCGATAAAGTGTGCAGTTAAAACCATATAATTTACATTCTGAATAGATGTCCATGTATCAGTAGTTAGACAAACACCATGCAATGATTTTGAGAACAATTTTTTAAGAGACTCTAACGAATCCCAATATAATTGAAGCACATCCCTACAAATTGTTCTACATGAAGGAACTTCAAAACTAGGACACAATTCCCGACAAAATTGAACAAAACCTTCACCCTCCACAAAACTAAAAGGTAGTTCATCAATAACTAGCATTCGAGCTAATGATTTTCTACATTGCTCTTTATTGAATGACCATGCGATAAGATTGCAACTACCTTCACTATCGTTATTTGTTCCAAAAGCTAAAGTTTTTTGTCTCTTATCACTATCACGTGGAATGGACTTACATGAATGTTTTATATGGTAATTTAAATGTATAGTGCCATTTGATTTAGAATCGCATGCAAATTGTTGACCACAATAGTTGCATATACATTTCTGAAAATTGAAATTACCGTCTTTAGTAAAATGTCCCCATACCGGAGAAGGCTTTCTAGAAGAAGGCTTGCGCACCGGGTGTAGAGGAGGCTTTCTAACATTGATGCCATCTTCGCCAGTTTCCTCATCATCCGCTTCTCCCGCAAACTCATCATCATCTATTGTTTCTCTAGCACTACCTATTTGTACCTGTTATAGTGCATGAAAAACAAAAATACATTTTAGATTAGAAATATATGGTTCATATCTACGTGTATCAGTTGCAGTTGCAATTGCAATCACTGTAAAATTATTGAATAACTAACAGCCTTTAATTAACTACAAATGTAAACAACATTATACAGTTTATTAAATTCAGGTTAATTATCTACGTGTATCAGTTGCAGTTGCAATTGCAATCGGGCAATCACTGTAAAATTATTGATTAACTGATAGCCTTTAATTAACTACAAATGTAAACAACATTATACAATTTTAAAATGTAAACAACAGTTAAACAGTTTATTAAATTCAGGTTAATTCAAGCATATACATTATACAGTCAAGTTAAAATGATTATACAGTCAAGTTAAAATGAGTCACATACTATAGCAAGAAGAGTAAAACAAACATTATATCGACATGGAACATGAATACAAATAGGGGCAGAGCATTTCTATTTTACAGCGCATATATTAAGCTTTGGAACATCTCTACTATTATTGATCAATATATAGTTTACATATAATTGATTAAAGATTTACTAACAGTCAAGTTAAAATGATAGCACAGTTAAACAGTTTAATAGTTAGTTTATCTGTATCATATGAATTATTCATTTCAGTAGGCTAATAGTTAGTTTATCTGTATCATATAAGTTTATAACAGTTACAAAGTTTTTTACAGTCACACATTTTAATCTAAATTATTCATTTCAGCAATTACACATTTTTTACAGTTACACATTTTAATCTAAATCATTCATTTCAGCAATTATTCATTTTAATCTAAACTATTCAAGCAATTACACATTTTTTACAGTTACACATTTTAATCTAAATTATCATCTAAATTATTTATAACAGTATAAGTTTATCATCTAAATTATTCATTTCATCTAAATTATTCAATATTCATTTCAGCAGGAAATTATTACATTTACACAGTTTAATCCAGCAGCAAGATAATTAATCCAGCAGCTATCAAATGATTACTACAGTTTATACAAACTAATTATACAGTTTATTCAGTTTATTGAGTATAACAAATTATACAGTCCATTCAACCTAAATAAAACATATAAAAACTAAAAAATAAACATAATCAAATGAATAATACAAGCTTACGTTTTTTCTTTTCCTGCTATTCACCATATCTGAATTTGTAAATCAGTAGATCGATCTGAATTTGTGTTGATCGGCGATTCGCTACGTAATTGATGGGTGGAGAGGCTTTTTGTGATCTGGGTTTTGCAGGAACGATCAGGGATTGAAGATGATAGGCTTTCGCTGAAGCTCCGTAGCGTAGCCCTTGGTTTGTAGAACGAATTGTGAAAGCGGCGGCCACTCGATAGTCACTAGGGTTTCTAATTTTCTATTATTTACGCGATATTAATGATGGGCCGAGTGCGGGTGCTTGGCTTCGTAGTTCGTAGGTCAGTATTTGAAAATATTTTCGGTTAATGGTTAACCGTTAACTAACATTTGGTTAACCGTTAACCGAACCGAATTTTATCGGTTAACGTCGGTCGGTTAACCGAATGTTCGGTTAACCGAATTTATCGGTTAATGCGGTTCGGTTATGGTCGGTTGGATCGGTTAAGTCGGTTAGGTCGGTTAAATGCCCACCCCTAGCCGGGGGAGGGAGTGATGCCATATAGTCCCCCCGAAGGATATTTCGCCTATAGTCGGTACCATTGTATGTGTGGGGCCATTCCCCCGATCAATGCTTGGATAATCAGTTTCATCACCTACTTGAAGGTGGCTCCATTTCAGCTTCAGCCTAACTCCTATGCCATCCTGGTGAGCCTGTTTGTCATTTTCCAGAGGAGATACGGGCGTCCTCCCTCCAACCGAGAGATCCGGTATTTGTACAATTTGAGAGGCTATAAGAAGGGGTCTCCATACATCAGCTTGGAATCAGCCGTATCTTTCAAGCCAGTCCTGGACTTATATTCGAAGTTCAGCATGTTCAAGAAAGAATGGTTTTTCGTTAAGGATGACTCTGTTTCCATCCGTCGCTTCACTTCTGGCTGTAAGTTGAAGCTTATTTATGATTTCTGTTCTGACTACAATGCTTCTTCTCATGTGTTTTTATTTCTTGTTAGCGACAGGTGGCTTTGCGGTTGTAGAGAATGATCGCCTGGTTCAGATGACTGCGGAAATAGAAGCCATTACGGGAAGGGATAGGTCGGCTTCTTACTTGATTAGGAACGCTACACTTCTGGGGCACAACCTGATCCTACCACATCAGTCCGTGGTCAAGCAGAGAGACACGGCGGAGGAGAGGGCTGCCAAAGCTACAGGAGGGGCCACGGCGAAGAGCAGCAAAAGGAGACCCTTCTCGATGCATCCAGTCGCCGGGGGGAAGAAACTCAAGAAGTCCGATGGACCCTCTCCCAGCACGCATCCAGATGTTCAGAAGGAGGATAAAGTGGAGGGGGAAAAAGGCGAGGATGAAGGAGGTGAGGCGGTGAGCGGAAGCGGTAGAGAAGGTGACGGTGATCGTCACGGCGATGATGGTGGCAAAGGACAGGGCGGTGATGGCACCAAGGCTTTGCCTCCTGGGCAGGCAGGCGTGATTCAGGAGTGGACAGATGACGCTCTTCGCCAAGCCTTCGAGGAGTTGGAGGAAGGACCGGCCTTGGCGGAGAAGCCCAAGAAAGCTGATAAGGCCGGTACCGGTGCTGATTTATCTTCCGAGAGTGCTTCTACTGAGGCAACTTCTGCGATTCAAGGTGAATTTCTCTTTATTCTTTTTAATTTTTGAATGATGGCTCAATGCATGCTGGTGACACTTGGTTTTCATTCCAGGAGCGGGCAAAACGGCCAAGACCTCAGATCTTCGGCACAGGCTTGAATAATACAGACTTCTCAAAGCTTCTGCCAAACCGAAGCCTCCTACTAACCGCCCTAGAGATGTAGTCGGCTATCGTCCTCTTCTTGGGGTTATTGAAGAAGATATACAAAAGAGGAAGAGGAGTCGATCTTCGTTTGAATCTCCTCCTTGCCCTTCGGCCCCACTCCAACCTATTCACGATATTACGGAGGAGGATACTGAGTTTATGCCTTTCCCACATCTGTCTGAGAACCCAACCGCCACCCCGATAGATCACCCAGGCTTGGTTCGTAATCCGTTTGCAGGTCATCCAGATCTGGACCGGGCCTTTCATGACATCTCCTTCGATGAGGTTACTGGTGAGCACCTTCTCCCTCGCAATCCTATGGTACGGGTGCTTGACGAAGCTAAGTCCCTGGACCTTGATTTGCTTACCACCCGGGTTGTAACTCTGGGGGATGAAGCTAAGGCGAGCATCGACCGGGTTGCCGAGGAGACCAGGAAATTGATGGGGCATCATGGCCGACTAGTCAAGGCCAGGGAGGAAATTGGGAGTGCCAACATTCGGCTACGGTTAATGGTCTCCGACCAGGCTAAGCAGCTTGCCGATCAAGCCATTCAAATTTCTCAGCACGAGGCCGCATCCAGGCAACTGAAGAAGATTATGGAAGAGGCCAGCAGGGCAGAGTTGCGAAAAATGGAGGCCGCCTGCAAGGAGCGGATTGACATAGCCATTGCGACGGTGGATGAGGTTCGACAAGCGGACCTCGAACGGGTACAGGAATTATCGAGGAGACTTGAGGCCGCGGAGCTTGCTCAGTCCAGGTTGAAGGAGGAGATGGAGGCGATGAGGATATCCCTTCAGGCTGACCGCTCACGATATCGATTGGAGAGGGATGCTGCCGTTGCAAAGCTGCGCGCTTCTGAGGTCCGAATGAGGGAGCTTGAGGAAAACGAGGGGATGATGGATGAGATGCTCCAGGATATGTATTTCCGCACTTGGAAACAGGGTAACTTATCCTGGATGGATGATTACCCCCGAGTTATGGCCAGGATTTATCTCAGGGCTCTGGAGGAGGCTAGGGCTGATGCGGATAAAGAGGGTGGCGCGGTCTTCAGAATGGATGTGGTCACTGCCCAGTTTACCAAGGAGGAGAAGGTGGCGGTGAAGGAGGGTATGCGGCTGCTTGCCGCTGAGGAGGCAGGTGTGCAAGTAGAGGATGACGATCAGGATGGTCAGGAAGCGGGTGCTGGTAAGTATTCCCTTCTAGTCTTTCCGTTAACTTGGTTGCTTATCACTAATGAATTCTTTCTTTGACCGGACAGGTGGGTAACATGACAAGGGTAAAGCTCCGACGCAGCCGGCTCCTTGATTTGACATGGATATCTTTTTGTGGACTTGACATTGTTGTATATGTTAGTCTCAAAATAGTAACGTAACTTTTAGGTTGTAATTATGCTACTTGTAATAAACAACATTATTCTTGACGTGTAATTTTTTAACTTAGGCTGATTTTGTCGTTTTTGAATGTTTTTGCTTTTTTGACACGTTGTAAGAGAAATATTGCTATGCATATGCTTTTATTTCAGTTGTGCTTGATGTAAAGTTCTTGTTTAAAACATAATTTCATGTCTTGCAATGTTAGTGTGATGTATGAATAAATTATAGCCATGTATTTGTACACAAAAGAAGAAAATACCGCCTTTCATGTTCTAATTGTAGACGGCAGTTTTTGAATATCTTGTATGACCGAGTATGGAAAGCGGCCTAGTGTCCCGTTGTGAGTTCCCACTCCCATTAGCGAATGTCTTGTATTCTGTGTCCTGTACTTTAGGGATCGTTATAGAGGATAGGAGAAAAGTCATTTAAATAAAATTGAAATATGAGATAAAGTAAAACTTCCAATCACGGAAGGCCTTCGATGTGCTTAAGTTCGTGGCAAACGGGCTTTGTAGTCACTTTCCCTAGCTGTGGGTCTTGGAGACATTTGTCACCCATCTTACGCCTCCGCGGGGAGTTAATCTTTTATACCACAGCCGTACTTAAGACACACCGGAGCCGAGATCGCGCACAGTAACTACCCGGGCCATTATGGCCCGTAATCGTGGGTATTATTCGATTTACTGTGGCCGGCTAGCGTGGGTGCCGATCGTCAACCGTGAACTACCCCTGGCTGGCCACACCTTATGTTGGGGCTTAAAGTAGGTTCACAGTTGCCGGTGAGCCGAACGCCGTAATGAGCTTCGCTGGCTATAGTCGGCCTTCTCGGTGGCTTATAATCGGCTCATTACAATTGGCTTTGAGGGCCGTCGTGAGCAATGAGTTAACTCGCAGCAGAGGGATGCCGGAGCAAAAGTGTCTCATTGGCGAGGGCATAGATTCGTATAGTACCTGCTAGGTCTTATCCAGGAGAAGTCGCGCTGTGGAGCGCCTTGAATGAAAATGCTATTTGCACAGGATTTTGTTCAACAGAAAAGGATAAAGTTAACAAGCAGCCAAGATATAAAGGAACAAGTTAAAAAGAGACAAGTTTTTTAAAGTGGTTCGGCACGAGAATGCCTACGTCCACTGATTCTCTTTGTTAATTCACTTCATATGGGCAGTACAAGTTTAAGAAAAGTATCGACGAAGGTGTTGGATGTTCCATGCCCTCTGGAGCACCTCCCCGTCCACTGTTGACAAAATATAAGCTCCATTGCGGAGATCTTTATGAATTACATATGGTCCGTCCCAGATTGGATCTAGTGCTCTGGGGCGCGGGAAGATTCGCTTGAGGACAAGATCTCCCTCTTGTAAGCTACGATGCTTGACTTTGGAGTTGTATTGCGCTGCCACTTTTTGCTTGTGAGCTGATGTTTTGAGTGTTGCGTCGTTTCTTCTCTCTTCAATTAGATCCAAAGACATGTGGAGGAGTTCTTCGTTTTCCTCTGGGTTATAGTGGATCCTACGGTGGGAAGGCACTATAGTTTCAACTGGGAGCATAGCCTCCGATCCGTATGCCAAAGAGAAAGGAGTATGCCCCGTTGATGTTCTGAAAGATGTGCGATAGGCCCATAGTGCCGTAGGAAGTTCATCCACCCAAGCGCCTTTTGACTTTTCGAGTTTCTTTTTTATTAGAGTTTTGAGAATTTTGTTGACGGCTTCGACTTGTCCGTTTGCCTGGGGATAAGCTACGGATGAGAAGCTTTTGTGAATTCCGTGCTCTTGGCACCAGTTGGCGAACTCCTCGCTATCAAACTAAAGTCCATTGTCTGATATGATTTTGAATGGGACTCCATACCTGCACAGAACATTTTTGATCAAGAAGTTAATAACTTTTGTGGCAGATACTTTATTTAGGGGTTCTGCTTCCACCCATTTGGTGAAATAGTCAACTGCCACTATAGCATATTTGGCCCCGCCTCGGCCCATTGGCAGCTCGCCAATCAAGTCAATTCCCCATACCGCAAAGGGCTAAGGGCTGGTCATTTGAGTAATCTCAGTCGTTGGTAGCCGTAGAATCTTAGCAAATTTCTGACATCTGTCACATTTTCTTACGAAATCTAAGGCGTCCTTGCTTAAGGTGGGCCAGAAAATCCATATCGGAGTATCTTTTTTGCCAAAGTCTGCCCTCCAGTGTGATCTCCGCAGCTTCCTTGATGGATGTTGGATAAGATTTCCATGGCTTCCCTTCCAGCGACACACCTTAATAAGGGGTTAGAGAAGCCGCGTCGATAGAGGATACCCTCTTGTATTGTGTAGCGGGAAGCTTTCCTCAAGATTTTCTTGACTTCGTTACGCCCGTTGGGTAGTGTGCCACTTTGTAAGTAGTCTTGGATGGGAGTCATCCAAGTTGCTTCTTCGGTTGCAGCTATCAGATTCACTTGCTCAAAACTTGGGGTCAGTTGCTTTGAGATGGCTACTGCTCCGGAAATAGCATCGTCTCTCATGCTAGCTTGCTTCGCCAATTCGTCGGCCTCTTGGTTCTCTTCCCGAGGGATGTGTTTGATTCAGTAGTGATCCAATCGATTGAGAAGCAACTTGATCTTCTTTAAATATGCTATGAGTCGTTCTTCTCGAGCCTGGAATTCTCCGAGTATTTGATTTACAATAAGTTGAGAATCGCTATGAAGACACAAAGAATTGGCTCCGATTTCTAAGGCAAGTTCTAATCCAGCTATCACCGCTTCATACTCTGCATCGTTGTTGGTGGCGGCGAATTCCAACCTTATAGCATAGTGTAGCTTATTTCCCCTGGGAGTGATTATTACCACACCTGCCCCCGAGCCTTGTTCGTTCGACGCACCATCCACAAAGAGGTTCCACTTGATGTCTTCTGCCACTTCCGATTGCTCCTTACCTTCGTTGGTAGTGAATTCGGCAATGAAATCGGCCATGGCTTGCCCCTTGATGGCGGTGCGAGGATGGTAGGTAATATCATATTGACTTAGTTCAATGCACCATTTAAGTAGTCGCCCAAAAGTGTCGGGACGATGGAGTACCTGCCTCAGCGGTTGATCGGTTAGAACTCTGATGGAATGGGATTGAAAATAGTGTCGCAGTTTTCGTGATGTGATTAGCAAACAGTACGCTAGTTTCTCAAGTTTAGGATATCTGGCTTCCGCCCCTGTAAACCTCTTGCTTACAAAGTATACTGGCCGCTGCGTGCGTTCGTCTTCTCTAACCAATGCGGCGCTTAGAGCATGAGATGACACAGCAAGGTATAGGTATAGCTCTTCGCCTTTGTTCGGAGTTGAGAGTACTAGGGGTCTCTGGAGGTGTTCGATTAAGTTAAGGAAAGCTGTTAAGCATTCGTCAGTCCATTCGAATTTTCCTTTCTCTTTCTTTAGAGCTTTGAAGAAGGGGATGCATTTGTCGGTCGCTTTAGAGATGAACCTGCTCAAGGCGGCCACCTTCCCATTTAGGCTTTGCATTTCCTTTCGGGTAGAAGGTATCCTGATATCTTTCAGAGCTCGGACTTGTTCAGGGTTTGCTTCAATTCCTCTGGCATGGACGATGAATCCTAGAAACTTTCCTGATGATACTCCGAAGGAGCACTTCAGAGGATTCAGCTTCATTCCATATTGACGAAGTACTTGAAACATTTCATCCAGGTGGCTTACGTGATTGTCGGCTTCCCTTGACTTTACCAGCATGTCATCCACATAAACTTCCATAGTTTGTCCTATTAGCCCTGTAAACATCTTGTTGACGAGGCGCTGATAGGTGGCTCCTGCGTTTTTAAGTCCGAAAGGCATTACCTTGTAGCAGTACAATCCCCAGTCAGTGATGAAACTAGTGTGGTCTTGATCGGGAGCATGCATAGGAATTTGGTTATATCCTGAGTATGCGTCCATAAAAGATAAGAGTTCGTGCCCGGCTGTGCTGTCTACAAGCTGATCGATTCGGGGAAGTGGGAAGCAATCCTTCGGGCAGGCATCATTTAAGTTGGAGAAGTCAATGTATGTTCGCCACTTCCCATTAGCCTTCTTTACCAGCACCGGGTTGGCAATCCACCCTGGGTAGATGGCTTCTCGTATGAAGTCATTGGCAAGTAGGTTCTTTACTTCTTCATCGAGGGCTGCTGATCGTTCTGCCCCCATACTTCTCTTTCTTTGTTTTACGGGTGCCTTGGTAGGATCAATGTTTAATATGTGGCATGCTATGTCAGGGGAGATTCTGGTCATGTCAGCATGTGACCATGCAAATACATCCAAGTTGTGGCGGAGAAAGTCAATGAGTTGTTCCTTCAACTCTGCTTTTAGTTGGGACCCGATTTTCAATAGTCTACTCGAGTCATGTTTGTCTACAGATACAAATTCCATAGCCTCTGCAGGCTCGGCGGTGGACTCCTCCTCTTTGTCCCTGGGGTCTAATTCATTGAAAGGGTCGCTGGTATATCGAAGAGGAGGGGCTTTCTTTAGTTGCTATGCTTCCAAACTTTTTGTGCAGAGAGCAACCTCTACACTCTTCCCTTTATCCTTCTTGTGGTTGTTGCGAAGTTCAGTTACATAGTAGTCTCGAGCAACGTCCTGGTCTCCCTCTACTTCCCCTACTCCATTGTCCGTTGGAAATTTCATCTTTAGGCACCATGGGGCCAGGACAATTTGGAAGTCAGACAAGGCTGGCCTTCCTAAGAAGGCGTTGTAGGCCGAGTGGTTTTCTATCAGCACAAATGTCTGTTTCCGCACAACGGAGCGGGGATGACTTCCAATTTCAACAAAGAGGTCCAGTTGCCCGAGGGGCATCTTCACATCTCCAGTGAAATCGTGTAGTGGTTTATTGCAGGGAGAAACATCCTTTATTGATAGTTTCATTTTGTCGAATGCATGCTTGAATAGGATATTTACTGAGCTTCCAGTGTCTATTAGAATTCGGAAAACTTCGGCTGGACCGAGCCGGGCAGAGATAACCATGGGATCCATGTGAGGGTACTGCCTTCCCTCTAGATCACGCCTACTGAATGTAATGTCATCACTCTCTTTCCGCTTCGGGTGGCGCTCTTCTATAACAGAATTAACGCAGTCTTCATTGTTTCTAAGTGACTTTCCATATCTTTCCATCTCTGCCCAGCTTCTGTCGGCGATGTGTGGTCCTCTCGAGATGGTATAGACCACTATCTTCTCTTTACTGGAGCCGCTAGTGTTGTGATTTCCTCTGCCTATCTCTGGGGAGGGTAGACTTGGGTTCTCATTGGCAATAGCTGGAGTCCTGTTTTGACCTTTTACATAGCGTTCCAGTCTCTTCCTTCTGATGTGTTCTTCAATCAAGTCCTGGAGATGATGACATTCATTGGTATCATGCCCATGAGATTCGTGGAAGCGGCAGAACTTTCCAGACTTAAGTGCGTTATCTGATTCCTTCTTGTATGGTGGGCGTTTGTATCTAACTTCGTCTTGGGTGGCAAGGAAGATGTTTTCGACGGTTTCATTCAAAGGAGTGTAAGTGTCGAATCTCGGTCATGGCCGATATAAGCGCTTTTCTCCCTTCTTGCCCCCAGCATTGTCTCTAGAATCGTTTCTTCGAACGTCCTTTGCTACAGCGGGCGTGTTGCTGTGAGCTGCCTTATTTTGTTGCCCTGACTGCCCCTTAGTGGCAGCGTCTTCAAGCCTCATATATTTCCCGGCTTCATGGAAGAAATCAGATAAAGTAGCTGGTTTTTCTTTTGTCAATCTTCTAGCAAATTTAGTATCCGGATGCACACCACTACAGAGGGTCATTAAGATAAGCTTCTCATCGGCATCTTGGACTACGGCCGCTGCGGCATTGAATCGGGTTAGATATTGCTGGAGCTTCTCTCCAGGTTTCCGTTTGATACTGGATAAGGAATAAGCGTCCTTGGGCTGCTCCACATGAATGCGGAACTGGCTGATGAACTTTTCTTTCAACATCTCCCATGAGCTGATGGATCCTTGGGGTAGATGGCAGAACCAGGAGGTAGCTAGATCTGCTAAGAATAGCGGAAAGCATTTGCACAGCACTCCTTCTGTTGCTCCACTCATGAGCATATGCTGTGTGTATCTCTGTAAGTGTACAACGGGGTCAGAGGTTCCTTTGTAAGGTTCCATTGTTGGCATTTTTCATTCTCGGGGGGTGATGGCAATTTCGATATTGCGGGCGAAGGGGCTGATTACCCTAGCGCCTATCCCTCGATCTCTTTGATCCCGTTGGACGCACTCTCTGAACAGGCGCGCCATCCTTTCATCAGAATTTGGATCAGATAGAAATGAGTTCGGTTCTGCTCTGTGGGACTGATTCCGTCCAGATGACCTGCAGGGATGGTATCGTCTAGCATTCCTGATATTTTCCAGTGGCTGTCTTTGATCTTCTGGGAGCATGCTAGGGTCAGCTACAGTTGGCCCTTGCCTTGATCTTCCCCTGCTGGGTTCTGATCTAAGCACTTCCTCGGGTCCAACTTCGGGCTGGACTCTAGCTCGGCCCCGTTCACTGGTGTTTCCGTGGTTAGGCAGTATGACAGGCTCAGGTACAGTTGACCTTCGCCCGGTACCTCCCCCATTGGGTTCGGTTCCAAGCGTTTCCTCAGGTCTAACTTCGGGCTGAGCTCAGTCTCGACTCCTACCATGGCCGCTTCTGTCGTTAGCTCCTTCGAAGAAGGAAGATCTTTGTTGTCTCTGAGATCCTCCAGACTGGGACTCACCCCATGATTCAGTGTTGCGGTTGGAATCTTCAGCATCCCTTAAGCGTGACATGAGTTGGTCCACCAAGGCTTCCTGCTGGGATGTGAAGCGGTTAGTCACTTCAGCCACAACCCTGTCTAGATCTGCCCTAGTAATTGCTGCCGGCTGTTCTGTGGCAGGGGTTGTCGGATTTGCCTGACCTTCATTTGGTACTGCTGATAGAAGGGGGTGATTTACTTGATCTGTGACCACTGGATCTGGAAGACTGCTGGTTGCGATGTTTTTTCCTTTGTTAACATCTTTCTTCTGCTTGGGAGGCATGTCTTCCAAGCAATGTGCGACGCTGATAGGAAGAAAGTTAAGTGGGAGAAGCTAAAGTCTTGAGTTCAATTCTCAATGAAAGCACCAAAAATGTTTGCACAAAAAATGGGCAAACACCTCCAAGTCGTATGATTTAGTTGATTTTATGTTGTTTTTAGTGATCTGGATGATTTATGCAAATACGTAAAAAGCAGGGGCTAAACTGTAAAAGACACACAGATTTATAGTGGTTCGGCCAGAATGTGCCTACGTCCACTTTATATATTATTTCTCCTTTCTTGTTCAGATTACAAGTACAAAGCTTTGATACAAGTATATGAAAGTTGTTTGAAAGTTCTATCTGTGTTTGAGCTCTTAAACTTGTCCTCCATTGTTGTACCCATGTCCCTCTATTTATAGAGTGAGGCTGGGGGTAGGGGTCTTGGATGTATATAGCTGTTGGCGGGCCTGGGCCGATGTAATCTGGCCTGGCAGTGTTGGTTCGGCAACACCTTGGTCCGGTGATAAGAGGGACGTGGATTGGTTCGGTGGTGAGACTTTGGGTTTGGTTCGGTGGGCAGTGGAGTGGCTGGTCCGGTAGTGTGGAGCAAAGGTTGGAGTTTGATTCAGCGAAGGCTGGTCCGGTGACGCCTTGGATCGGCGGAGGTTGGTCCGGTGAGGCCTGGTACTAGTGTATTGGTTCGGTGGTAGGAGTGGTAGAGGCTGGTTCGGTGAGGGCTGCTTTGGAGTTGGTTCGGCAGGGATATGGCTTTGGTTCGGCAGTGCTGCCTTGGAGTTGGTTCGGCAGGGATATGGCTTTGGTTCGGCAGTGCTGCCTTGGAGTTGGTTCGGCAGGGATTGGCTCGGTCGAAACACACCCAACAGTTGTCGGAAACACAAAATTATACGGTGTATCCAAAAGAAAAGTTATAGTATAATCAAATAAGTTTTCAAAACTTCTTTCGTATCACAAAAGTATCGACTACAATTCAAGTTATGTTGTATTTTCCAAGGGTAGTCAATTGTGAACTGTAAACACAAGTGCAGGCGCACCTTATTAAACTCTATTTTCCGTCTAGCAAACGTCAAATTTCACAAAACTCGCTAAACAAAAGTTTTTGGTTATGTTCTAAGCTTTCCGCAATGGGCAAAATCGTCGAAATCGAATTAACCATTCAAAAGTTATGACCGAATGAATTCAGCCATGCTTATACGAAGTTTGCATCCAGGACAGCAATGTTAATTTTTTTAAAACATGTTCAAATACTTTTAAACATCAAAATTGTTGAGTTTCGGCATTCCCACGTACCGTACGCGTTCGCTTCACCGTGTCTATCCGGGGTCAATGGTTGAAGTCTCCCATGCCGGCGTCCCGATTGAACATCCCTCCATTGCCTCCATCGAGCATATAATCTGGTCTTGGCAACACATTGTAACAAAAGGAATCCCCAATGTTACGTGCCACCAATCCCATATATATACCACGATTATTCCGAATATCCAGCGATGTGGGACTTTAGTCTGTTCAATCCACACACCCACTCCATTTATAATGCGAGCCACACCTAACAATCTCCACCTTGGCGAACATTGCTCAAGTCACCTTGGAGTTATACTGAGTCCTCTTCGCAGGGAAGGCGGCTGCTACTTCGAGTTCTCATAAGCAGGAGAGCGGATGCTTAACCATATCTCCACCTTGACGAGCATCCCATGCTCAAGCCCCTTAGGAGCCATGCTTCGGTCATGCTGCATCATACCGGTCCCATCGAACCATGGAGCTCTGATACCATGTTGAGTTTCGGCATTCCCACGTACCATATGTGTTCGCTTCACCGTGTCTATCCGGGGTCAACGGTCGAAGTCTCCCATGCCGGCGTCCCGATTGAACATCCCTCCATCGCCTCCATCGAGCATATAATCTGGTCTTGGCAACACCTTGTAACAAAAGGAATCCCCAATGTTACGTGTCACCAATCCCATATATATACCACGATTATTCCGAATATCACGCGATGTGGGACTTTAGTCCGTTCAATCCACGCACCCACTCAATTTACAATGTGAGCCACACCTAACAAAAATTCTGTAAAGCGACGAATACGAAAGTTACTCCATATTAAAATATCTTTCAAATGAAAGAACATTCATCAAAATCGGATAAAACAATCAAAAGTTAGGAATAAATGAGTTCAGCCATAACAAATGCAAAGTAGATTCATAATATCTGAACCTTGTCATCGCTTTGGACCTACATGAGTCACACAAGCATAGACTAGTACATGAAAGATAATCTTGAGAATATCTGTACATAAAATCATAATGAAATGTGGCATTTAGTGAAGAGTTAAATCTTTCAATCCATAAGAAGAGGTTATCGTAAAAGGTAAGGTAAGTGAAACGAAAATTGATATGGTTTATCACTCAAAATGTTTAGCAACAATGAACTTCTATATTAATGGGGAAGCAGCTATATGATCTGCAATCAAATCAAGAGTTTGGAAACTTCAATTCTGGCAATTAGGCTAGCAAATAAAATCAAAGCAACTCACACTTCATACTGTTACAAACCAAAATACGAATGCTTTGAAGGAGTTTGAGGTCTAAACAAGCAACAGTACCAAGGAAGAGCCTCCATATACCATGTGTAAAAATATAAAACACAGACAGAGCCACAGACTACAGACATTCAAGAGTTAAAAGCACAAAATCCTACTAGCCCAACACAAAAGCATTGGCATAAACATAGGGATGTGCACTAAGGTTGCCTAAATGGCAATAATATAAACATGAGAATGCATTATACAAATATCATAAAAGCAAAGAAAATCCCACTATATAAGTTAAGTTGTTTCTAAATCATCAACCCTCAAATAAATACAAACTATAATCCTTACGGACATTATATTTAAACATTTAAAATGAGAATGAAACTACAGATAATAATACAATAAAATAATGGGTAGATTAAGAAAATCTGATACAAAACCAGGAAAAATGATTAATTATTATTATTATTATTATTATAAAATGGGCAGTTGATTCTAGATAATATGGAGTGATAGGTTAAAATATAACCTCTTGCTCATGTTGTGGAAAATTCTAATTTGAGACCACTCAAATCAAAACACCAAAGCACAGCGGAAAACGAGATCGTGTTATGAAGTGCAAAAACAACCAATCAATATCTCAATCCAAAACTCAATCCAATCCAAAACCAATCACAATCTCCAAACAAGCAATAGATAATCAAAGCAATAACGATAAAATAAATCACAAATCGATTTATAGTGGTTCCACTAACGCCTTGTTAGTGTACATCCACTTTGAGAGAGAGCCTTTATTAATACCAATGAGAAGAGTACAAGAGATTGATTACAATGATCAAAATTCTAATAGAACTGATTTGTGGAGAAGAGAATTGAAGAAAATTAGATTTAGATAAAACCCTAATTAGTGGAGGATAAACCCTAGTAAACCCTTAATCTACCGTCGTCTCGAATCTTAAAAATAGCTTGTATAGTGAACCATCCTTCGTTGACAAATACCTGATTTTCCCCTTGAAGCCCTACAAGCGAATACACAAATTCTGGGCCGAAAAAACAAAACTGCACCATGATAGACGTCTGTCACAAACCTCTCAAATGTCTTTCGCAACTTTCGAGCTGTAGTAAGCCAGCTGACAGATGTCTGTCACAAGATGACAGACCTATGTCAAAACTCCCGGGTTACCAAAACCCAGAGCTCAGACGTTTATCACTTTGTGACAGACATCCGCCAACTGTTGTTCCACCAGCACTCTTCCTTTTTCGCCATATCTTCCTCCTTCGAGCTTCAATTTGCTAACCGTTTTCACCGTTATAAAGCTACTTCCGACCTCTTCAATTCTCCATATAGTTTCGCAAAATTCAACACTCCACCATGTCACTATATCCATCTCTAACTCCAATGGTACCATACCATCATCAACAACCGATAGCACCAACTATCACCAATTCTACCTTTAACCAAACATGAATGCTTTCCCAATGAGCTCCGACAAAGCCACCGCCTATTGCACTCCAGTAATGAGCTCGGACTAAGCCCCTGCCTACTAACGAAGTGTTGAAAACATTTAATCCTAAACGGTCTCACCAAAGACTAAAGTGCTAAGGAGTGTAAACTAGCACTCACCTAGAAGATAGAATCACAATCTCTCACCGATACTCTTCCTCATCCATAACCAAGCTCCTCTCTTAAACATGCCACCCCATGGCACCTAGCACTTCAACAAGCGAATCAAGTTCGAGCAATGCTCGAACTTCACAACCGGCAATGCCTTAGTGCACATATCCACCGCTTTATCCTTTGTGTGCACTTTCCAAAGATATACTTGCTTATCTTCATCCATGGCTACTAAAAATGACTCTCTCACTTCAATATGCTTAGTCCATGAGCTAAATGCCAAATTCTCCACCAAGTAAATAGCACTATGGTTATCACATCGAACGTGACACTATCATGCTCGCATCCCAAGTCACACAACAATCGCCTCAAGTAAAGTGCTGCATTTGCCGCCTCCACCGCGGCTATCAACTCCGCCTCCATAGTGGATAAAGCAACTATGGTCTGCAATCTCGATCTCCAACTTATGGCTGTACCACCAAGTGTGAAGACATATCCAGAAGCTGATTTTCTTCGATCCCTATCACCGGTGTAGTCCAATCACAATAACCAACCAACTTGCAGTTCATTCCCTTACTACTGCCGAAAACAAAACCTGAGATAATGAACCTCTAAGGTATCTCAATATAAGTTTCAAAGCTTCCCAATGCGATTTCCTTGGATTAGCCATATACCGACTAACCCTCCCGACGACATTTGCAATATCGGGCCTTGTACATACCATAGCATACATTAGACTTCCAACCACACTAGCATATGGCACCTTTGCCATATAAGTCTTGTCTTTCTCCAAGATAGGTGATCCCTTATACGAAAGCTTCATTAGCAAAGGTAAAGGTGTATTTGACCCCTTTGCATTCTCCATGCTAAATCTGTTGAATATGCAAGTATATGATTTTTGTTTGATGATAATAAACATATATATATATATATACATTTAAATGTATTTGTTATTTTACTATTATATTTTTCACATAATTAAATAAATATTTGCTGAATAAAATAAATAACACAGAATTTAAATTCAAACAAATATTTTATTACAATTTTGAATAGTACAAATTTGAGCTCTCACTATATATACATAACTTTCAATTACAATACAATTTCGAATACATCACAATTTTTCACTAAACAATTGTTACATATATTTGCACCTCACTACATATCACTAATTAACTCGTATTTGATCTTCAACTCTATTCCAGTATGAATCCAGCATCTGAATTATCTGCAAAATAAACACTGACGCAGTAAAATTGAAAAAGAAATATTTTTGCAGTGTAAAATAAAATGTGTTTTTTGAAAATATTATTTGCCTCAGTTATTTGGGTTGTTCGTCATCATTTAATTCTGAATTCATCAAACATGAATAACCTGTGACATGCACAGTGTATCATTGTACATGCCACAAGGCTATGCACACCGATATACACTTGATAAAACTGCAGGTACATGTGAGCACAAGGTCAAACCCGAGCTATAAGCTGGATTCAACTCAGGTGCACGCAATACAACATAAACACCTCAAATATACACATGAGAGCAAACAAGTATGGCTCGAATAATACAAAACTGAAGTGGCTATAGTTCAAGTCCACAACAACAACATGAAACCACTTGAATAACAAACCAATGGGTCAAGACAACTAAAACAACTCGACCAGTCCAAAATCAACAATGAACCAATACAAAAGGTGGTGAACAGCACATAAAGGAGGCAAACAAGTATACATATGTAAAGATATCAAGTGAAGGCCACACAAGTTCAACTGTATACAAGTGCAAACTGCAATAGTCAATGGTTCAAATGACAAACAACATATACATATATGCAACCAAGTTGGACATAAAAATACACACTTGAACCAGACACAATGCAACAGAGGTGGCAACATGCAAACAAATGTACACAAGACTCAATACTACAAATACCAAAAGCAGCAACAAAGTGTACAGGTAAACTAAAGAATTCAACCAAGTGAAGTCTCCAAGAGAAAAACAATGAAGCATGGTCAGATTTCAAACCAAACTCAGTTCAACATACAACAGTGATGAACCAGACCATCAACCAAAGTGCAGACAAGTTCCAAAATCAAGATGAAGTTCAAGTGAAACCAAAAGGCACATGTCAACAGTTGTAACTTCAAACTACATGGTGCAACAAACATACATATATATATACACATATGCATACACACACACACACACACATATATATATATATATGAACATGAATTCAATGACCGAAGCCTCAATTTCAAATAGTAACAAATAAACATGCAGTGCACAACATTTCAGTGCAGACTGCAAAGACAACAGTGATGCACATACATATATATAGTGTTATATACACATGTATACATATATACATATATATGTATACATGTATATAGTTCAGAAAGCATCACACCAAATGTAAGTCCAAAAACAGCAACTAGCACATGTATATACACAGTGCAGACTCAAGGAAATATGCAACTGAATACAAGTGCAGATTTCAACATTTCAGACTACAAGATCAAATACAAGTATGTGGAACAAAACCAAGTGCAAACTCAATTGAAACAAGGAACCAGTAATATACGCCAATGATCAAAGTCAATGTCGCAGGAATTTCTATCTGACAATATCATATTTTAAATAACAAAGTCAAAGCCGTGGTGGCCAAGGTGATAAGGAATCGATCAAGTCAGTGTCAAAACCAGGAAATAACAAAAATCGAAAGAGTCCAGATTATCATTTCAAATGGCCGAAGTCAAAGCAGAAAAGAACGGAACCAAAACCAAAGCAAACTCAAGCCATGGTAATCAAGCAAAGGACATCAAAAAAATATTCGAAATTGAACCAGTCAGGAATAATCATACGCACTTAAGCAAAATCTAACGGCAGAGAAAAATTATCAGACGAATTTAAGCAAACGATAATTTAGGTAATTAAACCCTATAAATACCATTAACATTATCGCCCTACAGTGAATCAAGTTCAAGCATATCAACGAGAATAAAGAAATCGCATACCAGTTCACTCAATTCGAACTCGATCGAGAAGCAGTCGTATGCAAATCAAAGCGACAGTTTGATTGACGAAATAAATGAAAGGAAGATCATCTTTCAATCAACAAATTTTAATCGGCGGCCACAAATTTCCAGAAGCCCTAAATCATGAAAGAGGAATAAAGGATTGAACGAAAGAGATACGGGCCGAAGAAATAAACAAAGAAAAGGGGGACAATTTTTATCACTATGTTCATTTCTTTTGGGCTGGTTTTGATAAATAGTATTGGGCTTTTATTTTTAAATTAGGGTTTTGTGTTTTAAGTTATTTTCATTTGTAATTTACTTTCAAACTTTTGTAAAATTCTAGTCGTGTGACTAGAGGACGAACTATGGTGGTGTAGTTCGAGAATTCGCAACTCAGTGGCTGAGTTGTGGCAAGGTTTTGAGCGTAGAGTTAGATTAGTCGATAGCGGGTGTTGCGAGTTTACGTGTGTAAGCGTCTGACTACTTAATTTCTATTATAAACTTTGGGGGCAGCACGTAGGCAGAGTTTTGCCGAAGCTGGGTAAATCTGTGTTGTTCTATTTCTGCTTTTATTATTCTGCTATTATATGTGCTGCAATTATTTTATATATTTCCACATTAATTTTTATAATTATTAGTATCACCCTATTCGCCCCCCATGGTGAAATCGATCCTATAAGTGGTATCAAAGCTAGTAACAAAAGCCAATTTTTGTTTTAAAAATTTGATTTTTCAAAAACAAATTTTTGTTTCAATTTTTTTTAAATGGCTTCTTTTAATAATGCTTTTGCCGAGGATCAGTCCATAGTTAGACCACCAATGTTCAATGGTGAATATTGTTACTGGAAAAATAGAATGAAAAATTTTCTGAAAACCATTGATGCTTGGAATATAGTTGAGACAGGATATAGGACACCAACTATAGTGGTAAATAATTAGGAAATAGAAAAGCTGATGGATCAATGGACAGACCTTGAAAATAAACTATAGAATGCTAACGCTAAAGCTATGAATTCTATTATTTGTTCATTAGATCAAATTGAGTTTAGTCGTGTCTCACATTGTCTAACTAAGCAGGAAATATGGCACACATTTGAAGTGACTCACGAAGGAACGTCTCAAGTCAAAGAATCTCGCCTTGCCATGCTTAGTAGCGAATACGAGAACTTCACAATGGCCAAGGATGAAAATGTTAAAGAGCTGTATAAATGACTTTCCAATCTCGTATACAAATCAAAAGCTCTCGGAAAATCATATACAGAGTTGGGAATAGTCCAAAAAATCCTCAGAGTCCTTCCACGAAATTTTGAAGCCAAAGTCATTGCTATTCAAGAATCAAAGGATTTGAAACAGATTAAAGTCGAAGAACTTATTGGAAATCTCACCACTTATGAGCTAAAAATGAAATTCAAGGAAGAACGCGAAGGAGGTGATACTCGAAAGAAATCAATAGCTCTCAAAGGAAAAACGGAAAGTGATGATGATGGTGATAATGATGGAGCAGCTGAATTGACACTATTAATAAAGAAATTCAAAAAGTGGAACCACAAATACGGAAATCCAGCTCTAAATCAACAATTGAAAAGCAGAATAGTCAAAGTATTAGACAACCCAAAAGAGCAGGAGATCATTTGTCACAAGTGCAACAAACTCGGTCATATCAAGCCCAATTGTCCTCAGAATCGACTCAGCTAAGGAAAGAAACCGATAAGGAGAAGTTTTGCAGCTACTTGGGATGAAACTGATGAAAGCACTAGCAGTGAAAATGAAAATGCAAAACTGTGTCTTCAAGGAGAAATAACTGACAGTGATGATGACGAGCTAAGCGAGGTATCAAAACTTACTCATTCAGAATTACTTATATATTTTCATGAGGTAAATGGCTGTTTCAAACGACTTAGGGAGAAGTACGCTAAAATTGAATCACAAAGAGATAGTTTAATAGAACTGAACAAACAGCTTGACTAATTGGTTAAAAACTATCAAAACAAGAGCCCTAAGTGTGATAAGTGTCCATCATTTGAAGAAGAAATTAAAAAATCAGAAATTAAAATTAAATCACTTGAAAATGAAATTTTGATTTTGAAAGAAAGTGAAAATACTAGGAGAAAAAATTCTATTAAAAAGTGCACTCAATTATTGAATGAAAATGAATCTCTCAAAACACAAGTCCAACAATTGTCTACAACTTTAGGAAAATTTTCCAAAGGAGAAAGATCGGCAAATATGCTATTAGGGAAATAAACTGTTAATACTATTAGACAAGGACTTGGGTATAATCAATCTGAACGTGTTAGAAGTGAAATTAATCAAGTCAATTCCAAGTGCACAATTTGTGGAAAAACTGGACACAATCACAATATATGCTGGTATAGACCCAAACACGTGAAAACCATTCCAATTTGGGTTCCAAAAGGCACGAATATAAAATCCCTTAAAGTCAAACAAATCTGGATGCCAAAAGGAACAAATATAAATAGTCTTGGGTCTACACAAACATATTTTTCAAAATCTGTTGCCACTTACAACCATGGACCTATAAAAACAAATAGGTCACAAAAAACTTTTCTCGTCTAAGTATGGTGGCAGGCTAAGGAACAACAACAGTGTTACCTGGTTTCTGGCTGTTCCAGGCACACGACGAGCAACAAATCAAAGTTCCTTAGCCTAGTACAAATGTGACAGAATCACAATGAGTAACAACGAAAAATTATCGTGAGGGTAAAATAGGTAACGGTATATTTATCTTGAACGATTTATTAAATGTGAAAATCTGCACTGTAATCTAATTTAATTCAGCCAGTTATGTGGTATGGAAATGAATGTTGATTTGAATTATGCAAAATTGTTGGTAATTTATATTTTTATGCCGAGAACACTATAAGTGCCTCTTGAGTCTTTAAATTGGTTCATATAGATTTGTTTGGACTAATGATGGTGTCTTATTGGTTGATGATTATTCTAGATACTCGTGGATATATTTGTTGCACACTTCACGGTTTGGTCTTTGGTATCCATCCAATAATTTTGAGATAAAACAGAATTCAGATGCAGATTACACTAGTAGCCAAGTTGATAAAAAAATTACTAGTGGAAAGTGTTTTATGTTGAGAAATCCATTAGTTGCATCAATTTCAAAGAAAATATCTACATATTTTTCATTTCAACTGATTTTCAATTAGCAGACATTTTTTTTAAATAACACCCCTTCCAGAAAATAATTTTTGTCGACTTTGTTTCAGATTAGTCATTTTAGAAAATTTGATTTTATAATTTTGATCTTAAATGACTACATTAACTAATCTGACTCCCTACTGATTATTGAAAAGATAAATAGTGATTGAAAAAGTGATGAGTGTTGATATTAATCATATATTATGACTTGAGACAGTGTATTTAGCAAATTTCTATTAAAAATTTAAACAAGATTTATAATAACTTTTGTTGGTAAAAATTACATGACCATCTCTATTTCTATCATATTTCTAACGTCCATCACTCATCAAAATACAATATAGTATGTCAAAATTTTGTATTTTAGACAGGAAATTATTCTTTTTTTCTTAATATCCAAATTATTCACTCTCATTTAAAAGTCCTCACGGTTATGCATGGTTGAATTACTTGGAATATTTGTTTATGTGCTTTCATGCTCATTTAAAAGTCCTCACAATTATGCATGGTATGGAACACATATCAAAATTGGTTATTAAATAGATGAGTTGATTCTAATCCTATTTAAAAGTCCTCACGGTTATGCGTGGTTAGAAGATACTTGAATTTTTTTTGTTTTTTAAAAAAAAAATTGGGAATACTACTAATAGGTCAACCATGCATTTTTAACCAATTGGTCAAGCTGTTTGTTCAGTTCTATTAAACTATCTCTTTGTGATTCAATTTTAGCGTACTTCTCCCTAAGTCGTTCGAAACAGCCATTTACCTCATGAAAATATATAAGTAATTCTGAATGAGTAAGTTTTGATACCTCGCTTAGCTCGTCATCATCACTGTCAGTTATTTCTCCTTGAAGACACAGTTTTGCATTTTCATTTTCACTACCAGTGCTTTCATCACTTTCATCAGTTTCATCCCAAGTAGCTGCAAAACTTCTCCTTATCAGTTTCTTTCCTTAGCTGAGTCGATTCTGAGGACAATTGGGCTTGATATGACCGGGTTTGTTGCACTTGTGACAAATGATCTCCTGCTCTTCTGGGTTGTCTAGTACTTTGACTATTCTCCTTTTCAATTGTTGATTTAGAGCTGGATTTCCGTATTTGTGGTTCCACTTTTTGAATTTCTTTATTAATAGTGTCAATTCAGCTGCTCCATCATTATCACCATCATCATCACTTTCCGTTTATCCGTGGTTAGAAGATACTTGAATTTTTTTTTTGTTTTTTTTAAAAAGAAATTGGGAATACTACTAATCTCATTTAAAAGTCCTAACGGTTATGCATGGTTAGTAGATATTCAAATTCCTGATATAAATAAACCACAAATAGACACAACTATATGGTTTTATATACCCACATCACCCCTATCATTCTAAAGTGGAATATGCGCCTAACAGAGTATTTATGATTTTTTTTGATTTTTTATTGAAATTTAATATTTATACTCGATTGGGTATTAATATTGTATTAATTTCTATCATTTTATCTCTATTTTTCTAACATTATTACTCTTTTGCTGATAGCAAAAGGGGGAGAGAGAAGTTAAGATTTTGGTTGTCAAATAATTCAAGTCATATTTTTTATTTGCATATTCTCATCTAAGTTTATTTGCATATTTTTATTTATTTTAATGCATATATGAAGGGGCAGCTTTGGTGTAGGGGGAGCATTCAAATAGGGGGAGCAAATAGAATGATCAAATACATTTAATAAATTCAAAATCTAAAATATATGTTTGTTATCATCAAAAGGGGGAGATTGTTGAATATGCAAGTATATGATTTTTGTTTGATGATAATAAACATATATACATACATTTAAATGTATTTTTTAATGTACTATTTTATTTTTCACATAATTAAATAAATATTTGCTAAATAAAATAAATAACACAGAATTTAAATTCAAACAAATATTTTATTCAAACAAATATTTTATTACGATTTTGAATAGTACAAATTTGAGCTCTCGCTATATATACATAATTTTCAATTACGATATAATTTCGAATACATCACAATTTTTCACTATACAATGTTACATACATTTGCACCTCACTACATATCACTCATTCACTCGTATTTTATCTTCAACTCTATTCCAGCTTGAATCTAGCATTTGAATTATCTGCAAAATAAACACTGACGCGGTAAAATTAAAAAAGAAATATTTTTGCAGTGTAAAATAAAATGTGTTTTTGGAAATATTGTTTGCCTCAGTTATTTGGGTTGTTCGTCATCATTTAATTCTAAATTCATCAAACACGAATAACCTGTGACATGCACAGTGTATCACTGTACATGCCACAAGGCCGTGCACACCGATATACACTTGATAAAACTGCAGGGACAGGTGAGCACAAGGTCAAACCCGAGCCATAAGCTGGATTCAACTCAGGTGCACGCAATATAACATACAACACCTCAAATATCCACATGAGAGCAAATAAGTATGGCTCGAACAATACAAAACTGAAGTGGCTACAGTTCAAGTCCACAACAACAACATGAAACCACTTGAATAACAAACCAATGGGTCAAGGCAACTAAAACAACTCGACCAGTCCAAAATCAACAATAAACCAATAAAAAAGTGGTGAACAGCACATAAAGGAGGCAAACAAGTATACAAATGTAAAGATATCAAGTGAAGGCCACACAAGCTCAACTATATACAAGTGCAAACTGCAACAGTCAATGGTTCAAATTACAAACAACATATACATATATGCAACAAAGTTGGACATAAAAGTACACACTTGAACCAGACACAATGCAACAGAGGTGGCAACATGCAAACAAATGTACACATGACTCAAGACTGCAAATACCAAAGGCAATAACAAAGTGTACAGGTAAACCAGAGAATTCAACTAAGTGAAGTCTCCAAGAGAAAAACAATGAAGCATGGTCAGATTTCAAACCAGACTCAATTCAATATACAATAGTGATGAACCAGACCATCAACCAAAGTGCAGACAAGTTCCAAAATCAAGATGAAGTTCAGTTGAAACCAAAATGCATATGTCAACAGTTGTAACTTCAAACTACACGGTGCAACAAACATACATACACACACACACACATATATGAACATGAATGTAATGAATGAAAGCCTCGACATCAAATAGCAACAAATAAATATGAAGTGCACAGCATTTCAGTGCAGACTGCAAAGACAACAGTGATGCACATACATATATACAGCGTTATATACACATGTATACATATATACATATATATATGTATACATGTATATAGTTCAGAAAGCATCACACCAAATGCAAGTCCAAAAACAGCAACTAGCACATGTATATACACAGTGCAGACTCAAGGAAATATGCAACTGAATACAAGTGCAGATTTCAACATTTCAGACTACAAGATCAAATACAAGTATGTGGAACAAAACCAAGTGCAAACTCAATTGAAACAAGGAACCAGTAATATACGTCAATGATCAAAGTCAATGTCGCAGGAATTTCTATCTGCCAATATCAGATTTTAAATAACAGTCAAACCCGTGGTGGCCAAGGTGATAACAGGAATCGATCAAGTCAGAGTCAAAACCAGGAAATAACAAAAATCGAAAGAGTCCAGATTATCATTTCAAATGGCCGAAGTCAAAGCAGAAAAGAACGGAACCAAAACCAAAGCAAACTCAAGCCGTGGTAATCAAGCAAAGGAAATCAGAAAAATATTCGAAATTGAACCAGTCAGGATTAATCATATGCACTCAAGCAAAATCGAACGACAGAGAAAAATTACCAAACGAATTCAAGTTCAAGCATATCTACAAGAATAAATAAAGGAAATCGCATATCAATTCATTCAATTCGAACTCGATCGAGAAGCAGCCGTATGCAAATCAAAGTGATAGTTTGATTGACGAAATAAACCAAAGAAAGATCATCTTTCAATCAACAAATTTGAATCCGCGGCCTCAAATTTCCAGAAGCCCTAAATTGTGAAAGTGGAATGAAGGATTGAACGAAAAAGATACGGGCCGAAGAAATAAACAAAAAAAGGGGGATAATTTTTATCACTGCGTTCATTTCTTTTGGGCCGGTTTTGATAAATAGTATTGGGCTTTTATTTTTAAATTAGGGTTTTGTGTTTTAAGTTGTTTTCATTTGTAATTTACTTTCAAACTTTTGTAAAATTCTAGTCGTGTGACTAGAAGATGAACTACCATGGTGTAGTTCGAGAATTCGCAACTCAGTGGCTGAGTTGTGGTAGGGTTTTGAGCGTAGAGTTAGGTTAGTCGATAGCGGGTGTCGCGAGTTTACGTGTGTAAGCGTCTGACTACTTAATTTCTAGTAGAAACCTTGGGAGCAACACATAGGCAGGGTTTTGCCGAAGCTGGGTAAATATGTGTTGTTCAATTTCTGCTTTTATTATTCTGCTATTATCCGTGCTGCAATTATTTTATATATTTCCGCATTAATTTTTATAATTATTAGTATCACTCTATTCACCCCCCCCTCTAGGGTGAAATCGATCCTACAAAACCGGCAAATCACTTTCTCTATATACTCGTTTTGAGGCAATTTCAACTCAAAATGCTTTCGATCCCTTTCTATTTCCATGCCTAATATCCTCTTTGCTTC
Organism: Allium fistulosum; assembly: GCA_030737815.1. Lineage (NCBI taxonomy): Eukaryota > Viridiplantae > Streptophyta > Magnoliopsida > Asparagales > Amaryllidaceae > Allium > Allium fistulosum. The sequence goes on from CM060903.1 coordinate 907,437,027, forward strand.
TCCAAGATCCTTCATTTCGAACTCCGATTTCAAACTCAGTTTTAATTTGTTGATTTCATTCTTACCCTTAGAAGCAATGAGCATGTCATCCACATACAAGAGTAAACACCCAATAATCATTTTCCAACTTCTTGAAATATACAAATGCATCCTTGATGATTCTATCAAAACCATTTTCAAGCATAAAATGATCAAATCTCTTGTACCATTGTCTAGGTGATTTCTTTAAACCATACAGTGATTTCTTTAACTTGCAAACCAAATTTGATTTACCATCCACAATAAAACCTTCCGGTTGCTCAATGTAGATATCTTCATCCAAGTCACCATGCAAGAAGGCGGTTTTCACATCAAGTTGCTCTAACTCCAAGTCGTGAATAGCAACTATAGCAAGTAATATCCGTATTGAAGTATGGCGCACAACCGGTGTGAATATCTCATCATATTCATTTCCCTTCCTTTGTGCAAACCCCTTAGCCACTAGTCTAGCTTTGTATCTCCCATCGTCCTTCACTTTGTATATCCATTTGCACCCAATAGCACGGTTTCCTTTAGGAAGTGGAATCGAATCCCAAGTTTGATTCTTCAACAATGGTTGCATCTCTTTCTCCATGGCACAAATCCACTTCGAGCTATCACTCGACTCCATGACGTCATCAAGGTCCATCAGCTCATCTTGAACTACGTGAAGAGCATAGTCCAAATTATCACAAAAGCTAAGATAGTTCCAATCACCATACCTATCGGGTGGCCTTATAACACGATGACCCACCCGACTAGTAATACCATCACTCAAACTCCTTTCGGCTCCACCTTGAACTGAATCCTCTCTAGAATCATGTACATCACCAACACTACTAGAGGAACCATGTGGACTATGTGTTGTTACATCAACTGCTTCCTCCTCACAAGCATCTCCAACTACTCTACTCCTTGGACAAAATGCGGGACTAACTTCCTTCTCCTTTGATTCACCATGAACCAAATCTGCAACATCCGATGAGCTTTCATTCTTCTTGAACAAAGCCGATTCATCAAAAGTAACATGATGAGAATTCACAACCTTCTTTGTTTCTGGATTCCATATCCGATAGCCTTTTACACCGCTCGTATAACCAAGCAAGACCCCTTTGAAAGCTCTAGGCTCAAGCTTATCGTTTCTTGGATCATGCACATAAACCGGACTACCAAACACACGAAGATAACTCAAGTCAATATTCTTTCCTTTCCACACTTCCCTCGGAATTTTGTTACCAATATCCGAACACGAAATTCGATTAATAATATGCACCGCGGTTGACAAAGCTTCAGCCCAAAATACCTTAGACAAACCCGATGTCAATCTCAAGCATCGAGGTTTCTCAAGCAGAGTATGGTTCATCCTCCCCGCAACACCATTCGACTGCGGATCTCCTGGTGTAGTAAAATGCCTCTGAATACCATGATGCTTGCAAAACTCCAAGAACTCTCCAAAAACATACTCTTCACCATTGTCGGACCTTAGAACCTTCAAAGACTTTCCACTCTCATTCTCAACCAGAGCTTTCCATGCTTTGATCTTTGCAAATGCCTCCGACTTGGCCTTCATTACTTACACCCATACCTTTCGAGAAAAGTCATCAATAAATGAAATATAATAGCGAGCTCCCCCAAAAGAAGCTACTGGTGCCGGTCCCCAAATATCCGTGTGAACATACTCAAGAACCCTTCTCGAATCATGTTTTCCTTCACCGAATGATGCTTTAGTTTGCTTGCCCATGACACATTCCTCGCAAAACTCAAGTTTGTTGAAACTCTCTCGGTCGATCATCTCCCTCTTCCAAAGAATATCCAAACTCCTCTCCCAAACATGACCTAACCTCAAATGCCACAACCTAGTCGCATCCAAGCCACGAGAACTATCAACTTCCACACAAGTTTCACCTTCTATAGTCACTCCTTGAAGCAAATAAACGCCATGAGTCCTAGCACCCTTCACCACCACAAGCGCACCCTTCGAAACCCGCAAGCTATCACTCTCAATAGTGATCTTACAACCTAAAGAATCCAGCTGCCCCAAAGAGATAAGAGACTTTCGAAGTCCTGAAACATAGCGTACATTAGTGAGAGTACAAACCACTCTGTCAAACATCCAAATTTGCATGGAACCAATGCCTTTCGACTTACAAATAGCACCATTACCCATAACAAATAAATTTCCTTCTTTGTTGACATAAGCAAAAAACAATTCCTATTCGGCGTCATATGATAAGACGCTCCCGAATCGAGCACCCATTCACTACCCAAAACATCTGATGCTACTGTCGTCAACACATCTACGTCTTCCTCACCAACTCCACTCTCCACCGCTATGGATGAAGATGCCACTTCCTTCTTTGCCTTCTCCTTGTCCAGACACTCATTCTTCCAATGGCCGGGCTTCTTACAAATATATCACTTGGCCTTTCTTTCCTTCGACTTTCCTCTCCACCAGGGTTCCTTGATTTAGAACGTCCTCGGTTCTCCTTCTTCGCATATCCCTCCTTCTCCATAAATAAACCGTGACCACTACTAGCACCACTACTTCCATCTCCCAACTCCTTCATTTGATCCTGCAACTTCTCGCTAAGAAGACCTGTTTTGACATCATCTAGAGTCAAAGTATCCCGACTATAGATCAAACTATTTGAGAAACTCGTATAACGGTCCAACAACAAACACAACAATATCATCGCCTTTTGTTCTTCCTCAATCTTCAAATCTACTGCTTTCATCTTCATTATCAAATCATTAAAAATATTCAAGTGCGCCTTTAGCGAAGTACCTTCCTTCATCTTATAGGTTAAGAACATTCGCAACAAGATCAAACGACTAGTTAGTGACTTCTTCATATACAACTCCTCCAACTTGTCCCAAATACCCTTAGCGGTAGTCTCACCACTAATTTCGGAGATAACATTCCCTCCCATAGCAAGTTGAAGTATAGTGAATTCCCACTCTTCCATTTCCTCTCTCTCAACATCCGAGATGTCTGCCGGTAACAAATGTGTGTCAAACACTACCTGATGCACCCGATTCCTCCTTAGAACTGCTTTCATCTTCTATTGCCACTTTTCAAAATCATTATCGCCATTCCACTTGTCAATAACCAATTGTGATCCCGAAGCTGCGTACGATCCATATACATAATCCGCTACTCCACTTAGATTAACCATTGAGGAACTACCTGAGGTATTATCTGATTTTGGCATTTTCACAACCACCTACTAACACCCAAAGCTCTGATACCAAATGTTGTGGAAAATTCTAACTTGAGACCACTCAAATCAATACCCCAACGCACAGTGGAAAACAAGATCGTGGTAAGAAGTGCAAAAATAACCAGTCAATATCTCAATCCAAAACTCAATCTAATCCAAAACCAATCACAATCTCCAAACAAGCAATAGATAATCAAAGCAATAACGATAAAACAAATCACACACCGATTTATAGTGGTTCCACTAACGCCTTATTAGTGTACATCCACTTTGAGAGAGAGCCTTTATTAATACTAATGAGATGAGTACAAGAGATTGATTACAATGATCAAAATTCTAATAGAATTGATTTGTGGAGAAGAGAATTGAAGAAAATTAGGTTTAGATAAAACCCTAATTAGTAGAGGATAAACCCTAGATTAAACCCTTAATCTCCTGCCATCTCGTAGTCTCGAATCCTGAAAATAGTTTATATAATGAACCATCCTTCATTGACAAATACCTGATTTTCCCCTTGAAGCCCTACAAGCGAATACAAAAATTTGGGGCCGAAAAAACAAAATTGCACCGAGACAGACATTTGTTACAATCTCTTAGACGTCTGTTATAAAATCTCAGAAGTCTGACGCAACTTTCGGGCTGTAGTAAGCTTGTTGATAGACGTTTGTCACAAGATGGCTCACGTCTATCATAACTCTCAGGTTACCAAAATCCGGAGCTCAGACGTCTGTCACTTTGCGACAGACATCCGTCACCTATTGTTCCAGCAGCACTCTACCTTTTTCGCCATATCTTCCTCCTGCGAGCTCCAATTTTCGAACCGTTTTCACCGTTATAAAGCAACTTCTGAACTCTTCAATTCTCCATACAGTGTCGCCAAAATTCAACAGTGAAAACATAAGGGAATGATTCAATGAATTCATGGATCCACCTGTAACAATTTTTTTCTTTTCCTTATCCAAATTGATTTCAGCTCCCACCTTTCAATACTCAGTTCTTTATTTATAAATATATTTCAGTGTGGTTAGAAATTTAATCTCTAGACTATACATAAAATTCATAAAGATAATCTGAACAAATTGTTAGCTATTGGCCAGTATTTACCTTATATGTAAGAATAAGCATAATTGTTATCATGTCAACTAAACAAACTATTTTACTTTTACAACAATGTAAAACCTCTGCATTTGCATATACTCTGTAAGAATATGAGCTTATGTTCTTCATATTGCACATCATCATAGGCCAGAAAAAGCAATATTTTTTTTTGCATGTTGTAAATACTCTATACCTTGTGTACATATTGGTGTGCTCTAAGCTCGTGTAGTTAGTGTAGACAATGAATAACCTTTAGATGACAAATCAATGCAAATCTTATATTATTATCTATCTCACATTCTCATTTAACTGGGACTTGAAATAGCATGCATCTAATGTAGTTACTTCTAACTCTAAGAACATATACTTAAAATAGGAACCCAAATCTATTACATACAATAATACATCCTTATAGTGAAATTTTATGATAACAATTCATGCAACAAAATCTCTAAACCTTGAGAAGATTCATATATTACTTTATCACTCACATGCTTGCTATATACCTAAGATATAAATCTTACTATTTACTTAAGATATAAAGCATTACCATGTCTTTATAATGAGTACACAAACTATACCATATGTCCCAAAACTTGGATGAAACAGTCATTAATATTCAACAGCACTATACTAGGGCATGTAAATAAAGATTTGAGTTAATCCTAGTTCCATACCGTAAACCCATAACAAAGGAAAATAAACAGCCGTACTAAAATCTCTCTGTCTCCACTTCTCATATAACTAGTGATGTAGGTAACTTAATAATTAATCAACACCTTCAATTTGGTTTGTAAGTCAAAATTTTGTTGATAGGCCAGTGTTAAAGAATACTCTCCATTATCGGTAATATCTCAACTCGTTTCCCTTTATATATTTATCACTACATACTATTATTATTTTTATTTTATTTTATACAATTTTTTTTCCAAAATGCTGTTTAAATCATCTTAAAAGTTTTTCCCTTTCAAAACATTGTTTATAATATTATTTCATTTTTCGGAACATCATACTCTTTTCAAAACATTATGTATTATTATTATTCACTTAAACATGGTATTGTTCCAAAACTTTGTATTTTCTTTAAAAATATTATTTTCTTTTCAAATTATTGTGTTGAAAAGTCTTGTCGTATGTTTAAAAATCCCTATCAGTAACGTTGGTCAGACATATCGACCAGAATTCTTAAAGCACTCAACGTAAATTAATAGAGATTATAAACCACCAAAACATTTTCACTCGCTTATAAAAGTCAAACTCATATTTTATCAAATCATTTGCTTGTTTATATTTATTTTTGAACTTCGCATATACATCCAATTCATCAATTATTAACAACGATAAAAAATCATCACATAACATCCATCGATAAAAATCAAACAAGCATCAATTCAACAATAAGCACTTTCCAAATAAGCAATCAACCGCCTTCGGTGGAAAACTATCTATCGTTTCCGCTGCGCAACTCTGATCACTACTGGATCACTTCACTCTATACAATGCCATATAGAGGTTTATCCATCTTCACCAATGTCGGCTCTACTAGTCTGGCCAACAACTCTTTGTTTCATTACCTCCATCACAATGGAGATTAACACAAAAATTTGATAGAGATAAAATAATATATATAGTAGGAAAAATAACAAGTACGTCCCCAGATGAGGTAATCATCGTATACTCCTACTATCACTCTTATATAGGATACCTACCCAACACACCCAATGGGACATGGACTCTAAGCCTCACTAAGGTCTTGACTCGTGTATCTTATATATGATGTATTATTCTGAACCTACTCTGATACCAACTGTAACACCCCCACCTCTATACCCATATTATCCAAGAGTATTACTAAGTAATAATGTCAGATAATGCAGAGAATGAGACGATATGGGGTACACACGTGAATATTCCCTTGGGCTAACATTGATACGTATTAAAACATCGTATATAACTCTCCAACCAACGTACGCAGTATCAACACAAAGCAATAAACACGTGTGCCTCCAGGATAGAATAATACACAATATACAACGTGTAAAAGAGAACATAGAGTCAGTCACAGCGTTAACATATAATACGTAATACAATAGTATTATAAGAATACAATACAACTCAAATGTTAACTATATATATACATATAGTGAATCAATATCATACAAATATCAGGTAATCATCCTAGTATAATACTCCTCTATGCCCAAAGTAAGCAAATGCTGGTCATATCGTCCATGTACCTAAAATGTCTCGAACTGACCCGAGTATTATATAAATAACACACGGGTCAGTATATCTAAATACATAGGTCAATACATACATAGATATAGAATATACATAATATAATTATGATGGCATACAAACATTAGTATATCATAATAGCCACACTCAAAACATAGCATAAAGATGCCATCACTCATATAAAAACACAATAAATAGAAGTCACATAAAACAACATCGTATGGGTGAATCATCCATATCTTGAAATCACTATCAAATCTAGAAATAAGAATAATAAGATATCCTCAAGTATAATCAGGCAACAACACTGTAATGCCCAAGTATCTCTTTATCACACAATATAAAATAACATCATAGAAAAATGAAACCATCCAGCAAATAGGGCTAATACACAGCAATGCCGAAATATAATATCATAAAATCAATAGGTAATGTGAGATAGCCCATCAAATCGTCCAAATGATATTCAGTATCATACAAATCATAAAGATAATCAATCACAATCAATAAATAAGGCTATTTCTAGAATACCAAACTAAAGTGTGGATATACGGAGACTGGCTACACTTTAGACTCATCCAGTCTCTAGTCTAGTCAACTCATCATAGGAACAAGACATATATGCCAATCCACTACACGCACATATACCATGAATATAACAGGAGACTGACAACCGCATACCGCAAGCCTACTCCAGGAACATAGGTCTACTCGCCTACCGCAGAGTAACTGACTATTCCTATAGTTTTCAAGGTCTATGTCAATCTAATACACTTATATGCCTTGAAATAGATAAGGAGACTGATAGCCGCCTACCGCTACCTTGCTCCAGAAACCATAGTCCACTCGCCTAGTGCAGAGTACTGTTTATTCCTACATTCCTCAATTACCTCGAGGGACATTATGACCCCATCCACAAGTGGCTCATCCACGCGTAGCGCCGGTCGCGACCCTGCTTTGGCCCTAATGGCAACAGACTACTGGCCTAAGAGACATAAGGGGTCGTAGGGCACCTACCCTACCAATTACCAATACTATGATGCACATCAAAGGGACATATAACTATGACGTCACAGATTTGGGGCAAGACCCCACGATCAGGTCGCCAGGGTGGATACTGGCCAATCTGCTTCACTCCCAAAAAATAAAGGAAGTTGGATGTAATGTGGATGGTCATATAGTACTCATATCCTATCGCTAAACATATCTCTAATAATAAGCCGACACGCGGCTCTTATACCAATATCCATCAATCAGATACTCCTCACCGAGCATCACATGGACCCATGAGTATAATCCTCATTTGAGTGACATTTACTTACAATGAATAATCAAACAAATAACATAACGACGTCCCATACCACCGCATGTTATTCAAATAATCATTCAAAGCTCATAACTACACTCAATCCACACTAAATATTTCTATATGACAAGTCCAATGAATAACTGTAAAAGTATTACCGAATGCCCCATCTTAAATGGTATTACTAATCTGTTTATTCAGATTTCGTGTCATAGAAATAAAATCTCACAAATCAAATAGAATGATGTCATCACTGGATCGTATTAAATTCAATAATTAAATCAAACTCAACTGTGAATCATTCACAATTTCAAAATCTGTATAAGATATAAGAAATCAAAAGATATAAAAATCATTCTTAAATCCCAATTTGAATTCAAAACATTGAAATAATATAGTTTGATAAAATATTCCTTAACAGTTAAATCAAATATTCAAATATAAATATTTATAACATTCAAAATCAATTTATGAATCAAATATTTTTTATAAGAAAAATCACTTAAAACAATATTATTATTTCCATAATGTATTTTATAAATAATCATATATTACATTTTCCTTTATAATAAATTAAAATTTATAATATATTATATTATTGATTTAGAAAGAGTTTATAACCAAAAGAAATCTATATTTATATTTTTAATTGATAATATTTACGAATTTAAATGTATCTACATTATTTATAATTTAATACAATATTCACAAAATACTTTTAATAAGAATTTAAAACTCTTAAATAATTTTCCCAAGCTTTCCAAACATTCATTAAAACAAACAATTAATAAATATCTACATAATTATAATTATGGAGTAAAATTACTCTACAAACATATCAACAACAACGATATAAATATCGCATGACCCGAGTCGAGTTCCATCAAACGCCGGTCAGACATAAAATTAACACACATCGACATATGAATAAATATTTATTTCAATTCGCAAACGAACAGAATTCTGTTTGTAAATTGAAATTTTCAACTCAACATCGACTGATTACGAAAGCAACACCCAACAATCCCAGCAACAAATAATCCCACGATCAACCAATCCAATATCCCAACCAAACTATTCAATCAATCCCAAGCATATTTCAAGCAAGCAATTCATCAACAGGCAAGATAAATGTAATAGGTAGTCGATATAGATATTGAAATAGATATAGATGTGAGTAAAAAGTTTTACTCACCAAAATGGAGCATGAAGGATGAATGCATATCCTAAAGCTTTGCTGCCATCACCGTGCTTCAGGTCGCACAACATCGAGCTCGCCGCCACTATGACCAAATGAAATTCGCGAGTATCTCCCCATCGAGCATCGCGCGTATGTCAGTCGCACACACAATGCCCTGACGCCTTGCCGAGTCGAGACCCCGATGCCGGCATCGATCAATTCGCGTACGTTGCTTTCCCATTTTCTTTTCCCGGTCGTGATTCTTTTCTTTTCTCTTTTTTTTCTTCTATATGTTGTGTGCGTTCATTTCTAGAAGAGATTAGGGCATAGGGTTGAATCGAAGAGGGCAAGGTGTTGGCTTGCAAAAGAAAATGTGGGGAGAGTTCTAGAGAAAGAAAGAAGTAGGGTTTAAATGGGCTTTGGGCTTGAATGGTAAGGAAAAAGAGATATTATTATTATTGTTTTCTTTTCTTTAAATAATTCTTACAATTTATTTATAATTAAGTTTCAATTTAACTTAAATTAGTTTACACTTTAAAATACTTTATTTTCAAGTTTAAACAATTTATTCAACTTCAATAAATTATTGGAAAAGAACTTATTAATTTTAATTCAATTTATTAAATAGAATTTAATTAACTAAATTTTTTTGTTGAAATATAAATCATTACAAATCGAATTCAACACTTCTATTTTTTAATTGAATTTATTTTTTTCTGCAGCGTAGAAAGCAGGGTTGTTACAGACTTCTCCTTATGAAAATTGCATCCACGCAATTTCTTATAGGGAGACATCAAACAACTCGTACCCTAAATTTCATCGTATTTACAATCTTCTATCAAACTTAAACTACTTAATCCTTTATGTGGCTTAGCTTTTTCAATCACTCTTATCGTATGCTACAATTTATAAAAAGATTCAATTCGACAACTTTCTATTTTTGCATACGATAAAAATTTGCAAAAAAATTCTAAGTGTTGGATTTTTCGGAAAATTTCGGCAGAGTCTCTTTTGTACGAAGAGCGTTCCGAAAAATCAAACACAATATAGTTACAAAATATACATCTTTAAAGAGGCATCCCAACACGGGGCATTCCAAAATACGGGGAAACAATATAATATCACATATATTCAATATTGCGTAAAAACGCACCTTTTTATTAGCATTTTATGCAAATTTGTTTATTGTTAAGCGAGCGAAAGCAAGCAACATCTTCATTAGTAATCCAAAAAGCATCTTCAGTACCTATCTCAACTCAAATTCGAATATAAGCACCATATTTTATAATATAATGTAATATGACATTCAAATAATAAAATAACAAAGTTGCATTTTTCATTTAGACGATGATACATTTAAGTTTTTGGTTGTCGGAAACACAAAATTATACGGTGTATCCAAAAGAAAAGTGACATTCATATTGTTTTCTTTTCTTTAAATAATTCTTATAATTTATTTATAATTAAGTTTTAGTCTAACTTAAATTAGTTTACACTTTGAAATACTTTATATTCAATTTAAAATAATTTATTCAACTTAAATAAATTATTTGAAAAGAACTTATTAATTTTAATTTAATTAACTAAAAATTTATTTTCGAAATATAAATCATTACAAATAGAATTCAAAACTTTTTTTTAATTGAATTTATTTATTTATACATCGTAGAAAGTAGGGTTGTTACATTAAAACTCGAAAAGAACATGTTTTTTATATATTTTAACAAAATATCTTTTCTTTAAAAATCCACAACTAATTCTTAAAAATTAATAAAGATCTCAAACCACTTTTAAAATGCTCTAATAATAGTTAGTAAACACTTGTAAAAATAATGAAACAAAATACTTAAATTTAAATATCTTTTCAAACCTTTTAAGTCCAAAAATCGAGTCTAAACGGGGCAGTTTTGCATAAGTGAAGTTTTGGCCACTTTTCGAGATGTTACTTAACCTTTTATTATCCAAGCTTTTAATAACAAAAAACATACATATAAAACTTGGTGAGAAACCCCTAAGGATCTCTCTACAAAGTTCCATAGTAATCGTCGAAAACAAGGCAATTCACAACTACATCTATAGCGACTATCACTATAAGTGCACGTTCAAATCCGAGTCCGATCTAAAGCAAAGTTCATCTATAACCTATATGCTTTGTTCAAGGTCTTGTCACAAGCCATACAAGCCCACTTAAGTCCATTCCAAGTTCGTTCAAGTCCATATACATGGATCATATATGTCACTTACTTTTAAAGTAAGAATCCAAACCAATGTTTTAACATAAGTTAACAACAATTCAAACAACATATATACAATCAACACAACATATGTATGTTATATTTTCCATTAAAAGTGAGGTGTTAATTAGCTCACCTTTAACCTCTCAAACAACCTTGATCCAAGCACCCAAGCCTAGACCCAACCTTGCAACCACCTTTGTTTCCTCTTTTCCTTGCTTTCCACCTTGCTTTTGCCCTCCTCCCCTTACTATTGCTCACGGCCTTCTCTCCTAGGGTGAGAGTGGCTTTGCTTCTTCAACTTATAACTAGGTAGGATGTTTTGCAATGTTGGCCCAAGGTCTCACTTCAAATTTCAGTTGATTTGGATCTGATTTGCAAATATTTTTCTTTAGGAATTTTGAGAAGAGTAAGAAGAAGATGACATTGATTTTATGATAACTTTAGTTTTGAATTTGTGATTATACTCTAAGGTATGCCTCTCCTTATATAGGCATAAGAATGGTGCTCTTTAAGCTTAACTTCAACCCTGACCATGCCATGAAAGACTCACCTCCCATCACTTCTCTTTTAAGTCACTTCTCCTTTATGCTAATTACCATTATACCCCTCTCATGATAATATCACTTATCCATTAGAACATTTTAGAAACTTCCAAGCTCAATGAAGAGGTGTGTGTATGTTACTTAGTTGCTAATGTATTCACTTGATTATTAGACAAGTGCATAAGAGCTCGAATAACTTATATCGATCGAAAAGTTATTATCGAAAAACCGAAGATGGAGTGTTCGAATTTCCGGGTAACTACTGGCTACAAGCACACCCAAGAAAATACAAATAGAGTTGATAGTTTTTCCAAAGACAAATTCTTGTGCTTTGGATACAATGGATCCTATAGCCTCTTGGACAATACTTTAATCTTTGAACTGAGAGAGATGTTTGCAAAATAGTAAGAGAGTAGTATTGAATCAATACAATAAAGTATGAATTGATTCTATGTGATTTTGAAGAGAATAGAGTATATTTTTTAGTGGAATTTTCAAGAGAGTAAGAGGAGGTAAAAAAGTAAGTAAGTAGTTATCAAAAAATTCGTTTGCATTCCCCTTTATATAGTAAATCAACAAATGTATCCGTTCGTGAAGAGTTATGACAAATAGACACTTCCTTTCAAAATTTGAAAAACCCATTGGCGGCATGTATGTCGATATATGCTTGTGTATTTTAAAAACTATTTTCTTTTAAATTGTTAAAATCCTATCCTTTGTAAAATAATTTAATACTTTGTAATATAGTTTGAACATAGTTTATAAACATTTTGAACTTCGAAAAACTTTCATAAAATATTTTGAGATTTATTTTGGTTAAAAATATAAAAGATTAGAAAATTGGAGATAGAGATCAAAGATTGCTATCAAGGAGTTTAACAATATATATACTATGACTCTATACACTAAATTATAATCCTGAGATCTTCATATCTTGGTTTTCAAACTTATGAGTCTTCACGTCTATCTCTTGAGCCTTTATACTGTACAGTCTTTGATTCGGCACTTATGTAATAATCTGTACTATCTATTATATAATTTGGCAAAACATTAGTATCTATATTTTATATGTTTGTATATGGTTGTATATGCTTGTTGTCATCAAAATAAATAACTGAGGTATTAACAATCTCCCTTTTTTTGATGATGACAACCATTAAATATTATTGTATATTAAATATAATATAACTCCCCCCGAGTTAGATAATTCCCCCTGAATATATGTATGTGTATAGTTTATATTATTCTCTCCCTTTGTCATCAACAAAAATGAATGAAATATGAAAACTCACCCTTAATGATATACTTTATAGAATATGAAGTCAAAATCAATAATGTTTGATACTAAATAACTAAAACATATATAATGATGCAATATGACATGATTATGACATATGATGATTATATTATGATATAAATGATGATAATTGAAACAAGATATAATGATAAATAAGATAATGCAAACTATATTTATTAATTCAAATCCGTCCACACCATTAATCCAAACATATAATCAAACAAAAACGAACAAATCCAAATCCAAACCGTCGGATCTAAAGATTGCATTATCTTTGATGACATTCCAATCTTCATTATCCTTATTGTTAGAGCATTCTGGGTTGTTGATTTGACCATCTTTGATTAAGGAAGAAATCAGCCATTGAAGGGCATCAAAAATGCTTTTCCTACTCTTTAATCATTTGCATTTGATTTAATTCTAAATGCCTTTGATTTCTTAAGATAAAGGTGAGAATATCCTTGAAAGATTGAATATTTCTTCAAGGTTTTCACACAATTTTTGATGCGGAGAAGACATTTTTTTAGGAAAGAAGTTGAAAATGAAAGGGGATAAAAGGATGAAATGAATAATGAAATTTTCTAGAAGAAATAGGCTTAAATAGGAGTTAAAAGTCATTTGAAATGTTTAAATAGATGACAGTTGTAATATTTTTAAATTTTGATTTTTTGCCAAATGGCTAGGATATGTCGACATATACCCTATATGCCGACATATATACCAGAAAATGCAATATTTAAGTTTTTGTTATAGTTTTTGTTTTTATTTATTTCCATTCCATTTTAATGACCTCCATAGACTATAAGAACAATATGTAACAGCAAGAATAATTTTTCATTGACACGAAAAGATGATACATACCATAAAGGTGAAATACATAAAGATGATATGAATTAAACTAGAACAATATAATGAAATAAAGGCTAGAAATAACTAGATAAACTTAGAAAGATGTAGATGATGATAACGAATTTCCACCAAGCTTGCGAATAATTTTCCCAAAGTATTTTTCCACTTTGTTGGAGAGAAAAGTAAACTTTTTACTAAAAGAATATTTAAGCTTCTTTTGGTTTTTGAGAAGCTTCTCTTGGTTCTTTAGAATTTCTTTGGTGGAAGGGTGAGAAGCTTTGTTGAAGCTTTCTAGGGAAGTATCCATTTCCTCCTCCTCTTCTTCTTGATTTCCCTCTTCTTCTACATCCATTTTGTCGCCTTCTTCCTCTTCTTCTTGTTGTATTTCTCGCTCCTCTTCCCATGCCAATCTTTCTTTTTTTTCAACAAGAGTTTCATATGGTTCGAAATAGGGAGAAATATGCATAAGAGAAATGCTGGCCTTGTCGAAATTTTTTTTGAGGTAGAGTTGGTTTTCCTCGTAAATCAACATAAAAATATATGAAAATTCTAGTAAGATACACACCATGGTAGAGTGTGTTTTCATGTCTAGAAATATTCTTTTGAAAGAAGTCATCTAAGATGACTTGTGCCTAATTAATGTCATAGTTTCCATAGATAGCGAAAAGAGCTTTAAAACTTTTTGAGTAGGATCATTGTAATTACCCGTCCTCGAAGCGATATTTTATTGCAAAATGAGACTCATAAGTCTCGATTTTGGTCTAAGATTTTTGTGTTTAAAATCAAATTCTTCGTCATCTTCAAAAATGTCATGAAAAACTTCAGGATTTCATTCATCAATTTTAAAAGTGGAGAGGTCAATTCTGCTAGATTAGCAATCAAGTATATGACCCAAAAGTTCACAACTTAAAACAATTTTAGTGCCATGCACACTACTTAAAATTTGTCCCTCTTCTTTTTGAAATTTTTTTTCATTCAAATTTGCACAAAATATTTTAACTAAATCTGGATAACACACAAAATCATTTTGAGAAGAGTCGACTAAACCATGAATTTCATTTTGAAAGCAAAGATTTTGCAAACCATATGAAGAAAAATCATCAAACTTGGCAAATCTTCCAGGAAAAACTTTTTCGGAAGTAGCATACTCCATATAAGTATCAGTGGCTTCTTTGTCATTAAAAAGAAATCCTTTGGTTCTCTTTGAAAGCCTTTTGGTTTTTGGTTGTTGGCTTGAGGATGCCATTTTTGAGATATTGAAGAGATAAGAGAATGAAGAGATATTTTGAATTTTGAAATAAACCGAGTGAATGAATGGATAGAGATATGTTGAATTAATAGAGAGTGGAATGACATGTTCTCTAGTCAAAAAGAAGCCTTTTCAGAATATGGGAATAAACGAAAAAGGGATGGAAATTCAAATTTTGAATTTCTGGAAGGTATGTCGAAAAATATAGTATGGGTTTGTCGACATATGGGTCGTAAAATCAAAAATTAAAACTTAGGTAAATACACACACGCACTCTTATATGCAACCAATATTATTATTAATCCATATTTTATTCCTGAATTCAAATGAAATAAAAAATTGAATGTAAAATTCCACTTTTTGCTCCTTTCCTTTGGTCTGTTTTGATTAATCTTACCTGAAAATGCAATATTTAAGGTTTGGTTATAATTTTTGTTTTTATTTATTTCCATTCTATTTTAATGACTTCCGGAGACTATAAGAACAATATATACCAGCAAGAATAATTTTTCATTGATGTGAAAAGATGATTCATACCATAAAGGCGAAATACATAAAGATAATATGAATTAAACTAGAACAATACAACGAAATAAAGGCTAGAAATAACTAGATAAACTTAAAAAGATGTAGACGATGATGATGAATTTCCACCAAGCTTGCGAATAATTTTCCCAAAGTATTTGTCCACTTTATTGAAGAGGGAAGTGAACTTTTTACTAAAGGAACGTTTAAGCTACTTTTGGTTTTTGAGAAGCTTCTCTTGATTTTTTAGAATCTCTTTGTTGGAAGGGTAAGAAGGTTTATCGAAGCTTTCTA
Organism: Allium fistulosum; assembly: GCA_030737815.1. Classification (NCBI taxonomy): domain Eukaryota; kingdom Viridiplantae; phylum Streptophyta; class Magnoliopsida; order Asparagales; family Amaryllidaceae; genus Allium; species Allium fistulosum. The sequence goes on from CM060903.1 coordinate 907,453,081, forward strand.
GGGAAGTATCCACTTCCTCCCCTTCTTCTTGATTTCCTTCTTCTTCTACATCCATTTCGTCACCTTCTTCCTCTTCTTTATGTTATCTTTCTCGCTCCTCTTCCTGTGTCAATCTTTCTTCTTTTTCAACAAGAGATTCATATGGTTTGAAATAAGGAGGAATATGCATAAGAGACATGTTGGCCTCATCGAAAACTTTTCTAGGTAGAGTTGGTTCTCCTCGTAAATCAACATCAAAATATATGAAAATTCTAGTAAGATACACACCATAGTAGAGTGTGTTCTCATGTCTAGAAATATTATTTTGAAAAAGTCATCTAAGATGACTTGTGCCTAATTGATGGCGTAGTTTTTATAGATGGCGAAAAGAGCTTTAATTTTTTTTTTTAGTAGGGTTATTGTAATTACCCGTCCTCGGAGCGATATTTTATTGCAAAATGAGACTCATAAGTCTCGATTTTGGTCTAAGATTTTTGTGTTTAAAATCAAATTCTTCATCATCTTTAAAAATGTCATGAAAAGTTCACAATTTTGTTCATAAATTTTAAAAGTGGAGAGGTCAATTCCTCTAGATTTGCAATCAAGTATATGACCTAAAAGTTCATAATTTAAAACAATTTTAGTGTCATGCACACTACTTTAAATTTGTCCCTCTTCTCCTTGAAATTTATTTTCATTCGAATTTGCACAAAATATTTTAACTAGATCTGAATAACACACAAAATCATTTTGAGAAGAGTCGACTAAACCAAGAATTTCATTTTCAAAGCGAAGATCTTGAAGACCATAAGAAGAGAAATCATCAAACTTTGCAAATCTTGCAGGAAAAACTTTTCTGGAAGTAGCATACTCCATATAAGTATCAATGGTCTTTGTCATTGAAAAGAAAGCCTTTGGTTCTCTTTGAGAGCTTCATGGTTTTTGGTGGTTGGCTTAAGGAGGCTATTTCTGAGTTTTTGAAGAGATATTTTGAATTTTGAAATAAAGTGAGTGAATGAAAGGATAAAGATAGGTTGAATTAATAGAGAGTGAAATGACATGTTCTCTGGTCAAAAAGATGCCTTTTCAAAATATGAGAATAAATGCAAAAGAGAGGAATATTCAAATTCTGAATTTGAAATGAAATTTCAAATTTCTAGCAGGTATGTCGACACATAGGGTATGAGTATGTCGACATATGGGTCGTAAAATCCAAAATTAAAATTTAGGTAAAATATTCATACACACACACACTTATATGCAATCAATATTATTATTAATCTATATTTTATTCCTAAATTCAAATGAGATAAAAATTGAATGTAAAAAGTACCACTTTTTGCTCCTTTCCTTTGATCTGTTATAATTAATCTACTATTGTAGTGAATCGCATGTTTGCATCCTTGGTATCTGGTTCATTGTCACTTGAAGTAGTATCTGAATCATCTAATGTTGTTGTATAAGCCCTCCTTCTTTTTCCAGATGAATAAGTAACTAGCGAGATCCTTGGTTTATTCTCATGCGGACAGTCCTTTACAATGTTTAGGTTCATCGCAGTTGAAACATCTAATTGCGGTTCCAGTTCCAGGAGTCTTGTTTTCAAGTTTTTGAAAGTTGTTCATCTTTCTACACTTCAGGAACTTTTTGAAATTTTTTGTCATGAAAGCAATTTCTTCATCATTCTCATCGTCTAAATCTTGATCGTCAGATATTGCATTGAAAGTGATGAATTTCTTTTCTATTGCCTTGATTTCTCTTCCGCCCTGCAATTTTGCTTCATATGACATTAAATTACCTATTAACTCTTCAATTTTAAAAGTACTAATGTCATTAGCCTCTTCAATTGCTAATGTCTTTTGATCCCACTCTGAAGAGAGTGAATTTAGGATTTTTCTAACATGAACTCTTCAGAATTTTTTTACCTAATGCTACTAAAGAATGCACTATATCTTCAAATCTACAATACATGTGTTCTCCAAATTCCATATGCAGACTTACAAATAGAGACTCTATTAAATTCATTTTTATCTAGTGAGAAAAATAAAATATTATAGTTTTAGAATTATTCTGTGCAAGTGCCTTTTGGTCAGCAGTCTATTGTGCAAAGTTAGTCCATGGTCTTGTGTACTCATTTTGTGTAATATTCCAAAAATAAAAACCATTAGAATGTAAATAAATCTTTATCTTACATGACCAATAAGTGTAATTACTGCCATTAAAATGTTGGCATCTAGCAGTAGATTGTCCTTCAACAAAAGTGTTAGCAAGTGTATTAATAGCGTTGCTAGCCATTTAAACTTTTCAAAAATCAAATTGCGAGTTTTTTGAAAACCTAGTGCTCCAATATCAAATTTAGGTTGCAGAATTATGGATCTTAAGGCTAATTTAACACTAAAGGGGTGAATAGTATTTTCTAGCTTATATAAATCTTTTTTATTTTCTTTTAAGATTAAAATTAAATCACAAATTAACAACATAGAATTATACTAACAATCAATCACAAATGGAATAACCAATAAAAATAAAAACAGTAAAGTAAAGTGTTAGAGAGAAGACACCAGGGATTTTATACTGGTTCGAATTTCTCTTATATCCAGTCCCATACAATTGCTTGTACATATTACTTTTCAAATGCCAATCTTTAACCGGGCAGAAGGCAAAATCCAAATACAAACTTGATTTCAAGGCTACGAGACATACCCATATGAATTTCCGAGCTCAGGGTAGGCTCACTTGATTTGACCGGGCTACAAGCACACCCACTAGATTTCCGGGCTACTTAGCACACCCACTTGATTTGAACGGGATACAAGTACACCCAAGCAAATACAAATTGAGTTGATAGATTTTCAAAAGATAAATTCTTGTACTTTGGATACAATGGATCCTATAGCCACTTAGATAGCACTTTGATCTTTGAATTGAGAGAGGTGTTTGCAAAACGGTAAGAAAGTAGTATTGAATCAATACAATGAAGTAAGAATTGATGCTATATGATTTTGAAGAGAATATAATATATTTTTAATGGAATTTTCAAGAGAGTAAGAGGAGGGAAGAAAGTAAGTAAGTAGTTATCAAAAAATTCGTTTGCACTTCCCTTTATATAGTAAATTAACAGACGTGTCCGTTCATGAAGAGTTACGAAGAATATACATTTATGTTCAAAATTTGGAAAACCAATAAGAGGCATGTATGTCGACATATCCAATGCAAGTATGTCGACATATGCTTGTGTATTTTGAAAACTATTTTCTTTTAAATTGTTTTGAAAATCCTATACTTTGTAAAATAATTTGGTACTTTGTAAAATAGTTTGAACATAGTTTATAAACATTTTGAACTTCGAAAAACTTTTATAAAATATTTTGAAATTTATTTTGGTTTAAAATATAAAAGAATAGAAAATTGGAGATAGAGATCAAAGATTGTTATCAAGGACTTTAACAATATATATATTATGACCCTATACATTAAATTATAATCTTGAGATCTTCATATTTTGGTCTTTGAACTCATGAGTCTTCATGTCTATCTCTTGTGTCTTTATACTGTATAGTCTTTGGTTCAACACCTGTGTAATAATCTACACTATATACTATATAACTTGGCAAAACATTAGTATCTATATTTTATATGTTTGTATATGGTCGTATATGTTGTTGTCATCAAAATCAATAACTTATGTATTAACACCTCGAAGTTGAACGCCTCTCCTCCTCTTTTCTGTATGTGGATTCGAGTGAGCATCCCCACCCGACATTAATAGTCCTTCTAACTCTGTCTTTTCATTTTAACGTAGGATATTTTACCCGTTCTTACTTGGCCACTCCCCGACTCCCATTAACTTATCTTTTATAAGTATTGTACATTTCCCCCCTTTAGCGCAGTCCCCTTGACCCGTGCAGTACGCTTTCCACATTACTTGTTAAGTGTTATTCTCCAAATTTTAACGCGATAGGATTCCTTCATATTTAGTGCAGTACTCTTACTTATAAATTTAGAGCTGCCACTCCAATTTCGTTACCCGACCCTGACATCCCTGACATCGCATTTACATGTGTCATTAACCCATTGGATCTTATTTCGCTTTCAATTATTTACAGTGTTCTTTTCAGCAAATAATTTGGATCTTGTTTCCCTTTTCCTAACCTCTGTTAATATATTTTTCCATGGATTTTATTCCCCTGCGTCCACCGTAGTATCCTTTTTTACCCAGCGCAGCACTTAGCTGTTTAACCCTTTTATTTTCTCATAGAAAATTCAGATAAAATTCTCTAAAATTCCTAAACCTCTGTTCTTCCATGGTTTACATATATTTTGCCTTTTAAAGAATATTTCACTTGTTATTGTCAAGTTAAACAACTTCAAAAATTCATATATATAAAATTATATAAGCTTATGAAATTCATCAAATTGAAAAGCCACTTCAGAAATCATGATTTAAACATTGTGTAAAATTTCCATTAAGTTTCGAAATCATTAAAGTAAGGAAAACACATGTAAACATCCCATCTTTACTCAACCTTTCCCAAAACATTCATTAAACTTTCAAATCTTTACATAAAAACGCGAATGAACCCGTGATACATAAAAATGTATAGATCTGAACCAGACCAATACATATAAGAAATCGGTTTAGAAGGGTTTAGTATTACTTACCTAGATCTTTAAGATATATAACTTTAGTCTTCTTTGGTTTCTTCTAGCTTGTGTTTCCTTATCTTCTGCCTTATTTGCCTTCTTACGCTTCCACCATTAAAAAGTTTCTCTAGCGTTTTATTTTAGTTTGAGTGGAATGAAATGAATGAATAGAAATGAGCATTTTATATTGTCCCATAATAAGTTGGGCCTAGGCCCTTATACTCGCTTCTATTAATTTGTCATCTCTACCATTCTTATTTAGCCTGCCTTATCCCTTTAATTAACTTATTTGATTAATTATAAAATTTAGGGTTATTGCAATTTATGTATGATCTAAGTTTTTATTGTTGTTTTCTCCATAAATCTACGGGTACTCATTCGAGTAGGTTGAGCTTATGGATTAGGCTTGTATCTTTTTAGAAGACGAATAAAAGACTCCAAAGATGAAATAGGAGGCATAGTAGATAATAAAATTTTGTTTAATTTTTATTGCTATAAAACCAGATTATACATCTGATTAAGTGTTCATGTCGACATCTTCATATGTCATGCATGACATTATTGTCTATGATTTTATTCCATATTTACCCCTCTGTTGGCATGGTTTGGGTAACAAAAAATGTAAAGAAAATTTATGTAATGAAAGTTATTTAGCTGCTCTAATTACTTAATGTTGTTGAAAAAAATGATCATGTTTTGTCGTTTGAAAACAATTCAGGTAATGACTGCAGTATCGTCGACATTCATTTTAAGATCTCAAAATTGGGATGTTATAGCACTTGTATCCCCTTTATGCATTTATTACACCTGCTAATCTAAGTTATTAAGCAACTGGTCCATCTTTCTTTCTCCTGCAACGCACAAACTATCACCTCAAACACTGAGCTTCTCTCAATTGGTTCGTTGGTTCTTAATTGTTCTATGAAACTCTCATTTAGCATCGTTAATGATTGCATTATGATTTGAAAAAAATGATGATGATCTAGTCTAACTTTCTCTTCTTTATTAAACTAATATATTCCCTCGAGTGCCCTTAGTTTCAGGTTGCTAAATACTTGCGGTACTCGTATGCTTCCTCCTTTTCTTTTGTCATCACTTGATTTCCTAAACCCCTCCTTTCACCAACAATCTACACATTCTCGATCAAAGGTTGGATCAAAGTTCTATTTCAAATACATTAATAGTTACTCTTGGTGGGGCCCTCGATTGCATCATAGTCGATCCTTATTAGATATCCTCCATGAAATGGAAGGCAAACACCCTAAAGTTCTTTTCAATTATTTCAATAGAAGTCTCTCCTTTTCTCTTATGGGTATATTTTCCGTTATGGTTGCGTTTTTAACAACATCATGAACATTTTCCTCAATGGAGGCTACTTCAGGCTGCACTTTGTTCTTTCTAAATCTACTCTTAGCTATTAGATCAGTAATTTTAAGGGTTGCGGTAAACTGAAGATAACAGCGATTCAGACAGAAGATAGAGGATGATCTCTCCTTCTAGCATCGATAAGTGTCATTGTACTTTATTGTAAAACTAACACCTTAACATCAAAGGCAGGTACCAAAAGTGGCTCTTCAGTAGAACTGTCAAAATATGACCCAACCCATTAACCCGACCCATTTACCCTACTTATAAATAGGTTGGGTCAACCCATTTATCAATTTTATTAAATTGGTTATGGGTTGGGTTGACCCATTTTTAAAAGGGTTATAAATGGGTAACCCATTTACTCATTTATTAAAAACTTAAAATTTGAAAATAAGAATTTTGAAAATAAGAATTTTGAACACACATTATAGTTTTCCACGGAGACCGACAGTTGGACTTAGAAAATAACAGGTTACCGTATCCTCAAATTTGAACTCCGCCTAGTGCAGAAGCCGCTATTTTTTTGTTCTGGCTGCAATAACTTATTCATACTAACTCGGTATCAGGCGAGACTTCGACCAATGAACTCCCATCTAAATTACAGACAATATGGAACACTCGGATAATTCATTTTATGAACGCACGTTGTAGTTCTCCATGGAGACTGACAGTTGTACTTGGAAAATAACGGGCTACTACATCCTCATAGTTGAACTCCGCCTAGTGCAGAAGCTGCTATTTTTTTGTTCAGGCTGCAATAACTTCTTCATACTAACTCGGAATCAGGCGAGACATCGACCGATTAACTTCCGCCTAAATTACGGACAATATGGAACACTCAGATACTTTATCTTTTTAATGCACACTATAGTTCTCCATGGAGACTGACTGTTGTACTTAGAAAATAACAGGCTACCACATCCCCATATTTGAATTTTGATGAAAATTATAATTAAAATTAAAAATTTTATTTTTTGATTTTTATCGAAATTCAAAACATAAAAATTAGAATTATTTTATATTTATTTATTTTTTATTAGTCAGCTCAAATTTAACTCTTTAAATGGGTTAAATGGGTAACCCGCTTATTAAATGGATTGGGTCATAAATGGGCCAAAAAGAATGGGTCATAGATAGGTTTAATCAAACTCATTTTGACCTAACCCAACCCATTTGATAGATCTACTCTTCGGCTCATGTGAGGAATTGAGAAGTTGAAATGTAGAAATATAGCGGAATTAAGAAAAAGTGAAGTCGAAAGTTGAATACTTGAGCTTATAGTGGTTCGGGAAGAAAATTTGCATTTACTTTGGAGGTTCTCATTTTATTTATAGTTAATAATACAAAGGAAAGAATTACATGAAAATTGAAAAACTTTAAAGTGGATCTCAACAGGTAATCGTAATTTGAAATTGTGGTAGCATTTCTTTAGGAAAGTTTCTATCATGCCTTATAAAGAGAAGAACACTCTATTATATTATTCTATGGAAAAGTTATTAGCAATTGATTGTTCGCATAGATAGCATGATGAGTCCTGATTTGGTCGGATGCCATTATTTGTTTACTATAGTTGTCATATGGATTGATGATGTGTCATTATTGATTACGCCTTCGATATCTAGCCAAGTATATTTATTAGAAAGCCAGTTTATATGGCCAAACAGCTTATACCTTTTGCATAGGCTAAGATGATCTTTATTGATTGTCTTAGTACTGGGATAGAAGACTCTGTTTGCTTTTGGAACCTTGATCAACCTAGATAGGGGCTATACAGCCATATTTTGGGAGTCTAAACCCTTAATTTCTCTCCTTACGAGTATGTAGTTTAATATGTTTTTTAGGCATATACAACCAGCTATAAGTATTCAACTCCTAGTGGAGCATAATAATAGGTTATCTTGATCTTAGCTTCCTATAAAAGCGAAGGTAAGAGTAGGGTTCTGGCTTGAATTCTATAGTTCATCATAAAAACTGTCAAAGGGGAAACCTTATTTATTGTTTGAGGGGGGTGGTGGTGGTGTGTGGGGGGTCAAGGCTCTTGGAACGAGGTCCCTTATCCTCTTTTCTTTACATGTTTTATGAAAAATATGCTGCTATTGGCACTCTGGTTTTCTCTTTTGGCCATCTACTCTAAAGGCCACCCTATAACAATGAGCTCTCCTCTTCCTAACACCACCTTTTTTTTCTAAATCAGTAGGCACCTAGGCAACATTTCAAAAACACGTGCTTTCCCTCTTCTCCTCCAATGTCCATCAAAAGTTCTACCGCCTTCTCCAAAATGGTTCTGCAAATACGTATTCATTTCAGTTGTTGTTCACATGTGGTTATTACGTGAAATGTAGAACTGTTGCATGTATATGAAGCAGATGTGGCATGTGAAATGTATTATGTGCAATGTATTATGTAAAATGTCCATCTGTTGCATGTACATGAAATTAATGTCCATCTATGTGTATTTATTAGTTATAAAATTTCTCATTTGTTTACAATTGTGTTCATTTCACCTATCCTGTCTCATTGTGATGAGTAGTAGCTTTAACTTATTTTTATTTCTAATTTTTTTCTGGACTCTCACTTGTGAATTATAATATTGTAAAACAATATTTATAATGTTGCAATATATATTAGTAATATGGGTGAATATGTTAAATGGCAAAGGACATTATTGTAATCTCTGTTACATTTGGAGTCTATAAATATAGAGCTCATTTGTATTATAGATATATCTGTATGAATAAAAATGTATTCTCTCTTTAATAGTTTCCATTCTTGTTTATTTAATAACACATTATCAACACGATACTCTTTTCTATTTTAAAAGTAGTAATTTCAGTAGACTGTATGTATTGTTTCAGATATAATATAACATATATGGTTCGTTTCCTTTTACCTAGTCAAACCGCTAGAAATTTTTATATCAATTATGTACTACCTAGTAATTAGCATGGAACTATTCTCTAGCCACAACTCAACACACATAATCAGTTCTATTATATATCTATTTCATCGAAAAATTTCACATGTTATTATCTTTCAGTTTTAGTAAGAGGTAAGTGAATACACCACATCTTACTATGTATATTATTATTCAACTTTTAGCTTCTGACTCTGATATACACTCTTCGATTTTTATATTATGCTTTATATTAATTTTACTAAGAAGTCACATGGATGTTTTATTAGTATTTTTTGTCATGTACTTGGTTTTGTATACATTACTACTTATATTCGCATATATATTTTTTATCTTGTAGATCAAGGTATGACTTACTTTTATACTTTTGTTTCATTTTTTACAAGCTACCGTGACATGCAACATTATATTATAACCAAGTACACTCATATATTTCTTTAATAGATGGTTTGATGTTATAGATTTTACTGTTTATATATATATATATATATATTCGGAAGTACTTTGAAATAACCTGAAGTAATTTATTCATCACTCAGCTTAGTTGACATTTGATGTTTGACGTTTTACTATAAATCATTTTTTGTATGATTACTTATGGATGGGTGACAAGATTCATATTTTCCACTGTGTCTTTTAGCAATGTTCATTATTAATTGTATTTACATTTTAATGATCACATTTTTTTGGACCCGGTAGTATTCAATAGTTAGTCAAAAATCATCATGAATTTAATATTAATATTTAGTGCACATGGTTCTCCCAGTTTGACATGGTAGTATACTTCAAATCAGTTGATATTAATAATTAATGGTTACATGCATTTTCAATATTCATGTAATTTTTTTTCAATGATTTATTTATAGAAAACGTTTAATTCTTATTATATCTACTATAATAATTTTTTCTCTCTCTCTCTCTTCTTTTCATTAACAGTTCATAACATGGCAAACATAGCTAAGCTCGAATTCAAAGCTTTGGACATATCTGGAGACAACTATTTGTCATGGATACTAGATGTTGAGATCCACTTGCAATCTCAATGCTTAGAAAATGCCATTAAAAATGGTAATAATATGTCCCAGCAGGACAAAGCAAAGGCTTTGATATTTTTAAGACGTCACATCCACGATGATCTAAAAACAGAATATTTAACGAAAAAGGATCCTCTCCACTTATGGAACTCCCTAAAGGAGCGTTATAACCACCAGAAGACAGTTATAACCTTCAACTACATAACCTCTGAGCTCGTACGTCTCAGAGAAGGGTGTTAAGCTAAGAGAATAAATTCTCCGCCACCAAACAGAAATGTATTTGAAAGAAATCAGGTTTATATCTCAAAGTGTAGTGTCAGACATACAACCATACAAGTCTGTTCCGGGTTCGAACAGAACCGAATGCACTTCCAAGGAAGCCCTTGCCATCCGGGTATTCACAATCCCGATCGAACTTCCCATCACTTAGGAAATCTCTATACCGTAGCTACTCAGTGCAGAGACAATCGATAGGTTATCCTATCGTTCTCGCAAACACCCGGTCTTCAACATCGGTCTTCAAATGCTATCCATTCACGTCATATCATTATTCGGAATGGGTTATATGACACAAAGGTCCACTCCCGGCTAAACCGAATAATGAGCGTAATATTTAAAAACATATGGATATGGGATTTCAATTAAGTCACAACTTTTTACCGAAAATCTTTCTTCAAATGGTTTAGACACATTACCATTTTAATCCTTTACATAAAAAGATTCAATTCACAAAGTTCACCTAGTTTCACAAAGATCTATTCACAGATTTTCCAAGTCAATTTCCATTTCAATTGAATTAACTCATTAAATCTTTTAAATCAAAGATTTAATTGATAGCTTTCAAACCAATTCCATTTCAATTTGGATTAACTCGTTAAATCTTTAAAACAAAGATTTAACTGATAGCTTTCAAAACAATTCCATTTCAATTTGGATTTCTTTTAACATAAATTGGAAATTCATTCCTTATATGAAAGCTTCTATTATTTGAAAACAAATAATTTTCATTTCGGAAAATCTGATTCACTTATACGAGTTAAAGTCTTTGGGTTAAATTCAAATTCTCAAAACCATACTTTTAAAATGGTTTAAATTCATATAAAACACATTTATAATATCTTTAACCAAAATTTCCAATCATGGAATTCAATTCCAAATTTTTGAATTCAAATTCAAATTAAATTGGAAATTTTACCAAGTTATTCAAAATAATTTTTATCTTAAAAACTCCTTTCCAAAAGCTTTAACATTTAACCCAATTTCATTTCCAAAATCAATTGAAATTAAAATTTCAATTTCAAAACATTAAATTTTAATCATTTGTGACTTAACCGATTTCCTCTTGAAATCCATATTTATGTGTGTAAAAGTGTGGTCCATGGGTTTTACACAGTAGTGTAACATTACAAATCATCACAGATTCAAATACAGCAATATATTTGATAAGCGGTATAAACTATAACGCTTATCCTCATTTACAGATTCACAGATAAAGTCAATTTATCAATCACAAGGATTCATCATTACGATTCGATGTGGGTTTCGGATAACAAACTGGAATCCGACTCCCTGTCGCATCGAAATTCAAGTGCCGTTTTACGGGCCAAAGGGTTTTCATATTCACACAGTAATATATATCACAGAAACAGAAATCATAGCTCAGCACAAAGTAATTTATATCACAAAGCATCACAATCACAAACACAGATATCAAATTGCTCAAAGCATTTCAATAACAATCAATCATCTAACAATTAGATGAATTAATAGTGTGATTATAATCAATCTATCACATAATTATATAATTATATATTTTTCTTTAATTAATGATTAATCATCCTTAATTTAAATTAATTAATCCTTAATTATTAATTAATTAAATCTTAATCACCTTCATAGATTAATTATTTATTAATTAATTACCTTAATTAATTTATCTTAAATTATAAATTAGTTAACTTAAATTAATAATTAATTACTCTTAAATTAATTATTCTGTAACTATTAAGTAATTATAATTCATCAATTATTTAATCAACATTAACAATACATTAATTGAATTACTTTTAAGTTAAGTTAAAAATATAAAATATTTAATCATCTCCTTAATTACTTTGTTAAATTTTGTTTAAAACAAACTTTTGCAAATATACGTTTAAAATATTCTCAACTTAAATAATTTAAATTGTTTTAAAACCTTTGATTACCATTTTCAACTTATCAACAATTATTCATTTGAAAAGAATAGTTTTAAAAATCAATTTTGACTTAGATTTTAAAGTTAAAACTGGAAAACGTTATCACTCTAGAGCTGCTTCGAGTAACACCCGAGACATTCCCTCACTTGCTTTGAGTTTTCTCCAAATCGACCCGATAGCTTCAGTTTTAAAAAAAAATGTTTTAAAAAAAACAACCCGGTATACACTTGAAAGTACACGAGTTTACACTCGAGCCAGGACACAGTTTTCCCGAGATCGACTTCGAGTCGAACACCTTCTTCCCCAAACAAACAACTGACAGTCGCATGGCGACGCTTCGACCTCCGAGATCACCGCCGACAAGTCGCTGACATCCCACCACTTCAACTCCAAGCACCCAAAGATTGATATCGACGCGAAATTGGAATCGAGGTACTCATCCCACCCTGGAACACATACAGTTCATCGAAATTCGCCTTGAACCATCGCCCTCAACCGCAGATGACCACGCAACCACGATTGGGGCCTCACCAACCACCCCTGCTTCAATCCCCCTGGGTCTCGTTCAACTCGATGCATCGATGACCACGAATTTGCCTCACGCCTCTCCTCGTTGAAAAACTGACATCGAACCCTAGTTCGTCGATTCCAGAGCACCACCATAATTAATAAATTCAATCATTATTTTTCTGATGATCTCCCAACACCAACCAAGCTTCAACCCTAATCACGAGACCCCAAGTTATTCCGTCCATCTGAATTTGCCAATGAACCCAAAATTGTTCAAACCGCATGTTCTCCACAGATTCATACTTAAAAATTTTGAAATGGTTCTTAAAAATCATGATTTCATATTACGAATCTGTCTATAAGGTTAAAAAATAATTTTCGGATATTAATTTTCTTTTCCATATCGAATTATTACTGAAATTTCTTAATTTTGAAATAAGTACTCTGTATATTTATTTATACTATTTTTAAATCTTTGTTATTACAATCATTTTTCATTAAGGAATCATAGCCTAAAATCGATCATGTGAGGAGCAGTTTAATTTTGTTTAAATGGCTTTTAGCCTGTTGAAAAACAGAACTGTGTACAGGTGTGTGTGTGTGTGTGTGTGTGTGTGTATACTTACACACAGACATGTTTACCCACATGCAACATATTCTACCAACATACATTCAATACTTAATCATAGGCAACCAAATACAGATATAGGTTCAAAATTTGCTCACCCAGCTTTGAAGAAAACTGAGAACTGGAATTTTTTTAACATGTTTTTAAGCTCTACTATTTTTCTTCTTCCCAGTATAAATTATCCTCAAATTTATCTTAAAACTACTTTTAAAACTTGGATCTGGATTTGTATAAACAAATTTTATTTGGATTCTAAGGTCTAAAATGAATTTGAGAAGGGGATTTTGATTTATGAACAGGGTTTGGAAGCCTGTAATCAAACAAAGGCCAGCATAGCCTATAAATCAAACATGCACATACAACACACTCACATTCATACCAGAAATTCTCACAGCACACTTGCAAGATCAAATCAGATTTTAAGCTTTAACAAGGTAGTTTGCTCACCTTGATTTCCAGAAGAAAGAACAGAGCTTGCTTTTACTTTGAAACAGGCTTGAATTTTCAGTTGAAACCATCACTTGATTCTCTGGCTTGTATATTGATTTGTTGTTTGTTTTAGTCGAAGTTTTTGTTTAGATTTTAGATGGTATTTCTTCAGTTTTACATAGTGGTAATGGACGAAACTGAAATGAAGGAGTTTGATATAAGAAAATGAGTTTGTTGGTGATGTTTTATTTGTTTAGTACAAGTGATGTTATATTATTTTATTTTATTTTGTACAATTTATATCAGAGATATTTCTTTCTTTACTTTTCTTTTCTCTGGCCAGGCAGATTTGTGGAGGCTGAGATGATAATGTGTTGGGTACTCAAGACCCTAACATTAATTGCTAAGTACTTTATGTTTACTTGTTTCATTTTTTTATGTATGTTGATATTTTTCTTTTACTTTGTTTATTCTTACCTTGCATACTACTTTACAGGCAACATACTATACTTGCCTGGTTTGTCTCGGCTGATATGATATTTTTATGGGGCTGCATTAATTATTTTGTACAATCTACACTTATCATTTTTTCTTGTTCATACTTGAATGTATTATATACTAGTGTCTTCTTTTTCCTTTGCTTTGTCTTCATACTTATATATCTTATTGTCTTCATTTTGCAAGTGTACATACTTGACTATATTTTTATCTTTTGTATTCACTTTATATTTTTTTTTTTGGTCTTTAGTCTTGTTGCTTTGTAACAAAATTGAATTCTATTTTTAATATGTTGTTATAATTTCTCTAATGTATTCACTTTATATTTTTACAAAGTTTATTAACATGTTATTTGGATTTATCTATTATATCTTATATACTTTGTATTTTTAAACCATTTATTTACGATTTAAATTCAAATCAAATATATATATATATAATTTCAAATTCACTCATATATGCCCAAATACATATATATTCATATATATATACAATATTTAAATTTAAATGATTTATACAAAATATATTCGAATTCGGGGAAACTCGCAATCAATTAATCGATTAATTTCACAGTTTTAATTCAAAAATTCAAGTAATTATCAATTTAAATTTATATAAAATCCGAGGTCGTTACAGCATCATTTTACAAAATATTATGAACTCATAGAATGTTTATTAATTACTGAGAAAAACAATGAATTGCTTATTAAAAATCACTCCTCAAGACCAACTGGTTCGGCCGCATTACCAGAAGTTAATGCTAATTTTGCCCACTCCGGAAGAGGCAGAGGTCGAGGTAAAGGATGAGGCCGTGGACGTGGATTTAACTCCAGCAGAGGCGGTTATGGTGGTTTTAAAGGCAATGAAACTACCAACTTTAAAAATCAAAAAAAAAAGAAAAATGAGCCTGATAATGATTTTACTCCAAAAAATAAAAAGCACTACAAGGAAGTTTGTTATAGATGTGGATGCTCTGGTCATTGGTCGTGTGCATGTAGATCATCAAATAAAATGGTTGAAGAATACCAATGTTTGAAGAATATTGAAACAAATAACACTGAAGGATTGTTTGATAACACTAACTTGAAGTTAGATGATTTCTTCGAAGATGATGATGGAAATTTCATAAATGATGAAAAATTCAATGCGATGATTGATGATATGACCGATATGATCAACTAGAAGTACCCTAAAGCTTGTTGTGTGGTTTTTCCATTTTATTTTAGTTAGTTTGAAGTTGATGTTTGTTTCTTAATTTTATTAGAACTAGTTGAAATAATGTGTACTGGTGGATATTAATTTGAATTAGTAGTTTGCTTTGTAATCCTTTTTAGAAAACATTAGCATTTATTTATAATTATTTTCAATAATTGACTAACTATATTGTCTTTAATTATTAAGGTATGGACCATCAATATTTGAATGATGATATATGCCTACTAGATAGTGCAACTACTCACACGATTTTGAAAAACCAAAAGTTTTTCTCTAAATTATTTGAAAATATTTCAGCTAAAGTTTCTGTAACGACCCGCTATTTTGGACCATTCGCATCCGCACATGTCGGACTTGAATAATTCAAAATACCGAATTGTTAATTTAAAATTTGGCAAAACTGAACATATACAGTAAATAAATAATCACAGATCACAGACACAGAGTAATAAATGCAGCGGAAACAAAAGATAGTAGTTCATGAAGCTACTATATACATATCAGAGTTAAATAAGGTACAGCAGATGTCTCGAATACAATAGTCAAATACAAGAATCAAAATACAATCACTGAAATCAACTAGATATCAGAAAGCTGGATAGATAGCTGGATCTCCAAGCGAAGCTCCAACTCCAAACGTGAGTCTCGAATACAATAGTCAAATACAAGAATCAGAATACAATCACTGGAATCAACTGGATATCTGAAAGCTGAATAGATAGCTGGATCTCCAAGCGAAGCTCCAACTCCAAAGGTGAGTCTCGAATACTGGTACACTCAGTCTGACCCGAGCGTAAAGCAAAACACAAAATACTCGAGTCAGGATTAACATTCTTATATCAATAAATCCAACTCAAGTGAAATAGCAACTGGAATACAAGTAACTCAAAGGATGTTTGGAATAACCATCCTTTAAGGATCCGTTAAACTATCTACTATGTAGTAGTGTACGATAAGTAGATAATGCCTATCAGTAATATAAAATATCAAAATAGTGTTAAGGCATTACCATTATCCCCCTTAACACATTTTATATAAGCGTTATAGTCTATACAGCACTGTAAACTCCACCGTAAACTAGTGGGATATCAGGGAGTACTCCATAGGTATAACACAAAACAAATCGTAGTGGTCGCGTATATAGGGATACAAGTATGATAAGGCACATGAGGCAATACCCAAGGTACTGAAACTACCGTTTGCCTGATCCGGACTGGTGAGAACGCATCGCCGCAGCGATCGCAACACCGCGAAACAACACTCCCAAAATTTCGAGGGTGCACCAATCGATAACAAGTAATGAGTAGTTTTCGAAGAAGTGTGTTGGCTCGAGGTAGCCAACCTTATTTGGCCCGGCACGGCTCCTGTTTTAGCCATTTCCAATTTGACACAAGTGTCAAGGCTATCCATTATCGTTCTCTTTCTTCAGTCATCACGTACATCATTCCAACCACTTCATTTTGGACCACACTCCGCATATAGTTATTAAAGTGGTTTTCGGTTTAGACAGAGAGTATGTCCATAACCAATTCTGGTCTCTTTAATAACTTTCGTGATTATTACACCGATTGGTCGTTTATATATTTCAAAACCAAATCAATTTAAATTTCAATTAAAATTCGTAAATCAACATTTCATTTGTCCTCCTAAAACAATTTCCATAATTTATGTTTCAAAATTTCAAATTACCATTTCAAAATCTTATAATTCAATTTCAATTTTTATTTAAACAATTCAAATATTGATTCAAGTTCGTATATAAGTTTCATTCCGAAATCATTTAAATTAATTAAATTTAACATTCAAATCAATTTAAATTCATTGATCGATTTCATTCAATATTCGTTAAGTAAATTTATCATTTAAAACAATTTCTATTTAACTTCCAATTCATTAAATCAATTATTTAAGTTCACCTCCATTATATCAAAACTTACAAATTGCATTAAATTAAATTCATCAAATCAAATTCTTTACATTTCAAGTCTTACATTAATTTCAATAAAACACATTTTATTTCTTATTAGAGAAATTCAATTTCACTTATTAATTTACTTAGTTACAATTTCAAAACTCAATTAATAAAGAAACTAAATTTCACTTATTCAAGAAGTTCAATTTTACTTAATAAAGAATTCAATTTTATTTAATTATTAAATAATTCAATCTTATTTAATTATTAAATAATTTCAAAACTTAATTATTAACTATTTTAAAACTTAATTATTAATAATTCCAAATTTAGTTATTAAATAATTAATTTTAAAACAACGTTCATTCATCATCTACTGTGTTAATATTTTGATTCAGATTATTAAATATTAACATTTCCTTTCATTAAAATTCAAATTCCAACTTCGTTTCAAAACCATATTATTTATTCAAATAAAATCTTCATTTTATTTTTATATCAAAATAATTGACCAATCGATTTTTATTTAATTCTCTATCCTAGGTCAAAGTTCAATTTGGGTATTTATCATTTCAACCCGATTCCATTTCAATTCAAAAATCAAGACATAACAAAGGGAACTTGCAGTGTGATAACAGGGATGGTGTCAAAGTAAATAAACAAGCAACAACAACAATCAATAACAATCCAATAATTAATTCAAATAATCCTGAAATAATCGTATTAATTTACATTGTTGTTTATGCAAATTAATATAATTATTTCTAGAATCTACACTATCATTTCATGTAGATTAAAGATTATTGCACTAATATTTTATGCGGTTCTTCACTTGGTATCTATTATTCAATTCATACTACATCAATTTATACAACATACATTCAAATGGTTCAAGGTGTAATTAACCATATTACTACGTGTCAAGTAATTAAACATTTAAAGGGGTCATATTATGCAAATGTCATCAAATCAAATTTAACACATATATCAAATCTAACTATCCTACGTCAATTCAATTTCAAATTATTTATCACTTACAACATTAAAAATTTAACGTCCAATGTCATCATCAACCAATCAATTATTTAACAACCAAACTGGATTATCATTGTATAAATAACAGACAATGGTGTCAGATGTCACAGGTGAACTGATACAGGTAAAACATATATATAACAGTGTAGATAACTAACAGCAACATATTTCAATTGTCGTTTCCATTGAAATCAAATTTAATAAATAAAAGAACATTAATCATGAGTGATTGCTCACTTTTCGAGGCTAGAGAAATTTTTGACGATGGAATGAGTTACGAAATGCAAGCATGATTTCCAATGCAAAGCTATATTGGCACGAATCTCAACAAGGCAGGATTGAAACGACGAACGAAGCTGATAAATAGGAAATTAGAATCAAGGAGTCAGCTAGATATAGCTAAAACGAAATGCATATATTATCTACATATGTTCCAAAAACCAATTTTTTTTTTTGAGATATATACTAAAGATAAAATCTATATATATAATTCAAGTGATTATTTCAAAGAATTGATATATATATATACTTTAACCACGTGTATATGTTTAAAGTTATCACAAAGTATTAATTTACAAAGTAAAAATTTCAAATCAGTTTTCGAACAACAAGAGTTGGTATAACAAAATATCCACAATATAATATACACCTTAAAAGACAAAAATGCAAATACATGACATATCAAAAACCTATATAGACTATATATGTATAAAAGAACACACACAGATACAAACTACGTAACTCAATAAACTGTAGAAACTTTTATAACTGGAATACTTTGTATTATATATATACTGTAACTTTTATAAACCAATGTATATATTAGACAGATCAACAAAATTTTATACCTTTGAAAACTTATATAGCAAAACCATAACTTGCGTCTAAAATGGAATATATATTCAGACTATTATAACTTCCCAGCATCATACACGAACATACATTTGTATACTATACTAAATAAAGTAAACGAAATATATTTATATATATAAATAAAACTGTTCCACAATATGTATACTAACATATATAAAACAACACAAAACTCCCAAAAAATATATACTTATATATACATACGCTGATTTTCAGTTCATAAAACAAAATCTACCTAACTGAGATACAACCATATTAATATATATATATATATATATATATAAAACCACTTATATGAATCTTATATATGCAAATCCATTAAAATATATATGCAGACTATATCAGGTATATCTATATGCGATATTATATGTATATATTATATACTATAACTGACACTTATACAATTAATATATACTCATACGTTATATATAAACAAACCTATATATATACCATTTATACTATATTGTTAAAACCAAATCTTATACATATCTGCCATACATACGAGAAAAAAATCACATAAGAGCATTATAACCGCGAGTTCAAATTTGCAGTTGAAAACCCAAATACCAACTTTATTAGAGCTATATTTCATTTATAACTCAATATCTATTGTACATATATAGATGTAACTTCTACTTTATCTAAATTTTAGATGAGGGAAGAGCTTGATAGATAAGAACAACTAATATACAATATATAGTTTATTCATATAAAGGAACAGAGGAGTGACAGGTTAGGCAAACCTGGACGAGCAAGCACGAAGGTTGACGAGGAGAGAATCGCTGAGACGATTAGTTTCGGAGGAGGGTGCTGCGAACAGTAGGATGCTAGGCGTGAGTTAGGTGGTAGGTCGAGAGAGAGAGTCGGAGGCGGATCGGATTGGGAATGAGGGTGGCTTCAAAGGAGGAGGCTGGCGATCCGAAAGTGGATGGGAAGGTGGATCTGCGTCAGGTCTCGGCCAAGGGAGGTGCTGGCGGCAACGCGCGGAGATGGTTGCATGGCTGATGTTGAAGCCGAGCTTGGTGGTATGCCGCATGGAGGGGCGCGTTCTTGGTTGCCTAGACGATGAACTGAGGGGAGGGGTGGATTCGGCACTGATTAGGAGGTGGAAGTGGATTTTTTAAGGCATGGAGAAGATGGAGCTACAGCTTGAAAATATGAATAGGCTCTGAGATGTACAGGCACAAATATAAACAGTGCATAAATGAACAGTGTAGAAAAATGTGAAATCAATAAATGATTCAAAGCAGATTATATCGAAGAGTCACGGCTATTTCTTGGAAGATTTAAAAGTTAAGTAACCATTATTCTCAACCGATGAAAAGTGAATGGTAATAGGAAAATCAAAAGCCAAAATTTGCGAAACCGATACTAAAATCGTTTCCGTAGATTTCACTGTCTTCCGAACTCCGGAACATGCAACCGAATATACTGCGGAGATTAGCACGATGAGACGATCAAAACGATATATGGATATCAGTGGTATGATTGAATTATAAAAATCCGAATTTTCTACTAGCGGAAAATGCAGCAAAAACGCAGAAGAATAAGATCGACGGAGCTAAAGAAGCCCAAATTTGGAAAAACGAAAAATGACATCTTGCTCAGAAGATGATTTAGAATTTTTCTATGTAAAAATATTTAGGTTTCGAAAACATTTTATTTTCATCAATTCCTAACTAATTAAATTGAAATAAAATTACACACGAAAATAACTTTCAAATTTTTGGATGAAAATTTACCAGTTGCTATGTATAACTAGACGCATTCCAAAAATCAAATTTTTATTTCAAAATTTTATCGTTTAAAATTTCACAAAATTTCAACTAAAACAGTTAAAATTTACGGGTCGTTACAGTTTCCACCATAGCTGGATCTGCTAATATAATTGAAGGGTCCGGAAGAGCCCATATAGTATTACTAAATGGTACACATGTCTTCATTCAAAATGCATTATACTCAAGAAATTCTAAAAGAAATCTGCTAAGTTTTAAGGATATAAGAATGAATGGTTATCATATTGAAACTATAAATGAAAATAATAAAGAATATCTTTGTATCATTTCTAGAATTGAAAGCCAGAAGCTTATTTTAGAAAAATTTGGAACAATTTCGACTGGATTATATTTCACGAAAATTGGCATAGTTGAATATCATTCTATAAACATGAGCTAGAAGCTCACAAATACAAAGATATTGACTCTTTGGCATGATCGCTTGGGTCATCCTGAGTCAACCATGATGCGTAAAATCGCTAAAAATTCAAATGGACATGATTTATCAAACCAATTGAATTTACCAAGTGATTACTTATGTGCTCCATGTGCACAAGGAAAATTAATCACTCGACCTTCATATAGTAAAATCACTTCTGAATTTCCAACATTTCTACAAAGAATTCAAGGTGATATATGTGGCCCAATCCACCTAGAATGTAGACCGTTTAAATATTTTATGGTATTAATTAATTGATGCATCAACTCGTTGGTCACATGTATGTTTACTTTCTATAAAAAACTTAGCATTTGCCAAATTACTTGCTCAAATAATAAAATTAAGAGCACACTTCCCTGACCATCAGATTAAATTAATTCGACTAGATAATGCAGGAGAGTTTACTTCTTAAGTATTTGATGATTATTGTCTATCATTGGGAATTGAGGTTGAACATCCAGTAGCTCATGTTCACACTCAAAATGGTCTGGCAGAATCATTAATTAAACATTTGAAAGTTATTGCAAGACCGTTGCTTATGCAATCAAAGTTAATTGTTTTAGCTTGGGGACATGCAATTTTGCATGCATCAAAATTGATTAAAATTAGTCTAACGGCTTATCACCAATTTTCACCATCACAACTTTTAACCAAATCCCAACCAAATATTTCACATTAACGAAAATTTGGTTGCGCTGTGCATGTGCCAATTAGTCCCCCACTTCGTATTAAAATGGGTCCTCGACGTAGGTTGGGAATTTATGTGCAATTTGATTCACCCTCGATAATTCGTTATCTTAAACCTCTCATGGGTGATGTCTTCACTGCAAGATTTTCAAACTGTAAATTTGATGAGACAATTTTTCCACCATTAGGGGGAGGAAAGACCGTTCCAGTAGAACGACCTGAAATATCATGGAATAATCCATTTATATCTCATTTGGATCCACGTACCAAACAATTTCAATATGAGGTACAAAGAATTTTGCATCTTCAAAATATCGCAAATCAAATGCCTGATGCATTCAGTGGTACTGCAAAAATAACTAAATCTCACATTCCGGCAGTAAATGCACCGGCTAGAATTGAAATCCCAGAAGGACCAAAAGCAGCAAATGAATCTAAAGCAAGACAAAAGCGTGGAAGACCAATTGGTTCAAAAGACTTGGTGCCTAGAAAAAGAAAGTCTAACGAAAAATTATCAATCGATAAACCTCTCGAAGAGGTTATAAATGATCTAAAAGATAAATTAAATGAAAATCCCAATTCTCCTAATAATGCCGAAGAAACTATTATCCCAGAAGAAATAATAGAAGCTTCCAAAAATAAAATGGTACCTAATAATAATGAGATCTCGATATTTTATACAAACTATGGAGAAATGTGGGATCGAAGTAAAATAATAATTGATGATGTATTCTCATTCGCAGTAGCTACTGAAATAAATGAATTTCATGACTATAATGAGAATAATGCTAATGAACCAACTAGCATAAATGAATGTCAAAAAAGACATGATTGGCCAAAATGGAAAGATGCTATCCAAGTTGAGCTAGATTCACTTCAAAAACATGGTGTGTTTGGAACAATAGAGAAAACACCAGAAAATGTTAAACCAGTTGGTTATAAATGGGTATTCGTTAGAAAACAAAATGATAAAAATGAAGTCGTGAGTTATAAGGCATGACTTATCGTGCAAGGTTTTCTGTAGAGACCAGGAAATGATAACCATGTCTCGGTGCCGTTGGTGCATTATTATATTTAGCTCAATGCACGAGACCAGATATTGCATTCTCAGTAAATCTTCTAGCAAGGTACAATTTAGAACCAACGAAAAGACACTGGAATGGTATAAAACATACCATGAGATATCTTCGTGGAACGACAAATTTAGGCTTGTTTTATTCTGACATAGGTAATAACCCAAATTTAGTTGGCTATGCTGATGCAGGTTATCTTTCTGATCCACATAAAGCAAGATTACAAACCGGGTATGTGTTTAGTAACAGTAATGTAGCTATTTTATGGCGATCTACGAAGAAAATGTTGGTAGCAACATAATCCAATCATTCGAAAATACTAGCACTACATGAAGCAAGTCGAGAATGTACTTGGTTAAGATCATTAATCGAGCATATTCGAAATACGTGTCAGCTCCTCTCAGCTACAGAAGGATCAACTATTATTTGTGAAAATAATGCAGCTTACGTAGCTCAAATTAAGCCATGGTACGTCAAGGGTGATAGGACGAAACACATTTCTCCTAAGTTTTTCTTCACACACAAACTATAAAAGGACAACAAAATAGAGGTGAAACAAATCCAGTCCCAAGAAAATCCGGCAAATCTATTCACAAAGGCACTTCCAAAATCAATGTTTCAAAAGATGGTGTATAAAATTTGTATGCGTCGGCTGCATCAACAGACTAACTTAATAATGCGCTATAAATCAGGGGGAGCATTCAAAAGTATGCTATAATGTACTCTTTTTCCTTCACATATATTTTTCCCACTGGGTTTTTGTTAGTAAGGTTTTGATGAGGCATTATCTTGATCCAGAAGCATCAACCCTCATGATAACATTGTAAAATATGTTACCTAATGATGAAATAAAATTGCACTCTTTTCTTATGATTTTCCCACTGTTTTTTCATAATATAGGCTCTCAATGAGGCAATTATTCTTAACAGACGCATATTCAAGGGGGAATGTTGCAATATATATTAGTAATATGGGTGAATATTCTAAATGGCAAAGGACATTATTGTAATCTCCGTTACATTTGGAGTCTATAAATATAGAGCTCATTTGTATTATAGATGTATCTGTATAAATAAAAATGTATTCTCTCTTTAATAGTTTCAATTCTTGTTTATTTTATAAAATATAACTTTCATTTGAAAATTATATTTCTATCACAATAAATAAACCAACAGTACTGAAGTTCTGCATGTATCATGAATGGAGTTAGATCAGGTTATGTGTAATGTATTATTTGAAGTTTCAATTTACAAAAAAAAATGCTTTTCTCTGTTCAGCTACCAGCTTCCGTTCATGATGGATGGTGGTCGGTTGTTATTGGTCATTCGTAGTTTCACTTTATAAATAAAGGATGATTTTCTCTGATCGGCTAGCAGCCGCAGTTTACATTGAATGGTGGTCGATTATTATTGGCCGTTCAAGGTTTCAAGTGGCAAAAAATTGATGTTTTTCTCTGTTCGGCCACCATCTGCCGTTTACTTGTGGTAATGGCCGGTTGTTAACGGCTGAGTGAATAAATATAATATGGTGGCTAGAAACACACACAAAATAATCATTTCTATTAAAATTATAAATGTGGACAAAAGATGAAACCGGGGTGCAATAACAAGTAACAACACACTTTATTTACTTAATGAAAAGCATGCCATCACTCTTATCAAAACAGGTAAATATAAATCATCATCCATACACTATCAATTACTATCTGACATAATTAAACACTACAAGTGAATAGATTTTCTACCTTTACCATTCATTTACCTCCACATTTATAAAATCTATATTTCACAACCTATGGCATATCATTAAGATTTCTATTCAAGCAGAGAGTTATTATTTGTTTCGTATGAAAGTATCAAAACTACCCGTAATATGTTGCTTGGTCGCTTTCATACAAAACTGACCGCTTGGATAAAGAGATGTCATATGTACCCTAAGTAATCATTCTTGCACCACACCGACTATTTTGAACATCATATTAGAATCCTAACATTTAATCATATTAGTACAACCGCATAACGGTGGAAAAACCGACCGCTTAGTTCACTTTTTAGAAGAAAAAAATTTATGTTTGCGCATATTTGAAATCCGCAAGTGTAATGTTTTAAAAATAAGTTTTGTAATTGTCCATATTTGAAATGGCAAGTGTAAAATGATGTTATATGTAAAAAAAATGTCTATTTTTGTAATAAGATTTGACCGAGGCCTGAAGTTGAAATAAGTGTTTTTCTCATGTCTATAATGAAAATTTGTCATATATTCTTAGATAGAGATAATGTGAGAGAAGCATAAATAAAATCATTTTTATAAAATATGGTAAAAAATAAACCTACAATTCTTTAGCATTTATGGTAGGAGGTAAACACATTTATTAATTTGTTACAAAATAAGTCATGTGTTTCAGGTACACTTGAAATGACATAATGCTCGAGGCATCATTGATATCACGCTTTATACCGTCATTGTCATCTAAAGACTAAAATAGAAAACTATTACATAAAAAAGAAATCAGTTAGTTTTTTAACTTGGATTCTCAAATTCCAACTTGAAGAAACTCGCACTGCTTACAGACATCATTCACTTTCTGGAAATCGTGGATGACAGCCAACCTAAATTCTGACTTGAAGAAAACATGAGTTGGATGCAAATGAACAGGATGATATAAAACACATGGTGGACTATAAATATATAAAAGATATATAGGTTATCACTTGAAATCTGTCTTAATAACTATCTTGAAAGTAGCACCGCTAGCTTTCAGTACCTCTTTCAAATTCTTTCATATTCTGCATTAAAAAAAATTACATAAGAAAACTAGATATGAAAATTGTTTTTCTCATAATAACACGCGAAAGAAGACATCTTATATCTTAGTTGACATACTACTATAAGCTACAAAAACATAATTATCAGTCAACTAATTTAATTCTCGATCACACATTCAAAGATCTAAGAGATATATACATAAATGTAAAAGTTGTATTACAAACATTCTATGTATTTGGTGTTCCAAATTGTTGTTATTATATCATACATGTTTAGTTTGTTCTTCTACATCATCTGAAATTATTGTTCCTGTCTGCATATGAAATTAAAATGTAGATCATGTTATCACCCAAAATTCTATTTTTTTTCTTACTTTTAAGTAGGTATTAACCCCAAATTAGGAAGAATAAATTATATTACCTTGGGGATACGACCAAGAGAACCATAAACATATATCATATTGCTGATTCTAGAGCCCATACATAATATCCTAATGGCGGTGGTGGCTTGTCTGTATGGATCTCTTTTCTCATATATATTCATCAATATAAATGTTATGGTATAAATGGATAAATATGTACATAACACCTTATAATTAACATTCCTAACACTACTTGCATTTGCATCCACATCCATTTATGAAACTAGTAATGGAAGAAGCAAGTCATGAAAGAGCAAGTAGCCCGAAAGATACAAGGAAGCATGATGAAGTATTGATGTTTGATTATTAATGCTTAACAAATTATATATGTTGTATGAAGTTGTGTGTGAGTAATGTTATATGAATGGCGAGTTTATATAGGCTTTGCAAGTTGAGGATTTGTGACTATATTATTTAGAAAGTGCTGAGATGTTAATATATAATAGTTGAGAATCTCCTGAAATGGTCTTTTTATTTTTGGAAAACATGTGAAGTTACTATATTATATTTTATCTTTAGTTGACGTATGCAATTTTATATTCTATTAAAATGCAGTAAATTAAATCATACTTAACTGTGCATAAATTATGCAATTTGTGAATGATTTAGTCATTGGATTCATACCTTAGTTTAATGGAGATATATGATTTTCAATATTCTTATTGATTGATGGAGAACTTTTATTATGAAGATTTTTACTAAAATTACATTTCCAATAATAGATTCATCTTTTGATATTTAATCGCATTTTATATGTGTTATGTTGCAAAATTTGTGCTCACGACTCACATAGGCAACTTCTTAGGGTACTTGATCGAAAGAATTTGATAGAGGAAAAAAACAATCTATTAAAAAATAAGATTGCGGTTGGTTTACCATTTTTAATTTTGAGTTTTCGTCTATACAAAAATGCGCACGATGCATTTATATCATGAAAAACGATTTATTTAGAAAACGAAGTTAACATGGAAAATAGAAAACAACTTATTTTTATTTTTCGTGTTTTGAGAAATAACGGAAGCACGATCATTTCGTCATCCCTCCATCCTCTCCATTGTCTCCATCATCTTCCTTCCACCCCTTTGTTGTCCCTCAACTCTTTCCATGTTTTGTAATTAATGTTGAAAATCTAAAACAGAAAACAAACGGACTCTAACCTTCTCCTGCTTTTGCTACAATAAGAAGTTTTGCTTACAATCAAATTCATAGCTTGAGAACATTCTGGATCATGAATAAGAGGTATTCGATGTTGATATTTTCAAAAATACATGTAAAGGGTTGCATGTGTCCAGCGTGGAAATATGTTCCATTATAAGAAATTAAGGTTGCGGTTGGTTTGTCATTTTTAGTTTTGATTTTTCATCCATAAAAAAAGGCGCACGACACATGTAAATTGTGGAAAATGACCAGTTTAGAAAACGAAGTTAACATAAAATATAGAAAACAACTTTTTTGTTTTCCGTGTTTTAAGAAATAACACAAGCACGAGAAACGATCCATCCTTCCGCCGTCCTCGTCGTCCTCTCCATCTTCCTTCCATCTCCTTCGTCTCTCCGTTCTGCTCATAATATGTAATTAATATTGAAAACGCAAAACACAAATTCAAAATGAAACCAAACAAGCCCTAAACTTCATAGTTAATCAAACTTATAAACATAAAACTGATGTAATACAGAAAGTAACCTCAAATATGTAAACATGAACGAAAATTTAGTCAAGGGTGTCATTACGAAATATTATTCAAAGAATTGGAATAATTCAGGTCACCGGGACTTAGAATATTAATGCTACATTACGTGGCACTTAGATCTCAAATCCAAAAACTGGCCAAAAAAATGAACAATGGAATGCAGATAATAACCTCAAGTATGTAAACATGAACGAAAATTTAGTCATGAGTCCCATTATGGAATATTATTGAAAGAATTGAAAAATTCAGGTCACAAGGACTTGGAATATTACTGTAAGTATTGAATATCCACTATCTTAATCAATCAAATAGCATACATAATCATTCTACTCCATGAACATAAAATTGTATGAATCACACAAAATATTTTTTGAACCATTAAGACCGTTTTGAATAAGCATATATTCTACCAGTTCTAGTCAAATCCCACATCAATTCCATCAGCTAAGACTACAAAACATTGGAAAAATAAGGAAAAAAATACCTTCGCCATATCGATGGGTTAGACGATGCACGTAGCGAGCAAGCTGAAAGCGCCAATATTAAGGAAAAGCTTCGTAGTAGGCCATACACCATGTAATCGTAGGACGATGCAGGTAGCGAGTTCGATCTATCAGCGTATGGTTTCATATGCGTAGATTTGGGATTTCGGCTTGTTTAGGTAGGGTTTTGATGGGTTTATTTAGGCTTTCAGTCTCTTTAATTTTTTCCGTATACAAGGAGAGTTAATGGGGAATTTTGAATTTAAAATGAGAGATGGAGAAGGAGATGTTTTTGCTACGAAGAAACTGCAATATTTCAAGAAACCACGCTGAGATAAATGCATGTGTTTTTTTGCTTTAGAATAATTTATTTTGTCTCCTCTTAGTGAACAAACCTCCCTAACGGTCGGTTCGACTACTAATTTTTTCGTTAAATCAAAGCATATAAACTAATTTTTTCGTTAAATCAAAGCATTTTTTCGACTACTAATTTCTTTGAGTAAATTATGGATGCAAAAAAATTTACTCAAAGAAATTTATGAGTTACAAATATAATATGATCTACCCGTAGTAATTTTACAATGTAAACTGATTGTTTTACTCTAGTATACACCTATATATATATATATATATATATATATATATATATATATATATATATATATATATGAAAACCTATTTAAGAATAATCTTTTAACACATGGAAAAATGTGATGCCCCACCTCTATACTCACGCTAGCCAAGGACACTACGGGGTAATGCCGTCGACTAGCACGAAGAATAAGGCTGTTGGTGAGTGACTATCTATGTAATTGCTTTGTGCGAGTACCGATATGTCAGATAATATAACTTACATTTCATTTCAAGAGGAAATCCGACATATCAAATACAAACTCAAAGCTACCACACAGTGGCTATGAGGCCTTCGGAAACAAATATAGAAATAAACATAACACAAATCAGTCACAGATATTCATATCACAAAGGCGGAATCAGATATGAATATAACACATAAAAGTGTTCATCAAAGTAGTGGTAAAACAAGATACTACATCACAAAAGAATAGATACAAGTGCTAGACAAAAGAATAATTATACATCAAGGAGTCTATATCTCAAATGTATAATAACAAAAACTACTAATCTAAAGTAGTTAGTCAAAAATCAGATGATCATCCCAGATAAGAAGTCAAGTAGGAGCACTTGAAATACCTCGGTCTGACCCGAGTATTATTTAGGAAGAAAATAATAAACGGATCAGTCTAGCCATAAATATCAGATAAAATTAGATCGGATAAGAGATATGACAAAAAACGTATGATAACAAAAATGTCATACTGTGTCAAGTATACATCAATTAACAAAAAAAATCATACAATATCTCAAATCATCTCAAAACACCAAAAAGAATCACATTCTTTAAATTATTCACCAAAACACAAATATTGATAGAGCTTATCAATGCAAACACTACAAGGAAAAACACTTTTGACAGCAGCTATTCTCAGCGTTTCTCCCTTAAATGCGGTCGACCAAAATCTGGAAGGAAATTTTTTACGTGTGAACGCTGAGAAAACCTAAATAATATAACTTTGCCGCCTCATTTTTCACTTCGCCTATTTACTTTTCTCAGCCTTTCATCTTGTTAACACCTCCATCACCTAAAAAAGAATTAAACCACTCTTCCAGTCACTGAAATTCGTCTTCGTCACTGCCGCTTCATCGTTCAAACATCTCCATTCACCATCCTTTCGATTTTGAATCCAAATCATCGCCGCTAACTTCTCTTTCTACAGGTACTTATTTCAACTATTCGTCGATTTTATTTAGGTTTAAAACGGGTTCTTCAATTAGTTTAATCATTCATCAATTTCGATTTTGTTATTTCAGTACTGTTTCTTCGATTGCTAAATCAAAATTTGTTGGATCGATTTTGTTAGTAAATTGATGTTAATGGGTTTATTAAGATTGTTGTATGTTAATAAGTATACTAAGATTGTTGCATGCTTCTGCCTAATTTTCATTAAAGCTTCTTGTCATTACATAGGCTAGTAGAGAATTCACTGGTATATTTCTTCCTAAATAAAAGCAGTTTGATTGCAAGAACTGTGAACATTCACTGGTACTTTCATCCTGTTGCAAATGACATTGAAGTATTTCAAGCGACCACACGTACCATATCCTATCAATTTGTTAACTTGTGCTTTACTTCCAATGAGATATTATAGGCAATTTTTGACTATACTTGCTTTGCTGGTAACTGGATGTTGATATGCTAGGTTTAGCAAGAATCAATGGACTGAATGAGGTATTAACTATTAATAGATGAATAAGGTATGTAAACTTGCCTTTGTTGCACCGTTAGTGTTTTTGTAGAATGTTGGCAAAATAATGTCACAATTATCTTATACATAGCAAACCATAACGTTTTCTTTTTATTACTAAACACATGTATTACTTAGAAACATTGGTTGATGATCCCAAGCATATGGTTTTCATAATATGCGATCAATCTGGATAAAATTTGTAATATTCGTAACGGAGAGACAATCCATCAGTAGTATTAAGTTGTGCACCCATAGCCCTTGGACAGTCATGCTCCAATGTATGTACCATTTCAACTGCAAGTTTACAACACATACCAAAACCCAGATGACATAGAAAGCAACCATAGACATTTGGATTATGGGCAGAAATTTTAAATGTATATGTCATCAGTTGATTCTTCTCATAATTTAAATAGCGATCATATGGGTCACCCTCTTCATACTGCATAGGGCTACACAGCTCAACTGCTATACTAAGGAAAGAGTATGTATGCATTGCGAACGTAGTTAGCAAAACTATTGTAAGAAGTAGGGTTGATATCTTTAAAGAAAACATTTTTATGAGTTTATGTTTCTCTTTGTGTTGAATGGCAGTAGTGAGATTTGTGAGTTTTTATTGGCAGTAGGGTGGTTGAATATGCTTTGATTTGTTTTCTAGTTCATAATTTTAATATGAGATTTATGTGGATCAAGTTAGCAGTCAATTTCTTGTTCACAGGTTTTTAACTTCTACGAGTTGCTGGGTTATAATATTCCAATATTTTTTTGATTCTGATTACGTGTTATGTAATTTGGTTTACGCCACTGTATATATAGAGTTCAATAAAATACACAATGTCTCCGATGTATTCATTATTTTAATTGCATAGTCATATGGTTGCATACACTAAAAGTCATTGAAGTCTGATTTTCTACTAGAAGCTAGTCGCTTTCTTATATTACTAGGATACCTTATCTCTTATTTACTGAAAAGTTGAAAATCATTGGTTTCAAAGACCTGCTTATTTTGATTGCACTGTAGAACATTTTTAGGAAATCTTGTAGAAGCATACTCTTTTTAATTTTTAGTTTTATAAGATGCGTACGGTAGAAATGATACTGATTGTTCTGAACTAGTCATAAAGTAGAGTTCTAATCGCAGGAATGTTTTGCCAAACATTTTTTGCCACAGGAAAAGCTGATGCCAATATTTGGTGTTTATATTACCAATTATTGTAATAAGTATTTTTTTGTAAAATATTCAGTATCTGTTATAAATTAAGAAAGAAATTGATAATAAAGTTTACTGAAAAAATTAATAACTAAGGGTTGTTTTTAGCTTTATCCAAACTGACTTGAAACCAAAGTATAATGATACTTCAAACTGATAATGAAATCCAAGGAGATCATGTACTGTAGTTAGGACCGAAGATGAATTGCATTAGCTTTTGGTATGGGGGAATTATTTTACATATAAAAAAGATTAGATAAGATAATTTCAACACAAAAAAGATCAAACCAGAAATAAAAGCTGATGGTTTAAGCTGAAAATCAAGAAATTAAAATGGTAGTAACAATCTACAATGAATCCTAAAATTATTTCTCTAACCTGCAATATTATTCAATTCTAAGTTACTCAGCCAAAATTGGAAACCTACATTAGTGCCATTATTCTTTTCTGAACCAATATGAACTTTACGGATCCATTTTTCTTGAATTTTTGTATTATTAGACAAGATAGTGTTTTCTAAAAAAAAGAGTCAAAATAGTTAAATTACTTATATATATGCCATAAATTATACATGTACATGTTACTGTTAAATGAGGGATGCAAGTATCCACATTATATTGCTTATAATATGCAACTATAACATCATAATTGAATCAACATGCAGTCTGATTTAATTGGTCCTGGAGTCGATATATTGGCAGCATGGTCACCTGCGGCACCTCTTTCAACATGGTCAAAATTCTCTCATTTACAGGTTGGTTTTATAAAATTCTGCAATACCACTAAAGTATTGGAATATTATGTTTTACTGTGTTTCTTTCGTGTTAATTAACTTCTGTCTTTTTCTTAATGAGATCGGTACCAAATTCTTATCTCCGATGAAATAATTCATGCAAGTCTAAATCATAACATTCATAGAAATATATTGATTGGGATTTTGTTAAAAGCCTATAGCCTTACCATGCGATCAGCTAATAGTGACATGTCAACACTATCAAAAATGTATCCTCCATTACACTTTATCACTTGCAATCTAGTTTTGATTTATACGACATATGTTTTGGACTAGTCTAAACAATTTTTTTAATCTAACTGTCTCCATCTCTTAAGATGGTAATATGCAAGCAACATTTGATTGCTAGTAGCTGGGTAGTAAATGGAATGGGCAATTAAATTAGAGGAGCAGCACTAGCACTAGCAGGTTTTGATTTGACCGGTGGTCCGGATGGTTTTTGATTCGGACTTAGATCTCAGGTATGGTAAGTCGAACTGCTTTTTATATACACTTTTGTTAGGTTCTGTGTTGATGTTGAATGAAGCCTAGTTCCTCATAAAATCCATGCCTAGTTCCTCATAAAATTCATGTTTCTTGGAGTTTGGTTATTTATTCATTCAAAATGTAATAAACCAGCTAATTACTTATCAGGTAAACTTTGAGCTTTTATTTGTTTGTAAATATGAAAAAACGCACATGATATAAGTTGCAGCTTTGTTCTAAACATATCATTTTTAGTTTAGAACTTGTAGTTTTGCACATAAGGTTGGTGAATGTGTATGCCCCAGTTTATAATTTTTAATCTAGCAACAAAATTTATTTCTAATTTTAGCATTTAGTTTCAAAATTTTAATTTGATTTTTGTAGACCCAAGTCGTACATTCTCGGGCATTCAGATAATTTGATCAAATTTCCTCTAGTAATATAATTATACATATGACTAGTTGCAGTCTCGTCAGCCTTAAAAGATTTTTATCATATAAGTTAATGGTTAATACTATTTATTTTTGCTATTGAAGGAAAGAACCTTTTATTACTATAGACAATCGTTGGTTAAAGCAAAATAGAAACATTTAATTTTGTATAACAGTCATATAGCCGGATGCAAGTAAATATGATAATAGATACAAACTTTGTGTATTCGGTTATATAGAGTATAGATGAAGAAAATAAAAAGACAAAACTGAGTTTTTCTTTAGTGAAGATTTAAGCTTTAATTGACATCAAATGTTTTGTACTTGGATGGTTGAAGCTGCTAGGTGATAACATCATTTGTTATCTTGTAACGATGGTAAATAAGAACTGATCTTAGCTTCGGAGTGGTTAGGAACTTAAAAATTATAGAAATGAAGAGCTCTTAAACCATTATTATTGAAATTACTACGAGGCTTAGAAGATTCACTGCTCACTAGGTTTGGTGCTGAATTTTGCATGTGTTGATTATAGCCTATGTGGTTTAATGAATACGACTCAATCCAAGTCTATCTGAATGTTTGTTACTACTTTTTTCAGTTGAGTTGAGGAGTGATGAACGTTGATTCTTGTATTAGCGATATAGAGGAATCATTCCTCGATAAATATCACTAGTTTATTTGGCAACAGCGATGTATTTGAACCAGCATAGACAGTCTTGTATTTTATTGAACGTGAGTTGATAGTTAATATTTTGCATAGCTATCTTCCTGTGATTGGTTTCAAGTACTAGTAATCTTCTTTTAGAGTATAAATATTAGTATCTCTGAAACTTACTGTCTTGTATTATGAAAACTTCTTTCTTTATTTTGTTCTAACTGTGAAACAAGGCAATATTTATTGCCACTAGAGAGGCTATTTTTTCCTTTTGCTTTTTCCATGCCACTTTTATTATCTTATGCCGCAAGATTTTATTTACTGGAGAAATGTAGCTATTAAAACTCAAAATAGTGCCTGTTCTACACAATTTGAAATTTTAGTGAATTTAATCTTATTGACTATATATGTTGCTAATTTTGTTTCTATCTCCATGTGATGCTTAGGTCCACGTGATTGTGTGAAAGATGTATAGTCTTAATAAGTGCATTGGAGATATAAGTACCATAAATGTCGACAGAGGCTTTCCAACAGTGATTTGGCAAAGTCCAGAAGGAATCATAGATATAATATAGTTTCCTGCTAATCAAGGTAAATTTGGCAAAGCTTCTATCCTTATATTCTCACCTGCAGGTCATTGTGTTTTCGTTTTCACTTGACATAAACCATATTTGATGAATCTGGACAGTAATGTTTAGCATTATGAAATATCCTTAAGAATATTATATAATACTAATATTGTTGGTTATTTTTTAGATTGGACTAAGATGACAATGGTTTTGGTTCGGAGATTATTTCGAAGGTTGCCGAAGAGTAAAATGTTCAGGTATTTTCTATTCCTTTTTTTTCTCACTGACTTTGGGAAAAAATATCCATTTAAAAAAAAATTCTGACATTTTCTTTATTGATAGAGATATATAAATTCTGACATTTTCTTTATTGATAGAGATATATAAATTCTGACATTTTAAAAAAATTCTGACATTTTCTTTTCCGCCAAATAAACACAACAACCTAGCTATAAAAATTCTGATATGAACACTCACACACCTCCAAAGGCCCAACACATACCAAACTTGCATGCTACTTCCTTTTATCCTCCCTCATGCATACTTCTTTATGTCACACCTGTATCCTCTTTTTCCTTCTTTCATTTTGAAATGCCTGTACACCATGCTTTACTCACGACTATGCATGCACTACCAATGCTGAGCTTTCTCTGTCCCTTGCATACAACTACCCCTTGTCTTTCTCCCCCTTGCAAGCTACTTTAACATTAGATAGAAAGCTCTTCACCTGGTTTTGCTATCAAGCAATGAAATGAGAATGCAACAATGAACTGAAAAAGTATGTAAACAATGTAACGTGATTTCTTCCTTTGGAGCAGTACTACTTAGTCAAGGCTTCGATAAAATTATAGCTATACAGATTTGCATATTGAAGTGGTTTCTTCCTTTGGAGTTGCTGATGCATGTGTGTAGTTTAGTTTGTAAATATAGTGCAGTTCCTCCGTTTTGACTTGTCTTTGTGCATTTGGTTTGATCTTGGTCATGCGTAGATTTTATATTAAGAAGGAATGCTTCTTCACTTAGTATTTAGGTGATCAACTAGATCGTGAAATATAACTATGTTACTGTAGAGCAGTTTAGCTTCGTTAACCGAGCTAACCTACTAATGCGTATATTGGCTAGGTTTCGGTGGCGCAGTTAAGCATTTTAGTATATGAAACTTCAAATTTTTAGATGGCGTTTACTCACTGACTTCAAATTTCTTCATTGCAGGTAATTTAAGATGGAGATGACACATTCTTCTTCCGTAGCAAGTAGCAAGCATATGAAACTTTTTAGATGCACGTTTTGTTGTTGGCATTTGGTGTGGACTTACTGTATTGATATTATATTTTTGTTTAACATATAATGTGTCTTTGTTTAACAGATTTGTGGCAACTTGGTTTACTTTGTTATTTTTTTTATGGATATTATTGAAACTTGGTTTATGGATGTCTTTTGTTTATTAATATCGTCTTAACTAATTTATGTAACTAATTAATAGTTATTAGAACATGTTATATATACTAGTTGCTTCAATATACTCAAAATATAGTTTTGGAATATTCAAAAATAGAGTGGAATATTAATGCTGTCAATGAAGAAACAACAGCGTTCAATTCGTGCTATAATTATCTTTAAATAGTCAATAATAGCGTTTAGTACATGCTGTCGAAATAGTTGATGATTCAATAACAGCGTTTATAAAAAGCTGTTGTAAACAGTTAAAGTAGAATTAAAACATCTCCGACAACTAAATTATTAACGCTGTAGAAACATAATACAGCATGTTTGAAAACATTGTAAAAACATTATTGACAGCTTGTACGAAACGCTGTCAAAGTGATGTTTCAACAGCGTTTATCAAAAAGCTGTTGTAAGTTCTGTATATACGACAGCATGTTGTTATACAGCGTTTGAACTAACGCTGTTGTATCGTATTACATCGTTTATCAAACGCTGTTAAAAGCCTTTTGTGGTGTAGTGAAACCACGAAAATTGGTGAAACACAAATTCTAGAAATCACAACCAGAAATCCAGAAATCACAAAAGGGGGAAGGCCTATCACAAACGGGAGCATGAAAACTCACCAACACATGTATCACAAACGGAACGCTATTCCATGGTCGCTAACCATCAATTTTGAGCCGAAGCTCCACAAACGGCCCGAAGACCATGGGTCGCTACCTCACCAAATTGAACCGAAGTTCCACAAACGGGGTTTTTAGTCCCCACACAAACAAATAGACATCGCACATCACTAGTCTAAATCACAAAATGATCACCATCGATCAATAAAAAGTGTGAATCACACTAAGCTAGTAAATATAAGAGTTTAGCTTCATGTCCCATAACCACTAGCTTAACTTAAATATTTACGAACCAATTGTAGATTTCCACTCGAAAATTGTCACAAGATTTCAATCGAACAAGACTAAGAATTAACCGACGAAGTAAATGCAAGCGTTTCATACCACTTGTTTTGCTAAGTCGTTTAATTGGATTCCTCATACGAATGAGGTAAAGGTTTGTATATACCAATAGATTGGAAAACGGTTTTAAAAACGAGCTTTGTATTTAAAAGTAGTGTTGAAATCGTTTTGATGAAAGAGTTTGAGTATTTACTACTAGTATAGAAACCTTTGTATTTGAAAGTGACAAATCAAAAAAATGATTGTAAAAACAATCAATCACCAAAGATTCACAATCAAAGACATGAATCTAAACCATAGAAATCGATATCAAATCCATCAAATGGATATTCCCAAAAATCCAAAGAAAGAAGTCGTCAAAGTTGATAATAAGTGATGACAACTATCCGAATCAACAACAATCGATTAAAAATAGAAAATCCACACAAAACAGCCTAAATAGGCAAAAATGGACATTTCCAGACGTCTGGTTTGGAATCCAGACGTTTGGATTTGTTTTCTGAAAATAGTTCAGAAAACCACCCAGACGTCTGGAATAGCAAAACAGACGTCTGAGCCATGACCAGACGTCTGGTTTTGAATCCAGACGTCTGGTTTTGTTTCCTGGAAAAAATCCAGAGAACCCCAGACGTCTGAAACTTCAAGTCAGACGTCTGAGACTCAACCAGACGTCTGATCTTAAATTTCAAATGTCTGGAATCAGTCTCTGACTTTTTTTTATATTTTGCGTGCATACATTTTTGCTCGAGGTTCAGACCAGACGTATGGACTTGATCACCAGACGTCTGGTCACCTGGTCTGGGCAACAATTTGCCTAGGCCAAAGTGGCCAAAACGTATCGGAAGCGATCAGACGAGCAACGACGACTAAGGATTTACGCCAAGCGACAACCCAGCCTTAAAGGCTCTTCGATACACCCCAAATATCAATGTCCAAACATCCATAGTAGGATTTTCATAAAATTGAACCAAAACACCCAAATTTGGAAAATTCACCAAATCAATTCAAATCAAAAGCAAATGAATATGCACAAATGTTAGGAATTCATACCTAACAACAATGATAGCTATAGACGTAGATGTGAGTTAAAGAACTCACCTTTTCAACCCAAACACAAATGAGAAGCTTTGAAATCAAAGGAAAGACCAATTCCTCTTCAATATACCTCTAGAATCTTCAATCTAAGCTCAAAAGAAGAATATTTCCTAAGTTAGGTTATAGGAAATTATGAAATTGAAGAGAGATAGAGATGGAGAAGATGAAGAGGATGCTTACCTAAGCTTCTCTTTGATTTTTGGAGCTAGAACTTGAATTTGCAAATCAAACTAGGGTTTGGAATTTTAATTTCCTTTCTCTTCCACCATTTTTGCTTTAGCTAGAGAGTATTAGGAAAATGAGAATGAATGAATGAAGTTGAGTGGAGTATAGGGTATTAGATGGGTTGATGGGCTGAAACTCAAACCCAAAGCCCAATAGAAAAATAGCAAAATTCACCCAACTCCAAACATATCGATGTTTATACTCAAAAAAGTTGTAAACGCCATTTTGGACTCAATGGAAGTGGTCTCAAGTCCCAATTCGACTGTTTACAAAAAGTAGCTTTTCGGACTTTAATCCGATTAACGATGCTATATTTAAATAAAACATTTAAATATACAATCGTAAAATATGTGGGTTGTTACAGACTCCCCTCCTTAAAGAAATTGCATCCTCGCAATAATTAAGAGGAAGAAATAAAAAGTAACAACCATACAAAGGCATAACAACACAAAAAAAAAGAAATTTTGAAATGAGAAGTTCACCTTTAAAGAGCACGAGAGAGTAAGTCCGGATGTGTTCGCTCGATGAATTCTCTAGATTCCCAAGAGCAATCCTTAAGATTTGAGGACCATTGAACTTTCACAAGAGGAACATCTTTATTTCGATGGCGTTTAACCTCTGAAGCAATGATTCAAATAGGATGTTGCTCATAAGTCAAATTAGGCGAAACTTCAATTTCTTCAATAACACCGGGCTCAAGAACAGAATCGGAATCTCGAAGGCATTTCCGTAATTGAGAGACGTGGAATACGTCATGAATAGCAGAAAACTGAGCCGGTAATAAAAGGCGATAAGCCACGGAACCAATGCGTTCGGTAATGGAAAATGGACCAATATATCGAGGTGCTAATTTTCCCGATCGACTGAAACGCACAACACCCTTCATAGGTGAAACACGAATAAACACAAAATCTCCCACAGAAAATTCTAATCTCCTTCTTTGGTTATCAGAATAGGATTTTTGTCTACTCTGAGCTTCTTTCATCCTATGACGAATAAGGTCAATCTTTTCTGTGGCATCCCGAATAAAATCTGGACCTAAAACCAGCTTCTCACCGGCTACAAGCCAACACGAAGGAGATCGGCATGGCCTTCCATAAAGTGCCTCGAAAGGTGCCATACCAATACTAGATTGGAAGCTATTGTTATAGGAAAACTCAACAAGAGAAATATGATCTTCCCAACTTCCACCAAAGTCAAGAACACATGCATGAAGAAGATCTTCAAGAGTTTGATTCACACGCTCGGTTTGTCCATCAGACTGAGGATGATAAGCGGTGCTAAAATTAAGCTTAGTTCCCAAAGCTTTTTGAAGACCTTTCCAAAACCCACTAGTAAACAATGGATCATGATCACTAACAATAGAAGTAGGGACTCCATGCAATTTAACGATTTCCTTGACATAGAGTTTAGCCAAAATAGGTACGGTCCGATTGGACCGAACGGGAATAAAATGGGCTGACTTTGTAAGTCTATCTACTATCACCCATAGGCTATCATGACCCGAACGAGAACGGGGAAGACCGTCAATAAAGTCCATGGAAATTTGATCCCACTTCCATATTGGAATTTCCAAAGGTTGCAATAACCCACCGGGCCTTTGATGCTCGGCCTTCATGAGTTGGCAAGTCATGCAACACTTAATAAAGTTAGCAATATCAGATTTCATTCCATCCTAATAATAAAGTCGCTTCATATCTGCGTACATTTTACTACTACCGGGATGAATGGTAAATTTAGAATGATGAGAATCTTCTAAAATATCTTTACGAAGATCACAAATATTTGGCACGATAAGTCTACCAAATTTTCGAATACTGCCACGAGTATCAATATCAAAGTCTTTCAATCCTTCAATATCAATTTTATCCCTACAACTTTGGCTAAGAAGAACTAATTCGGGATCATGCTTTTGAGCTTCAAGAATGCGGTCTAAAAGAGAAGGATGAGCCTCAAGGCTACATAAAACAAGAGATGAACATGAATTGGATTCACGATCTCGAATCTGACAAGTGGATAAAGTCGCGAGATCATTCCATTCGGATATCATCATGGAAACAACCGCTCGTTGCTTACGACTAAGGGTGTCGGCAACAAGATTTCCCTTTCCGAGAGTATAGAGAATATCAAGATCATAAGATGCAAGGAACTCGAGCCAACGTTGTTGACGCAAATTAAGTTCCT
Source organism: Allium fistulosum (assembly GCA_030737815.1). NCBI lineage: Eukaryota > Viridiplantae > Streptophyta > Magnoliopsida > Asparagales > Amaryllidaceae > Allium > Allium fistulosum. The sequence continues at coordinate 907,494,010 of CM060903.1, forward strand.
TTTGAGAAAATAAATACTTCAAGGATTTATGATCAGTGTAGAGAACAAATTTCTCTCCCAAAAGATAATGACGTCAAATTCTAAGGGCGAAAACAATAGTCGCGAGCTCTAAATCATGAGTGGCATATCTAATCTCGGCAGGCTTTAATTTCCTAGAAGCATAAGCGATAACACGTTCCCTTTGCATGAGAACGGCACCCAAACCAATGCGACTAGCATCGATGTAAACAATAAAGCCTTGGTTCCCATCGGGAATCATAAGAATAGGAGCATCGGAAAGGAGTTCTTTTAGTTTCTGAAAAACAGCTTCACATTTGCCTGACCAAATGTACTTAACTCCCTTCTTTGTCAAATTAGTAAGAGGTACGGAAATCTTAGAAAAGTCTTTTATGAACTGACGGTAATAGCCTGCCAATCCAAGGAAGCTACGAATTTCCGTCACACTCTCCGGTCTCTTCCAATTTTGGATCGCTTCAATCTTTGAAGTATCCACAGAAATTCCGGATTCAGAAATAATATGCCCCAAAAATTTCACACGAGATTGCCAAAAGTGGCATTTAGAAAAAAATTCTTTCAATTGGTTGCTCCTAAGAGTTTCCAACACAATCCGAAGATGATTTTCATGCTCTTCCTCGGTTTTAGAATAAATAAGAATATCATCTATAAAGATGAGAACAAATCAATCGAGGAAGTCTTTGAAAACTCGATTCATAAGGTCAACGAAATAATCTAGAGCATTCGTCAAACCAAATGGCATAACAAGCCATTCATAAGATCCATAACGAGTATGGAACGATGTCAAAGGAATGCTACCTCTGCAATACGGAGCTGATGAAAACCGATTGCTAAGTCTAACTGTGAAAAGACTTTAGCACCACTAAGTTGATCGAATAAATCATCAATCCGAGGTAAGGGATATTTATTCTTGATGGTGAGATCATTAAGCTTGCGGTAGTCAACGCAAAGCCTAAGTGTACCATCAGATTTCTTCACAAAAATAGCCGAAGCTCCCCAAGGAGAGGAACTAGAACGAATAAACTCTTTGGCTTCCAATTCGGATAATTGTTTAGGCATCTCCTCATTTTCCTTATTGGACATATGATAAGGAGGACGAGTAATAGGTAGAGCTCCAGGGATTAGATTAATTTTGAACTCAATTGCTCGCTTAGGTGGTAATCCTAATACGGGCTCAAATATGTCAGGAAATTCACGAACAATGTGAATGAGAGAAATAACATCTTCCTCGTCATCATTATCGTCATCATGAGGATTTAGAGAATACAAGGACGCTTTCGAATTAGAATCTGAATCTTTCAGAACAAGAGAAATCTGCTTAACAGATTGAGGATGTCAAAGATATATAGTCCGCTCAGGACATAGGATATGGGCTTCATATCGGTTAAGCCAATCCATTCCCAAAATCATTCCGAAACCTAAGTAGCGCATAACATGTAAATCGGCTCGGAAAGAATAATCACACAAAATAATCTCGACATCTTTACAAAGTAAACTGAGTGTTGCGGACCCACCGACCGGATTCGCAATTCTCAATGAAGTCATCAAGCCAATAACATTTAAAGACAAAGCATCAACTAGTTCTTTTGATATAAAAGAGTGAGATGCACCTGTATCAAAAAGAACTCGAATAGGAAAATCACGAAATATAATAATGCCATCAAGGATAGAATGATAAATACCTTGACCACGGGAAGTGTTAGTAGGGGCTTGCACAACGTTTAACTTGCCTTCCTTTTTGCTTTGAAGTTTGGGACACAAAGATATAGTATGACCCGAACTCTTGCAATAGCGGCAAGAAAGAGGCTTCGGGCACTTGTTTGCATAATGGTCCTTAGAACCACAATTGTAACATTCTCCACGACGAGAGGTAGGAGTATTTGCTACCGAAGTTGCTTGCCTCCCTTTCTTGTTGGGATTAGGCTTGAACTTAAAAGGCCTCTTCCTATTGATGTTTTGTTTGACTTCAACATCACTTTCTTTATCGGCCTCTTCGAGTCGAAGAGCAATATCAACAAGTTGATCGAAAGAAACTTCTAGTTTCAGAAGTAATGGCTTTTTGAGGTTCTTATTCAACCCATATACAAATCTCTGATTTTTCTTCAATGGGGTATTAATATACTCGACCCCATATTTAGATAGAGATTCGAAAGATGCGACGTAATCCGTCACAGAAGATTCACCTTGAACAAGGTCAATGAAGCGTCGAGCTAGAGATACACTTTCAGCTTGCGGCATAAATTTTAACTCGAATCTTTCCCGGAATTGCTCCCAAGTAAGATCCGCTTCGATAATTTCGGAAATAAAAAATCATACCAATCTAATGCTCTTTCTTGGAGCATGCTAGAAGCCACTTGGACTCGATGTAGATCAATAAGATTCATGCGGGAAAAGATGCGATCGCATGTCCTAAGCCAAGCTTGGACTTCTATAACACTTTCGGAACCCTTGAAAGGCTTTCCACCCAAGTTGGTGTAATCACTGCACAAGCGTGAAAACCCATATTTAGGATGAGTGGGCTCTGGAATGGGTCTGATAGCTTGAGCATTTTTCACAAGATCTAAAAGTTGCTGAGCAGACATGAATACTCCGTCCTGAGGAGTAGCACTAGATTGACCAGCGCTGGGACGGCCTGGTCTAACCATTTCTCTTCTTTAAGAAAGAAAGAAAAAAGGAAAAAGGTTATTCACAAAATGAATATCAAACAAATTTGATTGATAAAACAAGGCATCATAAAGAATATAGGGTAGAACGGTACGAAGACTCGAATTAAATCCTATGGCACGAATCCTAAGAAAGACTTAGGACAATGATCCTTGCTAGATTATTCTATATTGTTCCAAAGTTTGGTTCAGATACCAAGCTATGACGCCCCACCTCTATACTCACGCTAGACAAGGACACTACGGGGTAATGCCGTCGACTAGCATGAAGAATAAGGCTGTTGAGGAGCGACCATCTGTGTAATTGCTTTGTGCGAGTACCGATATGTCAGATAATATAACTTACATTTCATTTCAAGAGGAAATCCGACATATCAAATACAAACTCAAAGCTACCACACAGTGGCTATGAGGCCTTCGGAAACAAATATAGAAGTAAATATAACACAAATCAGTCACAGATATTCAAATCACAAAGGCGGAATCAGATATGAATATAACACATAAAAGTGTTCATCAAAGTAGTGGTAAAACAAGATCCACTACATCACAGAAGAATAGATACAAGTGCTAGACAAAAGAATAATTATACATCAAGGAGTCTATATCTCAAATGTATAATAACAAAAACTACTCATCTAAAGTAGTTAGCCAAAAATCAGATGATCATCCAGATAAGAAGTCAAGTAGGAGCACCTGAAATACCTCGGTCTGACCCGAGTATTATTTAGGAAGAAAATAATAAACGGATCAGTCTAGCCATAAATATCAGATAAAATGAGATCGGATAAGAGATATGACCAACAACGTATGATAACAAAAATGCCATACTGTGTCAAGTATACATCAATTAACAACAAAAATCATACAATATCTCAAATCATCTCAAAACACCAAAAAGAATCACATTCTTTAAATTATTCACCAAAACACAAATATTGATAAAGCTTATCAATGCAAACCACGAAAATTGGTGAAACACAAATTCTAGAAATCACAACAAGAAATCCAGAAATCACAAAAGGGGGAAGGCCTATCACAAACGGGAGCATGAAAACTCACCAACACGTGTATCACAAACGTAACGCTATTTCATGGTCGCTAACCATCAATTTTGAGTCGAAGCTCCACAAACGGCCCGAAGACCATGGGTCGCTACCCCACCAAATTGAACCGAAGTTCCACAAACGGGGTTTTTAGTCCCCACACAAACAAATAGACATCGCACGTCGCTAGTCTAAATCACAAAATGATCATCATCGATCAATAAAAAGTGTGAATCACACTAAGCTAGTAATTATAAGAGTTTAGCTTCATGTCCCATAACCACTAGCTTAACTTAAATATTTACGAACCAATTGTAGATTTCCACTCGAAAATTGTCACAAGATTTCAATCGAACAAGTCTAAGAATTAACCGACGAAGTAAACGCAAGCGTTTCATACCACTTATTTTGCTAAGTCGTTTAATTGAATTTCTCGTACGAATGAGGTAAAGGTTTGTATATACTAATAGATTGGAAAACGGTTTTAAAAACGAGCTTTGTATTTAAAAGTAGTGTTGAAATTGTTTTGATGAAAGAGTTTGAGTATTTACTACTAGTATAGAAACCTTTGTATTTGAAAGTGACAAATCACAAAAATGATTGTAAAAACAATCAATCACCAAAGATTCACATTCGAAGACGTGAATCAAAACCATAGAAATCGATATCAAATCCATCAAATGGATATTCCCAATAATCCAAAGAAAGAAGTCATCAAAGTCGATAATAAGTGATGACAGCTATCTGGATCAACAACAATCGATTAAAAATAGAAAATCCACACAAAACGGCCTAAATAGGCAAAAATGGACATTTCCAGACGTCTGGTTTGGAATCCAGACGTCTGGATTTGTTTTTTGAAAATAGTTCAAAAAACCACCAGACGTCTGGAATAGCAAAATAGACGTCTGAGCCATGACCAAACGTCTGGTTTTGCATCCAGACGTCTGGTTTTGTTCCCTGGAAAAAATCCAGAGAACCCCAGACGTTTGAAACTTCAAGTCAGACGTCTGAGACTCAACCAGACGTCTGATCTTAAATTTCAGACGTCTGGAATTAGTCTTTGACTTTTTTTTATATTTTGTGTACATACATTTTTGCTCCAGGTCCAGACCAGACGTCTGGACTTGATCACCAAACGTCTGGTCACCTGGTCTGGGCAACAATTTGCCTAGGCCAAAGTGGCCAAAACGTATCGGAAGCGATCGGACGAGCAACGACGACTAAGGATTTACGCCAAGCGACAACCCAGCCTTAAAGGCTCTTCGATACACCCCAAATATCAATGTCCAAACATCCATAGTAGGATTTTCATAAAATTGGACCAAAACACCAAAATTTGGAAAATTCACCAAATCAATTCATATCAAAAGCAAATGAATATGCACAAATGTTAGGAATTCATACCTAACAACAATGATAGCTATAGACGTAGATGTGAGTTAAAGAATTCACCTTTTCAACCTAAACACAAATGAGAAGCTTTGAAATCAAAGGAAAGACCAATTCCACTTCAATATACCTCTAGAATCTTCAATCTAAGCTCAAAAGAAGAATATTTCCTAAGTTAGGTTATAGGAAATTCTGAAATTGAAGAGAGATAGAGATGGAGAAGATGAAGAGGATGCTTACATAAGCTTCTCTTTGATTTTTGGAGCTAGAACTTGAATTTGCAAATCAAACTAGGGTTTGGAATTTTAATTTCCTTTCTCTTCCACCATTTTTGCTTTAGCTAGAGAGTATTAGGAAAATGAGAATGAATGAATGAAGTTGAGTGGAGTATAGGGTATTAGATGGGTTGATGGGCTGAAACCCAAAGCCCAATAGAAAAATAGCAAAATTCACCCAACTCCAAACATATCGATGTTTATACTCAAAAAAGTTGTAAACACCATTTTGGACTCAATGGAAGTGGTCTCGAGTCCCAATTCGACTGTTTACAAAAAGTAGTTTTTGGACTTTAATCCGATTAACGATGTTATATTTAAATAAAACATTTAAATATACAATCATAAAATATGCGGGTTGTTACAAAAAACCTAAATCATACTCACTTGAATCAAACGCTCTACATTAGCTTTGACTCTAATAAAGACCATTATATCCTTTTGCACACTACCATTGTCATCGACTACATTGATCTATGCCTACTACCACTAATGCCCCTATTGATCACCAATACGACTTCCAACATCAAATACTTCTAGATTATACATCAAAATAACCCAAATTCACTGATTTAATATCTAAAATAAATCCCAAATGTCAATAAAATGCAACTAACCAATCCAAAACCATCAGTTAACTATAAATAGCTAAATAAAATTTTAGTGTATAAGAAAATATTCAGCTTGATCCAAACAGTAGCAGCACTACTTCATAATGCTAAATTGAGAGGGGCCTAATGCTAAATTTTTATAATCATAAGGATGTATGCTAAAATTTCCCTAATATCAAACCATAATAGTATAAGCCGAATCACATGGCAATTGAGAGAGGATCCAAATAAGAAGTGCTCACTTCTATCATCACAATTACCAAAATCACAAAGCTCGCTTTTATTTTCTACTTCTTCAATCTTAAATGCCATTTCCCTTTCCTTGCCTATTTTCTATTGTTTAATTTAGTTCTCTTTAGAATTTGAATGATACAAACTTCTAAAAGACATGAAGAAAAGTTACATAGCTACAAATGTTTGTCTCTTAAGTTGAAAATTTCATTTTCCATCACATGAAAGTTAGTTTTCGTTAAAAACCAAATGAGAAACCTTAACCATCATCTATCACGAGCATGAGGACCTTACTCCAAATCCTTGCATTCATACCACAATCTGACCACTCCAGTTTTGGTCCTTGCTGACCGTAACAAGCTCTAAGCATATTTTGCTTAAGTCGGTTGAACTAATGTTTCCAAACATCTCCAAATTCTCCACTTCGACTACTTACATATCTTTATGATTGGTTATTCAACTATGTAATACACTATACTTTCTTTATTCATAGTTCAGATTGCTACATTAATCGACTTGTAACCTAAACAACTAGATTGGTGTAAACCAACATATTCATATTCTAAGAACAAATCATATATATGTATATTATTAGTTGTTAAATAAGAGAGAAATTAATATAAGCATCAATAATAGAGTACAACAAAGTAAACGAATGCAAATAGTAGAAAACATCGATTTATTTTGGTTCATGCATCCGACGCTACGTCTAGACCCACAACAACATCTTACCTTCACCTAGAAGAAAGTATTTTAGCATAACAGGCTTACTCCTAAAGAACCACAACGTCCCATATAAAATTCTATAATATATGTCGACAATAAACACCATAGTAATGATTTTCAGTTGTCAACCACGAATAAATTAGATTACTGAACTTTATAACTATTTCACAATTATTGATTCAATTTATAAACTTACTAGTGAAAAAATAACTAATACATTTTGTGAATTTATGATAAATCCATAATATATTAGATAAAATGATTATTATGCAATTTAAAATTTAGTGTCATCTTAAATTGAACTCATATGAAATATGAATCAATTGATCAAATGTTATAATTCAATAAATATCAACATTACATATGGTAATAACTATATTTGCAACTTTTTTTAAATATCAAATACATATACATAAATACATACATAGTTTATTCTTTTTAATTGCTTCAAAATCAACCCAATTTTACTAGGTTCCCAAAGGGCCGGAGAATGGAAATTCAGTTATCAATAATAAAGTATTATTAACTATAATATGTTTGTATAAGAAAGAGAAAATATTCTTAATAATGCTCTACCAATATTTAAATTTTGTTAGATATTTTCTTTCTCATTTTCCTCATTTTACTAGAAAATGCACAATAAATGTTTATATATGAATTGATTAACCTTCGATATAAGTTATAGTACCCTATAACTAATATTTTCTAGCATTTTTAGATAGAGATAAATATAAATAAATACAAAAGAAACATATTTATAGATTTTAAATTGGAATTTTGATGAATAAAATGCTTTTTTGAAATTAAATGGAGAAATTGAGTTTTGAAATAGTTTTGAGTTATGACATATATTTTAAACGGAAAGAGTTGAAATATTTGATAAATGAGATTAAAATGTTATTATGGAAATTAATATTAAATCAAAATTGATAAATTTGATTTTTGGGTTTATTTTGAAATAAAATGTGAAATATTGATATAAAATTCAAATTTGAAATTTAATTTTATGATTTCAGAAGTCATCTAAAATTTATATTTGTAAAATAAAATATATTGTGAGCTTTGAAATAATTTCGAGGGATAAATAATTATTTTAAAATTATTTTGAGGGTTAAAATCGTTATTTAAAATATCAAAAAATTATTTCGTGAAAATTTAAATTGAAAAAAAATATATTAGCTTATATGAATTTATTTAGTGTTCAAATGAGGTAAAATAACAAAATTTGAGTGGGAAACTATTTATATGTAAAGAAAATGGAATTTCTTTCATTATTTTGAGCCTAAAAGTTCAAAGCCAGAAACCATAACTTACCCTTCACTAGCCCACATCCTTATCCATTCATTTTTAACCTGCCTTCACCAAAACCAAATCCAAAAAACGATCCACTTTTCTCCCCAAAATCGACAGCCCTAAAATGAAATTGAGAAAAAAAAAATATTGCACGAACGAAATCACGATGGGAAGGAGGGGGAAATAATGACTGTCCGTCACGATGGGTGTGGCGGTTACACAAGTTGGGCTGGTGAGTGCGACCATGGATGCAACTGGAAAGAGCGACGAGTTGGGTTCAGGTGACAGTGGGCGCGTGCGTGGAAAGACAAAGATGTCGATAGCGTGCTTCACCTGACAGCAAACGGAGCTCAATGGGATTAAACTCGATCGATATTTAAATTTATAAGCTGTTTTGGACGACCTTATGCTATGCTGTTGTGATTTGCTATAATCTTAAAGTAACATAACACTGTTTGTTATAGCAAAATGATGCTTAAATAGCTTGATATAATTTAAAATTGTTTAATGGTGTGGTATATTCTGTGATATTGATTGTATTTGATGAAAGAGATTTAATTAAAATGAGTGATTAAAATTATTTGTATGAAATACCATGGTTAAGCTATTAATAACGAGATGTTAAACTCTATTATTTTGATATACTAACGATATCAAGTTACTTGAATATTAAAATATAGATTAGCTTACAATAACTTAATTCATTTTATTATATTAGAGTGACAGAATATTCTCAAATAGTATTTGGGATGAATAACATTTATGATGGGAGATTAAATGGATAAGTGTGTAGCTACCATAGAAAATTAAATTGATTGATTGTGTGATTATTTGATTGGTGTTGTATATTGATTATGGACGATGGTTGAATTCCTGATGCATTAAGCTCTAAATAATAAGTCAAAGCCTTGATTTTTGAATTTTATTTAAATAACTAGGTTGAATCCGTGCTTCGCACGCGACTACGCATTAAATCTGCATGTCAATGAATTCTGACTTTTGGATATAATCTTTACCGGCTTGTATGTTTTTTCAATCTGTTGGTTTTAGTTGTTGAGCTTTATGGGAGCGAGGTCAGGTGACATGCTTTCGTATTGCAATGTAATGTCCAACCATAGTACCAATGGGATTAGATATATGTATTTTAATGGAAATGGTTAGCTACATTGATAATAACAGTATTATTTGTAGGCGCATTACAGTCGTCTACGTGTGCGCACTTTGACACCGAAGGTACATTTGGAAACTGACGTTAATATGCGGTGGAGAGTTGATATGGTAAGAAAGAGCTTAGAATTATATTGTCAATAATTGATATGGTAATACATATAATTATATTATATATTTTTTTATGGTAGTTTGTCTACTATTGTATTGTTAACCATGATCCAAAGAAACATGAATCTATTCTAGCACGACTATGTGTTCACAACGGAGTTAAAAAAGGTTACAATATGCTCCATCTATCCTGTTTTTGTATAGTGCTTGATTTATGTTTTTTTATGAGGTCAAAAATTTATACATGAAGTTGAAACATTATGTCATGCATTTGGATATTTGTAGGTAGAAAATTGATATTCATTCAAAAACTACAATGAGCATACGTAAAGAAAAAAAATTCAATTGCAGGAAAAAAACAATTTCTCATTAGCAAAAGAGAAAAAAAGCTTTAAATAACTAGGTTGGAATCTGTGCTTCGCACACGACTACGCATTGAATCTGCGTATCAATGAATTCTGACTTTTGGATATAATCTTTACCGGCTTGTGTGTTTTTTTCAATCTGTTGGTTTTAGTTGTTGAGCTTTATGGGAGTGAGGTCAGGTGACATGTGACGACCGCCCATGACCCCTGCACTAAACCTAGAAATAGTGCGCTGAAAAGTGTGCCAGGCAGCCATGGACGATTGCCAAGGTAAATTAAAACAGCAGAATCTATCGTATTACTCACAGCGCATGGATAAAATACAATAGAGAATATATATATAGTGAAGCTTCACAGAATAGAATCTCATCAATAAAACTTCATAATAGTTGAATACAACATCTGAATAGTCAATACATCAAGCCTCACTACATAACACTCAGAGAATTATACAAGCAGCGGAACATCCATTACATATAGTAAGAAAATAATATGCAAGCCTCCAGCTCGTCTTCGTCATCAGCATCGTGGAAAGTAAGAACAACACCTGTCACCTGCTACCTAGTCTGCCCATCCCAAAATGGATGAACAGCCCAAGGCAAAAAGAGTTAAACATAAAGCCTTGAGTCAGACAACAGTCTTAGTGAGCGGTAAATTAACTAACAACATACCAAAAGAGCATAAAGGAAAAGGAATAGGAATCCAACCCTCCCACTCCACCTCTTTCTACAGTGATAGCCCCCAGACACACACTAAGCAGAAGTAAACATAGCAAAGCAAACATTTAAAGTAAAGCAATTATCACTCGAGTCAAGGGTGATGTTTTCCAAGTACAAACCCCCAAGGCCTAAACCAAGATCAGATAAGCACCCAGAAAATACCGCTCTTGAGACCGAATGACGATACAACCAAACATCCATGACTCTGGCTATCACTGTTATATTTGCTTCGATACCACCGTTAATTGAATGACCGACACATTCTTTCAGCCGTCCGTCAAGGGCTAATGGAAACCCCGGTTCTAGACATAACTCCGCACGTCGTCGCAGCCCGTGCCTAGGACTATCGAATCTGCCCAGAGTACTCGACTACCAATCAGTAGCCTTTTGGGACTATCGAATTTGCCCAGCGTACTCTTGCTTTGAGCATGCTAGAACCTTCAACAACGATGACATCTCAGCCTTCTAGTCATCCTCCTCGACGACTATTTCCATACTAGCTCAAGCGCCTCTCGAGCAAACCATTATCCTCAAACCCGAACCATTTCACCGAGTTATCAACATGCTTGGAGTGATCCCGTCTGGATTAAACCAAGGCTATCTCATACCATGCCTCGCTTCATCTCATCATAGCAAAGCCTTATCTCAACATCATCATCATCATCAAATCCATCCATATGAGCTTCATCATCCGCCACATATGCCACGAGCAGCTTTTCCAATTCAAGAGCCTTTCCCTTAGCTTTTGAATCATCTTCGACCAACTTGTCTAAATCAAATCATCAATCAACTAATTCATAACAGTCAATCAAGTCAATCATTAATCCAAGTAATCAAGCATTCAAATATGATCTAATAAACAATTATATCAATAATGGCAATCTTGTAAATAAAGAGTCTAAATCTAACAAGCATGAAACATGAGCAATATCTCTATAACTTGATGAATGAACTTGCATAGGTTAACATGTAGAAATATGGATGTCAAATCATCATGAACAATGGATCTATACTTCAGTTTACGGAAATGCATGGAAATCACTACTTTAACACAAAATCAAGTCAACGATCCGATATACTCCTTTGGATCCGTGTGAGAGATAATCACCACTCACCGAATCACCTAAACACCTCAAAAGCAACACACTTCAGATCTGGACAGCGAAGGATCTAACTCGATCTATCACAAATCCGCTTCAAACGATGAAATCTCTCTTCGATGGATGTAGATCTTCAATCTAAGCTCTTGGATCTTTGATTCGATCTTCGATTTGGATGGAAGGAAGCACAAGATTAAAGTAGAGAAAAGAAGTGAAGAAGTGTAGAACTCGAGCTCTCAAAATAGCAGCACTTCGTCGCTTCAAAATCCGGATCCCAAAAAGTGAAGAAAAACCCCGTATTTATAGGCTGAAATCCCCTAAGTCGTCCGCCTTCATAAGTCGTCCACGACTCATCAGAACTCCACGACTCACGACTTATAAAATCTTACGACCTAAAACCCCACGACTTAAGACCTTCGACTTAGCAGATCCTTCGACTCAACCACTTGCGCGACTTAACACATACGCGCGACCTAACCCTTAGGCATGACCTAAGACTCAACGACTCAACTGGGATACGCCTTAACGACTTAACAACTCAACAACCTCACGACTTAGCTAGGTTACGACTTATCACCTTTACACGACTTAACGGCTTACTGGGATATGACTTAATAACTTTTAGGTCGTCTAACGACTTAACTACCCAGCATACTATCATAGGTCGTCTACGGCCTAACTAAACATGCCCAAGCGACTCAACGACTCATCAACTTATCTCCTTAACTCAACCACGACTTAACTGCTAGACTTAGGTCGCTCACGTCCTAACTACAACACTCCTTAAGTCGCTCACGTCCTAACTACAACACTCCTTAAGTCGCTCGAACGACTCAAACTCCCTAGGTCGTTAACCCGCTTAGTTTCCTATGTCGCTAACTCTTAAGTCGCCACTATCTTAAGTCGCCAATCCTATAAGTCACCAACTTTCCTTAAGCCGTTCCAATTCCTTAAGTCGTCTACGACCTATCCTCCTTCACGACCTAAGCTCCAACATGACCAAACTCCTTAGGTCTCTTCTATCTCTTAAGTCGCTCCACGACTTAAGCTACCACTCGACTCATCTTCTACACGACTTAAGCTACTACTCGACTCCAGCTTCAAACGATTTAACAATACTATCGATCTAATGACAATAGTTTTACGATGTTTCGATCCGTAAAAATACGGGTCGTTACATTCTCTCCCCCTTAGGAATTTCGCTCCCGAAATTCCAAACAAACAAGAGCAATCAAAAACTATTCCGCATGCCTACCATCCATAGCAATCAACAAACCATGCGTCCAATTCTAGCCTAGCATGCAGAATTCTAAAACTAGAACAAGTTACAATATCGTGAGATGACACGACACCTTATGGTCATACCTTGAAGAGTTCAGGATGAGCTGCCTTCATCCTCTCTTCCACCTCCCATGTACAGTCGTTATCATCATCACTCCATTGTATCTTGAGCAACCTAACTACCTTCCTCCTAAGCTGTTTCGTGTCGGTTTCCACAACACGAAGCGGCTTACGAGGTCTCTTATCGACTGGATCAACTTCGAAATCTTCACAGCTATCAGCAGAAACCACTATATTCGAGTCGTGCACATACTTCCGTAGATATGATACATGAAAAACATTGTGCACACCCGACATCTTTTCTGGTAGCTCTAATCTGTAGGCGAGCTTTCCAATTCGCTCGATGATCGGGAATGGTCCAACAAATCTTGGAGTCAATTTTCCTTTCTTCCCGAATCGAATAACATTCTTCAGTGGAGAAATCTTCACAAAAACCATATCACCTACGTCGAATTCCAAATCCTTACGACGCTTATCGGCATAACTTTTCTGTCGGTCTTGGGCTGTCTTCATTCGTTGCCGAATGATCTCTATGCAATCCGAAGTCTGTCGAATCATCTCTGGCCCAAGTATCAGCTTTTCTCTTGTCTCTAACCAACATGTCGGAGAGTTACACGGTCTTCCATACAATGCCTCATACGGTGCCATACCAATGCTTGACTGGTAACTGTTATTATATGAAAATTCTACCAAATGAAGGTGATCTTCCCATGATCCTCCGAAATCTAAAACACAAGCCCTGAGGAGATCTTCCAAAACTCGGTTGACTCTCTCGGTCTGACCATCTGTTTGAGGGTGATAAGCTGTACTCAAACACAACTCGGTTCCCAAAACTTACTGAAAGCTCTTCCAAAATCCACTAGTGAACAATGGGTCTCGATCGCTCACTATACTCTTCGGAATACCGTGGAATCGAACTATCCACTTAACATACAACTCTGCCAACTTTGATGCAGTCCTAGTTGATCGAACAGGAATGAATCTTGCACTCTTAGTCAGACGATCTACGATGACCCAAATTCCTTCATTTCCCGTTCTTGTTCTAGGTAACCCATCAATAAAATCCATCGATATTTGTTCCCACTTCCATGTAGGAACTTCTAATGGCTGAAGCAATCCACTTGGCTTCTTCTGTTTGGCTTTTACCAACTGGCAGTTCATGCACTTGGAAATAAAATTTCCAACATCCTTCTTCATACCTTCCCAGTAATAGGTTCTCTTCATATCCCGATACATCTTATTTCCACCTGGATGAATTGTCAGCTTCGAGTGATGACTTTCCTTCAGAACTCCATTCCTCAATTCATCTATATCGGGAACAACTAGTCGTCCTTGCTTCCGAAGCCAACCCTCTCGATCGACCTCGAATCCTTTATCCTTTTTTGGGTCCAATCCAGATTCCAAATCACGGATAATCTTGACAAGCTTATCGTCTCGCTTTTGGCTCTCGCCAATTCTTTCCACAAGAGTCGGTCTTATCGATAAGTTTGCCAACATCTCAGGTTCCAATTCGCATCTGGGCCTGAAGTCAAATCCAGCTAAATACTCGAGACTCTTCCATTCTGAAAACATGGCTCCCAATCCTGCATGTCTTCGACTTAACGCATCTGCCATTGCGTTACCCTTTCCTGGAGTATAGGCTATACCAAAATCATATGATGCCAAAAACTCTAGCCATCGTTGCTGCCTAAGATTCAAATCCTTTTGGAAGAAAAGATACTTCAATGACTTATGATCTGTAAACAACTCGAATCGAACTCCCAATAGGTAATGTCTCCACATCTTCAGAGCAAATACAATCGCCGCTAATTCCAAATCATGAGTTGGATAATTCCTTTCATGCGGCTTCAGTTGCCAACTTGCATACGCAACAACTTTATCCCTCTGCATCAGCACTGCTCCAAGTCCAGTACCACATGCGTCGGTGTAAACCACCATCTCATCATTTCCACTGGGAATAGTCAAAACAGGAGCACTTGTCAATCGCTCTTTCAGGATTCTGAAAGCTTGCTCACACTTATCATCCCATCTGAATACTTGGTTCTTTTTCGTCAATCCTGTTAATGGTGCAGCCACCTTGGAAAAGTCTTTGATAAATCGACGATAATATCCTGCTAATCCAAGAAAACTTCTCACATCAGATGCATTCTTAGGTCTAACCCAATCCTGGATTGCTGCCACCTTGGCAGGATCAACCGCTATTCCATTTCCAGAGATAATATGGCCTAAGAACCTCACTTCGCTCTTCCAGAAGTGACACTTCGAAAACTTAGCCTTCAGCTGATGTTTCTGTAAGATTTCCAAAACAATACGCAAGTGCGTCTTATGCTCTTCTTCAGTTCTGGAATAAATCAGAATATCATCCACGAACACTAGCACGAACTTGCTCAACTGATCTCTGAACACTCTATTCATAAGATCCACAAAATATGCTGGTGCATTAGTCAATCCAAACGGCATTACCAGCCACTCAAAGAAACCGGATGGTGTCCTAAAAGCAGTCTTCGGCACACTATCCTTAGCCACTCTTAACTGGTGAAATCCCATTGCCAAATCCATCTGAGAAAACACCTTAGCTTCGTGAAGCTGATCAAACAAGTCATATATTCTCGGCAATGGATACTTGTTCTTCTTAGTCACTTTATTCAGCTCACGATAATCCACACACAACCTCAATGATCCATCTGCTTTGGTTGCAAACACAACTGGTGCACCCCATTCGGTCACACTACGCCGAATGAATCCTTTCTGTAAAAGATCATCAACCTACACCTTCAACTCCTGCTATTCCCTAGGCGCCATCCGCCTAAGAGACATCACAACAGGTCTGGCTCCTCAACTAGATCTATACGAAACTCGATCTCTCTATGCGAAGGTAACCCTTTGACCTCATCAAAGACATCCTAAAATCCATTAGCGATTGACACAGATGACAGTCCATCCCATGGAACAACCAACGAATACATGAAGCTCATGAAGACGCCTTCTTCATGCTTACATCGTATCACAACCTTTCGCCCCTCCACATTCTCGACTGTCACCTCCAACCTTTCACAATCAACCTTTGCCGCATACTTCCTAAGCCAGTCCATACCCAAAATAATTCCGAACCCCGTAAAGTTTAGAACAAAACAATCACAAACAAAAGAGCAATCATGACTCGATACAATCAGACCACGACATAGCATACACAAACAAGACGAACCCCCAACTGGATTAGTCACAACCAATGGCCTATCAATAATATCCGGTTCTAAACCTAACCGGCCTACAAGTTCGTTACAAACAAACGAATGCGACGCCCCAGTATCAAATAGCACTCTAACTGGATCACCACATATGGAACGAGTACCTTGAACCACCACACTCTTTCCTTTCTCTTCAGCAGTAGGAGCTTTCGAAGATGATGGAACAGCCCCCAAAGCATAAGCTTGCACAATCTGCTTGTCCTTCCGAGGTTCTGGACAATTCTTCTTAATATGCCCCAGCTTGTCACAGTTGTGACACTTCACCGGCACCTTCGGATTCTTGCAATCTCTGGAGAAATGGCCCTTCTGCTGACAATTGTAGCAGGTCACCTCGCCCTTTGGCTTCTTCTGGCCATCCTTACCCTTTTGCTGCTGCTGCTTCCTCTTCTTGTTTCCACCCTGCTGTGGTCTAGACTCTTCCTTGGTCACAGCAACAACAGATCCCTCTTTAGGAAACAGATTCTCATGCCAAAGAGCTTTCTCCACAAGGTTCTCAAATGAATCGTCCAAATGATCCACCAACTGCCTCCCAAGATAACTGTCCAAGCCTGTCACAAACTTCTCATTCTTCTGGTACGCAGATTCAATATACGACCGGGCATACATGGACAAAGCTTCAAACTCAGAAACATACTCAAGAACTGGTCTTCCACCTTGCTTGAGCTCCACAAACTTCTTGAACAGAACAGACTTCTGTGCTGTAGAAATGAACTTAGCTTCAAATCTGGCTTGGAATTGCTCCCAAGTAATTTCTTCCTTCGGAGTATCAATGGTGATAGAGTTCCACCAATCAGAAGTTCTTCCTTGAAGCTGTCTTGATGCTAGCTTCCTTTTAGTTGCATCCTCAATTCCCAAATCACCAAAGATCCTTCTACAAGCATCTATCCATCTCTGGACTTCAATGGTCGACTCTGTTCCCAAGAAAACCTTTCCTCCAAGAGCAGTATAGTCTTTACACTACTTAGCAAAATCCACTGGTTTTGGAGTTTGGACTTGAACTCCAACATCTACTGATGGCCCCGGAGCTGGCATCCTTCTCATGATCGAAGTCATCATAGCCTCGAACATAGCAACATAATCAGCAACCCCCTCAACAGCACGGCCTTCCCAAGCAGCTGCTCTCTCTCTTCGACTCATTCTTTATATCTATAAAAGAAATGATCATCACACCCTGAGAAACAACTGCATAAAGGACTCAAACTCTTCTAAGCTACTATATTATATATAGTAATCATCCATCAAAATACAATTACGTCTCTCATACGTAGTTACGTCAGCGAGCGTTGGGTAAAATCGATTAACCAATGCTCTGATACCAAATGTGACGACCGCCCATGACCCCTGCACTAAACCTAGAAATAGTGCGCTGAAAAGTGTGCTAGGCAGCCATGGACGATTGCCAAGGTAAATTAAAACAGCAGAATCGATCGTATTACTCACAGCGCATGGATAAAATACAATAGAGAATATATATATAGTGAAGCTTCACAGAATAGAATCTCATCAATAAAACTTCATAATAGTTGAATACAACATCTGAATAGTCAATACATCAAGCCTCACTACATAACACTCAGAGAATTATACAAGCAGCGGAACATCCAGTACATATAGTAAGAAAATAATATGCAAGCCTCCAGCTCGTCTTCGTCATCAGCATCGTGGAAAGTAAGAACAGCACCTGTCACCTGCTACCTAGTCTGCCCATCCCAAAATGGATGAACAGCCCAAGGCAAAAAGAGTTAAACATAAAGCCTTGAGTCAAACAACAGTCTTAGTGAGCGGTAAATTAACTAACAACATACCAAAAGAGCATAAAGGAAAAGGAATAGGAATCCAACCCTCCCACTCCACCTCTTTCTACAGTGATAGCCCCCAGACACACACTAAGCAGAAGTAAACATAGCAAAGCAAACATTTAAAGTAAAGCAATTATCACTCGAGTCAAGGGAGATGTTTTCCAAGTACAAACCCCCAAGGCCTAAACCAAGATCAGATAAGCACCCAGAAAATACCGCTCTTGAGACCGAATGACGATACAACCAAACATCCATGACTCTGGCTATCACTGTTATCTTTGCTTCGATACCACCGTTAATAGAATGACCGACACATTCTTTCAGCCGTCCGTCAAGAGCTAATGGAAACCCCGGTTCTAGACATAACTCTGCACATCGTCGCAGCCCGTGCCTAGGACTATCGAATCTGCCCAGAGTACTCGACTACCAATCAGTAGCCTTTTGGGACTATCGAATCTGCCCAGCGTACTCTTGCTTTGAGCAAGCTAGAACCGTCAACAACGATGACATCTCAGCCTTCTAGTCATCCTCCTCGATGACTATTTCCATACTAGCTCAAGCACCTCTCAAGCAAACCATTATCCTCAAACCCGAACCATTTCACCGAGTTATCAACATGCTTGGAGTGATCCCGTCTGGATTAAACCAAGGCTATCTCCTACCATGCCTCCCTTCATCTCATCATAGCAAAGCCTCATCTCAACATCATCATCATCAAATCCATCCATATGAGCTTCATCATCCGCCACATATGCCACGAGCAGCTTTTCCAATTCAAGAGCCTTTCCCTTAGCTTTTGAATCATCTTCGACCAACTTGTCTAAATCAAATCATCAATCAACTAATTCATAACAGTCAATCAAGTCAATCATTAATCCAAGTAATCAAGCATTCAAATATGATCTAATAAACAATTATATCATTAATGGCAATCTTGTAAATAAAGAGTCTAAATCTAACAAGCATGAAACATGAGCAATATCTCTATAACTTGATGAATGAACTTGCATAGGTTAACATGTAGTAATATGGATGTCAAATCATCATGAACAATGGTTCTATACTTAAGTTTACGGAAATGCATGGAAATCACTACTTTAACCCAAAATCAAGCCAACGATCCGATATACTCCTTTGGATCCGTGTGAGAGATAATCACCACTCACCGAATCACCTAAACACCTCAAAACAACACACTTCAGATCTGGACAGCGAAGGATCTAACTCGATCTATCACAAATCCGCTTCAAACGATGAAATCTCTCTTCGATGGATGTAGATCTTCAATCTAAACTCTTGGATCTTTGATTCGATCTTCGATTTGGATGGAAGGAAGCACAGGATTAAAGTGGAGAAAAGAAGTGAAGAAGTGTAGAACTCGAGCTCTTAAAATAGCAGTACTTCGTCGATTCAAAATCCGGATCCCAAAAAGTGAAGAAAAACCCCGTATTTATAGGCTGAAATCCCCTAAGTCGTCCGCCTTCATAAGTCGTCCACGACTCATCATAACTCCACGACTCACGACTTATAAAATCTTAGGACCTAAAACCCCACGACTTAAGACCTTCGACTTAGCAGATCCTTCGACTCAACCACTTGCGCGACTTAACACATACGCGCGACCTAACCCTTATGCACGACCTAAGACTCAACGACTCAACTGGGATACGCCTTAACGACTTAACAACTCAACAACCTCACGACTTAGCTAGGTTACGACTTATCACCTTTACATGACTTAACGGCTTACTGGGATACGACTTAATAACTTTTAGGTCGTCTAACGACTTAACTACCCAGCATACTATCATAGGTCGTCTACGGCCTAACTAAACATGCCCAACCGACTCAACGACTCATCAACTTATCTCCTTAACTCGACCATGACTTAACTGCTAGACTTAGGTCGCTCAAGTCCTAACTACAACACTCCTTAAGTCGCTCACGTCCTAACTACAACACTCCTTAAGTCGCTCGAACGACTCAAACTACCTAGGTCGTTAACCCGCTTAGTTTCCTATGCCGCTAACTCTTAAGTCGCCACTATCTTAAGTCGGCAATCCTATAAGTCACCAACTTTCCTTAAGCTGTTCCAATTCCTTAAGTCGTCTACGACCTATCCTCCTTCACGACCTAAGCTCCAACATGACCAAACTCCTTAGGTCTCTTCTATCTCTTAAGTCGCTCCACGACTTAAGCTACCACTCGACTCATCTTCTACACGACTTAAGCTACTACTCGACTCTAGCTTCAAACGATTTAAGAATACTATCAATCTAATGACAATAGTTTTACGATGTTTCGATCCGTAAAAATACGGGTCGTTACATTCTCTCCCCCTTAGGAATTTCGCCCCCGAAATTCCAAACAAACAAGAGCAATCAAAAACTATTCCGCATGCCTACCATCCATAGCAATCAACAAACCATGCGTCCAATTCTAGCCTAGCATGCAGAATTCTAAAACTAGAACAAGTTACAATATCGTGAGATGACACGACACCTTATGGTCATACCTTGAAGAGTTCAGGATGAGCTGCCTTCATCCTCTCTTCCACCTCCCATGTACAGTCGTTATCATCATCACTCCATTGTATCTTGAGCAACCTAACTACCTTCCTCCTAAGCTGTTTCGTGTCGGTTTCCACAACACGAAGCGGCTTACGAGGTCTCTTATCGACTGGATCAACTTCGAAATCTTCACAGCTATCAGCATAAACCACTGTATTCGAGTCGTGCACATACTTCCGTAGATATGATACATGAAAAACATTGTGCACACCCGACATCTTTTCTGGTAACTCTAATCTGTAGGCGAGCTTTCCAATTCGCTCGATGATCGGGAATGGTCCAACAAATCTTGGAGTCAATTTTCCTTTATTCCCGAATCGAATAACATTCTTCAGTGGAGAAATCTTCGCAAAAACCATATCACCTACGTCGAATTCCAAATCCTTACGACGCTTATCGGCATAACTTTTCTGTCGGTCTTGGGCTGTCTTCATTCGTTGCCGAATGATCTCTATGCAATCCGAAGTCTATCGAATCATCTCTGGCCCAAGTATCAGCTTTTCTCCTGTCTCTAACCAACATGTCGGAGAGTTACACGGTCTTCCATACAATGCCTCATACGGTGCCATACCAATGCTTGACTGGTAACTGTTATTATACGAAAATTCTACCAAATGAAGGTGATCTTCCCATGATCCTCCGAAATCTAAAACACAAGCCCTGAGGAGATCTTCCAAAACTCGGTTGACTCTCTCGGTCTGACCATCTGTTTGAGGGTGATAAGCTGTACTCAAACACAACTCGGTTCCCAAAACTTCCTGAAAGCTCTTCCAAAATCCACTAGTGAACAATGGGTCTCGATCGCTCACTATACTCTTCGGAATACCGTGGAATCGAACTATCCACTTAACATACAACTCTGCCAACTTTGATGAAGTCCTAGTTGATCGAACAGGAATGAATCTTGCACTCTTAGTCAGACGATCTACGATGACCCAAATCCCTTCATTTCCCGTTCTTGTTCTAGGTAACCCATCAATAAAATCCATCGATATTTGTTCCCACTTCCATGTAGGAACTTCTAACGGCTGAAGCAATCCACTTGGCTTCTTCTGTTCGGCTTTTACCAACTGGCAGTTCATGCACTTGGAAATAAAATTTCCAACATCCTTCTTCATACCTTCCCAGTAATAGGTTCTCTTCATATCCCGATACATCTTATTTCCACCTGGATGAATTGTCAGCTTCGAGTGATGACTTTCCTTCAGAACTTCATTCCTCAATTCATCTATATCGGGAACAACTAGTCGTCCTTGCTTCCGAAGCCAACCCTCTCGATCGACCTCGAATCCTTTATCCTTTTTTGGGTCCAATCCAGATTCCAAATCACGGATAATCTTGACAAGCTTATCGTCTCGCTTTTGGCTCTCGCCAATTCTTTCCACAAGAGTCGGTCTTATCGATAAGTTTTCCAACATCTCAGGTTCCAATTCGCATCTGGGCCTGAAGTCAAATCCAGCTAAATACTCGAGACTCTTCCATTCTGAAAACATGGCTCCCAATCCTGCATGTCTTCGACTTAACGCATCTGCCACTGCGTTACCCTTTCCCGGAGTATAGGCTATACCAAAATCATATGATTCCAAAAACTCTAGCCATCGTTGCTGCCTAAGATTCAAATCCTTTTGGGAGAAAAGATACTTCAACGACTTATGATCTGTAAACAACTCGAATCGAACTCCCAATAGGTAATGTCTCCACATCTTCAGAGCAAATACAATCGCCGCTAATTCCAAATCATGAGTTGGATAATTCCTTTCATGCGGCTTCAGTTGTCGACTTGCATACGCAACAACTTTATCCCTCTGCATCAGCACTGCTCCAAGTCCAGTACCACATGCATCGGTGTAAACCACCATCTCATCATTTCCACTGGGAATAGTCAAAACAGGAGCACTTGTCAATCGCTCTTTCAGGATTCTGAAAGCTTGCTCACACTTATCATCCCATCTGAATACTTGGTTCTTTTTCATCAATCCTGTTAATGGTGCAGCCACCTTGGAAAAGTCTTTGATAAATCGACGATAATATCCTGCTAATCCAAGAAAACTTCTCACATCAGATGCATTCTTAGGTCTAACCCAATCCTGGATTGCTGCCACCTTGGCGGGATCAACCGCTATTCCATTTCCAGAGATAATATGGCCTAAGAACCTCACTTCACTCTTCCAGAAGTGACACTTCGAAAACTTAGCCTTCAGCTGATGTTTCTGTAAGATTTCCAATACAATACGCAAGTGCGTCTTATGCTCTTCTTCAGTTCTGGAATAAATCAGAATATCATCCACGAACACTAGCACGAACTTGCTCAACTGATCTCTGAACACTCTATTCATAAGATCCACAAAATATGCTGGCGCATTAGTCAATCCAAACGGCATTACCAGCCACTCAAAGAAACCGGATGGTGTCCTAAAAGCAGTCTTCGGCACACTATCCTTAGCCACTCTTAACTGGTGAAATCCCGTTGCCAAATCCATCTGAGAAAACACCTTAGCTTCGTGAAGCTGATCGAACAAGTCATCTATTCTCGGCAATGGATACTTGTTCTTCTTAGTCACTTTATTCAGCTCACGATAATCCACACACAACCTCAATGATCCATCTACTTTGGTTACAAACACAACTGGTGCACCCCATTCGGACACACTACGCCGAATGAATCCTTTCTGTAAAAGATCATCAACCTGCACCTTCAACTCCTGCTGTTCCCTAGGCGCCATCCGCCTAAGAGACATCACAACAGGTCTGGCTCCTCAACTAGATCTATACGAAACTCGATCTCTCTATGCGGTGGTAACCCTTTGACCTCATCAAAGACATCCTAAAATCCATTAGCGATTGGCACAGATGACAGTCCATCCCGTGGAACAACCAACGAATACATGAAGCTCATGAAGACGCCTTCTTCATGCTTACATCGTATCACAACCTTTCGCCCCTCCACATTCTCGACCGTCACCTCCAACCTTTCACAATCAACCTTTGCCGCATACTTCCTAAGCCAGTCCATACCCAAAATAATTCCGAACCCCGCAAAGTTCAGAACAAAACAATCACAAACAAAAGAGCAATCATGACTCGATACAATCAGACCACGACATAGCATACACAAACAAGACGAACCCCCAACTGGATTAGTCACAACCAATGGCCTATCAACAATATCCGGTTCTAAACCTAACCGGCCTACAAGTTCGTTACAAACAAACAAATGCGACGCCCCAGTATCAAATAGCACTCTAACTGGATCACCACATATGGAAAGAGTACCATGAACCACCACACTCTTTCCTTTCTCTTCAGCAGTAGGAGCTTTCGAAGATGATGGAACAGCCCCCAAAGCATAAGCTTGCACAATCTGCTTGTCCTTCCGAGGTTCTGGACAATTCTTCTTAATATGCCCCAGCTTGTCACAGTTGTGACACTTCACCGGCACCTTCGGATTCTTGCAATCTCTGGAGAAATGGCCCTTCTGCTGACAATTGTAGCATGTCACCTCGCCCTTTGGCTTCTTCTGGCCATCCTTACCCTTTTGCTGCTGCTTCCTCTTCTTGTTTCCACCCTGCTGTGGTCTAGACTCTTCCTTGGTCACAGCAACAACAGATCCCTCTTTAGGAAACAGACTCTCATGCCAAAGAGCTTTCTCCACAAGCTTCTCAAATGAATCGTCCAAATGATCCACCAACTGCCTCCCAAGATAACTGTCCAAGCTTGTCACAAACTTCTCATTCTTCTGGTACGCAGATTCAATATACGACCGGGCATACTTGGACAAAGCTTCAAACTCAGAAACATACTCAAGAACTGGTCTTCCACCTTGCTTGAGCTCCACAAACTTCTTGAACAGAACAGACTTCTGAGCTGTAGAAATGAACTTAGCTTCAAATCTGGCTTGGAATTGCTCCCAAGTAATTTCTTCCTCCGGAGTATCAATGGTGATAGAGTTCCACCAATCAGAAGCTCTTCCTTGAAGCTGTCTTGATGCTAGCTTCCTTTTAGTTGCATCCTCAATTCCCAAATCACCAAAGATCCTTCTACAAGCATCTATCCATCTCTGGACTTCAATGGTCGACTCTGTTCCCAAGAAAACCTTTCCTCCAAGAGCAGTATAGTCTTTACACAACTTAGCAAAATCCACTGGTTTTGGAGTTTGGACTTGAACTCCAACATCTACTGATGGCCCCGGAGCTGGCATCCTTCTCATGATCGAAGTCATCATAGCCTCGAACATAGCAACATAATCAGCAACCCCCTCAACAGCACGGCCTTCCCTAGCAGCTGCTCTCTCTCTTCGACTCATTCTTTATATCTATAAAAGAAATCATCATCACACCCTGAGAAACAACTGCATAAAGGACTCAAACTCTTCTAAGCTACTATATTATATATAGTAATCATCCATCAAAATACAATTACGTCTCTCATACGTAGTTACGTCAGCGAGCGTTGGGTAAAATCGATTAACCAATGCTCTGATACCAAATGTGACGACCGCCCATGACCCCTGCACTAAACCTAGAAATAGTGCGCTGAAAAGTGTGCTAGGCAGCCATGGACGATTGCCAAGGTAAATTAAAACAGCAGAATCTATCGTATTATTCACAGCGCATGGATAAAATACAATAGAGAATATATATATAGTGAAGCTTCACAGAATAGAATCTCATCAATAAAACTTCATAATAGTTGAATACAACATCTGAATAGTCAATACATCAAGCCTCACTACATAACACTTAGAGAATTATACAAGCAGCGGAACATCCAGTACATATAGTAAGAAAATAATATGCAAGCCTCTAGCTCGTCTTCGTCATCAGCATCGTGGAAAGTAAGAACAGCACCTGTCACCCACTACCTAGTCTGCCCATCCCAAAATGGATGAACAACCCAAGGCAAAAAGAGTTAAACATAAAGCCTTGAGTCAGACAACAGTCTTAGTGAGCGGTAAATTAACTAACAACATACCAAAAGAGCATAAAGGAAAAGGAATAGGAATCCAACCCTCCCACTTCACCTCTTTCTACAGTGATAGCCCCCAGACACACACTAAGCAGAAGTAAACATAGCAAAGCAAACATTTAAAGTAAAGCAATTATCACTCGAGTCAAGGGCGATGTTTTCCAAGTACAAACCCCCAAGGCCTAAACCAAGATCAGATAAGCACCCAGAAAATACCGCTCTTAAGACCGAATGACGATACAACCAAACATCCATGACTCTGGCTATCACTGTTATCTTTGCTTCGATACCACCGTTAAATGAATGACCGACACATTCTTTCAGCCGTCCGTCAAGGGCTAATGGAAACCCCAGTTCTAGACATAACTCTGCACGTCGTCACAGCCCGTGCCTAGGACTATCGAATCTGCCCAGAGTACTCGACTACCAATCAGTAGCCTTTTGGGACTATCGAATCTGCCCAGCGTACTCTTGCTTTGAGCAAGCTAGAACCGTCAACAACGATGACATCTCAGCCTTCTAGTCATCCTCCTCGACGACTATTTCCATACTAGCTCAAGCGCCTCTCAAGCAAACCATTATCCTCAAACCCGAACCATTTCACCGAGTTATCAACATGCTTGGAGTGATCCCGTCTGGATTAAACCAAGGCTATCTCATACCATGCCTCGCTTCATCTCATCATAGCAAAGCCTCATCTCAACATCATCATCATCAAATCCATCCATATGAGCTTCATCATCCGCCACATATGCCACGAGCAGCTTTTCCAATTCAAGAGCCTTTCCCTTAGCTTTTGAATCATCTTCGACCAACTTGTCTAAATCAAATCATCAATCAACTAATTCATAACAGTCAATCAAGTCAATCATTAATCCAAGTAATCAAGCATTCAAATATGATCTAATAAACAATTATATCATTAATGGCAATCTTGTAAATAAAGAGTCTAAATCTAACAAGCATGAAACATGAGCAATATCTCTATAACTTGATGAATGAACTTGCATAGGTTAACATGTAGTAATTTGGATGTCAAATCATCATGAACAATGGATCTATACTTAAGTTTACGGAAATGCATGGAAATCACTACTTTAACCCAAAATCAAGCCAACGATCCGATATACTCCTTTGGATCCGTGTGAGAGATAATCACCACTCACCGAATCACCTAAACACCTCAAAAGCAACACACTTCAGATCTGGACAGCGAAGGATCTAACTCGATCTATCACAAATCCGCTTCAAACGATGAAATCTCTCTTCGATGGATGTAGATCTTCAATCTAAACTCTTGGATCTTTGATTCGATCTTCGATTTGGATGGAAGGAAGCACATGATTAAAGTGGAGAAAAGAAGTGAAGAAGTGTAGAACTCGAGCTCTCAAAATAGCAGCACTTCGTCGCTTCAAAATCCGGATCCCAAAAAGTGAAGAAAAACCCCGTATTTATAGGCTGAAATCCCCTAAGTCGTCCACCTTCCTAAGTCGTCCACGACTCATCATAACTCCACGACTCACGACTTATAAAATCTTACGACCTAAAACCCCACGACTTAAGACCTTCGACTTAGCATATCCTTCGACTCAACCACTTGCGCGACTTAACACATACGCGCGACCTAACCCTTAGGCACGACCTAAGACTCAACGACTCAACTGGGATACACCTTAACGACTTAACAACTCAACAACCTCACGACTTAGCTAGGTTACGACTTATCACCTTTACACAACTTAACGGCTTACTGGGATACGACTTAATAACTTTTAGGTCGTCTAACGACTTAAATACCCAACATACTATCATAGGTCGTCTACGGCCTAACTAAACATGCCCAAGCGACTCAACGACTCATCAACTTATCTCCTTAACTCGACCACGACTTAACTGCTAGACTTAGGTTGCTCACGTCCTAACTACAACACTCCTTAAGTCGCTCACGTCCTAACTACAACACTCCTTAAGTCGCTCGAATGACTCAAACTCCCTAGGTCGTTAACCCGCTTAGTTTCCTATGCCGCTAACTCTTAAGTCGCCACTATCTTAAGTCGGCAATCCTATAAGTCACCAACTTTCCTTAAGCCGTTCCAATTCCTTAAGTCGTCTACGACCTATCCTCCTTCACGACCTAAGCTCCAACATGACCAAACTCCTTAGGTCTCTTCTATCTCTTAAGTCGCTCCACGACTTAAGCTACCACTCGACTCATCATCTACACGACTTAAGCTACTACTCGACTCCAGCTTCAAACGATTTAACAATACTATCGATCTAATGACAATAGTTTTACGATGTTTCGATCCGTAAAAATACGGGTCGTTACATTCTCTCCCCCTTAGGAATTTCGCCCCCGAAATTCCAAACAAACAAGAGCAATCAAAAACTATTCCGCATGCCTACCATCCATAGCAATCAACAAACCATGCGTCCAATTCTAGCCTAGCATGCAGAATTCTAAAACTAGAACAAGTTACAATATCGTGAGATGACACGACACCTTATGGTCATACCTTGAAGAGTTCAGGATGAGCTGCCTTCATCCTCTCTTCCACCTCCCATGTATAGTCGTTATCATCATCACTCCATTGTATCTTGAGCAACCTAACTACCTTCCTCCTAAGCTGTTTCGTGTCGGTTTCCACAACACGAAGCGGCTTACGAGGTCTCTTATCGACTGGATCAACTTCGAAATCTTCACAGCTATCAGCATAAACCACTGTATTCGAGTCGTGCACATACTTCCGTAGATATGATACATGAAAAACATTGTGCACACCCGACATCTTTTCTGGTAACTCTAATCTGTAGGCGAGCTTTCCAATTCGCTCGATGATCGGGAATGGTCCAACAAATCTTGGAGTCAATTTTCCTTTCTTCCCGAATCGAATAACATTCTTCAGTGGAGAAATCTTCACAAAAACCATATCACCTACGTCGAATTCCAAATCCTTACGACGCTTATCGGCATAACTTTTCTGTCGGTCTTGGGTTGTCTTCATTCGTTGCCGAATGATCTCTATGCAATCCGAAGTTTGTCGAATCATCTCTGGCCTAAGTATCAGCTTTTCTCCTGTCTCTAACCAACATGTCGGAGAGTTACACGGTCTTCCATACAATGCCTCATACGGTGCCATACCAATGCTTGACTGGTAACTGTTATTATACGAAAATTCTACCAAATGAAGGTGATCTTCCCATGATCCTTCGAAATCTAAAACACAAGCCCTGAGGAGATCTTCCAAAACTCGGTTGACTCTATCGGTCTAACCATCTGTTTGAGGGTGATAAGCTGTACTCAAACACAACTCGGTTCCCAAAACTTCCTGAAAGCTCTTCCAAAATTCACTAGTGAACAATGGGTCTCGATCGCTCACTATACTCTTCGGAATACCGTGGAATCGAACTATCCACTTAACATACAACTCTGCTAACTTTGATGCAGTCCTAGTTGATCGAACAGGAATGAATCTTGCACTCTTAGTCAGACGATCTACGATGACCCAAATCCCTTCATTTCCCGTTCTTGTTCTAGGTAACCCA
The DNA here is from genome assembly GCA_030737815.1 of Allium fistulosum. Lineage (NCBI taxonomy): Eukaryota > Viridiplantae > Streptophyta > Magnoliopsida > Asparagales > Amaryllidaceae > Allium > Allium fistulosum. The sequence goes on from CM060903.1 coordinate 907,523,193, forward strand.
TCAATAAAATCCATCGATATTTGTTCCCACTTCCATGTAGGAACTTCTAACGGCTGAAGCAATCCACTTGGCTTTTTCTGTTCGGCTTTTACCAACTGGCAGTTCATGCACTTGGAAATAAAATTTCCAACATCCTTCTTCATACCTTCCCAGTAATAGGTTCTCTTCATATCCCGATACATCTTATTTCCACCTGGATGAATTGTCAGCTTCGAGTGATGACTTTCCTTCAGAACTTCATTCCTCAATTCATCTATATCGGGAACAACTAGTCGTCCTTGCTTCCGAAGCCAACCCTCTCGATCGAACTCGAATCCTTTATCCTTTTTTGGGTCCAATCCAGATTCCAAATCACGGATAATCTTGACAAGCTTATCGTCTCGCTTTTGGCTCTCGCCAATTCTTTCCACAAGAGTCGGTCTTATCAATAAGTTTGCCAACATCTCAGGTTCCAATTCGCATCTGGGCCTGAAGTCAAATCCAACTAAATACTCGAGACTCTTCCATTCTGAAAACATGGCTCCCAATCCTGCATGTCTTCGACTTAACGCATCTGCCACTGCGTTACCCTTTCCCAGAGTATAGGCTATACCAAAATCATATGATGCCAAAAACTCTAGCCATCGTTGCTGCCTAAGATTCAAATCCTTTTGGAAGAAAAGATACTTCAACGACTTATGATCTATAAACAACTCGAATCGAACTCCCAATAGGTAATGTCTCCACATCTTCAGAGCAAATACAATCGCCGCTAATTCCAAATCATGAGTCGGATAATTCCTTTCATGCGGCTTCAGTTGTCGACTTGCATACACCACAACTTTATCCCTCTGCATCAGCACTGCTCCAAGTCCAGTACCACATGCATCGGTGTAAACCACCATCTCATCATTTCCACTGGGAATAGTCAAAATAGGAGCACTTGTCAATCGCTCTTTCAGGATTCTGAAAGCTTGCTCACACTTATCATCCCATCTGAATACTTGGTTCTTTTTCGTCAATCCTGTTAATGGTGCAGCCACCTTGGAAAAGTCTTTGATAAATCGACGATAATATCCTGCTAATCCAAGAAAACTTCTCACATCAGATGCATTCTTAGGTCTAACCCAATCCTGGATTGCTGCCACATTTGGCGGGATCAACCGCTATTCCATTTCCAGAGATAATATGGCCTAAGAACCTCACTTCACTCTTCCAGAAGTGACACTTCGAAAACTTAGCCTTCAGCTGATGTTTCCGTAAGATTTCCAAAACAATACGCAAGTGCGTCTTATGCTCTTCTTCAGTTCTGGAATAAATCAGAATATCATTTACGAACACTAGCCCGAACTTGCTCAACTGATCTCTGAACACTCTGTTCATAAGTTCCACAAAATATGCTGGCGCATTAGTCAATCCAAACGGCATTACCAGCCACTCAAAGAAACCGGATGGTGTCCTAAAAGCAGTCTTCGGCACACTATCCTTAGCCACTCTTAACTGGTGAAATCCCGTTGCCAAATCCATCTGAGAAAACACCTTAGCTTCGTGAAGCTGATCAAACAAGTCATCTATTCTCGGCAATGGATACTTGTTCTTCTTAGTCACTTTATTTAGCTCACGATAATCCACACACAACCTCAATGATCCATCTTCTTTGGTTGCAAACACAACTGGTGCACCCCATTCGGACACACTACGCCGAATGAATCCTTTCTGTAAAAGATCATCAACCTGCACCTTCAACTCCTGCTGTTCCCTAGGCGCCATCCGCCTAAGAGACATCACAACAGGTCTGGCTCCTCAACTAGATCTATACGAAACTCGATCTCTCTATGTGGCGGTAACCCTTTGACCTCATCAAAGACATCCTCAAATCCATTAGCGATTGGAACAGATGACAGTCCATCCCGTGGAACAACCAACGAATACATGAAGCTCATGAAGACGCCTTCTTCATGCTTACATCGTATCACAACCTTTCTCTCCTCCACATTCTCGACTGTCACCTCCAACCTTTCACAATCAACCTTTGCCGCATACTTCCTAAGCCAGTCCATACCCAAAATAATTCCGAACCCCGCAAAGTTCAGAACAAAACAATCACAAACAAAAGAGCAATCATGACTCGATACAATCAGACCACGGCATAGCATACACAAACAAGACGAACCCCCAACTGGATTAGTCACAACCAATGGCCTATCAACAATATCCGGTTCTAAACCTAACTGGCCTACAAGTTCGTTACAAACAAACGAATGCGACGCCCCAGTATCAAATAGCACTCTAACTGGAACACCACATATGGAAAGAGTACCTTGAACCACCACACTCTTTCCTTTCTCTTCAGCAGTAGGAGCTTTCGAAGATGATGGAACAGCCCCCAAAGCATAAGCTTGCACAATCTGCTTGTCCTTCCGAGGTTCTGGACAATTCTTCTTAATATGCCCCAGCTTGTCACAGTTGTGACACTTCACCGGCACCTTCGGATTCTTGCAATCTCTGGAGAAATGGCCCTTCTGCTGACAATTGTAGCAGGTCACCTCGCCCTTTGGCTTCTTCTGGCCATCCTTACCCTTTTGCTGCTGCTGCTTCCTCTTCTTGTTTCCACCCTGCTGTGGTCTAGACTCTTCCTTGGTCACAGCAACAACAGATCCCTCTTTAGGAAACAGATTCTCATGCCTGAGAGTTTTTTCCACAAGCTTCTCAAATGAATCGTCCAAATGATCCACCAACTGCCTCCCAAGATAACTGTCCAAGCCTGTCACAAACTTCTCATTCTTTTGGTACGCAGATTCAATATACGACCGGGCATACTTGGACAAAGCTTCAAACTCAGAAACATACTCAAGAACTGGTCTTCCACCTTGCTTGAGCTCCACAAACTTCTTGAACAGAACAGACTTCTGAGCTGTAGAAATGAACTTAGCTTCAAATCTGGCTTGGAATTGCTCCCAAGTAATTTCTTCCTCCGGAGTATCAATGGTGATAGAGTTCCACCAATCAGAAGCTCTTCCTTGAAGCTGTCTTGATGCTAGCTTCCTTTTAGTTGCATCCTCAATTCCCAAATCACCAAAGATCCTTCTACAAGCATCTATCCATCTCTGGACTTCAATGGTCGACTCTGTTCCCAAGAAAACCTTTCCTCCAAGAGCAGTATAGTCTTTACACAACTTAGCAAAATCCACTGGTTTTGGAGTTTGGACTTGAACTCCAACATCTACTGATGGCCCCAGAGCTGGCATCCTTCTCATGATCGAAGTCATCATAGCCTCGAACATAGCAACATAATCAGCAGCCCCCTCAACAGCACGGCCTTCCCTAGCAGCTGCTCTTTCTCTTCGACTCATTCTTTATATCTATAAAAGAAATGATCAGCACACCCTGAGAAACAACTGCATAAAGGACTCAAACTCTTCTAAGCTACTATATTATATATAGTAATCATCCATCAAAATACAATTACGTCTCTCATACGTAGTTACGTCAGCGAGCGTTGGGTAAAATCGATTAACCAATGCTCTGATACCAAATGTGACGACCGCCCATAACCCCTGCACTAAACCTAGAAATAGTGCGCTGAAAAGTGTGCCAGGCAGCCATGGACGATTGCCAAGGTAAAGTAAAATAGCAGAATCTATCGTATTACTCACAGCGCATGGATAAAATACAATAGAGAATATATATATAGTGAAGCTTCATAGAATAGAATCTCATCAATAAAACTTCATAATAGTTGAATACAACATCTGAATAGTCAATACATCAAGCCTCACTACATAACACTCAGAGAATTATACAAGCAGCGGAACATCCAGTACATATAGTAAGAAAATAATATGCAAGCCTCCAGCTCGTCTTCGTCATCGGCATCGTGGAAAGTAAGAACAACACCTGTCACCTGCTACCTAGTCTGCCCATCCCAAAATGGATGAACAGCCCAAGGCAATAAGAGTTAAACATAAAGCCTTGAGTCAGACAACAGTCTTAGTGAGCGGTAAATTAACTAACAACATACCAAAAGAACATAAAGGAAAAGGAATAGGAATCCAACCCTCCCACTCCACCTCTTTCTACAGTGATAGCCCCCAGACACACACTAAGCAGAAGTAAACATAGCAAAGCAAACATTTAAAGTAAAGCAATTATCACTCGAGTCAAGGGTGATGTTTTCCAAGTACAAACCCCCAAGGCCTAAACCAAGATCAGATAAGCACCCAGAAAATACCGCTCTTGAGACCGAATGACGATACAACCAAACATCCATGACTCTGGCTATCACTGTTATCTTTGCTTCGATACCACCGTTAATTGAATGACCGGCACATTCTTTCAGCCGTCCGTCAAGGGCTAATGGAAACCCCAGTTCTAGACATAACTCCGCACGTCGTCGCAGCCCGTGCCTAGGACTATCGAGTCTGCCCAGAGTACTCGACTACCAATCAATAGCCTTTTGGGACTATCGAATCTGCCCAGCGTACTCTTGCTTTGAGCATGCTATAACCTTCAACAACGATGACATCTCAGCCTTCTAGTCATCCTCCTCGATGACTATTTCCATACTAGCTCAAGCGCCTCTCGAGTAAACCATTATCCTCAAACCCGAACCATTTCACCGAGTTATCAACATGCTTGGAGTGATCCCATCTGGATTAAACCAAGGCTATCTCATACCATGCCTCGCTTCATCTCATCATAGCAAAGCCTTATCTCAACATCATCATCATCAAATCCATCCATATGAGCTTCATCATCCGCCACATATGCCACGAGCAGCTTTTCCAATTCAAGAGCCTTTCCCTTAGCTTTTGAATCATCTTCGACCAACTTGTCTAAATCAAATCATCAATCAACTAATTCATAACAGTCAATCAAGTCAATCATTAATCCAAGTAATCAAGCATTCAAATATGATCTAATAAACAATTATATCAATAATGGCAATCTTGTAAATAAAGAGTCTAAATCTAACAAGCATGAAACATGAGCAATATCTCTATAACTTGATGAATGAACTTGCATAGGTTAACATGTAGTAATATGGATGTCAAATCATCATGAACAATGGATCTATATTTAAGTTTACGGAAATGCATGGAAATCACTACTTTAACACAAAATCAAGTCAACGATCCGATATACTCCTTTGGATCCGTGTGAGAGATAATCACCACTCACCGAATCACCTAAACACCTCAAAAGCAACACACTTCATATCTGGACAGCGAAGGATCTAACTCGATCTATCACAAATCCGCTTCAAACGATGAAATCTCTCTTCGATGGATGTAGATCTTCAATCTAAGCTCTTGGATCTTTGATTCGATCTTCGATTTGGATGGAAGGAAGCACAAGATTAAAGTGGAGAAAAGAAGTGAAGAAGTGTAGAACTCGAGCTCTCAAAATAGCAGCACTTCGTCGCTTCAAAATCCGGATCCCAAAAAGTGAAGAAAAACCCCGTATTTATAGGCTGAAATCCCCTAAGTCGTCCGCCTTCATAAGTCGTCCACGACTCATCAGAACTCCACGACTCACGACTTATAAAATCTTACGACCTAAAACCCCACGACTTAAGACCTTCGACTTAGCAGATCCTTCGACTCAACCACTTGCGCGACTTAACACATACACGCGACCTAACCCTTAGGCACGACCTAAGACTCAACGACTCAACTGGGATACGCCTTAACGACTTAACAACTCTACAACTCAACAACCTCACAACTTAGCTAGGTTACGACTTATCACCTTTACACGACTTAATGGCTTACTGGGATACGACTTAATAACTTTTAGGTCGTCTAACGACTTAACTACCCAGCATACTATCATAGGTCGTCTACGGCCTAACTAAACATGCCCAAGCGACTCAACGACTCATCAACTTATCTCCTTAACTCGACCACGACTTAACTGCTAGACTTAGGTCGCTCACGTCACTACAAGAAAATCAGTTATTAGTAGCAAAAATATAGCAACGTTTAATACCTAATTGCAACCATTGACTTAAAAGATTAAAAAAGTACAAGAAATCAACGCTACTAATCTAATCCCGCCCTAGAAACGGTGAATCTTTTTCCTTCCCGCTTTCCTTTCTTAATTATTTTGATTCCCTACCCAAAATCGTAAAATAAACTTCTCCTGAGTCTGAAACCAAAAAATTTCTCCGATTCATAAAAAGCATACCTCCTTTATCTTCAACTTAGAACCTCATCCATCACCACTAGTATCTTGCCAACCGAATGCCTCCCTAACATCGCTTCATTTCTCAGCCTTCCATGCCACGCTGGTGAGCTTTCAATAGATTCGTTGATTTATCAGATTCGTTCAAATTTGAATGAGATCTGAATTCATAATCTTGATTTGATGCTTCCTGATTTATTTTTACTTGTTATAAGGTTCGATCCAACTTTTCCTGCAATAAGTTTGGAATTTAAATTAAGTTCAATTACTTATTCAAAGATTGGTTAGGGTTAATCTTCATTTCAATATTTTTGTACATGGATGAGAATATTAATTTCTAATTAATGGCTTTTTTACTGATGTTTTCATGAATTTTTAGCTATAAAGCTTTCGCTGAGTATGAAGGAATTGAAGTTGCTTGGAATCAAGTGAAGCTTCATGATTTTCTTCAATGCCCAAACGACATAGAAAGATTACATTTGAGAGATCCATTTGTTGGAAACTTTGAAACACAAAATATTATGAAGGTTTATTTGCCATGTGTGGATATTTCAAAGAGGAACATCAATTTTGTCACTGGTATGTTTACTTCTGGAATCATAGACAATAAGTTTATATGAATTTTCAATTTTAGTTTTGGGGTTTTGGAAAATAAATGTTTTTGATTAACCCATTTCATTGTTTTATTTTTTTCCCTCTTAGATTTAGACAGAAGAACAGTAAGGTTAATATTAGAGCAGTGAAAAATTGGTGTAGGCAAATTTTGGATGGTCTTGCTTATCTTCATAGCTATGACCCTCCCTAATACACAAAGACCTCAAATATATGACAATATTTTGATTAATGGCAACCAAGGCAAAGTTAATATTGGTGATTTAGGCTTAGTTGCTATTCTTCGGTAGTCATATGCTGTTCACTGTGTTGGTAATTCTTGATTATTCAATTTTTTAAATATCATGATGATTTTTTATAGATTAAGTTAATTGTTGTATTATTTATTGAAGTGAAGCAAACTTACACTTCTTATCATTATTATGACTTATGAGATCTAGAGTATTCTCTGAAAATATAATTACAAGCACTACAAAAAAATATGCTTTTAGATGCACTTAATGGCAGCGTTTCAATGGTAATTGCTGCCTATGTTTTTTGCTTATGAGGAGAGTGAGTTTGCAACCCCAATATACATGCCAACGTACTGATGGATAGAGTACCATCTGGTTGCAGTAGTATATCCCATACCTCATTTTATCTTTGCTTGCACATGTCCTTATCTACACATATATGCCAACAACACCTTAAGACAAATTTCAATTTATACTTGGATTTTATTTTAAGTCTGATAAACCTGGGTTCTTGTGTGCATTTGAGTGTGATGTACGTTGAGAAGTTCGTGAATGCGCGAGCTTGTAAATTGAAAATAGGAGAACTGATCAAGCTATAAAATATGATACTAGTTTCAAACATATAAATTTTGTCGCAAAGTTTTATACTATTATTTATAAAGAAATATTTTGATAGGGACACACTTATATTATGCGGTCCATAGGTCTATAAACTAGGGTGTAATGTTATATGTATGAATTTATATGCTGTATATTTTCTTAGGTTATTGGCTTCATTAGTTCTACATTTTGAAGTGTAAACTATGTTATTGCTTTATAATTTGTATTTTGCTGTTTTTTGGATTGTAAACTATGTATACTGGACATAATTAGCTTTCTTTGCAATTTCCACTGTTAGTGTACTAGTTACCATCCATCTCTTGTATTCATATTCACTGAGTTATTATTCCTAGCGAGAGGTGTACAAGCTATGGAAATATATCATTACTCTGTCATCTATACTTTACCGACAATAATAGTTGGAATATTGGACAAAGATATAAGTCGAAAAACACTGCTAAAGTACCCTTAGTTAGGATCTAGAGCATCTACAGAAATTGTTTTCAGTGGCAAAACTAAACCTGGTTTTATTTCTTCAGATGTAAATATTGAAGAGGTTTGTTTCACTATTTCTTATTTTTATTTTTATTCGAATTATATTACCATGTCCTCTAAACCCCACTTTGTCAAAGTCACACCAGTCATATAGTGGTAGATTTAGCTCTTATGTCTTTATCCAATTTTTGGAACATGCACATAGTTATCTTACCACTAGTAAAATGTAAACCAAAGAACATTCACTAAAGCAGCTGTTCTAAAAGTATATTAGTTTATTTACGATGGATTCCTCCCTTTTAATTCAATTTGGAAACTAATACATGTTAATTTTTATGAAGAGAATAATATACAGCAAAGAATCTTCAGATATATGTGTTTAATGTCAACATTTTGTGCGATACATGCTACATAGCAAGATGATTGCATTATATCATACTATTCTAACTGAAGTATTACAACTTAATCTAGATGCAAATCATAGTTTGGATTTGCTGGAGAAGAAAACATGCTATGCATGGCGAACATGAAGGTCTAGAGTTGCAGACTAGTACATTTACCCTGAGACAGTTTAAAGCTGCTACCAACAGTTTTGATATTGCAAACAAAATAGGCGAAGGCAGATTCGTCCTGTTTACAAAGTAACGATTATAATCTTGTATTGATACGATTTGTACACTTCATCCTTTAATTCACGTTCTTAATTTTAATTTCTGGGAGTGCTGCGAGATGGTTCAAAGATAGCGGTGAAGCAACTTTCTTCCCGGTCAAGGCAAGGAAACCGTGAATTTATTAATGAGGTTGGGTTAATATCTGCTTTACATCGTCCGAATTTAGTGAGACTTTATGGATATGGTATTGAAGGAAATCAATTACTACTTGTGTACGAATACATGGAAAATAATAGCCTTGCAAGTGCACTATTTGGTATGTTCCTGTCCCCCTTTTATTTTGTTCACTAACATAGCAGTTGCTATATAGTCATAAGTGCTTGCATCTTGGTTTATTAAGAAACCCATACAAAGTCAAACACGAGCTTTATTGTGAAAGATTGTTCATTTATCAACTATTATTTCTGAAACGGGTGACTTTATACACACAGATGGTATTATCTAGCGGTAAAGACTTATATTTTTATACCTTGGTCAGAAAAAAGATCATAATGAGAGAACACACCAGCTTGTTTTCACCAATTTTAATTACTATTGTATTATTTGCAATAATTTGCTTAGTCACTCATGAAATATGATCTTCCATCTCTGTCTACTATTGCTACATGGAGTATGTATGGTTTGGGTTACTTCTAAAGTTATCGTTAGTGGTTATTTCATTTATAGATGAGAGGTACGTTGAGAAAACCTTGATTTAGTTTGATTTTGAGTTCATGTGTATATGAAATCAAAATTTTGTCAATTGTGCTTTGTACGAAACACGAGTTAGTAGTTTATATTGATATGCTTCTCCTTTTTAGATTCCTTGCATATGGAGTGGAAAAGACCTAGTATTGAGTAAAAAAAATTCTTTGAAGGTTAGTGAAAAAATAATTTTGTTCCTAGAAATGCACATTTATAATCATGTGATAACATATGATGCAAAGTCAAAGTTATATTCAGTATTAATAAGTATAGATAAGTAGTTCATATAAAATTAGTGGGTGAAAATTATAATATCCTTCGTTAATCAAGTGATAATATATGATGAAGGCAGTTGCAAATGGGAAAGCACAGAGGAGAGATGTAGTAGATTGCATTGCACGGTCATGGAATTATTGCAGCATAAGATGCCATGAAACTAAAGCAGGTGCAAAATAGGAAAGACCAAAATGAAGCAGCTAATATGTACACGTGACCTTACATTGCATGGCGATTTTGGCCCTGATTTTGACAGGGGTAGCGTAGGTCATTTTCGCTGTCGTTATCTTTATATTGTTTACATTGATTATCGTGGTCCAAGAGTTTGCCATGTGCATCCGAAGATGCCTATGTGTTTTGGGAATTGGATGAAAGACACATGAAGGTTAGTTTAGTCATTTAATTGTTGGCTTTTCATTTAGATATTAGATATGAATCTTTATCTCGTACTGCCTAAAATGCTGGCAAACGTTGAAGTACCCGGCAGCATTGGATTTCTCAAGTTCTCCCCTTAGTGATTTCTTGCATTGAATATCTGCAAAGTCGGAGTATCAGATATGGATTTAAAGCAGTAGTAAGAAGCAAGAACACTTACAGTGGTCAATAACTTAATCCAATACATATATATATAACATAATACCAGATCAGATATTTTTGATTGAGATTGCAGTTGAGTCACATGAGAAACTTAAACTGGGATGATATTTAATTGATGTTCACAACTAATTATGTTTCTCTTTTAATAAACAGTAAATGCTTATCAAAAGGGAGATCTGATGTGAAGCTGGCACTGAGCTGGCTGAAACTATATGCAGGGATCCGATCTGAGGATAGGAGGTCGACTTTCTTTGATGTGTGATGGCTGATATGTTATATAGTTTGCTGAAACTAAGTTAGTTGAAGTGCAGTAACAGTGTGCTTGTTGGAGGTATACTACTAGCTAAGGGCGGATGCTGAGGTTAAGAACATTGTGACTAGAGAATGTGGATATATGTTGAGGCACAGAAAAAGCGAAGCTCAGTTGCGATGACTCCAATCCAGAAGAGGTGGTTGTTGTGGGGTCCAATCCGTGTTAGCTGGAGAATAATCACGAGTGGGAGGGGGTATTGCAAAGTCTTTTGTACATGTGGACTTATCTCTTTTAATACTTTGTTCTTTTGTACATGTACATATTTTTGCAGAACTATTTTCTAATATATATTGGTATATATATGCAGACCTTTCCATGTGGAAATCTCATCGGTGCGCTTGCAAATCGTACCAAGACTAAAGCATATTGATTTGATTCAAGAATACCAAGGTCATATTTTTTATCAAAATACAAAGTATTACATTATTACAGACATTATGTTGGTTTAGATAGGCAATTGAATTATTACTCTATCAATTTAAATAGCATTTTCACTCTAAATTTTGGAGTTGATTGTCTAATATCAAAAGATCAATACAAACAAAAATGTTTAGGGACACTTGGTTGTTGACTCTTGTTACTTGTTAAAAGTATACACTACAAGAAAAGCATGTATTTCAATATATATCAAAAGATATTCATTATTGATTCATTGCCTTGTACATATGTACACCAAGTTTTATTTAGCTGAGTCATTGCCTTGTACATATGCAAACATTTCGACTTCTCCTTGCAAGGCTAAAGTAACTCCTCAGGTAACTATTTGTTTGTTTTAGCCTGACATGAAAGCACTCTAAACGTACACTCCACTATGCAGTAAAGGTGACATTGCCCCTACACTCCACATGAAAGCACTCTAAACGTACACTCTAAAAGCACATGCTATTGTACACAACATACGAATTTCCTTAATAATTTGGCCTACCTGCTACTCCTTTTACTTATGTAAATTGTGAGTTTGGTGAGATTTGAGATTCCTTAATAATTTTCATGAGTTTGGGTAAACTTTGTGAGAGTTAATGACGCATTGCTATAGCGACCTACTTTTGAGTATACGTACATGGAAGATGCCTTTGGTACTACGATAGCTTGGCCAGCAGCATATGTCATTGGAGAATCAAGTTCCAGTAAGTATTATTTTTCAGTACATCATATCTCAACATTAAGTTTTAGTTCTGTTTATTCGGGTATTAAAAAAAATAAAAATCTGTATCACAACATTTAAGTTTTTATCTGCAAAGCCACAACATTTCAGTACATATCCTCTATGGTAAACGTGTTTATCTGCAGAGCCACAACAATTGATACACTTGAAACTAAAACTTAAATAAACCATTTATCCTAAAACTGTCTACTCAGATTAATCGTTATGTCATTGCACATGTATTACACAAATGTAGTTATACAAGGGGGCTAACACAAATAAATGGAAGTAACTGACATTACAGTTGTTGCCTAATACAGTTACGACAATGTGAATTTAGGGAATATTTTTGTTTTAGAGAACCCAATTGATAGAAAACGACAAGGGTAAAGAAAATTGTACATTTCAATTAGTGGATGGATGCATCATCGATGGATTACGGACGTTCCAGGTACTTTTTCATATTTTATAAGATTTAACTTGACCATAGTACTGAATACACAATCTACCCATAGTACTGAATACACATTTTGTACATAGAATGAAATCCAATCAGACTTCTAACCCAGTTTTGATCTGAATATCTGTGTAAATTGAAAATTGTGTATTCGTTGGGGAACTATATAAGATGCAATATAAAAATAGAACAATTTTTGTTAATATGTGTTAATATAGAATATCGAGTTATAAATTACATGATTTTCATATATACATACACACACACACACACACACATATATATATATATATATTGTTGATTGTTAAACTCGTTTGCAGGTAATTAACTATTTCGAAGCGAAGACTGTCGACAACAAAGAACTATTGGTAATCAAGCAACGAACATGAATTTAATTGTTATGTATGTTGTCGTATTTTGTTAGTACCATTTGTGGAAACTTGTCTGTGAATGCTTGTAGTATGTGACTTATTTTGTTGAAAAACTACTATCGAATTGATTATGGATATTATATTTGATGGTGAGATTAGCATGTTTTTGCAATTATTTGAATATGATGATCATATGATTGATTGTTTGTATATGCTAATTATGTGATTTAATTGTTTGTTTGAATATATGAAAATTATGCGATTGATCGTTCGTTTTAATATGAATAGTATATAAGCGATTGCTGGAAATGGTATAAACCATCAACCGTAAACAGTAGCATTTAAAAGTGACTTTTGGTAGCGTTTTTTTAAATCCTACAGAAAATACCTATAGTTGCATTTAAAAGTGACTTTTGGTAGCGTTTTTTAAATCCTACAGAAAATACCTATAGTTGCATTTAAAAATGACTTTTGGTAGCGTTTACTACAACGCAACAAAAAGTTTTAGACTTTTAGTTGCATGTCGTATAGCAGCGTTCTCTAAAACGCTACCATAAGTTATGGTAGCGTTTTTTCAACGCTACCAAAAGTCTTTTCTGGTGTAGTGCGTCCTAACTACAACACTCCTTAAGTCGCTCACGTCCTAACTACAACACTCCTTAAGTCGCTCGAACGACTCAAACTCCCTAGGTCGTTAACCCGCTTAGTTTCCTATGACGCTAACTCTTAAGTCGCCACTATCTTAAGTCGCCAATCCTATAAGTCACCAACTTTCCTTAAGCCGTTCCGATTCCTTAAGTCGTCTACAACCTATCCTCCTTCACGACCTAAGCTCCAACATGACCAAACTCCTTAGGTCTCTTCTATCTCTTAAGTCGCTCCACGACTTAAGCTACCACTCGACTCATCTTCTACACGACTTAAGCTACTACTCGACTCCAGCTTCAAACGATTTAACAATACGATCGATCTAATGACAATAGTTTTACGATGTTTCGATCCGTAAAAATACGGGTCGTTACATGACATGCTTTGACAATGAGATTAGATATATGTATTTTAATCAGAATGGTTAGCTACATTGATAATAACAGTATTATTTATAGGAGGATTACAGTCATCTATGTGTGCGCACTTTGACACCCAAGGTACATTTGGAAACTGACGTTAATATGCGGTGGAGAGTTGATATGGTAAGAAAGAGCTTAGAATTATATTGTCAATAATAGGTATGGTAAAACATATAATTATATGATATATTTTTCTATGGTAGTTTGTCTGCTATTGTATTGTTAACCATGATCCAAAGAAATATGAACCTGTTCTAGCACGACTGTTTGTTCACAACGGAGTTAAAAAGGTTCCAATATGCTCCATCTATCCTGTTTTTGTATAGTGTTTTATTTAAGTTTTTTTATGAGGTCAAAAATTTATACATGAAGTTGAAACATTATGTCATGCAGTTGGATCTTTGTAGGTAGAAAATTGATACTCATTCAAAAACTACAATGAGCATACGTAAAGAAAAAAAATTCAATTGCAGGAAAAAAACAATTTCTCATTAGCAAAAGAGAGAAAAAGCTTTGAATAACTAGGTTGGAATCCGTGCTTCGCACACGGCTACTATGGCGCCCCACTTCTATACTTACGCTGGCCAAGGACACTACGGAGTAATGCCGTCAACTAGCACGAAGAATAAGGCTGTTAAAGAGTGGCCATCTATATAATTGCTTTATGCGAGGACCGATATGTCAGATAATATAACTTACATTTCAATTCAAGAGGAAATCCGACATACCGATTCAAACTCAAAGCTACCACACAGTGGCTATATGGACTTCGGAAACAAATATAGAAATAAACATAACACAAATCAATCACAGATATTCATATCACAAAGGCGGAATCAGATATGAATATAACACATAAAAGTGTACATCAAAGTAGTGGTAAAACAAGATCCACTACATCACAAAAGAATAGATACAAGTGCTGGAAAAAGAATAATTATACATCAAGGAGTCCATATCTCAAATGTATAATAACCAAAAACTACTAATCTAAAGTAGTTAGCCAAAAAAAATCAGATGGTAATCCCAGATAAGAAGTCACGCGGAAGCACCTGTAACATCTCGGTCTGACCCGAGTATTATTTAAGAAGAAAATAATAAATGGATCAGTCTAGCTATAATTATCATATATAAAATGAGATATAACAAAAATGTATGATAACAATGATGTCATACTGTGACAAGTATACTTTAAACAACAACAAAATCATACAATATCTCAAGAATCTCAAAGCACCAAAAAGAATGTCATATTCTTTATTTTATTCACCAAACCCCAAATATTGACAAACATAGCATTGCCAATCATAAAAAGAGGTGAAACACAAATTCTAGAAATCATCAACTAGAAATCCAGAAATCACAAAGGGGGAGGCCTATCACAAACGGGAGCATGAAAACTCACCAACACGTGCATCACAAACGGAATGCTATTCCATGGTCGCTAACCATCAATTTTTGAGCCGAAGCTCCACAAACGGCCCGAAGACCATGGGTCGCTACCCCGCCAAATTTGAACCGAAGTTCCACAAACGGGGTTTTTAGTCCCCACACAAACAAATAGACATCGCACATTGCTAGTCTAAATCACAAAATGATCGGCATTGACCAATAAAAAGTGTGAACCACACTAAGCTAGTAAATAAATGATTTTAGCTTCATGTCCCATAACCACTAGCTTAACTTAAATATTTACGAACAGATTGTAGATTTCCACTCGAAAATTGTCACAGGAGTTCAATCGAACAAGTCCAAGAATTAACCGACGAAGTAAACGCAAGCGTTTCATACCACCTGTTTTACTAAGCCGTTTAATTAGATTTCTCATACGAATGAGGTAAAGGTTTGTATATACTAATAGGTTGGAAAACGGTTTTATAAACGAGCTTTGTATTAAAAATAGAGTTAAAATCATCTTTGTGTAAGAGTTTGAATAGTTACTACTAGTATAGAAACCTTTGTATTTGAAAGTGACAAATCACAAAAATGATTGTAAAAACAATCAATTATCAAAGATTCACATTCGAAGACGTGAATCAAAACCATAGAAATCGATATCAAATCCATCAAATGGATATTCCCAAAAGTCCAAAGAAAGAAGTCATCAAAGTCGATAATAAGTGATAACAACTATCCGGATCAACAAAAATCGATTAAAATAGGAAATCCACACAAAACAGCCTTAATAGGCAAAAATAAACATTTCCAGACGTTTGGTTTGGAATCCAGACGTCTGGATTTGTTTTCTGAAAAATAGTTCAGAAAGCCACCCAAGCGTCTGGAATTATCAAAACAGACGTCTGAGCCATGTCCAGACGTCTGGTTTTGAATCCAGACGTCTGGTTTCGTTCTTTGGAAATTATCCAGAGAACCCCCAAACGTCTGAAACTTCAAGTCAGACGTTTGAGACTCATCCAGACGTCTGATATTTAATTTCAGACGTCTGGAAATAGTCTCTGACTTTTTTTTTTATATTTTACGTGCATATAATTTTGCTCCAGGTCCAAACCAGACGTCTGGACTTGGTCACCAGACGTATGGTCACCTGGTCTGGGCAACATTTTGCCTAGACCAAAGTGGCCAAAACGTATCGGGAGCGATCGGACGAGCAACGACGACTAAGGATTTACGCCAAGCGACAACCCGGCCTTATAGGCTCTTCGATACACCCTGAATATCAATGTCCAAACATCTATAGTAGGATTTTCATAAAATTGGACCAAACACCAAACTTTGGAAAAATTCACCCAATCAATTCAAATCAAAAGCAAATGAATATGCATAAATGTTAGGAATTCATACCTAACAACAATGATAGCTATAGACATAGATGTGAGTTAAAGAACTCACCTTTAAACCCAAAAACAATGAATGAGAAGCTTTTAAAACAAGGCAAGAACAATTCCTCTTCAACACACCTCTAGAATCTTCAATCTATTATCAAAAGTGAAGTTTTTCCTAAGTTAGGGTTAGTAATTTCTGAGAATTGAAGAGAGATTGAGATGGAGAAGAAGAAGTTGATGCTTACCTTAGCTTCTCTTTGATGTTGGAGCTAGAATTTGTATTTTCCTAATTAGACTAGGGTTTGGAATTTTAATTTCCTTTCTCTTCCACCATTTTTGCTTTAGCTAGAGAGTATTAGGAAAATGAGAATGAAGGAAGGAAGTTGAGTGGAGTTAGGGTATTAGATGAGTAATGAGCTGAAACCCCAAACCCAAAGCCCAATAGAAAAATAGCAAAATTCACTCAACTCCAAACATATCGTTGTTTATACTCAAAAAAGTTGTAAACGCCATTTTGGACTTAATGGAAGTGGTCTCGTGTCCCAATTTAACTGTTTACAAAAAGTAGCTTTTCGGACTTTAATCCGACTAACGATGCTATATTAAATAAAATATTTAAATATACAATCGTAAAACATGCGGGATGTTACAGACTCCCCTCCTTAAAGAAATCGCGTCCTCGCAATACTTAAGGTAAAGAAATAAAAAGTAACAACCATACAAAGGCATAACAACACAAAAAGAAGAAATTTTGAAATGAGAAGTTCACCTTAAGGAGCACGAGAGAGTAAGTCAGGATGTGTTCGCTCGATGAATTCTCTGGATTCCCAAGAGCAATCCTTAGGATTTGAGGACCATTGAACTTTCATAAGAGGAACATCTTTATTTCGAAGGCATTTAACCTCCAAAGCAATGATACGAATAGGATGTTGCTCATAAGTCAAACTAGGCAAAACTTCAATTTCTTCCATAACACCGGGCTCAAGAATAAAATCGGAATCTCGAAGGCATTTTCGTAGTTGAGAGATGTGGAATATGTCATGAATAGCTGAAAACTGAGCCGGCAATAAAAGGCGATAAGCCACGGAACCAATGCGTTCAGTGATGGGGAATGGGCCAATATATCGAGGTGCTAACTTTCCCGATCGACCGAAACGCACAACACCCTTCATAGGTGAAACACGAATGAACACTAAATCTTCCACAGAAAATTCTAATTTCCTTCTTCGGTTATCGGCATAAGATTTTTGTCTACTTTGAGCTTCTTTCATCCTATGATGAATAAGGTCAATCTTTTCTATGGCATCTCGAATAAAATATGGACCTAAAACCAGCTTCTCACCGGCTTCAAGCCAACGCGAAGGAGATCGGCATGGCCTTCCGTAGAGTGCCTCGAAAGAAGCCATACCAATACTAGATTGGAAGCTATTATTATAGGAAAACTCAACAAGAGAAATATGATCTTCCCAACTTCCACCAAAATCAAGTACACATGCACGAAGAAGATCTTCAAGAGTTTGATTCACACGCTCAGTTTGTCCATCGGACTGAGGATGATAAGCGGTGCTAAAATTAAGCTTCGTTCCCAAAACTTTTTGAAGACTTTTCCAAAATCCACTAGTAAACAATGGATTACGAACGCTAACAATAGAAGTAGGAACTCCATGCAATTTAACAATTTCTTTAACATAGAGTTTAGCCAAAATAGGTACGGTCCGGTTGGACCGAACGTGAAGAAAATGGGCGAATTTTGTAAGTCTATCTACTATCACCTATAGGCTATCATGGTCTGAACGAGAACGGGGAAGACCGTCAGTAAAGTCCATGGAAATTTGATCCCACTTCCAAACTGGAATGTCCAAAGGTTGCAATAACCCACCGGGCCTTTGATGTTCGGCCTTAACGAGTTGGCAAGTCATGCAACGCTTAATAAAGTTAGCAATATCAGATTTCATTCCATCCCAATAATAAAGTCGCTTCATATCCGCGTACATTATATTACTGCCGGGATGAATGGTAAATTTAGAACGATGAGAATCTTCTAAAATGTCTTTACGAAGATCAATAATATTTGGCACAATAAGTCTACCAAATTTTCGAATGCCGCCACGAGCATCATTATCAAAGTCTTTCAAACCTTCAATATCAATTTTATCCCTACAATTTTGGCTAAGAAGAACCAATTCGGGATCATGCTTTTGAGCTTCAAGAATGCGGTCTAAAATAGAACGATGAGCCTCGAGGCTACACAAAATAAGAGATGAACATGAATTGGATTCACGATCTCGAATCTCACAAGTAGACAAAGTCTCGAGATCATTCCACTCGGATATCATCATAGAAACAACCGCTTGTTACTTACGACTAAGGGCATCGGCAACAAGATTTCCCTTTCCGGGAGTATAGAGAATATCAAGATCATAAGATGCAAGGAACTCAAGCCAATATTGTTGACGCAAATTAAGTTCCTTTTGAGAAAACAAATACTTCAAAGATTTATGATCGGTGTAGAGAACAAATTTCTCTTCCAAAAGATAATGACGCCAAATTCTAAGGGCGAAAACAATAACCGCGAGCTCTAAATCATGAGTGGCATATCTAGTCTCGGCAGGCTTTAATTTCCTAGAAGCATAAGCAATAACACGTTCCCTTTGCATGAGAAGGGCACCCAAACCAACACGACTAGCATCGGTATAAAAAATAAAGTCTTGGTTCCCATCGGGAATCACAAGGATAGGAGCATCGGAGAGGAGTTCTTTTAATTTCTGAAAAGCAGCTTCACATTTGTCTGACCAAATGTATTTAACTCCCTTCTTTGTCAAATTAGTAAGAGGCACGAAAATTTTAGAAAAGTCTTTTATGAACCGATGGTAATAGCCCGCCAATCCGAGAAAGCTACGAATTTCCATCACACTCTCCGGTCTCTTCCAATTTTGAATCGCTTCAATCTTTGAAGGATCCACGGAAATTCCGGATTCAGAAATAATATATCCCAAAAATTTCACACGAGATTGCCAAAAGTGGCATTTATAAAATTTTGCTTTCAATTGGTTCCTCCTAAGAGTTTCCAACACAATCCGAAGATGATTTTCATGCTCTTCCTCGGTTTAGAATAAACAAGAATATCATCGATAAAGATGAGAACAAATCGATCGAGGAAGTCTTTGAAAACTCGATTCATAAGGTCGATGAAATAAGCTGGAGCATTCGTCAAACCAAATGGAATAACAAGCCATTCAAAAGATCCATAACGAGTACAGAATGATGTCAAAGGAATAATATCCTCTGTAATACGGAGCTGATGAAAACCGGTTGCTAAGTCTAACTGTGAAAAGACTTTAGCACCACTAAGTTGGTCGAATAGATCATCAATCCGAGGTAAGGGATATTTATTCTTGATGGTGAGATCATTAAGCTTGCGGTAGTCAACGCAAAGCCTAAATGTACCATCAGATTTCTTCACAAAAATAGTCGAAGCTCCCCAAGGAGAGGAGCTAGAACGAATAAACTCTTTGGCTTCCAATTCGGATAATTATTTATGCATCTCCTTATTTTCCTTATTGGACATATGATAAAGAGGACGAGTGATAGGTAGAGCTCTAGGAATTAGATTGATTCTGAACTCAACTGCTCGTTTAGGTGGTAATCCTAATACGGGCTCAAATATGTCGGGAAATTCACAAACAGTGTGAATGAGGTAAATGACATCTTCCTCATCATCATTATCGTCATCATGAGGATTTAGAGAATACAAGGATGCTTTCGAATTGGAATCTGATTCTTTCAAAACAAGAGAAATATGCTTAACAGATTGAGGATGTCGAAGATATATAGTCCGCTCAGGACATAGGATATGGGCTTCATAACGGTTAAGCCAATCCATCCCCAAAATCATTCTGAAACCAAGGTAACACATAACATGCAAATTGGCACGGAAAGAGTAATCACATAAATTAATCTCGACATCTTTACACAGTAGTAAACTGAGTGTTGCGGATCCACCAACCGGATTCGCAATCCTCAATGAAGTAATCAAACCAATAACATTCAAAGACAAAGCATCAACAAGTTCTTTTGATATAAAAGAGTGAGATGCACCCGTATCAAAGAAAAATTGAATAGGAAAATCACGAAATATAATAACGCCATCAAGGATAGAGTGAGAAATACCTTGACCACGAGAAGTGCTAGTAGGGGCTTGCACAACGTTTAACTTGCCTTCCTTTTTGCTTTGAAGTTTGGGACACAAAGATATAGTATGACCCGAACCCTTGCAATAGCGGCAAGAAAGAGACTTCGGACACTTGTTCGCATAATGGTCCTTAGAACCACAATTGTAACATTCTCCACGACTAGAGGTAGGAGTCTTTGCTACCGAAGTTGCTTGCTTCCCTTTCTTGTTGGGATTAGGCTTGAATTTAAAGGCCTCTTCTTATTGATGTTTTGTCTGACTTCAACATCACTTTCTTTATCGGCCTCTTCGAGTCGAAGAGCGATATCAACAAGGTGATTAAAAGAAACTTCCAGTTTCAGAAGTAATGGCTTTTTGAGGTTCTTATTCAAGCCATAGACAAATCTCTGGTTTTTCATCAATGGGGTATTAATATATTCGACCCCATATTTAGAGAGAGATTCAAAAGATGCGACGTAGTCGGTCACAGAAGATTCACTTGAACAAGGTCAATAAAGCGTCGAGCTAGAGATACATTTTCAGCTTCTGACACAAATTTTAACTCGAATCTTTCTCGGAATTGCTCCCAAGTAAGATCCGCTTCAATAATTTCGGAGATCAGAAGCTCATACCAGTCTAATGCTCTTTCTTGGAGCATGCTAGAAGCCACTTGGACTCGATGTAGGTCAATAAGATTCATGCGGGAAAAGATGCGATCGCATGTTCTAAGCCAAGCTTGGACTTCTATAATGCTTTCGAAACCCTTGAAAGGCTTTCCACCCAAGTTGGTGTAATCACTGCATAAGCGTGCAAACCCAGATTTAGGATGAGTAGGCTCGGGAATGGGTCCGATAGCTTGAGCGTTTTTCACAAGATCAAGAAGTTGCTGAGCATACATAAATACTCCATCCTGAGGAGCAGCACTAGATTGACCGGTGCTGGGATGGCCTGGTCTAACCATTTCTCTTCTTTAAGAAAGAAAGAAAAGAGGAAAAAGGTTATTCACAAAAATGAATATCAAACAAACTTGATTGATAAAACTAGGCATCATAAAAGAAATAGGATAGAACGGTACGAAGACTCGAATTAAATCCTATGGCACGATTCCTAAGAAAGACTTAGGACAACGATCCTTGCTAGATTATTCTACATTGTTACGAAGTTTGGCTCCGATACCAAGCTGTGGCGCCCCACCTCTATACTCACACTAGCCAAGGACACTACGGAGTAATGCCGTCAACTAGCACGAAGAATAAGGCTGTTGAGGAGCGACCATCTGTGTAATTGCTTTGTGCAAAGACCGATATGTCAGATAATATAACTTACATTTCAATTCAAGAGGAAATTCGACATACCGATTCAAACTCAAAGCTACCACACAGTGGCTATGTGGACCTTGGAAACAAATATAGAAATAAACATAACAAAAATCAGTCACAGATATTCATATCACAAAGGCGGAATCAGATACGAATATAACACATAAAAGTGTACATCAAAGTAGTGGTAAAACAAGATCCACTACATTACAAAAGAATAGATACAAGTGCTGGACAAAGAATAATTATACATCAAGGAGTCCATATCTCAATGTATAATAACCGAAAACTACTAATCTAAAGTAGTTAGCCAAAAAAAAATCAGATGGTAATCCCAGATAAGAAGTCAAGTGGAAGCACCTGTAACATCTCGGTCTGACCCGAGTATTATTTAAGAAGAAAATAATAAACGGATCAGTCTAGCTATAATTATCATATATAAAATGAGATATAACAAAAACGTATGATAACAATGATGTCATACTGTGACAAGTATACTTTAAACAACAACAAAATCATACAATATCTCAAGAATCTCAAAGCACCAAAAAGAATGTCATATTCTTTATTTTATTCACCAAAACCCAAATATTGACAAACATAGCATTGTCAATCATAAAAAGAGGTGAAACACAAATTCAAGAAATCATCAACTAGAAATCCAGAAATCACAAAGGGGGAGGCCTATCACAAACGGGAGCATGAAAACTCACCAAAACGTGCATCACAAACGGAACGTTATTCCATGGCCGCTAACCATCAATTTTTGAGTCGAAGCTCCATAAACAGCTCGAAGACCACGGGTCACTACCCCGCCAAATTTGAACCGAAGTTCCACAAACGGGGTTTTTAGTCCCCACACAAACAAATAGACATCTCGCATCACTAGTCTAAATCAAAAAATGATCGGCATTGACCAACAAAAAGTGTGAACCACACTAAGCTAGTAAATAAATGAGTTTAGCTTCATGTCCCATAACCACTAGCTTAACTTAAATATTTACGAACAGATTGTAGATTTCCACTCGAAAATTGTCACAAGAGTTCACTCGAACAAGTCCAAGAATTAACCGATGAATAAATGCAAGCGTTTCATGCCACCTGTTTTACTAAGCCATTTAATTAGATTTCTCATACGAATGAGGTAAAGGTTTGTATATACTAATAGGTTGGAAAACGGTTTTATAAACGAGCTTTGTATTAAAAATAGAGTTAAAATCATCTTTGTGTAAGAGTTTGAATAGTTACTACTAGTATAGAAACCTTTGTATTTGAAAGTGACAAATCACAAAAATGATTGTAAAAACAATCAATCACCAAAGATTCACATTCGAAGACGTGAATCAAAACAATAGAAATCGATATCAAATCCTTCAAATGGATATTCCCAAAAGTCCAAGGAAAGAAGTCATCAAAGTCGATAATAAGTGATAACAACTATCCGGATCAACAAAAATCGATTAAAATAGGAAATCCACACAAAATAGCCTTAATAGGCAAAAATAAACATTTCCAGACGTCTGGTTTGGAATCCAGACGTCTGGATTTGTTTTCTGAAAAATAGTTCAGAAAGCCACCCAAGCGTCTGGAATTATCAAAACAGACGTCTGAGCCATGTCCAGACGTCTGGTTTTGAATCCAGACGTCTGGTTTCGTTCTCTGGAAATTATCTAGAGAACCCCCAGACGTCTGAAACTTCAAATCAGACGTCTGAGACTCATCCAGACGTCTTATATTTAATTTCAGACGTCTGGAAATAATCTCTGACTTTATTTATATATATTTTGCGTGCATATAATTTTGCTCCAGGTCCAAACCAGACGTCTGGACTTGGTCACCAGACGTCTGGTCACCTGGTCTGGGCAATATTTTGCCTAGACCAAAGTGGCCAAAACGTATCGGGAGCGATCGGACGAGCAACGACAACTAAGGATTTACGCCAAGCGACAACCCGGCCTTATAGGCTCTTCGATACACCTCGAATATCAATGTCCAAACATCCATAGTAGGATTTTCATAAAATTGGACCAAACACCAAACTTTGGAAAAATTCACCAAATCAATTCAAATCAAAAAATGAATATGCATAAATGTTAGGAATCCATACCTAACAACAATGATAGCTATAGACATAAATGTGAGTTAAAGAACTCACCTTTAAACCCAAAAACAATGAATGAGAAGCTTTTAAAACAAGGCAAGAACAATTCCTCTTCAACACACCTCTAGAATCTTCAATCTATTATCAAAGGTGAAGTTTTTCCTAAGTTAGGGTTAGGCATTTCCGAGAATTGAAGAGAGATTGAGATGGAGAAGAAGAAGAGGATGTTTACCTTAGCTTCTCTTTGATGGTGGAGCAAGAATTTGTATTTTCCTAATTAAACTAGGGTTTGGAATTTTAATTTCTTTTCTCTTCCTCCATTTTTGCTTTAGCTAGAGAGTATTAGGAAAATGAGAAAGAATGAAGGAAGTTGAGTGGAGTTAGGGTATTAGATGAGTAATGAGCTGAAACCCAAAACCCAAAGCCCAATAGAAAAATAGCAAAATTCACTCACCTCCAAACATATCGATGTTTATACTCAAAAAAGTTGTAAACGTTATTTTGGACTCAATGGAAGTGGTCTCGAGTCCCAATTCGACTGTTTACAAAAAGTAGCTTTTCGGACTTTAATCCGACTAACGATGCTATATTAAATAAAATATATAAAAATACAATCGTAAAATATGCGGGTTGTTACAGCTATGCATTGAATCTGTGTGTCAATGAATTCTGACTTTTGGATGTAATCTTTATCTGCTTGTGTGTTTTTTCAATCTGTTGGTTTTAGTTGTTGAGCTTTATGGGAGTGAGGTCAAGTGACATGCTTTCGTATTGCAATGTAATGTCCAACCATAATACCAATGAGATTAGATATATGTATTTTAATCGGAATGGTTAGCTACATTGATAATAACAGTATTATTTGTAGGCGGATTACAGTCGTCTACGTGTGCGCACTTTGACACCGAAGGTACATTTGGAAACTGACGTTAATATGTGGTGGAGAGTTGATATGGTAAGAAAGAGCTTAGAATTATATTGTCAATAATTAATATGGTAAAACATATAATTATATGATATATTTTTCTATGGTAGTTTGTCTACTATTGTATTGTTAACCATGGTCCGAAGAAATATGAACCTGTTCTAGCATGACTATGTGTTCACAACGGAGTTAAAAAGGTTACAATATGCTCCATCTAGCCTGTTTTTGTATAGTGCTTTATTTATGTTTTTTATGAGGTCAAAAATTTATACATGAAGTTGAAACATTATGTCATGCAGTTGGATCTTTGTAGGTAGAAAATTGATATTCATTCAAAACCTACAATGAGCATACATAAAGAAAAAAAATTCAATTGCAGGAAAAAAAATTTCTCATTAGCAAAAGAGAAAAAAAAAGCTTTAAATAACTAGGTTGGAATCCGTGCTTCGCACACTACTATGCATTGAATCTACATGTCAATGAATTCTAACTTTAGGATGTAATCTTTATCGGCTTGTGTGTTTTTTCAATCTGTTGGTTTTAGTTGTTGAACTTTATGGGAGTGAAGTCAGGTGACATGCTTTGACAATGAGATTAGATATATGTATTTTAATCAGAATGGTTAGCTACATTGATAACAACAGTATTATTTATAGGCGGATTACTGTCGTCTACGTATGCGCACTTTGACACCGAAAGTACATTTGGAAACTGACGTTAATATGCAGTGGAGAGTTGATATGGTAAGAAAGAGCATAGAATTATATTGTCAATAACTGATATGGTAAAACATATAATTATATGATATATTTTTCTATGGTAGTTTGTCTGCTATTGTATTGTTAACCATGATCCAAAGAAATATGAATCTGTTCTAGCACGACTGTGTGTTCACAACGGAGTTAAAAAGGTTACAATATGCTCCATCTATCCTGTTTTTGTATAGTGCTTTATTTGTGTTTTTTTATGAGGTCAAAAATTTATACATGAAGTTGAAACATTATGTCATGCAGTTGGATCTTTGTAGGTAGAAAATTGATATTCATTCAAAAACTACAATGAGCATACGTAAAGAAAAAAAATTCAATTGCAGGAAAAAAACAATTTCTCATTAGCGAAAGAGGAAAAAAAGCTTTAAATAACTAGGTTGGAATCCGTGCTTCGCACACGGCTACGCATTGAATCTGCGTGTCAATCAATTCTGACTTTTGGATGTAATCTTTACCGGCTTGTGTGTTTTTTCAATTTGTTGGTTTTAGTTGAACTTTACGTGAGTGAAGTCAGGTGACATGCTTTCGTATTGCAATGTAATGTCCAACCATAGTACCAATAAGATTAGATATATGTATTTTAATCAGAATGGTTAGCTACATTGATAATAACAGTATTATTTGTAGGCGGATTACAGTCGTCTACGTGTGCGCACTTTGACACCGAAGGTACATTTGGAAACTGACGTTAATATGCGGTGGAGAGTTGATATGGTAAGAAAGAGCTTAGAATTATATTGTCAATAATTAATTTGGTAAAACATATAATTATATGATATATTTTTCTATGGTAGTTTGTCTACTATTGTATTGTTAACCATGGTCCAAAGAAATATGAACCTGTTCTAGCACGACTATGTGTTCACAACGGAGTTAAAAAGGTTACAATATGCTCCATCTAGCCTGTTTTTGTATAGTGCTTTATTTATGTTTTTTATGAGGTCAAAATTTATACATGAAGTAGAAACATTATGTCATGTAGTTTAATCTTTGTAGGTAGAAAATTGATATTCATTCAGAAACTACAATGAGCATACGTAAAGAAAAAAAATTCAATTGCAGGAAAAAAACAATTTCTCATTAGCAAAAGAAAAAAAAGCTTTGTAATGAAGTTCAGCAATGCGTGCAAGATATGTAGAAAGAAATGCATTTATATAAAAACAATACCATGAATTCACATCTCGCTTACAGTTCAAAGACCGATCAATTTATCTGGACTTCAAGGGAGATATATAACATAAACATATTGAAATAAATTTACCCATAAAAATATATATGGAGGAATTCAATTTATAAAATTGTACAAAAGCTGAAACAAAAGTAACAGAGAAATAGTAAATGTTCATGCAGGTGAGAATGCCCTAATAATTGTCGACAAATAAAGCAAACAATATATCAATTGGTAAAGCAAAATAAAATAAATCATATCCTTCCAACATTGCTTGCACCATAAACACATTAGTAACCACCAACCATTGTCATGACCTCAATGCATTTCTATAACTGACCGAACCATCAAATATCACGACATCAGATGGATGAAAATGAGAAGCACTGAAAAAAGTAGCAATTTAGTGCATCTATTTACGTACAGGTTTTGTATACAGAGAATTCAATAAAACATTTAGTTCAAGTAAGCAAACATGTTAATAACAAACAACAATTGAAAAACATAATTCAACTACAAAGCGAACAAATAACATAATAACAAAGTGCCTAAATGAGAACATGGAGAGTTGGATGGTTTGCGAACAGCTGACTTTCAAATATTCAGACCTCATGTTTGCGTCATTTGCGCTGATTTTTAATGGCAGTAATCGTAGAGTTGTTTGCGAATTCAATACCCTATGTTAGAAACATAAGTTAAACGCCTTTAAAATAGACAACCGTATATTAGCAGCGTTATGATAAGAATAAGCATAATAGAGTGACTTCTGTGCAATTATTCGAAAAGTGTATATTGGCAAAAGGTTGTTCATATATGCTCTATTAAATTATATACTATAAAATGCTATCAATTGCATATTAGAAATATTTATGCTCAAATTCCATCTTTTTCCCTTTATAGTCACAAAAAAGGCTAAATTTCGGAACAACTGGGTCCAACATAATTGCACCATCATTAATTATACCTAAATCGTAGATCCTGTTATGAGCGCAAAAAATGCTCTTCCAAAATCATTTGTTGTCTTTACGTCAGACCTATTATAGATACATCCAATGTAAAAGTTACGATAACAGTTCAAGAAAGAGCGTTCAACTGTTGAAAATTGTAGTGGTAAGGAGGGGGCATAAAATTTATGTCAAATGTATATAAGATAAGTTTCCATATTAATTAATAATTATCAATTATTATATATGATTTTTAAATATTAGCTATAAAATATGAACTATTAAATAATAATTAAATAAATATGAAATATGAATTATTAAATATTAGTTGTTAAGTAAATAATATTAATAAAATAATTAATATTTATTGTTAAATGTTAAGTATTAATTATTACAAAGAAAAAATATATAAAATAATATCAAAAGAAATTACCTAATGTTTTACTTCTTATCCAACCTTAAACCATATTTTATTCAAATTCTTGCCTAGATATGCTTTCATACTCAGTATAACCACTCCAACTCTAATCAGTTCGATAACTGTAATGCAATTTGTTTGGGAATGCACCGTTAACTAAACTTGATAAAGAAGATAGAGGTAGTTGATTTAACCCAAAAAACTAATGAAATAAGTTGGTTAACAAACAAAACCATAAAGTTTCTCTCAAGTATTTGGCAACAAATATGCAAAGTTAACCATACAAAACAACCCATCAATCATAAATCAAACCTATCACATGCACCAAAAAGGAAAATCATAAACGATTGTTAATCTTGAAGCATGCACGAATAAATGAAAATATAACACCTGTAGTTTGTTTTAATTCATTAAACCTGTACAAAATGTATCCATATAATTTAAAACTAATAGGTAGCCAAATGATGTATAATATAGTTGATAAGTGACAAAGTTGTGAGTAATGCATTTCAAGCTCCCTTTAGTGTATAATTAAAGTTGGTTCCAAAGCCTATACAATCAAAATGAGGAAAAGAAGTCAAAACAAACTACATAAAATGAATACACTTCATTTCAGAGTAGAAAACAAAGGTATAAACAACAGAATTTGAGTAAATATCTAAATCTGAATAGAAAATGAACAGTGCAAAGATATTTATTACCTATATACCGAAATCAAAGCTCAAACTCCTCCTCGTAGTGTATTTTCGATGTCACTTCTTCTTCCTTTCTTCATCCAAGATGAAACACTCAATCGTATTTCACCGACTTACGCATGAGAACATACAAAACATGTAGTTACATAATATACATTATAGACAAGTACATGATAGGTACATAGACATATAATATCACCTTTTGAAAATTTCCATTCTGTGTTGCAAGAAGATGGTGCTCGGAGTAAGCCCATCAAAAACAATGCTATAATTCAATTAGTATAGATTAGTTAAAGCTGGACTGATTTAGATCCACATCTCGGGAAACTACTACGTAACATATTTTGTAATTACATTGAAATGCTAACGATAAACACTTTTATTATTACTTTGCAATAAGTGGGAACAATATCACAAAAATTTGCACTACTGTAGAAATAAGAAGTTTTACCAAATGACTAGAATACATACCCAAACCGAACTACATTATAGTGTCGCATATTTCATAACTATTTAAACAACATGATAGTTTTTTCCGTCATAGTGGCCATTAGAAAAACCTGAACGAAATTTCAACTCATAATGCAACTGTTTCTTGAATATGGCAAAAAAAAATTTATTTCACTAACAAAAGTAACAATACTATTAAAAAGATATGTCATGTTAAACTATTTATTCGCTTATATCTATCACAACGCCAACAAATATTAATGTCGTCAATAAATTAATATGACAAAAACACCAACATGTACAAAAATATATGATTTAATAACTTACAATTTTATCTCAGCAGCATTCAGTATTGTTAATGTTTGAACTATACGCATTTAGTAGTTTCCTGAAAACTTGATATGACCAGATTACCTTGGTAAAATCCATATAAACACCAATTTTTCAACAACATGATTGAATCAGTAATGTGTTGTTTTTTAATATATTTGTCGTATACTCAAAGAAAACTCTATCATGAAAATAATAATTCTTAGAAAAAATGAATTCTTTCCATATTTTTCAAAAGGAAACACATAAAGTTTCCTTAATTTCCACATGTTGAGGACCCCAAGTTAGTTGAGCTACATTTTTTAGGCTCACACACATACCTGTATTTTGACATAAATGTTTGGTTCCATCTTTTGCCAAATTGAAAGCTAAACTATTTTTCTTATGTCGAAATTAGCATGTAACTAGGTAAACAAATGCATCTCATAAATTTTATCCCAACTTAGATGTTTTTTACAAGTGTCTAAAGCATTAAATTAGTGGTCAAATTATAATTTAGTACTTTGATACATTTAAGCATTCAATAATGGTGTATTTTAAAGAAGGAATTAATTTAAAGGACAAAAATTTGTTTATTTTTAGCCTCAAGGACACGACCTCAATAATTTAACCACAAGGACAAACATTCTCCTAAAATTTATTCATAAGGACAAACATTCTTTCAAAATTATTCACAAGGACAAACATTTTCCCAAAACTGCTACCGAACTAAAAACTGATACCTAAAAACTGCTACGGATAACTACAAACTGATACTTAAAAACTTAAAAACTGATACCTAAATAAAATTGTCCTTCAGGCTAAAATACTGAAGGTCTGTCCTTGAGGCTAAAATGTTGAGAAATTTTGTCCTTGACAATAATTTCTTGTATTTTAAACTAGAAAATTGGTAAAAGAAAAATATATACTTCATGGACCATAGAAGTAAAATAGAAATGAGGTAAATTTATGATTGCTGCATCAAGAAAAGTAGTTGCAGCAGAAGATGTCGTCCATCAAAAGTTGGAGTAAATGGCTATTAAATAAGGGGAAAGAAATATAAATTCAGCTCACCTACAAAAAGTAGACAAATAATAAAATAATACATTGTTTCTCAATAGTAAAGAATTATAATTCAACCATACCTCTCTTTTAATGCATAGTCGAATAGGTAGTGCCTTTACCAATCATCGCTAATCCCACAAGATTTGCTATAATAATTTACGTTAGAGTAAGAAAAATAATTTGTGTGCAAATCTTTGGTCATTCTATTATATTCAAATATGTCAACTCCATCTCAGGTTGTTGACTAGATTAAATAAGTGTGAATATTAATAAATAATATAATAAACATCACCAAACATGTTCAAAGCAAATGAAGATATGGCACTATTTAAATGTAATATTAGCGTCCCTTCAAATAATTCGATTATAAAAAAAATATAAACACAGACTAAAATGTCAATATGATGTAAATAGGAATTATAGCATCTTCAAAGGATGAATGCAAACAAAATTTATGTAGATCATCAGTTCAATTTACTTAACAAAAATTTATATAATGGTTCAAAATAAACTATTAAAGTCTATAAACAAACAATTAATATACTCAGAGATCCATGACAGTTAATTTTTTTGAATAATATAGTTAAGGATATTTGAATTTTTTGTAAAATAGGATGAAACTCAATTGGTGTTTGGAAGCATGTGCAAAAGATTGATTGGCGGTAAACATGCATGAGTATTGGAGGAGAAGAAAAAGTAACTTTTTTAGTCATGGTTTTGAAATCATATATGGATGCTTCAAATATTGATGTCTATCATGTGTTGACTCAAATGCATATGTTTAAAAGATGAGGGTTTTACAGCACATGGTCAATTAAATACACATAGTTGCCCACTTTACACAACATATAATGTGCATATTGTTCACCATTTTAAATATAAAATACCTTTTTTTCTAAAATAGATTTATGGATTTGAAATTGATTAGAAGTTGGTGTGGAACACAATCAGAATATTGAACATAAATTGTACAAAATATGAAACTACAATTGTTTGTAAAACAGCATACTCTATGCAATTTATTTTGGAAGTTTGAAGACGAAATCAATTTTACAAACATGATGGTAATATGTGTGTGTATCCACACACACACAACCATAATTTATATAATTGAAGACGTTTCCATAAATAAAGTATCCATTTTAACTTACACCCCCAACCCCACCATAACGATCCTAACTAATCTATATGGTAACGAAGATAAGATTTAAATGGTAAATTTCACTTTTTTTTTTTTTTGAAAACCCAGGAGAACCCGGCGGGCCGGTAAACTCCTGAGGAGGGTATAGTAAAGCCGTCTGCTGATCCAAGCCCTCATACCCCCGGGTACATTTATATAAAAAAAAATGGTAAATTTCACTTCAAAACTTTTAACAATGTACACTTGTAGCCAAACAACATGTGATCAAGCATAAACTTTGATGTTCTTTTATGAGAAAGCAGAAATTCGAACACATTTATTGAACAATGTATTGAAAATTGCAGTAAAATAATGGTCATAAAAATACAGGTATCTGTAATCTCATTTCTCCCCTGTGGAATTTTTTTTTACAAAACCATATATAGTTGTAGTTCAATAATATTAAATGAAGAGTACAATTTAATGTTCTACTATGATAGAAGAGAAATGAGAACACATCTAATAACTCATACAATACATTTGTAAAGTGATCCCCATACCAACAATTTAAACTCTGAATCAATTTTTTTTATTTGTATCATTGATAATACATTAAAACCATAATAATAAATATAATTTACAAAGTCGCACAATCATAGCACGTTGATATGAATTTCGTATTCTGCAAATAAATATGGATGAGCTTATATCATAAGATTTGCAAATAATTAGTAAGTTTTAAGGTTGATGCACTGATCCTACCAAAATTAGAAATCAAAGTAATTGAACCAAGAAAAATTATAACTTTAGCACTAAACTATGTTAAATTTGAGTCTATCACTTTATTGATATATAAAATAATATGCTTAAGTGCTGATAAAATGTGTTAACCCAAACTAACCATAGGTTAAAATCGCTAACAGGAGACGACTTCTATCTTCAAATGTGGAGTAAGTAGCAGATGTTAATACCCAAAATAAAAGGAAAAACAAAACTAATACCTGCTAACTGCTAACTTTTGATTAATTTCAAAATTCAAAATCAGAAACAAAGGAAAGCAGAAAATGATTGAAATAGAAATTTTTTTGAAATTCGAGGATAATTTACCTCAATTTCGTTTTGAACCCTGAATATTTTCAATCCGCTTGATGAACTATAATGGCTATCTGGTCATGAGGATGTTGGAAACAACACAATTGGCAGTAGACGGTCAAAATATAAATCGATCTACTGTTGACTATTTGGGTTAGGGATCTGCTGTTGTAACACTCCATATTTTTAGTAACATTATTTAGGATATTTAATTAGTTAAATTAAATAAAATAATATAAGTTGATTAGTGGATTGAGATTTGTGATTAAATAAGAGATGTCGCGCCATGTTAAATAAGTGAACTAAAGAATAAAAAGAGAATAAAAAGGGAATAAAAAGGGTTAGGAAATATGCAAGGGCAAAATAGGAACAAGGCATATCCTTATACCCTAAACCCTTAGCCCCCCAACACTCATGTTCACTTCATTTTTCACAATTCAAAAAATACAAGCTAAGGCCGGCCACCATTAGGAAGAGCAAAGAAGAAGAATTCAAGAGGAAGAAACAAATCACTTAATCGAGAACAAATCTCACATCCTTGATCAAAATCTAAGGTGAATAATGACTACATCTCATATTTTTGATTGGTTTCGTTTTTAGACAAATTCTGAAAGTATTTGTAATTGTTTTTCCATGTTTTGAATGATAAATGGATATATATATATATACACACACACTTGTTGATGATTTAGGCAATTTTATATGCATTATATGATGAGAATTGATTTAGAAAACCTATTATAGGACATCCATTTGCCTTGCGAATTTAGACTTAGATCAGAAATGATAATTTAGAAATGAGTTTCAACTTCCATAATTTTCTGAATTAATGTGGATTTTATATGAATTTTCTAGTGAAGAAAATGTTATTTTGGGTCAAAAATTTACTTCAGCCAAATTATATTGGCTTAGGGTCTGAAATTTATATATGTTAGAAAACATATTAAAAGTGATTTTCTAGAATTTTTATAGAATTTTCCTAAGTGTTTTAATGGACATATAAAATTATTTAAAGTATGGAACTTGAATGTTTTATATATATTTATAAAAAGGAGATGGGGTATTTTATAAATAATTCAAATTCTTATTTCTGAAAATCGGCAATACTTTTAGGGAAGAAAAACTTGCAACCAATCATAATTTGACAAATAAGGCAGGTTAGGTACAAAGAAATAGTCTAAAAAGTCAAATCTACACGCTTTTTCTTGTTCAATGCTTTCGGCGCCAGGCTTCCGACTCCTTACCTCCGCCTCCGACTCCATCGAAACCAATGCACATGGTATCAGATACTTTGTACATAGTAAATTGGACAAAGGCAGAAGGTATTTGGTCGAAACAAGGGGTTCCGAAGGGGTTGAAGCGCTACTTTGCTTTTAAATGAAAATATGTCTGCTTTGCTTTCGACTGAATAACTTTGGACTTGGTCTGCTTTCGACTGGGTCAATGATTTTAAAAGAATGATTTGAAGAGGTTGCGCCTTTGTTTTTAAATAACTGCTTTCGACTAGGTCAAAGCCCCTGACTGCCGCTTTTTACCTTTCAACTCAGATTTGTTTCAAAAGGGTTATCTTGTTTTCAAAACCAAGCTGCTTCTCCAATGCTTTGGAAGGGATGGTTTCGACAGCATCACTTCTTTACTTAGGAAATGCTTTCAAAAGAGATGCTTTCGACTTAAATGTTTTAATGACCCTTTTGCTCTATAAACGGTAGAACCCAAATGATTTCGAAAGGTGTTTCCACATGTTGAATAAATTGAACCCAAATGCTTTCGAAAGGCTTGATCTTTTGATGCTTTTGAAAGGTTTTAAAGAAAGGTTTCTAAGGGGTGGTTCCCCAATAGTTTCGAAAGGTCTAAGAGGAGAGGTTTCCCAACTGTTTCGAAAGGTTTAGAAGGAAAGGTTTTCCAATGGTTTCGAATAGCAATATTTAAGTGTTTTAAAGAGGATGTCTAAGGTTTAAAAGCTTTAGAAGGAGATTTTTTTTCAATGCTAGATGAATGGTTTTAAAGGTATGTTTTGGCCTTTGCCTAAGGTTTTACTTGTATTGAAAGGGATACTTTCAAAGGTTTCGAAAGGGGTACTTTTGATGGTTTCGGAAAGGTTGTTTAAAGGTTATAAACAAAGGTTTCAAATGAGTTGTTTTTGGCAATATAGCATAAGTGTTTTTAAGCTAAAAAGGGTTTTAACTTATTTTGGAGGGATGAGAAATCCTTAATAATTTCATCAACATTATTTTGGGTAAAGTATATATAACATGGAAAATAGCTTAGAGTAAAGAAAAAAGTATATTTTCTTTGCATATGTATGATTTGAAGGTTTAAATCATTTTAAAAAGGTTTTCAAGAAAAAATTTAAAAAGTAGTTAACCCTAAAAAAATGACTCAGATTAGAAGACCAGATGGGACTAGTATAGGGTCGCGCCCTGTACTCATTAGCTATTAGCCCCTAGCTAATTTAATCCAAAATTCTAGTGTGTAAGGCTTTGTCACAAGTAAGACTAAAATTATGTTGCACATAGAAAGGAATCTAAAAGGGAAAGACAGGTTATTGGTAAGCCCACAAAACCATTAGGATAAGTTAGACCTGGAGACGTATGTAAGGACAGACCATCCAGAAGAAGAGTATCTAACATATGTTAGAATTTTATGTCATCTGGTAGGCCTGAGTTAGCCAAGGGTTAGTAGTTAGCCAAACAAAACTATAGTGTATGGATAGATAGTCCATATGATAATTGAAATGTTCATATACATGATATTGATTTATAGATTTAACCAGTTTTGGTTGCAGGATTATAATTTGCAAAAGGTATGTTTTAAAAAGGATATTATTAAGGGGAAACCTGTTCCGCTAAGCGGCGTGGTCTCACTTAATATCAGATAACCAAGATGTATAGTATTATTCACGCCAGGCTTTATGTCTGACTCGAAGTTTATTTTCCTTAAACTCTCGGATGCTCAAAATTGATTTGAGTAGGCTGAGGATTGAGGTTTACAGATTTTACTTGGTTAGCAAATAAAGCTTCTGGAGATGAGCAGGTGGCTGAAGGGTAGCTAATTAGCAGTTGCTGTTATATGATTCCGATGTATTGTATATATAGTACTCTGGTCAACCAATGGGGCATCGTCATATGTCGCTCTTGGCGTAATATTATAATAAATATATTTTTTGAACCTGGGAAAGCGATAAGATTATGTAATTTGAATGTGAAACATGTGTCTTGAAATGTAATTAGAAAAATATTGTTTTTTTTAATCTGTGATTTTGTTTCATATTCATTTGCTCCTGATATTATGAATACCATTAACATAGCCGTATTTAGTCGCCGGAAGTTAATACTATGGATGACTGCAGCATCTGTAGCACTTAGCTTTGGCCCTTTAGATAGGGGATGTTACAACTTGGTACCAGAGCATAGGTTTATGAAAAACTTTAACTAAAAAGATGATTTTGAAAGACATAATCCTAAAGAATTAGTAATAAGATCGGGGTATGGGATAACGCTATAGTAACGTACTTGTATTTTCCATATATAAATATGTGGTTTATCTCTAGTCTCGTATATATATAAGGTTATTTTTCTGTATCTCACGAAGGTTCGAATGCAGATATGGATTCTCGAAGAGATGATGTTGGAGGAGGAAGCACCACTGCAGATGGAAATGCCAGTCCTAATACTAGAAAGAATCCAGGTTAGGCACGAGCTGGAAATAATGGTGCTGAAGTCCCGCAAGTTGATATGGGAGAAATGTATCAGTTTTTCGTGAATATGATGCAAGCAAGAGTTGCTGCTGGAGTAGTTGGGGAGGTGCCCATGAGGCTCCAGTAGTCAACAATTATGCCTGTTTGAGTAGGGACTATGCTAGGTTGGGAGGAAAACCATTTGTTGGGATTGAAGATGCCATAGAAGTGGAGAACTGGTTGTTGCATTGTGAGAGGATTTTCATAGATTTAGGGCTCAGTAATGAGCAGAAAAGAAGGCTCGCTTCAAGACAGCTTCAAGGAGCAGTTTATACTGGTGGAATAGTGTAACAGCCGGAGTGGATGAAGGAACAATAACATAGGCTTAGTTTAAGAGGGGGTTCGAGGAGAGATTCATGTCTGTGATGGCATAGCCTACCTTGCTCATAAAGTTTGTTGAGTTAGAGCAGGGAGATGACTGTATTAGAGTATGCTACAAGGTTTGAGGAGTTAGCAAGATATGGTCATGCTATTGTGGATACCGTGATTAAGAGAAATGAGAAGTTCATTATGATAGTGTTAGGGGTATGCCCTAGGGGCAATTCTGTAATTTATTAACTCCGAAATCAATTCTTGTTCGAAATAAAAGTGTTTCTTACACTACTAGAAAACACATCAATTTCCTACATAAAATTTCCTACGTCTTTCCTACGCCAAAAGGCGGGGCGTAGGTATGGCGTAGGAAACACGTAGAAAGAGGTAATGGTGTAGGAAAGACGTAAGAAAATTTCCTACGTCTTACCTATGCCAGCTTCGACATGCTGAAAAATAATTAAAGCGTAGGAAAGGCGTAAGAAACTCCTTACGTTAAAATGATGGCGTGGGAAGGTCGTAGATATTTTCCTACGCCGTTTCCACGTCTATAAAGTTTTCTACAAAGTTTTCATGGCGTAGGAAAGACGTAGGAATTGTTCCTACGCCATGCCTACACCCATGGTCTTAGCCAAAATATTAACCTAATTTGACAAAATAGAAAACAAAGATTAATAATTTCAGCCGCAATGGCTTTATTAAATCTCTTACCCAATCATCGTTTTCTTCCTCAAACAAAACCCTTAAAATTCCAGAGGTCCAATCTCCAATTCATTCTCAATTCTTCCACTCTCAACGAATCCACATCGTCGTCATCACAAGTAAGTATAAACCGACCTGTAAATAATAATACTACTACTACTCCTAAATAATCTAAAAGTGAATGTTTTCGGCTTCTTAATCTTGCCGTGTTCAAAAATGTAAGTTAGAATTTGGAGGAGAGTCTTAAGGTCCTAAAGAATGCTGCCCAGACCAGGCGGGTCCCACATAGCGATGTACTTTCAGCACTCGCGGCAGTTAAACAAGCAAAAGCGCCGCCGACACGGTTTCTGGAAACTTTGGGCGGGACCGAGTCCCCAGGGAGGACGTGGATGCTTATATTCACCGCTCAGGTGACCACAACATTCCATGGTTTCGTAGAATATCTTAAATGTAAGCCTGGATAAAGGTTTATTGATAAGTTATAAAGAAATATGACGAGGAAAATCTGATTTTCGATTTTGGGTTTTTTTTGTTTGTGTAGGGCAAACTAGACAAGGGAAGGTACTTTCCAATTACTGTGATCCAGCGGTTTGATGCAGCTGTAAGTTCATATTACTGCGTTTATACATAATATGAATTGCAGAATTTTAACATGATACAGATCCTTTTTAAAAAACAAAATACTAATCGGCATTGGAAAGTAATTTAGGAATAGCTGGGATGGATTATTTGTTAGTCTTTGCATTTGGATGATTTGTTTGCTTAATCCACATTCGTTTGTGAGGTCCCAATGCGGCTCTCCTTGTTACAGCCTCCTTGGTTCATTCTTGTATATGCATTAAATAAGTTTGGATGTGAAACCATACAGTTTGACAATCATGGTTTTAGTTTGGTCCATGATCAGTTGTTTTAGATTTCTATATTTGGATAAGGATGGGAGGTAGGGTTGAGTCAAGGATCAATATGCCCAACTATTTACCTTTTGTCATCTTCAAGGGAGTAATGGCATTCTATTTTTTAATTCGCAATGGTAGAGATGGTCAAGCAATTTCATGTGTGTTCCTTATATGGCATCAACTTGAAATCATTAAAACTAGCGAAAAATCACATGTTCATGATTCGAAAGTTGTTAATGATTGTCACAGTAAACATGATAAGTGCTATACATAACTGTTTAGATATTAGTTTCAGTCTCTATAGAATAGGATGTCACATAGAATTGGTATTTGGAACTTGGATGATTTTTAGTTGCCCTTTCTTTCTGTAGTTTACATGAAAATTTAACGAATGTCTTGTCTTTCCTTTATCAATTATACAAAAGTCTCTACATATGCATAAATAGTGCAGGAGTTGGTAGTACATAGAAAGGTTTTGATGAAGATGAATCAAATGGTCTTATTACATGAATGTGCATCATCAATATCAACTCCATTGCAATTGTTGACTACGCTAGAATTACAGTACGTATGATTAAGAATATACATTTGTAAAACACAAATAAGGTTCGTACAGTAACTACTACAAAATGCTAGACAGACATTTTAATTAATTATTGTAATCTTTTGCAGATTCAAGCAATGAGAAAAGTTAAGAAACCTGTAGCCATTGTCAGTCTTGGTTTAGGAGGAGGTCTTAACTCGATGTGTTCTCATCCAACCTATTCAGGCAGTAACAGTACAATTCAATAGCCAATGATGTTTGTACACTTATTATCAATGAACAATTTGTTAATTTATTTTAATATTTATTTGAATGCAAGTGGTGGTGTTCTGTTTAGTAGATCTTGTGTTTGGTTTATTAGGGGGTGAAGGTATTAGAGTGAATGTCCATTGCCCTGACGTATTTATAGTCTGTTAAATCTACATTTAGCCATATTATATTATTTAAAATATTTGACGATGACCATGCTTTTATATGCATGCAGCTTGTTGATACGATGGTCATCTTCTTTAGCTTTATTTGCCACTGGAGACTCCAGATGGGTTAAGAGAGCTAAGAGAAAAGGAGCTGAAAGAACTCAGAGGAGATAGGAAGGGTACTCAGAAGCAATCAGATAGAATTTATGATTACGACATTTACAATGATCTGGGCAACCCTGATAAAGGGAGAGAATACATGAGGCCAATCCTTGGTGGGGACAAAATTCCATATCCAAGACGCAGCATCAACAGGGGTGAAGCGCAAACTAGAGCTGAACTAAAGGAAAAGATGGAGCGTCAAGATGTGGAAATTCAAATGCTAAAGACGCAGTATGAACAGCTTACTGAGATGATTCGACAACGATTTGATGGAGAGTCAAATGATCGTCGTGAGGGATGAGGGTATTTTTCATTCTTAGTCGTACCTGTTTGATGTCATGTATTATGAACGTAATATCGTACTATTTAGACATATGAGAACTTGATTGATATTGATTTGACTTTGTAATATGAATGAGATATTTGAATTTAATTGAAGATGAATGATTTGATGTTAATCGTTTTGTTGAAATGTTTATATACATGAAATAAGTTGATTTTAGTTTCTGTTTAATGTACGATGAAAGAAATATAATAGTATATAATATATAAAAATTTCTTCAGAAAAGGTGTAGGTAAAGCAAATATTGTTACAGCAAAAAATCGTGTGTATGGCGTAGGTAAAACGTAAAATATATAGGCGTAGGAAAGACGTAGAAAAATATAGGCGTAGAAATGGCGTAGGAAACACCACTACGGATGGCGTAGGTAAGGCGTAGGCATATTTTTAGCTACGCAGGTTTTACCTACGCCAACTTTGACGTAGGCGCTGCGTAGCTATTGCATTTACCTACGCCCCGCCTACGCCATATTGGCGTAGGTAAACTGCAGTTTTCTTGTAGTGTTATTTCTGTTATATATTTGTTATAATATGTTATAAATAATTAAATGTTTAATTAAAAATCTATTTAACAGAAAATCCATAAATGACATGTTTGTGATAGTAATTACAATTAGTTGTAATCATGAGTATTGGATCACATTGTTAAAAAACACATCAATTTAAATGTTCCTAGTCAAGATGCATCGACACTGGATATCGATGTATCCATTGAGACTAGAGTACATAATACTCTCCAAATGTTGGGCAGTTTATTACTCATGACTGCTGGAGGGAACCTAGAGGTTATATGCTGATAGTTATTGGATAGCTATAGCATAACTCACTCGGTAGTTTTTTGTTGGTTAATATAACTAAGGTCAAACAGAAAATATCGATGTGACTAATTTACACAATTCTTTCGACTTGAGAATACTGTCAACCTTCAATATGAAAAACTTTGCTTTGATTATAGTCAAATCATGGAATGACATCCATCAAGTGATTATAGTTGGGTCGAA
This sequence comes from Allium fistulosum, assembly GCA_030737815.1. Classification (NCBI taxonomy): domain Eukaryota; kingdom Viridiplantae; phylum Streptophyta; class Magnoliopsida; order Asparagales; family Amaryllidaceae; genus Allium; species Allium fistulosum. The sequence continues at coordinate 907,564,320 of CM060903.1, forward strand.
TGGAAGTATTGGAAGGAAGACACTATTCAAGAGAGGATTCGTAACTTCAGTTATATGAGGTTAGTATCATGGTCAACTCAAGTCAACCCAAAGTCAAAATCTCTGGCCAGAGTAGTATGGTTAATAATAATTGTTATTATTGAACCAAGCACTACGCCATAGATGGCCTACTGCAACGAAATTACATGGTGTTGCTAGCTATAATGTAACGATAGGTATGCTGATTTTTGTCTATTACAACACTCGCTTCAAGGTGTTAGCATAGGTATCAACAAGATGTTGCGGTAGCTATAGATGTATTCAAATTAAAAAATTAATAAAATTAGCAATCCGCGTGAATACGATCCAACGGTCTACATTTAATCTGATTGTTAAACTGGATCACCGCTACAATTTGCTCCAGATTTTCGTTTTCCCGCTTTACTTTTCATATCATTTTCGTTCTCACCCCCAATTTCCAAATCCCTAATTTCTAAATCATATTTTTGTTTCTTTTTTTTTCTTCCAAATTTGCTGGTGGGTTCGCAATTTGCTGGTGGGTCGCCGTTACTTCGCGGTCACCGTTACTCCGCGGTCAACGGTGTACATAAAGCTCGTTCTTCACTCTCTGGGTCACCGTTACTCCGCGGTCAACGGCCTTCTTGTGGGTCGCCTCGACGCTGCTGGCGATTCATCTCCAGCGATCGTTGAGGTTTCAGACGCCATTCCTCTTTCACACTCGAAAATCGTTGGTTTGAGCATAGTAGGATACTATCATGCGAATGAAAGGGCTGGGGATTTGGAATTGGGTAACATTGCAAAAAGAACCGAGGATTACAATTTCAGATATTTTCCTCGAGCTGCAGTCCTTTTGATGAATTCTTATTTTAATATTTTCTAAGACCCTTTTGTTTTGTTTGTGTTTTGGTTGTAATTGGATATTATTTTTCCAATTAGTTGGACATTGAGAAATTGAAGGAGCTTCCAAATAAGAAGGGACGAGATCCGGTGGTGCAGGTTAGTCTGTTTATTTTGCCTGTTAATTTGACTGATGACTCAGTAATTTTGGTTGTTACTCATGTACTTCATACAAGGTTGATCATTTTGCTTCTAGAAGCAAACAGACAGTGTAACCATTTTTATTTAATGCTTCTACTTCCTACTGCTAAATTTTGAAGTTGGTCTCTTTATTGTGTCAAATTAGAGCATTTGGTAAAAACCTTTTGTATGATATGATGATTCTTTCACAATGAGTTAGCAATCGACTTATGAGGCCTCAAACTATGTTGGATATTCATAGACATTAAAGTATATACCAAAGTAAGGATATCAAATGATATTTCAACTTGAGTAGCATAAGGTATGTGGAAATGTAGTGGTAAGTTCCATCTTGACATTACAAATGGCAGGTTAGCTGAAGAACATGTCTATGTTTCTCTTGTACATGCCTGATGCATTCACTGTTTTTGCTTGATGGGCTGCCTATGTGTACTGCTGTGTTTCTTGCACTGGCTTGTCTACATTTTGCTGAACCTGGTATATGTGACAGGTATTGAAGACTGGACAGCTGGATACAAGCTTGAAGACAGAGTCAAATCAGATGTGCATGAGTGTATGAATGCATGAGCTGAAGACAGGTTTCAAAGAAGGCTCGATCTTCCAAAATCGGATGAATCGGGCGGTGCCCCGGACCCCCGCCGGGACTGCGGTGCCTCGGACCCCCGCCGGCGCTGCGCCCGGACCCGCTTCTCGGCTCGCCTTCGGCTCGGCACTCGGCTCGCCTTCGGGTCGGCACTCAGCTCGTTATATATTTGTCAGTGTCGGTGTCTGTATAAATTGAAACTGCATATGTAATGAGTGAACTGAGTGATGTAGTGAGGATTATCTGTATATGTAAATATCAGTGTTATATATCATTGAATTGTAAAATAGTGGAGTCAGGAATTTGTACTATTTCAAATGTTGAAATAAAATATTTATTTAAATAAATTACTGTTTGAATATCAAATTCTGTGCAATAGCATTTTATTAAATAAATATTTATTTCTATTAAAAAATCAAATATGCTCTACATTGTGGGCCCCACAATTTCAGAAAGTTAATATCTATAGCAACATTTTGGAATGTTGGTACAGACACCTATGGATGTTGCCATAGACCCAAATAGGGTTCTATTGCAACAATATTTCTTATGTTGCTTTAGATAGTCAAAATGTTGCCTTTGAGGTCTGCGGCAACGCGGCAAAATGCATCACCGAGAAAGTGTTGCCTTTGCCCTTTTTTAGCCTACAACATCATTTTTTGGCACTTCCTGCATCACTTCTTTGGTGTTGCAGTATGCAATCTATGGCGTAGTGAAGGATTTTATGTTTGGATATTAGAGTTGAATATGGACAATATTGGAATTTTGACCATTACCAAATTCCATAAATCCAAAGTGATACAGTTTTGACAAAGAGAATTGGTGTATATAAATGTCACTAACGGGTAACGCTTATTAAATTAAATAAGATTTTACTGAAAATGAATAAGCGGTAAATTTGGCCATAATGTCACACCACTTGCTAAGTGACGTGTGAACGTTAACATTCGAATAGTTCGGTGTTAATTGCTGACCAAATTTACACCCAAGAGTTACACAACTGAAATGATGAATTCCCTTAAGACCGAATGATTTAATTAGTTTATAATTGTTATAAATAAATTAAATTAATTAATATTTATGAAATATTAATTATAAAATTTGAATATAGTTTGAGAAATAAAAATTGTTATATATTTATAATAGTTATAAATGTACCAATCGATATACGATATCGATAAGCGATTAAATTAGATTTAATTGCATAGCATTTTGGCTTGGGCTTAAATGGGTTTAAAGCTCATCATTAGGGCTGCAAATTTTGGTTTTGACAAGTTATTGGAGGCGGCTAAAACTTAGGATTAGACATAGAGATGGATGGCTAAGATTAAGAGAGAATAGATAATGAGATTGTCCTAATATCTCTCTTGTACAAGGCTATATATATGGATCTCTAAACCTTTAATCAAAAACAACTTTTGGCTTCCATAATTATCAAGTTTGCTAGCCAAAATTAATCCCCATATCAGTTCTAAGAATCTCAAATCAATTCAAGTTAAGTAAAAACACTATTTGATAGAAAAGGTCGACAATTCCAGACTTGCAATATGATGGATCGAGCATAACTAGAGAAGGGAATTCATTGATTCAAGTGGACTCAAAGGCATTATCAATTGGTATTTTATTTATATATTACAGTAATCATACCATATGATTTAATATTGATTAATCCCAAATTTGTATATATATTAATGTTGTATATCTAGTTAGGTGAGATTTTCGTAGGTATATGTAGTTGTCACAAATTAGTTTGGTTATGTGCATGGTTATATTATTATGTGTTATAATTTATGTATAAACAAATCTAATTTGCTGTAAAAAATTAAATTTTATCATTATTAATTATTTTATGTATATTTATATATTAGTTTAAATATAGACTAATGTATATTTTAAACATGTAATTACATATATGTATATTTATAATGTATAAACAACTTAGAATTTTTCCTTACACCTATTTATACATAATATGAATTATCAAATTCGAAAATATTTTTTTTATATAAATTATCTTTTATTGATTATTTGAATTGTTTATTATATCTAAAATAATTATTGCACTGAAAATTTGATTTTATATTTTTTAAATTTCTACATCTATGCAGTAACCAACAGAAAAAATTTCAGAATTTTTGTTAATATTTAATATTTTTAATAATTAAATTACTTCGGTTGAACATTCCTTTTATTTATTAAAAATAATATTTTATTTCAAAAAATCATGAAATTTTTTTTGAACCTGTATTTTATGATCCTAATTTTTGTTAATTTTAAAATTTGATTTTTTAATAACTATTACAAATATTTTAATTATTATGATCAAAATTATTTATTATATATATATATAATAATGATAAAATTATAAAATTATTATTTTATGTTTGTTATGCTAATTTCGATCTGGAAATAATTTTAAAATATATATAATTATATTTTAAGTATTTGAATGTAATTAATTATTCATATACATACCTTTTATTTAACGTTATATATATATATATATAATAAAAAGATCAATGTAAAAAAAATGAACAACAAGGTCAAGGAAATCTTGTATTAGATTTACAAAAACAAAATGAAAAAGATGTTGAGACAGATTATACAAGAACAGACATTAAAAAAAGTAGAAAAAAAAACAATCTAAGAGCAAGAAAGAAGCAGAACTCAATTTCTTCTTGAAAAAATGTTTTCTTTTTCAATTAAGATGGGATGATCTCCACATTGGATCAAGAACAGGGTCAGAGGGATCAAAAACCGCCAATTCATATAGAGCCATCGAACCGGCCCAACCGAAAACTAGAGCCGTATGCATTATATGGACAGAAAGCAATCGGCCGGGATCATTCAATACGATAGTATGAACACGATACCAAGGCAAACCCATGGAAATACCCCTTTCTCAAAGAAAAATAGACACTATGTAACTTTATCGCATTGCAATAGACTTCTACTATTTACCTAATCTTTTCAGCGAATTCTGTATGAGAAAAGGTTACTTTTTATTGTATTCCGTTGAAAATAACGGCTGAATTCTGTTCGTAAGAACAAAGAGAAGCAGATCTATTCTATACCCGATAAGTACCAATATTTTAATTATTATATATATATGTATGTATGTATAATTTTATATGTTTAATTATGTATATATATTTATACAAATGTTTTAAATTTTATATATCTTATACTATAATAAAAAACCCTTGGTCAACCGGTCAAACTGAAGCCTTTTTTGGACTTCCCGTATTGCCCACCGTTCATCATAACAAGACATCCGTTTACAAGGACAGTTAAGTCTTTTTCCATTCCCATCCCACGTTGCCGACAATATTCCTCCCACATCTCATTTCCACCCTCTTTCTTTTCCTCTCCGTCTTCCACTTTCCTCGAAACCCACTTCCCCCTTGAACGAAAAAAATGGCTGCCCTCCTCGAAAAAATTGGCTGCCCCCCTCCTTCAACTTACCACCCGCCCCTCCTTCACCGACCTATCTGTCCTTCGACCGTTCCTTCCCCTCCCACCGAACATCTTCGCCATCTTCGCCATTCCCCACCGCCGCCGCCAATACTCTTCAGCTTGCAGGAAGATCGACTTCCTCCATCTTCGCCATTCCCCACCGAAGATCTTCGCCATTCACCACTGACGGAAGGAGGAGGATTCCCAAGCACAAAAGGCTGCTCAAGGCTCTTAATTTTCTACACGTAAGTGAATTTTTGAAATATTTAACTACCTGGTCGAATTTTTGGTAGCTGATTTAAAACTTTTTTCTTATACAGCAATTGCTGATTAAATAGAGAGAATTGGAAACGGGTTCGCCAAATATCAACACAGAAAGATAGAGGTTAGAATCAAAGTCCAGATGTAGCAGTCTAAATTTAGACTTACGCAACTATTACCTGTACAATTAATGGATTTTTACGTCCCTGCCCTAATTCCACTTTACTCCGCCTCCACTCACATCCCCTAATTTCTGACGTTCATACCGTTAGTTTTCACATTTGCATAAAAGAAATTAATTTGCTATTTTTCAATTACTGGCCTTTTACAGACCATTCACTCTTTATTTTAACTGTCAAATATGTTAATATCTTATTATTGCAATTTCTGTCTTCATAAAAATTTGTCCGTTTTAATTACAAAAAAGGATACGTTTACTAAATCACTTGATTCCACCATGGATAATGGATATGTCAGTTTCCACTCCCCTTCTACATATTTCGCTGTATCTTCTGTTTCAGGCAGATTCATACCATTAGTTCTGACATTTGAGTGACATAAATTTAGTTGTTAGTTTCTGCATCGGTTTTAAGCATATACAGTTACAAACTCATGTCATGTTTCTAACAAAATTTAGCCGTACTCAACCATTGGTTCATGTATATGACTTTTCCCTGCTACAAAACTTCGCTTACATTTCATTTGAATGTGCCAACAACTGTTACATACTGGCATGCATTTGAAATATTATAATTTTACAAACCTGACATTTCAACATGGACAATTGATGTGCATTTCGTTCACTGTTTATATCACTTTTCTGTATACCTTTACCTCCAACTGTATTTGCTTTGCGTTCATGATTTAAAACACCTGTGAAAATAATTTTAAGAACACATAATTTTAGAGTTACAAAAAGTTATGTATGTCTGCTTTCCTTAACGTATTGCATCTATCACTGTCAGATAAACATAAGTACTACTTATATAACATTTTATGAAAAAGAGGGTTTTAAACGTATATATTATTTCAACTCATCTGATTTTTTTCCCACTTTCAAATAATATTTTTCCACCACAACAGTTAGATACCTGTTGTTGGTTTTAAATTATAAACTGTTTAATCTTTTACATGATTTCTTTAATTCCTTCCTGCCATACCTCATGTTAACCACTCCCCTTCTACATATTTCGTTCTATCTTCTGTTAGGGGTAGATTCATACCATTAATTTTGCCATTTGTGCACAAGAAATTTAGTTGTTAATTTTAATTTTCAGAGTTTTACAGACCATTAACTCCTTACTTACCGTTTCTAATATGCTAATATCTTATTACTGCAATACATAATTTTGCAGCTCCAAATAGTTATGTATTCGTTTTTTATTGTAAGAAAGGACAGGTTTACTAAATCAGTTGATTCCACCATGGACAATGAATATATGATTTTTCTTAACCACCATATACCGATTCAGTTGTCAGTGCATGTCAGCAGTATCAATAAATTATTGTGGAATTACACATATTACTGTATTATACTATATACACTGTCTACACGAATTAATACAACCGCTGGAAAGTATGACCATACAACTATCGACTGTATCAGCGTTAAGCGTATACAGTTCTAAACTCATGTCAGGTTTGTAAAAAAAATTTAAACTTTCAACGATTTTAAACTTTCAATGATTTTGAGAAAGACAGCATCGTTAGAAGGTACACAACAATCAGTCAGTAATGGTACGATTTTATTACCGTTTTAAGTTTTGACTTTCATTTTGGAGTTTGTTTGATTTCTTCAGCTCTTGGTTTCAGCTGCAATCGCAGCAAATTCCAGTGTTTGGAACCCTAATTCCATAACGATTTCCATGCTCCTCGAGCCCTAGACTCGCAATTTAAAGGTAATATTTTGCCTCTTATTCGACATATAAAGTTGAGTCATTTTCATGAAATATAGTTTATCCAAAGTTTACTGAATAAAGAATTAGATTTTGGGATAATGACAGACTTTTAGAAGTAAATATCAAACTGAAGTCAGTTTTAGAAAGACTGAAATTTCAATAAAATTCTTTGGTTTTTAAGAATTATATCGTTTTGATCATTTCCACATCGTCGCAGTATTCAAAATGTTAGATAATTCGAATGGGAGATAATCGTAATTGATATCATTTATTGTTAACTTATGCATCTTAACCTCTTCTTACATTGGCAAATTGATCTTTCTAATTATTTGCCATTATGCAATCCAGCTGATATAAGATTATATCCAAAATTATGTTGCTACCTTATAAACTTATAGTGGACTGTCTACTAAGTTGTGATGTTGAAGCATGAGCGTTAATTGTTGACCAATACAATGCATTTTGAATTTCATGGGTTTTTAATGCAGTATTCACTTATTTGCCAAGCCTGAAGCAAGTAAAAACATTTACACTATATTGAAGCACTATTACGCATGCAATATGTAGATATATTTTATGTAATTATTCATTGCCAAAGCCAATTGTAGCATCCCTGAAAATTCATTCTTTCCTATATGTTAGAATCTAAAGATTTTATGCATTGCTTATACAGTCCCAACAAAATAATTACAGGTTATTATTACTATCTTTTAAAGAAGGTTGTTGGTTCTTCTCACTTTTATTGAAATATATTGTGCAGAAATTAATTGTGTAATCATTTGTATCCATTTTGTGCCACGTAATTTTTTGTATTTAATTAGCTTATTGAACAAGTTATGAAATTATCTTGCATTTTCATATTTCAGTTATCATTTATCTATTTGATTTTGTACAACAGCCTGGAAAAGTGTGTTGTCCAATGTATTCATTTTCATTTTCTATCTTTAACACACAGAGTTCTTGGGGACAAAGTGGATAAGTTGGAGAGGAGGTTATGGCATTGGTATGTAGTTGACGGAGGAAAATATGATAGAGGATTTTTTTCAAGTTAACTGGGAGGTAATGTTTTGTCAATCTATCATTTTTGCATTATTTTCTATATAGTATTAATTTATGTTTTTCGTACCATATTCGCACCACGAATTTTTAGATATTGACCATTTGCATTACCAGCTTTATCCTCTCATTACATTAAATTAAAAAGTTTCAGCTGTTTGTATAAATTAAATATATTGTCCTCTTTACTATATTAGTATTTAGTAGTTGTCTATTTAGTATAAATATTTTAATCTTTCATATGCTACATGCTTTTATGGCTTTATCCAAAAGGGGTTATTGTGTTTGGTAATAAACAAAAGCTGCTAACAATTTAATCTACTACTACTCTATTAATAACGGTTTATCAATTGCTTCACTACCTAATATGAATATACAGTAAGTGTGCATTTATATATAAGTAGGGTACAATTAATGGATTACATCTTTGTTCTGATTTTTTTAAATGATTTAAAAGATTGAGACCACTGGACTGTTAACCTTAGTTTTTACTGTTCAAACAGTGAAAAGGCAGAACCAACTGAAGAATCATGCAAATGGAGACCTGTACAAGTCTTCACAACAACGTCGAAGGCTATCAAATTGTCCATTACTGTGGTATGCTCTGTAAGCTGACCTGACTTTGTTTCATACTGTCTTTGATATACTGCTACTCAGTGTTCATTGTATCAGTAAATGGGAATTTAGCATACATTAATTAATAGGCTATTACCATACCTAAACCTACTATAAACTAGCTTCACCTTACCAGTTATTGTGCTTAGACTCTCAATTAATCTTTTTTATTTCTGAAATATATGATATTTTCCTTAACATGTTTTACTGTCCACATCTTCGATTTCACTTTTCACATGCATTTAATACATATTCGTTTTGCAAAGACCATCAAAAATTTATACTTACCAATTACAAGATTGACATAGATACTAAATATGCTATAATTAGCTTCAAAAATATATGTACAATAATCAATGATTCATCTGTTATTTCATCATGAATAATATTGGTATTTCATCATCTTCAACTATATATATTTCACCATGTTAAAAAATATAAGTAGGGTACAATTAATGGATTACATCATCAACAATAATTTTTTTTCCATCGTCTTCATTCAATAGTTTCTTTACCTTTTGGGTATATTCACTTTAACTAAATTTAATTTTGCCAATTGTTTTTTCTGCTCTTACAAAACTCCACTAACTACATCAATGTTCAATTTTTTGGTATTCAAAAAGTATATATTATGTCAATTGGTCCTATTGTACCGCTAAATTATTTATTTGCACAAGGTCGTTTCTTATTTGGTTTGTTATGCATTATTTAGGGATTTTGAATGCATGACTCATTTATTTTCCAACCAAGAGCATGTATAAGAATTTGCATTATGCGGAAGCACTGTTTTGTATGTTCTCTGTAAAAATATATTTTGTTGTAAATTATCCATCATCTAATCAATCATAGCATGACTGAAACTTCGTTCTTTCCTAAAGATTTGGATTTAAGATTTTTTGCATTGCTTATAAAGTCCTAGCAAAAATAGAACTGCAGGTTATTATTACTATCTTTTTAATGAAGATAGTTCGTTTTTATTACTTTTATGGAAATATCATATGTAGCAATTCATTGTGTAATCTTTGCATCCATTGTTTACCCGGTTTATACCGTTGATATATTTTTATCCTAATACCAATAATTTGAGACTGATGGTTATTTTAATATAGAATTTATATAATAATTAGATTATTTTACACTTAATAAGTTAACATGCTCAAATCAATTCCCATATTCGTTATATCTGCTGCTAAATTAATATTATACCATTACTTTATCAGGACAAGGTTGCGATTTTAGTTTCTATAATTTCTTATTTCTCTATGTGATATTGATGAAGAAAACTTGGATCTTTCTTATGTCCCTATAGGATATTGATGGAGAACGCTTAGATCTGTGTTTGCTAACTGTGGTTGGGTTGAAGTATGGTGACAGAGTATTTGGGTAAGGTTTCCTCTCTCATTTTTCATTTAACTAGAATTTTCTTTTACTTAAATTACAACTGAAATAAATTTAATTGGGAGAAAACTATACTCTACCTGAATGTCAATGTTTTTTTGTCCTATTTTCCTCCTTTTCCACGAGATATATGTTATGGTTTAGTTGTTTTGTAAAATTATTCCGTAATTTAATTTAGATATGCATCTCCTACTTTCAAATCATTTAGAGTTCAACCAGTTTACTACTGTAGAGTTTATTTTGTTGTCAATATTGTCAATTTTAAAAGTTGGAATAGTTAGGGTAAGTTGAATTTTTTTTTTGTGGTACGGTAAGACAAATTATTTTTTTCCCTGCCGCTTAACTATTCAGATCCACCGTATGGCTAATTACATAGCAACCCCATTCAAGGCCGTCTTCTAGCATAAAATTTTCATACATAAAGCTGCATAGTTACCACTTCCATAAACAGAAAATATTAACAAAGTCTTTCTGAATGTTAACATAAAATAATAATTTAACATGGACTTTTTGTCTGTTCTATTTTCCCCAGGCTACTGCTGTAAAGCATCATTTCTCATATTATGGTTTCATCGCTTCTGCTGTAGTCGAAAATCCAGGTCTTACTGATAGTACAAATCCAACAAGTTGTAAGAACCTTTCAGCCTGCACAACCTTTGCTACTCTTCAATCTGCTGAAAACGCTTTGGTGAAAGGCACACGTCGAGGTGGTCATAATTGACTTTCACCGACTGGAAAAAAGGTACATTTAATGTGCATTTTGTTAAATGACGTAAATTATCGGGTATGCTCTGATAATATCAGTTTTGTAGTTCTATTACATGTGCTTTCCATTCTACTCTGAAATTTATGGTTATAAAGTTTTACTTTGACATTCTCAATAAACATAAGTAGAATATATTCCCATTTGTAATAGGTTGGATTACATAATTAAAGAGGTGAAGCAGCTCAACAATACCACTTTTCTCTTAAATATAATCAGAGCTTTCAAATACTTTCAACTATTTTTTCTGGAAAGAACTTAAGTTATTCAGAATTTGGTTTATATAAAAAAAATGATATTTCAAACATATGTTTGAGCTGTAAGACTAAGTTACAGTATGAAGTAAAGGGTTAGGAAATGATTTTTTTCTCCTTTTCAAATAATTTCACATATAGTTTTTCTCCTTGCAATGGTAATTGAATATGTGGATTTGTTGTCCAATTACCATTGATCCAAAAGTTCATGATGTTATTCCTTTGTACATTCTTTTACTTATATGATATAGGCAAGTACAAAGCTTGGATTTATGTTTATATAGAAGAATGGGTTAAGGAATTATAAGATGAATGACAGTGGAAGAACGAATTTTTTGTAGGTTCACTTTTCAAATCTGATAAACTTATTTCCAGCCTAGGTGAACACGGTAGGTGTCTTCATTTCTATTTAGAAGCAATGACCAAGCGTCTACTACCTGCGGATAAGACTTTAAAATATCTTCCAACTGATTTGTTGCCCAAAACGGCTACCCTCCCTTTGACCTGCTACACACTAGCCGTTAACCCCACTGTTTCAGCCACAATTACAGACCTATGACTCCTTCAACATCTTCCACATAATAGTATGTCAGTTGCAAAATATCTAATCTACATGATCGTATAAGTATGCACTTCCCACTATTCACTCACCCCACTTTTAACCTTTACTACTTACGTACTATACCACTTTCATTTCGTTAGCAATATTTTGGCATATGAGTTCCACTTCCCCACCCTCTCCACACCTTTCATCCACCTAACTCAATTTTTTACACATCTTTATGGACCAGCAACAAAGGGAAAGACGGCGTGTCACTCAACGTACAAGGCGTCAACAAGCTAGACAGTCCGCCGTCGCAAGTAGAAGGACATCCGTTGCTGCAAACCAACAGCTCGCAAATTCGACAGGTACTTTTCCCCTCCCTGTCAGGCTTACAACTCTTTCACATTTTAACATCTACACTTCACTATAACCAAGTACAGTACACATATATGCACCATTTCTGCAAATACGGCTGTTAACCACTTTTACACAATTATGCTTTCGACAAACATTTGTTTCTGACTCCCCAACATCAGTTTGCAACCTCAAATTTAAATGTACTATTTACCCTGACTTAGATTCATATACCATGCTTTCGGGTGGCAACCATTTTGTTTTACTACGTTCTTATACGTATCCACACTTATAAATTAAGCCCTAGGCCAGCGATGAATATCACTGGGACTGAGTTTTCAAACTAAAAAACAAAAAAAAAAGGGTAACCACCTTCAGCTGATAACTTATTCCTCTAAACAGAACATGTTTTCCGACATGCAATACTTCCAATTAAACTGCCAGACGTACATAAACTTGCTGATTTGTTACTTTCACACTTTCATACATCTTTCCTTCTTCATGTTTACTGTTACCTATGTTAATACTATACTACCGCAATTTCCAGCCTGCAGCAATTTTGCCCCTTTTAAAAACAAAAATATTACACACTTACCAACAGTCCACTGTGGAAAGTCTCATGAATTAATTAGACTTCCCTTTCTGCCATGATTGCAGTTTTTCTTCCTGTATATGCGTACGCTGTACAATTTTTTTTCAAGCTGCCGTGAAGAATTCGATTCTTTTATTTTTGAAAAATGGTATTCATTAAGTTTGGGAATTGCTATTACATATACTACATTCAACAAAATTCTGAAAGCTTAAATTTTGCTTTGATTATTTTATAGTTAGTTGAGTTTTCAAAGTTTGTGTTTAAATAAAACATTGTTATGGAAATTTAGTTCTGTACACAATTAATTTTGTATACAAATTTTTTTATACAGATTTACATTCACTTTATTGGAACAGAATCATTTCAATTTCGATTTTTTAAATCTTAATTCATATTTATAGGTTTGTAAATCAACAGCAGTGGGTTTCCAAATCAAAAAATTTATAACTAGCTAATAACTTATTCATCTAAACAGAACATGTTTTTCGACATGCAATACTTCCAATTAAACTGCCAGACGTACATTAAGTTGCTAATTTTTTACTTTCACACTTTCAATAATCATTCCTTCTTCACGTTTACTTTCACCTACGTTAATACTATACTACCGCAATTTTCCAGCCTGCAGCAATTTTGTCCCTTTTAAATACAAAAAATTTATACACTTACCAACCGTCCACTGTGGAAATTGTACTTAGACTTCCCTTTTTGCCACGATTGTAGTTTTTACTCCTGTATATGCGTACACTTCACAATTGTTTTTCAAACTGCCGTAAAGACTTCGATTCTTTTATTTTTGAAAAATGATATTCATTATGTTTGAGAATTGCTATTACATATACTACATTCAAGAAAATTCTGAAAGCTTAAAGTTTGGTTTGATTGTTTTATAGTTAGTTGAGTTTTCAAAGTTTGTGTTTAAATAAAACATTGTTACGGAAATTTAGTTATGCAAACAGTTAATTTTTTATCCAAATTTTTAATACAGATTTACATTCACTTTATTGGAACAGAATCATTTCAACTTCGATTTTTTTAATCTTAATTAATATTTATAGGTTTGTAAATCAACAGTAGTGGGTGTCCAAATCAAAAAAATTATAACCAGCTGATAACTTATTCCTCTAAACAGAACATGTTTTTCGACATGCAATACTTCCAATTAAACTGCCAGACGTACATTAAGTTGCTGATTTTTTACTTTCACACTTTCAATAATCATTCCTTCTTCATGTTTACTTTCACCTATGTTAATACTATACTACCGCAATTTCCAGCCTGCAGCAATTTTGTCCCTTTTTAATACAAAAAATTTATACACTTACCAACCGTCCACTATGGAAATTGTCATGACTTACTTAGACTTCCCTTTCTGCCACGATTGTAGTTTTTACTCCTGTATATGTGTACACTGCACAATTTTTTTTAAACTGCCGTGAAGACTTCGATTCTTTTATTTTCGAAAAATGATATTCATTATGTTTGAGAATTGCTATTACATATATTCAAGAAAATTCTGAAAGCTTAAAGTATGCTATGACTGTTTTATAGTTAGTTGAGTTTTCAAAGTTTGTGTTTAAATAAAACATTGTTACGGAAGTTTAGTTATGTAAACAGTTAATTTTTTATCCAAATTTTTTTATACAGATTTACATTCATTTTATTGGAACAGAATCATTTCATCTTTGATTTTTTTTATCTAAATTAATATTTATAGGTTTCTAAATCAACAGTAGTGGGTGTCCAAATCAAAAAAATTATAACCAATTTGGTAACACCATGCACTTGATAAATTCTTTCTCTAACCAGAACACTGTTTACTGCATACAATACTTCCACTAAAACTGTCAGACATACACTAATTTGCTCATTTTTAACTTTAAACTTTTTACACGTCATTCTTTATCTACTTTCACTGTTAAATATATGTTAACACCACACTTTTGCAAATTCTAGCCTCATGAAAATTTCTCCGTTTTTTTGTAAAAAGTAAATTTACAATTAAGTACAAACATTTGTGTTTAATTTTTTTTTACTAATTCATCCACTTTACTTTTTATTTCTGCTCAACCTACCGTTGTTAACCAAGTTTCTGTGCGTATGCAGTACATACATTTTTTAACCTTCACATATGTTCGTTCCTATTACAAGACACCTGATGGTAATATTCAGTTCTTCCTCTTATACACTTCATTCACCACTTACTTTTTCTATCCAACATGTTATTACATTACTGCTTGAATTTATTTGTTAAGCAAATTTATATTCAATTCCCATCCTTTTTAGGTTATAGTTTTTTAGTATTTTGAAACGTCAACTAATTCTAAACTGTAAATTCATTACCCATTCAAACATAACAGTTGATACTGCTTCTACTGCACCAACAGCTATATCTCCTCCCCAACAACTTCCGCATCAATCTGCTCTTCCTACCCGTTATAACTGTGGTCGAAATTTTGCTGCTCCTTAACCTTTCCTCCGCCATATCCTACCTCAACCAACTCAGTGCCGACACTGTAGTGCAAAATTATTTCCCCGTGAAACAAGTGGGAATTGTTGCTCAAGTGGTAAATTTACCACTTCCTACCCTCCGCCACCTCCAGAACTTTTAGCTTTATTCACTGATGACAGTAACAGAGGTTTACATTTCCAAACTAACATCAGATCTTACAACAATGCTTTCACATTCACCTCTATGGGGGCTAACATAGATCAACACTTGGCCTCCGGTCGGAACAGAATATACTCTTACCGTGCACAAGGCTCCATCTATCACAGCATTGGAAGTGTTCTGCCTCTGCCGGGTAGTAGACCTAGATACCTCCAAATGTACATCTACGATACTGATCATGAGCTTGAAAATCGGCAACAGGATAGTGCAATATTAAGACAAGACATCCTGCAAACATTGCAACAAATCTTAGATTTTTACAACCCTTATGTACATGCGCTGCAACAGTTGGGGCAGCGTACTGATATAGAAAATTGCAGGCTGATAATAAAAGAACTTATAGTTAATCGTCATTTTCACCAACTACCTACTGCGTCACAAGTGGCGGGTATCATTGTCGGCGACGATTACTCAGACAGTTCAAACGACAGAGAGATTATAGTTCAAACAAGATCAGGAACCTTGCAACGAGTTGCCAATACAGCTGGATTTTATGATCCACTTCAATATCCGCTTCGCCTCCCACGCGGTGAACAAGGATGGGATCTAAACATCCACAATACCGGTCATAACCAAATCAGCTGTAGAGCCTTCTACTCTCACATGTTACAGGTTTGTACTCCCCTATGCTGAACGAAATATACAACTTCTGTACTCATACCTCAAATACATTAACTCTCACATATATCCCCCACGCTTACCACTTCGTACACATCGTAGGTACAACCTACGGAGCAGCCTCTTCTGCTACTTGGTGGTTGCCTACTCCAACAATTTGTGGTTGATACTTTTGTCAAAATTGAAACTATGCGACTACGCTATCTTCGAGATCACCAAGGTACTATTCGAGCCGACTTATATCAGGGTTTACAAGACGCTCTAGCCAGTGGGGAGACAACTGCCGGTTCGTACTTCCCATCCCATCCATTTTCCTCCATTCCCAATATACATTACACACTTAAATTTTTGACACAACTATGCTTTTTGTAGGAAATGTTGGGGTTCGAAAAGTACTACCATCCTCCCATACTGGTAGCCCACGAGACATGCATCAACGGTATCAGGACGCAATGGCAATTGTACGAAGGTATGGAAAGCCTGACTTATTTATTACTGTAACCTGTAATCCTAATTGGATTGAGATTACACAAGAGCTATTTCCCTTTCAACAGCCATATGATCGTCCTGATTTGACAGCTCGAGTTTTCCGTGCAAAGTTAGAACAACTTAAAGTTGATTTATTTGATAAACATGTCCTAGGTAAAGTCATTGCACATGTTCATGTGATAGAGTTTCAGAAAAGGGGATTACCACATGCTCATATCTTACTTATTCTGACAGACACTGATAAACTAAATACCGCCGACGATTATGATACTATGGTTAGGGCAGAAATTCCAGACATTGAATTAGAACCAGATTTGTACACGTTAGTTATTAAACACATGATTCATCATCCATGCGGCAATTTCAACCCCACTGCCGTATGCATGCGAGATGGGATATGTAAGAAGGGATTTCCTAAACCCTTCGCCGCATCAACTCTACAAGGAGCTGATTCGTATCCCATCTACAGACGTCGTGACAGTGGAATACAGGGTCACACAAGTAATACTGCAGTTGACAATCGTTGGGTCGTTCCTTATAACCCTTATTTGCTTCTAAAATATGACTGTCATATAAACGTTGAAATTTGTTCCAGTATTAAATCTGTCAAATATCTATATAAATACGTTTACAAAGGATCAGATCGCGTATCCATAAGCGTGTCTTCTTCATCATCCGCTATTGATGAAATTTCTCAATTCGTTAATGCCAGATGGATCTGCGCACCAGAGTCCCTATGGCGGATATTTAAGTTCCAACTTAGTAGCATGTCTCCGTCAGTAATAGGACTACAAATACATCTACCTAACAAGCAACATATTCAATTTAACTCAAACGAAAGCTTACAATCTATTGTAGCTGATGAACACAGAACAAAAACTATGCTTACCGAATTTTTTTACCAAAACTTAACAGACGAGGACGCATGCCAGTACCTTTACCACGAATTTCCCGAAAAGTATTGGTGGAACAATGAACAAAAACAATGGGTACGTAGACAGATACAACGTAAAGTAATTGGTCGGCTATACACCGTACCACCAACCGAAGGCGATCGCTACTACTTACGACTATTACTGAATCATATTCCAGGACCACTTTCTTTCGAACACTTACGCACGGTCAACGAAACTGTTTACAGTACCTTCAAAGAGGCAGCCGAACACCAAGGATTGCTAGAAAACGATAACAGTATTAAGGATTGTTTAACTGATGCTTCGAACACCCATATGCCTCTTGCTTTAAGGCGATTATTTGTTACCATTTTAGTCTACTGCGAACCCTGTGCTGTACATGACCTATGGGATGAATTTTGGCCGTTTCTAACTGAAGATTACCTATCCACTTCTTCTGTCTCACTTTCTGCTACATATTTAATTGGTCGATGTCTTTTTGATCTTAACAACCTTCTAAAACAGTATAATAGAACCATCTTTGATTATGATTTACCTCATCACTCCCTGCATTCAACTACCGAATACAACAATTCGACGCTTCTTTTGGAAGAACAGTCAATAGAAATAACATCGTCTGATTTACAAGCAATAAATAAGTTAACCACTGAACAAAAACAAGCTTTTGACGCAATCATGGTTACGGTGGATTCGAATAGCAGCTCAATTTATTTCATCGACGGCCCTGGAGGGACGGGAAAAACTTTTCTATACAAAGCTATTTTAGCTCATCTACGAAACCGAGGTCTTATCGCAATTGCTACAGCTACTTCTGGAATCGCTTCTATTGCGTTACCCGGTGGTAGAACAGCACACTCACGATTTAAAATTCCTATTAACTTACACTCTTCGTCGACCTGTCATATTGCCAAACAGTCTGATACTGCAAAACTTCTATCCGCGGCAACCGTTCTAATATGGGACGAAGCAACCATGGCTCATCGTCACGCGTTCGAAGCTTTAGACAGAACATTACGAGACTTGACCAATGCCGATGCTCCATTTGGAGGTAAAATTATGATATTAGGCGGTGATTTTCGTCAAGTTCTACCGGTTGTTCCAGGGGGTACTAGAGCGCAAACATCTGATGCATGTATAGTTCGTTCATATTTATGGTCAACTGTTAAAGTATTTCAACTAACAAAAAATATGAGGGCACGATCTGACCAAAGTTACGCTGACTTTGTTCTGCGCATAGGAAATGGTACTGAACCCACCGTACACGACGACATGATCAAACTACCATCACATATTGTCGTGCGATGGGACGGTCCAACTTCGTTACACTGTCTGATTAACGAAATCTTCCACGCATTAATTGATAATTTTAGCAATACAAAGTACATGCTGAGTAGAGCGATACTATCACCAACAAATGAAACTGCGGATGAAGTTAATAATTTGATAATAAATCAATTTCCTGGAGAACAACACATTTACTACTCTTTTGATAAAATAGAAGACGACCCGTCAAATTTATATCAAACTGAGTTCCTAAACTCGCTTAACCCAGGTGGTATGCCACCTCATAAGTTGACTCTTAAGCAAGGATGTCCAATAATGTTACTACGTAACCTTGATCCCCGAATTGGACTATGTAATGGAATGAGACTAATCTGTCGTGTCTTCCATCGAAAACTTATAGACGCTGAAATTTCTTTCGGTCAATTTCGGGGTACACGTGTATTTATTCCCCGTATACCGTTAAAGCCTTCTGAAAACATAAAGCTACCATTCAACCTTACCCGTAAACAGTTCCCAGTTAGGGTTGCCTTTGCATTAACAATAAACAAATCCCAAGGGCAAACCATCCCACATGTTGAAATTTATCTTCCCAACCATGTTTTCAGTCACGGCCAACTTTACGTCGCTTTATCCCGTGGGATTTCAGGTAGCACAACAAAAATTTTGGTTCGAAACGGAGACCTTCGACGGAGTACTGCAACACATACTCGAAATGTTGTTTACCACGATGTCTTGCAAACGTGCTCTCAAATTATGAATGTCCCCTGAGGACATCTTACCGACTCCACTTCTCAACCACCCGTCCATACACTCCTAACCTCACCCTCCCCACCTCTTCCAACCCCGCTGCTGCACTTACTACGTCCTTACTTACAATCCATCTGTTTTTATTTTCCAAACAATAACCTCCATTGTTTACCATGCATTTACATTCCAACAGCAAATAATACACAAACATTGTAATAAAACTGCACATCATTCTTCTCATCATACCCCCTCACACCATTTGTTCGTCGTATAAATACTGTTCTCAGCCTTTGCATTTAACATATGACTTTCCAACCGTTGCACTGTTCTGCTTTTCTACCTACTACCAAATTTCGTTTGCTCTTTCCTGCCTAACAACTGCTGTTGATTTACTTGGCAACTGCAATTTGGGTTGAATCTTCGAGCTCGAGCGAGGGGGGTAACTGCTCAACCCAATATATCACCGGGAGTACAGATATACAGACTTCACCAATCAATCCTGCTACACCAACGCTGTTTTCCACCCCCAAATTTCACTCACTCCTCCCAATTGAGCTGAATTACACAAAATGTAAGTGGTCAAACTGTAAGCTTGCAAATTTTACACATTATACACATCGTTCATCTAACACAATGTTCTGTTTTTATTTCCTCTGCAAGCATGATTTAATTGGTCTTCTACAAGGACAAAGCATAAAGATGGTACAAATGTCTTTCCCGTCCATGAAAACTAACTGGTATGCATCCACTTATCTACCGTATCGTCCTCCATTTCGCTGATAATTTGCTAATCTCATTTCACTAAAATTGTCCACAACAATTAAACACAACAATAGCAAGCCTTACTTCATTTCTGAATTTATCACTTTCCTTATATCAGTGCAACATTAAATTTTTATCAATCGCTGTTTCGTATGCTGCAATTGCTATCAAATTTTTTTTCCTTCTAACACAGTTTTCTGTCTTTTGTTTCTTCTGCAGGAATGACTTACTTTACCCTCTACACGGACAACGGATAAAGCTTATCAAAATGTCTTCTACGCCCCAGACAAGATCATGGTATGGATCCATTTAACTACCCCATCTGCACCCAATAGACTGATACTTTATTTGCATTAGTTACCCACTATTCCGCACACTAAGTTAACACAGTAAAACCAACACTTAACACTGATACTTTATTTGCATTATTTACCCACTATTCTGCACACTAAATTAAAACAGTAAAACCAACACTTTCTCAATTTCTGAGATTACCACTTTATTTACTTGCTTGGAACAATAAATTTTGGTTAATCACTGTGTCATAAAGTGTTCTTCCTTTCAAAATTTCGCGTCCCAAACTGGCACATACATCCTTCTGACTGAACAGTTAAAACATATTTCCTTTTTTTCCTCACATGCCGCCTTCAATTTAATTCCACTTACCTCCTCATATACTTCATGAATATGATTTTCCTACTCACACTGCACACGCTACACTCACTCCACCTGTACGCGTAAATTTTATGTACAACCAGGACAACTACTGAGCCACAAACCCAAGTGTAAGATGTTACCCATATTTTTCATTATTTTGCATGCACATGTTCTTTAAGCTGTGTTCTTTATGAAGTTATTTTTTGTAAACTAACACTAAATCAGATTTTGTACACCTAAAGAAGTAACTTAATATGTTGAGGACGCAGAGCATCTATTATACGAGTTTCCAGATGAAAAACACAGTTTTGACATTTTGAATTCTTAAAATTTTATCCTCGGCTTTGATACCAAACTGTTATTTTTATAAGTTTGCAGTTGAACTTTATGTCTCTATGCTAGATGTGCTTAATTTGACATCGTCAGGCTCTCATTGCACACATACGTTATCGTAATATAGGTACCTTTAGATCATATACCTATCATAAATTAATGTGTATACATCAGTTTTCTGCACAAAGACGTTTCTACCCATTAAGTAATAGGTTCGTCAACTTTACATTATTTTGTCAGAGCAATGATTCTAATTTTGAGCTTCCAATTTGTAACTGGAAAATATCATTTGCCAAAATGAGAGCTAATATTGTTGTGCTTTCCATATTGATTGATTAAATAGTGGCTGCATACCCTATTTCACATTGTTCTCCATTTTGCCAATACGAAGTTCCGTATAATTAGAAGTATAGGAGATGCTACAAGGAGTGTTAAAATTACATATGTTATTTCAGTTGGACGATGATACAGTAAAGGACCTACTGGACAGTTTTTTACAACTATCGCCCCTGGAGTGCCCATTTGTGCTGGGATCTAATATCAAGTAAGCCATTTGTAAAATGTTCAATTCCCTGCTTATATATTGTTACGATGAATCATAACATATTACTGTTTTTATGCTTTACATTTCCAAATAGCTCTGATAACTAACAGAGCTATACAAAGCATTTCATACTATATTTGAATAGTTGCTAGGATGTCATCTTCGCAGCTAGGGTGGATTAACATTTCCAGTAAGATAGGTAGGATGTAGGAAGTATAAGCCTTTGAATTTAAATATTTATACAACAAAGTTCAGTGATCTAAAATGACTCTAACTGACTGTCTATTTAGGATGTTTAAATCATAAGAATTTTACATATCAAAAGGTATTTGCTGCTTCCTGTATTAAGAATATATATTGTCAGTTATCTATAAACAGTTGTGTTCTGTTACTCTTTCATTAACCTGTTAAAATAAGCAAGTCAACTTGAAATGTTTTTGGCCTCATGCATTCACTCCCACTTTTATCATTAACTGCAACTGTACTATATGTTCGTCAAACATAGGAACCTACCAAAAAACAGTATACTCACATGCAAATGGACAGAGTAGGCATGACTGCCCACTGAAGTTGTTCTGCCTGTGCAAGTTATCGACCTTATTTGTCTTTTCACGTTCAATTTTTATGTACTCCCAGCGACAAACTCCTCACCAATATAATCATTAATCACCTTATCTATATTCATTCAGACATTCATGTGAAAGACCCGTAAGTGCCCAGCTGAATGGAGACCGTATGGAAAGGTGGCACTGTTGGATGATCTGATCATTCCATTCAACATCTACCCGTTTTGATTATATTCCAGATGTTCAGCCCGATGAAAGCAGATTATCATTGCCAAGACTGAAGTTGAATTACAGACTACGTCATTTGTACTCGGCAGTTATGTACATGTAAACCTTTTTAATATTTTAACATACCCATATCCTTACCACGCTATGTGCTCTGTTTCGAACCACTTACTGTTTAATGTATCACCTATTACATTAATATATTGCACAGTTCTGTTTGCTTTTTCATTACCATACTGTTGCATCGTGTTTTCAATTTCCCATTCTCAGCTTACTATTTTTTGCAAAATATTCGTAATAACCTGCATTCATATACATGCATATTAAAATAGTTAACAGCAACCGTATTCAAACAAAAAAGCTACATTACTCAATTACCAAGCATTTGTATATATATAGACACTGTAGAATACATATCATATGTTTCCCATATTTCTATTATGGGGGAAACTGTCCTCCGACAGCAGTACATAAAAAAAATGAAATCAATGGACAGAAGATGGACAACTTAATTTCACTGCAAACATGTTTAATTCCGTACAATTACATGTCTTATCCACAAGTTTTAAGTTCTGCAGTACCAAGATAATGCACTTCACACACAATGTCTTTTTGTACTACTTCTGCAATTTTCTGACAGCTAGCCAATGTTAACTATTTAACATGCTTTCAAAAAAGTATGTACACATCACCTTGCACGCAGTTACTGCCACGCACAGACATACCTGTTCTACAACAATTTTTCCCCCTACCATACAGCGTTTTCCATTTCCTACCCACTTACGTGTTCTCCTCACATCCATTTCACCGTAATCCCAACCCCATTTGCAGAATAATACTGATTCAACTTTTCCAGCAACTACCTCATTCCTTAACACGTTCTCCTCCTACACTTACGGCCTCACATCCCCACCAACTTATAAACTCCTCCACTCCCCACATTTTTACTGTCTGTTTAATACAGTCTGCTCCTTCAATGACAAAGGTAACACCCACCTTTTTCAAACACAGCTGTTCACTGTTATGACACTACTTTTTTTCGTATTTCGTTTACTTCTAACTCACTACCGACTTCCTTCAATGCAGACTAAATGTTCAACATCCACTCAAGAGAGTGCAGTAAACCTTTCCACAGAAAGGATTAAATGCAAATGCACCCGTTCAACAAAGCTTCTCCAAACTCTTCCTACTGAAAAAACTGCTTCTTCTGCTTCCTTCCCACCGCCTCCTGCTCAACAGCATGATTCAGACAATGGTACCAACGCAAAACGACTACAACATCTTCAACCATACGTACCAACAAAAAAGAGTTCGTAGAAACAAATGGACTTGAAGGAAGCGTCTTCATCTACGAATCAACTACAAATC
Source organism: Allium fistulosum (assembly GCA_030737815.1). Classification (NCBI taxonomy): domain Eukaryota; kingdom Viridiplantae; phylum Streptophyta; class Magnoliopsida; order Asparagales; family Amaryllidaceae; genus Allium; species Allium fistulosum. The sequence continues at coordinate 907,588,310 of CM060903.1, forward strand.
CCTACCAACCATCATCCCCATGCACCTTACCCGACAGACGGTAATTGGGATGATTTCTTCACTCCCGAAGTGGTATGCTTCACATACTAACCTACACTTCAACACATCCGCATATTTGTGCGTACATATATCAATTGTCTAACTTTCAACCCCTTTAACTTCCTACTGCAGATCGAAGAGTGTGATCGAGCCGTTGAGCGCTATCTTGCGGAACGTTCGTAGAACTAATTACTCTATGTATAACTACAACAGTTAATCAATTTCATGTTATGCTGCATATTTTCTCCATCTGTACTTTGCCAATAAAATAGCTTTTACAACTGCTTTGCCTTATACAGTATACTTATATACATAATTTGATTTCCATCTACACGTTTCTCTACCTATACGACCCCTTATTTTCTGTTGTACTCACACCAACAAGTAATCTGCTACTACAACAACAAATGTTTTTTCCCTACAACACATCAACATCAACTGCATCTAAACAACAACAAATGTTCTCTCACAGTATCATAATTGTAACACAGACAAAATACGTCACTTCCTTCTCCGCACACGTCCAACGGACGTGCCACCATACTTGTATATATATATATACTTATTTATATAAATATACTTTGCATTATAGATTTATGCACATATTTAAACAACATACAATACATATGAAATGAGCTAATGTGTCCGTTGCGATGTAAATCCCAACATTTATATATGGGCACGTTATACCCTTCATGGATTATTATGTTACACATGCACATACATATGTATATGTATATGATACATGTAAATATATATATATATATATATAAATTAAGTCATTCAAATTAACTTTACATTACAAAATACTTAAATTTAAATAAAATACATGATTTTATTTAAAACAAATTTAGAATTGTTCTAAATAAATTAGACTTCATAGGCCTAATAAAGATGCAATAGGATAAAAAAATTTAAATACACCCAACACTACCGCTGCGGGCTGGCCCAGTTCCAACAATGGTATCAGAGCCCAATAGCCTATGCGGTCTAAATTAGTCATGTTAGGGCTAACTTATTAAACTTGCCCACTCAGTACGGTGTCTAGAATGGTAATGTCTAGGATTGGAATTGGGTAATCAAGTACTCTGTCCTACCTGGTTACCAGCCTGGCCTGAAAGGTGAAGTGAGCCCAAAGGTTGCCCCTAATAGAAAAGGCCCAACTTAATTTGGGCCTTGGGCTAATTTTCAAAATTGTCTTGAAAATTAAAGTAAAAGATTTTAAATTTAATTGTTAAATCTAAAATAAAATATATGTTTATTATAATAGTTATATTGTAACATATTTTTCAAAATGTTTGAAAAACAAAATAACATAATTTTCGAAAATTATAAATTTTATTAATAAGTTAATTAATAAAATGCATGTGCATGTAGTAAATATATTATGAAATATGTTATGATATTTTAAAACATTTAAGATATTATAAATAAGCATTCATACATATGAATAATGATTTTAAAAATCAAGATAATTTAATTAATTTAATTAAAAGGTTAATTAATTGAAATTATAATTACACATATATATGATATATGTGTCTTTATAGTACATAATAAATATAAATGTTATATCAATATAAAATTAATTAAAATTTTAATTAATTAAAATTAATTAAATATGATTTAATTAATATAATATTATACACAAGACTATTATATAAGTAATGTGAAATATAAAAACTATATAAATAAAACTTATGTAATATGAATGTATAAAACCCATAATAGACTTAAGAAATAAACACATACGTAATCGTACGTATATCGTGATTTCTGATGTGTTCGACACTTGAATCACAAGGGTAGTTTATAAGAATTACATTATTTCATAAGTCGATATCACTTAATTTAATGTTATCCTCTACCATATATGTTAATAAATTACTTGCATACTCCTTAGTTGTTGAGCAAACTCAAGCTAAGGATGTTATGTGTAGTGTTATTACTATATTGAATAGATGAGGTAAGATAACTATATGTATTTGTTGAGCAAACTCAAGGTACAAATAATATACTAGGCCATCAAGATATGGTAGGTACGAGTGAATAATTTCATTTCGATTTGTTGAGCAAACTCAAGGTCAATATAAAATTAGGACAAGGTTTCATGGGTTAGGAGTTGTATGTGATACAACCGATAAAAGGTTATCCACTATTCGTGAAGCTATGACTTGTTGAGCAAACTCAAGGTCAGAATTCCAAGATGGACAAGTCCTAACACCTACTAGTGAAGTTATAAGACTTCTACGTTTTGACTTAGGGTTTGGCGAAACATAAATGACTAGTGGGAGCTTATTAGTAAAATGAAACATAATGTTTAACCTTACTAATATTATAAGAACATCTATTATGTTTTGTTATAATAATCTACCATTTAAACTTACAGAAAATGTCAACTCCAAAACTATTTTCTGAAAGTGACAAACTCACCGGACCTAACTATAACGACTGGCTAAGAGCAATTAAAATAGCATTGACTTATGAGCGCCTTGGGACTTCTGTTACATGTGAACCCAAAACAGAACCCGCTGGTGGTGCAGACCCTGAAGAACGACTTGCTTATTTAAAGTGGCAATCTAACTTAGAGATCACCCAAGTTTTCGTGTTGTCTACCTTAGACAAACCGTTGCAAAGGCAACACGAGAACATGTCTGTCCATGATATTTTTAATAGCCTCAAAGCTCTTTCGAAAAAACTGTTTAACACCAAAATGACCAAGGGACAGAAAATGGATGATTATGTTCTAATAATGAAAGGCTATATTGATAGACTTGCACAATTAGACATAGAGATAAGCAACGAAATGCAAGTAGACTTGGTCCTTGGTTCTCTCACTCCTCGGTATGAACCGTTCATACTAAATTACAACATGAACTAATTAAATGTGAATCTCATGGAGCTCCTCAATATGTTGAGGTCAGCCGAGTCAACATCTAAAGGTCAAGGTGTTGTACTTGCTGTGAAGGAAAATGCATCATCTTTGAAAGGTTCGAAGAAGTGTAAAAGAGATAGTAAGAAAAAGAAAAGTAAGAAGACTGATGATAAGGGTGAATGTCACCATTGCCACAAGAAAGGTCATTGGAAGAGAAACTGTCCCGACTACTTGAAGATTGTCAAGGAAAGGAAGCGGAATGGTTCTACAGCTCCATCAAGTACATTTATGATTCAAAAATGTTCTATAATCAATAAAATGTCATGGGTTTTAGATACTGGATCTGGTACTCATATATGTAATTCGTTACAGGGGCTTAGGAACTGGCATCGCGTGGCAAAAGGAGAAATGAAGCTCCAAGTTGCTGATGGATCTATAGTAGATGCAACGGCAGTAGGAGACTATCATTTAGATTTGCCAAGTGGATTAGTATTAGTATTAAATAATTGATATTATGTAAAAGACTTTATTTATGGAATTATCCCTATTTCTAGATTGTCTAAGACTGGATATATTTTTCATTGTGCAAATAATGTTATGAACATTAGTTTGGATGGAAATAAAGTCTACAAAGGTGTCCTTGAAAATGGCATTTATGTGATTAATACTAATTATGTTTATTCTGTGAATGAAGTTTCTAATAAATTAAATGACAATTATCTTTGGCATCGTAGGCTTGGTCATATTAGTGAGACGACTACATAAATTGAAAACCGATGGTTTTCTACCGTCAATTGATTCTGAATCATTTGAAACTTATGAGGTGTGTTTTAAAGGTAAAATGACCAAGCACCCCTTCAGTGGGAGCAATGAAAGAGTTAATGAACTCTTAGGGTTAGTACATAGTGATGTATGTGACCCAATGCCTATATTAACCAAAGATGATAGTTCTTACTTCGTTACTTTCACTGTTGATTTCTCAAGACTAGGATATGTATATCTTATGAAGAACAAATCCGACGTTTATGAGAAATTTGTTGAGTACAAAAAGGTAGTAGAAAATCAAATGGGCCATAAAATTAAAATTCTTCGATCAGATCGAGGAGGTGAGTATGTTGGATCGGATTTCCAACAATACTTAAATGATAATGGGATTATCTCTCAGGTTACTCCACCCTATACTCCGCAACACAATGATGTTTCGGAGCAAAGGACTCGAACCCTATTAGATATGGTTCGTTCCATGATGAGTAAGGCTGAGTTACCTCTATTCTATTGGGGATACGCGCTAGAAACTGCAGCACATATGTTAAACTTGTTACCCACTAAATCTGTGCCCAAAACACCATATGATATGTGGTGTGGTAAGAAACCCCAACTCAAATATTTGAAAGTATGGGGTTGTCTGGCATACGTTAAGAATGTTGGTCCAAATAAACTAGAGGCAAGATCGGTACTGTGTAAGTTTATAGGATATCCCAAAAACTCGATGGGATATATATTCTACAATACTGAGGAACAAATGGTCATTGTTTCTCGACATGCTGTCTTTTTAGAAAAGGAATTTCTGTTAAAAGAAATTAACAGCGAAGTTGTAGACTTGGATGAGATCCGAGAAACTAACACTAAAGCCAAAACAGTGGGAGAAACAAGGTCACCCGTATACGAAAACACGCAACCTATTAGAAGGTATAGTAGGGAATCCCGCGCACCAGAGAGATGCTACGGTTTTCTCGTGGACGGCGGAAAGGAGGACTGTGTCTTAGATAGCGACACTCCTCTGTCTTTCCAACAAGCACTGCAAAGTAAAGACTCTACACTGGCTTGAAGCTATGAAATCCGAAATGGACTCCATGTATGAAAACAAAGTTTGGACTTTGTTGGACGTGCCCGAAGGGATAAAACCCATTGGCTGCAAATGGATTTTTAAGAAAAAGCTAAATGCAGATGGAGAAGTGGAGACTTATAAGGCAAGGCTAGTTGCAAAAGGATTTCATCAAATTCAAGGTGTTGATTATGACGAGACCTTTTCGCCCGTAACCATGCTTAAATCTATTTGGATTATGTTAGCCATTACCGCATTCTATGACTACTAAATATGGCAAATGGATGTAAAGACGGCTTTTCTAAATGGTGATTTAGAAGAAACCGTTTATATGTCACAACCAGAGGGTTTTGTAGTTACTGGGAGTGAAGGCAGAGCTTGCAAGTTGTTAAAGTCCATTTATGGACTCAAACAAGCTTCAAGGAGTTGGAACAAGTGTTTTGATAAAGTAATCAAACAGTTTGGTTTTTATCAGAACATAGAGGAAGCGTGCATATATAGAAAGGAACAGGGAAATGCTATCGTATTCTTAGTACTTTATGTCGATGATCTATTATTGATTGGCAATCACAATTCATTATTGCAATCAGTGAAAACTTGGCTTTCCAAAAACTTTTCCATGAAGGATTTGGGAGAAGCAGCCAATATACTTGGTATAAAGATCAATAGAGGTAGGTCTAAGAGGCTATTGGGATTGTCCTAATCCCTATACATAGACACTATACTAAAACGGTTTAGTATGGAGAATTCCAAGCGTGGAAGTATTCCAACGCAATTTGGAATTGTCCTTTCTAAAAAGGACGCTCCTCATACCGATGATGAGAAAGAGCGTATGAAGAGGATTCCCTATGCTTTAGCCATAGGATCCATCATGTATGCAATGTTATGTACTAGACCGAATGTAGCATACGCATTAGGATGTGTAAGCCGATACCAGTCTAATCCCGAAGAAAAACATTAGATGGCCATAAAATGTATACTTAAGTATTTGAGAAATACTAAGGACCTATTCCTCGTTTTTGGGAATGAAGACCTCCTTATAAAGGGGTATACAGATTCAGCTTTCAAAGTGATATTGATCATAGTAAATCAGTGTCCAACTATGTCTTTACGCTAAATGGTGGAGCTGTTAGCTGGAAAATTTCCACGTAAGAAACAGTTGCTGATTCCATGATGGAGGCCGAGTATATCACCCACAATGAAGCAGCAAAAGAGGCAGTATGAATGCGCAAGTTTTTGAGTGAGCTCGGAGTGATTCTCGATATTGAGAATCTAATGAAATTGTTTTGTGACAATAATGCAGCGATATAGATCGCAAAGGAACCAAGAGCACATAAGAAGTCATGACACATTCTTCAAAAGTTACACCCGATTAAAGAATTCGTTGAGAAGAAAGAAGTTGTGATTCAAAGGGTAGATACCAAGGATAACATAGCAGATCCATTCACTAAAGGTCTAACTCGGCCAGTTCTTGAGAAACTGATTGAGAGGATGAGATTGAGATTCCATAATTAGCCCCAAGTGCAAGTGGGAGATTGATAGTGTTAGGGGTATGCCCTAGGGGCAATTCTATAATTTATTAACTCCGAAATCAATTCTTGTTCAAAATAACGGTGTTTCTTCTTTCTGTTATATATTTGTTATAATGTGTTATAAACAATTAAACGTTTAATTAAAAATATATTTAACAGAAAATCCATAAATGATGTGTTTGTGACAGTAATTACAATTAGTTGTAATCATGAGTATTGGATCACATTGTTACAAAACACATCAATTTAAATGTTGCTAGTCAAGATGCATCGACACTGGATATCGATGTATCCGTTGAGACTAGAGTACATAATGCTCTCCAAATGTTGGGCAGTGTATTACTCATGACTGCTGGGGGCAGCTAGAGTTTATGTACTGATAGTTATTGGATAGCTATAGAACAACTCACTCGGTTGTTTTCTGTTGGTTAATATAACTAAGATCAAACAGAAAATATCGATGTGACTAATTTAAACAATTCTTTCGACTTGAGAATACTGTCAACCTTCAATATGAAAAACTCTACTTTGATTATAGTCAAATCATGGAACGACATCCATCAAGTGATTATAGTTGGGTCGTGTGGAAGTATTGGAAGGAAGACACTATTCAAGAGAGGATTCGTCACTTCAGTTGTATGAGATTAGTATCATGGTCAACTCAAATCAACCCAAAGTCAAAATCTTTGGCCAGAGTAGTACGATTAATAATAATTGTTATTATTGAACCAAGGATTTTATGTTTGGACTATAGAGTTGAATATGGACAATATTGGAATTTTGACCATTACCAAATTCCATAAATCCAAAGTGATACAGTTTTGACAAAGAGAATTGGTGTATATAAATGTCACTAACGGGTAACGCTTATTAAATTAAATAAAGATTTACTGAAAATGAATAAGCGATAAATTTGGTCATAATGTCACACCACTTGTAACGATACGATTTTTCGACGCTCGAAAGTCGACATTAATACGTCCACTGTATCAAATGTCGCGCAATCAAATGCCGGAAAACCGAACCATTAGGGTTTAAAAAGAAGAGGTAGAAGAAGACAGAAGAAAAGGAAAGAAGAAATATAGAAACAGAAACAATATCAGAATCTCACATTCGCAGCGGAGCAATATATAATAGATGATCACTAGTCTTTTAAACAAAGAACTATATCAGTTATACAATACATCATCAGAGTCAATATACAACTCAATACAACAATGGACAGTTATATAAACTTGACCACATACAGAATACACAGCGGAAATAAATAACAAGTACGGAAGTACGTCTCGCCATCCAGCTTATCCCCAAAGCTCCAGAATATCCAGAATATCCTGATAAAAATAACTCTAGGCTGCCCGAGTGGAAAATTATGGGCACCCAGAGTTTAGAAGGGAACAATAAACTCCGAGTCAGTCATGGTGACTGGTGTGAGATCGTAAAACAGTTATTTTTCACAAAGAAAATAAAATTTATTCGCAATGCTTTTGGAAAATGAAACTAACATAAGACCTCCCGCCACACACACAATGCAAACGCAGAATTGGAGGAGATTTCTTCTTATGATAGTCAAAGATGCTTACTACGCAAATCATTGGATATTATTATTAATGTCTAGTGTAGAAAACATTTCGAAAGTATAATATTAATCTTAGCCAGCATACGACCAGTATCGTATGCCTACTATAGCTACCATGTTCAATAGCAGGTTAGCGCCACATTCCATGGCAGGTAATACAACTAAAACTGTACAAGCTTCGTATTGTTTCTTTGGATTTTCCAACAAATGGTCAGGCTAAGGAACTTCCTTTCCTACTGCCGAATGGGATCGCCTCTGGCTGGATGTCCCAAGAGAGAAACTGCTCTCTGCCAACAAAGTCGGGTTACCCCTGTAACTAGGTAACTCACGAATATGTCATCCCCCGGTCCTTTGGGACCTTTATCCGAGCGCTCAGTAACCAATATCACACATAATAAATAAAGTGTGTCCACATGAGTAAGTATCTAGGCTCCATACCATGATACCACCCCTTTCCAGAAGGGAATGACATACCCTAAAGGGCGCAACCCTCATAACCTTGCCGCAACATTTCTGTTTCAACCATTTCCGGGTTGTTGAGGCCTTGACGAAGTCTCGTCCACAAAGCTACGCTTTTTCACAAAGCCACGCTTTGATCACAAATGATCAATAAATGATCATCATTACAGCAACACTCAGCATGCCACATTACCAAATTGGGAATATATCGCTGATAAATTTCAACTAAATAACCTCTGAGCTTGTACGTCTCAGAGAAGGGTGTTAAGCTAAGAGAATAAATTCTCCGCCACCAACAGAAATGTATTTGAAAGAAATCAGCTCTATATCTCAAAATGTAATGTCAAGACACGTAACCATACAAGTCTGTTCCGGGTTCGAACAGAACCGAAGGCACTTCCAAAAGAAGTCCTTGCACATCCGGATATTCACAATCCCGATAAAACTTCCCATCACAAAGGAAATCTCAATACCGTAGCTAAAGGTGCAGAGACAATCGATAGGTCATCCTATCGTTTTCACAAATACCCGGTCTTCATCACCGGTCTTCAATACGATCCATATCGTCGTATCATTATTCGGAATGGGTTATCTGACACAAAGGTCCTTTCCCGGCTAAACCGAATAATAAGCGTTTGTTTAATAAACAAATTCAAACGCCATTTCAAAGGCAATATTGGTAGTCGGTGATTTAACTATCAATAATATTCACAACAATCATCCAATTTAAATAAATTTCCCAAATTATTAAATTTCAAATATCTTCCCGATATATGGTTTATACTTCAACCATTTGAAAACAATTTCCAAATCATATTCATTTAAACCCCTTAAATAAATCCTTATCAATTTATTTCAAATTTACATTCCAAAACTGTAAATTTATTTCCACACTTCATCATTTTGAAAACCGATTCCAAATCATATTTCTCACACTTTAAAAATAAATCAACGTTTATTTTTAAAACAAATTTCCCTTTCCTTTATAAATTCTATTCGGAATTTACATTCTCAAATGTTCACTTTCAACACCAAATCGACTTTCAAATTGATTTCTCAATTTTATTTCAAACTCCAAATCAAATTCCAAATTGATTTCTAAATTTACTTCAACACCGAATCAAATTTCAAATTGATTCAAATTTTAATTCAAACTCCAAATCATTTTACAAATCGATTTATTTCCAAATACCAAATCAATTATCAATTGGATTTCTAGAAATTTACCACTTTTAAAAATAAATTCCTTAATCTTTTCCAAACTCTTTAAAATTCCAATTTCAATAAATTTTCCAACTTTCGAATAATACTATTCAAAATCCATTTATACAAATCTTTCCCATATTTTGGAAATAATTCGATAAGATTTCATAAATTAACTTTACGCTTTTAAATCCCTTATTTTAAATTTATTCAATTCTTTCAAAAAGAATTTACTAAAAATTCCAACTTTAATTTCAAAAATCCAATTTCATTTATTTCTGGTATCCAACGATACCAAAAATACATTCGGCTAAATTTAGCCTTCAATAATTCAATCACACAACATATGAAACCAATTCAAATGTTTTGAGGAATCCTGTTGGATCCCTCCAACCTGTTTCCCTGCATCCACAGATGTTAGCACAATACCAATTCCACTTCGAGGTGGAATATCGCGGTATATGGGATTTATAAAATATCATCCGCTATTATGCGGCGCAATAGGGTCTCATCTGCTATATAATGCGGGAAATCAATCACCAATATATACATATGCCAATATATATATATATTGCTATATATAGATATATCCTACTATATCTAATATCACAACCAAACAGCAATCAATAACTGCAATTCAATTTTAAATCTGAGTGAGAAGATCTCACCTTAGCTTTTCAATTTGCAATCCATTTCCAATCCAGTTTGTTTTCTTTCAGATATTGACCTTGTATAAATAATTATACAATTCATTAAAATTCGAAATAATCGAATAATAAATTTCTCATTTGATAAATTCAATTAACCAATGATTCAATTTATTTAACTAGAAATTTCCCCTTTGAAATTATATATACTCTTATATATAAAAAAAAATAGATTATAGATTTCCAAAAATCTAACTCTTATAATTTCTTTAAACATTTTAAAATCCCTATATTTTTTCCAAAATCTCACATATAAAGATAATTTCTGAAGATGGTAAAATAACAAATTTCTTTACTACAAAAAATTGCAAACTGCACATTATTATATTTTATTTTTCAATCTATACATACTGAATTAAAAATCTGTATTTACATTTTACTGTAACTTATACTTTTATTTTTATTTTTCACACTTATATATATATATATACATATAAATTATAAATCGAAATTTTAAATAGCAAATATACCTCACTGAACAAAGAAGAACCCAGATCGAAACCCTCCTTCAACTCGATTCGCGAACCTCCCCCAGGAAAATAGGATTGTCCTCGCACCATCGAGATTCCCTGAATCGAGCTCGCATCCACGCATAACCCAGCTTCGACTTTTCCCTGCTCCACTTCACCGCGAATTCCCTCGAGCTCAGCTAGTATCGCACGCGCCTTTAATCGCGCATCGCTCGAGAACGCCTCAACTCGAAACCCTAGATGAAGCTGCCGAGGCTACAGCCCCCTGCTCGCACGCGAAACCATCGACGAGTTGCCGCTTGTCGACCATCCACTAAACCCAGTCGCGAGCCCCCATTGCCTCAAAAATCGCGATCGCCCAATTCAATCGAAGCCATTTTTTTGTTTTGATTTTCGTATGAGCTTTTGGTTTTGAATTCGATTTAATTTTCGTTTGGAACCAGATATTTGAAATCGAAAATAAAAGAGGAGGAATGAATTTCGAACGAGCTGGCTATTGGGTTTCGAATTAATTTGAACTGCTCGAATTCGTGAAGAGGGAAGAACGCGGCCATTATTTGATCTCGAACGAGATGGTTTTCTTTTGAACGAAGAAAACGATTCGTTCATTTTGAACGAATGGAGAGGAGACAAGAGAACGTGATTAAGCAGAGAAAAAGTAAGTCAGTATTGAAAAGTTGATTAAAAATATATATTTTTATATTCAAAAATATCCCGTTATATTATATCAGCGCGTTTGCTTATCGTACGATCACACGACAGCTCCAATCACCACGAAAATTGAAATCCAATAATAAAACAATATTACGGATCCAATGGAACTGGTTTTGTCGAATTCCGAGACTGTGCCCCGGAATGCTATTTTTAAATATCGAATTAAACGATAAAATTCAAAACTAAACAAAATGGTTTCAAATTCAATTCTGAAAGTTCGATTACCTTCAGAATTATCAATATAAATTTTCAAAGCCTTGAAAATATTTTTAATCGGCTTAAAATTGAAGATTCAAATTTTTATTCAACTTTCAATAGATTAAATTTTATAATTTAATCGCCAAATTCATAATTATATTGGATATTCAAGCTAAACCAATATTCAAATATTTAAAATTAACTAAATATTTTATTTTCAAATGTTCAAAAATTCTGGGTCGTTACAATCTTCCCCCCTTAAAAGAATTTCGTCCCGAAATTACAAGTTAGGAAAAATGGTCCTTAACTCGTCTACTATTTTTCACAATCCAATAGTTTTATCAACTTATTAACCTAAATCTTTTTATTAGAGATTCATTATCATCTCAACTAGCTTTCCAATTTCAATTATAGGTTCCAAACAACATTGTTTTCTTAACAATTCAAATTTAAATTTAAATTCAAATTCAAATTTAAACTTTCAAAATTTTCTCAAAAATTTTCTAACACTCTAAATTCCCGAAAAATTTCGCCAGCGTCTCCTTTGCGCGGCTAGCTCGGTACTACTACAAAACGTCCCTACGGACTCTCAAATTCCAAAAGAAAACAAAATGCCAAGTGGCAAAACTAGAATCTCATCAAATTTCATATTGAAATTCAAATACATACCTTTGCCGAGCAAATTCAAATTTATCTTCGAAATTAAAAGCCAATTTCATTTTCTTAGCCTTTACAATACCTGTATATTTTACTGAACAATAATGTCCAAATTCACTTATTGGATTTCCCAATACCCATTTTACTTAAGAATTCCACCATCATTTCTTAAGTTCAACATAAGCATTTTCAATTTCATTTGAATTCAATTTACAATTTCAATTCTATTTGAATTCATCTTACTTTCAAGTTTTCATTCAGATTTTCATTTCGAATTTTACTTGAATTCGATTCATCTTCTATTTCTGAATATTGAGTTTCATTTACCTTTATCTCAAATTCAATTTTAAATCTTTTGTCATTAGTGAAAAATTTTCAAAATTTTTCTAACTCCCAAAATTTTCAGAAAATTTTGGCGGAGTCTCCTTTGTACGGAGGAGCTTTTGCAATATGACAAAAGAGATAAATATATATACATCGACCCACTCGGTCGGAAAAGCAGAAAAACAGTTCATATTTCCTATTTTTATTGCGTAGGCGTACCTTTTAACATTTTTAAGCAAAGCAGATATTTTATTAGCATTTGCGCAACCCAAAATGCAGCCAAATGGCTTCCAAAACCTGTACTTACTTAATTTAAAAGGGTAAGTGACATATATAGGAAATCTATTTAACAATTCACTTATTTCAATAGCAAATACATAGATTTCGTTAGCAATACATCCAAAATAAATTCTATTAGCAATTCATAAGGTTTCAATTCAACTTTAAATCGCTTCCATCTAATTCACATTCAATTTCTATTCAATTCAAGTGATTAACAACTCACTTTCTTACATTCAATTCATTTCTAAGTGAATCTAACTCATATCTATTTCAATTGATACAAAAATCAATTTCTATTTGCTTTTATTAACTCATAGAATTTATATAGTCTCGTTTTTTGTCAAACGATACTTATTTCTATTTAGATTTGTTAATATTCATGCAACTAAATGATTACTTAAGCTAACAATCATTTAAATTGATTCCATTTCAATTAAATTTACATTTCATTAATCAAACTAATTTGGTTGAAAACCATTCAAATCTATTCAATCTACTAATTTAATTCAAATAGTACATTCACTCATCCGTTTTTAATTTCAAATTTCCATATTCAATTCATCCTGAATTTATTTTATCAATAACAAGGAAATTTTCAATTTATTTCTACTACCCACTTGAATTTATATACAAATTCAAACCATTTTAAATTTAGCTTACAACTCAACTTTAGTTTAACCAATTCAATCTCCAATTCATTATTTCATGAATTAATAAATTATCAAGTTTATTTACTTGAATTCAATCCATTTTATTTTGTTCAATTCCGATTCATTCATTTACAAATGTAGCTTCATTGGTTCACTCACAAATTCATTTCTTTTCAATTTGAATTTCACTACAATCAAACTTTAAATATTTTATAAGTTATCAACTTATTTTACATTCCATTTGTGAATTTTATTTTCAAATATTTTCTTGGAATTCTATTTCAATTTGTAGATCACACTTACAATTACATTTACAAATCTCATTCATATATGAATTTATTTCCTTATCTTCCAATTCATATTTATAATTTCATTTGTTAAATGAATTTATCTTCAAATCTTTGGTTATATATCATTTTATTTCTTATTTGTTTATCATATAACAATGATAATATTCAACATTATTTCTTCCTAACAACCAAACATCCATATACTATAATAATTCATAGAAAATCATTTCTTTTCTATACAAAAATAGTTTTGGGCAAAATTATTTCATTTACCCTATATTTAAAACATATTGTGTCAGTTTATCTTGCTTAAGAGTTTAGAAACCCCTATCAATTACAGTTAGCTAGACTGCACCGACCAGAATCTATAAACAATCAACCGATAAGTCAACACAATACCAAAACAAATTTTGTATTCACTAACAAATACGCACTCATATCTATTATTACACTCACACTCATTCTAGAGTACTACTGACTCTGTCTCTAATGAGTAACACCCAACAGAGCCAAGGTTATCGTTTAACCGGATGCTCTGATACCAAATGTAACGATAAGTAGGATTTTCAACCATCCCTACAGTGGCATACACTGGTAGGCTTTGCAACCATCCCAGCACCACCGTGGCTTACACTGATACCTCGCAAGTGCTTTTACGGCCAGCCTCTCGACTGCATAACCAACCCATCCCTCTCAGGGACATGTAGGGGTAAGAGTCTCCCGTTCGCCACCAAACTGCGAAGCGAGAACCCCCTATCATGCTGTAATATAGCAAATGCGATCCATATCGTCGTATCATTATTCGGAATGGGTTATCTGACACAAAGGTCCTTTCCTGGCTAAACCGAATAATAAGCGTTTGTTTTAAAAACAAATTCAAATGCCATTTCAAAGGCAATATTGGTAGTCGGTGATTTAACTATCAATAATATTCACAACAATCATCCAATTTAAATAAATTTCCCAAATTATTAAATTTCAAATATCTTCCCGATATATGGTTTATACTTCAACCATTTGAAAAAAATTTCCAAATCATATTCATTTAAACCCCTTAAATAAATCCTTATCGATTTATTTCAAATTTACATTCCAAAACTGTAAATTTATTTCCACACTTCATCATTTTGAAAACCGATTCCAAATCATATTTCTCACACTTTAAAAATAAATCAACGTTTATTTTTAAAACAAATTTCCCTTTCCTTTATAAATTCTATTCGGAATTTACATTCTCAAATGTTCACTTTCAACACCAAATCGACTTTCAAATTGATTTCTCAATTTTATTTCAAACTCCAAATCAAATTCCAAATTGATTTCTAAATTTACTTCAACACCGAATCAAATTTCAAATTGATTCAAATTTTAATTCAAACTCCAAATCATTTTACAAATCGATTTATTTCCAAATACCAAATCAATTATCAATTGGATTTCTAGAAATTTACCACTTTTAAAAATAAATTCCTTAATCTTTTCCAAACTCTTTAAAATTCCAATTTCAATAATTTTTCCAACTTTCGAATAATACTATTCAAAATCCATTTATACAAATCTTTCCCATACACTACAACAAACTGGGATTTTCATAGCACTCATTCATAGCGTTTTGGCCTTTGGTGCTAATAAGCATGTTTGGTATATAAAAAATTCATAAATTGAACGCTATACAAGCTCCCTCTAAATTTAATTAAACGCTTTATGCTAAATTTAAGCCGGGTAGGGTTCTTTTAGGTTTTGCCTCCTAAAATTTCCATTCCCACCAATATTCCTTTCTTTCTCTCCCAACTCACGAATTTCCTCAATGATCTTTTCACAAATGTCCCTGCCCATCGCATGTCTAATTTCATGTCAGATGTCGACCAAACCCTAGTTTCGCAGCTCTCAGCTTGCAACTCAATGCTTGTGGTCATTGATTGTGACTCGTCGCGCTTCCTTCTGGCAACTCGTAGATTCCTTCTCGCAGCTATCAGATCTCCGATATTCTAGGTATTTCTATTTTGGTTGATGATTTTAGGTATCTCTATTGCTCGCCAGAAATCACTTAATCGAATTACTTAATTTCACAAATTGGATAATTTGTTCCAACGCATAAAGCATAAATGTTTTTTTTCCATAACATGACAATTATATAAGCGATTAAAGTTGTAAATCGGACACATTGCTGGTCACAAATATCCCAGAGTATCATTTCAGTGCAAGATGTATTGGAATGCAGAAATATTCTAGAAAACACATTAAAATAGTATAAGTGATTATTGATACAATAACTATTGTTAGCCATGTTGAATGAAAATGAACTTGAAAAAAATTGTACGCAGCTTTAAGGTGACAGCTAATAAATGTTTTTAAATGTCCTTGTACAGTTAATGTTATATACGTTTGATGAAAAGTAGACATTGGCTGCAAGCAACTTTATAACTACAGAGTTAGTTATTGTCGAAAGTAGGAGATAGTCACACTAATGATATCAGCCTTTATTCCATCTTCATTCCCACACAATTTTTCAAGTACAAAACATAACGTAGTAAACAAATTTATATGCAAACGATTAAGTTCATTATCATACATCTTATGCAACTATAGTATCTAAGATACTATGAAAAATGAACAAATAAAAATCATTTGTTTATTTCAGAACATAATGATAAATTCTAGTTTAGTTTGCAGCATATTAAAGTCATAGATAGGAACATTGTTTAAACCTTTTTATGTAAATACAAATAGGATTGCAGTTCTACAAATTTGATAGGTTTGAACTGAATGTTTTACATCATTGTTCACTGAATATAGTAGCCACTAAACCCAATGAATGACATTTGATTTTAGGTCCTAGTGTTTCATTTTTCATTGCATGAAAGTGAAAGCGTCTGTCTGGTATGTGAGTGCATTTTAAGAGCTTGCAACCTTTATCACTCCTCTCTTTCATTATTTTGCTTGCCTTCTTATTGCAGTGCCACCGTAGTATCATTGCCATCATTATATAGTTATACTGTTGGAACTATACCGAAGCATAAATAGTACATCAATATCGAAATAAAGTACATTTGTTGTAGTAATAAATAGGAAATGCAAGTAACAACGCCTGCACTAAACCATGTAGAATGTAGCTATTGCAATTAATAGTTATTACATATGTTTAATAAATTAAATGAGACAAATTAGTGGCTGGAATTTTGCTATTCCTTTTTTGTTCATATTTAATTTTTTGAACCTCTATTAATATGCACAGGGAAAATAGTTACTACCGGAGAAAAACATAGTAATGATTTAATGTATGGTGAATTTACTTCCTTGTTTTGCAGTTTGAAGTAAATTATGTGACTGAAACACGAATCTTTTGAAAGTTGGTACTTTAATCTGATTATGCCATCAGATTGAATTAGTGGGCATGAAATTTTAGTTGCAAAATTATATCATAAATTTTGAATAAGTACCTCATACTAATATGTTGTGTAAAAGTACATGTATCCATAAAATGAACTTGATGTTGCTAGTTTATTTCTGGTACAGTTGAATTTAAATGATGGTTGAAACAGTTTTTAACTTTGTTTGAAATAAAATACAATGGTCATGTCTGGCTACTTACTTTATCAATTATAAAAACTTGGAAAAGTCTATTTTTGATAGTTTGTTTCTAACAGTACATGTTAGGTAGTACAAATTGTAAATAAAATTTGTTGTTGATGAAATAAACGAGAAAAATGTGTGTTCCATAACACAACTACTTATCTAAGGCCATAGGCACATTGTATGGATACCATGTTTCTTGTAGATTATACGCAGCTTATTATATCATTAATCAACATGCACAAAACTGTCCCTTGATTCTAAACAAAGGTCCCTTGTTAAGTTGTTACGATGTAAGGGAGCACATAGATCAAGGGAACATGTATACTTAGGGTCAATCACTATACGATGTAGCATTTTGTTGATATTTTAAAACATTGACACCGGTTGTCAAGGGAACTTCTCTAAGTAAAGAAAACAAACCTTACCTATACTGATACCGGTTGTCATGTTGTAATAACAAATATTTGCAGCACAATGAGTTAACACACAATCAAAGTGTTTGGGTGTTGTACAATAATTTGCATTAAATCAGTAATGGGACGATTTTCAGCTTAAAACACATACTTTTTATTCACATCACTAAACGATTCAGGCATCGGTTCACTCATGACTAATGCCAGTTTCATGCAATGTAATAATGATTGGTGACATTGTTGTATAAGTTGATAAAATTATTGTTAATGGCGCAAGCCAAGTATCAGGAGAGGGGTAATGCATAGACATTACTTCGGTGCTACAAAATAGCGCCGTTGTAATGACAAATTTTTTAGAAACAGTTTGGTGCTAATGTTGTATATTGTTCTGACATTGTTGTATATTTGTATCCATGCACCTTATAGTACTCAAGTTTTCCATACGAATTATATTCTTTTTTGGGTTACATAGTTTCAGCAGGATGGTAACAATACATAAATACAGCCTGTAGATGTTTCATTTAAAAACTTGAGTCAAGAGAGATTTACTGTTCGTAAATCTGATATTTTTTTCCATTTGAAAAGACAAGAAATGATGGATAAAGACTGGGTACGTCTAAACAGGTAATTATATAGTACTTAAGTATAATATTGAATTTAAAACATATTTTAATATCTAAGGTTATTATTTGTTTTTTATTATTATTGTAGAACCACTAAAGAATACGAGCAAGCAGCTTTGAATTTTGTAAACGATGCAAAGCTAAAGCTGCAAAAGGTGGAAAAAAATTTATGCCCTTGTGTAGATTGCAGAAATCTTACCCGTCTTCATGGAGAAGTTATTGTTGAGCATTTGATTATAAGAGGAATGGATCCTAAGTACATGGACGGTGAGTGGTACAATCACGGCGAGCGAATAAATAAAAGCAAAAATACAAAGCCGGGTGATGCGTGTGATTTGCTTAAAGCCATTATCTATGAAGACGAAGATTTTATTAATCATACTTTCTTTGATGATGATAAAAGTGAAGATGATGCACAGAGACGAGAGGATGAATTACACAAAAATTTGGAAGATGCAGAGACCCCATTGTATCCTGGTTGCAAGGATCAAACAAAGTTATCTGCTATCTTTGCCTTGTATAATCTTAAATGTGAGACTGGATTGTCTGATAATGGTTTCGATAAGCTTCTAAATGTGCAGCAATTGTTGTTGCCAAAAAATAACGTACTTCCCAAGTCGTTATATGAATTGAAGAAATTTCTTAAAATATTTGACATGGGTTTCAAGAAGATTCATGCATGTGAGAATGACTGTTGTCTTTTTAGGAATGAATATAAAGATTTGAATAATTGTCCAAAATGTGGATTTTCGAGGTGGAAAGTAAATCAACGGACAAAGGAGATTATGCATGGCATTCCAGTTAAAGTGTTGCGTTATTTTCCAATAATTCTGAGGTTTAGGAGAATGTTTAGATCCAAAAGGATGGCGGAAGATTTACGGTGGCATTTCAATAACAAAAGCACCGATGGAAAAATGCGACATCCGGTAGATTCTATAACATGGAATGTAGTCGATGAGAAATTCAAATCATTTTCAGCAGATCCACGCAATCTTAGGCTTGGCCTTGCAACAGATGGCTTCAATACAATTTCTATGTTAAGTTCCAAATATAGTTGTTGGCCTGTAATGCTCGTGACATATAATCTTTCGCCTATGTTGTGCATGAAGAAAGATAATATTATGTTAACATTGTTAATTCCTGGTCCGAAGCAACCAGGAAATGACATTGATGTATTTTTAGCGCCATTGGTAGAAGATTTATGTCATTTATGGAATACCGGAGTTGAGGTTTATGATGCATATAGTCAATCAATCTTTAATATGAAAGCAATTTTGCTTTGGACAATAAATGACTTTCCGGCATATGGCAATCTTGCTGGATGCTGTGTAAAAGGTAAAAAGGCTTGTCCATTATGCGGTGTCAACACTCATCATCGATGGCTAAACCACAGTAGAAAGACCGTCTATATGGGCCATAGAAGATTTCTATCTCCTTCAAACCCTTTGAGAAAACAGAAGGCCATGTTTGATAACACCGTGGAGGAAGGGTGTAGACCTAGGATTCTAACTGGGAGAAAAATTTCTATCATTTTAAAAGATTTTCCGAATAATTTTGGAAATGCAAAGAAGAACCAAAAAAAGAATAACATAAAAGGTAAAAAATTGAATGAGAAAAATATAATAGGAAATAAAAGAAGAATTGAGCATAGCAAGAAAAATGAAGATGATGAGGATAAAGATCCCGTGAGAATGGAGCTATTAAGGTGGAAAAAAAGTCCATCTTTTTTCAGTTGCCATATTGAGAGGTTAGTGCATACGTTTTATTTTATTCTATTAGACTAACATTATGGAATCATACAACTAAATTGTTCCATTATTGATTTTTATAGGAACTTACAATACGTCATAATGTAGATGTAATGCATGTCGAGAAAAATGTTGGAGAAAGTCTACTAGGCACAATGTTGCATGACAAGAAATCAAAAGATGGAGTTAACTCTAGAAAGGATTTGGAGGATTGGGGAATTCGACATGGTCTTCATACACAACCCCGCGGGAAGAAGACATATCTTCCGCCAGCTCCATATACATTATCAAAAGGAGAGAAAAAAATATTTTGCAAAAGGTTGTATGATTTTAGAGGACCTGATGGTTATTGTTCAAATTTTAAAGGTTGCGTATCATTAGAGGACTGCAAAATTAGTGGCTTGAAGTCTCATGATTATCATGTTTTAATGCAACAATTATTACCCGTTTTAATCAGAGGATTGCTTCCAAAGAAGCCAAGGAAAACAATAACTCGTTTCTGTTCATTTTTTAATAAATTATGTCAACGTGTTATCGATAGAGAGAAATTAAATCAACTTGACGACGAGATTATTGTAACTTTGTGCGAGCTTGAAAAATACTTTCCACCTTCTTTTTTTGACATAATGATACACTTGACAATTCATCTTGCAAGAGAAGCACAATTGTGTGGGCCAGTCCATTTTCGTTGGATGTACCCCTTTGAAAGATACATGAAGGCACTAAAGGATTATGTAAGAAATCATGCTCGTCCAGAGGGGTGTATTGCAGAATCTTATCTTGCAGAAGAATGCATGAGATTCTTTGGTGATTTTTTAACAAAATCATAGAAGAAAGAAGTTAGAAATGAATATTACCAAAGTAATGTAATACTTGAAGGACGTCCAATATCAGCACATAAGACAATCACATTGTCTTCAAATGAGAAAGAATCTGCTCATTTGGCTGTGCTAATGAATATGACCGTGGTAGAGCCATTTTTAGAGTAAGTGCATATTCCCTCTTTTTCATTGTTTGATTGTTTGTAATTTTAAATATAACATAACATCTCTTGTTATACGTTAGTTTGCATTTGGAGGAGTTACAAAATTCAGACAAGCGCATGGAAAGAAATGCAACGTTACTTTGGAAAAATCATATAGCTACGTTCTCTAATTGGATTAAAAAAAAGGTCAATTGAATTCTTAAATGTTACTAATTAACTTAAAACCGTATAAAGAATATTTTAATTAAATGAAATTATTTTTTATAGGTATCTGTTAGCTCCAAAGATCACGAAGACATGTTAAAATGGATTGCTTATGGTCCAAAGAACGATGCTTTGTCCTACACAAGATACATCATTAATGGACAACGTTTTCACACAAAAGATGTTGGGAGAGAAACCCAAAATAGTGGAGTGACTTATGATGCAACAACCATGTGTAGGGCAAGCGCAAAAGATGTTTCTCAAGTGGTCGATGTTGTCAGTTATTATGGGATACTTACCGATATAATTTTGTTGGACTATAACATTTTTTATGTTCCGATCTTTAAGTGTGATTGGGCAAACATAAGAAATGGTGTGAAGGTTGAAGATGGATTTACGCTTGTCAATTTACATCAAAGTCAAGCTTCATTTACAAAAGATCCATATATACTTGCATCTCAAGCAAAGCAAATTTTTTATTCAAGAGAAAATGATTCTTCTAATTGGTATGTGGTAATGAAAGCACCTTCGAGAGTTTTTGACGATTTAGAGATCCACGACTCCTTTGAGAAAGTAAGCCATGTTGGGGAAGATTGCCAAGAAATCAATATGGATGTTGATGAGTATATTGAGGATGTTTCTTTTGTTAGAGAAGATTGTGAAGGCATACTTGAGTAGTCTTGAAATGTGTCCTTATATTTTCCTTATAAATCTTCCTTTTTTTTGTTGAGGAAGATTGCTAAGAAATGTGTCCTTATATTTTCCTTATAAATCTTCCTTTTAATTATCAATTTTAGAATTGGAAATATTATAAGTTATAAGTTCTAATTCTACACACCATATCATTATTTAGCAGGTTTGGTGTTTCTATGCATATGTTGATCTAACACTGTAAAGACGCCACCTGTCATTTTATAACATTAGTCCAAAATGTTAGTTGCAATATAAAAGTTTATTGTCCATTCTAAATGGTTCTTGATTGATAAAGCCGAAGCTCGATATATTATTAGAATAGCTTTAGAATTATTTGATGTCAATTCAATTCAATTTCGGAACACATAAATTAACAAACCTTTTTTTAACAAGTTACAGAGGTTCAGGAGTACTGTACCTTTTTTCACCAAATTTTAGGATTGTTAAAAGTTTTTTGCACAAGGGAATGATTAATTGATGTTCACCAAATATTCAAACCCGTATAAACTGATTGTGGTATAAAGAACTTGTTAATGTGTGTGTGTTTTTGAAATGATTGTGGTATATTAGTGTAGGTTTTAAATGTGTGTGTATGTGTGTGTGGCATACTGTTACAGTTTTCACTCTATTACCGTGATTTGATGATTTAGCTTGGCTTGTTTATCTTATTCATCAATAAGTCTGCATTTATATTAGTGTAGGTTTTAAATGTGTGTGTATGTGAATAAGTCTGCATTTATATACACGCACACCCACCCACCCCCTACAATCTCGATTGTTGTACATGTTTTGGTGATTTTCTTTGCATTGCTCTATTTTTTATGTTTAGATCTTATTAGCTTAAACAATTTGCTATATAATGTTACTGCTATTTATATTTTTGTTCAGTCCTGCTATGTTATTATAAAGCATACGTACTAGTTTAATTATTGAATATGTGTTGACCAATTTTGTGGGTAAGCATAATCCTTTACCATTGCAATCTTTAGAATTTAATACATGGAGCATATCTTTACATTTAAATTAAACAAAACTATTAAACTTTAATATAATCATTGAATACAAATTATATTGTGTTACTAATGTTTAAGAAGATAATTTGCATTGCCATATTTCATATATTTGAACATATTAACTTCAACCTGCTCTGTGAGTATGTACACTTATCATATGCAACAGTGGGAGCTGCTGTAGATTATATTGCGTGAATTTATGTGTATATTTGGTATAAGAATATGTTGAGGAGGACTGGAGCATATTTTGATTTCTTTCATCGGTTTCCTTTTAATTATCAATAATTATTACTGAAATATTTTATCGAGCTATTTCATGCAAAGGATGTCATAATTTGCAAAACTTACAATAGTTTTTCTTATCCATTGACACAGACATCTTAGGACCATTAATTAAATTTTATTTGACAATAAGGATGCTAAAAAATATATACATTGAGAAAACTAGTATATATGCTAGTAGTGTTTATGCTCATATATGAATGTATATCATGTTGTATAAACTGTAAAACCCCAAAAAAAAGCCTATACTTCATTTTTTGTTCTGCTCTGTTATTTGAGAAAACTGATATGCTCAACTTCAAAAACCTTTACCTCTCAATCTAATTAGTTTTAGGTGATGTTTTCAAAAGAAATTGTTTTTGAACATTGTTTGTTTAAAAAAAAAATTCATTAAACATTATCAAGTATTGAAGAAGAAAACGTATTTTGTAGTAAGAAACCCAAAAAGGGAATACTGTTGCAAACATGAATACTGCAGGTTGTATGAATACTATATCAAACAATAATTCATTAATATATATTGTGAATAAGTGAACTATGCATATTGTATGTATTAAATAGGAAAAGATAACATCATGTTGTTAAACAATGCAAATTCTTTTTCTTGCTTGATTTATAGTCAACATTCAAAGAAAAATGATATCTTTGTACTAACTACAGGATATGGCAAAGAAGAGGAAGATTACTCGCAAACAAAAACAAGCCGAGGAACCAAAAGAAGCAAATATTGAATCCAACGAGCAACCGGAACCAAATTTAGAAACCAATGAGCAACATGAAGCAAATTTAGAAACTAATGAGCAACATGAAGTCAATTTAGAAACCAATGAGGAAGGAATTGAAGCATGTACAGACAATATGATGCAAGTTGAAGAAAATATTGAAAACGAATTTGAAATTGGAAATGATGCGATGGAAAATGAGACTGATATTCAACACATAGATGAAAGTACGATTCAAAAGAAAAAAGCTAGAGGCCAAACTAGAATGAAAAGACTACCTTCGAATCGTGTGTCTCAGATTAACGTTGAATTTAATGACAATGTTGTACCAATAGGAGAAGGTTCTATAAAACTATCTTCGTACTTAGGACCGCTCGTACGGGAGCATGTTCCATTCACGATTGATGATTGGCGGAATATTAGCGATGATTTAAAACATGTGCTGTGGAGATCCATTCAGGTATCACTATACTAAGTACTGTATTAAAACTGAACAGTTGCATGAATCATTTGATATTCATATACAAGTTATCTCCTATCATAAACCCACAGTCATTTCCAAGGCCTTTGCTGCCTTTTCCTCTCCATGTCATTTTGAGGCCCTATAAACTGATTGGAGTATTTATACATAGTGGGGTAGTTATGTTTACTTAGGTAACTGAGTTTATAGTTTGTAAAGGTTTTATGAAATTAATTACAGATCTGTTATAAAGTTTCTCGGATAATTTCAATCGTTTTATTCTTAGTAGGTAATAAATAAATTAATTAAATAGAAGTGATAGTCAAGTCCAGGCATTACTTACTATACTGTGAAGGTTGCAGTTCACTGAATAAGTGCAGGTGAGTGGTTTGTGTCTTCTTATGCATTCATTCATTGCATTCAATAAAAGATAAATGTATAGTTAATAAAAATAGGTAGAGTGTTGCCGACTTTATATCTTAATCATTATGGCCGACTACCCATGTTTCAGATTCAATGTTATGTCGCATATACAGTCTACATACATTTGAATATTATAAAATGCATACATACAAACGAAGTGGATATAAAGCTATAACATTTTTGGATTGATGTTTACTATATAAACTTAGGAATGATTGAACAATATATTTGGAATAAAAACTCATCAGTAAATTTTATATGAACTGGTAGAAATGTGGTAAAACCGAACCCCATTATGCTTAATATGCATCCAACTGTTTCAGTGCCATTATATTTTTTAGTCCAACCTATATTTAACTCAGGTTTATAAATTGAAAAATCAAGTATATAATGTAAACCATGATGACTTGACAGACAAAATAATCCTAGATGTGTTGAATAGTGGCATGCATACAATTACAATCATTTGTCATTACATCTGATTTATAGGATTTAAATATAATTGTTATTTTTATACTACAAATGATTTGCAAGTTTTACTGTATACATTAAACATGTTGTAATATAATGATATAGATTATTGTTTGAATGTGTTTAATGATATTAATATTACTATCATTCAATGTATATATAAAATGTACTGATTACCAATCGTTTTGCATTTTGCAGGCTAGATTTAAACTGGATGAGGAGTGGCAGAAAGCGCCTATTTTTCAGCAAATAGGATGCATATGGAGGGCTTCAAAAAGCAGGTTCGTTAGGCAAATACTGGAAGCGAAGAACATGGAGGAAAGAATTAAGCTCAAACCTGGTAATGTCGAAAATATGAAGGACTGGAGGGATTTTCTAAGAAAGAAAACAGACTCAAAGTTTAAGGTAAATAAATACCAAATTCAATTGTATTACGTAATAATTATAATTATTCAGTGTATTATATCTTTTCATCTTAGGCACAAAGTGATCAATTCAAAGCTATTAGAAGTTTTCAAGTGCCACATACAGTAAGTCGCAAAGGAATGGCTCGATTAGCGGAAGATATGGTGAGAAAGAACAACTAGTTTAATTTGTGTAACATATTATGATTATGTATTTAATACAACCACATTCACTTTATCTATCATTCTTAACATAGAAACATGAGAGTGGTGGCCACATCTCCATTCCTAGAAGTCAAATTTGGATTAAATCCCGCACTCGAAAGAATGGCGAAGCAATTAATACATATGTTCTAGAGACTATTGTAAGACACCGCAACATTGATAAAAAATTGTATAGTATTGTCTTTCTATCCGTTATTGGCATTCTATCTATTACTTATATGTGAATAACGTTAACTTTTGTAGGAAAAGGTTAAAAAAATTGAAAGTGAATCAAACTCAACCAACAGTTCTTTGAGAGAAGATGCTCTCTCCCAAGTGTTGGGTCAGGATAAACCTGGACGACTACGAACAATGGGAAGAGGTGCAAACTATACCAAGTTCTTGCTCTCACAAGCTAAAGATGATAGAATTTCACAATTGGAAGAGGAGGTTCGCTTGCTAAAGAAAAATCTGGTATATAACATATCAATCTTTACTTGTTATTCTACTTGTGTGGTAATTGTTATCCCGCTTTTTGGTCAAAGCCGGAATATCAACAAATTGGCAAGGAATGATGGATATCAGAATAGAAGATCGATTAGAAACAAGGCTGCGATGGATGTCATTGAAATTTGGCCGGACTGCGATCGGGACGGAATCGATTGGAGATAATGATCAATGCTAGAAAAGGCTATGCTTCAAATCTCAAGTCAATCGGAGGTCGTATGCTCGAGATGTGGATGGGTCAAGGTACGCAGGGTATGGTTCGTATCGATGCATTTCGCATCGATCGGCAGGTGATGTTTCGAATCGATACGGTTCGTATCGATCAGGATGGGGACAGGTGGTGCACTTCGAATCGATGACCTCGTATCGACCACAGAAGCTCAGTTCGACTCCACCAGCTCTATAGATCTTCATCGAATCCATCAGGTAAAGTCTCGCTCGTATCCATCAAGTAAGGCTTTGTTCGTATCCATCATTGTGTTTGGTTTCGTATCGATCTGTTAGCCGCTCATATGGCTTTCTTATCGATTAAGCTCACCATTTCGTATCGATCGTTTCATAGATCGCTACGAAATACATACTTGCAATCAGTGCGAAAGAACATGAAGTATCGATGCAAACAGTTGATTACGAACATTATGAAAAGGCAGTGGATACAAACAAACGTGAAGCGTGGATACTTGCGAAGGATATCCACGAATCCAGGAAAGAAGCATTCAAAGCGGTGGAGGACGTGCATGATTCGAAGGAAGAAACCTTCAGCTCGGCACCAATTTAGGATCTGGCCTGGGAAGTAGCGCCACGTCATCGATGCGCGCATGCCCTGATCGAGTCGAACAGGAGGGATGCGAAAGCGTGGATTCGAAGACAGCAGGCTACGGAAAACATGAGATTGAATCGATCATATCTCCTAAACCATATATCCAAATACCATAAAATTTTCACAGTAGCTTGCATACAAGGTAAAGAGCAATCCTGCCAAGTTTCAATTCGATTGGATCATTTCTTGATGGATACGAAATTGCTTCGTATCGATCGCAGATCGAGTCGAAACTTGGTGGGGTCGGTTGCGTGGGCCCCCTCACGTGCCAGAAGAAGTCTCCCGAAGTTTCGGCGCGATCTCAACCTCCTACGCCTATAAATAGCCCCTTGAAGCCTACAGAGAAGGGATCTTTTTGGCTGCTCAACGTCCAGACTCTGCCGGATTCAATTCTACTTCTTTCCATTGCTGTTATACTCGAATTCTTCATTGTAATTGCTGTAATCATCTGTAACCAGCAAGGATAATCAATAAAAGATAAAAAACCTTGAAGTGGACGTAGGCCGAAGATAGCCGAACCACTATAAATTGTGTGTCACTGTTCATTATTTCTGGATTGTTGTTTGTAGCTAGCTTAGATCTGAGATTTGTGTTTGAATAGTGATGATTTGTATTCATACACTGGTGCTTTCACAACACTTGGGGTTTGTGACCATTTTTGGCGCAAACACATTGGTGCTTTCACTGAGAGAGACTAGCACCCGCTACATTGGATTGAAGTTCAGATTTGGAGAGCGTGAAGAGTTGAGATTCGAAAGACAATGACTCGACAAACAAGACAGAGAACTGAGAGAAGTCAACAAGGAGGAAGTCAAGGGGCACCCTCCGGAGCTGGAGAAGGACAAGCTTCGATTTACATTACTAGAGATGAAATGGAAGCTATGGCAAATTCATTGCATGAGAGGTTGTTGAAAAGTCAACAGGATATGATGCAGTCTTTCTTCGAGCAGATGAGAGCTGCAGGGACACAGAACCTTGGACCAGCTACAGCGGCTGTGAATGTGGAACAAGGAGCTAGGGCTATGGAACCCAATGGAGGACAGAATACAGAACCAGAAGGCAATCAACAAGGGCTTGGGGGCAGGCCCGCAAGATCCAATGCAGGGGGACCTTTGGAAGGAGTTCAACAGGCTAGAACCAACGTTGCTGCTAATGAACCACATGAAGAATATGTGTCGGAGTTCCCTCGGGAGCATGGGGGGTAACCCCTGACAAACAATGCTGGATTAATGGAAATCATTAGGAAGACTATGCATGGAGGTTTGACCAATAGAGATTTGGAAGGAGTGAACATGAGTCCGTTTACTCAAGAAATCAGGACAGCTCAGAATCCACCCAAGTTCAAGTTACCTAGCGTGGAAGCATATAATGGCAAGGCTGACCCGACTGATCACTTGATGAGATACACTAGACACATAGAAGTACTGGGGGCATCAGAGGAAGTGATGGCCAGATGTTTCCCGTTGTATTTGACAGACCTAGCTGCAATGTGGTTCAGGCAGCTGGAAGAAGGATCTATCAGGACTTGGAAGGAATTGGTGGATAAGTTTTTGGGATAGTTTCGGGTTCATATCAAAAGACCTAAGAACGTGATGACGTTAACATCGGTAAAGCAAAGGACGGACGAATCGCTTAGAGCATTTCTAACTCGATTCAATGCGGCAGTTGCTTCGGTGGATCGGCCGGATCCATCGATGGTTTTAATGGCGGCAGTGTCAGGAGTCTGGGAGGATTCGGATTTCAAGGTATCTTTAATACGAGACCCACCACTAGATCTCGGAGAATTCTTTCATGAAGCTGAGAGGTTCCTCCGACAAGAGGATGCATGTACAGATCTAAAGTTGAAGGAAGTGAATGCAACTAAGGGTGGAGGACCATCCAGTAGAGGTTCGAATAAAAATAAAGAGAAAAGGAAGTTGGATGATGATTCTGAAAAAGCTAGGAAGCGATGGAAGGATCCAAAATTTTCCACATACACGGGATTAAACGAGACACTGGAGCAGATATACATGGAAACCCGGAATCTCCTCCCTTATCGGAGGCCGGCTAGGAGAGAACCATCCGAGCGGGAGAGGGCATCAGGAAGGCACTGTCTCTTTCACGATTTGGACGGGCATGATACCAACAGCCACGGGCACTTAAAGGACATAATTGAGGAGCATGTGAGGAATGGACAATTGAGGCAGTATGTTGGGGCACGGAATGCAGCAGTGGAGCAGGAGCAACCACCACCCACCTCACACCATGACGATGTGAGGCCCAGGAATGACGGTCGATTGGTTATCAATTGACCAAGATAATATGAAATAAGTAACAAACCATTGGCGAGCAACCAAGTCATTTACACATGTACGGGGACAGAGATAGCCCCTAGGCATGCTCTGAATGATGATAAACCGCGAAGCTATGGTTTGCGAAATTTGTTTTTTGTTTTGGATTAGACACTTGATTTTCTGGTTTGGTTTTGAAGTTTGGTTTGAACTCCTGGTTTTGTTTGCCTTCTATTTTGGATTTTCGTTTGGATGATTGGTTTTTGTTTTGGATGCTGGTTTGGATTTCTGATTTTCGGATTTGATTTGGATTTTGAATTGGATTTTGACTGGATTTTTGTTTGGGTTTTGATAAACGGTCGTCGGGTATGGATTATTCCTGGCAAGGGGTGAGTCGTTTTGCCCGAACGCGGTAAAGTGACTCATTCAGGTCATCGAGTATGGACTATGCTCGATAAGGGTCCGGAGAGACCAGGATTCGGCCTAGAACTTAGGCCCTGTATTAGCAGTTATCGTTTTCAGGTCATTGGGTATGGACTATGCTCAACAAGGGTCCGGAGCGACCAGGATCCGGCTTAGAACTTAAGCCATGGCATTATATAACGTCCAGGGACACTGGACCAAGGTCGTCAAGTGTGGATTGCGCTTGGCAAGAACCCGGAGAGGTTAGCTCAACGTCCAGGGACACTGGACCACGGTCGTCAGGTGTGGATTGCGCTTGACAAGAGCCCAGAGAGGTTATGGATTTGGATATCGACCCGGAGAGGTCTTGGATTCGGTTGTTGGATAAGGATGGGCTAATAACTCAGTCTTCGAGTTCGGATGGGCATGGAATTTGCTATGGACTTTGGATATCGGATTCGGAAACTATTCAAAACACGCCTTATTATCACAAGGCATGTTTTGGGGGGCAAATGTTATCCCGCTTTTTGGTCAAACCCGGAATATCAACAAATTAGCAAGGAATGATGGATATCAGAATCGAAGATCGATTAGAAACAAGGCTGCGATGGATGTCATTGAAATTTGGCCGGACTGCGATCGGGACGGTATCGATTGGAGATGATGATCAATGCTAGAAAAGGCTATGCTTCAAATCTCAAGTCAATCGGAGGTCGTATGCTCGAGATGTGGATGGGTCAAGGTATGCAGGGTATGGTTCGTATCGATGCATTTCGCATCGATTGGCAGGTGATGTTTCGAATCGATACGGTTCGTATCGATCAGGATGGGGACAGGTGGTGCACTTCGAATCGATGACCTCGTATCGACCACAGAAGCTCAGTTCGACTCCACCAGCTCTACAGATCTTCATCGAATCCATCAGGTAAAGTCTCGCTCGTATCCATCAGGTAAGGCTTTGTTCGTATCCATCATTGTGTTTGGTTTCGTACCGATCTGTTAGCCGCTCATACGGCTTTCGTATCGATTAAGCTCACCATTTCGTATCGATCGTTTCATAGATCGCTACGAAATACATACTTGCAATCGATGCGAAAGAACATGAAGTATCGATGCAAACAGTTGATTACGAACATTATGAAAAGGCAGTGGATACAAACAAACGTGAAGCGTGGATACTTGCGAAGGATATCCACGAATCCAGGAAAGAAGCATTCAAAGCGGCGGAGGACGTGCATGATTCGAAGGAAGAAACCTTCAGCTCGGCACCAATTTAGGGTCTGGCCTGGGAAGTAGCGCCACGTCATCGATGCGCGCGTGCCCTGATCGAGTCGAACAGGAGGGATGCGAAAGCGTGGATTCGAAGACAGCAGGCTACGGAAAACATGAGATTGAATCGATCATATCTCCTAAACCATATATCCAAATACCATAAAATTTTCACAGTAGCTTGCATACAAGGTAAAGAGCAATCCTGCCAAGTTTCAATTCGATTGGATCATTTCTTGATGGATACGAAATTGCTTCGTATCGATCGCAGATCGAGTCGAAACTTGGTGGGGTCGGTTGCGTGGGCCCCCTCACGTGCCAGAAGAAGTCTCCCGAAGTTTCGGCGCGATCTCAACCTCCTACGCCTATAAATAGCCCCTTGAAGCCTACAGAGAAGGGATCTTTTTGGCTGCTCAACGTCCAGACTCTGCCGGATTCAATTCTACTTCTTTCCATTGCTTTTATACTCGAATTCTTCATTGTAATTGCTGTAATCATTTGTAACCAGCGAGGATAATCAATAAAAGTTAGAAAACCTTGAAGTGGACGTAGGCCGGAGATAGCCGAACCACTATAAATTGTGTGTTACTGTTCATTATTTCTGGATTGTTGTTTGTTGCTAGCTTAGATATGAGATTTGTGTTTGAGTAGTGCTGATTTGTATTCATACACTGGTGCTTTCACAACACTTGGGGTTTGTGACCATTTTTGGCGCAAACATTAATATTAGAGATATTGTTCGATTTTTTTTCATATGGTTTTTTAATCCATCGTCCACACTTGATTTTTTAGGTTACTGCATGTCAAAGAGAAGAATCAATGCCTCGGGTAAACATCAAATATTAGCATATGCATAATTTCACGTTTGCATATGTGTGCATATGATACTTTGCTATTAAACATCAAATACATTATCATTGTGATATTATCTAAAAATTAATTTTAATATAGTATTTAACTTAAGATGCTTCTAATTAATTGCAGAGCAATGGAAATACATTTGATAAATGTGATTTATTGGATTGGAGCGGAACCGATGAAATAGTTGCTGAAGGAAGAGTCGTGTCAAGTGATCCAAATGAGCTTGTACATAGAATTCCTCTAGGACCAAATGCAAAGATAGTTTTGATTGAGTTTCCAAGAAAATTGGATGCTTTTTTATGGAGAGCCTTGATTCATACGATACATATTGGAGAGGCTGCCGGTATGTTAGTAGCATGGCCTGCCGATAAAGTTATTTTGCATAAGCTAGATCAAATCGACAACACGGTAAATTAAATATCACTTTATTTATAATTTTTATTTCAAAATACAACTATTAATTTCATAAATACATATTTTTTTGGAATAGACTAAAAGTAGCAGAATAGAGCTTTCATGCAAGCTATATGATTGGGTTGGAGGTGAAGAAGTAGTTGCTGAAGGACGCTTGTACTCTAGCGATCCAAACCAGCTTGTGAATGGCGTTCCTATTGGACCATCAGCTATGGTAGTTTCTATTGATAATCCAAACAACCCCAAGGCCTTTTTATGGAAACCAAGAAATAATATGATATATGTTGGAGATGCCGTTGGTAATAAAGTTGCTTGGCCAAAATCAAAAGTAGTTGTCGAGAAAGCTAAAGCACCATCATTTGTTTCTAATAGTGGCAACGTAACATCTCATACGGTAATATGTTTAAACATAATTATAGCAACTTGTTATCAATTTTGTTAATATATATATATTAAAACCATCACTTTTCTTTTTCTTGTTTGATAGAATGGAAGGCCAGCCCCCAAAAGCAAATGCAGGCTGATTGATGTTGGTGGAACAGCAACAATAGTTGCCGAAGGGGTTGTGGCTTCAACCGATCCAAATGAAATGGTCCATTTTGTTCAACTTGGAAGAGACGCCGTTAAAGTTTGGGTAGTGAATGCTACAGTTCCCGATGCAGTTCTGTGGAGACCATCTTCTGATCTTGTCTGCATTGAAGATGCTGTAGGCTCTACAGTGGCATGGCCAACCTCAAAAGTTGTGATAGAATCAAGTTCTAGTAAGTATAATTTTTTCATACATATATACAAAATTTCAAAATGTATTCATATTTGATTGTATGATTTAATTCTTGACATTATACGGTTTTCTTTTATATAGGTAACCATTGTTAAAGTTTGTTGACTGATCAGAAGAAAAGAAAGCTTCACAACTGCACTCTAGGTAAATATACGAATAATACATCATGCATAAAAGTCATTTTATGTTTTTCGTTTGATATGTATATTTTAGTTCTTATCAAAGTGTAGCACTATGGTCAGATATACGAATATGTAAATATACGAATTGCTACGTGAAGTTATTAACTTTTCGAAAAGTTATTAACTTCTATTCTTCGCTCTCTTGTTGTTTCTTTCTAGGAGCTATGGGAACTCCTCCTTCCTTTTCAAAAAACATACTTGTTCTTCTTTTGTTGCAACTCGTTTTGTATGTTTCATTCTTTTTTTAAAAATATATTTTAACCTGGTGTATAATTTGATTATGATATTCTACGTTATAGGTTGGGGAACATATGTTCCTACTCCAGCAATCCACTTTACTTCTTCTCGACATGAGTCATTGTTATAAGAGTTAAATTCTTCCTTGTCATGCAATATAAAAACTTTAGAGTTCGAGAATAGCAACCTTTAGGCTGTCAACAGATCATTAACTATAAAGAACTCATAGATCTCGTCCATATTGGACTTGTAAAAGAAGAAAACCCATGAGCTGGAAGAAAAACTAAAAACTCTTAAGAATGAACGTACACAGTCTAGAGAACAAACAAAACAAACAAGACTTAAGGTGATCAAACTTGAGG
Organism: Allium fistulosum; assembly: GCA_030737815.1. Lineage (NCBI taxonomy): Eukaryota > Viridiplantae > Streptophyta > Magnoliopsida > Asparagales > Amaryllidaceae > Allium > Allium fistulosum. The sequence goes on from CM060903.1 coordinate 907,622,440, forward strand.
GAAGCTTGGCTAAGGTGACTATTATTGAGAAAAAGTTAGCTAAGGAAGACTCTCTACTTAAGAGGTCGAATTGCCTTTTTGGTTCTTAAACTCTTCATTTTGCCGCCTCTATGCATCTAGGACCCATGTGAGCTTTTCAACTACCATTAAACACATGCAAAAACGCACTTGGTGATGGTGATAATGGTTATGAAGGAAATCCTCTTGTTTAACCTTCAGTTCCAAAGAGGTGGGTTTTTACTTGAAAGCGTAGATATCAAAAGCAAAACTCATATGGTTGACTGATCAATGGTGTTACCTCTTATTTTCTGGGACATTGAAATCAAAACTCACAGGGTTTTGCAAGTAAAACATAACTCTTGATGCGTTATACTTTAATTTTCTAAGTATCATGACCGAATAAGATCATTTTGTATTTCTAATACCATTTAACCTTTTATTTACTATTATCTAGAGTAGCTTGCCCAAGTGGTTCTAAAGTACTCTTGCTTTTTCATTACTGATGTGCTTTCCTTCTGTAGGATATTATCTATTTACATGTACACACAATTATAACACGGACATGAAATTATGAATGCATGCATTTATACTCATGTTTCTTCGGGTAAGGGGTGCAATTTCCATAGTACAAGCTGTACATTGTTAGTAATAAATAATTCCAGTGATGTATAAGCTTGGATGAAGCAAATGGGTTCATAAGGTTTAACCTTAATATTTTTCAATATGCCTTTATGTAGTTTCTTAGGAACTCTTAATATTTAATCAATAATAGTGTAGGAGAAACCAAACAAGAAGGCTGTTAAAATTTTGTGGCATGGTGTATATCAATTCAAAGAAGATTGATCCAGTTATGTATATATTTTGAAGTTCTAACTTTATATTCTTGTTTTGATCATATAAAGGATAATGTCAGTTGAGTTGTTCCATATAGACCTTTGAGTTTGTTCCAGAAGATGATATGAGGAGCTCATTATTTACCAAAATAGTTGTCTCATTGCTACGTGAGTAGTCTGAGTTTAGGCATGTTGTGTGTCCTTTTTTTTGAGTTCCTTTGTTAACTTCAGAGGTCAAAGCTAGAGACACACGGTGTGGTTTGGAGAATGATGTACACAATGGTAGGTGTTTCCGGTGATGTTCAGTCTGAGATGATTCGTACATGTAGAAACACGTTTCTGTTTATGCACACTTGACAGTTAAATGGTTCTACCTTTGTTCTGTGAGATGTATACATGAAATTCTACAGTTTTTCTTTTTGTTGGGAAATTCTGAGTGTGCTTTTGTAATGACAGTATAAAATTATCTGCAAATTAGCTCATATGTTCATTGAATTTGCACAGGTACGAGTAATACTGCAAGTTTGGTGAAACATCAAGCAAATCCTAAGGTATCTCCTATGATTGCAAAAATGATGGGAAATATGGATGCCTGGGCTAAGTAATATGCTTATGTTATCTTCATACTTGTATTAGTACATTATGCTAGATAATGTTGTTATTATGTAATGTTGGAGGCAAACTGCTAATTATGACCAAGACTGTTATTATGTAATGTTGGAGGCAAACTGCTAATTATGACCATGACTGTTATTATGTAATGTAATGTTGTTATTATGTAATGTAATGTTGTTATTATGTAATGTTGTATATACATATATCTATCTGTGTGCATATATATATATATATAATATAAAAAAAGAAAATTGAAACAAATGCTGAAAATTAATATTATATAGGATAGCGTTTGAAAAACGCTATTGATTCATCAAACGCTATCGCAACTCTATATGAGATGTAAGATTTATGCATCAAAAACGCTATAATAGAATCAAAAACGCTATAGTAGAAAATAAAAAACGCTATACAAGAATGACAAAAAATGCTATCGAAAAACATTGTAACGCTATAACATGGTATGATGAAACACTATAAAATGTGCTAAAAAACGCTATAGAAGTTAAATGAAGGATTAAATTCCCTATAGCGTTTAAGTTTAATAACAGAGAAAAAACGCTATGGTAGGGTGCAAACGCTATGCACTTTTGTAAACGCTATTAGTTATTATAGCGTTTTCCTTCCTGCTATGTAATGTTGCCGGCCTACCATAGCTTGTGGTTCCACGGCGTTCTCTGAAATGCTATGGTAGCCTGTTATAGCGTTTTTAAAATGCTATGAAACCCATAAACTATTGTAGTGATATTTTGGAAATAATTCGATAAGATTTCATAAATTAACTTTACGCTTTTAAACCCCTTATTTTAAATTTATTCAATTCTTTCAAAAAGAATTTACTAAAAATTCCAACTTTAATTTCAAAAATCCAATTTCATTTATTTCTGGTATCCAACGATACCAAAAATACATTCGGCTAAATTTAGCCTTCAATAATTCAATCACAGATATAATCATACATAGATTATAAATAATCAATCACACAACATATGAAACCAATTCAAATATTTTGAGGAATCCTGTTGGATCCCTCCAACCTGTTTCCCTGCATCCACAGATGTTAGCACAATACCAATTCCACTTCGAGGTGGAATATCATGGTATATGGGATTTATAAAATATCATCCGCTATTATGCGGCGCAATAGGGTCTCATCCGCTATATGATGCGGGAAATCAATCACCAATATATACATATGCCAATATATATATATATTGCTATATATAGATATATCCTACTATATCTAATATCACAACCAAACAGCAATCAATAACTTCAATTCAATTTTAAATCTGAGTGAGAAGATCTCACCTTAGCTTTTCAATTTGCAATCCATTTCCAATCCAGTTTGTTTTCTTTCAGATATTGACCTTGTATAAATAATTATACAATTCATTAAAATTCAAAATAATCGAATAATAAATTTCTCATTTGATAAATTCAATTAACCAATGATTTAATTTATTTAACTAGAAATTTCCCCTTTGAAATTATATATACTCTTATATATAAAAAAATAGATTATAGATTTCAAAAAATCTAACTCTTATAATTTCTTTAAACATTTTAAAATCCCTATATTTTTTCCAAAATCTCACATATAAAGATAATTTCTGAAGATGGTAAAATAACAAATTTCTTTACTGCAAAAAATTGCAAACTGCACATTATTATATTTTATTTTATTTTTCAATCTATACATACTGAATTAAAAATCTGTATTTACATTTTACTGTAACTTATACTTTTATTTTTATTTTTCACACTTATATATATACATATAAATTTTAAATCGAAATTTAAAATAGCAAATATACCTCACTGAACAAAGAAGAACCCAGATCAAAACCCTCCTTCAACTCGATTCGCAAACCTCCCCCAGGAAAATAGGACTGTCCTTGCGCCATCAAGATTCCCTGAATCGAGCTCGCATCCACGCATAACCCAGCTTCGACTTTTCCCTGCTCCACTTCACCGCGAATTCCCTCGAGCTCTGTAATGACCCTAAAAATGAAAGTTATATTTACTTTGAGAATTTCTGAAAAAAAAAGTAGAGAAATATATATATATATATATATATATATATATATTAAATGACATATTAAAATGGAAAAGCTTGTTAATAAATTAAATATGCATGGGAGTTCTGCTGGACAAAAATGCAAGGGGTTAAGGTGATTAAAAATTGGGATTTAAAATAAATATAGTTTCATGCCTAAAGAATTACATAAATACATATATTTAATATATGAGGAGTTTCCTGTTTTATCTAAAAATAAAATAAAATAGAGTTTTATAAGGACCAAATGACTTATGTATTTATGCTAGAAGTAATTAGCATGATATATGTGATTTATACCACATAAATGTGTATGAGGAGTTGTTGTTTTCAATTAAAGTCAGAATAAAAACAATATAGTGAGACAGATTTCTTACATCACATGATTATGTATGATAGTGTACCTAATTAAATGGAGATAATAGCTAGAGAGAAAACACAAGAAGTTTACAAATTCTTTAAACTTAAAAAAAAAGAATGAATAAAGGATCACATGCATATGGCATGAATAAAATGGAGACATGAAAATAGCATGCAGTGTCTAAAATGTTTGATTCCCGAAATAACCAATTAAAGTAACCTAATGTGTGCATTTCCAATTTAGGACCACACAGGAATGTGATATGTACATGAACATCTAAGGGTATCAGGGGAATTACCCATTTTCTTAAACCCTCGAATGATTTTATAAATAACTGCACATAACCATATCCATTATTCTCTCGGGATCAAAACAAAAATAAAGTAAACTAGGAGAAACATTAGCTTGAGACTTTGGAGGATTTGCTGTTCAAGGGATTAAGACAGTAAAAGAAAAACACTAGGTGAGCATTAATCCTTTTTTATGCTATGGCACTAAGTCCTCTGGTAGGCAGCCTATAATGTTATGATTCGTTTAAAAGAAAAATATCCTTGAAATGATTTATTATGGGTGAGATGGATGTTTGGTTGTGTATTCTTGTTTGGTTGTGCTTTATTGTTTGGAGTTTTTTAATCTATATGTGGGTTTTTCAAAGACAAAATGGTTTGGGCACTTTTGTTCTGCTTTATTATTATGAAGTATGGATCTACATTATTTAGGGAATAGGCAGCAAGACAGTGATCTAGCTTATGTCTATTTCTTAGATAATGAAGCATGAAGCTCAATATTCATATCACAAGTCAGAAGAGGATTTCTGGGTTTTTGAGGGGCTTCCTTAATAAAACCCTTATCCATTTATTCACAATAATATAGCAGGATCATGATGCTCAAATTATTTTTAGGAAGACCAAAGGAATGTTGTATTTCCTGTAATAAGGCTAATAAATAAAAATCATGGGGTTGAACCAGAAAGTATACAAGCAGTTATATCTTTCTGAAATATGAATGAATGAAAGAGAAACTAAACTGGTCACTTGGGAGTTAGTCAATGATCTGCTTGCTTCAGGTGGGAGCAAGTATATGCATGGTGCAACTGCACCCTGAGGCCTTTGTGTGTTGGAATAATTTAAATAACCTGGGAGTTTCCTTCACAATGCATACATAGTGTTCATTTGACAAGGAGATGTAGACCATAAAATAAATAAGGAATGGGATTTATAAATTTGGGATATGAATATCTAGACAGGGAGTTAAATTAATCAGGATTAATGTGATGTTCTGATTAATTGCTGGGTGAGATTGGGAGAATAAAATCTGAGTTTATTTATCTAGAAATGGAAGTATGAATATGTGTATAAAATTTTGATTAATGTTCATACCAGTATAAACTGACCCTTTTGGTTGCCCTTGCAATCATCTGGGTGTGTCAAAAATTTTTGGGGCAGCTCAATGAATTGCTTGTAGGAAATTGAAGTTGGCTTGATGAGTGAAGAAGGCATTAGCTGCTAGTATAAATAAAAGAGATTTGTTTTAAATTTGCAGATGCTTGTAATGATGTTAATAGTCAGATCACATGTGGTAGTTGGAGTTAATTGTAGGAAGTTTTCTTTTTGAGTATTTGGATTAAAACTTGTACTTAAGTAAAACTTATTTTAAATGATTTTTGATGGAGTTTGATTATCTATTGATTTTATGATTATCTGATTTGGATAAAACAAGGGGATGGACATAACACATAAATATAAAATGTGTATGTGATGATCTTTGGTTTTATAGCCTGAGCTTATTATATAATTTTTGAAAAAAAAATGATGGAGTTGACAAGACTTGGATAAGAAATATTCAAGTGGAATAAATGTATGCATGGCAGATAATTGATACTGATTTGTGCATATATTCTGATGAGTCTATAACATTGCATTAATGTACCTGATTTCAAGATAAAAAAAAGATTATAAAAGAAACAAACCTGGAAGCATTTTGTGTTTTTGGTTGTTAGCATAAATGGATGAATTCCCAGGAACATACATAAGGAAGAAATATGCTGGTGTTAGGAGAAGCTTTTGAAGAAGTTTATTTGAGAAACATGGGTCTGAAAGTGGTAAATAAGGGACTATGGCCGGCCTAGATGGCCATGGATCAAACTCTTTGAGCCTGGAACCACTTCATTTCAATTAATGAAGTGTAAGTGCTCCCGGGACAAAACAAAGAAAACACCAAGCAGCCCTTAAATAACACCAAGCATTTCCAGTAAAACACCAAGTATTTAAGTTTGCACCATGTTAAACTTAAAAATGCAAAATGACTTCAATTGTTCAACATGAAATGATAAATGGAAATTAGTTCCAATATCCATGCCTGCAAGTATAATTTGTAAGTAATCTCATGTAAACACTTGATGACTATCATAAGGTCAATTAAATATTATTTTGGTGTTAATAGAATTAGTTGGGCAGAAAGCCTAGATGGCATAAAAAAAAAGATGTACTGTGCTCTGCAAGTCAAATATATATATAGTGTTATAATTTGTCAAGATGTACCTCTGGCAGTAGAACAAGACTTAGAAAAGAAATAAATGGCTATGTCAATAACTTGTATGGTATTTTGATTTCTGTTTGATTTAAATTCCCTCTGATAAAAAAAAGAGAAACAATTGTATATCATCAAATATATGATTGTCTTAATTTGTTTGTACACTGATATGATTATATTGGTAAGTCCAGGGTCATGGGAAAAATATTTGGAAATTATATAAATATTCAAATATAAAAGAAATGGGGTTTAGTGGTGAATTCCTCTTGAATGTTTAAAAAAAAAATCTATGTGTTTTAGAGTGAGGGTCACCACAAGCTCAGCTAGCATCGCACGCGCCTTTAATCGCGCATCGCTCGAGAACGCCTCAACTCGAAACCCTAGATGAAGCTGCCGAGGCTACAGCCCCCTGCTCGCGCGCGAAACCATCGACGAATTGCCGCTTGTCGACCATCCACTAAACCCAGTCGCGAGCCCCCATTGCCTCAAAATTCGCGATCGCCCAATTCAATCGAAGACATTTTTTTGTTTTGATTTTCGTACGAGCTTTTGGTTTTGAATTCGATTTAATTTTTGTTTGGAACCAGATATTTGAAATCGAAAATAAAAGAGGAGGAATGAATTTTGAACGAGCTGGCTATTGGATTTTGAATTAATTTGAACTGCTCGAATTCGAGAAGAGGGAAGAACGCGGCCATTATTTGATCTCGAACGAGATGGTTTTCTTTTGAATGAAGAAAATGTTCGTTCGTTTTGAACGAATGGAGAGGAGACAAGAGAACGTGATTAAGCAGAGAAAAAGTAAGTTGGTATTGAAAAGTTGATTAAAAATATATATTTTTATATTCAAAAATATCCCGTTATATTATATCAGCGCGTTTGCTTATCGTACGATCACACGGCAGCTCCAATCACCACGAAAATTGAAATTCGATAATAAAACAATATTACGGATCCAATGGAACTGGTTTCATCGAATTCCGAGACTGTGCCCCGGAACGCTATTTTTAAATATCGAATTAAACGATAAAATTCAAAACTAAACAAAACGGTTTCAAATTCAATTCTGAAAGTTCGATTACCTTCAGAATTATCAATATAAATTTTCAAAGCCTTGAAAATATTTTTAATCGGCTTAAAATTGAAGATTCAAATTTTTATTCAACTTTCAATATATTAAATTTTATAATTTAATCGCCAAATTCATAGTTATATTGGATATTCAAGCTAAACCAATATTCAAATATTTAAAATTAACTAAATATTTTATTTTCAAATGTTCAAAAATTCTGGCTCGTTACACAACTTGCTAAGTGACGTGTGAATGTTAACATTCGAATAGTTCGGTGTTAATTGCTGACCAAATTTACACCCAAGAGTTACACAACTGAAATGATGAATTCCCTTAAGACCGAATGATTTAATTAGTTTATAATTGTTATAAATAAATTAAATTAATTAATATTTATGAAATATTAATTATAAAATTTGAATATGGATTGAGAAATAAAAATTGTTATATATTTATAATAGTTATAAACGTACCAATCGATATATGATATCGATAAGCGATTAAATTGGATTTAATTGCATAGCATTTGGGCTTGGGATTAAATGGGTTTAAAGCCCATCATTAAGGCTACAAATTTCGGTTTTGACAAGTTATTAGAGGCAGCTAAAACTTAGGATTAGAGCTAGAGACGGATGGCTAAGATTAAGAGAGAATAAGTAATGAGATTGTCCTAATATCTCTCTTGTACAAGGCTATATATATGGATCTCTAAACCCTCAATCAAAAACAACTTTTGGCTACCATAATTATCAAGTTTGCTGGCCGAAAATAATCCCCATATCAGTTCTAAGAATCTCAAATCAATTCATGTTAAGTAAAAGCACTATTTGAAAGAAAAGGTCGACGATTCCAAACTTGCAATCTGACGGATCGAGCATAACTAGAGAAGGGAATTCATTGATTCAAGTGGACTCAAAGGCATCATCAATTGGTATTTTATTTATATGTTACAGTAATCATATCATATTTTATGAATTAATATTGATTAATCTCAAATCTATATATATATATATATATATATATATATATATATATATTAATGTTGTATATCTTGTTAGGTGAGATTTTCATAGGTATATGTAGTTGTCACAAATTAGTTTCGCTATGGGCATGGTTATATTATTATGTGTTATAATTTATGTATAAAAAAAATCTAATTTTCTATAAAAAATTAAATTTTGTCATTATTAATTATTTTATGTATATTTATATATTAATTCAAATATAGACTAATTTATATTTTAAACATATAATTACATATATGTATATTTATAATGTATTTATAGCTTGGAATTTTTCCTTACACCTATTTATGCATAATATGAATTATCAAATTCGAAAATAAATTTTTTATATATATAAATTATTTTAAATTATCTTTTATTAATTATTTTAATTGTTTATTATATCTAAAATAATTACTGCACTGAAAATTCGATTTTATATTTTTAAAAATTATTACATCTATAAAGTAACAATGGAAAAATTTTCAGAATTTTTTTTAATATTTATTATTTTTAATAATTAAATTACTTCGGTTGAACATTTCTTTTATTTATTAAAAATAATATTTTATTTCAAAAAATCATGAAAAAATATTTAAACCTGTATTTATGAACCTAAATTTTAAAAAAAATTAAATTTGATTTTTTAATAATTATTACTAATATTTATAATTATTATGATCAAAACTATTTATTATATATATATAATAATGATTAAATTATAAAATTATTTTTTTTATGTTTTTATGCTAATTTTGATTTGGAAATAATTTTAAAATATATATAATTATATTTTAAGTATTTGAATGTAATTAATTATTCATATATATACATTTTATTTAACCTTATATATATATATATATATAATTTTAATTATATATATATGTATGTATGTATAATTTTATATGTTTAATTATGTACATATATTTATACAAATGTTTCAAATTATATATATATATATATTTAATTTTGAGACTTTTAGTTATAAAATATATTTTAAATATATATATACGTATTTATATAAATATACTTTGCACTATAGATTTATGCACATATTTAAACAACATACAATACATACGACATGAGCTAATGTGTTTGTTGCGATGTAAATCCCAACATCTATATACGGGCATGTTATACCTTTCACGGATTATTATGTTACACATGCACACACATATGTATATGTATATGATACATGTATATATATATACTAAATCATTCAAATTAACTTTACATTACAAAATACTTGAATTTAAATAAAATACATGATTTTATTTTAAACAAATTTAGAATTATTCTAAATGAATTAGACTTCATAGGCCCAATAAAGATCCAATGGGATAAAAAAATTTGAAATACACCCACTACTACCGCTGTGGGCTGGCCCAGTTCCAACACATTATGGGGTTGAAAAATGAATTGGCTAAGGCTACATTACCTCATATCAGGGATCCTTGTGATGCTGTAGTAGAGATGGCTCTAAGACACGAGGAAATTATTGCTTCGGTGGAGACAAATAAGGCGAAGGAGGTCCAGGTAGGGCAGAGTCAGAAAAGAAAGTTCTTTCCTAACAAGGGAGCCCAGAAGGGTGGAGCCGTGAAGAAAGGAAAGCCATAAATTCTCTGTTTTAAGTGCGACAAGAAAGGGCATTTTGCGAATTAATGTTGTTCTGGAGAGGCAAAGAAAGTGACTGGGAAGAAGAGTATCAAATGCTTTGACTTCGACCAGATTGGTCATTACAACAACCAATGCAAGGAGCCTGCTAAGGATGGAAAGGGCAAAGTATATACATTAGAGCTAGCTACCTCAAGACCTACGACAAAGGAAAAAGGGAAAGTAGTGTTGGGAGGTACACTTATGATTCTTGGTATGGCAGTTAGTGTTCTGTTTGATACTGGTGCATCACATTCTTTTATATCTCGTTGTTTGGTAGATAAGCTTAACCTAGAACCCTCATACCTAGTTACTTCCTTAAGGGTTACAAATCCGATAGGAGGGTATGCAACAGTTGGGATGAGATGTGACCACCTAAATTTTGACTTTTTAGGTCATACTTTTGTTTGCAGTTTGCATGTGTTTGATTTCGTAGGATTCAAAATTATTTTGGGTATGAATTGGTTAAGTAAGTATGACACTAGGATATTTTTCCATGATGAGAAAATATCGCTTAGACACCCAGACTGTAGGGAGCGGATTGTGTATACGTTGAAAACTCTAGCTGTGAGGTAAGTGCTTTCTTGGGTGTTGTAGAGATAGAAGACAAGCTGAATCGAGTTTTTATGATTAGAGAATTCGCAGATATTTTTGAACCCGTGGTAGGATTGCCACCGAACTGAGTCATTGAGTTTCAGATAGGTTTGGTGTCTCGAGCAGAACCGGTGAGTAGACCTCCAAGCAGGATGACACCTACCGAAATGAGGGAGCTCAAGGTGCAGTTGGTGGATTTGGAAGGCAAGAGTTTTGTTAGACCTAGTAGTTCATCTTGGGGAGCAGCCGCAATGTTTGCTAAAAAGCCGGACGGATCGTTAATGTTATGTATTGATTATCGTAAGTTGAATGAGAAAACGGTAAAGAATCGATATCCATTGCCTAGGATAGACGATTTCTTCGATCAGTTAAGTGGAGTCAAGATATTTTCACAATTGGATTTAGCGACAGGTTTCTATTAGCTTAGAGTGGCAGACGATAGTATTCCTTTGATGGGGTTTAGAACCAGATATGGATCATACGAATGGTTAGTGATGCCATTCGAACTGGCTAATGCGCCAACTTTATTTGTAGATTTGATGAACCGGATTTTCCAAGAGCACTTGGATAGGTTCGTATTGGTTTTCATAGATGATATTTTGGTGTACTCTAAGGATGAAAGAGAGCATGAAGTTCAACTTAGAGTAGTGCTTGAAACGCTGATGCAGCATCAGCTAAAGGCGAAATTCTCGAAATGTCATTTCTGGAAGAAAGAAGTGAAGTTTCTTGGCCATGTAGTTTCATAGAATGGATTATCAGTAGATCCTACTAAAATTGAGGCCGTGAATAGTTGGAAGAGACCAGAAACGGTGACTGAGATAAGAAGTTTTCTGGGATTGGATGGTTACTATCGGAGGTTTATTAAGGATTTTTCGCGGACAGTGGCGCCTATGACTAAGCTAACTCAAAAGGATGCGAAGTTCGTTTGGACCAATAAGTGTGAGGAGGCATTCCAGAAGCTAAAACACTTATTGATTAATGCACCTGTGTTGGTATTCCAAAGGGGAATCAGGATTTGGTGGTGTACACGGATGCATGTGGGACTGGGTTAGGAGTTGTGTTAATGCAGAGAGGTATAGCAATTGCCTATGCTTCTCGACAGCTTATACCGCTTGAAGTCAGATACCCAACCAATGACTTGAAGTTAGTTGCGGTGATTTTTGCACTGAAGGTGTGGAGACATTATCTTTTGGGAGAAAGATTTGAGTTGTATACGGATCATAAGTCGTTGAAGTATTTGTTCTCTCAGAAGGAGCTAAACATAAGATAGCAGAGGTAGTTAGAGTTCTTAGCTGCTTATGATTTCGGTATTGAGTATACACTGGGGAAAGGCAACAAGGTTGCAGATGCACTTAGTAGAAAAATCAGAATTTGGTGTTAGCGATGATAATTGAGTGGAAAGATTTGGAAGCGTTAGTAACTTGCAGGGTACAGTAGAGAACTAAGAGTAGTTCAAGTACAGAAACTGTTTTGTTGTCATGTTTGGAAGTTCGACCAGTTACGATCGAAAAGGTTGCTTCTAAACAGTTAGAGGATCCAGTGTTGGCTGAACGGATCAGAAAGCTGAGAGATAGAACGGAGAGCGATGACTTGAAGAATTTTAGTCTTGACCAATATTAGTGGTTGAGAAAGAAAGGAAGATTGTGTGTGCATCGAATGTGAGAGACATTAGGAAGGAAGTTTTGGAGGAATGTCATCGTTCGAAGTTCACTATTCATCCGGGAGGAACAAAGATGTATCAGGACATGAAGAGAAGTTTCTTCTAGGAAGGTATGAAGAGGGATGTAGGCTTATGGGTGAAGCAGTGTTTGAACTGCCAACAGGTAAAAGCCGAACATCAGAAGCCAAGTAGGTTGCTTCATCCTTTGGACATTCAAGTGTGGAAATGAGATTCTATTTCTATAGATTTCATTGACGGGTTGCCAAGGTCAAATAGAGGAAATGAAAGCATATGGGTCATCGTGGACAGGTTGACCAAGAGTGTCCATTTCATTCCAATTAAGTCAACAAAAACGGCGTCTGTGTTTGCGAAGTTCTTTATGAAGAATGTAGTTAGACTGCACCACTACAAGAAAATATACTTTTGATGGCAACATAGGATAGCATGGGAAGTCATCTCGCTGTCTTTCTATTATTTGTTCTATAAAAATACACCGTTACACGCTATATTATTATGCCGGCTATCAAAACAAAAAACTTAAGCGGTAAAACTTTTCATTCCCTCGCGTTTTGTTTATTCACCAAAACCCCTTTTTTCGATTTCACTCAGAAAACCCTATCTTCTTCCTTTCTTCCCCGATTCGAACTCTAAATCATCACAACCAAACTTGACTTGGAAACTCTATCTCCCCTCTCTTTTTTGGCTTTACTCTGATAACCCTAACTCAGGTATGTTATTTTGTCATTGTGCATGATTTAATCAATTCAACAAGTTTTCATTATTTTATCTTTGCTAGACTGATTGGTCTAGTATATTTACCACACCAATCGATTGGTATTGTTTAACTCCACTATTAAGATTTTTGATAGTATTTTATGGATTTCAGATGTTAATTATTCTAGAAGGTGCTTCCTTTATCTGTAGTAGGATTATAAAGAAAGGACAATTTGATTTGGAAATTTTATGTGGTTTTTTCTAGTACGTAGGGTAACTTGTGAACTTGTAGAATCAGAAGATGACTCTTAATTGGTCTAGTTATTTACCTATTTGAAACTGTGCTTCCTGAAACTGAAGACGATTCATAAAGATTGTTGATGATTTTGTTGAATCTGTTAGTTTCATCCCTCAATTTAATGAATATTATAATTTCATTCATGCTTTTTTGGCTTAATATGCCTCCATGCGGTTCCAGATTTGCATGAGGCTTATAGGAAACAAGAACATAGGTTGCATTTTGAAATAATAGATTAAATAAGGTATGTATCATATATGCTTATTTAGGTTAATTCTATATTTTGTTTCATACTTTAACAGTGCATATAAAGGTTTTTGTCATCATAGGATATACACAACATTTTAGTTGGTCAACATTAAAACAACTCATCAGCTATATTATTGTCTGCAACTTTGGCTAAGTTGCTAGTAATTATTGGTTTAACTGTGTGTTGGAGAAACATTTTGAACTCACAACGTATTGCTGAAACTATCTACTAAAAGTAAGGTTAAAGTGACATCTCATATAAATTATCTAATCAATTTGGAAAAGTTGATGGGATTCTAATTTCGGTTTAAGGTCAATTCCTTCAGTGCTCTGTAGTTGTTTGGATTCCAGTAGTGGATTTTTTAGGGGTGTTGTGAACAGTTTGACACTGGCTATCATTTTGACTTTGAGCTTTCTTTGCTTACCATCTCTAACGTATATTCTTTTATTGGCTGTAGCTAATTTCACCTATTTAATCCATATATTATATGTGTATTTTTCATAGTATAATGCTTCTCTTATGTCCATGCTTTACTATATAAATATATGAGGTTTGTTAAAGAATAATCATATGCGTTAGTTTGTATGGTTTGTTCAAACTTTGGAGTGAAATGTAAATATATTTTTATAAATATAAATGTGTAGTGTGTGTTTATAGTCAAGTGTGTTCTGTTGTGTATTTCACGCAAGCGTACATATGAGTTTTTTTAAGTGTTGGGTATTGTGTGTTTACAATGATGTGTACATGCAGCCATGTATGTGATTGTATGTTATAATGTACCCTATGTTGATGCCTTTGCTGTGTATTCCCTGCATGCATGGAGTAAGGGTTGTGGTTGTGTGAGTATCTATATTTATTCATAATCATAAATGTTCCCTGTTTTGTTCATAAAATGCTGGGTCTTGCACATGAATGGACACACTTAGTTGTGAATATACCTAGGTTGCAGCACTTTCTATTTTATCATCTCTGTTTCATAGCTTATTAGTATACTTGTGACGACCCGTAATTTCGAGTAGTTTAAGATGACAATAATCCACACATGTCAACGTAAATTACTCATAACTACGAATTATCAATGGAGTTTATAAATGAAAATCAACACATATCATAGACACAGAATAAGTTACAAAGTTCGCAGCGGAATACAAATAGTACATAAGTAGTTCATGAAGCTACTCAATAAGTTACAACAAAGTTCCAAATCAAAAGAGCTGAAATAGAAATACATAGATGTCTAATAATAGTACATGCAAACTGAAATAGGGAAATAATAGATAGATGGGGTCTTCAAAGTCTTCGGCTCCTCAAAATAGTGCAATCCTCAGGCTGACCCGAGCATACAGAAAGCAAACACTCGAGTCAGGACTAATGTTCTTATCAAGTCAAATAACTCAAGTGCAATAAGATACAATGTAACTCAAGGTAATTATGGTATTTCCTCCTTGAGGATCCGTTAAATCATTCAAAAAAGTAGAATACGCTATATATGTAATGTCTATCAAGTAAAATAAATATTTTTCATAGTGTTAAGGCTTTACATTGATCCCCCTTAACACATTTTTAAGCCCTAGTGTACAGTTTGCATATAACACACCAGTAAACCGTCGGTGGATAGTGACGCGCCGTGATACACTAACACAAAATCAAAATCGTAGTGGTCGCGCATAAGGTTAAAAGTATGACAAGGCACGTGAGGCAATGCCCAAGGTAGGATACTACCGTTTCGCGTCTCCGGCTGGTGGTAACGCATCGCTGCTACGATCGCCCACCGCATCACATCACTCCCAAATCAAGGGTGATCACCAATCGACAACAAAGTAGATATAGTATACGAAGGAGTGTGAATGCTAGAGGTAGCTAACCTCACTGGCACGGGTATGGCTCCTGTTTTAGTCATTTCAAATTTGACACGAGTGTCAAGGCATCCATTAACGTTCTCTTACTTCAAATCAGCAACGTACATCAAGTCCAACCACTTCGTTCTGGATCAACTCCACGAATATAGTTATTAAAGTGGTTCCGGTATCGACAGAGAGTATGTCCATATCCGACCCCGGTCTCTTTAATAACTAACGTTATTATTTCACCGATTGGTCATTTAATTTAACAAAATTTGTTTTCATTCGATATAATTTTTCACCCATTCACGAATAAAGAATCCATCATTCACTTTCAAAATATTATTTCATCCGAAATTTAGTTGACAAAATTCGAATTAGTTACAATTTCCAATTAGATTTAGTTTCAATCAATTATTTAATTTTACCAAATTAAATATTTGAACACGTGCCATTTATCAATTTCTTAGGTTTCAATTCAACTTAGTTTCAAGTCTAGTATCTACATTTCAAAACTCATTTATTTACCAATTTAATTAAATTATCAATTTATTAAGTTAGAAAAATTTCAATCTACTATTAAATTCCCAATTTAATTTATAACAAGATACAAATGTATTCCTATCACTTAATAATTTACCCACTTGAACAATTTATAAAATTTTATTACGACAAATCTTATAATTTCATTCTAAACAATTTCTTAATAAAATTCCCCTTTAAACAATTTCACAAATTTAGTTTTACACAAAATTAATTAAGATAAAGTCTTGATTTTTAAATTCTTAAATTTTATCTTAACTTTATTATGATTCAAAACATCCCAAATTCCATTTTCCACAACGTTCATTTTTATTTAAGTCAATTCAAGTGTTTTTAGAATCTATTCCATTCACATTATTCCTAATCAATTTAAATAAATTCCAAAACCATTTTTATTTATTTTTATTTTAAGAATACACTTAAAAAATTTTCAAAATTTGTTCATTTGTTTTTTATTTCTAAAAATCCATTTACCATAATTTTAAAATCAATTCATTTGTTTGTTTTTAAATAATAGTTTCAAAAATCAATTTATTTGACCAAATCGGTGATTTTTATTTTAAATTTTCTAACCTAGGCCAAGTGATTTAAATTTTTGGGTATATATCAATTCAACCCTTATCCAAATTTGGATTTCAAGGTTTTTTTTTTGGTTCACAATCATATATATAATATGGGAACTTGCAGTGTTATAACAGGGATGGTGTCAAAGTAAATTACATAAAGTAAATGCATAAATTAAATAAACAATCATCACAATATTCATATTGGTTAATATTATCAATTTCGTATAATTTCTAACACATATTACTATGTGAAGATGAGGTAAAATTTATGTACACAAATTCTATTCAAAAATTTATAGGTCAAAATTTTTCTAAGTGTTAACAACTGCTAATATTAACATATTACTCTAGTTGTCACTTCATATAAAATAATTCAAATGTCAAATTTTTCAGTAAAATTTGTTTATGCTATGAATTACTCAGAAAAAAAAGTGTCGGGTCAATCCGAGTAATATAGCTCGTCATTTCATGTGATTTACAACTCAATTTCTACAAATTTGAACTTGTTCGAACAGGTCTGGGTTCAACTTGGTGACAGTTTTTCAGGTACTGTAATGGTGTTCAAATGTCATGAAATTTTACAGGCATAAAGTTCAAGATGTCTACTTTAAACTGCAAAAAGATTTACTTCATTTGGGTAAAAGACCAGAGAGTTATGACGTCTCAAAGTTGGACTCAGGCTCTGTTTTTACACTAAAGTTCAGAGTTTAAATTGGTTTCGGGTGCTACTTTCAGATATATTTTGCACAACCAAACGACAGTATTTTTCTGTAAAAATTTGCAGAATTAAACTATGAAACATTGTCCATTTTTCACAATTGGAATCGTCAAATTCCGGTGAGCCATTAGTGAGATACAAGGCCTTAAAGTTGGGGTTTTATCGCCGTTTCAGCACTTAGAAAAATTTACTGTTTTCACAATTTCAGTTATAACTAAATTTAACCAACAATTCACTACAACATCCATATACAAACATATTAACAAGCAAGAACATTAGTCGTGAACGATATTCACCTTTCGTGTTTAGTGAAACTAGATCGACGAAGACGAGAAGAGGCACGAATAGAAGCACGGTGATTCCTACTAGAACTCAACTTGAAAAATCCAACTAATTTCGATGAACAAGGCTCGCTGCGATCAAATGGAAATGAACACAATTTAGTATTATAACCAAATATACATATATTCATATGTATACAATTATGGGTATAGTACTTACACTACAACACGAGTAAGAGGGAGGCTAGTGTGATGTAGCACGAGCGATGAGTTGATGGAGTTGTTGTTGAGGTCAAGGCGGAGCAGTGGGAGGCGTTTGCGGGTGTGATGGAGGGTGGCGAACTGGAAGGAGGGCGCGCGCGTTGTTGGCGCTGGGCGGCGGAGGAGTGGGGCGCGCTGTAGTGGGTTGCGGGAGGTGCAGCGGGGTGTTGGATGGCTGGGCGTGAGCTGGGCAGGGAAAGAGGGAGCTTTACTTGATGAGTTTGGGTTCTTCCCTTTTTTTTTCTTTTTGAGTTATAAATTTTTTTGCTGTTTGAATGAAAAGAGAAGTGAGGGGAGGAAGTATACGGATGTTGAAGGCAGGTTTATTTTTGAGGAGATGAGTTGTACAGTGTACAGTGTATGGCAGCAGCACCTCTTCTGCTGGCCAATAGGAGAAGGAGGTGGGTAATCATGTTATGGGGAAGCCCAAAAGGCTTAGATTTTATTCTGAGGGGTGGAGATATTGTCTCAGGTGTGGACGGCTGATGTGGCAGTGACGGGGCAGCTGAGGTGGAAGGTGAGGTGGCTGCTGAGTTGGAAAAAGTGTGCACCGATACGGACGACGTTTTACTCATTTCGTCGCGAACCGGGTGTCAAAATACGCAAATGAATATACCGAAAAATTCGCCGCGACGAGACGGTCGCAATGGTATACAGATATTTGCGTTTCGACAGACGGATCAAAATGGCGGTAGGGACGCTGATTTCTCTGATTTGAATTTAAGTATATTTGCTCTATGTTTGAAGCTGAAACAAAATTAGCCATAACTTCTTCGTTTCTTTACCGAATTTGATAATTTTGGATGTTTTGGAAAGCTTAGAAACTTAGCTACAACTTTTTATCTATTTATTTTGTCTGATTTCGGAGTTATCTATGTTAAAATTCCAATTATTCGTCGCTGTCCTCCAAATGCATAAGTTCAGTCTAAGTTTGATGTTTTCAATAAAATGATCATAACTTTTGAACCAATGATCGGAATTCGATGATCTTGGTCATTCTGGAAACCTTGAATTATATGCAACAACTTTCATTCAGATTGTTTTAAACAATTTCAATGTTTGCTAGCTCAAAATAGCGGATTTTATCCACTGTCCTGTGTTTTGTTCCATGTTTTAGTGCACTTATTGTTTTCAAACCACTTGAAAATTGTTTTGCATCGTTAAAATGAGCAAACGGAATCGGAATTGGATGAAACGAATTGCGTTATTTTTATTAGAAAACTTTCTACGACTTTTCTGTGAAAAAAAAATTGGATTTTAAATTTGGACAAATTTCACTAAACGGCTTGCTAATTGACGTACAAAATTTGTGAACGTACAAATTTTGTATATTTCAAAAATTAAAATTTTATTCAGGCGACTTCATTTAGACGTATTCACTATTTAAATTTTTAATTTCATATTCTTGGTTTAAATTTTTAAGTCATTAACGTTTATTTGTTTATTTTTCATGAAAATTCAACTCAACTTTCATTAAATTTTTTTTTATTAGCTCCGAAATTCAGGTTGTTACAATCTCCCCTACTCAAAACTTTTCGTCCTCGAAAAGGAACAAGATAGAAGAATAGAATAAAATAGAGCAGAAAGATATAACAGATTTGAAATAAGGTGTACCTGTCATTGTTTCAAACAATTCGGGATTTGAATCGCGAACACTCTCCTCGGTTTCCCAAGTGCAATCACGATCATCGGTGCTCCATTGAACTTTGATTAGATTGACTGTCTTTCTTCTAAGCTGCTTCGTACCTCTATCGACAATACGAAGTGGTGTACGCTCAACAGTGAGATTTGGCTCAATATCTAGATCTTCCAATAGAGCTGGTTGAACAATCATGGATGGGTCGTGCAAGCATTTCTGAAGATTAGAGACATGGAAAACATCGTGCACGCCAGAAAGTTTTTCTGGTAATTCAACTCTATAAGCTAATGTCCCAATCCTTTCAGAGATGCGGAAAGGTCCAATGAATCTAGGAGCTAGTTTTCCCTTCCTTCCAAAGCGGATTACATTTTTCAATGGAGAAATTTTGAGAAACACTTGATCTCCCACCGAAAATTCTAGATCCTTCCTTCTTCTGTCGGCGTATTTCCTTTGCCTACCTTGAGCGATTTTCATATTCCTTCTGATTTCTTCTACTTTCTCAGAGGCTTCCATAATCATATCGGGACCAAGCATGATTCGGTCGCCTGATTCTATCCAACAAGCTGGAGATCTACACAGTCGTCCGTATAGAGCCTCGAATGGAGCCATCTTGATGGTAGCCTGAGTTTTTAAAGATAAAATTCATTGGTTGACAATTTATTATCATCTTTATTATTTTAAATTCAAATTTATTACCTGGTAGTTGTTGTTATAAGTGAATTCAACAAGATGAAGGTGGTCTTCCCAAGATCCACCGAAGTCTAAGATACACGCTCTAAGAAGGTCTTCGAGAATTTAATTTACCCTCTCGGTTTGCCCATCAGTCTGAGGATGGTAGGCGGTACTCAGATTCATCCTAGAGCCCAATAAATTTTGGAATGCTTCCCAAAATTTGCTAGTGAATATGGGATCTCTATCGCAAACAATGCTAGTAGGAACACCATGAAGTCGAACAATCTCCTTCATGTAAATCTCAGCTAAACTCGAAGCTGTACGAGTAGCTTTTACTGGGATAAAATGAGCCGACTTGGTCAGTCTGTCTACGATTACCCATATGCTCACATTACCTCTTCTGGTTCTTGGCAAACCATCTATGAAGTCCATAGATATCTGTTCCCACTTCCAACTAGGAATCTCAAGTGGTTGTAGCAAACCGGCAGTCTTCTGGTGACTAGCTTTTACTTGTTGGCAAGTAGCACATCTAGTAATGAAAGTAGAAATATCACGCTTCATTCCACTCCACCAGTATAGTTTCTTCATATTCTGAAACATTTTATTGACTCCTGGATGGATAGAGAGTACGGAATGATGGTTTTCTTTAAGCACTTCCTGCCTTAGACCATCAACATTTGGAACACAAATTCGATTATTGATTTTCAAAACTCCATCTCTATCGATATGTGCACCCCAGTCCTTATTCTCACCACCTTCTTTGTTAAGAATAACTTCTTTGATATGCTTGAGCAACGTATCCTCATATTGTTTAGCCACAATGCGGTCCATAAGAGTTGGGGAGATAACAAGCTGATACATCATCGCTTCAACAAGATTATTAAGCATTGCATTGTTTCTACTCAAAGCGTCGGCTACCACATTAGCCTTGCCCGGAGTATAATCGATGTCAAGGTCATATGAAGCTAGAAATTCGAGCCATCGAACTTGTCTTTGGTTGAGATCTTTTTGGGAGAAGATATACTTGAGAGATTTGTGATCGATGAAGAGTTCGAATTTAGTTCCCAAGAGATGGTGTCTCCATAGCTTTAGAGCAAAGACAACTGCAAGGAGTTCTAGATCATGGGCTACATAGTTGACCTCGTGGATCTTTAATTGTCGCCCGCATAGGCAATGACTTTACCATGTTGCATTAGGACGGCTCCTAATCCTTCTCTGCAAGCATCTATGTATACGGTTAATCCTTCGCTCCCATCAATAACAGTGAGGACAGGGGCGGAGGTTAGCTTGCGTTTGAGCTCATTGAAAGCGGCTTCACACTTCTCGTTCCAATTGAATTTTACACCCTTTCGGGTTAATGCAGTGAGAGGTGAAGAAATTCGAGCAAATTTTTTTATGAATCTTCGATAATACCCCGCAAGACCTAAGAAGCTACGGATATCCGTAGGAGTCTTGGGAGTTTCCCAATCCTGCAAATTCGAGAGAAGTGAATTTCGAATTTAATAAGATATGAAGGTTTGGTTTAAAAGAAAGAATAAGATAGAGCTTACATTGATTACGGCGATCTTAGCTGGATCGACCGAAATCCCATTTTCAGAAACAACATGACCAAGGAATCTGACTTCATCTCTCCAAAAGTGGCATTTGGAGAACTTGGCCTTCAACTGATGATTTTGAAGAGTTTCAAGAACGAACTTTAGGTGTTTTTCGTGCTCCTTCTCGGTTTTAGAAAAGACCAATATATCATCAATGAAAACTAGAACAAATTTGTTGAGAACATCTTGAAATACTCGGTTCATGAGGTCCACAAAATAAGCTGGAGCATTAGTTAAGCCGAACGGCATAACTAACCATTCATAGAAGCCATTTTCTGTACAGAAAGCTGTCTTAGGAATGCTTTCCTCAGAAATTCTGAGTTGATGGAAACCGGTTGCAAGATCGAGTTGAGAAAATACTTTGGCTCCATGGAGCTAATCGAACATGTCATTGATACGAGGCATGGGATAGCGGTTCTTGTGGGTGAGCTTGTTCAGCTCTCGGTAATCTACGCACATCCTTAATGAGCCATCAGATTTTGTGACGAAAACGACTGCTGCTCCCCATTCTGATCGGCTTCTCCGAATGAGTCCTTTAGAGAATAGATCTTCAATTTGGACTTTCAATTCATTTTTCTCTTTGGGTGCCATTCTTCTTGGAGGGAGAACTACGAGTCTAGCTCCAGGAATTAGATCAATGCGAAACTCAATTTCGCGGTGAGGCGGTAAAGAAGTGACTACACCGAATACATCTGGGAAGAGTTTGACAACCGGAGTAGAGCCAAGGTCATCAAGATGAGAGTCAAGTGAGAAAATAAAACTTCCCACACATTCTTGAGGTGATTTGCATTTGATTATCAAAGGTGTACCCTTGTCATCGATTAGAGAGACAATACGGTCCTTGCAAGAAATAACTGCTTTGAATTTTTTTAGCCAATCCGCACCAAGTAATATATCAAAAGCATCGAAGCCAAGGACATAGAAATTTGCAGTGAATGAATGTCGGCCTGTTGTGAGCCTTACTTCTTCACAAATCATATGCAGATGGGCGGGACCGCCAATTGGATTTGATACACGTAAAGATTTGGATGCATATTCGGGTTTTAGAATCTGTTCAAGTTTGTTGCATAAATGTGTAGATACGAAACTATGAGATGCACCAGTATCAAATAAAACACGAACAGGGCTAAGATGTAAAGAGAAGGTGCCTTGAAGAGTACCTTTTTCGTCATCTGGCTTAGGAGCTGAGGTGGAAATAGCAACTGGGGTGGAAATAGCAAAGACTCCAGAAGGTGTGCCCCGCTTCTGAAAAGGACAGTCCTTCTTGATATGGCCCGGTTGCAAACATACGTGGCAAAGGTCTTTCCTAGTCTGCTGTGGTGGTGGAACTGCAGCTCTTGCTGAAACTGGGCAGCTATTGGCATAATGCCCCTTCTGGTGGCAGTTGAAGCAGGTGATGGAAGAGATGTCAATAGGCTTCTTCTGAGAATAGCCTATGCCAGTGGTCCTCTGCCAATTCTTCTTCTGTTGCTCGAAGTTTGGCTTCCTCTTCCCAGTATGGCTGGAAGACGGCTGAGAAATAGGGGCTTTTCCCCCCGGTGTAACCTTCAGATTCTCATATCTGAGGGCCATGTCCATCAAGGCTGTGAAGGTGCCATGAATGTGACTAGTGAGGTAGCTCTAGAATTCTGGACGAGCTCCTGAAATGAACTTCTCATTTTTCTTGAGAGGTGTGTCGATCAAGCTGAGACCAAATCTGGATAGCTCGTTGAACTTGCGCTCATACTCTGAAATAGTCATGTTTCCCTGTCGGAGATCCATGAAAGTCCGGTAAAGTTGGGATTTCCCGGCTTCGGGCATCCACTGAGTGATGAATGAGTCCCTATACCATGGTATGAGGTTGAGTCAAAATTTGAAGAAATAGAAACAATTGAAAAGGAATTTCTTATAATATAATTTCACCTAAACTGGGCCCAAGTGATGTCTTCCTCGGCGGTCTGGGCGGTAACGGATTCCCACCAATCATGGGCGGCATCCTGAAGTTGCCATGCGGCAAGCTGGCGCTTCTGCGTGTCTGTAACCTCTAGCCCGGTAAATATCCTCTCAATGCTCTTAATCCACTGCTGGGCTTCTATGATGCCCTCGGAACCTGTGAATTTGGTTCCTCCTAGTTGAGAGTACTCCTTACTAAGGATGGTGAAACGGACAGCTAGGGCTGGTGCAACGGGTGCAATGACTGGTGCAACGGGTGCAGGTGCATTTCCACGACCCCTACAACGAACATTCCTACGGTTGCTCATCCTGAAAAGTTAAGAGTGGATTAGAATCAAAGATAGATAAATTTAACTTAAGGAATCTTAAGCAAATTAATTCAAGCTACGGAAGTGGATACAAATGAATAGAATTTGAAAGAGATTTGAAGCTTAAAGCATGTGTTCTCAATGGTGATTTCTACTCATTCTAGGGTATGATTACCCCATCTCTAATGAGTTTAAACTCCACAGCTAAGGTTTTCGGGAACCAAAGCTCTGATACCAACTGTGACGACCCGTAATTTCGAGTAGTTTAAGATGACAATAATCCACACATGTCAACGTAAATTACTCATAACTACGAATTATCAATGGAGTTTATAAATGAAAATCAACACATATCATAGACACAGAATAAGTTACAAAGTTCACAGCGGAATACAAATAGTACATAAGTAGTTCATGAAGCTACTCAATAAGTTACAACAAAGTTCCAAATCAAAAGAGCTGAAATAGAAATACATAGATGTCTAATAATAGTACATGCAAACTGAAATAGGGAAATAATAGATAGATGGGGTCTTCAAAGTCTTCGGCTCCTCAAAATAGTGCAATCCTCAGGCTGACCCGAGCATACAGAAAGCAAACACTCGAGTCAGGACTAATGTTCTTATCAAGTCAAATAACTCAAGTGCAATAAGATACAATGTAACTCAAGGTAATTATGGTATTTCCTCCTTGAGGATCCGTTAAATCATTCAAAAAAGTAGAATACGCTATATATGTAATGTCTATCAAGTAAAATAAATATTTTTCATAGTGTTAAGGCTTTACATTGATCCCCCTTAACACATTTTTAAGCCCTAGTGTACAGTTTGCATATAACACACCAGTAAACCGTCGGTGGATAGTGACGCGCCGTGATACACTAACACTAAATCAAAATCTTAGTGGTCGCGCATAAGGTTAAAAGTATGACAAGGCACGTGAGGTAATGCCCAAGGTAGGATACTACCGTTTCGCGTCTCCGGCTGGTGGTAACGCATCGCTGCTACGATCGCCCACCGCATCACATCACTCCCAAATCAAGGGTGATCACCAATCGACAACAAAGTAGATATAGTATACGAAGGAGTGTGAATGCTAGAGGTAGCTAACCTCACTGGCACGGGTATGGCTCCTGTTTTAGTCATTTCAAATTTGACACGAGTGTCAAGGCATCCATTAACGTTCTCTTACTTCAAATCAGCAACGTACATCAAGTCCAACCACTTCGTTCTGGATCAACTCCACGAATATAGTTATTAAAGTGGTTCCGGTATCGACAGAGAGTATGTCCATATCCGACCCCGGTCTCTTTAATAACTAACGTTATTATTTCACCGATTGGTCATTTAATTTAACAAAATTTGTTTTCATTCGATATAATTTTTCACCCATTCACGAATAAAGAATCCATCATTCACTTTCAAAATATTATTTCATCCGAAATTTAGTTGACAAAATTCGAATTAGTTACAATTTCCAATTAGATTTAGTTTCAATCAATTATTTAATTTTACCAAATTAAATATTTGAACACGTGCCATTTATCAATTTCATAGGTTTCAATTCAACTTAGTTTCAAGTCTAGTATCTACATTTCAAAACTCATTTATTTACCAATTTAATTAAATTATCAATTTATTAAGTTAGAAAAATTTCAATCTACTATTAAATTCCCAATTTAATTTATAACAAGATACAAATGTATTCCTATCACTTAATAATTTACCCACTTGAACAATTTATAAAATTTTATTACGACAAATCTTATAATTTCATTCTAAACAATTTCTTAATAAAATTCCCCTTTAAACAATTTCACAAATTTAGTTTTACACAAAATTAATTAAGATAAAGTCTTGATTTTTAAATTATTAAATTTTATCTTAACTTTATTATGATTCAAAACATCCCAAATTCCATTTTCCACAACGTTCATTTTTTTTTTAAATCAATTCAAGTGTTTTTAGAATCTATTCCATTCACTTTATTCCTAATCAATTTAAATAAATTCCAAAACCATTTTTATTTTAAGAATACACTTAACAAATTTTCAAAAATTGTTCATTTGTTTTTGATTTCTAAAAATCCATTTACCATAATTTTAAAATCAATTCATTTGTTCGTTTTTAAATAATAGTTTCAAAAATCAATTTATTTGACCAAATCGGTGATTTTTATTTTAAATTTTCTAACCTAGGCCAAGTGATTTAAATTTTTGGGTATATATCATTTCAACCCTTATCCAAATTTGGATTTCAAGGTTTTTTTTTTTGGTTCACAATCATATATATAATATGGGAACTTGTAGTGTTATAACAGGGATGGTGTCAAAGTAAATTACATAAAGTAAATGCATAAATTAAATAAACAATCATCACAATATTCATATTGGTTAATATTATCAATTTCGTATAATTTCTAACACATATTACTATGTGAAGATGAGGTAAAATTTATGTACACAAATTCTATTCAAAAATTTATAGGTCAAAATTTTTCTAAGTGTTAACAACTGCTAATATTAACATATTACTCTAGTTGTCACTTCATATAAAATAATTCAAATGTCAAATTTTTCTGTAAAATTTGTTATGCTATGAATTACTCAGAAAAAAAAGTGTCGGGTCAATCCGAGTAATATAGCTCGTCATTTCATGTGATTTACCACTCAATTTCTACAAATTTGAACTTGTTCGAACAGGTCTGGGTTCAACTTGGTGACAGTTTTTCAGGTACTGTAATGGTGTTCATATGTCATGAAATATTACAGGCATAAATTTCAAGATGTCTACTTTAAACTGCAAAAAGATTTACTTCATTTGGGTAAAAGACCAGAGAGTTATGACGTCTCAAAGTTGGACTCAGGCTCTGTTTTTACACTAAAGTTCAGAGTTTAAATTGGTTTCGGGTGCTACTTTCAGATATATTTTGCACAACCAAACGACAGTATTTTTCTGTAAAAATTTGCAGAATTAAACTATGAAACATTGTCCATTTTTCACAATTGGAATCGTCAAATTCCGGTGAGCCATTAGTGAGATACAAGGCCTTAAAGTTGGGGTTTTATCGCCGTTTCAGCACTTAGAAAAATTTACTGTTTTCACAATTTTAGTTATAACTAAATTTAACCAACAATTCACTACAACATCCATATACAAACATATTAACAAGCAAGAACATTAGTCGTGAACGATATTCACCTTTCGTGTTTAGTGAAACTAGATCGACGAAGACGAGAAGAGGCACGAATAGAAGCAAGGTGATTCCTACTAGAACTCAACTTGAACACTCCAACTAATTTCGACGAACAAGGCTCGCTGCGATCAAATGGAAATGAACACAAATTTAGTATTATAACCAAATATACATATATTCATATGTATACAATTATGGGTATAGTACTTACACTACAACACGAGTAAGAGGGAGGCTAGTGTGATGTAGCACGAGCGATGAGTTGATGGAGTTGTTGTTGAGGTCAAGGCGGAGCAGTGGGAGGCGTTTGCGGGTGTGCTGGAGGGTGGCGAACTGGAAGGAGGGCGCGCGCGTTGTTGGCGCTGGGCGGCGGAGGAGTGGGGCGCGCTGTAGTGGGTTGCGGGAGGTGCAGCGGGGTGTTGGATGGCTGGGCGTGAGCTGGGCAGGGAAAGAGGGAGCTTTACTTGATGAGTTTGGGTTCTTCCCTTTTTTTTTCTTTTTGAGTTATAAATTTTTTTGCTGTTTGAATGAAAAGAGAAGTGAGGGGAGGAAGTATACGGGTGTTGAAGGCAGGTTTATTTTTGAGGAGATGAGTTGTACAGTGTACAATGTATGGCAGCAGCACCTCTTCTGCTGGCCAATAGGAGAAGGAGGTGGGTAATCATGTTATGGGGAATCCCAAAAGGCTTAGATTTTATTCTGAGGGGTGGAGATATTGTCTCAGGTGTGGACGGCTGATGTGGCAGTGACGGGGCAGCTGAGGTGGAAGGTGAGGTGGCTGCTGAGTTGGAAGAAGTGTGCACCGATACGGACGACGTTTTACTCATTTCGTCGCGAACCGGGTGTCAAAATACGCAAATGAATATACCGAAAAATTCGCCGCGACGAGACGGTCGCAATGGTATACAGATATTTGCGTTTCGACAGACGGATCAAAATGGCGTTAGGGACGCTGATTTCTCTGATTTGAATTTAAGTATATTTGCTCTATGTTTGAAGCTGAAACAAAATTAGCCATAACTTCTTCGTTTCTTTACCGAATTTGATAATTTTGGATGTTTTGGAAAGCTTAGAAACTTAGCTACAACTTTTTTTTTATTTATTTTGTCTGATTTTGGAGTTATCTATGTTAAAATTCCAATTATTCGTCGCTGTCCTCCAAATGCATGAGTTCAGTCTAAGTTTGATGTTTTTAGTAAAATGATCATAACTTTTGAACCAATGATCGGAATTCGATGATCTTGGTCATTCTGGAAACCTTGAATTATATGCAACAACTTTCATTCAGATTGTTTTAAACAATTTCAATGTTTGCTAGCTCAAAATAGCGGATTTATCCACTGTCCTGTGTTTTGTTCCATGTGTTAGTGCACTTATTGTTTTCAAACCACTTGAAAATTGTTTTGCATCGTTAAAATGAGCAAACGGAATCGGAATTGGATGAAACGAATTGCGTTATTTTTATTAGAAAACTTTCTACGACTTTTCTGTGAAAAAAAAAATTGGATTTTAAATTTGGACAAATTTCACTAAACGGCTTGCTAGTTGACGTACAAAATTTGTGAACGTACAAATTTTGTATATTTCAAAAATTAAAATTTTATTCAGGCGACTTCATTTAGACGTATTCACTATTTAAATTTTTAATTTCATATTCTTGGTCTAAATTTTTAACTCATTAACGTTTATTTATTTATTTTTCATGAAAATTCAACTCAACTTTCATTAAAAAAAAAAAATTATTAGCTCCGAAATTCAGGTTGTTACAATACTTCACCCTGTGTTATTCCATTTGAGCATTATTCTTTGAGTAGTATATTTGTGTAGTGCATGCCTAAAGATATATAGGAGTGGGTTACGTGCGTTTCATGTGTGCGAGTCAGCATATATATATATATATATATATATATATATATATATATATATATAGCCTGGTGTTGCGTGCATTAACATATAGGGCATTGGTGTTTATGGTTGCTGTTGTATCCAAGAGCATGCATGTTAGTCCATGAGTTGATGGTTTTGATGACAACAACCTTAGAATAAGATTATAAAATATAAATACTAACATTATAGTTTAGATATATATGTATATGCAAGATTTAACCATGCAAGTACAAAGAATGAAGACTGTACAGTATAGAGATTCAAGATATCAAGATTGAAGACTCATGAGTATCAAGATTATCAAGAGTTCAAGATTTCAAGATAAGTATTGAGTCTAGAATTATGTTAAAACTTCAATAGCACTGAAATCTTCACTCCATTTTTCTTTTGGGATGGAACCCATTTCTACCTTTTTAGTGGCTTACAAACCCACGACAAGTAGCTTACAAACGTACGACAAGTGGCTTACAAACCCACGAACATCCTGGTTTTGTACAAGTTCTCGAGTCCTATCATGATGAGATATTCTATAGGAAGAAGCTTGCAAAACTACTTCAAAATGATTTTCAAAACTACTTCAGAATGATTTTCAAAATTGTTTTTCAAAATGTTTTAGCCTTAAAAATTATCTTTTCAAATGATTTTCAAAAAGATGTTTTAGCCTTAAATATTCTTGTTTTTAAACTTCGGTTGTTTTAAACTGTCTATTAATTATAATATATTTATACTTTGATTTAAATATAAAATTATAGTAAAATGTTATATATATTATTCTTTATATTCATCTATGTATTTTATCTATATTCAAGTATATTTATAAAGTTTAAAATAGTTTTAATATAAGATAAAGGCTATTTTCAAAGAAAAACAAAACATCAAAATTTCCTTTGGGATGTCGACATGCCCTAGTACCCAATGTCGACATAGTGTCAGTTAAATTCAAAAATTTGAATTTCAAAAGAAGTGTCTATTCGCCATAACCTTTCACGAATGGACATGATTGTTGTTCTTCTATAAATAGGGGTTGGTTTCAACGAATTTTATATTAGATTTTTTGGTTTTTCACGTCTCTTCTTCTTCCACATTTTCTTATTCAAAATCCTATCATTACTCTACCGAAATCAACATTGAATCTAACTAGATTATCTCTGGTTTGATTCTCTATCACTATCTCAACAAGATCTAAGTGCTATTCAGAGTTATAGGCTTCTTTGTAATCTATCTAGCGAGAAAAGGTGTGATTGTAGCCTTGGAAATCAATTAGGTGAACTTGTTGCCCCGGAAATCAAGTATCTCTACCTAGAGGATTGTTATTCTGGAGGGTGTACCTCGTAGCCTTGAAACCGAGGGTTGTAATTGTTGAATTGCTTTTGAAAGGAAATCTGTACTTAGTTGTGCGGGACTGGATGTAGGGTAACCCCGAACCAGTATAAAATCCTGTGTGTTCTTTCCTTTACTGCATTTACTTTATTTCTACATCTGTGTTTGTCTCTGTGATTATATCTGTGTCTGAATATTGCATACATTTGTGTTCAATTTAACATAAACTCAAAAAGATTTAGTAATTTCTTAAAAACACTATTCATCCCCCTCTAGTGTTATTCCTAGCCTTAAGATCCGTAATCCGCATTCCTCACATTTGGTATCAGAGCAAGGTTTTCAAAAGTTTCATAATCTGAATTTTGAAATTTTTTCAAAATGGCTACCAACACTGGTACTGTTATTAACACTAGTATTCCTGTCACTAGTTCATTTGTAGAAGGTCAGTCTACTGCCAAACCACCACTTTTTAATGGCAGTAATTATGCATATTGGGCATGTAGGATGAAAATATATTTACAATCTGTAGGATTAGATACTTGGAATATCACACAAACTGAATATTCTGAACCCACAACTAATTTTGCACAGTGGACCACTGAGCAAAAGACTGTTGCGCAAAATAATTCTAAAGCAATGAATATTCTGTTTTGTTCACTTGAAAGAAATGAATTTAATAGAGTGTCAGTTTGTAAGTCTACATATGAAATCTGGAAAACTTTGCAAGTAACTCACGAAGGAACAAGCAAAGTTAAACAGACCAAAATTTCCATGCTCACAAATCAGTTTCAGTTATTTAAAATGAATACTAATGAGTCTATTTCAGATATGTATAGTAGATTTCAAGATATTGTGCATTCTTTAATATCCTTGAGAAAGGAATTTTCGGAAGAAGATCAAGTCAGAAAAATTTTAAATTCTCTCACTCCAGAATGGGATCAAAAGACACTTGCAATTGAAAAGGCAAATGACATCAGTACTTTAAAGATAGAAGAATTGATTGGAAATCTAATGTCGTTTGAAGTTCAAATGATCGGGAGAAGAGAAAGCAAAGCATCTGAAAAGAAATCAATGGCATTCAATGCATTAACCGACGGATCAGACTCAAACAGTGATAATGATGAAGAGATAGCATTTATGACCAGGAATTTTCGGAAATTTCTGAAATACAGAAAGATGAATAATCTCAAGAGAAATAACTATAAGAATTCTGGAAATCAGAATGCAGTGCCAAACAATGTCAAATGCTTCAACTGTGATGAACGAGGCCATATCAAAAGAGACTGTCCGTATCCAGAAAGGCAGAATCCTCCTATAAACAATGATTCAGTAAAGAATCGGAATCGTGCATTTACTGCTACTCTAGATGACTCAGACTCGTCCTCAAGCGATGATGATCAGAAGACAAATAACTCAAATTTGTGTTTTACGGCAGTTCATGACTTCAACAAATTCAAGGAAACGGACTCAGAAAAAGGTACAGATTTACAATACAATTGATTGAAATTGCATGCTTAGAATTAGATGATTGATTGCTTGATTGATTGATTTTGAATTGGAGTGTTGATTGAATTTTAAATTTATTTTTTATTTTTTATTATCATAATTTTATTATTATTTTATTATTATTTTTATTATTTTTAATATAATAATATTTTCTGGAATATACTATAAGAATACTCCAGATATATATATATATATATATATATATATATATATACACGAGTAGTTTTGGCACGTGCGCAAGATGAATTGATATTAAAAAACACAGTTTGTAAGGATTTTTGGATCTTATCAATTGACGTTGACGTGAACGTAATGTTATTTTTCTTCTTTCTTATCTTGTCCAATTTCCTCTATATAATCGCATCATGAAAAATTAATTGGGATATATATGATTTGAATCTTCAAATCAAATTAATTTCATTACTTTGCACTGAAGTAGAAAATAAACTATATTGAAAATTAACCATGAGTGGTAGTAGGCACATTGAAATAGTAAAGTTAATCACGTTCCATAGCAAGTGCTTTTGATTTCTCAACAAACTCGCCCCGTACCTTTTCATGTATGAAAGTTCGAGATCCAGAGCAATAACATATCCCTTAGAGAAATATAATAATGAAACTTCCATATTTTGGCTTTCGTTTAACATATATTACAACATAACAGTATGCAAAATAAATTATTGAATCTGATTGAAAAGCAGTGCAAAATGAGCAAATTCTGCAGCCTGATTAACATCAGCATCATCCAAACCTGTGATTGGATATTGTCCTCCATGCTCCCAAGTCACTGATTTTAGGTTGCTTCTAACAGTTGCTTCAAGTATTATCTTTCCTATCTCTGTTGACCGCGTAAATGTTGGCTACAAATACTAATGCCATACATTCAATTACTATATTAAAAAAACAAAGTTAAGGTTTCAGACATAATTTAGAAGTCAAAATTGAAAAGCACTAAGCATCACAAATACACGACAGTTCTTTATCAATAATTGGATGTTAAAATTAGACCTGAACCATCTTATCAAAGGCTAAATTTTCTTCAGCACATCTCCAGGTTACAAATATAAATGGTTTATGAGCACAGTTGCAAATACACCAAGATTTTGAAAATATTTAGACAGTTTCATGAATGTATAAGGTTTCATATTATACTAAATTTCAAGCTTTGAGTATAAATGGTTTTGTATGTACTGGCTTCGTATATGTCTAGTTTTTAAATATGATAGATCCAAGTATACCAAAATCTTTTATATGTGTAAGTTTTCAAATGGATGCAATTTTGAGTGTATATCAGATATGTGATATATGCAGTTTTGTATACATAACTTTAAACATAATTTGAAGTCTGTCGACTGAGCTATTTTTTGAATATAAAATTTTCCATGTATCAAGGTTTATAAAAATTAATTTAAAGTCTGTCAACTGTTGCAAGAAATTGGAATTTTCTCAGTGAAATAGAGGAATAAATATACCTGTGCACTTATACCGTTATCTGAGATTCATCTCCTTCACATAAGACAATAAGTATGACTGAAAGCAGAGCCAAACGCAACAAATTGCTTTAGATTTTCAATAAACACTGAAGAAAATGATCAGCTATAAGTATCAAATAGAAACCATTAAGTTCTAATATTTTCAGTTCCTTTGTTAACACTACCTGGTCACCCACTCATTCTTTGTATTACAGTAATAAATGTCCAATACTTAGTAATCATTTCATCAAACAGATGGAGTGTGAAACCTAAAGCTTACGGTTACATGTGTTGAGCCCTTCACCATTAAAGCAACCAACAACAAAAATTACATGTTAAATTCTAATATCAAATAAAGTAGATTTTACCAATTTCCAACGTCATAAATTATGATTAATTTTTCTGTATAATGAAAGCAATTTTCATCCTATCATGATAATGATTGTTTTTATCATGCTATCAAGCTAACTTAGTAGTTATGTATGAAATGAATTTGCATCCAAAATCTTACAAACATGATCTCCAATCTTAATTGTTTCGTCTGATTCTAGTTTTACAAAACAATAAAGTTCATGTTAATAGTTTACACTCTTTTAAAATGGTAACGAAGAATATCAAACTTACAGTTCAACAATTACCATATAATATTAATAAAATATTAAGTTAAGAAGAGTAGAGGTTTCTGAAAAAGTGAACAAATAATACTAAGCTTGAATCTTACCTTAGTTTGATAATTATTCTGTCTCCAAACTAAAGTTTGAAATAGACCGATAAGCTACGACTCTCAACTTATCCTTAAAGGGACTTAGACCCTTGCTATGAACAACTATTACCTACAGAAATCTAAATTCCCAAATTAAAGTTAAATAGAAAATCTAGATTGTTAAGAATTAATAACTTACTTGAAGATAGGATCCAAAGTCGCTTGCCTGTACAGGAGAAGCAGAGTCATCACAGAAAATTTTGAAGATCGACGACGGTGAGACGTTGAAATACAATTTCAAACGCTATTCGAACAGAAGAATTAAATGACAGAACGTAGACGATACGACAGTCGCCCTGCACGAATCACGACACGATGACAGTGAGATCATGTGCAATACGCACGCTTCCGGAAGGCGATCAATTTCACATTTTCGCTCTTCCATTATTTTTGTTTCTATTTCAGTTGGAGCGTTGAATTTAGAGAAGGAAGATATTGTTATTATCTAAGAAGATGAGTTTTTTTGTGCGGTTGAAGAAAGAGTGGATATGGGTAAAAGCGCATTGCAGTGTAAATCATATGTGAAACGTGGGAAAGTGAAAGATGCACACCAGAAACGTGGTATCCAATGACAAAATCATCCTTGTATCAACATATGCGTTGAACCACAAAAGGGACAGTTTAGGCATTTAAATAAAGGCTTCACTTTGACTTGTTTCAAGCACCATTGGATCAAAATATATTTTCAACTCCTTTACTTGTTGAAGCTACACTGAAAAAATCAATAAGACAAATCTTCATTCAGGTTGAGCACACTCCTTTGTGAATTCTTCCTGTACGCGTAGGTTCATATACTAAAGCACATGTGACATGAATTATGTTTGGTGTGATTCTAGAAAATGCAAGAAAAATCAGTTATGCTTTGCTATAGCATAGGCAAATAGTTTGTTGAGTAAAAAAATAAATGCAATACAAGGTACTCACTTTGGTGGCGATGAAATTGAATAAAATCTAGGCTGCAACCTAGGGGCAATAGATGCAAAAAAACACCCAACGAAGGTTTGACTGAAGGAAATTCTGCATTTACCTCCAATAGGCTCCTGTGGCTTGCAACAATCCATGAAGAATATTCATCCTATATTGG
This sequence comes from Allium fistulosum, assembly GCA_030737815.1. Lineage (NCBI taxonomy): Eukaryota > Viridiplantae > Streptophyta > Magnoliopsida > Asparagales > Amaryllidaceae > Allium > Allium fistulosum. The sequence continues at coordinate 907,657,668 of CM060903.1, forward strand.
AAAAAAGATGACATTCTTACTGATTTGATGATGGTAATTCACAAAAACTGATTAAACAACAATTTTGAAAACAAAACAAAGATGTCAACCAACCATTAATAACTCATGTTACTCCTATTTTATTTTTTAAAATCATTTCACATTTGGTTGTTGCATGGTGTTTACCAAATATGATCAATGTCTACAGAACATACAAAGTGCCAAAAGTTAAGAAAAGATGAAGCTAAGTGATATACAAAATTCAAGTGATGGAAAGCTAATAATTGTTTTTATTCATTGAAGAGCACTTCTCCATTCAAATGGAAGTGGTGGAAAAAATATGATTATATACATTAGTCGAAGTATTATTAGCTTTAAAAAGATGTGAATTTAACATTTCGAAAGCATGAAAAAATAGCATGGTGGAATAGAAGAGTAGTGAAAGATTGAAAATAGCCCATTGTAAAGATTTCTACTACGATACCACTTGTTTGTCTAAATAATGAAAAATAGGGGTAACCTCTTAAGCTTACCTATCATTTTGAGGATCAACAATCATTCTATGTCGACGATATCATCAAACAACCCTCTCACTTTTTCATTTGTCCTCAAAATTACAGTTCAAGTCTCTAACACATGCAAAGATCCTATAAATAAGAATATACAGAACTGTCACATGCAAAATTCAAGTGAAGCAAAGCTTCATATTAATAATTCACTATAAAAATCACAATGAACACCCTGTATATAGTTTATTTCAAGATATTAAGGAAAAAATAAGTTGCCTTTGCATACACAATACCACCGTTTTTCATATAAAAAAATAACTTAGGTTAAGCTTAAAGAGCCCGATACCTTACTTGGGTTGTGCTTAATTCAGTTCATCTACTTCCTCGTCAACTGTAACATCTGACAGCATGGTAATCTAAAAAATGAAATAATCAAATGCATCTGAATATTGTCCCCAAGATAATTTGATAGCAACCACATAAATTAATTAAACTAATAGTATAAAACATAATAGGGTGAACTCTATTGCGTTGAGATATCTTTCTCTAATTATTCTGATTATCGCGATGTTAGGAAAAATATACAATCATACCTTGAAGTATATGCTAAAAATAAATTGAAGTGTAATATGCTACATCTATGTTTGGAAAACATCACTGCAAGTGTGAGTATGTCTGTACGTACATGTGTGTATGTGTGTGTATGTATGTGAATGTGTCTACACGCACATAATCAGAAAAGAAAAAACTTCATAAGTGAAAAGACTTTAAAAGGTAGTTTTCTGTAAGAGCTTTAAAGCTTAGTTAGATTAACTATAAGCAGGAAAAAAAGAAATAATTAAAGTAGGAGCATACCACCTTCGGAAATCAAAGCAAGTTCCCCATAATGGTTAGCGACTATTTGAGTATTCATAATCTGTTACATTTGTGAAGGAAAAAAGTTCAAATATATTGTACGGTATCAAAGCAGTACGAACAAAAGTATGAGAAGTTAAGATATCAAAACTGTGTTTTTATCATGAGCCTTATATAACAGATCTAATGCATCTTAAACATACTATATAGTAGCTACTTTAGCTACTCAAAATTTGATTTTGTTTGTTGTACAAAAGATAGCTATATAAAGAAAACAACTTCAAGAATATATTGACAAATGCAAATGTTATTATAACTCGCATATATTATTCTAACATATGATATAAAGGTTTTGCTAAGATACCACATGTTTTTCTAAATAATGAAAAATAGGGGTAATCTTTTAGCCTTACCTGTCATTTTGGGGATCAACAATCATTCTATTTTGATGATATCATCAAACCACCTTCTTACTTTCTTTTGTCCTTAAAATTTACAGTTCAAGTCTCTAACACATGCAAAGCTCCTATAAATAAGAATATACAAAATTGTCACATGAAAAACTCAAGTGATGCAAGGCTTTATATCAATAATTCGCTGTAAAAATCACAATGACCGCCATTGATGTAGTTTATTTCAAGACATTAAGGAAAAATTAAGTTGTCTTCGCATACACAATACGACTGTTTTTCTATATAAAAATGACATAGGTTAATCCTAAAGAGCCTGATACCTTACTCGGGTTGTGCTTGATTCAGTTCATTCTACTTCCTCGTCAACTGTAACATCTGACAGCATGGTAACCTACAAAATGATAGAGTCAAATGGATCTGAATACTGTCCCTAAGATAATTCTAGATCAACTGCGTAAATTAATTTAATGAAATAGTCTAAAACATAATATAGTGGGTGGACTTAAATTAATTGAACTGATTAATGTTTTTGAAGCTTAGTTGAATCCTTGGTTATAATAAATTGAGAGTTAGTTATCAATGATAAAATTGCTGGAGCTATCAAAATGCAAGGAATATGAAATTACCTGAGTTTTTGAAGAAGTCTGGACCGACCTTTCAACTGGTACGGGTTTTGAGGTCATTGTGAATTTGTTCGCTTTAGCTTATTCAAGCCGCCGGCATGCGCAAATCCGCATCAAAACCCGCAAAGGCTGGAGGAGGCGAGGCTACAGTCAAAGAAGAAATCGATAGCGGGAAACCGACAGCCTTCATCCTCCTTTGTTGTTGACGTCGAGGGATGCGGTATTTTTTTTTCATTTTCGATTTAGGTATGTAGGAAAACGGGGCTAGGGTTGAAAGGGGGAAGCAAAGGACGGAGAGGGATAGAGTGATAATGGGTGAGAAGGATGAGAACGTGTAATAACTGACCTCCACTATTTCATCAAAGGACAAAAACATCCTTCTTTATGATCTGCAGTAGTAAATGAAAAGGGGTATTTTTGGAAATGCCAAAAAGGCTTCACTTTGACCGCATTGACCAGGTATTTGCTTTATATATAAGATATAGACATTAAAATAATAAGTATATATATTAGAATTCTTAGGAAAAATAAATCATAGAAATTCACAGGCACATGTTGACATGGTCCCTACCATGATGTCGACATGGGTACAAATTTTGAAATTCAAAATTTGAATTCAAATGGTTGAATTTCCCTCCATCTTTTCACTTCATTCAATACTCTGAAAAGGCATCTTTTGACCAGAGAACATGTCTTTCAAAAATCTATTTAGTCACTATCTTTTATCACAACTTTTCACTTTCATTTTCAAATTCAAACTCTCTCTTCAAAACTTCAAGCTCTCTACTCTCTACTTTAATGGCTTCTTCAAGCAACCCCTCCACCATGAGACTTTCCAGAAACTTGAAAGAGCAACTCCTCAATAATCCGGAGGCAATAAAAGCATACATCAATTATGCTAACTATGAAAAGTCCATCCTGGAAAGTTTGCTATTTTTCAAGATTTTGCTTCTTATGAAATTGATACTCTTTTTGCAAACAATCAAATTCTTAGTCTTGTTGATTCTTCTCAAAATGATTTTGTTTGTTACCCAAATCTTGTTAAAATTTTCTATGCAAATCTCAATCGAGAATTTTATGAAGGAAATGATAATGAAATTTGGAGTAGTGTCAAAGGCACTAGAATTGTTTTAAATTGTGATCTTTTGGGTACCATTCTCAATGGCAAAAGCACGGGAATGGATCTTTCTAGTTTTCAAATCGATGAACATGATCGTGAGACATTTCATCATATTTTTGAAGGAGATGAAAACTTTGAATTTAAAAACCGAAACTTTCGTCCTAAAGCAAGGATTGTCAATCTTCTTTTACAACATACTTTGACCCCAAGATCGGGAAATTTTAACAATCCTACTTCAAAAGTGTGCAAAGTACCTTTTGCTATTTTCGAAAATTATGATATCAAGTGGGCGCAAGTTATTTTGGATGAACTTCGTCCTAAGAATTTTGAAATGGGAGAAAACACTTTATATCATGGAATTTACCTTACTCGGATTTTCAACTATTTTGGAGTAAATTTCAAAGGAGAAGAATTTATTTCAAGAAAAGTTTTTAATATCTCAAACATTTCTCTCATGAAAATCCCATATGTTTTTCAACCGTATGAAACTCTTGCCGAAAAGGAAGAGCGTTTGGGTCATGAAGAAATGGAAGAGGAAGAAGAATAAGAAGGGATGAAATGGAAATAGAAGAAGAAGAAGAAGAAGGTGAAACATCCCTAGAAAGTATTGAATATCCCTCCAATCCTTCCAACAAAACCCTTCTCAAAAACCAAAAGATTATTGTTGAGAATCAACGGGTTCTTAAAAGATCCGTTAGTAAGAAGTTGGACAAAATATCATCCAAGATGAACAAGTTTTTCTCCAAAGTCAGCAAGAAACTTGGATTATCTTCATCTTCATCATCCTCTAACTAGTTCCATATTTTCATATCATATCGAATTAGTTTAAGTTTGTTTTAATTTGAGTGTTTATGTAGTTCTTTATGATTAATCATTGTATCACTCTTCTATGCAATGAAATTGAATTTTCTTTATGTTATCTAGCTTATCTTATCTCTTGAATAAATGTTAGTATATTATATATACACAATTATTCATAAAATCAAAATTACCATCAAATTTCACTGTCGTATGTCGACATACCCCCCTTGACCATGTCGACATATACTGGTCAGAAATGACACTTCATTTTGAATTTGAAATTTGAATAACTACCATATGTCTATTCATTTCAAACGAATTTCTACACCTATAAATACCCATTTCTTCCAGAATTCATTACTGAATATTATTTCTTATCTATTCTATCTCTCATTCTTCTCACAATTTCAAAAATGGCTAATCTAATTCATAACTTATCCGAAAATCTTGAAGAAACTCTTAATTCATTCAAGAATATTCTCTCATTCATTCTTCGTAACCAGCGACACTTAGAGTTGAGTCAAATGCAGATGATCAAGGAGCAAGAAAGACATTTCGTTGCAATTCGATGGATGATTTCTTCTCTGCACAAGGATGATAACGAAGCACATCCTCCTGTCTCTCTCACAAATGACAATGAAAATTGGGATGCCATCAAAGCAGATCCTATTTTCGGAGAAGTAGGATGGGTGGAAGTTCCTCGTAACATTTAATTTGTTTGCTTTATTACTTTGTTTGAATTGATTGTTTTGATTGAAATTGGTTGTTTTGCTTGATTTGATTTATACTTGGCGTGGTTTGATGATTGTATAAATATACATTGATATATTTATAATCGTTGATTGAATATCATGTCTATAAGTATAGTTATTTCTTAATATACTTTATTATATAGTTTATTAATGCAGGTACTTCGGTATAAGAATGGGGGGGGAGTTATATAGTTTAGAGTTTGTTTTTGTTGATGACAAAGGGGGAGAAATATAAAATAGGAGAGTTAGGCATAGATTAAGGGGGAGTTATTAGATTTAGGGGGAGTCAATAGGATAGAAGTAATATTTTATAAACAAAAGTTGTCATCATCAAAAAGGGGGAGATTGTTAGTCCATGAGTTGATGGTTTTGATGACAATAACCTTAGAATAAGATTATAAAATATAAATACTAACATTATAGTTTAGATATATATGTATATGCAGGATTTTACCATGCAGGTACAAAGAATGAAGACTGTACAGTATAGAAATTCAAGATATCAAGATTGAAGACTCATGAGTATCAAGATTATCAAGAGTTCAAGATTTCAAGATAAGTATTGAGTCTAGAATTATGTTAAAACTTCACAATAGCACTGAAATCTTCACTCCATTTTTCTTTTGGGATGAAACTCATTTCTACCTTTTTAGTGGCTTACAAACCCACGGCAAGTAGCTTACAAACCTACGACAAGTGGCTTACAAACCCACGAACATCCTGGTTTTGTACAAGTTCTCGAGTCCTGTCATGATGAGATATTCTACAGGAAGAAGCTTGCAAAACTACTTCAAAATGATTTTCGAAACAACTTTAGAATGATTTTCAAAATTGTTTTTCAAAATGTTTTAGCCTTAAAAATTATCTTTTTAAATGATTTTCAAAAAGATGTTTTAGCCTTAAATATTCTTGTTTTTAAACTTCGGTTGTTTTAAACTGTCTTTTAATTATAATATATTTATACTTTGATTTAAATATAAAATTATAGTAAAATGTTATGTATATTATTCTTTATATTCATCTATGTATTTTATCTATAGTCAAGTATATTTATAAAGTTTAAAATAGTTTTAATATAAGATAAAGGCTATTTTCAAAGAAAAAAAAACATCAAAATTTCCTTTGGGATGTCGACATGCCCTAGTATCCCATGTCGACATAGTGTCAGTTAAATTCGAAAATTTGAATTTCAAAAGAAGTGTCTATTCGCCATAACCTTTCACGAATGGACATGACTGTTGTTCTTCTATAAATAGGGGTTGGTTTCAATGAATTTTACATCAGATTTTTTGGTTTTTCACTTCTCTTCTTCTTCCACATTTTCTTATTCAAAATCCTATCATTACTTTGCCGAAATCAACATTGAATCTAACTAGATGATCTCTGGTTTGATTCTCTATCACTATCTCAACAAGATCTAAGTGCTATTCAGAGTTATAGGCTTCTTTGTAATCTATCTAGCGAGAAAAGGTGTGATTGTAGCCTTGGAAATCAATCAAGCGAGAAAAGGTGTGATTGTAGCCTTGGAAATCAATCAAGCGAGAAAAGGTGTGATTGTAGCCTTGGAAATCAATTCGGTGAACTTGTTGCCCCGGAAATCAAGTATCTCTACCCAGAGGATTGTTATTCTAGAGGGTGTACCTCATAGCCTTGAAACCGAGGGTTGTAATTGTTGAATTGCTTTTGAAAGGAAATCCGTACTTAGTTGTGCGGGACTGGATGTAGGGTAACCCCGAACCAGTATAAAATCTAGCATGTTCTTTCCTTTATTGCATTTACTTTATTTCTGCATCTGTGTTTGTCTCTGTGATTATATCTATGTCTGAATATTGCATACATTTGTGTTCAATTTAACATAAACTCAAAAAGATTTAGTAATTTCTTAAAAACACTATTCACCCCCTCTAGTGTTATTCCTAGCCTTAAGATCCGTAATCCGCATTTCTCACAATGCATTCGCATGTAGGTGCACATATGCGTGTGTTAACTTGTATATTACTGTGAGCGTGGGTGATATGGATATGTGTGTGTGTTTTCTTTTTGTGTGTCTACATTTCCTCACATTTTTACTTTAATATTGTATATTTTTATATTAGTGCGAATAAGGTGTAGTGATGTGTGCATGATTTATAAATGAGTTTGCATATCTTATTGTTTAATGTTTGCTGCTGTTATGCCATGAAGACTTAACCATGTATTATTGTACCTTACCTACATTATAGCCTTGTTTAATTGATCATTTAATTGTTTCAAAAACTTTTCTATAATATATTTTGTTCAACACCGATGTATTGACAAAAATGTGTGTATATTATGAATATATCAGAACTGAGATATTTATGATACAAGTATGTACAATATTTTGTGTTATAACCTATTTTGTAGTAATAAGATTACCATTGAGTTTAGTTCTCATTATACATGTGTATCAATTCATTGTTCGGTTATAAATGTTTATTTTCTTTATGGGATAAAATGGTGCGAATAATTTAATTAAGAATCAATTTAGTTATTGTCAGTTCACTTTAGGGTTCACATTTGGCAAAATTTTCATTCAGGAGTTTAGTTTTATTATTAACCCTTTTGTACACAGTGCCATTTAAATATTAAGGATCAACTATCTTTTTGATGAAACTATTCAGGAGTTTAGTTATATTTACTATGTTGTGTGTCTCAAGTATCTTGATATTTGATCCAAGATTTTTTATTTTAGGCCTACTGTAAACATAACCACTGAATTATTAACCAATTTTTTTCCCACCACTATACTACTTTTACAATTACAGGTTCATAGGCATTTTCTATTTACAAATGAATTGATAAAACCCACTACTACTTTTTCAAATAAAAAGGCAGGCCTATATAATCAGTGAAGCATGGATGTATAGTTATTTTATTTCTTCATTATGCAGTTTCGTATGCATCATAACCGCAATTGTTTTTTTCACTTCTTGAATACAAGTGAAACATTAATTAACTGTAGTAAATATATCAAAAGACAACAAGGGATAAATTCTTTAGCAAACTTTCCCACTTCTATTACTGTCAGCTCTTATTGTATATGTACAAAGTAACTACCTTTTCTTTTCTTCATCTCTGTTACATATATATTTTTCGCTCAAATGTTTGGATGTGCATGTTCATAAATTACTTCTTGTTATTCCTAACATCTAAGTATACCTTATCCAATACACTAAAATGAATGAAACCAGTTTATAACTTTCTATTTTTGATACCAGGAAATGATGATTATAAAGCGATACTCGTGCGGTCCTGGAGTCACTCCTATTGGAAAACCTGGTCTTCGTCCTGCAACTATAGTGAATCGATGATCCATATATTTTGGTCGGTGAATTATCCAAATTAGCAATTTTGTTATAAACATGTATATAAATTAACTTGTGTTAATCATTTCCATGTAAGTGAAATACTCACATCTTTGTCTAAATTAACTCCGAATTTCATCAAATTTTCTGAAAACATGTTGTGTGATAGCATGATATTGAGTTTAGGTATAAGGCCCTATTCTCTGTTTTATCATTTAGAGGTATAGGCATGTTTGGATATTGAAATTAGTATGTATGTGGATGAATGAAGATGTGTGTCCCTTTGTTGTTTTCACGCTATAATATCAGGTCAAATGACCTTAATTGATGTTCGATCTTTGGTATCAGGCACATACGCGACCGAAAAACATCAAGCGCTTATGCACATGTGTCTTTGAATAACAACTGTCAATTTATTAAGAAAATAAAATAAATATCAATGATAAAGTGAAATATATATATATATGGACTATGTATATATAATATATAATAGGGGTGCTTGTCCTGAGAATAAGAATGTATACATATTAGAGTTATGTTATAATCTGATGTCATTTAGGAAGAAGATGATGAATAAAGACTTGTTAAAGGCATCAATGTTTTACTGAGTCTGGTTATTCAAAATTGCAAAAGATATATGAATTGGATTCTATGAAATTGAATGATTGAATTTTATTTCAATTACAATACAGTTTTGAATCTGAAAGAATAAAATGTTTACAGAGAGAGAAAATGAATCATAATCTTTCAATATACAATGGTTAGTATTTATATAGAGTTTTGCTAGTATGGGTCGAGTGTTATAGGCCCAGATCCAAAGCTTCCTCTTTGAATATTATCGGCATTGAGTAGAGCCGTTGATGTCTGAATTTATGGTTGAGACATAAGCTTGAATGTTATTATATATCAGAGTAACCCGCAGCCTCTTCACTCAGTATATTTCCAATACTCGCCCTTAAACCCTAGGCCACTTAAGGTTTGTGACGATTCTTCTCAAAATATTTAATCGATTACTTTGTACATCTATTTAGTGAAATATGTAACAAAATAGTGAGAAATGAGGAAAAGTCTGTGGCGGAAATAGTTTTAACAAAGCGTTTGAATTACAGAAAGACTTCAGCATGAAGCTTCCATGTTCGAGATCGTGGCAGTGATGATATTTCTCAGTTATCTTTCTTAGAGGCTTGATAGACTTCAGAAAGTTATCATCTTTTTTTTCAATCTTCAAGCTTGAGATCTGAGAGTAATGATAGAGTTTTCAACTTTCAGATGATAACCTACAATGGTACCACGTCTTCTTCAATCTTCTGCGTTGAGGTTTGAGAGCAGTTGTCGATTCTTTCAACTTTTAGTCTCTTTCTGAACCAATTGAAGTTTGCCTTTGATAATGGCTTGGTTAAAATGTCGGTGGTCTGGTAAGTGCAAAGTATGTGATTTACATTTAAGTTTCCTTTGCTTACTTGATCTCGAACAAAATATAAGTCAAGTTCTATATGTTTTGTCCTTGCATGAAGAATAGGGTTTGCTGTTAAGTGAGTTGTACTTAGGTTATCACACCAAATTGTTGTTTTGCTTTCTGTCTTGATTTGTAGTTCACTTAGAAGTGATTCAATCCACATAATCTCAGCTATAGCATTAGCAACACTCCTGAATTCTGCCTCTGTGCTCGATCTCGACACAGTTGGTTGTTTTTTTGAACACTAGGATACGGGGTTTTGTCCTAAATATATACAGTATCCTGTTGTAGACCTCCTGTCATCTGGATCTGTCGCCCAATCAGCATCAGCATAGCCATTGATGTTTATAACTTTGCTTGTTTCTAGACTTAGACCAAAATCTAGTGTTCCATTGAGATACCTTAGAATTCTTTTCACTGCTTTCCAGTGTATGTCTGTTGGACTTTGCATGTACTGGCTTGCTTTATTGACACTATAACTGATATCTGGTCTAGTGATAGTTCCATATTAAAGTGCACCAACTATGCTTCTGTATTGCCTGTCATTCTGAATAGCTTCACCTTTATATTTGGATAGTTGAACATTACTGATCATTGGAGTAGATATTGGATTGGCTTGATTCATCTTGGCTTTGTGCAGAATGTCTGATATGTATTTTCTTTGATTTAGTTGTATTGATGTGATGGAAGTCCTTTTAACTTCTATGCCCAGCAAATAACTCAGATTGCCAAGATCCTTGATAGTGAATTCTTGATTTAACTGCTTTATTAAGTTACTGATTTCATGCTCACTGTTGCCTGTAATAATAAAATCGTCAACATATATTAGCACATATATTATTACATTGTTGCTAAATTTTGTGAAAGGAGAGTTGTCTAATTTTGTTGGATGATAGCCCAATCTGATCATTGTATCCTTTAGCTTTTCGAACCACTCTCTTGGTGCTTGCTTCAAGCCATAGATTGCTTTATGTTGTTTGCACACTTGATTTTCTCTTCCTTTTTGTATGAATCCATGTTTTCCATGTAAACCTCCTCCTGTAATATACCATTCAGAAAAGCATTGTTAACATCTAGTTGCTTGATGGTCCAATTTTTACATAAGGCAATTGTAATAACTATTCTGATAGCAGTTGGTTTCACAATAGGTGAGAATGTTTAATTAAAGTCGAAACCACTCTATTGTGAGTAACCTTTAGCTACTAGTCTTGCATTATACTTATAAATTGTACCATCTGCATTTCTTTTTAACTTACAGGTCCACTTACACCCTATAATATTTTTATCATTTGGCATGAGAACAAGATCCCATGTCTTGTTCTTCATCAATGTTTCATATTCATCCATTATGGCAGCTCTCCAATTTTTGTTTTGCATGGCCTGTTCATGTGTATTTGGTTCAGCTGTATCTAGTGCTGTATTAAAAAAATTTGGTTTGAATATACCACTCTTTGATCTGGTCACCATGTGATGCTTGACTCTACTTGTAGCTTGTTGTTGGCTAGTTCTCTCTGTTTCTGATTGAGTATTGACATCATTGCCTTATGAGTTGTCTTGTATTTGATTAGATATAAGTTGTACACTTGTTCTTTGCTGAGGTGATTGATCAGGTATAGAGACAGTCTCAACATGAGTATCGGTTGTTGCATCTCTGGAATCATGACTTTGAGATTCTGGATGACTGGCTTGTTGCCTGCTGCTTTTCTGAACAGTTCCTCCCTGAGACTGTATTATCTCTAATGGTGGACAATAAATTGGTGGTAGTGACTCTTTTGTGTTTTATACTTTAGTAGTGGTTTTGATGCTTTCATCTTTAAAAGGAAAAGTATTTTCATTGAAAACCACATGTCTAGAAATGAATAGTTTACCATTTTTATCTAAGCACTTGTATCCCTTTTTGTTGGCAGCATAGCCTAAAAATGTACATGAAGATGACCTAAAATTCAATTTATGAGCATTATAAGGTCTGATGTATGGAAAGCATAAACACCCAAACATCTTAAGTCTATGATAATCTGGACTAATATTAAATAGTATTTCAGTAGGACACTTTAAATTCAAGACTTTTGATGGCAGTCTATTAATTAGGTAGATAGCAGTAGCAAAAGCATCTGGCCAAAATTTTAGTGGCATAGATGCTTGAGCTAATAAAGTAAGTCCAGTCTCAACAATTTGTCCGTGCCTTCTTTCAGTGAGCCCATTTTTCTCAGAGGTGTAGGGATAAGTTTTTCTATGAATAATTCCTCTTTCTTGAAGGAAATCTTTTAATGGTAAATATTCTGCTCCTCCATCTGTTTGGAGGGTTTTGATTTTGCAATTTGTTTAATTTTCAGCATGAGCTATAAACTGTAGAATTGCATTGTGAGTTTCAGATTTTGTCTTTAAAAAATAAATCCACACATATCTAGATTAGGCATCAACAAAGGAAATATAATATTTAAAACCATAATCTGTGTGTATAGGAGCAGGACCCCACAAATCATTAGCTACCAATTCAAGTGGTTTATTGTATTGAGTTTTTGAATCTATGAATGGTAACTTATGACTCTTGCCCATTTGACAAAAAATGCAAATGTATGGTAAATAAACATTATTAACAGAGACATTATTTTTATCCAATACATGTTTAACAATTATGGCATTTGGGTGCCCAAGTTTACAATGCCAATTAACAAATGTCTCACTGGTTTCTAGTTGTTTGCACTCTGAATTATTACACTAATTTCTTTTAGGATCTGATTTTCTTGAATTATCCACACTGAACTTGTATAGCCCCCTTCACTGTTTACCCTGCAAAAGTATTTCCTTAGTTAAGACGTCCTTAACTAAGAAGTAATGTGGGTAAAACTCAAAGTAAACATTATTATCTTTTGCAAATTGAGACACACTTAGTAAGTTCTTTCTAATGAGTGGAACTCTCAATAAATTGTTCAGGTATAATTGTCTTTTACCAATAATATATGACTTACCAGTGTGTGTAATTGCAATAGATTTGCCATTACCCATACGTATTGTATTCATACCTTTGTATTTCTAGTTTCCAAGATTTAGATTGCCCAAATTATTTGTGATATGATTGGTTGCTCCTGAATCTGGGTACCAATCTTCGTTCTGAATATGCTCTGCCTTTGCACTTTCATTTTGAGCGATTTTTGTATCTGTCTGGTTGCCTGACTCTTGTTGAATGTGTGCCATATTGACACTGTAATTTGTGTTTCTTTGATTGTTTGATCCCTGACCGGGAACATAATTGAGATTTAATCTGAAATAGCATTTGGATGCTGTATGGCCAAGCTTTTCACAAATTTGACATTTGGGCCTGTTATTGTTATTCCATCTGCCTCTTCCTCTTGATCTATTTGTATTTCCTCCCCTTTGAGTATGCTGATCTCCTATGTTATTATTGTAGTTTTTACCTTTGTGGTTTGCAGCAAAATTAGCAAAAAAATCCGATTCATGTGGTTTCTTTATATCAATTCTTGCCTCATATGATAGTAGAATAGAGTGCACATCATCTATTGATGGTAGATTTCTTTGAGATGTTATAACTGCCACTACTGCTTCATATTCATCACTTAATCCATTCAGAATGGTCATAATCTGTTCTGAATCTGACACCTTCTGATTAGCTGCCTCAAGTGTGTCACATATAGACTTAATCTTGAACAAATACTCTCTCATATTGTGATTATCTTTCTTGATGTTGTGCAGTTGTCTTTTATGAAATAAAACCTTTGCTGCAGATTGCGGATTAAAAACTTTTCCAATAGTTGTCCAGATCTCACTGGCAGTTTTACACCCAATAACATGTGATAACAGGTTTGCATTTATAGATGATAGCAGCCATGAGCATATAAGTCTGTCTTGTCTGTGATGCTGAACATATTCTTCATTACTAACTACCTTGTTTTCTTGATCAGTGATACACTTTGGGGGAATTGAGAGGGTTCTTGTATGAATCCTTCAAGACCGTATCCTTGAAGGGCTGTCTCAACTTGCAGTTTCCACAAGAGATAGTTATCTTCATTTAGATGAACTGTAACCAGTTGACTTTGAGGGCCGATTACAGTTCTTACTAATTTTTCAACATTTGATGTGGTGCTTTGAGATGCATTGCCACTGATGGGAGTTTCAGAATGAGCTTCTTCAAACATGATGATAACTGTAAACACCAAAGATGGAGAGAAAAGAGAGGAGCAGTAGTTTATTGAAAGAAGGCTGAGTTAAGAAATGTAGTTTTGATCACAAACAGGGTATGTGCAACCGGAGAACTCAGGTGATGAAACCTTTTCTGATGTGTTCTTCTTGGAATGGCACTTTCTTTGAATTTGTATGGATGAATTCTGATTTCTTGATAATGCTTTCTTTCTTTGAAATTTGCTGTTTCAATTTCTGATTTGCTATGAAATATCACTGCAGCGAGACAATCAAAAATGGCGAGGTAGTGATATTTGATGGTTGAATCTCCTTCTCAAGTGATGATATTATAATCTGATGAGAAGAAAAGATTGACTCAAATTATGATTTCTTGTCTCCTCTTTTCTGATGAGTTGAATCTTCTTGATGCCGTTAGGCAGATGGCTCTGATACCATATTCAGAATTGCAAAAGATATATGAATTGGATTCTATGAAATTGAATGATTGAAGTTTATTTCAATTACAACACAGTTTTGAATCTGGAAGAATATAATGTTTACATAGAGAAAAAATGAATCATAATCTTCCAATATACAATGGTTAGTATTTATACAGAGTTTTGCTACTATGGGCCGAGTGTTATAGGCCCAGATCCAAAGCTTCCTCTCTGGATATTATCGGCATTGAGTAGAGCCGTTGATGTCTTAATCTATGGCTGAGACATAAGCTTGAACGGTATTATATATCAGAGTAACCCGCAGCCTCTTCACTCAGTATATTTCCAATACTGGTAATGAAAGTTTAAATAACATACATTAATTTCATTTGTGTGATGTGAGTATGTGTGTATTTAAGCGTGTATAAGAATATATATGGCACGTGTGTACTGGTGGGTGTTTTCATGAGTGAGTTCATATAATTGCACCGCATGTATTCATGAGTGTGGGAGTAATGCATGCGTGTGCGTATGAAGGAAGGCTGGTTCTTGCGTGAGTGTGTCTGGTTCTAGCGTGTGTACTATAACTGAATCGATGATCCATATATTTTGGTCAGTGTGTCTGGTTCTAGCGTGAGATATTCATGTGATGTAAGATCTTGAAGATACTGGCTTCATGTGAAAGGAAATCATGGGAGGAAAAATATAAACAAACAACATTGTATTAAGCATAAGAACTAAGAAGAGCTCGATTTCTTTCACAGCAGTTTTCCTGACTTCAAGAACTGGCTTTGAAACCAGGACCGTTTTTATACGAATAAGAACTAATTTCATGCACAGTAGTTTACATGTTACGAAAATTGAACATAAAATATATTTACATTAGTTACGTTGAGATGTATTTAAAATAACAAACGTTATCAACAGACACCTAATTGATTCCTTATTTCACTACCTTGACATTTTGCACTTTGCATCTTCCAATTCTATCATCATGCATAAATAAAATAAATCAACCTAGTATAGGATGATTAGAAATTTTTTATTTTGAAGATTAAATGTGTTCAATGTGAATAATAGGTTTCCTGTCGGCATTCTCCTTGAGACCCCATTACATTTTTAGCAAGAATAACAAGGCTTCCATCATAGCCGAGACTTGAGATGAAAAGAAAATATTTCATACCAAGTTACTTCTCTATGTTCATTACATAAAAAAGAAACATTATAATCATAGAACATGTGTTGCATCTCATTAATCAAAAATATAGTATAATGTTCTTTTTAATAAAACTTTTTAAATTGAGTTTCATTCGTCCAAATTGTAGAAAAAGGTCAAAAATAAACATGAACTACCACAACTTTCTAAATTAGCTTTTATTTTCACGTATATTTTGTAAGATATATTTAAAATAAAACACTAGAATACAGATGTATAATGTGGTCTTCTTCCATAAGCCAAGATGTAGCTATAATTTCATAAAAAGCTAGGCACATTTGCATGCAAATGTGTGACTGCAAACATAATTTAGTCTTCTTCTGAACCAAAATGCAGTCATAATTTCATACAACGTGATTATTGCTTTTCCTGTCCTTGCTGAAAATTATTTACAGTAAGCGTTATTTTCTTTCTAATGTACAAGTTTTAGGATACTTGACCATAATTACATTTATCAAAGATAAATGCAACAATATTTTTCAAAGATAAAAGAGTAACCAGGAAGAGTGTAAAGACCCATGCATAGATAAAGGGATATGGAAGATATGTTTATAATACATTATTTCTTCATAGAAGTTATGTACAATCATTTGAATCATAATAGATCAAATGTTGTTTGAAAATAAACCAATTCGTACGATGATTTTTATACAATAATGAAGTCTATATATACTTATCATAGATGTTAATACTTTTATACGATAATCACATTATATCTCCACTTGTGTGTATCATGGTCAACACATTGTTTATTTCTTTTCATATTATTTCTACAGATATAGCAGTGTTCAAAAATTACTTTAAGACTCATGCATCTTATTCTCCTCCTTGTTCGCAGTTTCTGAAGGTGGCATTTCGTTTCTGTTTCAATTTTCATTCAAGGTATGACTAATACACATAACGCATTATAATCCTTTATTCTGGTTTTATAATATTCCTGTGGTTCATCAGTATGCCGTGTTTTTAGTAGCCAATTTGTTCATGAATTTGCAAGTGCTATATGACAGAACATATCATTTTTATTTATTTTTACATGTATATATGTACTTGTTTATCAAACAAATATTCGATTTATTGTTTTGATGAGTACCGTTCTTTAAAAAGCGAATACATTTACATTTCAAAGATTTTTAATTGTTTGTTTGGAAAATATATGGAGCTGACCAATGCTTTGGCAATTTGAATTTGATATCTTCCACGGCGATGGACAATATTGGGAATATTTTTTGGCATGTGGTGTTGTGTAAACGGCGGTCGGACCAAGCTCCCCATCTCCTGCACGTGGCGTACACATATGGGTTGACACACACTTTGTTGTAACAAAAGGAATCCTTAATGTTACGTGCCTACCAAGCCATATTTATACACTATTTCTCCAAGTTATTTAGCGATGTGGGACTTTCTAAATCTGAACCGTCGTTCCTCCATTAAACATGCGAGACAACCCTAGCATGTGGAGATGCATTGAATTATAGAACACATTGATTTGGACAATATTAGTTGCTTTATGATATCATTGAATTATAAAACACATTGGAAGTAGAAATTGAGTATGTTTTACACAAAGGTTATGTGTGTATGTTTTGCTGAAAGTAGACTAATTCTAAACCTGACAATATTTTTATCTCTTGTGCAAAAGATTAAATAGCCTTTTTACATTCTTATAATAGTTAAATGCTTAAATCTGTGCTATTTATAATCCATATATGTACCAACAATTGATGAAGTAAGAGTAAAACTACCTGTATATGTAGTCAAAAATGAACTAATTCATTTTTTGCTCTAGTGGTGGCGTGTCAGACTTGTACTGTTACTTGTTGCACTAGTATGATATAATCAAAATGGTACTATGATATTATGAATTATTATTATGTAGTCGGTCCTAATAGTAGTTAAAACTGGATAATAAGTTAGTTGATAAACATATATTTGAAGTATTATACTGTTACTTGTTGCACTAGTATGATATAATCAAAATGGTACTATGATATTATGAATTATTATTATGTAGTCGGTCCTAATAGTAGTTAAAACTGGATAATAAGTTAGTTGATAAACATATATTTGAAGTATTATATTATCTGGAAGCATCTGACAAAAAAGGAAACAAGGCTGTTTCAATTATTAGACGATGGTTGGTTAAAGATGACGTTGCAAACATGTTGTGTTCAGCTTTTCTGATCCTATATTGGATTTTTTTCAAGTACGGAAAAGGTGAATATATGACATTACAAATGTTTTAGAATGAATTGGACTGATAGAAAAGACACTCAAGAATAGAATACGTTGGAAGTAAGATGTTATCAATTACCCGTTACTTCCAGTCTTATACTAAGAACTATGTAGCCTGTACTTAGATGCTACTCCCTTTATCTCTTTGAATGAAATATTTTGAGATTGAACATGATATCTAACTAAATTAATTAATTTTTATAAAATTAATTAAGTTTATACTAATTAACTAAACTAACTAAGTTTTTTAAAATTAAATAAGTTTATAAAATTTCTAAGTTTTATAAAAATTAATAAGTTTATAACAATCGACATACAATTGTTGAGTAGAGTATTTAAAACAAAATATAACATTAACAAAGTTATCTAATTTTTATAAAAGTTAAATAAATTTATAAAAATTAACCTAATTTATAAGAAAATAACTAATTTTTATGGATGTTAACCAAGTTTCATAGAAATTAAGTAAGTTTAAGTTTTCAAAATAAACTAAATTTATAAAAATAACAAAGTTAATAAAATTTAACTAAGTTTTATAAGCCTTGACCAAGTGTTATAAACATTCGATTAAATTAATTAAGTTTGTAAAATTTAACCAAGTTTTATAAAAAGCTAACTATGTTTTATAAAAATTTAATTAATTTTTGTAAAATTAAACTAAGTTAGATAAATTATAAAAATTAACTACGTTAACCAAGTTTTATAAAAGGTAAATAATTTTCTACCTTAACTAAGTTTAAGAAAACTAAAAACAAATTTATAAAAATTAACTAGGTTGTATAAAAATTTAAATAAGTTAAACAGGTTGTACATAAATTAAATAATTATCTAACTATTGACAAAATTTTGTAAAAGGTAAGCAAATTTATAAAATAATAATTAAGTTTATAAAAATTTAACAAAGTTACCAAAGTTTTATAAAAATTAATTATAAAAATCAACCTAATTTATAAAAATTATCTAATTTCTATAGAATTTAACTAAGTTTTATACAAATTAAGCAAGTCTATAAAAAATAACTAAGTTTATAAACTTTAATTAAGTTTTTAAAATAAATCAATTTTATAAAAATAACAAGCTAATAAAATTTAACTAATTATTATAAAATTTAATCAAGTTTTATTTAATGAAGTTTTATAAACATCCGACTAAATTAATTAAATTTGTAAAATTTATCCAAGTTTGATAAAAAAAATTGTGTTTTATAAATTTTAACTAAATTAACAAAGTTTCTATTATGACTAATAGACGAGATGAATGTTGATTATGTGGAGGATGCTAGTTATGTTGGGGAGGATTGTGCAGGTATACTAGAGAATTTTTTTTGAATCCATCATCGATGAAGCTTGAATTAGTTTGTTGTATGTAAGTATACATTCATTTATAAAATAATAAGCAGGATGCACATAATTTTATGATACATCTTAAACATTTACATCAGATAATGACTTCTCCTGGTTACATGCACAAGTATACTTATAAAATTGATCTTAACATTTAAATCCAAAGTCCAAACCCTCGTTACCAGGCTTTAAAACTTCAAACTGCAAAGTGATTCTTTTTTGGTAATCTGTTTCAATGAATAGGAGAAACTACACAAATTACAACTTGACATGTGTATTAATTCTTCCATTAATTGACCGTCATAAGGTTGCACTGTCTTTAGAGGGTTCACATGAGGTAAAAGATTTAGTCTAAAATGTTAAACACAATTTACGTTTCAAAAACCTGTCCTGACCAACGTTTCTTTTTTGCAATGTCATTTTAACTAATACAAATAGATAAAGTAGACATAGCACTACAATCTAAAGTCTTAACCTATAACTCCATCTTGTTTGCTTAACTTCAACTACTATCTTAGTTGATATGACGCACACACATTTGTCAGTTATATGCTAATCACTTGTTTTCAAAGTTGTATATTATCCAAATGATCAAGTAGTGTTCGGTTTTTAGCACTTTAACTGCAGTTACGTTAAAGAAATAGTCGATTCTATCGGGATACAAGGTGTTTTTGCTGTATAGTTGAACATCAATTTGCAAAAAGGAAGTGCAAAGTTCACTGCAGTATAAACAGACAATTGTTGCCAATTATGTCTATTACGACTAATTATTGAACTTTTTCTTTACAGGTAGCTATTACATTTGGTGCTAGCAAGTAGCAACAAGGTGATTTGAAGTAATACATACTGTCGTGTGTATCTTTAGTGCTTGAATACTTCTATGTATCGTATTGATAAGGTTGCTTGCGTATAATATTAGTTTTGTTTACTTATATTTGTAATCTTCATACATAGTTATGAAATATAATGAACACATGTTGTTTTGGTGTAATTTTATTTGTTTACATATAACGTATTGGTAATCGAAAACATATTGGTAATCAAATGTGATCTTAGTGATATTTAAATTCATTATACATATATGCATTGAAACGTCAAAAATAAGCACAGAAAGTCTTATGCAATAAGATGATAGCAGTAAAAAATGCTATAAAAGGTAACAATAGCCCTTTTAAAGAGCTATAATATGTAACTGTTGATTGTAGTCCAAAAATGCTATTGTTAAGTGAGTTTTGATAGCGTTGGTAAAACACTATTGTTAGGAACTTTTTATAGCGTTTTATTCTTGCTGGCTAATAATCCTTCCTATTTATAACATGTTTTTTATAGCATGTGCAAAAACGCCATTAAAATAATTTACCGCATTTTCCTAAGGCTATTAAAAAAACTCATTTATAGCGTTTTTGATGTTGCTATCGTAAGTCACAGACTTATAACAACATGTTGATATACAACATTTATAAAAACGCTATAAACGTCTTTAATAGCGTTTTTTAAACGCTATTAAAAGTCCAAGTTGTTGTATTGCACAGAATTCCTGGTAGTAGAGTGAGTGATAGAGATTCTTTATTCACTAGCGTGTTATGGAAGAGTCTATAGGATACCTTAGGTACCAAGCTCAATATGAGTACCGCTTACTATCCGTAGACTGATGGAAAAACAGAGAGAGTTAACAAAGTCTTGGAGGAGCTTGTATGCTAGATTTTGGGGGATCATAGGAAGACCATCTACATCTAGTCGATTTTTTGTATAACAACAGTTATCAAACTAGTATAGGGATGGCACCATTTGAAGCTTTGTATGAAAGGACATGCAAATCTCCAGTTTGTTGGTTAGAGACCGAGGATAGATTGGTTCTTGGTCCGGATTTGGTTAGAGAAGCTGTAAAAAAGGTTGAGTTAATTCGAGCTAGAATGAAGTAAACTTAATCTAGGCAAAAGAGTTATACAGATAAAAGACGGAAAGACTTAGAGTTTTCTGTTGGAGAACATGTTTTTATTAAGGTGTCTCCGATGAAGGGTGAGATTCGATTTGGAAAATCTGGGAAGTTTGCACCGAGGTTTATTGGAACATTTCCTATTATTGAGAGGATCGAGAAACTCGCATATAGCTAGAGTAGAGTTACCGAGCAGTTTGGCAGGAGTCCATGATGTTTTCCATGTTTCTCATCTAAGGAACTGTATTCGAGATCCAGATATTACTATATCACCGACTATGTTAGATGACTTAGTCGTAGAGCCGAATTTGACTATAGTTAGAAAGCCTGTTCGCACAGTCGCGAGAGATGAGAAGAGGCTCAGGAACAAGACAGTCAGATTAGTTAAAGTCCAATGGAGCGACGATGATAGAGACTGTACTTGGGAGACAAAGAACATGATGAGAGATACTTATCCTGATTGGTTTGATGGTATGTTTCACCTTTGATTGTTTTTATGTGTACCTTATCGTAATTTCGAGGACGAAATACTTTAAGGAGGGGAGTCTGTAACACCCCATATTTTTAGTAACATTATTTAGGATATTTAATTAGTTAAATAAAACAAAATAATGTAAGTTGATTAGTGGATTGAGATTTGTGATTAAATAAGGGGTAGTCATGCCATGTTAAATAAGTGAACTAAAGAATAAAAGAGAATAAAAAGGATTAGGAAATATGCAAGGGCAAAATAGGAACAAGGCATATCCTTATACCTTAAACACTTAACCCCTCAACACTCACGTTCACTTCATTTTTCACAATTCAAAAAACACAAGCTAAGGCCGGCCATCATTAGAAAGAGAAAAGAAGAAGAATTCAAGAGGAAGAAACAAATCACTTAATCAAGAACAAATCTCACATCCTTAATCAAAAAGCTAAAGTGAATAATGACCGCATCTCATATTTTTTATTGGTTTCGGTTTTAGATAAATTTCGAAAGTATTTGTAATTGTTTTTCCATGTTTTGAATGATAAATGGATATATATATATATATATACATACACACACACACTTGTTGATGATTTAGGCTATTTTATATGCATTTTATGATGAGAATTGATTTATAAAACCTATTATATGACATCCAATTGCCTTGCAAATTTAGATTTAGATTAGAAATGATAATTTAGAAATGGGTTTCAACTTTCATAATTTTTTGAATTAATGTGGATTTTATATGAATTTTCTAGTGAAGAAAATGTTATTTTGGGTTAAAAATTTATTTCGGCCAAATTATATTGGCTTAGAGTTTGAAATTTTTATATGTTAGAAAACATATTAAAAGTGATTTTCTGGAATTTTTGTAGAATTTTCCTAAATGTTTTAATGGATATATAAAATTATTTAAGGTATGAGACTTGAATGTTTTATATATTTATAAAAAGGAGAAGGGGTATTTTGTAAATAATTCAAATTCTTATTTTTGAAAATCGGCAGTACTTTTAGAAAAGGAAAACTTGCAACCAATCATAATTTGACAAACAAGGAAGGTTAGGTACAAAGAAATAATTTAAAAAGTCAAATCTACATGTTTTTTCATGTTTCAATGCTTTCGGCACCAGGCTTTTGACTCCTTACCTCCACCTCTGACTCCATCGAAACCAATGCACATGGTATCTGATACTTGGTACATAGTGAGTTGGACAAAGGCGGAAGGTATTGGGTCGAAACAAGGGGTTCCGAAGGGGTTGAAGCGCTACTTTGATTTTAAATGAAAATGCGCGTGCTTTGCTTTCGACTAAATAGCTTTCGACTTGGTCTGCTTTTGACTGGGTCAATGATTTTAAAAGAATGGTTTTAAGAGGTTGTGCCTTTATTTTTAAATAACTGCTTTCGACTAGGTCGAATCCCTTAACTGGCACTTTTTACCTTTCGATCCAGATTGGTTTCGAAAGGGTTATCTTGTTTTTAAAATCAAGCCGCTTCTCCAATGCTTTCGAAGGGATGGTTTCGACACCATCACTTCTTTACTTAGGAAATGCTTTCGAAGGAGATTCTTTCGACTTAAATGTTTTAGTGACCCTTTTGCTCTATAAAAGGTAGAACCAAAATGGTTTCGAAAGAGATGGTTTTAATGATTTCGAAAGGTGTTTCCACGTGTTAAAAAAATTGAACCCAAATGCTTTCGAAAGGCTTTATGTTTTAATGCTTTCGAAAGGTTTTAAAGAAAGGTTTCTAAGGGGTGGCTCCCTAATGGTTTCGAGATGTCTAAGAGGAGAGGTTCCCCAACTATTTCGAAAGGTCTAAAAGAAAAGGTTTCCAAATGGTTTTGAAAGGCAATATTTAAGTGTTTTAAAGAGGATGTCTAAGGTTTTAAAGCTTTCGAAGGAGATGTTTTTCAATGCTTTCGAAAGGATAAAGATGAATGGTTTCGAAAGGTATGTTTTGGCCTTTGGCCTAAGGTTTTACTTGTATTGAAAGGGATACTTTCAAAGGTTTCGAAAGGGGTACTTTGGATGGTTTCGAAAGGGATGGTTAAAGGTTATAAACAAAGGTTTCGAATGAGTTTTTTTAGCAATATAGCCTAAGTGTTTTTAAGTTAAAAAGTGTTTTAACTTATTTTGGAGGGATGAGAAATCCTTAATAATTTCATCAACATTATTTTGGGTAAAGTATATATAACATGGAAAATAGCTTAGAGTAAAACAAAGAGTATATTTTCCTTGCATATGTATGATTTAAAGGTTTAAATAATTTTAAAAAGGTTTTCAAGGAAAAATTTAAAGGGTAGTTAACCCTAAGAAAAATGACTCAGATTAGAAGACCAGATTGGGACATGTGTAGGGTCGCGCCCTATACTCATTAGCTATTAGCCCCTAGCTAATTTAGTCCAAAATTCCAAGGTGTAGGGCTTTGTCACAAGTAAGACTAAAATTATGTTACACACGGAAAGGAATCTAAAAAGAAAGACATGTTATTGGTAAGCTCGCAAAACCATTAGGATAAGTTATACCTGGAGAAGTAAGTAAGGACAGACCGTACAGAAGAGGAGTATCTAACAGATGTTAGAATTTTATGTTATCTGGTAGACCCGAGTCAACCAAGGGTTAGTAGTTAGCCAAACAAAACTATAGTGTATGAACAGATAGTCCATATGATAATTGAAATGTGCTTATACATGATATTGCTTTATAGATTTAACCAGTTTTGGTTGCAGGATTATAATTTGCAAAAGATATGTTTAAAAAGGATATTAGTAAGGGGAAACCCGGTCCGCTAAGTGGCGTGGTCTCACTTAATATCAGATAACCGAGATGTATAGTATTATTCACGCTAGGCTTTATGTCTAACTAGAAGTTTATTTTCCTTAAACTCTCGGGTGCTCAAAATTGATTTGAGTAGGCTGGGGGTTGAGGTTTACAGGTTTTAGTAGGTTAGCAAATAAAGCTTCCGGAGACGAGCAGGTGGCTGACGGATAGCTAATTAGCAGTTGTTGTTATATTTTGGATTGATTCTGTTGTATTGTATATATAGTACTCTGGTCAACCAAGGGGGCATCGTCATATGTCACTCTTGGTGCAATATTGTAATAACTATATTTTTCTGAACCCGTAAAAGCGATGGGATTATGCAATTTTGAATGTGAAACATGTGTCTTGAAATGTAATCAGAAAAATATTGTTTTTTTTGAACCGTGATTTTGTTTCATATTCATTTTCTCCTGATATTATGAATACCATTAACATAGCTGTATTTAGTCATCGAAAGTTAATACTATGGATGACTGCAGCATTTGTAGCACTTAGCTTTGGGCCTCTAGGTAGGGGATGTTACAGTTGTTGACGATGTGAGTTAGGGTTTACATTGGGATGAGTGGATGCGAAAAGTTTGGTTAGAGTACAGAGTTTGTGGAAACTGTTTAGAGAGTGGATGCAGTTAATTTTGTTTATTAAATAACATTAAATCACAATTTAAAATGAAGGGTGCTACGAATAGGAGAGAGGAGAATTTCAAAAGCGCATAATTCTATGAGTCCACGTAAGCGTTTTTGGAACTGTGCTTTTATATTTAAGTAATAGATTTCAATATATTTAATTATGTTTATAAAGAGGTTTGTTTATAACAATTTTGGAAATGAAAGAAGTGCAAATGACTTTGATATGATTTTTCATTCTTTTATAATCTGAAGTATTTTGATGATGAACTGTGGGTAATTAAACTATGGTTTAACTACTCGATGTGTGACGGAGATTTGCCAGTATTTGATTATCATGAACAAGCCACATATGCATTGTCATGAACTGAAATTGAGATGTATCAACAAAAATAAATAACCCAAGTTTAGCTATGAGTTAATAAACAAGAAATTGGCCATTTTATGTTATGTTTTTTTTCTTTTTGAAATGGTACTTAGATACAACATGTCACTGGGACAACAAACCACAAATCATGTGTCAATAAATGTTCTAATCACGCTACGCAAGTTTCGAACTTGTGACATCTTGCACCAAAGTCGAATCACTTAACCACGGGGACAATAGTGCTTGTCATTTATGTTATGCTTAGTGTCACTATGTTATGTATGTTGTGATGAATGATTTGAAATGTACTATATGGGTAATTTTAAATACTTATTTGATAATAACATAAGCATGAATTGATTATTGTTTTACCCATGATTTAAATTGAATTGAAGTTTATCCCACCGAATGAGATGTTATGCTATGAATTGGTTGGAATTTCATGTTTATATTGTCAAGTTATGATGCATTTTTATATGATGTGGTAAGATGCGCTTACAAAACATTGAACTGATAAAAATGATATATAGCGTCATTTAGGAATAATTTACGTTAGAAAAGTCAAATGTTTTGAAAAGTAATAAATTTAACATTTGATAAGAACAGTACAAATTTATGACTAGACGTTAGTATCCATCTTAGCGAATTGATTTGAGGGTCGCAACTCTTGACGAGCTTGTCCAACTCCGCTCTGTCCAAAGAATATGTTGCGCAAATATATAATGATAATGAAGATTTTGGGATGCGTAGTTCGAACAGATTAAAGTACTTCAAGTGGACTATAACACAACGAAGATTATAACATCTTCATAATCTACAAGGGTAGGTGCAAATAAGGGATCGTATAAAGTGCACTCACAACTGATCGAGCATATACAAGTGAAAAATGCTATGATAGCTAGTCGAGGCTGATAGTTTAGTAGATGGTGAATCCAGAAGGAATTGCCAACATCTTTACCTACGAGAAACTCATCGAAGAGAGTATAAAATAGGACTCTCATAAGAAAAAGTAGAAAATATCGATCTCATGAGGATTGATTTGAAATGATGATTTGTATTGATTGATACAATAAAAAAGCTCATATAATATGGATAGAATGTGATACCCAAACTGATTAGAATAGCCGCTATGAGTCACGATGAATAAAGCCGTGACACATATGTTATCACTGATTTGTGCAAATGAATTATGGGCGGGATATGTTATGACGTGAGTGATGTCTTTATGTTTGAAAACGTCACCTTTATACTTGACGCTACACGTTTGTTATTTATGTTGCACGATTATACTCATAGTTAGTTTCTAGCCCGACTCGGGGTTTGTTATGTATTTAACACCCTCGAGTCAAACTGAGGTTGTTATACAGGCTTGATGCTATATTTGCATGGCTTTGTGGCTATGACTTGAAAATGGAGTCGAAGACAATGATAGATATTTGGTTGGCTTATATTGACCATCTCATATGATGTGATATCATTTTCATGGATCGAGACTCGATTGTCTTTGATTATAGGATGTATTGTATTATTTAACCAGGTATCAGATATGAGTTGTATATATGAGGTATTGTACCAAATTTTCAAATAGGATATATATTATCTATTTTCTTTTATTCGCTTATGATTGTGTAAATTTGGGTTATTATTCTCCTATGTGTATCTAATGTTGTATTATTCATTTTTGGCAACTCGTATGTTGTTCTTTGTGTTGAGACATGATATACATTATTAAGATGTTTTCAGGCTGTAGCGTATCCATGTTGTCCCTAAGAAGCATGTACGAGAGATTGCTCCTTCTGCACCCTTTGAACCAGACTATCGGACGGTAAACTCCTTTTAATGGTTTGATCACTAGAGCCGTGACATCACATACTTAATAATTCAAAACCACTTAAATATCAACCATGATTCATGAACTACACTAGTCATATTTAAATTATTGTCATTGAAATAGATCAAAATCCAATCAAGGTAAAAGAAATACTATTATTTTAAATGAAGTTAACCTAGTACTTGAATTGAGTGTTACCTTAAGTGATAACATCATCAAAGGATTAAATTTACTAGATCGAATAACTTATTTCTAAAATAAATTCATGTACATATCAGAAAACCCATATTTTAAAAAAAATTATGTGCGCGATTTGATAATTTTCTATATGATTGAATTTATGAGTTAGGCTCCAATTATTGAATACAAGTTTAGGGAATGGTAGTTTGTTGAAAATGCATTCTTGGACACTCTAAATGGTGGAATTGGGTTGGGAGGAATACCATGTTGTTCATTTTATTAATTCAATAGGTTATTATTAGTAAATTTTTAACTAATACAACAATTAATAAATTTTAGTTAAGAATTGATTAACGAATCTTGGTTAACAATTAACTTTTGTTACATTTTAGTAAATTTAAATAATAATAAACTAATATTAAGTAGTCATTATTAATATATTTTAGCTAATAACTAAGCATTAATAATTCATGCACTAATAGTAGAAACTACATTAATAAATTTTAATTAACACTTAACAAAGGAAATACAAAATAATAGAAATTTCTTTATGTTTTTTTGGGTTTAACAATAATATAAAATATAACGCATTATGCATGGTAAGGCATATGGTATAAAGCCTACTTTATCTCCTAATGAATCATCATCTTAGCTTTTGTGTATGATGGTTTCTATGACGGTGTCAACTAAATAATTCTATCGAACCTTCTCTAATTTTTATTTTCAATAACTTATAACAAGCATCAAGAAAAGTTAAGGTCGTCTAATCCAAGGAAAAGGAGTATGCCATTTGGAATTTTTATTGTTCAAATTGTGATTGATATTGATATTAGAAGCCCCGTTGTAAGGAAAAGTTCAACAAAACCCTTGCCGCTACACCCAACGTGCAAACATTTATGTTAGATGTAAGGTTTACATCAACCGCGCCCTAACTTTGACGTGTGTTGGCTTATGTTGGACATAAGGCTTTGCTATCATTTTGATTGGCCGCCGATAATGTTCAAAAATAGTGCTTATTCCCGACTTCATAACATCTTCATCAAACCACTAAATTTTTAAAATTTACTTTAGAAAAATACGTTATAGTTACCACTATTTGTAGTTGTAAGTTGAATTACAAATATTAATAAACCAACCTAAGAGCATCTCCAACCCTACTGAAATTTTAATGTCAAGTCTTTTACACATCATCAATCTTATATTACATTCAAAAATTAATCTCCAATGGTAATGTTAATGTAATTGTAAAGATGAGTTGGCATAAACTTCACTAGACATTGTCAAGTGCAATGTCTAGTTTTAGACATTGTACTTCACATTGTGAAGTAAATAGATACATATGTTGTTAATTATTTTAATATAATATTTTTATTTATTTATAATTTGATTGAGACACATAAGCTAATTATTTTTTATGAATACATTAGCATTGGAGTTGTTTTTTCATTTTGGATGTAATTTCCAAATATTTTATATCACAATGAGTTCACATTGTGATGTGTTTTTTGACACATAAGATTAAATGGACATTACATTCAACTTGCATTGAAGATGCTCTAAGCATATCTTAGATCCGAATGCAATATTTAAAAATAATAATAATAAACCTATTAAAAAAATTTTCTCAATAATCAAAATAACCATACTATTTTTTGGATCCAAAATAACACCAAATCAAAATTTTAGGGATTTTAATTTTATTTTCTTCAGATCTAAAAAGTAATTTTTTTTTCTAATAAGATCAACAATGGATGATGCATTTGATAGCACATGTTAGGGATCTAATAGATTTTCGAATCAATCCACAAGATGAAATACTATATCTAAATATATAACAAAGACTGATTTCATTGAGAAGAATGAGAGAAAGCATACAAAATAAATCCGAGGGAGCCATATATGAATTTATTGATGATGTGACTCATGATGATGACTATAGTGCAAATAATTGGTCTATTTCAAATAGATGCTTTTGAAATAATACCAACCTAAGCCAATTTTTGTGGTTTTTTTTATAGGGATCGACTTGTATTTTGTATTGAGAGCATGCCAGTTTTCGTGGTAGTTTAATAGCACATGCCCGCATTATATATATTGTCATTACATATATTGCAAGCCCATTTGAATTATGCTTAGGGTAGACAATTAGAACCGACACCTGCATGTTCAAACCCAACTGATCCATGAGGGCACATAGCCAACTTGAACCTGACCTATCTTCTGTCGCTACGATGGAAAATATCGTTTAGATTAAATCTAACCTGACTGAATCCAATCAACCTAAAAGATTGAACAAAAATACATAAAAATACGTACTAATAAATATCAACGTTAATCTCACTTGATCTGAACCAAACCTTTGATCGAATCAGATATAAAACGTATAGCTTGGACTTGAAGAACCCTAGCACGTGTACTGTCGATATTCATTGGAACGAGTTTGGATCCGATCCAACGGGTCTAATTATTATCCCTTAATCATACTTAATTAATAGCATTGATTTTCATTTCTGTATAGAGCAAAACAATTTTTATTACATTGTTTAAGTTAGTTTAAGCTAAAGTGCAAAATAACTAAATACAATTTGATCCTGTTTTCTTTAAATATTAATTCAATTGTTTTAATTATGTGTGAGTGTGTTGCTTTTATTTTACAGCATAGCATATTAAATTCTTGCAAACAAATGAATCGTTTTCTTACTCCATTATTATTCTTACACTACTTTTACTTTTATTTTATTTCTATAGCATCTAACATGTTAAAAACAAAAGAGAAATTGGAAATATATTAACCGTTTTATAAGTTTTTATTTACATATTTCTCATTCAAGGGGAAACAAGAAAAGATTTCACTTGGTAAGGAATTGTACTCGTGGGGATAACTGATCCTCTCTAGAAGCTTGATTGACCTGATATGAAGTCTTCCACGAGACAGACAAGAAAACATTAAAAAATTGACAATTGAATGTCACGTCTTAGTTTAGGTAGAGATAGCTTATCTAAAAATCTAAATGAATGTTAACAAAAGGAACTACGTCACACTAATACATTACCGTAGAAAAGAGTTCAGTGCCACCAGTAGAGTGCAAGACTTAAGGTGTTTTAGGTTCCTAATATAAGAACAGCCGTCGGCAATTATAACTTACAAAAAAAAAAAAAAAGAATCCAGCTGTACTTTTGAATGTTAATCAAAATCAATGGATTATATCAATTTTTATATAGTTTTCGTTAATGGAGATAAATGAAAGGCTCCTATCATTTCAATTTACTAAACTCGCAGTTTATTAAGTCTACTAGAATCCGTCCTTTAGTCCGAACTTAACCAGTGAAATTCCACTTTCGGTAAAACTTTGTAAATTATCCTTTTCAAATTACTTCTGGATTTATTTTTTTGACTGTCTGCCACTGAGATCATCCGAAATTCACAACCATTTTCTAGTAGGCATAAAAAAATTTGAATTTTTCCGATGGAAATTAGAATCCGTTCCATGTTTTCAAGCTTGGTAGTCGAAAAATCCATATCAAAACGTATTTCACGAAAACTTATGTAAATATTTTTAGTTGAAATGTATAGTGTAGACGGTAAATATTTGCAGTTCTAGCTGTAAATTTTTATAAAATAAATATTTACAATGTACCATAGAGTGCAAATTTATGCAGTGTAGAGTACAAATTTTTATACAAAAATGTACGGTTAGAACAACAAATGTTTGAAGTGGAGAATGTATATTTACAGTGTAGACTGTAAATATGGGCAGTTTGCGCATTTTCGTTAGAAATAATGATAGAAATTTTTCGTGAAACTTGCTTTTGAAATTGGACATAAGTAAATTTTGAAACTTATGAAAAATGTTTGAAAAAACTTTTATTTTTTTTAAAATATTTGCAGTTTTTACTGTAAATATATGCAAAATTGCACCACTAAAAAAAGGCTTCTTTCCATGATCGTATTCCTTAGGTCATCCTTACGCCGCATAAGTACGACGTCGATAAATGGTAGAGGCGTAGACATGATATAGGGATGACATAGGTAATTTGTTACGTCTTCCTTGTGAAATGTTATTTTCTCCCTACGGACTGTTGGATGAGAAATTTTCATCCCTCCGTCTTCCTACGCCTCTTTAGGGTTTCTTTATATTTTTTCTCCTTATTGTTTTGTTATTGTTTGTAAACCAATTTTGATACTTTAGGAGATTATTGTTAAATATTACTTTTACTTTTGACACTTTATATGGTATTAAATTTCTGAAATAATAATTGTTATACAAATTTTATAATATATATATTAATTATGTTGATCGGTTTGAATTGGCAGTGATGTTTTCATTTTGATTTTTGTAAATTTGATCGTATAGAATCATTATTGTTGTGGTAAAAGCTTAAATATAAAATTTCCTGTTATTCAGACTCACTTTGATCACCGATCTTATAGGTTAAATGCTTTTTGGATATTTGACTAACACTCGCTAGTAGTTAAAGTTGATAAGATGGAGTATCAAACTAAGATGGAATGACACAAAATCCTATATTTAAGCTTCTCATATTATATAAACGAATTACGAATGTGTACAGTAGGACTTTGCAATTTGGAATGCAAATAGGATTGTCATTCCAAACTGATCACTTTAGTTAAAAGTCTAAGTAACTTATACTTGAAACGACAGTTTGAACCGACTAGAATGTTTCTATTATGATTTTTCAAATCCGACTGTACCAAATAGGCATTATTACCTTAAAATCTTAAACATAAATTTTTGTGTCGTTCGAACTCAATTTGGTCCTCAAGCTTATAAGTTAACTTTTTTTATAGTTACTAACACCAACTAGTAATTAAATTTGATAAGACAAAGTATCAAAATGAGTCAAAATAACAAAAAATCGTATATTTAAGCTTCTCATACAATATTAATGAATATATATGGTCGAATTTCAAAATTTTAGAATATAAATTGAACCATCGTTCTGAACTTATAGTTTTTAAAACTCTAAGTAAATGATAACAAAGACGACCAGTATGAATTGGCAGTGTTGTTTCCGTTTTGATTTTTCTTTTAAATATGACTGTACAAAATCATTAATGTTGCCCTAAAGTTTGAACATTAAATTTTGTGTCATTCAGACTTAGTTTTCTCATCGTTCTTATAAGTTAACTTTTTTGGGGATATTTTTCTAACACCAACTAATAATTCAATTTGATGTGATGAAGTATCAAATTGAATCAATGGCATGAAATGTTATATTTAAGCCTCTCATATTGTTAGCCAAAAAAGGTCTAATAGCCCCAAGGAGGATATGAAGAACCAACTATTTGGTATGTAACCGTTGGTTATGGATTTAACATGGATTTAGCCTCGGATATGTATAGTTTTTAAGTTCTAAGTTCAAAATCTTAGATATGGATCTATAATACAAGAAAAATATGTAAAAATATGAAGAAAAATGCAAGAAAAATAAGAAAAACAATGTAATGGTTTATAATGGTTTGGACTTTACCAACGTTCACTTTAGTATGAATTTATTACGTTTTTCAATAATATTCGGAGGTTATTACAATCAAAATCTTGAAATTTATGCTTGATTTGAGATTAGAAAATGACAGAACCTCCCTTTATTGAATAAATAATTGGACCCATTTCTTGCTTAATGTTCCTCGGTGTTTTTATGCATACAGGAGTGAGTTAGGACTCTCAAGTCGAAATCTTCTCTCTAAAAATTAGTTTAAAAAATCTCCATTCCAGATCCACAAGTGCAGAAGATATATTAGTGAAGATTTGACTTTGCCATGGATCAATATCAATCCATACTATGGCTCGACACTGATCATTGGATTTGTGCAATTACTTCTATCTTATTTCATGTTCTGCATTGTTCCATCATTGCTTCATGTTTTAGCTTTGTTTCATGTCGTAAAACTAAAATATGCCTTAAAATGACTAAGTATTAATGGCTTTATGGATCGGTACAGATCCATACCATTGATTGACCAAGCGATTTACTTTTCCCTCTATTTTACTTCATATTATCTTTTACTCAATTTTCTATAAGCCTCATATCAATCTTTCTTCATTTCGAAGTTCAGTATCATGAAATCAATTCTTATGAAAAATCATGGATAACACTTGCCAAACAATGTACGCTTCTGTGAATACAAAGCAATCTTTGCTCAGAGACAAGCGACCAAATCCTGAATTGAAAAGATGCTTCCGTTACTTAGACCATTTCCGTGGAGAGCTATGTCTTTCAATGAACATTTTAACTGCACACTATTATTGAGTCACATGTTTCCAACAAATGTATAAATTTCAAAGCTTTATTGTCTAGAGGATGCGTCTTTTCCAATGAGAGCTTCATTGATCCATAGGTAAATTAGTATCCATAATCTACAAAATTTAGTTGAAATCATCACGATCGAATTTTTTTCAAGAAAACCCAAAATCAAATTTGATCAATCGGTACCCATCAATAGATCGATTAGTACTAATCGATGGACTTAACCATTTTTAGTCACTGAATTAGCCATTCTTCCTCAGTTTACCTTCATCATTCTGCTACTGCCATCAACAGAACATTCTACGTAGGGTTCTAAAAAAATGGTCAATTCCACGTCAATCCATCTCGTCTTGATCCAAATCGACCGAGAAAGTGAATCTCCATCTAAATTCATGCGCATCTACTCCAGAATCATATCGATTCATCACCGGATCGACTGACCTTTACCCTTCAAAACATCTAATTTGTAGTTTATTCCCTTTTACTTTAATACTGTAAACCCATATAAAAGCATGCAACATCAGTTTTACATCGTCCGATTGTCTTTGATTGAACCCTTCATCAATCGATGAAGGTGAAACCTATTGATATTGGGAACTTCGTTGATTTTGATTGTTAGACAATTCAGGAATACACATTCCATCACTATTTGTCTCCACCAATTCAAGAATCATCAATTTCCCAAAATACAGTATCTCTCCAGGCAAAAAGTGGTCAAGAACAAGAGTTACAATGTACATGGATTAATCCAGAATTATTAACATAACCTACACATTAATAGACACCATGCAACACATGGTTCCATCCTATGTTGGAAACTCGTTTCCAAGCATGAGCAAGCATTAATATCACATTGTGTACTACTGCATACCATATATGAAGTATCACATACATGCATGTCTAGTACATTCCTTACACCTAGTCGATGTATAGAGTTTGATGAATCGACACATGTCAACATTCGATGGACACTATACACCAATCACACCTATGCATATGATACATAACAACTACATGGATACATATATAAGTTATAAAAAGTAAATTGTACTTTATATGACATCCATTCTCTAAGTTTCTATTCAGCTAAGATATTACTTATGGACATGTGACATTCCATTAGATCAGCTACCATGGTTGTCACTTCCGCATTAACTCCCTCTGCAGCCGCATCAAGCTCCATATTGGCACCTTCTTCAGCAACCAATGCTTGGAAATCTACTATATCTAGTGTAACCAATGCTACCGTTCTAGTTATAATCATTGTTTATCCACCAACGGCTATCGGTGCTCTAGAAGTTCTAGTCGTAGGAATATCTGCACTAATCCACCCTTTAATTACCCTCCTTCTCATCTCATAGTGGAGGAACTTCCTCGAATATTCCAACGACATGGCATCCCCGATGACAAGGTTCTAATACCTCAATCATTTGAATGCACTAATAATCCATCAGCTGGCTACACTGCTTGCAGTCGATATATTTTTCTTGCCAGCGCAGTTCTTCTGTTCAATCCGTTTCCTTACCAAGTTCTCCATAATTTAAGTTTTACTCCCCCACAACTACATTTGACTTCTTATCTGGTGCTTTTAAGACTCTACATGTCATACGTCTTCCGCTTAGACTGGGCTATGAATGATGGAATTAGAGGTATTTCCTCTGGACAATTATATAATTTGTTACACATATCTAGCTCGATAACCGATCTTATTAAAAATAAAATGTTTTTTCTTTCTATTATATACTTGTTATATTATGATATAATTAATTAATGACTTAATTTAAAGTATATTTAATAAGAAATCCTTAAATGATATATCATGTGATAGTAATTACAATGTGTTGTAATTATGAGAAACTTATCACATTAAAATAACTTATTATTTTAAATATTCCTAGTCAAGATGTTTTGAGATAGGATATCGATACATCAATTGATACGAGAGTACGTAACGCTCTCCAAATATTGGGCAATGTATTACTCATGGCTACTAGGGGCATCAAGAGGCACGTATTGATGGTTATTGGATAACTATAGAATTACTCATTCGAGAGTTTTTTGTTGGTTAATACAACTAAGATCAAACAAAGAATCTCAAAGTCACGATGTTAGACAGATCTCTCG
Organism: Allium fistulosum; assembly: GCA_030737815.1. NCBI lineage: Eukaryota > Viridiplantae > Streptophyta > Magnoliopsida > Asparagales > Amaryllidaceae > Allium > Allium fistulosum. The sequence continues at coordinate 907,693,492 of CM060903.1, forward strand.
ACTTGAGAATATTGTTGAACTGTAATGTAGACACTCCATTTTGATTATAGTTAAATTATGGCATGGCATCCACCAAACGACTATAGTTGGGTTTGAGTTGAAGCATTGAAAGTGAAACACTATTCAATAGAGAATTCATCTCCTTGGTTATATGGTTAATATCACGGTCAACTATAGTCAACTCAAAGTCAAAGTCATTGGTCGAGTAGTACGATTAATAATAATTTTTATTATTGAACCAAACCTTTTGTGTTTGGACTTATAAAACCGAATGTCGTAGACATAGGAATTTTGACCAAACCAAATTTCATAAATCCTAACGTGATATAGTTTTTATGAAGAGAATTTGTGTAATAATAGTTGCTACCGGGTACCGCTTATTATAAGTAAAATTAGATTTTATCGAAAAGATGTATAAGCGATAAATTCAAAAAAATGTAAAACCACTGGCTAAGATGACCTGTGAACATTAATACTTGAATTGTTAGACATTAACCGCTGACTGAATTTACATCTTTGAGTCGCACAACCAAAATATAATGAATACTCCAAATAAAATACATGATTGAATTAATTTATAATCATTGTAATTAATTAATATTTATGAATTATTAATTATTAATTATTAATTTTATTTGATTTGTTTTGAATATCATTCATATTTAATATAGTGCATGTATTAAAGTTATAAACTTATGTATCGATATACGATATCGATAGAATATTTATATTAGATTTGAATGAAACAAATGCTGAATGGATTTGGAAATTTATGAGGCCCACTCTACCTCTTTCTATAGTTGGTCATGCATGTGTTGGAGAAGATTTGATGAGATTTAATTGGGAATTAGGTAAGGAAGATTTTAAAGGAGGGAATTGAAAGGTTCCAATGCTTCCTTCAAATCATATTCTCTCTTATTCATTCTGTTATTCTCTCCTGACAAAATTTATTTTGTTTCTCTTGCTCTCCTTCTCTTCATTAGAAGTCAAAATTGTCATGGCTTCCATGGCAAAAAAAATTTCCCAAAAAATTTTAGGTCAATTTATTATAGGTGGTTCATACCTCTTGATCTTTATAAATTATGTGGGTCGATCAAGAATCTAGGAGCATCGATTCATCATCCAAGGTGTGACTTTTGAAAACATCCTGAGGTAATTCTCCGATTTAATTTGTTTATGTATTTCTATTGTTCATATGCTTGGAACCTATATATTCATCTTGTGTTTTAATTGTTCATCCTGCAACATGTAATTCAAAACCATTTTTACGCATCTCAATTAAAAGTATGTCTACTATGTTGTTTTGATTCAGAGTTACCTTTGTTCTTCATCTCCTTTTAATATATATTCATCATAATTGATATGATTTAGATATTATATCTCCTTTGATAATTTGTTGTTGTTCTCTGTATTATTTAGATCTGAATATTCTTATTACGAATTTATATGTGCCTAATTTTTTCAATTCCTTTTCTTTTCTTTTAAAAATTTTGTCAAAAAATGGTTAATTTCGATTAAGGTCTATTTTATAATATTCACATAAACAAATGTAAATAAACTAAATATGTTAATTATTTAATTTTTCATTGAAAATTAATTTTATATGTTGTATGATTGATGTTCTGAATATAAATATTTTGGATATTGTTCACATAAGAGTACAAGGTCTTGATCTAGAATTCATGAATGAAATTTATGTAAATTCTAAATCTTTTGTCTCTATTTAAATTTAAAGTTTTGTGTAAAATCCTAAACTTTAGTTTCCTTTCTCAGACAAAAGTTTGATTTAAATTGTTAACTTTAAATTCTAACACACACACACACACATATATATATATACTATGAATTACAATGTTTACATATATATATATATATATATATATATATATATATAAGTAGTTTTAAATCTAAAACATTAATTGTAATACTTATGCATATGGAAACATAGACATGTTGCTTTAATTCAAATTCATAGGATAGATCTTGTGTAACGATGTAATATTTAATATCCAACTTTTCCTTAATTGAAACCAAATTCATTATTGTAATTTTAGATTCCAAAACATATTAAAAAAGTTAATATGATTTCCATATATACACACGCGCGCGCACTTACACACATATATGTATTCACCTACTTTTGCACATTTGTTACATATATATTTGCTTTGACAATACTCCATTTGCTTTAGCGTACAGAATTGAGGCCATGATACCGATTTTGATACCGATTGAAGCTGAAGTGCCTTCTCACAAAAGATTGCACTATGATCCCAAGATGAATGAGGAACTCTTGCTTGAGTTTCTTGATTGGTTGAAGAAAAATGAGAAGAGGCTGATATGAGGAGAGATGCTTACTATATAAGAGAGGCAAAATAGTTTATTGCCAATGTTAAAAATCGTACCTTCAGGATAAGCGACCTTATTTTGAAACAGGTCTTTCTAAGTATGAGGATACCTAGTTTGAATTGGGAATGTCCTTATGTGATTGCACGGAAGCTTGGAGATGGAACTTTCAAGTTCAATTCTTGATGTTATCCCGATTCTACGGGCATGAAATAGCAAGCACTTACGGTGCTATTTCACTTGAATCTTTTGGCAAATAAAATGTCCTATTGAGTGGGATTGGAAATAAGGAAGAGATTGCCATTATCTTATTCATAAATAAAATTGATTTTTGAATCATTGGAATTGTACTCTTAATGTTTGACTTTGTGCTACATGATTAGTGGCACAAGTAAACATTTTGTGTTTTGAAAAACCAGGTGTCTAAGTACCTAGAAATAGGTACCGATGAAATCCTTCAATCTATGATCGGATCGTTTGATTATAATTGTACCAGTTGATCAGACTATACGTCCTTACACATCTATTCTTTGACCAACACCCGTAGATAGCGAGGTCGAGAATTGATGCCCGAAGACAGGCATCCGAGAGATTGGTTCCTAGAAATAGGAATCGACATGGAATTGGATCTTTCTACTGGCACACTACTATAATATCTCAATGTTCATGTCGACATAAACAAATGATCCGTATAGTCGAATCTACATTGATAAGATGACATCGCTTGCGATCGAACATAATATGTTCGGTCGATGATAAACAAGGTCGATCGATGTAAAGTGGTTTATTACAGTCGAATAAGACACGTTAGGCTGATGATAAACGAAACCAATTAACCAAGACAACAGTAAGAAATTGTAGAAATGTATTTATATGCATAGAGTCACGGTAAATAATGGCATTACACAGATCGCAGACACAAGCATGTATAATATATAAGTAATTGAATTATTGATGATTATATTTATGTTTGCAGGTAAGTATATAAGCAAGAGAAATAAAAGACACGGTAATATAAATAAGACAAAGGTTGAACTGAAAAAATATATTATTTCCATGTTCTTTTTGTACAAAGTTGCAGGGCTCGCTCTTGCACAACGACGATCTATATATATTTGAAAACACCAAAATAAAAAAACACAAAAGGACAAAAGACGTGCCCTCGATAAGCGGCAGCAATTGACTATTTCCTCATATAAAAGTATGTCGACATACTTGCAGAGGATATGTCGACATATCCCTTTGTATTTTGAAAAATTACTTAATAAACATTGTTTTGAAAATATTAAGTTTTGTAAAATATTTTGAAACTTTATATAAACATTTAAACATATTTTATACATATTTTAATCATATTAAAACCTAATAAACTTTATAAAATAATTTTGAAAGATTTAATAAGAATATTCAATATAATGTAAATAATATATATAAAATCAATAAAGTTATAAACGATTAAAGTATAAACAAAAATTCAATATATATAAACTTAAAAACAGTAAAATAATATCTTTATAAGTATAAGAGATTTGAAAATCATTTTGGGAAATATTTTGAAAAGATTATTTTAAAAATAGTGTATTTGAAAAACAATTTAAAACAAATTAGAGAAGGTAAGAGAGCTCAGGAAAGTGCTACCAAGGTTTTAATATAAATTTTATGACTCTATAACTTATTTGGAATATTTTGAAATTCTGAAATCTTCAATACTCATCCATTCTTGAACTCTTGAAACTTTATATCAGCATCTTGAATCTGCTCTTGATATCAACATCTTGATATTGTACAGTCTTCTTAACCAATACCTGTTTAATATCATGCACTATATATATATATATATATATATCTTGATAAAATATTAGTATTTATATTTTATATAATGTCATATAGTTGTTATCATCAAAACCAATACCTAAGGTACTAACAGGACAATGTTGAAGTTGGGTAATTTACTAAAGATTTCTTCCTCAACTAGGTCAAGGAGTAGCCTCTCAATAGGACTTTTCCCAGACTTGGTTGTCGGTTTTAAGGTTTTGATTTTCAGCTTTATGGGTCTAAGGGCGGATGGAGTTGCTTCTCCGTATAGAATTTTCTCCTCCCTATAAGAATCCCTTTCCTAATGTTCAGTTTCTCTTATCGACTCTTCGTCATTATCTTCATCATCGCCATCTCCCTTTTCCTCCACGTCACCCTTACCTTTATTGCTTTCTTCCTTCTCTCTCTCACTTACTATCACAGTTTCTACTCCTTCTCCTACTCCTCCACCTTCTTAAGCTGTGTTTGGAATGTTTTTAGGTGCATGTGGTAGAGGTCAACTTCTTCTTCCTTTTCTTCTCCTTAGGCTTCTTGTTATAGCCTGAGTTGCTTGTTTAGCCTTCAGTGCAAGAGTATGGCGATCGATTCTTCGATCAATTATATGAGCTAGAACTAGCGCAACTGAAAGTCGATCAGAAGATTGATTCTTCTTCGGTCGTCTTCTATAAATTCCTCCAAGTGTTCATATGTTTGCAACATATCATCACTGTAACAACTCGAAATTTAACCCGTAATAATTAATTTGTTAATTAACTAAATAATAAATTAACTTTGTGAAATTATCAGAATTGATCCATGGAAATTGCACCATTGTGTCCGTGGTAATTTTATGGTCAATTTCCATATATAGAACGTCAGAAACCGAGCTAATATGACCAAGTTATAAAATAAACAAAATAAGTAGAAAAAGAATATATATATATATATAGGCAGGTCTACCGGTCGGTTGACCTGGGCTCCAAGGCGGTCGACGCCCGGTCGACCCGCCTTTGTTATTTATGAACGAATGAACGTTCTTTCATTCGAACGTTCCAAAGCCCCTAATTAACCGACATGTTTTTCATTCTTCTGACCAATCCGGTCCGTCTATTTTTGCATCTGATGGCTCCTATTCAGTCTATGACGTGGTTGCATCCTATTCAATCCCCAAATCCAACGGTCCGAGATCCACTTCTAGCCCTACAAATAGACCCCTAGACCTAACACTTTTTCTCATTCTAAGTTTTCTCCAATTGGCTTCACCTTTCTAGGAAGGACCCTAAACGGAATAATTTTTCCAAAGGAGAAAATCGTTATAAATTAAATTATTTTACAACTCCAAGTGGATCCGGGATGACCAAAGGAAGAGCTTAGGACCGGAGGTAAGTGATTGTAATTATTTTAAGATTTCTTTAAGTAATTTAAAATAATAGGGTTTTCAATAATTGTAGTTTTACTACGATTTTTGGAATAACCTTTTTAGTAGTTTTATTTACAGTTTTTAGAATTATTTTCAGTCTATTTCTTTCCAGCTATTCTTTTCAGTTAATTTTAGTTATTTCTGTTAATGATAGCTTTTCCATTTATTTATAGTTTATTTACAGTATTTTAATCTATTTACTGTTATTTATGCGCTATTTACATCTTCTTCCTACGCCTTGGATTTTCTTCTATTTTCAGTTTTCTTTTATTTCTCCTTCTTCTTCGCGTATGGATTAGAATAGAATTAAAGCAAAATTGGATTAAATTATAAGAATTCTGAAATAACGAAAGATAAGATGTAAATTATAAAGACTGTAATAAAATGGAATTAAGACTAAAATTATACCTAATTATGATATTAGTTGGACTGAATTAAAGAGATTGGCCTATTTATAATTATGAGATGTAAATTATAAAGACCGTAATTGGACTGAAATTATGCCTAATTATGACGTTAATTAGACTGAATTAAAAAATAATTGGCATAATTATAACTTAGAATTATAACCAAAAAAAGGAAAAGATGAAAGAGGCTTATTTTCACACTTAGACCTTGGGTTAAGTAATAAGCATAATTATAATGTAGGTTATAATAAGAAAAAGAACAGAATAAGGCTTATTTTAAGACTTAGGATAAATAATAAGCATAGATAGTAGAAAAAAATGTAAAGGCTTATTTAAATAATTTATCTAAGTTAATAAGAAAAGATGAAAGTAGGACCTATACCAAATAGCATTCCCTATTAGACAAAACGGTGGTCTCACATTAGCCTGAAGCGAGACGAGGGCACGCTTATGCTAAAAATGGTAGTAATTGGTCAAAATAGAAGTCCAAATCATGGGGGATTTGGATAAGGGGCACAACTAGATATTGTTTGGATGAAGGGCCGGTACCAATAACATTTCCCCTATAGATTCTATGGACACACGGTGATCTCACATTAGCCTGAAGTGGGATGAGGGGCACGCTTATGCTAGAGTTTGAGGTAATAAGAAGACTCAATAGGTGGAGCAAAAGGTAGCATGGGCATGGTGGCAGTTATGCGTGCGACTTCCATTCGGATGCTCAGTAATAGCTATGAGTTCCAAGCGCTTAGTATGGGTGTCTTTTGTAGACACTATTGCCTTCTGTATAGGGAGCTATATATGTTGTCCGGATCCACAATGGTTGCTCTGTGCATCTTTCGTAGATACCATTGGTTGCTATGTAGGGAGTTATATAGCGGTTGGTCCGCAGTAAGGTCTATGGAGTAGCAGGCCGATCAAAAAGGGTAGAATTAGGATTACATCATAATTCTAGGATTAAGAATTCAGCCCAATCAAAGCAGAAATCAAGGACAAGTGCAAGCAATCAAAGTTGACCTATCTTATAAATTGAGCAATATTTAATCGTACTTATTTCCAGTTTATCTCTTTCCTATTTCCTTTATTATCCTTATTTATGCTAGAACTGTTGTAGAGTCTATAACTTTTATCTTGCTTAAAGACTCTAGTAATTACTATCATTCACCAGACTTTTAATCTGACCCACTCCTCTATTTCCCCCTCTTCCCCCATAGGCGATCAAGGGAGAAATCAGTAGATTGTTGTTGCTTGGCGGTTTCTTGAAGGAGTTTTCTACTATGTATTTCTTTTATTTTCAGCTTTGTTCTTTCTATGTACTGGCTTATTATGAGGGATATTATGTACTCTGATTTTTGAGACTATGAGTTTTTGTTTCACGAGACATATTAGATTTTTAGACATGTATGTGGTATTTGGTATTTGACTTATTTATGAAGCAATTATGAAGTTTTGTTTTAATTACGTTATTATTTTAAGTTTCCGCTGTATTTATCTATTTTTGTCTTGTGAATCTTAGTCTCTGTTAGCTTTAGTTATATCTACAACGCAACACACCTTTTAACGCGTCCTTTTGGGTATATTAAGGTGTGTGGGGTGTTTCAATCACCGATGGTTCTTTATGAGATAACCATGAAAGAAGAAGTGAAGAAATGCTAGCGACTTAAGCGAATTGAACCCTAGCACAGTGGAGCGAGAGGGGTAGGAATTTACATCTAGACAACCACTTTCTGGGCGATGCCAGCTAGATGTTGGACGAAAAAGTACTCCTATTCAAAGTGTCTAAGCTTATTATGGAGACCAATGACTATTTGGCAATCATGATATGCCTCTAGGAATGAGAGTGGTGGACTTTTGGATCTCTTCTTGAAGTTGAAGAAGTACCAGATTTCTCTTGAAAGTTGGAACCTTATGCAAGTACTGAAGGAAGAACATGTACGTTTAAGTTAGAGTGGCGTACATGTTTGGATGGAACTGAGTTAGAGCCAATCTGAAGCATTGGAGCCTCAGCCTTGTGAGGGGTTAAATGGTGGAATAACTTCGGCAAGGCACATGTATTTATTGCAAGCAATGTAGCCTTATGGAGGATTATGCGCTCTTTGGGATGGAAAAGTGACGAAAGTTTCCTTTTGAGCAATCCCATGGCGGGCACAAATTCTCTTAATGTTGATGGCATTTAGCCTCGAAGTCGGGGAGTCTGAAGGATTGTCCAACATCATAATGCCCTCCAATTTGGCATCTGGGGTAACATTGTCACCGCAGGCATATAGTAAACCAAAGGCAATGGCCATTGAGGTTGGCGTCAAGGCTGCCTGAATCTAGATGGGGTTGAGGTAGAAGCTGATAAAGAAGAAAAACCCATGGTTCGAGGCGTAAAAGAGCTTGCTACACTGGAAAGACGTTCCGAACATTTTCAGATGTTCCATCTTATACTGAAATCTAGAGATACGAGCATGGTCAGGTATGGTTTAAGTTTAGTGTTAACTTTAATTAAATCAAATCCGGCTGATGTAGAGAATTCAATGGATGTAGATGTGTGTTGACCAATTAGGTTCTTCACATTGATTAGGGTAATGATTTGCGATTCGGTCTATGAGTACTATTCGAAATTCGGAAGAATTGCGTAAAGGGGCCATTGAGCAGCTCGAACGAACTCGGGCTCGTTTACGGAAAGTGGAAATGAAGCAGAGGAATATCGAATAAATGGATACTCTGAGATAGAACGAGAAAAAGTAAATTTGATTAATGCCACTTCTGAGAGTTTGGAACAATTAGAAAATTACAAAAATGAAACCCTTCATTTTGAACAACAAAGAGCAATTAATCAGGTCCGACAATAAGTTTTCCAACAGATATGACGGTAAGAAAAAATCAATTGAAAAAAAGAGAGTTCTAATTGAAAGTTCTTAATTCCTTAGTCATTATGGATAGAAAAAAAAGAATTAGAAAGGTAGAAAAAACCTTTATTTTCATTTTTGATTTCGGGGACAACTCGATTCGAAGAAGAGCAACTTCCCCCGTTTTGTTTTTGTTGGCTGGTCCGGCCTATTGCTCTTTCCTTGTGCTTATTTCGCTTTAGGGGGTTGGTTCACAGGTACAACTTTTGCAAGAGCGCTCGATCAGTGAGCTATTACGCACTCTTTCAAGGGTGGCTGCTTCTAGGCAAACCTCCGGGCTGCCATTTTTTCTTTTCCGACGGATTTCCATGGTTTCATTATGTGTGTCTCATGTCCTTGGCACGAAGAATGGATGCTCTTTGCAGATAGCTCACTCGTACCGGCAAATGAGCTCCGACACACGATGGAACAATGTGTCGTGTGTTACTCGTTAATGCAGATTATACGTAAACGAAACCATTATCCAAAGCAATACGGAAACTCTCTTTGCAGGATTATAGGAATGTGATGTTGGGTTCAAGTGTCGATTGGGTTTATATCCTAGAGTGCATCAACATTTGAATCCGATAAGTTTTGACATGAATTTGTGAAGATAACGCTTGAAGTTGGGTCAACTACTCCCTACATGGCTAATTCATACTCGAAGACAACCAAGAATTTGATCGAATTGGGTGAATATTGTCCTTGCATTCCACCACCATCCTAGGATATGGTCACGACCACAAATTATTCAAGGCGGCGACGGTGGAGAGCAAGTAGGAGCACAACATGGATCAACCAGGCATGAAAGGTCGGCATCAAAACGTGACGACCGTCAAAGTGAGACCGGGCAGCTAGACTGTGGCAGTTCCTACCTTTCCAAAATCGAGATCTTGGTTTGAGAAAATGACGGTGGTGTGGGAAGAAGGGAACTCTAGATCTAAGTCTTGTTCTTGTGGATCGATTATATTCAATGAACTTGGATCTATGGATGACGATGTTGGTGATCTTGGTTGGCGACGGTGAAGTTTGAGATTGATGATTGAAAGGTGAAACCTCAAAGGCTAAAGGGAGAGAAGGCTAGAAAATGAAAGCATACTTATAATTTTCTAAGTGTTTTACTTATATACTCTAGGACAAATATGGGTCGATACATACCCATACAAGTATTAAAAGCAAAAAAAGAAAAAGAAAACAAATCAATGGTGAAAACCAATGATGAAAGAAAATGAGACAGAATACTACCTAGCCAGAGAGATAGAATAGCTTTTAGAAAATCTCATAATTCTACGAAGAATCTGAGTGGAATACCTCATCTTATATACCTACCGAGGGATCTGTATCTACAACTATTTGGAGCGTTACACTGGTCTTCTCCAAGAAAATGCGATGTTTTAAGAAAATGGTTTAGAATACAAAGGCATCTTCCCATATTTGGATTCAGATTCAGTTGTTTTTCTCGGTTTAAAGCATGCTTTTTATTTACGAAAGCATACTTTGAGGGGCAAGTGTTATCCGGCATTTGAACCACGCAACACTTTAATGGATCTAGACTACGAGATGATGAAGCAATGAACCAAGAAGCTTGAAAGACATTTAGGATGCCAAGATTACAAAACTCAAGAAGTTGGTGTAGGAAATACATAAGTTAAATGAGTCGGTACCAAGTCATATGAAGTAGTGGGCCCCATTCTTTACCTGATACAAAAAGTGAAACTTGAATATGGATTTGTGTTGATGTGCCGTGGGTAAGTACCGACACATGATAGTTACCTAGAGCTTTACATTGTAGAAGTTTGAAGATTTGATCCATGCTAAGGAAGGAGCCAAAATTAGGTCCGAGGCGTGGGTCGGTACCAAACCATATTGACTGCTGAAACTTGCATGATTTGACATGTTCTTCGTGCCGAAACTTCGAATCTGAAGATTTGCACTTGTTCAAACTTGATTCTGCGATTCTAATGGGGGATCTCGGTTATAAATAGTGAGCTATCATAAAAAAGATGGGACTTTTGGATCCTTATAGTGAATTGCTGCCCTTTTTTGTTGTCAACTAGTCTATTAAACTATACTTGTTATGCAAGTGGTTGTAATTGCAAGGACCGTCTAAAATAAAATAGATAATGGATGTAGGCAATCAAATTGAGGCCGAAGCACCTTAAAAATTTCATGTTTCCTTTCTCTCTCTTTTGATTCTAAGTAATTTAATTTTCGTTTCGACTTGATAGATCTTGTTTTTCAATTGATTGGGGTATTATAACTTTTTTCGCTTAGTGGGTTGGAAGGTTATGGCTTGAAGTCAACGTCCGATATATGCATTAAGGAAATGGTAGCAATCTTTCTATATATAATTGCTTTGTCTCTTCCTACACGGTAGGCTGTTGAAAGATTTCAACGATCGAAAAAGTTTTAAAAATTGTTCTGTTAATGTCCAAGGATATAATTAGGCCGGTAGTCACTCAATTTAATATAGCCCCAAAACAAATTAGGATATCAAATTGATATTACCTATTCTTTAAAAATTGATCGGGACTGCTGGTAGTACACACGTAGTTGAACATGTGACTGCTACAGAGATGGAATGATATGTTAGACGTAAGGCTTTGCTACGCAAAGGCTATATATGCACGATTGATTTATTATTTACGTTTGTAAGGGCATGGTGGGAAGGACTGTGCACGATGCTAAAGTTTTTCATTAAGTTTTAAATAGTAGAAATTTAATTTTTTTCTCATCCAGTAGTAGGATAATATTATTTAGTTGACTCATGGTATCCATCAATGGGTGGATACTTACCTCTTTACCGCAATATTAGATACCATATTGCAGATTTTAATGAAACATAGAACCAACCAAATACGGAAAATGAAATTTTCAACTACTATCTTTTGAGTTACGTATGACAATCGAAAAAACTTTTATCGAAAGAAATTTTGGAGTTTAGAAGAAAAATTTTACAATCTTACATAACAAGCCAACATACAAATATAAAGTTCAAGTAAATCTATTACTGCTACAATAGCTATCCACAATTTTATACAGAGATGCAATGAAGGAGACCAGAATTTAAGGCATGTGATAATGATCCCGATCTACTTTTGAAAGAATTTCTATAAGAACACCATAATATTCGAACGTCCAGGGATAAAGATTGCGAATCAATTGAAATGAACGCAATAAATTTCATGGCAAACGTTCGAGATAACATACGAAATGAAATAGTTGCTGCTGAACCATGTTAGAAACTGTCTGCTGAACCATTAGCAATTTGTATTTTATACCGGCACGTATATTGTTATTGTATTTGTAATTCAAAATTGTTGACTAGTGCAGCAGTACATTTATTATAGTTGAATTATTAAATCTTCAGATTAAATTACATTTTCACAACACATATATTTTAAAACAATACAAATACGTTAACAATATGATTAGTAATAACAAAATTAATAATCCTCTTTCATGTACTTTTTACAACATAAGAATCGTATTTTTCTTTCGTTAAACATTATCCTTTCGTGTCTCTTTCAACATGTGATCTTTTGTGCATCCGTACCCTTATTACAATCAAACTTGGTATTTGGTGATGATGTGACAACTACGAAAGGGAAATATTATCTTAACAAAAGTGGCCTTCGTTGTGAAGAAAAAAAAAGTAAAATAATAAATAAATAAACGAAATACCAACTGTTACGCATGCATGCACTAGCTGTTTGACATGCATGCACTAGCTGTTTCATACATTTACATGATCTAATCCCAGGTGGACTCCCTTATCTAGTTTCATCACGCATATGGTCACAATGCTGAGCTCACCACTACATATATAAAGCAGAAGTCGTCCCAGTTTGATACGTCAGCAAGCACGAAATACCACCTGTTACGCATGCATGCACTAGCTGTTTGGTGCCACTAAATTGTAATGGCCGGCTGTATAAAAACTTAAAGCACTAGACGTGCTCGTTCAGTTCACACTATTTTTATACACCATTCAACGCGTAAGGAACCGATCAACTTTTTTTGTCCTTCCCCACGAAGCTAACAATATGATTGTTTCGGGTCTAATTTTTTTTTCCCCCTGGTGAAAGAGTAGTCCCCAACTCGAGGAAAACATAAAGGTACATAAACAAAAGTAGTAACTACATAGAGTTGAGTTTTCGAAAAAAATTAAGAACCTATACACATATTTTGAAGTGTCCCAGCACCATAAGGTTTAATACTATTAGAGAAATTCATACATTCCCTTTAAAAATTTGACGAATGGGTGTCAGTAATTCGTAACTCGTCGTAAAAGCATCGAATTGCCTATGAACTTCATATCAACATGCACGCCCATACCTTGTCTGGTATTTCCAAATGTCATTGCGAAAAAACATAGCAACGATGTTTGTACTTTGTTTAGAACTTCTTCTTATCAATTCTTTTCATTATAAATAAATGTTCAATCATTTTCGTTCAACGACCATCGGTATAGCAGATCATATACTATTTTAAAACTCAATAATGTTTATCATTGCTAAGAAATTAATTCAAAGAGCCTTATATTGCAAATGATAAACTATATACAATAAAATGATATATTGTAAATTCTATACAAATAAAATATAAAATTATATACTACAAATTATATTATATTAATTATATACTAGTTACATAATTAAAATATCTACCATAATTAATTTAAACCATATATTTGAAATACTAAAAAAATTAACTTAAAACCATTGGTTGGGAAGAAGTAAATTGTGGCTGAGTCGTAAGAAATTAACATGAAATTATTGTTAAATATTTTCTCACAATACTTTATATATTAAATAAAATGATACTAATTCTGTATAATATATATGAATTTATTTAAATAATAATTATTATTAATTTTATATTATTTATTTATAGAAATATTCAATTTCATATATTTATTTTAAGCTTTCTATGTAATATTAAAGAATTTGAAAATTCAAAACGTAAATAGGACGATTACCTGTTCGAACTAGGTAATCATCTTGATAGAATTCTAACTTATCGAAAAGATTAGTTTGAATAACCTTTCTGTTTATGCTTAGACTTCTCGTAATCTGGCTGCACAAAATCATCAATGTTGTCCAAAAAAATTTAATGCAGAATATTGTGCCAATTTGATTAATATTTAATTAGTAAGATTTATTAAAATTATATACTGTTTTAAATTAAAAATCGATTGTAACAAATTATATACTATTTTAAATTTTCAATAATGGAATCAAATTAAATTTAAAGTTAAAATTTCATATTATTTAAATTATATCTCTTAAAATATTTATTTATTCTTTACTCTTATATCAGTATCTAAAATTTGAAGATGATAACAATTTATGCAAACTAACAAGTTTTTAGTGGTGCTAGGAATCAAACAAGTGTCCTAATGTGCGATAACCAAATGTCTTAATCGAATGAATATATTAAAGCAAATAATAATTATAATAAATTACATTATTTTGAAATTCAAATGATATTGAATGATGAAATTAACCTACAATAATTTAAAGTTTAAAGTCAATTTTCAACATTATCTAAATTATATACCATGTAGTTGTAATAATTGATTAAATTTTATACACATGGTAAATTAAAATATTAATTAATAAAGAATTCAATAATAATGAATAAACTGAAAATTATATTAAAGTAGATAGTAGAAACAAATGGCATATGGACCAATGTCATTTCGACGCTTTTATTTTGTGATTAAAAACTAAATGCATCAGAAAGGCATTGGGAATGCTACATCTCCCCAACACATTACCAATGCTCGATCCCCTATTCCCTTTCGTAGCTAGTCCATTCCCCCTTACTTTCTTCCAAAAATCAGAAACTCTATTATTTTCCAAATTAAAAAATTTCGATGCTCCGACTCCTCCTTCACCTAGCCTCGATCGAACATCGACCGACCACTACATCTTAGCATCGACCGAGCGCCACCGCCCCATCCTCCTTTTCCAACCACTACCACCACTGAGCATCGCCCAACAACACCACCATCAACTTCTGGCACTACCAACATCTCAACCAGCATGAGCACATGTAACACCCCAGTGTTGAGAGGTAATTAGCTAAAAATTATTAATGGTTATTTAAATAATTAAAACATATTTTTAGGTAAAATGGGAATAATTTTGGAATTGTTTGAATAAATAGGTTTAAAATGTAAATAAGTGGTAATTAAATTAAAATAAGTTAAATATGGAAATAATATTTTATAAAATTATATAATGAATAAATAATATTAATTTGGGTAAGAAATGATTTTAAAGTGGAAATTTGATTTAAATTTGGGGTCAATATGTAATTATTATCGAAGTGCACTAAATTAACCGTTTTTAGATAATTAATTAAAATAAAAAGTATATATGAAAGATAAATTCTACAAAATTCTATAATGTTGATCAAATACTTAAGTGGTGAAAATATGATTTTACTTGGGAATTTTATATTGATTTCTGTTAAATGAAATTAGTGGAAATGAAAAAAAGAATGGAAAAATTATTAACATCGAACCCAAGCCTACATAATCAATGCCTAAACCGATATTTAAATTCTAAGTCTAGAAAATTATTCTCCTTAAGGTAATCACTTAACGTATACTACGGATGATTTTTCCAACTTCCTTCTTCTGGAAAATAAAATAATGAAACCCACCTTTCCTCCACCTCCCATTTAAATTCAAAATAAATTAAAATAAATAACCATAAATTCCTAAATTCAAGTACATGCCTCTTGACAACATTCTACACCAATAGCTAATGAGGAATGCAAGTTCTCATCATAAATAATTGAAGTTGGAAACTTACAGTAAAGAAAAGTGGAGAAATGGATGTACATAAGATTAGGTGAGCAGTTTTACTCACAAATCTATGTTTAAATCCTATAATTCAATACACACACATATATTTGCTTGGTTTGATGTACTTATGGATAAATAATGGTGTGTGCACTGAATTAAAGGAGAGAAGAATAAGGAAAAGGAGGAGAAGTAGGCAAAATAGATTGAATTAAGCTATAGGATTTCACAATCAGGAGGTCACCGGTCGATCAGTGGGCATTTTTCCTGCATTTTGAATTTGTTTGAATTAGGAATAAAAATGTAAATAAATTATATAAAATATAAATAATATACATAAGAACACCCTTATACTTTATACTGAAATTTGGATATATAATTCAAAGAGTTTGGATAATTACATGAGGTAATTTAATAATAATATTTAAATAAAATTTTAATGGAATTTAGTAAATACTTACTTTAAAAATAAAATAAATACTGGTAAAATTATATAAATTTATATATATGATGAAATTTGAACTTGTTTCATTATAAAATATTATTTACATAAATTATTAAATTCATTAATATGAATTATTAATTAATAAATTGATTTAGAGTTAAAATAATTGTTCAAGAATCTTGTATGAATATTAATAAGTAATTAAAAGCATGGTGAAATTATTATTTGATTTGCGTGTAATATATATAACCTAATCTAGTATTCAAAGAAGTTTGTGTACTGGATTAAATAATTCTTTATGATATTCTAATATAAATGTATCTTTTATTTATATAATTATTATAAAACACTTTGAAAAATCAATATCTAATATTTTCTATAAACGTAAATATCTTATAAATAATTTATGTAGCTGTAATTTATGTGTAACAAAAAATATGAATAAATGAAATTATAATACTGTCTGGTATGAGACTTTCGATAATATTTCTCTAATTATTCTTTGGACTCGTTATATAGAATAACATTGAGAGGATTCTAGACTGTTAGGAATTTGTGTAGATGGATTAATAATACCTTTTAGTATGAGACATTTGGTAAGATTTTTTTGATTACTCTTATGACTCATGATATAGAATATATGATAGAGCAAGTGTGACTTGTGAGCGCTAAATAAACGGATTAATAACAAATGGAGGTACAAGATGCTGTTGCGATATTTATTTACTTATTCTTTGCTTATGATGACAGTCATACATGGATAAGCAAGATGAGACTATGATGTGGAGCTTGCTCCGATGAGCTAGGTTTCATGCCTATTGTGTGTGTCGGCGTATTTATATAGCCATGTGCCTATTGCCGTGTGTCGATATATTTAGATGCTTGTGTGTCAGCCAACGTGTGTGTAGGTAGTATCTATTTATCTATCACTGTCCAACTTCCTTTATAATGCGGGAGTGAGCCAGACTAGGCCAATATCCACTCTAGCTGGCTGATTGTGGGATCGCGTTTTGAATCTGTGACACCTTATGTTTAATACTATGTGCTATTGCTATATGTGTTCGCCCCTATATCACCTAGGCTAACAGTCTATTACTATAGGGCATGTGTCAAATCATGACCGAGTCGAGTCCTTGCATTGATGATCACATTGGTAGATCTTGTCATGATATCGAGGGAAGGTAGCCGAAGACTGTAGGACCCATGTTAGACAGACTCGCAGTCTCCTAGAGTAAGTGTGTGTTGTCAGTCTCCCATCTGGTTCAGATGTGTGGTAGAAAGACATAGATTACTTATACTCTTCCTTGAGATGATGTGCTATGATTATACATGAGACCATGTCCAGAGTACGATCATTCCATGTATTCATCTTTGGCATGTATTTCCAACTATATTTCCATAGGCGTGTGTAGCCATTTATATATTCGAATATATTGATGATTCTTATTACATTTTATGAGTTTGACGGACCCAGGAATGTTTACTTTATATTTAACTTGGGCATTGTTGTGTGCTAGCTCAATCTCTCTTGTTGGTTTCTATGATTTGATGATGATATTTTATTATTTAAGATTGAGAGATATACTTGGGCATTACTGTGTGCTAGCCTGACTATAGTTGATGATATCACAGATATTGAGGATTTCTAGATTTTGAGGATGATTTTAGATATGGATGATTCACCCCATTTTTGACATTGATTTAGTGATTCCTTATTTGATGTGATTTCACATAAATGATGACATCTTTATGAATGGTTTATGATATTCTCATATTATGATATTTGGGGATTGTTTATGATATTATAATTATATTTCATGCATACGTTATAAGCCATGTGTTATTTACGCACGCTCAGGTCAGTTCGAGACATTTAGGTTCAAGGATAATGAGACCGACTTGTGTTTTACTAAGCATAGTGGAGACTAGTTATATAGTATTGTTATGTTTCCTTTTATGTACATAGCTCTATTGTGTGTATGATTAAATCATGTGTTAAGTATACTTTTCATTTTATAGTTATAATGGACATTTGTGATGTTTTGTATTCACACCGACTCTTATGTATTTCATATTATACTTTATCGCTATGATACTGACTCTATGATCTTTATCACATAGTATGTAACGTTTTATTTTGGAGACGCATGTGTTTATTGCTTTGTGCCAATACCGAGTACGTAAAGGTGAGTTATTTATTCGATTTTGAAATAAGTACCACTGTTAGTCCTAGGGAATATTCTCGTGTGTACCCCATATTGTCTCATTCTCTGTATTATCTTACAGTATTACCTAGTAACATCTTGGATAGTATGGGTATAGAGGTAGGGTATTTCATTTGGTATCAGAGCGAGGTTCAAAATAATACATTGTATATATGAGACACAAATCATGCCCTTAGATGAGACTTAGAGTCCCTATCCCCTTAGGTGTGTTGGGTAGTTACTCTATAATGAGGAATAGTAGAAGTATACGATGATTACTGGGGTACTCAACTGGGGACATATTTGTCATTTTCTATATGTATATAATATTTTCACTTCTAACTTTTCTGATATAACTAGTAGTTTGGAAGAGTTAGTCTGACCAGCAATATCGATATTGTTATTAAATATTAGAACTATGGTGGCATATAATTTACTTATTGTACTTAACTTTGTTATTAATCAGAGTGGCACAATGGAAGCTAATGAATTATTTCCGTCGAGCACATGGGTTGTTGTTTTTTGTGTGCTAATTGTTTGATGATTGTTAGTATTGAATTTGTAATTATTGTTAGGAGTAGCATTGAGTAGGAATCATTGCATAAAGATTAGAAACCTACTCAGATATTGATATTAGAACCTTGCGGTGTCTTCAGTAGTGAAGTTACCAATATGGGAAAATTGAGAATTATACTTTTATATAAGATAGTATATTATTTATAAACATTAATTAAAGTTTTGAAATAAATTTAATTTTCATGTTTCTTATAATGAGTATGGTGTTGTTTACTATTGTGTGATGTTTGATATTTAATATGTGATGTTCGAACTATTTGTTAGTCCATAGGATAGTGGTTTTGATGATAACAACTATAGAAGTGTTATAAAATATATATGTGCAGGAAATCTATATGCAGGTATCAACAAAAGAAGACTGTACAGTAAAGAAGACAAAGATCAAGAGTTCAAGATTGAAGACTCATGAGATTCAAGATATTCAAGAGTTCAAGACAAATAATATAGTTAGGTTAGATATTTGTTAAAACTCCTTGAAAGCACTATCATTCTTTTTTTATCCAATTTACTCGTGGAATGGAATCCACTTCGTTCTTGTTAAAGGGATGGAACCCTAGTGAGATGGAACTCACGAAATATCTAGTGGAACGGATAGTAGCCCTATTTTGTTATCCACTAATTTTGATTCAAAATGATTTTCAAAATTATCTCTTGTTTTATAAAATGATTTTCAAATATTCCTTTTCAAAAGAAAAACCTTCGTTCACATTTCCAAAAATGTTTTAGCCTCAAAATCATATTTATCATTTTGTTATATTTTGATTTCAAAATTGTCCTTGATATTTTAGCCTCAAAATCTATTTTAATATTATATTTACTTTAGTTTATTTACTTTGATTTTAAATATATTTTAGTATATATACATATATACATTCATAAGTATTTCTACTTCTAAATACCTTCTACAAATACATAGAGTCCATTTGAATAAAGTTGCATATGTTTTAAATCATCATTTTCAAAGTAAAGCAAATCATCACTTTCTACTAGACCATGTCGACATCCTATTTACCTGTCATGTCGACATGCTTCCCGTTACAGCAAAGATTGTTTTCAAAAGAAGTGTCTATTCGTTTAAACCTCTTCGAATGGACACATCCATTCATTCTCTATAAATAGAGACTGTTATGGACGTTTTCCAGTAACTACTTTCTTTATTTTCTCTCCTCTTTATTCTCTTATCTTATTTTCTAATCATCCTATCCATATTCTGCCAAAATCTTAAGTGAATCAAACCAGAATATCTCTAGTTTGATTCTCTGCCACTCTCTTCAAAGAATCTCAGTGCTTATCAGAGTTATAGATACATTTGTACTCAAAGAAACTTGTTTAGGGTTATAAAGGTGTGATCGTGTCCTTGGAAATCGATCGGGTGAACTTGTGTCCTGTGAATCAAGTGGTTCTACCCAGAGACCTGAGAATCTGGAGGGTGTACCTCGTTGCCTTGGAATCGAGGGATTGTAATCTAGATTATTATTGAATAGAAAGTCGTACGAGTTGTGCGGGACTGGATGTACGGTAACACCGAACCAGTATAAAATTCCTGGTGTGTTCTTTCCTTTACTTGCTTTTTATTTATATTTGCATCTGTTTGTGATTCTGTGATGTGATCTGTGATTGTGTATTTGCATTAAGTTAGTTAAATCAATTTAAATCAAAGAAGTTTTAAAGAAATTCTTAAAACACTATTCACCCCCCCTCTAGTGTTAAATAGCCTTAAGATCATCTTCCGCGTCCCTGTCATTTGGTATCAGAGCAAGTTTTTCAAAGTATTCATAACCTGATTTTTGAAAAGTAACAATGGCTACCAACACTGGTATTTCTAGTTCATTTGTAGAGGGTCAGTCCACTGCCAGACCACCACTTTTCAATGGCAGTAACTATGCATATTGGGCATGTAGAATGAAGATATATTTACAATCCATTAGTTTAGAAACATGGAATATGACACAAACTGAATACACTGAGCCCACAACTGATTTTGCTCAATGGACGACCGTTCAAAGAGAAGTGGCTCAAAACAATTCAAAAGCCATGAATATTTTATTTTGTTCACTAGATAGAAATGAATTTAATAGGGTATCTGTTTGTAAAACTGCATATGAAATCTGGAAAACTCTGCAAGTTACTCATGAAGGAACAAGCAAAGTTAAACATACCAAAATTTCTATTCTTACTAATCAATTTCAATTATTTAAGATGTTGCCTAGTGAATCTATTCCAGATATGTATAGTCGTTTTCAGGATATTGTTCATTCACTAGTATCTCTGGGAAAAGCAATCTCCGAAGAAGATCAAGTCAGGAAAATTCTGAATTCACTCACTCCATAATGGGATTTGAAGACACTGGCGATTGAAGAAGCAAATAACATCAGTACCTTGAAGATTGATGAATTAATTGGAAATCTGATGTCATATGAAGTTCAAATTCAGGAAAGAAGGGAGAATAAGTCATCAGAAAAAAAGTCCATTGCCTTTAATGCACTAACTGGTGAATCAGACTCTAGTGATGATAATGAAGAAATAGCCTTCATGACAAGAAACTTTCGAAAATTCTTGAAGTATAGAAAAATGAATAATCACAAGAGAAAAAGTTTTGGAAATAACACTGAATCACTCAACAACATCAAATGCTTCAATTGCAATGAGTTTGGTCATTATCAAAGAGACTGTCCACATCAAGAAAAGCAAACTCCTCAATCAAACAAAGAATATTCAAAGAAAAGAAAGAAAGCATTTGCAGCAACACTGGATGATTCAGATACGTCCTCAAGTGATGATGAACAGAAAACAGAATTGGAAAATATGTGCTTTATGACAACTCAGAATTCAGATAATCAGGATGATATGGAACTCAAACAAGGTACACGTTTACTATTTTAATTGGTTGAAAATTGGTTGCTTAGAATAGTTTATTAATTAAGTATATAATTGATTTTATTAACTTAAAATTTTTCAAATATCTTTTAAAAATTTATAAAATATTATTTTTATATATTTTCTGTATAATATATTTTCAAAATATATTCAGACAATAGTCATAATATATATAAGTATATATATATATATATAAATCTTGTACATGCTTGAAATAATTTTTGCAAAATCTGATGTGCATGTCGACATGGCACTTATTGGTAATGTCGACATACCTGTAGCAAATCAGATTTCTAAATTTGAATTCAAAATTCAAATTTCCCTCCACCTTTTCACTAACTCCTATGTTCTGAATAGTTATGACTCTTTGACCAGAGAATCCACCTATTCAACCTCTTTATATCTATCTTCTATCAACACTTATCTCCATCTTCAATTCAAATTCAAAACAACTTTTATCTTCAAATACTCTTATCTCTTCAAAAATGGCATCCACTAGCAACGTAGCCGGAATGAGGCTGTCAAGAGCCACCAAAGATCATCTCTACAATAATAGAGATGCCATACTTGCATACATTAATTATGCAACTTATGGAAAAGTTCATTCGGGTAGTTTTGCTATTTTTAATGACTTCGCTTCTTATGAAATTGATGCTCTCTTTCAAAACAATGGTATTCTAAGCTTGGTTGACAATAACCAAAATGATTTTGTTTGCTATCCAAACCTTGTCAAAATGTTTTATGCAAATTTAAATCGTGGTTTTTATAATGGAAGGGATGATGAAGTGTGGAGTAGTGTCAAGGGGACACAAATTGTTTTGGATACCGATGTTTTAGGAACCATACTTGAGTGTAAAAGTACCGGTTCCAATCTTTCTTCTTTTGAAATCGAGGAAACCGATCGTGAAACTTTTCACAATATTTTTGAGGAAGAAATGGATTTCAAAAACAAATTTTTTCGACCAAAAGCTCGTATTGTTAATCTTCTCCTTCAACGCACTATTACTCCGAGATCGGGAAATTACAATAACCCGACTCAAAAAGTGTGTAAGGCTCTTTTTGCAATTTTTGGAAATTATGATATTAATTGGGCACAAGTTATCTTGGATGAATTTTGACACAAAAACTTGGATTCGGGAGAGAATGCATTATATCATGGAATATACCTCACTAGAATTTTTAATTACTTTGGAGTGGATATGAGAGGTGAAGAATTCTTTCCACGAAAGGTTTTTAATCATTCCAATATTTCACTTATGAAAATTCCGCACGTGTTTCAACCATACGAAACACTAACGGAAAAAGAAGCACGATTGGGGTATGAGGAAATGCAAGAAGATGAGGAGGAAGAAGAAGAGGAAGAGGAGGAAGAAGAAGGTGAGGAAGAAGAAAGTGAAGAAACTTCCTTAGAGAGTATTGATTTTCCCACACGACCATCAAACAAGACTCTCCTTCACAATCAACGAGTGATTGTGAAAAATCAAAAAGCTCTCAAACACTCCGTAAACAAAAAATTGGACAAAATGTCTAATACTATGAACAAGTTCTTCTCCAAAGTCAGCAAGAAGCTCAATATCTCATCATCTTCATCCTCATCTACTACTTTCTAGAGTTTACTTTTTGTATATCAATGAAATTTGGTGTATTGAAAGTTGTATCTTTATGTTTTCTTTATGAAATTCATGTACTTCTCTGTTCTAGTATGAAATGAAGCTTATTCTCTGTTTATCTTACTGTTACTCTTATTTATATCAAGTAATATATATAAATCATATATATATACACTGAAAATTCAAAAATAAGATGTGCAAAATCTGCTATGTATGTCGACATACTGTATAGAGGTCATGTCGACATATACTGGTAATATTCTGAATGGACATTTCAATTTGAAATTCAAAATAACTCCTTATGTCTATTCATTTCAAACGACTTTCCTGTCTATTTAAGTCCTATTTTCTTCCAGAAAACTTCTCATAACTTCTCTCTACTCTTATCTACTTATTTCCTTCTTACTTATCGTCAAAATGGCGTCATCCTCTTCAAATCTAAGTGATAATCTTGAAGAGACTCTCAAATCCTTCAAAGACATTCTTACTTTTATTCTACGAAATCAGAGGCACTTAGAACTGAGTCAAATGCAGATGATAAAGGAACAAGAAAGGCATTTCGATGCACTACGATGGATGATCTCCGCTCTCAACAAAGAGGATCTCCAAGTAAATCCACCGAAGACATTGCTCCAGGACGATGAAGATTGGGAAGTAATCAAAGCGGATCCCATCTTTGGAAAAGAGGGATGGGTTGAAGTTCCACGTAACATTTAACTTGTTTGATTTGGTTTAAAATTGATTTGATTTGAAATACTTGATTTGGTTTTAAACATGGTTGATTTATGATAACTTACTATATTGATTATGTAATAAGACATAAATAAGTGTGCTTATGTTTGATTGATTTGTCTACTTATTGTATGCATTTTCTTTTCATTTAACAGTTATGTATATAGTGATATGAATAAAATAATTTGTGGTTACACTTATTATTCTCATTCTTATATTACTCATATATCATTCTGAGTATACAATATTTAGCATTGTTATATCTAGTTTCAGTATTATTAATGATAACACTATCATTAATATCATAGATTTAGGGGGAGTTAGTGTCATTTTTTTGTTGATGACAAAGGGGGAGAAGTATAAAATAGGTTAGTTAGGCATAGATTAAGGGGGAGTTATTAGATTTAGGGGGAGTTATAAGGAGAATATAAATATTTTATAAACAAAGGTTGTCATCATCAAAAAGGGGGAGAATGTTAGTCCATAGGATAGTGGTTTTGATGACAACAACTATAGAAGTGTTATAAAATATATATGTGCAGGAAATCTATATGCAGGTATCAACAAAAGAAGACTGTACAGTAAAGAAGACAAAGATCAAGAGTTCAAGATTGAAGACTCATGAGATTCAAGATATTCAAGTGTTCAAGACAAATAATATAGTTAGGTTAGATATTTGTTAAAACTCCTTGAAAGCACTATCATTCTTTTTTTATCCAATTTACTCGTGGAATGGAATCCACTTCGTTCTTGTTAAAGGGATGGAACCCTAGTGAGATGGAACTCACGAAATATCTAGTGGAACGGATAGTAGCCCTATTTTGTTATCCACTAATTTTGATTCAAAATGATTTTCAAAATTATCTCTTGTTTTATAAAATGATTTTCAAATATTCCTTTTCAAAAGAAAAACCTTCGTTCACATTTCCAAAAATGTTTTAGCCTCAAAATCATATTTATCATTTTGTTATATTTTGATTTCAAAATTGTCCTTGATATTTTAGCCTCAAAATCTATTTTAATATTATATTTACTTTAGTTTATTTACTTTGATTTTAAATATATTTTAGTATATATACATATATACATTCATAAGTATTTCTACTTCTAAATACCTTCTACAAATACATAGAGTCCATTTGAATAAAGTTGCATATGTTTTAAATCATCATTTTCAAAGTAAAGCAAATCATCACTTTTTACTAGACCATGTCGACATGCTTCCCGTTACAGCAAAGGTTGTTTTCAAAAGAAGTGTCTATTCGTTTAAACTTCTTCGAATGGACACATCCATTCATTCTCTATAAATAGAGACTGTTATGGACGTTTTCCAGTAACTACTTTCTTTATTTTCTCTCCTCTTTATTCTCTTATCTTATTTTCTAATCATCCTATCCATATTCTGCCAAAATCTTAAGTGAATCAAACCAGAATATCTCTAGTTTGATTCTCTGCCACTCTCTTCAAAGAATCTCAGTGCTTATCAGAGTTATAGATACATTTGTACTCAAAGAAACTTGTTTAGGGTTATAAAGGTGTGATCGTGTCCTTGGAAATCGATCGGGTGAACTTGTGTCCTGTGAATCAAGTGGTTCTACCCAGAGACCTGAGAATCTGGAGGGTGTACCTCGTTGCCTTGGAATCGAGGGATTGTAATCTAGATTATTATTGAATAGAAAGCCGTACGAGTTGTGCGGGACTGGATGTAGGGTAACACCGAACCAGTATAAAATTCCTGATGTGTTCTTTCCTTTACTTGCTTTTTATTTATATTTGCATCTGTTTGTGATTTTGTGATTTGATATGTGATTGTGTATTTGCATTAAGTTAGTTAAATCAATTTAAATCAAAGAAGTTTTAAAGAAATTCTTAAAACACTATTCACCCCCTCTCTAGTGTTAAATAGCCTTAAGATCATCTTCCGCGTCCTTGTCATTATTAAAAGTGATTTATTATTTTAATGTACATTTGGAAAGTACTTGTAAATATTTCAATGTAAGTAAGTATATATTTATACAAAGTGTTGAAAAATCTTTTACCTTATATATATATGATGTATTAGATAATATTTTATGAAACTAAGAAAATGTTTAAAACCATAAATCTATCGATAATACACACACAAAAACATAGATGTTCAATTTGGATATGTTTTGAAATGAAATTAAATAATTATTTTAAGATAGAAGTAAAATTATTGGAAAGGTATATGTATTACTGGAAGAGATTTTCAAAGTAAAACCTATGTTAATTTGTTCATTGAGTGGTATAAGAATTCTGGTCGATACATCTGACCAACACTATCGATAGGGATTCCTAAATACTAGGACAAGACATGGACACAACGTTTTGTAAGGTTTTTAATGATTTGAAAAGATTATATTATTGTAGAAGGATTAAAAATATTTTGTACAATATTAAAAGCTATACTTGGAAGATTAGTATAATGTTTAGGAAGGTGTTATGAGTTATATTTTGAAAAGAAGAAACCATATGTAGTTTTGATAGACCATATAAAGTAGGTTGATACGAAAATGTATAATATTTGGAAAAGTAAAAAGGTATTCTAGTGAATATTTTGGTATGAAAGTATATATATTATTATTTTGACATAGAAATGGATTGTAACAGATGTTTTATAAGTAGATATATATATATATATATATATATATATATATATATATTATGAATGTTGAGGTGAATTGTGTGAGATTTTTGGATGTTTGTGTATGACTTGAATTGATTTCTATGAATGTTAAATTTAATTATAATAGTGTGTAGTAATAAATAAAAATTATATATATATATATCTTATATCTGTGTATGTGTTTCCAACTGGAAGAAGTTTTGAATAAAAGAAACTGCAAATTATTTATATTTATCTTTGAAGCAATTTATTAATTTTGGCTATTTTAATTTATATGAATATTAAATATTTTATATATAGGTTAGATATTTCGATTTGTGTGAATGTGAAATATTTAGAAAAATATATAATTTACTAAATTTAATATTTAGGGACTAAAAAAAAGTTTTATAAAGGAAGTGTGCATTATTATAAGTATTCGTAAAGACTATATTATGGAGATATATGATATGTCATATACCAAAATGGATTTGCAAATTCTATGTGAAAGAAATGTGATGACCCGGGGTTTTCGCAATATTAAATTTGATAATCTTCTAATATAATTATGTAAATTTGCAAAACTTATCATTTCAAAGCAAATAAAATATGCTATCTCTTTACTATTGTTCATATATATATATATATATATAGATTGTAAAAATAAACTATGATTTGAAATTCAAAGTAAATATCTCAAAAGTAATCTAGATTTAAACTCCACATTTTTAAAACACTAGTATATATAGTTATTAATTTAAGTATACATAACTTAAACTTAAATAAGAATAAATAAAAGAGTTATATAATATTAAGCAAACATGGTAAATAAAAATGTAAATAAAAAGAAAGTATAGAAAATATATACAAATGGACATTTGTAGGCTTAAGAGGAACATATGTTTACAAGTGGCAAATCTTTCTTTTAAATAAAAAAAATAATAATAAAAAGGAAGAAATAAAAATGAGAAACGAAGTGCTGTATCTAGCAGCTCACTTTTTATATACATATCTATTCTTCTTCCTTTCATTTTTCTTTCAAACAAAACAAACAAAACCAGGGAAAAATAATAAGAGGAAACTAAAAAACTTCACCAAGCTTACATCTGAAACAAAGCAAAGCAAAGTTCAAATTCAAGCTCAACTAAAAGTAGATCAAGACCAGCTTCCAAATTTCAAAACCTTTGGGTCTCTGTTCTAAGTTTTAACAGTGAGTAAACTTAACATTTTAAATCTAAAAACCTTTATTTACTTGATGCATGTGATAGATCTGTGTAGTGATAATGTATATATGGTTTGTATAGATATATCTTGTTTGAATTTAGTGAAGTACTATGTATATACCCGTGCATGCCTGTGAATGTATATATATATATATATATATGCTCTGTTGTATTAACAGGCTCAAGATCATCATGAAAAAAATTCATATCTTCCCATACAATTGATTTTAGGCTATGATTTATAAATGAAAGATGATTGTAGTAGTATAACATCATTTTTAAAAATAATTTCGAGAGTTTATATTAAGTAATTATTACAAAAATAGAAAATTACAGTAATAAACAAATTTATGTCGAAAATCAATGTTCATAATTACATGCTTTGATTATTTAAACAGAATCGTATTGTAAAATGATGATTTTAGACATTGGTTTCATGAGTTTTAAGTGTGTGAATGTCGAGTTATCTCGGGTTGATCGAAAATGGGTTTTGTGTCGTTTTTTGGCGATCTGGAAATGGAGGAACGCCGGGCTTTGGTCTGGAGGTGGCCGAAGTGTTGAGGATCGGGGGAAAATGCTCGTTAGATTATCAGATGATCGTAGTGGCCGATCGACATCAAGATATGGTTTTATACCTAGTTTTGGTCGAGGTGGTTCCTGAGGTGATTTCGACGTCGATGGTGGATTGGGATCGACCGGTCCAGGGGGAATCGATGAGTGAGGGTGTGAAGTAGCTCTGGGTTGGCTGGCGTGGTTCCAGGTGATCAGATTTGGTGGCGTGAGGCGATTTTCCATCGATGGTTTGGGTTCCAATTTGATCGAGTTGTTCGATTTCGTTTTTCAAACGATTACGTCGAACTGGGAGGTCGAGGAGGACGGTGTGGTCGTCGTCGACGTGTTGAGGGCGGCGAGGTTGGTCAGAGGTGATCGGTTCATCGGTGCATGTGCACGCGTGCACACGATTGTGTTTGGGTATTTTTGGTAATTGGGGAAGAAAGGGTTTTCTCGGGTCAAGCTCGAAGTTTTCCATGGTTCGTCTTGAAGCAGAGAGATGTTAGGTTTTGAACGTGAGTTGTCACGGGATTTGCTCGGGAAATTTGGTATTTGGCTCGAGTTTGTTTTGTTAGTTAGCAAGTTTTAAAGTTTTTAAAAAATAAACAAAAGAAGATGTTCAAGTTTTCAAGCAAATTATTAAACCAAGTTTTCAAAGCAAGTGTTATCAAGTTTTTCAAACAATTTTCAAAACTTAAATTTTAAAGTCAAATGTGTTTTGAAAATTTATCGATTTGGTTTTGAAATAATTATATATATTAGTTGATTTATTAATTAAATCCCTAAGTGTTTTCAAATAAAATTTAATGATGAAATTAAATAAGTAATTAAGATAATTGTATTAAAATTTAATTGAGTAATTAATTAAGGTAAATGGTTCATCTTAAACAATGTTTTTAATTATTAACTTAAAAGTCTTAAGTTAATTCATATGTTAATAATAAATTTATTTCAAAGGTTTATTAAATAAGATTAAAATAATAATTAATTAAGGACTTAAGAAATTAAGGGATAATTACTTAATGTGATTACTTAAAGGATAATAAATTAATTAAAGGTTAATTAATTAATGATTAATGGTGAATTAATCAATGATTAAATATTAATTATTTATGATTGAAAGATAATTACTTAATGTAATTAATTAAGGATTTATTTATTTTGTAATTAATTTAATATTTATTTATTTATGTGATTAATTAAGGGATAATTAATTAATATAAGTAATTGAGGATAATTACTTAAGATGGATAATTAAGGATGATTTATTAATTTCATTAATAAATAAAAGTAATTAGTGGTTAATTAATGTAAGTAATTATTAATTAATTAATGAGAGTAATTAAAGGTTAATTACTGTAAATGGTTAAGGATAATTAATTTGTGTAATTAATTAAGGGTTAATTACTTAATGTAATTAAAGTATAATTAATCAAGGATGATTAATTAAAATGAAAATTTTTGGATGATGAATTAATTGGTTTGTAACTAATAAGCAAGATTTAAAAGTAATTGAAGTAATTAATTTAATTCATTTGTGGTTAATTAAATTAATTAGAAATGGTATGGTTGATTAATCTTGCTATAAATGATTGAATGATATTGTATGCCTTAGATTAGATGACATCTCTGGTATGTGATATGGAATGTTATGTGATATAATATGTTTGGGTTAAAACAGTGACACCCTGTATTTAAAGTTGAATTGTATTTCATTTGAATAACTTGGGTTAAGATGACATTGGATTCGAAGAGACAGGAGTTGGGTATTAGTTAATACCCAAAACCACTTCGATTTGAAATCTTCTATAATTCTTTATAGATTGATATGTGAAATCAATAGGCCGGTTTGGGATAATATGGACAATTTAAACTAAGTTGGATACTTAGATATTGTTTTGAGAACATATGTGTTGACTATATAAGTTGTTTTACTTAAAGTAAAGTATGAGTTACCTCGGGTTTAAATAAGTTCTATGAATTGAAATTTCATGTTAGATGAGTTTACTCACGCTGGTTTCCAGCCTGACCCGGGTGTTACTTTGTGGTAATGCTCGGGTCAGACCGAGTATTACAGATTTTCAGGTAAGGACGTTCTGGAGCTCAGGAGTCGAGCTGGATGGCAGGAACGTATGGAGTGTTTCTGCTGTGCTATATTATTGTATATCTGAGACTTGATAATTGTGTATATCCAGTGTCTGTATAAATGTGTAACTCTGATGTATTAAAATGTAATCGACATATATAATATTGTTTTATAAACTGTTATTATTTATTATTATATTTTATCCGCTGCGAATGTGAGATGTTGATGTTTCTTCTTCTTCTATCTCTTTCTTCTTTTTCATAACCATCTGGAATTTTCGGGTTCGAAAATTCCGGGTCGTTACAAGAAAACTTTGTGAAAGTATTTAAATTAAAGTTTGTTATTATAAAATATTTTAAGGAATCGAAACTTTCTTTTGTTTATGTATTACTAATTACTATAAGATTTGATTCAATCTTGGATTTTAAGGAAGAAATGTAGTTTTAGTTTTGAAGTGTTAAATTATATAAAGGTATTTGTTTTCTAAATATATGGAATGTAATTATGTGAACTAGTTTTCAAAATTATAAATAAGAGTAGTTTCGTTAGTCGATATTAATAAGTTTGAAAGGAATGTTTTGAAACATTGAATTGTGAAGTGAAAATTTTAGAGAACACTACTTGAGAAAAAGTTTTGTTTTAGTTGAAGTATTTTAATACTTAGTTGAAGGAATTCCAAATTTAGAAAAGTGTTTAAATTATTTATAAAATGAGAATTTTAAGTGAAGTACTTGGAAAACAAGTTATTTAAGATGAAGTATTTAGTAATTAAAAAAAAGTAACTTTTGATTTTAGTAAATATATCTTTAATAGAAAGAGATTTTTGAAGTGTCATTAATTGATATCTTTGAAATTTAATTGATAAGTTGAGTATTTTGGGGCTTTAAAGATAATTGGGATATTTTTATTTATAAATTTAATAAAATTTATTAAGAATCGATGTAATAGTTTTATATTATTTTAAGCATTGTAGAATTCTCGGGATAGACTTTGTGTCATAGTGGTTGCTCCGAAGCATGCCGAAGATTTCAATCTATAAGTTATACATTTTGATTGTTTATGAACATATTGAAATCTTCTGTATGAGTTTATTCAAATTCAAAGTCCATGATCTTAGGAAATGGGCAAGGAAGATGAATTTATGCCTTCTGATAAACCACCGATAAATATATAATTATTGATTTTATGTTGCCCTTGGTACTTGACGGGACGATGCATATTATTATACTTGCTAACTTATAATCGTAAAGATAGAGCATTGTGCGATCTATATTAATGATTGTTTGTTTTGCAATTAAATATGAATTATAAAGGATGTAGCTAAGCTAGTAGTTATCAGCTTAGGTGTAGAATTTTCCTAAGAAGAAATTACGAGGACACAATTTTCTTAAGAGCGTGAAGTCACACCTCGGTGTTGAGAAATAATTAATTAAAAATTAGCAACGGTGACTTACATAACTAAATTTTTTTTAAGGATTAAATGGGAATAACTTTGGAATTATTTGAATAAATGGGTTTAAAAGTTTAAAATGTAAATAAGTGGTAAATTAATTAAAATAAGTTAAATATGGAAATAATATTTTATAAAATTACATAATGAATGAATAATATTGATTTAGGTAAGAAATGATTTTATAGTGGAAATTTGATTTAATTTTGAGGTTAATATGTAATTATTATTGAAGTGTGCTAAATTGATCGTTTTGAGTTAATTATTAAAATAAAAAGTATATATGAAAGATAAATTCTATAATGTTGAGCAAATACTTAAGTTGTGAAAATATGATTTTACTTTGGAATTTTATATTGATTTGTGTTAAATGAATTAGTGGAAATGAAAAAAAAGGAATGGAAAAATTACCAACATGGAACCCAAGCCCACATAATAAAAGCCCAAACCCACATTTAAATTATTTCTAAGTCTAGAAAACTCTTCTCACTCAGGTAATCACTTAACGTGTACTCTTGATGATTTTTCCAACTTCCGTCTTTAGGAAAATAAAATCATGAAACCCACCTTTCCTCCTCCTCCCATATAATTTCAAAATAAATTAAAGTCAATCACCATAAATTCCTAAATTCAAGTATATGCCCCTTGATATCATTCTACACGAATAGCTAACGAGGGATGCAGGTTTTGATCATAAATGGAAACTTACAGTGAAGGAAAAGTGGAGAAACGGATGTGCAAAAGCCTAGGTGAGTAGTTTTACTCACAAATCTATGTTTAAATCCTATAATTCCAATTCCATACATGCACACACACACACACATATATATATTTATGTATGTATCTATGTTTGTTTGCTTGGTTTGATGTATGGATGAAAAATGGTGCATGCATTGAATTTGAGGAGAGAATAATAAGGAGAAAGAGGAGAAATAGGGAAAATAGATCTAATTAGGCTGTTGGATTTGGCAACCGGGGGGTTCGCCGGTCGACCTCGACCATGGGGCATTTTTCCTACATTTTGAATTTGTTTGAATTAGGTATGCAAATGTAAATAAATTATATAAAAGTATAGATAATATATATAATAATTCCCTTATACTTTATATTTAAATTTCGATATATAATTCATAGAGTTTTGATAATTATATGAGGTAATATAATAATAATATTTAATTGAAATTTTAATGAAATTTATTAATACTTACTTTAAAAATAAAATAAATGCTGGTAAATTATATAAATTTATATATATGATAAATTTTTAACATGTTTCATGATAAAATATTATTTATATAAATTATTAAATTCATTAATGTGAATTATTAATTAATAATTGATTTGGAGTTAAAATAAATGTTTGAAAATCCTGTATGAATATTAATAATTAATTAAAGGCATGGTGATGTTATTATTTGATTTGGATGTAATATGTAGAACCTAATCTAGTATTCAAAGAAGTTTGTGTATTGGATTAAGTAATTCTTTGTGATATTCTAATATAAAATGTATCTTTTATTTATATAATTATTATAAATGCTTTCAAAAATTAATATCTAATATTTTCTATAAATGTATGTATTTTATAAATCATTTATGTAATTGTGATTTTCGTGTAATAAGAAATTTGAATTAACGGAGTTATAATGCCATCTAGTATGAGACTTTTGGTAATATTTCTCTATTATCCTTTAGACTCGTTATATGGAATAACATCGAGGAGATTCTAGATTGTGAGGAATTAGTGTAAATGGATTACAATACCATTTGGTATGGGATGTTTGGTTATTTTTTTGGTAACTCTTATGACCCATGATATAGAATATATAATAGAGAGAGTGTGACTTGTGAGCACTGAATAAATGAACTAGTAAAACACGATAGTATGGGACGCCGCTATGCTATTTATTTGGTTATTCTTTGCTCATTGATGCCACTCATATGGGGATAAGAAGCATGCTACTATGATGTCGGTGAGCTAGGCTTTGTGCCTATTGCCATGTGTCGACATATTTATATGGCTGTGTGCTTATTGCCGTGTGTTGACATATTTATATGGCTGTATGTCGACCACCATGCTTATATATATATATGTGTGTGTGTGTGGGTAGTATCTATTATAACTATCAAACTTCCTTTATGATGCAGCAGTGAACCAGAATAGGTCAATATCCACCCTGGCAGCCTGATTGCGTGGTCACGCCCTAAATCCGTGATGCCTTGTATTTATAGCTGTATGCATTCACCCTTGTGTCACCTAGGCCTATAGTCTGTTACCATAGGGGCATGTGCCAGATCGTGACCGACTTGAGTCCTCGCGTTGACTAGCACATTGGTAGATCTTGTCATGATACCGAGGGAAGGTAACCGAAGATTTTAGGAGCCTTGTCAAATAGACATCTGTGTAGTCTCCTAGAGCGAGTTTGTGTTATCATTCCCCCATTTGGTTCTAATGTGTGATAGATAGACACGTATTAATTATACTCTTCCTTGAGATGATGAGTTATGATTATACCTGAGACCGTGTCCAATATATGGTTAGTCCCATATCCATCCTTAGCATGCGTCGTCAACTATATTTCTATAGGCATATGTCGCCATTTATATGTTCCGATATGTTGATGATTATTACTACATTTTATGATTCACCCCATTTTTGACATTGATTAAGTGATCCCTTAATTTCATATGGATGATGACATCTTTATGCATGGTTTTATGATATTATCGTATTGTGGTATTTTGGGGAATGTTTATGATATTATAATTATATATCATGCATACATTATTACATACACACACAGAGATGTGCAAAATGCACATATTGACATTTACATTTAGACATAGTCTAACCCATGTGTTATTTATATAACACTTGGGTCTGTCCGAGACATTTCAGGTTCAGGAATGATGAGACTAGCTTGTGTTTTACCGGGTATAGTGGAGACTAGTTCTACAATATTGTTATGTATCCTTTTATGTACATAGCTCTATTTTGTGTATGATTACATCATGTATTAGGTATGCCTTTTATTTTATAGTGATAGTGGACATTTGAGATGTTTTGTATTCACATGATTTTATGTATTGTACTTTATCATTGCGATACTGACTCTGTGATCTCTATCATATATTATATATTGTGCATTGTTCTATCCTGAAGATACATGTGTTTATTACTTTATGTCGATACTGAATATGTAACGGTGACTTATTTATTCAATTTTGAAATATGGAACAGTGTTAGCCCAAGGGAGTATTCACATGTGTACCCTATATAGCCTCATTCTCCATATTATCCGACAGTATTACCTAGTAATGCTCTTGGATAGTGTGGGTATAGAGGTGGGGAGTTCAACACAACCATTGCCTGTAGAATCTCCTTCCATCATCTCCTTCCTCTTTCTTCTAGGTATAAATCTTTGATTTAAATTTAAATTAATTAATTATGATAATTGATTAGTTAATGTAGCAAATTAAATAATTATTTATAATAATGTAAGTGGTCTATCAGATTATATCTGAATTGATTATGCAAACCAATAAGGAATCGGTGGTATAAATTAATATTAATCATTCCCTTAGAAAATTGATAGTATAAATTATATAATGAATTAGTAGTATAATTTCATATAGGTTATTCTTTTGGAGAATTGTTTAGCCCTATTTGATAGATACAATATATGATCATTATATAGATGTTTGTTTTTGTTGTGAAACAGACATCAATATTCATCTAATGTAGTATTTATTAAATATGTCCCAATATCTAATAATTATAAATACAAAGATAATTTTACATTTTATAAATCATTTCATTTATGGAGCTTCATGAAACTTAGACAGCACTTCGTTTTTGTTTTCCACATTGTTGTAAAATACTAAGAGTGAAGGGAAGTGCTGCAGAAATTTCATTGAAAGGTTTGCGATGAATGATTTATAAATTGTAAAAATAGCATGCTTCTGTTATGGGAAGTAAAGTTGCTTGGCCAACAAGTAGTGTATAATTAAGATAATTAATTTAAGGTTATAAAATATTTAACTAATATTACTAGTTAATATTAAGATAATTCTTAAGTAATTTATAACTAAAAGATAATTGACTATAAGTAAATAATAAATTTTACATAATTTATAATTAAGGTAATAAACTTTAAACTTATATGACGATTAATTAATATTAACACCGAACATTAAGATAATTCACAAATATATTTTTAAGTAATTTGTTATAATTAAATAGTTAGTAGTAAATAATTAGTATTATGTAATTTATAATTACGGTAATTAATTCTAAATTTACAAGAAGACTCATAAGATATTTAATTAATATTAATTTTTAATACTGAAGGAATAGGCCAAGTCTATAGCGGTTGATATTGGTAGATTTCAAAAAAATTCTCTATTCGGATCATAGTGGTCCTATGATTAGGCCTTGACGCAATAACATCAAGACCTAAAATGAAACAAATAAAAGGTGATGTCAATAATTGATTACACCTTCCCCTTTTGCAAATATCCTACTAAAACTATACCTAATCATTGTACAAAATGACATATGATAATAAATTATTTAACATGACATATAATAAAAAAATAATAACAAGGTCGATATATACATGGGTAGATATTGGGATTTATATCTACCATGTATATATTCACCATTTATATGTATATATCAATTGCCTTAATTTAATTTGGATAATGTAAAATGTGTATTTGATTACAAAATAATATGAAATTTGAATACTAGTAACAAATATTGAGTGGACAGAACTTAACATAAATTGATTAATGGAAATTTCAAAATCCAAAATTGAATTTTATATAACTTTCAAATGTCATACATCCATATTATATAGGATTTAGTTTATGAAAACTTAAAAAAAACATTTCTAAAACATACCTTGATAAAATAAAATATAAATACAGATGTTTCCACACACACACACACACACACACACACACAGATATATATATATATTGTAACGACCCGGAATTTTATCGTTTGGTTTTTAGAGTATTTAATTTATTTTAAATATTCGATTTGTAAAATAAATAAATATATAAATCAATTTGGGATAAAATAATTTGACTTCAAATAATGAATTTTTATTCGAACATATAGAATTTTTCTATAATTTTTATTTCAAAAATTATTAGAATTTCTGGTTGACGTATTTTATGTCGAACGTTGGTACTTCTGAAATTTAAAAGAATTTGATAACTGGTGTGTTTTATTGTTCTTTTGAGATCACGTCACAATGTTGAACGTGATCATAGTCTATTTCCGGTCATTCGCGGCTCATACGTGGAAGCGATAATGGATAGGTGTGTACCACAAATCTTTTAATTTAAACAAAGGTCAACAAAGCACAGACCCAACTCATTTTCAAATATAAGTACATAGCACCCCACCCTTTCTGCCGCCCTACCGGCCTATCTTTTCCCTTTGATCATAGCCAACTTTTGTGCCATGTTTCCTGCCTTATTGAGGGGATGTAGGCTATAAGAGAGGAGTAGGATCATTGCTTGCCTTGCCTTTATCAAATCCATGTCCATAGGCCTATATATACACATCTCAAAACATAAAGCCCCTTTTACAATTTCTCCTTCTCGCTTCTTTTCTTTTTTCATGTCTGTGTTTCAAAACAATGGAAAATAGAAAAACCATCTCCCTTCAAAAATCAAAATATCCCAATCTACACACAACTAGCCATAATGACCAACATGAAAGTTGTCCATAAGGTTTCATAGTATTTTTAAAAATTAACGGCACTCGATTTCATTGAATGTCGATGGAGTAATGTCAAATTTGGGAAGTGGGAAAATATTGTCGGAAAGTTCAAAAATTAAATTCTCCCAATCCGAGAAGATTTACTCGAAGCCGTAGGCATCGTTGGGTTCGTATCGGAGAGTAGTATTTTTGGCAGAGTTTCGGCGCGATTCCATGTCGATGATTAGCAATCATCGTAACCTAGGGCTTGAGTTCGTCAGAGCCGTGGACGTCGATAAGGGAAATGGAGTGCGGCGTGGGATTCACGAAGGAGAGGTGCTTGAGTGGTGCAAATTTGGTGGAGATTTGGAGCTAAAAATGTCGCGACTTTTGTATGCACGTACGTGATGGGTTTCAGTCGCCAATTGTGCCAGAGGGCAGAAGCTCCGACGATGGGGTATGTTCAGTTGAGGTGGAGAAGGCGAACATGCTGGCACCTTTGGATCAGGTTTTATAAAGTGTTAAATAAATAAAAGATTAATTTTCAAAGGCTTAGTGATTTCCATGGGAAATGTAATCTTTGTTGTTGTTTTTTGTTTGATAGTTAAATAACCGGCTATCGAATTTGGACCCAAACATAACTTTGGAAATATCCAGGAGAAACCCATGAGTTATATGGCATAGTCACCTCCTATGATGGTGTACCGTGTGTATAAATCTCGTTTCGTTCTCCAAGGACAAATGATAAGGAAATCCATCCACCAACGGTTAGGAGGTGATCTCCCCTCTTATCTTTGACCATTTATTTCCTAAAGAACCAATGTTGAGTTTACCGAAAACTATCGAATGTTGTTTCGAAGAGATTGGGATCAGGTATGTTATCTGAAAACCACTTCGATCCAACTCAAGCGTTCGAAGTGAAGACATCTTGAAGATGATGGAATTAAACACGGAGCTCTCAAGCGTTTCGTTCAGTCCCAAATGAACTTGTATGGATGAATGATGGCATTGCATTGTTTGCCTGGAGGGTAATGTTATCATTCCAAGTGGGAAGTGCTATATAAAAGGTAAAACTTAGCCTCAAGCCTCATCAACCGGGAATGACTAAAACATGGGAGATGCAACAGGGCTAAGTGGTCACTCTTAAGTAGGGTATGATCATCCCTATCTAGAATCAATATTATATCTCATTTGTATGCTTCGAGGCCCATTAACGGAGGGGTGATCATATTCGGTACTACAAGTCAAGTGGTAGACCGGTTCTGCGTTGGTAGAGGATCCTAACGAGGTCCACGGTGTTATTTTATCTAGAGATGCACTGTGAGGGGCGGTACCCCAGTAGCCCAGTAGCCCAGTCATTGTATGGAATCCATTTTCCAATACGCGCTGTATGGACTTAGTTGTGTCCAACTATGCTGAAACGTGAGATGCAAGCATTTCAGTTATATTCATATATTACTTGATATTTAGATATTATTATAATATCAATGGATTTTCTATAGAAAATTCTTTGGTTACTGTAAGGAAGAACTCGTCCGTGTTTATGCGCGGCGTGGTCTTATGAGAAAGCTTTAACTTTAAAAGGTTTTACAAATTATAATAAATGAAATTCCTTATGATTTGTGTTTCTTACGCTAGTTTTGCCAGACTGACCTGGGCATTGTTTTTCCTAAATGTTTGGGTCATATCGAGCATATTACAGATTGGATTGGATGCTTTGAAGCTTCAGGAGACGAGTTGGAGGCCCAAAGACATATTCACGTACATGGTTATTTTACTACTACATTCATTATTGCATTTATCGGCAAATGTGAGGACAGGTTGTTATAACTGTCCGAGCTGAAATAGGTTATATACTCTGATTGATGTCCGTATATACATATATCACAGTTTATTTTTGTGTAAAGATATTTTGTATATTATAGGTTATTCGTTCCGCTGTGAGATTATGTGTTGTTAGTTTCTTCTTGTCTTCTTTCTTCTTTCTTTCCCTTAACTATCTGATGCAGCGGATTAAACAAAAACAAGGTAGATCGATGAAAGTAGCAATCGGTGGATTGAGAAATACTGAAATGCCCAAATTCGCTGATCCGAAGATACTGAATTCTAGCTATCTCTGACACGTTGATCGCGCACGATACCGTGAGGAGAGATCTGCGATTCTTCGCACGTTGATCTAGCGCACTAGATTCCGTGAATCGGCTTCTGCAGTCGTTGAATCGAGCGCACTCGATTAACCGAAAGAGGAGATAGGAGATTACACTCAACTACCAATTTAAGAAGAGGCACAAAGCTCTCAAAACAAGAATTTTATTCAAAAATCAACAACCTTACAAATGACACAACTTGCCTATTTATAGGCTACAACTCCACACGACTCAAAAATAAAACGGTACAACACTTAGGTCGGAGCCGACCTAAAAACATCATGACCTAAAAACCATCCGACCTAAAAATAGACGACCTAAAACAGTCGCGACTTAAAAATATCATGACCTAAGACAGTCCGACCTAAAAGAAATAACAAATACAACATATTACATCACATAGATCGGTCTCGACCTAAAATATAACACGACTGAAAACATCACGACTTATCATTTGGACGACCTAAAAACAAGGTAGCATCTTCCAGGAATCCAGAAGGCATGATCTTCAGCGAACTATAGAAATTGGCGACCTAACGTTTCTTACGACCTAACTTAGGTCGTGGGTCGTACGCGACCTAACTTAAGTCGTAATTCGAGGGAGTCTGCACTCGGAACATCAGAGCGACCTATCTTAGGTCGTAACATATCTCTGCGACCTAAAGTAGGTCGTAACCTTTTAGCTCGTCTGCATTCCATCACTTTGAATCCAGTAACCCGCGTGCCGCTTTTGCTAGGTCGTGAGCGACCTAAAATTTTGTTAGGTCGTGAGCGACCTAAGACTTCAACCTCCAACGACTTATTCCCAAGTCTTAGCTCGTTACTCTCGAACCCATTAGGTCGTAGCTCCTTTCCTGGTGGCTCGTTAGGTCGTGTACGACTCAATAATAGGTTAGGTCGCTTGCGACCTATCTCTCCACTATTCTGGGCTGCATCACTATCCGCCTTTCCGCTCAATATGAGTGAATCATGTGTGATTGATATTCCACTTAAACTGTATGGAAAAGTGGGTTGTTACATATATATAATGATTATTCCAAAGCTTTCCAATCGATTCAAAACTAATATCCATATTATGTTAAAATTTGCTAATGTATTTGCAAACATATGTATATTTAAATTAATTGGTGAAATACATATATAAGTATAAATAAAGTTTTTACCCAATGTAAAATTTAGTATTTTTGAATT
This sequence comes from Allium fistulosum, assembly GCA_030737815.1. NCBI lineage: Eukaryota > Viridiplantae > Streptophyta > Magnoliopsida > Asparagales > Amaryllidaceae > Allium > Allium fistulosum. Next base: position 907,734,584 of record CM060903.1, read on the forward strand.
TTTCTTAAGTCAAATATTATAAAACCAAAATTGCATAAACCACATCAAACAATATGTCAACAAATTTTTAAAAACAAAGACATTGTATAACATGTTTAAAATGTTAATACAAGCAATTTTAAAATTATAGACCCATAAAAAAAATAATGTTTTAATATATAAGATTTTGTTTTGATTTATCATATTAAAAACAAATCAAATCATTCAATATATTATTTAAATTGCATAACTAATTTTAAATCAAGGTACGGAATAATAAGTAAATTTAAAATTATGATAAAAATATCACATCTACAAAAAAATTAAAATTAGAAGATACATTTCTATTCTAGCCAATAAGTTAAACTTTTATTTGGAAATTCCTACTTCGATCCTTGAATCTACACCCAATCTTCCTAGGAGATGGATGAACCACGTAGCTCTTTATTTATTGATGTTTTGATTCTGTTTGAGGTGAAAATATTTCAGCCATGGGAGGAAAATAGCAAAAAGTGGTAGCCATGAAAGGGGATGGAGAGAGAGGAAAGACCGGATGAATGAATTAACCAGGAAGATTTGTTTTATGGGAGAATGAAAACCTTTCCTATTGTCTCTTTTAGAACCCTCCTATTTAATTCGAAAATTAAATCTAAATCAATATTTAGATCATTTCTTTCATTCTTATGGCCTGCCATGATCTTATCTCATGTGGACCAAAAACTCCCAAGGCCTATTTCAGTAAATAAATATATTTAAAGCTTGTTTAAATATATGTCGATATAGTATATTGATACGCATATATATAACTTTTATATACACACCAAATAATAACTAACAGCACCCAAAACATCAACTAAGTTAATAATTAATATTTCTTCAATATTAATCGACTGAAATAATTTATAACATTTTATAAACTTATTAAATCATGTGGTTGTTCAAAGAATTTACAAATACAGTTATGTGACATAGAGGTGCAAATTTAGTCAATGATTAGTACCGAACAATTCAAATACTAATGTTCACATGTCACCTTAGCTAGTGGTGTGACATTTTGGCAAAATTCATCGGTTTTAGACCTTTTAAATAAAATATATTTTATATTATGTTTAGTGGTACCATTAAGTATCAACAATTTACACATGTTCTCTTCGTTGAAAGTATATCACTTTAGGATATATGGAATGTATTGGTCAAAATTTCAATTTTATCCACATTTAACATGGTTAGTTTAAAAACAAAGTCTTTGGTTTAATAATAACATCCATTATTAACTATACTACTCTGGTCAGAGATTTTGACTTTGAGTTGACTCAAAATTGACCATGATACTAACCTCATATAAATGAGGAGAAGAATTCTCTATCGAATTGTGCTTCACTTCCAATGCTTCAACCCAGACCCAACTTTTTCACTCGATGGATCTTCATATCATGATTTAACTATAATAAAAGTGGAGTGTTCATATTGAAGTTCCATAGTATTCTCAATCGAGGGACTATGTAACATCACTACACTATGATTCATGCTTGACCCAGTTGTTGTTGACCAACAAGAAACTCTTAGACTAGTCATTCCATAGTTATCCAATAACTACAAGTACATAACCCATTGATTCCCCCAAAAATCATGAGTATACCGTCCAACATTTGGATAGTGTTTCGCGCTCTGGTCTCATAAGATAAATGGACATCATTTTCTCGAAATGTCTTAACAAGGAATATTTTAAACAAAATGTCATTTTAGGTTGGGATTAATTACTCATGATTGCAACTGTAGTCACGTGACATTTTATTTAAGAATTTCCTAATTATATACTTTAAATAAATTACTTAATTAATTATACCACAATATAACAGTTTATGAAAGAAAACAAACACCATTACTACAAACAAAATTGACAACTGGGTTACATGTAACAAATTACATAACTAGCCCTAGGACATACCACTAACTCTTTCAAATACTAATGTAACTTATAAGTATAGTTAAAGATAAATCTTTTAGAAATCGAGTGCCTATTTGGTAGTACATAGTTGTACTACAATTCTTAGGTGGCATATAGCATACTACAAGTCAACATTTGTCCAGTAGTTCGAATCATGCTACCCAGGATTTGAATTCGTGACTTCACAGACCAAAACCAGGGTGCCTAAACACTAACACAGTGGGTTCGATAGTTAGAAGGTAATTAGTTGTAAGAAATTATTTAATACTGAGAAATTTGTAACTAATTAAGATAATCTATTCAGCATATAGGATGAGTAATTAATATAAATAGCTAATATTAAGATAATTTATAAGTGGAGACATAAGTCTATAGTCATTAAGATAATTAAATAACCAAGAGAAAATAATGCGGAGATAGAGGTCTAGAGTCTAATGGATGGACGAAAGAGATAGGAATACTAAGTTTTTTTTGCATAAAGTAACCATTAGATGTAAGTGCGGTAATACCATAAACTCCCTTCTTATTAATAATAGGGAAATATTTGATCAAAATGAGCCTAATAACAACTTCACCAACTACTTCAGAGATATATTTGGATCTAATAGAGGTAGTAGAGTGAAAGCTAGGTGGAACGACTTATATCTAGAAAACTTGAGGATTGCTTTAAATGATTTGGATAGCCCATTCTCGGAAGAAGAGATCTTTAGGGATATCAATGATATGCCAAGCGATAAATTACCAGGGGTGGATGGATTTCCTATGCTATTTTATAAAAAAATTAGCATATTGTAAAATATTACCTAATAAAGATGTTTAACGAGTTTTGTAATAGTTCTTTACAATTAGGAATATTTAACTTTGCTAATGTAAAAATGCTTCATAAGAAAGTGGGAGCGATAGAGCTTAAGGACTTTAGATTGATTTCATTAATAAAATGTTCCATTAAAAATATCTCAAGGTCTTAGCCAGTAGGTTAAGCAAAAAAATGGATAATGTAATCGATAAAACTCAATATGCCTTTATTAAAGGTAGAAATATCACAGATGTGGTAGTAATATTTCAAGAATTTATAACTTATTATTGCAAAATAATATCACTTATGCTATTTTAAAACTTGATTTTGCTAAAGCTTTGACTCCATCGGCTTGTTTTTTCTTTAAAGAATGATTAGTGGCTAGTGGCGTTAGTTCTAGATGGATAGGATGGATTACGTTTTTGCACAAAATTGAAAACTCGAGTATAATGGTTAACGGTGTCCTAGGAAAAAAATCAAACTAGATATGGTTTTAGACAAGGCGGCACTTTGTCGCCCTTACTTTTCGACCTAGCGAGAATGTATTCGCTAGGATTATAAGGTTTTCCATTGCTAATAGTGTTGTTGATTGTGTTGGTAAAGGTATCACGAGTGATGGTATATTAGGAATGCAATTTGTGGATAACACCATACTTTTTACTTCTCATTTATGTTACTAAATTACAGCTCTCAAATTTATTTTATATAATTTTGAAATACTTTCAGAGCTAAAGATTAATTTTGACAAGACCTCTGTTTTAGTCTTGAATGATGTCGATAATGTTCAAATCTTATTATAGATACACTTAACTACAAAATCATGAAATTTCCTATACATTACTTAAGGTTCTCGACAAGACCAACCAAGCTTAAAAATGAAGATTGGCAGTTAATAATGAATAAAATTAATTGAAAATCAACTAATTGGAACTGAAGATTTTTATCTTGAGCAGGAAGAATTATTATTATTTTATCGGCTCACCCAATTTATTGGACGTCTTTCTATCTCTTTTCAAAATAGGCAAGTGACAAAATAGATATAATTAGAAAAAGTCTCCTCTTTAATGAGAAAATTTCTTGTGATAGTATAAATTGCCTTGTTAATTGGGATGCGGTCTGTAAATCCAAAGTGGATGGGAGGCTAAGAATTATAATTTTACATAACCTCAACATGTCTTTACCTGGAAAATGGCTTGGAAATTCAACGACAATATTGAAGACCTCATCTAGAAAGAAATGATTTCAAATAAATTTTATAATAAAACTTATAACCTTCACCATATCACTTCTTATCACAACGACATGTCTCAACTTTGGAAATCCATATATTTAACCTTGGGATTAATCATATATTCATTCAAGAAATAACATATCATTTTGGCATGATAGTTGGGTTTTGGTTTTAACCCTTAAGGTCGAATACAAAGAACTCTACGACATTAATAATTTCAAAAATACACTAGTTTCTAAGATTTATAGACCTCAACATGAATTCCCATGGAGCTTTAGCTTTAACTATGCTTTAGAAAGCATTTTCTTGACCCAGTTTGTATTACATTGCAATAAAGTAGAATATTATAACCTTGATAGCGGAAGGGATATCAAAATTTGGTGTTTAGAACATTAAATTTTTTTTTTACTCCTCTGGTTCTATTAATAAGTTTTTAAATTTCTCAAGGGCTAAACTAATTGTTTGAAAATTTGTTTGAAAATTTAACACTCCACCCAAAGCAAAACTACATATGTGATTAGTACTATATACCAAACTAAATACAATTGAACTTCTAAAGAAATTTTTTTTGCACTTAGACAAAAAAGTGTCTTTTGCAATTTAGAACTAGAAAAGCTAACATACCTATATTTCAATAGTCGTGCATTAACTAATTCTATTCTTGTAAACACACTAAATATGCTTGACTTTTATGTGTCTAATTTTGATCTTAATTGTGAATACTATTGGAACGAATTTTATTTTATATATGCCAAAGATTATAAAGTTTCGCTGGATACTATCTTTGTTATTACCTGCTAGCATTTATAGTTTGAAAGGAACTAAAGAATGTTCAACGATGTTATTATTGCGATTGATAATATTATTTACGCTATCGTGCTTTTCATTTATAATTGAGTTTTAAATTCTCAATATTAATTGACTAAAAATGTTTATTTCAAGGATTTCCTTAAAAAGGTAAAAGGTTGCATAAACATCTTAAAGACTACAATTGTCTTTAACACAAGCAGACACAGTATGGCCTTTAGAAATGATTTAATAAATACTATGAATAAAGACGACTCTATGAATGCCTCACTCTTGATCGATAACTAAGTTTTTTTTAATTTTCAATCATGTTTACCTTCTTTTGCATATATGTATACGTAAACACTTAATTATATATATATATATGTTAGATTCGTTTATTTTGTGTGAAGCTTTTCACTTTTAAGTGTCGTTTGGATTGGATTACTTATGTCATAGTGCTTAAAGCGAATAGATGGTTGATGAAGGTTGTACACAAATTGGACTATTATAATTGAGTTACAATTTAGGTTTGGAAGGGTTTTTTTTGCTTTTCTTCTTGTACGGTTTTTTTTTTGGCTATTTACTAGGCTTGTTGGCAGCTCCCTTTTAAGTGTAAAATAAAACTATACAAGTACTCTTCTCGTAAACAGGATCGCTTATTTCCTCAAAGAAAAGGAATTCAGAAGTATATCTAAAAGTAATTAATTATAAGTCAATAGTTAACAATATATAATTACTATCAACTTATTTATAATTAAGCTAATTAATTTTGAATTTTTAATATATCTAATTAATATTAAGAAAATTCATACGTATAGTTAAAAGATAATCAATTATAGTTAGATAACTAATATTAAGCAATTTATAATTAAGAAAATTAAATTTTATTTTATAAGATCATTAATTAAGATTAATATGTAAAACCAAGATGACTCATATGTATATTTATAAGTAATTAATTACAAGTAAATATTTATTCTAAATAATTAGTATTAGGTAATTTATAATTGAGGTAACTAATTTTAAACGTATAACAAAATTTATCAGATATTTAATAAACAATTATATTTATGTCAATTATGCAGAAAAATATAGAAAATTTGAAAGTTCGACGTGATTAGATTTACCAAAATGTTGGATGTAAGCGGATCGATACAACCAGCTATTCCAATAGGTTTACAAGAATTCATTAAAGTGGCTTCCTGTAATAAGACAAATACGATAGATGTGTGATGTTCTTGCTAGTAGCGTAAAGCTAAAAAATTTCTTAGTTAAAACATTGTAGTGATTTAGTTTCTAAAATACGACATGGTAGATTATTTGTACAACTCAATGTTGAGAAACAATTAATTGGGATTTTATAATGAAATTTTAAATAGCCAAATGAGATTAAATAATAATATTGGAAAGTTAAGATAATTTGAAAACATAGAAATTTGGTTGGGATTTAATGGTGAAATATTTGATGTTGGAAATTTAATAATAAAATATTTGGTTGAGATTTGAGAAAAAGATAATTGATTAGTGGAATAAAAATTATACTGGAAGAAATTATTTGATGAAATTGGTTATTAAATAAATTATTTTGGTATAAGATATTTTTGAAGCAATGAATTAATAATAATGGTGATTTTGGTTATTTTTGGTTAACATTGATATTTTAGACTTTAAATGGTCTTCCAATTAAATTAAAAGTAGTTCAATAATTATTATTAAGTTAAATACTGGTGAATAAAAGAGTTTTGGAATTTATTATACTGAAGAATGAATTTTTATTTAGTTATTTAGGCTAGTGTATGATTTTACTAAAATGGGCCAAAAATTGCAATTTTGGGATAACTAATTTTTAAAATGAGAAAATTGTGAAATATAATTTTTCGAAAATCACACAATGCTTAGTAAACACTTCTATTGAGCTAATATGATTTTTAAGTGAGATGTGGAATTATTTTGGTGAAGTAGAACATTGTTTACCAAATGAAAAGAAAGAGAATAAGCGATAAAACAAATTGTTTTGAAGCCTATTGGAGGCCAAAAGCCTAACAAAAGGTTGGAGCTAACTTATTCTCTCTTGAGAATTCAAAGTCTTCCACCCTTTGCGTCAAAATCTATCGCATAGCTCATTTTTCACTATCCTAGTATCTCATTTTCATTTTTTTAAAGCAAAATAAAAACCTAACATATTTTTTCAAAAATTCAAAAAAAGTCAAATAAAATCCCAAAACTATCAAACCCAAATATATGCTTTTCAACAAATACACCCCTAGGAGAAATACAAATAGATTTTTGTTTGAGTTTGGAATCGAATGCAATTCATGATGAGTGGAAAAGATGAAGTTTGGAGGAGTTATGAAGTGCTAGGAGAGTATCTTAGGTTGCTAGTGATAAGGCGAGTTTTATTACTCACAAAATGTATGTTTAAAATGATGATTGTTTGAATGCATGAATGTAGCAACCTGGTTGTTAATTACCTAATTAATTTAGTTTAATTATGGATATTAATTCTAATTTTTTGTGAAATTTGACCGTGGAATTAAATCCGGTTTTTTAGAATAATTGATTTAATTTATTTAAGAAATGAGTTTCAATTCTTAAAGAAGATTTAAATTTAAAATTTTCGAATGTTAATTTAGAAAATTGTGATAAATCTTATAATTGTGTAAAATTAATTATTTAGATTTAAAAATTGTTAACTTTAGAATTTTTCATTAAATGAAAATAAGAGATTGTCTTCTTTAAAATATTAAAAAGAAGGTTAAAAGAAGTGTTAAAATCTTATTTCTTTCTTTTATTTTTGAAGTTAATAGGTTGAAATATAATGTGGAGTTTTTAATTAAATTTTTCTAAGTGTAATCTACTTTGTAATGAGAGTTAAAATGAAGGAAATTAGTAGAAAATTGAATTTTGAGTTATTTAATTAAAATATGGGTTTGGGCCTAGGTAAATTTCAACCCATTAGTGCAAATAAGAGTGAGTTTTTTTCTCTCCTTAACTATTTCTAAATGAAACTACACGCTCCTTTGCTAAATCAGTAAACAAAAAGAAAGCTTTTCTTAAAATTAAGAAAAACCTAGCTTCAAAACTCCTCAATTTCAAATTCTAAGTCAAAGCGCTTTTGATTGAACCTTGTAGAAATCAAAAGAAGGTAATCTCCTACACCTCTTAGTGAATCTATTAAGGCTAGTAATCTCAGTTTTATTTTTTGGTTGTAATCTTTTTTTTTTTCAATTTCTGATAATAACTTAGGTAGTAATCAAGAGAAGCTAATCCGGGATTATTTCATTAAATTCAATTTTTAAAGGTGAGTTTACCTCACTAACCATCTCTAAATTCATGTGTCTGTGATTGTTGGTTGCTGTTTGGATTAAATTGGATGAATATTGGTTGTATTGTTCATGTTTATTTGGTTTAATTTCTAAAACTACTGAAACCCTAGTCTTTGATCTCATTTGGTTGATAATTATAGTTTCCTATATGAATACATGTTAGTTTCTAAGGTCGTATGGTAGATATCAGTCGCCGAAACGAACTGAAGTCGTGTTAGAAATTGATGAAGTTCGTCGGAGGAGGAAATGGCACCTGGAACTCACGTTCCAGGTCTAGAACCTGTGGACTGGTCATCCAGATCGATGCACCGGTCGTCACCTGGAACGTAAGTTCTAGGTGACCATGAGTCCCTCTCCGACCTGTCATTTGAACCCAAGTTTGCTATGACTTGTTTGTGGATTTCTCAGTGTTTTATTTGCTGATTTTTTAGAGTTCGATTTAATGTCTAGGTAATTCTCATTGGAGATAAAGTTTTGGAGTTTAATTGCTTATTATATGTAAATTATAAAACAATATATTTTATAGATGAAGTTTATTATAAACTATAGATTTAAACTGGTTTTCTAATCAATCCTATTCTCTTTTATGAATGATTTTAAATGATTATTTATTGTATTAAGTAGTGTCACTGGAAGTGGTTATGGATTTGGAATATAAATATTTTAGTTTTGTTAAATAAATGGTTTAGTATACATGGGCTTTGGAAATATGGCTTTGGGAAATATTAACTTAATTTATTTTTAAAATTAAATAGTTATATATACGTATATATCAAACTAAGTCTGGAAGAGCAATAATATAGTTTTATAAGTTAAATGACTACTTAGATTTATATGTGGTTTTGGAATATGGTTTGGGAATAATATAACAATATGGAAATTTGAGACAATTTTGTGTATCTAAGTGTAAATTCTGGAACAATTCGGGTTTATGGAATATTTTATCAAATAAGTGAATATTTATTTAAAGTTAAATAATAAAGGAATTTATAGGAAATTATAATAATCATTTTTAAACAACAACTCAAAAGAGAAAAATGTTTTGAGAGCCTTAGTTCTATAATATGGGAAATGCTAATATTTAACTTAGTGTTATCGATTTGCTTAAATGCTTTCGTATAATGCTTCGTCGAATATGGTACAACCCATTGAATATAATGTTTGAGTGGAATTTGCCAGCACATTAGAGAATACTTGAATTTCATCGGGTTGTATGGGATACTTAGGTTAAATTCTTATGATTGCTTATAGGTAATATTTAACACTTTAGAGTTGTATTCTCTTTTGGTGTGCGGCATGGGGCTGCTAGATCATTTAGAGAATATAATTCAGGTTTTCCAGTGGTATCCGTAATGAGTGATATTTACTAGCTTCTAGTAAATACTTGAATTTCACCGGCGATATGGGACGTTTTGGTTAAATTCTAGTGATTACTGAAAGTGATAGTATTTGGCACTTTATAGTATTTCCTTTTAGGGTTCGGTGGGGCCAATAAATCCTTAAGAGGTATACTCCTGGATTTATTTCGCAATATAAAAATATATAATAAACTAGAGTTTTCGATTCATGGTTGTCCCAATCATTTTGATCGGTCAAGATTTGTGATTTCCCCGATCCTTGTGATCGGTCAAGATTCTATGTTACGGTATAAGTACTATCCTTGGTATCAGATCGGTTCAAGTGATACCACATTGTTTGCGTGGTATGAGTACATTCTTTATGATTGGTATGTACGATCAAATAAGTGATCGGTATGGAATTGGTTCTGTGTGCTTAGAGATATTGAGTTTGGTTCTGTAATTCTTCTTTTAGTGAATAATATGTGTTTGTAATCTAAATATATCTCTATGACTTAAGTTAATACTGTGTTAAATTATTCTCGTGACTTGTTATTTCTTGGACATCTGGATTTATTTATCGGTTATTTAATCTTGTGTTATATCTTGTTCTCACCATATTGGATATTTAGAGATAGTCCGACCCGAGTGTTATTTTAATGCTCGGGTCAGACCGAGACTTTTTGGGTTACAAGATAGGTTGACTTTTGGATGGTTGTGCTGTCAAGGAGATAACATTTTTACTACTAGCTTATCTTTTGTATTATTTTTGTGTATTTATTTGAAATGTATATTGAGATAGTAATTCGTACCACTCGTATATTATGTAAGTCTAGTATTTTATTTTGTAGACTCACGGTTTGTATATGTATATGTGATCTATTATGCTGCTACGATATGTGATTTCTATTTTATATGATATACTGTTCTGATTCTGAGAGACCGATGTGTTTATCACTTTGAACTGAGACTGTACACATCCAATTTTATTCCATAGATTCATTGTATAGGTAAGTATAACGTATCAGTGTTAGTTTAAAGTCAAATTCATATTTGGTCACCCTTAATAACCCATATTCTCTGTATTATTAGACGACATTATTTATAATATTCTTTAATAAAATAGGTATCGTAGTGGAGTCGTTACAGTTTGGTATCAGAGTTGAGTCAGAACATTATACCATATAATATCATAGATTTGAGGCCTAGCGAGACTTAAAGTACTGTCCCTCTAGGTGCATGGTAGATAGTTTCATTAATTATCTAATTAGGAATAAGAATATAAATTGATTATTTAGATAGTCAATCGGGACGTATTTTGATTTAAAATTTTAATTAGCTAAGCTAGAAATTGTGATATTAAACTTTTGGAAAATAATGCGTTAAAATCTTTAGAGTTTAGAAGTTTTTTGGATTATTGGGAAATAAACTTTGAAGGGATAAATTGGAGTGAATTAATTTGCGAAATTTGAATAAATGAGTTTAAAATTTAAACAATTTTATAAATGATCAGAGTTGTACAATGGATTAGAAATAGAATTATTCCGCTGTAAGTGACTATTTAGTTTTGATTGATTGGTTATTAGGAATTAGTTGCTTGGTTGTATCTATTTATATTGGATGCATGGATGCTAGTTATAATAAAATAAATATAACTAAGGAAAACTTGGGATTATTTCTTGTATTGACTTGTCCAGAAAATGTTTAAGGATTCTGATCGATATGTGGGATGCCATATTGTCGATAGGAGTTCCTAAATATCGAACGAGACATTTTGACATGAGAAATAATTAATTTTAAAATTTGAAAAATAATTGAGTTAAAATGGTATTTAAGCCATCGAATAAATTGTGAGAAGTGGAGAGCATGGCGAGGCAATGTTGATATTCTATGTAATCAACTTTGCAGCCAAGTGAAAAAATGAATCCCTAAATTTCATAGCTTGATATTATTTTATACAGCGAGATAAGTTAAGGAAAATATTTTAAATTTTGGAATTGGTATATATTAAAGTTAATTATGGAAAATTTTTAAAAAGGGAATAATCGAAAATCTACCTTCCTTTATGAGTTAACTTTCAAGTTCTTTGGTTTGAATGACAATAAATTATTATATATGAATCTTAATTAATAAAATGTTAAAAATTAAGAAATTGTGAAAATAAATTTTGGAAGTAAAGAGATATCTTATGGAAAAATTTGTATATTTGTGTATATAAATGGGATAAGCATTAAAAGTATAAACTTGGATATAAATAATGTTTGGAAAGGAATTATATTGAGTTATATGGTTATTTTGAAAAGAAAAGATTAATTGGAGTTTGGATAATTATATTAAGTAAATGATTAAGAACTTGATATTATTATTTGTGAAGGTAAAATATTTTGGGAAAAATACTTTTGGTAAATAAATTTTAAAAGGAAATTTATTTACTAGTGTATATATGGGTTTAAAAGTTTTGGTGATCTAGAAAATGAAAATAGAAAGAATTGGATTTAAAATGGTTTTCTCCTACTTTAACTTTGGTTTAGTAAAGTTAAGATTTTAATATTTTTGAGGTTGTTTATGTAATAAAAATTTTCTAAAGAAAAATTAGTGAAAAATAAAAAACAGTTTTAATGTTGTAACTTTTGAGAAAAAATTGAAAATTTAATTTAAACATTTCTTTCGTTAAGGAAATTACGGGTACGCAATTTCTTTAATGGGGAGTCTATAACAACCCTGTTGTTAATTACCTAATTAATTAAGTTTAATTATGGATATTAATCCTAATTTGTGATTTGTTAAATTTAATTTTGGAATTAAATTCGGTTTTTGAGAATAATTGATTTGATTTATTTAAGAAATGAGTTTCATTTCTTAAAGAAGATTTCAATTTAAAATTTTGAAATGTTAATTTGGAAAATTGTGATAAATCTTATAATTATGTAAAATGAATTATTTAGATTTAAAAATTGTTATCTTCAGAATTTTTCATTAAATGAAAATAAGAGATTATCTCTTTTAAATATTAAAAGAATGTTAAAGTAAGTGTTAAAATCTTGTTTCTTTCTTTTATTTTAAAGTTAAAAGGTTGAAATATAATGTTGAGTTTTCATATAAATTTTTCTAAGTGTAATCTAATTTGTAATGAGAATTAAAATGAAGAAAATAAGTAGAAATAGAGTTTTGAGTTATTTAATTAAAGTGTGGGTTTAGGCCTAGGTAAATTTCAGCCCATTAGTGCAAATAAAAGAGTTTTCTCTCCTTAGCAATTTCTAAAATGAACTGTACGTTCATTTGCTAAACCAATAAACAAAAAGAAAGCTTTTCTCAAAACTAAGAACACCCTAGCTTCAAAAATCCTCAATTTCAAGTTCTAAATCAAAGGGTTTTTGGTCAAATCTTGTAGAAATCAAAAGAAGATAATCCTCTATACCTCTTAGTGAATCTATTAAGGCTAATAATCTTAGTTTTATCTTTTGGTATAATATTTTTGTTTTCAATTTTTGATAATAACCTAGGTAGTAATCAAGAGAAGCTAATCTGAGACTATTTCATCAAATTCAAGTTTTAAAGGTGAGTTTACCTAACCAACTATATTTAAATTCATGCGTATTTGATTGTTGGTTGCTGCTTGGATTAAATTGGATGAATATTGGTTGTATTGTTCATGTTTATTTGGTTCCATTTCTATAACGGCTGAAACCACAGTCTTTGATCTCATTTGGTTGATAATTATAGTTTCTAATATGAATGCATGTTAGTTTCTAAGATCGTATGGCAGATATCAATCGCTGGAACGAACTGGAGTCGTGCCAGAAATTGATGAAGTTCGTCGGAAATTGAATGCAGATGACATAATGTCAGCTTCAGAGAAAAATATAGCAGTGTTTGTTGCATCAAATAGCAGTGTTATACAGTGTGGCATGTTTAGTACGATAAGATTGTAGGTAAACCAGTGAGTATACCCATTATCTAATGAGATTTCCTCAAAAGTTAAAGTGAAGTAAGTCCTGTCACCAATGATGTCAAAACCCATGATGTGAATTTAAGGATAAAGTAGTGAAAAAGAAATGGATTAAGAGTATATTAAAACTTATCATCTCTCAAACAAATATTGGATTCAAGTTGAGTGTGATGGAGTTTATACATATTTTTTTATTTGCAATGTTGATATGTAATAAACTAACTTATGTATTTCTAACTTTGTTTAACTGAACAAAATTTTATTGGTAATTGGATATATGAGAGGTACTCTGATTGAGTCATGCATCTGCCAATTCACTAGTATGAACCGCATTCGATTCCTAAATTACCTTAACCAAATATTGATTCCCAAATAATGAAGATTGAATTGAGTTAAGCTTGAGATACCATGAAACATGTTATTATTTTTCTCATGTACTTATATAGGAAGTAGTAGTGTTTATGTTTCACAAGATTACAATGTCGGAATACAATAAAAATACTATCAAAAACATATAAATTATTTTAAATAAAGAGATGTTAACAACTTACAGTTTGGATGGAACATTCGAGAAAGACATCGCATTATTGGTGACTTGTTTGGATAACCCTAAGTAAACTGGGCTGACATAGTTATAACCATTCAAAATAAAAATTAGAGAATCTCTAACATGATAAAGATGTACTATTATGAGAAACTAAAATATTTTAACATTTTGCAGGTAATGAGTAACGACAATGGTGGAAAACAAGCAAACTACGCTATACAAGTGAAAAAACTTGTTATGCTGCATTAGCAATTCTAAAACCTCATCAATTTACTACCAAAACAAAAAAATATTAACTTCAACCAAGCATGTACACAGAGTTGCAAACAGATCCCCTAACAAATTCTTTTAAGGGGTATAACTACACAATAGCTTGCAAATATGTTGTCAAAAGTTTACGAACTAGCTTGCATTTTTGTTCAATGACCAGGGGTATAATTAAACATTGGCTTCGCTAGCATGAAGGCAGTGACATGTGTTTAATTCAAAGAAGAAAAGCCCTTCAAATACTTTGGAACTTGGAACATGCTTGTATCAAATTAGATTGCTTCACAACATGTATACCACTTAATTTATTCAGTCAAATGCATTGATTGATTTATGATAAGTGCATGTCATTCTAGAAAATCTAGTTAAATATCAAATGCATACATTAACATTTTGTAGTTGTGAAAGTTTAATAATATTCTAACCCGGACATTTAACTGTTACTATAAATCACTGGCACATATATTATCCTTCACAAATAGTATTTCTAGCATAGATTAAAACTTGAACTCGATCTGATAAGCAAGAACCGATAACTCACAATGATTCAAACTCTAGGGTAAAGAAAAAATGCACATCATCATATTCCATCGAGTTTAGGACAACCGATGGAGAATCAAAATCTATGTGGAGGATGAAGAAGTTAAGATTTCAAGTGTCTGGCGAATTGAAATCAGAATCGATGGTAGGGAAAATGGAAATTGACGAAGAGGGAAATGAAAATTGCATTAAGAGATGGGGAAAATGAATTTTTTTAAGGAGGCGGAAAACCAAATTAATGAAGAAGGAAATTAGTTTTTGTTAGCGTTAAGCGGTAAAATTAATTCTCTTCCAATTATCTTCAACAACATTTAATAGGCAAACGTTGACCATGGGCATAGTTGAGACCATAACTTATCTATGTTTAGCATTTGTTTTTCTTGGGTTTGTTATTTACCCTGTATGTTGAGTATGACGGACCCATGGTATGTCTACTTTTTGATTACCCAAGAGATAATCTTAGGTTACTAAGAGCATGCCATGTTGAGTTTTCGTTTATCACATACTGATTTTGGTTGGATGTGTAGGTATTTAACTAATTTTGGTATTGTACCTCTTGATGTATAGCTTTATATTACTTTGATATGGGTAATGATATATGTGCATGGTTTGAGATATGTTGTTATATTTGAGATGTGTATATCCCTCTTTGACATACACTTGTTTATACCATGCCAGTTGTTGCTATACATTGACATCCACTTTCTAGACAAAGTTTGACCTATTTGTTATTCATATAATACTCGGGCCTCTCGAAGACATTTCATGTTCAGGGATGATGTGACTAGTTGTGGTTGTTAGGCATAGTTGGGAGGCTACTTTATTAGTATATTTGTGTGTTTTTATGTATTTATGTAGTCTCATATATGTATATGTTCTTAGGATGTATGTATTGGACATATCTTGTATATTTTGCAAGTTAGTGGACATTTGCCTCTTTTAGTAGACCCACATGACTTGTGTATTTCATCTATTATATATTATCGATGCATTGATGACTCTATAATCTTTGTTACATGTTTTATATTGTTTATTATTCTATCCTAAAAAGGACATATTTATTGCTTTGTGCCAATACCGTGTACATATAAGCGAGTTGTACAGGATTTTTGAATATGTATCGGTCTTAGCTCAAGGGAATATTCATGTGTGACAGCCCAATATCGCTTTGTTCTCCATAGTATTAGATAATGTTACTTAGTAATACTCTTCGGTAGTATTAGTATAGATGCAAGCCATTACATTATTATTTGTGGAAATTTCATGGTGAATATATGAGGAAACTTAAGACACCATCCGTTGTAGGAAACGAGAATGAAGTTGTTACGGATTTTGATGAACCTATTCCGAAAATTAGAAAGATATAAATGGGTTTAGATGTTAGTGGTTCTAGTATGAGGATGAATTCAATGGATGTAAAAAAGAACCTAACCTAGAAGCTATGAATGGCTTGAAAGAAGCACCAAAATGATAACTTTTTGATGAATGTCCACTGACAGAATTAGCAATAACATCTACGTTATTTGCAATAAAATCAATAATCGATGGTATAGAAAAACTAATGAATGTTGTTATTAGTTTGATTCAAAATGTGATATCGATCGATTTGAAGACTGGGTTGGCAGATGACCGGTATTCGCTAAAAGATAGTGTCTGCATTTGGTTTGTCGTACGAAAATACTGACACGTGTTGAATTAGATGATGTAATATTGGAAAGAAGGTATAAATTGTACCTGGTATAAATTATGTAATTTAGGTATACTCGAAAAAAGCAACAATAAGGTGTACCTTTCACCCATATGCGTTATCTCCTGCTCATTTCTGGACTATAGAAATTCTATGCACTTTATACTGTTATGGAGAAAACGAAATGGCATATTGAGCAAGTCTAAGAAGATGGGGCTTTATGTCATCCTTTCGATAGTGAAGCATGGAAACACTTCGATATTATATATCCTGATTTTTTTTCACAACAGAGAAATGTCAGACTTGGTCCATGTACAGAGAGTTTTCAAGCTTTTACTCAATTTGGCCAGTTATTCTAATAACATTGAAATTTCCTCTATGGATGTATATTCAAAATCCATGCATGTTTTTAACTCTTATTATATCTATACCTAAATATCCCTCAAACGGAATAAATGTTTATCTCGTACCTTTAATTTAGGAGTTTGAGAAATTGTGGGTAGAAGCTGTTGGCACTTACAATGCATTTAAGAAACAAAATTTTAAACTACTCACTTGGTTATTATGGATGATAGGAGATTTTCCAGCATACTGTATACTTTCGATATAGAGTACGAGTGGTAAATTTTCTTTCCATATATGCATGGATTCAAGGATAGCATTTTTATTAAAATATGGTGCTAGGCAGTGTTGGTGGGATCATCATCATTGTTTTTTTATGGAATGTCTCTTTCAAATGGTATAAGAAGAATTGCGAAAATATATAGTTGAAAAATTATAACTACTAGAGTTTTGAGCGGTGAACAATGTTTGATATCATAAGAATTACCTAAAAGTACACAAAACATGAAATAAATAACGAAAAAATGCTAGTAAAAGGATTAGCACAATTGGTGCAAGCAGAGTATATATGTGGAATTAACATATTGGAAGGATCTCAAACTTGAACATAATCTGGATGTGCATACTAAAAAATGTGTTCGAGAATTTCTATAACATGGTAATGAATATGAAAGGGAAAACCAAGATGATTTGAAATCAAGATGTGATATTGAATGCTATTGCAATCATCTAGATCTTAAACTTAACCCAATCGTCCTAACTTTAAATGGCTTGAATGTTATGAGTTGAATAATCCAAGTACTACAAAACTATTGGAGTAAATCGATTCCTTAAAGTTTCTATATGGAATTGCTTTCGATTATGTCTTGATATGAAAAATCTTAAGTGCTAGGTATGATGAGTCATGATTGCCATGTATTTCTCAAAGCCTTTTTCCTTCTAGTACTTACATAACTTTTACCACTAAAGGTTTGGATCCCCATATAGGATCTTATTATATTCTACAAAAATATATGCTCGACCACTCTTAGTAAAAACTATTTACAAAAGATTGAAAAATACATACCAAAGATACTATGTAAAATGGAGCAATATTTCCATCCATGGTATTTAATTGCATGGAACATTTGTCGGTAGATGTACGAATTGAAGCTTTGACGCGAGGGCCAGTTCAATACGGTTGGATGTATCCAATTGAGACGTGTAAAAAATATTCCATGTCATTTTTATATGTAAACATGTTTGTTATATTTAATTAATATGAAACATACTTATATTGTATAATATAGGTACTTTGGTCACCTTAAAAAGAAGGTGAAACAAAAAGCATGTGTTGTAGGTTGTGTTTGTCAAGCTTACGTTATCGAAGAAGCATCCATAATTTTCAATCATTGCTTCTATGATCATGTTAATTTTATTTTTAACAGTGATCCTTGAAAGGACAACGATGCTATAGATATTTAAACCGATAACGTTTTGTCCATATTCAGGAAATAAGGACGTCTGAACTTGTCAATCACTACTACAAAACAGGCCATTTGCATCGGTTGTTTACCCCCCTTTTGCATCAGTTCAGCAACCGATGCATATGCAACCGATGCAACAGGCTTAACACTTTTGCATCAGTTCTGAAACCGATGCAAAAAGGTCCTTTTTGCATCGGTTGTTACTATTAACTGATGCAAAATAATCCCTCTATTGCATCAGTTTTTTATAACAACCGATGCAAACTATTATCAGAAACCATTATTACAGTACTCAAATAGAATATATATATATATATATATATATATTATTGATTATAACAAACAATTATTGCATGCAATATTACAATCATTCAAAATTAAATTTGATGGCAAATACAAACTGAATAACATAATACCAAAATAAACATATATCATCAATTATAGTGTTAATAATCTATACAAAATAATGGTTCATACATTCATTTTAGCAGCATAATTCAGATCTTTAGTACAATCATTAAGTTGTACAATCATCTATCTCTTGTTGGCAACACATAATTATAGTGTTAATAATCTATACATACCAGCGCCATCTCCATTTACCAACCATCAATCATACCTTTCAACTTGCTGCCATCCTATACGACTGTCTTCCTCTCACTGCCACAAACTGCAACTCAAACCACCACATCACTTCCTAGTTCCAAAACAACTACAGCAAACACATTTGCACATCAATTCAACAAACACCCCACCCCATACTTGCACCGCATACATCTTCCTTCAAAACTTGCATTACCACCAACTGCTGGTACTTGCTCAAACAAACATCCCTCCTTCACCAAACTACACTACTGCAATTCTCCTTCATCACAGTCACAACCACCTAGTTTATACATCATATAGTTCTAGTATCACTGCCTTCCATATCACCTTTCTAAATCACTACCTTGCATTCCACCAGTCATATTAACTGAAACTTCAATTCATAGCTTCACTGTCCACTTATTGCCACTCCTACAACTTTCTGCCAGTCTCCAACAATCCATCATATAACCAATATATACTCAAATACAAATTTCCTTCACCATTTCTCCATGCCTTTACCACAGACCATAGCAATTTTCCAACTACAACACTACTGCCGTGCCACCATCAGTGTACCACCACTGCAAGCATACCCAGACAACAAACATTCCACTCCAAACATTCATCAAAACAACATCGTCAAAAACAACTCTACAAACTTCTGCATCAACTCTTCTTCCCACTGTCATCTCACAGCACTAACCATATCTCCTCCACTTAATGCTTCAACAAGCCCCACTGCCTCATCTATCAAACAAGACCTGAAGGAAGGCTGAACATGCACTTTGAGTTGACTAAGTGAAGTTATGGAGAAAATACCTCTCTATCATATTAGGGCGAGCACTTTGACTCGTTCGAATATATTACGAGCCAATAAATAACTAAGGCAAGCTTCCGTTCATTTGGTTCCTTGAGCTTGTTCAATTGGCTTAATAAAGAAGCTTCATTATGGATCCCTTTCATAGATGAACTTTATAGCTTCATCCATATGTATGGCTTCCTAGTGGTTTATCGTACAGGGAGAATTGTCATCTATCAAAGAAACGTACAAGATCAAAGATCATATGACAACTGGTTAGATATCAATTTTATAAAAGACTTGATGTGAGAAAAAAAAGAGATTGCATGCAAAATAAAATACAAACTGTAGTTTTACTCCGTAGTAATAATGTTCATGGAAATTTATGCATTGTTTGTGTCCCTTTTATCTTGTTTGAAAACAAGCTTGCAAAGTTTTATCTCCAACCATCTTGACCTGCGATCACGAATTTCTGCTCGCTTGGGTTGGCAACTGCATATATATTAAATAATTATGAAGCAATCCTCCAAGAAAACAGGTAGATTTCAGTCAACACAAAAAAAAGTAGGTAGAATATAACAGTAGACCAAATATTAATCAAGTTTGACTGCTGTTCTCGAAAAGGTGTTGAATCATAAGTTGAGTCAGCCAAACAATTATTTCAAATTCCACGTGTTCATTCAATGCTTCATCTATGCTTATACCCAGAAACTTCTTAAATTGAATGTCAATGCGTGTTCCTACAAATTATTTGAAACTACTAATCAAAGGCGACTCATCAAAAATATATACAATGATTTAACTTGTACCGACTGCCACGTACGTATTAGTGTATTACGTATATACTAAATGTGAAAGCAAAATATAACAAATATTAGGCCATAACTTTGTTATAGTTAAATCATTAATATAGCATAATAATACAGTTTTCTATGCTTAATCATATTAATTTTCAATGTGAAAGTAGCAGTACACGCTGAAGAAAAATATGCACTTTAATTCACAACAACTAACATTACTGCCAGCTTCAACATTACAAGCCACCAAAGATTTACATGACAATAGCTCCCTTACGTCATTAAGCAGAGCGCAAGTACGGGGATTGCGATGTAAATTTGGGTTTCCAGAAGCACTGAAAATGGTTAGGCCAGATTTTAGTATCTACGTTTGTTAAATGTGGTGAAGGAGAAGCATGGTTAAAAGAGAATAAAGGTAGATCATATACGGAGAGAAGATTTTTGGAAGAAGAAGAACGATAATGTTCATAAATGGATGCCATTTTTACTCACAGTTAATCTTCATATATATTATATTCAGTATTTACTAAATTTATCTTTCTTATTCAAATACTTCAAAATGATGCTAAAGGGATTCCAAATCTAATGTTTACAAACAAATAACTCAAAGTAGTATTAAAATATAGGTATCGGGATATAGAAACAATGTATCACTTTTTATTCCAGGCCGAACCAAACAAGTGTTGGATACTATAGTCAAACATCTGTCAAGCCAAGTATACAACCTGCAATACTTTGGAATGCAATCTTATTAAGATTAAATATAGGAAGCCATCAAGCCAATATATATGTTATGAGCTGTCCACATTGCTAAGAGCTCAAAAGCAAATGAAGATGTAATAAATACTTTGGTTTTGTTTTATTGGTGGTTCTAATATGCTAGCTTGAATGTGATAAATATGATATTATTACAAGTATGTATTAGGAAGTTTATACAAGTATTTATACCGGACTATTTGAATTTATGCTTCTAGAAATCTGACTTTTAAAAATCCAAACCTGCTTCGAGGACATCCGAAGGAGGGATCATCACGCCCTCAATCTCCACATTATCAAAGAGACGGGGAGTGTGCTTACCAGCATTATTGGGTAGCTTAGAGAACAAGGATGTCCACTAAGGGCATTGCCGTGGCGGAGGAGGTAATGACTGATTAGCATTGGAACCTGTAGGAAGAAGATTATTGACTGATACATTTCCGTAAGCACCAGAAGTGCATACAATCAGAACCCCAACAGTAGCACTGGACAGAACACTTGCATCCTTCAAGCAACCACCATGAACCACATCACTACTAGGATCAAGAGCAATACCATTCCGTACGCCAGTAATATCATGCCCAAGCACAGAAACCGACCAAGAAGACTCACCTCGATTCATAAGCAATGGCGAAAGAGGGGAAGGCACACTAGGGCAAACAGGAACAGGAAGGACAGAGGGAGGCAAAGAATTGGATAAATCAACCAAAAGGCTTTCCATTGGGGTAATCAAAAACAGATTACGAAAGCACCCAATAGATACAAAGAAGTGAACTGCAGAGCGAGAGGCACGAGGAACCAGAACAGGAGATACCGGTGACGGAGGAGGAGGCGCAGGACGCCGGCGGAAAGCGCGAAACACAGACGCAAAATCAAGAACCGAACGAAACCCAGATATCTCCAAATCGCGATAACCCCATTGCTTATTAAAATTGAAGAAGACCTCTTTTGAGACATGAGTTTATAAATTTACATTAGATTTCATTTGATTTGAAGTCGTTCAATTTGATTTGAAGTCGTTCAATTGAACGAATATAAAGTTGCTTTTGTTTTCTTCTTAATGGGTTACGGGGGAAGTGGAGGGATAAATGAAAGCTAAGCGGGAAATGAAAAGTTAAAGGGAGGGAAAATGAAAGTTGGAGTAACAAACCATGGAAAATGAATGCAAACTAATGTAGTTGCATCGGTTGAATTTAAAACCGATGCGACTAAAACTATTTGCACGTACTAATTGCATCGGTTGTTGGTGACAACTGATGCAAATTTGATTTTTTATTACCTACTGCTTTTCACGTACCAATTGCATCGGTTATTAAGATGGAACTGATGCAAATAGTTCTATTTGCATCAGTTTTTACTTCAACTGATGCAAATGAGGCGAAGCAATATGCACTTTTTGTACTAGTGAATGGAGGACGTTAAAGGTTTCCTTATAACTAAAGATTATAATCTTGCAAAGAAAACTATGCTTCTAAATTGAGATAAGCTAACAGATCTTGTTAGGTAACATCTAATTATTCTTCTGTTTATTAATGTCCATCTTGTTGTAGAACTAAATTTAATCTTGATGATATTAATTACCAAACAATAAGTTCATAATAAAAATAATTATCATATTGACCTTAGTAAAAAAATTGAACTGTGGTTTAATAAATATTAAGAATTGTCTTTCAAGTATTTTTACATGATCACAGATGCTAATATGTGTTACCTCAAATCATTTGGTTGTTGAAAACAATATAATTGAGTTTTCTATAAGAAACTTGAAAGAGTTAAGAGTGTGCCATATGGGAAATTATGTAAATAGTTATGCAACTTAACATTTTTAAATAAAATTATTCAAAATAAAGTATGCTTTTTTTATTGTCTTTTATATGTGTTTTTTTATAAATATGATATTAATATATAAAACATATGTAAGTATAAAATCCTTAGGAGAAGTGTTTTATCAATTGCAGTTGCGAATGTTTCATAACCAAAAATTTTGATTGATATTTATATACCGTTTTTTAAATGTTCCTTGTCAACATGTATCATCACCTTTAAGGGCACTAAGTAGTTATGTCCTTGTCCTTGTTCGGAACAATCACAGGACGAGCCAATGAGAGCATACTATAAGTTAATTCAAAATAGAAGATCTCATGTAATGATATGCAATATTCTTCGAACACTAGGGTACTATGGATCACAAGTAACTAGACTGTACTTATATTATGGTTAATTCGGTTCGTTAGCTGGTATTTGTTTAGTCATTCAGATAGTGACTGGCGTTTTTTATCACATGACATAGCGATCATGTTATGACCATAGTTGGGTATATGCTGAACAGTTTGAAGTGAAACACTACCCAAGAGAGGGATTGTCTCCTTTATTGTAGAAGGTTAATATCACCGTAATTAGGAGTCAAATTAAAGTTAAAATCTCTGCTTAGAGTAAATCGGTTAATCGATAGATGTTATCGGATTGAAGCAATGAGTTTAATGTGTTCTACGCAATTAGCCATGAATATTGTTAGAGTTTTCGACCTTTGACCAAACTCTAGATACCTTAGTGATATAATGATTAAGAAAAGAAAATGTGCACAAAATATTATTACAAGTGGTAGCTTAATAAAGATTAAATTTGATTTCGCTTAAATGATCTATAAGCGAATGAACTTGTGATATATGCTAACTTCAACAAGGTTTGTATAGGCTTCAGTATTTAAATTGTTCAAATATCGACTGAGGACCGCTCACACTAGAGAATCGACACAACCATATTGTTTGCTAATTTCCAAGTTCAGTCAATTTAAAATTAATTTATAAATGCTATAAATTAGCATTAAAATTAATGAAAATGATGTATTGAATATTATGGCATTTAAATTATTTATTGAAGCATTTTAATCAATTAAAAGAATATATAACTGTATATATTGATATAATTAAGGTACATGCTTAATAAATTAATTAAATAATTAATTTAAATGCTAAATTAGTTATGCCCAGATTTTGGAAGCCCAGGCATAAGGGGATAATCAATCGGAGAGAAGCTGGAGAGTTGGTCTCTCGATCTAGAAAGAAAGGTGCAAGATATTTAACATCTAGTTGGCTGTAAATAACTACACCATTCATGACCTCTATATACAACTAAAAACTAGATTCCATCGACAAAATTCTTCAAACCTTGTAGATGGAGTTGTAAACCATAATCGAGGACAGGGAGCTAATAGTTCAAAGAGGAAATAACAAACAACCAAGGTGTCTACAATTAGTAGGATATACAAAAAGGTAAATTCTTTATTTAAAATTTTATTCATATAACTCCATTTTATATTCCACCATAAAAAATCAAACAATATATATTTATATATATTAAACAACTAAATAATATGTATAATATAAATAAAATAAATGTATTTAATTTAGCTTTAAAAAGATCACATTTTCTCACAGTCTAGATTTAGCTTTGAAGGTTTATTGTTTTGTGCAAAAATATTTCAGACTTAAATTATATACATACATATGTTATATATATATATATATTTCTAACCATTATATATATACACATATTAAAATTATTCATTTGGTTTAAAAAAATATTTCTTAATATTTGAATAAGTCAAATATAATAAATATCTAATTAGATAAAATATGTTTTTAAAATTTGAATTCGAAATAAAACATTCTATGTTATACAGATATAAAAATATTTTTTCGCACTTAATTAATTTTTTTTAAATTGAACATATATATATATATTATTCAATAAATACAAAATTTTATATTAAGTTAACTAATGGCCGACTTTTTAAAATAAATTATATATATATATATATATTCATTATATACCTGACATTCCCATGTTAAAGTTATCATCACTTTGACCCTAAATGCTTTATATGTATTAACCGTAGATCTGAATGGTTAGTTATATGGTTATGTCATTTATTTATTATCTATACCTTAGGTCAGTTCACTATACTTAATGTAGTTATAATGTTTGCATAGTAAATGCAAACTTATTATAAACTAAAATAAAATTGTATTATATTTAATAAATTAATATCATATGTTATAATCAAATCATAATATATAAACATAAATGTTTTGATACAAATTAATTAAATTAAAATTAAAAGACCAAATTCTTTAATTTGTCTCCACTAAATTTGTTTTAGCACAGAGATATTATTCTTATAAACACAAAATAAGATTTAGTGCAAATCAATAAAAAATTATGAAATTTACTTTTTTACCCCTCTTCCAATTCACATAATTCAACAAGACTTTCATTTGTTCCGATGACATATTATAGAAAATATCCAATCATGTTTGTGGATGGATATAAATTTCACACTGAAGAATATGGTAGAAATAAAATAACTGTTAACAATGAGATGTGTATTGAAGGCAACAACACTGGTGATGATAATAAAAGATTTTAACAAGATGTCAGAGGAAATAATTAAGTTACCTTACTTGATTTTACTATAATTAAAAACAACTTTATTCAAATGTTGATGGTTTGATATAGTTGAATATAGGAGTAAGACGTGTACATATGTTACACCTTATCGAATTAAATCACGGAAGAAGGTATGTAAAGTTTGATTAATTTGTGTTGGCAATGTTGAAATATGTATATTAAAAAAAAGGTTGGAGACTAGAGAGAAGAAACTTGTTCTCACTAATCCACACAACTCACACACAAAGAGAAGAAACTTGTTCTCACAAATAATACTTTAGTTTTTTTTTCTTTTCTTGATTACTTGATTGCTTAATTGCTCCGTTACAAGTGAGGGGAGAGCACCTCTATTTATAGTCCCTAATATATCATTCTAGAATTACTTTTACTTGATTACAAAGAAAACGTAATTCTAGAAACGTCTTTACTTGATTACAAAGGAAACGTAATTCTAGAAACGCCTTTACTTGATTACAAAGGAAACGTAATTCTAGAAACGCTTTTACTTGATTACGAAGAAAATGTAATTCAATAAATCAAGTTTATATTCCAACACCCCCCTTTAAACTTGATTTGCCTCCCTTTGAGCTAAACATATTACGCATACCAAGTTTTTTCTTTAACTCCTTGAAAATCTCCAACTTTAAAGGCTTCGTTAAAATATCGGCAATTTGATCTTGCATCTTGCAATGCTTGACAACTACTTCTCCTTTTGTTTCAAGACGTGCCACGGGAGCAAAAACTTCTTTGTAATCAACACCATACTTTTGCTTGTAGCCTTTCACAACTAATCGTGCCTTATGTTTTTCAACTTCACCTTGTGCATTCAACTTTGTCTTGTAAACCCATTTGACTCCAATGGGTTTCTTCCCTTCAGGTGCTTCAACCAACTCCCATGTTTGGTTCCTTTCAATTGCATCAATTTCTTGATCCATGGCTTGTCTCCATTTTTCTTCCTTGGCGGCTTCTTCAAAATCAACCGGATCCGTAGTTGCATATAAAGCAAAATCAACAAATTCATCTTCTAAAATTCTTCTTGTTTCTCCATAAATCTCTGCAAGAGGTCTTGTCCTTCTAGGTGTTGATTCTGAACTTGAAGATGATGAAGTTGGAGGAGAATTAGGTAGTGGAGTAGGTGGAGTCGATTCTTCTTCTTCAATTGGCTCAAATGCATCATTATCAAGCAAGATACTTGTACTCTTTTTCTCATTTTTCCATTCCCATGCTTCTTCCTCATTGAAAATTACATCACGACTAATAATAGTCTTCTTTGTGATGGGATTATATAATTTATATGCCTTGGATCTTTCACTATAGCCAACAAAGATGCACTTTTCAGATTTGTCATCAAGTTTTCTTCTCTTTTCATCCGGCACATGAGAGTAACAAATGCTTCCAAAAATTCGGAAGTGGGAGACACATGGCTTGTGACCACTCCATGCTTCTTGTGGAGTCTTTCCTTGAACACTTTTAGTTGCCGCACGGTTGAGAACATAACATGCACATGCTACAGCTTCGGCCCAAAATGTTTTAGGCAATCTTTTTGTCTTCAACATACTTCGAACAAGTTCCATGATGATACGGTTCTTTCTTTCGGCCACCCCATTTTGTTGAGGGGTTGAGCGGACCGTTAGTTGATGATGAATGCCATGATCCTTTAAGAAATTTCCGAATACTTCCGCCATATATTCTCCACCACGATCGGATCGGAGTGTCTTTATAGAAAAACCACTTTGCTTCTCCACAAGTGCTTTAAAATTCTTGAACATTTCAAATACTTGAGATTTTTCTTTGAGAAAGTAAATCCATATCTTGCGACTATAGTCATCAATAAAAGTAAGAAAATACCGATTACCTCCAAGAGAGTTTGTGCGCATAGGTCCACATAAATCCGAATGCACTAGCTCCAAAGGATTCTTTGCTCGCCATGCCTTTTCTTTTGGAAATGGATCTCGATGGTGCTTGCCAAAAACACAACTTTCACATACTTGATCTTGTTTGCTAATATTTGGAATGCCTCTCACCATATGATCTTTGCAAATCTTGGATAGAGTGCTAAAACTCAAGTGATTATAACGAAGATGCCAAAGCCATGACTTGTCATTAACAATATTAGCAAAACATGGAAATGCTTCATTTTTAATTTGCAACGGAAACATTTTTGTTGGTGTCATCTTCACTTTTGCAATAAGAACACCAGTTTTGTCTTTGATCTCACATAAATGATTTTTGAAATTCACATTATTTCCCTTCTTTAAAAGTAACCCAACACTCAAAAGATTGTGTTTAAGATCGGGAACATAATAAACATTAGAAATATAATTTGTAACTTGCTTTGTCCGTATCGGAATATCACCACTGCCTTTGACAATGAGCCTTTTGTTATCACCTGTCTTGACTTCTCGTTGGACACTTTCATCAAAATTCACTAAGCAACTTTTATTTCCGGTCATGTGGTTACTACAACCACTATCAATATACCATATATCATCAAAAGAAGCTTCTTGAACATTACAAGCAAGAAGCATACTTTCATCTTGTGTCTCCAAATTCTCATGTAAAAAATTAGAATTATCCTTTTCATCATTAATTCTTTTAAATCAATCCTTTATCATATGCCCATATTTATGACAATAATGACATTGAATATTATAAGAGTTACCTCTTCCTCTTCCACTGTATCCTCCACGACCTCTTCCTCTTCCGCCTTGAGATGAGCTTGAATTTTCACTTTGAATTTGGCCTCTTCCTTGTCCTCCACCACGGGCTGATCTTCTACCTCTTCCTCTAAAACCACCACGGTTGGTGTCTCGAATTTGAAAAGCTTGCTCGGAAGGAGTGGAATCAAATTGTTTGATGCGAAGCTCATGAGATTGTAGTCAGCCCAACAATTCTTCAAGAGAGAAAGTATTCAAATCTTTTGATTCTTCAATAGCAACAATAACATGCTCAAATTTCCTTGTCATACTTCGAAGATTTTTTTCAATAATTCTTTTATCCGAAATTTCTTCACCATTGACTAGAAGTTGATTAGCAATAGAAATAGTTCTATTATAAAATTCCTCCACCGATTCACTTTCTTTCATTTTGAGTAAATCAAACTCACCTCTTAGAGCTTGAAGTCTTACCATCTTTACCTTTTCTTCACCTTTGTACGCCTTGTTGAGGATGTCCCATGCCTCCTTTGATGTTGATGTCGAAGAGATCCTTTCAAAAATTGCTTCATCCACCGCTTGATAGATAAAATAAAGAGCCTTCTTGTCCTTCTTTCGAATCTCTTTCAAAGTATTCAATTGTTGTGTTGAAAGTGTTGCTTGATTCTCCGGTTCTTCATATCCATTTTCAACAATCTCCCAAAGATCTTGAGAGCCATACAAGACCTTCATTTGAATGCTTCATTGATTGTAATTCTTTCCCGTCAAACGAGGAAGTTGAGGTTGCAACATATTGTTGGAAGTCATCCCTAAACCTTGCTCTGATACCACTTTGTTGAAATATGTATATTAAAAAAAAGGTTGGAGACTAGAGAGAAAAAACTTGTTCTCACTAATCCACACAACTCACACACAAAGAGAAGAAACTTGTTCTCACAAATAATACTTTATTATTATTTTTCTTTTCTTGATTACTTGATTGCTTAATTGCTCCGTTACAAGTGAGGGGAGAGCACCTCTATTTATAGTCCCTAATATATCATTCTAGAATTACTTTTACTTGATTACAAAGAAAACATAATTCTAGAAACGTCTTTACTTGATTACAAAGGAAACATAATTCTAGAAACGCCTTTACTTGATTACAAAGGAAACGTAATTCTAGAAATGCTTTTACTTGATTACAAAGAAAATGTAATTCAATAAATCAAGTTTATATTCCAACAGGCAACACAAGCAACAGAAGTTTATCGCACTCCTTATTTTACTAGTAATAATCTTAGATCCAATTGGTGGGCTATTTTTAAAACAAAACAAAGATGGTCATTTCACTCCAACACTATCATCACAATCGACAACCAGGCTTATCAAAGCGATCAAGAACTCAACGAACTACTTCAAATTGTAGAAAAAACTAAAAATGTAGTACCTTTGTTAATGAAATGAATAACAAGGTCGAAGTATAAGAATGTTATGATGAATAAATCGATGTTGATGAAGATGAGTTTGACTCGAGAGATGATAATTTAATTATTGACAATAAGGGTGATGATCAAGATTAGTAGTATGTAGATTTGATTGTCAATTTTTTCATGTAAACTCAATTTATTTAATCAACTAAAATTTTCTAAATTTTCATTGTTTAATGTGATTCCATATGTTCTCAAATCATATGTATAACCATCATCTGCAAATTCATGTGTATATGTTCTCAAATAATATATATATATATAGCTGTAATCATAATAGAATATGTCATGCAAACATAATCATATAATTATTTGTAAGTATACAATAATATAATATTATATCTTATCTTGCATATACTGTATTCATGTAGCATATTTAACTTCTCAAGGACGTCATAGTGGTTGTGGAGCTAGTTATGATTTAGTGAAACTGCCACCCATGCCCACTCAGCATACACATTGACGCAGCGGCGGAATACAAAAATTGATGAAACGGTGAACGTAGCAATCAGTGGATTGATGAATACTGAAATGCCCAATTCGTTGATCCGAAGATACCGAATTTTAGCTATCTACGTCACGTTGATCGATCACGATACCGTGAAAGTAGATCTTCAATTCTTCGAGCGTTGATCAAGCGCACTTGATACCGCGAATTGGCTTCACGATCGTTGAATCGAGCGCACTCGATTGACCGAAGGTGGAGATAGGAGATCACACTCGACTACCAATTGGATGAAAGCACAAAGCTAACAAAGGAAATTTTATTCAAAATCAACAACCTTTTTACAAATGACACAACCCCTATTTATAGGAGATTACAACACATATGACTTAACAAAGTGGTACAACAAACACAGCGACTTAAGAAAATGAAATACAAACAGTTCAACGACTTACAAACACACAATCGACCTAAATAACAACGCACGAGACTTAAAATTCTCACGCGACTTAACAAACTTCACATGAGCTAAAATGAAGCACGGCAAAGAAACTTCGCGCCTTAGAAATCATCAGCGACCTAACTATGTCGCTCGCGACTTAAGAAAGGTCGTACGAAAATGCTTTCACGCAACTTATCACTTCACACGAGCTAAGAGAAAGTGGCAAAGAAATCTTCGCGACATACTGAGAATTTGGGAAGCGACTTAGTTTAGTTCGTGATTTAGGTTTAGGTCGGGGAAGGGTTTAAGTCGCGGTGGCGACTTAGGTTTCGGTCGTGGATGATGGAGCTTCGCGACTTAGGCTTAGTTGTCTCGCGACTTAGGGTTTTAACTCGGTAGGTGGTAGGTCGCTTGCGAGATGAATAGTCGCGACCTATGGCTTTGGAGTTTGCGACTTTGGAATAGAGTGGGAGTACTCGCGACATAAGGCAGGTAATTCGCGACTTAGGGTTTGTGAAGCTTGCGGCATATCTCGTTCACGATTTAAGGTGGAGTTAGGTCGCTCGCCAGTGTAGTTAAGTCGTTCGCGAATTAGGCTGGTGAAATTAGATCGTGGTGGAGTTAGGTCGCTGGAGCGACTTAGGGTAGTGGAGTTAGGTCGCGGGGTTGTGGTGGATTTAGGTTGTGAGAGCGGAGTTAGGTCGCGACGTGCTGGTGATAAATCGGTGATGGAATTAGGTCGCTCGAGTTCGTCTCCGGTATGTGCTTCGGTATGTGCTGCATCATCTTCTTCTTCGCGACATAAGGTAAATTGTTCCTTTCGATTTCACGCTGCATCATCCTCCCCTGGTTTAAAAGAATTCATCCCGAATTCACACGTTTTCCTTCTTCGAGATGCTGTCTTCCATTCATTATCTGGTCTGATGCGGTTCTAGGGATAACCACTCTTGAGATTGATTTTGTCTTGACCCTTTGAAGATGCAGCTCGACATAAGGAACGCATTGCGTAAAATAGACGTGGCATTAGGCAGGCGGCATAAGGAAGTGATCTGAGGGAGATGACATATGAAAAAGTGTGGAATGAACTAAGCACTAGTTGCCAGATCAAATTCATGTAGCACAGTACTTCATAAGAATAGTGTCGTATACCATATTGCTTGTGCCAATAGGAAGATGTGATATAGAACCAAAACGTGTCGAAAATGTGAGACGATATAAGGAAGTTTGAAATCACGGAACGACTTAGGAAATCACGACCGAAAAAGTGTGAGGACTCATGCTCAGACTCTCGTCTTTCCTTATCTCGTTCGGGTGTGTCCTCATTTAGAATCTTCCTTTGATGTGTTGCATCAATTTTCCCTGACTGAAATGAATCCCCACTCGCTTCTCCTTCAACATGTTTATTTTCATAAAATGATTCCAAGCAATTGATGTTGATAACGTCAGCAGTGCGGTCATGATCAGGCAATTCCAACTGACAATCATTCTCTTCATCCTGTCTTTTCAACTCTTCCTGTTCTTTCAGATTCTGAAGATCATACGATCCCTGTAGTAGAATGGCAACTGGTACTAGATCAGTGTGAGGTTGAATGTCCTGTAGTGGTGGTAACTCTTCGAGTAGTTCTTCAGGATATTCGCCTTCAGATTCATCGAATTCTGATCCAACTTCCTCAAAAACATCAAGGTCTTCACTCGTTCCTTGCCCGGTCAATATAAACAATTCATTACCAAGTTTCACCTTTTCGACAGGCTCTTCCAAAAATACAAGACTAGTTTCTTCAGACAGTTCCTCTGAAATCTCACCTTCAAACTCTCTGAATACTTCAACCACTTCAGGTGTCTCAAAATCAGAATTTTCCCCATATTCAATCAACATTGATAATTCATCACTGGCTTTCATTTTATTGACAAACTCTTCCAAAGATAATAAACTATCTGATTCTGCCTTCTCTTCTGTTTCACTTTTACTTTGTTCGGGCTTCTCGGGGGTTATGGAATTAACACTTAGCGGCCTCTCGTCCATAAGCTCAGGTGTTAAACAAGAATCCTCCATCATCAAGTAACTTCCCTCAACTCCGAACACATTTTCTTCTTCCATACTATCGACATCAATCTTTGGTGGTGAAAAATAATCAACTTCTACATCCACATACTTTGACTCAATTTCTTCATCATCATCAAATTTCAGTGGTTGATAAAAGTCAAATTCAGCAGTCCTCCTCAACAAGTTACATCCTTCATTTCCTGACAAAACTCCTTCATCATTGTCAAATTTCGGTGGTAATTCTTCGAACGATTCTGTAGGACCGACCTCTTCAAACTCTTCTAACATTGGTTTAACCTCCTCAGGAGTTTTAAGCTCTTTACTTGCCTGATACCTAACCAATGATTCAGCACTACCTTCTGCTTCTTCAACATCTTCGCTGAAAGATAATGGACTAGTCGGTTCCTCTTCTTTTTCCGGCTCGCTTTCAGTAGAATCATCCACATCCTCGTTTTCACATTCTTCTACAACTAAGGCTTTCATCTTGGGCTCCGTACATTCAATACTTCTATGGCCAGACTCCTGATAATGATAACGCTTAATTCGGTCATCAACATTTGTCTTCGTGATTTCATGTACAACTGGTTTGTTGACTCTCTTAGAAACATTTATACTGCAATTAACGCCTTTATTCTGATTGCTGGGGTTTGTAACCACACCCTTTTCTCGACTCCCTTGACTCAACTTCTGCAACTGTTGGTTCACACGAGTTTGATAATTGTAGGGTAAGAAATTTGCCTTCATCATCCTTTTCATCTTATCCCACGTGACAACTTTGGATTTCCTCATTCTCTCTCTGGTTGATTTAGTTTGTTGCCACCAATCCATAGCTCTTCCTTTCAATCTGGTAGCAACTAACTTAACTTGACGATCCTCAGACACGTTGTTGAGTTTAAAAATCTTTTCAACCGTTGATAACCAATCCAAGAATTCCTCTGCTTGTAGACCACCTCAGAATTCTGGAATCTCCATATCCTTCCTTGATTCTCGTGTATGAACATTCTCTTCAACATTCCTATATCGATTTTGCCCTTGACCTGGATATCGAAAGTGAACACTATCACCATAACTATCTTCTTCAAACTTAGATGAGCTTCGATGTCGATTCTGAACATTGACTCTTCTATGACCATGCACGTCCTCTCTACTTCTTCTTTCCTCTACTCGACATCTTTCATAATCACAATATGGCTCATGCTCGTAACCACGATAAGCTCTTCTTTCTCCATTCTGATAATCACGATTGTCTCGAACTCCACGATCTCGATTTATCGACAAAGATGATTCTCTTCTTTCTCTATCATAACGTGGCGACACTCTCCTTTGATTTCGATTCATATCAGACTTCATTCTCTCCACTCTCTCGAAACCCTTATTGAACCTTTCATCGATACGTTGTTCCATCTGTTCAGGATCTTCACTCCCATACAAATCTGCAACATTATGATGACGGTTAACATATCTCGGAGGCATGATCAAATCTTCAACAGATCCAAACACCAACTTCACTTTGATCCAAAAATTCTCGAATCAAACTTCCCCACTTGTTTGAAATCTCACAACCACCCAAATAAACAAACAACTTAATTTGAACTCCAAAACTTTAAATCTCAAAATTGACGCCCAACGAACTTGGTTAAGTTCGTCTCCTAGCTCACGACTTGAACAAAATCTCGCACAAACTTGAACAAGCTCGCTTCTAGCTCCAACACTTTAACTCTCGGCCTTGAACAAACCTGAACTTGAACACTTCACTTTTCTCGGCTTTGACTCTCGGCTTTGAACAACAAAGTGATGCACGGCCTTGACTCTTCTCCTTGGCTCGGCTGAAATTGAACAAACACTTCTCCTTGATCCAACAGGCTCGTCTTAGCTATGATTGGCTAAGTCTCGCTTTGATACCAAATGACGCAGCGGCGGAATACAAAAATTGATGAAACGGTGAATGTAGCAATCGGTGGATTGATGAATACTGAAATGCCCAATTCGTTGATCCGAAGATACCGAATTTTAGCTATCTACGTCACGTTGATCGATCACGATACCGTGAAAGTAGATCTTTAATTCTTCGAGCGTTGATCAAGCGCACTTGATACCGCGAATTGGCTTCACGATCGTTGAATCGAGCGCACTCGATTGACCGAAGGTGGAGATAGGAGATCACACTCGACTACCAATTGGATGAAAGCACAAAGCTAACAAAGGAAATTTTATTCAAAATCAACAACCTTTTTACAAATGACACAACCCCTATTTATAGGAGATTACAACACATATGACTTAACAAAATGGTACAACAAACACAGCGACTTAAGAAAATGAAATACAAACAGTTCAACGACTTACAAACACACAACCGACCTAAATAACAACGCACGCGACTTAAAATTCTTCACGCGACTTAACAAACTTCACATGAGCTAAAATGAAGCACGGCAAAGAAACTTCGCGCCTTAGAAATCATCAGCGACCTAACTATGTCGCTCGCGACTTAAGAAAGGTCGTACGAAAATGCTTTCACGCGACTTATCACTTCACACGAGCTAAGAGAAAGTGGCAAAGAAATCTTTGCGACATACTGAGAATTTGGGAAGCGACTTAGTTTAGGTCGTGATTTAGGTTTAGGTCGGGGAAGGGTTTAAGTCGCGGTGGCGACTTAGGTTTAGGTCGTGGATGATGGAGCTTCGCGACTTAGGCTTAGTTGTCTCGCGACTTAGGGTTTTAACTCGGTAGGTGGTAGGTCGCTTGCGAGATGAATAGTCGTGACCTATGGCTTTGGAGTTTGCGACTTTGGAATAGAGTTGGAGTACTCGCGACATAAGGCAGGTAATTCGCGACTTAGGGTTTGTGAAGCTTGCGGCATATCTCGTTCGCGATTTAAGGTGGAGTTAGGTCGCTCGCCAGTGTAGTTAAGTCGTTTGCGAATTAGGCTGGTGAAATTAGATCGTGGTGGAGTTAGGTCGCTGGAGCGACTTAGGGTAGTGGAGTTAGGTCGCGGGGTTGTGGGTGATTTAGGTTGTGAGAGCGGAGTTAGGTCGACGTGCTGGTGATAAATCGGTGATGGAATTAGGTCGCTCGAGTTCGTCTTC
This sequence comes from Allium fistulosum, assembly GCA_030737815.1. Classification (NCBI taxonomy): domain Eukaryota; kingdom Viridiplantae; phylum Streptophyta; class Magnoliopsida; order Asparagales; family Amaryllidaceae; genus Allium; species Allium fistulosum. The sequence continues at coordinate 907,770,320 of CM060903.1, forward strand.
GGTATGTGCTGCATCATCTTCTTCTTCGCGACATAAGGTAAATTGTTCCTTTCGATTTCGCGCTGCATCACACATCATCGTCATCCAACCATGGCTATCCATGTAACACTTCAAGGCTGGCTTCACCATCTCTGTCAGTTAGATTTCCATTGATTGCAAAGCTAATAACAAGTTTCAAATTTACATAATTTCAACATTATATTATATCTCTATATTTTGCTAAAAGATTGAAACAATATATGCATTAACAATTTGGAGTTCTTAGAGAGAAACATCACCTCCTGACATTTGATAAACCTACTGAATTCTCGTATTACCGATTTCTGACAAATTTGTTTAGTGAAAAAGTAAAAGTTGCACATACATTAAAAATTCATTTGGGCACTTGAAACTCCAATGGCTATTATACATCATTTATAGCATGTATAAAGTATAGGCAAATGGTCTTTGTCATGAAGAGATATAGGAAGAGGCCTTTGTGCATTTTGACTAAGGTATGGTAGAGTTTTGAAGAGTACTGGTAGCGGGAGGACATGAAGGAACAAGTGAAGAAAAGCTCCAAAAATTGCTTGTGAAATCTGAGATTGTATACGGTGGGTCTATAGGATGGCACAACATAGGATGGTAATTTATTTACTTAAGAATAATAATAGCCTGTTACTACATATTCATTTTAATTTATTTATAACTAGATTTTTCAAACGTTGGACTGAAATAAAGATCCTAAATATATGAAGGTATTCACTCGCATGCACATGGTCACTATACCCGATGGCTTCAAAAGTGAGTTGGTTGATACATTGTTCTTAGAATTCACTGTGAGTCATCTACAACTTTTCTAGTACCAATTTAAATTATTTATTTGAATAATATAACAATAAATATATAAAATGTATACAACTGTAGAAGATGAAACCCGCCTTTATAAACTACAAACCTATGGGCAATAGGTGTCAGTCGTGGACGTGAACTGCATATTTAGAGAGGTCATATCGATTGGAGAGGCAGCCACGAGCTCAAGATGGACACACATGCCATATTTTGGAATGCCCCTACGATAATAATCAAAACTTAATTAAATATAAATAAATTTAATCATATATCATATCAATTAATTACCCTTTAAATTAGTAATATAAGTAATAAAATATTATTTTAATTGTTATATATGTGTCCATATAGTGATAATACCAATAGTGTTCATGTTGTCACCGAGAAGGAGAGAAGAAGATATGAGGCCGAGATCCATACACGAAATGTTGAGATCCAAGGTCTTGGGAGTGAGGTGAGCATCATCAAGGAGCAGTTGAGGTTAGCGATAGAATTCACCGCTAAGATGTAGGAGATGGAAAAAGGTAGGGACGACAATGACTCACCGCGCGATGCATGAATTTTTATATATTTCATTCGTGGTATGTATATTATGTTGATATTGTATGTCATTTTATATGTTGGAAGCATAATATGGTGATTGTTTCTTATTATGTGATGACTGTTATTGGTTGGGTAGTTGCTGCACATTTCTAAAGTTATATTTGACATTTAAATGCTTATCGCATGTTCTTTATGTTGACTTATTTACCTTTATGCAGTAAATAGGTTTTTTGATGATATGTAATTGCATGTAAAAATATTTATTATCAATATTGCTTATTTCATAAGGCCTATATGACTATATTTGATATTGGATTGTGTTACGGGCTAGCTGGAAGCGATTATAGCGAAATTCTATTAAAAAGTGCAACATGTTGACAACAAGAATGCATTGAGAAAGCGTAGGGAAAAACCAATTTTGGTAACTAAAAGATCAGCAAAAATTAGTAAGTAAAGTGCCTCAATTCATAATAAATTCATCTCCAAAGCATAGGGAATTCGTAGGGAATTGCATGGTTACCTTGTTGGTAACTTATCGGGCAACTTTTCATAGTGAATTTATTTATAAATTTTGTAGGAAGCCATCTCAAATTCATAGGGATTTTTTCTCCAATTCATAGGCAATGTGCTGGTAAATGCATGGTAATGGCTTAGGTAATTCATTGGTAATTTCTCGTAGGGCAAGCATTAGAAAAATCCTTCATGAGCCTTATAGGGAAGTCATTAGGAAAATACTTGCAAAGCCTTTTTTCAATTAAAAATATAGGCATCAACTAAGCATCAGAAAATGATTTTCCCCGTTGATGCCTGTTCGATGACGGAATATGTTGAAATTCTTGAATTGTGAAGCATTGGACGTCATCGGATGCAAATAACTAGTTTTTAATAATAAGAAAAAAAAAATTCCAATGACTGTATTTTTCCTACCATATCAACTCGTCCTCTTCTTCCACCATTTTCACTATTGACTTCTTCATCTCCATATATGCATATATATGGAGGGATCGATTACACCCTATCTATTACACCTTTTATCTTATGTCTTGATGGTATTTTGAGTAGGACAAATAGAAATGAAATCAAACTTTTAGTGTATGTTTATTATATAATTAAAGGTCATGTTCATTGAAAATTTCACTTGTTTGGATAACCTTAGAATTTTCATAATAATATTTAAAAATTAACGGTTATATTTAATGTTTAACTTAACACTTGAAACATGAAATTTCTAAACGATCTTATTTATCGACGTGATGTTTATACTGTGGACTAAATATCCTTAAAAAATCATTTGATTTCGAATTGTGTAGCTCAAAAAAACTTATAGGTATAGAGAAAGTGGGATGCAAAAGATCATTATCATATATATACATATATATATATATGTATATATGTATATATATATCTATGTATGTATGTGCACGCGCACGAGCGAGCATGCATTCGCATGCATGTGTGTGGGGGTGTATGTAATTATGTGAAATGATCCACTATCCTTAGAGTCTAAAATTAATGGCAGATGCATTGGGCAACGTTTTCCCATCAACTTCAAAAACCAAAGACATCGGTTCACTGTATGATATTCTGAACATCTAAAAACCTCTATGGAATAAATATCAATATAACACCTTATGTAAGGTGTATCGTGTCAACAGGCAAAATATGACATAATCGTTATAAAGGTTCGGATATACATAAATGTGCAGGAATAATATTTTATATTAATATCATTACATGAGATATAAATAACTCTGATTTCGCACTCGATGTAATTCCTGTAGATTTAAGAAATACATCTGTATGTACCAGTACAAAAGGAAACATGGAATAAATGAAGGGATTGTGTAGCTAAAATTGTGATTGCCCACGTACCTACATCAAGAGAAGAATCAAGCCCATATAGTTCTTTCTTCCAAACTACTAAGGTCATACCTGACCTTGCTCTTCATATCAGATGAAAGGGAGTCATTCCTTGTACACTACTCTACATCCAATGCCTATGAATGGATCTTCCTATGCTAATAATCGCTTAACCCCGAGTGCATTAAAGGTGAAACACAAGCTCATAACTTTTCGTTTATTTCTTAATGCATAGAAAATATGTAGTATAAAATATAGATATGAAACATGTGAGCCTGTTATATAATCAAATGAAAGTGTTGAATCTTATATTACATCGCTTTATAAGACCATACATCAATAAACTAATGTATGTCTCTATTTCTTAGGTACAAATATGACTAAGTAGATTAATTATCTCTAAACAAGTATAGTTACAACGTAGCAGCACAACACCAGAATAATTGTAGTAGCTCCATCCTATTGCGGGTTCTAATTTCTCAGGTTCTCCATCCTATGCTAGCGAGACCTGGAAGCACTATAAAGTAAAGCGGTACGGAGACTGCACAGATATATTTACCATTCTCTTATCAGTTCGGGTGTGTATTTGTATTGGGCCTTATCTAGCCCATCAATGTTTTGTTTACTATAAATACATTGTGTACATCCTGTATCTCATTAAGAAAAATATCAATAAAGCATTTCTGATTGTTTACTCTTATTCAATAAACATCAAATTCTATTCCTACCAAAACTTTATTTTGGTATCAGAGCCAAATCAAATTGCTTAACAGCAAAAGAGAAGATCATCAGAAAATCAACAGAAAGAAATTGAAAGAAATTGAAAATCAACAACATCTCGCCATGCCAGTAATCTCTCAGAGATGCATCTCTTTCTGAAATGCTTTTCATCATAGAGATCAGGCTGCGATAAAGATCATCAGAGAATTAACATTCTCATCATTTGATTGTGGTTTATCAACCCTACCCTCGGTATTAATTCTGTATCAATTTTCTTTCATCTTCCTCTTTCTGATCAGTATCTTGATTATATTTTTCAGTGTCTCGCCAAGAAACCAATTGTCAGAGATAATCCAATCATACAATTGGTCTCTGGCTACACTTCTTTGTTAACTCTTGCAATTTTTCTGCATAAATTCCTTTATCTTTCAAGTTCTTGAAAATGGCTGAAGGGGACATCAACAACTCAGCCACTTCTGAATCAAGAACAGCCAATTCTGCATCTCAAACTGCCAACACTCAAGATCTCATCAAAGCCATCATTAAACCTCAAAGCCAACCGGTCAGTGTTCAACTTGATGAAAGTAACTATCTGCTCTGGAAATTCCAGATAGAAACAGCAGTAAGAGGCTATGGTCTTGAGGATCATGTTCTTGGAACATTAATCACTCCACCAAAATACACTGCAGATAAAGATGGCAAATTAGTAATTAATCAAGATTATACTATTCATCAAAGACAAGATAGTCTAATCAGTGCATGGCTCCTGTCATCCATGAGTACAAATATTCTACCACAGCTAATTGGGTGCAAAAGTGCACATGAGATATGGTCAACAGTGGAGCAGATTTTCAATACTCAGTCTGCAGCAAAAATCATGTATTACAAAAGGCAACTACAAAGCATTAGAAAAGACAACATGCAAATGAGAGAATACCTAACCAAGATCAAGACTCTGTGTGATCAACTTGCTTCAGTAGGTCACAAAATTTCTGACACAGAGCAAGTTCTATGCATTTTGGGGGGATTAAATGAAGAATACGAGGCAGTAGTTGCTGTTATATCCTCAAAGGAAACAACACCAAATATTCAATATGTTCATTCCACTCTTCTTGCCCATGAAGGGAGGATTGAGCAACGAAGATCAACAGTTTCTGATCTTACTGTAAACTTCACCAGCAACAACAAACCCAAGAATCAAGAAAGAAACAGCAATAACAGAAACCAGTTTAATTCTCAAAGAGGTGGTCAATCCTCCAGATCCAAGGGAAGAGGTGGAAGATACAACAGTAACAACAACAATAACAGACTAAGATGTCAAATTTGTGAAAGACTTGGTCATGCTGCCAACAAATGTTACTTCAGATTTGATGCTAATTACATACCATCTCAACAAAACAACAATGCAAGAAATCAGAATCTCAGTGCAAATATGGTTAATGCTCATCCTGAATCTAAAGAGCAAGCAGATAATAAAAGTACAGAGACTGCTAAGATTGATGACATCCAAGACGAAAGTTGGTATCCAGACTCTGGAGCTACCAACCATGTAACAAATAATCTCAGTAATCTAAACTTGGGAAGCAGGGAGTACAGAGGTAAACAATTAATTCATATGGGTAATGGTGAATCAGTTAAAATTACACACACTGGAAATGCTAGTTTCAATGGCAGAAAGGAACTCTTTCTAAAAAATTTACTAAGAGTTCCATCTATTAAGAAAAACTTATTGAGTGTATCTCAGTTTGCCCAAGACAATAATGTTTATTTCGAATTTTATCCCAAATATTGTCTAATTAAAGATATTCTAACTAAAGAAATAATTTTGCAGGGTAAGGAATTTAAAGGGTTATACAAATTTGATGTAGCAAAACCAAGAAACTCTGTATTTCAAGGAAAATGGTGTAATGTTACTGAAATTGAACATGAAGATAAATGTAAAGATTTCGATATTTGGCATTCCAAGCTTGGACACCCAAGTGTAAGCATTGTAAAAAAAGTGTTAAGTAATGACAATATTTCTGTTAAAGATATCACAATGCCTTATGTTTGTACATATTGTCAAATGGGTAAAAGCCATAAGCTTGCATTTCCAGTCTCTACAACTAGTTATACTAAACCCTTAGAATTAGTTGCTAGTGATCTATGGGGTCCATCTCCTGTTAATACTGATTATGGCTATAAATATTACATATCTTTTGTTGATGCTTACACAAGATATGTTTGGATTTATTTTTTGAAATCAAAGTCCGAAACTTATGATGCAGTTTTGCAATTTATTTCACAGGCTGAAAGGCAAACAAGTTGCCAACTAAAAATCTTGCAAACTGATGGTGGAACTGAGTTCCAACCACTTAAAGAATACTTTCAAAAGAAAGGAATAATTCACAGAACAACCTGTCCATATACATCTGAACAAAATGGACTGGTTGAAAGAAAGCATAGACATGTTGTTGAGACTGGACTCACACTATTAGCTCAAGCATCTCTTCCTCTAAAGTTTTGGTCTGATGCTTTTGCTACTACTGTGTATTTAATCAATAGACTTCCCACAAAAATTTTACAATTTAAAAGTCCAGTAGAGATTCTCTACAAAACTAAACCTGAATATCACAATTTAAAGGTTTTTGGATGTCTATGCTTTCCCTATTTGAGGCCCTATAACACACACAAATTAAGTTTTAGGTCATCACCATGTACTTTCTTAGGCTATGCAGCCAACAAGAAAGGATACAAATGTTTGGATAGCAATGGTAAGTTTTTTTATCTCAAGACATGTTGTGTTCAATGAAAGAATATTTCCCTTTAGTCAGTCAAATATAAAAACTTCTCAGAAAGTATATAATTCAAAATTCTCCATACCATCAATACCTGAGCAACTTGATGTCACAACTCAAGTTGAAGAAGAAAGTATGTAGGACAACATCAACTTAGAGTCCTTAGCCAGAACCACCTCACAACACACTGTGCTTCAATCTGAGCCAGGTCATGAGGCTGCTGAGCAAACTGAAGATGCAAGTCAGACATCTCATCAGTTCCCTGTCAACCAGTCTAACTGCAATGAATCATTAGATGATTCACAATCACCTGATGATCAACAGGATGCCGCAGCTGTAGAGCCAAATCAACTACCTGCACAAACTAGACATCCCATGATAACAAGGGCCAAGAGTGGTATATTCAAACCAAAGATATACAGTACTATCATGGACACAGAGGAACCATATACTTATCATCAAGCTTTGCAGAATGACAATTGGAAATCTGCTATGGAGGAGGAATACAATGCTTTGATAAAGAACAAAACTTGGAATCTAACCTCACTACCACACAACAAAAATGTCATAGGCTGTAGATGGACATATAGAATAAAAAAGAATGCTGATGGTTCAATTTCTAAATATAAGGCAAGGCTAGTAGCCAAAGGGTATTCACAGCAAAATGGTTTTGATTTTACTGAGACTTTTTCACCAGTTGTGAAACCCTCGACTATTAGAATTGTTCTTACTATTGCCTTACACAGAAATTGGAACATCAAGCAACTAGATGTGAATAATGCCTTTTTGAATGGCATTTTACAAGAGGAAGTCTATATGGAGCAGCCTCCAGGTTTTATACAAAAAGGGGGTGACAAACTTGTATGCAGATTAAACAAGGCTATCTATGGGCTCAAACAAGCACCAAGAGTCTGGTTTGAAAAGCTGAAGTCAACACTTATCAGACTTGGCTACAGCTCAACAAAATCAGACAATTCCTTATTTTCAAAGTTCAATAATACTGTAACAATCTATGTACTAATATATGTTGATGATTTTATTATTACAGGTAGCAGTGAATCAGAAATCAACAATCTTACAGAACTTTTACACAAGGAATTTTCAATCAAAGACTTGGGAAATTTGAACTACTTTCTTGGTATTGAAGTCAAAAGAATCTCTAAGGCTGAAATACATCTAAATCAAAGTAAATACATCTCAGAAATTCTACAGAGAGCAAAAATGGACGAAGCAAATGCAATATCTACACCTATGGCAAGCAATTCTCATCTGTCAAAATATAAAGGAGAATCCATAACAAATGACAAGCAGTACAGAAGTATTGTAGGAGCATTACAATATGTCACTATTACTAGGCCTGAAATCTCATATAGTGTTAATAAAGTGAGTCAATATATGCAAAATCCACTTGATGAACACTGGAAAGCCGTCAAGAGAATCTTAAGATATCTCAAAGGCACCATAAATCATGGCCTAAAGCTACAAGCATGCAAAACTATTCATATAAAGGGGTATGCAGATGCAGATTGGGCAACTGACATGGATGACAGAAGATCTACTACTGGTTATTGTATATTCCTAGGCAACAATCCAGTTTCATGGTGTTCTAAGAAACAGCCTACTGTGTCTAGATCTAGCACCGAAGCAGAGTACAGAAGTGTTGCAAATGCAACAGCAGAAATAATATGGATAATGTCTCTACTTAGTGAAATTCATGTTACTATCACAGAAAAACCAACAATTTGGTGTGACAATCTAAGTACAGTACTACTCTCTGCAAATCCAGTTCTACATGCTAGAACCAAGCACATAGAACTGAATCTCTACTTTGTCAGAGAAAAAGTTACAGAGGGAAAACTCAACATAAATCACTTACCATCATCTTACCAAGTTGCTGACATTATGACAAAACCTTTATCAAAAAAGAACTTTGTTCGGTTTAAGATGGACCTAAAGGTAGCCGAGCATACCAGCAATGAGAAAGACAAAATCTTTTGCAATTCGAACAACATCAAAGCTCACAGCAACAAGCAAGACAAGATCTATGGAAGCTCGAACAACATCGAAGCTCACAGCAACAAACAAAACAAGATCTATGACAATTCAAAGAACCTCGAAGCTCAGCAGCATCTATTATCTCAATCTAAGAAAGATCTATGGCAACTCAAACAACCTCGAAGCTCAGCAGTATGTATTACCTCAATCTAAGAAAGATTCCACCTGATAATCAAGTGCAATCTTCCTGATGAGGATTTCTAGACTAGATCTTATCACGCTTCTGTTGAATCTGAATACACTTCATCAAAAACGAGAGCCATTTCTTTTCTCTCTTTTGTGCGGCTGAAGTTTTCGCAAACCCTAACCCTATGTTAGGTTTGAGGGGAAGTATAAAGTAAAGCGGTATGGAGACTGCACAGATATATTTACCATTCTCTTATCAGTTCGGGTGTGTATTTGTATTGGGCCTTATCTAGCCCATCAATGTTTTGTTTACTAAAAATACATTGTGTACATCCTGTATCTCATTAAGAAAAATATCAATAAAGCATTTCTGATTGTTTACTCTTATTCAATAAACATCAAATTCTATTCCTACCAAAACTTTATCTAGCACATTCAATCGGTTAAGCAATTTTCTGACTCTCATGGTGGTTCTACTGGATGGGATGGCGCTTCATTCTCCATTATGAAAGCTTGGTCGTCGCGTAGGATCCCTAACCCCATTCGCCCTGTGTTCTCGTACATTTGGGATTCGCGTATCCCTCCCAAGGTCTCTATTCTGATGTGGTGAATTCTGCATGATGGTCTGCCAGTTGACGAGAATTTCCAAAAGATCGGCATCCCTTTCGTGTCCCGTTGTAAATGCTGTGGCAACGGGGAATCGGAATCCTTGAACCATTTGTTTTTTGATGGCTTTTCGGCCAGATCCTGCTGGAATTACTTCGGCAACCTTGTTGGTGTTCGGCGTATTGTCAGATCTCCTTTTGATCTTCAGAGTAACTGGTGGGCTGGGAGCACTGGGAAATCTCTTCGCTCTATCGTGTTCCGGTTGATTCCATGCCTCATCTGCTGGCACCTATGGTGCGCCCGGAATAAGGCAACCTTCGAGAGCTTGCCTATGGATCCTACATCCATTATTCGGCGTGTGAGGAATGACGTTTTTCTAGCGTTTCGTGGTAGACCTTTCAGGAGTTCGTTGAGTCCCCGTGCTGAGCGGCTTGTTCGTCTCCTCTCTATTTCTTGTGCTCTGTCTTCCAGTAGACAGGGAATTGGTTGAATCTTGTCATGCTTTTGCTGGCCTTCATCCAGCGCTCTACTTCCCCTCCCTCTTATGGCTAATGCGGTTGCTAGTTTTCCTTTTCCAGGTTTTTTTTGGTTTCGCTATTTGTCCGGAGAGAGCTTTGGTTGGCTAAGCCTGGTTTTTCAGTTTCTGGTTGTCTATGGTGGTGGTCGTGTGGCTGTCATGCTGTTATGGATGGCATTTGTTTCTGTTCTCCTGGCTCTTTGGTTTGGTCTGCGTTGTCTGGATTGACTCTACTTAACAGTCGATTGGCTGTTTCTGGCTCTCTTTGGTCTGGCTGCTTCTGCCGCAGCTCGGATTGCTCTCTTTGTGGTTTGGCTTGGTGGTCTGGCCTTTAGCTTCGGGTAAAGGCGAGATGGTGACTGTTGGTGGATTTTTGTTACTATTTCTATATCTCTGTTTTTCTTTTTCTGGCTGGTGTGGCCGTTTTTATTTTTCTGCTCCTCTGTTTGTCCTTTATCTTTGCGTCTGGGAGGCATATGTCCTTCATATGCTTCGTCTTTCCTGTACATGCCACCAGAGAAAGGCATTTTTTCTCCTTTTATATTATACTTTCTTTTTTCAAAAAAAAAAATTGTAGTAGCTCCAAATAGTAATAGTAAGTGTGGCCACCCATTTGCCTCTACACAACTCCATGTGTAATCTCACACAAGTTCGACTCTTGATGTACTTATGAGAGTATGAAAGGGTTATAATAATAGAAAACACAAAAAAAATTAGGTCAGACCATAGTCTAGTTTGAATGATTCATCTACCAAAAATATAAATTTGATATATATATAGTACATATGAGTATAATAACTCATACTTGACTTCTATAAGAGTGATCACCGGACATGCCTATGGCACTATGCTAATACCACCATACACATAGACATTAGCATATAAAAACTACGTTTTTAGTTTATTAGAAAAGGATAAAATGTTCAAATGTATGCTACTCTATAATAATTAGAATCAGTGTAACGACGCGCCTTTTTGACCCTCGAAAGTCGGCACTTAATACATCTATAATATTAGAATGCCGAGGGTCCAAGTGCTGGAAAGGAAGATTGTTAGGGTAAAATAAAAAGATAAAGAACAGATGGGAAAAGAATCTCATAGTGGAACGATCACATATAATATAACAAAGACAATAATAGCTGTCACTCTAAGATATACAGTATATCAGAGTTAAATACAAACCTCATCAAGTTGGGTAGTTATAACTTCTTGACCTTACAATTTCTGATTGGTGTACATAATAATATGGCGGAAAATAAAAATACTATGGTAGGCGAACCTCCACCTCGACTCTATGAGCTCCATGTCCCACCAACGACAATTTAGAAAAATACTCGGTCTGACTCGAGCATTATAAAAAAAATAACACCCTTATCAGTCTTGAAGACCAACGTGAGAAAACTCAAGAAATATAATGAACATATAATAATTTTATTAGACCACGCTGCTAAACACATTTTACCTCACGAGAACAATATCCATACATGAAAGAATGGAAACAAATTAGAACAAAAATCGACCTTTAAAGAATGGGCATAAACCAGATCAGAATCCAAACTTAAAAAATGGACACAAATAATTAAATATCGAGAAGAGCTCTAGGCACTCTTTAATGCAATTAAGAAAATAATTCAAATATTTGAATCAAACAAGGAAAAATAATTTTTCTAACAATAACTAGAAGGGTGCGCCCCTTATCGAAAGTATACCTCTAGACAATTTACTTGAAAGGGTAATATACTCTGTGACTCTCTCGAAAAATATACAAGCCAGACCCCACCAACCTTACCAAGAATTCAAGTATTTCACATCTCCATGTGCATACAATCGAATCCAATCTAGAGTAGATGTGAAAATATCCTAATGTGAGCAACCCCACATAGCTTGACATCCACTCGCTCTTTGGTTTTAGTTATTTCCGACAAAGGATATCAATACTCGAATAAGCAACAAATCGCCTTAGATTGATGAAACACAAAGAAGATAGCGAAATCGATAGTCAATAAATCTACTACCGGGAATAACAAAATGATCATTTATGGAAATAAAAATCTCATATACTTATCATAACTCGTCAATCCCGAACTAGCACTACCTTAGGGAAAACAATGAAGCCGGACAAGGAAGGGCAGTGTTACTTCCCACCTTGTCACGACAACATTCTTAACTTTAAGAATAGCAATAACGTTTAATGATAAGTGTATGCCTAAATCCTTTCAACATAAGTGATATAACTTATAGAAATTAAATCTCTTACAGTTATCACTACTCGTCGATTTCAAATTTGTACTATCCCTCGGTTAAAAATGAAGCTGGACAAGTTAAGGTAGTCTTACCTCTAAGCCTTGCCTTGACGTATATTTTTAACCTTCGAGATAGAGATGAGTTTCCATACCTTGACCTTTAGTGCTAAGTATCAGACTAAATATTTTCTATAAGCGAACCAAACTTTTAAAACATTTAACTCACACTTGTGCTTGATTGTCACATCACAAATATTTGTTAAACACGTTTAAAATGCTCTTTAAAATATTCTTTTAAAGGGTTAATTATATTTCTAAGTGTATTAAAAAGAAGGATATAAAAATGTCAATAAAACATTATTTATTATAAATGCAAAACAATTTAAACTTGGCTTTATTTTTAAACATTCCTTTTTAAATATTTACTCATTTATAAACTACCATTTATAAAACAACTTTTCATTATCTTTAAAACAAAACTCCTCTAAAGATTTAATAATATCAACATTTATAAAGTTAAATAATAATTTTTCTTAACAACTTTATGAAATTATTTATTATAATAGAAGTGTAATAATCCATGAATTCATATTCTCAATTTTCAGAATACATTTATTACAACAACGATATTGTAATCCATGCTTCCTTTTTAATTTTCAATAAACTCAAAATACTTGAAATATAATTTAAATCATCCATTTCAAATATTGCTTGGAAAATCTCAAGTCTAAAATATATTAAAATCTCAAAACCATTTTCTTTCCTTATTTCGAAATAAAACTACTTCTTCAATAATTTATATTAAATCACTTAAAAAATATGTAATTTTCAAACCACTTTTTAAACATTTAAATATATGTTAGAGAAGTTCATTAAAGGATTAAAGAAGGAAAATCAACTTTAAAACCATATTAATTATCCCGAAAGAAAATTAATCAAATTTATAATCTTTTTTTTATAAATTTAAAATAACATTAATTATCTTGAAAGAAAATTAATCAAATTTATGATTCCTTTTATGAATTATAAACAACACTTATCCTTTTCGGGATTCTCAAAAATACCTGAAAATATAGTTTAAATAACCTTTAAAGTGCAAAAACGTGACCAAAAATTTATTTTGTAAGAATACAAGCACAAGTTCAACACATACAAAGGTTTAAGGAGATGATATTTCATAAGTATTGGTATAGCAATAATTGCTATAACGATACTTACACAAATCAAACTATATGCTACAAATATTTCAACCAAACACCAATATAAGGAACATAAAAATATAAGTAAATCAATATTGAGGAGAATCCCCTTAGGGTCTCTCTACAAAAGTCCCATGTAAATCACATAAATGTATGTGTATTTCAAAGCGTTCCATAGCGAACTATTTGCTACGTATACACTTCGCCTTCCTCTTGCTTTTGTTTTCTACAAAACAATGGTTATTTATGCCATCCACTACAAAGCAAGAATCAAATCCAAACAAACAATCAAACAACAATATATAAACTATCATCTAAGCATTCGACGATAGTCTATAGCAACACATATATCATATAGTTTATTTAGAGGTGAGTTAACTCACCAAAATTCCAGTTGACGCTTTCACGTTCCTTAAAAGTCTAAAATCGAACGTCGTTCGAGTTTAGCATAAAATTTCACTAGCTCCAAATTCAGTGAATCTAACTGCAAAGCACAGATGACAATGATACGAGTCCAACGCAAAAGATCGCATCCAAATCCGACCTCATATGGAGAAGATGTTGATTTTATAAGATTTGGAATCAATTAAATTAATTAATTAACTAATAACTTAGTAAATCAATTCAAACACCTTCTTCCCCAATTCACCTTACTATGCACGAACATGCACAAATGCACAAACACAACAACCACCGTGCACCTTCTTTTTTCCTCCTCTCACTCAATACTACAAACGTCGAATCGTTAATTCTATTGTGTCCAACTTCGCAAGGTCATCACAACCAACCCAAACACCCCCTCCGGCCTCATCATGCGAATCATGACAATGCCTCCCCTACTGTTCACCGTTGACGTGTTTCATAATCGGACATTGGAGTTCACCAAAATGTCACAGTGTGCATCTCTCGCCTCCACTAAGCCAACGCCTTACCCTATTTCTTCATCTGCGATCACATCATCGGAAAAACAAAACCCTAGATTGGATCCCCCTTTCATGACCTTCATCAATCATGAAAAGAATCACACTAGAGGTGCTCTTCCCCTCCAGGAACTCGATGCACCCTACAACACCTTCTATTTCGCCCCGTAGCTCTTTATTCAATTTTTTGAAGATGGTGGCCATTTTATTTAGGTTACGAGAAAATGAAAAAAGAAAGAAAGAGAGGGAAAATGAAAATGTGTAGAAAAGTCTTAGTTTAGGGTTTAGTTTATTTTGTGATTTCTGGCACTTCGTTGCATAGAATTTCATTCGCGTATGAAACGCAAACAACAGAAACAAAAATATGATCGCACACAACAATGCGATACAATCACAAAACAACATTAAAATGCACTGGTTAACTTACTCTATGAAATTTCAAAAATACCATCATTTGCCGAAATATACGTCAAACCGAAATTTAAATATTTTCCAAATTAAAAATTATGGAAGAATCCCATAAATTCATTTAAAAATACGTCATTAAAAATCAAATCGTTTTATTAACAATTGATTTTCTTGTTATTTATTCGAACTATTTATTGTTGTAAATAAATTTACAAAATGAGTTCACCATCATTATTTATTAATTAAAACAAGTTAAATAAAGCTATTAAATTGATTTAATTAATATTTAATTCAAAATTCAAATATTTAAATAATCCCTATATTTGAATATAGGTTATTTATAATTTTCCAAGATGTTACAACTAGGGTGTTAAGAGTGTAGAACACACAATACCATACAGATCAAATAGACAATCATAACATTCATAACTATAATTCATAAAGCATCCTCATAATGTGACTCTTGGATATATGATGACTCTTCTAGCTTACCGATCCCATCAAATGATATGTGATATATCTCTAAAGACACATATCGTTCTTCATAGTCGTACCTAAGAGATAACCATGTCCTAAACTCCTATTATATTTCAAAATTAAGGTCCTTAATTAACCTAGTTAAGCATCCCACCTTTGGTAAAGGTCTCTTGGAGGCATGTTAATTGTCCCTTGGTCATTAAAGATTCCTATCAAGCTTTCATCAATAGAACAACACACCTTCTTCTTAATATAGTGAAGGGCATGCTCAAGGAATAATTATAAAATTTGATATATTTTTTACCATTAAACCTTGTAAATGGATTTTGTTTTAAATAAAAGTATGCTTTTTGGTTTTTATTTCTACTATGTGTCCTTATATCTATGAATGTTAGTTCATTGTTACATGCAATTTTCAATTCCTTGGACAGCGTGTTTAGTTGATCAGAATTATGAAATGGTTTGTAACTATGAGTATTGGATCATACAAGTAAACACTTATCCTTTAAAGTTCCTAGTCAAAGGTGTTTTGATAACTAGATATCGATATGCTCATAAGAATATCTGAAATGCTCTCTATAAGATGGAGAGTGATTTACTCAAGACTGTTTGAGACATAAGAGGTTATTTATGGGTAGTTGCTAAGGAAAAGATACAACATGACCCACTAAGAGTCTTCTAAAGGTTAAATATGTCTAAGTCAAAGACGAAGTTCTCATCTAATGATTGATCCTACTATAAGGATATATAACAAGCTAGTCGGGAGCAATAGCATGGGAATGTTACTCTTGGAGATTCAAGTTAGGGATGACGATAGAGATGACGCTCATGGATGAGATCCCACTATTGGATGTAATAATGAAATACTATGCGATAGATATGGAAGACATATGCAAGTGAATTGCTTGGAGGCAGGGAGATCTATGTGTCATGTTATCGTTCATGAATGCCTAGGTAGTGACATTACGGTCATTCGTCAGATGGAGCACATGGTTAAGTTGCAGTTGACAACCATTTCTTACTATGGACATGAAGGATGAAGGAAGCTCAGATTATGTGATGACTAAGATGATAAGGTGGTGTTTATGGAGAGAGCTATGATGATGATTGGTTATTTACTAATATTCAAAATCCATTCACTATGAAGATAAGGGTGGCAAAATATCCCCATAGATTAACTATGTCGATTATGCCACTGTATAATGGATTGATCGACCCTATACAGCACCTATTGCAGTATGATTGACATATAGATAGTGCCCATGCATTAAAGCACGTTAAATGTAGATTCTTCCCACTATTTTCGATGGCTTGATGACTATATAGTTCTACAAGCCTTAGCCTGGATCCATAAGTTCGCACGATCGGTTGCCAAACAAGTGCTTAAGTTAGTTTAGGGCGCATTGTGCACAACCCAAGAATTCCGTTTTGTTAACGAATGTAAATAAACGATGGGAAAAGACTTTCAAAGTCTACTATAAATGATTTAATGATGCAACAATCGAGTTAGAACCCAAATGAAAACCTTGTTTTAATGTCCTTGGTTGGAAGGGTGAGTAAGTATACATAGTTTGGGAAATAGTTGATAATGAAACAACACAAAACTCCGAAGGAAATTTATCATAAACCTAATTATTTTTTGCACTATGAGGAGGTAGAAATTGATGCGGAGGAATGATTGAATGGGATGTTGGGGATTGGTGAGTCATCTAGTTCTATTTTAAAGATGAAGAATAGAAATAAAAGCAATAGCGATAATAATTAAAAAAGAAACGATTAGAGTAGAAATAAGAATGACTCTAAAAAGAGGTTTCAAGGGTGCAGAATGGAACATATATAGAGATATTTGACTTTATGGAAAATATTTACCGAGCCACCTAGGACACTATGCGATATCTAATCCCCTCCCCAAAGCAAGCGAAAAAAGAGGACGGGAGATAAAAATATTATCACTTTCGTGTGACTTATGGGAACAATACTAATGGTTGTCGTCATTTAGAGGATATTATTAAGGATTTAATAAGAAAGAAATAGTTGTTGCATTTCTTGAAGAATCTAAAGGTGGACAATGAAGGAATGATCAACGATTGAAGTAGATGCCTTTAGGTGATAGAGTAGGGATGATTGGAGTTGGTACACACTCACCGAGTAATGATTTAGTTATAAATGTCATATCATGAAGTCAGCATCTTGCAGAAAAAAGCTAGAATACCATGGAGAAGTATGCAAAATCATTGAAACATCAACCATCAACAACTTGCTATGCAGTGGTGGACAAACAAAAAATTCATGGTATGGACAATAAGATTGATTATGGATACATGGATAAAAATGGAGTGGAAAGACCAATGTTTGACCCAATGGTCATGATGGCATGGATTAGACATGCTAATATTTACCAAGTGATAATTGACAGCGACATCTTGGTTAACATTATATTTAAGCACGCATTTGATTAAACTTGATTGAATGAGAAGGATTTGTGCTACGTGCATCTCGGCTGTAGTGATGTACTGGTTATGAGAGTTAAGAGTATGCCCTAGGAATGATTATGGAAGTTGTTGTGGAGTATTAACTCTATAATGAATTCCTAAAGCAACCATTTCATAAACGTTATAAATTAATTAAGTGGAATAATTAATGTAAATGTTATATTTATTTAATTGAGAGAATTAATATTATTAGATGGCTATAGATTAATTATATGATATATATATAATTAATATTTATATATATATATATGTTAATTAACCAAAATAGCTAAATGACATTTGAATAAATATAATGGGCATTTCAATTGTTTAGTAATAATTATAAATCATGGCCAAAAATTAATTTTTTATTAATATAGGTCAGCCTCATTTTATAAAATACATGTTGATGTATTCTTCTATTTATTTAAGGCTTGGTTTTATTTATAGAAAGATAGATTAGACATAGGCATGTTTAGATGAGATCTCCACTACTATATATAATAGTACCCTCATAAAACTCTGGTACTATAGTCATTTCTCTCTCTCTCTCCCTCTCTTAAAATCGGATCCTCATTAGGGTTTGCTGGCTAAGAAGAAATGCTTGTGAATTTACTTCATGGAAGGAGACGATATCCATGGAGAAAACAATCAATTTTGAGGTGTTAACAAATAGCAAGACCAAGATAATTCATCACTAATCTAATAAAATACTCTCTTTAATATTAGTTTATGCTTTTAGCATTATAATTGATTATTAAATATTGAATTCAAGTCTGTGATTTATGTAAATTTATCGTAAGACAATGAATTCAAATCTACAGTTTGTGCAAACTTATTTATGCATAATTTTAGGTCAAAATATTTTTAGAACTAGATTGCAAAGGCGTAGGAGAAAATATAAGATGTGAGATCTAGCTATAAATTTAAAATATGTGTTTAATTTTTGTAGGTAATAAGTTTTGAATTAGTGTGTTAATGTATGCCCTTTGTTTTCATTATATTCCAAAATCATAGGAGTAAAACATGACATGAGATCAAATTATAAATTTAACATTTATGTATATAGTTGTAAATGAAATAAATTTTCATTTAGTCAAACTATTATGTTAAAATTTTAATTTGAAATTTAAACATATTAACATTTAACATGAGTAGCAATTTACATTTATGTATATATATTAAGTATGTATCTAAATTAATAAATATATTAATAATATACACACACACATATATTATTAATACATTTGTATATACATACAAGGTCGAAAATTATAAAGATTTACTAAGCTACATATTATATTATATTATATTATGTATATATGTATATATATGTAAATACATATGTTCTTTTATTATTAATATGTAAATATATATGTAGTAAATATACATGTATATGGAAAACCATATGTGTTTGTCTATATATATATAGCAAGTTCAAGCACTATATATGTTTTATATATAATATAGTTATAAATCCCAATAACTATATTTGTGTATATTTATGTAGATTTTAAATCTACATGTGTACAATGTCGTATTGAACAAGTTACCCCATACACGTACACATATCTACACAGTAAATGCTCACATACACACATACAAATACACTTAGTTTTAGGCATATATATGTAGATTTTTATATCCAAATATATATATATATATTAACATTATAATAATTTAAATACGTTTTGAGAATTAGTGAGAAGATTAAAAATAAAATAACTGGAACCATAACCTTTTAAATACCTTTTAACTCATTAAATATGAGTTAATGCACTAATTATTAGCACTAACAGACTTAAATGTAACCTTCTGAATACTTTTCAATGCATTAAATATGGTTTTATGCATTAATTTATGAGAATTTACACATTATATAATCTAGTGTTGTAAATTAACTCAAGAGTTTGTTGAAATGTGGCCCAATGCATTTGATCTAACAAAGGTACTAGAGTGCACGTTGTGGTAATGTAAATATCTATCTAACATTAGGGTCAACTAAAAGAAATGATGATAAATATATGGGTGTCTGAAAGGGTGTTTAACTAAGATAAAACAAATACATCTAGTCATCTGGCCTGACAAAGCTCATTCAGTGATTTAAGTGTTGAGGTATGCCCAACTATAAGACCTAAAGATGTTTTGGGCTTTGGCCTAAGTTTCAATATGTGTATCTGACAATTAGGTAAATATTTTAATTTTGAAACTGGTTTATAAATTAGAAGTTTAAAATTTCAAATTTTTTAAATAAATATTTATAAGGTTATAAATAACGTTAATTTAAATTTTTTTAAATTATATTAAATAATTATAAAAGCTATAATTTTAAATTAATTCAAAATGTTCGAATTATAAGAAAATTAATTTTCTAAACTTTTAATATATTAAATTAATTATAAGGTTTTAATTAATTATTAGTTAAAGGTTAATTAATAAAAGAAATACATACATGCATATATATAAGATTAGTTAAAATCATAAAAGCTATTAACAAAATTGGTCTTTTATAAATATTATATGTATATGAACCTAAAACTCATTTATGATTTAAAAATAAATACATATATATATATGATATACATACATACATACATAAATACATACATACATACATATATGATATTAGATTACATGTATGTATTTAATATAATATGTAAATGATATTTGATATCGTCTAAATATTAATAAATACATTATTTTTTAATCAAATCACTCTTAAATATATTTTGAAATTACGAATTTTAAAATACAAGGTGTCCTTTATTATTTACGTTTAAGTATAGTACTTGCATATGTAAAGTTATTAGTATTACCCAAGCTATATAATATGCATAGTGATGTCTTAAATGTTCCATGACCTATAAATATGTTACATGCCCTTGTTGGTACTTCCCGAAGGAGGGGACAGGGTATATAATTCATACTTAGGCTATATTGAAATAATGGGTCGGACTTCGGAGTGAAATTTTTTCTTCATGGCTTATTGGTACTCCCCAAGGTCGTCCAAAGGTCGTGGTCAAGGTCAAAGTTAAAGATTGGGAATTATATACGATATAATCGATAACGTGTTACCTACCATTTATTGAGCTGCGATTTGTTGGTACTCCCCAAGTCCATATGCAATATGATAAATAGATTCTAACATCTATTAGAGGAATGAAGGGATTTCTATATCTTCCTTAGGGTTTAAGAGATAAATAAAGTCCAATAGGGGCCTTAATAGATAAATAAAACAAATCACATTTAACCATTCTAATAAGTATAAGAATGTGCGCTAAGTTTAATAATCGAATATTGCGTAAAAAACGTTGACATGGAAACTATTCATTGATAAATACATTTTTCTCGGAAGTAACACTAATTAGCTAAGGAATATAAAAATTGCACTCACATATGAAAACCTCCAGCCTGTTGACTAAACTTCGATGGCTGCTTCCTAAGAAGAGGTTGTGGTTATGCAACTTGGTCTTATAACTGCGATATCACTCAAGTTTCATGCTCTCGACTTTAGACATCACGCTCCAAAAGGTAGCATGAAAAGATAAAGGTCTATGAGATCATCACTCACCTAAACTTTTTTGGTGAGCTATCTCATTATGTAGTGTATATGATCCTAAAGAAATCATTTCACTCGAGGATGAGCAAAGGTTCTGTTATGCAAGACCATGTCCTTATGATGACAAAGTACATAGAAAAGTTGGCTGAGCCTAGGATGAAAATTGATGAAAAGATATGAGTTGAGATGATCCTTAGGGTTGCTGACTAATTAGTTTTATCCATTCATATTGAACGACAATATGAACTAATTGAAGATGAGCGTCTAGCCCTCAATATGTTAAGGACTACCAAAGGCTTACCAAAGAAAGATTCAAATGATGTACTTGTCATCAAGGCCTTGACTTTAAAAAGTTCGAAGAAGACGAAGAGAGGGAAAGGTAGCAAGTGTAAGTCCAAAGGTCGAAAATTATAAGTGGAGCTATCTATATTATTTGATGACACTCAAGGACAAGAAAAAAATTGATTCCACACCTAAAATTATTTTCATGATTATAGCAAGAGAAAGTCCTGATAAAGTTAGAGGTATGCCCTGGGGGCAATCATGTAATTTGTTACATATATCTAACTCAATAACCAATCTTGTTCTAAATCAAAGTTATTTTCTTTCTATTATATACTTGATATAATGTGGTTATATTAATTAATTAATTTAATTAAAAGTATATTTAATAGAAAATCCATAAATGTTATGTTTTGTGATAGTAGTTACAAAGTGTTGTAACCGTGAGTAATTTATCACAATAAAAACAAACATACCGTTTTAAATGTTCCTAGTCAAGATGCATCGAGACTGAATATCGATGTATTTATTGAGACTAGAGTACGTTACGATCTCTAAATGTTGGGAAGTGTATTACTCATGGCTGCTGGAAGCACCTAGAGGTTACGTACTGATAGTTATTGGATGATTATGGAATGACTCACTCAATCGTTTTCTATTGCTTAATATAACTATGGTCAAATAGAAAATATTGATGTGATTGATTTACATAGTTCTCTCAACTTGAGAATACCGTGGATCTTCAATATGAAAGCTCCACTTTGATTATAGTTAAATCATGGAATGGTATTCCATCGAGTAACTAGAGTAGGGTCGAGTGGAAGTATTGGAAGTGAAGCTCTAACGATCTGCCTTTCTTACACATAAAGACGATACTTAATACATCCTCGGTATTCATGTGCCGATCATTTAAGTGTCCGAAAAGACAGGCTTTTTGGGGTCAAAGAAAGAAAAAGGAAGAACAGATTCTTACAAAACATGACGAGTAATATATAACATGAACAAGTCTTTACAAAAAGAATTCATCTTTATGATACTTGTTAATTATATCTCAAACAATAACTATGCACTCATTTAGTGGGAGTATCATAGGAGTTGATGAACTCTTCGGATTGATAAATATAGATGCATGCAATCGCAATTCTATAAATACCAAAACGGTTCCACGTACTTTTTCATATTCACCGATGAGTTTTCGTCGTCATGGTATACACATGTAGTATGTCTATGGTAAACTTATATAATACAAAATAGAAGCAAATAAAATAACATGTGATAGAAATGATTTTATTTGATCGAATGACTGAGCATATTGGAAAATATTCCGAACATATCTAAAATGAATAAAGATTCAATCTCAAAATTACTCCTCCATGTGATACCTAATGATGCATCGATATGGAATAATCGAACTTTGTTGGATAATGTACAATTAATTGTGAGTGAAGTTCAGTTAGTTTCTTTCTATAAGGTAATGTACTTAAAGGTAGTACACAAGGTTGATGTAATTTCATTTGAATAATAGTTTACAAAATTTTACAAGATAAGGGTTTATAAGAAACTCCAACATATCTTATGCCAAGGAGTTGGCAGGTTGTGCAAGTCGAAAGATTGCACGTAATAATTGTTCATGAGGGATCATGTATGAATATCCCCAAAAGGATTTTGAAAAGACTGTCATTGGATTTATGTTTCAAACATAATTTTTGTAAACAAAAACCAAATCAGTTTTATAAATAAAGAAATTCGTAAAACATTTATGAATATCTATTCTATTGCACTAAGAAACAATTGTTGTATCAAGGTATACCAACTTCATTATGAAGAAATTTCTTTGAGAAATTATTGGCAGTAAAATGGAATTGGATACTATCCATTGATAGAACTGATTATATGAGAATGAAATGAAATTAACTAACCTAAATGAACACATAGCATTAGAAGGTCTAATAAGTATTCTCGCACATCTAAGAGAAACTATGAGGTTCTTATTAATGTCGAAAATATATAATCCTAGATTGTTTAATAGAGCCATTGAGACTGTTGACTCTATATGGTATGATGCGCAATTTCGAAAGAATTTCAAGTACGCTATCAAAATATAGATTTTGGTGGTCGTAACTGAAGGGATATGATCCATCGACCACGACTGTGTCTTTATGAGTAAGACTAATGCAGTTGGAATTAAATGAGCAATGTTGATAAGAATAATATCGCAAATTTCAATTGTTGAAGTTAGCGTAATAGATTCGATATTCAACACGTTCAAATCAATTCGGATTTACTCACAAAATTATCGCTTGATAAGTCCTAGTGTTTTAGTACATATGTATTGAAATAGAAAATTCTAAATAATGATTTAGAGCAAGCTGTTTACACATATTAACCAAAAATGTCTCAAAGTAGTAGAAGCAATATTGAGTTTGTGAGTCTTTGGATATGATCCAAACAATGATACGAAAGTATCATTTTATAAGCATCAAGAATGAATAAGTATTTTGATAGAAATATCAAATAGTTTGATTTTCAATCAAAGTGCAAAGGAAGCGTGTGTTCACAAGAAAGAACGTTTAAAGTGTTATCCCGCCTTTTGGCAAGGCCGTGATACCAAAGACTTAACTGAAAACCGAGGACAGTTATCCCGAGGATTAGTCATACACAAGTTCACTATGGATGTCGATTAATTTTATCCGAGTCCGGATTAAGCTACAATTGATATGATAGGACCAGCAAAGCTATAAAAGCCAACGTTCCAAGTTTCAAGTCAATCAGAGTTCATATGCTCGAGATATGGTCGATATAGCTCATGTGATCAAGCCGTTCATATCCATCAAATAAACATGTTCAAGTCGATCTGTTTGAATCCATCAATAACCACCCTGTTCGTATCCATCAAGCAACCGGCGAAAGTGCTTCTTCGTATCGTTCTTGTTCGAATCCATCAAGTGCACTCGTCTTCGTATCGATCAGGGGAACTGCGCTCTTCGTATCCATTAGCCGAAAGGCCTTGTTCATATCCATTAAGCTTCGATCGTTCGTATCCATCAAATTGGTTCAACTTCCTATCGATCAATTAGAGTCAATTCACATCGATCCCAATCGCACAGTTCGTATCGAACGATCAATGATCGATACGAACAAAATGGCCCTCGGCTATCGGTACGAAATAGCCCATGAGTATCGATACGAACAAAGCTACGGCAATCAATACGAACAGAATAACTTCGATTGATACGAACAAGACCAAGTCAAATCGATACGAACGAAGCGTAAATATTGGGAAGACTCGATCGATTCAGTATAAACTTTGGATCGATCCTAAAAGCAAGCGCCACGTCGACTAGCATCATGTGCATGATCATCGGTATGAAATGATCGATTCGAACAGCGTAGATGCGAAGAGAACGACAACCGAAAAACACAAATTTGTATTGATCAGAACTCAAATCTACAAGTCCAAATGCTACCAAATTTTCACAGGAACTTGCGTACATCATTAACAATGTTCATGCTCAATTTCGACTCGATTGGGCCAAATCCTGATCGATATGAAATTCGTTCGTATCGATCACCGGCCAAGTGCAAACCACATGGGATCGATCGCGTGGGCCCACCGACGTGCCAGAAGAGGTCTCCCAAGATCTGAGCGAGATATTTGCAGCCTACGCCTATAAATAGTATCCCAGAGCCTACAGAAAAAGGATCCTTTTGCTCTCTAACGTCCAGACTCTGCCGAATTCACCATTGTACTCGAATTTCACTGTTGTACTCGAGATTTACTGTTGTAATCCGCTGTAACCAGCAAGCAAAAGTTAATAAAGATCAATTATTTCATAGTGGACGTAGGCAACACGCCGAACCACTCTAAATCTCTGCGTTCTTTTTCTGTTTTTCTGATTATTGTGTGAAGTGTTTGTTAGATAATCCTTTTTTTACATTTATTTCTTCAAACCCTTCCGAAGAGTGTTGTGCCCAATTTTAGTACAAACACTTTGGTGCTTTCACTGAGAGAACACAGTTTTTCTCCTGCTCATTGGATCTACTATCAATATCGGATTGCACAAATCTAAGAAGAAGATCCAAATTTCATAGATTAAAGTTCTTCCATCCTATTCAGATTTGCATCAAGTTTAGGAAAGAGCTTCGCCATCCACCATGGTTAACACAAGGACTACTTCTACAGCTGCAGATCCAAAAGGACGGGACAGAAAGAATCCCGTTCAACTGCATCCGAGCGATCAGAATTCTTCCGGACCATCAGATCCGCAAGGCCCTGTTACTAGGGAAGAATTCCAGAGGCTAATGCAAGAATTGACTCAGAGCCGCCAGCAGCTCACTCAACAGCTCCGTGCTAATGCGAAATTGACCAACCAGCTAAACCATCAAAGATGAAGGAGATCTAGGAGGGATCAGGCTTCCTATTCATCCACCGAAAGTTCAGCCTCTTCTGATTACCATCATAGATCCACACGCCCGCGACTGGACGGAAGTTACACACAGGCCACTGGGCATCAGCATACATTGAGTCTAGGGCAACCAAGAGTTGGCCCGTCAACCAACCATCAGACTGGACCCTCCTCCCGAGGAGGCGCTACCCCACACCATATTACTGATAACCGTACTGCAACAACTACAGATTTGGGAGTTGACGCTCGGAACTGATCGGATCCGGCCCACCATCAACGCAACCATACTCTTGAGCCTTACGTCCTCGAGGACGTAGAACCAAGGAGGCGAGACATGGACTGTTGACAGCGACCGGCCCCTCCTCGCATTGTGGAACCCGACCACACCTTGGCCAACATGCTCAAAATGACTAGATGCCCGACGTGCCAACAATGATCCGTCAAATGATCCATGAAAGGCAGGGTCTTAGCAATGACGACTGGGGAATCTCCCGAAGTCATACTCCATTTACTGATGAGATACTTTATGCTGAGCCACCTCGGTGATTCAGGATGCCAACTTTACCCGTTTATGAAGGGAGCTCTGATCCTAATCAACATATCCTGAAGTATGAATGGTTGATGAATGCTGCACGGGCTGATGATGCAGTCAAGTGTTGTAGCTTCTCGATCTCTCTGGGGGGCATAGCGACTATGTGGTTTACCCGACTGCCACCTCGATCCATCTCATGTTTTGATCAATTGGCAACAAATTTTATTGAGCAATTTCGTATGCATGTCGCAAGAACGAAGGATGTTAATACTTTGTCTAGTGTCACTCAAGCTCCTGGAGAGACACTCAGGCGTTATTTAGAGAGATTTCATGCTGCATGCCCTGAGATCAGCAACCCTAATGACAACTCTATTCTTATAGCACGGACTAAGGGGATTGACCCAGATTCTGAATTCGGCAACTGGTTGGCCGGAAAACCCCCTACATCATTGGACCGTTTCTATTCCAAGGCAGCCTAATTCTTGAGAAGGGAGGATGCGAAACAGTCTAGGAAGAAGGATGACACATGACCTAGTATGGAAGGAATTCAGAGTAATATTGCTGTTAAACAATCCGGGGAGAGCTCCGGAAAAGTGCAATTGAACATTCAGAATAAACAAAATCAGCAGAAAGGCAATGGTAACCAAAATAGAAAACGAGATCAGAACCGTGGTCTGCGACGTAGGTCTCCTATGTTTGATAACTACACTCATTTGAATACATCGCTGGAGAATGTGTATTTACAAACCTGCAATACCATTCAGTATAAAAAACTTGCTCCAAAACAGTCATTTGAGAAACAGATTCAGACAGGAAAATTTTGTAAATTCCACGAAAGTTACAGCCATAACACGAATGAGTGCCGTCATTTGTAGGATCTCATTGAAAAGTTGATACGTGAAAGGAAGTTGGAACAGTTTGTGCGGGCGCCGCAGTCTGGAGGTGCGGGTCCATCGAATCAGAACCATACACCGAATCAGGCAAGACAGGAGGAACCCGCTCGTACTGGCGGGAGGTTGGTGATAAATACCATTAGTGGTGGTCCTCATCCAGCAGACCGAAGCTGGATGGAAATGGAGTTGTATGCCAGTTCTATTAGGCATGCGAGCTTCGAGTGCTGTAGTAGTTTGGAAGATGGGGCTCCGACCAAGCAACAGAAGATGATGAGTGACGACATCGTCTTCCGAGACAGAGATGCCGATTGGATCGAAGCCCCAACTATCGATCCACTTGTCATATCAGCTCAAGTAGGTCCTGCTTGGATGAAGAGGATCTTGGTAAACAGTGGAAGTTCCGTGAATATATTATTCAAGCGAGCCTATGACCAGATGAAAATGGAGGCTAAAGACTTGAAACCTTGTCAGTACCGTATCCATGGTTTCAACGGAAGTGCAACTATACCCACTGAAGTGGTGGAATTGCCAGTGGAGTTAGGTATTGGAGAACGCCGAAGAGTCCGGATACTGCAGTTTGTTGTTTTGGATATAGACTTGCCATATAATGCTTTCTCGGGCCGACCGGGCCTAGTTGAGTTCATGGCTGCCATTACCCCATGGTGTTTGACTCTAAAGTTCCCCACTGATCATGGAGTTAGAGTCGTTCAAGGAGATCAGGCTGTTGGACGAGCTTGTTATGTTGCTGAGCTGCGTGAGGCGTAGCGAAAGGAGAAAGGATAGGGTGTAGTGGAATCTCTCTGCGTCCATTTTGTTGATAATTGACAATTGACGCCTGGGCCTAAGCCTGGGCACCCCAACCAATTCTAAAGAGATCTTGACCCAAGAGACATCGAAAGTGAGGACGAAAGTAAAGACAGTCAAGCTTCTCCGGCCGAACTGACGATCGATGTTCTGATCGATGATAGCGATGATTCTAGAATGATAAAGATTGGATCTCAGTTAAGCCAACAAATGCAAGAGGAAATGGTTGAATTTATCCGGGCATATTTTAATGTGTTTGCCTGGACACATTCTGACATGTGTGGAATCTCGTCGAACACACGAGCCACGCATTGAACATTGACCCGCGGCACGTCCCGGTCAAACAAAAAAGGCATGATATGGATCTAGAGATATCTGCCGCCCTTATGGAAGAGGTAGACAAACTTAAATCGAAAGGATTTATTCGAGATGCATTATATCCGGAATGGGTGTCAAATCCTATACTTGTCCGAAAGCCAAATGGGAAATGGAGAACGTGCATTGATTACTCTGATCTGAATAAAGCTTGCCCTAAAGACAATTTCCCACTTCCTCGAATTGATCAACTCGTAGATTCAACGGCCGGGCATGAACTAATATCCTTCATGGATGTGTATTCCGGTTACAATCAAATACCTATGCACTTACCCGACCAGGAACATACCAGCTTTGTAACCAATATGGGACTTTATTGCTACAAGGTTATGCCTTTTGGACTCAAGAATGCTGGCGCAACTTATCAATGATTAGTTAATCGAATGTTCGCCAATCAGATTGGGAAACCATGGAGGTATACGTGGATGACATGCTAGTCAAGTCACGATTCTCCACTGACCACATCAAAGACCTGGAGTCAATGTTTAATATTCTTCGAGAATACAGAATGAAGCTTAATCCGTTGAAATGTCATTTTGGGGTCGCATCAAGAAAATTCCTTGGGTTTATCGTCAACGCTCGAGGAATCGAAGCCAATCCCGAAAAGATCTGGGCGATTAGAAACCTTGAAACTCCAAAAATTATAAAGCAAGTCCAGAGTCTCAATGGGAAAGTAGCAGTACTGAGCAGATTCATTTCAAAATCTACAAACAAATGAATTCCCTTCTTCGATCTGATCCGAAAAGGGAAACGGAATTTTGAATGGACTACGGAATGTGAGGGCGCATTCCTAGCATTATTTCAACATCTCTCCACACCGCCAATTTTGTCGAAGCCTATCGATCACGAGAAATTGTACATTTATTTGGCGGTATTAGAAAACGGAATCAGTGTCGCCCTAATTCGGGAGGAAGACCGAATACAAAAACCGATCTACTATATTAGCAAACGGCTAACCGGAGCTAAGAGAAATTATCCGAAGCTAGAGAAATTGGCTTACTGTCTTGTTATTGCCTCGAGGAAGCTCCGTTTGTATTTCCAGGCTCACCCAATCATCGTTTACACCGACCAGCCGTTACGATAGGTCCTTACGCGGACTGAGATATCTGGTAGGTTACTCAAATGGAATATCGAGTCAAGTCAGTTTGACATTACCTACACTCCAAGGCGAGCCATTCAAGGACAAGTCCTAGCATATTTCATAGCTGAATTTACCATCACAGAGGAATTGCCCAAAACTAGTGAATCTCCCAAGTATATCTGGAAGCTGCATACCGATGGTGCATCAAATGACCGTTGCTCAGGTACAGGAGTTGTGCTTGAAACTCCTGAAGGTCGATCTATATGCTATGCTTTAAGGTTTGATTTTCGCACGACCAACAATGAAGCTGAGTATGAAGCCCTACTTGCCGGATTGAGGCTTGTTAGAGATTTGAAAATCATTGTTGTGGAGATTTATTGTGATTCGCAATTGGTTGTGTGTCAAGTTCGGAGGGAATACCAGGCCAACGACCGAAGACTGGCTGCTTACCTTGCTTGGGTTCAAAAATATTAAATCAATTCGATTACCATGTCATCTACTGCATTCCCCGAGAGCGCAATCAAAAAGCCGATTCATTAGCAAAGTTAGCCAGCACAAACAAGGCACAACAAATGGGACTCGTACCCGTGGAGACATCGAATGAGGACAGATTGGATATTTGAGGTCGATCGCGATAAGGAGTCATGGATGACTCCGTTCATAAATTATCTCGAGCATGGAACCCTGCCAGAGCACAGGAGTGAAAAGAGACAAATTCTTCGAAAAGCTTCACGGTTCACTATTCAAAATGGAGTTATGTATAGAAGAGGGTACTCTGTTTCCTTACTCCGGTGTATCGCTCACGATGAAATCAAACGAGTGTTGCATGATGTGCATGAAGGAGAATCTGGCGATCACACTGGGGGCAAGCCCTTGTCAAGAAAGTGCTTAGATATGGATACTATTGGCCAACCGTAAATCGCGATGCATCAGATTACGCCAGAAAGTGCTACAAATGCCAGAAGCATGCTCGAATTCCAAGGGCCCCACCTACCGAAATAACTCAAATGGTCAGTCCATGGCCATTTGCAGCATGTGGCATTGACATTATTGGCTCTCTACCTCTAGCCAAAGGTGGTGCGAAGTACACCATCATAGTAGTTGATTACTTTACCAAGTGGGCGGAAGTTGAACCCCTTGCAACAATTACAACAAAGAAGGTGATCAACTTTGTAGTGCGCAACATCATCTGCCGATTTAGTCTCCCACACACTATCACCACCGATAATGGGACCCAATTTGACAGTGCTGAATTTAAAGACTTCTGTCAACTATTCCACATTCAAAAGAAATTCTCCGCAGTCGCACACCCTCAAGCGAATGGACAAGTCGAAGCTGTTAATAAATTTATAAAGTCTATTCTGAAGAAACGACTGGAAAAGGTCGAGGGCAAATGGGTCAATGAACTTCCTATGGCTTTATGGGCATACCGAACAACCCACAAGTCCGCAACCGGCCACACTCCGTTTTCTCTTGCTTATGGTTCAGAAGCCGTTATTCCAGTCAAATTAGAAGTGCCTTCTCATCGTGTGATGTACTATGATCCGAAGACAAATGCTATATTACTTGCTGAATCTATGGATTTACTGGATGAGAAGCGTGAAGAGGTTGATTTGAGGGCAGCCGCATACCGAAGTCGAGTCGCCCGATTATACAACGCCAAGGTCCGACCCCGAACCTTTAAACTTGGCGATCTCGTCCTTAAGAGAATTTATCTAGTCCCTTCGCATATGAAGCCAACTTGGGAAGGGCCGTATGTTATTGAACGAAAGCTCGGAGATGGCACATTCAAGTTAACGACCGTTGATGGTCTCACTCTTCTGAGAGCCTGGAACAGCGAAAGTCTTCGTCGCTACTACACATGACAGGCTCTGTTTATTTATTCAGTCTATTTTTCATTTGCAATTTGTTTCTGCATTTTGAAATTTGAATTTGTAATAAGGCAACTGATTTTGCCATATTTTCTTATTTCAGCAATAAAATGCAATCTCTTCGAGCCAGAGCTGTGATTTATTGAATGCATCATAAAACTATCACTATGCACGGAGAGCTAAATTCCACCCGACGGTGGGATTTATTCAAATAAAAAGTGACTATGATATGACCGGTTACTCGCTAGGTGATACCTGAGCTCGGGGATAATTAATCACACTGAAGTCAAAAAATAGGATTGATACACAACAATCCTTTAGCCAACTCCAAATTCCCAGAGTGTGAACTAGAGTATAAACTTACATATATGGTTTCGAAGAGGGAGGATCCATCCACCTAACGACTTCGCTTGTACCTTGACCAAGTTTGAGGAGGATGGATCCATCTAACGACCTCACTTGTTAACTCAGGGTGGATGTGAACCGACCATCCACGATCCTGATAAATTTGTTGTTCCCGGAGTGCGAACCAAATCTTAAAGCCTGAACAGATGTGACTGACCATCTTCCAGTTAACTCCAATTTCTCAGAGTGTGAACTGGAGTGTAAACATTGACTAACTCCAAGTTCCCGGAGCGCGAACTGGAGTATAAACATTAACTAACTCCGGATTCCCAGAGTGTGAACCGGAGTGTCAACATAAACACCAACTCCAAATTCCCAGAGCGCGAATTCGAGTATAAACGAGTGTAACGACCCAAAAATTTTCGATAGTTAAAATGGTTAATTAAATAAGATTTGTGATTTAATATTGAAAGGAAAAAAAAATTGTAAATTTAAAATGAAATAATAACTAAGATGAAACATAACAAGGTTAATTAAAGTTAATAATTAATGAACTGAATGAAACGCCAATTAATGAAAATAAATTTAAATGTTATACTTTGCTATAAGTTGAATATAAGGAAACAAGTGTAGATATTGAACCAATTTATGAATTAGTATATAATTAATGATAATTGGATAAAAACAGTGTTATGTAAGCAATGGTAACATTTGTTGGTTAATAATAACTTATAGGTGTAATTAAAAGTTAATGGTAACAATTATTGTATATTACCTATTTATTTAGCTTGTTAATTTAAATTGGAAATAAATTTCAATAAATGTAATTAAATATTATGTTAATGTAAATTAAGTTAGTATTTGGAAATAATGTTAATTTTATTCATAATATGATAATTGTGAATAAAAAGAATGGAAATCAAGATTTATTAATTTATTTGAATTTAAATTATAATAATTGGATTAATTGCAAATAAACGAAATTAAATATTTATATATTATGTTAATAGAGATTAAGATGAAATCTGAGAATATTAATGTAATAGATCATGAACCAATGTTAATTTCATCTATTTGATAAATATGGATTGAATAATATGATGAAAGGTCAATTAAATGGAATTATTGAAAATTTAATTTATAATGTCTGAATTTAATGAAATTTAAATTAAACACTGAAATTGATGGATTTATCAACTTTAAATTGACATCTAAATTTGTTTAAATTATTGTAAGCGATTAAGAAATCAAAAATGATAGAAGTTGTAAATTATTAAAATTTAAACTGAAAAAGTGATTTGATTAATTAATTATTAATTTAGTTAATTAACTGAAATATAGCCATTTTGGCCACTGATGCAGATTTCGATGAAACCTGTTTCATCAGATCCGTATCGGTGAATTATTATAGGATTTCAAGTTTCGTAACGATCGGACTTGTCGTTTAATCGTACGGGCTCGAAACGCCTTGAAATTAATTGAAATCAATTTGAAATAACTTGATTTTATCATAACTTCTTCATACGTTGGAATTAAGACTTGAAACCTACTCCATTGAATTTGAAATCATCAAAAGCATCTATTTTGATATATAGAATTACCCATTTTCGTTCCGGAGGCGAAACGGGCTTTTCGGGTCGTTTATCGTTCAAATCCAAACCGTTTTAGCCCACTTATTTCTATTTTCTGATCTGCCTATAAATATTCCGTCATAAACACTAGTGTTCCTCAACCTAGTTTGTCTATACGTACAATTTCATTTGTTCCTCTCTTTCCAATGGCAGAAAACCCTAATCTCAAATTGCAAATTCAATTTCAAATTCAATCCAAAAATCAAACTTCTCCGAACATTAACATATTTTATATCGATTTGAAGCTCTCGACGAGCGCAGGGCAAATCTGCAATTCTTTTTTCAATTCAATACATCGTTTGTCCAGAAATTCAGGATGAACCTTGGCCG
Organism: Allium fistulosum; assembly: GCA_030737815.1. Classification (NCBI taxonomy): domain Eukaryota; kingdom Viridiplantae; phylum Streptophyta; class Magnoliopsida; order Asparagales; family Amaryllidaceae; genus Allium; species Allium fistulosum. Next base: position 907,804,182 of record CM060903.1, read on the forward strand.
TTCATAGGCCACAATCTTGATCCAACGGTGAATCTTCATCTTGGGATCGATCGGGTGGCACCGTTGCGTAGAGGAAGGAGAGCATGCCCTGTCGTCGTCGTCGTTCGCCGTAATATGCTCAGAGGTTGCTGGAATTTGATGATTTAGGCTCGCGACGGCAAAGCCACGGCGTGACGCCGTTCGTGACCGCGCGTGGGGCCAGGTGGCGCCTGAGGCTGGGCGTTCGTGTGCTAGTGTCAGATCGGGGTTGTGGGACACGGTTCATCGACGACTGACTCACGACCTTTGGCGGCTGCATTTTGAGGTAGGTTCGAACATTTGAGGTAGGCTAGGGTTTCGGTAAAACGTGCTGACGTGTCGAATGCTGGGTGGAGGTGATTTTCTTTTATTTTTTATTTTTAATTCAAATTGTATAATGTTCTAATGCGAATAAATTTTGCATACGAGGTCCAATTCACGTGCGGTTTGATCCGCTGGGATCGTATCGAAATTCCGGATATTTTGACGCTGGTTTGTAAGAATTCGAAGACTGTTTGAATTTTGGGTTTAAATTGGATTTAAATTCAATTTAAATTCAAAGGTGAGTGTTTTAACCCACTCACAACTTCTAAAATTTCCTATGTTTGTTAAATTAAATTTGTGATGTGATTAGAAATTTATTTATGACTGTTTGGTATATTTTAAATCATCATCTCAGTTAATTTGAATTTATTTGAATTAAATGGTTATTTAATTTATCATTGAATATAAATTGCCAGTTAAATACATGTTATTGATTATCAATTCTATATTGATATTTATCGATTGATTTAGATGATGTTTGTAATGGATGTTGATTGTTGATATTGGATGAATGGATGTTTATTGAAATGTTAAATTGAAAGGTTTGGAATTTGGTTTGTTGACTTGGAAATTTAAAATGGTCCAAATGGGTTGAAATGAAATAAATAGTTTAATTTGATATTAATTCCAAATTCATGTTTTAATATAACTGTTTTAAAAATATATTATTTCAAAATTCCTAATTATTACGATTTTTAAAGTATTAAACTATTTTAACCTGTACTAATTATATTAAGTCATTTTAACCTATTTTAAACCAATTAATTTATTTAAACTAATTAACCTGTTTTAACTTATTTTAAATCTAATTAATCTATTTTAAAGCTATTTAATCTATTTTAATTATATTTAATCTATTTTAAATCTATATTAACTATTTATAACTATTTATAACTATTTTCTTCTAAATTCCAAACTAAGTAAAATGGATGGGTTTATATCCAAATTCTCAATTTTTTTAGGCGAATATGGTTAATGTTGTTATAACCTAAGTTGGGAATTAAATAACATATTGGTTTAATATGATATTTTGAAATGAGAGTTTAACCTATTTTGGAAATATGACTTATGAAAGGAAATATAATTTCGAACTATGATTTCAATGTGATATAATTTCGAAAGTAAGTAATGATTTCGAAAATGATATAATTTGAATTGAATATGATATTTTGATATCAATTATGAAATGGTTTTGGGAATGTAAAAGAACCATCCGGTGTGTAATAAGCGATTGGTTGTTAAAGAGACCGGGATCAGATATTGTCATACTCTCTACCAATACCGAAAACCACTTTGACAACCTTGTACGTGGTGGAGATTCCAGAATGAAGTAGGATGGTGGCGACGATCCTAAAGGTATACATACGTGGACCTGACTCCCGTGAGTTAGCATAAGGTGGCTAAAACAGGAGCAATTGACGGGCTAAGTGAGGTCATTCCTCCGATCGGGCACATTCCATCGATACTATATTCCGACTTTGCGATTTATTTGGTGGCCACCCTTGATTTTTTTTGATTCGGGAGTGTGTTCCGAGGTGGGTGGTAGTAGCTGCTATGCGTTACCATCGGTCCGGAAGTGTAACTGGTATATCTACCCTGGCATTGCCTAGTTGTGTCGTGTCACCTACCCTAGCGTGCCTTCTACGAGTTTGTTTTATGTCGTACCTATGGGGTATACTCTGGCGGCCCCATTTTACGGGGAGTTACGGTACTGTATAGACTATTGGCATTATAAAAATGTGTTAAGGGGGAAAATGTAACGCCTTAACGCTATTTTAATAATAGACATATTGTGATAGTGTATTGTACTACATAGTAGATAGTTTAACGGATCCTTAGGAGATGTGAATCCCGAACATCTCTTAAGTTACTGCACTCACGTTTGACACTGGATAGGAGATGTCAAACCCCGTAAACATCTCCGACGCCTTTTAAACTCATATTTATTTACCGTTGATGTGACTTACATAAGATCTTTTAGTTCAGACTCGAGTTTTTTGTCTTTTCAATTTGCTCGGGTCAGCCTGAGCATTTCAAGATTTGAAGACCTTATTTCTGGAGGACGAAGACGAAGATTTGTACTACTATTATTTACTATATTTATTCCACTGCATTCATACTGTTCCGCTGCATTATTATTTGTTTATCTCTAATATGTGTAACTCTGATTTTGTATCGTAAAGTATAATCAAATGTTTTGTATACAGCTTCATGAACTTTTATTTGATTATTATATTTTGTCATTCCGCTGCGAGATTCTGTTTTGTTTTTTTTCTCTATTTTTTTCTTATTCACCCCAATAACAATCCGCCCTTCTGTATGGTTTGAGTCGGCATGTGTGTCTGCTTAAAACGTACAAAAAGGCGGGATGTTACAATAAACGTTGACTCAAAATCCCCGGAGAGTGGATTGAAGTTAGAACACAAACCGGATTGAGATTAACCGTCCGTAAAACAACTATAAGTCCCCAGAGCATGGTTAGAATGTAAATGCAAATCGGGTGTGACTGACCCTCCACGAATCCATCTAAAGTCCCCAGAGTGTGGACATCGTTGCAAGCATTAAGCGGGTGTGACTAACCACCCATGAAAATGACTTAAGTCCCCGGAGTGTGGACGTAACCTTGAAACTCAAGCAGGAGTGCCTGACCGCCTACGTACGAATGCAAATCCCCGAAGTGTGGATGCAATCGACGATAAATGAGCGAGTGCGATTCGACCACTCGAATTTCTTTATTCCAGCATCAGTTCGACGACGTTACGCTCGATGAGTTAAAAGCGGAGTGCGATTGCCACTTGGTCTTACAATTCATCCCTGAAACAGGGGGCGGAAATAAAGCGTCGATCACTGATTGGGACAGTGCAGCATCGGAGTCCAGTTTAACATTCAGTCATCACTCATGGTCGTGATTGCAGGACTTAACAACTAAACTTGGATCCAATCCAAAGGCCGAAACTCAACAAATATACTAGACTGGAGTTCAAATGCTGGAACACTTAAGCAAATAAACGAAAATTGAGTTAAAGACAAAATGGAATTTCATTTCAACTGTGTGTAGAAGGAAACTAAGTACAAGTTTATCCAAAAAATTCTACTAGCAGGGGCCGAACCCGCATCTATACATGGCTAGCAAAAAAAAGAACAAAAGAAATTCCTATCTACTCAAAATTTCACCAAAGAAACATGTCTATTCTTTCTTCTTCTTCGGTTTCCCCTTTGCTGTAGACCCGCTGGAGCTTCCACTTAGTTTTCTCTTTGAGCCCTTGCCTTTCGGCGGCCGATCACCAGTCGGGGGCATTATATCAACATCCTCCTCCGAACTCAAGTGTATTGGAACGCTTCCTGCAGGCGGAGTCGGAGGGACATGATCAATAGAAGGAGGTGGGGCATGCGCGCTCGTCTCAATGATCGTTCCTCCCGGAGATATCAACCGCAAAGGAGCCGGACCAGGTCCAGCCATTCCACCACCAAAACCACTGCCCCGCATGGCTGCCTCCATTTCAACATTGATTTCGGCTATGATTTCCTCCTCATGAAGCGTTAGCGCATCGTCGGGAACTCCCACAGTTGGAGCCGAAGAACTTGTCATTGGTGCACTTCCATCCATAACGAACGGCAAATCTGCAAAAGGATCACTGTGATGACCGAGAAGTTCCTCCATCATCTGCTCATCAAAAATAAGTGTGCTTCCCTGCGCTCGATCGGTCGGTGCCGTGGTCGTTGTGGTGGTCGCTTCAGTTATAATGGCCTCCTGCATATGATGTGGTTCTTGAGTGGCAGGAGGCACGGCTGGTGTAGCATCAATCACTGGATAAAAACAAAAGAAGAACTATTAATAATTACTTCATGTGACGCTTTCGATTTCGGATAAGTATAGATAATGTTCGGAGTACCTTCCTCAGTTTGGCTTGCGGGTGGCGGAACTGCCTTAGAGACTTGCTTGCAAGCTGGAGACATATGCGGTTGATCCGGATTATAAGCAGGAACGGGCTGAGGATCAACCGCAAGAGTGGATTCGGGCTAAGTCGGCACAAGAGTTTCGGGACTTGTATCGCGGTGCTCGACACCGGAACCTTCTCCAACTTCCAAATGCGGAGCGCGGAGCTTCTCCTGCTCATATGAAATCGTTGCATCATGGATAACTTTTCGCTCGTCTTCATTCAGCATTCGGTTTTCAAGCTCAAATTCATCGACCGATTCGCCCTGATGCACAGCCTTTTCATCTTCTACTAATCGGCCCCAGTCGTTGTGTAGATGTGTCGGATAATTATCGAGCCATACTAGATTTCTAAGCTTCAAGACGTTAGCATTATAAACAATGAGGAGATCTTCAATATCAGCTTCTAGCCTACACTCTGCCATTTGGACTTCCTCCTCGACCTTAGTCTCCACCTCCCGAACCTTAGTCGTTGCCGCATCCCGTTCACTCCGAAGCTCTATGGCCTGTTCACATGCTTCCTGGGCTGCTTTGTTTGCATCATCCTTTTCTTTGATGATTTCGGAAAATTTAGCTTTAAGCTCAGCAAGTTCTTTCAAATCAGCATCCAGTTCAGCTGTGACAGTGGTGTTCTGGTGGCCCATCTCTTCCACCAAAGCGAAGTGTGTATGCCTCATCCTCTCCATAGCCAAGTTCACCTCGTCGGCCTTTTTGGTGACCTCAATCTCTAATTTCCGAGAGGATTCGGCTTCATCGTTAAGCACTTCAATAATCCGGTCTTTTTGAGCAAGTTCATTTTTTAGCTTCTCGACCGTTTTTGCCCGCTCAAAGGCCACCTTTGATGCTTTTTCTGCAGCTTTCACCCACTCTTTGTACTGGGTGTAGATGTCATGAATGTAATCATGCATTGCGTTCTCTGCATCCGACGGAATTCTCTTTAAGTGAGGAGGGAAGATGTAGTCGTCTAAGCATATATTTGGAATATCTTTCTTTAACTGAGCAATTCTAATAGCCCCTTCCCCAGTAGGCTCAGTGATAGCTTGTTCAGCGATGACTGGAGGCTCAACCTCAGTTCTATGGCGTTGCGACTCAAGCCGAGAAGTTTGCGAAGATGGTTTGTGACGAGGGGGCTCTACCGGTTGTTTTCCTTGGCCTGAAGGTTATGTGTGGAGTCGAGGGGGTGGAGAACGCGAACGGGATCGATATCTCTGTTCTCTGTAATCCCTGTCTCTATCCCTTTCGTAGCGTTCCTGACTAGAATAACCGCGATTGCGGTTTCTATCATCCTCCCTCCGACGGGACTCATAATACGAGCTTGATGATTGGCGCGTTGAGCGGAGACTGCCGAGCATAGACTCTCGCCTATTCATCGTGCCTGTAAAGTAAAAGAAGAACAGTGTTAGCGAATTCTCAAAATAGGCAACTTAAGGCTGGAAACCGTGTAGAGCCGTGAAGTGTATATGTGTGTGCGACCTCTCGACCAACCAGTAATGTCAGCTGCACTGATGAGTAGAGACTCGCTTAAATCTAGAGCACTTTGGAGCCCCTCCAATCCGGTGTTGTCTTGAAGTGACACGTAGTCCAGAATCAGAATATCAGCAAGTCCTTCAAAAGGATTCTCTATTGGCGAGGAAGGAGTGTAACGCCCCACCCCGAGACCTACATTAACAAAGAGTATTACTGGGTAATAATGTCCACTAATGTAGAGAATAGGGCTGGATATGAGCGACCATCTATAGCCTTGTCTTAAAAATCTATTGAATACGTCGACAAATGCCATATTTTTTTTCTATCTCAAGTGGATCGACATATCCAATAAATACTTAATACAAAGCCATAGGTGGCTACATGATCTATCAGAACAAAATACAACAACTTGAATGCAAAACACATCACAGAATTGTAGATCATCACATACATATACACATATACAGATACATCATATATAGAGTATACAAAATGATACATGTCAAGTGGTATAGCAACCACAATATACAAGCGAGTCAAAAGAATATACATATAAGAGTTACAACCAAAAAGGACTACACAAAAAGCTATAACAAAAGGAGCTAGTAGAATTGTAACGACCCTAGATTTCAATTTAATTTAAATTAATAATTAAAAGAATTTTTGAATAAAAATTTGTAAAATTAATTATAAATGGAAGCGAGTTTCCCCGATATCCAAATATATTTCGTATAAAATCACTTAAATATAAAAATATTGTAAATTTTTTTTATATATGTGTTTGGGCATATATGAGTGAATTTGAAAATATCAAATATATAGATATATATATTTGACTAGAATTTAAATTGCAGACAAATGGTTTAATAATAATTAAAATTTAAACTAGAAATATAAGGCAATAAATGTTAAGTTAGACAAATAAATAAAATAGATATCCATGGTTAAAATTCAAACAATATGTTAACAAATTATGTAAAATATAAAATAACACATTAGCCAATTTAAAACAACACAACAACTATAAAATGTTTAAGTTAGAAATAGGGATTTATATATGTAAGATAAATTTAAAATACAAAGTAACACATATAGGAATAAAAATTAGACAAATTTAAACAACTAAAAATTCAAAAGAAATACAAATGTATATTTGTACAAGCCTAATTGATATCTCTAGTACACTACCTCATAAACCATCAGCCGAAAAGCAAAACAAATAAAGTATAAAAAAATGAAGCAACAAAATAAACAAACAAGGTAATAAATACAAGTTAATAAACTAGTATCTCCAGCTGAAATGAAATTTACAAGTACAAGAAAATATATATATAAGTATAGATTGTACAAAATAATAAATGAAGCCATCACGTTCAATTGTATCAGCCACCAAGCAAAATAAGTATGGCCATAGAACATGGAATGGCTTGCAAAGAGAAGTATGGGCATATAAATAAATATATTTTGTACCAGGCATTTAATGCCATTATCTTCGGCCAAACAAAGGAAAGATCACTGCCTATTGTACTAGAAGAAAAGAAAATTACATTACTTTGTACAAAACAATATTTTATCACTTGTACAAACTATACTGTAAACTTCTTGCTATAAACATCAACTTCTCATTTTTTTTAACTCAGTTTCGTTCATTTCAAACTAAATAAAATTGAAGTAAAAACCATTCAAAACTTAAAACAAAATTCAACCTGGAAATTTCAAATGAAGATGGAATGCAAAGATTCAAAACTGGAAACAAATAAAAATCAGATCAAGCAAGTTAGAGATAAATTACTAACCTGAATCAAAAGCAGACAAAAGAAAAATATCTAAAGCAAGATATCAAAACAAGCTCATTCCTCTGTTCTATGTTCTTCTTCTTTACCAGGTGAGCAAACTTGACCTTATTCTATCTTTTGATGTTGGATCTGAATGTGAAATATGTGCTGATATAATTATGTGAATATTCTGCATGTATGTGTATGTATAAAGATATATGTATGTTGAATACAATATATGTTTAAAAAAACCTCTATTTAAACAGTACAGGTTAAATCCAGTTAAAAGAAGAAAAATAAATAAAACCCATATCTTTTTGAATAATGACATTTAGATCGTGATGTCTGAAATAAAGTTGTTCATGATAATGTAAAGTTAGTTTCAAAAATAATATTAGGTATAAAAATTTAGGAACTTTTTTTGAAATTAATAATTTACAGTAGATCAATGTATTCATCGGAAAAATCGAATATGTTAATTTTAAAATCTGATTACACAGTCACGTTTGAATTTCAAAATGATGATTTTAGAGAGTTATTTCAAGATTTTCAGTTAAATGGTTTTCAAGATATTGTGGTATGAACAGAAATTGTAAATTCGTCAATTTCTGGTGATCAACGCGGTGGTCGGCGTCGAGCTTGGGGTCGAAGAAGGTTGGAAGGTGGATGGGTTTGGGAAAAATGCTCGGGGCATTTATCATTGGCCGAGGTGGCCGGAATTAGGTGAACTAGGGTTTAAGGTTGAACTGGGAAGACGTGGTCAATTTGGATTCATTCATCGCCGTGAGGAGACCGGACCCAATCGCATGTGGGGGAAAACATGGCGGAGGGCGTGACGCTACTCTGGGTAGGCCGACGTGGGTGCAGGTGATCGGCAGCGTTGGCATGGGGTGGTTTCTCCGATGGGTTGCGTTCAGATTTTTGGGTCGTAGTAGCTCGAATCGCGATTTCAAGGTGATGGAGTGTTTCGAGCGATCGGAGTGTGATCTGGGAGTGAGTGTCGATATGCACGATGTCGTGGTGGCGACCGGAGTTGGCCAACGTCGATGTGCACGTACACGCGTGTATGTGTGCATCTGGTGATGTGTTGAAGTTGGGGAAGATGAGGTTATCTCGAGGAAGAGAAGTGAGTGGCTCGGGTTTTAGTAGGAGAAATTCGAGATTGGGCTCGAGTATTTTCAAACGTTGGCTCGGGTGGTTTTATTTTCAAAGTTGCAGTATTAAAATAAAAAGAAGTTAAGCAAATTTGTGATTCAAGAGGACTTAAGCATTGTGAATTTAATAAATGTTTAACAAAAGTAAATTAAAACTTTAATACCAGTTTAATTTTATAGTTAATACTTTACAATATCTCAACTCTTAATTATTATTTTAACTAAGTAATTGTTTTAAGTTAAGTATTAAATTAATTAACTTTTAAGAGTTTGTAGTTAGTAATAAATTGGTTTTCAGAGTTTAAAGAAGATTTCTTTAAAAAAATGTTAGTTAAGTATGAATGAGTTATACTTTAAGAAATGAAGATAAGTGATTAAAAATTCATTAATTATTAAATTTATTAAAATGGTTAATTTATTCATTTAATTCATTAATGATATGAATTAATTAAATAAATCTTAAAGAGTTGAAATAATTAATGATAATGATTAAAGTTAATTACTAAATTAAAAGTAATTAATTTATGATTTAAGCTTGATTAACCAAGTGATTAAAGAATAATTAATCAAAATGATTTGTATATTATCGATGTTGATTAACCAGGATGAGTAATTTATTCATAAGAAATTAATCTGATTTGAATTAATCAGACAATTAACTGATTTTACTTATGAACGTTTGGATTCTATTGAATGACTGAATTGTTTGATATCCCTGTTTGTAATTGTGATGCTTTGTGATATGAATTACTTTATGCTGGACTGTGATTTGTAGTTTGTTTCTATATATATGTGAAAACCCTTGACCCGTAAAACGGCACTTGAATTTCGATGTGACAGGGAGTCGGATTCCAGTTGGTTATCCGAAACCCACATCGAATTGTAATAGTGAATCTTTGTGACCGATAAATTTATTTTATCTATGAATCTGTGAATGAAGATAAGCGTTATCGATTTTACTGCTTATCGATATATCTGTGATGATTGATGTTGTACTATTGTGTGTCAAACCCCTGGACTACACTTTTACACAACACAAATATGGATTTCACGTGGAAATCGGTTAAGTCACAGATAATTTAAATTTGATGTTTTTGAAATTGAAATTTTAATTTCAATTGATTTTGAAATTGGAAATTTGGGTTTAAAATGAAAAGCTTTTGAAATAGAATTTCAAAAATAAAATTTATTTTGAATAACTTAATCGAGTTTTGAAAATTTAAAGAATTTGATTTAAATTTGAATTCAAGTTTGAAATTGAATCCTATGATTTGAAACTAGGGATTAAAGATGATATAAATGTGTTTGTATGAATCTAAACCATTTAAAAGTAAAATTTTGGGAATTTGAATTTAACCCAAGGATTTCAACTCGTATGAATGAATCAGATTTTCTAAAATGAAACTATTTGTTTTCAAATGATTAAAGCTTTCAGATAAGAAATGAAATTCCAGTTTAATTAAAGGAATTTCAAGTTTGAATTGAAAAATGGTTTTCAAGTTATGAATGAATCTTTTTGAAAGCTATGAATTGAATCTGTTTATTTTTAACAGATTTAAAATGATGATTTGTTTAAACCATTCGAAATGAAATTGTTTTGAAAGCTATGAGTTAAATCTTTGATTTAAAGATTTAACGAGTTAATCAAATTGAAATGGAAATTGATTTGGAAAATCTGTAAATGAATCTTTGTGAAACTGGGTGAACTTTATGAATTAAATCTTTTATTTAAAAGATTAAAATGTGGAAACTGTTTAAACCGTTGAAGGTTGTTAAAATGAATCTTTTTGTTTAAAAGATTAAAATGGTAATTTGTTTAAACCATTTGAAAGAAAAGTTTGGTTAATAAGTTGTGACTTAATTGAAATCCCAATATCCATATATTTTTAAATATTGCGCTCACTATTCGGGTTAGCCGGGAAAAGACCTTTGTGTCATATAACCCATTCCGAATAGTGATACGTCGTATATGGATGGCATTTGAAGACCGGTGGTGAAGACCGGATATTTTCGAAAACGAAAGGACAACCTGTCGAATGTTTTTGCACCGAGTTGCTCCAGTATAGAGATTTATATCACTCTTTTTGTGATGGGAAGTCCGGACGTGATTAGAAAATTATCCGGATTTGCAAGGACTTCTTTGGAAGTGCCTTCGGATCTGTTCGATCCCGGAACAGACTTGTATGGATTGTATGTCTGACATTACAAATTGAGATATAAAGCTGATTTCTTTCAAATACATTTCTGTTGGTGGCGGAGAATTTATTCTCTTAGCTTAACACCCTTCTCTGAGACGTACGAGCTCAGAGGTTATGTAGTCGAAATTTATCAGCGATATATTCCCAATTTGGTAATGTGGCATGCTGAGTGTTGCTGTGTGATGATCAGTGTTTGATCATTTGTGATATGATCATTTGTTTGATCATTTATCTTTGTGATCATAGGTTGATCACCTGTTGACCCAAAGCATGGCTTTGTGTCAAAGCGTAGCTTTGTGGACGAGACTTTGTCGAACCTCACAACCCGGTAATGGTCGAAACAAGAATTGTGCGGCAAGGTTTCAGGGGTAGCTTCCCTAGGGTATGACCATTCCTTCTGGAAAAGGGTAGTATCATGGTATGGAGCCCAGATACTTACTCATGTGGACACACTTTATTTATTATGTGTGATGTTGGATTAGAGGTACCTCGTTTAAAGGTCCCAAAGGACCGGGGGTGGCATATCTGAGGTTTTGTATATCCCCTGGGAAGGGGGTAGCCGGCCTTGTTTGGCAGAGAGCAGTTTGTCTCTCGGAGCGTCCCGCCAGAGGCGTTTCTTTCGTGGCATAGGAAGTTCCTTAGCCTGACCATTTGTTGGAAATCCATCTTCCAAATACGAGCTCTGTACGGTATTAGTTGTAGAACCTGCCATTTACGTACGGTGGTCACCATTGTTTAGATGGTAGCTATAGTAGGCATACGATAATGGTCGTATGTTGGCTAAGATTGATATTCTATTTTCGAAATGTTTTCGACACTATGCACTAATAATAATATCAAATCAAATGATTTGTTTTACGTAGTAAGCATCTTTGGCTATCATAAGAAGAAATCTCCTCCAATTCTGCGTTTGCATTGTGTGTGTGGCGGGAGGTCTTATGGTAGTTTCATTTTCCAAAAGCATTGCGAATTGACTTTAAAATTCTCTGCTATTTGTTTTAAAGATAAACTGTTTTTGTTGCTCACACCAGTCCCATGATTGATCCGGAGTTTATTGTTTCTTTCCTAAACTCTGGATGCTCGAAAATTTTCTACACGGGCAGTCTAGAGTTGGGCTTTTCAGATAGTCAGAATTAGTAGATTTTCTGGAGCTATTTCAGTCTTTGGATATGGACTGCACTTGCTTATCTTTGTGCATCGTTATTGAGAGTTCATGCTATTTTCTAGATTGGTACTTTGAAGATGGAGATTATCCGCTGCTGATGTTATTATTTTCTTTTCCGCTGCTATTTCTTGTATCATATCTCTGATGTATATTGATATTCATTGTATCACTCTGTTGTGCCAGATATTGTATATCAATGTATTATTCATTTCTTCCGCTGTGTTATTTACTTAATTGTGTTATAAGCTCCGGCGACTCGGATTTGAACGGTCGAATCTACAGCATTCGAGTACGATGTGAAGTATGGATGTCGATTTTCGAATGCGAAAAATCCGTTATCGTTACATTTGGTATCAGAGCTGAGGGTAAAACTTTAGTTCAGGAGTATAACACATTAAGTAGCTCATTAGAGATAGGATGAAGTATATCCTAGAATGAGTATCCTTAAGATATCTGTCCGTATGCCTTAGTAAATTCTCTTACTATCCACTAATAGTGAGTATGAGTACAAGAAGAGGACAAGATAGGGGATAGGGGAATACGACTGTAAATGGTCAATACCCTGCGACAGTGGAAATAACTTTCTCTATCAATCCTTTTTGACTCGTTTCCAAATTCTTTTGATCGCTTCGTGATAGCTCCAAGAAGAAGTTTCAGTATGATGATGGCTCTACGAATCGTTGTAGAAAATTCTTACTTCGTATCTTCATTAGTTTCTTATCAGCTTTCTGATTTAAACCTTAATGAATTTGAAATTGGAAATTTTAAATTGAGTTAAATTGATTAATAGAATATGAAGGCTAAATTGAATTGAATCGATAAAATGATTTCGTTTAAAACCAGATTTGAAATTTTATTGAAATTTCTCGGGTTGATCGAAGACCGAAGAGGGACAAGTTATGTATACTTTGGAATATTCCGACTTGAATTCGGAATCTGTATCTTGTGTTTGAGGAATTATAGGAGATCGAATTTATCTTTGATCTATCTATGCTATTTTTCGTGCCTGCAAATTTCGAGGACGAAATTCTTTTAAGGGGGGAAGTTTATAACGACCCTAGATTTCAATTTAATTTAAATTAATAATTAAAAGAATTTTTGAATAAAAATTTGTAAAATTAATTATAAATGGAAGCGAGTTTCCCAGATATCCAAATATATTTGGTATAAATCACTTAAATTTAAAAATATTGTAAATATTTTATATATATGTGTTTGGGCATATATGAGTGAATTTGAAAATATCAAATATATAGATATATATATATATATATATATATATTTGACTAGAATTTAAATTGTAGACAAATGGTTTAATAATAATTAAATTTTAAACTAGAAATACAAGGCAATAAATGTTAAGTTAAACAAATAAATAAAATAGATATCCATGGTTAAAATTCAAACAATATGTTAACAAATTATGTAAAATATAAAATAACACATTAGCCAATTTAAAACAACATAACAACTATAAAATGTTTAAGTTAGAAATAGGGATTTATATATGTAAGATAAATTTAAAATACAAAGTAACACATATAGGAATAAAAATTAGACAAATTTAAACAACTAAAAATTCAAAAGAAATACAAATGTATATTTGTACAAGCCTAATTGATATCTCTAGTACACTACCTCATAAACCATCAGCCGAAAAGAAAAACAAGTAAAGTATAAAAAAATGAAGCAACAAAATAAACAAACAAGGTAATAAATACAAGTTAATAAACTAGTATCTCCAACCGAAATGAAATTTACAATTACAAGAAAATATATGTATAAGTATAGATTGTACAAAATAATAAATGAAGCCATCACATTCAATAGTATCAGCCACCAAGCAAAATATAAGTATGGGCATAGAACATGGAATGGCTTGCAAAGAGAAGTATGTGCATATAAATAAATATATTTTGTACCAGGCATTTAATGCCATTATCTTCGGCCAAACAAAGGAAAGATCACTGCCTATTGTACTAGAAGAAAAGAAAATTACATTACTTTGTACAAAACAATATTTTATCACTTGTACAAACTATACTGTAAACTTCTTGCTATATACATCAACTTCTCATTTTTTTTAACTCAGTTTCGTTCATTTCAAACTAAATAAAACTGAAGTGAAAACCATTCAAAACTTAAAACAAAATTCAACCTGGAAATTTCAAATGAAGATGGAATGCAAAGATTCAAAACTGGAAACAAATAAAAATCAGATCAAGCAAGTTAGAGATAAATTACTAACCTGAATCAAAAGCAGACAAAAGAAAAATATCTGAAAGCAAGATATCCAAACAAGCTCATTCCTTTGTTCTCTGTTCTTCTTCTTTACCAGGTGAGCAAACTTGACCTTATTCTATCTTTTGATGTTGGATCTGAATGTGAAATATGTGCTGATATAATTATGTGAATATTCTGCATGTATGTGTATGTATAAAGATATATGTATGTTGAATACAATATATGTTTAAAAAAAACCTCTATTTATACAATACAGGTTAAATCCAGTTAAAAGAAGAAAAATAAATAAAACCCATATCTTTTTGAATAATGACATTTAGATCGTGATGTCTGAAATAAAGTTGTTCACGATAATGTAAAGTTAGTTTCAAAAATAATATTAGGTATAAAAATTTAGGAACTTTTTTTGAAATTAATAATTTACAGTAGATCAATGTATTCATCAGAAAAATTGAATATGTTAATTTTAAAATCTGATTACACAGTCACGTTTGAATTTCAAAATGATGATTTTAGAGAGTTATTTCAAGATTTTCAGTTGCATGGTTGTCGAGATATTGTGGTATGAATAGAAATGGTAAATTCGTCAATTTCTGGTGATCAACGCGGTGGTCGGCGTCGAGCTTGGGATCAAAGGAGGTTGGAAGGTGGATGGGTTTGGGAAAAATGCTCGGGGCATTTATCATTGGCCGAGGTGGCCGGAATTAGGTGAACTAGGGTTTAAGGTTGAACTGGGAAGACGTGGTCAATTTGGATTCATTCATCGCCGTGAGGAGACCGGACCCAATCGCATGTGGGGGAAAACGTGGCGGAGGGCGTGACGCTACTCTGGGTAGGCCGGCGTGGGTGCAGGTGATCGGCAGCGTTGGCATGGGGTGGTTTCTCCGATGGGTTGCGTTCAGATTTTTGGGTCGTAGTAGCTCGAATCGCGATTTCAAGGTGATGTAGTGTTTCGAGCGATCGGAGTGTGATCTGGGAGTGAGTGTCGATATTCACGATGTCGTGGTGGCGACCGGAGTTGGCCAGCGTCGATGTGCACGTACACGCGTGTATGTGTGCTCTGGTGATGTGTTGAAGTTAGGGAAGATGAGGTTATCTCGGGGAAGAGAAGTGAGTGGCTCGGGTTTTAGTAGGGGAAATTCGAGATCGGGCTCGAGTATTTTCAAACGTTGGCTCGGGTGGTTTTATTTTCAAAGCTGCGGTATTAAAATAAAAAGAAGTTAAGCAAATTTGTGATTCAAAAGGACTTAAGCATTGTGAATTTAATAAATGTTTAACAAAAGTAAATTAAAACTTTAATACCAGTTTAATTTTATAGTTAATACTTTACAATGTCTCAACTCTTAATTATTATTTTAACTAAGTAATTGTTTTAAGTTAAGTATTAAATTAATTAACTTTTAAGAGTTTGTAGTTAGTAATAAATTGGTTTTCAGAGTTTAAAGAAGATTTCTTTAAAAAAACGTTAGTTAAGTATGAATGAGTTATACTTTAAGAAATGAAGATAAGTGATTAAAAATTCATTAATTATTAAATTTATTAAAATGGTTAATTTATTCA
This sequence comes from Allium fistulosum, assembly GCA_030737815.1. Taxonomy (NCBI): domain Eukaryota; kingdom Viridiplantae; phylum Streptophyta; class Magnoliopsida; order Asparagales; family Amaryllidaceae; genus Allium; species Allium fistulosum. Next base: position 907,820,024 of record CM060903.1, read on the forward strand.
TTTAATTCATTAATGATATGAATTAATTAAATAAATCTTAAAGAGTTGAAATAATTAATGATAATGATTAAAGGTAATTACTAAATTAAAAGTAATTAATTTATGATTTAAGCTTGATTAACCAAGTGATTAAAGAATAATTAATCAAAATGATTTGTAGATTATCGATATTGATTAACCAGGATGAGTAATTTATTCATAAGAAATTAATCTGATTTGAATTAATCAGACAATTAACTGATTTTACTTATGAACGTTTGGATTCTATTGAATGACTGAATTGTTTGATATCCCTGTTTGTAATTGTGATGCTTTGTGATATGAATTACTTTATGCTGGACTGTGATTTGTAGTTTGTTTCTGTATATATGTGAAAACCCTTGACCCGTAAAACGACACTTGAATTTCGATGTGATAGGGAGTCGGATTCCAGTTGGTTATCTGAAACCCACATCGAATTGTAATAGTGAATCTTTGTGACCGATAAATTTATTTTATCTATGAATCTGTGAATGAAGATAAGCGTTATCGATTTTACCGCTTATCGATATATCTGTGATGATTGATGTTGCACTATTGTGTGTCAAACCCCTGGACTACACTTTTACACAACACAAATATGGATTTCACGTGGAAATCGGTTAAGTCACAGATAATTTAAATTTGATGTTTTTGAAATTGAAATTTTAATTTCAATTGATTTTGAAATTGGAAATTTGGGTTTAAAGTGAAAAGCTTTTGAAATAGAATTTCAAAAATAAAAGTTATTTTGAATAACTTAATCGAGTTTTGAAAATTTAAATAATTTGATTTAAATTTGAATTCAAGTTTGAAATTGAATCCTATGATTTGAAACTAGGGATTAAAGATGATATAAATGTGTTTGTATGAATCTAAACCATTTAAAAGTAAAATTTTGGGAATTTGAATTTAACCCAAGGATTTCAACTCGTATGAATGAATCAGATTTTCTGAAATGAAACTGTTTGTTTTCAAATGATAAAATCTTTCAGATAAGAAATGAAATTCCAGTTTAATTAAAGGAATTTCAAGTTTGAATTGAAAAATGGTTTTTCAAGTTATGAATGAATCTTTTTGAAAGCTATGAATTGAATCTGTTTATTTTTAATAGATTTAAAATGATGATTTGTTTAAACCATTCGAAATGAAATTGTTTTGAATGCTATGAGTTAAATCTTTGATTTAAAGATTTAACGAGTTAATCAAATTGAAATGGAAATTGATTTGGAAAATCTGTAAATGAATCTTTGTGAAACTGGGTGAACTTTATGAATTAAATCTTTTATTTAAAAGATTAAAATGTGGAAATTGTTTAAACCGTTGAAGGTTGTTAAAATGAATCTTTTTGTTTAAACCATTTGAAAGAAAAGTTTGGGTAATAAGTTATGACTTAATTGAAATCCCAATATCCATATATTTTTAAATATTGCGCTCACTATTAGGGTTAGCTGGGAAAAGACCTTTGTGTCATATAACCCATTCCGAATAGTTATACGTCGTATATGGATGGCATTTGAAGACCGGTGGTGAAGACCGGATATTTTCGAAAATGAAAGGATAACCTGTCGAATGCCTTGCACCGAGTTGCTCCGGTATAGAGATTTATATCACTCTTTTTGTGATGGGAAGTCCGGACGTGATTAGAAAATTATCCGGATTTGCAAGGACTTCTTTGGAAGTGCCTTCGGATCTGTTCGATCCCGGAACAGACTTGTATGGATTGTATGTCTGACATTACAAATTGAGATATAAAGCTGATTTCTTTCAAATACATTTCTGTTGGTGGCGGAGAATTTATTCTCTTAGCTTAACACCCTTCTTTGAGACGTACGAGCTCAGAGGTTATGTAGTTGAAATTTATCAGCGATATATTCCCAATTTGGTAATGTGGCATGCTGAGTGTTGCTGTGTGATGATCAATGTTTGATCATTTGTGATATGATCATTTGTTTGATCATTTATCTTTGTGATCATAGGTTGATCACCTGTTGACCCAAAGCATGGCTTTGTGTCAAAGCGTAGCTTTGTGGACGAGACTTTGTCGAACCTCACAACCCGGTAATGGTCGAAACAGGAATTGTGCGGCAAGGTTTCAGGGGTAGCTTCCCTAGGGTATGACCATTCCTTCTGGAAAAGGGTAGTATCATGGTATGGAGCCCAGATACTTACTCATGTGGACACACTTTATTTATTATGTGTGATGTTGGATTAGAGGTACCTCGTTTAAAGGTCCCAAAGGACCAGGGGTGGCATATCTGAGGTTTTGTATATCCCCTGGGAAGTGGGGTAGACGGCCTTGTTTGGCAGAGAGCAGTTTGTCTCTCGGAGCATCCCGCCAGAGGCGTTTCTTTCGTGGCATAGGAAGTTCCTTAGCCTGACCATTTGTTGGAAATCCATCTTCCAAATACGAGCCCTGTACGGTATTAGTTGTAGAACTTGCCATTTACGTACGGTGGTCACCACTGTTTAGATGGTAGCTATAGTAGGCATACGATAATGGTCGTATGTTGGCTAAGATTGATATTCTATTTTCGAAATGTTTTCTACACTATGCACTAATAATAATATCAAATCAAATGATTTGTTTTACGTAGTAAGCATCTTTGGCTATCATAAGAAGAAATCTCCTCCAATTCTGCATTTGCATTGTGTGTGTGGCGGGAGGTCTTATGGTAGTTTCATTTTCCAAAAGCATTTCGAATTGACTTTAAAATTCTCTGCTATTTGTTTTAAAGATAAACTGTTTTTGTTGCTCACACCAGTCCCATGACTGATCCGGAGTTTATTTTTTCTTTCCTAAACTCTGGATGCTCAAAATTTTTCTACACGGGCAGTCTAGAGTTGTGTTTTTCAGATAGTCAGAATTAGTAGATTTTCTGGAGCTAGTTCAGTCTTTGGATATGGACTGCACTTGCTTATCTTTGTGCATAGTTATTGGGAGTTCATGCTATTTTCTGGATTAGTGCTTTGAAGATGGAGATTATCCGCTGCTGATGTTATCATTTTCTTTTCCGCTGCTATTTCTTGTATCATATCTCTGATGTATATTGATATTCATTGTATCACTCTGTTGTGCCAGATATTGTATATCAATGTATTATTCATTTCTTCCGCTGTGTTATTTACTTAATTGTGTTATAAACTCCGGCGACTCGGATTTGAACGGTCGAATCTACGGCATTCGAGTACGATGTGAAGTATGGATGTCAATTTTCGAACGTGAAAAATCCGTCATCGTTACATCAGAATAGTCCATGCAGAAGCAGAATAGGCTAAGTCCAAATGTACCTAACCTGAAACACCTCGGTCTGACCCGAGTATAAAAATACACGGGTCAGGCTAACTAAACAAATCAGTTAGGTAAGCTAAATGATAATGAACATGCAAGGTCATAAGTACCACAAATATCTCTAAAAGAGATAACTCGATCATCTAACAAAAGAAGAATAATAACAAGCCTCATTTCATCGGCAACTCAAATAAGCAAAGGATATGAATATCCCAAATCAAGCCAAAAAGGAAAATAACAAATACCAATGAAGGTAACACCATTTTCCATAAGGTAATCGCTATGTATCGAGTGGTTCAAAGGACCGACTCTGAAAGGCGGTACTGTAGGGAAATCTAAATATCAATGAAACAAAAGATGCACGTGCTTAGTACTGTATAAACAAGGATCAACAAGCCCGAAGGCGACAAACCCAAGTATCTCTCGAGCAGTGACGAAGGACCAACTCCAAAAGCGATACTATAGGGCAACAAACCTGAAGGCACAAATCTGAAGGTAACAAACCGTAGTGGCGAAGGTCCGGAGGCCCAGTACTGGACACAACTAATTGGCAATATGTGTCACAAACCCCTCGGATAGGAACCCGCAAAGTGTTAACGTATGTCCCATACCACACGTTCGCACTAAAAGGTTTACTAACCATTAGTCAATTCCACACTCAAAGCAGTACAAAGTTTACCTCATCTCATCGGTAAACCAGACCCGAAGGTCAAAACGATCAAACGAATAGATTAGGAATTAACTGAAAAGATAGACGCACGTGTTCATTGCACGCGTTTTATCTAATCATTTAATTCTCCTCCCTCTTCGCTCGAAGTGCAAAATTGTGTGTTTTATATAGAAATTAAGTTGAAGAAAATGAGTTTTAGGAATGTTTCGAAATCGCTTTAGAAATTGCCTTTGAAATTCTCTTATTATAAAGTATATAATTTTTATACTAAAAAAATAATATATAATAATAATTTCAAAAGCCCATTTATTTGAAAAAAAAAATTAAAACACATTATAATACCTGTGTATGAAATCCAGAAAGAAATATCAAGAAAACATCGAAATAAAGTAAATTACACAAGTATTATCCGTTTAAAACAAGCTGCGACTCAATATTTGACAGCAGGTTTGAACAAGTTAACCGTGTCAAAATGACTTGAAATTTTGCAATAATGTAGTTCAATATTCCTACTTCAATCTGCAAAAAGAATTATTCAAATCTGATTTGAAACGAAGAATCTGCGTTGTTTCAAAGTTGGACCAAAACAAGGTTTTAAACACTGAATTACAGCAACTGCGAGTACAAGTTCGACAACAGTTTCGAAATAGCAAACGAACCCAGATTGTCTTGAAAATTTGCAGGAATGTAATTCAACACTCCTTATTCAATCTGCATATAGAATCACTAAAATCCGATTTGAAACGAATGAGCTATGATGTCTGAAACATGGACTCAGGCCATGTTTGCAACAGTTCAAAAACCAAAAATGTACAGCCTGAATCCATCATGGGTTCAACTTCTAGGCACGAAACAGAGGACCAAATTAACTTGGATTGAGCTGAAAATTTGTATGCATATACTAAAAAACTTCTTCTTTCAAAAAAAATAAGAACAATTGAATTCCAATAAAAAGTGAATGCGTTATGATTTCTCAAACATGGACTCATGCCATGTTTGCAGCAACACAACAAAATGTGTACAGATAATTTCCAGGCTGTGCATTGATTTTGCAGCAAGGTTTTCAAGTATCAACCGAAATAGTTTTGCTATGAAAATTTTCAGATATATACTACAACATATAGGCCATCAACTGAAGAAAATCCGACAGCATTTCGTTGCCGGAATTGGGAGAAAATGACGTGTAAAGTGACACCCAAACTCAGTTTTCACAGAAACAACATGAACATAAAATCAATAAATTGAAGCAATTTTTGGCTAGATTTTTGGCATTTTGAAGCATGGCTTCAACTAGAATTTGTGAGTTTTGATACTCACCTTTGATTTTCGATAGCAAATACCCAAATTAATGGAGAAAGATTGAAGCTTGGGCTGAATTTGAGCTTCTTCAACCTGTAAAACTATAAAACAAGTGCATGCAAGAAGAAAGAAAGTATTAAACAAACAATCATTTACAAATTTGGACTTTTGATGAAATATTAGGTTTTAGATTTTGATTACCTGTAGATTTAGCTTCAAATTGATTTTTAAAACACTAAATTTGAGTTTGATTTGATGATTTTTGGCTAGGGTTTGTAAGAGGAAATGGGTTTCTTAAGTTTTGAAGCTTCTGGTTGAAGGAGAATGAAGGTATGTACTTCATTTCTTTCTCTTTTCTGGTTTACTAACAAGTTGGGCAAGGTACTAATGGGCTAAGACCCATTAATCAAAAGAAGATAAAAAGGCTAAGGTTATATATTCAACACTTAAATCAAAAGGCTTCATATTTACATTATATAAAAGAACAAAGCCATTTTCTTCCACTTTTCACACAAATAAAAATTTATAAATAAGCAGTAAAATATTTCCCATCATATGAAAAGATTAATTTTTATTTTTAAAATAATTTTATTATTAAAAACCTTAATTTACAAAAATACACTATTTTCATCAATAAATACAAAAGTTCACATTTTTAACTTCTAAAATTCAACAAAAATACTTTTCTCACTTAGAAAATTTCAAACCATTTCCAAACCTAATTTATAACCAAAACATATTTTAAAAACCAATTTCCACCTTTTTATTTAAATAAACCACCTTTAAAATTAATTATTTCTTTTAAAAATTACTAAAAGAAGCAAAATGACAATAATTAATAAAATTATTGCACTATCACTAAATAAAAATCATTTCTCATTTATTTAACTCAAACCACAATAAAGAGGCTTCTAAAACTTTATTCTCACCTTTTATTCCCAAAATTCATTGTTTATTTCAAATAAACAATTTAAAACTCCAATTGTATTTAATTCTCAATATTAAATTATAACTACCATTATAATTTAATATTAACAGGTAATCACTAAAACCAGGATTGTTACAGACTCATCCACTTAAGAAAATTGCGTCCTCGCAATTTATAGAGAAGAGTTTGTACTCAATATAATTATTTCATCACTCAAATGAAAGATGGACAAGCACGAGATCAATACTCCTCACTTTTCACTCAAGACGATAGAAGGGTAAGATAAAATTGCTCGACAAATTTTATTATTTTTCCGAACATATATGTCGGGATTAGCGGACTATAGAATTTTCCCAAGCAACACCTCACGATTTCGAAGGCATGTTACCTTCGAAAAAGGACACAAAAGCAAAAATGCTACCCAAGGATCAATCGAATGAGATTGATTTCTCAAAACTTCTTACTTAGATATTAAATTTAAATTCATTACTCTTCATTAGAGTAAATAAAGTTTAAATTTTCATAGGTATACTCTAGTTTGCAACATATTATTTTTCAATTTGTTTCTCAAATTTTCTAAGTGTTAGAAATTTCAAAAAAAAAAATCGGTGGAGAATCCTTTGTACGGAGGGCCGTATACAATATTCAAAAAATGCTTTATATAATATACATCAACCATTAGGTCGGAAACCCAATATATATCATCATATTTAACACTTTAAAATTAACCTGAAAACTTACCTTCCTTTTTAGCATTTTAAAGCGAGTTTGCACAAACTTATATATTCTTTTTGCTCAACATATAGTCCAATTATTCTCTTTTCACATGTACTTCACTCGAATAGACGATATTAGTTTATGTTCATAAATAAGAAGTGTTACACTTAACTATTAAGGGGAATAAATCAATTTCATTTCAGACATGTAAAGGAGAGCTATTTTTACCTTGCAAACTACAAAATCTGAAAAACTTTATAAAATGAAAGTTGCTCTACTGAGTCTATGCTTTCCATCAATATAAAGATCATCAAAATTGGATTTACGGTTTGAAATTTATGTTAATTTTACTTTCAGCTTAATCTCAGAGAATTTTGTAACAGGGCAGAACTGCATATTCACTTTCAAACCCATTTTAGACTCAGTAAAATGAAAAATCTTTAAATGTGATAAAAATAAAACTTTATAGCTTACTGAATGCTCTTTCATTTGCAAAAAGATTGAGCTCATTTGGATTACAAAATCTCAAGTTATCGATGTTTTAGTATAGCACTTTTCTAAATGAAATTTCAGCTTTTAAAATCAATTTAAAATTTGAAATTCTCCCAAACCATTTTAATTTCAAACTACAATTTAAAAAAAACTTTTTTTTGCTAAATCATTATTAAATGATCCTCTCTTTCCCCAGAAAGCTAAGAAATATAAAATTATTATCAACCTTATGTAATCGTCATAAAACACTTTATGAAGTGGAAATATTTTCATTACTTTTTTTTCTTCCAAAGTCTAGCTTTGAAAACAATTAACTATGAAACTCATTTTGGAAGAGATAACTAATTTCTTCCATTATCAAGAGATGATTATTGATTATTCACCAAAATAAATTTTTGGGGGGCCATCGTAGTGTTTGGTTATTGTTGATCACCTCACCAAGTCTACTCATTTTATTCCTATTAAGTCTAATAGGACTACTTCTCATTTGGCCAAGCTTTATGCTGCTAAGGCTTCTGGAGGTTCTTTTCAGCCTAGAGGTATATCTCCATCTATTTTGGAAGGTTCTATTTTATTTCATGTTAAACACTCTTTTTAAGCTTTCCGGAGCATTAAAAAACATCTAAATCCGACAAGAAATGAGAAAGATATGCCTAAAACAATTTCGAAACGTTTCTAAAACTCATCAATGGCGAGGCAATACCCTTAAATTATTTTCACCATTTAAAATGATTATACTACATGAATTGTTAATTTATCAAAATAATCTAAATTCACATTTCCACTTGTCACAAAAATTAAATTTCCATCTAATTACCAACATAAAACTAATTAAATTTGATAATTAATTCAAACTTGATTTCGAAAGAATGTTGCCATTTTCAAACCCACAAGTTTGAATAACATTTAAGTTTAAAACAAAAACTAGCTCATATATTTATACTAAATGTTGTAAACCAACACTTCTTTATTTTATCTTAAGATAGAGTTTTATATCCAACCTCTACTACTCACATAAATAATTGTCAAAACAAATTTTATAGTCATCATTAATAACATGTACTAAAATATTCAATTAATATTTCAATTTTCCAAACCAAAGTATTCTTTTACCTTAAATACATCATTTTATTAATCAAAGCATCAAATGATATTTTCTTCTAATTAAGACATTCCCTTAATTAGAATTATTTAATTTACTTACCCAAATTACTATATTCAATATCATAAATTTCAAATAATTTAATGGTATTGCCTCGCCATTGATTTATAGTGAATGACCTCATCGATTGGCTGCCGAGTTGATCGAATTATCAAAACTTCCTCGCCACTCATCCAACACTCACTATGGTTCAATGGTTTCATTAAACATTAAAAATAAATATAAAATTAATACTCTACCATTCTAATTATTTTCAAGCTTCACTTATTAAAACTCAATTTACCATGTCTGACTGTCTTATCACAATGTTTAGGAAATCCCTATCGATAACGTTGGCTAGACCATCGACTGAAATTCTTAAAGCACTAGACGGACAACCCAACACAAAAAAATTCATTTTCTCTAAGAAGAAATATCTCATATAAAATACTCAAAATATTCTTTGTTTTCCCTTAAATACATAATCCAATTTCTCTTAGAAACATATCTTCAACTTTTGAAAATTTTTGAAAACACAATTTATTACTTATTCTTAGAATAAAAAACACAAGAAGAATTCAACAAGATATTTCCAGAATACTCGATCCTCAAGATTGATGGAATAGACTGGAGTGTTCATTATTCCGAATGGTATAACGAACTACCCATAAGGCTCATAACGAGTGCGGAATGCGACAAGAGTAACGCTATCCTCCACGACTCATAGCTCATGAAAAAAAATGGTGTAAGGTCAAGCCGAGAAATGACCTTAGCACCACTTAATGAATTAAAAAGAGATCAACGAGGTATAAGAGTAATAGCAAGATATCTTCTCCAATGAGAAGAAGAGCACAAACAACACATCATTACTTTGAGCGAAGTATTGTCACGAAACCAATCAACAATTGAGTATCCTTAGAGGATATCTCAAAAGAAGCATGGATGACAGATGATGAAATAGTCCAACTAATTACCTCATTTCCTTAGTGGACATCCTCGTGGGAGGATAACCGAAAGGCTAAGAACTAGGAATGAAGTCAATACAATATTCAATTGCCCGATTGGGTGTCATACCCGAAACGGGCTCACAGAAATCAACAAAGCCAAATTGACTGGAATTCAAGATATATCATCAACATCTCGAAAATCAAGAATGAATACAGATACTTCAGAATCATCATTAACATTCTGAAGAACAAGAAATAACAAATCAGCCAAAATTAGGATACCTAAATATAGGATCCTTCAAATCATAGAATGCGGCTTGAAAATACTCAAGCTACTCCATCTCAAATCATTCCAAACTCTAGATATGAAAAAGCATGCTAGTTCGCACGAAAAGATAAACTATAAGGAAAAATCCCAAAATCCTCAAACATCATACCTACTATTGTGGATCCCCTCAATAGTATTCGCAATCCTTAAAGAAATCACAAGATAAGAACACCAAAGATCTTCAACAAACTACTTTGAAATGGATGGGTGTCAAGCACCCGTATTAAAGAGGACTCGAATGAAAAAATCACGATTAAGATTAATCCTAAGACAAGATGTCATCAATTAAATTTGGGGATATTACATAATAAAATATATTCCTAGACATATCCCAAATTATCTACTCCAAAAGACACGATAAGGTAAAGGACTCGATGATTAAGGGATTCGTAACACTTGTATTACACTTAGATGTACCATAATATATGTTTCTGTTCTGTGTTTATCCTATTTTGTTCTGAACTCAGCTCTGATACCAAGCTGTAACGCCCCACCCCGAGACCTACATTAACAAAGAGTATTACTGGGTAATACTGTCTACTAATGTAGAGAATAGGGCTGGATAGGAGCGACCATCTATAGCCTTGTCTTAAAAATCCATTGAATACGTCGACAAATGCCATATTTTTTTTATCTCAAGTGGATCGACATATCCAATAAATACATAATACAAAGCCATAGGTGGCTAAGGATCTATCAGAACAAAATACAACAACTTGAATGCAAAACACATCACAGAACAGTAGATCATCACATACATATACACATATACAGATACATCATATATAGAGTATACAAAATGATAAATGTCAAGTGGTATAGCAACCACAATATACATATAAGAGTTACAACAAAAAGGACTACACAAAAAGCTATAACAAAAGGAGCTAGCAGAATAGTCCATGCAGAAGCAGAATAGGCTAAGTCTAAATGTACCTAACCTGAAACACCTCGGTCTGACCCGAGTATAAAAATACACGGGTCAGGCTAACAAAACAAATCAGTTAGGTAAGCTAAATGATAATGAACATGCAAGGTCATAAGTACCACAAATATCTCTAAAAGAGATAACTCGATCATCTAACAAAAGATGAATCATAACAAGCCTCATATCATCGACAACTCGAATAAAAAAAGGATATGAATATCCCAAATCAAGCCAAAAAGGCAAATAACAAATACCAATGAAGGTAACACCATTTTCCATAAGGTAATCGCTATGTATCGAGTGGTTCAGAGGACCTACTCTTAAAGGCGGTACTGTAGGGAAATATAAATATCAATGAAACAAAAGATGCACGTGCTCAGTACTGTATAAACAAGGATCCACAATTCCGAAGGCGACAAACCCAAGTATCTCTCGAGCAGTGACGAAGGACCAACTCCAAAAGCGATACTATAGGGCAAAAAACCCGAAGGCACAAATCCGAAGGCAACAAACCATAGTGGCGAAGGTCCGGAGGCCCAGTACTGGACACCACTAACTGGCAATATGTGTCACAAACCCCTCGGATAGGAACTCGCAAAGTGTTAACGTATGTCCCATACCACACGTTCGCACAAAACGGTTTACTAAACGTTAGTCAATTCCACACTCAAAGCAGTACAAAGTTTACCTCATCTCATCGGTAAACCAGACCCGAAGGTCAAAACGATCAAACGAATAGATTAGGAATTAACTGAAAAGATAAACGCACGTTTTCATAGCACACGTTTTATCTAATCGTTTAATTCTCCTCCCTCTTCGCTCGAAGTGCAAAATTGTGTGTTTTATATAGAAATTAAGTTGAAGAAAACGAGTTTTAGGAATGTTTCGAAATCGCTTTAGAAATTGCCTTTGAAATTCTCTTATTATAGAGTATATAATTTTTATACAAAAATAATATATAATAATAATTTCAAAAGACCATTTATTTGGAAAAAAAATTAAAACACATTATAATACCTGTGTATGAAATCCAGAAAGAAATATCAAGAAAACATCGAAATAAAGGAAATTACACCAAGTATTATCCGTTTAAAACAAGCTGCGACTCAATATTTGACAGCAGGTTTGAACAAGTTAACTGTGTCAAAATGACTTAAAATTTTGTAGGAATTTAGTTCAATATTTCTACTTCAATCTGCAAAAAGAATCATTCAAATCCGATTTGAAACGATGAATCTGTGTCGTTTCAAAGTTGGACCAAAACAAGGTTTTAAACACTAAATTATAGCAACTGCGAGTACAAGTTCGACAGCAATTTCGAAATAGCAAAGGAACCCAGATTATCATGAAAATTTGCTGGAATGTAATTCAATATACCCACTTCAATCTGCATAAAGAATTACTCAAATTCGATTTGAAACGAATGAGTTATGCTGTCTCAAACATGGACTCAGGCCATGTTTGCAACAGTTCAAAAACCAAAAATGTACAGGCCTGAAACCATCATGGGTTCAACTTCCAGGCTTGAAACAGAGGACCAAATTAACTTGGATTGAGCTAAAAATTTGTATGTATATACTAGAGAACTTCTTCTTTCAAAAAAAAAAGAATCATTGAATTCCAATAATAAATGAATGAGTTATGATTTCTCAAACATGAACTAAGGCCATGTTTGCAGCAACACAACAAAATGTGTACAGGTAATTTCCAGGCTGTGCATTGATTTTGCAGCATGGTTTTCAGGTATCAAACGAAATAGTTTTGCAATGAAAATTTTCAGATATATACTACAACATATAGGCTATCAACTGAAGAAAATCAGGCAGCATTTCGTTGCTGGAATTGGGAGAAAATGACGTGCAAAGTGACACCCAAACTCAGTTTTCACAGAAACAGCATGAACATAAAATCAATAAATTGAAGCCATTTTTGGCTAGATTTTTGGCATTTTGAAGCATGGGTTCAACTAGCATTTGTGAGTTTTGATACTCACCTTTGATTTTCGATAGCAAATACCCGAATTAATGGAGAAAGATTGAAGCTTGGGTTGAATTTGAGCTTCTTCAGCCTGTAAAACTATGAAACAAGTGCATGCAAGAAGAAAGAAAGTATTAAACAAACAATCATTTACAAATTTGGACTTTTGATGAAATATTAGGTTTTAGATTTTGATTACCTGTAGATTTAGCTTCAAATTGATTTTTAAAACACTCAATTTGAGTTTGATTTGATGATTTTTGGCTAGGGTTTGTAAGAGGAAATGAGTTTCTTAAGTTTTGAAGCTTCTGGTTGAAGGAGAATGAAGGTACATACTTCATTTCTTTCTCTTTTCCGGTTTACTAACAGGTTGGGCAAGGTACTAATGGGCTAAGACCCATTAATCAAAAGAAAATAAAAAGGCTAAGGTTATATATTCAACACTTAAATCAAAAGGCTTCATATTTACATTATATAAAAGAACAAAGCCATTTTCTTCCACTTTTCACACAAATAAAAATTTATAAACTTACAAACATAACCAGTAAAATATTTCCCATCATATGAAAAGATTAATTTTTTATTTTTAAAACAATTTTATTATTAAAAACCTTAATTTACAACAATACACTATTTTCACCAATAAATACAAAAGTCCACATTATTAACTTCTAAAATTCAACAAAAATACTTTTCTCACTTAGAAAAATATTTCAAACCATTTCCAAACCTTGTTTATAACCAAAACATATTTTAAAAACCAATTTCCACCTTTTTATTTAAATAAACCACCTTTAAAATTAATTATTTCTTTTAAAAATTACTAAAAGAAGCAAAATGACAATAATTAATAAAATTATTGCACTATCACTAAATAAAAATTATTTCTCATTTATTTAACTCAAACCACAATAAAGAGGCTTCTAAAACTTTATTCTCACATTTTATTCCCAAAATTCATTGTTTATTTCAAAAAAACAATTTAAAACTCCAATTGTATTTAATTCTCAATATTAAATTATAACTACCATTATAATTTAATATTAACAGGTAATCACTAAAACCAGGGTTGTTACAAGGAGCCTCTGAAATTCTAACGCCGGAGGCTGGTAGAGATACAATTACAGATTTCCATCTCGAAGATTTATGACGTTTGTGTGCAACTGCCTTGCCTTTTCTCTTTCCCTTTGAACCTTGAAGATTGTCAGAAGGCCCAGCCACAGGTTCGTCATTCGTAGGTGTATGTTCTTCATCACCTTCCTCAGCAATTACGACCCTGGGCGCTTTGCGCTTTACCCGCTTCATCGGGGTCGCCCTTAGCGTTCCTTCAAGCCTTATGCTTTGGTTTCGTTCAATAAGCCCAACAGTTCTCAAGTTTTGATCTGTTAGCACCGAGTCTATGTCTCTCATTTCGCTTGGCACTTCTTGAAGGACCCGCATAATTTGTTTAAAATGCACGCCCTCGGGTCGTGGAATTGCAGCTGTAAGGAAAGAAGACATTAGTTTTAATATCAGCTACGATTATCTCGTTAACTACTGGAAAATATTGCTGCACTTACGTCTGACTAACCATCGACTAGCAAATCCTGCAGGGCATCAGATATAGAACCACTCGGTTTTAAAGTAACTCAGTCTGGTCCAGGAGCCGGTCACAACTTGACAATTCCTGACTGCCTCTAGGAATGTGAATGAGGGACTATATCCACGACTCTTAATGTTGAATAAGTATCTAATTTCGATCGGGATCGGAGGTCGGAAAAGATGCTCCATAAATACAATGAACAGACTGTTGAGCAAAGCATATCCATTCAGGTGTAACTGTGATGGGGTGATTCCAAAAAAGGACAACACTTCTCTAATATATTGATTAAACGGAGGAAGTGTTCCCACTGTACATGCATGGCGATTAAGGGCGGTAAACCCTTCCGGGGGCGCGTGCGGTCTATAATCCGGTCCCGGTAATAGGACGTCGTCCAACGATAAACCATGCCTTAGACATATTCGTCCCAGCATATCTTGGGAGACGTTAGACAGCACAAAGTCTTGTGGATTCATGATAAACTGGCACCAAGCAACTCGTCCGGAGCTGGATCTATAACTTCGGCCGTGATGGCCGGTGTCTCTAGGACAAAAGGGGATGAACTCCGAAGCTCATTCTGTTGAGAACTTGTGGATTCCATAGCTAATCAACTTATTAAAAACCATCATTAGATGATAATAAGCCCGTGTGTTCCCTAGTGTGAAGTGTGTGAATGTGTTGTGCAGTGGAGTGCTACGTGATACTTGAGAAATTCTATAGAGATTGAGTAAATATTCAAACGACGAGACTTCAGAATTCGACGGGAGTGACCGTCATCGCTGACCGTCACAACCGTGTCATCCAGGCTTTAGAGACCGATCCGAGCTAAAGTTTATTAAAGTTTTGTTAAGTTAAGGTTCCATCGACGAGCTTCGAAAGGCAATCAAGTATGCAGAGAAACGGTCAAGTCCTGGATGAAGCTCGTCGGAGTCAGGTGTTCAAATGTGCAAGAGGTTTCAGGTTCATTAATTGTATCGATCGCAAAAACCCTAGTTCGTAACGATCAGTTTCGTATCCATCAGGGTACGAGTTCACATCGATCAAGTAAATTGTCGTCGTATCGATCTCCTGGCATGTAGTTCGTATCGATCGGGAACGTCGGATTTCGTATCGATCAAATGCAACCCCTTCGTATCGATCATCAAGTTCGGAGCATTCGTATCGATCACCTCAAGTCGGTACAAAACTCCATCATCAGTCGATACGAAGACTTCCATTTCATCATCTCGAAGTCCTATGATCTGGATCGATTCGAACGATCCATCACCCTTCCATCATCGATATGAAAGAAAAACTCATCCATATTCATGCAGATCCATCTATTCGTATCCCTTTACCTTTCTTCTTCCCCAAACTGCTCAAACATCATGGCAGTTTTCTTTGACCTCGCTCCGGCCACCCTCGACCACCGATTCACCAAAATCAGTCACAAAGGCATATAAAATGGCATAAGAATTTGAGTCCCATCGTTCAAAGTAATTGATATAGGTTAATTACCTAATTAGAGCAAGTGATTCAAGGAATTAATGGGTTGATGGGTTGACGAGGGTTTTCTTTTCTCGAACACTTGAGCAATTCGAAGAAAATGACTAAGGGCCTAGTTCGAGCCGAAGGCAAGATTCTATCTTCGAGTTTTTCAGTCGATACGAAGGCTATAGGAATAATGGGCAAGTAAAAAAATTCTAAGTACGAAACGGTATTTATATGCACCCAAGGAAAGAAGAAAAACGATTCATCTCCCGGTCATTGCAACCGATTTCGACAGGTTTCTCCTCAAAGCAATACGAAGGAGTTATTCGTATCCATCCACTCAGGTCCTATCGATACGAAACCTGCAATAATTACTTATCTGAATCACTGGATCCTACCGATACGAAACATGTACTTCGTATCCACTGCTTTCGAGCCTGCAGAAATTCAAATCCACATGAAATGCATCGATACGAATTTCTCTATTCATATCCATCAACACACAGCCCACGAAGACTCGTATCCATCGATACGAATAGTACCTAGAGGACCAACTGCTCTATTTGTATCCCTCCTAAGTCCATCAATACGAAATTTACTTTCATTCATCCCGAACCGATCCAAGAGAGGATCGATACGAAGGGACATTTCAAAACAACCATCCAGCGTTGTTACAATTTGAATTTCATGTTGGTTCAGTAGAGGATCAACACGAAAATTCAATAAAAACTTGACAACGACCTTCGGACGTGCAAACGAGAAAAGAGTCAAGCTAACATACGTGCAGGTATGTCGAACTAATATTCAATGTTTAAAATTCACAGGAGTTGGATTCTCACCTGATGACAATAAATACGACAAACAACAGGTCACTATCATTTATCACTCAGTTACAACAGTGCACGGTACAACAATTGGCAGTCAACAGTTCATATTACTGAAAAATCAATCAAAGGTTATATCTTTCGATGAGAAGACAACAACCGTTCAACAAATCAGATAATGTTATTCAGAATAAAGATTGCAGCTTTTCAAAGCACGTCATGTTCACAGAAAACGTACTTTGGGGGGCAAATGTTATCCCGCCTTTTGGCAAGACCGTGGTACCAAAGACTTAACTGAAAACCGAGAATAGTTATCCCGAGGATTAGTCATACACAAGTTCACTATGGATGTCGATCAGGCTTTTAAATCTCCCCGAGATGGCCGAGATGAAAAATCCGAGATATCAGCCAAAATCCAAGATTTGGCAGCCTATTTAGTTATAAGTGTTTTAAATATCGCCCGAGATAGCCGAGATATTTTCCCGAGATATTGGCCAAAATCCGAGATTTAAAACACTGATGTCGATAAATTTTATCCGAGTCTAGATCAAGCTACAATTGACATGATAGGACCAGCAAAGCTATAAAAGCCAACGTTCCAAGTTTCAAGTCAATCGGAGTTCGTATGCTCGAGATATGGTCGATACAGCTCAAGTGATCAAGTCGTTCGTATCCATCGAATAACCATGTTCAAGTCGATCTGTTCGAATCCATCAATAACCACCCTATTCGTATCCATCAAGAAACCGGTGAAAGTCCTTCTTCGTATCGTTCTTGTTCGAATCCATCAAGTGCACTCGTCTTAGTATCGATCAGGGGAACTGCGCTCTTCGTATCCATCAACTGAAAGGCCTTGTTCGTATCCATCATGCCTCGATCGTTCGTATCCATCAAATTGGTTCATCTTCGTATCGATCAATTGGAGTCAATTCACATCGATCCCAATCGCACAGTTTGTATCGATCAATTATCGATATGAACAAAATGGCCCTCAGCTATCGGTACAAAATAGCCCATGAGTATCGATACGAACAAAGCCACGACAATCGATACGAACAGAGTAACTTTGATTGATACGAACAAGACCAAGTCAAATCGATACGAACGAAGCGCAAATATTGGGAAGACTCGATCGATTCGGAATAAACTTTGGATCGATCCTAAAAGCAAGCGTCACGTCGATTGGCATCACGTGCATGATCATCGGTACAAAATGATTGGTTCGAACAGCATCGATGTGAAGAGAACGACAACCGAAAAACACAAATTTGTATCAATCATAACTCAGAATCTACAAATCCAGATTCTACCAAATTTTCACAGGAGCTTGTGTACATCATCAACAATGTTCATGCTCAATTTCGACTCGATTGGGCCAAATCCTGATCGATATGAAATTCGTTCGTATCGATCACCGGCCGAGTGCAAACCACATGGGATCGATCGCATGGGCCCATCCACGTGCCAGAAGAGGTCTCCCGAGATCTGAGCGAGATATTTGCAGTCTACGCCTATAAATAGCATCCCAGAGCCTACAGAAAAAGGATCCTTTTGCTCTTTGACGTCCAGACTCTGCCAAATTCACCACTGTAATCGAATTTCACTGTTGTACTCGATATTTACTGTTGTAATCCGCTGTAACCAGCAAGCAAAAGTTAATGAAGATCAATCATTTCATAGTGGACATAGGAAACACGCCGAACCACTCTAAGTCTCTGCATTCTTTTGCTGTTTTTCTGATTATTGTGTGAAGTGTTTGTTAGATAATCCTCTTTTTACATTTATTTTTTCATTTTATCTCTTTAAAACCTTCCAAAGAGTGTTGTGCCTAATTTTGGTACAAACATAAAGGTATATTGATATTTCTAAACTATTAGTAAACAACACATTGTTGATTTTAACGATGTACTTGTGTTAAAATCAGCCTTAGTTGTTTTAATACTCAACATTGTATTAATAAATGATGTCTTTTATAGTAAGTATAAAAGATGTTGGGAATGTCCCAAATGATATGCAAGTACACCTTATTAAAATGTTTAATATGGAACATGTAAGATTGATTTCGTTGCATTGGCAAAAGGAATTATCATACATGTTGTGTTGTCTACGATATCATGATTTGTTTATGCATTTGATACGTGAAGTAAATATCAAATCCAAATTGATATCACTAAATGGTTGTTTGAAGTGTTCTCGTGTATTTATAAAACACTAGAGAATTGTTTACAGAAACAAAAACTCCTTATGAAGGAGTGTTCGAACTCAAACTTCATAAGTCATATTGAGTATAGTATGTCAATAATAAATTCAAGTTAAGCATCTTTAAGTTGGAAATATTCCAAATAAAAGACTGTGGCTTATTCAATGAAAAAAGGCTACGTACATCGCCATGAATATTGCCGTAAAAATGTACATAAAATTATAAGTGCACAAATTTATAACTGAGCCGATTCCAAATGTTGAGAATCTCCTAACATTGTTATATGATAGCAATGTCGTGATATGGTTCATAATAGAACTTAGAGCTCATTAGAGGTCGAGAGACATACTTCGAATTGTTCCACGTGATAAAGCAGTTTATCACCGTCGGAGAGAGTTGATTGATATAGTAGATAATTGAAACATAATAGCATACCCGTTCACAAAGGGAATAACCCAACTGGTTTTGAGAAACTGATTGGAGAAGTTGGAATAAGATTCCATAATTGACCCCAAGTGCAAGTGGGAGATTGATAGAGTTAGGGGTATTCCCTAGGGGCAATTATGTAATTTGTTACATATATCTAACTCGTTGAAATTTTTTTTTCATAATAAAGGTGTTTCTTTCTATTATATACTTGATGTAATGTGGTTATATTAATTAATTAATTTAGTTAAAAGTATATTTAATAGAAATCCATAAATGGCATATTTTGTGATAGTAGTGACAAAGTGTTGTAACCATAAGTAATTTATCACAATAAAACAAATATACCGTTTTAAATGTTCCTAGTCAAGATGCATCAAGACTGGATATCAATGTATCCGTTGAGACTAGAGTATGTAACGCTCTCCAAATGTTGGGCAGTATATTACTCATGACCGTTGGAGGCACCTAGAGGTTACGTACTAATAGTTATTGGATAACTATAGAATGACTCACTCGATAGTTTTCTGTTGGTTAATATAACTAAGGTCAAACAAAAAATATCGATGCAACTGATTTGCACAGTTCTCTCGACTTGAGAATACTGTGGATCTTTAATATGAAAGCTCTACTTTTATTATAGTCAAATCATGGATAGTTAGGTCAAGTGGAAGTATTGGAAGTGAAGCACTATTCAAGTGAGGATTCGTCTCCTCGGTTATATAGGGTTAGTATCATGGTCAACTGAAGTCAACTCAAAGTCAAAGTCTCTGGCCAGAGCATTTCGGTTAATAATAATTGTTATTATTGAACCAAGGACTTTTTGTTTGGACAATAAAGTTGAATGTGGGTGATATTGGAAATTTTGACCATTACCAAATTCCATAAATACAAAGTGATATAATTTTGATAAAGAGAATTAGTGTAAATAATTGTCGCTATTAGATACCGCATATAATAAGTAAGATTGGATTTTACCAAAAGATGTGTAAGTGATGAATTTAGCCAAAATGTCACACCGCCTGCTAAGTGATGGGTGAACGTCAATATTTGAATTGTTAAATATTAATCGCTGACTAAATTTACACCTTTGAATCGCACAACCGTAATGATGAATTCTCTGAAAAACCACATGATTTAATTAATTTATAAAAAGTTGTAAATTGATTAAATTAATTAGTATTTGAGAAATATTAATTATTATTTATTTTATTGATGTTTGGGAGTTATTTGTAATTATATGCATTTATAAAAGTTATATTTGCACGCATTGATATGTGATATCATTGTAATTTAATAAAAGATAATTACATGCGTTAATTTATGGAATCTTATGTCATTTGATGGCACGTAATTTTCAGTCATACTATGTAAAGAAATAGGAGTGAAAAGAGAAAGTTATTCAAGAGAATTAATTAGAGAAGTTTTAATTAAAGAATGGGAAAGGTTTCCTTTTTTCAAAAAAAACATATTCTCTAATTCATTCTGTACGTATAAGAGTTTCTAATTTTTCATTCTTCTTTCTATAAATTTTCTGGTTCTCTCCTTCCGGAATGGATGAAAATATGAGATCTTCCATGGCTTCAATTATTCCTAAAATCAAATACAAATAAAATCAGTTATGAAAAGTGGTTTATTTCTCTTGATCCTTGCAACATCTGAAGGATGATTTCTGAATCTAGGAGATTTGATTCAACATTCAAGGTGCAAACAAAACCACTGTTTCTCTATATAAAATAGGACTCGTCATTTTATTTAACAATGGACTCAATACCCTCTGACCATATGCATGTACCCTTGTACACACACAGCACGCACACTCCAAACACATGCACGTACACGCGCAGCTAAGGTGGAGGCTCGGTGTTTGTGGGGAGAGGAAGCGGTGGAGTGTGTGTGGTCGGAGGGAGACGTAGCGCGCTGGAGTGGGCGTAGGCGAGGGTCTAGCAGGGAGCGGCAGAACTGGTTCGGCATGGGATCCAACGGAGGCTGGGAGGTCGCGGGGTGGTGGCAGTCGTGTGGAGGCGGTGGCGGAAGGTCACGGTGGGGTGTAGGTAGCGTAGGCGAAGGGAAGGGGCATGCAGTGTTTGGACGTGGGCTGGTGGCGCGGTCGGAGGGAGGCGGTGTAGGGCTGGATGAGGCGGAGTTCGTGCAGGTGGGTCTGGGAGGCGGTGTTGGGCTGGATGAGGCGGAGTTCGTGCAGGCGGGTCTGGGAGGCGGTGTTGCTGGCATGGGGTGGTGGGGTCGTGCAGGAGGAGGGGGAAACAAAAAGGAAATGGGGAGAAGAATACAGTGAAAGTTGTATTGGCAAGCTTGGTTTTTTTCTCTTTTTCAGAAAGAAAAGAATGAGAAGAATAAAGGAGATGGGAATTATCTGGCGGGTTGCACTCATGAAGTGAAACAATGGAAAGAGCTGAAGCACTATATTCTTTTTAAGTTTTCCTCAAATTCCCAATACCAATAAATTTCAATTTTCGAAAACCGAAACGCCACAACTTTTCCACTGTTAACCCCCAGCTACCAACCAACTTAATTAATTATCAGTTGAGATTATGATTTCAAATTCAAGTAGATATGGTTTAAAGAATTTGGGCTGAAATTGTTTACCCGGTCCGCCCGAAACGATTCAATTAACGCGACGATTTCCGATGGACACCAATTTGCACGACTGAATATACCGTTTTGATCAACGCGACGAGGCGATCAAAATGGTATATGGATATCAGTGGTACGATTGAATTATAAAAATTCGAATTTTTTACTAGCGGAAAGTGCAGCAAAAACGCAGAAAAATAAGATCGATGGAGCTAAAGAAGTCCGAATTTGGAAAAACGAAAAATGACGTCTTGCTCAGAAGATGGTTTAGAATTTTTCTATGTAAAAATATTCAAGTTCGGAAGATAAAAATTTTCACACTTTAAAATGAACTGATTTACAATAAAACGCGAACGAAATTTTCTATGATATTTTACACCGAAACTTTACCCATACCTATAACTAACTAGGCGCATTTTATAAACAAAGTTTGGGAGTTAATCGAGACCGTATGTAAGTTTCACATTTTTATATTAAAATAATGGTTTTAAGATTTTTAAATTGGGTCAGAAATTCAGGGTCGTTACAATCTCCCCCACTCAAAACTTTTCGTCCTCGAAAAGGAACGAGACGGGAGAGGTAGGAAAGAACCAAGCAGAAAAGTCAAGGTAGATTTTAAGAAAATTGGATTTGTACCTGAAATTAGTAATTCGGGGTTTGAATCCCGAATACTATCCTCAGTTTCCCATGTGCAATCTCGCTCATCTGCACTCCACTGGACTTTGACGAGATTTACAGACTTCCTTCTAAGTTGCTTTGTCTCACGATCGACTATCCAGAGTGGCTTCCGCTCAATAGTCAAATCAGGCTCGATAACTATCTCTCCAACTATGTGGTGGGAATGGTCATAGATGGATCGCGCACAACTTTGCGAAGGTGTGAAACGTGGAACACATTGTGCACACCGGCAAACTTTTCTAGCAATGAAATTCTATAGGCCAAGGTTCCAACCCTTTCCGTAATCTCAAACGGGCCAACAAATCTGGGAGCAAGCTTTCCCTTCCTTCCAATCGAATAACATTCTTCAAAGGCGACACTTTCAGAAATACTTCGTCTCCTACACTGAATTCGAGATCCCTCCTCCTCCTGTCAGCGTAGCACTTCTGTCTATCTTGTGCCGTCTTAATCTTCTTCCTGATTTCTTCAACTTTCTTGGAAGCTTCCATAATCATTTCCGAACCAAACACTAATCGGTCACCAGACTCAATCCAACAAGCTGGCGATTTGCACGGCCGTCCATATAAGGCTTCGAAAGGTGCCATACCAATGCTTGCCTGATTTATTAAAGATGATTAATTCAAATTCCAATATACTTATTCAAATTTGAAATTCAATTTCTTTACTTGGTAACTATTATTATAAGTGAATTCAACCAAATGAAGATGGTCTTCCCAAGATCCACCAAAGTCTATAATACAGGCTTGGAGAAGGTCTTCCAAAATCTAATTCACCCTCTCAGTTTGGCCATCTGTCTGAGGATGATAAGCTGTGCTCAGATTCAGTTTGGTGCCCAAAGTATCCTGAAATGCTTTCCAGAATTTACTAGTGAAAATAGGATCTCTATCGCATACAATACTGGATGGTACACCATGAAGTTTAACTACTTCTCTCATGTATATCTCGGCCAAACTCGAAGCAGTACGAGTGGTCTTGACTGGAATAAAATGAGCGGATTTCGTCAATCTATCGACAATCACCCAAATGCTTTCGTTACCCTTTCTAGTCCTTGGTAGCCCATCAATAAAGTCCATAGAAATCTGCTCCCACTTCCAACCTAGAATATCTAGAGGTTGAAGCAAACCTGCCATCTTTCTGTGATCAGCTTTAACTTGTTGGCAAGTTGTGCATCTGCTAACATAGGTGGAAATATCACGCTTCATCCCACTCCACCAATATAGCTTCTTCATATTTTGGTACATCTTGGTGACTCCTGGATGAAATGAAAGCGAAGATTGATGGTTTTCTCTTAGCACTTCCTGTCTTAGACCATCAACATTAGGAACACAAATACGATTGTCAATTCTCAAGACACCATTACCATCAACTTGTGCACCCAATTTATTATAAGCATTTCCAACTCTTCCGAGAACTATTTCTTTAATGCGATAGAGCAACGTGTCCTCATATTGCCTGGCGATAATGCGATTCATAAGAGCTGGGGAGACGACGAGCTGGAATAACATTCCCTCAACAAGATTACAACATGCCATTGCTTGGTTTCTGCTGAAAGCATTGGCTACAGCATTTGCTTTCCCCGGAGTGTAGTTAATATCAAGATCATATGTAGCTAGAAATTCGAGCCATCGGACTTGTCTCTGATTCAAATCCTTTTGCGAGAAGATATATCTCAATGACTTATGGTCACTAAATAACTCGAATTTTGTTCCCAATAAATAGTGCCTCCATAGCTTAAGAGCAAATACAACCGCAAGAAGCTCTAAATCGTGCGTTGCATAATTTTCTTCATGGGTCTTTAACTGACGACCCGCATAGGCAATAACCTTTCCTTTCTGCATTAAAACTGCTCCTAATCCATCCCGGAAGGCATCCGTATAGACAGTCAATCCTTCACTACCGTCCATAACTGTAAGAACTGGGGAAGAGGTCAACTTCCGCTTCATCTCATTGAAAGCTGCTTCACACTTTTCACTCCAGATAAATTTTACATTCTTTCTGGTCAGTGCGGTAAGTGGTGCGGCAATCCAAGCAAAATTTTCTATAAATCTACGATAATAGCCGGCCAAACCCAAGAAGCTACGAATATCTGTAGGAGTTTTGGGAGTCTCCCGATCCTGCAAATTCAAGGAATTCGAGTTTAGATAGTGATGAGATGTTTAGATAGAATTGGCAAGTAAGGATAGACTTACATTGATTACGGCAATCTTAGCTGGATCGACCGAAATCCCATTCTCCGAGACAATATGGCCAAGGAACCGAACTTCATCTTTCCAAAAGTGGCATTTTGAAAACTTGGCTTTTAGCTGATGACTACGAAGAGTTTCAAGAACAAAAGCCTAATGTGACCTATGTTCTTTCTCATCCTTAGAGAAGACGAGAATATCATCGATGAAAACAAGAATGAACTTGTTAAGAACATCCCGGAAAACTCTATTCATTAAGTCGACGAAATAAGCTGGAGCATTAGTAAGACCGAACGACATAACCAGCCATTCAAAGAAACCATTTTCAGTGCGGAAAGCTGTTTTAGGAATACTCTCCTCAATAATTCTGAGTTGGTGAAAGCCGGTGGCCAGGTCGAGTTGGGAGAAAACTTTAGCTTCATGGAGCTAGTCGAATAGATCGTTGATGCGGGGCATCAGATATCTGTTCTTGTGTGTGAGCTTGTTTAGCTCTCTATAATCCACACACATTTTGAGAGAACCATCAGATTTTGTGATGAATACAACTGCAGCTCCCCATTCTGAATAACTTCGCTGTATCAAGCCTTTAGCAAATAAATCTTCAATCTGAACATTTAATTCTGCCTTTTCTTTAGGAGCCATTCTCCTGGGAGGGAGAACTACTGGTCGAGCGCCATGGATAAGATCAATGCGGAATTCGATTTCCCGCGGAGGTGGTAGAGAATTGACTTCTCCAAACACTTCAGAAAAGAATTGAACAACGGGAGTAGAGCTTAGTTCCTTTGGATGAGAGTCAATATAGAATATAACTCCCAGCACATTCTTGAGGTGACTTACCTTTAATAACTAAAGGTATACTCTTGTCGTCAATTAAAGAGACGGTTTGGGATTTGCAAGAGATAACGGCTTCGAATTTTTGTAGCCAGTCAATACCTAATAGGATATCGAATGCCTCGAATCCAAGGACATAGAAATCCCAAGTGAAACGGTGCGTGCCATACATAAGCGTGACATATTTGCATACCATTTTTAGGTTAGCGGGTCCTCCAATGGGATTTGATACACATAAGAAAGTAGATGCAAGGATGGGTTCCAATCCAAGTTTATTGCATAAATCAATAGATATGAAACTATGTGTTGCTCCGGTATCAAATAGAACTTTAACGGGTAAAGTATGCAACATAAAAGTACTCTGTAATGTACCTTGGTTATCACTAGGAGAAGGTGGGGTAGGTGGATCACGGGTGGAAGAAGTCATAGAAAATACTCCAGATGTCTTTCCCTTTTGATGCATGGGGCAATCCTTCTTGAAATGGCCAGGCTGCAAACAGACATGGCAGAGGTTGTTCCTGGTATCCTGAGGTGGAGGAATGGCGGCACCGACAGATGTTGGACAACTGTTGGCATAGTGAACCTTTTGGTTGCACTTGAAACGGGTGATGGAGGACAAGTCAATGGGCTTCTTCTGAGAATAGCCAAGCCCGGTTGTCTTCTGCCAGTTCTTCTTCTGTTGCTCAAAGTTTGGCTTCCTCTTCCCAGCCTGACTAGAGGGTGGATAAGTAACTGGAGCCTTGGTGGCTGATGTTCCCTTCGGCTTTCCCTCATACCTAAGAGCAAAATCCATCAACTCGGTGAAAGTGCCATGGACATGAGCTGTGAGGAGATCGTAATACTCTGGACGTGCTCCATGGATGAATTTCTCATTCTTCAGCAGTGGTGTATCAATCAAGCCAGGTCCGAACTTGGAGAGTTCGTTAAACTTTCTTTCATACTCGGAGAAAGTCATGTTGCCCTGCTTGAGGTCCATAAATGATCGATAAAGCTGGGCCTTTCCGGCAGTTGGCATCCATTGAGCCATAAAGGAATCCCTATTTACAAGCGATATAAGATGAGTCAAAATTTGACGAGATAGAAGGAATAAATTTGGATGTAATTCATATAGATTTCTACCTAAACTGAGCCCAGGTGATAGTTTCCTCGTCAGTACGGAAGGTGACTGACTCCCACCAATCCTGTGCCGCATCCTGAAGCTGCCAAGCGGCCAATTGACGCTTCTGCGCATCAGTAATATCAAGACCAGTGAAGATCCTTTCCAGGCTCTTCAGCCACTGTTGTGCTCCAATGATGCTCTTGGAACCAGAGAATTTTATGCCGCCAAGCTGGGTGTATTCCTTGCTAAGAGTAGAAAACCTGACTACAGGAGCTGGGGCACGTGGTTCGGGAGCATTTCCTCTACCCCCACCTCTAGCGTTCCTTCTGGTACTCATCCTGGAATACCAAAAGTGATTTAGAATCAAAGGTAGAAATTTATAGAACTTAAGGAAATTATAATCAAACGAATTCAATAAGAAGGATGGAATCAAAGGATATGGATTCTACAATGATTCTCCTCATTCTAGGGTTTGGTTACCCTATCTCTAATAAGCTTTAAAACTCCACAGGCTAAGGTTTTCGGGAACCAAAGCTCTGATACCAACTGTAACAACTCGTATATTTGTACCATTTAAATTGACAATAATCCACGCATGTCAACTTAAATAGTACAAAACATGAATCATTAATGGAGTATATGTATATAAATGATAATCATCACAGAGTCACAGAAAATACATCATAACAGAATAGTGCAGCGGAATTACAACATACTCATAAGAGTAGTTCATGAAGCTACCCATAAATACAACAATGTCTCGAATAAAATAAAATAGAACAACATAGATGTCCAATAGAAAGAACAATACTGATAAAGTAAAGATAATGATAGTCTTCGGTCTTCAGCTCCAAGTAGAACAGCAACAGCAATCCTCAGTCTGATCCGAGCATAAACATAAACAAACACTCGAATCAGGACATATATTCTTATACAAATAATATGGTTCAAAATTTGAAATAACAATAACTCAAAGATGAATGGAATAAACATCTTTCAGGATCCGATAAACTATTTAAGTAGTAATGTACGATAAATAGATAATGTCTAACAGTAAAGTAAAATATCAAGATACTGTTAAGGAGTCACCATTATCCCCCTTAACACATTTTTATATAGCATTACAGACTATACAGCACTGTAAACTCCACTGTAAACTAGTGGGATATCAGGGAGTACTCCATAGGTATAATACAAAACAAATTCGTAGTGGTCGCGTATATGGGAATACAAGTATGACAAGGCACATGAGGCAATACCCAAGGTAGTGAAACTACCGTTTGCCTGATCCGAACTGGTGAGAACGCATCATCGCAACGATCGCAACACCGTGAAACAACACTCCCAAATCAAGAGTGCACACCAATCAATCACAAAGTAATGAGTAGTTTATGAAGAAGTGTGTTCGCTCGAGGTAGCTAACCCCATTTGGCCCGGCACGGCTCCTGTTTTAGTCATTTCCAATTTGACACAAGTGTCAAGGCTATCCATTATCGTTCACTTTCTTCAATCATCAACGTACGTCAATCCAACCACTTCATTCTGGATCACTCTCCGCGTATAGTTATTAAAGTGGTATTCGGTTTAGACAGTGAGTATATCCCTAACTGATTCCGGTCTCTTTAATAACCTTCGTAATTATTTTACCGATTGGTCGATTAATATATTTCAAAACCAAATCAATTTCAATTTAAATTAAAATTTGTAAACCAACATTCCATTTGTCTTTCCAAAACGATTTCCATAACTTACGTTTCAAAACTTCCAAATTACCATTTCAAAATCTTATAATTCAAATCAAATATAAATTTAAGACAATTCAAGTATTCATTTGAATTCGTATATAAGTTTCATCCCGACATCATTTAAATTAATTTAATTTAACATTCAAATCAATTTAAATTCATTAATCGATTTCATTCAATATTCCTTAAGTAAATTTATCATTCAAATAATTTCTATTTAACTTCCAATTCATTAAATCAATTACTTAAGTTCAACTTCATTATATCAAAGCTTCAAATTGAATTAAATTAGATTCGTCAAATCAAATTCTTTAGATTTACAAGTCTTACATTAATTTCAATAAATCACATTTTATTTCTTGTTAAAGAAATTCAATTACACTTATTTATTTACTTAGTTACAAATTTCAAAACTCAATTAATAAAGAAACTTAATTTCACTTATTCAAGAAGTTCAATTTCATTTATTAAAGCATTCAATTATATTTAATTATTAAATAATTCAATCTTATTTAATTATTAAATAATTTCAAAACTTAATTATTTACAATTTCAACACTCAATTATTAATTAAATTTAAAACAACGTTCTTTCATCAACTACTATGTTACTATTTTGATTCAGATTGTTAAATATTAACATTTTCCTTCATTAAAATTTCAAGTTCCAACTTCATTTCAAAAACTTATCATTTATTCAAATAAAATCTTTATTTTATTTTTAAATCAAATTATTGACCAATCGGGTTTTATTTAATTCTCTATCCTAAGTCAAAGTTTAATTTGGGTATTTATCATTTCAACCCGATTCCATTTCAATTCAAAATCAAAGCATAACAAAGGGAACTTGCAGTGTGATAACTGGGATGGTGTCAAAGTAAATAAACAAGCAATAACAACAATCAATAACAATCCAGCAATTTATTTAAATAATCCCGAAATAATCGTATTAATTTACATTTGTTATTTATGCAAATTAATATAATTATTCCTAGAATCTACACTATCATTTTATGTAGATTAAAGATTATTACACTAACAGTTTTCACTTGATATTTATTGTTCAATTTATACTACATCGATTTATACAACATACGATCAATGGTTCACGGTGTAATTTACACTATTTCTACGTGTCGATTTATTTAACGTTGAAGGGTCAAATTTAACTAATCAATATTCAATATATGAAGGGGTCAAGTTTTGCTAATCAGTATTCAACATAAATAATCTATTTTAAATTGTTAACCATCCTATATTAAATTTTATTGCATATTATATCTCACTAAAATAATTATTTACATCCAATTTCAACATCACATAACAACCATTCATAAATCAACTTGTATAAGAATATAAGTCGTGAAAATTAATTCACCTTTCCTGGATAAAGAAATTTGACTGCGAAGCACAAAGAAGCACGAAAGAAGTCGGTACAACACGAACGAACAGAACACTGCAATTATCGTCAAAAGAAAACAATATAAATTTAAGTGAACATTCATATATAATTTATGAAATTATATAGATGCGCTTACCAAATGACGAAGAGAAGAAGGAAAGCTGAGAAATTTGGCGTTGCTGCAAATGAAACTCAAACGGTTGCTGTAACAACAGAGAAGAAAAACGGTTACTATATTTCAGTAACAAAATAGATGCTGTGTAAATGCTCTTTTTTAGCAACAATTGAAAGTGACAGTACACTGTCAACTTCATTCATTTTTTTTAGACGTGTTGTTTCTTTTTTCGAAACCGAGACTTCATTTTCCTTTTCAGACATTAACTCATTCTTTATAAACAGTGACTCATCCTCGGTACTTCTCCAATGCCAGCATACGATTTGCAAACAAAACCATTGTTTCTCTATATAAAATAGGACTCATCATTTTATTTAAAAATGGACTCAATACCCCCTGACCATATGCATGTACCCTTGTACACACACAACACGCACACTCCAAACACATGCACGTACACGCGTAGCTAAGGTGGAGGCTCGGTGTTTGTGGGGAGAGGAAGCAGTGGAGTGTGTGTGGTCGGAGGGAGACGTAGCGCGCTCGAGTGGGCGCAGGCGAGGGTCTCGCAGGGAGCGGCAGAAC
Organism: Allium fistulosum; assembly: GCA_030737815.1. Taxonomy (NCBI): domain Eukaryota; kingdom Viridiplantae; phylum Streptophyta; class Magnoliopsida; order Asparagales; family Amaryllidaceae; genus Allium; species Allium fistulosum. The sequence continues at coordinate 907,850,489 of CM060903.1, forward strand.
TGGTTCGGCGTGGGCTCCAACGGAGGCTGGGAGGTCGTGGGGTGGTGGCAGTCGTGTGGAGGCGGTGGCGGAAGGTCACGGTGGGGTATAGGTAGCGTAGGAGAAGGGAAGGGACAGGCAGTGTTTGGACGTGGGTTGGTGGCTCGGTCGGAAGGAGGCGGTGTAGGGCTGGATGAGGCGGAGTTCGTGCAGGTGGGTCTGGGAGGCGGTGTTGGGCTGGATGAGGCGGAGTTCGTGCAGGCGGGTCTGGGAGGCGGTGTTGTTGGCGTGGGGTGGTGGGGTTGTGCAGGAGGAGGGGGAAACAAAAAGGAAATGGGGAGAAGAACACAGTGAAAGTTGCGTTGGCAAGCTTGGTTTTTTTCTCTTTTTAAGAAAGAAAAGAATGACAAGAATAAAGGAGATGGGAATTACCTGGCGGGTTGCACTCGTGAAGTGAAACAATGGAAAGAGCTGAAGCACTATATTCTTTTTAAGTTTTCCTCAAATTCCCATACCAATAAATTTCAATTTTCGAAAATCGAAATGCCACAACTTTTCCACTGTTAACCCCCAGCTACCAACCAACTTAATTAATTATCAGCTGAGATTATGATTTCAAATTCAAGTAGATATGGTTTAAAGAATTTGGGCTGAAATTGTTTACCCGTTCCGCCCGAAACGATTCAATTAACGCGATGATTTCCGACGGATACCAATTTGCACGACTGAATATACCGTTTTGATCAGCGCGATGAGGCGATCAAAATGGTATATGGATATCAGTGGTACGATTGAATTATAAAAATTCGAATTTTTTACTAGCGGAAAGTGCAGCAAAAACGCAGAAAAATAAGATCGACGGAGCTAAAGAAGTCTGAATTTGGACAAACGAAAAATGACGCCTTGCTCAGAAGATGATTTAGAATTTTTCTATGTAAAAATATTCAGGTTCGGAAGATAAAAATTTTCACACTTTAAAATGAACTGATTTACAATAAAACGCGAACGAAATTTTCTGCGATATTTTACACCAAAACTTTACCCATACCTATAACTAACTAGGCGCATTTTATAAACAAAGTTTGGGAGTTAATCGAGACCGTATGTAAGTTTCACATTTTTATATTAAAATAATGGTTTTAAGATTTTTAAATTGGGTCGGAAATTCAGGGTCGTTACAAAATCATTGGCTTCATTTTTGGTAATTCTAATTTCATTTATTTGTATACTCATCATGTTAAAATGGTCCAGATTTATTCATATTATATATCTTCTATCTCATCATGTTTAAAAGGTTTAGATTTATTCGTATTATATCTCTTCTATCTTAGTATTCATCTTGTAATATAACTTAAAACCCTCTATTGTTCATCTCATTTAATTACATGATCATTATGTAGATTTAATTTGAATCTCCCCTTATTTACATATCCATTGACTATATGTTTATTATGGTTGACTTCAAATCCTTTATCTATATTATTGTGTTTCCCTTTTGTATAGTCAAATCTGATTTATCATACAACAAATTTGTATATGCTCAAGTTGTCCGATATTTTTTTCTGTCATTGTTTTGGAATTGTAAAAAAAAGGAATGTAAAAATATTTTATTATGTTGTAATGTTGTATATAAAATTTTGTAACATCTGTATACATAAACATTAATAAACTATATTTGTAGGTTGTTTAATAGAGTAAAATTAATTTCCAATGTTGCATAGTTAGTTTCCAAAATGATTTAATTATACTTGTTTTAGTCATAAGAGTAAATTTTTCCTTTTGTTTTAGAATTCATAAGTGGTCATTTATGTAAAGTTATAGACTTTTTTTCATACCTAAGATTAAAAGATTGAATCATTTTGTTACCATTAAATTTAAACATATGTTACTTAAATTGCAATCTTCATACATATATAAAATATATGTGTTATTTTAAAATGAATACATTACTTGCAATTATTTATACATATAGATATACATGTGTTTATCTTATTTTAATCTAAATCAAAACGGACCTTTTGTGAAACCATAGAATTTAATTTCAAGCTCTTCCTCAATTGAAACCTTTGTAACAATGTTAATTCTTGTTTTGACAAACTCATATATATAGGAAAACTTATTTTAACATGTGTATGTATAAACTTATCAATTATTATACATGTATATTTGATTACATAAAAAAAACATGGACAACAAAGGCATATGCAAATTCTATTGTAAATACCATTTAATATGTCATTCAATGTAATTTAAAAAAAAGAGAAACGTAAGGGTTTCTCTCTCTACATTTATAGCCTTATATTTCCTTAGTTTATTATATATGTCAAGAGAAAGAAAACTAAAGGTTTTCCTTCTCTAAAATTTCTCATGCTTAGTTACACAAATACACCATTCATATATTTTACGCTTATATTTCACAACATGAATGTATTTGATACATTCATTTCATTACACATAAATATGTACATAAGAGTATATTTGATATACTCTAATTTACATACACATTAAATTAAAGTAAAACTTTATTTATAAATTAAATAAAATATTGATTATATTTAAAAGAAACTTAGAAAAGTTCTAAATGAATTTAGACTTCATAGTTCCGTTAATGATCCAAAATGGTAAATTTTTGAAATTCACCCATTTGTTCCGCTGCGGGCTGGTCCAGTTCTTCCATAAAATGCTTTGGAATGGAAAACATCTCAAGTAAACCAACTTCGATGAGTACTACTCTACATTTAGATAAAGAGGAAAATGGAAAAGATTTTGTTCAAAAATTATACCGAAGTATGATAGGATCTCTATTATACTTAATGGCTAGTAGACCGGATATTATGATGAGCATATGTCTATGTGCACGATTTCAATTACAACCAAAGGAATCACATCATCAAGCGGCTAAACAAATTTTAAGATATTTAACCAACACCAAATATTGTGGTCTTTTCTACCTGAGAGACAGCTCGTTCGAACTCGTGTCATATAGTGATGCTGATTTCGGGGGTTGCAAAACAGATAGAAAAGGCACAAGTGGCACATGCCATTTTATTGGTCAATCTTTAGTTTCGTGGTTTAGTAAAAAAAACAAAACTATGTTTCTCTCTTGACATGTGAAGCCGAATACATCTCAGCAGCTTTAGCATGTGCACAAGTAATATATATACAACAAACTCTTCAAGATTTCGGTAAAATCATAGCAAATTCTCCTATATATTATGATAACACTAATGCTATAAATTTATCTAAAAATCCTATTAATCAGTCTTGAACAAAACACATAGATATTCGTCACCATTTCTTAAGAGATAATGTTGGAAAAGGAATTATCTCACTTGAATTTGTAAATACCGAAAATCAAATTGCGGATACTTTTGCCAAACCACTGAGCGAACTAACTTTTATAAAACTAATACGAGACCTTGAAATTTTTTCTTACAATGAATTAGTAAACTAAGATATATAATTTATATAACTCAAATAAGATGCACAAAATAATTTTGTAAAATTGTTTACAAATAATTTTATCCCTATAAAAACTAGCTAACTTTTGTTAAATTTCTATGGTTAAAATTTCACTACCCTAACAAATAAACTTCCAAAAATAGTAAACAACTTTTATACAAATAAATTCTTCTCCAAATTAAATACATATTTTTTTTACCAACCTCCATTTGCAAACCACTTCTATTCAAAATGTCTTCCAATCACGGCTCCATTTATTCGACTATCGACTTTAGCTCACCTTCATCAAATTGCACCTACTTATCACCAACTAAATCCATACCTCCATCAATTCAATCAGCCTCTCTAAACATTATTGCATCACCTACGTATCACACTGGCTTTTCTCTTAAGGAAAAGAAATCCAAACGGTCAATTGATCTAGAATCGACATCTCACAACACCAAAGTTGATGCAAAATATCACTATCAACAAGAAATGATTGGAGACTAGAAATGTATTTTGAGTAACGACGGCAAGGATCTCATCTTAACTTTCTTGAAAAATGTATTCTAGCAATTTGTAGTCATTCCCCAAAAAAAATTGCATACATCAAAAATCTCCTCGCTTAAATGAAACTCCTGTAAAAGCTTATAACATTACTCTAAGAAATTTATGCAAGCCGGGACCATCAAATCAAGACCAGATTGATACTCCAGCTCGCCCAAGTTGGTCTCCACTAAGGCCGTTAGTTGAAAAAACAAAGGTTGAGCCGAATTCATGGAACTTACTGTTAGTCCATAGGATAGTAGGTTTTGATGACAACAACTATAGAAGTGTTATAAAATATATATGTGCAGGAAATCTATATGCAGGTATCAACAAAAGAAGACTGTACAGTAAAGAAGACAAAGATCAAGAGTTCAAGATTGAAGACTCATGAGATTCAAGATATTCAAGAGTTCAAGACAAATAATATAGTTAGGTTAGATATTTGTTAAAACTCCTTGAAAGCACTATCATTCTTTTTTATCCAATTTACTCGTGGAATGGAATCCACTTCGTTCTTGTTAAAGGGATGGAACCCTAGTGAGATGGAACTCACGAAATATCTAGTGGAACGGATAGTAGCCCTATTTTGTTATCCACTAATTTTGATTCAAAATGATTTTCAAAATTATCTCTTGTTTCATAAAATGATTTTCAAATATTCCTTTTCAAAAGAAAAACCTTCGTTCGTATTTCCAAAAATGTTTTAGCCTCAAAATCATATTTATCATTTTGTTATATTTTGATTTCAAAATTGTCCTTGATATTTTAGCCTCAAAATCTATTTTAATATTATATTTAATTTAGTTTATTTACCTTGATTTTAAAATATATTTTAGTATATATACATATATATATTCATAAGTATTTCTACTTCTAAATACCTTATACAAATACAAAGAGTCCATTTGAATAAAGTTGCATATGTTTTAAATCATCATTTTCAAAGAAAAGCAAATCATCATTTTTACTAGACCATGTCGACATCCTCTTTACTTGTCATGTCGACATGCTTCCCGTTATAGCAAAGGTTGTTTTCAAAAGAAGTGTCTATTCGTTTAAATCTCTTCGAATGGACACATCCATTCATTCTCTATAAATAGAGACTGTTATGAACGTTTTCCAGTAACTACTTTCTTTATTTTCTCTCCTCTTTATTCTCTTATCTTATTTTCTAATCATCCTATCCATATTCTGCCGAAATCTTAAGTGAATCAAACCAGAATATCTCTAGTTTGATTCTCTGCCACTCTCTTCAAAGAATCTCAATGCTTATCAGAGTTATAGATACATTTGTACTCAAAGAAACTTGTTTAGGGTTATAAAGGTGTGATCGTGTCCTTGGAAATCGATCGGGTGAACTTGTGTCCTGTGAATCAAGTGGTTCTACCCAGAGACCTGAGAATCTGGAGGGTGTACCTCGTCGCCTTGGAATCGAGGGATTGTAATCTAGATTATTATTGAATAGAAAGCCGTACGAGTTGTGCGGGACTGGATGTAGGGTAACACCGAACCAGTATAAAATTCCTGGTGTGTTCTTTCCTTTACTTGCTTTTTATTTATATTTGCATCTGTTTGTGATTCTGTGATTTGATCTGTGATTGTGTATTTGCATTAAGTTAGTTAAATCAATTTAAATTAAAGAAGTTTTAAAGAAATTCTTAAAACACTATTCACCCCCCCCTCTAGTGTTAAATAGCCTTAAGATCATCTTCCGCGTCCCTGTCATTTGGTATCAGAGCAAGTTTTTCAAAGTATTCATAACCTGATTTTTGAAAAGTAACAATGGCTACCAACACTGGTATTTCTAGTTCATTTATAGAGGGTCAGTCCACTGCCAGACCACCACTTTTCAATGGCAGTAACTATGCATATTGGGCATGTAGAATGAAGATATATTTACAATCCATTAGTTTAGAAACATGGAATATGACACAAACTGAATACACTGAGCCCACAACTGATTTTGCTCAATGGACGACCGTTCAAAGAGAAGTGGCTCAAAACAATTCAAAAGCCATGAATATTTTATTTTGTTCACTAGATAGAAATGAATTTAATAGGGTATCTGTTTGTAAAACTGCATATGAAATCTGGAAAACTCTGCAAGTTACTCATGAAGGAACAAGCAAAGTTAAACAGACCAAAATTTCTATTCTTACTAATCAATTTCAATTATTTAAGATGTTGCCTAGTGAATCTATTCCAGATATGTATAGTCGTTTTCAGGATATTGTTCATTCACTAGTATCTCTGGGAAAAGCAATCTCCGAAGAAGATCAAGTCAGGAAAATTCTGAATTCACTCACTCCAGAATGGGATCTGAAGACATTGGCGATTGAAGAAGCAAATAACATCAGTACCTTAAAGATTGATGAATTAATTGGAAATCTGATGTCATATGAAGTTCAAATTCAGGAAAGAAGGGAGAATAAGTCATCAGAAAAAAGGTCCATTTCCTTTAATGCACTAACTGGTGAATCAGACTCTAGTGATGATGATGAAGAAATAGCCTTCATGACAAGAAACTTTCGAAAATTCTTGAAATATAGAAAAATGAATAATCACAAGAGAAAAAGTTTTGGAAATAACACTGAATCACTCAACAACATCAAATGCTTCAATTGCAATGAGTTTGGTCATTATCAAAGAGACTGTCCACATCAAGAAAAGCAAACTCCTCAATCAAACAAAGAATATTCAAAGAAAAGAAAGAAAGCATTTGCAGCAACACTGGATGATTCAGATACGTCCTCAAGTGATGATGAACAGAAAACAGAATTGGCAAATATGTGTTTTATGACAACTCAGAATTCAGATAATCAGGATGATATGGAACTCAAACAAGGTACACATTTACTATTTTAATTGGTTGAAAATTGGTTGCTTAGAATAGTTTATTAATTAAGTATATAATTAATTTTATTAACTTAAAATTTTTCAAATATCTTTTAAAAATTTATAAAATATTATTTTTATATATTTTCTGTATAATATATTTTCAAAATATATTCAGACAATAGTCATAATATATATAAGTATATATATATATATAAATCTTGTACATGTTTGAAATCATTTTTGCAAAATCTGATGTGCATGTCGACTTGGCACTTATTGGTAATGTCGACATACCTGTAGCAAATCAGATTTCTAAATTTGAATTCAAAATTCAAATTTCCCTCCACCTTTTCACTAACTCCTATGTTCTAAATAGTTATGACTCTTTGACCAGAGAATCCACCTATTCAACCTCTTTATATCTATCTTCTATCAACACTTATCTCCATCTTCAATTCAAATTCAAATCAACTTTTATCTTCAAACACTCTTATCTCTTCAAAAATGGCATCCACTAGCAACGTAGCCGGAATGAGGCTGTCAAAAGCCACCAAAGATCATCTCTACAATAATAGAGATGCCATACTTGCATACATTAATTATGCAACTTATGGAAAAGTTCATTCGGGTAGTTTTGCTATTTTTAATGACTTCGCTTCTTATGAAATTGATGCTCTCTTTCAAAACAATGGTATTCTAAGCTTGGTTGACAATAACCAAAATGATTTTGTTTGCTATCCAAACCTTGTCAAAATGTTTTATGCAAATTTAAATCGTGGTTTTTATAATGGAAGGGATGATGAAGTGTGGAGTAGTGTCAAGGGGACACAAATTGTTTTGGATACCGATGTTTTAGGAACCATACTTGAGTGTAAAAGTACTGGTTCCAATCTTTCTTCTTTTGAAATCGAGGAAACCGATCGTGAAACTTTTCACAATATTTTTGAGGAAGAAATGGATTTCAAAAATAAATTTTTTCGACCAAAAGCTCGTATTGTTAATCTTCTCCTTCAACGCACTATTACTCCGAGATCGGGAAATTACAATAACCCGACTCAAAAAGTGTGTAAGGCTCTTTTTGCAATTTTTGGAAATTATGATATTAATTGGGCACAAGTTATCTTGGATGAATTTCGTCACAAAAACTTGGATTCAGGAGAGAATGCATTATATCATGGAATATACCTCACTAGAATTTTTAATTACTTTGGAGTGGATATGAGAGGTGAAGAATTCTTTCCAAGAAAGGTTTTTAATCATTCCAATATTTCACTTATGAAAATTCCGCACGTGTTTCAACCATACGAAACACTAACGGAAAAAGAAGCACGATTGGGGTATGAGGAAATGCAAGAAGATGAGGAGGAAGACGAAGAAGAGGAAGAGGAGGAAGAAGAAGGTGAAGAAGAAGAAGGTGAGGAAGAAGAAGAGGAAGAAAGTGAAGAAACTTCCTTAGAGAGTATTGATTTTCCCACACGACCATCAAACAAGATTCTCCTTCACAATCAACGAGTAATTGTAAAAAATCAAAAAGCTCTCAAACACTCCGTAAACAAAAAATTGGACAAAATGTCCAATACTATGAGCAAGTTCTTCTCCAAAGTCAACAAGAAGCTTAATATCTCATCATCTTCATCCTCATCTACTAGTTTCTAGAGTTTACTTTTTGTATATCAATAAAATTTGGTATATTGAAAGTTGTATCTTTATGTTTTCTCTATGAGATTCATGTACTTCTCTGTTCTAGTATGAAATGAAGCTTATTCTCTGTTTATCTTACTGTCACTCTTATTTATATCAAGTAATATATATATAAATCATATGTATATACACTGAAAATTAAAAAAATAAGATGTGCAAAATCTGCTATGTATGTCGACATACTGTATAGAGGTCATGTCGACATATACTGGTCATATTCTGAATGGACATTTCAATTTGAAATTCAAAATAACTCCTTATGTCTATTCATTTCAAACGACTTTCCTGTCTATTTAAGTCCTATTTTCTTCCAGAAAACTTCTCATAACTTCTCTCTACTCTTATCTACTTATTTCCTTCGTACTTATCGTCAAAATGGCTTCATCCTCTTCAAATCTAAGTGATAATCTTGAAGAGACTCTCAAATCCTTCAAAGACATTCTTACTTTTATTCTACGAAATCAGAGGCACTTAGAACTGAGTCAAATGCAGATGATAAAGGAACAAGAAAGGCATTTCGATGCACTACGATGGATGATCTCAGCTCTCAACAAAGAGGATTTCCAAGTAAATCCACCAAAGACATTGCTCCAGGACGATGAAGATTGGGAAGTAATCAAAGCGGATCCCATCTTTGGAAAAGAGGGATGGGTTGAAGTTCCACGTAACATTTAACTTGTTTGATTTGGTTTAAAAATTGATTTGATTTGAAATACTTGATTTGGTTTTAAAACATGGTTGATTTATGATAACTTACTATATTGATTATGTAATAAGACATAAATAGGTGTGCTTATGGTTGATTGATTTGTCTATTTATTGTATGCATTTTCTTTTTATTTAATAGTCATGTATATAGTAATATTGAAATGAATAAAATAATCTGTGGTTACACGTATTATTCTCATTCTTATATTACTCATATATATCATTCTGAGTATACAATATTTAGCATTGTTATATCTAGTTTCAGTATTATTAATGATAACACTATCATTAAATATCATAGATTTAGGGGGAGTTAATGTCATTTTTTTGTTGATGACAAAGGGGGAGAAGTATAAAATAGGTTAGTCAGTATAAAATAGGTTAGTTAGGCATAGATTAAGGGGGAGTTATTAGATTTAGGGGGAGTTATAAGGAGAATATAAATATTTTATAAACAAAGGTTGTCATCATCAAAAAGGGGGAGAATGTTAGTCCATAGGATAGTAGGTTTTGATGACAACAACTATAGAAGTGTTATAAAATATATATGTGCAGGAAATCTATATGCAGGTATCAACAAAAGAAGACTGTACAGTAAAGAAGACAAAGATCAAGAGTTCAAGATTGAAGACTCATGAGATTCAAGATATTCAAGAGTTCAAGACAAATAATATAGTTAGGTTAGATATTTGTTAAAACTCCTTGAAAGCACTATCATTCTTTTTTATCCAATTTACTCGTGGAATGGAATCCACTTCGTTCTTGTTAAAGGGATGGAACCCTAGTGAGATGGAACTCACGAAATATCTAGTGGAACGGATAGTAGCCCTATTTTGTTATCCACTAATTTTGATTCAAAATGATTTTCAAAATTATCTCTTGTTTCATAAAATGATTTTCAAATATTCCTTTTCAAAAGAAAAACCTTCGTTCGTATTTCCAAAAATGTTTTAGCCTCAAAATCATATTTATCATTTTGTTATATTTTGATTTCAAAATTGTCCTTGATATTTTAGCCTCAAAATCTATTTTAATATTATATTTACTTTAGTTTATTTACCTTGATTTTAAAATATATTTTAGTATATATACATATATATATTCATAAGTATTTCTACTTCTAAATACCTTATACAAATACAAAGAGTCCATTTGAATAAAGTTGCATATGTTTTAAATCATCATTTTCAAAGAAAAGCAAATCATCATTTTTACTAGACCATGTCGACATCCTCTTTACTTGTCATGTCGACATGCTTCCCGTTATAGCAAAGGTTGTTTTCAAAAGAAGTGTCTATTCGTTTAAATCTCTTCGAATGGACACATCCATTCATTCTCTATAAATAGAGACTGTTATGAACGTTTTCCAGTAACTACTTTCTTTATTTTCTCTCCTCTTTATTCTCTTATCTTATTTTCTAATCATCCTATCCATATTCTGCCGAAATCTTAAGTGAATCAAACCAGAATATCTCTAGTTTGATTCTCTGCCACTCTCTTCAAAGAATCTCAGTGCTTATCAGAGTTATAGATACATTTGTACTCAAAGAAACTTGTTTAGGGTTATAAAGGTGTGATCGTGTCCTTGGAAATCGATCGGGTGAACTTGTGTCCTGTGAATCAAGTGGTTCTACCCAGAGACCTGAGAATCTGGAGGGTGTACCTCGTCGCCTTGGAATCGAGGGATTGTAATCTAGATTATTATTGAATAGAAAGCCGTACGAGTTGTGCGGGACTGGATGTAGGGTAACACCGAACCAGTATAAAATTCCTGGTGTGTTCTTTCCTTTACTTGCTTTTTATTTATATTTGCATCTGTTTGTGATTCTGTGATTTGATCTGTGATTGTGTATTTGCATTAAGTTAGTTAAATCAATTTAAATTAAAGAAGTTTTAAAGAAATTCTTAAAACACTATTCACCCCCCCTCTAGTGTTAAATAGCCTTAAGATCATCTTCCGCGTCCCTGTCACTTACAACAAATTAGAAAGTCCGACCCCTCTAACAAAAACTAAAATTATGATAGCATTTCGTCTAAAATATTTACTTGGTATTGTAATTTATTATATATATTGTTGTATGTAATAATTATTTCAATTTTTGAATGAAAGTTAAACATTTTCATATTTTAAAAAGTATATTCTGCAAACATAGACCACAGATGTCTGGGGAAAAAATCACATACATCTGTCACTAATTTCGGAAAAATATTTTCTAAAACCACAAACGTCTATGAAAATTCCACAGACATCTATCAACTGCCTCGGGCTTAACCTGCAACAGCCCCTATATTTTCATATTTTACCCCAAATTTCACTTTTACGTCTAATCTACTTCCCCAATTCTAAAACCCTAGCCTCCATCAACTTCAAGCTCGGCAACCAATGGCTCCAAAGAAGCAAACCGTTTTCAAAAAGCAAAAGCTAGGTCAATCTTCCTCCTCTTCTCAATCCTTTGTTATCAAAACTCACATAAATCAATGGCTCCGAAACAATCCTACTACTATCAACCGATTTCAAGTGCTTTCAAAGAAGAAATTCCATCTCGGTCCCTTCTACCGCCTTGGAAATGTCATGGAATACAATATTCAAGGTCTAACAATGGATGTCGGTTGCTGCGACCTCATTAGTTATGATGAAAACAAGGCAATTATCGATCAGCTTGCTATCTAACTTTTCTATTCCAACTTATGTAGTGAGGAAATATGGAATCCAAAAAATGAAGATAGATGGTTATGGTCAAGTGTTTATAGTAAAAAAGTAAAAATTGATGTATATACGGTTGGACGTGTACTAGGACATTCTCATGAGGGAATTGAATTAGCAGAAATACTGGACCATAGTCTTTTACCTAGAGATGAAGTTACCCATCAAATTTGGGAAGATAGGATACCCCGATAGAAATCAATTTACCTACGACCACGTGCTAGACTACTTAATAGAATGATAATCAACACAATTGTTCCATGTTTAGGTAGCCACGAACAAATTTATCCAAATGACCATAGGGCATTATATGCAATATTTAGTGGTCTCACGGTAAATTGGGAAAAAATTATTCATGACCAAATCAAGGGTTTTTGGACTCAACTTCATCGTACAATTGTGTATGCTCCTTACCTTATGAGTATCTTGCAAAATCTATGAGTTCCTTGTACTTATCACAATACGAGGGAATTCTAACAAAAGATAGTGGTCCAAGATATTTAGCTTTGATGCAACTTCCAAGAAACTCTCCTCCTATCATCCCCTTCCATCAATGGACTATCCAACATCACCAACAACAACAATGGGAACCTTCACCACATCCTCATATGCCATCCTCTCCGTCTCAAGAATATCATTCTGATTCTGAAATTTTGGAAGCTCAGACTGAATTCCAACATAATGAAGCCAGGTGTGATGTGACACTACGAAATCAGCGACTGATTACTACAAATCAAAAGGTTCTAGAGAGAAATCATAAATTGCTAAGAAAGGAAGTGAGTGAGTTACAAAGATCATTTCCACACGTATGACCAAAATGGAAAAAACATTGGACAATGTTATGAACATGATGAAGTAGGTTGTCCGAAAAACTCGTGGAAGATCATCATCTACATCGTCCTTTTCTCCTTCGCCTACACCACCTCCTCGAGCACAAACACCAATCTATCATCCTCATGAAGGATCTTCTCGAGGCAAGAACACTGTGCAAGAGCAACCAGAGGAAGAAGAAGAAGATAGTGATGATATGTCCTTGTCCGATACTAACCCACCTAACCAGCAACATTATATAGCTTTCCAAGGACTTTCATTTCAAGAGAATGAAGAGTACCATGATCAAACACAATGGCCAGGGGAATACTAACAAGATCCATCCGCCTATTAGGAATATTATGAAAACTATTGCGGACTATCTTACTCCTCAAACCGGTATCACTAAGCCTTTTTCCATTTTCTACCATTTTCATCATCAACTTTGATATTTTATTTTGCTTGATGAACATATTATTTGTGTTTCCCATCAGTATGAACTTCTGGTTTTTATTTCTTAAATTTTTCCTTAGGAACTCAGAGTGGATTATTGTTCACTTTTGTTATTTATATTTCTATGTGATCTATCTATGTGATCTATCTGTGTGATTATTCACTGTAACTGTACCTTTAAGTTTTCTCTTATTTTATTTTCGATAATGACAAAAGGGGAGAAATATATGCATATATATAGAAGGAAAATAAATAAGGTGTTGTTGTTGTTTTTTTACATGACTAACAATGTATAGTTGTCATCATCAAAAAGGGGGAGAATGTTAGAAACTCCATTATATGGTTTGAATGTAAACAACTATACAATCACATATATTATATATCGTATCAAGGTTGCAGGTATATACTCAAGAGATCGTCATGCTCAAATATATCAGGACTCAAAGACAAACAAAGATGAGTCTTAAATAAACATTGTAGGGTATCCTTCAGTATATATGCACACATGAATTCATATATAAAATATTGGCATTAAAAACACTCAAAACTGGCATTAAAAACTTTTATAATCTGAAAATGCCATCCACAGACGTCTGTGAAAAATCCACAGGCGTTTGTGAATTGTTTTGAAAAATTTCATCCTGAAGCCATAGACTTCTTTGGAAAATCCATAGTTGTCTTCTGGCAACTGCTATAATCTAAAGGATGTTTCATTTCATATTAAATAATTGCATCTCTTCTTCAACGGTTCAACCATTAAATCAAATAGAGTTTATATTACAGTAACAACTCCTCATCTGTATCTCTTTAATCCTTTAAATACTTCAAAGATTGAGAATTATAAATACTATTCTCTTGATTTCTTATTACTCACTATTTACATATTTGTGCATCTCTTGCTTGCATATTCTCAATCTATAATAACCAAATATCATTTTGGTTAAACGACTTCATATAACTCAAAGTATTCACATTCACATACTTAAAGGAGATCATATGAAGAATTGTACTATTAGTCAAAATCCATGTTATTTGGAACACAAGATTGTCAGAGAAATACTTTGGTATTAGCTTATTCCTTCGGGCGAAGTGAGGGTTATTTGGTCAAAGGATATATCGATGGAGAGCTTCGGGACTGGACGTAGAACGGGAGGTCCGAACCAGTATAAAATATCTGGTGTGCTTGCTTTTATTATCTATCTTATTTATAATCTGCTAATTTACTCTACTTAGTATAATTATTAGTGCATACTCTCACATTAGTATATAAGTTATATCATATAAGATCCTATAGATTTTCAAAACGGTTCCACGTACTTAGTTATATTCATCGATGAGTTATCACTGACATGGACATGTGTATTTGATACATATGTAGTATGTCTAAGATAGATTTATATAGTATAAAACAAAAGCAAATAATATAACATGCAATAGAAATGATTCAATTTGATCGAATGAGTGAGTACAATGAAAAGAGTTCTGAATGTACCTAGAAATGAATAAAGAGTTAATGTCAAAAGTCACTCCTCCATGTGATACATAATGATGTACCGATAAGAAGTAATCGAACTTTGTTGGACAATATACGATTAATTGTGAGTGAAGTTGAGTTAGTTTCTTTCTATAAGGTCGTGCACTTAAGAGTAGTATCCAAGGTTAATATTATTTCATCTAAATAATAGTTTACAAAATTATACAAGATAAGGGTTTGTAAGAAACCCCAACATATCCTCGGCCACGGAGTTGGCAGGTTGTGCGAGTCGAAAATTTGCATGTAATAATTATTCGTGACGGATCTTGTATTAATCTCCCCAAAAGGATTTTAGGAAAGACAATCATTAGATGACATATTTTTTGTTTTGAACATAAGTTTTGTAAACTAAAACTAAACCAGCTTTATAAATAAGGAAATTTATATAAAAAAAATTATGAAAACCTATTATATTGCACTGAGAAACAATTGTTGTTTCAAGAAATACCAACCCACTATGAAGGAATTTCTTTGAGGAATTATTGGTAGTAAAGTGAAATTTTTATTTCGAAATACCATATTTAACCATTTCAATAGTTTGTACCCAAGAGAGCAATGTCTTATGTATTGAGTAGCTCTAGGAGCGATGGTCGATCGTTAGATATGAGATTTGATCCTTAGTTGTCATTTAGAAATGTAATAAACAAGAACCCTTAAGTAACAGACCATAGGAATTCACAGACACTTGTAATACACCCTATGTCATCTAGAGTAAAGTTAAAGTTAATTTCATATGATCATCACATATTAAACTTGTACTCATTCACCAGACTTTTTGTCTCACCCACCCTTTTTTTCATTTTTCCCTCACCACTAAATGATAGGTTAGTAGTTGATTGGTTATAGTATATGAAGAAAAGAGCTTTACATTGGAGTTCTCGTATCATTTATTGTTCACCATTTAGTTACCGGTATATAAAATGTTTGTTAAACCTATATTGTACTTTAGAAAATAGTGTATATGTAAATTGGGTATTTTGGAGACTGTTTTCTAAAATGTCTTTTTTCTGTACTTATATTTTAATTCCATCCACTATGAGATCTGAAAGTGTAGAATTACTTAGAACTTACTCTTATAATTATGCTCTGTAATGTTTTAAAATCCCAGCAGCTCATATTTCTCGACATGATGCGAGTCCGAAAGTCACATTAGGCTTTGGATTGGTGTGTCAGGAGGTGCGGATTGTTACATTATTGTATTTATTAGTCAGACTTATGTTGTATTCCTACTTAGAACTTTTTCATATATCATTATATGAATCACGATATTTTTAGATAGCATTTGTTTGCGTTATTTTCAAAACTTATATTTTATTCCTTCCACTATGAGATCTGAATGTATTGAATGTGTTTAAGTTACATTTGCTGATGTACCTTGTAAATCTTATAAACCATAAAAATCCGAGGACTCGTACTTCTTGGCATGACGTGGCCTTTGAATCGTTGTGCTTGAAGGTGCGGATTGTTAAACTTGGTATCAGAGCCTAGGTCCAGGATCCCTTAAGGATTAGTTATGTACTAAGACTTACTGGAAGTTACTATATATATATATATATCTGTGTGTGAGTGTGTGTGCACATGTATGTATGTATGTATGTATGTATGTATTTATAAGTATAACATGAATGCATCTATATATTCCAACGATGCTTACAATTATCTGAGGAAGTTACTAATAATCTGTATTTACATATAAGTGAGATACGAAATCAAACTGGAAGTAGTTTTGGTAAAGTAGCCGAGGTTCCAAGTGTGAGTATCCCAGTATGGTTTCGTCAGTATTTGCAAGCAAGAGACCAGATTGAAATTAACACCAATAGAGGGTCAGTTGCACCAGCATATGAGGCAGCCTCAGCCCCTCCACTTGCTTTGCATTTTCCCAATTTATGTCAAGATCTCCAGATTTTGGATGTAAAGCATTACATCGGGGCTGAATCATTTGTTGAAATGTAGGCATGGATGGTGGACCTTGATCACATATTTACTATGATGGGTGTGAAAGATGCAATGAAGGGACAATTAGCTTCATGGCATTTGCAAGGCGAGGCTTTTAACTGTGGGATATTTTTAATGCTAAAATAAAAGAGATAGGATCACTTGGACCGACTTTAAGAGGTTGTAACAACCCGCATATTTATCGATTTTATATTTAAATATTTTATCGTTAGTCGGATGTTAGTCCGAAAAGCTACTTTTTGCATACGGTCAAATTAGGACTCGAGACCACCCTCATTGAGTTCAAAATGACGTTTGCGATCTTTTTGAGTGTAAACTTCGATATGTTTGGAGATAGTGAAATTTTCATCACTTTTTGTGTTGGGCTTTTGGTTTGGGATGCACCTCTTCTAACTCAGCCCAACCCCTTCCTTCTCTTCATCACTTCATCTACTTGCATCAACTTTGAAGCTTTAGCAAAAATGGTGGAGGGAATAGGAAATTAAAATTCCAAGCTCAAGTTCTTTAGCAAATTCAACATCTAACTCCAAATTCAAAGTGAAGACATTGATTCAAGCTTGTGGTTGATCTTTGCTTTGCCCCTGAGCTTCGTCTTCATCAAATTCCGTGAAAAGGTGAGATTTTTGATCTCACATCTTGCCTATAATCGTCATTGGACTGTTGGGAATGATCCTCTATTGCATTTGTATGAATATCTGCATTTGGTTTGGATTGGATTGGCGAAAAACTCCAAAATTTAGTGATTTTGGTGAAAAACTGCTACTAGGTCGTTCTGGCCATTTTTAGCTCGTTCGGAGTTAGGTCGCTCGTCCATAGGTCGTAGGTCGTATTCGCCCTTAAGTCGTAGGTCGTTGCCGACCTATAATCTCTAGGCAAAATGTTAAGTCGTTCACGAGCTAAAGGCATAAGTCGTTCACGAGTTAAAGGCTTAAGTCGTTTGCAGTTAGCTCGTTCGCCTCGAGTTAAGTCGTAGGTCGTTTGGCCTTAAGTTGTTTGCAGGTAGCTCGCTCGCCCTGGCTTAAGTCGTAGGTCGTCCTTGACCTAACTTCACTAGGTCGTTCCTGCCTTAGCTCGTAGCTCGTATTCAAGGCTTAGGTCGTTAAGTCGTTCGTTCCACTAAGTCGTTCAAGGCTTAGGTCGTTAAGTCGTTCGTTCCACTAAGTCGTTCAAGGCTTAGGTCGTAAGACCTTAGGTCGTGCACTTTTAGGTCGCGAACAACCTTATGTCGCGAACCTCTTTAGGTCGTATGACCCTAATTTTCTTAGGTCGTTGGACCTTTTTAACTCGTTAGGTCGTAGACCCTTAAACTGTTAAGTCGTGTACTTTCTTAGGTCGCGCATCCCACTTAGGTCGCAGAACCCTCTTAAGTCGTAAGTCGTTCGCGAGTTAGAACTTAGGTCGTTTGACTTGTTTTCCCTTAGGTCGTTCGACCTTTTCTTCTGCTAGGTCGCGTGCCATTCTTCCCTTAGGTCGTTTGGCTTCTCGAGACCGCTTGACTTCACCAGGTCGAACCCCGTATTACTCTGCGTAGGCAATCTTATCTGAAAAGCATTCAACAGAACTCCTTACTTTGATGGTTTTGGGAATTGATTTCTTTGAACTTTACTCACGTCTTCGAACGTGAATTTTTATGATTGATTGTTTCTACAATCACTTCTATGATTTGTCACTTCAAAATATAAAGGTTTCCTATACTAGTATTAAATATCAAAACTCTTTCATTAAAACGATTTCAACTCGATTTTCAATATCAAACTCGTTTATAAAACTGTTTTCCAATTTATTAGTATATACAAACCTTTACCTCATTCGTATGAGAAAATATAATTAAACGGCTTAGCAAAACAAGTGGTATGAAACGCTTGCGTTTACTTCGTCGGTTAATTGATGGGCTTGTTCGATTGAAACTCTTGTGACAATTTCCTAGTGCAGATCTACAATCTGTTCGTAAATATTTGAGTTAAGCAAGTGGTAATGGGACATGAAGCTAAACTCTTATATTTACTAGCTTAGTGTAATCGACACTTCCTTATGATCATGATGATCATTCTTGTGATTTAGACTAGCGTTTGTGCGATGTCTCTTTGTTTGCGAGGCTAGACTAGACACCATTTGTGTGATTTCGATTCACACATATCTCTTTATCTTCAAGGTTAGTCTATGCCTCATTGGTGTGATTTCGATTCACACATATTAAACTCTTTATGATCGATGACGATCATTTTATGGTTTAGGCTCATGGGTCGTATCTATTTAGGTGCGTCGATGTTTACTTCTCGCATGGGTCGTATCTATTTAGGTGCGTCGATGTTTACTTCTCGCATGGGTCGTATCTTTTTAGGTGCGTCGATGTTTACTTCTCGCATGGGTCGTATCTATTTAGGTGCGTCGATGTTTATTTCTCGCATGGGTCGTACCTATTTAGGTGCGTCGATGTTTATTTACTTCGTGGAGCAGTCGGCTCAATAAGTCGGGGCATGGGGCATATCTATTTAGGTGCGTCGATGTTCGACTTTTCATGGGGTGTATCTTTCTAGGTACATCGATGTTAGACATTACATGGGGCGTATCTTTCTAGTTGCGTCGATGTTTATTTATGCATGGGGCGTATCTTTCTAGGTGCGTCAATGCTAGAGCATGGGTCGTATCTTTCTAGGTGCGTCGATGTTCGACTTTTCATGGGGTGTATCTTTCTAGGTACATCGATGTTAGACATTACATGGGGCGTATCTTTCTAGTTGCGTCGATATTTATTTATGCATGGGGCGTATCTTTCTAGGTGCGTCAATGCTAGAGCATGGGTCGTATCTTTCTAGGTGCGTCGATGTTCGACTTTGCATGGGGTGCATCTTTCTAGGTGTATCGATGCTAGACTTTACATGGGGCATATCTTTCTAGGTGCGTCGATGTTCAGTTTATGGGATTGGTCATCCTCTTTTCTTGAGATTTCTGGATTTTATGTTTCACCAGCTTTTACCATTGACAGTGATGAGTATGTCATCTTATTGTGGCTTGGTGAATTAAATTAAGAATATGACATTCTTTTAATCTTTGAGAAGATTCTTGTGATATTGATTAATCTCTTGTTGATTATCATTTTCATACTTGTAGTAGTATGCTTTTATGGATATCTTATATGTTTATGCCATATCTCTTGTTCTATATCATTTTATCTGATAATTATAGCTAGACTGATCCGTTTATTATTTTCTTCTTAAATAATACTCGGGTCAGACTGAGATTTTACAGGTGCTACCTCATGACTTCTTATCTGGAGCCATCTTCTGACTTTTGGCTAACTACTCTAGTTTAGTAGTTTTTGTTTGTATACATTTGAGATTAGACTCCTTGATGTATACATATTCTATTATCTTGCACTTGTATCTATTCACTTGTGTTATTGTGGATCTTATTTGACCACCACTCTGATGTACACTTTCATGTGTTATATTCATATCTCTTTCCGCCTTTGTGATATGAATTGTCTGTGACTGATTTGTGTTACGTTTATTTCTATATTTGTTTCCGAAGATCATATATAGCCACTGTGTGATAGCTTTATGTTTGTATCGGTATGTCGGATTTCCTCCTTAAAAGATATGCATTCTATTCTATCTGACATATCGGTGCTCGCGCAAAGAAGTTACACGGATGGTCGCTCCTCAACAGCCTTATCCTCCGTGGTAATTGACAGCACTACACCTTAGTGTTCTTGGTTAGCGTGGGTATAGAGGTGGGGCGTCACAGAGGTGCTTTGAGACTAAGTTCATATTGAAGGCCGAATGAGAAGTGGAGCTAGAGAAGTTCATTCATTTGGAGCAAGAGTATGTCAATGAGTTCAATCAGCTAGCAAAATATGGTCTCGACCTTATCAATAGTCCATAAAGAAGGCGACAAAGTTTACTAAAGGGTTGAATCCATCTTTGAAGGATATTGCTGGGAGCCATGTACCCACCGGAGCTACTTTGGAAAGCTTGGTTGAGATGGTGCTGCTGAATTCAATTGCTAAGAAGAACCTAAGAAGGTAGCAAAGAAGCCAGCTCAGTAGAATCAATGCAAGGGTGGAATGGGGTCTCAGGACAAGATAAAGAAGCAAGGATTCAAGTGTAAGAAGTGCAAAATAGGGGGCATAAGGCAAAGGACTATAGAGTGAACCTTTCGAAGATCAAATGCTGCAATTACAACCAGTTTTTACATATGAGGAGGGAAAATCCGACTGTACCTAAGGTTTATACCCAAGTGGTTCCATCTTATTCACTTGATATGATTCCTAGCACAAACACAGCCTCAGCTATGGAAAAGGGGAAGAAAGTCTTCCTAGAAGGTGTTAACTCTTTCTAATTTACCTATTCACACTTTATTTGACACTGGACCATATCGCTCAATTATATCGAGTAAGCTAGTAGATGGATTGCACTTAGAAACTATAATAGTCAACGAACCTGTTATTGTATCGAACCCTGGTGGGGATCGACCCATTTATCGATGATTTTCAAGGGTTTGAAATTATATATTTTGGGTGTCAAATTTGATGGCAATGCTTTCATATTGGGATTTTCTGGATTTGGTTTTATTTTGGGGATGGACTATATGGCTATGTACGGAGCAATATTGGATTATGATAGGAAGGTGGTTCATTTGGGTCCTTGTATTTAGCGCCTAACTAGGAAGAATTTAGTTTTTTAATGACTTCACAAAGAGTTGTATACTTATGATAGAAGTTTGTTAAGGACTTCACAAAGATTTATGCACTGCTTACATGCCTTACTAGGAAGAATTTAGTTTTCTCATGAAATTTGGAATATAAGCATGCTTTTATTAAGTTGAAAGAGTCATTAACTAGTGCACCTGTTTTAGTACTCCATATTTGGTTCAAAAGCATTTGAAGTATATACCGATGCTTGTGGTACTGGGTTGGGCATTGTTTCGATGTAGGATGGTAGAGTTGTTTGTTATGCTACTCGATAGTTGAGGGTGTACAAGAGAAACTATCCAAACCATGATCTTGAGTTAGCAGCTATTATTTTTGCTCTTAAATCATAGAGACGTTATCTTTTGGGGGAATGCTTTGAGTTGTTCATAGATCATAAGTCCTCGAAGTATTTTTTCCTAAAGAGTTCTAAAGCCGAGGCGGCATAAATGGATGGAGTTCTTGGTACCGTATGATTTCAGTATTTCTTACTCCAGGAAAAGGCAATGTTGTAGCTAATGCCTTAAGTAGGTGAAATGCGACGCAAGGCTTAATGTTTTTGGAGTGGAAGCACTTGGAGTTTATTTCTACATTTAATTTCTGACCTTCATCAGAACTTATACCAGGTATATTAGAAACTTTGGTTCAGCCCTCGCTTATGGACCGTATGGTTCTAGTTAGAAGCTAGGCATAGAGTTATTGGGTATTTTTGAGAAATTGATTAGAGGAGAGCATTCGAGTCATTTAGATTATTATTCTACTGATACTAGGGGTTGGATGAAAAGGGATTGAAGGTTTCATATTCCTCTTATTAAGATGTTGGTTGACTTGGTGCTAGAAGAGTCCCATCGTTCGAGGATGACCATCCATACCGACTGTGACAACATGTATCACGATGTAAAGAGAGTGTTTTACTGGCCAAGTACAAAATGGCATGTAGCAGAGTTTATTTCGAAGTGTGTGACATGTCAGAGAGTATAAGCAGAGTAGAGAAAGCCTAGTGGATTATTATAGTCCTTAGATATTTCATAGCTGAAATGGGAGAATATCTCTATGGATTTTGTTGATGTGGTAGGAGTAGAAGGGGAAATGAGAATGTTTGGGTCATAATCGATCGACTAACCAAATGCACTCATTTTACTCTTGATTAGATGTACGAGGACAGCCACATCTTTGCAACCTAATTTGTGAGGGAAGTAGTTCGTTGCATGGAATTCCTTCTAGTATTATTAATGACTGAGACCATCTTTTCACTAGTGAGTTTTGGAGGAGTCTTAAGGAGGCATTGGGCACTAAACAAATTTGGGTACAGCCTATCACCTACAAACGGACGGGCAAACTAAGAGGGTGAATTGAGTGTCGGAATATTTACTATGGATGTGTATTTTGGACTTTGTAGGATCTTGGGAGGGTCACTTTCCATTATTGGTGTATGCATACAATAACAACTATCAGGAAAGTATTGGGATTTCACCATTCGAGGCATTGTACGGAAGGCTATGTAAATCTTCAACTTATTGGTGGAACATGACATATAAGATCATTCTTAAACGATACATGATCAGAGAGACTTCGGAGAAAGTTGACTTGATCCGTAGGAGGATGAAGACTGCACAGAATAAACAAAAATCTTATGCTGATAGAAGACACATAGTGTTGGAGTTCATAGTTGGAGACTAAATTTATAATCTTACTTTAATTTCAAAACATATTAGAAATCACATTATAACATTTATAATGTATTTCTTATTTAAATTTAACTTTTATATTTCAAATTTTTATTTTAATTTTTATAATTATTTTGAAAATTTGTCCAAGTCCCAATTCAAATTGGCCTTTTCTATTAGGGCAACCTTTAGGCTCAGGTCACCTTTTGGGACAGGTAGGTAGCTGCGGAGAGCAGGGTACTTGATTACCCAAACCTAAACCTAGACACTACTTTTCTAGACACCCTACTAAATTAACATGCTTAATTGGTTAGTCTTAACATGACTAATTTAAACTACTTGGACTATATTGCTTTGATACCATTGTTGGAACCAGGCTAGTCAGAAGCGAGTAAAATTGGTAGATTTCAAAAAAAAATCATATTTCGATCTATTGAGCCAATGAAGTCTAAAGAGATTTTAGATCTAATCTAAAGAGTGTTTAAAATAAAATCCTTTATTTTATTTAATTAGTTTGGAAAATTTCAAATTTGGTATAAATTTAAATGTATGAGTCTTTCAAATACACCCATGTTTGTAACATTAGTTAATAAAGTTAATTTGGGAAGAAAACCTTTTGTTTCCTTCTCAAAACCTATGCAATCAATTAATGGAAGAAATAGCTTTAATTGGAGAGATAAATCTTATATTTCACTCCCTTTATTAGATTATTAATTCATTAAATGTCACTGGTGATCAATTTAAACATAGCATGAAATGCGAGTATTCGAAATATACTTACAGTGTATATTGTGCAAGTGCAACATATAAGAAGTGGGCACAGCTAATGATTCCCTTTATATATTTCTTTGTTGTCCACAAACATATATTTTTATAAACAAAACAACATTTATTATATATATAAACATACATATAATATGTGTGTGTGTGTATAGTCTTGTTTATATTAAAGTTGATTTTGGTTGTTTGACATGTTTTAAAGTAAAGAAAACAATTTAAAACTAGTTTTAATTAACAGATAGTTTAAAACCAAAATTGTAATTTTCATAAAATTCCATTTTGTAAACTTGAATTAAGAACATTTACATATATGTATATTCACACACACACACACACATATTCACATATATGTATACAATAATTGAATTAATGTTTTAAAATTAAAACAAAGTGTAAAAATATGTATTCAATTAATCTGTAGTTTAATATACACACACGCATTCAATCAAAATAACAATCTTAGATCTAATTGTTAACTTAAAATAAAAGTTTTAAGATTTAACAGAAAAGTCCATATGTAAACCTTAGAGTGAATTTACTTTTATTCTTATGTAAATAATGACCAAAGTTGTTTCAAAATAACTTGTAACATGTGTATTCAATTCCAAAACTTGTAACATAAAATTTAAATCAATTAATCAAAATAATTTTCAATAATGTTCAAAAAATAATTTCTAAAACAGAAAAGAATTAGATAACCAAGGCACACATAAATTCATGGTAATATGATTCTAATCTAAACTAAACATACAACATGAACAAAAGAGCAAAAGGGTTGATGGATCTAATAATATTAACATAAATGAACATATGCTATTATGGAATGAAGAACATGTGCTGAACTGAGTTGAAACAACATAATAGACATGCTTTTAATTGAGATAAAGGGGTTTTGATTCACAATTTAAAAATTATTAATTAAAAACATAATCATTCAAATCCAAAATATGAATGATAAAAAATATAAATAAATAAATTAGAGAATCACCTTACGATGTTGCCTGTAAATCACACCTTGAACGATGAACTAAGAGCTCCAAGATCTAGAAATCAACCTTCGGATTTTGCAAAGATCAAGAGGCAAAACCATATTTTTGTTTTAATTTTGTTTGATTTATGATTTTGGAATTTTTTTATCCTAGAGGCCATTAAAATTGCAGCCATTCCTTGATGGGGGAAGAGAGAGAGTTTCCTTCTAACTGAATGAATGAAATGTTTGTTTTAAGAAAGTAATAAAGGAGAGAATCAATGGTAGAGATTTTCCTCTTCCTTTTATTAATTTCTTTCCTTTTCAAATCCAATTTTAAACCGCCCACTCCTCTTTCTTCAGTCAATCATAGCATGGTGCAAATGGGCCTTAAAAAAATCTAAATCCGTAAAGTACTCATTCCATTTAAATCTAATTTAAATGTTCTACCGATATCGTATATCGATATGTATATGCATAACTTTAAATATATATGCATTTCATCATATACTAATGGTATTCGAAAGTAAAGTAAAATTTAATAATTAATATTTCATAAATAATAATTAATTTAATTAATTTACAATGATTAAAAATTAATTAAATTGTGTGGTTTATTCGAAGTATTCAACATTATGGTTGTGCAACTCAATGGTGTAAATTTAGCCAGCGATTAATATCGAAAAATTTGAATATTAACGTTCGTATGTCACCTTAGCTAGCAGTATGATATTTTGGTTGAACTTATCGCTTACACATCTTTTCGATAAAATTCAATTTTACTTAACATCGGCAGTACTTGGTAGTGGGGATTGTTTAGACCAATTCTTTTCATCAAAACTATATCACATTAGGACTTATGAATTTGGTTTTAGTCCAAATTTCAACATTGTCCACATTCAACTTTGCAAGTGCAAATACAGAATCCTTGGTTCAATAATAACAATTATTATTGACCGTACTTTTTTAGCCAAAGACTTTGACTTTGAGTTGACCCAATGATACTAACCCCATATAACCGAGGAGATCAATTTTCTCTTGAATAGTGTTTCACTTCTAAATCTTCCACTTGACCCAACTATAGTCGTTCGATGGATGTCGTGCAATGATTTAGCTATAATCAAAATGGAGTTTCCACATTGAACCTCGACTGTATTCTCAAGTCATGGGAATTGTGTAAAATTATCACATCGATAATTTATGTTTGACCATGGTTATATTAACCAACAAAAAAATATCGAGTGAGTCATTCTAGTTATCCAATAACTATTAGTACATAACCCCTTGGTGCCCCCAGAAGCCATGAGTAATACACTACCCAATGTTTGTAGAGTGTTATGCACTCTAGTATCAAAAGATGTATCGATATCCAGTCTTGATACATCTTGACTAGGAATATTTAAAACGGTATGTTTATTTTATAGTGATAAATCACTCATGATCACAACACATTGTAACTACCATCACAAAACATACCATTTCTAGATTTTCTATATTAAATATACTTTTAATTAAATAAATAATTAATATAACACATTATATCAAGTATATAACAAAAAGAAAACTCCTTTTACTTTGAACAAGATTGGTTATTGAGTTAAATATATATAACAAATTACATAATGGCCCCTAGAGCATACCCCTAACTCTATCACTAAATTCATCAAAGCTTCCAACATTACGATTTATGACCATTTACAATATTGTATTTATAAATGATTAAATATGGATAAAATAATTATACTATATATTATTTTAGAGTTTGAAACTCATAGAAGACAATGCACAGTCTTGGGAAAATGAATAAATAAGTGAACTAGTAGTCGTATAATTAGGCGCTTGCATGGTTCTTAAATTGACAACATTCAAAAAGATTTTTCGATAAGTATATTTTATATTTCTATGTCAATCTTAGTTCAGTTCACTTGTATATTTTAACTGATAAACATTTTATCGATTATAAGAGTTGAACAAATTTATCTAAATGGATCATTTTAACTTTATGGCATATATTCTCCGAATATTAGAAGTTTAAATGTTACCATTTCATTTTTCTATTAAGGTTCCCACTAGATTTTTATGTTTTGCAAAATCCTAAGAAAAGCATAGGTATCTTTCGATTTCTCTTGTGGGTGTTAGGACTAGTTTGCCATATGATTCTAACCTTGAGTTTGCTCAATAAACCATAGGTCTGCAAGCGATGGATAACACTTTATCAATTGTATCATATACAACTCCTAACATATGGTCTTTTTCATAATCACATTTTGACCTTGAGTTTGCTCAACAAATCGAAAGAGATTATTCACTCGTACATACCATTTCGTGTTGGCATAAGCATAGTATATGTACTTTGAGTTTGCTCAAACAAATACATATAGTTACCTTACGTCTAGTCAATATATTTATAATACTACACATAACATCTCCAACTTCAGTTTTCTCAACAACCAGAGAGTATGCAAGTAATTTAAAAATATATAAATGGTAGAGGACAACATTTATATTAAAGATTCATACTGTTCAATATATTTATTTGAGTGATGTTGACTTACAGAATAATGTATTTCCTATGAAATACCCTCGTGATTCAAGTGTCGGACACATATGAAATCACGGTATACGTGTTATATATATGTTTTATTTTTTTGAAAATTGGTTCTTTTTATTGACGTATAATAACACTAGATGGCCCGTCTACTTAAAAAAACCACTACTAGTGTAGTAGGAAAAAGAGTACAACACCATCTAGTCCTGAAGTACACATGAACAAATAAATTACATACTTAAACATGTAAATACATGAAAGGGTAGGAAAAAATGAAGCCCAATCCAAGCCCCACCTTATCTATCCAAAACCTAATTTCAGAAAGAGAATGTTGTAATTCCTCTCCAGTTGCTTCCATGTTGTAATGGCGATTCGCCCATTATCATTCAAGTCAATACCCCATTTCTGTAATATATCCATATTTCTAGCAGTTCGATTCATCTTTGTAGTTTATTTCCTCATAAGATAAATTATATCTGCTTTTATAAGTTTAGATCTTTCAATTTTTTATTTTTTTGTGCTCAAATATTTGCTTTTTTCGTTCATCCCACGGGTGGTAAGTTTTTGTTGCTAGACAGCAAGATGCAAGTTGTCTGATCTGATCTTTCTTGGAGAAGTTGCTTCTGATCATAGTTGCCTCATCGTCAGTGTTGAGGGGAGTACCACTGTTTGTAATTTGATTAACCTTCAATTTTATAAGTGTTCATATACCTGCTATAACTGCAATTGAATAATAAATGGTTGATGTTCACATAGCACACAGTTATCATCAAAATCCATTCCCCACTACTATAATTTATCTTTTTTGTTTATTCTCCCCAACAGAACCCTATATGCATAGTATGACATCTTTTTGTTATTACTATTATTTCATATTACCGAGCACCAGTTATACTGATCATATATTTGTCTATACTGTTGCCATGTTTGTGAGAAGGAGAATATATGATGTCCCCACCATTCCCAAAAATCATATGCACAATCTGATTGAATGTGCACTTGGTTAATTAGTGTGATGTTTTCTCTTGTTTTTGATATTCTTGTAGTATTCCACTGGCGATCCTGAATGACGTATGATATGAAATCATTCTTGTGTTCACTTAAATAAAATCTTTCCTAAGAATATCCACAAGGCTTTTGCAAATTATCCACTCTATGTTTAATCATGTTTTTCAAAGTACATGACAGGTTATTGTTATGTTGAAGTTGTCAAAATTTGGTTTGCTAACAATACCTGTTTAGCATCCATTGTGACCATATGCTTTTCTAAAGTGTGGTCACCATATCTATTTTAAACAAGTAGTTGTTCTAAGGTCCACAAAGTTTTTGAGTCCAATTCCTTCTTTATTCTTTGGTCTTCATATTTTAGCCCATGCAATTTTGTGTTTCTTTCCTACCCAAAAGAAATCAGCACATAGACTGTCTCTTTTAAGTAAAGTAGCCATAGGAATATGGTAAACCATTAACCAATATAGCACCATTGGTGTGATGACAGTCTAAATCAACTCAGCTCTACCTGCCATTGAAAGTAGCTTACTATCCCAATTGACAAATATGCTCATCATCCTTTGGAACAAACTATTGCATTTTGAATAGTGTGATAATCAGTAGATAAGGGGATACCCAAATAATTAATTGGTTTCTATGACTCATGTAGCTGCAAAATTTGTAATATCAAACTTTATTTTCACAACTAGTGTTGAAATAGATTTTGATTTTCATCTAGTTTATATTCAAGCCTACTGCCATGCCTAGTTGTTGAGTAATGTGTTTGATTGTTTGTGGACTCTTTATATCAGTTATTGCAAATAACATTATTGTTATCCCGCCTTTTGGCAAGGCCAGGATACCAAGTATATCATGGATATCGATGAATTTTGTCCGAGTCTGGATCGAGTTACGATTGGTATGTCGCTGCAAGCATAACCATGGAAGCCCGCATTCCAAATTTCAAGTCGATCCGAGTTCATACGCTTGAGTTACGATCGATTCAAGTTGGAAGGAACTGGCTCATTTTCGTATCCATCACCAGGCTCATTTTCGAACCCGACACATTCGAATCCATCAGAGCGGCAACACTCTCGTATCCATCAGGGAACGCCATTTCGTATCAATATGAGTAGCCGTGTTTGAAGTCCATCAAATTCGTATCGATCAGATTTCGTGTCCATCGACAGTTAGTGCGACTCGCATCAGTTGGCCAATTGTTTGTTTCGTGTCCATCCAGCCCGTGTCCATCATCTGCTTTGCATCGGCATGATTCCACGATTTCATATCGATCGAGTTGACAATACTTCGTACCCATCGAGTTCGTATCGATCAGGTTTGTGTTCCTCAACAGATGACATGCCTCGCAGCCATCAGTCAACGTCCACTTCGTATCCATCAGTCCATGTCTACTTCGTATCCATCAGTCCATGTCTACTTCATATCCATCAGTCAATGTCCACTTCGTATTCACCAGAGAGCCTTGCTTCGAACTCGTGACCCATGACTTGTTCATATCCAACGGGTCAACCAACTAGGATGACGTGTCGTCCATCGAAGTAAACAGGGTGAGATATATGGAGTCGAAGCGGTCAATACGGAGTGAAGGCCGGATCGAAGCGAAGCGCGCGCGCCACATCATCTTGAGAACACGCGTAGTCATCGACACGAGGCGATGGAGTCGAAATCATGGAGACGAACCAGACAGCCTTCGAGAAATCTCAGTTCGTATCGACCGTATCTTGCAATTCACTGATCCAAATCTGATGAAATTTGCAGGGAAGGTTGCATACGTGTTGAGGGTCGACCCCACCAAATTTGAGCTCAATTGGAGATCATCTCGATCGATACGAAATGACTTCGTATCGATCACAGATCGACTCGAAACTTTCTGAGGTTGGGCGCGTGGGGCCACTCACGTGTCTGGGAAAGTCTCCCGAGATTTGAGCGCGATCTAGACCTCCTACGCCTATAAATAGAGTCCCAGAGCCAATAGAAAAGGGATCTTTTTTCCTCTGAAGCGTCCAGACTCTGCTGGATTGAGACTTGCACCATATCCTTGCTGCTGATTTCGAATTCCAAACTGTAATTCACTGTCGTTCGCTGTAATTGCTTGTAATCATCGAAGGAGAATCAATAAAATTATCAAAACTTCATAGTGGACGTAGGCATTACGCCGAACCACTCTAAATTGCTTGTCATTGCATTTTATATTTCTGTTTGCTGGAGTTTTTGTTAGATAATCTCTGTTTTACATTTACATTCTTCATTTTATCTCTTCAAATAACTCCCGAAGAGTATTGTGCCCATTTTTGGTACAAACACTTTGGTGCTTTCACTGAGAAAACCAGTTTTTTCCCCTCCCATTTGGATCTGCCGTCGATACCGGATTGCATAAATCCAAGAGGAAGATCCAGATATCCGATCCGGACTCCTTCCATTCTACTCAGATTTGCATAAAATCTAGGAGAGGACTCCACTACTGAAGATGGTTAGCACAAGAACCGGCGCTACCGCTACAGAGCAAGAAGGCCGAGATAGGCAGAATCCCACACAGCAGCCTTCTTCTAATCAAGACAATACCGCTCACTTGGATTCGACAGGGCTAGTCACCCGACAGGAGTTTCAAGTATTGCTCCAGGAACTGACCCAAAGCCGTCAGCAGTTGGCGGAACAGTTGCGCGCCAATATCGAGCTGACCAACCAGCTAAACCGCCGGGGCCACAGAAGGTCCAGGGAGATGATGCCTCCAGAGCATCTACCGAAAGCTCAACTTCATCTGACTATCACCACAGGACTACCCGTCCTCGGTTAGAGGGGAGTCGCGCTCAAACTACGGGATATCAACCCGCCTTGACCGTCGGTCAATTGAGAGCAGGACCGTCGACCAGCTTTCAAACAGGCCCCTCGACACGAGGAGGCACTACTCCACAGTACACCACGGACAACCGCGCTACAACCGCCGCGGTGGAGACATGGGTTGATACCCGGAATCAGTCAGAGCTGAATAATCAGCAGCGCGGACATACTCCTGAACCATATGTCCCAGAAGACGCTGAGCCAAGGAGGCGAGACACGGACCGTCGACAGCGCCCGGTCCAGACTCGCACTGTGGAACCCGACCACACCTTAGCTCAGCAGCCTCAGAATTTGCCAGTATCGGATATATCGACCATGATATGACAGATGATACGCGAGAGCCAGGGGCTCACTAATGATGATTGGGGAATCTCTCGTAGTCATACTCCTTTCACGGACGAAGTGTTACATGCTGAACCCCCTCGGCGATTCAGAATGACGACTCTCCCGATGTATGAGGGAAATAGTGACCCCAACCAGCATATTCTGAAATATGAATGGTCGATGAGCGCTGCAAGGGCCGACGATGCAGTGAAGTGTCGAAGCTTCCCCATCTCTTTGGGGGGAATCGCGACGATGTGGTTTACACGCCTACCACCTAGATCAATTTCTTCGTTTGATCAATTGGCCAAGAGGTTCGTGGAACAGTTTCGTATGCATGTTGCTAGGCCAAAAGACGTTAATACTCTGTCCAGCGTCACTCAAGCTCATGGAGAAACGCTCAGGCGTTACCCGGAGAGGTTCCACGCAGCATGTGTTGAGATCACCAATCCTAACGATAACTCAATCTTGATGGCTCTGACCAAGGGGATTAATCCTGATTCTGAATCGGGAACTGGCTAGCTGGAAAATCGCCCGCATTGTTGGACCGTTTTTACTCCAAAGCCGCCCAATTCTTGCGGCAAGAGGACGCAAAACAGTCTAGGAAGCAGGACGATGCGAGGCCCAGCATTGAGGGAATACAGAGCAATGTAGCAGTTAAACAGTCCGGTGAAAGCTCCGGGAAAGTTCAACTGAACATACAGAACAAGCAAGCCCAGCCGAGAGGAAACAATGGCCAGGATAAGAAAAGGGATCAGAACCGAGGTCCACGGTGCAGAGCTCAAATGTTTGACAATTACACACCGTTAAATACGTCACTGGAAAACGTGTACCTACAGACTTGCAACACTGTACAGTATAAGAAACCAGCTCCAAAGCCCTCATCGGAGAGGCAGGTTCAGACAGGGAAGTTCTGCAGATTCCATGACAGCTACGGCCATAATACCAATGAGTGTCGGCATTTGCAAGACCTCATCGAAAAGTTAATCAGAGAAAGGAAGTTGGATCAGTTTGTACGGGCGCCGCCGTCTGGTGGAGAGGGCCCTTCGAATCAGAATCATTCACAAAACCAGGAGAGACAGGAGCAACCCGCCCGTGAGGGCGGGAGGTTAGTTATTAACACAATGAGTGGTGGTCACCACCCGGCAGATAGGAGCTGGGGGGAAATGGAGTCGTATGCTAGTTCTATCAGGCATGCGGACTTCGAGTGTTGCAGTAATTGCGAGGACGGAACCCCGGTTAAACAACAAAAGATAATGTCTGATGATATCGTGTTCAGAAGCCGAGACGCTGATAAGGTCGAAGCCCCTACAATAGACCCACTAGTCATATCTGCCCAGGTAGGTCCTGCTTGGATGAAGAGGAACCTGGTTGATAGTGGAAGCTCTGTGAATATCTTGCTTAAACGGGCTTACGACTTAATGAAAATGGAGGCAAAGGACTTGAAACCTTGCCTGCCCCGAATCCACGGTTTTAACGGGAGTGCCACAATACCCATTGGAGTGACTGAACTACCGGTTGAGTTGGGGGTTGGAGAACGCCGGAGAGTCGGGATTTTACAGTTTGTCGTCTTAGAGATTGATTCACCTTACAACGCATTTTTGGGCCGACCGGCCCTAGCCGAATTCAGGGCGGCCATCGCCCCATGGTGCTTAACTCTGAAGTTCCCCACCGATCATGGGATTGGAGTTGTTCAAGGAGATCAGGCCACGGGAAGGGCCTGTTACGTTGCTGAGCTGCGCGGGGCGCAACGCAAAGAGAAGGGAAAGGGCGTAGAGGAATCTCTCTGCGTCCGTTCCATTGATAATTGACAATTGATGCCTGGGCCTCGGCCCGGGCACCATGACCAATTCCTAAAAGACCTGGATCCTAGGGACAATGAGGATAAAGACGAATCTATGGAGAGTCAAGCTTCTCCAGCCGAACTGACTGTGGACGTCCCAATCAGTGAGGATGATGATTCAAAGATGCTGAAAGTCGGGTCTCAACTAAACAAGCAGACACAGCAGGAATTGGTCGAGTTTCTTCGGGCGAATCTCGACGTCTTCGCCTGGACACACTCTGACATGTGCGGAATCTCACCGAGCATCGCAAGTCACTCCCTGAACATAGATCCGCGACATGTCCCAATCAAGCAGAAAAGGCGCGGTATGGATCCAGAGAGATCTGCCGCCCTTAAGGAGGAAGTTGATAAACTGCAATCAAACGGGTTTATTCGAGATGCCTTGTATCCAGAATGGGTATCCAACCCTGTACTGGTTCGAAAGCCAAACGGAAAATGGAGGACCTGCGTTGATTACTCTGATCTGAACAAGGCATGTCCAAAAGATAGCTTCCCACTTCCACGAATTGATCAGCTCGTAGATTCAACGGCCGGACATGAGCTACTATCTTTTATGGATGCTTATTCCGGCTACAATTAAATACCCATGCATTTACCTGATCAGGAACATACCAGCTTCGTGACCGATCTGGGACTCCACTGTTACAAAGTCATGCCATTTGGTCTAAAGAACGCTGGAGCAACATACCAACGCTTAGTCAACCGGATGTTCGCCGATCAAATCGGGACGACCATGGAGGTTTACGTAGATGACATGCTGGTGAAGTCTCGATTCTCCAAGGATCACGTCAAAGATTTGAATTCAATGTTCAGCATCCTCCGGGAGTATGGAATGAAGCTCAACCCGCTTAAGTGTCACTTCGGCGTCGCATCTGGAAAATTCCTCGGGTTCATCGTCAATGCTCGAGGGATAGAAGCAAATCCTGAGAAGATCTGGGCTATAAGAAATTTGCAAACCCCTAGAACCATAAAGCAAGTCCAGAGTCTCAACGGAAAGGTCGCAGCATTGAGCAGGTTCAT
This sequence comes from Allium fistulosum, assembly GCA_030737815.1. Classification (NCBI taxonomy): domain Eukaryota; kingdom Viridiplantae; phylum Streptophyta; class Magnoliopsida; order Asparagales; family Amaryllidaceae; genus Allium; species Allium fistulosum. Next base: position 907,884,847 of record CM060903.1, read on the forward strand.
TTCAAAGTCCACCGATAAATGCATTCCTTTCTTCGATCTGATCCGGAAGGGAAAACGAAACTTTGAATGGACCACGGAGTGTGAAGGCGCGTTCCGATCACTAGTTCAACATCTTTCCACACCTTCGATCTTGTCAAAACCGGTCGACCACGAACAATTGTACCTCTACCTGGCAGTATCGGAACATGCGATCAGTGCTGCTCTAGTTCGGGAGGAAGACAAGGTGCAAAATCCGGTTTACTACGTTAGTAAGCGGCTAACAGGAGCTGAAAGAAATTACCCAAGACTGGAGAAACTGGCCTATTGCCTGGTCATTGCCTCAAGAAAGCTCCGCCCTTACTTCCAAGCTCATCCTCTTACTGTGTACACCGATCAGCCGTTACGGCAGGTCCTCACGCGGCCTGAGACATCCGGTAGGTTACTCAAGTGGAACATTGAGCTAAGCCAATTTGATATCACGTACGCTCTGCGAAGAGCAATTCAAGGACAAGTCCTGGAAGATTTCATAGCTGAATTCACCATTCCAGAAGACTTGCCCGAGACCAGTCAATCCCCCGAATACATCTAGAAGCTGTATACTGACGGTGCGTCAAATGACCGGTGTTCGGGCGCTGGAGTTGTACTTAAGACTCCCGAGGGCCGATCCATATGTTATGCTTTGAAGTTCGACTTTCGTGCAACTAATAATGAAGCTGAATATGAAGCCCTCCTAACCGGCCTAAAACTTGCCAGAGACTTGAGAATTATCGCCGTGGAAATTTATTGCAATTCACAGTTAGTGGTATGTCAAGTACGAGGAGAATATCAGGCAAGAGACCGAAGACTGGCTGCTTACTTGGCCCGAGTTCAGGAAATACTAAACCAGTTTGATTATTATGCCATCCATTATGTGCCTCGGGAGCACAATCAGAAAGCCGATTCATTGGCAAAGTTAGCCAGCACAGGTGAAGCGCAGCAAATGGGACTTGTCCCCGTTGAAACTTTGGCCTCCCCAAGCATCGATCGGATAGAAATGAACTTTGTGTTTGAAACCGCTCCCAGTAGAGAGTCTTGGATGACTTCGTATCGAAATTACATTGAGAATGGGACGTTGCCTGAGCCTAGAAATGAGAAGAGACAAATTCAGCGGAAAGCTTCGCGGTTCGTCATCCAAAATGGAGTCATGTACAGGAGAGGTTATTCCGTTCCTCTCCTCAGGTGTATCGCCCACGAGGAAATCAAACGAGTGTTACATGACGTACACGAAGGAGAGTGTGGCGATCATACCGGAGGACAAGCTCTCGCTAAGAAGATACTCCGATATGGGTACTACTGGCCAACAGTGAACCGAGATGCGGCGAACTATGCCCGGAAGTGCGATAAATGCCAGATACATGCCCGAATTCCAAGAGCCCCGCCTACTGAAATAACCCAAATGGTCAGTCCCTGGCCATTCGCAATGTGGGGCATCGATATCATCGGCGCTTTACCTTTGGCGAAAGGCGGTGCGAAATACGCCATCGTTGCCGTTGACTACTTTACAAAGTGGGCTGAGGCCGAAGCCCTTGCGACCATTACGACAAAGAAAGTGATAAATTTCGTGGTTCGCAACATCATCTGTCGATTCGGACTCCCGCATACCATCATCACTGATAACGGAGCCCAATTCGAGAGTGCTGAATTCAAGAATTTCTGTCAACGGTTTCATATCCACAAAAAGTTCTCGGCTGTCGCACACCCCCAAGCGAATGGACAAGTTGAAGCTGTCAATAAAGTTATAAAATCAATCCTGAAGAAACGATTGGAAAAGGCCGGGGGCAAGTGGGTCGATGAACTTCCTATGGCGTTATGGGCCTATCGAACGACTCACAAAACCGCGACCGGACACACTCCGTTTTCCCTATCTTATGGCTCAGAGGCTGTTATTCCGGTCGAGACAGAAGTGTTCTCTCATCGCGCGACTTACTATGATCCAAAAATGAATGCTATACTCCTGGCCGAATCCTTGGATCTATTGGATGAAAAACAGGAAGAGGCTGATTTGAGAGCAGCCGCACATCGAAGTCGGGTCGCCCGACTGTACAACACCAAAGTTCGACCTCGAACCTTTGAACTCGGCGACCTCGTGCTCAAGAGAATCTACCCAGTTCCTTCACACATGAAGCCAAACTGGGGAGGACCGTATGTAATTACACGAAAACTCGGAGATGGCACGTTCAAGCTGTCGACCGTTGACGGTCTCGATTTGCCGAGGGCTTGGAACAGCGAAAGTCTCCGTCGTTATTACATATGACAGGCTTTATTTATTCCATTCTATTTAGCAATTTGTTTCTGCATTTCGAAATTTGAATTTTGTAATAAGGCAACTGACTTTGCCGCATTTTCTTATTTCAGCAATAAAATGCCACTTCTTCGAGCCAGAGCTGTGATTCATTAAGTACGATATACGACATCACGATGCACGAAGAGCTAAATCCCATCACGCAATGGGACTTACTCAAATGGAGAGTGGCTGTGATACGACCGGCCACTCGCTAAGTGAAACCCGAGCTCAGGGGCAAGCCATTACACCAATATTGATAGGATTGACACACGACAATCCTGCACTAACTCCGTGTTCCCAGAGTGCGAAGCGGAGTATAAACAACTAACTCTGTGTTCCCAGAGTGCGAAACGGAGTATAAACAACTAACTCCGTGTTCCCAGAGTGCGAAGCGGAGTATAAACAACTAACTCCGTGTTCCCAGAGTGCGAAACAGAGTATAAACAACTAACTCCGTGTTCCCAGAGTACGAAACGGAGTATAAACAACTAACTCCGTGTTCCCAGAGTGCGAAACGGAGTATAAACAACTAACTCCATGTTCCCAGAGTGCGAAGCGGAGTATAAACGACCAACTCCGTGTTCCCAGAGTGCGAGACGGAGTATAAACATCAATCAACTCCGTGTTCCCAGAGTGCGAAACGGAGTATAAACAATTAACTCCGTGTTCCCAGAGTGCGAAACGGAGTATAAACAATCAACTCCATGTTCCCGGAGTGCAAAACGGAGTATAAACAACTAACTCCGTGTTCCCAGAGTGCGAAGCGGAGTATAAACGACCAACTCCGTGTTCCCAGAGTGTGAGACGAAGTACAAACATCAGTCAACTCCGTGTTCCCAGAGTGCGAACAACTGCTTGCGAGATGACTTATATCCCCGGAGTGTGGATGAAACGATTCATAAGAGAACAAGTGTAGTTCGACCACTCGGTCCTCGCTTGATGCAATCACAAGCTGATCATCACAACTTAACCCTGGAACTGGGGGCAGAGGCAAATGTTAATCATTACCCGAAACTGTACGATGTTCAGCTCCGATGCGATCCCCTATCACAACTCAAGTCCGAGATTTCCATACATAACAAGCAAAATGAGCTATTCTTGAAACAATAAAATAATGCAAGTACACCGGACCGAAGTTCGAACACTGCAATATTCAAGCATAGAAAGGAACATAAGCTGAAACTAGAAGACAAAATTTTATTTTCAACTAAATCAAAGGCAACGGTTCATACATGAGCCTTTCCAAAATACTCCTACTTGCAGGGGCCGAACCCGCATCTAAACACGGCCTACAAAAGGGAAAAAAGAAAAGTGAGAAAATCCCTGACTACCAAAAAAGAAAAATATGCCTAAAAGGAGTGTCTAATCCTTCTGCTTCCTCAACTTCTTCTTCCTCGAGGAGCTACTGGAGCCACCAGTACTCTTTCGCTTGGAACCTTTCTCCTTAGGCAGGCTCCCCTCGGGTGAAGGCATAATGTCAACGTCCTCGTCCGAGCTGGACTCTATGAGAATGCTTCCCACAGGAGGAGTTGGAGGAACAGAATCCGCAGCCGGAGGAGGGACTGATACACTAGTATCAATAAGCGTGCCCCCAGGAGACACAATCATAAGAGGAGTGGGGCACTGTGCTGCTGCTCCGCCATCTACGCTGCCGCCATGCGCCGCGGCCGCCATCTCGGCATTAATCTCGGCCAACATCGCCGCTTCCCATTGTGCTCTAGCCTCGCTATGAGCTGTGATAGTCTGAGTTGAAGTGTCAGAAGTAGACGAGAATCCACCCAGGCCAAACGGCAGGTCCGCAAAAGGATCACTCTGACGGCCGAGGAGCTCGTTTATCATCTGTTCATCGAAAGAAAGTGAGCTCCCCTGCGTTACTCCGACTGGTGCCATTGCCGCGACGGAGGTCGCCTCAGAAATGATGGCTTCTGGCACTTGGCCTGATTCTTGGGCGGTGAAAGGCGCAGCTGGTGCAACTTCCGTCACTGATCAAAGAAAAAGAACATGTCGTTAATGTACACTTCGACACAGACTCTTCAATCCAAATATACAAGAAGTTAGTTCAGAGTACCTTCCTCGGTTTGGCTCGGGGTCGTCTGAACGACTTCGGAAGGATGCTCCTTAATAGGAGATAGATGCGGTCGGTCTGGATCATATGCCGGAATAGGCTGGGAGTCGATCATCGGAGTTGGCTCAGATTGAGATGACACGATTATCTCAGAACTCATAACATGGTGCTCTGCACCAGAGCTTTCTCCGACTTCCTGAGTCTGGGCACCAAGCCTCTCCTTATCGTGGGAAATCATGGAGTCATGGAGAACCTTCTTTTCGTCATCATTGAGAATGCGGTTCTCCAGCTCGAATTCATCAAGGGCTTCATCAGGGTGCCCAGACTTCTCCTCATCAACCAGTAAGTTCCAGGCGTTATAGAGATGCGTGGGGTAATCGTCAAGCCATGTAAAATCTCGGTGCCTCGGCCTCAATCCTGGCCTCCGCCTGCCGTACCTTCTCGTCAACCCCAGCTTCAGCTTCGCGAGCTTGTTGCATTGCCGCTTCCTTCTCCTTTCGGAGCGTCACTGCCTGATCACAGGCCTCCTGCGTAGAGACATTAGCTGCGTCTTTCTCCTTCGCTATCTCAGAGAACTTTGATTTCATCTCATTAAGCTCCTTAAGAGCGGCATCCCTCTCGGCGGTAATGGTGGTGTTCCTATGACCCATGTCCTCGATGGTGGTATAATGCTCTTGCTTCATCCTGGTCATGGCAGCGTTTACTTCATCAACCTTTTTTAGGGCCTCCATTTCAGATTTGCAAGAAGACTCAGCCTCCGCGTTGAGCGCTTTTATGATTCGGTCATTGTGACCCAACTCCTTCTCAAGCTTCTCAATGGTGACGCCCCGATCGAATGCCACTTTGGACGCTTTCCTCGCGGCCCGTGCCCATTCCCTGTACTGGAAGAAGATGTCCGCAACATAATCATGGATAGTGGTTTCAGCGGTTGGCGGAATTCTCCTCAAGTGCGGAGGGAAGACATAACCATCAAAGCAGATGTCGGGAAATTCCTTCCTCATCTGTGCCAATTTAAGCGCTCCTTCACTGGACGCATCAGTCGGGACCGGTGTGGTAGCCGAAGAGGTGGCTATTTCAGTCCTGCGCGGAGGATCGGGCCTTGAAGCTTGAGAAGGTGGCCTAGGCCGTGAAATTTCAGGAGGACGAGTAACTGCTACCGTAGGAGGTGCGGAGGTCCTGGGAGGAGGAGAGCGAGATCGGGATCGGTGAACGTATCCCCTATCTCTGTCAGACTTCTCCTGACCAGAGTATCCTGAGTCGTAATCCCTCTCGCCCTCTCTCCTGCGTGGCTCATGATAACGGCGCTTGTTGTGCAAACTACCAAGCACAGAACTTTGCCCAGACATCGTACCTGAAAAGCAAACCACGAAAAATCAATAGTCGTTTGCAATATGTTGTTTACGGTTAGGAAAATGTGTTGTGCCATGAAGAGTGTGTGAATGTGTAACCCCCCGGACCAACCAGAAGTGTCAATCGCACTGGCAGGAAGAGACTCGCTAACATCGACGATATGCCGCGGTCCACCCAATTCAACGTCGTGTTGCTCGGGCTCGATGTCCGGGATTGGAGGGTCAGCAGGCCCTTCGAATTGATTTTTAGCTTGCAGGGAGGGTGCCTCCGCAATTCTAACTCCTGATAGGGGGCGGTGTAAAACCACCGACTTTCGCCTCCCGGATTTAGGCTGTTTGGAGGCCACCGCTTTGCCTTTTCTCTTTTCATCAGAATCCGGGATTGCATTAGCAGGTCCGACCAACGGTTCCTCATCGGTATGAGTTCTTTCGGAATCGGGTTCCTCAATTATCACAACCCTGGGTTTCTTCCGCTTGACCTTTTCTCTGGAGACGGTCTTTAATGCACCATCGAGCCTTATGCTTTGCCTCCGCCCGATCAACCCAAGAACTCTAAGGTTCTGGTCCGTCAGTAGCAATTCGATATTCCTTTCTTCGCTAGGGATTTCTTGAAGGACACGAACTATCTCTTTATAGTAGCCACCTTCAGGTCGCTGGATTATTGCTGAAAGAAAAGGAATAGGAGATATGAGTTTAGTTTCATTCAAAAATTGCCCCGTCAATTACTTGGGAAAAAGACAATGCTTACGTCTAAACAGCCATCTTCTGGCAAACCCCGGCGGACATCGGATATAGAACCACTCTGACTTGAAGTAGCTCAGCCTAGTCCACGACCCCATGACAACTTGGCAGTTTCTTACAGACTCCAAGAATGTAAAAGATGGACTGTCAGTTCGACTTTTGAAGTTGAAGAGGTATCTTATCTCGGTCAGGCGGGGAGGTCGGTAGAGGTATTCCATAAATGCGATGAACAAGCCATTGAGTGAAGCATATCCATTCGGATGTAGCTGAGACGGAGCAATATCCAGGTAAGCCAACACCTCTCTTATATAATCGTTGAACGGAGGAAGTGTACCGGCTGCACATGCATGTCGATTAAAGGCAGTATACCCCTCCGGGGGATTGTGTGGTCTGTCGTCCGGTCCAGGCAACATTACATCGTCCAACGATAAGCCATGCCTCAAGCATATTCTCCCTAGCATATCTTCAGAGATGTTGGACGGGACAGAGTCAGGTGGACTATTAATGAAGGACGCATCGGGCAACTCATCCGGAGCTGGACCAATAGCTTCGGCCTCGATGTCCGGAATCTCAAGTCTGGGAGGGATAAGATTCTGAGTTTCTTGCTGCTGTGAACTTGACGGTTCCATGGCTAGCTAACTCACGAGAAATTATCATTAGACGATAAACAGCCCGTGCATTCCCCAGTGTAAAGTGTGTGAATGTGTTGTGCAGTGCAAATATTGTGCATGACTTGAGCAAATGTGGCAGAGTTAAAGGAAATATGCAGACGATTAAAGATTGTTATGGTTCCATCGACGAGCTTCGAGAGGTAGTCAAATATGCAATTTAATTATCAAGTACAAATATGCAAGAATGAAGCTCGTCAGAGTTATGCTGAAGAATGTCAAAATTTCGCACCCGACACGGGAAGTTCAAATCAATCAAAAGAGGCTCGTTCGAATCCATCATGATACCGGTTCGAATCGATGCCTGTGGGCATGTTTCGAATCGATCGTCAGGAGTCAAGTTAGAATCCATCAAAGATCAGAGTACTTCGCATCGATCCTTGGTTGCCTGGTCTGTACCGATCGAGAAGGCCTTAGCTTGACATCGATCGTGCTCGCATCGATGCTCATCGTATCGATCGTGAAAACGAGATTCGTATCGATCCAAAGCTAAGGACTTCGGAGCAATTATTAAATTATATATTTTGTAATTTTTCGTATCGATCATTTCGCGTCGATACGATCCATCACCATATCCATCGATGCGAACTGGATCTCCCCCATTGACTTATCCCAAGAATCGATGCGAGATCTATGAAAAAATGTCACTGTCTTCGTCGATTCGAATACGACCCCCAGATCGACTCGCTTTTGTCTTTCCCACTCTTTCTTCTCCAATCTACAAGAATGTCGCCATGGCCATCCGAACTTCGAGCCAGATCTGGTTTTACCAATTGCCAGAGTGGATGATTCATGAAGAAAGAGTAGATCGGAGACAGTCTCGTCGTTTAGATTCATGGTGAATTACCTAGTTTAAGATTGGGATTCGAAGATCTGGTGGATTGAAGTTGATCGAGTCGAAAGCACAGAGCTGTTATCTCTTTCTAAGTTCTGGATCGATCGCAAGGAGCTGAAGATGGCAGTAAAAAAGTAAAAAGTGAAAAAATGGATAAGTCCTGAGTATTTATATGAAGGGCTGGGTGAAACTGGGTCGTTTCGCCTCCCAGTTCACTTAACCGATCACAACCGGTCAAGCCCCGAACCGAGTCGAAGGCCTTGTTCGAACCCAACGGGACAAAATCTGCATCGATTCGAATCGAACGATAAATCCCATCAATTCGAAGCTTTTGTTCATGCCTACAAATTCACAGCTCCATCTGCTACACATCAATACGAACAGCAGTTTCGTATCCATCATAGCACAGACATTATCATCGATACGAACGACACAACAAATCCTTACCTCTTCATTACTAAGCATCGGCACGATTGAGCACTCCGTGTCCAATGGATTTCCAATTCATCAACACGAAGTCGATTCTCTCAACCTTCTATATCGATTCAGGAGAGGATCGATATGAAGGGACTTATCATAACAACTGACGAACGTTGTTGCAACTCAAATTTCACATCGGTCCAGGAGAGGATCAATATGGAATTCGACACAAGTAAGCTAACGACGACTTGCAAGCATATAATAACTAAGCACTATCATACAACAACTCGTCACGGCAACGCAAAGTTACAATCTCCGACAAAAGAGCAATGACTGTTCAGAATAGAGGTTGTAGTTTTTCAAAGCACGTCATGTTTCCACAAGACGTACTTTGGGGGGCAAATGTTATCCCGCCTTTTGGCAAGGCCAGGATACCAAGGAACTGATTGAAGATCAAGTATAGCTCATCATGGATATCGATGAATTTTGTCCGAGTCTGGATCGAGTTACGATTGGTATGTCGCTGCAAGCATAACCATGGAAGCCCACATTCCAAATTTCAAGTCGATCCGAGTTCGTACGCTTGAGTTACGATCGATTCAAGTTGGAAGGAACTGGCTCATTTTCGTATCCATCACCAGGCTCATTTTCGAACCCGACACATTCGAATCCATCAGAGCGGCAACACTCTCGTATCCATCAGGGAACGCCATTTCGTATCAATATGAGTAGCCGTGTTTGAAGTCCATCAAATTCGTATCGATCAGATTTCGTGTCCATCAACAGTTAGTGCGACTCGCATCAGTTGGCCAAGTGTCTGTTTCGTGTCCATCCAGCCCATGTCAATCATATGCTTTGCATCGACATGATTCCACGATTTCGTATCGATCGAGTTGGCAATACTTCGTACCCATCGAGTTCGTATCGATCAGGTTTGTGTTCCTCAACAGATGACATGCCTCGCAGCCATCAGTCAACGTCCACTTCGTATCCATCAGGCCATGTCTACTTCGTATCCATCAGTCCATGTCTACTTCGTATCCATCAGTCAATGTCCACTTCGTATCCACCAGAGAGCCTTGCTTCGAACTCGTGACCCATGACTTGTTCATATCCAACGGGTCAACCAACTAGGATGACGTGTCGTCCATCGAAGTAAACAGGGCGAGATATATGGAGTCGAAGCGGTCAATACGGAGTGAAGGCCGGATCGAAGCGAAGCGCGCGTGCCACATCATCTTGAGAATACGCGCAGTCATCGACACGAGGCGATGGAGTCGAAATCATGGAGACAAACCAGACAGCCTTCGAGAAATATCAGTTCGTATCGACCGTATCTCGCAATTCACAGATCCAAATCTGATGAAATTTGCAGGGAAGGTTGCATACGTGCTGAGGGTCGTCCCCACCAAATTTGAGCTCAATTGGAGATCATCTCGATCGATACGAAATGACTTCGTATCGATCACAGATCGACTCGAAACTTTCTGAGGTTGGGCGCGTGGGGCCACTCACGTGTCTGGGAAAGTCTCTCGAGATTTGAGCGCGATCTAGACCTCCTACGCCTATAAATAGAGTCCTAGAGCCAATAGAAAAGGGATCTTTTTTCCTCTGAAGCGTCCAGACTCTGCCGGATTGAGACTTGCACCATATCCTTGCTGCTGATTTCGAATTCCAAACTGTAATTCACTGTCGTTCGCTGTAATTGCTTGTAATCATCGAAGGAGAATCAATAAAATTATCAAAACTTCATAGTGGACGTAGGCATTACGCCGAACCACTCTAAATTGCTTGTCATTGCATTTTATATTTCTGTTTGCTGGAGTTTTTGTTAGATAATCTCTGTTTTACATTTACATTCTTCATTTTATCTCTTCAAATAACTCCCGAAGAGTGTTGTGCCCATTTTTGGTACAAACAATTATATCATCGGCATAAAGTAAATGAGAGATGCATAGTTGAACAATGCTGATAGGGATAATGTTTTTGTTTCTTATAACTACCTCTAGTTTGAGGGACATGTACTCCATTGCTATACAAAAAAGATAGGGGCAAAGGATCCCCTTGCTTATACTCCTATTAGATGAAAAATAACCATGTGGCTCCCCATTTACAAGAACAGAGAAAACACGTGTAGTTATGAACATCTGATAAGGTGGATAAATTGTTGAGGAAAATTCATTCTTGCAAGCATATGACTTATGAATTCTTGCTACACACACGCACACGCACACGTATAGATACATACATACATACATGTGTGTGTGTGTATTCCTTAAATCTAATTTAGGTTTATTATAGTTCCACCTTTTATGATTAAATCATATTTAAGTTATTTTTAATTTTATTAATTTAATGTTATTTAATTAATTAAATTTTATTCATTTTATACATTTTAAATTGAATATGTATAATATAACTTTTATAGTAATATATATCATAATGCATGCATGTTATTTTATTAATTAATTAACAGTTAATTTATTTATTTAATTAAAACAATTTTAACTAAATATAATTAGTTTTAAAAATTATTTATTAATTACCTTAAGTACTTTAAGATAAATGTGTGTGTGTGTATAAATCATTATATATGTTTTTAGTTTAATTAATTAACTTTTAACTAATGGTTTATTTAATTGATCTAATGAATCATTATTAAAATTTTGTGAATAATTATTTAATTTTCAAAACATTTTTGAAAAATATTTCATTACATTTAAAAAAATTCTTACATACTTTAAACTTTGCCTTTAAATTTTAAATATTTCTTAAATTTTAAAAAAGTTATTGAAATTTACCTTAAGGCCTAAAATCAATTCGGGTCTTTATATTAGGGATAATCTTTGAGCTTACTTGATCCTTCGAGCCGGGCTAGTAGCCAAGTAGGCAAGTGTACTTAATTACCAAACAATGCAACCTCAGAAACAATCTTTTTAGATAATCTACTAAATGGGTATGTTTTAATAAGTTAGCCCCAATATTGTTAATTTAGACCGCATAAGCTATTGGGCTCTAATACCATAGAAGGAACGGGATCGGGTCACGGTAGGAATAATGGGTGAATTTAAAAAATCCATTTTTAGATCTTATTGGGCCTATGAAGTCTAAATAATTTTCGATCCAACCTAAATAATTTTAAATAAAATCTTTATTTTATTTAATTAGTTTGTATAAAAGTTTTGATTTTATTTATTTAATGTATAATGTGCATGTGTATCAGATACACATACATGTATAGTACACGTGTAACATATAGATGTGTACATGGTTTAATGTGCCTGTATATAACTGCTGGGATTTACACTGCAATAAACACATTTTCCCATTTATATACACATTGTTGTCCATAGTTAATTTATTATTTATATACATATATATAACATTTATGTATATTTTAATTATAGTTGTTTAAAGATGTTGACCAATTCAAAATAATTTGAATTAATATCTAAAATATCTTAAGATGGTTTAAATTTTGAAACTAGATCTAGGAAAAAAATATTTTTTAAATTTAAATTTAAATTCAAAATTCAAACGTTGATATGTTTTTATATATAAACATTTAAAATGTTTTATATATAATTTTAAATTATTTATTTATAGAATATTATTTAATAAATATAAATTACATATGTTAAAAAAATTAGTTTGACTGAAACATTTTTTACTAAAAATTAATTTTTTTATACAAATCCATATGGGTTAGTATATTTTTTTTAATAATACAAATCCATACGGATTTGTATAAATTCTTATGTACTATAAAACCACTTGAATTTATATTAAAAATTTATATTTTATTTTATTTCAAAGCATAAATAATAATTTAAAAAGGTTTAAAAATATTTCTAAATAATTATTTATATTTTGGAATTAAAAAAATAATTAAATATATATATATATAAACATATAATTTTTTTAAAACAACATATATATATATACGCACATACAAATATATATTAGTAGATAGTTTATATATATATATATTATGTATATATGCAAAATATAATATTCATATTTTAATAATTATTTAAAATCATTTTAATTTCGAAAACCATTTTTTTAAATGGACGAGGTGTGTGTGTATTTATAGCAATAACAAAGATCTAATCTACACATGCGTACTAATATAGATGAATATATAAGTAGCTGAAATTAGTATTGAATTTATCGATAGCTGAAACCTAGGGTTAACAACTTGAATATTGAATTGGACTACTTCTAAATTCGATCTATATTCCTCCAGAAAATGCAACTGACCAAAAGAGAATACCACTAACTAAAAATAACTTTATTTGATTTAAATTTAAGTAGGAAATGAAGGGAGAGTCCCTTGTACTTGCGACCACAGAAGAGGTAAAGGGGAGGCTTGGTGTAAGCTGAAAAAGAGAGGATGTGTGGTTCATATAGGCAACATAAGTGAGTAAAAGTAGGAGATCTGGACCTCCTGGTTTACCTCTTCTGTTTGCTAATTCAAACAATATTTTTCAAACAAATGTAACCACTTCCCCCTCTCACTATGGCCGACCAAAATATGGGCTTAGCGGACCCATAAAAATTTCCAAACCAAATCGGTATTTATTCATTTTAATCCAATTTAAATATTTATCGACACCGTATATCGATACATACATAAATCACTTTTGTATACATATTTTATCAAATACCGATTCAAATAAATCAAATAATATTTAATAATTAACATCTCATTAATATTAATCAATTTAATTAATTTACAAACTTTATAATTTAATTAAATCTTATGGTATATTAGAGTATTCAACATTACAGTTGTGTGACTCAAAGGTATAAATTCATCATCGATTAATATCAAACAATTCGAATATTAATGTTTACACATTACCCCAACTGTAACAATTCAGGATTTCGACCCTCGAAAATCGTCATTAATACGTCCACTATATTGCGTGCCGACCAATCGAATGCCGGAAAACCCGAATGTTAGGGGAAAAGAAGAAGGAAGAAAGAAAGAAGAAAGAAGAGAGAAAGAAACTAACAACACAAAAATCTCACAGCGGAACGAATAATCTAAAATATACAGCAAATCTTTACACAAAAGAAAAACTGTAATATATATATATATACACACACACACACATACATACACACATACACACATACACACATACATCAATCAAAGTATACTAACCTATTTCAGCATAGACAGTTATAACAACTTGTCCTCACAATTGTTGATAAATACAACAATGAATGCAGCAGAAAAATAACCATATACGCAAATACGTCTCTGGGCCTCCAGCTCATCTCCTGAAACTCCAAAGCATCCAAACTAATCTGTAATATGCTCGGTCTGAATCAAGCATTATAATAAAATAATACCCGAGTCAGTCTGGAAAACCAACGTGAGAAAACACACCAAACTGGATTTTAAAGTTATAGAAAACCTTTAAAATCAAAAGTATGTCGTAAGACTACGCTGCACATAAACACAGATGAGTTTTTACCTTACGATAACCAAATCATTTCTTATGAAATTCTTTAATATTATAATAGTGTTTAAGAAAAAATACTTATTAATCATAGCCGAAATTGTTACATTAATTAAATTCCAGCATAATAGGTACACAATAAAAACCATAAAGGCACGTATTGGAAAGTGAATTCCATACAATGACTGGGCTACTAGGGTACCACCCGTCACGGTGCATCTCTAGATTAAATAACACCGAGGACCTCGCCAGGATCACCTACAAACACAGAACCGGCCTTGACTAGTAGTACCGAATATGATCACCCCTTCGTTAAATGGCCCCGAAGCATACAACTGAGAGATAATATCGACTCTAGATAGGGGTGATCATAACCTACTTGAAAGCGACCCACTTAGCCCTGCTGCATCTCCCATGTTTTAATCATTCCCGGTTAATGAGGCTTGAGGCTACATTTTACCTTTTTATAGCACTTCCTACTCAGAATGCTAACACCGCCCTCCAAGCAACAATGCAATATCAGCATTCATCCATACGAGTTCGTTCTAGGACTGAACAAAACCGAAAGCACCACTTCAAGTACATCCATTTTAGGAATCACCCACAGTATTAGTAGCAAGCTACCCTTGCATTTAAAAGAGCTCCATTTTCAATTCCACCATCTTAAAGATATCTTCACATTGAAATGCTTGAGTTGGATCGAAGTGGTTTTCAGATAACTTATTCGATCTCGGTCTCTTCAAAACAACATTCGATAGTTTTCGGTAAACTCAACCCCAGTTCTTTAGGAAATAAACAGTCAAAGATAAGAGCCGAGATCACCTCCTAACTGTTAGTGGACGGATTTTCTTATCCTTTGTCCTAGGAGAACGAAACAAGATTTATACGCGTAGTACAACATTATCGGAGATGACTGTGCCATATAACTCACGTGTTTCTCCTAGATATTTCCAAAGTTACATTTTGGGTGCATATTAGATAGTCGGTTATTTAACTATCAACAAACACATGTCCAAATAAGGGATTTATTTCAAACGGGAAAACCAACATTGGTTAAACGCATAAGCGACCACTAGTCTCCTTGATTAATCTTTTCATTAATTAATATCACTTTATAATAATTGGATCAATATACTTTTACAAGGATTCATTCACAAACTCTTATATTTTCAATACATAGAAAATATCCATATACTTATCTCAACGGTATAAGTATATTCACACAACAGAGAAAGATTCTGTTTTTACACAATTCTAAAACCATTTATAAATTCCTTTATAAATCACTAAACCCATTTATAACCCCATTCATCAATTTTTGAATCTTTTTATAAAACTCGCTTTTGATATTCCTAAAATCATTTATAAACCCTTTATAAATCCATAAACCATTTATAGACTCCTTTTATAAATTTATAACCCATTTCTAATGTTCTTTTATAAATATCTAAAACCATTTAGAAAACTCTGTTTATCCTTGTAACTAATCTACCTTTAAGTTTTTTTCCAGCCATGTTGTAAGATTCCTCTTATAAACCCAAATCTGTTTTATAAACACCATTCATGAGTCTCAAACACATTTATCAACAAATAAAAATCATTTACTTCTAAACACTATTATGTAATAATAATTACTTAAATTAAACATTATGAATAAATAAATAATTATTATTTATCTTAAAACATCTTAAAATAATAATTAATAATTTTAAAACATTATTAATAAAATAATAATAATTAATCTTTAACCTTATTATAAATAATAATAATTTATTTTCGAAACCTTATTGATAAATCCTTGTTATTATTTTCAAAACATAATTATTCTTAAAATAATTAACCTTTCAAAATATTAACATATTGATAAATACTTTAAAACAATATTAACTATAAGCAATAACTTTAAAACAATATTAACTATAAGCAATAACTTTAAAACAATACTAATATAATTAAATAATTTTAAAACAATATTAATATAATTAAATAACTTTAAAATAATATTGATATAATTAAATTACTTTAAAACAATATTAAATAAAATAATCTTTTTAAACAATAAAATTAAATAACTTAGAAAAAGATAGATAAAAAGGTTGGAATAAAATAGAAATTAGATTCTTTAACATAAAATATTTTTGAAACCCAATTTTGAATTTAAAATCATTTCCTGTCTCAAAATTCAACTCCAATGACAATTTATAGTATTTTTAAAATACCAATTCAAGGCCAATAGCTACCAAACGCTTAACCAATACCGATATTGATTTCCAATCACTATAGGGTTTATGTTTTTAACATATAACGATGCCATAACCAATAGTTCCAAAAATCAGGTTTATTATCCAATAATTTATATAACAGGAATATTATTGAAATCGATTTAACAATAGCGAGGAATCCCGTTGGATCCCTCCAACCGGTTCCCCTACATCACAGCTCATATATATATATATATATATTAGCACATATATATAAATAAAATTCAACTGTGGTGAGGAATCCTATTGGATTCCTCCAACCTGTTCCCACCTGCATCACCCAACAGTGTATAATTATATAATATGCGTCATCCGCTCTAGGGGCGGGAATAAATCCAAACCAACTGATAAAGCAATAAATCAACCAAACATCCAATCAACAATTTTTATCAACTATATAATAGTACTGGCTAGCCAAAAAAGTGAGTTTAACTCACCATTATTCCAGTTGTCGTCGATGCGTTCCGATCTAGAACTAAAATTGAATGACGTCCTATTTTAGCCCAAATTTCAACTATCTCCAAATTCATCCAAACTAATTCAATCACAACGCTTACGTCATCACGAGTGCAATGCAAAAATCTGTGTCTCGATTGGCCCTTGTATGAGAGAGTTATACATGTTTTTAGTTATTGGTTTTTAAATTAAAATAATTATAATATTATCATTAAATTTACAAAATTACTCTCTTCCCCAAATCTCCATTCGCCTGATACATAAACATGTGCACACAACCATGCACTGTCCCACAACCGTACTCCATCGTCCCCTCATGATTTCAAAATTCGACATCCATTGAACTCCCCTCCTCGAACTCCGCCATCCTGGCACCATCACCTTTCTACCATGAGCCTCCTCTAAATTACAATGTTGCCTCCCTCACCTCGCATCCGTAAAGGTTGCGACAACCATCAAAGCATAGAGCTTCACCAAATTGTGGCCGCCGATGTTCCTTCGACCCACGAACCCAAATATGATATCCAATTTGACAATTGATGCTTCAATTAACAGAAAATCTAAAACCTAGCTCGCCGTACCCACCTTGACCTCACCAAAACAGTTGCCGCACCACCTAAAAAACCATCTACGAGAAGAACTCATCACTCTAGACTCGAAGGCATTTGCTTTATATTTTTTTTGTTAAGTGATTTTTTCCTCTTGATTTTCAAAGTTTTAATTTGAAAAGGGAAGTTAATCCTTTTACAGAGAATAAATATATATAAAAGAGGGAAGGTATGGGTGTGAACATGGATGAGTATAGGCATAAGGATAGAGGATATGGGATGAATTGAAGGGTATGGCCTAATATATTATATATATATATATATTCGAAATTATCCAACTTTAAACATTTAAAAATCACGAACTCCTATCGAGTCGTGCCGCCTGGCGTTCTATATGTAGTACCTCTATTTTAAACACAACGGAACTAGTCTCAAGACGTAATTCGATCATATACAGTAGATAGCTTTTCAAACCCAATTATATTATATAAACTCCTAAAATTAATTTACAAGCGTTTCAAACTCGTATGACCACACTACGTCCGATTGCTATGGAATTCGTCGGTGTACAATAATTTGTTATTACGGATCCAATGAAATTACATTCGTCGAAATCCAAGATAGTGCCCAGAAAGGCTATTTTTACATGTTAATTAAAACGAATTATTATAAAAACCAAATTAAACACTTTTAAATTTAAATTAAAAGTTTATTATCTTCATTCTTGTCCAAATAGAAGTTAAATCAATTTCTGAAATCATTTTCATTCACATAATTTTAGATTTAATTACTTAAACAATTCCAAATATTCAAATAACCAATTTATTTAAAATTCGAGTTATTTAACTTATAAAATTAACTTTTAAATATTTAAAATCAATTAAATATTCTAATTCAAATGGTTGAAATTTCTAGGTCGTTACATTAACTGGTGGTATGACAATCTGGCCAAATTTATCGTTTACACATTTTTCGGTAAAATATAATTTTATTATTATAAGTGATACTGGGTAGTAATGATTATTTATACCGATTTTCTTTATCAAACTATATCACATTAGGACTTATGGAATTTGGTTTTATACAAAATTTTAAGATCGTCCACATTCAGCTTGTTTAATCAAAACAAAAGGTCTTTGGTTCATTAATAACAATTTTTACTAACAAACTACTCTAACTGGAGACTTTGATTTTGAGTTGACTATAGTTGACCGTGATACTAACCTCATGTAACTAAGGAGACAAATTCTCTATTGAATAGTGTTTTGATTCCAATGCTCCAACTCAAACCCAACTATAGTCGTTTAATGGACATCGTTCCACGATTTAACTGTAATCAAAGTGGAGCGTCCATATCGAACTTCAATAGTATTCTCAAGTATAGAGAACTGTGTATGTTGTCACTTTAAGATTCTCTTTTTGACCTAGTTATATTAACCAAAAAAACTCTCAAGTGGCTCATTCCATAGATATCCAATAATTATCAGTATATAACTTTTTGGTGCCTCCAACAGCCAAGAGTAATGTAATATCCCGGAAATTTTAACAATATCAATTTAATAATCTGTTAAATAATTAAATTGATATTGATGATCTTTGATAATAAAATTTGAATTCAATTTAATAATATAATTAAATAAGTATCAAATATGTTATTTTCAAATAATAAGTATAATGTATTATTTTTAATATGTATGAATTTTAATGCTAAAAGGAATTGTTATTTTAAATTGAATAAATAGTGTATGTAAATATATATAACTTAACTTTTAAATTGAATCTTAGGATTTAATTTTATTTAAATTTGAATTTAAAGTTTTGAAGTTCAAAAGAATAAATATTTAAATTGTTGGATATTATAATATTTGTATAAACTTATATTTATAAAATATAATTAGTTTTTGGTTTCTCTTTAAAAAGATATATATATATATAGATAAGTATTTAATAAATAAGAAAAGACTTTTATGTATTTTTAAACTAAATAAAAATAAGATAAATTACTTAAAAGACATGTGTTATTTTCTAAAGCCCTTATTTTAACAAGTGTAAGTAAATGATGAACTCAAATGACAAGTGTCTTTTTATTTTCTTTTTCTTTTATTTTATAAAATCAAAAATATACATGTATATTAACATTTGCATTTCTTCATTTCCCATTCTTTTCTAATCTTCATTTTTTCAAAGCCAAGAGAAAAACAAATCAGTAATCTTTCCTCTAAACATCTGAAACAAATCAATACCACTTCTCAAACTCTTCCTCTAAATCTAAAAAAATCAGTAATTATCTCTTAAGCAAATGTATGTGCATATTCAAATCTGGAAAATTCCTCAAATCAGAGATTATCAAAAATCAAATCTCTGAAAACAATTTTCCAAAATCCAAATCAAAGTTCAGCCTGCATGTTCTTTAATCTGAAAGAAATTCTGGAATCATTCTAAAGCCAGTCTATATCATCTTCAAAAATCTGTCTGTCTGCATTTCTTTTCAATCTGGAAAACAACTCAAAAACTGCTTGCATTCATTTTTCAAACTGGAAGCAACATGCAAGATTCAGTAGCCAACAATTCAAGTTTTAAATCAAATAAGTAAAGCAAAAGCAAAAGACATCTCAGTTAAAAGTTCAAAAGCTTTTCAAAACATATCTGGAAGCTCTGTCTTCTTCAAATTAGGTGAGTAACATAGCAACTTGAATAATTTAGGTATATAATTATGTTGCAGAATTATTTCTGAAATCAAGTATGTTTTGGTGAATGCATTTTTGTATATCTCTGTGCATGTATATGAAAATCTGGTTGAGTGCATTTTGCTATGTGTTTGATGTTTGTCTGTTTTAGTTTCCAGACTCCAATCTTTGATTCAAAAACCATTATATCATGATCTAATTTATATTATGATTTAAGATTAAAACAAAACTTGTTTGTTACATCTTAGATTATAGTTTAAAATTATAATTAAATCACAATGAAGTCTAACTGTCTCTGGAAGTAAGAAAACATCAGTGCATGTTAAATAATGTGAAATTTTAAATATTGAAATTTATAAATTCAGTAGTATAAATTGAATACCTAAACCAAATCGTGATTTTTAACACTAAAATCAAGATTTTTATATATAAGATGAAAGTGCAATTTGGGTTTGAACTGAAATGGAGCTTTTGGGATTTTCTGGTGATCTATGTATTCGTATGTGTCGGGGTTCTTCAAACTGGTGGAGGAGTGATCGTAGAATCTTAGAAAAATACTGGATGGTGATGTATATCATCAAGGAGGCAGTGGTGGCGAGATTCATTTGGGAACCCTAGTTTTACTAGGTATGATAAATCGATCATCACGACCATTTGGGTTGATCGAGTGTAGATGGGTTTTGGGAGATGGAAGATGGGTCGTAGGCGAAGTCGTAGCCGGAGTATCAACTTTTCTGATGATCGGAGGCCAGGGTTTGAAGCGTTGCCAGGTTTTAGTCTGTGAAGTGAGTGTTGTTTCCAGGTTTGGGTGGAGACTCGAATTCGATTTCGAGATTTAGGGTTCAATCTGATGATCGAGTTGGGATGTTGGAGTGATTTTGGATGGGAAAAGATCATCACCGATGATCGTAGATGATCAGTGTCACCGTGTATGTGCACGGTGCACTTTCAACTTTCTGATGAAGTTGGTTTTTGGGGGATTCTGGGTACACAGGTTTCTCGAGTAAATTAAGTTTTTGCTCGGGTAAATAGATGTTTGACTCGAAGCAAATTGGAGGGAGCTCGGGTATATTGGAGTTACAGGGTTCTCTGGAAAACCTGTCAGTTTTTCAAATTTAAAATTTATTTTAAGTTTGAAAGCAAGTTTTAAATGCAGAATTTAAAACTAAATTTAAAATATAGATTCAAAACTGAATTGTAATCTAGTTTTAAAATTTAAATTAAGCTTTATAAAATGGAAGGTTTTAACAACTTTAAAAATGTTAAAAGTATTTTATAAAATGGTTTTTAAAAATCTGAGAATAAAGATTTAAACAGGACTTTAAATTAAGTTTAAATCTGGATTCAAAAATGAATTTGAATCTTAGTTTGAACTAAAAAGGAAGTTTTTAAATTTTAAAATGTTTTGCTAATGATAATTTAATCATTAATGAGATTAAGGTTTATCTTAAAGTTATTTAGAACTTAATGATTTATAATTCAATAAATTATTAAGGTAATAAAAGGATAATTAACCAATTTAATTAAATTAATGATTGGGTTAATAAATTTAGTAATTATAGGTTTAAATTTATTAATTAAGGTTTAATTAAATTAATTAAAGGTTAATTAATTTGAAGTTAAGAATCATTAATTTGGAATTATTAATTAATGGTTAGGAATAGATTAATCAAATAAGTAAGGATAAATTAAGTTGTTATTAGGTACTTAATTTATTAAGTAATTAGGGATTAATTTATTAGTAATTAGAATTAATTAATTTGAAATTACTAATGGTTAATTAATGTTTAATTATTTAAGAAAGATAATTAAATAATAGTTAATAGTTAATGTAGATCATTAACTTGGATTTAATAAACAATTAATGTGATTAATTTTGATAATTAAATAGATTAGTTAATTAAGATTAATCTTTTGTGAAATTGATAATATAATTACTTAATGGAAGTAATTAAGAAATTAATTACTTAATGTAATTAATTAAGTTTAATTTGATTAGTTAAGTAATTAATTAAGTTTAATTAATTTAATTTAATCACTTAATGATTTGTAAAGTATAATTACTTAATGTAATTTAATGAAGTATAATTACTTAGTAAAGTAATTAATAGATAATTACTGATGTAATTAATAGAGTAATTAAGGGTAGTTAATTACTTAATAGAAATTAATCAAGGGATTAATTAAGAAATTAATTAAGGAATAATTAATTTATTTTAAAAAGTAATTAAGGGTAGTTAGTTTCTGAATGTGATTAATCAATAGTGATTAATAATTGTGGTTTAATTAAGGTTAATTACTTAATATAATTAATTTAATTAAGTAATTAATAATTAAGTTGTAATTAAGGATCATTAATTAATATAATTAATGATGTAATTAAGATTGGTTAATTAAGTAATAATTAATAAATGAAGTGATTAATTAATATAATTAATTAAGGATTAATGTAATTAATTATAGTGAATAAAGATAATGAATTAAATTGTTTTAACCTTTAAAACAACTTGGCCTTAAAAGATACGCTTTGGATTTCGATGAGACCGGGATCGGGTTTCCGTATACCGGAATTCCAGGTCTGGAGACCCGAATACCACATCGATCCAAATTAACGATAGGTCGTGAATCAAGTGAAGATGAAGATTCAGAGTGCAAGGGTTATTGTCGTTAACTCTGAGGGTGATTCCAAAACGAGTGTAACGAGATAATGCTTTCGGTTTCGTTCGAACCCGGAACGAACTTGTATGGATTGAATGCTTTCAGCACATCGTCAGGTGGACGATGAGCATTCTAAGATAGATGTGTTCTATTTAAAGGTAATCGTAGCCTCAAGCCTCACAAACCGGGAATGGCTAAAACAGGGGAGGTGCAGCAAGGTTAGTGGGTAGCACCCAAGTAGGACAAGGTTACCTCTGTCTAGATGTCCCTTTCTATTTTCGACTTAGTGGTGCGGTTGCTGATCCCAACCGTGAGGTATCTTGTGCGGGAATTATCCAGTAAGGGATGTTCCGACCTTGTGTTGCAGGGGATTGGGAGTGATCCTCGGTACGGTGATCTAGGCCACGTACTGTGACGGGCGGTACCCCAGTAGCCCTGCCATTGTATGGAATCCAATTTCCAATAAGTGATAACGGACTTGATTGTATAACCCACTTTGTTGGCTAGTATGCTGGAATTTAATAATGTAACAATTTCAGCTATTTCATATTTATTTGAAAACCCTAGACCCTATTATAATACAATCGAATTTCCTATCAAATGTTTTGGTTAGCGTAAGGTAAAAACTTACCCATGTTTATTTGTGGGGAGTCTTACGTGATACCTTTTCTTTCAAAAGGTTTTGAAGTTAAACAAGTTTAACCTGTTACTCACACCAGACCCATGTCTGACCCAAGTTGTTTATTTCTGTTTTATAAACTCTTGGGTACTCAAATTTTTACGAGTAGCCAAGGGATTCAGGTTAGTCTTGACGAATTGTGGAGGAGCAATGGAGCAGGAGGCTTCAGCGTTGTAGATATAGATAGTAGTTTCCGCTGTGTTGATCTTGTTTAGATCTTTGTTTTAGATGTAATAACTAGACAGATGTTTATAATTGTCTAGTATATGATGTGTAATCTGTGTAACTCTGATAAGTGATGTATATGATACTATGTAATATTTATGTGATATAATATATTTTGTTCGTTTCCGCTGTGAGTATTTGTGTTTGTTTCTTTTCTCTTCTTCTCTTTTCTACTTCTCACCCCTTTCTTTCTTACTGTCGATGCGACTTTCCGGGAGTGGAAAGCCGGGTCGTCACAAGTAATACACTACTCAACATTTGGAGAGCATTACGTAATTTAGTATTAACAGGTTTATGGATATCATGACTCAAAACATCTTGACTAGGAATGTAACGACCCGATATTTTGGACCATTCAAATCGACAATAAATCCACACATGTCTGACTTGAATAATTCAAAATAACAGATTGTAATAAAAATTTGGCAAAACTCAGCATATACGATAAATAAATCAATCACAGATCACAGACACAGAGTAGAATAATGCAGCGGAAAAGATAAAAGGATAGTAGTTCATGAAGCTACTATATACATCAGAGTTAGAAAACAAAATACATAAGAATATCTCAAATACAGTGAAGTCTTCAGTACAAGCAGATGACCTCTCTGAACAGATCAACTAGAAAAGCTGGAAGCAGAGTCGATAGTTGGATCTCCAAACGAAGCTCCAAACTCCAAGGGTGAGTCTTAGATGCTGTATCACTCGGTCTGACCCGAGCGTAAAGCAAAACACAAAACACTCGAGTCAGGATTAACATTCTTATATAAATAAATCCAACTCAAGTGAAATATCAATTGAAATACAAGTAACTTAAAGGATGTTTGGGATAACCATCCTCTCAAGATCTTCAGAACTATCTACAAGGTGGAAATATACATTATAACACCGTGGTCATTTCAATTTAATTTATACTTCAAAACCCAAATATCATTTCATTTCAAATATAACTATTTTCCAAGATAGTATATATATTAATTAATTCATAAGGTAAAGTATTTATAATTTCCTCAAGTCTCACAAATCGATTCAAATTAACTCAAATTCCAAATTCAAATTTATTCAAAGCTCAATTCATCAATTCAATTCAATTTTAAATATACCATTTAAACTTTCAATATGTTTCAAAGCTTTAATATTCAACATTTTCAAAGTTAAATTTAACGGTTTCCTCTAGCTCTCGATTCAACTTTATTATTATTTAATCAGGGAATATTCACTTAATAAATTCAATATCATTTAACTATCCTTAAATTTCATTCTTACTAAATATTTCCTTAAATTTATTTAAGCAAGAATTATTCATTAAATTATTTAAATAAAACCCAAGTTATAAATCATATCTTAAATCTCAATTTCAATAAGTTTCAAATTGGTTTAATTAAATAAATTTTCTTTCCAACCTTAACTTATTCAAATTATTACCAAAATCTATTTTGAAATATAATTTTTATACTTAAACATATCATATGTATTAAATCCATCTTAATTAAATTTAATATTATAATTAAATCTATATATATATCATTACCATTTATATATAAAAATTTAAGAATCAACATTTATTTAACCCGTATATTTCTTCCCAAAACCATAGAATTCATTTTTTTAAAATATTTATATATATGGACCAACGGTGTCTGTATATATATATATTTATCATATGGTTAAGTGATACGGATATTTATCATTTCAATCCGAAATTTAAATATATACGGGTAGATATCATTTCGACCCGTAATCCCAATTTCAATTCAAACGAAAATCGCTTGGGTTTATCATTTCAACCCATAACGATTTTCTCCTATTCTAAAGTCCGTTCGGGTATGTATCATTTCAACCCATAGTGAATTCTATACTAACAGGGAACTTGCAGAGTGATAACAGATACTAAAAAATATAACAACAGGCATATATCATCAATATAAATAACAGATACTGGTGTCAGATGTCATAGGTGAACATATACAGATAATAGTAATAACAGGCATATAAATACTAGATACTGGTGTCAGATGTCACAGGTGAACATATACAGATAATAGCATATATAACAATTTAAATAACTACAGCATCATATTTCAATTGTCGTTTCAATTGAAATCAAATTTAATAAATACAAGAATGTTAATCGTGAGTGATTGCTCACCTTTCGAGGCTAGAGAGAATAGACAATGAAGTTGAGTTATGAATCCAGGCACGAATTCCAAAGCAAATAGGATTGGCACGAATTCGTCGGGAAAACTGATAGATAAGGGATTTACGAAACCAAATTAGAACTAATTGATGACGACAAGTGGTATGAGTGAACTTGTAAGCATATAAAATCATATATAACTATTTATGAAATCATATTCTCAATTCAGACACTTATAAATTTAAATATATATATATAGGTATTTCACACTCATTGTTTAAATAAAAATACATAAATTTAGAACATATGTATTATACAAAATTACAGTACACTAAATTATTTCTTAAAACTATTATATTATCTGTAAACTAATATATGTACTACGGTTATATATACTAACCTTATAGGAACTTTACAGCATAAACAATCTACATATAAAATCCATATCTACTAATGTATAAATAACTAGTTGTGGACCAATATACATATATGCTTGATAAGTAAACCAATATATGCAGATCTATGAACACTTATATGCAGATTTCATTTGTAAACAGTATAAACATACTTTGAACAAAGATGTGCAGAATAAATATAAATCAAATTCAGGTTATAAGCAAGATATACGCAGAGAAGTCAAAATATAACTAAAAGCTTCGCATACTCCTTATATAGCTCATATACAGCTATAACTTATGTAAACTGATGTGTGTAAAGTTTTTTTTTTTTCTAACCTATGTAACTTTCTGAAATCTTTACACAGCGTCTCAAAGATCATTATTTCTCTAACACATTATCACAGCCTATATGTTATAAATTTTCTTCATAATATGTATATTAAAGTTGAAAACGCTAACACAAATTCAGCTATAACACTTCAAATATCCATACTCAAAACCATATGTGTATACTATAAATTTTACAACTTATATATGTACATCACTACTGACATATGCACACATCCGAATATGAAATATGGCATCAAACTAATTACAAAGCTGTATATATCAAATACAGTACAATTTATAACGAAACTCATATGATATTTGGACATGCATATACTGTTAATAAGAATATATATATATACAGCTTATAACTTTTATGACTAACCAAATATACATTAACAGAAAATATACATATAAAACTCAATATATATCCTTATATCCATAATATAAAACAATGCAAATACCAGACACTTACTCTATTTAGTCATTAACGTAGAAAAGGGAAGGCACACGAGGGGTTTCGCCTTCGACAACATGGTGGAGATGCGGGGTCAAAGAGGCTTGGTCGGAGCATGGTGAGAAGGCGGCGTGGCCAGGGGCCGTGAGGGGGAATGGTGGTTCAACGGAGATGGTGATGAGAAAGGAGGGTCGCGTGGTGCTCGAAGCGGTGACGTGGAGGGCTGGGTGCGCAGCAGAGGCTTGGCTGGGTTGGGAAATGGTGCGGCAGGTGGGTCTCGGCGATGAAGCAGGCTGCACTGGTGAGTTCGGGCGGTTGTGGTGGTGGAAGAAGAAGGGGCGGAGGTCGGGCTGTGTGGTTGTGGCAAGATCTGGTGGTGGGAGAAGCATGAACAGGCCGAGTATGGGAGGGGAACGATGTGGAAATGTTGAGCAAGGAGGGAGAGGGAAAAGAGGAGGGGAAGAGATCTGCGAATGGGTTCACGGCATGAAGAATGGGACAAGGAGATTGGATCTGAAGAAGGCAAAGTTGGAAAAAAAAATGAAGGAAGATATAAACAGTAAGAACCATTGAACAGTCACATCCAAAGGGTATAAAAGCAATAAAATAGCAACGGTCACGTTGCTTAGATTCAGCTGACACATAAAAGCAAATCAATTTATTTAGCTTGGGCAGCACATTTCAGATTTGAAACGCGAAGGAAAATATAAAGTCGCAATTTAGGGTACCGGTACGACGTACAGTTATATCGTTTCCGTCGCGTTCCGGACCTCAAATTACAGAAATAAATATACCGTAGAGATCAGTACGACGAGACGATCAAAACGGTATACAGATATCAGTGGCACGATCATCCGATCAAAAGTCGATAATCGGTACCGAAAAATGCTGCTACTTTACCAGAAATAAGATAAACGGAGCAGTAGAAGTCCAAATTTGGAAAAACGAATTTCGTAGTCTGATTCAGAATGATCTGAATAAATTTTCTCCTATTGACATATTTTGGTTTCGAAAAACTTTTAAATTCACCTTTATTAACCGGTTTGATTTGAAATGAAATTACACAGGAAAACAAACTTCAATATTATCAAATGAACATTTACCAGTTGCTATATTAAAATAGACGTATTCCAAATAATAAATTTTTAATTTCAAATTTTATTGTTTAAAATTTCACAATTTCCAGTTAAATATACTTTTAAAACCATTAAATTTTACGGGTCGTTACACTCTCCCCCACTCAAAACTTTTCGTCCCCGAAAAGGAAGGAGGTAGAAGAATAGAAACAACCAGACAGAAAAGATAGATTGAAAGTCAAGGTTAAACAAATTTTTTTTTTTAAACTATATAAATTTTACTTAAAACTTGAAAACTTCATTTGCAATTCAATTATCTTATATACTTTAAAACTTTTCAAAAATCCATTTGTAAAATTTCTTGCTTCCTTTATAAATACCATTTATATGTTTAAATGACACCTTTATAAATGTATGAAAATCATTTGAAAACAATTATTTACATTATTACTTATATTTACAAATAAGCTAATTGAAAACATTAAATCCATAGTTCATAAATTTATTAATTCTATCTAAAATACTTTTCAAATATTATTTATAAGTCAATAATCATTTACTTTAAATATGTTTTATTTAATTAATAACCTCGAAAATATCTATAGCACTAAAATTTTCTATTAAACCAAATAATATATAAATAAATAATATTTAAAAGGATATAGTCAACAAGGAAAAGAGGGACTTGGAGAGACAGAATATAGGTGAATAAATAAAGCTGAGCAGATAAGGTAGATTCGAAAGAATAGTATCGGGCATGAATAATTAATTCAAACCATTAGAATTTCAATTCCAAATATTGATACAAAATTTCTTTGTTAGAAATACTTTTATAATAAAATATTTTTTTATAGTCGAAACAAATTTCCTTTCGAAAATACTTTTATAACTCGATGTCTTAACAAGTTTATCCTCGTTCCTGTAGACTCTGGCAGTGCGTTGATCAGGCGCAAAGCTAGAATTCTCCAGGTACTTAGTAGACTTGTTTCAACACCCAGTGAAAATACTGGAAAACTTTTAAAAACAGATATGGAAAGTACAATCCAATCAAAAACGAACAAAACAAAAACCTTTGTCTAACCATGGTTCGCAGATACACAATGGTTACGCCTGGATCCCCCAGGAAACAATCCATATCCGTAAGCTTTCTCAGCCTTGCGAGTTACGCCATGATGACTAGTAGAATGCAGGATACACAATGGTTACGCCTGGATCCCCCAGGAAACAATCCGTACCCCCAGGCAAGACTCAGCCAAGCATTTGCGCTACTATTCGCGACCTACACAGATTGCAGGATACACAATGATTACGCCTGGATCCCCCAGGAAACAATCCGTACCCCTAGGCAAGACTCAGCCAGGCAGTTGCGCTATGCAGTCACGAGAGAACAATAAGACCATGGGTAACGCCATGGAATTCGAAGGACACTCGAGTATCATATCCGGAAAACCAAAATCAGAGAGAATAATATCGATAGAATGAATCCAATATGTGGCCACAAATCGGATATCAAGCAGAAGGCACTTTCCATATCTTTACTTCGAAAATATGTATCATATAGTACCTTTTCAAATCACTTTCAAATATCGTACTTATATAATATCCATTATATATAAGATTTTATTTTCAAATCAAATACTTTCCAAAATCAAAAGTATATCAAATCACACTTATATAGACTTTAATTATATAAGATTTCACTTTTCAAATCGAGTACCCTTTTCAAATCCATAGTTTTCGAATCAATTTCATATAAGTTCGACAACTCCCAAATCAAGTGTTTAGTAACATAAGGTTCTCAAATTTCAATTTGTTTCAATATCAGTTCATTTTCAAAATCATATACAATTTCACCAAATTATTTCTTCTCAAATTAATTATCTTTAGTTTCTAAGTTTCAAGAATAATAGATTTAGAAAATAAATCCAGATTTCCAAATCAATATAATTAAGTCAAACAATTCATTTCCAAAATCAATGGTTTTCAAAATCATCTTATATTTACATAAGGTCCATCTTATATAAGGATCAAATTTTACAAAATAAATTTCAATGTATGAAGATCCATATGGGATTGAATATCTTTGCTTTTATGGGTTATATATCTTTGTAATTTAAATTGGAAATTTTCTTTTAGTAAGCAAAGATATTCTAACCCGACAGTCTTTCAATTTCAGTGTCAAAATATATCAATGATATTAGGATATAAGATGTACATACGTTGTCATTTCGCAAAATCACATTTGATCGCTCGCTCGATCACACAAGTTTGCTTTCGAACTAGTATTGTCCATTCGACTTCCCTAATGCGGATTTCAATATGGTTTCTAGACTAAAAGCCATCAGTCTCCTTGCATAGCCATATACTACGATAGAGAATTCTAGAATCAAGCCCAAAATCCATATCAAATATTCGCCATCAAGAATCGAATGAAAAATCCTAACACGAAATGGTGTAATCCACCTCAAACTTGTATACTCAAACTTGGATCAAATTAATTATGCGAATAAAACAGCATACGTACAACTTATATATTTATTCCAACTTGTTAAATATATAGTTTCATAAAGATGTTACTAAATTAAAACATTTAAACTAAATTTATTCAAAATATTTTGAAGACCAAATTTTTTCCAAAACATTTCAAATCTAAATTTCATTTTAGAAAAATTCAAAATAGCCTTATTCATTTACATAACAAAACAGTTTCAACTTATTTAAATCATATTACTACATACTTTAACATTCAAACAAACTTATATACTTTATCAAATAATTCATACTTTTCAAAATTTCTTAGCTTTGAAAAGTTAACCTTGATTTGGAAGTACTCGAACCTTCAAAATAGTTGAAGAAATCATTTTCAAATTCAAGAGTTGGAAATCAGCAACAAATCAGTAAATCAATTTCAAAAGATAAGTTTATATCAAATTCGAAACTCGAAGACTGAACACCGGATTACTTCAAATCATTTCAAATATATATATATATATATATATATATATATATCTTTCGAATATCAAATCATACTTCAAAATTTTTGAAATCAAAATTGGTTTCGCAAAATCACTTGCGTAGCAATGCTACTAAAGTGGCCTCTCCCCCACTATGAAACTCGAAAATCAATGTCGATGATGCGTGCACTCATCACCGAAATTATTTTCCAGCGACATAAGTGAGTTCTGGACTTCTATTTTCTCAAACTTCTTTTGGAATTTCTTCGAAACTCATTAAAATCATTTGAAACATTTCTTATTCGGAAAATAATTTTTAAATCATATTATTATATATTTCAAAATCTTAAAACCAATTTCAAAATACCGGAGTTCAATTCTCGAATTTCAAATTTAAAATCCTTCAATTATAAATCAAATTTCTTATATAGTTTTTTCAAAATTACAAATCCTTTCGAAAACTCAAATTCTTATTTTAAAAGGGTTTATAATCTTTATCGAAAACATTTCACTTTATATATAGAATGTAATAATTTCGATATATAAAACAATTTCAAAAATATAAACAAGCCTGATTTTTCAAAGGATGGTTCAAGAATGGATTTCAAAACAAAGATAGAAATTCAACTTAGAGAGACTCTAATCAAATAGGATTATGATTCGAAGATAAGCTCGGACGCAGATGAGATAATTAATTACAAAACAGTAAATGGATACACTTATATAAATCGCGGGCGACCTTAACCGGGTCGACCGTGACTTCAAGAATGTAATCGATGCGGAAATCTAAGGCAAATCGACATTCGATCGTCAGAGATAGAATTCTGCATATCAAGAGATGGCAACATCAAAACCGAGGGATATATAAATCTCCGGTGAATCAATGCCTATTGTAAAGGAGTTCCACCCCTTTACAATCATTCAAAGATTGGCGGGATCGCCTATTCTTATAGAGATCATTCGAAATGGAGTTATGGGATACTCCAGAATCAAAGAATACAATAGGGAGAGACAAGAATGAATTTTGGAACCGCAAGGAACGTTCCAAAGTTCAAAGGAAATCAAGTCAAAAGGAAGAGATTCAAACTCGAACGAAAGTGATTATGTAAATAAATTTACTATATATGCTAAGTTTTGCCTAGAGCCAAAGCTCTGATACCAACTGTAACGACCCGATATTTTGGACCATTCAAATCGACAATAAATCCACACATGTCTGACTTGAATAATTCAAAATAACAGATTGTAATAAAAATTTGGCAAAACTCAGCATATACGATAAATAAATCAATCACAGATCACAGACACAGAGTAGAATAATGCAGCGGAAAAGATAAAAGGATAGTAGTTCATGAAGCTACTATATACATCAGAGTTAGAAAACAAAATACATAAGAATATCTCAAATACAGTGAAGTCTTCAGTACAAGCAGATGACCTCTCTGAACAGATCAACTAGAAAAGCTGGAAGCAGAGTCGATAGTTGGATCTCCAAACGAAGCTCCAAACTCCAAGGGTGAGTCTTAGATGTTGTATCACTCGGTCTGACCCGAGCGTAAAGCAAAACACAAAACACTCGAGTCAGGATTAACATTCTTATATAAATAAATCCAACTCAAGTGAAATATCAATTGAAATACAAGTAACTTAAAGGATGTTTAGGATAACCATCCTCTCAGGATCTTCAGAACTATCTACAAGGTGGAAATATACATTATAACACCGTGGTCATTTCAATTTAATTTATACTTCAAAACCCAAATATCATTTCATTTCAAATATAACTATTTTCCAAGATAGTATATATATTAATTAATTCATAAGGTAAAGTATTTATAATTTCCTCAAGTCTCACAAATCGATTCAAATTAACTCAAATTCCAAATTCAAATTTATTCAAAGCTCAATTCATCAATTCAATTCAATTTTAAATATACCATTTAAACTTTCAATATGTTTCAAAGCTTTAATATTCAACATTTTCAAAGTTAAATTTAACGGTTTCCTCTAGCTCTCGATTCAACTTTATTATTATTTAATCAGGGAATATTCACTTAATAAATTCAATATCATTTAACTATCCTTAAATTTCATTCTTACTAAATATTTCCTTAAATTTATTTAAGCAAGAATTATTCATTAAATTATTTAAATAAAACCCAAGTTATAAATCATATCTTAAATCTCAATTTCAATAAGTTTCAAATTGGTTTAATTAAATAAATTTTCTTTCCAACCTTAACTTATTCAAATTATTACCAAAATCTATTTTGAAATATAATTTTTATACTTAAACATATCATATGTATTAAATCCATCTTAATTAAATTTAATATTATAATTAAATCTATATATATATATCATTACCATTTATATATAAAAATTTAAGAATCAACATTTATTTAACCCGTATATTTCTTCCCAAAACCATAGAATTCATTTTTTTAAAATATTTATATATATGGACCAACGGTGTCTGTATATATATATATTTATCATATGGTTAAGTGATACGGATATTTATCATTTCAATCCGAAATTTAAATATATACGGGTAGATATCATTTCGACCCGTAATCCCAATTTCAATTCAAACGAAAATCGCTTGGGTTTATCATTTCAACCCATAACGATTTTCTCCTATTCTAAAGTCCGTTCGGGTATGTATCATTTCAACCCATAGTGAATTCTATACTAACAGGGAACTTGCAGAGTGATAACAGATACTAAAAAATATAACAACAGGCATATATCATCAATATAAATAACAGATACTGGTGTCAGATGTCATAGGTGAACATATACAGATAATAGTAATAACAGGCATATAAATACTAGATACTGGTGTCAGATGTCACAGGTGAACATATACAGATAATAGCATATATAACAATTTAAATAACTACAGCATCATATTTCAATTGTCGTTTCAATTGAAATCAAATTTAATAAATACAAGAATGTTAATCGTGAGTGATTGCTCACCTTTCGAGGCTAGAGAGAATAGACAATGAAGTTGAGTTATGAATCCAGGCACGAATTCCAAAGCAAATAGGATTGGCACGAATTCGTCGGGAAAACTGATAGATAAGGGATTTACGAAACCAAATTAGAACTAATTGATGACGACAAGTGGTATGAGTGAACTTGTAAGCATATAAAATCATATATAACTATTTATGAAATCATATTCTCAATTCAGACACTTATAAATTTAAATATATACATATATAGGTATTTCACACTCATTGTTTAAATAAAAATACATAAATTTAGAACATATGTATTATACAAAATTACAGTACACTAAATTATTTCTTAAAACTATTATATTATCTGTAAACTAATATATGTACTACGGTTATATATACTAACCTTATAGGAACTTTACAGCATAAACAATCTACATATAAAATCCATATCTACTAATGTATAAATAACTAGTTGTGGACCAATATACATATATGCTTGATAAGTAAACCAATATATGCAGATCTATGAACACTTATATGCAGATTTCATTTGTAAACAGTATAAACATACTTTGAACAAAGATGTGCAGAATAAATATAAATCAAATTCAGGTTATAAGCAAGATATACGCAGAGAAGTCAAAATATAACTAAAAGCTTCGCATACTCCTCATATAGCTCATATACAGCTATAACTTATGTAAACTGATGTGTGTAAAGTTTTTTTTTTTCTAACCTATGTAACTTTCTGAAATCTTTACATAGCGTCTCAAAGATCATTATTTCTCTAACACATTATCACAGCCTATATGTTATAAATTTTCTTCATAATATGTATATTAAAGTTGAAAACGCTAACACAAATTCAGCTATAACACTTCAAATATCCATACTCAAAACCATATGTGTATACTATAAATTTTACAACTTATATATGTACATCACTACTGACATATGCACACATCCGAATATGAAATATGGCATCAAACTAATTACAAAGCTGTATATATCAAATACAGTACAATTTATAACGAAAATCATATGATATTTGGACATGCATATACTGTTAATAAGAATATATATATATACAGCTTATAACTTTTATGACTAACCAAATATACATTAACAGAAAATATACATATAAAACTCAATATATATCCTTATATCCATAATATAAAACAATGCAAATACCAGACACTTACTCTATTTAGTCATTAACGTAGAAAAGGGAAGGCACACGAGGGGTTTCGCCTTCGACAACATGGTGGAGATGCGGGGTCAAAGAGGCTTGGTCGGAGCATGGTGAGAAGGCGGCGTGGCCAGGGGCCGTGAGGGGGAATGGTGGTTCAACGGAGATGGTGATGAGAAAGGAGGGTCGCGTGGTGCTCGAAGCGGTGACGTGGAGGGCTGGGTGCGCAGCAGAGGCTTGGCTGGGTTGGGAAATGGTGCGGCAGGTGGGTCTCGGCGATGAAGCAGGCTGCACTGGTGAGTTCGGGCGGTTGTGGTGGTGGAAGAAGAAGGGGCGGAGGTCGGGCTGTGTGGTTGTGGCAAGATCTGGTGGTGGGAGAAGCATGAACAGGCCGAGTATGGGAGGGGAACGATGTGGAAATGTTGAGCAAGGAGGGAGAGGGAAAAGAGGAGGGGAAGAGATCTACGAATGGGTTCACGGCATGAAGAATGGGACAAGGAGATTGGATCTGAAGAAGGCAAAGTTGGAAAAAAAATGAAGGAAGATATAAACAGTAAGAACCATTGAACAGTCACATCCAAAGGGTATAAAAGCAATAAAATAGCAACGGTCACGTTGCTTTGATTCAGCTGACACATAAAAGCAAATCAATTTAGCTTGGGCAGCACATTTCAGATTTGAAACGCGAAGGAAAATATAAAGTCGCAATTTAGGGTACCCGTACGACGTACAGTTATATTGTTTCCGTCGCGTTCCGGACCTCAAATTACAGAAATAAATATACCGTAGAGATCAGCACGACGAGACGATCAAAACGGTATACAGATATCAGTGGCACGATCATCTGATCAAAAGTCGATAATCGGTACCGAAAAATGCTGCTACTTTACCAGAAATAAGATAAACGGAGCAGTAGAAGTCCAAATTTGGAAAAACGAATTTCGTAGTCTGATTCAGAATGATCTGAATAAATTTTCTCCTGTTGACATATTTTGGTTTCGAAAAACTTTTAAATTCACCTTTATTAACCGGTTTGATTTGAAATGAAATTTCACAGGAAAACAAACTTCAATATTATCAAATGAACATTTACCAGTTGCTATATTAAAATAGACGTATTCCAAA
The DNA here is from genome assembly GCA_030737815.1 of Allium fistulosum. NCBI lineage: Eukaryota > Viridiplantae > Streptophyta > Magnoliopsida > Asparagales > Amaryllidaceae > Allium > Allium fistulosum. Next base: position 907,920,850 of record CM060903.1, read on the forward strand.
TAATAAATTTTTAATTTCAAATTTTATTGTTTAAAATTTCACAATTTCCAGTTAAATATACTTTTAAAACCATTAAATTTTACGGGTCGTTACAAGGAATAAAATAATATGTTATTTTTAATGTGCTAAATTCCTCATGATTGCAACCCACTGTAAACTATCACATAACTAATCATTTAAGAATTTTCTATTTAATATACATAAAATAAATAAATAATTAACATATCACAATATGAAAAGTATATAATGGAAAAAAACTTTTTTCGAGGAGAATTCATTATAGAGTTAATAATTTATAATAAGTTATAGAATTTCCTCTAGATCATATCCTTAGCACTATCAGGAACAACTAGGACAACTATCATATGCCATAGGTGCCTCATACATAATCACTTGACAAATCAATAACACATTTAACGTGCCCAATATCCATTATCTGATCATATTCGGTGGAACGACCCTCTCCAAAATGGGCCTATTCAACCTAATAAAAAGCCAACGAACCTTAGGTCCATTACAAAGCTGGAGGTTAGTTGGAAAATTGATTTAACAAAACAATATGCAAAGCTATCTATCTATGCTTTTAGAGTTTCATGGAAAAAGGAATAAAATATAATAATTAAATAGAGTACCTATCTCATAAACCCAAATCATAAGAGTACAATGTCACAATAGTGCATAAGCCTGTATGTTACATAGTTTGGGTACATCATAACAACATACATAGATAACTGCCTACCAAGTCTCCACCATCTTCTTTAAACTTATCGTTGTACCTAACCTGTAGGTTGTAATGAGGAGGAAGTCAGAACAACAATGTCTAGAGAATGAAAACCTGAAGTTTAACAATAATAGTATATGGGCAGTAAGCATTTAGATAAGTATTTTGTCTTACATATTTATTATAATTCTCTAAGTATATCTCTAACTATAGAATAATGGCCATCCAAGCCTAAATCCATGACTATAAATGCGAATACAATGCAACTATGGAGTATATTGGGTTCAACAACCCATCTCCCATCCAATCAGATCCTAACGATGTGAGAGAAAGTATCCGGTCACTTAAGACCTTTCAAATAAGGAATATCCAGATTCTCTTACAATTTAATACCTAGATCCCAAGGAAAACCCCTCCTGGTACTTTTTATTAAGGTCACTTAATACTTCTTAGATATGGAAGAGGCAGACACTCCGACCATTTAATACGTCAACCCTGAAGGAAACCCCCTATAAGATATTTCCACTAACACACCTAAAGGATAATTCTAACCATTTAATACTTCTTAATTAAAGAAGAGGCGGATCTTAATAGTCGTTTAGTACCTCAGCCTCGAAGCAAGCCTATCCTGGAATTACCCGAGGTCTTTTTAAAGGAAATGCCAACTATTTAATATTTCTTAAATAGAGAAAAGGCAGACCCCAATAGCCATTTAATACCTCAACCCCTAAGCAGGCCCATTCTAGGATTACCCAAAGTTATTTATGAAAAATTTCCTATGTCATTTAATACTTCATAATAGGGAGGAGGCAAACCTTAAACCAGCCATTTAATACATCAACCCCGAAGTAGACTCCTCCTGGAATTTCCTCATCCTTATGGTCATAACCCAATATTGACGTCTCACATTAGTCCGACTATTTGTAGGTGTTGGTAGCCAGGTTAGCAGGGCATACTTACCCTATAAAATTGAAACTAACCTCACATCCACCGTGAGGTACTTATTATAGGCGATGTCTCATGTTAGTTACAAAAGTCACATTGCTGGTAGCCATATTAGCTGGATAGACTTCTATATGCTTTCAACTGACCTTGCATCCCTATAACTTAGCCATATTTCCACTTTTGCACATTTAATGTTGAACAACGCCAATATATACATATACACACACACACATCTATACGTATATATATGCACCTCACTCGTATTTAAGCATTAAAAGGCCTTATAAGGAAAACTAGTTCTAAGGGAAACTCCTTATTTCGCCTTTATCTATGGATACAATTCCATAACTGTTCTTAACCCATTTTGTTAGATTTACTGTTGAGTACTAATTATCATTTATGTGTAAAGTCTCCTTTTTAAATTGTTGATTTCCTTATTTATGCTTTATTTATTGCATACTTTAAAATTTTGTAATTATAGTTGGTCAAGTTTCAAAATCTAAAAGAGTATGTAATTATTACATTTATGTCTAATATTAAACTTGATTAATTAGTTTTATATTCATTCAAATAATTTGTTCGTTTCTTTTTCGAGGTGATAATTGTTTTAACGTGTGAATAACTGCAGTTTTTATACAAGTCTCAATCCAATACATCAAATTTTAAAAATAACTAACATCATCAACAAATTAGTTATGCTAAATAGACTTTTATATATATATATATATATTCCAAAGTGGAATTCAAAAAATACAATTTATTTTACATCAACATAGTAGAACCACGGCCTCTCTTTTCAAAGAAGCAAATTTACAATTCCAACCTTTTATATTCCAACATTTTAGATGTATGGTGTTGAAATGACAAAGAAACCATATTTATTTTAATTGTTGAAACAGGTGATGCAAACTATAGATACGAGGAAAAATTCCTTTTTCCCTACTTTGCACACCCATTCCTATTTTCCTTGTCATGGAATTCTTTGTCGTTATAATCATAATTTGAGAAGTGAAATCAAACAGAATACAAATTATTCATATTGCAAAATAATAGCGAATCCAATTCAACTATACTAAAATAAAACAACTAGAATTCCAACAAATTTCACAATTCACACATTATTGGGAAATTTAAGGATTTTAAATTGATAAATTTTCGCATAAAAAATTTCTTAAGGGAGGTATAAATCCAAAAAAGAAACTACACAAATTATAATTATGGAAAAAAAGAAATTTCTTCTCACAAATAATCCCTATTGACATCTTCTTAGATTTGCTTCCATGCTATTTCCTATCTCTTCCTTTGATTTATCTCCTTTTTATTGTATAATCTATAAAAAAATTGTTTGTGCGTATTAGATTCAAAAACTATAGATTAAGGAAGTTTGGAATAAAGATATATATTTATTTAATTCAGTACCTTTTTCTTTAGCTTGATTCCTTTAATGCTTCCCCTAATCCATAAATTTATATATTTATTTTCGAATTTGAGTTTAAGAAATTTCTATAGAGGAAGAGAATTAGGCAGAATATCATTAATAGGTATAGATTTATTTGAAAAAACCTGAGGGGGTTAACAATCTTATTTATAGTTGCTAGGCTACGCGAGGACCGTCTGATTCAAAACCTTTAAATATTTTCATATCAGGGCCATTTAGGCCAAAGAAAACCCTAGCCGTGGCCATTCGATCGGTCGCTATGAGTAGCTAGCCCTTAACGGTCGATTGGGCCATAAAGGGTGTCGATCGATGGGTCCTAGCCAAATAACGTTAATGTTTACTTTATTATATTTATTATTCTAATTCGTTTGTATTATTTTGGATTCAAAATCTTTAAACATCGATAACTTCTCCGTTTGAACTCCAACCTCGAAGCTTTATGTATTAAAGTTGCCAAGAAGACCACCACAAACACAATGGTATAAGTTTTGTAGCCAAATTCTGATGCTTGCTCAATTCTATTTTTAGCTTTACTATTAATTAATTAATTCCTTTTAATTAATTTTCTGTTAATTTTGCGGGCTGTTACACTAGGTCGATATGATATCCGATCATTGATAACAAACTAAATATATAATTTCATACATATTAGACATAGTTATATTCAATGATATCTATACGCTTCGCCACTCTAATATCGTATCGCAATCCTTCCTTCGAAATTTCGCTTATATTTAAAATTTAATTTCAAATATTTTGATTATACCATCCTTATAATTTGTAAATGAGTCATTATGTCATCATTTACATATGTATGTATGTATGTATGTATGTATGTATGTATGTGCATGTGTATAACTCGTACGTTTTATACGGCTCTATATATTTTAAGTTGATCCACTATTAACTTTAATGACTCTATTAATCAACAAAATCGTTCACTAAACTTATTATAAAATCATAATAACCAGACCCCCTAACATTATCAAAACATTCTAATTGCATCATATAGTCATAAGAAGGTTCACTCATAATATCTCTCGAAATGCTCCTACTAATTCTGCCTTTTGCTATCCTATTCCTCTAGTGCACAAAAAGCACCATAATTTGCCTCAGTTCTTTCACATATCGTAGTACTCGTCTCCACGATCATTTTGATGGTTAGATCACTAAAATCCATTGAAAATTTGGAGAATTATGCCACTTTAAAGTTATGAAATGAAAGAGGAAAAATGGGGATGAAAAGAGAGAAGATAAACTAATTTTTCTGGTACAAAATGGCGTTTTCTAATGTTTCGGTTAGAAAATTGTTTCCACCAATTCAAATAACCAACTTTAATTTGGATTTCTAAAAAACCGAATCGATTGTTATATGTGGACATATTCGAAGATATTTGTTGACATATGTGTAATGATTAGTTGTATGTCGACATATCAGTTCATGTATGTCGACTTACATGCCATATTTTCATTTAGCTATTAACTCGTTTGTATCTTCTTCATACGACCTCCAAATTGAATAAACTTATATACTGTTTTAATCAAAAAAATGAGCAGGTCGCAATGGTGTAAGTCTCATTGCTAAATTCAAAAGTTGGAAAAAGTAATTATTTTACCACTCTAATATTTAAATTGATCAATTAGTCGTTTAAAATTCATTATTATTTCTTATTAAAATATGAGGGTATTACAAAAGGTGTAAACATTTATGATATATGGTGGTTATAAATAGCACCACTTTTTTCATTCAATGCACTAAAGAAAAAACACTATCTCCCATTAAACATGTTGGAGCCTATAAGTAGGATTTTCATACAAAGTTAGGAGGAAGAAGGAACCAAACTTCAAAAGAAAAGGCTAGCAACATGCTGTGTCAAAGACCGACCATTGGTAGAGGTAATCTCCAATTTAAAAATTATTCATTATATATCGTTTAACCCTTAAATGATTTTCGACCATAAATTAAGAAAAATTAATGTATTAATAAATATATGTGTATATATGTGTATATTTATATGTATCAAAATAACATTTTCTCTCATTGACATTAATATATACATATATGCACACACACACACACATATATATATATATCAAAATAACACAATTAATTTGGGTTATAAAAAATATATTTCTTTTGGCCTTATTTAATAAAAATATTTTTTATATACGTATAAGTATATGTTATTATTGATTAGTTAAAATTTAAATAATAAATTCTAAATAAGTTGATATATTATATAAATTCGCTAATTATATAAATTAAAAAAATTCGATTGAAAAAATATTTAAGAATTAAATATATACATATATATATAATATTATTTCTAAAATTATATGTGTTTGAAATTTTATGCCAAGAAAAATATATTTTATATCTATAGCTGAAATTTAATTATATATAAAATTTATATATATCTATATAAATATGCAAAAGTATAATAAGAACATATTTTATAGGACATAGACATTTTATATTCATTTTATACCATGTGATCATAAATATCATTGATCACAAATACCATATATTTTTCATCTCATATATTTCCTCGTTTATTTACAACTTATGTTGATATTCATATTATGAACATGAACCTTCCATAATTAAAATAAAACTAGTTAAATTTGAAATAAAATTTGAATTAATTTAAAACTAAACTAAGTTAAATTCAATATTTAATAAATAAAAAATTAGAACTAAAATAAAAATCAATTTCAAATATTAAACTCTTTTTATCAAATATACACTACATTTGATTTAGTGCAAATGAATTATTCCTGAAAATACAAAATAAAGATCTAGCGCAAAATTAATATAAGGATTTTTTAGGTTTATCCTTTTACTCATTTCCAATGCACTCGATTCAACATGATAGATGAGTGTCAAACAATTACTCTCCCTTAAAAAATATGGTCTACTATTGATCCTACCATCTCAAATGAGGTTGCCTCGACGGTGCATATCAAACTGCTCACATGCCAACATAAGATCATTCTGAATCCCATGGGGTTATGTGGTCTAATTTGGGCAATCTCCGAACATATTATCCTAAGGGAGAATGAATCTGGCTAATTGGCGATGATCTCAGAAATACAGGAATACATGTTTACTCTTTATCACAATACCAATTGTAAGATGTACCAAAAGCCAGTCTGTCATGCAACATGTCTAATATATAGTTGTCCATAGATGAATATAGAGATACCAATATATTTGTACCCCAGTCAATACTCAAAGCTGTGTTAGACTAGCAATTGATGCCAAATATCCTAAGTGAATCATGCTCTTCTTCTCCGAGAAGAACGCTACCAAAAAGGTATAAGAGGAATGTGTGCATAACAACGTCGTTTGCCCCTACTATATCTCTGTATGCGCCAATGTATTTTGTAAGTATGTGAGCTTATCAGCTCCGCTATCAATAAAACCCACATTAAAGTTTTACAAAAGCTAAACGCAAATTGATGTCTGTTCGAATGTATAATCGAAAGCCATAAAACTCGGTTTTTGGACCTATCTATATGTTAATCAACATGCAATCCTTGCTCAAAATATGGTAAGCAAAAGACGTGGGTGGTAGGCCACCATCTATCTAACAATGCCTGAAGTAGACATCGAAGCATTGTATTGGCGCCCTAACAAATAGAATTATAGCAAAAGAACTCGCTTGTAGCTTATCGAGTATGGTGCGGGGTAGTGTGTCATAAAAATGGTAAACGCACTTGGGCCAAAATCCCTGAACGCTACTGTACTTCACCTATTTGATAAATATTGATATCATGTCCGATCTTTAATTACTATATGATACTATAACAATATGCTAATACTGTTCCATTGTTGTTATAACAGTTAGAACAACATGATATGGTAATAATTGTTCAATGACCAATACAGTATAGTAACTACATAATATAACAACACCTTAAATCAACAACGTAAAAAATACTTGTTTGGCTTATAGAGCGGTATTACTCCTATGATGAACTCTAAGCGGTAACTCATGAAGAACATGCAGATCATAATGCATCGTGCCAGGTGCTGGTATAATATGCATCAATCTAAACTAGGCATTAGGCTATGCATGGATTTTGTTGTCTGATCTTTCACAATTGTGGAGGCATTTCAGCCTTTTTTGAGTGAAGGGAAAAGTAAAGGGAAATGCATGGGAGCTTAAGCACCTAAGCCTTAGATGCTTATTTAATAAACATCCAAAATTAGGTGTTAATTCAATGAGTGCTCAAACTTGGGCACCTAATGAATAAGCGCTCTACCGTTGGGCGCTCTCTTCAATTCAACTTGATTCGAAGGCTGAATATTCAAGTTGAAAATTCAGCCCTTTGATCAGTTAGAGATGCCCTAACAATGGATATTGATTTCCTCACTGGATTGTTGAACTGATACCTTCATTTTGTGATAGCAACGAAAATAATTAAAAAATCATATGATTAGTTCAACCTTTTTGCATGCTTCGGACGTGTACTCTTTTGTGTTGAGCTCTTCTCTTCTTATTTAATATTGTAATATAGCACTAATATTTTGGCCTAGTCGTAAACTTTTCAAAATTACCTTTATACGCAAATGAGTGATCATGATTCAAATCCTGCCCACAAATAAAATTAACATTTATTTCAAATGCAAACCCTCATATATAAATAAGATCACAAGTTCGAACTCTAATCTCACCAAATTCATATTATTTTTTTCGTTATATATTCTTCGGTTTATGTTGATTAAAACTATATTGAAATTTAATAACCTTGCATCATTATATAAAGGTATTTTTATATGCTCGCATGCAGGCCCGGTCCAACTTGAATTTGGGCCCTGGGCAGTGATAGTGTAAAGGAAAATAAGTTCAAAATTTGGACCCCTAACAGTGATAAAATAATGCAAAAATTGATAAAGCCCCTACTTGAACCATGCACACTTAACTTATTAGACAATTGCTTTACAACACAAACTATTCGCTTCTCTATCTATTATTTACTATGTCATAATATTTATAATAAAACTTGATAAAGTTGGGCCCTTCCCATAAACTGGGTTCTGGACAGTCGCCCTGTTTACCAACGCTTAGCGCTGGCCCTGCTCGCATGTACCAAAAAATCTCCGTGGATAAGATTTATGGTTAACCATATTGTTTGATGTGTAAATCATTTAAAAATATATTTCCAACATCAATTATTTTTGTAAATAAAAAAGAAAATATCCATGATCATGATATTGGTTCAATTGCTCCAGTGAGAATTATGCTCATATATGAGAAATCTAGTGATTTGAATCAATCAGTAATATCTGACCACCAAAAAATTTATTGACTGAACTAGACCATAAAAGTGAAGAAACTTCTGGTCTGATAAATTTTTTTAATCTAAGCATTATAGTGAATTTTGATTTAATTTGAGCGGAAGCGGTTTATTTGTTCAGGATCTAGTATTGCCTATTTAGATACCAATGACAGTTAAAAAGAATTATGCAGTCTCATAGAAAAATAACAGGAATAAGAGACAGAAGATTTAACGTGGTTCGGATATGAATATCCTACGTCCACGGAGACCCAACAACTTTTTATTTCACTAAAGAAAAGAGTACAAGAGAGGAAAGAATTATGGTGGATACTACACTTGCTTGTACATATGAAGATATAATTCCTTCATTTAAATAGACTCAATGAAGGAGTTACTTAGGGATTAAGAAAAATAATTTACATATTATGTTTTGAAACCTTTCCAAATATCCATGATTTAATTTCTACGTAAATAGATAATGGTGATTGGTTTCCATAATTTTCCTTGATTGAATCTCCATCAGCAATTTCTTTCTTCATATAACAAATTGACTAATTAATTGATTGACTAATTAATTAGTTTTCCTTCAAAATATCCTTCCATATACCAACTAAATTAATTGATTTGATTGAATCAATTAATAAATTTCTTTCCTCTTTAACAAATATTTGAATCATCCAAATTCAACACTCCACATTGATTCAAATATAACAATCTCTCTTCATCATCTTATCATCAAGCAATCGACATATAAGTTGTTGGGTCTAGCGCCCCATGGCGCTCAAGTAACAGGTATCAAACTGATCAAGTTTGAGCAATGCTCAAACTTGTCCTTAGGAAGTGACTTTGTCATCATATCTGAAGGATTATCCAAAGCACTCACTTTCAACAATTTGATCTTGCTTCGTTCTTCCCCAAGCATAAGAAAGAAACCTCTAACATCAATTTGCTTTGTCCGTGAACTATAAACTTGATTTTCTACAAGATGAATCGCACTCTGACTGTCTGAGAATAGCTCTACTGTCCGCTGCACCATTGAAAGATCATCCAACAACTGAAGTAAGTATAATCCTTCTTTTGTTGCTTCCACAATCGATATCAACTCTGCTTCGGTAGTCGATAAAGCTACGATAGACTGCAGCTTTGATCTTTATGAAATCGAGCATATGCCAAGTGTAAAAACATAGCCCGACACTGACTTCCTAGCATCTCTATCCCTAGCATAATCAAAATCACAGTATCCTCTAAGAAAGATGTCACCATCCACTCCACCATAAAACAAGCCCACCAAAGAAGTGCCTCAAAGATATCTAAGAATCCACTTCACAGCTTGCCAATGCTCTTTGCCTGGGTTAGACATATATCGACTCACAACACCCACTACATGGGCCAAATCTGGTCTTGTGCACACCATCGCATACATAAGACTACCAACAGCACTAGAATAAGGTATATCATCCATATACCTCTTGTCTTCTTCTGATGAGGGAGATAAGTCTTTTGACAACTTAAAATGAGAGCCTAATGGAGTGCCAACCGGTTTGGCTTTCTCCATTCCAAATCGAGCGAGGACTTTCTCGATGTACTGCATTTGAGTGAGCCTTAACTCTCTCCGCTTTCTATCCCTGCTTATCTCCATACCCAATATTCTTTATGCCTTTCCCAAATCCTTCATGTCAAACTCTCTACTGAGCTCCGCTTTCAACTCCTTAATTTTGACCATACTCCGAGATGCAATCAGCATATCGTCAACATATAACAACAAATAAATCATATAACCATCACATCTCCTGAAATAAACACACTGGTCTTTAAAACTTCTGGAGTATCCTGTGAAAGCATAAACTTATCAAACCTCTTATACCATAGTCTAGGAGACTACTTCAGTCCATATAGAGATTTGTTGAGTTTGCAAACATAGTCGGGTCTGCTACTATCAATGAACCCTTCCGGTTGCTTTAAATAAATCTCCTCATCCAGATCACCATGCAAGAATGCGGTTTTGACATCTAGTTGCTCTAATTCCATATCATAATGAGTAACTAATGCCAAAAGAATACGAATAGAAGTATGCCTAACCACTGGAGCAAAGATATCATGATACTCTACCCCTTTCTTCTGAACATACCCCTTTGCAACTAATCTTGCCTTGTATCTGAGATTACCATTTTCACCGTCTTTCACTCTATAGATCCACTTGCATCCAATAGCTCTTTTATCGGTGGGAAGAGGCACCAAATCCCAAGTATGATTTCTCTACAATGATTCAATCTCCTCCTCTATAGCAACTAACCAACTGGAACTGTTAACTGATGCGATAGCTTCTCTATAATCACAGGGCTCATCATGGGCAACATTCAAAGCATATGTTGCCATATCATCGAAGTTAATATCTTCGATGCTCAATCCAACAAACTCATCAAGCCACTTCGGCTTTCTTCTTTGTCTAACAGGCCTAGGTTTTGAATGAGCTCCACCTTGAGTTTGATCCTCTGTACCAACATCGGTATTATCCTCATCAACCACGGTGTCATCGGAAACACCATTTGAACGTCTATGGAAAGAATCAACAGATGACTTGCTTTGTGTCTGGTATTCTTCACATGTCCTCACATTGTCATCTGATGAGGAAGGCTCCACCTTCAACATAGCCTTCTCATCAAAAGTCACATGCCTGCTCATAACGATCTTCTTGCTAATAGGACACCACAACCTATATCCCTTCACTCCTCTTCTATAACCTAGAAAAATACACTTGCGAGCTCTAGGTTCCAGCTTCCCTTTGCTCTCATGCACATAAGCTGGGCAACCAAACACTCTGAGAAATGAATAGCTAACAGGCTCTCCTTTCCATACTTCTTCAAGGATCTTCATATCTATGGCGGTAGAAGGTGTGCGGTTGATGAGCAAAGCCGCCATAGATAAAGCTTCAGCCCAAAATCCCTTCTTCAATTTAGCAGTCAGTCTGAGGCATCTTGTTCTCTCCAATAATGTCCGATTCATCCTTTCTGCAACTCCATTAGACTGGGGGTCGCCTGGTGTAGTGTAATGCCTCTTAATGCCTTCAGACTCACAATAATCGATGAATTCCTGTGATACAAATTCACCGCTATTATCTGAACAGAGAACTTTCAATTTCTTCCCTGACTGCTTCTCAACCATAGGTTTCCACTTCCGAAACTTGGCAAAGGTTTCACTCTTTGACTGAAGAAAGTATACCCATACTTTACGAGAGAAATCATCTATAAATGAAACAAAATATCTGGCTCCACCTAAAGATGGACAAGGGGAGGGACCCCAGACATCTGTATGAACATACTCCAAGACAGCTTTTGCTTTATGCTCTCCTATACCAAAAGAAATCTTCGTCTGCTTTCCAAGAACACACTCTTCACAAAAACCAAGTTTTGAATGATGAACTCCATCAATCAATCCTCGTTTTCTCAACTCATCCATGTTGCGCTCACCGATGTGACCCATCCGTAAGTGCCATAATCTGGAAGAATCCGAATCAACAGATGTAATAGAAGCTGATTCACCAATAACAGTAGTGCCCTTTAATAGATAAAGGTTTCCAGCCCTCACACCTCTCATAACAATCATGGAACCCTTTGATATCTTCATTTTCTCTCCTTCCACAACAATCTTCAAGCCAAGTCTACTCAATGCCCCAACAGAGATCAAGCTCCTCCTCAAATCAGGTACATGTCTAACATCGGTGATCGTACGAATAACACCATCAAACATCCTAATCATCATGCTACCAACACCCACCATACAGCAAGAAGCATCATTACCCATCAGAACTTCTCCTCCATCAATTTCACGATAAGTGGAAAAGCAGTTCCAATCAGGTGTCATATGATAGGATGCGCCAGAATCAAGCAGCCATAAGTTGCTCTTCCCAGAAGAGCCAGAAGCTGTAAATACATCGGTGTCACTTTCTGTATCTGATTTTTCTGCTGTAGAAGCTGAGGCTTGCTTTGGATCTTTTCTTCTACCTTCAAGCTTGGGACATTGTGCTATGAAGTGTCCTGGTTTCTTACAATAATGACAAGTCAAATTCTTAGGCCCCCTAGACTGAGACCGTGAAGAATTACGTCCTCCACCTTTCTTCGACCTGCTTTGGCCTCTACCTCTCTGAACAGATAAGCCTTCGGTATCACTATCCAAGCTAGTGCTCGCCAATCTACCTCTTAATACTTCATTATGAAGACTAGCCTTTACATCAGACAGGCTAATTTTACTGCGGCCATAAATCATGGAATTAACAAAAGAAGTATACTCCTTAGGCAAGGAACATAAGATGATCACAGCTTGAGCCTCATCGGTAATATCAACTTCCGCTGCCTTCAGGTTCATAATTAAAGTCGTCAAAGCATTTACATGCTCCATGAGATCAGCTCCAGGCTTCATCTTGAACGAATAAAGTTGTTGCTGAAGAATAATCTGATTAGTGAGAGACTTGTCTTGATATGCATCCAATAATGCATCCCATAGTTCCTTCACCGTCTTCTTCTGAGAGAATTCTCTAAGAACTTCATCTGAAAGGCTCAACTGAATTGTTGTGAGAGCTTCATCTTCCATCTCTTCCAAATCAGCTACATCAACGCCTTTCAATTTCTCAGGCGCAGAAACAACCTTGTAAGTCTTCTCCTTCTTCAATACAGCCTCCATCTTTATCTTCCAAGTACCAAAATCTCCTTTTCCGTCAAAACGTGTTAGTCCATAATTGACACCGGATCTACCAACAGACTTACTAGAAGTAGCCATTAACATCCAAACAGGAACAATAACACTAGCTCTGATACCAAACTGTAGTGAATTTTGATTTAATTTGAGCGGAAGCGGTTTATTTTTCAGGATCTAGTATTGCCTATTTAGATACCAATGACAGTTAAAAAGAATTATGCAGTCTCATAGAAAAATAACAGAAATAAGAGACAGAAGATTTAACGTGGTTCGGATATGAATATCCTACGTCCACGGAGACCCAACAACTTTTTATTTCACTAAAGAAAAGAGTACAAGAGAGGAAAGAATTATGGTGGATACTACACTTGCTTGTACATATGAAGATATAATTTCTTCATTTAAATAGACTCAATGAAGGAGTTACTTAGGGATTAAGAAAAATAATTTACAGATTATGTTTTGAAACCTTTCCAAATATCCATGATTTAATTTCTACGTAAATGGATAATGGTGATTGGTTTCCATAATTTTCCTTGATTGAATCTCCATCAGCAATTTCTTTCTTCATATAACAAATTGACTAATTAATTGATTGACTAATTAATTAGTTTCCTTCAAAATATCCTTTCATATACCAACTAAATTAATTGATTTGATTGAATCAATTAATCAATTTTTTTCCTCTTTAACAAATATTTGAATCATCCAAATTCAACAAGCATATCCCAAACCTATGAACCTTGTCCAACATTAATTGTATTTGAAAAATCAGAAAAGTATTTGACCTCATGAACATTCATGCAATATTACACTTGTCAACTTGGAAGCTGCTTAAGACAAAAAAAACCTTTGCTATAAATAAATCACATGCAAATTGTACATACATACATGATTCATACTTATCATTTTCTAATCCCCATCTAATTATTTTCTTCTTCTTCATGGCCATAGAAACCCCATCAAATATTTGCAACAAGCCACTACTAACAGATATATTGGCAGATAACTGTAACTCTGTTCCTCTCCGTTACATACGGCCTGCATCAGACCGCCCGAATTTGGAAGATGTGGAACCCACTGTTCATGATGATCAGATTCCTGTTATAGACCTTCATAGCCAGAAAACTGCTGGAAATCTCAACCACATCGAATTGATCAGGGCCATTGGCTTTGCTTGCCAAAATGATGGCTTTTTCCAGGTATAGTGTGTGTGTGTGTAATTTCTTTTATTAAAGAAAACTAAACTACATTTCGGATGATTGTTAAAATGAATAATTTGAAGACTTATGGCTATAGATATTTCCTTGGTCTTTAAAAGTTTTTAAGGTTATAATGGCTGTTGAATGATTTAAATTATTGTTGTGTGATTTAATATAAAGTCTTGGACAGAAATCATTTTTTAATATATTTTTTATGAAGAAATTTTTAAAAACTACATTTTATATGATTGTTAAATTGAATTATATTTTCGAAGAGTTATAGCTATGGATATATTCTAAGTCTTTTGATAAAAGTTATAAAGGTTTTTAAATGATTTAAACTAATGTCGTGTAAGTTTGACAGCACTAAAGATCATATTTATAAACAGTACTGCTAGCATAATATAAAAAATGTAAGCTTCTTACAAAAATTTTAAATATCTCAATTAGAAGTATAGTAATTTTGACTATATATTTCCCTTCAGCTGCTTCATGTACCAAAGTTCAACTTTTTTGCAGTGTGATAAACATGTATAATGAGCTATCAGACAACACTGAGGAGAATAAAAAAAGAACAATAGCAACAATTATAAAGGATATATTTTTCTATTCAATTGTGGAATATGACATATGCACTGAAAGTCTACAAGCATATATATAACATATGATTTAACTGGAAAAAAGAAATAAAATTATTCCCTTCAATCAACTTACTTTAATCAACTGGTGGAGCATAATTAAAAGAATATGACTTTGATCTTCACAAGTCTTCTTTCTACGTTGATTTTCGATTTTATATATATTTGTGTGTGTGTGACCCTCAATTTGTCAAAGGATGGGTTCATATTGTTGGATGGAATATGTTGTTTTAAAATTAAAATGAAAGACATTGAATATAATTATAAACTCTCAGCGATGTTTACTCCTAAAGTAGGAATCAAAGAATGTTTGGATTATAACTATAGTACACAATCTGCATCTTTCCTTGACTTGATGTTCAAGTTCAACCATCACCCCTTGTGGCTAAGACTTGTTGTTTGGACAATTTTAAATATAGACTCATCAAATAATTTATTATGTAAAACAGGTCGTATTATAAACTTATTGTGAAAAACAGAAATTTATTTTCATCAAAATTTTTACATGCTCACTCTTAACGCCTGTACATACACATTTATATTTTATACATGTACACTTTTAAAATGGAATGATGCTACGGGGCCTGAATCTGAGTAAGTCATTTTGAACGGGTTTCCGCTGAAATTCAGGGCGGTCATTCATATTAAGTGTTTGATTTAATAGCAGCCACCAGATTAAGTTCGGGCACAAATTCTGACCCATATTTCGGGCCTTCTAGAATTGTTGTTTAAAATGTACCCACGTCTAGAGAGCAGCACATAAACAGATGCATGATTCACTGAAAACCAAACGTAGATTTGTAATATATTTGCAACAGAGTACATTTGTAGAATAAGCTTTTTATACGAGCTTATACTTAACTGTTGTTTTAGTTAATATATAGTGCGCAGTGGAATTTAGATTAATCTGGCTTACAAGATTATTTGTCTAACATTATCAGAATTCTTTGATGAATTATCAATTTTTTGTTCCATATAATTGATCTGGCTGAATACAAATTTTAATATCATTTGTCACCCTAACCCTTCAATAAATTACTTTTAACAACTTCAGGCTTTTTAGATAGGATGAATAAAGAGCTGGCCTAAGCATAGATTTTAATCTATAAAATCACAACTTCGCAATAAAATAATTCATATTTTCATAATAAAAATAAATAAATAGATCTTCAGTCAAAAAAAAAAAAAAAAAATCATATAATGATAACCAACGCAAGCACAGTAAAATATTACACCATAAGAAGTTCACAAACAAACTTTTCTGTGTTTGCAATTAGGCATGCTGGGATTCTTTCTTCCTTTCTTTCTTTTTTATTTTTTCTTTCTTTCTTTGATTTTTATTTATTTATTTGTGGGGGACTTCAGACGTCTCTATTGGTTTAGTCTTCAAGTCTGCAGGGCTAATCATTTGTTTACGACTTTTTCAATCGATATTCAGCCTATGGCATTTAGAGGTCTGAACTATAGCCTATAGGAGATACGGCTCCACTGGTTAGATCTGCCACAGATTCCATCTCAAACCCTTTAGCATCATATGAAGTGGAATAGTGATTCTTGAGCACTATATGCTTAAAACTTAAAGGAGAACTAATTAAGATCGATGGAGTAATCTATTACACACGTCTACTCAACCTCCTAAATAATCAAGCAGGAGGTAAATTTGATGTATTAGCAAAACTAATTATATTTAGTTTAATATTTCAGCTGAATTTCTAGGTAACGAATCATGGGATTCCCCAACATGTCATCCAGAACATGCTACAAGTTTCTCTTAGTTTCTTTCAGTTGCCAGAGTCAGAAAGAATGAAAATCTACTCTGATGATCCTTTGAAGACAACAAGGCTTTCCACAAGTTTCAATATTAGAACTGAAGAAGTTAGAAGCTGGAGAGATTATTTGAGGCTTCATTGCTACCCCTTGGAAGATTTCATTCATGATTGGCCCTCCAATCCTCCTAATTTTAGGTCCTAATTTCAAGCTTCAACGCATAATGTACTTGTACATATATGTTCAGTGTTAAACTTATACATCTTATGTATGAATTTTTACAGGGAAGTAGTTAGCGAGTACTGCAAGAATGTGAGGAAACTAGTGCTTTTTGTTCTAGAATTGATTTCGGTGAGTTTAGGTCTAGAAAAAGGACATTTAAACAAAGCATTAGGAAAGCATGGGCAGCATATGGCAATAAATTACTATCCTCCATGTCCACAGCCTGAGCTTACTTACGGCTTGCCTGGCCACAAAGATCCGAACCTTATCACTGTTTTACTGCAAAATGGAGTTCCAGGCTTGCAAGTGCTGAGAAAAGGAAAGTGGGTTAATATCAGTTCTGATCCTAATAATTTGGTAATTAACATTGGTGATCAAATGCAGGTACTCAAAATATATGTACATGTTTTACTTTTTTACTTTTTTTTAATCATACCTGTAATCTGAATCTGTAACCATTGTTTTAATTCAGGTTTTAAGCAACAACCGCTACAAAAGTGTTCTTCACAGAGCAATTGTGAACAAAAACTCGGACAGAATCTCTATTCCTACATTTTACGGTCCTTCTTATGATGCTGTGATTGAAACACCAAGTTCTCTTGTTGATGAAGATCGTCCTAAATCTTACAGAAGCTATGAATATGCAGAGTATTATGAGAAATTTTGGAATCGAGGACTCAACTCCGCCAGTTGCCTTGACTTGTTCAAGCAGTAAAACTGTGTTTTTTTCTTCGTTTCTTTTCCTGTTCCTTTTCTTTTTCAGTTTTTTTTCCCCTCCTTTTCTTTTTTTCCTATTTTTTAGCGATTTTTCAGTTTGTTGCCATGCGTTTTTTCCCCCCTCGTTTGCAATTTATGCTTAATTATACCCTGGGGACTTGATGTAGGATCTGTAAGGTTAACTATGTGAATGTGCTGTAAAACTTTATATTACCTTATTGTATAATAAAGGTATGAAGAAACATGATTTGTATAAAATGTTCAATATTTTACAAAAACCAAACTTAGATAAGGTAGAGAATTAAAGATTTCCATCTCGATGTCCTTTACGGAACAGTGATGTGTATAGATCGTATATCTAGAGGTTGTTTGGTTGAATCCTATCAGCCTTGATAATTATGCCTTTTTCATTTAATTTTTTTTTTAAATAAGGGAAGAACAAAAGAACTTCTAATCTATAATACTACAAGACAAGTGGAAATTAGGGAAGCATCCCTATCATACTTTCATATTGTAAAGCGGGTCCCTATCAAAGTTTCATTGTAAAGCGGGTCCCTGTTTTCTGAAAACGAAGAAAAATTATTGCTGAAATGTCAGCAACTTTTATAAATAAGTGCTGATATTTCAGCAACTATTTGTGTCAAAGTTTTATTGTAAAAACAAAGAAAAATTATTGCTGAAATGTCAGCAACTTTTATAAATAAGTGCTGATATTTCAGCAACTTTCATAAACTGTGTTCACAGTGTACATAAATGTTACTGAAATATCAGCAACTTTTATAAATAAGTGTTGATATTTCAGCAACTTTCATACACTATGTTCACAGTGTAGAGAAATGTTGCGGAAATGTCAGCAACTTTTATGAAATGTTGCATCATGCTCTGCAATAATCGTGAATAAAAAACAGGGACCTAATTTACACTGAAATTTAGTGAAGGACTTTTCGTGAATTTTGAAACTTAATAAGGACCTGTGCCAAAAGTACCCATACTACAATCTCTATCAATAGTTTTAAAAAAGTGAATATTAGAGTCAGGCCCTTAAAATCAAACTTAATCCGCGAAAACTTCTCTCCAAAAAAGATTATAAGTAAAGTTTCTAGAATTAACTTACTAAATAATTGCAGGCATTTATGCAATTATATCCAAAAATTGCATAAATATCTGCAATTATCCGATGAATAATTGTTAAAATGCCTGCAATTTTCTGATATAATTGCATAAATGTCTGCAATTATTTATTGAATAATTGCATAAATGTAAGCAATTATTTAGTAATTTAATTTTAGAGACCTAATTTACATACTTTTTTTGGGAAGGATATTTGGTGCATTTTGAAACTTAATAGGGACTTTAGCCAAACCGTCCCTTTAAAGAATTCAAATACTTTTATTCAGCATATAAATGATATCACAATTTTGAGTTCTAATGAAGTTAAAAGCTAATATTTATTTTTAATTAAAAATAATAGATCCAAAGATGACGTCATGAGTTCAATCCCTAACAATGCTAATTGTTAATTGAAAATTCAGTTGTATAAATGAGTTTCAATGTCGGTCCTAACAATTAAAAAAAATTGTATTTTTCAATTTGTATCGTTTAAACCGTATACAAATTTTAATTTTATGGTTTCAAATATTTAGTATTTTTTTAAGGAACTTCTATACACACATGTCAAAGAGCTCGTTCAAAATAATATCTCTACAAACAAATGCATGTAATCATCTATATAGAAGATTTGAAGTAAGAGGTGTAGGATTACACGAAAGGAGATGGTGTCCATAATGGGCAACCATCTTTCAATACACCCCATGAATACTTTATTACGATAGTTGTCTCGTTACAACGTAGGAGGAAACCTCTATAGGATAAAATCTAGACCACAAAGTATAATTTTGACAATTATTAATGCTCCCTCGATTGAGCGTTGGCTCGTAACGATAGTTGGTCGTAATATCTTAGCGTGCCAATAACATATACAAACTTCTTGAAGGTTGATGTTGGTAATTATTTTGTAGATAAATCACCAAGATTTTCATTAGGACGTATTTGTTAAATTTCAATCTCATTGTTCTTCTGTATCTCATATGCATAGAAGAATCTCGATGATAAAGTTTTTCATATCATCTTTTATACATCGTCCATTGATTTAGCTACACACATTGCATTGCTTTCAAAGATCATGGTTGGGCATTTAGCGGCCTTAGATAACTCACAACTTGTTCTGATGTGGTTGATAATGGATTATAACCATGCAACTTCATGATCCGCTATGGTAGAGCGCAAATATTTTGGAATTGTTGGATGATGTAATAACTAATTTTGTCTTGGTTGACCTCTAACAAATAACCATGATCTCATATATGAATACATAACATGTTCACGGTCGAGCTTTATAAAGTTTAGAAAGGTATCCAATATTTGTGTAGCCTTTTCATTGCAATGATGAATCCTTCATTCAATATAATTCATGTTGGTTATAACACGATGATAATTGAAATGACCCTAATTCTTAACCAAGAAATTTTTTTTTTCATACTTAGCTAAGACTACCTAGGGTCATCCTTCCCTATTCTCATTTTATCCAGGATCTTTCACAATATAAAAATATTTTTTTAAATCTAAATCATTCCTAACATACATATATGAAGATATCTATGTTATATTCTACTAGAATCAGAGCATGATAATATGTAAGTAGAAATCCTTTTAAATCTATTAAAATGTGATAATTCCCTAATAAAAGATTAATTATTGTATCCTGATTTTTGACCATAGAATCCACTGGAAACATGTACTTTAGTCTGTTATTCTAATTAAGAAATGAGCAAGTAATAATCAGTGGGAAGCAAGCTTTTAATATGGATTATTGTGTTAAAGTCTATATAGTATCAAACTCAGGCTAAAAGAAAGTGGATCATAAGTGAACACAAGCAACATCTAGGCGTAATGGAAACGCGCCTAACTTACACATGAGAGGTCACGAGTTCAAGTACTATGCTGGTCGGTTCAAACCCAATTTTTGTTTTTCTTTTTATTTTTCTCCTGTATGGTTTAAAATCTGATATCTACCTATATCTGCACATATATACTTAATTTTTGCCTATAATCTAACATACAAAACAATATTTCTTGCTTTATTATTTTTGAAACCCATTCCTACAACTATTCTAGGAATTTATGTTTATATTTTTGCCCAAATATCAACATGTACACAGATATACATGTACATGTCAATGTCTTTGCTCATTTTCCAGAAAACTGGGTTCAAATGGTTCCTTGCTTCATTGATTTGAAGTGAACATTTGGCCTGACCTATGGTCTAACCATGTGGTTAATCTGACCATTCTTTTATTTGCATTTTACAAACCAAAATCTACCCAAAACATTGCTACTCCTTCTTTTCAAAAGCATGTTTATATATATATGAATCAGACACCTTGTGATCAGATTTATATCATCCTTCCTAACCATAATTCTCTATTAAAAATACATATTCAGGGTATATACACTTTTACTTGCATTTGGACATATATCAATATCATGACTTGAAAATATAGCAGTTATAATTCTTTCTGGATTTTTCCCCATATAATTTCCTATATATCTATCTTTTGAAAGGACTTAGGATGAACTAAAATCATCATAAAATGATTATGCTTATAAAATCCAGGTTTTTCCTCTAAATCAAAAACAACTTTAGCAAATAGATTTTCAAATCAGTTTAACATCAATATCCTTAATACATACCAAACCAGAAATAACCAAAAACAACATAACACATATTTCTTACAAGTTCTTCCTACTTAATACATTTAGATAGCCATATCAATCAGGAAATACATGCATGAATTAACACATTCTAGCTCTTATTTCTAATTATCTTAGCATCCTCTATTCCATATCTTTTTAATCTTGCTTACTTAGCTCCATCACAACCTGCAAAAGCATTAGTGGCTGCCCCATTATGAATGAGACACCCCCATGTGCCATGAGCAATAAGGGTCAGATCTATGATCTGGTGTGAGCATTTCTAACATATCCATGATATTAAGCTAAGGATACAGCATAAATATACCTTGCATAACTTGACAGGTATTATCATGAATGATTAATGTATAAATTGATCAGGTATTCCCATATGCATACACAAGAGCAAACATATGCATTAAAACAATTTTTATCTGGAACTACTAAGGTTCCTCATACCAACCTTAATCCCGGAAAGACCCAAGTTTCCTATATCATCATTTAAGGTTGCCTTTTCTTCTTATAAATTCCTGGCCTCATCTGCTATAAGGAATCAAAGGGACACATTGCCATGAACTAATTAACATCATGGCACAAAGATCTCAGGACTTAAACAAGCCATGTGTCTTCAAATAGGACAAGCATTCCAGCAGCCTTCTTGGCACAAAATCCTTAGTTATATTACTAAGTGTATTCATGTTCATTTTATCAATGATAGCTAGGTGTACAGACCACTTATATACATGAAACATACTAGTTACCTTGCAGACATAATATTGCAAGCAAGTTAAAGGTTACTTTCTAGAGGTATAACACCCAGTCATTCCATCTCACATTATTTAGCATATAAACACCCTATTCAAACATATACCAGAATGTTTGCAACTGAGAATAAATGCATGGCTCTATTGGGTTTATTTTGATTTTGCAAGCAACTATGTTTAGCCAGATTTTTAACCTTGTTTAAACATAATTTTTAGGCTTGTAAATTTTCTGTTTGGTTTAGGGCTCAGCACTTATAGAGAAAGACTCCATTGCACCCTTAACCAATTATTTCAAGCTTCAGCACTATACCATTGTATATGCAGCTCATAGTTTTTTTTTCTTCATTCTTTGTCTTAAGCCATGATTCAGACTAGTTACAAATACTCTCTTACATGTTCTTTAAGGTTTTGGTATAACATACAGGGATGAAAATAGAACAACAAAGTTATACATCCATCATAGCAGATCATATCTCATCAAGCATTCATGAAACCATCAGTAGTCAACATGGTTTGTAAATCAAAACATGCAACATATATATAGCATATAAAAGCTTGGCTGCCTAATCTCAGGTCTTAATGCCATGTATATGAGTGAGGATACTCACCTAAATGCTTACACAAGCTTAATCCAGAAAACCCCTCAAATCTTTAGCCTTTTCTTCCTCTTCTTCCTTAGGTTAATTAATTCAGTGAGAGAGTAGTTTTCTGGTTAGGATCTTGATTTATATAAGGGTTCTACCTAGGGTTTTGGGTGATGCAAAATCCCTATTTTAGCCCAAACCAGAATCATGCATTTGGCATTTCATATTCTCTCCCTCCTAACCCTTAATGTCCCGGCCAATATTTTAAAACAAGGCTAAGTTGTGCCCATTTTCTTTTCTTTTCAGAAAGTGATTACTTTAAGTATTTTTATTATATTTACCTCAAACATGATAATGGTGTGACTTTCTATTTTCTGCCTTTATACATTTGCTTTCTTGCACTTTGGTTCTTACTATTTTAGTGCTTCTTTTACTTATTTTTCCTTTATTAATTTTCTGCTCAAATAATATCTGTATATATACATTTATACAACTATGGGTGTTAGTTTAACTTTAACCTTCTTTTATTTGCAGAAAACATGTGCATTCTTATATGCATTTCTACACTCCTATTATTCAAATAAAATTTCACTTATTCATTATAAATCAATGTTCTCTTCTGTCTTAATTTCCAGACAAGTTATACATATGCATATATATATAGATATATATATATATACATATCCTCAGGAATTTTAATATTCATGTCTAGGCCTATATTTCCTTTATTTAAAACATTTTATCTAAATGTTTTCCTTCTTTGTTTTATTATTCAGGAATTCTGGATTTTCTCTTAGTGCCATAACTAGTGTGCACGTGCACACATGCACACAACCTTGCACCACTGAAAATCCCACCTATATAATAATTCTGATTTTTCCCCCAGAATTTTAATCATTTATTTAAAAGAATTTTCCTCAAAATCTTGGGGTATTTCAATCACCCCTTCTTTTAGGAATTGTGTCCTCACAATTTGCAACATAATCTTTGAGTACTTCTAATTTCTTAGGGAAAAATTATTCAGCATATGCATGAGCAAATCAATTAGTCACTGTCTATCATACATATTAAACTTTCTTAGTAATCTAAGAATTTACCTTTTAAATTTGCAAAGAGCCTAGGGTAATCCATCCTGATTTTATCCTCTAGCTCCCAAGTACAATCACTAGGATCTATACTCCATTGAATCTTTACAAGCTTCAATGTCTTGTTTCTTAATTTCTTTTCTTCCCTTGCCACAATTCCCACTGGCTCTTTCTCATAGATTAGATCTGGATTAATCTGAACTTCAGTAGGATTTTCTAAGATTTCCTCCTTGTCATGTACCCATCTCCTTAGTTGTGACACATGAAACACATTGTGCATTGCACTCATCCCCTCTGGAAGCTCCAGCTTATAGGCTAGTGAGCCTATCCTCTCCAAATTCTTGTATGGTCCAACATATCTGGGTCTGAGTTTCCCTTGCTTGCCAAATCTCAAGACTTTCTTCATTGGTGAAACCTTAATGAAGACATAATCACCTACTTTGAATTCCACTGACTTCCTCTTTGCATCAGCATATTTCTTTTGCCTATCTTGAGCTGCTGCCATCCTCTCTCTCACCAGTCCTATTTTCTCTGTGATGTCCTTGACATATTCTGGCCCTAGGATAGCTTTCTCTCCTGCCTCAGTCCAACACATAGGTGATAGACATGGCTTTCCATATAGGGCTTCAAAGGGTGCCATTCCAATTGTGCTTTGGTGGCTATTATTGTATGTGAACTCAACCAAATGGAGATGGTCCTCCCAATTTCCTCCAAAGTCTAACACACATGCTCTAAGCAAATCCTCTAAAATCTTGTTTACCACTTCTGTTTGCCCATCTGATTGGGGGTGATAAGCAGTGCTTAGGCACAATTCACTCCCCATAGCTTCTTGGAAGCTCTTCCAGAATCTTGAAGTGAAGATTGTATCCCTATCACTCACTATAGTTTTAGGAACACCATGCAACTTTACCACTTCTCTCATAAAAGTTTGGGCTAGCCTAGGTGCATTTCTGTCTGCTTTTACAGGTATGAAGTGGGCTACTTTAGTCAGCCTATCTACAATTACCCAAATACTTGTATTTCCCCTCTTGGATCTAGGAAGACCATCTATAAAATCCATAGATATGTCTTCCCACTTCCACTGTGGTATGCTAAGTGGCTGCAACAACCCTGAAGGTCTTTGGGTCTCAGCTTTTATTTGTTGACAAACCATGCACTTAGCAACATGTCTAGCTACATTAGACTTCATTCCCTTCCACCAATAGTCCCTTTTTAAGTTTTGGTACATCTTGGTGCTGCCTGGATGTATGGAATATTTGCTCCTATGGTACTCATTAAGGATTTCTTCTTTCAATTCTATGATGTTTGGGACACATATCCTACCCTTGTACCTTAGGTATCCTTTTCCATCAATGTGATAATCCTTCACTTCCTCCTTCTTTAATAGGAGAGACCTCTTTTCTGCTAAGTCTTGATCTTCTTCTTGCATCTTTGCCACCTTCAAGACCAAATTTGATTGTAAAGTAATTAAACTTAACCTTCCTTTACTCCTTTCTTCCTCAACTATCTCCATACTTATCCCACTGCTCTCATCTATTTCCAAATCAGTGAGCATGGTCAAGTCTCTAAACTCCTCCATCATCAACATGGCCACTTTTGCATGCTGCCTACTCAATGCATCTGCCACTTTATTAGCCTTGCCTGGTGTATAAAGTATATCTAAGTCATAAGCAGCAAGAAATTCAACCCATCTGTGTTGTCTCATATTCAAATCTTTCTGTGAAAAGAGATACTTTAAGGCCTTGTGATCAGTGTATAAAATGAACTTTGCACCTAATAAGTAATGCCTCCAGAGCTTCAAGGCATATACTACTGCTGCCAACTCAAGATCATGAGTTGCATATCTAGTTTCATGGGGTTTTAGTTGTCTAGATGCATAGGCTATGACCTGATCTTGCTGCATCAACACAGCCCCTAGCCCTGACCCACATGCATCTGTATATACAACTAATCCCTCATTGCCTTCTGGTACTCTCAACACTGGTGATTTTACCAAAGCCTCCTTGATCTGGGTGAAAGCTTGTTCACACTTATCAGTCCATATAAACTTTTGGTTCTTCCTAGTCAGGTTAGTGAGTGGCATTGCTATTTTAGAAAATCCTTGTATAAACCTCCTATAGTATCCTGCCATCCCCATGAATGACCTAACTTCACTAACATTGTTAGGCTTCTTCCATGCTTGGATTGCTACTATCTTATTGGGGTTTACAGAAATCCCTCTAGCAGAGACAACATGTCCAAGAAAATGTACTTCCTCTTGCCAGAACACACACTTAGAGAACTTTGCTTTCAAATCTTTTTCTCTTAATCTAGATAAGACCAAATGTAAGTGGTTCTCATGTTCCTTTATTGTTTTAGAATAGATTAGAATGTCATCTATAAAAATCAGAACAAACTTGTCTAAGTAATCTCTGAATATCCTATTCATTAGGTCTACAAAGTAAGAAGGGGCATTTGTTAGCCCAAATGGCATAACCAGAAACTCATACAAACCATATCTTGTGTTAAATGCTGTATATTTAACACTTGAATCCTCAACCTTCATCTGATGAAACCCAGATGCCAAGTCTAGCCTAGAAAACACTTTAGCTCCACTGAGTTGATCAAAGAGATCATCTATCCTGGGTAATGGGTATTTGTTTTTGATGGTTACTTTGTTTAATTCTCTATAATCTATACACATTCTTAGGGTACCATCATGCTTTTTAACAAATACTACAGGAGCACCCCAGCATGAATTACTTGGCCTTATAAACCCCTTGGCTTCTAATTCTTCCAGCTGGTTCTTTAGCTCCTTTAATTCACTTGGCCCCATCCTTGTAGGCTTTTTGATAATTGGGCTAGCCCCAGGCATAAGGTTAATCTGGAATTCAACAGGTCTATGGTGTGAGACACCTTTTACTTCCCCAAATACATCCAAGTATTCTTTAACTATGGGGATTTCATTAATAGCTATTTCCTTGGGATTATTTTCTAATTCAATTAAATGGTTTAGCCTATTTTCTTTGATACGTTCACACAGAATTGTAACCCTTTGGCCTTTAGAATTTTGTAGTGAAATGGTGGATGCATCTAGGTCAATTATGGCTTTGAATTGTCTTAGCCAATCTGCCCCTAATATAACTCCTATATTTGGGAAATTTAGAACATATAAATTGGAAACAAATGTGTTTTCCCCTATGTTCAAATTCACATCCACACAAATCATATCTAATACACTAGAACTTCCTAAAGGGCTTTGTATTAACAGAGGTATTTCAGCCAAATTGCAGTTCATTTTCAACCTTTTAACTATTTCATGGGAAATGAGTGAGTGGGTTGCCCCGGTATCATATATTACAGCTAAAGGTATGGTACAAATAAATAGTGTACCTTCCACTTGACCATGGTTTTCAGCATTAGCCTCAATTATGGCCTTGCCCCTACCTTCCAGGTTTGCCACTTTCCCTTGTTGCTTGTATTCTGGGCAATTTCTTTTCATATGCCCTTCCTTCCCACATAGAAAGCATTTGAAAGCTCCCCCTTTAAGCTCTGGGCATCTTGGCTTAATATGGCCTTCTTTCCCACAATGGTTGCAAACTATTTTTCTTTTGGCTTCATTGGGTTTTGCATCTACTGCCTTCTTACCATCTGCCTCTCCTTTCTTCTTATCATAAGGATGGTACTTCCCTTTGTTCTTCTTGTTGCTATTGTTTTTGAAGCTCCTAAACTTATCTCTTTCCTTGTCATGCTGCTCAATCTTCAGAGCCAAATCTATCACTTGATCAAAAGTTCTGTCAGCATAAGGTAATATAGCCCTGCTAAGCCCTGGGTTCAATCCCTTGATGTATCTATCATTTTTGGATGCTTCATCAGCCACTAACATTGCCCCATAGGTTGACAATCCCTCAAACTTCTGGGTGTATTCTGTGACATTCATAGTCCCCTGTCTAAGTTTGATGAACTCCTCAAGTAAAGTGGTTTTTGCTGAGGCTGGAACAAACCTTGCCTCTAACATCTCCTTAAATTGATTCCAATTAATATCATTTTCATTCCGGCCAGCTATGATCACCTCCCACCAACTCAAAGCTGCACCTTTTAATTGCCTTGAGGCCACTTGCCTCTTCCTTTGGTCATCTAGTTGCATATCAGTGAAGATCCTCTCTAATGTCCTCAGCCATGCTTGAATCTCCATTACACTTTCAGTTCCTTCAAAGCTCTTGCCTCCCAAATTGGTATAAGTCTTCACTAACTTGGAGAGCTCCTCATATGGGTTCTCAGGTCTGTGCCCAATTCCATCTCTCAAAACTCTCACAAATTCCTGCATGTCAAGCATTTGTGGTGTACTAGATCCTCCTTGACCATATTTATAAAAGTATATGTATTTCATTATATTAGTTTATAATACTTTACTTTAATTTTAAATTGGTTGTATCTTTCCTATTTAATCATTGTGTATGTCACATGCACACACATACATTCAGGGAATACTTATAAACAGTCAAATATATCACAAACAAACCTAGTATAAACATAAGCATACAAATATTTTGCTATGTTAATTAAAACATAGCTCTGATACCAAATGAAATGACCCTAATTCTTAACCAAGAAATTTTTTTTTTCATACTTAGCTAAGACTACCTAGGGTCATCCTTCCCTATTCTCATTTTATCCAGGATCTTTCACAATATAAAAATATTGTTTTAAATCTAAATCATTCCTAACATACATATATGAAGATATCTATGTTATATTCTACTAGAATCAGAGCATGATAATATGTAAGTAGAAATCCTTTTAAATCTATTAAAATGTGATAATTCCCTGATAAAAGATTAATTATTGTATCCTGATTTTTGACCATAGAATCCACTGGAAACATGTACTTTAGTCTGTTATTCTAATTAAGAAATGAGCAAGTAATAATCAGTGGGAAGCAAGCTTTTAATATGGATTATTGTGTTAAAGTCTATATAGTATCAAACTCAGGCTAAAAGAAAGTGGATCATAAGTGAACACAAGCAACATCTAGGCGTAATGGAAACGCGCCTAACTTACACATGAGAGGTCACGAGTTCAAGTACTATGCTGGTCGGTTCAAACCCAATTTTTGTTTTTCTTTTTATTTTTCTCCTGTATGGTTTAAAATCTGATATCTACCTATATCTGCACATATATACTTAATTTTTGCCTATAATCTAACATACAAAACAATATTTCTTGCTTTATTATTTTTGAAACCCATTCCTACAATTATTCTAGGAATTTATGTTTATATTTTTGCCCAAATATCAACATGTACACAGATATACATGTACATGTCAATGTCTTTGCTCATTTTCCAGAAAACTGGGTTCAAATGGTTCCTTGCTTCATTGATTTGAAGTGAACATTTGGCCTGACCTATGGTCTAACCATGTGGTTAATCTGACCATTCTTTTATTTGCATTTTACAAACCAAAATCTACCCAAAACATTGCTACTCCTTCTTTTCAAAAGCATGTTTATATATATATGAATCAGACACCTTGTGATCAGATTTATATCATCCTTCCTAACCATAATTCTCTATTAAAAATACATATTCAGGGTATATACACTTTTACTTGCATTTGGACATATATCAATATCATGACTTGAAAATATAGCAGTTATAATTCTTTCTGGATTTTTCCCCATATAATTTCCTATATATCTATCTTTTGAAAGGACTTAGGATGAACTAAAATCATCATAAAATGATTATGCTTATAAAATCCAGGTTTTTCCTCTAAATCAAAAACAACTTTAGCAAATAGATTTTCAAATCAGTTTAACATCAACATCCTTAATACATACCAAACCAGAAATAACCAGAAACAACATAACACATATTTCTTACAAGTTCTTCCTACTTAATACATTTAGATAGCCATATCAATCAGGAAATACATGCATGAATTAACACATTCTAGCTCTTATTTCTAATTATCTTAGCATCCTCTATTCCATATCTTTTTAATCTTGCTTACTTAGCTCCATCACAACCTGCAAAAGCATTAGTGGCTGCCCTATTATGAATGAGACACCCCCATGTGCCATGAGCAATCAGGGCAGATCTATGATCTGGTGTGAGCATTTCTAACATATCCATGATATTAAGCTAAGGATACAGCATAAATATACCTTGCATAACTTGACAGGTATTATCATGAATGATTAATGTATAAATTGATCAGGTATTCCCATATGCATACACAAGAGCAAACATATGCATTAAAACAATTTTTATCTGGAACTACTAAGGTTCCTCATACCAACCTTAATCCCGGAAAGACCCAAGTTTCCTATATCATCATTTAAGGTTGCCTTTTCTTCTTATAAATTCCTGGCCTCATCTGCTATAAGGAATCAAAGGGACACATTGCCATGAACTAATTAACATCATGGCACAAAGATCTCAGGACTTAAACAAGCCATGTGTCTTCAAATAGGACAAGCATTCCAGCAGCCTTCTTGGCACAAAATCCTTAGTTATATTACTAAGTGTATTCATGTTCATTTTATCAATGATAGCTAGGTGTACAGACCACTTATATACATGAAACATACTAGTTACCTTGCAGACATAATATTGCAAGCAAGTTAAAGGTTACTTTCTAGAGGTATAACACCCAGTCATTCCATCTCACATTATTTAGCATATAAACACCCTATTCAAACATATACCAGAATGTTTGCAACTGAGAATAAATGCATGGCTCTATTGGGTTTATTTTGATTTTGCAAGCAACTATGTTTAGCCAGATTTTTAACCTTGTTTAAACATAATTTTTAGGCTTGTAAATTTTCTGTTTGGTTTAGGGCTCAGCACTTATAGAGAAAGACTCCATTGCACCCTTAACCAATTATTTCAAGCCTCAGCACTATACCATTGTATATGCAGCTCATAGTTTTTTTTTTCTTCATTCTTTGTCTTAAGCCATGATTCAGACTAGTTACAAATACTCTCTTACATGTTCTTTAAGGTTTTGGTATAACATACAGGGATGAAAATAGAACAACAAAGTTATACATCCATCATAGCAGATCATATCTCATCAAGCATTCATGAAACCATCAGTAGTCAACATGGTTTGTAAATCAAAACATGCAACATATAGCATATAAAAGCTTGGCTGCCTAATCTCAGGTCTTAATGCCATGTATATGAGTGAGGATACTCACCTAAATGCTTACACAAGCTTAATCCAGAAAACCCCTCAAATCTTTAGCCTTTTCTTCCTCTTCTTCCTTAGGTTAATTAATTCAGTGAGAGAGTAGTTTTCTGGTTAGGCTCTTGATTTATATAAGGGTTCTACCTAGGGTTTTGGGTGATGCAAAATCCCTATTTTAGCCCAAACCAGAATCATGCATTTGGCATTGCATATTCTCTCCCTCCTAACCCTTAATGTCCCGGCCAATATTTTAAAACAAGGCTAAGTTGTGCCTATTTTCTTTTCTTTTCAGAAAGTGATTACTTTAAGTATTTTTATTATATTTACCTCAAACATGATAATGGTGTGACTTTCTATTTTCTGCCTTTATACATTTGCTTTCTTGCACTTTGGTTCTTACTATTTTAGTGCTTCTTTTACTTATTTTTCCTTTATTAATTTTCTGCTCAAATAATATCTGTATATATACATTTATACAACTATGGGTGTTAGTTTAACTTTAACCTTCTTTTATTTGCAGAAAACATG
Organism: Allium fistulosum; assembly: GCA_030737815.1. Classification (NCBI taxonomy): domain Eukaryota; kingdom Viridiplantae; phylum Streptophyta; class Magnoliopsida; order Asparagales; family Amaryllidaceae; genus Allium; species Allium fistulosum. The sequence goes on from CM060903.1 coordinate 907,952,367, forward strand.
TGCATTCTTATATGCATTTCTACACTCCTATTATTCAAATAAAATTTCACTTATTCATTATAAATCAATGTTCTCTTCTGTCTTAATTTCCAGACAAGTTATACATATGCATATATATATATATAGATATATATATATATACATATCCTCAGGAATTTTAATATTCATGTCTAGGCCTATATTTCCTTTATTTAAAACATTTTATCTAAATGTTTTCCTTCTTTGTTTTATTATTCAGGAATTCTGGATTTTCTCTTAGTGCCACAACTAGTGTGCACGTGCACACATGCACACAACCTTGCACCACTGAAAATCCCACCTATATAATAATTCTGATTTTCCCCCTAGAATTTTAATCATTTATTTAAAAGAATTTTCCTCAAAATCTTGGGGTATTTCAATAATGTAGAATATGTTTAATTTTGGTCCAATGCCTTTTAGTTGGTTCTGAACTTCATATGACTGAAAAGTTAGTCAAAAATGAAATATTAGAGTTGTATATTATGCTAAGTATAATAAAGTACCGATAGTGCCAAGATAATGTACATTTAAACCAAATGTTGTCTCATTGTTGGATCAGGTACGTTACATAGTGGGTAATTGGAGTATTTTAAAAAAAATCATTAATTTTTGTTTTGCACAAGATATATTTTGTGTTATTATGATTATATTTTTGGTATATTAAAGTAATATTTAATATTTAACTGGTAAAACAAATTGAACCTTATATTCACTACAATATTTAACTATTTATTATTACTAAATATAATATAATATTTATTATAGAACATCAAGCCATAAAGTAAAGTCTTTTCTCTCCATGGCTTGTCAGTAATTGAGCGTACTATAATCATGAATGACACAATCATTTTTTGCCACCAATAAGAAATGTGTAATTTCTCTCTGATGTATGAGATTCGTAGGAGACTTTCTTATAGGTTATGTCACTTAGGGTACAGTTGAGCTGATGTCATCTATGTGATCCGTTTACATGTTAAGTCCTGGATTTTATCCAAGACATCATACTACCATTATTTCTCTATCGAGAAATACTTTTGGAAGAAGGTGACATGTCATGAAAAAATAACTTTTGTTTCTCAGTATGATAAGGTATTAAATGGATAAGGTATCATACTTCCATTATTTGTCATATTATATATTGTTCTTTCCGTTGTAAGTAATGCACAAAAATCGTGCTGAAATTTGTAGTTTAGCTTTGTTTAAATTTCCCCAATTGTACATTTTCTACGGGATTCTGAACATATATGTCGATCCACTTATAATCAAAGCATCGTAAAATGCGGGTCATCACAGCTAGAGTGGTGGCAACGGCTAATGCGGAAACGGTAGGGAGGATCGACTACAGGAGGAGCGAAAGCTGTAGATGTGGTCGTGGTGAGTATCGACAGGTTGACAAATGTGATGTGAAGAGAGAAAAATGCATGTTCGTTCTTTTTGTCCATGTGGATTAATTCATAAGTGGATGCCTTAGAATAAAGCTCGGTAATACTCCCTATTTATTTTTCTCCTATGATTTTGAATTTTTATTCTCCTATCTTTTTTTAGTCCAATTTCCATCTTTATTCAAACCTGTACAAACCTATGTTATGCGTATGGTTTTTGATACTACAAATTATGATGAAATTGTGATATATATATATATATTTAAGCTCGTCAATGGAAACTCGAAAAATCCGAAATCTATCCACATCTGAAAATTGTATAAACATCCAATATCCATAAAAATGGATACGGACGTGGATGTGAAGGCATTCACATTCGAAAATTATCCGTTCAATTTTTGTTAGGATTATAGTTTATGCCATGTGTATTTAGTATAATGAATAATATGTATATACTGATTTGTTAAGTTAATTGTTTATATTATATGCATGTAATTCATATTAGTATAATCAATAGGACTGGAAAAACATTATGTTAGACCAAAATTTTATGTTTTTCGATTTTTCAATCGTTAAGGAATAAGATAACTATCTATCCGTTTGTACAATAGTTGCATATATCCTATAATTGAAAATAATTTTGGATGCGGATGAAAATGTGATACTATCTGCATTCGGAAGTATTTGTTGATTGTCCAAAATATAGTAGTAAGCATAATAAATGTTGCAAAATACAATAAATGGAATTCTTAGAAATGGAAATTGTCGTGTAAATTTAGATACCTTATATTTTAATGTTTAGTGCATACTTTTTACAAACATGAAATTTTGTTATGTTCGTAGAAAGCGCATTTAAGGAAAAAAAAGTTATTATTGCTAAGGAATTTCAAAATTTTATATGGTAATGAGTACTCTTTAACCAAGTCATTTAACACCATTAGAAACATGGATATAACACATAAATATGACGATATTTGGTTTTACACAAAAGCATGTTACTTTATGAATTTCAGTGTTATAATTCTTTAGAATTAACTTGGAGCCCATAATTGTTGTTTTAAATGTAAAGTGGTTCCCTATCTATAATTTTTTATAAATTAGGTCCCTACTCCTTTAACATCGCACCCAACAAATACCACCATGTGCCAACTCATTTAATTCCAATCTTTAAAATGCGAAAATATTATGTAGATTAAGTAGCTTTCACCATTAAATCAAAAATATAATAAATATTCTAATGATATCCATTGTTGATACTTAAAAATATTTATTTTTAAATCATAATTTTACATAGCAGTTTTAGATGCTTTATGTAGTACGGTTATCCATGTCACCACTTTGTATAACTGCATTTATGCGATTGCATTTATTTTAAATGACCATAGACTTTATATAGTTTTTTAACTGTATTAAGGTAATCTAGTATAATCTTTTAACCTAACTGAAAGGAATTTCTTTGAATTATGCAGTAATAATTGCAATTGAATATTTTAACTGCATTTATGTTATGTAGTAATAATTTTGATTATATTTGATAATTTAATTTAATTTTAATGTAGTTATAATGTAACGACATTAAGAAAATGCAATTAAATTTAAATGCTTTAAGAAAATGCAATTGTAATTTAATAGCATTTTTTAAATTAATTTAATTGTATGTATGTGATGTAGTAATAATTTTGGCCACATTTGATAATTTTATTTAATCTTAATGCACTTATAATTTAACTGCATTAAGGCAATTATATTGGATCTTAATGCGGAATTTAACTATAGTAAGAAAATGCAGTTATAATAGCATTAATATAATGCGTTTATAATTTTAGCTGCAGATTTATTATTTTTGAATCTAGTGATTTGTACGATGCAATTATAGTTGTATTTGAACGATGCAGTTTTAAATGTGTTACTTATACGGAAAAATTACAATTTTTCAAAAAAAATCAACGATTAGATATTTACATACGCATAACATATATCATTTAAAAGATCATAAAATTTATGATTTAATGGTGAAAACATTTCTTTGATACGATATTTTTACAAAAACTTATTGCATTTTAAATGTTGAAATCACAATAAAATATGAAATGTTAATATGGGTGTGAGAATAGTAGTCGGTAAGGGAAGACATGGCATGAACTTAATTTACATAAAATTGTAAGGGAGTGTATTTTGTGTATTAAATTATTTGTATAGACTTGACATCCAATACCCCCTTAAATACTTTGTGATTTTAACCATAGGACAGAGTAAAGCTTAGCCATTAGTCCAAAGTTAATCCATAGGGTTTTCATGTGCTAATTCAAGTAGAGGTATCTCTCAATTCCAAGTTGGCACGATACTTACTTAACCCAAAATGACTCTTAGTAAACCTATTGATAGTGCAAACCGATAGCTCTCACAAATCTTAATGACATAGATTAATGGGGATGTAACTTGACTATCTGCTTTAGATGAGTTAAAAAAATAATTCATTAGGATTATGCAAAGTCTCTATAATCTTTTATGCAACTACTACACCCTACAAATCTTATAAATGAGATACTAAAGATTTTTTAATTGAATCAATTTGGTATTATAACGACTTGAATTTTAATCTATTAACATTATTAATCAAAACGAGAGAAAAACTCATGCGCTCTATCATAACAAGCAATATACTCATCCTTCAAAATGAAAAAAATAGTTTTATTACATGAAACACAAACTTGTGACACCTAGGATGCGTTCCTGTATTAAATGAAAGGGATATGGAAAAAAGGAATTTGAAAAGGGAATGCGTTCTCGTGCTACGAAAGTGCCATTTGAAAGAGGTATTTAATTATTTTATTATAATAATTATTTTTGTATAAAATATTCAATTATAGAAATTGCAATAAAAAGGACAATTTTTAACAAATACTAATTCTATCAATGGATATCTAAAAAATTTGAAATTCGTCTGCATCCATATTCAAAAAAGGATAAATATCCAGTATTTGAAAAAAGGATGTGGATGTAGATATGAAGGCATCTACATTCGACAATTGTCCATTTAGTTTTTGCCAAGATTATAGTTTATATTACGTTTATTTTAGTACAATATAACACGTGTATTTATTGTTTTATTAAGTTAATAGTTTATAATATATGTGTAACAACCAGCATACTTTATGATTATATATTTAAATGTTTTGTTTAAATATAGCATCGTTTGTTGAATTTAAGGTTTGAAATGTTACTTTTTGTAAATAGTCGAATCCGGACTCGAGACCACTTCCATTGAGTTCAAAATGACGTTTACAACTTTTTTGAGTATAAACATCGATATGTTTGGAGTTGAATAGGATTTTGGTATTTTCATTTGGGCTTTGGGTTTGGTTCTAGCCCACTAACCCAATAAGAGAACCCAAACTTCTCTACCAAATACCCTAACTCCTCTACTCTTCATTCATTCTACTCATAATTTCCTAACACTCAAGCTAAAAGGAAAATGGGGGAAAAGATAGGAAATTATAATTCCTAAACCCTAGATTATTTCGAAATTCAAGTTCTAGTTCCAAAATCAAAGAGAAACTTAGGTAACCATCCTCTTCATCTTCTCCATCTCAATCCCTCTCCAATTTTCATAATTTCCTATAACCTAACTTAGGAAATATTTGCATATGATCATAGATTGGAGCTTCTAGAGTTGAAGTTGAGGAGAGATTGATCTTTCCTTGTTTTAGAGCTTCTTAATTGTGTTTTTGAGTTTAAAGGTGAGTTCTTGAACTCACATCTATGTCTATACCTTTGATAGTTGTTAGGTATGAATTCCTAACATCTATTTCATGTTCATTTGCTTTTGATTTGAATTGGTTTGGTGAATTTTCCAATTTTTGGTATTTTGAAGTCAAAATCTATGAAAATCCTACTATGAATGTTTAGACATGTTGTTTGGAGTTTATTGAAGAGCCTATAGGGCTGGGTTGTCGCTTGGCATAAATCCCTAGCCACCATCGCTCATCTGATCGCTTCTGAACCGATTTGGCCATTAATGGCCTAGGCTGATTTTTACCCTAAGCTTCAGCTCAGACGTTTGGGAAAACACTCAGACATCTGGACCATCAGATAAAAAATTCCAGATGTACAGCTCAGACGTTTGAGGTTATTCCCAGACGTCTGGGCGATCTGGAAGAAAATTTCCAGATTCTCAGCTCAGACGTCTGGGAAAATCACCAGACGTCTGGTGCTATTTAATTCAGCCAATTTACCTATTTTTTAATGGATTTCCATTTTGGTCGATTTTTGTTGATCTGGTTGGTTATTGTTATTTATTATCGACTTTGATGACTTCTTTTCTGGATTTTTGGGAATATCCATTTGATGGATTCGATATCGATTTTTATGATTTTAATTCACGTCGTCGAATGTGAATTTTTGGTGATAGATTGTTTTTACAATCGTTTCTATGATTTGTCACTTTAAAATACAAAGGTTTCTATACTAGTAGTAAATACTCAAACTCTTTCACAAAAACGATTTCAACACTACTTTTAAATACAAAGCTCGTTTTTAAAATTGTTTTCCAATCTATTAGTATATACAAACCTTTACCTCACTCGTACAAGAAATCCAATTAAACGACTTAGCAAAACAAGTGGTATGAAACGCTTGCGTTTACTTCGTCGGTTAATTCTTAGACTTGTTCGATTGAAATCTTGTGACAGTTTCCAAGTGGAAATCTATAATTTGTTCGTAAATATTTAAGTTAAGCCAGTGGTTATGGACATGAAGCTAAACTCATTTATTTACTAGCTTAGTGTAATTTACACTTCTTACTGATTAATGATGATCATTTTATGGTTTAGACTAGCGATATGCGATGTCTCTTTGTCCGCGTGGGGGACTATACCCCGTATTATGAAGCTTTGTCTCATTTATAGGGGCTAGTGACCCCTGGTCTCTTGACCTTTCGTGGAGCAATCGGCTCAACGATTTCGGATCATGGGGCGTATCTTTTTAGGTGCGTCGATGTTCGGCTCAATAAATATGTGCATGGGGCGTATCATTTTAGGTGCGTCGATGTTCGCCTGTGCATGGGGCGTATCTTTTTAGGGCGTCGATGTTCAGCTTATCAGTCCCCAAGGGGAGACTGTACCCTGTATTTTTATGGGATAGCATCCCATTTGTGATACACGTGTTTGGTGAGTTTTCATGCTCCCGTTTATGATAGGCCTCCCCCTTTTATGTTTTCTGGATTTCTAATTATTGACTTCTAGAATTTGTGTTTTAACAATTTTTGTGATTTGTATTGATAAGCCCTATCAATATTTGTGGTTTGGTGAATAAAAATAAATAATATGACATTCTTTTTGGTGTTTGAGGAGATTTGAGATATTGTATGATTTTTTTGTCATCATATATATTTTTTATATCTCTTATCCTATCTCATCTCACTTGATAATTATAGCTAGACTGATCCGTTTATTATTTTTCTTCTTAAATAATACTCGGGTCAGACCGAGGTGTTTCAGCTGCTTTCACTTGACTGCTTAGCAGGGACTAGCTTTTGACTTTTGGCTAACTACTTTAGCTTAGTAGTTTTTTGTTTTATACATTCGAGATAGAGACTCCTTGATGTATACATATTCTTTTGTCTAGCACTTGTACCTATTCTTTTGTGATATAGTGGATCTTGTATGACCATTACTTTGATGTACACTTCTATGTGTTATATTCATATCTATTTCCGCCTTAGTGATATGAATATCAATGACTGATTTATGTTATGCTTATTTTATATTTGTTTTTGAAGACCACATAGCTATTATGTAGTAGCTTTGAGTTTGTATTTGATATGTCAAATTTCCTCTTGAAATGAAATGCATGACATACTATCTGAGCTATTGGTACTTGCACAAAGCAATTACACATATGGTCGCTCCTCAACAGCCTTATTCTTCGTACTAATTGACGGCATTACCCAGTAGTGTCCTTGGTTAGTGTGAGTATAGAGGTGGGGCGTCACAACTTGGTATTAGATCCAAACTTTGGAACAATGTAGAATAATCTAGCAAGGATCATTGTCCTAAGTCTCTCTTAGGGATCGTGCCTTAGGATTTAATTCGAGTCTTAAGACCCGTTCTATCCTATTTCCTTTTATGATGCCTTGTTTTATCAATCAAGTTTGTTTGATATTCATTCTGAGAATAACCTTTTTCCTCTTCTTTCTTTCTTTCTTAAAGAAGAGAAATGGTTAGACCTGGCCGTCCCAGCGCCGGTCAATCTAGTGCTACTCCTCAGGATGGTGTATTCATGTCTGCCCAACAGCTTTTGGATCTTGTAAAGAATGCCCAAGCTGCCAGACCCATTCCTGAGCCTACTCATCCTAAATCCGGGTTTGCACGCTTGTGCAATGATTATACCAATTTGGGTGGAAGGCCAATTAAGGGTTCCGAAAGCGTTATAGAAGTCCAAGCTTGGCTTATAACATGCGACCGCATCTTTTCTCGCATGAATCTTGTGGATCTACATCGAGGCCAAGTGGCTTCGAGCATGCTCCAGGAAAGAGCGTTAGATTAGTATGAGCTTTTGATTTCGGAAATTATTAAAGCGGATCTTACTTGGGAGAAATTCCAGGAAAGGTTCAAATTGAAGTTTGTGCCAGAAGCTGAAAAGGTAACTTTAGCCCGACGCTTTATTGACCATGTTCAAGGTGAATCTTCTGTGACAGATTATGTCGCATCTTTTGAATCCCTCTCTAAATATGGGGTCGAGTATATTAATACCCCATTGAAGAAAAATCAGAGGTTTTTCTATGGGTTGAATAAGAATCTCAAAAAGCCTTTACTTCTGAAACTAGAAGTTTCATTCGATCAGCTTGTAGATATCGCTCTTCGACTTGAAGAGGCCGATAAAGAAAGTGATGTTGAAGTTGTGGATGCCAAACAGAACTTCAACAACAACAAGAAGAGGCATATTAAGTTCAAGCCTAATCCCAACAAGAAACGGAAGCAAGCAACTTCGGTAGAAAAGACTCCTACCCCTAATCATGGAGAATGCTACAATTGTGGTTCTAAGGACCACTATGCGAATAGGTGTCCGAAACCTCTTTATTGCCGCTATTGTAAAAGTTCGGGTCATCATATATCTTCATGTCCCAAACTGCAAAGCAAGAAAGAGGGAAAGCTAAATGTTGTGCAAGCCCCTAGTAAAACTTCTCTTGGTCAAGGTATTTCTCATTCTATCCTTGATGGCATTATTATGTTTCGTGGTCATCCTATTCGATTTCTTTTTGATACGGGTGCATCTCACTCTTTTATATCAAAGGAACTTATTGATACTTTGTCTTTAAATGTTATGGGCTTGATGACTTCACTGAGAATTGCGAATCCGGTTGGTGGATCCGCAACGCTCAGTTTATTTTGTAAAGATGTCGAGATTATTTTATGTGATTATGCTTTTCGAGCCGATTTGCAGGTTATGCGTTACTTAGGTTTCAGAATGATTTTGGGAATGGATTGACTTAACCATTATGAAGCCCACATCCTATGTCCCGAGAGGACTATCCACCTTTGACATCCTCAATCTTTTAAGCAGATTTCTATTGTACTTAAAGATTCAGATTCCAATTCGGTAGCATCCTTATATTATCTAAATCCACATGATGACGATAATGATGATGAGGAATATGTCATTTCCCTCATTCACATTGTTCGTGAATTTCCCGATATATTTGAGCCCGTTTTAGGATTACCACCTAAGCGAGCAATTGAGTTTAGAATTAATCTAATCCCTGGAGCTCTACCTATCACTCATCCTCCTTATCGTATGTCCAATAAGGAAAATGAGGAGATGCGTAAACAATTATCCAAATTGGAAGCAAAATAGTTTATTCGTTTTAGTTTCTCTCCATGGGGAGCTTCAGCTATCTTTGTGAAGAAATCTGATGGTACACTTAGGTTTTGCATTGACTACCACAAGCTTAATGATCTCACCATCAAGAATAAATATCCCTTACCTCGGATTGATGATCTATTCGATCAACTTAGTGTTGCTAGAGTCTTTTCACTATTAGACTTAGCAACTGGTTTTCATCGGCTTCAAATTGCAGAGGATAGTATTCCTTTGACATCGTTCCGTACTCGTTATGGATCTTATGAATGGCTTGTTATGCCATTTGGTTTAATGAATGCTCCATCTTATTTCGTTAACCTTATGAATCGAGTTTTAAAAGACTTACTCGATCGATTTGTTCTCATCTTCATAGATGATATTCTTGTTTATTCTAAAACCGAGGAAGAGCATGAAAAACATCTTCGGATTGTGTTGGAAACTCTTAGGAGCAATCAATTGAAAGCAAAATTTTCTAAGTGTCACTTTTGGCAATCTCGTGTGAAATTTTTGGGGCATATTATTTCTAAATCCAGAATTTCTGTGGATCTTTCAAAGATTGAAGCGATTCAAAATTGGAAGAGACCGGAGAGTGTAACGGAAATCCGTAGTTTTCTTGGATTGGCGGGTTATTACCTTCGGTTCATAAAAGAATTTTCTAAATTTCCGTACCACTTACTAGTTTGGCAAAGAAGGGAGTTAAGTACATTTGGTCAGACAAATGTGAAGCTGCTTTTCAGAAATTAAAAGAACTCCTTTCCGATGCTCCTATTCTTGTGATTCTCGAAGGGAACCAAGACTTGATTGTTTATACCGATGCTAGTCGTGTTGGTTTGGGAGCCGTTCTCATGCAAAGGGAACGTGTTATCGCTTATGCTTTTAGGCAATTAAAGCCTATCGAGACTAGATATGCCACTCATGATTTAGAGCTCGCGGCCATTGTTTTCGCCCTTAGAATTTGGCGTCATTATCTTTTGGGAGAGAAATTTGTTCTCTACACTGATCATAAATCTTTGAAGTATTTGTTTTCTTAAAAGGAACTTAATTTGCGTCAAAAACGTTGGCTCGAATTCCTTGCATCTTATGATCTTGATATTCTTTATACTCCTAGAAAGGGAAATCGTGTTGTTGATGCCCTTAGTCATAAGCAACAAGCGGTTGTTTCCATGATGATATCTTAATTGAATGATCTTGAGACTTTGTCCACTTGTGAGATTCGAGATCGTGAATCCAATTCGTGTTCATCTCTTGTTTTATGTAGCCTGAAGGCTCATCCTTCTCTTTTAAACCGCATTCTTGAAGCTCAAAAGGATGATCCCGAATTGGCTCATCTCCAAAGTTGTATGGATAAAATTGATGTTGATGGTTTGAAAGACTTTGAAATCGATGCTCGTGGAGGTATTCGAAAATTTGGTAAACTTATTGTGCCAAATATTAGTGATCTTCGTAAGGAAATTTTAGAAGATTCTCATCGTTCTAAATTTACCATTCATCCCGGTAGTAGTAAAATGTATGCGGACAAGAAATGACTTTATTATTGGGATGGAATGAATTCTGATATTACTAACTTCATTAAGCGTTGCATGACTTGCCAACTCGTTAAGGCTGAGCATCAAAGACCCGGTGGGTTATTGCAACCTTTAGACATTCTTGTTTGGAAGTGGGATCAAATTTCCATGGACTTTATTGACGGCCTTCCCCGTTCTCGTTTGGGTCATGACAGTTTATGGGTGATTGTAGATAGACTTACAAAATCCGTCCATTTTATTCACGTTCGGTCCAATCGGACCGTACCTCTTTTGGCCAAACTCTATGTTAAAGAAATTGTTAAATTGCATGAGGTTCCTACTTCTATTGTTAGCGATTGTGATCCATTATTTACTAGTGGATTTTGGAGGGGTCTTCAAAAAGCTTTGGGAACAAAGCTTAATTTTAGCACCGCTTATCATCCTCAGTCTGATGGACAAACAGAGCGTGTGAATCAAACTCTTGAAGATCTTCTTCGTGCATGTGTTCTTGATTTTGGTGGAAGTTGGGAAGATCATATTTCTCTTGTTGAGTTTTCTTATAATAATAGCTTCCAGTCTAGTATTGGTATGGCACCTTTCGAGGCACTCTACGGAAGGCCATGCCGATCGCCCTCGTGTTGGCTTGAAGTCGGTGAGAAACTGGTTTTAGGTCCAGATTTTATTTGTGATGCCACAGAAAAGATTGATCTTATTCGTCATAGGATGAAAGAAGCTCAATGTAGACAAAAATATATGCCAATAACCGAAGGAGGAATTTAGAATTTTCTGTGGGAGATTTAGTATTTATTCGTGTTTCACCTATGAAGGGTGTTGCGCGTTTCCATCAATCGGGAAAATTAGCACCTCGATAAATTGGCCCATTTCCCATCACTAAACGCATTGGTTCCATGGCTTATCGCCTTTTATTACCGGCTCAATTTTCTACTATTCATGATGTTTTTCACGTTTCTCAACTACGGAAATGCCTTAGAGATTCTGATTCTATTCTTGAGCTCGGTGTTATTGAAGAAATCGAAGTTTCACCTAATTTGACTTATGAGCAACATCCTATTTCTTCATTACTACAGAGGTTAAATGCCTTCGTAATAAAGATGTTCCGCTTGTGAAAGTTCAATGGTCCGCAAATACTAAGGATTGTTCTTGGGAATCCAAAGAATTCATCGAGCGAACACATCCGGACTTACTCTCTCGTGCTCTATAAGGTGAACTTCTCGCTTCAAATTTTTCTTTTGTGTCGTTATGCCTTAGAGTGGTTGTTACTCTTTATTTTCTTCTAAAGTATTGCGAGGACGCAATTTCTTTAAGGAGGAGAGTTTGTAACAACCTGCATACTTTACGATTATATATTTAAATGTTTTGTTTAAATATAGCATCGTTTGTTGAATTTAAGGTCCAAAATGTTACTTTTTGTAAACAGTCGAATCCGAACTCGAGACCACTTTCATTGAGTTCAAAACGATGTTTACAACTTTTTTGAGTATAAACATCGATATGTTTGGAGTTGATTAGGATTTTGGTATTTTCATTTGGGCTTTGGGTTTGGTTCTAGCCCACTAACCCAATAAGAAAACTCAAACTTCTCTACCAAATACCCTAACTCCTCTACTCTTCATTCATTCTACTCATAATTTCCTAACACTCAAGCTGAAAGGAAAATGGGGGAAAGGTAGGAAATTATAATTCCTAAACCCAAGATTATTAGGAAATTCAAGTTCTAGTTCCAAAATCAAAGAGAAGCTTAGGTAAGCATCCTCCTTCATCTTCTACATCTCAATCCCTCTCCAATTTTCATAATTTCCTATAACCTAACTTAGGAAATATTTACATATGATCATAGATTGGAGCTTCTAGAGTTGAAGTTGAAGAGAGATTGATCTTTCCTTGTTTTAGAGCTTCTCAATTGTGTTTTTGAGTTTAAAGGCGAGTTCTTGAACTCACATCTATGTCTATACCTTTGATAGTTGTTAGGTATGAATTCCGAACATCTATTACATGTTCATTTGCTTTTGATTTGAATTGGTTTGGTGAATTTTCCAATTTTTGGTATTTTGAAGTCAAAATCTATGAAAATCCTACTATGGATGTTTGGACGTGTTGTTTAGAGTGTATTGAAGAGCCTATAGGGCTGGGTTGTCGCTTGGCATAAATCCCTAGCCACCATCACTCATCTGATCGCTTTTGAACCAATTTGGCCATTAATGGCCTAGGCTGATTTTTGCCCTGAGCTTCAGCTCAAACGCCTGGGAAAACACTCAGACGTCTGGGCCATCGGAATAAAAAATTCCAGATGTACAACTCAGACGTTTGAGGTTATTCCCAGACGTCTGAGGTTATTCCCAGACGTCTGAGGTTATTCCCAGACGTCTGGGCGATCTGGAAGAAACTTTCAAGATTCTCAGCTCAGACGTCTGGGAAAACCACCAGACGTCTGGTGTTGTTTAATTCAGCCAATTTACCTATTTTTCAATGGATTTCCATTTTGGTCGATTTTTGTTGATCCGGTCGGTTGTTGTCATTTATTATCGACTTTGATGACTTCTTTTCTGGATTTTTGGGAATATCCATTTGATGGATTCGAATATCGATTTTTATGGTTTTAATTCACATCGTCGAATGTGAATTTTTGGTGATAGATTGTTTTTACAATCGTTTCTATGATTTATCACTTTAAAATACAAAGGTTTCTATACTAGTAGTAAATACTCAAACTCTTTCACAAAAACGATTTCAACACTACTTTTAAATACAAAGCTCATTTTTAAAACCGTTTTCCAATCTATTAGTATATACAAACCTTTACCTCACTCGTACAAGAAATCCAATTAAACGACTTAGCAAAACAAGTGGTATGAAATGCTTGTGTTTACTTCGTCGATTAATTCTTAGACATGTTCGATTGAAATCTTATGACAATTTCCGAGTGGAAATCTACAATTTGTTTGTAAATATTTAAGTTAAGCCAGTGGTTATGGGACATGAAGCTAAACTCATTTATTTACTAGCTTAGTGTAATTTACACTTCTTATTGATCAATGATGATCATTTTATGGTTTAGACTAGCGATATGCGATGTCTCATTGTCCGCGTGGGGGACTATACCCTGTATTATGGGGCTTTGTCTCATTTATAAGGGCTAGCAACCCCTGGTCTTTTGACCGTTCGTGGAGCAATCGGCTCAACGAGTTCGGAGCATAAGGCGTATCGTTTTAGGTGCGTCGATGTTTGGCTCAATAAATATGTGCATGGGGCATATCTTTTTAGGTGCATCGATGTTCGCCTGTGCATGGGGCGTATCTTTTTAGGTGTGTCGATGTTCAGCTTATCAGTCCCCAAGGGGGGACTGTACCCCATATTTTTATGGGATAGCGTTCCGTTTGTCATACACGTGTTTGGTGAGTTTTCATGCTCCCGTTTATGATAGGCCTCCCCCTTTTATGTTTTCTGGGTTTCTAATTATTGACTTCTAGAATTTGTGTTTCACCAATTTTTGTGATTTGTATTGATAAGCCCTATCAATATTTGTGGTTTGGTGAATAAAAATAAAGAATATGACATTCTTTTTGGTGTTTGAGAAGATTTGAGATATTGTATGATTTTTGTTGTCATTATATATATTTGTTATATCTCTTATCCTATCTCATCTCATTTTGTAATTATAGCTAGACTGATCCGTTTATTATTTTTCTTCTTAAATAATACTCGGGTCAGACCGAGGTGTTTTAGGTGCTTCCACTTGACTGCTTAGCAGGGACTAGCTTCTGACTTTTGGCTAACTACTTTAGCTTAGTAGTTTTTTGTTTTTTACATTCGAGATAGAGATTTCTTGATGTATACATATTCTTTTGTCTAGCACTTGTACCTATTCTTTTGTGATGTAGTGGATCTTGTCTAACCATTACTTTGATGTACACTTCTATGAGTTATATTCATATCTGTTTCCACCTTAGTGATATGAATATCTATGACTGATTTATGTTATGCTTATTTTATATTTGTTTCCGAAGACCACATAGCCACTGTGTAGTAGTTTTGAGTTTGTATTTGATATGTCAAATTTCCTCTTGAAATGAAATGCATGACATACTATATGACCTATTGGTACTCGCACAAAGCAATTACATAGATGGTCTCCTCAACAGCCTTATTCTTCGTACTAACTGACGACATTACCTAGTATTGTCCTTGGTTAGTGTGAGTATAGAGGTGGGGCGTCATAGTATGTATTTGATGCATATTAACTAAAGTAATTACTATCATCATATGTTAATTTTGAATACTTTTATAATTAGTAGAATTGAAAAAAAATCAAAATTTTCTATTTATGTTTCTTGATTTTTCGATCGTTGGTTAATAGGATAATTATCCGATATCCACCTACATCCGCGGATGCTGATATCTCAAAATGATTTTGAATGAGGATAGGAATACAGTGCTATCCACATCTAAAAGTATTCACTCACAGACCTTGAAAACTAGTGCACTGAAATATAAAACAAATACACCACTACATGTTTTTTTGGAATTCCCTACTTGATATACCAAAAACCACCTAAGCACTTTGGTTTTGTCCAATAATACACGGACAACTAAATAGTCCGACTCTTGAGCTGACATAACTTACTTGAATTCTCATTCTTCAAATGGGTAATCCTGTTGTCACATAGTGATACACCTAACAATCTTGTATGCCATTCTGCCTCACGTGAAGAACGTACCCTCAACTGGTGTCTCTTGGGAGTGGAAGTAGCAGCAGAACGATGTGGATGTAAAGAAGTTTACGGATGTGAAGAAGTATGGGGAGGGGGAAGAGTGTGGAACTTGGCATCATTGCCCAAGAGAAAGTCGGTATACATCTGTGCATTGAAGTGCACTGTGACAGGTGGAGTTGGTGACGTTAAGTACTTACAGGAGGGAGTTTCAATACAGCCTTCAAACATCTTGTTCAACTCCCTAAATTTCGATGGTGGATATACTTTTAATATTTTATAATGCTCAGCCACCATATTCCACCACTCTTCATCTCCGCCTATAGTGTCCTTCTCCCATTCAGAATCCATCTTTAATCTGCAGCAATCAGTTTTAAGGGTTCCAACCGTGCTTCAAGTTATCCCACTTGTTCTTCATTTGGCTAGCGATATACTCTACATCCACTCACATATTGAACTCCTCAATGGTAGTCTTGTACTAATTGTCAGCACGTCTGGCATGAAAACTGATATAACGACTTGGAATTTCACCACTTCGATTTGTGAATATTTAATTAATTTTAGATATTCAAATAATAAGTTTTATAATTAAAATAAACTCTTTTAAATAATAATTAATGATGGTGAAATAGTTTTCAAAATATGTTTACAATAATATATTGTTCGAAGAAAAATCGAAAATGTGAATGGAATTCGTTTTCCAAATTTTCAACTTTTCGTTGGTTAAAAGTTATTGGAAACATTGTGAACTATATTGTGTAATATAACACATACATTTATATTTGGGTTAGGATAGATATTGTTATATATGTACTTAAATGTGTGTGTGTATAAGTAATGAGACATTTTATGGAATATAATATAAAATTAAGTAAAAAGTAAACATCACATCTCATGAGACATTAGTACTTATGCATTAAAATCTTGTTGGCTAAGCAAAAGGAAGGGGGAGAAGCTTGTGGGCATGAGGTACATGAAGGTGAGGTGGAATGGTAATGTGGCAAGTGGATGAGGAGGGTAAGGACAAGGCTATTTTAGCAATTTACTTTATTCTCTTGCTTATAAATAGCACTCTCATTTCTTCAATTCTTCCTCCTCTTCCTTCTACCATATATTTCTTATATCTTATCCAAATGGAGGATTTCTTTTTGTCAAACTGTAGGAAATTCCAGCGGCTATAACTTTCAGGTGTACCAATTCTTCAAATTTTGAGCTTAGCCATATCTAAATCTCATTTCTTTGCAAAGTATTTTAGGACCCAGATTTTCAAGTCCAAAAATACCTCTTCTTCTTTTGACCATATCTCTCTCAAAACAGATCCAAATTGACTGATTCTTTTATGGAAATTGTAAAGAAAATAATTTTCAAGAACTTTCTCTTTGAAAACTTTTTAAAATTTCGTGAGTAACTTATCCAAAAATTAGTTGGAAGATGATTCATTTTCGGGTTTGATTTTTGTGAATTCGATGATAATCTGAGGTCCCTCCACCTTTCAAGATCGAGCTCCATCACCCTTGGGCCATGTGCAACATACTTTGGCCAAACCGATTTAAGGCCACCAAATCTTCATTTTTCAAAGCATATAGCATGGATCTAGGTTCTATTCTAGTTCTAGTGGAAGTTTGGATGATTTTGGTGAGTAAACTTTTGTTTTAAATCAAAAGTTTTTAACTTTAATATGTTGGATAAATTTGTGTATGATGTGTCTAAATTGTTGGACTATTGGGTGATTGGTTATATATGTATGTTGTTGTATGTGATTGGAAGTTAGACTTGAAATGAAGTCTAAATATAAGTGTTGGTTGTAAAGTTGTGGACTTTGTTTATGGATATGATGTTGAATGTGTAAATGTTGGATATGGAATTATTGGTTATGAAAGTTGATAGTTTTGATATATTAAATAGGACTTAAGATCCTTTGGAAAAGAGGTGTTTTATTAGTTTATTTACTAAAAGTTTTCAATTTTTTAATGTTGTTTTAGTTTTCCGAAATCTTTTACTTTTGTTTTAAAAGTAAATCAAAGTTAGAGAAAAGGAGTTGGAAATGAGAACTTAGAAATTTACTCTAAAGTAAATATATCCATAGCGATAGTCACTATAGAGGCAGTTCAGAAAAATCAACGTTTACACTTTAAAAGTGTTTTAACTTAATTGTTTTTAAAATCATTTTTCAAGACATTTATTAAGTATAAAAGTTAATTAAGTATGAGTTAATAACAAAATTAATTAATTTACCAATTTAAGATAATTAGGAGGAATTAGGAATTACATAAGTAATTAGCACTTAGGTGTAATCAAATAAGTTAATTTTAATTAGTTAATTTAGTTAAAGATTAATCATTAACTAATTATTTATTTATAAAAGGGTTTAATTTTTAATTAATTATTAATCAAGTTTAATTTAAGTTAAGGTTTAATTAAAAACTAATTATGATTTAATTATTTTAAGTTAAGGTTTAATTTGTTGTTTAAGTTTTAATTAAGGATCATTTAATTAGTTAATTGAGATTATTTAAAACTTAAGTATTATTTAAAAGCTTAAATTATTATTTAACAATTAATTAAAGATTAATTATGGTTTAATTATTTATTCAAAGGTTAACTATTGTTTATTTAAAGGATAATTATATTTTATTATTGATTAAATAGTTAATTATTATTTGCGCCAAAAATTGGCACAAACACTGTGCTATAAGTGAAAGCACCAATATCAAATATTTAGATCCAAACAGAGAAGTATAGATTCACAGATCATAGAATAGATTGTAAAAAGTAAATGAACATGAAAATTTTATAGTGGTTCGGGAAACTTCGGCCTACACCCACTCCAATAATCTTTTATTTATACTATAAGATTACAAGTGAGTTTTTTTTGACATAGAAAATTAATGGAGGAAGAGATAAGAAGTGATGAAGGAGAGCCAAAAGAAGATCCAATTGGAAGAAGAAGAAGATCCCGTGTAATAAGCCAAATCTGTATTTATATGTGAAAATGTGCATGGATCAGGATGAAATTTCGCCAAAAGAACCTTCAGAACCGTACGACCCGATCCACCAATTTTCAAATCGATCGCACACCATTGAAGCGATAAGTGCCAATCATTCATATTAGGCCAATGGGGGTGTGATAGTTTTTATGGGTCCTCCATGATGTTAGCTACTTGCTCTTAAAATTTCCTGCAATTCCGACTTACCGTTTGTGAGATATCGCTTTTTCCGTGGAGTCTAGTTGAAAAATGGAAGTATGGAAGATCATTCCATATTTGCTCCTTTTGGGGTGCGATCGTTCAGGAGGATCCACGATGATATTAACTACGTGCCCTCCAAATTTCGTGCCATTCCAACTTACTGTTTGTGGATATCGCATTTTGAAGTTGGGATCGTGCTGGCTGAAATGATACGATCATTCAAGAAGATGTAGGCCGATTGTTAATGTTTCTCCAAATGATGTGTGATCGATATGATAGGTTCCTTTACATAATATTTTACTATTCCTAAAGTTTCGTGTCATTTTGACTTTGCGTTTGTGAGATATTAATCGACTATCATTAATTTGAATTGTTTTATGGATCAATCCATATGAATGATGACTGATCGTTCCAACTTCATTGTGGGGCCCAACAATTGGTGGTGCGGGTCCCTCATGGTGTGGTGTAGTGTAGTTGTCCTCCAAATTTAATGTCGATTTCCATTGTATATTTTGAGTTATAGATCGATCATCGTCGAAAATCGCCAAAACGATCGTCGAAAAACCCACTTCAGGGTTGACCCAAAGCGAGAGCCAAAGTAATCACCTTTCTGACTCGAAGCAGGTGCTGAAAATTCTGGCCCAAAGCTAGACTCGGGTAAAATCCAAATTTTCTCCAAGAAAACATGATTCTGACTCCAAGCACGAAAAACGATCGGTGCCGATCGTTTTTCTCCTAGCAATCTCTAAGCAAACATGTATCCAACACCAAGCAGATATCAAATTTTCCAGGATCCGACTCCAAGCAAATTACCACTGATCTGTCGATACCGATTCGTCTACTTTTGTCCATAACTCGAGCATATGAACTCCAATCACCTCGAAATTTGGAATGTAGCCTTATGTGGCCTTCCTTGTTACTTTATACTAATCGCGCCTTAATTAGGTCATACGTTGGGGATCCGATCTGATCCATTGCCTAGGTGAAGTGTCAATTCCATACTTAGTCTTTTTGGGTGTTGTCCATCCGAATCCATTCAACTATAATCCATAGTTTCAACTGTAATCGATTTCCAATCCATCCATTTTAGCCAAATCCGTGGTATCCCGGCTTGACCAAAAGGCAGGATAACATTTGCCCCTCAAAACATCCCTTGAATGTTTTGAATTGCTATAAATCCATAATCCAAAATCCATTAATAGCCGAATATTCCAATCCATAAGGACCAGAATCTAATCCATTGCCAATCCAATTCCTTGATCTCTTCGGATCATTAGTTGTGATCGTTCGAGACTATTAGTCAGATCTGTAGTCATTCGAGACTGGCATTTATTCAAGGTTGATGTTGCCTTTGAAGGCGAGTGGTGGTCGTTCATGACCAATAGCAATTCATGGCAGATGATGGTCGTTCGTTACTAATTGTCGTTCAAGACAAAAGATGATCGTATGCATCGAGTGCCATTCAGAGTGAATGCCAGTTATACGTGATCAAGTGTGTTGTTCAAGGTGATATATGATCGTTCAAGATCAAATGTCGTTCGAGGCGATATATGATCGTTCAAGATTAGATGCCGCTCGAGGAGAAATATTTTCATTCGAGATTGAGTGTCGTTTAGGGCGAAATATGATCGTTCAAGATCGAGTGCCGTTCGAAATATGATCATTCAAGATCGAGTGTCGTTCAAGGCGAAATGTGATTGTTCAAGATTGAGTATCGTTCAAGGCGAAATGTGATCGTTCGAGATCTATACCATTCGAGGCGTTAGCTAAGCCCAATTTGCTCGCTTTTCGATGAGGGAGCTTATTTTTGCCTTTCTGTCTCATCTTTCTAGATGATGTTTAGAATTATTACTATCAAATTTCACATTCTAGTTAGTTTTGCAATCAAATAACTCAACAAATAAAATCAAGTTCAAATGCTAAAGGGAAAAAATTTAAACGATGCGATGTGTGCCTCTCTGGACGTGACGGTTCATTGTCATCTCAGAGCATGCCTAGGGACCATTTGTGATCTCGTATATGTGTAAGTGACTTAGCCATTTTCTTATAAGGAAAGAAATTGCAAAATAATTATTATGACCAGAGTCCAAGTCCTGAACTCGACCCTTGCCACCACAATTGGTTGATGATGAGCCCTGACCCCGATGCAAGCCAATCCTGTTTCCATTTGATGCGAACGGTGGATACTTTTGTTCCACCACAGTTGTCCATGCCCTCACATACTATGGCAGTCTTTCGTTCCTGACGTGCTCCTCTATCATATCCTTTAAGCATCTATAATCATTTGTATCATGCCCGTTCAACCCATGGAATATGCAATATCTTCCTGATTTCCTTTGTGTCTATAGGCTCTCTCCTCATTGGACTCCGATAAGGGATCTGCCCCCTAATATCTAGATATATCATTTCAATGTTTCGGTCAATTCCATGTAAGAGGTGAATCTAGGTTCCCTCCTTGGTTGCTATAATCCATCAAAGTTATCGTTAGCCTTTCGCTTTCCTTTATTTGTCTTGGGCTCTTCTCTAGATGGTCCTTCATCTTGAATAGTGTTTACTTCTTGCTTGTCGGCTCGTCCATCCTCTTGCTGCAAGAACCTTTCTGCTTCGTGATAAAATTCCCCAAGATCCATCGGTGGACCCCGTGCCAGTGAATCCTTGAATTATGTATTGTCAGCAATTCCAAATATTGCCGCCATCAAGACCATAGATGGATCTGGCCGATCCAGCGATGCTGCCGCGACATTGGATCATGTTAGACAACTCCTCAGGGACTCTTCGGCCCTTTGTTTTAGTATTGCCAGAGCCATCGCATTTTTGGGTCTCAAAATGTGAATCCTGGATTATCTCATGAACCTATCTACTAATTCTCCCCAAGTTCTAATTGATCCATTTTCAGGCTGCCTGAATCAGAGCACAGACAAATCCATCAAATATAGTGGGAAACACCTTGCCATGACTTCTTTTGATGCCCCCAACACCTCCATATGCTGGATATACCTCATCACATGCATAGTTGGGTCTGATTTTCCATCATATACTTCTAGTGCTGGTAGTTTGAATTCCGGTGCATTCCTGGTATTCTGAGTGAACGGACTCCAAATGACATCTTCCAAGCTCCTATTGGGCATTCCGCCTCCATTATCCATCGTATCATCTCAGCCATCCTTTCATTTTTGTCTATGGGTAATCTTCTGCTGTCATTTGCAAACTGCCCCCCGAGTCCACAAGGGAATTCTAGAACATACTCCTCGTGATGTACATCTATAGTCCAATTAGTAACAAACTGTGTAGCACCGTTCATCGCCCCGCTTGTCACCCCGCCTGGGATCGATCCAGCATAACCCGGGGGCATGCCCCCAAGTCCCGATCGATCGACCCGATCATTCTAGAATGATCGGTACCGATCGTTATGTGTCGGTCAAGGACTGCCTCGGTTGTACTACTCCATTATGTTGTCTGTTAGGTTCGTTTCCTCGGTCCTGATTCTAGTTTTCCTCGGCTCTTGTTGCTCTAACTCCGTGGTCCATATTTCCGGCAACTTGAGCTACTTCGATCCCTTGGTTTTGCCCTGAAGCTTGTCCAATCTGTCAGAGTAGATTCCGCATCACTCTTCCTATCTTTTTAGCATCCTTTCCTTTATAGTATCCATCATCATTTCCATCTCGTCTCTGGTAATGAAGACTGAGGTTTGATTAGCTCCTAAGGAAGCCTCCTTACTCCCTTCATGATGGCTCCTATCCGTTATATGCCTCCTTGTTGATGGTTTCACCATTGCTCTAATTCTAAGTTCTCTAGTTGATTCCAAATTTGAACTCCAAATCCACGGGGGCTAGCTTTCTCAATGAAAGCACCAAAATGTTTGCACCAAAAATGGGCATAAACACCCTATTATAAGTGGAAGCACCAATATCCAATATTTAGGTCCAAACAGAGAAGTATAAATTCACAGATCACATAATAGATTGCAGAAAAGTAAACGAACACGCAAGTTTTATAGTGGTTCGGCAAACTTTGGCCTACATCTACTCTAATAATCTTTTATTTATACCGTAAGATTACAAGTATAGTTGTTTTTGCCTTAGAAAATTAATGGGGGAAGAGATAAGAAGTGATGAAGGAGAGCTAAAAAAAGATCCAAATGGAAGAAGAAGAAGATCCCCTGTAATGAACCAAGTCTGATGTATTTATAGGTGAAGACCTGCATGGATCGAGCTAAAATTTCACCAAAAGAACCTTCAGAGTCATACGACCAGATCCACACATTTTTAGATCGATCGCACACCATTGGAACGATCGATGCCGATCATTCATATTAGCTCCAATGATGTTGTGATCATTCTGGTGGGTCCACCATGATGTTAGCTACATGCTGTCCAAATTCCGTGCCATTTCGACTTACCGTTAGAGAGATATTGCATTTTCCGTAAAGTTGGGATCGTTTTGGCTAAAATTACACGATCGTTAAAGAACGATGTAGGCCGATTGTTCAAATTTCTCCAAATGATTTGCGGTCGATATGGTAGGTTCCTTTACATAATATTTTACTATTCCCAAAGTTTTGTTTCATTTTGACTTTGCGTTTGTGAGATATTGATCGATCATCATTGATTTGAATTGTTTTATGGATCGATCCATATGGATAATGACCGATCGTTCCAACTTCATTATGGAGCCCAGCAATCGATGGTGTGGGTCTCTCATGGTGTGGTGTAGTTGTCTCCTAATTTCATATTGATTGCCTTTGTAGATTTTGAGTTATAGATCGATCATCGTTGAAAATCGCCCAAACGATCGTCGAAAAACCCACTTTAGGGTTTAAACGAAGCGAGACCCAAAGTAGACATTTTGACTCGAAGCAGGTGCTGAAAAATATGGTCCAAGGTTAGACTCGGGTAAAATCCAAAATTTCTCCAAGTAAACGTGTTTCATACTCCAAGCATGAAAAAATATCGGTGCCGATAGTTTTTCTCCAAAACGATCGGTGCCGATCGTTTTTCTCAATCTCCAAGCTAACATGTATCCGAAACCAAGAAAATAGCAAATTTTCCCGGGTCTGACTCCAAGCAAATTACCACTGATTTGTCGATATTAATTCATCTTCTTTTGTCCATAACTCGAGCATACAAACTCCAATCAACATGAAATTTTGAATATAGCCTTATGTGGCCTTCCATATCATTCCATACCAATCGCACCTTGATTAGGTTAGAAATTAGGGATCTGATCCGATCCATTGCCTAGGTGAAGTGCCAACTCATACTTAGCCATTTTTTTGAGTGTTGTCCATCTGAATCCATTCAACTATCATCCATAATTTCAACTGTAATCTATTTCCAATCCATCCATTTTAGCCGAATTCGTGGGATCCCGGCCTGACCAAAAGGAGGGATAACAATTATTAATCAAATGTTTAATTATTATTAATAAAAGGGTTTAAATGTTATTTAATTTTAAATAAAATTTTTAATGTTTTAAGCCACTTGATTTATAAAGATCGGTTTGTCTTAAAGTAACTCTCTTTTAAAAGAAGATTTTAATCCAAGGGATTTCTTGTCAACTACCCTTAAGTAACCCCAATTAAATATGAAACCCAATGACATCTATTAGCAGAATAAAACACTATTCTGCTAATTTAATTGTATTTGACATCTGTTGGTAGAATAGATCATCGTTCTACCATACTTCTCTAAGTAGATTATGTTGACATCTATTTGGCAGAATAAAAACCCATTCTGCCATTATATTAACTTAGACATGTTTTTAGCAGAACAAATCCTCGTCTGCTAGAAGGTAACTTGGACATCTACTTATATTATTGATTGGTTGTTTTTGGCCGATTCTCTTTACATATTTACCTGTTATGTAAATACCCATATTATAATTGGAAAGTTAAACTAAATTAAATGAGAACCATTGTGGTCACTAGCATCTTTCTGATTTCGTTAAGTCAAATATTTTATCTTATCCTTTTTGAAATGGTTTAATATTTATTATCATTTTAAATATGATATTTAAAGGATAATTAAGCAATTATTTTATTAAAAGGTGTTTGAAGTTAATTAACTACTTTTTAAATGATTGTTTAAATCATTATTTTGTTAATGTGGTTTAAAAATAATTAAATGAAGAACGTTCTAAATAATAACTTATTATTTAAAGGTGTTTTAAATTAACCGTTTTGTTTATCAAAGGAACTTTATTAAATGAGGTTTATTAAAATAATTTTGTTCTAAATAAGGAAAAAATTACAAAAGGAGTTTTATAAATTGATAAAAGGTCATGAAATTTTGAAAAGAGTTTTACAAATGATTTTGAATATTTATAAAGAAGTTATATAATGGTTTTTGATATTTATAAAAGAGTTTTGTAAATAAACTTGGAGATTTATAAAATGTTTTATAAATGGATCTAAAATTAAGGTAAAAGAGACTTTCATAAATGAAAGAGATTTATTAAAAGGATTTATAGAAGTAAATTATAAAAGAATTTGGGATTGGATTTCCTTTAACTGACTTTCGTAATTTTGATGGTATGGATATTCGCTCCACACTTAACACCGAAGTAATAGTGTTTGAGATTATCTTTATCTCCAATTTAAACACATTTGTTTAATCCTTTTGATACGATTTTGAAATAAGAAATCTTTCATAATGTTTTCTGACTATAATTATGCCAATAAGATAAGTATATGAATATTTTAATAAATATTTTGAAAAGAGATTTAAATAAATGAAAGAATTATTTTGAGGCTTAGTGGTTACTATGGGTAATTAATTCTCTAAATTTGTTGTTGTTTGTGTATTTGATAGTTAAATAACCGACTATCAAATCTTGGCTAGTTTTGACTTAGGAAGTAAATAGAAGCTTCGCATGTTCATACGAGTTAAGTTCCCTCAGGAGAACTCATTCTGGTAAAATGTCTCTAGCTTTGAGGGATATATTAGAGATCCCCTTGGGACTCTAGTATAGTCTGCTTACTTCTGAAAGAACTGGGAATGAGTCAACCGAAAATTATCGGTTGTTGGTTTGGAGAGACCGGGATTAGATATGTTATCCAAAAACCACTTTGATCCGGCTTAAGCATTTTAACTGAAGACATCTTAAATAATATCGAATCGAAGATGGAGCTTTTGATGTGCATGGGCTACGTACTACTAATCATAAGGGTGATTCCAAAAGGGATGTGGTGGAGGTAGACCCTGAACGAACTTGTATGGATGAATGTTGGCATTGCATTTCTGCCTAAAGGGCAGTGTTAGCATTTCAAGATGGTCTGCTAAGAGAAAGGTAAAAGCATTACCTCAAGCCTCATAACCCAGGAAATGGCTAAAACAAGGTAGATGCGGTAGGGCTATATGGGTTGCTCCCATTAGGGTGTCTCGTTACCTTTCTAGATTATCATATTATGGATTTGGTTATGCATGAGAGCTCTCGATAAAGGTTGGGAACAACCGGGTGATGACATATTCGGTACTATCTAAGTTCAGGAGTAGGTCGGTTCTGTGTTGGTAGGAGTGGACCAAGTTCAGGGTTTGACCCCGGGTATTGTGACGACCGCCCATGACCCCTGCACCGAATCTAGAGATAGAGCGCTGTAAAGTGTGCCAGGCGACCATGGACGATTGTCAAGGTAAGATTTAAAACAACAGAATCTATCGTATTACTCACAGCGCATGGACAAAATACAATAGAACATATGTATAGTGAAGCTTTACAGAACAAAATGACATCATATAAAACTCCATAATAGTTGAATACAAGCATCACATAGTCAATACAACCAGCCTCACTACATATCTCTCAGAGAATACAAAACAGCGGAATATCAAGTACATATAATAAGAAGATAATATGCAACCCTCCAGCTCGTCTTCGATATCAGCATCGTGAGAGGAGAATAGCACCTGTCACCTGCTACCTAGTCTGCCCGTCCCAAAATGGACGAACAGCCCAAGGCAATAAGAATTAAAAACATAAAGCCTTGAGTCAGACAACAGTCTTAGTGAGCAGTAAATTAACTAACAACATACCAAAAGAGCATAAAGGAAAAGGAATAGGAATACAACCCTCCCACTCCAACCTCATTCTACAGTGATAGCCCCCAGACACACACTAAGCAGAAGCAAACATAGCTGAGCATACAATTTAAAGTAAAGCTACTATCACTCGAGTCAAGGGCGATGTTTTCCAAGTACCAAGGCCTAAATCAGATAAGCACCCAGAAAATACCACTCTTGAGTCCGAATGACGATACAACCAAACATCCATGACTCTGGCTATCACTGTTACCATTGCTTCGATATCACCGTTAATTGAATGACCGACACATTCTTTCAGCCGTCCGTCAAGGGCTAATGGAAACCCCGGTTCTAGACATAACTCCCGCACGTCGTCGCAGCCCGTGCCTAGGACTATCGAATCTGCCCAGAGTACTCGACCATCAACAGTTGGCCGTTGGGACTATCGAATCTGCCCAAACATACTCTTGCTTAGAGCATGCTAGAACCTTCAACAACGATGCTATCCAAGCCTTCTAGTCATCCTCCTCGACGACTATCCTCATATCCATTCATTATCCTCAACTCGAATCATATCACCGAGTTATCAACATGCTTGGAATGATCCCGTCTGGATTAGACCAAGTCTTCATCATATGATTGCCTCGCTTCATTACATCCTCGCAAAGCCTCATCTCATCATCACATCATCGAATCTATGCATAAGAGCTTCATCATCCCGCTACATATGCCACGAGCAGCTTTCCCAATTCAAGAGCCTTTCCCTTAGCTTTTGAATCATCTTCGGTCTAAATCTAATCATCAATCATCTAGTTCATAACAATCAATCAAATCAAACATCAATCCAAACAATCAAGCATTCAAATATGATCTAAGTAGACAAGTTTAACAATAATGGCATTTTCGTAATTAAAGAGTTGAAAGTCCAATAAGCATGAAAACATGGATTATATCTCTACAAACTTGATGAATGAACTTGCATAGGTTAACATATGATAAAATGGATGCAACATCATCATGAACAATGGATCTACATGGATCTACACATAAGATGAAGAAAATGCATGGAAATCACAATTTTAACACCAAATCGGGCCAACAATCCGATATACTCCTTTGGATCCGTGTGAGAGATAATCACCACTCACCAAATCACCTAAACAATCCAAAAGATATCAACTTCAGATCTGGACAGCAAAGAACTAAGCTAGATCTATCACAAATCCGCTTCAAATGAAGAAATCTCTCTTGAAAAGATGAAGATCTTCAATCTAAGCTCTTGAATCTTCAATCTTGATCTTCGATTTGGATGGATGGAAGCACTAGATTAGAGTGGAGAAAAGAAGTGAAGAAGTGTAGAAATCGAGCTCTCAAAATGGCAGCACTTCGTCGCTTCAAAAATCCGGATCCCAAAAAGTGAGAACAACCCCTCCAATTTATAGCAGAAATTTCCTTAAGTCGCTTAACTCGGCTATCTCCCTAGGTCGTTTCCGACCTAAGCCTCTCCGACCTAAGACTCTCCGACCTAACAGATGCACGCGACATAACAGTCTCCGACCTAACGACTTAGCCTATGCGCGACATAACAATCTCGCGACCTAACACTTAAGCCAAAACCTTGCGACCAACAGATGCTACGACTTAACTCCTCAGCGACCTAACGCATGCCGACCTAAAACAACACGCGACCTAACACGGCAACTCCTAGGTCGCTAACAAGCTAACCCCTTAGGTCGCTAACACGGCAACTCCTAGGTCTCTAACAAGCTAACCCCTTAGGTCGCTAACACGGCAACTCCTAGGTCGCTAACAAGCTAACCCCTTAGGTCGCTAACACGGTAACCATTAGGTCGCTAACTCACCCTGCCGACCTAACACTTAGCTCACCAAAACTCTTAGGTCGCTCACAACACTCTCTTAGGTCGTTGCCGACCTAACTCTAACCCAGAATACTTAGGTCGCCTGAATCTCTTAAGTCGGTCAAGACTTATCTCCTAGGTCGGTCACTACCTTAAATCGGTCAACCACACTCCCTTAACTCGGTGAGTTCTTTGAGTCGGCAACTCGACCCAGACTTGATGCTTAACTCGTCCAAACTCCTAAGTCGGCTACAACTTAGGACTTAAGCAAAATTCAAGCAAAATTCTGCCAAAACCAGAAATGACTTAACAACCATACAACCAAAGGTCAATCATTTTAGAATGTTTTGACCCGTAAAAATACGGGTCGTTACATTCTCTCCCCCTTAGGAATTTCGCCCCCGAAATTCCAAACAAACAAGGCAATCAAAGCTATTCTGTACGCCTATCATCCATAACAATCAATAAACCATGCATCCAATTCTAGCTTAGCGTACAGAATTCTAAGACTTAGAACAAGTTACAATTTCGTTAGATGACACGACACCTTAGGGCCATACCTTGAAGAGTTCAGGATGAGCTGCTTTCATCCTCTCTTCCACCTCCCACGTACAGTCGTTATCATCGTCACTCCATTGTATCTTGAGCAACTTAACTATCTTCCTCCTAAGCTGTTTCGTGTCAGTATCAACAACACGAAGCGGCTTACGAGGTCTTCTATCAACTGGATCAACTTCGAAATCTTCACAGCTATCAGCAGAAACCACTGTACTCGAGTCGTGCACATACTTCCGTAGATACGATACATGAAAAACATTGTGCACACCCGACATCTTCTCCGGTAACTTCAATCTGTAGGCGAGCTTACCAATTCGCTCGATGATCGGGAATGGTCCAACAAATCTCGGAGTCAATTTTCCTTTCTTCCCGAATCGAATAACATTCTTCAGTGGAGAAATCTTCACAAAAACCATATCTCCTACGTCGAATTCCAAATCCTTTCGACGCTTATCGGCATAACTCTTCTGACGGTCTTGGGCTGCCTTCATTCGTTGCCGAATGATCTCTATACAATCTGAAGTCTGTCGAATCATCTCTGGCCCAAGCATCAGCTTTTCTCCAGTTTCCAACCAACATGTCGGAGAGTTACACGGTTTTCCATACAATGCCTCATACGGTGCCATACCAATGCTTGACTGGTAACTGTTGTTGTATGCAAACTCCACCAAATGAAGGTGATCTTCCCATGATCCTCCGAAATCCAAAGCACAAGCTCTAAGAAGATCTTCCAAAACTCGGTTGACTCTTTCGGTCTGACCATCTGTTTGGGGATGATAAGCTGTACTCAAACACAACTCGGTTCCCAAAACTTCCTGGAAGCTCTTCCAAAATCCACTAGTGAACAATGGGTCTCGATCGCTCACTATACTCTTCGGAATACCATGGAATCGAACTATCCACTTAACATACAACTCAGCCAACCTTGATGCAGTCCTAGTCGATCGAACAGGAATGAATCTTGCACTCTTGGTCAAACGATCCACAATGACCCAAATCCCTTCATTTCCCGTTCTTGTTCTAGGTAATCCATCAATAAAATCCATCGACACTTGTTCCCACTTCCATGTAGGAACTTCTAAGGGCTGAAGCAATCCACTTGGCTTCTTCTGTTCGGCTTTAACCAACTGGCAGTTCATACATTTGGAAATGAAATCTCCAACATCCTTCTTCATGCCTTCCCAGTAGTAGGTTCTCTTCATATCCCGATACATCTTATTTCCACCTGGATGAATTGTCAACTTCGAGTGATGACTTTCCTTCAGAACTTCACTCCTCAATTCATCTATATCGGGAACAACTAGTCGTCCTTGCTTTCGAAGCCAACCCTCTCGATCGACCTCAAATCCTTTATCCTTTTCTGGATCCAATCCAGATTTCAATTCACGGATAATCTTGACAAGCTTATCATCTCGCTTTTGGCTCTCGCCAATCCTTTCCACAAGAGTGGGTCTTATCGATAAGTTCGCCAACATCTCAGGTTCCAATTCACATCTAGGCCTGAAGTCAAATCCAGCTAAATACTCGAGACTCTTCCATTCTGAAAACATGGCTCCCAATCCTGCATGTTTCCGACTTAACGCATCAGCCACTGCGTTACCTTTTCCCGGAGTATAAGCTATACCAAAGTCATACGATGCCAAAAACTCTAGCCAACGTTGCTGCCGAAGATTCAAATCCTTTTGGGAGAAAAGATACTTCAACGACTTATGATCCGTAAACAACTCGAATCGAACTCCCAACAAATAATGCCTCCACATCTTCAGAGCAAATACAATCGCCGCTAACTCCAAATCATGAGTTGGGTAATTCCTTTCATGCGGCTTCAGTTGTCGACTGGCATACGCAACAACTTTATCCTTCTGCATCAGCACTGCTCCAAGTCTAGTACCACATGCGTCGGTGTAAACCACCATCTCATCGTTCCCACTTGGAACAGTCAAAACAGGAGCACTCGTCAATCTCTCTTTCAGGATTCCGAAAGCTTGCTCACACTTAGCATTCCAACGGAATACTTGGTTCTTCTTTGTCAATCCTGTTAACGGTGCAGCTATCTTGGAGAAGTCTTTGATAAACCGTCGATAATATCCTGCTAATCCAAGAAAACTTCTCACATCAGATGCATTCTTAGGTCTAACCCAATCCTGGATTGCTGCCACCTTAGCGGGATCAACCGCTATTCCATTTCCAGAAATCACATGGCCTAAGAACCTCACTTCCCTCTTCCAGAAGTGACACTTCGAAAACTTAGCCTTCAGCTGATGTTTCCGTAAGATTTCCAAAACAATACGCAAGTGCGTCTTGTGCTCTTCTTCCGTTCTGGAATAAATCAGAATATCATCCACGAACACAAGTACGAACTTGTTCAACTGATCTCTGAACACTCTATTCATAAGATCCACAAAATATGCTGGCGCGTTAGTCAATCCAAACGGCATTACCAGCCACTCAAGGAAACCAGATGGTGTCCGAAAAGCAGTCTTCGGCACACTATCCTTAGCCACTCTCAACTGGTGAAATCCCGTTGCCAAATCCATCTGAGAAAACACCTTAGCTTCGTGAAGCTGATCAAACAAGTCGTCTATCCTCGGCAATGGATACTTGTTTTTCTTAGTCACCTTATTCAGCTCACGATAATCGACGCACAGTCTTAATGACCCATCTGCCTTGGTTGCGAACAGAACTGGTGCACCCCACTCGGACACACTACGCCGAATGAATCCTCTCTGTAAAAGATCATCAACTTGCACCCTCAACTCCTGCTGTTCCCTAGGCGCCATCCGCCTAAGAGGCATCACAACAGGTCTGGCTCCTTCAACTAGATCTATACGAAACTCGATCTCTCTATGCGGCGGCAACCCTTTGACTTCGTCAAAGACATCCTCGAATCCATTTGCGATCGGTACTGATGACAGTCCATCCCGTGGAACAACTAGCGAATACATGAAGCTCATGAAGACGCCTTCTTCATGCTTACATCGTATCACAATCTTTTGCCCCTCCACATTCTCGACTGTCACTTCCAACCTTTCGCAATCAACCTTAGCCGCATACTTCCTAAGCCAGTCCATACCCAAGATAATTCCGAACCCCGCAAAGTTCAGAACAAAGCAATCACAAACAAAAGAGCAACCATGACTCGACACAACTAGACCACGGCATAACATACACAAACAAGACGAACCCCCAACTGGATTAGTCACAACCAATGGCCTATCAACAATATCCAGTTCC
Source organism: Allium fistulosum (assembly GCA_030737815.1). Taxonomy (NCBI): domain Eukaryota; kingdom Viridiplantae; phylum Streptophyta; class Magnoliopsida; order Asparagales; family Amaryllidaceae; genus Allium; species Allium fistulosum. Next base: position 907,984,719 of record CM060903.1, read on the forward strand.
AAACCTAACCGGCCTACTAGTTCATTACAAACAAACGAATGCGACGCTCCAGTATCAAACAAAACTCTAACTGGAACACCACATAGGAAAAGAGTACCTTGAACAACCACACTCTTTCCCTTCTCTTCAGCAGTAGGAGCTTTTGAAGACGACGGAACAGCTCCCAAAGCATAAGCTTGCACAATCTGCCTGTCCTTCCTTGGTTCTGGACAATTCTTCCTGAAATGCCCCGGCTTGTCACAGTTGTGACACTTCATCGGTGCCTTCAGATTCTTACAATCCTTAGAGAAATGGCCCTTCTGCTGACAATTGTAGCAAGTCACCTCGCCTTTCGGCTTCTTCTGGCCATCCTTACCCTTCTGCTGCTGCTGCTTCCTCTTCTGGTTTCCACCCTGCTGTGGTTTAGATTCTCCCTTGGTAACAGCAACAACAGGTCCTTCCTTAGGAAACAGACTCTCATGCCTAAGAGCTTTCTCCACAAGCTTCTCAAATGAATCGTCCAAATGATCCACCAACTGTCTCCCAAGATAACTATCCAAGCCGGTCACAAACTTCTCATTCTTCTGATAAGCAGACTCAATATATGACCGGGCATACTTGGACAAAGCTTCGAACTCAGAAACATACTCAAGAACAGATCTCCCACCCTGCTTGAGCTCCACGAACTTCTTGAACAGAACAGACTTCTGAGCTGTAGAAATGAACTTAGCTTCAAATCTAGCTTGGAATTGCTCCCAAGTAATCTCTTCCTCCGCAGTAGTGATGGTAATAGAGTTCCACCAATCAGAAGCTCTCCCTTGAAGCTGCCTTGATGCCAACTTCCTCTTAGTTGCATCATCAATTCCCAAATCACCAAAGATCCTTCTACAAGCATCTATCCACCTCTGGACCTCAATAGTTGATTCTGTTCCCAAGAAAACCTTCCCTCCAAGAGCAGTATAATCCTTGCACAACTTAGCAAAATCCACTGGTTTCGGAGTTTGGACTTGAACTCCAACATCAACCGCTGCCCCCGGAACTGGTATCCTTCTCATGATCGAAGTCATCATAGCTTCGAACATGGCTGCATAATCAGCAGTCTCTTCAGTAGCACGGCCTTCCCTAGCAGCTGGCCTCCCTCTTCGACTCATTCTCAATATCTATAAAAAGGAATGATTAGAACATCTAGAGAGACAACTGCATAAAGGGCTCAAACTCTGCTAAGCTACTATATTATATATAGTAATCATCCATCAAAATACAATTACGTCTCTCATACGTAGTTACGACAGCGAGCGTTGGGTAAAATCGATTAACCAATTCTCTGATACTAAATGTGACGACCGCCCATGACCCCTGCACCGAATCTAGAGATAGAGCGCTGTAAAGTGTGCCAGGCGACCATGGACGATTGTCAAGGTAAGATTTAAAACAACAGAATCTATCGTATTACTCACAGCGCATGGACAAAATACAATAGAACATATGTATAGTGAAGCTTTACAGAACAAAATGACATCATATAAAACTCCATAATAGTTGAATACAAGCATCACATAGTCAATACAACCAGCCTCACTACATATCTCTCAGAGAATACAAAACAGCGGAATATCCAGTACATATAATAAGAAGATAATATGCAACCCTCCAGCTCGTCTTCGATATCAGCATCGTGAGAGGAGAACAGCACCTGTCACCTGCTACCTAGTCTGCCCGTCCCAAAATGGACGAACAGCCCAAGGCAATAAGAATTAAAAACATAAAGCCTTGAGTCAGACAACAGTCTTAGTGAGCAGTAAATTAACTAACAACATACCAAAAGAGCATAAAGGAAAAGGAATAGGAATACAACCCTCCCACTCCAACCTCATTCTACAGTGATAGCCCCCAGACACACACTAAGCAGAAGCAAACATAGCTGAGCATACAATTTAAAGTAAAGCTACTATCACTCGAGTCAAGGGCGATGTTTTCCAAGTACCAAGGCCTAAATCAGATAAGCACCCAGAAAATACCACTCTTGAGTCCGAATGACGATACAACCAAACATCCATGACTCTGGCTATCACTGTTACCATTGCTTCGATATCACCGTTAATTGAATGACCGGCACATTCTTTCAGCCGTCCGTCAAGGGCTAATGGAAACCCCGGTTCTAGACATAACTCCCGCACGTCGTCGCAGCCCGTGCCTAGGACTATCGAATCTGCCCAGAGTACTCGACCATCAACAGTTGGCCGTTGGGACTATCGAATCTACCCAAACATACTCTTGCTTAGAGCATGCTAGAACCTTCAACAACGATGCTATCCAAGCCTTCTAGTCATCCTCCTCGACGACTATCCTCATATCCATTCATTATCCTCAACTCGAATCATATCACCGAGTTATCAACATGCTTGGAATGATCCCGTCTGGATTAGACCAAGTCTTCATCATATGATTGCCTCGCTTCATTACATCCTCGCAAAGCCTCATCTCATCATCACATCATCGAATCTATGCATAAGAGCTTCATCATCCCGCTACATATGCCACGAGCAGCTTTCCCAATTCAAGAGCCTTTCCCTTAGCTTTTGAATCATCTTCGGTCTAAATCTAATCATCAATCATCTAGTTCATAACAATCAATCAAATCAAACATCAATCCAAACAATCAAGCATTCAAATATGATCTAAGTAGACAAGTTTAACAATAATGGCATTTTCGTAATTAAAGAGTTGAAAGTCCAATAAGCATGAAAACATGGATTATATCTCTACAAACTTGATGAATGAACTTGCATAGGTTAACATATGATAAAATGGATGCAACATCATCATGAACAATGGATCTACATGGATCTACACATAAGATGAAGAAAATGCATGGAAATCACAATTTTAACACCAAATCGGGCCAACAATCCGATATACTCCTTTGGATCCGTGTGAGAGATAATCACCACTCACCAAATCACCTAAACAATCCAAAAGATATCAACTTCAGATCTGGACAGCGAAGAACTAAGCTAGATCTATCACAAATCCGCTTCAAATGAAGAAATCTCTCTTGAAAAGATGAAGATCTTCAATCTAAGCTCTTGAATCTTCAATCTTGATCTTCGATTTGGATGGATGGAAGCACTAGATTAGAGTGGAGAAAAGAAGTGAAGAAGTGTAGAAATCGAGCTCTCAAAATGGCAGCACTTCGTCGCTTCAAAAATCCGGATCCCAAAAAGTGAGAACAACCCCTCCAATTTATAGCAGAAATTTCCTTAAGTCGCTTAACTCGGCTATCTCCCTAGGTCGTTTCCGACCTAAGCCTCTCCGACCTAAGACTCTCCGACCTAACAGATGCACGCGACATAACAGTCTCCGACCTAACGACTTAGCCTATGCGCGACATAACAATCTCGCGACCTAACACTTAAGCCAAAACCTTACGACCAACAGATGCTACGACTTAACTCCTCAGCGACCTAACGCATGCCGACCTAAAACAACACGCGACCTAACACGGCAACTCCTAGGTCGCTAACAAGCTAACCCCTTAGGTCGCTAACATGGCAACTCCTAGGTCGCTAACAAGCTAACCCCTTAGGTCGCTAACACGGCAACTCCTAGGTCGCTAACAAGCTAACCCCTTAGGTCGCTAACACGGTAACCATTAGGTCGCTAACTCACCCTGCCGACCTAACACTTAGCTCACCGAAACTCTTAGGTCGCTCACAACACTCTCTTAGGTCGTTGCCGACCTAACTCTAACCCAGAATACTTAGGTCGCCTGAATCTCTTAAGTCGGTCAAGACTTATCTCCTAGGTCGGTCACTACCTTAAATCGGTCAACCACACTCCCTTAACTCGGTGAGTTCTTTGAGTCGGCAACTCGACCCAGACTTGATGCTTAACTCGTCCAAACTCCTAAGTCGGCTACAACTTAGGACTTAAGCAAAATTCAAGCAAAATTCTGCCAAAACCAGAAATGACTTAACAACCATACAACCAAAGGTCAATCATTTTAGAATGTTTTGACCCGTAAAAATACGGGTCGTTACAGGTATAGTTTATCTAGAGGTGTACTGTACGGAAGGAAGTCCCTAACCTTGCCATTGTTGGAATCCATTATCCAATAAGCGTCGTGCGAACTTGATTTTATACATATTATGTTGGAATTTAATAATGTAACAATTTCGGCTATGATTAATATGTATTTGTATTTTAGACATTATCATAATATCACTGGATTTCCTATAGAAAATGTTTTGGTTATCGTAAGGTAGAAACTCATTCGTGTTTATGTGTAGCGTGGTTTTACGAAATACCTTTGATTTTAAAGGAGTTTTAAATGTACTAATTCAGTTGTATGAGTGTATTCACACCAGACTCATGTCTAATCCGGAGCTTTATTTTCTTTCCATAAAACTTTTGGGCGCTCAAATTTGTATGAGCAGCCACATAGTTCAGGTTTCCTATGAATGCATTTTTGGAGGAGCTTGGAGCAGGTGGCTTTATCGGTGGCTAGTTATTTATCTTGTCTTCGTTGTCTCTTATGTATTTTGAATTAGTTAAGTTGGGACAGGCAGCTGTCGTAAAGTAGAAATTGTATTCTTATGTCTCTGATGTATCATTTTGGAAATGACTATGTAAATTTTTATGTTGATGAATATATATTGTTCCGTTGCGTTGTGAGATTCTGTGTTTTTTAGTTTCTTCTTATCTTCTTTCTTCTTTCTTTACCCAAACAATCTATCTTTCCGACACTTGGTTATTCGGCATGTAAATTTCGTGAATGTATTAGTGTCAACTTCTAAGGGTCAAAAAGGCAAATCGTAAAAACTGAAGTTGGCGCAGCATGTGTTTATAAATGCCAATGTTCATTCAATGGTCCAGTCTATGATGCTTCTTGTAGACGAAGCAGAGGATTTGTTGGTCGACATTCTGGGAAAAAAATTGGAAAAGTTTGAGATTTTATATTAAAGTATGAAAAACAGGATTTTGAAGAAACTTACCTCAAATAATCAAAGTTATAGACGATCAAAGGCCTAGGACTTTCGACTTGGAGGTGTGTGGAGGAGAGTTTGGGGAGAAAAATGAAGGGGAGGGATAGTTTTTATAGTGGGTTAATCAGGGGCATTTGGAGTAATTAATCATAGGCATGTCATTGCATATCCAAAAATCCATCTGCATCTATATCCGAGAAGATGATAAATATTTAATATCTAGAAAAATGAATATGGATGTAGGTACGAAGGCATCCATGTCCCAAAATGTTGGTACCAACTTGTTTGAAGACATGGGACCCCACTTGGGAACTATATATAAAGTTGAGGTGCACTTCGAGAAAAAGACAAAAACTCAAATAGCACAAATCATATCGGTACCGACATGATTTGGAGGGGAAATTTTATCAACAAAGGTTAAATGCTTGAATACTTGAACAAATATGAAGAAAAGCCAAAAATGCTAGTTCAAAAATCATGTCAGAGACGACCTGATCATGTTGGTACCGACCTATTGTGAATGTCGAATTTACTCATTATTATGCCTAAAAGTGTGGATCTGACTTTTTACTACTTCTTTCATGAGCTAGTGACTTTAATGGGTGAATTCGTCTATAAATACCCATCATTTAGCAACAAGAAGAATCTAGGGAATTATGCAAGGAGATACTGCTATTTTTCGAGTTCTATCTTACTTAATATCGGAAATCATTTGTAGTTCAGTTGTACTTGTGAAAGTTAATCGAAACAAAGCTAATAGTGGATGTAAGCAATTGAATTGAGGTTGAACCACTTTAAAAATCTTGTATTTTCTTATTTTAATTTCATTTTTTACCTGAATCACCTCAACTTTATTTTATTTGGGGTGTTACATCAACTTTCAGTGCAACGTTATTGGTGCATTAACTGAGAACGAAGAATCTCGGTTGTAGATTTGTGTTTTAACTTTGGGTTTGAAGAATCTAAAAGCTAAATCTAGAGCTTTTTGTTGAAGTTCTATTGTTACTTGGATTTAGAGAGAATCTACCTTCAGATCTAAAAAAGGATGGCCTCCCGAAAGGATAAGGAGATATCCACTAGATCCAGAGCGATCGTTGTAGGTGATGCTGAAGGTGATCACTATGTTGAAAATGAAACAACTCAACCTCTGACTGCTCAATCGAGATCTTCATCTCAAACGACTGAAGTTCTGATAATAGTTGAGATGGAAAAGATGATGTTGGATATGAATGCAAGGATGCTAAAATAACAAAGGTCCCAGATGGAACTGATGAGAAGTATGTAAGAGCAATTGATGGCATTAATCCAGCCCCAGCAAAGAACTAAATTACAAAGGTGAAGGAAAATCAGAAGGGAATTTTTGTCTTTTGATTCCAACAAAGAAAGCTTGTCATTGACGGAACGGAATAGAAGAGTGGCAAAAGACCGATCCAGAGAGGGGATGGGGTAGCATAGAGATGAGTTATGAAATATGGAGGGAATTGGAAAAAGACAAATGAGGTGGGTACCAAGGTGACCGATCGGGTTGGTACAGACATGTTAGATGGAGGATCGAATTTGTCTGATAGCGAGGAAGAGTTGTAGGATGTTGACGTTGGTGAAGGGCAAACTACTAGTACTCATAATGGTGGTGTTCAAATAGGCGGCGCTTAGATGAATGCCATAGAACTAGCTAGGAGAGAACATGGTCCACAAGGTGTCGACAGAGTGAGTCGGGCTGAATTGTCCCTTCAGAGATAGAGAAACCAAGACGTCATGCAAATAACTAAGAACATTTGCATAGTCAAATATTCGGAGATGTTCTTGATAATCATCGTTTTGCCACCCAAAGTAGTAAAGAATATATCGCTGATATGGTGAAAAGATTGTTGAGTGAGTGCCAGCGCAGATGGGAAGAAGAGTGGGGTTCATCACAGAGTCGGACCCTATTCACTGAAAACATCCTTGAAGGAAAGTATCCAAAGAAATTCATGATGTCGACTATGTCAACCTACAATAGAACGACTGATCCAAGGTAGCATCTAGCTACAATAATCTAACCCTTTTATAGCATTTTAAAATTGCAATTAAAGGTTGTTATAGCATTTTTATAAACGTTGTAAGGCGACATGTTATAATATGTCTGGTATATACTATAGCGTTTCAGAAAACACGTTGAAAAGAGCTATAAAAGTACCTTATTATAGTGTTTTTATGTTTGTTTGACTATTTATAGATATAATTAGCTTTCTATAGCGTTCATCAGGTTGTTATAGAATATTTTCATAGCGTTTCTCTGGTCGCTATATTGTACTCTTTATAGCCTTTTATTTCTGATGTAAGTTACTTTCTATAGCGTTTTGTTGGATGCTATGGAACTTTTCATAGCGTTTTTACTTGCTGTCTTTCTTTGCTATCTTTCCTGCTAATTCTTGTAAAGTATTGTTATTGCATTTTCTTAAAGCTAAGTAAAAGTTGTTCCATATCTATTTTTTATAGCAGTTTAAAATGCTATAGATTATTTTCCATAGCATTTTTTTAATTTGTCATGCTTTCATTTACAGTTATAATATTTATTTCAACATATATAATATAACAGTTTAAAATATCATAATTAAAACATTAATGTACATAATTAAATAGATTATAAGCCAAACCGCAATATATATCCATAATATTTCACAAACAAAGTATAAAGCATACAATACTTATGACCAAAAGTAACATAGCATACATGCGCACAAAATAATACATACAACTGTGCTAACTGAAAGCAAGATATATGAACACTGTTACAAAATAATACATTGTAATGTAAATATGACTAATTTTTGAAGGAGAAAGAGGGAGCAAGCATACTTCTCTCTATCTTCTAGCATGTAGTCTAACTCCAAAAACATCATACATCACATGTCAAAGAGAAAGTTGTATGAGAAACTAGAAATATCAAAGTTATACTTCTACCTTCAAATTTATACCGCATAATTTTGACTCCTAAACAAACTATTAGCAATATACTACCAAACACAACAATTTACCCAATAAAACTTGCACTTCGTACAAATAGTAAAAACATATTGTTGATTTTTTTATAGATAAGGCTAGTTAACTGCCTGCATTTTCTTTACCCTATGAAACTGGTGTATTTATATTTTAAAAGTCAAATAATAGCTATAAGCTATTTAGCAAAGAACATAACAAGGGAGCAATAAATACATGTTACTTCTAAATAACAAAATTTGTGATCAACATATATTATTTAATGATAGCTTAAACTTTAATAACATGCTAGGTCCACATCTCATTTTCTTATATCATATCAGTACAAATTTGATAATAGATTCAACTTAATCCTTCATTGTTCTATACATACCTCAATTTAATAGTCAATAGTTGTTACTCATGTTATTAAAATTTGACTAATGGATATCAGTACAAGTTTGGTAACATACTTCCATGCAATTAACATACTTCCTTTTCCACTATGTGCATTGGTACCTTAAACATTTTTATTAACTCATCTACCTAAACATATTTCACTATAAATTTACATTGTATTTCCAACCATTTTCATTTTACCAACTTTATGACTATAACAGATAACTTCATTAATATAAGCTTTAGTTTTCTTTTATATCACAGGCTTTTTTAAGCTACTTGAATCTTAACCAAAAAAGGCCTCGGAATTATAATCATGCTTGAAGCATTTGTAACTTACATGATTAATTGCATTCAGATTCAAATATGTTTATATTTTTTTGTTAGTTGCACTTGGAACTTGCATAACAATTTCTATGATTGTAGAGTCTTTAACTAAATTGCATCTACGTTTCCATGAATTAGTTGTAATTCCTAAAAAATTTCATTACAATCCATCTACACTGTAATCCTTTTTATTTTATACACATGCATATGAAATTTTGTTTTTTTGATTAATTTATGGATAAAACATAACCTATCAGCATCTCTCAACATATAAACATATATAATAATGAAATTAAATGCTATATATAATGATATCACCTTAATACCGTAAATAACTTTTACCACTTGTGGTGTGTTTGCTTCACCACATCTTTCTTTTCCCAGTCAAACAAATAACAAAAGCAACATCAGTGACAACATTAGCAAAGTGTGCTCTATTCTGACAACATTAGCGTAGTAATTATTTCCTATTCGATGGCAAAAAAAGAGGGTATAATACCCAAATACCCAGCAAATATGGCTCAGTTTTAACTAAGGCAACACGTCTCAATTTTAACCGAGGCAACACGCCTCAAGTTAAAACCGAGACATGTTGACTTAGTTTTTTTTAACCAAGGGTTGTATGCCTAAGCTAAACTGAACTAAAGGGTGTATGCCAAGTGCAGTAAAGAATAGGTAACATGCCTCGGTTTTAACGGAGGCATGCATGCCTCAATTTTAATTGAGGCATATTTGCCTCAGTTAAAACTGAACTGTGAAGCATGTATGCCATTTTGCTTTTATAAGTGTAGTAAAGAATATGCTGACTAATGTAAGACACTATGCAAAGCATGTGGTGATGAGGAGCATCATACATCTTCTCATGCTCGAGTTCAATTTTTTTTGCTCCGTCGTCGTATTTGGTCTATTCTTTCTACTCTGAAATCAATCAGGAACTTTAAAGTAAAGATAAGTTGCCAATTTCCATTTTCATATGTCAATTTCTGCTATAACCCTAATTTCTTTACTCGGACGTAAGTATGTTCAGGTAACAAATTTTATGTTATTTTCTTATTTAAATAGGGACAAATAGGTTCCAATAATTATTTCTTATATTTTTACTTTTCAACAATAATTTTATAATGGATATTAACTTTTGATAGATGTTCTAAAATAGTGGGATATCATATTATTAGTAGTTTCACAAAATATTTTAAGTGGCATGCACACTTTCTAGTAAAAACAGGTATAACATATATATGTTTCCTACTCCTAGCATTGAGAAATGTATTTACAGTCAACTGCCTAGTGACAAGAAATGACAGAAGACCCCTCCGTTAAAACTGAAAAGAGATGAACAGAATCTTATATAACCTTAAATGCCTTTTTTCCTATTCTTTTCAAATAATTTTTTTGGAATACTTAATGTAGACATAAATCAGGACTTATACAATGAACTTCCTTTAGCCAAAAATACTACTCAATTTGAAGGGCTTAAAAGTTAATTGAAGTATTCAGTAGAAAAAATGATGAAGATTTAAGGAATATTATAAGCCACCTGAACCTGTAGAAAAAATAAACATAACATTCTAGAATAATGATTGGTGCAAGTGCATGGAAATAAAACATAACAACTATTATGGCACGATAAAATCTTCAATACAAAAAGAAAATGAATGGTATTTACTATTTTGGTTACCTATAGATATCAAAGCAATTTCACAAATTTTTGAATGCAAATCCTAATGCTTCAAATGTTGATTGGACAATTGTAATGATCCTAATTTTGAGTAACATTATTTAGGATAATTAATTAGTTAAATTAAATAAAATAATGTAATGATTAGGGGATTGAGATTTGTGATTAACTGAAGGGTAGCCCTGCCATTTAATTAATGAACTAAAGAGAATGAAAGTAAAGTAGGAAAGGCAAATAGGATAAGGGCAAAGTAGGAATAAGATATGTTCTATTACCCAAAACCCTTAAGGAATATTCATTCTCACATTCATTTTCACAAATCATAAGAGGGTGGCCACCATTAGGAAAGTAAGAAGAAGATAAAGCTAAAATTAAGGGAAAGAAGCTTAAGCAACTTAATCAAAGATCAAATATCAACTCCTTAATCTCAAGCTAAAGGTGAATAATAACGACATCTCATGTTTTTAAATGATTTCGATTTTAGATTAAATCTGATCCATCTTTCAATGTTTTGCCATGTTTTTAATTGTTAAAATGAATATATATGCTTGTTGATGATGTAACAACCCAAGATTTTTGCAAACATTTTTAAATTAGATTTTATTTCAAAATTTTATTTTAAAAAAAACATTTAAAAAAAGTGTAGTTGTAATTTACCAATATTAGTTGTATTTTGTTTACAATTTTTAATTCTAGTTTCAATTAAATAAAGTACTTTCTTTATTTATTTTCTATTTTTCATAAGACTGTTTATTTATTTTCATTTCTACATTATTTTGTTTTAACTTTTATTCTATTTAATTGATTTTTGATTGGTTTATTTTGAATAAATGAATTGGAAATTCAAAGAGACAAAGCTTTACACTTTAACTTGTGACTTTTCATTTCTAGTCTCTTCATTTTCTTGGCCGTTCTTTTCCTTTGGTTTGGCTGTGTATTTGCTTTGTTATTCACGTGAGAAACTTCTCATTTTTTCACAATTCACGGCATCTCATTTTTGGAAAAAAATTGTAAGTTAATGGCTTCTCCATTTTCCTATTTTTCCTCTTCATTTTTTCATTGATTTTTGCTTGATCTCTTCAGCTTTGCTCAGCCATAACCACCATCACCTCCACCAACCACCACCATCATCTCCTCCTCATCATCCATGGCCTACAACCACCCCTCTCCTCTGTCCAGACCTGGCCATGACCACCAAGTGGAGCCATCACCACAAAACTTTGCAAAAAACCTAGCCGAGCCACTATATGCATCCAATCCTTATTCTCTAGCCTCGACCGCCTCTTTTGCCACCACCTTTGCCTTGCTTTGCCACGACTACACCCACCCTAGCCTTGATTCAGATCTGACTTGACCTGTAGAAGACCATGGCCGAGCCATATGACCATAGGCCGAGCCTAGTTGTGCACCAAAACCCCTTTCTTTTGCCTTGTCCCTTTGCATTCCTTCACTTGTAACTCCAAACCCTTCACAATCTCTAACATAGCCGTGTGTTTGTGAGTCCATACCCAAGCCTTACCACCAATAAAACCTTCATGGTCGAGCCTATAAACATGTATGGCCAAGCAAAATTTGAGTTGAGATCAAACAATTTTGATTTAAAAGCTTGGTTAAGTCATTTGTCTATTCAAATTTCCAATTTTGTTTCAAGTTATATTTGTTGAATATATATTTATATTGCTTTGTTTATTTGTTGTATACAAGATTAATATCTTGGCTCTCTCTCCACTTGAATCAAAAGTCGTGCTGTATCGTGCTTTCTGGATTTATTTGTGTGTTTTTATTTGCTAACTCCAGCTTGAAAAGGTGAGTTATTCACGCTTGACATTCGTACTTATAAAAATTGTGAAGTGATAACAAGTGAATGTGTAGAATTGTTATATCATGTTATACCTGCCTGTGATTTGAATTATATGATGTTAACCCTGGTTATAACCCTGTCACATCATCTGATATGTTATATTCTTTTATATTGTTTATTTTATTATGTTTATCACACTACAAGTTCCCTGTAGAATAGAATCACTATGGGTTGAAATGATACATACCCGAACGGACTTTAGAATAGGGAAAAATCGTTACGGGCTGAAATGATAGGCCTAGGAGATTTTTTTATTGACTTGGGATTGCGGGTTTGAAATGATAGAACCCGGATTTTTCTTTGTAAATTACGGATTGAAATGATATATTATCCGTATCACTTGACTTAAGTTAGAAAATATTATACATACCCGTGGTTATTTTATATATTTTTAAGGAAATTTTTAAGTATTTTAAAATGTAAAAATGATATTTTGATTCAGATTGAATTTAAAATGATTTAATAAAGTGTTAGTGATTTTTCTATGATTTAAAAGGTTAAATAAATAAATGGAAAATATTGTAATTTGAAATATAACTAAATTTGAAAATGTGATATTTGTTTTAAAAATGGAAGTTTAAGTAAAGAAAACGAGATGGAAATTAAGTTTTATTTATGAAATGGAAATTTAAATTTAAGTGTTAAGTTAATTGTTAAAAATGCAAAGAATAGGAAAATTGTACACTTGGATTGAATAAGTGAATTACTGAAAATTGGATTTTATTTATAAAATTTTACTTTATAAAACCATGAGTTAAAGGGTATTTAAATGAACATTTTTTTTTGAAGTGGGAAAATATGATTTTATAAGTTAAAATGGTTAAAATTGAAGTTTAATTATTTCTGGAATTTTTGTATAAATCTGGAAATTTATTTAGTAGCACTTCAGAAATGCTAACGTTTCTGGAATTAACTTAAAACCTGAACTAATAGATACTACAGCACTTTGTAAGTGTTGTGGTTGATGCAAAAGAACTAAAGGCTAAATTAACTAAGGGCTACTGCAGCACTTGGTAAGTGCTGTGGTTGCAGAAAGAAAATCTAAATCTGAAATTATTTAAAAGAGCTACAAATGCACTTGATAAGTGCTGCAGTTTGCTGAAATGAGATTTTTTAAATGTAATTGAACTACTGCAGCAGTTTATAAATGCTGTCTTTGCTGAAATGAACTGTTTTCAAATATAACTTACCGCAGCATTTTCTAAGTGCTGCGAATCCTGAAATTTCAATGTTTTGAAGTATTTAACTAAATAAACAAGCTTCAAAAGTGCTAAATTTTTGGGAATTGAATATTTGATTTGAAAGAATATTGACTTTATTTTTAAATGGTTTAAATGAATTATTTTGATTAGAAGTATAAACCATTTGAAAAGTATAACTACGGGTTATAATAACGATTGGTTGTTAAAGAGACCGGGATCGGATATGGACATACTCTCTGTCGATACCAAAAACCACTTTAACAACTGTGTACGCGGTGGAGATTCCAGAATGAAGTAGGATGGTGGTGACGATCCTAAAGGTATATTTACGTGGACCCAACTCCCGTGAGTTGGCATAAGGTGGCTAAAACAGGAGCGATTCTCGGGCCAATGAGGTAGCACCTCTGATCGGACACACTTCTTCGATACCATTCTATTACTTTTGTGATTGATTGGGTGCACACCTTGATTTTGGGAGTGTGGCTCGAGGTGGGCGGTAGTGGCTGCTATGCGTTTCCACCAGCCCGGATGCGTAATTGGTATATCTACCCTGGCATTGCCTAGTTGTGTCGTGTCACCTACCATATCGAGCTTTACTACGAGTTTGGATTTGTGCCGTAGCCTGTGGAGTATTGAGGGTAGCCCCCGATCTGGGAGTATGCTAATACTGGATAGACTACTGGAACTATTATGTGTTAAGGGGAATATTGGGTCACTCCTTAATGCTATTTTAAAGTATGATTATTTTATATTTAGACATTATTATAATAGCGAATATTACTATATAGTAGATAGTTTAACGGATCCTTAAAGAATGGTCGATCCCAAGCATTCTTTAAGTTACTTGTGCATTTTTATTACAGTTCACTTGAGTTGGTTTACATTGTATAAGTATGTATGTCCTGACTCGAGTGTTTGTGTTTTATTTACGCTCGGGTCAGCCTGAGTATCAGCTTTGGATTTCCCCTTCTGGAGCTAGGACTGCTGGAGATCATCTTTTATTTAGTTGCTATCTATTTCCATTCAGTATTTCTATGTCAGCTTTGTATTATAGACATATGTATTTGGATTTCTCCTATACTTATGTATTCAGACTTCTGTTGTATCTGTATTTCAGACTATGTATTTTGAATCTATTTTGAGACTATGTATTGTAGTGGCTACATAAACCACTATTTATTTTATTTTCCGCTGTGAGTTATTCTGATATTCTGTGTTTGTGATTCTGTGATTGGTTTTATTTGCTCCAAATTTATTACAATCTATTGTTTTGTATTATTCAAGTCCGACATGTGTGGTTTTATTGTCGATTTGAATGGTCCAAAATAGTGGGTCATTATAGATGATTTATGCAAATTCATACAGATTTTATGATATGTTTTATTGTGAAAACCCTATCAAATGACATCGAAATGCCTTGCAATTTTAGAATAAGGTCAGAAATAATATTTTAGAGATGGGTTTCAATTTTCATAATTTTCTGAATTAACGTGGATTTAATATTAATTTTCTAGCGAAGAAAATGGTTATTTGGGTTTAAAATTAATTATGGATAATATATGTATGTTTTGGATCTGAAATTAATATATGTTAGAAAACATATTAAAAATGATTTACGAAAATTTTTATAGATTTTTCCTAAGTGTTTTAATAGATATATAAAATTATTTAAGGTATGAGACTTAAATGTTTTATATATTTATAAAAGGAGAAGAAGCATTTTGTAAATAATTTAGTTTGTTTATTTCTGAAATTTCGGTAGTTCTTTTCGAAAAAAAATTAACAACCAATCATGTTTTGACAAACAAGGCAGGTTAGTTGAAAAGAATTACCTTAAAAGATTAAAAATCAGTTTAAACGTGTTTTTTTACATGTTTCACCACTTTCGACACCTATGTTTCGACCCAGTACTCCCACGTCCATCACCATCTAAACCAATGCGCATGACATCAAAGACTTGGTGCGTAGTGAATTGGACAAAGGTGAAAGGTATGCAGTCGAAACGAGGGGTTCCGAAGGGGTCGAAGCTTTACTTTGTTCTTAAATGAAAATGCGCCTGCTTTGCTTTTGCTTTCGACTTGGTTTGCTTCTGACTGGGTCAATTTTTTTTTAAAGGAATGGTTTTGAAAGAGGTTGCACCTTTTGTTTTAAGTATATGCTTTCGAAGTGGCCGAAACCACTTGCTGCCGCATTTTACTTTCGAAGCAATGACTTCGAAAGGGTTTCTTTGTTTTAAAATCCAAGCCGCTTCCCCAATGCTTTCGAATGGTTGGTTTTGACACCATCACTTCTTTACTTAGAAAATAGCTTTCGAAAGAGTGCATTCGACTTAGATGTTTTACGCCCCTTTGTTCTATTGAAGGTAAAACCCAAAGGTTTCGAAGAAAAAGGTTTTAAATGGTTTCGAAAGGTTATTCCACATGTTTTACTTGAACCCAAATGTTTTCGAAAGGTTTGTTTATAGAATAGGATTTGAATGCTTTCGAAAGGTTTTAAAAGAAGGTTTTGAAGGGTGGTTCCCCAATGTTTTCGAAAGGTTTAAGTGGAAGGATTCCAAAGGTTTTAAAAGGTATGTTATTGTTTTAATAAGGGGATGTCTAAGGTTTTAAAGCTTTCAAAAGGAAGGTTTTTCAAGGTTTTCGGAAGGTTTATTACGAATGATTTCAAAGGGTATGTTTTGGCCTTTCGGCCTAAGGTTTTACATGGTTTCGAAAGGGGTACTTTCAATGGATTCGAAAGTTGTGTAAAGTATATATAACATGACAAGGTGATTTTAGTAAAGCATAGAAGTATATTTTCCTTGTTTAAAGTATGATTTAAAGGTTTAAATCAATTTGAGAGAAAAGGTTTTCAAGGAAAATTTATGGGTAGATGACCTTAAGTAAAATGACTTGATATTAGAATACCAGATGGGACTGATATACCATCATCCCCTATGCATTAGCTATTAGCCCCTAGCTAATTTAGTCCAAAATTCCAGTGTGTAAGGCTTTGTCACAGGTAAGACTAAAATGATGTTACACACAGAATGGAATATACAAAGTGAGGATAGATTATTCGTGATCCCGCAAAACCATTAGGATTAGTTAACCCTGGAGAAGTAAGTTAGGGATAGACCGTCTAGAAGAAGAATATATAACAGAAGTTAGATTATTTGTTTATTTTGTTTGGAAGGCCCGAGTCAGCCAAAAGTTAGTAGTTAAACAAAACTATGGTGTTCGGAGATAGTCCACTTGTTACCTGATTTATATGCTTACATGATATTGCTTTATTGTTTTAAACAATTTTGGTTACAGGATTAAGATTTGCAGAAGATATGTTTTAGAAGGATATTAGTGAGTGAAAACCCGTTCCGCTAAGCGGCGTGGTCTCACTTAATATTAAATAACTAAGATGTATAGTATTATTCACACAAGGCTTTATATCTTACTCGAAGTTTATGTTTCCCCTTAAACTCTCGGGTGCTTAAAATTGATTTGAGTAGGCTGAAGGTTGAGGATTTACAGGTTTTAGTAGGTGGACGAATAAAGCTTCCGAAGACGGGCAGGAGGCTAAAGTTAGCTATATTTAGGAGTTGTTTTGTTTTATTTCCGATGTGTTGTATTAAGTCAGTTTTGACTATTTAGTACTCTGGTCATCCAAGGGGCATCTTTATATGTCGCTCTTGGCGTATTTTGTAATAATTATATAATATGTAAACCTGAAAAATGATTGGGATTGTCTAATTGGATATGAAACATGTTTTGTGAAATGTAATCAGGAAAGTTGTTTTTTTTTGAAATCTATGATTTGTTTCATATTCATGTGCTTATGATATTATAGATACCATTAACATTATCGTATTTGGTCACCAGATGTTAATACTATGGATGACTGCAACATCTGTAGCGCTTAGCTTCGGGCTTCCAGATAGGGGATGTTACAACAATAAGCCCCAAATGATCAGCGATCAATCAAAACTGAAGTAAAAAACGGCTATAGGACTGTGAACTTAATATTGGAAACGACAATGCTTATAAATTAAAGCAAGTTGTTTTGTCATTCAAATCAAGTCAAATTTAGAACATAATGAAAGAACCTAATCTTTCTAAACTCAAGTCAGATTTATAATAGATCGAGCTTACCATCATTGGAGCTTTTCTCTATCTTTGGTACTATGAGACACCATGAATGGTGATTTTTTGTTAAAGAACCTTATGTTCATTTGTAATGTTGGTTAATCTTAATTTCTAGTAAAAATATGATGCCTCTTGACTCGTAAGTTACCAATCATTTAAAACTTAAGAGTACAAAGGTGTATACTAATGTGAAGAATATGAGGCATGTGTAGTAATTTTTTTGAACTAACAACCATAATTAAACAAAATAGTTTTTACTATTAAGCATAATTTCAATATAACAGACTAAGCATTTCAAACAAACGTTTTAATATTAAAACTATACAATACTACTTTATTGAACAAAAAATTGAACATAACTTATATACTTGTATTAATTTGGTAGAAGTAGCATGATATTAAGAAAATTTGACCAATAAACTATACTAGTCAATGTTATGTTGAAAGGATAAAAAATTACAACGAGGAAATATAGAGACCTGCTAACTTTTAGATAGCTATGAATTGTAAACTAAGTGGAGTGTAAAGCTATTGCACCACGAGCAGTAATGGGCACACCTAATGTAGCTTGAGTAGAAGCCGAAGCATGGATACGTACCGAAGCTCGAGCAGTAGCAGCAGTGAGTAGAGCTGTTGCAGTGCAGTAGCTACAGCTCAAACAATGAAGTTTTTGTATCTTAAGCATGAAGCTGCAGCAATTAGACAAAAAAGCTGCAACTTGGTGCATGGAACAACGGTATCTCAGTGCATGGAGCTATTGTGGCTCAGATAGCAAACCTAGACCCTCAATGACATTAATCTCACTTAACATTTTAATTGCAAAAGTCAACACCGTGGATTTCAAGTATCCATTATATATCTATTAGTGCACACACTTTTCCACATAAGATTGAGGTAATAAACTTGGTTTTATATCATCTATCCACAACTTAAACATTTGTGAACTAATTTGAAATCATATTTTCAAGTATTAGGGTAATCACTGATGTAAGTTGAGGAACATTATTTTTTAAATTATTCTTACATTTATCTTATCCTTAAATACATTACTTACTATATGTATTGACGAATGTTTTCTCACATCTAATTTTACATACCTTCTTTCATGCAATGGAATCTATCTTTTCTTTATTAACTACAAGAAAATTAATCAATGATGCAAAATATGAGAAAACCTACAATTTATGGCCTCATTCCAAATACAAATGATCTATATGACAGTTCAAGCACTGTTTAGTATTTACAAAAATTTATTATGCACTATTCAATAGACTTTAGGCATTATTACCATTTGATAAAGGTATTAGGAAGTGTTTAGAGTATATAAAAGTATATTGATCCAAAATCAATATGTGTGCATAATTCAAATACTTGTCAAATTAATAGCAAAATTCAAACAGTGAACAAAATCAAGTTGTGAAAAATAAAGAAGCGAAGTAAAATTCAACAGGAAAGAAAAATTGATCTAAACTATGCCCAATATGGTTACTGGAAACAAATCAGCAAAATAATATGAAGTAGAGGCAACAAGTTATTCAGGCTAAACAAAAAAAATTAACATATATAGTCTCAAAAATGGATATATGATAATAATTATCTCTTTTCAATAAGCTTAAGAGTCTTAATTACACCTGCAATAAGAGTCTGGTAATACTTTCATTTTAGATCAATATAGTACATGATAGTACAAATATATTCTTTTTATTGTTTTTAGGAGATGTAGTAGTCAAATGCCTCCTTACATACACAAAAGAAAAAAAAGAAACTCATTTTCACTGATACATTATAAATAGTAAACACTATTGCCAATTGTGATTTAGATGCAAATATATGTAAACATGACCAATATATCTCATAAAACAGAGCCATTATTAACAATATTACCAATACAATTTATTTATACATGCAATGCATGTATTCAAAATACCATTATGTAATTGTAAATGTCGTTATACATAGTCGCATACTTAATACATATGTTCCATTTTAGAACGTGAGGGTATAGTATTATAATTCTTCTAGGTAAATAGTGGGCCGAATTTAGAAAAAAGTAAACACAATATATAGTATGAAAAGTTAGTCGTGCAATCAAAGGAAAGCATGAGATGAATCAGATTAAATCTCATCATTTACTGGTTCATCATACTGATTCTTTCCATCTTGATATAATTTTAAGTTAATTTAAGCTTCATCCAAAATAAAATTTAGTTGAATAACCTACCAAGAATAAAAATCCATCCCAATGGTAGGAGTGAGCAATCTTTGGTTAAACCAGATAAACCAACCAATCCAACGCATTTCGGTCGGTTTGGTTTGGTTGCAAAACAAGATTGATTTATAATTGGCCTATAAATTTTTTTAATTTGGTTACCGGTTTAACCACGTTAACCAAAATTTTATTATATTTTCATAATTATTAATGTTATAATAATTTTTTAGATTAATTTAGTGATCTGAATAAATTTTATTGATCATAAATGTGTCTAAATTGCTATTAGAAAGCATAAGAATGCCAAATAAGAAAATTTTAATCATATATTTAGGTTTTTCTTTTCAAATTATAATGAATATTCTAAACATAAAATGTAAATTGTTTTTAGTTCGGTTAAATAAGATAACCAACAAAACCAACAAAATCAACAAATTTAATTTGGTTGGCTTGGTTTGATTTTCATTTTTATTGCTTTCAGTTATTTTAATAATTTTCATCATCGGATAAACTAAACCAACCAAATGCTCACCCCTACCCAACAGTGTAATACCAACCCACACTTTCGACTTGTTTAGCTGGCTCAACAGCACTTTTCTTAAATTTATAATACCTACCATGAAAAAAATATAAACCATAGAAAAATAATAAATTATGGGACTAGAATAATTTTAGTATTTAGTACTCTAATTTATAAGAGGGTAGCTTGAACCCATACATTCAAAATACTATTATATTCATTATTCTTCTTTATATTACTCTAGCTTATTTTTCTTTGATATAGTTATATCAATTTCTTATACCATGACCATCATCCAAGAAAAAGGAGTGAATAATCAAATAGAACCTATTTTAGCTTAAATGGTTAAGGCACCCATATAAAATATATGAGTTTAAGAACTACTTATATATATAACTATAAATGTAGAATCTTAATCATGAAGTGTTCAAAAAACTAAATTAATTTCATAAAGATTAAATGTACATCATGATGATTATCACTCACCAAAACATAACGTTGGTGGCTCATAGAATGAAATAACAAAAAATCTTATAAATTCAGACTAAAATAGATACAAAATAGCCGAAGTTATACCGTATTTCAAATATCATACCTCATACAACTACTCAACCATTACAATGAATATGATCTAGATTTGTACATATGAAAAAACAATCTAAATATTGATTAAGCTTCACTTTATTGTTATAGTGAAATGCATTCAGTTTGAAATGGTACTTATGAAAATCTTGATAAATATTCCATACAAACATAAACTTCAAATACCTATCTGCATTCACTCTTTCTAACTCACCAAAAAAATAAAATTTAAATTTTCATTTCTACCATCTAAAATATGGAAGACACACCAAAGAATCAAATGCAAATAATAAAAACACTTTTTAGCAAATGCTCCAATGAAGTTGAGGAATCATGAGTGTAACAATAACATTATTTAAGACTTGGTCTTAATGTCAAATTCTTCTGAAAATTATCAAAATAACACTTTAATCTCAAGTGTGTATTATAACTTCACTGAATCAAGACCAAGTCTTAATGGAAAATTCTTCTTAAAATTATCAAAATAGGAAATATTGCTGGAATAACTCTTAGCAATCTTATCTCCTTCAGCAACGACAATACAAATGCAAAGTGTGTATATAATAGTATGGTACCTAATTCGCGAGTTCATTTTTGTCTCGTAATAGCTAACGCGCTAAAAACTCAAAGTTCCATAAAAAAAGAAAAACTTAAAAAATATGCCTAAACTATCGAATTTGGTACAACTCAATGCTTCAACAAAGTTGACAAATCACGCTTCATCGAAGTTGACGAATCGAGCTTCAGCGAGGTGGAGGAATCGAGCTTAAGCAAGGTGGAGGAATCGAGCTTTGGTAGGTTATACAAGAGAAGAACGATCATGAAGTTTGTGGATTTTTAAGTGAAGAGGGATTTGTGAAGTTCGTAACTTATTAATTTTGGATTTGGAAGTTTCAAGTGAAAAGAGGGATTCTTGGAAGTATGAAGGAAGGAAGAGTAAACTATACCACCAATTTGTTTTTGTTAATAATAGCATTAACACGAGCTATCTTTTAACCTAAATGGCCATTGATTACCAACCATAGCAAGTCGTGGTTCCATGATATCCCACTTACTATTAATAGAACATTTTCTTATAGTATCTGTTGAAGTACGGATGGCATATGAACATCGCTCGTGCAACGGACATTGTCAGATGTAGGTGTTTTCCAATATTTCTAGATGGAGTTGCATCGATGTGGTTCATCCGGCTCATGCCGAGGCATATATCATCATTTGATAACCTGGCTAAGAAGTTAATGGAGCAGGTCTAGGTCCACACTGTGTAATCGAAAGACATGATTCATTGCAATTTTTGAAGAAATTATAAAGAAATTTTTGAAGAGGTTTAATGTTGTAGTTACTGAGGTAAGAAACCCCGGAGAAGAGATTGTGTTGATGACACTTATCAACGGGGTTCACCCGAGGACAAACTTTTGTAAATAGCTCAAAAGAATGCAACCATCTACCGAGGAAGAGTTTTACCAAAAAGCATCATAACCTCTATGCTTAGAAGAGACAGCTATTGACAATCAAAAGGGACCGAATATTGTGATAAATAGCGATGTTGTTGTCAAACAGAGGGGCGACGGTGTTAGAAACATTGCAATGAATGTTAAAAATAACAATAGTAAGAGGAAGAACCAAGTCGTTGGTGGCATGAAGCAAGATACCAAGAAGAGCACGAAGTACACTTAGTTCATTGTATGTTACCTCGTCTCTTACTTCTGCACAAGAATGGAATAAGTTTTGCAAAATTTTGCTACAAAACCTACCTTTTTGAAGTTTGCATTCAAATGTCGCAGGCATAAGCGATGATGATGAGGTTTCTCCATTTCTTTTGCAAGGCAGTTGGAATTCCTTTCATTCTATCAGAAATGAATGTAATGCATCTTGCATTTAAAGATGAAATTAAGTGTTCCATGCATAAAAAAAATCATCCCCAAGCCTCCGCTGATTCGGTTTGTATTAGCCAATGCCAAAGGAAAAAGAGAGTTGTTTGCATAAACTCCTATAGCTACAAGCACTGTATCTTGATATTTACCATAAAAATGAATTCAATCAGTGGAAAGAATATGACGACAATGCTTGAAACTTTCTATGCTTGGTCCAAATACCAAGAAAGCCCCCCAAAATTGAACGTTGTCTATATGAACATGATAAACGGTGTCTGGATTATTTTCTGTATTGCACGAAGAAATTATAACAAGTCATTGTCTAGATTCCCAATCGCCAAATATTTTTGACATGGCTTTTCTTAGTCTTTTCCAAGCTCTTATGTAGCTTATTTGAATTTTGTATGTATTTGCCATAAGCTCTTAGACAGATTTTGCAGTGTACATTGGGTTCGATCGAAAATGTGGAAGGTCTTTGGTGCATATGAACTTCGTTGTTGCCTGTTTGTGATTCGAGTTGATGATTGGATTTGAGCACGTGTGACCATCGCCGTATTTTTTATCACCCACCATCCAGCATGATCTCTTTTAGAAACAATAGCATGAAGCCGTCATAGACAATTATCATCAATACCACATATAGCAATAAACTCTCTAGCATGAGACTTGATGTTTTTATATGAAACCGAACACTTTATCGACCAATCACTTATATATTCAATTAAAGATTCCTTTGATTTAAAAATCATACCAACTCGAGGGCCTTTCTCCACACATTCTAGTCCAAACATTTCATTGGTAAATTGAACTTCTTGCATAATAGATCTTTCCATGATTATGTCATTGTATTGGTCGTCCTCTAACATTTCTTTCATCTCCATATGCTCATAAATGTCGTCAACTTCCTCCGGAATATCATCTAACATAGCATCAGTTTTAACATTTATAGCATATATCCATGTATTATCTTCGTCAAGTGAAGCAGTGATTTCCATGCTATCCAAATGTGATACATCATTATCAGCATTTTCACCCTCCATACCTTTACTTTCAACATCTTCATTTTAATTTCTTGCAAATATTCGTTTGAATT
Organism: Allium fistulosum; assembly: GCA_030737815.1. Lineage (NCBI taxonomy): Eukaryota > Viridiplantae > Streptophyta > Magnoliopsida > Asparagales > Amaryllidaceae > Allium > Allium fistulosum. The sequence continues at coordinate 908,008,504 of CM060903.1, forward strand.
CGGAGTTGGAATTGACTGTGGAGGATACGACATAAAATCATAGCCAGGTGACTGTGATGGATATGGCATAAAACCGTAGCAGGATGTCTGTGTATACAACCTATAAACAATTGTTAATTACATAAGTATACAGAACAAGAATGAAACATACATGCATCACATGAAACCATACTCAAGTGTTTGTGTGCAAACGTTCGGTGGCTGGTAGGAATAATATAGGTAATACATTTGACTTTGCTCGGCAGTATTATTCGGTCTTGGTTGGCTTGCATAATCTACGATATGAGCTTGCAGTTCAGTTGTTTGTACCACACCCTCCTTCTTAACATACAACTTGATTACTTTCATCCACACACAAAAAACACATAATCGACGCCGTCATCATCGTTCTCCTCAATAGCAATCAGAGCATCGACCGTAATCCATTTTCCTACCAACGAGATGTCAAATTCGGTTGAATTAATCTTTGTAGCTTTATAAATTGTCGTTTTCAACTCAAGGAAATTACAACCCTTCCTCACTTTAAATCCTTTATGCTATCCACCAACATAGGTTGGCTTGCTTTTCTCGTCGATGATTAAATCACCGTCATAATGACAAATAATTGGCATAGTAGTCATAGATCTATAAAATTTCAAAAAACTAAATTTCAGTTACAGATCTAACAAAATAAGTAGAGAAAGGGTTTCAAATCTTTACTTCAACTCTAGAAGAAAGTGAAATCTTGTGTTGACCTTTGTCGATTTAAAAAAAATTGAGTGGATTTGTTATATTTTTAGTTGAGTTGTAGTAAGAGCAATGGATTTTATATTTTTGAAATAAGTTGGGACAGAAGAATTATGTTGGAGTGGAGAGGGTTATGGGGTATTAATAGATGCTATTGGGCCAGTGCCAGAAGCCCCTATATGTTAGCCCAACTTTGAGATGCGCTGCTGTGTACATAAAAGAGCGCAACTCAATGCACTCTGCTATATGTTATAGGCGCAACTCATAATTGTGCCTGTAACTTGCTGCTGTTCTTGAAACAGCAGCTCATATATATGAAAACAGAATATGTCTTTTATTCAAAACCAACATATTTAACGCAAGTCTAATTCAACTAAATATATGAAAACAACAGCAACAAGTTGCAAAACCACAAATCAATTTAATAATATAAATATCTTGTTCATACATCAACAAAGTTCAAATTCAAATGCCAATACAAGTTCAAAACAACAACCTAAAACATGCAATCTATCAGTTATCAAAAAAATGAAAGTAACCTACCTACAAACCAAATTAAATAACTTAAGTACACCTACCATACTATCTGAATTTCTTAAGTTTCAAAGTTCGCGTGGTGTTCTTCTTTGTGTTTGGGTCGGAGGTCGTTAAGATGGTCCAACTTCAACTATGTCATGCCCCGTTTGAGTGCTTTTTGAAGAACCACCCGTGCCTCTAAAATGTCTTCGTTGGTATGTACGAGCAAAAGCTTCGAGCGAACGAGACACATACAACGGTGGTCGTTCGAGTTGTGTCTATCAAGAAACGACTTGATAATTTCTTTGATGTTGAAACACTTACCTTTAACTCGATCTGTATCTCCAGGATCTGCAAGAACATCATCAACTTCATTTGAAATGAGGTACAACCCATGAACCTAAAGCAAAAGAAGTATTGGCATAAGTAAGTAAAGTTAGTTGAACGAGTTAAGAGATGAAAACTTATTTACATGTACCAAGTCACGTTCTATGGGTCCACTTGGAGCATATCTAGGCAACCTAGTAGACGATTCTTTAAAAACAAATCGTCGCATTATATGCCAGTAACATTTGTAGTATTGTTCGATGGTGACTCTTGGTACGCGTTCAATTTGTACATGATCCAACCTATGATCCCATCTTGCTTCATACGTGTTATACAAATCTCTGTTCCAACCATTCTAGAACACTTGCTCTGCTGCATCTGGTATATGCTGATGAAGGCCAAATTGCCTCATCACTCTATCCAGGTAGTGCATGACCACACTTTGTAAGCAAATGATTGGGTTCTTGAATATCAAGTTTGTTCTCCATCCAAGCAAACTGGTGGCAAATCCTGTACAAACTCAAATATGTATGGCGTCCAATCAACATTATGCTGCTCTATAACATCGAGCTCATTACGATAGAATGTGGGATGACGGGATGAATTATCTCTCCAACGTTTATCTTCCATCCATCTATAATTAATGAACAAAATAATGTGTGAATATTGTACTAAAACATAGAGTTTTCAATAATTGTACTAATATTGAACTAGCTGTTTTTACTTGGCCCCGTAAGGTAAACCAACAACGACGTTGGCACGAACATTTGGACAACCAATAGTAATACGCATCCATGACCAAATTTGCACATTATCAGTGTTAAAAAAGGTCTTTAAAATATTAGTATATAAGTGAAAAATGTTATACTTGCTGAAAGGTTAGGCTACCAACTAACCTGTTCGACTTCCTTAGTGTCACATTATCCAACTTCTTAGACAAAGCGCATAAAACCACGCTACCCCATGAATAATTAGAAACAGTGACAAAGTCATGTACCATGTATAACCATTTGACACTTACTCGACCCTTCGAATGGTTTAGAAAAAGACGGGATGCAATAAGAAGTAATGTGGCAGCCCGTGTGAACTATTCTAGCTCGTCAATAGATGAATCTGTAGTAATGTCCTGTAACAACCCATAATTTAATCACTTTGAACATGAATAGTTAATATGTTTTTAAATGATTAAATAATGGATTTTATATCTAGAAGTATTAACCCTGCCTAATAAAACAGAATAGTATAATTACTTGCCTAATAAAACAAGAGAGAATTATTAACCTTGCCTAATAAAACAGAATAGTATAATTACTTGTCTAATAAAACAAGAAAGAATTATTAACCAAGCCTAATAAAACAGAATAGTATAATTACTTGCCTAATAAAACAAAATAGCATAATGATTATTATATTCCATACGGATGGTTGCCATTGGACAAAAATCTGGTCGAATCAGGTTATGCCATGCGGATGGTTGCCATTGGACCAAAATCTGGTCGAATCAGGTTAGGCCATAGTTGATAAGGAGAATTCCTATTGGACCAAAATATGGTCGAATCAAATTAAGCCACAAGGATGTTTTCTATTGGACCAAAATGTGGTCGAATCAAATTAGGCCATATAGTTGGTTTCTATTGGACCAAAATCTGGTCGAATCAGGTTAGGCTATAGGAAATTACTAAAGTACCCTTCTCTTCACCTATAAATAGCCAAGTCCATATCTCATTTTAATTCATTCACAAACTAAAGAAAAGAACTAAAATTCATTATCAAAGGTGAAGTATTCCAAGTCTCCATCAAAGCAAATAGGATGTGAGTATATTCCTTGTTTTCATAAGTTTAATGGGTATAACTTATTCTGAGAGTATATTCCTTATTTTCATAGTTTAGTGGGTATAACTTATTCTATGAGTATTATTTAATTATTTTACAATGAGTGTAATCTTAATCTCGTTCCTTTTACTCATTTACATTTTAATAAGTGTTTTGTTAACCATTGATTGTAAATTGTTAATAATAATGAGTCTGTTATTATTCTTATTATTATTCTTGTTTGGTTGTTTGATTTGTGCTCAGCCAGTTTATGAGCAATAACTTTGATGTTTAGTTAAAGGGAACTTACACCACCTTTTAACTTAGGATTGACATTTAGTGACTTTTTGGTTAAAAGGAAATAACACCCCTTTTAGCTATCTCATTTGATTAAGAGGGAGCTTCACCCCTCTTGGTCGTATTCTCCTTTAAAGATGATGGTTTAAGTTATGATTTAAATGCAAGTTTTAAATCTTGGTTTAAAGTTTTTTAAAGGAGCTTTGAAATTTATATAATGATTTAAATAGGTTATTTATAGAAAGTAAGTAGTCCTATACTTGGCACTAAAAGCCGATGAGTAGATTGATCCTCTATCTGTGAGATATGGAACCGGAGTGTCTAGGCAAGGCTAGGAGCAACCAGTGCCCTGACTTACCTGCCTTTGTTTTTGGGCGAGGGGTAGAGTAAGTTGAGAATAACGGAAACGTGACAAGTGTAGGAGATTTGATTTCCATAAATGATCTTTATAATTATAATGGAAAACATTCGCATTTCTTATAGACAATTGTTTTTGACCCATCTAAGTATGCTTTTGAAATATGAAATCCTCCCAAATGTTTAGTGAATATACTTATACCGATGAGATAAGTATATGGATATTTTCCAAGCAGTGAAAAAGTATAAGATTTGATTTCCATATACGATCGTTTTGTTATCCCCGATAGTTGATATCTTAACTATCAATTTCGATACCCTTCTTCCTTTTGTTTTTGTTTCGTCGATCTAAGACGATTTGTTGCTCATTTAGAGCATTGATATCCTTTATCGGAAATGACTAAATAAAGAGCAAGTGGGGGCCAAGCTATGTGGGGTTGCTCCCATTAGGGTATTTTCACGTTTACTCTAGATTGGTTTTGGTTGTATGCGCACAGAGATGTGAAATACTCGGATACTCGGTAAGGTTGGCGGGGTCCGTCTTGGAGGTTTCCGAGAGCCATCGTAGTTCTCAAGTATATTTTCTAGAGGTATACTTTCGATAAGGGGGGCACACCCTCCTAGTCATTGTTGGAAAAATTCCTTTTCCTTATTTTTGATTCAAATCTCTGGATTGATTCCTTCTTAATTTAATCGAGAAGCGTCTTGCGCTCTTCGCGATGTTTAATTATCTGCATCCATTCTTTTATACTTGGATGTTGTCATTGTGAGGGAAAATCCCATTCTGCATTTTTGCGATGTGGTCTCACTAGTTACTTTGTGTGTTCTATTTTTGGAGTTTACTCATGCCGTACTTATTGTCTGACCCGAATTGTTTGTTTTCCCTAAACGTTCGGGTACTCATTTATATTTGAGTAGTCCAGAAATGACAGGTTTCTTTGGGCTCTTTTGAAGATGGTGGATGAGCAGGAGGCTCCTTATCTATCTAGCTATTTATTTCCGCTGTTATGAGATGTTGGCTCTATGTATGTATATTTAAAGGCAGGTTGTTATAACTGCCTAGACTAATAGTAGTACTTTTGTTGTAACTCTGATAACTCCACGTTGGGAGTAACCTTATGTACTGTCTTATTTTTATGTTATATTTAACCGTTCCGTTGTGAGATTATTGTTGTGTTCTTATATTTTACCCCATGACAACTCATCTTTCAAATACTTAGGCAACGGCACATGAATACCATGGATGTATTAAGTGTCGTTCTCAAGGATCAGAAAGGTGGGTCGTCACAGTTGGTATCAGAGCTTTGGTTGAGCGAACACCTTAGCCTGATTGGGGTACAACTCATTAGAGATAGGGTAAGTGATGCCCTAGAATGAGTTAATCTTGAGAGAGCGTATTTGTAATTTTTATAATAATAATATTTATCCTCTAAAATCTAGTTTTAGATCCTTTGGTGTTATTTCCTTACACAATTTTAATTCTATTATTGTATTCTAAAGATACCAGTTATTTGTTCAGATAATAGAAAATGAATACAAGAAGAGGAGGAAGGAGAGGATCTGGAACTAGCACGACTACCAATGGTAGGGTACCTAGAAATGCTACCATGTCAGTTGTAGATCCGGTAGAGGAAATGCTAGTACAAGTTCAGACCCCTATGAACTTTGCAGCTTTGTGTAAGAATTTTACCACTTTGGGCGGGAAACCATTCTATGGGACTGAAGATATTCTTGGAGTGCAGATGTGGCTTCGAACTTGTGAAAGAATATTTGGAGATCTTCGGTTGGAGGATGCGGAGAAACGGCTGTTGGCATCGCGACAACTTCAAAAGTCAGCGATGGATTGGTGGGATTCAGAAACAGCTAGTACTCCGGAGGGGGAGTTTTCTTGGGCCTGGTTCAAGGAAGTTTTTGAAGCACAGTTTATTCCAGAAGCTGGGAAAACTCAGTTGTTTAGAAATTTCATTGACTTAAAGCAGGGTGATATGATTGTGTCGTAGTACGAGCATAAGTTCAATGCTTTGTCCCGTTTTCGACTTGGATTGATAGACACACCGCTCAAGAAAAATGAAATGTTTGTGAATGGAATGCGACCAGAGTTCCATCGTGAAATGACCAATCATCTTATGGGTACGTTCACCAACATTATTAGCATGGCTTTGAGGTTTGAGGCTCTTGATATTAAGGAAGGAGTCCAGAAGGGTGTAGTACCAGCAATAAGTGCCAAGCGTTTATCAATTATACCAGTTGAAGGAAAGCCAAACTTCAAGCGTAAGTTTAAGGGAAAGAAGCAGAGTGCAAGGAAGAAACCCGAAGATGGCGCTCCAGTACAGAAGAAGCAGACCAACTTGGCCAACATTCTTTGTTTCAAGTGCAATAAGATGGGCCACTTTGCAAATCATTGCCCAATTGCCACATGTTTTAATTGTGGCCAGCCAGGACATATGAAGAATGAGTGCCCTTTTCCTAAAAAGGGATCTCAAGGACAAACTTTTACCATTAAAGAGATACCATCCACTTCTTCAGATCAAAAAGGGAAGCAAGTGTTACAAGGTACATTATCCATATATGATATTCCTATAAGGGTGCTATTTGATACAGGAGCTTCCCATAGTTTTATTTCTTATGATCTAATGGACAAACTAAACCTTAAATATGTTATCATAAGTAATCCTCTTTGTGTGTCAAACCCAATTGGAGGTCCAACAAATCTTGACACTGTGTGTCTAAATGTACCTATTTCTTATCGAAATCGTCTCTTTCCTTTTGACTTGTTTGTTCTTGGGTTTATGGGTTTTGGAGTGTTGCTGGGAATGGATTGGTTATCTAAGTTTAAAGCTATCTTGGATTGTGGTAGAAGGCTCGTTAGAGTTAGTGATGTAGGAGATGTTGGTGTTGATATTAGTTGTGAAGAGCCTAAGAAGTTACTGAGCAATTTTCTCTATTCACTCGAAGTGGCTAAAGCAGAGCTAGAAGATGTGCCAGTTGTTTGAGATTTCACAGATATTTTTGACGAGGTGCAAGGTTTACCTCCTCACCGTGAAGTCGAGTTCCGTATTGATTTGGTTCCGGGAACTAGGCCTATTGTACAACCCTTATGAAGGATGGCACCAAAAGAGAAGAGGGAGTTAGAAAGGCAGACTTATGATTTGTTGCAGAAGGGCTTGATCTGACGTAGTACCTCGAGTTGGGGATCGCCAATCGTCTTTGTTACAAAGGCGGACGGTTCTCTAAGGTTATGCGTAGACTATCGGGAGTTGAACAAAAGGACTATCAAGAATAAATATCCTTTGCCAAGGATCGACGATATGTTTGACCAACTCCATGGTGCTTAGATATTTTCTCAATTAGATCTTGCCACCGGTTTCCACCAATTAAGAGTGGCAGAGGAGAGTGTTCTCTTAACAACTTTTCGAACTCCTGAAAATTTCTACGAGTGGTTAGTTATGCCGTTTGGATTGACTAACACACCCGCTTATTTTGTGGACTTAATGAATCGAGTATTTCGAGACATTCTTAATAAATTTGTTCTCGTCTTTATTGATGACATTCTTATCTATTCCAAGAAAGAGGAGGAACACAAATATCATCTCTGTGTCGTACTCGATACCTTAAGAAGCCATGTGTTGAAGGCTAAGTTTTCCAAGTGCATTTCTGGAAATCCAAAGTTAGGTTTCTAGGGCATGTTCTTTCGGGAGAAGGCATATCGGTGGACCCAGCTAAAGTTGTGGCGGTTCAAGACTGGAAGAAACCCGAAAGTGCAACGGAAGTTAGAAGTTTCTTGGGATTGGCTAGTTTTTACCGTAGGTTTATCAAGGACTTCTCGAAGATTGCTTCTCATCTAACGAAGTTAACAAAGAAAGATGTTAAGTTTGTTTGGACTTCTAAGTGTGATCAAGCATTCAACGAATTGAAAGAGAAGTTGACTAGCGCTCCTGTATTAACCATTCCAAATGGGAGAGAAGGTTTAACCGTGTATACAGATGCTTGTGGAACCGAATTAGGAGCGGTTCTGATGCAGCATGGGAAAGTTATTGCCTATGCGAGTCGACAGCTAAAGCCACATGAGAAAAATTATGCTACACACGATTTGGAGCTTTTAGCTGTTGTCTTCGCACTAAAGATGTGGAGGCATTATCTTTTGGGTGAAAGGTTCGAATTATACACGGACCACAAATCCTTAAAATACCTTTTTACTCAGAAAGATTTGAATTTGAGGTAGCAGAGATGGCTGGAGTTTCTCGCCTCTTATGACATAGAGGTTCTTTATACCCCTGGAAAAGCAAATGTTGTTGCCGATGTATTGAGTAGGAATGTAGCAATGGTTTCAAATTTAGAAGTTAAGCAAGCATTGTTAGAGAGAATTGCATCCAGTCAAGAGGCAGATCCTATTTTAGCTCGACTTAAGAAGGATGTTAAAGAAGGTGTTGTTTCTAGCTTTGAGATTGATCTCCGGGGCATATTGAAAATGAATGGGCGTATTTGTGTTCCAGACTTTGATGGACTTAGGCAAGAAGTGTTAGCCGAATGCCACCATTCAAAGTTATCTTTTCATCCAGGAGTGACCAAGATGTTGAAAGATATGAAGAGGGTATTCTGGTGGAAGGGGATGAAACGAGATATTTCAATCTTTGTGAGTCATTTTTCAAACTGCGAGCAGATTAAGAGTGACCAGCAGAAGACAGCTGGATTGCTTCAACCACTTGAGATCCCAAAGTGGAAGTGGGAGCAGATCTCTATGGACTTTATTGATGGGCATCCTAGGTCAAGAAGAGGTAACGATGGCATTTGGGTTATTGTAACGAACTCGACTTTTCGTCGCTCGAAAATCGACATTAATACATTCACTGTATCAACTGCCGAGCAATCGAATGCCGGAAAACCGAATTGTTATGGAGAAAAAGAAGAGGTAGAAGAAGACAGAAGAAAAAGAAAGAAGAAACAACAGAAACAGAAATAATATCAGAATCTCACATTCGCAGCGGAACAACATATAATAGATAAATGAATAATATTTAAATCAAAAAAACTATATCATTTTATACATTACATCATCATCATCAGAGTTTACAACAACAGTATACAACCCAACTGGACAGTTATATGAACTTGTCCATATACAGAATACACAGCGGAATAATACATAATATAGATGGTACGTCTCGCCATCTAGCTCGCCACTAAGCTCCATAGCATCTCCTAAATCCAGAATGACCTGATAACCTAACTCTAGACTGCCCGTGTGGAAATTGGTGGGCACCCAGAGTTTAGGAAGGAAACAATAAACTCCGAGTCAGTCATGGTGACTGGTGTGAGAACTAAAACAGTTTATCTTTAAAACAACAACAACAAAGCAAGTAGAAAATATCCGCAATGCTTTTGGAAAATGAAACTACCATAAGACCTCCCACCACACACACAATGCAAACGTAGAATTGGAGGAGATTTCTTCTTATGATAGTCAAATATGCTTACTACGCAAATCATTGGATTATTATTATTAGTGCAAAGTGCAGAAAACATTTCGAAAGTATAATATTAATCTTAGCCAACATACGACCAGTATCGTATGCCTACTATAGCTACCATCTAAACAGTGGTGACCACCATAAGTAAATGACAGGTTCTATAACTAAAACCGTACAAGGTTCATATTGGGAAATGGATTTGCCAACAAATGGTCAGGCTAAGGAACTTCCTATGCCACGTAGGAAACGCCTCTGGCTGGACGCTCCGAGAGACAAACTGCTCTCTACCAACAAGGCTGGGTTACCCCTGTAACTAGGTAACTCACGAATATGTCATCCCCCGGTCCTTTGGGACCTTTATCCGAGCGCTCGGTAACAACATCACACATAATAAATAAAGTGTGTCCACATGAGTAAGTATCTGGGCTCCATACCATGATACCACCCCTTTCCAAAAGGAAATGACATACCCTAAAGGGCGCGACCCTCATAACCTTGCCGCAACATTCCTGTTTCGACCATTTCCGGGTTGTGAGGCCCTGACGAAGTCTCGTCCACAAAACTACGATTTTTCACAAAGCCACGCTTTGATCACAAATGATCAATAAATGATCATCATCACAGCAACACTCAGCATGCCACATTACCAAATTGGGAATATATCGCTGATAAATTTCAACTACATAACCTCTGAGCTCGTACGTCTCAGAGAAGGGTGTTAAGCTAAGAGAATAAATTCTCCGCCACCAACAGAAATGTATTTGAAAGAAATCAGCTTTACATCTCAAAACGTAATGTCAGACATGTAACCATACAAGTCTGTTACGGGTTCGAACAGAACCGAAGGCACTTCAAAAGAAGCCCTTGCAATCCGGGTATTCACAATCCCGATAAAACTTCCCATCACAAAGGAAATCTCTATACCATAGCTAACGGTGCAGAGACAATCGATAGGTCATCCTATCATTTTCACAAACACCCGGTCTTCACCACCGGTCTTCAATACGATCCATATCGTCGTATCACAAATTCGGAATGGGTTATACGACACAAAGGTCCTTTCCCGGCTAACCCGAATAGTGAGCACAAATATTCAAAACATATGGATATAGGATTTCAATTAAGTCACAACTTATTACCCAAATCCTTTCTTTCAAATGGTTTAACAAATTACCATTTTAAATCTTTAAACAAAAAGATTTACTTCACAAAGTTTCATTTACAGATTTCCAAATCAATTTCCATTTCAATTTGAATTAACCCGTTAAATCTTTAAATCCAGATTTAATCTATAGCTTTCAAAACTATTCACAATTCAAGTATAATATAAAAGACACACCTTTTGAAATACTCTTTTATTTCAAAATAAAGTTTAATTGTCGTTACAAAGGTTAATTCATAGTTTTCCAAACTATTTACAATTCCATTTCAACTGGGGATGTTTTCGATACACATTGGAAATCTCTTCACTTTATGAAAGCCATTTTTATTTGAAAACAAATAGTTTTCGTTTTGGGAAAAACTGATTATATTTATACAAGTTACGGCTATTCAAGTATAAACTTGAATATAAATTCAAATTTCCCCCAAGACCGCATTTTAATTGGTTAAAACCCATAAAAACACCTTCTATACTTATTAAATTCTTTAAACCAAAATTCCCAATTCATCAAATTCAATTTAAAATATTGAATTCAAATTTAAATCAAATGATTTAAATTCCAATTCTATTAAGTTATTAAAAAATAACTTTTATTTTTGAAACTCATTTCAAAAACTTCCAATTTAAATTCCAAAACTATTTTGGATTCAAAAACTCAATTTTTCCAAAATTGATAAAAATATGTGACTTAACCGATTTCCATGTGAAATCCACTTTTGTGTGTGTATTGTGTAGTCCATGGTTTAACACAATAGTGCACAATCATTCAATCATTACAGATCAAATATAACCATATAATTGATAAGCGGTATAAACTATAACGCTTACCTTCATTCACAGATCACAGATAAATAGATCACAAATCACACACAAATCATAATATATCACAAAGTATCACACATCAAAGATGTCAAACAATTTAACATCCAATATAATCCAAACATCCATAGATAGGATAAATTCGATTATCTGATTAATTTAAATCAAATAAATTTCTAAACATTTCCAAAATTATTTCCTTTTAAAATAAATTCCTCTAGCTATTCAAATCTATTTTAAAAATACAAAATCCATTTATTAAGCTCTTTTTCCCAAATTTGAAATTAAATTCAATACGGCTCAAAAATAATACTTTTATCTTTTAAACTCCTTTTAAATTTATCCAATTATCAAAAATAACCTTTCACAATAAATTTCCAACATATATTTTCAAAAATTCAATCTTTAAATATTTCTAGTATCCATCGATACCAAAAATATATACGGCTAAATTACAGCCTTTTACAATTCCAATTTCACAATTATAATCATACGACGATTATAAATAAACAACACATAACATATGAAATAAATTCAAATGTTTGAGGAATCCAGTTGGATCCCTCCAACCTGTTTCCCTGCATCCACAGATGTTAGCACAATACCAATTTCACATCAATGTGAAATTATCGCGGTATATGGGATTTATAAATATTATCCACTATTATGCGGCGCAATAAGGTCTCATCCGCTATACAATGCGGGAAATCAACTCCAATATATACATATTCCAATATATATATATTGCTATATACATATATAATACCAATTCCACTTCAATGTGAAATTATCGCGGTATATGTTTTTAATAAATAACATCCGCTTACTAACGGCGTATAATGTCTATTTATCACAATAAATAGCAATCATCATTCAATCCACACAATCAAGCAATTTTAAATCTAACTATTTAAAATTTAAATCGAAACAAAACATTCGATTGAGTGAGGAGTTCTCACCTTTGCTTTTAAAACGATTGCAGCGTTTTATTTCGAATAAAATTAAACGTGCGTTTAATTTACCCGAAATTCACACTAGCTCCAAATGACTCCAATCCAGTTCCATAACGTAGTGCTCGACCATACGATTCCAACGCAACTGGTTTCGTGCGTTTTCGACCTCGTAGCAAAAAGTTATGCTTTTTCAAAGTTTATACGATTTATAATACAATTAATTCAACTTTATTTTAATTTTTATACCCTAGATTGAATCTGAGCCACTCCTTTCCTATTGCTTCCATCAGGTCGTGCGTGCCTTCTCTCCTCCCGTTTCTCTATGTGAAAAATCACGTTGCAAACTACCCATAGCCGCCTACGTTCATCAAATTTTCGCACGCGACTCGATTAGCTTGAAGACGATCAGAGAGTGCCACTTCGAAGGCCTACTCAAGAGCCACCATCGGCTGGAATAGCTTGCAACTCGGCCTCCCCTATCACCTCGATTTGCGTGAAAAACGCATCTCCTTCTTGCTTGATTTCCCGTTGATTCGTTGCTGCGTTTTCGATCATCTCCGTATAGATTCGAAGCTCTCATCGTCCTCTAGAACTTTCATGTTGAACACTTCTTCTAATTGTCTACGGATTGAGAGTAATTGAGGGGAGAAGGAGATTGATTTCTGGCCATCGGTTTTAATGGTGGCGGCTGGCTATAGAAACTAGGGTTAGGGTTTGGTTTGGTTGCAAAAGTGAAGAGTGGAGGTCCTTTTATAGAAAATTTACAAAACACTATTCGCCGAAAAATTTTCGAACTCCAAATCGAGCGTGCCGGCTGGCATTTCTAAGGTTTACCCCGCGTTCCGAACGCAATGGAATGTGATTCGGGAGCTAATTCGATCATCTGTGCGAGTCACAGAATTAAACGATCGATTTAAAATTAAATCGGTTAAACAAATTTCTAGGCGTTTTAGCTCGCCCTGGACAAACGGTACATCTGATTGACACGAAATTTGAAATCTTACAATAATATCACATTACGGATCCGATGAAACTGGTTTCATCGAAATCCGAGACTTTTTGAAAAATGACTATTTTAACTCGCCAAATAAATATTAAAACAATTTCGATGCGTTTCGAGCTGCCATGGTCAAACGACAACTCCGATTGCTATGAAAATTGAAATCCAATAATAACAAACTATTACGGATCCAATGGAACTAGTTTCGTCCAATTCTGAGACTGTCCCAAAAATGGCTAATTTCACTAGTCGATTAAATATTAAAATATTCAATTTTCACAATTTAACTTGAAATTCAATTTTAAAAGTTCTATAACATCACTATAACTTCAATATGATTCAATATAACTTTATAAATCATTTTCAATCACATTAAACCCAATTTTCAATTATTTCTAGAATTTCAGATATTCAATTATCGATTTAATTATCCAATTAAATCCAGTTATTTGAATTTTAAATTATTCGATTTATTAATTATACTTGTTAATATTTAAAATTAATTAAATATTCGATTTTTAATTGACAGAAATTCTGGGTCGTTACAAACTTCCCCCCTTAAAAGAATTTCGTCCTCGAAATTGCAAAGTAAGAAAAATTCACAAAATCCATTAACTTTTCAAACAATTCACTTAGCGAAAAATTTCACATTCACTTTTCCAAGATCTTTAACTTCAACCAAAACAATGGTTTCCATTTTCTAGTTCAATTCGTATATTTTAATTACAATTTGGAAATCAACTTTTCATTAACAAAAATTTTCCAAAATTTCCCGAAAATTTTCTAACGCCTTAAATTTTCAGAAAAATTCACCAGCGTCTCCTTTGCGCGGTTCGATCATAGTAGGATCACAATAGACATAAATATATACATCGACCCACCCGGTCGGAAAAGCAGAAAAACAGTTCATATTTCCTATTTTTATTGCGTAGGCGTACCTTTTTAGCATTTTAAAGCAAAGCAGTTATTAATTTAGCATTTTAGCGCAACTCAACAGCTGAACGGTAGCCCCGGCACCTGTACTTACTCAATTTAAACACGTAAGTAACATATATACAAAGTTATTAACAATTTTACTCTTTTTAAACAACTACAACATTTGCATATCAAAAGAAATGCATACTAAACAAGGTTTATAAGCACTTATAATATTTCAACATTACTTGCAATTGTTTACAACCAATTCATATATAATGACATTCAATTATTCATTTTCAATTAGTTTACATTCACTAATTTACATTCAAGTTGGTTCACTTTCAATTCAAATCAATTTCTATTTAAATTTACTTCACCTTCCATTTAAATCAAATTACATAGCTTCCAATTCCATTTATTCAATTTCATTAACACTAATGAATTATACTACAATCAACCAACAATCATATGACATCCAATGTATATTCTGCACAACCAAATTATTAAATTTTACATTCAATTTGGTTCAACAGCTTTAATTCAATTGGTCGATATTAAATTGACTTATATTCAATTATTCAACTTCCAATAACATTTAGCTTTTAATGAATTAACACTTACATTCATTTTTCCATATCAATTTATTCACATTAGATTGATTAACATTCCTTCATTCATTTTTTAATTCAATTGCTAATTCATTTAACAAATAAAATTGAATTTTATTTATATAACTCAAGTTCACATTCATTTAACAAATTCACTTTATTAATTTACTTTGATATCAAAATCATCATTCAACATTACTTAAGTTATTTTCCATTTCAAACATCATTTGTTCAAATTAACTTAAGTTTCCACTTATAAATCCAATTCAGATTCAAATTTTATTTAACTTTTACCAAAGTCGAATTTATTACCTCATATTATAAGTTCAAAACTTGATTACTTATATTCAACAATTACAGCTTGGATTTAATTGATTCACTTATACTTACTTTAAATTAACTCCATTTTTTAAGTTAAATTTATTCTATCAAAAATTCAAATGGTATAAGTTATCAACTCATTATCATTCCCATAAATATTTAAAATAGGATTCCAGAGTCTTTTCAACCTTTCAAAAACCAATTTTGAAATCAATTCAAATTATCCTTTGAATTTCTAAAACAAATTCCAAATTTTCCAAACAACTTTCATTTAAAATAATCTGGCAGCAATTCCTCTTTTGGAAACCCGAAAAAAACACGAATGATGCCGCGGTCATCATCGGAATTATTTTCCAGCGACCTGAAAAGAGTTTAGAGCTTTCATCTTTCCAAAATAATTTTTTTTCCAAAATATCAAATCCTTTCAAAACACTTCTCTGGAATTTTATTTCAGATTATAAATCATATTTACAAATCTTTTACTTATAAAATTCCACTTCATATATATAAGATTATTTTACCATTGTAAATCATTTTAATTATAACTTCATACATTATAATTCATCTGCTTATACAATTTACTCTTTCACAATTGTTGTTTTATTTAACTTATTCAACAACCAAGCAATCAATTCATATACACTTTAATAATTTCAGAAAAATTATTTCTTTATATACAAAATATAATCGAGGTAAAATTATTTCATTTACCCAATTTAAAACAATATCATACCGAATTGTTCTGAATAAGTGTTTAGAGATCCCTATCGATAGAGTTGTACGGACTATACCGACCAGAATCCATATACCACTCAACAAATCAATCATCACAATATAAAACAATTTTATATTCACTAACAAATATGCGCTCGTATTTATTATTACACTCAACTCATTCTAGAGTACTAATGACTCTATCTCTAATGAGTAACACCCAATAGAGCAGGGTTGTCGCTTAACCATATGCTCTGATACCAAATGTAACGAACTCGACTTTTCGTCGCTCGAAAATCGACATTAATACATTCACTGTATCAACTGCCGAGCAATCGAATGCCGGAAAACCGAATTGTTATGGAGAAAAAGAAGAGGAAGAAGAAGACAGAAGAAAAAGAAAGAAGAAACAATAGAAACAGAAATAATATTAGAATCTCACATTCGCAGCGGAACAACATATAATAGATAAATGAATAATCTTTAAATCAAAAAAACTATATCATTTTATACATTACATCATCATCATCAGAGTTTACAACAACAATATACAACCCAACTGGACAGTTATATGAACTTGTCCATATACAGAATACACAGCGGAATAATACATAATATAGATGGTACGTCTCGCCATCCAGCTCGCCACTAAGCTCCATAGCATCTCCTAAATCCAGAATGACCTGATAACCTAACTCTAGACTGCCCGTGTGGAAATTGGTGGGCACCCAGAGTTTAGGAAGAAAACAATAAACTCCGAGTCAGTCATGGTGACTGGTGTGAGAACTAAAACAGTTTATCTTTAAAACAACAACAACAAAGCAAGTAGAAAATATCCGCAATGCTTTTGGAAAATGAAACTACCATAAGATCTCCCACCACACACACAATGCAAACGCAGAATTGGAGGAGATTTCTTCTTATGATAGTCAAATATGCTTACTATGCAAATC
Source organism: Allium fistulosum (assembly GCA_030737815.1). Taxonomy (NCBI): domain Eukaryota; kingdom Viridiplantae; phylum Streptophyta; class Magnoliopsida; order Asparagales; family Amaryllidaceae; genus Allium; species Allium fistulosum. Next base: position 908,025,455 of record CM060903.1, read on the forward strand.
ATTGGATTATTATTATTAGTGCATAGTGCAGAAAACATTTCGAAAGTATAATATTAATCTTAGCCAACATACGACCAGTATCGTATGCCTACTATAGCTACCATCTAAACAGTGGTGACCACCATAAGTAAATGGCAGGTTCTACAACTAAAACTGTACAAGGTTCGTATTGGGAAATGGATTTGCCAACAAATGGTCAGGCTAAGGAACTTCCTATGTCACGTAGGAAATGCCTCTGGTTGGACGCTCCGAGAGACAAACTGCTCTCTGCCAACAAGGTCGGGTTACCCCTGTAACTAGGTAACTCACGAATATGTCATCCCCCGGTCCTTTGGGACCTTTATCCAAGCGCTCGGTAACAACATCACACATATTAAATAAAGTGTGTCCACATGAGTAAGTATCTGGGCTCCATACCATGATACCACCCCTTTCCAGAAGGAAATGACATACCATAAAGGGCGCGACCCTCATAACCTTGCCGCAACATTCCTGTTTCGACCATTTCCGGGTTGTGAGGCCCTGACGAAGTCTCGTCCACAAAGCTACGCTTTTTCACAAAGCCACGCTTTTTCACAAAGCCACGCTTTTTCACAAAGCCACGCTTTGATCACAAATGATCAATAAATGATCATCATCACAGCAACACTCAGCATGCCACATTACCAAATTGGGAATATATCGCTGATAAATTTCAACTACATAACCTCTGAGCTCGTACGTCTCAGAGAAGGGTGTTAAGCTAAGAGAATAAATTCTCCGCCACCAACAGAAATGTATTTGAAAGAAATCAGCTTTACATCTCAAAACGTAATGTCAGACATGTAACCATACAAGTCTGTTCCGGGTTCGAACAGAACCGAAGGCACTTCAAAAGAAGCCCTTGCAATCCGGGTATTCACAATCCCGATAAAACTTCCCATCACAAAGGAAATCTCTATACCATAGCTAACGGTGCAGAGACAATCGATAGGTCATCCTATCATTTTCACAAACACCCGGTCTTCACCACCGGTCTTCAATACGATCCATATCGTCGTATCACAAATTCGGAATGGGTTATACGACATAAAGGTCCTTTCCCAACTAACCCGAATAGTGAGCACAAATATTCAAAACATATGGATATAGGATTTCAATTAAGTCACAACTTATTACCCAAATCCTTTCTTTCAAATGGTTTAACAAATTACCATTTTAAATCTTTAAACAAAAAGATTTACTTCACAAAGTTTCATTTACAGATTTCCAAATCAATTTCCATTTCAATTTGAATTAACCCATTAAATCTTTAAATCCAAATTTAATCTATAGCTTTCAAAACTATTCACAATTCAAGTATAATATAAAAGACACACCTTTTGAAATACTCTTTTATTTCAAAATAAAGTTTAATTATCGTCACAAAGGTTAATTCATAGTTTTCCAAACTATTTACAATTCCATTTCAACTAGGGATGTTTTCGATACACATTGGAAATCTCTTCACTTTATGAAAGCCATTTTTATTTGAAAACAAATAGTTTTCGTTTTGGGAAAAACTGATTATATTTATACAAGTTACGGCTATTCAAGTATAAACTTGAATATAAATTCAAATTTCCCCCAAGATCGCATTTTAATTGGTTAAAACTCATAAAAACACCTTCTATACTTATTAAATTCTTTAAACCAAAATTCCCAATTCATCGAATTCAATTTAAAATATTGAATTCAAATTTAAATCAAATGATTTAAATTCCAATTCTATTAAGTTATTAAAAAATAACTTTTATTTTTGAAACTCATTTCGAAAACTTCCAATTTAAATTCCAAAACTATTTTGGATTCAAAAACTCAATTTTTTCAAAATTGATAAAAATCTATGACTTAACCGATTTCCACGTGAAATCCACTTTTGTGTGTGTATTGTGTAGTCCATGGTTTAACACAATAGTGCACAATCATTCAATCATTACAGATCAAATATAACCATATAATTGATAAGCGGTATAAACTATAATGCTTACCTTCATTCACAGATCACAGATAAATAGATCACAAATCAGAATATATCACAAAGTATCACACATCAAAGATGTCAAACAATTTAACATCCAATATAATCCAAACATCCATAGATAGGATAAATTCGATTATCTGATTAATTTAAATCAAATAAATTTCTAAACATTTCCAAAATTATTTCCTTTTAAAATAAATTCCTTTAGCTATTCAAATCTATTTTAAAAATACAAAATCCATTTATTAAGCTTTTTTTCCCAAATTTGAAATTAAATTCAATACGGCCCAAAAATAATACTTTTATCTTTTAAACTCCTTTTAAATTTATCCAATTATCAAAAATAACTTTTCACAATAAATTTCCAACATATAATTTCAAAAATTCAATCTTTAAATATTTCTAGTATCCATCGATATCAAAAATATATACGGCTAAATTACAGCCTTTTACAATTCCAATTTCACAATTATAATCATACGGCGATTATAAATAAACAACACACAACATATGAATAAAATTCAAATGTTTGAGTAATCCAGTTGGATCCCTCCAACCTGTTTCCCTACATCCACAGATGTTAGCACAATACCAATTTCACATCAATGTGAAATTATCGCGGTATATGGGATTTATAAATATTATCCACTATTATGCGACGCAATAGGGTCTCATCCGCTATACAATGCGGGAAATCAACTCCAATATATATACATATTCCAATATATATATATATATATTGCTATATACATATATAATACCAATTCCACTTCAATGTGAAATTATCGCGGTATATGTTTTTAATAAATAACATCCGCTTACTAACGGCGTATAATGTCTATTTATCACAATAAATAGCAATCATTATTCAATCCACACAATCAAGCAATTTTAAATCTAACTATTTAAAATTTAAATCGAAACAAAACATTCGATTGAGTGAGGAGTTCTCACCTTTGCTTTTAAAACGATTGCAGCGTTTTATTTCGAATAAAATTAAACGTGCGTTTAATTTCACACGAAATTCACACTAGCTCCAAATGACTCCAATCCTGTTCCATAGCGTAGTGCTCGACCATACGATTCCAATGCAACTGGTTTCGTGCGTATTCGACCTCGTAGCAAAAAGTTATGCTTTTTCAAAGTTTATACGATTTATAATACAATTAATTCAACTTTATTTTAATTTTTATACCCTAGATTGAATCTGAGCCACTCCTTTCCTATTGCTTCCATCAGGTCGTGCGTGCCTTCTCTCCTCCCGTTCCTCTATGTGAAAAATCATGTTGCAAACTACCCATAGCCGCCTACGTTCATCAAATTTTCGCACGCGACTCGATTAGCTTGAAGACGATCAGAGAGTGCCACTTCGAAGGCCTACTCAAGAGCCACCATCGGCTGGAATAGCTTGCAACTCGGCCTCCCCTATCACCTCGATTTGCGTGAAAAACGCAGCCCCTTCTTGCTTGATTTCCCGTTGATTCGTTGCTCCGTTTTTGATCATCTCCGTATAGATTCGAAGCTCTCATCGTCCTCTAGAACTTTCATGTTGAACACTTCTTCTAATTGTCTACGGATTGAGAGTAATTGAGGGGAGAAGGAGATTGATTTCTGGCCATCGGTTTTAATGGTGGCGACTGGCTATAGAAACTAGGGTTAGGGTTTGGTTTGGTTGCAAAAGTGAAGAGTGGAGGTCCTTTTATAGAAAATTTGCAAAACACTATTCACCGAAAAATTTTCGAACTCCAAATCGAGCGTGCCGGCTGGCATTTCTAAAGTTTACTCCGCATTCCGAACGCAATGGAATGTGTTTCGGGAGCTAATTCGATCATCTTTGTGAGTTACAGAATTAAACGATCGATTTAAAATTAAATCGGTTAAATAAATTTCTAGGCGTTTTAGCTCACCCTGGACAAACGGTACATCCGATTGACACGAAATTTGAAATATTACAATAATATCACATTACGGATCCGATAAAACTAGTTTCGTCGAAATCTGAGACTTTTTGAAAAATGACTATTTTAACTCGCCAAATAAATATTAAAACAATTTCGATGCGTTTCGAGCTGCCACGGTCAAACAACAACTCCGATTGCTAAAAAAATTGAAATCCGATAATAACAAACTATTACGGATCCAATGGAACTAGTTTCGTCCAATTCTAAGACTGTCTCAAAAATGGCTAATTTCACTAGTCGATTAAATATTAAAATATTCAATTTTCACAATTTAACTTTAAATTCAATTTTAAAAGTTCTATAACATCACTATAACTTCAATATGATTCAATATAACTTTATAAATCATTTTCAATCACATTAAACCCAATTTTAATTATTTCTGGAATTTCAGATATTCAATTATCGATTTAATTATCCAATTAAATCCAGTTATTCGAATTTTAAATTATTCGACTTATTAATTCTACTTGTTAATATTTAAAATTAATTAAATATTCGAATTTTAATTGACAGAAATTCTGGGTCGTTACAGTTATAGTCGATCGACTAACCAAGAGTGCCCATTTCATTCCTGTTAAGCTGACTAGGGCTGCTACGAGTCTGGCGAGTTTGTATGTGAAGGAGATTGTAAGAATCCATGGGATTCCTCGTAGTATTATAAGTGATCGAGACCCAATATTCACTAGTAGGTTCTGGGAGGGACTGCAGAATGCTTTAGGGACTGAGCTAAGTCTAAGTATAACATACCATCCCCAAACAGATGGCCAGACGGAGAGAGTGAACCGGATCTTGGAAGATTTATTGCGAGCATGCATTCTAGACTTCGGGGGTTCTTGGGAAGATCATTTACCCTTAGTCGAATTCACTTATAACAACAGCTATCAAGCAAGCATTGGTATGGCCCCTTTCGAAGCTCTTTATTGTCGTCCATGTCGTTCTCCTTCGTGTTGGGTTGAATATGGAGATAGACTTGTTCTTGGACCCGACATAATCTTAGAAGCCAATGAGAGGGTAGCTGATATTCGAAGAAATATGAAGGAAGCGCAAGATCGGCAAAAGTGTTATGCAGATCAAAGGCATAGGGATCTAGAGTTCTTAGTCGGGGACTTGGTATTTGTAAAAGTCTCTCCTCTAAGAAGTGTCGTGAGGTTTGGAAAAACAGGGAAATTAGCCCCTCGATATATTGGTCATTTTCCCATACTGGACCGGATTGGTAAACTTGCATATAAAGTGGAATTACCAGATCGACTATCAGATGTGCACAACAAATTTCACGTATCTCATTTACGTAAGTATGTACACGACCCTTCGATGATAGTAGAACCGGGACAACAAGTTGATTTGGAGGTTCAGCCTAACCTAACTATTCTTAGGCGGCCAATTCGTATTGTCGCCCGAGATATAAAGCGATTAAGGAAGAAGGTTGTGAATCTTGTTAAGGTTCAGTGGAGTGGAGATGTTAGAGATTGTACTTGGGAAACTGAGGACTATATTAGGGATTCTTATCCCGAGTTGATGTAGTTGTTGTTTGTATTTTGTTGTTTCTTTTTAGTGTACTCACCAGTTGTGTTAAGGTCACTTTTCTTATATCTTTGTGTGGTATATATGATATCATTTGGGTTCTTTGATATCTAGAGTTTATCTGATTAATTTCGAGGATGAAATTTTCTTTAAGGAGGGGAGGATGTAACGACCTATAATTTAATCACTTTGAACATGAATAGTTAATATGTTTTTAAATGATTAAATAATGGATTTTGTATCTAGAAGTATTAACCCTGCCTAATAAAATAGAATAGTATAATTACTTGCCTAATAAAACAAGAGAGAATTATTAACCTTGCCCAATAAAACAGAATAGTATAATTACTTGTAACAACCCAGTATTTTGCATCAATCGATTTTCGATATTAGACGTTTATAATTGCGATTGAAATTTAAAAATCAATTTGAAGTTCTTTTGAAAATTTTGTTAAAATAGTTTGGGCTTTGAAACTTGTTTCGGCCCATGCTTTATCCTTTTGCCGTGATAAATAAAAATCACCGTTTCCTTTACCTTTTCATTCGTTCAACCCTAAGCCCCAAAAATCATTCGAATAAAAATGGCGACGATTTCCTCTTCATTTTCTCGATCAGATTAGGGCTTGGCCTTGTTCGTTCTTTCGATGCTTGCTAGGGCTTTCGTTCCTCTTGCGCTCTGATCTGTGGGCTTTGTATGTCGAAGCACGTGATTGTTTCGATCGATTGTTGGATGTTTCTGATGTTGCCTGGTTCGATCGATTTCGAGATGAATTCTTTGTTGGCTACTTCGACGAGTTCGATGCTTGCTTCTGGAGTCGATCTCCATAAATTTTCGTTCGTCTTCGCTTCGGTGAAAGGTGAGTAATTCCCCTTACTCACATCTACTTCGAACCGTTCGAACTTGTCTGTTATTTTGTTTTGTGGCCTTTGATTTTCGACTGGGTTTTATGATGAGTTTTGTTTCTGGCCTTTCACTGTAAATTATGGCCTTGTCGTGTGGTTCCTTATTGACTTTACTGTGATTTATTTCTTTGGCTTACTGGCCCCTGTGAGCTTCGTCTCTGGCCATCCTTTTGCCATTGCTTATCAGGCATCATTATAGCTGTGCACTTCATTGTTTCACTGTGAGTTTCGACTCTGGCCATCCGCACTTGTAGATGCATTCCATTCCATATTTGTTTGCATACCTTGTAGTTGATTCTGTCCATTTTCGTGATCATCCCTGAGCATTTTTCGAACGGTTGTCAACTGTTTCTCGTTCATCCCCACGACATTTATTTTGACCTGTTGTTGACTTTAACTGCAAACTTGATCATATTGACACTCTTGACTTCGATCATTATGTAGTTTGCATTGTTTCATCTCTACTTGTTTGTAGCTGCTGCATATATGTGCTTTTGATTGCACTGTCCCTATGAGTTCATGTTGCCCACCTCTGACTTGTTGTCTGAACGGTATACATTTGCTTGACTCATATTGTAGTCTGCACCTCTGCCTTGATTTTGTGATGCCTTACTTGTTGCACTGTTGTTGAATTGTCTGCATTGCACTACTTCATTTTGTAATTGTTTTAATCCACTTTGTCACTGCATACCTATATATCTTGACCTGTTTGCATTTATTTTGCACCCATGTTGATATTGGTACATTCATCCCAATAGAGTTAGATGCACTGTTGCATTTGATTCATCTGGACATGTATTTGCTGCTTTCGCCTATGTGCTTCGACTTTGGCATTTGCCTTGTTCTAGACTATGAAATTAATACTGTCCAGTTACAGTATTAAATACAAATGTATAATTCGTACATTCATGATTTGGAAACTGTTTGCACCCAGTTGCATTCTAGTCTTCATACATATGTATGATGTGACGTATGTATATACATTAATTGATATGTATATATGTATGTTCGAATTGCATTTTCTTTTCTCTTGGAATGATTGACTGTATTTTGGGATTGAATTACGACTTGATGGAGTTGCTGTCATTACTATTGGCACTGACTTCACTTTGTCTACACTTTGATGGTCGGGTTGCATACTCCCCGGTACCCTTATATGCTTTGTTTCCCTGGAATTATCCCTGTGTTCATTTCGAACTGGCCTGGTGCACCTTGAATGTGCTGCTATTCATGTTGCAGTTTGCCCTTTTGTCTTCAGTCGTGACTGCAGTTAGTTTTTTTTTAGTTGCAGTCGTGCCTTGTTGGTTTGCATGGCACTAATGCATTTGGTTTCGTTTTTCAAACTCATTTGAGTTGACTCCACATTTCCTTTATATACACTACGTGCATATGTGTCTTTAGCATGAACCAGTTTAGTATACCTATACACTACGTACATATGTGTCGTACTTGATGTTGTAGTTTGAATTCTCTGGCCTTCAAGACAGTTCCAGTAGTGTCTGCTCTTGGTTACGTGATCACTCGTAGTGGTCGTAGTGTCGCAGTCTTTAACTTGAGACTATATATATTGTGTAGTTGTGTTGTAGTTGCATGTTTGATCTTTGATCCCTGACTTCTTGCATCCCTGACCTGTGACTTCTCGTGTGTTCACCCTTGACCTGTTTTGCTTCACTACATAGCATATTCTCTTTTGTATATAGTTTGTACAGTCATGTTGTTTCATGTGTATCTCACTTCACTGTGTACAGGCATAATTTTTAATATTAGTTGCAGCCTGCCCTTGTCTTTGTACCTGCTGCACTTGCTTGATCAGTTCCATTCATCCTCGTTTATTTTTGTTGTTAATCGCCGTTTTCGGCAATTCCATTCTTTTCTAAATCATCTTCATTTAGAAATCTTTTCATCTATCTCTGTTGATGTATTAAATCTGCTGATTTATTGTTTAACACTGTTTAGTGTTAAAATTTTCGTTATCCGATTTCTTTGTTAAAAGAGTCGGATAGACGGAGAATTTCTGTGACTTTCGTCTGTTTGAAATTTGATTGTTATTGCTTCTGTGCATTAATAACTGAGTTTGAATTAGACTGACCCGTGTATTATTTTCTTTTGAATTTAATACACGGGTCAGACCGAGTATTTACAGGTTGTAGATTTTTAGCTTTGGGTTGCTCCTAGAGCTATGAAGACTTTTTATATCATTTGAAGTGGTCTTCGTCTTGTTGTAGTAATCAGTGTGTCTGTTTTAAGATTATAATGTATTCATGTATATTAGTCGATAATGTACTTGTATATATAACTTCTTGAGTCGACAGTTGTAGTTGTATCATTTGTATTGTGTCAAATGTATGGTAACTGACATCAGTTATTATATATATGAGACTTTTCGTTCCATCTGTATTCCGCATTTATGTTATCTGTGTTATTTTTATATCTATTGTCCTAAACTATTATAGCCACTGTGTAGTAGCTTTGAGTTTGTATCGGTATGTCAGATTTCCTCCTGTAATAAAAATGCATGTTATTCTATCTGACATATCGGTGCTCGCACAAAGCAATTGCATAGATGGTCGCTCCTCAACAGCCTTATTCTCCGTGCTAGTTGACAGCACTACACCGTAGTGTTCTTGGCTAGCGTGGGTATAGAGGTGGGGCGTCACATTACTTGTCTAATAAAACAAGAAAGAATTATTAACCTAGCCTAATAAAACAGAATAGTATAATTACTTTCCTAATAAAACAAAATAGCATAATGATTATTATATTCCATACGGATGGTTGCCATTGGACCAAAATCTGGTCAAATCAGGTTATGCCATGCGGATGGTTGCCATTGGACCAAAATCTGGTCGAATCAGGTTAGGCCATAGTTGATAAGGAGAATTCCTATTGGACCAAAATGTGGTCGAATCAAATTAAGCCACAAGGATGTTTTCTATTGGACCAAAATGTGGTCGAATCAAATTAGGCCATATAGTTGGTTTCTATTGGACCAAAATCTGGTTGAATCAGGTTAGGCTATAGGAAATTACTAAAGTACCCTTCTCTTCATCTATAAATAGCCAAGTCCATATCTCATTTTAATTCATTCACAAACTAAAGAAAAGAACTAAAATTCATTATCAAAGGTGAAGTATTCCAAGTCTCCATCAAAGCAAATAGGATGTGAGTATATTCCTTGTTTTCATAAGTTTAATGGGTATAACTTATTCTGAGAGTATATTCCTTATTTTCATAGTTTAGTGGGTATAACTTATTCTGTGAGTATTATTTAATTATTTTACAATGAGTGTAATCTTAATCTCGTTCCTTTTACTCATTTACATTTTAATAAGTGTTTTGTTAACCATTGATTGCAAATTGTTAATAATAATGAGTCTGTTATTATTCTTATTATTATTCTTGTTTGGTCGTTTGATTTGTGCTCAGCCAGTTTATGAGCAATAACTTTGATGTTTAGTTAAAGGGAACTTACACCACCTTTTAACTTAGGATTGACATTTAGTGACTTTTTGGTTAAAAGGAAATAACACCCCTTTTAGCTATCTCATTTGATTAAGAGGGAGCTTCACCCCTCTTGGTCGTATTCTCCTTTAAAGATGATGGTTTAAGTTATGATTTAAATGCAAGTTTTAAATCTTGGTTTAAAGTTTTTTAAAGGAGCTTTGAAATTTATATAATGATTTAAATAGGTTATTTATAGGAAGTAAGTAGTCCTATACTTGGCACTAAAAGCCGATGAGTAGATTGATCCTCTATCTGTGAGATCTGGAACCGGAGTGTCTAGGCAAGGCTAGGAGCAACCAGTGCCCTGACTTACCTGCCTTTGTTTTTGGGCGAGGGGTAGAGTAAGTTGAGAATAACGGAAACGTGACAAGTGTAGGAGATTTGATTTCCATAAATGATCTTTATAATTATAATGGAAAACATTCGCATTTCTTATAGACAATTGTTTTTGACCCATCTAAGTATGCTTTTGAAATATGAAATCCTCCCAAATGTTTAGTGAATATACTTATACCGATGAGATAAGTATATGGATATTTTCCAAGCAGTGAAAAGTATAAGATTTAATTTCCATATACGATCGTTTTGTTATCCCCGATAGTTGATATCTTGACTATCAATTTCGATACCCTTCTTCCTTTTGTTTTTGTTTCGTCGATCTAAGACGATTTGTTGCTCATTTAGAGCATTGATATCCTTTATCGGAAATGGCTAAATAAAGAGCGAGTGGGGGTCAAGCTATGTGGAGTTGCTCCCATTAGGGTATTTTCACGTTTATTCTAGATTGGTTTTGGTTGTATGCGCACGGAGATGTGAAATACTCGGATACTCGGTAAGGTTGGCGGGGTCCGGCTTCGAGGTTCCCGAGAGCCATCGTAGTTCTCAAGTATATTTTCTAGAGGTATACTTTCGATAAGGGGGGCACACCCTCCTAGTCATTGTTGGAAAAATTCTTTTTCCTTATTTTTGATTCAAATCTCTGGATTGATTCCTTCTTAATTTAATCGAGAAGCGTCTTGCGCTTTTCGCGATGTTTAAATATCTACATCCATTCTTTTATACTTGGATGTTGTCATTGTGAGGGAAAAACTCATTCTGCATTTTTGCGATGTGGTCTCACTAGTTACTTTGTGTGTTCTATTTTTGGAGTTTACTCATACCGGACTTATTGTCTGACCCGAATTGTTTGTTTTCCCTAAACGTTCGGGTACTCATTTATATTTGAGTAGTCCGGAAATGACAGGTTTCTTTGGGCTCTTTTGAAGATGGTGGATGAGCAGGAGGCTCCTTATCTATCTAGCTATTTATTTTCGCTGTTATGAGATGTTGGCTCTATGTATGTATATTTAAAGGCAGGTTGTTATAACTGCCTAGACTGACAGTAGTACTTTTGTTGTAACTCTGATAACTCCACGTTGGGAGTAACCTTATGTACTGTCTTATTTTTATGTTATATTTAACCGTTCCGTTGTGAGATTATTGTTGTGTTCTTATATTTTACCCCATGACAACTCGTCTTTCAGATACTTGGGCAACGACACATGAATACCATGGATGTATTAAGTGTCGTTCTCAGGGGTCAAAAAGGTGGGTCGTCACATGTCCCGACCAATTATAAGGTCGTTTATCCATTTGACTTTCAACTCTCTTCTATTAACCACCACTTCGGGAGGTGAAATCTCACCAAGTAAACGGTGACAACATCATTGACGTCCACATTACCACTGTAATTCAAAATGGCGCCTTCTATAAGAAGGCCGAGAAAAATAGAAACATCTTGCAAAGTCATTGTCATTTCTCTAACAGAGAAATTAAAGGTGCAAGTCTTGAGCCTCCATCTATCGCATAATGCTGTCAGTAACGATCTATCAAATCAGATATACTTTACCTGCATGAAATACCAAAAGCCCGCTTAATTAAGTAATTGCCGAACTCGATGGTCATCAACCATGTCTATTAGATCTTCAAAACTCTATATAACGATCCAGACCATCGACGAGTTTTACTCTCCACAAAACAAAGAATTATAACGTATAATTAGTTCAAAATGTTAAAATTCTTAAACTATTTACTATATTTAGAAAAAACTTACCCTTATTAAATCTTCAACATTTGTACGGTGATTATCCTGCAAATATAACATGGTATCATCGACGGGTCCGCTTTTCCATTCTGAAAGTTCAAGAAACAAAGATGCAAATTTTTGACATCGTTTACAAGCTATGATTGATTCAATTGTACAAATTTGATTACTAACACATAGAACAAGCTAATTGACAATGTTTATTGCAAATAGAAATAAATACTACACATATTAGAAATTAACAAAAAAACCTAGACAATACTAAAATCGTATTGTGTTGATGATGATCCCACTTTCATTGTGATAGATTTATTATACTTGCGGATTGATGAAGAAATTTGTTAATTTTGAATAGAATTGGTCAAAAAAAAGCAATATTTGAAGTTTGGGGAAGATAAGCTCGAACTGGAACAATGGGGAGCAAAGTGGGTTTTGAGAAGTGAAGTGGGAAGTGAGATTGTTATTGCCTTTATGTTGCAGCACTAAATCCGTGGGGCGCAACTATGAGTTGCACCAGCATGTAACTTCTACGTGCGCAACTTATTGTTGCGCATTATCAGTTTTTAAATATGTTTGAATATACGCAATTCATACTATGAGTTGTGCTTATATTAGTTTACCTTATGCGCAGTGATAAACATTAACAGGTAAAACGTTGCTGATGTGAATGATGATCGGGTTAAAATAAGTTTTCAAACTACTTCCAAACACAAAGTAGTTTCAAAAATTCGCCCACCTGTTAATTTGTAATTTCTGTTTCTAACGAAGCTCAAGCTCGACATCTAGATAGTCGTCGTCGTCCGTCAGAACCGACACCCTGAATTTATCAAATTCCGAAACGCCGATATATAAGCTCAAGCTTCGGTGCAGTTAACTAGATCTATGGCCTCTTACAGGCCGTTCGCCTCTCTTCCACCCCCTCCCCAAGGTCTTCCTCCTCCCCCTCCCAACCTCCACCATCACCACCACTTATCCCTAAACCCTAACCCTAACTTCTACAACCACCACAGTCAACTCCCCCCTCCACCGCCACCACAATCCTTCTATCCTCCACTGCCCCCTCCTCCTCCAGACGCTCCTCTTCCACCGCCTCCTTCCTTGCCCCCACCAAGAGCGGAAGTTCCAACTTTGGCGCCAAAATTGTCAGTGCCACCGCAAAATATGAAGGTGGAAACGGAGGACGAGAGGAGGGCGAGGAAGAAAAGGGAGTACGAGAAGCAGCGGGAGGAGGAGAGACGGAAGCACGTTCTCAAACAGTCGCAGGAGCACGTGCTTCAGAGGACCAAAGCCGCCAGTGCTGGAGCAAAGCCAAATGGACATGGGCAGCACGGGAGGCAGCATCGTCATGGAGCATCAGGGCCCAAGATGGCGGCAGACAGGCGAAGTTCAGGGTTGTTGAGTGGTGATCATAGGATGGTTGAGAATAACCGATTTAAGAAGCCTACCACTTTTATATGCAAACTGAGGCAAGTCGTTGTCTGGTTCAGAACATATATTGCATATGCAAATACTTAAATAAGTGCTATAGAAATTTTAGGTAAAATATACTATTATGAAAAATAACTGGTAGTTGAGTGTTTAAAACATTATGTTTTAATGTTAAAATGGTTTGCCAAATAAATATTATTTTTTTCAACTTTATATATTGTAGGACAGTTGGAGTGAACATATATTAATCTAAATGAGATATGTAATTCCACAAAGAGAAGTTTTCTTAACTGATGCAAAGTAGAGGAGAGGTTAGTGAACTCTATTAAATTTTTAGTGGTGAGTCACGGCAATATTCTCACATTTTCCCTCTTTAAATGTTTTTCGTGTTTTACAACCAATGTGCTTTTACCCCTCTTGAATGCAGGTTTAGGAACGAACTACCAGATCCAACAGCACAACCAAAGCTATTATCTTTAAATACCGATAAAGATAGGTATGCAGGTCGTCTTATTAATGTAAACAGTACATTTCCTCAGTTATTTTATTCTGATAAACCCATTCCTTATAGCATCGTGACTGCTTGTCTATTTGCACAAATGTAAACAGTTATAATGTTTTTTTACACTTCAAAAGAAACACATGTAGAAATAATAAAAACGTGCTCGTTTCAAACTAAAGACTCATGAATTTTCATCTTTCTTGAGCAATGTCAGAAAACAAACTTGTATTTATACAGTAATCCTTTTACTGTGCCTGTATCTCCTCTTTACATAATCTTCCTCGTGTTTGGTTATACACAGACTATTTATTTTCATTGTCCTAGCTATGAAAGAATCGTCGGTTCATATTTCTTTCTTATTTCCTGTTTTCTTTTATCAGGTATGTTGTGGATGTAAATATAAATGGTTTCTCATGTTTAATGCTTAAACATTTTACCATGATGCAGATATACTAAGTATGCTATCACCTCGTTGGAGAAAAATTACAAACCAAAATATATTCCTGAGCTTGATCTTGGGATACCTCTTGATCTTCTCGATGTTAGTGTGTACAAGTAAGAAATATATGTCACATTTTGCATCTTTGCCCATGTTTTATCTGTAAGTTTACTATTACTCATCTCTTTATTGTTTGGCCAGCCCACCTGCTGTTTGCCCGCCTCTTGATCCAGAAGATGAAGAGTTATTATGTGATACTGAGGTAGCCACACTTGTAAAAAATGAAGGTATCAGAATAAAAGAACGGCCTACTGATAAAGGTGTTTCATGGCTGGTCAAGACACAATACATCTCACCACTTAGTATGGATTCGGCTAGACAGGTATATAAAAAGGAATTTATATTATAATATTTATTTATATTTGCTTGTCAACAATGTGTGTGTGTGTGTGCGCGCGCGCGCGTGTGTGGTTTGTTTTCGGTTTTTATATTTTTTTGTGTGTTTTTCCCCCGCTGATTTGAACATTTTTCCTACACACTCCACTGGCAATATCAGTCATTGACAGAGAAGCAAGCTAAAGAGTTGCGGGAAGCTAAAGAAGGTCGGAATATTTTCTTGGAAAATCTTAACAGCAGGTAAGCTGACTGACACTTAGATATTCTACAAACAATAAACATGATTTTCTATTCGTATGCTGATTCTACATATCTACGCAGGGATAAACAAATTCAAGCCATTGAAGAATCATTCAAGGCTGCTAAATTACTACCTGTGCACCAGTCCAATCAATCATTAAAGCCTGTTGAGATACTTCCATTGTTACCTGATCTTGATCGGTAAGGACATCAACTTCATTAATAGAAATCTGTGTTACAAATATTATATTGCATATTTAGAATTGTCGTCGAGGTGTTTATATGCAGATACTTTTACGCTACTAAGTTCTCTATTGATTTAAAGGAATTATTTTTATTTTTTGTACGAATTGTTTTTGGTTAAACTTTCCGTAGTTTATGCTTTTTCCTTCCTTAAAATGAAGGTAGCGTATGCTCCTCTGTTTTTGCTTAAACCTTTTTTTCTCCGATTATTAGGTATGATGATCAGCTGGTTGTGGTAGGCTTTGATGGTGATCCTACCGCTGATTCCGAAGCTTACAACAGGCTTGACAAAATAGCTAGAGATGAGTATGAATCTCAGGTGAATAATATATACTTTTTAGGCATTTGAATTTGCCCATCATAACATATTCTGTTAACAGTGCCTAGTATACACATTGCACAAGCCAAATTTAAACAATTTTGATTGGTTTTGAATGGAAATGTATGTTTCCATGTGTATATGCAGTTTTATCAATTCTACATTGTACATTCACTGTCTCATTACAGTTTGATAAACTGATAAGAATACAAAAATATATAGTAATATACACATACCTCAGTTTTACCTATCATGTCTGAGATTGTGTGTAGGTTGATGAATACTGCACTTGACTTTCTTTTTTATTTATTTATTTATTTATTTATTTAGTTTATTATTGTGTGTTATCTTTGCTGTTCTATATTATTCTCTCACTGCTAATTTATTTATAATGCTTAACAATTACAGGCAATCATGAAGAGTTTTGTAGTGAATGGTTCTGATCCTTCGAAGCCTGAGAAGTTTCTGGCATACATGGTTCCTGCACCAGATGATGTATTAGTTTTTGATAGTTCATTTATAAGAACTAACCGCACTTATTACTTCAGATCATTTAGTAGCACCGATTCCCACTAACACTAGCTTTTTTTTTTTTTCTTACACACACAATGTATGTGCTGATAAACTATAAATACAGTATATGTTCTAATGTAGGTGAATTCTCAGTGACTATTGTCCAGCCAATCCTTTTCATAATGCTACCCTTAAATGTCTTTCTTCAATTGTTTTGGCAGATTAACAAGGACATATACGATGAAAGTGAAGATGTAACCTATTCCTGGCTGAGAGAATATCACTGGGATGTATGCATATTACTCATCTTAATTTATATTTTCATATTGATTGCAATCTGTTTCGCTTTCAACCATTGCTTATATGCATACTTTGTTTTAGGTAAAGGGCGATGATGCTGATGACCCTACTACATACCTTGTAAATTTTGGTGACAAAGATGCACAATATTTGGTATTGAAATTTATACTTGTAGTTGTATATGCTCATGAATGTGCAAAAATTTTGTTCTTACAATTGTTGTGTTGTAGCCACTACCCACAAAGCTCGTGTTGCAAAAGAAGAGAGCTAAAGAAGGAAGAACAGGTGACGAAATTGAACATTATCCTGTGCCGGCAAGAATTGCTGTGAGGAAAAGATCAAAGGTTGCCGTTCATGAGCATAAGGATCTGGGAGCTTCTTCATCTAATAATGTATGATACCTGATCTCCTAAATTTCAATGACTGTCAACAAACTGCCTTCTTTTTTAATGTAAAGAAGTACTTGGTTTTTGGCAACATCTATAAACTTGGATATAGTAAACATTTGGAATTATTTTTCTTTAATTACTCAACTTCATTTTGAGTTGTTCAACTTCGTTTTGAATTATTTACAGACTACATACTTAACCCTACTTATGCACAATGCAAATTGTACCGAGCTTGACCAGATTGTAACGAACATGCTTGTAGTTGGTCAAAACAATATTAATTTATAGCTGATTTTTCAACCATAGATGTAGAAATTGACATCCTTTTTTCTTTTTCTTTTTTTAATTACAGAAAAGAAGCAAATATTCAAGGGAGTACGAACCAAATTCACGACATAAAATCCCAAGAACCGAGAGTATGGAACAATTTAGCGGAGAAGAAGACATGTCTGATTAAATTTTTTTTCTACAATATTTATTTGTTGTTGAGGATGATGCTGTAATTTAACTGTACATACGAGAGTTACGTTTCACTGAAATACTGGATTAAAGTTGCAATCAGCACAAGATGAGAATTGAGAGCGTACGTCAGACTGTATAATCAGTCTAGCGGTAGCAAATCATTATGGTTGAATTTTTGTACTGAGATGATTTTAGAGAAAAAGTAATATGTAATGCTAACTTTTGACAAGGGGAGAGTTGCTGCATTCTTTATTTGTGTTTTACAACTGTGATCAACGTGGTAGTTTTAAGAATGATATTAAATTCTGTCTGCTTGTAAGATATTGGTGAAAAATTAATAAAGATATAGAAACATTATTTTCTAATGAAATTACAAATTTGATGTAGAAAAGTTCATGAAAGTACATCATAGTTTATTGATCAAAGTTATGTAACCGATGGAGTTGTATATGAAAACAATAAATTTCCAATATTTAACTCATATGAAACTGAAACTGATCTATATAAATGCACTCCAAATATAAACATCAAAAACTATTCCTGAAAGAACCAACAAGAAAGAATCAAATAAAAGATGATCAATACAGCAAAAACTGTAGCATTCATCTTCTTCTTAACCTTATTCATAACTGCAGTTTTATGCCGAGAAGCTCCATCACCTCAACCATCGATAGAAGAGTTGGACATAGACATCATCTACTCAACAGATGCATCATCTCCTTCTTCTGAACCCGATATCGAGATTATCCATGAAACTCTTTCAACGTATTCAAATTTTCCAGTGCCTAAGACAATAAAATGCCTAGGCATGCTAGGTTTGGTTATGACAGATTGCTCAATGGATGCATTTCAGTCGTTTTTCGGACAGAGCCAGAAGTGCTGCAAAGCCATCAGCAATGTCGATCCAAACTGCATGTTTGTTAACTCTCTTGCTTTCTATTTTTGTCCTGCTTATGTGTAAGTGGGCTCTATGTTTTTTCTCAATAATAGAAACTTCAATGAAAAATTTATCTTGATTTTTTTCTCATGCATGGAGAGAAATATGAGAGAGTTATGTTTGTTTTGCAGTTTCATTTGGTTCTTTATGACATTAGTATAATTGTTGATGAACATCTCCTGACAATTATGTACTTTTCTTCTTCTAAATATATACCACTGAACTTGAAAAGGTTGAATTACCATATTGAAAAGGAGTAACATATCTATGGAAACTCATTATATTATGTATATATGTATATGTATGACATTTGGATATAATACGCACTTCAACAAACTGATGAGTGTAGAGCAATATAATAAATTGAAGATAAATTAGATTTTGAAGCTTAAGTGCTAACAGAGCAGAAACCAGCCAGAAAAGCAAGACCTTTACCATTGGTAAAAGGCAAGCAATCTCGATACAATTTATCAGCAGCTTTGTACAGGCATTCTGTACATATAGCTGTGTCTGTAGTGTAGCAAGTGTTATCTGCATGAGCATTTCCATTGTACCTACATGTTGTTCCAATATCGCCTTCATTGATCACACACCCGCACATTTCGTTTTCAAATATCATAAGCGTTAGGACGATAATAAGAATGAATTTAGCCTTCATTTTTAACTGTTTTAGCTGATATGCACTAGAAGTAATGCTGCTTGCTAGATTTGTTTAGTGTAGTTAGTGATTGGGGGTAGAATTGGAGTATAAATAGGGTGAAAATAGTATGAACGTTGGTATGTCCGAGTGCGGCAGATGAATAACTAGGAGCCGGCGGTGCATGAATCCATTTTTAGCTAAATTTAGTTTTTAATATTCTCCTTGACATGGCTTTTGGGATGCGAAAGAGACGGTGTATTGAGTATACATTGTACTTTGTGGAAATTGTCGAGTTAATACTGGACACGTGGCTATATTATACTGTCACATTGCACAACAGCAAAAGTTTGATTGTAGGAGAAACTCCGACTATGTACTGACATCTCATTGGCCTGCTTTTATTTATCTATCCTTGTTCCTTTTTCTCTGTTTTTACCTTTGTACCTCTTCCTCTAACATTGATATTCCCTAATACAGGTTACCATAAGTGACGGAAATTATTATCGGTGCTTATGTTAGATTATTGCAGATGGATAAAATGGAAATAAGTTGATGAAATTTTACATGATAAGATAAAAACTAATCAAAATATTCTTTTTATGTAAGGTCTCAATAAATCAAATAGGTTGTATGGAGCAAGCGTTGGGCATTACAAAACAAGCTATAAAATATGTTAAATTCAACGAAATGAGAATAAAATATGTTAAATGCAGAAAATATAAGAAAGAAGAGAACGTTTAACTTTAAAGTGACACTCATAAAGGAGAATATAGGTTTAGATACACAATCAACAAAGACTCAATCACAAATTGATAATATTTAAATGGCAGATAAAACACAAAGACGAAGAGCTAAAACGAGTGGTGCTATTCATACCATGATCAAAACACGCTCTATTCTACCCCTAGAAACTTTTGCTTCATGTTACCTTCTCGTCCCCTCCGACTTCCATATCCCTGTATGAAAAAGCGCCTTATCATCAACCTTCAATTTGACCTCCGAGCGTCAAACATTTGGCTCAAGAGCTTGCGGTAAGCTTTCACATGGGATTACATTAAATTGAAGCCAGAAGGCGGGGACTTGGAATCACCAGGAGAGTGACCTTTGCTGTCATTGAAGATGAAACATCTTCTCAAAATTGGTCTTAAATGTTGAAAATGACAAAATGGAGCTTTACTATAGACTTCTGGACGATGATCTGGTCTTCTGCAACAATGGTGAGTTCAGGGCTAGCAATGAAGATATTTTGGTAGCCACAGACGGGGATCGAAATGTTATTTTTTTGGCTCGCACACCTAGATACTGCCCCTAGCTCATTGGCTGGTTCTGTAGATGTACCGGTCTACTGTGGGATATGCTTCATTTTCTCAACGTTGTCTCTTTTTAGTTTGGGAAGATAAATGGTCCATCTTCTTTGCACGTTTTCAACAACCACCCATCATAGTAGTGGGACACAAGACCATTAATGTCGTGTTCTTTATAACTCATTTTGGAAAGCTTAATGGACAGACCAGACCGTTAAAGCTTGATGGATGATTGGCTATAAGCACAAAATTTGGTCCCCCAAACTCAATCCATCATTCATTCATTTCCTACACCATCTAAAGAGAGTGATAATGCTTTGGAAGTGTGCCAAATCAAGGAGGCTTGGAGGAGATGAGTTCATCAACGGTTTGAGGTAATTTCATAAGGTGATAAGGTTTATTTCGTTTCTACAGCCATGTTTATTCCACAAAGTAGAATAAGATTTACATACATTTATATCAGAGTGTTAGTTCGATCTGTACCTTGATATTTCTATGATATCCTCTTTTTGGCCTAAAAATGGAGAAAATCATGCCTAAGGCTCTGTTGATGTTTATTCCAGCGTGGTTTCTCCATGGCATTCGTAGAATTTTGTTAGAAGCATTAGAAATGATATATGAAATTTTCAAATATAGTCTATGTGCCGTAATTAGATTTCAGTAAGAAAAAAAATGTTTATGTGAAAGAACTTGAATTATCATTTAGAAATTTTATATCACCGAAACGAAATATGAAAAGTTTGCAACTGTTATCGAAATCCTCAAGCAGAAATTTATTTGTAAGAAAATAATTTATTATTGCAATCACAAAATATTGTCTGTGTAATAGTATGTCCATACTAAAATAATAATGGTTGGGCATCAACTTCAAAGTTATATTGAGGCTGAATTACTTCATCCATGTTGATGCTTTTGGCAGTTGCATCGTGAGTTTAAGGGGATGTTAAGAGATATTTCGTATATGTCAAGAAATAAATCAGATATATTTCAATATCCAGGCTTTCCCTTGTCACAATAGTTTTTCTATTGTACAATTACTTAAACTTTAAGCAATGTGGCTATAAATAGTTAGTTATAAATATTATAACATTATAAAGTAGTAATAAAATATTCATGTATTCAACAAAATCAAATCTCCAACTATCTTCAACAAATAAATGAAGGTTGTGATGCAGTAACGCTCATTTATTTTCTGATAGAAGGGATAACAACCATAGAGATCATCTAATATAATCATAACCACTCTTTCTTTCACTTGGGCCATATTATATTTAGGCCCATGTTGCTATTATAAATACTGTTGTTCTGCTGTAAGAAACTATCCTGTTTTTTGCATTTCAATAAATAAAACATTCTCTGTTCAAATCTTAATATGGTATCAGAGCACACTGCTTAACAGCACAAGATCAAAGGAAGTTACAAGAGAAAGATAGTAAAGCTTCTCCATCAGTGATTCTTCATCATTTGGAAAATCATTCATACCCATCAGATTGTATAATCATCATTTGGGTAAAACAAGTTTATCTTCTCAAATCTAATGTCTTGCCAAGCAATATACTGGCTGCATTCAGATCTTCATTAAACATAAACTTGTTCAAGAAAGCAGCAGAAATCAGATTCAAGAAAACAGAAAATCATCACAGCAAATTTGAAAACAAGATTAGTGTCACGCCAAGATCCATCAGATAACACTCATCATCTAGATCTGGCTGCATCATACCTGTTTTTACTAACTTCTTGAGGATTTTCTTCTTCAAGAATCACATCTGAAGCCTTCTCTTTAGTTTAGACAGAGATTATTCATCATGACTGATGATCAATCAGCGACCTTTGATAATGCCACTTATGAGCAGCATTCTGATTCAACAACAAAGCTAATCAAATCAGTCACAAGCCCAAAGAGCCAACTTATTACAGTTCATCTTGATGAAAATAACTATCTGTTGTGGAAATTGCAGATTGAAACTGCAATGCAGGGTTATGGCCTTGAAGGTTTTCTTCTTGGCACAATACCAACTCCATCAAAGTTCATCAATGTCCAAGAAAATAAAATAGTTAGCAATGAAGAATATGTCAAACATCACAGGCAAGATAGACTGATATGTTCCTGGTTATTATCATCTATAAACACCAATCTTTTATCACATGTTATTGGATGCAAATCTGCTTGTGAAATTTGGTCAACCATTGAAAAAGTTTTCAATAGTCAATCAGCAGCAAAAGTTATGTATCACAAGAGACAGCTACAAAACATCAGAAAGGAAAATGGTTCTATGAGAGAATATCTATATAAAATCAAAACAATCTGTGATTTGCTTGAGGCTGCAGGCCACAAAGTATCTGATTCTGAATAGATTTTAACTATATTAAATGGTTTGAGTGATGAATATGAAGCCGTGGTGGCAGTTATCTCATCTCATAAGGTCTTACCATCAGTGGATGATGTTCACTCTATACTACAGGCTCATGAGGCCAGGATAGACAATAAGAGACCTCAAGAATCTGAGTTTGCTATCAATTATACCACCAACACAAGAAACAAGAATCAAAACATCAATAAAAGTGATAAACAATCACAGAGAGGAGGATACTCCAATAGATCAAGGGGAAGAGGCAGGTACAACAACAACAATAGACCAAAAAAATGAATGAGATAAGCTATCTTCTGTTCTGAAAACCCTCAACAAGAACATGTGCAAGATGACTGCTGGTATCCAAACTCAGGGGCTACAAACCACATAACTAATAATCTAGACAATCTGAATCTTGGCAACATGGAGTATAGAGGTAAACAATCAATTTGCATGGGGAATGGTAAGTGCATCAAAATCTCTCATGTTGGTAATGCTTTTATTAAAGGAAAGAAACAATTATTCTTGCACAATTTGTTAAGAGTACCAAAGATCAAGAAAAATCTTATAAGTGTGTCTCAATTTGCTAATGATAACAAGGTTTACTTTGAATTTTACCCTAAATATTGCCTTGTCAGAGACATACTAACTAAAGACATTTTATTGCAGGGTGATGTTGAAAAAGGCCTTTATAGGTTTAAATCTGTCAGCTATACAAGTCCCACAAAAAAGGAAAACTGTTGTAATCAATGTGAAAAGACAAACTGCAATAGAGCATTTGATCTTTGGCACTGCAAACTTGGTCATCCAAGTGTAAAAATTGTTAAACAAATTCTTACTGAAAACTGTATATCTTATGATGATATTTCTCTTCCTTATGTATGCACACACTGTCAAATGGGTAAGAGTCATAAATTGCCATTTAATGACTCCCTAACCAAATACTCTAAACCCCTTGAACTTATTGCTACTGATCTTTGGGGACCAGCACCAATATGCACAGATTATGGATATAAATACTATATATCATTTGTTGATGCACACACAAGATACACTTGGATATATTTCTTAAAGAATAAATCTGAAACACACAGTGTTGTGATCAGATTTATTACTATGGTTGAAAAGCAACTAAATTCACATGTTAAAATCATTCAATCTGATGGTGAAACTGAATACAAAACCCTTAAGGACTATTTTGAAAAAAAGGGGAATAATTCATAGGACCACATGTCCCTACACATCTGAACAAAATGGTCTAAGTGAAAGAAAGCATAGACACATAGTTGATTCTGGGCTTAGTTTATTAGCTCATGCTAACTTACCTCTAAAATTCTGGCCTGAAGCATTTAACACTGCAGTCTATCTTATAAATAGACTGCCAACCAGAATCTTAGAAAACAAAAGTCCCATTGAAAAACTACAAGGGGTAAAACCAGATTATTATAGTTTAAAAACTTTTGGATGTCTATGTTTTCCATACTTGAGGCCATACAACAGTAATAAATTGAACTTTAGATCAAAACCATGTACTTTTCTTGGGTACACTACAAATCAAAAAGGATATAAATGTCTTGATGACAGTGGAAGACTGTTTATTAGTAGACATGTTGTTTTCAATGAAAGTATTTTTCCCTTTAAAGATTCTAAAGTGAAAACAACAAGTAAAGTTTACAATCCATATATTTCTATACCTGAGTTACCCATATATTATGAGAAGGGGCATTTCACCATAAGGACAAACTTTGCAGTCCAATTAGTTTCTAGGACACACATTCAAAGAAATTATTTTCAAGGCCAAAGTCAGCATAATAATTACTTTCAAGGACAAAGTCAGCAGTCCAATTACTTTCAAGGACATAATTTCATAGGTTTTTAGGCTCTAGAAACTAATTATTTTAAGTTTTGTCCTTGAAAGTAATTATTTCAGTTGTGTGTCCTAGAAACCAATTCCACTTGCTAAAGAGGCCCTTGTGGCTAATTTCCACTTATGAGAATGAGAATTCAGCAGAGGCAAGGAGGACTACTGATGATCACCAAAATCCCACAGTGTCTGCTCAACAAAATCATGAGTGGACAGATGATCTCAGTCATGCCAGTCATTCACCTGCATAATCATCAAACACAACAGATGAAAATGAGCAATGTCAGCAAGACAACTTAAGTGTCAAATCAAATCAAGACAGAACAGAAGACTTACCTCACACTGAAGTCTCTGTCAGACCAAGTCATCCTATGATAACTAGAGCCAAAACTGGCATCTTCAAACCAAAAGTTTATATGGCCAACTCAAATACAGATGAGCCAACTTCTTACGAACAAGCTGCAAAGAACAACAACCGGAAGACAGCAATGGATGAAGAGTATAATGCTCTTATAAAAAATAGAACATGGGATCTTGTATGTCCACCAGCAAACAAAAACATGGTAGGATGTAGATGGACATATAGGATAAAAAGAAATCCAGATGACATCATAAATAAATACAAAGTCAGACTTGTGGCCAAAGGATATACCCAACAGTATGGATTTGATTTTACAGAAACCTTTTCTCCAGTTGTGAAGCCTACAACTATAAGGCTTATTCTTTCTATTGCTCTATATAAAGGCTGGGATATAAGGCAGTTAAATGTCAACAATGCATTCCTAAATGGAATATTGGAAGAGGAAATTTACATGAAACAACCACCAGGTTATGAGCAGAATGAAAACCTTGTGTGTAAATTGAACAAGGCAATTTATGGCCTTAAACAAGCACCAAGAGTATGGTTTGATAGACTGAAATCAACCTTAATGGCAATAGGATATCAGTCTACCAAATCAGATACTTCTTTGTTCATAAAACTTACTCAATCATCAACTATTTATATATTAATCTATGTTGATGATCTAATTATTACAGGTGATAATCAGGATGAAATGGACAAAATCATTTGCTATCTAAACAAGCAATTTTCAATTAAAGATCTTGGGCATCTCAGTTATTTTCTGGGAATTGAAGTGAACAAAGTGTGAAAGTCAGAAATAATACTGGGTCAAAGAAAGTACATATCTGAACTACTTGCAAAGACAAATATGGATGGAGCTAATGCTATGTCTACTCCAATGATAAGCAATCAGAATTTATTAAAAAACAGGGGAGAAGCCATAGACAATATTAAACAATATAGAAGTGTTATAGGAGCATTACAATATGCTACTATAACACGACCAGATATTGCATTTAGTGTTAACAAACTCTCTCAATTTATGCAGAATCCACTGGATGAGCACTGGAAGGCAGCCAAGAGGATTCTCAGATATTTAAAAGGGACTATAAATCATGGATTATCACTTAAAGCTTGCAACAACCTCAACATAACATGATATGCAGACGCTGACTGGGCTACAGACCTAGATGATCGGAAATCTGTCACTGGATACTGTATATTCATTAGAGAGAACTTAATATCATGGAGTTCAAAAAAGCAGCCAACTATCTCAAGATCTAGTACAGAAGCAGAGTATAGGAGTGTAGCAAGTGCTATTGCCGAAGTGATGTGGTTACAATCACTATTAAAGGAACTAAAGTTAGACTCAAATATCAAGACAACACTTTGGTGTGACAATCAAAGCACCGTTTATATGGCAGCAAATCCTATACTACACTCAAGGACCAAACACATTGAAATAGACTTATATTTCGTTCGAGATCAAGTGCTAAAAGAAAATTTGCAAGTTAACCACATACCTGCTGCCTATCATAAGGCAGATACACTCACCAAATCACTGTCGAAGAAGAACTTCGTAAAGTTCAGATCTGAACTAGGAATCAAAGAGAACCAAGCCTCTTCTCAACTCAGATCATCAGACTCTTCACAAAGCAACAAACTGAAGGAGAATCAGTCTCAAAGCTGCCACCTTGCACTCAAATCAGATAATCGAGACAACTCAAGTCTTCGAGAAATACATTAGTATGTCTCAAATCAGAAGAAGAAAGGAAAGAAGACTGAAGCAGAGAAGAATTTCATCAAAAACTGAATATCGCTCGAAGTAGTCTTACAAACCCTAACCCTAGAAATCGAGATAGGGTTCGAAGGGGGGAAAAATGAATGAGATAAGCTATCTTCTGTTCTGATATATCACTAAGTCTTGGTAGATCTCAGCCATAGATATCACTGAGTCAATCAGAGCCACTCGTCTATTATTAGTCTTTGGGCCGAACCAATCTAGCCCATATGTAATGCTATATATAAATCTGATTGTAACTGTTATTGTATTATCTTGTAAAAAAAGAACTCTATGCTTCATAGAAACTCAAATAAAATACAAAACCATTCTTTTCCTTCATTTAGTAATATATTCTCTGTTCACGTTTCTTTTAACCAAGATGCCAAATCTGTGAAAAAGTTGGGCATACAGCTGTAAAATGCTACTTTAGATACTCAAATCAGAATAACAACAATTCAAGAAATGATAATCACAGCGTCAATGTGGCTCAAGCAGGCTCTAGCAGTCAAGCAGACAACAAAGATCACTGCTCAAGTGAAAATGGTCAACCAGGACATGTGCATGATGACTACTGGTATCCTGACTCAGGGGCAACTAACCATATAACTAACAACTTAGAAAACTTAAATCTTGGCAACAAGGAGTATAGAGGTAAACAGTCTATCTGCATGGGCAATGGTAAGTATATAAAAATTTCTCATGTAGGAGGTGCTTCTATTAAAGGAAAAAGACAATCGTTCTTACACAACTTATTAAGAGTGCCAAAGATTAAAAAGAATCTTATAAGTGTATCTCAATTTGCCAATGACAATAAAGTTTACTTTGAATTTTATCCTAAATACTGCCTTGTTAGAGATATACTAACTGAGAGTGTTTTATTGCAGGGTGATGCTGAAAAGGGATTATATAGATTTAAGTCTGTCAACTGTACCAATTCTACAAAGGAGCAAAACTGTTGCAATCAGTGTGAAATGAAAAACTGCAGTAGTATATTTGATCTTTGGCATCGCAAACTTGGTCATCCTAGTACTAAAGTTGTTAAACAAATTCTTACTCAAAATTCTATATACTGTGATGATGTTTCTCTTCCTTATATATGTACACACTGTCAAATGGGTAAGAGTCACAAATTGCCATTTGATGACTCCTTAACCAAATATTCAAAACCTCTTGAACTTGTTGCTACTGATCTTTGGGGACCAGCATCAACATGTTCAGATTATGGTTATAAATACTATATATCCTTTGTAGATGCTTATACAAGATACACCTGGATATATTTCTTAAGAAATAAATCTGATACTTATAAAGTTGTGTTAGATTTTATTATTATGGTTGAAAAATAATTTAGTTCACATGTTAAAGTTTTACAATCAGATGGTGGAACAGAGTACAAACCCCTTAAGGATTACTTTATCAAAAAGGGAATAATTCATAGAATTACATGTCCCTATACATTTGAGCAGAATGGCTTAGTGGAGAGAAAACATAGGCACATAGTTGATAAAGGGCTTAGCTTATTAGCTCATGCAAGCTTACCTCTAAAATTTTGGCCTGAAGCCTTCAACACTGCAGTCTATCTTATTAATAGACTGCCAACCAAAATTTTAGAGGATATAACCCCCATTGGAAAATTACAAGGGGTAAAGCCAGATTACTATAGTTTAAAAACCTTTGGGTGCTTATGTTTTCCATACTTAAGGCCTTATAACAACAATAAGCTAAGCTTCAGATCAAGGCCATGTACATTTCTTGGGTATGCCACCAATCAAAAAGGATACAAATGTCTAGATGTAGTGGAAAACTTTTTATTAGCAGACATGTTGTATTTAATGAAAATACATTTCCTTTTGAAAATTCAGAAGTGAAAACAACAAGCAAGGTATATAATCCTAGTGTATTAATACCTGAACTGCCTATATATTCTGAGAATGAGAATCAAACAGAGGTGAAGAGGACTACTGGAAATCATCAAACTCATCATGTAGTCTCTGTTCAGCAAAATTCTGATTGGATTGATGATCCCAGTCCTGCCAGTCAATCATCTGCAATTTCAACAAATGAAGAAAGTCAAAAAACTCAAGATCAACAAACTGACTAAAATGACAATACTGGTCATGATAATACTGACAGCGTACCTCATACTGATTCCACAGTCCAATCAAGTCATCCAATGATCACTAGAGCTAAAAGTGGTATCTTTAAGCCAAAAGTGTACATTGCCAACACTAGCCTTGATGAACCATCAAGCTATGAGCAAGCTGCAAAGCACAATAACTGGAGAGCAACAATGGATGAAGAGTATAATGCTCTTATAAAAAACAAGACATGGGATCTTGTATGTCCACCAGCACATAAAAATATTGTTGGATGTAGGTGGACATACAAGATAAAAAGAAATTTTGATGGAACCATCAGTAAATATAAGGCAAGACTTGTTGCCAAGGGTTATACCCAACAGTATGGGTTTGACTTTACTGAAACTTTTTCTCCAGTAGTCAAACCCTCTACTATAAGACTCATACTCACAGTTGCACTTCACAAAGGTTGGAGAATAAGGCAACTAGATGTCAACAGTGCCTTTCTAAATGGCATATTAGAAGAAGAGATCTATATGATGCAACCACCTGGCTATGAACAAAATACAAACCTTGTGTGCAAACTAAATAAGGCAATATATGGCCTCAAACAAGCACCAAGAGTATGGTTTGACAAACTGAAATCAACTTTAATATCAAATGGATATCAGTCTATCAAATTAGATACTTCATTGTTCATTAAAGCCAGCCAGTTATCAACTATTTACATTCTAATCTATGTTGATGATCTTATAATTACAGGTAACAATCAAGATGAAATCAATCAAATTATCTACCATCTAGATAAGCAATTTTCAATCAAAGATCTTGGAGACCTCAGTTATTTCCTAGGAATTGAAGTTCACAGAGCAACAAATTCTGAGATAACATTTTGTCAAAGGAAATACATATCAGAACTACTGGCCAAAACAAAAATGGAAGATGCAAAACCCATGCCAACACCAATGATAAGTAATCAAAGCTTATCAAAAAACAGGGGAGAAGCCATAAATAATACTAAACAATATAGAAGTGTTATAGGAGCATTACAATATGCTACTATAACACGACCTGATATTGCATTCAGTGTTAACAAACTCTCTCAATTTATGCAGAATCCACTGGATGAACACTGGAAAGCAATCAAGAGGATTCTCAGATACTTAAAGGGAACAATAAATCATGGCTTATCTCTTAAAGCTTGCAAAAATCTTAATCTAACTAGATACGCAAATGCTGACTGGGCCATGGATTCAGATGACGGAAAATCAGTCACTGGATACTGCATATTCATTGGTAAAAACTTGATATCATGGTGTTCAAAAAAAACAATCAACTATCTCAAGGTCTAGTACAGAAGCAGAGTATATAAGTGTAGCCAGTGCAACAGCCAAAATTATGTGGCTACAATCAGTTTTGGATGAATTAAAGTTGAAATCAGATATCAAGCCAACAATGTGGTGCGACAATCAATGTACTGTCTATATGTACAGATAATCCTATACTACACTCTAGAACAAAACACATTGAGATAGATCTACACTTCGTTCGTGATCAAGTCATAAAAGGAAACTTACAAGTTAATCATTTACCTGCCACCTACCAGAGAGCCGATACCCTCACCAAGTCCTTGTCAAGAAATAACTTTGTGAAGTTCAGGTCAGAACTGTTAGTGACTGAAATTCAGCCCTCTCGAGCTCAACAAGCCAGGTCTTCACCAAATCGAAGAGCAGAAGAAGAAGGAACATCAAAGTAACCAACTTGCTCTCGACTCAAAGCATAACTGCTCAGATCTTCGAGAAATCGAAGAGCAGAAGAAGAAGGAACATCAAAGTAACCAACTTGCTCTCGACTCAAAGTATAACTGCTCAGATCTTCGAGAAATCGAAGAGAAGAAGAAGAAGGAACATCAAAGTAACCAACTTGCTCTCGATTCAAAGTATAACTGCTCAGATCTTCGAGAAACTCAAGAGAACAACTCAAATCAGACATCAAGAGGGCATAGAAAAAGGGAGCGATGAGAATTTATGAACTGCATCAACTCAATCAGAGAATCAAGTGATTTCGTCTCACAAACTCTAACCTTAGAAATCGGGTTAGGGTTCGAAGGGGGGAAATAAATGAAGGTTGTGATGCAGTAACGCTCACTTATCTTCTGATAGAAGGGATAACAACCGTAGAGATCATCTAATATAGTCATAACCACTCTTTCTTTCACTTGGGCCATATTATATTTAGGCCCATGTTGCTATTATAAATATTATTGTTCTGCTGTAAGAAACTATCCTGTTTTTTGCATTTCAATAAATAAAACATTCTCTGTTCAAATCTTAATATCAACACTCCCGTGCTGTGTTGAATAAAAAGTTTGAAGCAAATATTGAAGCTCGTGCACATTAGAGCATCTTCAACCATAGTGTGAGTACATTATAATTTGTGTGCGAGTCATTATTTAACATTTTCTATTAAATTGTTGTCTCCAATGCTAATGTTTTTTTGTTGATGTAATTGAAAATCACTTACATTATCCTTTCTAACGTTTAGTTCTAGACATTCAACCCTAAATAACACATCATTTTTTATCTCTCCACTAGTGGATTTTAACTGAAATATTTTTTTCTTCTAATTATAAGAAAATTACATCTAAGCATTTTTTATGTATCTACACTTTTACATTGGATAAAAAACATAACTCATGAATGTTGAGTGCTTTCACATCCTCTTAACAATGTGTATTAACCTTTGCCATATAGATTTTAGATGACAATACATCAAATATGGATTGAAGATGCTCTTATTGGTTCTGACTTAGCATGTTCTAACGCTTTGGTAGTTTGACGATTTATGAATTTTTGTTCAAAATTTCATTATAAAATAATGGTTGTGATCTTTATGTACACTTTGATGGTAAATAGCTACATTCAACGAGTAGATTCATGCAAAGTCTAACTGCAAAGTCCAATGAATATGTAAGAAATATTTATTGAGTTGCAATAATTTATATAAATGCTGGTCTGTGATCCATTTAGAAGTTCTTAAAATCTGTGAGTAACTACAGTTTTTTATTTTATTTTTAAAGTCAAGTTCAATATAAATAAATAAAAATAGTTGTTTTGTGCGATGGTTTGTGACATAAAATTATCTACATCATACTTGTAAACATGATTGGTATCTGATCAGTCTCAAATAAATTAATTACATATATATATATGTATGTATGTATGTAATTAATTCGAGATTGATTTGATACCGCATTTCCATCTTTAAAATTCGGTCTTTAAAATTATTTGCGATCGAATTTCTGTTTATAAATTTTGAGACTGTAATTTTGATCAGAAATCCTTTTTAAGATTTGGGAATCAAAGATTGAAGGTTTCAGTATCTAATCGGCCATTGAACTTTAGCTAACGACCGAATTGCTTAGTTAGAGACTGAATTTACTAGTCCCTATATTGATGTTTTTTTAGTAATGTGATTGTTGTGCACTTTGTGAAATCGGGTACTTCTACCAGATACTTTTACCAACCTTGGTTGATATTCTACATTTAGAACAAAATTGTAGATTATCATACCAAATCCATTAGTTGTCATACCTCCTCTGCAGTTTTTCCATATTCATTTCCTTAACTTAATTCTCCAAAAAAACAACTACTATTGGTTTATATTTGTTAAGTATATATTTTTTACATTCAACTGCCTTGGTGGGTTGTTTAAACCCCTCACATTCGAACTGATTAGGATCATTTTCTTTTGGTGATTCTGCTTCTAGTGTTCAGAGCTAAAGCAGCAGCCTTCTTTGTTCCATTTTGAGTGTTTTCCTTTGAATTAATTGTGGTTTTTTCATTTGCTTTTCCCAAAGCTTTTTTCATTACCGGTTGTTTGTGAATTACTACTATCGGACAATCGACTGTTTGTCAACTAAGAGCTAAATCGGTATGTTTATGGAGATGGTGGTAATATTTTGACTTTAGCAATAGCGTTAAAGCATATTTCACCAAATAAAATCCATAATATTTTGTCCCGAGCAACATGTTCTTAATCGGATATGTTGTGTGTGTTCATATTATATATATGTATATGTTGCAGCAAGTAATTCTATAAAATACATTGTGAATTGGTTAAATATTGACAATCCCTAGTATGTTGTATGATATGAAATTTCATTTTACTTTTTTATCTAGATAAAGTGAAAGAAAATGTAAAGATGCAATTAGCACCATATTTATACCTTAGTAGTGAATTAGTTGGGTGTCATTTACTTATTTTCTTTGTCATATGCTATGTCTAGCGTCAGGGCCGGCCCAAACACATTCAATGCCCTAGGCCAATAAAAAAAATGTTTTTATTGCCCTAAAATTTAATAAACAACAATACAC
This sequence comes from Allium fistulosum, assembly GCA_030737815.1. NCBI lineage: Eukaryota > Viridiplantae > Streptophyta > Magnoliopsida > Asparagales > Amaryllidaceae > Allium > Allium fistulosum. The sequence continues at coordinate 908,058,339 of CM060903.1, forward strand.
TTAAATGTATGAAACAAAATGTAAATTCTATGATAGAAAGTTAACATTGATTACAAAATAGTAGACAAATCATTTAGATCACATACAAAAAAACTAAATGTCAACTTGATATGAAAATACATAAGTAGACATTAACGGAAGCAACTTCTTCTTGCATTTTTTAAGGCAAACTCATCTATTATCTCTTCATAGTTAAGCATATCCAAGTACTCATTTTCAATTGAAATCATAGCTAGTCCACTTAATCTCTCTTGCGACATGGTAGTTCGCAGATATGTTTTAATTAATTTCAATTTTGAAAAGCTTCTTTCCGCCGAAGCAACCGTAACTGGAATAGTCAATAGGATTCGATAAGCAACCCAAACATTGAGAAATCCACTTACATCTCGATAAAACCTCAAGAAATTAAGAATACCAATTGATGTAGTAATTTCCGATGGTAGAATTTCTTTTAATTGTTGAAGCTCATAAAACAACTCATTACCACAAATATCTTTCTCTTCCTCATGTGTTAAAAAATCTTCCAAATTCATGCAATAGTCCTTCAATTTATCATCATCAACATTTTTGAATTTCAAGTTTAGCAAAAAGCCAAAAATTCCTTCATAATGTTTAAATTGCTCAAACCGATCTCTAAGTGAAGTTAAAGCTTGATCCATTATCTGTAGAAAATAAGTAACTCTAAAAGTTTCCTCTGGAGATTGTCTATTATAATTCTCTACGATGTCTTCATCAAATTGCTTTTTCCTATGCACAATTCTCTTTTCAAAAAATTTAGGATCAATGCCAACATCATTTGCAATTTCTTTAGCCTCCTCCATCATGGGTTCAAATCCATCTTCTCTAAATTTTTCAAAAAAAGTTACCAGCTCTTCAATTTTGGAGATTGCATCTTCAATATGCATTTCCTCTCATTGAAGTATTTTACTTACTCGATTAATATTGTCTAATATCTTATACCAAATACACAAGCTAATTAGAAACTCGAAATTTTCCAAAGTATTTTGGCACAATCCTTTTGCCTCCATCATCACAACATCCTCTTTAGAGTTATTTGCAATATCAATCAAAGCATCTCTTAGTTCCGATGATTGAAATCTTATTGCTTTAACACTTTCAATATGACTTTCACAACGGGTTGCAGATAATGGTTTTGGAGTCAAACCTTTCACATGACTTCGGAGTATTTCCCACCGATGAGTTGAGCCAGAAAATAAAGTATAAATCTTTTGCACATACGCAAAAAAGTTTCTGGCTTTTATACATGATTTCGCCATATCACATAATGTAAGATTTAGACTATGACATCCACATGAAATGTAGAAAGCTCTAGGATTTACATCAAGTAGTCTTTTTTGCACCCCTTAATGTTTACCTATTACAAATTCAATAAAATTAGTTAACATAATAGTTAATAGTTTAAAATCAAGTTTAAGAGTATTAAATTTAATAATTTACCTTTCATATTCGAACCATTATCATACCCTTGTCCTCTCACATCATTAATATCAAGTTTAAGATTATCCAAAACATTTTCAAGTTCTTTAAAAAGACCAAGTCCGGATGTATCGTCGACGGTTATGAATCCAAGAAAGTATTCTTCCACATTGATATCACTTGCATCGTCAACATTCACACATCTTATAATAATGGACATTTGCTCCTTATGACTTAAATCCGGAGTGCAATCAAGGATGATGGAGAAATATTTTGCTTTCCTTATTTTTGCAAGCATTGTTATTTTGATCTTGTTGGCCAACAAACTTATCAATTCATTTTGAATTTTATGGCTAAGATAATGATGATTTATTTCGTTGTTTACCACACGTCTAAGATGGTCTTCCATAATTGGATCAAATTCGGCCACAAATTCTATAAGTTGACAGAAAAGCCCATTATTTTTCTCATAAATCTTCTCATTTGATCCACGAAATGGCAAGTTATTTCCAGAAAGTGTTTTGACAATGCCAATTATACGCACACGTACTTTTTTCCAACGTTGTCTCTCTTGGTCAATTTGAGCTTCCATTGCTTTATCAATTGTTTTCTTTTGTTGAAGTCCCTTATACAAATCAACCCATTTTATAAGATTTGCATTGTGTGATGGATTACTTTCATGCTCTCTTAACTTTTTAGATAAATTATGCCAATCATTGCATCCTTCACCGGCCAATTGAGATACCTTTTGTGTATGCTTGAAAAGTTTGCAACAAAAACAATAAACTTTATCACATTCATTTGAATATACAAGCCATTTTCTTTCATGCTCTTCTCTACGTGGATAGCCGCCAATGTAATGTTTAGAAGAAAAATGTCTACCATCAATCTTGCTTCTTGGAAATACATCATTTTCTTTTAAAACCTTAATCGGACCATGTTGAATTAGCATAATTCTTTTGGCATCACTAATTATTCCCCATAATCCCGGATCATAATTAACATCAACGTCTTTTCCAAGATCAATTGTGGTTGTATCATTACCGTCTTCATCAAAAGAATTGCCAACATCTTCATTATTTTCATCCTCCATAACTTCTACAATATGTTGATTGTCAATTTCTACATCAACATTTTCATTTATAGGCTCTTCATCATTGTCAATATTGATATTTATATTCTCATCCACCTCCCAATTGGTTTCTTCAATTTGACTTGAAGTTTGAATTTTTTTATTTCTTGCTTGAAATAAATTTGATATTGAGCCAACTAACGACTTTGTTTCTTCATCTCTCCGTTGCTTTTTTTTTCTATTTTGATATCCAGAATTTTGTCTTCGATTCCTATCTCAAATTGTGATATAACACAATATTAATATAGCAAATTTCAATTGTGTATTATTTACGTTTTAATTGCATAACACAATAATTCAAATGTTTTGAATAAAAGTTTCATCAATTATTTTGAAAGAATTTTTTTAAAAAACAATCAATTGTTAACTAGCTAATTAGTAATTAACATCAAATAGCATAAAATAAATTATTAAGCAGCTAACCTGAATGAGGGGGCCCTGCGCTGCGGCACGGGTTCGGGTGCAATTTGGATTGTACCCGAAAAAAATATTTTTTGGAAATTTGTATTGTACCCGAATAAAGTTTAGTTAACATTTAACAGCCAATTCTTATGCAATTATATACAAATTAGTGAAATGACAAATCAAAAAATTAATTTAGGGATTATGGCATTTGATTTCTCTTAAGTTAACTAGTCTAGGATCTGAAAAAAAACAACAAACTAACATAATCGGTATAAAAAATTCAATTGTTTGCGACTTTCATTGTTATTCATATTTCAGAAACTAACAAAGTTATCAAAATCGGTATTCAATCAACAAACAATCAATACCCCATAAACTGATGATTAATAAACATAAACTCACATAATTTAGAAATTAGGATTTGGGAATTAGGGCAAGAGACAAATCGGCCTGACAAAATTGACGACGAAGCAGCGATGGACACCAGGACGAGGCAGCGAAGACGGACTTGAGGATTGAGGGCCTGAGGCGAAGCTGATTTGTCAGTTGAACGGAATTCGGTGTGGATAGCGGATTCGCGTTTTGCAGTATAGAATACGAAAATCGATTTTTTTTTTCGGTTTGTTGCCCCTGTGTGAAGTGTTGCCCTAGGCAAATGTATCTCTTGCCTATGTCTTGGGCCGGGCCTGTCTAGCGTATGTAGGGAGCATGAGAGAGAATTTTAGAGTAGGGTGCACTGATTACATGTGGATAACACATTTACTTAGTATAATGCACAACTTTCCTAAAACAAACAGTGAATTTATAAACTGGCCGTGTCTGGTACTGTGCTCTAAAAATCTCAAGAGCACAAAGGATAGTATGCATGGCCAAGGTGGTAAAACGTGCTTGCTTTCATTAATTTTAAGTTTCTTCTATCCTTTTAATATTGTTTGGCTAATTTATATGTACATATGTATTGTATTTGTAAACTGTATGCTTTGCAAGACATGGACCGGCGAGCCTTTATATTCTATTAAACTATAAAAAAGGCTAAAATTTAAACCTTTCTCTTGATGTTTAAAATATTGTTGATATGATAATGCATGAAACATTGATAAACTACAAGAGCGCATTAAGCAGAGCGCACGCAAACAAGAAGCAAACAAAGAAAGCTCAAAATGCAATACAACATAGAAGGGAACAAGTTGGAGAGAAGGATTCAGACTTGGCCAGGGCCTAAAACAACATGACAGACTCCTTTCTCGGTAATGGCGCCACCTTCGCTGCCGCAGTTCTGCACCAAATAGTTATAGTTGCTGTTAATGCAGTCCCTGCACTGTGGGTCTTGTATTCCTTGGTTGCAGTAAGCGCTTGTACCTTCTCCACCCCCACAGTAGTACCCTTCTGCTTTGTTGCCTGATAATATGATCACTAGACAAATTACCACGCTCATTTTTATCATTAATGAAGCCATTGTTCGATTATTTATTTTGAGTTAGGTTATTTGTTTTGTGAATGCTGAAACAAGAGGTTTATGTGCGAGTACTTAAAGGTGACGGTGGCCGGTTTATGACTTGTGGGAAGTGAGATTTATCTTGAAGAGTGACTTTTCTCATTTTGGCCTGAATTTACCGTTCGGCTATTAAATTGACATTTCTAGATGCTCCCTTTATTTTATTTGTTTACACTTCTATGTTTTCTCGCTTAGTTTTGGTCTTGTCTAATTCAATTTGTCTAACGTATCTTTATTTTATTTTAAACATTCTGATAATCTATATACGTCTTACTAGGGATCTTTTCTATGATAAAAAAAACTAGTCGCTTAGCTTTTAGTTTCCCTTTGTCCTTACCATATTCAGCTCCAGGCAGTCCTCTGCCGTCCATGGCATTGAATTCATCGAGTTCAATGTCTACACCTTCAGTGTCTTCCTAACATAAGTATCTTCCCACTTTATGATACAATTCTGTGAGATCCATTAGTGGGTCCCTTTCTAAAGCAACCTTGAAATCTGTAACGATCCATATTTTTAGCTATTTTAAATTATTAAATTTACGGTGGTTATTGGATAAAAATGGTTAGGAATAAAAATGTAGTTATTGGATATGAACTTGGATAAAATCTTGAAATAAACAATTTCGAAAATTTAGGAATTATTTACATTGAAATAAAATTACAATCAATAATTAGGATTGGAGCATAAGTGTTGAATTATTTAGATGGAAATAATTATTGATAACTAAATGCATTTGGAAATTTATGATTGTTAATAATTGTTGAATTATTTATTAATATGCTGATTTAATGGATAATTAAATTGTTTGAATTTAGTGAAAATTGGACTCACATCCCTAAAATCAAACGTAATACACAAAAACTCCTTCCGATTGAAATTATAAATCCGGTCCCTATTTTTAAATCGGCTTAATTCTTTTTCATAAATATATACCCTCGTTTATTTATTGCGGTTTTCAAATCTTCGTTTCCATTTATCAATCTACTTTCTGAAACATATAAATCATATTTTTGGTTTATTATGGCTTCAACTGAATAATTTCTATAACTATATGCAATAATTGCAGACATTTCTACAACTATACCATATAGTTGCAGAAATTTCTACAACTATACCATATAGTTGCAGAAATGTCTGCAACTATATGCAATAGTTGCAGAAATGTCTGCAACTATACGATATAGTTGAATTTCTGCAACTATATGCAATAGTTGCAGACTTTTCTACAACTATACCATATAGTTATAGAAATGTCTGCAATTATTTGCAAATTTTGTAAATTTGAAAAAAAATCGAAATTGTTCAAAAATTCCTGAATTGTGTGCAAATATTTGAAATAATTGCACATTTACTACAAATATGAATTTTTGGTATCAACAATGGATCTCATTTTAAAGATCATAAAATTTATGATTTTTTGGTGAAAACGGTATGTTGATCCGGATTTTGTACATAAAGTTATACGTGTTTGAAGTGTTAAAAAAATAAAGAGTATTTGGGTTTTTTTGCGTGCGCGAATTTGAAAATAGAGACCGAAAATGTAAGTTTTGTTTGTGAATGATATTTTCTCTATTTTGAAACTTATTAGGGATGTGAGCCAAACTTACCCTTGAATTTAAATATCGAAAATTATTCAAATAATTGAATCTTGTATTAAGTATGAATGAAAATGGCATCGAAAATTGATTTAATTTTTTTAAAATATGAATGAAGATGGTTAACATATAAAATTGAATATAAATGTGAATAATTAAAATTTGGGAATTTTATATTTTAATTAACGGGAAAAAAAGTCATTTTGGCAACTGTCTTGAATTTCAACGAAACCAGTTTCATCGGATCCATAATAGTGAGTTATTATAAGATTTCAAGTTTCGTAGCGATCAGACTTGTCGTTTGGCCGTGCGAGCTTGAAACGCGTAGAAATCAATTTAAGGAATTCGATAAAATAAATTGATTTTGAAAAGCTACCTTCCACATACGATCGAATTAGGTCTCGAAACTAGTTCCATTGTGTTCAGAATAGGGGTAAAACATTATAAACGCCAGCACTACAAGGGAGACAGCTCTTTCCAACGGCTCCAAGCCGTTGGCGGCCGTTGGTAAGCCGTTGGAAGCCGTTGGAAAGGCCGTTGGAATACATTTCAACGCCTTCCAACGGTTTCCAACGCCTCCAACGGCGTTATACCAACGTTTACCAACGGCTCATCTGGCCACGTGGCAAACTTCGTTGACCAACTTGTCGTTGGTTCGCCGTTGGAAAATGTTGGTTATGGCCGTTGGTAGCCGTTGGAAGCCGTTGCCTATAAATGACCAAATGGCCGTTGGTATCCGTTGGAAGCCGTTGGAAATCTGAAACTTTTTTTTTCCCCAGCAGCTCCTACTCACCTCCGGCCACACACAATATCATAAATATCAAAACTGCTCCATTTTGAGCGTATATCCAATAACAATCACATATATATAACCAAACACAATATAATAATCAAATCATATACATAAACAACCAAACCATCAAAACAAACTAAATTCTACATCCATCAAATTAGTTTCTACATCAAAACCAAACGTCATCCAAACCAACCGTCATCATATATACAAACAAAACACATAAAAAGCCATCACCAATCGTCATCCAAACCATCACCAAATGTTTAAGACATCCAAACACATCACCAAATGCCTAACACATCCAAACCATCACCAAATGTCTAACACCATACAACAATATATACAAACCATCACCACTCCACACATAAGAAAACATCTCAAACATACCTCAACTCACTCGCCAGCAGAACCACCGGAGGAAGGAAACCGCCCGTATTGCTCCATGAACTCCGCCACTTTATTGTTTAGCTGCTCCATTTGTTCTTCACGGCGGCGATCGCGGTCTTGAGCCTTATCTTGAGCCCTCTGGTAGTTCTTCTGCACTACGTCAACCTGTAAATATTAGTAAATATGTGTAAATATATGTGTAAATACGTTTAAATATTTACTCTAGCTAAGCTCACATCTAAAGTGTTTATATATATGATATCGAAATGAACATGCTTCATAAAAATTATTTTAAATTTAAATTAAATTACCGATTGGCTTCCAAATCCAAAGCGCCTTCCGTGGGTCGCTGGATCCATGACAGACTCAAATATTGCGTTCTCCTCATCAATGGTCAACTCTACTCTTCCGATGTCCTGGAGCATCAATGTCCGTGCGTCCTGAAACTTTTCCTAGTATGCAAAATACAATTGAATTTAGATAATGCTATTTTAATAGACTTAAAACTTTTAGTTCATTATCTTATACTTACATATGCGGTCCTTGCTTTGTCATTACTTTCCCAGGTGTACGAATATGAGCCTGAATCGTCAATCTGAGTCACCGCATGCGTATGCGCAAATACATCCCAACGACTGACAGGACCACCGCGCTGTCTTTCCTGAAATATGCACATATAAATATATATATTAAATATTTTTATATAAATGTTTATCTTAATTAATAAATATACCAAGTCCTCGCGGTGATGCTGGAATGACTTAGAACCACCGCGATGTGTGACGAGGTTCTTGCTCCTGTTAGCAGAATTCCTAGTTGACTCTTTCTGCAAATTTAAGTTGAAAAAAAAATTGTTTTATAGTTTTAATTTAAATATTATTTGCGTAGAACAATTTAAATTAAATATATGCTAAATTTACCTGAAATTCCTCATTGGCCCACCAGCGGATAAACTGTTCCCACACAACAGCGCTCATCCAATTTGGCTTGCTTCCACTTGATTTCACAGCATTTAAAGTCTCCCTGTAGTTCTTTGCAATTTTACTCTGCCAATGACGCTGTACAACGGAAAGATCTGCATCCTGGATGTCCACATGGCCCTGCACGTTTGATTACATAAGAGTTATATAGTTTTTATGCGTAGTGTAAACATGATTAGATATTTAAACCTAACAAGTAATATCACTCATACCAAAAAGTCCTTCCAAATAGCTTCCTTCACGTTCTCTGGAATCAAGGACCATTTGGGCCAACATTCATTCATCCGACTCTGGTATGCACGCTTAGATAATGAAAGAACTATATTTGATGGCTCTAACGTAAAACCACTGTGTTTAACAGGAAAAAAAACATTTACTATTTAATGACTACTATACTTATAATAGACTGTACGAGAATAAAATTGAATTTTGAAACTTAATACTTACCCAGATCCGTCGGCTTTTGGCTTTAGCCAAATTGCAGTGCGTGGCATCTCCTCTGATGGACCAGCGCGATCACGATCTGCAAGACGAATAGTCCCTCTCTGTGAAGAGGAGGGAGACCCAGAATGTGTAGACCCAGATCGTCTACGTGAAGACATATCTATAGAACATGTTACAAACAAACATTATATGAGAACATTAAATGACTATATGTAAAACATACATTATGGCATAACATAAGAAGAGTACGTGACACATATCATACATTAGCATAACATTTTTAATGAAAACATTATAATGTTAAATATAATTACCTTCAAAATGTAGATTATTGATCAGTCCTCGCCAGTTTCGGTTTCAGACTCTGTTTCGTACTCTATATTTTGTTCCTCTGTACTCTCAAATGCTTCAATTAATGCATTTGAATCATCGTTTAGAGGTCCAAAATCTGTTTGATCATCTGTTATTATTATTCCTCTACTTTCCTCGATATCTGCTTGATAAGCTTGTTCATCGGGAATGTTCCGTCCATCAAATGTAAATCTTTCCTTTGTTTTAAAAACAGCCGACCAATTTACTTTATCTCTTCTTAGAGATGGGTAAGAAGCATAATAAACTTGAAGAGCTTGTTTGACAAGTACAAAAGGATCGTAGTTATGATAATGCGAAGTTTGTTTTATTTCTATAAGATTATATTTTGGATGCACGTTTATTCCAGAACCTGGAACGTTGCTGAACCAGTTGCATTTAAACAAAAATACTTCTTCTGCAGGTCGTGTGAAATACGACAATTGCAAAACTTGGGTTAGCACGCCATAAAAATCATATATATGATCATTTGGATCATCACTACCTTTAACAAATACACCAGTATTGTTAGTTAATTTTTCAGCACCGTATTTTTTGGTATTAAATTTATATCCATTCACAAAGAATATTGGATAGGTCTTGACTATCCTTTTTGGTCCCAAAGCTAAATGTTTCAATCCTTCGTCTACAACACCATTTGTCGTATCAAAAACGTACTTAGAAAACCATTTAGAGAATTCTTTGCTGATATCTCCGTTCGGATGTTGTGATTCGTAAATACTGCAATTATACAAGAAATGTTATATTTTGATTAAGATACATGTGTGCATATTTGTATATTTATTAATTAAGATACAAGAAATGTTACATATATAAGTATATTACCTAACAAATGGTGCAACTTCAGCACAGTTGAGAAGAATATATGTGTGTGCTACGTGATAATCTCTGTCATCCAACCATACTTCCACACATTTACCAGAAGGCCGACCATGCTTTTTAAAAATAGATATAGTCGATTGACAATCATCTTGATCAATGCCTTCATCATTACGCGGAGCACTTTTAAATGATATGTTCACATGGTCACTAAAATAATGAGAGAAAAAAAATGAAGCTTCTTCTTCAATGTATGATTTGCAAATCGAGCCTTCAACTCGAGCTTTCTGCCTCACTTTTTTCTTTAGATGATTTAAATATCTATTTCAAATTATTTTAAATCAATTTTTTTATACATATAATTAAACCAATATTTAATGAACTAAATATGAATATACCTTTCAAATGGATACATCCATCCATATTGCACAGGCCCTCGAAGACGTGCTTCAAATGGAAGATGAATAGGTAAATGCTCCATAACATTGAAAAAACCAGGAGGAAATATTTTTTCCAATTTGCATAGCAATATCGGGATTTCTTCCTCAAGTTTACGTAGACGATCAACTTTTAATGTAGTAGAACAAATCTCTTTATAAAACAGACTAAGTTCTGTTAGAACAGTCCAAACTTTTACGGGCAATAGTTCTTTAAAAGCGACGGGTAATAAATTTTCCATCATAACATGACAATCATGACTTTTCATCCCGCTAAGTTTATTGTTCTTATAGTCCACACATCTACGAAGATTAGAAGATATACCATCCGGGAATCTTAATCCTTCCACCCATTTTAAAAATATTTTAACTTGATTATTGTCTAGCTCATAGCACGCTTTTGGCTTTTTTGTTTCATTTGGTTTCATATGAAGCTCAGGACGATTACATAATACTTCGATATCACGCCTTGATTTCAAATCATCTTTCGTCTTCCCCTTGACATTCAAAACTGTATTAAACACATTATCAAACACGTTTTTCTCATTGTGCATCACGTCAATATTATGACGAATCAGGAGATTTTTCCAATAAGGCAACTCCCAAAATATGCTTTGTTTGCACCAGTTATGAATCGATGATTTACCTTGAATTTCAATTTGCTTTCCGGTTTCATGTATTTTTGGATAATCCTTTACAAGTTCATAAATATCTTCGCTTGACCAAACTGTAGGTGCGCTTAAAGTTTCAACTCTATTAGCTGTAAAGTTTTTCTTATCTCTTCTAAATGGATGATTAACATGAAGAAAATATCGATGACAGTCAAACCACGAAAAAAAATTTCCATGAGGTAAAGGAAATGCTCTTGTTTCTTCCATGCAGTAAGGACAAGCTAGGCGACCAGCCGTACTCCAACCTGAAAGCATTGCATACGCAGGAAAATCGCTGATTGTCCATAACAAAGAAGCATACATGCGAAAGTTTTTTTTTTTAGAAATATCATATGTTTCTACTCCTTCGTACCACAATGTTTTTAATTCTTCAATCAAAGGTTGTAAATAAACATCGATTCCTTGTGTCGGATCATCAGGACCAGGAACAACAACTGTAAGAAACATGTATGGAGTTTTCATACACATCCAAGGAGGTAAATTATAAGGTGTGACAATTATAGGCCAGGACGAATATTTAGAACCAAATTGAGAAAATGGTGAAAATCCATCCGTACATAAACCAAATCTAACATTACGACTCTCGGATGCAAAATCAGGATACTTTTGGTCAAAATGCTTCCATGCTTCCCCATCAGCTGGGTGTGTTAACGTACCTTCCTCTCGTATTCTCATACTGTGCCATCTCATATGTTGCGCAGTTACAGAAGATGCATATAACCTTTGAAGTCTAGGAGTAATTGGTAAATAATGCATACGCTTATACGGGACTTCCTTTCTCTTTTTTTTTCTTGGTTTGTACCTTTCCTGATTGCATATTTTACAATGTCTAAGATTGATATCTTCCTTCCAAAACAGCATGCAACCGTTTAGACATGTATCTATTTTTTGATATGGTAAACCAAAAGCCGACATTAGTTTTTTTACTTCATAATGATTTTCGCACATTAAATTATTGGGAGGCATATGTCGTTTCGCAGCTTGTACAACAGCTGTAAATCCAGATTCTATGAGGTTGTATTTAGATTTCATCGCAATGTACTCAGCAGTCACTGACAATTGGGTTCCGCTTGTGCAACCTTCCCAAATGGGTTTCTTCGCCGCTTCTAACAAATCATATATTTTTTTTTGCACCAATATTTGGTTCGTCTTCAGTATTACCATCGTCATCGGTTAATTGAGAAACAGGGAACATTGAACGTGCAGCATCTTCAACCATATGTTCTACGAGATTTGTCGTATCAATTTCATTACTCAATACCTCCTCAGCTTCAACACGATTAGATGCTAACGGTTCTCCATGACGATCCCAAACCAAATAGTTCGACACGAAACCGAACTGACGCAAATGAACTCTTACCATTTCTGGTACCAAATGCTTTAACAATTTGCATTTAGTACATGGACAACGGATTTCTTTGTCGTTTCCGTTATTACTTAAAGCGAAATCAATAAATACGCGAACACCATTATTAAAATGTTCACTAATTGACGTTTCACTTTCAACTCTTCTTTTTTTGTACATCCAGCTCCGATCAGTAAAATAATTGTCCATTAACCTACGTATATAGTTAAAAAGTACGATATTAATTTTCATTGACATATTATTAAAACAGTTTACAGGTGAATTTTATAATAACTGATCATTGACTCTATGGTGATGGGTCGTCCTACCTCCCATTACAAATACAATAACGTAATTAAATCGCGTAAATTATTTCAATTTAAATGATTCAACAAAATTTCGGCAGCGCTTCGCTTTAGTTCCCTGAACAGTACACATTTGCGTGTACACAGGGAACATAAACGAAGCGCTGTCGAAATTTTGTGAACCATTTAAAATGAAATAATTTACGCGATTTAATTACGTTATTGTATTCGTAACTTGTCCAATACAGGGACAAATCCAACAAATACTGTATAATATGAATACAGATGTCCGTTCTGTTAAAAAAACGAATATCCACATAACGATCATATACAATACTTATCAGACGGGGCCGAAAAACATTCTAAGGGTTTTCGAATATATTACATATTCTGTAACATATTATATTTATAAAAAAAATTGACGTTCGATACTATACTTACTGTCATTTTCGATATTTTTTAACCGTACATTATAAAATTACTACACTATATTACTTATTAAAAAAAATCAAAGTAACCGTATACTATAAAATTAAATATCATTTTCGATATTTTATAATCTAATGTCATCATTCAACTTATCGCACTATATTTTCATACAAGCAGCATTCTACACTACGCTATATACACAATATACTATACACCATACATACAACATACTATAATATACAATTAACTTACAATACATAGGTTAATAATAAAAATTAAGCATCAATAAACTAAACTACACATACAATAGTCAATACAAACATATAAATTGCAAATCTAACACTAAATTACCTAATTTAATAAAAAGGGAATTAGGGTTTATACCTTGATTGGAGAAGATTAGGGGTTGGAGAGGGCTTCTAAATGCTACCGAGTGACGTTGGAGGCTGGAATGGAAGTGGATGGCGAATTGGGGAGGAGGATGGAGGGTTTTGGGAAAAAATTTGGTGAAAAACGAAATGGGGGAGAAGAAGCTGCTGCCGTTTATTTTGGTTCGGGTTTCCAACGGCTACCAACGGCCGCAAACGGCATTTTCCAACAGCATCCAACGGCTATCTTTTTAATCTCTTGGTAATAATCCGGAAAATACTTGCCGTTGGAAGCCGTTGGTCAATGCCGTTGGCGGCCGTTGCCCCCCCCATTGGAATAAACAGTAATCCTTGTAGTGCAGACGGCATGCCTCGATTGAAGTTTGGACGATTTTGGACCTAACTATTTAAATACAGCACGCAAAACGAGAAATATTATTATTATATTTTGAAACTCTAATCTATGGCCGCCATCTTTATTATTTTAACGACCAGAATTTTTCCAACTTCTTCCCCTCCGATCTCCCTCATCTTTCATCGAAATCGAAAACTTCCAAAAGCAAAGTTGTAGAGCTCGACGAGCTCTACACATCCAACGGTTGATTCGTGTCGAACCATCACAGATTTTCCAGAATTTGGCTTTGAAGCTTGTGCATGGTTTGGCCTTTTTCTTGCAAATAGCAAAGGCGTGGTGGACGACGTTTGAGGCATGCGTGGCTCTCAAGGTGGGGCGTGCGTGGGTATGGCCTGATCGAGGTCCGGTCGTCGTATGGGTCGAGCGTTTGGAAACTTATGTTGCATGCGTTGGGTCTTCATGCGATTAGTAGCTGATAACATGAGGGAGAAGGTGTACGTATTATTATTTTTTTATTAAATAATTATTTTATTTTAAAATTCAATCTTCTAACGACTATATCTTTTTGATACGAGCTCGGATTCATGCATGATTTTCTATGGAGCGTTCGTATCGAAATTCCAGACATTATGGAACTGGTTTGGCCACATTCTGAGACTGTTCAAATTTGAGCCTTTATTTGGATTTTAAATCGTCGATAAATCAAATGTGAGTGTTTATACGCTCACGATTGACTAAAATAATTTTTATGTTAGTTAAATTATATTGTGAAGTGATTTAAATTTTATTGATAGTTGTTTGATAAATTTAATTGACATTTAAATGGATATCTAATTTTAATTGATAGGATTTGAATTGAGAGTTAAATTGGATTATGATTAAACTGCTAATAAAATTCCCCATTATCGATAATTGGTTAATTGTTGTGATTTTTGACTGTTTGGATGTTGGTTATGATGGATGAAAATTTGATTGATATTTGGGTGATTTGGATGTTTATTTATTTTGATATATCATGTTATCATCATGTATATTATTTACAGTATATAAAACTGTAAATTGAATTATTTTGAATAAATTAATAAATAAGTTGAAATGATATATACCTATGGCATTTATTTTGGATTGAAATGATATATATCCATCTCTGGAATTAAATTGAAATAATTGATTCACTTGGCTATAGGATACAGAATTATATACGGACACCAGATTAGTTAAATTAAATAATTTTAAAATTTTGATTTGAAATTATTTAAATGATCTGGTTTTAAGAAATAAAAATCGAATTGATGGAAATCGAATTATTTTTGAATTGGAACTCGAAATGTTGAAATTTAAACGAGAATTGATTAATTAATCGAAGTTGAGATTTATAAGTTATAATCGAAATACGACGTGAATTTCAGAAATTGATTTGTTTTAAAAGATTGGACTTTTATTCGAACTTTGAATATTGCTAAGTAAAAGTGATATAAAACGATATTTCGAAATTGAGCTCGAAATTTAATTATATTTGAAGATTTGGATTTTTAATTGGATATTGAAGGAAATTTTATTTAAGTGTTTTGAATCGATATTTGGAAATCGAACTCGGAATTGATATAAATCGAAATGGTTTAAATTCGAGAATTGAGTTGAAATAAATTTAGAATTGGAGTCGAAATTAATTTGGAATTGGAATTTAAATTAATTTGGAATTGGAAGTGAAATTAATTTGAAATTGGAATTGAAATTAATTTGGAATTGAAATTGAAATTAATTTAGAATCGAAGAAAAATTCGACTTGAAATCGGAATTGAATCGATTAAATCGAAATGGAAATTGGAATTGATTTGAATTGTGAAATTTGGAATTGAATCGGTTTGACTTTGAAACTATTTTCAAATGAATTATTTTAGTATAAATAGTTTAAAATCTATATTCTTTAAATATTCAAATTATTTTGATTTTCCAAACTATTTTTGTATATAAACCATTTTTATTACTCAAACTATTTTCTATTAAACTATTTTAACTATTTAACTATTTAAACTATTTTCTAAAGTTCAAACTGGTCAAAAGGGTGAAATATTTATATTTAAATCTTGGATTTAAATGCGAATTGGGTTAAAGTGAAGTTATAACCTAAATTGTAATTCGAATCAAATTTTGAAGTGAAATCGATATATCGAACTGAATTGACATTTTGAAGTAAAATGTGATTTTTGAAGCGAATATGATGATTTCAAAATGGATTTGATTTTGAAGCAAATATGATATTTTGATATCAAGTATGAATTATTTTCAAATTGTAAAAGTACCAACCGGTGTGTAAAACGACATTTGGCTGTTAAAGAGGCCCAGGCCTCTTATTGGCATACTCTCTTTCAATATTGGAACCACTTTGACAACCATGTACGCGGTGGATGATATCCAGAATGTAGTGGTTGAGTTGGCGATGTTTATTGAGTGAAGTAAGAGAACGATGATGGATAGCTTTGACACTCGTGTCATAATTAAAATGACTAAAACAGGAGCCTATGTCTGGCCATTAAGGTTAGCTACCTCTGGCGACGTTGATCCCTCATATTACTATTGTGATTTTATATTCGATGGGTGCACCTTTTGTTTGGATTGATTGTCGCGGTCGGCCACGGATGGATTATGATCAGCCAGCAAGGGTAAACTAGTAGAATCCTACCTTGGGCATTGCCTCATGTGCCTTGTCAAATTTATCCTTATACGAGCCCATTACGACTTTGGTTTAGTACTATACCTATAGGGGACTCACTGGCTACCGACGTTACTAGTTGTGTTACAGGACCTGCATAGACTACATGCTATAAAAATGTGTTAATGGGGATAAATGTAAAGCCTTAACGCTATTTTGATATTTATTTACTGATGGACATTACCTATTATAGCTTATACTATTATATTTAAATAGTTTAACGATCCTTAGGAGATGGAAAATCCCGTAACATCTCTTAAGTTATTGCATGCACGTTATACACTGGATAGGAGATGTAAAATCTCTTAAACATCTCTAACGTTGTTACACTCATATTTATTGATATTGATTTGACTTACATAAGTGTATTTTAGTCCTGGCTCGAGTGTTTTGTCTTTTCATTACGTTCGGATCAGCCCTGAGTTTTCAGTGTATTGAAGATCATTTTCTGGAGGACGAAGATGAAGATTTGGTATATTATTACTATTG
Source organism: Allium fistulosum (assembly GCA_030737815.1). Classification (NCBI taxonomy): domain Eukaryota; kingdom Viridiplantae; phylum Streptophyta; class Magnoliopsida; order Asparagales; family Amaryllidaceae; genus Allium; species Allium fistulosum. The sequence continues at coordinate 908,075,311 of CM060903.1, forward strand.
TTATTATTCCCTACATCATGCTATTCTGCTGCATTATTTATTTATCCCTGATGTATATATATAACTCTGATAAATGTTGTATAGATTATAATCAAATGTATAGTAAATAGCTTCATGAACTGTTATTTGATTATTACAGTTTATCGTTCCACTGTGAGATTCTGTGTTTGTTTTTTTTTCTTAATTAACCCCCTTTGATTATCTACGTTCTGGATTGTTTAAGTTGGACATGCGTGGATTATTGTCGATTTAAACCTTCTGAAATGTGGGTCGTCACAGTTGGTATCAGAGCTTTGGTTTAGCGATAACCTTGGCTTTGTGGGGTTCGACTCATTAGAGATAGGGTAGCAATACCCTAGAATGGGTCTGTCTGAGTGTATATATACGAGAGAGCATACTTGTTAGTGTTATAAAATGTTTTATATTGTATTTACTTATCCGCTGAGTTGTTTATGAATTCTGATCGGTACGTGGGACGCCATGTTATCATTTGGGGTTTCTAAATACTTAAATAAGGCAAGTCGACATAATATTATTTTAAAAATCGGGTAAATGCAATAATTTTACCTAAATTATATTATATGTATAAACTAATTATTAATGAAGTTGCGAGGAGATGATAATATTTAGTCATCATCGATTATTGGTTGAATTAAAATAAAACGAATACTTAATGAATTTTATTTTATGAAGCATTTGATAATTAAATTGAATTGAAATATAATTGCAATAAGAATTGGTTAAAATTACCAAGCTGTAAATTAATGAAATATTTTGGTAAATAAGTTAAGGAAATTTGTATAAGTATATTTATAATATAGCTTATATATAGAAATGATTTTAAAATTTTAGAATTTTAGAATTTAAAATCCTTTTGTTTTCAAAATTGTTTTCGAAGACTTTAAAATTAATATTAATATTATTTCAAAGAGTTTTGACTAGAAAAAATATTTTGAAAGGATTATTGAAGAAATAAAAGCATTAAACTCGCTTGGGTCGCTGGAAAATAATTTTGGGGATGACTACAGCATCGCTAGTATTCATTTCCAGGTTTTTGAGTGAGAATTGCTTCCGAAAGAAATTTATTTTCAATTAAAAAAAGTTTTGATTTTGAAAATATTCTAAGTATGATTTAATAAGTATATGAAAATAATTTTGAACTTATAATTGAAAATAACATAGATATAAAAAAATAAGTTTATAACTTATAGATTTGAATAGGAAAGTAAAATTAAAATTTAAAAATGCTAAATATTTATGGTTAAGCAAACAAAAGAAAATTTTGAATTTGGGATACGAAATAAAATAATCAACTTAAGAATGTAAAATAAATTTAGTAGTAAATGAAGAAAATAAAATGAAGTTAACTCGAGAAAGCTTAAATAAAAGTGAATTGTATTTGAAATGGATTAGATAAAATAATAAAATGAAATTTTAAATGAATAAATATAATTTATAGATTTGAGAATATTAAGCTAAAAACAAATTTTAAATTTGGTTGAATGTGAATGATAAGAAGAAAATATTTAAAAGAGAGTGAAATAAAATGAGAAATGGATTAAATGAAATAGAATTTCACTTAATAAAGATTAAATGAGTTGAGTTGGATTTGAATTGAACTAGAGGAAATAGAAAGTGAATTATTTTCGCTTGAGCTAAAATGAATTAATAAATGAATATGAATATGAACTTGAATTTTAAAATGAAATGTAATTTAAGTGTGAAAGAAATAAAATAAACGAGTAAGTAAAAATTAATATGAGCAATTGAATTTAATTTAAATTGGATGTAAATAAATTAAATGCAAATAGAATGAGTTCAATAAAATTGAATGGTAACTAGTTGAATATGAATTAAGTTAAGGGAATGAAATATAAATTGAAGTTTAACTTAAGAGGAGTTGAATAAAAATTGATGGTGATAGAAAAAAATAAAATTTAATATGAATTGGACTTATGAAATAAAAATTTACTTAAGTAAATTTATTATACGAGTTTGAATCAATGAAATAAACTATTTAAGTGAATCAATGGATTAATATGAACTTAAGTTATGGAAGAATAATAAAAATGAGTTGCAATTTTGTAAAATGTTTATAATAAACTTAAATGGTTTAGGAATAATATTAGTATTAAAATACTAAGTGATAATGAAATAAAGTTAACTTAATAAGGTTAAATGGAATGAAAACTCATTTGATGATAAATAAAATGAATGTCATTGAAATAAATGTCAATGAATTAAAAGTAAATCAATTTAATATTGATATAAAATGAATGTATAATTAACTAAATATTGACATTAGGAAGTGTGAATTTGTATTGTTGTGAATAAGATTGGATGGATATTGTTTGTTGGATGTTTGTTTTGTTGCAATATCTATATTCGTTTATGGTTATTGCATAATCCATGTTATATATCGATTTTACTTTTTATATATATGTTCTCAATTGGTTATTGAGTGTTTAGTAGGTATGGATGGCGTATGCTAGCTTTTGGAGCTCGATTACACATTATGTTGCTTTTGCTTACTTAATACAAGCGAACTCGCTCGTATTATTAATAATAAGGCACGTATCTCGGATTACATACCGCGATTTTATATTTTTCCCTACGGGATGCCTCATCATTGAGATGAGATGCATATTTGATATATTTGGTATATATTTGTGTTATATATTATATTGTAAAAAATTTCTGATCGTGCCGCGCAAAGGAGATTCTACCGAAATTTTCCAAAAATCCGGGAGTTCGAAAATTTTTGAAGTTTTAAAATTTTTATAACTTGGTTTGATAACTAACTTGTAATTTCCATAAAACTAATATCGAGGTGACGTAGCGAGAGTGTAGTAAAGGTTTTCTAATAAGATGTTTATCTTTTATAAGCTAATTATATTGAATAAAATATATTGTAGGTTAAATTCTTTACTTAACGTCTTTTCGAGGACGAAAAGTTTTGAGTGGGGGAGTATGTAACGACCGTATTTTTAGCTATTTTAAATTATTAAATTTAAGTTGGTTATTGGATAAAAATGGTTAGAAATAAAATTTAATAATTTATTAATGTAGTTATTGGATATGAACTTGAATAAAATCTTGAAATAAACAATTTCGAAAATTTAGGAATTATTTACATTAAAATAAAATTACAATCAATAATTAGGATTGGAGCATAAGCGTTGAATTATTTAGATGGAAATAATTATTGATAACTAAATTCATTTGGAAATTTATGATTGTTAATAATTGTTGAATTATTTATTAATATGGTGATTTAATGAATAATTAAATCATTTGAATTTAAATATTGGAAATTATTCAAATAATTGAATCCTGTATTAAGTATGAGTGAAAATGACATCGAAAATTGATATAATTTTTTTTAAATATGAATGAAGATGGTTAACATTTAAAATTGGATTTAAATGAGAATAATTAAAATTTGGGAATTTTATATTTTAATTAACGAGTAAAAATAGCCATTTTGGCAACTGTCTTGGATTTTGACGAAACTAGTTTCATCGGATCCGTAATAGTAAGTTATATTATGATTTCAAGTTTCGTAGCGTTCAGACTTGTCGTTTGGGCGTGCGAGCTTGAAACGCGTAGAAATCAATTTAAGGAATTCGATAAAATAAATTGACTTTGAAAAGCTATCTTTTACATATGATCGAATTAGGCCTCGATACTAGTTCCATTATGTTCGGAATAGGCGTAAAATATTATAAACGCCAGGCGACATGCCTCGATTGGAGTCCGGACGATGTTGGACCTAACTATATAAATAAGGCACGCAAAATGAGAAATATTATTATTATATGCTGAAACCCTAGCTCTAATCTTTGGCCGCCGTCTTTATTATTTTAACGACCAGAATTGATCCAACTTCTTCCCCTCCGATCTCCCTCATCTTTCATCGAAATCGCAAACTTCCAAAAGCAAAGTTATAGAGCTCGACGAGCTCTATACATCCAACGGTTGATTCATGTCGAAGCATCATGGATTCGCCAGAATTTGGCTTTGAAGCTTGCGCGTGGTTTGGCCTTTTTCTTGCAAACGGCAAAGGCATGGTGGACGGTGTTGGAACCTGCCTTCTTTGATTTTAATGCGACAACTATATATTTCAACCTATATACTATGATGTCAAATATTCTTGCAGGAATCTACAAAGAGAAGCTATTATCATATCATCAACAAAGATCAAGTTCTCAAATTTTATTATTTCTAAGTTAAATATTCTTGTACAATCTCTGATATGATGATAAAACACACACACACAAATATACTTTTGAAAATCATGTTTTAAAATAATAAATATCTTTAATTATTTAAAGATATAAAAAGGTATTTTCAAAATTATATAATATCTCAAGTTCAGAAGTGCTAAAACAAAGGAAGGAACAAAACAGTACAGGTTTAGACGTCTGTAGTTTTATCTAGCCGTCTGACATCAATGTCAGACGTCTAAAGATAAAATAACAGACGTCTGAACCCTCAGTATAAAGTACTTCTATTTCTATATGAAATAGACGTCTGTCAATTTAATAACAGACGTCTGTCATCATAGACAGACGTCTGAATTAAATGACAGACGTCTGAAATGACTGATTTTTGTTTCTTCTATTTTTTGTATTTTTAACCTTAGTCAGACATCTGTCACTTTTCTCTCAGACATCTGAACTTGACGAACTGAAGCATCTCTTCATGAAATATCAAATTCTGAAGAGTTGTCTTCTTCATCAAGAGATGCAATTCTTCTAATGGTTGCAACTATTAAATTAAAACTATTCAATACTATAAATAGAGATGAAAATCCACTATTTCAACAACCAATTCTTTCTATCTATTCTGATCTTATGTTGTTATAATATCAAGTGATTTTCAACTCTCTACTTCCTATCTTTGCACATTCAAATCATCATATCAAGAAGATTATAGGAAGGGTGTACTACATTGACTATATACGTGTTACTCAAGAACACACAAGTCAAGAAACAATTTATTAATTGTATTTGAAGTCCTATTCGGTTTCTTAGGCAGAAAAGTCCTGTTCGGTTGCTCAGGCGGTGTAATACCTGTTCCTCCGGGTTAAGTGAGGATTATTCGAGGAATTCCAGAAGGAGTCTGGGACTGGACGTAGAACGGGAAGTTCGAACCAGTATAAAAATCCTTGGTGTCATTTTTTATTACTGCTATTTACTATTTTTTATAATTCCGCATTTGCTAGACTAGTCTTACTATATATTATCGATCCATATACACTTTCATTTGGTATCAGAGCAAGGTCATCACATAAATATAACACAGTTATATGATTTTTTTAATAATATGGACAATAACACTAGCAAAAGTTTTACTGAGGGACAAGCCACTACACGACCACCATTGTTTAACGGATTAAATTATAGTTATTGGTCAACTAGAATGAGAATTTTTATGCAAGCTAGTGGATTTGAAACTTGGAATATCATTCAAACTGAATATACTATTCCTACTACAGAATATGCTGCTTGGTCTAATACACAAAAACTAGATGCTACTGTAAATGCAAAAGCAATGAACATGTTATTTTGCGCTTTAGACAAAAATGAATTCAATCGAGTCAGTATTTGTAAAACTGGATATGAAATTTGGAATGCACTTAAGGTTACACACGAAGGAACGAATAAAGTAAAACAAAGCAAGATTTCTATGCTTAAAAACCAATTTCAAAATTTTAGAATGAAGCAAGGAGAAAGTATTAGTGAAATGTACTCTAGATTCCAGGATATCTATCATTCACTATTAGCTTTAGAAGTTACTTTTACTGAACCTGATATTGTTTCAAAAATCCTTAACTCTTTAACTAATGAATGGGAACGAAAAGTCTTAGCTATCGAGGAAGCTAATGATATTTCAACCATAAAAATAGAAGAATTAATAGGTAATCTAATGTCCTATGAAGTAAACTTACAGGCAAGACGAGCACAAGCACAAGACAAGAAAACTATTGCTTTTCAAGCAGAAAAAGAAGACTCTGAATCAGAAGACGATATGGCATTTATAGCTAAGAATTTCAAAAAGTTTTTGAAATTCAAAAAGGGTAATAAATTTGGAAATAACAACGGTTTCAATAAGCCATCAAGCTCATCTCTTGAATGCTACGAATGTCACAAGAAGGGCCACATAAAGAAAGATTGTCCTGATCGGAAGAAAGAAAATAATCTCAAAAAGGACAAATATAAAAAGAAGCAAGCCTTCTCAGTTACATAGGATGATACAGAATCTTCTTCGTCAGACAGTGATAATGACAGTGATTCAGAACAAGCCAACGTTTGTTTTATGGCAACAAATGATGATGTAAGTGATCTAACTTTTGACGATTTAATAGAAATAAACTCTGAATTATTAGATAAACTTAGAATCCTAAAGAGTAAATATAAAGATGCTTTAGGAAAATTAAATAGAACTGAAATAGAAACTGGCATGTTAAAAGATGAAAAGAAAATATTAGAGGAAGAGTTAGTAAAATCTCAAGAATCTTATGTTAATATAACATCTCAATTCACTGATTTAAGTAGTGAAATAGAAAGACAAAAATATGAGAATATTAAATTAGCAAAAGATAATTATGATTTAAACTCTAAAATTGAAACACTTGATATAGAAGTATCACATCTTAAAATAAAACTGGAAAATATTTCTAAAAATGTTTCTAAATTTAACAGTGGAAGAGAGAGTCTCTCTAAAATAATTGAGAATTCTCAAACCTGTTCAAATAAAAAGGGGTTAGGATATAAAAAACCAATACAAAAGCATTCTAAAAATGATGGTTCTTTATATACTAATTTTAAGAAAAAGGAATCTATATCTGCTCAAAAATCTTCTTCAAAAATTGGTCATTCAAAATCAATTATGATTTGGGTGCCAAAAGCATTCTAAAAATAAGGTGTTGGAACCTGCCTTCTTCGATTTTAATGCGACAACTATATATTTCAACCTATATACTATGATGTAAAATATTCTTGCAGGAATCTACAAAGAGAAGCTATTATCATATCATCAACAAAGATCAAGTTCTCAAATTTTATTATTTCTAAGTTAAATATTCTTGTACAATCTCTGATATGATGATAAAACACACACACACACACAAATATACTTTTGAAAATCATGTTTTAAAATAATAAATATCTTTAATTATTTAAAGATATAAAAATGTATTTTCAAAATTATATAATATCTCAAGTTCAGAAGTGCTAAAACAAAGGAAGGAACAAAACAGTACAGGTTTAGACATCTGTAGTTTTATCTAGCCGTCTGACATCAATGTCAGACGTCTAAAGATAAAATAACAGACGTCTGAACCCTCAGTATAAAGTACTTCTATTTCTATATGAAATAGACGTCTGTCAATTTAATAACAGACGTTTGTCATCATAGACCAACGTCTGAATTAAATGACAGACGTCTGAAATGACTGATTTTTGTTTCTTCTATTTTTTGTATTTTTAACCTTAGTCAGACATCTGTCACTTTTCTCTTAGACATCTGAACTTGACGAACTAAAGCATCTCTTCATGAAATATCAAATTCTGAAGAGTTGTCTTCTTCATCAAGAGTTGCACTTCTTCTAATGGTTGCAACTATTAAATTAAAACTATTCAATACTATAAATAGAGATGAAAATTCACTATTTCAACAACCAATTCTTTCTATCTATTATGATCTTATATTGTTATAATATCAAGTGATTTTCAACTCTCTACTTCCTATCTTTGCACATTCAAATCATCATATCAAGAAGATTATAGGAAGGGTGTACTACATTGACTATATACGTGTTACTCAGGAACATACAAGTCAAGAAACAATTTATTAATTGTATTTGAAGTCCTATTCGGTTGCTTAGGCAGAAAAGTCCTGTTCGGTTGCTCAGGCGGTGTAATACCTGTTCCTCCGGGTTAAGTGAGGATTATTCGAGGAATTCGAGAAGGAGTCTGGGACTGGACGTAGAACGGGAAGTTCGAACCAGTATAAAAATCCCTGATGTCATTTTTTATTACTGCTATTTACTATTTTTTATAATTCTGCATTTGCTAGACTAGTCTTACTATATATTATCGATCCATATACACTTTCAGACGGCATTTGGGGCGTGGGTGGCTCTCAAAGTGGCGCGTGCATGGGTATGGCCTGATCAAGGTTCAGTCGTCGTATGGGTCGAGCGTTTGGAAACCTGGATTGCGTGCGTTGGGTCTTCATGCAATTAGTAGCTGATAACGTGAGGGAGAAGATGTACGTATTATTATTTTATTAATTAATTATTTAATTTTAAAATTCAATCTTCTAACGACTATATCTTTTTGATACAAGCTCGGATTCACGCGCGGTTTTCTCTGTTGCGTTCATAAGGAAATTCCAGACATTATGGAACTGGTTTGGCCACATTCTAAGACTGTTCGAATTTGGACTTTTATTTGGATTTTAAATCGTCGATAAATCAAAGATGAGTGTTTATACGCTCACAATTGACTAAAATAATTTTTATGTTAGTTAAATTATATTGCGAAGTGATTTAAATTTTATTGATAGTTGTTTGATAAATTTATTTGACATTTAAATGGACATCTGAATTTAATTGATAGGATTTGAATTGACAGTTAAATTGGATTAGGATTAAAGTGCTAGTAAAATTCCCCATTATCGATAATTGGTTAATTGTTGTGATTTTTGACTGTTTGGATGTTGGTTGTGATGGATGAAAATTTGATTGATATTTGGATGATTTGGATGTTTATTTATTTTGATATATCATGTTATCATCCCGTATATTATTTACAGTATATAAAACTGTAAATTGAATTATTTCGAATAAATTAAGAAATAAGTTGAAATGATATATAGCTATGACATTCATTTTGGATTGAAATGATATATATCCATCCATGGAATTAAATTTAAATAATTGATTCACTTGGCCATAGGATAGAGAATTATATACGGACATCGGATTGGTTAAATTAAATGATTTTAAAATTTTGATTTGAAATTATTTAAATGATTTGGTTTTAAGAAATAAAAATCAAATTTATGGAAATCGAATTACTTTCAAATTGGACCTTGGAATGTTGAAATTTAAATTTAAACGGGAATTGATTAATTAGTCGAAGTTGAGATTTATAAGTTATAATCGAAATACGACGTGAATTTCGGAAATTGATCTGTTTTAAAAGATTGGACTTTTATTCGAACTTTGAATATTGCTAAGTAAAAGTGATATAAAATGATATTTCGAAATTGAGCTCGGAATTTAATTATATTTGAAGATTTGGATTTTTAATTGGATATTGAAGGAAATTTGTATTAAGTATTTTGAATCGATATTTGGAAATCGAACTCGGAAATGATATAAATCGAAATGGTTTAAATTCGAGAATTGAGTCGAAATTAATTTGGAATTGGAGTCGAAATTAATTTGGAATTGGAATTTAAATTAATTTGGAATTGGAAGTGAACTTAATTTGGAATTGAAATTGAAATTATTTTGGAATCGAAGAAAAATTCGACTTGAATCGATTAAATCAAAATAGGAATTGGAATTGATTTGAATTGGGAAATTTGGAATTGAATCGGTTTGACTTTGAAACTATTTTCAAATGAATTATTTTAGTATAAACGGTTTAAAATCTATATTCTTTATATATTCAAATTATTTTGATTTTAAAAACTATTTTAGTATATAAACCATTTTTATTACTCAAACTATTTTCTATTAAACTATTTTAACTATTTAACTATTTTAAAACTATTTAAACTATTTTCTAAAGTTCAAACTGGTCAAAAGGGTGAAATGTTTATATTTAAATCTTGGATTTAAATGCGAATTGGGTTAAAGTGAAGTTATAACCTAAATTGTAATTCGAATCAAATTTTGAAGTGAAATCGATATATCGAACTGAATTGACATTTTGAAGTAAAATATGATTTTTGAAGCGAATATGATGATTTCAAAATGGATTTGATTTTGAAGCAAATATGATATTTTGATATCAAGTATGAATTGTTTTCGAATTGTAAAAGTACCAACCAGTGTGTAAAACGACATTTGGCTATTAAAGAGACCGGAGCCTCTTATTGGCATATTCATATTTATTGATATTGATTTGACTTACATAAGTGTATTTTAGTCCTAACTCGAGTGTTTTGTCTTTTCATTACACTCGGGTCAGCCCTGAGTTTTCAGTGTATTGAAGATCATTTTCTAGAGGACGAAAACAAAGATTTGGTATATTATTACTATTATTATTATTCCCTGCATCATGCTATTCTACTGCATTATTTATTTATCCCTAATGTATATATATAACTCTGATAAATGTCGTATAGATTATAATCAAATGTATAGTAAATAGCTTCATGAACTGTTATTTGATTATTATATTTTATCGTTCCGCTGTGAGATTCTATCTTTGTTTTCTTCTTCTTTCTTATTTTTCTTAGTTAACCCCCTTTGATTATCTACTTTTTGGATTGTTTAAGTTGGACATATGTGGATTATTATCGATTTAAACCTTCCGAAATGTGGGTCATTACAAAATCCATTTTGCTTGCCACCCTTGAAACCGCCGCCATCAAGATTATTGATGGATTCGATTTATCCACGATGGCAGCCATTGCATTAAATCTTGTCAAGTAGCTCCTTGGGCTCTCTCCGGGCCTTTGCTTCATTGTCGAAAGCGTCGTTATGTTCTTTGGTCTTGAGTCATGAACTCTGAACTGGCTCAAGTACCGATCCATCAATTCAGTCCAAGTATGGATAGATCCATTTTCCAGTTGTCGAAACCACATCACAGCAAAATCTGTCAAGTATAATAGGAAGCATCGTCCCATCACCTCCTTTGAAGCCCCCAACACCTTCATGTTCTGAATGTATCTCGTCAAGTGAACCATTGGATCTAATTTTCCATCATACATCTCCAGCGTTGGAAGCTTGAAATCAGAGGGATTCCTTGCATTCCTAATATGTGAAGTAAATGGGTTCCTACTCACGTCCTTTAAGCTTTGATTCGGGGATCCACCTCTGATCATCTTCTGTACCAACTCAGCCAGTCGTTTTTCACCATCCAATGAAGTCTTCATCCAAAAGCAATATTCTGCCCCTGGTTCTAGTGGAGGTATTCTGGAACGTACTCTTCTAGCTGCACACCTGCATTCTGATTCATGACTCTAGCTTCATTTAGTCCTCCGTTCCTTTGAGGAAGTTCTAGAACATACTCCTGTGGTAGCACATTTGCTTTTCTTATTTGCATTCTCAATTCCAGCATCATCCGTTCTCAGAATCCCAGCAGTTTACCATCATTGTCCCCAAGTATCGGTTGTTTTGTTGGTGGGGGCATTGCTCTAACTTGCTCCACTCCAATGCCTGCAGCTCCTGCATTAGGACCTGGCACTTGGTTTTGAATCGCAATACTTCTTGCTATTCCCTATTATCCAATCCTTTGGAAAAATCCATCTAGCAGTTCATGTTGTCTAGTCATTAATCCTTCATGCATCTCCTTCATCATTCTCTCCATCTCTTCCCTAGTGACATAGGCGGATTGATAAGAATTCGAAGACACCTTCTGGCTGCCCTAGGCTATAGTTGACTTCCTCGAACCCTATATCTGGTGTTAGGCCTCTTCATCTTCTTCCAAGTCTCAAATTCACTCTTCAAGATTTCAGATCTAACTTTGTTCTCAATGAAAGCACCAAAATATTAACCAAAAAAATGGATCAACGCCCAAAATCAAGATGAACGCACAAGTTCAGATTAAATAAACATAAAAGCGGTAGAAAAGTAAAGAACATGTAGGAATTTTTATAGTGTTTCAGCGTAATCTCCGCCCTACATCCACTTCAATCTTTTATTAGTTATTTTCTCCCTAGATTACAACTAATTTTCTTTGATCTGATCACGATCTGGTGGATCTCAGATTTAAAATAATGTTTCTAGAGTGTTTGTAAATCAATTGTTCTAAGAATTTGCTGATCAAAGTCCTAGAACAACGAATAGATGTTTCTTAGATGACTTTAATGGAGGAGAGATGAGAGGTGAAGAAGTAGCAGAGTCTCCATGGTTAGAGAATTCAGATACTGTTTTGGTTGCTCTATGTTTTGTATTTATAGGAGTAGCGGTCGTATTGGGCCAAATAAGGAGTTGGAGCTGAACCCAGAAGAAAGCCCGAGATAGTGCTTGAAGTCATCAACCCATATAGGTTAACACCACATGTCAGTACCGACCTCTGAAGTCGGTGCCCACATCTATGGTTAACCCAAATGGGTTTATTCCTTTTGCATGCTTCATCCTACTTGATTTCAAGGTGTCTCATGTTGTTTCCATTGGTAGTTGGTCATCCAAAACAAATCCATCTATTTTTCTCCAAATCAGCCCAGTATCAGTATTTTTTTCTAAGAGGTCGGTTGTGACTTTTCTCTTAGTTCGGAATGACTTGTAATTTTTACAGCACTCTAATAATTTCATATGGGGGTGTCCCAAGAAGTTGCAACCCCAATGGTGTTAATATGAGAAGTTGGTACCTATATGAGATGTCGGTACCGACATCTCTCCTTAGTGTATTTTTTATCCAAATTTCTTGAGCTCTACTCTCTAGTCATTTTAAATGTGCCTCTAAGTTTTCAAGTTGTTTCATCCTAATTTGAATCTTCTAAGTCCGGTTGAAATCTGGTGTGCAAAAAAGCGGGTTAACACATATTGAAGGGTATTAATCACATTACTACATTAAATCATATTTATTGCATCCACTCCATATACGATTTATCATGTCATTTCAAAGTTATAAGCTAATGTATTAATCCAAACAATGTACTAAATTTTGCGAATCCAATTTATTTTGTTTCCGTTAGGAAATTGTACAATACTCCTACTAATTTTCTCTTACTAAATATTTTACTTATTTTTTAGTAACTTAATGATCATAAATGAGAGAGACTTCAATATATGTATGCGAAGAACTAAAAAATTAGTGCAAGGTTAAAGTAATTTACTGAAAATAGAAAAGTATGATAGGCTTTAATATTTGAAAATCTATGAAAAGATTCTAATAAAATTTTCCGCTTAAGAAAATTAGAAATAATTTTATTATACAAACTATGGGGTAAATGCAACCTTCAATTTATGATCGTTGCCATTGTTCTTTTTTGCCTAACGGAATAGCATAAATTTATCCAACTTTTACCTTGAAAAAATATCTGAATATATATGGTTTTATGAATTTACTTTCTTTACACAAATTTTCCTTTCAAGCATCAAATTCAACTTAATTATTGATTCAGCTGATGGAACATGGCCATGAAAAGCCTGAAACATCTGTTGTTACCATAGACCCTAGTTTCATAGCATACTTGCACAACAAGTATTTGAAAAGTGTCTCATATGAGAATGAGATGAAGCTCTTGGAAAAAAGGTATGACACTCTAGATTCGCATAAATGCGATATGTAATTTTGGATTATATTGAAATAAAAACATGCACGAACAAATGCCGTTTCAAAATTGATTGTACGTTAGAAGTAATGAAGGGAGTCTCTGCATTTAATGGACTTGAAATTAAGATATCCAAGGTGTACAGTTGAAAAATATTATTCAAGCATTTCTTATTGTTTTTGCTTCTTTCAACGTAAAATCAAATATATTGGCATTTGATGTAGGCTTCATATGTGTTAGATACATATGACATCATGTATATTATTTCAGTTCTAGCACTAGTTAAAAATTATTTACAAATATAGATAATTTTTTGATCAAATCATATTGATCTATTTCATAAGTTAATGTTGCTTGAAAAATAGATATATTTGTGGTCCATTTTATTATATACATCTTACATTGCTCTTTTAATATCAGGATAAGGCATTGACTGCTGGTGAAGTGCAACTAGCAGCAAAACCGTCTTGTTGTGGCTAGATTAAGAATAAACTATGAAGACGGTAACCAATGTAAAGTGGTATTAGGAATTTGATTTGTATGTTATAGGCAGCAGGTGTCATGAATGCGATATCATAGGTAGCAAGTGGTATTTTTTTGTTCTTTAAGCTTGTTCATTTTTATAGCTTTTTTTAGCGTTTGTAGAATGTTAATATTGAATGTGTGTTTTGTCGAATAACGTTGCAAAAATAACACACCGATAGGATCCTGTTTGTACATTGTTATTATTTGTAACCTTAGGGATTTGTTATTCATTATATGTTGTGCTCCAAATCATATATGTACTTATTATCAAATCAGTTGTATCATGATAAAATTGTCTTCTTAGTGTTTACTGATGAAATATTCTTTACACTGCTCTTGTCTTCTCATATTTGTATTAATTTAATGTGATTACTACATCAAATCTCTCTCTGTCTCATATTTAACAATGGTTTTGAGCCATTGCGAAATGCAAATCAACAATGGTACAGAGCCGTTGTGAAATCTAAATTAGCAACGGCCCTAATCCCGTTGCTAAATTTCAGTTAGCAATGGCTTTGAGCCACTTCTTAATTTTTTCCACTTCCTATTTTGCAATGCCTTTAAGCCGTTGCAAGATAATCTGTTTGGTGTAGTGTTAAACCCTAAGCAAAACCCTAGCCACCAACAACACCCCCCTGCCATCTCCTTTCTTACATTCGCCTCCTCCACTTGAATGCACGTCGCGTCCTTCGATGATGGTGGTCGTCTACATATGCTTCGCATTTTCCATAAACAAGGATTTTTCCTTTTAATGGACAACTGCCACAAGTTTGTCTTTCAACCAACCCGAAGAAGAAAATAATTGTTTGTCAACCTAAATTTTTCCCCAACTTTATACTTCTTCATATTTTTCTGTTTGAATAAATAAGTCAGATACAGGTCAAAGTAAACAATTTTCTTATCAACTGCTTTCAATGAAGAGAATAAACGGAGTAGTGCACTTTCAATTTAATCAGTTCACCAAATTGCAATTGGTTTTCTTGAAAGAATCAACTAAACTAGCAATCCAAAAATCATCTCAAACAAATTACATGTTTTAAATAATTAAATAAAAACAACAAAAATCATTCACAATTTTAGTCATATATATATATATTCTAAAAATATTCTAACATAATTAATCTAATGTCAAAATTAAACCGAAGAGCTTCTCGGTCTGAGGTAATAAATTTCTAGGATTCAAAAACACTTTTAAGTGAAGATCCCCTAATCTAATACTATTTTAACAAACCTAAACTCTCATACTTTATTTATTTTAGAAAAAAAATCATAAAATAGAAATCCAACCTATGGAAATCAACCCCTCGTCGAATGCTTGACTCTGATTGACGACTATATACATCAACAAGTGGTCACATAATTTAGAAAACGAGATCCTTTACACATCTATTTCTATGCTACTTTCTAAATCATTGACCAACCTATAATGCTTTTATAGGAAGACCTGGAACTATAGAGATGGAGGTAGTCATTTCACAGAGAGACCCGATGATTAATTATATACTCAATAGGGCATTGGATGTATTAATGAAGAATAAGTACAAGCTAGAGAATTGTACTCTATAACTATCAACTATGATAACAATGTTCTCTGGTTGCTTATATTGATGTTTCAAATAGTAAAACAAAAAATGTAAATTCTAGCACAAATAAAGTAGTGGAATAAGGATTGGAGAGAAAAAAACGCTCCTGATCTTGACACTAGTCAGACAAGCCACAAATGGCTACAGCAGACATGAAAAGTAGAAACCAAAAAAGAGAATACCTCTAAATGATTGGAACAAGTGAGTATGCTTCACTTTATGCTTAGTATCTAAATAATAAGGCAGAAAATCCAACCTGTTCAAATGCACCATCCAAACCTGAAGACAAGAGGGAAGCTAAACTGGTAAATGCTCTAGAAAATGTGCAATTAGATCATAATGACCCTACATAAACTGTAATGATGGGAAAAAAACTTAAGCAAGGAAATGTACATTGAACTGATTAGTTATTTTAGATGCTCGGATAATGTTTACGCATGGACTCATGCGCATGTGGTTGGGATTGATCCCATAGTAATTTTTCATGTGCTCAACACCGATCCAGAAGCTCGCTCAATAAGGCAAAAGAGATGACATCTTGATTAGGAGCGATAAGATACTTCGCATTAAGAAGTGAAAATGCTAAAAGAAAATGGTTTCATCAGGGAGGTATACTACCCAAAATGATTGCATACCTTAGCTGGTCAGGATACCTAATGGAAAGTGGAGAACATGTGTGGATTTCATCAACCTAAACAAAGCATGCCCAAAAGGCAATTTCCCCAACCTAGAATTGATTAGTTGTAGATGCCACTAGTGGTAATGAGTCACTCAGCTTCATGGACACCTGTTCAGGATATGACCAAATTGCAATACTTGAAGCAAATCAAGAGTACACTAGTTTCATAACCGACAAGGAATTGTACTACTACAAAGTCATGACATCCGGCTTAAAAAGGTAGGTGTAATGAACCAATGTCTAGTCAATAAGATGTTTCCTAAGCGAATTGGAAAAAGCATGGATGTATATGTAGATGGCATGCTGATGAAAATCCAAGGAAGCTCAGGACTTATGCAGAACCTAGAAGAAACCTTCTCCCTGTTGAGGAAACATGAAGCTCAACCCATCGAAGTGCTTATTTGTAATGCAGTCAGGAATGGCCTTACGGTATATCATTAGTATTAGAGGAATTAAAGATAATCCAAAATAGATCAGTGCCATAAGAACTATGTAAATCCCAAAGAAGACAAAAGATGTGATGCACTTGAATGGGAAAGTAGCAGCCCTAAGCATTTTATATCAAAAGTGACTAATAAGTGAATTCCTTTCTTCGATCAATTAAAGAAAGGTGGCAAATTTAAATGGAATGAAGAATGTCAGCATATATTCAGGCACTCAAAGATCGTATGGCTTACCCATCAATCTTGTTAAAGCTAATAGAAGGGAAAGAATTATTTGTATATCATATCATAATCGAATATTAAATCGTTGCAGCCCTAGTCAGGGAAGATGATAGTGTGTAGTGACTAATATACTATACAAGAAAATGTTTATCCAAGGGAGAACTCAAGTACTCACAGTTGGAGAAGTCAGTTTACAACCTCCTTTTCACAACAACGAAACTGCCCCTACTTTCATGGTTAATCAATCAAGGTCCTCACTGATCAACCTTTGAAGAAAAAGCTGAATAAGGTTGAGACTTCAGGGAGATTACTCGAATAAGCCATAGAACATAGCCATCATGACATATCAAACTACCCTAGAAGAGAAATCAAGGGACAAGCTTTAGCCGAATTTATAACTGAGTGCACCAAAATACCTAATAAACAGAAATAAGGAAGTAATGAGGCATCACCACTATTATAGTTGTACTTAGATGGGGCCTCAAATGAGAAATATGTTGGAAATGGATATGTATGAATCACTCTAAATAAGCACAAGTTGTACGGAGTAGTAAAACTTGGGTTCAAAGCTACCAACAATGTAGCCAAATATGAGTATTTAATAGTAGGGAAAAAATGCCATAAACACTGAAGGCAAGATATATTAAAATTCATAGTTATTCAAAAATCACAATTAATGGTAAATCAATTGCAGGGAAATTATCAGGTAAAAGATCAAACATAAGCTAAGAAAGTAACCCTAGTAAAACAGCTATTATGAGAGTATGAGCAGTTCACTATAGAGAAAATTTCAAGAGAGAAGAATGCTCTAGTTGATTTTTTTAGCAAAACTAGAAAGTGCTAAAATTTCTCAAGATGTGAAAGAAATACCAATTTTGGGTCAGGGGCATTGGCATAAGGTAAAAGGGAAAAAATTTTAAAAAATCATTTTCTTAATTTATAGAAGATTTTGTTTTGTGCTTACATGAATGAATGAACATTTTGTACTAAACCATATTTAGAAATGATTAATAAAAGAGTTTGGGATTTCATTTTAATTCAATTAATTTGTATTAAATATTTGTATATATATTGATTTGATTATATAATATGTTATTATTTTATATTATATTATATTATATTTTAATTTTATGATATGTTCGTATTCACAATACAAACATTATAACAACAATAAATATGGTGATCTGACCTAGGGTATACATGATGAACATATGTCATAGGTGTATAATTAACCATCGAGATTTATGGTTTATAAAGATAGTGTTTCAAGGTAATAATCATTTCAACATGGATATATATATTTATATATGTCATATATACAATGAATGGATATGTATAAATGTAATATATTATATATATATATATATAATATTTTCAGCTAATTATTTAATATATAATTTTATATTCATTAAATAATATACATATATATATTTATTTATTTAAATTTTATGTCCGGATTTAAAAATATTTTTTAACGAAACATTTATATAGTTATATATGTATATATATATCTTATATATAAAGCAAATACTTTACTACTTGAAGTCTTCCTATTATTACTAAGAGTACCCTCTACTTATTCGAAAAAAAAAATATTTTCTACTAATCCATTATGCACATTTCCTATGTCTAAGGGATAAATTTGTCCTTTTCAATGTCCACCACATTTTCAATCCATTTTGCACCACGCTTTCAACACTTTCTTCCCTAATCCATTTCTTACTCTTCTTCCCTAGTCCATTTCTAATTGTAATTGTAGTGCATGGTTATATAGCAGTTTGAATTAATCAGTTCAAACGAGACTTAGATCTACACCTGCTCCGCTCGAACCTATGCGTCGCCACCTCTCGATGAGGTCATTTTCCCATGGCTTAAATCTTCTTTGACTGCTACACCTCCTCCTACCTCTGTGAGCTCCGATGTGAATATGACCACCGTATGTGGGGATCGATGTGGGATTTGTGCATTCCGACGTCCTGGAATAAGCTAAAGCTATAAAATTGGCTATGACCTCGGAATCCTTACTAGTTGAAAGCTCAGTCAAGACTTCTATGGCAACTTAGGTAATTTTATCTTCTTTGCATTTTGGTAGCTTAAACTTTGAAAAAACTAGGGGCCTTGGCAAGATAGTGAATTGCCCTAAAGATGATACAAATAATGTTTTGAGAAGAATTCGATGTTTGTTTTTGCTATCTAGTATTTACTTATTATAATATTTGTTCATAAAATTAAGTAAAGGGGGATGTTTTATAATGCAACTATTATTTAACATACAATTATTAATTTTTTAACTTTGATACGTTATCATTGTTTCTTCAACTTTAGTGTTCAATTAGGTGTAGGATAGATGACGATTTTTTTCTAGTTGTAGAATTTTAAAGCTAAAGCATGCAAGAATTCATAATGGGTGATGATAACTATGATTCAGAATCTAAATATTTTGTATCTATATGAGATACACACATTTGGATATGGACTATCCCCAAACCCTTTACTTTTGGAATAGTGCATTTTCATATCTGATTCCATTTGATCCTATGTTATATATCATTAATTAATAAGTTGCATTATTGTTTGTCAGTGGCATATATTTAATTTTTCTATGAAACATTTGTAGTCAAAACCTATACCTACTGGGATTAGTCCCTAAATATATTATTTTCTCATTTGGTATTCTTTGGAAAGAGGTTATATCTTCTCTCAATGTGATTACGGTCAGATTATATTCTATGTTTGTTATTTAAATTGGTCGATATAATCATAAAATGGAATTTGTCACTCAACTTGATACAACAAACAATAACATGGATTAGGAGTTTATGTCCTAGGGTACTTCTATGATTATCCTTTTTGTATTATGGCCTAGTATAGTAAGATTGATTTGCTTGCATTTTCTATGATTAGAGAAAAACTTTCTCCCGTGAAGTCGCAAAGTTAAATAGTTTGATGTTACAA
This sequence comes from Allium fistulosum, assembly GCA_030737815.1. Lineage (NCBI taxonomy): Eukaryota > Viridiplantae > Streptophyta > Magnoliopsida > Asparagales > Amaryllidaceae > Allium > Allium fistulosum. Next base: position 908,095,182 of record CM060903.1, read on the forward strand.
ACTGATTGTTTTTAGTATTTGTTCATTGAAAGGATAAAAACTAATTTCATCTTCTAGATTTCATATAATCTTACACGTACCACATAATATCCGTCTTACGATAAACTTCATTGGTAATCGGTTGGGCATGTGTCGGGAGTTTTTTCAAAGTATGGTCACTTAGTTTAAAAGTAACATAACTTTGGTGTGAGATACAGAGAATCCTTTACGGTAGCTATAATATTATTTATACTTACATCATGTCACAATCTTTATGGATTATAAATAGGTAACAATATCTATTTTATAAAGGTAAAAGTTTATTAAAGATGATAATTAGTCTAAGGATAGAAAGCACCAGTAGTGATAATATTATTTTTTCCAAAATATTTATTTTTTCATAGAAATATGAAAAATAGTTTTGATTGAACCATGAAAGTAGATCTTTATGTCCAATAAAATGCATATGAGGGTGTAAACTCATATGGCATTTCTAAAATCGTGTAAGTTACACTAGGCAATATATCGTTCTACACATATATAAACTAATGAAAATTTGATATGTTTTTGATCGCACGCACCAATTTTCATTATTTTGAAGTAAGTCGTAAATACAAAATTGATGGTTATCAGTTTGTTTATTGTTGTTGACGAGCTTTGCAAGCTGATGTGAGTTGGCTTTTAAATGATTTGGTCTTATATTTTTACAACTAGGCCTTTGTATCTTTTTACATAATTTAGGCGCCTTCTTTTGTTGCTTGCATCTAGATGTTTGTATGTCATTTAGACAATTTTATCTTCTCATTCAGGTATTAGAGCATGGAAAAGGTTTATTATATCTGTTTCAATAGACACCCAACTTTGTTCTATATAAATATAGATCCTTGAAGGAACATCTATATTATCTTTTTCCACAAACTTTAATTGTAGTTTGGGGACCATAAAAAGTAATGAGGCGAATTTCTTACATCAGGACTCATTTGTGAGTGAAAGTAGTGCAATTTCATTGGGTAGGAAGATTGACCATGACTCGCATATATCTTCAAGTTTAAATAGTGGATGCATTTCATGAAAACAACCAAAGGTATGTTCTTCTTTATCGCAACATGGTTGTGAAATAATTGATGTAGTTAGAGATAACATAAGTGAAAACTAAGTCAATATAAGTTTTAACTTGCGTAGTCAAAACAACGTAAAGGAAAGGATATATTTGAAATTGGTTTTCATGCTTTTCCTTTCCATTATGTTTTCCAAATGAGCATTGACTTTGTTTTTGCATATACGTATGTGGCTAATTAATATCTACATTATAATAAGACTTCCCATTTCAAAGCTTTTGAAATAATTGAAATACCCTTCTAAAATTTGCAGTTCCAATAGGAATATTTTTGTCAATTTTATTCCCAAGGTTCAATGCACCAATTCCCAATTTTATATGCATGTTTTAGAAAATGTCCTTTTATTCCCAAGGTTCCATGCACTAATTCCCAATTCCCAAGGTAAAAGTGAAGCTTTTTTCAAATTTTAGAAAATAACGCCAAGCTATTGTTCTTATTATAGCAAAATAGATTCATTTTGGGATGCTTTTATTGCTATATATTTGTAAATATTTTTCCCCCTCTATAAATTCAGCACAAATTTTTAGTAATAGTGTTGCATGCCAAGGATATTTGTATAATGTCTTTGTTCTACAGAGCACATGCGTATTCTATGTTGTTAGTTACTTTAGTGATAAAAAGATAGTGATACCTATAGATGAAGTTGATATCTTGTGCATTATGTATAAGATTCTTTAAGTTTTATAGTTGTCACCGGGATTGAATGGTACACACACTATCCTTTTGTTTCCTTCAAGAAGATGAATGCTTTTCAATATTTTCACCAATACAGGGTTTCTAGAAATGACACGGGAGACATGGAAATCTCTAAAATGATATTGGAAGGGTAAGCAAAATCTTTGTACTAGATAATTATTTATTAATGCATAGTGGTTGCATGTATAGTTAGTTATGAGTGCCAAGGTGCTCATTAAAATAAAACAAATTCAGTGGAGACACTTATCTATCAAGAGAACTATAAGACCCTTATTATTAGGAAAACCAACCCATCAAAGAACTACAAGTTCAAAAGCTCAACAAATTGATGTTCCATTACTAGGTTTAATCCATGCTTGAACTTAGGCCCATTATAAGCTCAATTGGTAATAGGTAGCATTTAGTAAAGTGTATCAATAATAGGTATAGTTATTGGCATATGTTGAATATACTGTTCAATATTTATTGTGTGAGTAAATGTGCATGTAGCATAAATATTTTAATTTTTCTAATGTTGAATTCTTTTATAGTTATACCCAAATGGTATGGCTATATTTAGTAATAAAGATAGGTTATAATTTATAACAACACCTTATACCTATGACTATATTAGTAAAGTTATATCTAAATTCTACCGGAATAGTATAATTTAGGATCTAGATTTAGATGAAGAATACATAGATGAGGGTTTGTTTCAATGACAATTGAGGCAAATGAATCAAATTGGTACCATTTTCATTATGTGAGCTTTACTAACCTTCTATTACTTCAACATGAGGCCTAAAATACATAGGTGTAACCTTTAGATTTTGCAGTTTCATGCTCCTCTAAAGAATGACCGTAAGGGATTTTATAATTTAGGGTTTTCCTTTAGATGGAGGCATAGCTTTTTAGTATTAGGAATGTTTGTTATACAATTATTAAGGTATGTTTAGCATTATGTTATAATTTGATTACCATGATAACAACTATTGCAATGCTCTCAATTTGAAAGTGCCATACAGTTTTTGTTAGTTCTTGAGATGATGGTTTTGATGACAACAACCTTAGAATAGATTATAAAATATAAATACTAACATTACAAGTTTAGATATATGTATTTGCAGGATCTAACCATGCAGGTATCAAGAATGAAGACTGTACAATATAGAGATTCAAGATACAGAGATAGAAGACTCATGAGTATCAAGATTATCAAGAGTTCAAGGTTAAGTCTGTTTTATTAGGAATATTTGTTAAAACTCGTAGAAAAGCACTGGCATCTTAATATCCAATTTATTCGTGGAATGGAATCCACTTCAAGCCCGTTAAAGGGATGGAACCCTAAGTAGGATGGAACCTACGAAAATCTAGTGGGACATTGTTTTGTATCCACTAATTTTAAATTAAATGATTTTACAAAATTATCTTGTTTTCAAAATGATTTCAAAACTTTCCTTTTAAAAGATTCAAAACTCTCTATCCTGATTTTAAATAATTTTAGCCTCAAAACATCTTTAATTTCAAAGTCAAAATACTCCTGTTTTTAAAATGTCTTTTCAAATAATATATTTAACTTTTAATATTTATACTTAGATTTAAATATAAAAATATAGTTAAATTATGTATTTATTGTTCTTTATATTTACTTATGAATTTCAACTATATTCAAGTATATTTATAAAGTTTTAAACAGTTTTTATATAAGATAAATATTGTTTTTATAGAAATTCAAACTATCATTTTTGGCTGAGGGATGTCGACATGCCCCTAGGTAGTATGTCGACATAGTGACAGTTGAAGTTCAAATTCAAATTTCAAAAGAGGTGTCCATTCGCCATAACTCTTCATGAATGGTCATGGCTGTTGGTTTTCTATAAATAAGGGTCAGTTTCAACGAATTTTAAATCATATTTTTCTGATTTTCACTCCTCTTCATCTTCCACTTTTCTTATTACAAAATCATACCATTACTCTACCGAAATCAACATCGAATCATACTCGATTACTTCTAGTTTGATTCTACATCACTATCTCTTCAAGGTTCTCAGTGCTATTCAGAGTTATAGACTTCTTTGTAATATATTAGCGAGAAAAGGTGTGATTGTAGCCTTTGAAATCAATCAAGCGAGAAAAGGTGTGATTGTAGCCTTGGAAATCAATTGGGTGAACTTGTTGCCCGGGAAATCAAGTATCCCAACCCATCGGATTGGTATTCTGGAGGGTATACCTCGTAGCCTTGAAATCGAGGGTTGTAATTGTTGAATTGCTTTTGAAAGGAATTCCATACTTAGTTGTACGGGACTGGATGTAGGGTAACTCCGAACCAGTATAAAATCCGGTGTGTTCTTTCCTTTACTGCTTTTACTTTATATTTGCATCTGTGTTTGATTCTGTGTTCATATCTGTGTCTAATTAGTGTATACATTGTTAATAAAGTTAGATAAACTCAAAAAGAGTAACAAATTTCTTAAAACACTATTCACCCCCCTATAGTGTTAATTCTAGCCTTAAGATCCTTAATCCGCATTTCTCACAGTTTTTTCCAGTGAGCAGCTCAACAAGCAGTATAACAAAGAAATACACACGAATGGAAGTTTCCTCCACCTCTACCGAAGGAGGTTGTTCTCTACTGGTGCATGCTAGCTATTGCTATGGCCGATCAAGGGTCTCTCGCATTAGTTGGATGGGTTGTCGTACCCGTAGAGGTGGTCGGTGAGAGCAACATTTGTGGATATCATTCGGTTGTCTTACTTCACAGCAAGGGGTATGCTTTATATTGTCTTAAGGTTGAGTGTTGAATTGAACTTTTTATTCTTTTGGTTGCTAGAAGTTTAGCCTATAATCTTACTGATATGATTTTCCAATGTATCCAAATGATTGGTAATTTATCATTTAACAAAAATCTTAATTTTGTTAAAACTATGTTAAAAATGATTTTTAAAGTTGATAATCATACATCTGTTATTAGCATGTCTTTAGTTGATGAAATACAAATAACATCATGTACGCTTTTACTTTTAAGGTGTTTTATTAACGTCTGATGCTATGGCATCTAAACTATACCAAAATGATAAATTTTGGAATTGTTTATTATTTGTTGTTAATATTCATTTCATACTAAAAAACTATTATTTCCACTGTATCAATGATACTTCTTATGTAGGTAGTATTAATATTACCACTGATAGGTTGTTGTGTTCTCAATTATTCTTTTATACATGCGCTTCATGCTTCTACATTATAAAGCCAAAGCTAGAGCATAAATATTTTGGAGTTACATAAACATAGAGGCGAAGCTTTTAAAATTGTGCTTGCTTAATATTTGGTAACTGAAACACAATTGATTACATAATTTCAATGTGCCTGCTACCATAGTGTCATAGTTATTTTCAATATATTTATGTTCTACCTCGGTGCAAAGTAATGATAGAATTTGATTTGAAGATTCAAATCATATATATCCCAATTAATTTTTCATGATGTGATTATATAGGGGAAATTGGATAAGATAAAGAGAAGACCGCCTACGGTGATTGGTTTGAGGTATCGGAATCCTATATTCTAACCCTATAAATTAAAGTTGTGCATCCTTTTTATTTGTATTTTCTGCATTTTCATCCTTCTCTCTCTTTGTGTGTGTCTATATATAATGGATCGAATGGTGTACTATAAGATATCACTGCATTATTATAAAGCTCTTTTCTATCGATTACTTTAACTTTTATCTTTGGGATATCTCATTGCAACTAGTATATACACTTAGTTGCGGATTAGCTTTGATTTAGTTATTTTATTACATGAGTAATATCTTATATGTTAAAGATTTCTAACATTAAAAATTATGCTTCCCTTACCAAATGAAGACGAGAATAAAATGCCTTACAGAATGATGTTTCTTTTAGAATACTAGAGATGCATTCACCTTAATATATAACTTGAAATGATTTGTTTAAATTTATCTATAGTTGTAAAGTTGTTTTATGATATAATGATCCACTACATGTTAAATTATAAAACCATCAATAATTTGAATTGATTACAAATTTCATAGAACTAAATACTGGTTATTATCATAAATAAATTTTTTTGCAACCCAGATGCAAGTGGATATGCATGCACAGCTAATCCAGCTTAATTTGTACAGGAATAATGATCAAATATAATGTTATGCATCTATTATGTTGTTATGCCAAAGTCTAATGATATGAGGTAAACACAAAGATAAAGAATGTTATAATATATTTCAGGTTGATGTTGCCACCAGAATTATAATTTACTGTTTGCATTATTTCTTCCTCTAATAATAAAATTAACTGCAGCCTAGATAGACATCGATGAGAAGTCGAAACTAGCAAATATGGACGAGCAAGATTGTATTCTACCTTCATAATTTATATACTACTGCTTGACATCAACTAGGATATAAACATGGAGGTGGATGCATGTGTTTGAAGTCATGTCTTGACCACCAAAAGCACTAATATGTCCTAAAACTACGACAATACGTTTTTATAAAATGCATGTTGAAATGTGTATTTATTAAAGTATTCAAGGAAGTATGCATGTATATTTAGATTAATAAGGAATTATGTGTAAAGTTTTGATGAAGAGTACTTTAGTATCGGTTTGTTATTGCTAATATGCATGAAAACTTTATCGTACTCAACTACTGGATTTCAATATTTGGTTGGTTAAAACTATTTTTTCTACTACATTTGCTTCTATTTCAGTCATGTATTATAAACTGAGATTCATACGAAGTAGTGTTACATCCAAAACAAACCATTAATTTAGCCATAATTTAGAATTGCTCATGATTTTCTTGGCATCCATGCAATTTCATGTGCTGATGGACTGAAATCCAATTGATGTGATCAATTCATCATTTTGACTTGATAAATCAATGATAAAGTTTCAATGATATGAGTTCAAACTAGGATTTTACAAAGATAGACCTTATTTATCAATTAGGATTTTTTGTGCAAAACTAGGACAATTAAAAACTGACTAATTTAACACATGTGTTTTAGGTAAGGTCATTTCCTACATCCAAGTTATTGAATTCCAAGAAAGAGGAGCACCACATTCACATATTATATTATCTTAGATGAAAAATGATAAGGTTAACAATCTCGATGATTGTGATGCTTTAGTTCGAGTTGAAATCCATGCGAAGATCTAAAACCTGAACTACATAACATAGTAATTAAAAAAATGATTCATTACCATGCAGATATTTTAATCCAAAAGCTATATGTATGAAAAACAACAGCTGTAAGAAAGGATTTCCAAAATCTTTTGCTTCGTTTAACTTTACAAGGAAAGGAATCTTACCCTTTTTATAGAAACCGTGAGAATGGAATACAACAGTTTTAACTCTGCCATCTACATGATACTGATGTTGGTCTCAAGCCCGGGAAAAGGAGGAGGGAAATCGATTGCTACAACTATACTTTAGTTCTTATAGATTACTTACAAGCTACTGTTGTTGACATCAACCTTGAAAACGCAAAGAGAAAAATTATTACATCAATTTAAGTCTTACAAGTTTTTATGACAATATTAATCTAAAGAAAAATTCTCTATATATTTATTTGATGATTTATTACTTTTTAAAAGAGAGATGATGCAAGTTTTCTAAGTTTTAAACTAATAAAAGTGCTAATTTTAATATTTGTTACATTTCTCTAGATATCGGTGTAATAGTTGATTACTTTCTTTAACTGTTTAACTATTTTCTAAAATAACTTAGTCTCATTCACGTTTCAACCAGAGTCGATTCTAAGGCTAGGTCTATAAGGCTGACAAATAGGGTAACCCACCAATCATGGGCAACCATCATAAATATTACAAGCCAGCCAATATCATAATTTAAAATATATAGTGGTATAAAATGGGTTTGTTGAAATGTTTCTTGAGGAAGACGAATAAAACGAGTAGGCATAATAACAATTCGTACAAAGTACAAACTATTTAGAAGTCTTTAAACAGTCCAATCATAGGTTTTTATGGTTGACCTTTACCTTTGTACTTGACTGTACTGATTGTTGAACAGCTTGCTCATAGCATTCATAATTTTGTCACAATTTTCTAATATTTTGGTCCATAGTAAATTTTTTTGTGAAGTTGTTATTTCTTATTAAGTTCAACGATAGTTGCTCTAATGTTTGACAGTTGGTTATTGCTCATGGGGCAACAAAATTTTACTCGCCTAAGGCAACTAAAAACGTTGAACATGCCCTGGTTTCAACAAATGGTTGATTTGTGCATGACACAAATAAAAAAAATGCAACATTACATGCACGCCAATGACATTTTGTAAGATCCAAAAAATCTTACAAACGATGTTTTTTATACCAATTCCTCATGCGCATGTGCATCGCATGTGCCAAAGTACTCATGTGTGTATGTATTATAAAATATTAATTTAATATGTTCGTATAACCAAATGTTTAATTTATTTGAGTTATTCAAAATAAAAAATAAAACAAAGAAACTAGTAAAATATTATTACTACTTTTAAAATTGAAAATATATAAATTAAAATGTAAAAATGATTTACATAATAAATAGAAAATAAATATTTATACTTATACCATATGTGTAAAAAAATACATTATTTTTTCAAAAATAAGAAAACTTAAAAAGATATTTTTATTTTAGGCCAAATTATTCTATATTATAAATTTGTTATATACATACATACATACATACACACACACACACACACACACACACACATATATATATATATATATATATAATTTAAGCCGTGAGCAATGTATAGAAAAATTTATTTTAAAAAAAATTTGAACTAAAAACAATGTATATATTTGCAAACATACATACATACATGTGTATATATATATATCGATATGTATGTGTGTGTGTGTGTATTACTTAATCACTAAATATATATATATATAGTTTTGAATTTTTTAAAATTTATTTTATGGTCGAATATAGAATAAAGGAATCATTGATATGAATAAGTATATATATTTGAATTAATTCGAAATGGAATATTACCTTATTGAGATCGTGTCGATTGCCGACATTAAGGATGTTAGTGGTTTCCTTCCCCGAACTTCTAGTCCTTTCTCCTTGACCATGGGATGGAACTCCATCTACAAAGCATTAAAAATTTCAAATAGCGGACGTAAGAGTTTTTTATGTATGGAGACTACTAAGGGATTGGCTATTTATGGCTATCTAGATCACAAATATATAGCACCATTCTCTTTAGATCTTAAGACAAACTCTCCATCCTTCCTCTCCTATACTATGGTCGCCGCCGCCCTAAAAATGGACTTCTAAACTTTGTGCCTAATTGCTTTAACAAATAAATCAATTATTTATTTAATTAATTTATGTCCATTCCTTAACCAAATCAATATATACTTATATACATCATTTAAATTTATTTTTTAAGCTTCAAATAAATAATTAAAATGCAATAAAAATTCAATACAACATCTGTATCAATTTCATTATTAATTTATAACATTTATAAATTAATTTTAAATAGGCCGAATTGGGAAATTATCTGACAACGCGGTTGTGTTGACTCCCTGATGTGAACTCGGTCCTTAAACAATATTTAAACTATCTAAATAGTGAAGCCTATATGGAATTTGCTGAAGTATAATATCGGGCATATGTTTAATTGCTTACAGATCATTTAGGCGAAATCCAATTTCAAATCTATATCAAGCTGTACCTTATAACTATATTTTATACACATTTTATTTTCATCATCGTTGTATCACTAAGATAACTAGAGTTTAGTCTATGATCAAAAAATCTATTAATATATATAGGTAATTGCGTAAACTACATTAAAGTTCTTGGTTCAATTAGATAATATTTATCGATTAACCAATTTACTATAGCTAGATATTTTGACTTTAAGTTGACCACCAAATACGATGATAATAACCTTCTATAAAGAAGGAGATGAATCCTCCCTTGAGTAGTGTTTCACTTCAAGTAGTTTAGTGTGTACCAAATATGGATGTAACATGGTCACTATGCCATGTGATTGACCACAATCGAAGTATATCCTAGCCGCTTAAGATTCGCAGTACCCTCAAATCTAAAGACTTATACACACTGTTACAACGCGATCTTCCATTTTGACATAGTTGTATTAACATTCAGAAGACTCTCGTTGAGTTGTTCTATGATTATTCCAAATAACCACAAGTATGTAACTCCTTAGTGCCCCCAAACGATCATAAGTAATTCACTGTCCATCATATGGGGAACCTTATTTGCACTAATCACAATGGACCTATCGGAATCCTTTTCTTGATATACATCTTCACTTTGAGTGTAACAACCCGCTTTTCCATACATTTCAAGTTGATAATAAATCGCACATGTCTAACCCAAATTTAATTGAAAGATGGATAGTTATAGGAAGAAGAAGAAGAAGAAGAAGAAAGAAGAGAAGAGAAGAAGAGAAAGAAACTAAAAAAACAACACAGAATCTCAGAATCACAGCGGAACAACATGTAATATAATATTAATGATCTTTACACAAGAGAATCTGTAATATACATATAACCATCAGAGTACAACAACAAATCTCAATCATCAGCCTGAACGGTTATAACAATCTATCCTCACAAATGCTGATGATTTCAACAATAAAGCAACGGAAAATAAACATATACCTGAATACGACTTGAAGACCTCCAACTCGTCTCATGAGCTCCAATGCATCCAAAGCTATCTGTAAATATACTTGGTCTGACCCGAGCATTATGATAATGTAACATCCGAGTCAGTCTGAAAAACCAGTGTAAGAAAACACACCTAACTGAATTTTAAAGTTATAAAAACCTTTGAAATCAAAAGTATCTTGTAAGACCACGCCACACATAAACACGGACGAATTTTTACCGTACGATAACCAAAACATTTCATATGAAATTCTCTGATATTATAATAGTGTCTAAGATACAGATGCTTATTAATCATAGCCAAAATTGTTACATTAATTAAATTCTAGCATACTAGGCTCTACAATCAAAAATCGAAGACTCGCAGTGGACAATGGATTCCAACTACAAAAGGATATGAGTCTACCTGCCGAATCCGTACATCTCTAGATAAAATGTACTTGAGGCTACAACATGTTGCACCTCTGCTACTCAGGACTGGTACTACCCCCTTCTCGAGTGGCACTGAATATGATCACCCCTTGGTTGCGACCAACAACCATACCATGGGGTCCAGAAGAATACATGAATATCGCTCTAGATTTGGGATGATCATACCCTACTTAGGTGCGACCCACTTAGCCCTGCCGCATGTCCCTACTTTATTCATTTCTCGGGTGAGGCTCGAAGCTACATTTTGCCTTTTATATAGCACTTTCCACTTGAAATGCTAACACTGCCCTTCAGGCAACAATGTAATACCAGCGTTCATCCATACAAGTTCATTCTGGGACTAAACGAAACGCTTCAGATCTCCACCTTCAATTCTATTATCTTCAAGATGTCTTTACTTCGAAACGCTTGAATTGGATCAAAGTGGTTTTCGGATAACATATCCAACCCCGGCCTCTTTGAAACAACATTCGATAGTTTTTGATAAACTCAACCCGGTTCCTTAGGAAATAAACAATCAAAGATAAGAGCAGAGATCACCTCTTAACCGTTAGTGGACGGATTTCCTTTTCATTTGTCCTAGAAGAACAAAATGAGATTTACATGCACACTACAATGACTGTGCCATATAACTCACGTGTTTCTCCTAGATATTTCCAAAGTTACGTTTAGGTCCACATTTGATAGTCGGCTATTTAACTATCAACAAACACATATCCAAATCAAGGGTTTATTTTCAAAGGAAAATCCAACATTGGTTAAGCACATAAGCAATCACTAGCCTCCTTAATTAATCTTTTCATTAATTAAATTCATCTTGTAAATACTTGTATCAAAATACTTTACAAAGATATATTCACAAAACCTTATATTTTCAATACTTAGTAAATATCCATACACTTGTCTCAACGGTATAATTATATTTACCAAATTCTGAGGAAGATTTCCTTTTTACCCAATTCTAAAATCATCTATAATCTTCATTATAAATTTCTAAAACCCTTTATAAATTATTTCTCAAGTCATTTATAACCCTTTATAAAACCATGCAGTTATTTATAAACTCTTTTTATAAATATATAAACCCGTTTATTTAAATCTCTTTATAAATATCTAAAACCATTTACAAATCCCTCTTATTACATTGTAAATAATTCCTTTTAAGTCTCCAAAATGCTTTATAAAACTCTTCTTATAATTATAAAAACTCATTTCCAAAATTCGTTTATAAATATCTATCTATTTATAAACTTCTTTACCTTGTAAATAATCTTCTTTTAAGTCTTCAAACCATTTTATAAGCTCCTCTTATAAGATCCGAGCCTGTTTATAAAACTCTATTTACGAATTTTGAAAACATCACAAATAAATCCTTATGACTTTCTTTAAAACACTATTATATAATAGTAATTATTAATAATAAACATTATAAATAAATAATACTTTTTAACCTTTAACATCTTAAAAATATTAATTAATAATTCAAAACATTATAAATAAAACAATCGTTAATCTTTACCATTATTAAAAATAATAATAATAAATTACCAAAATATTATTAATAATAATTATTATTAGTTTCAAACCATATTAATAATTTAAATAATTTACTTCCAAAATATTTAAATATTAATAAACAACTTTAAACAGTATTAATATAAATTACCCATTGACCCAAAAAATGGACCAACACCCTGGTTAGAGTTTGAAAGCACCAGCCCTGTTCTGATAGAGCAATATCACATATCATAGATATAAAGAAAGAACAGCAAAAGAAAGTAGACAGAGAATTTTTATAGTGGTTCGGCTGTTAATAAAGCCTACGTCCACTTTATAGTTTTATTATAGACTGATTGCTGTTACAATAGATGTTTGATTACAAGGCTTTGATTATTTTCTAGTTTGATTGAATCTCCAGAGTTGGAATTCACTGGAGAATCACAGTGTATTCCTTTGGAGATTGTTATGAGGGAGGTAGAGAGTGAATAATAATTCCAGCAGAGCTTCAGCAACCAGTCCGGAGTCGATCCCATTTATGTTGCAGGTAGGATGGTATTTATAGAGATCGAAGAGCTTCTGGGCCAGGCCTGTCTTCACCAGCTCGCAGGTAGGTAATATGCGACCTAGGGGGACTTTTGCTTGCAAAACGAGTCAGAACCATAGGTCGCTAGCGACCCATAGACTTGGTTCGTTTTGCGGGCCAACGTCTTGCTTTTTTGATAGTGTTCCATAGTTGGTTTTTTGAAGGCTTGAAGAGAAGCATGGGTCACTAATGATCCAACCACTTAGGAATTTTCTAGAGTCTGGAATTGAAGATGTTTCCATAGCCTTTTATCGTTATTGTTACGTGTTGATGGCAATTCACTAGCTGCTAACATTCCACTGTTGATTGGACTAAAGGAATGCTGATCTCTCGGCTTCGTTGATCCCGGTTGTTGTCCTAGTCATATAGCTTGGCCTTTGCCAATCCTTTGTCTTAGCTTACCTGGTTGAGTCCTGAACCATCCTGTCTACACAGGGTTGTTCTTTTTTCTATCGGTTTCTGCTGGGTTAGAAACCCGGATAACATTTGCCCCCCAGTATGTCTTCGTTGTAAACAAGGCATGCTCTGGAAGTTATCGCTTTCAATATTCATTTGTTGATTTCCGAGTGATTGCATTAGAGCTTTACGAATATGCTATCTCAACTTTGTTGGTGGTCTTTCTTTAGTTCTGATTGCTCTTGCTTACCACAACGTATCACATTTCTGCTCTTAGTTTCCTAGCACGCTTTGGAAAGACGAACAGTTGTAATCGATCGAGTTTGAGATGAATAGATGAAGCCCTCCCTTTTCTTCCTTATATATATATATGTATTTATTATTATTTTTTATCATTATTTCATTCATTTTTTTACCATAGAGTCAGGTCGGGTCACCTACGACCCATGATTGGTCGGGTCGCTTGCGACCCGATTACTTAGCGAAAATTCTCGTTTTTCACCTTGCCTACATATACTCCTCGAGCCAAACTATTCCACTCCTTCAGGCGACCAAGCTCTTCTGCAATTAGATTTACAGTGATCCTTGCTTTAGCTCGACCAGATTCATCGCCTCCTTTGCATCCACTTACTGCAAATCCATCCTAGCTTGCCCATTCTATGAAGTCCTCATCTTGTTCGAATCCATTCGCTGTTGATTCCTTCAAGTCTATTTCGTGAAACCCTAACCAAATCCTAGCTCACTGTTGGACTGTAGTCGACCTAACGTTAGCTTGCTACCTCCTTGAGTCATCACCGATCCATTCAAAGTTCGTTGAATTCAATCCTTGATTCTTCTAGTGCCTTAGAATTCAGCTTGAGGTGGGTTTGCCTAGATGGTTTGTTGACTTTGTGTAATGATTTGTTGACAATTATCCATTTTCTACATCGATTAAAAGGAGCTCGAGTTGATTACGGTTTGATGGATCGAGATAGCCAATCGGGTCTTGAGTTTCTTCCGAAAACGTCATTCGGGCTGTGGTCCAACACTTGACGCGTTTTGCTATCCTCGTCCGTTAAACCAGAATTGACTTGCATCCAGTTTTTTAGCTGTTATTGCACGTCACACACATTCACTAGTCGGTCTTGATTCCTTCCAAGGATTCGGACTTTTCTTGTTCACTCGTTGCACGTTCGGTGTTCATATGAGGAGAAGATTTTTTCGTGTCGCTTCGGACAATAGATCCGTTATCGATCATTGATCGATAACGGGTAAGTACACAAGAAGTATACACAAAAATGAAAAACGAGCTGACACGGGAAGTTCTTTTCTTCTTCTACTATGAGCAAACTATCTACACGAGATAGAGCGTTTGTAGTGTACCAAACACCGAGTTTATCCCATATAGATAGCACACTACACTTGCCCCAGTTTGCACTCGAAATCCGACATGTCGATTACAAGTTAATGTCTCTTCGGAATTCAAGTGTGATAGGGGAGACTTATGAATTTAGGATAGGTTTACCTGACCATTTTCGGACGCGAGTTCTATTATATAGAATGAAGCAGCCACCTACACGCCGTAAGTCAAGCAGACGAAGCCCGGCACTCTCCGAAGCTGAATCATCATCCACCTCGCAAGCTCAGTATGATCAATTAGTTCCGGTTGGGCCCATCGTGGACCGCACACCTCCCAACTTTCGAGTCCTGCTTAATCCACCTAAAAGAGCTTTGTTAGTGGTTTCCGCCAAAGTTCTTCATAATATATATGCACAGCATGGGATTCCTGAAGAGGATGTGCGTCTGCCTGTGGAAGATGATTCGCTCATATGCCCCCTCCGGGGTACACTGCTTGTCATCGATACATGTGTCTGAACGGAGCCGTGCCTCCCTTCAACGATTTTCTTCGTGAGATGCTCTCGAACTTCAAAATTTCCCCATTCCAACTTCATCCGAATGGCTATGCCATCCTTATTGCTTGCATGTCCTTTTCATGCAGACGTTCAACCGCGCTCCAAGTTTCGATGAGTTGCGGTATTTTCTAGCGTTCAAGAGGAGAGACAGTTGTCCCTTTTTGATTATAATCGAGGCCCAGAGGAATCGAAAGATCATCTTATGCTTGCACAGTTCAAGATGCGGTACTTTTTGTTAGATGCCCCGAGGGGTTCAACCGTCGATGGACGGCAGGGGGTAAGCTCCTCTCTTCCATTTATCGAGCTCCGAGGCATTGTAATGGAGTTTCTAATTGACTATACTTCTCTTACAGTTATCCTAAGGTCGAATAGCGATGTGACGCTTGATGAAGTTTGCCAAACTTCAAAGGCTATTGATGCTGAAGAGAGGTGCGTTAAAGTTCTACTGACCGATGAGAACTTGCATCGGTACGGGCTGTTAGCTCCGGGTAGATCCACCGTTCAAATTGAAACTCCCACTCCTGGCCGATCCAGGGTTCTCACAAGGTCCGCTTCTTCATCCCACGGTTCCGAGGAAGGTCAAGAGAGATGTGGCCCATCCAGAGAATCACCTAGTGAGGCTCACGAGTAGGGAGACACTGTTGCGACCGGACTAAGTGGTTCAGTTAGAATGCCTCCGATCTCGGAGGAAGCAGAAGACGAGTTCATGCATAGAGAAGGCAAAGCCATGATAAACTCAGAAAAAGAAGAAGGAGAGTTCGAGAGTAGTAGCGACGAGTCTACCGCCAGTGATTACATCTCGTCAGAATCTGAAGGTGAAGACTCTGAGTCTTGCGATGAGACTCTGGGAATGAGTCCTGATCTCCCCAGCCTATCTCCTTTCGATGCAAGTGGCAAAGGCGAAGCCCCCGAAACTGGAAGACATCACGATTCTTTGAGTAAGGATGCCGGAGCGGGGTTTAGAGATTTCAACAATGTTTTTGTCGACTTCGATGCGCTCGTGAAGGGAGACTTCAAATTTGACACGACGCCGGTCCTATTCAAGCGATATAGCTCCATCAGTCAGTTCAGTCCCACCTATAACAACTGAAGTCGGTCCGATCCCACCTACGACAACCATTTGTTCTGGTTTGTGACGATGTTTTAGTCCCCTATTAGGGACACACAACACGTTGCACCAGGATTACACTTATTTCCATCTCTTCATATATTTGCTTAGTTGATATCATACTTCTGAAGCCTCTTATGTGTGTCTCATTCCAGGTATGACGAGGGGACGAGGCTTTTATGACGACTTCGAAGATTATACCGCTTCCCAGCGGTACCCCAAGCGCCCCTTCAGCCGTCATCAAGTTCGATAGACGAAGGAAGAATACAGGCGGAGGAAGGAGCTTAAAGCTGAAACCCGCCACTAGGAAGAGAGAGATCGATCTCGTTTATATAAAGGCGGGTATGAGAAAAGAAGATCTCTTGAGGAAAGAGATGAACTGTCAAAGAGGTCTAAATTTGATTATCGCTCCCATCCTTCAGAGCTTGCTCCAAAACATACTTCCGTGGGCCAAGAAATTCCTATCACTTCTAACGTGATTCTACCCCCAACTCATATTTCATCTTCTTTCGTTGTTACTGCTTCCCCTGGCGCATCTCATCCCCACTGAAGGCCGGCCTACACTCTTCCTTCAGGCCCCCTTAAGCTTGAGGCGGCACTTTCGGGTTGGTTCTTAAAAAGGGTTAAGTTTGACATGGACCTTCATCCCATTCGTAGAAATTCCTTCGTGCCGCATCTCCAAACTATCCAAAATGACCTAGAGCAGGCCGAGAAATGCGAGAAGCTCTGCAAGCAGCTGGCGGGCACTAACATAAATAATTACCAAGAGATTCTCTCCTTCAAAATTGAAAAAGATGATTTTGAAATAGCGTTGGCCGATCGGGATGCTAAAATTAAACAGTTGGAGGAGGAGAAGGAGACAACGCTCTGGGAAAGTAGGAGAACCACCAGCCTGATGAAGGAGTTGAAGGACGTGCATGAAAATTCGAGATTGTCTAGAGAGATGAAATTAAAACGACTCATGTAGAAGAGGCTAAATTAAAAGAAGAAGTGACCGCTTGCAATGCTATCATCGAAGCTCAACGGAAAACAATCATCGATCACGATCTAATTGTCGAAGGGCACAACAAAACAATCTCCGACCAAGCCGAGACCATCGCCAAGTTACAGGCTCAGGTCGTACAACTCAGTGCCAATAAGACTACTATTGAGATTGAGAAGGCTGTGGTGACTGCGGATTATTTGGACCTCCAACACGCTTTTGATCGAAAAATGGAGAAGCTGGATGCGACAATTCTGAACTTCTACGTCAACTCTCTTTTGCACCAAGGAAGTCCCATCTATCTTGGCCCAAAGTTTCCACGCACTCTCACCCTCGTTTGGGAGGAAATATTATCTCGTTTTGCTGACAGCGGCGAAGTTTACTCTGATCAAGAGCTGCGAGATGCCTATCTCAATGATGAATCCATGACTACTCTACTTGAGGGATAGGAGATTTTCTGAGTCGAACGAGAGTGGGAGGCCACCGATGCTGCCACCGATGTGCTTACCAAACCTTCTACTTCCGAAGTGGGTGGACCGTCGAAGCAGCTCGATGACCAACCGATGAGTTCAGGAGTTGATATTATTCCTCATGTGGTGGAGCCCTCAAAATAAGGCGACGGCGGTGAGTTCGAAGTCGCCATTCATGATCCTTCCCTTGGTGTAGGTAACGTCCAAGCTTCTCCCGAATTCGGGAGTCTCCATCTTACGCCACAGGAGCAAGAGGAGTTTAATGCTTTTCTTTTTTATCTTATAGGTCCATCCACTTTTCCTGTTGATGCGCCAACTACTTCAGCACCTGCGCTTGCTGTCATTTTCACATCCTCTGAGATTGTATCCGTTCCTGCTCCAGTTCCCATATCCACATCTAGGCCAGATGCCAAGAAAATAGCGGCGCTCCACGGCTTGGACGACCCTTCAGCATCTTTGGAAGGTGATATAACTACAGCAGAGGCTAAGGAGCAGGAGACGCAGATGGAGCAGCCATAGAAGACTCAACATGATTTGGTTGCCATCAAGAAGGAAAAGGTGGAGGCATTCAAAGCTTCGAAGGGCTCCCGGAAGTCAAGAAAACGCAAAGGAAAGAGAAGCTCTTCTGAAAAACATTCGGAGGAGGAGGAGGAGATTACCACCGAAGTGCACGTTGACATTACTGGCAGTGACACCTCTCCTAAAAAGAAGCAGAAACTACCAACCAGAGGTGGAAAGGGAAGCGGTGGCAAGAAGTAGTGAGCGGGTGGCGTGAGGATGGAATTGATTTTTGCCAACAACTTGCAAGAAGACCGACTTGTTTTTGACTTGTTTTTATCTCTTTTTGAATCATTTTGTTCAAGTTAAGAGTCTGCACTTTGCATCCTTACTGTAGATTCTGAATTTTCCCTTTGTTAGCCGTTGTTGTGTGGGTATAGCCTCCACATTTTGATCCTGTGTACAGAAAATCATAAGAAATACAATGATATTTTGACTGTATTTTTTTCCTATCTATTCATATATGCACTGTGTACTTGCACTAGTTTCATTTTTAGTTCTGTGACTATAGCCAAAGTCCTCTTTCGAAGTAACAGAACTTAGAGATTGATAGCACTTAGAGAATTTTTGCTTAGAAAATTTTTCTGAACTTAGAAATTAAACTTAGAAAATTTAGAAATTAAACTTAATTTTTTTTTGTTTGGGAGATGATAGAAATTTGAGATAAAACATGTGGATTTGTTTGTTTGGAGTGACGGAACCTGTGAACTTATTGTATTTGTTTGGTTCTGTCTTAGTACAGGTGTATGCCCCCTAGTTCATAGGGCTGTTCACTTCAAACCATTTTCAAGTTACCGATAACTTATGGTTTAACTAATCTTTATTAAAAATTGGCTAAGTTACAACTTGATTCTACTTTTTTTGGAGATATTGCGATTTTAGCATGCAATCTCATTTTTTGGCGACTTGAATATGCAATTTGCGCATGGGTATGTGTTGTCGATCATTGAGTGCCCTCCTTCTAGCGCCAATTTTGTCCGGGTTGCACTCAATAGTCCTGACTATATGTGTGCGGTTTCTCATGTTCCTTGGCGCTGCCTATCTTCGGGCAATGCTAGGAGTTAGAATTTTGGTGTGCAGCTCATCAGATGCGCGGCTTTTGTTTTTCCTCGACGTTTCCTATCTTCGGGCAACACGGGGAGTTGTCATTTCGGTGCTCCTCGGGGTTGCCTACCTTTGGGTAACACGAGGAGTTGTTATTTTGAGGCTCTTCGACGTTGCCTATCTTCGGGCAACACGAGGAATTTTATTTTTGGTGCTCCTTGGTGTTGTCTATCTTCGGGCAACACAAGAAGTTTTGATTTTGGTGCTCCTTGGTATTGCCTATCTTCGGGCAACATGAGGAGTTTTGATTTTCCTTAGTGTTGCCTATCTTCGGGCAACAAGAGGAGTTGTGATTCTAGGGCTCCTCGATGTTGCTTATCTTCAGGCAACGTGAGGAGTTTTAGTTTTGGTGCTCCTCGGTGTTGCCTATCTCCGGGCAACTCGAGGAGTTTTGATTTTGGTGCTCCTCGATGTTGCCTATCTTTGGGCAACATGAGGAGCTTTGATTTTCCTTGGTGTTGCCTATCTTCGGGCAACACGAGGATTTTTTATTTTGGGGCTCCTCGATGTTGCCTATCTTCGGGCAACACGAGGAGTTTGGATTTTCCTTAGTGTTGCCTATCTTCGGGCAACACGAGGAGTTTTTAATTTTGAGGCTCCTTGATGTTGCCTATCTTCGGGCAACACGAGGAGTTTTGATTTTCCTTGGTGTTGCCTATCTTCGGGCAACACGAGAAGTTGTAATTTTGAGGCTCCTCGACGTTGCCTTTCTTCGGGCAACGCGAGGAGTTTGGATTTTCCTTGATATTGCCTATCTTCGGGCAACACGAGGAGTTTGGATTTTCCTTGGTGTTACCTATCTTTGGGAAACACGAGGAGTTTTTATTTTGGGGCTCCTCAATGTTGCCTATCTTCATGAAACAATATGAGTTTGGATTTTCCTCGGTGTTGCCTATCTTCGGGCAACACGAGGAGTTTTTAATTTTGGGGCTCCTCGATGTTGCCTATCTTCGGGCAACACGAAGAGTTTTGGTTTTAGTGCTCCTCAGTGTTGCCCATCTCCGGGCAACCTGAGGAGTTTTTATTTTTTTTAGCCCTCTCGATGCTGCTAGAGCAGTGCCAATTGTCAGAGGGCAAAGATTGGGTTTTGTCGATCCAACGGTTTGAGTCGATTTGCTTCTGTCGACTCGGCGGGTAATTATTATGAACACAGTTTGGTTGTATTGTTTCAGGAAGCAAACTTTATTAAGAAACGCATGGCATATTCTTTGCCTATTTACAATGCCACCGGCATTTCCGAAATGGCTTATTTGCTAAAAAATAGAAAATACGTAAAGTTTCTTTTAAATGAAATAACGGCGGAGCGATTCGCTGTTCTAGGGTCTAGGAATTGCAATCCCGTCAACGGTCATTGGCTTAAAGGTACCATCCCTAAGGTTTTGGTTAACCACATATAGTCCTTCCGAGTTCGGTCCGAAGGCTCCTGAGACAGGGTAAACTCGCTTGAGCACAAGATCTCCAACTTCAAAGGTTTGACCGTGAACTTTGAAGTTGAAATACCATGCGTCCCTTTTTTGGTGGGCGACAATTCTCAACTCTGCTTCTTCTCTTTTTTCATCAACCAAGCCTAGCGATTTGAGTAGGACTTGCTCATTTTGCTTTTGATTGAAATTCTACCTCCGGTGCAAAGGGACTTCTAGTTCAACGGGAATCATTGCCTCTGAACCATATGCTATGGCGAACGGGGTATGTCCAGTTGCCGCTTTGTGTGTTGTCTTGTGCGCACATAGTGCGAGTGGAAGTTCGTCAACCCAATTTCCTTTTTCTTTTGTTAATCGCTTTTCGATGGTGGACTTGATGATCTTGTTTATTTCTTCCACTTGCCCATTTGCCTGTGGATGAGCCACTGCGGAAAAGCTTTTTTCGATTCGGAAACGCCTGCAGAAGTCTTGGAACTTGGCACTTTCGAATTGTGTTCCATTGTCATTGATGATTTTTTGTGGCACACCAAACTTGCAAATGATGTTTTTAGTAACAAAGTTAATGACGTTCTTTATGGTTATAGTGGCCAGCTATTCCGCTTTGGCCCATTTTGTGAAATAATCTATGGCAACTATAGCATATTTGGCTCCTCCTTTTGCTATTGGAAGGACGCCAATCAAATCGATCCCCCATATTGCAAACGGCCATGGGCTGACCATCTGCGTCAGTTCCGTTGAAGGAGTTATCTTGATTTTGCTGAATCTCTAATAGCGATCGCATCTTCTGGAGTGGTCTGCAGTGTCGTGAATTATTATTGGCCAGAAGTATCCGTATTGAAGGACTTTCTTTGCCAATGTCTACCCCCCAGTATGGTCTCCGCACTCGCCTTCATGTGCTTTCTTCAGGATTCGTCATGCTTCATTATTGGTCACACGCTTAAGAAGAGGGATCGAGAATCCCCTTCGATAGAGTATTCCGTCCTGCATCATGAACCGCGACGCCTTTCGGAGGAGCTTCTTCCGTTGATTTTGGTCAGTTGGAAGGGTTCCCATAAGTAGATAGTCTTTTATCTGTGTCATCCATGTGTCTGGTTCGACGGTGGCCTCGAAAATCCATTCTACATCCATTTCGTCTATGCTTGGGCTGGTTAGAGTTTCCACTGGGACCAACTCCAATGACTAGGCTTCGCCGGAGCTTGCTAGTTTAGCCAAATAATCTGCCTTGGTGTTTTTCTCTCGTGGTATGTGAATTATAGTATAGTGCTCGACGTCGCTTAGCAGCTCTTGCACTTTGAACAGATACGGGGCAAGATTTTCACTACGCGACTGGTACTCCCCTTTTACCTAACACACGACCAGTTGGGAGTCGCTGAATATGTGGATAGATTTTATTTTGAGTTCCTTCACAACCTTCAGCCTTGCGATTAGTGCTTCGTATTTTGCTTCGTTATTTGTTGCTGGGAATTCCAGGCGCAAAGCATAGTTAATGGCTCGCCCCTCGGGGTTTTCGAGTACTACCCCCACTCCCGCACAGAAGTTATTTGATGCGCCATCAACAAAAGCTTCCCGTGCATGTTCGTTTCCGATTGAACTTCCTCCTCCTCGTATCTTATAGTAAATTTAGTAATGAAGTCAGCCAACGCTTGCCCATTGATTGCTTTCCTTGGGTGGTATGAGACATCGTATTGGCTCAACTCTATATTCCACTTAAGTAGCCATCCGGAAGTTTCTAGCTGGTATAAAACTTGCTTCAGGGGTTGGTCAGTCAATACGTTAATTGGATGAGCCTGGAAGTATGGTCGTAACTTCCGGGAAGAAATCAAAAGGCAATATGCTAGCTTCTCCAGTTTTAATTCTGCTCAACTCTGGAGAATCGTTTGCTAACGTAGTATATGGGTCGTTGGATACTCGCTTCTTCCCATATGAGAGCCGCGCTTAGTGCGTGCAGGAAGACCGCTAAATAGATGAATAGGTCTTCTCCATCCACCGGCTTTGATAAGATCGGGGGAGCTTCCATGTGTCGTAGCAATTCCTCGAAAGCTGTCTGGTAAGCTTCACTCCATTTGAAGTTTTTCCTTCCTTTCTTCAGTGCATCGAAGAATGGTATGCACTTGTCTGTAGCCATAGAAATGAATCGACTCAGTGCTGCGACCTTCCCATTCAAGCTTTGAAGTTCCTTCTTATTTTTAGGGGCTTGGACTTTCCATAATGCTGTTACTTATTCTGGATTCGCTTCGATGCCCCGAGCGCTTACTATGAATCCCAAGAATTTCCCAAAGGCTACTCCAAAGTGGCACTTGAGTGGATTAAGTTTCATTCCATACTTCCGAAGTATTTCGCACATTTCAACGAGGTTGTCAAGATGGTTGGCAGCTACCCGGGATTTGACTAGCATATCGTCCACGTAAACTTCCATGGTCTTCCCAATCTGGCATTTGAACATAGTATTCACTAGCCTTTGGTACGTTGCCCCCGCATTTTCAAACCGAATGGCATTACTCGGTAACAGTACAGTCCCAGATTTGTTATGAAGCTGGTGTTCACTTGGTCTGGTTCATGCAACGGGATCTGGTTATAGCCCGAGTACGCATCCATAAATGACAGTAGTTCATGTCCCATTGTACCATCCACTAGTTGATCAATTCTAGGGAGAGGGAAGCTGTCCTTCGGACAGGCTTTATTGAGGTCCGAGAAATCAATACAGGTTTGCCATTTTCCATTAGACTTCTTGACTAGGACCGGATTTGATACCCATTTAGGGTAAGTTGCATCTCGGATGAAGCCGTTGGCCATCAGTTTATCTACTTCCTCCCTTAGTGCCTTGGACCGTTTGGAGCCCAAGCTGCGACTTTTCTACTTTACTGGTGTAAATTTAGGGTCAATATTGAGCGCTTAGCAGGAAATTTCAGGTGACACCCCACACATATCAGAATGCATCCAGACAAACATGTCCAAATTGGCGTAGAGGAATTTGGTTAGTTCCGACCGCATCTTGTTTCCAAGGTGCGACCCAATCTTCAGGACCCGTGTTGGGTCTTCCATACAGACTGGGACAGACTCTATCAATTATGTCGGTGCTGCCCGATCCTCCCCGAGCTCTTCTTTTTAGGGTCCAAAGCCTTGTCGAATCGGCTATGGTCCCCAAGCCAGGGCCTGCTCTATAGTTGCTATTCGCAGGGTTTCGGATGTGGAGCGTTTCCCTACATCCTTTCCTTTTTCCTTCCTTTTGGACTCGTGCACTTCTGCGATGTAGCATTCCCGGATGACGCTTTAGTCTTCTTTCACAATTTTGACTCCATGCTCGGTAGGGAACTTCATTGTAAGGCACCATTGGGCTAATGCTATTCTGAAGTCGGCTAGTGCGGGTCTTCCTAAGAATGCATTGTACGTTGACATTTCATCCACAATTACAAAGGTCTGAATGAGGGTGACTCTTCGCTAGCCCTCTCCAAGCTCTACCGGTAGGTCTATTTTTCCACCTGTTGTTTGGGTTCTCCGTTGAACCCCTGAATCTTTATTTGGCACGCGGACACGCTCTTCATGCCAATTTTCATTTGATCAAAAGTACGTTTGAAAAGTATATTAACTGAAATCCCACTGTCAACCAGCACTCGTCGGACTATGGCAGGCCCAATTCCTACTATCATCACCATTGAGTCAGGAGTCAGAGCTTCAATCCCTACGGTGTCTCGATTGCAGAACATTATGTCATCGCTCAAAACCTTTTGCTACTTGACCGGAGTCCATCATTTATTGCCAAGCACGATTCCTTCGGGGCATGCTTTAATGAACTCGCATATCGCTCCATCTTTCCCCAACTTCTTTGTGCGGGATGTGGTCCCCTAGGTATTGTCCCGATAATAAGCCTTTGGTCAGTTCATTTTGACCCTTCTTCGATAGTTCCAGTTTGATTCCTTTGCTCTCTAGGAGGTTGAGGGACCATAGCTTGATTGGGTTTTTGTGGATTTTTCACATATTGGTTAAGCTTGTTGTCTCGGATCAATTCCTCAATGAGATTCTTTAGGTGGCGGCATTTGTTCGTATTGTGGCTGTGAGTCTCATGGAAGCGGCAGAATTTCCCTGAGCGCTTTTGCTGCTCGGTTTCTACTTTCCTAGGGGGTTTCTATATTCTTTGGTATCCTATGTTCTGAGATAAATATTTTCTGGAGTGTCATTCAGTGGGGTGTACTCTTCCTCTCTAAACTCCCTAAATCTTTTGTTGTTGCCAATGTTATTTCTTTTATCAGAGTTTTGGTTTCTTCTTTTCTGGTTTCCGCTCTTTCCTGCGACTCCTTAAGCGGTTCCAGCATTACATGTGTTTTAGCATGTCGCCACCTCATTTTGTCTGTTTCTCATCTATTGTACACTGGCAGCCTTTCTTTCCAGCCCATGCGCTTCCTCCAATCTCTAGTACTAGCTTGCCTTGCGATTGAAGTCGTTCTTGGTAGTAGGTTGCTTCATCTTGATCCATTTTCCGAACTCCGTTTCCGGGGAAATAGCGCGAACTAGCACATTAAAAACCATATCCTCATTAGGGTTGCCTACTTCCGTTACGGCGGTATTGAACCGGTTCATGTAAGCTTTCAATGATTCGCCATGTCCCTAGACCAACCCGGATAGGGATATTACATCCTTTGGTTGTGCGGTATGAAGTCTGTACTGGTCTAGGAATTTCGTCACAAGTTGGTCAAAGGTAGAGATAGATCTTGGGGGGAGTCTGGTGAACCACATAGATGCAACTCCTTCTATAAAAAATAGGGAAACATCGGCAGTGAACGGCCTCTGGAGCATTTGCTCCATCCATATACCAGCTATACTTGTACAAATGGGGTGTTCGGTCCTTAGTTCCGTTGTAAGAGGGGATAGTTGGAATAGTGAACTTGTCTGGGTATCTTTCATTTAAGATTTCATCGGTAAAAGGGGTCCGACTCGGGGCACATCCTCATTCATCATGCTTTCGGTTTTTACTCTCGTCCATCAGCCGTTTGACCATATCTACTATGTATGCGTCTGATGTCCGGTAGTCCAGGGGACGGCAGTCAGTCACTGCGCTAAGTGTTTAGTTCTGCAAACGGTCTTGGCGCATGGGTTGAAGCCTAGGCTCTCCTGTCTTCGAGAGAGCCACTCCCGCAGGACCCCATTGGCTTGCAATTGGCCGGACTAGGGCAGTTTGGATGTTTCTAGCATCATCGAACGCATTGACGTTCCCTTCCATCTGATTGTCTTGCTCTCCATCCTCTGAGTCGGAGAGGTTCACAGCTATATCTTCCTACGGGGTTTTGGCCCCTTGATTCAAATTCAAGTTCGGTTGCCTTGTGTCAGGTGGAGTATGCTGATTTTCCTTTGAGTTACATCCTGTTGTCGCCCTTCCTTGTGGCTGCTTTCCGTTTCTACTATGCAGGCCAAAAACAAAGGAATTTTCTTGTTCTATAGCAGTTACTGGTTCAGGCATAGCCCTTGGAGCGAGGTTTGAATGTAGGGTTATCAGAGCGTTGAGCTTATCCATTAGAGCCTTTTGGCTATTTTTTTATTCTCTGGTTGATCTCTTCAGCCATCGTATTCAACTCATCCCTAGTGACAACTTCATGCTGACTAGAGGACCCTGGTGCTTAATTTCCTAAGTTAGCACCATCTGCTTCAGCTTGCTGGAGACTAATACCTTCTACAGCTATTGCTCCCCTTATGGATCTCCTAGAGGCAGTTCTTCTTCCAGGAGCCATTGACTTTAAAACATCGAGTTCTTTAAGCAAAGATTGGGGATCTAACTTCTGGACCTATGGGATCCAAAGTAGATAGCTAGATCTGGATCCTGAGTTGGATTCTCAGTGAAAGCACCAAAATGTTGACCCAAATATTGGACCAACACCTTGGTTAGAGTTTGAAAGCACCAGCCATGTTCTAATGGAGCAATATCACAGATCACAGATATAAAGAAAAAACAGTAAAAGAAAGTAGACAGAGAATTTTTATAGTGGTTCGGCTGTTAATGAAGCCTACGTCCACTTTACAGTTTTATTATAGACTCATTGCTGTTACAATAGATGTTTAATTACAAGGCTTTGATTATTTTCTAGCAAGACTGGATCTCCAGATTTGGAATCCACTGGAGAATCACAATGTATTCCTTTGGAGATTGTTATGAGGGAGGAGAGAGTGAAGAATAATTCCAGTAGAGCATCAGCAACCAGTCCGGAGCCGATCCCATTTATGTTGCGGGTAGGATGATATTTATAGAGATCGAAGAGCTTCTGGGCCAAGCCTGTCTTCACCAACTCGTAGGTAGGTAATAGGCTACCTAGGGGGACTTTGGCTTTCAAAATGAGTCAGAACCATGGGTCGCTGGCGACCCATGGCCGATGTGTCGCTGGCGACCCATGGCCGATGTGTCGCTGGCGACCCAAAGACTTGGTTCGTTTTGCGGGCCAACGTCTTACCTTTTTTGGTAGTGTTCCATCGCTGGTTTTTTGAAGGCTTGAAGAGAAGCATGGGTCACTAATGATCCGACCACTTAGGAATTTTTTGGAGTCTGGAATTGAAGATGTTTCCATAGCCTTTTATCGTTGTTGTTACGTGTTAATGGCAAGTCACTAGCTGCTTACATTCCACTACTGATTGGACTAAAGGAATGCTAATCTCTCTGCTTCGTTGATCCCGGTTGTTGTTCTAGTCGTATAGCTTGGCCCTTGCCAATCTCTTGTCTTAGCTTACCTGGTTGAGTCCTGAACCATCCTGTCTACATAGGGTTGTTCTGTTTTCTATCGGTTTCTGCTGGGCTAAAAACCTTGATAACATAACCAACTTTTAAAACATAATATATTTCCTTAATAAAAACCCATACTTAAATTTTCAACACAATCATTCCCATATTTATAAAACTATATTTAAATATCTCTTCCTATTTATAAGACTTCCTTTCGTAAAACCCATTTATTTATTAACTCCATTTATAACTCTATTTCCTTTATAAATCTCACTTATTCATAAATCTCATTCAAAAACATCAATCACCATCCATTTTAACGTTGCCCTCATGTGGATAAATTCCTTTTATAATTTCCTTACTATTTATAAAATATCATTTAACATCACTAAATTTACCCTCATCTTCAATTTCCAAAATAGAATTAACTATTTTCTAGAATATCATTCCACATCTTATAATAAATTTACCGTTTGATTTATTTCTTTAATCTATTAAATGATAATAGTTTTCTTTAATTTATAAACGCCATTTATAAATCCATACTTTTTTTAAACAAAATACGATTTTACAAATCTTCACTTCATTTGTAAAAAATCACTTTTATATTTTATCACACTTATAAATCTCACATTTGTAAATAATTTTTAATATATGTACATATATATATTACTTTATATAAAATGATTAATAAATATTTATATCAAATATTTCTATTTTCTTTTAAAAACATATCCTTTTATTACAAAAGATGGACTTAGTTTAAGATTTTAAAAATCTTTATTCTACAGTTCGAAAATCTCTATTTAAACTATTTTATAAAACTATTAAATTTTAATATCCAAAAATCATACCTTTGATATTTTACTTCTTCAAATAATTCAAGAGTAATTATTTAAAACATATATAATTTCCAAAACCACTTTGAAATCGCCTTTTAAAATCAATAACTATTTTATGGTTTTTTAAAATACTAAAATATAAGGCCAAGTGCTACTAAAGCACTAAATAAGCAAAATCGTGTCCTTGTCATCAATTATAGTATCCACCATATCATATACCTAATTATATGAAAATAAAATTAACAGTGTGAGGAACTCGTTGGATCCCACCAACCTATCCCTCTGCATCACATACAGTCTATAATCAGAAAAATATAAATGAACTGCTTCGAGGCGGGATTCGTATACAAAGGGTCATCCGCTTTTACACGGGAACGTAATAGGGTCTCATCCGCTCCTTGGGTGGGAATATATCCAAACCAACAATATAATTTAGTAAACTATCCAAACAGTCAACAATAAACTATCCACATATCTAATAAATAATTTTATCAACTAAAAATATTTCTAGTTAACTAAAAAGGTGGGATTAACTCACATTAATTTCAGTATTCGCCAAAACGTTCCATTTTTAATTAAAATTGAACAGGAATTCGATTTTAACCAAAATTCCTACTAGCTCTAAATCCATCCAATCCAATTCCATTGTGTAGTACTCGCTGATACGATCGTAATGCAACTTGTCGCGTTCGATTTGGACCTCGTATGAGTTTAATATGAATTAATGAACGTTGATATCATTTAAATTTAACTTAAAAATTAATATACTTATTTAAATTTATCATCTCCCTCCCTCGTGCTCACCCAAGCAATGCAAACGAAACCAAAGTCGCCGAAACTTCCTCGATTGTCGTGCCTCCTACACTTCACCGGAGGCCGATCCAATGTCGTCGTCGGCTTCCCCATCTCAAGTCTCACCTCCGCCCA
The DNA here is from genome assembly GCA_030737815.1 of Allium fistulosum. Classification (NCBI taxonomy): domain Eukaryota; kingdom Viridiplantae; phylum Streptophyta; class Magnoliopsida; order Asparagales; family Amaryllidaceae; genus Allium; species Allium fistulosum. Next base: position 908,124,559 of record CM060903.1, read on the forward strand.
TGCTCGTGCCAAGCTCAGTCGACCACAAAAACCACCCATGGCATGCCCTAGCTCAAATGAATGTGGCCTAAATTCACCTCCATTCGTCGACAATTCAACGATCCAACCGTTCATTACGTAGAGCTCGTCAAGCTCTACGACTTTCCTTCACGCCGCCACATTTCATTGAGTGGATGAGGAGTAATTGAGGGAGAAAGATGGGCTATTTTCGGCCATTAAAGTTTAAAGAGGCGGCTGAAGCTTTCTTCAGGGTTAGGGTTGCAAAAATAAATTTTTCATGTCCTTTTATAGAAAATTTCACGGTACTATTCATACGTTGAATTTTCGAACTCCAAACGAAACATTCCGCCTGGCATTTTATATGTTATACCCCTATTCCGAACACAATGGAACTAGTCTTGAGACCTAATGCGATCATATGTAGAAGATAGCTTTCCAAACCTAATTTATTATATAAATTTCTAAAATTAATTTCTACGCATTTCAGAGCATACTCCAAGCGACCTACCCCTTGCCAAGCACAATCCATACATGACGACCTGTTTTGTTCATCGCATTACTGCGGATCCAAGTGTTTTAAGATTCATTGGTTATGGTGGTTTATCGCCATCTCAGAGCATGCCTAGGGGTCGTCCTCGATCCCGTACATGTGTAAGTGACTTAGCTGTATTACTGTAGAGTTGATTATTAGTTATTTAGTTCATGCCATCCATATCAAGAGATGACGACCTAAGCCCTTAAGATGGGCTCGCTCCAATTTATGGCGGACGATGGCTGCTCCTGTTCCATCACCGCAATCCATTTCCATACAAAGTCATCCAAATCCATGCCTCTAGTTCAATGGGGAGTAGTGCCGATCCATTTTCCTTGTCCGGGGTTTGCCCTTAGTTTCTCTGATCCGTATCAAGCCAGCTAGTTTCATCTCCAAGTCCCGGATTCCAATTTCCAACATCCATAAGTGGTCTCCAATCATCATTTCCATCTTGCACCCCGAGTCCGTGAGGGGATCCCATATTATCCCTTTCCAGATGAGTGTCGGCATTTCGATTGACTCCGAACTGCACAGCATCAACCATAGGTCCTCCAGCATCGTGATAAACCAAACCCGGGGGTATACCCCCTAGCCTTTGGGGATCGGTGTCGATCCCTCTAGAAATATCGGTGCCGATCCCTCTAAGATGGCCGGGGACTACCCCCGGCTGCTCTGTTTCATTCTTTTGTCCATTGGCTATATTTCCATGTTCCCGGTTCTAATTTCCTGCAGCTCCTGCTGCTCCAACTCCATGATACATACCTCCTACATTTCCTATCCATCGGAGTAGATTCTACATCATCTCCTCCTGTCTCTTTAGCATCTGCTCCTGCATAGTGTTCATCATCATCTCCATCTCATCTCTGGTGATGTAGGCGGAGGTTTGATTAGCTCCAGCTCTTGAGGAAGCCTCTTGACTCCCTTCCTGATGGCTCCTATCTGCTACCTATCTTCTTGTAGATTGCTTCACTATTACTTTAAATCGAAGCTCTAGATCTTTTCCAAACTCTAAATCTAAATTCCAAATTCGTGGGTACTATCTTTTTCAGTGAAAGCACGAAAATGATGGCGCCAAAATTGGCCGCCGACACCCAGTTGTATGAAAGCACCAATATCCAGTCATAGATCTCAGATAGTATCTAATGTAGAGAATATAATATGAAAAACAAACAAATTAAAAATGAAAGCAAGTAAAAAAAGACAAAATTTATAGTGGTTTGACTAACTTCGGCCTACGTCCACTCCAGGATAATCCTTTTTATTCTACTGTAGTTTGTTTACTATTACAATCCGAAATTCAAGAATAAAATTAGCAGAGTGTAGCCTAGGTTGAAGATAAAGAGAAGTGGAAAGGAGATGCAGAAGCTCCCTTTTTAGTGCCATGCCTGCTGTATTTATAGGGGAAGACATGCATGGATTGGACTGAAATTTCGGCGGAAGATTTGGGAGTCCAAGACGAGGCCACCCAAAAATTTTCAGGCCCATCGGATCCCATAATAGGGATCGGTACCGATCCTATGAGTGGTGCACAATGATGTTAGCTACTTGGTCCCCAAATTTCATGCAATTCCGACATACGGTTCGTGAGATATCGCATTTTTCATGATGTAGTATTGCTTGAATTCTAATTTCTGCCGATCCCTCCAGCTTCTTCTAATTGGAATGAGATCACAAGGGGGTGTTCCACATGTTGTAGTAAGCTTGTACTCCAAGTTTCATGTCGATAACATGTGTGGATTTTGAGTTATTGACCAATCATCCCTGCAAATATTGAGTTTAGCCGGTCCCTTTTATACCAATCCCTCCTATGCCGATCCCTCTTTTACGGATCCCTCCTATATGGATCCCTATTTATAGGTGAAGTAATACTCCAAGTTTCAGATCGATCTCAAATAGTTCGAGACAAAAACTAGGGATAGGAACCGATCCCCTAGTGGAGTGTTAGTTCCATACTTAGCCATTTTTTGAGTGTCATCCATCCGAATCCATCCGACTATCATGCATAGATTTAAATATAACCGACCTCCAATCTAAATAATCACCTCTTCGGTCATCTTATCTTGATGATTACAAAGTCCATTGGGTTAAATCCGGCCTTACCAAAAGGCGGGTTAACATACATATATCCGTCAGAGTAAAACAAAAAGTCACAATCATCAGCCTGAACAGTTATAACAACATGTCCTCACAAATGTTGATGATTTCAACAACAAAGCAGTAGAAAATAAATATATACGTGGATATGACTTGAAGACCTCTAACTCATCTCCTGAGCTCCAATGCATCCAAAGCTATTTGTAAATATACTCCGTCTACCCGAGCGTTATAATAAAATAACACCCGAGTTAGTCTGGAAAACCAGTGTGAGAAAACACACCCAACTAAATTTTAAAGTTATAAAAACCATTGAAATCAAAAGTATCTCGTAAGACCACGCCATACATAAACACAGACGGATTTTTAGCTTACGGTAACCAAAAGATTTCATATAAAATTCTCTGATATTATAATAGTGTCTAAAATACAAAATCTTATTAATCAAAACCGAAATTGTTACATTAATTAAATTCCAGCATAATAGACTCTACAATCAAAAATCGAAGAATCGTAGTGGATAATGGATTCCAACTATGAAAGGGTAGGGATCTACTCGTCGAATCCGTACACCTTTAGATAAAATGTACGGGAGGCTACAACGCATTGCACCTCTGCTATTAAGGACCGACACTACCCCCTTCTCGAGTAGCACCGAATATGATCACCCCTTGGTTGCGACCAACAACCATACCATGGGATCCCGAAGCATACATGAATATCGCTCTAGATTTGGGATGATCATACCCTACTTAGGTGCGACCCACTTAGCACTGCCGCATGTCCCTGCTTTATTAATTTCTCGGGTGAGGCTCGAAGCTACGTTTGCCTTTTATATAGCACTTTCCACTTGAAATGCTAACACTGCCCTTTAAGCAACAATGCAATACCAGCGTTCATCCATACAAGTTCGTTCTGGGACTGAACAAAACGCTTCAGAGCTCCATCTTCAATTATATTATCTTCAAGATGTCTTTACTTCGAAATGCTTGAATTGGATCAAAGTGGTTTTCAGATAACATATCCAACGCCGGTCTCTTTGAAACAACATTCGACAGTTTCTGGTAAACTCAATCTCGGTTGTTTAGGAAATAAATAGTCAAAGATAAGAGCAGAGATCACCTTCTAAACGTTAGTGGGCGGATTTCCTTATCGTTGTCCTAGAAGAATGAAACAAGATTTACACACACAGTACAACATCATCGGAGATGACTGCGCCATATAACTCACGTGTTTCTCCGAGATATTTCCAAAGTTACGATTAGGTCAACATTTGCTAGTTGGTTATTTAACTATCAACAAACACACATCCAAATCAGGGGTTTATTTCCAAAGGAAAAAACGAACATTGGTTTAGCACATAAGCAACCACTAGCCTCCTTAATTAATCCTTTCATTAATTAAAGTCGACTTGTAAATACTTGTATCAAAATACTTCTACAAAGATGTATTCACAAACCCTTATTTTTTTCAATACTTAGAAAATATCCATACACTTATCTCAACGGTATAGGTATATTTACCAAACTCTGAGGAAGATTTCCTTTTTACCCAATTCTAAAATCATTTATAAACTCCATTATAAATTTCTAAAACCCTTTGTACACCATTTATAAATAATTTCTCAAATCGTTTATAACCCTTTATAAAACCATGCAATTATTTATAAACTCTTTTTGTAAATCTATAAACCCATTTATAAAAATCTCTTTATAAATATCTAAAACCATTTACAAAGCCCTCTTATTACATTGTAAATAATCCCTTTTAAGTCCCCAAAACACTTTATAAAACTCCTCTTATAATTCTATAAACTCATTTCTGAAATTCGTTTATAAATATCTATCTATTTATAAACTTCTTTACCTTGTAAATAATCTTCCATTAAGTCTTCAAACTATTTTATAAGCTCCTCTTATAAAATCCAACTTTTTTTTTATAAAACTCTATTTATGAATCTTGAAAACATCATAAATAAATCATAATCACTTTCTTTAAAACAATATTATAGAATATTAATTATTATTAATAATAAACATCATAAATAAATAATAATTTTTAACCTTTAACATCTTAAAAATAATAATTAATAATTCAAAACATTATAAATAAAACAATCGTTAATCTTTACCATTATTAAAAATAATAATAATAAATTACCAAAATATTATTAATAATCATTATTATTAATTTCAAACCATATTAATAATTTAAATAATTTACTTCCAAAATATTTAAATATTAATAAATAACTTTAAACAATATTAATATAAATAACCACTTTTAAAACACAATATATTTCCATGATAAAAACCAATACTTAAATTTTCCACACAATCATTCCCATATTTATAAAACAATATTTAAAAATCTCTTTCTATTTATAAAACTTCCTTTCATAAAACCCATTTATTTACGAACTCCATTTATAACTCTATTTCCTTTATAAATCTCACTTATTCATAAATCTCATTTAAATACATCAATCACCATCCATTTTTAACGTTGCCCCCATATGGATAAATTCCTTTAATAAATTCCTCTTTATTTATAAAATATCGTTTAACATCCCCAAATTTACCCTCATCTTCAATTTCTAAAATATAATTAACTATTTTCTAAAGTATCATTCCACAACTTATAATAAATCCACCGTTTGATTTATTTCTCCAATCTATTAAATGATAATAGTTTCCTTTAATTTATAAACGTCGTTTATAAATCCATACTATATTTTAACAAAATATGATTTTACAAATCTTCACCTCATTTGTAAAATATCACTTTTATAATTTATCACACTTATAAATCTCACGTTTGTAAATAATCTTTAATATATGTGTGTGTATATGTATGTATGTATATTACTTTATATAAAATGATTAGAAATATTTATATCAAATATTTCTATTTTCCTTCAAAAACATATCCCTTCATTATAAAAGACAGACTTATTTTAAGATTTTAAAAATCTTTATTTTATAGTTTGAAAATTCCTATTTAAACTATTTTATAAAACTATTAAATTATAATATTCAAAAATCATACCATTGATTTTTAAAATAAATTACTTCTTCGAATAACTCAAGAATAATTATTTAAACATACATAATTCCTAAAATCACTTTGAAATCGTATTTTGTTTTGAATAAAGAAGCGCGCTCCTGACAGTTAGAGTTACTGCCGCCGTTTACCGGGGTTTCCATTCAAAGCAACTCACACTTCTCCTTCCGACCTTCCAGCACCGGGCATGTGTATTTTAAAATCAATCACTATTTTATGGTATTTTAAAATACCAAAATATAAGGCCCAGTGCTACTAAAGCACTAAATAAGCAAAATCGTTTCCTTGTCATCAATTATAGCATCGAACATATCATATATCAAATTATATGAAAATAAAATTAACTGTGTGAGGAATCTCATTAGATCCTTCCAACCTATCCCCCTACATCACATACAGCCTATAATCATAAAACTAAATCAACCGCTTCGAGGTGGATTCATATACAAATGGTCATTCGCTCTTACACGGAAACGTAATAAGGTCTCAACCGCTCCAGGGGCAGGAATATATCCAAACGAACAATATAATTTAGTAAATTATCCAAACAGTCAACAATAAAATATCCACACATCCAATAAATAATTTTATCGACTAAATATATTTCAGGTTAACCAAAAAGGTGAGATTAAATCACATTGATTTCAGTAGTCGCCAAAACGTTCCATTTTGAATTAAAATTGAACAGACATTAAATTTTAACCAAAATTCTTACTAGCTCTGAATCCATCCAATCCAATTCCATAGCATAGTACTCGCCGATACGATCGCAATGTAACTCGCCGCGTTCGATTTGGACCTCGTATGAGTTTAATATGAATTAATGAAAGTTGATATCATTTAAATTAAATTTAACTTAAAAATTAATATACTTATTTAAATTTACCATCTCCCTCCTTCGTGATCACCCAGATAACGCAAACGAACCCAAAGTCGTCGAAACTTCCTCGATCGTCGTGCCTCCTATACTTCACCGGAGGCCGATCCAACATCGTCGTCACCTTCCCCATCTCAAGTTGCATCCCCGCTCATGCTCGCGCCAAGCTCGATCGACCAAAACGCCACACATGGTGTGTCCTAGCTCGAACAAACGTGGCGCAAATTCGCCTCCATTCGTCGACGATTCGACGATCCAACCGTTCATTACGTAGAGCTCATCGAGCTCTACGACTTTCCTTCACTACCGCAGCATTTCATTGAGTGGATGAGGAGTAATTGAGGGAGAAAGATGGGCTATTTTCGGCCATTAAAGTTTAAAGAGGCGGCTGAAGCTTTCTTTAGAGTTAGGGTTGCAAAAAAAAAATTCAATTCCTTTAATAGAAAATTTTACGGCACTATTTATACGTTGAATTTTCGAACTCCAACGAGGCATGCCGCCTGGCGTTCTATATGTTATACCCTATTCCAAACACAATGGAACTAGTCTTGAGACCAAATTCGATCATATGTAGAAGATAGATTTTCAAACCCAGTTTATTATATAAATTTCTGAAATTAATTTCTACGCGTTTCGAACTTGCACAACCAAATGATATGTCCAATCACCATGAAATTCAACGGCATATAATAATTCACTATATGGACCCAATGAAACTGGTTTCGTCGAAATCTGAGACAGTGCCTCAGAATGCTATTTTCACTTGTTAATTTAAAAAAAGTTATTTTCAAAATCACTTAAATCACTTTATATTCAAACTTAAAAGTTTACTATCTTCATTTCTATCAAAACAGAATGTAAATCAACTTTCAAAATCATTCATTCATTTCAAATTCAAGATTCAATTATTTTAAATATTCCCAAATATTAAATTCAACAATTTAATTACCCAATAAATCGCTATATTTGAAATTCAAGTTATTTAAATTATAAAATTAACTTTCCAATATTTAAAATCAATTAAATATTCCAAATTCAAATTACTAAAATTCTGGGTCATTACAATGAATTTAAGAAGTATTTAAATATCGGTTTAATACTCATGGCTACGAACTCATTTGCGACTACAATCAATAGAATATTTTTTCCTAAGGATTTTCTACTTATATATGTTTAATGTATATTTATCATTATTGAAATCTCTATATAACAACATGTATAAAAGAAAATAAAACCAAAATCATATTTTATTTCGAATTAGAATACTTTTATAAGAGTTAAGTTATGTAACAAATTACATAGTTTTCCCTAGAGCACACCCTTAGCACTATCAATCTTCCACTTGCATTTAGGGCCAATTATGGTGCCTCATGCCTATAACTTCGAATAATCTATTTAAATTAGATTAAAGGGGCCTTACTGAATGGATCTGTGATATTATTATTTTGCGTGATAGAGTTGAGGGTCTATTGTAGGGGCAATTATGTAAATAGTTATATAACTTAGCTCTATATATAAGCTTGTTTGAAATAAACTATGCTTTTGGTTTTATTTTCTTTTATATATGTTATTATATAGAGACATAGATAATGAAATAAATACATCAAACATATATAAGTATATTATCCTTAGAATAAGTAATTTATCGATTGTAGTTAAGAATGTGTTCATGACCACGAGTATTGAATCACTATCGAAATACTTACTTCATAAATGTTACTAGTCAAATGTATTAAAAAAGGATATCGGTACATCCATCGATGCTAGTATACATAATTCTCTATATGATGGACGGTGAATTATTTATGACCAATGGGGTACCAAGGGATTGCGTTCTTATAGTTATTTGGAATAATCATAGAACAACTCGACAAGAGTCTTCTATAAGTTAATACAAGTAAGTCAAAATAGAAGATCTCATGATAGCGATGTGTAATAGTCTTTAGACTTGAGGGTACTGCCAACCTTAAGTAGCTAGGTTGTACTTTGATTATAGTCAAGCATATAGCATGATGACCATGTTATAGCTATAGTTGGGTACATGTTGAACTTGAAGTGAAATGCTACTTAAGAGATGATTCGTCTCCTTCGTTGTAAAAGGTTAGTATCATCATAATTGGTAGTCAATTTAAAGTCAAAATATCTAGCCAGGGTAAATCCGTTAATCGATAAATGTTATCGGATTGAACTAAGGACTTTAATATAGTCTACACAATCAACTATGGATATTAACAGATATTTCGACCTTAGATTAAACTATAGATATCAAAGTGATACAATGTTGACAAAAAGAAAATGTGCACAACATGTCATTACCTAGTGTAGTTTAATAAAGACTAAAAATTTGATTTCACTTAAACGATCTATAAGCGATTGAACTTGTGCCTGATACTGTATTTCAACAAAGTTCGTAAGGGCTTCATTATTTAAGTTTAAATATCGACTAAGGACAATGCTCAGAACAGAGAGTCAATACAACCATGTTGTTAGTTAATTTCTGAGTTCGACTAATGTAAAATCAAATTATAAATGTTATAAACTAATATATATATATAATACAAATGTTGTATTAATTTTTTTTATGGAAATTTAATTATTTATTTAAAGCCTAAAATTAATAAAAATGTCTAAATGTTATACGTTAATTTGATTAAAGAACGAGCTTAAATAAATTATATAAATGATTGGTTTAATGGTTGAATTAGTTTGGCCCAAAGTTTACAAGTCCAAACTATAGGAAGGTGGCCAAATCAATGCAAAGGAGGGTAAAGACCAAGTCTTCAAGGCTAGAGAGAAAGGGGGAAGATATTTGTGATCTTGTCAGTTATAAACATCCACCCATTCATTCTGACTTTGCATTGAAAAATACTCTAATTCTTAACTTCATTATTGGACATTGGGGATGCCTTGTAGACGATGTTGCATCCCATAGCCAAGGAGAAAGAATAAGGAGTTCAAGAAAGGAAAGAACTAGCAACTAAGGTGTTCGACGATCGGTAAGGTCAATACAAGGTAAAACTCTATTTTAAATTATTCATATATATACACATGCTCATATCTATATATGCTTGTTTTCCCTTTTATTTAATTTGGGCAAACTAAGAAATTTTGAAAAATTTAATTTAATTTTTTTAATTAAATAAAGTGAAAACATTTAATTGTATTATATATAAACAAATTTCAATTAGATTTTTTTTAAAATTACACGGATATGAATAATACACACACGCGCGCGCACAATAAACAGAATTGTTTTTCAAGGTTTAAAATTTAAATAATTTTTTAATGCTCTTAGTTTTAGAAATCAATTTTTAATTTAATTTTTTACTGTATTTTAATATATATATATATATATATAATTATATGTGTGAATATATACATGTACAGATTTAGTTTAAAATTAAAAACCATTTTATATGCTCATGGCATTTTTAATAATTTTTTTAGATTTTAAAAAAGTAACAAAAATTTAAATTTTGAATTTTAAATATATATATACACACATTATGGATATGAATTTTTTATTTTTAAAAATATCTTTATTTGCCCATGACAATATAAAAAAATTGTTTTGAAAATGTCAAGTTGATTTAAAATTTGAAGTTTAAATATATATTTTAAATTAAAAACGCACATACACACACACATATATGAACAGTATTTATATAGACAAATCATTTTAAATCTAAATAATATACTTCAAACATATGTATGTATGTATGTATGTATGTATATGTGTGTGTGTGTTACTTATCCCGCCTTTTGGATAGGCCAGGATATCATGGATTTGGCTAAAGTTGATGGTGAAAATTGATTATAGTTGAAACTATGGACGATAGTCGAATGAATTTGGATGAACAACGCTCAAAAAATAGCTAAGTACCCAATCAAGGTGTAATTAGTATGGAGAGACAAGGAAGGCCCGATGAGTCCATATTTCAAATTTCAAGTCAATCGGAGTTCGCATGCTCGAGTTATGGACAAGTGAAGAATTTATATGGATCGATTTAGAACGATCAATAAAACAGCGTAAATCGATGAAGATCGATTAATATCTAAAAATCCACAAGACCAATCCACTTGAAACTTTTAGAGCATCAATAAAATGAAGAGTGGAACCTACAAAAACGATCGTAGGACACAAAGTGGAGATTTGAAGATGGCCGATCGTTTTTGCCGATCCATCAAAATGATCGGTGTAGTTCAGTGCACAATCCAAGTTCGACAATAATCGATCCATATCTCCCAATCTACATGTAACAACCCTGGTTTGGAGATTACATGTATATATATTAAATTATAACGGAAGTTGTAATTTAATATTGTAAATTAAATATAATTGGAAATTTTAAATTGTTTATTTGGAATAAATAATGAATTTTGTAAATAAAATAGGAAAAATAAATTTTGGAACTTTATTTTGTTTATTTGGGTATAAATATGGATTAAATGTTGATTGGATAAGTATTTGGTTTAAATAAATTGAAATATTGGGTATTTATTAGTTTGGAGCTAATAAATTAATTAGGTGATGTATTTCAACGTTAAATTATTGAAATAAATCTAAAGTAATGGAAATAAAGTTTTAAAAACTTTATTTTGAGTATTTGAGTAGAAAATAATCAAATTGCAATTTTATTTGGGTAAATACACCAATATTGGAAAACATTGTCAATATTAATCTTTTATTGGATTTAAAAATGAGAAATATGAAGATAATATGTGTTTTATTAAAATATAAGATGAAATATTGTTTGAAAATAATATTTTGATGATTAAAAAGAGTTAAAAATGATTTATGGTAATTTATTCGACAAGAAAACATTTTTTGTACAAATTGTTGGATTGAAAATAGTGTTTTTGTAATAAAATAGTGTAAATTGTAAAATATTGTTGAAAAAGGTTTTATTTGTAAAAATAATTTTTATTGTTGAAATAAATTTTATTTTGTTACAATAACAACTTTATTCCATACAAATAAGATGTATGCATTTTGTATGATTTTAAAATGAAGAAATAAGTGTATATAGTGTTAAATAGGAGAAAATGTGCTTATAGTTTTATATTTTCTTTAAATATTTTGGCTTTAGGCTTAATAGGGTTTGGAATGGGATCTAAAGCCCACCCTCTAGAGGCTTCTGGTATGAGAAAAACTAACAGTATGTTAGTTTCATCTCCTCCTTCTCAAAGTAATTCACAGTAAAAGAAAATAGAGTAAATTAATGGCTGCCTCAAAATAAATCCAATTTTCACCAAATCTGCTGCAAATTAAAGAAGAGAATCATCAAACTAGAAAGTATACAAGGTAATCTCCACCAATACTTCAAGATTTCATCAAAATATTCTTAGAACTTGAAATGAATTGTCTGTAATTTGTTCTGTTGTTTTGCATGTCTGTTTTCAAGCTTCTACAGGTTCTTAGGGCTTCTATCTTCACCAAAGTTCACTGCTTGCATTCTAAATCACTGCTAAATCATCAAGGTGGGTAAAAAAAGTCACAATTGCTAGCTAGAAAAATGTTGCCTGTAAAGACATCGCTCTGTAAAAGTTTACTGTATAAGTTCATCTTTATGTCAGTTGTTTTATTGAATTCCTTGTTTCTGGTTGCCACTTTGAGTGGCCATAACTCTTTGATTTTCACTCAAATTGCCGTCGAATCTTTTCCGGAGTGTTGTTTAGAAGTTAAACTTTTTGCATGTCAAATTTCAGTCCTTAATTCATCTGTTTGCTATGTGAAATGATCTCTGGAAGTTCAATACGAAGCAAAAATCACCCAGGAAATAAACTCCGTAGCCTGGGTCGACAGGCATGTCGACCCAGCAGTCTCCAGGTTGACCTGGAGGTTGACCTGGTGGTCGACCTGGGTCGACCCCTGTTGGCCCAGGTACGTGAGCCTATTGCCTTTTGATCCGAGCCTTTTTGCCTTATATGCTTATCTTATTCTATATTTTCGTGGCTCATTTCTAATGCAAATTTTGAAATGATTTGATGATGACTATGGGCTATGATATCCATCAATGGATTAGCCGAGATTTGGAGGAATTTGGAATTCAAAATTTTGAATTAAATTCAATTTGAATTTGAATATTGATTTAGTGTATTTCCCTTGTATTTCTTCGATTTCAAGCACTATTTCTTCCAAATAAATTTTGAGAAAATTTCTAAAAGTTTGGTTTTTGAAATATTTATTACAAAATATTTTCAAATTATTATTAAATTATATCAAGGTATTTTAAATATATTCAAGCTGAATTTTCAATAAAATGTCTTCAAAATGATTTTAGAACATTATTTTAAAATCCTGTTTTCTCAAGTAAATTATTTTATAAATAATATACATTATTTTTACACTTTTCAGATGTATAAGAAAGAGAATTAAATGGTATAGTAAAACACATAGTATTGGACACGTGAGTTTACTTTATCGGTTAATTCCGGACTTGTACGATCGAAACTATCTGGGTTATTGATTTCTGAGTTATTTAGCCAATTTATGGCGAGTTTTTGAGATTATAATTCCTATCTTTAGAAATTATCTGGGAAGGCCAATATTTGGTGAGTTGTGGTTTGAGATCTCCTATTCTAGGAGTATGATCTATGAGAACCCGATATAGTGTTTTACTTGCCAATGAGATGAGGCGAGTCTGAGTTTTCCGAATTTTGAGATTTTATGATGATTTTTGTTTTCTAATGTGGCAATGACTAGCAATTAGTAAACCATTAAGTGCGAACATGTGGTATGGGACGCACGTTAACACTTTTCGGGCTCCTATCTGGGAGTTGTGACACATTCTGGGATTGCCAGTACTATAGACCTTCGGATCATCTAGGATTACGACTTCGGTCGTCAAGGATTTACAACTTCAGTCGTTTGGGATTTATGACTTCGGTCGTCTGGGAGCGGTACCTAATGTATATATACAGTACTAGTGGGATGGCACGTGCAGCATCACTTCGGCATGCAAATGGGATTTGGCCAATCCGGGGAATTTTTATGAGTTTTGATTTCAATTTCACCAATTTGGGATGATGAATTTACTTATAGCCTTAAGTTAGAGAAAGGTTTATATATATGTTGTTTTATGGTGATTTCGATATTGGGATTATGAACTCTTATTGAGTTTCATGAGTTTTGATTTGGAGATTTTGATGATTACACTTATGGCTTATATGTTGCTTATGTTCACTTACATTGTGTAGCCCTTGAATGTGAAACATCTATGCCATGTTAAACCTTATTATGTGATTAACTTTGAGCCTTTATGGAATACCTATTCTTAGTTGTATAAGTAGACTTTCTTATATCATTCCTTTATCTTTAAAGGAATGTTTCCCATATGCACATGTTTTCCTTTATCTTTTGCTAATATCAAGTTCTAGTTAGCCTGACCCGTGTATTTATTACTCGGGTCAGACCGAGTTGCAAGTTAGCTTTTGGGCCTATGCTAGATTTACCTTTTGGATTTCACCATCGCTTTGGATATGGCTTCGTTTTTGTGTAGTAGTCTTTTGTTTGGGAACCTTAAGATGTATATATTCTTTTATGGGGATGTATGTATAATTGTGGTTGAATACCACCTATGACGGGTTGTATTACATTTAATGTATGTGTATGTATATATATTCTATGATGCTGTTTTGTGTCTTGTGATTACTGTAGTTATTATATTTTGTTTCTGAATCGATCCTGTAGCCACCATAGTAGTGTATTGGATAGGAATTAAGTATGTCGAATACTCGAGATGAAATGAAAAAAAAATAAGTGCCAAAACCGACATACTTAGCTCTTATCTAATGCAAGACTATGATGGTCGCCCTTAACCAGCCCTATTCTCCGCATTAGCAGACATAATTACTATGTAATTCTCTTTGTTAATGTGGATCTCGGGGTAGGGCATCACACTACAGCTCAGAATGATTCCATATTTTTGGAGAAATGTCAAGAGGCATATGGGACCCCTCAGAAATAATCGCACTTGAATTGGATGCAAGAAAAACAAGCGATGGACATTTGGCCGATCGTTATTGATTGTCAAGTTAAGGCCACAAATCGTAATGGTGGGCCCCTATGGACCTAGAGAGCCTTCGCCGAAATCTTAGCGAAATATCTCATCATCTCTCCCTATAAATACAAGCCTCTTGGTTCATTTTGAGGGTCTTTACGCTGCTGATTAGAGGAAACTTCATGGTAATCAAGTGCTACCCTAATTTCTCCATTGTAATCGGATTCATAAGTGATTAATAAAAGCAAAAGCTTCAAAGTGGACGTAGGCATACAACGTCGAACCACTATAATTCTCTGTGTTTTTTATTATTGCTTTTTATTTGTTTTTAGCTTAATCCTTTCCTCGGTTTAATTTAATCTTCTTCATTTACTTCTCTACTAAATCTATTCTTGGGTATTTATGACCGATTTTGGCGCAAACATTTTGGTGCTTTCATTGAGAGAGCTAGCCCCCATGAATTTGGAGTTTAGATTTGGAATCAACTAGAGAACTTGGAGTTAGAGTAATGGTGAAACCATAAACAAGGAGATAGAAAGCGGGTAGGAGCCATCATGAAGGGAGTCAAGAGGCTTCCTCAGGAGCTAATCATACCTCAATCTTCATTACCAGAGATGAGATGGGAACGATGATGGATGTTATGCAAGAAAGTATGCTAAAGAGACAGGAGGAGATGATGCAGAACCTACTCTAACAGATTGGACAAGCTGGAGCGCAAAACCAAAGAAATAGCATAGCAGGGAACTCCAGAAATATGGATCATGGAGTTGGAGCAATAAGAGCTGAGGAAATCTAGAATCACGACCAAGGAAATGAAGTTAACAAAATGCAGGATGGAGTGGAAAAGCCGGGAGCGGCCCTTAACCAACCAAGAACGATCGGGGTCGATCGTTCTAGAATGATCGATACCAATCGATCCATACTTAGGGGCATGCTCCCGGATCATGCTAGATCGATCCCATGCAGGATACCGAGCGGTTCCGTGTAGTTTGGCGTTGATCGGAATGTGGATGCTCGTCTAGAAGAGCAGATTTTAGGATTCCCTCGTGGACTCGAGAGGCAGGTTGGAGAGAATGATCGAAGACTACCACTAGATGACAACGACAAGTTGGCAGAACTGATGAGACGGGCTATGAGAGGAGGATTGGTAAATAGGTATCTCGAAGAAGTAAATAGGAGCCCCTTCGCTCCTAATATCAGGCATGCTAGGAATCCACTGGAGTTCAAACTACCAACCCTTGAGACATATGATGGAAAAACAGATCCCGTTGTTCATCTGACGAGATACATGAGACACATGGAAGTACTGGGGGCATTGGAGGAAGTCATGGCTCGGTGATTTCCCTTGTATTAACGAATATAGCTTGGCTATGGTTCAGACAGTTGGAAAGCGGCTCTATTGGCACATGGACGGAACTGATCGAAAGGTTTATGAAGCAGCTTAGGGTTCACATCTAGAAACCCAAAAATGTGATGAGTTTGGCAACAATGATACAGAGGATTGGAGAGCCCCTAAGGAGTTTTCTAACACGGTTTAATGTCGTGGGGGCATCAGTGGATCGTCCAAATCCATACATGGTTTTGATGGCAGCTGTATCTGGAATTGCTGATGGCACGGAGGTCAAGGATTCACTGGCATGGGATCCACCTATGGGCCTCGAAGAGTTTTATCATGAAGCAGACAGGTTCCTACGGCAAGAAGATGCACGAGTAAACAAACCAGAGGTGAATGCTATGCAAAATGGAAGATCATCAGGAGATGTAAACAAGAATGATAAAGGCAAACGGAAGATGAATGATGGCATTAATGTGTCAAAGAAGCAATGGAGAGAACCAAAATTCTCTTCTTATGCGGATTTGACTGAATCTCTGGAAAGGATTTATTTGGATACTCGAGGATGCCTTCAATACCGAAGGCCGGGAGGGAACCCTCCGAACACGAGCGTGCATCAGGAAAGCATTGCCTATTCTATGAGCTAGATGGGCACAATACATATGACTGTAGGCATTTAAAGGATATAGTTGAGGAACATGTGAGGAGTGGTCAATTACAACAACACGTGAGGACACGGGCTGCGGCGGTGGAACAGGAGCAGCCGTCGTCCACCTCGAATGAAAATGGTACTAGATCAAGGCATCATCATCAACTTGTCATCAATTGATTGGGATGGCATGGAATAAGTAATAAACTCGGCAGTAATACGGCTAAGTCACTCACACATGTATTAGATCGAGGACGGTCGCTAGACATGCTTTGAGATGATAATGAACAGTAGTGCTCGAGTTTGTGAAATTTTGTTTTTACTTGTTTACTTCGACTCTGGTTTTTCTGATTTTTTGGTTTATTAGTTTTTGGTTGTACAGACACTTATTTGATATTTTTCCAAATGGACTTTGGAATGCTTAAATCAGGATTAATGTAATAAATAACATAGGTCGCGGTTGCGTCCCCGACCGGAGAGATGAGGCAATAACAGCAAGTCGCGAGTCCCTTCGCCGGAGAGCAACAAGATGGATTTGTACATGGATTAAGTCCTCGATTGGGGGTCGAGGCCAGAGAAGGATACCCCACAGATTAAGTCCTCGATTGGGAATCGAGACCAGAGAAGGATACTCCATGGATTAAGTC
Organism: Allium fistulosum; assembly: GCA_030737815.1. Taxonomy (NCBI): domain Eukaryota; kingdom Viridiplantae; phylum Streptophyta; class Magnoliopsida; order Asparagales; family Amaryllidaceae; genus Allium; species Allium fistulosum. The sequence continues at coordinate 908,141,757 of CM060903.1, forward strand.
CTCGACTGGGGATCGAGGCCGAAGAAGGATACCCCATGGATTAAATCCTTGACTGGAGAGTCGAGGTCGGAGAAAAAAACCCAATAGGTCATTAGGTATGGATTATACCTGGCACGGAGTAGGTCGCTTCGTCAGAGAGCAACATGATCGGCCTACTCAGATCGTCGAGTATGGATTATGCTCAACAAGGGTCCGGAGAGACCATGAACTCGGATAACAATTCAAAGAGATCGCAGATTGGCTTACTGACTTCTAGGATTTCAAATGGCTATGGAATTGGATATCGACTCAGAATAGCCATGGATTTCGCTAATGATCCGGAGAAAACATGAAATTGGATTGACAATGGATTGGATTCTGGATTGTATAATACGGTTACCAATGGATTATGGACTTCAGATTTTGGATTTATAGCAATTCAAAATATGCCTTCCTACTGCAAGGCATGTTTTGGGGGGCATATGTCATCCTGCCTTTTGGATAGACCGGGATATCATGGATTTGGCTAAAGTGGATGGATTGGAAATCGATAACAGTTGAAACTATGGACGATAGTTGAATGGATTCAGATGGACAACGCTCAAAAATGGTTAAGTAACCAATCAAGGTGTAATCAGTATGAAGTGACAAGAAAGGCCCGATGAGGCCACATTCAAATTTCAAGTCAATCGGAGTTCGCGTGCTCGAGTTATGGAAACGTGAAGAATTTATACGGATCGATTTAGAACGATCCACAAAACAATGTAAATCAACGAAGATCGATCAATATCTCAAAATACACAAGACCAATTCACTTGAAACTTTCAGCGCATCAATTAAATGAAAAGTGGAGCCTACAAAAACAATCGCAGGACACAAAGTGGAGATTTAAAGATGGCCGACCGTTTTTGCCGATTCATCAAAACAATCGGTGTAGTTTAGTGCATAATCCAAGTTCGATAACAATCGATCCATATCTCCCAATCTACAACTCAAAATGATTCCATATTTTAGGAGCAATGTCAAGAGGCGTATGGGACCCTCCAGAAACGATCGACGACCCTCAAGGTTGTGGTAACATGATATATGGGCCCTAATACCCACTAAAAGAATTTATGAAACTCTCATATCTCTTTTATGGTTTTTGAGAGATGCATAATTCAGTAGGAGTTTTATAAGATAAATATAATAAACTGGTATAATAAGTATAAGAATATCTGTAATGTTACTCTAATGAATTTGGGTAGATCAAATGGCAACCATGAAGCAATTTTTGGACAAAAACACACTAACTAGCACAAATTACTAAGACTGATTAGGGACATTAAAATTATACTTACCTATGAAAAACTTTGGAATGTTGTTGCCAACTAGCCAATAGCTAAACCCGATAAGGATGTCATACCCGAAAAAATTAAGTCCTATGAAAATTGGTCATTAGAAAGTGATCTTTCTCGTTGAAATGTGCTTGCAACTATGAGAATCGAGCTCCAACGGCGGCACAAGAATACTAATGTAAAAGGTGTATTCAGACACAACCAAAAGTTGTACGATGAGCAGTCTTATACCATACGGTATAAGATCTCATCGAAATTGTTCCATGTAAATATAACTAAGGGCAATCCAGTCCAAGATCATGTACTCAATATGATTGGATACATTGAGAAGTTAGCTGAGTTAGGAACAACTCTTGAGACCGAGCTATAGACTAATTTGATTCTTGGATGACTAATTATGTAGTTAGATAAGGTCCTTACGGTATTTGAACCCACATTGGACCAAGAAGTATAAACTATTGGAAATTTAATACATTCTACACATTCAGATTTCACGGCGGAAGGAATTATAATATAAGTATCGAAAAAATGCTTTAGAAAATAGTCTTAGTAATATGTAGTTCATATCCAAGGTTTCCAAAGTGAAAACATAAAGACTGACAGACAATAAATACAATAAATAGTTACAAGGAGAATAGCTGAGAATAATACGTAACTCTGACCCAAGCTTCCTTCTTCACGTACGATGCCCGAGCCAAATCACCTGCTGCCCTATCCTCTTGTGGTTGGGGAAAAAGGAAAGAAATGGGTGAGTCAGACAAAATTCTGGTGAATGAGTTGTATCACTAGTACATGAGACCCAAAAGTAATTAACTTTATTTATACACTACATGACCTAGGGTGTTCTTTTTGTGTTTGTGAATTACTTACCTAGTGTTGGTCAACTTAACTTATGGAATATTGTTCTAATCACACCTACACCCATGACATCTTACAAGGTTTATACTCGAGGGTTGAACGATGGATCAACTAATAGTCCATAGGACTGCTCCTAACATAAATCGCAAGGAATTATTTTCTATCACTATTGAGTTGGCATTACCCAAACAATAACTACATATATCGCACTTACACACTGAGAGGACCTCGCAATGCCAAGCTTACATAAAACCTACTACCTCGATGACTTAGGGTCTACCTATGCATCCGTGTCAATAATCTCAATAGCAATGTCCCCTACGCACCATGCCGGAATCCATAAATAATTTCTAGGTCGAATTTCCTGCCTACATCAAGGAACCTTATGTTACTGCCATGACCATGCACTGCGTCTGCATCCACAAATAGTTTCTAGGTCGAGCTGCCCTCATACACCAAGGAACCTCTCTTTAGTGTTGTGTGCTCGACACACCATCGCGATCAAACTGCTCTCATATAGAACACACCCTCATGAAAAATAGTGTCTAGGGCTAATTGCCTACGTACACATTTGCTACAGTTCTGTTGTGTCCAAAAGTCAAGGAAGTGGGAACTAATTTCCCATAATCATACAGTTATATTATATTAAACCTAGGCTATAGGCCGAGGTTTAACCTGTGCATGTATGTCAATAAACGGTCGACCGCCTATACCTTAGTGGTCGACCGCTTGTACCTTAGCCATCGACCGCTTGTTGTCGATCGGCTTAGGTTAGCCATTGACCGATGGAATTTAATTCCACCGGTCAATCGTAAATTATTTTATAACATAAATTTTTATTATACCGTTAATTCTATACTTGCTTTGATCAAATTTTCATCATTCACCTCATCTATAATTTTAGTATATTTTTGTGCGTAATCAATAATTTTGTTTACATGAATTTAAACTGTTAAATTTACAATATGTGTGTATTACACCATTTTAAACAAAATCGCTATATATCTCCAACTAAAGTTTTATATATATTTAAATCTCAGGATCAAGTCAAGGTAAATATGAGGTTATTCAACTTTTCTCTATTTATTTAATCCAAGTTCTTATCAATAAGGTTCTATAGCTTAAAGGGAATTAATCTAGTCTATTTCTCTAATTTTTCTATATACAAAATTCATAGTTTTTCCTTCTATTTATACATAAACGAGCATGATTTATTTGAGATAAACTTTGAATATGAACTATCATCTCAAATTAAAAGAAACCAATTACAATCAAGTAGAAATATAAATAAATTCAATTACTTACGAAACAACATCTTCCACTCACCTTTTAGAGTTCCCTTTTCTTCCGGGCTTGCCTTCAATCTTCTCTTCTTCTTTATTTGTTGATTCCCTTTCTTTAATTTGACTTTATTTTGAATTTTATCTTTATTTTGGTTTAGAATTAGAAGAAGACAGAGAGATTTTAGAAGGGAAGGAAAATTTGAACGTACTATTATTGTCTAGGCTAGGGTTTCACAATAAAAACAGTGAAGGGTTATGTCCATATTTATAGCTACTAGAATACACAGCAACCGTTGGATTAATATTATAAAATCCAGGTTGTTTAGCCTAGGCTAACACTAGCTGACATACGCTGACTGGTCAACTGGTCAATAGGAGACGGTCGACCGCTAAGGGTCGACCGGTCCTATACCGATTGTCGACTAGTTAACGTTATTTTATTTACCGTTAACATTCTTTCTTAATTTATTTCCTTTTAACATGTTTTGAATTATTTTCGATTTCAAATCTTTAAACATTAATAACTTTTCTGTTTGAACTCCGATCACGGAATTTAATATATGAAAGTTGTTCAAAAAATTTCCACAAATACAATGGTGCAGGTTTCGTAGCCAAATTCTAACATTTTCTCAATTTTAATTTTTTATTATTAATTAATTAGTTCCTCTTAATAAATTCTCTATTAATTCTTTTAGGTTATTACATTCTTCCCTCTTAAAAGGATTTTGTTCCCAAAATTTCTAGGATGGAAAAATGCCACTCGTATATACGGAAACCAATGTCTACAACCATATACTCAACCATCAACCACTTACAACCATTGTCCTTAGTTTCAATTTCTAATGCAACATGCACACATAGGTATGGAATGCATATGAAGTTATGAACATATAAGCAATGCAAAAATTTGGCGGCCTTTTGAACTAGTTGACCTCCTGAAATGCTCGTGCTTATACTATGCATCCAACCTGTATGCAACATCATTTACTTGCAATTCTATATGGATAAGAAACAATTTAATACATATGAAACAAGCATGTGTGTATAATTCAATAAAATAAAATGAGTGATGGTATGAGTGTAGGCTAGCCTGAATATATTAGCCTATGTGTGCAATAGTTAACTTAATAAATACATCCATTAGCAATCATCATCCAAAACATGTTCAATGACATGTTTACAACCATCCCTAGCATCCAAACATCCCTACCTGTGGAATACACTAAGCTAAAACCTAAGTGCATAAGTAATTATGTTAACTAAAATGGGAATGTGCCAGAAAAGATCTCTGGAAGAGTAGCTCGGATCTTCTCCCTTGGCTCCTATGTACTCTTCGCTGGGTCATCTCTCCACTGGACCTTAACTAGTTTAATGATTTTAGTGCGGAGCCACTTTGTTCCGTTATCAATGCTACGGATATGTGCATGGTGAACAAGTGACTCTCTTTCCACTACCACCTCTTTAAATTGACTCAGCTTGACCACAACTGCTGGATTATGTAGACGCTTTTGAAAGTGTGACACATGAAAAACATTGTGAACTCCGACCAACTTTTTAGTAAGCTCTACCTTGTACGCCAACTTCCCCACACTACTTGTGATCAGAAAAGGCCCAACAAACCTTTGCGCTAACTTTCCCGAACTACCAAACCTCATGACATGCCTAAGTGGGCCAAAAATCAAATGTAGAAATAAACTCTAAGTATTTCCATTCTAAGAAAATAGCACTTAGCATCACATGCTTCCTACTCAAGGCATTGGTTATCTTGCCTAGAGTATAGGAGATACCGAAATCATACGACGCCAAGCACTCCATCCACCTTTGCTGCCTTAAATTCAAATTATTTTGGGAGAACAGATACCTTAGAGATTTATGATCTATGAATAGCTCAAATTGCTCTCCTAAAAGATAATGCCTCCATGTCTTGAGTGCGAAAACAATGGCTACCAACTCAAGATCATGGGCAGGATAGTTTCTCTCATGAACTTTCAATTGTTGACTAGCCTAACTTACAACTCTCCACTCCTGCATCAAAACTGCACCTGGTCCTTTAACTCAAGCATTGGTATACACTGTGAATGCCTTCAAACTATCGGATAGTATTAATACAGGTGCATGAGTCAACAACTCCTTCAGCTTAATATAAGTGTTCTCACATTTTGAGTCCCAAGAGAAAGCCAAATTCTTCTTGGTAAGGCGTGTCAAAGGAGCGGAAATATTAGCGAAGTCCTTGATGAATTTTCTATAATAGCCCGCCAAACCATTGAAACTTCTCACCACCGTGGCAGTCTTCTATATATTTCAATCCTGTACTACAGCAACTTTACTATGATCGACTGCATAACATGTCCCAAAAAGCGAACCTCCTTGCATTAAAAATAACATTTGGAAAATTTTGTCTTTAACTTATGCCCGCAAAGAGTATTGAGCACCTCTTCTAAATGCAACTTGTGCGCTTCGTTGCTTTTCTAATAGACCAATGTGTCATCAACGAATACCACAACAAACTTATTTAGCGTCCCTTTAAAAACTCGACTCATGAAGTCGACAAAATATTCTGGTGCATTAGCCAGTCCAAATGGCATGACTATCCACTCATAAAGTCCATTAGGTATGCAAAAAGAGGTTTTATGAATACTATCTTTAGCTACACGTAACTAATGGAACCCGATAGCCAAGTAAAGCTGAGAGTATACCCTTGCTCCAACTAATTGATCAAAGATATTATCTATGTGGGGCAATGGATAATGATTCTTCTTTATCGGTTTATTCAGGTCACGGTAATTAACGTGAAGCCTTAGAAAGCCATCTGTCTTAGTGTCAATGATAACCGGTACTCCCCATTCTGAAATACTTCTCTTAATAAAGCCCTTCTCCAATAGTTCATCCACATGCTTATTTAGCTCGCGTCTTTTTTTAGGAGCCATATGTCTCAAAGGTAAGGCAATAGGTCTGGCGTTCTCCTCAAGGTAAATTTGAAATTTGATCACCTTGTAGGGAAGAATACCTGTAACTTCAAAAAAGACATCTAGGTAGTCATGAACTATTGGCACTTAATCTAACTCATTGTGTGACCGGTCTAAATGATATATGTAACTCAACATAACCGAACTTCTAGAGTTACAATAAACCTTAAGACTGTGCCCACTAAAAGTACACAAATGAACGACCTTCTTAGCACAATCTAGTACCGCTCCCTACATAGTCATCCAGTCCATTCCCAAAATTAAACCAAACCAAGAAAATCCCAAAACAAAAGCATCACAATAAAACTCGACCCCCAAAATATACAATTTCAAACCCTTACAAATCATGGATAAGCAAGTTAATCTTCCAATAGGTTTGATACAACTATAGGGTCGGTAACTATGCTAGTTTCTAAATAAAAGAGTGTGATGCCCCGATGTCAAATAAGGTACGAATAGACAAGTTAAATAAATTTAACATACCTTCGATTATGACCTTCATCCCATTATCCACCATTGGAGGCGCACTCATGCCAGGAACAACATCCAACATAAGGTGGAACTGCCTGGGTCGAGATCTTAGGTGCAGTTAGACCCTCCCACTTCGTGTACCCGATTTGATTGCAGTTATAGCATTTGATCTGTGAGAGATTCATCCTGCAATCTTTTATGACATGTCCTTTTTCCAATTACATCTCCTGCACTTGACTTCCTACTTCTTTATCTTTCCTTGAGCCCATATTCCGCCCTTGCACTGATTTTGCTGAAATGTTTTCCTCCCGCCTTCTTGGACTCATTCTTACCTCATCCTTAGAAATTGTATTTAGCAAGGGGTAACACCCTTAATTTTGATAACATTATTCAGGAGATTTAATTAGATAAAGTAAATAGAATAATGTAAAAAATTAGAGTGATAAGAAGATTGAGATTTGAATTAATAATCAAGGGTCGTACTTAATTAAACAAATGAGCTTAAGAATGGCTTATATGCTAATTAATTTACACAAGGGTATAATAGGAAATAGTCGCACTCTTACATAAATATATATTCATGGCTTTACCATCCATTCACGTTTATTTTCATTTCACAAAAACATAAACATAAGAGGAGCCGGCCAATACAAGGAGAAAAGGGGAGAAAATTTAATCTAAAGCTAAGGAATTAAAGCAAGGGGATTAATCACAATCAAATCTCAAAGTCCTTATCATAATCAAGGTGAATAATAATCTAGATCATCTCTATTTTATTTTGTGATTATTAGATTTTCGGGTTTAAGGTTAAATCCATTATAATGATGATTTTGATGATGATATGCTTGGATTTATGTGATGTTAAACTCAAATAAGATTATTTGATAAAGGATTTATACAGTTTGGAGGCCGAAACCGATTATAATTGATTTCGATTGCCATGAGAAAATTTTATGTCTTGTAAAATATGATTCTGGAGATGGATTTCAATTTTTGTAATTTCCAAGCTATGGAAAATTTAATATGAATTTTCAAAGGAAAATTTGAATGAATTGGGTTTAAAAAATCTATTTTGGTTATCTTCGAAAGAAATTGGGTCTGGAAATTTTGTATGTTAGACAACATATTGAAAGTGAATTTCAGTATTTTTTAGGGATTTTTCCTAGGTAATATACTATGGAAATAAAATTATTTTAAATGAAGGACTTAATTGTTTTATTGGTTTTGCTTAATGGAAGGGCTTATTTGTTAAATTAATCCATGTTTAGATATGAAATTATGCAGTAATTATTTTAATATAATGAATTTGAAAAGTTATGGCAACCAATCAAATGTTTACAAGTAGGCAGGTTAGTTATAAAGTGTTTGCTTTAATTGGAATTAAATCAGTTTTTACCCTTAAAAGTGGGTTCTGCCTCTTTTCATAAGCACCTTTCGACCCATTACTTCCGCTTCGACCAAGTTGAAACCTACCGTTGAAACCAATACACAAGGTATCACAATGATGGTACATAGTGGATTGGAGAAAGGCAGAAGACATGGTACCGAAACCATATCTTTCGATGGAGTCAAAACCTTTGTTTTACTTTCCAAAGATAAGTGCCTGCCTTGTTTTCAAAAGAATGCATTCGACCAAGTCGAAACCTTTGCTTTCAAATCTGTCGTTGCCTCTTTGTCTAAATGGAGCTTTTGGATGAGTTCCTTGTTTATAAATCAATGCTTTCGAAAAAGGTGGTCCCAACTAAGTCGAGACCTTGCTGCCAATCTTATGCCTTTCGAATATTGAAGTCATAAATGCTTTCGAAAGGTGGTGTTTGTTTTATACTTGAGCTAAGCCACTTCCTAAAAGCTTTCGTAAGGGTTCAAGGGTTTTGAAGGCAATGGCTTTGAAAGGGGGTTTCGATGCTATCCTTCAATGTTTTAGAGCTTTTGAAAGGATGGTTCCGAAGCCATCAAGTTTTTCCCCAATCATTTTCAGTTAAAGGTAAATGGTTTTGAAAGGGGTACATTCACTTGTATTCACTTAGACCCAATAAGATATGTTTTAAAGTAAACCCAATGGTTTCGAAAAGGGTACTTTCAAATGGTTTCGAAGATATGCTTCTATAATTGAATGGTAATACTTTAATACATTCGAAAGGTTTCGAAAGGAAGGTTTAAAGTGTTTCGAAAGGCAAGGGCCTAGAGTGGTGAAAAGAAGATCTTAATGCTTTCGAAAGGAAGTTTTCCAATGGTTTCGTAAAGTTTTAAGGTTTCGAAAGCCTTAGTTTTCAAAACAAATAACCCAATCTCATTTTAAAGGAAAACCGTGGCATAATAAAAGAGTTTTGAAATGATTTTAAGTATGGAGTTTTGAAAAATTTTCCTTGATTAATAGGTTAACGGGATTAACCAAGCTTTATATAAAATGATTTCAAAGATATTAAACCAAAGGTGTTGGTATTATTATGATATTATGTTTACTTCTTCATATATATATATATATATATATATTCACATTGAAATGGACCCATAACTTTATTTTGGGGAAGGGAAGATATCCAGCTAGGTTGACCCAGTAGTGAATATAAATTAAGTTGACTCCTGAATGTGTAGAATTTCATCCAAGAGGTCAGCTAGACCAGAATGTAGAATGCCTAAATATGGATTAAAGAAGTTGTCAGGTTGACAGGTTCATAGTAAACCCATGAAAACTATGTTTAGAAAAAGTTACTGGCAGGGGGCACTAGGTTCATAGTAAACCCATGAAAACTATGATTAGATTGAGTTATTAGCAGGGGCCAATAGGTTTGTAGTGAATCCATGAAATCTATATCTGGATTATGTTATTGACAGAAGTCAATAGGTTCATAGTCAATGTAAGGACCCGATTCTCCGACTTCCGAAAATCGACATCGATACGTCCATTGTATCAATTGCCGAGCAAACGAATGCCGGAAAACCAAATTCTTAGGGGTTTAAAGAAGAGGTAGAAGAAAAGATAGAAGAAAAAGTGAAGAAGAACAACAGAACAACATCAGAACAGAAACAATATCAGAATCTCACATATCGCAGCGGGACAATATATAATAGATAATCACTAGTCTTTTAAAACAAAGGACTATATCATTTTATACATACATCAATCAGAGTCAATATACAACAATGGACAGTTATATAAACTTGTCCTCATACATAATACACAGCGGAATAAAACAAAGTATAGGTGATACGTTTCGCCATCCAGCTTGCTTCCAAAGCTCCAGAATATCCTGATAACATAACTCTAGACTGCCCGTGTGGAAATTGGTGGGCACCCAGAGTTTAGAAGGGAAACAATAAACTCCGAGTCAGTCATGGTGACTGGTGTGAGATCGTAAAACGGTTATTTTTCACAAAGAAAATAAAACATATACGCAATGCTTTTGGAAAATGAAACTACCATAAGACCTCCCACCACACACACAATGCAAACGCAGAATTGGAGGAGATTTCTTCTTATGATAGTCAAAGATGCTTACTACGCAAATCATTGGATTATTATTATTAATGTCTAGTGTAGAAAACATTTTGAAAGTATAATATTAATCTTAGCCAGCATAGGCATTTCGCACTTATGCCTACTATAGCTACTATGTTCAATAGCAGGTTACCGCCACATTCCATAGTAGGTAATACAATTGCAATTGTAAGGGTTCGTATTGTTTCTTTGGATTTTCCAACAAATGGTCAGGCTAAGGAACTTCCTTTCCTCCTGCCGAATGGGATCGCCTCTGGCTGGACGTCCCGAGAGACAAACTGCTCTCTGCCAAACAAGGCCGGGTTACCCCTATAACAGGTAACTCACGAATATGTCATCCCCCGGTCCTTTGGGACCTTTATCCGAGCACTCGGTAACCAACATAACACATCATAAAGAAAGTGTATCCACATGAGTAAGTATCTAGGATCCATACCATGATACCACCCCTTTCCAGAAGGAAATGACATACCCTAAAGGGCGCGACCCTCATAACCTTGCCGCAACATTCCTGTTTCGACCATTTTCGGGTTGTTGAGGCCCTGACGAAGTCTCGTCCACAAAGCTACGCTTTTTCAAAAAGCCACGCTTTGGGTCAACAGATGATCAACCTATGATCACAAAGATAAATGATCAAACAAATGATCATATCACAAATGATCAAACACTGATCATCACACAGCAACACTCAACATGCCACATTACCAAATTGGGAATATATCACTGATAACTTCAACTACATAACCTCTGAGCTCGTATGTTTCAAAGAAGGGTGTTAAGCTAAGAGAATAAATTCTCCACCACCAAACAGATATGTATTTGAAAGAAATCAGCTTTATATCTCAAAGTGTAATGTCAGACACACAATCCATACAAGTCTGTTCCGGGATCGAACAGAACCGAAGGCACTTCTCACGAAGCCCTTGCAAATCCGGATAATTTCCAATCACGTCCGGACTTCCCGTCACTAAGGGTGATAAAACCTCTAAATCGGAGATCAACCGATGTAGAGTAACTCGACGGTAATCCTTCCGTTTTCAAAAATATCCGGTCTTCAAAACCGATCATCAAATGCAATTCATAACGACGTATCACATATTTGGAATGGGTTATATGACCCCATGGTCCTTTCCCGGCTAACCCGAATAGTGAGCGCTTATTCAAAAATAAGTGTGGCATTCAAATTCATCCAATTCACAACAAATACCCATTCAAGGTAATTATTGATAGTCGGTTATTTAACTATCAATAAAGATGCGCAACATCATCAGATTCCAAATAATTTCCCAAATTATTTTATCTTCCAAAAGATATCTTTACTAAATATAAAATTTCCACACTTAACCATTTGAAAACAATTTCAAATCAATTTCCACATTTCAATTCATCTTTAAAGATAAAATCTCAAAACAGTTCATTTCATATTGGGAAAGCATTTCCATACTTATTTAAAAATAAGTAGTTCACAAATCTATTTATTTTCAACACTTGGAAAATATTCAATATACTTAAATCAAAATTAAGTATATATTTCATTCTTTAAGGAAATCATTTACTATAACAACATCTATTTGAGTCAAAACGAATGTTACGTAAAACATCGTTACGACGACTCAAAATCACTAGTATAGGGATTCGGAATTAAGATAGATGTATAAATCCCAATACTATATAAAAACATTTCCTTTCGAAAATCATTTACTATAACAACAGTGTTATAGTCCACCATTTCCTTCTTTCTCGAAAACGTCTATTTCAACAATGAATGTTGAAATCTATGGTTTCGATATTTAACACATTTTAAAACATCTTTTAAAATAATTAACTTCATTTCAAATATCACTTTCCCAAAACCATATCCATTTTCCTTAAGAATATATTCACTGGCCAAAATCGTGAATATACTTCACTAACCAATTTTCAATAATCTCTACACATTTTATTTCAATAATTATCCACTATCCAAAATCGTGGATAAAATTCCCTTAATAACCTTCTATATTAAATTCCTCAATTTTGATTGATTTCGAATTTATAAAACAACGTTTATAAATTCTATTTCTATTTTCTAACAACTTTGATTTATAAATCTCCTTTATTAACAAATTCAATCAAGATCCATTTAAAGGTAAAAAATCAAATTTATAAGTTAATTTCTTATAAATCTTTCATTCTACAATTTCATTCATTTTCAACTTCACAATTTATAAATCTATAAATTTCATTCACTTACGGATTCCATAATTTTTCATTTTTAACACTTATAAAAACTCATTTTATAATTCCAATACTTTTAATTTCATAGATATTAATTTTTTAAATCTTTTATACAAATCATTTATAGTTATTCAAAAATCCCAACTTAAACCATTTTATAAATCGATCAACTGTTTATTTCAAAAATGACACTTTGGTTATATTTCACCAAAAATCTAAACTTTAAAATTTCAAACGTTTATTTATTTGAAATAAATCAATTCAAAAATTCAATAAATCGTCTACTTTCAAAAATCACTTTAAAATCCTTTTAAAGTAAAAGTCGTTATTTTTAAATTTCAAAACTGAATCCGATGATGCAACAGCACCAACTAGTCAATCACAACAACAAACATCATGTATCAATATGATAACAGAATATACATCAATATCTGTAAATAAATAAATACTGGTGAGGAATCCAGTTGGATCCCTCCAACCTGTTTCCCTGCATCCACAAACGTTAGCACAATACCCATTCCACTTCGAGGTGGAATATCGCGGTATATGGGTTTTTTAAAAATCATCCGCTTACTAACGGCGCAATAGGGTGTCATCCGCTATACGAGGCGGGAAATCAATCAATCCAATATATACATATGCCAATATGTATATATTGCTATATATATATAGATATATCCTACTATATCTAATATCACATCCAAACAGTCAATCAAATCAATAACTGCAAAACAAAATTTTCATTCGAGTGAGAAAATCTCACCTTTGCTTTTAATTTGCCATCCATTATCATTTCAGCTGTTTCTTGATTTTAAACCTTGTATAAACAATTTATACAATTTATTAATTTCCGAAACAATTGAACAAATCAATTACCATTTTATAATTTCAATTCAACTAATAATTAAATTTTCAAACAAATTTTCTTTTGAAATTACATATACTCTTATAAAAATAGATTATAGATTTCTAAAAATCTAACTTTTATAAATTCTTTAAACATTTTAAAATCCCTATATTTTCCAAAATCTCACCTATAAAGATAATTTCTGAAGAGGGTAAAATAACAAATCTCTTTACTGCAAAAATCATATTCTTCTGCTTGCATATAAAAATTTAAAGACTACATATATATATATATATATATATATATATATATATATATCTTTCAAAATCCTATCTTTATATATTTTTTTTCTTACTGTAACTTACTTACTTTTATTTTATTTTTCACATACTTATATATGCATATAAATTTTGAATCGATTTTTAAAATAGAAAATATACCTCACAGACACTCGCAGATTACACCACTTAGACAAACTCGTCTCCGGCCTCGACGCATTTAACTTCGCGAGTGCACCGCTTCGTCCAACAACTTCTCACCGCCGTCCCAGTCGCGAAACGAACCCCGCGATCACCCGTGCGCCTACAACGAATCGCCGCGAAACTCGCGAGCACAAACCCTAAATCACGTCGCGACCCTCCATCCTCCTTCGCTCGGGTGACGCCATCGCAGCTACAAAATCACGACATCCCCTCAAGCGTTTGCTGATGAACCCAACTCGCGACTGCCGAGATCGACGTCGCCTTCTCCCACGCGCGAGCACGCGCGCGTGTGCCTCCTTCTTTTGCTTGATCGAACCTCCACGAATTTGAATCGAAAGAATGCACTGAAGAATTTGGAAAGAAGAACTCGGCCATGGTTTTTATCTCTTTTGAACGAGAGAAAGGCGGCCATTTTTATTTTCTTGTTCTGATATTTTTGAACAGGTGAGGGAGATGTGATATTTACAATCGAATGAAGCAGGGTTTTGCATGATTTTCTCCCGTGATTATAAGCGTAATTGTAGGGAGAACGTGCTAATGGAGACGTTTGTTTTTTTAAAAGCTTTTATTTTAAATTTAATTTAAATTTGTTCCGATACAAATTTCAATGCGTTTACACGTCATGTGCTCACATATCAATTCCGATCAATAGAAACTTTCAGTATTATCAATACGAATTTTAAAAGCTTTTGAAATATTTTTCTTCAGCTTAAAATTGAAGATTTAAATTTTTTATTCAACTTCAATAGATTAAATTTTAATATTAAATCGCCAAATTCGAAGTTATATTGGGGATTCAAATTAAATTACCGTTCAAATATTTAAAATTAATTAAATATTTTCAATTTAATTTGTTCAAAATTCTGGGTCGTTACAATCTTCCCTCCTTAAAAGAATTTCGTCCCGAAATTACAAGTTAGGAAAAAAAAAGGTTCATAACTCGTCTACTATTTTTCACAATCTAAATAGTTTTATCAAATTTTTCAAAACAAATCTTTCTACTAAAGATTCGTTATTAATTCAACTAAATTTCCAACTTCAATTAAAGTTTCAACAACATTGTTTACTTCAAAATTCAAATTTAAATTCAAATTCAAATTTAAACTTTCAAAATTTTCTCAAAATTTTCTAACACTCGAAATTTTCGAAAAATTTCGCCAGCGTCTCCTTTGCGCGGCTAACATGGTACGACTACAAAACGTCCCTACGGACTCTCAAATTTCAAAAAGGAAAGAAAAAGCCAAGCGGCTAGACAAGAAAATCACCAAATCTCATATTGAAATTGAAACACTTACCTTTTGTCGAGCAATTCAAATCTTATCTTTGAAATCAAATTTCCAATTCCTTTATACACCTGTATATCCTACTAGCCATAATATCTAGTTACAATATTCAAACCATTTTGCAAATTCCATTACAAAATTTTCAATATATGCTTCTTATACATTTTTACTTCACTATTGAAGTTACATATCTATTTTCATTCAATTTTACATTTCATTTTCATTTGAATTCAATTCACAATTTCAATCAATTTGGATTCTATTTAACTTCTGAATATTGAATTTCATCAATTATCTTTAGTTCACTTCAAACTAATCTTAAAACTTCATTTTATTTCACACAATTCAAATTTGTTTCAACATTCAGTTTCAATTTTATTCACTTACAATTGTAAATTCCATTCATTTGAAATTTATTTCTTCTTACTTGAATTTATTTGCAATTCCGAACCATTCTTTTATTTAGTTTACAATTCAAGTCTCAATTTATCTAATTCAAATTCCATTTCTTGAATTTATTAATTATCCAAGTAGTTTATTCGGATTCAATCCATTTCAGTTTTCTCAGGTTTGGATTTTATTTCACTTGATTCAAGTCTCATTTCATTAATGACTTTTAATTTCAATTATCTTCTTGGAATTCCATTCCAAATCATAAATTCATTTACAATTTATATTCACAATTTTATTCATATATGAATTCATCTCTTTAAGTTTGATTTTTATTTAAACTTTACAAGTTATCAACTTCATAATATTTCATAGATATTTTTATATAGTATTCCAGAATCTTACCAACATTTCAAAATTATTTTGAAAACAATTCAAATTATCCTTTGAATTTCCAAAACAAAACCCAAATTTTTCCAAACAATTTTCATTTAAAACAATTTAGCAGCAATTCCTCTTCTGGAAACCCGAAAATGAACATCGATGATGCTGCAGTCATTACCGAAGTTATTTTCCAGCGACCGAAAAGAGTTTAGAGCTTTTCATTCCTTCAAAACATTTTTCAAAACCTTTGAAATTCATTTTCCACTCCAAAAAGAATTTAAATTTCTAAAATTTCCAAATTCTTTCAATTACATTTCCAAAAACTTCTCTTGGAATTCTATTTCCAATTATAAGTCACATTTATAATTTACATTCTTAAATTTCATTTGTATGTGAATTTATTTCTTAACTTTGGAGTTATGATTTCAATTTCTTATTCAATTTCAAATAATAATGATAACATTTCAATATTATCACTTTCCTAACAACCATGCATCCATATACTGTAATAATTTACAGAAAAGCATTTCTTTTATATACAAAAATAGTTTTGGGTAAAAATTATTTCATTTACCCTATTTTAAAACAATACTGTGTCGGTTTATCTTGTTTAAGAGTTTAGAAACCCCTATCGATTACAGTTAGCTAGACTGCACCGACCAGAATTCATAAACAATCAACCGATAAGTCAACACAATACAAAACAATTTTATATTCACTAACAAATACGCACTCGTATATATTATTACACTCACACTCATTCTAGAGTACTACTGAATCTATCTCTAATGAGTAACACCCAACAGAGCAGGGTTGTCGCTTAACCATATGCTCTGATACCACGTTGTAAGGACCCGATTCTTCGACTTCCGAAAATCGACATCGATACGTCCACTGTATCAATTGCCGAGCAAACGAATGCCGGAAAACCGAATTCTTAGGGGTTTAAAAGAAGAGGTAGAAGAAAAGATAGAATAAAAAGAGAAGAAGAACAACAGAACAACATCAGAACAGAAACAATATCAGAATCTCACATATCGCAGCGGGACAATATATAATAGATAATCACTAGTCTTTTAAAACAAAGGACTATATTAGTTTATACATACATCAATCAGAGTCAATATACAACAATGGACAGTTATATAAACTTGTCCTCATACATAATATACAGCGGAATAAAACAAAGTATAGGTGATACGTTTCGCCATCCAGCTTGCTTCCAAAGCTCCAAA
Organism: Allium fistulosum; assembly: GCA_030737815.1. Classification (NCBI taxonomy): domain Eukaryota; kingdom Viridiplantae; phylum Streptophyta; class Magnoliopsida; order Asparagales; family Amaryllidaceae; genus Allium; species Allium fistulosum. Next base: position 908,158,988 of record CM060903.1, read on the forward strand.
ATATCGTGATAACATAACTCTAGACTGCCCGTGTGGAAATTGGTGGGCACCCAGAGTTTAGAAGGGAAACAATAAACTCCGAGTCAGTCATGGTGACTGGTGTGAGATCGTAAAACAGTTATTTTTCACAAAGAAAATAAAACAGATACGCAATGCTTTTGGAAAATGAAACTACCATAAGACCTCCCACCACACACACAATGCAAACGCAGAATTGGAGGAGATTTCTTCTTATGATAGTCAAAGATGCTTACTACGCAAATCATTGGATTATTATTATTAATGTCTAGTGTAGAAAACATTTCGAAAGTATAATATTAATCTTAGCCAGCATAGGCATTTCGCACTTATGCCTACTATAGCTACTATGTTCAATAGCAGGTTACCGCCACATTCCATAGCAGGTAATACAATTGCAATCGTAAGGGTTCGTATTGTTTCTTTGGATTTTCCAATAAATGGTCAGGCTAAGGAACTTCCTTTCCTCCTGCCGAATGGGATCGCCTCTGGCTGGACGTCCCGAGAGACAAATTGCTCTCTGCCAAACAAGGCTGGGTTACCCCTATAACAGGTAACTCACGAATATGTCATCCCCCGATCCTTTGGGACCTTTATCCGAGCGCTCGGTAACCAACATCACACATCATAAAGAAAGTGTATCCACATGAGTAAGTATCTGGGCTCCATACCATGATACCACCCCTTTCCAGAAGGAAATGACATACCCTAAAGGGCGCGACCCTCATAACCTTGCCGCAACATTCCTGTTTCGACCATTTCCGGGTTGTTGAGGCCCTGACGAAGTCTCATCCACAAAGCTACGCTTTTTCAAAAAGCCACGCTTTGGGTCAACAGATGATCAACCTATGATCACAAAGATAAATGATCAAACAAATGATCATATCACAAATGATCAAACACTGATCATCACACAACAACACTCAGCATGCCACGTTACCAAATTGGGAATATATCGCTGATAACTTCAACTACATAACCTCTGAGCTCGTACGTCTCAGAGAAGGGTGTTAAGCTAAGAGAATAAATTCTCCGCCACCAAACAGATATGTATTTGAAAGAAATCAGCTTTATATCTCAAAGTGTAATGTCAGACACACAATCCATACAAGTCTGTTCCGGGATCGAACAGAACTGAAGGCACTTCTCACGAAGCCCTTGCAAATCCGGATAATTTCCAATCACGTCCGGACATCCCGTCACTAAGGGTGATAAAACCTCTAAATCGAAGATCAACCGATGTAGAGTAACTCGACGGTAATCCTTCTGTTTTCAAAAATATCCGGTCTTCAAAACCGGTCATCAAATGCAATTCATAATGACGTATCACATATTCGGAATGGGTTATACGACCCCATGGTCCTTTCCCGGCTAACCCGAATAGTGAGCGCTTATTCAAAAATAAGTGTGGCATTCAAATTCATCCAATTCACAACAAATACCCATTCAAGGTAATTATTGATAGTCGGTTATTTAACTATCAATAAAGATGCGCAACATCATCAGATTCCAAATAATTTCCCAAATTATTTTATCTTCCAAAAGATATCTTTACTAGATATAAAATTTCCACACTTAACCATTTGAAAACAATTTCAAATCAATTTCCACATTTCAATTCATCTTTAAAGATAAAATCTCAAAACAGTTCATTTCATATTGGGAAAGCATTTCCATACTTATTTAAAAATAAGTAGTTCACAAATCTATTTATTTTCAACACTTGGAAAATATTCAATATACTTAAATCAAAATTAAGTATATATTTCATTCTTTAAGGAAATCATTTACTATAACAACATCTATTTGAGTCAAAACGAATGTTATGTAAAACATCGTTACGACGACTCAAAATCACTAGTATAGGGATTCGGAATTAAGATAGATGTATAAAGCCCAATACTATATAAAAACATTTCCTTTCGGAAATCATTTACTATAACAACAGTGTTATAGTCCACCATTTCCTTCTTTCTCGAAAACGTCTATTTCAACAATGAATGTTGAAATCTATGGTTTCGATATTTAACACATTTTAAAACATCTTTTAAAATAATTAACTTCATTTCAAATATCACTTTCCCAAAACCATATCCATTTTCCTTAAGAATATATTCACTGTCCAAAATCGTGAATATACTTCACTAACCAATTTTCAATAATCTCTACACATTTTATTTCAATAATTATCCACTATCCAAAATCGTGGATAAAATTCCCTTAATAACCTTCTATATTAAATTCCTCAATTTTGATTGATTTCGAATTTATAAAACAACGTTTATAAATTCTATTTCTATTTTCTAACAACTTTGATTTATAAATCTCCTTTATTAACAAATTCAATCAAGATCCATTTAAAGGTAAAAAATCAAATTTATAAGTTAATTTCTTATAAATCTTTCATTCTACAATTTCATTCATTTTCAACTTCACTATTTATAAATCTATAAATTTCATTCACTTACGGATTCCATAATTTTTCATTTTTAACACTTATAAAAACTCATTTTATAATTCCAATACTTTTAATTTCATAGATATCAATTTTTTAAAATCTTTTATACAAATCGTTTATAGTTATTCAAAAATCCCAACTTAAACCATTTTATAAATCGATCAACTGTTTATTTCAAAAATGACACTTTGGTTATATTTCACCAAAAATCTAAACTTTAAAATTTCAAACGTTTATTTATTTGAAATAAATCAATTCAAAAATTCAATAAATCGTCTACTTTCAAAAATCACTTAAAAATCCTTTTAAAGTAAAAGTTATTATTTTTAAATTTCAAAACTGAATCCGATGATGCAACAGCACCAACTAGTCAATCACAACAACAAACATCATATATCAATATGATAACAGAATATACATCAATATCTGTAAATAAATAAATACTGGTGGGGAATCTAGTTGGATCCCTCCAACCTGTTTCCCTGCATCCACAGACGTTAGCACAATACCCATTCCACTTTGAGGTGGAATATCGTGGTATATGGGTTTTTTAAAAATCATCCGCTTACTAACGGCGCAATAGAGTCTCATCCGCTATACGAGGCGGGAAATCAATCAATCCAATATATACATATGCCAATATGTATATATCGCTATATATATAGATATATCCTACTATATCTAATATCACATCCAAACAGTCAATCAAATCAATAACTGCAAAACAAAATTTTCATTCGAGTGAGAAAATCTCACCTTTGCTTTTAATTTGCCATCCATTATCATTTCAGCTGTTTCTTGATTTTAAACCTTGTATAAACAATTTATACAATTTATTAATTTCCGAAACAATTGAACAAATCAATTACCATTTTATAATTTCAATTCAACTAATAATTAAATTTTCAAACAAATTTTCTTTTGAAATTACATATACTCTTATAAAAATATATTATAGATTTCCAAAAATCTAACTTTTATAAATTCTTTAAACATTTTAAAATCCCTATATTTTCCAAAATCTCACCTATAAAGATAATTTCTGAAGACGGTAAAATAACAAATCTCTTTACTGCAAAAATCATATTCTTCTGCTTGCATATAAAAATTTAAAGACTACATATATATATATATATATATATATATATATATATATATATATATCTTTCAAAATCCTATCTTTATATATTTTTTTCCTTACTATAACTTACTTACTTTTATTTTATTTTTCACATACTTATATATGCATATAAATTTTGAATCGATTTTTAAAATAGAAAATATACCTCACAGATAATCGCAGATTACACCACTTAGACGAACTCGTCTCCGGCCTCGACGCATTTAACTTCGCGAGTTCACCGCTTCGTCCAACAACTTCTCACCACCGTCCCAGTCGCGAAACGAACCCCGCGACCACCCGTGCGCCTCCAACGAATCGCCGTGAAACTCGCGAGCACAAACCCTAAATCACGTCGCGACCCTCCATCCTCCTTCGCTCGCGTGACGCCATCGCAGCTACAAAATCGCGACATCCCCTCAAGCGTTTGCTGATGAACCCAACTCGCGACTGCCGAGATCGACGTCGCCTTCTCCCACGCGCGAGCACGCGCGCGTGTGCCTCCTTCTTTTGCTTGATCGAACCTCCACGAATTTGAATCGAAAGAATGCACTGAAGAATTTGGAAAGAAGAACTCGGCCATGGTTTTTATCTCTTTTGAACGAGAGAAAGGCGGCCATTTTTATTTTCTTGTTCTGATATTTTTGAACAAGTGAGGGAGATGCGATATTTACAATCGAATGAAGCAGGGTTTTGCACGATTTTCTCCCGTGATTATAGGCGTAATTGTAGGGAGAACGTGCTGATGGAGACGTTTGTTTTTTTAAAAGCTTTTATTTTAAATTTAATTTAAATTTGTTCCAATACAAATTTCAATGCGTTTACACGTCGTGTGCTCACATATCAATTTCGATCAATAGAAACTTTCAGTATTATCAATACGAATTTTAAAAGCTTGAAATATTTTTCTTCAGCTTAAAATTGAAGATTCAAATTTTTTATTCAACTTCAATAGATTAAATTTTAATATTAAATCGCCAAATTCGAAGTTATATTGGGGATTCAAATTAAATTACCGTTCAAATATTTAAAATTAATTAAATATTTTCAATTTAATTTGTTCAAAATTCTGGGTCGTTACAGTCAACCCATCAAAACTATGATAATAGGGAAGTTATTGGGGATGCCAATAGGTTCAGGGAGAACCCATGAAACAGTAAAGTTACTAGCAGGGGCCAATAGGTTCCTAGTGATCCCATGAAAACTATGAAATCGGACAGGGAGTCCATAAGTATTAAACAGGTTATTAGTAAGCCCATGAAAACTATTAGGTTAATAGTGACCCTAGAAACTATAACTGAGACAGTTAGTCAAAAATGAATGGGGATGGGTAATCCAGAATTGATTTTCTTGTTTGCATATCATTCTAATATTTTGAATCGCTATGTTTTAACCATCGTAGACACAGGAGCACAGTATATGGTTTTATAAACTTTTAGGATACCGGTGGTAGGAAAACCTGTTCCGCTAAGCGGCGTGGTCTCGCTCGATATCTAAATGGTTTGAGATGGTAGATTATTATTCACACCATGCTTTAAGTCTGACTCGAAGTTTATGTTTTTCCCTTAGACTCTCGGGTGCTCAATTGATTTTGAGTAGTTAGAGAGTTGAGGTTTTCAGGTACCTCTTTAGATGAATAAGCTTTCGGAGATATGCAGGTAGCACGATAGCTATTTAGAGTTCTCTTTTATTTTGATTCCATTGTGTTGTTGTTGTAAAGGCAAAAGTTGTTTAATTTCCTATATATATTCTGATCATCTAAGGGGGCATCTTCATATGTCGCTCTTAGCGTATGTTGTAATAATTATATTTTCTCTACACGTGGTTCTTATATTGGGATTATGTAATGAATTTGAAATGCTTTGAAATAGAATAAGAAAGTTGTTTGTTGATTTTAAAAAAATTTCCATATCTATCTGTTTCTGTTACATCAATGTATTTAATATTACCGTATTTGGTCACCAAGAATTAATAACTATGGATGACTGCAACATCCGTAGTCGTTAGTTTTGGGCCTCAAAGTAGGGGATGTTAGATGTTGGTATAAGAGCATAGGTTTATGAAACTTAAAAGGAATTTAAACCTAAAAGATTTTTTAAAACATAATCCAATGAATCAGAAAATAAGATCGGGGTTTGGGTTAATGCTATACTAACGTACTTGTATTTGATATATAGACACATATATAAGTACGTATTCCCCTCTCTCTTAGACCGTTCTTCTGGTTCTTACTAAGGCTCATATGCAGATTTATAAGAAAGAATATATGGAGGTAGGAAACGGAAGAGGAAATCTCAGTGGAGGAAGCATCACAACCAACGGAAATGTTCGACCCACCAGGAGGAACCTGGGTCGATAAGCTAATGCTAACCAAAATGCAGATGCCAATGTGGGTGCTGGAAATCCACTAGTGGATATAGGGGAGATGTATCAGTTTTTCATCAATATAATGCAAGCTGGAGAAGCTGTTGGTGTTGCTGGAAATGTTGGAGGAGCTGATCCTGTGGCTCCAGTTGGGAATAATTATGCTAAGTTGAGCAGAGATTACACCAGTCTTGGTGTGAAACCGTTTATGGGAACGGAGGATGCTATAGAAGTTGAGAATTGGCTGTTGCGCTGTGAGAGAATCTTTATTGATTTGGGTTTGGATGATGAGTAGAAGAGAAGGTTGGCCTCTAGGCAGTTGCAAGGGGCAGCTCTTCATTGTTGGAATAGTGTTACAGCTGGGGTTGTAGAGGAGGAGTTGACTTGGGCAGATTTTAGAAGAAGATTTGAACAGAGGTTTTTATCTGAAGTTGCTAAGTCAGCGTTGATGAGAAAGTTTATGGATTTGGTGCAGGGAGAGATGTCGGTAATTGAGTATGCTACTAAGTTTGATGAGTTGTCCCGGTATGGGTATGCTACTATAGACACCGTCATCAGGAGGAATGAGAGGTTCATTCGGGGATTGAGGCCTAAGATTGTTAGGGCGACCCTGACACATATATGTGATCCTTATAATGTAGGTGTGGAGATGACAATCCGACATGAGGAGATGCTTGCTATCTGTGCTAGAGAAAAGCCGGTTGAAACCCAGGGCCCTCAAGGAAAAAAGAGGAAGTTCTTTAAGAAGAAAGAAGCCCAGAAAGGGGAGGCACCCAAGAAGGCGAAGGCTGATTTAGTTTGCTTCAAGTGTGATAAAAGAGGTCATTATGCTCATGAGTGCCAGTCAGGCAAGGGGAAGAAGGCTGTAGAAAAGTAGAATGTGAAGTGCTTCAACTGTGACCAAGTTGGGCATTATAAGAATTAGTGTCCAGAACCAATTAGGGTGGATAAGAGAAAGGTTTTTGTTGTCGGACCATCATCTGCTAGGCCAACCACAGCTGAAAAGGGGAAGACTGTGATGGAAAGTACATTTTTGATTCAGAGTATACCAGTTATGATACTATTTGATATCGGTGCATCACATTCATTTATATCTCAGAATTTGGTTGATAGTTTATTCTTAAAATCCACCTACCTTTTTACTTCCTTAAGGGTTGTGAATCCAATAGGAGGGTATGCAACTCTAGGGATGAAATGTGACCAGTTAGAACTTGAATTGTTAGGTCATAAGTTTTCATGCAGTCTGTATGTTTTCGATTTCATAGATTTCAGAATGATTTTGGGTATGGATTGGTTGGGTAAGTATGAGGCTATGATATTTTGCCAGGATGGGCGTATATCACTAAGACACCCAGATAGACATAACTGAATCATATTCTCAGTGGAGAATTCTGACCGGAGTAGTTGTGCTTTGTTAAGTGCTATGGAAGTGGGAAATGAGTTAAGTCAGGTTTGAGTAGCAAGAGAGTATGCAGATGTCTTTGAGCCGGTTACAGGACTACCGCCAAAATGAGCTGTGGAGTATTGGATAGATCTTGTGCCAGTAGCTGAACCTGTGAGTAGACCACCTAGCACTATGACACCGACCGAGATGAAGGAATTGAAGGTGCAGCTAGTGGATCTAGAAGGGAGAAATTTTATTAGACCAAGCAGTTCGTCATGGGGAGCAGCAACGGTGTTCGTGAAGAAACCAGATGGGCCGTTGAGTATGTGTATCAACTATTGTAAGTTGAACAAGAAGACGATTAAGAATAAGTATCCCTTGCTGATAATAGATGATCTATTTGATCAGTTGTGTGGAGCGAGAGTGTTTTCCCAGTTGAATTTGGTGATGGGTTTCCATCATTTAAGAGTGGCAGAGGATAGTATTCCTTTGATGGCATTTCGGACTAGGTATTGTTCATAAGAGTGGTTAGTAATGCCATTTGAGTTAACAAATGCACCTGTTTTCTTCGTGGATTTGATGAACCGAGTTTTCCAACAGTACTTGGATAGGTTCGTGTTAGTGTTTATAGATGACATTTTGGTATACTCTAAGAATGAAAGAGAGCATGAGGATCATCTTAGAGTAGTGCTTGAGACGCTGAGGCTGCATCAACTGAAGGCGAAGTTTTTCAAGTGTCATTTTTGGAAGAAAGAGGTTAAGTTTCTTGGTCATGTGGTTTCAGAGAAAGGGTTGTCAGTTGATCCAGATAAAATCGAAGCTGTTAATAATTGGAGGAGACCAGAGATGGTGACTAAGATTAGGAGTTTTCTTGGACTTGCTGGCTATCACCAGAGATTCATTAAGGATTTCTCGCGGATAGTAGCGCCTTTGACTAAGCTAACTAGGAAGAATGTGAAGTTTGTATACTCCGACAAATGTGAGGAAGCATTCCTTAAGTTAAAGCATTTGTTGACCAACGCACCTGTGTTAGTAGTTCCAGACAAAAACCAAGGGCTGGTGGTGTATACCCATGCGTGTAGAATTGGATAAGGAGCTCTGTTAATGCAGAAGGGTAAAGTGATTGCCTATGCTTCACGACAACTTAGACCGCATGAGGCTAGATATCTTACTCATGATTTGGAGTTGGCTGTGGTAATCTTTGCATTGAAGATTTGGAGACATTATCTCTTTGGAGAGAGATTTGAGCTATACACAGATCATAAGTCATTAAAGTATTTATTCTCTCAGAAGGAGCTGAATATGAGACAGGAGAGGTGGCTGGAGTTTTTAGCTGCTTATGATTTTGGTATAGAGTATACTCCTGGGAACGAAAATAAAGTAGCGGATGCTCTTAGCAGGAGACATCAAAATGTGGTGTTATCTATGTTGGCAGAATGGAAGGATTTAGAAACTTTGACTACTTATAGTGTGCAGTTAAGATCGACTGCTAGTTCTAGTCAGAGCACCGCCATGTTGTCCTGTTTAGAAGTTCAACCAGTATTGATCGAAAGAATTTCTTCTAAGCAGAAGGAGGATTCATTATTAGCCGAGAGGATTAGAAGGCTTGAGGTTGAAACTAAGATTGATGATCTAAAGGATTTTAGTCTTGACCAGAGGGGATGGTTGAGAAAGAAGGGATGATTGTGTGTTCCAAATGTTGAGGACCTAAGGAAAGAAGTTCTTGGAAAATGTCATCGATCCAAGTTTACGATTCATCCTGGAGGGACCAAGATGTATCAAGATATGAAGAGGAGCTTCTATTGGTAATGTATGAAGAGAGATGTTGGCTTGTGGGTTAGGCAGTGTGCAAACTGTCAACAAGTGAAAGCCGAACATCAAAAGCCGAGTGAATTGATTCAATCTTTGGAGATTACAATTTGGAAATGGGATTCGATATCCATGGATTTTATAGACGGTTGCCAAGGTAAAATAGAGGAAATGAAAGTATATGTGTTATAGTGGACAGATTGACCAAGAGTGCCCATTTCATTCCGGTTAAGTCAACCACCAGTTTTAGCTAAGTTGTTCATGAAGAACATAGTTAGACTGCATGGAATTCTTAGTAGTATAATTAGTGATAGAGGCGCTTTGTTTACTAGCGAATTCTGGAAGAGACTATAGGATGTATTAGGTACCAAGCTTAAGATGAGTACATCATATCACCCTCGGACGGATGGGAAGACAGAGAGAGTCAATAAGGTACTTGAGGATTTATTAAGAGCTTATGTATTGGCTTTGGTGGATCTTAGGAAGATCACCTACACTTAGTAGAGTTTTCCTATAATAATAGTTATCAAACTAGTATAGGAATGGCGACTTTTGAAGCTTTGTATGGAAGGCCATGCAAATCACCAGCATATTGGTTGGAAATTGGAGACAGGTTGGCCTTAGGTCCAGATCTAGTTAGAGAGGCGACAGAGAAGATTGAGTTAATCCGAGAACGGATGAAGGAAGCTCAGTCCAGACAGAAGAGTTACACAGATAATAGGCGTAAAGACCTAGAATTCTCAGTTGGAGATAAGGTTTTCATTAAAGTATCACCGATGAAGGGTGTGGTACGATTTGGAAAGTCAGGGAAGCTGGCACCGAGATATGTTAGTCCATTCCAGATTATAGAGAGGATTGGAAAGCTCGAATACCGAGTAGAGTTGCCAAGCAGTATGGTAGGTGTCCACAATGTATTTCATGTGTCTCATCTTCGCAAGTATGTGCATGATCCAAAGACTACTATTCCTCTGACAAGGTTGGAAGATTTGATAGCAGAGCCTAATTTGACTTTTGTTAGACAACCAGTTCGGGTTGTAGCTTGAGATGAGAAAGGATTGAGAAACGAGACAGTCGAGTTGGTGAAAGTTCAGTGGAGCGACAACGAGAAGGTCTGTACTCGGGAGACAGAAGACATGATTAGAGATACTTATCCTGATCTGCTTTGTGGGTATGTCTATATTAGATTTATATAGATAATTGCTACTCAGGTAGTCTAGTATGGTTGTTAGGAGTTGTTATAGATGATTGGTGTGTTTAGTATTTAGTCCTTACTGAATTTCGAGGACGAAATTCTTCAAGGATAGGAGTATGTAACACCCCTAATTTTGATAACATTATTCAGGAGATTTAATTGGATAAATTAAATAGAATAATGTAAATAATTAGAGCGATAAGAAGATTGAGATTTGAGTAAATAATCAAGGGTCATGCTTAATTAAACAAATGAGCTTAAGAATGGCTTATATTCTAATTAATTTACACAAGGGCTTATTAGGAAATAATCGAACCCTTATATATATTCATGGCTTTACCATCCATTCATGTTCATTTTCATTTCATAAAAACGTAAACATAAGAGGTGCCGGCCATTACTAGGAGAAAAGGGGAGAAAATTTAATCTAAAGCTAAGGAATTAAAGCAAGGGGATTAATCTCAATCAAATCTCAAAGTCCTTATCATAACCAAGGTAAATAATAATCTAGATCATCTCTATTTTGTTTTATGATTATTTGATTTTCAGGTTTAAGATTAAATCCGTTATAATGATGATTTTGATGATGATATGCTTGGATTTATGTGATGTTAAACCCAAATAAGATTATTTGATAAAGGATTTATACGGTTTTGAGGCCAAAACTGATTATAATTGATTTCGAATGCCATGAGAAAATTTTATATCATGTAAAATATGATTTTGGAGATGGGTTTCAACTTTTGTGATTTACCAAGCTATGGAAATTTAATATGAATTTTCAAAGAAAAATTTGAATGAATTGGGTTTAAAAAACCTATTTCGGTTATTTTAGAAAGAAATTAGGTTTGGAAATTTTGTATGTTAGACAACATATTGAAAGTGAATTTTAGTAATTTTTGGGGATTTTTCCTAAGCAATATACTATGGAAATAAAATTATTTTAGATGAAGGACTTAATTGTTTTATTGGTTTTGCTTAATGGAAGGGCTTAATTGTTAAATTAATCCATGTTTAGATCTGAAATTATGCAGCAGTTATTTTTTGTATAAAGAATTTGAAAAGTTATGGCAACCAATCAAATGTTTACAAGTAGGCAGGTTAGTTATAAAGTGTTTGTTTTAATTAGCATTAAATCAGTTTTTACCCAGAAAAGTGGGTTCCACCTCTTTCAGAAGCACCTTTCGACCCATTACTTCCGCTTCAACCAAGTCGAAACCTACCAAAGCCGAAACCAATACAGAAGGTATCACAATGATGGTACGTAGTGGATTGGAGAAAGGTTGAAGACATGGTATCGAAACCATTGCTTTCAATGGAGTCAAAATCTTTGTTTCGCTTTCCAATGATAAGCGCCTGCCTTGTTTTCAAAAGAATGCCTTCGACCTAGTCGAAACCTTTGCTTTCAAATCTATTGCCACCTCATTGTCTAAATAGAGTTTTCGAATGAGTTCCTTGTTTATAAATCAATGCTTTCGAAAAAGGTGGTTCCGACTGAGTCGAAACCTTGCTGCCAATCTTATGCCTTTCGAATATTGAAGTCGTCAATGTTTCAAAAGGTGGTGTTTGTTTTATACTTGAGCTAAGCCACTTCTTAAAAGCTTTCGTAAGGGTTCAAGGGTTTTGAAGGCAATGGCTTTGAAAGGGTGTTTCGATGCAATCCTTCAGTGTTTTACTTAATGTTTTGAATCTTTCGAAAGGATGGTTCCGAAGCCATTAAGTTTTCCCCAATCATTTTAGTTAAAGGTAAATGGTTTCGAAAGGAGTACTTTCGCTTGTATTCACTTAGATCCAATAAGATATGTTTTAAAGTAAACCCAATGATTCCGAAAGGGGTACTTTCAAATGGTTTCAAAGATATGCTTCTATAATTGAATGGTAATACTTTAATACATTTGAAAGGTTTTGAAAGGAAGGTTTTAAAGTGTTTCGAAAGGCAGGTTCCTAGAGTGGTGACAAGAAGATCTTAATGCTTTCGAACGAAAATTTTCCAATGGTTTCGAAAGTAAAGTTTTTGTAACGACCCTAATTTTCGACCCAATTTAAAATTTTAAATTCATCGTTTCAATAAAAATTTTGAAAAATTATAACGATCTCAATTTACGCCCAAACTTTATTTGTGACATACGTCTAGTTAGATATGTACATAGAAAAAGTTTCGTTGAAAAATATTACAGTAAAGTCCGTTCGCGTTTTACTGTATATCAGTCCATATAAAGCTGCGTAAAATTTATCTTCCGAATCCAAATATTTTTACACAGTTATGTTGTAAAAATTATTCTGACCAAGATTTTATAATTCGTTTCGTCTAAAACTGTCATCGCCTGCTCCGTTTATATTATTTTGCAAAACGTACAATTTAAGCGGCGTAAATGCAAATTTTATAAAATCATCGTATCGCAATAATCTGTGTACCGTTGGAACCGCATCGTCGCACTGATCCAAACGGTATACTCATTTTGTAAATTGGAGTCCGACGTAAAATTATTCGTGTTAATTCATCGGTTCCCGACGGACCAATTAAATAATACTCAGCCCAAATTTCCTTCAGCCGTTTACAAGCAATACAAAAATTTATCCCAGCTGTTATTAAATGAGTTAGTGGGGAGATGAAGTGTGAAGGGTTGCGTTGGGAATAGGTGAAACGTTTGGGATTTTAAGTGATGTTTACTGTTCCTATATTTTCAAAGACCAAGTACCATTCGCTGTTTACTCAAATCTTTTTCTCTCTGCCTCCAAGCATCAGGTAATGGCAGCCTCTTCTCTCCTCTTCATCTCACATTCTTCTTTCTTATATTTTTCTCTCACTATAAAAAAAAAATGTTTGCAAAGGAAACGTGAAACCCCTCCTCCACCACCAGACAGCCACCTAGCCCAGACGCGCCTACCAACCACCCAGACACCCACGTCCCCTCCGCCTACCAGCCACCCAGACACCCACGTCCCCTCCGCCTACCAGCCACCCAGACACCCACGTCCCCTCCGCCTACCCGCCGCCCAGACAGCCACCTGACCCAGACGCGCCACCAGACACCCCAGCAGCCCACGTCCTGCCACCGCCTTGACCCCTGGCTCCGCCTGCTGCCATCGCCACCCAGACCGCCTGCAGCCCTTCGTGCCACCCAACCACCTGCCTCCGCTCCCACAGACCCCCACCAGCCTGACCCCAGCCGAGACCCCTCTGCCCGTTCGCCACCACCAGTCGAACCACCAACAGCCCACTGCCGAACCCACTACCCAGCTGGCCACCCGCGTAGTTCGTCAAACGTTGGTCCTCGTCTTGTCCGGAGATAGTGTTGCGTATAGTGTTGTTTATATTGTCTAGTTATTAATATACAACGTTGTCTTGTTATTTCAGCTGCTGATCCGGAATCTCAAGCCTAGGCTTCGTCTATTTTGTCGTCATACCCTGCTTCTTTGATTGGTATGAATATATATGTACAATCTATACATATATCTTGTATTGAACAAATCGTAATTGAATTATTATTCGCTTGCAGTTTGTTGTTCGTTAGTGCTGTGCTTGTTCGTGCCTTTTATCTATCGTCTTCGTGCTTCGACGTCAAACTTCTTACCACGCAAGGTGAATATTTTCTATTCACGACTCAAAGATCTATTATACTATGATAATTAGATGTTGGATGTTATGAATGTTAATTTGGACGTTAAATGAATTGAATGTTAAAAATTGAATTGAAGTTAGTATGTAAAATAGTATGACGCCAAAATTTGCTATGTGATATTAAATTTGTTGTTATTGTAACTGATAATAAATTTGAACTGAATTTGATATAGAATAGATAAAAAAAAATTCTGAATGACATATGTTAAACTTGACCCCTTTATATGATGAATATTGGTTAATTAAATTGACCCTTTAAATTGTTTGACACGTAGAATTTGATAAATGTCACTTTGGACTATTGAACGTATTGAATTAACTGTTGTAATTGAAATTGAACGACCAAGTGAAACTGAAATGTTATAATCTTTAATCTACATGAAATGATAGTGTAGATTCTAGAAATAGTTATATTAATTGGCGTAAATAACAAACGCGAATTAATACGATTATTTCGGGATTATTTGAATTGTTGAATTGTTGCAAATGGATGCTATTGCTTGTTTATTTACTTTGACACCATCCGAGCTATCACACTGCAAGTTCCCTTTGTATGTTTTGATTTTGAATTTAAATAGAATCGGGTTGAAATGATAAATACCCAATTGAATGAATTGGCCTAGGATAGATAATTAAAATAAGAAACCGAACGGTCAACAAAGAACGTTTTGAAATTGAGACTTATTCGGAATTATGGAATGAACTTAGAAAACTGTATTGTAATTTGGTAACGTAAATACAAATAAAATGATTTTATTGAATTGAATATATAAATTTGTTTTGAAATATAAATAAAATGATTTTATTGAGTTGAATAAATAAATTTGTTTGAAATATAAATAAATTGATTTTATTGAATCGAATAAATTTGTTTGGAAGTAAATAAAATGATTTTATTGAATGAAATAAATGAACTTGTTTGAAATAAATAAAAATGGATTTTATCGAATTAAATAAATTAGATTTGTTGGAATAAAGAAATAAATTGAAATAAATGAGAACGAACTAATGTAATGAATTGAAACGGATTTGTAAATTTATTTATTTGAACAGAGTGTTTGACAAAGTTAATCGAAATGAGATTTAAGAAGTAAATAGGTTAGAAGATAAAGTGATTTAATTTCGAGTTTTGATAAATAAATAAACGAAGTTTTGACAAAGTAAATGTAGTAAATGAAATTGATATAGTAATGAACCTAGGAATGTAAATACGGATTTAAAGAATAAAACTTGATTTAATTAGTTGAACTAAGATTGACTATTTCATGTAATCCATAAATTTGAGTTGATTTAATAAGTGAAATGTTGATTTAACGTGAATACTTAAATTTTGATAACTAAAGGGCTTGAACTAGAATTTCTTTTCGGAATATGATTTTGTAATTAAAACGAATCGAATTATGAAATATCAAATTTGGAAGTCAAATTTGCAACTTGACCTTTGGATTTGATTTGTTTTAACTTTAATAAAAAGTTGACTGTTGGGTAATTAATACGTAGTTATTAAAGAGTCCGAGATCGGATTATGGACATACTCTCTGTCGATACCGAAAACCACTTTAATAACTAATATACGCGAAGTGTTGATCCAGAATGAAGTGGATGGTTTTGATGAACGCGTTGACTGAAGAAAGAGAACGATTTTGGATGACCCCTGACATGACTAAAACAGGAGCCGCGCCGGGCCATTGAGGTTCGCTACCTCTAGCGGACACACTTCTTCGATACCTTATCTATTACTTTTGTGATTCGATTTGGGTGCACCCCTTGATTTGGGAGTGTTGTTTCGCGGTGTTGGGATAGTAGCTGCTATGCCCAACATCAGTCCGGATCACGCAACTACTAGTATCCTAGTTGGTATCGCCTCATGTACCTTGTCATACTGATTATCCTATTCGCGACCACTATGTTTTGTTTTGTACCTTTAGTATATGGATTGCCCTCTGGTGACTTCCGGTTTTGGGGAAACTACGGTCTTGTATATGCTTTTGGGAATAAACAGGTTAAGAGGTGTATGGGCCCTGCTTAACCCTACTTTGATATCTTACTTTATGGATTAGACATTATCTATTTAGCGTATTCTGTAGGTAGTTTATCGATCCCTTAATGATGTTTATATTCACCTTTGAGTTATGGACTTTATTATATGCATTTGATTATCCTGTATAAGATTTTGAGTCCTGACTCGAGTGTTTCTTTTTCATATGCTCGGGTCAGTCTGAAGCTATTCCGTGCTGGTCAAGGTTGGTCGAAGATGCTGAAGGCTTAGCTTTTATCTATATCATTTTATTTCCAGTATTTGATGTACTTATGTATTGGACATCTTGTATCTCTTTTCAGTCGCTTTATGTTGAGACATTGTTGTATTCTCTGTAGTAGCTTCATGGACTACTATTATGACGATGTATTTTTCCGCTGCATTATTCTATGACTGTTCTGAGTCTGTGATGTTGTATTGATTCTCATTTACATTTATGTACTTATAATCCCATAATGTTCTGTGTTTTGTATTATTTAAGTTGACAAATGTGGATTATTGTCAATTTAAATGGTCCAAATATACGGGATGTTACAGTTGGTATCAGAGCTCTGGTTTTCCCAAAAACCTTAGTTCGAGATTATAAAGAAACTCATTAGAGATAGAGTAGCAATACTCTAGAATGAGGAGAATCGATTCAATATCCAAATCCTTTCAAAAATTCAAGCTCCTTTGATTCGTTGATTAGTTTTCTTAGCATTATATTATCTTATCTTTGGTTCTAAATCTCTTTTTGTATTTCAGGATGAGTACCAGAAGAAATGTTAGAGGTGGAAGAGGCAATGGTCCTGCCCAGGCTGCACCTGCCGCTCCAGCTCCTGTCAAATTCACTACTCTTAGCAAGGAGTATTCGCAACTGGGAGGTACTAAGTTTTCTGGATCCGAGAACATCATAGAGGCTCAGCAATGGCTTAAGGGTTTGGAGAAGATATTTTCTGGATTGGAGATTACTGATGCCCAGAAGCGTCAGCTTGCTGCTTGGCAACTCCAAGATGCCGCACAAGATTGGTGGGAATCCGTTACTTCTCGTATCGAGGAGAACACCATCACTTGGGCCCAGTTTAGGTATGAATGGTTTGGATTCTAGTAGTTTAAATTCTTCCTTCTATCTTTGAAATGATTGTTCATCTAGTCTATCTTTTGGATTAGGGATACTTTCTCGGCACAGTGGATGCCAGCTGCTGGGAAGGCCCAACTTTATAGAGCTTTCATGGATCTTAAGCAGGGCAATATGACTTTTTCTGAGTATGAGAGAAAGTTCAACGAACTCTCCAAGTTCGGACTCGGCTTGATTGATACACCACTTCTGAAGAACGAGAAATTCATTATGGGAGCCAGAGCAGAGTATTATGACTTACTTACCGGCCACATCCATTGCACCTTCACAGAGCTTGTTGACTATGCCCTTAGATATGAGGCAAAGCCTAAGGGATCCACTGCCAAGGCTGCTCCTACTCAGCCCTCTTCTAGCCAGCCCGGGAAGAGGAAGATGAACTTTGATCAGCAAAAGAAAGCTTGGCAGAAGACTACAGGATTGGGATATGCTCAGAAAAGCCCTATCGATCTTGCTAATATCACATGCTTCAAGTGCGATAAGAAGGGCCATTATTCTAATAGTTGTCCATCTACCGGAGCTGCTATTCCACCACCTTCTACGACTAGGAAAGATTTATGCTATGTCTGCCTCCAGCCGGGTCATTTCAAGAAAGAATGCCCAATGTATAAGCGTGGCACACCATCTGGAGTATTTGCTATCACCACTCCTACACCACCTCCACCACCTGCTCAGGATGACCAAGGTACCTTACGAAGTACTTTTTCTTTACATGATTTACCTATTAGGGTATTATTCGATACTGGTGCTTCTCATAGCTTCATATCTATTGATCTCTGTAATAAGCTCAAATTAGAACCTACTCTTGCTACTACTTCCTTATGCGTCTCCAACCCTATTGGAGGACTTGCCAACCTCAGTAGAATTTGTAAAGAGGTCGTGCTCTTATATGGAAGATATCGATTCACTTGGGATTTTTATGTGCTTGGCTTCGCAGCATTTGACATCTTGTTAGGTGCTGATTGGTTAAGAAAATTCGATGCTGTTATTTCTTGCAAAGCTCGTTCTGTTTCTCTAGTCAATGACAAGGGCCTACCACTTGTCATTGAATGCAAATCACCTCAGAAATATGCCGGAAGCTTCATATTCTCTCTTGATGCTCATCCGGATGATCTTAGTACTACACCTATTGTTCAGAAATTTCCCGATGTATTTGGAGAGGTTAACTCTCTACCGCCCAAACGGGAAATCGATTTTCGTATTGATCTTATTCCTGGAGCTACGCCCGTAGTTCTCCCACACCGAAGGATGGCTCCTAAAGAAAGGGCTGAACTAAAAACTCAAATTGAGGATCTATTTGCTAAGGGCTTGATTAGAAGAAGTTGTTCCGAATGGGGCGCTGCTGTTGTATTTGTCACCAAATCAGATGGATCTCTTCGCATGTGTGTTGATTATAGAGAGCTCAACAAGCGCACTCTCAAGAATCGTTATCCGATGCCTCGCATCAACGATTTATTCGACCAGCTTCATGGTGCTAAAGTTTTCTCACAACTTGATCTAGCCACTGGGTTCCACCAACTCAGAATAGCGGAAGATAGTATCCATAAGACAGCTTTCCGGACCGAGAATGGATTCTATGAATGGTTGGTTATGCCATTCGGTTTGACCAACGCACCTGCTTACTTCGTCGACTTGATGAATCGAGTCTTCCGTGATGTCCTTAACAAGTTCGTTCTTGTATTCATTGATGATATTCTTGTCTTCTCTAAGGACAAGGAAGAGCATAAGGCACATCTTCGTTATGTCCTTGGAACTCTCAGAAACCATCAGCTTAAAGCCAAGTTTTCTAAATGCCATTTCTGGCGAGACGAAGTGAGATTCCTTGGCCATATTGTTTCTGAGAATGGCATTTCAGTCGATCCAGCTAAGATTGCCATAATCAATGTGATATCCCGGGAATTTGGACAATATCAATTTAATAATCTGCATTGGAAATTAAATTGATTTGATGATCTTTGTTAATAAATTTGAATAAATTTAATAATCTAATTAAATAAATATTTAATTAGTGATTTATCTTTTAAAGGTTTAATAAAATATTTTCTATTTATAATATATATGTATAATTGTATATATTATAAATAGATGAGTTGGTCTGAATTTAACAAATGAAATTATGTTTTCAAATTTCTAATATTTTGGGTAATTTGGAAATCATGATTTAATTTAAAACTATTAAGCTGTTTGATAAATAACTATATAGTTTTAAAATACATAATATAAATGTTTAATTGTTTAAAATAGTTTTTTAGCTTAAGTTCAAATTTAAATAAAAAGGTTTGTTTATTTCTTTTTAGATATTACTTGAGATATATGATTTAAAAATAGAAGTAATTTATAATCTCTTTTATAAATTATTTAAATTTGTCAAATTTGATATTTTCAAATAATAATTATAATACTTTGTTTTTATAAAAATAAATAGACTTTAAATAAAATAGGATTGTTATTGTAAATTTAAATTGAATATGAATTTGGATTTATAATAGAAATTCAAAAGAGAGATATTTTAAAATATTTTGGATTTAAAATATAGATATAAGATTTTATTTATATATATATATATATATATTGGTTATTTACATTTTCTTTAAAGTAATTTATATACATATACATATTAGGTAAGTATTTATAAATAGTAAACTAGTGTAAAAAGCTTTTATTCACATTTTAAAAATAAATAAAGTTATGTATTAAATACTTATAAGACAAATGTCATTATATTAAGACACCTAAATAACATGTGTTAAGTAATGGATTAACAATGAGACAAGTGTCAAATTTAAGTTAGTTTTTCTTTTATTTTTATTTACATATAATTTCAGCCTTTATATAAACAAATCCTTTTCCATTCCATTCTTTTTCTTTTAAAAATCTAAAGCTTAGTTAACAAAGCCTGAAACAAATAAAGTAAACAAACTCCTCTCAAAACGAAATCTGTAATCCATACCTCCACAAACCAAATTGAAATCATTAACCTGCATCTTCTTCAAACCTGTAAGACAATTCCAAATCAAAAGCCTGTTCTGTTTCAAGGCTGCAAACTCATTTTCAAAAGTATATGAGCCTGAACTAAATTCTTTCAAAAACCTGGAACCAAGCCTACATTCTTCAAACCTGAGAAAAAGCAAGCAAATCTGGAATTAAAAGCAAATTCAAAGGCATGCAAGTTTTAAATCAAACAAAGGCACCTTCCAGTTCTCAAGTTTTCAAAAGACAAATGCCAGCAACTCAATTTTTAAAAGATTCAAGTGTTGTTTTCAAAAGCTCTGTCTCTGTCTTAAAATCTAGTGAGTAACTTCACTTTCAAACTTAAAAGTAAATTTAGGTTGCATGTTCTTACTGTGATCGATATGGTATTATGAAGTATGTTTGTGAATTTATTATGTATAATGGATGTATGCCAGTAACTCCTCTGTTGTTTTCCTGTGAGTAAACTACCCTATTGAACTTAAATCTGTTCATATGTATTGATGTTAGTGATTGATTCTTTGGTAGGTTATGAATAATAGTTGTATAAATATGAATATACCTGTATATGTATGTATATAGGTAGATGGTTGTTGCATGCATAACTGTATATGGTTATATACATATCTCTGTTAAGTTATAGGCTCAAAGCCACTAAATAAAAATTCAATTGCTCTTCATCTAGTCTATTTTAGGCTAAGATCCTTAAATGAAAAATGAGTATAACAATGTAATATCAATTTCAGAAATAGTTTCAAGAGTTTAAAGTTAGTATTTATTTCGAGATCAGGAAGTTACAGTAACAAACAAATATATGTCAAAGATCAATGTTCATAATTCTATGATTCGATTGCATAAACAGTTTTATATTGTAAATTGATGAATTTTAGTAATCGAATCATGATTTTTAAGCAAGCGATTCGAGAGCAGTTGTGGTTGATCGGAAATGGGTTTTTGGTCAATTCGAGATGGCCGGAGGCGCTAGGGAGGCCGGGTTTTCGCGAGAGGGTAGAGGAGCTTGAGGGGTATCTAGGAAAAATGGCACGGAGGTCTAAAGATGGTCGTGGCGGAGGTGGGTAGCGAATGAAGTGGGGAAACCTAGTTTTTGGCCCACTGTCTTTATGCGATTCGTTCAACCCCTACAGGTGATCGGGCGGCGCGTGGTCCTAGGAGAAGGAGGCTGGGTGGATGACGAACCATCGGCCGGAGTTAGGGAGTTTCAGATGGTCGAGGCGTTGAGTTCGAGGTCGTGAATGGTGATTGGGTTAGTTTGTGTTGAAGGTGGGGATGCTCGATTTCGTTCCTTTATCGATTTCGAAATCGCGTGAAGGGAGATGGCATGAGGAGATCATCGGTGACGTGTGGGGAACCTCGGTGATGGTCGGCGTTCGTTTCATTGACCGTGCACGTGCACGTATATGTCTGGGTATCTGGGTGTTTTGGGGAAGAAGAGACTCGAAGCGGTACTCGTGAATTCTGGACTGGAGACTCGAAGGAACTCTCGAGTAAATGAAGGCATGGCTCGGGTTAAAATAATGTTACAGGTTTTAGAAGAAACCTGTTTTGTTTTAAAAATTTAAACCTGGAGTTTAAACTGTAAAGCTAAAGATTTAAACCAAAGTTTAAATCTAAAATTTAAATCAGAATTTAAGTTGGTTTGAAATTCTAGTTTTGAAATAAATAAAGTTTGAAATAAAATGTTTTAAAACAACTTTGAATGTTCAAAGTGTATTTCATTTGTTTTGAATATAAAATGAAGTTGGTTTTAAATTTCTTTAATTAAGTAAATATTTATTTAACATATGATTTAAAAAGGGTTTAAATGGTTTTAAAATTTTGTTAAGGTTAAAATTTGTCTTCATTTTAAATCTTAAATTTAAAATGAAATTAAAAGTAAATTTAGAGGTAAATTATTTTAAATGTTTTATTTATAATATTTTAATCATTAATAAGAATAAAGTGTTATCTTAAATATAATTAAGATTTAATAATTTGGGGTAAAATAAATTATTAAGGTAATTAAAAAGTTAATTAATCAATTTAATTAATTTATAAATTAGTAATTAAGGGTTTTAAATTGATTTATTAAGGTTTAATTAAATTAATTAAAGGTAATTAATTTGAATTAAGGATCATTAATTTTATAAGTTAATGGTTAGAAATAAAATTATTAAGGTAATTAAGGTTTAATTAAGTTATTGTTAAGAACTTAATTAATTAAGTAATTAGAGATTAATTTATTGATAATTAGAATTAATTAAGTTGTAATTAATAATGGTTAATTAAAGTTTAATTATTTAAGAAAAATAATTAAAGAATAATTAATAGTTAATGTAGATCATTAACTTGGGTTTAATAATTAATGTGATTAATTTTGATAATTAAATAGATTAATTAATTAAGGTTAATCATTTGTGAAATTGTTTAATTACTTAATGGAAGTAATTAAGAAATTTATTACTCATTGTAATTAATTGAGTTTAAATTAATTAGTTAAGTTAATTAATTCAGTTTAATTAATTTAGATAATCATTTAATGATTTGTGAAGTATAATTACTTAATGTAATTTAATGAAGATTAATTACTTAGGAAAGTAATTAATAGATAATTACTTATGTAATTAATGGAGTAATTAAGGGTAGTTAATTACTTAATGGAATTAATCAAGGGATTAATTAAGAAATTAATTAAGGAATAATTAATTTATTTTAAGAAGTAATTAAGGTTAGTTAATTACTGAATGTGATTAATCAATAGTGATAAATAAATTATGGATTAATTAAAGATTAATTACTTAATGTAATTAAGTAATGATAAAATATAATTAAGGATCATTAATTAATATAATTAATGATGTAATTAAGAATTGATTAATTAAGGAATAATTAATAACTGAGTGATTAATTAATGTAATTAATTAAGGAGTAATGTAATTAATTATAGTTAATTAATAAATGAAGTAATTAAAGGTTAATTACTATAAGTGGTTAAGAATAATTAATTTGTGAAATTTATTAAAGGATAATTACTTTATGTAATTAATGAATAATTAATCAAGAGTGATTAATATTTAATGATTAATTAATTAAATGGATAAGTAATTAATTAATGATTGATTAAGCAAGGTTAGGAATTAATTCTTAAGTAATTAATTTAATTTAAATTGATTAAATTGATTATAATAGAGATTAATAAATGGTTGCTTATGAATGATGGTTGAGTAGAATGTCTGATTTGGTTGATATCTATTGGATGATATACTATGATATATCTGTGATAAATGTGTGATATTTATCTATGTTAATGCTATGTGAATTCAAGTATTAAATTGAATTGAATTGTTTAAACTTTTAAACAACTTGGCCTTAAAAGATACGTTTTGGATTTCGATGAGACCGGGATCGGGTTTCCGTATACCGGATTTCCAGGTCTGGAGACCCGAATACCACATCGATCCAAATTAACGATAGGTCGTGAATCTCAAGTGAAGATGAAGATTCAGAGTGCAAGGGTTATTGTCGTTAACTCTGAGGGTGATTCCAAAATGAGTGTAACGAGATAATGCCTTCGGTTTCGTTCGAACCCGGAACGAACTTGTATGGATTGAATGCTTTCAGAACATCGTCAGGTGGACGATGAGCATTCTAAGTGATGTGTTCTGATTAAAGGTAATCGTAGCCTCAAGCCTCATCAAACCGGGAATGGCTAAAACAGGGGAGGTGCAGCAAGGTTAGTGGGTAGCACCCAAGTAGGACAAGATTATCCCTGTCTAGAGGTCCCTTCTTATTATTCGGTTGTGTGGGCAGTTGATTGCAACAACTGCTGGGATATCTTGTGCGGGAATTATCCAGTAAGGGATGTTCCGGCCTTGTGTTGCAGGGGATTGGGAGTGATCCTCGGTACGGTGATCTAGGCCACGTACTGTGACGGGCGGTACCCCGGTAGCCCTGCCATTGTATGGAATCCAAAATCCAATAAGTGCCGTACGTATTAGTTGTGCCCAACTATGTTGGAACGTGAGATGTAAGCATTCCAGCTATTTCTGTATTTTACTTGAAAACCCTAGACCCTATAATAATACAATCGAATTTCCTATCAAATGTTTTGGTTAGCGTAAGGTAAAAACTTACCCATGTTTATTTGTGGGGAGTCTTACGTGATACCTTTTCTTTCGAAATGGTTTTTGAAGTTAAACAAGTTTAACCTGTTACTCACACCAGACCCATGTCTGACCCAAGTTGTTTATTTCTGTTTTATAAACTCTTGGGTACTCAAATTTTTACGAGTAGCCAAGGGATTCAGGTTAGCTTTGACGAGTTATCTGGAGGAGCAATGGAGCAGGAGGCTTCGGCGTTGTAGATATAGATAGTAGTTCCGCTGTGTTAATCTCTGAATAGAGTTTTGTGTTGAGTTGTAATAACTAGACAAATGTTTATAACTGTCTAGTATGTGTTGTATAATCTGTGTAACTCTGATAGTCGTTGTATATTATGTAATACTTTTGTTATTAATATAATTTATTCGTTCCGCTGTTGAGATTCTGTTGTTGTTCTTTCTTTCTTCTCTTCTTTTCTACTTTCTCACCTCTTTCTTTTCTTCAAAACGACGCGTCATTCTGTGGAATGAGTGGCGGGTCGTTACAGTGGTATCAGAGCGATTAGGTTGAGTGAATACCTAGGCTCTGGAGTGGTGTCTATCTTGAGAGAGCGTATTTGTAATTTTTATATAACTATATATATATTTATTCTACCTATTGTTGGATTACCTGCTCGGGTTTTCCAAAATTAAGTTATAAAGGTAGATGAGGTAGGTTGTGTGTAACACAACTACCATTGATTGGAGTTTGAATGTTTGGAGTTGGAAGTGTATTTGATGAGACTGTAGACCAAATACCGTCTCGAGTGAGCTTTGCTGTGGTGAAGGATTTCATTGATCTCCGAAAGAAACTGTTAAGGTTCGGAGTCAATCTTTGAAGTGCAGTTGGATGAGTAGAGTTGGGATCTGCCAATTAAGCAGAAGCGAGTGATGGTATCTTGGTAACTTCTGGAGGAAGTAGCTGTGTGATGAGATACAGTGATTATGGATGTTCCTGAAGATATTTTCTTTGGAACGAGTTTAAGGAGTAAGTCTGCTTCGGTGTTGTGGATAAGTTCAGCATGGCGTCTTTGTTTGAGATTCGAATTTCTCGAGAAGCTTTGGATAGGAAGTCTTTGGCATCAGTGTCAGCCGTGCAGTTCAGAGTGTTCTGTGTGTTAGCAGGAAGTTTTCTGGCTGAGCAGTTTTCTAGAGGTGAAGAGCAGAAGCAGCAGAGTGGATCCATTTCTTCAATGGATTGGATAGATAAGCGTAAGCTGTTCTGGTTGGTAAAGAGAGATCAGTTTCTTTTGAAATAGGCTGGGTTGATCGCAAAAGTGACTTGCGATTGCTGAGTGTTCTCTTGGGTTATCGGAGTTTTCTAGATGTCTTCAGGGAAGTCAGAAGTTGTCCGCATCTGGAGATGAGTTTTCTTATCAACAGGATTCCAGGAGTGGTACTGGTGGTTCAGCCAAGTTGAAGGATAGTTCTTAGAGATAGAGTTGGGTGAAGCAGCTCAAGTTTTGATGGAGTATCTGAGTATTCTTTATGGATTTGTTGAACCATTTCTTCTGGGATGAGTTGTCCAGTCTGTGCTTATGTTCTTCATCAGCATTTTCATTCTATTTCAGATCAGAGTTGAGCAGCGAAAGCAGTTTGGAGTGTATCTCTGGATGGGAGGAGTAAGTTTGGAATCTACTGATAGTTGTGAAGTAGAGTTATGTTTGGATCTCGTCTGTGTTCTGATTTGGATAAGTATTTGGTCTTCCGGATTGAATTGTCAGTTTGGACAACTGGAATTCGTTGTGTTTTACGTATCTTTGAGGGAGTACGTATTTGATCTATCATTGGTTTTGGAACCAACAGTTCAAGAGGTTTGGTAGTTAAGTCAGACTCGTCTGTAGTCTGATATCCTGTCTAGTTCTGTAGATCTAGATGAGTAAGAACTCTGTAGCCTCATAGTTTAGATTGTTTGTAGAGCGAGTGTCCCGGTATATATATATATACTTGGGGAAACTCGGAAAATTTTAACCAGAATTTTGTCTGGATAATTAGAATTGTTTGATTGGATGATTGTTTGCTATGGTTGTTAGCATATGGCTGATAATATATGCTTGTTAAATATTGAATAGATTATTAAATTACCTTTGTTTAAATTTCGGGGACGAAATTATTTTAAGGGGGGAGGAATGTGATATCCCGGGAATTTGGACAATATCAATTTAATAATCTGCATTGGAAATTAAATTGATTTGATGATCTTTGTTAATAAATTTGAATAAATTTAATAATCTAATTAAATAAATATTTAATTAGTGATTTATCTTTTAAAGGTTTAATAAAATATTTTCTATTTATAATATATATGTATAATTGTATATATTATAAATAGATGAGTTGGTCTGAATTTAACAAATGAAATTATGTTTTCAAATTTCTAATATTTTGGGTAATTTGGAAATCATGATTTAATTTAAAACTATTAAGCTTTTTGATAAATAACTATATAGTTTTAAAATACATAATATAAATGTTTAATTGTTTAAAATAGATTTTTAGCTTAAGTTCAAATTTAAATAAAAAGGTTTGTTTATTTCTTTTTAGATATTACTTGAGATATATGATTTAAAAATAGAAGTAATTTATAATCTCTTTTATAAATTATTTAAATTTGTCAAATTTGATATTTTCAAATAATAATTATAATACTTTGTTTTTATAAAAATAAATAGACTTTAAATAAAATAGGATTGTTATTGTAAATTTAAATTGAATATGAATTTGGATTTATAATAGAAATTCAAAAGAGAGATATTTTAAAATATTTTGGATTTAAAATATAGATATAAGATTTTATTTATATATATATATATATTGGTTATTTACATTTTCTTTAAAGTAATTTATATACATATACATATTAGGTAAGTATTTATAAATAGTAAACTAGTGTAAAAAGCTTTTATTCACATTTTAAAAATAAATAAAGTTATGTATTAAATACTTATAAGACAAATGTCATTATATTAAGACACCTAAATAACATGTGTTAAGTAATGGATTAACAATGAGACAAGTGTCAAATTTAAGTTAGTTTTTCTTTTATTTTTATTTACATATAATTTCAGCCTTTATATAAACAAATCCTTTTCCATTCCATTCTTTTTCTTTTAAAAATCTAAAGCTTAGTTAACAAAGCCTGAAACAAATAAAGTAAACAAACTCCTCTCAAAACGAAATCTGTAATCCATACCTCCACAAACCAAATTGAAATCATTAACCTGCATCTTCTTCAAACCTGTAAGACAATTCCAAATCAAAAGCCTGTTCTGTTTCAAGGCTGCAAACTCATTTTCAAAAGTATATGAGCCTGAACTAAATTCTTTCAAAAACCTGGAACCAAGCCTACATTCTTCAAACCTGAGAAAAAGCAAGCAAATCTGGAATTAAAAGCAAATTCAAAGGCATGCAAGTTTTAAATCAAACAAAGGCACCTTCCAGTTCTCAAGTTTTCAAAAGACAAATGCCAGCAACTCAATTTTTAAAAGATTCAAGTGTTGTTTTCAAAAGCTCTGTCTCTGTCTTAAAATCTAGTGAGTAACTTCACTTTCAAACTTAAAAGTAAATTTAGGTTGCATGTTCTTACTGTGATCGATATGGTATTATGAAGTATGTTTGTGAATTTATTATGTATAATGGATGTATGCCAGTAACTCCTCTGTTGTTTTCCTGTGAGTAAACTACCCTATTGAACTTAAATCTGTTCATATGTATTGATGTTAGTGATTGATTCTTTGGTAGGTTATGAATAATAGTTGTATAAATATGAATATACCTGTATATGTATGTATATAGGTAGATGGTTGTTGCATGCATAACTGTATATGGTTATATACATATCTCTGTTAAGTTATAGGCTCAAAGCCACTAAATAAAAATTCAATTGCTCTTCATCTAGTCTATTTTAGGCTAAGATCCTTAAATGAAAAATGAGTATAACAATGTAATATCAATTTCAGAAATAGTTTCAAGAGTTTAAAGTTAGTATTTATTTCGAGATCAGGAAGTTACAGTAACAAACAAATATATGTCAAAGATCAATGTTCATAATTCTATGATTCGATTGCATAAACAGTTTTATATTGTAAATTGATGAATTTTAGTAATCGAATCATGATTTTTAAGCAAGCGATTCGAGAGCAGTTGTGGTTGATCGGAAATGGGTTTTTGGTCAATTCGAGATGGCCGGAGGCGCTAGGGAGGCCGGGTTTTCGCGAGAGGGTAGAGGAGCTTGAGGGGTATCTAGGAAAAATGGCACGGAGGTCTGAAGATGGTCGTGGCGGAGGTGGGTAGCGAATGAAGTGGGGAAACCTAGTTTTTGGCCCACTGTCTTTATGCGATTCGTTCAACCCCTACAGGTGATCGGGCGGCGCGTGGTCCTAGGAGAAGGAGGCTGGGTGGATGACGAACCATCGGCCGGAGTTAGGGAGTTTCAGATGGTCGAGGCGTTGAGTTCGAGGTCGTGAATGGTGACTGGGTTAGTTTGTGTTGAAGGTGGGGATGCTCGATTTCGTTCCTTTATCGATTTCGAAATCGCGTGAAGGGAGATGGCATGAGGAGATCATCGGTGACGTGTGGGGAACCTCGGTGATGGTCGGCGTTCGTTTCATTGACCGTGCACGTGCACGTATATGTCTGGGTATCTGGGTGTTTTGGGGAAGAAGAGACTCGAAGCGGTACTCGTGAATTCTGGACTGGAGACTCGAAGGAACTCTCGAGTAAATGAAGGCATGGCTCGGGTTAAAATAATGTTACAGGTTTTAGAAGAAACCTGTTTTGTTTTAAAAATTTAAACCTGGAGTTTAAACTGTAAAGCTAAAGATTTAAACCAAAGTTTAAATCTAAAATTTAAATCAGAATTTAAGTTGGTTTGAAATTCTAGTTTTGAAATAAATAAAGTTTGAAATAAAATGTTTTAAAACAACTTTGAATGTTCAAAGTGTATTTCATTTGTTTTGAATATAAAATGAAGTTGGTTTTAAATTTCTTTAATTAAGTAAATATTTATTTAACATATGATTTAAAAAGGGTTTAAATGGTTTTAAAATTTTGTTAAGGTTAAAATTTGTCTTCATTTTAAATCTTAAATTTAAAATGAAATTAAAAGTAAATTTAGAGGTAAATTATTTTAAATGTTTTATTTATAATATTTTAATCATTAATAAGAATAAAGTGTTATCTTAAATATAATTAAGATTTAATAATTTGGGGTAAAATAAATTATTAAGGTAATTAAAAAGTTAATTAATCAATTTAATTAATTTATAAATTAGTAATTAAGGGTTTTAAATTGATTTATTAAGGTTTAATTAAATTAATTAAAGGTAATTAATTTGAATTAAGGATCATTAATTTTATAAGTTAATGGTTAGAAATAAAATTATTAAGGTAATTAAGGTTTAATTAAGTTATTGTTAAGAACTTAATTAATTAAGTAATTAGAGATTAATTTATTGATAATTAGAATTAATTAAGTTGTAATTAATAATGGTTAATTAAAGTTTAATTATTTAAGAAAAATAATTAAAGAATAATTAATAGTTAATGTAGATCATTAACTTGGGTTTAATAATTAATGTGATTAATTTTGATAATTAAATAGATTAATTAATTAAGGTTAATCATTTGTGAAATTGTTTAATTACTTAATGGAAGTAATTAAGAAATTTATTACTCATTGTAATTAATTGAGTTTAAATTAATTAGTTAAGTTAATTAATTCAGTTTAATTAATTTAGATAATCATTTAATGATTTGTGAAGTATAATTACTTAATGTAATTTAATGAAGATTAATTACTTAGGAAAGTAATTAATAGATAATTACTTATGTAATTAATGGAGTAATTAAGGGTAGTTAATTACTTAATGGAATTAATCAAGGGATTAATTAAGAAATTAATTAAGGAATAATTAATTTATTTTAAGAAGTAATTAAGGTTAGTTAATTACTGAATGTGATTAATCAATAGTGATAAATAAATTATGGATTAATTAAAGATTAATTACTTAATGTAATTAAGTAATGATAAAATATAATTAAGGATCATTAATTAATATAATTAATGATGTAATTAAGAATTGATTAATTAAGGAATAATTAATAACTGAGTGATTAATTAATGTAATTAATTAAGGAGTAATGTAATTAATTATAGTTAATTAATAAATGAAGTAATTAAAGGTTAATTACTATAAGTGGTTAAGAATAATTAATTTGTGAAATTTATTAAAGGATAATTACTTTATGTAATTAATGAATAATTAATCAAGAGTGATTAATATTTAATGATTAATTAATTAAATGGATAAGTAATTAATTAATGATTGATTAAGCAAGGTTAGGAATTAATTCTTAAGTAATTAATTTAATTTAAATTGATTAAATTGATTATAATAGAGATTAATAAATGGTTGCTTATGAATGATGGTTGAGTAGAATGTCTGATTTGGTTGATATCTATTGGATGATATACTATGATATATCTGTGATAAATGTGTGATATTTATCTATGTTAATGCTATGTGAATTCAAGTATTAAATTGAATTGAATTGTTTAAACTTTTAAACAACTTGGCCTTAAAAGATACGTTTTGGATTTCGATGAGACCGGGATCGGGTTTCCGTATACCGGATTTCCAGGTCTGGAGACCCGAATACCACATCGATCCAAATTAACGATAGGTCGTGAATCTCAAGTGAAGATGAAGATTCAGAGTGCAAGGGTTATTGTCGTTAACTCTGAGGGTGATTCCAAAATGAGTGTAACGAGATAATGCCTTCGGTTTCGTTCGAACCCGGAACGAACTTGTATGGATTGAATGCTTTCAGAACATCGTCAGGTGGACGATGAGCATTCTAAGTGATGTGTTCTGATTAAAGGTAATCGTAGCCTCAAGCCTCATCAAACCGGGAATGGCTAAAACAGGGGAGGTGCAGCAAGGTTAGTGGGTAGCACCCAAGTAGGACAAGATTATCCCTGTCTAGAGGTCCCTTCTTATTATTCGGTTGTGTGGGCAGTTGATTGCAACAACTGCTGGGATATCTTGTGCGGGAATTATCCAGTAAGGGATGTTCCGGCCTTGTGTTGCAGGGGATTGGGAGTGATCCTCGGTACGGTGATCTAGGCCACGTACTGTGACGGGCGGTACCCCGGTAGCCCTGCCATTGTATGGAATCCAAAATCCAATAAGTGCCGTACGTATTAGTTGTGCCCAACTATGTTGGAACGTGAGATGTAAGCATTCCAGCTATTTCTGTATTTTACTTGAAAACCCTAGACCCTATAATAATACAATCGAATTTCCTATCAAATGTTTTGGTTAGCGTAAGGTAAAAACTTACCCATGTTTATTTGTGGGGAGTCTTACGTGATACCTTTTCTTTCGAAATGGTTTTTGAAGTTAAACAAGTTTAACCTGTTACTCACACCAGACCCATGTCTGACCCAAGTTGTTTATTTCTGTTTTATAAACTCTTGGGTACTCAAATTTTTACGAGTAGCCAAGGGATTCAGGTTAGCTTTGACGAGTTATCTGGAGGAGCAATGGAGCAGGAGGCTTCGGCGTTGTAGATATAGATAGTAGTTCCGCTGTGTTAATCTCTGAATAGAGTTTTGTGTTGAGTTGTAATAACTAGACAGATGTTTATAACTGTCTAGTATGTGTTGTATAATCTGTGTAACTCTGATAGTCGTTGTATATTATGTAATACTTTTGTTATTAATATAATTTATTCGTTCCGCTGTTGAGATTCTGTTGTTGTTCTTTCTTTCTTCTCTTCTTTTCTACTTTCTCACCTCTTTCTTTTCTTCAAAACGACGCTTCATTCTGTGGAATGAGTGGCGGGTCGTTACAATCAATGTAAGTTTTATCATATTCGAAATTCTATTCAAATAATCTTATCTCTCGCTAATTTATATCAATTAATCTACAGGATTGGGAGACCCCCAAAACTCCTACTGATATCCGTAGTTTCTTGGGTCTAGCTGGATATTATCGCAGATTTATTGAGCACTTTGCCCGGATTTCTGCTCCTCTTACTGCTCTGACTCAGAAGGACATTAAGTTCATGTGGAGTGAGAAGTGTGAATCAGCTTTTAATGAGTTGAAGCACAGGTTAACTTCGGCCCCAGTTCTTGCAGTCATCGATGGAAGTGAAGGATTGACTGTTTATACAGATGCTTGCCGAGAAGGTTTAGGCGCTGTTCTTATGCAAAATGGAAAGGTTATTGCTTATGCTGGTCGTCAGTTGAAGACCCATGAATTGAACTATGCCGACAAAAGGAGAAGAGATCTCGAATTCGGTGTAGGAGACAAAGTATTTCTGAAGGTGTCGCCTTTGAGGAATATTGTTCGATTTGGAAGGAAAGGGAAATTAGCTCCCAGATTCGTTGGTCCGTTTGAGATTACAGAAAGAGTTGGAACATTGGCATATAGAGTTGCATTACCAGAAAAGTTCGCTGGTGTTCACAACGTGTTCCACGTCTCACATCTTCGCAAGGTTGTACACGATCCATCTATGACCATCCCTACTGCTCAGTTGGATGAAATAGTTATTGAGCCTGACTTGACTATTGAGCGAAAGCCACTTCGGATAGTTGATCGTGAGACAAAGCAACTCAGAAGGAAATCGGTAAATCTCGTCAAAGTACAGTGGAGTGCAGATGAGCGGGATTGCACGTGAGAAACTGAGGATAGCATTCGGAATTCAAACCCCGAACTATTAATTTCAGGTATTATTCAAATTTCTCGAAATCTATCTTGACTTTTCTACTTATTTCATTTCTACTTCACTCGTCTCGTTCCTTTTCGAGGACGAAAAGTTTTGAGTGGGGGAGATTGTAACGACCCTAATTTTCGACCCAATTTAAAATTTTAAATTCATCGTTTCAATAAAAAATTTGAAAAATTATAACGATCTCAATTTACGCCCAAACTTTATTTGTGACATACGTCTAGTTAGATATGTACATAGAAAAAGTTTCGTTGAAAAATATTACAGTAAAGTCCGTTCGCGTTTTACTGTATATCAGTCCATATAAAGCTGCGTAAAATTTATCTTCCGAATCCAAATATTTTTACACGGTTATGTTGTAAAAATTATTCTGACCAAGATTTTATAATTCGTTTCGTCTAAAACTGTCATCGCCTGCTCCGTTTATATTATTTTGCAAAACGTACAATTTAAGCGGCGTAAATGCAAATTTTATAAAATCATCGTATCGCAATAATCTGTGTACCGTTGGAACCGCATCGTCGCACTGATCCAAACGGTATACTCATTTTGTAAATTGGAGTCCGACGTAAAATTATTCGTGTTAATTCATCGGTTCCCGACGGACCAATTAAATAATACTCAGCCCAAATTTCCTTCAGCCGTTTACAAGCAATACAAAAATTTATCCCAGCTGTTATTAAATGAGTTAGTGGGGAGATGAAGTGTGAAGGGTTGCGTTGGGAATAGGTGAAACGTTTGGGATTTTAAGTGATGTTTACTGTTCCTATATTTTCAAAGACCAAGTACCATTCGCTGTTTACTCAAATCTTTTTCTCTCTGCCTCCAAGCATCAGGTAATGGCAGCCTCTTCTCTCCTCTTCATCTCACATTCTTCTTTCTTATATTTTTCTCTCACTATAAAAAAAAAATGTTTGCAAAGGAAACGTGAAACCCCTCCTCCACCACCAGACAGCCACCTGGCCCAGACGCGCCTACCAGCCACCCAGACACCCACGTCCCCTCCGCCTACCAGCCACCCAGACACCCACGTCCCCTCCGCCTACCAGCCGCCCAGACAGCCACCTGACCCAGACGCGCCACCAGACACCCCAGCAGCCCACGTCCTGCCACCGCCTTGACCCCTGGCTCCGCCTGCTGCCACCGCCACCCAGACCGCCTGCAGCCCTTCGTGCCACCCAACCACCTGCCTCCGCTCCCACAGACCCCCACCAGCCTGACCCCAGCCGAGACCCCTCTGCCCATTCGCCACCACCAGTCGAACCACCAACAGCCCACTACCGAACCCACTACCCAGCTGGCCACCCGCGTAGTTCGTCAAACGTTGGTCCTCGTCTTGTCCGGAGATAGTGTTGCGTATAGTGTTGTTTATATTGTCTAGTTATTAATATACAACGTTGTCTTGTTATTTCAGCTGCTGATCCGGAATCTCAAGCCTAGGCTTCGTCTATTTTGTCGTCATACCCTGCTTCTTTGATTGGTATGAATATATATGTACAATCTATACATATATCTTATATTGAACAAATCGTAATTGAATTATTATTCGCTTGCAGTTTGTTGTTCGTTAGTGCTGTGCTTGTTCGTGCCTTTTATCTATCGTCTTCGTGCTTCGACGTCAAACTTCTTACCACGCAAGGTGAATATTTTCTATTCACGACTCAAAGATCTATTATACTATGATAATTAGATGTTGGATGTTATGAATGTTAATTTGGACGTTAAATGAATTGAATGTTAAAAATTGAATTGAAGTTAGTATGTAAAATAGTATGACGTCAAAATTTGCTATGTGATATTAAATTTGTTGTTATTGTAACTGATAATAAATTTGAACTGAATTTGATATAGAATAGATAAAAAAAAAATTCTGAATGACATATGTTAAACTTGACCCCTTTATATGATGAATATTGGTTAATTAAATTGACCCTTTAAATTGTTTGACACGTAGAATTTGATAAATGTCACTTTGGACTATTGAACGTATTGAATTAACTGTTGTAATTGAAATTGAACGACCAAGTGAAACTGAAATGTTATAATCTTTAATCTACATGAAATGATAGTGTAGATTCTAGAAATAGTTATATTAATTGGCGTAAATAACAAACGCGAATTAATACGATTATTTCGGGATTATTTGAATTGTTGAATTGTTGCAAATGGATGCTATTGCTTGTTTATTTACTTTGACACCATCCGAGCTATCACACTGCAAGTTCCCTTTGTATGTTTTGATTTTGAATTTAAATAGAATCGGGTTGAAATGATAAATACCCAATTGAATGAATTGGCCTAGGATAGATAATTAAAATAAGAAACCGAACGGTCAACAAAGAACGTTTTGAAATTGAGACTTATTCGGAATTATGGAATGAACTTAGAAAACTGTATTGTAATTTGGTAACGTAAATACAAATAAAATGATTTTATTGAATTGAATATATAAATTTGTTTTGAAATATAAATAAAATGATTTTATTGAGTTGAATAAATAAATTTGTTTGAAATATAAATAAATTGATTTTATTGAATCGAATAAATTTGTTTGGAAGTAAATAAAATGATTTTATTGAATGAAATAAATGAACTTGTTTGAAATAAATAAAAATGGATTTTATCGAATTAAATAAATTAGATTTGTTGGAATAAAGAAATAAATTGAAATAAATGAGAACGAACTAATGTAATGAATTGAAACGGATTTGTAAATTTATTTATTTGAACAGAGTGTTTGACAAAGTTAATCGAAATGAGATTTAAGAAGTAAATAGGTTAGAAGATAAAGTGATTTAATTTCGAGTTTTGATAAATAAATAAACGAAGTTTTGACAAAGTAAATGTAGTAAATGAAATTGATATAGTAATGAACCTAGGAATGTAAATACGGATTTAAAGAATAAAACTTGATTTAATTAGTTGAACTAAGATTGACTATTTCATGTAATCCATAAATTTGAGTTGATTTAATAAGTGAAATGTTGATTTAACGTGAATACTTAAATTTTGATAACTAAAGGGCTTGAACTAGAATTTCTTTTCGGAATATGATTTTGTAATTAAAATGAATCGAATTATGAAATATCAAATTTGGAAGTCAAATTTGCAACTTGACCTTTGGATTTGATTTGTTTTAACTTTAATAAAAAGTTGACTGTTGGGTAATTAATACGTAGTTATTAAAGAGTCCGGGATCGGATTATGGACATACTCTCTGTCGATACCGAAAACCACTTTAATAACTAATATACGCGAAGTGTTGATCCAGAATGAAGTGGATGGTTTTGATGAACGCGTTGACTGAAGAAAGAGAACGATTTTGGATGACCCCTGACATGACTAAAACAGGAGCCGCGCCGGGCCATTGAGGTTCGCTACCTCTAGCGGACACACTTCTTCGATACCTTATCTATTACTTTTGTGATTCGATTTGGGTGCACCCCTTGATTTGGGAGTGTTGTTTCGCGGTGTTGGGATAGTAGCTGCTATGCCCAACATCAGTCCGGATCACGCAACTACTAGTATCCTAGTTGGTATCGCCTCATGTACCTTGTCATACTGATTATCCTATTCGCGACCACTACGTTTTGTTTTGTACCTTTAGTATATGGATTGCCCTCTGGTGACTTCCGGTTTTGGGGAAACTACGGTCTTGTATATGCTTTTGGGAATAAACAGGTTAAGAGGTGTATGGGCCCTGCTTAACCCTACTTTGATATCTTACTTTATGGATTAGACATTATCTATTTAGCGTATTCTGTAGGTAGTTTATCGATCCCTTAATGATGTTTATATTCACCTTTGAGTTATGGACTTTATTATATGCATTTGATTATCCTGTATAAGATTTTGAGTCCTGACTCGAGTGTTTCTTTTTCATATGCTCGGGTTAGTCTGAAGCTATTCCGTGCTGGTCAAGGTTGGTCGAAGATGCTGAAGGCTTAGCTTTTATCTATATCATTTTATTTCCAGTATTTGATGTACTTATGTATTGGACATCTTATATCTCTTTTCAGTCGCTTTATGTTGAGACATTGTTGTATTCTCTGTAGTAGCTTCATGGACTACTATTATGACGATGTATTTTTCCGCTGCATTATTCTGTGACTGTTCTGAGTCTGTGATGTTGTATTAATTCTCATTTACATTTATGTACTTATAATCCCATAATGTTCTGTGTTTTGTATTATTTAAGTTGACAAATGTGGATTATTGTCAATTTAAATGGTCCAAATATACGGGATGTTACAGTTTTAACGTTTCAAAAGCCTTAGTTTTCAAAATAAATAACCCAATCTCATTTTAAAGGAAAACCATGGCATAATAAAAGAGTTTTGAAATGATTTTAAGTATGAAGTTTTGAAGAAGTTTTCCTTGGTTAATAGGTTAAAGGGATTAACCAAGCTTTATGTAAAATGATTTGAAGGATATTAAACCACAGGTGTTGGTATTATTATGATATTATGTTTACTCCTTCATATATATATATATATTCACATTGAAATGGACCCATAACTGCATTTTGGGAAAGGGTAGAATAACTAGCTAGGTTGACCCCGTAGTGAATATAAATAAGTTAACTCTTGAATGAGTAGAATTGCATCCAGGAGGTCAGCTAGACCAGAATGTAGGATGCCTTAATATGGATTAAAGAAGTTGTCAGGTAGACAGGTTCATAGTAAACCCTTGAAAACTATGTTTAGGAAAAGTTATTGGCAGGGGTCAATAGGTTCGTATTAAACCCATGAAAACTATGATTAGATTGAGTTATTTGCAGGGGCCAATAGGTTTGTAGTGGACCCATGAAAACTATATCCGGATTAAGTTATTGATAGAAGTCGATAGGTTTATAGTCAACCCATCAAAACTATGATAAGAGGGAAGTTATTAGGGATACCAATAGGTTCAGGAAGAATCCGTGAAACAATAAAGTTAATGGCAGGGGAAAATGGGTTCCTAATGATCCCATGAAAACTATGAAATCAGATGGGGAGTCCATAAGTATTAAATAGGTTATTAGTAAGCCCATGAAAACTATTAGGTTAATAGTGACCATAGAAACTATAACTGAGACGTATAGTCAAAAATGAATGGGGATGGGTAATCCAGAATTGATTTTCTTGTTTGCATATCATTATAATATTTTGAATCGCTATGTTTTAACCATTATGGATGCAGGAGCACAGTATATGGTTTTATAAAGTTTTAGGATACTAGTGAGAGGAAAACTCATTCCACTAAGCGGTGTGGTCTCACTAGATATCTAAATGGTTTGAGATGGTAGATTATTATTCATAACAGGCTTTATGTCTGACTCAAAGTTTATGTTTTCCCCTTAGACTCTCGGGTGCTCAATTGATTTTGAGTAGTTTGAGAGTTGAGGTTTTTGGTATCTCTTTAGACGAATAAGCTTTCAGAGACATGCAGGAGGCATGATAGCTATTTAGAGTTCTCTTTTATTTTGATTCCGTTGTGTTGTTATTGTAAAGGCAAAAGTTGTTTAATTGCCTATATTTATTCTGATCGTCTAAAGGGGCATCTTTATATGTCGCTCTTGGCGTATGTTGTAATAATTATATTTTCTCTGAACGTGGTTCTCATATTGAGATTATGTAACGAATTTGAAATGCTTTGAAATGGAATGAGAAAGTTGTTTGTTGATTTTAAATTTTTTCCATATCCATGTGTTTCGATTATATAAATGTGTATAACATTACCGTATTTGGTCGCCAAGGATTAATAACTATGGATGATTGTGGCATCCGTAGCCGTTAGTTTTGGGCCTCCAAGTAGGGAATGTTACACAAGGCCATCTCCGTTAACTCTCATAAGTAGCTCCCATTGGAATGTGACCAAGGGCCAAACCTTGAAGTGGTTAATTTAGCCCCTTCATGGGTATTTATCAAATCAATCCCAACCTAGTCAGCTCATTGAATTGATTTACATACTCTTTCATCATCATCTCTCCTTATTACAAATGTATAAAATTTTCTAGTTGTACTCCTTGCTCTACTACAAAGAGAAACCTCATCTTAATACACATCCAAAAATCTCCCTAATTTATCTCTTCCTCACCGTCTCTGCCACTATCACATCCCACCAATTTAAAGCCTCTCCTTGTAAGTGCTAAGAAGCGAGTTGCCTCCGAACAACATCACCTAGGCCAACAATCCAAATCCACTCACAAATACGTAATCATGCCTTTGAGTCCATAAAAGATTCAGTCCCCACATAAGGATTACACCTAAACTCACAAACTCTTTACACAACATGGCGAAATCAACGACAAGTGGATTGACAAGAACGACACTTGGTGCTTGCACTACGGGTGTCCCATTCGAGTTAAGCTCAGCATTCCCCTCGCTTGTAGATACCGACTGAACCATATAGAGATGTTCATGCCAAGAATCTCAACTGCCTCACCTGAGCCATTTCCAAGAGGATTTCTCATTCTCACTATCTACAATTAAGAATTATTAGCAAATTTCCATAGATAGTATTAAATAGGATTAGAGCATTTGTGTGTTGTACTTATATGTGTGTGTGTGTAAAGTCTTTGTAAAATACTTAAAACATACAAAAATTCTCTCTCAATACATACCTAATCCCTAATGAACCCTAAACCTAGGGTCTGATACCAACTGTGACAACCCGCACCTCCGGACACACCGAATTCAAGGTCCTTAACGACATTAGAACCCTTGTTGTGCCAAGAAGTATGAGTTATCGAAAATTAAATACATTGTATACTTTCAGGTCTCACAACGGAAGAAATAAAAATTTAAGTACTAAAAATAAACCTTCAGAAAAACAGTATCAATAACAAGTAGTTCTATCTAAGGTTTCTAAAGTGACAACATAGTCTGACAAATAATAAATACAATAAATAGTTACATGGAGATTAGCCAAGGATGGTACGTAACTCTAATGTTAAGCTTCCTTCTCCACTTATGATGCTTGGGCTAAATCACATGCTGCCTTGTCCTCTTGTGGTGGGGGGAAAAGGAAAGAAAGGGATTAGGTATTTTTAGTTAATAAATAATAAGTGGTAAATTCATTTTTTAAAATTTGCAATAATAAATAGTACGAATAAATAATAAGAAAATCAATTACCAATCAAATGACTTGATTTTTATTATAGTATTTTTAATTGAATTTATTGGATTTTTCCATAATTTTTAATCCAGAAAATATTTAAATTTGACGTTTGACGATATTACGAAAAACGGCGATACTTTTGAAATTTCAAAGAATTAAATGATCTATGCAATTTATAGTTGATTTGTGATCGTGTCGCATTTTGATGCTCGATCGTATTTTTATTTCTATCGTTCACGGTTCGTACGCAGACGAGTTTTTGGGTAGCAGAGTACCGGAAAACTTAAATTTTAAAACTATTTAAATAATTAAAGAAAATTCAAAAACAATTGACGGTGATGCGACATTGGATTGGAAAATATTGCTTTACTAGTAAAAATTGTTTAACTTGAGAAAAACATGATTATCTTGGGGATAAAAGAGTGTACTTGATTTGAGGTAAAAGGAATTTCGTTAGTATAAAATCAAGTCAGCACTTACTTTTCGCTTTTAGTTTTCATCTTTTCCCTCACTTCCTTTTTTTTCAACTTCAGTAAATATAAAATTGGTCGCATCAAATAAAATCAAAATCCAATGAAAGACTTAACCAAAAATCTTATAGTTGGCCCCATGAAGTTCGAAGAAGGCTAAGCTTCGATTTGGGGAAGGTAGAGATAGGCGCGGTTGCGATAAACGGTGTCGGATATGGAGGATCCATCCCTAGAGCTCGTGATTATTAGAGTTATAGTCGTCGATGGTCGAAATAGAGGCCGTCGAAGTGTTCGCCATGTCGAATAGCACCATCCCCTAGTTTATTTATAGCCTGCAGTCTTGGTTTGCAACTCGCGACATTTCCAAGTCGTAAGGCTAGGGCTTGTGAATGCATTCTAGGAGGTGATGTCAATTTGAACTTGGTAATGATAGCGAGGTAGAGCATGCGAAGCGGAGTTGATCGGAGCAAGAGATGTCCGATTTTGTCGAATGGATGAGGAGATATGGATGGTTGAAGGTGCAGCCATAGTGTGCATTTCAGTGTTTCATTCGTGTGTGTGAGAGGGAAGATGAATTTAAAAATAATTAAGGTTGATTAATTTTAAGTTAAGTAATTAATATTCTAATTAATTGAAAACTTATAAAATTTATATCTTGCTCGTACAAGGTTGGATTAGGGCGCGATCAGTTGCTTTGGACTTGTAGGAACGTTAGCTTCGTGATGGTACTGATTTGGTCGAAATTGGAGCTACTTGAATTTTGGGCTAAAATCGAATGCAAACCAGAACATGAAAGTGTCCGTTGGAATTTTGGTGAGTTTACTCACCTCTGAATAAATTATATAATGTGTTGCTATAGATTGATTTTTGAATGTTTGGATGATAGCTTATATTGTTGGTTGGTTGTTTTTTTGAATTTTAAATTTCCGCTCGAAAAAATGGATAGCATAAATAGCTGTTTAGTTGCAGGGAACAATAATAAAAGAAAGTCGGAGTGTACGTAGCGAATAGGTCGATGCGAAACACTTCGAAATACACACTAGCATGTGTAATTTATAGGGAACTTTTATATGGACACCCTAAGGGGTTTCTCGCTAATATTTATCTATTTACTTATAGTCTTATGCTGCTTATATTGTTGTTTGATTGAAATATTTATGACATACTGTTTGATTGTGTAAGTGTCGTTATAGCGATTATCGTTGTACCGTCAGTTATGAAATATCAACCCCTTAAACCCTTGTTGTGCGTTGAACTTATGCTTGTATTTTTATAAAATAAATGTTTGGTCATCTTTTTGCACTTTAATAATTGTTTAAACCATATTTTCAAGTATTTTGAGAATTTTGAAAATACAAGATAATTGTTGACTAAAAATTTATAAAAAGGGACCTATAAATTCAATTAACTATCTTTCGGGATAATTAACACTGTTTTAAATTATAAAGAGATTATAAATTTGAAATTATCTTTTGAGATAATTAATGTTGATTTAAATTATATAAGATTATAAATTGAATTTAATTATCTTTCAGGATAATTAATGTTGTTTAAATTTATAAAGGTTGTTTACCTTAAATATTTCATAAAAATTCTTTCCAAATGAGTTTGTATGGATTGTATAAGCTTTTGAGAAGACTTTGAGGGTTTAAATATATTTTTAATTATTATTTAATTATAATAAAGTTAATCAATAAATTTATTAATGATGTTTAAAGCAATTAACTAATTTAATTAAAGCGATTGAAGTTAATTAATTGATTTAATAATGGTTTTAAAGTTAATTAATCATTTTAATAATGATATTTAATATTAATAAATCATTTTAAAAAATGATGTTTAAAGTTAATTAATTGGTTTAAATAAAGGTGTTTAAGATTAATTATCTGATTTAATAAGGGTGTTAAAGATAATTTATATATTTATTAAAAGAGCTATAAAGTTGATTAATTCTCTTTTAGGATAATTAATGTGTATTTAATTTTATAAAAATATTTCAATTGATTTATTATCTTCAAGGTAATAAACGTTGTTTGAAATTTATAAATATTAGTTTATAGATGAGAAAAATCCTTTAAAAATAATTTTTTAAGAGTATTTTAAAGTGTTTTACAAATATTTGTGATGTGAAAACCAAGCACAAGTTCGGTTTTAGAAGTTTTAAAGTTTTGATTCAGTTATGGAAAGGATAAGAAATTTAACCTTCCATAATCTGATATTGCTTATATGGAAATGATTTAGTCATACTTTTAGCATTAAACGTCGTGGTATGGAAACTCGTCCCTATCTCGAAAGTTAAAAATGTCATCAAGGCGATGCCTAGAGGTAACACTACCTTCACTTGCCTGACTTCATTTTCAACTCAGAAATTGTATAAGTTTGAAATCGACAAGTAGTGATAAAGATATGAGATGTACTATCCATATAAGATCATTTTTAATTATTCTTGATAGTTGATTTATTAACCATCGGTTCAGCTTTCTTCTTTGAGTATCATTAATTTAAGACCATTTATTGCTCATTTGTGCGTTGTTATCCTTTGTCAGAAATGACTAAAAGCAGAAAGTGAGTGAGGGCCACGTTATGTAGGGTTGCTCCCATTAGGGTATTTTCACATCTACTCTAGATTTGGTTTCGGTGGTATGCGCGCGGAGATGTGAAATACTCGGATACTCGGTAAGGTTGGCGGGGTCCGACTTGGAGTTCCCAAGAGGTATTACAGAGTATATAACCCTCTCAAGTATATTTTCTAGAGGTATAATTTTGGTAAGCGGAGTGCACCCTCCTAGTCATTGTTGGAAAATTTATTTCCTTATTGTTGATTCAAATCTTTGAATTGTTTTCTTAATTTTACCGAGAAGTGATTGGGGTTCTTCTTGATGTTTAATTGTTTGCGTCCATCCTTTGAGTTTGGATTGTGACCTTGTTTATACCCATCCTTTCAGGTTTGAGTTTTGTTTTAATTTGCTTCCATTCATTCATGTGTGGAAGTTGTTCTTGTGAGGTAAAAACCCGTTCTATGTTTAGCGGCGTGGTTTCATAGAATCATATTATGTTCATCACATTACTTCAGTTTTCTCACGCCGGTATTTCCAGACTGATCCGGGTGTCATTTTATTATAATGCTCGGGTTAGACCGAGTATTTTTCCCGATTGTCGTTGGTGAAACATGGAGCTCATGGAGTAGAGCTGAATGTTTGCTTATCGTAGGAATTTACTTCCGCTGTATTATTATATATACCAATCAGCAATTGTAAGGTCGGGAAGCTATAACTGTCTAGGCCGATGAGGTTTGTTTTTAACTCTGATTTACCTTGGGTTTAGAGTGACAGTTTTACTGATTTTGTTATATTATTTGTTGTTTTCCGCTGTGAGATCCTGTTCCCCTGTTCTTTCTGTATTGTTCCTTTTCTTTTTACCCTAATTATTTGCACTTTCGATGATTGGATGTTTGGCATTAGAATACCGTGGATATATTTGGTACCGACTTTCGATGGTTGAAAAGGTTGATCATTACATTTGGTATCAGAGCTGAAGGTTAAGCGTGAACTGTGGCTTTGGTAGGGCATGGCTCATTAGAGATAAGGTAAGTAATACTGTAGAATGAGTTTGAATGTATATATTGCGAGTCAGCAGAATAGGGATCTTAAGGCTAAATTAACACTAGAGGAGGGGGGTAAACAGTGTTTAATGGATTATATGAATATTTTCAAATTCTTTAAGATTCTACTTGGAATGATGTAATTAAAAATCACAGAAACAATCACAGAATCAAAGTGCAGATAAAAGTAAATGAAGTAAAAGTAAAAAAGGAAAGAACACACTAGGATTTTATACTGGTTCGGAGTTACCCTACATCCAATCACGCACAATTCCTTGTGTGGATATCTTTTCAACTAGTAAATGCAAATACAATCTTAATTTCAAGGCTACGAGACACACTCTCTAGGGTCCCGACCTCTGGGTAGAGTCACTTGATTTTCAGGCTATAAGCACACCCACTAGATTTACGGGCTACTATGCACACCCAATTGATTTTACGGGCTATGATCACATCCATAAGTTTAGCAGTATGATTTGATAGAGTTTTACAGACTTGGATCTTCGATCTTGATTACAGTTGATCCTATAACTCTTGAATAGCACTTTGATCTTGGATTGAGTGAGAGAGATGAAAGAAATAA
This sequence comes from Allium fistulosum, assembly GCA_030737815.1. Classification (NCBI taxonomy): domain Eukaryota; kingdom Viridiplantae; phylum Streptophyta; class Magnoliopsida; order Asparagales; family Amaryllidaceae; genus Allium; species Allium fistulosum. The sequence goes on from CM060903.1 coordinate 908,203,703, forward strand.
GAGAGTAGATGAAGGAGAATCAAACTAGTAATGATTGAATTTAATTATGGTTGAATCTCGGTAGAGTTTGAGTATATTTTGATTTAGTAAATGAAAGAGTGGAAGGAGGAGAGATGAATAAGAAAATTATGATTAAAAATTTATTTGGAAGTTTGGTATTTATAGAGGAATAATGTCATATCCATTCGTGAAGAGATACAATGAAAAGACATTTCTTTCAAAATTTAAATTTTGAAAAAATCGGCCACTATGTCGACATACATACATAGAGTATGTCGACATATTATTTTTTAAATTTAAAAACACTTTAAAACATTATTTTGAAAACTCATTGTTTTGTAAAATAGTTTGATACTTTGTAAAATCATTTAAGCATAGTTTATACATATTTTAATCATAATAAAACTTTATATACAAATTTCAAAAAATTTAATATAAGAAAATTTTAATATAATGTAGATAATATATATATATATAATCAATATAATTGTAACTTATTAAAGTATAAACAAAAATTCAATATATATATATATATATATAAACTTAAAAGCATTGAAATAATTTGTTTATAAGCATAAGAGATTGAAAATCATTTTGAGAAATATTTTGAAAAGATTATTTTAAAACCAGAATATTTGAATAACAATTTAAAACAAAATTAAAGAAAGGGAGAGAGATCAAAAAAGTGCTATCAAGGTTTTAACATAAATTCTACGACTCCATAACTTATCTGGGATATCTTGATATCATGAACTCTTCAATACTCACGAGTCTTCATTCTCCAACTCTTCAAACTCTATATCAGCATCTTGAATCTATTCTTGATACTGTATAGTCTTCTTAATCAACACTTGTCTAATATCCTGCACTATATTTATATATAACTTGATAAAATATTAGTATTTGTATTTTATATAATGTTTGTAGTTGTTATCATCAAAACCAATACCTAAGTTACTAACAATCTTCCCCATTTTGATGATGACAACTCTATATATAAGATATAATATAACTCCCCTTGGGTTACAAACCTCTCCCTTAATCTATGCCTAGATTTTATATATTTCTCCTTCTTTGTCATCAACAAAAATAACCACCGAAAACTATAACTCTAACACTAACTCTTACTTTAACTCTCACTTCCCCTAAATAAAATATTATAGACTAATGACATATAATGATGATGAGAATGATTTACATAAGAACAATAAGTGATATTTAAAATGAGATAATCATGAAATGGAAATAATGGTAAGAATGATATATAAGAAATGATAAGTGATAACACAAATCATTAATAGTAACCAAACCAATCTATGTATTCATTCAATACCATAGCATAATCCAATCATGTCTTAAAATGTACATATAAGTAAGTAAAACAAATGTTAAACTAAATTAAATATACACACAACACAATCAAATTAACGAAGACAAGTACCATCCTAATGTGATTTCCTAATGACCGAGGATTTGTAAATAGGACAATGAGGACAATAAAGGCAAAAGTTCCCCTTTTGTTCGATGAGATTTCCATCTCGATCGAAACATACTTCTACGATGCATCGGACTTCATCGTCTTCCTACATGTGTTCTTCCTCTTCATCGCCGCTGCCTTGAATGAGGTTATTAATGGCTAAATTTGTATAATCATCTTCCATAACTATTAGATCCGTAGGATTATCCAACAGATATTTTTGCAAATTATAAAGGATTCTACTTTGTTTCTCTTGTTTTTTGGACATACAAAGTTGTACAACTTGTATTTCAGTCAACATCTCCAGAACATTCTTCATTTCTCCTTCTAATTTCATGGCTTTGTCCATAGTAGTGTTCTGGAAGGGGCCTTGGGTAAGCGAAGGGAACAAAAACCATGAATTCTCTTCTCTAGAATATTTAGGATTAGAGAAGTCCATGGTTAATTTGTTTTTGAAGTTTAAAACGGAGAGAATACAGGTAAATGAACAAGAAAGTCAAAATTTGGTTATTATATAACCACTAATTTAAATTTTAGAGGGAAATTTAAAAAAAAATTACCGCTATATGTCGACATAGGGGAATAGATGTCAACATATATGTTATAATTTTGATTATTTTTTTCTTTATATTTTGTAATTTTTACTTTATTATTTTTATACTTTCGATGTAGAACAAATTCCTAACTCTCTTCTTAACTTAGTAAAAGATGTTTGGTTCAATGGTTTTGTTAATATACCAGCTATTTGAATTTCAGTGTTTATAATTTCAAGTGATATTATTTCTTTGTTCACATTATCTCTTAGAAAATCGTGTCTTATATTAATATGTTTATTTCTAGCATAATGAGTTGGATTTTTAGATAGATTGATCGCACTTGTATTATCACGGTATATTGGTGATTTGGTAAAATTTAAATCAAAATATTTTAAACTATGTCGCATATAGATAACTTGTAAATAGGCTAATGCTGCTGAAATATATTATACTTCTATTGTAAACAGAGATACAGAGTTTTGCTTTTTACTAAACATGGAAACCAGAGAGTGTCCCAAAAAGTGACAGGTTCCACTTGTACTTTTTCGGTCTGATTTGTAACATGCATAGTCAGCATCACTATATGAAATTAATTCAAAGGAGTCTTCTTTTGGGTAAAAGACTCCATAGTCTAATGTGTTGTTTACATATCTCAAAAAATTTTACGGATTTTAAATGAATTTCTTAAGGTTGAGATTGATATCTTGCACAGAGACAAACACTATGCATCATATCAGGTCCACTAGCAGTTATATAGAGTAGTGATCCAATCATTCCTCTATATAATTTTTGATTTACATCTTTTGAGTTTTCTTCTTTATTTAATTTTTCATTAGTTCCTGTAACGACCTAGAATTTTAGACATCTAATTTTGAAATACTTAATTAATTTTAAATAAATAATAGTTTTAAAAGTAAAATAACTTAAATTTCAAAATATAGGAATTTATTTGAATAATGAATTTAAATAATTAGAATATTTAAATAATTCAACCTTGGATTTAATATGAACAAAAATGATTTGGGAATCTTCTAGTTTGAATAGGAATGGAATAATAAACTTTTAACTTTAGATTTAAAAGTAATTTATTTGGTTTTTATAATAATTTGTTTTGATTAACGTACAAAATTATCATTTCTGGGAACTGTCTCGTACTTTGACCAAACCAGTGTCATTTAAACCGTAATAATAAATTATTGTATGTCGACTAATTTTGTGACAATTGGATGTTTTGTGTGGTCGTGTGTATTCGAAATGCGTAGAAATTAATTAAAGGAATTTAATTTAATATAAACCGATTTAAAAAAGCTAATTTCTACATATGTTCGAATTAGAGCCCGATAATAGTTCCATTGAGTTCGGAATAGGGGTATTTGGTATAGAACGCTAGGCGACATGCCTCGATAGGAGTTTGAGATTTTTCGAACGTGTAGAGCCAGATATTTTCAAATAAATTAATATGTACCACCACCATACCATGCCCATAATCACTTCAGCCCATACTCCTTCATGCCAACCCATACCCACACCGTATCATCTTCCCCTATAAAAGCATCACCATAAACAAAAAAGAAATTTTTCATAATTCAAATCAACTTCACCTCATCCAACGACCATAGATCATTGGGACTAATTCAAGCATTTTCATGTGAAGTCTTCAATTGGAGTTTTGTTTGTGGCATCGAAGTGGACTTACTCAATAGTTGGATCGTCATCATTCGTCGTGGGATGACCGTAGTTCGACGATGAACATCGGCAGCAATAATGCCGAATTCCGACGATATTGTCGACTGTTTGGTGATGGAGTGTAAAAGAAATTTGCAGAGGGAAGCATGGGTGACGTTTTGGTGAAGTTTGGCGATCAGCAGCGAAGCGTAGCGACGGCAAGGTCGAGATGAACGGCGTACGATTTATTGCCGGTTTATGGCGAACAATGGCGAATGGCGTTGGGGTCACCTTGCCTAGGCACTGCGGCGGGGTGAGAGCGGCGTGGTTTGGTGGAGCATAGGCGGCACGGTGGATAGTCAAAGTCGTAGTCGATGATGGGTTCTTGCATGCCTGGGAACAAACGATTTAGGGGAGGGACAGGTAATTAGTTTAAAACTTAATTAATATTTAAGTTAATTAAAAATTTAAATATTCTCAAACGTCCATTAATTCATATCTAAGTCCTAAGAGGACCAAATCGAACGCGACTCGTATTAGCGAATACTACGATATAGAATTGGATTGGATGGATTTAGAGCTAGTTAAATTTCGTGCTAAATCGAACATCCTTCGATTTAGACGGAATCCAAAATGCCTCGGCGACAACTGGAGTTTTGATGAGTTAAACTCACCTTTTTGGTTAACCAATATGTTATATAGTTGATAAAAAAAATTGTTGATTGGATTTTGGATGATTTACTGTTTTATCGGTTGGTTTGGATTTATTCTCCCCCCTGAAGCGGATGACCTTTTATATATACCTGTTTAGTAGCGAATGACCTTTATATATACCCGTCTAGTAGCAGATGACCCATATTATATGATTATATACTGTTTGTGATGCAGGAAACAGGTTGGAGGGATCCAACATGATTCCTCACCACTATTGATTTTATTTACATATATATATATATATATGTGTGTGTGTGTGTGTGCGCGCGCTGATATATATGAATTGTGATGCAGGGGGAAACAAGTTGGAGGGATCCAACGGGATTCCTCGTCCTTATTGAAATGTTTTCTATAATATTCCTGTTATATGAATTTTTGAAAATCAAATCTCATTATTAACCCAATCGGTTATGACAATGTTATATGGTCAACTTAAACCCTGTAGTAATAGGAAATCGATATCAATATTGGTTAAGCATTTGGTAGTTATTGGCCTTAAATTAGTATTTTAAAATACTATAAATTGCCATTTGGGTTGGAATTGGTTTTTGAGACGGAGAAAGATTTAAAATCTAAATTTGAGTTTTCGGAAATATTTTTATTTTTAAATGAATTAATTTTCTATTTTATTCCAACCTTTTTATCTGTCCTTTTTGAATTATTTAGAAATGATTTAAAATGTCCAACTATTGTTTAATAATGTTTTTAAAAGTTATTTATTTATATTTAATATTGTTTAAATATTATTTATTTATATTTAATATTGTTTTAAGGATATTTATCAATATGTTAATATTTTGAAAGGTTAATATGGTTTGAAATTAATAATGATGATTTATTAATCATGTTTTGGAAATTGATTACTACATTTATAATAATGGTAAAGATTAATTATTATTGTTTTATTAATGATGTTTTAAAATTATAAATTGTTATTTTTAAGATGTTTTAAAGTTAATAATTATTATTTATTTATAATGTTTATTATTATTAACGAGTACATATGCACGCCCAGGTGGGCCTGCATTTAACCACAATGTGCATGCATTTTTATTTGTACCCGTGGAAGTAGATTTGATAGTAGCATCCCCACATTTGAACGCCGCCTAGGCGGAAACCGCTATTTTTTTTGCTCAGACTGCAATAACTTCTTCATACTAACTCGGAATCAGGCAAAACTGCGATCGATGAACTCCTACCTAAATTACAGACAACATGGTACACTCGGATACTTCATCTTGTGAATGCACACTGTAGTTCTCCAAGGGGACTGACCGTTTACTTAGAAAATAACATGGCACAACATCCTCTTATTTGAACTCCACCTAGTGTAGAAGCCGCTATTTTTTATTCAGACTGCTATATTGTCTTCATATTAACTCGGAATCCGGCGAGACTTCGACAGATTAACTCCCACCTAAATTACGGACAATATGGAACACTCGGATACTTCATCTTATGAACGCATACTGTAGTTCTCCATGGGGACTAACAGTTGTACTTAGAAAATAACAGACTACCACATCCCCTTATTTCAACTCCGCCTAGTGCAGAAGCGGCTACTTTTTTTGTTCAGACTGCAATAACTTCTTCATACTAACTCGGAATCAGGCGATACTTCAACCGATGAACTCCCACCTAAATTACGGACAATACGGTATAGTTGGATACTTCATCTTGTGAACGCACACTGTAGTTCTCCGTGATGACTGACAGATGTACTTAGAAAATAATAGGCTATATCCCCACTTCAACGCTCACTGTAGTTCTCCATGGTGACTAATAGTTATACTTAGAACATAACATGCTACATCCTCATATTTGAACTCTACCTGGGAAAAACCCGCTATTTTTTTTGTTCAGACTGCAATAACTTCTTCGTACTAACTCGGAATCGGGCAAAACTTCGACCGATGAACTCCCACATAAATTACGAACAATATGGTACACTCGGATACTTCATCTTTTGAACGCACACTGTAGTTCTTCATGGGGACTGATAGTTTACTTAGAAAATAACATACTACCACATCCCCATATTTGAACTCCGCCTAGTGCAGAAGCCGCTAGTTTTTTTGTTCAGTCTGCAATAACTTCTTCATACTAATTCGGAACCTGGCGAGACTTCGACCGATTAACTCCCACCTAAATTACGTACAATATGGAACACTCGTATACTTCATCTTATGAACGCACACTGTAGTTCTCCATGGGGACTGACAGTTGTACTTAGAAAATAACAGGCTACCACATCCCCATATTTGAACTATGCCTAGTGCAGAAGCCGCTATTTTTTTTGTTCAGACTGCAATAACTTCTTCATACTAATTTGGAATCCGGCGAGACTTCGACCGGTTAACTCCTACCTAAATTACGGACAATACGGAACACTCGGATACTTTATCCCATGAACGCACATTGTAGTTCTCCATGGGGACTGACAGTTGTACTTAGAAAAGAACAGGCTACCATATCCCTGTATTTGAACTCCGCCTAGTGCAGAAGCCGCTTTTTTTTTGTTCAGACTGCTATATTTTCTTCATACTAACTCGGAATCCGACGAGACTTCGATAGATTAAATCCCACTTAAATTACGGACAATATGGAACACTCGGATACTTCATCTTCTGAACGCACGCTTTAGTTCTCCATGGGGACTGAGAGTTGTACTTAGAAAATAACAGGCTACCACATCCCCATATTTGAACTTCGCCTAGTGCAGAAGCCGCTATTTTTTTTGTTCAAACTGCAATAACTTCTTCATACTAATTCAGAATCCGGTGAGACTTTGACCAGTTAACTCCCACCTAAATTACGGACAATATGGAACACTCGGATACTTCATCTTGTGAACGCACACTGTAGTTCTCCATGGGCACTGACAGTTGTACTTAGAAAATAACAGGATACCACATCCCCACATTTGAACTGTGCCTAGTGTAGAAGCCGCTATTTTTTTTGTTCAGACTGCAATATTTTCTTCATACTAACTCAGAATCCGGTGAAACTTCGACCGATTAACTCCCACCTAAATTACGGACAATATGAAACACTCGGATACTTCATTTTGTGAACGTACATTGTAGTTCTCCATGGGGACTTACAGTTGTACTTAGAAAATAACAGGCTATCACATCCCAATATTTGAACACCGCCTAGTGCAGAAGCCGCTATTTTTTTGTTCAGACTGTAATAACTTCTTCATACTAACTTGGAATCTGACAAAACTTCGATCGATGAACTCCCACCTAAATTACGGACAATATGGTACACTCAGATACTTCATCTTGTGAACGCACACTGTAGTTCTCCTTGGTGACTAATAGTTGTACTTAGAAATTAACAGGCTATATTCCCATATTTGAATACTATTTCTCTATGAGATGTAAAAGGGTATATTTGGAATTTCAAAAAGACACTAAGTAAATCTATTCAATGAATTCTCTTTATTAGTAGTAAAGATAAAGATTATTACTATATAATAGTGTTTTGAAGTAAGAGATTATTATTTATTAATAAATGGTTTTAAAGATTTATAATATTGTTTTATTAATAGTTTTTTATTTATTTATAAGGGATTTATAAATGATTTTAGAATTGTATAAAAAGGAAATCTTCTTCTGTTTTGTGAATATACTTATACTGTTGAGATAAGTATATGGATATTTTTCCAAGTATTGAAAATATAGGGATTATGAATATACCTTTGTAAAAGTATTTTGATACAAATATTTACAAGGTGATTTTAATTAATGAAATATTAATTAGTGCGATTAGTGATTACCTATGTGCTTAACCAATTTGGTTTCCCTATGGAATTAAATCCTTGATTTGGATGTGTGTTTGTTGATAGTTAAATAACCGACTATCAAATATGGACCAAAAAAGCAACTTTGGAAATATTTAGGAGAAACACGTGAGTTATATGGCATAGTCATCTCCGATGATGTTGTACTGTGCATATAAAACTCATTTCGTTCTCCTAGGGCAAATGATAAGGAAATCCGTCCACTAACGGTTAAGAGGCGATCTCCGCTCTTACCTTTGATTGTATATTTCCTAAAGAATCTGGTTGAGTTTACCGGAAACTATCGAATGTTGTTTCAAAGAGATAGGGATCAGATATGTTATCCGAAAACCACTTCAATCCAACTCAAGTGTTTCGAAGTGAAGACATCTTGAAGATGATGGAAGTTGAAGACGGAGCTCTCTGAAGTGCAAGGGCTACTTGCTATTAATCCCGATGGTGATTTCAAAATGGATGTAGTAGAAGTAGTGCCTTTGGTTTGTTCATGTCCTGAACAACTTGTATGGATGAATGCTAGCATTGCATTGCTTCCTGGAGGGTAATGTTAGCATTCCAAGTGGGAAGTGCTATATATAAGGTAAAACGTTGCCTCAAGCCTCATCAACCGAGAAATGAAAAAAATCAGGCATGTAGCAAGGCCATGTTGGTCGCTCCCATCAGGGTATGGTCATCCCAAATCTAGATCGATCGTTGTCTACTCATGTATGCTTCGAGGCCTAAAGTGGGGTGATCATATTCAGTACTACTAGTCAAGTGGTAGGTTAATCTTGTGTGGCAAGGGTACAAGATGTTCTTGTCAAACCCCAGTGCATTTTATCTAGAGATGCACCATCGGAAGGTAGTTTCTTACCTTATCATAGTAAGTAATCCAGTCTCCAATACGAGCTTTACGGATTTAGTTGTGCCCAACTATTTTGAGATGTAAGGTGCAAGCATTTCAGCTATATTCATATTTTTCTTTGACCACTAGACATTATTATAATATCTATGGATTTTCTATAGAAAATGTTTTAGTTATCGTAAAGTAAAAAATCGTCCGTGTTTATGTACGGCGTGGTCTTACGAGATACCTTTATTTGAAAGGTTTGTGATAAACATTAAATTCCATTTGAGTGTGTTTTTCTCACGCTGGTTTAACAGACTAATCCGTGCGTTCTTCCATTTCAATGCTTGGGTCAGACCGAGCATATTTACAGATTGCTTTGGATGTATTGGAGCTCAAGAGACGAGTTGGAGGTCCAAGACGTATCTGCGTATTTCTTTGTGTTCAGCTGTGTTGTTTGTTGGTTGTATTTATAAGCAATTTTAAGGATAGGCTGTTATAACTGTCCGAGCTGAAATATGTTAGTGTGATATGATTTGTGTTTGTATATTACATTTCTTCTTTGTGTAAAGATTTGTTGTGTATTATAGATTATTCGTTCCACTATGAGATTCTGTGTTGTTTTAATTTCTTTTCTTCTTCTCTTCTCTTCTTCTTTCTTTCTTCTTCTTTCCCTAACAATTAGGCTTTTCAGCATTCGATAGCTCGACACATAGTACGTTAGACGTATTAGTGTCGATTTTTCGAGGGCCGAAAATTCGGTTTGTTGCATCATGGTATCAGAGCGCAAGGTTAAGCGAGAACCTTGGCCTTGGTGGGGATTACTCAGTAGAGATAGGGCCAGTAGCACCCTAAAATTAGTTTGAGTGTATTATAGATATGAGCAGGTATTTGTTAGTGATATAAAAATGTTTTATGTTGTGTTGATTAATCTGTTGAGTGGCTTATGGATTCTGGGCAATACGAGTAGCTAATGTTATTGATAGGGATTCCTAAACACTTGAATAAGGCCAATTGACACAATATTGTTTTAAATTTGGTAAATCAAATAATTTTACCTAAGACTATATTTTCTATATAAAGAAATGTTTTCAGAAATTGTTATAGTTATATATTGTATGCTTGGTTGTTAGGAAATTATAACATTAAGTTATTAACATTTATGGTTAATTAGACATACTCACAAAGTTAGGGGCACTGACTATTGTTTGTTGATTGGGTAGTTGTGCTTGACTAGTTTATGGGCGTTGACTATTGTGCTAGGTTAAAAGCAGTTTTATCCTATCTACTACATGGGTTGGGTAGATTAGTGATTGTGGGAACATTAAAACGAACGCCTTGTGAATTCAGTTTCACAATTTGAGTATAAGGTGTTTGAAGATAATGTTGCGTTACAAATTTAATTTTAATAAAGTTTGTTTATTTTAATTTAAAAAAAGTACCATTTGTGAAATAATTTTCATAAGAAATGTGAATTGTATGAATTTGATTTATAAATGTAATTTATAAATAAAGTGATTTAAGTTGAGAATTTGAGAACTAAAGTCCAGTGTTTATGGAAATGGATTTTCAAAATTTGGGCATTTTTTAATGGTTTTGAGAAAATAATAATAGTATTATATTAAAGTATTTTGAATATAATCATTCTAAAAAGGATTTTTAAAGGAGATAAAAAGCAATGAACTCACTTCGGTCGCTGAAATATATTTTCGGTGATGACTGTAGCATCATCGACATTCATTTTCGAGTTTCTAAATGACAAATTGTTATCATCGAAGATTTGTTTTGAAAAAAATTGATTTAAATTCAAGTATATGATTGTTATACAAAAGAATTATATATATTAAGTATTATTTCAAAATGGAGTTGAAATAAATCCAAGTGTTTAATTATGAAATTTTTAATTATGTATTATAGGATGCATGTAGCCTATGCATTAGAGCAGATCGGTTTTGTACCTCATTTTGATATGTTGTTTGTTAATTTTCATTTATTGAAATAAAATGGAATTTCCAACGATTTTGTACAGTCGGGACTTCTAAATTGGATTTAGAAATTGAGCTAAGTGTTTTGAGACAACATAAGTGTGAGAAATGCGGATTACGGATCTTAAGGCTAGAATTAACACTTGAGGGGGGTGAATAGTGTTTTAAAGAATTACTAATTCTTTTTGAGTTTATATTAATTTGAACACAAATGTATGTAATATTCAGACACAGATATGATCACAGATCAAATATAGATGCAAATATAAAGTAAAAGCAATAAAGGAAAGAACACGCCGGATTTTATACTGTTTGGAGTTACCCTACATCCAGTCCCGCAACACAAGTACGGATTTCCTTTCAAAATCAATTCTTACAATTACACCCTCGATTTCAAGGCCACGAGGTACACCACTCCAGATTCACAATCCTCTGGGTAGAGATACTTGATTTTACGGGCAACAAGTTCACCCAATTGATTTCCTAGGCTACAATCACACCTTATCTCACTTGATTGATTTTCCAGGCTACAATCACACCTTTTCTCGCTTGATTGATTACAAAGAAGCCTATAACTCTTAATATCATTAGGATCTTGTTGAGATAGTGATAGAGAATCAAACCAGAGATGATCTAGTTAGATTCATTGGAGATTTCGGCAGAGTAATAGTAAAAATGTATATAAAGGATTGTGGAAGAAGAACAGAAGTGAAATCAGAAAATTATGAATATAAATTCGTTTAAAACATCCCCTATTTATAGTAGAACAACAACCATGTCCATTCGGGAAAGGATATGACGAATAGACACTTCTTTTGAAATTCAAACTTTTGAAATAAACTGTCATCATGTCGACATGGTACCTAGGGGTTGTCGACATGCCTAAGGTATTTTTGATAATTTGTTTTTCTTTTGAAAATAACTTCTATCTTATATTAAAACTATTTTAAACTTTATAAATATACTATAGTTAAAATACATAAATAAGTATAGAGAATAATATTTTGGTATATATAAAATTTTACTATAATTTCATATTTAAATCTTAAATATAAATATTAAAAGTTAAGTACATTATAATTAAAGATAGTTTAAAACCAAGGATAATTTTGATATTGAAAATAAAGATTATTTTGAGGCTAAAAGTATTTAAAATCAGGATAGATGTTTTTGATTTAAAAAAGGAAGATTTTGAAATCATTTTGAAAACAAGATATAATTTTGTAAAACATTTGAATAAAAGTTAGTGGATACAAAATGACGTTCCACTAGATTTTTCGTAGGTTCCATCCTACTTAGGGTTCCATCCCTTTAACATGCTCGAAGTGGATTCCATTCCACGAATAAAATGGATTTTAAGATGTCAGTGCTTTTCTAGGAGTTTTAACATAATTCTAGACTCGATACTTGTCTTATACTATTGAAATATTGAACTCTTGATATCTTGATACTCATAAGTCTTGAATCTTGATGTCTTCGATCTAGAGTCTCTATACTGTACAGTCTTCATTCTTAGTACCTGCATGTTTATATCCTGCATATACATATATATCTAAACTATAATGTTAGTATTTATATTTTATAACAAGTCCTAAGGTTGTTGTCATCAAAACCATTCTTTTCAAGGACTAACAACAAGGACTTCTAAATTGGATTTAGAAATTGAGCTAAGTGTTTTGAGACAACATAAGAAAATAAGTTTTTGTAACTGACAAATTTGAAGTTGAAGTTGTGGATTTTTGGAATGGGTATAAACTTGAGTTTTAAAGTGGTAAATAAACGTAAGTGGTGTTTAAGAGAGTGATTATAAACTTAAGTAAGGATTTATGAAATGATTCTAGTGAATATTGGTATTGAAGAAAATATACTAGAATGTGGAAATGAATGTGAATAAAAGATTTGGTATAGTTAGAAACCAATTTGAAATAAGTACATAAGTTGTACGTAGATCCTTGTATTCACATAACTGTTTTATCCAGATTCGGGTACATGATTTCGAGATGATTTACATCGGTCCGAATAAGAATTTTTCACTCTATTCTTAACGGTGAATACTTGATTTGGATTTTTGATTGATTCTGTAATTCTCTATCATAGTATATGGCTATGCAAGGAGAATGGCCGTTTCTAATCAAGGAACCGGATCGGAGTCCGTATTAGAGGATTCGATTGGACAATACTAGTTCAGAAGTGAAATTATGTGATTGAGTGAGCGATCAGATTGATATTACATGTGGATGATATAGGTACATCGTACGGGCTTTAATAAATTAAATGTCGACAATTGAAAATGCAAAATAATATGGTTATGAAGTGGAAGATTGGATATTATTTGTAATAAGATGCAGGTTCATGAAAGCAAAAGCTAGTTTGATGCCTTTGGCTCCATGAGTAAAGTTTGGTTACCTGACAAATAGGTACATGTTTATATTGCTGTTTGGTTTGATGGTTTTATGATTGAGCTACTTGGCATTTGTTTTCTTTGGTTGGTTTGGATTCGTAGTGACGATCTGTAGTTGTTCTGATCTAGCCGTGCAAAGGAGGCACTGCCGAAATTTTCCATAAATTAAAGACTTAGAGAATTTTAACCAGTTTCAACTAATTGGTTTTGACAAATTAATGGGTTGGAAGCAATTTTCTTACCTTGGAAATTTCGAGTACGAAATTCTTTTAAGGGGGAAAGAATGTAACGACCCAGAATTTTAGACATCTGATTTTGAAATACTTAATTCATTTTAAATATTGAAATATTAGTTTTAAAAGTAAATAGCTTAAATTTCAAATATAGGAATTTATTCAAATATTAAATTTAAATAATTAGAATATTCAAATAATTTAACCTTGGATTTAATATGAATAAAAATGATTTGGGAATCTTATTTAAATCCAGTTTGAATAAGAATGGAATAATAAACTTCTAACTTTAGATTTAAAAGTGATTTATTTGGTTTTTATAATAATTCGTTTTAATTAACGCACAAAATTATCATTCCGGGGCACTGTCTTAGATTTTGATCAATCCAGTGTCATTGAAACCATAATAATAAATTATTGTATGCCGACTAATTTTGTGACAATTGGATGTTTCATGTGGTCATGCGTGTTCGAAACGTGAAGAAATTAATTAAAGGAATTTAATTTAATATAAATCGATTTAAAAAGCTAACTTCTACATATGATTGAATTTGAGCCCGACAATAGTTCTATTGAGTTCGGGATAGGGATATTTTGGTATAGAACGCCAGGTGACATGGCTCGATAGGAATTTGAGATTTTTCGAACATGCAGAGTAGGATATTTTCAAATAAGTAAATATGTACCATCACCGTACCATGCCCATAATCACTTCAGCCTATACTCCTTCATGCCAACTCATACCCACACCATACCATCTTCCCTTATAAAAGCATCACCATAAACAGAAAAGCAATTTTTAATAATTCAAATCAACTTCGCCTCATCCAACGGCCATAGATCGTTGGGACCAATCCAAGAATTTTCATGTGAAGTCTTCAACTGTAGTTTTGTTCACGGCATCGAAATGGACTTACTCTATGGATGGATTGTCATCATTCGTCGTGGGGTGGAAACAGTTTGATGATGAACGTCGGCAGCAATAATGGCAAATTCCAACGATTTCGTCGATTGTTTGGTAATGGAGTCTAAAGGAAATTTGTAGAGGGAAGCGTGTGCGACGTTTTGGTGAAGTTTGGCGATCAGCGACGGCAAGGTCGGGATGAACGATGAATGATTTATGGTCGTTTTCTAATGAACGACGGCGAATGGGAGGCTGAGTTCGGTGGCGTTGGGGTCGCCTTGGCCAGGCGCAGGGGCGGGGTGAAAGCGGCATGGCCCAGTGGAGTGTAGGCAGCGCGGTGGATGGTCAAAGTTGCGGTTGATGTTGGGTTGTTGCGTGCCTGGGAACGAATGAGTTACAGAAGGGAAAGGTAATTAGTCAGAAACTTAATTAATTTTTAAGTTAATTAAAAATATAAATAATCTTAAATGTTCATTAATTCATATCTAATTCATACAAGGTCCAAATCAAACGCAACGAGTTGCGTTGAGATCATATTAGCGAATACTACGATATAGAGTTGGATTGGATGGATATAGAGCTAGTTGAATTTCACGCTAAATCGAAGGTCGTTCGATTTAGATGGAATCCAGAACGCCTCGATGAAAACTAGAGTTTCGGTGAGTTAAACTCACCTTTTTGGTTAACCAGTATGTTATATAGTTGATAAAAATATTGTTAATTGGATGTTTGGGTGATTTACTGTTTTATTAGTTGGTTTGGATTTATACCCGCCACTGGAGTGTAGGATATTTTATATATACCTGTTTAGAAGCAGATGAACTTTTATATATACCTGTCTAGTGGAGAATGACCCATATTATATGATTATATAATGTTTGTAATGTAAGAAACAGGTTGGAGGGATCCAACAGGATTCCTCACCACTTTTGATTTTATTTACATATATATATATATATATATATCTGTGTGTGTGTGTGTGATGATATATATGAATTGTGATGCAGTGGAAAATAGGTTGGAAGGATCCAACGAGATCCCTCACCATTGTTGAAATGTTTTCCATAATATTCCCGTTATATTAATTTTTGAAAATCAAACGTGATTGTTCCCTATGGGTTATAAGATTATTATATGATCAACTTAAACCCTGTAGTAATAGGAAATCAATATCGATATTGGTTAAGCGTTTGGTAGCTATTGGCCTTAAATTAGTATTTTAAAATACTATAAATTGTCATTTGGGTTGGAATAGGTTTTTGAGATGGAGAAAGATTTAAAATCTGAATTTGGATTTTTGGAAATATTTTATTTTTAAATGAATTAAATTTCTATTTTACTCCAACCTTTTTATCTGTCCTTTTTGAATTATTTAGAAATGATTTAAAATGTCCAACTATTGTTTAATAATGTTTTTAAAAAGTTATTTATTTTTATTTAATATTGTTTTAAGGTTATTTACCAATATGTTGATATTTTGAAAGTTTAATATGGTTTGAAATTAATAATAATGATTTATTAATAATGTTTTGGAAATTGATTATTAATATTTATAATAATGGTAAAGATTTTTTATTATTTTTTATTAATGATGTTTTGAAATTATAAATTATTATTTTTAAGATGTTTTAAAGTTAATAATTATTTTTTATTTATAATGTTTATTACTAAAAATTATTATTATATAATAGTGTTTTGAAGTAAGAGATTATTATTTATTAATATATGGTTTCAAAGATTTATAAAATAGTTTTATAAATAGTTTTTGAGATTTATTTGGGATTTACAAATGATTTTAGAATTGTATAAAAAGGAAATCTTCCTCTATTTTGTGAATATACTTATACCATTGAGATAAGTATATGGATATTTTTCCAAGCATTGAAAGTATAGGGATTGTGAATATATCTTTGTAAAAGTATTTTGATATAAGTATTTACAAGGTGATTTTAATTAATGAAAGATTAATTAATGAGGTTAGTGGTTGCTTATGTGCTTAACCAATGTTGGTTTTCCCTATGGAATTAAATCCCTGATTTGGATGTGTGTTTGTTGATAGTTAAATAACCGACTATCAAATATGAACCTATAACGTAATTTTGGAAATATTTAGGAGAAACACGTCAGTTATATGGCATAGTCATCTCCACTGATGTTGTACCGTGCGTATAAATTCCGTTTCATTCTCCTAGGATAAATGATAGGGGAATCCATCCACTAATGGTTAGGAGGTGATCTCCGCTCTTATCTTTGATTGTTTAATTCCTAAAGAACTGGGGTTGAGTTTACCGGAAACTATCAAATGTTTTTTCGAAGAGACCAGGATCGGATATGTTATCCGAAAACCACTTCGATCCAACTCAAGAATTTCCGAGTGAATACATCTTGAAGATGATGGAATTTGAAGACGTAGCTCTCTGAGAGAGAAAAGGCTACTTGCTATTGGTCCTGAGGCTTATTCTGAAATGGATGTAGTAGAAGTAGTGCCTTCGGATTGTTCATGTCCTGAACAACTTGTATGGATGAATGCTAGCATATCATTGATGCTTGGAGGGTGGTGTTAGCATTTCAAGTGGTAAGTGCTATTATAAGATAAAACATAGCCTCAAGCCTCATCAACCGGGAAATGACAAAAAGCAGGCATGCAACTAGGCCATGTGGTGGGTCTCTCCCATCAGGATATGGTCATCCTAAATCTAGATCGATCGCTATATACTCATGTATGCTTCGAGACCCAAAGTGGGGTGACCATATTCGGTACTACTAGTCAATTGGCAGGCTACAACTGTGTGGCAGGGGTACAAGATGTTCTTATCAGACCCCGGTGCATTTTATCTAGAGACGCACCAGCGGAAGGTAGTTTCTTACCTTGTCATAGTATGGAATCCATCCTCCAATACGAGCTTTACGGACATAGTTGTACCTAACTATGTTGAAATGTGAGATGCAAGCATTTCAGCTATATTCATATTTTACTTTAAGCCCTAGCCATTTTATAATATCAATGGATTTTCTATAGAAAATGTTTTCGTTATCGTAAGGTAAAAACCCGTCCGTGTTTATGTGTGGCGTGGTCTTACGAGATACCTTTATTTGAAAGGTTTTTGACAAACATTAAACTCCATTTTGGTGCATTTTTCTCACGTGGATTTACCAGACTGATCCAGGCGTTCTTCCCTTTCAATGCTCGGGTCAGAACGAGCATATTTACAAATTACTTTGGACGCATTGGAGCTTAGGAGACAAGATGGAGATCCAAGATGTATCTACGTATTTCTTTGTGTCCAGCTGTGTTGTCTGTTGGTTGTATTTATCAGCAATGGTAAGGACAGGCTGTTATAACTGTCCAGGTTGAAATATGTTAGTGTACTCTAATGTGTGTATGTATATTACATTTTTTTCCTTGTGTAAAGATTTGTTATGTATTATAGATTATACGTTCCGCTGTGAGATTCTATGTTGTTTTAATTTCTTTTCTTATTCTCTTCTCTTCTTCTTTCTTCTTTCTTTCTTCTTATTTCCATAACGATCAAGCTTTCGGGCATTCGATTGCTCAGCACGCAATAGAGTAGACATATTAGTGTCGATTTTTCGAGGTTCGAAAATCCGGTTTGTTACAGTTGCCATGGGAGTTGGTTTACCACTGGTGTTTGACATATCAAATTTCTTAACAAAATCTTTAGCATGTTTTTCTTGACTACTAAAATTCCATTACTTAGTTGTTTTATTTGTAATCATAGAAAATAATTTAGTTCTTCCATATGACTTATTTCAAATTCCTTGGTCATTATTTCTGAGAATTCCTTATTTAGTTTATCATTGGTAGATCCAAAAATGATACCATCTACATATATTCATACTAACCGAATGTCATTTTTATCTCTTTCAATAAAAAGTGTACTATCTACTTTGCCTATTTAAAAATTTGATTGTAATAGATAGGATTTAAGTCTTTCATACCAAGCTCTTATAGCCTGTTTTAGACAATACAAAGCCTTCTTTAATTTGTAAACATTATTAGGTAGTTTTTCATCTTTAAAAAGTGAGGGTTGTTCTACATATACATCTTCTTTAATAAAACCATTTAAAAATGCACTTTTAACATCCATTTGATATAACTTAAAAATTATTATGATTAGCGGAAGCAAGTAAATTTTGTATAGCTTCTAATCTTGCTACAGGTGCAAAGGTTTCATCAAAATCTATTCCTTCTTCTTGGAAATAACCTTGTGCAACTGATCAAGCTTTATTTCTCACAACCTTTCCTTGTTCATTCATTTTGTTTCTATATACCCATTTAGTTCCTATTATGGATTTATCCTCAGGTCTTGGTACTAATTTCGATACATCATTTCTTGTAAATTGATTCAATTCCTCTTGCATAGCAAAAATCCATGAACCATCAGTTGATGCTTCCTTTGGATTTTTAGATTCAATGGTTGAAATAAAAGCAACGTTACTCATTTTATTTAATTGATTTCTATTTTTAACAACATATTCAATATTTCCAAGTATATTTTCTATAGGATGATATTTCAAGTATCTTATTCTTTTATTTGGATGTGAATTTTCTGAATTATTATTATTTTCGTTTTCGGTAATCTCATTATTACTAATTTCGTTTGGGTTATCAATGTTTTATTCTTCATCAATATTTGGAATATAAACTTTAAAATTTTCATCAAATGAGACATGTAATGTCTCTTCAATAGTATTAGTTCTAGTATTGAAAACTCTATAAGCTTTACTTCTATTTGAATATCCAACCTTTATCTGATTTAGCGTCGAATATATCCAAATTATCTTTAGTATTTGAAATAAAACATTTACTACCAAAATCTCTAAAGTATGATACTTCAGGTTTTTTATTATAGAATAATTCATAAGGTGTTTTCTTTGTTAATGGTCTTATTAAAATTCTATTTAATATATTACATGCAGTACCAACTGCTTCAGCCCAAAAAAATTTGGTTAAATTACTATCATTTAGCATAGTTCTAGAGCGCTCTTGAATCGTCCTATTTTTACGTTCTACCACTCCATTTTTTGTGGTGTTCTTGGAAATGAAAATTTATGAGTTATACCTTTATTATTACAGAAATTCTCAAAATTTTCATTTTCAAATTCTCCACCGTGATCACTCCGAATAGTTTTAATTTTACTAGTCATTTAATTTTGAATTCGTTTAGCGAAGATATTAAGCATTTCAAAAGCATCACTTTTAAGTTTTAAGAAAATCATCTAGGTAAACCTAGAATAATCTCCACCATTACAAATTCATATCTACTGTGATTTATAGATTGTATCTGTGAGGGACTGAAAAGATCTAAGTGAAGAAGTTCAAGGGGTTGAGAGGTAGAAATTATATCTTTTGATTTAAAAGAACTTTTTCTAAGCTTTCCTAGTTGATATGTATCGCATAAATTATTAACTTTAAAATTCATTTTGGGAAGACCTCTAACTAGATCATTTTTATCAATTTTAGATATTAGTTTGAAATTCAAATGACCAAATCTTTTATGCCAAATCCAATGATCTCTTCATTCGGCCAAAAGACACAAATTATCATTTGAGATTTTCATACTTAATATATAGATGTTTTATTTCCTAATACCTTCAAAGATAATGTTTTACTCATTATCTTCAATGTGACATTTATCTTTTACGAATTTAATTTTGAAACCCTTATCACACAATTGACTAAAACTCAATAGATTATGCTTTAAATTCCTAACTCACAAAACATTAGAAATAGTAGGAGTTTTAGAATTACCGACATTGTCGATGCCAATACATACCCTTTAGAGTTGTCTCCAAAATTTACTGATCCACCATCTTTCTAAACTATATCTTTCAAAATCTCCTGATTTCCAGTCATGTGTCTTGAGCATCTACTATCCAATATCCATTTGTCCTTTTTGATCTATAGAGTTTGATCATTGGGTTTCTGTTCATCAAAAGTCATGTAACACGTCTGTTCTTGCAATTCATACCTTTTCAAAAGATACATGATTTTTTTATAATGAATAGATTCAAATTTATGAAACAACATTATGTTGACTTTGCAAATTATCTTTCCGAAAAAAGTGTTAAAAATATTATCAAAATTTACCATTGAAACTTTTTCAAAAATAAGACTATGAATACTTTGAAAACCAATGCTCTGATACCAAAAGTGAGTCAGCGGAAGAGGGATCTTAAGGCTAAATTAACACTAGAGGAGTGGTGAATAGTTTTTAATGGATTATATGAATATTTTTTCAAATTCTTTAAGATTCTACTTGGAATGATGTAATTAAAAATCACAGCAACAATCACAGAATTAAAGTGCAGATAAAAGTAAATGCAGTAAAAGTAAAAAAGAAAAGAACAAACCAGGATTTTATACTAGTTCGGAGTTACCCTAGTCCCGCATAATTCCTTGTACGGATTTCTTTTCAACTAGTAAATGCAAATACAATCTCGATTTCAAGGCTACGAGACACACCCTCCAAAATCCCGATCTCTGGATAAAGTCACTTGATTTTCGTGCTACGAGCATACCCACAAGATTTACGGGCTACTAAGCACATCCGATTGATTTTATGGGCTACAATCACACCAACAAGTATAGCGGTATGATTTGATAGAGTGTTACAGTCTCAGATATTCGATCTTGATTACAATTGATCCTATAACTCTTGAGAAGCACTTTGATCTTGGTTTGAGTGAGAGAGATGAGAGAAATCAGAGAGTAGATGTTGGGTGCATTTCCTACACACCACCGACCCAGGAAGAGGAGACCACCGGTCCAAATTAACTCCATCTTCATCATCACCGAATCAAACCATAAAGCACACCTACCGAACCAACATCCTTCTCCGTCGTTCACCGAACCAGACCTTGCTCGCTGCCGAACCAAAGTACACGAGCTCCACCGGTCCACCATACTCCTACCACCGAACCAAAGCTCCACCGGTCCACTCATCTCCTTCCACCGAACCAAGGTAAACCGGACCAACTCCACCAGGCCAGATTACATCAGCCCAGGCCCGCCAGCTGCTATACACATTCAAGACCCCTGCCCCCAACCTCACTCTATAAATAGAGGGGCAGGGGTACAACAATGGGAGACAAGTTGGAGAGCTCAAGCACGGAGAGAACCTTCAAACAACTTTCTTTTACTAGTATCAAAGCTTTGTACTTGTAATCTGAATTAGAAAGGAGAAATAATATATAAAGTGGACGTAGGCACATTCTGGCTGAACCACTATAAATCTGCGTGTCTTTTACAGTTTAGTCCCTGCTTTTCATATATTTGCATAATTCACCCAAATCATTGAGAACAATATAAAATCAATTAAATCATACGACTTTGAGGTGTTTGTCCATTTTTTGTTCAAACATTTTTGGTGCTTTCACTGAGAACTAGAAGCTCGAAGCTTCAGCTTCTTCCGCTTAACCTTCTTCCTAACAGCATCGTTCATTGCTTGGAAAACATGCCTCCCAAACAGAAGAAAGATGTTAACAAAGGAAAAAACATCGCAACCAGCAGTCTTCCAGATCCAGTGGTCACAGATCAAGTAAATCGTCCCCCTCTAGTAGCAGTACCAAATGAAGGTCGGACAAATCCGACCACCCCTGCCACAGAACAGCCTGCAACAATTACTAGGGCAGATCTAGACAGGGTTGTGGTTGAAGTAACTAACCGCTTCACATCCCAGCAGGAAGCCTTGGTGGACCATCTCATGTCACGCTTAAGGGATGCTAAAGAGTCCAACCGCAACACTGAGTCATGGGGTGAGTCCCAGTCTGGAGGATCTCAGAGACAACAAAGATTTTCCTTCTTCAAAGGGGCTAACGGCAGAAGCAGCCATGGTAGGAGCCGAGATCGAGCACAGCCCGAAGTTAGGCCTGAGGAAACGCTTGGAACCGAACCCAACGGGGGAGGTACCGGGCAGAGGTCAACTGTAGCTGAGCCGGTTGTACTGCCTAACCACGGAAACGCCAGCGAAAGGGGCCGAGCTAGAGTCCAGCCCGAAGTTGGGCCCGAGGAAGTGCTTAGATCAGAACCCAGCAGGGGAAGATCAAGGCAAGGGCCAACTGTAGCTGACCCTAGCATGCTCCCAGAAGACCAAAGGCAGCCACTGGAAAATATGAGGAATGATAGACGATACCATCCCTACAGGTCGTCTGGACGAAATCAATCCCACCGAACAAAACCAAACTCGTTTCTATCTGCTCCAAATTCTGATGAAAGGATGGCACGCTTATTCAGAGAGTGCGTCCAACGGGAACAAATGGATCGAGGGATAGGTGCTAGGGTAACCAGCCCTTTCGCCCACAATATCGAAATTGCTATCACCCCCCGAGAATGGAAGATGCCAACAATGAACCCTACAAAGGGACCTCCGACCCCATTGTACACTTACAGAGATACACATAGCATATGCTCATGAGTGGAGCGACAGAGGGAGTACTGTGCAAATGCTTTCCACTATTCTTAGCAGATCTCGCTACCTCCTGGTTCTGTCATTTACCCCAGGGATCCATCAGCTCGTGGGAAATGTTGAAAGAAAAGTTTATCAGTTAGTTCCGCATTCATGTGGAACAACCCAAGGACGCTTATTCCTTATCCAGTATCAAACAAAAACCTGGAGAGAAACTGCAGCAATACCTAACCCGATTCAATGCCGCAGCAGCCGTAGTCCAAGATGCCGATGAGAAGCTTATCCTAATGGCCCTCTGTAGTGGTGTGCATCTGGATACTAAATTTGCTAGAAGGTTGACAAAAGAAAAACCAGCTACTTTACCCGATTTCTTCCATGAAGCCGGGAAATATATGAGGCTTGAGGATGCTGCCGTTGAGGGGCAGTCAGGACAACAAAATAAGGCAACTCATAGCAACGCGCCTGCTGTGGCAAGGGACGTTCGAAGAAATGATTCCAAAGACAATGCTGGGGGCAAGAAGGGAGAAAAGCGCCTATATCGGCCAGGACCGAGATTCGACACTTACACTCCTTTGAACGAAACCGTCGAAAACATCTTCCTTGCCACCCAAGGCGAAGTTAGATACAAACGCCCACCATACAAGAAGGAATCAGATAACGAGCAAAAGTCTGGAAAGTTCTGCCGCTTCCACGAATCTCATGGGCATGATACCAATGAGTGCCATCATCTCCGGGACTTGATTGAAGAACACATCAGATGGAAGAAACTGGAACGCTATGTAAAAGGTCAGGACAGGACTCCAGCTCCTGCCAATGAGAACCCAAGGCTACCCTCACCGGAGATCGGCAGAGGAAACCGCAACACTAGCGGCTCTAGTCAAGAGAAGATAGTGGTCCATACCATCTCGGGAGGACCGCACATCGCAGATAGAAGCTGGAAAGAGATGGAAATATATGGAAAGTCGCTTAGAGACAATAAAGACTGTGTCAATTCGGTTATAAAAGAGCGCCACCCGAAGCGGAAAGAAAGTGATGACATCACATTCGGTAAGCGTGACCTAGAAGGAAGGCAATACCCTCACATGGATCCCATGGTTATCTCTGCCCGGCTCGGTCCCGCCGAAGTTTACCGAATTCTAGTAGACATTGGAAGCTCAGTAAATATCCTGTTCAAACATGCATTCGACAAAATGAAACTATCAATGAAGGATGTATCTCCCTGCAATAAACCACTACACGGTTTCACCAAAGATGCGAAGATGCCACTCGGTCAACTGGATCTCTTTGTTGAAATTGGAAGCCATCCCCGCTCCGTTGTACGGAAACAAACATTTGTGCTAATAGAAAACCACTCGGCCTACAACGCCTTCTTAGGAAGGCCAGCCTTGTCTGACTTCCAAATTGTCCTAGCCCCATGGTGCCTAAAGATGAAATTTCCAACGGACAATGGAGTAGGGGAAGTAGAAGGAGACCAGGACGTTGCTCGAGACTGCTATGTGACTGAACTTCGCAACAACCACAGGAAGGATAAAAGGAAGAGTGTAGAGGTTACCCTCTGCACGAAAAGTCTAGAAGCGTAGCAACTAAAGAAAGCCCCTCCTCTTCGATATACCAGCGAACCTTTCAATGAATTAGACCCCAGGGACAAAGAGGAGGAGGCCACCGCCGAGCCTGTAGAGGCTATGGAGTTTGTATCTGTAGACAAGCATGACTCAAATAGACTATTGAAAATTGGGTCCCAACTAAAAGCAGAGTTGAAGGAGCAACTCATCGACTTTCTCCGTCACAACTTGGATGTATTCGCATGGTCACACGCTGACATGACCGGAATCTCCCCTGACGTAGCATGCCACGTACTAAACATTGATCTTACCAAGGCGCCCGTAAAACAAAGAAAGAGAAGTATGGGGGCAGAGAGATCAGCAGCCCTCGATAAAGAAGTAAAGAATCTACTTGCCAATGACTTCATACGAGAAGCCATCTACCCGGAATGGATCGCTAACCCGGTACTGGTAAAGAAGGCTAATGGGAAGTGGCGAACATGCATTGACTTCTCTAACCTAAACGACGCCTGCCCAAAGGATTGCTTCCCACTTCCCCGAATCGACCAACTTGTAGACAGCACAGCCGGGCACGAGCTCTTATCTTTTATGGATGCATACTCAGGATATAACCAAATTCCTATGCATGTTCCCGATCAAGACCACACTAGTTTCATCACTGACCGGGGTTTATACTGCTATAAGGTAATGCCTTTCGGACTTAAAAATGCAGGAGCCACCTACCAGCGCCTCGTCAACAAGATGTTTGCAGGGCTAATAGGACAAACTATGGAAGTATATGTGGATGACATGCTGGTAAAGTCAAGGAAAGCCGACGATCACGTAAGCCACCTAGGCGAGATGTTTCAAGTACTTCGCCAGTATGGAATGAAGTTGAATCCTCTAAAATGCTCCTTCGGAGTATCATCAGGAAAGTTCTTGGGATTCATCGTCCATGCCCGAGGGATTGAAGCAAACCCTGAACAAGTCCGAGCGCTAAGGGATATCAAGATACCTTCCACTCGAAAGGAAATGCAAAGCCTGAGTGGAAAAGTGGCGCCCTAAGCCGATTCATCTCCAAAGCAACGGACAAGTGCGTCCCCTTTTTCGAAGCTCTAAAGAAAGACAAAGGAAAGTTCGAATGGACTGACGAATGCTTAACCGCTTTCCTTAACTTAATTGAACACCTCCAGAAACCACCGGTACTCTCGACTCCAAGCGAAGGCGAAGAGTTATACCTATACCTTGCTGTGTCATCTCACGCCCTAAGCGCTGCCTTGGTAAGGGAAGACAACCGCACGCAGCGGCCAGTTTACTTCGTAAGTATGAGGTTTACGGGGGCAGAAGCCAGATATCCTAAACTTGAGAAGCTAGCATATTGTTTACTAATCACATCACGGAAACTGCGTCACTACTTCCAGTCCCATTCCATCAAAGTTCTGACCGATCAACCACTGAGGCAGGTACTCCATCGTCCCGACACTTCTGGGCGACTACTTAAATGATGCATTGAACTAAGTTAGTATGATATCACCTATCACCCTCGCACCGCCATCAAGGGACAAGCCATGGCTGATTTCATTGCAGAATTCACTACCAACGAAGATAAGGAGCAATTGGAAATAACAGAAGACATCAAGTGGAATCTCTTTGTGGATGGTGCATCAAACGAACAAGGCTCGGGGGCAGGTGTTGTAATAATCACTCCCAGGGGAAACAAGCTGCACTATGCTATAAGGTTGGAGTTCGCTACCACCAACAACGATGCAGAGTATGAAGCAGTGATAGCTGGATTAGAACTTGCCTTAGAAATCGGAGCCAATTCTTTGTGTCTTCATAGCGATTCTCAACTTATTGTTAATCAAATACAAGGAGAATTCCAAGCTCGAGAAGAACGACTCATAGCATATTTAAAGAAGACCAAGTTACTTCTCAGCCGATTGGACCACTACTTAGTCAAACACATCCCTCGGGAAGAGAACCAAGAGGCCGACGAATTGGCAAAGCAAGCAAGTGTGAGAGACAGCGCCATCTTCGGAGTAGTAACCATCTCAAAGCAACTGACCCCAAGTTTTGAGCAAGTGAATCTGATAGCTGCAACCGAAGAAGCAACTTGGATGACTCCCATCCGAGATTACTTACAAAGCGGCACACTACCCAACGGGCGTAACGAAGTCAAGAAAATCTTGAGGAAAGCTTCCCGCTACACAATACAAGAAGACATCCTCTATCGGCGCGGATTCTCTAACCCGTTATTAAGGTGTGTCGCTGGGAGGGAAGCCAAGGAAATCTTATCCAACATTCATCAAGGAAGCTGCAGAGATCACACCGGAGAACAAACTTTAGCAAAAAAGATACTCCGATATGGATATTTCTGGCCCAACTTAAGCAAGGACGCCTTAGATTTCGTCAAAAAATGTGACAGATGCCAGAAGTTTGCTAAGATTCCGCGGCTACCAACAACTGAGATTACACAGATGACCAGCCCTTGGCCCTTTGCAGTATGGGGAATTGACTTAATCGGCGAACTACCAATGGGCCGAGGCGGGGCCAAATATGCTATAGTGGCAGTCGACTATTTCACCAAATGGGTGGAAGTAGAACCCCTAAATAAAGTATCATCAGCGAAAGTTATTAACTTTTTGATCAAAAATGTTCTGTGCAGGTATGGAGTCCCATTCAAAATCATATCAGACAATGGACTTCAGTTTGACAGCGAGGAATTCGCCAACTGGTGCCGAGAGCATGGAATTCACAAAAGTTTCTCATCCATAGCGTATCCCCAGGCAAACGGACAAGTCGAAGCCGTCCACAAAATTCTGAAAACTCTAATCAAAAAGAAACTCGAAAAGTCAAAGGGCGCTTGGGTGGATGAAATCCCTACAGCACTGTGGGCCTATCGCACATCTTTCAGAACATCAACAGGGCATACTCCTTTCTCTTTGGCATACGGATCGGAGGCTATGCTCCCAGTTGAAACCATCGTGCCTTCCCACCGTAGGATCCACTATAACCCAGAAGAGAACGAAGAACTCCTTCACATGTCTTTGGATCTAATTGAGGAGAGAAGAAATGATGCAGTCCTCAAAGCAGCAGCCCACAAGCAAAAAGTGGCAGCACAATACAACTCCAAAGTCAAGCGTCGTACCTTACAAGAAGGGGATCTTGTCCTCAAGCGAATCTTCCCTCGCTCCGGAGCACTAGATCCAATCTGGGATGGACCATATGTAATTCATAAAGATCTCCACAATGGAGCTTATATTTTGTCAACAGTGGACGGAGAGGTATTCCAGAGGGCATGGAACATCCAACACCTCCGTCGATACTTTTCTTAACTGTACTACCCATATGAAGTGAATTAACAAAGAGAATTAGTGGACGTAGGCATTTTCACGCCGAACCACTTTAAAAAACCTTGTCTCTTTTTTAACTTGTCCCTTTATATCTTGGCTGCTTGTTAACTTTATCCTTTTCTGTTGAACAAAATCCTATGCATGTAGCATTTCCATTCAAAGCACTCCACAGCACAACTTCACCCGAGCAAGACCTAACAGGTACTATGCGAATCTATGCCCTCGTCAATGAGACACTTTTGCTCCAGCATCCCTCTGCTACGGGTTAACTCATTGCTCGCGATGGCCCTTAAAGCCAACTGTAATGAGCCGATTATAAGCCACCGAGAAGGCCGACTATAGCCGAGGCAGCTCATTACGGCGTTCGTCTCGTCGGCAACTGTGAACCGACTATAAGCCCCAACATAAGGTGTGGCCAGCCAGGGGCAGTTCACGGTTGACGATCGGCACCCACGCTAGCCGGCCACAGTAAATCGAATAATACCCATGATTACGGGCCATAATGACCCGGGTAGTTACCGTGCGCGATCTCGGCTCCGATGTGTCTTAAGTGCGGCTGTGGCAAAAAAGAATTAACTCCCCGCGGAGGCGTAAGATGGGTGACAAATGTCTCCAAGACCCACAGCTAGGGAAAGTGACTACAAAGCCCGTTTGCCACGAACTTAAGCACATCGAAGGCCTTTCGTGATTGGAAGTTTTACTATTTCTCATATTTCAATTTTACTTAAGAAACTTTTCTCCTATCCTCTGTAACAATCCCTGAAGTACAGGACACAGAACAAGAGACATTCGCTAATGGAAGCGGACACTCACAGCAAGATACGGGACCACATTCCGTACTCGGTCGCACAAGACATTCAAAGCTTCCATCTACCAGCAAAATATAAAGGGCGGTATTTCCTTCTTTCATGAGTAAACACGTGGCTATAATTTATTCACACCTCACGCTAACATTGCAAGTCATGAAATTATGTTTTAAACAAGAACCTGACATCAAACACAATTTAATTGCAAGAATATGCATAGCTATATTTCTCATACAACATGTCAAAATAGCAAAAACATTCAAAAGACAACAGAATCAGCTTAAGTTAAAGAATTACACGTCAAGAATAGAGCTATTTATTACAAGTAGCAAAAAATTACAACCTAAGAGTTACGTTACTGTTTTAAGACTAACATATACAACCATGTCAAGTCCACAAAAAAAATTCCAGGTCTAATCAAGGAGCCGGCTGCGTCGGAGTCTTATCCTTGTCCTGTTGCCCACCTATCCGGTCAGAGAAAGAATTCATTAGTGATAAGCAACCAAGTTAACGGAAAGACTAGAAAGGAAGACTTACCAGCATCTGCTCCTTGATCAACTTGATCATCATCCTCCACTTGCACACCTGCCTCCTCAGCTGCAAGCAATCGCATGCCCTCCTTCACCGCCACCTTCTCCTCCTTGGTAAACTGGGCGGTAACCGCATCCATCCTGAAGGCCACACCACCCTCCTTGTCTGCCTCAGCCTGGGCCTCCTCTAGAGCCCTGAGATAGATCCTAGCCATAACCCGGGGGTAATCATCCATCCAGGACAAGTACCCTGCCTCCAAGTACGGAAGTACATATCTTGGAACATCCCCTCCATCAGCCCCTCGTTCTCTTCAAACTCCCTCGTCCGGGCCTCAGAATCCGACAACCTTACGACGGTGGCATCTCTCTCCAATTGGTATCTCAAGCAGTCAGCCTGAAGGGATTTCCGCATCGCCTCCATCTCCTCCTTCAACTTGGCTTGAGCAAGCTCTGCGGCCTCAAGCTTCCCAGATAACTCCTCTATCTGCTCAAGATCCGCTTTCCGAACCTCATCCACCGTGGCAATGGCCATATCGATCCGTTCCTTGCAAATAGCCTCCATTTTCCACAGTTCGGCCCGGCTAGCCTCTTCCATAGTTTTCTTTAGTCGTCCGAAGGCGGCCTCGTGCTAAGAGATCTGGATGGCCTGATCGGCGAGTTGCTTGGCCTGGTCGGAAACCACTAACCGCAGTCTTATGTTGGCACTCCCAATTTCCTCCCCGACCTTGACCAGTCGGGCATGATGCCCCATCAACTTCCTGGTCTCCTCAACAACCCGGTCGATATTTACCTTAGCTTCGTCCCCTATAGCGACAATCCGAGTAGTAAGCAAATCAAGGTCCAGGGACTTGGCCTCATCAAGCACCCTTACCATAGGATTGCGAGGAAGAAGGTGCTCACCAGTAACCTCATCAAAAGAGATGTCATGAGATGCCGGGTCCAGGTCCGGATGACCCGCAAACGGATTGCGTACTAAGCCAGGATGATCTATTGGGATGACGGTTGGATTCTCAGACGGATGGGGGGAGGGCATAAGCTCGGTATCCTCCTCTGTAATGTCGTGAATAGGCTAGAGTGGGGCCAGGAGTTCAAGAAGAGGCTCAGACGAAGATCGACTCCTCTTCCTCTTCTGTATATCTTCTTCAATAACTCCGAGAAGAGGACGATAGCCGACTATGTCTCCCGGGCGGTTAGTAGAAGGCTTCGGCTTGGCGGGAGCTTTGAGGAGTTTGTATTGTTCGAGCCTGTGCCGAAAATTTGAGGTCTTGGCCGTTTTGCCCACTCCTGGAGTGAAAAACAAGTGTCACCAGTATGCATTAAGCCGTCATTCGAGAATAAAAAAGAACAGAGGGAAATTCACCTTGAACCGCAGAGGTTGCCTCAGTAGAAGCGCTCCCGGAAGATAAATCGACGCCGGTCCCAACTTTCTCAGCTTTCCTGGACTTCTCTGTTCCCTCCAAACCTTCAAAGGCTTGGCGGAAAGCGTCATCCGTCCACTCTTGCATCTCGCCTACTTGCCCAGAAGACAAAGCCCCGACACCGTCGCCACCTCCAGCGTTCTCTCCTCCATCTCCGCCTTGCTCCTCCTCCACATCTCCCTCCCCCGGGATATCTGGACATGTTCTGGGAGAGGGACCGTCAGATTTTTTGAGCTTCTTCCCCCCGGCAACCGGATGTTTCAGAAAGGGCCTCCTTTTGCTGCTCTTCGACTCGGCCCCTTCTTTAGCTTGGGCAGCCTTCTCTTCGGTCGTGTCCCTCTGCTTGACCACGGACTACTGTGGAAGGATCAAGTTGTGCTCCAAAAGTGTAGCGTTCCTGATCAGGTAAGCAGCCGACCTATCTCTTCCAATAATAGCTTCTATTTCTGCTGCCGTCTGAACCAAGTGATCATTCTCCACGACCGCAAAACCACCTGTCGCTAGCAAAAAATAAAAACACATAAGAAGGAGCATTGCAACTAGAACGGGAGTTAAAAATAAAGCTTTGACTTACATCCGGAGGTGAAGCGCCGAATAGAAACGGAATCATCCCTGACAAAAAACCATTCCTTCTTGAACATGCTGTACTTGGAGTATAGATCCAGGACAGGCTTAAAGGATACAGCCGATTCCAAGCTGATGTATGGAGACCCCTTCTTATAGCCTCTCAAGTTGTACAAATACCGGATCTCCCGGTTGGAAGGAGGACGCCCATATCTCCTCTGGAAGATGACGAAGAGACTCACCAGAATGGCATAGGAGTTGGGTTGAAGCTGGAATGGAGCTACCTTTAGATATGTGAGAAAGCTGACTACCCAGGTGTTGAGAGGCGGGATGGCACCACACATGCAATGGTATCTGCTGTAGGAAAAATATCCTTCAGGAGGATCATACGGCATCACTCCCGCATCCGGCAATAACATGCGCGCTCGGTCGATCCCGAAAGAGCGAGATATAACATCAAGTTGCTCGCCCTTGAGTGAGCTAGGGAAGCAATCAGGAGGCAAGTTAAGAAGTTCCGAGGACCGTATCCATCTACCAATGATCTCGGGGTGGGCCCATGACGGGCGGATCCTGGCTGAGCTGGGGGCACTAAGGAAGGCTCTTCTCTATCCTGAGATCTCTTTTTCTCTGATCGGGTTTCCACTCTTTGAGACATTTATCTGTAGGCACAAGAAAGTATATCGTTAAGACACATAAACTATGTAATCTAGAGTTTCACTGGTGATTCAGGTATAAAAGTCCATCCGGTAAAGGGTTCATTCAACACTTGGAATCGCCGAATTCATTCAGTAAGGCCCAACCAAGAGCTCATTCGGCATTCCAAATATGAAAGCCCATTCGGCATTCCAACTCTCGGACACATTCGGCGATCATACTCTCCAATACATTCGGTACTTAGACCCCTAAAGCCCATTCAGTAGTACAATATAAAAATTCATTCGGCGGCAAAGAGGTCTCACTTGGTTCGGCTAGCACTTTGATTAGGCGAAAATGAGAGTTTGATTCAGCAAAAGAGTTGGCTCGGTTAGTGAGAAATAACGAAGGCATGTGGTCCCTATTTATAAGCAAACCAGATGGCTCGGCGTCAAAGACCGGATGGGAATAACCACGCTAAAACAAAGCACGCCATATACAAGCATATGCCCTACTTTGGGGGGCAATTGTTGGGTGCATTTCCTACACACCACCGACCCAGGAAGAGGAGACCACCGGTCCAAATTAACTCCATCTTCATCATCACCGAATCAAACCATAAAGCACACCTACCGAACCAACATCCTTCTCCGTCGTCCACCGAACCAGACCTTGCTCGCTGCCGAACCAAAGTACACGAGCTCCACCGGTCCACCATACTCCTACCACTGAACCAAAGCTCCACCGGTCCACTCATCTCCTTCCACCGAACCAAGGTAAACCGGACCAACTCCACCAGGCCAGATTACATCAGCCCAGGCCCGCCGGCTGCTATACATATCCAAGACCCCTGCCCCCAACCTCACTCTATAAATAGAGGGGCAGGGGTACAACAATGGGGGACAAGTTGGAGAGCTCAAGCACGGAGAGAACCTTCAAACAACTTTCTTTTACTAGTATCGAAGCTTTGTACTTGTAATCTGAATTAGAAAGGAGAAATAATATATAAAGTGGACGTAGGCACATTCTGGCTGAACCACTATAAATCTGCGTGTCTTTTACAGTTTAGTCCCTGCTTTTCATATATTTGCATAATTCACCCAAATCATTGAGAACAATATAAAATCAATTAAATCATACGACTTTGAGGTGTTTGTCCATTTTTTGTTCAAACAGTAGATAAAGGAGAATCAAACTAATGATGATTGAATTTGATTATGGTTGAATTTCGGTATAGTTTGGGCATATTTTGATTTAAAAAATGAGAGAGTAGGAGGGGGAGAGATGAATAAGAAAATTATGATTAAAAATTCGTTTTGAAGTCCGGTATTTAGAGAGGAACAACTGTCATATCCATTCGTGAAGAGATACGATGAAAAGACACTTCTTTGAAATTTAAATTTTGAAAAAATCGGCCACTATGTCGACATACATACATAGAGTATGTCAACATACTCTTTTTAAAATTTAAAAATACTCTAAAACATTATTTTGAAAACTCGTTGTTTTGTAAAATATTTTGATACACTGTAAAATCAATTAAGCTTAGTTTATACATACTTTAATCATAATAAAACTTAATATAAAAATTTTGAAAATTTTACTATACTGTAAATAATATATATATATATATAATTAATATAATTATTACTTATTAAAGTATAAACAAAAATTCAATATATATATATATAAACTTAGAAACACTAAAATAATATCTTTATAAGTATAAGAGATTGAAAATCATTTTGAGAAATATTTTGAAAAGAATATTTTAAAACCAGGATATTTGAAAAACAATTTAAAACAAAATTAGAGAAGGAGAGAGAGATCAGGAAAGTGCTATCAAGGTTTTAACATAAATTTTATGACTCTACAACTTATCCAGAATATCTCGAAATTTTGAACTCTTCAATACTCATGAGTCTTCATTCTCCAACTCTTGAAACTCTATATCAGCATCTTGATACTACTCTTGATACTGTACAGTCTTCTTAATCAACACATGTCTAATATCCTACACTATGTACTATATATAACTTGATAAAACATTAGTATTTATATTTTATATAACGTCTATAGTTGTTATCATCAAAACCAATACCTAAGGTACTAACAGATATATACGAGGGCGTATTTTTTATTTTTATAAAAACGTATTGTGTTAATTGGTCTACTGAGTTGTTTATGAATTCTAGTCGAGATGTGGGATGCCACGGTGTCGATAGGGATTTCTAAACACTTGAAAAAGGCAAACGAATACGATATTGATTTTTGAAAATTTGGTAAATGAAATATTTTACCTAGGATTATATATTTTATATATAAAAAGGAATAATTTTAAAATTTATATAATTATTTATAATGTTTATTTGGTAATGATAATGTTTATTTATTATCATTATTGTTTGATTTGTCATGTTGAGATAGTTTAGAAGCATTGAATATTGTTTGTTGGTTGCTAATCTGTACACAACTAGTTTTTATGCATTTCTTATTCTGATAATTAACCCCTTGTGAATTAAGT
Organism: Allium fistulosum; assembly: GCA_030737815.1. NCBI lineage: Eukaryota > Viridiplantae > Streptophyta > Magnoliopsida > Asparagales > Amaryllidaceae > Allium > Allium fistulosum. The sequence continues at coordinate 908,238,047 of CM060903.1, forward strand.
TTCACAATTTGACTATAAGTTGTTTGGTGAAAAGTTTAAGTTAAAAGTCATCTTTTAATAATGTTGATTTAAAGGTAAAACTTTTAATATAAGTTGTTTAAATTAATCCAAATGGGAAGATAAGACATTTAGGGGATAAATTTGTATTATAATAAAGGAGAATTATTATAATATGAGATAAGTTTATATAAAGGAAACTCTACGTGAATTTTGTTTATAAAATGTGTTTTAAAAAGGATTTTTGAATTGAAATTCCGGAGTTGTTTGAAAATAATTTCAAAAGGATTTTTGAGAAAATTAATGGAATATTACTTGGAAGTATTTATGAAAATAAATATTTAAAAGTGAAATTATACAAGTATAATTTATAAATAAAGATTATAAAAAAATTGATTTAGGCGGAGAATTTGAGAACTTAAATCCAGGTTTATTCGAAAGTTGTTTTCAAAATTTTGGAGGAAATAATAATAGTAATATTTAAAAGTATTTGTGTATAGAATTATTTTAAAAGGATTTTAAAATAGATAAGAAAGTACTAAACTCACTTATGTCATTGGAAAATAATTCTAATGATGACTGCAGCATCATTGGCGTTTATTTTTAGTTTCATAGTAAGGGAAAACGTTACCATAGTAATTTATATATGGTTGATGTGGTAAAAAAACTTGTTTTAAACTCCAAAAGTATGAATTGATATATAAAAGGGAGATATGTATATTATTATTATTTCAAAAAATGATTTGGAATAAGAACCGAGTATTTAGTTGTTAGTTTCCTTAAAGGAGACTAATTTAAAATAAAAGGAATTTTGGATAATAATTTGATAAATAAGAAATTTGAACTCTTGAATAGAAAAGAGATAATTTAACTCAAGTTTTTTTAAATGGGTTAAATCGGATAGGAAGGTTTAATAAGCATTGTTTTATTAAAGCCATAGTTTTGTTAGTCATCTAAATTATGTAAACTATTTGGTAATATTGGACCAACCAGTAAACATCTTTCCTAAGAACACTCTAAGGCAAAAGGTCGAAGTAGTCGACTCATTTTTAAGACCCATATTTTGTTTGAGCCTCCATTTGAATTTTGAAAAATAAGAATAAATAATAATTAAATAAAATTTTAAACAGATATTTCATATATACTCATAGGATGTAGAGGAGTGTTATACTAGTAAATAAGAGTAGTATAAGTTTTAATCTAATGTTTTATAAAGATGTGACTTTATAAAATGTTAATAAACTTGAATGAAAATTTATGAATTAATTCATAATAATTTAAGTAATGAATGAAATACTATAAATGAGAATGAATGTGATTTAGAAAAGATTGTTATAATTAATAAACCAATCGAATTAAGTAGGTAAGTTATACGCAGATTGTTATATTCACACGGTTCTTGATCTAGGATTCGAATACATAGCTTCGGGGTGATTCGCACCAGTCCGAAAAAGGATATCTCATTTAATTCTTGTCACCGAATACTTGATTTGGATTCTCGATATGATACTAAGGTTTTCTATCATAGTATATGGCTATGCAAGGACAACAGAGGTTTCTAATCGAGGAACCTGATCGGAAATAAAAGTCTATGTATCTGAGCAAGTAGTCGGATCAAATATTACGTATGGATGATTTATGTATATCGTATGGGCTTGAGTATATTTGTATATTACATTTGGTTGCTTAGGAAATTATCTATATCCTTGGACGATCGATAAAAAATATAAACCTAAATGTAATCCAAAATCATGTTTGATGGTCAATTTACATTTTAAATAGTGTTAAGTGATAATATATTCCTTTATGGAATTTGATTCGATTGATAGTGTGATTTTTTTAGACTACGGTTTATAAAACTGTTGTTTGTTAGGACTTAAATCCGGGTACTTTTGGAAAAATACGACTTTGAAAGAATCAGTGAAAAGAATAATAATATTATTACTTTGAAAATTTTGGTGAAGTATTATTATTTCATGTTATTTGAAAAGAGTTTTTATGAAGTGGTTTTTCAAATATTTTTGGTTATGACTAACGTTGGGCAATTGGGAGTTTTCCGATTTGAAAGCCTCACTAGGTATATTTGTTTTCCCTAACTGTTGTTTTAGGAGGAACTAGAATACCACTGCATACTCCATATTGTTATGATTCTAGAGTTGTACGTTTCGGTAGAAAGAGAACCCTCCTTGTTGTAATCAATTTTGGTTTTGATTTGTTTCTCTTTGGAGGAATTTGAAAATATATGTTGAATATAAAAACCGAGCATTTAGTTCTAAAATTTATCTTTTGAAATGATTCGATGCATACTAATGTATTATAGGATAATTTGTTCACTTTTGGTTGCATATGGTTGCTATCTTGTTTATGTTGCTTGGGTATTTGCCTTTTGTTAGCATGTTTCTCTTTTGAGTTATGTAAGTACAGGTAAGTGAGAGGTTTCTACTTGATTTCTTGTGCATCGGCATTCACATCCAGATAGTAAATTGCTTGCAAAATAAAAGTCAAACGCAAAAAGGTACGTAGTAGATTTAGAAATTGAAATTAGTTGATAATTTTATGCCATAGATATGGGAGGCCGCTTGGCTTTTGTTTTCTTTTAATTGGTTTGGGCTCATAGTGGCGACTTGTAGTTGTCCCGATCGAGCTCCGCAAAGGAGACGCTGACGAAATTTTTTTGTAACTTTAAGAGATTTAAAATTTAACAATCTGTTTAAACGAACTAATTTTAAAAGTTTAAGGGTTTTGAAGCATTTTTTCCTACTTTGGGAATTTCGGGGACAAAATTCTATTAAGGGGGAGAATGTAACATTCCAGAATTTTATCGTTGTTGATTTTAAATATTTAATTAATTTTAAATATTTAAATAATCAGTATTTAAAAATATAAATATCTTATATTCAAATACAGGTATTATTTAAATAATTGAATTGAGAATTAAATATTTGAGTTGTAAATTAAATATTAATTAAATGGATTTAACAGCTTTATTTAGCTCCTTTTAGTTAATAAATAATAAATGGTAAATTCATTTTGTAAATTTATTTGCAATAATAAATAGTACGAATATATAATAAGAAAATTAACTATTAATAAAACAACTTGATTTTTATTATAGTATTTTTAATTGAATTTATTAGATTTTTCCATAACTTTTAATCTATAAAATATTTAAATTTGTCGATTGACGATTTTACGACAAACATGATACTTTTGAAATTTCACAGAACTAAATGATCTGTACATTTTATTGTTGGTGATCGTATTGCATTTTGGTGCACGATCATATTTTTATTTCTGTCGTTCGCAGTTCGTACATGGAAGGGATTTTGGGTAGCGGAGTACCAGAAAACTCAAATTTTAAAACCTTTTAAATAATCAAATCAAATTCAAAAACAATTGACGGTGATGCTACGTTGGATTGGAAAATATTGGTTTACTTGTAAAAGTTTTTTAACTTAAGAAAAACTTGATTATCTTGGGGATAAAAGAGTTCATTTGATTTGAGGTAAAGGGAATTTGGTTAGTATATAATTAAATCAAAACTTACTTTTCATTTTTAATTTTCACCTTTTCCCTCTCTTCCCCATTTTTTTCAACTTCAGTAGATATAAAAATGGTCGCATCAAATAAAATCAAAATCCAATGAATGCTTAACTAAAAATCTTGTAGTCGGCTACATGAAGTTCGGAGAAGGCCAGGCTTCGACTTGGGGTAGGCAAGGATAGGCGCGGCTGTGCTTGTCAATGTTGGAAATGGAGGAGCCATCCTTAGGGCTCGTGATTGTTAGAGTTATAGCCGTCAATGGTCGAAATGGAGGTCGTCGAAGTGTTTGCTATGTCGAATAGCACTATCCCCTTTTTTATGGCCTACGGTCTTGGTTTGCAACTCGTGACATTTCCAAGTCACGAGGCTAGGGCTCATGGACGCGCTCCAGAAGGTGATGTCGAGTTGAACTTGGTGATGATGGGGAGGTAGAGCATCTGTAGTGGAGTTGATCGGAGCAAGCGGTGTTTGATTTTGTCGAGTGGATGAGGAGATATGGGTGGTCGAAGGTGTGACCATGGTGTGCATTTCAGTGTTTCATCCGTGTATAAGGAAGAGCGCGTGAGAGGGAAGATGGATTTAAAAATAATGAAGGTTGATTAGTTTTAAGTTAAGTAATTAATATTCTAATTAATTCGGAAACTTATAAAATTTATATCTTGCTCGTACGAGGTCGGATTGAGACACGGTTAGTTGCGTTGGACTTGTAGGAACGTTAGCTTCATGATGGAATTAGTTTGGTCGAGGATGGAGCTACATAATTCGATTTTAAACCAAACCGAAATGTGAAAGTGTACGCTAGAATTTCGGTGTGTTTACTCACCTTTGAATAAATTATATAATATTTGTGTCATTATAGATTAATTGTTGAATGTTTGGATGATAATTTATATTATTATTATTTTTCAATTTTAAATTCCTACATAAAAAAGTGGATGACATAAATAACCATTTAGTTGCAGGGAACAAAAATAAAAGAAAAGTCGGATTGTACGTAGCGAATAGGTCGCAGCGAAACACTTCGAAATACACATTCACATGTGTAATTTACAGGGAACTTTTGTAGAGAGACCCTAAGGGGTTTTTCGCTAATATTTATCTATTTACTTATATTTTTATGCTGCTTATATTGTTGTTTGGTTAAAATATTTTTGACATACCGTTTGATTCTATAAGTGTCGCTACAGCGACTATCGTTGTACCATCACTTATGAAATATCATCCCCTTAAACCCTTGTTGTGTGTTGAACCTGAGCTTGTATTTTTATAAAGTAAATGTTTGGTCGTGTTTTTGCACTTTAAAAATTGTTTAAACCATATTTTCAAGTATTTTGAGAATTTAGAAAATAAAGGACAAGTGTTGATTAAAAATTTATAAAAAGGGAGTCATATATTTTATTAACTATCGTTCGGGATAATTAACGTTGTTTTAAATTTATAAAGAGATTATAAATTTGATTAATTATCTTTTGATATAATTAATTTCAAATTAAATTATTAAAGATTATAAATTGGATTTAATTATCTTTTAGGATAATTAATGTTGTTTAAATTTATAAAGGTTATTTACCTTAATATTTTATAAATTCTTTTCAAATGAGTTTGTATAGATTGTATAAGTTTTTGAAAAAACTTTGAGGGTTTAAATATATTTTTAATTATTATTTAATTATAATAAAGTTAATTAATAAATTTATTAATAATGTTTAAGGTAATTAATTGATTTAGTAAAATCGATTGAAGTTAATTAATTGGTTTAATAAAGGTTTTATAGTTAATTAATCATTTTAATAATGATATTTAAGATGAATAAATCATTTTAATAAATGATGTTTAAAGTTAATTAATTGGTTTAAATAAAGGTGTTTAAAATTAATTATCTGATTTAATAAAGGTGTTAAAAGAAATTGATTTATTTATTAAAAGAGCTATAAAGTTGATTAATTCTCTTTCAGGATAATTAATGTGGTTTTAATTTTTAAAAATATTTTAATTGATTTATTATCTTCCGGGATAATAAATTTTGTTTGAAATTTATAAATGATAGTTCGCAGATGAGAAAAATCCTTTAAAAAGAGTATTTTTTTAAGAGTATTTTTAAAGTGTTTTATAAATATTTGTGATGTGAAAACTAAGCATAAGTTTAGTTTTAAAAGTTTTGATTCGGTTACGGAAATGATAAGAAATTTAATTTTTCGTATTCCGATATCGCTTATATGGAAAGGATTTAGTCATACTCTTAGCACTAAACGTCGAGGTATGTATACTCGTCCCTGTCTCGAAAGTTAAAAATGTCATCAAAGCGATGCCTAGAGGTAACACTGCCTTCACTGGCCTGACTTCATTTTCAACCAAGAAATAGTATAAGTTTTGAAATCGACGAGTAGTGATAAAGATATGAGATGCACTGTCCATATAAGACCGTTTTTAATTATCCTCGATGGTTGATTTACTAACTATTAGTTCAGCTTTCTTCTTTGAGTATCGTCAATTTAAGACGATTTGTTACTCATTGGAGCATTGTTATCCTTTGTCAGAAATGACTAAAACTAGAAAGCGAGTGGGTGCCATATCATGGGGGGTTGCTCCCATTGGGTATTTTCACATCTACTTTAGATTTGGTCTTGGTAGCATACGTGTGGAGATGTGAAATACTCGGTAAGGTTGGCTGGGTCCGGCTTGGAGTTCCCGAGAGGTGTCACAGAGTATATGACCCTCTCATGTATATTTTCTGGAGATATACTTTTGGTAAGGGTGGGCGCACCCTCCTGGTCATTGTTGGAAAATTCATTTCCTTGTTGTTGATTCAAATCTTTGAATTGTTTTCTTAATTGCACCGAGAAGTGGTTGGGGTTCTTCTCGATGTTTAATTATTTCCATCCATCCTTTAAGTTTGGGTTGTGTCCTTATTTATACTCATCCAAGTTTGGGTTTTGTTTTAATTTGCTTCCATTCATTCATGTGCAAAAGTTGTTCTTATGAGGTAAAAACCCATTTAGCATTTAGTGGCATGGTCTTATAGAATCGTATTATGTTCATCACATTACTTGAGTTTTCTCACGTTGGTATTTCCAGACTGATCTAGCTGTTATTTTATTATAATGCTCGTGTCAGACCGAGTATTTTTCTAATTTGTCGTTGGTGCAACATGGAGCTCATGGAGTGGAGCTGGATGTTTAACTGTTATGGTACTTTATTTCTGTTATATTATTATATATACCCATAGCAATTATAAGGTCGGGAATTTATAACTGTCCAGGCCGATGAGGTTTGTTTTTTACTTTGATTTACCTTGTACAATTTTACTATTTTTGTTATATTATATGTTGTCATTCCACTATGAAATCTCATTTCCCCTGCTCTTTCTATGTTGTTCCTTTTCTTGTTTCCCTAACAATCTGCACTTTCAATGATTGGATGTTTGGCATTGGAATACCGTGGATGTATTTGGTGCTGACTTTCGATAGTCAAAAAGGCTAGTTGTTACACAAACCTACTACCTTGACGACTTAGGGCCTACCTATGAATCCATGCTAACAATCTCAATGGTAATGTCCCATATGCACCGCGCCGAACATCCGCAAATAGTGTCATGGCCGATTTGCCCATTTACACCAAGGAACCTTCCGTTAGTGCCGTAATTATGCATCGCATCGAGCATCCACAAATAGTATTTAGGCCAAACTGTCTGCATACATCGAAGAACCTCCTATTAGTGACATGTGCTCGGCATACCATCATGTTCGAACCGCTCTCGTATCGAATATGCCCTCAAGATAAACAATGTCTATGTCTAATTACCCACGTACATGTTTGCTTCAGTTCAGTGGCATCCAAAAGTTAAGGAAATAGGAACTAATTTTTTGTAGTCGTACAGTTATTATAAATAATCTGGGCCATAGGCCGAGGTTCAACCTGTGCTTGTACGTCAATAACCAATCGACCGCTGTATCTTAGCGGTCGACCGCTTGCTGTTGACCGACTAAGGTGAGCCGTCGATCGGTGGATTTTAATTTCACCAGCCAGTCGTAAATTATTTTATGATGTAAATTTTTATTATATTGTTATTTTTGTACTTGCTCTGATCTTATTATCATCATTCATCTCATCTATAATTCAAATAGATTTTTGTGCATAAACATAATTTTGTTTACATGAATTTAAACTATTAAATTTATGATATGTGTGTGTGTTTACACCATTTTGTACAAAATCACTATATATCTCCAACTAAGGTTTTATACATATTCAAATCTCAAGATCACGTCGGGTAAATAAGAGGTTATTCAACTTTGCTTTATTTATTTAATCCAAGTTCTTATCAATATGGGTCTATATGGTTTATAGGGAATTAACCAAGTCTACATTCTCTAATATATATATATATATATATAATTCACATTTTCCCTCTTTTTTTTACATAAAGGAGCTTGATTTATTTAAGATAAACTTTGACAAGGAACTATTAACTCAAATTAAAAGAAATCAATTTTAGATAAAGTAAAAATATAAATAAATTAAATTGCTTATGAAACAACATCGTTTAGTAATCACCTACTTACCTCTTAAAGTTCCTTTTCCTTCATATCTTCCCTTCAATCTTCTCTTCTTCTTTATTTAGTGATTCCCTTTCTTTAGTTTGACTTTATTTTGAATTTTACCTTTTTTTTGTTTAGAATTTAGAGGAGGCGGAGAGAAATTGAAGAGAAGGAAAATTTGAACGTACTATTATTGGCTAGACTAGGGTATCAAATAAGAACAGTGGAGGGTTACATCCTTATTTGTAGCTACTAGAATAGATAGTAACCATTGGATTAATATTATAATCCAGGCCATTCAGGGCTAGGCTAACCCTACTTGACGTACGTCAACAGGTCGACCGGCCAATAGGAGGCGGTCAACCATTAGGGGGTTGATCGATTAACATTATTTTATTTACCGTTAACATTCTTTCTTAATTTATTTCCTTTTAACATGGTTTGAATTATATTTGATTTTAAATCTTTAAACGTTAAAAAATTTCCTGTTTGAACTCTGATCACGAAACTTAATATGTGAAAGTTGTCCAAGAAATCATCACGAGCACAATGGTGTAAGTTTCGTAGCCAAATTCTGACGTTTTCTCAACTTCCTTTTTTCCTATTAATTAATTCCTCTTAAAAAATTCTCTGTTAATTTTTTTGGGGTGTTATAAGAAAAGTGAATGCCACTTCTTCTCAAAGACGAGACACTAAAATAGGAACTTTCTAAATTATCTAAAGATGTATAGAGGAAAGGAATATGATTCTTCTCTTAAAGGTATTTTCCATATAGAAAATTGTTTATATATAAGTGTTTCTTGTTGCATTTTAGATACCAAATATGGAGCTCATATTTGTAATTATTTATAGAGACTTATGAGCAAGAGGACCGTGATAAGAGGAGCATGGAATTCCAAGTTTAAATGGAGCTATTGTAGTTGCTGTTGCGGTGGGAGAATACCATGTGAAGCTTGCTAATGGACACGATTGAATTTTATCTAAACATTATTATGTACCAAACTTTATTAGTGGAATAATTTATGCTTCCTATTTAATGGAGTACGGGTATAGTTTTATTTGTGATGATAATATTATGAAACTTGTTATGGTAATAAAACTGCTTGTTTTGGTACTTTGAGTGATGGCATTTATATATTTGGTAACAATCATGTATTTGTTGTTGAAATAATAATGAACCTAAACTAAATGATACTTACCTTTGGCATTGTTGACTGGGCCATGTAAGTAAGATGCACTAAGAAACCAAGGATTTCTACCATTATTTGATACATGTACATCATGTCTTAAAGGTAAAATAGACAAGTAACTATTCATTGGAAGCAATGAAAGAGTTGATGAACTCTTAGGACTAGTACATATTGATGTATGTGGTCCTATGTCTACAAATACCGAAGGTGAAACCTCTTACTTCATTACATTCACTGATGATTTATCTAGATAAGGATATGTGTATCTTATGAAACACAAATTAAAGGTGTATAATAAATTAACAAAATATAAAAACTAAGTAGGACACTTGACGAATAGGAAAGCTAAATTAGGTTTATAATGAATTAATAAAATATAGAAACAAAGTTGAACACCAAACGGATAGGAAAACTAAATTACTTCGATATAATTGAGGTGATGAGTATATTGAATACATCCATGAGTATCTAAAAGAGAATCAGATTCTCTCTCAAGTCACTCTTCTATATATTCTCAACACAGTGGTGTTGTGGAAAGGAGGAATCAAACTTTGTTAGACATGGTTCAATCGATGACGAATGACATTGAGCTTTCTCTTTTCTTTTAGGAATATGCATTAGAAACTGTAGCATATATACTGAATAATGTACCATCTAAATTTTGTTCCTAAAACCTTATGTGAGTTATGGACTGGTAAGGAACCCCACCTTAATTACCTTAAGGTATGGGGTTGTATAGCTAACATTAAGAAGTAAACCCCAATGAACTTGAGGCAAGATCGGTTTTGTGTAAGTTTGTAGGGCACCAAGAAATCCTAATGGATACACATTCTATCATATTGAGGAACGGAAGGTGTTTGTTTCAAGAAATGCCACCTTTTTGAAAAAGGAACTTATTTTACATGAAATTAGTGGTAGTAAGTAAACTTGGATGAAATCCAAGAAACTTCTGTAGAAACCGAATATTTAGATAGTAATTCAGCACCTATAGAAGATACATAACCACTTAGAAAGTCTAGTAAGTAATATCGTTTACTGACAGGTTTTTCATTAACTATGAGAACGTGAATTGCATCATTCTTGTCGATGATCTCCTCACATAGCAACAAGCCTTGGAGAGTAAAGACTCTACCTTGTGGCATGATGCGATGAAATCTGAAATGGATTTGATGTACAAAAACAAAGTTTAGGCTTTGGAAAATGTCCCCAAATGGGTGAAACACATCGGCTGCAAGTGGATCTTTAAGAAAAAGATCGGCATTGATGGAAAGGTAGAGACCTATAAAGCAAGGTTGGTGGTGAAAGATTTCCAACAAATTCAAGATGTGGATTATAACGAAACGTTTTCACAACTTGCCATGCTTAAATCAATTCAGATTCCACTTGCAATTACTACTTATTATGACTTTGAAATATAGCGGATGGATGTTAAATTAGTGTTTCGAAATGGTGATTTAGAAGAAACAATTTATACGTTGCGGCCAGAGGGTTTCAAAGTCAGCGGGAGTGGTAGTGGGACATGTAGACTCTTAAGATCAATTTATGGTCTTAAGCAAACATCTAGAAGTTAGAAAAAAAATGTTTTGACAAGACAATCAAATAGGTTGGTTTCAATAAAAACACAAAGGAGGCATGCGTATATAGGAAAGAACATAATGGTGTTATGACATTCTTACTCTTACCATTGTTGATTTATTATTGATCGGTACCAATATGCCTATTTTAATATCAATGAAAGCTTGACTGTCCAATAATTTCTCGATTAACAATTCAGGAGAGGCATCCTTCATACTAGGTATTAAGATCTATGCACATAGATCGAGAAGGTTATTTGGGTTGTAACAACTCGTAAATTGAACAATAATTAATTAAAAAGAGATTAATTGAAAGAAATAATTAAAGTTGAAAATAGAATTTTTACAAACATAGAATTTGGCTATAAAACTTGCAACGTTGCATTCGTGGCGATTTTCTGATCAATTTTCATATATAAAATTCTACGATCAAAGCTCAAATGAAAAGGTTATTAATATTTGATGGTTTCAAATCATAAATAATTTTATATGTAATTAAGGAAATATATATAATTAATTAATGTTAATTAACGTTAGCAGATACTTAACATGCAAGAAAAATAAACGTCAATCAGATTAGATCAAAATTGTATAAAATAATGTTTAACAGGAAACAAATGAACAATTAACAAAACAACACAACTGATCGACCCCTTATTGGGACCAGTCGGTTAATCGGTGGTAGCATAGCGGTCGACCGGTGATGCTATGGCGGCTGTGTATTAAACCTAGGTCAAACGGCCCTGATTTAATATAAACTAATCTAACAGTTGGTATTGATTTGAACCCTTATAAATACGAGCCTAGCCCCACACTTTTCTTCTCATATTTTCTGAAGCAACTGTAAAGTTCTACCATTTTCTTTTCTCCAAAAATTCTAAAATATGTATAAACTGTAATATATATATAAGTGGGGAAAATTGGAGGATAATAAAGAAGAAGAATATGAGGGAATCAAATTGCCAAAGCCAAGGTAAATAGTAAATATAAATCCAAATCTATATTAAATTCAAATCTCTTTTTGATCCAAAAATCTAGTAAATATGTATATGCTTTTGATATATATTTTGTTAGACAGGGAGTCAATCAGGAATAGTGGATTTAAATTTAGAGATTTTGAAAGCGTAGAGGTAAGTGGAAAATTATATATTTTTATATAATATTGGATTTATATCGTTGTTAATATGTTTTTTATATGCCTAGATATAAATTTTGGAGTTGTAGGCTTAAATATACATATGCAATGAATTTTGAGAAGCATGCCTACATATTCTGTAAATTGCTAACTTTGATTAAATATTGCGTATACTTAAATCTAGAAAGTAAGAGTGAAAGTAGTCCCTAAATTTATGAGATAATTCATTAAGGGGATTGTATAATAATTCCAAGTTTGTTAGTTGAATATTATATGTTAGTAAACATGAATTGGAAGTTGTTATAAATTGGACTGGGATTTGAGTAGTATTTTAATTCATTGGAATGAAATGTTTAGCAATGTGAATTTCTATAAATTATCCAGTTTATAATCATTTATAAAAGTGTATGGTTTGAAATAACAAGGAATATGCATAAAAGAAAGCGATGTACAAAATAGGGATGTTTGCCATACTTTGTACCATCTATTTCAAGAATAATAGAAAAGATAATTCCTCGTAATTCCAAATATAACACAAGTCCTCCTTTAGATAGTTTATGGAAAATTACAGTGTTGACATTTCCTTAAGAATAAACTAAAGTACTGTAAGTAGAGATAATAAAAATAATTAAATTGTCAATCTAACATACACGATTGAAGATGATTTAGGTAATAACCAATAAGCAATTGAATATAAATAAAGCGATGAGGAATTAAGAAGTTACAGTAATCAAAGAAAGATAGTTTATAGTTAAAAGTGAACAATAAGATATATCTAATAGTGTTAAGTGGAAGTTAAGCAGTAAAAGATATTTATTCTATCAAATTATAAATAAGTGGTAAATGGCATTAATGAAACAAGAAGTAAGTTATGTAAGAATAACCGAATACCAACAGTTAAATATAAGAGGTGTAGCAATTCAATAAAATTTATATAGCCTCAAGTATGAGTTTATGACGGGTATGAATTATTCGACCTAACTGATTACTTAAATGAATTAAGAATGACGTAGTCATTAGTAAGGGTTTTAATGCATGGTCAGTAGTGTTGCACAATAGAAGTCTGCCCACCGAAAGGGGTTACCAGCAGTTGTGCATACATCCTACTGATGTGAGAGCGAGACATCTCTAACTATAGGACCTATGGGAATATATGTTCATGCATAGATGAAGGGAATATACCAAAGTAGGGTTCGCCTCAGTTGAAGTGTTAAAGGGCCAAGTAGGGTCTACTTCAATCCTTATATGGGGTATGAGTTAAGTAACCAAGTGGGCATTTCCTTGATTACATTAGGCAATCTAAATAGGACGGTGAATGAAGGCTCGATGCTATGTCAATAAGGTTGGTACCATATGTGAGGAGTAGGGATGTACACATAGGTCGGGAGCGTCATTAGACCTGGAGCGGTCGGTAAAAAGACTCAGGTTATGCCTATACAGACTACACCTCCTTCTAGTGTAGTACAGAACATGCACTGCCTCAAAGTTGTTTGTTAGTTAGTTTGTAGTTAGGAGGCAAGGCTAGATAACCCAAAGATGAGTCTTTAAGACGAGGTAGAATACAGCTAAATAGTTGTAAAGCCGTTATTAGGCACTAATCGGAAGATCCTCGGTGTATCCGGGAAATTCGGTCTAGATATAGATGGTGGATATCTGGTGCGGTTCAGAGTTACGTATACTAGCGGGGAATATATCCTGGTCTATAGGGGGACTGTGGTACTTATAATATATATATGTACACACACAGACATGCATACATATATATACATGAGTATGTAGTTATTGTATACCTCGAGTAGGTAGGGTGTATCGTACGTGTACATGAGGTCAAGACGACTAAGCTTAACTAATAGACATAAACATGTAATGTAAAACAATCGGCATAAACTACTATTATGGATAAAGCATATAATTTACCAGCCACTAGAACATTGTTCTGACTCCCTCCTCATTAAAACCCACAAGAAAGATTTAAAGGGACACGTACTGGTACAAGGCGGGAATGATGGAAGGAAATATTCCCTTATTCATAGTCTACACTAACAAGGGCACTAAATACTAGAGGTATCAGTCTTGGTCAATAATTATGTGTTTTATTATATTTATTTATTTCGATGTGAGTTCTTATCGATAGTCTCTGGTATATTTTTGTCTGTTATAGGATAACAAACACCAATGATTCATACTCTAGTGGACTTGAATTTTCGATTTAGCAAAAATTCAGACCCACTTAGGTGCAGGTTGCCACATGGGTTATCCCAATCAATATACATAGATACTATACTAAGATGTCTTAGTATGGAAAGTTCAAAGCACGGGAATGTTCTAGTATGGCATGAAATTGTCCTTTCTATGACTCCCTATTTACGGATGATGAAAGACGGTGGATGAGTCGGATTATTGATGCTTTAGGAATAGGATCCATCATGTACACTATGCTATGTAGTAGTTGGATGTCACTTTTGTACTAGGTGAAGTTAGCCGATATCAGTCAAATCCAGATTGGACCGCAGTTAAGATCATCCTTAAACTGTTTGAGAAATACTAAGGATTTGTTTTTCATGAATGGAAACTGTGAACTCCTTATGAAGGCGTACTCAAACTCGAGTTTTTAGAGTGATATTGATGATAGCAAATAAGTCTTAGGTTTTGTGTTTACCCTCAATGGAAGGGCTGTTAAATGAAAAGGTTCAAGTAAGAAGTTATGGCTGATTCAACCATAGAGGCTGAGTATATCGCTTTGAATGACGCCCTAACAGAAGCAGCATGGATGCGTAGATTCATTAAGGTGCTAGGAGTGATCCCAAGCATTGATGGTCTAATGCTCATGTATTGTAACAACCCAAAAATTTTAACATTTCGAATGAGAATATTTAATTTATTTAAATATTCGAATTTTATTTGAATTTAATAGATAATAATCAAAACACTTTTTATTAAAATGACTTGATTTTTAATATTATGTTTTTAAATGGATTTATAGGACTTTTCCATAGTTTTTAATTTGAAAAATATTTAAATTATCCTTTGACGTATTTTATGGCAAAGGTTGGTATTTTTGAAAACAAAAGAGAATAAGATAACAAGTGTATTTAAAACCGTGGTTATAAATTTCAAAATGGTTTATATTTCAAATCAAAACATATTCATTTAAACCATTTAAATATGAGGTCATTATCCTTTCAAATCAAATATTCAATTTCCAGAATTTTAGCATTTCCTAAGTTCATTCAATGAATTAAAACAATTTCAAAACATTGTATTTTAGCATTCATAACACTTAGAAAATGTTATAGTTCTTATAGTAGCATTTCAGAAAATTAATCTTTTAGCAACAGCAGCACTTAGAAACTGCTACTTGTAGATATAATAGTATTTCAGAAAACAGTTCAATTCAGAAATAGTAGCACTTATAAAATGTTACAGTAGTTATAATAGTAATTCAGAAATACAGTTCATTTCAGAAACAGCAGCACTTATAACTGTTATAGTAGATACAGTATTAAATTGAAAACCAATACATTTCAGAAACAATAGCACTTACAGAACGTTACTGTAAGTATAGTGGTAATTTGGAAAACACTACATTAAAACCACAGCATTTCTGAAACACTACAATTACTGTTATAAGTTTATTATAACAATTTAAAACAATATATTTTCAACTTTTCTCATTTTAACTTATCAAACTTATTCCACTTTTCAAAATTATTTATTTGGATATTACGTAACTTATAATTTTAATAAAATAACATTTTATTTAATAAATATCCAATTAAATTATAATTCGTTCATTAAGTCAAATTTACATTATAATTTGCTTAACTTTTCATTTTAACAAACAAATCTTAATATTTCTTTCTTTTAAAATATCCATTTCATAGCTAAAATATTTTAATTACTAAGTTAAGTTTAAAATTCCATTTTTAATCAAATTTCAATTATTAAGTTAAATCAAATTTTAAATTTCAATTTAAACCATTTATCAACTTATAAAATTTTAACTTTTAGAAAATCACTATTTAAATCCAATTTAAGTTAAAATTCATATTTTTTTTAAATTTAAAATACTTAATAATTTTTAGAAAATCATTTTTAAATTTAACCACGGGTCTGTATAATATTTTCTAACCTAGGTCAAGTGATACGGATAATATATCATTTCAATCCGTAATAAATTAAAATTCCGGGTTTTATCATGTCAAACCCGCAATCCCAAGTCAAATAAAAATCGCTCGAGCCTATCATTTCAGCTCGTAACGACTTTTCCCTATTTTAAAGTCCGTTCGGGTATGCATCATTTCAACCCATAGTGATTCTATACTAACAGGGAACTTGCAGTGTGAGAAACAGAAAATAAATAAACAGTAAAACATATCATATGATGTCAGGTGATGCAACTGGTATATAATCGGGTAATATCATCATATAATGTAAGATAACAGGCAGATGTGAGCATATAACATAGCATATCAACTACTACAATTCAAGTGACATTGTTTCACATTTATATAAGTACGATTTGTCAAGAGTGATAAACTAACCTCTAAAGCTAGAGATCAAATTCAAAACACAATTCAAACTCCGCAAAGCACGAAAAGCACGACTAGATTCGAGGAGAAGATGATGAGCCAATATTCAGATCTTGCAACAACAATTAAAATAAAACAAATATAAGTATAGATTCAAACACAAAAGAATATAAGAATTAAACAATACAAAACAAGGACAAAGTGAACCAAAATGACTTGACAATTGCAAGTGGGCTCGGCATCATAGGAAATGGGCTTGATCACCATCACAATGGCTCGGCCATGATCAGGTCTAGGCCTGAAATGCTCGGCCAATGGTCAGCAAAAAGAAGGCAAAACAATGGAATGTAAAGAGGTAGGAGTTGTGAAGGCAAAGAGACATGGTAGGTGAATGGCCATGGGGTTCGGCCACATCATCATTGGACTCAGCCATGACCAAAAGTGGTTCGGCCTAGGCTAGTTGCTGCATGTAATCCATGGCTATGGTCAAGTAAGCACGGCTATGGCCATGGTAGGTGAAGAGGTAGGGGTTATGGAATGTAAAAAGGCAAGGTATGTGAATGGTCATTGGCTTCAAGTGGTTCGGCCTAGGCATATGGGCTCGGTTTGGGTGCTAGCATGGTTCAGGTCAGGTCTGGTGATCAAGGTGGTGCGGCCATGGGTCAGTGGTGGTCATGTCATGGGCTGGAGATGGTGGTAGTGGTGGTGGTGGCCGAGACTACAAGGAGATGATGGTGAATATAGGGAAGGCTGGTTAGGGTTTTGCTTGGTTTTGTGGTGGTGCTTTGGTTAAGAGGTCACGGCTACTGGTCAGAGATGGTGGTGGTGCTTGCCGTGGAAGGTGATGGTGGTGGCGAGGTGGTCGGCAAGGGGTTGTGATCATAGTGGAGGCCGAACACTTGCTTTGAGGAAACAAAAAGGAAAAAGAATAAAGAAAAGAAGGGGAAGCCATGGAACTTACTAAATTATTCATCAGGTTATGAATTGAGATGAGAAATGATGTACGTGAAAAATGAAAGTGGGGAAGTGTTTGTACGGCAAGAAATGAACGGCTAGAAGTGGAAAAGCTAGGAAATGGAAAGGCACCAATGTAACTAAAGTCTCTTTGCATTTCCTAAGCCCACTATCACAAGCCCACTTCAAAACAAATTTAAAACAACAAATAAAATAAAGAAAGTCCAAACAAAATAAAAGATGAAAAGAAAATAGAAAAATGAACAATGAAAGTACAGAGAAAAATTGCGTGTAGAACGCTGAATTTTATCAATTTTTAAAAGTTTAAAACAGAATTTGACGAAACGAAAAGCAGACGAATATCAGAATCAAATACATTTTCAAAGAAAAAGATTAGAAAAATAAAATTCAAATTTAAAAATTTCAACTGAAAGTCAAAGTTTGACCAAAGTTGACCAAAATATAAATTTCCAGAAAATCATTATTTAATTATATTTGGAAAATAAAATATAAACAAAATCCAAAATTATTTTTAAAAATCCCAAAATTCAATTTTAAAATGATTTAAAAATAAAAGTTTCAAATAAAATTAATTTAAAATATTTTTTACAATACATGGGTTGTTACAATGCCTGGTCGCGATTTTAAATGATGGAGGGAAGGGTATTGTTCATTGTGGGTTCGGGTTTGTAGTGAAGTAGGCCTGGGCTATTTGCTTTAGTAAGGAATTATATAAATTTATTTGTTTTAATTTATATAAACTATGTGGGTTGAATTTAAAATGGAATATCTTATTCATTTTAAATCCAATTGATCTGCAGATTTTTTACGTTAGACTTATATTGATGAGTATAATATTATGGTATAACTTGTTGATAGTTTTAACGAAATATAAAATATTTATAAATTAATAGTGGTAAATTGTAATTACGTTGATTTTAATAATAATGTAGTTAAATTAACTATACTTTATTTGTTATATCTATTTAGCAGAATAAAATCTCGTTCTACTACAATTAAATTGAATATATTATTTTGGACATATATTGAGCAGAATAAATCCTTGTTTTGTTCTTGCAAAATAAAACTTATGATTTTTAAAGTTAATTAATATGTGGATTAATTAATATTAGACAAATGATGTGTTAACTATTAATTGTAAATTGTTGAGTGTCAGAAGCTTGGTAGCTTGGCCATATTGGATGTGACTTTAACATGTCTCAAAGGTTGAATTCTTTTTACAATGAAAATGGTGATAACATTGGTTAACTATATGGTAGCTCTGGGCCTCATTATAGTATTTTGAAATAGTATTATTTGTTGTTTTTGATTTAAAAATAGTTTAGATTTGAAGTATGATTTTAAAAGTGACTTTGGAATTTTGGTGTCCTTTTATTCAAAAGAGGGAATTAGGAAAAAGGACAAACTTTGAGAAAAAAAATTAGGCTGAAGGACATGAAGTTTTATTTTTAGGCTGAAGGACAAATGCTAGTTATAATAAGCATTATATTCAACTTTTACACTATACAAAATGCTAGTTTTAGCTAGCACTATATTCGGTTTTACACTATACAAACTGCTAGTTATAACTAGCATTTTCCTTCGGCCTAAAAAACAAACTTGTTGTCCTTTAGTCTAAATTTTTTTTCTAAGTTTGTCCTTGTGCCTATTTTCCTGTATTCAAAAATGGTTTTTGAATATCTCTATTTTATTTCAATCCTTTTTGTTAGTCTTTGCTAACATTTATGGAAATGTTTTAAAAATTATTTTTGGGAAGTATTTATATTACGAAAAGTAAATATATTGTTAATTATAAAGGAAAAGGAGTTTATCTTTTATAATAAAGTGATTCTATTTTTGTAGGAGATAGAAATATTTAGGAATAAATATTTGTGAAATGCTTTATATAAAATATTGTATAATAGAATGGATTTATAAATGGTATTTTATAAATAAAAGATTGGATTTATATATGGTATTTTATAAAAAGGGGAAATGATATCATTTTTATAATTTGAAATAATAAATCACCTTTGTGAATTTATAACGATATATGAAATGATCACTTTATGGAAAATATTGGATTCTATTTTGAAACCAAAGATTTGCAATAAATAATTTTAGAGATTTATAAAAGGAGTTTTATAAATAATTTTAAACATTAATAAAAGGAGTTTTATAAATAATTTTAGACATTTATAAAAGGAGCTTTATAAATAATTTTAGAGATTTATAAAAGGGCCTATAAATATGGAATGGGTTTATAAAAGGAATTTTATAGAAGGAATGAGATTTGATTTCTATAAATGACCATTTCAACTTATGGTGGTATGGGTAGTATTCTTTCCATAACATCAAAAGGAAGTGGTTTGGGTTTATAGTAAACAATGTTTTAGATGATATTTGTTTTTGGCCCATTTAAACCTGAATTTGGAAAAGAGGAAATCTACCTTAAGATTTGTTAATATAATATACCGTTGAGATAAGTATGTGGATATATTTTTTAAGTACTGAAAGTGTAGTGTTTTATGAATATACTTATACTGATGGGATAAGTATATGGATATTTTTCCAAGCATTGAAAGAGTATAAATGAATAGTGAGTGAGTAGTGTACATATGTATATCTTTGTAAAAGTATTTTGATACAAGTATTTACAAAGTGGTTTTATTTAGTGAAAGGATTAATTAAAGAGGACTAGTGGTTTCTTATGTGCTTAATCATGTTTGGTTTCATGTGGAATCAAATTTCGGATTGGATTGTTTGTCTATTTGATAGTTAAATAACCGACTATCACATCTTGACCAAATATAACTCTGGAAATATCTAGAAGAAACACGGGAATTATATGGTACAGTTATCTTTAGTGATTCTATACTGTAAGTATAAACTTGTTGTGTTCTTTTAGGATAAATGATAAGGAAATCCGTCCGCTTAAATGGTTAGGAGGTGATCTCCACTCTTATGTATTGTCTCTTTATTTCCAAGAGAATCAAAGTTGAGTTACCAAAACCTATCGATTGGTTATGGAGCTCCTGGTAAGTGGGGGAGTGTACTTATATGAGATGACTCGAAACCGTAACCACTTCAAAAACATATGCCCATTTTACGCTTTGGAAGAGTTTCGTGATTAGTTCAAGATGATGGAATCGAAGATGGAGTTCTTTGAAGTGCAAGGGCTACTAGCTATTAATCCTGAGGGTGATTCCAAAAATGATGTAATAGAAGTAGCGCCTTCGATTTCTTCATATCCTGAACAACTTGTATAGATGAATGTTGGCATTGCATTGTTGCCTAGAGGGCAGTGTTAGTATTCCAAGTGGGATTTGCTAAGAGAGGAAAATGGTAATCGTGACCCTGTGCAGTTAAAGCGCTCGGCAGATTCAAAGCGGTGGAGGTGCAAAAAGTCATAGCGGGGATACAGCGAGGATATAGCGGGATATAGCGGATGGCTCTAAAATAGCATATAAAACTCGTACTTAATGTTTTTACAAATTTATAAATGGTAATTAAATGAAAAATTATCATTCAATTGAATTATAATTAATACATAAATAATTTTAAATAAAGACATGTGCAAATATACTTTAAATAAATGTAAAACTGTTATATAACATAATTGAATTTAGTAGAATATTAGAGTATTTTCATTTCTGAAAATACTCTAAAAATTAAATCAAATAAATTTGTTTATTAATTTTTATAATGTATAAATGCAATTTTTCAATTCATTTTATTAAAGAAGATATAGCGGAAATAGCGGAATATAGCGGGAATAACGGGATATATCGGAAATAGCGGGGCTTAAAGCGAAAAGGCTATATTTTGGGGCTATATGGAAATATCGTAGCGGTAGAAATCCGCTATGAGATATAGCGGGGTAAAAGCGGGGCATTAACTACACAGTCGTGACCTCACGAGCCTCACAACCCGGTAATGACTAAAACATGGGATATGCTTTAGGACTATGTGGTTTGCTACCGTTAGGAGCATTATTCCTCGATTTAGATCGATATCTATGGATTTTGGTTTAAGTGCGCATGGGAAAAAGTGGGGCCATGGCCTAGTGCATCTGTTTGTAGCCTAAGTACCCGAGGTATGATTTAATCTGGCTTGTCATTTTAGAGGGGTAGGCCGGCTCTGATTCGCAGGGGTCGAAACTTTTTTGACCTCGGTACATTTTTTAGAGGTTTACTGTGGTAGGTGGTACCCTGGTGCCTTGTCGTTGTAGAGAATCCAATTTCCAATAAATGCCTTAACGAACTTAGTTGTATACTTTATACGTCGGAATGTAACTAATGTAACCATTTCAGCTATGATTAAATATTTATTTTAAACCCTAGGTATTATTATAATGTCATTGGATTTTCTAATAAAATGCTTATCGTAGGTAAAAACCCATCCGTGTTTATGTGTGGCGATGTCTTACGAGATACCTTTATTTTTGAAAGGTTTTTAAGACATTGAAAATCCATATGATTTCTATTTCTCATGCTGGTTTACCAGACTGATCCGGGTGTTATTTTGTTATAATGCTCGAGTTAGCCCGAGCATATTTCCAAATTTAGTGATGGATACTTTAAAGCTTTAGGAGACGAGCTGGATGACTCAAAGACGTATTCTCGTATTTTCATTTATTTCCGCTGTACTTCTAGTTTTATATGTATTAGCATTTGTGAGGACAGGATGTTATGACTGTCCAGGCTTACGATATGTTAGTTTACTCTGAGTGATGTATATATAATAATCTTCCCTTTTGTAAAGATCGGTTGTATGTTATATACACGATTTGAGACTTCGTTCCGTGTTTTCTTTTCTTTCAGCCCAACAACCTGTCTTTCTAGCACTTGGATGTTCGGCATGTGGACACCAGATGTGTTAGTGTCGACCTTTAAGGATCGAAAAGGCCAATCATTACAGCATGGTTTCAGAGCTGAAGGTTAAACGAGAACCTTAGCTTTGGTGGGATAAACTCGTTAGAGATAGGGTTAGTAACACCCTAAAATGAGTTTGAGTGTATTATATACGAGTGTGTATATGTTAGTTCTATAAAACTGTTTTATATTGTGTTGTTTGGTCTGTTGAGTGGCTTATGAATTCTGGTCAATATGCCTGATCAATATTACCGATAGGGGTTTCTACACATTTGAACAAGGCAAACCAACACAGTAATTGTTTTAAAAATAGTAAATGAAATAATTTTACCTAGAATATATAATTTGTATATAAAAGAATAATATTTATAAATTTAATTTTAATAAATTTGTTTATTATAATCTAAATGAAGATAAACATTTGTGAAATTATGTAAGTATGATTTACAAATAAAAAGGATTTAAAACTGAGAATTTGAGAACTTAAATCCCAGTATTTTTGAAAATTGTTTTTCAAATTTTTTAAAATAATAATGTAGTATTATTTGAAAATATTTATGAATAGTAATATTTAAAGAGAATTTTAAAGGAGATAGAAAGCACTGAACTCACTTCTATTGTGGAAAAATAATTCTAGTGATGACTGCAATATTATTAACGTCCATTTTCGAATTTCTAAGTGGGGGATGCTACCATATTAATTTACTATGGAGTTGTTTTAGTAAAAAATTTGTTTTAAATAGCAAAAGTATGATTTGATATACAAAAGGATATATGTATATTATTGTTATTTCAAAATGATTTGAAATTAAAAAAAACCCAGTCTTTAGTTCTTAAGTTTTCTGTTATGTTATTTTATGGACACATGTATCATATGCATTAATGTAGTTTGTCTTGTGCATCTGATTATGATATCTCATTTGGTAGTTATCATTTTTTAAAATAAAATCGAATTTTTGGCGATTTTGGACAGTCAAAAACTTCTGAATTAGTTGAGAACTTGAAGCTAATTGATTGTGAAAATATAAAAGTAGAGCTTTGTAACTCTAGAATGGACAAATTGTATGTTAAAACAAGTTTTAAATTTGTTGAACATCCTGGATAAGTAAAACAAATCTGATATTGTATATATACTCTCAGTATATAGTAGGGTATTATACAAGTTAAAACTCAAGTCAAGTTCATATAAAATATTTCATAAATGATTTTAGAAGTGAAAATAAATTGGTATAAGTAAGAACCAAAAAGAATAAGTACATAAGTTGTACATAGATCATTTCCTCGTATGCTTCTTGATCAAAGATTTGAGTACATGACTTTTAGGTTATTCACACCAACCCGAATAAGAATTTTTCACTCTATTCTTGACGGCGAATACTTGGTGAGGGTTCTTGATATGTTACCAGTGTTTTCTATCATAGTATATGGCAATGTAAGGAGAACAGAGGTTTCTAATTAAGGAGCCTGATCAGAGTCTGCACTAGAAAAGTCAGGTGAGCGATAATAGTTCGGAATAGAAGTTTATGTATTCGAGTAAGCGATCGAGTTAAAAATTGTGTACGGATGGTCTATATACATCGCACTAGCTTATGGAAAATGTTAAGTATTTATGTGGGCATATTTCTTTCTTGGTCTGATAGAAATGAAATTTCGGAGACGAAATTCTTTTAAGGGGGAAGAATGTAACGACCCGAAATTTTTAACGTTTAGAATGAGAGTATTTAATTTATTTAAATATTCAAATTTGATTCAAATTTAATAAATAATAAGAAAATTAGTTTTTATTAAAGAGATTTGATTTTTAAGGACATGTTTTTAAATGGATTTATAGGGTTTTTTCATAATTTTTAGTTTGAAAAATATTCACATTATCGTTTGATGTATTTTACGGCAAACGTTGATATTTTTGAAAATAAAATAGAATAAGACAACCAGTGTATTTTATTGTTGTTTTAGGATCGTGTCGCATTATCATGCGCGATCGTATTTTTATTTCTATCGTTCATGGTCTGTACGCGAACGTGATACTATGTAGCAGGGCACCCAAAACAAATCAAATCAAAATAAAGCTTTTACAAGAAGCCATAATTTTGATTTGATTTTAATTTGATGGAGGGTCTTGAATTTTGGATTTTTACTTAAGTTTGAAGTAATTGGTTTTGTTTAAGTGTGCACAACAACACAACACTCATTTTCTTCTTTTCTTGCTTTGTAAATGGAAGAAAACACTCCTCCCCCCTTTAAAAATCTCTACCTTCAAATCTAACAACATTTTGACAAATCTTCCAACATGAAAGTTGTGTGTTATAGTCTCTAGTATTTTTTAAAAATAGCCGCTCGTCATTTCGTCGAGTGTGGTGGAGGATATTATCCGATAATAGTAGTTGTCAAATAATGTTGGAATTTCGACAATCGCATAATGGAGATCGGAGAGCATGGTTGGTTTTGTATTATCGAGACATGATTTTTGGTGGCGTTCGCAGGATCTAATGTTGCCGGAGTAAGTCGTGGTAGCTAGATGTTCATTATTCGATCATCTTGAGTTTCACGGTGGCATGGTGGACTAGGGAGGTAATGGAAGTGCTGGGGAGGAAGGTTGGGTCAAGGCAGAGGCGTGGGTGGCGATGGCAGTTGCTTCGGCGGTTGGAATCGGCTAGTTGAGGTCGATCTAGGGTTTAAGGAGCCGCGTGTTGTGGTGTTCGAAAATTGTGTTGGCGGCAGGGTTAGTAAGCGTCGAGTTCGACATGGCCGAGGCTGGATGTGAGGTGATGGGTTACGGTTCTAGTGGTGGCAGCAGCATAAGCCAGATGCGGTCGAGGCGGCGGTGGTAGTGGATTTATCGAGGCGTTTTCCTTTTTCTTTTCAATGCCTCGACACGATTTTGAAAGATGGAGGGAAGGGTACTGTTCATTGCGGGTTCAGGTTTGTAGTGAAGTGGGCCTGGACCAATGGCTTTGGTGAAGAGTTATATAAATGTATTTGTTTTAATTGATATGGACTGTGTGTGTTGAATTTAAAATAGAATATCTCATTCATTTTAAATCCGATTGACCTGGGGATTTTGCGTTAGACTCGTATCGACGAGTACAATATTATGGTATCTCATTGATAGTTTTAACAAAGTAGAAAATATTGATAAATTAATAGTGGAAAATTGTAATTATGTTGATTTTAATAATAACATAGTTAAATTAATTATAATTCATTTGTGATATCTATTTAGCAGAATAAAACCTCATTCTGTTATAATAAATTGAATAGATTATTTTGGACATCTATTGAGTAGAATAAATTCCCGTTCTGTGCTTGCAAAGTAAAATGATGATTTTTGAAGTTAATTAATATATGGATTAATTGATATTGGATAAATGATGTTTAACTACTGATTGTAAATTATTGAGTGCAGAAGCTTGTTAGTTAGCCATATTGGATGTGACTTTATATGTCGCAAAAGTTGAATTCCTTTTAGATTGAAAACAGTGATAACATTAATTAAGTGTATGGTATCCATGTGCCTCATTATAGTATTTTGAAATACTATTATTTTCTGTTTTTTTGATTTAAAAATGGTATTGATTTGAAGGATGATTTTAAAAGTGACTTCGGAATTTCGATGACATTTTATTTAAAAATGGTTTTCGAATATCTCTATTTTACTTCAACCTTTTTTGTTAGTATTTTCTAACATATATGGAAATGTTTTAGAAAGTATTTTTAGGAAGTATTTATATTACAGAAAAGTTAATATAATGCTTATTATAAAGGAAAAGGAGTTTATCTTTTATAATAAAGTGATTCTGTTTTTAAAGAGATGGAAATATTTTGGAATAAATATTTGTGAAATGCTTTATATAAACTACTGTATAATGGAATGGATTTATAAATGGTATTTTATAAATAAAAGAATGGATTTATAGATGGTATTTTATAAAAATGGGAAATGTATAATTTTTATAATTTGGAATAATAAATCACCTTTGTGAATTTATAATGATATATGAAATGATCGTTTTATGGAAAATATTGGATTCTATCTTAAAACTGAAGATTTGAGATAAATGATTTTAGAGATTTATAAAATGAGTTTTATAAATAATTTTAAAGATTTATAAAAGAAGTTTTATAAATAATTTTAGAGATTTACAAATGGAGTTTTATAAATAATTTTAGAGATTAATAAAAGAAGTTTTATAAATTAATTTGGAAGTTTATAAAAGGACCAGTAAATATAGAATGGGTTTATAAAAGGAATTTTATAAAAAGAATGAGATTTGATTTCTATAAATGGTCAATTCAACTTATGGTGGTATGGGAAGTATTCTTTCCATACTTAACACCAAAAGGGAAGTGGTTTGGGTTTATAGTAAACAATGTTCTAAATGATATTTGTTTTTGGCCCATTTAAATATGAATTTGGAAAAGAGGAAATCTACCTTAAGATTTGTTAATATATTTACCGTTGAGCGAGTATATGGATATATTTTCTAAGTGTTGTGTTTTATGAATATACCTATACCGATGAGATAAGTATATGGCTATTTTTTCAAGCACTGAAAGAGTATAAATGAATAGCGAGTGAGTAGCATACATATGTATATCTTTGTAAAAGTATTTTAATACAAGTATTTATAAAGTGGTTTTAATTAATGAAAGGATTAATTAAAGAGGCCTAGTGGTTTCTTATGTGCTTAATCGTGTTTGGTTTCATATGGAATTAAATCTCTGATCATATTGTTTGTTTATTTGATTGTTAAATAGTTGACTATCAAACTTTGACCAAGTATAACTTTGGAAATATCTAGAAGAAACATAAGAATTATATGGTATTGTTATCTTCGGTGATTCTATACTGTACGTATAAACTCGTTGTGTTCTTATAGGACTAATGATAAGGAAATCCATCCGCTTAAATGGTTAGGAGGTGATCTCTACTCTTATGTTTTTTCTGTTTATTTCTAAAAGAACTGGAGTTGAGTTTACCGGAATCTATCGATAGTTTTGGAGCGCCCGGTAAGCAGGGGAATATACTTATATGAGATTACTCGAAACCATAGCCACTCCAAATCCATATATGCGTTCTATGCTTTGGAAGAGGTTCGTGATTGGTTCGAGATGATGGAATCGAAGACAGAGTTCTTTGAAGTGCAAGGGCTACTTGCTACTAATCCCGAGGGTGATTCCAAAAAGGGTGTAATAGAAGTGGTGCCTTTGGTTTCTTCATATCCTGAACACCTTGTATAGATGAATATTGGCACTGCATTGTTGCTTGGAGGGCAGTGTTAGCATTCCAAGTGGGATTTACTAAGAGAAGAAAAAGGTAATCGTGAGCTCACAAGCCTCACAATCCGGTAATGACTAAAACAAGAGATATGCTTCACTGTTATGTGGTCCACTACCATTAGGGGCATCATTCCTCGATCCAGATTGATATTTATGAATTTTGGTATGCGTGTGCAGGGGTAAGAGTGAGGCCATGGCCTGATGCATCTATTTGCAGTCTTGGTATCCGAAGGACGATGTAATCTGGCTTGTCATGTTAGAGGGGCAAGCCGGCTCTGATTCGCAAGGGTCGAAAGGCTTACGCCTAGGTGCATTTTTGTAGAGGTGTACTATGGCAGGTGGTACCCTACCTTATCATTGTATGGAATTCAATTTCCAATATGTGCCTTTACGGATTTAGTTGTATACTTAATATGTTGGAATGTAATTGATGTAACCATTTTGGCTATGATTAAATATTTATTTTAAATCCTAGACATTATTATAATATCACTAGATTTTCTAATAAAATGGTTTGATTATAGTAAGGTAAAATACCATCTGTGTTTATGTGTGGCATGGTCTTACGAGATATCTTTATTTTTGAAAGGTTTTTATGACATTAAAAATCCATATGATTTGTGTTTCTCATGCTGGTTTACCAGACTGATCCTGGCGTTATTTTCTTATAATGCTCAGTCAGCCCGAGCATATTTCCAGATTTAGTAATGGATGCTTTGAAGCTTCAGGAGATGTGTCGGATGCCTCCAAGACGTATTCTCGTATTTTCTTTTACTTCCGTTGTGCTTCTGGTTTTGTATGCATCAGCATTTGTAAGGACAGGATGTTATAACTGTCTAGTCTAATGATAGGTTAGTTTACTCTGATTGGTGTATGTATAATAATCTTTCTTTTTGTAAAGATCAGTTGTATATTATATATTACTCGTCATGATGTGAGATTATGTTTTATCTTTTCTTCTCTTTTACCCCAACAATCTGTCTATCCAGCACTTGGATGTTTTACAGGTGGATACCGTGGATGTATTAATGTTGACTTTTGAGGGTTGAAAAAGCCAGTCGTTGCATGTATTATGAAAATAATGTGCCAATATTGATTTTCAAGGAACCACGAGCTCACAAGAAGTCAAGACACATCCTCCATAAGTACCATATGATAAAGCAGTTTATCGGTTATGAGGAGATCATGATCGAGAGAGTATATATTAAAGATAACATCGCAAATGCTTTCACTAAGGTACTTTCTAGACCAAATTTAGGTAGACTAATCGAAGACATGGGGATGAAACTCCATAATTGGCCCCAAGTGCTAGTGGGAGATTGATAGATTTAAGGGTGTGCCCTAAGGGAAATAAAGTACATAATTGTGACGACCCGCCTCTTTGACCCTTGAAAATCGACACTAATACATCCATGGTATTCACGTGCCGCAAATTCAAGTGCCGAAAAGGCGGATGATCAAGGGTAAAAGAAAATAAAGATAGAAGATAGAAACAATAGATTCTCACATCGAATTGAACAACTTATACTTATACATGAAGATAGTACATAAAATGACTCCCAAAGCGATACATCAGAGTCATGGCAAGTACTAACCCAGCCAGGGGCATTTTTAACTACCTATCCCACATAGCAACTGGTATGTACTTATATAATATACAACAGAAAAAAGATAGATAACTATCAACAGAGGAATCTTCAACTCCAGGCTCCTCCCAACATGCTCCAAGCTAGATCTGACTAATTGGCTGCCCGAAAATTAAAGCACCCAAGAATTTAAGGGAAAAGAAATAAACTTTGATTCAGTCATGGGACCGGTGTGAGAAAACTCAAAAGAACATATACTTTTGAAAACAACAGGTATCTCATAAGACCACGCCGCACATAAACATGGATGAATTTTTTACCTTATGATAACCAAAACCTTTGCTATGCAAAATAAGAGATATTATTCTTAATGACATTCTTGGAAGCACTTTCAAATAACATATTAAAATAGCCGTAATTGTTACATTTGTTGAATTTGGCAACATCTTTAGGTATACAATCAAGTCCGTAAAGGTACATATTGAAGAATGGATTTCCAACAATGACAAGGTAAGGGGCTATCTTCCGACAGTACATCTCTAGAGGAATGTACCAAGGCACAGCCCCGCTGCCCTCTACCAATACAGAACCAGCCTACCTCTACCATTGATAGTACCGAATATCCCATCACTTTGGTCATTCCCGACCTATCCGTGGGATCCCAAAGCATACACAACAAATCCTAAATATAGAAGGAAATCAAGAAAGGTGATGATCATATCCTAATGTGTGCGACCCACAATGCCCTGCCCCATCTACCATATTTTTGTGATTATCGATGTGTAAGGCTTGAGGTAACGTTTTACATTACACATGAAAAATCCCACTTTGAATGTCACATTGCCATTTCCGATGACACACTAATTGGTTTCCACAAAAGTACAACCCCCGTGTTCATTCGCCTCAGGGAAGGGTGTTAAGTATAAGAAGGGTTACCACCTACAGCAGCAAACAGATGTACGTTTGTAAAAACCAATATACGTGGTCTTAGAAATGCAATGTCAGACATTCATCCATACAATTTGTCTAGGAACAGAACAAACCGAAGATTCTCCTACTACTTCCTATTTAGGAACCACCCCTAGGATTAGTAGCGAGCGGTCCTTGCATTGAAAATTTCAAAATCATTGTCTTCAACAGTCTTCACTTTCTAATGCATATATTGATTCGAAGTGGTTTTCGGATAGGAATTACCCAAATTCGATTCTGGTCTCTCTGAACCAATTATCGATAGAAAAGATGTTAAGTGTGTGGGTGACTAGTGGTCGTCTTTCAATTAATTAATATCTTAATATCCTATAAAATACCTTTAGAGATATATTTTAAACCATTTCTTCTTGGTATATATAGATTTATTAAACCTCCTTTTAACTTTGGAAATACCAAATCATTTTCTTTAAATTACTTAGGAAAAATATTTCCATCTTCTATAATTTCAGCCTTAATGGAGATTACTTATTTCCAAAACATATCTTTTAATGGGTTAAAAATAATGTTATTTAAGACATCGTTTACTGTATACCCAAACCAATTAGTACTAAGTAAAAAGGATTCGTGGATTTTAGGTTAATTATACTCAATACTAGTTTCCATATTCAACCGATACTATTCGTCGAATAATGGTAAAATCACCTTTTAAATTCACAGGGATAGTATGGATTCCCTCCTCGGAATTTTAAACAGAATTTAACTAAAACGTTCCCTTTACCATCAAAATCTTATTTGAAATCTTGTTTAACTTTGTGGAAAATTCCATGTCACTTTTATTATATCTTAAGAAAACATGGTCCGAGTAAATCAAATTAACTATCCCCTTCGTCGGGCCAGTCTAGATAGCTAAGGGGAGTAGACAACTGGTTTCCTAAACTCCGGCCTAAAGATACCTCTCAATCACCCATAAGGCGGTCAAGTTATTTGATCGACTCTAGACCTTTAAAATACTTATATGGTTATTGGGAAAACATTTCTAAAAGACTCGGGAAGAGAAATCAAAGTTTAAATCATTTATTCAAAAATTGCCAAATTCAATTGTTAAATTGTTGGTGAATAGTGATTTTAAAGCTTTGTAGATCAAAACACTTATTCCATTATATATTTATGTCCATTTTTATAACTCAAATCCCTTTAAAAACATTTCAACAAATTTATGGAATTTATTTCATATTTTTGAAAGATTTATTTGAGATGGTCCAACTTTGACATTAATGATTAAATTTTAAAAGGTTGAAAACCATGATTTATGAACTACCAAAACGCGACTATTTTAAAAACTTGATTTGGAAATATCTCTAACTTTATTAAATAAAAACCCGATTTTTCTTTTTCATTTGTAAACATAGATTATAAGAGTCCGGAAAATTCTTATTCCAAAGAATTCTGACTCATATTTCATTCTATAAATGAATTTAACTTTTTACGGCGCAAAATCGCAAACTAACGATACGCGGCGCGCTTATTTTGACTCCATTTTTCAATCTTTTTCAAACTTTTTCGAAATGAGTTTTTTATAAAACATTTATAAACTATTTTAAACCATTTTTATCCAATTTTAAAGAGGTTAACAATGCTATTATACCATTATAATTTATAAGGGGAAGTGATTCCTTTGTGTAAATTCGACGTGTATTTTACCATGAATCATTTTCATATCAAGCAAGTACATGATGATTAAGCAACATATCAAGCATATAAACATATTATATCATCATACAAATTATTAGTAAAATGTACGGAGTTGTTCTCATGTATATAGCAATCTGTTTCCTAACTTTTAACGCCTTTTCTTTTCTTATTCAAAGCCCAAGGTGCTAAACCTCTATAGGGATTATCATGGCCTATAACTGAATAGGGGGAGGTGCTCGATGAGTTGATGATGGCCCTAGATGAGCATGGCCAAGATGGAGAAGTGGATGTAGATCACTACTTTGAACTTGAACTAAGGTGGTATATTTAGCATATATTTTTAACAGTGCTTCGCTGTGATGGAGAAATATTTTGGAGGAGATGTAGAGGTGATGGAAGCCACTAATAAGCTTATGAAGAAGGAGAAGAACTTGAAAATTTGATGTGAAGAAATGAGAGGGTGTAGGGTGCTATTTATTGACTTTTTAACAAAATTACCTACAACATCATCACATCCTCCATCATCCATATGCTACACCACTCCCCCTACTCTTGGTCGAACCCACTCCCCCTCCATGCACTTGTCTTCCCTTGATTGAGTGATGGTGAATTTTCTTTTTCAAGTTGTATTTGTTTATACATAAGGAGTTTATATGTATATATGTTTAGATATTTCTTTTCGCTTCGATTTGAGTAATTGTAATACACATTTATATGTATATGTGCATGTATATGCATGTGTGTGTAAAGTCAAACAAGGTTTCGGCAACTTAAAACCATTTCCCTTTGTCAAACCATTGTAAATCCGAATTCTGGTCGCGTTTTTAGTTTTTAATCAAACTATTTATTTATGTAATCAAAACTTAAGAATAAATTTCTTATCATTAAATAATAATTAAAATGAATTATTTATCTTATACAAAAATTACTTGAATATTTAAAATTAATTAAATATCCCAAATTAAAGTGATAAATTTACGGGTCGTTACAATTGTTATATAACTTAACTCTATAAATAATCTTATTCGAAATCAAGTATGCTTTAAATTTTATTTTCTTCTATATGTGTGGTTATATAAATGTATAAAGAATAGGAGAAGTATTTTATCGAATGTAGTTACGAATGTGTTCATAGCCATGAGTATTGAATCGATATCCAAATATATACTTCTTCATGTTCCTATTCAAGATGGTAACGATCGCCTCCTGGACTACTGAACGTCGACACTAATGCATCCACGATGTTCATGTGCCGAGCACCCAAGAGTCGAAAAAACAGAACATTAGGGTAAATAAAAAGAAATAGAGTAAGAA
The DNA here is from genome assembly GCA_030737815.1 of Allium fistulosum. NCBI lineage: Eukaryota > Viridiplantae > Streptophyta > Magnoliopsida > Asparagales > Amaryllidaceae > Allium > Allium fistulosum. The sequence continues at coordinate 908,271,186 of CM060903.1, forward strand.
AGAGGAGAACGAAAATATCAGAATTCCACACAGTGTTACTCTAATATACATAGCATTTCAGAGTCACTAATCTAAGTACAAAGTCACTAATCTAAGTACTATCATCGATCTAGACAATTATAACAGTCTATCCTTACAATTTCTGATATATATATACATAAAGTAATGTAGTGGAAATAAGAATACTACAATAGGTAAACATAGAGTTCTTCTCCAAGAGCTCCAATATACATCAACAAAAACCTGGCTTTCTCAAACTGCTTGAAAGAGCACCTACGGAAATAAGGAAAAAATAAAACCATGGGTTAGACAAAACTTTGGTTTGAGAAACTCAAGAAACATATGTGACATATAACAACACCTTTTGGTACCAACCGGATCACCGGACTTGGTGTTCCCCTCAAAGAAGCCAACCATCTAATAGTTATATATTCGATAATATAGATAATGTTTAGGGTGTAGAATATAAGTATGAAAATAGCTATGGCGCATGTACACCACATTAATAACAGTTTTACAATCAAAATCGCTAAACTGCATTCTCTTAGTTGTGTACGGTTTCCACGGAGAATCCCTCGATAAAACGAGGTGGATCTTCTGTGCAAGTATCAGAGATATCCTTCCAAAGCAACGTACATCTCTAGTGAATGTACCATAGGGAAAACATAGATGGCCCCAACTAAGTGAGACCGAATGTATCGCTCTCGTATGCATATTCGTAAGTATGTCTAGTATGGAGTCGCATGCACCCTCATGGGTTCGCTAAAGCCCTTGGCTATCATTACCAATGGTGAAGTCACATTCAGCATATCAACACACGAGTATTCATCACTCGAACAAAACCTGAATCCCCAAATGGATTCTAGCATCTCGCACAGATCACAAACCTCTTCCAAAGCATAGAACAAGTATATGGTTTTTAAGTGGTTACGGGTTCGAGTCATCTCATAAAAGTACACTACCCAGCTTACCAGGTGCTCCAAAATAATCGATAGATTTCCAATCAACTCAACCCCAGTCATTTCAGAAATAAACAGGCAATACATAAGGGTGGAGATCCTCTCCTATCCAGATGGATTTCCTTATCATTTGTCCTAGGAGGCAAGACGAGTTTATACGTAGGGTATATCATCATTTTGTGTTCCTTCTAGATATTTCCTAAGTTAATATTTGGTCAATCTCAATAATAATGAGAATGATCGCATATGGAAACTAAGTCTCGTATACTTTCCTAAGTAAGCAAACACACAAGCACTATCACTTCATACAAAGCACGATCAAGTCACCTAAATGACTTTTAATCCCTTTTTAATTAATTTATCCTTTTATAATTAAAAACCATTTTTATTAGTAAAACTCCTTTTCACCTAATAAAACTACTTTCATTAATCAAAACTTCCTTTATTAATTAATACTCCTTTATTAATTTAAAACTTCTATATTAATTTCTACTCCTAATTAATTAAACTCCTAATTGATTGAAACGCCTAACTAATTAAACTCCTAATTAATTAGAACTTCCTTTATTATTAATTAAAACTTCATTTTTATACCTATATATATAATTTCTCTTTATGAAAGGTATATTCTTGTATTCTACTATTTCACTATTCATTTATACTCTTTTTAATACTTTAAAAGTATTCATATACTTATCTAAATGGAATAAGTATATTTACAAATCATTTAACAAGGTTTACTTACTTTAAAAATAATCAAAAAGGTTAAAAGCAAATGCAACTTAAACATTGTTATTACAAACACCTTCTCTCTTTTATATTTTAAACATATACTTTTCTATCTTTATTCCAAAAGGTTCCATACTTGTTATTATCTTTAGAATTCCATTATTAAAGATCTAAATATATTCATAATCGTTTAATAATATTTTTCCACTTTAAAATATAATTCGATGGTTTAAAAACAAATATTACTAAAACATTGTCTATTACAAACCCAAAAAACTTCACATTTTCATTTTCTTAAAAAAAACTCTTTTAAAGATCTTATTACCATTATAAGGGCTAAATACAAGTGTTAATTAAATATTGTCACAACAAACCCAAAGCATTTTAAATTACCTTTAAACTGTTTCTTATTAAGGTTTTAATTACGTTCCTAATTATAATCCTAATTATAGTCTTAATTATAATCCCATTTATAATCCTAATTATAACTTAATTATAATTAATTAAGGATAAATGCAAATGTTATCAATTCAAGTTCTTATAGTTAGCTAATCGACTATCTAGTTCCATAAACGATTGCTTATAGAAATTAAGATTTGTATACTTAACACGTTTATGACATTCCAACTTTACTACTCCTCGATCAAGAGGGAAGCCGGTAGATTGGAGCGCAATTGCTCATCCCTACTCGAACATCAATCTTGACTTTCACAAATAGAAAAGTCTAGCTCGCTCGGCTTTTAATGTCAATATAGTAATACTATCATTCCATATGCAAATTAACTGCACGTTCATTTTTACACAATGTAACTTCTCATCCCTTCTTCCAAAATAACAGGCTTTCAAAATAATTCTAAATAGGTTATAAATGTTTTTAAAAAGTTATATATGTGTAATAATTTATTTATAAGATAAAATATTTAATAATAAAAACAATTTAAAACGATATCATAATACATAAGCTTTTTTTTTAAAACTCAACCTAGAGCCCTGATGAAATCAAAGGGATGAGATGAGCTCCCCCCTAGCCTGGTCCGACCATAGACAGAAGGGTTTTCAACCAGCCTAACATAGATATTTGATGCCCCCAACCATGTTATGTGGTTTTATGGGGAACCATCTCTGCGCCTTGAAATGGGAGTAGGGCAGACGGGAATCGAACCTGCGACCTGCTTACCAAGATGCGAGTATCTTACCACTGCGCCACTACTTGCAGACTTAATACATAAGCTTTTATTTACTTTAACAAAATATTTTACTAATTTTCTAAAAACTATATATACTTAAAAATACTTATAATACAGTTTAAAACATTTACTAAAAATATTACTTAAAAATAAATAATTTATAATTTATTTAAAAACTAAAAGAACATGTTTCCTTATTTATAAAAATAATCCACTTACTTTAAAAATTCATAATTAATTATTAAAGATATATAAATTCCAAACCATTTTAAAATACTTCAATGTATTTTATAAAAAACTTGTAAAATGGTTGGAGAAAAATGCTTAAGTTTGAAGTCATATTGAAGTATTTCAAAGAGAAGGGCAGAAACAACAGTATTTTAAAATTACTATTTTTGAGTGTTATTATAGTTTCAGAAATTGCAGTTTTACATGTTTTTAAGTTTTGTCGATTTTCTACAAGCTATTGATCTTTTTAGAGTCTAATTTTTTTACAAAAATAAACCAACACATAATACATTATAACTATGACAAGAAACACTTAAGGATTTCTCTACAAAAATTCATAGAAATTGCAAAATATAAGGCATTTCCAAAGTGCGTTTATAGCGACTATCGCTATAAAATCATAACCAAATCAAATCTGATTCAAATCTAACCCGTACTAATCCTTATGTGATTTGTTACGAAGCTACATAATAAGCCATAGAAGTCATACAGGTCTAGACGTAATCAATTACATATGCATTTGCTTTCCAAAGCAAAATCAAAACAATTATCACAACAATATTTCAAACAATAAATTATGGCTCAAACGACAACAATATAACCATTTTGTATTCGTTTGCATGGTGAGACAACTAACCCATAATCATTCCAAACACAAGAACAAGCCCACCACTTTCTACCAAAACCTTGCAAGCACCCATTTTTCCTACCTCCACCTCCATGCTCCCGGTTATGCCTCCTGTAACGACCCGTATTTTTAACTATTTTAAATTATTAAATTTAATATAATTATTGAATAAAAATGGTTAGAAATAAGAATTTAATGATTTATTAGTCAATTTATTGGATAATTAAATTGTTTAAATTTAATATTGGAAATTATCTAAATAATTGAATTTTGAATTTAATGTAAATGAAAATGATTTCAAAAGTTGATTTAAATTTTACTTAAACAAGAATGGAAATTGTTAACTTCTAAAATTGAATTTAAAAGTGAATAAATTTATTTTTGAAATTACTTGTTTTAATTAACGTGTAAAAATAGTCTTTTTGGGCACTATCTCGGATTTCGACGAAGCTAGTTTCATCGGATCCGTAATAGTGAATTATTATAGGATTTCAAGTTTCGTAGCGATCGGACTTATCATTTGGCCATGCGAGCTTGAAACGCGTAGGATTTATTTTCGAAACTTTAATTAAAATAATTTGATTTTGAAAAGCTATCTTCTAAATATGATGGAATTGGCTCTCGATACCTGTTTCATTATGTTCGAAATGGGGGTATAAGATATGGAACGCCAGGCGGCACTCTTCGTTTGGAGCTTTGAGAATTTCGGACGTTTAAAGGTTAGATATTTTCTAATTATAATCATATATATTTACACTCTTCCAACATTTCATACGCCCCCATATGTTCTTGTCTCCCCTTAGTACATCCTTCACTCGTTCAACTTTGCATCAGAGAAATAAAAAAATAAAAAACAACAAACGGGCGTGGGTCACGGCATCGATGTGACGCGTGGCGCGCGCGGAGAGGAGCTCTGGAGCGGCGCGAGGCGGTAGGGGTCCAATCGGCGGCAGTTTTAGATTCGCGACTTTGATTTGGCACGCGATGAGGCAGGAAGCGGTGGCATGCTGGAGGCGACTGGTATGGCGTAGGGGTGCTGGCGGTGGTGGCTTGGCTGAGGGATGGCGGCGATTGATCGTGTTATAAAAAAAGAGAAACGAAGTAGACGCGAGCTCGGTTGGGAAGGAGGAAACGCATGCTAGAGCCTGCATATGAGAGGAAGGTTAATCTTTTGTTATGATTATGTTAATTATGTAATTAAGTTTTTAATTATATCGTTATATTAATATATTGCATGACTTTTTCATACGAGGTCCGTTCGAGTGAAACGTGTCACGTTGCGATAGTATCGATTAAGGCTACCGCATGGGAGAGGAATTTATTTGAAGCTGAAATATTTTCAGTTCAAATAAAGGTGAGTGTTTTAAAATGCTCATGAATTACTAAAATATTCTGATGTTAGTTAAACTGATATCATGGAGTAATTTAATTTTATTGATTGTTGTTTGGTAATTTAATCGACATTTAAATTGGCATATGAATTGAGATGTTAGAAATTAAGAATTAGCAGTTAAATTGAAATTGAAATTGAATTGCTAGTTAAACACCCGACATTGATAACTAGTTAACTGTCATGATTTATTGGCTGATTTGGATGTTGTTTGTGATGGATGTCTATTGGTTGATGGATTGGATGATTGGATGTTTTTTTATTTATATATATATCCTGTTACCACCCTGTAAATTATTTGACACCATATAAAACAGTAAATTGAATTATTTCGAATAAATTAAGAAATATGTTGAAATGATATATATACCCATGACATTTATTTTGGATTGAAATGATATATATCCATCCCTGAAATTAAAATCGAAATAACTGATCACTTGGCCATAGGATATAAAATTATATATAGACACCAGATTGGTTATATTAAATGGTTTTAAATCCTTTAATTTTAATTTATTTGAATGATTATGATTTAAAGAAAAAAAATGAATTTATGAGGATTGAATTAATTTTGAATTCGAGTTTTGAAATGTTAAATTTAAAATCTATTAAAAAAATTGTTTAAAGAATTAAAGTTGAAATGTGAAGTTAAAATCAACATATGACTTGAATTATAGAAATTGAATTATTTTAAAAGGTTTGAACTTTTACTTGAACTTCGAAGTTATTTAAGTAAAAGTGATTTAAATTGATATTTCAAATTTGAGCTCGAAATTGAATTATTTTAAAAGTTTTGAACCTTAAATTGAATATTGAATTTTAATTTGATTTAAGTGATTCAAATCGGTATTTTGAAATCGAACTCGAAATTGATATAATTTGAAATGGTTTAAAAATAAGAATTGAATTGAAATTAAACCATTGAACTGAATCGTTGAATCGAATTTGAAGTTAAATGAATGTTTCGAAATTGAAATTGATATTAATTGAAATCAAAATTGAGTCGATTTGAATTGAACTGAATTGAGATCGAAATGATTTGAATTGGAAGATTTGGAATTGAAACTATTTTCAAATAAATTATTTTAATATAAATTGTTTAAAATCTATCTTTTTAAATATTCAAATTATTTTGATTTTCCAAACTATTTTACTATATAAACCATTTTCAATAATCAAACTATTTCGTATCTAACTATTTGAACTTTTTAAACTATTTAAAAATAATTCAAACTATTTTCTAAAATTCAAAATGTTCAAACTGGGAACTGTTTATATTTAAATCATGGATTTAAATGCGAATTTGGTTAAAATGAAGTTATAACCTAAATTGAAATTCGAAATGGAAATTTGAATGAAATGATATTTTCAAGTGAAACTGACATATTTTAAGTAAATATGATGATTTTGAAATGAAGGATATTTTGAAGTAAATATGGTATTTTTGATATCAAGTATGAATAGTTTTCGAAATGTAAAAGTACCAACCAGTGTGTAAAACGACGTTTGGTTGTTAAAGAGACCGGGGCCTCTTATTGGCATACTCTCTGTCAATATTGGAACCACTTTAACAACTGTGTACGCGGAGAAGACTCCAAAATGAAGTGGTTGGATTTGGCATACGTTTGCTGGATTCGAAGAATGAGAACGATGATGGATAAACCCCGGCACTTACGCCAATTTGGAATGACTAAAACAGGACGGCCTGACAGGGCCAAGTGGGCAAGCTACCCCTAGCGGACATCCGTTCTTCAATTTTCTTCTTGGACTTGGTCCATACTATTACTTTTGATGTTGGTTTCAATTGGTGCACCTTGATATGGGATGACCTCCCTTTGACATGATATGGGATGGATAAACGTATTAATTCACATTGTTATTTGTGTGAATTAATATAATTATTTCTAGAATCTACACTATCATTTCATGTAGATTAAAGATTATTATACAAATTATTCTATGCAATTCTACACTTGACATCAATTATTCAATTTTATACTTCATCAGTTAATACAACATAAATTCAAATGGTTCAAGGGTAATTAACTATTTTACTACGTGTCAAGTAATTAAACATTTAAGGGGTCATATTAAGCAAATGTCATCAAATCAAATTTAACACATATATCACATCTAACTATCCTACGTCAATTTCAATTTCAAATTATTTATCACTTACAACATTAACAATTTAACGTCCAATGTCAACATCAAACAATCAATCATTTAGCAACCAAACTGGATTATCATTGTATATATAACAGATAATGGTGTCAGATGTCATAGGTGAACTGATACAGGTAATAGCATATATAACAGTGTAAATAACTAGCAGCAGCATATTTCAATTGTCGTTTCAATTGAAATCAAATTTAATAAATAAAAGATCATTAATCGTGAGTGATTGCTCACCTTTCGAGGCAAGAGAGTTTGACAACAGAACAAGCTACGAATTCCCAAAGCAAAGCAAGATTGGCACGAATTTGATGAGTAAAGCTGATAGATAAAATAACTGAAAACAAATCAGAACCGGATCGATGAAGGTAATTGATATAAGTGGACTCATATATAATTATACATAACTATATATAAAATCATGTTCTAAATATAAATTAAATGTATATGTATGTATTTAAAAATTCATTGTTTAAAACTAAACCCATATATTAAAACAAACATATCTACATAATAAAATTTGAAATAAATACACATATACATACTTAAAAACAAAATACTTATATATATTATGCTCATTTAAAAATATCTATATATACATATATATATTCAAAAATCAATTTAAACACAAATTTCAGATTAATATTAAATTCAAATATATAAAACAAAGTCTCCAAATATATATAACTTGAAAGCCAAACAAATGTACTTATAAACCAAGAATCCAGAGATATTCACCAGTTTAATATATATATATAAACATATGATCCTATCTATACTAATACATTATATAAAATATATATGTAACTATTCTATTAAGTAATTCAGACTTTGAACAAAATATATGCAAAACAGTACATATGTACATACTGACTATAAAAGAAATTACCACAAAACCTACATAACTAGATTCCAAAATCATATATGTCGTATATAATTTGAAATAAATACATCCATATATATACTTAATACATGAAAATACTTACAGATATATACAAGTATATATGCCGGCTACACCCAGCTGATATGCAGACACTATAGGAAAAATGTAATATGTATAACCTACAAAAAAAATCATGTTTGTACTTAAAATCAATATTGTTTTACATATACCCATATCATATAACTTAGCACTACTGTGAACAGCCAAACAAAGGCATATATTAACTAATTTATATATATATATATATAACCGATTGGTATAATATAACATTTAATACAAAACGAACATATCTCATATAAATCCAAAACAAACATATATAAACCAATAGATTATACACTCATATAAACTAATATATAAATTAGATAACATTTCATACTTTAAAATATATATAATAGCTTGATTTGAGTTAAACTGTATATATACTTTTATACTTTACAACTTTATAAACTTTTATAAACTGTCAAACATATTTTATACCTTACTATTATATAATATACTATAACATATGACATATACTAACAATATTAGCAAACTGCTATATATATACCTGCCAGAGAGAAGAAGATCGAGCAAAATAGGAAAGAGAGAGGGAATCTCGGGTCTCGGTGAAGGCTGGATCGCGGTGAAAAGGAGAGGTAGGCTGCCGACTGGCATTTGGGTTTGGGTCGCATGGCATAAGGCGAAGGGGAATGGAAGGGACGTGCATAGGCTGTTGGCTTCGGAGCTGGAGATGGTGGAGTTTCGGCTGTTAGCTAGAGAAGGTGGGAGATTCGAGGAGGAAGAGCATGGATCGGGTTTGCTTCATGGTGACGTGGTGGGTTGGACAAGGAAAGAGGCACGGTTTATGTTTCCAAGCAATGCAAATTTTTTATATAGAAACTGAACTGGTCAAAGTGAAAGAAGAAGTCAGAATGAACGAACCAAGAAGCAACCGAACAAAATTTCTATTGAAACGATACGAACAGAATAGTAAAGGTTGGATAATAAATTTGGGATATAAAGAGTCTAATGGCTATTGGTATACTCAGTGTATAAATGAATGGTCAAGAAACCAGAGTTTTTTAAAAATCTGGTACCGATATGAAACCGTTTTTCCATCGATTCCACTACATTCTGGACTTCAAAAGACAGAATTGAATATACTGCAGAGATCAGCACGACGAGATGATCAAAACGGTATACAGATATTAGTGGTACAATCATCCGACCAAAGGTCGATATCGGTACGAAGATGCTGCTATTTCATCGCAAATAAGATCGACTGAGCTAAAGAAGTCCGAATTTGAAAAAACGAAAAATGACGTCTTGCTCAAAAGATGATTTAGAATTTTTCTATGTAAAAATATTTAGGTTCCGAAAACATTTTATTTTCATCGCTTTTTAACTGATTAAATTGAAGTAAATTTACGCGCGAAATAAACTTTCATATTTTCGGACGAAAATTTACCAGTTGCTATGTTTAACTAGACGCATTCCAAATATCAAATTTATATTTCAAAATTTTATCGTTTAAAATTTCACAAAATTTCAATTAATTACGTTATTAAAACGGTTAAAATTTACGGGTCGTTACAGTTTTACTATTCATTTATATACGTTTTAATACTTCAAAAGTATTCATATATTTATCTCAACATTATAAGTATATTCACAAATCTTTTAACAAGATTTATTTACTTTAAATATAATTAAAGAGGTTAAAAACAAATATTACTTAAACATTGTTACTATAAACTCCTTCTCTCTTTTATATTTTAAACATATACTTATCTATCTTTATTCCAAAAGATTCCATACTTGTTATTATATTTAAAATTCCATTATTAAATATCTAAATATATTCATAATCATTTAAGAATATTTTTCCACTTTGAAATATAATTCATGAGTATAAAAAAAATGTTACTAAAACATTGTCTACTACAAACCCAAAACACTTCACAATTTCATTTTCTTTAAAACTCTCTTTTAAAGATCTTATTACCTTTATATGGGCTAAAAACAAATGTTATTTAAACATTGTTACAACAAAACCAAAACATTTAAAATTAACTTTAAAGTGTTTCTTATTAAGTTTTTACTTACATTACTAATTATAGTCCTAATTGTAGTCTTAATTATAATCCTAGTTATAGTCCTAATTATAATCCTAATTATAACTCTAATTATAATTAATTAGGGTTAAAAACAAATGTAATTAAGTCAAGTTCTTATAGTTGGCTAATCGGCTATCTAGTTCCAAAAACGATTACTTATAGAAATCAAGGTTCGCATACTAAAAACATTTTCGACATTCCAACTAAACTATTCCTTGATCAAGAGGGAAGCCAGTAGGTTGGAGCGCTATTGCTCATCCCTACTCGAACATCAATCTTAACTTTCACAAACAGAGAAGTCTGCCTCGCCTGGCTTTTAGTGTTAAGTATAATAATACTATCATTCCATATGCAAATTAACTACACATTCATTTTTACATAATGTAACTTCTCATCCCTTCTTCCAAAAAAACAGCCTTTCAAAATACTTGTAAATAAGTTAGAAATGTTTTCAAAATGATATATATATGTGTGTGTGTGTGTGTGTAATAATTTATTTATAAGATAAAATACTTAATAATAAAAACAATTTAAAAAGATATTATAATACATAAGCTTTTATTTACTTTAATAAAATATTTAACTAATTTTCTAAAAACTATATATGCTTAAGAATGCTTAAAATACTTATAATATGATTTAAAACAATTAATAAAAATATAACTTAAAAATACATAATTTATAATTTATTTAAAAACTAAAAAGAACATGTTTCCTTTTTTATAAAAATAAACCACTTACTTTAAAATTCATAATTAATTATCAATACATAAAAATTCCAAACCATTTAAAAATAAGTTTAAATATCTTAGAAAAGACTTGTAAAAATATTGGAGAAGAATACTTAAATTTGAAGTCATTTTGAAGCATTTTAAAGAGAAAGGTAGAGTTTGGTTTGTACCATACCTGTGGAGTGCCCTCTGATAGCCCTCTAGTTTATGGAGGAATTACGGTACTGTATAGACTATGGGAATATATAAAATGCGTTAAGGCGTTACCCATATCCCCCTTGACACATTTTATACAAATTAATTTTATCCTATTTCTACAAACAACTGGAATAACTGAAGTAACTGGAAAGCTGAATAGACAAAGACCGATCTTCAAGCAAAGCTCCAAACTCCAAAGGTGAGTCTCAAATGCTGCGACACACAGTCTGACCCGATCATAAACCAAAACACAAAACACTCGAGTCGGGATTAACATTCTTATACTAGTAAATTCAACTCAAGTGAAATGTCAACAAAAATACAAAATAACTTAAAGGATGTTTAAGATTCCCATCCTTTAAGGATCCGTTAAACTATCTACATACATAGTACAATACGCTACATATATAATATCTACAGTAAAGTAAACTATTAAAATAGAGTTAAGGCGTTACCCGTATCCCCCTTAACATATTTTGTATATTCCCATAGTCTATATAGTATCGTAATTCCTCTGTAAACTGAAGGGCTATCAGAGGGCACTCTATAGGTATGGTACAAACCAAACTCATAGAGGGTGCGACAAGGTATGTGACAAGGCACGTGAGGCAATGCTAGGGTAGGATTCTACCGTTTGCGGATCCGGACTGGTGGTAACGCATAGCAGTTACTACCGCCCACCTCGAGAGACACTCCCATAATCAAAGGTGCACCTAATCAAATCACAAAGTAATACAATGGTATCGAAGAAGCATTCTCGATCGGAGGTGCGACCTCACTTGGCCCAGCATGGCTCCTGTTTTAGTCACATCAAGCTGACTCGTGGGAGTCAGGACTACTTTAATACCTCATATAGAATCGTTCGTCATCCTACTTCATTCTGAAATCTCCACCACGTACACAATTGGTAAAGTGGTTTTCGGTATTGGCAAAGAGTATGACAATATCCGATCTCGGTCTCTTTAACAACCAAAGGCTTATTTCACACCATGGTCATTTTATAAAATCGCTTTTATAATCATTTTAAAATAGTTCATACTTAATATCAAAATATCATATTCATTTCAAAAATCACATCACTTTCAAAATCATATACACTTTCGAAATCATATCACTTTCGAAATCATATTAAAGTATTCACATTTAAATCCACTTAAACAATTTAAAAGGTTTATATATATTAAAATAATTATAATTTAGAAATAATTTATATTTTAAAATAGGTTATGGATTTAAAATGGTTTATATATTAAAATAGTTTATATTAAAAGAGTTTATGTCAAAAATAGTTTCAAATTAGAATTGTTTTGTCCAATTCCACAAATCGATTCAAATCAACTTTATTTCCAAAATTCAATTTAAATCAATCTCAGTACATCAATTACAATTCAATTCAAATACTCAATAAAACCACTTTTTAATTTATATCGATTTCAAATCCAGATTTGAACTAAAAATTTAAATAAAATCAGTAATTAAATATCTAGCTTCAATTATATTTAATTCTAAAACGTTCACCCAACCCCTTTCATAATCATTTAAATAAAACTCAAGTTACACATTTAAATCAAAACTAAATATTCAATTTCAATTTATTTAAATTCGAAAATATTCATTTAGTCACTTTTAATCAAAACCAAGTTATCAAGTTATAAATTTCATATCTTTAAAATCTCAAAATCAATAAGTCCAAATCATTTCTTATTTAAATTCAATTCTTATCAAATTAAATTGCAAATCAATTTTAAATTTCCTTCCAACCTTAATTTATCAATGTTATTACAAAATCCGTTTTCAAAATATTAATATAAATTTAAATAAATATTTTAAACATAATTTACATACATATATTAGTTAAATTAAAATTTTATTAAGTATTATTATATTAATTATTATTAAATTAAATCTTATTTTTAAATATATTTTATATTAAATCTAATTTTATATCTAAAATGATAAAATTATAAGTAAAATCTTAAAATTTATATTTTCAAAACTAACTTATAATTTTAAAATCTCCACATATATAATTTTAGAAATCTAAAATTTTCATATACATAAAAATAAAAGTTTATATATCATATTTTAAAATCAATATTTATTAAAACCCATATATTTCCTTTCAAAACTTTGGAAGTCATTTTCAAAAATAAACCAACAGTGTCTGTATATAACTTTCTATCTTATGGTCAAGTGATATGGATATTTATCATTTCAATCCGTAATTATTTAAATATTTACGGATATATATTATTTCAACCCGCAATCCCAAAATTCAAATTCAATGAAAATCGCTTGGGTTTATCATTTCAACCCATAACGATTTTCCCTTTATCTTTAAGATCGTTCGGGTATGTATCATTTCAACCCATAAGCAATTTCTAAACTAACAGGGAACTTGCAGAGTGAGAACAAATATGATAATAATATAACATATCAACAACAGGCATATATCATCAGTAACAAATTACATATAATATATACAACAGGTTATGGTGTCATATATCATAGGTAAACAATTGCAGATAATGGCATATCATATTTTACAATTAAATAACTTAACAATTCAAATTTAACAACATATTTCAATCGTCATTTTATGTGAATTAAATTTACTAAATATAAGAATGTTAATCGTGAATGATTGCTCACCTTTCGAGGCTAGAGAAACACGAGAACAAGATGAAAACGGACACGGATAAGCACGGGAAATTGACAGAGCTAGAAAACTGCTGTAATGCGGATTCGAACAGCGGCAAGCTAGAAACTACTGCGACAAATTAGATAGTGGGAAAACAAATCAATACGGACAGAATTCTAAATCAATATATATATATATATATATTATTACAAAATCTATTTTAAAATATTAACATAAGTTTTAAATAAAATACTTTAAAATATTAGCATAAATTTAAACAAATTTCCTAAACATTATATATATATATATATATTTTACTTGATACGAGTAAAATATTAGTAAACAAACTTGGTAACCAAAAGACATACTATGTCCAAATTTCTTAATATGAGCAAAATTAATAATAATACACTAGACTATGATAAAGAAAGGATGCGTGTGGGTCCTGAATTTGGTTTGCTTATTGCAAAATGTAATTATATGTTTAGGAATATATCTTAACTGTAAAACTAAGGTAAGATGATATAATAGTAAAATATGAAAGGGTATAATAAATTTAGGATGATTATTTACTTATATATCCTGGAAATGAAGTAAATGACTGAAACAAAACTTAAAAATAATAATAATGATAATCAAAATATAAAAATAAAAATAAAGAAACCAGTTTGAAAAGAAATGAAGAAGAACATACAAACTTTTAATATAAACTTACGTATATATGTTCTTTTAAAACACATCAATATTCAATTGGAATCACATATCGAAAAATAAACTTTCTATATATAGATATATTAAAAACCAAATTTTTAATTCAAAACCCATATTTCCTTTCAAAACCAAATTTCAAAACAACAATTTAAAATCTCATATTTTCAGTAGCTTATATTATAAACTATATATATATATATATTATATACTTACAAAACTTGGATTTGTGGGTGATGATCGGCTACAGGCTGCGGGAAAAGATGTCAGGTGAGAGGAAAAAAGAGAAGGCACGTGAGCTTGGGTCTATTGTCATTGCATGCGGAGGATGGTGATGGCGGAGGCGAAGTTGCTGAGTGGGCTTGAAGGAGAAATGCAGGGTGAGTTGAGAGCGACTTTAGGTCAGGCAGTGAAGAAAAGAAGAGAAGGCCAGGAAAACATCATGGCAGAGGTGGAGAGGTTGCGGATCTCAAGCGAGAGAGGGAGGAGGCGGAGCTGCGTGGGAGAGAGGGCGCTCGAAAATGTGACGTGATGAGTGGGATGGTTTGCAGGCTGTCGCGTGGGGAAGGAAATGGTGGTCGGGCGTAGGCAAGGAGGAGGCGGGTTCGGGTGGTGATGCAGCCAGGGAAGGGTAGTGGAGGAGAGGGAAGGAGGCCGTATGCGGATTGTGGTTAAGCAAAAGAGAGAGATGGTGGATCGGCGGCTTCACGTGGAGGAGCAGGCTTCACAAATAAATGTACGAACTTTTATAAAAGCTTTGCATTTACTATTAGTTTTATATAAATTATCTTTTATAAGCATGGCGGACAGAGCAGAGAGGAAGGAAAAATAGCTTCAGAATAGAATAAATATATGAGCTTTGAAAATATTTTACATATGTTATTAAAGCAGAACGAACCAGGAAAAGGAGAGATAAAGAAGAGAAATGAACCAACATAATATAAATTGTACTGGTTGGAATAATAAAAGTTAATAGCTGAATTCAAGGAATAATTATGGTCAGTGGCTATTGGTTTTACCATATGGAAAACGAAAGGCCATAGAATACTCTAAAGACTCAAATGATACCAGTACGGCTAACCGTTTCGCGGATTCCGACGCGTACCGGATGCCGAATTACAAGAATGAATATACCGTGAAGATCAGCACGACGAGGCGAAAAAAATGGTACACGGATATGAGTGACACGTCCATCCTATCAAAAGTCGATATTCGCTGCTAAAATACTGCTAATTCGCCGAAAATAAGATAAACGGAGCTAGAGCGGTCCAAATTTGGCGAAACGATATGACGCCCACTCAGAAAATGATTTATATTTTTATTATGTAAAAAATATTCAGATTTCAAAAATATTTTCTTTTCATCAATTTAACTGATTTTAAATTGAAATTGAAAATTATACAACAGAACTAACTTATATATTTTCTGATGAAAATCTGAAATTTGCTACGTTTAAATAGACGTCAAATATCAAATTTCCACTGCAAAATTTTAATTGTTTAATTTCAAGAAAAATTTAGTTAATTACAAGAATTTTTTGTTAATTATATTATTTAAATCATTAAAATTTCCAGGTTGTTACATATATAGGTTCAGAATTGCGTTTTTACATGTTTTTAAGTTTTGTCAATTTTCCACAAGCTATCGATCTTTCTAATGTCTAATTATTTTACAAAAAGCAACCAACACATAATACATTATAACTGTAGCGAGAAACAACTAAGGATCTCTCTGCAAAAATTCATAGAAAATGCCGACCACAAGACATTTCCAAAGTGTGTTTATAGTGACTATCGCTACAAAACCATAATCAAATCAAGTCCAATTCAAATCAATCCCCTACTAATCCTTATGTGATTGGTTCTGAAGCTATACAATAAGCCATAGAAGTCATACAAGTCCAAACAATATCAATTACATATGTCATTTGCTTTCCAAAGAAAAATCAAAACAATTACCACAATAATATTTCAAACAACAAATATATTATTCAAACAACAATAATATAACCACTTTGCATTCACTTGCATGGTAATATAACTTACCCATAATCATTCCAAACATAAGAACAAGCTCTCCACTTCCTACCACAACCTTGTAAGCACCCATTCTTCCTACATTCACCTCCATGCTTTCGGTTATGCCTCCACCCTTCCTTATTTTCTCACGGCTCTAGGTTATGGGGGGAGTTGTGCTTTACTTCTTCAAGATTTAAGTAGATGGGAGATGTTGTTATGTTGTTCCAAGAGTTATACTAGAGTTTGGAGAGATTTGGTGATGGTTTGAGTTACTTTGTTTTAAGAAACTTTAGAAGGGAAAAGAGGACGAAAATAATAGTTTCTTTATAAAGGAATTAGCAAACTATTTTTATGCATTAAGGGTACGCTTTTATAGGCTTTTAAAATGTGGCAAAAGACCCCTCCTACCACTCTATGTCCAGCTAAGGGGAAGGTTCCTCCTTCCTTCCCAGCACATACTCCTTAAGACAACCTTCATTTGCTCCATTTTTTATGCCTTAAAACACTCCACTTTGTATTAATTGAACTCCTTTAACTTAATTAAGTTGCTTAGGAAATTAGGTGATTTAATACTTGTAAATGTCCTCATATGTTAATATACAAGTGTTGAAGAGTTCAAACAATTTTTATTGAATAAAAAGTCGTTTATCGATAAAACATTTTTCAGTCACATTATCGATTTTTCTTCGAACTATTTATTTTTGTAAACAAATTTTAAAAACAAAATTCCTATCACTAGTTATTATTCAAAGGGGGTTAATAAGGTTATAAAATAACATTTATTTACATTACAATCCAAGATTCAAATATTTAAATAATTCTGATATTTAAATACGAAGTGTTCAAAACTCCAAGTCGTTACAAAGATGTATCGAGAAAAGGATATCGATACATTTTTAGAGAGTAGTGTATGTAACACTCTCCATATGATGGATGGTGAATTACTCATGACCGTTGGGGGCACCAAAGAGTTACATACTTGTGGTTATTTGGAACAATCATAGAATGACTCAACGAGAGTCTCTTATAGGTTAATACAACTAAGTCAAAATTAAAGGTCTCATGGTAATAACATGCAGTAGTCTTTAAACTTAAGGGGGTTGTCGATCTTAAGTAGCTTGGTTGTACTTTGATTATGGTCAAGCACATAGCATGGTGACATGGTACGATCATAGTTGGGTACACGTTGAACTTTACTCAATAGAGGATTCTTCTTCTTAGTTGTAGAAG
The DNA here is from genome assembly GCA_030737815.1 of Allium fistulosum. NCBI lineage: Eukaryota > Viridiplantae > Streptophyta > Magnoliopsida > Asparagales > Amaryllidaceae > Allium > Allium fistulosum. Next base: position 908,289,050 of record CM060903.1, read on the forward strand.
GTTAGTACCCCCATAGTTGGTAGTTAACTTAAAGTTGAAATCTCTAGCCGGAGTAAATCGGTTAATCGATAAGTGTTATCGGATTGAACTAAGAACTTTAATGTAATCTACATGATTAACTAAGAATATTAATAGATTTTTTCACCTTAGACCAAACTCTAAATATCTAAGTGATATAGTGTTGATGAAAAGAAAACATGCAAAAAATGGCATTACTAGGTGCAGCTTAATAATGAATAGAAATTAGATTTCACCTAAATGATGTATACGTGACTGAACTTGTGCCCGATGTTGTACTTCACCAAAGTTAGTACATGATTCAATATTTGATTTATATAGATATTGACCGTGGATTGTGTTTACACCAAAGAGTCAACACAATCATGTTATTAGTTAATTTTCAAGTTCATCGATGAAAAATTAATTTATGAATATTATAAAGTTGTAGTAAAATTAATACTAATGTTGTATGAAATACTGCAACTATTTGTTTATTTAAAGCCTAAAAATTAATTAAAAATGATGTATAAAAGTTATACATTAATTTAATTAAAGAATGGGCTTAAATAAACGAATTAAATGATCAATTTAATGGATGAATTGGTTTGGCCTAAAGTTTGGAATCCCAAATTACAGGGGCTGACCAAAGCAATGAATTGGAGGATGGTGACTTAACCTTCAAGGCTACAGAGAAAGAGGCTAAATATTTGTGATCTAGTTGGCTAATCCATTCATTCTCTCTTTACACCCAGGACAAATCCTAACCTTATCTTCACTGTTCGACATGAGTGATGCCTTTTAGATGAAGTTGCATTATGACGATCACCCAATACCACCGGCACCAATAACATTAAAATAATGTGTTGCAGTTGTGCTCGGTCAATATTGGATGATAATCAAGGTTAAAAATGAAACATATACAGCATATAACCTGTCGAAATTCTCACAGTGCATGGATAAAATATAATATTACAGATATAACAGGAGAGACGATAAATACTATGTGAACAAATCCTCAGAACATAGACCCATAGAGTTTATACAATGGAAATAAACTGGACAATTGTCTCATAACAAGAAAATAAGAAGTCCTTGCTAAGGCTCCCCAGTGCTGCATAGCGGAATAAGTGTAGAGATCCATATAAGTATATAATAAATAGCTCCATTCAGCTCGTCCTCTGCACAGCTACTACGTCACCTAAACCTGTTATATGGTCTACTCATTTAAGAGCACCCAGGATAATAAGAAACAAAGCATAAAACCTTGGGTCAGACAACGGTCTAGTATGAGTGGTAAATGAATCTCAAAGTAGTAGCATGAAAATATGGTAAGAAACAGAGGTACATGAATCATACATGACCTATCTCTTCAACTAAAGAGTTAGCATATAACATCATAATATGTTACCCTATAAATAACATAAGGGTACTATACTCAAAATAAGGATGTAAGCTATCCAGGTATTCCTATCTCTAACACCTACTCCTAACGATATATCCAAGTAATAGGCTAAAAAGCAACTAAAGCAACCATAGCATCCATCGAGCAATCCCCACTATCACTCTATGTGCTTTGAACATATGGTAACTTGTATGGCCTCCTTACTGCCAGGGATTAATGGAAATCTCGATTTTTGGTGTACTCTCGTATCACATAACTCAAAGCTAGATACGTGTCTCGTAGCTTAAAGCTAGGCAGTAGACCCAAATCCACTAGTCCAAGATATTCGGACCTATTCCATTAATCCATGGGCATGCCCACTTATAATACACCTGCTTCGAGTACAATAGGAAACACTCCAAGTATCAACGATTTCTTAGCACATACATCCGAGCCCTCCTTTTCTCCATTTGAATATGAGCCCTTCCTTTGCTCAATCCAGTTTCCATTATTCAGAACCCTTCACGTTACCATTCCACGGCTCCCTCCTTTATCAAGCCACCATCTTCAGTATCTACTCCCTTCACGTGACATAAACCGAAGATCCAAAGCTTTTATCATGTTGTTACATCGCTATCCAAACCTCAAGCGAATGAGCCAACACCTCCAACATGCTCTACAGAGTCCCTTGTTTGCTCCTTATACAAGCCTAACCCCCAGTCCACACATTCATCAAAACAACTCGGTACCAAGTCAAAATGACTCAGCATTGAGTCATTTACTTAGCCAATTTTGGCTAAGTAAATCACTCTGCCTCCAGTACTTCCTTCCCAAGTGCTTTGGATCCCGACCCATTCATCTAAATAACTCGACCCCCAACCCAAAGCATTCAACTCCAAGTTCTATAAATAACTCGGTATATTATCCAGAACTTAGCCAATTTCTTGCATTTTGCCATTGATAACCTCCGCTAACCATACTCTATCGACCCATGCCAACTACCGAGCCATCTGACTTCCCAAAACAACTCGGCATCGATCTTTCAACTCGGCACTGAGTTGAACCCTTAAGCAATTTTGAGGTGCAACTTATTCTGCAAGCTCCCCCATGCTCCAGAGCCTTCCCTTCAAGTTTCATCCAATTCCGGCCAACTTTGCCTCTGATTTGCCAAATTCACCAACCTATCTTCCTAAGCATCCAAAACACTAGCAAACAACATCAAAGCACAACATACAAGCATAGAATAACATGCATATATATCCATTCATACAAGCAATACACAAGAATGTGATAAACAAACCAATTCTAATCTAAATCTACATATTGCATGCACATATGAATATGAATAAGGAGAATTGCTAAATCTTTTTTTTGGAACCAATTTCAAAGATTCACAATTTAGGTCATAAGCATATGATAACAAGTAATTCACAATTTAGGTCACAATTTCCAATGTGGACAACAATGGAAAACAATGCAAAACAACCCAAAATGATGATCTTCAACTTCTACTTGATAATCTTCTCTCTAGTTAGTGATTTGGTAGGTTTAGAGAGTAATTTATGTGATTTTGGATGAAATTAGGGTTAATGGGGGTTTAGATCTGATTTGGGAACAAGGGAAAAGTTTTAATTTGACTCCTACAGCTCCCTATTTATACTAATCTCGAATTATACTAATGGTCTTATTTATAGGCTAATTAACTACACACTAATTTTGGCCAGCAGCTGTCTAAACTTAAAACAGGCATAACTTCCTAACCGTAAGTCCGATTTACTATTACGACCACTCTATGAAATGAGAAATCATCATCTAAATGCAATGAACTAGTTTGAGAACCTAATTCGTTTTCTATCAAAATTTATAGCCCAAACAAGATTTTTAGGCTTAACATGGTCACACAGAAATTCGGAAAAAATCATATGTGTGTAAAATGTCCCTAAGAGCCATATTCCAAAATTATATAATCATACGACCTCATACAAATAAAATAAAAATATTTTACGATCCTCCAATATGTAAAATACGGATTGTTACGTGCATCCCATGGTCAAGGAGAAAAAAAAGAAGTTCGAGGAGTGAAACAACAAGCAACCAAGGTTTTCAACGATCACTAGGATCACTACAAGATAAAATTCAATTTTAAATTATTTATATATATATACATGTTTATTTATACATGCTTGTTATCCATGTTATTTAATTAAGCCAAATTAAAAGTACTAATTTCAAAAATTAAAATTTAATTCTTGTATAATTAAATACTATGAATAACATTTAATAGTATTATATAAATAAACAAAATTCATTTTAGCTTTGTTACACGGATCTAAAATATATGTATACATATTTAATAAATATTATAGTTTCTAAAAAATTTAAATTGTTTTTCGTTATTTTAAATTTTAAATAAAAAAAATTATTGCTCTCCATTTTAGAAAAAAAATCAATTATTTTTGAATTTATTTATATATATATGTGTGTATGTATGTATGTATGTATATGTACATGTATGTAAGACACACACGGATATATATATATATATACATATTTTAATTTAAAACACTTTTTATTTGCTTACAACATTTTTAATAGCAGATTTTTAAAAAAAATTCTAGAATAGTAAAAAAAGATTTAGAATTTTAATTTTTAATAAATATTTAGACTATAATTATATATATTATGCACACGGGTTTTTAATTATAAAAGATTCTTTATTTGTTCACGGCATTAAAAAAACATTTATATGTAGAAAAAATTGGAATTGATTTAACAAACACATAACACAAACACACATATATACAATAATTATATAAATGAATCATTTTAAATCAAAATTATATAATTTAAATATATATATATATATACATATATATATTATGTATGTATGTATATGCTTAGTATAATGTGTGTGTGTGGTTGAAGGTGGATAGTATAATGTTTTGATAAATAAAATAATCGTTGAAAAATTAATTATTTATTACATGTTTATATCATTCATCCACGACATTAAACATATGTGTTAACCATAAATCAAAATGGCTAATTATATGTATATCTTCATCATGTTTACCCAATATTATATAACATCATTTAAAGCAGTTATAATGTTTGTATTGTGAATACGAACATGTTATAAATTTAAAATATAAATCAAAGTAAAACAAAATATTACAGTTAAATTATAATAAACAAACATTAAAGATTTCATATATATAAATTAACTTAACCCCAAAACTCTTTTATTAATCAATACTAAATATGATTTAATACAAAATTATTATTGGTATAAATCCAGTAAAATTTGAAAGCTACTATAAAAAATCAAAAATGGTGACAATTACTTTTGCTCAGTGACTATTTGCTTTTCTTTTTCCAACGTTAACCTCTTTGCTCTCCGTACTCACACCCAATTGTTGACCTATTCTACACGCCACCGCATCTGCCTCCCTTGCACCTCCCTTCTCTTCGACCTGCACCGCCCACATCAGTCTTACTCTAGAACCTTAAATCTACTCCAGTACTCGGCTACTCATTACATCTACAATCTCCAACCCTCCTTTTGATCACTGTTCACGTGTCTCTAAGAAATTTTAATGTCACACCCCTATATGGCCGCTACCAGCGCTCTACCTAATGAACAATCCCCCTGCTTCCAGCAAGATCTACCCCTCATTCAGAAGTTAGCAACCCATCTCCGGCTTTGACCAGTAATATGTTTTAAGAAAGCTCTCTGACACCGCCTCAACAATGAGCAGCTATGAAGTGTTTCTCCTATGTAGTCTCGGGGGTAGGTGCCCTAAAAATCCGCAAACTAAAAACACTTTACAAAGGTGAACCGATTGCTTTCTTCTCCAAAGATCAACTTGAACGTTTCACTAAGTCATTCAAACACATAATAATTGGTTAATTTCATGGTAATAGACCACCGGTAGAAAGTATTTGGAAGGGTTTGCTAAATTCTCCTTAATAGTTCGATGGAAAGTAGGGGTGATAGATGAAAAACATATCTTGATACAACTCTTCAACGGGGAGGATTGCCTTAGAATTTGGCTCAGAGAGAACCTAATGATTTGAATCCCATATCCCTACTTATCAGCTCATCTATACAACAAAAAATCGCTTGAAAAATTGTGTGATCATATCAAAAAGCCTCTTAAGACAGATGAAGCCACTATCAACCTCACCCGACCTGGTTTTGCTTGGTGTTTATTAAAGTCGACTTAGCATCTAATCTCTCATCACGTGTGTTTTTCTCCCAAGAAAACTAGATTAACCATTGGCAATACATCAATTGTGAAATCCTACCATCATATTGTAACGAATATTGGAAGCTAGGCCATAAACAACTACCATTATGCAAAGAAGTTGTTGTAAACCATAATGTTGAAGCAACGTCATCCCCCAACTTCCAAGCGGTAAAGAATCAAGGACTTTGAAGTAGGAATAACTAATTAAATATAGGAGAAAAGGCAAATGCTAAAACCATCCCACCTAAAGTTGGAGCTTCTCAAGAAAACACTCGAATCTATCAAGCTTTGAACAAATCTTTAAGTGTTGCAATAACCATAACAATGCATATAAATGAAATTTGGACTCAAATGTTTACTCCATGGGCCTTACAAACTCTGCCACACCCAACATCATGATCTGAAATAAGAATTGTATAAAATAGTAATAGATACTTAATATAGAATAAGAAATGTGATTTCTATTTCAGTTGTATTTTCAAATAGAAAATTGTTTTCTATAAGAGTTTTTTCTTCCAGTTCAAGGTATTTAATCTAACACTCATGACTGTAAACTAGTTACAGTAAATGAATAAATAGCTCATGATAAGTGAATGAATGGAGTTTCGTATTTTATACGCTATTATAGTAATGGGGGAAATAATGGGAGCATACCATATGACATTTATAGATGGATGCATCAAGTTACGAAAATTATGTTCGAAATACACCAAATATTATTTATGAAATAATGATTATTTTCAATGTTGACTGAAAATATATATAGTTTTATTTCTTAATGAATATTATAAATATTCGTTATAAAATAAACCTATTGTAACAGTGGTATTTTTTTATAACGTAATGATGCATTATATATAGAAAATATAAATGTATAAAAAAGCAATTCTACAATTATTTTGGAACTATGGACTAAGCCATTTCTTCAAGAACTAATTCTTTAGTCATATGATTATGAATCGTATGGTATTATATCTTTGACGATTAAGGGAAAAGCACCCATTAACTGGGAGCGATAAAAGTGTTGGTGAACTCTTCAAATTGGTTCATATAGATGTATGTAGTCATAGGTCTAATGATACCAAAATGGTTCTACATACTTCGTTAAATTCACAAATGAATTATCATAAAAATGAACAAGTGTATTCGATACATAAGTAGTGCATCTATGATAAGTTCATAGAATGTAAAACAGAAGTAAATAATGCAAAAGAAAATGAAACGATTCGGAAGAATATGTGAGTATATTGGAAAGGGGTTCCAGATGTACTTAAAATGAATAAGATTTTATCGCTACAGTCACTCCTCCATAGGATAATGCATCAAAAAGGAGTAATCAGAATTTATTGAACAAAGTACAACTGATAATGAGTGAAGTTGAGTCGACTTCTTTCTATAAAGTCGTATACTTAAGAGTAAGTACATAAAGTTAAAATTAATTTCAACTAAAGCATAGTTTAAGATATCATACAAGATAAGAGTTTATAAGAAACCTATACATATCCTAGGTTAAAGAATTGACGGGTTGTATGAGACGAGAGACTACATGTAATACTTGTTCTTAAGGGGTCTTGTGTGGATATACCCAATGGAGTTTGGGACCGATCAATATTGACTAAACAATTTTTGTTATGAACATATAAGTTTCGTAAACCCAACTAAAATCATTTTTATACACATATAAAGGCAATTCATATAATGTTTATGAATACTTATTCCATTGCACTAAGAAACAATTGTTGTTTTAAGAAATGCCAATTTCATGATGAAAATTTTCTTTTGAGAAATAAGTGATAGTAAAATGGATTTGAATACAATTCAACGATAAAACTGATTACGGAGGATGAAATGAAATTAACCAAGCCTAAACGGACACAACACATTATAATATCTAATAAGAATTCTCACACATTAAAGAGAAAATGTGAATTACTTATCAATGTTGAGAAAATAGAATTTCCTCAGTTCTTAATAGGCCATTAAGAGTATTGACTCTGCGATACGGCATAATTCACAAATCCTGAATAGATTCCAAGCACAGTATCAAAATATGATTTGATTGTTGTACCTGAAGGGATATGATACATCGGCCGCAAATGTTCTTCAAGAAGAAGACTAATATACTTGGAATATAATAAGCAACATTGATAATAATAACATCGTAAATTTCAATTGTTGAAATTAATATAACAGACTCATCGTTCAGCATTCTTAAGTTAATTTGGATTTTACTCGCAAAATTATCATCAATATGATTTTGAGATTTAGGACCTTAATGTTGAAACAAAATTTTAAATAATGATATAGAATAGACTGCTTGCACATAACAACCAAAATGTCTTGAAGTAATGGAAGCGGTATTAAGCTTGTAGGTTTCAGATATGATCCAAGAACCGATACAAAAGCATTATTCGACGATCATCGGAATTAAGAAAATATTTTGATAAAGAAATAAAATAGTTTGATTTTCGATCAAAATGCAGAGGAAGCGAGTGTTTATAAGAAAGAACATTAAAGGTACTAAAATATTTGTGAAAACTATAAGTAAAAAAAATTATGATTGTTAATGGTGTATCCATGTTAAAATCATTTTAGTTTGGTCATTTAATACTGGACATTGGATTGAAAATGACATCTTTTATAATCGGTATAAAAGGATGTTGGGATTGTCATAAATGATATACACAGACAATATATTAAAATGCTTAATATGAAGCATATGAGATGGATTCCTTATGCATCAACAATAGGAACAATCATATATGTTGTGTTGTCTACTAAATCGCAATTTCCATATGTTACTAGTACAGTGAGCAAGTACCAAATCCGAATTAAGTTCACCAAATGATAGTTAAGAATATTCTCGGGTATTTATGAAATACTAGAGAATTATTTATAGAAATAAAGAACTCCTTATGAAGTAGTTTTTAGACTCAAACTTCGTAATTGAAATTGAGAGTAGTATGTCATCCTAAATTCATGTTGAACCTTAGTTAAGGAAATTTAAGTTGGAAATGTTCCAAACAAGTGGTTGTGGTCGATTCAGCAAATAGGTTATGTATATTGTATTGAATAAGCACAAAATAAAAGCAATATATATATATATGCACAATTTTATAGTTGAGTTAGGGGTGATTCCAAATGTTTAGAAATATTGTTATGTAATAAAAATGTCGTGATACAGATCGTGAAAGAGTTTGGAGCTCACTAGAAGTCGAGAAATATACTCTGAAAAGTTCCACATGATAAATGCGTTTTATCAGCGTCGAAGTGAGTTAATTAACAGATTAGATAAATAAGACAATATATCATATCCATTCATGAAAGGATTAACTTGAATACAAACTGGTTGAAGAGATAGGATTGAGATTCCATAACCGGCCTTAAGTGCAAGTGGTATACTGAAAGAGATGGGCATTTCTGTAATTTATTGTAAATTATTAACTATGTAATAAAATCTATTTGAAATAAAAGGTGTTTTTTCCTATTATATATATTTTTTATATTGAGATATGTTAACTAATTAATTAATTTAAAATATATTTAATAGAAAGCCCTTAAATGGTATGTTGTGTGAAAATAACTACAAGGAATTGTAAACTTGAGAAAATTATCACAATATTAAATAACATATTATTTTAAATATTCTAGGTCAAGATGTTTTGAGAAAGGGTATCGATGCATCCATTGAGATTAGAGAATGTAACACTCTTCTAATATTGGGCAGTGTATCACTCATGGTTGTTGGGGGCACCAAGAGTATATGAACTGATAGTTATTGGATAACCATGGACTGACTCGTCCGAGGGTTTCCTATTGGTTTATAACGACTAAGTCAAACAGAAAATTTCAAGTAATGATATTACATAGTTCTCTGGACTTGAGAACACCGTTGAACTTCAATGTGGACACTCCACTTTGATTATAGTTAATTTATGCCATGATGTCCATTAAACAACTATAGTTGGGTCTGATTTAAAGCATTGGAAGTGAAATACTATTTAATATAGAATCTGTCTCCTCGGTTGTATAAGGTTAGTATCAGATCAACAATAGTCAATTCAAAGTCAAAATCTTTGGCCAGGGTAGTAGGTTGATAATAAATGTTATTGTTGAACTAAGGACTTTGTTTACGGAATAACTGAGATGAATGTGGAAGATATTGGAATTTTGATCGAAAAACAAATTCCATAAGTTCTAAAGTGATATAGTGACGAAGAGAACTTGGTGTAAAGAATCATTACTAAATGGTACCGCTTAAAACTGTAAAATTAGATTTTACTGATGAAGATGTATAAGCGATAAATTCGTCAAAATGGTCACACCACTAACTAAGGTGATGTATGAATGTTAGTATTCGAATTGTTCGATATTAATCACTACCTGGATTTACAACTGTGAGCCGCAAGGGTGAGTCGCACGACCAAATTAGTAGATTCTTCGAGATACCACATGATTTAATTGATTTATAATTTTCATTAATTAACTAATTTAATTAATATTTATGAAATATTATTTGTTTGTTTGATCGATTCGGTGTCATTAATATTTACTTGGCACCATTGGTAACTAATTGGGTGCATATATAAAAGTTATATATATACAAATCAATATACGATATCATAATGCATTTAAATAAAATGTGATTGATTGCTAAAAAGGTTTGAAATGTTTTAAGGCCTATATACCTTATAATATGGTCGGCTATAGCTCAGCAATGAAGGAGGAAAAGGTTCAAAATTTGATCTTGAAATGGTAATAAAGAGGAGTAAACGAAGGAGAGAATATCTCCTTTACTCTCTCTATTAAAGCCACACTACCCTCTATATTTCTTGAAATTTTTGCTCCACCGTTCCTTTTTCATAACCAAAAGCCTCCATTCTCTCAGGCTGAAAATATCAGATCCAAACAGCATAAAAAAATAAAAGGTAGTCCTCCAAGTAGTTGCAAAGCTAAGAGCTCGGATCGGGATTAGATTTAGGATTGTCTACCAATCAAGGTGAAAATCTAAGGCTACATCTATAAAGTAACAGCCTATTGTTTATATGCATAGCTGTTATTCCCATTATCAATATACTATTATATATATATATGCAAGTTTCACTATATATATCTTTTTTTTCTTATTTATAAAAAATAAAAAATAAATATATATAAGGCACGAAATTTGTATATTTATTTTTAAAACATTAAAACCAATTTAATTAATTTAAAATTTGTTTCTAACTACAAATATAAATTTATAAATATATATATATGTAAAATTCTTTTAAATTCTTTTACACTGTATATAACATCTGACAAAAAAATTTGAAATATATTATACTTTTATTGACAAATATAAATTTTTATATTGTTTTTAAACTAAGTGTGTCTATATATACACACACACACACACACATAGACACAGACACAGACAAATACATATATACATATACATATATCAGTATGTATATATTCATAATTTAACAATTTTATTTTTATAAAAATATATCTTATTACATATGGATTTTATGAAGAAGAACAATATTTGGCTAAAAGGCATGAAGTTAAGAGCTATGCTAATGCAGAGAGGTGGAGTCATTGCATTTACTTCATGGCAGCTTCGATCGCATGAAGTTCGCTACCTTAATCATGATTTACAGTTGACAACGGTTATCTTTGCACTTTCGATATGAATACATGATCTTTTAGGAGAACGATTCGAGTTATTGAAAGACTATATGTCTTTGAAGTATCCATTCTCTCGGTAAGAGCTCATTATGAGACAATAAAGATGGCTTGGGTTATTAGCAGCTTATGATTTTGGCATTGAGTAAACACAAGAAAAATGAAATAAGATTGTTGATGCTCTTAGTAGGAAACATTAGAAAGTAGTAATGGCAATGTTAGCGGAATGGAATGATTCGAAGACATTGGCTTATTGTGGGATACATATGAGGTTGATGACTAGTTCTGGTCAAAGCATTATGTTGATTTCTTATTTGGAATTTCAACCAATATTAATCAAGGAGTTTCTACAAAACAAAGAAGTGACCTATTGTTAGTCGAACAGATTAGGCGATTGGAAGTAGGTGCAAATATCAAGAATTTGAAGGATTTTAAACTTGACTAAAAAGGAATGGTTAAGGAAGAAGTGACGCTTGTGTGTTCCAAATGTTGATAGTCTACATAAGGAAGTTCTTAGGGAATGTCATCGATCAAAGTTTACCATTCATCCTTAAGGTACGAAGATATATTGAGATATGAAGAGGAATTCCTTCTAAGTAGGAATAAAGAGGGATGATGGCTTGCGCATTAAGTAGTGTCATAATTGTCAATAAGTAAAAGGCAGACATTGGAAACCCAGTGGATTACTTCAACCTTTGGAAGTGCTAACATGGAAATGGGATTTTATACGGATGGGTTTCATGGATGGGTTGCCTAGGTCGAATTAGGAAATGAAAGTATCTGGGTTGGAGTCGATTGATTGACAAAGAGTGCAAACTTTATTCTCGTTAAGTTGACAAGAATGGCACTAGGTTTGGAAAAACATTTTATCAAGAATATTACTAGAATCTATGAAATACCAAGTAGTATCATAAGCAATCACGATTCTTTATTCACTAGTGAATTCAGGAAGAGTTTGAAAGAAACATCATGTACCAATCTGAAAATGAGTACTACTTACTACCCTCAAACCAAAGGATAAATGAAAGGAGTAAATAATATACTCAAAAGCCTGTTAAGCGCTTGTGTGCTAGACTTTGGAGGGCCACGGGAAGACTATTTGCACTTAGTTGAATTTTCCTATGATAACATTACCAAACTAGATAGGTATGGCACCTTTCGGGGCTCTTTACAAAAGGTTGTGCAAGTCACCAACATGTTGGATAGAGATAGGAGATACACTAATATACGGTCAAGATTAGGTTAAGGACGGACTGAAAAGATTGAGCTAATTTGTTAAAGGATGAAGGTAGCTCAATCAAGGCAGAAAAGTTATGCAAAGCGAAGGCGTAAGGAATTGAAGTTTTTAATTGGAGACTTCGTCCTTAGGAAAGTATCACCTATGGAAGGCATTATATGATTTGGAAAATTGAGAAAGTTAGCACTAAGGTATGTTGGAGTGTATCCTATCATGGAAACGATTAGAAAACTCATCTATCATATCAAGTTACCGAATACTTTGGGTAGGTTTCCATAATGTATTCCATGTTTCTCATATAACGAAATGCATACATGATCTCGAGACTACTTTGGAGCCGAGCGCTTTGGAAGATCAAGTAGTGGATCCCGGTATGATCATTACAAGATGACCAATTTGTATCACAGATCGAAATACGAAGGAGCTTAGGAATAAGATTATTAAGTTGGTAAATGTCTAGTGAAGTAACAATAAAAGGGACTATAGTAAAGGTCTAGTGGAGTATCACTGATTAATGAATGTGTTGTTTTTGAAATGGCTTATGTAATGACAACTTTTTATATGACGGGAATGGACCCATAGTGAGGAGCCCTTTTCTATAATGTAATGAATCTATTTTCATTTAAATAGAATGATATTGAGTATGGCCTCGAACCTTATTGTTGTAAGGCTGCTTCAACGTGGTCAATAGTGGGCCTTTGGTGGCATGGCCTCATTACGATGGCTAGAGTGGGCAGCACTCGAGTGAAAGAATTAGATTATTGCATGGGTAATCATGTTCATCTTTGCAGAAGTGACCTATCCTACTGCTAAAGAGCGGGCAACATCACGGGCGAGAGAATCGAGACCACTACATGGGAGGTCTCATCGTTAATTTGCCAATGCCTTTGGCATGGGTAAAAGCATTTTTAGGCTTGCGCATCCTGACAGATTAATACACCATGGATGCATGAAGCTGTACCACACATGGTTAGTCTCGCCATCAATGCATCGATGTCCCCGTCACGAATGAGAGTGTTGTTCAACTTGTGCATCCACATGTAGAAATACACCATGGACGCATGAATTGGGACATGCATGGGTCTTCTCACCATTAATGCACTGATGTCCCCTGTGTAACGACCTGGAATTTCACTGCTTTGATTAATGAATATTTAATTATTTTAAATATTCAATATATAGGTTTTATAATGAAAATAAACTCATTTTAATTAATTAACAATAATGGTAAAATCATTTTCAAAATTTGTTTACCAATTAAATAGTTCGTAGAAAAACAGAAAATGTGACGCGAAGAATGTTTTTCGAAATTTTGACCTTTCGACATCGGAAAGTTGTCGAGAACGTTTTTCGTCTTTGTGCACTATATATACATATATATAAGAGTTAATTAACTAGATAATAATACGCCTAGAAATAACTTATCTTATGTTAATTTGGATTAGTAAGTGATGTGACAAGACATAGTTTTAAAAATAATAAACATTTTATATAAATATATATTAAGTATTGTCACATCTTAGATTTGTAATCATTAACCACAATTATCTCTTGTCACATCTTAGTTAATTAATAATTAAACTTATATATATATAGAAAAAGTGATGTGACTAAACATAATAACTATATATATATAAAGAAAGTGATGTGACTAAACATAATTATATATATATATGTATATATATGAAAGAGTGATGTGATTAAATATAATTATATATATATATATATATTATAAAAGATTTGTGATGTGACTTGACAAAGTGATTAGGTGTGAAACCTTGCCTATAAATAGCTCATATGTTTCATCATTTTTCCTCCTCTTTCCACCAACCATTTCTTCCTCATTTCTAACTCAAATAGAGTTTTTCTTTTTTTGAAACCATGTGAAATTTTAATGGCTACAACATTCTAGTTGACCACCTTTTCAAATTTCTATCACAGATATGTCAAAATACCCAATCTTTGCAAAGCAAATTTTCCACCCAGAATTTCAAGTCCGAAAATTACCCTTCTTCTTTTGATCATAACTTCTTCAAAACAAATCGAAAATGAGTGACTCTTTTTTTGAAATGATAGAAAAAAGAAATTCGAATAATTTTCTCTTTTAGTACCTTTTGAAATTCCATGAGTAGATAGCCCAAAATGCAGTTGAAAATTGACTTATTTTTGGGTTCATTATTGAGAATTCGATGTTTATTCGAAGTCGCTCCACCTTACCAAAACAAGTCTCGCTTCTTCTTCCCTTTAAGGCCGGGCCTACCTAGTGCATCAGGGTTCAGGACTCCATCTTGTTGCTTAGGAATGGAAGTGCTATGTCATACCCTAATTTAGCGAGAGTTTGGATAGCTATCGGTGAGTAAATTCCTAATCTTTTGGAAAGAAATTTTCTTGATATGTTGTGCTGATCCTTAGCTATAAGTATGTTATATATATGTTGGATCTTGGTATGTTTGAATGTGATGATAAGTGCAAATTTATGGGTTAGTGTTAGCACTCGAATGGATGTGTTATTGCAAAGTTAGTAATTGTATATATATATTGGTATATGTATACAGTTTGTTTTATGAATGTGATGTGTAAATATAAAGGGTTGATGATGAAATTGACTATAGTCATGATGGGTTGAAAACAAAATTGAAACTTTGTATATAGTCGTGATGGATTTGAGGTCGGGTTTAAAATCAAACTCGTTTCAAGAGTTTAAAGTTTAGATTGTGGTTAAAGTTTGCGTAATTGGTTTTAAAGTGTGAAAATTTACTAAGGTATGTTTCAATCATGAAATAGTATGGTTTTAGTAAAGTGGCTTTGCTTAAAGGTGGGTTAGAGCAAACTACACTCATATCGACGGTCGCTATGGATGCAGTTCGGCAAAGGTTTGAATTTCTATTTCAAATGTGTTTTATTTTGAAATTAGTTTACTAAGTTTTTCAAACTTAATTAGAAAAGTAATTAAGTTGTAATATAATTAATTAATTAATTAGTTAATTAAAAGGTAATTAGCACCTAATTGGTAATTAAGAAGGTGATTAGAGGTTAATCATCACTTAAGTTAAGTTAATGACTATTAATTGATTTATAAAGTTTTAATTAGTGATTAATGGGGTTAAGAAGTAATTAAGTAATTAATAATTATTTAATTAAGATTAATGTTTAATTATTTATCTATTTAATTAATGAGTTATTTAATTAATATTTAATTAATTAAGGTTTAACTCTTAAAAAAATTGGTTTAACCTTAATCAAGTTGCATTAGGAAGTTAATTAGTACTTAATCAAGTTCATTAAGCCTAATTAGAGTTTAATTATGGTTTAATCTTGATTTAAATTGGATTAATTAAGATTTAGTTAAGGTTTAAGCTAATATACTTTTAACTTTTCAAAGGTGATTTTAAACAAAACAGAATGCATTTTAATCAATTTTCTTTTTCAAAGTAAATCGATTCCATATTAAAGGATCTCTTGTTCGGACCCTTAAGTAACCCAGATGATTAGGAGAATTAAATGATATCCGTTAGCAGAACAAAACACTAATCTGCTATAATGTAAGTGATTTGATTGTGTGGACATGTG
The DNA here is from genome assembly GCA_030737815.1 of Allium fistulosum. Taxonomy (NCBI): domain Eukaryota; kingdom Viridiplantae; phylum Streptophyta; class Magnoliopsida; order Asparagales; family Amaryllidaceae; genus Allium; species Allium fistulosum. The sequence continues at coordinate 908,305,158 of CM060903.1, forward strand.
TTAAGCAGAATAAATTCCTGTTCTACAAAAAATTGATTGAATTGTTTGTACATCTATTTAGCAGGATAAATCATCATCATGTTGTTATTTTATTTAGACTTGTATATGCCAACTGGTTATATTGACGTGTTATTCCCTGATTGGATATGAACTGTATTTACATATATGGTAGCTTATGTAAATAATTTTTATGTGATTTGGAAATCGAATTGAAATTAAATGGCAACTTAAATTAGTATCATTGGGACTGCTAAGCCTCATTTGGAATTTATAAAGTATGGTTTGAATTTACTTTAATTCTTTAATCAATTTGAGGCTAAGTGTTTATAAATGGTTTTTCAAGTTATATAATTCTAGTAAAGGTATTTATAAATGATAACTTTTTTATAGAAAGGGGTTTTTCTAACGAAAAGGGTTATTAAGGTGTTTTTACAAATGATGTTTTGTAAATGATATTTATAAGAATATTTTATAAAGGAGTATAGAAAGGTTTATATAAAGAGTTTTAAAAATAGAAAAAAGGTTTAAAAATAATTTCAGAGAGTTGGAATGAGGTTTATAAATTAACTTAAAGGTTTATAAAAGTGGGTTATAACTTTATTTTGAAAGTTATAAGTTAATTGAAATATGAGATAAGCTTTTAAAAAGGGAATTTTTGATAAACGATAAGCGGAATGTTTTTTTTGGAAGAAATGTTTGGATTTGGGAAGAAGGAAACTTTGAAAAGTTTGTAAATATACTTATACCGATAAGATAAGTATATGATTTTGTTTCAAGGCATGACAATTAAAATGTTTTGGTAATATACTTATACTATTGAGATAAGTATATAAAGGTTTCCAAGTATAAAGGAAATGTAAGAGGTATGGGAATAGTGTTTTGAAAATATGTTTGTTTATTTGATAGTTAAATAACCGACTATCAAAGCTGGACCCAAAACGTAACTGTGGAAATATCTAGGAGAAACACGAGAATTATATGATACAGTTACCGTCGAAGGTGCTATGCTGTACGTATAAACTCATTTCGTTCTCCTAGGACGAATGATAAGGAAATCCATCCACGAACGGTTAGGAGGTGAACTCCGCTCTTGTCATTTGTCTGTTTATTTCTTAAAGAATCGGGGTTGAGTTTACCAGAAAATATCAAAAGTTTTTTTGAAGAGACCGGGATCAGATATGTTATCCGGAAACCACTTCGATCCAACCCCAACGTTTCGTAATGAAGACATCTTGAAGCATGGGATCGAAGACGGGGCTATTGAAGTACAAGGGATGCTTGCTACTAATCCCGAGGTGATTCCAAAATGGATGTAGTAGAAGTAGTGTCTTCGGTTTGTCCTTATCTTGGACAACTTGTATGGATGAATGTTGGCACTGCATTACTGCTGGGAGGGCAGTGTTAGCATTCCAATAGGGACTGCTATTCAGAAAGGTAAAACGTAGCCTCAAGCCTCATCAATTGGGAATGACTAAAACAGGGGATATGCAGCAGGGCTATGTGGGTCGCACCCATTAGGGTATATCATCACCCTTCTAGATATATACACAATCATCAATGAATTCGTGTATGTGGGAGCGCTCGGTTAAAGGTTGTAAAGCAACTGGGGTGCTGATATATTTGGTATTATCCAGCAACGGGTAGGCCGGTTCTGTGTTGGCAGGGGTCGTTAGGTACAACCTCGGTATATTTTTCTAGAGGTGTACTGTGGTGGGCGGTACCCCAGTAGCCCAGTCATTAGTTGGAATCCATTCTCCAATACATACCTTACGTTTTCAATTGTAGAGCCTAGTATGTTGGAATGTGAGATGCAAGCATTTCAGCTATTTTATCTATTTACTTTAAACCTAGACACTATGATAATATCACTGGATTTTGATATAAAATGTTTTGATTATCATAAGGTAAAAACCCATCCGTTGTTATGTGCGGTGTGGTCTTACGTAATACCCTTTGTTTGAAAGGTTTTCAAATGTAGAAATCATTTTGGTTATTACTTGTTATTGAGTTTTACTCATGCTGGTTTACCTGACTGACCCGGGCGTTATTCCATGTAATGCTCGGGTTAGACCGAGCATGTTTTCCCAGGTTTAGCTGGATACTTTAGAGTTGAAGAGGAGTTGGATGGTCAAGACGTATTCACGTATATTTTTCTTCCGATGTATTATATAGTATGTATGTTTGTCAATGTAAGGACGGGTTTCTATAACCGTCCAAATTTAGGATAAGCCTAGTGTACTCTGATATTATATGAATAAAGATGTTTTCTTTTTGTAAAGATCATTGTTGTATTACATATTATTCGCTGCGTTGTGAGATTCTGTGTTGTTTAGTTTTCTTCTATCTTCTACCTTCTTCTTTCACCCTAACAAATCGGTATTTCCAGCACTTGAATATTCGATATGTGATACAATGGACATATTTGTGTCGATTTTCAAGGGTCGAAAATCTGGTTCGTTACACCCTGTATGTACAAGTGCATTATTCGGCTCGTGCATCATCAAAGACCAATACACCATAGATGCATGAATCTGGACCATGTGTGGGTGGTCTTTCAATTAATTCGTCGCTATCCCCAGTATGGTGAGAGTATTATTCAGCTTGACGCATGGATCGAGACCACACATGGTTGGTCTCACCATCAATGCATCGATGTCCCTAGCTTGGATGGGAGTGTTGTTTTGCTTACATATCCTAATGGAGCAATACACCACAAACTCATGAACTAGGACCACAGGTGGGTGGTCTCACCACGATGAGCCGGTTTCCATGACATAGATGGAGTGTTGTTTGGATCGCTCATCCTCGTAAGGCAGTGTAGCTGTTGTGGCTCTCCCTCTGCACGAACAAAAGTGTTGCATACTTGTCTCCTCTCGGGGTAGTCGTTTGTGCGCTTGTTAATTAGTTGATTATAAAAATTGTATGGATGGAGTGCTCTATTTTTTTCATACAAAATAAGATGTTACAAAAAAATCGGATGTCTTATAGGATGGGATACATATCTTGATATGCTTTATAACATGGGCTTATAATATAACTTCTAAATATAATAAGCCCGAAGGAGCTCGCGGTTCAAGTGCGAGGGATGTGGGTGTCATCCTGATGAGTGTGGCGATAAGCTCCATTAGTTAACATGGTGCTGACCACATATGATACTTTACAACTGGGCCCCAGTACACCTGCGATTGGGTTTCTAATGTTCGCAAAGATCAATTGTTAAACTAGGTCGCTTGGAGTTCCGCCTTTGCTCTTTATTCAATAAGAGCGTCGAGCTCCAATCCCTATAGTTCTTTATTCTACTTGGTATCATGAGTGAGGCACCTTAAGGTTAGGACATTCGCTTCTACAAGGGGTGGCTTCATACACATAGGCCAGGGAAAAAGGGTAGTGCCCCATTGAGGTCATGTATGACCATAATACAGCGATAGATCTTCAACCTATTTTCCTTTAGCCTTGGTGAGACACATCTTTAGTGTTAATTCGATATTTTTGTTTACTACCTCCACCTTCATGTTGACTTGAGGGTAGGCGACGGATGAGAAACATTTCTCGATCCAGTTCCTTTCACAAAATCAAAGGAAACATCTACTCTCAAATCGAGCATCATTATTAATATTTACTTTCTTTGGAAGCCTGAAATGGCAAAAGATGTTTTTAATCACAAAGTAGAGTATCTTGGGCAGGGAGACCTGGATGAGGGGGTCCGTTTTGACCCACTTTGATGAAGTAATCAATGGAAATGATGGCACGGTTGTGGACTCCCTTTGTATTAGGGACTGTTTTAATCAAATCAATCCTACATGCTTTGAAGGGCTATGGGAATGTCATAGTGGTTATTAAGTTGGCAGAGGTTCTCGGAATCTTTGCGAATCGCTAGCATCAATCACATTTTTTGATGTAATCCATGAAATCCTTGATTATTGTCAGCCAACAGTACCGTTACCGGGCAGCCTCCTTGGTCGGGTTTACCCCCTACCTTGGTCCATGTAGAAACCCACGTGCAGTTACTCGAGCATCATGTCGGCCTCTTCTTTAAGAACACATCATTATAGGGGAGAGGAATAGCCGCTCCCGTAAAATTTGCCATTCATGATGGTGTACTGGGGTGCCTGGTAAAGGATTTTGTGAGCTTCCTTCTGCTCATCGGGCAATTCCTCACTCACCAAATACTTCAAGAGCAAGGTCATCCAGTTACCTAGTATTTCATTGCCGACCTCCATGGTGGTTACCCCTGGCTCAGAACATGGGATGGACTAGACCTTTAATATGACCTAGGATTGACTTCTTCCAGGTTGCTTGCTAATTTAGCTAGCTGACAGGCCTTGGCATTCTTTTCTACGGGTATATTCTCTAGCTTAAATTTGGAGAAAGTGCTAATGAGATTTTTGGATTCGACAACATACATAGCTATTGTTTTGCCCTTAACTTGGAAGCGCTCACTAATCTTATCAACGATCACCAAGGAAGCACTGTACACCCGAACCAAGTCAATCTTGAGTTCTTTTACCATTCTAAGACCATCCAGGATGGCTTCATACTCGGCTTCATTATTGGTGCTTTAAAATTAAATTGGACTGCAAAGCAGATGTCCTACCTATCGGGAGTGACAAAGTCCATGTCAGCTCCGATTCCTTTTCGTTTGATGCCCGATTGACAAACAATTGCCATGAGCATGGGTTTACAACTGTTTACTCCTCCCCGCTGTCCAGGCTTGAGCATTCTGCTATAAATTCAACCACAGCTTTGTCCTTTATGGAGGTATGGGGGTGGAAGATGATGTGATGTTATTCAAAATCTTTTGCCCATTTTAGGAGATGGCCCACTGTGTTAGGCCGGCTTCGCACTTGTTTCACTAATTAATCAGTGAGGACTTTAACGGGGCATGCTTGAAAGTAGGAAGGAAGTTTGTGAGCTACCATAAGCAAACAAAAAGCAAACTTCTCCAATCTTGAATATCTTGTTTCTAGGAGATTACCTTTTGTTGACGTAGTATATCAACCGTTGAACTTTCTCCTTGTTATGTACCAAGGCAGAGTTGATTGTGTAGTCAGTGATTATGAGGTAAGGTATAGCTCTTCCCCTTCTATGGGCTTGGAGAGGATGGGGTTGTTGCCAACTTTTGCTACAACTCTTCAAAACACTTTGGTACACTCATCGATCCAAGTAAATGACTTCCACTTATTTATAAAATCAAAGAATGGGTTGCATCTGTCCATCATCTGGTATACGAAGCAGTTGAGTATAGCGACCATCCCATTTAAGCTATGTATTTACTTGAAGCTATGAGGGACTTGCATATCCTTTATTACCTAAATCTTGTCAGGGTTGGCTTCAGTTTCTTTCGCACTCCCTACATATCCAAGGAACCTGCCAGGGCGAACCGCAAACGGGCACTTTTTAGGGTACTCAATAAGGATGTCGAAGGGTTTGACAAGATTTTGCTCGTGCCCTCCTGGCATCTCGAATTTGACTAACATGTCTTCTACAGAAACCTTCATTTATCTTCCAATCTGTTTTGTGAACATTTTATTGACGGACCACTAGTAAGTTGTTCCTGCATTTCAAAGTCCAAATGGCATCGCTCTGTAACAGTAGAATACCGCATTGGTGATGAATGATGTGTGCTCTTAATCTGGGCTGTGAATGGAAATTTGGTTGTATCCAGAATAGGCATCCATAAACATGAGCAACTCATGTCTTCTGGTTGCATCCATAAGATAATTGATGCACAGTAGGGGGAATCTATAAGACAGGTAATGGTATGCCCTAGAGAAATTGTAACACCCCGTAATTTGGCATTAGTTATTTAATTAGTTAGTTAGTTAATTAGGCTCCAAAAATGGAATTTGTCAAATGATGGAATTTTACCATGAAACTTGCACTATTGAATTCGTGGAGAAATTCTAAGAAACTTTCATATTTGGAATTTTGCGATCGAAGTCCAAACGAAGAAGTTACGGACGAAAAACGAATTAGGAACAAAAATAATTCGATTAGATAAATTAACGTTTATAATTATTCGCCCGGGCCCATAGGCAGACCGTTTACTAGGATCGGTCGACATGTAGCGGTCGACCGGTGCATATAAGGCAGTCGATCGGTTGGGTACCCGGGAGCGCAATAAACTTGGGCCACAACGGTCCGGATTTAATATATTTCGATCTAATGGTTCTGGTTGATTCTAGCGCCTATAAATTCAGGCCTAGCCCTCCCTTCTATTCTCATATTTTTCTAGAGGCAGTAGTAAAGCTCTGCCATTTCTTATTCTCCACTTTCTTTCTAAATTATAAAAATAAGATATTTATAACTATATTCATACAAATCGGAGAAGAATAGAAATCAAATGAAAAGAAGAAGAGAAGAGAATCAACTATATGCGTATTTGAGGTAATTTGTATATATATTTGTATATTGTATCTATTTTCTCTCCCAATCCCAAATCTCTTCTCAGATCTATAATTCAAATGTATGTATATACCCTTTTATACATATTTCTTGGATTAAAAAGGATTTGGAGATGAATCAAAGGTTATACTTCAAATTTGGAGATTTGGACTGCTTTTGAAAGGTGGGTGGGAAATTTTATAGATTGTTATAATATGAAAATTATCTTGTTGGTGTTTCTTTAAGCCTAAATGGATAATTGTATATGAGTTGTAGGCAACAAATTGAATATGATCTAATATAGTAAATACTGCCTACATATTCTTATTTATAAATTGATTTAGAATTGTTTACAACCTAATCTAGAAATCAATCCCAAAAGTATGAATTTAGAATATTGATTTGAATGAAATTTATTCCAGTTTGAAATAGGTTGTATAATAATGCTATGAATTTAGATTATTACCCTAATCTTGTTGGAATGTAAACTTTTCTATGTTTGGAATTGTAGGAATTTAGATCCGTTTAATATTTGTAAATTAGTTTGATTTCTTTCCTTTTTAGAAAAATACAACATTTGATCTAACAAGGAATAGATGCAAATAAAAAGAGAAAGAGATGTGTAAAGTGTGAATTCATTGTAGTTTATACTGCCTACTTCAGTAATGAAAAGAAATGATCATTCTTTGTAACTTCAAACGATGTAATCTTTTATATTTTAAAGTTAAATCTTTTGTTTTGGACAAATTTATAGAAATTATAGCGGATAATCTTTTTAGATATGATTCCAACAATCGAATGTTAACTCCCTTTTAGCAGCGACTTACGAGTTAAAAAGCCTAAAACCTAAGGGGACTCGACGACTTACGACCTAACTGCTGAAGCAACCTACAGGAAGCTATGATTTAACGAGTTAACGACTTACGACTTAAGTAGTCTTAACGACTTAACCGTTGAAGACAAGCCTACTCCGCGACCTAAAAGCTTCACGAGTTAGTAGACTCAAACCTACAGTGGGTTACGACTTAACAGTCTACGACTTAAAGAGTTAAGAGGTTTCCGACTTAACTACTCAGCAAGTTAAAGGCTCTACGACTCATCAGGTCTGTACGACTCATCAGGTCTGTACGACTCATCAGGCTTACGACTCATCAGGTCTGTACGACTCATCAGGCTTACGACTCATCAGGTCTGTACGACTCATCAGGCTTACGACTCATCAGGCTTACGACTCATCAGGCTTACGACTCAAGAGGACCTCACGACCTAAGGACATCACAACCTAACAATGTACGAGTTAAAGTGCCTGCGAGTTAAGGAGTCTGCGACCTAAGATGTCTACGACCTAGGACTCAATGACTTAACTTGCCCAGCGACCTAAGGCTACAGGAATGTCACGACCTAAGGGAAGTCGCGACCTAAGGAAGCTTGCGACCTAAAGACTCCGCGACCTAGTAGTGTTGCGACCTAAAGGCTACGACCTAAGGAAGATTCCGAGTTATGAAATGCTCCGACTTAAGAAGGTTCCGACCTAACGGGTTACGACTTAGTGGGTTTACGACTTAAAGGCTGCGAGTTAAGGTCTTACGAGTTAAGGTCTGATAAGTCGGCTACGACTTAATACTTGTCAAAGACAGCCACAGGATGGGCCCAGAACAACCCAATCCCTTAACTCGTCACCGACCTAACCCTATCCCTTAACTCGTCACCGACCTACCCTAAGTCGGCTACGACTTAAAGACTTAGAGAAATTTCCTAAGTCCAAATCAGCTCCTATAAATACCCCATCACTTCCAACTTGGAGGGGACTTTTGGCCATTCATTTCTCCAAACGCCGTTACGCTGTCGAAGTCTCCTCTCATTCAGCAATCAAAGATCTTCAAGCATTCGAGACACTACAACAATCTTCGGGAAGAGCACCTAACATCCAACACGGATTCGTCGAGTTTCATCATCAAAGATCGAGCTAGTAGTCAAGAGTGCTTTCATGATCAAGTTGTATCGTTTTTAGAAAGATATTGTATCAAATTGTAACCGAATCAGCAATAAAAGACTATAAAGTGGATGTAGGCTCAATTACGGGCCGAACCACTATAAATCTGTTGTTCATTTACCGCTTTTCTGCTATTTTCAGCTTATATTCTGTTCCCGTACCAACGGGTGGTGCTTTCACAATTCTATTACACACACCGGGTGTTAGCGCTCACTTTTTACCGTTAACATTTTGGTGCTTTCACTGAGAACCCAACTCAGGCGATCATCCACCGTTGCTTCGCAAAGATTCATAAAAAGAACCTCTCTTAAAAAACCAGATCCGAAATAATGGCTCCTGGAAGAAGAGGTAGACCTATCAGATCCGGAAATGCTCACGAAGGAACTTCCGCTTCCCCAATAACAGACCAAGCAACTCCAACCGTTGGAGTCACCAGGGCTGAATTGGATGACGCAGTTTCTGGATTATACCAACAAATTGAAACTCAAAATGCTTTGATGATGGATAGAATAACTGCCCTGCTCGGGGCAAATCGTCAACCAGAAAACCATCAAACCACCCTTCCTGAAATGCCACCTTTCCAAGCTGATGGTTCTATGCCACAACCAACTTATCATGAACATATGCCCGGGCAAACTTCCGAGGGAAGAACTGGTGCTTGCCCGGAGGTGTCTTTGAACAATAAAGAGTACCTGTCTGAAATGGTTGGCCGCATCATGAAAGAGAGCATGCAAAGGGAAGAGGATGAGGCTGACTAGGGATTTGCGCCAAGCAGAACTCCATTTACTGAAAGGATCCTGAGAGCGGAATTCCCAAGGAAATTTGCACCTCCTACTATCCAAGCCTATAGGGGAACCACTGACCCTAATCATTTCCTATACAAATATGATTGGCATATGACCGGTGCAAGAGCATCAGACGAGATCAAGTGTCGATACTTTCCAGTATACCTGGAAGGTGTGGCTTTACTTTGGTTCACAAAGCTTCCAGTTCGGTCTGTAGATAAGTTCTCCGACTTAACGCAAAAGTTTAAGGAACAGTTCAGATTGTATGCTTCAAAAGCTAAGGATATAATGTCAATGTCTAACCTTGAACAAGCGCCCGGAGAATCAATCAAATCTTTCTTGAGCCGTTTCAATATAGCTTTAGCTGAGGTAGAAAATGCGGAACCACGCATGATCCTGACTTATTTGATGCGAGCCATTGATAAATCGAGTAAATTTGGGATATGGCTAAAGATGAAGGAACCAAACTCACTTGATAAATTTTATAAAAAGGCCGATGAGTTCATTCGCCTTGAAAGCCTTTCTGCAACATCGAAAGTGGTTATTGCCCAGACTGATAATGACAATGTCCCACCTAAGAAAAGAGAATCTGAAAGTCAGAAAAGGGAGAATGAAGGAGGAAAAAGCCAGGGAAATGAAAAGAAACCTCGCCGCTTTAATCCTTCGGACTTTACTCCTTTAACTGATACACCAAGAAATATCTTTTTTGCAACAAAGGACGTTGTCAGGTATCCTAAGCCACCTGAGATGACGAGAGGGGCAAAGCGTAATGGAAAATTCTGCCAATTTCACAATCAACCTGGCCATGACACTGACCAATGTCGCCAATTAAAGAAGGTGATTGAAGAATTGCTAGAGCAGGGTAAACTCCAACAATACGTTAAAAGGAACGGAGTCGATCCAACCTCATCCACTCGGGATCAACAACACCCTACCCATCAATCCGATTCTCACAACAACACTGCAGTGCAAGATTCAGAAAAGCTTGTCATTAATGCTATCACAGGGGGACCATACCCAGCAAGCAGAAGTTGGGATGACTTCTGATTACCCACAAAACTACGACTGGGGCATCTCTCACTTTCTTTGACATAAAAATCCAAAAGCTATGAATCAAGCACAAATGGAAATCCAGCTTGGAGATCCTGAAACAACAATAACTAGCATTCATTTTTTACTTAACAGCATTGCTTGAATTTGTAAAGATAATGATGGATGTGTAACTTCTGCATTGTAAACCGTTGAGAAATCAGCGTGACTCAATAATGAAAAACTATGCATTCTGTGTTTTCTATTATAAAATGCCTGTTATATTTCGATGTGTAAATACTCTAAATGTATTGAAAAAATGTCGATCTAATACTGCAGGTCATTAAAGCAAAGCCCACTCATCGCAAAGCTAAGCGAGCCTTACAAATCATTTATTAAAGCAAATTTCAAGCAACAAAAATTCCAAACTCAAATCCCATGCAAGAGGAACTTCACATAAAAAGTTGACGGCTCCACTGTGTCAAGCCCTCGTTAACTGGTTGCGATCGTTGATATAAAAAGGCATCCAACCAAATAACTTGCGTTTACTCTGTGGAGTCATTCAACAGTGAAGTCTACTTCTTCGGATAAAGCAATTTACTTGCAAAAGAAAGGAACACGCGCTTGGAAACGATGATAAAGGATCGCAGATTGGCGGATGATGATACAACATGAGCGGGCAAACATGGAAGCAGCCAAAGGGAGGTATGCCTCTCAACAGGAAAGCAGGTAGATCCACTAAAGGGATACCTTCCCAAGCAGAAGGAATAAGACCCTCGCTAACTGATTGTGATGCATCCAATCAGGCAGCTTGTGTCCATCCCATGGATCTACTTGCCCCTAAGACGCAACCTTCCTGGCACACCAACCAACTGATGCTCCTTCCCAAGGGTCAACAAAGCCCTCTAACGAGGCACGCCAATAAATGGAGAGCTTTCCTCAATCAAAAAGATCGGTGGGACTACCAAAGGGGCACCTTGTTAATTGATTGCGATCGTTTGTACAAACAAACATCCAATCAAACAACTTACGCCTGTCCCGTGGACCCCTCCGACCATGAGAAAGTAACTTCCAGGCAATCACAAGCCCTTTTCGGAGGCACAAGCCCTCTTCGGAGGCACAAGCCCTCTTCGGAGGCACAAGCCCTCTTCGGAGGCACAAGCCCTCTTCGGAGGCACAAGCCATCTTCGGAGGCAAAAGCCCTTTTCGGAGGCACATTTCACCCGTGTAGAAGTGCAAAATGCTTCTCTTCGGAGACCCACTTCACCAGAGATGAAATGCCAAAACTGCTTCTCTTCGGAGACCAAAACTGCTTCTCTTCGGAGACCAAAACTGCTTCTCTTCGGAGACCAAAACTGCTTCTCTTCGGAGACCAAAATCGCTTCTCTTCGGAGACCAAAACTGCTTCTCTTCGGAGACCAAAATCGCTTCTCTTCGGAGACCAAAAGACCTCTTCAGAGGCGTACTTCACCTTGCTTGAAGTACCAAAAATAAACCCTTCACTGGGGCACAAAAATCAAAACCTTCTTCAGAAGCTCATTTCACTGTGCAGGAAAATTCACTTTCAAACAAATAAAAGTGATCATTCCCAGAAGTCGAAGTGTTCTTCAGGAAGAAAAAGAAAAATAAAGATTTCTCCAAAGACAAGATATACTCTATTAAAAGCAGAATAATTCTTCCCTGAAAAAGTGGAAAGTTATTCTCTAAAATAAGAGTATCGGTCTTGTGAAAGCAAGAAATATTACAATATACTTGTGGTATGGGGGCAACATTATACAATTCAGTTACATTAATAAAAGTAATATACAAGCAACATACCACAAGTTCATTGCAATATCACGTAATAAAGATGTGGAGTAAATGCGTTCTTGAAATACAGACAAAAAGTTTGTACAAATAGAAAGAATCGTTTACTCTACACTTCAAATGAAAAACAGATGTATTCCTACATACACAAGGATTTGTACAAGAAAAATATCTATTTATTTCAACACTATGAGAAATTTTTTACATTGTACAGGTTACAAAAAGAAGCGGAGACCGGTATCCGCACAATCCCCGATCAATACAAAAAGCAGAAAATGCAAAATCAAACTCATTTCCCCTTCTTCCCACCCTTCGAGCTTTTACCCGGCCTGGTAATTAGCTTCGTAGGCCGTATCGGAGAAGAAGGAGAAAGAGACTCAGCCGGATCAATCTCTGCCTCATCCCCAGCAGCAGAAGAACTCTTCTTTCCTTTCTTCGAAACCACACGTTTCCCCTTCTTCTTGGAAGAAGACTCACTCCCCGGAGCAAGAAATGTAGAAAGCTTTGTGTCATAATCAAAAGACTGCTCCGGGGTCTTCTCGCTATCTTCCAGACCTTCTGCCTTCTGTTCTTCGGAAGCAAGTGGTTCGTCTAAACCTTGAAGGGCTGCTATTGGTTCTTCCTGTGAACCTGGTTGAGAAGCTGGAAGAGATATAACTTGAGAAGGAGGAGGAACGACAGCTGAAGAAGGAAGAATTGGTATAGTTTCCGGCACGACTGCTGCATAATAAAAGAAATCAAAATCAGTATTCTCCGAGAAAAAAGAAGACCGTGAATCGTCAAAGTTACCTGGAGAAGCCGGTTTAGCAAGATCAATCTCAAATTCCCGAGCTTGGAAGTCCTTCATTGCCTCTTCCTCTGTAGGGGTGGATACAGTTTCTTTGTCAACCTTAGCGGGAGGCGTGGAATGAGAACTAGAGCCAGTAATATCCGCATGAGCTAAAGCCGAAGTATAAGCAGGAGCAATAGGAGGTGTTTCTTTCTCAGGAAGCTTCTCTCCCGTCGCCTCGGCCCGCACTCGGATGAGCTGCTCTTTTCCTTTGGCAAGGGCATCGCGATCGCTCTCACTTAAGTAGGTAGCTTGAAGATCTTTTTCAGAATATCCGGCACCACCAAATAAGTCAATGATTGCCTCCCATACCTCCGCTAAGGTGACTTCATACTCTAGTCCCAAAAATGAAAGGCTCCCACGCCCCAGGACACAATGCATATAAAAGTCGAACAGAGTCGCGTCAACGGTGGCTATGGTCGCCTTATGGGATTCTTCGGCTGCAGCTTTACCAGAAAGAACTTCATCACGTTCTCTTTCAGCCTTCAGTAGCAGAGATTGCAGTCTTATAATTTCTAAATCTTGAGAGCTGACCTTCTCTCGAAGCTGAACAGCATCATCCCGGTATTTTCTCGTAACCTGCTGTTCTGCTTCAAGTTTCACCTCAATGTCTCTCTGAGCAGCATGGGCGTCTCGAACTTGTTTTTGAAGCATTTCTTCTTTCTGAGAATAAGAAGTGGAAGAAGTAGCAAGCTCTTTTTTAAGTCTTTCAACTTCAGCTTCGAGCTTCACATAACCATCGCTAATGCTTTTCATCTCCGCGTCATGCTGCTTACGCCATTTGTCCCACTCAGATTTATCATTTTCCATGGTCATCATCGCCTCAAGGTTCATATGGTTGACCCTTTGAAGTTCATCAACCAGCTTCTGCCATCCAGACATTCTTTCGATGTCAAGTTTCACAGCATCGACATTTTTCAGCATCGCCTGCTTATCAATGGGGACCAAATCCAAATCAAAACGCACTCCTTTCAGACACCAATTCGGAAATCGGCTCTGGAGTGTGGGAGGACCATCTCCAGCTTGGTACTGTGGCCTATTAATGATTGTCTGGATGTCAGATTCCTTAAGGGCAGGGGAACCGGAAGATGTATTAGGAGGAATAGAAGCGGTAGTCTTTTCCAAGATATTAGATGTATCTTTCTCGTCAAGTCTGACCCGTTTGCTGGACTCATCGGAAGTATGACTCTTCCCCCTGTCATCGTAAGATTTCCTCTTATAAGGGTCGTCGCTTCTGCGGGAAGAGTCACGTCGCTCGTCCCTATTCCCATAGTATTCCTCGTCTTCTCTCCGGCGACGCTCTCCATGAGCTCGCCTCTCGTGAGCCTTTCTGGTAGCCCTCTCCTCATCAGTTTCCTTCACAGCACCAATGTAACTCCTAAAGTCATAAGCCTCACGGCTTCCGTAACGCTGGAATTTGTTGTAGTAAGAGCCGCTTCGCCCCATCAGAGAACCTGAAATTGAAGAAAAAGACCAGTTTTAGAAATCCTCAAGTTGAAGGAGCTAAGTGCATATAAGTGCCAAAATTCTAAGTGTGTGTGATGTGCAAACTACGCGCATCAGACTACAAACCACTTTTGGGTGTAGAAATGGCAATAAGCTGTGTGGAAGGCGTTGTGGTTTGTTGCAAAGAAGAAGTTGCTTCGACAACAGGAGGGACCACTTTAGAAACATCATCTTTAAAAAGCTCCTGAGAGGTTATCATGATGTCGCTTAGACTATCAAAAGTATCATCGCCATGGTGCAGGGGAGAATTCTCTTTTTCAACTTCCACCTCAGCCGTCTTTTCAAGAGTGTGAAGATTTTCCTCCTCTTCAACAACCGGGGCAAGTGCTAACTTACTGGACGGTCCAGCAATGGCGGTAGAAGTAGAACACTTTACCAATGAAGTCTCAGCGGTAAGATTTTGCTGTAAAAATTCTCTAGCAGGAACAGGGGCATCTGACTCCTCAGCAGGAGAATCAGGGACTTCATGTGGCTGAGTGGAACGGGAAGGATGTAAGAGTCCAAATTCGTGGAGGAACTCATCTCTCAATAGAAATTGAACACTCCTCTCCTCAACCGGCACGGCCATAAGCCTCTCAAAGGTAATCTTGTGACGAGGTTCCCTAGAGGGGGGAGGAAGCGCTGAAACAGTAGAGAAAGAAGTTAACATTTGACAATTTGGACTTCAAAGAATTTTAGAAAAACACAGGGAAAAGATAGATAATCGTACTTCCCACTCTCCAAATGGCGTAAAATCCCGGGGGACAACGAACAAAGAAAAACTAGCTCAGAAACCCAGGAACGCTTTCGGGAAGACCAATAATCAGTTTACGATTCCTGGCACTCCTTACAACTGTGATAGAGGGATGGTCTTTGGTCTTTGTAAATGAGCATAGAAAGCAAATTTCTCCAAAACTGGGGAAACGGTCCAGCATTCTCCTAAAAAGCACACACAGTCCCAGCAGGATGGCGTAGCCATTAGGATGAAGTTGAAAAGGGGAGATAGATAATCGAAGGAGAAGTTCTCGGAGACAGTCATTAAACGGGGGAATCGCTCCACTCAAGCACATTTGGCGGTTCACTGCGATGAAGCCGTGGGGCGGCCTATCAGCAGTGTCATTTATTCCAGGGAGCAAAGCGTCAGATTCAGCGATGCCAAACTGGGTGCATTGTTGACGGAAGACTTTATGACTCAGAGTGGTAGGAATCCTTTCCGGGGGATCGTTCAGCGGTGTAGCAATTGGAAAAGCTTCTCCAGCTGATTCCAAATCTTCTTGATAGGATGCCATTCTACACAATCAGCCGAATGTTCAAAAGTGAAGGTGCACGTTTCCTAAAAGTGTAAAGTGCTGTGCAAAACTAATGAAAATAAGAAAAAGCAAGTATAACTGGAATTAAACTAACTGACAATCAGTCGATTACGAGATTTCAAAACTTGTTAATGCTTAAGTGCAGTGTCAATGCAGACAAATCAGTTTTAGTTAACCATTACGATTCTGCTTTAATACTTCATTTGAGTTGGTTATTGTGTAGCATTTCACTCATACAGTTCATTTAATTTTAATCTTTATCAACTAATCTGTCATCCGATATGGGCAGTCGGTGGCAGTATATTCGTCCTAGTTTTTTGTAAATGTTATAACAGGCAGTTAGAATTATTAACAATCTATAAAAGAGTGCAACAAAATTCAAGAGTCCAAAGTTCAAACAACTCAAGTCTTAGCATTCAAGGCAGTGGGAAATTTGCTCAAGTTCTAACTCGATCACAACTTAGCGTGGGGCAGATTTTCCTAAGTCCTAACTCGTTCACGGTCTAAAAGATATGCCATGAATCAAGTTGAGTCGTAACTCTCCAATCGTACCACACATTCAAGCAAAGTGAACAAGTGCTAAGTCGCGAACGACTCAAATGGTTCCTACGAGCCAGGGTTAACTATTCTCTAAGTCATAAGTCGTGGGGATTAAAAGGGGACTTCAATTCCCTAAGTCGTAAGTCGTAACTCGGCTACGACTCAAAGCTTGGTTGCTGTAAGTGATAAGTCGATCCAGAATTTAGTCCATCTGACTCCTGACTCGTTTGATCCCTAACTCCTAACCCTTAACTATCCAACCCGTTAACCCATTCACCGGTTAGCTTCTTCGTCAACCCTATTTCTAAAACCACCACAGATCACAAATCATTACAATCCATATCAAGCCACCTTAATTCCATGAATATCCTACACAGCAGTATTCGCAAGGACCGAGGGAAGAATTCATGGAGAAAGGTCGATAGCAATGGTCAGCGATTGGGAAAAGGGAGAAGACGCTTACGCGATGTAACTGGAAGTGGTTGGAGGTAAATCGAGTCGAAATCGCCTTTGGAAGCTTGAGATCTTGTTAATGGCAGATACGACTTAAAGCACAAATGAAACAGGTGAAGGAGAAGAGAGAACGACCTAAGCTATTTATGCCCTGGGACAGTGAAAGGTGAATCGACATATCTGACTTACGACTTATACTAAGTCGTTCGCGACCTACGACTCATCTTAAGTCGGTCACGATCTAGCGCACTCATCAAGAAGCGAGCTAAGGAAAATCGAAGCACACGACTTACGACTTAAGACGTATGCTTCGAGGGGCAAATGTTAACTCCCTTTTAGCAGCGACTTACGAGTTAAAAAGCCTAAAACCTAAGGGGACTCGACGACTTACGACCTAACTGTTGAAGCAACCTACAGGAAGCTATGATTTAACGAGTTAACGACTTACGACTTAAGTAGTCTTAACGACTTAACCGTTGAAGACAAGCCTACTCCGCGACCTAAAAGCTTCACGAGTTAGTAGACTCAAACCTACAGTGGGTTACGACTTAACAGTCTACGACTTAAAGAGTTAAGAGGTTTCCGACTTAACTACTCAGCAAGTTAAAGGCTCTACGACTCATCGGGTCTGTACGACTCATCAGGTCTGTACGACTCATCAGGCTTACGACTCATCAGGTCTGTACGACTCATCAGGCTTACGACTCATCAGGTCTGTATGACTCATCAGGCTTACGACTCATCAGGCTTACGACTCATCAGGCTTACGACTCAAGAGGACCTCACGACCTAAGGACATCACAACCTAACAATGTACGAGTTAAAGTGCCTGCGAGTTAAGGAGTCTGCGACCTAAGATGTCTACGACCTAGGACTCAATGACTTAACTTGCCCAGCGACCTAAGGCTACAGGAATGTCACGACCTAAGGGAAGTCGCGACCTAAGGAAGCTTGCGACCTAAAGACTCCGCGACCTAGTAGTGTTGCGACCTAAAGGCTACGACCTAAGGAAGATTCCGAGTTATGAAATGCTCCGACTTAAGAAGGTTCCGACCTAACGGGTTATGACTTAGTGGGTTTACGACTTAAAGGCTGCGAGTTAAGGTCTTACGAGTTAAGGTCTGATAAGTCGGCTACGACTTAATACTTGTCAAAGACAGCCACAGGATGGGCCCAGAACAACCCAATCCCTTAACTCGTCACCGACCTAACCCTATCCCTTAACTCGTCACCGACCTACCCTAAGTCGGCTACGACTTAAAGACTTAGAGAAATTTCCTAAGTCCAAATCAGCTCCTATAAATACCCCATCACTTCCAACTTGGAGGGGACTTTTGGCCATTCATTTCTCCAAACGCCGTTACGCTGTCGAAGTCTCCTCTCATTCAGCAATCAAAGATCTTCAAGCATTCGAGACACTACAACAATCTTCGGGAATAGCACCTAACATCCAACACGGATTCGTCGAGTTTCATCATCAAAGATCGAGCTAGTAGTCAAGAGTGCTTTCATGATCAAGTTGTATCGTTTTTAGAAAGATATTGTATCAAATTGTAACCGAATCAGCAATAAAAGACTATAAAGTGGATGTAGGCTCAATTACGGGCTGAACCACTATAAATCTGTTGTTCATTTACCGCTTTTCTGCTATTTTCAGCTTATATTCTGTTCCCGTACCAACGGGTGGTGCTTTCACAATTCTATTACACACACCGGGTGTTAGCGCTCACTTTTTACCGTTAACATCGAACATGGAATATAATATTCTAGTGAAGATATATAACTAGAATATATTTGATAAACGTATATATCTACACGTAATTTACTGTGCTTATAATAATTGAATAAAAAGCTAATAACGACGCTTACACATAGTATTCGCGTTTAGGATAACTAATTAATGAGAAAGGAAATAAAAAGGTTGTAACTCCAATAAATGGAAAATAAATGGTAATAAATATGGGGGTTGCAAAGTTTCACTTCAATGTCATGCGATCCCTAGGGTAGACTCCTTAGAGTCTCCTCTTCTTGTTTCCAAAGTTTCACTTCAATCCGCCTTGTGGTTGTTGAGTTATGGAGCGATCATCGTTGAGTTGTGCTGTTGAGTTGAATATGATCTGATCCCTCTTCTTTTACTCATAACTCTAGCATAAAAACTCCGATCGACTTGAAATTTGAAATGTAGCCTCACAAGGCCTTCCTTATCACTTCATACCAATTTCACCTTGATTAGGACAAAAATTAAGGATCCGATCCGAATCTGCTTGACCATCATTCATAGATAGCCGATCTCCGAGCTTGGTAACCGTTTCTCCGGGCCTTCCGCCTTGATGATCATGATGTTCATTGGTTTAAATCCGCCTGTGTATTACTTTTCCAAAAGGCTTTTTAACACTTTACCCCCTAAATCATGCCTTGTGATAGGAAGGCTTGTTTTGCATTGCCATAAATCCAAAATCCGAAGTCCATAATCCATTGATAGCTATATTATCCAATCAGTTGCCAATCCAAATCCATGATCTCTTCGGATCGTTAGTGAAATCCATGACCATTTCGAGTCAATATCCAATTCCGAACCCGCGATCTCTCCGGATGGTTTTATCCAAACCCTCGACCTCACCAGGTCATTAGCCAAATACCAAACTGCTCCGGGCCCATATCTAAATCCATAGCTGTTCGAAGCTGATATACAAATCCATAACCTCTCTGGTTTGTTATCCTAATCCAAACCTCGATCTCATTGGATCCTTGCCGAGCACAATCCATACTCGACGACCTGAGCGGTCTGATCCATCGCGTTTGAGCGAAGAGACCTACCCCTTGCCAGGCATAGTCCATACCTGACGACATTGATCTCTCCAGATCCTTGCCGAGTACAATCCATACTCGACGACCTGAGTAGGTCGATCCATCACGTTCGAGCGAAGAAACCCACCCTTTGCCAGGCATAGTCCATACCTGATGACCTTGATCTCTCCGGATCCTTACCAAGCACAATCCATACTCGACGACCTAAGTAGGTCGATCCATCGCGTTCGAGCAAAGCGACCCACCCCTTGCTAAGCATAATCCATACACTACAAGAGAAAGGGGGATTTCCGAGGGCTTGCGGCCGTCGCGAGCTGTCGAAAATGCCATCGGATTACGGACCACGACTTTCGTCCATTTCCGACGGTTTCGACGAAGTTATTGCGATGGCTGACGACGGTTCTTCCGACGGCCATTCCGACGACATCCACGTGGCATTGCAATTTTCCATTAAGCCGTCGCTAGCCATCGCAAACTGTCGCAAATTTCGCCTAGAAAGTAGTCGGAAGCCGTCGCTCGCCGTCAAAATAAATGGCCAATAGGCCGCCGTAGCCATCGAAAGTCATCAAAAATCTGGGTATTTTTTTTTGCAGCACAACATCACTTCCATACTTATATATAACACAACTTATCAAAATCAATATATAAGTTAGATATATAAGCTGAAATCAATATCAATATCAATATCAATATAAAACTCAAACATCATCATATCAAACGCAAACGTATTCAATCAATACAAATAAAACCTTCCATCAACAGTCTCACCCATTCAACTCCAATATTTACATCCAACATCAAACTCCACAAATCAACCACCAAATCAACCACACGAATCAATGTCAAACACCACATGTCCATAAATTAACTTCACCATCACTAAATGTTTATATACACCAGTTTAAAAAAACTACAAATCGTACCTCAAGACTCATCATCGGTTCCGAAACCACCAGACGAAAGGAATGTTCCATGACTCTCCACATACTCGGCCAAATGCTAGTTGAGCTGCTCCATTTGCACTGCTCGGAGGCGATCCTACTCCTGCAGCTGTGCAATCTGTTGTCTAAGCTCATTAATCTCTGCATTGTCCCGAGCTTCGGTAAATCCTTTGTGATGTCCGAGCCTACAAAACAAGTCGAAATATGTTTAAGTTATTACGTAACTTTTATAAAAATTAAGCAAATTTTACAACGTGGTTAATTTTTATAAATTACTGATTGGTTGTCGTAGCCGTAGCGCCCGTTTCTCTGGGTCGGGTCTATAATAGAGTCAAAGATCGTGTCCTCCCCGTTAATGATCAACTGCTTTCGTCCAGAATGCTCAAGCATCTGCGCACGCGCCTGCATAAATTTTTCCTACAACGCAAAATTAAATACAAATAAATATTACATGACATTATTATAAAATTTTATAACTAATTAATTAAAATGATCATTATTAACTTATAACTTAAAAATATACTTACATATGCGGCGTATGCTCTATTATCCTCATGTCAGGCATATGACACTGATCCCTCGTCGTTTGTCAGTCTAGCGGCATGGGTATGCTCAAACACGTCCATATACGAGACGGGACCCCATGCGCTCTTTCCTCCAATAATTGGTGTATATTATTGTTGTTCATACAAATTTATACTAAAAATATAATAACTGTTCGTAATTGTAATTAATTAATTTACCAGGTCCTCATGATGGTGCTGGAATGATTTTGAGCCACTACGGTGTGTGACAGGATTTTTCTGCCTGTTCGTAGAGTTTCTGCCCGACTCCGCCTACAAATTAAAAATTAAGATTGTATTTTATAGGTATAAGTTATGTACTCTATACTAAATAAATTAAGGTGATATTTGATAGATTTACCTTGAATTCGTCGCTACCCCACCATGCGACCCAAGCATCTCAGACACTGGCGCCCATCCATTGTGGCTTCTTCCTGGTTTTTCTTATGATAGACATCGTATCCCTATAATTCTTTGCCACTTTTGGGTTCCAGTGGCACTGGCAAAGATGCACGTCCTCCTCTTGTAAGTCTACCACCTCATGTATATATGTTGAAAAAAATATAATACTTAGTCAGTAAATTGTAAAGTGGTTATATATAATGGTATATAATTTTACACTTACTAGGAAGTCCTGCCATATGCTCTCCCGTACATGGTTCGGGATCCTGCTCCACTTCGGCCAGCATGTAGTCATACGGCTCATGTATACCTGCTTCGATATGCTGAGCACAATGTTAGAAGGCTTAAGCTCAAAACCCCTGCACTAAATATGATACAGACAAATCATGACTAATATATCATACAAAATATTTACAATGCTGAAGTAAATTTAATACTACAAGGCATCAGCTTTGGGTAGAAATCTTACTATCGTACGTGGTGCCTCCTGTGAAGGGCCGCTGCTGTCACCACCGCTGCGGCCTGTCCCTCTCTGAGACTCAGAGGGGGAACCAGACTGTGAAGAACTACGCCGCCTAAAGAAGGACATCTGTAATACCTGTCACATACATATTATTTTATTATGGCAGAATATATCATTCAATTATGAGTAAACATATCAAGATTTAACATCAATAATCGCATGTAACATACAAAAAAAGTGTAACATCAATACTCCCATAAATTACCTTTTTTCAACATGTATACTATTAAATTAGTCCTCATCATTTTCTGATTCAGACTCTGTCTCATACTCTATATTGTTTTCCTCTATGGTTTCAAATGCTTCTACTAACACATTTGATTCATCATTTAGAGGTCCAAAATTGGTTTGATCATTTGTTATTGCAAATTCGCCATTTTCCTCGATATCTGCTTGGTACGCTTGTTCGTCTGGAATATTCTTTCCATCAAACATAAATCTTGCCTTCGTTTTAAAAACCACCGACCAATATGTTTTATCTTTTTTGTGTATGGATAAGGAGCATAATAAACTTGTAGGGCCTGTTTTGCTAGTATAAAAGGAGCGTACTTATGATAACGTGATGTATGCTTTATTTTAATAATATTATATTTTTGGTGCACGTTGATTCCAGAACCTGGAACATTACTGAACCAGTTGCATCTAAACAAATAAACTTTTTCCGTAGGTATGGTGAAATATGTTAATTGCAAAACCTGAGTTAACACGCCGTAAAAATAATTTATGCGATCATTTGGATCATCACTACCTTTAACATATACACCGGTATTGTTAGTTAATTTTTCAATCCTATATTCTTTGGTGTTGAATTTGTATCCATTGACAAAGAATACTGGATATGTCTTGACTTTTCATTTTGGTCCCATCACAAGATGTTTCAACCCTTTGTCGACCACACAATTTACTGGATCATATACGTGGTTTGAAAACCAAGTAGCAAAATTTTTGTTGATATCCCTGCTTGGATGTTGTGATTCATAAATACTGCATATACAGATAATATATTGGGTTATAACTAATACACACATGTATTATTCAAGTAAATAATTTTAGATGTGTTGTTCATTAGTACCTAACAAATAGCGCAACTTCTGCACAGTTAAGAAGAACATATGTGTAGGCTACATGGTAATATCTGTCGTCTAACCATGCTTCCACACATTTTCCAGCAGGGCGTCCCTACTGTCTAAAAATAGATAGCATTGATTCAGAAGAATCTTGTTTGAACCAATTATGAATCGTCGATTTACCTTGAATTTCAATTTGTTCGACGATTTCATGTATCTTTGGATAATCCGTTACAAGGTCATAAATATCTTCGCCTGACCAAAACGTCGGTGGTCACAAGGTCTCAACTCTATTACTTGTAAAGTTTTTTTACCTTTTCTAAAAGGATGATTAATATGGAGAAAACACCGATGACAGTCAAACCACGAAAGTTCTTCCCATGCCGTAAAGAAAATGCTCGTGTTTCTTCCATGCAATAAGGGCAAGCTAGACGACCAGCCATACTCTAGCCCGATAGCATTGCATATGCAGGAAAATCGCTTATAGTCCATAGTAGAGAAGCGAACATACGCAATTTTTCTTTTGAAATGTAGTATGTTTCAACACCTTCATACCACAGTGTTTTCAACTCTTCAATCAACGGTTGTAAATATACGTCAATTCCTTGTGTCGGATCATCAGGGCTAGGGATGATAATAGTGAGAAACATATACGGAGTTTTCATACACATTCATGGAGGTAAATTGTAAGGTGTAACGATTATAAGCCAAGATTGTAACAACCCAAAAATTAAGCTATAATAATTAATTAACGAATTAATTAGATGATAAAATAATTTTGTTAAATTATCAGAATTGAGCCACGAGAGTTGCACCATTGTGTCCATGATAATTTTTTGGTCAATTTCCATATATAGAACGTTAGAATCCAAGCTCGAACGAAGAAGGCACGAATTAAACAAGAAATTAGGAAAGAAAAAAAAATATAGGGCTAGGTCGACCTACCCACTGTAGCAAGGGGGTGATCGATGCCTAGGTCGACCCGCCTTGTTGAATGAACGAAGAATTTAATTCTTCGTTCCTGTAAGCTTCAAACACGTCATTTTGGGTTATTTCCTCTCATTCGGTGCGTCCGTGTTTCCATCCGACGGCTCCTATCCAGCCTATGACGTGGTTGCACAAAATTCAATCTCCAAATCCAACCATCCGAGATCCATAAGCGCCACTATAAATAAGACCCTAGGCCTAGCTATTTTTCTCATTCTAGATTTTCTCCATTTGAGTTCACCGTCTCAGGCAGGACCGTAAAAGGAATAATTTTCCGAGGAGAAGATCATTTTAAATTAAAATATTTAATACCCTCAAGTGGATCTGGGATGACCAAGGGAAGAGCTAAGGACCATAGGTGAGTGATTAGTAATTATTTTAGATTTTTAAGTAATTTAAAATAATAGGGTTTCCAATAGTTGTAGTTTTTCTACGATTTTGGAATAACCTTTTTACCAGTTTATTTTCAGTTTTAGATTTATTTTTCAATCTATTTTCTTTTAGCTATTCTTTTCAGTTATTTGTAGTTAATTACTGTTAATTATATCTATTCCATTTATTTACAGTTATTTATAGTATTTATAATTTACTGTTATTTACGTTTTATTTACATCTTTTCTACGTTTGGGATTTTCTTCTATAATTGTCAGTTTCTTTCTATTTTTCCTTTTTACGCAAATGGAATAGAATAGATTAAAATGCGAATATGGACTAAATAATAAGAACACTGAAATTACAGAAAATAAGATGTAAAATGTAAAGACTGTAATAAATTGGACTTGGACTGAATTTAAGCCTAATTATGATGTATAGTTATGATTAAGAAGAGTAAAAAGAGAAAGTGGCTTATTTTTATACTTAGACCTTAGGTTAAGTTAATAAGCAGTATTATAACACAAGTTATAATTAGAAACAGAACAGAAAAAGGCTTATTTTGAGACTTGGAATAAATTAATAAGCAAAGATAGCAAGGATAACAGTAGAGGCTTATTTAAACAATTTATACTAAGTTAATAAGCAAAAGTAAGACCTGTACCAACAGCATTCCCTATTTTCTATGGACACAGGTGTCTCACAATAGCCTGAAGTGAGATGAGGGCACGCTTATGCTATTTAGGGTAGATAAAAGGTCAATATTTAAAAGTCCAAAATAATGGGGATTTGGACAAGGGGCGCAACTAGATTTTGTTTGACAGGGACCAGTACCAACAGCATTCCCTATTTTCTATAGACACAGGTGTCTCACTATAGCCTGAAGTGAGATGATGGCACGCTTATGCTGTCTAGGGTAAATAAAAGGTCAAAGAAGGGAGCAGCAGATAGTGTGAACCCAACAGTGTCGAGCGTGCGGCCTCGGTGCAGGGGATATAATTCGCTATTGAGTTCCAAGCGCTTAGTAGGTGCCTTTCGTAGGCACTGGTGTCTAGCTCACAGTAGACACATTAGTAGAAGGCTGATCAAAGGGTAGAATTAGGACTTCAGCCTAATTAAAGTAGGATTGGGAATTCAGCCTAATCAAAGCAGTTATCTAAGACAAGTGCAAACAATGGAAGTTATCCAATCGAATTAATCTAATAGTTAAATCGTATTTATTTCTAGCTTTACCTTTCCTCCTATTTCTTTATTTCCTTTTATACTAGAACTGTGCAAAGTCTATTATCTTTACCTTGCTTAAGAATACTAGTAATTACTATCATTCACCAGACTTTTAGTCTAACCCACTCCTCTATTTTCCCCTTTTTCCTCCATAGGCCAGCAAAGGCAAGGACGGTAGATTACGGACACTTGGAGACTTCAATGGCGGAGATTTTCTTATGTATTTCTTTTCTTCATTTTCAGTTTTTTTGATGCACCGGTACTTTTTGAGGGATAGTTTTGTACTCTGATTTTTATGAGACTGAGGTTATGATTTTTATAAGACATGTATTGGCATTTTGAGACATCTTATGTATTTGGTTTTATAACTCTATCTTACGAAGTTTGATTTTTGGTAAACTATTGTTTTAATTATTTCCGCTGTTTTTATCTATTTTGTCTTGTGAATCTTAGTCTTTGTAAGTTTTAGCTATACCTACAATGCACCACATCTTTTAGTGTGTCCTTCTGGGTATACTAAGGGGTGTGGGGTGTTTCAAAGATGAATATTTTGAACCAAATTGAGAGAACGGTGAAAATCCATCCATACATAAACCAAGTCTAACATTACGGCTCTCCGCTGTGAAAGCGAGGTATGTCTTATCAAAATGCTTCCATGCTTCTCCATCAGTTGGGTTTTTAATGAACCTTATTCCTGTGTTATCACACAGTGTCATCTCATATGATGTGCGGTTACAAAAGATGCATATAACCTTTGAAGCCTAGGAGTGATGGGTAAGTAATGCATACGCTTGTACAGAACTTTCTTTCCCTTCTTTTTTCTTGGTTTGTACCTTTCCTGATTACATATTTTACAATTCCTAAGATTGATGTATTCTTTCCAAAACAACATGCAACCATTTAAACATGTATCTATTTTTTGATAAGGCAAACCAAAAGCAGACATAAGTTTTTTCACTTCATAATGATTTTCGCACATTAAATTATCGGGTGGCATATGCTGTTTTGCAGCTTGTACTATAGCTGTAAACCCGGCTTCTATGAAGTTGTATTTTGATTTTATCGCAATGTATTCTGTAGTTACTGATAGTTGAGTACCTCTTGTACAACCATCCCAAAGGGGTTTCTTAGTAGCCTCCAATAAATCATAATTTTTTTTGCTCCAATACTTGGTTCTTCTTCGACATTAACATCGTTACCATCAACTTCAACAGTAGGGAACATTGAACATGCTGCATCTTCAACCATATCTTTTATGAGATTCGTCATAACAAGTTCATTATCCACCTCCTCCTTTGAATGTATAGGATTAGGTTGTAATGACCCCGAATTTTAATTAAATTTAAATTGATAATTAAAATTAATTTTTGAATAAAAATTGTAAAATTAATTGATTAAGTGATGCGAGTTTCCCCGAATTAAAATAAATTTTGTATAAATCATTTAAATTTAAAAATATTGTAAATATTGTATATATGTGAATATATATGTATTTGAGCATATATGAGTAAATTTGAAATAATATATATTTTATTTGAATTTAAATTGTAAGTAAATGGTTTAAAAAATGAAAATATATAAGATATAAAAGTATAAAATAAATACAAGACAACAAACAAAAAAAATAAAAAAAATAAAATACATAAAAACATGAAAACATGAAACAAGGCAAATATATTGTTGTAAATTTCATATGTAATACAAGAGCAAAACAAAGCAAGAAGACAGCAATATATTCAGGTATGAACAAACAAAACATATATATGAAGATAATTGTAAAAGAGGACAAAGAAAATTAATGCAAGCACACCATATAATCTTCTCAGCAGCACAAAGATATGAAGCAAGAAAGGAAATTTACACAAATGTACTTACCAAATAAAGATAAATATATGTGTAAACAAGAAAAAAAAATAAACAAAAGTACTTACTAACATCTTCTCGGCCGAAGTCAACAAGCAAAGATATATTCAAGTAGAAATAAATAGGATATGTATGAACACTTGAACAAAAAGGACATAAGCATTTAATACAAGCATCTTCAGCCATGTCCTTAGTACAAACAAGATTTTCAGCCACCATAAAGAAAGAAAGAAAATCTCTACCCTGTTGTACAAACCAAACATAAATTATATCATTTGTACAAATAATAACATCAACCTGTAAACTCCATTTTATACACATTAACTTCTCATTTCAATGTCGTTCCATTCAAACTATGTAAATCTGAAGCAAGCTTCATCTCTAATTTAAACAAAACTTCAAGTTGAAACAACAATCTACATCAGTACAAACCAGAGATCAAAAGCTTCAGCTTTCAAAACAAAACCTGGTTCAAAGAACAAACTCTGTTCCTCTCTTTCTCTAGAAACTAAGGTGAGTAAACTCCTACCTAGACATACTCTATTTTGTTTGTTTATTTATGTTGTGAGTAATATTTGAACCTGTTTTGAATATACCTTTGAACAAGTATGGTTGTATCTATATATGTATATATGAGTTCCTTGTGAATACTGTTGTGTGCAGTATGTTTATAATTTCCTTTGTTCTTGTTTTCTTCAAACATAAATATGCAAACAAATTTATTTCTCTTGATTTAATAACAGTTAGACTATACAATATAAACGAACATTGTTTGTTTGATCTGGAACTAAAGTTTAAAAATTCATTTAAGTTAAAACAACTTATAATTGTCTCTGGAAACACAAAATAGCAGAGCAAACTCAAGATAAGTCGAAATTTAAATTTCTTAATTCTCGAATTCAGGGTTATAAATCAAATCTCTATACAAAAATATGATTTTTAAAGCAAAGATCAAAACTTTTAGAGTTAGAATTAAAGAGCTATTCGAGTGTGACTAAAGTTCAATCTTTTAGGAACTTCTGGTGATTCTCTGACTTGTGGTGGTCGGGATCTTCGCTGGTGATGGAGGGACGAACGATGGTTTGGGGGAAAATGGTGGAAGGCGGTGCGGTTGGATGGGGTGGCGACGGCGACGTATTCTTATCTGTAAACCTAGTTTTAGTGAGGTCAAATGTTTCGATTCGTACGCCGCCTATGGTTGATCGAGTGCGAAGCGGTTCTGGGTGATGGAAGAGGAAGTGTCGAGGGGTTGGTGGCCGGAGTTGTGTAGCCTCTGGTTGTTGGAGGCGACGAGGAGGAGCAGTTTTCCAGGTCAATGATGGTTCCAGGCTTGTTCAACTTGCTCGATTTCAATCTTTTATATGTGGCGATGATCTGTGAGTTCGAGTACGTCGGCGAGATCGACGTTGAGATGTTGGTGACCGGAATGATGGCTGGAAGTGGTCAGGCCTCGTGTGCACGTGCACGTTGATGTGTTGGTATCAGTTGTTGCTGCAGAAAGAAGAAGGGAATGGGCTCGAAGTGGACTTCGGGGAAAAGTGTGTTTGACTCGAAGTTGTACTTGAGACTTTGAGGTGTTTGACTCGAAGCAGGGTCAGGGTAGCTCGGGTAGATGTTGGTTTCAGGTTTTAAAAAAACCTGTTTATTTCTGAAATTTAAACTAAGTCTAAATTTGTAAATTTAAAAACTAAACTAAGTTTTAAAACTAAGTTTAAATATGAATTCAAGTCTAGTTTGGAATTTAGTTTGAAACAAATAAGTTTTAAATTTAAATTGTTTTTAACACTTAAAAATGCTTAAGTATTGAAAAAGGAAATTTGAATTTTAAAAAGAAAATCAAATTGTGAAAGGAAGAATTGAACAAAGTTCAATCAAAATTTAAATCCAGATCTTAAGTTAATCTTGAACTTCAGATTTTGAGATAAAATGAAGTTTATAAATTTAAATGTTTAGAATGAATTCAAATGTTAAAGTATATTTTAAAGTGTGAAATCTAAAAAGGAATTTAATTTAATTCTTTAAATTTCTTTTATAATAAAAGTATTACTTTAATATAAGAAATTAAAAGTTTGAAAGAATTGGATTTTAAACTTTATTAAAGATAAATGGGTATTGATCCGTAAGCTTGAAAATTAAATGTGAAATTAAAAAAGGAAATTTGAAATCAATGTTTCCAAACACATTGTAAATAATAATTAAGTCATAAGTATGAGTGAGTTATACTTTAAGAAATGAAGATAAGTGATTAAAAATTCATTAATTATTAAATTAATTAAAATGGTTAATTTATTCATTTAATTCATTAATGATTTGAATTAATTAAATAAATCTTAAAGAGTTGAAATAATTAATGAAAATGATTAAAGATAATCACTTAATTAAAAGTAATTAATTAATGATTTAAGTTTGATTAACCAAGTGATTAAGGAATAATTAATTAAAGGATAATTAATTATGTGATTACCTATTAAAGACATAAATTTGAGGATGATTAATTAGTTGAAGGTTAATTAATGAAGGTGGTTAAGGAATGATAATTAATTGAGAATTAATTAATTAATGTAATTAATTAGGGAAAATTAATTAAAAGATAATTAAATAATTAAAGGTTAATTATTTAATGATTAAAGGTTGATTAATTAATAACTAAAGGTTAATCAATTTATTATTAAAGATTAATTAATAAATGATTAAAGGATAATTAATTAAAATGGTTTGCAATTAATATTAATTAACCAGGATTAGTAATTTATTCATAAGTAACTAATCTGATTTAAAATTAATCAAAGGATTAATTGATCTTACTTATGGATGTTTGAATTGTATTGAATGTTTGAATTGTTTAATATCCCTGATTGTGATGCTGTGTGATATATGCTGATTTGTGTATGATCTGTACTCTTGTGGGATGAATGTAATATATTATCATCTGTATATGATCTGTGATGTGTGAATAAAAGATAAGCGTTATAGTTATACCGCTTGTCAACTATATTTCTGTATTTTGATCTGTGATGATTGAATGATGTTGCACTACTGTGTGAAACCCCTGGACCACACCTTTACACACACAATTATGGATTTCATGAGGAAATCGGTTAAGTCACAGATGATTTAAATTTAATATTTTCGAAATTGAAATTTTAATTTCAATTGATTTTGGAAATGGGTTTAGGTTAAATGTTAAAACTTTTGAAAAGGTGTTTTTCAAAGATAAAAGTTATTTTTAATAACTTAGTAAAATTTCCAATTTAAATAATTCAATTTGAATTTAAATGCAAGAGTTGGAATTAAATTCCATAATTGGAAATTATAGTTAAAGATGCTATAAATGTGTTCATATGAAGTTAAACCATTTTAAAAGTATAATTTTGAGAATTTGAATTTAACCCAAGAACTTTAACTTGTGTAAATGAATCAGATTTCCGAAATGAAAACTGTTTGTTTTCAAAGAATAAAAGCTTTCATATAAGAAATTAAATTCCAATTTAAGTTAAAGGAATTTCAAGTTTGAATTGAAAATGGTTTTCCAAGTTATGAGTGAATTGTTCTTGAAATCTATGAATTAAATTTGTTTATTTTTAACAGATTTAAAATGATGATTTGTTTAAACCATTTGAAATGGAATTGTTTTGAAAGCTATAAGTTAAATCTTTGTTTTAAATATTTAATGAGTTAATCCAAATTGAAATGGAAATTAATTTGGAAAATCTGTGAATGAATCTTTTGTTTAAAAGATTAAAGTGTGGAAATTGTTTAAACCATTGAAGGTTGTTAAAATAAATCTTTTTGTTTAAAGATTTGAAAATGGTAATTTGTTAAACCATTTGATAAAAAAGTTTGGGTAATAAGTTGTGACTTAATTGAAATCCCAATATCCATATATTTTTAAATATTGCGCTCATTATTCTGTTTAGCCGGGAGAGGACCTTTGTGTCACATAACCCATTTCGAATAATGATACGTCGTATATGGATAGCATTTGAAGACCGGTGTTGAAGATCGGGTATTTGCGAAAATGATAGGATAACCTATCGATTGTCTCTGCACCGAGTAGCTACGGTATAGAGATTCCCTAAGTGATGGGAAGTCCGATCGGGATTGTGAATACCCGGATTGCAAGGGCTTCTTCGGAAGTGCCTTCGGTTCTGTTCGAACCCGAAACAGACTTGTATGGTTACATGTCTGACATTACACTTTGAGATATAAAGCAGATTTCTTTCAAATACATTTCTGTTGGTGGCGGAGAATTTATTCTCTTAGCTTAACACCCTTCTCTGAGACGTACGAGCTCAGAGGTTATGTAGTTGAAGGTTATCAGCGGTATACTCCCAATTTGGTAATGTGGCATGCTGAGTGTTGATCATTTATTGATCATTTGTGATCAAAGCATGGCTTTGTGAAAAGCATAGCTTTGTGGATGAGACCTCGTCGGACCTCATAGACCGGAAATGGTCGAAACAGGAATGATGCGGCAAGGTTATGAGAGTCGCGCCCTTTAGGGTATGTCATTTCCTTCTGGAAAAGGGTGGTATCATGGTATGGAGCCCAGATACTTACTCATGTGGACAGACTTTATTTATTATGTGTGATGTTGGTTACCGAGGCCTCGGATAAAGGTCCCAAAGGACCGGGAGGTGGCATGCTCGAGAAGTAGTTACCTATACCCAGAGGTAACCCGGCCTTGTGTTGGCAGAGAGCCGGGTAGGTTCTCAGGACGTCCCGCCAGAGGCAATCCCATGTGGTAGTAGGAAGTTCCTTAGCCTGACCATTTGTTGGAAATCCATATTCCAATACGAACCTTGTACGGTATTAGTTGTAGAACCTGCCATTTACTTATGGTGGTCACCACTGTTTAGATGGTAGCTATAGTAGGCATAGTTCGGAATGTCTATGCTGGCTAAGATTAATATTATACTTTCGAAATGTTTCCCTACACTATGCACTAATAATAATAATCCAATGATTTTGTGTAGTAAGCATGTTTGACTATCATAAGAAGAAATCTCCTCCAATTCTGCGTTTTCATTGTGTGTGTGGCGGGAGGCCTTATGGTAGTTTCATTTTACAAAAGCATTGTGAAATTCAAATTTTACTTTGTTTTTAAAGATAAACTGCTTTTGTTACTCACACCAGTCCCACGACTGACTCGGAGTTTATTATTCCCTTCCTAAACTCTGGGTGCCCACCATTTTCCACACGGGCAGTCTAGAGTTGGGTTTCTCAGATATTCAGGTTGAGTGGATTATCTGGAGCTAGTCAGTCCTTGGACGACTGACCTTGCTTTCCGCTAGCTATGGATTGGAGCATTCTATTAGAGATATTCTATCCGCTGCTGGTGTTATCTATTTTCTTTCCGCTGCTATTTCTTGTATCATATCTCTGATGTATATTGATATATGTTGTATCATTTTGTTGTATCATATTGTATCAGATTTTGTATCTGTCATTGTATAAATGTTATATATATTGATATATTCTTTTTCTTCCGCTGTGTTGTTATACTTAATGGTGTTATAAGCTTTGGAGAGCCAGATTCGGCGTCTGGATCTACGGCATTTGAGTACAAGTGAAGTACGGGTGCCGATTTTCGAAGGCCGAGTTTTTGGATCTTCACATAGGTGCTATAAATTCTCCACGACGATCCCATACCAAATAATTCGGCACGAAATCATATTGGCGCAAATGAACTATTACCATATCCGGTATCAAATGCTTCAATAGTTTGCACCTACTATATGGACAACGAATTTCTTTGTCGTTTCCATTATTACGTAAAGCGAATTCAATAAAGACGTGTACACCATTTTGAAAATGTTCACTTATCGAACCTCCAATTTCTCTTCTTTATTGGTACATCCAGCTCTGATCGATAAAATAATTGACCATTTTTCCTACTTTAAAACATAAAAGCGCATTAATCATTTACGTCTTGACATTTTATTTTTCAAATAAATCATACATTTTAATTTTCGCAAATATATAATATTATTCTATTTAATTTTATTTTCAAACTGATTTACAAAAATTATTATATGAATATAACCTATAATTTTTAGGTTATTATTTTACACTTTGATGGTTGTGTTTGTACCAAAAATGGGCACAACACTCTTCGGAAGTTTTTGAAGAGATAAAAGTGAAGAATAAAAATTGATAATGAGAATTATCTAACAAAAACTCCAAATAACAGAAAGTAAATTGCACAGAAGACAACAATTTAGAGTGGTTCGGCGTTTCGCCTACGTCCACTATGAAGTTTGATGATTTTATTGCTCGATACTTGAAGATTACAATTTCTTATAGCGTAGTACAACAGATTTTATGATTATAGTCTGAATCTAAGGCAGCAATGGTGATTTGGAGTAAATCTGGCAGAATCTGGTGCCCTTTAGCTCTTAAAATTGTCCGACCCCTTTTCTGAATGACCAGGGGCTCTATTTATAGGTGTAGGAGGCTAATATTTCGCCTAAATTTCGGTAGACCACTTCTGGCATGTGAGGGGGCCCACATGCCCGGCCTCAGGAAAGTTGGGCCCACTTCGGGATCGATTCGAAATCCATTCGAATCGATCAAAGAATCATCCAATCAAGCTAAAATTTGGTGTGGGCATTCTTCAACATGTTCGTAAGCTTCTGTGAAGATTTCATATTATTTGGATTTGTAGATCGTGAGATATCATCGATTCGAAATGGAGTTTCTCGGTGGCTATGTGGTTCGAATCGACCGATTCGAATCGATCCCTATGAATCGATCGCCTGCGCGTGCTCTCGTGGTGATGTGGCTCGTATATCTCGCATCGATCCGTTCTTTTCTCCGATTTGACCGGGTCGACTCCATGAATTTCGCCTTGCTCGCATCGATGAATAACACGTCATCCAGGCTCGTTGACTCGATGGATACGAATAAGTCTTCACATATGGATTCGAACATGATTCCATGATGGAGACGAAGAGCAGCTGCCTGATGGATTCAAACTAAGGTCACCCGATGGATACGAATAGCTTTGTCCAGATGGATTTGATTACTACCAACTTGATCGATACGAACCAAGGGGAATTGAGCGATGCGAAGTGGGTGATGGACACAGACTGGATCGAGTCGAATCGTGGTTCAATGATGGATATGAATATGGAGCCGTTTCTTCCAGACCGAATCGATCATAACTCGAGCATTCGAGCTCGTATTGACTTGAAACTTGAAATGCTGGCTTCCCAGGCTTCGCTTGTCATGTCTTATTAATTGTGGCTTGATCCGGACTCGGGCAAAATTCATCGATATCTCTGTCAAGCGATACATTGTTTTCAATCAGTTTCTTGATATCTCGGCCTTGCCAAAAGGTCGGATAACATTTGCCCCCCAAAGTACGTCTTGTGTGAACATGACGTGCTTTGAAAAGCTGCAGTCTTTCATGATGGAAACTATAATCTCTGATCATTCCTTTAGATTCATGGATTGTTAATTGTTAGGATGGTGTAATGTGTGCTGTCGTAACCGATTTGTTGTAATCTTCTTCTAAATAAATGTTCAATTAGTGTGCTTTGCTTTGTAGACACGAAAATCTTTGATGGATACGAAATTCTAATTCGTATCGATCAGTTCCTGTCGCCGTGGGTCAGGCATTAATGGACTTGAATCGATGGGTGGTTTCAACCTGGTGGGCGCAAGCGTTTGCTTCGTCTCGGTCAAATGTTCAGGTCGATGGATTCGAATAGGGCACTTCGAATCGATGCAGTCGAACGATGCTCGGATCCCTTTAACATTGTACTTCGTATCGTTTTGATGGTTTCAAAGAGATGGATTCGAAACGCGGCTCCATGCAGATGTTTGCTTCCCTTCGAATCGATTACGGTGCTTTAGTCTATGGATTTGAATTTTACGCTTCGAATCGTCCAATGGTTTCACCGGCTACTACCGGTTTCGTCTACTGGGATACGAATCGCCATAAAGTCCCTATAAATACTGATACCTCATTCACTTTTTACCTTCATTTCCTTGTGCGCTTCGAATCGATTCCAGATTTCAAGAACAAAGACGAACGACTTCTCTTCCTTCGAGTCGAATCGATATCGAACCTTAACCAAATAACATATTCAGGTAGTAGATTCCTTCATGGGTTCGAAACTTCAAGATGTAGACCTTTACATCAGTCTTATTTGTGTCGATCTTGGAAGGAGTTGAAGTCGAGGTCGAAACCAAGAATGGCTGGTTGTAGAAAAAGTATGATTGAATCTTTCGTGTCAATCTAGAGTTATGGCAGTCGAGTCGATCTGGAAAATGAGGGTTTGTCCTCGTCATTCGCATCGATCAACCACCGTAGAGATTTGTGGGCTGGATTGTTCGTAGGAGTAGGGTCGTCGTATCGATCTCCTGTGATCGATACGGTGGAACTGTCCCTTGCGATCGATTCGAATCGTTCTGCCCATGTGATCGATACGAATGTCGGGCCTCTTACCTATTTGCAAACTCTTGTTGCCGGAGATCGATTCAAGAACCCTGTTGATGATGGATGCAAACCTTAGGTCGCCGATCGATACGAAGGATCCGATCATCATCGATACGAACCAGGTTGATTCGAACAAGATCGATTCAAAGTGTTGTCTCTTTGATCGATTCGAAGACTTCTACTCTGGCTTTGATCGATTCGAACAAGCTTCTGTGGATACGATATTTTCACTTATGTAATGGCATGATTCCGACGAGCTTCATTCCTGCATATGTGGCCTGAACTTTTATACTGCATACTTGACTGTCCTTCGAAGCTCGTCGATGGAACTGTACTTTGACAAATAAAACATGAACTAATCGCCATGAATTTCGGACAATATGGTCTGTGACGGTCAGCGATGACGGTCATTTTAAACAAACTTCATAATTTTCGAAGTTTTCATCTTGTCTTCGGTTTTGCTGAATTCACTAAGTATTAGCTGTATTGCACTTCACATTACTTTCACACACTTCACACGGGGAAATAAACGGGTTTGCCATTTGCTTAACGTTACTTTCTGATGAGTTAGTCAGCGATGGAATCTTCGAGCTCTCAACAGCAGGAGATTCAGAGTTCTCCCCCTCCGGTCCTCGAAATCCCAGACATCCCAGCGGAGATAGTAGATCCGGCTCCTGACGAGTTGAAGGATGCTATATTTATTGAGGACCCTATAGACTCTGTTCAATCCAATATTTCTGAAAACTTGTTGGGCAGGATATGCACAAGACACAACATTTCTTTGGACGATGTGCTATTGCCGGGATCTAGTGACAGACCTCACTGTCCGCCCAAAGGGTACACTGCCTTTTATCGCCATGCTTGTGCGGCTGGAACACTCCCTCCATTTAATCAATATATTAGGGAGATGTTATCATTTCTTGGAATTGCTCCCTTTCAATTACACCCCAACGGGCATGCGCTACTGAACAGTGCGTTCATCGTATTTATGGACTATCTCTTCCGTCCACCAAGGCCAACGGAAATCAGATATCTATTTGATTTCAAGAGTAGAGGTTATAGTCCATCCTTTACGTTTTTGGAGGCAGTCAGGAACTGTCAGGTCATAACCGGAGCCTGGACCAGAGTCAGCTATTTCAAGAATGAATGGTTTTACATCCGGTGTCCTCCAGGTTTTCCCAGGCGGTGGCTGTCTAGGCGTAAGTGTCGTAACCCGTCGATGATTTCCTTGACTAATGGTTTTATAAATCCGGTATTAACATCCTACTTTTCTTACAACCATTATCTCCAGACCCGACGGTGGGTATTACAAGGGCATGGTTCGGAGCCTTCAAGAGGTCCCAAGCGATTTGAGGCACATCGACTTGGTGTTGACTGACTATAACTTAAGAGCTCTTGACTTGATTGAAGTAAATCAAAGCATAGTCACCGAAGGGATGTTAAGGCCTATTCCGAAGAAGAAGAAAAGGAAGAAGAAGAAGAAAATGGCGAAGAAAACGCTCAGAGTCGTGATAACCGAAGTGAGCGACGAAGAACGGACTCACACAGACGTCAAGCCGATGGCTAATTTTTCGGGCAATTTTGAAGAATTTGGGAGAGACGGAAAAGCAAGGCTGTCGTTTCCAAAAAACTTAAATCTAAGGGATGGAAGTCTATAGATGTGTTTCCTCCCACTTCCGGAATCATAATTTTCGAGGCCGCCCCTTCTCAATCGAGAGATCTTTTCAAAGGGCTTGGTGATATTCCCATCCCGGATTATATATCAATTCATTACAATCCCGGGTTGGAAGAATTCCGAGATGTTTTAGATATGAGCGAGCCTTTTCCTTTTAGTGCGGTCAACACTTCCGGTTGGTCAGAGGGTTTACACATTTACACATACTTCCACAGCACTACACGATTTCCGCATATTGGATATTACTTTTATAGGGTGCTTAACTGCAGTTTCTTCTTATCGCAGGTGAGATGTCAGGTCGCGGATCCACACTAGATAGGCTCTGCAATGTTCGCCAATCTTCCCCATATTATGATTCCCGTAGAAGGGAATTGGGCAGGGATTACGTACGTGGCTATACCAACCAGGAGCATTATGATAGAGATCGAGATTATTGGCGTGGCCTCTCTGGTCAAGAGCGTTCTGATAGAGACAGAGGCCATCAATATCGATCATGTTCTCGTTCTCCTCCACCTCCTAGGGCCCCTATAGATCCCCCTGAGTCTTCGCAGCAACAACAACCTTCTCAATCTTCAAGGCCCGAAACTCAGCGGTAAAGAGTTGAACTGTAGACAGCCGCCATTGTTGAACAGGCTCCGGCAGAATTGACGGGTGAAGAAGTCATCAAGCTTGCTCAAATGAAAAAGGATTTTCCAGAAATTTGTTTAGATGCATACGTCTTCCCTCCCCATCTAAAGAGGATTCCTTCGGATGCCGAGAATATCGCGCATGACTATATTCGTGACTTTTATGCTTAATATAAAGAGTGGTATAAGGTAGCCGCGAAAGCTTCAAAGGTAGCCTTTGACCGGGCAAAAATTATTGAGAAACTCGAGGCTGACCTTGCCCAGAAAAATCGCATCATCCAGGTTCTTCAATCAGAGACTGAGTCGTCTCGAAGTTCAGAAACTCAGGCGCTTGAAAAGGTTGACGAGGCCATGGTGAAGATGGCAAGGATGCAGCAGGCACATTGTTCCTTAGTAGAAGGGTTGGGCCATCGCTATACCACCGTATTAGCTGAGCGGGATGCCGCCGTTAAAGAACTGAATGAGCTTAAAGCCAAGTTCGATGAAACGGTGAAGGAAAAAAATGATGCAAACACCGCCGCTCAGGAGGCATGCGATCAAGCTGTATCACTTCGAGCTGAACTTGATGCAGTGGTGGCAAAGGTCAAGACCGTGGAGGCAGAAGTTGAGGAAAAAATTAAGGCGGAGCAATCCCGAATGGAGGCTGATTTTGACGATCTCCTGGTCACATATAACGCCAACGTGCTGGAACACAGAAATTTATCTTGGCTTGGGGATTATTCTATGCTCTTGTACAATGCCTGGACTAGGCTGATGGAGGAAAAGAAAGCAGTGCGTCCGGACGAAACGCTGGATGATTTTGAACTTGAGACGCGCTTGCTTACTGAGGAGGAGAGGAAGGTTCTCCACGAGGCGATGATTTCCATGGAGATGGAGAGGCTTGGTGCTCGGCAGATGGAGATCGGTGAGGGCTCGGGGGTCGAGCATCATGAACAAGTGCTGAAGTTCTTATTCCGACAATGCCCGAAGCCACTGCCACGGTGGATCTCCAGCCTGTCCCCGCTTATAATCCGGATCAGCCGCATTTGTCTCACATCGGAGCATCTGTCTCTGCACCTGCCCATTCTCCGGGTCATACTAAGGAAGGTATTTGAACGCCTCCTGTATATACTTAGTGTGGTGAATCTGAAGCAATATGTTTAGCTAACAATCTTTACTTTTTTTTATTCAGTGACCGAGGCTGTTATCTCTGCGCCTCCTGCAGGTCAAGTCCTTTATCAAACGCAGGAGGCCATTGTTACCGAGGCGATTATGACATCTACCGTGGTCGGCGAACGGGGAGAAACGAGCATGTTGTCTTTCGATGCTCAGATGATTGAGGAACTTCTTAGTCAATCCAGCGACCCCTTCGCAGATCCATCTTTCGCCATGAGCGGGGCTGCTCCAGCTATTAGCTCCTTTATGCCAGCCAGCAGTACGTCCAGCGAGGCCCAAGTACCTCATGAAGATGATGTTTTTGCCGAGATCAATGCTGAGATGGCGGCTACGACAGCAGGTAGCACTTCCGGGGGCAGTATGGCCCCGTCTGGCCCAGCTCCATTAATGATGATATCGCCGGGTGACACTGTGGTTATCGCAAGCGCTCCTGCTCCACTCCCTGTTACAGCTCCCATGCCTCCAATTCCTTCTTCCGGAAGAATTTCCGTCGCCTCGAGCTCCGAGGAAGACATTGACATCATGCCACAATCGGGAGACGAACCGGAGAAAAGCAAAAGACTGCGGAGGAAGTCGGGCAGTGGATCCAGCGGGGCTACCCCGAAAAAGAAACTGAGGAAGAAGAAAGATTAAACGCTTCTTTAGTTTGCTTTGTCGTATTCGGGGGTAGCGTTTTGTTTTTGTCTTTCTGGTTTTCTATAGCCGTGTATAGATGTGGGCTCGGCGCCTGCTAGTAGGAATTTTTTGAATTAGCTTGTAATTGGATTCCTTTTGTTGATAATTGAAATGAAAACATATTCTCTTTTGTCTTCAATTCAATATTTGTTTTTGTTATGCCCCCAGCCTTGGGGATAAGCCGTAATAGGCGTTGTGCGAAATTATCCACGGTTTAGTGTTAACATCCATACTCTGGGGATTTATATATCTGTGTCAGTTGTTGATCATGCACCCTCATGTGTTCAGTTTGTGTCCATGAACGTGTGATGCAACTCAGTTGAGGTGCGGTTGAAGTTGTTTGGCGGACGAATCCTCCTTCCTCGAGACCGCATTTGGTTATTTATTCTCCGGTTTGTGCTCTCAGGCTCCGGAGTTCGTTAACGCTTATACCCAGCTCGCGCTCTCGGAGTACTCTGGGGTTTGTTTTATGTTTGTACTCCGCCTCACACTCTAGGAGTTCGGAGTTGATGTTTATACTCCGTTTCGCACTCTGGGAATACGGAGTTGATTTAATGTTTATACTCCATCTCGCACTCTGGGAGTACGGAGTTGATGTGTGTTTATACTCCGTCTCGCACTCTGGGAGTATGGAGTGGATGTATGTTTATACTCCGTCTCGCACTCTAGGAGTTCGGAGTTGATGTTTATACTCCGTTTCGCACTCTGGGAATACGGAGTTGATTTAATGTTTATACTCCGTCTCGCACTCCGGGAGTACGGAGTTGATGTAAAGTTTATACTCCGTCTCGCACTTCGGGAGTACGGAGTTGAGTGAGGGATTGTCGCGTATCGGCCCATTTTTAGCCTTGATGTGATGGCTTGCCCCCAAGCTCGGGTTTCACTTAGCGAGTGGTTGGTTGTATCACGGCCACTCCCTAGTTGAATAAATTCCACTACATGATGGAATTTAGCTCTCCGTGCGTCGTGATGTCGTACATTGTATTCAATGAATCACAGCTCTGGCTCGAAGAAATGGCAATTTATTGCTGAAATAAGAAAATATGGCAAAGTCAGTTGCCTTATTACAAGTTCTAATTTCTAAATGCAGAAGCAAAATTGCAAAGAAAATGGAAAGATATAACGAAACAAATAAAGCATGTCATGTGTAATAGCGACGGAGACTCTCGCTGTTCCAAGCCCTTGGCAAGTCAAGACCGTCAACCGTTGATAGTTTGAATGTGCCATCTCCGGGTCTTCGTGTAATCACGTATGGTCCTTCCCAGTTTGGTTTCATGTGTGAAGGGACCGGATAGATTCTTTTGAGGACGAGATCGCCGATTTCAAAGGTTCGGGGTCGAACTTTGGCATTGTACAGTCGGGCGACTCGACTTCGATGTGCGGCCGCTCTCAAATCAGCCTCTTCCCGCTTTTCATCCAGTAGATCCAAAGATTCAGCAAGCAATATAGCGTTTGTTTTCGGATCATAATAAGTCACGCGATGGGAAAACACTTCCATTTTGACAGGAATTACGGCTTCAGAGCCATAAGATAGGGAAAATGGGGTGTGTCCGGTCGCAGTCTTATGAGTCGTTCGATAAGCCCATAAAGCCATAGGCAGTTCGTCAACCCATTTTCCCCCGGCCTTTTCCAGCCGTTTCTTGAGAATGGACTTTATGACTTTATTAACAGCTTCAACCTGACCGTTTGCTTGGGGGTGTGCAACTGTTGAGAATTTCTTATGGATATGAAATCGTTGACAGAAATTTTTGAATTCCGCACTGCTGAATTGGGCTTCATTATCGGTGATGATGGTATTCGGGAGTCCAAATCGATAAATGATGTTGCGAACTATGAAATTGATTACTT
This sequence comes from Allium fistulosum, assembly GCA_030737815.1. Lineage (NCBI taxonomy): Eukaryota > Viridiplantae > Streptophyta > Magnoliopsida > Asparagales > Amaryllidaceae > Allium > Allium fistulosum. The sequence goes on from CM060903.1 coordinate 908,346,947, forward strand.
TCTTTGTCGTAATGGTTGCAAGGGGTTCCGCTTCAGCCCACTTGGTGAAGTAATCAACTGCAACGATGACATACTTTGCCCCACCTTTGGCCAGTGGTAGCGTGCCGATGATATCGATGCCCCACATCGCAAATGGCCAGGGACTGACCATTTGGGTTATCTCAGTAGGTGGGGCTCTTGGAATTCGGGCGTGTTTCTGGCACCTATCACATTTTCTGGCGTAGTTCGCTGCATCTCGGTTCACAGTCGGCCAGTAATATCCGTATCGGAGTATCTTCTTAGCGAGAGCTTGCCCACCGATATGATCGCCACATTCTCCTTCATGTACGTCATGTAACACTTGTTTGATTTCATCGTGCGCGATACATCGGAGGAGAGGAACAGAATACCCTCTTCTATACATGACTCCGTTCTGAATGACGAAACGTGAAGCCTTTCGCAGAATTTGTCTTTTCTCGTTTCTATGTTCAGGCAACGTCCCATTCTCGATGTAATTTCGATATGGAGTCATCCATGATTCTCTACTGGGAGTGGTTTCAAACACAAAATTCGTCTCTATTTTATCGATGCTTGGGGAGGACAAAGTTTCGATGGGGACAAGTCCCATTTGCTATGCTTCACCCATGCTGGCTAACTTCGCCAATGAATCGGCTTTTTGGTTGCGTTCTCGAGGTATACAATAAATGGCATAATAATCAAACTGATTCAGTACTTTCTGAACTCGAGCTAAGTAAGCTGCCAGCCTTCGATCTCTAGCTTGATACTCTCCCCGTACCTGATACACAACTAACTGTGAATCACAATAAATTTCCACAGCGATAATTCTCAAATTTCTGGCAAGTTTTAGTCCAGCTAAGAGGGCTTTATATTCAGCTTCATTATTGGTTGAATGAAAACCGAACTTCAAAGCATAACATATAGATCGGCCTTCGGGAGTTTCAAGTACAACACCAGCGCCCGAGCACCGGTCGTTTGATGCACCATCAGTATACAGCTTCCAGACGTATTCAGGGGATTCACTGGTTTCGGGCAAGTCCTCTGGAACGGTAAATTCGGCTATGAAATCCGCTAGGACTTGTACTTGAATGGCTCGTCTTGGAGTGTAAGTAATATCAAACTGGCTTAGTTCGATGTTCCATTTGAGTAACCTACCAGACGTGTCAGGCCGCGTAAGGACCTGTCGTAACGGCTGGTTGGTGTAAACAATAATAGGATGTGCCTGGAAATATGGTTGAAGTTTTCTTGATGCAATGACAAGGCAATAAGCCAACTTCTCTAGTTTCGGATAATTTCTCTCAGCTCCCATCAATCGTTTGCTGATGTAGTATACTGGTTTCTGCACTCGGTCTTCTTCCCGAACTAAAGCAGCGCTGGTTGCATGTTCTGATACTGCCAGATAAAGGTACAATTGCTCGTGGTCAACTGGCTTTGACAAGATCGGTGGTGTGGAAAGATGTTGAACCAGCGATCGGAATGCGTCTTCACACTCCTGGTCCATTCAAAATTTCGCTTTCCTTTCCGAATCAGATCGAAGAACGGAATGCATTTATCGGTGGATTTTGAAATGAACCTGCTCAATGCTGCTACTTTCCCGTTGAGACTCTGGACCTGTTTTATGGTTCTTAGAGTTTGTAAGTTCCTTATCACCCAGATCTTTTCGGGATTTGCTTCTATCCCTCGAGCGTTAACGATGAACCCGAGGAATTTTCTAGAGGCGACACCGAAGCGACACTTTAATAGATTGAGCTTCATTCCATATTTTCGAAGGATGCAGAACATCGAATCTAAATCTTTGACGTGATCTGTGGAGAATCGAGACTTTACTAGCATGTCATCCACATAAACCTCCATGGTCTTCTCGATCTGGTTGGCGAACAACCGGTTGACCAAGCATTGGTATGTTGCTCCGGCATTTTTTAGACCAAAAGGCATGACTCTGTAGCAGTAGAGTCCCAGATCGGTCACGAAACTGGTATGTTCGTGATCAGGCAAATGCATAGGTATTTGATTGTAGCCAGAATAAGCGTCCATGAAAGATAATAATTCATGCCCAGCTGTTGAATCCACGAGCTGGTCAATTCGAGGAAGTGGAAAACTATCCTTTGGACAAGCCTTGTTTAAGTCAGAGTAGTCGATGCAAGTTCTCCATTTCCCATTCGGTTTTCGAACCAATACGGGATTTGACACCCATTCTGGATACAAAGCATCTCGGATGAACCCATTTGATTGTAACTTATCAACCTCCTCTTTAAGGGCGGCAGATCTCTCTGGATCCATACCACGCCTTTTCTGCTTGACGGGACATACCGCGGATCAATATTTAGGGAGTGACTCGCGATGTCCGACGAGATCCCGCACATATCAGAGTGTGTCCAGGCGAAAACGTCGAGATTCACCCGGAGAAATTCAACCAATTCCTGTTTTATCTGTTTGCCCAGTTGAGATCCAACTTTTAGCATCCTCGAATCATCACCCTCACTGATTGGGATGTCCGCAGTCAGTTCAGCTGGGGAAGCTTGATTCTCTTTAGATTTGTCTTTATCTTCGTTGTCTCTAGGGTCGAGGTCTTTATGGAATTGGTCGTGGTGCCCGGGCCGGGGCCCAGGCACTAATTGTCAATCATCAGTAAAACGGACGCAGAGAGATTCCTCTACGCCCTTTCCTTTCTCCTTTCGTTGTACTCCTCGTACTTCAGCAACATAGCAGGCCCTCCCTGCTGCCTGATCTCCTTGAATGACTCCAACCCCGTGATCAGTGGGGAACTTCAAAGTCAAGCACCATGGGGCAATAGCTGCCCTGAACTCAGCAAGGGCCGGTCGGCCCAAAAATGCATTATAAGGTGAATCAATGTCCAAAACAACAAACTGCAACATCCGGACTCTCCGGCGTTCTCCAACCCCCAACTCTACTAGTAGTTCTGTCATTCCAATGGGTATTGTAGCACTTCCATTGAAGCCGTGGACTCGAGATTGGCAAGGTTTTAAGTCCTTCGCTTCCATTTTCATTAAATCATAAGCCCGTTTAAGTAAGATGTTTACGGAGCTCCCACTGTCAACCAGGATCCTCTTCATCCAAGCAGGACCTACCTGGGCAGATATGACCAGTGGGTCGATTGTGGGGGCTTCGACCTTATCGGCGTCTCGGATTCTAAATATGATATCATCATACATTGTCTTCTGTTGTTTGGCCGGAGCCCCATCTTCGCAATTACTGCAACATTCGAAGTTCGCATGCCTGATAGAGCTAGCATACGACTCCATTTCCCTCCAGCTTCGGTCTGCTGGGTGGGGACCACCACTTATTGTATTTATAACTAGTCTTCCACCCGTACGAGCGGGTTCTTCTTGTCTTTCTTGATTTTGCACATGATTTTGATTCGAAGGGCCCGCTCCACCAGACTGCGGCGCCCGCACAAACTGATCTAACTTTCTCTCCCTGATCAACTTCTCGATGAGGTCCTGCAAATGTCAACACTCATTGGTATTGTGGCCGTAACTCTCGTGGAATCTACAAAACTTTCCTGTTTGAATCTGCCTCTCCGACGAGGGCTTCGGAGAAGGCTTCTTATATTGCACAGTGTTGCAAGTTTGCAGGTACATGTTTTCCAACGACGTATTCAGTGGCGTGTAATTATCGAACATTGGGGCCCTACGTCGTGGGCCTCGGTTCTGATCTCTTTTCTTATCCTGACCATTGTTGCCTCGCGGCAGGGTTTGTTTGTTCTGTATATTCAGCTGAACTTTTCTGGAACTCTCACCGGACTGCTTAACTACTACGTTACTTTGTATTCCTTCACTCTTGGGCCTCGCATCGTCCTGCTTCCTAGACTGTTTCGCGTCCTCTTGCCCTAAGAATTGAGCGGCTTTGGAGTAGAAACGGTCCAACGATGCGGGTGGTTTTCCAGCTAGCCAGTTTCCAAACTCAGAATCGGGATCGATCCCTTTGGTTAATGCCATTAAGATCGAGTTATCGTTAGGATTACTGATCTCCTCTGAGTGTCTCTCCATGAGCTTGAGTGACACTAGACAGGGTTTTAACGTCTTTAGGTCTAGCAACATGCATACGAAACTGTTCGACAAATTACTTGGCCAGTTGATCGAACGAAGAGATAGATCTAGGTGGCAACCTTGTAAACCACATTGTTGCGATTCCTCCCAAAGAGATGGGGAAACTTTGGGATTTTACTGCATCATCAGCTCTTGCAGCGCTCATTGACCATTCATAATTCAAAATATGTTGATTGGGGTCACTACTTCCTTCGTACATTGGGAGAGTTGGCATTCTGAATCGCCGAGGGGGATTAGCGTATAATATCTCGTCTGTGAAAGGAGTATGACTACGGGAGATTCCCCAATCGTCATTGGTAAGTCCCTGGCTTTCACGAATCATCTAACGTATCATGGTTGAAATATCGGGCATAGCCACATTCTATGCATGCTGAGCTAAGGTGTGGTCGGGTTCCATAGTGCGAGTTTGGACCGGACGCTGTCGACGGCCCATGTCTCGCCTCCTTGGCTCGGCATCTTCCGGGGCGTATGGTTCAGGTGTACGCCCACATTGCTGATTATTTGGATCTGACAGATTCCGGGTATCAACCCTTGTTTCCGCCACGGCGGTTGCAGTGCGATTGTCCATGGTATACTGTGGAACAACACATCCTCGTGATGAAGGCCCGGCCTGGAAGCTGGTTGACGGCCCAACCCTCAATTGTCCTATGGTCAAAACAGGTTGATATCCGGTAGCTTGTGTGTGACTCACGTATAATCGGGGACGGGTAGATCTGCCGTGATAGTCAGATGAAGCAGAACTTTCAGTGGACGAGTGGGAAACATCATCCCTTCTGGTCATCCTGCGCCTTCGGCGGTTTAATTGGCTGGTCAATTCAGCGTTAGCGCGCAACTGTTCAGTCAACTGTTGCCGACTTTGAGTCAGTTCTTGGAGCAACACTTGGAACTCTTGTCTGGTGATAGGTCCTGACGGATCTGAGTGAGCAGTGTTGTCTTGATTGGATAGTGGCTGCTGTGTAGGATTCTGTCTATCCCGACCTTCTTGATCAGCAGCCGTAGAGGTAGTTCTTGTGCTAACCATCTTGAGTGGTGGAGTCCTTGCCTAGAATTTATGCAAATCTGAATAGGATGGAAGGATTCCGAATTAGAGATCTGGATCTTCCTCTGGGATTTATGCAATCCGGTGTCGATGGGAGATCCAAGGAGCAGGAGAAAAAACTGGTTTTTCTCAGTGAAAGCACCAAAGTGTTTGTACCAAAAATGGGCACAACACTCTTCGGAAGTTTTTGAAGAGATAAAAGTGAAGAATGAAAATTGAAAATGAGAATTATCTAACAAAAACTCCAAATAACAGAAAGTAAATTGCATAGAAGACAACAATTTAGAGTGGTTCGGCGTTTCGCCAACGTCCACTATGAAGTTTGATGATTTTATTACTCGATACTTGAAGATTACAATTTCTTATAGCGTAGTACAATAGATTTTATGATTATAGTCTGAATCTAAGGCAGCAATGGTGATTTAGACTAAATCTTGCAGAATCTGGTGCCCTTTAGCTCTTAAAATTGTCCGACCCCTTTTCTGAATGACCAGGGGCTCTATTTATAGGTGTAGGAGGCTGATATTTCGCCTAAATTTTAGTAGACCACTTCTGGCACGTGAGGGGGCCCACATGCCCGGCCTTAGGAAAGTTGGGCCCACTTCGGGATCGATTCGAAATCCATTCGAATCGATCAAAGAATCATCCAATCAAGCTGAAATTTGGTGTGGGCATTCTTCAACATGTTCGTAAGCTTCTGTGAAAATTTCATATTATTTGGACTTGTAGATCATGAGATATCATCGATTCAAAATGGAGTTTCTCGGTGGCTATGTGGTTCGAATCGACCGATTCGAATCGATCCCTTCAAATCGATCGCCTGCGCGTGCTCTCGTGGTGATGTGGCGCGTATATCTCGCATCGATCCGTTCTTTTCTCCGATTTGACCGGGTCGACTCCATGAATTTCGCCTTACTCGCATTGATGAATAACACGTCATCCAGGCTTGTTGACTCGATGGATACGAATAAGTCTTCGCACATGGATTCGAACATGATTCCATGATGGAGATGAAGAGCAGCTGCCTGATGGATTCGAACTAAGGTCACCCGATGGATACGAATAGCTTTGTCCAGATGGATTCAATTACTAACAACTTGATCGATACGAACCAAGGGGAATTGAGCGATGCGAAGTGGGTGATGGACACGGACTGGATCGAGTCGATCGTGGTTCAATGATGGATACGAATATGGAGCCGTTTCTTCCAGAATGAATCGATCATAACTTGAGCATTCGAGCTCGGATTGACTTGAAACTTGAAATGCTGGCTTCCCAGGCTTCGCTTGTCATGTCTTAATAATCGTGGCTCGATCCGGACTCGGACAAAATTCATCGATATCTCTGTCAAGCGATACTTTGTTTTCAATCAGTTCCTTGATATTTCGGCCTTGCCAAAAGGTGGGATAACTGGTTGGTCATCCTACTTCCCATTGCAAACACGGTAGTAATTATATTTTGCAAATCATTTTGTTTTAAATAATTCAACAAAATTTCGGCAGCACTTCCCCTTTGTTCCCTGTATCGTACACATATGTGTGTACACAGGGAACAAAAAGAAAGTATTGTCGAAATTTTGTGAACCGTTTAAAATAAAATGATTTGCAAAATATAATTACTACTGTGTTTGTAACTTGTCCAATACATGGACAAATCCGACAAATATTATATAGGATGAATATAAATGTCCGTTCTGTGATAAAAATGAATTTCCATACAATGATCATATATAATATTTGTCAGACGAGGCCTAAAACTCTCTAAGGGATTTACAAAAAGTAAAGCGTATTATACAACAATTTTTACACTAATTTATTTACATTCTAAAAAACGCATACACTAATCGTCGTTTTCGTCAACTTGAAAACGCATACACCAAATTCTAAGCATCGACACTAATAATCCAAAGTAGCCCTAATGCGCGTATGTACTAATTAATCAACGTATATACACCAATTAACGCACATATACACTAAACAAAAAAAATTCTCAACATTTCAATGATAAACAATTATAATAACAACTTAATTAGCATTTAATAGAGTATATCAAACAATTAGTGGGGTATTATACAACTATAACAACAAATTAACCCAAATTTAACAAATCAAAATTAAATAGGGTTTATAAATTAAACCTTCTTACCGAGAAATAGCTAATGGAGAGAGTTGAAAATCGAAGATAGAGACCTGCTGACGGCGTGGAAGCTTATTGACGGCGTCGAGGAGGGGTTGGAGGAGCAAATTTCTGATTTGGGGAGGAGAGGAAAGTGAACAAAACTGTCGGCCTAGGGTTCAGATATTCGTGACTTTTTAACGACTTTCGATGGCCACCAATGGCTTCATTTGCGACGGCTTCCGACGGCTAGTTTATTTTATTTTCATTTATCCCACGACAATTGCTTGCCGTCGACAGCTGTCGCAAAAAAATCGACGAACCATCGGCGCTCATCGGAAAATGGCTTCGCAATTTACTATGTTTCTAATAGTGATACCCGACGACCTGTGTTATCCATTACCTTGATCTAAATTTAAGCATTCCTAAGTCCATAAAATAAGAGTCCGTACAACCAATAAACCAGAGTTCAAATAAAACCCGAAAAACAAGAGTTCGAAGCAAACAAGAAGAAAGGGAAAAAACAAATTTCACAAACCCTAGCATTATGGTTTATCATCATATCAGAGCATGCCTGGGGACCTTCCTCGATCCCGTACATGTGCAAATGACTTAGCCTTCTTACTGTGGAGTTAGCTACTTATTCCATGCCATCCCGACCAATTAATGATAAGTTGATGATGATTCCTTGATCCAGTGCCATTTTCATTCGAGGTGGACAGTGGCTGCTCCTGTTCCACTACCGTAGCCTGAGTACTTACGTATTATTGTAATTGACCATTCATCACATGTTCCTCAATGATATCCTTCAAATGCCTGCAATCATTTTTATTGTACCCATCCAGCTCATGGAATAGGCAGCGCTTTCCTAATGTCTGTTCGCGTTCGGAGGGTTCCCTCCTTGCCGGCCTTCGATATGGAAGGAGCCTTCGAGTATCCAGATATATCCATTCTAGGGTTTCATCTAATTCCGAGTAAGAAGAGAATTTGGGTTCTTCCCACTGCCGCTCCGATCCGTTGAAGCTATTGTCCATGTTCCGTTTACCTTTGTCCTTTCCTAAGCTCTCACCGGGTAGTTCTCCACCCCATACTATATTAACTTCTCTTACCTCTTTATCAGCTTTCGCATCTTCTTGTTGTAGAAACCACTTTGCTTCATGGTAGAATTCTCCAAGATCCATCGGTGGATCCTGTATCAGTGATATCTTAAAATCTGAATTATCTGCAACTCCTGACACAACCGCCATTAAAACCATCGATGGATCTGGTCGATCTACTGGAACAATTGTCGCATTGAACCTGGTTAAGAAATCCTTGAGTGATTCTCCTGCCTATTGCTTTACATATGTCAATGTCATCACATTCTTAGGTCTCGTAATGTGAACCCGAAACTGCTTTATAAATATTTCGACCGATTCCGTCCATGTGCTCATAGAGCCACTTTCCAACTGTTTGAACCATAGTGCAGCTATCCAATAAGTACAGGGGGAAACATCGTACCAGGACTTCTTCTGAAGCCCCTAGTACTTCCATGTGTTTTATGTACCTCATCATATACATAGTTGGATCCTACTTTCCGTCATAAGCATCCAGTGTTGGTAGATTGAATTCTGGTGGATTCCTAGAATTCCTGATATTTGGAGAGAATGGACTCCTATTTACATCCTCCAGATCCCTATTCAATAATCCTCCACGCATAGTTCGCCTTATCATCTCTACAAACCTATCATTGTCTTCCAATGGTAGTGTCCTATCATTATGTCCAAACCGCCCCTCGAGTCTACGAGGGAATTCTGGAATGTATCCCTCCGGACGAGCATCCAAATTCCGATTCGCACCAAGCTCCATGGGATCGATCGCAAGTCCTCCAGCATCACGATCAACTAGACCCGGGGGCATGCCCCTAGCCTTTGGGGATCGGTATCGATCCCTCGGGAAGGATCGGTGCCAATCCCCCTAGGATGGCAGGGGACTGCCCCTGGCTGCTCTGTTCTATTCCTTTGTCCATTGGCTCCATTTTCATTTTCCCGGTTATGATTTCCAGCGATTCCTACTGCTTTAACTCCTTGATTTTGTGCTCTAGCTTGTCTAATATGTTGGAGTAAATTCTTCATCATCTCCTTCTATCTTTTCAACATCCTCTCCTGCATAGCATCCAGCATCATTTCCATTTCATCCCTGGTGATGTAGATAGATGCTTCATTAGCTCGAGCTCCTGAGGAAGCCTCCTGACTCCCCCCATGGTGGCTCCTTTCCGGTAGCACTCTCCTTGTTGATTGCCTAGCCATTGCTTTCTAGATCCAAGTACCCAAGCTTCAAAATATGCGGACGCAAGTCCTCTCAGTGAAATCACCAAAATGTTGGCATCAAAACTGGCCACCAACATCCAATATGCAAAAGCTCCAATTCCAATCCAATCACAGAAATATAAAGATAAATAAATGAAGAACAAAATTAAAACAATCAGAAAGCAAGTAAAAGGAGACAAGATTTATAGTGGTTCGGCTAATTCTGGCCTGCGTCCACTCCCAAATAATCCATTTTATTATACTGAAGTTTGTTTACAATTACAATCTGAAATCCAAGAATAAAATTGACAGAGTGTAGCCTACGTTGAAGATAAAGAGAAGAAAAAAGAAGATTCCTTTTCTGACACCATGCCTGTTGTATTTATAGGGGAAGACTTGCACGGATCGACCTGAAATTTTGACAGAAGTTCGAGAGACCAATATGAGGCCACCCAAAAATTTCTAACCCCATTAGGGCCCACAATAGGAATTGGTACGATCCCTATTTTGGTGTCCAAATGGAGTGTGATCCTTCTGGGGGGTTGCCCATGATGTTAGCTACTTGCGCTCCAAATTTCATGCCATTTCGACTTACGGTTTGTGAGAACGCATTTTCCGTGAGGTGGTGTTGCTTCAATTCTATCTTCTGCCAATCCCTCTAGAGGGATAGGTACTGATCCCTCCAGTCTTCTCCAAATGACATGTGATCCTTAGGCGAGCTTCTCCATGTTATATTATGTATAACCTTCAAAATTCATGCCAATTGGATTAGTAAAATTCGAGTTATTGACTGATCTTTGTTGCAATATGGTGTTAAGGCTGATTATAGCCGATCCTTATGGAGGGATAGGTACAGATCTCTCCAACTTGCTCCAAATGCTATGTGATCACTATAGGGTGTTCCACATGTTCTAATTAGCTTTTCCTCTAAGTTTCATGTTAATTAGATGTGTAAATGTTGAGATATTGATCGATCTTTGTTACGAAGTTGGGCTTAGTCGATCCCTAAGAGGGATAGGTACCGATCCCTATTAAGGGACAAATGCTGATCCCTCCAACTTCTCCAAATGCCATGCAATCTAGAGGGTAGACTCCTTAGGGTCCCCTCTTCTTGTTTCCAAAGTTACACTTCAATTCGCCTCGTGGTTGTTGAGTTATTGAGCGATCATCGTTGAGTTGTGTTGAGTTGAATATGATCAGATCCCTCTTCTTTTGCCCATAACTCTAGTATACGTACTCCGATCGACTTGAAATTTGAAATGTAGCCTTATGAGGCCTTCCTTATCACTTCATACCAAATTACACCTTGATTAGGAAAAAAATTAGGGATCTGATCTGAATCCGCTTGACCATCATCCATAGTCTCGTTTATAGCCGATCTCCGAGCTTGGTAACCATTTCTCTGGGCCTCCCACCTTGATGATCATGATGTCCGTTGGGTTAAATCTGCCTGTGTACTACTTTGCTAAAAGGTGGGTTAACAGTATTATAGAAGCCCGCTTCGTATTTAGAAGTATTAAGTGGCAAATGGGTTTGGAAGCATTGGGTAGTTGATAAGGATTCATCAGTATTTTGTACCTTGGGAAGGGGTGGGTAAGTAATCGTGTGTGCAATGCATGGTTAGATTAAAATTGCTAACCTTAATGGACATAACTATTAAATGGAAACCAATCTGTTTAAATTTATGTTATGAATAGTTTATAAATTTTCAGTCACCAGAACGTTGTTCTGACCCCCTCCTTATTACAACCCACATGATAGATTTAGAGGAACGGGTCATTGAAGCTGGATGTGCTTTGTTGTTATTTTCTCTCATGCTCGATGCTGATGTGACAATCTGCTACCCAAGGAATGCCATTGATTCCAAGGTAGTAGTCATCGTCAGTATTCTTATCCTATTATTGTTTTCGCTGTGAGTTTAGATTTGGATCAAACACTGATAATGCTCATGCTTATTTGCTGGTACCAAATCCAACGATCTGTGTTTTGATGGACTTGGGTTTTGATTTTTGTCGAAATTTAGGTCCATTAAGGTATGGATTGTTACAAAAATTTTGTAATTTGTTGTAGATTATTAAATTTAGAATAAAATCTCAATCCAAATAAAAGGTGTTTGTTTTCTATCATATGCATGTTATATTGTGATACTTTAATTAAATAATTAATTTAAGTGTATTTAATAGAAAATCCTTAAATGATGTGTTATGTGATAATAATTACAAGGACTTATAATTGTGAGAAAATTATCACAGTAGTAAATAACCTACTATTTTAAATATTCTTAGTTAAGTTTTCGAGAAAGGACATCGATACATCAATTGAGACCAAAGTACGTAACTCTCTCCAAATTTTGGACAGTGTAATACTCATGGCTGTTGGGGGGCACCAAGGGGTTACATACTGATAATTATTAGATAATTATGGAATGACTCACTCGAGGGTTTCCAATTGATTAATAATAACTAGGTCAAATAGGAAATCTAAGAATGACGATGTTACAAAGTTCTCCCAACTTGAGAATACTATTGAGCTTCAATGTGGATACTCCACTTTGATTATAGTTAAATCATGGCATAACAACCATCAAGCAGTATAGTTGTGTCTTAGTTAAGCATTAATAGTGAAACACTATTCAATAGAGTATTTGTCTCCTTGGTTTTATGAGGTTAGTATCGCGGTCAACTATAATCATCTCAAAGTCAAAATCTCTGGCCAGAGTAGCACAGTTAATAATAAATGTTATTATTGAATCATGAAATTTGTATATGGACAAACCGAGGTGAATGTGGATGATATTGAAATTTTGACCAAAACTAAATTCCATGAATCCTAAAGTGATATAGTGTTGATAAAGAGAATTGGAGAAAATAATCGTTACTATAAGGTACCGCTTAAATTATAAAGTAAGATTTTACCGATAAAGATGTATAAGTGATAAATTCGACCAACCTGTCACACCACTAGCTAATATAATGTTTGAACATTAATATTCAAATTATTCGATATTAATCACTAACTGAATTTACCTCTATGAGTCGCACAACCGTATTAGTGATTTTCTGAAATATCACACGACTTAATTGATTAATAATTTGCTATAAATTAATTAAATTAATTAATATTTATGAAATATTAACTATTTACATGTTTGATGTGTTGGTGCTATTAGTAATTTTCCGGGTGTCATTAGTAATCAATTGGATGCATTTATATACGTTATATATGTACGTATTGATTTATAATGTCAATGCGCATTTAAATAAAATTTAAATAGCGTTATTTGTTGAACGGGATTGGTGTTTTTATTGGTCAATGTTGCCCAATATATGACTGTCCATGAGATAGGGAGGTGGAGTTTGAATTTCAGATCCAAATTTGAATACTTGATAAAAGGAGAAAGAGCAAGAGGAGGAGAATCGTCTCCCCTTCTCTCCCTATTTAAACCAAGCTAACCTTCACATTTTCACTCTTGATTCCTCCTCCCTCTTGCCTTGGCCGTTAGCTTTACCCCTTCACCCCTTTGCTGAAAATTTTCCAAATCCATACCACATCAAATATAATAGATCGAGTGGTACTCCAGCATTGCAACATCCGGGATCGATTCAAAGTGAATCTTGGAGATCCGTCAATCAACGTGTGTTCAAAGGCTATATCCTTAAAGTATAAAATCTTATTTACTTTTTATATCATACTTATTATGCATTATATAATATGTACAATGATTTTATATGTGAATTAGTTGTCTCTTATTTTATATGTTATTAAATCACGCCGATGTATATATGTTAATTGTTTTAATGTTTAGATCCTTCCTAAAATCCAAATGAAAAACTACTTTTTTCGGCCATGACCAACATATTTTATATATTACCTTTTAAATGTTAATATTAATTTGTAATTATTTAAATTGTTGTTTGCTAATTTTAGTTCAGTATATAAACATAATATGTTTTAACTAGTTTTTAAAAATATATTATATGTAAAGATATAGGTTTTGGTTTTTATGAAACAACTATTTTATGTCGTACATATATATATTACTATATTTAATAATTTAAAGTGACGTTTATATTAATTTTATATAAATATTTTTGAACATACATACATATGTATATAATCATAAAATGGTTTTGAATTTAAAAAAATAAACAGTTTTATGGATGAAAAGAATTAAAATATGATATAAATTCTTAAAATTTATTTTACAGAAAAATGGGCACAAGGAAGAAGTTGCTAAAAAATTTAGTCTCATGGACAACAAGTTTGCTTTTTAGTTTGAAGGACATTTTTTAGTGTGAACAGAAAATGATAGTTACAACTATCATTCTATGATTTGCACTATAAAGTGTCCTTCAGCCTAAAAAGCAAACTTGTTGTCCCTGAGACTAATTTTTTTTTCAACTTTTTCCTTGAGCCTAAAAACCCCTTTATTTTATTGCAATAAATGGTTACATTATTTTATTATACAGTTTTAGTTAATTTTAAAAAAAATTGGGAACAAACTAATTCTATAATATGTGTGTGTGTAGTAATTTAAAGATATTTTATTGTATTTTACAAATATAAATTAGAAATTAAATCTTTTACTAAGTCAACATCTAATATTTTAGATATTAAACATTGAATTCAATTTTTTGGCTTATTCATTATAAAATAAATTTTGATGTTTGTGTATATTTAATAATATTTGAGACAACCAATGCGTATACAAATGGCTAATGTATACGTTATAAATGTAAATCCTAACATATACATTGACTATGTACATAGTATTATGTTGCAAATGCATGTTATACGCACACACGTACGTACGTGCGTGTATATATATATACATATAAAATATTTGAGACAGCCGATGCGCAGATGAATGGCCAATGTATACGTTATAGATGTAAATCCCAACATGTATATATGTATATATGTATACATGAACTATTTACACAATATTATGTTGCACATGCATGTTAAATGCATATAAGTATATAATGATATACTCGTAAATAATATTCAAATTAAATTTAAAACTCATTAACTCATTAAATTAGAAAAATTAAATAAAATTGGATTTATTTAAATTAACTAGATTGGACAACCCATTAGATTTCATTGGCCCACTATGGTCCAAATAGGGAACTTGTTTTGACATCAACCCATTTCACCCACTATAGACCAACCTAGTTCCAATAATGGTATTAGAGCCCAAATTATCTATATGGTCCAATTAGTCAATATTTTTGGCCAACTAATCAAACTTGAACTTGGACTTGGACAGAGATGGGACATGCCCAGGAAACGATGTTGAACACTAGAACGTGGATCAGAATGCAAATGCACGACCAGAGGAGTACATCCAAAATTTCCCCTTAGGAATGGGGGCATAATGAAGATATGGAACATGAGACTTTCGTTAGATGATAATGTTAGAATTGCTGAATAGTTAGACGAGTGATAAGAGGTAGATAATCAGACCAGAGTTTGATATTGTAAACAAAAATCCATTTACCCGTACACCCGGTACGCAAGGAATCCACTCGATTTCAAGTTGCTGACGTTGGAACTGTACGATGGAAAGAATAATCCGACAGTTCATCTAATGAGATACATCCGACGTATGGAAGTGCTTTGGTGCATCTGAAGAGGTAATGGGATGGTGTTTCCCGTTGTATTTGACAGACTTAGCGGCGATGTGCTGCAGACAGCTGGAAAACGAATCCATCAGCACATGGACCGAGTTAGTGAATAGATTCATGAGGCAGTTTAGAGTTCACATTTCACGGCTAAAGAACATGATGATGTTATCGAGCGTGAAGCAAAGGGTGTAGGATTGATTTCACCCTAGAGGGGGTGAATAGGGTGATACTATTAATTATAAAAATTTAATGCGGAAGTATATAAAATAATTGCAACACAGATATAGCAGAATAATAGCAGCACAAATAATAGCAGAATAAAAACAGAAATAGAACAACACAGATTTACCCAGCTTCGGCAAAACCCTGCCTACGTGCTTCCCCCAAGGTTTCTACTAGAAATTAAGTAGTCAGACACTTACACACGTAAAATCACGACACCCGCTATCGACTAACCTAACTCTACGCTCAAAACCCTACCACAACTCAGGCACTGAGTTGCGAATTCTCGAACTACACCACCGTAGTTCGTCCCCTAGTCACATGACTAGAAATTACAAAAGATTAAAAGAAAAATACAAAATTTAAAGACAATTTAAAACACAAAACCTTAATTTTTAAATATTAAGCCCAAAACTTAATAATAAAAGGAAGCCGACCCATAAAAAAAACTATATCCCCTTTTTCCTTTTTCTCTAAGTAAAAATGTTGGATGTTTCCCTTTTGCTTTCGTTGCTTCTCTTTGTTCCCCTTTAAGAGATTAGGGCTTTGCGAATTTGAAGAAGCCGACTTCGTTGATCGATCGAGTGGATGTTTTTGCATTTCTAGCTTTGTCGATCGATCGTCTCTTTGATTTGCATACGACTGTTTCTCGATCGAGTTCGATTTTGAATTAGTATGTAATTTCCCTTTTGCTTGTCTGGTTAATTTGCTTGAACTCGATGCACTTTTAGGCCGATGATGATTGGGTTTTATATAGGGTTTAATTCCCTTAATTTCTGTTTGAATTGATTCATTTGAATTTGTTAGTTAATTTAGCTCGGTCATTGATTATTACTTGAATGCTTGTGATTTGTACTGACTCGTTCAATTCGCATATCCTCATTGCTTGATTACCACGGCTTGTTTGGTCTTTGATTACGTGTTATCATCTGGCATTGATTTGCTTTTGAATTTGTTTCTGTTCTTTATGTTGTTGACATCAACCTTGACTTTGTTATAATTTTTAAATGATCTGGCTTTGACTCATTTTGAAACTGCTACCTTTAAAATTGTTTGACATTTTGTAACTGTTGCTGGTGGCCGGGCTTGTTTCACTTGTTGAGTTATGTTCATGTATGAACCTTCATTGATCTGTACACTTGTTGTTGCTTGATGGACTCTGGTAGTACTTGAGTCTTGTTGCACTTGATAGTTGTTGTGCATTATTTCACTTGAGTTTCCTTGCATCTACTATGTCCTTGTTGCAGATGTTTTCATATGCACTGATTCCATTTGTCTTGAATCCACTTCATGTTGAAATCTGGTGTAGATGTGATTCTGTCCATTTCACTTGTATATGTTGGTTGAGCTGAACCTGAGATGTGACACATGTATATATATATATATATATGTATGTATGTATGTATGTATGTATGTATGTATGTATGTATGTATGTATGTATACATGTGTGCAAACATATGTATATATATATGTGGTCATGTATAGTCTGGTTTGCATTTGTCTTTGGTGCCATGTGTATTTGAATCTGCACTTGTATCATCACTGGTGGTCTTGTATTCTCTGATACATTTTTTGCATATGTTAAGCTTAGTGTATTTACATGATTTTTGCATATGTATACTGCTTGCAGTCTGCACTTGTATTCAGTTCATGTTGAACTCCATTATGATGATTTGCATTCATCTTGAATTCCTTTTCTTTGAGTCTGTCTCGACTGCTCATTGCTGTAGCATATATATATATATATTGCTATGTACCGTGCCTTGTAGAGGTGTTGCATTCACCATGCTTGATTATGTACATTTGAGCTGGGCATGTGTTTGTGTGTTTGTGAGCCTTTGAGTTACATTTGTGGTCTGCACTTTTATATTCTCTGGCATAGCTTCGGGTTGCACTAATTGATCACAGTCACTTGTTCACTGGTCTTTTGTATATTTGAAGTACATGTGTGCTGGTTCAATGTGGAGCTTGATTGAGGCTTCACTTGCATGCTCTAAACACTGTATTCTGATTTTTCATTCGCTGTTGCATATGTATATAATTGTGGATCATTGTTGTTGCCTCGACTTGTATTCAGTTGCATTTGAGTTGGTCTGGTTGAAGTTGTTTCCACTGGTTCATTTTTGAACTATTATTGGTGTTGTTTTGAACATGGCCATTGTATTGTTGAGGTTGTGTTGCTTGATTGCTTTGATCGAGCATTTTCAATTGTACTTGACAATTTTGTATTGCACCTGAGTTGAATCCAGCTTATAGCTCGGTTTTGACCTTGTGCTCATGTCGTGACTTTATTTTTATTGCACTTGAGTTGAGCCTAGCTTTTGATTGGATTTGACCTTGTGCTCACCTGTCCCTACAATTTTATCAAGTGTATATCGGTGTGCACGGCCTTGTGGCATGTACAACTGTGCATGTCACAAGTTGTTCGTGTATGATGAATTCAAAATTAAATGATGACGAACAACCCAAATAACTTAGGCATATAATATTTTCACAAACACATTTTATTTTACAGTGCACAAATATTTCTTTTTCAATTTTACTGCGTCAGTGTTTTCTTTGCAGATAATTCAAATGCTGAATTCAATCTGGAATATAGTTGAAGATCAATTATGACTGAATGAGTGATATGTAGTGTTAACCGGCATCTTGGCCCGGTTACAAAACGACAGTTGAAGAAATTATCATTAGCACTAGACAAGATTTTGATCAAGGAGAGCCTAGAGGTGGTAGCAAGTTGACAGGCCCACAACAAAGCAAGAGCATTCGGCCTGCCTGGCCTGGTGCGCAGATTCACCTACTATGGGCAGAGGCACCTTGTTCCTAAGCCCATGAGGGAAGTCCAACCCATCTCGTCTATAAATAGGAGGGTAGTAGCACAACGAAAGGGACCTTTTTTCGGGAACACTAGGGAGACTCTGCCATTTTCGAGACTCATCTTCTTTACTTAACAATTGTATTCAAGCATTTGATCTACGGATTGTATCTATAATCAATCATTAAGAAGAGCAATAAAGTTTAACCTCAAAGTGGACGTAGGCAATTACGCCGAACCATTATAAATCCGATGTTCTTACTTTCTGCATTTAAATTAGCATATTCTTCCTTGTTTAATTTATCTTCATCACTTATATCTCTACACAATCTTTCTCAACGAGGTTAGTGACCAATTTTGGTGCTAACATGTAGTGAGGTGGATAATGTAAATGATAATTGTATAGTGACAAATTGTATTGTAATTTGAAATTGTGTATATACAGTGAGAGCTCAAATTTGTACTATTCAAAATTGTAAAAAAATATTTGTTTGAATAAAATATTTATTTGAATTTAAATTCTATATTATTTATTTTATTCAGCAAATATTTATTTAGTTATGTGAAAATTTAGTACAATAACAAATACATTTAAATGAATATATATATATATATATATATATATATATTTATTATCATCAAACAAAAATCATATACTTTCATATTCAACAATCTCCCCCTTTTGATGATAACAAACATATATTTAAGATTTTGAATTTATTAAATGTATTTGATTATTCATTTTACTCCCCCTATTTGAATGCTCCCGCTCTACAACAAGGCTCCCCCTTCAGATATGCATGAGAATAAATAAAAATATACAAATGATCCTAGATGCAAATAGAAAATACAAAATAAAATATTTAACCTTTATTTGCCAAAATCTTAACTTTTCTCTCCCTTTTTGTTATCAGCAAAAGAGTAATAGTGTTAAAAAAATAAAGATAAAGTGATAGATATTAATACAATATCAATACCCAATCAAGTATAAATATTAAATTTCAATACAAAACCAAACAAAAATCATAAATACTTTGTTTGATGCATATTCCACTTTAGAGTTATAGGGATGATGTCGGTATACAAAACCATATAGTTGTGTTTATTTGTGGTATATTTATATCAGGAATTTGAATATCTACTAACCATGCATAACCGTTAGGACTTTTAAATGAGATTAGTAGTATTCCACATTTTTATAAAAAAAAAGAATTCAAGTATCTTCTAACCACGCATAACCGTGAGGACTTTTAAATGAGATTAGAATCAACTTGTCCATTTAATAACCAATTTTGATATGTGTTCCATACATGCATAACCGTGAGGACTTTTAAATGAGCATGAAAGCACATAATAAAAAATTCTAAGTAATTCACCCATGCATAATCGTGAGGACTTTTAAATGAGAGTGAATACTTTGGATATTTTTATTGCTAAAAAATATAATAAATTGAAAAACGAACGATTTCCCGTTTAAAATACCACATATAGACATACTATATTGGATTTTGATGAGTGATGGTTGTTAGAAATATGACAAAAATAGAGATGGTCATGGAATTTTTACCCATCAAAAGTTATTATAAATCTTGTTTAAATTTCTAAAGAAATTTACTAAATATACTGTATCAAGTCATAAAATATGATTAATATCAACACTGATCACTTTTTCAATCACTATTTATCTTTTTGATAATCAGTAGGGAGTCAGATTAATTAATATAGTCATTTAAGATCAAATCCAAGAATAATTATCAAATTTTCTAAAATGACTAATCTGAAACAAGGTCAACAGAAAAACGATTTTCTAGAAGAGGTTTTATAAAAGAAAATGTCTGCTAATTGAAAATTATTTGAAATCAAATATATGCAGATATTTTCTTTGAAAATGATGCAACTACTAAATATCTCAACATAAATCATGTTCCACTAGTAATTTTTCTATCAACTTCATCTAAATATCCCTTTGACTCAAGATTATCATTAGATTGATGTCATAGACCAGACCATGAAGTGTGCAACAAAATATCTTAAAATCATTTTTAACAGCTTTTAAATGAAATTAATTGAAGCTGTGCAAATAAACAAATAGTGAACATAGTATCAGATCCAGAAGCAGTAAAATAAGCAAATATATCCACTCGTATCATGAGTAATCAACAATCAATAAAGCAACATCATTAGTACAGACAAATCTAAATGAACTAGTCCAAAGATTATAGATGTACTTATAGTTTTCTCAGCATAAAAATATAATTGGCCAACAATTTTGAAAAAAGTCAGAATCAAAATCAACATTCATTTCCTTATCACATAACTGGCTGATTTAATTCAGATTATGGTGTAGATTTTCACATTTAATAAATCATTCAAGATGAATATACCGTTACCTATTTTACCTTTACCGACAATATTTCGTTGTTGCCCATTGTGATTCTGCCACCTTTATACTAGGCTTAGGACTTTGATTTGTCGCCCTTTGTGTACCTAGAACAACCAGAATCCAGATAGCGCTGTTATTGTTCCTTAGCCTGCCACCACTCCTACACGAGAAAAGATTTTTGTGACCTATTTGTTTTTATAGGTCCATGGTTGTTAGTGGCAAAAGATTTTGAAAAATATGTTTGAGTAGACCCAAAACTATTTATATTTGTTCCTTTTGGCACCCATATTTGTTCAACTTTGAGGGATTTTATATTTGTGCCTTTTGGAACCCAAATTGGTATGGTTTTCACATGTTTGGGGTCTATACCAGCAAATATTGTGATTGTATCCAGGTTTTCCACAAATCATGCACTTTGAATTGACTTGATTAATTTAGTTTCTAACATGTTCAGAGTGAGTATACCCAAGTCCTTGTCTATCAATATTGACTGTTTGTTTTCCTATTAGCATATTTAGTGATTTTTCTCCTCTGGAGAATTTTCCTAAAGTCGTTGACAGTTGTTGGACTTGTGTTTTGAGTGATTCATTTTCGTTCAATAATTGAGTGCACCTTTTAATAGAATTTTTTCTTCTAGTGTTTTCACTCTCTTTCAAAATCAGAATTTCATTTTCAAGCAATTTAATTTTAATTTCTGATTTTTTAATTTCTTCTTCGAATGTTGGACACTTATCACACTTAGGGCTCTTGGTTTGATAGTTTTTAACCAATTAATCAAGTTGTTTATTTAATTCTATCAAACTATCTTTTTGTGATTCAATTTTAGTGTACTTCTCCCTAGGTCGTTCAAAATAGCCAGTTACCTCATGAAAATATATAAGCAATTCTGAGTGAGTAAATTTTGATACCTCTCTTGGCTCGTCATCATCGCTATTAGTTATATCACCTCAAAGGCACAAATCTGCTTTTTCACTCTCACTGCTAGTGCTTTTATCATCATCACTTTTATTCCACGTGGCTGCAAAACTTATCCTTTTCAATTTCTTTTCTTGGCCGAGTCTATTTTGAGGACAATTGGGCTTGATGTGACCAGGTTTATTGCACTTGTGACAGATGATCTCCTGCTCTTCTGGGTTGTCTAGTACTTTGACTATTCTGCTTTTCAATTGTTGATTCTGAGTTGGATTTCTGTATTTGTGATTCCACCTTTTGAATTTCCTTATTATCAGCGTTAGTTCTGCTGCACCATCATCAGCATCATTATCATCTTCTTCACTCTCGGTTGTTCCTTTGAGAGCTATTGTTTTCTTCGCGTATCACCTCCTTCACGTTCTTCCTTGAATTTCATTTCTAGCTCATAAATGGTGAGATTTCCAATGAGTTCTTCAACTTTGATTTGTTCAAATCCTTTGATCCTTGAATAGCAGTGACTTTGGCTTCAAAATTTCGTGGAAGGACTCTGAGGATTTTTCGGACTATCTCCAACTCTGTGTATGATTTTGCAAGAGCTTTTGATTTGTATACAATATTGGAAAGTCGTCCGTACATATCTTTGACATTTTCTTCCTTGGCCATTGTGAAATTCTCGTATTCGCTACTCAGCATGGCAAGGCGAGATTCCTTGACTTGAGATGTTCCTTCGTGAGTCACTTCTAGTGTGTTCCAGATTTCCTGTGCAGTTAGACAATGTGAGACACGATTAAATTCAATTTGATCTAATGAACATATAATAGAATTCATAGCTTTAACATTAGTATTTTATAGTTTATTTTCAAGATCTGTCCATTGATCCATCGGTTTTTCTATCTCCTAATTATTTACCACTATGGTTGGTGTCCTATATCCTGTCTCAAATATATTCCAAGCATCAATGGTTTTCTGAAAAAATTTCATTTTATTTTTCCAGTAAGCATATTCACCATTGAACATTGGTGGTCTAACTATGGACCGACCCACAGCAAAAGCATTACTAAAAGAAGCCATTTTAAAAAATTTAATTTTTTTAAAAAAAATTGGTTTTTGAAAAACCAAAATTTTAAAATAAAAATTGACTTCTGTTCCTAGCTCTAATACCACTTGTAAGATCGATTTCACCCTAGAGGGGGGATTAATAGGGTGATACTATTAATTATAAAAATTTAATGCGGAAGTATATAAAATAATCGCAACACAGATATAGCAGAATAATAGCAGCATAGATAATAGCAGAAAAAAACAGAAATAGAACAACACAGATTTACCAAGATTCGGCAAAACCCTGCCTACGTGCTGCCCCCAAGGTTTCTACTAGAAATTAAGTAGTCAGGCGCTTACATATGTAAACTCGCGACACCCGCTATCGACTAACCTAACTCTATGCTCAAAACCCTGCCACAACTCAGCCACCGAGTTGCGAATTCTCGAACTACACCACCGTAGTTCATCCCCTAGTCACACGACTAGAAATTACAAAAGATTAAAAGAAAAATACAAAATTTAAAAACAATTTAAAACACAAAACCCTAATTTTTAAATATTAAGCCCAAAACTAAATAATAAAAGGAAGCCGGTCCAAAACAAAATAAAACTATATCCCCTTTTTCCTTTTTCTCTGAGTAAAAATGTTGGCCGATTCCTTTTTTTCTTTCATTGCTTCACTTTGTTCCTCTTTAAGAGATTAGGGCTTTGCAAATTTGAAGAAGCCGACTTCGTTGATCGATCGAGTGGATGTTTTTGCGTTTCTAGCTTTGTCGATCGACCGTCTCTTTGATTTGCACACGGCTGCTTCTCGATCGAGTTCGATTTTGATTTGATATGTAATTTCCCTTTTGCTTGTTTGGTTAATTTGCTTGAACTCGATGCACTTTTAGGCCGATGGTGATTGTGTTTTATATAGGGTTTAATTCCCTTAATTTCTGTTCGAATTGATTCATTTGAATTTGTTAGTTAATTTAGCTCGGCCACTGATTATTACTTGAATGCTTGTGATTTGTACTAACTTGTTCAATTCGCATATCCTCGTTGCTTGATTACCATGGCTTGTTTGGTCTTTGATTACGTGTTATCATCTGGCATTGATTTGCTTTTGAATTTGTTTCCGTTCTTTATGCTGTTGACATCGGCCTTGACTTTGTTATAATTGTTAAATGCTCTAGCTTTGACTCGTTTTGAAACTGCTACCTTGAAAATTGTTTGACATTGTCACGTACCGGAATTTTCGACTTTCGAAAATTTGACATCGATACTCACTTTATCGACTGTCGAGCAATCGAGTGCCGGAAACTCCAATAGTGAGGGTTTTAGAAAGAAGAAAACAGAAGAAAAGATAGAAGAAGAACAACAGAACAACATCAGAACAGAAAACAATATCAGAATCTCACATATCGCAGCGGAACAATATATAATAGATAAATGAATAATCTTTAAACAAAGAACTATATCATTTTATACATACATCAATCACCAGAGTCAATATACAACTCAATACAACAATGGACAGTTATATAAACTTGTCCTCATACAGAATACACAGCGGAATAAATATATCAGATACAAGTACTACGTCTCGCCATCCAGCTTATCTCCAAAGCTCCAGAATATCCAGAATATCCTGATAATATAACTCTAGACTGCCCGTGTGGAAATTGGTGGGCACCCAGAGTTTAGAAGGGAACAATAAACTCCGAGTCAGTCATGGTGACTGGTGTGAGATCGTAAAACAGTTATTTTTCACAAAGAAAATAAAACAAATTCGCAATGCTTTTGGAAAATGAAACTACCATAAGACCTCCCGCCACACACACAATGCAAACGCAGAATTGGAGGAGATTTCTTCTTATGATAGTCAAAGATGCTTACTACGCAAAATCAAATCATTTTTGATATTATTATTAGTGCATAGTGTAGAAACATTTCGAAAGTATAATATTAATCTTAGCCAGCATAGGCATTCCGCACTTATGCCTACTATAGCTACTATGTTCAATAGCAGGTTACCGCCACATTCCATAGCAGGTAATACAACTAAAACCGTACAAGTCACGTATTGTTTCTTTGGATTTCCAACAAATGGTCAGGCTAAGGAACTTCCTTTCCACGATGGGTACGTCCCTGGAATAGACGACCCAAGAACCTAACCGGATCTCTGCCAACACAAGGCCGGGTTACCTCTGCAAAAATAGGTAACTACTGACACGCGTATGCCATCCCCCGATCGTAACCGATCTTCCCGAGGATCCCCGATTTCCAACAAACCACATAGATAATAATGCAGCAACCACATAGGTTAAGTATCTGGGCTCCATACCATGATACCACCTCTATCCAGAAGGAATGACATACACTAAGGGGCGCTACTCCCTAGAACCTTGCCGCATCCTTCCTGTTTCGACCATTTCCGGGGTGTGAGGCTCGACGAAGTCTCGTCCACAAAGCTACGCTTTCTACAAAGCCCTGCTTCGGGTCAAACAAAAATGATCAACCTATGATCACAAAGATATAAGATCAAACAAATGATCATATCACAAATGATCAAACACTGATCATTTCACAGCAACACTTAGTATGCCACGTTACCAAATTGGGAGTATATCGCTGATAAATTTCAACTACATAACCTCTGAGCTCGTACGTCTCAGAGAAGGGTGTTAAGCTAAGAGAATAAATTCTCCACCACCAACAGATATGTATTTGAAAGAAATCAGCTTTATATCTCAAATTGTAACGTCAGACACACAATCCATACAAGTCTGTTCCGGGATCGAACAGAACCGAAGGCACTTCTCACGAAGCCCTTGCATATCCGGATAATTTTCTAATCACGTCCGGACTTCCCGTCACTAAGGGTGATAAAACCTCTAAATCGAAGATCAGCCGATGTAGAGTAACTCGACGGTAATCCTTTCGTTTTCAAAAATATCCGGTCTTCAACACCGGTCTTCGAATGCAATTCATAACGACGTATCACATATTCGGAATGGGTTATACGACCCCATGGTCCTTTCCCGGCTAACCCGAATAGTGAGCGATTATTCAAAAATAAGTGTGGCATTCAAATTCATCCAATTCACAACAAATACCTACTCAAGGTAATTATTGATAGTCGGTTATTTAACTATCAAAAAAAATGCGCAACATCATCAGATTCCAAATAATTTTCCAAATTATTTCATCTTCCAAAATATCTTTTACTAGATATAAAATTTCCACACTTTAAAAATAAATCAATATTTATTTTTCTAAAACAATTCCCCTTTCTTTTATAAATTCCATAATGAATTTATATTTTTCAAAATATCTACTGATATACGATTTTCAAATCGATTCCAATATTCATTTTCAATTTATCTTTAAGAAGATAAAATCTCAAAATGTTTCATTTCATTTTGGAAATCATTCCATACTTATTTAATAATGAGTGTTTCACAAATCTTTTATTTTCAACATTTGAAAATATTCGATATACTTAAATCAAAATTTAAGTATAAATTTCTTTAAGGAAAACATTACTATAACAACATTTATTTGAGTCAAAACGAATGTTACGTAAAACATCGTTACGACGACTCAAAATCACTAGTATGGGGATTCGGATTTTAAGATAGATATATGTAAATCCCAATACTACATAAAACATTTCCTTTCGGAAATCATTTACTATAACAACAGTGTTATAGTCCACCATTTCCTTATATTTCTCGAAAACGTCTATTTCAACAATAAATGTTGAAATCTATGATTTCGATAGTTCACACGTTTTAAAACATCTTTTAAAACAATTAACTTCATTTCAAATATCACTTTCCCAAAACCATATCCATTTTACTTAACAATATATTCACTGTCCAAAATCGTGAATATACTTCACTAATTACATTTCACTATTTTCTACACGTTTTATTTCAATAATAATTCGCTATCCAAAATCGCGAATATATCTCCTTTAATAATCTTCTATATTTAATTTATCAAATTCAATCGATTTCGAATTTATAAACACGGTTATAAATTCTATTTCTATTTTAATAACAACCTCGACTTATAAATCTTCTTTTTGTCAACTTCTACAATTTTACTTATCAAAATAAGTGATTTCGGATTTATAAACAACTTTTATAAATTTCAACTCTATTTATAAAAACTTCAATCCCAAATCAATTTCGATATTGATTTAAAAATTTATTTATCACTACTAAGTAAATTCCTCATTTTTTCTCAAATTATTCAATATTCTGTTTTAAAATGGATTCTTCAAATTGAAATCATTTTACATTGATTTCCCAATTTATTTCAATTTACCAATTAAATTTCTAGTTGGATTTCCAGCTTATCTTCTTTTAATAATTTCCTTTTTAAGGAAATAAATTTCAATTGTTTCTTTCAATCTATTTAAAAATCCAAATTTAAATTAAATTCTTCAATTTATAATCACTGTTTTATGAAATCCATTTATTTAGCATTTTCACTTTATTATGGAATTTATTCAATACGATTATAAAAATTTACTTTTTATACTTAAAAAAATTCCTTTCTTCAAAATTTCTTCAATTTCAAAAATTGATTCACTTAGAAATTTTCTACTTGAATTTCAAAAATTCAATTTCGTTTATCTTTGGAATCAAATGATGTCAAACATCCATTCAGCTAAATTTTAGCTTTCAAACAATTTCCAGATATCAATATGATTAATAGCATCACTATAATCATTCACAGATTCATATCACAATAGAAATAAATTCAATCAATGTGAGGGGTCCAGTTGGATCCCTCCAACCTGTTTCCCTGCATCCAAAGATGTTAGCACAATACCAATTCCGCTCCAGTACGGAATTATCGCGGTATATGGGTTTTATAAAAATCCGCTTACTAACGGCGCAATAGGGTCTCATCCGCTATACGAGGCGGGAAATCAATCAATCCAATATATACATATGCCAATATGTATATATTGCTATATATAGATATATATCCTACTATATCTAATATCACATCCAATAGCAATCAAATCAATAACTGAAAATTCCACTTTTCAATTTTTTTGAGTGAGAAGATCTCACCTTAGCTTTTAATTTGCCATCCCATTTCCATTTTTGATCATTTCTTCACGGTTTAACCTTGTATAACAATTTATACAATTCTATTAATATTCGAGTTAAATCGAGTAACCAATTTTCGTTTTGATAGTTTTAATCATTCAATGATTTTTTTTATATTCTTAAACCAGTTTCTTTTAATAAAATTTGTTTAACAAAAAATTAACTTTAAAACTAAATTTCCTGCTAGTATACGCAGTTAATTAAAAATGTGTATATTTATTATGTATATACTTAAAAATCTATGTAGATCTCAAAGTCAAAATTTACATAAGCTTCTAAATATTTTCTTTTAAAACGAAACTTATATTTACTGTTAAAATTTCCTTAACAGTTCTAATGACAAATTGTAAAACACTGACCCATACCTGAAACCGACAGGGATCCAGATCAATACCCATCCACCGATCGAGACCAAATCACCCTCACATCGATCCCAGCGTCGTCCTTCGATCCAAAGTGTCGCCGCCTAGACTCAAGGTGCCGCACGCAACCATGCCTACGCGACCCACTTCCCCAAATCGACGAGTTGGCCACAAACCCGCCCACAGTCCACGAACGCAGCCTTGAACATCTCCTAGCTGCTGCCACCCAAGGTCACCGGCCCCATCGCGATTTCCCAACCTAACAGCCCTAGCTTCGATCATCCTGCGAGCTACGAATGCCTCGCCTATCCCCTCGTCTTCCAACCGGCCTCGTTCCCCCACTCCAGTCGCGATACTACCTCGCGAAATCAAGATCTGAACCCAATTCAATTTCGCTCACCATCACTCGATTGGCATGCCCTACATCGCGACGCTGCACTTGGAGGCCTCGCCTCGTCGCCATCCTCTCAGACATGCTGCCGCATCGCGCTTGACCTCGCGATCACGATACGAAATCGAATTTGATTTCGTCTGGAGAAGTTTCGAATTTGATACGAGAAAACGAACTGAGGAGAAGTGGTCGCCATTTTTGTTTTGTTCTTTGATTTGAACTGAGGAATGAGATAGGGGAGCGGGTATTATAAAAGGAAGGGAAGAAGATTTCGAGATGAAGAAGAGATAGAATAGTGTCGGCCATTTTTTTCCTCCTTCCTCTTGACTTCGTCTGTTTTCCTTTGAAGATGAGAAAAGCATACGAATATAAAACTGAAGAAGTCGGCTACGCGTACATTACTAGGTCTGCTTGAGAAATGTAGGTTGGCTGATGGAGATTGAAATTTGACTGGTGAAATAAATATGATATTTAATTGAAACGATTAATTATTTCCATGCGTTCTTATCTCGTACGATCACACGATGAATCCGAATGATACGAAATTTGAAATCTGGTAAAAATTCAATATTACGGACCCAATGAAACTAGTTTTGTCCAATTCCGAGACTGTTTGAAAATTGGCTATTTTTATAGTCGATAATTAAATATTAAATATTCAATTTTCACAGATTAACTCCAAATTCAATTTTAAAAGTTCTATAACCTTTCTATAACTCCAGTATGATTAAATAAAATTTTACAAATCATTTTCAATCATTTTAAACTCGATATTTAATTATCTTTGGAATTTCACTATTTAATTTATCGACTTAATTCTCAAATAAAACCCAATATTCGAAAAATAAATCATTCGACTTCTAAATTCCATTTATTAATATTTAAAATTAATTAAATATTCAAATTTTAATTATCAAAAATTCTGGGTCGTTACAGACTTCCCCCCTTAAAAGAATTTCGTCCTCGAAATTACAAGTTAGGAAAAAAGGTCCTTAACTCGTCTACTATCTTTCACAATCTAATAGTTTTATCAATTTATCAAAACAAATCTTTCTATTAAAGATTCGTTATCATTCAACTCGTTTTCCAACTTCAATTATAAGTTTCAAACAACATTGTTTAACTTCTCAATTCAAATTCGAGTTTAAATTCAAATTTTAAACTTTCAAAATTTCTCAAAAATTTTCTAACACTCGAAATTTCCGAAAAATTTCGCCAGCGTCTCCTTTGCGCGGCTAATACGGCACGACTACAAAACGTCCCTACGGACTCTCAGATTTCAAAAAGAAAAAGAAAAAGCCAAGCGGCTAGATAAGAAATCATCAAATCTCATATTGAAATTTAAATACTTACCTTTTGTCGAGCAATTCAAATTTATCTTTGAAAGTAAAATCCCAATTCCTTTATAACACCTGTATATCCTACTAGCCATAATATCTAGTTACATATATTCAAACCATTTTGCACATTTTATTATACAATTTTCAATATAACTGCTTATATCATCTTTAAGTTCATTATTGAAGTTATATATCCATTATCATTCAATTTCACATTTCAACTAGATTTGGATTCAATTTAACTTCTGAATATTGAATTTCATTTTCTTGCACTTGCGATTGCAAATTTATTCACAAATTCATTCATTTACAATTTGAACCTCATTTCTATCAAATTTCAAATATTTTTATAAGTCTTTGACTTATTTACATCTTGATTTATAAAATCATTTATACATTCACATTACTAATTCCATTATGAATTTTATCTTCAATTATCCTTTTTGAATTCTATTTTCATTTGTAAATCATATTTACAATTCATATTCATAATTTTTTTATTCATATATGAATTCATCTCTTTATATTTCAATTCACATCTATAAATTTCATTCGTTAAATGGATTTTTATTTAAACTTTAAACTTTACAAGTTATCAACTTCATAATATTTCATAAATATTTTTTTTTAGTATTCCAGAGTCTTTTCAACATTTCAAAAATCATTTTTGAAACAATTCAATTTATCCTTTGAATTTTCTAAAACAAAATCCAAATTTTCAAAACAACTTTCATTTAAAACAATTTGGCAGCAATTCCTTTTTTGGAAACCCGAAAATGAACACCGGTGATGTCGCGATCATCATCGGAATTATTTTCTAGCGACCGAAAAGAGTTTAGAGCTTTCATTTCTCAAAAATACTTTTCAAAACCTTTGAAATCCATTTTCAAATCAAAAAGATATAAACTTTCCAAATCTCCAAAATTTTCAAATTCTTTTCAAAACATTTCCAAATACTTCTCTGGAATTCCGTTTAAATTACAATTCACATTTACAGTTTACATTCTCAAATTTCATTTATATGTGAATTTATTTCTTAACTTTGGAGTTACGATTTCAATTTCTTATTCAATTTCAATGATAATAATTTACTATTATTACTTCCTAACATCCATGCAACCATATACTGTAATAATTTACAGAAAAATCATTTCTTTTATATACAAAAATAGTTTTGGGCAAAATTATCTCATTTACCCTATTTAAAACAATACTGTGCCGAATTGTTCTATTCAAGTGTTTAGAGATCCCTATCGATAGAGTTGTACGGACAATACCGACCAGAATCCATATACCACTCAACAAACCAATCATCACAATATAAAACAATTTTATATTCACTAACAAATACGCACTCGTATCTATTATTACCCTCAACTCATTCTAGAGTACTACTGACTCTATCTCTAATGAGTAACACCCAACAGAGCAGGGTTGTCGCTTAACCATACGCTCTGATACCACGCTGTCACGTACCGGAATTTTCGACTTTCGAAAATTCGACATCGATACTCACTTTATCGACTGTCGAGCAATCGAGTGCCGGAAACTCCAATAGTGAGGGTTTTAGAAAGAAGAAAACAGAAGAAAAGATAGAAGAAGAAGAGAAGAAAGAAGAACAACAGAACAACATCAGAACAAAAAACAATATCAGAATCTCACATATCGCAGCGGAACAATATATAATAGATAAATGAATAATCTTTAAACAAAGAACTATATCATTTTATACATACATCAATCATCAGAGTCAATATACAACTCAATACAACAATGGACAGTTATATAAACTTGTCCTCATACAGAATACACAGCGGAATAAATATATCAGATACAAGTACTACGTCTCGCCATCCAGCTTATCTCCAAAGCTCCAGAATATCCAGAATATCCTGATAATATAACTCTAGGCTGCCCGTGTGGAAATTGGTGGGCACCCAGAGTTTAGAAGGGAACAATAAACTCCGAGTCAGTCATGGTGACTGGTGTGAGATCGTAAAACAGTTATTTTTCACAAAGAAAATAAAACAAATTCGCAATGCTTTTGGAAAATGAAACTACCATAAGACCTCCCGCCACACACACAATGCAAACGCAGAATTGGAGGAGATTTCTTCTTATGATAGTCAAAGATGCTTACTACGCAAAATCAAATCATTTTTGATAATATTATTAGTGCATAGTGTAGAAACATTTCGAAAGTATAATATTAATCTTAGCCAGCATAGGCATTCCGCACTTATGCCTACTATAGCTACTATGTTCAATAGCAGGTTACCGCCACATTCCATAGCAGGTAATACAACTAAAACCGTACAAGTCACGTATTGTTTCTTTGGATTTCCAACAAATGGTCAGGCTAAGGAACTTCCTTTCCACGATGGGTACGTCCCTGGAATAGACGACTCGAGAACCTAACCGGATCTCTGCCAACACAAGGCCGGGTTACCTCTGCAAAAATAGGTAACTACTGACACGCGTATGCCATCCCCCGATCGTAACCGATCTTCCCGAGGATCCCCGATTTCCAACAAACCACATAGATAATAATGCAGCAACCACATAGGTTAAGTATCTGGGCTCCATACCATGATACCACCTCTATCCAGAAGGAATGACATACACTAAGGGGCGCTACTCCCTAGAACCTTGTCGCATCCTTCCTGTTTCGACCATTTCCGGGGTGTGAGGCTCGACGAAGTCTCGTCCACAAAGCTACGCTTTCTACAAAGCCCTGCTTCGGGTCAAACAAAAATGATCAACCTATGATCACAAAGATATAAGATCAAACAAATGATCATATCACAAATGATCAAACACTGATCATTTCACAGCAACACTTAGTATGCCACGTTACCAAATTGGGAGTATATCGCTGATAAATTTCAACTACATAACCTCTGAGCTCGTACGTCTCAGAGAAGGGTGTTAAGCTAAGAGAATAAATTCTCCGCCACCAACAGATATGTATTTAAAAGAAATCAGCTTTATATCTCAAATTGTAACGTCAGACACACAATCCATACAAGTCTGTTCCGGGATCGAACAGAACCGAAGGCACTTCTCACGAAGCCCTTGCATATCCGGATAATTTTCTAATCACGTCCGGACTT
Source organism: Allium fistulosum (assembly GCA_030737815.1). Classification (NCBI taxonomy): domain Eukaryota; kingdom Viridiplantae; phylum Streptophyta; class Magnoliopsida; order Asparagales; family Amaryllidaceae; genus Allium; species Allium fistulosum. Next base: position 908,379,786 of record CM060903.1, read on the forward strand.
CCCGTCACTAAGGGTGATAAAACCTCTAAATCGGAGATCAGCCGATGTAGAGTAACTCGACGGTAATCCTTTCGTTTTCAAAAATATCCGGTCTTCAACACCGGTCTTCGAATGCAATTCATAACGACGTATCACATATTCGGAATGGGTTATACGACCCCATGGTCCTTTCCCGGCTAACCCGAATAGTGAGCGATTATTCAAAAATAAGTGTGGCATTCAAATTCATCCAATTCACAACAAATACCTACTCAAGGTAATTATTGATAGTCGGTTATTTAACTATCAATAAAGATGCGCAACATCATCAGATTCCAAAAAATTTTCCAAATTATTTCATCTTCCAAAATATCTTTTACTAGATATAAAATTTCCACACTTTAAAAATAAATCAATATTTATTTTTCTAAAACAATTCCCCTTTCTTTTATAAATTCCATAATGAATTTATATTTTTCAAAATATCTACTGATATACGATTTTCAAATCGATTCCAATATTCATTTTCAATTTATCTTTAAGAAGATAAAATCTCAAAACGTTTCATTTCATTTTGGAAATCATTCCATACTTATTTAATAATAAGTGTTTCACAAATCTTTTATTTTCAACATTTGAAAATATTCGATATACTTAAATCAAAATTTAAGTATAAATTTCTTTAAGGAAAACATTACTATAACAACATTTATTTGAGTCAAAACGAATGTTACGTAAAACATCGTTACGACGACTCAAAATCACTAGTATGGGGATTCAGATTTTAAGATAGATATATGTAAATCCCAATACTACATAAAACATTTCCTTTCGGAAATCATTTACTATAACAACAGTGTTATAGTCCACCATTTCCTTATATTTCTCGAAAACGTCTATTTCAACAATAAATGTTGAAATCTATGATTTCGATAGTTCACACGTTTTAAAACATCTTTTAAAACAATTAACTTCATTTCAAATATCACTTTCCCAAAACCATATCCATTTTACTTAACAATATATTCACTGTCCAAAATCGTGAATATACTTCACTAATTACATTTCACTATTTTCTACACGTTTTATTTCAATAATAATTCGCTATCCAAAATCGCAAATATATCTCCTTTAATAATCTTCTATATTTAATTTATCAAATTCAATCGATTTCGAATTTATAAACACGGTTATAAATTCTATTTCTATTTTAATAACAACCTCGACTTATAAATCTTCTTTTTGTCAACTTCTACAATTTTACTTATCAAAATAAGTGATTTCGGATTTATAAACAACTTTTATAAATTTCAACTCTATTTATAAAAACTTCAATCCCAAATCAATTTCGATATTGATTTAAAAATTTATTTATCACTACTAAGTAAATTCCTCATTTTTTCTCAAATTATTCAATATTCTGTTTTAAAATGGATTCTTCAAATTGAAATCATTTTACATTGATTTCCCAATTTATTTCAATTTACCAATTAAATTTCTAGTTGGATTTCCATCTTATCTTATTTTAATAATTTCCTTTTTAAGGAAATAAATTTCAATTGTTTCTTTCAATCTATTTAAAAATCCAAATTTAAATTAAATTCTTCAATTTATAATCACTGTTTTATGAAATCCATTTATTTAGCATTTTCACTTTATTATGGAATTTATTCAATACGATTATAAAAATTTACTTTTTATACTTAAAAAAATTCCTTTCTTCAAAATTTCTTCAATTTCAAAAATTGATTCACTTAGAAATTTTCTACTTGAATTTCAAAAATTCAATTTCGTTTATCTTTGGAATCAAATGATGTCAAACATCCATTCAGCTAAATTTTAGCTTTCAAACAATTTCCAGATATCAATATGATTAATAGCATCACTATAATCATTCACAGATTCATATCACAATAGAAATAAATTCAATCAATGTGAGGGGTCCAGTTGGATCCCTCCAACCTGTTTCCCTGCATCCAAAGATGTTAGCACAATACCAATTCCGCTCCAGTACGGAATTATCGCGGTATATGGGTTTTATAAAAATCCGCTTACTAACGGCGCAATAGGGTCTCATCCGCTATACGAGGCGGGAAATCAATCAATCCAATATATACATATGCCAATATGTATATATTGCTATATATAGATATATATCCTACTATATCTAATATCACATCCAATAGCAATCAAATCAATAACTGAAAATTCCACTTTTCAATTTTTTTGAGTGAGAAGATCTCACCTTAGCTTTTAATTTGCCATCCCATTTCCATTTTTGATCATTTCTTCACGGTTTAACCTTGTATAACAATTTATACAATTCTATTAATATTCGAGTTAAATCGAGTAACCAATTTTCGTTTTGATAGTTTTAATCATTCAATGATTTTTTTTATATTCTTAAACCAGTTTCTTTTAATAAAATTTGTTTAACAAAAAATTAACTTTAAAACTAAATTTCCTGCTAGTATACGCAGTTAATTAAAAATGTGTATATTTATTATGTATATACTTAAAAATCTATGTAGATCTCAAAGTCAAAATTTACATAAGCTTCTAAATATTTTCTTTTAAAACGAAACTTATATTTACTGTTAAAATTTCCTTAACAGTTCTAATGACAAATTGTAAAACACTGACCCATACCTGAAACCGACAGGGATCCAGATCAATACCCATCCACCGATCGAGACCAAATCACCCTCACATCGATCCCAGCGTCGTCCTTCGATCCAAAGTGTCGCCGCCTAGACTCAAGGTGCCGCACGCAACCATGCCTACGCGACCCACTTCCCCAAATCGACGAGTTGGCCACAAACCCGCCCACAGTCCACGAACGCAGCCTTGAACATCTCCTAGCTGCTGCCACCCAAGGTCACCGGCCCCATCGCGATTTCCCAACCTAACAGCCCTAGCTTCGATCATCCTGCGAGCTACGAATGCCTCGCCTATCCCCTCGTCTTCCAACCGGCCTCGTTCCCCCACTCCAGTCGCGATACTACCTCGCGAAATCAAGATCTGAACCCAATTCAATTTCGCTCACCATCACTCGATTGGCATGCCCTACATCGCGACGCTGCACTTGGAGGCCTCGCCTCGTCGCCATCCTCTCAGACATGCTGCCGCATCGCGCTTGACCTCGCGATCACGATACGAAATCGAATTTGATTTCGTCTGGAGAAGTTTCGAATTTGATACGAGAAAACGAACTGAGGAGAAGTGGTCTCCATTTTTGTTTTGTTCTTTGATTTGAACTGAGGAATGAGATAGGGGAGCGGGTATTATAAAAGGAAGGGAAGAAGATTTCGAGATGAAGAAGAGATAGAATAGTATCGGCCATTTTTTTCCTCCTTCCTCTTGACTTCGTCTGTTTTCCTTTGAAGATGAGAAAAGCATACGAATATAAAACTGAAGAAGTCGGCTACGCGTACATTACTAGGTCTGCTTGAGAAATGTAGGTTGGCTGATGGAGATTGAAATTTGACTGGTGAAATAAATATGATATTTAATTGAAACGATTAATTATTTCCATGCGTTCTTATCTCGTACGATCACACGATGAATCCGAATGATACGAAATTTGAAATCCGATAAAAATTCAATATTATGGACCCAATGAAACTGGTTTCGTCCAATTCCGAGACTGTTTGAAAATTGGCTATTTTTACAGTCGATAATTAAATATTAAATATTCAATTTTCACAGATTAACTCCAAATTCAATTTTAAAAGTTCTATAACCTTTCTATAACTCCAGTATGATTAAATAAAATTTTACAAATCATTTTCAATCATTTTAAACTCGATATTTAATTATCTCTGGAATTTCACTATTTAATTTATCGACTTAATTCTCAAATAAAACCCAATATTCGAAAAATAAATCATTCGACTTCTAAATTCCATTTATTAATATTTAAAATTAATTAAATATTCAAATTTTAATTATCAAAAATTCTGGGTCGTTACAGACATTTTGTAACTGTTGCTGGTGGCCGGGCTTGTTTCACTTGTTGAGTTATGTTCATGTCTGAACCTTCATTGATCTGTACACTTTTTGTTGCTTGATGGACTCTGGTAGTACTTGAGTTTTGTTGCACTTGATAGTTGTTGTGCATTGTTTCACTTGAGTTTCCTTGCATCTACTATATCCTTGTTGCAGCTGTTTTCATGTGCACTGATTCCATTTGTCTTGAATCCACTTCATGTTGAAATCTGGTGTAGATGCGATTCTGGCCATTTCACTTGTATATGTTGGTTGAGCTGAACCTGAGATGTGACACATGTGTGTGAATATATATATGTATACATGTGTGCAAACATATGTATATATGTATGTGTTCATGTATAGTATTGTTTGCATTTGTCTCTGGTGCCATATGTATTTGAATCTGCACTTGTATCATCAATGGTGGTCTTGTATTCTATGATACATTTTTTTGCATATGTTAAGCTTAGTGTATTTACATAATTTTTGCATATGTATACTGCTTGCAGTCTGCACTTGTATACAGTTCATGTTGAACTCCATTATGATGATTGCATTCATCTTGAATTCCTTTTCTTCGAGTCTGTCTTGACTGCTCATTGTTGTAGCATATATATATATATATATATATTGCTCTGTACTTTGCCTTCTAGAGGTGTTGCATTCACCATGCTTAATTATGTATATTTGAGCTGGGCATGTGTTTGTGAGCCTTTGAGTTACATTTGTGGTCTGCACTTTTATATTCTCTGGCATAGATTCGGGTTGCACTAATTGATCACAGTCACTTGTTCACTGGTCTTTTGTTTTTTTGAAGTACATGTGTGATGGTTCAATGTGGAGCTTGATTGAGGCTTCACTTGCATGCTCTAAACACTATATTCTGATTTTTCATTCGTTGTTGCATATGTATATAAGTGTGGATCATTGATGTTGCCTCGACTTGTATTCAGTTGCATTTGAGCTAGTCCAGTTGAAGTTGTTTCCACTGGTTCATTCTTGAACTGTTGTTGATGTTGTTTTGAACATGGCCATTGTATTGTTGAGGCTGTGTTGCTTGATTGCTTTGATCGAGAATTTTCACTTGTACTTAACAATTTTGTATTGCACCTGAGTTGAATCCAGCTTATAGCTCGGTTTTGACCTTGTGCTCATGTTGTGACTTTATTTTTATTGCACTTGAGTTGAACCTAGCTTTTGATTGGGTTTGACCTTATGCTCACCTGTCCCTGCAGTTTTATCAAGTGTATATCGATGTGCACGGCCTTGTGGCATATACAGTGATACACTGTGCATGTCACAAGTTGTTCGTGTATGATAAATTCAAAATTAAATGATGACGAACAACCCAAATATCTGAGGCATATAATATTTTCACAAACACATTTTATTTTACACTACACAAATATTTCTTTTACAATTTTACCGCGTCGGTGTTTTCTTTGCAGATAATTCATATGCTGGATTCAATCTGGAATAAAGTTGAAGAACAATTATGAGTGAATGGGTGATATCTAGTGAGGTGGACAATGTAAATGATAATTGTATAGTGACAAATTGTATTGTAATTTGAAATTTTGTATATATAGTGAGAGCTCAAATTTGTACTATTCAAAATTGTAATAAAATATTTATTTGAATTTAAATTCTGTGTTATTTATTTTATTCAGCAAATATTATTTAGTTATGTGAAAATAAAATAGTACAATAACAAATACATTTAAATGAATATATATATATATATATATATTATCATTAAACAAAAATCATATACTTGCATATTCAACAAAGGGCTGAAGAGACCTTAAGGAGTTATTTAACAAGGTTTAATGTAGCAACCATTGTGGTTCATAAGCTGGATCCATCGGTGATTCTAAAGGTGGAAATTTTAGGAGTTGCTATTAAAGGATTTTAAGATTGCTTGGGAAAGGGATCCACTATTGAATCTCATGGAGTTTTACCATGAGGCTCAGGAGGATGCTGAGGCTGAGAAGGCAGAAGTGAATGATGTAGATGGCGGAGGACCATCCAGAGCAGGATTTGGTAAGGATAAAAGAAAATGAAAGACGGATGATGGCTTTGGAGGACCAAAGCGGCAGAGAAGAAAACCGAAATTCTCTTCTTACGCTAAGTTAACAAAACACTGAAGAGGTTTTACCTTGATACCAGGGGGGCAGATTCCCTAACGAAAACCGATGAAGAGAGAACCCACAGATCGAGAAAGAATATCGGGAAAATATTGCCTATTCCATGAGCTGGATGGGCATGAAACAAATGATTGTAGTCACATTCGTGACGTGATCGAGGAATAGATTAGGAACAACCAACTGCAACAGTATGTGAGAAACTAAGCTACAGTGATGTAGCAGGAGCAGCCATCATCTATAGCAAATGGAAGTGGCCTTGGATCAAGGTCAAGGATAGTTATCTCATGATCGGGATGGTAGGGAGTCAAGTTCGATCCCCGCACTTTGCCTTTATTCCTAATAAATGATACAGTATTACAGTCAAGCCACTTATTTGTGTACGAGATCATGATCAGTCCATATACACGCCCTGAGTTGGATGTTAGGCTTTAATGCTTGGTGGGATGGGTGTCGTGATGTTTTTTGGATGTTGGAATTTAATTTCTATGAATGAATGCTTATCTTTGAAATCACTTGAACATGATGACTGATATTGATTTCGAAACACCAACGGAGATTGGTTATCCCCTAATATTGATTTATGAATTGATTGAACATGGTAGTCCTGTTTGGAGAGATAGGGCAATGAACGTAAGTTGCAAGTCCCCTTGTCGAAGAGCGAGTGGATTAGGTTTGTACAAGAGTAACTCCCTTTACCAGAGAGTAAGTGGACGGGCTTGCTTAGACGTTGGGTCCCCTTCCTGGAGAGCAAGAGAGTTGCACTTAGCAAGGATCCGGAGAGATCGAACCTTAGATTGGGTGACAAATGATCCGGAGAGATCGAATCCTAGATTTAATGAGAAATGATCCGAGGAGATCGAACCCTAGACTGGATGCTAAACGATCCAGAGAGATTGAGATTTCAACTAACGACCCGGAGAGGTCGCAGATTTAACTAACGGCCCGGGAAGGTCGAGGATTTAATAATGATCTGAAGAAATCGAGATTCCAACTAACGACACGGAGAGATCACTGATCTAGCGAATGACTCGTGAAGGCCGTAGATTCAACTAACGATATGGAGAGATCGAGGATTAAGCTAACAATCCGGAGTGAACAAGAATTGAATTGGTCATTAATTACATGACCCGAAGGTATCGAAAGTAAGACTATGGGTACGAACACCATCCAGCCTCAAAACAATTCGATATCAATTATCGAATTACTGATTTTGATACGTGATTGTTAACTCCCAGATGAACACGAGACGATTCTAATTTATGATATAACATGCGATATAAGAATTTCGGGAGAACACGGAATGATGATTATTTGCAACTACCATCCAAATAAGGACTCAAGTCCCTAGCTATAATATTCTAGAACGATCTTTGATTTGCAGGTGAATCCGAAGGAGCTGGATGGTTCACCGCGATTTAGTCGGTTGACAGTTAGAAAATTCAACTACTAGTGTTTCATCGATTTCAATGTTCAATCTTGAGCAAAGCACACCTTTTATTTACAAGGCATGCTTCGGGAGGAAAATGTTATCCAGCTTTGCGACCAAGCCCTAATTGGACAAGTCGGAATAATCAAACTGAAAAATTACCGAGCAGGAATCCATAGTGATAACTGACAAACTCAAATATCAAGTAGGACCAACAGACGAAGCTATAAACATGTCAAAAGCTCCCCAAAATAACCAATATATCAAATCACAAAGTATAAAGTCCAAGATCCATGCTAAGTTATGGATCGATACTAAACCCTAACCAGGGATCGATACCGATCCCTGCTTTCTATTCAAAACAGCTTCGAACTCCATGATGTGTGATGCTAAAGCCTTCATCAACTCTAAACAAGAAACTGGAGATGGTCCGCTAATCACTTTGACTCAAACGTTGTCTTAACTTCACAACATCCGCACATTTCTCACCTAACCAAGAAGCTTACCCTGAAGCAAGCCTATACTGAGATGTTGGAACCACGTAAGGGTAAACACAAGCCAACTAAGAAAACTTCTAAGGATCAAAGAAGACATGATTGCCTATCTTATGGATCGGTACCAATCCATAAGGCATGGACCAGTACCAATCCCTAAAGTTTTCTCAGGAAGCTACGATCTCTTAAGCATAACTTCCTAGACGTAGGAAACGTAGGCATGAATGTGGTTGAGAGAATTCCAGTAACTTGCAACTATAAATAGAGGAGGAGGGGAATTATTTAGAGGACCTTTTTTGCTCTTCTAACAAATTTCTGCATTATCGTTGTATTCACAGGGATCATCACCAATCTGTAAGAGTGATTTTGTAAAACTCGACAAAAATTGAATAATAAAGTTTAAGTTGATCTAGCCGGAGTATTTGTCGAACCACTATGAAAATTGTGCGTTCTTCTTTTCCTTTTCTTGCAATTTCTTGAAAATTTTCATATTACTATTTCATATGGGTGTTTGTGCCAACTTTTGGCATAAACATTTCAAAATTATTTGAAAAACAAATAAATAAATAAATTTTAAATTTTTAATATATATAATTAATTTGATTAGTTAAATAAATTAAAATAATTAATAAATGGTTAAGTAATTAAACATATATATATATAGTTATAATTATTCTATTTATATATTTATCTTAAATTTGCTTAAGACGAATTTTATTAAATCTTTGAATTAATTTAAATATTCAAATAAAAAAGTTTAATTAACTATATGAATTTATTAAAGAAAATTAATTAAAATTACTATATATATACATATATTGATATGCATATATATATATACAGACTATAAATGTTAGGTTGATTATTTATCTTAAATAATTTAAGATTAATAATATAAAATTTTAAAATTTATATATATATATATATATATATTAAATTAATTAAATACGGTTTAATTAATAAAATTAAAACTAAATTAATTAAATATGACAATTGATAAGATACATGTACACATTATACAATTTAATTAAATAAAATTAATTAACAGTTATAAACAAGTTAAACTTATATGGCTATACATGTATAAAATAACGTAAGTGGAATTGAAATAAACCCAAAATGATTTTTGAAATAAGTTACTACGTAAACTATATATAGTGATTTTAGATGTGTCCGACACTAGAATCATGAGGTTGTTTCATAACAAAGACTTTCTTTCCTAAATCGATGTCACTCAATGTGTATATATATTAAAGATTATGAATTTGTAATATATAAAGTAGCCATTTACCAATTATCTCTACTTCTCTACTACTAATAATAAGAATTCTTTCCATTTGCATTCAACCGCGTCTTCTTGAAATACCTAAACTACCCTTTTCGCTTTCATTTTTGTTTGCTTCCTCATTCTATTTCTTTTCGCTTTCATTTTTTTTGCTTCCTCATTCTATTCCTTTTCGCTTCTTCCAGATCTCATTTTATGCTTCCTTTCTTCCTCAACCCTAGGTGCCATGTCGATACATCATCAGAGTTCATATACTCAAACACACCGCCACCCTCTCCACAAAAACTACTCATAGCCAAATCGATCGACACATGATTACAATCAGATCGATGCCTCTCATTACAACTCAATTGAAGCACTGTTGGATCCCCAAATAGATCGGTGCCTGTTATTAACGAGTCAATCGATGTAGTTATCATCAGCAAATCGAATGGTGCTACTTACTGAAGCTGTTGCCATCAACCAAATGTCGTTGTCACCAACGTATACTACACCGTCTTTAGGTATGATGGATTTATCCCTGATTAACTTACCACTTTTACTTTTATGTTATATAATAGATTTGTCATACAGTGAGCTTTCTCTAAGTTATTGGTTTTCATCTGGACTTAGAGCTTCAGGTTCATATAATATGCGTTGTAGTTTAACTTCTTTCTTTAGTTGGGTACAGTGTTGCTATAGCTGGACCTTTGAAATTCATTTTCCCAAACTTTGTTCCACTACAATCCCAATATATTGTCATATATGTGCAAACTGGCCTAAAGAAGGTTCAATTGTATATGAAACTGTTGTAGTCATGCTGTTTGACTGAATTAATAACACATGTAATTTCAAATACACTCTAAAAAAAACCACGACGTGACTTCGAATCAGGATACAATATATAGCAAAACAATGATTCTTTTGTGTAGTTAACTTTTGTTGTTAGTTGTTGCTCTCGCTATTATTAAAATTAATTTTCCAAGCATAATTTTCATACTAATCATCGTTATAATAAAAGTTTGTATGAATAGGAAATCAAACTTTGTAAGAATATGCATTAACTTTGAAGTGTTGACTAGGTCATTTTATATTCAAAATTCAACGTTTTAGTTATGCCTTTATTATTCGAATCTCCCTTATGTGTCATACATCAAGAAAACTTATTGCATAAAAAATATTTATTATGAACATAAATCATATAGTGACATTTTACGAAATTCTTATTAAGTATGAAAATATATTTTATCGACATTTTGAATCACAAACTATTTCACATAAAGAATAATAAATGCGTACAATTTTTTTGTGTTCAATACAATATTGCCTTGACATTTGATGTCTATTATTTGGCCAAAATAGCTTTAGACAACTAGCGCTTTCCAAAGTAGGCTTAAAAATGATTAAAAAGTTGTTATATATTTCTCAAGTCCTGCCATGTACTTAAGCAATCACTTATATAGTGGAAATATTACTTGATATATTCTTTTAGTTGCTTCATGTTGCAGAGACTGTTTTAATAAAGGTTATGAATAGAGAAGTTGTTTAAAATTTGATTTACATATTTGAAGTTATTGAAAAAAAAATATGCTGAAAAAGATACATATTTAAAAATAAACAATGGACAATTTTTATAGCAATTTTTATATGCATGATATTATATGTTCTTTATTATTGTTATTTCTTATTATTTTAATGCATTACATCAAAAGACATATGGTATCAGCTTTCAATAACGGAAATCAACGTCTTTCTAAGGTTCATAATTCTTAACTTTTATAGTACCTGCTTGAACTCCTCCTTTCTAGCTCTTTTGCTGCATATTTTCAAACTAAAGAAATGAAAAAAAACATTGGAAATGTTATTTCTTTATAAACTTACCAAATAAAGAGGCATGCCTATATGACTACAGAATATTCGCAATGAGTTTCTTTTGCCTTGCTTTTGATTTAGTAATAACAACAACAATCATACTTGATCCGTATTATGTTTTAACAGAACTTAGAACTTTTGATGAAGGGAAAATTTGGTGCTCACGTAGTTGACATTGGATCACAATGGTTGATCGAAGTCCAAAATGAGGTTATTATGAGGCATTAATGGCTGCCGTTCTTTTCTTCTTCGTCTGATTCCTCTCCTCCTCTCTACGTCTTTTCTTCTTCGTAATTTATTGGGCCTGCTCTCTAGCGAGCGCTTCCTGGTGCTTGATCTTCTCTCGTTTGTTAGCGAGCGCCTCAATTTTGTCTGGTGGTGTTATGGATTTGGGGATTTTTTCCTTCTGTGGTGTTTTTGGGAGATCTTGCCCCTCTTTCTCAGCGATCGCCGTTGCTCTGCTTGAGGTGTTACAACCCCCGCTCTCGGTTTGTTTCTCCTCTGAAAAATCGGTTGAGATCTCGGTGTTCTCGGTTGGGGCTTTCAGCTCCTTGGCTCGTTTCAAGTATCTGTTGGTAGATGGTGTTTTTATAGAGATTTCTCCTTGCTTTGTGGAGACGCCCCGCTCGTTTCGATCTATGTCTATGGCGAACCGGGATTTCATCACCCAGTTCGAGCCAAGACTGAGTTTTGGGGCTGCGATCGGTCTGGTGGATTTCGTCCCTTCTGATTTTTGCTTTGGTTCGGTGGCTGGGGAAATTGTCAGATCTGACAATCTCGACAAGGAGGATTGGTCGATGCGGAAGACGGGAGAGTTGACCACTCCTGGCCTTCAACGTCTGCCATCTTCGAGTGAGTTTTTGGGTGCCTTGTTTCAGTATTCCTCGTTGTGGTCGGTTACAGCTGCTCGGTCTACTGTCTCGTCTACTGGCGTGGCGGAAGATAGAGACTTGACCACTCTATCTTCTCGGCCATGCCTTATGGCTGCTGATGCTTTCTGTCCGAGATTTGCTTACCGTGTGCCAATTTCTGGGAAGTCTTATTGTGGGATTTCGCTGTTTTCCTCCTCTGCTCTGCCTTCGGTGGTGGGTGAGGGGAATGTCTTGGTTTTAGCTGATGGTTGCCGTTCCGTTTCTGTAGATGCTGGTTGGCAGGTAAGTGCCTTTTGTCGCAGTCAGGTGAGCCCCCTTTTATTATTCTATGTTGGTTATGATGGGTTGCCTGCTGATGCTGGGCGCTCGTTGTTATTGGTTCCCTTTTGTTGCCTGAGCCATGACACACTGGCGTGTGTGCTCCCTGACACTGCCATCCATATTGTTATTGGGTTTGTGTCAGGTCCTTGTTTGTTGTTTGGATTGGTGCAGTTCCTCAGCTCCATTGCTTTTTGCGACCTGCCTCACCCTACCTGGTTTCAGGTGTGTGTGTGGGTTCGTCTTGACCGCTCAGGTTACATTCATCCGAGGCTCTTTGTCTGGGCTGTAATGATGGATTCTCGTCTTTGGTCTTCCTTGACCAGTCTTGACGATACCATTCCTTTGGCGTCAACGACTAGGACTTTATGGTCCAGGTCTGCTTTCTCTCGATTCGATTGGATGTTTTCGTGTTTGATGAGGGAACGGAGCTATTGGCTCGGGCGCTACTCTCGTCCTGCACGTATAGTGACCACTACGGTCCACTATACGGACAGATTGAGGGTTAGCCAGCCATTTTTCTCCTCTTTCCCCTCCGATTGGTCCGACTTGCGACTCTTACCTGTTTCGCGGGGCTGTTTGATTAGTGACAGCCCGGCATTGGTAAGACTCCCACAGCGATTTAGACCGCACTCTGACTGCGGCCTTACATTGACCCGATCTTGTTGTGAGTTTTTGTTATCTCCTTTGTCCGTTGATTCGATCCTCTCCTTCTGCTCTCCTTCGGCTGAATCCCATTCTCCGTTATCTGTGCTTCTTCGCTCGAGCCTTTCTGAGCCTGCTAGCTTATCCATTCCTCTTCTTTCTGCTTGGTTTCTGCAGAAGATTGGTATGAGTCTTTCTCGGTTTCCTTCCCTTTATCGATTCCCTCAGGCTCATCCCTCCCATCCGTCCCTGGAGAGTCCCTCCTCCCTATCCGACTCTCCAGATGGTTCCCTACCTGTTTCGCCTGATTCGTCGTTGTCTTCCACTGTCTCTTCCTTTTCTCTGTCCATATCCATTCCTCTCATGAGCAAGGATGAGATTGCGCTCCTTAATGAGCGCCTCGCATGCCTCTCTCGGAACTCTTCGCCTTCTTATTCGCTTTCTGTTGATTCTTCTCCCTCGGCTATGGGCTCGGGTCCTGTCGAAGCTGTGGCCCCTTCTCATCAGATCTCCGACTCCATTCCCAGGGCGCCTAGTCGCCGATCGCGTAGAGTTCCCACTACTCCCCGCACCATTCGCACACGCTCTATAGCGGCGTCCGAGCAGATCGATCGATCTACCCGTTTTCCCTTTACCTCGTCTGAGTTCTGTCCGGCTTCCTGCCTGTTCGCGTTCTCTATGGCGAATGTGTTCTTTTGGAATGTCCGTGGAATTGGCAATGATGCGTCATTGGCCAGGCTAAAACGCATCGTCAAGAAACACTCGGTTGGCTTGGTCGCTCTCCTAGAACCCTTCCTGGGTCCGGAAGGCATTTCCAGTATCGTCTTATCTCTTGGATTTGGCGGTGGCTATGCCAACGTTTCGGGGAAGATTTAGATCTTATGGTCCAAATCTCTGTCGGTTCAGACCGCTTTCGATTCCTCTCAGCTCTTCTCTTTGGTCTGTTCGTCCCCCTTTTTTAGCTCTCCTTTTCTTTTCTCGGCGGTCTACGCCAAATGTGATCGGATAGAGAGATTAATCCTTTGGTCTGACCTTCTCGGTCTTGACTCGTTGGGTTTTTCAACCTCTATCGTTGGTGGCGATTTCAATATCGTCACCTGTCTAGCGGAAAAACGAGGAGGAGCCGCCATCAACCGGGCTGCGATGGAGGATTTCAACTCGTTCATTATCAGCTCTGGCCTTTCTGAGCTACCTTTTGTTGGGTCTGCCTTCACCTGGTCCAATAACCAGGAAGGACCCAACCGTATCCTCTCCCGTCTGGATCGTGTTTTTGGTTCGGAAGGGTGGTTTCGCCTTCCGTTTTCCTTCTCCATTGCGCATCTCCATCGATCTTTCTCTGATCATGCTCCTTTGGTTGTTCGCTGCTCTCCTCGCTCTTTAATGGGTCCTTCTTCTTTTCGGTTCCAGAGCATGTGGAGATCTCACCATACATTTCTTCATGTTGTGGCTGAGTCTTGGAGCGCTCCTCTTGTTGCTTCTCCCTGTGCTCTTTTCAGTCGTAAGCTTAAGCGGTTGAAAGAGTACCTAAAGGTTTGGAATCTTCAGGTATTCAAGAACATCTTCGACCGCGTTCGCTCGGCCGAAGAATCTCTTATTTCTGCTGAATCCCTCCATGACGAGGATCCTAATGAGGCGAATAAGGAGGCTTGGGCCCTTGCTCAAACCATTTTCTCCTCCGAACTTCGTATTGAGAATGACTACCTTCGTCAGAAGGCTAGAATCAAATGGGTGGTCGACGGTGACTCTAACTCTAAATTTTTCCATTCCTCTATTCGTAAGAAGAATAACCTCCTCTCCATTCGTGATATATTGCGGCCAGACCAAACTGTGGCATCTTCGCCTGAAGATGTTAAAGAGACCGTTCTGTCCCATTTCCAATCTTTTTTAGGTGCTCCGTCGGTCTCGGTTTCCGATCCGTCTCTATTAGCTTTTTTCCCTCCGGTAGTGTTCTCTCCTGAGAGGGACGTTCTCGCTGAACTCCCTTCCGCTGAGGAGATTCGTTCTTCTGTCTTCGCTCTAAGCAAGGATAGTGCCAGCGGGCCAGATGGATTCAACGGTGTCTTTTTTAGGAGTGCCTGGTCTATTATTCAGGAGGATTTTTGCCTTGCTGTTCAGTCCTTCTTTTCTGGAGGGTCCCTGCCCTCCGGTTGGACTTCTACCAACCTTATTCTTATTCCAAAATGCGAGCATCCGAGGTCCTGTACTGATTTCCGGCCTATCAGTCTCTGCAACTTTTCAAACAAAGTGATCTCTAAGATTCTGGCTACTCGTTTGGCTCCCTTCCTTGAACGAATCATCTCGTCTTCTCAGGCGGGTTTTGTCAAGGGAAGGTTGATTACTGATAACGTCCTTCTCGCTCAGGAACTTATTTCCTAGATAGACAGGAAGACCAGGGGTTCAAATGTTGTCTTCAAACTGGATATGGCTAAGGCCTACGATCGTATGTCCTGGTTTTTCATCATCAAGGTTTTAAGAGCTTTCGGCTTTTCGGAACAACTTTTTGACTTGGTGTGGAGGCTCATCTCCAACTGTTGGTTTTCGGTGCTCATCAATGGTTCGGCCAATGGCTATTTCAAGGCTGGTAGGGGTTTACGTCAGGGAGACCCGCTATCGCCTTCTCTCTTTGTGATTGCTGCGGAGGCTTTCATCCGCGGTCTCCAATCCTTAACTTTATACGGACAGATTCAACGTTTCGGGATTCCAAGGGGTTGCCCCCTAATCACTTCCCTATCCTTCGCTGATGATGTTGTTATTTTCTCCAATGGCAGTGTCTCGTCTGTCCGGCGTCTCCTTTCTTTTCTTCATCAATATGAGCGGGCTTCGGGCCAGTTAGTCAACCCCGCCAAAAGTTGCTTTGTTCATGCGAAAGATTTGTCCCCCGCTCGAGCTTCTTGGATCGAGTTGGTTTCGGGCTTCAAGAAGGCCGCTCTTCCTCTTCCGTACCTGGGTGTTATGCTGTATCGCGGAAGGAAGATCAATGCTATTTTTGACCCCTTGACTGACAAAGTAAGGGGAAAAATCTTACGCTGGAACGCTTCTCTCATTTCTCAAGCTGGAAGACTTGTTCTTATTAAGTCTGTACTGGACTCGATGGGAACTCATGTTTTCGCGGCTATGACCCCTACCTCGTCCTTCTTTCGCTCGTACCGTTCGCTGGTTTCTTCTTTTTTTTGGGGAAACAAAGACAGTGCCCGTCGACACCATTGGGTGTCGTGGGACGAGGTCTGTCGCCCCAAGTTGGAAGGGGGCTTGGGTCTGCGCAACCCTAAGGATATTTGCGCAGCATTTGCCTGTAAATTATGGCATAGGTTTGGTGCTAACAACTCCCTTTGGGCTTCTTTCCTTCATGCGAAATACCGCAGTCTTGCGGGCACTAATTTCTTGGGCTCCCCATCTTTTGCTAGTGAAACCTGGAAACACATGCAGTCAGTGAAACAGTTTTCTGACTCTCATGGAGGATCTTCAGGATGGGATGGTTCTCCCTTTTCCATTCTGAATGTTTGGTCTTCGATCAGAACCCAAGCTCCGATTCGCCCTACCTTTGCCTTCATTTGGGACTCTCGTATACCACCTAAAGTCTCCACTTTAATGTGGCGTATCCTTCATGATGGTCTTCCTCTTGACGAGAACCTCCAATCTATCGGTATTCCTCTCGTCTCTCATTGCAGATGCTGCGGAAACGGGAACTCCGAATCCAGGAACCATCTATTCTTCTGTGGTTATTCTGCCAGATGTTGCTGGAATTACTTTGGAAACCTTCTTGGCATTAGTCGGTCGGCCACCTCGCCCTCAGATCTCCGTAACTCATGGTGGTCTGGAAACGCTGGTAAGACTCTTCGTGCTATCGTTTTCCGATTGATTCCATGCCTCATCTGCTGGCACCTCTGGTGCGCGCGGAATAAGGCAACTTTTGAGAACACTCGAATGGACCCGGCTTCCATTATTCGACGTGTGCGAAACGACGTCTTTCTCGCATTCCGTGGTAGACCGTTCAGGGGCCGTCTGAGTTCCCGTGCGGATCGACTTGTTCGTCTTCTGTCTATCTCACATGGTGTGTCTCAAACCAGGTTGGGTATAGGCTGATTTTTGTCAACGACTGTAGCCTGCTTTTGTCGTTCTGTCCCCCCCCCCTTTTCCTTGTGGTTTTTAATGCGTTTGTTAGTTTTACAGCTTCGGGTTCTTTGGCAATCTGTTGGCCGGGGTCAAAAATTGGTTGCCCAGATTCACGAACCGGGTTCGTTTTTTGATTGTTCTTTGGTGGCTCTCTCCAGCTCTTTGTCTAAGTTCCCCTATTATTGAGCCTATCTGTTAGCGCGCTTTGTGGATTGGTTTGGTGGTCTGGCCTTATCCTCTTGGACTAGGCGGGTTTGTGTTTGGTGGTCTGGCCTAGTCCTAATGGTCAAGGCGGGTTAGTGGATGTGGTGGATTGCTTTACCCTCCTGCTGTGGCTTATTCCTTTGGAGTTGTTCTTTTCTCCGTTTATCTCTTTTTCTGGGGTCTTAGATGTGCTTGTCCGTTGCTGTGTAGCGGTTTTGGTTTTGTATAGTTCTTTGTCTTCCATTGTATCTTACTGTCCTGTATGCCATTGGAGAAAGGCGTTTTTTCTCCGGTTCTTTATAAATTCTATTTATAAAAAAAAAAAAAAAAGGTTATTATGAGGCAACTTTTTACATTATATTTAATGCCTTTATAAAGTTTAGTAGTGCACATATTACATTACCTAAGAGGTTTCCATGGCTTTATGCCATGTCAAACTATTACGCTGTGTTTAGTAATGAACATCCAATGTCTTTATGCTAATCAGTAATTGCATATATTGCCTTTTTGTGCAATTATACATTTTTATTAGGAAGAATGTTAACTGATATTGGCAATGAACTTATCTTTATCCTTAATAAACTTTAATGAACCACTTAATAGACTGTATATTCATTTATAAATCTATTCCCCAATGCCCACAATTAGAGTGCCTTTAGTATACCAATTCTTAATGATCACATTGCCATTACAAACAACAGTGAGTTAATATTCATACCATATGCATGATACATTCCAATGCATGTTGTTTTTTTGTCGTGCGATGGCTAATCAAAAACGAAATGGTAGAAAGGGACGATTATGTTTCACAGTAAGCTCAAAAAGCCAATTAACGAAGAAACAGACAACAATGAGTTTGGAAAGAGAGAGGGCTTCTTCAATAAGTGAAGAAGTAGAGGTCGAAAGGTACGTATTGTTTCTTTGTATAACGTTACTTAAAAACTTGATTATTTTCTTTGTATAACGTACCATTGTTGCTATTATGCTAGGATAAGAGAGTATATAGTCAATTTTCTGTCGACTTAAATGTTCTTCTCAAATGGTTTGATTTCAAGTTTCAGGGAACGAACATGAAAATAGATATGTAGAATATTTGTATATACCTTGCAATTATGTTAGTAAAATAAAGGTTTTAGATACCTATCTGCCTTCAAGTCAGATCTAGGAGACGAAGAATAAGACTGTAGGCTTGAATGCTTTAAAAATCATGATAAGCATTAAGATAGCCATAATGAAAATAACATGGGTGATATTTAGCTATTAGGGGAAAGAGAGAAAGTGGCGGAGATAGTAGGTTATCAATTATTCATACTCCTATGCAATAAAGGTTGAATGCAGATCATTGAGGAATGAACAACAGCTGACTACAACTATGTCTAAAGGTCAAAGAAATTAGGGAACATTTAATATAAATACAAAATCAAATTTAGTTCTCAACATGGCATAAGGTTCATGTTTAATTTTCATTTAATAATTCATCCATGCTTTCAAATTAATTTAGTAATTCATGCATGTATTTATATTATTAAGAATGGAAAATTTATAGAATCCACATATCTCAGACCAATTTTACTCGAAACTTTAAGTAAAATTTTATTCCTTTCATCTTTTTCAACAGATGAAAGATGCTTTCAATGATTGTATTAGTTAATTTTTTGTTAGATATTTTTTATAGTACACTAATATCGAATATAGGAGGATAATAGATGTTGAAATGAATTATTTATACAACACCTGGTATAAAAGTTAGATAATCTTAATCTAAAAATGTTTTGATATACATGTTAAGGTAAGTAACATACTTATATAGATTATTCAAGTATGTTAGATATTTATCAACAAACTTATCTGCAGCACCTTTTTCATTTTCATAATAAGCGATATATAATTTTCCCGTGCAACAAGAATTGTAGCATAAGAAGAAAGCGGAAATTATTATTGAAAATAATTATTATGGTAGGAAAGGTTAATTGGAAATAATTTTTTTTTACTTTGTAGACTTCAAATCATAGTTTAATTAGCTTATTGGAGATTATTACTAAGGGTGTGGACAGTAACTAGGACCTTGGTTGGATGATCGGTTTCAATAAGAGTAAAACGTTTAAATTAACTTTTATTTTTTAGTTTAAAAATTATCAGTCTCTAAAAAATTTATTCAAATAAAAATAAAGCTGAACTTCATTTAGTTTTTAGAATTCAAAACAACTAAAACAAAAAAATAATATAATTATTTAAAGATGAAATTGGTTTTCATGCATTTGCCAAGCTATTGTGGCATGGCACTTTGTTTTAACAAGATTCTTAGTTTCATCTATTTCTTGGAGTGTTTCAAAAGTTTTTTTTAAAAACAGGGAATCAACTTTTATCAAAAATAATATACTGATTTGATGTACCTAGTGCTCAAAACTAAAAGGTATAGACGAACCAATACAACTAAAATACTAAGAATACTTTCGACAAGATAAAAGCGATTAATCAGATGAACAGATGAGATGAAACTAATAGCATAATCTTAAGCAGGAGGTCAATATCAGTAGCAGCAATAACAACATTAGGTCTTTGATACTCCTTTTCATCCTTTGGAGGATGAATGATGACCACAGTAGGCAGAAGTTTTGTTGGGCATGCATTCCTTTCAAATCCCAATCCAACATTGTCTTCAACTTTATTCCCAGAATAACCTCTCTCATGAGATTGTGCATGACTATAGAATCAGTGTGTTCCTTCATAGGCTATCCAAAAGAGATCATGTAACCATCCTAAGTTCCAAAAGTTCATTCATATAATGAAATTGATTACCCTCAGTATTGGTGGAAGCAGATACAAGTTTGTCAAAGAATGCATCAGTTTTCTTATTTTTGTACATTTATGAAAACAGCAGCTTGGTATTACTATTGCTAATTGCTTAAAACTCTGTCTATTAGCAAGTTGAAGTTCGGTGACCTCATACCACTGTTCATTTTACTGACCCTTTCTCACCATAGAGTTTAGTTCATTTTTCAGTTAAGATATGAGAACTACATTATCAATAAACTGTTTATATTTTGCTTGATGTGTAAGATTTGACAAAAGTGTATGAATATTATACATGTTCTAGAATTCAACAACTATGAGAGCTGATAATTCTTATTATACCTTTATATAGATTAAACTTGAATTTTCTCCTTCTTAACTTACCTTGACATAAATAAATTATCCTTGCATCTTATTTTTATTTACTTCCTAAATCATGCTTAATCTTTATTGGATTTGGCTGTACGTGTTTTCTTTTTTCACATTAGTAAACAAATCTGAATTTTGTATTCATGTAACTGCAATGACTCAGTTTTTAATGTCATAAACAAAAAGAAAAAAAGAAAAAATATCAAAAAAAAAATATTATATATTGATAATAATAATTTTAATAGTATTCATTTCCAATAGACCTCTAAAATCCAAATTCAATCATGATCATAATTTGCGGACGTCATACATTACTGAAAATTTAGAGGTATGTTTAGAGATTATGAAAATAGGTTTTGAAATTCATTAGTCTACTAGATTTACTAAAAGCACGTATATTCGTTAGTTTGTAAAAAAGTAAAACCTACCTTCACAAGCTTTACTATTATATTTGTAGTTTATTTTCAAAATAGAGCTTTCTTCAACACTTCTCACTTTATCATTCTACCATTCATTGTGCACAGTGACTTATCATTATTATCTGAACATTTTGATATACAAATTTCTTTGCCACATTTTACTTATTCCTCTATAAGTAATTCCTGTTTTCACACATTTTGTTGCTTTACTGATGGAATTTAGTCAAACTGGTACTGGATTTTTATTCTAAGTTGTAGGTTTTTCATTTTTCTCAAATGTTAATTTGGTTGATCCTTAATTCAGGTTTATTAATTTTTAGTAAAATCTATTATTGTATTTTGCAGCTTTGAGCTACCATAGGGATATATGGGATAAACATGAGAGTATATGCATATGTTGTTTCAATATGTTGTCTATGTTATAAATATGTGAAATATGCAAAGACATATATACATTAAGGAGAGAAATAGTATAATTTTCAGCATATTTCATTTTGTATACACTAAATAATTTTTCTTTGCCTTGCCAGATTACAGCAGCTATATGCTAAAAATTCTGACAAAGATTAATTTTGAGATCAAATTACATTCAATATTCAATATTCTCTGTCCCTTGGTCTTACTGCCCATATACACTTAACTTGCATATAAGTGTCATTTATGTATCCTTATTGTGTTAGTTTGTGGACCAATGTGCAAATAAGACAACCAGTTGTTTTCTGCGCTTGAACTTGATTAAATCAGTGATAAAGTAATTATAATGCATGTAAATCAGTCACATTTGAGAGTACATATTTATTTGTTTGCTGAAGTATGAGGACCCTACTGATACCCTGTTGCAATATACTATTTTTATAATCTATGTAATGCAGCCAGTTTGATCCATTCGTACTGCAATGGTCTCAGCTTTGAAGAGAAGAATTTCAGTTTTTGTGAGTACTTGATACCTGCACTTCTCAGATTTTATTAGTATCGTTTGCAATGCATCATGATATGTTCGTTTATAATTTAATTTACATGTTATGGAACTATACATTGGATTTTTACTAGATTAAAATTTATGCTTATTTTTCTGTAATAATGCGGCACAAACACAAAGTTACCTGCAATTATATATTCTTTTTTTAATGCAAGTAGATATTACTTTCCATGACCAAGCAAATAATTAAATGCTATTTATACACCCATTCACATTATTCTACATGGTCAAAAGTAAATGAAAAAAATAAACTAAATGGATGTGAAGATGAGCTGTTTGATGCTTAAGTCGGACAAGTTAGGCCAATTAACATAAGCATATATTTATTAACAATCATATACTTTAGTCATTTTCACGTACTCTCATTTAAGCAGAAACAAAGAAATGACCATCATGTTGTACCCATCGAGCTACAACATAAAACAGTGAAAGGAGGAATTGTCCGAATTTATAATTGTAAATATATATTATAGCCTTATATATAGACAAGAAAAAAAAGCATGAACGGTTGTAAAGATTTGGAACGTAATTGTGTTCTATAATATATTTTAGTTAGCAGTTTAGCAAGACACGATAACTTTAAAACTTCTGTGCCATTATGATACAAGAGTCTTGCCACTAACTGATGGAGGTTATTAACTATAATGGCTTTTGACTAATAAAATATGCCAAATTTCCTCAATAACAAAACTGACTATTCGGTAATCATCGTTAACCATATAGCAACTTATTAATTGTTTTATCACAAAACAGCTTCTTTTTTACCCTATAACTAACCACTTGAGAATGTTGAAAAGGTCGAAACAACGGTAATTGAAATTGGGAATATTAATATTGGCTTGAATTGGGCTGCAAACCAACCCGTTGGCTCTCTAAGGTCCAAACGCAATTGATTTGAAAAGATACAATATGAAGGTGATAAAAATGGTTAGGCGAATGCTAGGTGATAAGTACGAACTAGAGATTAATAACATAGACAAATATTAATCGGGGAATAATTGAAGCTAAGCGTTCTTGATAAATCATGCATTTTAAATAAAATTTTGGTATTTTATAATATTGGTTGATCTAAATTGGAATTTAAGGTTTTGAATGAGCTTAGGAGTAGCTAAGGAGGCAAGACTATCTAAAACTAGCACATGGATTCTTATATGTTGCCACAAATGGGTGGAGGTTATCAACTAATAGGACCTATACATGTTTTCTATGTAGTTCTATCACTATTACAAAATGTGTGAACTTGACTAAATCAGTGACAAGCTTTCTATTGTATTATTAGGAAACAGTTGGCTCTAGACTAAAAGATTATCAGGAATAATGTGTAAATGTGGCCATTATCACTGATTTTTAATTGGTAAAAACTTTGTTCTTCCTCTTGAATTCTCGACTCCTTTAGTGCACCTAAGAAAAACGGTTATTGTTTTATTTCCCTTTGTATCGTATGGAAATGAAAATAAATTTTGATAGTTATTTATACGATGATTTATAATTTGTTAGCCAGCGTATTCATCTGAGTTAACTACACGTTGACTTTATAAGTTTAACTGATTAAAATAAAATTATATACATAGAGAATTAACATAAAATTGTAATACATAGAGAAAGCATTGATAAAGCAGATTGATATAAGCCCATGTAAAAAACAGTCTGATAAAATAATTGTTTTAAACTACAAGGGGTACATAGAACACTGTTTGTTTGTTATAGGTCGAATCCTACTATTCATGTACATTGAACCAATTCATGAGGCAATTCAAAGGCAGTTGGCTATATCTTGATGTGATGATATGACAAGCAATCATTGCACTAATTTTATAGTCATTGTTTTTTAATAGCTACGCTATAAAACATGGCTCATCGAACAAATGCATGTCCAACTGGACGTGTGACACCCAACCTCTATACTCACGCTAGCCAAGAACACTACGGGGTAATGCCGTCGACTAAAACAAAGAATAAGGCTGTTAAGGAGCGACCATCTGTGTAATTGCTTTGTGCGAGTATCGATATGTCAGATAATATGACTTACATTTCATTTCAAGAGGAAATCCGACATATCAGATACAAACTCAAAGCTACCACACAGTGGTTATGAGGCCTTCGAAAACAAATATAGAAATAAGCATAACACAAATCAGTCACAGACATTCATATCACAAAGGCGGAATTAGATATGAATATAACACATAAAAGTGTACATCAAAATAGTGGTCAAACTAGATCCACTACATCACAAAAGGATAGATACAAGTGCTAGACAAAAGAATAAGTATACAACAAGGAGTCTCTATCTCAAAATGTATACTAACAAAAACTACTATGCTAAAGTAGTTAGCCAAAAGTCAGGTGAAGGACCCTAATAAGAAGTCAAGCAGGAGCACCTGAAATACCTCGGTCTGACCCGAGTATTATTTAAGAAGAAAATAATAAACGGATCAGTCTAGCTATAAATATCATATAAAGTGAGATATGATAAGAGATATGACAAAAACGTATGATAACAATAATGCCATACTGTAACAAGTATACATCAGATAACAACAAAATCATACAATATCTCAAATATTCTCAAACACCAGAAGAATGTCATATTCTTTAAATTATTCACCAAAACACAAATATTGATAGAGCTTATCGATTCAATCCACGAAAATTGGTGAAACACAAATTCTAGAAATCATCAACTAGAAATCCAGAAATCACAAAGGGCAGGAAAGGCCTATCACAAACGGGAGCATGAAAACTCACCAACACGGGCATCACAAACGGGTCGCTAACTCATGGTCGCTAACCATATAGCCGGTGCAACGACGTAGTACAATATCGGTACACCCGAGGAACCTGAAACTCAAATAATTCGGAACAACGACGTAGTACAATAACGGTACGCACGATGAACCGATCTCCATAAAACCATAGGTCGCTAGCCTATAAAAAGAATGAGGCGAAGCTCCATAAAACGGGGTACTGCCCCCACGTGGACAAAGAGACATCGCACATCGCTAGTCTAAACCACAAAATGATCATCATCGATCATCAAGAAGTGTCGATTACACTAAGCTAGTAAATAAATGAGTTTAGCTTCATGTCCCATAACCACTGGCTTAACTTAAATATTTACGAACAAATTGTAGATTTCCACTCAAAAATTGTCACAAGAGTTCAATCGAACAAGTCCAAGAATTAACCGATGAAGTAAACGCTAGCATTTCATATCACTTGTTTTGCTAAGCCGTTTAATTAGATTTCTCATACGAGTGAGTTATAGGTTTGTATATACTAATAGATTGGAAAAAACGGTTTTATAAACGAGCTTTGTATTAAAAATAGGGTTGAAATCATCTTTGTGAAAGAGTTTGAATATTTACTACTAGTATAGAAACCTTTGTATTTTAAAGTGACAAGTCACAGAAATGATTGTAGAAACAATCAATCACCAAAATCCACATTCGAAGACGTGAATCAAATCCATAGAAATCGATACCGAATCCATCAAAATGGATATTCCCAAAAATCCCGAAAAAGTCATCAAAGTCGATAATAAATGATATCAACAAATCAGATCAACACGAATCGATTAAAATTGGAAACCCACGCAAAGTAGGCAAATTGGGCTGAGACAAGCAGATCAATCGACTGAACCAGGTGGTCAGTCGACTGATACTATGCCTGGAAACTTTTGGTTTCCAGTCAGTCGACTGAACCATAAGGTCAGTCGACTGATACAGGTACAGAGTATTTTCAGTCCCCTGGTTCAGTCGAGAACCTGCTTCTACAGCATTATCAGCCTAGCCCCTAAGTGGGGCAAAATCCTAACCGGAGGCGAACGGACGAGCAACGGAGACTAAGGATTTACGCCAAGCGACAACCAGCCTTGCATGGCTCTTCGAAACACCCCAAAAACGTGTTCAAATTCACTACGCCATAGATGGCCTATTGCAACGAAATTACAAGGTGTTGCTAGCTACAATGTAACGATAGCTATGCTGATTTTTGTCTATTGCAACATTCACTTCAATGTGTTAGCATTGATATCAACAAAATGTTGCAGTAGCTATAAATATATTCAAATTAAAAAAATTAAAAAAAAATTACACCTCAGCGATCCACACCATCATTTAAAACAAAATCTCGACCATCAATCCACACCATCATTTAAAACAAAATCTCGACCATCAATCCACACCTTAGCAATTTCCATTTCCCGCTTTACTTTTCTTTCTCGTTCCTCTCTGTGTGAAAATTAGGGCATGTGATTTTTCTTTCTCGTTCCTCTTTGTGAAAACTAGGGCACGCGATTCCAGTTGCTTTGATGCTCTGATTGATCGAATCTAGTGTGAGAAACGTTCCTGGTAGCTTGCTCCTTCGTTCTCCTTGATTGATTGCTCGAATTGCTTTGACTTCGTCGTCGGGTGCGATGTGATATTATTTGGTATGTTTTCTGCCTTCTGGTTTACTTGATTATTCTCGATTTTGGTTACACTCGCACGCTTTTGCCGATGATGAATTGGGATTTATTTGTAGGCTTTATTTCCTATAATCTCGAGTTTAATCTTTCTGTTGGACTTTGAGAAATCTGGTGTGTTGGATTGGATGATGTATTGGTATGTTGGATTTTGGTTCACTGGCTTAATTTTGCTTTGCCGATGATGAATTGCGATGTGATATTATTTGGTATGTTGGATTTTGGTTCACTGGCTTGTTTTTGATTTCTGATCTGAGCTTGTTAGCTCCTTTCTACTGCATTTGTTAAACCAGAACTTGAACCTTTGTTAAACTTGTTCACATACCTTTGTACCTTGCTGCATTTGTTAAACCAGAACTTGAAGTATTTGTATTCCGATGTCCTCTTGAAAACTGCTTCACTTGAAAACTTCTGCATTTTTGAAAATCAGAACTTTGAAAGTGATCTTTGGTTTTCTAAAACTGTTGACTAATCTGAACATTGAGTTTTGATTTCCACGATATATACAAACATATGTGTGTTGAGCTTTGTTGGTTTTGCTTGGTCTGGACTGAACTGGTACCATGCTAAACTTGTTCTTTAACATGAACTGATGCTCCAAGTCCTCTGTATATCATATTACTGCCTATGTTTCTCTTGTACATGCCTGATGCATTCACTGTTTTTGCTTGATGGGCTGCCTACGTGTACTGCTATGTTTCTTGCACTGGCTTGTCTACATTTTGCTGAACCTGGTTCTTGTTTGTTTTGTTGGTTGCTTGGCCCTGAGTTGAATCCATTCGATGACTCGGGTTTGACCTTGTGCCGTGTCCATTTTTTTTGGCTTGTCTACATATCTGGCTGCACTTGAGTATGAACTTGCACTTGTCCGTGCAAATATTTGGTCCCTGTCAGAAAAAAATATGAAAAGAAACAACCCAAATACCTGAGGCAAATAACATAATAAAAATATTTTCATTTTCTGTTCGAGTTAAATATTATTTTCCAGATTACTGCTTTTGAATTATATGTGACAGGTATTGAAGACTGGACAGCTGGATACAAGCTTGAAGACAGAGTCAAATCAAAGAAGGCTCGATCTTCCGAAATCGGATGAATAAGGTCGATCCCCGCCGGGACTGCGGTGCCCCGGACCCCCGCCGGCGCTGCGCCCGGACCCGCTTCTCGGCTCGCCTTCGGCTCGGCACTCGGCTCGGCACTCAGCTCGTCATATATTTGTCAGTGTCGGTGTCTGTATAAATTGAAACTGCATATGTAATGAGTGAACTGAGTGATGTAGTGAGGAATATCTGTATATGTAAATATCAGTGTTATATATCATTGAATTGTAAAATAGTGGAGTCAGGAATATGTACTATTTCAAATGTTGAAATGAAATATTTATTTAAATAAATTACTGTTTGAATATCAAATTCTATGCAATAACATTTTATTAAATAAATATTTATTTCTATTAAAAAATCAAATATGCTCTACATTGTGGGCCCCACAAATTCAGAAAGTTAATATCTATAGCAACATTTTGGAATGTTGGTACAGACACCTATGGATGTTGCTATAGACCCAAATATGGTTCTATTGCAACAATATTTCTTATGTTGCCTTAGATAATCAAAATGTTGCCTTTGAGGTCTACGGCAACGCAGAAAAATGCATCACCGAGAAAGTGTTGCCTTTGCCCTTTTTTAGCCTACAGCAACATTTTTTGGCACTTCCTGCATCACTTCTTTGGTGTTGCAGTATGCAATCTATGGCATAGTGAAACATCAAAGATAGGATTTTTAAAGATTTGACCTCAAAACACTAAAAATTGGAATATTCATCAAACCAATTCAATTCAAAAGCAAATGAACAAGGAATAGATGTTAGGAATTACTACCAAACAACTATCAAAGATATAAACATAGATGTGAGTTCAAAAACTCACCTTTTCAACCCAAAAACCCAAACGAGAAGCTCTAAAGCAAAGAAAAGATCAACTACTCTTCAATTTCAACTCTAGAAGCTCCAATCTAAGATCATAAGCAATATTTCCTAAGTTAGGTTATAGGAAATTTTCTGAAATTGGAGAGAGATTGAGATGGAGAAGAAGAAGAGGATGCTTACCTAAGCTTCTCTTTGATGTTGGAGCTAGAATTTGTATTTCCTAATCAATCTAGGGCTTGGAATTCTAATTTCCTTTCTCTTCCCCCATTTTTACTTTAGCTAGAGTTTTAGGAAATGTTATGAAGGAATGAAGTGGAGTGGAGTGGGAGTTAGGGTATTAGATGGGTTGGGTGTTAGGTTATTGGGCTGAAACCCAAACCCAAAGCCCTAAGTGAAAATATCAAAATTTCACTCAACTCCAAACATATCGATGTTTATACTCAAAAAAGTCGCAAACGCCATTTTGGACTCAATGGAAGTGGTCTCGAGTCCCAATTAGACTATTTGCAAAAGGTGACATTTCGGACTTAAATCCGACTAACGATGCTATATTTAAATAAAACATTTAAATATACAATCGTAAAATATGCGGGTTGTTACAGACTCCCCTCATTAAAAAAATTGCATCCTCACAATAATTAAGAAAAAGTAACAACCATACAAAGGCACAACAACACAAAATGAAGAAATTTTGAAATGAGAAGTTCACCTTAAGGAGCACGAGAGAGTAAGTCCGAATGTGTTCGCTCGATGAATTCTCTAGATTCCCAAGAGCAATCCTTAGGATTTGAGGACCATTGAACTTTCACAAGAGGAACATCTTTATTTCGAAGGCGTTTAACCTCCGAAGCAATGATTCGGATAGGATGTTGCTCATAAGTTAAATTTGGTGAAACTTCAATTTCTTCAATAACACCGGGATCAAGAATGAAATCGGAATCTCGAAGGCATTTCCGTAGTTGAGAGACGTGGAATACGTCATGAATAGCAGAAAACTGAGCCGGTAATAAAAGGCGATAAGCCACGGGACAATGCGTTCGGTGATGGGAAATGGACCAATATATCGAGGTGCTAATTTTCCCGATCGACTGAAACGCACAACACCCTTCATAGGTGAAACACGGATGAACACCAAATATTCCACAGAAAACTCTAATTTCCTTCTTCGGTTATCGGCATAGGATTTTTGTCTACTTTGAGCTTCTTTCATCCTATGACGAATAAGGTCAATCTTTTCTGTGGCATCCCGAATAAAATCTGAACCTAAAACCAGCTTCTCACCGGCTACAAGCCAACATGAAGCAGATCGGCATGGCCTTCCGTATAGTGCCTCGAAAGGTGCAATACCAATACTAGATTGGAAGCTATTATTATAGGAAAACTCAACAAGAGAAATATGATTTTCCCAACTTCCACCAAAATTAAGAAGACATGCACGAAGAAGATCTTCAAGAGTTTTGTAACGCCCCACTCCGAGACCCACATTAGCAAAGAGTATTAATAGGTAACACCGTCTGCTAATACGAAGAATAGAGCTGGATAGGAGCGACCATCTATAGCCTTGTCTTAACTATCTACTGAATACGCCGACAATTGCCATATATTTTTTTCTTTCTCAAGTGGATCGACATATCCAATAAATACTTAATACAAAACCATAGGTGGCTGAAGGATCTATCAGAACAAAATATAACAACTCAAATGTAATACACATCACAGAACAGTGGATCATCACATGCATTTACACATATACATATACATTACAGAGTGTACAAAATGATACATGTCAAGTGGTAAACGAACCACAATATACAAGCGAGTCAAAAGAATACATATCAGAGCTACAACCAAAAAGGACTACACAAAAAGCTATAATAAAAAGGAGCTAGCAGAATAGTCCATGCGGAAGCAAAATAGGCTAAGTCCAATGTACCTAACCTGAAACATCCGAGTATAAAATACACGGGTCAGTCTAGCTAAGCAAATCAGTTAGATAAACTAAATGATAATGAACATAAAAGATCATAAAGTACCACAATTATCTCCAAAGGAGATAACCAAATCATCTAACATAAGATGAATCATAACAAGCCTCATATCATCGGCAACTCAAATAAACAAAGGATATCATATCCCAAAACAAGCCAAAAGGCAAATAACAAATACCAATAAAGGTAACACAAGTTTCCACAAGGTAATCGCTATATATCGTGTGGTTCAAAGAACCTACCCCGAAAGGCGATACACTAGGGAAATATAATTGTCAAAGAAATAAAAGATGCTCGAGCTCAGTACTGTATAACAAGGATCCACACGCCCAAAGGCAACAAACCCAATATCACTCGAGCAGTGACGATGGACCAACTCCAAAAGTGATACTATAGGGCAACAAACCCGAAGGCACAAACACAATATCACTCGAGCGGTGACGATGGACCAACTCCAAAAGTGATACTATAGGGCAACAAACCCGAATATCTCTCGAGCGGTGGCGAATGACCAACTCCAAAAGCGATACTATAGGGCAACACCCAAAGGCAACGCCCGAAGTCAACATACCCGAATATCTCTCAAGCGGTAGCGAATGACCAACTCCAAAAGCGATACCATAGGGCAACACCCGAAGGCACAAGCCCGAAGGCAACATGTGTCACCAACTCTCAGGAAGCAACCCGAAAAATGTTAACGTGAGTCCCATACCACACGTTCGCACTAAACGGTTTACTATCCGTCGGTCAAAATCACACTCAAAGCAGTACAAAGTTCACCTCATCTCATCGGTAAACCAGACCCAAAGGTCAAAACGGTCAAACGAATAGATTAGGAATTAACTGAATAGATAAACACACGTGTTCATAGCACGCATTTTATTTAATCATTTAATTCTCCTCCCTCTTCGCTCGAAGTGCAAAATTGTGTGTGTGTTTTAAATAGAAATTATAAATTGGAGAAACGAGCTTTTAATACAATTTAAAGAGATCATTTTATAAAACCCGTGTGCGAAATCAAAAAGGAATCATCAAAGTCAAAAATGCAATAACAACTGATTGGAATCGACACGAATCGATTAAAATTGGAATCCCATACAAAATAGGCAAATTGGGCTGAGACAAGCAGATTCAGACGTCTGAATTGTATATTTCAGACATCTGAAACTGGAGCTCAGGCAATACTTTGCCTAGGCCAATGATGGCCAAATCATACCAGAAGCAATCAGATGAGTGATGATGGCTAGGGGTTTACGCCAAACGACTACCCAACCTTAGAGACTCACCAATACATTCCGACCAACATGCCCAAACAACCATATAAGGATTTTTCATAGATTTTGACTTCAAACGCCAAAAATTGGAATATTCATTAAACCAATTCAATTCAAGAACAAATGGACAAGGATTATATGTTAGGAATTGCTACTTAACACTATCAAAGATATATATATATAGATGTGAGTTCAAAAACTCACCTTTTAACCCAAAAACTCAAGAGAGAAGCTACAGAGCAAGGCAAGAACAATCACTCTTCAATTAACCCAAGGAGCTTCAATCTAAGCTCAAGAACAAATATTTCCTAAGTTAGGGTTTAGGAAATTTCAGAAATCGAAGAGGAATTGAGATGGAGAAGGAGAAGAGGATGCTTACCTAAGCTTCTCTTGGATTTTGGACTTGAATTTGAGTTTGCAAATGAATCTAGGGCTTGGAATTTCTATTTCCCATTCTCTTCCCCCATTTTCAGTTGAGCTAGAGAAAAAGAAATGAAATGAGTGAATGGAGAGGAGAGGGGGCTGAGTTAGGGTATAGTAGGAGTTGGGTGAAACCCAAAGCCCAATTAGAAAATAGCCAAAATCTACTCAACTCCAAACATATCGATGTATATACTCAAAAAAGTCGCAAAAACCATTTTGAACTCAATGGAAGTGGTCTCGAGTCCAAATTGTTGATTCTCAACTTCATTCTTGATTCAAACGTCTTAAATTTCCTAACTAGACGTCTGAATCTGGAAAAATAAGAGTTTTCCAACCTCATTCAGACGTCTGAAGTGAACGATTCAGACGTCTGAATCTGGAAAAACAGAAGTTGTCTAGAAAAATATTCAGACGTCTGAATCGTCCATTTCAGACGTTTGAAAATGGCAATTTTAGCCTATTTCCTTTTTGGTTTGACTCGAACAATTTCAGACGTCTGAATGCTTCATTTCAGATGTCTGAATTTCTGTTTGAATGTGTTTTCAAATAGACACGTCGAAATAGCACGATCCACAAAGACTTTTCACTAATTCGACTGTTCTTTTACGAATAGTGACTTTTTCGGACTAAAATCTGACTAATGATGCTATATTTAAATTAAACATTTAAATATACAAATCGTAAAATATGCGGGTTGTTACAGACTCCCCTCCTTATAGAAATTGCGTCCTCGCAATAATTAAAAAGAAAATAAAGAGTAACAACCATAAAAGCATATCAATACAAAAGAAAATTTGAAATAAGAAGTTCACCATAAAGAGCACGAGAGAGTAAGTCCAGATGTGTTCGCTCGATGAACTCTCTAGATTCCCAAGAGCAATTCTTAGGATTTGAGGACCATTGAACTTTCACAAGAAGAACATCTTTATTTCAAAGGCGTTCAACCTCCGAAGCAACGATACGAATAGAATGTTGCTCATAAGTTAAATTTGGTGAAACTTCAATTTCTTCAATTACACCGGGCTCAAGAGCAGGATCGGAATCCCTAAGCTATTTCCGTAGTTGAGAGACGTAGAAAACGTCAAAAATAGAAAAAGAATTGAGCCGGTACTAAAAGAGGTGATAAACCACAGAAACAATGCGTTCGGTGATGGGAAATGGACCAACATATCGAGGTGCTAATTTTCCCGATCAACTGAAATGCACATCACTCATCAAAGGTGAAACATGAATGAACACCAATAAAGTCAGGACTTAAAACCATCTTCTCACCGGCTTCAAGCCAACATGAAGGAAATCGACATGGCCTTCCGTAGAGTGCCTCGAAAGGTGCCATACCAATACAAGAATGGAAGCTTACTATAGGAAGAAAACTCAACAAGAGACATATGATCTTCCCAACTTCCACCAAAATCAAGAACACATGCACGAAAGAGATCTTCACGAGTTTGATTCACACGCTCGGTTGGTCCATCGGATTGAGGACAATAAGCGGTGATAAAATTAAGCTTTGTTCCCAAAGCTTTTAAAGACCCTACAAAAATCCACCAATAAAATAATGGATCACGATTGCTAACAATAGAAGTAGGAACTCCATGCAATTAACAGGACATAGAGTTTAGCCAAAAGAGGTACGGTCCAAAAGAGAAGAATGAGCCTCAAGGCTACACAAAACAAGAGATGAACATGAATTGAATTCACGATCTCGAATCTCACAAGTGGATAAAGTCTCGAGATCACTCCATTCGGATATCATCATGGAAACAACCGTTGTTGCTCTCGGCTTAAGGGCATCGACAACACGATTGCCCTTTCCGGAGTACAAAGAAGATCAAGATCATAAGATGCAAGGAACTCGAGCCAACGTTGTTGACGCAATTTGAGTTCCTTTTTGAGAAAACAAATATTTCAAAGATTTATTATCGGTGTAGAGAACAAATTTCTCTCCCAACAGATAATGACGCCAAAATCTAAGAGCGAAAACAATAGCCGTGAGCACCAGATCATGAATGGCATTTCCAGTCTCGATAAGCTTTAATTGTCAAGAAGCAAACGCGATAACACATTCCCTTTGCAAGAGAATGACACCAAAACCAATACGACTAGTATCGGTACAAACAATAAAGTCTTGGTTCCCTTCGGGAACCGCAAGGATAAAAGCATCGGAAAAGAGTTCCTTTAATCGATTCTCTTTCTCGAAAGCTAAGACTTTCAAAGTTATAATTAACTTTATATATATACATCTTTTTAGAAAAATTAACTTTTTACAAGAATTTACCGTGTTTGACTGTCTCATCATAGCATTTAGGAGATTCCTATCGATAACGTTGATCAAGCGCATCGACCATAATTCTTAAAGCACTCAATGGCCAAAAAAACAAAAAATTATCTTATATATGATAACCATGTCTCAAAAAAAAAATTATAAATATTCTTTGCTCGTTTTAAGAACAAAATCCAATTATGCTTATAAATATCTTATTAAAAAGATTTGCAAAATTTAAATTTGTTATTTTCATCCATAATCAATAAATATAAGGATAAACTAATTGAGATATTTGTAGAATACTCGATTCACAAAATGGATGAAATAAGGTAGAAGGTTCGTCAAATCGAATGACATACGAACCACTCACAAGAATCATAACGAGTGCGGAATGCGGTAAGTGGAATGCTACCTTCCGCAACTCGTAGCTGATGAAAACCGGTGGCAAGGTTGAGCAGAAAAGACCTTAGCACCATTCAAAAGATTGCTTAGGTGATAATCCTAAGGCAAGCTCAAATATACCGGAAAATTCACAAACTACTTGAATGAGAGAAATAACACTTTCCTCATCCAGTGGGTTTAAAGAATTAAAATGATATCACCGAATTTGGAAATCAAAATCATTAAGAACCAAAGAAATCTGCTTAACAGATTGAAGATGTCAAAGATGAATAGTCCACATTGGACATAGGATATGGGCTTCATAATAATTAAGCCAATCCTTTCCCAAAAATCAGTTTCGAAGTCTAAATAACGCATAACATGCAAATCGGCTCGAAAAGAATAATCACATAAAATAATCTCGACATTTGAACAAAGCAAACTGAGTGTTGCGGATCCACCAACCGGATTCACAATTCTCAGCGAAGTCATCAAACCCAAAATATTCAAAGAAAAAGAATCAACAAGTTCTTTTAATATAAAAGAGTGGGATGCACCCGTATCAAAAGAAACCAAATAGGAAGATCACGAAATAAAATAATGTCATCAAGGATAGGAGGAGAATTACCTCTGGGCTGAAAGGAACCTCCAGAAGCCTTAGCAACATAAAGCTTGCCAGACTTGGCACTAGTAGGAGCAGTAGGGCAGGTGGAAATACGATGACCTTCCTTCTTGCAATAACGGCAGAAGAGAGGCTTAGGACAATCTCGGATCATATGATCAGGAGAACCACATTTGAAACACTTTCGAAGGGAAGGTGTTTCAGCAGATTGAGAGTTAGAGCCAGATTCAACAGGCTTTTTCTTCTTGGAAGGGAAAAATCATGCTTATGAAATGGAAACTTCTTCTTATTGGGGTTCTTGCGAATCTCAATATCATCACCACTAACACACTCCTTCTCGATGGCTTCGAGATGAAGTGCCGAGTCAACCAACTCCTCAAAAGAAAGCTTAAGCTGGAGCATTAAAGATTTCTTAAGATATTTCTTAAGACCAGAGACAAACTTCAGATTCTTCTTATAAGAAGTGCTAATGAATTCAAGACCATACTTAGATAAGGCCTCGAATGATGCAACATATTCAGAGACGGAGGACTCCCCTTGCTTCAACTCAAGAAAGCGACGGGCCAATAAAACTTTCCCAGATTCAGGAACGAATTTGAGTTCGAATCGTTCCCGAAACCGAGTCCAAGAAAGAACAAACTCATCAAGTTCGGCTATAAGAAGGTCATACCAATCAAGAGCACGCTCTTGCAATAAGCTAGAAGTTACAAGAACTCGATCGTGGTCAGAAAGATCCATGCGAGAGAAGATACGTTCGATTGTGCGAATCCAAGCTTGGACCTCAAGAACGGACTCGGAGCCTTAGAATGGCTTTCCTCCAAGATGAGAAAAATCACTACACAGGCGTGCAAAGGCAGACTTGCATGGTGGAGATGCACGAATAGGAGCTGGAGGCTAAGTGCTCCTAAACAACTCCAAAAACTGATCGGCAGAAATATAAACGTCGTCCAGATGCGAGCCGCTGGATTGCCCAGCATCCGAGCATCGTCCTCTGCCTCTTCCATCCATTAGCTGAAAGATAAGATAAGATAAAGATTATTCACAAGGTATATATCATTAATTCAAATATGGATTACCACGGAATAAAATGCATTCCTAGATGTATCCCCAAAATTCTATCTACCCCAAAGGCACAGAAAGAATAGAGGCACGATGATCCAAAGATTCGTAACATTCGTACTACACTTTAATGTACCGTAATATGTGTCTCTATTCTATGTTTATCATATTTTGTTCTGAACTCAGCTCTGATACCAAGCTGTAACGCCCCACTCCGAGAACCACATTAGCAAAGAGTATTACTAGGTAACACTGTCTGCTAATACGGAGAATAGAGATGGATATGAGCGACCATCTATAGTCTTGTCTTAACTATCTATTGAATACGCTGACAATTGCCATACATATTTTTTTCTTTCTCAAGTGGATCGACATATCCAATAAATACTTAATACAAAACCTGGCTGAAGGATCTATCAGAACAAAATATAACAACTCAAATGTAATACACATCATAGAATAGTGGATCATCACATGCATTTACACATATACAGATACATTACAGAGTGTACAAAATGATACATGTCAAGTGGTAAACAAACCACAATATATAGGCGAGTCAAAAGAATACATATCAGAGCTACAACCAAAAAGGACTACACAAAAAGCTATAACAAAAAGGAGCTAGTAGAATAGTCCATGCGGAAGCAAAATAGGCTAAGTCCAATGTACCTAACTTGAAACATCTCGGTCTGACTCGAGTATAAAATACACGGGTTAGTCTATCCAAACAAATCAGTTAGATAAACTAAATGATAATGAACATACAAGATCATAAAGTACCACAATTATCTCCAAAGGAGATAACCAAATCATCTAACATAAGATGAATCATAACAAGCCTCATATCATCGACAACTCAAATAAACAAAGGATATCATATCCCAAAACAAGCCAAAAGGCAAATAACAAATACCAATAAAAGTAACACAAGTTTCCACAAGGTAATCGCTATATATCGTGTGGTTCAAAGAACCTACCCCGAAAGGCGATACACTAGGGAAATATAATTGTCAAAGAAACAAAAGATGCTCGAGCTCAGTACTGTATAACAAGGATCCACATGCCCGAAGGCAACAAACACAATATCACTCGAGCGGTGACGATGGACCAACTCCATAAGTGATACTATAGGGCAACAAACCCGAAGGCACAAACCCAATATCACTCGAGCGGTGACGATGGACCAACTCCAAAAGTGATACTATAGGGCAACAAACCCGAATATCTCTCGAGCGGTGGCGAATGACCAACTCCAAAAGCGATACTATAGGGCAACACCCGAAGGCAACGCCCGAAGGCAACATACCCGAATATCTCTCAAGCGGTAGCGAATGACCAACTCCAAAAGCGATACCATAGGGCAACACCCGAAGGCACAAGCCCAAAGGCAACATGTGTCACCAACTCTCAGGAAGGAACCCGAAAAATGTTAACGTGAGTCCCATACCACACGTTCGCACTAAACGGTTTACTATCCGTCAGTCAATTTCACACTCAAAGCAGTACAAAGTTCACCTCATCTCATCGGTAAACCAGACCCAAAGGTCAAAACGGTCAATCGAATAGATTAGGAATTAACTGAAAAGATAAACACACGTGTTCATAACACGCGTTTTATTTAATCATTTAATTCTCCTCCCTCTTCGCTCGAAGTGCAAAATTGTGTGTGTGTTTTAAATAGAAATTATAAATTGGAGAAACGAGCTTTTAATACAATTTAAAGAGATCATTTTATAAAACCCGTGTGCGAAATCAAAAAGGAATCATCAAAGTCAAAAATGCGATAACAACTGATTGGAATTGACACGAATTGATTAAAATTGGAATCCCACACAAAATAGGCAAATTGGGCTGGGACAAGCAGATTCAGACGTCTGAATTGTATATTTCAGACGTCTGAAACTGGAGCTCAGACAATACTTTGCCTAGGCCAATGATGGCCAAATCATACCGGAAGCAATCGGATGAGTGATGATGGCTAGGGGTTTACGCCAAACGACTACCCAACCTTAGAGACTCACCAATACATTCCGACCAACATGCCCAAACAACCATATAAGGATTTTTCATAGATTTTGACTTCAAATGCCAAAAATTGGAATATTCATTAAACCGATTCAATCAAGAACAAATGGACAAGGATTATATGTTAGGAATTGCTACCTAACACTATCAAAGATATAGATATAGATGTGAGTTCAAAAACTCACCTTTTAACCCAAAAACTCAAGAGAGAAGCTATAGAGCAAGGTAAGAACAATCACTCTTCAATTAACCCAAGGAGCTTCAATCTAAGCTCAAGAACAAATATTTCCTAAGTTAGGGTTTAGGAAATTTCAGAAATCGAAGAGGAATTGAGATGGAGAAGGAGAAGAGGATGCTTACCTAAGCTTCTCTTGGATTTTGGACTTGAATTTGAGTTTGCAAATGAATCTAGGGCTTGGAATTTCTATTTCCCATTCTCTTCCCCCATTTACAGTTGAGCTAGAGAAAAAGAAATGAAATGAGTGAATGGAGAGGAGAGGGGGCTGAGTTAGGGTATAGTAGGAGTTAGGTGAAACCCAAACCCAAAGCCCAATTAGAAATTAGCCAAAATCTACTCAACTCCAAACATATCGATGTATATACTCAAAAAAGTCGCAAACACAATTTTGAACTCAATGGAAGTGGTCTCGAGTCCAAAATGTTGATTCTCAACTTCATTCTTGATTCAAACGTCTTAAATTTCCAAACCAGACGTCTGAATCTGGAAAAATAAGAGTTTTCTAACCTCATTCAGACGTCTGAAGTGAACGATTCAGACGTCTGAATCTAGAAAAATAGAAGTTGTCTAGAACAATATTCAAACGTCTGAATCGTCCATTTCAGGCGTCTGAAAATGACAATTTTAGCCTATTTCCTTTTTGGTTTGACTCGAACAATTTCAGACGTCTGAATGCTTCATTTCAGATGTCTGAATTTCTGTTTGAATGTGTTTTCAAATAGACACATCGATCGAAATAGCACGATCCATAAAGACTTTTCACTAATTCGACTGTTCTTTTACGAATAGTGACTTTTTCGGACTAAAATCTGACTAACGATGCTATATTTAAATTAACATTTAAATATACGAGTCGTAAAATATGCGGGTTGTTATAAGTTTGATTCACACGCTCGGTTTGTCCATCGGACTGAGGATGATAAGCGGTGCTAAAATTAAGCTACGTTCCAAAAGCTTTTTGAGGACCTTTCCAAAATCCACTAGAAAATAATGGATCACGATCACTAACAATAGAAGTAGGAACTCCATGCAACCTAACAATTTCCTTGACAAAGAGTTTAGCCAAAATAGGTACGGTCCGATTGGACCGAACGGGAATAAAATGGGCGGATTTTGTAAGTCTATCGACTATCACCCATAGGCTATCATGACCCAAACGAGAACGGGGAAGACCGTCAATAAAGTCCATGGAAATTTGATCCCACTTCCATATTGGAATTTCCAAAGGTTGCAATAACCCACCGGGCCTTTGATGCTCGGCCTTTATGAGTTGGCAAGTCATGCAACGCTTAATAAAGTTAGCAATGTCAGATTTCATTCCATCCCAATAATAAAGTCGCTTCATGTCCGTGTACATTTTACTACTACCAGGATGAATGGTAAATTTAGAACGATGAGAATCTTCTAATATGTCTTTACGAAGATCAATAATATTTGGCACAATAAGTCTACCAAATTTTCGAATACCGCCACGAGCATCAATATCAAAGTCTTTCAAACCTTCAATATCAATTTTATCCCTACAACTTTGGCTAAGAAGAACCAATTCGGGATCATGCTTTTGAGCTTCAAGAATGCGGTCTAAAAGAGAAGGATGAGCCTCAAGGCTACACAAAACAAAAGATGAACATAAATCGGGTTCACGATCTCGAATCTCACAAGTGGACAAAATCTCGAGATCATTCCATTCGGATATCATCATGGAAACTACCGCTTGTTGCTTTCGGCTAAGGGCATCGGCAACACGATTTCCCTTTCCGGGAGTATAAAGAATATCAAGATCATAAGATGTAAGGAACTCGAGCCAACATTGTTGACGCAAATTAAGTCCTTTTGAGAAAATAAATACTTCAAAGATTTATGATCGGTGTAGAGAACAAATTTCTCTCCCAAAAGATAATGACGCCAAATTCTAAGGGCGAAAACAATAGCTACGAGCTCTAAATCATGAGTGGCATATCTAGTCTCGGCAGGCTTTAATTGCCTAGAAGCATAAGCAATAACACGTTCTCTTTGCATGAGAACGGCACCCAAACCAACACGACTAGCATCGGTATAAACAATAAAATCATGGTTTCCTTCGGGAATCACAAGAATACGAGCATTTGATAGGAGTTCTTTTAGTTTCTGAAAAGCAGCTTCACATTTGTCTGACCAAATGTATTTAACTCCCTTCTTTGTCAAACTAGTGAGAGGTACGGAAATTTTAAAAAAGTCTTTTATGAACCGACGGTAATAGCCCGCCAATCCGAGAAAGCTACGAATTTTCGTCACACTCTCTGGTCTCTTCCAATTTTGAATCGCTTCAATCTTTAAAGGATCCACGGAAATTCCGGATTCAGAAATAATATGCCCCAAAAATTTCACACGAGATTGCCAAAAGTGGCATTTAGAAAATTTTGCTTTCAATTAGTTGCTCCTAAGAGTTTCCAACACAATCCGAAGATGATTTTCATGCTCTTCCTCGATTTTAGAATAAACTAGAATATCATCGATAAAGATGAGAACAAATCGATCGAGAAAGTCTTTGAAAACTCGATTCATAAGGTCAACGAAATAAGCTGGAGCATTCGTTAAACCAAATGGCATAACAAGCCATTCATAAGATCCATAACGAATATGGAACGATGTCAAAGGAATATTATCCTCTGCAATACGGAGCTGATGAAAACCGGTTGCTAAGTCTAACTGTGAAAAGACTCTAGCACCACTAAGTTGATCGAATAAATCATCAATCCGAGGTAAGGGATATTTATTCTTGATGGTGAGATCATTAAGCTTGCGGTAGTCAACGCAAAGCCTAAGTGTACCATCATATTTCTTCACAAAAATAGCTGAAGCTCCCCATGGAGAGGAACTAGAACGAACAAATTATTTTGCTTCCAATTCGGATAATTGATTACGCATCTCCTCATTTTCTTTATTGGACATACGATAAGGAGGACGAATGATAGGTAGAGCTCCAGGGATTAGATTAATTTCGAACTCAATTGCTCGCTTAGGTGGTAATCCTAAAACGGGCTCAAATATGTCGGGAAATTCACGAACAATGTGAATGAGAGAAATAACATCTTCCTCATCATCATTATCGTCATCATGAGGATTTAGAGAATACAAGGATGCTTTCGAATTGGAATCTGAATCTTTCAAAACAATAGAAATCTGCTTAACAGATTGAGGATGTCGAAGATATATAGTCCGCTCAGGACATAGGATATGGGCTTCATAACGGTTAAGCCAATCCATTCCCAAGCCTAAGGAACGCATAACATGCAAATCAGCACGGAAAGAGTAATCATATAAAATAATCTCGACATCTTTACACAGTAAACTGAGTGTTGCGGATCCACCAACCGGATTCGCAATTCTCAATGAAGTCATCAAGCCAATAACATTCAAAGACAAAACATCAACAAGTTCTTTTGATATAAAAGAGTGAGATGCACCCGTATCAAAAGAACTCGAATAGGAAGATCACGAAATATAATAATGTCATCAAGGATAGAATGAGAAATACCTTGACCACGAGAAGTGTTACTAGGGGCTTGCACCACATTTATCTTTCCCTCTTTCTTGTTTGGAAGTTTGGGGCATGAAGATAAAAGATGACCCAAACTTTTGCAATAACGACAAAAAAGAGGTTTTGGGCACCTATTTGCATAATGGTCCTTAGAACCACAATTGTAGCATTGCCCACGACTAGAGGTAGAAGTCTTTGCTACCGAAGTTGCTTGCTTCCCTTTCTTGTTGGGATAAGAGCCTTTGAACTTAATAGGCCTCTTCTTGTTATTGTTGAAGTTCGGTTTGGCACCCACAACTTCAACATCACTTTCTTTATCGGCCTCTTCAAGTCGAAGAGCGATATCAACAAGCTGATCAAAAGAAACTTCTAGTTTAAAAAGTAATGGCTTTTTGAGGTTCTTATTCAACCCATAGACAAATCTTTGATTTTTCTTCAATGGGGTATTAATATACTCGACCCCATATTTAGATAGAGATTCGAAAGATGCGACGTAATCCGTCATAGAAGATTCACCTTGAACAAGGTCAATGAAGCGTCGAGCTAGAGATACTTTTTCAGCTTTTGGCACAAATTTTAACTCGAATCTTTCCCAGAATTGCTCCCAAGTAAGATCCGCTTCAATAATTTCAGAAATTAAAAGCTCATACCAATCTAATGCTCTTTCCTGGAGCATGCTAGAAGCCACTTGGACTCGATGTAGATCAATAAGATTCATGCGGGAAAAGATGCGATCGCATGTTCTAAGCCAAGCTTGGACTTCTATAACGCTCTCGGAACCCTTGAAAGGATTTCCACCCAAGTTGGTGTAATCACTGCACAAGCGTGCAAACCCAAATTTAGGATGAGTGAGCTCTGGAATGGGTCCGATAGCTTGAGCATTTTTCACAAGATCTAAAAGTTGCTGAGCAGACACAAATACTCCGTCCTGAGGAGTAGCACTGGATTGATCGGCACTAGGATGGCCTGGTCTAACCATTTCTCTTCTTTAAGAAAGAAAAAAGAGGAAAAAGGTAATTCACCGAATGAATATTAAACAAACTTGATTGATAAAACAAGGCATCATAAAAAGAAATAGGATAGAACGGTACGAAGACTCGAATTAAATCCTATGGCACGATTCCTAAGGAAGACTTAGGACAATGATCCTTGCTAGATTATTCTACATTGTTCCGAAGTTTGGCTCTAATACCAAGCTGTGACGCCCTACCTCCATACTCACGCTAGCCAAGAACACTACGAGGTAATGCCGTCGACTAGCACGAAGAATAAGGCTATTGAGGAGCGACCATCTGTGTAATTGCTTTGTGCGAGTATCGATATGTCAGATAATATAACTTATATTTCATTTCAAGAGGAAATCCGACAATCGGATACAAACTCAAAGCTACCACATAGTGGCTATGAGGCCTTCGGAAACAAATATAGAAATAATCATAACACAAATCAGTCACAGACATTCATATCACAAAGGCGGAATCAGATATGAATATAACACATAAAAGTGTACATCAAAATAGTGGTCAAACTAGATCCACTACATCACAAAAGGATAGATACAAGTGCTAGACAAAAGAATAAGTATAAAACAAGGAGTGTCTATCTCAAAATGTATACTAACAAAAACTACTATGCTAATGTAGTTAGCCAAAAGTCAGGTGAAGGACCTTGATAAGAAGTCAAGCAGGAGCACCTGAAATATCTCGGTCTGACCCGAGTATTATTTAAGAAGAAAATAATAAACAGATCAGTCTAGCTATAAATATCATATAAAGTGAGATAGGATAAGAGATATGACAAAAACGTATGATAACAATAATGTCATACTGTGACAAGTATACATCAGATAACAAAAAAATCATACAATATCTCAAATATTCCCAAACACCAAAAGAATGTCATATTCTTTAAATTATTCATCAAAACACAAATATTGATAGAGCTTATCAATTCAATCCACGAAAATTGGTGAAACACAAATTCTAAATCATCAACTAGACATCCAGAAATCACAAAGGGGGGGGGGAAGGCCTATCAAAAACGGGAGCATGAAAACTCACCAACACGTGCATCACAAACGGGTTGCTAACCCATGGTCTCTAACCATAGAGCCAGTGCAACGACGTAGTACAATATCGGTACGCCCGAGGAACCTGAAACTCAAATAATTTGGAACAACGACGTAGTACAATAACGGTACGCCCGATGAACCGGTCTCCATAAAACCATAGGTCGCTAGCCTATAAAAAGAATGAGACGAAGCTCCATAAAATGGGGTACTATCCCCCACGTATACAAAGAGACATCGCACATCGCTAGTCTAAACCACAAAATGATCATCATCGATCATCAAGAAGTGTCGATTACACTAAGCTAGTAAATAAATG
Source organism: Allium fistulosum (assembly GCA_030737815.1). Taxonomy (NCBI): domain Eukaryota; kingdom Viridiplantae; phylum Streptophyta; class Magnoliopsida; order Asparagales; family Amaryllidaceae; genus Allium; species Allium fistulosum. The sequence goes on from CM060903.1 coordinate 908,424,247, forward strand.
AGTTTAGCTTCATGTCCCATAACCACTAGCTTAACTTAAATATTTACGAACAAATTGTAGATTTCCACTCGAAAATTGTCACAAGAGTTCAATCGAACAAGTCCAAGAATTAACCGACGAAGTAAACGCAAGCGTTTCATACCACTTGTTTTGCTAAGCCGTTTAATTAGATTTCTCATACGAGTGAGGTAAAGGTTTGTATATACTAATAGATTGGAAAAAACGGTTTTATAAACGAGCTTTGTATTAAAAATAGGGTTGAAATCATCTTTGTGAAAGAGTTTGAATGTTTACTGCTAGTATGGAAACCTTTGTATTTAAAGTGACAAGTCACAGAAATGATTGTAGAAACAATCAATCACCAAAATCCACATTCGAAGACATGAATCAAATCCATAGAAATCGATACCGAATCCCTTAAAATGGATATTCCCAAAAATCCCGAAAAAGAAGTCATCAAAGTCGATAATAAATGATAACAACAAATCGGATCAACACGAATCGATTAAAATTGAAAACCACGCAAAGTAGGCAAATTGGGCTGAGACAAGCAGATCAGTCGACTGAACCAGGTGGTCAGTCGACTGATACTATGCCTGGAAACTTTCGATTTCCAGGTCAGTCGACTGAACCATAAGGTCAGTTGACTGATACAGGTACAGAGTATTTTCTGTCCCTCGGTTCAGTCGACTAACCTCCTGGTTCAGTCGACTGAACCTGCTTCTACAGCATTATCAGCCTAGCCCCCAAGTGGAGCAAAATCCTAACCGGAGGCGAACGGACAAGCAACGGAGACTAACGATTTACGCCAAGCGACAACCCAGCCTTGTATGGCTCTTCGAAACACCCCAAAAACGTGTTCAAACATCAAAAATAGGATTTTTAAAGATTTGACCTCAAAACACTAAAAATTGGAATATTCATCAAACCAATTCAATTCAAAAGCAAATGAACAAGGAATAGATGTTAGAAATTACTACCAAACAACTATCAAAGATATAGACATAGATGTGAGTTCAAAAACTCACCTTTTCAACCCAAAAACCCAAACGAGAAGCTCTAAAGCAAAGAAAAGATCAACTACTCTTCAATTTCAACTCTAGAAGCTCCAATCTAAGATCATAAGCAATATTTCCTAAGTTCGGTTATAGGAAATTTTCTGAAATTAGAGAGAGATTGAGATGGAGAAGAAGTAGAGGATGCTTACCTAAGCTTCTCTTTGATGTTGGAGCTAGAATTTGTATTTCCTAATCAATCTAGGGCTTGGAATTCTAATTTCCTTTCTATTCCCCCATTTTTACTTTAGCTAGAGTGTTAGGAAATGTTAAGAAGGAATGAATTGGAGTGGAGTGGGAGTTAGGGTATTAGATGGGTTGGGTGTTAGGTTATTGGGCTGAAACCCAAACCCAAAGCCCTAAGTGAAAATATCAAAATTTCACTCAACTCCAAACATATCGATGTTTATACTCAAAAAAGTCGCAAACGCCATTTTGGACTCAATGGAAGTGGTCTCGAGTCCCAATTCGACTGTTTGCAAAAAGTGACATTTCGGACTTAAATCCGACTAACGATGCTATATTTAAATAAAATATTTAAATATACAATCGTAAAATATGCGGGTTGTTACAGGACGTGCGTATATACTCATATATTAATAAATTACTTACATATACACTATTTGTTGACCAAACTCAAGCTAGGGCTGTTATGAGCAGTACTATTATATATTGCTTAGAAGAGGTAAGATACATGCATGTATCTATTGAGCAAATTCAAGGTATATACATTATATTTAGGCCATCATAAAGTGGTAAGTAAGAGTGAATAATCTCTCTCGGTTTGTTAAGTAAACTCTAGGTCAATGGAGATAAGGGCAGTAACCACAATTAGGAGTTCTATGTGACACAACCGATAAGGAATTATCCATCGCTTGCAGACTTATGATTTATTGAGCAAACTCAAGGTTGGAACCCTAAGGCAAGCAACTCTTAACACTCACTAGAGGAATGGAAAGGTTTCTATATTTCCTTTAGGATTTTGTGAAATATAAAAATCTACTGGAAGCCTTATTAGAAAAATTAAATGAACACATTTAACATTTCTAGTATTGTAGGAACATATGTTATATAAAGTTAAAATAATCTACTTCAATAAACATGTGTAACTAATATAATGGGTAAAAAGTTTATCAATTAAAATATACAAAATAACTGAATTAAGAATGAAACAAAAATATAAAATGTATTTACCAATAAATCTTTTAGCATGTTGTCACTTCTACACCCATGCAAGAGCCAAATTATACAACTACAAAATAAATTCATACCTTGGTCATTTGGTTTTTTTGCCTGTAACTGTGTATTTTCTCCTATGAGTTTTGTACTCAAAAGTCAAAATAAGAATGTGATATTTGATCCATATTTGAGCACATAAAAAAGTGTATGGAGAACAGTTGTGATTCGTAATATACCAAAACTCGATGAATTTCGTTCATTCGAAATAAGCAAGTAAACCATAATGCGAGATCATGCATTCAATATAATTGATTTCAATAAGGATCTTGTTGTGTTAAATGTAGCACTAGACCAAGAGCTACAAGATGGACCTTGAAATTTGATCCCTGAAATGTCATTTTGATCGGTTTTCATAAAATGCAATCTATTTGATATCCTTAAATGTTAAGCATGACCAAATGCAGTTTTGTAAACAGTTTAGTGCGATCTTATAGTAAGGATTTCCTTTAAATGGTCTGACCATTTGAAAAGGAAAGCAAATGTACTAGAGTGGATGTAACTTAGGCATAGTTGGGGATGAAGAGAGTGAATAGTCACCTCTTTTTCACGAAGACACGGGAAACGAGAATTGTATGAAATACTAATTGATGCATAATATGGAATGAGAAATGTGATTTTTATTCCAAATGTATTTTCCTTATAGAAAATTGTTTTCGACTAGAGTTATTTCTTTGAGCTTAAGATATTTGATATGATACTCTTGACTTGTGACACCCCACCTCTATACCCACGCTAGACAAGGACACTACGGGGTAATGCCGTCGACTAGCGCGGAGAATAAGGCTGTTGAGGAGCGACCATCCATGTAATTGCTTTGTGCGAGTACCGATATGCCAGATAAAAATATAGCTTTTCATCTCAAGAGAAAATCCGACATACCGATACAAACTCAAAGCTACTACACAGTGGCTATGTATATATACTTCGGAAACAAATATAGAAATAAACATAACACAAATCAGTCACAGACAATTCATATCACAAAGGCAGAAATAGATATGAATATAACACATGAAAGTGTACATCAGAGTAGTGGTCAAATAAGATCCACAATATCACAAAAGAAAAGATACAAGTGCTAGACAATAGAATATGTATACATCAATGAGTCAATATATCGAATGTATACAACCAAAAACTACAATGCTAGAGTAGATAGCCAAAAGTCAGATGATAGTCCCAGATAAGAAGTCATGAGGAAGCACCTGTAAAATCTCAGTCTGACCCGAGTATTATTTAATAAGAAAATAATAAACGGATCAGTCTAGCTATAATTATCAGATAAAATAAGATATAAGAAGAGATATAATAAAAACGTATGATAACCAAACATGTCATACCTCGACAAGTATACATTAGAAAATCAACAAAGGAAAATCATACAAATATCTCACGAATCTCATAGCATAAAAAGAATGTCAAATTCTTTATTTAATTCACCAAGCCACAATAAATGACATACATATCAATGCCAACTGAAAAAGGTGGTGAAACATAAATTCCAGAAATCACAATGAGAAATCCAGAAATCACAAGAAAAGAGGATGGCCAATCCCATAAACTGAACATCGACGCACCTAGAAAGATACGCCCCATGTAAAGTCTAGCATCGATACACCTAGAAAGATGCACCCCATGCAAAGTCGAACATCGACGCACCTAGAAAGATACGCCCCATGCTTTAGCATCGACGCACCTAGAAAGATATGCCCCATGCATAAATAAACATCGACGCACCTAGAAAGATACGCCCCATGTAATGTCTAACATCGATGCACCTAGAAAGATACACCCCATGCAAAGTCGAACATCGACGCATCTAGAAAGATACGACCCATGCATAGACGAACATCGACGTACCTAGAAAGATACGCCCCATGCCCCGACTTATTGAGCCGATTGTTCCACGAAGTAAACAAACGTCGACGCACCTATATAGGTACGACCCATGCGTAAAGTGAGACGAAGCTCAATAAAACAAAGTACAGTCCTCCACCGGGACAAGGAGACATCGCACATTGCTAGTCTAAACCATAAAATGATCGTCATTGATCATCAAGAAGTGTCGATCACACTAAGCTAGTAAATATAAGAGTTTAGCTTCATGTCCCATAACCACTAGCTTAACTTAAATATTTACGAACAAATTGTAGATTTCCACTCGAAAATTGTCACAAGAGTTTCAAACGAACAAGTCAAAGAATTAACCGGCGAAGTAAACACAAGCATTTCATACCACTTGTTTTGCTAAGCCGTTTAATTAGATTTTCTCATACGAATGAGGTAAATGTTTGTATATACTAATAGATTGGAAAACGGTTTTATAAACGAGCTTTGTATTAAAAATAGAGTTGAAATCATTTTAGTAAAAGAGTTTTAATATTTACTACTAGTATAGAAAACCTTTGTATTTTAAAGTGATAAAGCATAGAAACGATTGTAGAAACAATCAACCATCCAAAAATTCACATACGAAGACGTGAATCAAATCTAGAGAAATCGATGTCGAATCCATCAAAATGGATATACCCAAAAATCCCGAAATAGAAGTCATCAAAAAAAGATAATAAACGATAACGACCATTCGGAAACCACGAATCGATAAAAATTGGAAAGCATAAACAAAATACTCACGCACAACACATAAAATTCTGGAAATACATACTCCAGACGTTTGCGGTATATGCTCAAACGTTTGCAGTAAGTTTCAGGAAGTTCCCTGAAGCAGACTCCAAACGTCTGAGCTTCCCTGTAGACGTCTGGTGACGAACCCGGCTGTGGCTGAAATTGTTTTTCAGCCTATCAAATGGAAGAGCGAACTATCACCATTTGCACCCAGTCGGGCAATGGACTTTATGGCTTTTGCCAATCGACATCCCGGCCCTATAGGCTCTCCGATTCACCACCGAAAACATGTTCACAAATCAAAACAAGGATTTTCAAGTTTTGACTTCAAAACACTAAAAATTGAAATGTACACCAAATCAATTCAAACCAAAAGCAAATGAACATGAATAAGTGTTAGGAATTCATACCTAACATCAAAGATAGTTATAGACATAGATGTGAGATAAAAATATCACCTTTAAACCCAAAACAAATGAAGAAGAAGCTATAGAGCAATGGAAAGAACAATCACTCTTCAATTCCAACCCAACAAGCTTGAATCTAAGCTTAAAAGAGAAACATTTCCTAAGTTAGGTTTAGGAATTTCTGAAATTGATAAGAGAATGAGTTGGAGAAGAAGAAGAGGAGGCTTACCAAAGCTTCTTCTTTGAATTTGGAGCTAGAACTTGGATTTGCAAAGATGATTAGGGCTTGGAGTTTTAATTTCCCATTCCACTCTCCATTTTTGATGAAGCTTAAGTGTTAGGAAATGAAAGTGAAGTAATGAAGAGGAGAGGGGGTTGAGTAATGATATAACCAGATTTGGGCAAGTGGGCTGAACCCAAACCCAAACCCAAAGCCCTAAGTGAAAAATGTCAAAATTCCACTCAGCTCCAAACATATCGAAGTTTATACTCAAAAAGGTCGCAAACGGCAAACTCAATGGAAGGGGTCTCGAGTCCTAATTCGACTGTTTGCAAAAAGTAGCTTTTCGGACTAAAATCCGACGAACGATGAAATATTTAAATAAAATATTTAAATATAAAATTGATAAATATGTGGGTTGTTACACGACTATAAAATAATTATAGTAAATGAAATAAATAACCCATATTAAGTGGTTTATGGATCTTTATATTTCATCGCCGTTACAATAATAACAGAAATAGTAGGAGCATGTCGTATAACACTTATAATGGATTCATCAAGATACAAAAAATTATTTTTGTAAATATACCAAATGTTATTTATGAAATATAACTGTTTTTGATATTGATTGAAAATAGATATAGTTGTATTTTGTTATAAAAATAAGTCTATTATAATAACGGTATTTGCTTTATTACATCAGTGATACGTTAGCTATAGAAATTACAAAAGTATCTTAAAAATTCACCATTATGTTGGAATTTTAGACTAACCATACTTTTGAGAAATAATACTTCAAACATATGGTTATGAATCATATGGCACTGATGAACTGTATCTCACATAATTAAGGGAAAAGCACCCATTTATTCGGGGTGATAAAAGGGTTAGTGAAATCTTTGGATTGATACATATAGATGTATGCAGTTCAAAGTCTAATGATATCAAAATGGATCCACTTACTTCGTTAAATTCACATCTGAATTATCACCAAAATGAACATATGTATTCGATAAACAAGCAATGTATTTATGATAAGTTTATTGAATATAAAATGGAAGTTGAAGACATAACATGAAAAGGAAATAAAAGAATTAGATTTGATCAAATGGGTGAGTATAATGGAAAAGGTTTCAAATGTACCTATAACAAGTAAGACTCAATCTCAGAAGTCACTCTTCCTATGATACATAATGATGTATCAATAAGGAGTAATCAGACTCCGTTAGACGAAGTACGACTGATGATGAGTGAAGTTGAGTTAACTTCTTTCTATAAAGACGTGTCATAAGAGTATGCACTTGATGTTAAATTTAATTTCATCCAAAGCATAGTTTACAAGATCATAGAAGATAAGAGTTGATAAGATAACCTAACATATCCTAGGTCAAGGAGTTAATAGGTGATGTTAGTCGAGAGGCTATACGGAATATTTGCTTATGAGAGATCTTGTGTAGATCACCCCAAGATATGATGCACAATTCTGAAGTGGATTTCAAGTACATTATCAAGATATAATTTTGATATTTGTACCCCAAGGGATAAGGTCCTTCGGCTGCAAATGTGTTTCAAGAAGAAGACGAATGTGGTTGGAATATAATAAGCTGTGTTGATAAAAATAACATCGTTAATTTTCAATTATTGAAATTAAAGTAATAGATTTGTCATTCCACGTGCTAAAGTTAATTCGGATTATACTTAAAAAAATTATTACCTGCTATGGTTTTAATTTTAGGACATGTATTTTGAAACAGAAATTCTAAATAATGATTTAGAATAGACCATTTTGAATTTCACTGATACAATAGTACCAATGATATAATAATCAAAGTGTCTCGAAGTCAGTGGGAGTGATGACTGTTTTATGAGTATCCAACAACTGATACGATAGTATCATTCGATAGGCATCAAAATTGAGCAAATATTTTGACAAAGAAAGTAGTTTGAATTTCACTCAAAATGCAGAGTAAGCATGTGTCTGTAAGTAAGAATATTAGGAGGTACTAAAATATTTCTAAAACTGTAAGTAAACCACATACCATTGATTGTTAACAATGTACTCTTGTTAAAATCAGTCTTAGTTTGGTTATTTAATCATCAATTTGGGTTTGAAAATGACATAATTTATAATTACTATTAAAGTTTGTTGGGATAGTTGCATGTGATATATATATAAATCATATTAAAATGTTTAATGTGGAACAATGAGATGGACTCCTATGCATTGACAGTAGGAATTACCATACATGATATGTAGTCTAGTACATCACATTTCTCTTATGTACTTGGTACATTGAATGAAATCAAATTTGAATTAAGATCACTGAATGGTAGTTAAGAGTGTTCTCGAGTATTTAAGAAATACTAGAGAATTGTTTATGGAAATAACTAACTTCTTATAAAGGAGTATTCTGATTTGAACTTCATAAGTGGTATTGAGCATAATATGTCAATCCTAAATTCATATTTTATCTTAGTTAAGGAACTTTAAGTTGAAAATGCTCCAAATAAGAGGTTGTCGTTGATTCAACCATAAGGCTAAGTACATCACCTTGAATAGTGCTGCAACAAAAGCTATGTGTGTGTGCGCGCTGCAGTAAAGGCTGATTTAACCAAATGGTTCGCTAGCCATTATAACTACGGTCCGTGAGACAAAGAAATAGGTCTTGAAATTGGTATACACTTAGGCCTATGAGTGAATATAGCCTACCCGTAGATACAAAAACCAACAGTAGGCTGGTCCAATCAGGGTGAAGGGAAACAAAAGGCACTTTGCATTGCTAGAGAGTTGGTTAGCTGGGGTAATAGAGTTCAAAGCTGTTATATGGTCGGACCACTTCCATCATACTTCTTGATAGGAGGCAGGGATAACCTTTGGTGGATGTAAGTACATAAAATTTCTTTAGAGAAGGTTCCTTATTCTCATCACCGGATCAACCCTCGCCATCATGATTTCTGGTCTAGATTCTTAGCATTTATTGTCGAAGTGATGTCATTTCTTCCTAAAGGCATACCTCCGCATATTGTGGATGACGCATGGCTCTATTTGGGGAGGAACTTCTCTAATGTCTTGTGGGGGAAGTGGATCGGTGGTGCTGGTTTGACGATGGTGAAAAGCGATGACATGGTATGATGATCGATGGTGCCATACAAAGGAGTGTTTTTGTCAAAAAGGCGACATAGGGATGTAATATTGTTGTTGAATAGCAACGTCGTTGCCATGTGGATAGCGAAGGACAGAGGATGGTTGTTGCACTGTGATGCTTTTATCAAATGAACAACGTCGGTTATGTTGATATTTTCAGTGGAAAAGTACATGGTCGTTACTTCTTTTTGCAAGGACGACCATACACTTTTTTAGAGGCCTATTGAGTCAAAACAAGCAAGACATGCAAAGAGAATCAATCATCAAGTGACACGCAGATAGGAAGATAAATGGTTTTGGAAATGCGAGATGGGGGCGAGGCCTTCATCTTGCAAACAAGTTGTTTGTTGAGGAGGCGAGCCGGTGTTGTGTGGGGGGCTCGATACCTTCCATCAACAATGATAATCGGTCGAGCTTCTGCTCATGCCTAGTAAGGAATGGGGTGCCAAAACCTTCTGTGATCCACTATGTGAGTTATTTACACAAGTGGTAGGGCATGCAAGATGTTGCCAAGGCAGTATGATGTAGGACGTGGTTGTAGGATGCTTAACCAGCGGGCTCAATGTCTTTTGCGAGAAAATCGAGCAACAATAGACATCCCTCAAATTACTATTGTATTTATCGCAATTATGGTGTCTCGCAACCACAAGTTTTGAATAAATGACATTAACACTAATATCTAACTATTACAAGTGTTTTGTATATCAAGAATGAGATATCAGTACACCAAACAGATTAGTGTATGTAACGTTCACTGCACTTGTAGACAATGAGCTACTTATAGCTACATGCATAGAGGGAAATCGATAGGTTACATACATGTGTTTATTTGTTGAACAACATAGGAGGATTCATCAAGATGCTTATATAGGTTATTGTACTTATGTTAAATGTAGTATATCACGCAATGATGGTTGTAGTGTTTTTATTTCAGAGTAATGTTGGACTTATGTATAAATGTCATGCCTTGATTACTGTTTGATCACACTAATTCAATATGGTTATGATTGGATATGCTTTAAAACACATAAAGCAAGACACTACTCAAGGTATGATTTGTCTCTCTCGATACACGAGGGTTAGTATTGTCGTAGATGGAATATAACATTAAGTCGGTAAATCATTAGACAAGGTAAGATTGGTTGATTGATAATTATTATCGGATCAACCGATGACTTCTAAGGTTGTAATTCACGATTAATCAAGAATGTTATTAGAGTGTTGACTTTATATCGAGATATAAACATCCTAGTTATACAACGATAACGAAAGGATGTAAGGACGAAATTTATCATTATTTAAGGGCCTCATTGTGAAAGGTCAAACTTCACCAAGGTGATATGTAAGCATTTGACCATGCATCTCATACTATGCAATAATAAAGCATGTACAAACTTCAATCTTAAATTATTTGAATCTACGTAAGAGAAAGAGACACACCTAAGGGGTCATGACGTCATGATTGTAGTCCTAGTGGTCAACGAATAGAGCTAATAAAGCATTATACAAACAAATAATACAGATGTACATAATACAAAATTATATGTTATGGAAGTGTAAGGAGATGAAATAATAATAGTAAACTATGCATTATAAAGTATAACCTATTACACAAAGGTTTAACAAACAAAACATTATTTCAATATTTTAAAAAGTCACCAGAAGGCTTCAACGATGTCAATGTATCATTATGCACACTGTTATATTTTGGCTAAATGTTATAAAGCATGGTTGAAATAATCCTCAAATCACCACATTTTAAGTTATGAAATAGTTAACCGCTATCAAAATGTGTAGGTCCCGAATCGGCTTTTCGAATGTTCGACCTGCTACATTTCTTCTGTAGATAGGAATCAAATTCTCTCCGTTTACTTCATTGACAATCTTTGCAAGTGATTAGGTCCACCCAAATCAAATTAAAAGTTAAGGAAATTTATCCTTAAATCTAACTTATAAAATTTGAGCTTGCAAGGGATTATATAGCCCACTTCTTCTAGATTTTTGCAGCATCTAGCTAGGAGTACTCGAGAAGATTCGATCTCTCAAAGGCGGTCATGGTGATCATAACTAATGCGATCTTTATGCTAATCAAGAATTTCAATTTTCAGTGTAGCAAAATGGACTACTAATGTAAGAGTAAAAAAACCACATGTCCTTGTTATTGATGTTGCTATAAGAAAAGTCTCTGTAGCAATTAATATGTAAATTGGGTCTATATTTTTTAAAAATAGAAAATGCGGGGTAACTTACACTTTTCTGATAGAAAATGCAAGTTGACTTGCAGTTTCCAGAAAAAACTAAAAAATCTATAAAATTCGATAGCAGTGAAAACTATAGTTAATTACTAAAGGTATACCTAAATGACAAATAATACCATTTACAAAAAACAATTGATTTTTCTCTTTGAAAAACTTTTTGAAAAGCGCAAATTAACTTGCACTTTCTATCAGTAAAGTATAAGTTAGTTTGCGTTTTTTGATTTAAAAAACAAGGACCTAATTTATATATTCATTTCTACATGGACTTTTCTTATAACAACAGCAGAAATAGGGACAGATATGCAAAATCCACTTTTATTTTGTTACTCAATTATATAGTATATACCTGCTAATTAGTTAGGAATTATATATCCATTAAGCACTTAATTTATACAATTATTTATTAAATATACATGTTAGCCTTGTTAGAACTTTTGTAAGTTCGCACAACAGTAATTTTTTGAAGTTTACTCTGAACTTTTGCTTCTTTGCTTTGTGCAAACCAAAAGTATCAATAATAGAAGTTCACAAAAATGGTTTAGAATAAAGATCTCCGAAGGGGTTTGAAGATTTTGGATGATGACCACAAAAACACATGTGGATGGAGAAAGAACTCAAGGCTTTACGAGAGCATCGTTAGATGTTTGACATTTATCGCTATATTTGCATTTTTTATTTTTATTTTTATTTTTATAATATAGTCAGTTTCTGTTTGACTGAATTATCAATTACTATTTGCGATATGAATATTTGTTTTCGTTGTCTTTTACAAGAGTAAATTTCATTTGGACGTTAATAATTAAATTTGAAAATTATTTATTGCAAATTTTGTTAAGTTTTTATTTATTAAATTTAGATTATTAAATCTAAAATCAAGGACCAACTCCTGTCAATGGATACTTCGGATGCAGATTGCCATATCTACATCTGCACCTAGGCCTGTCAACGGATGCTTTCGGATGCGGATAGTGCCATATCCGCATCCGAATCATTTTCGGATATCGGATAGCCGCATCCGCGGATACGGACGGATATCGAATAATTATCCTATCCGCTAACGATCAATAAATTAAGAATTACAAAATAAAAATTTTAGTTTAACATAAATATTTTTCAATCTCATTGATTATAAAAGTGTTAAAAATTAACAAATATGATGATAACAAATAGTTTCGAGCGATTAATAAGCATTTAGTGCATATAATATAAACTACTAACTTAATAAAATAATAAACGAATATCATTTCCTGCATTAAAATACACATAATTTGAAATATAATCTTGACATAAACCGGACGGATAATTTTCGGATGCGGATATCTTCGTATCCGCATCCGCATCCGCATCCGTTTTTCCGGATATCAGATATGTATCCGCTTTTCGGATGCGGATGTGGACGGATTTCGGATTTTTTGAGTATCCATTGACAGCCCTATCTGCACCGCATCTAAAATCATTTTGAATATCGGATATACGCATCCGCATCCGGAGATACGGATGGGTATTGGATACTTATCCCACCAATAAATCTAAAAACATAAATAGAAAAGTTTTGTAACATACTTTTTAATCCCATTGATTATAAAATCAAGAACAATAAGCAAATAAGATGATACTAAATAGTTTGAGCAATTAATACGTACTTAATGCATATAATATAAACTATCAATTTTATAGAACAACAAGTATATAATCATTCATTATACTAAAATACACATAATATAAACTATAATGTTGAAAGAAACCAGATCCTTACTTTTCAGATAAGGATGCCTCCATATCCGTATCTGTTATCCGTTCCTTGGATACAAATGCGGACGAATTTCAGGTTTTCGAGATTCATTGACAAGTGGTATAACGTTCTAAATTGATATTATAGAGGTCATGTCTTCGAGTCTCGATGTATCAAAATGAATGCTCTACTTGAATTACGTACCATTCTTATTCTAAATAAAAAATTATTAAATCTTGAAGTGTTGTTTTTTAAAATTACTTTATTCGTTGTTTTAATTTTCTAGTTTAACTTTTATAACCAGCAATGGAATAATAATTATTAGTAAAAAGAAAGAAATCATATAACACCATCATACTTCTCCTCACGACTTTCATATTAAAGGTGCGTTCTTAATGAATAGAATTGGGGAATTTGAGCGGGGCAGTTGAGTGGGGAATTTGAGTGAACGAGAAATGCGTTTGACGTTACGAACGAGATATTTGAGCGGGATATTTAAGTTGTGATTTTTAATTTAATTGATTTATAGTTTATTAATCATTATTTTTATTATGTAATATGAGTTTAATAATTGAAAATAGTAAAAATTAAATTGCTCGATTTTCCATTAAAACAAACTAATATATTTAAATTCAAATACATGCAAAAAAACAAACCAAACTATATACGACGACAACGTAATACATTCAACCGGTATATCATAAATCTTTGCCTCTTCACTAGCAATGTTTCCACCATATCCAAGTTTGTAGAATCTTCGCGAAAAATCATCATAATCTCCCACAGCTGAACAAGTACAACAAGAGACAGTATAGTAAAACAACGCTGCACAGCGTTGGTGAAACAGTCCGTCTAAACGAACGACCGTCCAACGACATGCCTGCTCGAGCTACCATACTCGGTTTGTCTACTGCGCCTGGGCTGAATGAGTGTAGTATCACGGGTCACCCAATTGAAGTACAAATCTGCATCAGTAGTAGTGAAAGGCTGAGCTGGTGGAGTAAGAGGTATCAGATATTTGCAAATGTCCTTTTCTATGCAGCCTTCGAAAAGCTGATCCAACTCTGAATTTGAGGGGGGAATTTTTTTCTGAATTCTTATATCTTCGTGCAGTGGTGTTCCACCACTCCTCGGAACAATCCAACTGATCGTTCTCTTCATCCCACATCACTCCTTCTATCTGTAGAAGTTTTTCCCAATCAGTCCAAGAACGCTTCAGGTTGTCCCATTTGTTCTTCGTTTGTGCGTGAGACCAATCAAGGTCCAACCTGTCGCTAAATGCGGCCGCCACCGATGTATTAAACCCGCTGACTGAACTCCTTCTGTCCGGCAAAAAATCAATGCACAGATTTATGTAAAGCTCATCCCGTGTCCATAAAGCAATGAGCTGGAAGGAAGTAAAAGAGTAGTAAAACTAGAAGATGGTTACGCCATACTTAAAATTAAAATTGCAAAACATAAAAAAAGATCACAAAAAAGTACATGTTATAGATAGGAAAAAAATAAACATAATAGCGGGAAAAAAGAGGGAATTGGGTATAAGGACAAACTTTGAAAAAAATTTAGGCTGAAGGACACAAAGTTTCATTTTTGGGCTGAAGGACAAACTTTGAAATAAATTTAGGCTGAAGGAAAATGCTAAATATAGTTAGCATTTTGTACAGTGCAAACATTGTACAAAATGCTAATTATAACTAGCATTATATCCAGTTTTATATTGTACAAAATGCTAGTTGTATTAGCATTGTCCTTCAGTCTAATTATCTTCCAAAGTTTGTCCTTCAGCCTAAAAATAAAACTTGTTGTCCTTCAGTCAAAAATTTTATGAAAATTTGTCCTTTTGCCTATTTTCCACGGGAAAAAATACATGAAAATATGCTCGAGCGGTTCGGTAAAAATTGAGAAACGGAAGGGTTGTGGCTATTTGCTGCTAGTGTGGGAAGAGCGTGGAGGGAATGATAAATATACAGAGGAGGATGGAGACGAAAAAATACAGCCGTTGGAGTGAAACAGCACAACGCGTCGGACATAAATGTATTTTTTCTCTCCAACTGACCCAAACGGTCCATTTTCTGAATTTGAAACGTTGGGTTTCAGGTAGTTTTTGGCTGCGAAACGCAACTAAATTGCTTAAGAGCGCACTAAACCAATTTTCAATCATTTTGATTGATCCGTACTTATATAAAATGGAATTCTTTTTCGCAAATAACAATCAGGTTCAAATGGTAAGATCTTTGGCTATTGTGCGGGAGTTTTTGGATTCGAATTGGTGAAAGGCTAGGAAAGCATCATTTTTTCCCAAAAAAAAAACAAACCCGATTTTTGTAGCATTTTTGATTTTTTGTTACGAAGCCATCAATTCTGCCTGGATCTCAAGAAACTCTCAGCTACTCATTTTGCTCACATCTGAAAACCTCAGGCTATTTTTGGCGGGAAAATTAGACATGGACTCATCGTCATCAAATCTCCCAAAATCATGTCTATTCTTCGCCGATCGGCGCTTATGCTCTGCAGACATCATCCCTCCTTCTCAAGTCTCTACATCTCATTGTTTTCACTTATTCACATATTTTATGTTCGAGTTACTTTAATTGTTTAATTCAGGCTCGAGCAAGAATTGAAGTCGCAGTGATCAACTTTCTCAAATCTCTGTCGTCGTCCACTCCCGAGATATCAGATCTCCCGCTGGTATTATTGCTTTACGAATTGCATATCTTTGTCCAATTTTTTTTATAATAACTCACTGACTAGTTTTGAAGTGAACCATTATAATTTAATTGATCCGATACGAACCATTATGGTCGCTGCTCAACGAATATGTTGAATTAAGCATTGAGGTAAACTGTTTATTTCATGTAACATATAATGCTTGGAAAATGCTTCCATGCCTTGGAATTTTGTTCTCTGCAGCCTCTACTATAGTGTACTTATTCTGGTGTTGTCCAACAGGGAGTTTAGATCTCCTATCCCAAAATCACAATGTTCCATGTGTCCACTTTATCAAAATCACTCAATTAATAAATTGTATGTATTAACTTAAGTAATACATACAATACAATACATATAAAATGAATTAGTGAGGGGTCAGGCGACAAACATGGAGTCTCATGTATTTGGTAGGTTGTGTAAAACAGAAATGGTTATCCGTAATCATTTCAGGTCACCTCAAATATGAACTTGTCACTTATGTCAATAGACATGTCCAACAGTATATCCGACTTAATTGTACATGTTCTTACCGCTAACGTGCATGCATGTTTTAGAATTTTATGCTTTCCTCTATATGCATATTAGATTAACATAATCTACACATTGATATTGTTATGATAATTGTTTTATTAAAGAAATAAACTATTTTCGATGACAGTGGCTCTACACAAATGCTACACATATGATACTTGTCAAACAAAAGTTAATTGTATGCGCCACTTGGCACATACATAGTGGTTACACTTGTATTTATAGGTAGATGACACTTGCTGTGTTAAGAAAAGAATTATACATGCAAAATAACAAATTTATGACACTTATCAATAAAGAGAAATCATGCACGTGCACGATGCCATGTGTCCAAGGTAGTTTAGACACTTCCGTGATGACTAGAGTATATAAAGGGGTCCATTACTTATACGAAAGTTCAATAATGACAAAATAAAATAATGCCTAATTAATGCAGTATTATTCTCCATTGAGAAGTGTCATTTAAGGAATTGGAGTAGGCAAGAATTTGTAGTAACGTAAATCATGTTCTTCTTCTTTCAAGTCTATATGACAAATGGTTTAAATCAAGTCTATATTAAGTGAAAAAGTACATGATCTATATATTCATGTTTAGTATTCACATGAACTGTTAGTTTAAAAGGTTTCATACTAAGAAGATTTAAGAAAGTTTTATTTAATTGTTTCACAATTGGCGTTAACGCCATTTAAGTTAGCAAAGAGTCTTTGCTTTTAAGTATCATGTGCATAACTAAAGGATCGATCTATTGTTATAGCTGAAGGATCGAATTCAAGGATATCGTCATAATACAAAAGTAAGTGCATATAATTAAGTTCTCATGCAATTTGTTGATAAAAATTCGCTTACTGGTTCTTTGCACATTTGAGAAAGCTTTAGTGCTTCAACATTTATCAGTGTCAGTCAACAAATTTTGTGTGATTTATGGTTTTTGTTTGATAATATAAATAGATTCTATCGGTACGCTTTTGAGTAAATAATTTTGTAACTATTAGTTACTTAGTCATCATATTGAATAATGGTCTGCTAATATATTTAAGGTTCATGTGCCAACTAGAAATTCTAAAGAGCAGGGAGTATAGAAATGATGAGGTGGATATTAAATACAGACACTAGAGCTGTAATATAGTATGAATGTCCCCTATAATTGCTCATATGTACATAATTTCAAGATTAGAGACCGTTATGTAATGTACCGTTCTATTTTTTACATATATGTTTAGTTTCTGTATGCAACTAATAATGTAATAAACTTATAAAGTAGGTTATATTTATGGTTTGAATTCAAATCATATAAATGATTTCTCTTAAAGGATCGGTTTATTCACAGTGAGATTACCCTATCCTTGGTGGTGAAGATTAAGTGATGCTTTGATATGACTGAAATTTCATTGTAATCAAAACATTTTTGACGATTAAGTGATGCTTTGATATGACTGAAATTTCATTGCAATCAAAACATTTAAACGCTCTTTATAATATAAAAGATTTGTCTACTCGATGTGAGAATATTTTTTTATGAAGAAAAGACATGCTTCGATAATATACATTAGTTATTTTGGTTTGGTGTATGTGATATATTGTATATACAGTGAATTATAGACTATGCTACAAAGATATTTCCGTATATAATGTTTCAGTTTTAATGCCCATATACGATGACAATAAAATATTAATTTGATATGTTGTACTACATACACATGTAAAATTAGTAAGT
This sequence comes from Allium fistulosum, assembly GCA_030737815.1. Classification (NCBI taxonomy): domain Eukaryota; kingdom Viridiplantae; phylum Streptophyta; class Magnoliopsida; order Asparagales; family Amaryllidaceae; genus Allium; species Allium fistulosum. The sequence continues at coordinate 908,441,886 of CM060903.1, forward strand.
GTTATTTTGTACATTTTGGTTTAAGTTATATATTATGATCAAAACCTACTTATGTTTTGATATTTATGCAACTCTAGTAATTGTTGGAATAACTTTTTTTTACATCGCATAAAATTTCTATAAACGTCGCATAAAATCATAAAATGTTATTCGAAATTCAAAATTCATTTGTACAAATATTTGATTTACTCCACACGGAAGCAATTGTTCAATAGTCCGTTTAAATGAATAAGAATAAGGTGACATAAACTAAATATTAAAGTAAAAGATTTTTATGTCTATTGAAAAAGAATTTTCTATTTTCACATTTTAATTTGTCAATCTTGTTACAAAAGAAATAATTAATTCATCGAGCTAAAGATGTATCTACATACAAGGATAAAGACATGAATTTGTGAATGCCATTAGACATTGATCAATTTTAGCATGGTTTTTAGTTGACATAAAACTTGTTTTCATATGTTCCCATGTATAATATAGTTGGCATGTTCCAATTGCTTCAAGGATAACGTCAACTACAAAACTCGCATAAGGAAAGTAGAAGCAAATGGAGCATTATGTACCATGTAATTTTGTATATCTTGTAACATTAAGTATTATAGAAATAAGGTTTGTGAAGATGGTTGAAGATCAAACTATCGTATAATAGTATTTGCTTATTGCGTTAATGCATGCATAAAGACATACAAATACATTGTTTATATTTAATCTCACAAGTATAAAGATGAAATAATTAAATACTCCGGTAAGAAAATTTTACGGTGGAAGTAGTAAGTATACTACCGTTAATTTAGAGTAACAATATTTAAATTAATGGAATATCCACAACATTCATAAATTGAATGATAGTTCTTATCGGCCACTAAGATAAATTATAAACATTCTAGTATTGCAATTGACTACCGTTGCTCAATGTTCTCGCTATAGATATCGACCCCCTAGTTATGTGTCCGGTAGCACATGTACATGGCCTCGCCAATAGCCGGTTTGGCACGCCACTTGCATATGTACCTCAAATAGCTCGGCCCATGAGAGCTATTAGCGCCTTGCCATTTGTCGGGTTCGGACAACGACCTGCTAGATTATCATTGTCAACTAAGGGTCCAAAGCCTCACAAGCAACCTCGATATGCCTCGTCATCAAACGAACTGGTTGCAATAGGAGAGCCTCGCCTCCCGCATATGTTTCTAAGCCTCTCGACCCCCTTGTTGCTCTCTCTCTCTTGGTCGTCCAAATCGCCCCGTCCGTCACATTTTGTTATGGCTCGGCAGGCGTTTGACAAAAGAGCCTAGTCGTCTCTACATAAAAAAACAACGATCTGTACTGTTCTTATGACAAGATCAGCATAAAGCGACATTGTTTATCTTACAAAAGCATCACTATGCAACAACCACCCTCTATACTTCACAATCCACATGACAATGACATCACTGTTTACCGCAGCTTTATGCCCTCATGTCGCCTTTTTGACACAAACATGCCATGGTACGGACCGTTAGTTGGCTTACACCCGAGCCGCTCAATCCACTTCGCATCCTAGCTGGCTGCATCTGAGCCATACATCATCCACGATTACGAGGGATCGCAGGTTCTAGCGTTTCAAGCTCAGCCATTCAGATCGGATTTCAATAGCTACAAATGTAGTTATACATTCAAATGGACAAGGATCAAATTTCCATTTCTTACACCAATATTGTTCTTGTAATCAAATATCTATGGTAAAAAACCAATTACTATAGTAGACATAGATCTTCATAAAAATCGAACCACTCTAAATCTTTGTATTGTTTACCTTTCTTGCACTATTAACCCATAACTCCCCATTTTACATATATTAAATAGGGTGTTAGCAAATCACATTTGTTATCATTCAATTATAATCACAAATATGAGATTGGCTAGAAATTTAGTCAATATTTTGGCATTAGAAGGAGGTCCTCCTTTGAAATGATGTCAACTTTTATCACTTTTCTTCTCTTTAAAAACTCATACTCCACTCAAAAGTATGTCGTCTAGACAGTGAAAATGAGGCTAAAATGCATGAGGTCCACCAAAGGGTCGTGCTAGAGACCCTTGTTGGGGTTACTCCCGACAATAACAGGGATGCCCATGCTGTGCACGCTTAAGACTTAGTCCATGACAACCCCTGCCCGAACCTTCCCCACTCCAAGGAGTTCATGTTCCTTGTCGCTTTCACTCCGCTGAAATTTTTTTCCGCTTTCCGTCGCTTTTGACTCGCAGACGGAGGGCATGATTTGCGTTTTGATCGCTTAAGCGGTGATGTGCGAGCACAGAACAACGAACGTCGAGAATTTTCTATCCACTCCCAACCCCAATGGGAAACCCATTGACCCACTTCCACGGGAGACAATGCTGTTATTCCAGGTCCTCTCTCTTTCGTGAATAGGAACAAAAGTTTACCAACCCCCGTCCGCCATCGCTGCTTGCCATCCCCATACCATCACCATTGATCTTACTCTCCCGTAAGGCACCAGAGAAGTCTCACCTAAGCTAGAGCCTCGTGCTGTCCGTAGGAAGCGGAGGAGGGCCTCATGGAAGAAACGACATCACTCAAACATCAAATGCGTAGAATTCAGAATAGAAATAATGATGGCAAGGGGTTGTCTGATGATGAAAACATGGAATTGTTTTTTGAAAAAATATTGAGAACCTACATACACTGGAGGTGTGCTTTGTCTCCTCTTGAGAAATATGACGGAAGCGCCAACCCTTCCGACCACGTCATGACTTTTAACTGCATCATCCAAGCCAATCAACTTTCTAGCAATGCAAATTCTCTTATTTCCCTCCACCTTGACCAGACCGACCTCCTGTTGGTTCTTGCATTTACAAGCGGGCAACATCCGCTTTTGGACCCAGCTGTGCACTCATTTCAAAATCTGGTTTTTTTTCTCGTGAATCGAAACCGTGATGGCCAACGAATTATGTAACATACGACAAGAACCGATCGATTCGTTTTGCTCTTACGTCAATCATTTCAACCAGAAGTCGACCATGCAAGATAAGCATATAAGAACAGCTTGGTGGTCGCCCTTTGATCTAGGGTGGGACATCGGTCCAAAATGTGGAAGGAACTACAAAATTAGCCTGCCTCGTTCTTGACTGACTTCTTTCAAAGAGCCAACGACAACATGCGAGTATAAGAAGCCAACTTGTTCGACAACGATGGGGAGAGCAAACGAGATAACAAGAGCAACTTGTGAGAGGGAAGCCTTTGCAGGAAGAACGACCTTCAAGAGAACAACAAGAAACGCCATGGAGACGGTTCTAAGTTCAAATCCAGTTACGCCAACTATGCCTCATTAACTCGCGATATGGAAACCATCTATCTTGCCACAAGAGATTGCGCCCCATATCAATGACCTCGACACCCCCTCGGTCAGGGCGAAAGGATGAGCCCTGCGGCAATGAGAAATATTGCAAGTTCCACAAATTTAACGGTCACTCCACCAATGAGTGCCGCCACTCAAAAGACAAGATAAAGCGGTTAATCCCTGTAGACGTACTTATGCAGTATGTAAGGCAACATGCCGAGCAAATGAACAACGAACGCCAAAATCCTCCCGCCCTGCCTTAACGGGCCGACAAAAACAATGTGATCATGATCAATGCTAAAATCACGTCTATCTGCGGGTCTGCGGCGGCTTGCATATAGCCAAAAGCAGTAAGGGGGCCTAATTCCGATACAAAAAAGAGATCGTCCTAGCAAATCATATATATTCAGTAGAGCTCCGGGCTCCAAAAGCTTCAAGGGTAGAGGGAGACGGGGCATATATCACCTTCTCGATTGATGATAAGAGATGTGTCGGCTACCCCTACCGCGACGCCATCATTATCACAATTAACGTCGTCAAAGTCCATTGGGTCTTCATTGACATGGACAACTTAGTTAATGTCATGTTCAAGAACGTCTTCGATCATATGAAACTCCCATCATTCAACCTTACCCTCTGTGCTTTGTCTATCTACGGCTTCAGCGGTGTTGGGGATAGTTTCCTTGGGTTCGACTTCGCACATAGTCACCTTCGACGAGAAACCTTGCTCTGCCAAGATACAAGTAAATTTTACAGTAATGGATTGTCCATCTGCTCATGACATTCTTATAGGTAAGCCTACGTTGACCGATTTGGACGTTGTCATAGCGTACCAACGATTCACCATGAAACCCCATCAAGGGAGGTATTGGCTACATTCGTAGCAATCAACAACCGTCAGGGATTGCTACAGCATTTCCTTGCAATTGCAGCAAGCCAAGAAAGGAGTGTTTATGCTTCAACAAGAGGTGGAACGCTCGTCAACTGTCAACCCGAGAGAGTGTGAGAGCCACCCAACGCTCCCACTCGTGCCGGGACCGTCAACAACAGAGAAACTTCCGAGAAAGTGCGCGAACCCCGTAAGGTCCCCGCTCGTGCCGGAGCCCTTATCCAAGCAACAATAGATGCATCTCCCTTTGTCCTCGAGAGAATGTGAGAGACGCACAACGCTGTCATTCGTGCAAGGGGCAGGGAAATGAAAACGGTTCTCCTTGGCCAACATAGACAAGACCCGAGAACTCATAGCCACATGGAATGTACAAGCTCATCCCTGCTGCAAGCATGAACCATCGACACGACAACGTCGCCCTCTCAACGTCGACAGACTCATGTGCGAGAGCCGAGGATAGCCAAAGCTTATATGCTTGCGCATAAATGTCCATCCTGGCCGAGGACCTCATCCAACGCATGATCTATACCTTGGATCAGTGCGACTTGGAATTAAACGCGGGAAATAACGATGGCCCCACTTGAGCCCGACATGAGGACGTCAACCCGGATAGTGGCCTCGCTACGCCCTTGAAGCCTTCATAATAAACAACAATGACCCATGTAAGGTCGTCCAAATCAACATGAAGTTAGATCCAGAAGTCAGAACATAGATGATAGGTTTTCTCAAGCAAAGCACAAATGTATTCGCTTGGGAGCATGCATATATGACTGGCATGGATCTCTTCATCATGTGCCATGCCCTTAATATTGATCCCGAAGTTCACCTTGTCCATCAAAAGAGGATCTGAAGGAAGAGGAGAGAAACTTCTCAACAATGGGTTCATCCGAGAGTCTAAATATCCGATATGAGTGGCCAATCCTGTATTAGTTTGGAAACCCAGTGGTGCTTGAAACTTTTCAGACATCTGCAAGGCTTGGCCAAATGATAGTTTCCCTATACTGCGCATCGACCAACTCGTGGATGCAACCAAAAGACACGAATTACTCACATTTATGGATGCATACTTCATATATAATTAAATCACCATGCACGGTCCAGATTAATAATACACGTCATTCATACTAGTGAGAGATTATATCGTTATAGAGCGACGCCATTTGGCCTTCCGAATGCGGGAGTCACTTATTAGCGACTTGTTAACAAAATGTTCGCGAAACAAATTGGGAGACCAATGGTAGTCTATATTGATGACATGTTAGTCAAGTCCGAGAAAGCTGGTGGGCATGTACATAATCTAGTCGAGACCTTTAGCATCCTTTGCAAATACAACATGAAGTCGAATCCCAAGAAGTGCTCCTTTGCGGCCCGCTCTGGCAAATTTTTGGGGTATGTGGTGAGCACTAAAGGAATCAAAGTTAACCCTGATAAGATTCAAGTCCTACAAGATATGCAAATCCCCTACACCGTCAAGCAAGTACAAAGCTTGAATGTGATGGTCGTCGGTCTTAACCGCTTCGTGCCTCGGGCCACTGACAGGTGTATCACATTCTTTGATCTCATAAAGAAGGAGAAGCCGTTCGCATGGACTGACCAGTGCACCGGAGCATTTAAAGAATTGAAATATCACGTGATGACACCCTTGTCCTCTCCAAACACATAGATGGGTAAGATATGTTCCTTTATCTTGCAATCACTGACCATGCGATCAACGCTGCCTTGATACAAGATAAGGAAGGATATAACTGTCGATATACTACATCAACAAAAGATTATCAGACCCATAAACGAGATATTCAAGACTAGAGAAACTAGTTTTTGTTTGCTTATGGTCGCTCGCAAACTTCGCCTTTACTTCTAGGCCCACCCCATCAAAGTTCTCACCAATCATCTCCAAAGCAAGTGCTGAGCCGACCTGACATCGCGGGCTCCTTCTGGAATGGACGGTTGAACTTGGCCGGCATCACATCACTTTCTATCCTCGCACCTCTATAAGAGGCTAAGCTATGATCGATTTTATTGCAGAATGCTCCAGTCCGGACAACCACGATGAGGAAACGGACGTCAATTAGCGTTCATGGTAGTTGTATGATGATGAGACATCAAATGAAAAAGGAATGAGGGCCGCATGTCGTCACACATGACGGTCATAATATTTCTTTCGCCGTCAAATTAAACTTCAAGGCCTCCAACAATAAGTTGTCTCGACTGGTCGTAGGATGACGAAGGAACTCAAGATCGATTCAATTTGAGTATACAGTGACTCATCGTTGGTCGTTAATCAAATCGGCAAGCAGTTCCAAGTAAAGAGCAAGACTCTAACCTTGTATGTTGCCGAAGCAAAGAAGCTCAGCAGCACCTTCTCCGACTTTACGATGAAACAATCATCCAGGAGAAAAATGCCAAGGTCGCTCTTTTGGCTAAGACAACAAGCAATTCAGAAGAAACCAATCCTTGGGTTCCATTGGAAGTCCAATCTGCCCTGTGTTTTGAGCCGGGGGCAACCATAATGGAAATTAGCAACGAACCACATAGCAATTGAATGATCCCGCTCTTGAAATATTTAGCGAGCGGGGAACTACTCAACAGGAGGAAGGAGGCTCGGAAAATCCTTTACCAACGGCCGACTATACCATCGTGGATGACAAACTATATCGGAAAGGCTATTCCATGCCTCCCAAACGTTGTGTTACCATGTAAGAAGCCAAACACGTACTTGAGGAGCTACACCACGGTTTCTGTGGAGATCACATCGGAGGTTAAAGCCTGGCCAAGAAGCTATCCAACAGGGGTACCGTTGGCCAACGATGATTAAAAATTCCATGGGCTACGTCAAGAAGTGTGATCGCTGGCGGCGATTTGCAAAATGCCGAGGGCATCCCTTAACTTGTCCTCCATGACGTCCCTATAGTCGTTTGACATGTAGGAGATTGATTTAATTGGAAAGCTCCTTAATTTGAATGTAGGATACAACTATGTCACAGTCGCTATTGATTTCTTCAGCAAGTGGGTCAAAGCAGAGCTTCTCACTAAGGTCACAACGTCCAAAATTCTCAATTTCGTCATCAGGAATATTATCTGCCGTTTCGGACTTTCGAAGAAAATAATCACCAACTCCCAATTCAAAAGCATACAGTTCCTTGGATTTTTTGAAAGGAACAGTATCGAGAAGTGTTCTTGTCTATCGTGCACCCGCAAGCCGCTAGGTAGGTGGAGACGGTAAACAAAACTATCAAGTCAACACTAAAGAAGCGCCTCGCCAAAGCCAAAGGAAATCGGATCGAAGACCCACCGCTTCTCCTATGGTCGTACTTGACATCGAACATAACCTCAATGTGGCACTCCCCCTTCTCCTTAGCTTACGACCATGCTGCTCGTAGAAATGGATGTCCCATCCCCGAGGTGCCTTACTCATGATGCCAAACAAGAGAGGAATTACTACGGTTAGGGCTCAATGCTTTGGACGAGTGAAGAGAGGAGGTAAAGCTTCAGACCGAGATTTATAAAAGGAAGGTCGCAAAGCACTACAAAGCAAGGGTCAAATAACACAACTTTATCACGGACGACCTGGTCTTATGACGGGTCTTTGCGAACACAAAGAACCTAACGGAAGGGGTGCTGGGACACAGTTGGGAAGAGTTGTACGTGGTAAGTGCCGCCTTAACAGCGGAGCATGCAACCTCACTTATTCAGACGACATCAACATCCCTCGCACATGGAACCCGAAACATCTCCATGTTTATTATGTTTAAAGTTACCTTGTAAACTGTAATTATAAGGCATAGCAAGACATGTACGCCATCTTATAAGAGGGTCAATTTTGTAATGGCCTATTTTATATAAAATAAACATGACACTTCATCTTTACAACTTTTGACAAACCATCCAACGAATGCACAAACGACCACCCCGAAAGAGTACGAGCGCACAATGCCTTTGTCCGCATCGGGGGAGTCCCATGGCAACAAGAGTGCCCCACGAGGATGCGCGAGGCTAACACCCTGTCCGTTATGAGAACATGGATGCATTGATGGCAAAATCACCCACGCGTGGTCTTATTTTCACGTTTGTGGTGCATTGCTTCGTAAGAACGCGCGAGCCTAACAATGCTTCCATCCGTCTCGGGACACCGATGCATAGATGGCAAGACCATCCACGTTCTGGTCCCGATTCTTGCGTTTGTGGTGTATTGCTCCATGAGGACGTGCGAGCCTAACAACGTTTTTGTTTGTGTCGGAAACACCGACGTATAGATAGTGAGACCACCCATGTCGTGGTCTCGATTCTTGCGTCCGTGATGTACTTCTCCATGAGGATGTGTATGCCTAACAACGTTCCTATTCGTGCTGGAGACGCTAGCGCATAGATGGCGAGACCATCAACGCTATGGTCTACTGACGATGCGCAAGCCCACGATGCTTCCGTCCGTGCCGGAGACACCGATGCATAGATGACGAGACCACCGACGATGTGGTCTCGATTCTTGCGTTCGTGGTGTACTGCTCCACGTGGATGCGTGAGTCTAACAATGCGCCCATCCATGCCTCAAATACCGACGCATAGATGATAAGACCGCTCATGTTATGGTCCAGATTCATTCGTTAGTGGTGTACTACTTCGTGAGGACACGTGAGTCAAGCAACACTCCCATCCATGTTGGAGACATCGATGACACGACCACTTACGCAGTGATCTCGATTCTTGCCAGTGATGTCGTGCGTTCCCCAGAAGTGGAACGGGTTCCCCAAAAGTGGAACGAGGCATATGCAATGATAGGTGTGATTACTAACGTAGTAATTCCAATTCTTGCATCTGTAGTGTTCACTCCGGCCAACTAGAGTGGACCCACCACAATGAGGCTATGCCACCAAAGGCTCAATTGCAGCCATTGTCGGAGCGGCCTCATGTAAACAGGTTCGACATCAAAAATAATGGGCAGCTCGACCAATCAAATGGTTAGGAATACAAAGCATGATCAAGAAAGGTTAAGTCGTCCGAACAAAGTCATATGATGACTTGGGAGCATGCACATGAGCACGAGACAACTCATCGTTTATTGTCCGCCAATGATGGGTTCGACTGCAAAGCTAAGTTCCTGCCCCATACTCTTATCTAACTTCTTGCAACATATGCGTAAATATGTCCTAGTCTAAGTGCCCTATATACTATTCATTAAAAAAGAAAAATGTACATATATAATAACATGTGTACACGTAACACAAAGCAAGCATAACAAACACAGACATATAAATGATTGTGACACATATAAAAAAAGGTGATAAACACAGAAAATTTTCAAGAATAAGAAACAACATGTGAAAATTATGGCAATGAAAGCAAAGAAGGAACTTACCGATCATATAAAAGTAAATTTTTCGAAGAACGTGCAAAGATTTGGAGCTTGAGAAAGTTTTAATAACGGAATTACATGAGTTCAGTAAAGAAGAGTAGGAGAAGTGTTAGCCTTTATAGATAAGTGCTTTGATCTAAGCCGTAGTATGGAGTGGGCGTGAGTCAATCTCAGCCATCAAAGTTTAATTGAGTACCCCCATCGCATCTGATCACATCTCTAAAACCGTCTCGAATAATGAACATCACAACCAATAAGCATGCGATACGTGTCATTCACATTAAATACGCATAAAGGTAAGTCCGCCTCTGGCCGTGGAAGCGAACTTGAATGACAAAATGTTGCTCAACTTTTTCGCAATAGATATTGGGCCAACTAGTTATGCACCCGACAACACAGGCTCGAGTCACATTACCTCGCTAATAGCTGGTTCGGCCCGCCATTGTATATGTACCTTAAATAGCTCAGCCCATGAGAGATGTTGGCGCTCCACCACTTGTCGGGTCCAGACGGCAGCCCGCTAGATTATCATTGTCTAACAAAGGGCCCAGGGCCTCACAAACAACCCAAGCTCGCCTCGTCACCAGACAATCGGGTCGCAACAGGAGAGCCTCACGGCACACCATTTCGAGCCTCTCGACCCTTCCCTTGTCTCTCTCTCTCTCGGTCGTCCGGATCGAATTGTTCGCCTCACTTTGCATGGCCTACGGGCGTATGACAAAAGCACATGATTGCCTATGCATAAAGATGTAACAACCCCGTACTGTTTCCATGACAAGGTCAACATAAAACGATAAGTTCATCTGACAAAAGCGTCATTTTGCAGCAGCCACCTTCGGTACTTCAAATTTACACGACAACGACGTCATTGTTCACCAACAGTTTTCTGCCTCCATGTTGTCTTTTTGACACAAACATGCCATGGTATGGACCGCTAGTTGGCATACATCAAAGTTGTTATGTCCATTTGACATCCTACCTGGTCCGCATCTGAGCCATACATCATCATCGACGACTACAAGGGATCCCATGGTCAGACGTTTTAGTCCGAGCCGTTCAAACCTGATTTCAGCAGCTACAAATATAATTTTACATGCACATGTACAAGGATCGAATTTTCATTTCTTGCATGCAATATTGTTTTGTAACCAATCTTTTGTAATCAAATATCTATGGTAAAAAAACTAGTTACCATAATCAACGTAGATCTTCATCAAGATCGAACTATTCTAAATCTTGTGTTGTTTACATTATTAACTCATAACTCCTCATTTTACATTTCTTAATCACGATGTTAGCAAATTATTTTGTTAGCAATCACTTATAATCACATTTTCGAGGTTGGCTAAAAATTTAATCAACCACCACATTATTTTATACTCTACGCTATAGGGAAATAATTTATTTTATGCAAGTTAATTGGAGTAGGACGTATTCAGACTTAGTGGAAGTGATCTCTAATGCATGCAGGTATAGATGTTACTAATACTAAAGTAAAGTTAAATGTCCTAAAAACAAATCTATGTTATTTGGAGACTTTTGCCCGCATTAAGGTTAAGGTCGTTACTACTAGTTTTGAATGCTATGGCAGTAACATTTGTCTCATTCAATATGATATTTTCACTATGTTATAATAATGTTGGTTATATGAGTTGACTTATTATTATGATTTAAGCCAAATGTAAAGAAAATGTGTGAATAGTCGGAGCAATGATATCGTCGTGTATGCAGTAGTCGACTAAGATCAAAATAAAGAAGAATCACTTGTATAAAGTAGTCCAACGTTTATTCTATTGGGTATTAAGAATGAAATGAGTTGACTCAACTGCATAAAAGATGATCTGCAAAGGTAAAAGATACGATACTCGTGGTCTCAAGTTATTATAGATCATGTTAATGATAGAAACAGAAGCTATAAATTATGCATTAAGAATTATTATTGAGGATTTTGTCACAAAATAATGGACATTTGATGTTATATCAAATACTATATGTGTCATGAAAATATCAAACGAATGCAAAAACTAACAACAACGTGAAGAAAATCAGATTATATTTTTTGATAGTAGGTTGTATAAGATCAAAGTAAAGCGATCACATAATGACATTCTGAAACATACAAAGAATATATTCATCAAGATAAATGATATTGTTTGTCATTTTTAACAAGAATTATCTAGATAAGTACAGTTGTTATTTTTTGACCATGACTGATTTAATGTGCATTTTTAAGTTTTTAAGTTATGCGACAGTTTACTTATAGAAGTAAATTGAAGTTGGACTTGGAATAAGGTTACAATTCACGGGATTTGCGCATTGCAAATATTTGAAGCTTCATAAAGATAAGTGTATTAATGCTCATTAAAATGCAATTGTATTATTGGCGCATAAAGTTCAATTTGCATAAGTTTATATTGTGATGATAATTTGAGTCAAGTGAGTGAATGTTAGAATTCTGTACATTCCTCTTTATGCGAGTGAATGTTAGAATATTAGATTAACATAATATATGTATTAATGTTATCATGATAATTGATTAATTGAATAGATAAATTACTGTAGATAGATGACACTTGACACATAAAATATTTTGTTGTATGTATGTCAGTTGACACATAAAGGTTAAGTACATGTGTGAACTTGTCAAATAAAAGTTAATTGTACGTGCCACTTGACACATACATAATCGCTACGCTTGTATTTATAGGTATAAGATGTCATGTTAATGAAAGAATTGTACAGTAAAATGACAAGTGTAGGACACTTATCAATAAAAGAGAATCATGCATACGCATAATGTCATGTGTCCAAGGTAGTTTTGATACTTCCACGATAGTTGAAGTATATAAAACGGTCTATTGCATACACAAAAGTATGATAATGACTAAATAAAGTAATGCTTAACTAATAAAGTACTATTCTGAGTATTCTCCATTTAAGAGCGTCATTAAGGAATTGTAGTAGGTAAGTAGTCGTAATGATGTAAATCTTATTCCGTGTCTTCTTTCAAATCTATGGAAAATTATCTAAATCAAGTCTAAACACAAATGAACCATCAGATCTAAACACAAATTCAAATCCTACCTCACATTTCCACCGTATGAAACCCATACTTTAAAGCAGGGCGTTCTAGCAATCTCCTTTATTTACTTATTTCTCACAGCATAAAGAGTCTCCTATTATCAGTTAACTCAACTACTCAAGTTATAAGTAATCACCTCACATATACAGTCTTCATAATTTCTTTAACATCTCCACTTAAACTATGATTATTATCCTGGTTGTAATCATAGATCAGTAGAAGGTCAGGAAACAGCGCTTTACGTCATGGTCTCTTGAGCAATGTTTCCTCGGTGTTTCTCTCACATTCCTTCTCTTTGAGGTCATTGATGAGGAGCAATGATGCCAAGTCTTTTATCAGAGGTTAATGTTCATACATTTTATTTTCATAATTTGTTGATGTTATAGATTAGAGTTTTGATATACCTGTGGCCTGTCAAATATGCATCAGAATTTTTGTAAAAATGCAGTGTGGAAGGTAATGCTGTTATGTTTTGAAATTCTTTGCCAAGAAAAGCTCGTAACACAGAGAGAGCTTTTCTATAAACTGCTTTGTGACTCACCTGAATACTTTACTTCTCAAGAGCAAGTAAACAGAACAGTACAGGGTCACGTCTCTTTCCTTTGTATTTGTTCCACATGTTGTGCTTGTAAAATCCATTCTGTCTGAAACCATATATCCAATACAGATGTTGTAGCATTACTTAGATGCAGTCGGCAAAGCCTTGGAATCATGGCATCAAGCAGAGGTGCAGTAATTGGCCGTTTGCGTATACAGGTTTATTTCTCTCATCTAATTTATTTCCCAGTAGAATTAGAAGTTGTCAACTAATCAAGGTTCATGAAAAGATCGTCAAATACTCTTTAGATTTCTCACCCTAAGGGTGAGTGGATTCGATACCGTATGTATATGTTGCTATTTTCCTGTTGAATCATATACTCGGGAGTGGAGCGGGGCGGATGATTTCCAAACGGATTCCTCATTCATTAGATAGAGAAGATGACCAAGATTTGGTGATCTGCTGCCAAACCTGTCACAATTCCAACAGATCGAATTTGGATTGTGGAGATCGTCGGAATACTTCGTATCAACAGATAACATACCCGACATATCAATATTGATTAGATCCGAAATCTGTTATTGACTTGCTTGAGCATTCTCAATATTATGCTTTAAAGAGGACTCGAACCACCATGTTGTTTAGCATGAGACTTTGAGTATTGCACTGATCGGGCTCGTAGTGACTAAGGGGCTCGTAGACCAAGAAGTGAATTATTTATACCAAACATTCTTCTTATGGCTAGATCCAATCTCTAGGTCCGTGCGGGAAGGAAAAAGAATTTCATGTTTTTCCTTTTGGGAAGGGAGGATTAGAGAAATCCTATTGGTTGTTGTTTTCTCCAGATCTTCGGTAAAAGCATGAAAAAAAGTCTCGAATGACTTGATTCCTTCGTCATCCCAGAATGAAAGTGACGATCTCGTAGTTAATAATAGAATTTTTTCAATAAAAATAAATAGGAAACGTAAGATTAAGATGCTTCAGAGTGGAAATGAAAGAATATCCACAATACCGGGATTTAGTTAGGTACAATTTGAGGGATTGTTTAGGTTCATTAATCAGGGTTTAACGAAAGAATTTTATAAGTTTCCAAAAATTGAAGATAGAAATCAAGAAATGAAATTTCAATTATTTGTGGAAACGTATCAATTGGTGGAGACCTTATGAAGGAAAGAGATGCTCACATATTCTTCTAAATTATATGTCCTTGCAAGAGTAATTTGAAAAACCGGTATGACATGCAACAACAAACCGTTTTTATTGGACATTCATCTAATGAATTGTCTAGGAACCTCAATAGTAAATGTAATATACATAATTGTGATTAATCAAATATTGCAAAGTGCCGGTATTTGCTGTCGTTCAAAAATTGGATCATAACAGAAATGCTATTTATATCAGCACTATAATATCAGATTGGGGAGGAAGATCGAAATTAGAAATTGATAGAAGAACAAAGATATGGGCACGTGTAAGTAGAAAACAAAAAATATATATTCTAGTTTTATCGTCGGTTATGGGTTCAAATCTAAGAGAAATTCTAGACAATGTTTGTTACCTTGAAATTTTCACATGTGCCCATATGTTTATCTAAAGCTACCACTGTTATAGTTTTAGAAGACCAAACAATATTCGCCAATGGATCGAGTGTAGTAGATTTTTTCTTCTTCGAATTGTTGCAAAAGATGACAATGACATTGTTATCGGTGAACTCTATGTTAAAGATGTTAAAGAATATTACAAAAGATTTCCTAATTTATTACTTATTGTATTTTTTAGTTTTTCCCTAGTTATAATATTTTCAGTTATATAATTATTTGGGTTTCAAGTAATCAAGATATAAATAGTGTGTTGCTAAAAACACCCGTGAACCTTCTTTCTAATACCAACACTAAAAAATATCACAATTTAACATCACATTCACTTCTTAATACCATGCTTTTTTCTATAGGCTACCATCATTGCGTCTTATTCATACCACTGCTTAATATAAATTTGAAAATCTAAGGTATGTTATGAAAATAGTAGCGCTTTGCGGAAACTTTTATCAACGGAACTTTGTCACCCAAATCACAAAGAGATGACTTGGATTGAAAACAAGACGGAATCGAAATCAAAACGCAATAACACAAGATATTTCCCCCAACCATCCATTTTATTGATTCACCAAAATTTTGTTAACAATTAATAGAACAAAGCTAAAATAAACAAAGTACCATTGAATCAATAACCAAATTGAGAAAGGGAGCAAATATCTATATGCCTAAAATTGTTGGAGAAGAAGAACAAAGATGGGAAGAGAAAATTAGCAAATAGATTTTCCACCATACTTTTACACTCTCTTCTAGTCTCTATTTATATAATCAATTACTTAATGCCTAAGTTAACATTAGATGACAAAAAATAATTTGATTAGCCAATTAAAGAGAGAAATAAACATACTCAAATATGCCTATTAATTAGGGAAAACAAAATCTTCTCTTTCTTTCTTTTGCATATTTATTTTTCTCTATTTGTGATTTTGTATCACCAAAATTTAACAAGGTAGTGTTTGGTTTGTTGTTTTTAGTTTTGGGTTTACGTCCATACAAAAATGCACATGATGCATGTATATTGTCGAAAACGACCAATTTAGAAAACGAAGTTAACATACAAAATAGAAAACAACTTTTTTTTTTCCATGTTTTGGAAAATAACACAAGCACGTGAAACAATCCATTCTTTCATCGTCCCTCTATCCCCTTCGTCCTCCCAGCTGTCTTTCTTTCATCCCTTCCGCTGTCTCTCCATTCTTCTCATATTTGACATGCATATTGAAAACGAAAACACAAAATTTGTTTTTAAACCAAACACTACCTAATTCCTCGAAAAACTCTTAATCCTAAATCAAGAGATGAGAAATTCATCCAAACTCAACCAGAAGAGCACCGACGTCGTTGTGCAGTAAGACACATTACAACCACTTACATCGCCAGCAACTCTTCTTTATGTGGTATTTCTTAATTAAACTATTTGTATTTTCAATTTTTTTTTGAATTCTATGTTAATTAGTTAATATGGGCGTGAGATAAATTTTAATTGGTATTTGATTATGAATTCATGTTAGGTTCTAATTAGAATTCGAGTTAGATTTTTTTATGAACCTGGTTTAGTTTAGGGATGGAAAATTGGTAGCCAATAACAATTTATGGAGATGAGTTTATAAATGGAGTTGAATGGATTTAGGTAATGCAGAGATCAGAGAAAAACTTAACGTGGTATTAGAAAGTAGGTAATTTTATTAACTTTTATTAAAAAGTTTGCGGTAATAGGAATAGGGTTTATGAGTGCTTTTAGCAACACACTACAAATATGAGTCATGTATTGCCGAATTATTGATCAAAGTTATCAATAAAGATGTAGTCTTTAATAGATATTTATTTCTTCTTATCTCTCATCCTCTACTTCTTTTATGTTTTATTTTGTTTTCTTCAGTAATTTCAACATGATATCAAAGCGTATTTCGATTCTAATAAAATAATTTTGTGATTCAATTTCAATTTAGAAACTACAGATCAATTCATCAACTGCAATTAGAATTCATCAATGTTAGTTCAAAGATTGCATCATAACATCATCCCGATCTGAAGCTTGAAGATTTGAAATATGTCAGATGTATTACTTAAATCGTGCTTCCGCTACTAGCGAAACAATACATAAGGTTTTTGTATCACTTTTCAGATTTTGGATTTCTTTTCCTGATCGGCGTCAATTTTCTGGCAATGACTATAATGAGTCTCGATTGGAATTCCATTTCCAATCTTACGAGAATCTCCTTATTCCTATTCTTTTTTTTATGGCTTCCGACTCCAGATATCTGATTTGAATTACTCTTACAATCCCGATTGGAATTCCTATTAGAATTACTCCGGATATCATTGTTTCATAGCATTGTTTTTGGTGGCAGTGCTGATTTCAGATTTCATTATTTGATGTGTTTATCTTAACTAGAAGGGCAGTTGTCACACATCTTTAGTTTGATGGGAAATGTTAAGATGTTAAACAATATTGCTTAAGATTTCATAATTTATTACTTAACTATTGTATTGTGTAGTTTCTTCCTAGTTATAATATCTTCAATTATATAATTACTTGGGTTTCAAGTAATCAAGATATAAATATGAGTCACATATTGCTAAATTATCAATTCAGTGACTAATAAGGATGTAGTCTTCAATATTTATTTGTTTCTTCTTCTCTCTCCTTCTTCTACTTTTCTATATTGCTTTCTTTTATTCAATAATTTCAGCACTCTGTTCCGCGTGCAGATTCCGTTTGAGTTAAACGAATAAAAATTCCCATCAGATTTATTGATTCATAACCAATAAAATAACATATATCTTAAGACCTCGATCCTGCACATATAACTGAAGTTTTGAAATTGATGTTTGTGTGCAGATGCTATCCTTCAGAGTTTATATCCCCTTAGATTCAGGGCTTTTCAGAGTTATAAACTTAAAATGTACTCTTCTTCTTTCCTTTCCATTTTCCTTGTTATCCAAGCTTGCTTCCAGGCGAATTCAATGTACATTGCTTAAATTTATTTTCTAAATATAAGTTAGACGACCAAAAAAACTAGTTGTATACTCTGTTAGTGAGCATACTTTGGCTGTAAACTCAACATCTTATCTAATGATCAGGGGTTTATTTTTTAAATATTTTTTCTACCCTTTTCATACAAATTATATAAAGCAGAACATGGTCGCTATCATGTTGAATAATTCTAGCAGCTTATCCTCTGAATGGAAACTTAATAATAATTCAGGAGCCAGACCAAGAAATAATTGACTGTGCTTTGCTTGGGCCTGCTGGACATGTTATAACTGGCGACTTGAGCCGATTAAGCAAACTGAAATTTCTTTCTGATGCAAGATACATCATCATAGTCGAGAAGGTAGTTTAAATCGAACAAATATACAACTACTCAAACATTTGTTGAATTGGCACTTGATATATACTTAGGATGCTATATTTCAAAGGGTTGCTGAAGATCGCCTATATAATCAAATTCCATCTATCTTAATTACTGCCAAGGGATATCCAGATATAGCTACTAGGTAATTACGTTGTTCTTTTTCTGCTACTATTTTGTAACTCTCTCTTTCTTAATCCACATAGATCCAGATTTGATTATGTAACAGCCCTTCTAGTTAAGATTATTGTGACAAAGTCAATTGTTCAGCTTACAATTTAACACTATTTTAACTTAAAAAGTCAAATTAGATGCAAACACTTTTACTTATTGTTACTTAACAAAAACTACTTAAAAATTACTATTAAAAAAAATAAAAAAAATCAAAACTCCTTTTTAGGAGATTTCAAATAACTAGTTGCCAAACTGGTTGTAATAGGCCTTTCTAAGGAATAACTTCAGTAATCAACGAGCTTTACTGACGATTGTTGCTGCCTGACTAACTTTGAACGTCCGCTATTTGTTCTTTTCTATATTGTCAGGTTTTTATTACATCGGTTAAGCCAGAACTTTCCTGACATGCCAATCTTGGCTTTGGTGGATTGGTGAGTATCCTAAACCTTAGGAGAACAATGTGATATTTGATAGTTATTGAGATATATGCATGATCATATTGTTTTTGGCAGGAATCCAGCAGGACTAGCAATTTTATGTACATTTAAGTTTGGAAGCGTGAACATGGGCTTGGAGGCATACAGATACGGTACATTTGAGGCCATAAAGTTTTGATGGCATACATTTGCATCCTTAAACTAATTCATACTTTCAACATTCTTAGCATGCAATGTTAAGTGGCTTGGTTTAAGAGGAGACGATATGCAACATATACCTGAAGAATCATTTGTCGAGTTGAAAACAAAAGACCTTCAGATAGCAAAAAGCCTCATGTCCTCGGGGATGCTGCAGGTAAATATTCTTATTATATAGAACATCAAATTCATAGTTGCTAGGATTGAATTGTCCATAACATAACAAATGATAAAACAATGGTTTAAGCCTTTCTTAGGATCTTATATCATCTAAGGTATAAAAAATAATTTTAGTAGAAAATAATATTGCTACACTGAAGAATAATGGCGATGCCGGTTTCAAACACACAAAGCAACGAACAATCCATCACAAATAAAATTCCACTCAACCAACATCTATTGATTCTTAAACAATTAATTACCAAATAAAAGTAAACAAACAATAAACAAATCAATATTCTAGATTGATAATGAAGTCTTGATCTCTATAACAATGATTTTTTTAATGCTTGGAGGGAAGACACCTTGACGAAGGAGGATCCTAAAATTTCCACAGGCCCTATCAATTTTCGGTGCTCTTTCACAGAATAAGAATGCGACCCAAAAACCAAACATGCGTAGCAACTTTAAATGAAATATGTGGCACAATCTTTGCGCTATTGTGAACTATTGTAACAAACGCCAAATGGTTGGGCCTAATTATTCTTTTTTTCTATCAGGTGATTTAGTATTACAATTTTTAACATTTGATACTAACACCGCGATCTGTATTTTAAACAAATGGAAAAATTGTAATTTACATAAGCATATAAGTACTTAATCTACACATATAAAGTACTTATAAGTTATAAGCACCACAGCATGTTCGAAATTGATGTACGAGCAAAGAAACTTGATTTGGGTGCGGACTGGCTAAGGCGAGCATAACAATGGATCGGGTTTGGCGATGAAGTGCGGTTCAAGGCCCAAATATAATGGTTTCTATAGGAAGTGTAAGTAGAAAAAGTCAAATTTTGTGCCATGGTAAAACAAAATTTGAATTTTGAAGTCAAAATTTGGGGACTTGAATACCTCTATAAATATCTGTTCTTCCTTCCATTTATCTCATTTTTTAAAAGTTCAAATGAGAAAGTTAATGAAAGTTGAGAAATCATGTTAGGGAGATCATATCAAGCACTTTAGAGTGATAATTGACTAGACAAAAACATAAAGAAAATCGAGGAGAGATCGACAGACAATTAATATAAAGGTCCAAACTTCTTAATGTTCCAAAAGAATACATCCGCTTCTACCTTTTCCAAATAAAAAGAATAATATAAAGGTAAACCAAGAGTTACGAATTTTTGTTTTCTTATCGATATATTAATTTCATTTTGGTCTTTCACTTCTTATTTCCACTCAACTTTTTTTTATAAAAAAAATCTCTAGTATTATTATTTCATTCTTTCCGTCATCTCTTTTATGTGTGTGTGTATTGAATATACGTATTCAAGGTGAAATAAACTCTTCATCTTCCTTTGTAAAGTAAGTATTGAACCATCGTCCACTTCTTCTTTAGTAACTGGCGATTTTCTTTCTCTGTCGTCTTTTTAACTTTTGAATGACAATGATCACTCCACATGTCTATCTACAACCTTTATCTTCCTACATGTTTTTTCATTTTAGTCAGAAACATGTAGATCTCTTTAATCATCTTGGGTTCATTGTTTTTCTTTATTTTCTATCCATTTTTGAAAATAATTGCATTGGACTCGATATATCTCCTCCTTTTTGATTGCCCCTTCATGGAAAATTATCTTTAATTAAATACAAATTAATATCCAATTCTAATGAGTTCAATGCACACATTATAGAGAAAACATGAATTTTGCAACATAATCAACACATAATCTTCATAGTCAAAATATTGATAAAATAAACTTCGTTATGCAATGTATGATATACACACACATCAATTAGCAATGATAACTTTCACATGCAATGCCCGTGCGTACAAGAATTAAATATTAATATATCAAAACAAAATTAAAAAAAATTTAGAACAAAATATGATTTATATTATTTAATCTTAATGGATATGAGTAATGTGCAAAATAAGAGAGCATGAATATTGGACAAAATGTGAGAAATCTAAGGTTATATAAGATCCAGTCAATGTTTATCAAAAATAAATATTCAATTAGTATAAATAATATAAGCTAATGGCAATTTATGTATTGCAAAATAACTTCACCAATGGTGACCTATTTGCATTAACGATAAAGATATGTATAAGTTTTTTAACCTTTTTATATATTGTTATATTTGAATGAAAATTTGATTTTCC
Organism: Allium fistulosum; assembly: GCA_030737815.1. Classification (NCBI taxonomy): domain Eukaryota; kingdom Viridiplantae; phylum Streptophyta; class Magnoliopsida; order Asparagales; family Amaryllidaceae; genus Allium; species Allium fistulosum. The sequence continues at coordinate 908,463,166 of CM060903.1, forward strand.
AGAGCTGTTCATTTCAACATTGTATACTTGCTGAAATTGTTACTTTTTTTAAAAGATTTATTAGACAAATTAATAAATAAAATTTACTTGAAATGATTTAAATAGTTCAAATCTATTGAATTATTAATTTGAGTATCTAGACGTAAATGCAAAATAGTAGGAGAAACGCCCCCTCTATATATTATCACATCTTAATATTAAACTTTTTTTACAAATTCAAATGCCCCTAAAAGTAGGATCTAACAATTAAACCTGCTTTACAAATTCAAAAAACTTCTAAAATAGGATCTAAAATTAAACTTTCTTTACAAATTTAAAATACTTCTTTACAAATATATAAATCTTAATATTACTTGAAAATAAAAAATCATTTTTTTGACCGATTAAACATACACAATTTATAAGGAAAACAATTCACGCGCGAAGCGCGTGCTGTAATACTCGTAATCATAGATATTATGAAAATATAGGTATTTGACTGTAAAATCATGGAAAGAACTAGTAGAAGATTGTGAATAGCTGTAAAAACGATAGCTTATAGGATTTGAAAAAAGAAAAAATGTTAGAAGAGAATCGAAGATAGAGGAGAAAACTTCTAGAATTACTTAGAGAGCTGGAAATTCTTCTACCGTACTATTATTTATTAGATAATTTATTGAAATAAATGAAATATAATTAAAGTTGGTTTTATTGTTTATATGTATAATTATTGTTATGCGATTATATTTTTTATATTTGAATCAAAAATTTAAAATTTTCATTTTTGCTAGTACAAAATGTGGTATATATATTGAAATTGTTATTGTTAGAACTTATTAGACAAATTAATGAATATTTGGTAATTAAATTTATTTAAATAGTTTTAATTTAAGATATTTAATAAATTTAAATGTAAAATAATAGGGAATAACCGAGAACTTTTTAATTGTATAAATTATTAAAAGCAGGTATTTAAGTGTAAAATGGTTGGTGAGAATTAACAAACCAATGTGATTAATTTTAGAAAACATAAATATATCACATAAAAATATTTTAAAATAAAATATCTTGAGAGAATTAACGAGAGTAGAGAAAATTTGCTAGAATTAATGAAAAGGCTGGATGCTCTACTATTTTTTTTTTGAAAAAAAAAGAGTGATCCTCGGTGAAGGGAAGAGCACTCATGTAATTTTATTCCACATTAAAAAAGAGCTACCAACAAGTCTGGTAGATGACTATTCCCCATAATCCACATAAAAGAAATCCCCTCCAAAAAACTTAGAAAGTATGACAGGAACTAAACTAAACAAAACGGCGGTGACAAAAAAAACAGTAGTGGCAACGGATAAGAAGCCACAATGTGAGAAAAAGCCTCGTCGAATCCCCAAAGAGATATGAATAACTGTCAATGATATCCAAATAAACCGAAGAAGGCCCTGCAGCATATAATAAACTGAAGAAGGCCCTGTAGCATATCGAAGCTCTGCTCATCCAAGCTCATCCAAGCAATGAGAATATTCGAGTTGAATGTCTCATGTCAACAGCTAAAACTGAAAATACTAAATAAACAATGTGAAACTTATATATATATATATATATATAAGTCTATTATTTACATATATGTGTAAGAGAAGAAGTAACATTTACGAGAAATAGTAATCTAGGTATAACCTACACATATTTCAAACAGATTTATGGACAAATATGTTAATGAATACAGTCAACTAAACACTAGGAAGTAAAATTACGACTTCTAACCATCATAAATTTTGAGATGAATGCTATGTTCAAGATTATAATATTTTAAAATCTAACTAATTATCTAAATATAATATAGCATTAGATACACCGACATACATGTCGATTAAAAAGGTACTTAAAGTGCTATTGTTATTTTTATTCTTAAATACTACATTTTTCTTAACTAAATTAATACGAGATTTAACTTTATTAAGGTATTCATTGAAACTAATATTATCTTATTATGTCTAGGTTTTGAAATCCAATTAAAACAAAATAACGCAATTATATATATATGTATATTAAATTATTTATTGGAGTATTTATATTATTAAAAACTCTTTGATTCCTTTCATATCAAATGTACTAACATATTATAGTAAAAATGATATCTAGTACTAAACTATGAAATCCATTATATCGAAACCTAAGACTATTTCAAAATAGTTCATAATTAATTTCATTATTAGTTATATTAAAGTAAAATATATTAAGACAATTTGTAAGAATATACTTAGAGACACGACATTCAAAATATAAATGCGATATTTTCTATTATCATATTACACAAAAAAACATTTACTATCAATAACTATATTCTTCTTTTGGAAAGGTAACCACACATGTACTTTAGCTTTGGGTTGTGTATTACCTTTCCAAATATACCTAAATATATTCAACTTCGTATCTGAAAATTAAGAAATTTATAAAAAGAGTGTACTATATAAATTTTATTATTATTCCAACGTCATGTTTTAATGTCATTTTTATCATTAATGTTATATAATTCTAATTTAGCACAAAGTAAGGCAAACTTATATAATGTATTTTCAACTAAATTACGATTAAAACTAAGTTCTCATGGAAAATTTAAATTTGGTCTACATATTTCTGAGATAAATGTTATGGGAATTCTAACTTGAGACCACTCAAATCAAAACCCCAAAGCACAGCGGAAAGCAAGATCGTGGTAAGGAGTGTGAAAACAACCAATCACAATCACCAAACAAGCAATAGAAAAACAAAGCAATAACGACAAAATAAATCACATACCGATTTATAGTAGTTCCATTAACGTTTTATTAGTGTACATCCACTTTGAGAGAGAGTATTTATTAATACCAATGAGAAAAGTACAAGAGATTGATTACAATGATCAATATTCAAATAGAATAGATTGGTGGAAAAGAGAATTGAAGAAAAATAGGTATTGATAAACCCTAGTTAATGGAGGATAAACCCTTGATTAAAGCCTTGCAGTCTACCTTGCTTTAAATCCCGAAATAGCTTATATAGTGAAACATCCTTCCTTGGAAAATTCCCGAAATGCCCCTTGAAGCCTTCACAAATCATTCCAATTGGGCCATGCAAAATATGCAGCACACGTCGGCTCAAACGTCTGTCCCAAGATGATATAAATCTGTCAGAAGATTCGGGAAACAAGTTTCCTGCTCTCAGATGACAGACGTCTGTCACAAATCTCGGTGTAACGACCCGGGATTTTTGACGCCTCAAGTTTTGAATATTAATTTTTAATATTCAATAATGCGGTATTTTAATCAAACAAAAATCACCATTTAATAACAATTGATAATAATATACAGTTTTTCAAACCAATATAATATTTTTGAATTTCCAGATTTTTATTCATAAAATAGTAAATTGGTTTAATTGGAAATTTCTTATATATATATTCAGAACAACAAAATTTATTTATATATATATAATTTGGAAACAAAATTCATAGCAAATAAATGTGGAATAAAAAGAAAATATTATAAATAGAAATGAGTATGGTTTATGAACAATACAATGTAAATAGAAAGAGTTTAAAGTTGGATTTTCCCTATGCACATATATACATATTAGTTAAGGAGAATGTATATATATATATATATATAAATATAAGTTCAAAAAGGAAAATTTTAGTACTTATAAACAAATAAATATTGTATGCTATAAACCAAATAAAAATAGTATGTTGAAAACAATATATGTAATGATAGGCAAAATATATACATATATGAACCAAATAAATATAGTTTATTAAAAATAATATATATATATATATATATATTTGTATATATATTGAATAATAAAAGAAGTAAATATATAAGAAGAGATTTATATATATACGAAAAATAGATGATGATAGAAATGAGAAAATCTATAAAATCATTTCAAAAAGGAAATCATTAACAAAGCAATGTTTTGTTAAAGATGTTATTTTATACATTTAGAATGAAATAGCAAAAACATTCATTTGTTTTGAATTTATGCATTCTAAATATAAAAAGAAATATAAAACTAAATGTTATTTAAAATAGAAAGGCTTGTAAATGTCTTGGGCAATATTAATATAGGAATGAAGGCTTGAAGTTATTTTAAAACCACTTTATATCTTTTGTTTCCAAAACACACACACACACACATATATATATATATTAAAGCATGTTAAAAAAATCAAGTGAAGGTAAAAAGTAAATAAAGAGTAAAAAACATGAAGATAACAAATAAGAGTTAAACTAGTAAAAAGGGTAAAACAAAGCTATAAAAAACATTTGCCTGCAAAAGGTATAAACATACAACAAAATGCAAACATATATATATATATATATATATATATTCACACAAGCATTGTCTGGTCTAAAAAGGGGAAAACCCAAAACATTTATTTTAACCTCTTTTAAAATTTCAAACTTCAGGTCAAAGCCAGATCATTTCAATCCATCCATCATAAAACATTGTACAAATGCATCTTCACATACTGGTATAAACGTGTATTTATATAGGCTGGTATGTATGTGTGTTTATCCTCAGTTTTCAAAAAGTCTGTAACCAAAAACAGTAAAGAGGAAAAAATGAAAGCTATGTAAACAAAAGAGGAAAAAATGAAGAAGCACCTGTTCTTTCAAGAATTCAAAAAGGAAGATAAGTAATCAAGCTTGTAGATCGAAGACTAAAGTTTAACTAGAAGGTTTCAAAGGCTTTCAACAATGTTTAAGGTGAGTTTTAAAATCTGGAATGCCTGAGATGTTTCTTTCCTTTATACTGTAAGTGCTAACAGAGTTAAATCAAGTATGCTCTGGTTTTCAAAATTCAATATCTCACTTTCCAATTCGAATTTGAGGATGATGTAAACTAGTAACTTGTTTGTTTTTGAGTGTAGAATACACTAAAAATAGTTTGAGGTTGATCCATGCTATAGATTGTGTGTAATGTTGAATTTACAGTAAGAAAACAATGTTTTGTTAAATTTCAATATCCATAAAATATCGATTCATGTATACAATCATGATCGTTAGGTGAAACCATGAATTTTAGTGAAGAAAGCATGATTTTTAAGTTAGTAGGTTGAGAGAATTTCTATGTTGACCGTTTTTCAAAAAAAAATTAATTTTGGGTCGAGGATGAACGGGGCGGTGGGCCATTGGCTTCGACATGACCGTAGGAGCCTAGGCGACGTTTCGACCGTAGGGATTTCGTTCTAATGGCATGGGGTTGTAGCGGTGGAAAGTTTTAGGGTTTTGGGATTGTTTTGAGTAGGCTCTGGACGCGTTGGTTTTGGGGGAGCCACAGGGCACCGAGCGGCGCCGCACTCGGCTGGAAGGTGACGTGTGATGTGGGGGTCACGTTGGTGGGGTGGCGTGTATTCCGGTGGTAGGATGAGGTGGGGCGAGGCGTTTTCTTTTTGATCAATGGTGGAAGTTGGGTGCGGTAATGTTCGACTTTGGCCGGGAAGTGATGGAGTCAAGGATCGTGGGTTGGGGATGATCAAGCAGGTGAAGGCGAGTTCGTGGGTGTGTTCGACTTCGTGAAATGGCGGCTCGACCATTGGTGCACGTGCACGTACACAAGTGCGCGATAATGGAGTTTGGGTGTTGGGGGTGATCGTGTTTTGGTGATGGTGGGTGCTGAAGTTTGAGTATGGTCTCGAGTTGCTAGGAATTGGATGGAGACCGTGGGTTGATTGATGGATTTGGAAATCGGTTTGGATTATTGGTTTTTAATTTGAAATTTGGAACTGAAAAAAAAAAGAGAGACAGGGAGGAAGAAGAATAGAAGAGGGAACGGGTTTTTTTTCCCTTGCATTTGATTTAGGCTTCGGCCCAGTTATATATATAAAAAAGAATGTGTTAGTTTTTATATATATATATATATATATATATATATATAAGCTAAAATATTTGGAATATCATAACTCGTCCATATGAAACCCGATTATCGCGATTCTTTTTGCGATGGGTTCGTATCGTCGAGTATTTAGATGCCACGAAGTTTGTTGTTAGATTTGACTTAGTGATAATTTATGGCCTTTTAAAACGGTCCAGTTTTAAATATAAAATGTTAAATTATATATATACTTTGTAAAATTTAAAATGTCATAACTAATGTATACGAATTCCGATTTAAGCGAAATTCGTTGCGATGGGTTCGTATCGACGAACACTACGTCGTCATACGAATGGTTGTCGAGTTTGAATAAGTGAAAATTACGGTATATTTAAACGGACAGAAATTTAATCACCCGATTTAAAACAAATATCGTCGTTTAAATTCATATGACCTGTCTATTGAAGTTATTTGCCCAGATAAAAATAGTGATGAGTTAATTTAAATTAATTACGATGTTTGACATCTGTTTAGCGGAATAAAACACCGTTCCGTTAATTATATTTAATTGGACCCCTGTTGGTAGAATAAAACACCGTTCTGCTATTATTACTGCCATTATTACTGAATATATCTGTTGTGAACATGATTAGCTGAAATAAAACCCTGTTCTGCTATTATATTTGTACAGACACCTATTTATTTTCCTCATAAGTTATATTGGCAATATGATGTTGAATTGGTTGAAGTGAATATTTGTATCTATTATTCTGGGCTGTTTTGAATTTGAATGGTAGCTTGATTAAATACCATTGGAATTATTAAGCTTTCTTTTCCGATTTGGGGTTGACTTTGAACCAGAATTTGTTTAAAAATGATTATTATTTATTAATGATATTTTTAAAGTAAATTGGTACATATTTCGAAAATGATTTAAAGTAATTATTTATTACTCTTAAAAAGTATTTAAAAAGGTATTAATTATTGTTCCAAAGCTATTTAATTATTTGGATTGTTTAAAGTATATTAATTATTAATTAATGTTATTTTATAGTGATATTTTAAAGATAGGAGGTGATCTCCGATCTTATTTTCGTCGGTGTATTTCCTAAAGAACCGGGGTTGAGTTTACCGGAAATATCGAACGTTGTTTCGAAAAGACAGGGATCAAATAAATTATTCGAAAACCACTTCGATCCAATGAGTACGTTTTCGAATGAAGACAAGAGCATGGAGTCGAAGATGGAGCATTGAAGTGCAATGGCTAATCGCTACTAATCCCGAGGATGATTCCAAACGGATGTAGTAGGAATGGTGTCTTCGTTTCCGTTCGAACCCATAACGGACTTGTATGGACGAATGCTATCGGTACATTGTTATTGGAGGACAATGAGCATTTTAAGTGAAAATTCCTTAGAAAAGTAATCGTAGCCTCAAAGCCCCATCAACCGGGAATGATTGAAAATCAGGAGAGATGCAGCAAGACTAAGTGGATCGCACCCAAGTAGGGTATGTTTATCACCTTTCTAGATAACCTCGGATATCTTTTTATCACTACGATACATGGAAGGAGCTCAGAGAGGGTGGGAACACCCGGGTTAATAGCATATTCGGTCTATCCAGGTTAGGGATAGTCTGGTCTTGTGTTGCAGGGGATCCCGACGTGGTTCTCGGTACGCTGTTTCTAGACGTGTACTGTGACAGGTGGTACCCCAGTGCCTAGTCATTCGGATGGAATCCATTCTTCGATACGTGCCTTTACGGTTTTGGTTGTAGAGCCTAGTATGCTGGAATTTAATTAATGTAACAATTTCAGCTATTTGAATAAGTATTTGTACTTAGACACTATTATAATATCATAGGATTTTCTATAAAAGTCTTTTGGTTACCATAAGAGAAAAACCCGTCGTGTTTATGTGTGACGTGGTCTTACGGGATACTTTTAATTTCAAAAGGGTTTCAAAAGTTATAACGAATAAAAATTCCTTGTGATTTAAATTCTTACGCTGGTTTTATCATCAGACTGACCCGGGCGTGGTTTTTCCTATATGCTCGGGTCAGACCGAACATATTTTCAGGTTTAACTGGAAGGAGTGGAGCTTCCGGAGAGGAGCTGGAGATCCAGAGTCGTATTCACGTAGATGATTATATTCCGTTGCATTTAGTTGTGTATATCAGCAATTGTAAGGACATGTTGTTATAACTGTCCGTGCTGAATAGGTTGTATACTCTGATTGATGACTGTATATGTTTAAGTTCCAAATTTTGTTTTATGAAAAGACTTGTTTTATATTATAGATTATTCGTTTCCGCTGTGAGATTCTGTGTTGTTCTATTTTCTTTCCATCTTCTTTCTATTTTTTTCCTTACTATCCGCCTTTCTGTTCAATTTGGACTGGACAAGTGTGGTTAAGAGTCAGTTCGAACTGGACGGAAAAGTGGGCCGTGATACTCGGGTTACTAAATCCCTGAGCTCAGACGTTTGTCACTTTCCCATAGACGTCTGTCACCTGCTGCTCACAGTAGCACTCCACCTTCTTCGCCATATCTTCCTCATCCGAGCTTCGATTTGCGAATCGTCTTCTTTGTCACCAAGCTACTTCCGGCCATTTCAATTCTCCATATAGTGTCATTAAAATTCAACACTCCACTTCGACACTATATTCATCTCCATCACCAACAACCGATAGCACCAAACTATCACCAATCCTACCTTCAACAAAATAAGCTCAAATGCTTTCTCAATGAGCTCCGGCAAAGCCACCGTCCATTGCACTCCATCAACGAGCTCAGGCAAAACCCCCGTCCGCTAATAAAGTATTGAAAGCACCCAAATCTAAACCCGTCTCACCAAGAGACAAAAGCACTAAGGAGTGTAAATTGGTACTCACCAAGAAGATAGAACCACAATCTCTCACTGATACTCCTCATCATTCCATAACCAAGCTCCTTCCTCAACCGTGCTACCCCGTGACACCTAGCACTTCAACAAGCGAATCAAGTTCGAGCAATGCTCGAACTTCCTAACTGGCAATGTCTTAGTGAACATATCCGCCGCGTTATCCTTTTGGTGCACTTTTCGAAGATATACTTGTTTATCTTCATCCATGGCTACTAAAAATGACTCTCTCACTTCAACATGCTTAGTCTGTGAGCTGAATGCCAAATTCTCCGCCAAGTGAATAACACTATGACTATCACATCGAACATCGATGCTATCGTGTTCAAATCTCAAGTCACACAACAATCACCTCAAATAAAGTGCATCCTTTACCGCCTCCGCCGCGGCTATCGACTTCGCCTCCGTAGTGGATAAAGCAACTACGGTTTGCAATCTCGATTTTCAACTTATGGCCGTACCACCAAGTGTGAAGACATACTTGGAAGTTGACTTTTTCTGATCCCTATCACCGGCGTAGTCCAAATCACAATAACTAACCAACCAATTCGTCCCCTCACTACCGCCAAAAACAAGGCCATGAGATGATGTACCTCTAAGATACCTCAATATAAACTTCACCGCTTCCCAATGCGATTTTCCCGGATTAACCATATACCGACTAACCATCCCAACGACATTTGCAATATTGGGCCTTGTACACACTATGACATACATCAAACTTCCAACCGCACTAGCATATGACACCTTTGCCATATAAGCCTTGTCTTTCTCTAAGATAGGTGATCCCTTACTTGAAAGCTTCACATGCAAAGGTCAAGGAGTATTCGACGCTTTGCATTCTCCATGCTAAACTGGCAAAACACTTTCTCTATATACTCTTTTTGAGTCAATATCAACTCAAAACGCTTTCGATCCCTCTCTATTTCCATGCCCAATATCCTCTTTGCTTCTCCAAGATCCTTCATTTCGAATTCCGATTTATACTCAGTTTTAACTTGTTGATTTCATTCTTATATTTTGAAGCAATGAGCATTTCGTCCACATACAAAAAGTAAATACAATCAACAATTATTTTTCAACATTTTTAAATACACAAGCATTCTTGATGTTTCTATCAAAACCATTTTCAAGCATAAAATGGTCAAATCTCTTGTACCATTGTCTAGGTGATTGCTTTAAACCATATAGTGATTTCTTTAACTTGCAAATCAATTTTGACTTACCATCTACAACAAAACTTTTCGATTGCTCCATGTAGATGCCTTCATCCAAGTCACCATGCAAGAAGGCAGTTTTCACATCAAGTTGCTCTAACTTCAAGTCGTGAATAACAACTATAGCAAGTAATATCTGGATTGAAGTATGACGCACAACCGGTGCGAAAATCTCATCATACTCTTTTCCCTTCCTTTATTCAAACCCCTTAGCCACTAGCCTAACTTTGTATCTTCCATCATCCTTCACATTGTATATCCATTTGCATCCAATAACACGGTTTCATTTAGAAAGTGGAACCAAATCTCAAGTTTGATTCTTTAATAACGATTGCATCTCTTCCTCCATGACACAAATCCACTTCGAGCTATCACTCGAATCCATGACGTCATCAAGGTCCATCGGCTCATCTTGGACTACATGAAGAACACAGTTCAAATTATCACAAAAGCTAAGATAGTTCTAATCACCATGTCTATCAGGTGGCCTTATAGCACGTCGACCCACCCGAGTAGCAATACTATCACTCAAACTTCTTTTGGCTCCACCTTGAACCGAATCCTCTCTAGAATCATATACATCACCAACACTACTAGAGGCACTATGTGGACTATGTGATGTAACATCAACCGCTTCTTTCTCACAAACATCTTCAACTGCTCTACTCGTTGGACGAAGTGGGAATTACTTCATTCTCCATTGATTCACCATGAACCTAATCCGGAATATCTGATAAGCTCTCATTCTCCTTGAACGAAGCCGACTAATCAAAAGTAACATAACGAGAATTCACAACCTTCTTCGTTTTAGGATTCCATATCCGATAGCTTTTTACTCCGTCCGTATAGCTAAGCAAGACCCCTTTGAAAGCTCTAGGCTCAAGCTTATCATTTCGCGGATCATGCACATAAACCGGACTATCAAACACATAAAGATAACTCAAGTCAATGCTCTTTCCCTTCCACACTTCCTCCGGAATTTTGTTAGCAATAGCCGAGCACATAATTCGATTAACAATATGCACTGGGGTTGACAACGCTTCGGCCCAAAATCCCTTAGACAAAGCTGATGTCAATCTCAAGCATCGAGCTTTCTCAAGTAGAGTACGGTTCATGCTCTTCGCAACACCATTCGACTGCGGATCTCCCGGTATAGTAAAATGTCTTCGAATGCTATGATGCTTACAAAACTCCAAGAACTCTTCGGAAACATATTCTCCGCCATTATCAGACCTTAGAACCTTCAAATACTTATCACTTTTATTCTCAACAAGAACCTTCCATGCTTTGAACTTTGCAAATGCCTTTGACTTGGCCTTCATTACATACACTCATACCTTTTGAAAAAAATCATCAATAAAATGTATATAATAGCGAGCTCCTTCCGAAGAAGCTATCGGTGCCGATCCCCAAACATTCGTGTGAACATACTCAAGAACCCTTCTCGAATCATGTTTTCTTTCACTAAATGATACTTTAGTTTGTTTTCCCATGACACATTCCTTGCAAAACTCTAGTTTGTTGAAACTCTCTCCATCGATCATCTCCCTCTTTCGAAGAATATTCAAACTCCTCTCCGAGACATGATCTAACCTCAAATGCCACAACCTAATCGCATCCAAGCCACGAGAACTATCAACTCCCACACAAGTTTCACCTTCTATGGTCACTCCTTGAAGCAAATAAACACCATGAGTCCTAGCACCCTTCATCACCACAAGCGCACTCTTCGAAATCCGCAAGCTATCACTCTCAATAATGATCTTACATCTTAAAGAATTCAGTTGCCCCAAAGAGATAAGAGACTTTCGAAGTTCCGGAACATAACGTACATTAGTGAGAGTATGAACCACTCCGTCAAACATCCGAATTTGCACGGAACTAATGTCCTTCGACTTACAAATAGCACAATTACTCATAACAATTGAATTTTCTTCTTTGTCGACATAAGAAGAAGAACAATTCTTATTCGACGTTATATGATAAGACGCCCACGAATCGAGCACCCATTCGCTTCTCGAAACATCCGATGCTACCGCTGTCAAAACATCTACGTCTCCCTCACCTACTCCACTCTCCACCGCTACGGATGAAGATGTTACTTCTTTCTTTGCCTTCTTCTTGTCCGGACACTCATTCTTCTAATGATCAGGTTTTTTACAAATAAAGCACTTGTCATTTTTTTCCCTCGACTTTCCTCTCCAATGGGGCTTTCTTGATTTAGAATGCCTCTGATTCCCTTCTCATATCTCTCATTCTCCACAAATAAACCGTGACCACTACTTCCATCACCCAACTTCTTCATTTGATCCCGCAACTCCTCGCTAAGAAGATTCGTTTTGACATATCAAGAGTCAAAGTATCCCGGTTGTAGATCAAATTATTTGAGAAACTCGTATAACGGTTCGGCAACGAACACAACAATGTCATCGCCTTTTGCTCTTCCTCCATCTTCAAATCTACCGCCTTAATCTTCATTAACAAATCATCAAAGACATTAAAGTACGCCTTTAGCGAAGCACCCTTCTTCATCTTATATGTAAAGAACGATCGCAACAGGATCAAACGAGTAGTTAGTGACTTCTTCATATACAACTCCTCCAACTTGTCCCAAATACCCTTAGCGGTAGTTTCACCATTAATTTCGGAGATAACATTCTCCCTCATAGCAAGTTGAAGTGTAGTGAATGTCCACTATTTCATTTCCTCTCTCTTAACATTCGAGATGTCTATCGGCAACAAATGTGTGTGAAACACTACCCGATGCACACGATTCCGCCTTAGAACCCTTTTCATCTTCCATTGCCACTTTTCGAAATCATTATCGCCATTTTATTTGTCTATAACCAATTATGATCCCGAAGTAGCGTACGATCCACATACATACGGCGCTACACCACTTGGATTAACCATTGTGGGACTACATGAGGTATTATCTGATTCTGGCATTTCCACAACCACCTACCAACATCAAAGCTCCGATACCAAATGTTATGGGAATTCTAACTCGAGACCATTCAAATCAAAACCTCATAGCACAGCGGAAAACGAGATCGTGGTAAGAAGCGTAAAAACAATCGATCACAATCACCAAACAAGCAATCGAAAACAAAACAATAACTACAAAATAAATCACACACCGATTTATAGTGGTTTCATTAACGTCTTGTTAATGTATATCCACTTTGAGAGAGAGGCTTTATTAATACCAATGAGAAAAGTATAAGAAATTGATTACAATGATCAATATTCAAATAGAATAGGTTTGTGGAGAAGAGAATCGAAGAAAAATAGGTTTTGATAAACCCTAGTTAATGGAGGATAAACCTTTGATTAAAGCCTTGCAGTCTACCTTGCTTTGAATCCTAAAATAGCTTATATAGTGAAACATCATTCATTGGCAAATTCCCGAAATGCCCCTTGAAGCCTTCATAAAACATTCCAATCGACCCAGGCAAGATATGCAGCACACATCGGCTCTGACGTCTGTCCCAAGTTGACAGACGTTTTTCAGAAGATTCAGAAAATAAGTTTCTCTACTCTCAGATGCTTGTCACAAGATGACAGACGTCTGTCAGAAAATTTGAGAAACAAGTTTCCCTGCTCCCAGACGCCTATCACAAGATGACAGATGTCTGTCACAAATCTCGGATTACCAAAACCCTGAGCTCAGACGTCTGTCACTTTTCCGCAGACGTCTGTCACCTGCTGCTCCCAGCAGCACTCCACCTTCTTCGCCATATCTTCCTCATTTGAGCTTCGATTTGCGAACGTCTTCTTCGTCAACAAGCTACTTCTGACCACTTCAATTCTTCATATAGTGTCGCCAAAATTCAACAATAAACACATTCTTAAAATTACAAATTTCATAAAGTTTATTAAATTCTATTCTAAAGGAAATTACTGATATCCAACTATCATGCCGAAAAGAGGTATTATTCTCCGAATGTACCACATTATTAATTCATAATTTATAAATATCATAATCTTTTATTATAAATTTTCAAAAATGAGAAATGTTACTTATTTTATTAGTAGATATATGTTGTATATTATATGTACTATTATACCATTGATTCGATATTATTTCTTTTCAAATTAAATTCTCATTATTATCGGTAAATTTTCATATCCATTTACCTAATAAGGATGTGTTATAAATTATGTAAATGTATTATACCTAACTCTTCCTCATCTGCAAATTTACATATTATTTCTCAATTAACTAAACATTTTGAACTATTATTAGAATTATCACCATTCCATAGAAAATCTCTCTTAATTTTATCCATTTTATCAATTATCCATTCTGGAAAATGATAAAACGACATCTAGTATATGTGTAATGCTGATAAAACAGAGTTAATAAGGACTATTCTACCCGCCCTTGATAAAAATGTATCATTCTATTTTTGTTGTTAATTTTATCTATTATTATTAACCAATCATCATGTTTGAGTTTAGTTGGTCTTATTAGAAATCTAGACATTCAATGGGAAATTTCATAATTTTAGTATTTAATGTACAAGCGACGTGATTTTCTATCTTATCTATATCATTCAAAACTAACACGGAACTCTTATTAAAATTTATCTTTAGACCATAAAGCAACTCAAAGCTATATAATATAAACTTAAGTGCTATAATATGTCTAAGTATGTAAAGAGGCGAAGAATGGATATGCCATTACTCGTAATTTCATTATCAATATTATATAGAATCCTCTTACCAATGACTAGTTTGATAATTTTAGCAACAAAGTCCGTAGTAAAATTAAACAAAAGGTGTGACAATGGATAACCTTGCCTAAGTCCACGTTTCGATTGAATTTTATTTTTTAATATACCATTGACCATAATACTTGAATTTTCAACTTTAAGTAATGACATAATCCAACCAACTCATCTAATACCGAAACCCTTGGTTAATAATAAATTAAAAAAAATCTCAATCAATTGAATCAAAAGCTTTTACAAAGTCAAATTTTAAAAGTGCACAAGTGATATTGTTTTTACAATAATGGCTAATGAATTCTTGAACTACTTCTACTCCATCTGTAATATTTCTACCTTTGATAAATGCAGTTTGAGTAATATCAATTAATTCGTTCATTTTAATGTTTAACCTGTAAGCTAAAACAACCTTAGAATGATTTTGAAAGAAGAATTTAATAATGAAATAAGTTTAAAATCTTTTAGCTCATTTGCACCAACTTTCTTATGTAATAGGATTACATTAGCAAAATTAAACCTACCCAGTTGTAATGAACCGTTATAAAGTTCGTTAAATATATTAATTAACCATATTTTAAAACACACCAATTTTTTTCATAGAATAATATAGAAAACTCATATGTGTCAGGTGATTTATCATTTGACATATTTTTTATAGCTCTTAAAATTTCTTCTTTCGTAAGTGGAACATCCAATCCATCTAAATCAATTCTCGTTTCATTAGGATATAATTCATCCCATTCAGCTCTAATCCTATGCTTATTTTTAGTTTCAAAATTTCTTTATATTAATTAGTAAATGCCTCGTGTAATTTATTTTGATCAAAGATTTCAACATTAGTGATTAAGATAAAATTAATGATATTACCACGTTTTCTACCATTAGCTACTTTTTGGAAAAATTTAGTATTCATACCACCGTCTTTCATCTATTGAACCCTAGATCTTTATTTCCACATTATTTCTTCTTATGCTAAAATTTTATTTAATTCGTCTTTTAAATTTGAAAGCACGTTTTTTTTAAATATATAAATTCATGAATTCTTCTATTTTATTCAACTTTAAAATCTCGTTTAGTAATTATTCTTTTCAATTCTAATATTACCAAAAATATCTTTATTCTATTTCTTAAGACAAATTCTTAAATCTATAATTTTACTTACAAATATTTTAGCTATATTTTCGGAAAATATAGTTTATTTACGCAGAGAAAACCATTTATTTGCAATTAATTCTGAAAAGTTATTCTCTAACAACCACATTTATTCGAATAGAAATATTTTATTTCTATTAATTTGGTTATTACAAGACAATATAATTGGACGATGATCGGAGTAAATACTCGGAAGCCTAGTCACTTTACAAACATGATATTTATTTTCTATTTAATCACTAATGAAAAATTTATCTAAAAGAGCCATTAATGGGTCATATCTTTTATTCGACCAAGTGTATCGTTTATTGTTTAAATATAATTCATTTAAATTAATATTAATAACGAATGATCGTATTCTTCCATAACATAAAGATCACATTCTCTAGGAGTTCGTTCTTCTAAAAATCTAGATACATTGAAGTCCCCATCCATCATCAAAAGACCTGGAGCCAGTGATTCAAATTCTAGACACTCACTCCAAAGAACCCTACAATTCAATTTAGAATTCGATCCGTAAACATTGGTAACATTTAGAAAAGAGTCATCACCAACATCAGAAAAAATTAAATGTATCGAATGGCTGATGTATCTTATGGTCCAACTGATCTAACCCGCTTTAATTTTCTACTTCTAATCTACCCAGTGTCTATCTAAATATCATGAAAAATAAAGTCTAAACTTCTAGCTAAATATTGTATGTCACTAGTGGATAAACTACTCAAAGCACATGGACTATATGTATTACTCAAAAGAAAATCCATATCTGAGCTAGAGCCGGCAGAAGTTTTAGTCTCCGCTTTGCGGAAACAAGCAGTCCTCCTCACCGATCTAACTGAAACTCAAACCAGCATCAACCATACAATCATCACTTCTTCCTTTTTGATCACATGTAGCTTTTCTTTTTGCTGCATGTTTGGATTATTGTGCATACTTGCCTGTTGTGCCAAAGAATCCTGTCCAATAGCATTCACGTGCATTTACAAACCAGTGTCAACATTATTTGGATCAAATACAACACGGTTCCCCATACCCTCATTTGAAATGAAAACTGCACCATTTCCATACCTCATATCAACACCATACCCTATGTTTTTCTTACTATTCTTATTCAATGCTATACTTTTCAAGGCTGCATTTTCTGTGTTATTATAAACACCATATTTACTCTTTCCTTCATCTCCATACACATGAACATTATCACTGTCCATACCTCTTAATCACCTAACTCCATCTGCCTTTTCACTACAGTCGAAACTTTAATACTCAGAATTAGTTGAATAGGACCAATATAAAACTTAACTACAAGATTTTTCCCTGTGTGCATATTCTCATGCACAGACATATACATCTGTGCATCACTAAAAACATTTACAGCCAATTTTTCTTTTCATATATCACTCATTAAACTCTGCACCATACACAAATTTATATAGCTATTCTCTCCAAAAGCTACTCCATTAACAATGCTTTGGCCATGTACTGTACACAGTGTAACCTCTCTTTCAGCTATTTTATTTTCTTAGAACTCTCAACAGCAAGGTTTTCAAAACGGGATTTAAATCGTAAATCGTAAATTTCAAACTTTAAATCGAAACGAGATTCAAATAGTAAATCGTGGATTTGAAATATCCATATTTTAAGGTATATACACACTTTGAAATTGATTTTTATGTTAAAACTTCTACAACTTTACTTAAAACTCAATTTTCTCCTTTATTGCATTTTTATTTTGTTTTGAAAACATTATAAATGAATTTACGAATCCAAATAAGTATGTTAAATATGTTAGTATAAGTTGAATGTTTTTTAAAATTGCAGTTTTGACTAAGTTTGAATCGGAACAAAAATCGAATTGTTAAGGGAGAGATCCGATCTGAATCGGGATTTAAATAGTAAGATTTTAAGATTTTTGACAACAATGCTCAACAGTATTACTAAAAACGGCCATTGAATTTGACGCGTGCATATCATTATCAACAGTGATCATGCTTTTCACTCTCTCGTCAGTGATCTCAAACACTGAAACTGTTTCAGAACTCATAATATTATTACCCAGCAAAGACATCAAATTAGATGCTTGTACATCTTTTGTGTCTGTGTGCACGTTTTTGCTTCTTCATCACATTTGCAGTAACTTTCATCAAAATCAGTGCCATCTGAAAAATCATCAGTATCTCGTTCATCCTGACAGTTTAAGCCTTCAAATCTTTTCGAAATGGCAATCTCAAAACTTGAACTTTCAGAAACTTTTGTTACATGCTTAATCACATTGATATAATCATGCTTAGCACCACTGCCACTTTCTAAATCCAGTTCTTGAACGGTATCCTGCAGTTGTCTGTCCCCATCCGAGACCATATCAGTAGCATTTTCTTGATCCTTGGTGGTAAGCTTCATTACTATAGGATCATGAAGTAATGAATCTGTACATGGAGATCCATAAGAATTTTTTGTACAAACGTCAATATCAGACCTACCCAAACTAACATCTTTCAACCCAATGTTCGAACACATTTTACCCTTCAAATTTCCAACATCAGAATTACTGCTTGGAACACCAAATTTCTTCTTATAATTCTTACCAATGTTAGCTGAATTAATGACATCGAAATGCTTAACATTTCCTCCAATAATTCAATTCCATCATTCCTTTGTATCCACAAATGATCTAGAAGTATATGTTTCAATTTCATGCTCTTCAACACAAAGCAGAAACCATGATCTGAAATACTCAATTGTTTCTTGACACCTGATTTTGAATCCCTAGAATTCAACAAACAACGATTCTTCTTGTGACCAAAATTTCCGCATCTGAAGCATCGTACAGGTTCTCTACTGACTCTCACATACATCTAAAACAGAAGAACTACTACTTTTTGGAGTCGATCTAGTTTTTGATAATGGGTTTTTGGTAGAGAATTGAGGAATCGTGCCCAGCGAATCTTTCACAACTTGGCATAAGTGCGAATCTGTGCTGTGTGAGGATTGGGAACGAATAATCCTGAAGAAGAAGGAAAAGAGGCGCAAGAATAGTCGGAATTGAATAATCTTGAAGAAGAGGAAGGAGAGGAAGCCTGAGAGTTGGCTGCCATTTTTTTCATATCATTTATTGTATTTTACGGCTGGATGCTCTACTATTATTTAATAGAATAGATGGTATAAGGTTGGTGCACTTAACTTGTGTTTCATATATCTTGTTTAGGTGCATACTGCAAATGTTTCTCCATAACATTACTTAGTACGGTGCATTTTGAATATTTTCTGCAAAATCTTTGTCCAACTTCTAATATATTTTTCATCCATTATGCACATAAACATGAATGTGTGAATATTTATTGAATACGCCTTTAAGAATAACTTTTACTAAATGGACGCATTAGCTCACCTTTTCTTATTATTTCAGTTTAGTCTGATAATTAATTTTGAAATCTAGCGGAGCATTTTTCTTTCCTTTTTGTGCAAATATAGCTGAGAATTTTTCTTTCCTTTTTGTGCAAATGAAGGAAACATACAAAATGGAACTAACATCTATGGTGGAGATGGGATATAGAGTTGAAATTGAAGCTTTGTACTGCCATGGATATGATTACCTTGGAAAATATATTGGGAGAAAAATAGTTCAGTCTGATTATATCTAGGGCGTCAAATGAGGAATGTATAGCAACTGAACTACTGATTTTATATGTGGAATAACATACTTTACATAGCTTACTCTTATAAGTTATTTATAGATCAATGATAATCATAGTAAAAAGTGAACCCCGTTAGATTAAGTATCAACCAAGTTCGTGATTGATCTTAAACCCTCCACATGCTGCTTATGTTATCCAGTCTTTTTAATGTCAGAGTCGAGAACTGTTCCGTGAATAAGCCAATAAAATTATTGTGTGAATATTTACACTAACTCTCAATTTATTAATTCTATTGTTAAAGGCAAATTCTATTTCAATCTGGTATTTACTTAGTAGCCCGAAAAAATTAAAAAAGTCTGTAAACTTATAAAATAACTTAGTAGTCCCTTGCCGTTTTCAGCACTACCTTTTCCATCACGCAAAATGTGAAAAATTGAATTTTTTCTTCATTGATTTAGAAAATAAGGTTAGAGTTTTTTTTTCACTGATTTAAAAACTTAGTAGTGAAAAATTGAATTTTTTCTTAATAAAATCTGTAAAACAAAAAAATAACTTAGTAGTGAAATATCGATTTTTTTCTTCACTGATTTAGAAACCTAATTCATATTTTTTCAGAACTACAATTAAAAAAGTCTGTAAACCCAAAAAATAATTAGTAGTGAAAAATTGGACTTTTTCTTTACTGATTTAGAAATTAGGGTTTTGAAGAAGCGATGGTTTAGACAGTAAGAAACTTATTTTAATCTTTAAAATTTTATTTATTTTATGGAGGGCTATTAAATAATTATTTGTGTTAGAAATAGGATTTGTCATTGCTAAGTATACCATGAATTACACAAGACATTGCTCTTTCTTAAATTACCCATAAAACTTTACCTACCATTAAAATTTACCCATACCACAAGAAATTTGCTCAGGTTCTGTTTTGTGCAAGCAAATTCTTCACGGAGTGGGGTCCCGATCAAATCAACAGAAATGTATTACCAATTGAGATTTTTTGTGGTAAACACTAAACACACATAAAAAGCCGAGCAGTGATCAAACACATGGATCTAGAAGTTAGATAAATAGTGAATAGATGCGAACATTTATTTCTGATTAAATGGTTATTTTCAGCATATAGAGAAAAAATATATATTATTTTCACTGGATATAATTTGCTGTAAGACATGTACTTAACAATTTTGTTTGTTTGTGGTGCTTTTTGTCATCAATCTCGTGTTACTTTTTATTAGTAGGTCTTTATTCAAGAGAGACTTGACCAAAATGTTTTCTGTAGTTTTGAGAAGAGATTAAGAATAAAATGGCTGAACGGAAAATAGATCTACGACAGATGATTAAAATAGATTAATCAGATGTAGAAAGAAAATATCGAAGTAACATAAGTAGAGAATGCCAGATTTTAATATGGGTTCATATATATATATATAGCTGAACCCATATTAAAATCTGGTAGTCTCTATTTATGAGGTGACTTAAGTAAACAAGCTTGTAAATATAATGGTAGAGGTTGGACGGAGTGAAGAAAAGCTTACCCACTTTATTTTGTTGAATCCGATATTTATACCTTAAAAAAGCAGTAATTGTTGCTTGATTAGTTGTCTTAATTTACGATAAGAAGCTTCTTAAGAAATCTTTTACTTAAACAAACTGATTTTGACTTGAGGTCACAAGTCCAACCCAAACTTTTAGAGTGACCTACAGTTGCATTGAGCGCTCCTCTTTAAGCGCTTATTTCAAGTGTGGGCAAGCTTTGAGCGCTACCTTGAAGCTTGCTCCGAGGGTGACTCGAGCATGATTTGGAGTCGCTTCAAGCGCTCCTCCATCATGCGTCTTCCTTCAAGCTGTAACATCCTGCTATTTAATTAATTATAAAAAAAATTGATGTTTTAATTGAGATTTTGGATGAATAAACAGATTTTTGAAATTTAAATCAAAAAAATTTGAATTGTGTTCTAAATATTCAAAGGTCGTTTGTACATTTAGTTTGGGAAAATAAGTAATATTTATGAAATTTTGGAATTGTTTTGAAGAATAAAACAATTATTTAAATTTGTTGAAATTTGAAAAGTGATATTTTTATAAAAGAAAAGTCGTTATAAGAGTGAAATAAAATTTTGATAAAACACCTTAAATGGATTTTTAAAACGGATATAAAGCGTTGATTTAAATGTTGTTCGATCAAAAGGCGATTAGGCATATTGGTTTTATTTTAAAAAGAAAAATTGAATTTTCCTACTCTCCTATCGAACCACAATTTTCAAGCTTATTCATTAAATAATTATTCTATTTTAACCTAAGCCTATTTTAACTTATACTAAGCCTTACCCTATACTAGGCTAAGTAATAATCATGTTGTTTTAACTCTTCTTCCATGCTTATCCTGTAATCATATTATTTTAACACTTCTTTCATGCTTATCCTTTGTAATCATACTATCTTAACTCTTCTTCTATGCTTATCCTTTCAACCAAGCCTATAAATATTCAAGGCTTCCTATATTTCTTAGATAAAACGAAAGCAAATCAACGTAGCTTTCCATCATCATTCAAGCAAGCTAGGGTTTCCATTTGCTTCATCAAATCAAATGATTTCAAGCTTAGGAAGCGAGTATAACTGTTTCTTTTAGTTATACAGTGGACCTTTATGAATATGATTTTAAGTTTAAAACTATGTCTATGAGTGAATATAAGTTCTCCTAATTCCAAAATACATTTTCCAAGTTTTAGTTTGAGTTTTAATTCATATTTAGTTGTTTCTTAATGCTAGGTAATAGGATTGCTAAGATAAGACTTGATTGTTGAATACCTTGATATGATTCAAATTAGTTGAATGGAATGTTTGATATTATGGTATTGATTGTATTGGATGTTAAAAGTTAATTACATTGGATGATTGAAATCGATATTTTATTAGTTTTTCTTAAAGGCTAGCGGGCTTTTATCCTGGGTCCCTACCAGTTTATTAAATAAAAATAAAAAGTCATCACATAGAATACAGAAAAGGAAAGAAATAACTAGTAAAATAGAAGAAGACATGCATCATGTTACTATAATCGACATAGGGGAAAACACTGCTATGAAATAACAGAATTTTCTTCTCTGTCTGTACAAGCAATATCTCTTAGTTAAGCATAATAAAACACCATTTTGCTTAAAAATGATATTTGGTTATTCTCAAATATTTTTAACTTATAGATTTGAAAATATAAGGTGTTTATTATAGTATTACGAGACTATGCAATTAGAGTTGATATGGACATTATAGTGATATTTTAGTAGTTAAGCAGAATCAAACACCATTCTGTTAGTAGTCAATCACACATTCACACCCAATAGCTTTGTTAAAATATGACGGAGTACTTTGAAATTGATATTTTTATATTTTGAAGTTTAATTTTGGAAATTATGAAATATTGTGAAGTTGAATTTGATGAAATAAAGTGATTTATGAAAAATAAACTAGAGGAATTTTGATAGTGTTTTCTATTATTGAGAATTTCCCAATTGAAAGAATTAAAATTAAAATTTTGTGCATTTCCCCATTTGAAAATAGTTTTGGTGTTTTTAAAAGGAACTGCTACTTGTTTTACGAACAGTTTTGATGTTTGTTGCTTTGTATATGTAGAGCCTAGATCGTAGGGGTTGGACTAACGAATTCCTTCGCTTGGTGTCAATTCAGATGATTTATTGCGAAACATTTACCATATGAGGATATTTATTTTTTATCGGATTTGGTGAAACTGTTCTGTATTGTGAAATCTAGTTTTGTTGAAAATTGGGAAATATTATGAAATTGGTTTTGAGAAATGGAAAAATAGTAATTTAAATAAATAAGGGGAGCAATTATTGTGCATAATGTTTTGGAAAGATGTTTTGGATAAATTGGGATTTTCAATTGAATTTGAGGAAAGTATTTCAAAAATTGATTTTAGACAAATTGGGAAATATTGTAATAAATTATTTGTGTACAAAACTAGTATTTTGACATCGTTTGCAAAGTGGATCTTTGGTATATGATTTCTAAATATATGAGATTTTTGTGAATGGAGTGATTTCATAAAAGTAACTTGGAAATTTATTTTGAAGCGATTTTGAGGGAATGATTTGAAAGAAAAAGAATCTGGAAATCTATTTTGAAATGTTTTTAACTATAAAGTTTATATGGAATTATTTATAGGTGTAAACTATAGTGACAAAGTTGTGTTTATAACCGAGTAAAGATATCTAGTGTGTAGCATATTTAAACCCGATATACTCGTTATGCTATGTTTTGAGTCTAACCATGCGTGACTTCGAGTATGTTGGGACGATGGTCTTCATCTTCTTTCGCTTTTTAATTTTTCACATCCATAAACTCAAAATCTCTTAGATTAATTTCTACTCAAAGGTGTTTAATTCTTCGTGATACTCAACATACAACTCAACATACAAATTTTACCTTCTAACTCCCTATTATTTAATGCATTCATTACGATGAATTTTAATCGATTTTAAGTGAATTTGGTTTAATATTTTAGGCAATTATAGTTGTAAATTTAAATTAAAAAAAATGTACGCTTACATATATTTATTGATAAATAAACCCAAACTTGATTGAATCTCATTGTTTTATTGTATGATTTTTTTTCTTTTTTGAGTGATTGCATGTTAGGATTTTCTTCTTCTTTTGTTGTGATGTTGTTAAACAATTTAGAGTTTGTCTATTTAACGTATGTATGTATATCCTTCTCCTTTGTATATATTTATATACATACTTTATAAAAGCATATTTATTCTTTTTATTTTTCTTTTTCTCTTTTTCTTCATTAAAAAGTACTGGATTTACTACAATGAACAAAGAGAAAAGGAGGTGAATTAAATTTTGGATTTAACTAATTCATTTTGAATAGAAAGGAACTTAACCCCTCCTTCACTTTTGTAGTATATAGTAGGTTATAGTAGTTTGAGTATTTTTATCAACTTTAAACTATCTCCATTGTATGAAAGATACTTCTATTTCTTATCTTACTACCTATTACTATACATACGAGTATATATGCACGCCCAGGTGGGCCTGAATTTAATCATAATGTGCATGCATTTATAGTTACACGCAAGTAGTAGATTTGACAGTACCATTGCTAGCATAAACTTAATCTGAATCAGCACCCGAGAAGATCGAGACAATTAAGAAGTCATAAAACCAATTTTTTTTATAATACTGAAGTTTTATCATTCTTTTCTTTTGTTTTAGTTTATTTTTGTACTATTGGAAATAGTAATAATACTTGTACTTGTACATGCATGTGCTCTTTTAGGCTTTTAGCTAATGTGGGCTCTGCGCGAAAATGTATCTGAATACATGATCACTTCATAGCATGGCTTTATCTCTTCTGTTAATAATGAGAATTTAATGAATAGGATTTCCACTATGTCTTTTTGAAAATTTAAATATACCCTCATTCATCAACGGAATCTCACCATCGGTTTACAACCTCCATCACAATATCCTTCACGACCATCCATCAACAAAATTTCACTATCAGTTTGCCTCCAACAAAACTGTTTTAAATAAAAAGGTTGTGACTACAAAATCTTTTGTACTTATAGTATATATCCATCCATCCATTAACTTTTTTTAAATAAAAAATAAACATCTCCAGCTATTAGATGCATACACCGATACACGTATGCGCAGTTTATACTTATTCATGGTATAACTTTAATCAACCTAATCTTGAGTGGCAAGAGGAAAAACAAAATGCATAGTTAAAACAATCAAAATGCTCCAAAATTTTCAAACAATCAAATAATAAGGATGCAATATACATTATTAATAGTGTGTGTATATCTTTCTGAAGGACAGTTCGTTTATGAATTTCTGTTTAAGGACAACATATCCACACACAATTTACATAAGGTATGATAAGAATTTCATTTACTCAGGAATCAAAGTAAATGCCAATGTTGTACCAATTTTGGACATCCCTAAAAGTTCTGGGCATTTGCGAAAGTAGGGATTCCAAAATCAAATGTGCATGAGGTACAAAATGATGGTAAAATGGACATTGACTCTCAAAACACTACAAATACTAACAGTCATAATAATTTGAATGTCTTCAGCAATATGATAACTCTACTCCTGAGTGTAATAATGACGATCAACAAACATAGAGAATAAATATTAAAACTTATAAAGCCCACGGTCCATCAATTAAAATACAACAATCTGATTATTCAAAAGACAACCTAGAAAGTCACATGAATAATCTATCTTACAGTTTAGTTAAAATCATCGAATTTAGAAAATACAAAGATTACTCAAGTGATGACATAAGAGAATCTGAATAACAATTCAGCTGAATCAGAACCAAAGAATGATCCATTTGCAAATGACTTGTCCTTCAACCCATCGCATGGCCATCCCAAGCAAGATTTCTACCGGGAGTTTGCTTGAAGCCTATAGATCCAGAGCTGCCATTGACCCCATCATTTCTACCGCGAGTTTACTTGAAAACTATTCTTCTATTCCCATTAAATCCGCTGCCTGAAACATTGGCTTCAGCATGCTTGGGAATTGTACAGGCTTCATTCTAGATCAAGTCTTCAGCTTCAAGTGCCACCCAACAGAGAAGGCTTTTTCTTATACTTTGCAGTTATCAGGCAACATCAACCTCATATTATAGTTGCTCAAACTCCTTGATCTCCACCATGACTCCTTCCCTTCTTCTCCTTCTTCTTTCTCCACTTTGTGCTCTCCTTTTATCACCAACACATCGTCTTCTACTGACACCTTCACCTCCTCTTTTGACAGTCCAGGCATGTCAAACCTCATTTTAACTTCCTTGTCGTCTTCCATCATATCCCATAGAGCCCTGATTTCGGTTGGGGCGGTTCGGATTGAACCCGGAAATGTGAGTGCATCTTCGAACATGCGATCCATTGTGTCCAGCATTTGCTTCATTGTTCTCATTGGTGACATTGGGTCTATCAGTCCTGCACTTTCATCACCATACTTTAGTTTGTACAATGTATCCAATAATCAAGGTTTCAATTAAATAATAAGATCTTACTATACGGGCAAATAGTGTAGTGATGAATTCAAACTTGATGAGAAAAACAATTTCAATCAAAGCAAATTCTCACCTGTACATCAAAGTTCTAATGGATAAAATCAATCAGTACATTTTAACATGTTCAACAATCTAAAACGTTACTATATTAAACATTAATTTATAAAATTATAATAGTCAATGTTGAAGGGTTCGCAAATTGGCGCGAAATTTCATTCCGATAGCATGAAAATATTTTCATCGAATTCGGAAATTAAAATCTTACCGAAAGGGGAAACGTCGAGAGAAGAGCGACGTGGCCTAGATCGTTCCACCGCTCTGTTTCCGTTTTCATTTTTCTACGTCTGAACTTGTAGTGAGGAATCGCTGTCGTGATCCGATGCTGTTGCGGCTTGTATCATCCGCTTCGGAAGCTTCCAGCACGGAAGGAGAGGAAGAAATGATTTTGGACATTTAAGATTTTGTTTTAAGAGAAGGGGAAAGCAAAGTGGTCTGGATGCGATGCTCAGAGCCATCGAGGTCCGCTTGTACCACAGTTATTCATCTTGTACCACAGTTAGGTATTGACGAACAATCAAGTAAAACAGACATGCTCGTGATTAGATAGGTCAAATGCTATAATGGGTAATGTATGTTTAGTCAATGAATAATTATTTCAGATTGATGTGTAATGGATATTAGATTAATGATGACTGATCTTTATTGATATCTACATTGAACCAACAAACTCATGTTAATTATGTGGATTAAATTACTGAATCAATTTAAGCATAAAGCAGTTAAAACAACAAATGCTGCCATTTTACAATCTAGTACATCATGATAGCATGTGAATCATCCAAATACTAAAGACCATCATTTGAACAGATAAGAAAAAGAGTGTTGTTACATATATACATTTCGTTTCAATTCAAATATATACGGTATAAATTGATGTACAGAATGATTAAGCAAGTATTGCAACCTTTTTACTAACTCTAAAAATGTAGGTTGCTCATAGATTTGATTTTGAAAGTACAAAATTTCTGAATGGACATAAAAGGAAAAATCTATTTGTTGATTAAATGTGAATAAAAATGGTGTAAGCATCCATATTTTTACCTTCAAAGATACTTGAGAATAAAAGGGGGATACCACCAAATAGACTAATAACACAAAAATTAAAAGCAGACCTTAAGAACCAAGTCGTCTAAGTGAACAAAAATGAAAATTAAAGCAATAAATTTATTTTGACATCAAGAATAAACCATGATTTGGTTTCACACGGTACAAACATACAGTATTCAAATCATATAACAAATACTACTTACTGTAACATATCTAACATACATCAAACGTATGTCAATTCACTATTACATTTAACCAATTCTACAAATTAATATATAAATATAAAAAAGTTCCTTGATCCATACGTACTAAGAAAGTATGAGTAAATAGAGGTAGAAGATATGAATGTAGAGATGAAGAAGTTTATTGGATATTTCAATTTTAATGTGGACAAAATTTGTTTTATTGTTGCTTTTCATACATAATATTATCGTTATGGGTTAATCTGAATCCATCTTGGTGTTAATGCATGTCTACAAATCCAATATTGTTGCTTCCTTACTGTGTAATTTAATATTATTTAAAGAATGTCTATTGCAGAAGTTCTCGACTACAGTTATAGTATGCTTTTATTTTTGAATTATAGCTTTTATATAATGGTAACTGACAGAATTTCTAGCTACTCCTTTAGTTGCTTTTACTTCCACTTACTTCAAGAAATGGTACAGTACTACTATTACATGTACTGTCAGATCACTATTACTTCAATTTGATACTTCATCGTAAGGCACGGTGAATAGCCTGTCATACTGGAGTCTAATGTAAAGTAAATTTATAGAAAAATAAAACTTATTAAGCTGCTTATTGGAGACAAACTCTAAGTAATTTATCAAATATGCAGGAAGTTTATCTTATTCAAAAACATTCATATTAGAGTCATAAAGTACATAAAAGTTGTTCTGTTCCTATGGCTGTAATGTTATCATTCTGGACCCGCATCATTGCCCACGCCATACACAGCCAGTTTCTTATTGTCAAAATGTGATAGAAGAAAATATACTTTCCATACTAAAACCATTTTCAATATACATACAGAGTCTGACCTAGCAAAGTATGCATCATAAACATGTTTAAAATCACCCCATTACATTTTCAAGCGACATGTCATTATGATAAAGGAAACAACTAATACTTTAAGATATTATGAGTAACACTGTAAAATAAAATAAAAATAAATCGTTTTCCATAATACTTACCATAGAAACATGAAAACATTTTAACCCACTCGAATTGTATTCAGAATCAAGCTCCAAAGCCATTAGACGAAATTAAAAGCATCAAACCAACTACCATCTTCAGGAACTGCAATTTTACCAAATTAAGAGATCAAACCAACTACCAAACTGGAATTGATTATTCATTCTTATAATATATAATATATAATATATAATAGGTTAGTGTTACTATAGTTTTCTATAATCTTACAAAACATATTTGTAAACATAATCTTTGGAAAAAATATTTCCACCCAAACTGTTGCGTACCAAATGACGCCTTTATGGTGTAATGAGTTAAACATAATAAATTATAACTGTATTCTTATATAAAGTGAAATAACCATACTAAGATTAACATTTAAAGGTCATAATGAAGATTATAACATAATTTCAACGTGTACCGCATTGGCTTATTAACCTTCCCTAGATTTTTGCATAAAGTTCTCAAGCATATGAATAGATAATAGTGATTTAGAACCTTCCCTTGTTGTAACAAATCCAATAGAGTATTTCTCTGTTCGTCCACAGTTAATGATACTAAAAGAAATATCAATAGAATAAAATGCTAATTTATAAGAATGTGTTACTTTTAATTAGTTTAGAATCAACCAACAACAATCAAAATGACTTCTTCCTCATCTCCCATATCACAGCAGCTGAAATTGTAAAAAAAAAATCACTGCATTAAAGCAATCTACTCACTTGATGGATGGTCCAAGAATGACAGAAAAGGAAGAAAGTGACATCACTTTTGTGCTTCTTGTATAGAAAAAGAATTTACTATAATTTAATCACAAAAACGTAGCATTAAACAAAGCAGGGTGAATTACGTGTTTTATGACTCCAAAATTTTGATAATTGTTATGTGATAAATAATTTAATAAAAAAAATCCATTCAAACCTGCAATTATAAATGAAATTTCTTCCCCTTGTTGTAATAAAGAAAATACTGATTGAGATAAGGAAAATAGTAAACAAATAAACATGATGGGAAGAGGTAAAAAAAATGTTGATTATACTGGTGGAACTATTCTAAATCATGGTTCTCCAGCATGGACAAAAAATAAAGAGCAATGAGGTTTCCATTAACATGCTATCGAAGTGCACTAAAGCTGAAAGATCTTGCTTTAGACAACAATGAAATAGCTCCTAATAATAAACTGGTGGTAGTTGGTAATAAATCAGCATATGAATTTTCTGCATCGATTTTGCATTGCAAAACTGAGAATAGTTAACACGCAGATAGTAAAATCAGTCTCAAGCGGATTAATCATATCAGTATTATTACCAATTTCAATAGTTCTGCGATTTGACTGTTCATACTTTGTTGTATTAGCATGATAGTCGGAATCGATTTGGCGATGGTGGATGTAAAATACGTGGTATCGATCTGAAAATATCTAAAATGGTTTTTTATGACCACTCAAAGACAAAGAGTACAGACACCTGGAGTCGATCTGTATTGGTAATCGAAGAAAAAAATAGAAAATACCTGGAATCGATCAGTCGATAGATGCAGCATTGGAGTGGTCGGAAATAGATGGACATCAGTGATCGATAATCGGCAGATGGTTTATTGGCGATGATACTTGGAATCGATTTGGCAATGGTATCGATCGACTCAAAGACATGGTAGCGATCGGCAGAGCGTTTAGTTTTTTTTCTGTTTGGTGGATGCGAAATGGGAATGGGGGGAAGGGTTTCTGAGTAAGAAAGCAGAGCGGACGAAGGGTATGTGGATGCGAAGTTTACGTAAGGGGAAAGGGTATTATCGCTATTTCAGAAAGACGTCAAGTAAAATAGTCCAATAAATTGTCATTATTAGTAGTAAAGATGTACTTATTTTTCTTCTTCTTTTCTTTATTGAAGAAATTTATATATGGATGCTTAAAAGAAGCATAAGTATGACTTTTTATTTTAATGAATAATGAAGATTTTTTTTTACTTTTACACCAGTTTACAAAGAGCATGAGAAAAACGAACCGAATTATTTTGCCTATTTTTCTACTTTTAGAACATCTTTATTGAGATACTGCTAAATAACTTGTTGGTTCATCATCATCATTACCATCATTATCATTATTATTTCCTTTTCATTATAACTATTATTACCGCTTTTAGAATTATTTATTTGGAAGACATAGTTTCTTTTATATACAAATAGTAACATACATACATGAAAAAAGAATATTATTATAAATAAACCCATACACACGCATTCCACTGAATAGTGGACAATAAGTTAACCCCAAATTATGAAGAATAAAAGGAAAACGAGTTGAATCCATAAAATAGCTATATAAGAATGTGTCATCCTATTTCTTTTTTTTGGATAAAATGGATTCAACTTCTCCAAATAGTTATATAAGTTCAATTGCAGACTTTTACGTCGAGTTCATTAACACCATGAAGGTTCATCTATTTTAGTTACCTCTCATTTCCTACTCTATACAGGCTTTCCTTTTCATTAACTTTAGGAGGATTTTTGGAAGCAGTCCGTCACCTACAGATATTTTGTACACTTATAAGAAGAAAAAGAGTGATTAAGCCAGTCCTTTCATTTCCTAGAAGCACATCCTAGTTTAAAGACCATCGAGAAAGTGATATTCGTTGAGTAAGCAATATCAAAAGAAGTATTCTTCCTTTCAATGAATCTTTGATTCTGAGTGCTTTCCAGTCCAGATGTTAGTTTTTCCTAGAATACTTGTAAATTTTGAGTTTCACATATTTTAATCATAACACTTGCTTTACTTCTTTATTCCAGTTGGAACCGACAAGCTTGATAAGACTAATGAGTCGGTGGCTATACGGGATACATTAATAGATGTCCCATGCGCTGACAGAGATGCTACTTCTCTATTGGCTGACAAGACTTTAAGGGGTCATGGGCCCTACATTTTCGAGCCATCTGTTTCTCAGCTAAGTTCGTCCAAGTCCTCATCCGAAGGAAATTAAACAGTCCATGAGACTCGAGCTGCTTCTAAAGCCAAGAGAAAATATCGATCTCAAATTGCAGATTTGATGTCTAGCTCTAGCCTCAAGGAGGTTGCCTCCTCCAATCCAAGCCTGGGAAACACTTCCAACCGCTAAGGACATCCAAAATTGGAGATATAAATTGGTAAACCTTTTCTCCAACACATAAGATTGCCATAAAGGAAAACCATAACTCAATATCTCAGCTTGCTAATTTTGAATAGGCTTGTGGTGTTTTCGATGAGATGGATTACTCCGTTAATATTTGGATTTTAAAGCTTCATTTTAGGATCTTGATTTTCAACCTTATGGAATGTCTAGTGCTACTTCCCCCTCTCCCATTTCCCCTATCTTTGGGCAGGGATTATTATTTATTATTAACACTCTCCTCACATTCGTCCCCTCATCACTATTTGTCACCACTTCTATTGCTTCTGAGTGAGTAGAAGCTGTCGTCATTCAACTTTTGACTTCTATTGTTCTTTCTTCATCTTCAGAGACTACTACCACCTACGTTTTGCCACCTTCATCAGTGCCTACTACTAGCTACGTTTTTCCACCTTCTTCAGTGGAAGCCTGCCAGATCCCCTATTTTGAGATTCGAAATTAAGCGCTACAGATTCTGCAGTCATCTATAGTATTAACTTCCGGTGACAAAATACGATAATGTTAATGGTATCCATAATATCAGAAGCACATGAATATAAAATAAAATCAAAACAGATTTCAAAAATAGCTTTCCTGATTACATTTCAAATCAATATTTCATATTCAATTACATAATCCCAAAACGATTCTCAGATTTTGAACGAATAATATTATTACAAATTACGTCAAGAGCGACATATGAAGATGTCCTCTTGGATGATCAGAGTACTAGATAGATAGACATATCAGTCATAAATACATCATAGTGGAAATAATACTAAATAATTCCTTCATGGCTAGCTTTGCCTCTTGCACATATTCGGAAGCTTATTCGTCCAACCTACTAAACCTGAAAAATCCTTAACTCTCAATCTACTCAAATTAAATTTTGAGCACCCGAGAGTTTAAAGGAAAAACATAAACTTCGAGTCAAACATAAAGCCTGATGTGAATAATTCTATTACATCTCGGTTTACGAATATTAAGTGAGACTACGCCGTTTAGTGGAAGGGTTTTCCCTCACTAATGTTCTTTTAAAATCATATCTTTTGCAAATCAAAATCCTGCAATCAAATTGATTATAACAATAATAGCAATAACATATATGCATATAAATTAGGCAATCAATGGACTATCTATCCGAACATTATAGTTTTATCTGGCTGAATCTGGCCTACCAGACATAATAAACATTATAACTTCTATTAGATATAATATTGGACGATCCGTCCTTAATTTACTTCTCTAAGGGTCAACCGATCCTAATGGTTTTGTGGGCTCACCAATAACCTATCTCTACTCTGTGTATTCCTTTCTGCGTGTAACATCATTTTAGTCTTACCTATAACAAAGCCCTACACACTGGAATTTCTGACTTATATTAGTTAAAGGCTACTAGCTAAAGTATAGGGCGCGACCCTACACCAGTCCCATCTGGTTTTCTAATATCTGAGTCATATACTTAGGGTTAACTACCCTATTCAATTTTCTTTGAAAATATTTCTTCCAAATTGATTTAATCCTTTTAAATCATACTTTAACAAGGAAAATATACTCATTGATTTACTCATAAAATCTATGTCATGGTATATGCTTTACACAAAATAATGTTGATTAAATCTAAATCATTGGGATTATCTTTTCCTTCAAAATAAGTTAAATCCCCTTTTTAACTTAGAAAATTTTAGGCCATAAAGCCAAAACAACATCTTCAAAACCATCGTTTAAAACCTAAAACAATTCCTTTCGAAATCATCGAAAGCGTTCCTTTTGAAATCATTGCTTAAAACCTTAGACATCCTCTTTCGAAACCATTAAACATATCTTTCGAAAGCATTGAAAACGTTCCTTTAGAAACACTTAAAAACATACCTTTCGAAACGCTTAAAATATACCTTTCGAGACGCTTAAAACATACCTTTCGAAACGCTTAAAATGTACATTTCGAGACGCTTAAAACATACCTTTCAAAACACTTAAAAAATACCTTTCGAAAGCATTGGGTTCAAGTAAGAATTTATGGAAATATAGCTTCGAAACCATTTAAAAGTAATTCTTTCGAAATCATTGGTTCAACATTTAATATAACTATAGAGTCAGAGGAAATAGAAGTGAAAGCATCACTTTTGAAAGCATTGATCTCAAGTAAAAAAATTAGGGAAGAGAGCACTTTGAAACTACCCTTTCGAAACCATTGCCTCTGAAACTATTAGTAAAACCGGCTAAGACACCCCTTTCGAAAGCATTGGGAAGGCGGCTTCACTATTAAGAAGACGAAAGCCTTCCTTTCGAATACATTGTTTTAAAGTTATAAAGAAAAGTGACCTCTAACTAATGCGAAAGGTATAAATGCGGCAGCTAAGGTATCGAAGGGTTTCAAAAGCGGCAACCTTTTCGAAAGCTTCTTTTTAAATACAAAGGCAGGTTAATGGATTCGAAAGCTAATAAAAATGGCTTCAACCCTTTCGAAAGCATGCTTTCGCCACCATCCTTTCCTTCCGCCTTTCTCTAATAGACTACGTACCAATTGCTTGATACCATGTGCATTGGTTTCGAATGGGTGCAAAAGGGTTTCTGGGTATGGTGACGGAAGCAAGCAACGGAAGTGGCGAATTGTAACTCCAAACAAAACCGGTTTTATGCTCTTTAAAGTAATTCCTTTTCACCTAAACAACAATATTTGTCAAAATTTCATTGGCTATAAAATCTTTATCATATACTCTTCTGAAAAACAGCTGCCAGATTTATTTAAAATATTTGAATCATTTTACACTTAACAAAATAGCCTAAAATCTTAAATACCAATTAAGCCCCTCAAGCTTAATTAATTCATTTACCTTAGTAAACACTTAGGAAAAATCTCCAAAAATCACAATAATTCGCTTTAAATATATTTTCTGACATATAAAAATTTCAAACCCAAAAACATTATTTAATTGCCTTAAATAATTTAAACCCAAAATTAACTATTTTCTCTCATAAAAAATTCATAATAAATCCACAATCACTTAGAAAATTATGAAACTTGAAACTCACTTCTAAAATAATGTTTTTGACCATATAACATAAACGCGACTCATTTGGATGTCATTTGATAGGTTTTCTAATCCAAACATATCATAAAATCTATATTAAACCATATAAATCATCAATAAGCATATATATCCATTTTAACAAACATAATATGAAATATTATTTGCAAACATAGTTCGGATCTACTTGAAACCGAAATCATTATCAAAAGTGAGATGTAAACTAATTATTCACCTTGGTTTGATTATGAATGTTTAGATTTGGATTAAGGTTGATTTCCTAAGCTTTTGATCTTGAATCTCCTAGCTTTAATCTTTGGTTTCCCTTCTCTTTAATAGTTGGCTGCACCCTTTAGGTTTTTATCTAGTTTGTAGATGCAAATGAATGAATGAAGTGGAGAAAGAGAGGGTTTTAGGATATAAGATAAGGCTCTTCCTATTTTGCCCTTCTAATTTTTCTTCTCCTTACCTCAAATTTTAATTACTTATTTTAGTTCATTTATAAGGCACGACTCAAGTTTAATTATCAAATCTCAACCTCTTAACCCTCTACGTAATTTAATTAATTTATCTAATTAAATGTCTAAATAATGTTAACTAAAATTAGGGTTATTATAGACTCCCCTCCTTAAAGAATTTCGTTCTCAAAATTACGATAAGGTACCCACAATAATCAAACATAAAGGTAAAACATATCATTAAACAAGTCGGGATAGGTGTCTCTAATCTTGCTCTTGGTTTCTTAAGTATAGTCTCTCTCGTCGTCACTCCACTGGATTTTGACTAATCTGACTGTCTTGTTCCTTAGTCTCTTCTCATCTCTCGTAACTATATGAACTGGTGTTCTAACTATAGTCATAACTAGTCCACTACTTGATCCTCTAACATAGTCGGTGTAATAGTAGTCTCTGAATCTCGAATACACTTCCTTAGATGAGAGATATGGAAAACATTGTGGACTTCTGCCAAACTTTTCGGTAACTCTAATTTATATACGAGTTTCCCGATCCTTTCTATAATAGGAAATGGTCCAACGAATCATGGTGCCAATTTTCCTGATTTTCCAAATCTGATGACATCTTTCATCGGTGATACTTTGAAGAAAACGTGATCTGCAGTTGAGAACTCTAAGTCTTTCCGTCTCTTATCAGCATAACTCTTCTGCCTAGACTAAGCTTCCTTCATTCTAGCCCGAATTAACTCAATCTTTTCTACAACTTCTTTAACCAAATTTGGACCAAGAATTAATCTATCCCCAGTCTCTAACCAACAAACGAGAGATTTTCATGGTTTTCCATACAAAGCTTCAAATGGTGCCATCCCTATACCAGTCTAATAAATGTTGTTATATGAAAACTCGATTAAGTGTACATGGTCTTCCCATGATCCTCCGAAATCTAGCACACAAGCTCTTAACAAATCCTCTAAGACTTTGTTAACTCTCTCTGTTTGCCCATCTATCTGCGGAGTAAGCGGTACTCAAATTGAGCTTGGTACCTAAAATCTCCTGTAGACTCTTCCAGAACTCACCAGTGAACAATGAATCTCTATCACTTACTATACTACTAGGAATTCCATGCTGTCTAACTATATTCTTCATGAATAACTTAGCGAAATCCGGTGTTGTTACGGTCGACTTAACAAGTATAAAATGTGCACTCTTAGTCAACCTGTCCACTATAACCCAGATATTATCATTTCCTCTATTCTATCTTGGCAATCCGTTTATGAAATCCATTGAGATAGAATCCCATTTCCAGACTGGAACATCCAAAGGCTAAAGTAATCCACTCAGTTTCTAATGTTTAGCTTTTACCTGTTGATAGTTCAAACACTGCCTCACCCATAAGCCTACATCTCTCTTCATACCTTCCCAGTAGAAACTCCTTTTCATATCCTGATACATCTTAGTTCCCCTTGGATGAATCATAAATTTTGATCGATGACATTATCTAAGGACCTCCTTCCTTAGGCTTTCTACATTCGGGACACACAATCGTCCATTCTTTCTCAACCACCCTCTCTGGTCAAGACTAGAATCCTTCAGATCATCAATACCGATTCCGGCCTCTAGCCTTCTAATCTTCTCAGCTAACACTAGGTCATCTTTCTGCTTAGATGCAATTCTTTCGATCATCATCAGTCAAACTTCTAAACATGATAACATGGCAATTTCTGAACTAGAACTGGCCTCAGATCTCCATTGTACTCCGCATGTAGTCAATGCTTCTAAATCTTTCCACTCAGCTATCATTGTCAATACTGCATTCTGATGTTTTTTGCTAAAAGAATCTGCAACCTTATTTCCCTTTCCTAATGTGTACTCAATACCAAAGTCGTATGCAGCTATGAACTCTAACCATCTCTATTGTCTCATATTCAACTCCTTCTGAGAGAATAAATATTTTAGTGACTTATGATCTGTAAACAGCTTGAATCTTTCTCCCCAAAGGTAATGTCTTCACACCTTCAATGCGAAAATTACCGCAGCTAATTCCAAATCATGAGTTGGATATTTAACTTCATGCGGTCTGAGCTGTCGAGAAGCATAGGCAATCACTTTACCTCTCTGCATTAACACAACTCCTAATCCTGTTTCACATGCATCCATGTATACCACTAAGTCCTTATTCGCCTTTGGAATAACTAACACAGATGCATTAGTCAATAAATGTTTCAATTTCCGGAATGCCTCCTCACACTTATCAGTCCAAGAAAGAGTTTAGTCATCGGTGCCGCTATCCACGAGAAATCCTTAATGAATCTCTGGTATTAGCCAGCTAACCCAAGAAAACTCTTTATCTCAGTCAATGTCTCGGGTCTCTTCTAGTTATTCACTGCCTCCACCTTAGCGGATCTACTAACAACCTTTTCTTTGAGACTACATGACCAAGAAAATTCACTTTCTTCTTCCAAAAGTGGCACTTCGAAAACTTTGCCTTCAACTGATGCTGTCTCAATGTCTCAAGCACTATCCAAAGATGAACTTCAAGATCTCTATCATCCTTGGAATATATCAATATGTCGTCTATGAATACTAATACAAATCTGTCTAGATGCTCCCAAAAGATTCTATTCATCAAGTCCACGAAGAATGTTGAGGCATTAGTTAGACCAAACGGCATCACTAACCATTAGTATGATCCATATCTGGTCCTAAACGCTGTCAAAGGAATACTATCCTCTGCTACTCTAAGTTGATAGAACCCTGTTGCCAAGTCCAATTAAGAAAATACTTTGACTCCACTCAACTGGTCGAACGAATCGTTAATCCTAGGTAACATATATCGATTCTTTATCATCTTCTCATTCATCTTACGATAATCGATATACAACCTCAACGATCCATCCGGTTCCTTAACAAATACTACGGCTGCTCCCCAAGACGAACTGCTTGGTGTGATAAAATTATTACATTCTAGATCCACCAACTATACCTTTATCTCCTTCATCTCGGTAGGTGTCATCTACTTGTCGGTCTACTCACAGGTTCATGCCCTGGTACTAAATCTGTCCGAAACTCAATGGCTCATTTCAGCGGTAGTCCTATCATAGGCTCAAAGACATCTGCGAATTCTCTAACAAAGGAAACTCAGTTCAACTCATCTTCTTCGTCCATAACATCCAACAAAGCATTAATCTCAAAACTAGGGTTTTCTACGGAGTATATAATCCGATCACTACAACTAGAGTGTCTAAGTGATATTTTCCTATAATGGAAAAATATCCTAGCATCGTACTTACTTAACCAATCCTTACCCACAATAATTCCAAACACTACGAAATCAAATACGTGCAAACTGCAAGCAAATATATGGTCTAACAATTCAAACTCTAACTGGTCACATCTCATCCCAAGCATCGCGTATCCTCCTATCGAATTCACAACCCTTAAGGATGTAACTGGGTATGAAGGTTCTAGGTTAAGCTTATCTACCAAATAATGAGATATAAAAGAATACGATGCACCAGTATCAAATAGAACTCTAACTGACATGCCATGAATCAAAAGTGTACCTCCCAACATAGCTTTTCCCTTCTCCTCTGCTGTTGGTCTTGATGTAGCTGGTTCCAAGGCAAACACTTTGCCCTTTCCATCCCTGGCTGGTTCCTTGCACTGGTTCTTATAATGTCCAATCAGATCACAGTTGAAGCATTTCGTTCCTTTCTTGTCAGCGGCCTTCTTTGCTTTGCCTGTCCGACGCTCGTGAGCAAAATGTCCCTTCTTGTCGCACTTGCAGCAAACTACATCGGCCTTCCCTTTCTTGGCCGCTCCTCCTTTCTGAGCTCCTTTCTTATGGTTAAACTTTCTTTCCTGGTTCTTCCCACCTTGAGTTTCCACTGCTTTGTTACCATTAAAGAAAGCGAGCATCTCCTCATTCCTCAAAGCCATCTCAACAACTACATCGCACAGATCCCTAATGTGTGGTTAAGTTCTTTAGCAAGCTTGGGTCTCAATCTGCAGATGAACTTCTCATTTCTTTTGATAACCGTATCAATCGTAGCATACCCATGTCTCGATAATTCCTCAAATCTGGTAGCACACTCGAGCACTGTCATGTCTCCCTGCATCAACTCAGCAAACTTCCTGAGCAGAGTTGACTTGGCGATCTCCGACATGAATCTTTCCTCAAACCTCCTTCTGAATTCCGCCCAAGTCATAGCCACTTCAGCTACTCCTACCGTAACACTGTTCCACCAGTACAGTGCTGCTCCTTGCAACTGTCTAGATGCCAATCTCTTTTTCTTCTCATTGTTAAGTCCTAAATCAGCAAAAATCCTCTCACAATGAAGTAACTAATTCTCCACTTCAATTGCATCCTCAGTGCCGATAAACGGCTTCCCTCCAAGCCTAGCATAGTCTCTGCTTAGTACTGCATAATTATTGACCACCGGAGCTCCCTAATTTCCTCCTCCAGCATTTCCTCCGACTAATCTCGTAGCAGCTCCAACTTGCATCATATTGACGAAGAACTGATACATAGCTCCCATATCAACTTGCAGTGCTCCAGCACCCACATTAGCAGCTTGTGCCCGACCTGGATTCCTTCTAATGTTTGGTCTGGCATTTCCATTGATGGTAGTGCTTCCTCCATCAAGGTTAACTCTTCCATTCCTAGCATCCATATCTTACTTCCTTTAAATCTGCATTCAAGTCTTTGTAAGATACAGAAGAATAGCCTAAGAGAGATAAGAGAATAGAGATAAAGCGTATACTTATATATAGCAAATAAAAGTACGTTACAATAATGTTATCACATACCCCAATCTTTTCTCTAATTCCCTAGGATTATGTTTTCAAAAACCATTTTAAGTTTAAAATTTCTTTTAAGTTTTCATAAACCTATGCACAGATACCAAGTTGTCACATCCCCTATTTTAAGGCCCGAAGCTAAGGGCTATAAATGTTGCAATCATCTATAGTATTAACTTCCGGTGACAAAATACGGTAATGTTAATGGTATCCATAATATCAGAAGCACATGAATATGAAATAAAATCAACACATATTTCAAAAACAGTTTTTCTGATTACATTTCAAATCAATATTTCATATTCAATTACATAATCCCAAAACGATTCCCAAGTTTTGATCAAATAATATTATTACAAATTACGCTAAGAGCCACATACGAAGATGCCCCTTTGGATGATCAGAGTACTAGATAGATAGACATATCAGTCATAAATACATCATAGCAGAAATAATACTAAATAACTCCTCCATAGCTAGCTTTACCTCTTGCACATATTCGGAAGCTTATTCGTCCAACCTACTAAACCTGAAAAGTCCTTAACTCTCAATCAATTTTGAGCACCTGAGAGTTTAAGGGGAAAACATAAACTTCGAGTCAGACATAAAGCCTGGTGTGAATAATTCTATTACATCTCGGTTTACGGATATTAAGTGAAACCACGCCGTTTAGCGGAACGGGGTTCCCCTGCACTAATGTCCTTTTAAAATCATATCTTTTGCAAATCAAAATACTGCAATCAAACTGATTATAACAACAATTGCAATAATAAATATGCATATAAGTTAGGTAATCAATGGACTATCTGTCCGAACATTATAGTTTTCTTGGCTAACTATTAATCACTGGCTGACTCTGGCCTATCAGACATAATAAATATTCTAACTTTTGTTAGATACAATACTAGACGATCTGTCCTTAACTTATTTCTCCAAGGGTCAACTGATCCTAATGGTTTTGAAGGCTCACCAATAACCTACCTCTACTCTATGTATTCCTTTTTGTGTGTAACATCATCTTAGTCTTACCTATGACAAATCCCTACACACTAGAATTTTGAATTTATATTAGCTAGGGGCTACTAGCTAAAGTATAGGGCGCGACCCTACACCAGTCGCATCTGGTTTTCTAATATCTGAGTCATATACTTAAGGGTAACTACCTTATTCAATTTTCCTTGAAAACATTTCTTCCAAATTGATTTAATCCTTTTAAATCATACTTTAACAAGGAAAATATACTCATTGCTTTCTCATAAAATCTATGCCATGGTATATGCTTTACACAAAACAATGTTGATGAAATCTAAATCAATGGGATTATCTATCCCTTCAAAATAAGTTAAAGCCCCTTTTTAACTTAGAAAACTTTAGGCCATAAAGCCAAAATAACATCTTTGAAACCATTGTTTAAAACCTAAAACAATCCTTTTTTAAATCATAGAAAGCATTCCTTTCGAAATCATTGCTTAAAACCTTAGACATCCTCTTTCGAAACCATTAAACATATCTTTCAAAAGCATTGGAAACGTTCTTTTCGAAACACTTAAAACATACCTTTCGAAACGCTTAAAACATACCTTTCGAAATGCTTAAAACATACCTTTCGAAAGCATTGGGTTTAAGTAAGGATTTGTGGAAATATAGCTTCGAAACCATTTAAAAGTATTTCTTTTGAAATCATTGGTTTTAATGTTTAATATAACTATAAGGTCAAAGGAAACATAAGCGAAAGCATCACTTTCGAAAGCATCACTTTCGAAAGCATTGATCTCAAGTAAAAGAATTAAGAAAGTGAGCACTTTGAAACTACCCTTTCGAAACCATTGCCTTTGAAACTATTGGTAAAAGCGGCTAAGACACTCCTTTCGAAAGCATTGGGAAGGTGGCTTCAATATTAAGAAGACGAAAGCCTTCCTTCCGAATACATTATTTTAAGGTTATAAAGAAAAGCGGCCTCTAACCAATGCGAAAGGTATAAATATGGTAGCTAGGGTATCGTAGGGGTTCAAAAGCGGCAACCCTTTCGAAAGCTTCTTTTTAAAAACTAAGGCAGGTTAATGTATTCGAAAGCTAATAAAAATGGCTTCAAACCTTTCGAAAGCATGCTTCCACCACCATCCATTCCTTCCGCCTTTCTCCAATACACTACGTACCAATTGCTTAATACCATGTGTATTGGTTTCGAATGGGTGCGAAAGGGTTACTGGGTATGGTGACGGAAGCAAGCAATGGAAGTGACGAAGTTGTAATTTGAAACAAAACTGATTTTATGCTTTTTAAAGTAATTCATTTTCACCTAAACATCAATATTTGTCAAAATTTCATTGGCTATGAAATCTTTATCATATACTCTTCTGAAAAACAGCTGCCACATTAATTTAAAAAATTTGAAACATTTTATACTTAACAAAATAGCTTAAAATCTTAAACACCTATTAAGCCCCTCTTGCTTAATTTATTTATTTACCTTAGTAAAACATTTAGGAAAAATCCTCGAAAATCATAATATTCGCTTTAAATTTGTTTTCTAACATATAAAAATTTCAGACCCAAAAACATTATTTAATTGCCTTAAATATTTTAAACCCAAAATTAACTATTTTCTCTCATAAAAAATTCATAATAAATCCACAATCACTTAGAAAATTATGAAACTTGAAATCCCTTCTAATTTTTTTGACCATATATCAAAAACGCAACTCATTTGGATGTCATTTATAGGTTTTCTAATCCAAAAATATCATAAAATCTATATTAAACCATATAAATAATCAACAAGCATATATATCCATTTTAACAAACATAATATAACATATTATTTGCAAACATAGTTCAGATCTAGTTGAAACCGAAATCATTATAAAAAATGAGATGTAAACTAATTATTCACTTTGGTTTGATTAAGAATGTTGAGATTTGGATCAAGGTTGATTTCCTGAGCTTTTGATCTTGAATCTCCTAGCTTTAATCTTTGGTTTCCCTTCTCTTTAATAGCCGGCCACACCCTTTAGGTTTTTATTTAGTTTGTAGATGCAAATGAATGAATGGAGTGGAGAAAGAGAGGGTTTTAGGATATAAAATAAGGCTCTTCCTATTTTGCCCTTCTAATTTTCCTCCTCCTTACCTCAAATTTTAATTACTTATTTTAGTTCATTTATAAGGCACGGCTCAAGTTTAATTATCAAATCTCAATCTCTTAACCCTCTACATTATTTAATTTAATTTATCTAATTAAATGTCCAAATAATGTTAACTATAATTAGGGTCATTACAACGCCACAACCTTTCATCACTGATTCTTTGTTTACTTTGCTTATGTTCACTTTCCACTTACCTTATTAGAACCTTTGGCAGTCTCTAGGGAAACAGTTATTTCATCCATTCCTATCTCGATGGAAGTTAATACTTCCATTCCCAGATATAGAGGTTGTGCTTTTATAGCTTATGTGCATATTTTACTTTA
The DNA here is from genome assembly GCA_030737815.1 of Allium fistulosum. Classification (NCBI taxonomy): domain Eukaryota; kingdom Viridiplantae; phylum Streptophyta; class Magnoliopsida; order Asparagales; family Amaryllidaceae; genus Allium; species Allium fistulosum. The sequence continues at coordinate 908,506,884 of CM060903.1, forward strand.
TACATCATGTTTATGTAACTCAATATTATTTTAATTAATATATATGTTTTCATGATTTTATATTTATATATATATTTTTAGGCATGGTACCCTACATGTCAAAAATTATGAAGAAGGTTAGATAGTTTGCTAGCCTATGGAGGTATAAAAAGAGAATAGGAGAATCATGATTGGACAAGGAGATTGCCTAGGAGGAGCGCTCTAAGGCAAGGTGAAAGAAGATTTCATGAGGAGGAAAGGTGTGGTCGTGTTTGGTGGTTCGTCTTCATCTCATGTGCGTAGGGAGAAGTGGTCTCCAAAGAGAGAAACTGATAAGCCTGCTTCTAAATGCCATTAAATGCACACCCAACCACTAATGCCAGAAGGTCGTGGAAGGAGTCCACGATGAGATAATAGTCCTTGTTATTGTAATCATTTATCCAATTCTAAATCCAATTATGCTTCTCTTAGTACAAGGTCTAGGGCCATCGTTCCTTCACACACTTCACCAGCTCATACAGTTTTCGAAGGCTAGTTTGACTTGAGTGCTATTCAGAAGGTACTTATGATTTTGAATGTTGCTGGTTGGCCAAGTCATGTTGCATTCCAAATGGAGGATTTGACAAGATAACTTAGGAAGAGTAAAGAGGTTGACACAAAAGGATCTCAAAGCAGTTGATTCTCGCTTAAGGCACCATGATATGGAAATTGATTGGCTTAAAGAAGAGAACCGATGGTTCGCTTTGATATACTTTTGAATCTCATAAGTAATGGGATTGGTTTCTAGTTGATCTTAAAAGCAATAAACTTAGTTTCAAGTTTTTTGGGATTCATGGTCTTACCGTAAGCCGGACGACTCCAAATCTTAAGAAACTTAAGATTGGGTCTCCTCCCAGTTAGGAATAGCAATAGGATGGGTTGGAAGTTTTTTCTACCCCAACCCGCCTTGGATTTTTTAAACCCCGCCCAAGATCCGCCCCGTAGACCCGGTGTGGGTTTGGATTTTCGCCCTCGACCCGCAATTCGTATGGGTCAAAGTAGATCTGTCCCGCCTCAAGACCTAATGAGGCTCTATATATTCATTTAAAATTTTGTTAAGATGCACATTTTTTTAAATTTGTAATAGAGAGTGTCACTAAAAAGTATACTAAATATAAATAAAAATTTGTTTTCAATGACAAAATAAGATAATGGAAATGTACAGTAAAGGTTAGAAAAACTATGCATATATTATTGCATAATTGTTAATGATGCAGCATAATACTATCAAATCATATAACTTGTTGAATGAAAGATTACAATATCAATGTGATAATCACTTATGGCTAAAAAGATTTATGAATTATCATTATAATAATAAAGCGATTTTATTAGATCTAAGTAGTGCGAGACGGGTTGGGACGGGTCAGCCAAGCCTCGACTCGACCCTAGACCCAAAACTCTTAAGAATGGATAAAGGATCTACCTGCCCTAATAACCCAATTGGGCGGGTCTTGACGGGTCAAAACAGTGGCGGGTCTACCGGATTTAGACCCTAGACCCGCCTCATTGTCATCCCCACTCCCAGTCCATATTTCATATGGAGTCTAAGGTACGGATTTGGATGGAAATAAATTCAACATATATGTTGTTGTCTCTGGTGCTTATCCCCCTAAAAAATAGGCAACTCAGCATCACTCGTCGTAGGTCAAACCATGACTAACAATGTTCGATTACATCTTTCCGAAAAACCGTTGTGTTGTGTAACACCCCGAAAAATTTAAATAATAATATGGGTGAAATGTAATCTTACATAAAAGGACAAAATACTAAATTTTCACAAACGTTAGAACTAGGCCACATGACCTATTCCATTGTGTTTGGAATGTCGTTTACAGATAGAAACATATATAACTTCTTAAAATTGATAAAAATGGGTCAAAATTAGCAAAAACTAAACCCAGTGGCATTTATGTAATTATTAATTTTTGGATTTAACCCAATAACCTTAGTTTTCAACTATAAATAAGACCCTAACTCTCATGCCTCTTCATTCTAAATCCTAACAGCCGCCTTTCTAATTCTATATGCTCTTTTCTTGTTCTTTCTCCTTCAAACTTCTTAACCTAAACCCCAATTTCTTAAATCTCATATTCAAATTCTAAATAAAAACAAAACAAAATCAAATAAAAAGAGAGGGAGAGAAGTAATGAATCAAAGAGTGGAAGATCCAAACCGAAGAAAGAAGAAATAAAATCAACAAACTAGGCAAAGGAGAGAAGCAACGGATTCGAATCAAATTAGAAGAGGAATTTCTCCCAACAACTCTTCAAGGTGAATGGATTTATCTACGAAAAGTTTATTTTGTAGATAAGCAATTAATTTTCATTTACATACCTTATTAGGATTAAAAATATGATTTTTACTCTTGAATCAATGTTTCTATTTATAAATACTTATGAATTGGAAGAACTGAAAACCTAGGTAATGAACTAATAAGAATATTCATAGTAATTTGAGACAGAAGGGTAAACTAAATTGAAATTACGTCTAGTTTGTAAATCTATTTTATGGAATAAGTTTGGAGTAATAGAATACATTCCTTTGAATTTACCTAGAAATTGACGCTGTTAATTTTAAATGCACATAGAAGATTTACTAAAATACATATAGATAATCGATTTAAAACACGTAGAAAATTTAATAAAATATTATATATGATTAATGAAACAAGACTACTTGGAATTGTGTAGAATCAATAATGAAAAACTATAGTTAAACACTATTAAAAATGAAACTAACATGTATATTTGAATCTATGAAGAAGATGAAAGAAATAAAAAAAATTTAATCAAATTTGGAAAATTCATAACCAGCTGTCTGAAAATTTAACCATATGTCTGAATTCATTCCCAGATGTCTAAATTTCAAACAGTTCGAAACAGAAATGAGACAGTTCAAAAATGACCTAATTCAGACGTCAGAATTCTTATTCAGACTTCTAAAATCAAAATCAGCTGTCTGAATACCTGTAACAAAATTTTATATAAGAGAGTTAGACATTTGAATTATTTTTCAGATGTTTGAATTATCTCAGCAAGCCCAGGTTTAAACTAGGTCTGGTATGGGTCAGGTAGGATGGATCGGGGAAACTTGTTCCCACTTCTTGTTTTTTAGGAGTTCACGCAGTTGAATGAAGTCATGTAGCAAGCTGGAAACATATCACACTTGGTGAAGTCCTACGTAGCCGGTCCTAGCCGCCTATTGGTGGAAGCTGGAAAGAGATGGTGGAGAAATTCGTCATAATAGGAATCGTTTATCCTACAAAGGGTTGGAACTATTAATCTGCTCTTGAATGCTACTTGTGTAATGGTATAGAGCGTAAGATACATGCACTAACGAAAAGATTTTATTGGGAATGTTAACCTAAAAGATTGTATTGAGATTGTTAACCAGAAGGTTATATTTGGATTGTTAACCCAAAAAATTATATTGGGATTGTTAACCCGAATGTGTAGGTTTAGCGTGGTGAGCTATACTTGGTTATGTGTAACTCAAAATGTTAACTCAGTATATGAATAGGTGGTCATACGTTAGAGATGTTTCTAGGAATTATTCCATTGGCATGCATCTGTGAGTGGAACCATTCATAATAAAAATGGAATTCAATCGCATTAGGGATAGTCAAGCCATATTATGAAAGTATAGTCCCCTGTATATATAGAACACGCGCATTAAAGAACACCCTTAGGTGTATATTATAACTGAACTTTAAATTATTTGTCCACATCATATCACTAGTGATATAATTCACTCACCAGACTTTGTTTGGCCCCCTCCATTTTTCCCTCTCTGAATCTATCACAGGTAGACCCGTCAAACGGGTCGGGTCATAATAGGTCGGGTCAACATTGACCCGACCCATTTTATGACCCAACCCTTTTAATACATTTATTAAAAGGGTCAATATGACCCAACCCGTTTCATATATGGGTCAACCCATTTAACCCATTTAAAAAAATCAAAAAGTGAAAATATAAAAGAAAAGTAAAAAACATCCAATGCATAATAAAAAGCTAAGACAATAACACAGACTGCAATGTTAAATAACATAGTAAAAGTAATAAACTAGAGGGCATAAAAATACAACATCAACAGAAGTCATCTTTGAAGCAGAGAAGATACCAGTAATACAAAGAGAGAGAGAATCACTACCAGTAATACAAGTAGAGAAGATACCAGTACCTAAACAACAGAAGTTAAACATGTAATCTGAGCGATCAAGCAATCTGAAAAAGTGCTATGTTGCTAAGGCACTGTCTAAATAATATTAATGAAGCATCAACTGCTACACAAGGCTACATTTACATTATTATATCAGAGATTTTATTTGGGAAATGGTGACAGAAGTGAAAACAGTAACAAAGTTTTCAAACATACAAACATCACTTTTGAAAATTTGATATGATTTCCTCATTCTTAACTGTTATAATAAAAGAATATGCCACCGAAACACAAAATATATTCTAACTTAAACTCCCTAATCCACTGAAATATGCCCACGAGTTTACCTGGTAATCACAGGAAAGATAAGACTACAATTTCCTCTTCTCTACATCAAACCTCGAAGGTGAAGAAATATGCAGTTATAATAAAAGAATCATCACACTTCACAAGTAAATACCACACACAAGAAGAAGAAGAATAAAAAAAAGATTGAGCTATGGCCATGTCGTCGTCCTCGCCTTTTACAACTCTCCTCCCTCTGAATTACAGCAGGCAGTTGCCTACCAAGAAGACAGGCAAATTCTTCCGCCTCATGTGCAGTGCATCCATGCAAACAGAAGAAAAAGCAGATGCAGCAGAGAATAAGTATGAAATTCACTTACTTTTAAACTTATTGCATTGATGACAAGCAATTCCTTCAATTTAATTTGTTTGAAGTGGAATCCAGGAGCAGAGATAAATGGGAATTAGGGAAGCTGGCACTCGTAGCTGTGACTGCTGGAGTATTGATAATAGGAACTCCGCAAGAAGCAATGGCTGCCAAAAGTGGAGGCAGAGTTGGTGGTCAAGCTTTCCGATCGTCTGCTCCTAGAAGTTCTGGTCCTAGAATCAACAATTCTAGGTAACATACACATTATTCATACTAATTCAGTTTATTCAGTGGTCCATATTACAAATTTACAATGATGTTAAATATTAGTTCACCTTAGACATTTCGTTTCTAGATGTTAAAACTTTAAATACCATTAAAACTTTACATACTCAAACTAAAATACCCAGAACAGCATTGAAACTTTACAAAACATAGCAAGTGATTTAAGAAAACATAAGATAACAAAAAACCTGAAAACAACCCTTGTTTCCAGATCTAACCGCTGGTGAACTTGGTAACAACCTTTGTACCCTCAGACACAGCATGTTCTGCAAGCTCGCCAGGAAGAACAAGACGAACGGAGGTCTGAATCTCATCTGAAGTGATGGTAGGCTTAAATCAAGCGAGAATCTTAAGGGAGGAGAGTGAGAACCCACACAAACTGTAGCGAGAGCGAGTTCCTGGATCGAGCGATTTTTATTTTGAGAGAGAGATGCGAGAGAGAGATGCGGAAGTTTTGCAAGAAAGGGGCGACGAAATTTAGGAATGTAGGGTTTTGATGGGAAGAGGGTAAAGAGGGTTGAATTGTTTTTTTACTGACTGAATGGGTATTGACCCACTATAAAAAATAATTGAATTGGGTTAGACCCGACCCTATTAAATTTGGGTTAGAAGGGTTGGGTTGGATTTTGACAGCCCTAATCACAGGTGATCAGAGTAGTAAGTGACGTAGGTGAGGCAAGGTGCATGGAGGAGGCGACCTAGTGCTCCAAAGATACATTTATTATTAGTTGCTCTCCATGTACTTTATATTTTATTATGTTATTTCTATCATATAGACTGTTATGTATTTGCCATTTGGAGGCATTATTGTATGGACCACATTTAATTGAGACTGCTATCTAATTTAGTTATTCTCAATATTTATATTTTACTTTCTTCCACCATAAGATCTGAAAGTGTAGAATGTTCTAAATTTGTAATTGTTTTTGTATCATGTAACATTCTAAAATCCCGACGACTCGTACTTTTTGGCACGACGCGAGTTCAAACTCTACTTTGGGCTTTGGATCGATGTGTCTAGAAGTATGGGTTGTTACATGTTGCAGAATATAAGGAGGAGTGACTTGAGAAATAATCCCATTATTTTTAAGGTAATGTTGTAGTTCAAAATCTAAATAATCTCCACCTCGATCGGTCGAAGTATTTTGATTTCTTGGGTTTTTGATTTTCTACTTTGGTTTTATATTCATCAAATTTTTCATTGATTTCAGACTTGCGTTTCATAAGATACAAATACCTTTATCTAGAGAAATCATCGATGAATGCGACGAAGTAAGTGGAGCCAGGTTTGGTTGATGTTGATATATGGGCATATATATCAGTGTGCGCGAGTCCTAAGAGTTCATTAACTCGTTCATTACTCCCATAGAATGGAAGTTTGGCCATATTTCCTTTAAGACACAATTCGCACGTTTCATTAGATTTAAAATCCAATGAAGGGAATAAATCTTCATTACTCACTTTGCGTAACTGTTTTTCTCTAATATGGCCAAGTTTACAATGCCAAAGGTAGTTGTCCTTAATATTTCCATTAGATGCATTAACTAAATTATTAACCATAGCAAACACAAAATTACTAATTAAAACATAAACATCATTACTTAAAGTACCAAATACAATTGTTTTATCACCATAAACAATGTTCATAACATTATTTTTCATGACAAAACCATAACCAACTTCTGTCAAATGAGAAATATAAATGATATTGCATAAAAAGTTTCGTACAAAATAATAGCAATTCAAGAATATTCTGTGTCCATTTGCAAGAGTATAAGTATAGTCTCTAACTTAGGCAGCAGCAACAATTGCTCCATTTCCAACTTGATGCTCTAATGCATTTCTCGCAATTGGACGACGGTTCATAAGTCCATATAAAGAATTACAAATGCAAGTTCCGAATCTGATATACAAAACCCAAAACTTAGTAGTTATAGATAGACTATCTACCATGAACGCACCTTTAGTGGAGTCAGACTCCATCTTTTCTTTAAGCATCTTCAAATATTTAGGGAAGTTTTTCCTCCAATGTTCCTTTTCTAAGCAATGGTGGCATTCACCTTTCTCCTTCTTGACATTCACTCCCTTTTTTTAATTTACCTTTTAACGAATGTTTCCTCTTCTTAGAATTCTTATTCTTGTAAGAGGATTGACCTTTAACTACAAGGACCGAACTAGTATCCTTTCCAAAGCCACTTTCAGGTGTCCTTAACATTTAAGGAGCTTGTCGATGGTGCAACTTACGCCATTCATATTATAATTTAGTATGAATGGATCAAACTGAGGTTTCAGTGATCCAATGATAAGGACTACTTGTAGTTTGCGGTCTAGCTTAGTTCCTAACTCAGCAAGCATATCTATGTACCTAATCATATTGAGTACATGGTCTTGGACCGATGTTCCCTTACTCATTCTTGAATGAAACAATTTCCTGAAGATCTCGTACCTCACAGAACAAGAGTTCTCACTATACAACTTTTGTAGGTGATTGAATATGTCATGCACATTCATGTTCTCATGTTGTCGTTGGAGTTCATGACTCATGCTCGACAACATGTAGCACTGTGCAATGTCACAGTCAAGGGTCATATAGGCGTTGTGTTCATCTTGGGTCGCGGTTTGAAGGTATTTTTAGTTAGGTGCATCAAGGGCATGACTGAGTTTCTCAGCCTTAAGAGCCATTTTTACATTCCTAAGCCAATCATTATAGTCTGCCCCCTTAAGAGCGTTCTTCTCTAAAAACATCTTCATAATTGCCATTATAACTATGTAAATTTAAATTAAGGGTAGATTAGACTTAGTTGCATGTATTCTTAAAATTATAAGAATGGTTAAATTTATTTATTTTTCTAATAAGGCTCCCCAAGATGTGACGTATCTCTAAAATTCCAAAGAGATATAGGATTTTTCACAAAATTCCTCTAAAGGAGTTAGGACATATTTACCATGTAGACACAACCTTGAGTATGCTTAACAAATTGTGACTATTATGAATAGTGGATAACACGTTATCAATTATATCACTTTTATAACTCCTAACTATACATAAACATTGCTCCTAATTTCCTTGTGACCTTGAGTGCGCTCAACAAACCACAAAGCATATTAGATACTCAATATCCATTATTTCGTGAGTGAATGTATCAATGTACATGACCCTTGAGTGTGCTCAATAAAGTCATTTACATTCACACACCATTCGAATGACATTCAAAATGGTATTAAAATCAAATGGTGTAGCTTGAGTGTGCTCAACAACTACACAACCATTCTTGTATTATTTTAAACATAAATAATGCAGAGAAACTTTTAAATTTAAACGATATAAAATTTCAATTTTACTTGGGTATTATCGATGTTAAGGAATATTAGTGTAAATGTACACATTGACATTAAATGTCTACATATATTCCTATGCATCTATATGGGCTTTATTTTTCATAGTAACTTTTAATATTAAATTATTTAATTTTAATAGCTAACAATTTATTATTTATTTAAATTTAAATTATTTAAATTTCAAATTTAAACTCTCTTAAATTTTGTTTAATATTCAAAACATCTTTGAATCATCATAACTATAACTAATTTAAACTCGTTTAAATTACAATTTTAAATTCAAAAACCAAATTTTGAATTTTGAATTAAAAACTTTATAATTCTAAATTTAAATTTATAGCACATTATAAATTATACTAGATAATTCAAAATATGAATATATATATATATATGAATTAACCATAAGGCTTTGTTTATAAGCATTACACCCAAAGGCAGATCGTGTTGAAACGACCATCGCATCGGCCAGGTAAGAGCCAAGGAATGGAGGTTACTGGTTACTGGTTACTCCAACCCCAAGCTTTAGTTTAAGCACTCTTTCCTTGGACACCGAGCTAACTTTGTCAATTCAATAGGATAGCCCTTAGAACATTGGTTAATAAAAAGCAATCTGGACTCTGATACCATTATTGGGATGAACAGGTTAGGTATAACCAAGAAGGGATCGATTTCAACAAAAATTAGATTATTTAAATTTTATAGATTTAAATTTGAATTTAATTTCTATTTAAATTTGACTATTTTGATTTAAAATATTTTAGTTTTTGTTTTGAATTATTTTCTATATAAGACTTTTGATTTTTTTGTTGTTTATTATTACTATTTGTATTTATTCTTTAATTTTGGTAAAAACCATTTATTCGTCGATCACACAATAAAATACATATATAATCACATATATATTTATTTATTTCAAACACACACACACACACATATATATATATATTAGGGTATTGGGATTTATACCTTAAATATATACAATCAATGCATATGCAACATATGGTCCTATATGTTACATATTAGAATTAATATATGCATGTATTCATTTGTATAATTAATTAAATATTGATGGCATATACATATACATATATATACATATACACACACACACATACGAGGAGCGTTCAATGACACTCCTATTTTGCAGCACCCCTATAGCCTCCTAATTTCCACCACACGTTCCAATTTAAATAATAGTTGTTTCTCTCTCTTCCATGTCATACTATTATTTAAATTGGAATGTATGATGAAATTCAGGGGACTAGAGGGATGTTGTAAAATAATGGTGCCACTGAACACTCCTCATATATATATATGTATATATGTATGTATGTATGGCAACTACTGTCAAAATAAAGTCTAGTCATAATTGAGCTTCCAATTTTACTTTCAAATCCTTTCTTATGAAAAAATGGAACTTACTAAAATACTATATTTCTATCACCCTCTGTATTATTAATTAAAATGGAATACACACATATGTAAGTGTATTTAGTAATTTTAATATAATATTTAATTTTGCTTATTCAGCCTAATCTATAAATGTGTACAAATCTAAATTAATTTTCAAAGCTTACTTAATTTAAATCTTTCCCTATATCATTTCAAATTGTTCCATTTAATCAATCTAAACTTATCAAAAGTAATTGCCTTGTATTTTGTTCTTCGTTCAAAACATGCATGTGTAGTCTACATATATGTATAAATAGAGAATAATAAATAAAATTATATATATGTGTGTGTGCGCACGCGCGCATGTGCACACAACATATATATATGATACATTATAACCTAATCAAAACAAAATCCAAAATTTGATTTTTATCTTATGCCATCGATCGTTCAATCCAATTATCCAACCAATACATTTAAACAATAATTGAAAACAAACAGTATATATAAATATTAAAGATTATACCTAGATTTAAAATCTTGAGTTAACACTTTAGATCTCTAGAGTTGACTCCAACCAAAAAGTCCTCTTTGTGCTTTAAGAGAGATGTGTAAAATCTTCCCTTGATGTTGTAGATCTAATTGCTTTTATAATTGTATGAATATGTTTAATGGAGGTTCATATAAAACCTTAGTTTTTCTTTTTATTTATACTCTTATCTCAAGTAGTTGCTAAGAGGGATATTTTTAGGGTTTCCAAACCCTAACCGTAGCCTTAATGGACTATTAGCCCTATACAAAACCAAGCAAGTTACTATTTAACTAACTAATTGTGGAACTGGCTAGCCCGCAGTGGAAGAAGTGGGTGGATTTCAAAAAATTTACCATTTTGGATCATTAATAGGCCCATGAAGTCTAAACATACTTAGAAATCTTCTAAGTTTTCTTTTAAATAAAATCTTTATTTTATTTTGATTTAGAAATAAAGTTTAAAATTTAAGTTAATGTGTATGTAAATTAGAGTATATCAAATATACTCCTATGTACATATTTGTGTGTAGCTGTAACTTATTAAATTTATTTAGAGAATGAAACTTTTCATTTCCTATCTCTTAACTTATTGAATTAATGAGGGGGCATAAATTTATTTAGATGGAGAGAGAAACCTGTCATTTATCTCTCTTTAATTAAATTGATTGATTATATGAATGTCATTAATTAGCAACATGTATATATGGCATGAATGTGAGTATAAACAAATATATATATTATAGTGCAAATTCCGTAAGAGCAACATATGATATGTGCTATTAATTGATGACAATTTTAGACATATAACTTGAAATAAATGGACAGTTAAACACATAAAGGAAATATGAGAAATAGATAAAGAGTAACAAAGATGATTGATTTAATTTCTCATTTGGTAAACTTAATTAATGTAGCATATAAATGACAATCAATTGGCATCATGATATAAGGATATAAACAATCAACAAAAAAAGTATGTATGTATTATTAACTAATTGTGTGTGTGTATATGTTTAATTATGTTTATATATTTATTGTTTAATGAATATTCCTCCAAATATACTAAATTAATTCAACCAAGTCAACTATTATCCATTCAAGATTTATTACCAACATGCAATGATCTGATTTAGTAAATCAATTTGAAAATAGATCTTAATCAATAAATCCAAATGTAACCAATATGTATATGTTAATAATTTAATGTAGAATCAAACATAGATATTTGTTATAAATTTTTTTTTGTCCAAAGTATATTTTGTATAATAATAATATTATGTTGATTCATGTTTATTTATACATAAATACAGTGTACATATATGTATGTGTGTGCATGTATACATAATATACATATATATATATATATGTGTGTGTGTGTGTGTTTAAAAATATTTTTATATGTATCACTAATGAATCCTTTAAAATTAATAAATCAACTCAACCAAATCGATTGTAATCAATTTAAGATTTATTACCAAACATGTAGTAATCTAATTTAGTAAAACAGTCTAATAACATATCTTAATCAACAAATCAAAATATAATTTATATGTATATGTTAATAAAAAAAATTCTTAAAACCTTTTAAAATATTTCAAAATTATTTTAACACACATACATATATATACGTATGCATTCACATATATGTATGAATCTTAAAGAAGAAAACAAAATTGGAATCAATGTAAACTATTATTAACAATAAAATAAAATAAATTAGATTAGAATAACAAGTTAATTGCCAGATCTATATTTTGATCAAAATCAATAGAAATTAACATAGAAAATCATGAATAGAAGTTATTAACTTCAAATGGAAACCAATTCTAATTATAACAAGTTATTCTACTTTAAGATCTATAATTGTATGCTTATAAGGGATAACAAATGCATATATACAATTTTCAAAATGAATTAACTACTGGATCTATAATATCGTGGGATAAATAAATAACTAATGGAATTTACCTTTGTTAATTTCCATTTGTCAACTTTCAATTCAGGTCATTTGTATATGTTAATTGATAAACATTTTATCAATCATATTAAATGCACAAATTTATCATTGTAAATAATTATAACATTATTTAGCATATGTTCTTACAGTATTAGAAAAGTTAAATGTTACCATTTTATTTTTCTAATAAGGCTCCTACTAGTCTTTTATGTTTCTCCAAACCCTAAGATGAAACATTGAAGTCTTTTGACTTCAATAATGGGTGTTAGGACTCGTTTGTCTTGGTATGCTGACCTTGAGTTTGCTCAACAAATCATAGCCCCACACGTCACTTAGCAGGTGGTGTGACATTTTGGCCGAATTTATCGCTTGCACATCTTTTAGGTAAAATCTAATTTTACTTATTATAAGCGGTACCTAGTGACAATTATTTACACCAATTCTCTTCGTCAAAACTATATCGCTTTGGATTTATGGAATTTGGTAACGGTCAAAATTCCAGTATCATCCACATTCAACTTTATAGTCCAAACACAAAGTCATTGGTTCAATAATAACAATTATTATTAACCGAAATGCTCTGGCCAGAGACCTTGACTTTGAGTTGACTTCAGTTGACCGTGATACTAACCTCATATAACAGAGGAGTCGAATCCTCTCGTGAATAGTGTTTCACTTCCAATGCTTCCACTCGACCCAACTATAGTCGTTCGATGGACGCCGTGCCACGATTTAACTATAATCAAAGTGGAGCTTCCATATTGAAGATCAATAGCATTCTTAAGTTGAGAGAAATGTGTAAATTAGTCACATCGATATTCCATGCTTGACCTTAGTTATAATACCCAACGGAATACTATCGAGTGAGTCATTCCATAGTTATCCAATAACTATCAGTACATAACCCTTGGTGCCCCCAGCAGTCATGAGTAATACACCGCCCAACATTTGGAGAGCATACTCTAGTCTCAATGGATACATCGATATCCAGTCTCGATGCATCTTGACTAGGAACATTAAAAATGGTATATTTGTTTGATTGTGATAAATTACTCGCGGTTACAACACTTTGTAACTACTATCACAAAACATACCATTTATGAAATATACTTTTAATTAAATTGATTAATTAATATAGCCACATTATATCAAGTATATAATAGAAATAAAATACCTTTATTTCGAACAAGATTGGTCAACGAGTTAGATATATGTAACAAATTACATAATTGCCCCTAGGGCATACCCCTAACTCTATCACTAATTAAAAACATTTAATATATCAAAAATTGCCCTAATTATTTTTAAAATATATTTTAAATATTAATTTAATAATTGTTTAATTATTTGAACCGTTTTAAATAATTATAAACTAGTTAATTAAAAAATATATTCACTATTTAAAAATAAGTCCAAATATTTAAAAAGTATTTTAGACAATCTTAAAACATAAAACATATATTTTGATTTAAATTAAGAACTATATATATGACAATTGCATATTTAATCGATTAAATTTAATTCCTCATGGTTAATAAATATCACCATTATATTCATTTTACCTCCATTAATTTTTTATAACAATTTATAAATTGACATATTCATAAATTCTACAACAGCACCAACACTTAGTAATGTTCGAACAATTCGAATATTAAAGTCTATGCGGATTATGCTGAAGCACAACAGTGGACTCGGTGTCAGGTGATTACTTATCATCTAGTTTTAAAATCCAATTTTATAATTAGTAGTGCGAACACCCTTAAGTAGCGATATAATGTGCAAGCATACATCTTTGTCAACATTATGTCACTAAGTCATCTAGAGTTTGGTTAATGACCAATGCTCTAACAACGTCCTAAGTTAATTTTGAAACTGACTTCGAAGTCAGTTGGTTCAATCCAATAACAATTATCGATTACCCATAATGCTTTGGCTAAAAGACTTTACAACTCCGTGTTGACATCCAACTAACCATGGCACTAATCCTCGGTGTTGGAGTAGAAAAATACTATCTTAATAGTGATTCACTTCATGTCTTTCAACCATACCCAAAGCTAGATGTAACAAAAGCCTATAATGTGTAATTATCTAGAATCAAAGTATAACCTATAGATGTAAGATCCATAGTACCCTTAAGTTAAGAGATCACCGCACATCATCACGTGAGATCTTTTATTTGACTTGCATACTTTAACCTATAAAAGACTCTTAGTTAGTCATTTCGTAATTGTTCCAACCAACTACGAGTACGTAACCTATTAGTGTCCCCAATAGTCATGAGTAGCACACTATCCAACATATAGACAATGTTATGTATACTAGTCTCGCGGGTGTATTGATATCCCATTTTCAATGCATCATCGATTGGAATATTTTAGGGTTAAGTGTTTATATTATTATCAATCTATAATTCATGTTTATAGATACTTTTGCAAATACAATCGATTAAACACTTTACTAGGGATTTTTAAATGTGTGGATTAAATGTATTCGAAACAATAAAAAATGACACGTTTATAGAAGTCAAAAACCAAAATCATACTTTATTTTGAATAAAATCATTTATAACAGTCTAGTTATATAATCAAAATTACATGATTGCCCTAAAGGCACATCCTAAACTCTATCAATTTTTACATATTATCCACAATTATTGTTAAACATTAGTAAATATGCCTTCATTTATAATGAGAGTATTTTGTTGCTTGTTTTATATTTTGTACTTTGTAGTTGTTATATTGTTCCAAATTCATATAACTTCTTTTTTATTTGGATAATTCTACAATAGTAATGTAGTTCTGTTTAAATAGTTTGCAATACACACACACACACACACACATATATGATAAATTGTTTTCTTGCATAATGTTTGAAAATCAATAATAGTAACGGTAATCCAAAAATCAATAATAGTAACGGTAATCCTATATGGAAATAATAATAAAAATATTTGTAATATGATTGGATTGTTGCTATTTATTTCCTATTTGTACTTTATCCGTTGAATCCATATGCAGGCTTATTGTTAATCTTGGGTGCTTGAGATGATCTTTATGTGTCCACAACCTACTTTTAAAGGATGTATTGAGTATACATACACCCTACTTTTTAAAGGTACTCGATTATTGTCGATACCCTACTTTTAAAGGGTACTCGATGGTCGAACTTCCTCCTTATGAGATGCTGGTTGGCATCTCTCATGGTAGCAAAATTACATTTCTTTAAGCAATAAGGTAGCGCGATATCATTCCCCTAAGTGACCTACCATGGTAGCATGATGCCATTTCCTCGAGTAACATCTTAGTCATATCCCGAGTTATTAGTTCTTATTGGGGATTAGCACTAACCAGAGTTTTAGTATACCTTGACAAAATCAGATATAATTTTTTTCTTGTGGAGTTCAAATAAAGTGAATGAATCTCACTAAAGATAGAACAACATAACAATTATGACATTGCTCATTAACCAACATGCCCGAAAACCCTAAGCATGTGGACTTTATATTATCCCCCATTTGTTGATGGTGGGCTAAATAATCAAGGTTTGGTTATATGACTGTACTGTTAACCCCTAGAACTTTTCTAGTTTTTAGTTTTCAATAATTTATCTAGCTAATCCTTCGACTCTTCAACATAGGTGTCAATTCATTAGTTCAATTAAAATAAATGCAAGAAGGATAATTTATTCCTTTAAACACACTCAGGGGGAGGAAGGGGGCAGAAACTCATGTCTAAGTCCCTGGGATCATGACTAATAGAGTTAAGTGTGTGTCCTAAGGGCAAATTATGTAAATTGATTATATAACTTGACTCTTATAGCGATTCTTGTTCGATATAAAGTACGTTTTTGGTTTTATTTTTTATTGTAAATATTGTTATATTGGGTTATAAATATTGTTTTTAAACACATTAAATATATACAAGTAGAAAATCCTTAGGAGAAGTATTCAGTCAATCACAGTTATGAATATGTTCATAACCATGAGTATTAAGCTGTATAAAATAAATATTTCTCTTTTAATGTTCCTAGTCAAGATGTGTGGAGAACAAATATCGATTTATTCATCGAGACTAGTGTATGTAATGAATGTTGTCCAGATAATGGACGGTGAATTACTCATGATCATTGAGGGCACTAAGGTATTATTTATGTGTAGTTATTTAGAATAATTACTAAACAACTCATCGAGAGTCTTTTATAGGTAAATGTCAAATAAAAGATCTCACATAATGATATGCAATAGCTTTTTGAATTGAGGACACTTAATCTTAAGTGTCTAAACTAACTTTGATTATGGTCAATCACATGACAACGATGATCGTGTTAAGATCATAGTTGGGTATAAGTTAAACCTTTTTAGGTAAAATATTATTCAAGAGAGGATCGTCTCCTTCGAATAAAATATTAGAATTACCCTAATTAGTAGTTAACGTAAAGTCAAAGTCTTTGGCTAAAACAAATCGGTTAATAGATAATTGTTATCGAATTAGACCATGGAATTTAATACTGGGCTTCGCAATCGACTACAGATATTATTAGAGTTTTGAACATTGACCGAGCTCTAGATATCTAAGTGATATAATGGTGGTGAAGTGAAAACATGCATAATATATTATTACTTAAGGGTTTGCTTTAAAAGATAAGAAATTAGATTTCACCTAGATAATCAATAAGCACCCAAACAGTTGTCCACTACCACACTTTAGCAATTTTCGTATACACTTTAATATTTAAAATTCTGAAATATTACTACGGAATAAGTCCACACCTATGAATCAAACAAATGCAACTCTCAGCTTTTGACCGAAAATAATTTATAAAAGTAATATTATTATGCAGAAATTACTATAATGATTATATTAATTGATTAATTATTATATTTAATATTATTAGAGGGTTGGAAAATTAATTTAATAAATTATATAATTATTGTATAGTTATTTAATTATTTATATAAGTTGAAAATAATATTTATTATAGTTTGTTTCCACTGTAATAGAGTTTGACTGTAATAGGAGATGTCGTGCTCTTTTTCCTTACCACAATGGTAAGGTTTTTTAAGGAGGTGAATCCTGCTATTGTATGGTTCTCTTTCGTTATAAATAAAGAACCTTTCCTTTAAATTTTTTTTTTATAAAATAATTATTATTTTATGGTAGTTGAAATTATTAATATTAATTAATAATTAAAGGGATAGCCATATTGGTATTAGTTGAGTGGTTTATTATTTAATTGGGTTATTGGACCTAATTAATAAATAAAGTCTAGTCCAGTGGAGATATATTAAGGATATATTTGCATCTGACGCTATAAGTAGATCCATATAGCCTTCATTTAGAAATAGATAGAATTTTATTCTCTCTCTCCAATGATAAATTATATCTTAATGGTGGACTTTCTAACCCCACTATTGAGTTAGAGAATATTTCTCTCAAAGCCAAAACTAATGGTTCAGGATTTATTTGATAGGCAAGATTATCGAACAAAATTCTTCAAATAGTTTTTCTAAAATTAGTTCAAAAAATAATTTTACATCAATTTTTTTCTTTTCTTTTCACAGTTTTGTTTAAACAAAATATGCTAGATTTTTTCTCATATGTATGCACACATAGTGCAGTCATCTCAATTCATATGCAGTGCATCGACCATCACATGAGGAATTGACATATTGGGTTTGAATCACTTTAGAGCGATCAGAGTTGGAGGCCATCGTCATTAGCTTGATGACCTGATCCAACAATGACTTCCCAAAGCTTGGAGGTTACATACCACTTTCCCTTGTTCGAATGTTGAATTAGAAAATTTGAGTAAGATTTCTCGCTAATCAACTCAAAATTGAACCTTCATTAGTTTGGACCCAAGGGGATTCTGTTTGCACATCAATTTTGGTTTGGAGAGTTTCTTATTCTAGAGTAGTAACATCTTGGCTTTTTGTTTTACATGGGTACAATCTGACTAATTCAGTTTAAAGATGGTTACCCATGTATTTTCGCTCACTGCTCGAGGTTGGTATTCAAATGTCGACTCGGGAAGAGCATCTCCGTCGACGTTGGATTTATCAAAGTCCTTGCGATTTTAAGTTAATTACTGAAAATATAAGGAATATGAATCTTTACATTTTTGTTTCTTATGGAGTCAATTTTCTTAAGTAATTTATTCTTGGGATCTTCGAGTTGCGCATTATTATTGGCACAACTAAGCCCCTAACATGCAGTGATGCCTTTTGCTCTTTACTGAGGTATTCTTCTCAAGCATTCTTGGCCCTTGTATCAAAATTAAAACCGAACTTGAAGTTCTGTTTAAATTTGATTTGATGAGGCAGAATTTGAAAGTTGGAGAATATCTTCTCCTTGAATGCGTGCATTAAAAAATTATCAATAGCAAATTGTTGCCCTCATTTTCATGAAATATTAGTTGTTGGGTAAAATTTAGAGGCTTTGCGAGCTCTATTTTGTTAAGAATATTTTTTTAGTAATGAAATAGAATTATTAGTAAATATTATTCTCTTTCTAAAACAGCATGTAGATTTGCACGTATTTATTTGAATCAATAGATTGTAAATCATTATAAATAACCAAGCAATGAATTAAAAGTGAATTTAGAACAACATAATGATTTAGGTATTATATTTATAACTGTTACACAACCTTTCGAACTAATTGATTTAGAGCATAAGTTTGGCGAATTGGAGTGACGTTTTGTGGGATAATGATTTTACAGGTTTAAAACAAAGTATGTGACCACTTTTGGAACGAAAAATCACAACGGTCCAAAGTCTGCTTACCAGCCAATATAAACCCTAAAAGGTAGCCTCCACTTCATAAAACCTACTTCAATCCCAAAGTTAATCACCTCTCTAATAGTGATTAATCCATCTAATCCAAAAATATATCGAAACGATGCAAAAATCAAGAAAATTATATACCAAATCATTTGTTTCAACAAGAGGAGGTGTTGAAAACAATGTTGATCTTCGGCTGAGTCGTGGACTACGTCACTCTCTTGAAGACGTTTCAGCGATCTGCTGTACAGTGCAAAGCAGTTCGGATCAATCGCCGCCGCCTCTAGGATAAAACAGCCTCTCAATAATTTTTGTGTATTCGATTCGTTTGCACACACGAAATGATTCTGTTTGCACTCAAAAACCGTTGCTCGAATTTGTGGATTTTAAGAAATGAATTTGAATGAGATGTAGTTCTTTCTGTTTCGTCTCCCTATTAGTTAAGAAGGTGGAATAGCAGAAAGAACGTTACTGGTTTGGGGAAACATGGTCTTGAAAAACGGATCTGAGAAAATAACGGGTCAAAAACAATGAACGTTATGTAACGTTCTCCAATACGGGTCTAGTCTAATTTGACCGTTCCAGCCCGGTCTAAAAACGGTTAAAGAATTTTGTACCAAAAATATAGTGTTACACCACTACAAGCCTGAACCCAAAGCCGACCCCGGCCCGAGTCGGGTTGAGTCGAGTCGGTCGGTCGGCGCGCGCGCGCGTGTATGGTGGTCAAGCATGGTCTTCCTCCTCACAAAAGAGCATCATTGGGTGCCCAAAGGGCCCAACATAGCTTCTAAGAATCAAGTATAAATACTTGATTCTTTCATATAATCCCACAATGTGGGACTATTCATATTCCCATATAATAGGAGCCATTCATACTTAGTCAATTTTTAAGAATTCACTTATTTTCAAACAACAATTTCCAAGAATCCCCCACTTGAACTTTTAAAAAATATTTTCGAGAACTTTCTGAAAAAATATAAGATTGTGCATAAACAAAGGTGTCTTTCGACTTGAACTTTTGTATAGTGGATAAGATTCAGGTTTTACTAGAGTGACACGTAGTCTTGAACTCAATTCCTGACATGAGACCACATACATTCTTTCTAGAGTGTAATCAAATAAGCCCGTGCATTTATGGCTTATCCCAGTTTAGTGAATGCTCTAGGAGTTTTGCCCAAAACTCCATAGGAAACGACCAAATTTCCACATTCACACAGGTGAGTCTATCAAGAGTACTCCTGAAGGTAGGTACTCCACTCTAAATGGAGTATAGATCTCATTAAGAGTTTCTATTAACTCATCCTCTAATCACTTCAGGAATACATGCTTCTATATATATGAAAAATATCCTGTTCAACTCATATCACTTCACAACTTGTTCTTACCCATTGAACCTAGTTCTTGGGATCTCCAGTCATTAGGTCGGGTTACCATTGTGCGTGACTCAACAATCTAAGGGCAATAGTCCCATTTTTCTAGAAGTTGTAAGGACTTTCTCTCTGGCCAGTCCTTTCGTCAAAGGATCTACCAAATTCTCGTCACTGCATATGTGATCCACTCTAACAGCTCCTGAAGAGAGTAGCTCTCTAACAGTGTTGTGCTTACGACGTATCTGTCGTCTCTTACCGTTATAATAACGGTTCTGTACTTTTGCAATAGCCGCGGTACTATCGCAATGGATCAACACAGCTGGTATCGGTTTTTCCCATAAGGGAATCTCATCTAGCAGATTTCTTAAATACTCTGCTTCTTCACTAGCTGTGGCTAGTGCTATCATCTCAGACTCCATAGTAGACTGAGCCAAAATAGTCTATTTCTTGGATTTCCAAGAAACAACTCCTCTAGCAATGCTAAAGATATAGCCACTAGTTGCTTTTGAATCATCAGATAAAGTATTCCAGTCTGCATCGGTGTAACCTTCAAGGACAGCTGGAAACTTTTCATAATGTAATCCAAGGTTCATGGTTCGTTTTAGGTATCTCATGACCCTCTCAATAGCGTGCCAATGCTCTATACTAGGTCTACTAGTAAACCTGCATAATAATCCCACGACATAGGCAATGTCGGGTCTAGTACAATCAGTGGCATACCGAAGGCTTCCAATGATGCTCGCATAATCAGACTGTCTTACACCTTCACCAGTGTTCTTGAATAGCTTTACACTAGGATCATATGGTGTACATGTAGGTTTACAGTCAAAGTAATTGTATTTCTTTAAGATCTTCTCAATATAATGAGATTGATCCAAAGAAAGTCCCTTTTCGGACCTAGTAACCTTAATACAAAGGATTACACTCGCTTCACCTAGATCTTTCATATCAAAATTGGCACTTAACAAAGATTTAACAGTGTTTATGGCATGAATGTTTGATCCAAAAATAAGTAGATCATCTACATACAAAAATATTATAGTGCAAATGTCATTATCAAATTTATAATAAATGCATTTGTCACTTTCATTAACTTTGAAATCATTTGAGATTATTAAGTTATCAAATTTTTCATGCCATTGTTTAGGTGCTTGTTTTAAACCATATAATGTTTTTTCTAATTTGCAAACTTTCTGTTCTTGACCATGAATTACAAAGCGTTCAGGTTGGTCCATATAAATTTCCTCTTCTAATTCACCATTTAAAAAAGCAGTTTTAACATCCATTTGGTGTATTATTAAATTTTGAATAGATGCTAATGAAAATAGTACTCGAATGGATGTGATTCTAGTTACGGGTGAAAAAGTATAAAAAAAGTCTACATATTCTCTTTGCCTAAAACCTTTAGCTACCAAACGGGCTTTATATTTTTCAACTGTGCCATCAGGTTTTAATTTCTTTTTAAGTACCCATTTACAGCCTATAGACTTACAACCATGTGGTAAATCTACTAAGTGCCAAGTCATTATTGGATTCCAAGGAATCCATCTCATCATTTATAGCCACTTGCCAAAAATCGGCATCTAATGAAGATAAGGCTTCTTGGAGGTTTGTGGGATCCTCCTCTATAGTAAAAGTGCAAAAATTTGAGCCAAAATCTTTATCAACTCTTGCTCTTTTACTTCTTCTAGGTTCGATTTCAGAAGATTCATTAAGTTCTGTTCCAATAGGCACGGTGTTATTTGACGTGCCCCCAATATTCCTCAATTTAAAAGGAAATTTAGTTTCATAAAAATCAGCATCATTAGATTTTACTATATTATGTGTATTCAGGTCATAAAATCTATATGCTTTGCTATTAATAGCATAGCCAATAAATACACATTCGTATGCTCTACTTGCTAATTTTATTCTCTTAGGGTCAGGTATACGAACATATGCCAAACATCCCCAAGTTCTAAAGTAAGATACATTCGGTTTATAGTTTCTTAAAATTTCAAAAGGTGAAATCTTACTTTTTGATTTAGAGATTCTATTCAATACATAACATACAGTCAATAAAATATCCCCCACCAATGTTTTGCTGCACCCGAATTTAATAAAATAGCTACAACTAATTCGGTAAAGGTCCTATTCTTTCTTTCAGCTTTACCGTCCATTTCAGGTGAATATGGTGCAGTTCTCTCATGAATTATACCATGCAATTTATAAAAATCAGGAAATGGACTAGACTCATATTCTGTTCCTCTATCACTACGAAGTCTCTTAATTTTCTTATTAGATTGATTCTCGATTTCAGTTTTAAATAATTTAAACATATCAAATGCATCACTTTTATTTTTCATAAGATATACATAAGTGAAATCAGAATCATCATCAATGAAAGTGATAAAGTAACAGTGTCCATGTCTAGTCAAAGTGCCATTAAGCTCACATATGTCAGAATGAATTAAGTCTAAGGGTTCATAAATTCTATCAACTGATTTATGGGGTTTCTTAGTGATTTTTGCTTGACTACAGAATTCACATTTATCAAAGTCAGTTTGTGATATTTTAGGAATTAAATCTAAGGTGCTCATATTATGAATAATACGTTTATTTACATGACATAATCTAGAGTGCCAGATATTAAAATCACACAACATATAAGCAGAACTGGTTACTTTATTAGATTCAACATTAAGTCTAAGCATACCCTCACAAGCATAACCCTTCCCTACAAACATCCCTTTATAAGTCAAAGTATACAAATCAGCCCCTATAACTTGAGTAAAACCAGCCCAGAAACCAAATTCTTTCTCATCTCTGGAGTATGCATCACATCTTTCAAAAGAACTGTCTTTCCAGAGGTAAACTTTATTTCCACATTTCCAATGCCAGCAACTGCAGTGGTGTGAGAATCTCCCAGCAGCACTTTCTTATCATCAGCAGCCGTGTATGTACTTAACATAGCACGATCATAGCAGACATGGCGAAATGCACCAGTATCTACCCACCAACCCTCTGATCCACCAACTAGATGAATCTCAGAAATCATAGTCGTAAGAGGCTCCTCAGCCAGGTTAGCCGGTGGTGTAGGGCCTGGTCTGTTCCTACACTTGCGTGCCATATGACCTGGTTTTCCAGAGTTGTAATACAGAAACAACTGTCCAGAATCATTCTTTTGGGTCGGTTTTTGCTGTATCTTTTGGTTCCCTTGCGGGTTCCAATTCCGTTTGTTGCGGTTGCGGTTGTGATTCTTAAAGTTTTTCGGATTCGGTTTCAGAACTGCGGGCTTGGACTTTTTAGTGTTGTTGTTGGTGGCAACAAGCACTTCCTCTTTCTGGTCCTGCTTACGAGCCTCCTCCTCAATACAGAGGCGAGTGATCAAGCTCTCTAAGGAGAATTCCTTAGTCTTGTGCCTAAGTACATTCTTCAAATCTTTCCAACCTGGGGGCAGTTTATCAATAATAACAGCAATCTGAAATTGTTCGTCCAAACTCATACCTTCGGAGATGATCTCATAAGCAATTTTTTGAAGCTCATGAGACTACATCTCTACTGACCTGTCATCCATCATTTGGTATTTCAGGTAGCGGCTGACTGCATATTTCTTCGCTCCAGCCTCTTTCGTATCATACTTCTTTTGCAGCGCTTCCTAGATTTCTTTGGCTGTCTTGTCGGGATTGTAGTAGTCGTAGAGGTCATCACTGAGGCCGTTGAGTATGAAGTTTCTGCATAGGTAGTCTTGCTCTGTCCAGTTCTGCGGTTCCTTTGATTTTTCTATCCAAGCTCGCATCAGATCTGCATCTGCTTCGTCTGGTCTATCTGGTAGCTGCGGTTTGTTGGTTGTCAGCACAGCCACCACCTTTCTCATGGTCAGGAAGAATTCCATCTTCTGTTTCCAGCGTTTGAAATGGAGGCCCTCGAATCTGAAAGGCACGGCAGAGACCATCGGGACCTGGAAGGGTGAAGCGGGATCAACGACATCTAGATCTGCAGCGGAAGTCATCGTTGGCGGCGTCGTCTTCAAATTGTTGAAAACAATGCTGATCATCGGTTGAGTCATGGACTACGTCACTCTCTTGAAGACGTTTCGACGATCTACTGTACAGTGCAAAGCAGTTCGGATCAATCGCCTCCGCCTCTAGGATAAAACAGCCTCTCAATAATTTTTGTGGTATCGATTCATTTGCACGCACGAAACGATTCTGTTTGCACTCAAAAAACGTTGCTCGAATTTGTGGATTTTAAAAAACGAATTTGAATGAGATGTAGTTCTTTCTGTTTCATCTCCCTATCAGTTAAGAAGGCGGAATAGCAGAAAGAACATTGCTGGTTGGGGGAAACGTGGTCTCGAAAAACGGATCTGAGAAAATAACGGGTCAAAAACAATGAACGTTATGTAATGTTCTCCAATACGGGTCTAGTCTGATTTGACCGTTCCAGCTCGGTCTAAAAACGGTTAAAGAATTTTGTACCAAAAATATAAGTGTTGCACCACTACAAGCCCGAACCCGAACCCGAGCCCAGCCCGGGTCGAGTCGAGTCGGTCGGTGCGCGCGTGTGTGGTGGTCAAGCATGGTCTCCTTCCTCACAAAAGAGCATCATTGGGTGCCCAAAGGGCCCAACTTAGCTTCTAAGAATCAAGTATAAATACTTGATTCTTTCATATAATCCCACAATGTGGGACTATTCATATTCCCATATAATATGAGCCATTTCATACTTAGTCAATTTTTAAGAATTCACTTATTTTCAAACAACAATTTCCAACAGGAGGAGACAGCAGTTGTTCGTTACTGGTGATGGATCAATAATCGATAGGAAATTGGAAAATAATCTCGATCGTTAGCGGTGCTCAATGGTGAAACCTCGCAATAGAGGAAATGGAGAGTATAGACTTGTCAAGAATGACGAGAGGAGTTCGTATGTTATGTTTGATTGGAGCAAAAAAAAACCGGATTGGATTCGACTAAGATCGTCAACGTCGGGAGAAGGAGGTCCAAAGCTGGTTAGGGGCGATGCCTTGATGCAATATACGATGGGGATGGCATTGGCAGCGAAGGCAATGGCTCTGGTTGGTTGTGAGGGCGGAAGAAGCTAACCCTAGTTTGGGTATGACGATGGCTAGAGTTTCCTAAGAAGGTGAAATTTTTTGTTGATGCAAAATTACAATTTTTCCCTAATAATGTTAATAATTACAAATTAAACCTTAGATCTTCTCAGCCTCTTACCTTTTGCATGCATGAGATTCTGGTAAGGTTGCAGATATTTTGGTTTTTAATTTAGTTTGTTGCATTGGGACTGCGAAAGAACCATTTTGGAGCTTAAGGGTTGTAAGTATATTTTATTTAGTTGTAGCTTAATCCTTGATTTCTGTTATATCTTCATATGTAATCATGTTCCTTGACTATATTTTTATTAAGATGTTTGAGATTGTGAAATTGGTTGAATTGTTATGTTGGTTGAGTTATAGTGCTGTTAGAATATTATGCTTGTTTACTATTATGGACCATGGTTCCCTCATTATTATTATTATTATTATGCACCATTGATTATCTGAGTGTTTATGTAACTTTAATCGCATGAGTTAATTTTATGGTGAATGATTAAATAGTGAATGAGTATTTGCGACAATTATAACTTATGATTTAACTAAATAAATAATAACTAATAGATAATTAGTTTACTATAAATTTAAATGGGATTATATATAAACTTTAAAAGTATATTATTAAATAATCAAAATAAGATAGCTTGTGAAGAAATTATTGTGCAAACTCTAGTAAGACCAATACTTTTGAATTTTTGAGGAAATTCATAGATTATAATAATAAAATGTTAAATTAAATCCAAAAGATGTTGAGAGTATTTATAAAATAAGGTGGGCTTTTGATAAACAGTGATATTATTGTTTAAAAATCATTAGAGTCGGGTTGTTATTTTAAGATAAATAAATGTTTTAAAGTGATTATTATAACTTATTATTTTAAAGTAAGAAATAATATTATATAATTTTATTCTTGAAAATAAAAAATAAATTATTATAAAGATAAATCATAAAATTCATAAGAAAGTATTATTGTTTTTAAGTAGTACTATTGTACTTCTTTAAAAGCAAGAAGAAATAAATTATTTTTGTGCATTACAATCTTTGAATCATTTAAAGTTGAATATTATTATTTGAGATGAATAATAATATGCCTTTGTGTCATTCGAAAAAAATAACTATAACGAAAAAATTATGGGTTTTCAGATATTTTAAAGTAAACTTTAGTTTTGAAATGAATAATAATATTACGCTTTTAAAGAATTTTAATATCAGTTATTACTGCTACTTTGAAATAAGTAATACAATATGATTTCTTATGATATTTGAAGTACATTATCATTCTTGTGATGAATGATAATAAAAATTTGGTTTCAATGTTATAGGAAATGATCAATAATAATTTCGAGATAAATAATATTATTATATATGGTGGACTATTATTATTTTTTGGTTAATGATATGATAATAATAAAGTTATTTTAAGATGTTAGAGTAAATCATTACTGTTTGACATTAATCATAATATCAGGATTTAAAAAGGTTACGAGTAGAGTTATCATATTGGGAATAAATAATAATATGGTTTTGCGGTATTTACCGTACATTATTATTATCACTTTTAGGAGTAAATGATAATTATATTATTTTGAAATATTTAGGGTGGATTGTTATTACCTTCAAGAATAAATAATATGGTTTTCAAATGTTATGGCATAATATTATTAGTTTAGAATAGATAGTAATAATGTAACAACCCGCATCCCAGTAGGTACGAATTTTCGTTAAACTAAAAACTCAAATCCTTTAAAGTACAGATCGTTGGTGTTGGTATCCTATAAATAAACTAAAGAATATCATAGCACTATCGGTAAAAAAAATCATAGCAGAATAGTAAAGTATAACAACATATATTACTGACCAAGTCTAATATCTCCGATCTCTGGTGCCCTGTCAATGTTGAGCATGCATAAGGAAATCCGTCCTTCCACAATTTCCGCATTATACCAGTACCTATTTCTCTAAGTCTATCCCATGGGTTCTAATGAGGAGGGGGTCAGAACAATGTTCTGGTGACCGGTAAATTACGTACTCATACATAATACTAGTTTATGTCGATTGTCTTCCATCACGTGTTATGTCTACTATATTAACTTAGTCGTCTTGACTTCATGTACGCGTACGATACGCCCCACCTACTTGAGATATACAATATATATATATATATATCTGTGTGTGTGTATAAGTATCACAGCCCCTCATGGACTAGGATACATTCCCCAGTTAGTATCTGTAACTCTGCACCGCGCCAAGTATCCACCATCTATGTTTAGATTGAATTATCAGTGCACACCGAGGATCTTACCGTTAGTGCCTAATAACGGCATTACAACTATTAGCCGTATTATACCTCGTGTTGAAAAATTATCCAGCCGCTTCGAATTAAGGACTCCGTTCCTTGGACTAATCATGGACTTAGCTCCAAGGACTATTAGGGACTCAGCTTCCCAGACTATCCTTTTCACTTTAAAGACCTCAACTAAGGGTTATCTAGCCTTGCCTCCTAACAAAAAACAAACTAACAAACAACTGTGAGGCGGTGCATGTCCCAAATGTGATCTACACTAGTAGGAGGTGTAGATCATTTAGGCGTAATCCTAGTCTTTTCACTGACCACTCCAGAACCGATGACGCTCTCGACCTATGTGTACGGCCCTACTCCTTACATATATGGTACCAACCTTGCTGACATAGTGCTGAGCCTACGCTCACCTTCCCATTTAGATTGCCTAAAGGAAATGCCCACTTTGTTACTTAACATGGACCCCCTAAAAGGATTGAAGTAGACCCTACTTTGCCCTTTTACACTTCAAACCGAGGCATACCCTACTTTGGTATATTCCCTTCACCCATACAAGAACGTATATTCCCATGGGTCCTATAGTTGGAGATGTCTCGCATTGTTACAATGTATACACAACCGCTGATAGCCCCTTTCGAAGGGCAGACTTCTGTTGTGTAACATTACAGACCTCGCATCATAACCCATACCAATGACTATGTAATTTATAATTAATCTAAGCTATTAACTAGATTCAATAATTCACACTCGCCATAAACACGTACTTGAGGCTATATAAATTTATTTAAGGGGCATTTCACCAGAAGGACAAACTTTACAATCCAATTAGTTTCTAGGACACACATTCAAAGAAATTACTTTCAAGGCCAAAGTCAGCAGAATAATTACTTTCAAGGACAAAGTCAACGGTCCAATTACTTTCAAGGACATAATTTCATAGGTTTTTAGGCCCTAGAAACTAATTATTTTGTGTTTTGTCCTTGAAAGTAATTATTTCAGTTCTGTGTCCTAGAAACTAATTCCACTTGCTAAAGATGCCCTTGTGGCTAATTTCCACTTTATTTAATTACTAGCCTCCTATGTTCGACTGCTAATATTCTGTTATTTTTACATAACTTGCTTCTTTTTTCATTAACGCCGTTTAATGTCATTTACTGTTTTTTTTCTAATTTAATAAATTAAAGATCTTTTACTGCTTAACTTCCACTTAACACTATTAGATATAGCTTACTGCCCTTTTTCAATTATTAATTACCTTACTTTGATTATTATAACATCTTAATTCCCCATTACTTTATTTATACTTCTTCTTTATTGTTTATTTTCCGACTTATCTTAGATTGCATATATTAGATTCACAATTAAATTATTGTTATTATCACTACTTACAATACTTTGGTTTATACTTAGAGATTTTTGCGTTTTAATGCGTTGGACTTACATTTTCACAAATGGAAACGTTAACATTGTAATTTCCATAAATTATCTAAAATAAGACTTGTGTTATGTTTGGAATTACAATGAATTATTTTTTATGTTCTTATTGAAATAGATGGTACAAATACGGTAACATCCATATTTTGTACATCTCCTCCTTTTGACATATTCCTTATTATTTTAAACGATACACTTTTATTCGTATTTATAAAACTGTATAATTTATAGAATTTACATTGCAACACACTTCATTCCAATGAATTAGAATACTACTTAGACCTCAATCCAAATTACAACAACTTGCAATTCTTTTTAAACATATATCATTCAACCAACATATTGGAATTGTTATATAATATTATAAATTTAGGGACTACTGTCACCCTTACTTTACAGATTCAAGTATATGAACCGTTTAATCAAAGTTAACAATTCACATAATATGTAGACATGGTTCTCAAATTCATTACATGTATATATTTAAGCCTACAACTCCAAAATTATTTTTAGACATACAAGGAATAGATTTACAACGATATAAATCTAATACTATATAAAAATATATAATTTCCCACTCACCTCTAAGCTTCCAATCTCTAGATCTATATCATATTATTCCTATGTGACACCTTTTCTTCATACCAAAAGCATATACAAACTTATTTGAAATTTAGATCCGAGAAGAGATTTGAATTTAATTTTGATTTGGATTTACAATTTACCATGGCTTTGGCGGTTCGATTCTATTGTTCTTCTCTATTATTCTCCGCTATTCTCCACTTATATATATAGCTTATAATTTATATAGATTTCATAATTTGTAGAGAAAAAAAATGGCAGAGCTTCGCCGTTGCTTCAGAAGATACGAGAAGAAAAGTGAAAGGCTAGGCATGTATTTATAGGGGTTTGAATCGATGACTGCCATTAGATCGGATTATATTAAATCCAGGCTGCTTGGCCTATGTTCAATACACAGCTGCTAGCCTATCAATGGTCGACCGTTATAGTACCACCGGTCGACCGGTCCCAATAAAGGGTCGACCGGTTGCCTATTTATGTTAAATGGTGGTTTGTTTCCTCTTACATACTATTTTACACGATTTGGACCGATCTGATGTAACGGTAATTTTGCTTAGACATTAAGTAACCATTAACATTAATTAACATTAGTTAGTTATATTTATTTCCATAATTACAAATATAATTATTTCTGATCCTAAATCTTCAAACGTTAATAACATTTTCGTTTGAACTCCGATAGTAAAACTTTATATATGAAAGTTGATCAGAAAATTGCCATGAACACGATGGTGCTAGTTTCATAGCCAAATTCTGACATTTGTGAAAATTCCATTTTTGGCTTTACTAATTATTTATTAATTTCTTTTAAATTAATTATTGTTCAATTTATGGAGTGTTACAAATAATATGGTTCTGAATAAGTAAAGTTAAAATATTAAAATTTTGAAGAGAAATGACAATATTGTATTTTGGAGTACATTAATATTATTTTTGATATAAATAATAACAACAACAATATAATTTGAGTTATTTAAAGATGGTATGATTAGTTGAGGGAAGTAGTAATATTGTGTTTTGAAAGGGGTTTTGATGGAAAATTATTGTTGCTTTGGAATTACTAGTACAAATGTAATATTGAATATTATTATTTTTAGGGTAACTAATAATATGAAAATTCAAGGTATATTCCACTCCTTGATTGTTTACTATATTATATTGTTTTTATTGCTCTATATATTTGGTAGTTTTGTTTCTTTGATTATTTGATTAATCTGGTTACTTTCCGTGTTTGATTGCATTAGCTACTTAGTATAGTTGATTGTTAGGTTGATTCATTTGGTTACCATGAACTTTTATCTTATTGATTGATTATACTTGCTATTTTGTTCCATCATGTTTGTATTATAATTGATAAATGTTTGCTTGTCCTTTATGTTTGTTTATGAAATAACTGAATATAAGCTAAAAATTGGATTGAATAATGAATTAAAATTAATTCATTTATATAATAAAAAATAAGTGAAATTGATTTCGTATGACTGTGTGTGTCACCATATGGATTTGTATGCTTTACTCGTTATGATATAGTATTTTGAGATATTGTATGAATCGTATTGAATATTTTATATTCACTTGTAATGATTACTCATGATATTTAATAAATGAAAATAACTTATGAATGTAATGAAAATGGGTATAATTGAGTTCGACTCTCGAGAAATCATTTGATCTAAAGTGGGATTTGATGATCAATTATAATGAATGAGATATTACAAAAAAACTAATGGGTTTTTGGAATTAAGAGAGTTCCAAAGGCTATTGGTAGGAAAAGTAGTTCTTGTCAATGCATAGAAAAAGGTTCTTTGTTCATGATGTGCATGGTTGTACATCTAACTCCTAATAGGTACGTTTAACCTAGGATGGTGTAATCTCCCGGACTATGTTGCATTGAAACTAAAAGAGAGATAATAATCTAGAGGTGAGGTAACTTTAATGAATGAATTAGTGAAATTAAATAACACCTAATTATGATGCCTAAATGACAGTAGAGAATGGATATACTATGACGTATCACTGAACTTTATGATGAATTTACTGTAGAAGTTGATATTAACTTATGTAAGTTATATGGTGGTAATCCCATTTTACATGATGATGATAAATCGTATAATATTATGATGATGTTATGATAAATGGATTGTCAATGACATATTACTTTATGTTCTAATAAGTTTGGATATAGATGAAGGGTGAGATGTTAAGCTCAGTGCGTTTAGGCCTAACTCATTCTCATTGTACTGCAAAGAGCAAGGTCAGGTATGATACTGGTTATAAGAAAAAGAACTATGTGGGTTTGATTGCAAAAGGGTGCATGGGCAGTCTATCTTACCCGAGATCACTGACCTTTGGGTTTGGGTTTGTAGATGTGGGTACTCATTGACAACTATAAGGATATGGATGCAGATATGGCCATACCTGTATCCGATAATTATCTGTCCGATTTTTATCAAGATTATAGTTTTTTTTTTGTATTTTGGTACATAAAATGATTGTCGTTTAATATTTATCTAGGTAAATAAATTAATATGTATATAAAAATCAATATCTACTGCTTAAAATTATTTTTCTTAGCATATTTATTATTTTTTATATTTTTAGTACTGAAATGGATTTATGATAAATTAAAACTTTCTATTTATTTATTTAGATTTATTAGTTATGAACCGGTCGAAGAATATCCGCTATCCGTCCGCATCCATGGATACGAATATCTGATATCCAAAAATTATCTTAGATATGGATATGGATGTGGCACTATCTGAAACCGTATCCGATCATACAGGCCTAAGTATTTGTTTCCCCTTATTTTTATAATACACACACATATGTACAGGTTGTCCACTTGACATAATTCAGTTTTGTGACTTACTATTATTGTTGTTTTGTTACAATGTACAAGGTATTGGTCGAGTAAATTGGCATTTATATGATGTTTTTGTAGGGTCATTTGTTGTATTGATTATTTATACGTTCTACCATGTTAGTTTTTAATTACTAATCTGATGAAGCACCATCCTTAGTTCTTAAATTTGACTTATAAGCATTAGTAAATAACATTTTACGTTAACTTAAGCATTGGGGATAACGAGGCATTACACTTCCATCAGAAATTTTAATGGTTACGCATTCTTAAAATGTTGAGAGGTTCTTATTTTGAGAAGTTGTTGGGGAAAATTCAGATTAACACCCAAACTTAGCGGAGATAATAGGATCATGTGGATGATGAGGTAGAACAAACAGAAAACTAATATACCAAAATAAGCAATCATAGATCACAGGTGCACAAACAAAAAAGACAATTACACATAAGATTTATAGTGGTTCTACTATCGGAGACAGTGTACATCCACTTTGGAAGAGGATATTTTACTACTTTTCGAGAAAAGAAAATTACAATATTGATAATGAAGGCTAAGTAGAAGAATACAAAGAGATATAACTTGAGAGGATGACACCAATCTCTAAAGAATGACTTCCTTTATATAGAGATTACTACTTGGGGTTGAAGTAATTGATTTATGTCAATAAATCGACGCATCGCCAATTCACCGATTTATATGAGAAACATGTATCTATTTGATTTTTCAATTTTCTCCAATATGCATGTGCCTAATACAATGCCTTCTTTAATCAGCTGATTAGGGTTTTGATCGATTACTTCTAGCTCTCAAAATGGTTTTGTTTCATGCGGATAATTCCTTGTCTTTTCTTTAATGCAATAAAAGAGAAAATTGACTGAACTTATCTCTAAAATCTACTTTAATTTGAAAATACTATATCATCGAAATTTAATAATCTCTACTTTTTTTATAACAAGAGTGATGTCTCGAGGGATCGAATCCAAGACCAGTAGAACCATAATTTAGAGATCTTACCACCTGAGTTAGTGGTCCTTGACAATAGTCTCCACCTTGATACTATATTTCCGTACACGCCTACCAAATCCATCTGCATCTGCATACTCCAAGCAGCTCTCGAACAAGACACCATGGATACTTACCATCACCCCTTGCACTTTGTCAACGAACTCCAGTAAGACCACCGTCCACCAACAAAGTGTTGAAAGTACCCTCTTCGTGTAAGTATGACATATCAATATCCAATATCACGATGAAAACAAATATCTCCATCTATGAACTCACTCTCCTTATGCAGCACCATGTGACACCTAGCACCTTAAAAATTAGATCAAGTTCGAGCAATGCTCGAACTTTGTAGCAGCCAATGACTTGTTAAACATATCTACTACATTCTCCTCTTTGTGAACCTTTAGAAGATGAACTAGCTTCTCTTCATTTGTCGAGACTATAAAAGACTATCTCGCCTCTATATGCTTTGTCCTTGAGCTAAAAGCTAAATTTTTAGTTTGGTGAATTATGCTTTGATTGTCACAACTCACTGAAACTCCATCATATACGAAGCCCAAATCACACATCAATCACTTCAAATAGAGTGTCTCCTTAGTTTCTTCAACGGTAGCTATCAGCTCTACCTTTGTAGTAGACAAAGCATCCATCGTCTACAACTCTGCTCTCTAACTAATAGTTATCCCTCCAAGAGTGAACACATAAGCCGAGGTTAACTTCCTTCGATCTTTATCTTCAGTATAGTCAGAATCACAAAACCAAACTTGCTTTATCTCTACCGCCAAAAACAAGCTCATGGTTTGGAGTTCCTCTAAAATATATAAATATATACTTCACTGCCTCCCAATGCGACTTTCCTAGATTTTTCATGTATCTACTAACCAATCCAACATATTATGCAATGTCAGGTCTAGTGCACACCATAGCATACACCAAAGTACCAACTGCACTCACATAAGGCACCTTCTCCATATAGACCTTGTCCATCTCCGATATTAGATAGCCTTTACCAGAAAGCTGTATGTGCAAAGGCATGAGTATACTAATTGCCTTTACTCCTTTCATGCTAAACCAAGCAAGCACCTTCCAAATACATTCCTTTTGAGTGAGCCTCAAAAGTCCAAATTTTCTATCTCTTTGGATTTCCATCTCCAAAATCTTCTTTCTTCTCCAAAGTCTTTCATCTCGAATTCCGCTTTTAATTTGAACTTCAATTCATTGATTTCAGTTTTATCCTTGGAAGCAATCAACATATCTTCTACATACAAGAGCAGATACACCCAATTACCATTCTTTAGATGCTTTAAATAAAAACATGCATCTTAATACTATGATTAAAACCAAGTGAAAGTATAAAAGAATCAAACTTCTTGTACCACTATCTATGCGATTGCTTAATCCATACAGAAACTTATTCAACTTGCAAATCCAATCTTCTTTCCCAGCTACAACAAATCTATCTGGCTGCTTCAAGTAAATGATCTCCACCAAGTCACCATGCACGAAAGCTGTCGTCACATCAAGTTGCTCCAACTCCAAGTCATGAGTAGCAACTATGGCAAGCAAAATCCGAATGGAGGTATGTCTCACTATAGGAGCAAAAATCTCATTATCCTCCATTCCCTTCCTTTGTTAAAACCCTTGTGCAACTAATCTAGCATTGTATCTCCCATCGTTCTTCACCTTGAACACCCACTTGCAACCTATGACTTGACTTCCCTTAAGAGGTAGTACCAAATCCCAAGTCTTATTCTTCTTTAATGACTTTAACTTTTCTTCCATAGCACAAATCTACTTCGAACTATCACGACTTCATGGCTTCTTAAAGGTCAAATGGCTCTTCATGATCCACATGTAGGGCATAGTAAAACTGATCACCAAGGCTAAGGTTTGCATACTACCAATCATTATAACTATCGAGTGACCTAAGAATCCTTCGACTGGCTCGAGTAGGTATAACATCGTCTAAACTCCTTTCAACACCACCTTGAACTGAACTTCCTCTAACTTCATGCACATGACCAAAACTACAAGAAGGCACCTGGGACTACTCTATGAAGTTCTCCTCTCTCCACAACAGCTACAACTCTACTGCTAGGCTAAAATGTGGGAACTTTTTCCACTGCCTTAGGACTATTAGAATCCGAATCTGATGTGGTGGGTTAATCATCCTTAGACTAAAACATTGCAGACTCATCAAATATAACATTCCTAGAATGTATAATCTTCTTATTAACTGGGTTCCAAACGTAGTACCTTTTGACTTCATTCATATATCCCATAAATATGCCCTTGTATGCTCTAGCCTCCAACTTATTATCATTTGTATGCTACACATAAATAGGATAACTAAAACTGTAAAAAATAACCTAGATACACTACTTTATGTCTTCATTTTTATTCTATAATCTTCCCATCTATGGCTGAGCATGGAATTCGATTTATAATGTGCACTGGAGTCGATAAAGCCTCAGCCAAAAAACCTTTAGATAAGCCCATCATTAATCTCAAGCAACAGGCCTTCTCAAGTAGAGTTATATTCATCCTCTCGACAACTCCATTTTGGTTGTATATCTCCAGGTGTAGTGAAATGTCTTTGTATACCATGCCGCTTGCAGTCTTCCTCTTAGTAGATAAACTACAAATTACAACACCCTTCCTCAAAAATAGTTCACCCCTAGAAACCTTCAAACCATCCTTCTCTATCGTCACCTTTCATCCCATGGCTGCCAACTAGCCCAAAGATATCAATGACTTTCGAAGACTTGGAATATAGCGAACACCTGTCAAAGTGGGAACCACTCTGTAAAATACTACAATCGGTAGAGATCCATCCTTAGTCTTCCTCTTTAATTTCGAACAATCTGTCTTTTGGTGGCCTAGTTTCTTACATTGGTGGCACTTCTCATCTCTAGACTTTCCTCTCCAACCATTTTCGGGCTTCCTAGATTTGGAACGTCCCCTAGGATTCCAACTCTTCTTCTCTTCTCTTTATCTCTCAACAAATACACCCTAACTACTCCGTACACCTCTACCTTGACTCATATCCTTCATTTGATCCCTCAAGTCCTTGGATAAAAGACCTGACTTCACATCTTCCAATGTCAAAGTATCTCTCCTTTATATCAGACTGTTAGCAAAACTCATGTATCGCTCCGGAAGGAAACACAAAAGAATCATTGCCTTCTTCTCTTCGTCCACCTTCAAATCAATGGTTTCATCTTCATCAAAGAGACTAAGATGAGACTTAACCAAAGTACCTTCTCTCATCTTCATAGTGAAAAATATCTTCAACAAAATCATACGGTTTATAAGCAACTTGTTTTGGTAAACATTCTCATGTTTGAACCAAATTTCTTTAGCTATGGTTTCACTGCTAATCTCCGAAATAAAATTCGCTCTCATAGCCAACTGCAGAGTAGTAAAAGCTCATTCTTCAGTCTCCTCCTTCCCCATAGCTGAAATATCAATAGGAAATTTCTCAGTGTGAAACACCACTTGATGAACACTATTCCTCCTTAGAAAAACTTTCATCCTCCATTATTACTTCTCAATGTTCCACTTTTCTATTGCCAAATGAGATCTTCATGCTACATAAGATCCTCTAACACAGTGCCTAGCTTCAACTATGGTACATTCATCTCCTATCATATTGTCCAACACCATCTATCAACCAACCAAATAGCTCCGATACTAGACTATTAGGAAAAATTAAGATTAACACCCCAAACACAGCAGAAATAATAGGATCGTATTGATGTTGATGTAGAATAAATAGAAAACTAATATCTTAAAATAAGTAACGCAAATCATAGATGTACAAACAACAAAGGAAATCACAGACATGATTTATAGTGGTTCCACTATCGTGAGATAGTATACATCCACTTTAGAGAGAGGAAATTTTATTACTTTGTGAGAAAAGGAAATTACAAGACTAATAATAGAGGCTAAGTAGAGGAATCTAAAGAAATATAACTTAAGATGAAGATTCCAATCTCCAAAGATCGACTGTCTTTATATAGAGATTATTACTCTGGATTGAAGTAATTGATTTATGTCAACAAATCAATGCTTCATCAATTCACCGATGTATATAGGAAACATATATCTATTTTATATTTCAGTTTCCTTCAATATCCATGCACCTAATAAAATGCCTTCTTTAATTGCCGATTAGGGAACCGATTGATTACTTTCATCTCTCAAAATAATTCCATTCCATGTAGATAATTCATTGTCTTCCTTTAATGCAATAAAAAAGGCAATTGACTCAAAATATCTCCAACCTACTTCAATTTGGAAATATTGTATCACATGAATCTAACAGAAGTAAATCACAAGTGATTGTTATTTGACTTTTCATATTTGCAGTCATCTTTATTAAGTACTTTAAAAATTCATGCTCAATGCTTCCATTAATTGCTTCTAATCCTTTTGTTATGCATATTAATTGTGTTGAGTGAATCCCTACATAATATTATACCGCAAAGACAAGCTTTTTTTATATTATTCATATGTTTTAATGTTTAATGCATGTTAAATTGAAAGAAAATAAAAGGAATAATCAATATCTACACTATACTATTAAAGATGAGTCGTATATTCTTTTCCTTTCCTTGCTCTATAAACTCTATTCTCTCCTTATATCACGTGGCTTTTTAGAATTCCATCATTTTCATTAAACATGAAATTATTATTTCCCCGTTTATTTCATCTTGATTGAATTTTCTCCTTTCTTTTTATTGAACTTTCATGCGAATCTACTATTGTTAGACCACACCATATTTCAGTTTTTTTACTAAAGACATATCAGTTTATCTTCTAAATGATGAATAAATTCCCAAATTGATTCCATCCATCTCATGTGCTCTTTCTTTACCTTTAAAAATTAAAATATTTACTACAAGAAACTTTCTTTACAATGGATCTCTACATTGGTATCAAATTATCATACTACCCTAAACCAGAATTATTTCATCCAAAATCAATTTTTGTTCAAGGCTTTCTAATGAATCTCAAAATTGATGTCTTAGACGACATTATTGGCATATTCATTCTGATATATCTTTGTTGGATTTTATTTGGATTATATTGGAAAACAATTAATATAAGTAAGTTTCTTACCTTTCACTCTCTGAATGTGAATCATCATTAGTCCCAAAAGATGAGTCATATAGTCTCTTCTTGCCTTGCTCCATAATTTATTATCTCCATACATATGCATGAGGCTTCTTAGAAATCAATCATTTCATTTAAACATCAAATTATAATTTCCCATTGATTTCATATTTGTTGACTTCGTATTCCTTTATGTTGAATTTTCATACAAATCTACTTATGTTAGACCACATTCTATTTCAGTTTTTTACTAAAGACATACTAGTTTTTCCCCTAAATGACAAATAAACTCCCAAATTGATTCCAACCAATTAACATTCTCTTCCTTTTTTACATATAAAAATTAAAATATTTATTACAAGTAATTTACTTTACAATGAATCTCTACATTGTTATCAACTTAATATGCTACTGTAAACCAAAATCATTTTATCCAAAATCAATTTTGGTTCAAAGCTTTCTAATGAATCTCAAAATTGATATCTTAGATGACATATTGGCATGTTCATTATGATTGGTCTTTTTTTATTTTACCTGAATTATATTGGATTACGTCTAAATATGAGGAAGTTCCTTATTTTCGCTCTTTGATTGTTATATTTATAGTCTTGAATTAATGAATTTTTTTATCACATTTAAAGTATTAAAATACTTTTATAATTATATACATTTTATATACAACCATCGTTTAATTTTGCAGGCTAAACTTTTGATAGTAATAATTTTCTTATCGGAAGAAGTAAATGTGTAAAATTTTGGTAGTAATAACCAGCTTATTCGATGAAGCTAGGACTACAATGTTTTCTCTGTTCTTATTGCATATTGGTCATGCTTGAATAATAGAGTACAAGCTAAAAGTACTAATGGTGGTATGATATTGGAGTTATATATAGTGTTTAAGTAATTAAAAGTGTCAACTTATCTATTTAAATGAGAAAACAAGCTCAATCTTGGTTGAATGTCTCATATTTTCAAAAAAACCGTATATGTGTCAATATGTCCCAAATTTCATGCTTGGATGTTTACATGTTACCATTAAAATTTGAAGTCAAAATTTCAATAAAACTAAACATACAAAACATATATAAGGCAAGTGAACATTGAGATATTGCATACATGTTCATTTCACCATTCATTAGAGCTCTCTAACATGTTCCGAATGTCATCTTTTCAAATGACTACACTTAACATCAATGCAAATGTATATTTATACCATGATAACTAATTATATGCTCAGCTGAACATTATAAGACATAATCGAACTCATTTAAAGTTGTATGATCCGTGTGCATAGCATGCGTTCGCCCTAGTTAATTCTTATTGATTAGTCGGTGTAAACAAGAGGAATGGAAGTTGTCTTTTAAAGCTTTAACATGGGAGGATGTCTAATGCAGAAGTAGTATTTGCTTGACCATCTCAACTCCTAACTAGTGCATTGTTGTATTGAAGATATTGCATAGATGTTGTGATATTCAAGCTTGAAGTACACTATCTTTGTTTTATGTTGCCATTTTGTAAGTTACATTTCTGATCTCTTGCTTGATTGCATATGGTTATTCTATCTTAGGTGGGACTCCTCGAGATACGTATGGCCTTTCCTTGCCTTATGATCATAACATAAGAGGAATAAAAGTTGACTTTTAAAGCTTTAACATGGGAGGATGTCCCATGCAGAAGCAGTATTAGCTCGAACATCTCAACTCCTAAGCGGTGTGTTGTTGTATTGAGGATATTGCATAGATGTTGTGATATTCAAGCTTTAAGTACATTATCTTTGTTTTATGTTACCATTTTGTAAGTAACATTTCGATCCTTGCTTGATCGCATATTGTTATTCTATCTTAAGTGGCACTCCACAAGATATGTGTGGGCCTTTCTTTACCTTATGATCATAATGTAAGATTACTTGTAACTAATTAATATTTGGAAAATTTTGAACAAACAAAACTAAGAGTGTCAGCATTGAGTTGCTTGTAGGTGGAATCTTCGACCATGGCTGTAATGGTTGTAAGCATAGAATGTGGTTGTTGAGTTACTAGAAAGGCAAATAAATGCCTTCCTTCTAGCACCAAACTTTTTCAAATGAAAATTAAAGGACATACTTTATATATTTCAATCAAAACTCTTAAGGTTTTGAGAAATAAACCCTAAAACTTAAGCTCTTTCAAATAAATATGGAAGGATCAAGAGACCCAAGTACTTTGAAATATTTTTTCTAAAGGAAAATAAACATACACACACATTTACTTATACACACACACATGTATGTATATTTAATTAACACTACCAAGATGTTTGAGAAATGAACCAAAAATTAAATATTTTAAACGAAAATTGAAATGATTTGATTTTTTTAATAAAAATGATCCAATCTTTCCTTAAAAAACTAATCTCCTTCTAGCATATTTTACTTTAAAAATTAAATCTTTCCAAAATGGATTATTTAAAAAAAACTTATTTTTATAAAAAGTCATTATTAATAACTTAGTTCTTTCCCTCGAATTTTGATCTAAAAATACAAATTTTTTTGTGAAACTAAAATCTACTAAAAAGTTTGAATTTTGAAAATGAAATACAACAAACTCAAAGTCCCTTATAAACTCAAATTATTTGTTCCAAATTACAGTTTTTCTTTATCAAACTTGAAGTAACTTTACAAACCAAAGGTTAATAAAAATTGATAAAAGGCTAATGGTTATAAATTTACAGTATTCAAATAAATTTGACAGGATCTGGTCCTTCTTAGTGAAAGTTCCAAATGTTTGCGTTACTTTTTGACAGAAACACCAAAATTATGCACTTAAGATTATTTTCATATCTAAATGATATTATAATTTTCTTTATAATATAGAATTTTTTATCAACAAATGATTGTAAGAAAAATGGAATTCCAATAGTAAATAAATAAAAGCACATCACAGAGGAAAATATAGAATAAGAAAATAGAAAGTAGAAAAGAGAAAGAGAAACGATGTTTTTAAAGAGGTTGGGCATAAGCTAGTTTAGTCAACATACTTATTATCTCCGTTCTCATTCATCCTTTGTACTTTTTCTTATAATATTTACATAAGTACAAGAAATAATTTAAGAAAATATTTGAGTTCTAGCAAAGATTTTTGTGGAGAATGATCATCCATCCCTTCTTTGGTTGCAAAGGTTCCTATTTATAAGAGTTGAATGGATATGATACTACTGGGGAAGTATGCGATATCCATTGGTTTATAATTAAGTGATGAGGTTTCATTCATCTATTGGTAGGAATGATGGCATGTTGTCATTCTAACATTTGCTATAATTTTTTGATTGAAAATGTATGTCTTAGATATTTGTATTCATATGTGTGCAAATAGCATAATGGGTAGGTAAATATATGTGGATATATTTGGTTGGCATGTATGGAAAAAGTTGGTTTGAATATCTTTTTATTTTCATTGAATTAAGCGCTAATTGCATGTGCATGATCTTCTATGGAAATATGGTAATTTAAATTATCTAACTATACTGTTAAATATGAGTCTCCTATTCTTTGTTCTCATTGCTTCTCACTTCATTGCCTCTCATCTTCATACATGACATCTTTTAAGAGTCTTTTCATCTCACATTCCCTTTTGTTCTCTCCTTTTCCCTGTTCTATTCTTAAATCTAACAAGATGCTATCATGTGTACATGTATATAATGATTTTGACTATCCAGCCAAGTTTTGTATTTTCATTTCCAAATTTTACAAGTTTCTATATGTGACAATCACATGTGGAAATTATTTTTACTATTTTTAAATTTATGAACACAGCCTGATATGGCTTTTAATTCTCGAATCTCAATGCAACCAGATTGCCCCTATTTTTTCCCTTTAGTTATCATATACTGCTTTTAGTCCTAAATTGAAATGCATTCCTCAAATTTGTCCAGCACAACGAATGAGCATTTCTTTCCTGAGGTGAAGAGGTTGATCCACCGTTGGCTTGCTATCGGCTATTACCACCATCGACAGTTAACGATGATCTATTGCCAATCGGCTATTACTATTATCCTGTGTTTTTATTATTGATCTCATCTCTCCCTCAAAGCATCCTTGTGTAGGCCAACCAAAAACATTGACCTATAGAAGTCAATATAGGAAAATTTGTAAATTTTTATTGCCTTTATTTTGTTCGACTACTTAGGGTTCATTTATAGGAAATTAATGCTATAGTAAAAAAAAAATTTGAGCAGTTTGATCCATATCTAGGAAGCTTTGGTGTATTCATAAAACAAAAGGTTTGGGTTTTCTTTTGAAATGATTATTAAGTATGAAATAATGTAAAAGAATGCTCAGAGTTCATTTTTAGGAGCTTAATGTTGTTTTAAACATTTTCCCTGAAAAGTTCATCCAAATTACAAACATTTTTTGTACTGCTTTGGAAAACAAGAGGTTTGGCTTTACATGTGTAATTCATATGACAACATGTAATCATTTCTTCTACAAACTAAAATGGCCAATCGTGATATTTCAAATAGTAGAAAGTATGACAAGGAATTATATTTTGTACCAGACTACATTGATGAATAAATCTTCGTTTACAAGTCTTATTCTCTTCAATCATGCATATTAGCAACATTGATGCATTGTTGGGATGTCAATACAATAACTATACAATTTTTTATATCCAAGAGACATTAATTTATAAGTTCTTACAATTTTAAAAGATGGGAAATAGAGCGATTTGATAAAAGGAGCAAATTTTCATTGGTTTTGTTCAGATTTTTGATAGTGGATTACTTATGACTACTGCACATGTGTATAAATACTAATTTAAAATGTTTTCTATTTAAGTATACAAGAATAATTATGGTAGATTTTATGCATCTTCACGAGATGGATTTTTTTTGCATCGACTTTGAAATAGGTTCCATAAAGTTTTTGAAACCTATGGGTTCTATTTACTGGGATGAAGCATACAAAAATTTGTAATCACTTTGTTTTACTAGACCATATGTTCATTTTATGCTTTGCTGTACATTTCAATCATGTTTGCTTCGTATATGAATCCGAACAAAATTTTACGACTGTAAATTGCTAAATAATGAGGAATTTGAGTTTTTTGGTTTGCAAGTATTTTACTAAAATTTTATTTTTCTATGCTAAAACATAAAGGGTTTTGCATTCCACTTTGGTATAAAAAGTAATGATCTATATGCCACTTGTGGTGGATCTGAATTAAAATGCCACTAATAGTTATGCCTCGAGATGGATTTTTGATGAGATAAACACTGGATTTATAATAGTGGCATTCGAATATGCAAATATTTTTGAAGGAACTATTATTTCATGTGTCGTTTGATTATATTCTGAATGCTCCATATGTAAATACAAACTAAGTTTTTTGGCTATAGATTGCAAATTAACAATGAACCTGAGTTTTTTACATTTGTTACTGTTTCACTAAAATT
The DNA here is from genome assembly GCA_030737815.1 of Allium fistulosum. NCBI lineage: Eukaryota > Viridiplantae > Streptophyta > Magnoliopsida > Asparagales > Amaryllidaceae > Allium > Allium fistulosum. Next base: position 908,551,206 of record CM060903.1, read on the forward strand.
TATTTTGCCATGCTAAAACATAGTGGGTTTCAATTTATACTTTAACATAAAAAGATATGCATTTGCAGTCCACATGAGGTAGATTTGAATTAATATGCAACTAATAGCTATGCCTACAGCTGGCTTTGCGATGAAAACCATTTCATTTCTAATAGTGGCTTTCAAATATGTAGATGCTTATAAACGAAAGGAACTATTATTTCATGCGTCCTTTAAGTATTTCCCCTATTGGTGGCATGCTAATCGTAAAGGGACCCACATAACAGTTGAAAAAATATAAACACCGATCACAATTTTTTTTCTCCTCAAATGACATTGGATGCAAATCATGATGAAAACAACTCAAAGATGTATTATGAAGCAAGAGCAAAATATCAAATGAAGCTTCACATGTTAGCTATTTCACTAGAACAGAAATTTAAATGTGAATGGTTAACATAAGTAGATGATAACACAAAGTTTTTCTATGTTATATTGTGGAAAAGGGCTCATAATAATTCATTAATTAATATGATTCCACTAGATGGAGTTGATCCTATAACTGAAAGTGAGTTAGTAATGGAAGCAGTTTCTTTCTTCAAAAATCTCTATAACAAAAGCGGTTACACTAATGAGTTCCCAAACATAATTCGTAAGGCAAATATTTTTGAATATAGAAAATATAATTTATCTGATTCCTTCTTTTTAGAAGAATTAAAGCATGCATTTTTTATCACTCATGAAGACAAAGCTATTTGGTCGTAATGAACTCAAAGTTTGCAGTATATTATCCAATGAAGAGTGAAAACCAGGTAATTTACTTCAAACCAACTCTCTTGCTGATGAAATACGCCAAATCATGATCTATCAAGGCAACATCAATTAATTGTACTGGTTAAATAAGGCTAATGGTTGGTATACTTTCAAATCTGTAATTGATCTCGCTAAACCACTGTAACACCCCGTAATTTTAACGATCGAATATTTAAGTAAATTTATTTAAATATTTATCGTTAAGCGACGGAATGCCTCTTATACTCAATTTTTACAAATGAGAAAATTAGGACTCGATACACCCATAGTTGAGTTTGCTTTTTTTGATGCAAATAAAATGAGTATAAAGTTGTCTATGTTTGGAGTCAATAAATTTCGAGGATGAATAGTGCTAGATGAAGAGAATTAGGCTAAGCCTACTAGCTTGCCTCTAACTTAGCTTATATTTGCTAAGTTCTTCATCTCATTCTCATTCCTTCTCCTCTTTCTCTAATGGCCTCCTAATCACCTCTTAATCCTCTTCTAATCCTCAAGCCCTAACCCCTCAAATAAAAATCACCATAAATATTCTCTTCTCTACAAAACCCACAAAGGGACTAGCTTGAATCGGGGATTTGGTGTTGATTTCGAAAATTAAAGAGAGTAAAAATTGGGTTTTTGGTGATTAGAGCTTGGCTTGGGTTTAATTAAGGTGAGTGGGATGATTCTCCTTCTTAATTTACTTGTTACACTTCATAAAATCGTTTATTTATGATTATGAAGTGAGGTACATTGATTTGGAGATTATCATATTATGATTTAGACTTATATTCATGTTATAAATATGTTTCCCTTAATTAATCGTTTAAGACCCTAATTACTATGTTTTGAAAATGGTTTGTAAGCCATAGATTTGATTTGGGCTAATTGGGTGATTAATTATGATGTTATTGTTTGATTTGAGATTAATTATGTAGTGCAGTGATGTGCACGTCATTAACAATAACTAATTAATTCATTTGAATTGATTAACAAAAGGTTAGTAGACTAACTAAAGGGGTTTAGGAGCGTACACCCCTCATTAAAAAGATTAGAGAGCTAATTGGCCTTTATTAGTATTTATAAAATGGTTTGAAGATTTTATAAATGAAGATTATATTTTATAAAATAGGTATGGCATTTTATAAAATAGTAAAATGATGAACACTTGATTTTTCAATGAAGCGAACTAAGTGTTTTAAAGAGCTAAATCAATTTACAAGCTAGTACTGTATTTTATAAAATAGTATAAGATTTTACAAAATAGTATAAAGAGGTAATTTACTCTTATTGAAAAGATTAGTAAGTAAAAGTAGTATTTGATCTAGTAAGGGTAGAATTGCTCACTTGAACGTACATGTGTGTATACGTGCACGAGTGGGTATACGTATACGTGCATTTGGAGCTAAGCGAGAATTAAAAATAAAGATAGTATTGTAGATAGAATTGTTGTGTGATTTTTTTTATTACATTGCATGAGCGTGTGCATAAGCGTACATGAATGAGTGTATCGACATACGTATATGCTACACTCAAGGCGAGAAAGCCGGGTATGTCGTTTTGGCGTGTTAAAGGAAGTCGGGTTGCCATAATCGCCCGTTGAACTCTACTCGTGCAAAGAGTGGAATTTGGTATTGAAACTGGTTTTCAAATACTTATCGAATTCACTTTCAAAACATTAACAACTGAACCCCGGCAGATGTCCGATGGAATGGAGGCATGCTCTAGAAGCAAGGCGACTCATCGGACGAAGCGTCGGAGGAAACGGCGGGCGAATTGGCATCCGTTCGAGAAATCTACTCCCTGCCCAGGCTCACTGCCTGGAACCTATCAATTTCAGTGGACTGACTGGGTCCATTTATTGACTGGTCAAGAGGAAAAATGTCCGTCTCGGCCTTGGTTCAGTCGACTGAATGACCTTTCAGTCGGCTGACATGCTGTGTATGGTGCAAACTTCAAAACACGATAATTTTTGCATACAAAGTCAGATTGAGGTGAGGTTTGGACCATTATTTACCATTTTTTGAGGGCTACAACCTGTGAAATTTGAAATTATTTGGAGTACTTCGATTTTGAGACCCACGTGGGACCCACCCCGGCACGTATTCAAAAACCGTAGATTTTGAGGTAGACCAGGAGAGTATTATGACATTGAGGTCATGCGTTCCATCTGGAATGGGATTTGGATTAGTATAAGGTTTTTAGAGTTGTCCAATGGGATTTTAGGTCATGGCGATTGGAGCCGTGCGTGGCGATTCCATACATTATATACGGAGTGAGTTCGTACTCTAAGATTTCAACCTTAGAGTAATATACGATTTGTTTGGTGTTGACTTGTTGCACACCAAGGGTATGAAATTATGTGACCTACCCAGTGTATGGACTTATGTGACCTATCCAGGTATCGACCTTGTTGTGGTGTACCTAGAGTGTTGTTGATGGCTATGACACACTCGACACGGTCTTTTAAGACTGTGAATAGCTTTACCTATTCGGTCTTACAGTACTGACCATACGCGTTGTGGCTTATCTATTCGGTCTTAGCAGTAGTGATCATACGTGTTGGGGCGTACCTTATCAATCTTAGCAGTAGTGATCATTCTTTTGGGATCACGGTTTGATCATGGTATATTTATACAATAATTTTAGTAGTTTTGGGCTAGTGTAGTGCAATGAAAGATATTGTGCTAACTTGTTATTACAGGGGAAGAGAAAGTTATAGTATGATCCCATACTTTTGAGATGGATTTATTATGCTTGTTTATAGGCAGTTTGAAATACCACTGAGCCACGTTTGTGTAGAGGGTCGGCTGTGATTTAGTAGTTTTGTATATAGTTTTAATATAAAATATTTTGAGATAGTTTCCCTCACACCAAACTTTATGTCTGACCCGTGTTTTGTCTTTGTCTGCTTATGTCAAGACAACTCTCGGGTACTCGATTAAGTAGTTTAGGAGTCAGGTGCTTTTTGGGATAAACTATCAGAGTGCACAGCTGGAGCATTTTGGAGGCCTGGCATCGATATTTGGAGATATATATACTTGTTATTTCATTTGTACATGACATACATGTTATATATATGAGACTGTTGTATCATATATTTATTCAGAACTCCATGCTTTTGGGAGTTGATGTATTCTGATTTTCTGTATTGATATTTATTTGTCAGCTGTTTTCGGTAGCGCGGTCTCTTATATATTGTTATTCTATTATGTTCGTGTATGTTCAGTATTATTATATGTTGTCATTCCATTGTGAGATCTTATTGATGTCTTGGTTTAGTATTCTTTTCTAATTTTATCTCGACAATTTGTCTTTTATGGTATTCAAAAGTCGTGCGGTGATGTAAGGCGCATAGTTTTAGGTATTACGAAGATGTGGTTATTACTACCACATTACAAAACTGTCTATTGGAATGAGTTCATTTGGGACAAAATTTACTGCCCTAAAATGAAAATTTGTTTATTCAAGGCTATCACTGACATATCATCACAAAAACAGAATCTCATTCAAATACATGTTGCTTTCGAAAATGATAAGCGTGTGCTATGTAATCAAAATACAGAAGACATTAATCATCTATTTTTTGAAATTTGGCCTACAGTAAAGCAATAGTTACATGCTGCATGATGAAATTGGATTTTTCACCTAAAACTTCAAGCTTAAAAAACAGATTAAGAGACATGATCAGACTTGTAACATCGATTGTAGTTTTGTCAGTTTGGAAAGAACGATATGTGGGTTGCAGAATTATGGATCTTAAGGCTAATTAAGCACTATAGAAAGGTGAATAGTATTTTCTAATTTTTATGGATTTTTTTTTAAATTTTTTTAAGATTATTATTAATCAATGCTGAATCAACAACCACAGATGCAAACACGGATAAGTATAAATGCAATAAAGTAAAAAGCAAAGAATTAGAGAGATCACATCACGATTTTTATACTAGTTCAGAGTTACCCTTTGTCCAGTCCCGTACAATTGCTTGTACAGATTTCTTTTCAAATGCCAATCTTTCAACGGGTAGAAGGCAAAATCAATTACAATCTCAATTTCGAAGCTACGAGACACCCCCTCCCGATTTTTTGGGCTCAGAGTACACCCACTTGATTTGGACGGACTACAAGCACACCCACTCGGATTTCCGAGCTACCAAGAACACCTAATTGATTTGAATGAGCTACAATCAGACTCATGCAAATACAACTAGAGTTTGATGGTTTTTCCAAAGACAATTCCTTGATCTTTGGTTACAATGAATCATACAACCTCTTGGACAACACTTTGATCTTTGATCGAGAGAGATGATTGTTTTCAAAGATTAAATAGTAGAGAATCAATACAGTGAAGGTTGAACCGATTCTGGTTGAATTTAAGAAGATTTGAATATATTTTTACTAGAAATTTTAGCAAAGTAAGAGGAGAGAAGATAATAAGAAAGTATTTGTTAAAAATTAATTTGAAAATGCCCTATATATAAAGAATAAACAGACATGTCCATTTGCAAAGAGTTAGGACGAATAGACACTTCATTTCAAAATTTGAATTTTCAAAATTGCGACATGTATGTCGACATATAATCTGCTTATATGTCGACATAGGCTAGTGCAATTTGAAAAATTGTTTATTTTAAATGTTTTGAAAATCCATTATTATGTAAAATAATTTGATACTTTGTAAAATAGTTTAAACATAGTTTATAAACATTTTAACCTATGAAAAACTTTAGTAAAATATTTTTAATTATATTTTAAAAATATATTTTATTTTAAAGATAAAGGATTAGAAAATGAGAAATAGAGATCAAAGATTGCTACTAGGGACTTTAACAATATTCTAATGATTCTATAAACTAACTATAATCTTAAGATCTTCATATCTTGATCTTTATACTCATGAGTCTTCATGTCCATTCTTGGAGCCTTTATTTTGTAAAGTCTTCGATTCAACACCTGTATTAAAACTTGCATTATATACTATATAACTTGGTAAAACATTAGTATCCATATTTTATATGAATGTATTATTATTATCAAGGTTGTTATCATCAAAATCAATAATTGAAGTATAAACAATCTCCTCCTTTTTTGATGATGACAACCATTAATATCCTGTATATATAAAATATGATATAACTCCCCCTAAGTTAGTTAACTCCCCCTTAAAATGTGCATATGTATATTTTATATTTTTCTCCCCTTTTGTCATCAACAAAAATGGGTGAAAAACTAAAAAATCCCCCTAACACCAATGCTTAGAAAATAATTATTCAAAATCAATAATCCGAGTTAAACTGATATGATTATATATGATGATATATGATGAGTATATAGTAAATAATGCAGTATTTTATACTGTATATGATAATGGAGACTTATAAGTTAAATTTTATTTCAAACTATACAAATTCAAGTCATACATACAAGCCAATCCAACTCCAAACAAAATCAAAACAATCCAATCATTCAAACCAAATCAATCAAACCAAATAATTCAAATAATCCAAACTAAATCCTAAGAGTACATATCAAATCCAAACCTAATAACTAGACATTTCGTGGAACTTCAACCTATTCACCAGACCCAAAGATTGGATCTACTTTGATGGCATCCCAATCTTTATTATCCTTGTTAATTGTGCACTCTAAATGTGGGTTGTTGGTTAGTTAATCTTTGATTAAGGAAGAAATCATCCATCGAATGGTATCAAAATGCTTTTCTTGTTCCTTGATCATCTGCATTTGACTCAACTCTAAATACCTTTGATTTCGTAGGATAAAAGAGAGAATGTCTTTGAAAGATTAAAGAGTTTGTTCAAGATTTTCACATAATTTTTGAAGTGGAGAAGACATTTGTGAAAATATGTTTGAGAGTGAAAAGTGAGTGTAAAATAAAACGATGAGTGAGTTTTTTGGAAGAAATAGGCTTTAATAGGAGTAGAAAGTCGTTTGAAATGAATGGATGATTGGTAGTTATTTATATTTTGAAATTTATATTTTTTAGCTTTCTGCCCATTATATGTCGACATATAGGTAGCATGTATGTCGACATACATACTGAATTTTCAAAACAACAATATTTGCTATAATTTTTGTTTTTATCTTATACCGTTATATATTACAACTTCTAAAGACTAATAAACAATATAAGACAGTAAGAAATATATTTCATTACTTAGAACCTAAAGGATACATGGATTTCAATGATTAATAAAAGCATATACATAAACACGACATGAACTTAAACCAAAAACACACAATACAAAACTAGATATCATAAGTAAATAATTTGATAGGTTTTCGAAGGAAGTAGATGATAATGAAGAGCCACTAAGCTTGCGAATGACTTTCCAAAGAATTTGTCCATTTTGTTGAAAAGAGAGGTGAACATTTTACTAAAAGAACGCTTAAGCTTCTATGGTTTTTAAGAAGCTTCTCTTGGTTCCTTAGTATCTTCTTGTTGGAGGAGTGGGATGGTTTGTCAAAACTTTCTAAGGAAGTTTCCATTTCTTTCTACTCTTCTTCTTCCAATTCCACTTCATCCCCTTCTTCTTCCTCTTCTTGTTGAATTTCTTATTCTTCTCCCCATGTCAACGTTTGCTCCTTTTCGAGAAGAGTCTCATATGGTTTGAAAAATGGTGGAATGTGCATAAGAGAGATATTGGATTTGTCGAAAACTTTTCGAGGAATGGATTTTTCTCCTCTTAAATCCACACCAAAACATAATAAAATTCTATTAAAATACACACCATGGAAGAGTGTGTTCTCATGTCTATGAATGTTGTTTTAAACGAAATCATCTAAAATGACTTGTGCCCAATTTATGTTATAGTGACCATAAATAGCAAAAAGAGCTTTGAATTTTTTTGAATAGGGTTATTATAATTACCCATCCTCGGGGTAATACTTTGTTGTGAAATGAGACTCATAAGTCTCGATTTTGGTCGAAGATTCTTGTGTTTAAATTCAAAATCTTCATCACTTTGAAAAATATTGTGAAGAACTCCACGATTCTGTATACCAATTTGAAAAGTGGAGAGGTCAATTCCACTAGATTTAAAACCAAGAATATAACCCAGGAGTTCAAAATTTAAAATGATTTGAGTACCATTAATGCTGCTCCAAACTTGACCTTCTTCTTCTTGATAAAATTTTCTATTTAAATTCGTATAATTTTGTTTGACCAAATTGGGATAACAAACAAAATCATTTTGAGAAGATTCAATTAAAACAAGAATTTCATTTTCAAAAAAAAGATCATGTAAACGATAAGAAGAAAAATCTTCGAATTTAGCAAATATTCTAGGAGAAACCTTTCTGGAAGTAGTATACTCCATATAGGCATCGATGGCATCTTTTTCATTGAAGAGAAAGTTTTTAGTTTTCTTAGAGAGCCTAATGGTTCTTGGATTTTAACTAGAGGAAGCCATTATTAAAAGCTTGAGGAGATAGGAGAGTGAAATGATATTTGAAATTAAGTGAGTGAAATGATACGATGGAGATGGAGTAAATATGTAGAGAATCAAAAGACATATTCTCTGGTCAAAAAGGCATTTTTCAGAACAGAGGAGTAAGTGCAAAGTGGAGGGAAGTTCAAAATTTGAATTTGTAATGAAATTTCAAATTTCATTTTTCTGGTGCATATGTCAACATATAAATGGGACATATGTCGATATATAACCCTTAATTTTCAAAACTAAAAATTGGATAAAATATTCCTATATACTTATATATCTATATATATTTCTAATTATCCTAATCTTATTATTAATTTTTAGATAATTCCTATCAATCGAAAGCAATAAAAAAGTAAAATTAAAATGTAAAGTGTGCCAATTTTTGTCGCTTTTTGTTGATCGGTATTGACTAGTCTGTTGTTGCCGTGAAACGCATATTTACATTTTCAGTGTCAGGTGCATTGTCGCTAAAGGAAGTGTCTGAATCATCCAAAGTTGCTATATAAGCTCTTTTTCTTTTTTCGGATGAATCATTTGCTGGTGAGATCTTTGATTTATTTGGATGTAGGCAATCTCTCTGAAAATGGTCAGGTTCATCATAGTTGAAGCATCTAGTTGCAGTTCCAATTCCAGTTCCAGATGTTTTGATTTCAGGTTTTTGAAAATTGTTCATCTTTTTATATTGCAGGAATTTTCTAAAATTTCTGGTCATGAAAGCAATTTCTTCATCATTGTCATCATCAGAATCCTGATCGTCATTTATTGCATTGAAAACGATGGATTTCTTTTCTGTTGCCTTGCTTTTCCTTTTACCTTGCATTTGTGCTTCATAGGACATTAAATAGCCTATTAACTCTTCAATTTTCAGGGTGACTAATATCATTAGCCTCTTCAATTGCAAGTATCTTTTGATCCTATTTTGAAGAGAGTGAATTGAGGATTTTTGTAACTTGATCCTCTTCAGAAAAGTTTTTACCTAATGCAACTAATGAATGCACTATATCTTGAAATCTACAGTACACGTCAGAAATGGACTCATTTGGATTCATTTAAACAATTGAAATTGACTAGTTAACATGGAAATTTTAGTCTTTCTCACTTTACTAGTGCCCTCATATGTAACTTGTAGTGTCCTCCAAATTTTTTATGCAGCCTTACAAATAGACACTCTATTAAATTCATTTTTATCTAGTGAACAAAATAGAACATTCGTAGCTTTAGAAATATTCTGTGCAAGTGCCTTTTGATTAGCAATCCATTGTGCAAAATTAGTTTGTGGTTCAATGTACTCATTTTGTGTAACATTCCAGATATCTAAACCATTAGATTGTGAATAGATCTTCATTCTACATGACCAATAAGTGTAATTAGTACCATTAAAAAGTAGGGTTCTAGCAGTAGATTGTCCTTCAACAAAAGTATCAACAAATGTACTAACAGTGTTGTTAGCCATTAAAACTTTTCAAAAATCAAATTATGAGTTTTTGAAAACCTAGTGCTTTAATACTAAATACGGGTTGCAAAATTATGAATCTTAAAGCTAATTAAACACTAGAGGGGGGTGAATAGTTTTTTCTAATTTTTATGAATCTTTTTAAAATTCTTTCAAGATTATTATTAACCAATGCAGAATCAACAATCACAGATGCAAATATAGATAAGTATAAATGCAGTAATGCCAGTAAAGTAAAATGTAAAGAATTAGAGAGATCACACCAGGATTTTTATATTGGTTCGGAGTTATCCTATGTCCAGTCCCATACGATTGCTTGTACAGATTTCTTTTAAAATGTTAATCTTTCAATGGATAAAAGGCAAACCTAATTACAATCTCAATTACGAGGCTATTAGACACACCCTCCTTATTTTCCTAGCTTAGGGTACATCTATTTGATTTGAATGGGCTACAAGCACACCCACTTAAATTTTCGGGCTACCAAGCACACCCAATTGATTTGAACGGGCTATAATCATATCCATACTAATACAACTCTATGTATTTAATGCCCCGCTAATACCCCGTTATAACCCAGCTATATCTTATAGCGGATTTCTACCGCTACGATTTTTCCATATAGCCCCGAATATAGCCTTTTTGCTTTAAGCCCCGCTATTTCCACTATATCCCGTTATTCCCGCTATATTCCTCTATTTCCGCTATATTTCCTTTAAAAGAAATGAATTGAAAAATGACATTTATACATTATAAAAATTACGAAATTAATTTATTTAATTGAATTTTTAATATATTTTCAAAAATGAAAATATTCTAATATTCTACTAAATTAAATTAAGTTATATAACAGTTTTACGTTTATTTACATTATATTCGCATATGTTTTTATTTAAAATTATTTATGTATTAATTATAATTCAATTGAATGTTAACTTTTCATTTAATTACCATTTATACATTTGTAAAAACATTAGGTATGAGTTTTATATGCTATTTTAGAGTCATCCGCTATATCCCGCTATATCTTCGCTGTATCCGCGCTATGACTTTTTGCACTTCCGCCGCATTGAATCTACCGAGCGCTTTAACTACACAGATACAACTAGAGTTTGATGCTTTTTCCAAAGATAATTTCTTAATCTTTGGTTATAATTAATCCTATAACCGGATAACACTTTAATCTTTGATTGAGAGAGAGATGACTGAAATTAGAGAGTAAATAGTAGAGAATTAATACAATGAAGATTGAATTGATTCTAATTGAATCCGAGAAGATTTGGATATATTTTCACTAGAAATTTTGGCAGTGTAAGAGGAGAGAAGATAATAAGAAAGTAGTTGTTAAAAATTCATTTGGAAACCCATATATATAGAGAATAAACAAACATGTCCATTTGCAAAGAGTTACGACGAATAGACACTTCATTTCAAAATTTGAATTTCAAAATTGCAGCATGTATGTCGATAGATCATCTGCCTATATGTCAACATAGGCTAGTGTAATTTGATTGTTTATTTTAAAATGATTTGAAAATGCCATACTATGTAAAAATAATTTGATATTTTGTAAAATAGTTTAAACATAGTTTTTAAACATTTTAACCCTTAAAAAACTTTTATAAAATATTTTTAAATATATTTTAGGATTAGAAAATGGGAAATAGAGATCAAAGATTACAACCAGGGATCTTAACAATATTCTATGACTCTATAAACTTTACTGTAGTCTTGAGATCTTCGTATCTTGATCTTTATACTCATGAGTCTTCATGTCCATTCTCTGAGTCTTTATACTATATAGTCTTCTATTCAATACCTGTATAATATCCTTCACTATATACTATATGACTTGGCAAAACATTAGTATCCATATTTTATATGAATGTATTATTATTATCAAGGTTGTTATCATCAAAATCAATAACTGAGATATAAACACGAAATGCAAGAATTTTCACAGGCTAATTGAAAGATAAAATTACTATGTATGGAGAGGTAATGTTATACCTGAAAATCCTTATACTCAAATCAATTAGAAAAGGCTAGTGCTTCACCACTGTATTCTAAAGCAATTGAATTTTGGGGAATTCCATTCAATTACAAAGACAACCCTCCTGATCCACCTTAATCCTTTACCTCTGAATCCCATGCATGAGTTAAGTCAATGAATGAGATGAAGCCCTACAACCAAAAGAGTGCAACAATGAAGTTATAGCGCATACAGTTCCTTATCTACTCAGATTATCACTATTTTTGTTATAGTTTACTCAATCTTAAGCAACGACCAATTTTGGAAAAGCAATTTCGAGTAAATGAACTGTTGAACCAAAAATTGGCACAATATCCCAAGACGAATTAGTATAGAAAGATCTAGAAAAATAAAATAGAAAAGATAGAGAATTTTATAGCAGTTTGACAAATCTAAGGCCTACATCCACTGTAAAATTATTGCTTATAGATCTTAGTCATAAGTACAAAGGATTTCGAGTTTTAATAGCCTAGAATAGCAAAAGTTAACTGACTTTTTGACTAGGATCATGTAAAGAAAGCGAGTGAAGAAGATGAAGTGCCAAAAGCCCTTTTCCAAATGCTCTAAGTCTTGTATTTATAGAAAAATCATCCAATAGAATCGTTAAATCTCAGTATACCAAGTCTAACTTCAAATCCAAGAATGTAGGAGAAAGATATGAAGTCCTTAAAGGAAGAAATTCATGTCGGTACCAATCAGAAGTGATCGGTACTTGCAACAACCCGTAATTTGGCATTAGTTATTTAATTAGTTAGTTAATTAATTAGGCTCCAAAAAAAGAATTGTGCAAACGATATAATTTGACCATGAAACTTGCACCATAATGTTTGTGGTGAAATTCTGAGCAACTTTCGTATTTGGAGTTTTATGATCGGAGTCCAAACGAAGAAGTTACGGACGAAAAACGAATTCGGAACGAAAATAATTTGAATAAGAAAATTAACATTTATATATTAATTATCTAGGGCCCACAGGTCGACCCGCATATAGGAGTGGTCGACCAGGGGCGGTTGACCCCTAGTAAGGGGGCGTCGACCGCTTCGTGTGTGGCAGCTAGGGTTAGCCTAGGCCCAACGGTCCAGATTTAATATATTTCGATCTAACGGTTCTGGCTGATTCTAGTGCCTATAAATTCAGGCATAACTCTCCATTCTCTTCTCATATTTTTTTGGAGATAGTAGCGAATCTCTGCCATTTCTTTTTCTCCACTTTCTTTCTAAATAATAAAAAAAAGATATTTATATCTATATTCATATAAATTGGAGGAGAATAGAAATCTAATAAAAATGAGAAGTGAAGAGAATCAACTGTACGCGTATTTGAGGTAATTTATGTATTTATATTTGTATCTATTTTCTCTTCCAATCCTAAATATCTTCTCAAATATGTGATTCTAATATATGTATATACCATTTTTATACATATTTCTTAGATTAAAAAGGATTTGGAGATGAATCAAAGGTTCTACTTCAGATCTGAGATTTTGGATCGCTTTTAAAAAGTGAGTGGGAAATTTATATATTATTTATGATTTTAAATCTATTCCATTGGTATACGTTTGACTTTTATGCCTAAATCAATTTTATTTATGAATTGCAGGCTTAAATTAGTATAGAAAACTATTGCCTACAAATTCTTGTATTAGATTGAATTTGAAATATGTTTACACCTAGATTTGGAAATCAATCCCAGAGATTTTAGAATTTGAATGTTGTATATTTTATTTCAGATCTGTACTTGGGTGTAAAATAGGATTTTTAGATATTGCTCAATTTGTGCTAGGTTGTAGATTTTCCATAGTTTAATTTATGTGAAGAACATCCATTTGATTTTTATAAATTTGTTTACATTTTCCACTTTTGATTCAAAAGGGTGATGTTTGATTTAGCAAGGAATACCCATAAGAAGAGATGTGTAAAGTACAGATTTATTCTCTGTAATTTACACAGTCTATTCCAATTAAAAAAAATCCATTCCTTGTAATTTCAAATGGAGTAAACTTTCCTTTTTGTGTTAAACCAATTTATGGAAATCATAGTGGAAAATCTTCCTAAGAAATCTAATTCTAGCAAATTAAATATGGAAAGCATATTCTTGTTAAATATACATGACTAGAATATAGTTGGATAAGAATAGATAGTTTTATTAGGTAGTTTATACGTATTTATTGCGTTAATAAATAAAAAACATCGTTTATTCTTGGGTTATTTATGCATAACATTCGTTAGTTATTATTATATTTAGGGAAGCAAATAGGTAGAATTAGGAAATGTAGTAATTCCTATTAATAGGCAATAAATTAAGAATTGCCAATAATTAATGGGAAATAAAATATTGTAACCCCAATTAAAGGGCAATTAATGGGAGATAATGGACAGGATTAGATTAGGGATTACAATTGGTTAAATAAAGATTGCAACTCCAATTAATGGAAATAAATTTGTGAGTTACGATTAATAAGGACAAATGGATAAAAAGGGATTGATACAAATGGAATAGATATAAAAAGGTTACTAATTTGTAATTAGTAATCATATATAAATGTCTTAGAAAGTGTCTGTTATGATTTTATGGACAAATTGACCTTTATGAGCATTAAAAGAGGATTTCTGGGTAGATAAACATTTAAGGTAAATCTTATGACAGGGAACTTGTAACCTAAGTCTAATATCTACCTAAGATAATATAAGTAAAGACTTAGGATGGTTAATTGGACTTAGTAGGTTAGTGATGCGAGGTCGATTTAGAGTTTCTCACCTTGTTTTCGAGCTCCGAGCACTTTTCCTTGGAAATCATCTTGTTTTCGAGGGACTCTGATATCTCCAGTACTTGTTTTTCTTTCCTTCAGAGCTTCTTTGGAGTTTCTCACCTACTCCTACAGAAAGCACCCTAAGACGACCACTTTAGTTAGAGATCCCCATGCCTAAGCTCCTGAAGCAAATAAGGTACGCAAAAAGCGATCGGTACCGACCTATTTCCTTGACTCTTTTTGTACTCTCAACTCTTGATTCCATTTACTATTGCTCTTCCAAGCATATTCCCATGTCCTTAAATCATTTCGTCTTCATCTTGACATCAAGATTCGATTGAAAGCCGTTCGTCCAAAAAGCCAGATATCGGTTTGCCTTCCAGAGTATGCTTCTATTGAAAACAAAGCATGCCCTAGAACAAGACAAGCGTATGCCATTGTCCATACAGTTTGGTTGATTGTGCAAGAGTTGCTTCAAAGCATTGTCTCCATTGCATGGATATCCATTCGATTACCTTATGTAGTAGAAGCCGTTCTTCATGCTAAGGGCAAAATCTAAATTCTGGTGATCGCTTCATGCCTCAACCAGGTATGTACTACCTTCTTATGCTTTTCCTCCTCTTTTCCATCGATTTGGGTCAAAATTTTCATCTCGGTACCGACCTAACTAGGTCGGTACCAATCTCTTCCGCCAAGTCACCCAAATTAAAAAAATTCTTTAAGTATCGAACATACCCATTCTCCTTTTCATGCCTTTCAATTTTTCTTCCCTAGAGCTTTTCTGACTAGTGCTAATTTCAAGCGATCCAAACCCTTAGGTTCAAACCACTCGCCGCTAACTTCCTGAAGCTGTTGCCGACAACTTGATGATGCTACCGCTACCTGACATCCATCCCGACCATCACCATACAATCCAAAGATCTCGTCCTCGATCTATTAAACCCTAGATCCAAGTTCTTGATTAAAAAAGGTAGGTCACTGTTGCACGATGGTAGCGGAGTTCATCATTGGCGATGTCAAGCGCCACTCTTTGCCTCAAGGGGTACAAATGTTAGCTAATTTTCACTTGGACTCAACCATGACATGACTTGGGATTTCCTAAGGTTCAACCTAGGTTTATCCCAAAGAAAATGTTCAAGGGTTGCAACTCGGTGGATACTCCAAGCCATTTTCCTTCCTGCCTTAGGTTGGCTTCAATACCTTGTTCACATTGTCGTTAATTCATTTTCCAACAATCATAAATGCATAAAACCGCCTATACTCGAGTCTTGGTCGAGAATAAGTCATCGTTTGAACTCCAACGAGATGGTTCTTTCCTAAGAATCCTATTGTCGAACACATTCTAGTAGTCAAACAATTCCATTGCATAGCATTTCTAATCGTTGCACATCTTGTGTTCCTGCAAAAGAACGTTTCACGTCGCTCCAGATGGCAGTTCCATTATAGATCATCCGATGATAACGGGTAAGATTCGCTGCACTGTTCCTTCATACGACGTGGTTCACTTTCCATCGCGAATGGGCTATCTACACATAATGGTCAGTCTGTCGTGTATGGGACACGAGACTCACACGATATAGACCGAATAGTTCCAACTGCCCCGATCGACATTCAGAATTCAATCTGTCAGCATACGTCAGCATCCATTGGATTCTGGGCATCGATCGCACTGATTCACATTTAAAATAGAATTACAAAATAAAAAATACCTGACCATGTCGAATATCAAGTTTTTCTATCCAAAATGACACGCCGTTCTCCTAGATTCAACATTGGCGCTGGGCTGTCAACTCCTCCTAAAGTTAGGTCTACTATAGCTCAGGCTTCAACTCAAACATTTGTTGGTCCTAGGCGCTTGATAACTACTGAGTTACGGAGAATGATTGTACTAGTAGAACCAATCCAAGACCAGCCCCCTCCTTTAAATGAACAAATTGGCTTAAGAGTCTGGCTGACCCAACGGAACAGAAGCCGATGGTTCTAACTACCAAATCACTTAGAAACATCTGTCGATAACATGGGATCCCTAAGAGTGATGTATTGCTTCCGACATCAGGCCAACGAGCACAAAATCCTCTAATAAGCTCTATGGCTTGCAACAAATACATATGCTTTGGTGGCATTGTACCTTCCTTTAATCCATTCCTCCATACATTCCTTTAGGAGCTTGGGCTTGCTCCAACTCAAATTCATCCCAATGGATATTCCTTGCTGAGTTCTCAATACTTCATGTTTATGAATTAATTTTAGCAACCTCCAACCTTTAGAGAGGTTACACATCTTCTTAGCTTCAAGCAACAGAGAGAGTCTCCTTCCTATGTGATCATCAAAGCTAGGTGCCAGTTCAAGGTCATCGAAGCGCTCCACAACAAACGTTCATATTTCAAAAATGAATATTTCTTCGTTCGATGCCCATATGGCTTCAACATGCTCTGGCTTTCCAGAAGTAAGATCCTTTCATTTCCATTCTTCTCCAGGGATGGACTTCCATCATTTGAGTATTTAACCTGTTATCTCCTTTCTTCACAACTATTCCTGCTCAAGACACAAGCACAGAGCATTCCAAAACTCTTCAAACCCTCAAGAGTATCCATGTTCAATATCGCTCTACCACCTATCTTCTAATGAATGAAAATCTTCGTCGATGCAACCTTCTACATCCTGATCGCTTTACCAATCCTATTGAGACTCGTCCAATTAGTTCTAGGATGCCAACCAGGTCTTGTTCCCCCATTCACAGTTCCAGCAATGACATCCAAGGGAGCATTAAAGGCCTATTTGACACATCAAACATTGGTGAGTTTGCAGATAGAGCATCGAAAGTACATGCTGCTGGTGAAGTATAAGTAGAAGGAGAAGAGAGGGTTAAATGGAAACTATCCATGAAGAAGGAGATAGGAGAGAAGTAGTAAAAGAGAAAAAAAGAAGATGATGAAGGTGATGAAGGAGGCGACAATGATGACGACTCTGACCAAGGGGGAGACAAGTCGTATAGAGAGACATCTCCAGAAGGCACTGAACTTATTGCCTCACTGTGCTCGAAGTGTATAATAAAAATTCTCCAAAAATTATAGAACCAACATGATGCCAAAAACTAAGGCGATTCCTCCAACTGATTCTTCAGACGATATTTTCGGCTTGCTAAGTGATTTCGATATTCCGATGGCCGATCTCCTTAAGGAGGGCTCTCCTGGCTTAAGCTTCCTTTCTGAAGGCATCCTTGTCAAAGGAGGCGATACCCCAGCCTTACTTCCTTTCGAACACAGTCCATAGAATACTTAGTCCCTCCACTACTCCCTACACTCCTAAGATCACAAGCATACATCCTTGCATTCACTCACATTCCAATGTTCCAAACCTAATACGATCCTTTTCTCATTTCAAGTATAATGGACAGAGACCGATTCGGTTATCTCCAAATGGAATTTTCGAGGAATGGAAACGTTCTCTTGAGTTGTATCCACCTTATTCCAGCTCTTATAGGGAACAAGAGATAGATGAAGAAAGAGCCAATTGGAAAGAAAGAGAACGTGAGGAAGATAGAGACCACTTAGCGGAAAGGAACATGAAAAAGAGGCAGGCTGAAGGAAAGCAATCCTATGACCATGGAAAAAGGCATAGAAATTCACGTGATCACCATGGTTCCTCTTCTGATGTTCCTTCGCCTCGATCTCAATCACAGCTTACTCCACTGCAGCAAACTCCAGCATCAGTCTATATGACTACTAGTGTTCCTACTCCCCCACAATCCAAAGATGTTTATGTTCTTCGAGGTCCTCTTCCATCCCTATCGAGCCACATGCAAGCTTCCTTTCCAAAGCTTTGCTTGATTGGATTCATGTTCGACCGTGACCTCAAAGGCATTCCTAAGGAAGAGGCAAACCGTCGGGTTGGAAATATCTAAGAGCTTATGTCCAGGGTTACGAATGGAAGAAACTCTACTTCGCCCTCTCTAATGTCAATTGGATTAATCAAACGAATATCCAATCATTTGATTCTGAGAAGAAAACTTATGATAGACTCATAAATGGTTACAAGATAAACTTGGAGAATGTTGGAAAAGAGAGATGGGGCCCTGGAATCAAAGCCGAAGCTAAAGTTTTATTCGTAGACATGACAAAGGCTCACAAATAGGCCAAGATCATGATAAAAGATGCTATAAAAACTATTCATGAATAAAATGCCACTTTCAAGACAAGACTATTAAGGACTAGGAGGCTGAGATTCAGAAGCTTTGCATCGAAAAGGAAAGGCTTGAATCTGAATTGCTCCTTGTGAATACAAAGAGACTAAAAGCTCGGGTTGACTACACTACAACTGTACATGATTTAAATGAGCTGAAGGAACAGAATGCCAAAGAATGGGAATAACTAAACTCCACTCTTCAATAGTTCTTTGCCAACGTCATCTAATGTAAGAATTTGAAGTGGCTAGGGAATACATATGTCGTTACTCTTGTCGATGCATGGAAAGAGGTATTATGTCATGTAAAGGCATTCAATGAAGGCCTCACCGAAGATAAGCTAAGAGCTATATATCTTGATGCTGATGACATTTTAAACCTGAAGAAGGAAGGGTGATCCTAACTGCAGAGGACGTCGTTGTTGCTAAAGCTGTTACTGAAGCTCCTGCTAGTCCAAATGCATTGGGCCAAGCAAAATCTCCATCTCCAAAATCCCAAGAGCCTGTAGTAAAGATTCCATTATTTGAGTAGGGGCCAGCTCCGAGGCCATCCAGATTACTCCAGCTTCTGTAACTACTACTTCAATTGAACCTTGTATTCCCCCCTTTATTTACCATCCGACGCAATCAACACTTGAAGAAGGGGAAATTACTAAGTATCCTACTCAATAATTGGCTTCGGGTGAAGGTATATCTCTTGTCTCACCGGTGTTTGAGTTCCTTTAGTTCTCACCCGAGACTGTTACTAACCTTTACCATTCTGTTTGTGACCTTGTAGGTTATCCTTCTCTTCCACCTCCTCTGCCTCAAACTACTCAAAGCTCAGGTCTTATTGTAATTACCACATAGTCAACCTCCATGACCATGGGACTGATCGTTCCAATCCTTCCCACTAGCTCCATTCCCAGTTCTGAAGCGGAGAAAATTGCAGCTTTGGAGGGGTTGGAAGAATGCTACCCACTCCCTGGGAGAAGCATTAGTATCACTAGCGCTTGGGGCCCGACTGGTCCCAACTCCATGGTGGAGAGGCTAAAGATTGATGTCTCTAAAGTTAAGATCAAGACCAAGCCTAGATTCGTGAAACCCACTGGCTCTTAAGAACTAAGCCTTTTATAAGAATCCTTCTTGTCACTTTTAGGCCTCCAAAGGGCAACAGTACTGATGCCTCTACAAAGACCTCTGAGCCCCTCGTTGATCGTCCTGATGATCCTACCACCATTATGACTGATGGAGAAACTATTCCACCTAAAGGCAGCACATCGAATGGTGAGAGGGGCCAGAAAATGTCTCATGATGGCTTGGGTAGCAAGGGTAGCAAAAAGAAAAAGAAGACGCACTAGGCTCCTCGGTTAGCCTCCAGTGATGACAGGACAGTTTCATTTTATCTCATCTTGGGTTGTTGTTAGCACCAAAATTGGCCACTAACACCCAAAGAGAGATTTGTGTAGAGAGATTAATGAAGATAGGAAATTGAAATAGAGGAATGTATGCAAAATTAACTGCTGAAACTAGAACACCAGATTTATAGTGGCCGAACCACCCTGATTGAAACAAAAGCCTATACGATCATCATCCTGTAGCCGGGCCAATCATCCGGGTAACACTTGCCCCCCCAAAGTGTATCGTGTGAGCCAACATGATGCGCTTTGAATAATGAGCAATCCACATTTTTCTTTATCACCTTGCTCCGACTTCTCATTAGTTGATTCTCACGATCTCCTGAATGCCAAACCACATTTGAGTTTTTCATTGTGTCATATCTTTGATGCGGGTCATTCGATGTTCGTGTGCCGAACCACTCGTTCGGCAAGTTATATGTCGCTCGGTATGACTGCTCACCAAGCCACTGAGATACCTTGACCGGGTCCATTGGTTGATGCCCGTTCACCTCCCCTTCTCTCTATATAAGCCAATACTTCTCCTTTTCTTCCCTTACTTTTACTTCCACTCTATAGGACTTTCTAACCTACCCTCCCCCGAACTCCTGCTACCTCCTTAATCTTCCTCTATCTTCCTGACTCCAGTGCATTTTCCCCACAACTTTTTCCAACAATGAGCCTGAGCGGATTTCAATTCCAAATCAAGCATTTCCCTAAGTTTCGACCCACTCTCTTAGGTATGAACTTCTCATTTGATCGACTCTCCCAAATTAGGGGTTTTGTACGAGATTCGGATTCATGACTTTCCTTCAAATTACGGACGGTGGAAGTTGTGTAGATGAGGAAGACGAATCTGAGGTTTAAACATGCCTTAGGGTTAGATGGAGAGGATGAAGGAAAAGGATACCGGAGGTATCCAGGACGTAGGCTCCTGTTAGGTCACCGAGCGAGGGAGGAGGAAGTAGTGATGGGTTGGTAGGATTTAGTGACATTAGGAAGTGTTGGTCGATCGTTAATGCTGAATTGTTAGGTTATGTGGGAGTCTACTAGTTGGTAGGTTTGGCGCGGTGTACAAGTGAGAGTGTCGTTCGGTGGGCAACTAGGGGAGCGTTTAGGTTACTCGAGGAAGTGAGTTGGAGGAGAACGATTGGTTCAGTTGGCATGGGCGATTTCTGGAGCCAGGGATAGTGACCTGGTACTGTTCGGTGTGAGGGAGAGAGTATGGTCTAATCACTCGAGTGTAGTGTTATGTCCCCGTCAGAGACTGTGAATTGGGCTCGGTATGCCGAGCGAGTGTGGCTCGGCATGTCCCCCGCAGGCCGAACGGTGAAGAGAGAGTGTCGGAGAGAAGAGTGAGTGATTCGACAATGCCGGTCTAGTAGGTCGTTCGGCTCCAGGCCTTGGGGCTGGCATTGATAATCATGATTGTCTCCACTAAAGCACAGCACATATCAAAACTTCATACTTCCATGCCTTACCACAAAATGTTGAACAACGACAGCAATTTAAGCATACAAGCATATCGAACTGATTTCGACTGATAACTCCCCAATTCCAACAACTATAAATCTGAGTCCAACTCGATAGGAACAAATAACAGACTTTAACATATAGTTCCAATGTCGGAGTTCAAAACTAAAACCGTCATAAGAAAAGCTTTCAAAGACGGTCAGCAATGACGGTCTTCGAAGACGACAATTCAATGCTTAACCTTACTCTATCGACTTTTAGGCCTTTAATTCTTTTACACTTATGCTTGAACGATTGCACTAGTCCACACACCACACGGGGGGAGTTCTTTTGTCATCATATCTAATATCGATTGTCTTTCAAGTATAGTTCAAACAGGTGTTTACTCAAATTCTGCGTTTATCGAGGATGTCCAGAAAATCAAGCTCCGCCACAGTTTCAGATAAACCCGGGACAAGTTCTCGACAGGAAGTAGTGGAAACTTCGAATCCATCGACGACTCCTGCACAAAATATACCGGGTCCAACGACTGCGACTATTGACTTAGCTCCTGATGCCATAGATGCAGCCATTATCCTGGACAATCCGGTCGATTCTCAAGCTTCGAGAATCAACGAAAATGCTCTTCGCCGACTATGCTCAATCCATAGAATCCCTTTTAATGATGTGCTGGTTCCATCGGGACAGGATCGTCCCCACCTGCCCCCAACCGGGTATATGGCTTGCAACAAATTCATGTGCTGGGTTGGTAGTGTGCCACCTTTCAGCTCCTTCCTTCGTGATGTGTTGCAGTATATGGAGATCGCCCCAGCACAATTACATCCCAATAGTCATGCGTTCCTTTACGGCACGTGTATTCTTTTTATGAGTGTTCTTTTTCAGACTACCCACACCCGGGGATATCCGATATATTTATTGTTTCAAGAGACGGTCTGATAGCCCATCCTTCATATTCCTCGAGCCACACTTCAAGTGCCAAATCTTAACAGGGGCGTGGAGAAAATTTGCTCTATACAAGCAAAAATGGTTTTATGTGCGCTGCCCCCTGGCTTTGCAAGGAGAAGGTTGGAAGGGAGTAAGTTCCTTTTCTAGATCAATAGCTGTATGCGGCAGAAAGTGCATTCTTTATAAACCTTTTTTTGATTTTTACAGGTATTAGCCCATGTCTCGAAGGCTCCGGGTACTCTGAGGCCATCGAAGCTATTCGAGCTGTTCCCGCAAGAGACCGGGACATCAAATTCCTCATTTCCAATGAATCGCTTTCGAGATTTGGATTGTTGGTGGAAGGTCGCCGGATAAGTCTTCCTCACAGTGCCACCACAACCGGACCCGCCTTAGATAAAGGCAAAAGGCAAGTTGGGCCTTCGGTGCCTTCGACAAGAGAGGCTCTTGATGTATCAGAGGAAGGTGAAATAAAGGAGGCTGAAGCTCCGGGTGAGGGTGTAAGTCCTGCTCCAGAACCAGCACTTGAAGCACATAGCGCTGATGAACCACCTCCCCCTTCAAAAGGAAAAAAGAAACTAGCTTACAAGTTGAGGAAGAAGGTAGTGGGCGGAACTTTGAAAGTGACAATCATTCCGATGGAGAAAGAGCCGTCTCCACAACACTTAGAGAGTTCATTGAAAGGCTTGTCTGACCTTACAATTCCTGATGATTTTCTCAACTACGATTTCGACGACCCGAAAGCCACAAAACTTCATTCGCCGGCGAGAGGAAGTGAAGGCGTTCAAGTCCATCACCAAGGAGAAAAAACTCCGATAAGTAAAGCTAAAGAAACTGGTCCGTTGGGGGGAAACACTAGGACACACACGAACACTCACTCTTCACCCTGCACTTAAACTTCAGCCGTCATGCCATTTTTGCTAACTTGTCATCACTTAACTTCTGCGCAGGTGATAAGGGACGCTTACATGGATTCGACCGCCTTCGCGGCTCTTTCATTTTCCATCCTTCCGACCGAGACTCTGGATATGGCAAACGCCAAGATAGAGGTGATGACAGTGATAGAGATTATTGCTCTCGAGATTCATCTTCTCGAAGGAAAATTCATAGTCACTCATCGTACTCCAACGATCCCCCACCTCCACCGGAACAAGGCAGGGAGAAATTAGGTCAAAGGGGACCTCAATCTGAAACTCATCGCGACCAACACTCGGATTCCTCAAGTACTAGGCAATCTCGGGAGGTTCATAAGAAGTCCATAGTTTCGGCAAAGCAAACCTCCTCTACTCCTGCACCTGATCCGTCGATAGCGGAGAAACTTGCCGAGCTTAAAGCGACATTCCCAAAAATATGCTTTGACGGACTAAAATTTCTTCCAGCCATCCATCCTATTCCGAGGAATGTTAAACAGAGTGCCCTTGCTTGTAACAATGATGTTTATGTCCAACACAATGCATTCGTTTACTTGGTAGAAAAAGTTTCTGAAGTTTCTATGGAACGCCAACACGAAATCGATCGTCTGAAGCTTGAGGCCATCCATGACAAAGACATCATTAGAGCCCAAGATAAAGAGCTTTCCACGTATAAATCTCAACTTGAGTCTGCCCAGAAGAATGCTAAAGATACTGCTGAGGCAGTCAGTCGCCTGGAGGCCACACACAAAAAGGAGATCGATGAAGCTGTCCAACGCTGTGGTGCTCTAGCTTTAGAGAAGGACTCCGTTCAAAAGGAGAGAGATGTGTTCGCTCAACGAGTCAAAGAGTTGGAAGAGCTACTTCTCAAAGAGAATGAAGAAAAAATTGCTGCTCAGGAGGAGTCGCAATGATATTGCGATGAAATTGTTTCTACGCGACTTCTGAAAACAAAGCTCGATGAAGAACTTTCCAAGGTCGAAGCGCTGAAGGATGAAGCCTGTGCAGAGGGTAAAAGAATAGCGCTCTCAGGAATTGATTCCTGCTTTAAGGAAGCTACTAAGGCTGGTAGGGAGGAAATCAAGTGTATGTTTAATCCGCTCATAGCCGAATATAATGCTCGAGTTCTCATGCATCACGACTTAACATTTCTTGGCGAGGGTTATCTCGAATCTTTGGCCGAAGCATGGGACACTTTAATCAAAATCAAAAAGGTTGAGTTGGGAACAGAAGAGATTGACGAAGACGCTTTAGTGAAGGAATTTCTTCGGGGGAATGAGCCTTTGGACTTGTCCGCGGCGAAGGCTCTTTATAATAGAGACTCTCCCTTATCAAAAGGAAAAGATGCCATTGCAGGTCCCCGAACAGTTGAGAATCAACCAGAGACTGGTACACAACTTTTCCTCCAAAGTTCAAAGGGTTCTCGTTTTCAGCGAGTGATAAATGTATTCTAACGTTTGTTTTTTATGAATTCATGTAGGCCATCCTGATCCCGAACCTACTCCAAGGAGCGATGTTGCCACGGAGGGGGAAGAAAAAATGGGAGAGGCTACTCAAACCGAAGAGGCTCCTGGACTTGGCGCTCAAGTGATCGAGGCGCTCAATGAAGACAAGAATGAAAACCCTTCTCCTTCAGAAGAACATTATAAAGTTGAAATTACAGGCGCCTCCAAACATACTTCGAAGCTGAGCATAAAGGAACAGATCATCGAAGAGGGGAAAAAGAAAACCAAAATTAAGATTGAGCCTTAAGTGGTTGAACTCGATGACCCACTAAACAGGCCTTTAAAAGTTATCCTTCCAGGTGGGACCAGGTCGTTAGAAGTTCCTCCTCCTTCCTCTGACACCCCTTCTCCAGTGAGCAAAATGTCAAAGAAAAAACGCATGGGGGAGGAGTCTTCAGAGAAACTGAAGAAGGAGAAGAAGTCGAAGAAGTAGCTATCATGCTTCGTTTAACGTGAATAAGACCAGATCATGTAATTATTTCTATTTATTTTCGTAATCGATGTTAATAGACTTTTAACTCCGAGTTTAGGAGGAATTGTAGTGGAACTCTGTTTTGGGATTAGTGAATAAATTTTTTGATTTTCTGATTATGTTCTATTATTAGCTTCACCATTTGTCTTGTGTTTGAAATCCAAAGTTATGTGGGTCAGGCAAGTACTTGCTCACTTCCACGTGACTCAGAGTTTTCTGAATTGCTTCAATTTTAGTCTGTGCTCTGGGAACTTAGAGATTTTTTCAAGTCGTTTATACCCTAGTCCGCACTTTGGAGACTCAGAGTACTCTAGTCCGCACTCTGGGGACTTAGAGATTTTTTCAAGTCGTATATACTCTAGTACGCATTCTGGGGACTCAGAGTGCTCTAGTCCGCACTCCAGGGACTTAGAGATTTTTTCAAGTCGTTTATACTCTAGTCCGCACTCTAGGGACTCAGAGTACTCTAGTCCGCACTCCAGGGACTTAGAGATTTTTTCAAGTCGTTTATACTCTAGTCCACACTCTGGGGACTCAGAGTACTCTAGTCCGCACTCCGGGGACTTAGAGATTTTTTCAAGTCGTTTATACTCTAGTCCGCACTCTGGGGACTCAGAGTACTCTAGTCCACACTCCGGGGACTTGGAGATTTTTTCAAGTCGTTTATACCCTAGTCCGCACTCTGGGGACTCATAGTACTCTAGTCCGCACTTTGAGGACTTGGAGATTTTTTCAAGTCGTTTATACTCTGGGGACTCAGAGTACTCTAGTCCGCACTCCGGGGACTTAGAGATTTTTTTCATTTTGGGTGTGCGTTCATACGCCAGACAAAGAAATGTAATTTAATTTTTGTTACAGAATTGTATCATACAGAAACATCAATAGTTTATAGAAAAGACAGCTTCAAGCCTTTATTGATCATAACAGATGGAAACTAACCGAATTGTCTTATTACATGTCAAGAACTAAAAAACAATAAAACGGACATATACTAGAAATAATTGCAACTACAATGCGAAAAGAAATAGACTAGGTGTAATAACGATGCAAATTCTCGTTATTCCATGCGCAAGGAAGTGTCACGCCATCTACGGTCGCTAGCTTGAAAGTTCCTTCTCCAAGCCTCCGTTCGATGACATATGGACCTTCCCATGTGGGATTCAGATGTGATGGAGTCGGAAAAACCCGCTTCAAAATGAGATCACCCACATTGAAAATTCTCGGTCGAACTTTTTCATTATAATATCGAGCAACTCGGTGCCTATGTGCAGTTGCTCTTAAATCAGCTTCTTCACGTTTTTCGTCAACAAAGTCCAATGATTCCAATAGGAGATTCTGATTCGTCTTGGGATCATAATAAGTTACCCGATGAGAAGGAACGTCAAGATCCATGGGTATCACAACTTCGGTGCCGTATGCCAAGGTGAATGGAGTATGGCCAGTCGCGGACTTGTGGGTGGTTCTGTAAGCCTAGAGCACCGTCGGAAGCTCATCCACCCACTTGCCTCTAGCCTTCTCCAATCGCTTTTTTAATATTAACTTGATTATTTTATGTACGGCTTCCACTTGTCCATTCGCTTTAAGGTGAGCGACCGCCGAAAACATTTTCTCAATGTGATACTTTTGGCAAAATTCTTTGAACTCTCTACTTTCAAATTGAGTTCCATTGTCCGTGATGATAGTTCGTGGGAGGCCAAAACGGCATATAATGTTTCGTACAACAAAATTAATTACTTTTTTAGTGGTGATCGTGGCTAGAGGCTCCGCTTCCGCCCATTTAGTAAAGTAGTCGACTGCAACAATTGCATATTTTGCACCACCTTTGGAAATTGGTAAGGAACCGATTATATCGATCCCTTAAATCGCAAATGGCCAGGGACTAACCATTTGTGTGAGTTCCGCTAGCGGAGCTCTTGGGATTTTCGCAAACTTTTGACATTTGTCACATTTTCTTACGTAGTCTGCAGCATCCCGATTTACAGTGGGCCAATAGTATCCATAATGGAGGATCTTTTTTGCCAGTGCCTACCCCTCAGTATGGTGGCTACATTCATCCTCATGAACTTCTTTCAAGACCCGTTTTATCTCGTCGTGAGTGATGCAATGAAGTAATGGAACCGAGAACCATCTCCGATACATTATTCTATCCTGCATCACATAATTTGAGGCTTTGCGAATGACTTATCATCTTTCGTTCTTCTTTTCAGGCAAAGCTCCGTGTAACAGGTACTGCTTGAATGGGATTATCCATGATTCCTTTTCAATTTCTGCTTCTAGCAGAAAGTCTATCTCCATCTCGTTTATACTTGGAAATCGCAAAACCTCAACAGGAACCAAGCCCATCTGTTGTGCATTGTCAGTACTTGCAAATTTTGCTAATGAATCGGTTTCCCTGTTTTGTTCACGCGGGACATGCGAAATATCATAATATTCAAGGTTTGCCAAAAGTTCTTGAACCCGAGCGAGGTATGGAGCAAGCCTTTGCCCCTTTGCTTGGTAATCTCCCCGCACTTGGTACACCACCAATTGAGAGTCACAAAAGATTTCAACCGTTTTTATTCCGAGCTCCCTGACAAGTTTTAGGCCAGTGAGCAATGCTTCATACTTCGCTTCGTTATTCATAGCTGGGAAATCAAGCTTTAAAGCATAACAAATCGATCGGTTTTCGAGAGTCACAAGAATAACACCGGCTCTGGAACAACGGTCATTTGACGCCTCATCGGTGTATAACTTCCATCGAATGGAGGGAATAATGTTTTCGTTAATTTGCTCGACAGGTATTGTGAATTCTGCAATAAAGTATGCTAACGCCTGTCCTTGAATAGCCCTCCGCGGCAGGTAGGTGATATCGAATTGAATTAACTCGATGTTCCACTTTAGCAACCTCCCAGAAGTTTCTGGTCGTTGGAGCACCTGTCGTAGAGGTTGATCGGTGTAAACACTGATCGGGTGTGCCTGGAAGTACGAACGAAGCTTGCGTGATGCAATAACCAAGCAGTAGGCCAGCTTCTCGATTTTAGGATAATTTCTTTCTGCCCCCGTTAAACGTTTACTGACATAGTACACCGGCTTTTGAACTCGGTCCTCCTCGCGAACCAAAGCCGTACTGATGGCATGTTGAGATACGGCCAAGTATACATACAACACTTCGTGGTCTATAGGCTTTGACAGCACCGGGGGACTTTCTAAATGTCTTACCAGAGCTCGGAATGCATCCTCACAGTTGGGCGTCCATTCAAAATTTCTCTTCCCTTTCTTTATTACATCGAAGAAAGGGATGCACTTGTCAGTCGCTCTGGATATGAATCGACTCAACGCGGCCACTTTTCCGTTCAGGCTTTGTACTTGCTTTACAGTTCTGGGCACTTGAATGTCCCAAATGGCCTGAATCTTTTCTGGGTTAGCTTCAATTCCTCGTGCATTGACAATAAAACCCAAAAAATTTCCCGATGCGACACCAAAGGAACACTTTAGTGGATTAATTTTCATCCCATAATACCTGAGTATGTCGAACATTTCCGCCAAGTCTCGAAAGTGGTCGTTTGACTGTCATGATTTCACAAGCATGTCATCCACATAGACTTCCATTGTTCTACCGATTTGGTCTTTAAACATCTGATTCACCAAGCGCTGATAAGTCGCTCCTACGTTCTTCAGCCCAAATGGCATCACCACATAACAATACGGTCCGACGTATGTGACAGTCGAATTTAAATCATTCTCCAAATCAAAACCATTTTCAAGTCAAACGGAAAATAATAGTATTTCAAAATACTATTATGAGGCCAATAGCTACCACAACATTTAACCAATACTGCCGCTGCCTTTATCACTAAAAATGTTCAACATTTAACACATATTGATGTCACATTCAATACTTTTGGCATTCAATAATTAATACAAGTATATAAATAAAATTAAAATCAACAGTGGTGAGGAATCCAGATCCCTCTACAAAATTCCCTGTATTTTAATTTCATATGTCATTCGTTTTCCAAAATAAAAATTCAACCATACCAACCAATTAACTCATTCAAGCATTCAAACAATAGTTATAACTACCATAATGTTCATTTAAAGGTGAATTAACTCACCAAAATTCCAGCCGACGCTTACGAGTTCCTACACGATTTAAAATTGAACGGCATTCGAATCTAGCTCAAAATACTACTTGCTCCAAACTTGATGAAATTGGTCCCATTGTGTAGTAACGCTCCTACAAGTACAACGCAAAAGACCGCATCTCGATTGGACCTCGTATGAAAAAGTTATTAATTTTATAAATTTTTGAGATTAAATAATATAACTAATTCTTTAATAAACCAATTATAACCTTAATCCTCCTTCCCCAAATCAATTTCTTCCCCCGTGTACATAAACGTGCATGCATACATGAACCCATCAAGGACGAACCCTTCCACCATCGATTTCATCCTCCATGCTCGACGAAATCTCATCAAACCACCTCCAACGAACTCCACTTCCTACGAGCTTTGTGGTGATTCCCCGAACTTCAAGCTCGGTCGACCATGGACAATTATAACCTTCTTATTGCCACTACTATAACGCATATGTCGCACTCGGCTAGAGGCAGTTGCACCTTCCGAAACTCCCACCACAACTTCGTCTTGCCACCATGAACTAAACACAACCATCGCCTCGACCCAGCTCCTCCCCAAACGCCGACAAAACTAAAGCCTAGATCCGTCTTCACCACTTTGATCACCACTAACGACAGTTCCACCCCTTGATCCCTATATAGATTCAAATCTTATCTCCGTACGAGTTTAACGGATCTGACGATTTTAATTTTCTTTAATCGTAGCTCAAGATTTTGATTTCTAAATGGGGAACGTAGGGTTTTCAGGTTTACTGTAAATGGAAAAAGGGAAAAGAAATGAGAGATAAGAGAGGGGTAGGGTTTACTTTATTTTAAATTTTCTAGCACTTCGCTACACAATATCCCGTTCGCGTACGAACCGTGGAACACAGAAATAAAAATACGATCATGCATAACAATGCGACACGATTACAAAACAACAATAAAATACATTGGTTATCTTATTCTATGAAATTTCAAAAATACCAACGTTTGCCAAAAAATATGTCAAACGATAATTTAAATATTTTTCAAATTAAATATTATGGAAAAATCCTATAAATTCATTTAAAAATATGTCATTAAAAATCAAGTAGTTTTATTGAAAATTGATTTTCTTATTATTTATTATATTTGAGTTAAATTTGAATATTTAAATAGATTAATTATTCCCATTTGAAACGTTAAAAATTGTGGGTCATTACATTCTTCCCCCCCAAAAAAATTTTCGTCCTCGAAATTCCCAAAGGAAGAAAATACCTGCAAACCCTTTATGCTTTTAAAATAAATTTATTAAAATGAGTTATTAAACTTTAAAGCCCTTTATGTTATGGAAAATTTTGGCAGCATCTCCTTTGCACTTCTAGGTCCGAAAAAATCACAACATAAATGTAAGCCCATATACTGGACCTCCTATATTTAGGGACAACACACCAACAATATATACTTATGATTTACCTTAAAGAGTGTGTATGACACATAGCAAACACACTCGTTAAGCATAAACACATACCAATTTGCGAGCAAGCTAACTCTACTCATGAAACCAAAGCAGCAAGCAAGCCTTTGCTTCCATATACCCGAATCTCACTTACATAACCCAAAAGAGAGTTAAATACGATAAATAAAATAATAAACAACTCATTCATCATATACCATGAATCTAAGCCTCTTAAATTCTATATAGCAATCATCCCACGTAAATATGCCATCAAACGATATAACTTGCATTGCTAATGTAAGAATCATAAAACTACATTAAAGCCCGTTGTACATATGTCATCCGTACGAAATATCAAATCCAATCACTTGCTTCATCACATAAATTTCATTTCGGAACTAGTATCGCTCACTCGACTTCCCTAGTGCGGACTTCGGTCAGGTTCCTTGATTAGAAATATATGTTTCCCTTGCATAGCCATATACTATGACAGAAAACTTTGAAATCATATCAAAAACCTATATCAAGTGTTCGCCTTCAAGAATCGGGTGAAAAATTCTTGTTCGGATCGGTGTGAATCACCTCGAAATCATGTACTCGAATCTAGATCAAGAACAGTTATGCAAATAAAATGATCTACATACAACTTACATACTTATTCCATTGGTTTCTTAACTACTCAAATTACTTTTCATTTTAAATCACATTCGTTTTCTCAAAGATCATTTCTTATTTAATACTAGAATTCATTTATAAAACATTTCATAAAACACTATCTTTATTTTACAACACTCTATAAAGACTCATCTTCACTTATAAAGCATTCCACTAAAACAAAATTTTGTTTAAAACATTTTCAGGACTTAAGAGTTATAAAATCTTAACTTTTCTATTTTTACAAAAACACTTAGCTTTAAATTTTTATATCCATTCGAAAGTTTTCGATTGTCCAAAATCACCAAAAATTCTATTTCATTTCAACAAATGAAAATTACGAAACAAATATCATAATAAGTTGCAAAAACTAAACTACCCTGATGCATAAGGTACATGCATCCATCAAATAACTTAACTGAAAACTTAAGAACTAAATACCGGGTTTTATTTCATTTTGAAATAATAATATACATATCTCCTTTTGTATATAAAATCGTACTTTTGGGATTAAATCAAATTCTGTTTTACTAAAACAACGCTATAGCAAATTACTATGGTAGCATTCCCCCACTTGGACATTTGAAAATGAACATCGATGATACTGCAGTCATCAAAAAAAAATATTTTCCAACAACAGAAGTAAGTTCAGTACTTTCTATCTCCTTTAAAATCCTTTTAAAATATTTCTATTCATAAATAGATTCAAATAATACTACTATTATTTTCACTAAAACTTTGAAAAACAATTTTCAAAAACACCGGGATTTAAGTTCTCAAATTCTCAGCTTTAATCCTTTTTATTTATAAACCATACTTATATAAAGTCACTTTCTTATATAAAATCATTTCACAAATATATATCTTTGTTTAGATTATAATAAATAACTTTTATTAAAATTAAATTTTAACCTAACATTATCACCGAACATCCAATAGTCAAACTGTGAAACTTAATTCACAAGGTGTTCATTTTGATGTTCCCACATTTACTATTTATTCAACCCATATTGAAAAAGGTAAAACTACTCATAAACTGACCTAGCATAACGAATCAAACAATAAATGATAATAATTGAAGTATTATCATTTCCTAACAAACAAACATCTTATAAATAACTATATCAATTTTTTGAAAATTATTCTTTTTTATATAAAATATAATCTTAGGTAAAAGTATTTCATTCACCAATTTTCAAAATTAATACCGTGTAGGTTTGCTTTGTTCAAGTATTTAAAAACCTTTATCGATACCGTGGCATTTGACGCTCGACCAGAATTCATAAACCACTCAACAGATCAATCAACACAATATAAAACAATTTTGTAGCACTAACAAATATGTGCTCTCATATATATATATATATATATATATATATATATGTATATATATATGTATATGTGTGTGTTTATACCCACCCAAACTCGTTCTAAGTTGTTACTAACCCTATCTCTAATGAGTTTACCCCATCAAAGCGTAAGTGTTCACTCAACCTAAGCTCTGATACCATGTTGTAACGACTAACCTTTCGATCCTCAAAATCGACATTAATACATCCATGGTAATCACGTGCCAAGCGTCCAAGTGCTAAAAAGGCAGATTGTTGGAGTGAAAGAAAAGAAAAGATAGAACAGAATCTCACATCGTGATGAGTAACTTGTAATATACGTTCGATCTTTACAAAAGAAAACTGTAATATACATACATCAATCAGAGTAACTAACCTATCATCAGTCTAGACAGTAATAATAGCCTATCCTTATAATTTTTGATAAATACAAACAATAAATGCAACGGAAATATAGGTACGTGAATACGTCTTAGAGGTATCCAGCTCGTCTCCTGAAGCTTCAAAGCATCCATAACTAAATATAGAAATATGCTTGGGCTAACCCGAGCATTATAAGAAAATAACTTCCGGATTAGCCTCGTAAACCAACGTAAGAAACATAAATCATATGGATTTTTAATGTTGTAAAACCTTTTGAAAATAAAGGTATCTCGTAAGACCAAGTCGCGCATAAGCATGGATGAGTTTTTTCCTTACGATAACCAAATTATTTCATAGGAAACCTTATGATATTATAATAATGTCTAGGATTTAAAATAAATAAAAATCATAGCCGGAATGGTTACATTAATTACATTCAATAGCATATTTAGTGTACAACTAAATCTGTAAAGGCACGTATTGAAGATTGAATTTCATACAATGACAAGCTATTAAGGCACCGTCTGTCACAGCACACCTCTAGAAAAATATACAGAGGGCCTCACATGGACCCCTACCAATACAGGACCGAACTACCCCTTCCTAGATAGTACCGAATATATCATCACCTTGATTGTCGGCCAATAACCATACCAAGTCGCTAGCATACATAAATCCATAAATATCAATCTAGAACGGGTGATGACCATACCCTAATGGTAGCGAACCACATAGCTCTGATGCATATCCTATGTTTTAGTCATTACCGGGTGTGAGGCTTGAGGCTATGTGTAGCGACCCGTATTTTATGTATCAGAGGATCATAAAATATTATTATTTTATCCGTGTGAGGTTGTATGATTCTATAATTTTAGGATATGACTCTAAAAGACATTTTACGTACCTATGATTTTTTCTGAATTTCTATGTGATTATTTTGACCCTGAAAACCTTGTTTGGGCTAACTTTTCATAGGAGTTGAATTAGGGTCTCAAACCAGTTCCATTGCTTCAGGATGTTGTTTTTCCATTTCGTAGAGTGGTCATAATAGAGAAATGGACTTGCGGTTGGGGAGTTATGCCTATTTTAATTTTTAAAAAATTGCTGATCAGAATTAATGTGCAATTAGTGAAACTCATTAGTTGGCACATTAGTCTAATTAGGGAATCACTATAAATAGGGGTAGTGGGAGTCAAATGGAAACTTTCCCTCTCATTCCAAATTAGGTCTAAATCCTAATTAGTCATAAATCCATCCTAATTCATCCAAATCTCTTCTTAGATCAAACTAGATTGGTGATTAGAGAATTGGTTAAAAGATAGAGACCATTGATTTGCTTGATTTAGAGCGCTTTTCTTCTCTATTTGGATTAGATCTTTGCTTTCCAGATTGGATTTGTTGAATTTGGTAAACGGTGAGTGGTTTATGCCCTCTCACTATACTATGCATGTTTATATGGTAGAACTATAAAATTTAACATGTTCTAACTTGATTTTTGGCCATAAAACCTTTTCTAAATCTAATAATATGTTAAATTATGCATATGACCTAGGTTGATTAGAAATCACCATTGCTTATTCTCATATATTCATGCTATATGTAGATCTATGTTAAAATTACTCGTGTATCTCATTTCCATGAATTGCATGATTGAATGGATGAAATTACTTGTTATTCTATGCTTGGATGTTATGATTTGATGTTGTTTGCTAGTGTTGTGTTTGCATAGAAAGTTAGGTCGAATAATTGAGCAAATCGAAGGCTAAGTTGGTCGGAATTGGAAGAAACATGGCAGATAGGCTCTGGAGAATGGCAAGATGCTATGGACTAACTCGCACAACATTTAGAGCTAAGTGTTAAACTCGGACTCGAGTTAAGGAGGTTAGGTCGGTACAGAGTTAGGGGAATGGTGGCTATGAGTCGGTATTTGTTATGAGTGGATAGAGCTTGGTCAAAGGAGCTGGTCTATGGCTTGATGTAGGAATTTGACTAAGTGAGGGATTGGGCGACGAGATATCTCTAGAACTTGGATGTGGAGTTATGGATTGGGACCGAGTTATCAAAGAGGGATGAGTCGGGGTCTAAGGCACCTAGGGAAGAGTACTAGAGACAAGGAAGGAGAAGATAGCCAATTATTAGCTAAGTGCTTAACTCGGTACTGAGTTAAGGGCTTAGGTTGGTACCGAGTTATCACATTGAGTGGTATGGATTTGGAACTTTCATGGCCGAAAGAAGGTGCTCTATAGGTCGTGCTGGAAGTGTTGGCTTGTTCGTATTAGGTTGGATGACGATATGACAGCATGATGAAAAGCTATGGTCTTCGGATGTTGGCTCGTGTTGGGAGTAGGTTCCGAAGATGGCGGCTCGTAAAGGAGGGATCCATAGGATCGGGGGAACATGGGTGTTATTCCTCGTGAATAATAGAAACTGGATTGAGCAAGAAGGGCTCGGTGTCCAAATGGAGCAAAGGAGAGTCGGTTATATGTGCTAAGGAAACGTTGACACTCGGAGAGTTTTTAGTTGTACTCGAAGCAGGGGTATTGTAAGTGGGGACGCCCATGGGTCAATTGAGGGACCTGTATACCTTGGACCGTTGCTTTAGGTTTAGTGTCCAACTTTGGACTACGAGACACATATCCGACTTTGGGCTGCGAGATATGAGAGTACAATAGAGAACCGGGATTTCCATTAGTCCCTGACTTGGGGGTCATACAAGTTGTCGTATATTCAAGGCACGGGGGTGGAGTGATATCTAGGATTGCTTGATGGATGCTATGGTTGCTATGATTGCTTTGGTTGCTTTTTTAGGTAGGCTATCACTAGAAGATATCATGGGAAGTAGGTATTGGGGATAAAAGTACTTGGAAGACTGATATCCTTTATTTGGTTGGTAATATATCTTTGTGGTATTGTAGAGTAGCATATTACAGTGTTATATGCTAACTCTTTGGTCGCTGGGATAGGTCAGGTATGGTTCATATGCTCTTATTCCTTACCATATTTACCTGTTTAGTATTTTAAGACTCATTTACCACTCACACAAACTATTGTCTGACCCAAGGTTTCATGCTTTGCCTCTTATTATCTTGGATACTCTTAAATGAGTAGACTAGATAACAGGTTTAGGTGATGCAGTAGCTGTTCGGAAGACGAGCTGGATGGAGTTATCTCGTACATAAATGGAGTCTACGCTTATTCCACTGAGAAACGTTGTGGAGCTTGTGATAGTGCTTACTTATTATTGTTTATTGAGATGGTTTATTTAAGTTTATTCCCGTTGTATAAACTCTATTGTTGATGTATAACTCTATGGATATTATATTATGATGATGATGGTTTGTTCATATTGTTATTATTGTCTCTTCTGTTATATCCATGATATTATATTTTATCCATGCGCTGTGAGATATGACAGGTTATACTGATTTATTTCG
This sequence comes from Allium fistulosum, assembly GCA_030737815.1. Taxonomy (NCBI): domain Eukaryota; kingdom Viridiplantae; phylum Streptophyta; class Magnoliopsida; order Asparagales; family Amaryllidaceae; genus Allium; species Allium fistulosum. Next base: position 908,587,869 of record CM060903.1, read on the forward strand.
ACCCTTATGATTGTTCTATATCGGCAAGATCCGATAATAGAGCACTATTTATATATTATTGGTGCCGGTGGTATAGGACGGTCGTCACATTTGGTATCAGAGCTTTGATTACATGATTAACTAGAGTTGATACCATGATCAAGTAGAGATAAGAAAGGTGTTATCGCCTTACACTGGATCAAGAGTATACATGTATAGAGAGAGAGAGCGTACTTGTTATAAGTTTGGTTTTCAAAACTATATATTAATATATTATATAGTATAAGTCGCATGCATATGAGCACTATAGACATAGTTTTCTTTATGAGAGACTGATCATTCTTGCTATAGATAAGAATGAGCCGGCATACAAGGAATGTTGTGAGAAATTCATCTTCAGGAGTATAGTAAGAAGCGGGCTCAGGAGCTGCAACGCCTGATGTCCAAGCCATGTTCAATAATATGATGGCAAATATGACGAGGAATGGTCCTCGAGTGGTGATAAGTAGAGTTGCTCCCGTGAAAGTGCCTAGGGCTGACTTCGCCAAGCTGAGCAAAGATTATTCTACTCTTGGAGGGAAGCCCTTTCACGGGATGGATTCAGTCATAGAAGTGCAAGATTGGCTGGACACTTGCGAGCGCATCTTTGGAGATATGGAGGTGGAAGATGTTATGAAGAGGAAGTTGGCTTCTTGGAAACTTCAAGGGTGAGCTATGAACCAGTGGAATGTTGTTACCATTGCCACTCTGGAGGATCAGTTCAGTTAGGATCAGTTTAAGATAAGGTTCGAGAGAAGTTTATTCCAGCCACTCAAAAGTCGGTTTTTTCAGAAAGTTTGTTGAGCTGAAACAAGGAGAGATGTCAGTCTCAGAATGTGTTATGGAGTTTGATGCATTGTTATAGTATGGAATGTCGTTCCTTGACACTTCATTAAGGAAAAATGAGAAGTTCGTCATTGGGTTGGACGACTATCTTGAATAAAAGCTAGTAGACCATATTGAAGAGCCTTTTGAGAAGCTGGTAGAGAAGGCACTACGTCATGAAAGTTTATACCCTATGGCTAAGATTGTTGTTGTTGTTTCTACTGAGAAGGAGGAGCCAATGCCTTAGCAAGGCGGTAAAGGTAAGAAGAAGTGGAACGGGAAGAGAAAGCAGTCCCAAGGAAAGGGCAGTAAGAAGAAGGGTAAATGGGTACCTACTTGCTTTGGATGTAACAAAAAGGGTCACTGGATTAAGGATTGTAAGGCGAGTGAGAATGGGAAATGCTACAACTGTGACAAGCCTGTTCATTTGCAGAAGGATTGCTCGGAATTGGTGAAGGATAGGTAGGTTATGAAGGCATATGCTTTGAATGCAGTCCCAACTTCGTCGAGTGCTCCTTGGATAAAGGAGAATGGGAAGGGAGTCGTTATCCAAGGTATGCTTTCTATTGGTGATGTTCATGTTCTAGTTTTTTTACACTGGTGCTTCTCATTCATTCATCGGTAGTGACCTAGTTGATGGATTGGGATTGGTACCTAAGATAGTAGACTGAACCCTAATCGTGACGAAACATGTTGGAGGCTCTACTATTCATTACATGGTTTTTCGTGGTTTAGTTTTATCAAGTCATGGATGTTCTTTGGTTTATGATTGTTTTGTTTTGAACTTTGTTGGGTTTGGGATTATCTTGTCTATGGACTGGCTTAGGAAGTATGCGGTCATTGTAGATTGCAAGAAGCTGTTAGTGACAGTCCGAGATGTGGATGGGCGAACGGTAGTGATTAGTTGCCTACCAGAGGATGGGCTGATGGTTAGCTTTCTATATTCGCTTAGGGTTCCACATGAGGGATTGTCATATGTGCCTATCGTTAGAGAGTATCCGAATGTCTTCAAGGAAGTGACTGGATTGTTGCTGCATAGAGAGATCGAGTTTCAGATAAACTTGGTGATGGAAGCCAGACTGATAGTTATGTATTTGAGGCGTATGGCACCCAGAGAGCAGAAGGAATTGGAGGTGCAAGTGAATGACCTATTGAGAAAAGGGTTTATTCAAAGGAGTATATCTGAGTGGGCCACACCTGCGGTATTCGCAATGAAGGCGGATGGCTCTTTGAGGTTGTGTGTGGAATATCGTGACCTGAATAAAGTAACGAAAAAGAACAAGTATCCACTCTCACGCATCGATGACTTGTTTGATCAATTGCACGGTGCGAAGGTGTTCTTCCAAATGGATTTGGCGATGAGATTTCACCAGTTGCGAGTAGCGAAAGAGAGTGTGCCTATTACTGCGTTTCGTATGCCATCGGGTTTCTATAAGTGGTTTGTGATGCCATTTGGATTGACCAACACTCCGGCATACTTTGTGGATCTCATGATTTAGGTTTTCAGAGACCGGTTGAATAAGTTCATGCTTGTATTCGTGGAAGATATTCTGATGTACTCCAGAACTAAAGTGGAGCGCAAGACGAACTTGAAGATTGTGCTAGAGATAGTGAGGAAACAGAAGTCGAGAGCGAAGTTCTCTAAGTGTCATTTCGGGAGAGAAGAAGTGAGATTCTTAGGTCATGTCATGTCGGGACATGGTATAGCTATGGATCCTGTGAAGGTGGCAGCCATCCAAGATTGGAATCAGCCCAAAAATGCTATGGATGTGAGAAGTTTCCTAGGATTGGCGTGATACTACAGGCGCTTCATAAAGGACTTCTCGAAGGTAGCGGCACCATTGATCAATTTGAAAAAGAAGAATTAGACCTTTGTATGGGATGCGAAGTGTGAGCATGCATTTGTAAATCCGAAGGATAGGTTGACAAGTGCACTTATGTTGACCATTCCAAGTGGAAATGAAGAGTTGATGGTATACACCGATGCTAGTGGTACTGGATTGGATGCGGTGTTGATTCGGAAAGGGAAGGTTGTTGCCTATGCAAGTCGACAACTAAAGCCGCATGAGAGGAATTACCCAACTCACGATTTAGAATTGACAGCGATTCTTTTTGCTTTGAAGATGTGGAGGCACTATTTGTTAGGAGATGTAACGACCCGTAAATTTCAACTGTTTTAATAACGTAATTAGTTGAAATTTTGTGAAATTTTAAACGATAAAATTTTGAAATATAAAATTGATATTTGGAATGCGTCTAGTTAAACATAGCCACTGATAAATTTTCGTCTGAAAATATAAAAGTTTATTTCGCGCGTAAATTCACTTCAATTTAATCAGTTAAAAAACGATGAAAATAAAATGTTTCCGAAACCTAAATATTTTTACATGGAAAAATTCTAAACCATCCAATCATACCACTGATATCCATATACCGTTTTGATCGTCTCATCGTGCTGATCTCAGCGGTATATTCAATTCTTTCTTTCGAACCACGGTACGCCGTGAAATCGTTAAAACGGTTGACCGTGCAGTTCGTTATTTGTGTCTTTTGGTTTTGTGACTTTTCATGTATTCAATGATCAATGCAAACAGCTGCCAACGGATAGAAATTAATTATTTCTTGGTTTCATCAGATGTGACGGTTGCTTTTCACTGGTTCAAGCGTTCATTGGTTGCTTCATTTTCTCATTTACTGTTGCGTGCTTTCAAGAATGTGAAATTTATACATTGTTGTGACTGTTCACTTCATCTTCCTAGCCTTTTTTTCTTCTCACTCAAACTCACGTCCACTGGGTCCATTATCTCCTTGACTTTTCATTCTCAACAAATTTAGTTTCAAGGAGTGTGACAACACACATTATATGATTTGTGACCTCTTCTCTTGTCTCCGCACGTGTGCGCTTTCCCTTCGCCCATCAACCTCAGCTCCTCCTTGCCTTCCATCTCTTTCCCCTCCCATGCTAGCTCGGAACGCAGCCAAGCCGAGCCCTTCAACCGATGTTGCAGCCGACCTCCACTACATCGCCTATCCACTCCCACCGTTCCATCAGCACCCCGTCGACACCCCAACCGAGCCGCGTTTCTCTCTCCACCGAAGCCAAGTCTCACTTCCTTCCACCGATCATCCCCAGCAGCTGCTCTGGCCTCTTCCCCTCTCCGCCTGTCTCATGTTGGCCACGCAATCAACAGCCGCGACCGTGTCTCCTCCAGCTCACCTCCACTCCGCCAACCGAGTTTCCTTCAATCGGCTCCACCTATTGCCTTCCTTTTTCCTCCAATGTCGAGCTCGGCCGAATCACGTACGCATAGCAGTCTTGTCCCGCCACTCTGGCCACATCCTCTCTTTTGTTCGGCTCCGCATCTCCAGGTTCATGCGAGTCTCCTCTTTTAATATTAAGATATGTATTAAGGGTCATATTTATATCTTAAGAATATACAAAGGAATGTTGTACGTTATTCTATTCGTGAGTATGTTCTCTAGGCATATATAATTAAAGTGTATATATCATAAGTTTACATCTTTACAGCCGTAGCTTCATGTTCCCCTCTTTTATTTTATACATGAATATATAATATTTGTGGAATTTTATATTATATGTGGAAGGGTATACATATTGAAGTTTATGAGAGTAGATATTTTATTAAATTAGATTTTGAACGTACAGTTACAAATATTTATACGTAAGCGTCTTTGTATATATAAAGTTTTAGATATTATAAGTATATATTATAGGTTGTAAAAAAAAATTTGTATATCAACTAGTTTTATAAATTATAAGTTTGAATGGATATAAATATACACACAATTCCTTGCTTTATTTTGTAAATTGTATTTGGGGAGGTAAATTATCCTGTAGAATTTGCTAGTTGTATAAGGTGAAAGCGTTTTCCAGTGTTACTTGCTGTTGATATATACATAACTTATATGTAAATTAACATTGTTCAACTTAGAGTTTTACATATATGTAGGTAAGTATTGTTAATAACTGGTAGGTGTAAGTATGTATATATTTTGTTAATTATAAAAGCATATGAGTTTTGGGTTTATTACGTATATATTTTTACATCATAATCTGGGTTCGGGTTTTACTTGTTGATTTTTCGTATGTCCATGTTATAAAAGTATAGTTTTACTTTTTCAAAGCTTGGTTTGCTTATAAAGTACGTTTCTGTACGATTATTTATATATCATTATATATATTGTGGATTCCTAAGTGTCTAGGTAGATTAGTTAAAATGTATAGATTTATATATATTCGTTTTTTTATATATATATAAGTAATGATATGGTTTAGTGTATATATATAAGAAATTATTTCAACATATAGTTTGTATACCGATATACTTGACTCCAATCTATGAGTTAATTTAAAATAATGATTTCATATTATTTTGATTTGTCTTAAATTAAAATCTTTGAGAAAGAGTATAAATATAATATAATAATAATGTTTATATTTTCAGTTATTCCAAAACTGATTTGGTTTGTTTCATCGATTCGTGTTATCAGCTTTGTTCGCCGTATTAGTGCCATCTCAGTTTGTTTTGGATTCGTGCTTGGATTCGAAATTCGATTTCAGTGTCCGTATCAGTATGCGTATCTGTGCCATCTTCTGTTCTTTCTAGCCTCGAAAGGTGAGCAATCACTCACGATTAACGTTCTTTTATTTATTAAATTTGATTTCAATTGAAACGACAATTGAAATATGCTGCTGTTAGTTAATTACACTGTTATATATGCTATTGCCTGTATCAGTTCACCTGTGACATTTGACACCATTATCTGTTAATTATTTATGTGATGATAATACAGTTTGGCTGATAATTGATTGATTGTTGATGTTTATATTGGACGTTAAATTGTTAGCGTTAAATGATAAATAGTATGCAAAATTGAAATGGATATAGGATATTTAACAATTTTAAAATTGATTTATATGTTAAAATTGATTAGTTGAACATGACCCCTTTTAATTGTTAAATTAATTGACATGTAGAATAGTGATAATTACACTTTGAACCATCAACATATATTGGATTAAGTGTTGTAGTGTTAAAATTGAATCGAACGACAAGTGAAGAACCGTATGAATAATTATTGTAATAATCTTTAATCTACATGAAATGATAGTGTAGATTCTAGAAATAATTTTATTAATTTACACAAATAACAATGTGAATTAATACGATTATTTCGGGATTATTTGAATTGATTGTTGAATTGATATTGATTGTTGTTATTGCTTGTTTATTTACTTTGACACCATCCCAATTATCACACTACAAGTTCCCTTTGCTATGTTTTAATTTTGAATTGAATTGGAATCGGGTTGAAATGATAAATACCCAAATTGAACTTTGACCTAGGATAGGAAATTAAATAAAACCCGATTGGTCAATAATTTGATTTTAAAATAAAATAAAGATTTTATTTGAATAAATAACATGGTTTTGAAATTTGAATTTTAATGAAAGGAAAATGTTAATATTTAATAATCTGAAACAAAATATTAACAATGTGATTGATGAAAGAATGTTGTTTAATTTGAGAAATGATTGAATTAAGTTTGAAATTATAATTAAGTTTGAAATTATTAAACTTTGAAATGATTTAATAATTAAGTTTGAAATTATAATTAAGTTTGAAATTATTAAACTTTGAAATTATTTATTAATTAAGTTTTGAATTATTTAATAATTAAATAAGATTGAATGATTTAATGATCAAATTGAATTGAATTCTTTAATAAGAGAAATTTAACTTTTGAATAAGTGAATATACTTTGTAAATAATTGAAATTGAGTTTCCTTTATTAATTAAGTTTTGGAAAATTATTTAAGTAAGTAAATAAGTGAAATTGAATTTCTTTAACAAGAAATAAAATGTGATATTTTTGAAATTAATGTAAGACTTGTAATTTAAAGAATTTGATTTGATGAATTTAATTTAATTCAATTTGTAAGTTTTGATATAATGAAGTTGAATTTAAATAATGGATTTAATGAATTGGAAATTTAATAGAAATTATTTTAAATGGCAAATTTACTTAATGAATATTGAATGAAATCGATAAATGAATTTAAATTGATTTGAATGTTAAATTAAATTAATTTAAATGTTTCCGAAATGAAACTTATATACGAACTTGAATCATTATTTGAATTGTTCTGAATAAAATTTGAAATTGAATTATAAGATTTTGAAATGAATTTGGAAGTTGAAACGTAAATTTTGGAAATTGGTTTCGAAAGACAAATGAAATGTTGGTTTACAAATTCTAATTGAAATTGAAATTGATTTGGTTTTGAAATTTATTAAACGACCAATCGGTGTAATAATTACGGAAGTTATTAAAGAGACCGGAATCGGTTATGGATATACTCTCTATCTAAACCGAAACCACTTTAATAACTATACGCGGAGTGGTGATCCAGAATGAAGTGGTTGGAATGATGTACGTGATGACTGAAGAAAGAGAACGATAATGGATAGCCTTGACACTTGTGTCAAATTGGAAATGACTAAAACAGAAGCCGTGCCGGGCCAATGGAGGATTAGCTACCTCAAGTGAACACACTTCTTCGAACTACTCATTACTTGTTGTCGATTGGTGCACCTTTGATTTTGGGAGTGTTGTTTCACGGTGTTGGGGGCGCTGCGGCGTTGCGTTCTCACCAGTCCGGATCAGGCAAACGGTAGTATCACTACCTTGGGTATTGCCTCATGTGCCTTGTCATACTTGTATCCCTTTATTCGCGACCACTACGATTTTGGTTTGTACCTTTAGTATATGGATTGCCCTCTGGTGACTTCCGGTTTTGGGGAAACTACGGTCTTGTATATGCTCTTGGGAATAAAAATGTGTTAAGGGTGGAATGGGCCATCACTTAACACTATTTTGATACTTTTATATTACTGATAGACATTATCTACTTATGGTACACTACTACATAGTAGATAGTTTAACGGATCCTTAAAGGATGGTTATTCCAAACATCCTTTGAGTTACTTGTATTTCAATTGCTATTTCACTTGAGTTGGATTTATAAATATAAGAATGTTAATCCTGACTCGAGTGCCTTGTGTTTTTGCTTTACGCTCGGGTCAGACTGAGTGTACCAGTATTCAAGACTCGCCTTTGAAGTTGGAGCTTTGCTTGAAGATCCAGCCATCTATTCTGCTTTCAGTATTCGATGATTCCAGTGATGTATTCTGATTTGTATCCGATGTATCGTATTACTCTTTCGTTGTATCTGGTTTAACTCTGATGTATTTTATATATTCATATAGTAGCTTCATGAACTACTATCTCTTTTATTTCCACTGCAATTATTACTCTGTGTCTGTGATCTGTGATTATTTATTTACTGTATATGTTCAGTTTTTCCAAATTTAAATTAACAACGCGGTATTTTGAGCAATTCAATTCCGGCATGAGTGTCTACCTATACACTTATAATGGATGCGAATGGTCCAAAATATCGGGTCGTTACAGTTGGTATCAGAGCTTTGGTAGCTCTAGGCAAAACTTAACATATATGGTAAATGTATTTACAGAATCACTCTCATTCGAGTTTCAATCTCTTCCTTTTGACTCGATTCCTTTGAATTTTGGAACGTTCACTATGGTTCCAAAAATTCATTCGTGTCCCTCACTATTCGTCTTCTTTCAATTCTAGAGCACCCCATAACTCCATTTTGAATGATATCTATAATAGATCGGTGGTCTCGCTAATCTTCGAATGATTTGTAAAGGTGTGAAACTCCTTTACAATAGGCATCGATTTACCAAAGATTTTTGTATCCTCGGTTTACGATGCTATCTATCTCCTGCTATACCTGAATTCTATTTCTTGAGATCGAATGTAGATTTGCCTTGAAATTCTGCATCAATCTTATTCTTAAAGTCACGGTCGACCCGGTTAAGGTTGCCCGCGATTTATATAAACTTATCCATCGCCTTATTTTGTTATTTAATTATCTTGTCTTTGTTCAAACCTATCTTCGAACCGAAATTCTCTTTGATTTGAGTCTATCAAAAATTTGAATCCCTATCCTTGCTTTGAAATCCATTATTGTATCGTTGAGTGAGGAAGTGTATTGTAAATTAATTTTAAAATGTTTTTATATTGTGTTGTTTGAGTTGTTGACGTTGATTTGGGTTTTCGATCGATTCGTTTGATCAACGCTATCGATAGGATTTCCAAAACACTTGAGCAGAGCAAACTAACACAATATCGTTTTCAAATTTGATAAATAAAATAGAAGTTTTGTATGATTATCTGATATATAAATATAAGTTTTCTGAAATTAAATTGTTAATGAATTTGTTGTCTGAAAATAATAATATTTGATTTTCATTTATTGTTTTGTAAACCATTGACTATTGCATAATATAAATAAATGAATTTTTTAAACTTGGTTATAAATTGATTGGAATTTGAAATGAATCTAATTCAGAAATTTAAGAATTTATTAGTTTCTGGTGATTTCGAACTTTGGTTTTTAAAATTTTAAAGTATATAGTATTGAAAGTATTTTCGAATAGAAACCGTTTTCAAAGAATTTTTTTAAAATGTTGAAATCAGTGCTCTTCTCTTTGTCGCTGGAAAATAATTTCGGTGATGGCGGCCGCATCATCGACATTCATTTTCGAGTTTCGAAGTGGAGATACTATTCTGTAGCTTTGCTACGGTTTTATTTTGAAAAATATTTTGATTTAAATTTCTTCAGTATAATTTGATTTATATATATAGGTATCTTATTTTAAAATTTAATTTGATTGATATAAATATATTATATATATCTCTAAATTGTTTAAAGTTAATCGGAAATCTAATTCTTAAATTTTGTTAAAGGATGATTTTAATTATAAATAAAACCAAAATTTGGAATAAATATTTAAACTTGAATAATTGAATTGGGAAAAATTTATTTGTATATTGTTCAACTGCATTCTAATACAACTTACCTAAATAATTCAGAATTGAATATGTAATTGGATAATATATAAGATAAATTGAATTTATAAATAAAATTTGAGTGTTTATAATAAATGTTATACACTAAATTTTGATTATAAAGATGTCAATTGAGTTAGATAGGATAATAAATAAAACTCAGTTAAAAATGAAATAAATTGTTTTGAAAGAATTAATAAAGTTGTTTTGAAAGAATTAATAAATTGAAATTTGATCAACATATGAAAATACCTTGAATTTAAAAGAAATTAATAGATGTAAATTAATTTAAATCAAAACTTTTATGGTTTAAATTAATTTATATGGGTTAAATATATGTGATTAGATATATTAAGTAGAATAAATTTAACAATAATTTGGAATAAAGAAGAATTTAAATTGTTGGAAATAAAATATGATTATAATAAAAGATTATTCAAATTTATGGTTTTAGAAATTTTAAATTGAAGAAATGGGATAATAAGATAATGAATTTAGAAATAGTTGAGATTGATTTTAGTGAAAGCAAATGGATTAAATAGATTATTGAATATCAATTAATTTAAATTTGAATTTATATGGTTTAAATTAATTGTTATTTTGTATTTCAAATCTGTTTTTCTTTCTGGTTATTTCTATTCTCCAACCTCGTTCCTTTTCGGGGACGAAAAGTTTTGAGTGAGGGAGAGTGTAACGACCCGTAAATTTCAACTGTTTTAATAACGTAATTAGTTGAAATTTTGTGAAATTTTAAACGATAAAATTTTGAAATATAAAATTGATATTTGGAATGCGTCTAGTTAAACATATCCACTGGTAAATTTTCGTCCGAAAATATAAAAGTTTATTTCACGCGTAAATTCACTTCAATTTAATCAGTTAAAAAGCGATGAAAATAAAATGTTTCCGAAACCTAAATATTTTTACATAGAAAAATTCTAAACCATCTTCTGAGCAAGATGTCAGTTTGTCGTTTTTCCAAATTCGGACATCTTTGGTTCCGTCGATCTTATTTTCTTACGTTTTTCTCGCATTTTCCACTGGTAGAAAATTCGAATTTTTATAATCCAATCATACCACTGATATCCATATACCGTTTTGATCGTCTCATCGTGCTGATCTCAGCGGTATATTCAATTCTTTCTTTCGAACCACAGTACGCCGTGAAATCGTTAAAACGGTTGATCGTGCGGTTCGTTATTTGTGTCTTTTGGTTTTGTGACTTTTCATTTATTCAATGATCAATGCAAACAACTGTCAACGGATAGAAATTAATTATTTCTTGGTTTCATCAGATGTGACGGTTGCTTTTCACTGGTTCAAGCGTTCATTGGTTGCTTCATTTTCTCATTTACTGTTGCGTGCTTTCAAGAATGTGAAATTTATACATTGTTGTGACTGTTCACTTCATCTTCCTAGCCTTTTGTTCTTCTCACTCAAACTCACGTCCACTGGGTCCATTATCTCCCTGACTTTTCATTCTCAACAAATTTAGTTTCAAGGAGAGTGACAACACACATTATATGATTTGTGACCTCTTCTCTTGCCTCCGCACGTGTGCGCTTTCCCTTCGCCCATCAACCTCAGCTCCTCCTTGCCTTCCATCTCTTTCCCCTCCCATGCTAGCTCGGAACGCAGCCAATCCGAGCCCTTCAACCGATGCTGCAGCCGACCTCCACTACATCGCCTATCCACTCCCACCGTTCCATCAGCACCCCGTCGACACCCCAACCGAGCCGCGTTTCTCTCTCCACCGAAGCCAAGTCTCACTTCCTTCCACCGATCATCCCCAGCAGCTGCTCTGGCCTCTTCCCCTCTCCGCCTGTCTCATGTTGGCCACGCAATCAACAGCCACGACCGTGTCTCCTTCAGCTCACCTCCACTCCGCCAACCGAGTTTCCTTCAATCGGCTCCACCTATTGCCTTCCTTTTTCCTCCAATGTCGAGCTCGGCCGAAGCACGTACGCATAGCAGTTTTGTCCCGCCACTCTGGCCACATCCTCTCTTTTGTTCGGCTCCGCATCTCCAGGTTCATGCGAGTCTCCTCTTTTAATATTAAGATATGTATTAAGGGCCATATTTATATCTTAAGAATATACAAAGGAATGTTGTACGTTATTCTATTCGTGAGTATGTTCTCTAGGCATATATAATTAAAGTGTATATGTCATAAGTTTACATCTTTACAGCCGTAGCTTCATGTTCCCCTCTTTTATTTTATACATGAATATATAATATTTGTGGAATTTTATATTATATGTGGAAGGGTATACATATTGAAGTTTATGAGAGTAGATATTTTATTAAATTAGATTTTGAACGTACAGTTACAAATATTTATACGTAAGCGTCTTTGTATATATAAAGTTTTAGATATTATATGTATATATTATAGGTTGTAAAAAAAAATTTGTATATCAACTAGTTTTATAAATTATAAGTTTGAATGGATATAAATATACACACAATTCCTTGCTTTATTTTGTAAATTGTATTTGGGGAGGTAAATTATCCTGTAGAATTTGCTAGTTGTATAAGGTGAAAGCGTTTTCCAGTGTTACTTGCTGTTGATATATACATAACTTATATGTAAATTAACATTGTTCAACTTAGAGTTTTACATATATGTAGGTAAGTATTGTTAATAACTAGTAGGTGTAAGTATGTATATATTTTGTTAATTATAAAAGCATATGAGTTTTGGGTTTAGTTACGTATATATTTTTACATCATAATCTGGGTTCGGGTTTTACTTGTTGATTTTTCGTATGTCCATGTTATAAAAGTATAGTTTTACTTTTTCAAAGCTTGGTTTGCTTATAAAGTACGTTTCTGTACGATTATTTATATATCATTATATATATTGTGGATTCCTAAGTGTCTAGGTAGATTAGTTAAAATGTATAGATTTATATATATTCGTTTTTTTATATATATATAAGTAATGATATGATTTAGTGTATATATATAAGAAATTATTTCAACATATAGTTTGTATACCGATATACTTGACTCCAATCTATGAGTTAATTTAAAATAATGATTTCATATTATTTTGATTTGTCTTAAATTAAAATCTTTGAGAAAGAGTATAAATATAATATAATAATAATGTTTATATTTTCAGTTATTCCAAAACTGATTTGGTTTGTTTCATCGATTCGTGTTATCAGCTTTGTTCGCCGTATTAGTGCCATCTCAGTTTGTTTTGGATTCGTGCTTGGATTCGAAATTCGATTTCAGTGTCTGTATCAGTATGCGTATCTGTGCCATCTTCTGTTCTTTCTAGCCTCGAAAGGTGAGCAATCACTCACGATTAACGTTCTTTTATTTATTAAATTTGATTTCAATTTAAACGACAATTGAAATATGCTGCTGTTAGTTAATTACACTGTTATATATGCTATTGCCTGTATCAGTTCACATGTGACATTTGACACCATTATCTATTAATTATTTATGTGATGATAATACAGTTTGGCTGATAATTGATTGATTGTTGATGTTTATATTGGGCGTTAAATTGTTAGCATTAAATGATAAATAGTATGCAAAATTGAAATGGATATAGGATAGTTAACAATTTTAAAATTGATTTATATGTTAAAATTGATTAGTTGAACATGACCCCTTTTAATTGTTAAATTAATTGACATGTAGAATAGTGATAATTACACTTTGAACCATCAACATATATTGGATTAAGTGTTGTAGTGTTAAAATTGAATCGAACGACAAGTGAAGAACCGTATGAATAATTATTGTAATAATCTTTAATCTACATGAAATGATAGTGTAGATTCTAGAAATAATTTTATTAATTTACACAAATAACAATGTGAATTAATACGATTATTTCGAGATTATTTGAATTGATTGTTGAATTGATATTGATTGTTGTTATTGCTTGTTTATTTACTTTGACACCATCCCAGTTATCACACTATAAGTTCCCTTTGCTATGTTTTAATTTTGAATTGAATTGGAATCGGGTTGAAATGATAAATACCCAAATTGAACTTTGACCTAGGATAGGAAATTAAATAAAACCCGATTGGTCAATAATTTGATTTTAAAATAAAATAAAGATTTTATTTGAATAAATAACATGGTTTTGAAATTTGAATTTTAATGAAAGGAAAATGTTAATATTTAATAATCTGAAACAAAATATTAACAATGTGATTGATGAAAGAATGTTGTTTAATTTGAGAAATGATTGAATTAAGTTTGAAATTATAATTAAGTTTGAAATTATTAAACTTTGAAATGATTTAATAATTAAGTTTGAAATTATAATTAAGTTTGAAATTATTAAACTTTGAAATTATTTATTAATTAAGTTTTGAATTATTTAATAATTAAATAAGAATGAATGATTTAATGATCAAATTGAATTGAATTCTTTAATAAGAGAAATTGAACTTTTGAATAAGTGAATTTACTTTGTAAATAATTGAAATTGAGTTTCCTTTATTAATTAAGTTTTGGAAAATTATTTAAGTAAGTAAATAAGTGAAATTGAATTTCTTTAACAAGAAATAAAATGTGATATTTTTGAAATTAATGTAAGACTTGTAGTTTAAAGAATTTGATTTGATGAATTTAATTTAATTTAATTTAATTCAATTTGTAAGTTTTGATATAATGAAGTTGAATTTAAATAATGGATTTAATGAATTGGAAATTTAATAGAAATTATTTTAAATGGCAAATTTACTTAATGAATATTGAATGAAATCGATAAATGAATTTAAATTGATTTGAATGTTAAATTAAATTAATTTAAATGTTTCCGAAATGAAACTTATATACGAACTTGAATCATTATTTGAATTGTTCTGAATAAAATTTGAAATTGAATTATAAGATTTTGAAATGAATTTGGAAGTTGAAACGTAAATTTTGGAAATTGGTTTCGAAAGACAAATGAAATGTTGGTTTACAAATTCTAATTGAAATTGAAATTGATTTGGTTTTGAAATTTATTAAACGACCAATCGGTGTAATAATTACGAAAGTTATTAAAGAGACCGGAATCGGTTATGGATATACTCTCTATCTAAACCGAAACCACTTTAATAACTATACGCGGAGTGGTGATCCAGAATGAAGTGGTTGGAATGATGTACGTGATGACTGAAGAAAGAGAATGATAATGGATAGCCTTGACACTTGTGTCAAATTGGAAATGACTAAAACAGGAGCCGTGCCGGGCCAATGGAGGATTAGCTACCTCAAGTGAACACACTTCTTCGAACTACTCATTACTTGTTGTCGATTGGTGCACCCTTGATTTTGGGAGTGTTGTTTCACGGTGTTGCGGGCGCTGCGGCGTTGCGTTCTCACCAGTTCGGATCAGGCAAACGGTAGTATCACTACCTTGGGTATTGCCTCATGTGCCTTGTCATACTTGTATCCCTTTATTCGCGACCACTACGATTTTGGTTTGTACCTTTAATATATGGATTGCCCTCTGGTGACTTCCGGTTTTGGGGAAACTACGGTCTTGTATATGCTCTTGGGAATAAAAATGTGTTAAGGGTGGAATGGGCCATGACTTAACACTATTTTGATACTTTTATATTACCGATAGACATTATCTACTTATCGTACACTACTACATAGTAGATAGTTTAACGGATCCTTAAAGGATGGTTATTCCAAACATCCTTTGAGTTACTTGTATTTCAATTGCTATTTCACTTGAGTTGGATTTATAAATATAAGAATGTTAATCCTGACTCGAGTGTCTTGTGTTTTTGCTTTACGCTCGGGTCAGACTGAGTGTACCAGTATTCAAGACTCACCTTTGAAGTTGGAGCTTTGCTTGAAGATCCAGCCATCTATTCTGCTTTCAGTATTCGATGATTCCAGTGATGTATTCTGATTTGTATCAGATGTATCGTATTACTCTTCCGTTGTATCTGGTTTAACTCTGATGTATTTTATATATTCATATAGTAGCTTCATGAACTACTATCTCTTTTATTTCCGCTGCAATTATTACTCTGTGTCTGTGATCTGTGATTATTTATTTACTGTATATGTTCAGTTTTGCCAAATTTAAATTAACAACGTGGTATTTTGAGCAATTCAATTCCGGCATGAGTGTCTACCTTTACACTTATAATGGATGCGAATGGTCCAAAATATCGGTTCGTTACAGGAGAAATGTTTGAGCTGTTTATGGACCATAAATCCTTGTAGTACCTTTTCTCTCAGAAGGATCTCAACCTTCAACAGCAATGGTGGTTGAAGTTTTTGGCCTCTTATGATTTTGGTATTTCCTATACTCCAGCAAAAGGGAATACAGTCACCGATGCATTAATTAGAAGACATGCTAGGTTGGGAGCAATGTTCTTGGAATGGAGGTAGATAGAATATATTGCTGGATTTGATTTCGGGCCTCACCGCGAGTTAGAACCTGAAATGTTGACAAGCTTATCAATTAGACCTACTTTGATTGAAAGGATCGGTAATTGTAACGACCTCGGATTTTATAAAAATTTAAATTGATAATTAATTAATTTTTGAATAAAATTTGTGAAATAAATCGATAAATTGGATACGAGTTTCCCCGAACTCAAATAAATTTGGTATAAATCATTTAAACTTTAAATATTGTATATATATGTATATATGTAAATGTGTATATATTTGGGTATATATGAGTCAATTTGAAATTATAAATATATGTATATATATTTGATTTGAATTTAAATCGTAAATAAATGGTTTAAAAAAATAAAAATAAACATATATATATATTTATAAGATATAAAAATATATAATAAATACATTGGATAAAATCTAATAACAAATTAGATAAATATATGTAGTTCTATAAAATATAAGGTAAATAAATAAATCTCAATATCGTATTAATAAATCAATACCAAATAGTACAAAATAGAATTTCATTTACATTGCAAAGTAATAAAACAAATAAAAATCATAAAAGATAAAATAAAAAGATAGGAGTTCATTTACATTATAAAGCAATTAGACTTAGCAAAAAAAACAAAATATAAATGGGAAGCAAACATGGAAACAAGTAAACAAGTAACAAATGAAACAAAAAATACATGAATATAAAGCTTGCAAAGGAAGACATGAGAAAAATATTCATTTGTACAAGTAATAAATGCAGCCACCACAACCATATTATCTCAGCCACAAAGAAGAACTATATTCAAACATAAGTATGTAGGCTGAAGTAAACAAATCATTTAAATACAAAACAAAGCAAATATATATATATTCAAGCATAAGTGTGAAAACAGACAACATAAAGAAATGAAGAAAAATATAACCATGAAGACATAAAGTACCTTGGCATTAAATGCTAGCAATACTTTTGTCAATTCGAATTGTTTAAAAATCAATTCAGCCTACAAACAAGAAAAATCCCTGCTAACTAGTACAAGAAAATTTAATCACTTGTACAACATTTCATCTCAGCCTAATTAAACAATTCCACACACTGTAAACTCTCCTATATATCAATATCAACTTCTCGATTCAGTTGCCTCTATTAAAACTGCGAAACTAAAACCAAAGAAATATCATCATCATTCAAACAAATATCAATTTAAACATCTCAGAAAAAAAAATATTAAAGCAATCAAGGCCTGGGAATCAGGAAGCAAAGAAGCTTCAGTTATCAAGTTCAAAACCAGATTTCCTACCTTGCAAAGTTTAAAAGTCTTCAACTTTCAACCTGAAAACTCTGGAATAAGATGTTTAAGGTGAGTAGCAGTTAGTTTTTAAACTTGAAGATATGTTGCCATTGATCTGTATGTAGACATGAATGCATTGCTGTGTATCCGTTCTTCCCTGTTCTTGTTTTTAACAGACCCAGATATGTAAACAAATCTATTTCTCTTGATCTAATAACTGTTAGAATGTATAATATAAACAAATATTGTTTGTTAGATCATGAACTAAAGATTAAAAATTTATTTAAGTTAAAGCAACTTGTAAATACCTCTGGAAATCAATATAACAGGGCACAACTTATACTTAGTTAAAATTCGAACTCCTCAATTCACGAATTAAGGTATGTAGATAGAACTCGTATGCTTTAACATAATTTTTAAAGCAAAAATTATAAGTTTTAGATCATGGGTGTAAGAGCAGTTTTGGTTTGTTCAAATTTCATAGTTTTGGGAATTTTTGATGATCTACGAAGTTCTGGTGATCGGGATCGTGGCTGGTGGTAGTGGAGTGAACGGGGGTTGTAGGAAAAATATTGCGATGGTGTGTAGTTGGTCATGGCAACGGCGGCAAGCTCTCGAAGTTTGTAAACCTAGTTTTAATGAGGCCGAGCTTTTCGTTTTGTTCGTCGTCTTCAATCGACCGAGTGCATCGAGATTCTGGGTGATGGTAGGGGAGGTGTCGATGAGTAGTTGGCCGAAGTTCGAGGTCCTCCGGTGGTCTAGGCGGCAAGTTCGAGGCATTGCCAGGTTTCGAGAGGAAGTTGCTCTCGAGTTTCCAGGTTTCAAATTTTTTTTTCTCGAATTCGAGATGTAGGCGAAGTTCAGGTGGTTGCGAATCGATCTGGGGAGGATTGTCGACTTGCTCGTAGTAGTGGCGGTGCCGGAAGATCGCCAGAGGTGATGTGCACGTGCACGAGATTGAAGGTGTCAGCCTGGGTATTCGCCTGTAAGTGACGAGAATTTTCTCGCGTCGTACTCGGGGAATTCGAGTCATTTACTCGAAGCAGGTACAGGGTGGTTCGGGTCGAATTCTTGTTCCAGTTTTTAACCTGGAAACCTGTTTCTCTGTTGAAATTTTAAACTAAATTTAAATTTTAAATTAAGGGTTTTTAAAACTAAGTTTAAATCAAAATGTAAATATAATTCAAGTTGAATTGAAATTTAGTTTGAAGATAAATAAAAAGTTTAAAATTCCATTTGTTTTAATAATTTAAAATAATTAAAGGTATTGAAGAAAATTGGAATTTAAAATAGAATTGAATTTGAAAATAAAATTTAAACAAGTTAAATTTTAAACCTGGAACTAATTTTAAATCAGATTTTAAAATTTTGAGATTTAATTAAGTTTTATCACTTAAGTGTGGCAATAAATTAAATATGTTAAAGTTAAGGAAAAAGAATTGATTTTTAAACTCTTTCAAAATTTCTTTGGTAATCAATGATTATTCTACTATGTAAATTTAAAATGTTAAGGAAATTTGTTTTTAACTTTATTAATAGTAAATAAGGATTTATTTCAAATTTTAAATCTAAATTGGGAATAAAAAGAAAATTTGAAACAATATTTCAATATATGGTAATAATCATTTAAACCATAAATATGAATGTGTTATTTAAAAAAATGAAGATTTATGATTTAAAATTCATTAATGAATGAATTCTTAATGGTTAATTAATTTATAATCAAAAATGATTAATATAAGAAATTTTCTTTAAAAGGTGATTAAAGAAATTTAATAGTTAATAAAATCATTAACTAAGATTATTTGAACAATTAATTAATGTGATAAATTTTAACAATAAATTTAGATTGATTAAATTAATAATAATCAATTGTGGAACTATTAAGTATAATTACTTAACGACAGTAATTGTGGAATTAATTATTCAATGTAATTAATTGAGTTAATCGAATTTGTTCAAGTTGGTTACTTAAGTTAATTAATTCAGAATAATCGGTTGATAATTTGGAAAATATAATTACTTAGAGAAGTAATTAATAGATAATTACTGAATTGTAATTAATTGAATGATGATTTGAAATTTGAATAAATTATTCGTTAATAAATCAAAGGATTAATTAATAATTGTGATTAATTAAGATTAATTTAATAATTAAAGATTAATTGATTCATTGATTTAAATTGATTAGTTAATAATTAAGGGTTAACTAATAAATTTGAAAGGGAATTTATTTCAAACAATTTGTAATCAACTTATGATAATTAACCCGGATTAATAATTGATACATCTGATTTGAATTAATCAGTTGATTAATAAGTTCACTTGTGAATGTTTGGACTTAACTGAATGATTGAATTGTTGATATTCCCTGATCTGTGATGCTTTGTGATATATTCTGATTTGTGTGTAATCTGTACCGTAGTTCATTTATCTAGGATGAATGTAAATTATTATCTGTGATTTATATATCTATGATCTGTGATCTGTAAATGAACGATAAGCGTTATAGTTATACCGCTTATCAACTATATTCTGTATTTTGATCTGTGATGATTGAATGATGTTGCCCTATTGTGTGAAACCCCTGGACTACACCATACACACACAAATATGGATTTCACGTGTAAATCAGTTAAGTCGTAGATTTTTGACAATTTTAAAGATTTAATTCTTGAATCCACATGGTTTTGGAAATTTGAAATTGAGAGCTTTGCAAATGAGTTTCAAATGTAAAAGTTATTTTTAATAACTTAATAAAATTTGATATTTTAATAATTTGATTTAAATTTGAATTCAATATTTGAAATTGAATTCAATGATTTGGAAAACTAATTGTTTTCACCTGATAAAAAGCTCTTATATAAGAAATGAATTTCAAATTTGAATTAAAGGAATTTCAAGTTTGAATTGAAAATGGTTTTCCAAATTACGAATAAATCTTTGGAAACGTGTTTTGAAAGCTATGAATTAAATCTTTGATTTAAAGATTTAATGAGTTAATCAAATTGAAATGGAAATTGATTTGGAAAATCTATGAATGAATCTTTTGTTTAAAAGATTAAAGTGTGGAAATTGTTTAAACCGTTGAAGGTTGTTAAAATGAATCTTTTTGTTTAAAGATTTGAAAATGGTAATTTGTTAAACCATTTGAAAAGAAAGTTTGGGTTTAAGTTGTGACTTAACTGGAAATCCCAATATCCATATGTTTTTAAATATCGTGCTCATTATTCGGTTTAGTCGGGAGAGGACCTTTGTGTCATATAACCCATTCCGAATAATGATACATCGTATATGGATCGCATTTGAAGACCGGTGGTGAAGACCGGGTATTTGCGAGAACGATAGGATAACCTGTCGATTGTCTCTGCACTGAGTCGCGCCGGTATAGAGATTTCCTAAGTAATGGGAAATCCGATCGGGATTGTGAATACCGGATTGCAAGGGCTTCTTCGGAAGTGCCTTCGGTTCTGTTCGAACCCGGAACAGACTTGTATGGTTACATGTCTGA
Organism: Allium fistulosum; assembly: GCA_030737815.1. Lineage (NCBI taxonomy): Eukaryota > Viridiplantae > Streptophyta > Magnoliopsida > Asparagales > Amaryllidaceae > Allium > Allium fistulosum. The sequence goes on from CM060903.1 coordinate 908,608,868, forward strand.
CATTACACTTTGAGATATAAAGCTGATTTCTTTCAAATACATTTCTGTTGGTGGCGGAGAATTTATTCTCTTAGCTTAACACCCTTCTCTGAGACATACGAGCTAAGAGGTTATGTAGTTGAAGGTTATTAGCGATATACTCCCAATTTGGTAATTTGGCATGTTGAGTGTTGCTGTGTGATGATCATTTATTGATCATTTGTGATCAAAGCGTGGCTTTGTGAAAAAGTGTAGCTTTGTGGACGAGACCTCTTCGGACCTCACAACCCGGAAATGGTCGAAACAGGAATGATGCGGCAAGGTTATGAGGGTCGCTCCCTCTAGGGTATGTCATTTCCTTCTGGAAAAGGGTGGTATCAGGTATGGAGCCCTGGTATTTAACCTATGTGGATACTCCAATCTCATTTACTGTGTGATTGTTGTTTGATCGAGGCGCCTCGGATAAAGGTCCCAAAGGACCGGGGGGTGGCATATTCGTGTAGTAGTTACCTGGTGTTAGAGGTAACCTGGCCTTGTGTTGGTAGAGAGCTAGTTAGTTCTCGGGACGTCCCGCCAGAGGCGATCCCATGTGGCATAGGAAGTTCCTTAGCCTGACCATTTGTTGGAAATCCAAAGAAACAATACGAACCTTGTACGGTTTTAGTTGTATAACCTGCTATGGAATGTGGCGGTAACCTGCTATTGAACATAGTAGCTATAGTAGGCATACAATAATGGTTGTATGTTGGCTAAGATTAATATTGTATTTTCGAAATGATTTTGTACACTATGCACTAGTAATAATATCAAAAGAGTTTTCCTTTTGCGTAATAAGCATGTTTGACTATCATAAGAATAAATCTCCTCCAATTCTGCGTTTGCATTGTGTGTGTGGCGGGAGGTCTTATGGTAGTTTCATTTTCCAAAGGCATTGCGGATTTCAATGTTTAATATTCTTTTGTTGTTTGTTTAAAGATAAAAATGCTTTTGTTACTCACACCAGTCCCATGACTGACTCGGAGTTTATTGTTCCCTTCCTAAACTCTGGGTGCTCAAATTTTCCACACGGGCAGTCTAGAGTTGGGTTTTTTCAAATAATCAGGTTCAGTTGACATTGGAGCTAGTTCAGTTTTGGAGATCACAACTGACATCGCTTACCTTTGTCTTACGTGATGATGGTTCGAGCTTGATATTAGAGTGGTTGGACTCAGCCTCTCTGATGGATCATTTGGAGTTATCACTTCTGATATTTCCGCTATATCATTATTTATCTCTGATATTGTTGTATCATATTGATATCATCGTTGTATATCATACTAGATATTGTATTCATTGGAATTGTATATGATATCATCTATTTCTTTATTCCGCTGTGTTATTATACTTACTGTGTTATAAGCTTCGGAGAGCCAGATACGGCGTTTGAATCTACGGCATTTTGAGTACAAGTGAAGTACGGTTGCCGATTTTTGAAGGCCGAGTTCAGGATCTTCACATGGTAATAGTCAGAAGTGAGATGCTAGGCTAGCAAAGATCATAACAAAAAATAGAGGAAGGAGTATAATCTGAAGATATGAAGCAATACAGACTCGACCGAGAAGATTGGCTTCATAAAGACAGGAGATTGTTTGTTCCCAATGTTGATGGATTATGAGATGAAGTGCTAGTGTCACCATTCCAGGTTGACTATTCATACCGGTGGTAATAAGATGTACCGAAATATGAGGTTAACTTATTACTGGGAAGGTATGAAAAGGGATGTTGGGGCATTCATCTCTAAGTGTATGAACTGCTAGTTGGTAAAGGCAGAGCAGAAGAAATCTAGTGGATTGTTGCAACCGCTAGAAATTACTTAGTGGAGACGAGAGCAAGTCTTGATGGATTTTATAGATGGATTGCCTAGAACTCGAGCAGGTATGATGGAATTTGTGTCATAGTAGATCGGTTAACCAAGAGTGCAAGATTTATACCTGTCAAGTCAAGTAGAACGACATCCAAGCTGGCAGAGTTGTATGTAAAATGGATAGTTCGATTTTCATGGTATGCCAAAGAGCATTGTGCGCGACCAAGACCCATTTTTCACTAGTGGGTTTTGGAAGAGCTTACTAAAGGCGTTAGGGACGAAGCTGCATCATTTGGAAGAGTTACTAAAGGCATTAGGGATGGAGCTGCATCTTAGTACAGCTTATCAGCCGCAAACGGATGGACAAACCGAAAGAGTAAATCATATATTGGAAGACCTCTTGTGGGCATGCATTATAGACTTTGGTGGATCATGGGATGATCATTTGCATTTGGTGGAGTTTGCATACAACAACAATTATCAGTCGAGTATTGATATGGCTCCATATGAAGCATTGTACGGTCGACCAAATAACGCTCCTTTATGTTGGTGGGAAGCGGGTGAGAAACTGATACTTGGGCCAGATATGATTAGAGAGACTTCAGAGAAGATTGAGGTCATTCAGCAATGAATGAAAGTTGCTCAGGATCGACAAAAAAGCTATGCAGATAAAAGATGAAGAGAGTTAGAATTTTCTATCGGAAATATGGTGTTTGTAAAGGTTTCTCCTTTAAAGAATGTAGTTAGATTCGGTAGAAAGGGTAAGTTGGCACCAAGATTCGTAGGTACTTTTCCGATAGTTGAGAGAATCAGAAAGCTAGCATATAGGCTCGACTTACCTTGGAAGATGGCGGGCATGCACAACATTTTTCATATCTTTTATCTATGAAAGTTTGTGCATGACTCAGGCATGATGATCAAACCGGATCAGCTAGAAGATATTGAGGTAGAACCAGAAGTTTCTAGACCTCGTAAGCCACTTTATATTATTGGGTATGATACAAAACAGCTTAGGAGAAACACGGTGGAGCTAGTGAAGGTACAATGGAGTGGAAGCGATGACGATTGTATGTGGGAGACGGAGGAGAGCATGAAGATTATGTGTCTGGAGCTCTTTGAATGGTAAGGTCCAGTGTTTATCGTATCTACTTTCACCATTGTATGTTATATTTGATAGCTTAGTTTTCCGCATGCTGGGATAGGTCACCTATACTATTGATTGCATGACTACTTGTTTGATATGTGTAATGGTTTCTTATGGTTGGTAGGCATGCGGGATTACAATGGTTGCTTATATTTTGGCTTGTCTGGAGATTTCAGGGGAAAAATTCCTAAAGGGTGAAGAATGTAACGACTCGTATTTTACGTATCGGAATATGAGAAAGCATTATTATTTTATTTCTATGAAGTCATATGATTCTATAATTTTGCGATATGACTTTAAGGGACATTTTACACACCTATGATTTTTTATGAATTTCTATGCGACCATTTTGACCCTTAAAACCTTGTTTGAGCTATAACTTTTTACAGGAGTTGAATTAGGGTCTCAAACTAGTTCCATTGCTTCAGGATGATGGCTTTCCGCATAGAGTGGTCATAGTAGAAATACAGACTTACAGTTAGGGAGTTATGACCATTTTAAGTTTTAAAAACTGCTGATTAGAATTAGTGTGTAATTAGTGAAACCCATTAGTTGGCACATTAGTCTAATTAGAGAATCATTATAAATAGGGGCTGGAGGAGTCAAATGAAAACTTTCTCTCTCATTCCAAATTAGGTCTAAACCCTAATTAGCTCTATATCCATCCTAATTCATCCAAATATCTCCTTAGATCAAACTAGATTGTTGATTGGTGGTTAGAGCATAAACCATTGATTTGCTTGATTTAGAGCGCTTTTCTTCGTTGTCCTGATTAGATCTTCGCCATCCAGATTGGATCTATACAAGGATTTGTTGAATTTGGTAAATGGTGCATGGTTTATGCCTTCTCACTATACTATGATGTTTGTATGGTAGAATTATAGGATTTAACATGTTCTAACTTAATTTTTGGCCATAAAACCTTTCTAAATCTAATGGCATGTTAAACTATGCATATGACCTAAGTTGACTAGAAATAACCATTGCTTATGCTCATATATTCATGCCGTATGTAGATCTATGTTAAAATTACTTATTTATCTCATTTCCATGAATTACATGATTGAATGGATGAAATTGCTTATCATTCTATGCTTGGATGATATGATTTGATGTTGTTTGCTAGTGTTCTGTTTTCATAGAAAGTTAGTCGGAGAATTGAGCAAATCGGAGGCAAAGTGGGTCAAAATTGCAGGAAACTTGGTAGATAGGCTCTGAAGGATGGCAAGAGGCTATGGCTTGGTGTAGGAATTTGACTAAGTGAGGGATTGGGCGACGAGATATCTCTAGAACTTGGATGTGGAGTTATGGATTGGGACCGAGTTATCAAAGAGGGATGAGTCGGGGTCTAAGGCACCTAGGGAAGAGTACCGAAGACAAGAAAGGAGAAGATAGCCAATTATTGGCTAAGTGCTTAACTCGGTACTGAGTAAAAGGCTTAGGTCAATACTGAGTTATCACATTGATTTTTATGGATGTGGAACTTTCAATGGAGGAAGAGGGTGCTCTGTAGGTCATGCTGGAGATGTTGGCTCGTTGTATCAGGTTGGATGACGATTTAACAGCATAATGAAAAGCTATGGTCTTCGGATATTGGCTCTTGTTGGGAGTAGGTTCCAAAGATGGCGGCTCGTAAAGGAGGAAGCTATAGGATCGAGGAACATGGGTGTTGTTCCTCATGAATAATGGAAACTGGATTGAGCAAGAAGGGCTCAGTGTCCAAATGGAGCAAAGGAGAGCTTGGTTATAGGTGCTAAGGAATCATTGACACTCGAAGAGTTTTCAGTTGTACTCGAAGCAAAGGTATTGTAAGTGGGGACGCCCATAGATCAATTAAGAGACCTGTATACCTTGGACCTGTTGCTTTAGGTTTAGTGTCCAGCTTTGGGCTACGAGACACATATCCAACTTTGGGTTGCGAGATTTGAGAGTACAATAGAGAAACAGGATTTCCATTAGTCCTTGACTTGGGGGTCATACAAGTTGTCGTATATTCAAGGCACGGAGGTGGAGTGATATCTAGGATTGCTTGATGGATGCTATGGTTGCTATGATTGCTTTGGTTGCTTTCTTAGGTAGGTTATCACTAGAAGATATCATGGGAAGTAGGTATTGGGGATAGGAATACTTGGAAGACTGATATCCTTTATTTGGTTGGTAATATATCTTTATGACATTGTAGAGTAGGATATTACAGTGTTATGTGCTAACTCTTTGGTCGCTGGGACAGGTCAGGTATGGTTCATATGCTCTTATTCCTTACCATATTTACCTGTTTAGTATTTTAAGACTCATTCACCGCTCACATAAACTATTGTCTAACCCAAGGTTTCATGCTTTTCCTCTTATTATCTTGGATACTCTTAAATGAGTAGACTAGATAACAGGTCTAGGTGATGTAGTAGCTGTTCGGAAGACGAGCTGGACGGAGTTATCTCGTACATATATGGTGTCTCTCCGAACCAACAATTGACGGTTTCAAAACTGGCCAAGATTTGATAGTCGGTTATTTAACTATCAAATAACTCATAATCCAATCATAGATTAATTTCATATGGAAACCAACCATAATTAAGCACATAAGCAACCACTAAGCCTCTTTAATTAGTCCTTTCATTAATAAAATCTCCCTTTAAATATCCGTATTAAAATACCTTTTACAAATGATATATTCACAAACCCTCTCTGCTCTTTCAGTACTTGAATATATTGATATACTTATCTCAACTATATAACTATACTCACAAATAATTCACTTTCAGTATTTAGAAAACTTTTTCATATACTTATATCAACAGTATAAGTATATTCACAAAACCCAACATTTTCAATACTTAGAAAATGTATCCATATGCTTATCTCAATGGTATTAGAAGTATATTCACAAATCTTAAGAAAGATTTCATATTTCCAAAATCATATTTAAATGGGCCAAAAAAATGTCATTCGAAACATTATTTACAATAAACCCAAACTCATTTTCTAGCGTAAGTAAATTGATAGTATGGATATTAAACCAAATATACTTGTTACCGCTTTCCGATTTCAAACTTGTACTATTCCTCGATTAACAATGAAGTCGAACAAGTAAGTAAGCTATCCTTGCCTCGACGTACATTCTTAATTCTCAAGATGGGGACAAGTTTCCCTACCTCAGAATATGGTGTTAAGTATGGAAAGAATAATTTCGATATCACCATAATTTAAAATGATCATTTATAGAAATTAAATCTCATTTCCTTTTATAAAATTCCTTTTTATAAATCTCCTTTATATTTACAAACTTCTTTCATAAATCTCTTTTCTATTTATAAAACTTCTTTTATAAATCTCCTTTATATTTATAAACCTTCTTTATATTTATAAAACTCCTTTTATAAATCTCTATTATATTTATAAATTTTTTATATATAATTCTCCAAATTTATTATAAAATTCCTTTTATAAATCTCTATTATATTTATGAAATTTCTTTTATAAATCTCCAAATTTATTATAAAATTACTTTTATAAATCTCTATTATATTTATAAAATTTCTTTTATAAATCTCCAAATTTATTTATAAAACTTGTTTTATAAATCTCTATTATATTTATAAAATTTCTTTCATAAATCTCTTGATTTTAAAGCTCGTATACTTATTACAAATCTTCAGTTTCAAGATAGGACCAAATACTTCCCATAAACATTCATTCCATATATCACTATAATTTCACAATTATGATTTGTTATTCCAATTCATCAAAATGGTATCAGTTTCCCATTTATAAAATCTCATTTATAAATCTATTATTTCTATAAAATGTTTAATATAAAGCGATTCATAAATATTTATTTCAAAATATTTCTATCTTTTTCTAAAACGGAATCACTTTATTATAAAGGATAAATTTCCCTTTATTTACCTTTAAAATAAACATTCATTATTATATTAATTTTTCTGTAAAATAAATTCTTCCTAAAATGCTTCTAAAACATTTCCTAAAAGATTGGAGTAAAATAGAGAAGTTCAAAAACTTTTTCTAAATAAAATAACATAGAAATTCCAAAAGTCAGATTTAAAATCATTCTCCAAATCAAAACCATTTTCAAATCAAAAAAGCAAATAATAGTATATCAAAATACTATGATGAGGCCAATAGCTACCGTAGCACATAACCAATACTGCTACTACCTTTATCACTAAGAATGTTCAACTTTTAACACATATCAATGTCACATCAAATACTTTTGAAATTCAACAATTTATACAACAAGTATATAAATGAAAATAAAAACAACAGTGGTGAGGAATCTGGATCCCTCTACAAAATTCCCTGTATTTCATTTCATATGTCATCCATTTTCCAAAATGAAAATTCAACCAAACCAACCAAATAACTCATTCAAGCATTCAAACAGTAGTTTATATCTACCACATATCATATAGTGTTTATTCAAGGGTGAGTTAACTCACTAAAATTCCAGCTGACGCTTACGTGTTCCTGCATTATCTAAAACCAAATGGCGTTCAAATTTAGCTCGAAATCCTACTTGCTCCAAACTTGAGGAAATCAATTCCTATGTTTAGATTACACTCCTACGAGCGCAAAGCAAAAGATAGTATTCAATTGGACCTCGTATGAGGAAGTTATTAATTTTATAAGTTTTTGAGATTAAATAATATAATTAATTCTTCAATAAACTAATTATAACCTTAATCCTCCTTCCCCATATCAATTTCTTCCCTCTATACACAAACATGCATGAGTACATGAACCCACCAAGGCCGAACCCTTCCACCATCGATTTTATGCTACACATTCGATGAAATCTCGCCAATCCACCTCCAATGAACTCCACTTCCTACAAGCTTTACGACCAACCCCAAACTTCAAGCTTAGTCGACCATGGACAACCGCGACCTGCACTTTGCCGCTGGTATAGTGCACATATCATGCTCGGCTAGAGGCGCTGCACCTTCGAAAACTCCCACCACAACTTCATCTTGCCGCTACGAACTCAGCGCAACCATCACTTCGACCCAGCTCCTCCCCAAACGTTGACAAAACAAAACCCTAGATCTGCCTTCACCATGTCGATCACTAGTAATGATAGCCACTCCCTCCTATCCCTATATAGATTCGAAGCTTATGCATGTACGAGTTCAAAGGATCCGACGATTTTAATTTTCGTTAATCGTAGCTCAAGATTCTGATTTTTAAATGGAGGCGGTAGGGTTTTCATGTTTACTATAAATGGAGATGAAAAAGGAAAGAGGTAAAAGAAATGAGAGATAAGAGAGGGGTAGGGTTATTTCATATTAAATTTTCCAGCACTTCACTACACAATATCTCGTTTACGTACAAACCGCGAACAACAGAAATAAAAATATGATTGCGCATAACAATGCAACATAATAACAAATCAACAATAAAATACATTAGTTACCTTATTCTGTGAAATTTCAAAAATACCAACGTTTGTCGAAAAATACATCAAACAATAATTTAAATATTTTCCAAATTAAAAATTACAGAAAAAAATCTATAAGTTCATTTAAAAATACGTCATTAAAAATCAAGTTGTTTTATTCACAATTAATTTTCTTATTATTTATTATATTTGAATCAAATTTGAAAAATATATTAATTATTCCCATTCAAAACATTAAAAATTGTGGGTTGTTACAATTGTTCTAATTATTATTTTAAGCATTTCAAAGTATATTTTAAATCTAATATGTTTAATTAAGAATTATAAAAGAATATTTCTATAAATTTAATTAAAGAAAAAATATATTTAGTAATTTAATACTTATTTAAATATCTGATTTAATCCTAGAATTGTTATGAGCTTGGATGTGTTGATGATTCATTATTTGATAATTAATATTGTAAGAGTTTCGAAGTTAACATTCATGATTAATTAACTCTAAATAGTGAAATGTTGTTTATATATATATAATCTAAAGTTAATTGAATGTTTAATTTATCTCTAAAATTGTCATTATATGTTTTAGATATTTTCACCTGTGTGATTACGAGTTGAATATTGTGAATGATTTATTATCTGAATTTATATAAAATAAAATGTGAGTTTATGATGTAAAGTTTATTTGGAAATTAGTATTTTACTGTATTTAAAAGTTATTAAGTTAGCAGAAGTGAATATATTTTGGTTTTTTAAAGTGTTTATTCAAAATTTATATATATGTGTATATATATGTATGTATGTAATATTTGGAAAATAAGTAATTATTACTAATTAAGGTTTCAGTTATTTTAAAGTATTACATATAATTAATAAAATTACAAATGAATATTATATATATATATGATTGATGTGATTTTGCATAGCATTTTTGATTTCTCATCATCTCTATACTGATTTCGATGGTATGAGTAATTCACTGTTGACATTGATTTGATTAGTAAATTTGATACGATGATTTCATGATATTTAATTCTATATGATGAGAAATCTGAATAAACGGAGTTATAATACCGTTTAATGGGCCATTTGGTAATATTTCTACGGTTATTCATTGGACTCGTTACATAGAACATTATGGAGTTTGAGTGTAGTTTTAAGAGTGAGTAGACATTTATGTATCACACCCTGGTATGGAACACTGTTGTGTTATTTATTCGCTTATTCTTTGTAAGTAGATGACACTCACATGACGGGAATAGTGATATGAGTGTGAGGTGATACACATAGTGATGAGTATGGCTTCGTGCCTATATTCAACGAGTAAGGCTACGTGCCTAACGATGAGCAAGACTTCATGTCTGTATGTGTTAGTTCAATACGCCACCATCATGATGTACTCCTTTTATTAGCGTTGAAGAGAACCAGATGGCTAGAATCCACCCTAGCGCCCTGATCGTGGGGTCGTGGGGACGTGGCCTCATTCTATGACACCCTATATTTATATAGCTTCATGCTTTCGCTTTGTGCGTTCGCCCCTATGTCACCTAGGCTAACAGTCTTTACCTATATGGGCTAGAGTCAGGTCGTGACTTTTGAGTCCTCATATTTGACAAGCACATCGGTGGATACGTGTCATGATATCATGAAGGTAACTAAAGACTGTAGAGAATTCATTACTTCGGAGCTTGCTTTATGCTATTAGTCTCCCTTCTGGTATAAACGGAATGATAGATTGGCATATACTATTGATACACCTCACTTACTTATAGTTATGGGTTAGGTGGCCCTCTCATTGATATGTATATAGACGGCTCTACACGAGAATTAGTGTCTGTCGTACAGTCATTCCCCGTCACGATATATTCTAATTTATTCATATATTAGAAGAAAGACTATATCTGGATAGGTGTCCAGAGTATAGTGGATTCTCATATTATTATTTTGATAGGCAGCCTATCCTATATATATATATATTGATGATGATGTTTTATTTATCAGGATTGAGAAATATTTTTGGGCAATGCAATGTTCTAGCCTGGTTATACTTGGTGATATCTCACTTATAAATGTTTCTTGGATTTTTGATGATGATTTTGAGATATGGATGATTCACCCATTCGATGTTGATTCTGTGACTTATAGTTAGATAATTAGATGTGGTTATGTATGAGTGATGACATCTTTATTTAAAATTTTGTGACATTTGTGATATGTGATGTTTTTAGTGAATATCTATGTTATTATATATATATAACATACATGCGTTTCCACACATGCATATATATATATATATGTATGTATGTATCTGTGTGTGTGTTTGTGCGCATGTGTGTGCGTGCATGCATGCGCGTGCGTGCGTGTGTATAAGTATGTGTGTGTATATATATTGACACCATGGTCGTCGTCTTGACCGGCTTTGATAGTGTTATCATATTTTTTTTTGTATATTCTGTGTCACCTATATTGATAGATCCTTGATTTAGATATAGTCTAACCCATGTGTTATTTACATAATACTCGGGTCAGTCCGAGGCATTTCAGGTATAGGGACGTTGAGACCAACTTGTGTTTTGGGCATAGTAGAGATTAGTATTCATTATAGTAGTTATCATCTTGTATTGTTTTATGACTTGTATGTATATTCATGTGATGTATATTAGACATACTTCATATAATTAGCATTATATATTATCGTTGCGATTCTGACTCTATGTTCTTTGTTATTTACTGTATATTGTGTATTGTTCTATCCTGAAGGCACATGTGTTTATTTCTTTATGCTAATATTGTGTATGTAGCAGTGAGTTACTTATTTGATATTTAAGTATGTACTAGTGTTAGCCCAAGGGAATATTCACGTGTGTACACCATATCGCCTCATACTCTGTATTATCCGACAGTATTACACAATAATACTTTTGGATAGTATGGGAATAAGGGGTGGTGTTTACAAGTTGACAAGGGGTCAGCTTGAGTTTGGGACGATATGAATGGGTCGGTTGAAGATTGGCTTGACCGACTATGATTAGGCCAGTTGTGCTTTAATCAGCTTGCTAATTACCTATGAGAAAATTAAGCAACATCCACCTTACACTGCTTGGTTATTTATCTCTCCTTGTGGAACGTCCTACATGTGATGGCTTGTCTATTATCCCATCTTCCTTGCTGACCATTTCCCTTATGTTACTCTGAGTGTTGATTTTGCTTAACATCCTTCTTTGGATGTTCTTTACTATTTCTTTATTAATCGAATTCCACATAGCTACTTCAACAAATCCTTCGAACGAAGCTCCGTATGGTATTTAATTTAATCCAAACTCTTGGAGTCAGGAGTTCAACCCTTTAGCAAACTTTAGCACCTTCTTGTCTAGTGTATTTATCAAGTGGAATCCAAACTTTGTGAGCTCATTAAATTGATTGACATACTCCATAACTGACAACTCCATCTGTTTCAAGTCGATGAACTTCTCCAACTATAGTCCATTCTCAGCCCCAGAGAAGAAATTAACTTCAAACTTCTTTTTAAAATCCACCTAAGTGATACTCTCCTCATCGACTTCCTAATATCCCACCAATTAAATGATTCTCCATGTAGTTGCTAGAAATTCAGCTAGAGAAGAGATTGGATTACTAATATAAGTATAGAAAGGTGGAAAGAACAACATTCTTTCGTAAGAATCCCCGATGTTGAGGCTTTGTGAAAGCAGAGGCAGGATTTCGGCCCTATCCTAGCTGTCTTCTAGTAATATCGCTCGATCCCAGATGACAAAAAAATTTCTCAAATGTAACGACCCGTAAATTTTAATGGTTTTATAATATATTTTAAACTGAAATTTTGTGAAATTTTAAATAATTAAATTTGGAAAAAAAATTAAATATTTGGAATACGTCTATTTCAACATAGCAATTGGTAAATTTTCATCTGATTATATGGAAATTTATTTTCTTGTATAACTTTATTCCAATTCAAATCAGTTAAAAATCAATGATAATAAAATATTTTTCAAACCTGAATATTTTTATACAACGAATTTGTAAATCATCTTGTGAGTGAGACGTCATCCTTCGTTTCGTCAAATTTGGACTATTATTGCTCCGTCTATCTTAATTTTGATGTTTTAGCAGCATTTTCGGTACCGATTATCGACTTTTGATCGGATGATCGTACCATTGATATTTGTATACCGTTTTGATCGTCTTATCATGCTGATCTTTGCGGTATATCCATTTGTTGGTTCGAGGTTCGGTACACGATGAAATCGACAAAACGATTCGCCGTATCGGTTTCGGATTTGGGCTTTTGAGTTTCCGTGACTCTTCATTTGTCTACAGTATAATTCTAATAGTCATTTGCTATTATTACTCTATGAAATTTAACATGTAACCCTCATTTTCTCATCAATTCACTTTTGACCTTCTATATTCTTGGGTTCAATATTTCATTTATATCATTGCGTTTGCTTCGAGACTACGCAGTTCATTTCCCTTCTTCTTTGATAATATATTTATTATGATTATTTTTCAGTTGCTTCGTGACCGACTGTATATTACTTTGGGTTTCCCTTCTCTCTACCCCAAGCAGCCACAAACTTCCCTTGCGTTCCCGAAGCCCCACCCACGCCTCCTCTCAAAATTCTCGAAGCAGCTCTCTCCCTCTCTCCCTCATTCTGGTTCCCAATCTCTTCACAGCCATGGCCGAATTTCCAGCTTCCATCACCGACATGGCCGAGCTTCTCCTCCGTGCCACTGAGGCGCAGTCCTCATCTCCAACCCGCGCCATCATTCCACTGCCTCAACTCGTCTCCTCGGCCTCCTTTCCCTCTTCCCCGTTCGCCACCTCCTCGCACTGCCTCCCCTCTGTTCGCTTCCAGCCTACATCGGGAGGTTACCTACCCGTTGTCCTTTCTTCTTCGTTAGGTAAGTAGATTAGTTTATTTAATTTGTTTTTTTTCTAACAGATATGTGTTAGTCACATAAAGTATCATTTGTTAGAGCATATATTAGTTTCGTGCATAGCTATTATAAGTTGCTTACAATCTAAGTTATATATAAATTAGTTTTAAATATTCATAGGTTTGTAATATATGTTTGGTCTATATATTATAAAGAAGTTTATACAAGTTATAAGTTAAGTGTTGATTTTATATATGGTTATAAAGCTTGTTCTCTACAGTATATGAATAATGATATATATGTGTTATAATACCTTATATATGACCTGGTGCTTGTTGAGGATCATTTTTCATATATATACATAGTTGATATCTGATCGTATATATATCTATACTATATTGATATTTGTTATTTGCCAACATGTTTATTTAGATAAAATAATGTAAATTTATATATAAAGTAAACCATTCTGTTTGCAAAGAAGTAAAGTGTAAATTCCAATTTTATATAGAGTGTTAGGTCTGTATATATATATTTATAAAAGTTTAGATGTCCACATTTTTAAATTATGAAAGAAAGAAAAAGAGAAAAACAAAATTTTGTTCGCATGAGTATATATGTAAGTTTATGACGATCGACATATTATAATATTTTTTTTATGAATCTGTATAACTTAGGTGTAGTTATAAATATAGGAAATGAAAGGCTATATTATGTGTTGTCACAGTATAGTATATTATAGTATATGCTAGTGGAAATGTTAGTTTGTACAAATCCTGAAACATGTTAGTATATGTATGATATGACAGTTATAATATGTCAGTTTACACAAATTTTGTATAACTTAGTTGTTGTATATACAGTTTGTGTAAGTTTGTATTGGACCGGTTTGAATTCATACACTTTAATAAAGTAAGTTTATATTGATTTTATGATAACTATTGATTTTAAACTGTTTACATATTTGGTTATTTTAATGTTGGAATGTATATAGATTTAAATTAAAGGTTTATATATATATTGTTGTTTTATGCTGTAGATATACAAAGTGATATGTTTGTAAATATATATATAAGTGGTCATTTCAAATTTTATTATGTATATGTTAGATATTAATATGTTTCTTTTGAATTAAAACAATGATTTTTGAATTTACATCTATATTTAATTTAATATATGTTTGAATTTAGAATTTGATTATATATATATATATATATATATATATATAGTTAGGTATAGTTATATATATAAGTCCACCTATATCAATCATCTCCATCGATCCAGTTCTGATTTGTATTCGTCTATTCCTATTTACCAGCTTTAATCGTCGAATCGGGCCAATCTAGCTTTGATTTGGAAGTCGTGCTTGCATCTTGTAACTCAATTTCATCGTCCAATCTATCTAGCCTCGAAAGGTGAGCAATCACTCACGATTAACGTTCTTATATTTATTAAATTTGATTTCAATTGAAACGACAATTGAAATATGCTGCTGTAGTTATTTGAATTGTTATATATGTTATTATCTGTAACTGTTCACCTGTGGGATATGACACCATATCCTGTTGTTTATATTAAATTGTTATTGCTGATATATATGCCTGTTACATTATTTTCATATATGTTGTCACTCTGCAAGTTCCCTGTTAGTATAGAAATCACTATGGGTTGAAATGATACATACCCGAACGGACTTTAGAATAGGAGAAAATCGTTATGGGTTGAAATGATAAACCCAAACGATTTTCATTTGAATTGAAATTGGGATTACGGGTCGAAATGATATCTACCCGTATATATTTAAATTTCAGATTGAAATGATAAATATCCGTATCACTTAACCATATGATAAATATATATACAGACACCGTTGGTTCATATATATAAATATTTTGAAAATGAATTCTATGGTTTTGGAAAGAAATATATGGTTTTAATAAATGTTGATTCTTAAATTATGATATATATAAATATTAATGATAGATTTAATAATGATATTTAATTTAATGAAGATGGATTTAATACATATGATATGTTTAAGTATAAAATTTATATTTCAAAATAGATTTTGGTAATAATTTGAATAAGTTAAGGTTGGGAAGATAATTTTATTTAATTAAACCGATTTGAAACTTATTGAAATTGAGATTTAAGATATGGTTTATAACTTGGGTTTGATTAAGTAATTCAATGAATATTTCTTGTTTAAATAAATTTAAGGAAATATTTAGTAAAATGAAATTTTAGGCTAGTTAGATGATATTGAATTTATGAAGTGAATATTCCCTGATTAAATAATAATGAAGTTAAATCAAGAGCTATATGAAACTGTTAAATCTAACATAGAAATGTTGAATATTGAAGCTTTGAAATATATTGAAAAATAAATGGTATATTTAGAACTGAATTAAATTGATGAATTGAGCTTTGAATAAATTTGAATCTGGAATTTGAAGTTGATTTGAATCGATTTGCGAGACTTGAGAAAATTAAATGCTTTACTTTATAAATTAATTAATATATATACTATCTTGGAAAATAGTTATATTTGAAATGAAAGGATATTTGGGTTTTGAAGTATAAATTAAATTGAAATGACCACGGTGTTATAATGTACATTTCCACCTTGTAGATAGTTCTGAAGATCCTTAGAGGATGGTTATCCCAAACATCCTTTAAGTTACTTGTATTTCAGTTGATATTTCACTTGAGTTGGATTTATTTATATAAGAATGTTAATCCTGACCCGAGTGTTTTGTGTTTTGCTTTACGCTCGGGTCAGACCGAGTGATACAGCATTTGATACTCATCCTTGGAGTTTGGAGCTTCCTTTGGAGATCCAACTATCGCCTCAGCTTTCAGCTCTTCTAGTTGATTTGTTCAGAGAAGTCATCTGTTGTACTGGAGACTTCACTGCATTTGAGATATTCTGTTGTATTTTATTTCTAACTCTGATGTTTATATAGTAGCTTCATGAACTACTATTTTATCTATTCCGCTGCGTATTATTGTATTACTCTGTGTCTGTGATTCTGTGATTGATTTACTTACTGTATATGCTGAGTTTTGCCAAATTTTAAATTAACAATCTGATATTTTGAACTATTCAAGTCAGACATGTGTGGATTATTGTCGATTTGAATGGTCCAAAATAGTGGGTCGTTACATCAAAGGTGCTTAGCTATGCCTGTGTTATTGAATAGTGCTTCGGTTCCTATGTCGGGTTCCCTCAATGACTAGAGAAATCCTACGACGACCCACTATTTTTAACATCAAAAGAAATTGTAAATGTTAAAATACGCTTATAACTAATTCAAACATTAAAGATAGTGGGCCATGGGTATATAAAATAAAAAGAAAGTCTAAAATAATGAACATAAAAGGGAAACCTTATAGCAGAATCAAACATCAACATAAATGTATGTTAACTCAATAACATAATTTTTATACAATATCATCACTTCAAAAATTAAATGTTACACGGTTTTAACACATCAAATAATAACAACATTATCAATATATTAATCACAATGAATGAATAACAATACGACTATAGTGTAAGGAAAAAATACCAAACCACATCTTACAAATATGACTTTTCATCTAGATCTTTACTCCACCTTTGCCCCTTCCTGCTAATTATACAAACACATATGCATACGTATAATAAAGGAAAGAAAAAATGGTTAACTATGTTTGGACCATGCTAATTTATATACACCCCGACCATAAAGGAACCATAGGCTATTGCATAGAAAAAGACTGCCTACATATCCTTTTGGGATCAAGCCTACGTAGTTCTATTTTCTACTCTTCTCCTGCATCCAAATACTTGTTAGCACATAACAACCACAACTTCCATGCAACCAATGTAAGTAGGAAATACTCTCTTACTAACTACCATAATCAATCATCATAAACATGAGGTAACAATAATAATAGCACATTTAGCCATTAAACATTACAAAAATTTGATAACACTCAATGTCAATCCCAAACATCAAATAAACAAATCACACCAACATATATACTCACACATATACTAATTATCACATATTAGTAATACACCATCAATGCAAGTATAAACCAATCAAATGTGTACTAACCCGCTATATTAGTAACACAAACACTAAATCACAAAATGTATACCAATCCATTATATTAGTAACATATCACCAAATCATCAAATGTTGACTAACCCACTATATTAGTAACATAAACATTAATATAATAAAACCATGGTGAACTAAACACAACTTAGTAATAATGGTAAAATATCGCACACACATCCAAATGCGATTTCATCGTCATAAAACAACATATGTGAAAATTCAAATTAACAATTAATCACATATTATCCATCCCAGCATTGTATTTACAACAATTGTTTTCCCTTAAGCATAAAGAAATCATTTTACTATTGTTTATTACATAAACAACTTTATCTATCTCAAAACAATAATAATCCTTCAAAATGATAAAATACTTCAAAAATACTTTACTATAATCTCATTACCTCAAATCTCTTAAAATGTCGTATTTTCCAACAAAAACGGTAATTTACATCAAATTACTTTTTAAAGAAATAATATTATTATTTACATTAAAATAATGATATATATATATATATTTGTTTATTTAATATTTTTCGAAACCAATTTATGACTATTTATCTTCAAGAATAACAATATTCTTCTATTATATTTTAAACCTTCCTTTTATTGTTATTTATCTTAAAAAAGTAATAACTTAAATCAAAACACTTATGGAAATACATTTTTACCATTTATTATTCAAAGTATCCCTTTTATTTTTTTAACCAAAAAATAACAATAATAACATGTTCCACCTATAACCATCGTAAAATCAATTGCATTGTTATCCACTCAAAACAATGCAATTTTTTCTAGAACTTTATTATTATTTATTCTCTTAATTTTATTAAGAAAATATCTTCCAATTTCAGTTTTAAAAATATTTTTTTTTCTTATTAAATTCGTTACTTTAATTTTATTAAAATTTATTAAATCATTGTTGTTTACAGATACCAGTCAAAAATCTGTATATAATCATATCTTCATGTATTTATCTATATTTTCAAAAGTTGCATAATTTCATCCAATTTATATTAATTATTTAATTTTTATCCAAATTCATAATTGATTATAACTAAACATATAATGATACAAAATCAACAATAAACAACCAACTAAGGCACAACACATCCAAAACATCATACTAGCCAAATAATCATCATAACATAGCAGTAAATATTGACCTTCGTTATGAGGTATGTATTTAAATTTTCAAATTTTTATTAATTAAAATAAATAAACCATACTAGTGTGCTTTAGCAAACAAGCTCAAAACTCAGCAAATCCAGCGCAAAATCGTTCGGAATTCCTCCACAACTCTAGCAGAAGAAACCTTGTATGAATAAGAGCTCGTGAAAAAGATATGGAGGTTAAAAGTCCTAGGTTCTATTTGTGATTGAATAAGACTGACTAAATTATAAAAATACCTTCTTCTCCATATGATGAAATCACATCTGTGCCCCTTTACTGAAATCTTTGACTGCCAAATCCACCCAGCTCCGGCCACCTGAGATGACGCCACCGCCACCTCTTGCCGCCACATACAAGACCGCCTAAGTCCAGTTTTGCAGTTTGCCATCATCGCTAAGCCCTAATCCGACAGCCATTTCATCAAATTGAAGATAGATTCAACTTCATAAATTCATGATCTACCTAATTGTAACTTCAATTTCATCAATTACTGCTTGAATCAAAAATACCAAAATCAAAACCCTAATTCAAAACCCCACTAACTTTGATCAAATTTTTAGTTTAGTTGAGCACCTTTATGACAAAGAACACCACCCATCACCTCCATTCGTCGAGAGCTTCGCAAAGATATATAATTCGATGGGTATAAAACACTCTGAAATTTCAAATTGTAATTAGTGAAAATCATCTGCCACTAAAATGAGCTTAAGAAAAATTTTGGGATTACGAAAATGTAACAACCCTGTATTTTGTGATTATTTTAATTGTATATTTTAGTTATTTTAATTAATTTCCTGATTTAAATACTTTATTTTATTTATTAAAATGAATAAATTTTGTTATTTTAAATATAAATTTTGATTTTGATGTGAATTAGAATTCCAAACATGACTAAAAAGAATATTTTCCAGAAAAGTGAATTTTGGTCAATATGGTCAAACTTTGACTTTTAATTTAGAAATTTGAAAGTTTGAAAATTTGAATTTTATCTTTTATTATGAAAGTAAATAAAATTTTAAGAATAATGCTTTTCGTTTCGTTGAAATCTGATTTATAATGTGAAAGTTATACCCTTTTAAATATTGTGTGTAATTTGTTGTATTTAACAAAATTATTTATTTTAAATTATAAAAAAATAATATTTTATTTGGTCATGTAATATTATAATTTATATTTATATGGGTAAAATAACATGTTATGTATATACTTTGGTTTTAAAACATTTTAAAGATATAATTGGCATTTTCCAGTGTTAGCTGTATTTTGTTTAAAATTCTAATTTCCAGTTTCAATTAATTAAAGTAATTCTTTATTTGTTTTTCTATTTTTTTCTTAAAATCTTATTTTATTCTCATTCCCACTTTATTTTGTTCCTCATTTATTTTATTTATTTGACCTTTTATTTGTTTAAAGTGAAATAGAAATTTTATAAGGCTAGTGATATTTATTTGTAATTTTCATGTCTTATTTCCAATTTTTAAACATTTTTCTTTAGTTTTTTTCTATTTTTTCTAAATTAAATTATTTATTTCACTTTGAAAATACTTTAGAAATTATTTTATTTCAAAATTTTTCTTTAGAATATTTTTAAAATGAAGTAGATAATTTTCCAAAGACAATCGTGATTTATTTGTAATTTCTGGACCCTGTTTTCAATTTTTAAGCAATTTCTTATATTCTTTTTCCATTTTCTTTAAAATTAATTAATTATTTTTATTTTATATTACTTTGTTTCGGTTTTAAAGTCAATTTACTGATTTTATTATTGTTTTATTTGAATTTAAAGAAAAATAAATATGAAGAGTTTTAAAAGCTTATTTACCTTAAGTCCTTTCATCTCCTTTGTCCTTTCATTTGCCATAACTCCTCAATTACTATCTTGGCTGTGCATTTTTGGTTTGTAGCCGTGATTTTTCAGCCTCCATTCACCCAAAAACATTGTACCTTCTCATTCATTCATGGCTTCAAGAAAATCTATGGGTAATGGCTA
The DNA here is from genome assembly GCA_030737815.1 of Allium fistulosum. Classification (NCBI taxonomy): domain Eukaryota; kingdom Viridiplantae; phylum Streptophyta; class Magnoliopsida; order Asparagales; family Amaryllidaceae; genus Allium; species Allium fistulosum. The sequence goes on from CM060903.1 coordinate 908,629,418, forward strand.
CTTTTTTTACACTTTTTTTCTCATTTTTCATGTATTTTGCCTTGTTTTCTTTGCTTCTTTGAATGGCCTCCACTCCATATCCACGGCCACCACCCCCTACATCTCTTCCCTGCCATCACCACCAGCTACTCCTCTAGTCTTGACCAACGCCGAGCCACCATGATGCCAAAACTCCACAAAAATTGCAACACAAGCCATAAAAACATGTTGTTTGACCACTATTTGTTCACCACTTCATTTTCCACCACCACCACCACCTTAGGCCGCCTCCACCACCTCTGGCCAGACCACCACACACCTTTCCTTCCACTGACCTGATCCATACCTCTCTGACCTGACCACACAAGCCCATGGCCAAGCCATTTTTGTGAACAAAACCCACCAATTTTGCCTTAAACTCTTCATATTCCTTTGTATAAACTTTCTCCTCATATTCTACTACCTAGGCCATGCATACACATGACCAAACCTGAGCCAAACTTGTTCAAACCAGAGCCAAAAACATCCCTAGGCCATGACAAAAGAATAGAGAAAGCAAGGCAAAAGATTTGGCATTCGTATCTCTTTTTATTTAAAAGTTATGTCATTTCTAGTGTATTGAAATTTATGGTTTGCTTTGATTTTTGTTTGGGTTGTAACACAAGATCTATATCATTGGATTTGCTCTCCACACTCAAATTGTATTAGAGTTGTCGTGTCTTCATAATCTTTGTGTTGTGAGCTTTGTTGGCAAATCTCCAGCTTAACAGGTGAGTTATTCTCACCAGACAATCTGTACCTATATAACTGATAAACCGACACCACTTGAATCTGTAAATGTATTGCATCCTGTTATAACTGCTATGTTATGATTATATGATGTTCACCCATGCTTAAACACCTGTTATATCATATGTTACTGTTATATTATGTTGTTCTTTTATTTTTATCAGTTTATCACACTGCAAGTTCCCTTTAGATTAGAATCACTATGGGTTGAAATGATACATACCCGAACGGACTTTAGAATAGGAGAAAATCGTTATGGGCTGAAATGATATGCCTGAATGATTTTCACTTATTTTCATTTACTTGGGATTGCGGGTTTGAAATGATCAAACCCGGGTATCTTTGTAAATTACGGGTTGAAATGATAAATTACCCGTATCACTTTACCTAGGCTAGAAAATGAAATATAGACCCGTTGTTAAAATATGTTTTATAATTTTTTTTTTAATATTTTAGAAATGTAAATATTATAATATTTTGATTTAAACTAAATAAAAATGATTTTTGTAAAGCATTATTGATTTTCTGAAAATTTATAAGTGAAATAAATTAATGGTAAAATTAGAAAATTTGAAATGTAAGTTATTTTGGGAAATTTTAATTTGTTGATAATTGGAATTTAAATTAAATATGAAATGTGATAAATTTATGATAATTTGGATTAAAGTGAATTTAAATGATTTTATAATATATTAATGTTTTTTTTGAATAAAGTTAAAATGTGAAATGAATGAATATTTAAGTTGAAATTTTGAAATATATCTAAAATTGGAAATTTGTGAATTTGGCTTAAAAGTGAATTTTTTGTTAAGTAAATAAAAATGGAATTAATTTATATTTGAAAATTTAAACTTAAGTGTTAAGTTAATTTAATTTAATGAATTTATAACTTAATATTGGAATTTAATAAGTGAATTATTACTAAATTTTGATTTTTGAATGGAGTTTTAACTTTATAAAATCATGAATATAAGGGTATTTGAATAATTGTTTTAAAAGTGAAATTATATGATTTTATAAGTAAAAAAAATGATTTATATAAAAATATAATTGTTTGTGAAATTATACTGAATATTTGAAGTTAGTTAACTGCATTTCTGAAACGCTATTAAATTCTAATGTAAATGATAATACAACATTTGTAAATGCTGTAGTTGATAATAATGAACCAAATGGCTAAATTTAATTAAAGGCTATTATAGCATTTTTGTAAATGTTATAATGGTTGAATTTAACTAAGTTTATTTGAAACTAATGTAACCATATTACAGCATTTTAAATGCTGTCTTTTGTTAAATTGAACTGTTTTAAATGTGACTTTCCGTAGCATTTTCTAAATGCTGCGAAAGTTGAAATTTCATTGTTTTAATTAATTTAAGTGAACGAATGAACTTTGAAAAGTTAAATTTTTGGAAATTTAAAATTTTAATTATTAAATATACTAACTTCATTTTTATGATTTAAAATGAAGTAATTTGTTTCGAAATATAAACTATTTTGAAATATGATATTTTGATATTTTGAAATGGATTTTATAAGGATATTGAATTTTGAAATGATATTTGATTTCGAAGTATAAAATACCATTTTGAAATTTTAACCACGGGATGTATTTAATTTATAGTTTAACTGATCCTTAAAGGATGGGCGATCCCAAGCATCCTTTGAGTTATTGTGCATTTCTACTACAGTTCACTTGAGTTGGTTTACATTATATAAGTATATATTGTCCTGACTCGAGTGTTTTGTGTTTTACTTTACGCTCGGGTCAGCCTGAGTATTTACAGCTTAGCTTTGGATTTCTTTCTGGAGCTAGGAATCGCTGGAGATTCTGCTTGTCTAGTTATCTGTTCCTTTCAGTTCAGTTGTTCTATTTCAGTTCTGGTATTCATAAACTTCTATTTATTTGAGATGTCTATTGTATATGTTTTCAAGCAGATATTATGTATTATGTTTTGAGAGTTTGTTATAGTAGCTTCATGAACTACTATGGTTTTTTATATTCCGCTGCAAGTTATTCTGATATGTTCTGTGTCTGTGATTCTGTGTATTTGATTTCATTTGCTCCAAATTTATTTACAATCTGTTATTTTGAATTATTCAAGCCAGACATGTGTGGATTATTGTCGATTTGAATGGTCCAAAATACCGGGTCGTTACAGTTGGTATCAGAGCTTTGGTTTTGGGCAAACCTTAGCCTGCGGAGCAAAAACTCATTAGAGATAGGGTAGAAATACCCTAGAATGAGTGAAATCTATCTCAGAATCATTTCTTTGTGAGAGAACGTATTTTCGAAGTATAAAATGATTTTCAAATGATTTTTAAAGAATTTTCAAAGATTATTTTGATATAAATTTCCTTGCTTTGAAAGTAAAATATTTCTTAAACTTCATTCCTTTTGTATCCACCTTGTTAGTAATTTCTTTGATTAGGATCCTCTAAAATTTTGAACTTCTCTCTTGATTGATCTAGATCCATTGTTGATAGGAATCTATTTTGAGTATGGCAAAATCTGTAGTTTGTTAGGTTGTTTTGAGTAAACTCTGTTGTATCTTTTGCTTAGCTAAAGTTGTCCAACTAAAGATATTTATGCTTCTGTTTTCGTATGTTATGAATTCGAGTCATTCCAAATTTTGAATGGGAATTTTTCTATATCGATATGGGTTATATATCTCTAATCTTCGTTTGGATTCTTATCGAATAGGATTCCTTTGAATTTTGGAACGCTCCCACTTGTTCTGAAATCCATTCCTGTCTCCCATAATTGTATTCTTTTGATTTTGGAGCATTGCATCACTCCACTTTGTATGACCTTTATAGGGTGGCGATTCCGCCAATCTTTGAATGATTATAATTGGCATTGATTCATCGGATATTTCTGTATCCTCGGTTTACGATGTTTTCTATCTTCTGCTATATTTAGATTCTATCTCTGGCAATCGAAGGTCGATTTGCCTTAGATTTTCGCATCGATTATATTCCTGAAGTCACGGTTGACCGGTTAAGGTCGCCCGCGATTCATATAGGCTTATCCATCTTCTATTTGGTAATTTAATTATCTTATCTTCGTTTGAGCCTATCTTTGAATTAGAATTCTATTTGATTAGAGTCCTTCTAAATTTGAATCTCTGTTTTGCTTTGAAATCCATCCTTGAATCGTCCCTTGGAAAGTTTGTGGTTGATTGTCTTTTAAAAATTTTGTATTCATCGTAGTTTTATTTTGATAAGGATGACCATATTTTTATATAAAGATGAAATGTTTTTGATAAGGATTATATACCTTTTAATTTTTTTTTGAGAATTTGAAGTTTTGAAAGGATTTGAAATTGTGAAAATTTTATAAGAAATGGTTTCATATAAAATGATTTATAACTGAAGTTTTGAATCTGAATTTAAGTGATTGAACTCCGGCATTTTGGAACTGGTTTTAAGATTTTGAAATAATAAATAATATGATTGAAATTATTTTTCCGAATAAGTAATGTTTCAATGATTTTAATGGGTTTTAATGATTTTGAAGGAATTTCAAAGAAGTTTTCAAAGTAAATGGAAGTCCAGAACTCACTTGTGTCGCTGGAAAATAATTTCGGTGATGAGTGCATGCATCATCGACATTGATTTTCGAGTTTTTGAGTGAGGGAGAGGCCACTTTAATAGCTTTGCTATGCGAGTGATTTTGTGAAACCATTTTTGATTTCAAATTCCGAAGTATGATTTGATATTCGAAAGATATATGTAAATATATTTGAAACGATTTGAAATGAACCGGTGTTCAGTCCTTGAGTTTTGGATTTTATTTGATATAACCCTATTTTTGGAATGGATTTACTGATTTAATTGTGATTTCCAACTCTTGGATTGAAATATGATTTCTTCGACTATTTTGAAGGTTCAAGCACTTCCAAATCAAGGTTAACTTTTCAAAGCTAAGTAATTTTGAAAAGTATAAAGTATATAAGTTTGGTATGTACGTTTAAAGTATGTAGTAATATGATTTAAATAGGTTGAAACTGTTTTGTTAAGTAAATGAATAAGGCTATTTTGAATTTTTTCTAATATGAAATTTAGATTTAAATGTTTTGAGAAGAATTTGGTCTTCAAAATATTTTGAATAAAATTTAGTTTAAATGTTTAACTTAGTAACATCTTTATGAAACTATATAGGTAACAAGTTGGAATAAATATATAAGTTGTACGTATGCTGTTTTATTCGCATAATTAATTTGATCCAAGTTTGAGTACACAAGTTCGAGGTGAATTACACCATTTCGTGTTAGGATTTTTCATTCGATTCTTGATGATGAATATTTGATATGGATTTTGGGCTCGATTCTAGAATTCTCTATCATAGTATATGGCTATGCAAGGAGACTGATGGCTTCTAGTCGAGAAACCATATCGAAATCCGCATTAGGGAAGTGAATGGACAATACTAGTTCGAAAGCGAACTTGTGTGATCGAGCGATCGAATGTGACTTTGCGAAATGATGACATATGTACATCTTATATTCTAATATCTTTGATATATTTTGACGCTGAAATTGAAAGCCGTCGAGTTAGAATATCTTTGCTTACTAAAAGAAAATTTCCAATTTAAATTACAAAGATATATAACCCATAAAAGCAAAGATATTCAATCCCATATGGTTCTTCATACAGCGAAATTATTTTGAAAATTTGATCCTTATGTAAGATAGACCTTACGTAAGTATAAGATGATTTTGAAAACATTTGATTTTGGAAATGAATTGGTTGACTTAAATTATATTGATTTGGAAATTTGGATTTATTTTCTAAATCTATTATTTTGGAAACTTTGAAACTAAAGATAATTAATTTGAGAAGAAATAATTTGGTGAAATTGTATATGATTTTGAAATTGAACTGATATTGAAACAAATTGAAATTTGAGAACCTTATGTTACTAAACACTTGATTTGGGAGTTGTCGAACTTATATAAAATTGATTTGTATGAGTATGAAATTGATTCGAAAACTATAGATTTGAAAAGGTACTCAATTTGAAAGTGAAATCTTATATAATTGAAGTCTATATAAGTATGATTTGATATACTATTGATTTTGGAAAGTATTCGATTTGAAAATTAAATCTTATATATAATGGATTTTATATAAGTACGATATTTGAAAGTGATTTGAAAAGGTACTATATGATACATATTTTCGAAGTAAAGATATGGAAAGTGCCTTCTGCTTGATATCCGATTTGTGGCCACATCTTGGATTCATTCTATCGATATTATTCTCTCTGATTTTTGGTTTTCCGGATATGATACTCGAGTGTCCTTCGAATTCCATGGCGTTACCCATGGTCTTACGATCGTGACTGCATAGCGCAACTGCCTGGCTGAGTCTTGCCTAGGGGTACGGATTGTTTCCTGGGGGATCCAGGCGTAACCATTGTGTATCCTGCAATCTGTGTAGGTCGCGAATAGTAGCGCAAATGCTTGGCTGAGTCTTGCCTGGGGGTATGGATTATTTCCTGGGGGATCCAGGCGTAACCATTGTGTATCCTGCATTCTACTAGTCATCATGGCGTAACTCGCAGGGCTGAGAAAGCTTACGGATATGGATTGTTTCCTGGGGGATCCAGGCGTAACCATTGTGTATCTGCGAACCATGGTTAGACAAAGGTTTTGTTTGTTTTTGTTTGGATTGTACTTTCCATATCTGTTTTTAAAATTTTTTCAAGTATTTTCACTGGGTGTTGAAACAAGTCTACTAAGTACCTGGAGAATTCTAGCTTTGCGCCTGATCAACGCATGGCCAGAGTCTGCAGGAACGAAAGTAAACTTGTTAAGACATCGAGTTAAAAAGTATTTTGATAAAATATTATAAAGGATATTTTGATCATTTATTTCCTTTCTAAAAGATTTTAAAGTGTTTTAAATATTGTTTACCTCTTCAACCAACAATTTTAAATTAATGGCTCATCCTTGTCTTTCGTCCTATTTTCCCTTCTAGCTATTCCTATTCTCCACCTTATTAAACTTACCCATAACAACAATTATCAGGTATAATTTTAATCTTCTTGTCATCTTGTCTTAATCCTATTCCATTTTATCTTTTCTGTGTTTTCCGTACCTTATTCCTTTTCGAGGACGAAAAGATTTGAGTGGGGGAGAGTGTAACAACCCTGTATTTTGTGATTATTTTAATTGTATATTTTAGTTATTTTAATTAATTTCCTGATTTAAATACTTTATTTTATTTATTAAAATGAATAAATTTTGTTATTTTAAATATAAATTTTGATTTTGATGTGAATTAGAATTCCAAACATGACTAAAAAGAATATTTTCCAGAAAAGTGAATTTTGGTCAATATGGTCAAACTTTGACTTTTAATTTAGAAATTTGAAATTTTGAAAATTTTAATTTTATCTTTTATTATGAAAGTAAATAAAATTTTAAGAATAATGCTTTTCGTTTCGTTGAAATCTGATTTATAATGTGAAAGTTATACCCTTTTAAATATTGTGTGTAATTTGTTGTATTTAACAAAATTATTTATTTTAAATTATAAAAAAATAATATTTTATTTGGTCATGTAATATTATAATTTATATTTATATCGGTAAAATAACATGTTATGTATATACTTTGGTTTTAAAACATTTTAAAGATATAATTGGCATTTTCCAGTGTTAGCTGTATTTTGTTTAAAATTCTAATTTCCAATTTCAATTAATTAAAGTAATTCTTTATTTGTTTTTCTATTTTTTTCTTAAAATCTTATTTTATTCTCATTCCCACTTTATTTTGTTCCTCATTTATTTTATTTATTTGACCTTTTATTTGTTTAAAGTGAAATAGAAATTTTATAAGGCTAGTGATATTTATTTGTAATTTTCATGTCTTATTTCCAATTTTTAAACATTTTTCTTTAGTTTTTTTCTATTTTTTCTAAATTAAATTATTTATTTCACTTTGAAAATACTTTAGAAATTATTTTATTTCAAAATTTTTCTTTAGAATATTTTTAAAATGAAGTAGATAATTTTCCAAAGACAATCGTGATTTATTTGTAATTTCTGGACCCTGTTTTCAATTTTTAAGCAATTTCTTATATTCTTTTTCCATTTTCTTTAAAATTAATTAATTATTTTTATTTTATATTACTTTGTTTCGGTTTTAAAGTCAATTTACTGATTTTATTATTGTTTTATTTGAATTTAAAGAAAAATAAATATGAAGAGTTTTAAAAGCTTATTTACCTTAAGTCCTTTCATCTCCTTTGTCCTTTCATTTGCCATAACTCCTCAATTACTATCTTGGCTGTGCATTTTTGGTTTGTAGCCGTGATTTTTCAGCCTCCATTCACCCAAAAACATTGTACCTTCTCATTCATTCATGGCTTCAAGAAAATCTATGGGTAATGGCTACTTTTTTTACACTTTTCTTCTCATTTTTCATGTATTTTGCCTTGTTTTCTTTGCTTCTTTGAATGGCCTCCACTCCATATCCATGGCCACCACCCCCTACATCTCTTCCCTGCCATCACCACCAGCTACTCCTCTAGTCTTGACCAAGGCCGAGCCACCATGATGCCAAAACTCCACAAAAATTGCAACACAAGCCATAAAAACATGTTGTTTGACCACTATTTGTTCACCACTTCATTTTCCACCACCACCACCACCTTAGGCCGCCTCCACCACCTCTGGCCAGACCACCACACACCTTTCCTTCCACTGACCTGATCCATACCTCTCTGACCTGACCACACAAGCCCATGGCCAAGCCATTTTTGTGAACAAAACCCACCAATTTTGCCTTAAACTCTTCATATTCCTTTGTATAAACTTTCTCCTCATATTCTACTACCTAGGCCATGCATACACATGACCAAACCTGAGCCAAACTTGTTCAAACCAGAGCCAAAAACATCCCTAGGCCATGACAAAAGAATAGAGAAAGCAAGGCAAAAGATTTGGCATTCGTATCTCTTTTTATTTAAAAGTTATGTCATTTCTAGTGTATTGAAATTTATGGTTTGCTTTGATTTTTGTTTGGGTTGTAACACAAGATCTATATCATTGGATTTGCTCTCCACACTCAAATTGTATTAGAGTTGTCATGCCTTCATAATCTTTGTGTTGTGAGCTTTGTTGGCAAATCTCCAGCTTAACAGGTGAGTTATTCTCACCAGACAATCTGTACCTATATAACTGATAAACCGACACCACTTGAATCTGTAAATGTATTGCATCCTGTTATAACTGCTATGTTATGATTATATGATGTTCACCCATGCTTAAACACCTGTTATATCATATGTTACTGTTATATTATGTTGTTCTTTTATTTTTATCAGTTTATCACACTGCAAGTTCCCTTTAGATTAGAATCACTATGGGTTGAAATGATACATACCCGAACGGACTTTAGAATAGGAGAAAATCGTTATGGGCTGAAATGATATGCCTGAATGATTTTCACTTATTTTCATTTACTTGGGATTGCGGGTTTGAAATGATCAAACCCGGGTATCTTTGTAAATTACGGGTTGAAATGATAAATTACCCGTATCACTTTACCTAGGCTAGAAAATGAAATATAGACCCGTTGTTAAAATATGTTTTATAATTTTTTTTTTAATATTTTAGAAATGTAAATATTATAATATTTTGATTTAAACTAAATAAAAATGATTTTTGTAAAGCATTATTGATTTTCTGAAAATTTATAAGTGAAATAAATTAATGGTAAAATTAGAAAATTTGAAATGTAAGTTATTTTGGGAAATTTTAATTTGTTGATAATTGGAATTTAAATTAAATATGAAATGTGATAAATTTATGATAATTTGGATTAAAGTGAATTTAAATGATTTTATAATATATTAATGTTTTTTTTGAATAAAGTTAAAATGTGAAATGAATGAATATTTAAGTTGAAATTTTGAAATATATCTAAAATTGGAAATTTGTGAATTTGGCTTAAAAGTGAATTTTTAAGTTAAGTAAATAAAAATGGAATTAATTTATATTTGAAAATTTAAACTTAAGTGTTAAGTTAATTTAATTTAATGAATTTATAACTTAATATTGGAATTTAATAAGTGAATTATTACTAAATTTTGATTTTTGAATGGAGTTTTAACTTTATAAAATCATGAATATAAGGGTATTTGAATAATTGTTTTAAAAGTGAAATTATATGATTTTATAAGTAAAAAAAATGATTTATATAAAAATATAATTGTTTGTGAAATTATACTGAATATTTGAAGTTAGTTAATTGCATTTCTGAAACGCTATTAAATTCTAATGTAAATGATAATACAACATTTGTAAATGCTGTAGTTGATAATAATGAACCAAATGGCTAAATTTAATTAAAGGCTATTATAGCATTTTTGTAAATGTTATAATGGTTGAATTTAACTAAGTTTATTTGAAACTAATGTAACCATATTACAGCATTTTAAATGCTGTCTTTTGTTAAATTGAACTGTTTTAAATGTGACTTTCCGTAGCATTTTCTAAATGCTGCGAAAGTTGAAATTTCATTGTTTTAATTAATTTAAGTGAACGAATGAACTTTGAAAAGTTAAATTTTTGGAAATTTAAAATTTTAATTATTAAATATACTAACTTCATTTTTATGATTTAAAATGAAGTAATTTGTTTCGAAATATAAACTATTTTGAAATATGATATTTTGATATTTTGAAATGGATTTTATAAGGATATTGAATTTTGAAATGATATTTGATTTCAAAGTATAAAATACCATTTTGAAATTTTAACCACGGGATGTATTTAATTTATAGTTTAACTGATCCTTAAAGGATGGGCGATCCCAAGCATCCTTTGAGTTATTGTGCATTTCTACTACAGTTCACTTGAGTTGGTTTACATTATATAAGTATATATTGTCCTGACTCGAGTGTTTTGTGTTTTACTTTACGCTTGGGTCAGCCTGAGTATTTACAGCTTAGCTTTGGATTTCTTTCTGGAGCTAGGAATCGCTGGAGATTCTGCTTGTCTAGTTATCTGTTCCTTTCAGTTCAGTTGTTCTATTTCAGTTCTGGTATTCATAAACTTCTATTTATTTGAGATGTCTATTATATATGTTTTCAAGCAGATATTATGTATTATGTTTTGAGAGTTTGTTATAGTAGCTTCATGAACTACTATGGTTTTTTATATTCCGCTGCAAGTTATTCTGATATGTTCTGTGTCTGTGATTCTGTGTATTTGATTTCATTTGCTCCAAATTTATTTACAATCTGTTATTTTGAATTATTCAAGCCAGACATGTGTGGATTATTGTCGATTTGAATGGTCCAAAATACCGGGTCGTTACAGAAAAGGAGACTAATGTGATGGCTTCCATCTATGTTTTCTGAGCATCATTTATATAAGCAATGGGGTGGGTTCAATTATGTGTAACCGTTTGACCCAAAGTGGCAGCATACCCTATTTCAACACCGTAATCCCTATATTTCGCAAACCGTAACTCTGAATCCATCAAAATTATAAATTAAATTGATCATCTCAAAAATACCTTTGCAACAATTATAAACATGATACCAATTCAATTTTTAATTAAAACCCATTTTCAATCAACTCAATATTGATAACGTTAAAATTTTGAATTGTCACATTCTCCTCCCCCATAAAACAATTGCGCTCACACAATTCCCCAAATACAACCCTCGACCAAATTATTAAAACATTATTATGGATTTAATCACAAAGTATGGGGAAGTATACCAATTACAAAGTAACTACATATAAACTAGTATGCAACAACTGTATAGAGCAATCGGTCTTGACACAATAAAACTCCTTCACAACAATGACTTCAACATCATATGCACATACTATATAAACACATCTATTTTCTCAATAATGAAATCCAAAATATAGCATGTAAAAATAACGCTCCATCAACAATGGGTGTAACAATTTCAATCATATCAATTCCATTCACAAGTCATATCACCATTTCAACAATCAACCAAAATTGCCATAATAAAAATACACAACAAGGATCGGGTCGGTCCAAACATTCATGCACAAATAAATATCAACAGTCAGCATAGCCCATCAAATTAAAGCATGCACACACCCCCAAAAAGGGCAATCATCACACCATCATACCAACAAATAACACATGTGTGTTAATCTTTATGCTAACTGTACATCCATCAAACAAACTCACATTATTCGAGTGTGTTGGATACAAGATAACTTATATAACAACATCATAAGCCAGAAACCATTGGAAAAGTCTCGATTTCTCAGTGCCTAAATCAACGCTATTTCGTATGGCCGGGAACTAGACTTACAATCCTTAAGTCCAGGGTAATCTACCATCATAAGATCTAGACACCACCATAATTCAAGGGGTATCCCCACATGCCCCACTATACAAGCACTCTAGAAACTTTTGAGTATCAATGATCCCTTTGCACATGTCCTCATAACCGAACACATCATTATTCCATTCCATTTATCTCCATAGTAGAACACATCATCACTCCACCATGAGCTTCCATCATCATACATGTCCTTATGGACCATCATCACGACTCTCGTCGTCGAGTTGTCATCATTAGAAAACCACTAGACATCCTTAGTAATTCGTTGAATCATGTCATTCCAATCTTTAGACAACGTTAAAAAATCTGATTCTAAAATCCTCTTATACTGATTTGTCCATCTGGTAACTGGAATGAACCACCAAAATACTAAAGAGTGATATGTTTGAGAAGAGAGTTCCAATACATATTAAAAGCAAAACATTTACCAAAGAATTTTTATTTTCAGATCAAACCTTCTACCTCCATTTAAAATGAAAATCTTTTTCATTCTCAAAATACCACCATCATTTTATAAAACAATTTCTCAAAATGTTTCCACCATTTGAAATCAGCTCAAAATTATTTTGAGAAAACGTCATTTTATGTAAAAATCATATCGTAAAAAATTCTTTGAAATAGAAATTCTTTGTTTTTAAAATATTTATGGAGGTTAGCTATTGTTTATAGAAAAATAGATTTTGAAATGCATATTTTAAAACTCCATATAATGAACCCCTCACCTATCATCTTGATTTCTCAATGGTACCCATCAAATCTTTATTCATCAAGATTCTCTAACCACTATTACTCATGGTAAAAGAACATCTTCACATCTCTTAGTTAATCCCAATATCTAGTCTTCCTCGGCTTAGGAAACTATGATATCCCACTATGACTAAATCAAACATGTCCCTTAACATCTAGGTAGTTTCTCCAATATACGTCCTACTAAGAGACAACATTGGATAACTACCTCATCGTAAAACTATCATACCTAGCAAGCAAAATAACCTAGCATGTAGTACAAATAATAATAACAGGGTAGACAAACAAGCAGCCAAACAAACAAATAAGCAAATAATTAAATAGACATGTAAACAAAAAAATAATTAAAAATAGTCATAGCAAATAGGTAATCAATACTATACAAATAGAAGGAAATGATTCAAATGAGCATGACATAAAATAATTAAACAAAAAGTCAACAAGCAATCAATTAAAACTAATTATAGCAAAATAGATTATCATTAACAAGCGATATAAGTAAAAGAAATTAACCTGAACAAGCATGGCATAGATCAATAAGTGAACATCAAACAAACAATACAATACAAAAAAGGAACCAAACATAACCTAATAAGAAATAAATCGGTGCAAACAATTCAAGCAAAACGAATAAATATAATAAAACGGTCATTATCCAAAACATCAAAATGGGTAGTCGCTGCGTCATATCCCTACTCTCCCCATGGAAGGGAATAGCTAGAAGCCCCCATGGCTCATTAAAGAAAGTCATGCATAATAGTCATAAAGGTAACATCGTCATAATGGTTGATCCGTTAATACCCCGGTGGCATGAGGTTGGAAATATAGACATAGTTTGTGCGTAACTATGAGTAGGCAGTATAACAATTTCTCATGCTTTGCATATCATCCTTTGGTTCGGACAGCCTATTGTTGATCTAGTATATTAGACGTTGCACCCAGCCTCCTCCTTATTCAATGCATCGCTAATTACATGATTTTCATAACTATGTAAAGAAAGGTTTGGATAGGATGGGTGGTTTGCTACGTGTGGTATTCGTTCTTCGAATGCCCCTTAGCACTCCATTATCCAGCGGAACTCCTTTCTTTCCATAATGAGGTATAAGAATGCAATGCACTTGTTATTGGCCAGGGATACAAAGTGGCTAAGCAAGGCCACCATGCTATTGAGACTTTGCACTTGATTTGGGCTCTTGGGTATTTGAATGCTTTGTATTGTTTGAATCTAGTTGGGGTTTGCGTCAATGCCCTTGGCGCTCAGCACATACCTTAGAAACATAGCTGATCAAATGGAAAATCAACACTTCTTAGGGTTGAGCTTCATATTGAATTTTTGGGGAATGCCAAATGTTCTTCCAAATCTCGCACCCCTACCCTTTGGGGTTCTCTGTCTTTACCAACATGTTATCCACATAGAATTTTATGGATCTTCCAATCTGGTCTAAGAACATCTATTTACTAGCCACTGATAAGTTAACCTCAGTTTCCCAACTAAAGATGTCACTTTGTAGCAGATCAAGCCCATATCGGTGATAAATGACATGTGTGTTGGATTCGGCCCAGTTAGCAATGGGTAATTGGGTGAATTTCAAAAAGAAATGTCTATATGGATCACAATAGGCCTATAAAGTCTAATGGGTTATATTGGATCCAATCTAAAGAATTTAAATAAAATCCAATTTTATTTCATTTCTAATTTATTTAATTAATATTTATATAGTTTATGAGTATATCATTATATACTCATGTGTGTGTATTGTGCATGTGAAACATGTAGCAAAGTAAATACATGGTTAATGTCTACGTATATAGATATTAGGATTTGCATTTACAACGTATACATTCGTCATTCATATGCATAGTAACTGTCCTAAAATATTTTTTCAAAATACATATTCATGTGTATTTGTAAAAATTTGAAAATAATATTTGTATATTAAATAGAATAAAGTTTCCAAATATCTAAAACTTTGACCAGGCCAACAAAATTTGAATTGAAATTTAATTATCTAAATTATTTTATTTGACTTTGTAATAAATTTCAGATATAGATCCAAAAAAGATAGTTAAAATATCTATTAATCATTTGAAATAAATAAATAAATATTATATTTTATAAATATATACAATAATGTATTGTAGCATAAAATAAAATAATATTTTTAAATCATAAATTATTTAAAATTGTATAAATGAATTAAGCATATATTTTACAATGAAATAAATAATAAATTATATTTACATTAGCTTCTTTTCGACCATCATAATTTTCTTTATAAATTTGAAAACATTTTATTAATTTTATATCCAGGTATTTATGTAAATATTTATTTATAAAAACATTATTAAAATTACAAAATATAAATATATTTAAAATATTTATTTGATATATACATACAAAAATAAAAAAAATTTAATAGTCTAAAATTAAGTCTAATTATAATTAAATTTCATAAAATAATTTAAAACACGGTATATTTATATATATGATTTAAAATTAATAAGAGGCATTTATAAATTAATAAAATTAATTCTAAAAATTAAAATATGAAATAAATAATATAGAACTACATTGCTGAAATTTTTTATTTTTTGGATCTACAATAATTTGATTAATATAGACAGATCGATATAATCTAATGGTAGATAAAAGGGAGATAGCTATTGTGCATACAAAACCATTATATTATCTATATAATACTATATGATGAATATGATATAAAATGTAAATAAGATTTAATACCTTAGGGATATAGCCTTTGAACACAAGTTGATTGATGGGATATTATATATTCACCTTAAATCGATCTTCGGACATTGCAATGACATGAAGTACCACTGGATCTACTATATTAATGTGATTTGGGTTCGGCTTTGGAGGAGGGATAGTAAAGCATGACTAAGTAAGGGGGAAGGTAGCAGAAAACATAAATAATGTGAGAGACATGCTTGTTTAAATAGGAAAAAAGGGAAGAAGACAAGTTCTCCTCCTTTTACTGCTTCTTCATTTACCAGTTCAAGATCCAGATCTAAAATTTAAACAAACACTCCCTCTCTTTTCTTCTCCCTAGGTCAAACACCATATTGGGCTAATAATCCCAATATAGAATCCAACCCATTTAGTAAATAACATCATTTAAATTATATTTAAATGTGTATCGATATGGTTAATCGATATGTATGTATATGACATTTATACATGTATGCAGTTAATCAGTAATAGCATGCAGAAAATTAATAATAGCACCCAATACATCAAATATGTAAATAATTAACATTTCATAAATACTAATTAATTTAGTTAATGTTATAAAAATTTATAAATCAATTAAATCGTGTTATATTTCAGAGAAATCACCAGTACGGTTGTGCGACTTGTAGGTGTAAATTTAGTTAGCGATTAATATCAAACTGGCTGAATATTAACATTCACTCGTCACCTTAGCTAGTGGAGTGATAGTTTAGCTGAATTTATCGTTATACATCTTTAGTAGTAAAATATAATTTTACAGTTTAAGCGGTACCTTTTAGTAATGAATATTTACAAAAATTCTCTTCATTAACACTATATTGCTTTAGGATTTATGGAATTTGCTTTTGGATAAAATTCCAATATCATCCACATTCAGCTCGGTTAGTCCATAAACAAAGTCCTTGGTTAAAATAGTATGTTATTTAATATTATGATAAATTTCTCACACAACCCTTTATAATTACGAACATATCGTTTAATGGTTTTCTATTAAATGTACTTAAATTATTTATTTAATTAATATATCACAATATAGCAAGTATATAATAGAAAACAAACACCTTTTATTTTGAATGAGATTTTATTACAGGGTTAACAATTTACAATAAATTACAAAATTGCTCCTAGAGCATACCCCTAACTCTCTTAGTGTGTTCTTGTTTTGGCCCATGCATCGCTGTGTGGTTCTACCCTAAGTATGCATCGATGAAACACAAGAGCTCATGCCAATTAGTTATGTCCACGAGTCGGTCAATCCTTAAAGGCGGGAAGTTGCCTTTGGAGCATGATTTTTGAGGTTGTAATAATCCTCACATATGCTCCATGCATTATTGGATTTATGGACTAGCAACAGATTCACAACCCATTCGGGATACTTAAACTCTCTTATGAAGCAGTGGCTGAGCAACTTTTCGACTTCTTCTTTCAAGATGCAGTTTCATTTAGGGTTTAACGACCTTTTTTACGCACAATGTTCGACATTGCATTAATATTATAGGCATGGCATATAACAACATGATCTATGCTAATCATATCTACATGGAACCTGCGAACACGTATTGGTTCTTCCTTGAAAGTGCTATCAAATCCTTATGTAAATTCTCATCGATCTCTATACGAGTTTAGACTATCATATCGCAATATTCTTCGTCTAGCACAACTATTTCCATTTCAGTAACGAGACCAACCTTGGGACCATCATCCACTATGTCAGGGTCCTATGAACCATCTACTTAGTCGTTTAGGTCAAAAACATACACTAAGTAATATTAGATCCTCTGCATCTTCTACTGTTATGGATGCACTACTCGAGCCCTGGAAGATTGACCATTTGTAGCTCTCACGAGTGAGACCTGTGGCGCTTTGTGAGTTGGCTTAATAGGATTGTTGTTTTTAGGCACCCATTAAGGGGCTTTCTTCTCATTCCAAGGGGCAATAAGTTCTTGGGTTCGAGCAACAACTATTAGGTAAATCCAAGTTTGACATTGTTTGATTCTCAATGTTCACACATTCTTTACTTGTAAGAGCGTGACCAGTAGCTGGCTGTCACACTCTCTCATGAGTACAGGGAGTCCTGAGTTCGTCTTGGAATGGATAAGGGTGCAGGCAGACCCTCATTTCCTCTATGGGATCCATTCTTCTATGATTGTTGACACTTCTTATTAGATCATAAGAACACATTTTTTGGTCGTTGCAACGATGTGTTGTAACAATGTCAAGTTGGTATTGATCACTTTAAACACAACCAATTTCAAATTTTGAATTCAAATGTTTGAATTTCCCTCCACCTTTTCACTTCATTTATCTCTCTGAAAAGATACCTTTTGACCAGAGAATATGTCCTTTGAAAGTCTATTTATCCACTATCTTTTATCATATCTTTTCACTTTCATTTTCAAATTCAAACTCTCTCTTCATATCTTCAAGCACTCTACTCTTTACTCTAATGGCTTCTTCAAGTAACCCCTCAACCATGATAATTTCCAGAAAAATCAAAGAGCAATTATTCAATGATCCGGAGGCAATTAAAGCATACATCAATTATGCTAATTATGCCAAAGTCCATCCCGGAAAATTTGCTTTTTTCAAGATTTTTCTTCTTATGAAATTGATTCTCTTTTTGCAAACAATGGTGTTTTAAGTCTTATTGACTCTTCTCAAAACGATTTTGTTTGCTATCCTAATCTAAACCGTGCTTTTTATAATGGAAATGAGAATGAGATTTGGAGTAGTGTCAAAGGGACTCCAATTGTTTTGAATTGTGATCTCTTGGGTACCATTCTTAATTGTAAAAGCACGGGAATGGATCTTTCTTGTTTTAAAATCGATGAACATGATCGTGAGACATTTCATCATATTTTTGAAGGAGATGAAAACTTTGAATTTAAAAACCGAAACTTTCGTCCTAAAGCAAGGATTGTCAATCTTCTTTTACAACATACTCTGATCCCAAGATCGGGTAATTTTAACAATCCTACTTCAAAAGTGTGCAAAGCACTTTTTGGTATTTTCGGAAATTATGACATCAATTGGGCGCAAGTTATTTTGGATGAACTTCATCCTAAAAATTTTGAAATGGGAGAAAACACTTTATATCATGGAATTTACCTTACTCGGATTTTTAACTATTTTTTAGTGGATTTCAAAGGTGAAGAATTTGTCTCTAGAAAAGTTTTTAATATCTCAAACATTTCTCTCATGAAAATCCCATATGTTTTTCAACCTTATGAGACTCTTACCGAAAAGGAAGAGCGTTTGGCTCATGAAGAAATGGAAGAAGAAGAAGAAGAAGAAAGGGATGAAATGGAAATAGAAGAAGAAGAAGAAGAAGAAGGTGAGACATCCTTAGAAAGTATTGAATATCCTTCCAATCCATCCAACAAAACCCTTCTCAAAACCAAAAGATAATTGTGGAGAATCAACGGATTTTAAAACGATCCGTTAGTAAGAAGTTGGATAACATGTCTTCAAAGATGAACAAGTTCTTTTCAAAAGTCAGCAAGAAACTTGGACTATCTTCATCATCTTCATCTTCTAACTACTTTTATCTTTTAGTATCTTATTGTATTTGTCTTAGTTTGTTTCGAATGTTCGTGTAGTTCCTTATGTTTAATCATTGTATTATCCAATTATGCAATGAAATTGAATTTCCTTCCTGTCATCTAGCTTATTTTATATCTAGAATAAATATTAGTATATTATAGAAATATATATACATCATTATTCACAAAATAAAATTATCATCAATCTTCACTGAAGTATGTTGACATACCCCCCTTGACCATGTCGACATGTACTGGTCAGAAGTGACTATTGATTTTGAATTTGAAATTTGAATAACTACCAAATGTCTATTCATTTCAAACGAATTTCTACACCTATATATACCTTTGTCTTCCAGAAATCTTCACTGAAATTTATTTCTCATTATCTATATCCTTCATTTCTTTCTCTAATTCAATTATGGCCAATCCTATTCATAATCTATCTGAAAATCTTGAAGAAATACTCAATTCATTCAAGAATATTCTCTCTATCATCCTCCGTAATCAGCATCACTTAGAATTAAGTCAAATGCAGATGATCAAGGAACAAGAGAGACACTTCGATGCAATTCGATGGATGATCTCCTCCCTGCACAAGGATGATAACGAAGCACATCCTTCCGTTTCTCTATCTGTTGATAATGAAAATTGGGATGCCATCAAACAAGACCCTATCTTTGGAGAAGAAGGATGGGTTGATGTTCCTCGTAACGTTTAATTTTCTTTCTTTGATTGATTTGTTTGAATTAATTTGTTTGATTTGATTTGGTTTGGATTGATACTTTGTGTGGATTCATTTCATTTGGTTTGAAGTTTGCTGTGTGAAACATGTATATATATACATTAAAATGAATATAGTCTTTAGTTAAGTTATTATGCTCATAAGTATCATTATTTCTTAATCTATATATTATATATTCCGTTGTATAGTTTATCAATGCAGGTACTAAAGTCCAAGAGTAAGGATGAGTAAATTTTTGTTGATGACAAAGGGGGAGAAGTATAAAATAGGATAGTTAGGCATAGATTAAGGGGGAGTTGTTAGTTTTAGGGGGAGTTATTAGGATAGAAGGAATATTTTATAAACAAAGGTTGTCATCATCAAAAAGGGGGAGATTGTAGTCCTTGAGATGATGGTTTTGATGACAACAACCTTAGAATAGATTATAAAATATAAATACTAACATTACAAGTTTAGATATATATGTATTTGCAGGATCTAACCATGCAGGTATCAAGAATGAAGAGTGTACAGTATAGAGATTCAAGATACAGAGATAGAAGACTCATGAGTATCAAGATTATCAAGAGTTCAAGGTTAAGTCTGTTTTATTAGGAATATTTGTTAAAACTCGTAGAAAAGCACTGGCATCTTAATATCCAATTTATTCGTGGAATGGAATCCACTTCGAGCCCGTTAAAGGGATGGAACCCTAAGTAGGATGGAACCTACGAAAATCTAGTGGGACATTGTTTTGTATCCACTAATTTTAATTCAAATAATTTTACAAAATTATCTTGTTTTCAAAATGATTTCAAAACTTTCCTTTTAAAAGATTCAAAACTCTCTATCCTGATTTTAAATAATTTTAGCCTCAAAACATCTTTAATTTCAAAGTCAAAATACTCATGTTTTTAAATGTCTTTTCAAATAATATATTTAACTTTTAATATTTATACTTAGATTTAAATATAAAATTATAGTTAAATTATGTATTTATTGTTCTTTATATTTACTTATGAATTTCAACTATATTCAAGTATATTTATAAAGTTTTAAATAGTTTTTATATAAGATAAATATTGTTTTTATAGAAATTCAAATTATCATTTTTGGCTGAGGGATGTCGACATGCCTCTAGGTAGTATGTCGACATAGTGACAGTTGAAGTTCAAATTCAAATTTCAAAAGAAGTGTCTATTCGCCATAACTCTTCATGAATGGTCATGGCTGTTGGTTTTCTATAAAGAGGGGTCAGTTTCAACGAATTTTAAAATATATTTTTCTAATTTTCACTCCTCTTCATCTTCCACATTTCTTATTACAAAATCATACCATTACTCTGCCGAAATCAACATCGAATCATACTCGATTACTTCTAGTTTGATTCTACATCACTATCTCTACAAAGTTCTCAGTGCTATTCAGAGTTAGACTTCTTTGTAATATATTAGCGAGAAAAGGTGTGATTGTAGCCTTTGAAATCAATCAAGCGAGAAAAGGTGTGATTGTAGCCTTGGAAATCAATTGGGTGAACTTGTTGCCCCGGAAATCAAGTATCTCTACCCAGAGGATTGGTATTCTGGAGGGTGTACCTCGTAGCCTTGAAATCGAAGGTTGTAATTGTTGAATTGCTTTTGAAAGGAAATCCGTACTTAGTTGTACGGGATTGGATGTAGGGTAACTCCGAACCAGTATAAAATCCGGTGTAATCTTTCCTTTACTGCTTTTACTTTATATTTGCATCTGTGTTTGATTCTGTGTTCATATCTGTGTCTAATTAGTGTATACATTGTTAATAAAGTTAGATAAATTCAAAAAGATTAACAAATTTCTTAAAACACTATTCACCCCCCCTCTCTAGTGTTAATTCTAGCCTTAAGATCCTTAATCCGCATTTCTCACAATTTGTTCCTGTGGCTATTCCCAACCACATGAGGGCTAATGCATATTGAAGCTATCATGTTTAGGGCATCTGCTTGGTCAGTTTTTGATTCGTGTAGCATTCTCTAGGAGGGTGAGCCTGTTTGCCCTTTGGTTGACTTGCTCTCCAATATGTAGGCAAACCTTCCTTCTCTTATCTGGTCTCTATTTCATCCCTCAAATGTAGACAGTCATTCGTGTTATGGCCATTAAGCCAGCAAAACTCACAATATTCGACATTCCCTCTTAGCTCCTTCCTTCTCCTAGATATGGCTAGAGGAGGCCTATAATAAGCAACCATGTCCCTTGTTTCTAAATGTATCATATTACAAAGGGTTGTATGTATTTTGTTTGGACTTAAACTGCGAGTCATCCCCCGATCACTTCTTATTGTGCTCCTAGCATTCATTATTTCGACCATTACCTCGTCATGGACTTTGGACTTGTCTTTTTTTTATCATCTTCATCTTTAACTTGGTTGACTTATAAACATATTCATCCTTTGTTTGAAGTTAGTCATAGTAGTGACCAACATGCACTGCATTTCTCTCCACATCTTAAAGCCTCATATGACCCCCAAGTAGAGGGCGGTAACCATGCTTATTTCATCCACTCAATTTTCGTGGAATGCTTCCATATTAAACCAAGTTGTGAAGGATCATAGATTCTCCCCTTGGCCTGCTTTAAGTTATCTAATAAGTTAGCCATCGTGGGTTGAATCTAAGAGGTGACGAATTGGACCCTTAGTTCACTAAACATTTGCTCCTCGAATTTAATTTTTTCATGCTACAAATTAAGGAACTAAAGGGATGACGTCATGGTGGGGAAAAAAGTGCATTTAGCAATAATATTGATGCAACCTATCATTATGTTTGTGTTTAAGCTCGTTATGTGATTTTAGGCTTCAATACCCCCGTCATACCTTTTCATGCTTGGCTTTACATACCAACAGAGTATGTAACCCTTGAGGATCTCCTCTGAGAATGGCCCTTCATTTCCCATTGTTGGATAAGGCCTCTCTTGCTCTATTACACAAGAGAATAGGTTGGATTTCTCTCCTATGCTCTTCCATCTCATCCCGAATATTTGTCTTCCCACCATGGAGCATGTTTCCTTTTTTGGTAGGAAAGTTTGATCCTTGCCTATCCCAGAGGTCGCTTATGACTCCAGAGGTAGTGCATGATTTGTATGCATCCCGTGGCCATGCATTGCTTTATCTAGTATGTGTGATATTTACACGCATTCCAATCACATGATGTGAATCGATGACCCAACCTTTTAGAGGGAGTGAGACCGTTTAATATTTTATCCCTTAGACCTAGATTGGGCGGTATGCTTTTCATAGTCATGAGCTCTCTTATGCCTTTCGCCACTCAAATGTTTGAAATGTAAGTCACAACCCATATCCTCCACCCTGAGATGACTGGATGTAGATGATCTAGTGGGGATGGGAGAATGATGGGTTTATGGGGCTATGGGATTATGCATATTCTCATGATCCCTTAAGAGGTCCTCACCATGTGGTGCTTCGAGTATTATATATTCCCAGTTTCCATCAATTGTGTTGACCATGCTTGGTATTATCGATACGGGAGTGACTTGAACAAGCAAGGGAGCCCTCTGACCTTGGATTGAGCCTTTATGGGTGTCGACATGATAATTGAACTTAGCTATGTCTCTAGCCATTTGACTCATCCCAGTAATGCTTAGAATGGAGCTATTCCAAAGATCATTACCCACACCAGGGATTAGGTTAACATTACTCATGCCAGTTTTGCCGTTGGAAGTGCCATTGGGAAAATTAGCTTAGGAACTTTTTGTGATATGCATCGTGGCTTGGATCTGTGATAGGGTATGTTGGTGCAAAAGTTTAGGCCCTTCTTTTAGTGCTAAAATGTTGATTGGATAGTTTACTCAACCTCCGAGTTATGTGGTTTTTGTAGATATTTAGCCATTGCGTGTAGACTAAAAATGTATGTGGTAATAAGAGTGATTTGCTTAATGCAAATAAAGGAAATATGAAAGATTTTAGAGTAATTTGATTAGAAGATCTAGATATTCTCATTTTATTGCATTATAATCTGATTATAGTGAATATAGAAAAAGTAATGGAGATTTCTTGCTAAAAAATTGATCTTTTATGTCAAAGCAAGCCTTGTTCTATAAATAATTGTTTACACCGTGGGTTAGATAGTCTAGATGCGAGCGTGCATTGCCCTAAAAGTACCTTCTAAATCGTTAAATGCCAAGGAATGTTTCGGACATCTTCTTAACTTTCATCCATTAGTGTTTTATTTTTAGAGAAGTTAGTGTAGGTAATTGTTCTCAGCAACATGCTCTTATCGGACTACAAATATCAAAGCATGCTTTACTCGGTGGATTTGATGTTGTTGTAGCCATCTTAGTTATCTATGCCCTAAGCATTGCTTAAGTCGTATGCAATGAAATATGTGATAGTAAGCTTGTAATACACTCTGCTAAGGCCAAGCATGATTGTTGAACGTTCCTCCCTGCTATGGTATAATCAAGGGAGAAGTAGACACATCTATGTTGATGAACACGGATAGATCATTGATAGTTCCACAGTTGTTCCAGTTGGTGGTCAGAGGACCTAGTAAGGACTTATGATGAAGTATGAGTGGGCTTATGTAGGAACCAAGGCCTTGTGTTGCAAGTTAAGGAGGTTTATTCTGATATGGAAGCATGTTGTGATATGTGGGTAGTGTGATTAGGGAGGATGGTGAAATGATTTGGGCTAGTTGTTGTAAGGACAAGCATTAGGCTTTCTAGTTATTAGGCCAAGAATTTTTACATAGGGCCTCTGAACGGGGGCTTTCTATAATACGTGTGAAGAATTTATGCAAGTCCATACATGCTTTAATGTTTGAATAGTTAAAATCTTACAAAGAATTAAGTGTCACATCTAGGAGGCACACAACCTTCATTTAACAAATAATTTGTAGGTGTTATAAATGGAAATATAGATAATCACACATAAGAGTTATGTGCTAATTCAGTTACTTATTTATAGGCTTGAAATGTGAATTTTAGTTTGTAAATAGTTATATACAAATATTTAAATCAAACAAGTCCACAAACTAATTAGATAACGGTCCAAAAAAACGTCCAAGAAGGGGGTTTGGAGTTGAAGGGTTGACGGAAATCGATGCATCATTTTCATGTCGATCAATACAAAAGGAATTGAAATTATTGGAAGAGTCACAAATATAAAGAGATACTCTTCTCACTATAAACTCTTCCATGAAACCCTCATTATTCTCCACTGTTATCTAATATCCACTTCACTATTAAGTTATCTTCATAAAATTATTTGTATATTTTTAAAATTTGATAACTTGTTTTCTGCAAGCGATTCTAATGGTAAACTTCACCACTCCATTTAATATGTCCCCTCGTCTCATTTATATATGATTCGACTATAACATTAAAATAAACTATTTTTAATTACTGGTAGTTTTACGCGTAATGTATATGTACATGTTTTCTAATAATAACATAAATATCACTTTTGCTATTTAATTTACAAAATATAGATATATACATAAATAAAATGTTTAAATTTTAAAAACTAAGTACAAACATTAATTCGGCTATAACATGATATTATATATGTACACACATGAATACTTATCAAAACAATGTGTATATTAGAAGTAATAGCAAAACTATACCTTACTTCTATTAAACTAAATCGTAAGTTATATAATATACAACACATTATGCTAAATGTTATAAGAAAAATATAATGTTACATTAATTTGTAAGTTATATTTATTTTTAGGTTACACAAATGTTATTTTGTTAGGTACATTGTTTGAAACAAATTTTTTTAAGTTAACACAAACATTATTTTATAAATCACATTATCGTACAAGCAAAACTTTTACATTAACATTATTTTATAGGTTACATTTTTTTATGTAAGTTACATACATACATAAACACACACACACATATAGATACATGCATTGTTTATGTATATATATAGATTAAAATATTTTATATGACCGAATTATATATACATAAACCTATAATATAGATTGTAATATGCATATATATTCAATACCATATATATGCATATATAGTGCATGTAACTAGCATACATACATGCAAACTTATAAATCCTGATACTTATGCATATATGTGTGTGTATCGCTTACATATTATTATATGTTTTTATATGAATATTCTTTAAATATTACTAATTATTTTAAAGTACATAATTATATTGAAATTCTATTATGTTCCAAATCACAAAAAATAAATTAAATACGATTTAGTGTAAACTAATTTTTTATACAATAACATAACATAATCTTGTGCAATTTTAATAAAAGGGAATTTACTATTGTGTAACACACATAATCTAATAAAATCCTTGCTATATAGCATGGAACATATTATAGAGATATAGATCGAACCTTACTACATAGTGCACAAGTGCTACAGTGATGAAGATTGGACATCACTATGTAATGCAGAACCAGCTACAATGATGATATACAATCATCGGGTGGAATCATATCTCATGGTGATGGCTCATGCATGAGCATTTACTCGTAGTTACCATGACCTCCGATAGTCCAAAGAGTAAAATAGCCGCCATCAGCAGCCAAACACAACTAGTCGTGGTTCAACCTTGAAAACTACAGTTCTAAGGGTTGGTATGGCACTACTATAAAGGAGGAGAAGAGGCGAGGAGGGAAATTTTTTTGGGAGCTTTGTGTTGGAGAAGTAAAATTGTAAACTTGCAAGCAGGGCCGGTCCTAGACATTTTGGTACCTAAAGCCAATTGCAAAACCAAGGCTCTTATACGAAAACTAATGCTATCATCGTTGATCAAATCATCAAAATAATTTACATTGTTTATAAATATTAAGAAGAGGAAAAAAGAAATAACTTTATTCATAACAATAACTCAAGTTATACAACATTAAAATATCATCATCAATATTATTATCATTCTCATCAATAAGGGAGGCATTATCCACATTCAAACTCGAACTTTCTACCTGATCATTTTTCATAAAAAATTTATTAAGAGCGTCTTTCAGTAAATTAGTGAGTTCCTCCAGCCTTCCTTTTCCAACCCTTTTAGTGTGTCCAGATTCTTGTTTGCGCATTACAAAACACTATAAAAGTAATATTGAATAATATTATATGTTCATGATTATTATAATAACAAAAATAAAATTTATGAATGCCTAATCTACTAGTTATAATTTATCAAAAATATTTTCAACGATAATTTGAAACAAAAATTCTTTTTAACTAATCGATTAAATTAAAAAACTTTAACTATAAATTCCTATGAAAACATAGTTATTTATCGACAATTGTACCTTAACTAACCATTAAAAAATTATTAACTATTTCCAAATAAATCATTGCTATACAATTATCAATTATGACAAATATCAATTTGAATATACAAATTTTGATTTAATCTGTTATCCCGCCTTTTGGCAAGGCCGTGACACCAAGGACTTAACTAGAATCCAGTGACAGATCGTCTCGAAGACCAGCTACACGCAAGGATCGCTATGAATATCGATGAAATTTGTCCGAGTCCGGATCGGGCTACAAATGATAAGGCACGTCAAGCAAAGCCATGAGAACCAACGATCCAAATTTCGGGGCAATCCGAGTTCGTATGCTCAAGATATCACCGACGAAAGATGGAGTAGACAGTCTTGGTTCGAATCCATAGGCGAAGCCTATGTTCGAATCCATGAAATTCGTATCCATCAAATTGGCATCACCTCAGCATGATTGAATCCATCAGATGTGTATTACTTCGAATCCATGAGGAGTACCATAGCTTCGAATCCATCGAGCGAGCCTCTGTCTCGAATCGATCGCGACAGACCTTGCTTCAAACCCGTCAGAGTATGCCTTGCTTCGTCTCCCTCGCGCAAGACTTATTTCGAACCCGATAGTTCGAATCCATTGAGCATCCCTTCCTTCGAATCCATAAAGACTAGTCACTTCGACTCCATCCGATAACTGCCTTCGAGTCCACCCTGTTGAAGTGAAATCGAATCGATCAATAGTGGCATACCCTGATCGATTCGAACTAACGTTGGTCTAATCGATTCGAAGGAAGCACGTCTTCGAATCGATAGTCTCGAATCCACCTAGTCCACACAGCTAAAACCCCGGGTACAACTCAGTAAAACTCGGAGATAAAGGAGGGTTGACCCGAGGCATGCGCACCACGCCGTAGTCTTCGCATACAGGAGGATCGATTCGAACGAATCGATTCGAGCGTATCGATTCGAACGACTCCAGAAAACGAAAAACACCTACTTGAATCGATCATAACTCAAGTTCTACAAGTCCAAACGCCATGAAATTTTCATAGAAGCTTAAACACATGATGAAGAATGTTCACACCAAATTTCAGCTCGATTGGACACTTTCTTGATCGATTCGAACCAAGGGTCGAATCGATCCCAAAGTGGGCCCGGATCTCCAGATTTCAGCCATGCGGGCCCCCTCACGTGCCAGAACTGGTCTCCCCTCAATTTAGGCGAAATATCAGCCTCCTACACCTATAAATAGAGCCCCTGGTCATTCAGAAAAGGGGTCAGACAATTCTAAGTACTAAAGAGCGCCCAGATTCTGCCAGATTTACTCCAGAACACCACCGCTGCTTTAGATTGAGACTTAGCATATAATTTCAGTTGTACTACAGTATAAAGAATTGTAATCTTCGAGTATCGAGCAATAAAATCATCAAACTTCATAGTGGACGTAGGCTACAAAGCCGAACCACTCTAAATCGCTTGTCTTTGCAATTTACATTTCTATCATTTGGAGTTTTTGTTAGATAATCCACAGGTTAAGTTTTCATTTTGCACATTTATCTCTTCAAAGACTTCCGAAGAGTGTTGTGCCCATTTTTGGTACAAACACTTTGGTGCTTTCACTGAGAAAAAACCAGCTTTTTTCTCCTGCTCCTTGGATCTACCATCGATACCGGATTGTATAAATCCAAGAGGAAGATCCAGATCACTAATTCATAATCCTTCCATTCTATTCAGATTTGCATAAAGTCTAGGAAAAGGATTCATCATTCAAAATGGTTAGCACAAGAACCACTTCTACAACTGCTGGACAAGAAGGTAGGGATGGACAGAATCCTGCTCAACAACAACCATCCAACCAAGACAACGTCGCTCATTCAGAACCGTCTGGACCAGTCACCAGACAGGAGCTCCATATGTTGCTCCAAGAGCTAACTCAAAGTCGGCAACAATTGGCCGAACAGTTGCGTGCTAATATTGAATTAACAAACCAACTGAACCGCCAAGGCCGCAAAAGGTCCAGACGGGATGATATCTCCCGATCATCTACTGAAAGTTCCGCCTCATCGGACTACTATCACAGATCTACTCGTCCTCGATTAGACGGGAGTCATGCACAAACGGCCGGATATCAACCCGCCTTGACTGTTGGACAGTTGAGGGCAGGATCGTCGACCAGCTTTCAGGCCGGGCCCTCAACACAAGGAGGCCCCACTACACAGCATACCGCGGACAATCATGCCGCAGCTGCCACAATAGAAACAAGGGTTGATACCCGAAATCTTTCAGAGCCAAATAATCAGCAACGTGGGCGTACTCCTGAACCATACATCCCAGAAGACGCTGAGCCAAGGAGGCGAAATTTGGACCGTCGACAGCGCCCGGTCCGAACTCGCGCTGTGGAACCCGACCACACCTTAGCTCAGCAAGCTCAAAATGTAGCAATGCCTGACATTTCGACTATGATACGTCAGATGATCCGCGAAAGCCAAGGTCTTACCAATGACGATTGGGGGATTTCTCGAAGTCATACTCCTTTCACGGACGAGATACTATACGCTGAACCTCCTCGGCGATTCAGAATGCCAACTCTCCCTATGTACGAAGGAAATTCTGATCCCAATCAACACATTTTGAAATATGAATGTTCAATGAGCGCCGCAAGGGCCGACGATGCGGTGAAATGTCGAAGTTTCCCCATCTCCCTGGGAGGAATTGCAACAATGTGGTTTACCAGGTTACCTCCAAGATCTATCTCTTCATTTGATCAATTGGCTAAGAAATTTGTTGAACAATTTCGCATGCATGTCGCTAGACCCAAGGATGTTAACACCCTGTCCAATGTTACCCAGGCTCGTGGGGAAACGTTAAGGCGTTACTTGGAGAGATTCCATGCGTCATGTGTGGAGATTAGTAATCCCAACGATAACTCAATTTTAATGGCACTGACCAAGGGAATCGATCCCGATTCTGAGTTTGGAAACTGGTTAGCTGGAAAACCACCCGCATCGTTGGACCGTTTCTACTCCAAAGCCGCTCAATTCTTACGGCAAGAGGATGCGAAACAGTCTAGGAAGCAGGAAGATGCAAAGCCCAGAAGTGAAGGAATACAAAGCAATGTAGCGGTTAAGCAGTCTGGGGGCAATTCTGGAAAAGTTCAATTGAATATCCAGAATAAACAAACTCAGCCAAGAGGCAACAGTGGTCAAGATAAGAAAAGAGACTCAAATCGAGGCCCACGGCGTGAGGCTCCAATGTTCGATAATTACACACCGTTGAATACATCGTTGGAAAATGTGTACCTACAGACTTGCAATACTATGCAATATAAGAAGCCCGCTCCGAAGCGGTCATCAGAGAGGCAGATTCAGACAGGGAAGTTTTGTAGGTTTCACGAAAGTTATGGCCATAATACTAATGACTGTCGTCATTTGCAGGATCTCATAGAAAAGTTGATCAGGGAGAGAAAGTTAGATCAATTCGTGCGGGCACTGCAGTCTGGTGGTGCGGGCCCATACATCCCAAACCGTGCGCAAGACCAAGAAAGGCAAGAGGAACCCGCTCGTACAGGCGGGAGGCTAGTTATCAATACCATAAGTGGTGGTCCTCATCCAGCGGACATAAGCTGGAGGGAAATGGAGTCGTATGCTAGCTCCATCAGGCATGCGAGCTTCGAATGTTGCAGTAATTGTGAGGATGGATCTCCGGCTAAACAACAAAAGACAATGTCTGATGACATCATATTTAGAAGCAAAGATGCTGACAAAATCGAAGCCCCAGCAATCGACCCACTAGTCATATCTGCCCAGGTTGGTCCTGCTTGGATGAAGAGGATCCTGGTCGACAGTGGGAGTTCTGTAAACATTTTATTCAAACGAGCTTATGATTTAATGAAGATGGAAGCAAAGGACTTGAAACCCTGCCAATCCCGAGTTCACGGTTTCAATGGAAGTGCTACGATACCCACTGGAATAGTGGAGCTACCAGTAGAACTGGGGATTGGAGAACGCAGGAGAATCCGACTGCTGCAATTCGTTGTTCTAGACATCGCTTCACCGTATAATGCATTCTTGGGCCGACCAGCCCTTGCTGAATTCAGGGCAGCCATTGCCCCGTGGTGTTTGACTTTGAAGTTCCCGACTGACCATGGGATTGGAGTCATTCAAGGGGATCAGGCAGCAGGAAGAGCCTGTTACGTTGCTGAATTGTGTGAAGCGCAAAAGAAGGAGAAAGGAAAGGGCGTAGAGGAATCACTCTGCGTTCGTTTTACCGATAATTGACAACTAGCGCCTGGGCCCCGGCCCGGGCACCACTACCAATTCCTTAAAGATCTTGACCCTAGAGATAACGAAGATAAAGATGAAGTTAAAGAGAATCAGGCTTCTCCAGCCGAACTGACTGTGGACGTCCCAGTCAGTGAAGATGACAACTCAAAAGTACTAAAAGTTGGATCTCAACTGGGAAAACAGATACAACAGGAATTGGTTGAATTTCTCCAAGCAAATCTCGATGTTTTCGCCTGGACGCACTCTGATATGTGCGGAATCTCACCAAGCATTGCGAGTCACTCCTTGAATATTGATCCACGACATGTTCCGGTCAAGCAAAAAAGGCGTGGTATGGATCCAGAGAGATCTGCCGCCCTTAAAGAAGAGATTGACAAGTTGCAATAAAATGGTTTCATCCGAGATGCTCTATACCCGGAGTGGGTGTCAAATCCGGTAATGGTTCGAAAACCGAATGGGAAATGGAGAACTTGTGTCGACTACTCCGACTTAAACAAAGCTTGTCCAAAAGATAGTTTTCCACTTCCTCGAATTGACCAACTCGTAGACTCAACCGCAGGCCATGAATTGTTATCCTTTATGGATGCTTATTCCGATTATAATCAAATACCTATGCATCTACCCGATCAAGAATATACCAGTTTCATGACCGATCTGGGACTCTACTGTTACAGAGTCATGCCTTTTGGTTTAAAGAATGCCGGAGCAACTTACCAACGCTTGGTTAATCGAATGTTCGCTGAACAGATCGGGAAGACCATGGAAGTTTATATGGATGACATGTTAGTAAAGTCCCGATTTTCCACAGATCACGTCAGAGATTTAGATTCAATGTTCCGCATCCTACGAGAATATGGAATGAAGCTTAACCCGTTGAAGTGCCACTTTGGCGTTGCATCCGGAAAGTTCCTCGGTTTCATCGTCAACGCTCGTGGGATAGAAGCAAATCCCGAAAAGATCTGGGCAATAAGGAATTTGCAAACTCCAAGGACCATAAAGCAAGTCCAGAGTCTCAACGGGAAGGTAGCAGCGTTAAGCAGGTTCATTTTAAAATCCACTGATAAATGCATTCCTTTCTTTGATTTGATCCGGAAGGGAAAACAAAACTTTGAATGGACCATGGAGTGTGAAGGTGCATTCCAATCACCGGTTCAACATCTCTCTACGCCACCGATCCTGTCAAAACCGGTTGATCACGAACAGTTATACCTTTATCTGGCAGTATCAGAGCATGCAATCAGTGCCGCTCTGGTCCGAGAAGAAGATCAAGTGCAGAGACCGGTCTATTATGTTAGTAAACGATTGACCGGAGCTGAAAGAAATTACCCAAGGTTGGAGAAACTGGCTTATTGCCTAGTCATTGCCTCAAGAAAGCTTCGTCCTTATTTCCAAGCTCATCCGCTTACTGTGTATACCGATCAGCCGTTACGACAGATCCTCACGCGGCCCGAGACGTCTGGAAGGTTACTCAAGTGGAATATCGAACTGAGTCAATTTGACATTACTTATGCTCCGCGGAAAGCTATTCAAGGGCAAGTCCTAGATGACTTCATAGCTGAATTTACTGTTCCGGACGAATTACCCGAAACCAGCGAATCTCCTGAATATGTCTGGAAACTTTATACAGATCGTGCATCAAACGATCGATGTTCGGGTGCTGGTGTTGTACTAGAAACCCCCGAAGGGCGATCCATATGCTATGCGTTGAAGTTTGATTTTCACGCAACCAACAATGAAGCCGAATACGAAGCTCTATTGACTGGGTTAAGACTTGCCAGAGATCTGAGAATTATCGCTATAGAAATTTATTGTGATTCACAATTGGTTGTGTGCCAGGTACGGGGAGAGTATCAAGCAAGAGACCGAAAATTAGCTGCTTACCTAGTCCGAGTTCAAGAAGCACTGGATCAGTTTGATTATTACGCCATTTATTATATACCCCGAGAACGCAATCAAAAAGCCGATTCATTGGCAAAGTTAGCTAGCACAGGTGAAACACAACAAGGGGGATTGGTCCCCGTTGAGACTTTATCCTTCCCTAGCATCGATCAAATGGAGACGAGTTTTGTATTTGAAACCGCTCCCGAAAGAGAATCGTGGATGACTCCATATCGAAACTACATCGAGAATGGGGCATTGCCTGTGCACAGAAATGAGAAGAGACAAATTCTACGAAAAGCTTCACGATTCGTCATTCAAAACGGAGTAATGTATAGAAGGGGTTATTCTGTTCCTCTCCTCCGCTGTATCGCGCACGATGAAATTAAATGAGTGTTACATGACGTACACGAAGGAGAGTGCGGCGATCACACCGGTGGGCAAGCTCTCGCCAAGAAAATACTCCGGTATGGGTATTACTGGCCGACAGTAAACCGAGATGCATCAAACTATGCAAGAAACTGCGATAGGTGCCAGAAGCACGCTCGAATTCCGAGAGCCCCACATACCGAGATAACTCAAATGGTCAGTCCCTGGCCATTCGCGATGTGAGGCATCGATATTATCGGCGCCTTACCTCTGGCGAGAGGTGGTGCGAAGTACGCCATCGTCGCCGTCGACTACTTTACAAAATGGGCTGAAGCCGAAGCCCTCGCAACGATTACGACAAAGAAAGTAATAAATTTCGTAGTTCGCAATATCATCTGTCGATTTGAACTCCCGCATACCATCATCACCGATAATGGAACCCAATTCGAAAGAGCAGAGTTCAAAAGTTTCTGTCAACGGTTCCATATTCATAAAAAGTTCTCGGCAGTTGCGCATCCACAAGCAAACGGTCAAGTCGAAGCTGTTAACAAAGTTATAAAATCCATCTTAAAGAAGCGACTGGAAAAGGCTGGGGGCAAATGGGTTGATGAACTTCCTATGGCATTAAGGGCTTATCGAACAACTCACAAGACCGCAACCGGACACACCCCATTTTCCTTATCCTATGGATCGGAGGCCGTTATTCCAGTCGAGACAGAAGTTTTTTCTCACCGCGTGACTTATTATGATCCGAAAACAAATGCTATATTACTCGCTGAATCTTTGGATCTATTGGATGAGAAACGGGAAGAAGCTGATTTGAGAGCAGCCGCATACCGAAGTCGAGTCGCCCGGTTGTATAATACCAAAGTTCGACCCCGAACCTTTGAACTCGGCGATCTTGTCCTCAAGAGAATCTATCCGGTTCCTTCACACATGAAACCAAATTGGGAAGGACCGTACGTGATTACACAAAGACTTGGGGATGACACATTCAAACTATCAACCGTGGACGGTCTAGTTTTACCAAGGGCCTGGAACGGCGAGAGTCTCCGTCGCTACTACATATGACAGGCTTTATTTATTTCATTATGTTTTTCATTCAGCAATTTACTTTTGCATTTTGAAATTAGAATTTGTAATAAGGCAACTGACTTTGCCATATTTTTCTTATTTCAGCAATAAAAATGCAATCTCTTCGAGCTAGAGCTGTGATTCATTAAAACACAATGTACAACATCACGATGCACGAAGAGCTAAATTCCATCACACAATGGAATTTATTCAAGTAGGGAGTGGCTACGAAGCAATCAACAACTCACTAAATGAAACCCGAGCTCGGGGGCAAGCCCTCACATCAAGCCAGAAACGGGTTGATACACGACAACCCTTCACTTAACTCCGTACTCCCAGAGTGCGAGGCGGAGTATAAACATTTTCCTAAATCCCAGAGTACTCCGAGAGCACGAGCTGGGTACAAACTTTTTACTTAACTCCGTACTCCCAGAGTGCGAGGCGGAGTATAAACATTTTCCTAAATCCCAGAGTACTCCGAGAGCGCGAGCTGGGTACATATTTTTTACTTAACTCCGTACTCCCAGAGTACGAGGCAGAGTATAAACATTTTCCTAAATCCCAGAGTACTCCGAGAGCGCGAGCTGGGTACAAACTTTTTACTTAACTCCGTACTCCCAGAGTGCGAGGCGGAGTATAAACATTTTCCTAAATCCCAGAGTACTCCGAGAGCGCGAGCTGGGTACAAACTTTTTACTTAACTCCGTACTCCCAGAGTGCGAGGCGGAGTATAAACATTTTCCTAAATCCCAGAGTACTCCGAGAGCGCGAGCTGGGTACAAACTTTTTACTTAACTCCGTGCTCCCAGAGTGCGAGGCAGAGTATAAACATTTACCTAACTCCGTACTCCCAGAGTGCGAGGCGGAGTATAAACATTTTCCTAACTCCGTACTCCCAGAGTGCGAGGCGGAGTATAAACATTTACTTAAATCTGTACTCCCAGAGCGCGTGGCGGAATAAAAACGTACGTCAACTCCACACTCATCCCCCATACTGGGGGCAGAACCATAACACATAACAAGTTGAAGACAAAAGGAAATACATTCTCATTTCTACTATCAACAAAAAGAATCTGATTACAAAGTGGTTCAAAAAATTTCTACTAGTGGGAGCCGAATCCGCATCTATACTCGGCTAAAGAAAAGTCAACAAAATGCTACCCCATGCAGCGGGAAATTAAAGAAAGAGTTCAATCTTTCTTCTTCCTTATTTTCTTCTTCGGGGTAGCTCCGCCAGATCCGCTGCCTGATTTTCGATCCGCTGCCTGATTTTCCCCTCAACCGCTCACTCTTTTCCGGCTTGTCCTCCGGCGGCAACATAATATCAACGTCTTCCTCAGAGCTTGAGGCGACAGAAATTCTTATCGGAGGCCGAGTTGAAGGCATGGGAGCAGTAACGGGGAGTGGGGCAGGAGCAGCTTCAATAACTAAAGTACCGCCCAATGAGATCACCATTAAAGGGGCAGGCCTCGACGGGTTCATACCAGCAGTCCCTGCTACCATCTCGGCGTCAATCTCAGCAAAAACTTCGTCCTCACGGGATGCTTGGGCTGCATCGGATGCGCCAGTAGCTGGCATAGATAAACTAACAACGACTTGCGATCACGCAACGTTAACCAAAGTCAAGATAATACATGTATGCACATATCTCTGACTAATGTTCGATCTTTGTCATTTACAGGGATCAAATGTTCATCTCGTCTTGTCTCAAAACACTAACAGCCAGTCACAATTATATGACGGTCAATTACAGCGATACAGAATGCAACTTTCGGTAAAGCATGTCATAGCTGTCCAATGAGAGACTGCAGCTTTTCAAAGCATGTCATGTTTACACAAGACGTACTTTGGGGGGCAAATGTTATCACGCCTTTTGGCAAGGCCGTGACACCAAGGACTTAACTAGAATCCAGTGACAGATCGTCTCGAAGACCAGCTACACGCAAGGATCGCTATGAATATCGATGAAATTTGTCCGAGTCCGGATCGAGCTAAAAATGATAAGGCACGTCAAGCAAAGCCATGAGAACCAACGATCCAAATTTCGGGGCAATCCGAGTTCGTATGCTCAAGATATCACCGACGAAAGATGGAGTAGACAGTCTTGGTTCGAATCCATAGGCGAAGCCTATGTTCGAATCCATGAAGTTCGTATCCATCAAATTGGCATCACCTCA
This sequence comes from Allium fistulosum, assembly GCA_030737815.1. Lineage (NCBI taxonomy): Eukaryota > Viridiplantae > Streptophyta > Magnoliopsida > Asparagales > Amaryllidaceae > Allium > Allium fistulosum. Next base: position 908,666,343 of record CM060903.1, read on the forward strand.
GCATGATTGAATCCATCAGATGTGTATTACTTCGAATCCATGAGGAGTACCATAGCTTCGACTCCATCGAGCGATCCTCTGCCTCGAATCGATCGCGACAGACCTTGCTTCAAACCCGTCAGAGTATGCCTTGCTTCGTCTCCCTCGCGCAAGACTTATTTCGAACCCGATAGTTCGAATCCATTGAGCATCCCTTCCTTCAAATCCACAAAGACTAGTCACTTCGACTCCATCCGATAACTGCCTTCGAGTCCACCCTGTTGAAGTGAATTCGAATCGATCAATAGTGGCATACCCTGATCGATTCGAACTAACGTTGGTCTAATCGATTCGAAGGAAGCACGTCTTCGAATCGATAGTCTCGAATCCACCTAGTCCACACAGCTAAAACCCCGGTACAACTCAGTAAAACTCGGAGATAAAGGAGGGTTGACCCGAGGCATGCGCACCACGCCGTAGTCTTCGCATACATGAGGATCGATTCGAACGAATCGATTCGAGCGTATCGATTCGAACGACTCCAGAAAACGAAAAACACCTACTTGAATCGATCATAACTCAAGTTCTACAAGTCCAAACGCCATGAAATTTTCACAGAAGCTTAAACACATGATGAAGAATGTTCACACCAAATTTCAGCTCGATTGGACACTTTCTTGATCGATTCGAACCAAGGGTCGAATCGATCCCAAAGTGGGCCCGGATCTCCAGATTTCAGCCATGCGGGCCCCCTCACGTGCCAGAACTGGTCTCCCCTCAATTTAGGCCAAATATCAGCCTCCTACACCTATAAATAGAGCCCCTGGTCATTCAGAAAAGGGGTCAGACAATTCTAAGTACTAAAGAGCGCCCAGATTCTGCCAGATTTACTCCAGAACACCACCGCTGCTTTAGATTGAGACTTAGCATATAATTTCAGTTGTACTACAGTATAAAGAATTATAATCTTCGAGTATCGAGCAATAAAATCATCAAACTTCATAGTGGATGTAGGCTACAAAGCCGAACCACTCTAAATCGCTTGTCTTTGCAATTTACATTTCTGTCATTTGGAGTTTTTGTTAGATAATCCACAGGTTTAGTTTTCATTCTGCGCATTTATCTCTTCAAAGACTTCCGAAGAGTGTTGTGCCCATTTTTGGTACAAACATAATCCTTATTAATTATTATACAAATCAAACATGTACAAATCAATCTTGAAATTGATATACACCTAACTAACCTAAAATTAGAATAGGATCAAAATTGAATTTGCATTGTATTGTAGAATACAGATGCTATTCATTTTACAAATTACCGAATTAGTAAATTACAATACAATAACTAAACTAACCCAACAATTAAAATTTTAAAACATACAATGTAAAGACCCGCAAAATTTAATGGTTTTAAAAGTATATTTAACTGGATTTGTGAAATTTTAAACAATAAAATTTGAAATTAAAAATTTATTATTTGGAATACGTCTATTTTAGTATAGCAACTGGTAAATTTTCATCTGATAGTATTGAAGTTTATTTTCCTATGAAATTTCATTTCAAATCAAATCGGTTAATAACAGTGAATTTAAAAGTTTTCCAAAACCAAAATATGTCAACAGGAGAAAATTTATTCAGAGCATTCTGAATCAGACTGTGGAATTCGTTTCGCGAAATTCGGACGTTTCTAGCTCCGTTTGGATTTTTCTGTACGGAATAGAAACGTATATCAGGGTCCGTATGGACTTTTGATAGGAAGGTCCTGACACTGTCATTTCTATTTCCTTTTGTCCGTCTCGTCGCGCTTATCACTGTGATGTATTCATCGGTGTATTTCGGTGTCCGGAACGCGACGGAATCAACAGAATGCAAATTGTGACGATTCGCCAAATTGGATCCATTTGCAATTCCGTGTCCTCCATCAGGTTCAGCTTGTTGTGTTAATCACATATATAACATGTGTCCTTTTATATTCGTCAGTTTTGACACTCAAAGGTCAAAAATCTGAAAAGACAAACGTTTCTGGGTGCACGTATATTTCATTTCTCTTTCGGTTGTTATCAAATTCTTTTACATTCTGTTCTTCACTATTTTTCTCCATCGCCTTTAACCTGCCCAGATCTCCACAACCAGCCTCATCAAGCCGCAACCCAAGCATCGGTCCTCCCCCTCCTCCATGTTTCCAGCACATAACTACCTTCCTCGGCCTCAACCTGCTGCACACGAGATCCCATCACCGAAGTTCCCACCAACCCAAAACCGATCCATCTTTCATCCCTTCGTCCATCATCCAACACCCTCCGCCGCTGCATAGCCTTGCCTCCCATCCCACAGACCTCCTCAAACCTGACCTCGCCCCGACATTCCCACTGCCACTAACGTGACTTGTAGCTGAACCAACAGCCGTTCGTTCTTTTCCCCTTAAGCCTACCCGAGCACCACTGCCCAGCTCATCCGGACCCACCACTTCATCGGCCGCCTATTTCTCTCCTTCCTCCACCACTTAGACCGAGGCATCATTGCACCCATCAACCGATTGGCACCAACCTGTAAGTGTGTATATTGACCGCCTATATATATGCGAACGTTTGTATATTGTCAGGCATGTTTTCATACTAGATATACATTATTTATATATATACATAATAAGTTTACCTTTTGTTTATATATTTTTTTATCTATATATATCATGCGCTAGATTTGTATATGGTATCACAGTATATTTTATATGTTAGTTTTGGGTTAATGTGACAGTCTATACAAGTTTTAAAGTAGGCATTATATATATGCGCACAGTGATCATTTTTTTTAGTAGTATTATATACAGATTTTTTTTTTGTAATAAATTTTCAGCATATATATAAATTTGTACGCAGCCTGTATATCTGCGTGTATATCTTTATCCTATATATATTAAGAATGGTCTGCTATACTAGAAATGTTATAGTGTAAATACATTCGTATGTGAGGATAATGTTAGGTAACTGTTGTCTTACATTATATATCTATCTATTTATGAGGTTGCTGCATATGTCATATATATCATTTGACTGTTGAAGTTTATATATATTATAAGTATAAGTATGCAAGTCTATGTGTTAAGTTAAAGATTGATTGTAAAGATAGGTTATGTGTTCGACAGTATATATGTGTACGTTCTAATAGAATTTATATGTGTTGTATAAATCATTAAATCTGTCAGTTATATAAGTATTTCATATTTTTTTCCAGTCTATATATATGTATTTAATATATGATATGTTTAAATTTTTATATTTTGTGAATAAATGATTGTAAGTATTTATATATACATTTGGTTTATGATATAAAAGTTGTAAACTTTATATTGTTTTACTGTTAGATTTTCTTAAAATATATACATGCTAGTTTATAATATTAGTATGGATAAGATTTCATTATATTATCTATTATCTTATTGACTAGTGAAATGATTTAGATTTAAAATTTTGTTAATGTATGATTTTTCCAAATCTACCATAAATAATATAGATTTTTATTTTATTTTATCACTAAAGTTAAATTATTAATTTGAAGAGAAATAAGTATATTTCATTTTTATATATGTTGAATTTAGAATATGATATAGTTATATATATAGTTGTATATTTGTGTTCGCTTATATCGGTTATCTTCATCAATCCAGTCCTAATTTAATTTCGACTATCCTTGTTATCAGCTTTGATCGGCGAATTCATGCCAAATTAGCTTTGCTTTGAAATCCGTGCTTGGGTTCGTACCTCATCTCATTTCCGTTCATCTCTAGCCTCGGAAGGTGAGAAATCACTCACGATTAACATTCTTGTATTTATTAATTTTGATTTCAATTGAAACGACAATTGAAATATGATGCTGTAGTTATTTTAATTTTTATATATGATATTATCTGTATATGTTCACCTGTGACATCTGACACCAGTATCTAGTATTTATATGCATGTTATTACTATTATCTGTATATGTTCACCTATGACATCTGACACCAGTATCTAGTATTTATATGCCTGTTATTACTATTATCTGTATATGTTCACCTATGACATCTGACACCAGTATTTGTTATTTATATTGATGATATATGCCTGTTGTTATATTTTATATTACCTGTTATCACTCTGCAAGTTCCCTGTTAGTATAGAATTAACTATGGGTTGAAATGATACATACCCGAACGGACTTTAAAATAGGAGAAAATCGTTATGGGTTGAAATGATAAACCCAAGCGATTTTCATTTGAATTAAAATTGGGATTACGGGTCGAAATGATATCTACCCGTATATATTTAAATTTCGGATTGAAATGATAAATATCCGTATCACTTAACCATATGATAAATATATATACAAACACCGTTGGTCCATATATATATAAATATTTTGAAATTGAATTCTTTGGTTTTGGAAAGAAATATATGGTTTTAATAAATGTTGAGCCTTAAATTATTATAAATGGGAATGAGTGATTTAAATACATATATTATGTTGAGTATTCAAAATATATTTCAAAATAGATTTTGATAATAATTTGAATAAGTTAAAGTTGGGAAGATAATTTGAATTTAGTTGAAATTGATTCAATAAAGAATTTTGTTTAATTAAACCGATTTGAAACTTATTGAAATTGAGATTTAAGGTATGATTAAAAATTTGGGTTTGATTTAAGTAACTTAATAAATATTCTTGTTTAAATAAATTTAAGGAAACATTTAGTAAAAATATGATTTAAGGCTAGTTAAATGATATTGAATTTATTAAGTGAATATTCCCTGATTAAATAGTAAATGAAGTTAAATCAAGAGCTATATAAAAATGTTAAATTTAAATCTGAAATGGTTGAATATTAAAGTTTTGAAATATATTGGAATGTAAATGGTTTATTTTGTTATTCAGATTTGCATTTGAAATCAATATAATTTGAATTTGTTATTTAGGAACTGAATTGAATTAAAATGGAAAAATGTAGATTGAATTAAATTGGAATTTGGAATTTTAGTTGATTTGAATCGATTTGTGAGACTTGAGGAAATTCTAAATACTTTACTTTATAAATTATTTAATCTATATATACTATTTTGGAAAATAGATGTATTTGAAATGAAAATGATATTTTGGTTTTGAAGAATAAATAAATTTGAAATGACCACGGTGTTAGAGTGTATATTTCTACATTTTAGATAGTTCCACGGATCCTTAGAGGATGGTTATCCCAAACATCCTCTAAGTTAGTTGTATTTCAGTTGATATTTCACTTGAGTTGGATTTATTGATATAAGAATGTTAATCCTGACTCGAGTGTTTTGTGTTTTGCTTTACGCTCGGGTCAGACCGAGTGATATAGCATTTGAGACTCACCTTTGGAGTTTGGAGCTTCCTTTGGAGATCCAACTATCGACCCAGCTTTCAGCTTTTCCAGTTGATTTGTTCAAAGAAGTCATATATTCGTACTGAAGACTTCACTGTATTTGAGATATTCTGTTGTATTTTATTTCTAACTCTGATGTTTATATAGTAGCTTCATGAACTACTATTTTATCTATTCCGCTGCGTATTATTATATTACTCTTTGTCTGTGATTCTGTGATTGATTTATTTACTGTATATTCTGGGTTTTGCCAAATTTAAATTAACAATCTATTGTTTTGAATTATTCAAGTCCGACATGTGTGGATTTATTGTCGATTTGAATGGTCCAAAATAACGGGTTGTTACATTTGGTATCAGAGCTTTGGCTCTAGGCAAAACTTAGCATATATAGTAAATTTATTTACAGAATCACTTTCGTTCGAGTTCGAATCTCTTCCCTTTGACTTGATTTCCTTTGAACTTTGGAACGTTCCTTGCGGTTCCAAAATTCATTCTTTTCTCTCCCTATTTGTATTCTTTTGATTCTGGAGTATCCCATAACTCCACTTCGAATGATCTCTATAAGAATAGGATCCCACCGATCTTTGAATGATTTGTGAAGGGGTGAAACTCCTTCACAATTGGCATTGATTCACCGGAGATTTCTATATCTTTGGTTTAGATGTCGCTATCTCTTGAGATCAAATGTTGATTTTTCTTGGAATTCTGCATCGATCTTGTTCCTGAAGTCACGGTTGACCTGGTTAAGGTCGCCCGCGATTTGTATAAGTATTTCCATCTTCTATTTTGAAATTTAATTATCTCATCTTCATTCGAGCCTTTCTTCGAATCATAATCCTATTGATTAGAGTCCCTCTAAGTTGAATTTCTATCTTTGTTTTGAAATCCATTCTTGAACCATCCTTTGAAAAATCAGGCTTGTTTATATTTTAGAAATTGTTTTATATATCGAAATTACTATATCCTATATATAAAAGTGAAATGTTTTCGATAAAGATTATAAATAAGAATTTGAGGTTTCGAAAGGATTTGTAATTTTGAATAGTTATATAAGAAATTGATTTATATAAAAAAATGATTTATAACTAAAGGATTTGTAATTTTGAAAAAACTATATAAGAAATTTGATTTATCTAAAAATGATTTATGACTGAAGGATTTTAAATTTGAAATTCGAGAATTGAACTCCGGTATTTTGAAATTGGTTTTAAGATTTTGAAATATATTATAATAATAATATGATATTTTCCGAATAAGAAATGTTTCAAATGATTTTAATGAGTTTCGAAGAAATTTCAAAAGAAGTTTGAGTAAATAGAAGTCAAGAACTCACTTATGTCGCTGGAAAATAATTTCGGTGATGAGTGCACGCATCATCGACGTTGATTTTCGAGTTTCATAGTGGGGGAGAGGCCACTTTAGTAGCATTGCTACGCGAGTGATTTTGTGAAACCAGTTTTGATTTTTCAAATTCCGAAGTAATATTTGATATTCGAAAGATATATGTATATATATTTGAAATGATTTGAAGTAAGCCGGTGTTCAGTCCTTTAGTTTCGGATTTGAAACCTATCTTTTGAAATTGATTTACTGATTGGTTGATTTCCAACTCTTGAATTTGAAAATGATTTCTTCAACTATTTCGAAGGTTCGAGCACTTCCAAATCAAGGTTAACTTTTCAAAGCTAATTTTTTTTGAAAGTATGAATTATTTGATAAAGTATATAAATTTGTTTTGAATGTTTAAGTATGAAGTAATATGATTTAAATAAGTTGAAACTGTTTTGTTAAGTAAATGAATAAGGCAATTTTAAAATTTTCTAATATGAAATTTAGATTTGAAATGTTTTGGAAAGAATTTGGTCTTCAAAATATTTTGAATAAAGTTTAATTAAACGTTTTAACTTAGTAACATCTTTATGAAACTATATATTTAACAAGTTGGAATAAATATATAAGTTGTACGTATGCTGTTTTATTCGCATAATTAATTTGATCCAAGTTTGAGTACACCAGTTCGAGGTGAATTACACCATTCCGTGTTAGGATTTTTCATTCGATTCTTGATGGCGAATATTTGATATGGATTTTGGGCTTGATTCTAGAATTCTCTATCATAGTATATGGCTATGCAAGGAGACTGATGGCTTCTAGTCGAGAAACCACATCGAAGTCCGCATTAGGGAAGTCGAATGGGCAATACTAGTTCGAAAGCAAACTTGTGTGATCGAGCGAGTGATCAAATGTGATTTTGCGAAATGATGACGTATGTACATCTTATATTCTAATATCATTGATATCTTTTGACGCTGAAATTGAAAGCTGTCGAATTAGAATATCTTTGCTTACTAAAAGAAAATTTCCAATTTAAATTACAAAGATATATAACCCATAAAAGCAAAGATATTCAATCCCATATGGCTCTTCATACAGCGAAATTTATTTTGAAAAATTTGATCTTTATATAAGATAGACCTTATGTAAGTATAAGATGATTTTGAAAACATTTGATTTTGGTAATGAATTGGTTGACTTAAATTATATTGACTTGGAAATTTGGATTTATTTTCTAAATCTATTATTTTGGAAACTTTGAAACTAAAGATAATTAATTTGAGAGGAAATAATTTGGTAAAATTGTATATGATTTTGATATTGAACGGATATTGAAACAAATTGAAATTTGAGAACCTTATGTTACTAAACACTTGATTTGGGAGTTGTCGAACTTATATAAAATTGGTTTGTATGAGTATGAAATTGATTCGAAAACTATAGATTTGATAAGGTACTCAATTTGAAAGTGAAATCTTATATAATTGAAGTCTATATAAGTATGATTTGATATACTATTGATTTTGGAAAGTATTTGATTTGGGAATTAAATCTTATATATAATGGATTTTATATAAGTACGGTATTTGAAAGTGATTTGAAAAGGTACTATATGATACATATTTTCGAAGTAAAGATATGGAAAGTGCCTTCTGCTTGATATCCGATTTGTGGCCACATTTTGGATTCATTCTATCGATATTATTCTCTCTGATTTTTGGTTTTCCGGATATGATACTCGAGTGTCCTTCGAATTCCATGGCGTTACCCAAGGTCTTACGAACTCGACTGCATAGCGTAATTCGTAAGGCAGTGATTGCTTAAAAGGTACGGATGTTTCCTGGGGGATCCAGGCGTAACCATTGTGTATCTGCGATCTATGGTCGTGTTAGTGGCGTAATCCGCAAGGCAGAGATTGCTTAAGGGGTATGGATGTTTCCTGGGGGATCCAGGCGTAACCATTTTTATGTATCCTGCGGTCCACCGTTTTGTTATCATGGCGAAATTCGCAAGGTAGTGAATGCTTAAAAGGTACGGATGTTTCCTGGGGGACCCAGGCGTAACCATTGTGTATCTGCGATCCATGATTTGATTCGTTTTGTTTTGTTTGGATTGTACTTTCCATATCTGTTTCAAAAGTTTTTCCAGTATTTTCACTGGGTGTCGAAACAAGTCTACTAAGTACCTGGAGAATTCTAGCTTTGCGCCTGATCAACGCACTGCCAGAGTCTACAGGAACGAGGATAAACTTGTTGAAACATCGAGTTATAAAAGTATTTGTATTAATAATTCGAAATTGAAATTCTAATGGTTTGAATTTATTATTCATGCCCGATACTATTCTTTTGAATCTACCATATCTGCTCAGCTTTATTTATTCACCTATATTCTGTTTCCAAATCCTCCTTCTTTTCCTTGTTGACTATATCCTTTTTAAATACTGTTTATTTAGATACCACATGGGTTAATAAAATTTTAGTGTTATAAATATTTTGAGGTTATAAAACATATTTAAAGTAAATGATTATTGATTTATTAATAATATTTGAAAGTATTTTGAGATAAAATTTAAAAATTTATGAATTATGGACTTAATGTTTTCAATAGCTTCTTTGTAAATATAACTAATAACTATTTTCAAATAGTTTCCATATATTTATAAAGGTGTTATTTAAACATATAAATGGTATTTAAAAGGGAAGCAAGAAATTTTACAAATGGGTTTTGGAAGATATTAAAGTATTAAAGATAATTGAATTGCAAATGAAGTTTTCAAATTTAAGTAAATTTTATATAGTTCAAATTAATTGTTTAATCTTGACTTTCAATCTACTTTTATTTCTGGTTGTTTTATTCTCCTACCTCCTTCCTTTTCGGGGACGAAGAGTTTTGAGTGGGGGAGAGTGTAACGACCCGCAAAATTTAATGGTTTTAAAAGTATATTTAACTGGAAATTTGTGAAATTTTAAACAATAAAATTTGAAATTAAAAATTTATTATTTGGAATACGTCTATTTTAGTATAGCAACTGGTAAATTTTCATCTGATAGTATTGAAGTTTATTTTCCTGTGAAATTTCATTTCAAATCAAATCGGTTAATAACAGTGAATTTAAAAGTTTTCCAAAACCAAAATATGTCAACAGGAGAAAATTTATTCAGAGCATTCTGAATCAGACTGTGGAATTCGTTTCGCGAAATTCGGACGTTTCTAGCTCCGTTTGGATTTTTCTGTACGGAATAGAAACATATATCAGGGTCCGTATGGACTTTTGATAGGAAAGTCATGACACTGTCATTTCTGTTTCCTTTTGTCCGTCTCGTCGCGCTGATCACTGTGATGTATTCATCGGTGTATTTCGGTGTCCGGAACGCGACGGAATCAACAGAATGCAAATTGTGACGATTCGCCAAATTGGATCCATTTGCAATTCCGTGTCCTCCATCAGGTTCAGCTTGTTGTGTTAATCACATATATAACATGTGTCCTTTTATATTCGTCAGTTTTGACACTCAAAAGTCAAAAATCTGAAAAGACAAACGTTTCTGGGTGCACGTATATTTCATTTCTCTTTCGGTTGTTATCAAATTCTTTTACATTCTGTTCTTCACTATTTTTCTCCATCGCCTTTAACCTGCCCAGATCTCCACAACCAGCCTCATCAAGCCGCAACCCAAGCATCGATCCTCCCCCTCCTCCATGTTTCCAGCACATAACTACCTTCCTCGGCCTCAACCTGCTGCACACGAGATCCCATCACCGAAGTTCCCACCAACCCAAAACCGATCCATCTTTCATCCCTTCGTCCATCATCCAACACCCTCCGCCGCTGCATAGCCTTGCCTCCCATCCCACAGGCCTCCTCAAACCTGACCTCGCCCCGACATTCCCACTGCCACTAACCGTGACTTGTAGCCGAACCAACAGCCGTTCGTTCTTTTCCCCTTAAGCCTACCCGAGCACCACTGCCCAGCTCATCCGGACCCACCACTTCATCGGCCGCCTATTTCTCTCCTTCCTCCACCACTTAGACCGAGGCATCATTGCACCCATCAACCGATTGGCACCAACCTGTAAGTGTGTATATTGACCGCCTATATATATGCGAACGTTTGTATATTGTCAGGCATGTTTTCATACTAGATATACATTATTTATATATATACATAATAAGTTTACCTTTTGTTTATATATTTTTTTATCTATATATATCATGCGCTAGATTTGTATATGGTATCACAGTATATTTTATATGTTAGTTTTGGGTTAATGTGACAGTCTATACAAGTTTTAAAGTAGGCATTATATATATGCGCACAGTGATCATTTTTTTTTAGTAGTATTATATACAGATTTTTTTTTTGTAATAAATTTTCAGCATATATATAAATTTGTACGCAGCCTGTATATCTGCGTGTATATCTTTATCCTATATATATTAAGAATGGTCTGCTATACTAGAAATGTTATAGTGTAAATACATTCGTATGTGAGGATAATGTTAGGTAACTGTTGTCTTACATTATATATCTATCTATTTATAAGGTTGCTGCATATGTCATATATATCATTTGACTGTTGAAGTTTATATATATTATAAGTATAAGTATGCAAGTCTATGTGTTAAGTTAAAGATTGATTGTAAAGATAGGTTATGTGTTCGACAGTATATATGTGTACGTTCTAATAGAATTTATATGTGTTGTATAAATCATTAAATCTGTCAGTTATATAAGTATTTCATATTTTTTCCAGTCTATATATATGTATTTAATATATGATATGTTTAAATTTTTATATTTTGTGAATAAATGATTGTAAGTATTTATATATACATTTGGTTTATGATATAAAAGTTGTAAACTTTATATTGTTTTACTGTTAGATTTTCTTAAAATATATACATGCTAGTTTATAATATTAGTATGGATAAGATTTCATTATATTATCTATTATCTTATTGACTAGTGAAATGATTTAGATTTAAAATTTTGTTAATGTATGATTTTTCCAAATCTACCATAAATAATATAGATTTTTATTTGATTTTATCACTAAAGTTAAATTATTGATTTGAAGAGATATAAGTATATTTCATTTTTATATATGTTGAATTTAGAATATGATATAGTTATATATATAGTTGTATATTTGTGTTTGCTTATATCGGTTATCTTCATCAATCCAGTCCTAATTTGATTTCGACTATCCTTGTTATCAGCTTTTATCGACGAATTCATGCCAAATTAGCTTTGCTTTGAAATTCGTGCTTGGGTTCGTACCTCATCTCATTTCCGTTCATCTCTAGCCTCGGAAGGTGAGAAATCACTCACGATTAACATTCTTGTATTTATTAATTTTGATTTCAATTGAAACGACAATTGAAATATGATGCTGTAGTTATTTAAATTTTTATATATGCTATTATCTGGATATGTTCACCTGTGACATCTGACACCAGTATCTAGTATTTATATGCCTGTTATTACTATTATCTGTATATGTTCACCTATGACATCTGACACCAGTATCTAGTATTTATATGCCTGTTATTACTATTATCTGTATATTTTCACCTATGACATCTGACACTAGTATCTGTTATTTATATTGATGATATATGCCTGTTGTTATATTTTATATTACCTGTTATCACTCTGCAAGTTCCTTGTTAGTATAGAATTCACTATGGATTGAAATGATACATACCCGAACGGACTTTAGAATAGGAGAAAATCGTTATGGGTTGAAATGATAAACCCAAGCGATTTTCATTTGAATTAAAATTGGGATTACGGGTCGAAATGATATCTACCCGTATATATTTAAATTTCGGATTGAAATGATAAATATCCGTATCACTTAACCATATGATAAATATATATACAAACACCGTTGGTCCATATATATATAAATATTTTGAAATTGAATTCTTTGGTTTTGGAAAGAAATATATGGTTTTAATAAATGTTGAGCCTTAAATTATTATAAATGGGAATGAGTGATTTAAATACATATATTATGTTGAGTATTCAAAATATATTTCAAAATAGATTTTGGTAATAATTTGAATAAGTTAAAGTTGGGAAGATAATTTGAATTTAGTTGAAATTGATTCAATAAAGAATTTTGTTTAATTAAACCGATTTGAAACTTATTGAAATTGAGATTTAAGGTATGATTAAAAATTTGGGTTTGATTTAAGTAACTTAATAAATATTCTTGTTTAAATAAATTTAAGGAAACATTTAGTAAAAATATGATTTAAGGCTAGTTAAATGATATTGAATTTATTAAGTGAATATTCCCTGATTAAATAGTAAATGAAGTTAAATCAAGAGCTATATAAAAATGTTAAATTTAAATCTGATATGGTTGAATATTAAAGTTTTGAAATATATTGGAATGTAAATGGTTTATTTTGTTATTCAGATTTGCATTTGAAATCAATATAATTTGAATTTGTTATTTAGGAACTGAATTGAATTAAAATGGAAAAATGTAGATTGAATTAAATTGGAATTTGGAATTTTAGTTGATTTGAATCGATTTGTGAGACTTGAGGAAATTCTAAATACTTTACTTTATAAATTATTTAATCTATATATACTATTTTGGAAAATAGATGTATTTGAAATGAAAATGATATTTTGGTTTTGAAGAATAAATAAATTTGAAATGACCACGGTGTTAGTGTATATTTCTACATTTTAGATAGTTCCACGGATCCTTAGAGGATGGTTATCCCAAATATCCTCTAAGTTAGTTGTATTTCGGTTGATATTTCACTTGAGTTGGATTTATTGATATAAGAATGTTAATCCTGACTCGAATGTTTTGTGTTTTGCTTTACGCTCGGGTCAGACCGAGTGATACAGCATTTGAGACTCACCTTTGGAGTTTGGAGCTTCCTTTGGAGATCCAACTATCGACCCAGCTTTCAGCTTTTTCAGTTGATTTGTTCAAAGAAGTCATATATTCGTACTGAAGACTTCACTGTATTTGAGATATTCTGTTGTATTTTATTTCTAACTCTGATGTTTATATAGTAGCTTCATGAACTACTATTTTATCTATTCCGCTGCGTATTATTGTATTACTCTGTGTCTGTGATTCTGTGATTGATTTATTTACTGTATATTCTGGGTTTTGCCAAATTTAAATTAACAATCTATTGTTTTGAATTATTCAAGTCCGACATGTGTGGATTTATTGTCGATTTGAATGGTCCAAAATAACGGGTTGTTACAGTTGGTATCAGAGCTTTGGCTCTAGGCAAAACTTAGCATATATAGTAAATTTATTTACAGAATCACTTTCGTTCGAGTTCGAATCTCTTCCCTTTGACTTGATTTCCTTTGAACTTTGGAACGTTCCTTGTGGTTCCAAAATTCATTCTTTTCTCTCCCTATTTGTATTCTTTTGATTCTGGAGTATCCCATAACTCCACTTTGAATGATCTCTATAAGAATAGGATCCCATCGATCTTTGAATGATTTGTGTTTTCGTAGTTATACTCAAAGTGTGCCTTGAGTTTGAGATCTAAAGTAATCTCGCACATGTAAGTAAAGCAGAAAACACTTTCGATCTTACTGAAATAATAAAGGATATATGGCTACTCAATGACGAACCTCTTCTTACCATTTTCATGGAATACATCGTGGCAATGGGGCTCTTGGCATATTATCTCCAAAAGCTCTTGCAATTGGAAAAGGGTGTTGTTGAGGTTGCAGTTCAATTTGTAGACCCGATCGTCAAACATACTTTTGGAATTGATGTTGTAGAATCAACCACGTGATAGCCTCTTTCAAATGGTGACACTCGTTTGTGTCATGCTTGAAATTTCATGAAAGCGGTGGTATTTCCAAATTCTCTTGTCATCTTTAGTATCAAATATGTGTGGTGGTTTTTGAATAGAATCATGCCTTGAGTTGCCAAGTAAATGTGCTTAATGGAGTCTATTAGTAGGGTATATGTTATACACTAAGCTGGTGATAGACCGTTCAAGTTTCTTGAGTGTTTGCCACCATTTCTTTTATTATTAACTTTGCATTCCATTTTGTTGCTAGAGGACTCGACTTCTTGGCATCAGTCCCGTCGTTGTAAGATGATGTTTGGCTTCAAGAAAATGTACTTTTCAGCTCTTTTATATAGTATTTTAAGTTGTTATTTTTTTCTATAATCAAATATTTTGATAGTCATAAATTCTTTTGAATCTTGAGGACTATGGCTATGTGGACCAACAGTAGATCTGGTTGTCTTATTCCAGTAGTCGTGGGTCGAATCTTGCCACATAGTCTTTCAGGGATTCTCTATATTGTTGTTTAATATTTGTTAGTGTCATCATATCTTTAGGAAGTAACCTATAAACTCAAAACTACTTTTTAACTCCCTGGTTAATATTTTCCATGAGTCGACAGACCCATCCGGTATTTTTTCTAACAATTTTATGGCTATCCAAGTCAGGAACACTAGAAAACTTCTGAATTTGATGACATCCGATGCTCAAATGACTTCAATATAATATTATACTAGAGTTTATCATAACAAAGATTAGTAGTCTCTTTGTATGTCTCCATTTGCGAAACCTTGAACTCAGTAGGTGTTTATGCTTCCAATATGCAGGGTGGTTAACATATTCCTAGGCTCTTTGTCTAAATCCATAGAGTCATCTCATCTCCTTCGAACATATGCTTGATCTATGCATATTAAGCTTTCTTATCTTCCTTAAATTTCTCTGAATGATCATTAGTTGTATTTTTAGGAGTTCTTCTATAAGCACTACCTTGATCGCCTTCTTTTTCAATGCTTCATCGACTTCGAGGGGGATGATTTTAAGCTAGCTCGATTGACTTGGACCAATGTTGGGATAAACCAAAATTTAATGATAAGTTTAAGAGCCGTGTCTATTAAAGTGAAAAGTCGTGTTTGTTTAGTAAAGAGTCATGTTCATTGAAACGAAAAGGTTTCTATCTAAAAAGTTATGTCTATTTGTAAGAGTGTGTAGTCCACTGTAAGTATGTAGTCATTTTGTTGTGTTGTAAGGAGGCTCAATTAAAAAGCAGTAATGAAATAAAAATTATGTATCCACCTCTTCTCTAAAAATTATATACCTCTCCTCTCTCAACGAACTAGTATCAGAGCGGGTTGATAAATAAATAAAATGCAAAACTAACTCATTTCCCTTGTGCCTTGATTCAATAGTGAGAAGTTTGATTATTGGAGAAATCTTATGAAGTTATGTCTTGGATCTCAAGACTTATGGAGTGTGGTTGAAGAAGGTGTAGGTGCACCAGAAGATGGATCCCAACTCACCATCGGCCAAAAGGATCTCTTGAAGAACAAGAAGCGGAAGGATAGAAAAGCACCCTTTCAAATTTATCAACCATTATAAATTCCTGTTTATGAGAGAATTTAAAAAGTTGCAAGTGCTCAAGATGCATGGAAAATATCGGAGATGACATATTCCGGGCAAAATAAATAAAGAAGGTTCGCTTACAATTGTTTTGGACGGAATTCGAAAAGCTAAAGATGAAAGGCAATGAAAAAATCTCATAGTATTTTACTCATGTCACTTGTGTTGTAAGTCAAATGGCATCAAATGGAAAGTCATGGAGACTCAAAGAGCTGTTGAAAAAATTCTACAAAACTTGCTAATTAAATGTGACCATATAATGATTGTTATTGAAGAATCAAATGATCTTTCATCAATCTTCCTAGAAGGTTTGCAAGGAAGATTAGAAGCTCATAAGGCTATAATTCTACAAAGAAGCACTCAAACAAATTCTTCACATGAGCAAGCTTTAAAATCCCAATTCACATTCACAAAAGGTCGTGGTTCATATCGTGGATGTGGAAAAGTTCATAGTGGGAGTGGTGAAAGACATTTCTTAGATCAACATACGCAAGATAAAAGAAATGAGGAATCCAAAAGAGAGGAGAAACAATCATTCCACAGATCTCAAAGAGGTAGAGGATAAGGGGCATACAAAGGTACAAAACCTTACTTTGAATGTAACTGTTGTCATAAGCCTGGACATAAAAACAATTGTTGCGAAAAACATCCTGGAAAGAAACCCATAGTTGGTTTTATGCATAAAAATGAATGTAAAAAAAATGAAACTTTGTTGATTACATCTAATGGAAATATTGAAAATATATGGTATTTAGATAGTGGAGCAACCAGACATATGATCAGAAACAAAATTCGTTTTTCAACTTTCATGAAAGCTAATCATGGTCAGGTTAGCATTGGAGATGCCAAGTCTTACAAAATTCAAGGTGTTGGAGAAATCACTTTCAAAACAAAGACCTACAAAGTCGAGAAAATATCAGAGGTACTTTACGTACTAGGATTGTAGAGTGATCTTCTTAGCATTAGTCACTTACTAAAGAAAGGATTTGATTTTCGATTTGTTGGAGATATGTGCACTATAAAGAAAAACAATCAACATATTGCAAAGATCGTTTTGGGATCAACAATCAGTTTCCTATCAAGCTTGATCTTATCAATGGTACTTGTTACCTCGCTACTTTTAATAAAGATGTTTCCAAATTGATAGGTTTGGCCATCTAAATTTTTGGAGTTTGAAGGAGCTATCCATCAAAGGCATTATCTAAGGATTGCCTACAATTGATGTGATTAATGAAGTATGCAAGGAATGCCAGTTAGGAAAACAACACCATCAATCATTCCCAACTAAATTTAAGTGGCATTCATAATAATCACAAGAACTTGTCCATACTGACCTTTGTAGACCTAAGCAAGTACCGTCGCTCGGAGGCAACGGGTATTTTTTTATTGTTTGTTGATAATTACACAAGGAAAACTTGGGTTTATTGTGTCAAGGAAAAAAAACAGAAGCTCTCTCTTATTTTAAAGAGTTCAAGTTTCAAGTTGAAAAATCTTATGTTTTCAAATAAAGAATCTAAGAAGCGATCATGGAGGAGAATTTATTTCATCTTTATTTGAAGATTTTTGTCGAGTCCATGGAATTCGTCATGAATTAACAGCTCGGTACTCATCGCAATACAAAATGGTATTGTAGAATGTTAGAATCGGACAATAATAAACATAGTGAGATGCATGTTAAAAAGGAAAAACCTGCCAGCGGTTTTTTAGGTTGAAGTGGTATATTATGTAGTTTACTTGATTAACAAGTCACTAACAACGTATCTGGATGACTCTACTCCAAATGAGGTTTGGTATGGTAAAAAACAAATGTTAGTCACTTAAAAACTTTTGGTTGTCTTACATTTTCTCACATTCCAGATGCTTTGAGATCAAAACTCGATAATAAATCTGAGAAATTCATTGGTTACAGCCAAAGAACCAAAGCTTACAAGCTTTATAACCCAAGATCAAAGAAAATTATGATTAACAGGGATGTTTGTTTTGATGAAAATGGCTGCTATGATTTTTCGGATTCTATGGAATTGATAGGATGGCAAATTCTTAGTCTTGAAGGAGAAGAACCTATGGAGCATGACATTGATGATGGTGTTGAACCATTTCTACCTGACAATGATGATGGTGTTGAACCATGGCATAATTCACCATCAACGCAAGGAAGAAAACATTAAGAGAGATTTATGATGCAACTGAAGAAATGGCCACAACAGATCATGTATACTTTGCATTCTTTGTAGGAGAAGATCCTATCTCTTATGATGAAGTATGAAAAGACGAAAAAAGGGTCTATGCAATAAAAAAAGAAATCAAGTCTATTGAAAAGAATGATACGTGGGAGCTTACTACGTTACCTTCACACAAATCTGTTATTGGTGTAAAGTAGGTGTTCAAGACAAAAACCAATCCAGATAGCTCCATCAATAAGCACAAAGCACGATTGGTTGAAAAGGGATACAAGCAAAAGAAAGGTAAAGATTTCAATAAGTGGAAATTAGCCACAAGGGCCTCTTTAGCAAGTGGAATTAGTTTCTAGGACACACAACTGAAATAATTATTTTTAAGGACAAAATGTAAAATAATTAGTTTTTAGGGCCTAAAAACCTATGAAATTATGTCCTTGAGAGTAATTGGACTGCTGACTTTGTCCTTGAAAGTAATTATTTTGCTGATTTTGGCCTTAAAAGTAATTTTTTTGAATGTGTGTCCTAGAAACTAATTGGATTACAAAGTTTGTCCTTCTGGTGAAATGCCCCTTTCAATAAGGTATTTGCTCCTATTTCTAAATTTGATATGCTTCGATTGGTATTTCTTTTGCTGCTCAAAATGGTTGGAAACTATTCCAAATAGATGTAAAATCAGCTTTCTTAAATGGTTTTCTTCAAGATGAAATTTACATTAAGCAACCTCCCGGATTCATAAAGAAAAGCAAAGAACAAACTGGTGATATTACAAACCCCTTTGGAGGACCTATGTTTTCAAAGAATGTTGCTGCGTTGGCAGTTTGAAGGAATTTTGGTTCACGGGAGGCAATGTTAGGATAAACCATAATTTAATGATAAGTTTAAGAGTCGTGTATATTGAAGTGAAAAGTCATGTTTGTTCAGTAAAGGGTCATGTCCGTTAAAACGAAGAGGTGTTTATCTAAAATGTTGGGTCTATTTGTAAGGGTGTGTAGTCCACTATAAACATGTGATCATTTTGTTGTGATGTAAAGAGGCTGAATTAAAAAGCAGTGATGAAATAAAAGTTAATTATTATCTCTTCTATAAAAATTATATACCTCACCTCTCTCAATAACCAGCAGAGGGTATAGCTTCAAGGGGTTAAGTAGGGCTATCCCGAATGGCTTCATAGGTTGCCATGTCATCAACTTAACCATGAGGTCGAGTTTGACTGTTTCAACTAGTAGTATGAAGTCATTTCAATTAGTGGGTCTAATATGTTTTTCTCTATCGGGTTCTACTACTTATTCTCCAATTTGAGTAGTATTGCCATTTTGACAAGTATTTGCTTTGGTTGAGCTTTAATACTTTTCATCATTTTGCAATTTTGATCATTTTGATTTTACACTTAGAGCTCCATAGCATAGTTTCGAGTATATGCATTCAATTGTATGTTTAATATTTCAAGTAAAACTTACAACATTGTTCGTTGTTTAGTTTTTTCCCTACTCGTTATTTAGAACATAGTTCTCATTTCAACACTAATCATTCCCTGCCTCTATAGAGTAGCAAGCTAAAGGGGTTCTAGACTTTCACTTTCAGTACCTTTTTGGCTTGGATTAAAAGTTTCTTCTCTTATTGAAACCATAGTCAAAATTAAAAAAGAAAGAACTACTTTTTGTAAATGCTTTTAGTAAATCAATAAGGAAAGGATTTGAATCTTTTCGGTGAAAGCACTAACTATTTGCATTGTTATTTTGGTGAACAAATACGAATGGATAATGTAGACCTTGGCCTCAAACTGATAATCAAAGATACCATTCTATGGGTGGAAATTTTGTAATCAAATCAGGCAATTTAGGTGCAATAACAGAATAAATAAAGCATTCAGATCATAAGCTGTATAAAATATTAAAATAAATGAGGTAAGTTAAAACACCCATAGTTTGATAGTGGTTCAACCCAAATCCGGGGCCTATGTATACTTCTTCTATTATTGCCAATTTCTTTCACTATGCATTCATTTATAATTGATTGCAAAAAGATTATAATGGAAGAGTTGACGAAGCTTTCAGGGTGAAAATTTGGCTTCCAAAGTCCTCAAAAGTTTAGGTAAACTAAACTTGGAAAGGATCACTTCTTCTAAACACCTACTTTCTTTTTTATAGGATTCAATAGTCAAAATATTATTATAAAATTCAAATCTACAAGTTGAATGAGCTCCGATAAATATTTAGAGTAAGAATAAGTCGCTTAGACCAGGCTTGGTTCTTATTTTGGGTTGATATTCGACTTGTGGGGTTCGAACTCGAGTGCTCTAGGAAAGGTGTTGACTTTAAGCGCCTTATGCTTCGGGTTGTAACAACCCGTAAATTTTTGATAATTTAATTTGTTAATTTAATGAATCTTGTTATTTAATATTGGAAGAAATAAAAAGTTGTAATCTAATAATGAAATAAATACTAAAATGAAATGTAACAAGGTTAATTAAAGTTAATAATTAATGAATTGAATGAAATGCCAATTAATGAAAATAATTTAAATGTTATACTTGGCTATAAATTGAATATAAAGAAACAAGTGTAGATATTGAACCAATTTATGAATTAGTATATAACTAATGATAATTAGATAAAAAAAGTGTTATGTACGCAATTGTAACAATTGTTTGTTAATAATAACTTATAGTGTAATTAAAAGTTAACAGTAACAATTATTGTATGTTCCCTATTTATTTAGCCTGTTAGTTTAAAGTGGAAATCAATTACAATAATTATAATTCAATATTATGTTAATGTAAATTAAATTAATATTTGGAAATCATGTTAATTTTTTTATAATATGACAATTGGTTGAAAAAAAAGAATGGAAATCAAGATTTATCAATTTATTGAAATTTAAATTATAATAATTGGATTAATTGCAATTAAATGAAATTAAATATTTAAATATTATGTTAATGGAAATTAAGGTGAAATTTGAGAATATTAATGTAATAGATCATGAACCAATGTTAATTTCATCCATTTTATAATAATGGATTGAATAATAGGATAAAAGGTTAATTAAATGGAATTATTGAAAATTAAATTTATAATTTCTGAATTTATTGAAATCGAAAGTAAACATGATAATTTGTGAAATAATTAACATTGAATTAACATGGAAACTTGTTTTAAGTTATTATAAATGTTTAGGAAATCAAAAATGAGAAAATTGGTTGGTTAATTTATTTGAATTAAAAAGTGATATAATTAATTTAATATTAATTTAATTAATTAACGTAAAAATAGCCATTTTGACCATTGACTCGGATTTCGACGAAACTAGTTTCATCGGATCCGTAACAGTGAAATATTGTAGGATTTCAAGTTTCGTAACGATCGGACTTGTCGTTTGATCGTACAGACACGAAACGCCTAGAAATCAATTTAATTGAAATCAATTGAAATCAATTTGAAATAAACTGATATTGGCATAACTTCTTCATACGATGGAATTAGGACTTGAAACCTGTTCCATTGAGCTTAAAATCATCAATAACATCTATTTTGTTATATGGGATGACCCATTTTCGTTCCTGAGACAGAACGGGCTTTTTGGGTCATTTATCGTTCAACGGGTAAATCAATCGTATCCATTCATTCTATTTTTCCTGATCTGTCAATAAATACCTCGTTATAAACCCTAGCCATTCCTCATTCTCATTTGTCTGTATGTACATTCTTTCTCAATTCCTCATTCCAATGGCAGACAAACAAATTCTCCGTTCAATTTCAAATCAAATTTCAACTTCAAAATCAAATCTCCTCAAACTATATCGAATTATATATCATTTTGAAGCCCTCGTCGAGCATAGGTCAAAATTGCGGTTCATTTTTTGATTTGGGTTTCTGTGTGCCCGGGAATCGACGAACAAACCGCGGCCGTTCATTTGGTAGTTGATCATTGGCGTTAACGCCTCGATTCAATGGTGCTGCAGCGTGGAGTGGGTCGAGGGCAGGCCATCGCGGTGGGTCGCTTGGGTCGGCAACGGCCGGACCATCGCCAAAATTTTGATTAGGGTTTGTCTTAAGGCGGCGGCTACTGTTTTGGGGCATCGGTCGGGTCAATAAGGGGTTGGCCTTGGGAGGCGAGCTCGGCGGAGCTACTAGATGGGGGTGAAGCGCCATGTAGGCGGCGTGGCGTCGAGAATTTAAGGTGGTGACTGGAAGCTTTGTTTGTGTTCGTATACGAGCTTAGGGTTTCGGCAACGAGCAGTAAAAGGTGACGTGTTCTGTGTTTTTTTTTCCTTTTATTTCAAATTTAAATTTTAATCGTTCTAACGATCATAACTTTCACATACGAGGTCCATTTCACGCGCGGTTTTTTCCGCTTGGATCGTATTGAGATTCCGGACATTTTGATGCTTGTTTGGACGAATTCGGAGACTATTTGAATTTTGGGTTTAAATTCGATTTAAATTCAAAGGTGAGTGTTTTAACCCACTCACAACTTCTAAAATTTCTTATGTTTGTTAAATTAAATTTATGATGTGATTAGAAATTTATTTATGACTGTTTGGTATATTTTAAATCATCATCTCAGTTAATTTGAATTTATTTGAATTAAATCGTTATTTAATTTATTATTGAATATGAATTGCTAATTAAATACCTATTATTGATTATCAGTTCTATATTGATATTTATTAATAGATTTGGATGATGATTGTGATGGATGATTGTTTTTTGATATTGGATGAATGGATGTTTATTTTATATATCATTAAAAACTGCAAGTTCACTATGGGTTGAAATGATACATATCCGAATGATCTATAGATTAAGGAAAAATCGTTATGGGTTGAAATGATAGACTCGAACGATTTTATGGATTTTATTATTAATTCGGGATTGCGGTTTGAAATGATATATAATCGTAAAATTTTAAATTGCGGATTGAAATGATAAATATCCGTATCACTTGACCCTAGGATAGAGAGTTATATACGAACACCGGATTGGTTAAATTAAATGATTTTTAAAATCCTAAATTTTCGAATTTAATTAAATGATATTTTGAAATAAAATTTGATTTATACAGATTGAATTATTATTGAAAAATCAAGTTTTGTGTTGGAATGTGAATTGGTTTAAAAAGGAATTGCTTTAAGAAATTAAATTGGAAGTTTAAAGTTAAACTTTTAAGTATAAATGAAATTCTATCGAAATTAAGTTATTGAAGTTGTTTGAAAATAACTTTGAAATATTTTGAAATTTGAGTAATCCGAATTGATATTTGATTGAAACGATATGAAATTCAATTGTTTATTGAAATGTTAAATTGAAAGGTTTGGAATTTGGTTTGTTGACTTGGAAATTTAAAATGGTCCAAATGGGTTGAAATGAAATGAATAGTTTAATTTGATATAAATTCCAAATTCATGTTTTAATATAAACTATTTTAAAAATATATTATTTCAAAATTTCTAATTATTAAGATTTTCAAAGTATTCAACTATTTTAACCTGTATTAATTATATTAAATCATTTTAACCTATTTTAAACCATTTAATTTATTTAAAACTAATTAACCTGTTTTAACTTATTTTAAATCTAATTAATCTATTTTAAAGCTATTTAAACTATTTTAAGTATATTTAATCTATTTTAAATCTATATTAACTATTTATAACTATTTCTAACTATTTTCTTCTAAATTCCAAACTAAGTAAAATGGATGGGTTTATATTCAAATTCTCGATTTTTAAGTGAATATGGTTAATGATGTTATAACCTGAGTTGGGATTTAAATAACATATTTGGTTTAATATAATATTTTCAAATGAGAATTTAGCCTATTTTGGAAATATGACTTTTGAAAGGAAATATAATTTCGAACTATGATTTCAATGTGATATAATTTCGGAAGTAAGTAATGATTTCGAAAATGATATGATTTGAAGTGAATATGATATTTTGATATCAATTATGAAATGATTTTGGAAATGTAAAAGAACCATCCGGTGTGTAATAAGTGATTGGTTGTTAAGGAGTCCGGGATTGGATTTTTTCATACTCTCTGCCAATACCGAAAACCACTTTGACAACTGTGTACGCGGTGGAGATTCCAGAATGAAGTAGGATGGTTGGCGACGATCCTATATGAGGTATATACGTGGACCTGACTCCCATGAGTTAGCTTAAGGTGGCTAAAACAGGAGCAATTGACGAGCTAAGTGAGGTCATTCCTCCGATCGGGCACATTCCTTCGATACTATATTCTGACTTTGCGATTTTGGTGGCCACCCTCGATTTTTGATTTGGGAGTGTGTTCCGAGGTGGGCGGTAGTAGCTGTTATGCGTTACCACCGGTCCGGAAGTGTAATTGGTATATCTACCCTGCATTGCCTAGTTGTGCCGTGTCACCTACCCTATCGAGACCACTACGAGTTTGTTTTGTACCATACCTATGGAGTGCCCTCTGACGACGTCCAGTACGGGCGGGATTACGGTACTGTATAGACTATGGGAATATATAAAAATGTGTTAATGGGGAAAATGTAACGCCTTAACGCTAGTTTAATAGTTTATCTTACTGTAGACATATTATAATAGCGTATTGTACTACATAGTAGATAGTTTAATGGATCCTTAGGAGATGTGAATCTCGAACATCTCTTAAGTTACTGCACTCACGTTAGACGCTGGATAAGACATGTCAAACCCCGTAAATGTCTCCGACGCCGTTTACACTCATATTTATTTACCGTTGATTTAACTTACATAAGATTTTTTAGTTCTGACTCGAGTGTTTTGTCTTTTCAATTCGCTCGGGTCAGCTTGAGCATTTCAGGATTTGAAGACCTTATTTCTGGAGGACGAAGACGAAGATTTGTACTACTATTATTTACTATATTTATTCCATTGCATTCATACTGTTCCGCTGCATTATTTGTTTATCTCTGATATGTGTAACTCTGATTTTGTATTGTGTAAGTATAATCAAATGTTTTGTATACAGCTTTATGAACTGTTATTTGATTATTATATTTTGTCATTCCGCTGCGAGATTCTGTTTTGTTTTTTTCTTTCTCTTCTTTTTCTTATTCACCCCAATAACAATCCGCCCTTCTATATGGTTTTAGTCGGCATGTGTGTCTGCTTAAAGCGTCCAAAAAGGCGGGATGTTACACGGGTCAAGCAGTTACTTACTTGGATGGAGCACTGAATTCTTTGGGGTTCACTCCGGGCCAAGCAATTGTATGCTCCAAGTCACGCTCCAGGTTGAGTAGCTGTACTTTTTATTGCTTTTTCGTGTCGAGGGTGATGGAGTAAAGGGTGTGCCATAATTGCAATTATGTAAGTTATTATATAGCTTAACCCTTGTATAAGAATTTTGTTTGAAATAATATATGATTTTGGTTATGTTTTCTGCTACATGTGTTGTTATATTGTTGTATATAAGTACAATATGAATACATTAAACAAATTTAAGTAGAAAATCCTTGGGAAAAATATTTTATCGACTGAAGTTGCGAATGCATTTATGACTATGAGTTTTGAATCAAACATTCAAAATATTTATCCTTAAATTGTTCATAGTCGAAATGTATCAAGAAAAGGATATCGATACATCCATTGAGAATAGTGTATGAAATGCATTCCATACAATGGACCGTGCATTACTCATGACCTTGGGGACACTAAGAAATTACATACTTGTGGTAGTTTGGAACAATCATAGAGTGGTTTGGCAAGAGTCCTAGTTAATACAACTGAATCAAAATATGAGACCTCATGTAATGACGTGTAGTAATCTTCGGACATAAGAGTAATGTTGATCTTAAGTAGCTAAATTATACTTTGTATTTGGTCAATCATATTGCATTGCGTTCATGTTACGACCATAGTTGGTTACATGTTGAACTACTTCAAGTGAAATAAAGTGCCAAGAGAGGATTTGTCTCCTTCATTATAGAAGATTAGTATCATGTAATGATCACGACTTTTCGACGCTCGAAAGTCGACATTAATACGTCCACTATATTAAATGCCGCGCAATCGAATGCCGAAAAACCGAACCATTAGGGTTAAAAAGAAGGGGTAGAAGAAGACAGAAGAAAAGGAGAACAGAAAAACAGAAGCAGAAACAATATCAGAATCTCACATTCACAGCGGAACAATATATAATAGATGAATCAATAATCTTTAAAACAAAAGACTATATCAGTTTATACATACATCAATCAGAGTCAATATACAACTCAATACAACAATGGACAGTTACATAAACTTGTCCTCATACAGAATACATAGCGGAATAAATAAACAAGTACGGTAGTATGTCTCGCCATCCAGCTCATCTCCAAAGCTCCAGAATATCCAGAACATCCTGATAACATAACTCTAGGCTGCCCGTGTGGAAAATTATGGGCACCCAGAGTTTAGAAAGGGAACAATAAACTCCGAGTTAGTCATGGTGACTGGTGTGAGATCATAAAACAGTTATTTTCATAAAGAAAATAAAACAAATTCACAATGCTTTTGGAAAATGAAACTACCATAAGACCTCCCGCCACACACACAATGCAAACGCAGAATTGGAGGAGATTTCTTCTTATGATAGTCAAACATGCTTACTACGCAAAATCATTGGATATTATTACTAGTGCATAGTGTTGAAATCATCTCGAAAGTATAATATTAATCTTAGCCAACATACAACCATTATTGTATGCCTACTATAGCTACTATGTTCAATAGCAGGTTACCGCCACATTCCATAGCAGGTTATACAACTAACACCGTAGAAGGCTCGTATTGTTTCTTTGGATTTCCAACAAATGGTCAGGCAAAGGAACTTCCTTACACCAAAATGGAAATGCCTCTGGAAAGACGACCCGAGAGTCAACCTGCTCTCTGCAAACACAAGGCCGACGCTACCTCACGCTGTACAGCTGTAACTAGGTAGCTAACACACGAGCTATGCCATCCCCCGGTCGTTACTGACCTTTATCCGAGGATCCTCAACCACAAAGCAAAGTATGATAAATTTGCAACATCAACATAGGTAAAATATCTGGGCTCCATACCATGATATCAACTTTTATCCAGAAGGAAATGACATACCCTAGGGGCGCGACCCCTAAAAACCTTGCCGCAACATTCCTGTTTCGACCATTACCGGGTTGTGAGGCTCGACGAAGTCTCGTCCACAAAGCTACGCTTTTTCACAAAGCCATGCTTTGATCAACAAATGATCAACAGCACTTCGTATGCCACATTACCAAATTGGGAATGTATCACTAGTAACCATCAACTACATAACCTATGAGCTCGTACGTCTCAGAGAAGGGTGTTAAGCTAAGAGAATAAATTCTCCGCCACCAACAAAAATGTATTTGATAGAAACCAGCTTTACATCTCAAAGTGTAACGTCAGACACACATCCATACAAGTCCGTTTCGGGATCGAACGGAACCGAAGGCACTTCCAAAGAAGCCCTTGCAATCCGGGTATTCACTAATCACGTCTGGACTTCCCATCACAAGAAGAGTGATATAAATCTCTATACCGGAGCAACTCGGTGCAGAGACATTCGACAGGTTGTCCTTTCATTTTCGAAAATACCCGGTCTTCACACCGGTCATCAAATGTTATCCATTCACGACGTATCACTATTCGGAATGGGTTATATGACACAAAGGTCCTTTCCCGGCTAAACCGAATAATGAGCGTTTGTTTTAAAAACAAATTCAAGTTCCATTTCAAAGGCAAATATTGATAGTCGGTTATTTAACTATCAACAACATTCACAACAAACAACCAATTTAAATAATTTTTCCAAATTATTAAATTTCAAATATCTTCGCAAGATATATATTTTCCACACTTCATCACTTTGAAAACCAATTTCAAATCATATTTTCATTCGCGGAATAAAATTTCCGAATGTTATTTATTTTCACTTTTCCTTTACAAATTCCATTGTGAATGTAAATTTCCAAATATTCACTTATGTACGATTTTCAAATCGTTTTCCAAATATTCACTTTCAAACACCAAATCAATTACAAATTTATTTCTAAATTTATTTCAACCCCAAATCAATTACAAATTGATTTCTAAGTTTATTTCAGCACAAAATAGATTTTCATTCAAAAACCAAATCAATTATCTTATTAATTTCCCAAAGATTTATTTTCAAATACCAAATCAATTATAAATTGGATTTCAACCAAATTTATCACTTTTTTAAAAATAAATTCCTTTATCTCTTCCAAACCATTTAAAATTCCATTTTAAATAAAATTTTCAACTTTTAAACAATATTATTCAAAACCCGTTTATTAATATCTTTTCCCATATTTTGGAAATAATTCTATAAGATTTCAAAAATCAACTTTATCATTTAAAATTCCTTCTTTGAAATTCAACCAATTCTTTCAAAAGAATTTACTTAAAATTTCCAAATTTAATTTCAAAATCCAACATTCATTTATTTTTGGTATCCAACGATACCAAAAATACATTTGGCTAAATTATAGCCTTCCACAAATTCAATCGTCAATATAATCATTCACAGAATATAAATAAATAATCACACAGCATATGAAACAAATTCATACAACATATGAAACAAATTCATATAATTTGAGGAATCCAGTTGGATCCCTCCAACCTGTTTCCCTGCATCCACAGATGTTAGCACAATACCAATTCCACTTCGAGGTGGAATATCGCGGTATATGGGATTTATAAAATATCATCCGCTATTATGCGGCGCATAGGGTCTCATCCGCTATATAATGCGGGAAATCAACAACTCCAATATATACATATTCCAATATATATATATTGCTATATACTATTATCATATATATTATCATTCAAGCACACAATCAACAAAATCAATAATTTTAAATATAACTATTTAAAATTAAACAAAACCCTTTGTTTGAGTGAGAAGATCTCACCTTTGCTTTTATTTTGCAATCCATTTTCCATTCCAGTTTGTTTTTCACGATCTATAGACCTTGTATAAACAATTTATACAATTTTATTAATATTCGAAATAAATCGAATTATCAATTGCCATTTAACAATTTGATTAACTAATAATTTAATCACCTCAAATATCATTTTAAAATTAAATTGTGAGTTTAAAATCGTGTACATATTTTCCTCTTCAGTAAGCAAAATAAGAATTTACTTTACTGTCATATAGATATATAGCTGATTCCATTTTTAAACAAACTGTTTTGAAATCAACAAAATTTAAACTTTACTGTTTTCAAAAAAACAACATTTTAAAATTAATGTTAATATACATTATTGCAATTATATATATTTTCTTCAAACCAGTCAAGTTCCTGCTTTAACTTTATATCTATAATTTTTTCAATATACATCCAAATTTAGCTAAGTTTAATCGAATAAATAAATCAAATACCTTACTGCGTCGATCGATGTTCAACCCTAACCATCGCACGTGACTTCCAGATTTTTGCCATTCGTGCTCGCGAATACATGCTCGATGATGAAACCCTAGAACCCCAATTCACTACCGAGCTCAAACTTCACCATCGCCCTGCTCCGCTTGACGCAAGCGTTTACTAGCTGCTGCTCCTATTCGCGAAGTTCGTCGCGACCCTGGCTTCGCCTCGCTCACCTTATTCGCCTCTTCTATGCTCGCATTGACTTCGAAACGGCGATGAACGAATGGCTCCTGCTTGCGTCTCGAGCTGATGCTTGAATTCTTGCGATAAATCAAATCGCGCGCTGATGCCCCAGGCTTTGCGTCGATCTCGAATCGAAGATGAAGAACGAGATTCTTTTTTTTTCTTTAGGGATTTTGATTTTCTTTTAGACAAAAAGGCTTCGGCCATTTTTACTGAAGTAAGGAACGAAAAGTTTTCGTTTTGATTTTGTATAAGAAGGGGGTGAAGGAAATTTCGAATGAGAGCGGCCATGGATTCAGTTTTGAACGAAATAAATTTTCTTTGTCCATTTGAACGAAATGGAGAGGAGACAAGAGAACACATTCACGTGCTCAATTGACAGGCTACAGATATTTTGACCTGAGGGAAAAGATAAGTTGATGTGAAATAATTTCAACTGTAGTTGATAAGTATAAATATTCAATCTAAATTTAAATTCAAACCGTTCGATAAAGTCAACCAAAAATTTTGACTTCCTATCGAGGCATGCCGCTAGGCGTTTATAATGTTATACGCCTATTCCGAACACAATGGAAAAGGTTCCAAGTCCAAATTCGATCGTATGGAGAAGATAGCTTTTTGGACCAGTTATAATATTAAATTTTCAATTTAATTTCAGCACGTTTGCTTATCGTACGCTCACACAACAACTCCAAATGCTACGAAAATTGAAATCCGATAATAATACAATATTACGGATCCAATGAAACTGGTTTCGTCGAATTCCGAGACTGTGCCCCTTAACGCTATTTTCAAATATCGATTTAAACGATAAAATTCAAAGGTGAATAAAACAGTTTCAAATTCAATTCTGAAAGTTCCATTACCTTCAGTATTATTAATATAAATTTTCTAAGCCTTGAAAATATTTTTTAATCAGCTTAAAACTGAAGATTCAAATTTGTTTACCCAACTTCAGTAATTAAATTCAATAATTTAATCGCCAAATCCATTCTGATATTTCGAATTTCAAATTAAACTATCATTCGAATATTTAAACTCAATTAAATATTCATGTTTAAATGTCAAAAATTCAGGGTCGTTACAATCTTCCCCACTTAAAAGAATTTCGTCCCGAAATTACAAGTCAAGAAGAATGCTCCAATACCCGTTTATCATTTTCCCAAAACCAAACAATTTTTTTATCAACTTGTTAAAACAAATCTTTTTATTAAAGATTCGTTATCACTTCAACTAACTTTCCAAACACTTATCCATAGTTTCCAAACAACTTTATTTTACTTCACAATTCAAATTTAAATTTAAATTCAATTTTTTTTAAATTATCCAAAATTTCTCAAAAATTTTCTAATCGCCAGCGTCTCCTTTGCGCGGTTAACTCGGTACGACTACAAAATGTCCCTACGGACTCTCAAATCCCAATAGAAAACTATATGCCAAGTGGCAAAACCAGAATCTCATCAAATTTCATACTGAAATTCAAATACATACCTTTTGTTGAGAAATTCAAATTCATCTTCGAAATCTAAATCCAATTCCATTTTTCTATAGCCTTTATAATCCATGTATACTTTACTTAACAACAATGGCCAAATTTACCTATTGGATTCCAAATACCCATTTTACTTAAGAATTTCATTCTTTATTTCTTAAGTTCAATACAAGTATTTCTTATATTCATTTTCACTTCACAAACAAAGTTATATATTCATTTCCATTCAACTTTGCATTTTCAACTTCATTTGAATTCGATTTACCATTTCAATTCTATTTGAATCCATTTTATCTTCAAACTCCGAATATTGAACTTTATCAATTATCTTTCATTCACAACTGATTCATCTCATTGTTTAAATTAGTTTCATTTACTAATTTTTTTCAATGCTTTGCTTCATTTGATCCAATTTGACAAATTTTCCGTTAACAAAATTTTTTCAAAATTCTCAAAAAATTTCTAACTCCCAAAATTTTCGGAAAATTTTGGCGGAGTCTCCTTTGTACGGAATAGCTTTTGCAATTTGACAAAAGATATAAATATATATACATCGACCCACTCGGTCGGAAAAGCAAATACAGTTCATATTTCCTATTTTGTATTGCGTAGGCGTACCTTTATTAGCATTTTAAGCAAAGCGGTTTATTATTAGCATTTGCGTAACCCAAAATGCAGCCAAACGGCTTCCAAAAACCTGTACTTACTCAATTTAAACACGTAAGTGACATATATAGGAAATCTATTTACATTTCACTTAATTTCAATAGCAAATACATAGATTTCATAAGCAATACATTCAAAATAAATTCCATTAGCAATTCATAAGGTTTCAATACAAATTAAATTGCTTTCATCTAATTCACATTCAATTCAATGGTTTACAATGCAATTCCTTGTATTCAATCCATTTTTAAATGAATCTAACTCATATCCCTTTCAACTGATTCCAAAATCAATTTATTTTAATTCCACTTCATTTCCAATTGATTCCATTCAATTTAATTTGCATTTCATATTCACATTCATTTCATTTGAAACCATTTCACAAAACTCGACAACAACCATTTCACAATTTTACTTAAGTCGAGCATTTATACAAATATTACTTAAGTTATTTCAACTCAAAACTCAAATTATATTTTCCTTGTAAACAATTTCCAATTTAAATCTTTGATTTTATTTTTCATTTAATCAAATATATTTCATCTACTAATTTAATTCAATTAGTATATTCACTTATCCATTTTAAATTTCACATTTCCATATTCAATTCATCCTGAATTTACTTTATCAATAACAAGGAAATTTCAATTTATTTCTACTACTTACTTGAATTTATATACAAATTCAACCCATTTTTATTCAGCTCACAATTCAATTTTAATTTAACCAATTCAACTTCCAATTCATTTATTTACAAATGCAACCTTATTTGTTCATTCACAATTTCATTCCTTAAATGAACTTATTCTCAAATACTTTCCTGGAATTCCATTTCCAACTATAAATCACATTTACAGTTTACATTTACAAATATCATTCGTATATGAATTCATTTCCTTACCTTTCAATTCATATTCATAAATTTCATTTGTTAAACGAATTTATCTCCAAATCTTTGGTTATACCATTTTATTTCTTATTCATTTTCCATACAACAATGATAATATTTTAATATTATTACTTCCTAACAACCAAGCATCCATATACTATAATAATTACGGAAAATGATTTCTTTTCTATACAAAAATAGTTTTGGGTAAAATTATTTCATTTACCCAATTTTAAAACAATACTGTGTCGGTTTATCTTGTTTAAGAGTTTAGAAACCCCTATCGATTACAGTTGGCCAGACTGCACCGACCAGAATCTATAAACAATCAACCGATAAGTCAACACAATACAAAACAGATTTTTGTATTCACTAACAAATACGCGCTCGTATCTATTATTACACTCAACTCATTCTAGAGTACTACTGACTCTATCTCTAATGAGTAACACCCAACAGAGCCAAGGTTATCGCTTAACCGGATGCTCTGATACCACTTGTAACGATCACGACTTTTCGATGCTCGAAAGTCGACATTAATACGTCCACTGTATTAAATGCCATGCAATCGAATGCCGAAAAACCGAACCATTAGGGTTAAAAAGAAGGGGTAGAAGAAGACAGAAGAAAAGGAGAATAGAAAAACAGAAACAGAAACAATATCAGAATCTCACATTCGCAGCGGAACAATATATAATAGATGAATCAATAATCTTTAAAACAAAAGACTATATCAGTTTATACATACATCAATCAGAATCAATATAAATTAATGAAGTAATTAATGGTTAATTACT
Organism: Allium fistulosum; assembly: GCA_030737815.1. Lineage (NCBI taxonomy): Eukaryota > Viridiplantae > Streptophyta > Magnoliopsida > Asparagales > Amaryllidaceae > Allium > Allium fistulosum. The sequence goes on from CM060903.1 coordinate 908,700,121, forward strand.
GTATTGATTAAAAATAATTAATTTGTGAAATTAATTAAAGATAATTACTTAAATGTAATTAAAGAATAATTAATCAAGTTGATTAATTAAAATGGATAATTAGAGAATGATTAATTAATTATTTGTAATTAATTAATGATTATATAAGTAAAATTTATAATGAAGTAATTAATTTGATTTACTTTAAATTAATTAAGAGATGAAGTAATTAATTTAATTCACTTTAAATTAATTAAAGATAGAGATAGTTAATTTAATTCATTTTAAATTAATTATGTTGTGATTAAGTAAATCATTGCTTATATAAGAATGGATGACATTGATTGTCTTGAATGGATGTAATCTTAGAAATGAGATAAGAAATGTTGTGTAGTATGAATGCTTGGTTGCATTATGATGGTAATATAGATTAACTATTGTGATGTTGATATGGATTACCTATTTGGTTATAGATCATTTGTTTATTTGATAATGTGATTATCAATTGTGATTTGTGAATTATCTATCTGTATGAATATAGATAAGTTAAATTGTTTTAACCTTAAAACAACTTGGCCCTTAAAAGATACGTTTTGGATTTCGATGAGACCGGGATCGGGTTTCCGTATACCGGAATTCCAGGTCTGGAGACCCGAATACCACATCGATCCAAATTAACGATAGGTCGTGAATCTCAAGTGAAGATGAAGATTCAGAGTGCAAGGGTTATTGTCGTTAACTCTGAGGGTGATTCCAAAACGAGTGTAACGAGATAATGCCTTCGGTTTCGTTCGAACCCGGAACGAACTTGTATGGATTGAATGCTTTCAGCACATCGTCAGGCGGACGATGAGCATTCTAAGTGATATGTTCTGATTAAAGGTAATCGTAACCTCAAGCCTCATCAAATCGGGAATGGCTAAAACAGGGGAGGTGCAGCAAGGCTTCGTGGGTAGCACCCACTGAGAGCAAGATAGATCCCTGTCTAGAGGTCCCTTTTCTTTTTATTCGGCTTAGTGTGTGGTTGGTCGCGCCAACTACGGGGTTATCTTGTTCGGGACTATCCAGTAAGGGATGGTTCCGGCTTTGTGTTGCAGGGGGTCGGGAGTGATCCTCGGTACAGTGATCTAGGCCACGTACTGTGACGGGCGGTACCCCAGTAGCCCTGCCATTGTATGGAATCCAAACTCCAATAAATGCCGTACGTATTAGTTGTGCCCAACTATGTTGGAATGTGAGATGTAAGCATTTCAGCTATTTCTGTATTTTACTTGAAAACCCTAGACCCTATTATAATATAACTGGATTTCCTATCAAATGTTTTGGTTAGCGTAAGGTAAAAACTTTTCCATGTTTATGTGTGGGAAGTCTTACGTGATACCTTTGTTTTCAAAAGGTTTTGAAGTTAAACAATTTTAACCCGTTTACTCACACCAGACCCATGTCTGACCCAAGTGTTTATTTCTGTTTTATAAACTCTTGGGTACTCAAATTTTTACGAGTAGCCAAGGGATTCAGGTTTAGCTTTGACGAATATTCTGGAGGAGCAATGGAGCAGGAGGCTTCGGCGTTCGTAGATATAGTATTCCGCTGTGTTGATATCTGTGATAGTGTCTTGTCTGGTATTTGAGTTGTAATGTCTAGACAGATGTTTATAACTGTCTAGTAAGTAATGTATATGCTGTGTAACTCTGTAAATTGTTGTATACTATGTAATAGTTTATGTTATTAATATAATTTATTCGTTCCGCTGTGAGATCGTTGTTGTTGTTTCTTTCTTTCTTCTTTTCTTTTCTCTTTTCTCACCCCTTTCTTTCTTCATAATGATGCGACTTTCTGGGCATAGAAAGTCGGGTCGTTACACTGTAACGACCACGACTTTCTCTCCATAGAAAGTCGCATCGTTAATAAGAAAGAAAGGGGTGAGAAGTAGAAAAGAAGAGAAGAAAGAAAGAAACAACAACAACGATCTCACAGCGGAACGAATAAATTATATTAATAACATAAAGAAACTATTACATAGTATACAACACTTATCAGAGTTTACACAACTATACAACACATACTAGACAGTTATAAACATCTGTCTAGATATTACAACTCAATACAATACAAGACTCTAACACAGATATCAACACAGCGGAATACTATATCTACAATCGCCGAAGCCTCCTGCTCCATTGCTCCTCCACAATTCGTCAAGACTAACCTGAATCCCTTGGCTACTCGTAAAAATTTGAGTACCCAAGAGTTTATAAAACAGAAATAAACAACTTGGGTCAGACATGGGTCTGGTGTGAGTAAACGGTTTAAAATTGTTTAACTTCAAAACCTTTTGAAAACAAAGGTATCACGTAAGACTTCCCACACATAAACATGGAAAAGTTTTTACCTTACGCTAACCAAAACATTTGATAGGAAATCCAGTTATATTATAATAGGGTCTAGGGTTTTCAAGTAAAATACAGAAATAGCTGAAATGCTTACATCTCACATTCCAACATAGTTGGGCACAACTAATACGTACGGCACTTATTGGAGTTTGGATTCCATACAATGGCAGGGCTACCGGGGTACCGCCCGTCACAGTACGTGGCCTAGATCACCGTACCGAGGATCACTCCCAATCCCCTGCAACACAAGGCCGGAACATCCCTTACTGGATAATTCCCGCACAAGATACCTCACGGTTGGGATCAGCAACCGCACACACTAAGCCGAAATAAGAAGGGACTTCTAGACAGAGGTAATCTTGTCCTACTTGGGTGCTACCCACTAACCTTGCTGCACCTCCCCTGTTTTAGCCATTCCCGGTTTGTGAGGCTTGAGGTCACGATTACCTTAGAAAAGAACACATCACTTAGAATGCTCATCGTCCACCTGACGATGTTCTGAAAGCATTCAATCCATACAAGTTCGTTCCGGGTTCGAACGAAACCGAAGGCATTATCTCGTTACACTCGTTTTGGAATCACCCTCAGAGTTAACGACAATAACCCTTGCACTCTGAATCTTCATCTTCACTTGATTCACGACCTATCGTTAATTTGGATCGATGTGGTATTCGGGTCTCCAAACCTGGAAATCCGGTATACGGAAACCCGATCCCGGTCTCATCGAAATCCAAAGCGTATCTTTTAAGGCCAAGTTGTTTTAAAGTTAAAACAATTCAATTCAATTATCTTTATACACATAGAAAAATAATTCACAACATCACAATAGATAATCAACATTATCGATATAACAGATAACCCATATTATCATCACAATTCAACTAACATCCATATCACACAGCATATATCTCGTCAGAGATATCAATCAAATGCAAAGCATTCAGTATTATCATCCATCCATAGGTAATGATTTATATCATCTCTAATTAATTTAAAGTGAATTAAATTAATTACTTCATTCTATAAATCCTGCTTACTTAATCATTAATTAATTACAATTTAATTAATTATCCTTTAATAATTCATTTCAATTAATCATCTTTGATTAATTACCTTTTAATTACATTCAAGTAATTTATTCTCAATTAATTACTTAAATTAATTATCCTTAACCACTTATAGTAATTAACCTTTAATTACTTCATTAATTAATTAACTAAAATTAATTAACTTAATCAACTATAATTAATTACATTAATCCTTAATTAATTACATTGATTAATTACTTTATTTATTAATTATTACTTAATTAACCAATCTTAATTACATCATTAATTATATTAATTAATGATCCTTAATTACAACTTAATTATTAATTACTTAATTAAATTAATTACATTAAGTAATTAACTTTTAATTAAACAACATTTATTAATCACTCTTGATTAATCTCATCTAGTAATTAACTCCCCTTAATTACTTCATTACGTAAATTAATTACTCCTTAATTAATTATCTTTAATTAATCCTTGATTAATTACAAAAAGTAATTTAATCCAAATTCCTTTCTTAACCTTAAATCATCTTCCATTAATTACATCCAGTAATTATCAATAATTACTTAACTAAGTAATTACAATCCATTTATTAAATTAAATAATTATTTATCAAATCATCAAATGTTTAAATTAATTAAACTTAATTAATTAACTTAAACAAATTACATTTAAACTAAATTAATTACATTAAGTAATTAATTCCTTAATTACTTCCTTTTTAAGAAATTAACCTTTTATTACTTCCATTAATTAACTCTAATTACTTTCATTAAGTAATTATCCTTTTATTAATTACATTCATTTATTAACTGCTAATTACTTATACTAAGTAATTATACTTTATTAATTATATTAAGTAGTTATACTTAATCAGTTTCAAAGTAATTATCCTAAATTAATTAATTATCTTAAATTAATTATATTAATTAATTATCCCAAATCATTAGTTAACGATCCTTATCTTAATTACATTCATTAACTATTCATTACTAATTAATTAATTAATTACTCTTTAATTACCTTCATTTAATTAATTAATCTTCAATTACCCAAGACTCAAATTAATTAAAAGATAAATTGTTTATCTTAATTAGTTTTCTTGATTATCATTAAAATCTTATTTAATAAACCCTTGGAATTAATTACCATTAACTTAAGATCTTAAGTTTAAAACATTTTGCTTTTTTTTTATAAAAACTGTTCATGCTTTTACAAAATTTTAAAAACTGGTTAGCTTATCAAAACAGGCTCGAGCAAAACAACTAAAAACCCCGAGCTATCCCCGAGATTACTCGTGTCCTTTCTTCCCTTCGAGTCACACACGCAAACAACTCAAGATCGACCCGAGAAAACTGCATCTTCCCTCATCCAAACAAATCCAGACATCACCGTGCACACGTGCACGTGCACACACCATCGCCAGAGCTCCGACCTCCGCCGTAACCTTCGTTAAGTCGACTACGATCTCCACTAACTTCTCGACCACTCAACTTCGTCAACATCGACGTAAAACGAAATCGAACCATCGAGTACCCCTGGAACCAAAAGTTAGATCACCGGAAATAGCTCGACACGACGATCTCGTCCACCGAAAATTCTTCCGCCACGTTCAGAGCCGCGTCACGAACCCTAGCGTAGATTTCACTCCTTGCGATCACCTCCGGTGAACTATTGATGTCGAGATTACCTCGACAACCACCCCGACCAAAAACAGTTTTTAAACCCTACTATGTCTCCGACTAGTCGCCACGTTCATCTATTAATCCAATCCCTATTTTTCCTGTAATCTCCTTCCTACCAGCTTCCATCACGATCAATCACGACACCTCATTCATCATAGATCGTCGGAAATCGACAAATACCCCAAATTTGATCATCACAGAAATTATCTACTACCCTAATCTTAAAAATCACCAATTCTATATTAAAAATCATTATTTTTCACCACGAATCTGTTTTTATACTTTAAACATGAAATCTTACTACTTGATTTTCTGATTTTAAATGATTTTCACTGTAATCTCCCATTGTTGAAATAAATATTCAACTTTAACACTTGAGATTATTTTTAAAACTTAGATCTTTATTTTATAAACATATTTCATTTAAAGATCATCACCTAAATCTTATTGCATGAGAAGATATGGATTTTGAACAGGTTTTGAAACCTGTAAACTATGAACAGAGATATATGTTCTTGAACCCAGACATGCACACATCATTTACACTCAATTCTACTTAAAATAAACATGCAAGCATATTTTAACAGAGATTCATCACAACATTTAAGCATAAACATAAGTTTAAAGCTGTTTTTAAATTCAAATGTTTAAGATTATAAAACAGAGAACAGGATCTTTATATATATAAACAGGCATGCTCACACAACATATATATCAATTTAAATAAATTCAAACTGAAGAACTTTCATACCAAACCAATATTATCTTATGTATTAGAGTTAAATCCAAAATAAACTGTTTTTAAAAGGAAAGTTTACTCACCAGAAAATAAAGCAGAGAACAGAGCACCATTTTGAAAAGCTTATGATACTTTTAAACTTGATATGCTTTTGCCTTTGAAAACCGCATGTATGCTTGTTTGAAAAAGATGTAAACTTCTTTAATTTCCAGGTTTTAAAAGAAACAGGCTTTATTAGAGCATAGGTTGTTACAGTTGGTATCAGAGCAGTAGGTTGAGTGAATATCTAGGCTCTGGAGTGGTGTCTATCTTGAGAGCGCGTAATTGTTAGTTATATAAAAATGATTTTATATTGTGTTAATTGATCGGTTGAGTGGTATATGGATTCTGGTCAATACGAGTAGCTAACGTTATTGATAGGGATCTCTAAACACTTGAACCAGGCCAACGGACACAATATTGTTTTAAAGAGGTAGATGAAATAATTTTACCCAGAAATAATTTCTATATAAAAAAAAATATCATTTTAAATATATATATATATATTTCTACCTATTTGTTGGGTTACCTGTTCGGGTTTTCCAATATAAGTTATAAAGGTAGATAAAGTGGTAGTGTGAGTAACACGACTACCAATAGTTAGAATTTGAGTGTTGAGGTTGGAAGTATATCTGTCGAGACTGTAGACCTAATACTGTCTCGAGTGAACTTTGTTGTGGTGTAAAGATTTCACCGATCTCTGAAGGAAACCAGTTATAGTTTAGAGTTTATCTTTGAAGTTGGATGAATAGAGTAGATCTATTGGAAGAGCTGAAGAGAGTGATGGTATTTTGGTAACCTCAGGAAGTAGTAGCTGTGTGATGAGACACGGTGGCTATGGACGTTTCTGAAGATGTTTCTTTTGGAACAAGATTAAGAAGGTATTGGAGGGACAGTTGATGTCTACCGCAGGAAAGACTCGACTGTATAGGAATTCTCTGATATCAAGTATGAGAGTTTTGTCTATTTTGAAGTATGGGACTAAGGTCGATTAGTTGTTCTTCGGACATGGTCTCATTGTTCTCTTAAGAAGAGTAAGTTATTGGCGATTGGTTTGGAGCCCGAGTTTCTTTTGGATGTCTGCCATCTCGGAGATTCGTTGAGAGGTTTGTTGATGGTTTTAGTTTTGAGAAGCCTTTGGATTAGAAGTTCTTGGTTAGCTGTGATAGCAGTGCAGCTCGGAGTGTTCGGTGTGCTGTCGAGATAGAGTTTGGAAGCAGCAGTGTGGTTCGTTTCTTCGATGGTTCCGGAATCTTTGTGGTTCTTCTATCAACAGTCCGGGAAGATGGTGAAGGCTTTCTTGAAGGGTTAACCTTGTTTGGAAAAGCTTAAGACTCTTTTAATTGGTAAAGAGAGAACAGTTTCTTTGAAATCTGAACTAGGTTGTAACGCAAAAGTGACTTGCGATTAGTTTGGGAATTTATCTTGGGTAATCTTTTGTTTGAGATTGAGGTTTCTCATGTGGAAATAGGAGATACTGAAGTAGTCAGAGATTTTTTCGGATGTCTTCGAGGAAGTAGAAGTTTGTCTGCATTTGGATTTGAGTTCCGTATCGACTTGATTCCAGAAGCGATACCGGTAGTTAGTCTGGTAGTAGGATGGTTCTTAGAGAAAGAAGAGTTGGTGTAGCAGCTCAGAAATTTTTGGAAACGGATAGGTCAGATCTAGTTTTCAAGTTTGGATTTCAACGAATTTTGGAATTTCATATTGATTGAATAGGATCTAGAGATTATCTTGTGCTTGGTTCAAATTTGTTTCAAGGAGCATCAGCGAAGGTTAAGCTGATCAGGAAAAGATGGGGTAGCCCAGGATCGTCTGTTGAGTTATGCAGATATGAGACAAGGAGTTTGGAATTCGGAATTTGAAATTGGAAATTGTTTAAGTTTTTCTCCAATTATAAGAGCTATAAGATTTGGTAAGTCTGGAAAGTTAGCTCCGAAGTATTTTGGATTTCTTGTATTCTCGAGAGGAGTAGTTCTTTGTCTACAGGAATGAATAGCCAGTTTGGATATCTGGAATTCATTGTATTTCACGTATCTCTGAGGGAGTACGTGTATGATTCATCGCTAGTTGTGGAATCTGCAGTTCAGATGGATTTGAAAGTTTGAGCTGGACTTGGGTGTGATCTGATATTCTGTTCAGATTAGTGGATCTAGAGATAAGGGAAGCTCTGGATCATAGTGGTGTTGTTTGTTTAGCTTCTGTAGAGCGAGTCTTCCGGTGATTTATATCCGGGAAAACTCTAGATAGTGTTAGTAGATCTATCCTGATTTGTATTAGGATAGTTAGTTAGGTTTGTTTGATTGTTTGATTGATTGCTTTGGTTGTTAGGAATTGGATGATAGGTATGCTTTGCTGTTTTAAAATCTTGGCTGGATTATTAAATTAACTTTGCTTTTAATTTCGAGGACGAAATTATTTTAAGGGGGGAGGAATGTGATAACCCGGGATTTTGGGCAATATGAATTTAATAATCTTTATTAATAATTTAATTAGATTGAAAATTTTCCCTTATAATTTTAATTTAAATTGGTTAATTTAATATTTTAAAGGTAAATAAATATTTAATCTGGCAATATTTAATTTGGTCTTTTCTAATAGTTTAAAATTGATAAGAATTATCTTTCAATGCTAATAAAAATAGATTCTATTTATAATGTATATTTTGCTATATATATATTGTAAATAGAAATCTTTTGTTTAAATAAAAGATGTATTTTCAAATTGTAATATATATGTATGTATATATTATTATTTGAAGTTGTATTGAAATTTAATATAATAATTCTCAAATTTATGTTAAAAATATTTTCTATTTAAAGATATATATATATATATATATATAAATTGTAATTTGGAAAGTATAATTTAATATAATATTTTTTTTAAGGGTATTTGGTAATTTAATTTATATCTCTTGAACAATAAAAATAATGATTTTGGATTTAAAAATATGTGTATAAGAATTTATTTGTATTATAATTGGATTTATAATATTTGCTCTAAAGTAGTTTATATATACATATATACTAAGATAAATGTTTATTAATTAAATAAATTAGTATGAAAAGCTTTTTATTAACATTTAAAATAAATAAGGATTACTTAAATTACAAGTGTAAATCTCTAAGACTATATAGTAACAAGTGTTAATTTATTAACAACTCTATGTGACAAATGTCAAAGTTTTAAATTTTTGTTTTTCTTTTATTTGATAAATCATTTTTACTTATATATACACATATGCTATCATCCCATTCTCTTTTCTATTCTTTCAAAACTAAAGAAATTTCAGCCTGAAAACAAGTATACTCAGAAACTAAAACTATAGCTCCAACAAATCCTCAAAACAATCAGTCATCAACATTCTTCAAACCGTAATTCATTTCAAACCAAGCATGTAAACCTCTCTTCAATCTAAAAACAAAAAGTCTGCATTTTTCTTTAATCTGGAATTAAAGCCTGCAATTTTTCAAAGTCTGGAATAGAGCCTGTAAATTCTTTTCAAAATCAAGAGCAAGTAAATCTGGAAGCTAAGCAATGTCTCAACAAACAAATAGCATGCATGCAAGTTTTTAAATCAAAACAACGATGCAACAATTCAAGTTTTAAAGTCAGTAGCCTTTCCAGCAACTCAAGTTTAAAAGCTTTTCAAAGAGACTCTGTTCTTCTTCAAAACAGTGAGTAAATATTTCTTTTAAAAACAGTTTTTTTTAAATCTGTGACTTGGCCTTAATGATTGTGATGAATCTTTATAAAATATGATTGCATGTGTTTATATGTGTAAGTGCATGTATATAGATATATGTATATGAATTGCCTGTTCTCTGTTTATAACCTATGGGTAAATTCTAGTTTAAAAACAGTTTGATATAATCTATGATTAAACGTTGCATGCATATGAATTTGGCTTTGATGATGAATAATTGTTTATCTAAAAATATTTTTATTTATAAAATAAATAAATATTGAATTGCCTGTAGAACATTAGAATGGTCACTGTGATGTAAAAACAGACCCAAATCCTATAATATCTCAACAACTTGATTTTTAAAACAAGTTGGATTGTGATTTGTAGATGAAAATTGTTAGTTATTGTTTGATGAAGTTGTTAAAAATAGTTTCTGTAAATATAAATGTACGAATAGTTTTAAAAATGGAAAACACAGTAAACATCTAGTGCATGTTAAAAATCAATGAACTCAATTTATAGTTTATATAGTATAAATGGATTCGTGTTTGAAAATCACGAATTTTAATATTCAATTCGAAATTTTTAACTTGATATTCGTTTGGGAATTCTGGATTTTGTTCGATTGGGGTTTTTGGCAATTGCCGTCGATTGGAATGATGATTGTAGCTAGAATTTTGGTTGAAGCTCGTCTGCATGTTGAGGATGATGGGAAAAATGTCGTTGAATTTTTCCAATAGCCGTGATGATCGTAATCGATCTAACTAGGGTTTTAGGCTGCTTTGGGTAGGTGGAACTGTTGGGGAATTCGCGACTTGGATGATGATGCGGAGGCGATCGCGAGGTGTGGGTTTTGTTCGGCATGGAGTGGAGCGTCGTCAGGTAGGTTGGCGATGGTCAATGATGGAGGGAGGGTCGGCGGCGATGGTAGTAATGGGGTCGAGTGGTTCTGCAGTTTTCGAGCACGAGGTCGAATTTTTGTTTCGAGTGAATTGGTTCGATCTGGGTTGAGGAACGTACTGCCGAGATCATGCGTGGTTGGTCGACGATCAACTGGAAGGTCGGAGACATTTGGGTGAGTTGTACACGTACACGCGTGTACGCGGTGCACGTTGTTTCGTTCTGGGGTACTGTGGGTAGCGTTGGAGAAGAAGGGAACTCGGGAAGGTCTCGTGAGGTTGTGCTTATTGACTCGAAGCAGAAGACGTGTGTGTGGGTGTGTGTCTGGAAGTAGTTGTGATGATCGGGGAAGAGAGTGTTTCGGGTCGTACTCGAGTCTGGGCTAGGGATGACTCGAAGCAGTTGATTGGGTGTTTGTCTAGGGGCGGGCTCGGGTTTTAGTGAGGGTTAACTCGAGTATTTACGTTGTAGTGTTTATCTGATTAAGTAAAACAAATTTTTGTAAAAGGAAATCAAGTTGGAAGGGTTCTCAAAGATTTTAAATATTCAAATTTAAATGTTTAAATTGTTTTGTTCTTAAGTAAAATTATATATTTCAAGTATATAAATTAATTTCTATATTGGTTTTAAATGAAATAAAATGATAGAAATAAGTATTTAATTTAAATAATGAGTTTATCTTTAAAGATTGGAATTAATTAAAGATAATTAACAAGTAAAATAAATTAAAAGTTAATTACTTAATGTAATTAAGGATAATTACTAATGAAGTAATTAGTGGAAATGAATGTAATTAAGAAATAAATTAATTAAAGATTAAGTGATGATTAATTGATTAATTAATTAATGTAATTAATGTTAGGTTAATTAATTAGTCTAATTAATTAAAGATAAATCACTTATTGATTAATTAAATATAATTACTTAGTCAAGTAATTAATGGATAATTACTAAGGGTAATTAATTAAAATGGTAATTAATTAATAAAGTAATAAATTAAGGATTAAATGTTAATTTAAATTGATTAATAATTACTTAATGAAGTAATTAAAGATTAATTAATTAGATTAATTAATCAAGTTTAACATAATTAATTAAGAAGTAATTAATTAAGATAAGTAATTACAAATTGTTAATTACTGTTTATGATTAATTAAGACTAATTAATGAAGTGGTTGATTAAAATTAGTATTTAATTAATTAAAAGGTTAATTAATTAATAAGAGTTGTTTAATTAATGAATTAATCAAGTTGATTAATAAAAGTAATTAATTTGAGTATAATTAATTAATTGTAATTAATTGAAGATTAATATAATTAATTATAATTAATTAATAAATGAAGGTTCATTAATTATTGTAATTAATGATAGTAATTAAAAGTTAATTACTGTATATGGTTAAGAATAATTACTTGAATGTAATTAAAGATAATTAATCAAAGGAGATTAATTAAGGAAGATCATTTAGATGTTTAATTAATTAATTTGTAATTAATTAATGATAGTGAGCAGGATTAAGATAATCCAAGCAATTAAAGGATAGTAATTAATTTAATTAAAGGTTAATTAAATTGATTAGAGTTAATCAATTCTGTTTAGATAATTGATTAATACTGGATGTTTGATATTGGGTAATTGGTTGATATTGGATGATTTGAATATCTCTGATATATATATATGCTGCTTTGTGAGATGAATGTTGATATAAATTATCAATTGTGATAATATGATTTATCTATCTGTTTATATCATCCTGAATAAGTTTAAATGTTTAAACCTTTAAACAACTTGGCCTTAAAAGATACGTTTTGGATTTCGATGAGACCGGGATCGGGTTTCCGTATACCGGTATTCCAGGTTTGGAGACCCGAATACCACATCGATCCAAATTAACGATAGGTCGTGAATCTCAAGTGAAGATGAAGATTCAGAGTGCAAGGGTTATTGTCGTTAACTCTGAGGGTGATTCCAAAACGAGTGTAACGAGATAATGCCTTCGGTTTCGTTCGAACCCGGAACGAACTTGTATGGATTGAATGCTTTCAGCACATCGTCAGGCGGACGATGAGCATTCTAAGTGATATGTTCTGATTAAAGGTAATCGTAACCTCAAGCCTCATCAACCGGGAATGGCTAAAACAGGGGAGGTGCAGCAAGGCTTCGTGGGTAGCACCCACTGAGAGCAAGATAGATCCCTGTCTAGAGGTCCCTTTTCTTTTATTCGGCTTAGTGTGTGGTTGGTCGCGCCAACCACGGGATTGTCTTGTTCGGGATTATCCAGTAAGGGATGGTTCCGGCTTTGTGTTGCAGGGGAGCGGGCGTACTCCTCGGTACGGTGATCTAGGCCACGTACTGTGACGGGTGGTACCCCAGTAGCCCTGCCATTGTATGGAATCCAAACTCCAATAAGTGCCGTACGTATTAGTTGTGCCCAACTATGTTGGAATGTGAGATGTAAGCATTTCAGCTATTTCTGTATTTTACTTGAAAACCCTAGACCCTATTATAATATAACTGGATTTCCTATCAAATGTTTTGGTTAGCGTAAGGTAAAAACTTTTCCATGTTTATGTGTGGGAAGTCTTACGTGATACCTTTGTTTTCAAAAGGTTTTGAAGTTAAACAATTTTAACCCGTTTACTCACACCAGACCCATGTCTGACCCAAGTGTTTATTTCTGTTTTATAAACTCTTGGGTACTCAAATTTTTACGAGTAGCCAAGGGATTCAGGTTTAGCTTTGACGAATATTCTGGAGGAGCAATGGAGCAGGAGGCTTCGGCGTTCGTAGATATAGTATTCCGCTGTGTTGATATCTGTGATAGTGTCTTGTCTTGTATTTGAGTTGTAATGTCTAGACAGATGTTTATAACTGTCTAGTAAGTGATGTATATGCTGTGTAACTCTGTAAATTGTTGTATACTATGTAATAGTTTATGTTATTAATATAATTTATTCGTTCCGCTGTGAGATCGTTGTTGTTGTTTCTTTCTTTCTTCTTTTCTTTTCTATTTTCTACCCCTTTCTTTCTTCATAACGATGCGACTTTCTGGGCATAGAAAGTCGGGTTGTTACAGTTGGTACTCAATACAACAATGGACAGTTACATAAACTTGTCCTCATACAGAATACACAGCGGAATAAATAAACAAGTACGGTAGTACGTCTTGCCATCCAGCTCATCTCCAAAGCTCCAGAATATCCAGAACATCCTGATAACATAACTCTAGGCTGCCCGTGTGGAAAATTATGGGCACCCAGAGTTTAGAAAGGGAACAATAAACTCCGAGTCGGTCATGGTGACTGGTGTGAGATCGTAAAACAGTTATTTTCATAAAGAAAATAAAACAAATTCGCAATGCTTTTGGAAAATGAAACTACCATAAGACCTCCCGCCACATACACAATGAAACGCAGAATTGGAGGAGATTTCTTCTTATGGTAGTCAAACATGCTTACTATGCAAAATCATTGGATATTATTACTAGTGCATAGTGTTGAAATCATCTCGAAAGTATAATATTAATCTTAGCCAACATACAACCATTATTGTATGCCTACTATAGCTACTATGTTCAATAGCAGGTTACCGCCACATTCCATAGCAGGTTATACAACTAACACCGAACAAGGCTCGTATTGTTTCTTTAGATTTCCAACAAATGGTCAGGCAAAGGAACTTCCTTACACCGAAATGGAAACGCCTTTGGAAAGACGCCCCGAGAGTCAACCTGCTCTCTGCAAACACAAGGCCGACGCTACCTCACGCTGTACAGCTGTAACTAGGTAGCTAACACATGAGCTATGCCATCCACCGGTCGTTACCGACCTTTATCCGAGGATCCTCAACCACAAAGTATAATAAATTTGCAGCATCAACATAGGTAAAATATCTGGGCTCCATACCATGATATCACTTTTTATCCAGAAGGAAATGACATAGCCTAGGGGCGCGACCCCTAAAAACCTTGCCGCAACATTCCTGTTTCGACCATTACCGGGTTGTGAGGCTCGACGAAGTCTCGTCCACAAAGCTACGCTTTTTTCACAAAGCCATGCTTTGATCAACAAATGATCAACAACACTTCGTATGCCACTTTACCAAATTAGGAATGTATCACTAGTAACCATCAACTACATAACCTATGAGCTCGTACGTCTCAGAGAAGGGTGTTAAGCTAAGAGAATAAATTCTCCGCCACCAACAGAAATGTATTTGATAGAAACCAGCTTTACATCTCAAAGTGTAACGTCAGACACACATCCATACAAGTCTGTTTCGGGATCGAACGGAACCGAAGGCACTTCCAAAGAAGCCCTTGCAATCCGGGTATTCACTAATCACGTCTGGACTTCCCATCACAAGAAGAGTGATATAAATCTCTATACCGGAGCAACTCGGTGCAGAGACATTCGACAGGTTGTCCTTTCATTTTCGAAAATACCCGGTCTTCACACCGGTCATCAAATGTTATCCATTCACGACGTATCACTATTCGGAATGGGTTATATGACACAAAGGTCCTTTCCCGGCTAAACCGAATAATGAGCGTTTGTTTTAAAAACAAATTCAAGTGCCATTTCAAAGGCAAATATTGATAGTCGGTTATTTAACTATCAACAACATTCACAACAAACAACCAATTTAAATAATTTTTCCAAATTATTAAATTTCAAATATCTTCGCAAGATATATATTTTCCACACTTCATCACTTTGAAAACCAATTTCAAATCATATTTTCATTCGCGGAATAAAATTTCCGAATGTTATTTATTTTCACTTTTCCTTTGCAAATTCCATTGTGAATGTAAATTTCCAAATATTCACTTATGTACGATTTTCAAATCGTTTTCCAAATATTCACTTATTTCTAAATTTATTTCAACCCAAATCAATTACAAATTGATTTCTAAGTTTATTTCAGCACAAAATAGATTTTCATTCAAACACCAAATCAATTATCTTATTAATTTCCCAAAGATTTATTTTCAAATACCAAATCAATTATAAATTGGATTTCAACCAAATTTATCACTTTTTTAAAAATAAATTCCTTTATCTCTTCCAAACCATTTAAAATTCCATTTTAAATAAATTTTTCAACTTTTAAACAATATTATTCCAAACCCGTTTATTAATATCTTTTCCCATATTTTGGAAATAATTCTATAAGATTTCAAAAATCAACTTTATGCTTTAAAATTCCTTCTTTGAAATTCAACCAATTCTTTCAAAAGAATTTACTTAAAATTTCCAAATTTAATTTCAAAATCCAACATTCATTTATTTTTGGTATCCAACGATACCGAAAATACATTTGGCTAAATTATAGCCTTCCACAAATTCAATCGTCAATATAATCATTCACATATTATAAATAAATAATCACACAACATATGAAACAAATTCATACAACATATGAAACAAATTCATATAATTTGAGGAATCCAGTTGGATCCCTCCAACCTATTTCCCTGCATCCACAGATGTTAGCACAATACCAATTCCACTTCGAGGTGGAATATCGCGGTATATGGGATTTATAAAATATCATACGCTATTATGCGGCGCATAGGGTCTCATCCGCTATATAATACGGGAAATCAACAACTCCAATATATATATATTGTTATATACTACTATCATATATACTATCATTCAAGCACACAATCAACACAATCAATAATTTTAAATATAACTATTTAAAATTGAACAAAACCCTTTGTTTGAGTGAGAAGATCTCACCTTTGCTTTTATTTTGCAATCCATTTTCCATTCCAGTTTGTTTTTCATGATCTATAGACCTTGTATAAACAATTTATACAATTTTATTAATATTCGAAATAAATCAAATTATCAATTGCCATTTAACAATTTGATTAACTAATAATTTAATCACCTCAAATATCATTTTAAAATTAAATTGTGAGTTTAAAATCGTGTACATATTTTCCTCTTCAGTAAGCAAAATAAGAATTTACTTTACTGTCATATAGATATATAGCTGATTCCATTTTTAAACAAACTGTTTTGAAATCAACAAAATTTAAAACTTTATTGTTTTAAAAAAAACAACATTTTAAAATTAATGTTAATATACATTATTGCAATTATATATATTTTCTTCAAACCAGTCAAGTTTCTGCTTTAACTTTATATCTATAATTTTTTCAATATACATCCAAATTTAGCTAAGTTTAATCGAATAAATAAATCAAATACCTTACTGCGTCGATCGATGTTCAACCCTAACCATCGCACGTGACTTCCAGATTTTTGCCATTCGTGCTCGCGAATACATGCTCGATGATGAAACCCTAGAACCCCAATTCACTACCGAGCTCAAACTTCACCATCGCCCTGCTCCGCTTGACGCAAGCGCTTACTAGCTGCTGCTCCTATTCGCGAAGTTCGTCGCGACCCTGGCTTCGCCTCGCTCACCTTATTCGCCTCTTCTATGCTCGCATTGACTTCGAAACGGCGATGAACGAATGGCTCCTGCTTGCGTCTCGAGCTGATGCTTGAATTCTTGCGACAAATCAAATCGCGCGCTGATGCCCCAGGCTTTGCGTCGATCTCGAATCGAAGATGAAGAACGAGATTCTTTTTTTCTTTAGGGATTTTGATTTTCTTTTAGACAAAAAGGCTTCGGCCATTTTTACTGAAGTAAGGAACGAAAAGTTTTCGTTTTGATTTCGTATAAGAAGGGGGTGAAGGAAATTTCGAACGAGAGCGGCCATGGATTCAGTTTTGAGTGAAATAAATTTTCTCTGTCCATTTGAACGAAATGGAGAGGAGACAAAAGAACACATTCACGTGCTCAATTGACAGGCTACAGATATTTTGAACTGATGGAAAAGATAAGTTGATGTGAAATAATTTCAACTGTAGTTGATAAGTATAAATATTCAATCTAAATTCAAATTCAAACCGTTCGATAAAGTCAACCAAAAATTTTGACTTCCTATCGAGGCATGGCGCTAGGCATTTATAATGTTATACGCCTATTCCGAACACAATGGAAAAGGTTCCAAGTCCAAATTCGATCGTATGGAGAAGATAGCTTTTTGGACCAGTTATAATATTAAATTTTCGATTTAATTTCAGCGCGTTTGCTTATCGTACGCTCACACAGCAAATCCAAATGCTACGAAAATTGAAATCTGATAATAATACAATATTATGAATCCAATGAAACTAGTTTTGTCGAATTCCGAGACTGTGCCCTGGAACGCTATTTTCAAATATCGATTTAAACGATAAAATTCAAAACTGAACAAAACAGTTTCAAATTCAATTCTGAAAGTTCCATTACCTTCAGTAGTATTAATATAAATTTTCTAAGCCTTGAAAATATTTTTTAATCAGCTTAAAACTGAAGATTCAATTTTTTTTACCCAACTTCAGTAATTAAATTCAATAATTTAATCGCCAAATCCATTCTAATATTTCGAATTTCAAATTAAACTATCATTCGAATATTTAAACTCAATTAAATATTCACATTTTAAATGTCAAAAATTCAGGGTCGTTACAATAGTGGTAGCCAACTTAAAGTCAAAACATCCGGCCAGAGTAAACGGTTAATCGATAAATATTATCAGATTGAACCAAGGACTTTAAAGTGGCACTATGTTATTAACTACAAATATTATTGGTTTTTTTGATATTTGACCAAACTCTAGATATATTAGTGATATAGTGATGACAAAAAGAAAACATGCACAAAATATCATTACAAAGGTATAACTTAATAAAAATTAAAAAATGGATTTTGCGTAGATGATTTATAAGCAACTGGACTGGATCCCGATATTGTACTCCAGCAAAATCTATATAGGCTTTAGTGGTTTATTTATTTTACTGTATTGAAGACGGAGTTCGTACCAGGGAGTCAACACAACAATGTTAGCTATTTATCGAGTTCAACTAGTTTAAATTAATTTATAATTGTTATAAATTAATTGTAAAAATTAGTACAAACGTCATATTAAATTTTTATGGTATTTAATTATTTATTTATGGCCTTAAAATTAATTGGGACAATATATAATAGTTATATATTAATATAATTAATATATAGGCTTAATTAATTAATTGATATATAGTGTATTAGCAAGGTCCAATATCATAGAATGTCCATTATAGTGGTGCGACCAAACATGAAGAGAAGGGAAGAGTTTGATCGAGTCACTTAATCTAAATCAAATCTTGATTTAAAAGAGAGGGAAAGGTGGAGATATTTTATATTTATGATAGCTATAAATAGACTCACCTTCTCTCATTTAAAAAACACAAAACAAATACAACCCTAGTCTCCATTAAAACTCATTAGTGCCTTGAATCTGGGATTTGCACACTAAACTTGAACGAGAAAGGAACTGTAATTCAAGGCGGAATAGCTAACATTACAACGTGTCAACAGCCGGCATATCAGAGGTATTTTATATTTCAAGTTTTTTGTAAATATCCACGGTTTTCTTTTCAGCCATAAAATATTTGTTATACATATCTAACCTCGAAACTAAATAAACATTTATAAGTATAAATACATACATACGTACATACATATATTAATAACTATATACACATATCAATAGTTATATATATATATATATATTTCATTAGAAAAATTATTGGCATAAGCAAATATTATATATATATATATATATATATATACGTATATATATAGGTATATATTTATATATCTAATCATATAAATATATGTATATATATATTTATAATTCTACAAAATTCATTCTTTTCGATTTATATAGAGTAAGTTTTTTCGAATTTGATAAAAAAAAATTGATTTTAGATATATGTGTGTGTGTTTGTGTTTGTACGTGTGTGTGTATGTGTGTGTGTAAACATATTTGAATTGATCGAGTTTAAAATTTAAAATATATCAAATATGTATGTATGTGTGTATGTGTGTGTGTATCCGAAAGTGCATATTTGTATTTCGACAAATACATAAAATATTTATTTTTAAATACACACACACATATTATTTATTTAATAAAGTACTGATTTATAATTATTATTGACAGCATTTTAATATAAAACCATTTTTGTAATAGTAGAAATAAAAAATTAAATTTGTTTATAAAATATTAGTATTCTGAAAATAAATATTTTTGTGTGTGTGTGTATGTGCGTGCGTGCACGTGTATTTATATATATGTGACTTTATAAAACACAAAAATATATTAAGGAGATATTCTTGATATTGCATGTCCATTTATAACCATAAATCACAATGGTTATACACACATGTGTACACACACACACACACACACTCTATATTGTCATTCACATAAATGTTTTAAGTTTATGCAACTTATGATGTTCACATATAAATGTGAATTTCCATCAAATAAAACATAACAAACTAAAACTAAAGTTGAATTAGAATTATAATATAGATAACTAAAGCTTTAAAGGTAAACTTAGATAAAACAAAATTCAAATAATAAACTTTTCACTTATCAATATTCACTGAATATGATTTACTACCAAGAAATTATTCATGTAAATACAAAATATGATTTAGTGCAAAACTAATAAAATCAATTTGCTTCTTTTACCCCGCAACCAATGCGCTAGGTCCAACAGAAGGCTACCACTTTGAGCATTGTAGCATGCTTATTTTGAGTGCATCTCAAGTTGTTTCTAAGTGTTTTTTGAACTGATTGTTAGAATAACACCTTAGATCTTCATGAAATTTTTCGATTCATTCGTTTGATACATAAAGTAGGTATAACAGTAATATGAATATAATTGTTAAATATATGTAGTTGTTCAAATATATTGATATCCGATTTTATATGGACAAATATATACATTTCAGCTATATATATTTTATGGTCGGAATTATACATACACACACATTGATTATATCTCATTTTATATAAATATACCAGTATATGAAATTATATATGTATGTGTGTGTTTGTATATATTTATATATTATATTAAATTCTATATATATATGTGTAATTAATTAATTTTATTTGAATATTTAATATTGATGTTAAAATAGACTTATAAATTTTAATAAAGTTATTTTAGTTATCGGTACTAGTTTAAGTATTTGATATTCAAATTAAACTATTAAATGATAATTTTGTATAATTATGAGCTATATAATTAAATAAAATTATATTATATAAGATTTAATATACAAAATATTATCCATAATAATAAAAGCAAAGAACTTATGTAAACAGTCAAATGATTTTTTTATGAAATTTGCCTGAACTGCTCGTTATGAAAATGCATACAAGCCAGCATGAATACCTTATGAAAATGACTAGGATGATGCCTAGGTAATACACATATGTAATGTGTTTGATGTGTTTGGTAAATTGTCGGACATGATATATGCTATTACATGTTTATACCATGATATTAACGTATTGCATTTCATATTATGTATTATGTGCTTAACTATTATGGTTGTAGGGGAAGAGTGGAGTCAAATTTGACACACACACACACACAGAGATAAATATGTATGTATGTATGTATGTGTATTTATGCATGCGCTCACACATATATAAGCATACATACATACAAAATGCATATATATATATATATATATATATATGTACATATATATACATACATATATCTATGTATGTATGTATTAGAACTATATGGATTGATCATGTGCTTAACACACAAGGTGTATATTAAATCACGATTGTATTATGACGTAGCTCTTTTATATTCCATAATTTTTATTATAGGAATTTAGATGCATGGACTAGTGTAAATTAAACTGTATTCATACCCGAGATTACGATATCAATGAGTAGTGTATGTGGTAAGTGGAAAATTAAGTCTTGCTCTTCGTATAGTGGAATAATTCAAACGTATATATAATATAATGTTTTAAAACTAATGTATTTTTGGGTTTAGTGGTTGGACACATATGAGTGTTAATTTTGCACTGGTGTCAAATTTATAGATTTAAGTATTTTCAGAGACATTGCAAACATAACTTGGTTGAAGGATATTGCTCTGTATTATTTTTAAACCCAATGCTCAAAGATATACTACTACTTTGTGCTGAAACTGACATTGTGCAACATAGTAGTAGGTGAGTATTATCCCAAAAGGATTAGAAACATCATGATAACAAATTTAGTGTTGCATTCTCGGTGCTCTTAGATGGTAAACTCCCTATGATACTATAGGTATAATGGGACTATATAATTAGTATTTGACCTAAGGTTTAGAACAATATCAAAATAGAATCTAAAAATCATACTTGGAAAATGACATAAGTATTAATGCTTTAAGTTCTCTAATGACCTAGTTTGATGGATTCTCCTTATAAGGAGGGGAGACGACCAAGTAGGACTGGTTATCTTAGAGACGAAAAACATGTCGTATTTGTTAATTTGTGGATACACGTTATATACATTCTCATCTCCTTCTATTGTGAGTCACTACGGAATACAACCCGAGAAGATAACTAGAAGAAATGGATTGAATTTGGAAAACCCTACGAATATGAGTAACAATTGAAGTGCCAATAGAAAAGGTTGGTGCAAACGATAAGGTTGAAATCTTAGAATGAATTCTTAGTGGTATAGTAAACAATGCAGCAAGCAAGAAGTATCAAAAGAGGTTATACCGGGCTACATGATTGGAAATATTGTGGTCGAGCTGGAGGAAGATGCGGGAGTTGAACCAAAAGTCGTTCAGTAGGTAAAAGGACCGAGAAGGATTTTTAATTAGGAAGTATGCATAAGGATGTTTATGAACACATTTCTAGTGTTTTTATGATAACAACCATATGATAATGCTACTAATGATTTTATTGAGTTATTTCAGGAACAATAACACTAATATAGATTTGTGTTATGATGGCGATTGATTAAAAGTTCAATAGAAGTGAATATATTAGAAATATCAAAATAAATCAGACGAAGACATCTATAATGAAGAACAAGCATTTAAAGACATCTAATATGGTTAACAAATCTACCGAAACACAACAATATTGAATAAATATTTAAAGATAGACAAACGGGTAGAAAAATCAAATATTTTGTTTATCGAGTCCTATTAGTCTAGATTTGTTAAAACTTCACAAATGATCTTCGAGTCACTCCAAATTTTGATACAATGTTCCAAACATGATAAAATACTTTTCAAAACTTTTTGGGGTTTATTCAAGTGCCAAAACAAGCCGAACGAAAATCCAAAGTCAAAAGAATTTTAAAATAAAACAAAAAATAAATGCACACGTGTCGATTTGTCCCTTCCACTTAGAGCGACCTATATATCATATATGTTGATCTGTGTGAAAGGAACGGGTCAACATGTATGATGTCATGACTTTTAACAAAAACTCTAGTCAACTTCTGGTTATCTTTATAGATTTTGAACTTACAGATAACATGATTAGCAATAAAAACACTGATATACTGTGCATAGATATGCACGAATATCAAATTACTAATCAAACAGTAGATGAATTTCGCCCAAGGCTTGCCTTAGCAATTTTCATAAAACTTTATTTCAAAGCTTCCCAAGATAAAACAACGAGTGCTTCTCGAGATTGTAATGAGTATGCTCTCCTCCTTGATTTGGTAATGGCGACGGAAAACTACTCTGAATTTTATTAAGAATTGAAGAGGAAAAAGGCTGGAAAAGATAAGAAATGTGAGCGGTATTCCTCTCTATTTATAGACAGCTATTCATCTGTTCAAAGCATCACGTTGGTTTGTTTGGCGCCCGACTCATTTCATCGCTTTTGTCCCTAGCAAGAAGTCGCACTCATTTAAACAAAAACTGTTCAAAAAGATGCACCCTGATTTGGAAAAACTATGTTCAAAACCAGCTTTGTTTTCCCTAACAAAAAAGATAGTTTCACACTAGACTTGTACCCGTACCCGACCCTGTCTGGATCAGATCGGATTGGACGGTCGGACGAGCGGGCGGCGGTGAGGCATGCATGTGTTTTGCCATGATCATCTACGTTCTATCCCTTTCATATAATTCTAACCCAAAGGGCCCATTATGCATTGTGAGAATTGAGTATATGAACATGTATATTGTTTCAGGAATTTTCCAATAATCTCCCACATGAATGATTTAATCTTCCCTGACATGAAGAGGAATATCACAGAGTGCATATGGAACAATGCTATATCGTGGATAAGTAGAATTTCACTTTGAACTTTCCCTAGTAAAAACTCATCGGATATATTTAGCTAATCGGTGAATTATTCTATCCCAAACTATCAGCAGTTTTTATAATCAGACAATAAGCTTTACAAAACATTGTTTCCCTTTTCATCCAATCTCTTGGTTGTGTTCATTTTGGTCCTGAATATATTTGGATCTACGAGTGTTTATAGATAATTTAAGCCTTTAATATTCTCATAGAGTTGATCCTTCTCACACTTACATAGGTGATCGCATCCATAAAGAGTATTCTATATGTACTCCACTTTTCATTTTCAAGATATGAACATCATTAAAAAGCATAGGTTTAACCTTTTAATACTTCTGTAGGTATTCATTTTATTATACATCATAGGAATGGAGGTAGGTCTAAGTCCAAAAAATGCATTTCTTCTTGAGTTACGTAGAACTGGTTTGCCTATTGATCCTAGTCCATGGGATCTCAAGTCGCTAGGATAGGTTTCCGTATAAAGTAACTCTTATTGGTTTAGGCTTTTAGACTCATTCCCCTCGGTGCCCAATCAATTTGCTTTCTTGATAAACCTTTAGTAAATGGATTCGCTATGTTATCTTTAGTTCTTACATAATCAATGGAAATATTTCCACTTGAGAGTAACTGCCTTACTGTGTCATGGCGTCGACGAATGTGTCGTGATTTTCCATTATACACAAAGTTTTACGCTCTGCTTGACGCTGCTTGATTATCGCAGTAAATACACTTGGTCGTTACAGGCTTGGGCAAAAATTGAATATCTTCTAAAAGTTGACGAAGTCATTCTACTTCTTTGCTTGCTTTATATAAAGCGATGAACTCAGATTCCATAGTGCATCTAGCTATGCATATTTGTTTAGTAGAGTTCCATGACATTGCTACTCCTACGAGGGTAAAGACGTAACCACTTGTTAATTTTGATTCCTCTAAATCTGAAATACAGTTTGCATTACTATGTCCTTCTAAGACGGTAAAATATTTTCCATAATGTAAGGAACAATTTGCGGTATTCTTTAAGTATCTCAACATTCCCATTAATGCTTTCCAGTATTCCTTCCCTGGATTACTTGTGTACCTACTCAGTCGACTTACTGCATAAGCAATATTTGGTCTTGTGCAATTTATTAGATACATTAGACAAACTATTACACAAGAGTATTCCATTGTATTACACTCTTATTAGTGTTTTATGCAGAACTTTCGATGGTATAAAAGGTGTTATTACTCCTTTGATTCCATGATCTTGGAATTTTTCAATCACTTTGTCTACATAGTGTGATTGAGATAATTCAATTCTCTTAGGTGTTTTTATTATTTGATTCCCAAATTAATGTCTACTGCTGCTAAGTCTTTTATGTCGAAGTTGTTAATTAGCATCATCTTAATGGTTTCTATAACCTTAATTTTAGGAGCAAAGATTAGCATATTGTCCACATATAGACAAATGATCACATATAATTGTTATCCTACCTTTTGGGAAGGCCGTGGCACCAAGAACTTGACTAAAAACCAAGGGCAGTTCTTCCTGGAGATCGGTTGTACATAGGTCTACTATGGATGTCGGTAAATTTTTTCCGAGTTCGGATCGAGCTGCAATTGATATGACTTGACAAGCAAAGCTAAGAAAGCCAACATCCTAAATTCCAAGTCAATCGGAGTTTGTATGCTCAAGATATTGATGGATCACGGTTAAGAAATCCAAAATTGCATCGATCATAACTTGAGATCTACAGGTCCAAATGCCACCAAATTTGGACAGGAGACGACTAGCAACCTAAGGAAGGCTCACGCCAAATTTCAGCTCAATCGGAGCAAATCTTGATCGATTCGAAGTTGAGTTCGAATCGATATGGACCAACTTGCATCGATCATATCTCGAGATCTACAAGTCCAAATGCTATGAAATTTTCACAGTAGCTTACTGGCAACCTAAGGAATTTCCATGCCAAATTTCAGCTCCATCGGAGCAATTCTTTATCGATTCGAAGTTGAGTTCGAATCGATCACGGGCCAACTTGCATCGATCATATCTCGAGATCTATAAGTCCAAATGCTATGAAATTTTCAGAGGAGCTTACATATGACCTGAGGAATGTTTATGCCAAATTTCAGCTCAATCGGAGCAAATCTTGATCAATTCGAAGTTGAGTTCGAATCGATCCTGAAGTGGGCCCGGATTTCCAAAAAGAGGGCATGTGGGCCCCCTCACGTACCAGAACTGGTCTCCCCTCAATTTAGGCAAAATATCAGCCTCCTACACCTATAAATAGAGCCCCTGGTCATTCAGAAAAGGGGTCGGATAATTCTAAGAGCTAAAGAGCGCCCAGACTCTGCCAGATTTACTCTGAATCACCACTGCTTCCTTAGATTCAGACATAGCTCAGAAAATCAGTTGTAATACAACATACGAAATTGTAATCTTCAAGTATCGAGCAATAAAATCATCAAACTTCATAGTGGACGTAGGCAAATCGCCGAACCACTCTAAATCGCTTGTCTTTGCAATTTACATTTCTGTTATTTGAAGTTTTTGTTAGATAATCCTCAGTTTTAATTTTCATTCTTCACGTTTATCTCTTCAAAAACTTCCGAAGAGTGTTGTGTCCATTTTTGGTACAAACACTTTGGTGCTTTCACTGAGAAAAAACCAAGTTTTTTCTCCTGCTCGTTGGATCTACTACCGTCGTTGGATTGCAAAAATCTAAGGAGGAGATCCAGATCTTCCATTTAGTGGTTTCTTCTATTCTATTCAGATTGCTCCAGATCTAAGAGGAACTACATTCATCATGAATTCCATACCCATATTTTCGAATCCAGAAAAAATGCAATTTTTCGTATCCATGAAAATATGGTGATTTTCGTATCCATGTCTTCGAATCCATGAAAATATGGTGATTTTCATATCCATGTATTTGTTTCCAGAAAGTATGGTGATTTTCGTATCCATGTCTTCGAATCCATGAAAATATGGTGATTTTCGTATCCATGTCTTCGAATCCATGAAAATATGATGTTTTTCGTATCAATAATCTTCGTATCCATGAGATGGATGCTCTACTTCGTATCCATGAGATGGATGTTGTACTTCGTATCCATGAGATGGATGTTGTACTTCGTATCCATGAGATGGAGGCTGTACTTCGTATCCATGAGATGGATGATGTACTTCGTATCCATGAGATGGAGGCTCTACTTCGTATCCATAAGATGGATGCTGTACTTCGTATCCATGAGATGGAGGCTGTACTTCGTATCCATGAGATGGATGCTCTACTTCGTATCCATGAGATGGAAGCTGTACTTCGTATCCATGAGATGGATGCTCTACTTCGTATCCATGAGATGGAAGCTGTACTTCGTATCCATCAGGAAGCAATACTTCGTATCCATCCATCTGCCTCCAATTCGTATCGATACTCACAGGTACTTCGTATCCATCCATCTGCCTCCAATTCGTATCGATACTCACAGGTACTTCGTATCCATCCATCTGCCTCCAATTTGTATCGATACTCACATGCAGTTCGTATCCATCCATCTGCATCTAATTCGTATCGATCGACAGATACCACTTTCGTATCGATCTAGCCATGCGCACTTCGTATCGATACGAAGACGAGCGCATCTGATGGATTCGAACAAGAACGATACGAAGAAGGACTTTTTCAGGTTGCTTGATGGATACGAACAAGGGTGGAACGATACGAAATTTAAAAAAATTTATTTTTCGGGTACGACCCGAACCCTAGCCGCAGCGCAGGGCACCCGCATTGTCATTTCAATCACCAATTTAGTGAAGGAACATTCCATCCGTGCTTCTAATTGTTCCATGACTGAACAAGACATAGGAGATCACAACAACAAATGTTGAGTTGCAATCAAGGAATGGGTAAAGAAATACTACTCAACCGTACTCCCAGAGGCTGGAGAACCTAGCTAGTATGCCAAGAACTGGAGTTGATTAATATATCATGCTTTTAAGGTGGAATGCAACTCCCTCCAATTGATCAGCTTTTAAACTCCCGAATTGACAACTATGGTACAATGGCTAATATGACGACTCCCCGACATCGTCTATTCTTCCAACTCAAAACATAGCTGGTCACCGCTGAACCATTTGCGTTAGACTTCCAACCGAGAAGGGCTGGAATGAAGTGCAATAGCGAGCATACGACGCTGCCTCACTTATCAATGAGATTTGACTTGATCTGATCTCTTTTGAATTATTTCCAATTCAATTTCATTTACATTGCAAAATATGACCTGCTTGAATTAAACTACTTGCAAATGATGCAGGTAACCGAGTACTTAAGATTGAGTGCAAAACAACCTCCGCGGACTATGATCAAATCATTGAGGTATCATCATGACGATCATGATTCAACCACTCATCGGCTACTATACGCCCCTGACTGGGGGCAAGGCATCAAAGCGGAAGAGACCGACTAGGTCAGGACTCTAGTACAAAGTGGATACAACCGACCATCCACTCATCCGCCTATGCAATTTAATTAGGAGATGTAAGAAAGACTTGGGGTGATATATCCCAATAATGTACTCTCCATCTCATACTTGAAGCTCGCCAAAATACTTACGCTTCTTCTGATGCCCGATAAAATCGGAATCACACAAAGGGTGGACGCAACGTCACCATCCATGCATCCAATCCTACATTAGACACTTGGGGTTATTTGAGAACACATGTTTAAAGTGGATATGATTTGGCCATTCACTCCCCAATTTGCATCCGTGATTAGGCAAAACAATCATGCCTTAAACCGACTTCATCAGGGTCCAACCCTCAATTCAAAGTCATCAACGACTGACTGTCTACTCACTAACCATCATGAGCTGTCATTTCAACTCTCTTCCTTAGCTCGATCGAAAGAATGCAAAGTATAAATTGGATATGAATCGACTGTCTGCTCTCCATTACTTGCACCCGACTTAAGGGAAAATATACAACTCAAAGTGGATGTAGTTCGACCATCCTTTCCTATGCTCGAGCACAAAGCTTGCCAGAACACTAATCTTAGTCCTTAGGCTTAGAAAAAGTGGAATTCAAACGAACATGGATGTGATCCAACCGTCTATACTCTAAATCTCATCCTTCGTTGAGGGGTCTATAAGTGGAAGTTAATCGGGATCCCACCGATCACTCGCTAAGTGAAACACCGAGCTCAGGGACAAGCCATCACGTCAAGCTAAAATTGGGTTGATACACGACGATCCTTCCTTAACTCCGTACTCCCAGAGTGCGAGGCGGAGTATAAAAATTCCTTAACTCCGTACTCCCAGAGTGCGAGACGGAGTATAAACATTCCTTAACTCCGTACTCCCAGAGTGTGAGGCGGAGTATAAACATTCCTTAACTCCGTACTCCCAGAGTGCGAGGCGGAGTATAAACATTAATCAACTCCGTACTCCCGGAGTGCGAGACGGAGTATAAACATTCCTTAACTCCGTACTCCCAGAGTGCGAGGCGGAGTATAAACATTAATCAACTCCGAACTCCCAGAGTGCGAGTCGGAGTATAAACACTAACTCCAGATTCCCAGAGTGTGAACTGGAGTCTAAACATAAACCAACTCCGAACTCCCAGAGTGCGAGTCGGAGTATAAACACTAACTCCAGATTCCCAGAGTGTGAACTGGAGTATAAACATCAACAAACTCCAGACTCCGAGAGCGCGAGCTGGAGTATAAACAACTCTGAGATCCCAGAGTGTGAACCGGAATATAAACAACTGACTCCAAACTCCCAGAGCGTGAGCTGGAGTATAAGCATCAAACAAATGCGGCTTCGAGGAGGGTGGATCCGTCCGCCTAACGACTTCGACCGTATCTCAACCAAGTTACATCACTTGTTCCCGGAGTGCAAACACAAAAAAGGAAACTCATAATAGACGTAACAGACCGTCTAGTCAATAAACTCCAGACTCCCAGAGTGTGAACTGGAGTATAAACATCAACTGATTCTGATCCCCAAAGTGTGGCTACAAGAATAGACAAACGAATGAATGAGATTCGACCATTCATTCACCAACTCTGACCTGAACTCGACGTGAGGAGTGTAAACTCACTACAGGTGCAATTAGACCATCCACGAACTAACTCTGCTAACCCAAGACTGGGGGCAGAAGTGCAAATCACCGAAAGAAGAGAAAGATGACTCGCTACATCTCTAGCTTAGCATCCTTTACAGCTTAAGGAAACGACTACAGGGAGACCCTAATGCTAACTAATCAGAATGATGCCCGAAGTTCTGGGCAACCAATTATATCGTACCGCTGGATCGACGGGCAATATCGATCTGCACCTTTCACATCGTACCATTGAATCGACGGCCAATATCGGTCCTCTTCGTCTACAAGTCGATGTGACCTGAACTTCATCGAAACCTTTGACCAACAAGGCATGGATAAAAGAATAAACCATGAATGAGTGTGACTTGACCATTCATCCTACGTCGCCTTCCTTCGATCCGTCAGGAAGAGCATGAGACCAAATGAGCATGACATGACTGCATTTGAGCTAACTTTATCCCTAAATCTGACAGGAGAACGTAAATCGAGATGGACATGGTTGATCACCCAACTCCAAATGAATGCAATGTGACCATTCATTCATTGACTCTTACCATGATCCGACTTAAAGAGAAATTCAAAACAAGTGCAACCTAAACATCTGCACACTGATTCTTACCCTGGATTCAACAAGGGAAGCATCAATCCTGCTTTGGATCTGGCTGGACGATTCACTCTTCAGTTTTTGCCTAAAGTATGGCGATATAGACAGCGAAGTGAATGTCATTGACCGTCCAGAATCTAGCTTATGTCCGAATGTCAGCAAAGTAACAATGTATTCCTCCAAGAGGAAAGAACTATAACATAATACAGGATAGTCTTGACTCAGCCTTCCATCGGTTAACTCGATCCCGCGGTTCAATGGGATAGAATACAAAATTGAAGCGGACATTATCTACCATGCCACTTATCGAGATATTCCCCAGACTTGGGGGCACGAACAAGAAGATAAGATTAATGTGATTCAACCATTCATCAGTCAAACCTGGTTCTTAAAACTTGAACTACAGCATAGACACAGCTAGGACGAGACTAGACCGTCCACATAATGCATCCGCCAACCCGAGACAGGGGGCAAAAGATTAATTATCCGAGAGTTGACTATGACAGCTTGAACCTATGACCCATGCCTGATATTCATAACAACTCTAGCTTGCGACCGAAAGGATGCCTAGAGATAGAATCATTAGATTAATACCCGGACTTATGGGCAACTAATCATTACCCTGACCCTTCCAATGAGCAATGGATCGCAGGTACATTGAATGAAAAGCGCATCATTCAGAAACATAAGTAAATTCAATCTCAAAGCTGGAGCCAGCTATGTAGCAGCATACAGTACAAGGCTAAATTCTACTAATCCTTTGATTCAACATTCTTATAAGCCTGATCATTTACCATTGCAAATAAACACATGAGGCACCTACAACCCATCACGAGTATTGTAGATCAGATCACAACTCTGTGCAATGATGAAGAAAGAGTCAACTGTTTTACTTCAGGTGAATCTTGATGTGTTCGCTTGGACTCGATCTCATATATATATATATATATATGGACTCTCGCCAGCCATGAAGAACCCTGCATTTAATGTCGATCCGAGGCATGTCTCGGTGAACAAAAAACGATGCGACATGGATCCGAAGAGATCTGTTGCACTTAAAGAGGAGGCGAATCTGCTCAAAACCAGTGGGTTTATCCATGATGCCCTCCAACCAAAGTGAGTATCCAATCCTTTACTTATAAGAAAAACAAACAGAGAGTGGAGGACATACATCAACTACTCAGATTTGCATGGGATATGACAAAGCACGGCTTTCCACTTCCAATGATCGACCAACTGATGGACCTGACCATCATACATGAATTACTCACATCCATGGATGCAAACTCTAGATATAATCGGATACTGAAGCATGTCCTAGACCAGGAATACAACTGTCTCGTTATTGACCTGGGCCTATAGTGCTATGCTGAAATCCCTAAATTCGAACTTGAGAACGCTTATGCTACTTACCAAAGGACGATTAGCAGATCATTCAAAAATCATATCGGTCGATCGATGAAAGTAGATGTGGTTAATATGCTCGTGAGATCACGGCTATCAAACGACCATATCGATGACTTGACAGAGTTAGAGACACCCATGTACCGAGGACAACCAAGCAGATCTTAAAGATCGCTTAAAGAGACCTCCCATTTTACCCAAACCTTTGGATCATGAAGATTTATACATCAATTGGGCCGTGTCAACACATGCCATAAGCGTCGCAATGCTATATGAAGAGAAACGAATCCAAAGACCAGTATATGATGAAGGCTGACTATTGACAAGCTCACCCCGTTAACGTCCATATCAACCAACCGTTATGATAGTTCCAACAGCGGCCTTAGATGTCTGAAAGGATACTCGAATGAGATATCAAGCTAAGCCAATTTGATTTCACATATCTCCCTCGGAGAGCTCTCCATGATCAAACATTAGCATACTTCATATCTGAAGTCACTTCATCAGAAGATTATCCGAAGAATAGTAGAGAACCATCCAACCGATGGAGAACATACATAGATGGAACTTCCAATAATCGGCTTTTTTAACGTCGGAGTTGCGTTAATGACTACTGAGGAACGATCGATCTGCCACGCCCTCAAACTCAACTTCCCTGCAACAAATAACTAAGCTAAGTATGAAGCCTTGGCGCTCAAACTTACAAGAAAACTAGGAGTGGAAACTTTGCATATATTATGTGATTATTGGTTAGTAGTATACCGAGTCAGGGAAGATTATTCAACTAGGGGGGCAATATCTTGCTCCTCATCCTAGTTGGGTCCAAAAGCTACTAGTCGACTTCGACTATTACACCATTACACACATCCTCGGAGGACAAAATGAAAAACTAAGTCACTGGCCAAGCTAGCCAATTCCGGGGATGCGCGGCAAAAAGACTTTATCCCAGTTGAAATGCTTATTATTCCAAGCATTGACATATGAAGATCAACTAGATCTTAGAGATGGATCTAGGAGAAGAGTCATGGATGACTCCTATCAAAGATTATCCACAATCGGGGATTCTTATTAAATAAAGGAATAAGAAATGGCATATCCTCCGTGAAGCATCACTGCATGATTATGTCTGGATAGTTCGACTCCATCGATACAAAGCATTACTGTTGTATCCATCGATCCGAGACCCAATATTACGTGTCCATCGATACGAAGCATACATTCCAACATCTCAGATCGATCCAGGAGAGGATCGATACAAAGGAAGGACTTAAAACAACCATCGAGTGTTGTTACAACTCGAATTTCACATCGATCCAGGAGAGGATCACTACAAAACTAAATAAAAAAAACTTGACAACGACCCGTGAACGTGCAAACATTGACGGGAGTCAGGCTAAAATACATGTATGTATGACAGACTAACATTCAATTTTCCAAATTCACAGGAGTTGAATGCTCAACTGATGACAATTACAACAGTGAACGACAAATCGCTTGCAATCGACATTTAGTTACAACAATGCACTGCATGATCGTTGGCAGTTAACAAATCAGCATTTATATTACTGAAAATCAATCGAAAGTTACATCTTTTGACGAAAAGGGAGAAACTACTCAGCAAATCAGATAGAATTTCTTCAGAATGAAGGAGGCAGCATTTCAAAGCACGTTATGTTCACACAAGACGTACTTTGGGGGGCAAATGTTATCCCGCCTTTTGGCAAGACCGTGACACCAAGAACTTGACTAAAAACCAAGGGCAGTTCTTCCTGGAGATCGGTTGTACATAGGTCTACTATGGATGTCGGTAAATTTTTTCCGAGTTCGGATCGAGCTGCAATTGATATGACTTGACAAGCAAAGCTAAGAAAGCCAACATCCTAAATTCCAAGTCAATCGGAGTTCGTATGCTCAAGATATTGATGGATCACGGTTAAGAAATCCAAAATTGCATCGATCATAACTTGAGATCTACAAGTCCAAATGCCACCAAATTTGGACAGGAGCCGACTAGCAACCTAAGGAAGGCTCACGCCAAATTTCAGCTCAATCAGAGAAAATCTTGATCGATTCGAAGTTGAGTTCGAATCGATATGGACCAACTTGCATCGATCATATCTCGAGATCTACAAGTCCAAATGCTATGAAATTTTCACAGTAGCTTATTTGCAACCTAAGGAATTTCCATGCCAAATTTTAGCTCCATCGGAGCAATTCTTGATCGATTCGAAGTTGAGTTCGAATCGATCACGGGCCAACTTGCATCGATCATATCTCGAGATCTATAAGTCCAAATGCTATGAAATTTTCAGAGGAGCTTACATATGACCTAAGGAATGTTCATGCCAAATTTCAGCTCAATCGGAGCAAATCTTGATCTATTCGAAGTTGAGTTCGAATCGATCCCGAAGTGGGCCCGGATTTCCAGAAAGCGGGCATGTGGGCCCCCTCACGTACCAGAACTTGTCTCCCCTCAATTTAGGCGAAATATCAGCCTCCTACACCTATAAATAGAGCCCCTGGTCATTCAGAAAAGAGGTCAGATAATTCTAAGAGCTAAAGAGTGCCCAGACTCTGCCAGATTTACTCTGAATCACCACTGCTTCCTTAGATTCAGACTTAGCTCAGAAAATCAGTTGTAATACAACATACGAAATTGTAATCTTCAAGTATCGAGCAATAAAATCATCAAACTTCATAGTGGACGTAGGCAAATCGCCGAACCACTCTAAATCGCTTGTCTTTGCAATTTACATTTCTGTTATTTGAAGTTTTTGTTAGATAATCCTCAGTTTTAATTTTCATTCTTCACGTTTATCTCTTCAAAAACTTCCGAAGAGTGTTGTGCCCATTTTTGGTACAAACAATAATTAACTAACTTGTTTGTAATAAACACGTTTATTTATACGAAAACCATTTTTCATCATGATATTATCAAATTTTGCATGCCATAGTTTTAGAGCTTATTCAATTCCATATAATGAATTTACTAATCTACAAACTTTGTTCTCATTTCCTTTTGAAACAAAACCTTCTGGTTGTTCCATGTATATCTCCTCATCGAGATCTCCATTTAAAAATGTTGTCTTTACATCCATTTGATGGATTTCTAAATTGTATATGGATGCTATTGCTATCAACATTCTTATAGAGGTCATTCATGTAATCGGTGAATAGGTACCAAAGAAGTCTACACCTTCATTTTAATGATATCCTTTGGCTACTAATCTAGCTTTATATTTGTAAATAGAACCATCTAGTTTCATCTTTTCTTGAAAATCCATTTACAACCAATTAGTTTATTCCAAGTAGGATTCCAGCTTTTTCCCAAGTTTTATTACTTAGAATTGAATCGATCTCACTTTTGATTGCTTCTTTCCACCAGGAAGATTCAGAAGATGAAACCGCTTCTTTGTACATTTAAGGTTCGTGTTCTAGTTCTAACACGTATGTTAGAAATTTTATAATAACCCGCACCTCTTAACACACCGATCCAAAGCCTAGAGTGACTTTCGGACTTATGCCATGCAAAGAAATACGAGCCGTTGGGTTTTTAAAACATTATAGGGCATATTTTTAAGGGTAAGTTCAAAGACATTCAATGCTTTCAGATCTCACAGCGGAAGGAAATAAAGTATAAGTACTGAAAAATAGACATTACAGAAAATAGCCTCCAAAATACTTTATTTGTCATATATATTGTTTCAAAGTACAATATATATTTTACAGATTTTTAATACAGTAAGTAACTACATGATAGATAGCAAGGAATATGAGAACTCCAATGTAAAGCTCTTTTCTCCACGTACTATGCCCAATCACCTGCTAACATGTCATTCTGTAGTGGGGAAAATGAAAAGGAGGGAGTGGGTTAGACAAAAGTCTGGTGAATGAGTACAGGTTTGATATGTGATGATCATATACAGTTACTTTAATACTACTCTAGATGATAGAGGGGTGTCCGTGAATTCCTAAGGTCCACTACCTAAGGGTTCTTGTCAAATACATTCCTACACTATAATTTGTGTAGTTGCAATGGATTGAACTAAGGATCAAATCTCACATCAAATGATCGGCCATCGCTCCTAGAGCTACTCAATGTAAACCAAGCTGCTAGGCTACTAAAATATGAAAACACAGCTACAACACTACTAAATGTGAAAACATCACCCTTAGCTACTAACCATGAAAACACCGCCACTAGGCTACCGTGGGACTAAATTCCACTACTATCACCGCCACCAGGCTACTGGGAACTGATTCCCTTTCACTATGCCTGGAGAGGAAGAATCCAAGATGCTGGCTCATCGGTATGTCTCATTGTCTACATCTGCTTCGACCTCTCGATCGTAGTGTTGGCCTCTTATTGCATGCTTCCGGTCTTCCATTTGAACTGTTTAACGTGCATCAGAAATCATGCATACATGGACCTCCCATTGTATCAGACCCACTCCATCAGGCATCCAAGCCAATGCTGCATTCCCACCATCAGAACCTCTTCTAGATACCATTTGCGAAAATACATCGTCTCTAGTTGATTACTCGATCCGAAATTAGGTAAAAAAATATTTACCCAACACCACAATGACGTAGCGTCCGCTCCTAGGGAACTAGCTTCCCTACAAGTCCTAACATGCATCCAATTGCCCTTAAATAGGCCCCCAACGGTTAAGGTTTATACATATTTATATTTGTAAAATTGGGCCTTAGGTCGAGGTCCAATTTGGAAATTTTCTTCAGCAACAGTCAATCATTGTTCCTCTTCGATCGACCGCTACCAATGGATCACTAAGGGTCTAGGGTCGACCATTCATGAAAAAAAATGTTTTCTACGATTTTTAATTATCGATTTTTGTTTTTTCTTTAATGGCATGTTGTTGATAGATATTAGACTTTAATTACTAAATAATCAGTTCATATCCCAATTAGCAATTCAATTTGGGTTTTAGGGTTGCAAGTTTAACTAAAAAAGGGTTCATACATCAAATTTCAAGTTTGACGGTTTACAGTGCTTCAATTCTAGTCGAGTTTGCATATTCAAATTAGGGTTTTACATAGTTCAATTTAGACTTCTCGCACCCTAAATCAATTAAAATAGTTTGAATCTAACAGTAATAGTTATCTTATTAAAACAGTTCCCACTCACCTCAAGCCTAAGCTCTTCCTATTTGCTTTGCTTTAGAATCGCCTCTCCGTAGGCTAGCCTCGCCTGCTCGACCTAGATCCAATTACTTGTATTCATCTAGGTTTATTTTATTTTGAATTTTGAAGAAGATTTGGGGTTAGAAGAGAGGTTGGATTTTGGCTGCATCTCATTACAGTAAATGTTATGTGAGAGTTAGGGCCAGTCGACCCCTATAGGTCGAGCATTTAAGTATAAGTGTGATATCCCGGAATTTTTGGCAATATCAATTTAATAATCTGTATAAATTTTTTTTATTGATTTGATAATATTTGTTAATAAGGTTTGAATTGATTTAATAACCTTCTTTTAAATAAATATATAACTGATAATTTATTTTTTAAAAGCTAATAAATTGTTTTCTATTTATAATATATATATATTTGTATATATTGTAAATAGATAAGCTTTGTTTTAAATTTAATAAATAAAGGCATGTTTTCTAATTTTAATATTTTTGGTAATTTGGAAATTTGATTTAATTTAATATTAAATAAATAACCATATGATTTTAAAATACTCAAGATAAAAGTTTATTTGTTTAAAATGATTTTAGCATAAGTTTAGATTTAAACAAGAAAGGTTGTTTTGTTCTTTTTAAATATAGTTTGATTAAACAAGTAATTTATTAATAAAAAGATAATTTCTTTTATAAATTATTTCAATTTAACAATGATTTATATTTTAAACAATATTAGTAATGTAATATCTTTACAAATGGTTTTTTTTTATAGAAATTGTTATTTTAAATTTATTTATAAAGGGAAGCTATGATTTGAAGATTTTAAAATTTAGTCTTTCAAAAATATTTAAAATAAAATAAACCTTATTAATATTAAACATAAGTATAAATAAATAAATAAATAATAATAGTAGACTAAGTATTTAATAGTTTAAGTTTAAAAATAAAAGAGAAATAAAAGTAAACACATGACATAAATTCTAACATCATGTTAATATAGAAACTTATTTATATTGCAAAGCATAAGACTAAAGCAAGGCAAGAAAAAAATGAACTCTTGAGTTAATTATGGAAACACATGTTTGCAAGGCAGTAAGACAAAGAAGGAAAATATATTCATGTTGTACAGGAAATGAGTGGATAAGCATAAGTACATACGAAATAAAGAAAGATGAGTATATGTAGACATGGAGGACAACTTCATTAATGCTATTATCTCTAAGTACAAGCAAAATCTTATCAGCCTCTTAGAGTAGAAAAAAATCTCTGACCAAAAATTAATAAAGCTTGTACCAGTAAAATAATATCACCTGTAAACATTGATCTGTTTATCAACCTTTTTCATTTCATTTCGTTTACAAAAGAAAACTTAGCATTCCAGAAAAGACATTAACTACTGAAGCTTATTTTCAACTCAAAACAAATATGAAGATCAAAATAAAAAGAGTTCCAGTTAGCATCTTTCAAAGGCCTGTTTTCAAACAAAGGAGCTATGTTCATCTTTTCAAAACAGTGAGTAACATCACACTTTTAAAAGCTTTAATTTGATTTTGGTTGCATGTTAAGTTCTGGAATGTATGTGTTTTTGTGTGAATATATATGTTTGGTGAATTTTCTGCATATATATGGATGTGTGGATATGTGTGTCTGTTTATTTCCTGTATCATCTCTGTTACCAGTTTTTCAAGCTCAAGACTTATTCTAAAATCATTATCTCTTGATCCAATCTATGTTTGGATTTAAGTATTAAACAAAACTTGTTTGTTTGATCATAGAGTAGGTTTAAGAAATTTAATTAAGTTATATAAATTTGAAATGGTTCTGGAAATCCAAAAAGACAGTAATACTTAAGTTTTGTTAAAATTTCAAACATACCAATTTATTGTTTCAGGCTTAGGATCGGAGACATTAACCAAAAACTTGATTTTTAAAAGAGGAATCAAATCATTTAGTTGAGTTTCTAGCTTGCATTGCTGGGTTGAACAGAAAATGGGAATTGGGTAGTTTCTAATGATCTCGTTAGTTTGGGAGGTCGTGATTCTTTCTGGAGGAAGAAGAGTTGTCAGTGACTAAGGGAAAATGGTAGAAGTGATGACAGATCACGGTGGAGGTGGTGGTTGTCTTTTCTTTTCTGGAACCCTAGTTTGACTAGGTGAGGTAGTTCGATCAACCACGGGTTCGAGGATGGATCGAGTGCTACTAGGTTTTGGGGGATGGTAGCTTGAACGTAGACGTAGACGTAGACTTGGCCGGAGTTTCAGAGGTGATGGTGGTCGGAGGATCGTGGACAAGGCGATGAGAGGTTTTGGTTGTGGTGTTCCTGATTTCATTCCAGGTCTGGATTGAAACTCGAATTCAATTTCGAGTTGGTGGTCATGATCGGATGAGCGTGATGGGTTGCGTGGATGTTTTCCGATGTGATGAAGTCGTCGGTGATGATTGGAGTTGGATGGAACCTCCGTGCATGTGCACAGTGCACGTCTGTTTCCTGGTGATGGTTATTTTCGATGGTAGTGTACTCGAGAGTTCTCGAGTAATTGGATGTTTTGCTCGAAGAAATGAAGGGTTCGACTCGAAGCGTTTTTGGGTAGGCTCGGGTAGTTGTTATGTTACAGATTTTAAAACCTGTCTGGTTTTCAGATTTTAAAAAAGATTTAAAATTTGGAAACAGGATTTTAAACAAAGTTTAAAGTCAAATTTTTAGATATGGATTCAAATCTAAATTTGAATCCAGTTTTGAAATAAATTAAGTTTTATAAAAACTCAAATATTTAAACAACTTTAAATGTTAAAGTATATTTTTAAATGATTTGAATTTTAAAATGAATTTGGTTTAAACTCTTATAAATTTCTTTTATAAGAAAAGTATTTCTTTAACATGTGATTTAAAAGGTTTTTAAATTATTTTAAAAAAAATTGTTAAAGATAAATTTGTATTCATTTTAAATCTTAAATCTAAAATGAAATTTGAAAGTAAATTTAAAAGCAAATTGTTTTAATTGCTTTGTTAATGCTAATTTAATCATTAATAAGAAATGGTTTTATTTTAAAGTTAATTAAGATTTAAAGATTTGGATTCATTAAATTATTAAGATAATTAAAAATGGATAATTAATTAATTAAATTAATTAATGATATGGATGATTAATGAAGTAATTAAGAGTTTTTAAATAAATTAATTAAAGTTTAAGTTAATTAATTAGGAATAATTAATTTGGAATTAAGGATCATTAAATTGATAAGATTAGATTTTAAATTAATGATTAAATATTAATTAATCAAGTAATTAAAGATTAATTACGTTATAGTTAAAACTTAAATTAATTAAATAATTAGAGGTTAATTAATTGGTTATTAAGGATAAATAAATTTGTAATTAATATTACTTAATCTAAGTTTAATTACTTTAGAAAAGTAATTAAAGGATTGTAAATAGTTAATGAAGGTCATTAACTTAAGATTGTTAAATAATTAATTAATGTGATAAATTTTAATAATTAATTAGATTAATTAATTAAGGATAATCATTTATGAAATGGAATAAGTATAATTAACTAATGGAAGTAATTTGAGTATAATTACTTGGTGTAATTGATGCAGCAGCGGATAACTGAAATGGATGATACAGCGAAAGTAGGAATCGGTGGATTGAAGAATACCAAAGGCCCAAATCCGTTGATCCAAAGATGCCGGATTCTAGCTATCTTCGTCACGTTGATCGCGCATGATACCGTGAAAGAAGATCTGCAATTCTTCAGACGTTGATCAAGCGCACTTGATACCGTGAATTGGCTTCTACAATCGTTGATCCGAGCGCACTCGAATGCCGAAAGAGGAGATAGGAGATTACACTCAACTACCAATTTAAGAAGTGGCACAAAGCACACAAACAATTTTATTCAAAATCAACTAACTATTACAAATGACACCACCATCCCTATTTATAGGGTTACAACTCACACGACTCAACTCTGGACAACACTTAGGTCGTGAACGACCTAACACTTATTACAACATAGCGACACTAGTTACAACACAAGTACAGGTTACAACACATATTTACAACAACAACATACAAGAACGACTTACGACCTAAGAAAGTAATGCGGCATAAGTCAATCCAGCTTTAGGAACCCTTCACGCGACCTAATTAGGTCGTAGCTTCAGGAACTCTTCACGCGACCTAAGCTTGAGCGACCTAAAGAAGTGGTTTCTTGGAAATCTTCGAGCGACCTAAAGTTGAGCATCTCATGCGACTTAAGAATGAGCGACATATGAACTTTAGCGACCTAACTTCAAGCGGCATAAGAAAATCAGCTTTCAGCGACCTAAAGACTGCACGACTTAAGATAGGTCGTTCGCGACCTAAAACTTCTGGAGCGACAAATGGTCGAGCGACCTAAAATTCAGTAGCTGAAAAGAAGAGACGCGGCATAAGATCGAGCGACTTATAATCAATGCGACTTATCAAGCCTTGCGACCTAAACATGTAACGACCTAACATAGCTTCAGCGACATAGGAATCTTCGACTTAGGAATTTCAATGCAGTTGCTCGCGACCTATGGAGTAACGACCTATCAACTTGAGCGACCTAAGTAGGTCGCTTGTGACTTAAGTCTAGTCCGGAAATGTTAGATCGCTTCGTACCTTGCCATGCTTCAATTCCCCTTTGTTCCTCGTTAGGTCGTATAACCCCACTTGTAAGGTCGCTTGGTCGAACTATCATCATACTAGGTCGCGGCCGACCTAAATCTAATGCTTTGGTGCTTAAAGTGTTACCTCGCGAGCGACCTTCACTAGGTCGTGAGTGACCTAAGTTCCGCAACTTATGGAATTTCATGAATTCTGGAGCAGCTTCGATCTCGTGACATTGGTGCGCTGCATCATACTCCCCTGATTGAAAAGAATTCGTCCCGAATTCATTTTCTTTCCTTCTCCGAGACGCTGTCTTCCATTCATTATCTGGTCTGATGTGGCTCTGGTGATAACCACTCTTGTGATTGATCTTGTCTTGACTCTTTGATGATATAGCTCGACATAAAGAACGCATGGCAATAAGCAGACGCGGCATTAGACAAGCGGCATAAGGAAGTGATCTGAGGGAGATGACATATGAAAAAGTGTGGAATGAACTAAGCACTAGGTGCCAGCTCCAATTCATGTAGCACAGAACTTCATAAGAATAGTGTTGTATACCATATTGCTTGTGCCAATAGGAAGATGTGATATAGAACCAAAACGTGTCAAAAATGTGAGACGATATAAGGAAGTTTAAAATCACGGAACGACTTAGGAAATCACGACCGAAAAAGTATGAGGACTCATGCTCAGGTTCTCGTCTTTCCTGATGTCGTTCAGATGTGTCATCATTTAGAATCTTCCCTTGATGTGTTGCATCCATTTCCCCTGACTGAAATGAATTCCCACTCGCTTTTCCTTTAACATGTTTATTTTCATGAAACGATTCCAAGCAATTGACGTTGATAACGTCAGCAGTGCGGACATGATCAGGCAATTCCAACTGACAATCATTCTCTCCATCTTGTCTTTTCAACTCTTCCTGTTCTTTCAGATTCTGAAGATCATATGATCCCTATAGTAGAATAGCATCTGGTACTAGTTCAGTGTGAAGTTGAATGTCCTGTAGTGGTGGTAACTCTTCGGGTAGTTTCTCAGGATATTCGACTTCAGACTCATTGAATTCTGACCCAACTTCCTCGAAAACCTCAAGATCTTTACTCGTTCCTTGCTCGGTCAACACAAGCAATTCATTTCTAATTTCTACAGACTCTTCCAAAAATACAAAATTAGTCCCTTCAAGTAGTTCCTCAGACATCTCATCTTCACATTCCTCAAATACTTCAATCTCTTTGGGATTCTCAAAATCAGAACTTTCTCCAGATTCAATCAAAGTTGATAATTCATCAC
The DNA here is from genome assembly GCA_030737815.1 of Allium fistulosum. Taxonomy (NCBI): domain Eukaryota; kingdom Viridiplantae; phylum Streptophyta; class Magnoliopsida; order Asparagales; family Amaryllidaceae; genus Allium; species Allium fistulosum. The sequence continues at coordinate 908,742,969 of CM060903.1, forward strand.
TATCTTTCATTTTATTGACGAGCTCTTTCAAAGACAATAAACTCTTTGATTCTTCCTTCTCTTCTGTTTCACTTTCACTTTGTTCGGGCTTCTCGGAGATTATGGAATTATCACTTAGCGGCCTCTCGTCCATAAGCTCAGGTGTTAAATAAGAATCCTCCATCATCAAGTAATTTCCCTCAACTCCGAACACAATTTCTTCTTCCATACTATCGACATCAATCTTCGGCGGTGAAGAATATTCAACTTCTACATCCACATACTTTGACTCAATTTCTTCATCATCATCAAATTTCGGCGGTTGATAAAAGTCAAATTCAGCAGTCCTCCTCAACAAGTTACATCCTTCATCTCCTGACAAAACTCCTTCATCGTTGTCAAATTTCGGTGGTAATTCTTCGAACGATTCTGTAGGACCGACCTCTTCAAACTCTTCTAACATTGGTTTAACCTCCTCAGGAGTTTTAAGCTCTTTACTTGCCTCATACCTAACCAATGATTCAGCACTACCTTCCGCTTCTTCAACACTCTCGCTGAAAGATAACGGATTAGTCGGTTCCTCTTCCCTTTCTGGTTCACTTTCAGTAGAATCATCCACATCCTCGTTTTCACATTCTTCGAAAACTAAGGCTTTCATCTTGGCCTCTGTACATTCATTACTTCTAAGGCCAGACTCCTGATAATGATAGCGCTTAATTCGGTCATCAACATTTGTCTTCGTGATTTCATGTACAACTGGTTTGTTGACTCTCTTAGAAACATTTATACTGCAATTAACGCCTTTATTCTGATTGCTGGGGATGGTAACCACACCCTTTCCTCGACTCCCTTGACTCAACTTCTGCAACTGTTGGTTCACACGAGTTTGATAATTATAGGGTAAGAAATTTGCCTTCATCATCCTTTTCATCTTATCCCACGTGACAACTTTGGATTTCCTCATTCTCTCTCTGGTTGATTTAGTTTGTTGCCACCAATCCATAGCTCTTCCTTTCAATCTGGTAGCAACTAACTTAACTTGACGATCCTCGGACACGTTGTTGAGTTTAAAAATCTTTTCAACCGTTGATAACAAATCCAAGAATTCCTCTGCTTGTAGACCACCTCGGAATTCTAGAATCTCCATATCCTTCCTTGATTCTCGTGTATGACCATTCTCTTCAACATTCCTATATCGATTTTGCCCTTGACCTGGATATCGAAAGTGAACACTATCACCATAACTATCTTCTTCAAACTTAGATGAGCTTCGATGTCGATTCTAAACATTGACTCTTCTATGACCATGCACGTCCTCTCTACTTCTTCTTTCCTCTACTCGACACCTTTCATAATCACAATATGGTTCATGTTCGTAACCACGATAAGCTCTTCTTTTTTCATCCTAATAATCACGATTGTCTCGAACTCCACGATCTCGATTTATCGACAAAGATGATTCTCTTCTTTCTCTATCATAATGTGGCGACACTCTCCTTTGATTTCGATTCATGTCAGACTTCATTCTCTCCACTCTCTCGAAACCCTGACTGAACCTTTCATCGATGCGTTGTTCCATATGTTCAGCATCTTCTCTCCCATACAAATTTGCAACATTATGATAATGGTTAACACTTCTCGGATGCATGATCAAATCTTCAATAGATCCAAACACGAACTTCACTTTGACCCAAAAATTCTCGAATCAAACTTCCCATTTGTTTGAAATCTCACGAACACCCCAAATAAACAAACAACTTAATTTGAACTCCAAAACTTCAAATCTTTAACTCGGCCTTGATCTACAAAGTGATGCACGGCTTCTTCACTAAGCTCGGATCTACACTTCAACACTTCAACTCTCGGCCTTGACTTTCAAATAAACAAACTATGCACGGCTCAAACACTTCACGCCCTTCGACTAGCTCGGCCTAAACTCAATTGGCTCGGCTTGAACTTCTTCAATAGAAATTGGCTCCAAGACTCGGCTTAGCTATGATTGGCTAAGTCTAGCTCTGATACCAAATGATGCAGCAACGGATAACTGAAATGGATGATACAGTGAAAGTTGGAATCGGTGGATTGAAGAATACCAAAGGCCCAAATCCGTTGATCCAAAGATGCCGGATTCTAGCTATCTTCGTCACGTTGATCGCGCACGATACCGTGAAAGAAGATCTGCAATTCTTCAGACGTTGATCAAGCATACTTGATACCGTGAATTGGCTTCTACAATCGTTGATCCGAGCGCACTCGAATGCCGAAAGAGGAGATAGGAGAATACACTCAACTACCAATTTAAGAAGTGGCACAAAGCACACAAACAAGTTTTATTCAAAATCAACTAACTATTACAAATGACACCACCATCCCTATTTATAGGGTTACAACTCACACGACTCAACTCTGGACAACACTTAGGTCGTGAACGACCTAACACTTATTACAACATAGCGACACTAGTTACAACACAAGTATAGGTTACAACACATATTTACAACAACAACATACAAGACCGACTTACGACCTAAGAAAGTAATGCGGCATAAGTCAATCCAGCTTTAGGAACCCTTCACGCGACCTAATTAGGTCGTAGCTTCAGGAACTCTTCACGCGACCTAAGCTTGAGCGACCTAAAGAAGTGGTTTCTTGGAAATCTTCGAGCGACCTAAAGTTGAGCATCTCATGCGACTTAAGAATGAGCGACATATGAACTTTAGCGACCTAACTTCAAGCGGCATAAGAAAATCAGCTTTCAGCGACCTAAAGACTGCCCGACTTAAGATAGGTCGTTCGCGACCTAAAACTTCTGGAGCGACAAATGGTCGAGCGACCTAAAATTCAGTAGCTGCAAAGAAGAGACGCGGCATAAGATCGAGCGACTTATAATCAATGCGACTTATCAAGCCTTGCGACCTAAACATGTAACGACCTAACATAGCTTCAGCGACATAGGAATCTTCGACTTAGGAATTTCAATGCAGTTGCTCGCGGCCTATGGAGTAACGACCTATCAACTTGAGCGACCTAAGTAGGTCGCTTGTGACTTAAGTCTGGTCCGGAAATGTTAAATCGCTTCGTACCTTGCCACGCTTCAATTCCCCTTTGTTCCTCGTTAGGTCGTATAACCCCACTTGTAAGGTCGCTTGGTCGAACTATCATCATACTAGGTCGCGGCCGACCTAAATCCAATGCTTTGGTGCTTAAAGTGTTACCTCACAAGCGACCTTCACTAGGTCGTGAGCGACCTAAGTTCCGCAACTTATGGAATTTCATGAATTTTGGGGCAGCTTCGATCTCGTGACATTGGTGCGCTGCATCAGTAATTAATCAAGGGATTAATTAAGATAATTAATTAAGGAGTAATTAATTTATTTAATGAAGTAATTAAGGGTAGTTAATTACTAAATGGGATTAATCAAGAGTGATTAATAAATGTGGTTTAATTAAAGATTGATTTCTTAATGTAATTAATTTAAATAAAATAATTAATTAAAAATGTAATTAGGGATCATTAATTTATATAATTAATGATGTAATTAAGGGTTGATTAATTAAAACTAATTAATCAATAATAAGTGATTTTGAGAAATAAATTAATTGTAATTAATTAAGGATTAATGTAATTAATTATAGTTAATTAATTAATAAAGTAATTAAAGATTAATTACTGTATTTGGGTAAGGATAATTAATTTGTGAAATTTATTAAAGGATAATTACTTGAATGTAATTAAAGGATAATTAAATCAAGGATGATTAATTAAGATGGAAATTAGAGAATGATTAATTAATTGATTTGAAATTAATTAATGGTTAAGTAAGCAGGATTTATAGAATGAAGTAATTAATTTAATTTACTTTAAATTAATTAGAGATAAAGTAATTAATTTAATTCATTTTAAATTAATTATAATGGTGTGATTATTAATCCTTGCTTATGTATGATGGATGATATTGATTTACTTGAATGATTTGAAATCTCTGATATGAGATAAGTAATGTTGTGTGATATGAATTATCTATTCACGATGATATTGTGAATTATCTATCTGTGATATTATGAATTATCTATCTGTGTGTATATAGATAATAAAATTGAATTGTTTTAACTTTAAAACAACTTGGCCTTAAAAGATACGTTTTGGATTTCGATTAGACCAGGATCGGGTTTCCAGATTTGGATATCCGAAAACCACATCGGTCCAAATTAACGATAGGTCGTGAATCTCAAGTGAAGATGAAGATTCAGAGTGCAAGGGTTATTGTCGTTAACTCTGAGGATGATTCCAAAATGAGTGTAATGAGATAATGCCTTCGGTTTCGTTCGAACCCGGAACGAACTTGTATGGATTGAATGCTTTCAGAACATCGTCAGGTGGACGATGAGCATTCTAAGTGATGTGTTCTGATGAGGTAATCGTAGCCTCAAGCCTCATCAACCGGGAATAGCTAAAATAGGGGAGGTGCAGCAAGGCTTCGTGGGTAGCACCCACTTGAGAGCGAGATATACCCCTATCTAGATGTCCCTTTTTATTTTCGGCAGTGTGGGCAGTTTTGAGCTCCAACTGCTGGGGTTGTCTTGTTCGGGACTGTCCAGTAAGGGATGGTTCCGGCTTTGTGTTGCAGGGGATTTAGGGTGGATCCTCGGTACGCTGTTCTAGGCCAGGTACTGTGACGGGCGGTACCCCAGTAGCCCTGCCATTGTATGGAATCCAATCTCCAATAAGTGATCTCGGATTTGATTGTATTACCCACTTTGTTGGCTAGTATGCTGGAATTTAATCATGTAACAATTTCAGCTATTTCTTATTTATTTGAAAACCCTAGACCTATTATAATATCACTGAATTTCCTATCAAATGTTTGGTTAGCGTAAGGTAAAAACTTACCCATGTTTATGTGTAGGAAGTCTTACGTGATACCTTTGTTTCCAAAGGATTTTCAAAGTTAAGCAACTTTAACCTGTTACTCATACCAGACCCATGTCTGACCCGGAGTTTATTTCTGTTTTTCTTAAACTCTCGGGTACTCAAATTATTACGAGTAACCAAGGGATTCAGGTTAGCTTTGACGAATTGTGGAGGAGCAATGGAGCAGAAGGCTTCAGCGTTATAGATATGTTAGTGTTCCGCTGTGTTGGTATCTCTATGTTGTATCTATGTGTTGTATTTGAGTTGTATTAACTAGACAGGTGTTTATAACTGTCTAGTATGTGATGTATAATCTGTGTAACTCTGATTGATGTTGTATATTATGTAATATTTATGTGATTAATATAATTTATTCGTTCCGCTGTTGAGATTCTGATGTTGTTTCTTCTTTCTTCTCTATCTTTTCTCTTTTCTATCCCTTTCTTTCTTCATGATGATGCGACTTTCTGGTGATAGAAAGTTGGGTCGCTACAATAAGGGTCGACCGTTCATACTTTTTTTTCTCATCTTGTTTTTTGCTTTTATAATGCCCGTAACTTATCCGTACCAACTCCGATTACAAAGTGTTATATATGAAAATCGTCTAAAAATCGCTACGAATGCAATAATGCAAGTTTCTTAACCACGTTCGGATGTCTGTGGGAATTTTCATTTTAGTCCGTTTTTAATTAAATTTACTTTTCTTATTAAATTTTCATTTAAGTTTCTATTAGATTCTTGTTAAATTTTACGCAAACTCCGACTTTCTCCCCTTTAAAAGAGTTTCGTTCTCGAAATTTTAGAAGATGGAAAAAAATGTAACTTGTACACACAACAACCAATAGCTACAACCATCTACTCATCCATCATCTACTAGCAATCATTGTCCTTAGAAGTTTTTCTAATGCAATATGTGTGTGTGTATACAACGTGAAATGCACTTAAACCTATGCTAAAGCAAAAGTAGGCGGTCTACCGATCCAGTCGACCTCTTGTCATGCAAATGCTCATGCCATGCATCCAAATGTGTGCAACATCCTAAATAAGTATGCTTTTAATTCTACATTTATGCGCAAGCATTCCATCCATATGCATCCAAATTAGGTTTTCTGCAATTTTTAATGTCGATTTTGTTCGTTCTTTAATCGTATGTTGTTAACAAATATTAGACCCTACTTACTAAATAATCAGTTTATATCCCAATTGGCAATTCAATTTGGGATTCGTTGATTTAGGGTTTGCAAGTTTAACTGAAAAGGGTTCAGACATTAAATTTCAAGTTTGACGGTTTACAGTGCTTTAATTTTAGCCAAGTTTGCATATTCAAATTTAGGGTTTTACATAGTTCAATTTAGATTTATTGCACCCTAAATCGATTAAAATAGTTTGAATCTAATTGTAATAAGTATCTTATTAATTGTTCCCACTCACCTCAAGCCTAAGCTCTTCCTATTTGTTTTGCTTGAGAATCGCCTCTCTGTATGCTAGCTTCACCTGCTCCGTCTAGATCCAATTACTTGTATTCTTCTAGGTTAATTTTAATTTGGTTTTTGGAGAAGATCTGGGGTTAGAGGAGAGTTTGGATTTTGGTTGCATCTCATTATAATAAATGTTATATGAGAATTAAGGTTAGGTTAAGCTAGAATTTATAGGGTTTAGGAATGTGTTTAGGCTGTTGGATTTAGTCTAGAGAATATTTTGGATCATTAGGTATGGTCATCAAAAACTTAGCGATGAAGGAACGATTAAAGCCATCCATCCCAATGCACCAAGCTACACTCTTTCACATTGCAAGGTCAACCTAATAAGGCCCATGGTCGACCCCTATAGGTCGACCATTCAAGTATAAGGGTCGATCGTTCATACTTTTTTTCTCATCTTATTTTCTGATTTTCTAACGCTTGTAACTTCTCCGTAGTAACTCCGATTACGAAGTGTTATATATGATTATCGTCCAGAAAATCGCTACGAACACAATGATGTAAATTTAGTAGCCAAATTCGAATGTCTATGAAAATCATTTTTTAGTCCTTGATTTAATTAAATTTACTTTTCCTATTAAATTTCTGTTTAAATTTCTTTTAGATTCTTGTTAAATTTTACGTAAATTTCTTGGGTGTTACAAATTATGAACCAAATTTCATGGAAGTTCTTTCCCTTATGCTTCTTCTAGGTTCAATATCATCTTTATCACGATGAGTTTAAACTTTATGTGGTTCATCCCTTTCTTCTTTTGTCATTTTAGAGACATAAGTTCCATCATTCCTTTTGTGTGGGAACAAATCTTCAAAGAATGAGGCATCTCTTGACTCCATGATTGTATTTATACCGATGCCATTTATATTAGACTTGAAGACTAAAAATCTATAGGAGCTATTATTTTCGACGGGTCCTAGATAGTAACAGTCTATAATTTTTTTCCCAAGTTTGACCTTCTTGGGGGTAGTACTAGAAAGTTTGCCAAGCACCCCCATAGTTTGAGTTATTTGAAACTTGGTAGGTGTTTTTTCCATAATCTGTATGGAATTGTTCCTGCTTTGCTGTGAGGAACCCTATTTAGTATGTGATTAGACATATTTAAGGCTTCCCCCCATTAGTTCATTGGTAGGCCATAAGTAAAAAGCATGGAGTTAACTATGTCTTTTAATGTTCTATTCTTTCTCTTGGCAATACCATTTTGTTGTGGTGAATATGGGGCCGTCCTTTGATGAATTATGCCATTTTCTGCACATAATGGTTCAAATGGTGATTCATATTCTCCACCTCGATCTGATCTCAATATCTTGGTCTTTTTATAAAGTTGATTTTCTACTTCAGCTTTGTATTTTATAAAAGAGGTGATTGTTTCAAATTTACTATTCAAAAGATATACTTAGCAATATCGTGTATAATCATCAATAAATGTGATAAAGTACTTTTTCCTACCTCTTGTAGGTAATGAGTTAAAATCACATAGGTTGGTATGAACCATCTCTAATGGTTCGGTACTTTTATCAACAGTATGAAATGGTTTTTTGACCATTTTTGCTTCTACACATGCCTCGCATTTGTATTTTTTTCTACTTGAAATTAATCCTAAGTTTGCAAGTTTTTATTTTTTGGAAATTTATATGTCCTAATATATCATGACATAATAGAGTTTCACGCACAACCAAATACGAAAGTTCATTTTTATTCATTGCACATATGGTATTATTGCTAATTACGGCTACATTTGCCTTAAACGGTCCATCACATAAATATTCCATTAAATTCCAGCCTTAGACAAAACCATTTTGTCTGATTCAAAGACCATCCGGAATCCTTTCTTTGAAAGCATGGGTCCAGAGATTAGTTTCTTGCGAATTTATGGAACATGAAGTACTTCATTAATTTTAACAGTTTTTTCGAAACTGAACTTGAGAACGATGGTGTCGCTTCCTTCAATCATGGAAAGTGCAGAATTACGCATATAGAGTTTTTCTTCCTAATTGAACTTTTTGTAAGTGGCGAACATGGATTTGTCAGAACAGACATGACGAGTAGCACCTGTGTCTACCCACCGCCGTATAGAGGTCCGAATCAAGCAGCATTTCGTTACAACTTAAGAGAAATTTGAATCATCAACGTCCATGTTATCTACCACATTTTCTTCTGAATTATTTTCCTTCTTGTGTCTGCAATCTTTTGCGATGTGTCCTGTCTTTCCACAAAGCCAACACTGACCATTAAAAATTTTAGCTTGCTTATTTTCTCTGGATTTTTTTTCTACTGCTTTCCTCTTATGTGGGAAATTCTTCTTTTTATTATTGAAGTGTCCATTCTTCTTTGACCCTTATGTAACACATGCCTCCTTGCTTTTTGTTTGTGTAATTCCACGGTTATCTACCTCAATCTTCAATCTGACAATGAGATCTTCTATGGAAACCTCCTTCTTCTTGTGTTTCAGATAACTGCGGCAGTCTTTCCATGATGGGGGCAACTTGCCTATTATTGCTTCGATCAGGAATGACTCTCCAACCTTGTGTCCTTTTGATTTAGGTTCATGAATGATAAGCTGAAGTTCCTGTACTTGAGTAGTCACTAATTTGGAATCAACCTTCTTATAGTCCATGAATTTGTCGACTGTGTACTTCCTCATGTTAGCATTTTATGTCTTGTATTTGCTTGCAAGTGTAGTCCAGAGAGACTTTGTAATCTGATGAGGTTGATACATGTTGTACATCATCTTGTCCAAGCAGTTTAGAATGTAATTCCTGCACAAGGAATCTGAATGTTTCCATGCATCAACAGCCAGAAACGCATCTTTATGTGTTTCTTTAGTTTTGCCTAGTGCAAGCACAGGTTCATCCTCTTTGAGATAACTTTGCAGACCCAGGGTGGTTACGTAGAACAACATCTGACTTTGCCATGTTTGGAAATCATCACCATCTCCTTTGAACGGATCGTGTCAGTTGTAAGTAGCAGTTTTTGCTAATAACTCTACCGCTATCGTTTTAATTTTCAGTAAAACCTATAAAGTTTTAAGATATAGATTTTGAACTTATAGATAATTTGATTAGCAATAAAAACCCTGATATGCTATGCATAGATATGCATGGATATCGAATTACTGATCAAACAGTAAAGGAATTTTGCCCAAGGTCTGCCTTAACAATTTCCTTAAAACTTTATTTCAAAGCTTCCCAAGATATAACAACGAGTGCTTCTCGATATTGTAATGATTATGCTTTGATCCGTGATGCTCTCCTCCCTGACTTGAAAAAACACCGTTCAAAAATAGCTTTTTTTCCCAACAAAAAGATAGTTTCACACTAGACTCATCCAGGCCCGGATCGGTCGGTCGAACGAGCGAGCAACAGTGGTGTGCGCGTGTGTTTAGCCATGATCATCTACGTCCTCTCCCTCTCACATAATTCTCTGACCCAAAGGGCCTATTATGCTTTGTGAGAATTGAGTATATGAACATGTATATTGTTTTTAAGTTTGCTAACATGGGACATGTAGTATATTTCATTCATCTCATCAAGGAATTTGTTAACAGTTTTCTTGTCTTCCTAGAGCCTACACACCACTCTACTCGAATATTCCCCAACCTAACCTAAAGAAGGCCTAAAACCTTAGTTGTTTTCATTATTTCGATCATACCCTAATACCGACCCGAGTCTTCCCCTAGTTTGACCCCGGATGATAAACGAATTCAGAACAAAAATAATTAAGTTAGAAAATTTAACGTTTAAATAATAAATACCGGGACCCACTTGTCGACCCCCTTTATTAGGCAGGTCGACCAGTAGTGGTCGACCACCTTGAAGGTAGCGATCGACTAGTCTACTATAGACGGCTAGGGTTCGCCTTGGCCAAATAGCCTGGATTTAATATAATTAAATCTAACGGCCGTGGTTAATTAGAGTGCCTATAAATTCAGGCCTAACCCTCTCTTATCTTCTCATATTTTTCTGGAAACAGTAGCGAAGCTTTGTCATCTTCTCTTCTCCACTATTTTCTAAATTATAAAATATAATATATGTGTGTGTATTGGAGAAGAATTGAAGTCAAATAAGAGAAGAAGAGAAGCGAGTTAACACTACGCAATAACAAGGTTATATATATACATATATTTATATTTCCCTTCAACCTCAAATCTCTTCTCAGATCTGTAATTCTAATATATGTATATACCCTTTTTATACATATTTCTTGGAATAAGAAGGAAATGGAGTTGAATCAAAGGCTTTACTTTAGATATGGAGATTTGGAATGCTTTTAGAAGGTGAGTGGGAAATTTATAATTCGTCTATGATATTGAATCTATTACGTTGGTATACATTTGATTTTTATGCCTAAATGAATAAATATATGTTATGTGAATTACAGGCTAACATTGAATGTATTAAACATCATCTATATATTTTTGGGAGATCTGATTGAAATTATTGTTACACCTTGATCTGGTAATCGGTCCCAAAAGTTATAGATATGAATATTGATTAGATGTGAAAATTTTCCAGATCTGAAATTGGGTTATGGATTATTAGTAAGATTTTGATTATTACCCTAATTATGTTAAATTGGAGATTTCCCATAGTTTAATTTGGGAGAAGAACATCCGTTTGAGTTTTATAAATTTGTTTATGTTCCAAATTGCAAAGGAAATGCAGCGTTTGATTTAACAAAAAATATATGCAAATGAAAAGGAAGAGATGTGTAAAGTATATATTTATTATCCATAGTTTATGCTATCTATTCCAATAAAAAGAAAATAATCATTTCTTGTAATTTCAAACGAGGAAAATCTTTTCTTTTATTCTTGATCTTTTATTTTAAACTAATTTATGGAAATCACAACGGAGAACCTTCCTAAGAAATGTAATTTCAACAAATTAAATATAGAAAAGAATATTCTAGTTAAATATTTGTGGCTAGAATATATTTGGTAGAAGTAGGTTTTTATACATATTTATACACACTAATAAATACTTAACTAATATGATGATTTATGTGTAATGCTCGCTTAAAGTATTAGTTATACGAAGAAATAGGGTTGAATAATGAATAGGAAATGTGAGGAAAGTTTGGAAAGGTTGTAACCCCAATTAATGGGTGATAAATGTGAAATAGATTTGAGAGTTACCAATAATTAATAGGGTAAATGGATTAATGGGACTGATAAATAAAGTCGTTTGGTTAATAACTATGGAATAGTTAGAAAAGATTACTAATTGGAAATTAGTAAATATATATAAATGTCTTAGGAAATGCCCGTTAAGATGATATTCTTTATCATTGACAAATTGACATTTATGGAAGAAGCGAATAAAGGGGATTTATAGGTAATTGAATATTTAAGGTAAATTATATAGCCTTAAATAAATAAAAGGAGGTTAGTAAGCTAAGTCCAATATCCAATTTAGGATAATAAAAACTTAGCAATAATAAAGCCTAGGATAATATGGCTTAAGTTGGTAATGGCTAGAATAATTAATTGGACTTAGTAGGTTGGGATGCGAGGTCAGTAGAGTTTCACAACAGAAGTCTGCCCTTCACTCTGAGGCTACCAGCAGTTATGTACACTTTCTATTGATATGAGACATCTTTAAACATAGGACCCATAGAATAATTAATTGGGCTTAGAAGATTGGGATACGAGGTAAGTAAAGTGACACAATAGAAGTCTACCCTTCACTCAGAGGCTACCAGCAGTTGTGTATATTTATTACTGATGTGGGACATCACCAATCACATGACCCATGGGAAACAATTATAGTAATAATAGGATCTGCATAGGGACTAAAGGTATTAAGTGGTTGTTTGAGGGTCTGCCTCTTTCCTAATCAAAAAGTATTAAATGGTCTGAATTAATGATTAGGAGTGGTAGTGGATATCTTAGAAGGGTCCGCTTCGGGTTTTAGGTATTAAGTGACTGATATAGGGTATGCCTCTCTCCTATAACGAAGTATTAAGTGTCCCAGTGAGATTTCAAGCGATGACGGCTAGATAGTACTAATGAGGAGTCTGCCATTGGGGTTAGGTATTAACTGATAAAGGCCTACCTAGAATATAGATATTAAATAGTCAGGGGTCTACCAAGTCCTTAATAATAACGTATTAAATGGCTTGGGTAATGTCTCTCACATGGCTAAGACTTTAACGACGATAGATGCATTAGTAGTATGGCTATTATATACTATAAAGCCATAATTAGCGGTGAAAGGTCTTGGTAGCTAGGACCAATAGACCAACGAGGACGATGTTAGGAGTCCGCTGTGAGAAATGCGGATTATGGATCTTAAGGCTAGAATTAACACTAGAAGAGGGGTGAATAGTGTTTTAAGGAATTACTAATTCTTTTTGCGTTTATAATAATTTGAACACAAATGTATGCAATATTCAGACACAGATATGATCACAGAATCAAACATAGATGCAGATATAAAGTAAAAGCAATAAAGGAGAGAACACACCGGATTTTATATTGGTTCGGAGTTACCCTACATCCAGTCCTGCAACACAAGTACGGATTTCCTTTCAAAATCAATTCTTACAACTACACCCTCGATTTCAAGGCCACGAGGTACACCGCTCCAGATTCACAATCCTCTGGGTAGAGATACTTGATTTTACGGGCAACAAGTTCACCCGATTGATTTTCCAGGCTACTATCACACCTTTTCTCGCTCGATTGAATACAAATAAATCTATAACTCTGAATAGCACTGGGATCTTGTTGAGATAGTGATAGAGAATCAAACCAGAGATGATCTAGTTAGATTCAATGGTGATTTCGGCAGAGTAATGGTAAAAATGTATATAAAGAAATGTGGAAGAAGAAGAGGAGTAAAATCAGAGAAAATATGATTATAAATTCTTTTAAAACAACCCAAATTTATAGTAGAACAACAGCCATGTCCATTCGTGAAAGGATATGATGAATAGACACATCCTTTGAAATTCAAACTTTTGAAATAAACTGTCACCTTATCGACAAGGGGTCCTTGGGGTTGTCGACAAGCCTAAGTGATTTTTGATAAAAAAATTCTTTGAAAATAACTTCTATCTTGTATTAAAACTATTTTAAACTTTATAAATATACTTAACTATAGTTAAAATACATAAATAAGTATAGAGAATAATATTTTGGTATATATAAAATTTTACTATAATTTTATATTTAAATCTAAGTATAAATATTAAAAGTTAAATTTATTATAATTAAAAGATAGTTTAAAACCAAGGATAATTTGATATTGAAAATAAAGATTATTTTGAGGCTAAAAGTATTTTAAAACCAGGATAGATGTTTTTGATTTAAAAAGGAAGATTTTGAAATCATTTTGAAAACAAGATATAATTTTGTAAAACATTTGAATAAAAGTTAGTGGATACAAAACAATGTTCCACTAGATTTTTCGTAGGTTCCATCCTACTTAGGGTTCCATCCCTTTAACGGGCACGAAGTGGATTCCATTCCATGAATAAAATGGATTTTAAGATGTCAGTGCTTTTCTAGGAGTTTTAACAAAATTCCCAACTAAACTACTTATCTTGAAATCTTGAACTCTTGATAATCTTGATACTCATGAGTCTTGAATCTTGATATCTTCGATCTTGAGTTCATCAGTTCTTGAATCTCTATACTGTACAGTCTTCATTCTTTGGTACCTGTATATATATATCATTGCCTATACATATATATCTAAACAATAATGTTAGTATTTATATTTTATAATCTTCTTCTAAGGTTGTTGTCATCAAAACCAACTTCTCAGGTACTAACAATCTCCCCCTTTTTGATGATGACAACCTTTGTTTATAAAATATTACTTCTATCCTAATAACTCCCCCTAAAACTAATAACTCCCTCTTAATCTATGCCTAACTATCCTATTTTATACTTCTCCTCCTTTGTCATCAACAAAAACTAACTCCAAACTATATAACTCCCCCTTATTCTTGTACTAAAGTACCTGCATTAATAAAATATATAATGGAGTTTATAATAGATAGATTAAGAGATAATTATACTGATAGACATGATAACTAATCAAAGATCATATAAATATCAATGTGTATTTATACATATTATGTTTTGCACACCAATTATCAATCCACACCAAACCAAATCAAATCAAATCAATCCAAGCAATCAATTCAAATCAAACAAAGCAATCATATAAAATCAAACATTACGAGGAACTTCCACCCATCCTTCTTCTCCAAATATAGGGTCTACTTTAATGGCATCCCAATTTTCATTTTCATTGGTGAGAGAGACTGGAGGATGCGCTTCATTATCATCTTTGTGCAAGGAGGAAATCATCCATCGAATCGCATTGAAATGTTTTTCTTGCTCCTTGATCATCTGCATTTGACTAAACTCTAAGTGTCGCTGATTACGGAGAATGAAAGAAAGAATATTCTTGAAAGAATTAAGGGTTTCTTCAAGATTCTCGGTCAAACTATGAACTGGATCAGCCATATTTGAGTTTGTGAGAAGAATATAGATAGAGTAGATAAGAAATGATTTTGAGTGATGAATTCTGGAAGAAATATGTATTTATAGGTGTAGAAATTCATTTGAAATGAATAGACACAAGGTAGTTATTCAAATTTCAAATTTAAAATGAAAAGTCATTTCTGACCAGTACTTGTCGACAGGGGTCAATTAATTTTGATGACTCATTTTGATTTTGTGAATAATTGTGTATATATATATATATATTTATATAATATACTAACATTTATTCTGGAGATAAGATAAGCTAGATAACAGAAAAGTAATTCAATTTCATTTCATAATATAACGATACAATGATTAAACATTAAGAACTACATGAACATTCAGATCAAGACAAACTAAAACCAATACAACATGACATGAAAAGGTAGAACTAGTTAGAGGATGATGAAGATGAAGATAATCCAAGCTTCTTGCTGACTTTGGAGAAAAACTTGTTCATCTTGGATGACATTTTATCCAGTTTCTTACTAACGGACCGTTTAAGAGTCCGTTGATTCTCAACAATGGTCTTTTGATTTTTGAGTAAGGTTTAGTTGGTTGGGTTAGAGGGATAGTCAATACTTTCCAAGGATGTTTCACCTTCTTCTTCTTCTATTTCCATTTCATCCCCTTCTTCTTCTTCTTCTTCCTCCTCTTCCATCTCCTCATGAGCCAAATGCTCTTCCTTTTCGGCAAGAGTCTCATATGGTTGAAAAACATATGGAATTTTCATAAGAGAAATGTTTGAGTGATTAAAAACTTTTCTTGAAACAAATTCTTCTCCTTTGAAATCCACACCAAAATAATTAAAAATCCGAGTGAGATAGATTCCATGATACAAAGTGTTTTCACCCACTTTAAAAATTTTGGGACGAAGTTCATCCAAAATAACTTGTGCCCAATTAATATCATAATTTCCAAAAATAGCAAAAAGTGCTTTGCAAACTTTTGAAGTTGGATCGTTAAAACTCTCCGATCATGGGGTAAAAGTATGTTGTAAAAGAAGATTAATAATTCTTGCTTTTGGTCAAAAGTTTCGATTTATGAATTCAAATTTATCATCTCCTTCGAAAATGTGATGAAATGTCTCACGATCATTTTCATCGATATTAAAACTAGAAAGATCCATTCCCGTGCTCTTGCAATTGAGAACGGTACCCAAAACATCACAATTTAAAATGATTCTAGTGCCTTTGACACTACTCCAAATTTCATCATCATTTCCATTATAAAATCCACGGTTGAGATTTGCATAGAAAATTTTAATAAGATTTGGATAACAAACAAAGTCATTTTGTGAAGCATCAACAAGACTAAGAACTTGGTTGTTTGCAAAAAGAGAATCGATTTCATAAGTAGAGAAATCTTGAAATAAAGCAAACTTTACAGGATGGACATTTCCATAGTTAGCATAGTTGATATATGCTTTTATAGCCTCCGGATTTTTGAAAAGTTGCTCTTTTATATTTTTGGAAAGTCTCATTGTGAAAGGGTTGCTTGAAGAAGCCATTAGAGTAGAGAGTAGAGAGCTTGATATTTTGAAATAAGAGTTTGAATTTGATAATGAAAGTGAAAAGTTGTGATAAGAGATAGTAAATAAATAGATTCTCAAAGGACAGGTTCTCTTGTCAAAAGGTGACTTTTCAGAGATTTGAATGAAGTGAAAAGATGGAGGGAAATTCAAACATTTGAATTCAAATTTGAATTTCAAATTTCTGTACCCTTGTCGACAACGTTGGGGGGGCCTTGTCGACAGGTGTCTCTGAATTTTCATGATTTATTTCTCTTAAGTATTCTAGTATATATATATATATATATATTTATTTATTATTTTTAATGTCTATATAATATCTGGAATATTACTAGAATTATAGTATATTCCATAAAATATTATGATACTGTATAAAAATAAAAATAAAATAATAGTAAAAATATAATAAAATAATAATAAAAATTTTAAAATTCAAACGACACACCAATTCAAAATCAACCAATCAAACATCCAATCCTAAGCATGCAATTTTAACCAATGTATTGTAAACGTGTACCTTTTTCTGAGTCCGTTTCTCTGAATTCGTCGGAGTCGTGAACAGCCATGAAACACATATTTGAATTATCTGTCTTCTGATCATCATCGCTTGAGGACGAGTCTGAGTCATCTAGAGTAGCGGTAAATGCACGTTTTCGTTTCTTTGCGGAATCATTGTTTATAGGAAGATTTGCTGGATGCAGACAGTCACTTTTGATATGGCCTGGTTCGTCACAGTTGAAACATTTGATAAAGTTTGGCACTACATTCTGATTACCAGAGTTCTTATAGTTATTTCTCTTGAGATTATTCATCTTTCTGTATTTCAGGAATTTCCGAAAGTTCTTGGTCATAAAGGCTTTCTCTTCATCATTATCGTTGTTTGAGTCTGATCCATCGGTCAATGCATTGAATGCAATTGATTTCTTTTCAGATGCTTTGCTTTCTCTTCTCCCAAGCATTTGGACTTCAAACAACATTAGATTTCCAATTAATTCTTCTATCTTTAAGGTACTAATGTCATTTGCCTCTTCGATCGCAAGTGTCTTTTGATTCCATTCTGGAGTAAGAGAATTTAAGATTTTTCTGACTTGATCTTCTTCCGAAAATACCTTTCCCAAGGATATTAAAGAATGCACAATATCCTGAAATCTACTGTACATATCTGGAATAGACTCATTAGGATTCATTTCAAATAATTGAAACTGATTTGTGAGCATGGAAATTTTTGTCTGTTTAACTTTGCTTGTTCCTTCGTGAGTAACTTGCAAAGTTTTCCAGATTTCATATGCAGACTTACAAACTGACACTCTATTAAATTCATTCCTATCAAGTGAACAAAACAGAATATTCATAGCTTTAGAGTTATTTTGTGCGACGGTCTTTTGCTCAGCAGTCCACTGTGCAAAACCAGTTGTGGGTTCAAAATATTCAATCTGTGTGATATTCCAAGTGTCTAGTCCCACAGATTGTAAATATATTTTCATCCTACATGCCCAATATGCATAGTTACTGCCATTAAAAAGTGGTGGTATGACAGTAGACTGACCTTCTATAAATGAACTAGTGACAGAGGTAACAGAACCAGTGTTGGTAGTAGTAACAGTACCAGTGTTGGTAGCCATTTTGAAATTTTTCAAAATTCAGATTATGAAACTTTGAAAACCTTGCTCTGATACCAAATGTGAGAAATGCGGATTACGGATCTTAAGGCTAGAATTAACACTAGAAGGGAGGTGAATAGTGTTTTAAGGAATTACTAATTCTTTTTGAGTTTATATTAATTTGAACACAAATGTATGCAATATTCAGACACAGATATGATCACAGAATCAAACACAGATGCAGATATAAAGTAAAAGCAATGAAGGAAAGAACACACCGGATTTTATACTGGTTCGAAGTTACCCTACATCCAGTCCCGCAACGCAAGTACAGATTTCCTTTCAAAATCAATTCTTACAATTACACCCTCGATTTCAAGGTCACGAGGTACACCGCTCCAAATTCACAATCCTCTAGGTAGAGATACTTGATTTTACGGGCAACAAGTTCACCCGATTGATTTTCCAGGCTACAATTACACCTTTTCTCGCTCAATTGAATACAAAGAAATCTATAACTCTGAATAGCACTGGGATCTTGTTGAGATAGTGATAGAGAATCAAACCAGAGATGATCTAGTTAGATTCAATGGTGATTTCGGCAGAGTAATGGTAAAAATGTATATAAAGAAATGTGGAAGAAGAAGAGGAGTAAAATCAGAGAAAATATGATTATAAATTCATTTAAAACAGCCCCTATTTATAGTACAACAATAGCCATGTCCATTCGTGAAAGGATATGACGAATAGACACTTCCTTTGAAATTCAAACTTTTGAAATAAACTATCACCTTATCGACAAGGGGTCCTTGGGGTTGTCGACAAGCCTAAGTTATTTTTGATAATTTGTTTTTCTTTGAAAATAACTTCTATCTTTTATTAAAACTATTTTAAACTTTATAAATATACTTAACTATAGTTAAAATACATAAATAAGTATAGAGAATAATATTTTGGTATATATAAAATTTTACTATAATTTTATATTTAAATCTAAGTATAAATATTAAAAGTTAAATATATTATAATTAAAAGATAGTTTAAAACCAAGGATAATTTGATATTGAAAATAAAGATTATTTTGAGGCTAAAAGTATTTTAAAACCAGGATAGATGTTTTTGATTTAAAAAGGAACATTTTGAAAACAAGATATAATTTTGTAAAACATTTGAATAAAAGTTAGTGGATACAAAACAATGTTCCACTAGATTTTTCGTAGGTTCCATCCTACTTAGGGTTCCATCTCTTAACGGGCTCGAAGTGGATTCCATTCCACAAATAAAATGGATTTTAAGATTTCGGTGCTTTTCTAGGAGTTTTAACAAAATTCCTAACTAAACTACTTATCTTGAAATCTTGAACTCTTGATAATCTTGATACTCATGAGTCTTGAATCTTGATATCTTCGATCTTGAGTTCATCAGTTCTTGAATCTCTATACTGTACAGTCTTCATTCTTTGGTACCTGTATATATATCATTGCCTATACATATATATCTAAACAATAATGTTAGTATTTATATTTTATAATCTTATTCTAAGGTTGTTGTCATCAAAACCAACTTCTCAGGGACTAACATCTGCTTTATATTTAGAAGTATTAAGTGGTTGATAGACTTACGTCGGTATTGTATACCTTTGGAAGGGTAGGTAGGTGAATTATGTTGGGTAGGAATATCGTGCATGCAATATTAGGTTAAACTGATTAACCTTAAATAATAGACAAAGGAAACCAATCAGTATAAATTTATATTATGGACACTTTATAGATTTTCCAGTCACTAGAACGTTGTTCTAACCTATTCCTCGTTACAATCCATGGGATAGATTTAGAGGAACAGGGCAGTAGAATTGGACATGATTGGTTGTTGGAGAAGTCTTCTTATCTCTCATGCTCGATACTGATGTGGCGATTTGATATCCAAGGAATACCATTAATGCCAAGGTAGTAGCCCTAGTTAGTATCTATATCCTATTATTATTTCTGCTGTAAGTTTAGATTTTCTCAATCTCTGATATGCTCATGCTTATTTGCAGGTGCTAAATCCAACGACCATGCTTTGATGGGCTTGGTTTTCAATTTTTGTCGAAATTTAGGCTCATTAAAATGAGAGTTGTTACATTTGTTATCAGATCCTAGGTTAGTCGATCAGAGGAATTAGGATAATTTGAGAGAACGTATTCATACTTTTCTATCTTTTTTTTTACGCTAGACTCTAAGAATCCCGACAATAGATGTAGTTGTAGTTCCAGTCCGAAGGAATGTGCAAAGAAACTATGGGAATATCTTGGAGTTAAGATTTTCATGCTGACTTCGAATTACCCTATAGAGTGTTAGCTATGCGAAAGGCATTGATGGAGAAGAGCATGAGTACGATATATGGCAGAATCCTGGAGACTAGAGGGTGTTCGACTTGATGGTTAGGATCTAACTACCTTGTGATTTTTGTATTTTGATGATGACTTGCAGTCGAAGATATATAATTATTCCAGATAAACAGGAAATATAATTCTGTATGCCGCAAACATCAGGAAACTAGTTTTGGCAAGGGAATGTCCATCAACCTTCTTTAGATGGCAAACCGGATTTTAGGAATTAAGGTCAATTCCTTGGTCTAAACCCATGAGAGAATTTTGATAAAATATATTTTGGAAATGCCTTAGATTTTAAAAAAGGGTTTTAGAGGATTTCTTTCAAGGATTTATTTTGGAAATTTTAAAAAGTTTTGAAATTTTAATTTTCAAGAAACATGTATACCACTAAGTTTGGCCGTGTTAAGAAATTTTGGTTTAAAAAGAAAAAGGTTTTGAAATCCTTAAATATATATATATATATATATGAATATATATATATATGTTTGCGCCAAAATTGGTTACAAACCCCAAATATCATGAAAGCACCAGTGTATGAACACAAATCAGCAGTATATAATCACAGATCACAGATCTAAGTAATGTAGAGGATAAAAAGTGAAGAACAATGGACTTAAAACGGAAAGAAATAGACAGAGGCACAAGATTTATAGTGGTTCGGCTGTCTCCGGCCTACGTCCACTCCAAAAGTTAATCTTTTATTGATGTTCTTCGCTAATTGTAGCGGATTACAGCAGTAATTTTCGAGTACAAACAATAAAGTTGAGTTCAATCTTAATTCTGACAGAGTCTGGACGTTGCTGGATCCAAAAGTCCCTTTTCTATAAGCTCTAGAGTGCCATTTATAAGCGCTCCATGCAAATATCTCGCTCAAACTTTAGGAGACTCCTTTTGGCACGTGGGTGGGCCCACGCGATCGATCCCATGAAGTTTCGGTTCGATCCGTGATCGATACGAACGAATTTCGTATCGATCAAGATTTCGTCCAATGGAGTCGAAACTTGGTGTGAACATTCTTTAGCATGCACGTAAGTTCCTGTGAAAATTTCATAGCATTTGGACTTGGGGATCTCGAGTTATGATCGATACGAAATGGGGACTTTCGGCGGTTCGTCTAGTTCGAATCGATCTATTCAACTCGATCATGTTCGAATCGATTCCCTTCACGTGCGCGCTGGTGACGTGGCCTTATCCTCAGGGTGTGATCCATTTTCCACGCCGCGTTGAATGTTTCTTCCTTCAAATCATGCATATTTCTAGTTCGCATCCAGGCTTCGTAATCATTTATTCGCATCCATCTGCTAACGTTCCCAGTCTTCTTCGCATCCTTCAGCCGCTCCTCTGTTCGAATCGATCCGAAGTACCCATGTTGATCGATACGAACAGTATCGATTCTAAGTATGCTGTTACGCTCCATCCCGATCGATACGAAATCATCGAGTCGAACAAACCACCATGCGCCTATTTATTCAATCCAAGTCCACAGCCATTGAGTCGAAACCCATCTGGCCTTCCTACCTGATCGATACGAACGCGTTGTTCGTATCCATGCTGATTGATACGAACGCCTTGTTCGTATCCATCAATTATCTTGAGCAAATGAACTCCGTTTGACCTAAAATTTGAAACGTAGCATCTCCTAGCCTTGATCATCATTTCCTATCGATCCCGCCATAATTGGAGCTCGGTCAAATTTTGACGACATCGATCACAGTCTTGTTTCCAATCGATTTCTAATCCTGATATCCATCATTTTCCAGCTAGTTTGTTGATATTCCAGTCTTGAGCAAAGGGTGGGATAACATTTGCCCCCCAAAACATGCCTTGTGATAAGAAGGGGTGTTTTGAATAGTTCAGAATCTGATATCTAAAGTACATAGCCATACCATCCAAGTGCATCGTTCTTGACTGCTCCGAGTCGATGTCTGATTCCAAATCCAGTAACCAAAGCTTTAGCTAATTCCCTATCCATCCGAACTCGACAGCCTAGTTCTAATCCATCCTTATCCAATAACCAATAACCGAATCCAGGACCTCTCCGGGTCGATATCCAAGTCCGTAACCTCTTCGGGTTCTCGCCAAGCGCAATCCACACTTGACGACCGTGGTCCAGTGTCCCTGGGCATTAAATAATTGCCATGGCTTAAGTCCTAAGCCGAATCCTGGTCGCTCCGGACCCTTGCCGAGCATAGTCCATACTCGACGACCTGAAATTATAACTGATAGATATTATGGGGCCTAGGTCCTAGGCCGAATCCTGGTCCCTCCGAACCCTTGCCGAGCATAGTCCATACTCGACGACCTGAATAAGCCAATTCGCCTCGTTCGGACGAAGAGACTTACCCCTTGCCAGGCATAATCCATACCCAACGACCATTTATCAAAAACCAGACGAAAACAATCATCCAAATGAAAGTCCAAACCAGAAAACAAACAAAACCAGGAGTTCTAGCCAAACTCCAAAACCGAACAAGAAAAAGCAAATGTCCAAACCAAAAGAAAAAGCAGATTTCGCAAACCATAGCATCGCGGTTTACCATTATTCAGAGCAAGCCTAGGGGCCATCTCTGTCCCCGTACATGAGTAAATGACTTGGCCGTTTGTTAATAGTCCGCTACTTATTTCATACCATCCCTGTCAATTGATAACCAATCGACCATCATTCCTGGGCGTCGCGCCCTCGTTATTTGAGGTAGACGGTGGTCGCCCCTGCTCCACTGCCGCATTCCGAGCCCCGACATATTGCTGCAACTGTCACTCCTTACGTGCTCCTCAATTATGTCCTTCGGATGCCTGCAGCTGTTGGTATCATGTCCGTCTAAATCGTGAAAAAGACAGTGCCTTCCTGATGCTCTTTCACGTTCTGAGGGTTCTCTCCTAGCTAGCCTTTGGTAGGGAAGGCAATTCCGAGTCTCCATGAATATCCGTTCCAACGTCTCGTTTAACCCTGTGTAAGTGGAAAACTTTGGTTCCCTCCACCGCTTCCTAGCTTTTCCTGATTCGTCATCCAGTTTCCTTTTTGCTGTATCTTTATCCAAGCCTCCGCTGGATGGCCCACCATCCTTAGCTGCGTTCACCTCCTTTAACTTCATATCCAAACATGCATCTTCCTGCCGAAGGAATCTCTCAGCTTCGTGAAAGAATTCCCCGAGATCCATTGGTGGGTCCCGTATTAGAGATACTTTAAAATTTGAATCCTCTCTGACTCCTGATATTGCTGCCATTAAAACCATCGATGGATCCGGCCGATCCACCGAAGTAACCGCTGCATTAAACCGAGTTAGGAAAGCTCTAAGCGATTCATCTATCCTTTTCCTTACTGACGTCAGCGTCATCACGTTCTTTGGTCTTTTAATATAAACCCGAAACTGCTTCAGAAACATGTCCACCAATTCTGTCCATGTCCTAATAGATCCCTCTTCCAGCTGTCTGAACCACATAGTAGCTATATCCGTCAGGTACAGAGGGAAACATCGGGCCATCACTTCCTCCGATGCCCCCAGCACTTCCATATGTCTTGTATATCTCATCAAGTGATCAGTCGGATCAGCTTTTCCATTGTATACTTCTAGCGTGGGTAGCTTGAACTCTGGTGGGTTCCGAGCCATTCTGATTTCACGAGTAAACAAACTCCTGTTTACTCCTTCCAGATCTCTATTTGTCAATCCTCCGTGCATAGTTCGCCTGATAATCTCAGCCAATCCAGCGTTGTCTGCCAATGGTTGCCCCCCGAGTCCCCGAGGGAATTCTGGTATGTACTCCTCATCACATGCTCTTGCATCCCTGCCAGCATCTTGTTGTGTAGTGTCAACTGGAATTCCTCCGTGAATAGGTCCATCGTTGCCAGGTGGCGTGCCCCCAAGCCTGGATCCATCCAGATTTGCAGTTGTGTGTTGATTAGGGGTTGCACCTTGTTGAGCTGCTCCATTCGACTGCCTGTTGGGTCCTTCTGCTCCAGCTCCGTGGATCTGAACTCCTGAAGCTCCAACTGTTCCTGCTTGTCCAAACTGTCTGAGGAGGTTATGCATCACCTCCTCCTGCCTTTTTAGAAACTCTTCATGCATTGCGCCCATCATCACCTCCATCTCATCTCCGGTGATGAAAGCCGAAGTCTGGTTAGCCCCTGGTGATGCCTCTTGACTCCCTTCATGCTGACTTCTCTCGGCTCTTTGTCTTCTACTTGATTCCCTTGTCATAGCTCTTTAGATCTGAACCCTTAAGCCTTCAAATCTGAATTCCAAATCTGGTATAGTGGGTGCTAGTCCTTCTCAGTGGAAGCACCAAAGTGTTTGCGCCAAAATTGGTCATAAACCCCAAATATTGTGAAAGCACCAGTGTATAAACACAAATCAGTAGTATATAATCACAGATCACAGATCAAAGTAATGTAGAGGATAAAAAGTGAAGAATAATGGACTTAAAACGGAAAGAAATAGACAGAGACACAAGATTTATAGTGGTTCGGCTGCCTCCGGCCTACGTCCACTCCAAAAGTTAATCTTTTATTGATGTTCTTCGTTGATTGCAGCGGATTACAGCAGTAATTTTCGAGTACAAACAATAAAGTTGAGTTCAATCTTAATTCTGACAGAGTCTGGACGTTGCTGGATCCAAGAGTCCCTTTTCTGTAAGCTCTAGAGTGCCATTTATAGGCGCTCCATGCAAATATCTCGCTCAAACTTCGAGAGACTCCTTCTGGCACGTGGGTGGGCCCAAACGGTTGATCCCATGAAGTTTTGGCTCGATCCGTGATCGATACGAACGAATTTCGTATCGATCAAGATTTCGTCCAATGGAGTCGAAACTTGGTGTGAACATTCTTTAGCATGCACGTAAGTTCCTGTGAAAATTTCATAGCATTTGGACTTGGGGATCTCGAGTTATGATCGATACGAAATGGGGACTTTCGGTGGTTCGTCTGGTTCGAATCGATCTATTCGACTCGATCATGTTCGTATCGATGCCCTTCACGTGCGCGCTGGTGACGTGGCCTTATCCTCAGGGTGTGATCCATTTTCCACGCCGCATTGAATGTTTCTTCCTTCAAATCATGCATATTTCTAGTTCGCATCCAAGCTTCATAATCATTTATTCGCATCCATCCGCTAATGTTCTCAGTCTTCTTCGCATCCTTCAACCGCTCCTCTGTTCGAATCGATCCAAAGTACCCATATTGATTGATACGAACAGTATCGATTCGAAGTATGCTGTTATGCTCCATCCCGATCGATACGAAATCATCGAGTCGAACAAACCACCATGCGCCTATTTATTCAATCCAAGTCCACAGCCATCGAGTCGAAACCCATCTGGCCTTCCTACCTGATCGATACGAACGCGCTGTTCGTATCCATGCTGATCGATATGAACGGCTTGTTCGTATCCATCAATTATCTTGAGCAAATGAACTCTGTTTGACCTGAAATTTGAAACGTAGCCTCTCCTAGCCTTGATCATCATTTCCTATCGATCCCGCCATGATTAGAGCTCAGCCAAATTTTGACGACATCGATCACAGTCTTGTTTCCAATCGATTTATAATCCTGATATCCATCATTTTCCAGCTAGTTTGTTGATATTCCAGCCTTGACCAAAGGGTGGGATAATAATATATATATCAATAAAGGTTCGATTTTGATTTTTGGCAAGATAATAGTTTTTCGATTTGGAAATGAGTTTCAAAGAGTGAATATTTAGCCCAGTGATTTTTTTGTTTATAAAAATTTCTAAAGTTTTCTCTTGTAACTTCCCCCATTTTGATGCCCGAAATTAAGCACTACAGATGCTGCAGTCATCTATAGTATTAATTTCTGGTGACAAAATGCGATTATGTTAATAGTATCCATAATATCAGAAGCATAAGAATATGAAATAATTTAAACATAATTTCAAAAACAACTTTTCTCATTACATTTCAAAACAGCATTTCATATTCGTTACATAATCCCAAAACACTGCCCAGATTCAGATAAAATATAATTATTATAAATTACGCTGAGAGCGACATATGAAGATGCCCCTTGGATGATCAGAGTTACTAAATAGACAGACACGTCTACTGTCAATACACTCATATAATAACTGATATAACATAGCGGATAATAAATATAGATAAACTCCTACATAGTTAGCTTCAGCCTTCTACACGTCTTCAGAAGCTTTATTCGCCAAAACCTACTTAACATGTAAAGCCCTTACTTGCGACCTACTCAAATCAAATTTTGAGCACCTGGGAGTTTAAGGGGAAAACATAAACTTCGAGTCAGACAAAAAGCCTAGTGTGAATAATAATATGCCATCTCGGATTACAAATATTAAATGAGACCTCGCCACTGAGCGGAATGGGTTTCCCCCTCACTAATATCCTTTAACATATATCTTTTGCAAATCATAGTCCTGCAGTCAAACTGGTTAAAATAACAATATAACAACAATAGGTATGCATGCAACCTGGGTAATCTTGACTATCCATTAAATCAGTGGACTATCCATCACAATCTTTATTTTTCATAGAGTAACTACAACGTACAGGGCTGACTCGGGCCTACCAGATATACTAAATTTTCTAACTAGCGGTTAGAAGAAAACTGGACAGTCTGTCCAAATACACTTATCCTAATGTTTGTCCGACTATCTATCAATCTTATAGTTTTGTTAGGCTTACTATGAACCTAAAGGTTTTTCAGGCCAACCTATAAACTATCTCATTTTTATGTATTTTTTTCTATGCGTAAACCTACTTTATGTCTTACCCTTTACAAAGCCCTACACATTGGAATTTTGGACTAGTATCAGCTAAGGGCTAACAGCTGAAGTATAGGGCGCTACTCTACACCAGTCCCACTGATTTTCTAATCTCTTAGTCAATTTTTTCCTATCACAATCTATCCAAAAGTGATAAGGACAATAATCTCTTTAATAAAATTCTAGGATAAATACCTTATTTATTTCCTTGAAAGCATACTTCTTTATAAATGATTTATCCCTTGAAGTCATATTTTCAAAATAAGGAAAATTATAGCCCTTTACTTTACCCAAAATAATTATGTCGTGATATATGCTTTAATAAAATAATATTGGTGAAGTTCAAAATCATTTGAGGCCATCGCCTCTCAAAACAATAAGCCACACAACCAAAACTATGCAAAACCTCTACAATGATAAAGCTCGGAGACCTTTTCACCCTCTTTAACATAAAACTAAGTTAAAGCTTTTAACTTTTAAAATACAAGGCCGAAGATGTACACTTTGCACTTCTTATAGCATCGAAGTCGAAGAGAGTAAACTTGCTTTATATAATTTAAAACCTTTAAAAGAATAAGGTCGAAGTTATTAGTTTCAGTGTCACTGCCCTCTCCGAAATAGTTAAAATGATTGAGGTTGAAGAAATAAGAGTGCGACATCATATACTACCGAAGTCCATTATGCCTATAGGGTCAAAGTCATTAAAATGGGGCATCATATAGCTGATAAGAAAAGTGACCTCATTAGTGCCGAAGTAGTCATTTCGAAGATATGGGGTCGGCGACGTTGTAAAACAAAAGATTAAGTAATGCAGCCTCAACCTCTTCAAGGACCATGATGTCGACGTCATTATTTGGGTTCCATCTTCGACCAAGCTAATATATTCCATATCCATCGAAGTGATGCCATATGCATTGTTATTGGGCGACGTCGAAGACCATGCAGGCGTAGTGATAGACGCGGCATCATGACTTTTAGAGTGGAATTATTGTAAATAAGGGGAAAACTATTTTATTACCATTAAAAGTAATTGCATTTCACATAACCCCAATTATTTGTCAAATTCTTATTAAAAAACACTTTCTTTACCAAAATCTGTTTCAAAACTGCCAAGGAGAAGATTTTATCATTTCCAAAGTACTTAGCAAACTATATAATTTATATTAATATCTTAATAATTAATTAAGCCTTTGTAGCTTAAATAATTCATATTAAATCATAAACAATTGGGAAAAATCCCAAAAAATAACAATAAATCAAATTAATCATATTTTTCAATGTATAAAAATTTCAGGGCCAGAAACATTATTTAATTATTTTTAATAATTAAAACCCGAAATAACCTATTTTCTACACTTAGAAAATTCATACTTGCTTGGAAAATTATGAAGTTAAAAAACCTCTTCTAAAATAATTTTTCCAATATCATACTAAAATTTCAATTCATTTGGATGTCACATGATAGGTTTTCCGACTCAAACATATCACTAAATTTCAAAATTAAATTCTATAAATTCACCAAAAAGCATATAACCCTTCAACCTGTCATATCATGACATAATATAAGCAAAAGATTCAGATATATACTTAAAACTAAAAATAACATTTAAAGCATGAGATGCATAACTATTATTCAGCTTGTATTGATTAAGAAGGTTGAGATTTGTGTTGTAGATTTGAATCCCCTAAGCTTGGATCTTGTTTCTAGCTTTTAATTCCTCTTGACACTTGTTATTGGCCGGCCCTAAGCTTCCTTTGATTTTGTTTGTTATGAAGTGAATGAAAGTAAGGGAGGAAATGAGAGAGTGAGGGTTTATGTTTAGGAATTTAGGTCTTTTTCATTTAGCCCTTAACCCATATTCCTCCTTTATATTTTAATTTTAATTCATCCTTATAACTCATTCCTTAAGGCACGACCTCTATTATTTTACCAAATCTCATTCTCCTTATCATTCTATGTTATTTTATTTTATTTTATTTATCCAATTAAATATCCTAAATAATAATTAAAATTAGGGTCGTTACATCTATCTTATAAGGGACATACAAAATAGGAATGACATTTAATTTTATTAGGATATAAAATTAGAAGTGTTGGTGTACCCACCAGTTATTAGAAGAAATATTTCTATACGAAGTATGCGGAAAATAGTAGTTGGAATATTATCGGGTTATTGGAATTGTTGATGGTTGAAGCAGTATAAGTCTGAAGTACTGCGGAATAGCGGAGGAATGGTTCAGAAAGCTAGATGGTAAGCTTAGGCACCGTCGTGAAGAGGGCAGGGATTTTCGAATCATATCGAGTCAAAGGAGATGGTGTGAAATGATTACCTTTATTATTATTGTTGTTGTTGTTGTTATTATTATTAACCTTATAAATTAACCTGGCCTAAAAGGGTCCATGTTCGACTTGCGTAAGATCCCGTATAGCATTCGACCACCTGGTGGTCGACCGATAATCCTGGAGAGGTTGACCGGTCAAAAGGATTTGGTCAAACCCAAACCTGGAACGCAACTATAAAGTCATGTCCAATTTTCTTCCCAACCCCATTCGAGCTCCCTCCTCTCCTCTAACAGTCGAACCCAAAAATCACCTCCTCCTCCTCCTCTAAATCCGCTCCCATTCCCTTCATTCTATCTTCAGGCAACATCGTCTCTCCCCTTCACCAACGAGCAACAATCTTGCCTCCCTTGCACTGATTTTTGTGCGTTAGATCATGCCTCGCCTCCAGTCCATATCTAAACCCTATTTTTCCACTTCTTAGCCCATGGCACCTACTCGCATTGCTAGTTCCTCCTCGCACCACCCAAGTGTCACCCCTCAAGAGATCAGGTGGCTGAACCAAAATGACCAGAAGATCTCCACCTTCCTCGGCTCCGCCAATTTCAAGTTCCTTCAGGGGCGACCGGTGAAGTTTGGAGACTTCGTTGCTTTTGGGCTAGAAGAGCTTTTCAAGGCAGCACGACTTGCACCGATCATGCACTTTAAGAGTTTTTAGTGGGAATGCTACCTGTGTTGCATTCGCCATTTCGACGCTCATTTGCTGCTGAATTTTGATGAAGATAATAGTTTCATTCAGTCAGAGGTTAAAGGAGTCAGGATCGAGATGTCTGACAATAACTTTGAGGATATTTTGGAGATTTCCACGGATGGCATGGATTTAGACGATATTAAGATATCCAACCCAGGGATCATGCAATGGATCTTTTCTCGGGATTTCATTATTTAAAAGACGGACAATCTATGTCTCACTGCTCGTCTTGTTGTGTGCATTATTCAGCATAACATCATCCGCAAGATTGAAAGCTATGATCAGATTTATCCTTGTGTGCGGAAGGCCACCTATGAAGTTATGGGTGGTATAGCCGTCAACTGGGCATGCACTCTTATGATTCATTTTTCTGATCAGGGAGTTGGTACCCTATGGAGTTACTTTCCATATTGTCACCTATTCACTCTCGTCTTCAGACGATACCGGATGAATCTTAATGGGGAGACTACCCAGACGAAGGTCCCGCTTGCCATTGATAGAGCCTCCCTTAGGAAGATGGGAATTCCTTTTCCACCAGCCGCAGCAGCCGAGACAGCAGTAGAGTAGCAGCCGTAGTAGGAGGCGGAGCAGGGACAAGGCACCGAGGGATATCAGTGTCCCAAGCTATCGCCATTTGGCAGGTTCAGACTGAGCTCGAGTGGATCTGCGTCACCAGTGAGAGATAAGGAATGAGCTACAGTGCTAGAGTCATGAGATTGGGTGCTTAACCACTATGCTTTGCCCTTTTCGAGGCCGCAACAACTACTCGAATTTCCATCGAGGATCATGACTGTCCCATAGTTTGTAGGTAGTGTTTTAGGTTCTATAGTGTGTTGTCGTACCTTTTTCTTCCAGCATTGTTCTTTCCGGTTTAGGTTGTTGGATTGTAACTGTTAGTTGTTTCATTTTAAAACGTGCACAATATTATCAGATGTATTTCTATTTTACTGTATTATTGTTTCGAAATATGTAACCACTCTTATATGTATGTTTAGAGGAAATAGTATAAATATGAAAATCTCATAAGGACACTTAATTAACAGTAAAATGCAATATGAGACTGGAAGTTTTAAATAGATAGAAATTTTAGCAAGAAGACAGGTTAACATTGTTTTGGAATCATGGGTCATTTTTCCTGTTCCTTAAAAACTAAATTTTTTGAATAATAGTATGATGACACTTTTAGGTAAAATGTCACGTTTTATGTGCTAAGATTAGTTGAAGAACGTTAGAATTGAACCTATGTGTTTAGCAAATAACCGACTTTCGACTAACGCTTAAGATGTGGCTTGAATTATCAAAAATTTTAAGAGGGAAAATATTTTAAAATGTTTTTCTTGATTTAAAAGTTTCGCTTGAAGAGAAAAAAATGTTTTGATTTTTCTAAAATTATTTTTGGCACTCAAGTAATTTTTAGAATTTTTTCCCAAGTTTTATTTCAAGGGAAAAATTATGTTTAAATATTTTGTAAGTTTATTTTTCAAGCGACGTATAAATATGAAAAAATAAAAAGGTTTTTATGAAGTTTTTGATTTTGAAGGCCACATGCTAAGCGTAGGGGAGGAAAATAGATTAGAAATACGAATTTAGCGGTTCATTTGGATCGTACGATAAAATGCAAGCGATAACAAGGGAAAAATTATTTTAGCCTTAGAATTATATTCCCATACCTTGTCGACAACACGCGCAAGTCTACTTTTGGGCTCAATTCCATTTTAAAGCTTGGAAACAGGCCTCTTATGCATTTTGTCCATGGAAAATTTGGAGTAAATCCGGAGCAGCGGGGATATTTCAACTATATAATGGGAAATGGATAGCTTATAGAGTGGTAAGAATATAAAATTCTCTACTTAATCACTTTTTTCGGTATAGGAGTAACGTTTAGAAAGCGATATTTTGACGCGTTAAATTTTTGGTTGGTAGGAATTGGTTGCACCATACTTCTTTTCGTCGAAGTATGGGGATTTTTGGTGAATAGATTTTTTCAATATCCGCATTCATGTAGAACTACCAGTATATATATATAGGTTGTTTGCACCATATTTTCAAAAAAAATTCAAAAGATAAGCATTCATACAGGACGGCCTGATTTAGAATCATTCATACACGTTTTCCATGTTAGGATACACTATGCACTTGTGCACATTAGTTGCAAAAATTGGTTGTAAACTAATTAGCTGTATAGTTAAGGGTAATTGTGAGCTAGAACCATGACTTGGTCATTGGTATAATTTCGGGGATAAAATTATTTTAAAGGGGGAAGAATGTAACACCCCCGTAAATTTTTTTAGTTGTTTAATTAATTAATTAGTTAATTTGGCTTCAAAAATGGAATACAGACAATGGAATTTAACCACAAAACTTGCACCACTACGTTCATGGAGAAATTCTGAGCAACTATCATGTTTGGAGTTTCGCAATCGGAGTTCAAAAGAAGAAGTTACGGACGATAAACGAATTCGGAACGAAAATAATTAAATTAGAAAAGTTAACATTTATATAATAAATACCGGGACCCACCGGTCGACCCCTTTATTGGGTAGGTCGACCAGTATCGATCGACCCCCTTGAAGGGAGCGAACGACCATAGGAGGCTAGGGTTTGCCTTGACCAAACGACCTTGATTTTATATAATTAAATCTAACGACCGTGGTAGATTCGAGTGCCCATAAATTCAGGCCTAACCCTCTCTTCACTTCTCGTATTTTTCTAAAAATAGTAGCAAAGCTCTGCCATCTTCTCTTCTTCACTATTTTCTAAATTATAAAATATAATATTTATACTATATATACATATTGGAGAAGAATAGAAATCAAATAAGAGAAGAAGAGAAGTGAATTAACACTACGCGATAATGAGGTTATATACACATACATACATATATATATATATTTCCTTACAACCCTAAATCTCTTCTCATATCTGTAATTCTAATATATGTATATACCTTTTTTATACATATTTCTTGGAATAAGAAGGAAATGGAGTTGTATCAAAGGCTTTACTTCAGATTTGGAATTCTTTTAGAAGGTGAGTAGGAAATTTATAAATTGTTTGTGATATTGAATCTATTACATTAGCATATGTTTAATTTTTATGCCTAAATGGATAAATCTATGTGAATTGTAGGCTAAAATTGAATGTATTAAACATCGCCTACATATTCTTAGGATATCTAATTGAAATTATTGTTACGCCCTGATCTGAAAATCAATCCCAAAAATTATAGATATGAATATTGATTGGATCTAAAATTTATCCCAGATCTGAAATTGGGTTGTAGATTATTGGTATGATTTTGATTATTACCCTAATTATGTTGAATTGGATATTTTCCATAGTTTAATTTGTGGGAAGAATACCTGTTTTGTAACAGCCCAAAATTTTTAACAAATTTTTATTTAAAAATAAACATTCTGTAATGTTGATTTGAATTAAAAGTGTAATAATTTGTGTGAAACGGGAAATTTAAACTTTACATTCGTTACGTACATTTACATCCGTTCTTAACTTATATTTAACAATCAAATTTATTAATTATGGTGATAGCTATTTAATTTTGGTTTAAAATGATACGTTATTTTATTGAAAGAAACCGTTAGCATTTTTCAATTTTTATTTAATAAAAGAAACAAATCATAAAGTTGTACGTTACTTTGGGCATTTCGTTATAATTTCTCTTACCGTTTCTTTTGTCCATTTGATTTTTTCTTGCGTTAGCATTTCCTGTTCTTCAGCCGCATATATTCCCTTTTGAAAATTTCAAAATCTTGCCTTACTTTGCCACGTGAGAATTATTCCATTCCCTCTTTGCCTTCCATACGTTTCTCCAATTAAATTGCTTAAATTTTTGCTACCGTTCAAACTTTTATTTATTGCCTTCTCTACTTAAATCAAGTGAAAGGCTGTCTATCTTTCCACGTTCACCAAACTTTTCCAGAACTTTATTCTTCACTTCAGCTTTCAATTGAGATTTTGTAACCAAGGTATGGCCGCATCTTTTCCCTTCATTTTTTTTTGTCTTTGTTTTTTTTGTTTATTTTTTGTGTGTCCCCTGCTTTGTTTGCTTTATCAGTATCTGCTCCAACTTATGCTTCGCCAGACCTACCCATTCGCCACCAGCCTCGAACCCACGCCACCTCCAGACTCAACCCCTTCGCCAGCCACACCTCCTACTCCAGGCCAAGACCAGCCTGCCACCACGACCCACGCCAGAGAACCCCACGTCAGCCTCCTACCCCAGTCCACCACCACGTCACCCCTACGCCCTGCTAGACCACCACCGCACCCATGTCCCCTCTCCAGACCGTGACCAGTCACCACCACGTCCCCTCTCCAGGCCGAGACCAGCCACCACCACAACCCCATGCCGAGACCACCACTTCCACCACCCCATGTCACCACGAACCCGACCGAGCCAGTCACGTCCCAACCCCATGTCAACCACCACGCCTCCCTCTGACCATAACCATACTGACCAAACCCGATGCCTTTAAGGTGGTCGATGCCTTTGTCTATTTTGAAGTTATTTGCCTTTGGCCTGGTTTTGGAAAAAAAAGGGAAATGAGAAAAAAATTGTTTTGTCACCTTTTGCATTTTCATTTTTGTTGAATTGCCAGACCGAGCCCTTGTACTTGAACCTGAAAAATGAACAAATTTTTGTTTTATCACTCTGTATTTTTGAAGTAAACTGTTTTGTCCCTTGTATTTGGTATCCTAGTCTATGTTCTCCACTGGCCTTTGTTTTGAGAGAAAAGAAACGAACAATTTGTTGTGGTCGAGCCTTTGTTTTTAAAGTTATAATCTATATTTTAAAAGTGGTCGAGCTATTGCTTTCGATTTTGAACTTGTGTTTTTTGGTTGTTTGCTTCATTTGAAAATTTGTTATTCGTGCAATCTTAGATTTGATTATTTATTTTGCTTTAGATTTGAATCTAGTTTGCGCATACGCTAACAACTGATCGTGCTTTCCGCGTGCTTTCGATAGACATCGTATTCTCTTTTTGAATCGAATCTCCAGCTCCGTAGAGGTGAGTAAATCTCACACGAATATTCATACTTATATGATTGTGAAACGACCGCAACTGAATGTGTAGAAAATAGATAAATAAACAAAATGATGTTATAATTACCTGTGATTTATTTATATTTGATGTTAGAATTGTTAAAATTGCATAACATATCATCTGTTATATTTTGTTCTTATATTACTGTTATTCTATTCTGTTAAATCACACTGCAAGTTCCCTGTAGAATAGAATCACTATGGGTTGAAATGATACATACCCGAACGGACTTTAGAATAAGGGAAGATCGTTATGGGCTGAAATGATAGGCCTGAACGATTTTCAATTAAATTTTATTTACTTGGGATTGCGGGTTTGAAATGATAAAACCCGGATTTTTCTTTGTAAACTACGGATTGAAATGATATAGTATCCGTATCACTTGACTTAGGCTAGAAAATATTATACAGACCCGTGGTTATTTTTCTGTATTTTCTGGATACCTTCAAATATTTTAAATATTTGTAATAATATTAAATTGATTTAAATTGAATTTTAAAATGATTTATTTAGAATAGAAATGATTTTTCTATGTGATAAATGGAAAAAAAAATGGATAAAAATATTGATTTTAAAATGTAACTTAAACTTGAAAATTTGACTAAAAAGAAAAGATGGAAACTTAAGTTAATTAAATTGAAATGAAAATTAAGTTTTAAAATGGTGAAAAATGGAGATTTAAGTTTAAATGTTGAAATGAATTGTTAAATGAAATGGGAATTTACACACTTGAATTTAATAAGTGAACTTTGTAAATTTTTTGGTTTTTATTCGTAAAATTTCCCTTTAGAAAAATCATAAGTTAAAGGATTTAAATGAACATTTTAATGTGAAAATTTATGATTTTTATAAATTTAAATGGTTTAAATTGAAGTTTATTTATGGCTGGAATTACACTTAAAACCTGGAAATTCAATTCATAACACTTCAGAAATGCTACCATCTCTGAAATGAACTAATTCTGAACTAAGTGGAATCTGCAGCACTTGTTAAGTGCTGTGGTTATATAAATGAACCAAAAGACTAAAATGAACTAAGGCTATGATGGCACTTGGTAAGTGCTGTTGTAGCAGAAACTAAATTTTTAACCTGAACTAATAAAAGGGCTACTGTAGCACTTGTTAAGAGCTGCAGTAGGCTGAAATATGATTTTTGTTTAAAACTGAACTGTTATAGCAGTTTATAAATGCTGTCTTTGCTGAATAAAATTGTTTTCAAATGTAACTTACCGTAGCACTTTTTAAATGCTGTGAAAGCTGAAAATTTTAACGTTTATTGTTTTTAAGTGAATAAATGAACTCAAAAAAGGCTAAATTTTTGGGAATTCAATATTTGATTTATAAGGATAATGACTTTGTTTTAAATGATTTAATTTGAAGTATTTTGATATAAATTGTTTTAAATTTATAACCACGGGTTATAATAACGATTGGTTGGCAAAGAGACCGGGATCGGATATGGACATACTCTCTGTCGATACCGAAAACCACTTTGACAACCGTATACGCGGTGGAGATTCCAGAATGAAGTAGGATGGTGGCGACGTTCTTAAGGTATGTTACGTGGACCCAACTCCCGTGAGTTGGCATAAGGTGGCTAAAAAAGGAGCGATCTCGGACCAGTGAGGTAGCACCTCTTCTCGGACACATTTCTTCGATATTATACTCTTACTTGTGATTGATTAGATGGCCATCCTCCGATTTGGGAGTGTTGTTCGAGGTGGACGGTAGTGGCTACTACGCGCTCCATCAGTCCGTGTGCGTAATTGGTATATCTACCCTGGCATTGCCTAGTTGTGCCGTGTCACCTACCATATCGAGCTTTACTACGATTTGTGATTTCTCCCGTAGCCTGTGGAGTATCGAGGGTAGCCCCCATTTTGGGAGTATGCTAATACTGGATAGACTACTAGGACTATTACGTGTTAAGGTGGAAAATGTAAAGCCTTAATGCTATTTAAAAGTATGTTTATATTATATTAGACATTATTATAATATCGAATATTACTACATAGTAGATAGTTTAACGGATCCTTAAAGAATGGGCGATCCCAAGCATTCTTTAAGTTATTTGTATCTTTACTACAGTTCACTTGAGTTGGTTTACATTGTATAAGTATGTATGTCCTGACTCGAGTGTTTATGTTTTATTTTACGCTCGGGTCAGCCTGAGTATCAGTTGGACTTCATCTTCACGGAGCTAGGACTACTGGAGATCATCTTTATCAAGCTGCTATCTGTTTTGCTATTCAGTCTTTAAATTTAGCTTATGTAATTGAGACAAATGAATTTGGGATTTTCTGTGGTTGTTCAAACTGTATTGGTTTTTAGACTATGTAATTTGTACTTGTTTTGAGACTATGTATTTTAGTGGCTTCATGAACCACTATGGTTATTTTTAAATTCCACTGCGAGTTATTCTGATATTTCTGTGTCTGTGATTCTATGAATGATTTTATTTGCTCCAAATTTTATTACAATCTGTTATTTTGCATTTTTCAAGTCTGACATGTGTGGATTATTGTCGATTTGAATGGTCCAAAATACCGAGTCGTTACATTTGGTATCAGAGCGAGGTTTTAGGCAAACCTTAGCCTATGGAGCAAAAACTCATTAGAGATAGGGTAGAAATACCCTAGAATGAGTGAAATCAAACTCAGAATCATTTCTTTGTGAGTGAACGTATCTTCAAAGTATAAAATGATTTTTAAAATGATTTTAAATGATTTTCAAATGATTTTTCAAAGATTATTTTGATATAAAATTTCTTGTTTTAAAAAGAAAATTTTTCTAAACTTTCTTCTTTCCGTATCTACCTTGTTAGAAATTTTGTTATTAGGTTATTCATCCAAGTGATCTTATCGTGTCTTATCTTAGCTTATCTTTGTCTTCTCTGTACCTTTGTCCTAAATTCATTCTTGATATTTCCAGGATGAATCATGGAAATGCTAGAGGTAGGGGTCGTGGTATTGCCCCAGCTCCTCCACCTGTTGCACCTGTTAGGTTTACTGCTCTTTGCAAGGAATTCTCTCAGCTCGGTGGTACTAAGTTCACCGGTTCAGAGAGTATTATCGAGGCCCAGCAATGGCTGCGGAGTTTGGAGAGGATATTTATTGGTCTTGAGATCACTGATGCCCAGAAGCGTCAGTTAGCAGCTTGGCAGCTGCAAGAGTCAGCCTTAGATTGGTGGGAGTCGGTTACGGCTCACACTAACGAAGGTGATCTTTCGTAGGAGCAATTCAGGTATCCCTTGTGTTATCTTGAATTTTTCCCATTTCCTTTTTCTTTTGAATCTATCTTAAGTTCAGTTTCTGTATCTTCTTTCCAGGGAGGCTTTTGTGGCAAAATGGATGCCCGAAGCCGGGAAATCTCAGCTTTATCGTGAATTCATGGATCTTAAGCAAGGTACCATGTCTTTCTCAGAGTATGAGCGGAAGTTCAATGAACTTTCCAAATTTGGTCCTGGTCTTATCGACACTCAGCTAAAGAAGAATGAGAAATTCATTGCTGGAGCTCGTCCAGAGTTCTACGACCGTCTTATTTCACATGTTCATGGCACTTTTACTGAGCTCATGGATATGGCTATTCGCTATGAGAACCCTACTTCCAAGGGTCCTGCCGCTTCTGGTGCTCATGTATCACAGTCTTCCTCTGCAAATTCCAAGAAGAGAAAGCCCAACTTCCACCAGCAGAAGAAGAATTGGCTCAAACATCTGGGCTTAGGATCTTCAGCATCTTCTCCTTCCCAGAGACACCCTATTGATCTATCCACTATTACCTTCTTCAAATGTGATCAGAAGGGACATTATGCTAATAGTTGTCCTACTTTGGTTGGTGTTGCTGTTCCTCCACCTCAGGTTTCCAGGAACGATCTTTGTCATGTTTGTCTTCAGCCGGGTCATTTTAGGAAGGACTGTCCTTTATATCAGAAGGGAAAGCCATCTGGTGTATTTGCTGTCACATCTGCTTCATCACCTGTTGCACCTACTCCTGCTCCTAGTGATGATCAAGGTACTCTTCAGGGCACCTTTTATTTATTTCAGCATCCTGTTCGTGTTTTATTTGATACTGGAGCTTCGCATGGTTTTATTTCTATGACTATTAGTGATAAGTTTGGGCATCTCCTTTCTCCTGGGTATGCTTCTGTTCCTTTATGTGTTTCTAATCCTATTGGGGGTCCCGCGAACCTTAGTAGGATTTGTAGAGGAGTGAAACTCTTCTATTCTGATCACCGCTTTAGTGGTGATTTCTATATTCTTGGTTTTGATACTTTTGATTTATTGCTTGGGGATGATTGGTTAAGAAATCATGATGCCTGTATCTCGTGTAAATCCCGAATTGTTTCTCTAGAAGATGATCAGGGAAATCCTCTGGTTATTCAGTGTTGTATGCCTCATGATTGTGCTGGTAGATTTATTTATTCTTTGGATTCTTCCCCTATCGACCTTCAGTCGACTCGCGTCGTCAAACTCTATCCCGATGTATTTGGTGAAGTCACTGCCTTACCTCCTAAGCGGGAAATCGATTTCCGTATTGATCTTATTCCCGGAGCTCGACCAGTAGTTCTTCCTCCTAGAAGAATGGCACCCCGCGAGAAGGTTGAGTTAAGGGAACAAATAGAGGATCTATCTTCCAAGGGTCTGATCAGACCTAGCTGTTCTGAATGGGGAGCTGCGGTGGTTTTCGTCACCAAGTCCGATGGTTCTCTTCGGATGTGTGTTGATTATAGGGAGCTGAACAAGCTCACTATGAAAAATAGATATCCAATGCCTCGCATCAATGACATGTTTGATCAACTTTATGGTGCTACTATTTTCTCTCAGCTTGATCTTGCCACGGGTTTTCACCAACTCAGAGTCGCCGAGGAAAGTATTCCCAAGACTGCTTTCCGTACTGAGAATGGATTCTTTGAATGGTTAGTCATGCCTTTTGGTTTGACTAATGCTCCTGCTTTCTTTGTTGACTTGATGAAGCGTGTCTTCCGTGATGTGCTTAATAAATTTGTTCTAGTCTTTATGGATGATATCCTCATTTTCTCTAAGTTTGAAGAAGAACATGAGTCACATTTGAAATCTGTTCTTGAGACTCTTCGAAATCATCAGTTAAAGACTAAATTTTCCAAATGTCATTTCTGGAAGGATGAAGTCCGATTCCTTGGGCATATTGTTTCTGGTAATGGAGTTTCTGTTGATCCAGTCAAGATCGCTGCGATCAATGTAAGTCTTTCTTCCTTCTCTTTCCTTGTTTCATTCAATTTACTCTATCTTTCCTATTATCCTTCTTTTTCCCTATTCTGTGCAGGATTGGGAAACTCCTAAGATGCCTACTGATATCCGTAGTTTTCTGGTCCTTGCCGATTATTACCGGATATTCATTGAGAATTTCGCTCGGATTGCTGCACCTCTCACTGCTTTAACTCGGAAGAATGCTAAGTTTATTTGGAGTAATGAGTGTAAGGCCGCATTCAATGAGTTAAAAGACAAGCTTACTTCCGCACCTGTTCTTACCGTTCCAAATGGAAATGAGGGATTAACGGTATACACTGATGCTTGTCGAGAAGGTTTGGGAGCTGTTCTGATGCAGGATGGTAGAGTGATTGCTTATGCTAGTCGACAGTTGAAGACCCATGAAGTAAATTATGTTGCCCATGATCTTGAGTTGCTTGCGGTTGTTTTCGCTTTGAAGCTTTGGAGACATCATCTTTTGGGTACTAAGTTCGAGCTTTTCACAGATCATCAGTCTTTGAGGTATATTTTCTCTCAGAAGGATTTGAATCAGAGACAAGTTAGGTGGTTAGAGTTCCTTGCTTCTTATGACCTCGACATCAACTATACACCGGGAAAAGCTAATGTTGTGGCGGATGCTTTAAGTAGGAAGAAAGCTTTGTTGTGCCAGCTTGTTGTTTCTTCACCTCTTGTGGATCGTATTATGGCTAAACAGGATGAAGATCGGATGCTTAGATTGATTAAGGAGAGTGTTCGAAGTAGAGTTGGAGGTAGTAGCCTTGATGGCAGTGGTGCTCAGATTGACGATAAGGGTGTATTGAGGATTAATCATAGGTTTGTGTCTCGAAGGTTGATGGATTGAGACAGGAGTTACTTCGGGAGAATCATCAGTCCAGACTTTCTATTCATCCAGGTGTGACCAAGATGTATCAGGACATGAAGAAGTTATATTGGTGGAAAGGTATGAAGCGAGATATTTCCATTTTTGTTAATAGGTGTGCGACTTGTCAGCAAGTCAAGGCAGATCATTAGAAGACTCCTGGCTTATTGCAGCCTCTTGAGATTCCCA
The DNA here is from genome assembly GCA_030737815.1 of Allium fistulosum. Classification (NCBI taxonomy): domain Eukaryota; kingdom Viridiplantae; phylum Streptophyta; class Magnoliopsida; order Asparagales; family Amaryllidaceae; genus Allium; species Allium fistulosum. Next base: position 908,784,480 of record CM060903.1, read on the forward strand.
ATTGGAAGTGGGAACAAGTTTCTATGGATTTCATTGATGGTTTACCGAGGACTAGGAAAGGTAACGAGAGTATTTGGGTTATTGTAGATAGATTGACCAAATCAGCTCATTTCATTCTGGTCAAGTCTACCCGTTCAGCTTCTAGTTTGTTTGAGATTTACATGAGGGAGATTGTTTGTCTCCATGGTGTTCCTCTCAGTATCGTTTGTGATCGTGATCATATCTTTACTAGTAGGTTTTGGAAAGCCTTTCAGGATTCTTTGGGTACTCGTCTGAATCTGAGCACTGCTTACCATCCACAGACCGACGGTCAAACGGAAAGGGTGAATCAGATTCTAGAAGATCTTCTTCGTGCTTGTGTGCTTGATTATGGAGGATCTTGGGAAGATCACCTCCATCTTGTCGAATTCACTTATAACAATAGTTATCAGGCCAGTATTGAGACGTCCCCGTTTTCTGCTCTTTATGGACGACCTTGTAGATCTCCTTCTTGTTGGATTGAATCCGGTAATCGTTTGGTCCTTGGTCCTGAGATGGTTTTGGAAGCTTCTGAGAGAGTTGAAGAGATTAAGAGGAAGATGGGGATTGCTCAAGATAGGCAGAAGAAGTACGCTGATCGTCGAAGACGGAGTTTAGAGTTTGCTGTTGGTGATTTGGTTTTCCTTAAGGTCTCTCCCTTAAGGAATGTTATTCGTTTCGGTCGTAGAGGACAGCTTTCTCCTAGATTTGTAGGTCCTTTCCGCATTTTGGAAAGAATTGGCTCTCTTGCTTATCGTCTGGATTTACCCGAGAAATTTTCTGGAGTACACAATGTCTTTCATGTATCTCATCTTCGTCGCTATCTGCATGATCCATCTCTTATTATCCAGTCTTCTGCTCTTGATAGTTTGGATATTGAGCCAAATCTGACTGTTGAGAGGAAGCCACTTCGTATCATCGATCGAGGTACGAAGCATCTAAGAAGGAAATCTGTCAATCTGGTCAAAGTGCAGTGGAGCACTGATGAACGGGATTGCACCTGGGAGACGGAGGAGAGCATTCGTGCTTCGAATCCGAAATTGTTTATTTCAGGTACTTTTTCTCTACTGTCTTATCTTTCTTTGTTTCCTTCTTCGTTCCTTTTCGAGGACGAAAAGTTTTGAGTGGGGGAGAGTGTAACAGCCCAAAATTTTTAACAAATTTTTATTTAAAAATAAACATTCTGTAATGTTGATTTGAATTAAAAGTGTAATAATTTGTGTGAAACGGGAAATTTAAACTTTACATTCGTTACGTATATTTACATCCGTTCTTAACTTATATTTAACAATCAAATTTATTAATTATGGTAATAGCTATTTAATTTTGGTTTAAAATGATACGTTATTTTATTGAAAGAAACCGTTAGCATTTTTCAATTTTTATTTAATAAAAGAAACAAATCATAAAGTTGTACGTTACTTTGGGCATTTCGTTATAATTTCTCTTACCTTTTCTTTTGTCCATTTGATTTTTTCTTGCGTTAGCATTTCCTGTTCTTCAGCCGCATATATTCCCTTTTGAAAATTTCAAAATCTTGCCTTACTTTGCCACGTGAGAATTATTCCATTCCCTCTTTGCCTTCCATACGTTTCTCCAATTAAATTGCCTAAATTTTTGCTACCGTTCAAACTTTTATTTATTGCCTTCTCTACTTAAATCAAGTGAAAGGCTGTCTATCTTTCCACGTTCACCAAACTTTTCCAGAACTTTATTCTTCACTTCAGCTTTCAATTGAGATTTCGTGACCAAGGTATGGCCGCATCTTTTCCCTTCATTTTTTTTGTCTTTGTTTTTTTTGTTTATTTTTGGTCTGTCCCCTGCTTTGTTTGCTTTATCAGTATCTGCTCCAACTTATGCTCCGCCAGACCTACCCATTCGCCACCAGCCTCGAACCCACGCCACCTCCAGACTCAACCCCTTTGCCAGCCACACCTCCTACTCCAGGCCGAGACCAGCCTGCCACCACGACCCATGCCAGAGAACCCCACGTCAGCCTCCTACCCCAGTCCACCACCACGTCACCCCTACGCCCTGCTAGACCACCACCGCACCCATGTCCCCTCTCCAGACCGTGACCAGTCACCACCACGTCCCCTCTCCAGGCCGAGACCAGCCACCACCACAACCCCATGCCGAGACCATCACTTCCACCACCCCATGTCACCACGAACCCGACCGAGCCAGTCACGCCCCAACCCCATGTCAACCACCACGCCTCCCTCTGACCATAACCATGCTGACCAAACCCGATGCCTTTAAGGTGGTCGATGCCTTTGTCTATTTTGAAGTTATTTGCCTCTGGCCTGGTTTTGGAAAAAAAAGGGAAATGAGAAAAAAATTGTTTTGTCACCTTTTGCATTTTCATTTTTGTTGAATTGCCAGACCGAGCCCTTGTACTTGAACCTGAAAAATGAACAAATTTTTGTTTTATCACTCTGTATTTTTGAAGTAAACTGTTTTGTCCCTTGTATTTGGTATCCTAGTCTATGTTCTCCACTGGCCTTTGTTTTGAGAGAAAAGAAACGAACAATTTGTTGTGGTCGAGCCTTTGTTTTTAAAGTTATAATCTATATTTTAAAAGTGGTCGAGCTATTGCTTTCGATTTTCAACTTGTGTTTTTTGGTTGTTTGCTTCATTTGAAAATTTGTTATTCGTGCAATCTTAGATTTGATTATTTATTTTGCTTTAGATTTGAATCTAGTTTGCGCATCCGCTAACAACTGATCGTGCTTTCCGCGTGCTTTCGATAGACATCGTATTATCTTTTTGAATCGAATCTCCAGCTCCGTAGAGGTGAGTAAATCTCACACGAATATTCATACTTATATGATTGTGAAACGACCGCAACTGAATGTGTAGAAAATAGATAAATAAACAAAATGATGTTATAATTACCTGTGATTTATTTATATTTGATGTTAGAATTGTTAAAATTGCATAACATATCATCTGTTATATTTTGTTCTTATATTACTGTTATTCTATTCTGTTAAATCACACTGCAAGTTCCCTGTAGAATAGAATCACTATGGGTTGAAATGATACATACCCGAACGGACTTTAGAATAAGGGAAGATCGTTATGGGCTGAAATGATAGGCCTGAACGATTTTCAATTAAATTTTATTTACTTGGGATTGCGGGTTTGAAATGATAAAACCCGGATTTTTCTTTGTAAACTACGGATTGAAATGATATAGTATCAGTATCACTTGACTTAGGCTAGAAAATATTATACAGACCCGTGGTTATTTTTCTGTATTTTCTGGATACCTTCAAATATTTTAAATATTTGTAATAATATTAAATTGATTTAAATTGAATTTTAAAATGATTTATTTAGAATAGAAATGATTTTTCTATGTGATAAATGGAAAAAAAAATGGATAAAAATATTGATTTTAAAATGTAACTTAAATTTGAAAATTTGACTAAAAAGAAAAGATGGAAACTTAAGTTAATTAAATTGAAATGAAAATTAAGTTTTAAAATGGTGAAAAATGGAGATTTAAGTTTAAATGTTGAAATGAATTGTTAAATGAAATGGGAATTTACACACTTGAATTTAATAAGTGAACTTTGTAAATTTTTTGGTTTTTATTCGTAAAATTTCCCTTTAGAAAAATCATAAGTTAAAGGATTTAAATGAACATTTTAATGTGAAAATTTATGATTTTTATAAATTTAAATGGTTTAAATTGAAGTTTATTTATGGCTGGAATTACACTTAAAACCTGGAAATTCAATTCATAACACTTCAGAAATGCTACCATCTCTGAAATGAACTAATTCTGTACTAAGTGGAATCTGCAGCACTTGTTAAGTGCTGTGGTTATATAAATGAACCAAAAGACTAAAATGAACTAAGGCTATGATGGCACTTGGTAAGTGCTGTTGTAGCAGAAACTAAATTTTTAACCTGAACTAATAAAAGGGCTACTGTAGCACTTGTTAAGAGCTGCAGTAGGCTGAAATATGATTTTTGTTTAAAACTGAACTGTTATAGCAGTTTATAAATGCTGTCTTTGCTGAATAAAATTGTTTTCAAATGTAACTTACCGTAGCACTTTTTAAATGCTGTGAAAGCTGAAAATTTTAACGTTTATTGTTTTTAAGTGAATAAATGAACTCAAAAAAGGCTAAATTTTTGGGAATTCAATATTTGATTTATAAGGATAATGACTTTGTTTTAAATGATTTAATTTGAAGTATTTTGATATAAATTGTTTTAAATTTATAACCACGGGTTATAATAACGATTGGTTAGCAAAGAGACCGGGATCGGATATGGACATACTCTCTGTCGATACTGAAAACCACTTTGACAACCGTATACGCGGTGGAGATTCCAGAATGAAGTAGGATGGTGGCGACGTTCTTAAGGTATGTTACGTGGACCCAACTCCCGTGAGTTGGCATAAGGTGGCTAAAAAAGGAGCGATCTCGGACCAGTGAGGTAGCACCTCTTCTCGGACACATTTCTTCGATATTATACTCTTACTTGTGATTGATTAGATGGCCATCCTCCGATTTGGGAGTGTTGTTCGAGGTGGACGGTAGTGGCTACTACGCGCTCCATCAGTCCGTGTGCGTAATTGGTATATCTACCCTGGCATTGCCTAGTTGTGCCGTGTCACCTACCATATCGAGCTTTACTACGATTTGTGATTTCTCCCGTAGCCTGTGGAGTATCGAGGGTAGCCCCCATTTTGGGAGTATGCTAATACTGGATAGACTACTGGGACTATTACGTGTTAAGGTGGAAAATGTAAAGCCTTAATGCTATTTAAAAGTATGTTTATTTTATTTTAGACGTTATTATAATATCGAATATTACTACATAGTAGATAGTTTAACGGATCCTTAAAGAATGGGCGATCCCAAGCATTCTTTAAGTTATTTGTATCTTTACTACAGTTCACTTGAGTTGGTTTACATTGTATAAGTATGTATGTCCTGACTCGAGTGTTTATGTTTTATTTTACGCTCGGGTCAGCCTGAGTATCAGTTGGACTTCATCTTCACGAAGCTAGGACTACTGGAGATCATCTTTATCAAGCTGCTATCTGTTTTGCTATTCAGTCTTTAAATTTAGCTTATGTAATTGAGACAAATGAATTTGGCATTTTCTGTGGTTGTTCAAACTGTATTAGTTTTTAGACTATGTAATTTGTACTTGTTTTGAGACTATGTATTTTAGTGGCTTCATGAACCACTATGGTTATTTTTAAATTCCACTGCGAGTTATTCTGATATTTCTGTGTCTGTGATTCTGTGATGATTTTATTTGCTCCAAATTTTATTACAATCTGTTATTTTGCATTTTTCAAGTCTGACATGTGTGGATTATTGTCGATTTGAATGGTCCAAAATACCGGGTCTTTACATGTTTGATTATTATAAATTTATTTATGTTTCCAAATTGCATAGGAAATGCAGCGTTTGATTTAACAAGGAATATATGCAAATGAAAAGAAGGAGATGTGTAATATATAGAATTATTCTCCATAGTTACACTCTCTATTCCAATAAAAAGAAAATAATCATTCCTTTGTAATTTCAAACAAGGCAAATCTTTCATTTTATTCTTAATCTTTTGTTTTAAATAATTTATGGAAATCACAATGGAGAACCTTCCTAAGAAATGTAATTTCAGCAAATTAAATATGGAAAAGAAAAATCTTATTAAAGATTTGTGACTAGAATATATTTGGTAAAAGTAGGTATTTATACTTATTTATACGCGATAATAAATACTTAACTAATATGATGATTTATGCGTAACGCTCGCTTAGGATATTAGTTATATGTAGAAATAGGATTGAAATCGAATAGGAAATAAGAGGAAAGTTTGGAACGGTTGTAACTCCAATTAATGGGTAATAAATATGAAATGGATTTGAGAGTTACAAGTAACTGATAGGGTAAATGGATTAATGAGATTGATAAATAAAGAAGTTAGGTCGTTAACTATGGAATAGAAAGTTACTAATTGGAAATTAGTAAATATACATTAATGTCCTAGGAATGTTGTAACGACCCAGAATTTTGAACAAATTAAATTGAAAATATTTAATTAATTTTAAATATTTGAACGATGATTTAATTTGAATCCCCGATATAACCTTGAATTTGGTGATTAAATTTTGAAATTTAGTCTATATAGTGCTGAATAAAAATTTGAATCTTAAATTTACAGTTGAATAAAAATATTTCGAAAGTTTCTAAAATTCGTATTTATAATACTGAAGATAACAGGAGCTTCAGAATTGAATTTTAAACTGTTCTGTTCAGTTTTGAAATTTAATCGTTTAAATCGAATTTAAAAATAGCCGTCCGAGGCACAGTCTCGGAATTCGACGAAACCAGTTCCATTGGATCCGTAATATTGTATTATTACTGGATTTCAAATTTCGTATTAAACGGAGTTGATATGTGACCGTACGGTGAGTAAACGTGTGGGATTTTAAATCGAATTCAATTTAAAATTTAAATTTTAAACTGTTGCCGACATACACACGTTCACGCCTTAAATTACGTAGAGAATCACGAAGCAAGCACGTTGTTCTCTGCAAAACCACGAAATCCTGTCTTCCCCCACTTTTAAAAATATCATCACGCAACCTCCTTTTTCAGAAATCAAAAGAAATCTCTCTTCACAAAGAAAAACAATGGCTGCGACATAATAAAAAATTGATCGACGTCAATTTGGGGGCACTCGCGTATAGGGGAGAGCAGGCGCGCGCGATCGATTCGCGTTGGCTGCAGCATTCAGACGCGTGGGCGCAGCAGCGTGGAGGCGTTCGCCTTGGCACCGCGATGGGGGTGAAAGGATCTGTCGATCGAAACTCGGCGGCGAAGTGGGTTATCGTGAGCAGGCGATGTCGATTAGGGGTTTCGATCTGGATCTCGAAGTCAATTCGCACGCGCATACGCTCGCGTGGAGGGGTCGCGCTTGAGTGGGGGAGGAGGCGAGCTCGAAGGCAACTCTGGCCATGGAAAGATTTGAGGGCGAAGCGGGTCGCGAGCGATTTCGTGAGCTCGTGGTTGCGGTGATGGAGGCGAATTCGAGAAGGTCGCGTGCACGTTAGTGGACGAGGGTCGATGAAGCCTCGATGCTATTCAGGGGTTCGGCAAGTTCGTCCCTAGGCTGTGAGGTATTCGTCTCCCCTTCTCGTTTATACTAAATTTAAATATATATGTATATATAGACTGAAATTTTTTTTTCTTATAACAGTGAGTTATATATATACAAAAATTTCTGATATAAAAGGTAGGTAGACATTATATATATATAAACATCGGTAGAAATAAATATGCAGTAAGATATTTATTTATTTAGTTTTGAATTGGTAAATGTATATATATTGGGAAAACTAATTTAAACAGTAAAGCGAAAATTTTATACAGATAAGAATTTGAAAGAGTAAAGTAGAAATTTTAAAATGTTTAAAGTTCATGAAAATAATAGATTATTTTATAAGCAATTTCAGTATGAAGAAAAATTATTCAGATACACATTTTTAAACTTGCTGGCTGAATTTTAAGATAATGTATTGCTGGAAATTAATTTATTTTTGTTACTAAAATACCTTTTCTAAAAGGAAAATTTTTAGTTTAAAATAAATTACTGGTTAATCAAATTATTAAAGGAGAAATTGGTTAAGTAAATAAATAGAACAATAATTTAAGTGTTCGATTTAATTCGAATATTGATATATTGTATAAATTGTTTATACAAGGTGAATAAAAATGAAGAAATGGTCAAAATGGAAAATGGATTGCAAATAAAAGCAAAGGTGAGATTTTTCTCACTCAAAATTAATTGCAGTTTTTGATTGATATGTTTGCTATTGGATGTGATATTAGATATAGTAGGATATATCTATATATATATATAGCAATATATACATATTGGCATATGTATATATTGGATTGATTGATTTCCCGCCTCGTATAGCGGATGAGACCCTATTGCGCCGTTAGTAAGCGGATATATTATAAAAACCCATATACCGCGATATTCCACCTCGAAGTGGAATTGGTATTGTGCTAACATCCGTGGATGCAGGGAAACAGGTTGGAGGGATCCAACTGGATTCCTCACCAGTATTTATTTATTTACAGATATTGATGTATATTCTGTTATCATATGTTGATATATGATGTTTGATGTTGTGATTGACTAATTGGTGCTGTTGCATCATCGGATTCAAGTTTTAAAAATAACGACTTTTACTTTAAAAGGATTTTTAAAGTGATTTTTGAAAATATACGTTTTATGGAATTTTTGAATTGATTTAAAAACGTTAAAATTTTAAAGTTATAAAAGTTATAATTTTTAGTGAAATATAACCAAAGTGTCGTTTTTGAAATAAAATTCTATTTATTTATAAAATGGTTTAAGTTGGGATTTTTGAATAACCAAAAACGATTTGTATAAAAAGATTTATAAAAATTGATATTTATAAATCAAATATTGGAATTATAAAACGAGTTTTTATAAGTGTTAAAAATGAAATATTTATGGAATTCATAAGTAAATGAAATTTATAGATTTATAAATTGTGAAGTTATAAAATGGATGAAAATGTCGAATAGGAGATTTATAAGAAATTTACTTATAAATTGGATTTTTGCCTTTAAATGGAATATTGATCGAATTTGTCAATAAAGGAGATTTATTAAATCAAAGTTGTTATGAAATATAAAAAGGTGAATTTATAAACGTTGTTTTATAAATTCGAAAATCAATCAAATTTGATGAATTGAATATAGAAGGTTATTAAGGGAATTTTTTCCACGATTTTGGATAGTGGATAAATTCTTGAAATAAATGTGTAGAAAAGATTGAAATTTGGTTAAGTGAATTATATTCATGATTTTGGACAGTGAATATATTATTAAATAAAATGGATTTAGTTTTGAAGAAGTGATATTAAAAATGAAGTTAAACATTTTAAAGATGTTTTAAAATGTATTATGAATCGAAACCATAGATTTCAACATTTTATTGTTGAAATAGATGTTTTCGAAAAATAAGGAAATGGTGGACTATAACACTGTTGTTATAGTAAATGATTTCCAAAAGGAAATGTTTTATATAGTATTGGGATTTATACATCTATCTTAATTCCGAATCCCTATACTATTGATTTTGAGTCGTCGTAACGATGTTTTACGTAACATTCGTTTTGACTCAGATAAATGTGTTATAGAAATAGATTTCCTTAAAGAATGAAATATATACTTAATATTATTTTTAAGTATATCGAATATTTTCAAATGTTGAAAATAAATAGATTTGTGAATTACTTATTATTAAATAAATGGGAAATATTTTTCCAATATGAAATGAACGTTTTGAGAATTTATCTTTCTAAAGATAAATTGAAAATGAATAATCGAAAGTGAATATTGAAATCGATTTGAAAAATCGTATATCAGTAGATATTTGAAAATGTAAATTCACTATGGAATTTATAAAAGAAATGGAAATTCGTTTTAAAAATAAACATTGATTTATTTTTAAAGTGTGGAAATTATATATCTAGTAAAGATATTTTGGAGATTAAATAATTTGGAAAATTATTTGGAATCTAATGATGTTGCGCATCTTTATTGAGTTAAATAACCGACTATCAATATTTACCTTTAAATAGGTATTTGTTGTGAATTGGATGAATTTGAATGCCACACTTATTTTTGAATAAGCGCTCACTATTCGGGTTAGCCGGGAAAGGACCATGGGGTCGTATAACCCATTCCGAATATGTGATACGTCGTTATGAATTGCATTTGATGACCGGTGTTGAAGACCAGATATTTTTGAAAACGGAAGGATTACCGTCGAGTTACTCTACATCGACTGATCTTCGATTTAGAGGTTTTATCACCCTTAGTGACGGGAAGTCCTGACGTGATTGAAAATTATCCGGAATTGCAAGGGCTTCGTGAGAAGTGCCTTCGGTTCTGTTCGATCCCGGAACAGACTTGTATGGATTGTGTGTCTGACGTTACAAATTGAGATATAAAGCTGATTCCTTTCAAATACATTTCTGTTGGTGGCGGAGAATTTATTCTCTTAGCTTAACACCCTTCTCTGAGACGTACGAGCTTAGAGGTTATGTAGTTGAAATTTATCAGCGATATATCCCAATTTGGTAACGTGGCATACTGAGTGTTGCTGTGAAATGATCAGTGTTTGATCATTTGTGATATGATCATTTGTTTGATCTTATATCTTTGTGATCATAGGTTGATCATTTGTTTGACCCGAAGCACGGCTTTTGAAAAGCGTAGCTTTGTGGACGAGACTTCGTCGAGCCTCACACCCCGGAAATGGTCGAAACAGGAAGGATGCAGCAAGGTTCTAGGGAGTAGCGCCCCTTAGTGTATGTCATTCCTTCTGGATAAAGGTGGTATCATGGTATGGAGCCCAGATACTTAACCTCTGTGGTTGCTGCAAATTTATTACTTTGTGGTTTGTTGCGAATCGGGGATCCTCGGGAAGATCGGTGACGATCGGGGGATGGCATACGCGTGTCAGTAGTTACCTATTTTTGCAGAGGTAACCCGGCCTTGTGTTGGCAGAGATCCGGTTAGGTTCTCGGGTCGTCTATTCCAGGGACGTACCCATCGTGGATAGGAAGTTGTTTGGCCTGACCATTTGTTGGAAATCCAAAGAAACAATACGTGACTTGTACGGTTTTAGTTGTAGAACCTGCCATTTAATATGGTAGCTATAGTAGGCATACTATAATGGTACCTATGTCGGCTAAGATTAATATTCTACTTTCGAAATGTTTTCCACACTATGCACTAATAATAATATCAAAAAGAATTTTGATTTTTGCGTAGTAAGCATCTTTGACTATCATAAGGAGAAATCTTCTCCAATTCTGCGTTTGCATTGTGTGTGTGGCAGGAGGCCTTATGGTAGTTTCATTTTCCAAAAGCATTGCGAAATTGACTTTAAAATTTCCTGTTGTTTGTTTTAAAGATAAACTGTTTTACGATCTCACACCAGTCACCATGACTGACTCGGAGTTTATTGTTCCCTTCTAAACTCTGGGTGCCCACCAATTTCCACACGGGCAGCCTAGAGTTATGTTATCAGGATATTCTGGATATTCTGGAGTTTTGGAAGCAAGCTGGATGGCGAGACGTAGTATTTGTATCTGATATATTTATTCCGCTGTGTATTCTGTATGAGGACAAGTTTATATAACTGTCCATTGATGTGCTGTGTTGTATTGAGTTGTATATTGACTCTGATTGATGTATGTATAAACTGATATAGCTCTTTGTTTTAAAAGACTAGTGTTTATTTATTATATATTGTTCCGCTGCGATATGTGAGATTCTGATATTGTTCTGTTTCTGTTGTTCTGTTGTTCTCCTTCTTTCTTTTTTTCTCTTCTTTTTCTTTTCCTTCTATTTTCTTCTTCTTCTACTTTTTCTTTTTCTTAAACCCTCAGGGTTCGTATTTCCATGCCCCTTGAGTTAATCAATGGAGATTAGTGTTTAATCAAGGAGTACGGATTTGCGGGTCTTGACAGCGTGGTATCAGAGCATATGGTTAAGCGACAACCCTGCTCTGTTGGGTGTTACTCATTAGAGATAGAGTCAGTAGTACTCTAGAATGAGTTGAGTGTAATAATAGATACGAGTGCGTATTTGTTAGTGAATATAAAATTGTTTTATATTGTGATGATTGGTTTGTTGAGTGGTATATGGATTCTGGTCGGTATTGTCCGTACAACTCTATCGATAGGGATCTCTAAACACTTATATAGAACAATTCGGCACAGTATTGTTTTAAATTGGGTAAATGGAATAATTTTACCTTGATTATATTTTGTATATAAAAGAAATGATTTTTCTGTAAATTATTACAGTATATGGTTGCATGGTTGTTAGAAGTGATAATATAAACTATTAGCATTGAAATTAAATGAGAAATTAAAATAATAACCAAAGATTTGGAAATAAATCCATTTAACGAATGAAATTTATAAATGTGAATTGAAAGATAAAGAGATGAATTCACATACAAATGAAATTTGAGAATATAAATTATAAATGTGATTTGTAATTTAAAACGGAATTCCAGAGAAGTTTTTGGAAATGTTTGAAAAGAATTTGAAAATTTTGGAGATTTGGAAAGTTTAAATCTTTTTGGAGTTGAATATGAATTTCAAAGGTTTTGAAAAATGTTCTAAAGGGATGAAAGCTCTAAACTCTTTTCGGTCGCTGGAAAATAATTCCGATGATGATCGCGACATCACCGGTGTTCATTTTCGGGTTTCCAAAAGAGGAATTGCTGCTAAATTGTTTTTAAATGGAGGTTGTTTGGAAAAATTTGGGTTTTGTTTTGGAAATTCAAGGGATAAATTGAATTGTTTTCAAAAATGGTTTTGAAAATGTTATTAAGACTCTGGAATGCTATATAAAAATATTTATGAGAATAATAAATGAGTTGATAACTTATACAATTTGTTGTGAATTTAGATTGAATAAATTTAACTTAAGGAATTTTGAGTTAAATTAAAGTAAGTATAAGTAAATCAATAGAAATCCAAGTAGTAATTTTTGAATATAAAGTTATATAACTTATAAAATGAGAAAATAGAAGTGAAACGAATTGTTAAAAGTGGTTAAACAATTTTATTAAGCAAAATGAAATGTGATTCTGATTAAGTGATGAAATCTGACCTTGGTAAAGTTAAATAAAATAGAGAATCTGAATTGGATTGATAAATGAATTAAGCTATTGAACTAATTGAATGTTGAATCAGTCTTATGTAAATGAATTAGTGAATGAGTTTCAGAATGAATAAATAAAAAATTGCAATTGTAAGTGCAAGAGAATAAAATTGAAATGTTAAAATTCATTTTTGAATTTGTAAGAAAGTAAGACTGAATTTGAATTTGATTGTGAAGGATTAAACTAAAATTAGTAAGTGAAGCTAATTGAACGAAAGAATAAAACTGGAATTGAAACTGAATGTTGAAAACAAATTTGAATAAAGTGAATTACAATTTGTGATAAATTAGTAAATGAAACTAATTTAAAATGATGCAGTTGTGAATGAAAGATAATTGATAAAATTCAATATTCAGAAGTTAAATAGAATCCAAATAAGGTTGGAATTGTGAATTAAATTCAAATGAAATTTGGAATATAAAATTGAATGATAATGAATATATAACTTCAACAGTGAAGTAAAAATGTATAAGAAGTATCGAAAATTTTGTAATCAAATTTGCAAAATGATTGGAATGTGTAACTAGATATTATGGCTAGTAGGACATACAGGTGTATAAAGGAAATTGGAAATTTGATTTCAAAGATGTATTTGAATTGCTCGACAAAAGGTAAGTATTTGAATTATAATATGAGTTTTTGATGATTTCTTGTCTAGCCGCTTGGCGTTTTCTTTTCTTTTTGAAATCTGAGAGTCCGTAAGGACGTTTTGTAGTCGTGCCGTGTTAGCCGCGCAAAGGAGACGCTGGCGAAATTTTTTGGAAATTTAGGGCGTTAGAAAATTTTTGAGAAAATTTTGAAAGTTTAAATTTGAATTTGAAATTTAAATTTGAATTGTTAAAGAAACAGTGTTGTTTCAAACTTATAATTAGAGTTGGAAAGTTAGTTGAATTAATAACAAATCTTTAGTAGGAAGATTTGTTTTGAAAAATTTGATAAAACTATTAGATGTTGAAAGATAGTAGACGAGTTAAGGACCATTTTTCCTAACTTGTAATTTCGGGACGAAATTCTTTTAAGGAGGGAAGTTTGTAACGACCCAGAATTTTGAACAAATTAAATTGAAAATATTTAATTAATTTTAAATATTTGAACGATGATTTAATTTGAATCCCCGATATAACCTTGAATTTGGTGATTAAATTTTGAAATTTAGTCTATATAGTGCTGAATAAAAATTTGAATCTTCAATTTACAGTTGAAGAAAAATATTTCGAAAGTTTCTAAAATTCGTATTTATAATACTGAAGATAACAGGAGCTTCAGAATTGAATTTTAAACTGTTCTGTTCAGTTTTGAAATTTAATCGTTTAAATCGAATTTAAAAATAGCCGTCCGAGGCACAGTCTCAGAATTCGACGAAACCAGTTCCATTGGATCCGTAATATTGTATTATTACTGGATTTCAAATTTCGTATTAAACGGAGTTGATATGTGACCGTACGGTGAGTAAACGTGTGGGATTTTAAATCGAATTCAATTTAAAATTTAAATTTTAAACTGTTGCCGACATACACACGTTCACGCCTTAAATTACGTAGAGAATCACGAAGCAAGCACGTTGTTCTCTGCAAAACCACAAAATCCTGTCTTCCCCCACTTTTAAAAATATCATCACGCAACCTCCTTTTTCAGAAATCAAAAGAAATCTCTCTTCACAAAGAAAAACAATGGCTGCGACATAATAAAAAATTGATCGACGTCAATTTGGGGGCACTCGCGTATAGGGGAGAGCAGGCACGCGCGATCGATTCGCGTTGGCTGCAGCATTCAGACGCGTGGGCGCAGTAGCGTGGAGGCGTTCGCCTTGGCACCGCGATGGGGGTGAAAGGATCTGTCGATCGAAACTCGGCGGCGAAGTGGGTTATCGTGAGCAGGCGATGTCGATTAGGGGTTTCGATCTGGATCTCGAAGTCAATTCGCACGCGCATACGCTCGCGTGGAGGGGTCGCGCTTGAGTGGGGGAGGAGGCGAGCTCGAAGGCAACTCTGGCCATGGAAAGATTTGAGGGCGAAGCGGGTCGCGAGCGATTTCGTGAGCTCGTGGTTGCGGTGATGGAGGCGAATTCGAGAAGGTCGCGTGCACGTTAGTGGACGAGGGTCGATGAAGCCTCGATGCTATTCAGGGGTTCGGCAAGTTCGTCCCTAGGCTGTGAGGTATTCGTCTCCCCTTCTCGTTTATACTAAATTTAAATATATATATGTATATATAGACTGAAATATTTTTTTCTTATAACAGTGAGTTATATATATACAAAAATTTCTGATATAAAAGGTAGGTAGACATTATATATATATAAACATCGGTAGAAATAAATATGCAGTAAGATATTTATTTATTTAGTTTTGAATTGGTAAATGTATATATATTGGGAAAACTAATTTAAACAGTAAAGCGAAAAGTTTATACAGATAAGAATTTGAAAGAGTAAAGTAGAAATTTTAAAATGTTTAAAGTTCATGAAAATAATAGATTATTTTATAAGCAATTTCAGTATGAAGAAAAATTATTCAGATACACATTTTTAAACTTGCTGGCTGAATTTAAGATAATGTATTGCTGGAAATTAATTTATTTTTGTTACTAAAATACCTTTTCTAAAAGGAAAATTTTTAGTTTAAAATAAATTACTGGTTAATCAAATTATTAAAGGAGAAATTGGTTAAGTAAATAAATAGAACAATAATTTAAGTGTTCGATTTAATTCGAATATTGATATATTGTATAAATTGTTTATACAAGGTGAATAAAAATGAAGAAATGGTCAAAATGGAAAATGGATTGCAAATAAAAGCAAAGGTGAGATTTTTCTCACTCAAAATTAATTGCAGTTTTTTATTGATATGTTTGCTATTGGATGTGATATTAGATATAGTAGGATATATCTATATATATATAGCAATATATACATATTGGCATATGTATATATTGGATTGATTGATTTCCCGCCTCGTATAGCGGATGAGACCCTATTGCGCCATTAGTAAGCGGATATATTATAAAAACCCATATACCGCGATATTCCACCTCGAAGTGGAATTGGTATTGTGCTAACATCCGTGGATGCAGGGAAACAGGTTGGAGGGATCCAACTGGATTCCTCACCAGTATTTATTTATTTACAGATATTGATGTATATTCTGTTATCATATGTTGATATATGATGTTTGATGTTGTGATTGACTAATTGGTGCTGTTGCATCATCGGATTCAAGTTTTAAAAATAACGACTTTTACTTTAAAAGGATTTTTAAAGTGATTTTTGAAAATATACGTTTTATGGAATTTTTGAATTGATTTAAAAAAAATTAAAATTTTAAAGTTATAAAAGTTATAATTTTTAGTGAAATATAACCAAAGTGTCGTTTTTGAAATAAAAGTCTATTTATTTATAAAATGGTTTAAGTTGGGATTTTTGAATAACCAAAAACGATTTGTATAAAAAGGTTTATAAAAATTGATATTTATAAATCAAATATTGGAATTATAAAACGAGTTTTTATAAGTGTTAAAAATGAAATATTTATGGAATTCATAAGTAAATGAAATTTATAGATTTATAAATTGTGAAGTTATAAAATGGATGAAAATGTCGAATAGGAGATTTATAAGAAATTTACTTATAAATTGGATTTTTGCCTTTAAATGAAATATTGATCGAATTTGTCAATAAAGGAGATTTATTAAATCAAAGTTGTTATGAAATATAAAAAGGTGAATTTATAAACGTTGTTTTATAAATTCGAAAATCAATCAAATTTGATGAATTGAATATAGAAGGTTATTAAGGGAATTTTTTTCACGATTTTGGATAGTGGATAAATTCTTGAAATAAATGTGTAGAAAAGATTGAAATTTGGTTAAGTGAATTATATTCACGATTTTGGACAGTGAATATATTATTAAATAAAATGGATTTAGTTTTGAAGAAGTGATATTAAAAATGAAGTTAAACATTTTAAAGATGTTTTAAAATGTATTACGAATCGAAACCATAGATTTCAACATTTTATTGTTGAAATAGATGTTTTCGAAAAATAAGGAAATGGTGGACTATAACACTGTTGTTATAGTAAATGATTTCCAAAAGGAAATGTTTTATATAGTATTGGGATTTATACATCTATCTTAATTCTGAATCCCTATACTATTGATTTTGAGTCGTCGTAACGATGTTTTACGTAACATTCGTTTTGACTCAGATAAATGTGTTATAGAAATAGATTTCCTTAAAGAATGAAATATATACTTAATATTGTTTTTAAGTATATCGAATATTTTCAAATGTTGAAAATAAATAGATTTGTGAATTACTTATTATTAAATAAATGGGAAATATTTTTCCAATATGAAATGAACGTTTTGAGAATTTATCTTTCTAAAGATAAATTGAAAATGAATAATCGAAAGTGAATATTGAAATCGATTTGAAAAATCGTATATCAGTAGATATTTGAAAATGTAAATTCACTATGGAATTTATAAAAGAAATGGAAATTCGTTTTAAAAATAAACGTTGATTTATTTTTAAAGTGTGGAAATTATATATCTAGTAAAGATATTTTGGAGATTAAATAATTTGGAAAATTATTTGGAATCTAATGATGTTGCGCATCTTTATTGAGTTAAATAACCGACTATCAATATTTACCTTTAAATAGGTATTTGTTGTGAATTGGATGAATTTGAATGCCACACTTATTTTTGAATAAGCGCTCACTATTCGGGTTAGCCGGGAAAGGACCATGGGGTCGTATAACCCATTCCGAATATGTGATACGTCGTTATGAATTGCATTTGATGACCGGTGTTGAAGACCGGATATTTTTGAAAACGGAAGGATTACCGTCGAGTTACTCTACATCGACTGATCTTCGATTTAGAGGTTTTATCACCCTTAGTGACGGGAAGTCCTGACGTGATTGAAAATTATCCGGAATTGCAAGGGCTTCGTGAGAAGTGCCTTCGGTTCTGTTCGATCCCGGAACAGACTTGTATGGATTGTGTGTCTGACGTTACAAATTGAGATATAAAGCTGATTTCTTTCAAATACATTTCTGTTGGTGGCGGAGAATTTATTCTCTTAGCTTAACACCCTTCTCTGAGACGTACGAGCTCAGAGGTTATGTAGTTGAAATTTATCAGCGATATATCCCAATTTGGTAACGTGGCATACTGAGTGTTGCTGTGAAATGATCAGTGTTTGATCATTTGTGATATGATCATTTGTTTGATCTTATATCTTTGTGATCATAGGTTGATCATTTGTTTGACCCGAAGCATGGCTTTTGAAAAGCGTAGCTTTGTGGACGAGACTTCGTCGAGCCTCACACCCCGGAAATGGTCGAAACAGGAAGGATGCAGCAAGGTTCTAGGGAGTAGCGCCCCTTAGTGTATGTCATTCCTTCTGGATAAAGGTGGTATCATGGTATGGAGCCCAGATACTTAACCTCTGTGGTTGCTGCAAATTTATTACTTTGTGGTTTGTTGCGAATCGGGGATCCTCGGGAAGATCGGTGACGATCGGGGGATGGCATACGCGTGTCAGTAGTTACCTATTTTTGCAGAGGTAACCCGGCCTTGTGTTGGCAGAGATCCGGTTAGGTTCTCGGGTCGTCTATTCCAGGGACGTACCCATCGTGGATAGGAAGTTCCTTGGCCTGACCATTTGTTGGAAATCCAAAGAAACAATACGTGACTTGTACGGTTTTAGTTGTAGAACCTGCCATTTAATATGGTAGCTATAGTAGGCATACTATAATGGTACCTATGTCGGCTAAGATTAATATTCTACTTTCAAAATGTTTTCCACACTATGCACTAATAATAATATCAAAAAGAATTTTGATTTTTGCGTAGTAAGCATCTTTGACTATCATAAGGAGAAATCTTCTCCAATTCTGCGTTTGCATTGTGTGTGTGGCAGGAGGCCTTATGGTAGTTTCATTTTCCAAAAGCATTGCGAAATTGACTTTAAAATTTCCTGTTGTTTGTTTTAAAGATACTGTTTTACGATCTCACACCAGTCACCATGACTGACTCGGAGTTTATTGTTCCCTTCTAAACTCTGGGTGCCCACCAATTTCCACACGGGCAGCCTAGAGTTATGTTATCAGGATATTCTGGATATTCTGGAGTTTTGGAAGCAAGCTGGATGGCGAGACGTAGTATTTGTATCTGATATATTTATTCCGCTGTGTATTCTATGAGGACAAGTTTATATAATTGTCCATTGATGTGCTGTGTTGTATTGAGTTGTATATTTACTCTGATTGATGTATGTATAAACTGATATAGCTCTTTGTTTTAAAAGACTAGTGTTTATTTATTATATATTGTTCCGCTGCGATATGTGAGATTCTGATATTGTTCTGTTTCTGTTGTTCTGTTGTTCTCCTTCTTTCTTTTTTTCTCTTCTTTTTCTTTTCCTTCTATTTTCTTCTTCTACTTTTTCTTTTTCTTAAACCCTCAGGGTTCGTATTTCCATGCCCCTTGAGTTAATCAATGGAGATTAGTGTTTAATCAAGGAGTACGGATTTGCGGGTCTTGACAAATGTCCATTAGGATGATATTCTTTATCATGGACAAATTGACATTTATGGAAAAAGCAAATAAAGGGGATTTACGGGTAAATGAATATTTAAGGTAAATTATATAGCCTTAAGTAAATAAAAGGATGTTAGTAAGCTAAGTCCAGTATTCAATTTATGATGATAAAGCTTTGTGATAATAAATCCTAGGATAATATGGCTTAAGTTAGTAAAGCCTAGGATAATAAATTGGACTTAGTAGGTTGGGATGCGAGGTCAGTAGAGTTACACAATGAAAGTTTGCCCTTCACTTCGAGGCTACATCAGTTGTATACACTTTCTATTGATGTGGGACATCTTTAACCATAAGACCCATAGAATAATTAATTGGGCTTAGAATATTGGGATACGAGGTCAATAAAGTGACATAACGGTAGGGTTGTCAATGGATACCTGAAAATTCTGAAATCCGTCCGCATCTGTATCTGAAAATACGAATATTATCTGATATCCGAAAAGCGGATGCAGATATCCGATATTCGAAAAGAATTTCGGATGCGGATGCGGATATGAGTATATCCGTATCCGAAAAATATCCGTCCGATCCGAAACTAGGTATGTTTCTAATAATTATTATTTTAAGTAGACGGCTAAATTAAATTTAAAACGCTATGGTGGATGGAAGAAGGAACAAATATTATCTATTGTTTTAGTTTGTTTTTGTTTATTAAAATTGTTGTAATAGCTTATGAACTTGTTTGACATTATGTATGTTGCTATTTTGTCATTTGAATTGTTATAATATCGTATGAACTTGTTTGACATTATGTGTGTTGCTATTTTGTCATTTGAAAAACTGATTAGTATTGTAGTTTGTGTGTATTGTCATTTGAGAAAGTGATTGTTTTAGCTGTAATGTTTTAGTTCAAAAATATTAGTATAATAAAAATCTTATTCAATTTCGGATGCGAATATTTCAGATATTTTCGAATATCCGGAAATATCCGCCTTTTATTTTCGGATGCGGATACTTTCGGATATCCGAAAAATATCCGCGGATGCGGATACGGATGTTAATTCTCCGATATCCATGGATGTCGGATGCGGATTCGGATGCGGATTTAAATTTTCGGATGCAGACATAGCCATATTTGCATCCGTTAACAGCCCTACATAACGGAAGGATGCCCTTCACTCAGAGGCAACCAGCAGTTGTTTACACTTATTACTGATGCGGGCATCACCAATCATAGGACCCATGGAAAACGATTATGGGAATAATAGGATATGCTTAGGGATTAGAGATATTAAGTGGTTATTTGAAGGCCCGTCTCTTTCCTAATTAAAAAGTATTAAATAGTCTGAATTAATGATTAGGAGCGGTAGTGGATATCTTGGGAAGGATACGCTTCGGGTATGAGGTATTAAGTGACTAACATAGGGTCTGCCTCTCTCCTATAAAGAAATATTAAGTGCCTCAGTGAGATTCAAGCGATGTTAGCTAGATAGTACTAGTGACGAGTCCGCCTTTGAGGTTAGGTATTAAATGACAAAGGCCTACCTAGAATATAGATATTAAATGACATCGCATGGCTAAGACTTTATTGATGATAGATGCATTAGTAGTATGGCTATTATATACTATAAAGTCATAAATAGTGGTCAAAGGTCTTGATAGCTAGGACCAATGGACCAACGATGATGATGCTAGGAGTCCGCTTCATATTTGGAAGTATTAAGTTGCTAATAAACTTACATTGATATTTTATACCTTGGGAAGGGTAGGTATGTGAATTATGTTAGGTAGGAATATCGTGCGTGCGATATTAGGTTAAACTGATTAACCTTAAATAGTAGACATAACAATTAAAAGGAAACCAATCGGTAAAAATTTATGTTATGGACACTTTATAGATTTTCCAATCACTAGAACGTTGTTCTGAACCCCTCCTCATTATAAGCCGCAGGATAGATTTAGAGGAATAAGCACTAGAGCTGGATGTGATTGGTTGTTGAAGTCTTCTTATCTCTCATGCTCGGTACTGATGTGGCGATTTGATATCCAAGGAATACTATTAATTCTAAGGTAGTATCCCTAGTCAATATTTATATCATATTATTATTTCTTCTATGAGTTTAGATTTTGTCAATCTCTAATATACTCATGCTTATTTGCAGGTGCCAAATCCAATGATCTGTGCTTTGATGGACTTGGGTTTCGATTTTTGTTGAAATTTGGGCTCATTAAAGTGCGGGTTGTTGCACAAACCTTAGTGATTCGCGTATGTTCGGTTTGTTCTTCTTCCTCTTGATCAAGAAATCGCTTCTATTCACTTTTAATAGATGCAACCACTCAATAACATCCTACATAGTCTATTTAAGGATTTACTCTCTCCTATATCGAAACAAGAATTCTCACTTTGATATTTTTTTCTCTATTCTTTAACTTATTGGTCAATACATTCATTGCTCTATTATTTTTCAAAGCAATCATTTATTGATCATTCCTTTCCCATATCTAGAACATTCAAAACACTTATATAACTCTTATTCATTCAGTTTGAGATTTTACTACGCGCGCTACAAGAGATTGTGCTGAAGAAAAAAAGACATCTATATAGCAAGGTGTAAGAGTTTATGCATACATTTTCAAAATGAAGTCGAAGTCCTATTGTGGAGTCATCAAGTAGTTTGTGAAGTCATGTTCGATAGCTCAGGCAAGGTCATTGTAAATCTGTTTCTCAGGATGAAGTGAGGGTTGTGTTAGTGAAATTCAAAAAGGAGTTCTCGAACCAGATGTAAGCCGGGAGGTCTGAACCCGTATAAAAATCTTGACATGATCATTTTTATTCACTTATTTATTTTATTTACATAACTTAGTTTTATTCATCTTGCTAATTTATATACTTAAATAATTTCTATAAATTAAGTAGTTATTTACTTGGCTATATATATATCGATCCGGCCTTCTAGACTTTCATTTGGTATTGGAGCTATAACACGTATCCTCTTGAACTTTCAAATGTCTTTATGAAATAGATAGAGTTGTCTAGTGAGCGATTATGTTGATAGCATTCAGAAAATATCATAGGAAAGTGAAGATAAGCGAAAAGCTCTTACTATGATGCATCTAGGAAGATAGTTGCATGGAATTAGATTTCCAAAAATTTGAGGGAATAAATATGTTCTCGAATAAAAAAGGCAACCACCCGATATATTGTTGCATGGGAGCAAGTATAGATATTAAACAACAATCCATGGAAGTAAAATATGGTTTGACATAGTGATGTATATGCCTGAGTAAAATGACAAAGAGGTTCATCACAAGTTCAAACTTATGTCAAGTCAAATGGATAATTAGTTCGAAAAGAATGTTCTTGGGATAAGCTGTTAAGGAAAGACGAGTTATTAAAGACTTAACTATATTGATATATATTGTTGATTAATGAATAATTCTAGTGATTTATGGATCAAATATATCCGCATATATATAACATGAAAAATCATATTTTCTATAGTATTTGGCATGAGGATGTTATCCTTGATAGAGTGACATTAAAGGCATGATATTGCTACATTAGATGGCATTAGATAGACCTATAAAAGATGGAGAAATTACTCCAAAATATCTGGGTTAAAATATGTGATATTGGATTACCTCCAAGCGATGGCATGAAAAGCTTCTAATGGATAAGCTACCGGTGATATGAGAAATACAGTGAAGTGAAATGGATCATGGCTCATTCTGAGCAAGGCACTCAACTTTGGAAGGCATCAAAGCTTTTTTGATCTTATTCGAAGAATGTGCTTTCATCCTTGCACCTTTTTGTAAGTGCATTATTTATAATTTTCATTAAATATGACGAGCCTTATAGATTGAACCTACAGGTCATGGTACTAAGAAAATTAGATAATATTCCCTAACACGAGCTATAGGAGCTCTCCAACGGGATCTTCATCATAATGACATTTGAGGTTCTTCAAAGTCCATCTGCATGGAGTGATTGTTCCATTGGGAGGACTAGCCTGTATGCTCTTTAGGTAGAACATCATTTAAGACATAGGCAGACCTGGCAATTAAAATCGAGACCCCACAAACTCAAAGCTAACCAACCAACCAGATGGATCTTGGGTTAGGTCTAAGTGATGAAAAATATATTTAGACCCGATTAAACCCGACCTGAATTGGCCTGACCTAAAAGATTCGATGAAAAAATAGAAATATTTTAACTATAGTTACCTAGCAGGACTCGAATCGACTCGATCCTAAACCCGTCAATATATACCCAAAACATCTGAAATTCATCCGCATCCATATCCAAAAAGCGTATAAATATCTAATATCCAGAAATACAGTTGTAGATACAAAGACATCCGCAACCAAAAATTATCCATCCAAATTTATTGAGAATATAGTTCATATTACGTATATTTTAGTAAAAGCTATGTATTTTTATAAGTCAATTGTTTATGTTTTATGCATTTATTACATATTATGCTCAAAACTATTTATTATCATCATATTGCATACTTTTATAATCATCGGGATTGAAAAAATATGTTAAATAGAAAATTTTCTATTTATGTTTCTTAATTTGTTGATCGTTAGCTGATAGGATAATTATTCGATATTCGTTTGTATCCATGGATGCAGATATTCGATATCCAAAAATGTTCTTGGCTGCTGATGCAGATATGGCACTATCTACCATCTGATGGTATCGGTTCACATATAGTATTCTTTAGACTTGAGGATATTGTCGATCTTGAGTAGCTAAGTTGTATGTTGATTATGGTCAAGCAAATGACATGGCAACCATGTTACGGCCATAATTGGGTACAAGTTGAACTATTTGAAGTGAAACAATACTCAAGAGAGGATACATCTCCTTTGTTATAGAAGGTTAGAATCACCATAATTGGTAGTCAACTTAAAGTAAAAATTTCTGGCCAGAGTAAATCGATCAATCGATAAATATTATCAAATTAAACCAAAGACTTTAATGCAATCTACATAAATAAATACAGATACTAATTGAGTTTTTGACTTTAGACCAACTCTAGATATCTACATGATACAACGTTAACAAAAAGAAAACGTGTACAGATGTCGTTACTAGGTGCAGCATAATATAGATTTGAAACTGGATTTCTCCTAAATGATTTATAAGCAATTTAACTTGTGCTCAATACTATACTTGAGCAAAGTCCGTACATTCTCCAGTATTTAAATTATTTAAATATTAATTAATGACTTAGTTTAAACCATATAGTCAACACAACCTTGTTGTAGTCAATTTCCAAGTTCGACCAATGTAAAATTAATTTATGAATGTTATAAACTCATAATAAAATTAAATAAAAATGTTATATTAAATTTCAATGGCATTTTAATTTTTTATTTAAAGAATAAAATTTATTTACAATGGCGTATAAAAATTATTGCAACGACCCTGAATTTCACTACCTTGATTTGAGGATATTTAATTAATTTTAAATATTCAATATATAGGTTTTATAATGAAAATAAGACTCTTTTAAATAATAATTAATGATGGTGAAATAGTTTTTCAAATTTGTTAACAAAAATATTTAGTTCGAAGAAAAATCGAAAATATGACCGAAATTCGTTTTCCGAATTTTTGATTTTTCGTCGGCTAAAAGTTGTCGGAAATGTCATGACACTTTGGTGTACACACATACATACATTTACAAATATCTTGACATGAAAATGCATTGGTATACATGTATGTGCACTTATATATATGTATATATACATAAGATAAGATTTTATTATAAAAAGTTAATATATTATAATATAAAGATTGTTTTTCAACATAAAGTACAAATGAAGTCCAAACATGTTTTAATATGTTGGAACATGAAGTGTTAGGAGTGGGACAAGGCTAGGTGAGGTGGCAAAGGATGAGTGGAGGGCAAAGGCAAAGGGTAGTTTAATAACTTACCTTTTTTATTGCTTATAAATAGCCTTCCATCTCTTCCATTTTTCCTCCTTTTCTTTCTATCATATTTTCCTCATCTCTCATCCAAATGGAGGTTTTCTTTTTTTCAAACCATGTAAAATTTTAGTGGCTACAGCTTTTATTTATATTACTTCTTCAAATTTTGAACTTAGCTATGCTAAAAATTCATTTCTTTCATACCTATTTTTGGACCCATATTTTCAAGTTCGAAAATACCTCTTCTTCTTTTGACCATATCTCTCTCAAAACAAATCAAATTTGAGTGATTCATTTTTTGAAATTGTAGAGAAAATAATTTCCTAAGACTTTCCTTTTTCCACTTGTCCAAATTCCAAAAGTAAGATGGCCAAAAATCGATGAGAAAATGATCCATTTCCGAGTGATTTTTTGTGTGGTTTTCCAAGCTTTACAAGTTCTAGAGCATTTCAAGTTTCAAAGATTTTTGGTGAGTAAAAATTTATTATTTGGGAATTTTTTTTAATTTCATGTTATGTTGGTTGGAATTTGTCAAATGAAATATTTGTATGTATACATGTTGCTTGTATGTTATAGTTGGATTAGACTTGAAATCAAAGTTTAAGTGTTGTGTTTAGTGATAAAGATGTGATCTTGCTTATGCTATTGCTATGATATGTAAGATAGATTATGGTTATGGTATGTAAGTTATGTTATGATTAGATACTTTTGAATATATGCTAAAAAGTTAACACCGTGTTATAGTTTTACGACATGGAGTTCTTTGTGTTAAAACTAAGTGGTTTCGGTTTTTTTTTTAAAACCAAATCTTTTCCAAGTTCAAACTTGGTTTTGATAACAAACTTTTATTTTCTGTTTTGGGAAAAAATTAGTAAGCTTTTATAGTGTTAAGTTTCCAAAGAGGGAAGCCAAAACATTTTCAAGTTATGACATACATAGCGACAATCGCTATGGATGCAATTTCGCTTAAAAATCTGACTTTTGCAAAATTTGGTTTTATTAACTTCAAATGTTTTGAAAATGTTTTATAAAGTCAGTTAAGTTTTTAAAAATTAATCTTACTTAATTAATAATTAAATAAAATTAATCTTATCTTTAAAAGATAATTAATTAATAATTAATCTTAACTTAATTATAATTAATGTAACGACTCTGAATTTCACTACTTTGATTTGAGAATATTTAATTAGTTTTCAATATTTAATATATAGGTTTTATAATGAAAATAAAACTCTTTTGTATAATAATTAATAATGGTGAAATAGTTTTCCAAATTTGTTTACAAAAATATTTAGTTCGAAAAAATTCGATAATATGATCGAAATTTGTTTTCCGAGTTTTCGATTTTTCGTCGGCTAAAAGTTGTCGGAAATGTCGTGACACTTTAGTTTATGCACATACGTACATTTACAAATATTTTGACATGGAAATGCATATGTGTACATGTATGTAAACTTAAGTATGTATGTATATATACATAATATAAGATTTTATTATAAAAGGTTAATATATTATAATGTAAAGATTCTTTTCCAACATAAAGTACAAATGAAGTACAAACATGTTTGAGCATGAAGTGTGAGTAGGGGGACAAGGCTAGGTGAGGTGGCAAAGGATGAGTGGAGGGCAAAGGACAAAGGGTAGTTTAGTAACGTACTTTTTTTATTGCTTATAAATAGCCGTCTACCTCTTCCATTTTTCCTCTTCTTTCTATCATATTTTCCTCATATCCTATCCAAATGGAGGTTTTATTTTTTTTAAAACCAAGTAAAGTTTCAATGGATACAACTTTTATTCGTATCACTACTTCAAATTTTAAACATAGCTATGTCAAAAATTCATTTCTTTCATACCTATTTTCGGACCCATATTTTCAAGTCCGAAAATACTTCTCTTCTTTTGACCATATCTCGCTCAAAACAAATCTAAATTGAATGATTCTTTTTTTGAAATTGTAGAGAAAATAATTTCCTAAAACTTTTCTTTTTTCCACTTGTCAAAATTCTAAAAGTAAGATGGCCAAAAATCTAGGAGAAAATGACCCATTTCCAAGTGATTTTTTGTGTGGTTTTCCAAGCTTCACAAGTTCTAAAGCATTTCAAGTTTTCAAAGATTTTTAGTGAGTAAAACTTTTTGCTTTAGGAATTTTTTTAACTTTTATGTTAGCTATTATATTTCATGTTATGTTGGTTGGAATTTGTCAAATTTTCATGTGTTTGTATGCATACATGTTGCTTGTATGTTATAGTTGGATTAGACTTGAAATCAAAGCCTAAGTGTTGTGTTTAGTGATAAAGATGTGATCTTGCTTATGCTATTGTTACGATATGTAAGATAGATTATGGTTATGGTATGTAAGTTATGTTATGATTATATACTTTTGTATATATGCTAAAAAGTTAACACCTTGGTATAGTTTTACGACATGGAGTTCTTTGTGTTAAAACTAAGTGGTATTGGCTTTTTTGTTTAATAAAAATCAAATATTTTCCAAGTTCAAACTTGGTTTTGATTACAAACTTTTATTTTATGTTTTGGAGAAAAATTAGTAAGCTTTTAAAGTGTTAGCTTTTCAGAGAGGGAAGCCAAAACATTTTCAAGTTATGACTTACATAACGATAATCGCTATGGATGTAGTTTCGCTTAAAAATCCGACTTTTGCAAAATTTGGTTTTATTAACTTCAAGTGTTTTGAAAATGTTTTATATACTTAATAGTAATATTTTATAAATTTAATTAAGTTTTTTAATGATTAAATTTTTATTGATTAAGTTTAAATAATTAATTAGGATTAAACATGGTTTATTAATTATAATTATGTAAAGATTAGTTATTAATTAATTATCTTTTAAAGATAAATTTAATTTTAATTAAGTAAAATTAATTTTTAATTAAATATAATTTAATTATATGATTTATTTTTAATTAATCGTTAATTAACTATAAGGTTAATATTTAAATAAATCAATTGTTAATTATTTTTAATGATCAATTAACTAAGGCTTTAATTTAAAATAAATTATTTATTTAAGGTTTAGTTTACTAATTTAGTTTTAATTAAAGGTTATTTTAATTAATTAAATGAGATTAATTGAGATTTAATTATTAATGAAGGTTTAAATTATTATTTAATAATCAATAAAGGATAAATTAGGGCTTAAATTAATTATATAATAGTTAATTATTGTTTATTTAGTTACTAAAGGTTTAATTATTTCTTGATTTATAATTAAATTAAGTTAAGAATTAATTAAGATTGATTATGATTTAAATAAAGAGTTTAACTTGTAATTAATCATTTTAAAAGGAAGTTTTAAGTTTTTAATTCTTGTTTTCCAAGAATCAAACTTGTTTTAAAGGTACTTCTTTTTGAAAGATGGTTTTGAATACAAGGGATTCAAATGTCGATACCATTAAGTAGAAAAACAACTATGACTGAGTCATGTAAATGGTTTGATTGTGTGGACATGTGTTAGCAGAATAAATCTCTGTTCTATTATAAGTTGATTGTTTGATTGTTTGGACATATGTTAGCAGAATAAATTCTTGTTCTGATATAATGTAATTGTTTATTGTGTGAACATATGTTTAGTAGAATAAATTACCATTTTGTTATAAGTAGTGAATTATTTGGAGTTCTATTTAGCAGGACAAATTACCATCCTACTATTATGTTATTTGGACATGTATATGCTAGTTGAGTTGTATTAACATATCATTCCCTGATTTGGATATGAATTGCATTTACATATATGTTGACTTATGTAAATAAATGTTTAAGTGACTTGAAAGTGAAATTGATGTTAAATGACAACTTAAATTACTACCATTGGGTTTGCTAAGCCTCTTTTTTGAAATTATAAAGTATGGTTTTGAATTAATTTCAATTCTTTAATCAATTTGGGGTTAAGGTTTATAAATAATTTTTCAAGTTATATTATTATTTTACAAAGGTATTTATAAATAATAACTTGTTTATAAAAATGGGTTATGTTAAGTAAAAAGGTTAATTTAAAGTGATTTAAAAGGATGTGTTGCAAAAGTTATTTTGTAAAGGATTTTTCTTAAAGAAGATTTATCAAAGGAGTTTTAAATGGGGAAATGTTCTATAAATGATTTTAGAGGTTTGTAAAGAGGTTTTGTAAATTGACTTTAAGACTTATAAAAGTGTTTTATAAATTGATTTTGGAAATTTATAAAGATATTTAAATGTGAAGGGAGCTTTTAAACGGGAACTTTTATAAAGGATAAGTGGATCGGTTTATAGTAAGTAATGTTTTCAAAAAAGAAATTTGAAAGGAGGAATTTTCTAGATGTTTTGATAATATACTTATACCCCTAAGATAAGTATAAATATTTTCCAAGTAAAAAGGGGAAGTAAGGGTTTTGGAAATAGTGTTGTGTAAAGATCTTTTGATCAAGTTTTATAAAGTGATTTTATTAACTAACGATTAAATTAATAAAGGCTTATTGGATCCCATATGGGATTAAATCCATCTTTGAATGTTTGTTTATTTTATAGTTAAATAACTGACTATCAAAGCCTGAAATAAACCATAATTTTGGAAATATCTAGGAGAAACATGAAAATTATATGGTACAATTACCATCGGTGGTGTTATATTGTACGTATAAATTCGTTTCGTTCTTCTAGGATAAAAGATAAGGAAATCCATTCACTAACGGTTCGGAGGTGATCCCCGCTCTTATCTTGTCTATTTATTTCCTAGAGAACCGGGGTTGAGTTTACCAGAAATTATCGCAAGTTGTTTCGAAGAAACCAGGATCGGATATGTTATCCGAAAACCACTTTGATCCAACTCAAGCATTTTGACTTAAAGATATCTTGAAGAATATGGAATCGAAGATAGAGCTTTGAAGTGCAATGGCTATTTTCTTTTAATCTTGGGGGGGATTTCCCAAAATGGATGTAATAGAAGTAGTGCCTTCGGTTTCATTCAGTCCCAAAACGTACTTGTATGGACGAATGCTAGCATTGCATTGATGCCTGAAGGGTAGTGTAGCATTCTAAGTGGGAAGTGCTAAATAAAGGTAAAACATAACCTTAAGGTTCATCAACCGGGAAATGATAAAAATTGGACATGCAGCAGGGCCAAGTGGGTCGCTCCCATTAGGGTATGGTCATCCAAAATCTAGACATGACAAGAAAAAGCATTTTTAGTCGCATTTATTAGTAACGTTTATTATCAAGTGCAATCAAAAAGTTATTTAAGTGCAGCCAATATTTTACGGAATAGTGCTTATCTAAGTGTAACCAATGGAGGGAACAAAAATTTAAGGCGGGACTTAATTTTCTCGTGGCCGCACAAAAGCACTTCCTCCCTCTTTTATTTTCATTCACCACTTAAAACTTATTTTACTTTTTCCCTAAAATAAGCAACCCTAAATCACTTAACATTCCCAAATCCAAATTTGTTGGTTGTTCTAATTCATTTATGACCCAATAGTTTTTCATCGTCGATTGAAAGCTACCACTGAAGCTGGTAAATGATGCGAGCCAAACCAGTCAAAAATCTACTGTCGTAAGCGCTAAAACAAACTGAGATGCGGTATGAGCTGTTATAGATATGGTGCAATGAGCGAGAAGATTGCCTGATGGTTTTCAGGCCGTTCAAGTCCGCTATTCAAGGCATCGTGAAATGTTAGAGGTGAGTTTGAGGTGCTCATTAATTCTTTCATGTTAATGTAGAATTGTTTTTGGCGATTTCTTCATTCTGATGTGCTCCTTATAGAACCCATCTATAAAATAATCTGCCAAGCAATAAAATATATTACAGTAGTAGGATCTCTAAACTTGTTGTTAGAGATGCACTGGTTTCTTTCAATCCATAACACCAGGCACCAGCTGGTGATAATGTACATTATATTTATGGTACTTTTTTATGGTTGATTATAGTTAGATCTAAATCCAATCCAGTAATGGAAGGGTGAGGGAATGGTATAATCTAATTGAAAATCGTATTGCCTGATTAGTTTATTAATGATATTATGCGAGTAGTTGCATTCATAGTATCAATGTGTCGTTGTTTCTGGGGTGAGTTACCGAAGTAGCACGTATCATTAACATTATTGTTTGGGATTTTGTTCCTTATACTTACATATGTGTTAAGTTTGTTATGTATCACGATCTACATAAGTATTTTAGTTCTGATGGTGCGTGAGTTTTCCAAAGACTATTATAAAGTGATTTAATTTTACTCTTGTTAAATTAAGAAAACTATACATTGATTTTTAGGAGCATACGTTATTCTTGTTCCAAACCAATCCAGGTTGTCATGTTATTCGTCCAAGTTTACATATTCGATTTTAGTTATAAGAATTTGAAATGTTATAAAAGATTCTTAAGATAATTTAGTTACATGTTATAAGTTTGGTACTTCACATTGTTACCAAGATAGTTTGTATACTTAAAACCTTTAGTATAGTTGCTTAGCATTTACAATATGGCCTTAATGTATTCCTCTTTTCTACATATTAGGTTTAAAGAGCCTAGACTTTGATTTTCAGTATCCATTGTTACCATAAAAGCTAATAGTATCTTTTAAGTTTGGACACTATTTATAGTGATAACCAGTAATTAAACTAGTATAGTGATAACCAGTAATTAAGCTAATATCCATTATTACTCTTTGATGACGAGGACTCTTATTTGCCAGTATAATATTGATATATGGAATGATGAATATTCACACTACTCAACTGCTTTTTCTTGTTTTTTTAGCAACTTACCTCGAAGAACATGTTTGTCCAAGTCCCTTATTGCATTACTTCATTATGGAGGAGTTTCAAAAGATTTTTATGTAGATTTAACAGCATTAGAGATCAATAGTGCAATGGATGCTCGACTTAGCAAAAAGTTTGCACTGACATATTTACAGAAAGTCTGCATTATTGATCTCCCGTACAGTTAAACCTACAATGGACACTCGGCTTACCAGTAATACTGAAAGGTACCTTTTAAACAAATTCACAACATAGTAGGCAAAACCTATCATACTTAGCTTTAAATATGTATATTGTGCAACATTACATTTAACATTGCAGTTGCAGTTCACCATGGAAAAGTGGGAATTTAAGACCTAATGAAGTTTGTATACTACTGTATTTTTCTTAATTTTTCTTAAATTTGGGACCTAATGAAGTGGACATATACCAAGCCCAAACTTCACAACGGAAGAAACCTACATATTTTTCAAATGCAGATATGGAGAGAATTCTATTTCGTTGTTTTCTGAAAGGCAGCTTTAGTCCATTATATCTTTGAGTGCTATAGTCCAAGGTATTTTATTATTTTGAAATTGATCTTCACTCAATGTTGTCTTTTTGGTTCATATGGTATTTACTACTGTGTTCTATAATTTTTGGTTTATGTGGTATTTACTAGTGTCGTTGTAATGCTATGTTAGACTTTTGGAATACTTCATATCGTCCACCCTTACTTCTTATTTATGTATTTATTCAAAATTATGTTGCTATGTTTGTACATATAAGGAAAAAACTTTAAAAGCGTGTTTGTTTGTTGAAGTGAAAAATAGTTCGCTGCAAATATCAGCCTAGATCGGCTCAGCATGTAATTATTTTTGGATGTATCTTTAGTATATTTCTTTACTTTATAGGAAAAGGCACTGAAGGAAAAATCAGGAATTAAAATGGAAACTAGTTGTTCACAGGAAACTATATGCTCAAACGACGTAAGTTTAAATTTGATTGTTTCTACTGACTTGTGGTGCAGGATCCTATTTTACTAATAAGGATAATCAAATTGAAAGATGATTTAACTTGATATAGGATCACGAGGAAGATGATGAAGATGAAAAGCCCTTAAATCACAATGAAGATCACAAAGAGGAGAGGTGCAATACCATTTTCAACAGTTGGCTAGGAGCAAGTAATGTTCCTTAAATATGATACTTAGTTGCCGTTCACTGGCTTCTGCCTCTATAATTGATCATTCGTTTTAATGTACAAAACATAAGAGAGAGAAATCACTTGGAATGCTTATAGAAAATTTTGTGGAGCTATTCCTAGTCTCTGATGTAAGTATTTAGAAAATTGTGGGTGTTTTCCTTTTTTCTTTGGTTATCCTTGTTTAATCATCATATAATTCATTTCACGGTTTTTGTAAAAAAGGATTGTTGACAAGGTTATCCATATCTTTTATAAGAGCTATGTAATTTTTCTAGTTGGGTAGGCATGGTTATATTTGTAAGATATTTACATCCTTTATCCATTGCTAAATCATATACCCATTCACATGTAATGGGTGTCTTATATAAACAAGATGGAAAACTGAATTTTATCTTCAATCATCTCTATCTTTCCATTTCTCTACCATGGTCAGACATTGATTTGTTGATAATCGGTTACTTCCATTTATATACTTTATTTAACTAGCATTCTATATTTCATCATATTTACTCTTCGTTGAAGTTCAATTACTAACTTTAATTGTCATGCGGCTACTCTCAGCCTCTATAATTATATTTGTGAAACTCGTCTTTACAACCTAATTTTTTATTGTTAGTTTCAATTAAGGTGCAGATGTTTATTTCATTCTCATTTCCTTTATACCATTATTAATTTACATTGATCCATTGCAACAATATATCAAATAGGCTATATGATATAGCAAATGTCTTTACAACCTAAATTTTTATTGTTAGTTTCAATAGATGGTCATTTACCGACCTTAAAAGATAACAATGCAGCTAAAGTTAGAAGACAATAAACAAAGGTAATATTAATTGAGAGGCCTCACAAATTAATGGGAGGTGTTGTGATTTGTTAATCTATGTCATTGAATTTGTCTATAAACCATATAAAAGTATCCTATATAATCAAGATTCTACCAATAGCGGTAGCACTATCACAATTATTATGTAAAACTCCCTAGTTCTTACCTACCACATTTTTGAATCGCTTAATACTTTTAACTAGAAAACTTGTTCTCTCGAATACCCACTATAGTAGGATTATATTTGTTTTTCAAGTTGAATAAATTTAACTGCCTATTATCAGAGTTCAACCATCATTTAATAGTGTACCATTTATTCTCTAATAATAAATACTCATCTGATCACTTATCAGTAGTGGTAATCCAAGGTCTTGCATGTTCTTTTTCAGATGTCGAAAATCTGCAAGTTGTTTCTGAACACTAAATACGAATCCAAGTTTTACTTTTGCAACATTTGAGGAAATGTGACAGGAAGCATCTATGTAACACTATATTTATCATAATTGCATTTTAATTAATTATATATATCACAGTAAATAACTGATGCCAATATTCACAGAGTATGAATGTATTTCACACTGGTGCCATTAAACCAAACAACTAGTTTGTTCTTTTTTCAGTTCTGATGGCACAAATTTGCGCAATAATCAGTTTCTAACTACGGATCTGGATTTCCAACTGGCATAAATATGGTAGGTTCATGTCAATAAACACTCTCTTCTTTTATTATTTTAGTTCTTGAACATTTTTATAATTTTCATAATTCTTCATAAAATACCTTAATGTATTTTATAAAACCTAACCTTACTAACATTTCCAAAATTCCATTATAAGATCCCACCTTATAATTTTTAGTGTGTTTTTCTTACAGTAGTTTTTCTTTTGGCAGTTAGTTTGTGCAACTTATTCATATAATTTTTAATGTGTTTTATTCATAAATTAATATTGTATTTGCTGCTTGTTCTTATTACTGACTTTTGAAACCGTGAAGCAACCAAAAATATTAAATATTACATCCAATACATCAACAAAAATAATAGTTTATAAATAATAATAATAATATAACTAATTTAATAAAGTTTTATAAGTAATAATGACGATGATGAATTAACTAAGTTTATAAAAACTAATTAAGTTTATAATAATAATAATATATTTAAGTTAACCGAGTTTCAATAATAATGATGATAATAATAATAATAATAATAAATTAACTAAGTTAACCAAGTTAATAAAAATTAACTAAGTTTTGTTAAAATTAAACAAGTTTTATAAAATAAACTAAGTTTAAGTTAACTAAATTTTATAAATAATAATAATATAACAAATTTAACAAAGTTTTACAAATAATAATGACGATGATGATGATGAATTAACTAAGTTTATAAAAATTAACTAAGTTTATAATAATAATAATAATATAATTAAGTTAACTGAGTTTTAATAATAATGATGATGATGATGATGAATTAACTAGGTTAACCAAGTTAATAAAAATCAACTAAGTTTTGTTAAAACTAAACAAATTTTATAAAATTAACTAAATTTAAGTTAACTAAATTGTATAAATAATAATAATATAACTAATTTAACAAAGTTTTATAAATAATGGTGATAATGATGATGATGAATTAACTAAGTTTATAAAAATTAACTAAGTTTATAATAATAATATAATTAAGTTAACTGAGTTTTAATAATAATAATAATAATAATAATAATAATAATAATAATAAATTAACTAAGTTAACCAAGTTAATAAAAATTAACTAAGTTTTGTTAAAACTAAACAAGATTTATAAAATTAACTAAGTTTAAGTTAATTAAATTGTATAAATAATAATAATAATATAACTAATTTAACAAAGTTTTATAAATAATGACCATGATGATGAATTAACTAAGTTTATAAAAATTAACTAAGTTTATAATAATAATAATAATATAATTAATTTAACTGAGTTTTAATAATAATAATAATAATAATAATAATAATAATAATAAATTAACTAAGTTAACCAAGTTAATAAAAGCTAACTAAGTTTTGTTAAAATTAAACAAATTTTATAAAATTAAATAAGTTTAAGTTAACTAAAGTTTATAAATAATAATAATATAGCTAATTTAAAAAAAATATAAATAATAATGACGATGGTGATAATGAATTATCTAAGTTTATAAAAATTAACTAAGTTTATAATAATAATAATATTATTATTATTAATTTAACCGAGTTTTAATAATAATAATAAATTAACTAAGCTAACCAAGTTAATAAAAATTAACTAAGTTCTGTTAAAATTAAACAAGTTTTATAACTAAGTTTAAGCTAACTAAATTTTATAAATAATAATAATATAACCAATTAACAAAGTTTTATAAATAATAATGATGATGATGATGATAAATTAACTAAGTTTATAAAAATTAACTAAGTTTATGATGATGATGATAATAATAATATAATTAAGTTAACCGAGTTTTAATAATAATAAATTAACTAAGTTAACCAAGTTAATAAAAATTAACTAAGTTTTGTTAAAATTAACTAAGTTTAAGTTAACTAAATTTTAAAATTAATAATAATATAACTAATTTAACAAAGTTTTATAAATAATGATGACGATGATGAATTAACTAGGTTTATAAAAATTAACTAAGTTTATAATAATAATAATATAATTAAGTTAACTGAGTTTTAATAATAATAATAATAATAATAATAATAATAAATTAACTAAGTTTTGTTAAAATTAAACAAGTTTTGTAAAATTAACTAAGTTTAAGTTAACTAAATTTTATAAATAATAATAATATAAATAATTTAACAAAGTTTTATATATAACTGTAAGATGGGACTTTATTTATTTCATTTCGTTTATAACTTTGATTATTTATATTATGATATACTTGTACAATGTTGTAGATGTTTGATATAAGATTTGTAGTCCTACAAATTAACATAATTGTATGAGTACATGTTGTGCTTTCACTTGTGCAGTCATTGGACTTTCGAAGAGAGTAAGATTGGACTTTTATGGTGCTAGCTTTCACTTGTGCATGCAACAAAGATTTATGGGTAATCCAGCGTTTTGTTAGTACAGTTATATAACATTTATTAGTACTAGGTGTGTAAATTTGTATACGAATGGTTATTGTATGTGAATTTGGTCATTTTGTCGAAAAACTATTGTATCAGAATAGTTATGGATATTTTATTTGATTATATGGTTAATATGTTTTTTAATTGTTTGAATATGATGATTATGTAAGTGATTGTTGACTGATATACTAGAAACAAAATATACTGTTAACAGGGAATAATAGCATGAAAAATGCTGCAAAATAATCAACAACTTTTAGTAGCATTTCAAAAACGCTAGAGAAACACATATAGTGGCGTTGAGTAAACACAACCGTGAAGTAAGGGTAAGGTTGGAAACTCTATTAGTAGCGCCAAAAAGCTTTTTACTAGCCTTTTTAAAATGCTACAAAAAGATTTATGGTTGCATTTGAGAAACGTTGCAATAAAAGGATTTATGGTGGCGTTGATATAAATACATAAAATCATGGATTTTTAGTTGCGGGTTTTATCGCGGCTTTCATTAAAACGCTACCGTAATTTTTGGTAGTGTTTTTTGTACGCTACCAAAAATACTTTTTCTTGTAGTGAGATCGATTACTATCTACTCATGTATGCTTCGGGGCCCAAAGTTGGGTGATCATATTCGGTACTACTAGTCAAGTGGTAGGCCAGTCCTGTGTGACAGGGGTACAAGATGTTCTTGTC
Organism: Allium fistulosum; assembly: GCA_030737815.1. Classification (NCBI taxonomy): domain Eukaryota; kingdom Viridiplantae; phylum Streptophyta; class Magnoliopsida; order Asparagales; family Amaryllidaceae; genus Allium; species Allium fistulosum. The sequence continues at coordinate 908,822,304 of CM060903.1, forward strand.
GAACCCCGTGCATTTTATCTAGAGATGTACCATCGGAAGGTAGTCCTGTTACCTGGCACTTTGGCCAGCCTACATGGCGATAGTCGCAGAGCTTATAGTTGAACCTAGACGGAACTCAAGCTATGAGAGGATTGGAAATATAAGAGACCGATGTAACTCGAGTTTGGCTCGGCTTATACACATGGACCGACGTATTCGACACTGGCTCGGCCAAAGCGGTTCGGTGTTGCAGCGTAGACATGGTGAGTCGGCCAAGATGGGCAAGGCAAAGTGGCTCGGTGTGGATGGGTTCAGACCTGGTGGTTCGGTCGATTGTGGTCCGGCCTTAGGAGTATTAGGTCGTTTGTCGTTCGGTCTTGTGGGACGGCATGTATCGCTCGGTCCAGGAATTCATAGTGGTTCGTCATGCATTGCTCGGTCAAAGGTGGAAAGCCAAAGCTGCTTCGGTTGACTGAGGCTCGGCATTGGTGGCTCGGTCTTGATGGTTCATCATATGTGGATCGGCGTAGCTAGTTCGGTGCGCAATGAGGGAGATAGTATATTCTTGGGATCTACGGTGAGGTAAGGAGTTCGGCACCGCTTTACTTCAAGATACACCACGAGTTGCTCCGAGACCCTTGAGAGGTTGCTTTGAGCTAGTCAGTTACTAAACGACCACAGTTTAGACATAGGGGATCGGCAGCACATGGTTCGGCCATATTTGTTCGGCATTGCCTGGATCTGTCAGTTTGAACTGTTACTAGTGGGCCGATCTATCTTGGTCGTGGGTCTGCACAGGGGACCAACCTACCTTCGTCTATAAATAAAGGGGCATGGGTACAGTTGAAGGGACCTTTTTTTGGGAACTCCAGGGATACTCTGCCATTATTAGTACCCACTTCTCTTCTATTCAAACTTGCATTCAAGTTGTTTGTTTACGGATTGTATCTGTACTCAAGTAATTGGAAAAGTAATAAAGATCATATTCAAAGTGGACGTAGGCAATTACACCGAACCACTATAAATCTGGTGTTTCCTTTTCTATTGTTCCTTTTGCATTCAATCGCATTATTTCTCTGTTTTAATTTACTTTCTTCATTAATTTCTCTACACAACTCTATTCAACGGTGTTAGTGACCAATTTTGGTGCTAACATTTTGGTGCTTTCACTGAGAGCGTGCAATCTCAGGCTGTTAGGATCTACTTTGTCGCTACTGGATTGAAGAAATCCCCCGAAGGAGATCCAAGTTCACTCTCAAGAGTTCAAAGATTCTATTTAGAGTTCCGACAGATAACTCTAATATGGGAAGAACACGTACCAGATCAGCCTCCCACAATGCGGATGTCAACGAGACCGCCAGCATCCAGCAAGTGGGACCCAACAATCAACAAGCTAATCCAGGTGCAAGGACTGCCACCGTCCTAAACCAATCAGAAGTTTTCACCAGGGCAGAGTTCAATGAGCTGATGAGAGAACTCGTGGAAAGCAGAAGACGGCTTAACGAGAAAATTCAAACTAACGCCAATCTCATGTGCCAGATCGCTCAGCAACAGCATCAGAATGCTGGAGGAAGCCCCGCTTCCTACTCGTCATCTGACAGCTCTGCTTCATCGGATGAACATCACAAGCGTAGACGCCGTAGGATTGAAGCGGCACAAACAGGTGCAGCAGAACAATCCAACAGAAATGGTCTAGGTTCCCTACCTAGAGCTGTGGCCCCTCACCTGCACCTGGGAAATCGCACTCAAACTGGAGTGGGAAACTTAAGATCTGGAGCACAGGTGGAAGCTGGTCCACCACCTCGTCAGGGTCGTAGCGAAGCGGGTCCCCAGAACGTGCATTTGGGAGATCACTTACCGAGGAGGCACTAGCCGGAACGATCACGCAGGATGGATTCCAACTTACCACCTCCCATCCAGACCCCGGATTTATCAGCTATGGTCAGACAACCGATGAGGGAAAATCAAGGCTTATCCAATGATGATTGGGACGTATTTAGAAGCCATACACCGTTCGCAGATACAATCCTACAGGTTGAGTACCCTCAGAAGTTCAATATGCCCACTATTCCAGCCTATGAAGGGAAGACTGACCCCCGACTGCATGTAATGAGATACGAGTGGATGATGGACTCGGCTAGGGCAAATGATGTAACTAAATGCAGATGTTTACCAATAACCCTATCCGGAATCGCTACCATGTGGTTCACCAGACTTCCCCCACGATCGATCTCCAGGTTTGTTGAGTTAGCGACGAAATTTGTGGAGTAGTTTAGGATCCATATCACTCGCCCAAAGGACGTGATGTCTTTATCCAGTGTGATCCAGGCTCCAGGGGAGTCGTTAAAGGAATATTTGCAAAGATTTCACGTTGCTACTACCGAGTTAGCAACCCGAATGACCATGTTATTCTTATGGCCGTGATGCGAGGGGTAGATCCGGACTCAGAGTTTGGTGATTGGCTGGCAGGAAAACCACCGACTACCCTGGAACGTTTATATTCAAAGGCAAACCAATTCATGAGAAGAGAAGAGGCCAGATGGACAAGGCGAAGTAGTGCGCCAGGGCCTAGCAAGGAAGCAGTGTAAAGCAACATTGCGGTAAAGCAATCTAGCGACAACTCTGGCAAGGTCCAGGTCAATGTTCAAAATAAGCCGGAGCAGTCTAAAGGATCCGTAGGAGGAAATTCTGGAAGAAAGAGGGAAGTAGGAAAGTGGAAACCAAGGATCCTAACCTATAACGAATGCACTCCTCTGAACACATCTCTGGAGAATATTTATTTATCAACTTGTAATACGTTCCAATACCGAAATTCACGCCCAAAGGAATCCACTGAGGAACAAAAGCGGATAGGGAAGTATTGTCGCTTCCATGAGACTTACGGGCACAATACCGAAGAATGTAGACACCTCCATGATGCTATAGAAAGGCTGATTCGATAGAAGAATTTACAGTAGTTTGTTAAGAATCCGCAGGAAGGCGGATAGGAGACATCCGACCCCAATCACGGGCAGGCTCTACATCGACCTGAGGAACCCGCTCGGACTGGAGGTAGACTGGTTATAAACATGATAGTTGGTGGGCCTCACTGGGCAGACAAGAGTTGGCAAGAAATGGAACGCTATGCTAGTTCCCTAAAGCATGCGAATTTTGAATGCTGCTCGAACACAGAAGACGGGACCCCAGCGAAACAACAGCGAATGATGACTGATGATATAGTATTTAGGAGCAGGGATGCCGATCAGGTGGAGGCACCTACTATTGACCCGATGGTCATCTCAGCCACGATTGGGCCAGCATTTGTGAGAAGGATACCGATTGATTGCGGGAGTTCTATTAATATTATCTTCAAAAGGGTGTATGACCAAATGAAGATGGAGGCGAAGGATCTAAAACCATCTAAAGTCCGCATTCACGGCTTTAATGGTGCAGCCACTGATGCGACAGGTTTTGTTGAATTGTCGGTTGAGTTAGGAGAAGGTGAATGTAGGAGGGTATGGATCCTACCGTTCATTGTTTTGGATGTTGATTCCCCGTATAATGTTTTTTGGGCCGACCGGCCCTAGCGGAGTTTAGGGCAGCTTTGGCCCCGTGGTGTTTAACCTTGAAATTTCTGATGGATAGAGGAGTTGGTGTAGTGCATGGCGATCAAGCAACTGGTCGTGCATGTTATGTGGCCGAGCTGAGAGAGGCCCAGCGAAGAGAGAAGGGAAAGAGTATGGACAACTCTGTCCACATTCATGCTGCTGAAAATTGACAAGTAATGCCCGAGCCTTGGCTTGGGAAACACAGTCGGATCTATAGAGACATAGATCCGAGAGATGACGATGAAGAATCCAAGGAGGCTAAAGCAACACCGGCTGAACTGACGATTGACATTCCAGTCAGCCATGATGACCCATCACGGGTGCTTAAGATTGGATCACAACTCAACCCCTCGATGATCGAGGACCTTACCGGTTTCCTCCGAGCGAACCTGGATGTTTTCACTTGGACCCACTCTGATATGTGCGGGATTTCTCCCACCGTCGCAAGTCATATGTTGAACATTGACCCGAAGTATGTGCCAATGAAGCAAAAAAGGAGAGGCATGGACCCGGAGAGGTCCGCTGCTCTCAGAGAGGAGGTGGATAAACTCAACGCCAATGGGTTCGTCCACGATGCCCTTTATCCTGAATGGGTATCTAACCCCATACTGGTGAGAAAGGCGAACGGGAAGTGGAGGACCTGTGTTGATTACTTAGACCTGAACAAGGTATGCCCTAAGGACAGTTTCCCCTTACCCAGAATTGATCAGTTGGTCGACTCGACAGTAGGACACGAATTATTGTCATTTATGGATGCGTATTCGGGATACAATCAGATCCCGATGCACATTCTAGATCAGGAACATACTAGTTTTGTCACGGACGTTGGACTGTACTATTATGTAGTGATGCCTTTCGGGTTGAAGAACGCAGGAGCAACTTATCAACGTTTGGTGAATTAGATGTTTAAAGACCAAATTGGTAGAACAATGGAAGTCTATGTGGATGACATGCTCGTGAAGTCACGACAGTCAAACGACCACATTCGAGACTTAGCTGAGATGTTTGATATACTCGGGTACTACGGAATGAAAATCAATCCACTAAAATGTTTCTTTGGCGTTGCGTCGGGAAAGTTTTTGGGTTTTATTGTCAACGCACGGGGAATCAATGCCAACCCAGAAAAGATTCAGGATATTCGAGACATACAAGCGCCCAGAACTATAAAGCAAGTACAAAGCCTGAATGGAAAAGTCGTCGCGTTGAGTCGATTCATATCTAGAGCGACTGACAAGTGTATTCCTTTCTTCGATGTGATAAGGAAAGGGAAGAGAAATTTTGAATGGACGTCGGACTATGAGGATGCATTCCGAGCTCTGGTGAGACACTTGGAGAGGCCCCCGGTTCTGTCAAAGCCTGTAGACCATAAGGAGTTATATGTTTATTTGGCCGTATCTCAACACGCCATCAGTGCGGCCTTGATTCGTGAAGAGGACCGAATCCAAAAGCCAGTGTATTATGTTAGTAAGCATTTAACGGGGGCAGAAATAAATTACCCTAAGATTGAGAAGTTAGCCTACTGCTTGGTGATCGCATCACGCAAGCTCCATCCGTATTTTCAGGCACACCCGGTCAGTGTTTATACCGATCGACCTCTGCGGTAAGTGCTCCAACGACCAGAAACCTCTGGAAGGCTACTCAAATCAGTTGAAATCTTTTGTGACTCACAATTGGTGGTGTACCAAGTACGGGGAGACTATCAGGCAAAGGGGCAGAAACTTGCCCCATACCTTGCTCAGGTTCAAGAATTGTTGGCAGACCTTGAATATTACGATATTTCGCATATCCCGCGTGAACAAAATGGGGGAGCCGACTCATTGGCAAAATTCGCAAGTATCGGTGATGCACAACAGATGGGCTTGGTTCCCGTCAAAACCTTACATGCCCCAAGTATAAACAAAATGGAAGTATATTTTGTGTTAGGGACAGAAACTGAAAGGGAGTCGTGGATGACCCTGTTCAAAGAATACCTGCTACATGGAACTTTTCCTAAGAGAAAGAACAAGAGACGACAAGTCGTTTGCAAGGCCTCGCGATATATAATACAAGATGAAATAATGTATCGGAAAGGATTCTCAGTTCCCTTACTTCGATGCATCGCCCATGACGAGATAAAGCGGGTCTTAAAAGAAGTTCATGAAGGAGAATGTAGTGACCATACTGGGGGGCAGACGCTAGCCAAAAAGATCCTCCGCTATGGATACTATTGGCCGACCGTAAATCGAGATGCTGGAGACTATGTAAGAAGATGCGACAAATGTCAAAAGTATGCAAAGATCCCGAGAGCCCCGCCGACGGAACTCACGCAAATAGTTAGTCCATGGCCATTTGCAATATGGGGGATCAATATAATCGGCTCCTTGCCGATCTCCAAAGGTGGTGCGAAATATGCAATTGTAGCGGTCGATTACTTCACCAAGTGGGCAGAAGCGGAGCCTTAGCTACAATCACCACAAAAAAGGTCATTAATTTTGTTGTGCGAAACATTATATGCCATTTTGGCCTCCCACGAACTATCATTACGGACAATGGAACTCAATTTGAGAGTAGGGAGTTCAAGGAATTTTGCCAAAAATATTGCATTGAGAAAAGGTTTGCGGTGGTCGCTCACCCTAAAGCCAATGGACAAGTTGAAGCCGTAAATAAAATAATCAAGTCTATATTGAAAAAAAGTTTGGAGAAGGCCAGAGGCAAGTGGGTGGATGAGCTTCCGACGACACTCTGAGCTTATAGAACCACCTACAAGTCCGCGACTAGCCACACTCCATTCACCTTGGCATACGGCACCGAAGCTGCTATACCGGTGGAACTTGAAGTTCCCTCTCACCGGGTGATTCATTATGATCCTAGGACGAATCAGGATCTTTTACTGGAATCATTGGACTTTGTCAACGAGAAGCGTGAAGAAGCTGATTTGAGGGCAGCCGCGTATCGGCACCGAGTCGCCTGATATTATAATTAAAAAGTTCGACCAAAAACTTTCGATGTGGGCGACCTTGTTTTGAAGCGAGTTTTCCCAATCCCGTCACATATGAATCTCACATGGGAAGGTCCATACGTCATCGAACGGAAGCTTGGAGAAGGAACCTTCAAGCTAGCGACTGTTGATGGCGTGACGCTTTCTAGAGCATGGAATAGCAAGCATTTGCGTCGTTATTACACTTAGTTTATTTCTTTTGCATTGCAGTAGCAATTATTTCCAGAATACGTTTTCTTTTATTGTTCTTTGTTTCCGACATGTAATAAGACAATTCAATTTGCCCTTATTTTCTACAATCAATAAAGGCTTGAAGCTGTTTTTCTATGAACTATTAGTGTTTTGTGTTTTATAATTTCGTGGCAAAGTAAAATTGCATTAATTTGTCTGGCGTATGAACGCGCACACGAAACTAAAAGTCGATCAGCTAACGATTCAAAAATCTCTAAGTCCTTGGAGCGCGGACTAGAGTACTCTGAATCCTCGGAGTGCGGACTAGAGTATAAACGATTCAAAAATATCTAAGTCCTCGGAGCGCGGACTAGAGTACTCTGAGTTCTCGAAGTGCGTACTAGAGTATAAACGATTCAAAAATCTCTAAGTCCCCGGAGTGCGGACTAGAGTACTCAGAGTCCCCGGAGTGCGGACTAGAGTATAAATAATTCAAAGATCTCCAAGTCATATGAAAGCGGACTGGAGCTTACATAAACCACAAGACTCTGAATTTCAATTACAAGTTAGGTGATAAGCTAAACAGTGAGAGTCGTGGAATACAAAGAAACACAATTTTATTTACTAATCAAAAATTAAGTTCCATTACAACTTTTCTAAAGTCCGAAACCAAAATCTATCTATGACGAATATAAAAAAGAAAAGAAACAACTACATGATTTTGGCTTATTTAAGCTGAGCGAGGCATGACCGGATGATAGCTACTTCTTTGACTTTTTCTCCTTCTTCAGTTTCTCCGAAGTCTCTTCAGCTGAACGTTTTCTCCTGGACTCCTTGCTTCTCAGCGATGTGGTATCCAAGGAAGGAGGAGGGACCTCCAGAGGAGTGGTCCCACCGGGGAGAATGATCTTCAGGGACCAATTTAGGGGGTCATCGAGTTCCACCACCTGAGGTTCAATCTTAACTTCGGCTTTCTTTTTCTCCTCTTCCATGATTTGTTCTTCCATGCTAAGCTTCAAAGTATGATCGGAGGCGCCTGTGATTTCGACGTCGTCATGTTCATCTACAGGCGAGGGATTCTCAAGTTTATCCTCATCTAGCGCCCCGATCACTTGAGCATCGGGCCCAGGGGTATCCCCAGTGTGAGGTGCCTCAACCATTTTCTCTTCCAGCTCTATGGTGACTTCGCTCCTTGGAGTCGGCTCAAGTTCAGAGTGACCTATATGAGTTCATGAGAAACAAATGTTAGAACACATTCATCACTCGCCAAATGCGATGAATTCCTAAACTCTAAAGAGTGAAGCTACATACCAGCTTCCAACTGACTCTTAGTGGTTCTCGGAGTATCACCCTCCAGAATAGGGGATAGAATGTGAACACCAAGCTCGGGTTTCCCCGGGTCATAACCAACATGCTGCTCGGAAGGCCCAAGTGACGAGCTATCGACCAGCTGAACGGGAGGAGGAACTGGAGGCTCAATGCCGGACGGACCAGCTATATCGTCCTTATCCTTTAATGACGAGGAGTCTCTTTCGAAGAGGGCTTTCGCTGAGGATAAGTCTGAAGGCTCGTCTCCTCGAAGCACTTCCCTCACAAGAGCTTCTTTATCAAACTCTTCGACACCCAGCTCGACTTTTTTAATCTTTATCAAAGTGTCCCATGCTTCGGCCAATAATTCAAGGTAACCATCGCCTAGAAAAGATAGGTCGCGGTGCATGAGAACTCGTGCATTGTACTCGGCAATGAGCAGATCAAATAAGCACTTAATTTCTTCTATATCGGCCTCAGTAGCTGTCTTAAGACGAGAGTCGACTTCTTTGAGTGCCATTTTCTTACCCTCCTTGCGAGCTGCCTCTTTTAGCACTTCAACCTTGGAAAGTTCCTCATCGAGCTTCGTCTTTAGGAGTCGTGTTGCGATAATTTCTTCACAATATCATTGTGACTCTTCCTGCGTGGCAGTTTTCTCTTCTTTCTCCTTAGCGAGCAGCTCCTCTAGTTCTTTAACCCGTCGAGGGAGAATATCGTTTTCTTTCTGGATAGAATCTTTATCTAAAGCTAGAGCACCAGTGCGTTGGATTGCTTCATCGATTTCTTTCTTGTGAGTGGCCTCCAAGCGACTAACTGCCTCGGTCGTATCCTTGGCATTTTTCTGGGCGGCCTCGAGTTGAGATTTATACGAGGATAGCTCTTCATCCTGAGCTTTGATGATACCTTTATTGTGAATGGCTTCAAGTTTCAAGCGATCAATTTCGTGTTGACGTTCCATGGAAACCTTTGAAACTTTCTCCGCCAAGTGTACAAACGCATCATGCTGGACATAAATGTCGTTGTTGCAGGCGATGGCGCTTTGTTTGACATGTCCGGGAATAGGATGAATCGCATGGTGAAATTTCAATCCATCAAAGCATATCTTCGGGAATGTAGCCTTAAGCTCAGCTAATTTTTCTGCTGTCGATGAGTCATGTGCGGAGGCTGGAGGAGTCTGCCTAGCCGGAGTCACGGATTTCTTATAAGTCTCACGGGATTGCTTGGTGCTCGACGAGCCAGAATGTTGGTCGCGGGGAGCTTCGAATTGAGATCCCTTCTGAGCAGATTTCTCCCTATTGTGCTCTGACAGAGGGGGAGGATCGTTTGGATATGTGGAATGGCTATAAGTTCTTCTTCTGGAAGGCGACGACTCTATGGAGCAATAATCTCTATCACCGCTGTCATCCCTGTCTCGTCGTCTGCCTGATCCTGAATCCCGACTGGAATGGTAGAAGATAGAGGATCTGCGAAGGCGGTCAATGCCGTGTGTACGCCCCATATCACCTGCACAGAAAACCAAGTGAGGACGAGTTAGTGAGAATCATATGATGATTAAAATTCAAGTGTAGGGTGGAGTGTAAGTGTTTGTGTGTGTCCTAGTGCTTCCCCCCGATGGACCAGTGTTTTTCGCTTTAGTTATTGGAGTTTTCTCTCCTTGATGACGAGCCTGAGCACCTTCATCGCTTCTCACGGGCGAATTAAGTCCCATAGCCTCAGGGTCATTGAAGCCATTATTTAATAAGTCGTCAGGGATGGTCAGGTCAGATAGACCCTTTAGTGAACCCTCTAAATTTTGGGGAAACAACTTTTTCTCGACTGGAGTTATTGTAACCTTTGAGGTTCCGCCCACTGTTTTCTTTTTTAACTTGTAAGCTAGGCTCTTTTTCCTCTTTGAAGGGGGAGGCGGTTCATTGATGTCGGGTGCATCAACTACTGGTGCTAAGTCAGAAACTATATGTCGGTTTCTTTGATTTCGCCTTCCTCGGTTGTATCGAGGGCTCCTTCAGTAGGGGGCACCGAGGGTCCAACCTGCTCCTTGCCTTTTTCCGCAGCGGATCTGGTTGTAGTGGCACCAATTGGAAGGCTAGTTCGACAGCCCTCCTCAAGTAATCCAAACCTCGAAAGCAGTTCATTGGAAATAACAGATTTGATATCCCGGTCTCTCATGGGAGTAGCTCGAATGGCCTCCACGGCCTCAGAATACCCAGCGCCTTCAGGTCGTGGGCGGATACCTATGAGAGTCAAAGGAAATTCAGAAAGGATGCACTTCGAGCCTCAGACAAATATTAGTCTAAAAATGAAACTTACTCCCTTCCAGCCATCTTCTCACAAAACCAAGGGGGCAGCGTACGTAAAACCACTCTTGGTTATACTGGGAAAATTTACTCCATGCGCCCGTCAAGATTTGACATTTGGAATGTGGCTCGAGAAATATAAAGGACGGACTGTCGGAACGTCTCTTGAAGCGATAGATATAACGGATATCCTTAGGAGTAGGGTCTGAATAAGGTGCTCATAAAGAAGACACAAGTTCCATGAATAAACACATGACTATTAGGGTGTAGCTGTGCCGGAGCAATCCCAATATACCGCAACACTTCGCGGAGGAATGAATTGAAAGGTGGCACACTTCCGACCCAACACATGAACTTGTTGCACGTGGTATATCCGGCTGAGGGCAGGTGAGGCCGATCTTGTCCTGACGGAACCAAAACGTCATCAAAGGGGATTCCATGGATTGAGCACAACCGTCGAAGAGCAGCTTCACCAATTTTTGAGGCTTGTGAATCAATAGGATTATCCAAAATAATGGCTCCGTCTATAACATCAGGAGTCGGACCTATAACTACAGCAGGTGGATCCGGAATACCAGGTGTAGAGGTTGTCAGTGGATTTGAAGTCTCTACTACCTCATGCCGAGAACTTGGCTCAGGCTTGTCCGAAACTGTAGCAGAGCTCGATTTTTTGGACATCTCTGAAGAACTATGAATGTGAATAGATACATGTTTAAGCTATACTTGAAAGACAATGGATGTTAGATATAACACACAGTATTCCCCCCGCGTGGTGTGTGAGCTAGTGTGATGGTTCAAGCAAAGAATGCAGGTAAATTAGAGTTCTAAAGGGTAAAATGTAGCGCGACAAGCTTTAAGTTGTCATCTCTAAAAGCTTTAAGTTCACATTTACAATGGTTCAAATTGTGAAGTTTTTAGTCCTAGTCAGTTCCATGTGCCCTTGAACTTAGGTTCGTATCATGGATTCATTGGTATATGATTAGGTATGGAATTAAGCCGCTATATTATATTCTATGATTCAAGGTCAAATGAGTTTGTGTGCCAATGTCGATCCCCATACCAAAGACCATTCGTCCATTCAAGTGTATCTATGCCGAGCCATACTGCCTCGCTCGGTACCGACCATTAAAATCTATCCCGCTTCACTCGCTCTTTTCCTCTCTCTACTCACCGACCCACTGTCCTACAGACTACCGAATGCCTACCTAGACCAAGGATAACCGATCCACCCAACTATGAGGTACTGACCCACTCACTCAATCAACTTATACCAAACTAGCTTCACCCAACCTATGTCGACCCACTCCTCTCCTAGGCTCCTACCGACCCATTCTACTAACAAAGTCCTACCAACCCATACCTCCTTGGTCGACCTACTAGCCCACTACCGTTCAAGGTGCAAAACTCTTCTCCCTCACGAAACACGACTCTCTTCTCCTATACATCACCAAACTCAATTCCTAACAGCGCCAATGCTAACTCCTCTCATTCTAGTGTAAACTCCCATCAAAGACACTCCGTTGTCTGCTCCTATCACTCATACTTCGCCACGTTTTTCTCCTCTTCCCTTTTTTATCATGCATGGCTGTATGCGCCTAAGGTTCAAACCTAGTTCGAGTTAAAGAGGGGATGGCCTAGAAGTTCATTATAATACGTGAAATCTCACCTATATGTGTATTAATTCGGAGTTGGAGTGAGTAATTCTCGGAGTTTGGAGTCGAGGGGTGTGCTGAAATCGCGTTTGGGGAATGTTAGAATGAAGGGGCGAGGTAGTCCGGTGGAGTGAAGGAGATGGAGTTTGAGCTGTACTGGGGAAGATGAGATAAAAAATGTGAAGTGGAAAGAAAAGAACGAAGAGGTGGATTTTTATATGGAGGACGAGAAGATAAACGGGCTACCCCCGATGGAACCGGTCAGCACGTGTTGCTGGGTCGTGAAGTAAGCACCAATCATGTGGGTCGGTATTGGTATGACCGGCCCACCATTCTGCCAAAAGAACCGATCGTGTGGGTCGGCCTCCTTATGCCGACCTAATTTTGTTAAAATACTAATAATAAAAATAATAATAAATAAATGAAAATGATGTTAAAATAAAATATGTGTATATATACGCATGTAATGATAATCAAAGATGATAGTGCAATCGAAAGGTGGATTTCACCCGATAGGTGGAGAAGCATGGGTTTGGAAAACCCAGTGTGATTCAGCCTTCAAGAGATCGTATACATCCCGCTTTTGAAAAGTTAAGAACAGGATCTAAACAACTGATGATTATTATTCTGAATGAAATAGCTCCTGAAAGTAAGGACTGATTGCTGATTCAAAGCACATTGTGTTGATTCACACAACGCACTTTGGGGGGCAAATGTTACCCGGCACTTTGGCCTGGCTACATGGCGATAGTCGCAAAGCTTATAGTTGAACCTAGACAAAACTCAAGCTAAGAGAGGATTGGAAATATAAGAGACGGATGTAACTCGAGTTTGGTTCGGCCTATACACATGGACCGGCGTATTCGACACTGGCTCGGCCAAAGTGGTTCGGCGTTGCAGCATAGACATGGTGAGTCGACCAAGATGGGCAAGGCAAAGTGGCTGGTGTGGATGGGTTCAGACATGATGGTTCGGTCGATTGTGGTCCGACCTTAGGAGTATTAGGTCGTTTGTCATTCGGTCTTGTGGAACGACACGTATCGCTCAGTCTAGGAAGTCATAGTGGTTCGTTATGCATCGCTTGGTCAAAGGTGGAAAGCCAAAGCTAATTCGGTTGACTGAGGCTCGGCATTGGTGGCTCGGCCTTAATGTTTCAGCATATGTGGATCGGCGTAGCTAGTTCGGTGCGCAATGAGGGAGATAGTATATTCTTGAGATTTATATCGAGGTGAGGAGTTCGGCACTGCTTTACTTAGAGATACACCACGGGTTGCTCCGAGACCCTTGAGAGGTTGCTTCGAGTCAGTTACTAAACGACCACGGTTCAGACATAGGGGATCATCAACACATGGTTCGGCCATATTCGTTCGGCATTGCCTAGATCGATCAGTTTGAACTGATACCAGTGGGCCGATCTATCTTAGTCGTGGATCTGCACAGGGGGACCAGCCTACCTTCATCTATAAATAGAGGGGCAGGGGTATAGTTGAAGAGACCTTTTTTCGGGAACTCCAAGGATACTCTGCCATTTTTTGTACTCACTTCTCTTCTGTTCAAACTTTCATTCAAGTTGTTTGTTTATGGATTGTATCTGTACTCAAGTAATTGGAAAAGTAATAAAGATCATATTCAAAGTGGACGTAGGCAATTACGCCGAACCACTATAAATCTGGTGTTTCCTTTTCTATTGTTCTTTTTGCATTCAATCGCATTATTTCTCTATTTTAGTTTACTTTCTTCATTAATTTCTCTACACAACTCTATTCAACGGTGTTAGTGACCAATTTTGGTGCTAAAAAGTCCCTTACCTTGTCATAGTATAGAATCCATTCTCCCATACGTATCTTTACGGTTTTAGATGTACCCAACTATGTTGAAATGTGAGATGCAAGAATTTTACCTATATTCATATTTTACATGAATCTTTAGACATTATTATAATATCAATGGGTTTTCTATAAAAGTGTTTTGGTTATCGTAAGGTAAAAACACGTCCGTGTTTATGTGCGGCGCGGTCTTACGAGATATCTTTAATTTTAAAAGGGTTTTAAGCATAATAATTCGGTTGTTTGATTTTACTCACACCAGACCGATGTCTGACCCGAAGTTTTATTTTCTTTCCCTAAAACTCTTGGGTACTCAAATTTTTATGGGTAGCCAAGTAGTTCAGGTTTCCTACGGATGCATTTTGGAGGAGCTTGGAGCATGAGGCATCATCGATAGCTAGTTATTATCTTGTTTCCGCTATTTATATGTATATTGTATTAGTTAGGTAGGGACAGGCTGCTATAACTGTCCTAGGGTAGAATTTGTATTAGTATGACTCTGATGTATCATTTTGAAAATGTATTTGTAAAGAATTATGGTTATTAATATATGTTATTCCATTGCGTTGTGAGATTCTATGATTGTTTAGTTTCTTCTTTCTTTCCCATGACGATCGGTCTTTCCGGCACTTGAATGCTCGGCACGCAATACAGTGGACGTATTGGTGTCGATTTTCGAGGGTCAAAAGGCACATTCTTTACAATTATATATTGATTTAATTAACGAATGAGATTAAATTAATTAAATAAATAAATGATTTAACTATTAAATAATTTAGGCCTGAAATCTAAAAGCCGAGATAATGGGGTGGACATAGCAAGAAATAGGAGGGAGAGACTTGGTCTTTAAAGGCAGGGGATAGATTTGGTCTTTACACTTGAACAAACCCGAACCCTAGCTTCCATTGCTAACATTGGTGAAACAAGGTGACTGGGTTGCATCCTGTAGCCAAGGAGTTCGAGGAAAGGAAATAACTAGCGGCCGAGATGTTCGACATCATTTTTTTATTAATTCATATATGTGTGTATATTTTGAGGCATGCTCCCCAATATACATTCGGCCATAAACAAATATAAAAAAGAAAAATAAATAACAAATATATGTGTATTAATAATTAATTTCATGATTAAAATATTATGATATATACACATAAAACTATTCTCGATTTTATATATAGGTATATGTATATAAATAAACATTTTACATTTTATGTTTTAAATTATCAATTGGTTAATTGGGTTCTAATTTTTTTCTATTTCAGTTTTAAATAAAAACTATTTTAGTTATATATATATATGTGTGTGTGTGTGTGTGTGCGCATAGGATTTTATAAAAGAGAAAATTATGTGCTCTTAGCTTTTAGTAAAACAAAAAATATTTATTTATTCATTTTATTTAAGAAGGTCAAATGTTTTAAATTTTTTGTGTGAAAAAGTCATAATAAATAAAAATAACATGGATTCTATTTAAATAAATTAACTTTAGCTCTTTGTTTTGAATTTAAAAAAAAAATCTTCATTTTGAAAAGGTCAAACTCCTTTAAAACTTTGGATTTAAAATTATAAAATTAACATATGAATTATTATTATTATTATTATTATTATTATTATTACTATTACTATTATTATATATCGAAACAAAATTAGATCATGCTTATTATCACCATTGGGTTATGGTGAGGATAATAGGTTCCGCTTTTGTCCTTTTTTGTAAATACAATATTTGGCTTGTCATCTTCTATTTTAACCACTTCCGATGGTCTTTAACTCCATTGCATATACTTGGTATTCGTTTGGGTGAACTTTTTAGTGGCTTTATGCACCTTTACATAATCGGGCCATGTGTGATTGTGACGACCCACATTTCGGAAGGTTTAAATCGACAATAAACCACACATGTCCAACTTAAACAATCCGGAATGTAGATAATCAATGGGGTTAAATAAGAAAAATAAGAACAGAAGAAGAAAACAAACACAGAATCTCACAGCGGAACGATAAAATATAATAATCAAATAAACAGTTCATGAAGTTGTTTGCTATACATTTGATTATAATTTATGCACCTTTATCAGAGTTATATATATATATATATACACGCACACATCAGGGATAAATAATCAATACAACAGAATAACATGATGCAGGGGATAATAATAATAGTAATATACCAAATCTTCGTCTGCGTCCTCTATAGAATAATCTTCAATACGCTGAAAAAGCTCAGGATTGACCCGAGCGTAATGAAAAGACAAAACACTCGAGTTAGGACTAAAATACTCTTATGTAAGTCAAATCAATATCACAAAATATGAGTGCAATAACTTAAGAGATGTTACGGGATTTTCCATCTCCTAAGGATCCGTTAAACTATTTAAATATAGTAGTATACACTATAATAGATAATGTCTATCAGCAAAATACATATCAAAATAGCGTTAAGGCTTTACATTGATCCACCTTAACACATTTGTACAGTTCTAAACCAAAATCATAATGGGCTCGTATAGGGATAAATATGACAATGCACGTGAGCCAATGCCCAAGGTAGGATTCTACTAGTTTACCCTTTCTAGCTGGTCGTAACCCATCTATGGCCGACAGAAATAATTAATCCAAACGAAAATGTTGCACTCATCGAATATGAAATCACAATGTAATACGATGGATCAACGTCGCTAGAGGTAGCAAACCTCATTGGCCAGACATAGGCTCTTGTTTTAGTCATTTTAATTATGACATGAGTGTCAAGGCTATCCATCATTGTTCTCTTACTTCATTCCAGTAAACGTTCGCCAATTCAACCACTGCATTCTGGATATCATCCACCGCGTACACAGTTGTCAAAGTGGTTCCAATATTGACAGAAAGTATGCCAATAAGAGGCTCCGGTATCTTTAACAACCAAACGTCGCACACTGGTTGGTTCTTTTACATTTCGAAAACAATTCATATTTGATATCAAAAAATCATATTCGCTTCAAAAATCAAATCCATTTCGAAATCATCATATTCGCTTCAAAAATCATATCTTACTTTGAAATGTTAATTCAATTCGATATATTAATTTCACTTCAAAACTTGATTCGAATTACAAATTTGGTTATAATTCACTTTAACCCAATTTGCATTTAAATCCAAGACTTAAGTATAAACATTCCACCCTTTGACCAGTTTGAATTTTTAGAAAATAATTTTAAAATAGTTAAATGGTTAAAATAGTTTAATAGAAAATAGTTTGAGTATTAAAAATGGTTTATATAGTAAAATAGTTTGTAAAATCAAAATAATTCGAATATCTAAAGGATATAGATTTAAATTGTTTATACTAAAAATATTCATTTAAAAATAGTTTCAAAGTCAAACCGGTTCACTTTCCAAATTTTCCAATTCAAATCAGTTCTAATTTCCATTTTGATTTAATCGATTCAATTTCGATTTCAAGTCGAATTTTACATCAATTCCAAATTAATTTCAATGGCAATTCCAAATAAATTTCAACTCGAATTCCAAATTAATTTAAAATTTTCAATTCCAAATTAATTTAAATTCCAATTCCAAATTTAAACCATTTCGATTATATCAATTTCGAGTTCGATTTCCAAAATATCGATTCAAAACACTTAAATCAAATTTTCCTTCAATATCTAATTTAAAATCTAAATCAAATATAATTAAATTCCAAGCTCAATTTCGAAATATCATTTCATATCACCTTTTACTTAGAAATATTCAAAGTTCGAATAAAAGTCCAATCTTTTAAAACAAATCAATTTCCAAAGATTCAAATCATATTCCGATTATAATTTAAAAATCTCAACTTCGATTAATTAAACAATTTCGTTTCAAATTTAAATTTCAACATTCCGAGTTCCAATTTGAAAATAATTTGATTTCCATAAATTCGATTTTTATTTCTTAAAACCAAATCATTTAAAAAAATTCAAATCAAAAATTTTAAGTCATTTAATTTAACCGATCCGGTGTCCGTATATAATTCTCTATCCTATGGCCAAGTGAAGCAATTATTTCAATTTAATTCCAGGGATGGATATATATCATTTCAATCCAAATAAATGCCATAGGTATATATCATTTCAACCTATTTCTTAATTTACTCGAAATAATTCGATTTACAGTTTAATAAACTGTAAATCATATACAGGATGAATCATGATATCGAAATAAATAAACAACCAAAATATCAACCAAAAGCATCCATCACAACCAGTCATCCAAACAATCGATAAAATTCATAACAATTTCATAATTATCAATATCGTTATTTTATGGACAATTAAATTCTAATCCAATTTAACTGTCAATTCAAATTCTATCAGTTAATTCAGATGTCAATTTAAATGTCAGTTAAATTTATCAAACAACAACCAATAAATTTAAATCACTTCACGATATAAATTTAACTAACATAAAAAAAATTATCTCGGTCAAATGTAAGCGTATAAACACTCACCTTCCATTTGAAACTGAAAATAATTTCAGCTTCAAATAAATTCCAGCTTGATCCCATATCGTAGGCGACACCGATACGAAATCTCATCAACTCGTTTCACGCGAAATGAACCTCATACGAGAGAGTTAGGATTTTATCAGTATAATGATAATTAAAATTTTAAATTAACAAATAAAAAAACAGCTAACTTCATCTCCTCGTTTACTCACTCGAGAATCACCAGGCTGTTCCACAGACGCGACCCCTCTCACGTACGCCACCATGACAACCCAACCACTTTCCGACGTCGCCGCTGCTAGCGCCTTTGCCTCCTCTACTGCCAACCGCCGATTTCAGATCGTGATGTCTCTACAACACGCGCACAACTCAACCTAAAACATCAGCAGTTCGTGAACAGGCATCGCTAGGTCGATCGATGCCCTTGCCTTTGTCGGCGTGCTCGCGAGTCTACACTGCAAAACCCCAAATCGCTGTCGCACCTCCCCACCCTGACATTGCCCAAGTTGCCAAGCTCGAACACGACTTTTTTTTAGGCTGCATTTTTTTCCTTTTCCTCTCGTTCGATCTATGATTCGAATAATAAGGAGAAGGAGAAGAAAGGAATGCGGGCTAAAGTGTAGGAATTGGAATCAGCGGTGAGAATTATTTTTTATATTTTTTATGTCATCGATTTTGATCGGCTTCCTTTTTTTCGTTTGTTTTTGTTTTTTTCTTCAAGCGATTGAGATTCAAAATAAAAGGGATGAGAGATGTATGGGAAAAAAGAAACATGGGTTTGTTTATCAATTAAAAGGAGAAAGAAAATAATATATATATATATATATATAATATTAGAAAATATATAATCAACTCGCGCATGAAATTTTCCGAACTCCAAATGACGCGTGCCGCCTGACGTTTATAATGTTTTACCTTTATTCCGAACACAATGGAACTTGTCTCTAGGCCTAATTCGATCGTTTGCGGAAAATATCTTTTCAAAGTCAAATTATTTTATCGAATTCCTTAAATTGATTTCTACGCGTTTCATGCTCGCACGGCCAAACAACAAGTCTGATCGCTACGAAACTTAAAATTCTACAATAACTCACTATTACGGATACGATGAAACTAGTTTCGTCGAAATCCGAGACAATGACCAAAATGGCTATTTATACCCATTAATTATAATATAAAATTTCCAATTTCTAATTATTCACTTTAAAATCCAATTTCAAACGTTACCATTCTTCATCATTGTCTAAGTAAAATTTAAATCAACTTCCAATATCATTTTCAATCATATTAAATCCATAATTCAATCATTCAAATAATCTCCAATATTAAATTTAAACAAATTAAATTATCCAATAAATCAATATTAACAAATCCTTAAATTTCAAATAAATTTTAGTTGTCAACATTATTTTATTTCTATCTAAATAATTCGCATTTATTATTCAACTCCAGTTATTGATTATAAACACAGTTATTACATAGAATTTATTTCAATACTCGTTATCGCCAAATCTTTGAAATTTGTTATTTCAAAATTTGTATTCAAGTTCATATCCAAATAAATTACCCTAATAATTCATTAAATTTTATTTTTAACCATTTTTATTCAATAATTATATCAAATCCTATAATTTAAAATAGTTAAAAATACGGGTCGTTGCATACTCCCCCACTCAAAACTTTTCGTCCTTGAAAAGGGCGTTAAGTATAGAATTTAACATACAATATATTTTCTCAAAATAATTAACTTATAAACATAAACATCTTATTTGCAAAACTATTACTACGCTTCTACTATGCCACTCTGATATCTGTTTTACGGAAAATATAATTTATATATAGAACAAGTTATAAAAAAATTTAAAACTTCAAAAAATTTCTAACTCCCGGATTTACTGAAAATTTCAGTAGAGTCTCTTTTGCGTGGCTCGATCGAAATTTTTTTACAATATAATATATAACACAAATATACCCAATATATATCAAATATACATCTCATCTCAATGATGAGGCATCCCGATGGGCAAAAATATAAAATTACGATATGTAATCCGAGATACGTATCTTATTATTAATAATATGAGCGAGTTCGCTCGTATTAAGCAAGCAAAAGCATATAAATCCTCGTATACGCCCCAAACTGTCTTCGTATGTACCTATCTCAACTCAATTTAAGATATTAGTTGCAAATAACGATATAGAAGCATGTATAAGTCTACTATAACCATATAACATGGATTTTGAATTCAAATAATAAACACAAGCACAAATACGCAACATGCAACAATCATATGCAATCAAAACAGTAATAACAATAGTTTGCAACAAAAGAAACCATCCAACCATCAATATCCATCCAATTAATCCAATTAATTCATAACCATGTGAATTTACATTATCCAATGTCAAAATTTTAATTTATACCCTTCATTTCTAATTAACATTCATTTCATTAACATTTTAATTAACTCGGTTTCCATTAATTTACATTAACATCCAATTTTATTTGCATTCCCTTTATTTACTTCTTGATTGATTAACATTCACCTATTTATAATCATTCAGTTATTCGTACAACGGATTTATATTTAATTCATTCGCTTTTAATTTATTTACATTTAACTAATTTGGTTTCAATTCATTTTTTTCAATCAACCAATATTCATTGCATTCACATTTGATTGATTCCAATTCAATGTATTTACATTCAATCGATTTATTTTCAATTGATTGATATTTATTTTAGTGACATTCATTTTATTTATTATCCAATGAAATTTCATTCCATTCATTTAAATTTTATTATGCTCATATTTACTTCCATTTATTTTAAATTGATTCACATTCACTTATTTATATTCATTGAAATCAAATTTCTCTTGCATTCAGTGATTAAAGTTATTACATTTAATATAGCTTTACAACTTAAGTTCATTTTCATTTTGAATCAAAATTTATTTTATTTGACTCAGTTTGTTAATTTATTTCCTTAACAGAATACGTTTATTCATTTCCATTAACTCTACTTAAGTTAAATCAAATTTCATATCTCATTTTTGTTCCATTTAACCTTGTTAAGTTAAATTTATTTCATTATCACCTAATATTATTTATAAACCATTTAAGTTTATTATAAACATTTTACAAAATTGCAACTCGTTTTTATTATTATACTATAACTTAAGTTCATATTAATCTATTGATTTACTTTACTTAAGTATATCTTATTTTATAACTCTAATTCATATTAATAAATTTTCTCTTTATCACAATCAATTCATTCAGCTTCTCTTGAGTTAACTTCATCTTATAATTCAATTTGTTAGCTTATTCCATATTAAATCAGGTAACATTTAATTTTATTGAACTCGTTCCATTTTCATTTAATTCATTTACATCCAAAATTTAAATTAAATTCAATCAATCATATTAATTTTACTTGCACTCATCTATTTTTATTCAATTTCTTTTACAACTCAAATTGCATTTTATTTTATAATTCAAGTTGTATTCATTATATTAATTCATTTTATAGCTTGAGTGGAATTTAATTCAATTTACTAATTTATCTAATTTCATTTTATATCCAATTTAATTTATTTAATCTTTATTAAGTGAAAATTCTATTTCATTTAATCCATTATGCACTTTATTTAACTTTATTCAAGTTAAATTTTCTTATCATTCACATTTAACAAATTTAAATTTGGTTTTTAGCTTAATATCCTCAAATCTATAAATTATACAATTTATTCATTTAAAATTTCATTTTATTATTTTATCTAATCCATTTCAAATACATTTCACTTTTATTTAAGCCTTCTCGAGTTAACCTCATTCTATTTTCTTCATTTACTAAATCAATATATTTAACTTTCTTAAGTTAATTATTTTATTTCATTTCTCGAATTCAAATTTATTTTATCTGCTTAATCAAAATGTTTAACCATTTTAAATTTGGTTTTACTTCCCTGTTCAAATCTATAAGTTATAACTTATTTTAATCTAAACTATTTCCAATTATAAGTTCGAAACTATTTTCATATATTTATGAAATCATACTTAGAGTATTTTTCTTTCACAGTCAAAACTTGTTTTAATCGAAATAAATTTTTTTTATTAGAAATTCTCACTCGGAAACTCGAAAATGAATACTAGCAATGCTGTAGTCATCCCCAGAACTATTTCCCAACGACTAAGGCGAGTTCAAAGCTTTATTTCTTCCAAAAATCTTTTCAAAATATTTTTCTAGTCAAAACTCTTTCAATTAATACTATTATTAATTTTTAAGGTTTTGAAAGCCATTTTTGAAAAACAAAGGGTTTTAAATTTCTAAAATTCTCAATTTTTAAAATCATTTCTATATAAGCTATAATATAAATATACTTGTACAAATTTCCTGAACTTATTTACCAAAATATTTCATTAATTTACAACTTGGTCATTTTAACTAATTGTTATTGCAATTATATTTCAATTCAATTTAATTATTAAATACTTCAAAAATAAAATTTATTAAGTATTCATTTTATTTTAATTCAACCAATAATCGATGATAATTAAATATTATCATCGCCTTACAACAATTTCATTTAAAATTATCATTATATATATATATATATAATATACTTTGGTAAAATTATTTCATTTACCCAATTTAAAACAATATTATGTTGACTTGCCTCGTTTAAGTGTTTAGAAACCCCCATTGATAACACGGCGTCCCGCACATCGACCAGAATTCATAAACAACTCAACGGATAAGTAAACATAATATAATTTTTTTTATAACACTAACAAGTACTCTCTCTCGTATATATACGCTCAAACAGACTCATTCTAGAGTATGAGTCGAATCCCACAAAGCCAAGGTTATCGCTAAATGTGGCTCTGATACCAACTGTGACGACCCACATTTCGAAAGGTTTAAATCGACAATAAACCACACATGTCCAACTTAAACAATCCGGAACATAGATAATCAATGGGGTTAAATAAGAACTGAAGAAGAAAACAAACACAGAATCTCACAGCGGAACAATAAAACATAATAATTAAATAAACAGTTCATGAAGTTGTTTACTATACATTTGATTATAATCGATACGCCTTTATCAAAGTTATATATATACACATCAGGGATAAATAATCAATACCGCAGAATAGCATGATGCAGGGGATAATAATAATAGTAATATACCAAATCTTCGTCTGCGTCCTCCAGAGAATAATCTTCAATACGCTGAAAAAGCTCAGGACTGACTCGAGCGTAATGAAAAGACAAAACACTCGAGTCAAGAATAAAATACTCTTATGTAAGTCAAATCGATATCATGAAATATGAGTGCAATAACTTAAGAGATGTTACAGGATTTTCCATCTCCTAAGGATCTGTTAAACTATTTATATATAGTAGTATACGTTATAATAGATAATGTCTATCAGTAAAATAACTATCAAAATAGCGTTAAGGCTTTACATTGATCCACCTTAACACATTTGTACAGTTCTAAACCAAAGTCGTAATGGGCTCGTATAGGGATAAATATGACAATACACGTGAGCCAATGCCCAAGGTACAGTTTACCCTTTCTGGCTGGTCGTAACCCATCCGTGCCCGACCACGACAATCAATCCAAATGAATAAGGTGCACCCATCGAATACGAAATCACAATAGTAATACGAGGGATCAACGTCACTAGAAGTAGCTAACCTCATTGGCCAGACATAAGCTCTTGTTTTAGTCATTTTAATTATGACACGAGTGTCAAGGCCATCCATAATTGTTCTCTTACTTCATTCTAGTAAACGTTCACCAATTCAACCACTACATTCTGGATATCATCCACCGCGTACACAGTTGTCAAAGTGGTTCCAATATCGATAGAGAGTATGCCAATAAGAGGCCCCGGTCTCTTTAACAACCAAACGTCGTTTTACACACCGGTTGGTTCTTTTACATTTTGAAAACAATTCATATTTGATATCAAAATATCATATTCGCTTCAAAAATCAAATCCACTTCAAAATCATCATATTCGCTTCAAAAATCATATCTTACTTTGAAATGTTAATTCAATTCGATATATTGATTTCACTTCAAAACTTGATTCGAATTACAAATTTGGTTATAATTCACTTTAACCCAATTCGCATTTAAATCCAAGATTTAAGTATAAAAATTCCACCCTTTGACCGGTTTGAATTTTTAGAAAATAGTTTTAAAATAGTTGAAATAGTTTGAGTATTAAAAATGGTTTATATAGTAAAATAGTTTGGAAAATCAAAATAATTCGAATATCTAAAGAATATAGATTTAAATCGTTTATACTAAAAATATTCATTTAAAAATAGTTTCAAAGTCAAACCGGTTCACTTTCCAAATTTTCCAATTCAAATCAGTTCCAATTTCAATTTCGATCTAATCGATTCAATTTGATTTCAAGTCGAATTTTACATCGATTTCAAATCAGTTTCAATGCCAATTCCAAATAAATTTCAACTCGAATTCCAAATTAATTTAAAAATTCCAATTCCAAATTAATTTAAATTCCAATTCCAAATTTAAACCATTTCGATTATATCGATTTCGAGTTTGATTTCCAAAATATCGATTCAAAACACTTAAATCAAATTTTCCTTCAATATCCAATTTAAAATCTAAATCTTCAAATATAATTAAATTCCGATCTCAATTTCAAAATATCATTTATATCACCTTTTACTTAGAAATATTCAAAGTTCGAATAAAAGTCCAATCTTTTAAAACAATCAATTTCCAAAGATTCAAATCATATTCCGATTATAACTTAAAAATCTTAACTTCGATTAATTAAACAATTTCGTTTCAAATTTAAATTTCAACATTCTGAGTTCCAATTCGAAAATAATTTGATTTCCATAAATTTGATTTTTATTTCTTAAAACCAAATCATTTAAAAAATTTCAAATCAAAAATTTTAAGTCATTTAATTTAACCAATCCGGTGTCCGTATATAATTCTCTATCCTATGGCCAAGTGAATCAATTATTTCAATTTAATTCCAGGGATGGATATATATCATTTCAATCCAAATAAATGCCATAGGTATATATCATTTCAACCTATTTCATTATTTACTTGAAATAATTCAATTTACAGTTTAATAAACTGTAAATCATATACAGGATGAATCATGATATCGAAATAAATAAACAACCAAAATATCAACCAAAAGCATCCATCACAACCAATCATCCAAACAATCAATAAAATTCATAACAATTTCATAATTATCAATATCGGTATTTTATGGACAATTAAATTCTAATCCAATTTAACTGTCAATTCAAATTCTATCAGTTAATTCAGATGTCAATTTAAGTTAAATTTATCAAACAACAACCAATAAATTTAAATCACTTCACGATATAAATTTAACTAACATAAAAAAAATTATCTCGGTCAAATGTAAGCGTATAAACACTCACCTTCCATTTGAAACTAAAAATAATTTCAGCTTCAAATAAATTCCAGCTTGATCCCATATCGTAGGCGACACCGATACGAAATCTCAGCAACTCGTTTCACGCGAAATGAACCTCGTACGAGAGAGTTAGGATTTTATCAGTATAATGATAATTAAAATTTTAAATTAACAAATAAAAAAACAGCTAACTTCATCTCCTCGTTTACTCACTCGAGAACCACCAGGCTGTCCCACAGACGCGACCCCTCTCACGTACGCCACCATGACAACCCAACCAACTTCCGACGTCGCCGCCGCTAGCGCCTTTGCCTCCTCTACTGTCAACCGCCGCTTTCAGATCGCGATGTCTCCACAACACGTGTGCAACTCAACCTAAAACATCATCAGCTCATGAACAGGCATCGCTAGGTCGATCGATGCCCTTGCCTTTGTCGGCGTGCTTGCGAGTCTACACTGCAAAACCCCAAATCGCTGTCGCACCTCCCCACCCTGACATTGCCCAAGTTGCCAAGCTCGAACATGACTTTTTTTTAGGCTGCATTTTTTTTCCTTTTCCTCTCGTTCGATCTATGATTCGAATAATAAGGAGAAGGGGAAGAAAGGAATACGGGCTAAAGTGTAGGAATTGGAATCAGCGGTGAGAATTATTTTTTATATTTTTTATGTCATCGATTTTGATCGGCTTCCTTTTTTTCGTTTTTTTCGTTTTTTTCTTCAAGCGGTCGAGATTCAAAATAAAAGGGATGAGAGATGTACGGGGAAAAAAGAAACATGGGTTTGTTTACCAATTAAAAGGAGAAAGAAAATAATATATATATATATATATATATATATAATATTAGAAAATATATAATCAACTCGCGCACGAAATTTTCCGAACTCCAAATGACGCATGCCGCCTGACGTTTATAATGTTTTACCTTTATTCCGAACACAGTGGAACTAGTCCCTAGGCCTAATTCGATCGTTTGCGGAAAATAGCTTTTCAAAGTCAAATTATTTTATCGAATTCCTTAAATTGATTTCTACGCGTTTCATACTCGCACGGCCAAACAACAAGTCTGATCGCTACGAAACTTGAAATCCTATAATAACTCACTATTACGGATCCGATGAAACTAGTTTCGTCGAAATCCGAGACAATGGCCAAAATGGCTATTTATACCCATTAATTATAATATAAAATTTCCAATTTCTAATTATTCACTTTAAAATCCAATTTCAAACGTTACCATTCTTCATCGTTGTCTAAGTAAAATTTAAATCAACTTCCAATATCATTTTCAATCATATTAAATCCATAATTCAATCATTCAAATAATCTCCAATATTAAATTTAAACAAATTAAATTATCCAATAAATCAATATTAACAAATCCTTAAATTTCAAATAAATTTTAGTTGTCAACATTATTTTATTTCTATCTAAATAATTCGCATTTATTATTCAACTCTAGTTATTGATTATAAACACAATTATTACATAGAATTTATTTCAATACTCGTTATCGCCAATCTTCGAAATTTGTTATTTCAAAATTTGTATTCAAGTTCATATCCAAATAAATTACCCTAATAATTCATTAAATTTTATTTTTAACCATTTTTATTCAATAATTATATCAAATCCTATAATTTAAAAAAGTTAAAAATATGGGTCGTTACAGTGATCCACACAAACTGAATGAATCATTAAGGGAGAACCACCATGCTTATTATTCTTTGTTTTTGGGGTATTCTACTAACCTCCATGTTGGGTACTATTTTTATTAACTTGGTATCTAACATACTGTGCCAATTTTCCATCTTGGATTAACCTTTCTACTTTATCCTTCAAATGTCTACACTCATTGTTTTCACTAGTTTCGTGATCGTTTAGTTAGTGAAAGAATGCATTACCATTCCTCTTGGTTCCTCTCTACAACTTAACCTCATAATCTTCTACAAGCCACATAATCTTTTGTTACCATGTAGACACCCTTGAGTGTGCCCACAATAGGTGTGTATAATGCTTATTTGGGTTAAGGTGGTCTTATGCCCCCATCATCTGAATGTTTCTCGTTGAACGACAACTTCCTATCATTCACTATGAAGTGTGGAAGAACACTACCTTGTCACATGGAAATGATATAAACTATACAAATGTTACAAACAACCTAACGATAATGACTTGCCTACCAAACCGAAACTCAAACGACAAATTCCTACTATTTGGCTTTATAGTAATTTTTTCAAAAAAAAGTTAGACAACATACACATTGATAATACAAAAATGTTCGAGAAAGATTTGTATATATGAAATAAACAACACACGTATTGAGGAACAACGATAATTTTTTTTCATATTAACAATACTTTTGAGCAACAAGTTCAAAGAATCAAACATCACAAAACATCACAGCATGTAGAAAACATATCACAACCGTTACAACAAATCACCAAATATCGATATACATCACCAAATACATCAAATGTAAGTGCAACAAAACACGTTTCCACATACATATCAACCATTACTACTTTCATATTTTCAGTAACTTTCTTCGCTTTGCATCACTTCTTAACAACCTTCTTGGCTTTAGGTTCCAGTTTCTCTTGTTCGTATGGAATACTTTGGATGCAATCCTCTAATCCTTTCTCTAACAAGTTGTTCGCCTCTGCCATTCTGATGCAAAACATATAAATATTAGTTTCATGTACGTCGTTAATGCCTCCAATCAACATAATTATAGCTTCTTCTATATCGTAAACCTGTAAATGATTTCTTAAGATTGTGTAACACATAAACATAGTATTGATAATATAAAGTGGTTATGAAATGAAAAACATACCGATCTAAATTTGATTAATATTTTATAGGATGCGGCATTTTTCCTATATTTGGGATTTTTCACAAAGGGTCGACACTTTATATGATACCACTCTATATAGCTCTTGGTGCATTGTCATGGTGAATTGACCAACATCGAAATTAAATTAAGGGATAAAAGATGATCTTGCCAATGCTGCTTATACCAATATCCATTATCATATAAAACCTTATACGAATTATATGTTGGAACTGGTAGAGTTAAAGTGTGCCGAGGGGCAATTATGTGATTTAGTTAGATAACTTAACTCTTGTGGTGAAAATTTAATCGAAAAAACATGTAGAAAATTCTTAGGAAAAGTACTTAATCAATAGCAGTTGTGAATGCATTCATAATTATAAGTATTGAATTGTGTTAACAAATATTTATCCTTAAATGCTCTTAGTCAATATACGTCGAGAACATGATATCAATACATTAGTTAAGACTAGTGTATGTAATTCTCTCAACACGATAAACGATGAATTACTTATGATCATTTGTGGAACCGAGGGGGATTAAACTTATGGTTGCTTGGAACAATCACAAAATGACTAAATGATAGTCTTCTATATGTTAGTTACATCTAAAGTCAAATAGGAGATCTCATGTGATGATTTGTAGTATTTTTTTGACTTGAGCATACTATGCATTTTAAGTGCCTAAGTCCTTGCTTTTTTGGTATATGGTATTCATTTCAGATTTCATAGCATCAATCCACAATGTTGAGTCTTTACTCTGTAATTCTCGTTAGTACATGAGGGGATCATCATCATGAATGACGCAACCCGTATTCTAGCCGCCAATGACACACTTGTAGTGCCTCTTTAGTGCACGAAATTACCTACTAGACCTTCTAATAGGTTGTGTATTTTCTATGGGTGTTCAATTACTGTCAAAATACTCGATTTCTACTAAAATTTCTTAGATCTCATCCAAGTCTATATTACTTCCAATAATATCTTGAGAGAGAAATTGCTTCTCCAAAATGGTGTTGTCTCAAAACAAATGCCTTTTTTCCTCGGTATGACAAAAAATATATTTGTGAGCAATTTATTGGATACCTTAAAAATTTACGTAAAACCTACATTGCCCAAACTTATTAGAGTTTACGTTCTTAACGTAAGCCAGACAACCCCAAACCTTAAGGTAATTAAGGTGGGGTTCTTTACCGCTCCATAGCTCATATGGAGTCTTAGGTATAGATTTATATGGTACACTATTCGATATAAATGCAACGGTTTCTTGGGCATATCCCCAAAAGAAAAGAGGCAACTCAGTGTTGCTCATTATCGGTTGAACCATGTTTAACAAAGTTTGATTCCTCCTTTCTAAAACAGCGTTGGGTTGAGGAGTATAAGGCGGAGTGACTTAAGAGATAATCCCATTCTCTTTTAGATAGTCTTGGAGTCCAGATCCAATGTGCTCACTGCCTTGATCAGACCGAAGTATTTTAGTTTCCCTATTTATTTGGTTTTCTACTTCCTTCTTATATTCTATGAATTTATCATTGACCTCTAATTTGTGTTTCATAAGAAACACATATCCATATTTAGATAAATCATTAGTGAACATTATGAAATATGATATTCCACCTTTGGTAGTTGTAGACATAGGACCGCATACATCAGTATGTGCTAGTCCTAAGAGTTTATCAACTTATTCATTGCTCCCACTGATGGGATGCTTAGCCATTTCGCCTTTTAGACATGATATACAAATCACTAATATGGCCTAATCTATAATGCAAAAGGTAACCATCATTTACTTTAGATACAATATTATTTTCAATAGCAATTACATAATTCATGTTAAGTACATAAATGTCGTTACCTAAAGAACAAAAACCAACAATTTTATTTTCGAAAATTATATTTCTAAAACTGTAGTATTTCTAAAATAATAGCAAGACACTTTAATCATTATTATTAGTTGGTATATTTGGTTTGAAAGAAATCAAAGAATTTTTAATAATAATAATAGTCATTTTAACAAATTGATTTTTACAATTTCTTCATTCTATTTTAATTGGATTTCTAATCCTAAATATACATTAGCTAAAAATAATCTTTTTAAATGGTATCTTAATAAGGTTAGTTATAATATTAACTTATTCAAACACAACAATTATATATTTAACATTAACAATATTAACATTAATATTTTTTTCAAATTTATATGATGATCTAAATGTTAATCATAACTTACTTATGATTAAAGATTCATAAGAATCTTTTAGGTTTTGTTTTAATTATTGCTCCCACTGATGGGATGCTTAGCCATTTCGCCTTTTAGACATGATATACAAATCACTAATATGGCCTAATCTATAATGCAAAAGGTAACTATCATTTACTTTAGATACAATATTATTTTCAATAGCAATTACATAATTCATGTTAAGTACATAAATGCCGTTACCTAAAGAACAAAAACCAACAATTTTATTTCCGAAAATTATATTTCTAAAACTGTAGTATTTCTAAAATAATAGCAAGACACTTTAATCATTATTATTAGTTGGTATATTTGGTTTGAAAGAAATCAAAGAATTTTTAATAATAATAATAGTCATTTTAACAAATTGATTTTTACAATTTCTTCATTCTATTTTAATTGGATTTCTAATCCTAAATATAAATTAGCTAAAAATAATCTTTTTAAATGGTATCTTAATAAGGTTAGTTATAATATTAACTTATTCAAACACAACAATTATATATTTAACATTAACAATATTAACATTAATATTTTTTCAAATTTATATGATGATCTAAATGTTAATCATAACTTACTTATGATTAAAGATTCATAAGAATCTTTTAGGTTTTGTTTTAATTATTGTTCTTGTCTTTGGTGTTATTAGTTTATAGGTTTTTTAATTCTATTGTTTTTGTGCTGTTTAGTCTTATTTAGGTTTTATTTCCTACCTCATCTATACATATATATGTATATTAATTATATAAATATACATATACATGTATAATTCTTACTTTTTCCTTAGTCATCCTTCAGATACAGGTATGAGTGATAGGGTGTCAGGCTTTTTTTGCAGGTTCTCATGTCTTCAGATTGCAGGATTTAGGATTGCAGAGAGGCCATCAGAGTAGAGTTTTCCACTCAGGATTATTTGCAGTTCCACCACTGATGAAGGATACTTTCATCTTCATTGTGACGTATTATCTTCAAGAGGATCCATTCTTCTGCTTGGCGCTTCTTCCTTTGTACATAGTCTCTAGAGCAGATTTTCATTCAGCATCATATTCAGTTCCACTTCAGAGTAGATGCTTCTCCATTCCTTCCGATCCAGATGCATGGAGCTTCCTTCTTAGTTTGTGATGCATAGAGCTCCTGATTCAGATGCATGGAGTATCATATTCTTTGGTTTCTAGGTACTTCTAACATCTTAATATTGGGTGGTGGCCATGCCGGAACTCGATATCGGGGTGCGATGGGTGGTGGCCTTGCCGGAACTCATCTTAGGAGTACCTGAGTTTTCTTTGATACTTGTATTTAGTTTTGTTACCTGCCAGACATATTGGCAGCACCTTATTATTGTGATATATATAGTTGCATGTGTGCTCTCCTCTATTTACAGAGGATCACACATTTTTCTCAAATTTTTCTTTTTCAAAATTAACAACTTTTCCAACATTCAATTTTTTATTCAAATATTTGTTATTTTAAAGCATTTAAAATTTAAATTTCTATTTTGAATACTCTTTATTTGAAAAAAAATCGATATAGAAGGCATTATTGTCAAAACAAACGTAATTATTAATTCTAATTAGAAGTTTTGGAAGGAAAACAAACAAGTAGTTGATTATTTAGAAGAGGGAACCGGTTTAAAGAAAAAACCACGACCTATTTTATTTTGGAGACACAAGTTTTAAAATTTAGTTTGAATAATACTGGATGCTATATTAATATAACATTAAATAAAACATAAAGTTATGTTAAACTAATATCAGATAAACCGAATGATAAATTAAAATAGGATCGGATAAACTATATTAAATAAATTAAAATAACATTTATTTTCACAGTTGAAGAAATGACAAATTAATATATCATTGCACATTTAATAATAATTTCATATGGTATTACACGTATGTATTCGTTTTCATAGTTGATATAACATCTGTCTATTTGATTATGTATTTCAGACCAAAGTTGTGTCTTCAGTTCAAATATGTGACGGAGATTTTCTTGTTTTTCTTTGTACAGAATTCAGCAATCACGTTCACAATTTATAGTTCTGCCGTAGCAATCAGAATTCTGAATTGTCAAAAAAAAAAGGGGGGCTGAACTTGCCTTAATATGGTAAAGCATGACTCACAATTCATTGAATTATTATTTTACCGTCTAAACGATTTTCATTTTCCTGGGCAAATCTAATGGCCTCAATAAATGAAAGTGAGAAAAACGGCCACGATGGGGGGCCGACTGAAGTCTTGAGGCAGTGGATTGATTACGCTGCCGAATCAGCGGCGGAGATCAAAACCCAAGCAATCGTCGCCACCGATTCCGCAGCTGCTGCTGCGAGATCCGGCGTTTCTCAGCTAGCTGCCGTTGTTTCTGTAGCATTGGAAGAATCCAAGGTTTTTTTTCTCTTTTCTGCGTGTACTTTTTTGTTGCAATCTATTGTTTGTTTCGGTCAACATGTTGATCATTCTAGGGTTTGATGGAGCTGATGACGAGCCATTATGCTGTTCATGAAGACTTGGCCGTTGCAAAAATTAAAGGTTGTCTTTTTTAGTAACGAGCATCACTATTTGCACCACAACCACAATTTTCACCGTCTATTAATCAACATAGATTTACGGCTAAAAACTAATTTGTAAGCTGAAGGATTTTCAATGGGTTATATACTCATCCAGCTATCACATTGTCGACAACACTGGGATTTTACATACTATCATGTTTTCAAAGTTGGACGTCTAGGTCTTTCTACTTTGTCCACAATGATTTAAAATTAGCCTATTGGTTGGCTATTTTTGGTTTTACTCACCTATCAATGTTCCTTTGATTGATATCACTCCCACACATAAGACCACCTTATTTGAATCTATCATATAGTTGCTCTCCTTCCTAGGCTTTCTTGTATTATCTGTAATTCCATAGATTGATATCCTTTCACACAGAAAATTTAATCTAGTTTATTATTCTTTTCATTCTACAAACTTTGAATAGTAGGCTTCAGTACCATTTGTAACAACCAGGCGTGGTTTTAGTCCAGTACAGGCTGTACTCAGGCACCAATTATAAAAATTATGAGGCAGCGTATAATTTCCTATGACCAACATATATAGCCTATAATCCATATTTTTTCAATTCTATAAATCAGATTACCAAATAATATACAACACGAACATGCAAGTATGAAAATAATTGCATGATTGTAGTTGAAAAAACATATTGAAAATTTTAATAATGAAATTGACACATTCAACTAGCATTGATTTTTAGAATTCAATCTTCCAATTAAGAAATATAAAATAACCCGCAGGTTTAACAAGAAATTTTATTTTTCTTTGTCTTTCACTTACTACCATCAGTATGAAATATGATTTTCTAATGTAATTCAATAATTTTTATACTAAATATAAGTGCATTTGTGAGCTTCTCCATTCGCATTAGACAATGTTGATGCATAAATTCTCTTTTCGTGCAATGCAAAGCAATTTTTTGGGTTCTTTTGCTCCTTTAGTTCATAATACCCCTTTTAAACTAATTTCTCAACTCTTCAAAAATACTTTTTTTTCCGCTTCTCATTCTCCTTTCATTTTTCTTTCAAATTCACTTTTCTCACACTCCTTCCGTTTCTTAAAAAACACGCTCTATGTGTGTTTTTCGTTGCAGAGAAGGTGTTTGCAGAATTGACTAGTGATTTTTTTATATAAAACTATTAGTCACCAAATCCGCAAACCATGTATTTAGAATGTTTAGTTAATTAGTGCAAAAACAACTAGTGGTGTTAGGGTAATAACTACCACTACTAATACGGTAAAACCATTACCATACCAATTATATCCATAAATCAAAAATAAAAATAAAAATGAAAACTATCGCCTTTAGATCCGTTACTAATATCGTTGATAATCGATAATTGGTACATTGTTCAATTGATAAACCGATTATTGGTAATTGTAAATTTAACGGCCTATAAAAGTTTCCATTTTTTACTTAATAAGTCTTTGATAATTGTTAATGCAGATTGTTGCTACAAATTTTAATTTAACAAATGCATATTCCAACACATCGACTATTAGTTTAGTTGCTAAGATAATTTTATCACAAATCATTAACACAAATATCAAAGTGTGAAAAATAAAAATAAATGTCATCTTAAGCATGATTACGAAATCATAATTTGCGTATATTACCATCATTTATAGAGGAAGGTTTTATGACATCCTTCTTTTATGACACTCATTCAACAAAACTTCTTATCTTATTTTATTGCATTTAAGATAGTGTAACTCTGAATATGCTAAAAGGGTGCTATGAAACCTCACTCATATGTAAAGCTCAATAGTCTTCATATAAATAAATGGTCAATTAATTTATTGTGATAGATGTTTTTGATATTTTGTTATGTTCTATTTTCCATTAACACCGTCGATGTTGTCATACTAGTAGTATGTATTAAGCTCATTATTGATTACAGTATCTTGATAATGTATGGTATATAAGTAAATTTACAGTTGCTATAACAATCATGATACTCGATGTAATTAATCAATTAAAAGCTAAGTCCTAATGTATTTTACATTATATGGGTAAACTTTACCGTGCAAAATTTATGGAATACAGAAGTTTTGTTGTAAGTCAACATGACTGTATGGATCATAGTTTGAGATCTCAATTTTGGTCTCGGTTTCCATCTTTTATAATTTTAGAAATTTCGATTTAATTCTTAAATTTCAGAAATTTTGGTTTTAGATTTCATTATTTATTTTTCATATAACTACACATATTTATTTAATTTATTAAAACAAAATGTATAATTTATGTTTTTCTTTAACTTATTTTTTTATAAACAAACAATATTGATTAATTATAAATATTTATGATATTAAAAAAATGCCTATTCATTAATTCATTTTCAACTTTTTTTAGTTATACCATTTAGCTAAAATTTCATATTTTTAACATTCACATATTTGAAACTCAAATTATTCTTTGAGTTTGTTTTGTAAAATTTAAGGTGGAACCCAGTGCACAGGCTCCCGCACGATAGCGGGCTTTGGTGAGGTTGATAATGTACGCAGTCTTTCCCTCGCATTGCGAAGAGGCTATTTTCAAACTTGAACCTAAGCGCCTAGTTCACCATGCGGATGACATAACCTCAATCCCTGCTGAAATCGAAACGGAACCTCAAACTGAAATAGAATGGTTCAAATCTCAGTGTTTCAGTCGAAACATCAAACCTTGATATATGAACACCTCAATGGAATATACATCGACTTAGCTTATGTAGAAATATAACATGATGTGGTTTATCTGTTGTACTTATTTTCTTATCAGTTCAGTGAAGATTTTAATCAAGTTTGTTTTGCCGAAGATCCAGAGAATCAAGTTTTGTTTGATAACTCTTATGAAGTATGCGGGTATATTCACATGAATAGTGTCGCATTCGTCAGTTTTAATCAAGCTATTTGTTATAGTTCTTTACTTCCTTGATTACTTTTTTGATTCTTAATTTCTTGTGCTATAATAGTATTTCAAGCTAACTACAAATATATATATATATATATATATATATATAACAAGTGTAATAAATTGATTTTGTTTTTGCTATAAATACATTGTTAGAAAATTTATAAGCTTTATATTGTGTGAGTTTTGAGCTTTACTGCTTCAATGATTATTTGGAAAATTAAACGACTTTCATATCTTTTAAGATTAATTTAAGAGTGATTTATTAAGTATTTTTGTGAATTTTTACTATTATGGATATATTTTTTCCTTACAAGTATTTGTAAATCCAAATATGAAGTCTAGACTAGAAGTGTGGGATAAATTTGTAGGACAAATTTCATTTTGTTTTTGAAAATTTCGTGAATACACATTTGTTTTAGTTCCGATTCAAACAGTTATTTTAAAGTATCATGATAGTTCCCAAAAAAACAACCATTTGGAAGTTCGAATAAGCAAATCATAAAAGTACTAAGGATAGTTGAATCACGACGAGGCATCTTAACATTTTTTTTGAAAATATCCTGTACAGTTGAAAATATTATCATTTGTCCCCTCATTAATTCTCCATGACCGACTCAGTTAACAATATAATTAGGTAGAACTTGTATCTAAAAGTTGAATTGTTAAGGACAAGAGTCAAATATATGTTATAAAATCGATCGGTACCAAAGTTTTCCATACCGTCGTAAAAGGTATAAAAACTTGTTAAAAAACAAAATATTTTGTTGGTGTCTTGTCCCTATTCATCAAATCTCTTTAAGTCTATCAAACCAATTTTGAAATTAAAGATTTCTTTTATAAAATATATTTTTATAGAAAATTCCCAATTTTTATTTTTCTACTCAAATCTATTAAAATAATTTTCTTAATTCAGACATAATTCTCACTTTTGAAAAGCGGGATAGTTGTGAAAGGCGAGTCGTGGCATATGACATTTTTGGTTCTTTTATGGTGTGACGTACATGGAAGGCAAGGCGTATCAAATGACACAAATAATGCTCATGGTTCGTAATGCAAAAAATGCACGTCATTTTTCTTTTTCTTTTTTGCTATTTTATCAATATTATATTATTAATTTTTTTAGGATTTAAAAGACATGCAAAAATGTATTTATAATATATAGTTGTGGTTTCAAATTGTTTTTCATTCCTTTTTGTGTGTTGTAGAGGATAAAAGAAGTTCTTGTTGAGTTTGCTATATTTGAAAACCAACACATATAGTAATTGATGTTGAAAAACTTATTTTTGTGCAATGTTCTCAAAACAACTTTATGAACTTTATTGTTTTATGGTGTAATATATTATATATTAGCATAAGAACATTGTCATTTGACATACTATGAAGGTCTAAATGGACTAATTATATTTCTTTACAAATTATTTGGATTAGATACAAAAAAATATTGTGATTTTGAACAATTTATATGATATACATGTGATGGTAGTATGATACATCATTTTTGCTTTTTAAATATGTTAATATTTGGATAAACTGTCATATGGTTCAACCTGCACAAAGGTTGGGTTGGGTTGGGTTGGACCAAACACTTCACCCGACTAGTATATGTATGTGTTAAAGGTAGTTCAATCCATGCCTGACCCTTTATGAAGTTGAATATGTGTTGGGTTGAAGTATGAGTTGTGTCCGATTAGTAGGGTAAAGTTGTATTATATAAACATAATACAATAAAAATGAGAATTTGAAAAAAAAATTCAAAATAATATATATCAAAATAGCAAATTTTAGCTAACATAATGCATTAATGTAACTGATTCACAACACATACTTCATCAGAATTTCATTATTAAAGGCATCACATATGATTGATTCACTACCTATTAGGGTAAGAGTTTCATTTCAAATACACTAAAATGTTCATAGAATATTCCTTATCTTAGTTAATCCTATGTGTTTTGACCGCTCCAATTTATCTTGGACTGACGTCGAATATGATTTTTAGATATATTTGTTCTAGAATACATATACTTTATTCTAGATTTTGACTATTCTAATTTTACATAGATCGATATTGAATGAGTTTTTTAAGTAGGGGTGAGTTGGATTAAAATAGAGTTGGGTTGAATAAAATATCACACCCGACTTATATATAGTATAGTTACAAATTGTAACCCATATCCGATCCGAACTTATTTATGTGGGTTGGATCGGGTCGAGTATGGGTTGTGTGCACTCCTACAAAGTAGTCTTCCATAGTTCGTTAAATATATCAAATAACTAAAATAAGTATAAAATAAAAGCACACAATACAAAATAAACATGCTAAAATAAAACATTATATATTGTATTACTCTTGTTTCATACGCTTGTAATGTGCAATAAAAAAATTATCTCAAATAAATGCGTAGTACTTGGCAAGACGTGCACCATTTATCGTAGTGTATGTTTAAACTTTGGAAAGGTTTTTGGACATTTGTGTCACTGTCCCGTGCACCATAAATAACTTTGGAAACTTGTCCCTTTTCATTACTACATTCTAGATTTGTATTCCTGGAGCTTTTATGAAAAAATGTTATCAATTATTATTCCTTTTAATTTTTTTTAGTATGTGCGTTTGCATCGTTGTCAAAAATCTTAAAATTTTATGATTTAAATTCCATTTCAAATTGAACCTCTCCAATTATGATTCAAAACTCAACTAAAAATGCAATTGGGAAAAATCATGCAGTCCAAGCTGAAACACAGAATGTCAAGATGTTTGCTTGAATTTACAATTCAAAATTTATTGTCTTCCAAACAAATATAGACGCAACCAGAGTGAATGAATTGTAGATTTATATGTAGAAGCTCAAGTATCAAAATCAATTTCAAATATATGACCTATTACCATGGAAACAAGTTTCGATGGTTTGACATACTCATATGTCATTTAGCAATATAAGTAGATTTAAATTTCATGCATATGCATGTGTTACAAGGTAAATCTTTTGGATCTACGATCTATGATTTAAACCCATTTTCGATTTAAAGTTTGAACTTTACGATTTAAATCCAGTTTTGAAAACCTTGCGCGTTTTTATGTGTTTTAAATATGTTAAACTGAATATTAAGGAAGGTTGGTCGATTTTTCCATCATTGCATGGTAATGTCTTACTCAGCTTTACCTTATTCTAGACAATATGAATTTCTGCATATCAGCTGCATAAAAATTATCAAATTTAATTAATTTCTATCGCTTATTAATTGTTTTGTTTGGCAGTAGACTGATGTTCGTATATATCACCAGATTTTCTTTTGTTGTTCATTATTTTGTAATGGTTCTTATCTCAGTCAGTATTCTATAGTTGTTTGTAAAATAATCTAACATCTTTTATTTTACTGAATGAATTAGATAACGTTTTTACAGATATAGTACAGTAATCATGGATTTTGATGAGTATTATTCAGACCAGGGTAATATTTAATGTAAAGTGTGATGTAAACGGCGGCTTTTTTTTAATAATTTTTTAGGATAGGGTTAACCGAACTAATTATCTATGAGTTACACAATCATGCTGTTTACATTATATTGCAGTTTGTTTGAATGGAAAAACTTGTTAGTTTTTTGTTTCATTTTATCATCAATATGCATGTATCCGTATGCATCCAAAACATGAGAATTCGAGATCAGTGGAGGTGTGACAGCACACCATTGATTGTAAAATACCAGGGTTCCGTGCAAGTTGCAACTGATCATTTTTTTAATGTGAAGTTTGTTTTTAGCGATTTATTGATTTGATTGCCGTTGCAGAAGGGATTGTCATTGCTGCTTCAAATCCTGAGATTTCATGTGGTGTTGTTGCAGGACTAGGGCTTGTGGTGTTAAAGAGTAATTTCTTTCCTTGTTTTTTCTCTCTTCATATTATTATATTACATTTTATTAGCTTTATGTTTTATTACACTCATATAATTGTTTATACCAAATTTCTCACAATATCAACACTGTTCTATTGATTTTTGTGATCATCCTCAGCACTGGCTTACATGAAAAATGATTTTTCTTGGTTTTTAATTATTAAAGACGACTAGTAGAGATCATAGCATAATATGTGCGCATATAGAGAAGGAAATTCCCTGGATATGTACATTAAGCTTTCTCATTTATTGATACTAAAATAGCGTGTTAGTTACTATTGAATGGGCCTTATTTGTATTTCATTGCAAGTAACTGATAGTAGGGCACCTCAAAAATGTGGCATGAAATGGGTTAAGCTACTACGTAAATGAACGATACTGTGGCCTGATTTGTTTTTGTGTGTTGTGATTCTAATCTTACTTTTTGTTACAACTGTTTTGAGTTGATTTTGTAGGACCAAGGTGTTTCTTAATTCGAAACACAAGACGGCTCTTCATGAGCGAAGAGGTCAGTACTCCTATTATGAATGCCTCTTTTTTTTTGGAAACTAAATCTAGGTAGAAAACCATTTGAGCAATTATATTATTAAGTGTTCTGGGATGTTTTAAGTTTTAGAGTTCTAATTGAATCAACAAAATGGAATATCACAGTGAAGCAAATCACAATTTTGCTTTGACGAAGATTTACGTTCCTTGGTAGAAATAGGTAAGAAAATGTTTTGTTCACTTGTAATGTTCACTTTTAAGTAGTACCTTTAAAGCAATGCACAAGTTATATGAGTGATAAAAATTGTTTGGTCATAATTTAATTCTATGGATAAACCTAATGACTGACCTTTAAAAAAACAGAGCAGTATATGTGTCATATAAATGAACAATTCAAAACAAAGGCTTATGACTTGATTGTAAAATTTGCACCTAACAGTGGATGAATGGATGTTCTAAATTCAAAATGGTCAGTATTACAACTACAATGGTTAACAATTTAAAGTTGTTATTGAATAGAAATGGATGTTAAGTTTATAAGTATGTTCGTGCGCATGTGCGCGTGTAACGGTCCGTTTAATCTATACTATTAACATCATGTCCACAAAAAATGAGCACATTTTGAAACTTGTTGCATATTCAAGTTGTTAAGTTAATTTCAACCGCTAAAACCTTTAATTTACCCTTGATTTGGAATATTATTTTGAACATGTTAGGATTTTTGAAATTATTTTGAATATGTTAGGATTATGTTGTGTTCTTAATGAGGGGGTGTCATTGAACTATCACTCCATACATATATGTATATGTATGTGTTTGTATCATACGTGTGTGCATCTTTGTGTGTAGGGAGGAGGATCAAGATCCCCCTCCTTACAAAACCATCTCTCATCCCTTTCTTTTTTTGTGCAAAAAAATGAAAAATGGAAAAAAAAATTGGATTGAAGTGAAATTTTGTAGATATGTTTTATTTGTTAGCGAGACCATCTTTATAAATTATTAAATCGTTCTGAAACTTTTACCCTCTTTCAAGCTAACAAGTGAATATGAAATGTTGAAAATATAAAACGTGAAATGAAATTTTGAAGGGGTTAACAGTTTTGAAATGGTGGATTCTTTTTTTTTTTTTGGAAAAGATGATCTCGCTAACAAATTAGTCATATTTACAAAAAATTACTTCGATCCCAAACTTTTTTGTAAAAAAGGACAAGGAGGGGTGAAAGGGGACTTAGAAGCAGGGAGATCTTGATCCTTCCCCTATGTATATTTCAAAAACATGCATAGATGCATATATGTCATATACTCATATATAAATGGATATTATAGAATAGACGGTTCATGATTTGATTCTCAGACTATTAACAAAGGAAGTATACAACTTACCAATATAAAGGGGTGTATAGTTAGCAATAGAATTGAGTGGTTAAAGTTGAAACTGACTAAAATGTTTGCAGTATTTAAAAAACCATTGGTTGCTTCACACCATGGAGCTGTTGTATTAGTACGTACTACTAGGCTGCTCCATGCTTCTTAGTTGTTACCATTCGCTAGATTGCTAATATATTACAAGAAAAGGCCTACTGAATACACTCACTTCGAATGTGTTTCAATGTATATTTCAACTGATTGTTTGCTATATATTACCAATCCAATGTTTTCACAATCTAATTTCAAAATCTAATAAATCCAGTGCCAGCTATGTTATTTTAGTGCTTACTAGTCAAATTATAATAGTGGTATGGCATTTTTTAGTTTCAAGTTCTTGTTATTGTTGCGCTTATGCAAATATTTTTGAACTGATCTTCAATCCCGTTGCCTAAAATTTATTTTTTCTGTTAGTCATTATTGTCTGATGCGGAAGCCAAAGTGAATAAGCTGCGACAGTCGGTAAATGTTGTGAAGAATGAAAGTAAAAAGCTGGAGGTATGCTGTCTACTTGCAGTTGAAACTTTGAAATTTCTTTAGTTTTTTTGCATACTTTAAGTGTTTCTCATATATATTTTTTATTTCGTGAATGTAATGTTTTTATCAGTACTATTGAACCAACAAACACAACGTGTGTCCGTTTACGTCCCTTACCTTATGCAATTCTAATATACATCACTTACGTCATATTAAGAAGCAATAATCAGTGAAGGGCAAATTAGTTCGTTGGAAGATTGAAAATTCATTTAAGAGTTGTAACAACATAAATTAGTTAGAGTAAATAGTTGACATTAAGCCTCTGACATCTGTTGTGTGTTGCTCACAC
Source organism: Allium fistulosum (assembly GCA_030737815.1). Lineage (NCBI taxonomy): Eukaryota > Viridiplantae > Streptophyta > Magnoliopsida > Asparagales > Amaryllidaceae > Allium > Allium fistulosum. Next base: position 908,865,181 of record CM060903.1, read on the forward strand.
ATATGCCCCGATTGCACCATTTTTTGTGCAAAATCTTGGTAGGAATATTTGTTTATTTTAACAAGAAAGGATTTATTATTATTATTATTATTATTATTATTATTATTATTATTATTTGGGCTTGCTTTCTTCTGGTACCTTTAATTTAATCATGTTTGTACTTTCTACTCTATGTTTTAGGAAAGGGCACGAAAGGCAGAGGAAGAAATGGAAAGGGGACGCCAGGCTCTAAAGTGTGATTTACCTTTTAATTTGTTAAAATTATTTCAGTTATTCTAACAATTTACAAACATCATGTCGCAGAAAAGAAGGTCGTGAAATTCGAAGTGAACTACGGCTAGCCAGTGGCATTGAAAAAGAAGCAATGGGTAATTTGATTTATAAGTTTGCCTTTCAGTATGAAATAGCTTATCATAATTTCATATTGACATGTATCCATAATTTTGTGTGAACAGGCTTGAAGGACATTATCAGTGAACTGCCAAGGAGAGATGCATCTCGATTTCGATCGGAGGTAAGTTTTTATCTCTTAGCTTGAAGGCTCACAGAAAATTTTGGGCCATCTTATTTCTCTATTTTCTTAGGTAATATATGCTTGCCTTGCATGTATACTTGCTTACAGCACTTAACCAAGAGCTGCAATTTTTTTTTCCTGCACCGTCATTTGTATGTTTAATTTGATGTCAGTTGTAGGGTCACAAATATTTCTGGTCATGTTAAAGTAGAACAATTCATCCTTTGAACTGTTCATGATGTCCAGCTCATTGCTAGTGTAGCGAAACAATATATTTCAACTTTAGTACTAGTTTTTAGTAAAAATTATTCTCAGAAGATTTGCGTGCCTGATATAATCAAATAATCTTATTAGTAGGTTTCCTCTACTGCGACAAAGCTAATGAAAACTTTCTGAAGTAATAAAAACATGTGATAAAAATGATATTGTTTTTGACTTGTCCCGATTCATGAAATATCTTTCTGAAGTCTCACCAGATCTCCCCTTGAAATTCTCAATCCTTTTTTTTGAATTTTTTAAAATTTGAATGTTTGCATCTGCACAAAAATTGTTTACTAATTTCAGTTTTTTGTAGCCTCTTAATAATTAGATTTCTTTATGTTTCAATTGCAATAAACCAAATAGTTTTATAAACTAAGACTGCGTGTCGGTTTCAGTCTTGTAGTGGTAGTACTAGTATATTAGATATAGATAAGGAAGGTTTGATACAGGTTTGTCTTGTCGTTAGTCTATATGTCTAATATGTCGTAAAAAACTATGTAGGATCAGAGTATGTAAGAATCTCATTGATTAGAGAACAAATTTGTGAAAAATGTTATTATCAAATTAGATCATGATAACCGTACTCAGAAAACTGCACGTGTGTGTGTTTGACCATGTTAAATGTTCCTCTTCTTCCGTCATTTTTGCTGTACCAACTATGGTATGGGGGATTCGATTTTGCATCTACTTAGAAGATACAAACACATTTATTGTTGTTTAAAGTATATGTTTGTACTCCACCCAGTGTTCATTGTCTCAAACTTCTTGCTAATCCCAAATGGCATTACCATTATGGTACTGTATTAGCGTCTATGATTTCAAACAAGGGATGGCTTTAACATTTCCTAAACGTATTCCTTGTTTAAAAAGGTAAATAAAAAATCAAATAAAGAACCATCCTCCAAATACTAGTCAAAACATGAATGGTTGTGAACAACAAATGATAGATAATTAAAACACCCAAAGTAACATGGCTGCATCAGACCATGATCTATAAAGATAACATCAATTGCAAATGATTCTGATAACTTCATCCTAAAAGTATTCCTTGGTTAACACTTAACACCATATACAAAACAGGCCACAGTTTGCTTCTATAAAACTATGAATTGATTATGCATTGTTGCATTGTCTTAAATATTAACTAAAGCTGAAAGGGACACAGATGTATAATATTGAAGAACCAGTATAAAAAAGAGCGAGCGAGCGATGCATGATTTTAAGATAACTATTATTTGCTTTCAGGTATCAACACTTGTCTCTCAAGTTAAAAAAGAAAAGAAAGTTCTAACTCGCTCTGCAACAAAGATAATCAATTATGGGATAGCAATTTGATCGTGTATGTGTAACAATTTTGTTCGATGAGCAAACTTTACAACACATTATATGTATACTTATCGAGGCATAAATTGGTGGAACAGGTTCTGTGTTTACCCACCAAATCTTGATGCTCATGTTTTCAGTAACTTGATTGCATTTTAGCATTGAGGAGGTGCATTGCAATGTATTTTTTTATATCATCCATCATTGTAATGATACATTTATTCTTTTGTTCTAGAGTATCTGGTGGTTGATGGATAATTTATCCCAAGCATACGTTCTGACTATGTTGGTTTATGTGCGACATTTAACTTATTGGATGCATGGAAAATTTCCTTCTACGGATGCATCAATCCCACATTTGGCTAAACTTAAGAATATTACACAACTTTGCAAAATTTGTAAAGTTCTTTGAAATATTTGGTTGAACATGTGAAAGTTTACATTCAGTAATCAGAAAGAGAAAATTTTACTCTACGCACATGATGTGGAAATGGGAAAGGGGCAAAAATTCGAAATTTTGACCTTTTGACGTCTAATGGTTGGTCCTCAGCTCAAATCTCAAACCGAAGCTGCAGTCTTCCAATCATCTCTCTGTTATATCTTCTCCCTCATCTCAAACGCCTCCTTTCAATTCGATTTTTCTTCTTCTCAATTTTAGTGCTTCAGCCAATCAAGTTTTGAGGTTTTTTGTTGTATTTATGTTTATTTCGATCTTATCTATCATATCATATATAATTTTATGGAACTTTGTTAGGATAATTTTTGCAATTTTAATTTTCTTTGGAAGGTCTTGTAATGATCCGCTTTAAAAATACTAAATTAAATAAAATTTTAATTAAAAATCCGATAGAAATAAAATTTTACGATTTATTAAATGGAAATCTCTTTGTATATAAGTTACAAATCCAAAATCAATTTCGATAAGATCGATAATGTAATGCATATTAAAAACGTAATGTAATAATATGAAATAGTTGTAACCAATAACAGAAACCAAAATAAAAATTTTAACGTAAGAAACGTGCGTTGTGCGTTAAATGAAATTTTCGTTAAATAAAAATAAACAATAAAATTTTGCAACGAAAATTCGATATTTAAAATGCATCTATTTAAACATAGGAAATTGTAAAGTTTCGTCAGAAAATATGAAAGTAAATTTCAGTCACATCATTTCGGTTTAAATCAGTTAAAATGTAATGAAAATAAAATGTTTTCGAAACCTAAATATTTTTACATAGAAAGATTCTAAATCGTCTTCTGAGCATGACGTCATTTTTCGTTTTTCCAAATTCAGACATCTTTTGCTCCGTCGATCTTATTTTTTTGCGTTTTTGCTGCATTTTCCGCTGGTAGAAAAGTCAAATTTTCATAATTCACTCGGACTACTAATATCTGTATACCGTTTTGATCGTTTCGTTGTACTGATCTCTACGGTATATCCTATTCTGGATTTTGAAGTCCAGGAGACAACGAAATCTACAGGACGATTTCTGTATTGGTTTCGAAATTTTCCCTCTTTGATTTCTACGACCATTAATTTACTCACCAATTCAAACAACGGCCAGCTGTTTTTTTTTATATTTCCTAGAAATGTAAACTGTGATCGTTTGCTATTCCTATTTTCTAGAACTCAACATATTTAGTTATGGTGACTTTTGATCTGGCTTCTGCTCATTCCATTCTCACTAAAAGAAAAGAAGAAGGAGGAATCAAGAGTTAAAATCTGAAGCCTGCTCACGTTCATAACCTTCCATCTACCTTTTCATGCTCTTTCCCCTTAAAACACCCAGCCCCTCTTTTTATAAAATCTATATATTTATACAGGTGATATATGGGTTGCTACTCATCAACTGACCTTGCCTTTAACGTGTCATCCCCTCCTTTTCTTTTCATCTTCTCAGATCCTCACGCACAAGCAAGCACCTTCTTCTTCCACCAAACCATCCAATAGCCGAGCACGTATCTCCGCCCTCCCAATCACAACCTCCTCTCTGTCGCCTATACAACCGCACCTACACCGAAACACCACTTCCGCTAACAGCGCCTCCGCCCACATCATCGATACAATACCCGAAGCAGTGGCGACATGTCCAGTTCACTGCATGGCCGTGCTTGAACAGCTCCGCCCCTCCATCGTGCTCAGCCATCCCTCCGACCGAGGCAAACCTGCAGTATGCGTCATTTCCGCCACCGTGCCTTTGGCCTCCACCCAGCTCTGCATCCTTTTGCCTTCCCAAGCCTGCATCTTCTTCTTTTCCCCGAGCCATGTCAGTCTTCTTGTTTTCTTTCAGAGGTATACATTTTTCCTTGTTTGATTTCACCTCTCCTCTATTATATAAGCGAATTGGGTCAATAATTATGAGTTTGATTTTTTTTTATCAAACCTAAAAAAAAATATAAAATATAAAAATGATGAAAGCTTGTTTGTTAAATATATTTCATGCGTGAGTCTTATGCTAAGAGGTACTGGGTATTATAGAGCACGTACATATATGATGCTTATACGTAAATGTGTGTCACAGTGAAATTTTAATGTGTTATAAAATACGAAATTTATATATATTAATTTATGCATACTATTTTGAGTTATATTTGTTAACATAATCTGTAAAGTCTATAAGTTATATGTATCTATCTATATGTTCACATAATTTTATATAACCTAGTTTGTATATATATATATATATATATATAGGTCTATATATATAGCTGCATATTTATATGATAGGTTAATATATATCTATATATATAAATTTTGTATAAAAGGTTGTTCATATCTGTTTCGTATAAAAACATTGTTTATATATGTTTTGATATAGTATATTGCACTTAGGTTCTTATAGGCTATACACCTTTTGTTGTTTGAATATTAAAATGTTGTTTTAAAAGGTTAAACTATATTGGTTTATACGTATAAGTGTGAGTTTGCATGTGGTCTTTACTGTTTATATTCACTTTAAATGTTACTAGTATAAGTTATTATGACAGCTCATACACCTATATTTGAGAATGTAAAGTATATAGCAGTTTATATAGTGTATAGTATTACACACAGATGTCATTATGGTTACTATAATATAATGGTTACAGTAATAAACATATAGTATTATATAGACGGGTTTTAAGTCTATAGGTTAGCATACTTATAGTTGTTTTCATTTTTTTTATGTGTGCGCGCTGTATATTATACATTTCTTGTCTTTATAAAGGTGGATATTTGAATTGTATAAATATAAGTTGATTTATAATTGGTATGTGTATATTTATATAATATTTGGATTTTGATTATATGAATATACAGATTTTAAAATGTATGAATTTAGAATTTGATATATATATATATATATATATAGAGTTATAAGTAAGATCTCTTATACTATTGATATTCGTCAATCCAGTTGATTTGATTTCGTCAATTCCGAGCTATCTGTTGTTTTCGTCAAATTTGTGCCAATCTTACCTTGCTTTGGGATTTCGTGCCTGGATTCATAACTCACCTCCGTCTCGTTCATCTCTAGCCTCGAAAGGTGAGCAATCACTCACGATTAACGTTCTTTTATTTATTAAATTTGATTTCAATTGAAACGACAATTGAAATATGCTACCGTTAGTTGTTTACACTGTTATATATGTTATTACCTGTATCAGTTCACTTGTGACATCTGACACCCTTATCTGTTACCTATATGATGATAATCAAGTTTGGTTGATAGATGATTGATTGTTTGATATTGATATTGGACGTTAAAATTGTTAATGTAGGAAGTGATAAAAATATGAAATTGAATTTGACGTAGAATTGTTAGCGACTTGAAACTGATATATATGTTGAATTTAATTAGACAAGTTTGTATAATATGACCCCTTTAAATGTTTAAATCAATTGACACATAGAAAAATAGTTAATTACCATTGAACCATTTGAATTTATGTTGTATTAATTGATGAAGTATGAAATTGAATAATTGATGTCAAGTGTAGAGTTACATAGAATAATTAGTGTAATAATCTTTAATCTACATGAAATGATAGTGTAGATTTTAGAAATAATTATATTAATTTGCACAAACAACAATGTGAATTAATACGATTATTTCGGGATTATTTGAATTGATTATTGGATGGTTATTGATTGTTGTTATTGCTTGTTTATTTACTTTGACACCATCCTAGTTATCACGCTGCAAGTTCCCTTTGCTATGCTTTGATTTTTGAATTGAATTGGAATCGGGTTGAAATGATAGATACCTAAATGAAATTGACTTAGGATAGAGAATTAAATAAACCGATTGGTCAATAATTTGGTTTAAAAATAAAATAAAGGTTTTATTTGAAATAAAAATATGGTTTTTAAATGAAATTGGAATTTGGATTTTATGAAAGGAAGAAGTTAATATTTAATAACATGAAACAAAATATTAACAAAGTAATTGATGAAAGAATGTTGTTTTGAATTTAATTAATAATTAAGTTGGAATTATTTAATAATTGAGTTTGAAATTATTTAATAATTAAGTTTTGAAATTATTTAATAATTAAATAAGATTGAATTATTTAATAATTCAATATATAACAAGTGAGATTGAACATCTTGAATAAGTGAAATTAAGTTTCTTTATTGAATTTTGAAATTGTAACTAAGTAAATTTATAAGTGAAATTGAATTTCTCTAATAAGAAATAAAATATGATTTATTGAAATTAATGTAAGACTTGTAATTGAAGAATTTGATTTGACGAATCTAATTAATTTAATCTGTAAGTATTGATATAATGAAGTTGAACTTAAGTAATTGATTTAATGAATTGGAAATTAAATAGAATTTGCTTGAATGATAGATTAACTTAACGAAAATTTAATGAAATCGATCAATGAAGTTAAATTGATTTGAATGTTAAATTAAATTAATGATTTTGGAATGAAACTTATCTACGAACTTGAATCAATATTTGAATTGTTTTAAATAGAAATTGAAATTGTATTATAAGTTTTGAAATGGTAATTTGGAAATTTTGAAACATAAATTTTGGAAATTGATGTAGAAAAACAAATGAAATGTCGGTTTACAAATTCTAATTGAAATTGAATTTTGTTTGGTTTTGAAATATATATTAAATGACCAATCGATGTTATAAATTACGAAAGTTATTAAAGAGACCGGAATCGGTTAGGGACATACTCACTGTCTAAACCGAAAACCACTTTAATAACTATACGCGGAGTGTGATCCAGAATGAAGTGGTTGGAATGATGAACGTGATGACTGGAGAAAGAGAACGATAATGGATAGCCTTGACACTTGTGTCAAATTGGAAATGACTAAAACAGAAGCCGTGCCGGGCCAAATGGGGTCAGCTACCTCGAGCGAACACACTTCTTCGAAAACTACTCATTACTTGTTATCGATTGGTGCACCCTTGATTTGGGAGTGTTGTTTCGCGGTGTTGCGATCGCTGCGGCGATGCGTTCTCACCAGTCCGGATCAGGCAAACGGTAGTTTCACTACCTTGGGTATTGCCTCATGTGCCTTGTCATACTTGTATCCCTATATACGTGACCACTACGATTTGTTTTGTGTTATACCTATGGAGTACTCCCTGATAGCCCACTAGTTTACAATGGAGTTTACAGTGCTGTATAGACTATGACGCTTATATAAAATGTGTTAAGGGGGATAATGGTAACGCCTTAACACTATTTTGATATCTTATATTACTGATAGGCATTATCTACTTATCGTACACTACTACATAGTAGATAGTTTAACGGATCCTTAAAGGATGGTTATTCTAAACATCCTTTGAGTTACTTGTATTTCAATTGCTATTTCACTTGAGTTGGATTTATTGATATAAGAATGTTAATCCTGACTCGAGTGTTTGTGTTTTGCTTTACGCTCGGGTCAGACTGAGTGTACCAGTATTCGAGACTCACCTTTGGAGTTGGATCTTCGCTTGGAGATCCAGCTATCTATCCAGCTTTTAGATATTCAGTTGATTCTAGTGATGTATTCTGATATTGTATTTGATTATTGTATTTAAGACATCTGTTGTACCTTATTTTACTCTGATATGTATATAATAGCTTCATGAACTACTATCTCCTGTTTCCGCTGCATTTATTACTCTGTGTCTGTGATCTGTGATTATTTATTTACTGTATATGTTCAGTTTTGCCAAATTTAAATTAACAATTCGGTATTTTGAATTATTCAAGTTCGACATGTGCGGATGCGAATAGTCCAAAATAGCGGGTCTTTACAGTTGGTATCAGAGCTTTGGTAGCTCTAGGCAAAACTTAACATATAAGGTAAATGTATTTACAGAATCACTCTCATTCAAGTTTCAATCTCTTCCTTTGACTCGATTCCTTTGAATTTTGGAACGTTCCCTACGGTTCCAAATTTCATTCGTGTCCCTCACTATTCTTCTTCTTTCAATTCTGGAGCATCCCATAACTCCACCTTGAATGATCTTTATAATGAGTTGGCGGTCCCGCCAATCTCAAATTGATTTGTAAAGGGGTGAAACTCTTTTACGATAGAATCGATTCACCGGAGATTTATATATCCTCGGATTAGATGCTGACATCTTTGGTTATGGCGAATTCTATCTCTTGAGATCAAATGTCGATTTGCCTCGGAATTCTACATTGATCTTATTCTTGAAGTCACGGTCGACCCGGTTAAGGTTGACCGCGATTTATATAAATTTATCAATCTTCCTACTTTGTTATTAATCATCGTTTCTTTGTTTCGAACTTATCTTCGAATCAAATTTCTCTTTGATTTGAGTCCATCAAATTTGAAACCCTATCCTTATTTTGAAAATTCATTCCTGTATCGTCGAGCAAAGAAATGTATTTGTAAACTAATATATATAAATGTTTTAATATATGCTGTGTTGTTTGAGTTGTTGATGTTGATTTGGGTTTCCGATCGATTCGTCTGATCAACGCTATCGATAGGATTTCCAAAACACTTGAGCAGAGCAAACTGACACAATATTGTTTTCAAATTTGGTAAAGAAATAATTTTGTATGATTATATTATAAATATATAAGTAAAATTTTCTGAAAAAAAGAAGAGGTAAATTAATTCGTTGTTTGAAATGATAATATTTGATTTTCATCTATTGTTTGATAAATGAATTTATAAACTTGGTTTATTAACTGATTTAGAATTTGAAATGAAATTAAATTAAGAATTTGAGAATTTAATTTCAAATGATTTCGAACTATGGTTTTAAAGGTTTAAAATGCACATTATTTAAAGGTATTTTGACTAGTTTCCAAAGAATTTTAATGTATATTATTTAAAGTATTTTCAAATAGGAACCGTTTTCAAAGAATTTTAAAATGTTGAAATCAGTGCTCTTTTCTTTGTCGTTGGAAAATAATTTCGGTGATGGCGGCCGCATCATCGACATTCATTTTCGAGTTTCGAAATGGAGAAACCATTATGTAGCTTTGCTACGGTTTTGTTTTGGAAAAATATTTTGATTTGAATTTCTTAAATATGACTGGATTTATATATATATATATATATATGGGTATATTATTTTAAATTTAATTTGATTTAATATATATAGTATATACATAATTATTTCTAAAGGGTTTGAAATTAAACGGAAATTAAATTCTTAAAAATCATGTTAAAAGATGTTTTCAATTATAAATAAAGCTAAATTTTGAATAAGTATTTAAACTTGAAATAATTGAATTTGAAAATTTTATTTGTATAGTACTAAATTGCATTTCAAAATAACTTACCTAAGTTATTCAGAAGTTAAAATGTAATTGGATAATATACAATATAAAATAATTTTATAAATAAAATTTGAGTGTTTATAATGTTATGCACTTAGATTTTAATTATAAAAAAAAGCTAATAAAGATGATAGAATGATAAGTTAATTGAATGAGATAAATAAAGTAAATTTTGTTCTGAAAGAATTAACAAATTGAATTGAATCAGCTTAATGAAATACCTTGAATTAATATCAATTATTGAATATTAATTGATTTAAAATGAAATTTATATGATTAGAATTAACGGTTGAACTAACAAATTTAAATCGAATGACTATTTATTGATTTAATATAAATGGATTTAACCAAATTGAAAAAAATATAAATTAATTTAAATTGAAATTTATATGGTTTAAATTAATTTATATGGTTTAAATATATGTAATAAGATATATTAAGTGAAATAAACTTAATAATAATTTGGAATAAAAGAATTAAATCTGTTGAATAAAATATGAGTACAATAATTGATTATACAAATTGATGATTTAGAAATTGTTAATTGAGGATGACTAGATAGTAAGATAATGAATTTAGAAATAGATAGATTGATTTAACTTAAGTGAACTCAAAGGGATTTAACCAAATTGTTAAATATTAATTGATTTAAATTGAAATTTATATGGTTTAAATTAATTGTTTTACTTGTATTCCAATCTATTTTCTTCTGGTGTTTCTATTCTCCTACCTCCTTCCTTTTCGAGGACGAAAAGTTTTGAGTGGGGGAGATTGTAATGACCCGTATTTTTAACGCTTTAAAAATACTAAATTAAATAAAATTTTAATTAAAAATCCGATAGAAATAAAATTTTATGATTTATTAAATGGAAATCTCTTTGTATATAAGTTACAAATCCAAAACCAATTTCGATAAGACCGATAATGTAATTCATATTAAAAACGTAATGTAATAATATGAAATAGTTGTAACCAATAACAGAAACCAAAATAAAAATTTTAACGTAAGAAACGTGCGTTGTGCGTTAAATGAAATTTTCGTTAAATAAAAATAAACAATAAAATTTCGCAACGAAAATTCGATATTTAAAATGCGTCTATTTAAACATAGGAAATTGTAAAGTTTCGTCAGAAAATATGACAGTAAATTTCAGTCACGTCATTTCGGTTTAAATCAGTTAAAATGTAATGAAAATAAAATGTTTTCGAAACCTAAATATTTTTACATAGAAAGATTCTAAATCGTCTTCTGAGCATGACGTCATTTTTCGTTTTTCCAAATTCAGACTTCTTTTGCTCCGTCGATCTTATTTTTTTGCGTTTTTAATGCATTTTCCGCTGGTAGAAAATTCAAATTTTCATAATTCACTCGGACTACTAATATCTGTATATCATTTTGATCGTCTCGTCGTACCGATCTCTACGGTATATCCTATTCTGGATTTTGAAGTCCAGGAGACAATGAAATCTACAGGATGATTTTTGTATCGGTTTCGAAATTTTCCCTCTTTGATTTCTACGACCATTAATTTACTCACCAATTCAAACAACGGCCAGCTGTTTTTTTATATTTCCTAGAAATGTAAACTGTGACCGTTTGCTATTCCTATTTCCTAGAACTCAACATATTTAGTTATGGTGACTTTTGATCTGGCTTCTGCTCATTCCATTCTCACTAAAAGAAAAGAAGAAGAAGGAATCAAGAGTTATAATCTGAAGCCTGCTCACGTTCATAACCTTCCCTCTACCTTTTCATGCTCTTTCCCCTTAAAACACCCAGCCCCTCTTTTTATAAAATCTATATATTTATACAAGTGATATATGGGTTGCTACTCATCAACTGACCTTGTCTTTAACGTGCCATCCCCTCCTTTTCTTTTCATCTTCTCAGATCCTCACGCACAAGCAAGCACCTTCTTCTTCCACCAAACCATCCAATAGCCGAGCACGTATCTCCGCCCTCCCAATCACAACCTCCTCTCTGTCGCCTACACAACCGCACCTACACTGAAACACCACTTCCGCTAATAGCGTCTCCGCCCACATCATCGATACAATACCCGAAGCAGTGGCGACATGTCCAGTTCACTGCATGGCCGTACTTGAACAGCTCCGCCCCTCCATCGTGCTCAGCCATCCCTCCGACCGAGGCAAACCTGCAGTCCGCGTCATTTCCGCCACTGTGCCTTTGGCCTCCACCCAGCTCTGCATCCTTTTGCCTTCCCAAGCCTGCATCTTCTTCTTTTCCCCGAGCTATGTCAGTCTTCTTGTTTTCTTTCAGAGGTATACATTTTTCCTTGTTTGATTTCACCTCTGCTCTATTATATAAGCGAATTGGGTCAATAATTATGAGTTTGATTTTTTTTTATCAAACTTGAAAAAAATATAAAATATAAAAATGATGAAAGCTTGTTTGTTAAATATATTTCATGCGTGAGTCTTATGCTAAGAGGTACTGGGTATTATAGAGCACGTACATATATGATTCTTATACGTAAATGTGTGTCACAGTGAAATTTTAATGTGTTATAAAATACGAAATTTATATATATTAATTTATGCATACTATTTTGGGTTATATTTGTTAACATAATCTGTAAAGTCTATAACTTATATGTATCTAGGGATGGCAATGGGGCGGGTCTAGGGTCCAAACCCGATCGACCCGCCCCTGTTTTGGCCCGTCAAGGCCCGCCCCATTGGGTCATTGGGGCGGGTAGACCCGTGACCCGTTCTTGAGTACTCCGGGTCTAGGGTCGGGTCGGGGCTTGGCCGACCCGCCCCAACCCGACCCGCACTACTAACATCTTATGAAACCGCTTTATTACTATAATGATTTATTAATCTTTTTAGATATAAGTAATTCTAGAATGGATATTAAAATGTCTCAGTCAATATCTATAGAAAAAATTAGAGTATTAAGTTGCGTCATTGATAATTATACAATAACGTATGTATATATTTTTTGAATTATTATTGTAGACATCATTTTTATTAACTTCCCATAGACACATTGTTATTTGTATTTCATGTATATTTGGTGATAACGAGTATAAACAAATAAATATATGCTCGTTGCTACATAATTTTGAATCAATACATGGAGACTCATCGGGTCTTGGGGCGGGTCGGGTCTACCCTGACCCGTACGGGTCCCGGGTACGGGGCAAAATTCCAGACCCGCACCGGGTCTACGGGGTGGGTCTGGGGCAAGGTCTAAAAAATCCGGGACGGGTATGGGGCACTAAAAACCCGCGCCAACCCGCCCCATTGCCATTCCTTAATGTATCTATCTATATGTTCACATAATTTTATATAACCTAGTTTGTATATATATATATAGGTCTATATATATAGCTGCATATTTATATGATAGGTTAATATATATCTATATATATAAATTTTGTATAAAAGGTTGTTCATATCTGTTTCCTATAAAAACATTGTTTATATATGTTTTGATGTAGTATATTGCACTTAGGTTCTTATAGGCTATACACCTTTTGTTGTTTGAATATTAAAATGTTGTTTTAAAAGGTTAAACTATATTGGTTTATACGTATAAGTGTGAGTTTGCATGTGGTCTTTACTGTTTATATTCACTTTAAATGTTACTAGTATAAGTTATTATGACAGCTCATACACCTATATTTGACAATGTAAAGTATATGGCAGTTTATATAGTGTATAGTATTACACGCAGATGTCATTATGGTTACTATAATATAATGGTTACAGTAATAAACATATAGTATTATATAGACGGGTTTTAAGTCTATAGGTTAGCATACTTATAGTTGTTTTCATTTTTTTTATGTGTGCGCGCTGTATATTATACATTTCTTGTCTTTATAAAGGTGGATATTTGAATTGTATAAATATAAGTTGATTTATAATTGGTATGTGTATATTTATATAATATTTGGATTTTGATTATATGAATATACAGATTTTAAAATGTATGAATTTAGAATTTGATATATATATATATATAGAGTTATAAGTAAGATCTCTTATACCATTGATATTCGTCAATCCAGTTGATTTGATTTCGTCAATTCCAAGCTATCTGTTGTTTTCGTCAAATTTGTGCCAATCTTACCTTGCTTTGGGATTTCGTGCCTGGATTCATAACTCACCTCAGTCTCGTTCATCTCTAGCCTCGAAAGGTGAGCAATCACTCACGATTAACGTTCTTTTATTTATTAAATTTGATTTCAATTGAAACGACAATTGAAATATGCTACCGTTAGTTGTTTACACTGTTATATATGTTATTACCTGTATCAGTTCACTTGTGACATCTGACACCCTTATCTGTTACCTATATGATGATAATCAAGTTTGGTTGATAGATGATTGATTGTTTGATATTGATATTGGACGTTAAAATTGTTAATGTAGGAAGTGATAAAAATATGAAATTGAATTTGACGTAGAATTGTTAGCGACTTGAAACTGATATATATGTTGAATTTAATTAGACAAGTTTGTATAATATGACCCCTTTAAATGTTTAAATCAATTGACACATAGAAAAATAGTTAATTACCATTGAACCATTTGAATTTATGTTGTATTAATTGATGAAGTATGAAATTGAATAATTGATGTCAAGTGTAGAATTACATAGAATAATTAGTGTAATAATCTTTAATCTACATGAAATGATAGTGTAGATTTTAGAAATAATTATATTAATTTGCACAAACAACAATGTGAATTAATACGATTATTTCGGGATTATTTGAATTGATTATTGGATGGTTATTGATTGTTGTTATTGCTTGTTTATTTACTTTGACACCATCCCAGCTACCACGCTGCAAGTTCCCTTTGCTATGCTTTGATTTTTGAATTGAATTGGAATCGGGTTGAAATGATAGATACCTAAATGAAATTGACTTAGGATAGAGAATTAAATAAACCGATTGGTCAATAATTTGGTTTAAAAATAAAATAAAGGTTTTATTTGAAATAAAAATATGGTTTTAAATGAAATTGGAATTTGGATTTTATGAAAGGAAGAAGTTAATATTTAATAACATGAAACAAAATATTAACAAAGTAATTGATGAAAGAATGTTGTTTTGAATTTAATTAATAATTAAGTTGGAATTATTTAATAATTGAGTTTGAAATTATTTAATAATTAAGTTCTGAAATTATTTAATAATTAAATAAGATTGAATTATTTAATAATTAAATATATAACAAGTGAGATTGAACTTCTTGAATAAGTGAAATTAAGTTTCTTTATTGAATTTTGAAATTGTAACTAAGTAAATTTATAAGTGAAATTGAATTTCTCTAATAAGAAATAAAATGTGATTTATTGAAATTAATGTAAGACTTGTAATTGAAGAATTTGATTTGACGAATCTAATTAATTTAATCTGTAAGTATTGATATAATGAAGTTGAACTTAAGTAATTGATTTAATGAATTGGAAATTAAATAGAATTTGCTTGAATGATAGATTAACTTAACGAAAATTTAATGAAATCGATCAATGAAGTTAAATTGATTTGAATGTTAAATTAAATTAATGATTTCGGAATGAAACTTATCTACGAACTTGAATCAATATTTGAATTGTTTTAAATAGAAATTGAAATTGTATTATAAGTTTTGAAATGGTAATTTGGAAATTTTGAAACATAAATTTTGGAAATTGATGTAGAAAAAAAAATGAAATGTCGGTTTACAAATTCTAATTGAAATTGAATTTTGTTTGGTTTTGAAATATATATTAAATGACCAATTGATGTTATAAATTACAAAAGTTATTAAAGAGACCGGAATCGGTTAGGGACATACTCACTGTCTAAACCGAAAACCACTTTAATAACTATACGCGGAGTGTGATCCAGAATGAAGTGGTTGGAATGATGAACATGATGACTGAAGAAAGAGATCGATAATGGATAGCCTTGACACATGTGTCAAATTGGAAATGACTAAAACAGGAGCCGTGCCGGGCCAAATGGGGCCAGCTACCTCGAGCGAACACACTTCTTCGAAAACTACTCATTACTTGTTATCGATTGGTGCACCCTTGATTTGGGAGTGTTGTTTCGCGGTGTTGTGATCGCTGCGGCGATGCGTTCTCACCAGTCCGGATCAAGCAAACGGTAGTTTCACTACCTTCGGTATTGCCTCATGTGCCTTGTCATACTTGTATCCCTATATACGCGACCACTACGATTTGTTTTGTGTTATACCTATGGAGTACTCCCTGATAGCCCACTAGTTTACGGTGGAGTTTACAGTGCTGTATAGACTATGACGCTTATATAAAATGTGTTAAGGGGGATAATGGTAACGCCTTAACACTATTTTGATATCTTATATTACTGATAGGCATTATCTACTTATCGTACACTACTACATAGTAGATAGTTTAACGGATCCTTAAAGGATGGTTATTCTAAACATCCTTTGAGTTACTTGTATTTCAATTGCTATTTCACTTGAGTTGGATTTATTGATATAAGAATGTTAATCCTGACTCGAGTGTTTGTGTTTTGCTTTACGCTCGGGTCAGACTGAGTGTACCAGTATTCGAGACTCACCTTTGGAGTCGGAGCTTCGCTTGGAGATCCAGCTATCTATCCAGCTTTTAGATATTCAGTTGATTCCAGTGATGTATTCTGATATTGTATTTGATTATTGTATTCAAGACATCTATTGTACCTTATTTTACTCTGATATGTATATAGTAGCTTCATGAACTACTATCTCCTGTTTCCGCTGCATTTATTACTCCGTGTCTATGATATGTGATTATTTATTTACTGTATATGTTCAGTTTTGCCAAATTTAAATTAACAATTCGGTATTTTGAATTATTCAAGTCCGACATGTGCGGATGCGAATAGTCCAAAATAGCGGGTCGTTACAGGTCTTCTTTCGACCATTCGATGATTTGACTAAGTAACTAACATTGACATTTATTGATTAGAGATTCAGGAAAATAGAGTTGGTCTATGGTACCAATAGTGGCGATCGTTTGTAATGAGTGTTTAAGGTTCAATTTCATCGATGTCCAGATGAAAAACAAATGAGATAATAATCTAAAATACACTTGAATTCTTTGGGATCTATAAAGTGGAGTGTGAAATGCAAAGAAGGATTATTTCTACTATTAATAATGAGAATTCCATGAATAGGATTCAACCGTGTCTTTTTGAATTTTCTAAAATACCATTTATATCTTCATAGTAGCTAAAATTATTTGTTTCTCAATTTGCATGACATCTGTTCATGGGCCGTATTATTAAACTTCACTACATTATCTCAACTCAATTAGATGTTATTGGAATAACTTCTTTCTTCATCGCTTAGCTTATATACAACAACAATTAATGTATTTTTGACGATGTGGGACAAATTAAAACAATTAGAATGTGTTTAATATATCATCTCACTTAATCATCAAGTTTGGTAAGTTTCTAGGCATGCAGATGACTCTAGTAATAAGGCTTTCAAAATAGATTTTGTATGCGATGTTTAATCATATACCGCCTATGTAAAAGGATTATATGCATGCTTCAATCTACAATCAATTTATAATACAGTTTACAAAGGTATCAAGTCTGTTTCTAAATCCAAGTTGCTTCATATGGATCTGCTGAGATGATGTCCTAACCACTGGACGAAAGGGACCAAAAAGAAATTCCAACTACGCTACCCAATTGATATACCGGGGTAGGTGGATAAGCAACCCGCGTTGACAAAAGATTGGATCTTGTCCTACTGATTTCGCTTTACGCTTTAGAAGATTGAATCACAAACTCGTTCCGTTCTTTCTAAAGGAAGACCCTTTAAGGGCCCAATTTTCCACACTCATTGAAGAGTACACTTCTTTCTAGAATTTATCAATTTCGACGCTAATCGAATAGTTAGAAATGCCGCAAGCAAAGATCATATAGCCTAATTGACTGCAAGTCACAGTAACTAAAGCATGAGACTTTTTTGTAGTACCCGTGAATCAGATGGACGAGGGAAAGCCGACCTTCCTTACCGGTATTATTGTTCCCTATGATGGCTTGGTTTTAGTGGCATGTATTAGATGTATATTTTCTTTCACATGATATCTATAATAATGTATGCAAACTGTATTTTGTTGGACTTTTTGTTTGAACATATCAAATTCGATCTCTATGTAATATTATATTGGTATTTTCTTTATAATAATGTATGCAAACTGCATTTTGTTGGACTTTGAAAATATAAAATTAATAACTGGGTACTATTATATTGTTATTTGCTTTTATGGAAAAACCTATAGTCAAATTAAGTTTCAATGGAACATGATGATAAATAGCATATAAGGGCATACACATGAATAAAATAGATGTTACTACTAGGTTGACTTTAAATCTGAATCTCATGATTTCAGAAGAAGAAAAATCAACTATAGGATTAAGTCAATAAACATTGTGATAGTATAATGAAATTTTATTTTGTCCTACGTATATTAAACTACATTTTAATATCTTAACTACAAAATGAGGAGTTGAATATTTTGCAGATACAAAGTATGACAATCATCCATATACGAGCATGGCTAATTTTCAAACCAAGTAACTTCTGCATAAAATTCCACATTGTCTTTAATGTGTTCGACTTGAAAAAAAAATTAATTTACAATTTTTTATAGATTAAAAAACCCATTTCATATTAACTAAAATAATAATAAGTGCCTAGGAAGCTATAAAAACTTTTTTTAATATGCTCAGGATAACCCATCGGATCGGTAGACTCCTAAGGAGAATTAAGTTGTGTCTGTCCGCTTCAACTCATGGCATCTATAATCTCCCGAGTACTATTTTTTGCGAGAAGTGTGTGCAAGGTAGGGCTTGAACCTGAGTATATTAACAGATCTAGGTGCCAATTTTTCATGTGCCACGCCTTCGGACGAAAGTATAAAAACTTTGTCATGTTAAACTAAATATTATATGCATTCTATTATGTATATTCATGTATGCATGCATGCATTTTGCATTTAGATAAATGAACGAGAATTTAAATTATGTACACATTTATTATATTTTACAAAGACCAATCTCATATAATATTATATTTGTTCTATTTTAATGTAGGAACAATTTTATATCGATGAAACTTTGCATTCGTGCAAAGCATAACGGCATGCTATAATGCTATAATGTTATTTGTTATATATTCACGACAATACGAACTGTGTAAATTATTTTGTTATTGTGTTATTTGCTATAAAGCATTCGATTATGCAGCTGATGTAACAACCCGCATATTTATCGATTTTATGTTTAAATATTTTATCGTTAGTCGGATGTTAGTCCGAAAAGCTACTTTTTGCATACGGTCAAATTAGGACTCGAGACCACCTCCATTGAGTCCAAAATGACGTTTGCGATCTTTTTGAGTGTAAACTTCGATATGTTTGGAGATAGTGAAATTTTCGTCACTTTTTGTGTCGGGCTTTGGTTTGGGCTGCACCTCTTCTAACTCAGCCCAACCCTTTCCTTCTCTTCATCACTTCATCTACTTGCATAAACTTTGAAGCTTTAGCAATAATGGTGGAGGGAATAGGAAATTAAAATTCCAAGCTCAAGTTCTTTAGCAAATTCAACATCTAACTCCAAATTCAAAGTGAAGACATTGATTCAAGCTTGTGGTTGATCTTTGCTTTGCCCCCGAACTTCGTCTTCATCAAATTCCATGAAAAAGTGAGATTTTTGATCTCACATCTTGCCTATGATTGTCATTGGACTGTTGGGAATGATTCCCTATCACTCTAGCATCAACATTTGCATTTGGTTTGGATTGGATTGGCGAAAAACTTCAATTTTCAGTGTTTTGGTGATTTTTCTGGCACTAGGTCGTTCTGGCCTTCGCTAGGTCGTACGCGAGTTAGGGCTTTAGGTCGCGCGCATTGAAAAGTCACTGCCTTCGTATTTATGTTCGCCTGCGCTAAGTCGTTCACGAGTTAAGTCATAGGTCGTCCACGAGTTAGTGTTTTAGGTCGTCCCCGACCTAACTCCACTAGGTCGTTCCAGGCCTTAAGTCGTAGGTCGCGTGGCACTTTAGGTCGCATGGCCTTGTTCCCTAGTTAGGTCGTAGGACCTTTTAACTGTTAGGTCGTACAGACCTTAGCTCGTAGCTCGTATTTGAGCTTAAGTCCTAGGTCGTTAGCTCTTAAATCCTAGGTCGTATCGAACTTAAGTCGCTAGGTCGTACGCGAGTTAAGGCATTAGGTCGCTGCATTGAAGAGTCACCGCCTTCTTAGGTCGTTCGCGAGTTAACTCCTTAGGTCGTAAGACTTTTCTTTTCCTTAGGTCGTAAGACCTTAGGTCGTGCACTTTTAGGTCGCGAACAACCTTATGTCGCGAACCTCTTTAGGTCGTATGACCCTAATTTTCTTAGGTCGTTGGACCTTTTTAACTCGTTAGGTCGTAGACCCTTAAACTGTTAAGTCGCGTACCTTCTTAGGTCGCGCATCCCACTTAGGTCGCAGAACCCTCTTAAGTCGTAAGTCGTTCGCGAGTTAGCACTTAGGTCGTTTGACCTGTTTTCCCCTAGGTCGTTCGACCTGTTCTTCTGCTAGGTCGCGTGGCAATCTTCCCTTAGGTCGTTTGGCTTCTCGAGACCGCTTGCCTTCACTAGGTCGTACCGTATTACTCTGCGTAGGCAATCTTATCTGAAAAGCATTCATCAGAACTTCCACTTTGATGCATTTTGAGCTGATTTCCTTGGATTTTATTCACGTCTCCGAATGTGAATTTTTGTGATAGATTGTTCCAACAATCGTTTTATGACTTGTCACTTTAAAGATATGAAGGTTTTAATACTAGTAGTAAATATCAAAACTCTTTCATCAAATCGATTTCAACACTATTTTTATTATCAAAAGTTCGTTTTCTCAAACCGATTTCCAATCTACTAATATATATAAGCCTTTACTTCACTCGAATGAGAAATCGACTTAAACGACTTAGTAAAACGAGTGGTATGAAACGCTTGCGTTCACTTCGTCGGTTAGCTCTTGGACTTGTTCGATTGAACCCTTTTCGTGACAATTCCCTAGTGAAGATTTACAGCTTGTTCGTAAATATTTAAGTTAAGCAAGTAGTTATGGGACATGAAGCTAAACTCATATATTTACTAGCTTGGTGTGATTGACACTTCTCGCTGATCATGATGATCATTTTATGATTTAGACTAGCAATTGTGTGATGTCTCTTTGTCCGTATGAAGGACTGTACTTCATTTTATTGAGCTTCGTCTCATTTCTTTGTGGGCTGGCAACCCAAGTACTTTTAATGTGTTTCGATTCATCTGATGTACCGTTTGTACTACATCGATGTCTCTGTCTTTCCGATTCATTGGACGTACCGTTTGCACTGCGTCAATGTTTGATTCATCTGATGTACCATTTGTACTACATCGATGTCTCGGCTTTCTAGTTCATTGGACGTACCGTTTGCACTGCGTCAATGTTCTGAATTGTATTGTCTGTCTGGTTCATTGGACGTACCGTTTGCACTGCGTCATTGTTCGATTCATTGGACGTACCGTTTGCACTGCGTCAATGTTCGATTCATCTGATGTACCGTTTGTACTACATCGATGTCTCTGTCTTTCCGATTCATTGGACGTACCGTTTGCACTGCGTCAATGTTTGATTCATCTGATGTACCGTTTGTACTACATCGATGTCTCGGCTTTCTGGTTCATTGGACGTACCGTTTGCACTGCGTCAATGTACCGGCTTTCATGCTCCTGTTTGGGATTGGCCATCCTTTTCTTGTGATTTCTGGATTTCTAATTATTGATTTCTAGAATTTTATGTTTCACCAGCTTTTACCATTGACATTGATGAGTATGTCATTTTATTGTGGCTTGGTAAATTAAATTAAGAATATGACATTCTTTTCTCTGTTTTGAGATTATTGAGATATTGTATGACTTTTGTGGGATTTCTAATGTATACTTTTCATAGTATGACACCTTTTTGTTATCATACGTTCTATTATCATATCTCATATTCTATCTCATTTTATCTGATAATTATAGCTAGACTGATCCGTTTATTATTTTCTTCTTAAATAATACTCGGGTCAGACTGAGATTTTACAGGTGCTTCCTCATGACTTCTTATCTGGAGCCATCTTCTGACTTTTGGCTAACTACTCTAGTTTAGTAGTTTTTTGTTGTATGCATTTGTGATGAGACTCCTTGATGTATACGTATTCTATTGTCTTGCACTTGTATCTATTCTTTTGTGTTATTGTGGATCTTATTTGACCACTACTCTGATGTACACTTTTAGGTGTAATATTCATATCTTATTCCGCCTTTGTGATATGAATTGTCTGTGACTGATTTGTGTTATGTTTATTTCTATATTTGTTTCCGAAGATTATATATAGCCACCATGTGATAGCTTTGTGTTTGTATCGGTATGTTGGATTTCCTCTTTAAAAGATATGCATTCTATTCTATCTGACATATCGGTGCTCGCACAAAGAAGTTACACGGATGGTCGCTCCTCAACAGCCTTATTCTCCGTGCTAATTGACAGCACTACATCGTAGTGTTCTTGGTTAGCGTGGGTATAGAGGTGGGGCGTCACAGCTGACTTGGGTAGTTGAGCCATAACTAGCCGATAAAAATCGAATCGGTCTAGTGTTGGACTACCCGAGTGAGTCCCACTAGTCGACTTGTGAATGTGGATTGGTCTAATATTTTTATAGTCGAGCTATGACTCTTACGGACCCACACCGTATACCGACCCATCACTTACTAAGCCTCTCCATTGCAGGTTAGAACAAGTTTATTCTAACATATTCTTCTTGCCTTTTGGATGATGTGTTACCAAACGACCTATGAGGGCATGTTGGAGGATTTTTCTCTTGTCTAAGCCTTCCAACTGCATATATAATACCACTTGTATGTAGAAGATGGGAGGATTTTGGAGAGGATACAAGGAAACCGTGTTGAAATTCCAAATGACTTCTTTATACTTCAAAAACGTTCTACTGTAATAAATCTAATATAAAAAAACTCAATAATAAAATTGAAAGTGGACGTAGGTCAGCAATTAGTCTCTTTATGATAGTCACTTTATAATAGTCTTGAATAATTGTATTGAGTCGTCTAAGCTACAAATGAGAATCCAAAAAGACTTACTTGCGCTAAAGTAGTCTGCTTACATTTAGACTACGTAGTTTAGTGAGATGAAGAATTCTCTCACAAATGCCTAAAGGCGAATGCCTTAAGGAAGTGCATCCTATCACACAATGGTGAGAAAATGAAAGGTCACGTAAGTTTCGTGATCGAGTGCGAAAGCTCGGAGGAGAGACTCTAATTTTGAATGTAAATCTTATCGTCAAACTGTGGGAGAATGAATTTACAATAGATCCATGATCGAACATGATAATTCAAGGGTGATTGTGGTTTCAAAGTATAAGTCCCTTCACATGATTGTTAAAGGATGGACTTGCAAGGTGTCTCATGATCGAACATAATAGTTTAGCAAAATAACCAATTTGGCGATAAGTACCATCATTAGAAAATGAGAGGATGAATTTATCATTTTCAATTGGCGGTCCAACCATGATTGAAATTGTTAGTTCAACACAATGATGGGTCTCTAGTGCAAATCCCTTCACTCGACTGTTAAAGAATGGATTGATGGCATAATGATGGAACTATCCGCCTGGGCATCTGGTGAATAATTAGTTGTGAAGCAGCCATTGTACAAGGAAATTTAACGACTTCACATGATGAGGTACTATCATGTTAATTTATTAAGTAAAATTTGAAACTCAATAATGTAAGTTAAGTAGACATGGTAACATATTGGTTAAATTTAACAGCATTGAACGTATATGGCAATGCAGCTAAATGTTAAAAGCTTGAATTAAAATTAAAATTGCCTTCTATTTCATTAAAAATAAAAAGCCGTGTATTAGAACAGTACAATGTTGAAATGACCCATCGGTATGGCACTTCCAAAACATGCCTAACAAAGTGTAAACTAAAATTCCTAGCTTATTCGTTGCTTCCTTTTAAAGGGGATTTAGCTTTCTTGATCGAAACAGATTTCTTTTTTATCCTTCTTTCCTCAGTTCCCTTCTGCTTTTGAGCATCACCCCAAAATTTAACGCTTTTTTGGGGACATCGTCGATCTCAAGCTTAATTTCCCCAATAATGGTTTCTCCTAGGTGGAAGTTGAGGTGATAATGGAAATTATAGTGACTGATAAGGAAACAACCATGATCAAGACCTGGGAAGGATCATCCAAGTCAACGAGGCAGTCATTTGGATTTTCAAAGTTAGAAAGAGCATCAACATGACATTACTCACCATTTTCCTAAACCTAGCAGCAACCATAACATTGAGCTCGACTAACTAAGTCGAAGTTAAAATCAATCGAGACGATGAATCAGTTGGCACACCAAAGGGAGCTTCAAAGGTCAAACTTCCCATAAGTAGGTCAGAGAGAGAAGTGATTAAAAGGGAGTTAGGAAGAATCTTATTAGCCGAGTTCGAGTCCTTACTTAGAGGAGTTTCCTAGCAGTTGGAAGAATGATCTTGAATGTCACCTGATTTCAGCTTGCGAGGTCTAGAGCTGCTCTCCTTTCACATTATATGGCTTGAGTTCAATAGGAAGGAGGCATTGAGGAAGTGCCTCAGTGAGTGAAGGATCTGAAGCAAGGGCTTGAGCATCTTTAGGATAGAAGAGTTTGTGATAGTTGCTTTCAAGGCATCTTCTATAGCTTGTCTAGCTAGTGCTTTTGCAATAGCATGGAGTTTCATGGGAGTGAATTACCTAGAAATATGTTTCTCCTTATTGGATGGATGATTTAGTCTCTCTGCATCAGCCTGTGCTAGTTTGACTTCAGCATTCCTTGTTAATTGCATCAGATAGTTATAATTTTCAAGCCACTCTAGGTTTCTTTTGTCCTAAACATTATGGTATAGAGTCTTGAGCTTCAACTCTAAATTACCAATAATTGTTTGGTTCTCCTTGGATCTTTGACTCAAGGTTGAATATTCTAAGGCCAGCTCATTGTTTGTATCCTGAAGAGACTTATCCTTGAATTGCAGAGCTTGGAATTGCGAAGTGAGCTCATAAAAATGAACCAGGTCAGACTTAAGCTAATCGAGCTCAGCCTCACACTATAAAATTGACTTGGGTACCAAGCGAAGCCACTTGAGCTTCAAGTTTTGAGACTCTTGATTTGAGCATGTTCTTCTTGTTCTTGAGATCTATCATGATGGCATGCTTCTCCTTGAGGTCAATCTTAAGAAACAGGATCCAGGCATTTAATCTTGTTATAGTATCAAGGGTGGAGACCTCATCTCTTACCTAGAATCTCGCTCTGTTATAAGGGCATTCTTTTCCTTCTTGTGCTACTTTCAAAGGGCATCCTCATCTTTCTTATTACTTTTTATGACAACGTCGTCAGTCTCGATTTGTAACTCAACCTGGTGAACCATACATCCTTTCTTTGTTACAATTTAACAGATTTTGAGAGGATGCTTGCCATTTTCCATAATGACTTATGATGAGACGGAAGCCTTCCATTGATTACATAATTGCAATTGGATCAATTTGGGGTAGTGTTGCTCGAAGCAGGTTATGAGATATATACTCACGAGGGAAAGGAAATAAGTGGTTGGCCAATGTTTATAATATAGGCTAGTTCTATTCCCACCCTACTTTCCTCCTTTCATACCTTATTCGGTTTCAAAAAATTATCACAACCCACCTTTTTTTGGCCTCCTAATTTGTATCGAAAATGCCTTCATTTTTTTAAACCACATTCAAATATGAAGTGGTCGATTCACGAACCTTACTCGGTCCAAACTAGGTTAACAAATCTCGCTCGACCCTAACTAGGTTATTATATGAACCTAGTTCGGTCAGAACGAGGTCAATACACAAACCTCACTTGGGCCGAGCGATGATTTTACATGAACCTCGCTCTATTGAAGCTTGTTTTCATGACTATTACTTTTGAATGTGATTTGTTGTCCTTTGAAGATAGAGGCAATTTTGGAATATTAAAAATTGATAAAAAGGCGGGATGTGAAAGGAGAAAATCAGGGTGCGAATAGAACCAACCTATAATATAGAAGTGCTTATAAATAAGGTATTTGAGGAGTAAGGATAGAAGAAGTCATTATTGGGCTCATACTTATTAAGACTTGAGCACATATGACTTTCAGGTCCCTAACGAGAGGTGGATTGGTCGTTGGCTAATTGGTTTTTGGATCTCCCCTTATGGTGGAGTTGTTTTAAGAGTATAACTAGTGTTGTGCTTTTCTTTATGGCTAGGGTACCATGAACATCTTTCTTGAGGTCTTGGAAACCGAAATCGGGACAAGACCTCTCTCCCATGTCACCATTGCTCGATCAGGTGCATTGAGCAGTAGGGTAAAATGGGAAATTTTCAAAAAAATATCATTTTGATTCATTATGCACTGGATCTTTTATAGTGTTATCATGGAAATGTTTTTAACATCAAATCATATTTAACGTTTTATCAGATGAATTTGATTTGTACTTAAATTTAATTATATTATCATTATATTAATGATATTATTTTGATCTATAAAGTTTCCATTTATTTAAAATAATATTTGACAAAACAAGTTATTACCAATCAGAATAACATTTGTTCAAATTTAAATTTTAATAATAAAAAAATTAAATATATAATGTGTGTGTATGTATAAATTTAACTTCAAGTATCAAATATCAAATATCTGAATAAGACAAATAATTTTACTATCATAATGTAAATAAATTTCATATTAATGGTGTTAATATACAATTATTTACCTGACAGTTTAACATACTTATTTTTGTTGTTAAATACAAGTGTACAGCGTACATTTAATAATGTCAATGTGTTTAGAATTGTAAATGAACTCAACGACCCAAGTTGCATGCAAAAAAAAGTTCGTGCGTGAGAGTTATTTATGTTTGAAGATTCAGGGGTTAAAAAACAATTTTGTATTCGTTAATGACTTTTAAATAAAATTACCTCTACCATCCAAAACCCTAGCCACCTGAAATGGATCCAATGCCTTCAATTTATGGGCTCTTCACATAGATGAACTTGACGCTGCCACAACCATCGGGATCTCCTTTCTAATACCATTAAAATCATTCCCTCAAATTTATGTTCAATGGGATATCCAGAAACCCTAATTTCGTGCCTTTGATTTGCTGATCACATCAGCACATGTTGAATGGGGTCATAGTTGATGCTGCCACCGCAATCCTACAACCATGTTCCTTCATCAAGTTGATCAGGGTAGGTTAAGCTTTGATCGGAGAATGATGATCGAGTGTGTGCATGATTTGTATGTGTAAATGAAGGTAAGCCAGAGCTGAGAAAAATTATACTTTTTTAGTTTTGAATCAAATTATAATATTTAAGAGTAAATTAAAACATATATGTAAATGAGTTCGAATTCAATAATTTCAACATAATTTTATTAGTGAATACATATATGATAAAACAATAATGAAAATAAGATATACACGATAACCTTGTTGGTCGATAACACTTGAACCATCAGCTTTGCCTCAAGGAGTATATTTCTCGAACTCAATGGTGGAATTGCAAAGTCTTCCATCATGATATAATTTAATTTGGAGAGATAGAATAAAATTTTATGTATGTTGAATGACGCATCTAAGTATATTTATAGCACATTGTAAAATATCTTATGTAGACCCACTATTCAAGGTATGACACATTGTAAATGAGACGTTATCTCACTTAATTAATTATACCCATTTAATTAATTCATACCAACATATATTTTGGCCTGATTTATCATAAAACAATTTTAAAAATTTCGACTACTAAAATAATACATATTATTTATTATATTTAAACTATTACGTTGGCCCAAATAATCAAATGAAAAAAATATAACAATCATATATTTTATTAATTAAATTTAGCCTTCTAGTTATGATCACAATAACATTAAATTAGTTAATCTAA
Organism: Allium fistulosum; assembly: GCA_030737815.1. Lineage (NCBI taxonomy): Eukaryota > Viridiplantae > Streptophyta > Magnoliopsida > Asparagales > Amaryllidaceae > Allium > Allium fistulosum. The sequence goes on from CM060903.1 coordinate 908,893,069, forward strand.
TCATTATATTAATATCTCCATAACAATAATTTATAACATTTATAAATTATTTCAATAAATTATTTTCGATTGAATAGTGAGAGTTGCAGTTGTGTGACTCTCAGGTTTGAACTCAACCGTTAGTAAGATTTAAACAATTTAAATATAAACCTTGTACAGACTTTCCTGAAGCACAACAGTGATTACGAGTTTAGTTGCTTAGAGATTATCTAAGTGAAATCCAATTCTTTATCTTTTAAAGCAGTACCGTTAAGAAACGATATATTATGCACATTTTCTCTTCGTTATCACTATATCACTTAGATATCTAGAGCTTGGTCAATGGTCAAAATTCTATTGTCCCTATTTAGTTGTGAAGTCCAATGTTAAAGTCCATGGTTCAATTATATAACATTTATCAATTAGCCAATTTGTTTTGGAAAAAGACTTGACTACCAATCGTTGTACTAACATTATATTCGAAGGAGAAGAATGCTTCCTTGAATAGTGTTCACCTAGAGTGGTTCAACTTATACCCAACTATGGCCTTGATGGGACCACATTGTCTTATGATTAAGCATAATCAAGGTATAGTTTCGACACTTAAGATTCATAGTAGTCTCAAATCTCAAGTTAAAAGACTATTGTATATTGTCACATGAGATCTTCTATTTGACTTTTAACCTATAGAAGACTCTTATGAGTCATTCGGTAATTACTCCAAATAACTACATGTATGTAACCCCTTAGTGCCCTAATGGTCATGAGAAATTCATATCTTGTTATCGATACATCTTAACCAGGAAGGTTTAAGGATAAACATTTATTTTGTTTGATTCAATACTCATGGTTATGAAGACATTAGTAACTACAATCGATTAAATACATATTCTAAGGATTTTCTACTTATATATATTCAATGTATTTATAACATTATTTATATCTTAATATAACAATGTATACTATAAAAAATTAAAACCAGAAGCTTACTTTATTTCGAAGAAGATTTGTTACAAGAGTTAAGTTATATGATCAAATTACATAATTGTCCCTAGGGAATCCTTGACTCAATCGATCTCCCACTTGCACTTTGGGCTAATTATAGTAACTCATGATCATACCCTCGATCAGTTTCATAGACAAAACCAAGAAAGTAGTATGTTGATGTATTTCTATAGAAAAAATATTAATCAAATAAGAACTTACGTTAATAATTGCATGAAAAATATATTAACTTTCTCATGTATAATATATATTTCAAATACAGGTAAGAACCATCTGTTGATGTATTTATGTAGAAAAATTGTCAAAATCCAAAATAGAATCATAAGTGAAATTTCCAGTATTAATAGATTGTGATAATTAATTATATGAATGAACTTGGATTAATAATTTATATTAAAATTCTTATAGGTTGTACATTTTTTCATCCAAACATGTGTCTTATATATAACCCAAAGAATATAATATAAATTAAGTTAAAACTGAATATGTATTGATGTATTTGTATAAAAAAACTACTGAAATTCATAAATCGGAATTTAAAGAAGAATTTCCTTAATCTTCGAAATGGAAATGAAATTTTAAAATCCATCAATGCTCGGAACTTCAACAGAAAATGAAATTCTGAACCTTGGTTCAGTGGCTCGTTAATTGCTCCCACTTAATAGATGCTTAGCCATTTTACCATTGAGGCACGATTTATAAGTGTCTAATGATTCAGAATTGAAGATGGGAGAAACCTTTGGTTTCTTGATTTGTTTAATCAATTCTCACTTATATGGTCTAATCAACAGTGCCATAAGTAGTTGTAACGATCCTGATTTTTCAGTGTTGTTATTTTAAATTTAACAAAGGATTAAACTTTTTATTTTAATGAAAAATTGGATTTCTCATTTATTGAAGTAGATTTGAATATTAAATGTTTTATTTAAATAATAATTGGAAAAGAAAAATATGGAATTCATTGATGTTAAATTCTTGTTCTAAGACTTGTTAAATAACGTGTTAGTGTTTTCTGGATATGGTGTAATTTTATTTAATAAGAAAATGAGGATTTTTAAAGTTAAAATTTATTTATTTGTTAAGTTGTCATATTATAGAAAATGCAAAATACCATGTTTTCAATAGGGAAAATATGGTTTTATAAATTATAAAAAATTACATTTTATTAATTAATCATGAAGATTAGATGATGAACTTAATTTTAGAATATTAACTTGAATTTTTCTATGTTTAATTGAATAAGTTATTTGTGCTTTAATAAGATAGAGAATGAGAAAATGTGTAAGTGTTTTATTGTTCTACTTAACTAATGGGTTTGAGCTTGGATGATTTCAGCGAATAAGGTGGATTTCTTTCTTTTTCATTTAGATAATGAACATCACGTTCATTTTTTTTCTTTACAGTAAATAGAAGCTCTTCTTCCTCTTGTTTTCTAAAACCTAGTTTTCTCAAAGTCAATGTTTTAAAATCCAATAGATTCCAAAAAAATTAAGAAAAAAATCAAAAGTAAGTTCTCCTAACTTTAATTCACTATTTAGACAAGTTGATTTTCACTATCTAATAGGTTTTGATTGTTATTGTTCTTCCTTTGTTTTGAGACAAATTGTTAGGGTTTTTTTTGAAATTGAATGCGAGATTGATAATAATGGTTGTAGCAAGCTAAGGAAGAAAGGTGAGTAATCTCACAACTATCTCTATTTTAATTTTTAGATGTATAAATACAAGTCAATATTGCTTGCATATATGGATGTGATTATTTATGCACTTGTTGTTGTGGTTATTTTTACTTTGATGAATATTAGTAATGAGCATATAACTAAACCTTAACACATGAAGTCTAAAGAAAGATTTATTATGTTATTGAAAATGTGAAATTTACTAATCGATAGCTGAAAATTATTTGTAGAAATTACTGTAGTAAAACGGCGATATTTTAGTGTAAAATGATCCGATTTGACTCAATCCTTTTATGGTAGAAACTTCTTTTAATAGGCTACAAGTTCCCTTTTGAGCATTTTTCGAACCAGTGAACTTAAAAGGGTCTAAATATAGTTTGAAATTGATGTTATAGCACAGCGATATCAAATTTTCTGAGTTGATACCAATAATAAAATGGCCATAACATTTTAACTGTAAAACCAAATTGTGCAAAAAAAAATGGTGGAAAGATGAGACTTTAAGGAAAAACTTTCATGTTGTATGTTTTTGAAAATTTTGTGATTTAAAGGGTCGAAATTGGGTTTTAAAACTGGAATTAGCGACTGAGTTGTAACTGGTGGAGGGTTGAAATGACCGGTGCGTTCCCGACCCATTGCTTGAACCCGTGTGTGTGTTGTTATGTTTGTAGTGTTGTGCCCATGTGTTGGAGTGATTGTTTTGGTCATTGGTTATATATAAATATATATTTACAATAATAAATTTATATTGTAAGTTTGAATTGAAATATAGTAGTTAAGAGTAAGAATTCCATGGAGTTAATTCATGACTAAAATCTTGTGATAACCTAATATTTAGTCATAATGAATTCTACTGTGTTTGTAGATTTTGAATCGTTTGGTTCAAAGCTTTGGAATTAAATAAAGATATATCTATGTATTTATAGTGATAAATATTTAGTTATAAACACCAATAATTTGGTAAGAGAGTTTTTTAAAGTTATAAATATTAAACTTGTTTTATAAATTTGTCTAATCTCTTTTGTAAAGGGTTTTATCGAATAGTTATATTTATATTATGTATTAATGGTATAAATAGTTATGGATTTGGAAATAAGTTTTATGAAATATAAATTAAATTTATCTTTAAATAAAATGGTTATGAGATATAGAAACATGGTTATGAAGTATAAACTTAAGTTGTTTTATACTAGTGTATAGATACTAATTTGGACATTTCTAAGAGTAATAAATATGGTTTTAAAATATGATTCATGAACAATACAACTTTATGGAAATTTAAATATCAATATGGTTTCGGAAAATGGAAAATCTTAGTTCATAAAATAAATACAATTGGAACAATTTGGAATAACGAAATTTTTTAATAAGTAACAAATTAAATAAATGTTTTGAGAACCTTAATTCTATTATTTGGAAAGTACTAATAATCGACTTAGTGTTATCGATTGGTTTAAATGCTTTCGAATCACACTTCGTCGAATATGCACAACCCATTGAATAAAATGTTTGAGTGGAATTTACTAACCCATTAGCGAATACTCGAATTCCATCAGGTAGTATGGGATGCCTTAATTAAATTATTATGATTGTATTTGGAAAAGTACTTAGCACTTTAGAGTTGTATTCTCTTCTGGTGTGCGACAAGTAGTTGCTAGTTCCTTAAGAGAATGTAGTTCAGGTTTTCCAGTGGTATCCGTACGGTATGGGATGTATTGGTTAAATCGTAGTAATTACTGAAGGCGATAGTATTTGGAACTTTAGAGTTTACTCTCTTTTGGTGTACGACAAGTGACTGCTAGATCCTTAAGAAGTTACTTTTGGATTTCTTTTCAAGTGTAATAATCTAAAATAAATCTGAAAGATTTGGTCGTGGCTGCTATCCTTGAGATCGTCTTGTGATCTTGTGATTCCCGTTCTGTGTACGATCCCTGGTATCGGATCGGTTCACGTGATACCAAATTGTTTATTTGTTTGCTCCAGTTCTATGTATGATCATTACGATCATTTTGAGTAAGATCTCATGGATTCTGGATATTTGGATTCTACGACTATTTTATGTTCGTGAAATAAATATATATTCTTGTGCCTTGTGTTAGTGAAATAAATTTATATTCTTGTGTCTAGTGTTCGTGAAATAGATATATATTCTTGTGTCTTGTGTTTGTGAAATAAATATATATTCTTGTGTCTTGTGATGGATGCTAAATTAAGTTAATTCTATTATTCTGTGTTTAGTGACTAGTTCGTGTATGTGACTTAAACTTATTGTTAGTCCTTGAGATGATGGTTTTGATGACAACAACCTTAGAATAAGATTATAAAATATAAATACTAAGATTATAGTTTAGATATATATGTATATGCAGGATTTAACCATGCAGGTATCAAGAATGAAGACTGTACAATATAGAGATTCAAGATATCAAGATTGAAGACTCATGAGTATCAAGAATATCAAAAATAGCAAGATTATTAAATAGTACAAGAGAAGTATTGAGTCTAGAATTATGTTAAAACTTCATAATAGCACTGAAGTCTTCACTCCATATTTCATTTGGGATGGAACGCATTTCTACCTTTTTAGTGGCTTACAAACCCACGACAAGTAGCTTACAAACCTACGACAAGTGGCTTACAAACCCACGAACATCCTGGTTTTGTACAAGTTCTCGAGTCCTGATGTGATGAGATATTCTGCAGGAAGAAGCTTGCAAAACTACTTCAAAACTGCTGTTCAAAATGTTTTAGCCATACAAAAATAATCTTTTCAAATGATTTCCAAAAAGATGATTTAGCCTTAAAATATTCTTTGATTTTGTTTTTAAATAAATTCTTGCTTTAAACTTCGTTTGTTTTAAACTATCTTTAATAATAAATTTAATATTTATACTTAGATTTAAATATAAAATTATAGTAAAATTATATATACATTATTCTCTATATTTACTTATGTATTTTAACTATAATTAATTATATTTATAAAGTTTAAAATAGTTTTAATATAAGATAGAAGTAATTTCAAAGAAAATCAAATCACCAAAATTTCCTTTGGGATGTCGACATACCCAAGATACCCATGTCGACATAGTGGCAGTTGGTTTCAAAATTTTGAATTTCAAAAGAAGTGTCTATTCGTCATAACCTTTCACGAATAGACATGGCTGTTGTTCTTCTATAAATAGGGGATGTTTTCAACGAATTTTCAACAATTTTTTTCTGGTTTTCACTCCTCTTCTTCTTCTTCCACATTTCTTTATATATATTCTTACCATTACTCTGTCGAAATCACCATTGAATTTAACTAGATCATTTCTGGTTTGATTCTCTATCACTATCTCAACAAGATCCCAGTGCTATTCAGAGTTATAGGCTTCTTTGTAATCAATCAAGTAAGAAAAGGTGTGATTGTAGCCTTGGAAATCAATCAAGTGAGAAAAGGTGTGATTGTAGCCTAGGAAATCAGTTGGGTGAACTTATTGCCCGGGAAATCAAGTATCTCTACCCAGAGGGTTGTGAATCTGGAGTGTTGTACCTCGTGGCCTTGAAATCGAGGGTTGTAATTGTAAAGATTGTTTTTGAAAGGAAATCCATACTTGTGTGCGGGACTGGATGTAGGGTAACTCCGAACTAGTATAAAATCCGGTGTGTTCTTTCCTTTACTGCTTTTACTTTATATTTGCATCTGTGTTTGAATATGTGATCATATCTGTGTTTGAATATTGCATACATTTGTGTTCAAATTAATATAAACTCGAAAAGAATTAGTAATTCCTTAAAACACTATTTACCCCCCCTCTAGTGTTTATACTAGCCTTAAGATCCGTAATCCACATTTCTCACATTTGGTATCAGAGCGAGGTTTTCAAAGTTTCATAATATGAATTTTGAAAAGTTTTCAAAATGGCTACCAACACTGGTACTGCTACTAACACTAGTTCTATTACTACTGGTACTAGTTCATTTGTAGAAGGTCAGTCTACTACCAGACCACCACTTTTTAATGGCAGTAACTATGCATACTGGGCATGTAGGATGAAAATATATTTACAATCTGTAAGTCTAGACACTTGGAATATCACACAGAATGAATATTCTGAACCCACAACTAATTTTGCACAGTGGACTACTGAGCAAAAGACTGTTGCACAGAATAATTCTAAAGCAATGAATATTCTATTTTGTTCACTTGATAGGAATGAATTTAATAGAGTGTCAGTTTGTAAGTCTGCATATGAAATCTGGAAAACTTTGCAAGTTACTCACGAAGGAACAAGCAAAGTTAAACAGACCAAAATTTCCATGCTCACAAATCAGTTTCAATTATTTAAAATGAATTCTAATGAGTCTATTTCAGATATGTATAGTAGATTTCAGGATATTGTGCATTCTCTAATATCCTTGGGGAAGGAATTTTCCGAAGAAGATCAAGTCAGAAAAATCTTAAATTCTCTTACTCTAGAATGGGATCAAAAGACACTTGCAATCGAAGAGGCAAATGACATCAGTACCTTAAAGATAGAAGAATTAATTGGAAATCTAATTTCGTTTGAAGTCCAAATGATCGGGAGAAGAGAAAGCAAAGCATCTGAAAAGAAATCAATGGCATTCAATGAATTAACCGATGGATCGGACTTAAACAACGATAATGATGAAGAGATAGCCTTTATGACCAAGAATTTTCGGAAATTTCTAAAATACAGAAAGATGAATAATCTCAAGAGAAACAACTATAAGAATGCAGGAAATCAGAATGTAGTGCCAAACAATATCAAATGCTTCAACTATGACGAATCAGGCCATATCAAAAGAGACTGTTCGTATCCAAATAATCAAAACCTTCCTATAAACAATGATTCCGTAAAGAAACGAAAACGTGCTTTTACTACTACTCTAGATGACTCGGACTCATCTTCAAGCGATGATGATCAAAAGACAGATAATTCAAATATGTGCTTCACGGCAGTTCACGACTCCAACGAATTCAGAGAAACGGACTCAGAAAAAGGTACACATTTACAATACAATTGATTGAAATTGCATGCTTAGAATTGATTGCTTGATTGATTAATTTTGAATTGGTGTGTTGTTTGAAATTTAAAATTTTATTATTATTTTATTATTTTTATTTTTATTTTTATTAGTATCATAATATCTTATGGAATATACTAATAATATTCCAGATATATACAGACATTAAAAATAATAAGAATATATATATATATATTATAATTCTTATGAAAAATAAATTATAGAATTTCAAAGACACATGTCGACATGTCCGTACCATGATGTCGACATGGGTACAGAATTTGAAATTCAAAATTTGAATTCAAATGGTTGAATATCCCTCCACCTTTTCACTTCATTCAATTCTCTGAAAAGGCATCTTTTGACCAGAGAATATGTCCTTTGAGAATCTATTTATTCACTATCTTTTATCACATCTTTTCACTTTCATTTTCAAATTCAAACTCTCTCTTAAAAACTTCAAGCTCTCTACTCTCTACTCTAATGGCTTCTTCAAGCAACCCTTCCACCATGAGAATTTCCAGAAAGATAAAAGAGCAACTCTTCAATGATCCGGAGGCCATAAAAGCATACATCAATTATGCTAGCTATGGAAAAGTCCATCCCGGAAAGTTTTCTTTATTTCAAGATTTTTCTACTTATGAAATTGATTCTCCTTTTGCAAATAATCATGTTCTCAGTCTTATTGATGCTTCTCAAAATGATTTTGTTTGCTATCCAAATCTTGTTAATTTTTTTTATGCAAATCTTAATCGAGGATTTTATAATGGAAACGATGATGAAATTTGGAGTAGTGTCAAAGGCACTAGAATCGTTTTAAATTGTGATCTTTTGGGTACCATTCTCAATTGCAAGAATACGGGAATGGATCTTTCTAGTTTTAATATTGATGAAAATGATCGTGAGACGTTTCATCATATTTTTGAAGGAAATGATAATTTTGAATTCAAAAATCGAAACTTTCGACCAAAAGTTAGAATTGTCAATCTTCTTTTACAACATATTTTGACCCTAAGATCAGTGAATTTTAACAATCCTACTTCAAAAGTTTGCAAAGTACTTTTTGTTATTTTTGGAAATTATGATGTGAATTGGGCGCAAGTTATTTTGGATTAACTTCGTCCCAAAAATCTTGAAATGGGTGAGAATACTTTGTATCATGGAATCTATCTCCTCGGATTTTTAACTATTTTGGAGTAGATTTCAAAGGAGAAGAATTTGTTTCAAGAAAGGTTTTCAATCACTCAAATATTTCTCTTATGAAAATTCCATTTGTTTTTCAACCGTACGAGACTCTTGCCGAAAAGGAAGAGCGTTTGGCTCATGAAGAGGAGGAAGAGGAAGAAGAAGAAGAAGAAAGGGATGAAATGGAAATAGAAGAAGAAGAAGGTGAAACATCCTTGGAAAGTATTGACTATCCTCCTAATCCAACCAAAAAAACTCTTCTCAATAACCAAAAGACCATTGTTAAGAATCAACGGATTCTTAAACGATCCGTTAGTAAAAAGTTGGATAAAATTTCATCCAAGATGAACAAGTTTATTTCCAAAGTAAGCAAGAAGCTTGGATTATCTTCATCTTCATCATCCTCTAACTAGTTCTATCTTTTCATTTCATGTTGTATTTGTTTAGTTTAATGTTCATGTAGTACTTTATGATTAATCATTGTATCACTCTATTAAGCAATGAAGTTGAATTCCTTTTTCTGTTAACTAGCTTATCTTATCTTCAGAATAAATGTTAGTATATTATATAAATATATATACACACACAATTATTCACAAAATCAAAATAAGCCATCAAAATTCACTGCACCATGTCGACATCCCCCTATGACCATGTCGACATGTACTGGTCAGAAATGACATTTCATTTTAAATTTGAATAACTACCTTATGTCTATTCATTTCAAACGAATTTATACACCTATAAATACCTATTTCTTCCAGAATTCATCACTCAATATTATTTCTTATCTACTTTGTCTATCATTCTTCTCTCAAACTAAAAAAATGGCCAATCCAATTCATAATTTAACCGAAAATCTTGAAGAAACTCTTAATTCTTTCAAGAATATTCTTTCGTTCATTCTTCGTAACCAGCGACACTTAGAGTTGAGTCAAATGCAGATGATCAAGGAGCAAGAAAGGCATTTCGATGCAATACGATGGATGATTTCCTCCCTGCACAAGGATGATAACGAAGTACATCCTCCAGTCTCTCTCACCAATGACAATGAAAATTGGGATGCCATTAAAGCAGACCCTATTTTTGGAGAAGGATGGGTGGAAGTTCCTCGTAATGTTTGATTTGATTGGTTTGTTTGATTTGAATTGTTTGCTTTGATTGATTTGATTTCATTTGTTTTGATTTGATATGGATTGATATTTGGTGTGGATTGATATTTGTTGTACAAAACATGTATACATATGCATTGATATTTATATGATCTTTGATTAATTATCATGTTTATCAATATAATTATCTCTTAATCTATATATTATATACTCCATTGTATAGTTTATTAATGCAGGTACTTTAGTACAAGAATGAGGGGGAGTTATATAGTTTGGAGTTAGTTTTTGTTGATGGCAAAGGGGGAGAAGTATAAAATATAGGATAGTTAGGCATAGATTAAGGGGGAGTTATTAGTTTTAGGGGGAGTCAATAGGATAGAAATAATATTTTATAAACAAAGGTTGTCATCATCAAAATGGGGGAGATTGTTAGTCCTTTAGATGATGGTTTTGATGACAACAGCCTTAGAATAAGATTATAAAATATAAATACTAACATTATAGTTTAGATATATATGTATATGCAGGATTTAACCATGTAGGTATCAAGAATGAAGACTGTACAGTATAGAGATTCAAGATATCAAGATTAAAGACTCATGAGTATCAAGAATATCAAGAATAGCAAGAATAACAAGATTATCAAATAGTACAAGATAAGTATTGAGTCTAGAATTATGTTAAAACTTCATAATAGCACTGAAATCTTCACTCCATATTTCATTTGGGATGGAACCCATTTCTACCTTTTTAGTGGCTTACAAACCCACGACAAGTAGCTTACAAACCTACGACAAGTGGCTTACAAACCCACGAACATCCTGGTTTTGTACAAGTTCTCGAGTCCTGATGTGATGAGATATTCTGCAGGAAGAAGCTTGCAAAACTACTTCAAAATGATTTTCAAAACTGCTTTTCAAAATGTTTTAGCCTTAAAAATTATCTTTTCAAATGATTTTCAAAAAGATTTTTTAGCCTTAAAATATTCTTTGATTTTGTTTTTAAATAAATTCTTGTTTTAAATTTCGTTTGTTTTAAACTATCTTTAATAATAAATTTAATATTTATACTTAGATTTAAATATAAAATTATAGTAAAATTATATATATATATATTATTCTCTATATTTACTTATGTATTTTAACTATAGTTAAGTATATTTATAAAGTTTAAAATAGTTTTAATATAAGATAGATGTAATTTTCAAAGAAAAACAAATCACCAAAATTTCCTTTGGGATGTCGACATACCCAAGATACCCATGTCGACATAGTGGCAGTTGGTTTCAAAAATTTGAATTTCAAAAGAAGTGTCTATTCGTCATAACCTTTCACGAATAGACATGGCTGTTGTTCTTCTATAAATAGGGGATGTTTTCAACGAATTTTCAACAATTTTTTTCTGGTTTTCACTCCTCTTCTTCTTCCACATTTTTTTATATATATTCTTACCATTACTCTGTCGAAATCACCATTGAATTTAACTAGATCATTTCTGGTTTGATTCTCTATCGCCATCTCAACAAGATCCCAGTGCTATTCAGAGTTATAGGCTTCTTTGTAATCAATCAAGTAAGAAAAGGTGTGATTGTAGCCTTGGAAATCAATCAAGTGAGAAAAGGTGTGATTGTAGCCTAGGAAATCAATTGGGTGAACTTGTTGTCTCGGAAATCAAGTATCTCTACCCAGAGGATTGTGAATCTGGAGTGGTGTACCTCGTGGCCTTGAAATCGAGGGTTGTAATTGTAAAGATTGTTTTCGAAAGGAAATCCGTACTAGTGTGCAGGACTGGATATAGGGTAACTCCGAACTAGTATAAAATCCGGTGTGTTCTTTCCTTTACTGCTTTTACTTTATATTTGCATCTGTGTTTGAATCTTTGATCATATTTGTGTCTGAATATTGCATACATTTGTGTTCAAATTAATATAAACTCGAAAAGAATTAGTAATTCCTTAAAACACTATTCATCCCCTCTAGTGTTTATACCAGTCTTAAGATCCGTAATTCACATTTCTCACACTCATAACCCTGTTCTAAGTTAAATTAATTCCCTAACTCGTTATATCCTGGACATTTGTATTTACTTATATGTTGTTTATTCTTGTGTTATATTCTGTTCTCACTCTATTGGATATTTAGAGATAGTCTGACCCGGGTGTTATTTTTCTCTGGTCGGGCCGAGACTTTTCAGGTTACAGGATAAGTTGACCTTTGGATATTTGGGTTAGCAAGAAGATAAACACTTTTGACTTTTTAGTTTGTTTCATTTAGGAAATTTGTGAATATGTTTATAAGATGTACAATTGAGATTAGAGAATTGTTAAACTTGTATAACAATCGAGTTTAGTATTTCATTTTGTAAACTCAAAATTTGCATATGTGTAAGTTGAGATTTATTCCACTGTGATCTGTGACTGTTATTTATATGATATATTGTTCTGATTCTAAGAAATCGGTGTGTCCGTTACTTTGTATTAATACTGAACACGTCAAATGCAGTTCAGATATTAAGTGAAAAGGTATAAATGACGTGTCAATGTTAATATAAAGATATATTTACATTTGATCGTCCTTAACAAGCCGTATTATCCGGATTAATAGACGACATTACTTGTAATATTCTTTGCTAATCTAGTTATTGTGGTGGGGTCGTTACAGTTGGTATCAGAGCTATGTCAAAATATTATAGCATATAATATTACGGATCTGAGACCTAGATGACATAGAGTCATGTCCCTTGGGGTGTATGGTAGATAGTTATATTAATTATCTAATTAGGGATAGGAATATAAAATGATTATCGAGATAATCATTTAGGGGCATAAATTGATTTAATAATTTTAAATTGATAAATTGGAATGTGTGACATTAAATGTAACGACCCGTATTTTTAACTGTTTTAAATTATAGGATTTGATATAATTATTGAATAAAAATGGTTAAAAATAAAATTTAATGAATTATTAGTATTGATTTATCGAGTAATTAAATTGTTTAAATTTATGTTGCAATTACTTAAATAATGGAATTTTGGATTTAATGTGAATGAAAATGGCATCGGAAATTGATTCAAATTTTATATAAATATGAATGAAGGTCATTTAATTTCAAAATTGGATTTAAAATGTGAATAATTAGAATTTAGAAATTTTATATATTAATTGACGAGTAAAAATAGCAATTTTGGCCACTGTCTTGGATTTCGACGAAACCAGTTTCATCGGATCTGTAATAGTGAGTTATTGTATGGTTTCAAGTTTCGTAGAGATCAGACTTGTCGTTTGGCCGTGCGAGCTTGAAACGCGTAGAAATTTAATTTCGAATTTAATTAAAATAATCAACTTTGAAAAGCTATCTTCCACATACGATCGAATTAGGCCTCGGAACTAGTTCCATTTTGTTCAGAATAGGGGTTAAACATTATAAACGCCTGGCGGCATGCTTTGTTTGGAGTTCGTGACTTAGCGGGTCGATCGAATCAGATATTTTCTAATGATTATATATAAAAAATAGATAAATATCACAACACCCACATGTTCAGCCGTACCTACCTCTTCCCTTATTTTCCTCCCCTCTTTTCTAATCGCAAAGTGTATCCATCTCAAATAAAAAAACAGTTGTTCAAAAAAAAGGGGAATCGATCTCAAAAAAAGAAAAGATACTAATCAAAAAAAAAATAAGCAAACGATGGCAGCGGCTCTGGTGGTGTAACGACCCCGAAATTTAATTTAATTTAAATTAATAATTTATTGAATTTTTGAATTAAATAGAGTAATTAAATAAATTTTTGGATAAAAATTTGTAAATTTAATTAGAAAATTAGAGCGAGTTTCCCCGATTTAAAAAAATGAGTGAATTTGAAAATAATAAATATATAGTTATATATTTTGACTTGAGTTTAAATTGTAAATAAATAATTGATAATAATAAATATTAAAATTGATGGTTAATAATAATTTGAAATTATAAATTAAATATAAGATAATAAATATATAAGTAAGATAACATTGCAAAGTAATAAAACAAATAAACATATCTTTGAACCAATGCATAATTAAGTAAAACAAGACAACAAGTATAAGTTGTAAACAAACAAAGTGATCTAGAGCCGACAAACAAAATAATCAAAGCAAATGTATATTCAAACAAGTAAACAATAAAGAACAAACATCTATGTACAAAAGCATGGCCAGGCCAATCTAAAGAAAGAATAAAACAAATATGAACAAGTCAAAGCATCATAAATGCTAGCACCCATTACATCTTCAGCCGAATTGAGAAAAGGTAGACAAAGAAATAAACAAATGAATTTGTACAAACTCATAAATGCAAGTATCTTTAACCCATGACAACATCATCTCAGCCATACCCAATAGTATACATCAAACTCTCTTCATTTTTGTTCGTTCAAACAACTTAGAAAACCCTGAAAAGAAAAATAAAAAAAAAACCAAGCATCTCAGTTAAAACATCAATTGGAACCAAAGTTACAAAACAAAGAAATCCAGAGAATCAAGAAATAAAGGCCTCAGCTTGAAAATACAAGTCTGGTTCAAAGAAAAGGAAGGCTCTGTTCTTTTTCTGGAGACCACGGTGAGTAAACATCAAGTTTAAAATTTTTGAGTTTATTTAAAATCAATAAATTTGATTCATTTATTATATGGTATGAAATTTGTTTGATCTTTGAATATAAATCTGTGAATATTTATGTGATGTTCTGTTGCTTTTCTGGAACTGAGGCAGATTACATAGTTAGTTCAAAAACCATGATTATTCTTATTTAAATCATTGTTAAGCTTTATTTTCTCAATAAAAACAAGGTGTTAAACTCAAATTTAGATTTTTAAAAGCTTGAGTTAAACCATCTTTATAAGATACATCACTGTAATATTGATATGCAGGTAATCACATGATAGTGATTAAAATTCGAATGTTGTAAAATATTAATTCAAGTTTATATTTTGAATTCTGATTGAAATTTATGATTTTTAAAACAAAAACGAAGGATTTTTGTTTCATATTCGAAGAGCAGTTTGGAGTTGAACAAAAGATGCATTTCTTCCTATTTCAAGGGATCGATTCAATTTTAATTGTTGAAACTTGAATTGAAGCAAGGTTAACCATCCATGATTTCGAGAAAAATGTGGAAAAATTTATCTATTGCGTGAATTAGGAGAACGAGGCAAGACTAGGGTTTAATCATTGGGTTTTGTCGTGCTCTGAACAAGGTGATTTTCGTCACCTCTGTTGGACCGAGACGTGCGAAACTTGGGGAAGAGAAGCGTCGATGGTCAGGGAATGCGTGGTCGAAGTCGCGTGGCATCAGATGGTCGAGATGATCGTGGCGTGGCGTTTTTAGATCGTGGGTTGTGTTCCAGTTCCGGGTTGAGATGCTCGATCTCGAAATTGGCTCGAGTTCTTCGAATCTGGGTTATCGAAGGAGTGATGGAGTTGCCGTCGACTTGTAGGTGGTCGGAGTGACGATCGATGGTGGCCGGAGTGGATGTGCACGTGCACGTGCACGTTGGTGATCTGGTTGTGTTGTTAGTGGGGAAGAAGGGAGGAAACTCGAAGTTAACCTCGGGTAAATGGGATCGTGGCTCGAGTGGGTTACCGAGTTCATGTGTGTGAGTTTAACAGCATAACAGGTTTTAACAATTTAAACGAAAACAGGTTTTAAAAATAAAGAAAAACAGGGGACTCGAAGTTAATCTCGGGGAGAGGGGCATTTGGCTTGGGTAAGTACTCAAGTAAGTCTCGGGTAGAAATTTGTTTCAAGTTCAAACCAGATTTTGTCTCTGTAAATTTAAACTGAGTTTTAAATTTTTGACTTAAGGGTTAAAATGAATTCTTAAATCTAAGTGTAAATATGAATTCAAGTTTAGATTTGAATTTAGTTTGGAAATAAATAAAGTTTCAAATTTAAATTGTTTTTAAATGCTTAAAAATGTCTAAGTGTCGAAAAGGAGATTTAAATTTGAAATGAAGGGGTTTTAACCATATTTATAAGTGATAGTTAAATCCTAAATAAAAAGATGAGTTATCTTAAGTAAATGAAGATTTAACACATTGTAATCCATTTATTTATTAAGTTAATTAGTCATGATAATTAATGATTTGTATTCAATTAATTGGTGATTATAAGTCTTAAACTTATTAATTAAGGTTTAAGTTAATAAATGATTGGAAATTTGTTAAAATTGAAATCAAGAACTAATTAATTTATGATTAACTAAAAATAATAATTAATTAATGAAAGTAATTAATAATGGATAATTAATGATTAAAGTTGATAAATCAAACGTTAAGGGTTAATTTCTTTAAAAGAATTAATTAATGTGGTTAACTACTTAGAGTAAATTAATTTGAGGATAATTAGTTAAGTAAAGGACAATTAATTAAATGGTGGAATTAAAATTTAAAGTTAATTGATTTATTATTAATGGTTAATTATTAAATGATTAAAGAATAATTAATCAAAATGATCTGTAATTTATTAATGTTAATTAACCGGAATTAGTAATTTTCATAAGTAATTGAAACTGATTTGGATTACTCAACCAATTAACTGATCTTACGTATAGATGTTTGATATTTTATTACATGCTATGTGATGGATTGATATATCAGTTATGTGATGCGATGCTATGTTATGTTTTGTGCTTAGCTGTGATTTCTGTTTCCTGTGATATATTACTATGTGAATATGAAACCCTTGGCCCGTAAAACGGCATTTGAATTTCGATGCGACAGGGAGTCGGATTCCAGTTGGTTATCCGAAACCCACATCGAATTGTAATTGTGAATCTTTGTGACTGATAAATTTATTTTATCTATGAATCTGTGAATGAAGATAAGCGTTATCGATTATACCGCTTATCGATATATCTGTGATGATTGATGTTGCACTACTGTGTAAAACCCCTGGACTACACTTTTACACACACAAATATGGATTTCACGTGGAAATCGGTTAAGTCACAGATAATTTAAATTTGATGTTTTTGAAATGGAAATTTTAATTTCAATTGATTTTGAAATTAGAAATTTCGGTTTAAAAGTGAAAAAGCTTTTGAAATGGAATTTCAAAGATAAAAGTTATTTTGAATAACTTAATCGAGTTTTGAAAATTTAAATAATTGGATTTGAATTCAAGTTTGAAATTGAATCTTAAGATTTGAAACTAGGAATATAAGGGTTAAACCATTTTAAACGTATATAATTCAAGGACTTTAACCCGTGCAAATAAAATTGGATTTCTCTTAAATGAAAACTGTTTGTTTTCAAATGATAAAAGCTTTCATATATATATATAAGAAATGAAATTCCAATTTAAAGGAATTTCAAGTATGAACTGAAAGATGGTTTTCCAAGTTATAAATGAAATTGAATTCTTTTTGAAAGCTATGAATTGAATCTGTTTATTTTTAACAGATTTAAAATGATGATTTGTTTAAACCATTCGAAATGAAATTGTTTTTGAAAACTATAAGTTGAATCTTTGTTTTAAAGATTTAACGAGTTAATCCAATTGGAAATTGAAGTGTTTTGAAACCTATGAATAGATCTTTATGAAACGAGGTGAACGGTGTGAAATAAATCTTTTTATTTAAAGATTTGAAATGATGATTGGTTTAAACTATTTTGGAAGAAAGAAGTTGAATTATTAAGTTGTGACTTAATTGAAATCCCATATCCATATGTTTTAAATATTACGCTCGTTATTCGGGTTAGCCGGGAAAAGACATTTGTGTCATATAACCCATTCCGAATAGTGATACGTCGTATATGGATGGCATTTGAAGACCGGTGTTGAAGACCGGATATTTACGAAAACGAAAGGACAACTCGTCGAATGTCTCTGCACCGACTGGTCCCCGGTATAGAGATTTTATCACCCTTTGTGATGGGAAGTCCGGACGGGATTGTGAATACCCGGAATTGCAAGGGCTTCGTAAGAAGTGCCTTCGGTTCTGTTCGAACCCGGAACAGACTTGTATGGATACATGTCTGACATTACACTTTGAGATATAAAGCCGATTTCTTTCAAATACATTTCTGTTGGTGGCGGAGAATTTATTCTCTTAGCTTAACACCCTTCTCTGAGACGTATGAGCTCAGAGGTTATGTAGTTGAAATTTATCAGCGATATATCCCAATTTGGTAATGTGGCATGTTGAGTGTTGCTGTGTGATGATCAGTGTTTGATCATTTGCGATATGATCATTTGTTTGATCTTATATCTTTGTGATCATAGGTTGATCATTTGTTTGACCCGAAGCATGGCTTTGTGACAAAGCGTAGCTTTGTGGACGAGACTTCGTCGAGCCTCACATCCCGGAAATGGTCAAAACAGGAAAGATGCAGCAAGGTTCTAGGGAGTAGCGCCCCTTAGTGTATGTCATTCCTTCTGGATAAAGGTGGTATCATGGTATGGAGCCCAGATACTTAACCTCTGTGGTTGCTGCAAGTTTATTACTTTGTGGTTGTTGGAAATCGGGGATCCTCGGGAAGATCGGTGACGATCGGGGGATGGCATACTCGTGTCAGTAGTTACCTATTTTTGCAGAGGTAACCCGGCCTTGTGTTGGCAGAGATCTAACCGTAATGTTAGGTTATTTCTCGGGTCGTCTATTCCAGGGACGTACCCATCGTGGAAAAGGAAGTTCCTTAGCCTGACCATTTGTTGGAAATCCAAACTCCAATACGAACTTGTACGGTATTAGTTGTAGAACCTGCCATTTACTTATGGTGGTCACCACTGTTTAGATGGTAGCTATAGTAGGCATAGTTCGGAATGTCTATGCTGGCTAAGATTTATATTCTACTTTCGAAATGATTTCTACACTATGCACTAATAATAATATCAAAAATGATTTGATTTTTGCATAGTAAGCATCTTTGACTATCATAAGAAGAAATCTCCTCCAATTCTGCGTTTGCATTGTGTGTGTGGTGGGAGGTCTTATGGTAGTTTCATTTTCAAAAAGCATTGCGAATTGACTTTAAAATTCTCTGCTATTTGTTTTAAAGATAAACTGTTTTTGTTGCTCACACCAGTCCCATGACTGATCCGAAGTTTATTTTTTCTTTCCTAAACTCTGGATGCTCAAAATTTTTCTACACGAGCAGTCTAGAGTTTGGTTTTTTCAGATATTCAGATTCAGTAGATTTTCTGGAGCTAGTTCAGTCTTTGGATCGGACTGCACTTTCTTATTCTTGGTGTATCGTTATTGGGAGTTCGAGCTACTGCTGGAGTTCTCTCTTGAAGACTATCTTAGAGTTATTTGTTCCGCTGCTGATGTTAGTTATCTATTTTTCTTTTCCGCTGCTATTTGTTGTATCATATCTCTGATGTATATTGATATTCATTGTATCACTCTGTTGTATCAGATATTGTATATCAATGTATTATTCTTTTTATTCCGCTGTGTTATTTACTTAACTGTGTTATAAGCTCTGGAGAACCAGATTTGGCATTTGAATCTATGGCATTTTGAGTACAAGTGAAGTACGGGTGCCGATTTTCGAAGGCCAACTTTTGGGTCTTTACAGGTGGAGACCCGATTCTCATCGCGATTAGGGATCGCATTCGATGGCGCTTAAGGTTTCAGTTCGAGACCTGGGAGATCACACGCGCACGCGCCCGTGAGGGGAGAGAGAGCGTCGGCGGTGGTGTTGCTGTGGAGGCGATCGATCGGTTGTAAAAAAATGACAGTCTCGTGCGATCAGGGAAGTAGGACGGGAGGGAGCCTGAACAAGCTTGCATTGAGAACGTTGGTTTGTTTTTGATTAGTAAATTAAATTAGTTAATTTAAATGTTAATTAATTATCATGCTAATTAATTCGTAATCTTTGCATACGAGATCCGTTTTGGGACAAAACAAGCTGCGTTGGAATTGTATCGACGAGGGCTTCAGCATGGAGTGGAAGTGACACTCATTAGAAGCTGAAATATTTTTAGTTTCAAATGAAAAGGCGAGTGTTTTACGCTCACGTTTGACTATTTTATTTTTATGTTAATAAATTTTTATCGTTAAGTAATTTGAATTTATTGATTGTTGTTGGATAAATTTAAATTGACATTTAATTGACATCTGAATTTATTGATAGAATTTAAATTGATAGTTAAAATTGAATTAGAATTTAACTCCAAGTAAAATCCCTAATTTATCAATAATTGGTTGATTTTTGTGATTATTGACTGTTTGGATGATGGATGGTGATGGATGAAATTTGATAGATATTTTGGATGTTTGGATGTTTATTTATGTTTAATATATCTTGTTATCATCCTGTATGTTGTTTACAGTGTATAAAACTGGAAATTGAATTATTTTGAATAAATTAAGAAATATGTTGAAATGATATATACCTATGACATTTATTTTGGACTGAAATGATATATATCCATCCTTGAATTAAATTTAAATAATTTATTCACTTGGCCATAGGATAGAAAATTATATACGGACACTGGGTTGATTAAATTAAATGATTTTAAAATTTTGATTTGAAATTATTTAAATGATTTGATTTAAAGAAATAAAAAAATCGAATTTATGGAAATCAAATTATTTTCGAATTTGAGCTCGGAATGTTGAAATTTAAATTTGAAACAAAATTGTTTAAATAATCGAAGTTGAGATTTTTAAGTTATAATCGAAATATGATGTGAATTTCAAAAAAAATTGATTTGTTTTAAAAGATTGGACTTTTATTCGAACTTTGAATATTTCTAAGTAAAAGGTGATATAAAATGATATTTCGAAATTGAGCTTGATTATATTTGAAGATTTAGATTTTAAATTGAATATTGAAGGAAAATTTGATTTAAGCGTTTTGAATTAATATTTTGGAAATCGAACTCGTAATTGATATAAATCGAAACGGTTTAAATTTGGAATTGGAGTTAAAATTAATTTGAGATTTGAATTTTAATTAATTTGAGATTGGAATTTAAATTTATTTGGAATTGGAATTTAAAATTGAATTGGAGTTAAAATTAATTTGGAATTGGCATTGAAATTAATTTGGAATCGAAGTAAAAATCGACTTGAAATCGGAATTGAATCGATTAAATCGAAATGGAAATTGGAACTGATTTGAATTGGAAAATTTAGAAAGTGAACTAGTTTGACTTTAAAATTAGTATTTTTAAATGATTATTTTAGTATAAACGGTTTAAAATATATATTCTTTAAATATTCAAATTATTTTGATTTTCCAAACTATTTTACTATATAAACCATTTTTCTTACTCAAACTATTTACTATTAAACTATTTTAACTATTTAACTATTTTAAAACTATTTAAACTATTTTCTAAAATTCAAACTGGTTAAAGGGTGGAATGTTTATATTTAAATCTTGGATTTGAATGTGAATTGAGTTAAAGTGAATTATAACCAAAACTGTAATTCGAATCAAGTTTTGAAGTGAAATCGATATACTAAGTTGAATTAACATTTGAAATAAAAATATGGTTTTTGAAGCGAATATGATGATTTCGAAATGGATATGGTATATTTTGAGCGAATATGATGATTTCGAAATGGATTTCATTTTGAAGTGAATATGATATTTTGATATCAAAGAGAAATTGTTTTCGAAATATAAATGAATCAACCGGTGTGTAAAATGACGTTTGGTTGTTAAAGAGACCGGGGCCTCTTATTGGCACACTCTCTGTCAATATTGGAACCACTTTGACAACTATGTACGCTGTGGATGATATCCAGAATATAGTGGTCGAATTGGCGACGTTACTGGAATGAAGTAAGAGAATGATAATGGATAGCCTTGACACTCGTGTTATAATTAAAATGACTAAAACATGAGCCTATGTCTAGCTAATGAGGTTAGCTACCTCCGGCGACATTGATCACTCGTATTACTATTATGATTTTTGACTCGATGGGTGCACCTTTTGTTTGGATTGATTGTCACGGTTGGCCACAGATGGGTTACGACCAGCCAGAAAGGGTAAACTGGTAGAATCCTACCTTGGGCATTGCCTCACGTGCCTTGTCATATGTATCCCTATAATAGCCCATTACGACTTTAGTTTAGAACCGTACAAATGTGTTAAGGTGGATCAATGTAAAGCCTTAACGCTATTTTGATATTTATTTTACTGATAGACATTATCTATTATAGCGTATACTATTATATATAAATAGTTAAACGGATCCTTAGGAGATGGAAAATCCCGTAACATCTCTTAAGTTATTGCACTCATATTTTGTGATATTATTTTGGCTTACACAAGAGTATTTTATTCCCGACTCGAGTGTTTTGTCTTTTTATTACGCTCGGGTCAGTCCTGAGTTTTTCAGCGTTTTAAAGATTATTCTCTAGAGGATGAAGACAAAGATTTGGTATATTACTATTATTATTATCCCCTGTATCATTCTATTCTGATGTATCGTTTATTTATCCCTGATGTATAGATATAACTCTGATAAATGTATATAGATTATAATCAAATGTATGATATAAACAGCTTCATGAACTGTTATTTGATTATTATATTTTATCGTTTCGGCTGTGAGATTCCATGTTTGTTTTCTTCTTCTTTTCTTATTTTTCTTATTTGACCCCATTGATTATCTATGTTCCGGATTGTTTAAGTTGGACATGTGTGGATTATTGTCGATTTAAACCTTCCGAAATGTGGGTCGTCACAGTTGGTATCGGAGCCAGGTTTTGCGATAACCTTGGCTTTGTGGGGGTTTGACTCATTAGCGATAGGGTAGTAATACCCTAGAATGAGTCTGTTTGAGTGTATATATATGGGAGACCGTACTTTATTTGTGTTATACATTGTTTTATATTGTGTTTACTTATCTCTTAAGTTATTTATGAATTATGGTCGATGCATGGGACGTCGTATTATCGATAGGGGTTTCTAAACACTTAAACGAGGCAAGTCGACAT
The DNA here is from genome assembly GCA_030737815.1 of Allium fistulosum. Classification (NCBI taxonomy): domain Eukaryota; kingdom Viridiplantae; phylum Streptophyta; class Magnoliopsida; order Asparagales; family Amaryllidaceae; genus Allium; species Allium fistulosum. Next base: position 908,915,998 of record CM060903.1, read on the forward strand.
AATATCATTTTAAAATAGGGTAAATGAAATAATTTTACCTAAGTATATTATATATATATAATGATAATTTTAAACGAAATTGTTGTTAGGCAATGATAATATTTAATTATTTTCGATTATTTGTTGAATTAAAGATAAAACGAATACTTAACGAATTTTATTTTATGAAGTATTTGATAATTAAATTGAATTGAAATATAATTGCAATAAGAATCAGTTAAAATGACCAAGTTGTAAACTAATGAAATATTTTGGTAAATAAGTTAAGGGAATTTGTATAAGTATATTTATAATATAGCTTATATATAGAAATGATTTTTAAAATTGAGAATTTTGGAATTAAAAATCTGTTTTGTTTTCAAAATGTTTTTCGACGACTTTACAAATTAATAAAAGTATTATTTGAAAGAGTTTTGACGAGAAAAATATTTTGAAAAGATTTTTGAAGAAATAAAAGCATTAAACTCGCTTGGTCACTGTGAAATAATTCTGGGGACGACTATAGCATCGCTAGTATTCATTTCCGGGTTTCTGGATGAGAATTGCTACCGGAAGAAATTTATTTTCGATTAAAACAAGTTTTGATTGTGAAAAGAAATTGTTCTAAGTATGATTTATTAAATTTATGAAATAGTTTTAAACTTATAAATTTAAATAGTATGGATGAGAAATAAATTTGTAAATTATAAATTTGAATGGGAAAAATAAAACAAAATTTAATTTGGTTGAATATTTTGATTAAGCAAATAAAAGAAATTTGAATTTGAGATACGAAATGAAATGATTGACTTAGGAATGTTAACTTAAACGGAGTTAGTGAAATTAAGTAAATAAAATGAAGTCTAACTCAAGAAACTTAAATAAAATGAAATGTATTTGAAATGAATTAGATAAATTGAAAATTTAAATGAATAAATTGTATAATTTATAGATTTGAGGATATTAAGCTAAAAACAAATTTTAAATTTGGTTGAATGTGAATGATAGAAGAAAAAAGTTATTAGCATTAAAAGTCAGCTCACCCCTTTGTAAATTCTTGGGTCTGCTCTTGCTTTCAATAACATAAATACCTTATCTAGCAGTTAAATAGTGTAGCACTTCAAAATCTACGGACCTTTAGTCATTGTAGTGTTGAAGCTTTGCCTGGAACAAATTCACTGAGATATTGTATATTGGATGCTCCTATTTTCTAGTATTTGTTTTGTGCGATGTGACTTTTGCATAGGTAATAGCTGCTTGCTTATTATGTTATTTGTGAATGCTGAGTAAACCAAGTGCAGCTTGGTTTGGCCATTGCACTAAATTTTTATTACAAAAGATGTAACAATGAATTTCAAATCTGAACTTTTAGTTTCCCAACTTTTTGGCAGGTTAAATTTATGATCCGTACTAGCATTTCTTTGTAGGAAACAACTTAGATTTATGTGATGTCTGTTAACATTGATATGAATTGGAGCTAGGAATTATTGTTCAGGCTACCTTTCTAGTCTGAAATACAGTAGTAACAGAAGAAGAAAAAAGATGGTGCTTGAAATTCTTCCTAATGAAATTTGTAGAATTTGGATGAAAATCCATCAAGTCCAGAACTTCAGCTTCCTCAATAAAAATAAAAGCTTCCTTTGTCTCATTTAGATATATAGCAGTAGATAAGAATCTCCGTCCTTCTTTATTAATGATATTTTTGGTTGAACAGGTAGGGAAAATCCCACTCATTTAGCAATTAAATAGATGGTAGTAATAATAAATAGCTTGGTTGATAATCCGAACTTGATCATAAATAAGATTGCCCGTAGGATCCAAAAATGCGTGAATTCTAATTTGACGTTCCTGACAGACATCTTAGCATTAAAGAATGATAGGGAAATGTTTTGCGATAAACGTACAGCTATAGTTTTATATAAAATTTTGACACTGTGTACTGTTTAATGTTATAAATCAATATATAATTATATAAATATCTACAAAATATTGATACTTATTAATATGTAAAATTCACAATGTTGTTTTGCTTTGATGCTTTCATTAAATACTGTATACGCATTGCCAACATTATTTTAATAATAACAGGAAATTTAATAATGGAATTTAAGAAAGTAAACTAATGATGAAATCATGGTGAAATGAAAAAGAAAACTTTTCAATTTTGACAGTAAAATGTGGCATGTTTGCTGATTGTCATTGAGTTTAGTGTTAGGTTTAAATGTGTTTTAAATTATAATACTATGATCATGTTTAACTTCAGGATCTAGGTGACATAGCTCATAACTTGTTGGTAATAGTTTTATATGTTTTCTAAGTTTTATACATGAGAAGGTTATGTGTTGTTGTTAAGTGTGGGTTCATTAAATTATACTTCTAATGATTTTTGCATTATTTCTTTATACCAAATGAATTAGGAAAAAAAAGAGAAGAGAATTAGTACCTGATATGTAGATATACTGGTGATAATTTATATGTTTCTAAATGAAGTGTATAAATTAATAATTGACATTGGATAATGAAATTTCACATAGTTTTAATAAATTAGATGACTATTATTTGTTTGGACGATTTCTTTGGTTGAAAATCATTGTTTTAACCGTTTTGATTGCATATGATTGTTGCATGTTGCGTATTTGTGCTTGTATTTATTGTTTGGATTCAAAAATCCATGTTATATGGTTATATTAGACTTATACATGCTTCCATATCTTTATATGCAACTAATATCTTAATTTGAGTTGAGATAGGTACATACGAAGACTGTTTGGACGTATACAAGAATTTACAAGCTTTTGCTTGCTTAATACGAGCGAACTCGCTCGTATTATAAATAATAAGGTACGTATCTCGGATTACATATCGCGATTTTATATTTTTGCCCTTCAGGATGCCTCATCATTGGGATGAGATGTATATTTAATATCTATTTGGTATATTTGTGTTATATATTGATATTGTAAATTTTTCCGATCGAGCCGCTCAAAGAAGACTCTACCGAAATTTTTCGTAAATCCGGGAGTTAGAAAAATTGTAAAGTTTTAAAAAAATTTATAACTTGTTTTTCTATATAAATTATATTTTCCATAAAATCGATATCGGAATGGCTTAGTAGAAGCGTAGTAATAGTTTTGCAAATAAGATGATTATGTTTTATAAGTAAATTATTTCGAGAAAATATGTCAAGTGTTAAATTCTGTACTTAACGCCTTTTCAAGGACGAACAGTTTTGAGTGGGGGAGTATGTAACGACCCGTATTTTTAACTGTTTTAAATTATAGGATTTGATATAATTATTGAATAAAAATGGTTTAAAATAAAATTTAATGAATTATTAGTATTGATGTGTCGGGTAATTAAATTGTTTAAATTTATGTTGCAATTATTTAAATAATGGAATTCTAGATTTAATGTGAATGAAAATGGCATTGGAAATTGATTCAAATTTTATATAAATATGAATGAAGATAATTTACTTTCAAAATTGGATTTAAAATGTGAATAATTAGAATTTGGAAATTTTATATATCAATTGACGAGTAAAAATAGCAATTTTGGCCACTGTATCGGATGTCGACGAAACCAGTTTCATCGGATCCGTAATGGTGAGTTATTATATGGTTTCAAGTTTCGTAGTGATCGGACTTGTCATTTGGCCGTGCGAGCTTGAAACGCGTAGAAATTTAATTTCGAATTTAATTAAAATAATCAACTTTGAAAAGCTATCTTCCACATACGATCGAATTAGGCCTCAAAACTAGTTCCATTTTGTTCGGAATAGGGTTTAAGCATTATAAACGCCTGGTGGCATGCTTTGTTTGGAGTTCGTGACTTAGCGGGTCGATCGAATCAGATAGTTTCTAATGATTATATAAAAAAATAGATAAATATCTCAACGCCCACATGTTCAGCCGTACCTACCTCTTCCCTTCTTTTCCTCCCCTCTTTTCTAATCGCAAATCATATTCATCTCAAATAAAAAAAACGGTTGTTCAATAAAACGGGGGGAATCGATCTCGAAAAAAAGAAAAGAGATTAATCGAAAAAAAACAAAACAAAACACGCAAACGATGGCGGCGGCTCTGGTGGAGACGTGATTCTCATCGCGATTAGAGATTGCGTTTGATGGCGTTTAAGGTTTCGGTTCGAGACCTGGGAGATCGCTCGTGCACGCGCGCGCGAGGGGAGAGAGAGCGTCGACGGTGGTGTTGTTGTGGAGGTGATCGATGGTTGTAAAAAAAGATGATAGTCGCGTGCGATCTGGGAAGTAGGACGGGAGGGAGCCTAAACGAGCTTGCATTGAGAACGTTGGTTTGTTTTTTTAGTAAATTAAATTAGTTAATTTAAATGTTAATTAATTGTTATGCTAATTAATTCCTAATCTTTGCATACGAGACCCGTTTTGGGACAAAACAATCTGCGTTGGAATTGTATCGACGAGGGCTTCAGCATGGAGTGAAAGTGACACTCATTTGAAGCTGAAATATTTTCAGTTTCAAATGAAAAGGTGAGTGTTTTACGCTCACGTTTGACCATTTTATTTTTATGTTAATAAATTTTTTATCGTGAAGTAATTTGAATTTATTGATTGTTGTTGGATAAATTTAAATTGACATTTAATTGATATCTGAATTTATTGATAAAATTTAAATTGATAGTTAAAATTGAATTAGAATTTAACTGCTAGTAAAATCCCCAATTTATCGATAATTGGTTGATTTTTGTGATTATTGACTGTTTGGATGATGGATGGTGATGGATGAAATTTGATTGATATTTTGGATGTTTGGATGCTTATTTATGTTTAATATATCCTGTTATCATCCTATATGTTGTTTACAGTGTATAAAACTGTAAATTGAATTTCGAATAAATTAAGAAATAGGTTAAAATGATATATACCTATGACATTTATTTTGGATTGAAATGATATATATCCATCCCTGAATTAAATTTAAATAGTTTATTACTTGGCCATATGATAGAGTTTTATATACGGACACCGGGTTGGTTAAATTAAATGATTTTAAATTTTTGATTTGAAATTATTTAAATGATTTGATTTAAAGAAATAAACAAATCGAATTTACGAAAATCGAATTATTTTCGAATTTGAGCTCGGAATGTTGAAATTTAAATTTGAAACAAAATTGTTTAAATAATCGAAGTTGAGATTTTTAAGTTATAATCGAAGTTGAGATTTTTAAGTTATAATCGAAATATGATGTGAATTTCAAAAAAATTGATTTGTTTTAAAAGATTGGACTTTTATTCGAACTTTGAATATTCTACGTAAAAGGTGATATAAAATGATATTTCGAACTTGAGCTCGGAATTTAATTATATTTGAAGATTTGGATTTTAAATTGAATATTGAAGGAAAATTTGATTTAAGCGTTTTGAATTGATATTTTGGAAATCGAACTCGTAATTGATATAAATCGAAACGGTTTAAATTTGGAATTGGAGTTAAAATTAATTTGAGATTGGAATTAAAATTAATTTGAGATTGAAATTTAAATTTATTTGGAATTGGAATTTTAAATTAAATTGGATTGGAGTTGAAATTAATTTGGAATTGGCATTGAAATTAATTTGGAATCGAAGTAAAATTCGACTTGAAATCGGAATTGAATCGATTAAATCGAAATGGTGATAGGAACTGATTTGAATAGGAAAATTTGGAAAGTGAACTTGTTTGACTTTAAAATTAATATTTTTTAAATGATTAATTTTGTATAAACGGTTTAAAATCTATATTCTTTAGATATTAAAATTATTTTGATTTTCCAAACTATTTTACTATATAAACCATTTTTATTACTCAAACTATTTACTATTAAACTATTTTAACTATTTTAAAACTATTTAAACTATTTTCTAAAATTTAAACCGGTCAAAGGGTGGAATGTTTATATTTAAATCTTGGATTTGTATGCGAATTGAGTTTAAGTGAATTATAACCAAAACTGTATTTCGAATCAAGTTTTGAAGTGAAATCGATATATTGAGTTGAATTAACATTTGAAGCAAAAATATGGTTTTTGAAGCGAATATGATGATTTCGAAATGGATATGGTATATTTTGAGCGAATATGATGATTTCGAAATGGATTTGATTTTGAAGCGAATGTGATATTTTGATATCAAGTACGAATTGTTTTCGAAATATAAAAGAACCAACCGATGTGTAAAATGACGTTTGGTTGTTAAAGAGACCGGTGCCTCTTATTGGCATACTCTCTGTCAATATTGGAACCACTTTGACAACTGTGTATGCGGTGGATGATATCTAGAATGTAGTGGTTGAATTGGCGATGTAACTGGAATGAAGTAAGATAACGATAATGGATAGCCTTGACACTTGTGTCATAATTAAAATGACTAAAACAGAAGCCTATGTCTAGCCAATGAGGTTAGCTACCTCTAGCGACGTTGATCACTCGTATTACTATTGTGATTTTTGACTCGATGGGTGCACCTTTTGTTTGGATTGATTGTCGCGGTCGGCCACGGATGGGTTATGACCAGCCAGAAAAGGTAAACCGGTAGAATCCTACCATGTGCATTGCCTCACATGCCTTGTCATATTTGTCTCTATAGGAGCCCATTACGACTTTGGTTTAGAACCATACAAATGTGTTAAGGTGGATCAATGTAAAGCCTTAACGCTATTCTGATATTTATTTTACTGATAGACATTATCTATTATAGCGTATACTATTATATATAAATAGTTAAACGTATCCTTAGGAGATGGAAAATACCATAACATCTCTTAAGTTATTGCACTCATATTTTGTGATATTGATTTGTCTTACATAAGAGTATTTTTGTCCTGACTCGAGTGTTTTGTCTTTTCATTACGCTCGGGTCAGTCCTGAGTTTTTCAGCGTATTGAAGATTATTCTCTGGAGGACGAAGACAAAGATTTGGTATATTACTATTATTATTATCCCCTGTATCATGCTATTCTGATGTATCTTTTATTTATCCCTGATGTATAGATATAACTCTGATAAATGTGTACAGATTATAATCAAATGTATGATATAAACAGCTTCATGAACTGTTATTTGATTATTTTATTTTATCGTTTCCGCTGTGAGATTCTGTGTTTGTTTTCTTCTTCTTTTCTTATTTTTCTTATTTAACCCCATTGATTATCTATGTTCTGGATTGTTTAAGTTGGAAATGTGTGGATTATTGTCGATTTAAACCTTCCGAAATGTGGGTCGTCACATTAAAACTTTTGGAAATTAACGAGTAAAATATTTTAGAGTTTAGAAAATTTTGGAATTAAACTGGAATGAATTAAATTAAGTGAACTATTTTCTTTAGTAGAAAATTTGGGAAATTTGAGTAAATAAGTTTAATATTTAAATGATCTAGGAATAATCAGAGTTGCGCAGCGGAATTTCAGACATTGAATTGTTCCGCTGTAAGGGATGATGTATGTTTTGGTTGATTGGTTGCTAGGAATTGATTACTTAGTTGCATTTATTTAAAATTAGATGCATGGATGTTAGTGATAATAAAATAAATGCGTCTAAACTTGTAATTATTTATTGTGTTAACTTATCTCGACGTTGTTTAACGATCCCGATCGATATGTGGACGTCATGTTATCGATAGGGGTTCCTAAACATCGAACGTGACATTTTGACATAAGTAATAATTAAACTTGGAAATTTAAGTATGAATTTCATTCGTTATGGAATACTATGATGTCAATCTAACAAAAGTGGAATATCATGAATTGTTAATATCTCCTATATGGTATGAATTTGATATTAAATACTAATATGAATTTTTGAGATAGGTGCAGATATCTAAAGTTAAGTAGATATCGTTTAAAAGATTATAAATTGTTTGCTTAAGGAATATTAGCGGACTCGCTAATATTTCAAATATAAGATACGTATCTCGAATTACATATCGCTTTTTTGTTTTTCCCTACGGGATGCCTCATCGTTGAGATGAGATATATATTATGTAATTATATACCAATTGTAAATATTTGAAACGCTAGCCGCGTAAAGGAGACGCTGGCGAAATTTTCTGAAAATTTAGGCGTTAGAAATTTTTTGAGAAATTTTTGAAAATTGTGATAACTAAAAGAACCTTTTTATTTATTTTTAGCATTATAATTTGGAGTGGTATTAATTGAATGTTTTGGAAATGAAATTAGAGACCAGTTAACAAATAATTGTTTTAAAAGGGAATTTATATTATGGATTTCTTTCATTAAGGAAATTGCGGGGACACAATTTCTTTAAGGGAGAAGTTTGTAACAACCCTGATTATTCAGTGTTGTTAATTTAAATTTAATAAAGATTTAAACTTGTAATTTTAATGAGAAATTGGATTTCTCATTTATTGAAGTAGATTTGAATACTAAATGTTTTATTTAAATAATAATTGGAAATGCAAATTATGGAATTCATTAATGTTAAATTCTTGTTTTAAGACTTGTTATATAACGTGTTAGTGTTTTCTAGATATGGTGTAATTCTATTTAATAAGAAAATGAGGATTTTTAAAGTTAAAATTAATTTATTTGTTAAGTTGTCATATTACAGAAAATGCAAAATATCATGTTTTCAATAAGGAAAATATGGGTTTATAAATTATAAAAAATTATGTTTTATTAATTAATCATGAATATTAGGTGATGAACTTAATTTTAGTATATTAACTTGAATTTTTCTACGTCGAATTGAATAAGTTATTAGTGTTTTAATAAGATAGAAAATGAGAAATTATGTAAGTGTTTTATTGTTCTAATTAACTAATGGGTTTGGGCTTAGGATGATTTCAGCCCACTTAAGAATAAGGTGGATTTCTTTCTTCTGCATTTAGATAATGAACATCACATTTATTTTTTTTCTTTATAGTAAACAGAAGCTCTTCTTCCTCTTGTTTTGTAAATCCTATTTCTCTAAAAATCAAAATTTTAAAATCCAATAAATTCCAGAAAATTAAGAGAAAATCAAAGGTAAGTTGTCCTAACTCTAATTCACTATTTAGACAAGTTGATTTTCAGCATCTAATAGGTTTTGATTATTATTGTTCTTCCTTTGTTTTGAGACAAATTGTTAGGGGTTTTTTGAAATTGAATGCAAGATTGGTAAGAATGGTTGTAGCAAGCTAAGGAAGAAAGGTGGGTAATCTCACAACTATCTCTATTTTAATTTTTAGATGTATAAATACAAGTATATTGCTTGCATATGTGGATGTGATTATTTATGCACTTGTTGTTGTGGTTATTTTGACTTTGATGAATGTTATTAATGAGCGTATAACTGAACCATAACACATAAGGTCTAAAAGAAAGATTTATTATGTTAGTGAAAATGTGAAATTTACAAATCGATAGCTGAAAATTATTTATAGAAATTGTTGTAGTAAAACGATGATATTTTAGTGTGAAATGATCTGATTTGACTCAATCTATTTATGGTAGAATCTTCTTTTAATAGGCTACAAGTTCCCTTATGAGAATTTTTCAAAATATTGCACTTAAAAGGGTCTAAATTGAGTTTGAAACTGAAGTAATAACACAGCCATATCAAATTTTCTGATTTGATACCTGATAGTAAAATGACCATAACATTTTAACCGTAAAACCAAATTGTGCAAAAAAAATGGTGGAATGCTGAGACTTTAAGGAACAACTTTCATGTTGTTAGCTTTTGAAAATTCTGTGAGTTAAAGGGTCGAAATTGCGTTTTAAAACTAGAATTCGTGACTGAGTTGTAACTGGTGGAGCGTTTGAAATGACCGGTGCATTCCCGACCCATTTCTTGAACTGTGTGTGTGTTGTTGTGTTTGTAGTGTTGTGCCCAGGTGTTGGAGTGATTGTTTTGGTCATTGGTTATATATAAATATATATTTACAATAATAAATTTGTATTGTAAGTTTGAGTTGGAATATAGTTAAGAGTTAGAATTCAACGGAGTTAATTCATGACTAAAATCTTGTGATAACCTAATATTTAGTCATGATGAATTCTAATGTGTTTGTGGATTTTGAATCGTTTTGTTCAAAACTTTGGAATCAAATAAATATATCTATTTATTTATATTGAAATATATTTAGTTATAAATACCAATAATTTTGTAAGAGAGTTTATTAAAGCTATACATATTAAACTTATTGTATAAATTGATCTAATCTCTTTTATAAATGGTTTTATCAAGTAGTTATATTTATATTAAGTATTATTGGTATAAATAGTTATGGAATTGGAAATATGTTTTGTGAAATATAAATTAAATTTATCTTTAAATAAAATGGTTATAAGATTTAGAAACATAGTTTGAAGTATGAACTTAAGTTGTTTTATACTAGTGTATAAATACTAATTTGGACATTTCTAAGAGTAATAAATACGGTTTTAGAGAATAAGTGATCACTTATATATATATATATGGTTTTAAAATATGATTCATGAACAATACAACTTTATGGAAATTTAAGTATCAATATGGTTTCGGAAAATGAAAAATCTTAGTTCATAAAATAAATACAATTAGAACAATTTGGAATAACGGAAAATTTTAATAAGTGACAAATTAAATAAATGTTTTGAGAACCTTAATTCTATTATTTGGAAAGTACTAATAATCGACTTAGTGTTATCGATTGGTTTAAATGTGTAACGACCTAAAATTTTCAACCATTCGCATCCAAACATGTCGGACTTGAATTGCTCAAAATATCAGATTGTTAATTTAAATTTGGCAAAACTCAGCATATACAGTAAATAAATAATCATAGAGTCACAGACACAGAGTAATATAACAATAATGCAGCGGAAACAAAAGAATAGTAGTTCATGAAGCTACTATATATATAACAGAGTTAAATATGATACAACAGAGGTCTCAAATACATAGATGTCTCAATGCAATAGTCAAAAACAAGATCAGAATACATCACTGGAATCAACTGAATAACTAAAAGTAGAATCGATAGATAGCTGGATCTCCAAGCAAAGCTCCAACTCCAAAGGTGAGTCTCAAATGCTGTATCACTCAGTCTGACCCGAGCGTAAAGCAAAACACAAAACACTCGAGTCAGGATTAACATTCTTATATCAATAAATCCAACTCAAGTGAAATATCAACTGAAATACAAGTAACTCAAAGGATGTTTGGGATAACCATCCTCTAAGGATCCGTTAAACTATCTACTATGTAGTAATATACACTATTATAATAATGTCTAAAGTAAAGTAAACTATTTAAAAATAGCATTAAGGCGTTACCCATATCCCCCTTAACACATTTTATAGTGCCAATAGTCTATACAGTACCATAATACCTCCAGATCGGGAGGCTACCAGAGGATACTCCATAGGTACGACATAAATCAAACTCATAGTAAGGCTCGCTAGGGTAGGTGACACGGCACAACTAGGCAATGCCAAGGTAGATATACCAATTACACTTTCGGGCCGATGGTAACACATAGCAGCCACTACCGCCCACCTCGAGACACACTCCCAAAATCCGAAGGTGCGCACCAAATCAATCATAAAGTAATGAATGGCATACGATGGAGTGTGTCCGATCAGAGGTGCTACCTCATTAGCCCATCAATTGCTCCTATTTTAGCCACCTTATGCCAACTCACGGGAGTTGGGTCTACGTATATACCTCATATAGGATCGTCGCCACCATCCTACTTCATTCCATAATCTCCACCGCGTACACAGTTGTTAAAGTGGTTTTCGGTATCGACAGAGAGTATGCCCATATCCGATCCCGGTCTCTTTAACAACCAAACGTTATTATAACACCGTGGGCATTTCAAAATAGTTTATACTTCAAAACCAAAATATCATTTCCATTTCAAAACCATATCAATACGATATCATTTTCACTTCAATATATCCAAAATCATATCACTTTCCAAAGTTATAACACTTTCGAAATCATAAGTCTTTTAAAATCAAAACACTTTGGAAATCAAAACCTTGAAATTTATAACACTTTGAAATCATAGCTTTGAAACCATAACATTTTGGAATCCATAACACTTTACTCTTAACAGTTTAGATATTAAAATTAGTATATATAATAAAATAGTTTATAAAATAAAAATAGTTTATATTAAATAGTTATAAGTTAAAAATAGTTTATAATAAAATAATTTATATTGAAAATGATTTATATTAAAATAGTTTATGATAAAATAATTTATAAAGTAAAATATAAATAGTTTTGGATATAGTTTGAAAATACTTTATATAAAAATAGCTTCCTCAAATTTCACAAATCGATTCAAATCAACTCAAATTCCAAAATTCAAATTTAATCAAATCGTCAATTTTAATTCGATTCAGTTTCTAAATAAACCATTTCAAATTATCGATTTCAAATACATATTTAAACCATAAAATAAGCCATTTCAATTTCAATATATTTCAAAGCTTTAAATATTCAACATTTCAAACTAAATTCGATAATTTCATATATATATATATATATATATATATCAAATTCACTTTACTATTATTTTAATTTTGAAATATTCTCTTAATAAATCCAATATCATTTAAACAAACCCCAAATTACAATAAACTAAACATTTCCTTTAATTTATTTAAACTTGAAATATTCATTTAAATCACTTTAAATCAAAAATCAAGTTATAAAATCATATCTTTAGAATTTCAAATTTAATAAATTTCAAATCAAACTTATTTAAGTAAAATTCTTAAATAAATATAATTTCAAATCAATTTAAAATTTATCTTTCCAACCCGAGTCATTATAAACTCTATATTTGAAAATATATATTTTAAATAAATACTTAAACATATTATATATCAACTTTATTAAATTAACTTTAATAAATCTTTAAAATCAATATTTATTAAAACCATATATTTCTTTTCAAAACCATAGAAATCATTTTCAAAATATTTATATATAGACCAACGGTGTCTGTATATAATTTTCTATCCTATGGTCAAGTGATATGGATATTTATCATTTCAATCTGGAATTTAAATATATATACGGGTATATATCTTTTCAACCCGCAATCCCAAATTCAATTCAAATGAAAATCGCTTGGGTTTATCCTTTCAACCCATAACGATTTTCTCCTATTCTACAGATCGTTCGGGTATGTATCATTTCAACCCATAGTGAATTCTATACTAACAGGGAACTTGCAGTGTGATAACAAATAGGATAATAATATAACAGACATATATCATTAAAGTCAGATGTCACAGGTGAACAGATATAAAAGCATATATACAGCAATGTAAATACTAACAACAACATATTTCAATTGTCGTTTCAATTGAAATCAAATTTAATAAATATAAGAACATTAATTGTGAGTGATTGCTCACCTTTTCGAGGCTAGAGATGAACGAGACTGAGATGAGTTACGAATCCAAGCACAAATTCCGAAGCAAAACTAGATTGGTACGAGTTCAATGAACAAAGCTGATAAGTAGGAATAGACATAATCAAATCAGAACTGGATCGATGAAGATAATTGGTATAAGTGAACATTTATATAAAACATATATATATGAATCAAAGTATTTATGAATATACAAGATCATTATTAAATTCAAACCTATATATTTTGAAAACCAAACACATATAAAGTCTATGTCTATAACTGATATATACCATATATCAGTATTTATCATAAGCAATACAAACTTACTTATTATTATATTTACACTTAACTAAATCATACATAATATGTAGAAACTTACCTAAACAGCCAACAGATATAACTTAATATATATATATATCTCATAAAATAAAACATTTTAAATATCATAAATATACTTCACATATATATATGGGTAGTACTGTAAACTAATATATATACATATAAGACCAAAATCTAAGATATAAACAAGTTTAATATATATACACATTATACTGTTTCACAGCAAAGCCCAAGACATATATTTATACATAAACCGACTCTATATAAGACAAATATACCTTCAAATTATACTTTTAAAAGTGTATATATTTTACAGTATTTACAAATCTATATTAAAGTGCTAAGTTTAAATAAGAACCATAGTATAATATCACTATACCCATAAACATGCTATATATTAAATCTGAACACATAATATATCTCATATAAATATATACATAGATATATATATAGTAGTTACCAAATTATATATATACTGAACCACCCTAAACTTTCCTTCCAGCAATGCAAAAACAGAAAGCAAAACAAATATAGGTCTCTGCTCAAACTTACAGTATACATATAACATTCAAACCCAATAACTTACAGTAATATATATAACAAGTATACTACCTATAAAGCACGTATAAACATATATATATATTATATATATATAAATATATAAACAACTTGTGTAACTGCTTTGTAATATAATTTGGAACAGATCAATGTAACAACACTTTGTCACAATGTATATTATATACCCTTAACATATTATGTAATACTATACAATATAAAGGAGCTGCTGTGATTATATATATACTTCTCAAACATACATATCACTGAAAATATGCAAATATGAACATATACATAGAATATTTATAAAATATAGTATGACTCATATAAACAATTATAAAATAGATTACTTATAGGAATATATATACTAACATAAGCCCTTTATATTTTAAAACGCGTACAAAATTTTTATTGTATATACATTAAAATAAACATACATATATAAACTATACAATATATCCAAATATAAGTTATATAATAACACTAACAAAAGGTCAGAGAAAATCAAAACATTAAGCAATAGTATGCGAGCAGCTTGAAAAGGAACACTGCTTACCCAATTTTCCAAAGTCTTGGTTGCTCGGCTAAGGAGCAAGGCGGCAGTGGTTCAGGTTGTCGGGTTTGAGGTGGTGCAAGGGTGGACGCAGGCCGGAGAGGCACAAGAGGAGGAAGGACGAGGTCGGGTTTTGCTGCGTGTGGGTCGGCTCGTCGGGAAACGGAGCTGCTGCGTGTCCAAGCTAGAGAGGAGGCGAGGTAGCTTGACTGCTGACGCTTGCTAAGGAGACACAGTGAGCGTTTGGTTGGGGCGATGTGAAGGGGCAGAGGGCCAGTTTCTTGGTTCAGATTGAAGATAACAGAGGAAGAAGGGGAGAAGGTGAACGGGTTTGTACAGTATACAAATGAAATCCCAAAAGCAACAAAGCACCGGACCACATATAATTTGAAGGCTGGAAACCAATGCGTTGATTTTCAAGAAATAATAAAAGCTGATAACAGATCGTTTCATCAGTTAGATAGAATATGAAGGGACCAGAAGTCCAAAAGGTTTAAATTTGATACCGATACGATTAAATCGCTTCACAGATTTCGCTGTGCACTGGTCGTCGAAATTAACAATTGAATATACTGTGGAGATCAGCACGATGATACGATCGAAATGGTATACAGATATCAGTGGTACGATTATCCGATCAAAAGTCGATATTGGTACCGAAATGCTGCTAAAATGTCAGAAATAAGATGAACGGAGCAATAGAAGTCCAAATTTAAAGAAACGAAATATGACGTCTCACTCAGAAGATGATTTACAAATTTTCTGTATAAAAATATTCAGGTTTGGAAAACATTTTATTATCATCAATTTTAACTGATTTAAATTGGAATTGAATTACACAAGAAAATAAATTTCAATATTATCACATGAAAATTTACCAGTTGCTATGTTAAAATAGACATATTCCAAATATTAAATTTTTATTTCAAAATTCGATTATTTATAATTTCACAAAAATTCAATTAATTAAATAAATAAAACCACTAAAATTTATGGGTCGTTACAAAACGCTTTTGAATCACGCTTCGTCGAATATGGCATAACCCATTGAATAGAATGTTTGAGTGGAATATATTAACCCATTAGCGAATACTCGAATTCCATCGGGTAGTATGGGATGGCTTGGTTAAATTCTTATGATTGTATTTGGGAAAGTACTTAGCACTTTAGAGTTGTATTCTCTTCTGGTGTGCGATAAGTGGTTGTTAGATCTTTAAGAGAATGTAGTTCAGGTTTTCCAGTGGTATCCGCAATAAGTGATATTTACTAGCTTTTAGTAAATACTTGGATTTCACCATATGGTATGGGACGTATTGGTTAAATCGTAGTAATTACAGAAGGCGATAGTATTTGGAACTTTAGAGTTTACTCTCTTTTGGTGTGCGGCAAGTGGCTACTAATCCTTAAGAAGTTACTCCTAGATTTCTTTTCAAGTGTAATAATCTAAAATAAATCTGAAAGATTTAGTCATGGCTGCTATCCTTGAGATCGTCTTGTGATCCTGTGATTCCCGTTCTGTGTACGATCCTCGGTATTGGATCGGTTCGTGTGATACCAAATTGTTTGTTTGTTTGCTACGATTTTGTGTACGATCATTATGATCATTTTGATTAAGATCTCTTGGATTCTGGATATTTGAATTCTATGACTATTCTATGTTCGTGAAATAAATATATATTCTTGTGTCTTGAGTTAGTGAAATAAATATATATTCTTGTGTCTTGTGGTTGTGAAATAAATATATACTTGTGTCTTATGTTCGTGAAATAAATATATATTCTTGTGTCTTGTGTTGGATGCTAAATTAAGTTAATTCTATTACTCTATGTTTAGCGACCAGTTCGTGTATGTGAGTTAAATTTATAACCTTGTTCTGAGTTAAATTAATTCCCTAACTCATATATCCTGGACTTCTGTATTTACTTATATGTTGTTTATTCCTGTGTTATATTCTGTTCTTACCCTATTGGATATTTAGAGATAGTCTGACCTGGGTGTTATTTTTCTCGGGTCGGGTCGAGACTTTTCAGGTTGCATGATAAGTTGACCTAATTTGGATGTTTGGGCCAGCAAGAAGATAAACACTTTTGACTTTTTAGTTTGCCTTATTTAGGAAATTTGTGAATATGTTTATAAGTTGGATAACTGAGATTAGAGAATTGTTAAACTTTTATAACAATCGAGTTTAGTATTTCATTTTGTAAACTCAAAATTTGTATATGTGTAATTTGAGATTTATTCCGTTGTGATCTGTGACAGTCATTTATATGATATATTTTTCTGATTTTGAGAAATTGGTGTGTCTAATACTTTGTATTAACACTGTACAAGTTAAATTTCAGTTCAGATATTAAGTGAAAAGGTATAAATGATGTGTCAGTGTTAGTACAAAGATATATTCACATTCGATCGCCCTTAACAAGCCGTATTCTCCGGATTAACAGACGACATTACTTGTAATGTTCTTTGCTAATCTAGGTATTGCGGTGGGGTCGTTATAGTAGATATCATTTATTTTAGATGCATTATCATTTTCAAGGTAAGGGCACAATTACAGTTAAGTATATAAATGCGATTTAAAAGTATAAAAAAGTTCATAATATTGTCATTACAAATCAAACTAAAGCCAGTTCCCACAAAATTAGAAAAGGAGATTATTCCACTAATAAAGATCGGCATGAAAGTAATTATATAAAACTAAAACATGTACACTAGCAAGCTTCACGTGGTAATCTCCCACTGCTACGACAACTACAATAGCTCCATTTGCAACTTGGAATTCCCTGGTCCCGCTTCCTACGGGCCTTTTGCTCCTAAGTCCCTGTAACGAATCACAGATATGAATTCCAGATCCAGTATCTAGAATGCAGAAAAATACATTTAGGAGCAGAATCAGATTCCTTCCTTTGAGAATCTTCAAATAATCTAGACAGTTCCTCTTCAGGTGTCCTTTTTAGAGTAATAGTAACATTCATCGTTCTCATCCTTATCATTTAATTTATCTTTACACCCTTTGACTAATGTTTTTCTTCTTTGCAATATTGGAAGAATAAGTACCCTTGGCCATGAGAACAATACTTAGTTCCTTCATGAACATACTCTCGACTGTCGTTAACATATTAAGAAGATCCACGACCGTACACATCAGCAAAGAACAATGTATTGATATCCTTTTTTCGATACTAACCTTGACTACCAATTATGGTGATGTTGATGAACTTTTTCATCCTTCAACTCCTTGATAATGTGCAAAGCAATTAATTCACTAATTACATTGCTTATTTTGAATTAACAAAACTATGTAATCTTAATTTTTCCATGAGGCGGTGATTATGTCACTGAGTGCTTTCACAATCAAGTAGTTGCACTTTAACTGTTTGTTAAAGTGTCAAATCTATCTATTATTTGATCCAAGTACAAGTGAGATAAAATATAGTACTAAACTAATTAAGGAAATTGTAGAAAACAATAAAGGACACAAGGGATTTAAGTGGTTTGGGCTTTAAAAAATCCTATGTCCACGAGGAAAATATATCTTTCTTCTTTTTTCGTTGATTTGGTACAAAATTTCATGGCAGAAGGTACAGTTAAATATTAAAGGTTTTTGGAAAAGAAAAAATATTAGAAGAAGTCCCTTTCTCACTACAGTGCCTTTTTATTTATAGTCATGAAAGGAACGTGGGTTACTATAACTTTTCTCTCTTAGTTATGCCTCAACCCTTGGATTATGCTAGATGTCATCTATCTGTATTATTTATTTGACATAATGGAATTACTGATGCGTCTTTGGTGGGAAGTTTGAATGGAGGTGGAAATCCCTACATTTAGAGTGGGAATATATGAAAATGTGGCGGGAGAATCTAAATTTGAATTTGACTTTGCTTGTAGGTCTTCAAATAGACATTTATTGTTACTCTTCAGTCTTGTTATGTCTTTGCTGACCAGTATATGATGCATATGAAGAGGTATAGTGGTGAATATTGCCTATTTCCCAAGTCTTGCTATCCTACTAATACCTTTGCCCTTTTTGCTGGACTTGACATCATGTTGGGTCAGAATAGAGTAGTATTTCCTATTCCGCTCGAAGAATTGACTTGGCGTATGCCTGGAATCTGCTTGAGGCTATTTGTGATTTGAGTTAGGGGCAGCTTGAGTTGAGTGCAGCTTCCCATTTGTCCTTCACCTATAAGCATGGTTCTATGTTGAAGCATACCCTGAGTAGCCCCGTATACAACCCCTTCAGAGTGCTTTTGACCCCGTGTGGTACTGCCTAGGTTGCCCCCTGTATATGCTGATGTAGACCGATTTCCTTAGGTTTAACAAAATATGAGCCTTAGAGATGCGATTAGCTCAGCTTGGTATGTACTACGTCTAGGCTTCGGTGCAGCATTCTCTTGTTGCGATTCCTATAGTTGTAAGGCTCAGGTCGGGTTTGGTGTTGTGACTTCAAGCACTGCCCATTTTTCTTCACCGTGGTATATGGTAAGAATGGGTGTAACACTTACCTCCTAAGTTTGTTGCGGTCATAGGTCATGGTAGACTTTTTGCCTTAAGTACCCAGTCTAGACATCTTGTTATTTCTACCTAACTTCTCTTTTTTTATTTTGGCTATTCGGGATGCGGGTCCTTTGTGCTCCGACATGTGTTCAGACATTTATATTTGATTTAACACCACTGTTCTCATTTCTGAGATTGCCGTAGTCACTCATACGTGGTGTTGTTAGTACTAAAACAGAGTGATGTCGGTGGGTTGTGTTTTTTGCATGACCTGCCCTTTTTATTTAGGGAAGAATGTCCTTGGCCGTATCGTTGACTGTATGTTTGTTATGACTTGCCCCTTGTTTGGGGGTGTAATGTCCTTGGCCATATTATTGACATATACCTGGTGTGACCTGCCCCTTGTTTAGGGATGCAATGTCCTTAGCTGCACGCTAGGTACGACCTGCACCCCTATTTGAGGGGCGTAATGACATATGTTTGCTAAGCCGCATCCTTCTTTAGCATCACCATTCATATTTAAAGGATTGTCATTGCCGCTTGTAGGTGGAACTGCACCTATAGATCGATGGTGGTGAGCTATGAAGGTATTTAGTAGTGCTGTCAAAATTCAATCCGACCCTTTAACCCAACCCTTTTAACCCAATTTTAATAGGGTTGGGTCCAGGCCAATTCAATCATTTTTTGAAATGGGTCCATACCCACTTACTCGCTAAAAAATATGATACAACCCGCTTGACCCTTTCATCCGTCCAACATCCAAAACCCTGATTTCATTTTCATTTCTCGTTTCCAAAAAAGATACGTTGGGCTACTCACTCGATTCAGTTTTCATCTTTCTAAATTCCTAATCCGTCTCACTCAATTCAGTTTTCCAAACGCTTGCTCTTGCTCTCGCGATTTCTCTCTCTCAATTCTTCAAATCTCGCACGATTTAGCTTTCAGAGTTAAAAGCTCCAATCAATCAAAGGTATGATATTTCTGTTTGAAATTTTAATTTATGGTGGCTAATTGGATAAATCAAGAGTTAAAATCTTAAATCTATTGCATTTGCAGCAAACCCTATATGATACTTTAAATTTATTTAATCTATTGTCTAACTGTATTAATTGTGTTTCAAGCTTCAACAAATTGAGGATTGTTGTTAAGTTGTTGGCTACCAGGAGACACCACAACAATATTGCTGACCAAATTGATCGATAACTGTCCCACGCATATAGGATACAAAAATCTCATCAGGTATATATGTTTGGGGTTTCTACCGATTGGTTTGTTTTCCAAATTAATCATGTGTTATTTTTTGTTATGATTTCTACTGGTGGTTTTTCCAAATTAATCGTACGCTATGTTTTCTCATATGATTTGTATTGATAGTTGTCCTAAATTAATAGTATTTTGTGTTTTTTTTGCTAATTGATTGTTAGATATATTTGAGGTTCCATTTCACTTGGAAGAATCATGAATAAACTACTTAACTAACTGTAAAATTAGCTACACTTGCTAGAACATTTGCATAGTTATATGTTTTTTCTACTTCTTATGATTATTGGATATATTTGGGTTCTCACTTGGAGAATCGAAGCCTTGTGTTAGCTATTGATTGACCTCTATTTGTTCAAAATATATGATGCACTTAACATATTTATATGTGCAAACATGTATATCCAAAATTTACTTATTCAAAACCAAAAACTAAACATGTTCTAAAAGCCATACGTATTAAACCTTAAAGGAATTCATTCACTTGAAACCCATGTATATAATAAGTTCCGCTCTTCTGTAAAATATTAGATGCTGATACATCATACGGTTTTATGGGGTAAGTGTGTCTAAAGTCATATACTTGTAGTTTTTATTTTATTAAATTCGACACTTGCAGCACACATTTAACACTGTGTATACCCAATGCACTTGGAACTATCATACATAATGGAAAGCCAATCATGGATCAGGGAAACATTCTTGTTATGCATTTAAAACCTGCATGCCTGAAAAAGCCTACTATGCTTTGAGTTTGTATTTATATATGTTCTTGCGTGCATTTGCATACTCCTGTGTCTTAGGGCCGAATGTCAGTTGTTTAGTTTTATGTCCTTTTCTTTTTGTTCTTCATCATTTACTTAAGCTGTTACCTTGTATTGATGTGCTTCTCTTTGGGTTCGACTTGGGTAGTTATCATATTGCTTTGTAATGAATAGTTGTCGTTTGTTTTATTTTCTTTTCTTCTTCTTGCCTATTTGTGTTTGTATATAATTACTCCAACAGTCTAAATTAAAGCCATTATACACACACGCACACACACATATAAGCAGTTCTTAATAGTTTTATATTATTGCTAGTGTATATATTATTATTATAATTTCATGTATTTAGTTGCCTTCGTGTTCGGCATGAGCTGTTAGCATGCAAGCTGGTTCCACTTTGCTTAAGTGCATGTGCTTCAAACATTTCACATGCCAGGCTTTTTACTAAATAAATTACTTGGTTAATTATCTTGTTGTGTATTTTTTTTACTTTTGTTTTGTCAGTTTAATTATCTTGCTATTGTAAAAGTGTTGAAATGTCATATCTTGCTGTTGTTTGTTTTGAGAAAGTGGCCACGTATTGTCATTAATTTTTCATATACAATCCTACTAGTTTCACTTGTTATTTGTATTTTTGCTTTTTCTCTATTTGTGCTACATGCACTCTGTTAGTACATGTTTCTTTGCCTTGCACTTGTAATTTAACAGAGAGAGAAAAATATAAAGATATAGACTGAAACATTCAACCTGATAGTATTAGTATTAGTATTAGTAACATAACTGAAACATACCTTGCAACTTGCTTACTTGACTTGGCTTTTTTATTATATTAGTATTAGTATTACTAACACAAATTCAACCCCTTTTGGGTTTCCTATGTGTTAACCATTTGACCATAGCCTTCTGATGATTTTCTACAGTTTCAAAGTGTAGAACTGCTTTTAATTGCATCAGACTGTGCTTGTAATTTTAAATCAAAGCTTCATCATATGTGTTATTGATCAGTTGCAAGTATAGATAATTGTTCTTCCTGATGTTGTCACTTAACTGCATGATACTCATTTTATTTTTGTTGCATTCTTTTAAACTGGTTTTAATTGCTTTCAATTTAGTCAAGAAACTAAATAAAGGGTTGCCTTCACATTTTGTATTTATACTTCTCTGTATTATTTCATGATATATTGCCTAAAATGGCCATGCATTATTATATCTAAAAGGTTTGTGCTTTTTGGTACCCACTTTTAGGACAAGATTAATTAGGATAGGAGAGTGATCACTAGCAGAGTGATTCAACAGCATTGCATTTACCTTATGCATCTTACCCACTAGTTCACAGTTGACAAAAATTCTGTCTACTTTGCTATGCAATTTAAAGTTTGTGCCCCCTCTCCATTGAAAATGAGCCACAAACTTTTGTCTTTAGATCAAATCAAAATTGCAAGGGTAAAATCATACTGATCCATTCATCCATATTTATGACCATAATATAAGCTAGTTCATTGAATCGTTAGAAAATTTGATGTTATCCGAATATAACTGTGTTTATTGTACAGTTCATTATTTTTAATGCATCTTTTGGTTTAAATATTGCAGGAGGCTGCATTATATATACTTAGTAATAACACCGTAGATGAGGCTATAACCATATTACAGAGGCGAGTAGACATTAAAGGCTGGTATATCAATTAGAGTGCAAGTATATTTGCTTTACCTGTGCTCTTTCTCTGTTCATTTAAATTTGATCTGCAACTGATAATTTGATTCTATGAAGTATGATTTGTTGAAATTCTTTCTCACTTGTATTGTACAAAGTTGTACATGTTTCCTACTTGCACTTTTAGATGTTATTTGATGATTTTATTAAGTACTCTGGTAGTTTAAACAGTCTCAATGTTATGCTTTTGCACTGTCAGCTCCATCTATGGTATTTCATGATATATTTGTGCAATATCAATGAATGAAGCTATTTGCGTTATATACCGTTGTAAGTGAAACTGTATTTTCTTTTTTATTTGAAAGAATATTGGTTGTTTTCTTAAGTGGGTTAAATGGGTCGACCTTGATAAGAAATGGGTTGGGTCATTTTTCTCCTTTGACAAATATATTAAATGGGTCGGGTCACAAAATGGGTCGGGTCAATTTTGACCCAACCCATTATGACCTGACCCGACCCATTTGACGGGTCTAGTATTTAGTTCATGTGCTTGGCACGATCCTCCCCGTTGTTTGGGGGAGGACTGAAAGAATATTTGACTGAGAAGTCAAGTTGTGTTTATACAACCCATGTCGCATGCGCATGGTTTTTCTATATTAGTTCTAGCTGTCTAATACCCATACGTTTAGTGTGCTATGTTGAATAGCTAACATAGAGGTTTTCTATACTGGTTCAGGCAGTCCAGTATCCCTACGACCGATCTTTCTATGATTGTTATCATAGGAATATTCATACTGGGTCAAGGCAGTTTAATGCCCCATCCAGTGCAGTATTTTGTTTGAAGAGACGGACTTGCAAGCATTGTTGCAAGTCCAAGTGTGTAGGGCCAGTATCACCGTTCATAGTATTGAGATTGTTGTTTTCACCCATTAACTTCGTGTATTTCTAAATCAGCGACTACTAGCGGTGACTTGTGAATGTGTATTTAGTTTTGCCATGGACAATACGAAGATTTTTATACTGGTTCGGGCTATATAATATCTCTATGTCTAGTTTATAATATTATTACTTCTTTATAATACTACAACGTACATCACGTAAGCAATGTAAGTTAGACAAAATAAGGTTCGAGATGCTCTGAGTTCCAAGTTCTTGGAACTAGGTTGTTATTAGGCCTAGATAACCGGTATGCGCCATTCCCTAAAACCTCTGCTATGACTAGTGGACCTTCCCAGTTTTAGCCCTAATACTCCAACAGTCGGATCCTTTGTATTGGTCATTACCCTCCGCAGTACTAAGTCTCCTTTGCAAAATTTTGTTTCTTTGAGTCTCACATTATAATTCTTTGTGATCCTTTGTCGATATATGACCGCTACTACTGCTGTCTCGTCCCTTCTTTCCTGGAAGAGATATAGGGCACCTTCTTTCAATTTCTTATTCTTTTATATGGTATATGTTATTCTTCTATGTGATAGGATTTTTACTTCGATGGTGGCATGGCCTCATATCCATAGGTTAGCAAAAAAGGAGTGTGACCCGTAGGGGATCTGGTTGAAGTTCGGTAGGTCCATAATACTAACAAGAGTTCCTCAACCCACTTTCCCTTAGCTTTTTGTAGCCTTTTCTTTAACGGTATTTTGATGATTTTGTTTGCATCTTCAACCTCTCCATTTGTTGTGGTTGAGCAACCGAGGAAAATCTTTTTATTATGTTGTTCTTCTTGCAAAGCCCCGTATATTCGTTGCTTTCAAAATGGGTGCCATTGTCAGAAATAGTTTTATCAGGTATCTCATATCTGGTAATTAGATTCCTTACTACGAAGGTGACTATATTGTTTGTGGTAATTGTGGCTAGAAGATCCGGCTCTACCCATTTGGTGAAGTAATCTATGGTCACTATAGCGTATTTAGCTCCTCCATTCGACATTGGAAGCGGTTCTATCAGATCTATCTGCCATATATTGGATGATTATGGGCTTGCAAGTGAGATGAGTTCATGGGATGGTTGTTTAGGGATACTAGTGAATCCTTGACATCTGTCGCACTTTCTTACGAATTCCTTTATGCCATGGAGCACAGTGCACCAATAATAGCCATGTCTTAGCACCTTCTTTGCCATTTTGTTTCCTCCAGAGTGATATTCACATTATCCCTTGTGTACCTCCCTCATAACCCATACCCTCTTTTCTTGGAAATGCACCTAAGAAAGGGGTAAAAAAACCCTCTCTTGTATAATGTTCCATCAAAGAAGGAGTAGTACGGAGCCTGGATCTTATCTTTTGAGCCTCATTTCTATTCGAGGGTAGGATTCCATTTAGGAGGAACTGTTTGATAGGAGTCATCTGGTTGTTGTCCTTAATTTTTTGAGGTGTGGATTCCGCGATGGGTTGCCCCTGATTTTCTGCCATCTGCTGACTTTGTATGCCTTGAATGGCGGTGTGCTGGGCTCGAGTCAGGAGCAGTATTTGATTTAATTTTTTTATACTTGGCTTTGCTTGATGCCCAATGGTACTCTTTCATTTCATTGGCCACTTTGGTACTAGCTAGTTTTGCTAAAGAGTCGACGGATGAGTTGCTCTCATGTGGGATTTGTTTTATTTTAGAGTACTCGAACTGCTTTAGTAATTTCTTAGATAGCTCAACATATTTGGCCAAGGTTGGCTCCTACATTTGGCAATTTCCCTGCACTTGATTCATAATTAACTGAGAATCGCCATGAATTTTAATATGCAATGCCTTCTTTACCTAGGCCATTCGTAGGCCTGTGAGGAGGGCTTCATATTCTGCCACATTATTAGTTGCCTTGAAACTAAGTTGTATTGCTTCATGCAAATTTTTCCCATTCGGGATGATCAACATGTATCCAATTCCTACCCTTTGTTCATTTGATGCTCCATCTACGAATAGATGGCAGAACTATGGGCGTTTGTTCCTTCTCCTAAATAGGGTTCAGCTAGTAATGTGCACTCTGTAATAAAATCTGCAAGCACTTGACCTTTGATTGCCTTTCTGGGGTAGTATGTGATATTGTATTGGCTAAGCTCCATTTCCCACTTGAATAGGCGACTTGATGTCTCTGGCTTCTGTAGTATTTATTTGAGTGGTTTGCTTGTGAAGACATTGATGGGACGTGTTTATAAATAGGGTCGCAGCTTTCTCGCTGTAAGGAGCAGGTTGCACGCAAGCTTTTCGACAACTGAGTAGTTTAGCTATGCCCCTGACAGCCGCTTGCTTATGAAATAGATGGGTTTTTGTGTTCCTTCATCCTCCTGTATCACTGCAGCACTAATAGCTTGATTAGTTATAGCTAAGTAAATGTACAAGTTCTCACATGTCACTGGTTTTGATAGTGTATGAGTTTTGACCAAATAATCCTTTAGGTTTTGAAATGCTGCCTCGCACTCCTCGGTTAATTCGAAGGTTCGCCCCTTCTTCACTTGATCGAAGAATGGGATACACTTGTCAATGGTTTTGGATATGAATCTACTTAGGGCTACTACTCTACCATTTAGACTCATTTGATCCTTGGGTTTCTCTGTAATTTCCATTCCTCTTATGGCATCTATCTTTTTAGGGTTTGCCTCGATTCCCTATGCGCTTACTATATACCCTAGGAACTTGCTTGATTGGATAGCGAAGATGCATTTCAGGGGATTTAGTTTCATATGGTATTGCCTGAGGATTATGAAGGTCTGTTCCAAGTCTTTGATATGGTCTGATGTTGCCTTTGATTTGACTAGAATGTCCTCCATGTGTACTTCCATATTCTTTTCGATCTGTTCTACAAACATCATATTGACTAGTGTGTCCTCGGTCTGGTTCAAACACAGCTATCTGATTATATCCTGAATATGCATCCATGAATGAGAGTAATTCGTGCCTACTGGTTACATCTACCAACTGGTCGATCCTTGGTAGGGAAAATTTTCCTTCAGGCAAGCCTTGTTGAGATTTGTGAAATCTATACAGGTTCTCCATTTCCCATTAGGCTTTCTTACCAATACTGGGTTGGAGATCCATTTTGGATAACATACCTCCCTAATGAACCCGTTTTCCTTTAACTTCTTAACCTCTTCGTGTAGAGCATTGCACCTTTCTTGGTCTAGGGTTCAACACTTCTGCATGACGGGATGCACATCTGGCTCGATGTTCAGTGAATGGTAGATGACGGTCGGGTCTATACCTGCCATGTTTGAATGAGTCCAGGCAAATACATCTACTGACCATTGTAGGAAATCTATCAATTCACTTTAGGCTTCTGCACTAAGGTTCTTCCCTATTTCGAGCACCTTGTGGGGTCTTCTATATATATTTATATGTCTTCGATATCATCAACCGGCTTTAATTCTTTCTTTATTGCCCTTAACCTTGGATCTATTTTACTTTCTGGCTCCTCTTCTGGTAGTGATTTCAAAAAAAATGCCTGTTTCTTGGCTTCCTTAGAGAATAACTACGCATAAACTGAATTATATTCATCAGTGCCAATCATGTGCATATATGTTCTCTTCTTTTTTCTTTTAGATTTGAAGGGTGCAAGATTACTTCCCTTAGTATCAGTTTTAGTATTCGATACCGCCGTAGTTTTGTATTCCAATTTAACTTCATTTTTATTATTACAAGTATCAGAAAAGACGTCAGAATAGTTTGGAACAATTTTATTGCTAGAGTTAAGAGTTACATGATACAAATACCTAGCTAAGAATTGTTCCCCCTTAATGACCCTATTCCAGCTAGAGTATTGAACTTTATAAGCAGGTCCTTTTGAGCGATGATTGCCCCCAGATCAACTAGAGCAGGTCTTCCCAAGATAGTGTTGTACGGTGAGGGTTGATCAATGATTAGGAAAATTGCATAAAATGACTTATGTAACGGAGAACTTCCATCTATAATAAGCAGACGGGATGGTCCCATTGGAATGATAGCAGTGTTGTTGAAACCAAAGATCGATTGAGGGCTGGGTTTCAGGATTTATGAAGGTAACTTCATTTAGTCGTAAGCAGACTTGAAAATGACACTAATAGAGCTTCCCCAAATGAAAAAAACTTTCTTTATAGTATAATTTAACACTTGCACTATAATGGTAAGTGGGTCTTGATGTGGGAATACACTCTTGACGCATAAGCCACCATGAAGGTTATTTTTGGTGCAAGCTTTTGTTTGACACAGAAGATCGCCCTTTGGGTTTTGGCTTCCTGTGTGCATCTTTCTTGTGCCTTTTTGCTTGCACCAGTGAGGTGTGGTCCTCCATGGATTGTAGCTATTGGGTTTGAAGGTTGCCAGCTTAGTGTTCATTTGGATATGGAGTTAGATTTCCAGTCCTATCTCCTCCATTTTCCCACTGGAAGCTGCCCAAATATCACTTCTCGATTAGCCTCTCTGTTTCCTTCTTTAGGTGTTGGCAGTTAGCAGTATAGTGACCATTTGCTTTGTGGAAGTGGTAGTAGGCTCCAACTTTTTCTGTTCTGGTTTCTTTCCTTTGTTCGACAAGTTGTAAGATAGCTCATCTTTGGTTATTTCATATATCTACCCGAGGGAATGAGTGAGGGGGATCTTTGTTGTGAGGTTTAGCTCTTTGTGTCACTTTTTCGGTGGGTGATACCCGTTTGCCCCCTCTTCCTATCATAGCTTGGGGAGAAAACCCCATGAGATTGAGATACAAACCCGTCTTGCAGTTCCTCTCCTAATTCCAGCATGAGCCACCATTAGTAATTTTTCTTCACTGGTTGCCCCAACTCGAAGAGCCTCCATTTTGAAGCGCTTAATGAAACTACACAAGCTTTCATTCTCCCTTTGTTTCACACAAGACATGGTATGGATGTCTAGGGAGGATTCCCTTCCCAAATTGAATTGCCTTAGGAAATCGACAGATAATTGCCTCCAAGATCTGATCTCTCCTAATCCGTACCTCTTAAACCACCGTGAGGCCGCACCATATAAGTATACATGGAACAGTTTGCACTAGGCCATCCTTCCAACTTTCAGGATGTCCATGAAGTATTCGAAGGTGTTGAGATGATCCTTGGGGCTGGTAGTTCTGTCAAACTTATCGATTGTAGGGCTTTGAAATTATCGGGAAAATCGGCCTCGATAATAGTCTCACTAAAAGAGGTGCAAATACCTTCCTCTATCTTTTCTTCGATTCTCTGTTGACAAATCTTTGCTAATTGCTTTTCCTGAGTTCCGAGTTATTGGATCCCGTATTCTCTCAGGTTAACCTAGGACGAATTACCATTAGACATGACGTCCTCATCATTTCCAGCAGATAGGGTCGGTTTTTCCAGCAGTAGTAGGCTTATATTGGTCGTCTTGGTTTTGATCCTAGGGTTAGCCTAGATTTTGCTTTTCAATTTGATGTCGATTTTTAATCCAGCGTCACTGTTCCCATTAATGGGAGTGCTGTTATCGTTCCCCGGCTGAATGTTTAGCTCAATTGTGGAACGATGGCGGTAAGCTGTGGAGTAGGAAGGTGAAGATGCCTTGTAAATGACATGTTGGATCATTGTTTTCTCTAATCCTTCCATTCATCGATTTATTTGGTCTGAGAAGGATTGGAATGCGACTAGGATGGTATATATGGGGACCCTAGTTGAAGCTCTTATCTCATCCTTGGTTTTTGAGAGTATAAGCGATTTGGGGACGGTCTTTGCTGCCAAAAGTAAAAGCTCCTGAATTGGAGCAATAGGGGAATCGGTAGGGTTCATGATTCATGGTGCGCTATTTTATTGGATGCGGAAAATGAATAGAGGTACGGTTCAAGCCGTCCTTCTAGGTCCACAAGATGTCGATGAACTTTTTTGTCCTTCAACTCCTCGATTACGTTCAAAGTAATTATTTTGTCGATTGCTTTGCTGATTTTGAATTAACAAAAGTAAGTGATCTTAATTTTTCCATGAGGTAGTGATTATGCCACTGAGTGCTTACACAATTAAGTAGTTGCACTTTAATTGTTTGTTAAAGTGTCAGATCTATCTAATATTTGATCCAAGTACAAGCGAAATAAAATATAGTACCAAACTAATTAAGGACATTGCAGAAAATAGTAAAGGACACGGGGGATTTACGTGGTTTGGATTTTAGGAAATCTTACATCAATGAGAAAATTTTCTCTTTCTTTCTTTTTAATTGATTTGATATACAATTTCATGGCAGAAGGTACAGTTGAACCTTAACGGTTTTTGAAAAATAAAAAATGTCAGAAGAAGAAGAAGTCTCTCTCTTGCTACAGTTCCTTTTCTATTTATAGTCATGAAAGGTGCGTGGATTACTGGAATTTCTTTCTCGCCGTTATGCCTCAACCCTTGGATTCTACCAGATTTCATCTATCCGTATTGTTTATTTGACGTGATGGGATTACTGACATGTCTTTGGTGGGAAGTTCGAATGGAGGCGGGAATTCCCAAAGTTAGAGCGAGAATATCTGAAATTGTGGCGGGAGAATCCAAATTTGAATTGACTTTGCTCGCGGGCCTTCAAAGAGAAATTCGTTGTTAATCTTCAATCTCATTGTGTCTGTGATGACCAGTATATAATGTTATGGTGTTGATGCACATGAAGAGGTACAGTGGCGAACATTGTCGGGGCGCAGGTCATTCTGCCCAGCTAATACCTTTGCCGTTTTTGTTGGACTTGACATCATGTCGGGTCAAAATAAAGTAGTATTTCTCATTCTACTCTGAGAATCGACTTGGCATATGCCTGGAATGTGCTTGAGGCTATTTGTGATCTTATTTGGGGGCAACTTGAGTTGAGTGCGGCTTCCCACTTGTCGTTCACTTGTAAGCATAGTTCTGTGTTGAAGCATACCCTGAATGGCCCTGTATACAACCCCTTCAGAGTGCTTTTGACCCGGTATGGCACTGCTTTGGTTGGCCCCAATATATGCTGATGCGGACCTGTTTCCTTAGGTTTGACAAAATATGAGCTTCAGAGATGCGATCAACTTAG
The DNA here is from genome assembly GCA_030737815.1 of Allium fistulosum. Taxonomy (NCBI): domain Eukaryota; kingdom Viridiplantae; phylum Streptophyta; class Magnoliopsida; order Asparagales; family Amaryllidaceae; genus Allium; species Allium fistulosum. The sequence goes on from CM060903.1 coordinate 908,946,916, forward strand.
CTCGGTATGTATTGGCCCTAGGCTTCAGTGTAGCATTCTCTTGTTGCAGTTCCTATGGTTGTAAGGCTCGGGTTGGGTTTGGTGTTGTGACTTCAAGCACTACATATTTTTCTTTACTTTAGTACATGGTAAAAACGGGTGTAACAAGTGATACCAATCTTTTATAACGAAGAAGATGAAAACTCTCTTGAGTAGTTTTTACTTGAGGTGGTTCAACATGTACCCAATTATGGTTGTAACATTATCGTGATGTCATATAATTGACCATAATCAAAGTATAGTCTAAACATAAGATCAATAATATTCTTAAGTCTAAAGAATATTGCACTTCATTACATGAGACCTTCTATTTCGACTAACTTATATTAACATACAGAATTCCTGTTGGGTCATTTCGTGATTGTTCCAAATGGGCATTAGTATGTATTCTCCTGATGTCCTCAACAAACATTAGTAATTCACCATCCATTGTATGGAGAGCATTATGTACACTAGTCTCAATGGACGTATTAAAATCATTTTCTTGATACATCTTAACTATGAACAATTTAAGAATAAGTATTTTAAATATTTGATTCAAAGTTCATGGTTATGAGCATTCACAACTGCAATTGATTACACACTTCCTAAGGATTTTCTACTTGTGTGTATATATATATCTAATTTATTAATGTCATTACCTAATCACAATATAACTATAGATACAATAGAAAATAAAATAAAAAACGTATTTTATTTCGAACAAAATTCTCATACAAGGGTTAAGTTATATAAGAAATTACATATTTGCCCTAATATCACACCTTTAACTCTACCAGGTTCTACTACCACACTAGGGTCATGTACACATTTCCTTAGATGTAAACGTTGAAAAAATTATACATACATGCTAAACTATTTGGTAACTCTACTCTATAAGCGAGGTTATCGTTCCTCTCTATAGTAGGAAATAGTCACATATATGTAGGAGTCAATTTCCATTCTTTCCCAAAGTGCATAACACCTCTCATAGGTAAGACTTTAACAAACATATGGTCACATACTGCGAACTCCAACTCCTTGCACCTCTTAGCAGCATAGCTCTTTTACTTTGATTGTGCCACTCTCATCCTTTCCCAAATTAACTCTATATTTTAAGTGGCATCTTGAACCAATAGTCCAAGGATGAGTTTATCTCTAGTATTTAAGCAACATACTGGCAACTTACAAAGTCTTCCATAAAAGAGCTTCGAGTGGTGCCATACCAATGCTCGACCGATTAGTGTTGTTAGAAGCAAACTCTACCAAAGGTAGATGATCTTTCCCAGATCCTCCCAATTTCAAAATGCATGTTCTTAGTAAGTCTTCAAGAACATGGTTTACTCTCTCAATCCACCCATCCGTTTAGGGATGGTAAGTTGTACTCAAATTCAGTTTCATACCAAAAGTACTCTGTAGACTCCACCAAAACTCACCGGTAAAAGGAGGATACCTATCACTTAAAGTATTGCTTGGCATTCCATGCATCCTTACAATATTATTCAGATATAGCTTCGTTAAGCGAGCTGCTGTTTAAATTGATTTAACTGTGGTAAAATGGAAGCTCTTGGGCAGTCCATCCACGATGAGCCAAATATACTCATTACCAATCTTGACCTAGGAAATCCATTGATGAAATCCATGGATATGGAATCCCACTTCAGAGTTGGTACACTACTGCAAAAAGACCCTTTTACAATCGTATTTTTACAACCGTCACAAAATGGCAGTTGTAATAAAGGGTTTTTACAACTCTTTTTTTAGAAAATTGTAATGAACTTATTTTCAACAACTCTTTTATTTTTCCAGTTGCAATAGAAGCCTATTAATGCCTTTCTTTTTTGCCAGTTGCAATAGATGCATATTTAGCAACTCTCTTTTTTGCCAGTTGTAATATATGCCTATTATAACCTTTTCGTTTGCCAGTTGTAATAGACGCCAATTTTTAACAACTCTTCTTTTTTTTCAATTGTAAAAGATGCCTATTACAACCTTTTTTGTTTGCCCATTGTAATAATACATTAATAATTATAATTTAATAATAATACTTAATAATTAATATTTAAATAATTAATAATTACTATTAAATAATAATAATTAAAAATTAATTTGAAAATATGAAATAAGGGGGAATTAATTTAAAGGACAAAAATTTGTATATTTTTAGCCTCAAGGACACGACTTCAATATTTTAACCACAAGGACAAACATTCTCCTAGAAATTATTCATAAGGACAAACATTTTTTCAAAATTATTCATAAGGACAAACATGTTTCCAAAACTGCTACCGAACTAAAAACTGATACTGTGACGACCCGTAATTTTTGTATATTTGAAATTGGGATATTTAATTAATTTTAAATATTCAGAGATTAATTATTAACTTAAATTTCAAATATCGCTGTTTATTGGGTGATTTAATTATTAAATTAAATTATTTGAAGTTGGATAAAATAGTAAATCTGGCATTCTAAGCTAATTAAAAATATTTTGGAAGCTTGGAAAAATTCATATTAATGATACTGAAGATGATAGAACTTTCAAAATGGAATTTCAAAGAGTTTTGTTCAGTTTTAAAAATATATCGTTTAAATTGAATTTAAAAATAGTCGTCCGAGGCACAGTCTCGGATTTCAACAAAACCAGTCCCATTGGATCCATAATATTGTATTATTATCGGATTTCAATTTTCGTAGTGTTCGGAGTTGTCGTGTGATCATACGATAGGTAAACGTGCTGAAATTAATATCGAATTTAATTTAAATAGTCGGTTCAAAAAGCTATCTTCTCCATACGATCGAATTTGGACTCGAAACCTTTTCCATCGCATTCGGAATAGGGGTACAACATTATGAACGTTAGGCGGGCACGGGTCATTTGGAGTTTGGAAGTTTTGTGGGATGTTGGTTAGATATTTTCTAATTTGATAAATATATTTGCACTTCCTTAGCCTGACATTACGTACATCCCACACCCAAACTGTCTCCTTCGTACCCTTTTCTCTTCTCAAACACGCAATTCCCCTCTCCACTTTTTTTTAAATCACGACCAGATGTTCCCTTCCTTCTTTTTACTGCCGAGCTTTCTCATTTGAAATAAAATAAATTGCCTGTGATTATCTTCTTTCTCCTATCTTCAATTACAATCCACCGAGCCATTCGAAATAAATACCCAATCGAATCCCTCCCATTTCCTCTCAATTCATTCTCGAGGCCGATCTCGTCGTCTCTAGTACGAGTTGAAGCTTCGAATCGTCCAAATCTTCTGGGTTCAGCTAGGGTTTCGAAACATGATTACGTTCGAAGTCGAGTGAAGGCTCGCGATGGTTTCGTGCTATCTGGTGGCGTTTTTGAGGAAGGGATCACGCATGCATAACATCGAGCAAGGGCGCTCAACAAGGGAGGCTCACGACTTGGCGTTTTCATGACCAGAGCTGCGTCTTTGCAATGGCAACATAGATCGAGGCTGGCAGTAGACTGGAGGCGCGTGCAAGCCGAAGTGGTCTCGCGCATTCGTGCTCGCGTTGAAGGCAGAGTAGCTAGGGTTTTCGCAATTTCAAAGGCAAGGCCGCAGTCGTGGGTTCGTCAAGCACTGAGACAGTGAGGTACCATTGATTTACTTTCGATTAATTTATATACACACATATACAGAAAGCAGAAAATAAATAATTACATTTTGAATCGATATAAAGTAAGTTTTCAAATATATATAGTTAAGTAGGAATATTATGGACAGTCTAGTAAATTTCTGGTATTTTATTAAGAAAAGGAAAACAAATTTTGATAATAAAATTATATATATAAATATACACATCTATTTTAATAAATATGGGAAATTGGTTTAATAAACTTATTTGATTTACTTTAGTCATTAAAAAATATTTTATTGATAGAAAATTTGTTTAAAAATAAATTATCGGTTTAAACCCAAATTATTAGCTAAATTAAATGAATAAATAGAGATTAATTATTTGACTAATTTAAATATTAATATACCGTACAAATGCTTATACAAGGTCTAAAATCGAGAAAATACAATTCAGAATGGGACTGGAGTGGAATAGACTGCAAATTTAAAAGCAAAGGTGAGTTAATCTCACTCAGTTAAATTTAAATTTAAATGGTTAAATTTAAATAATTGATTGGATGATTGCATTGATTGATGTGCTATATATATATAGTAGTATATAGTAATATACACATATTGGCATATGTGTATATTGGAATTGTTGATATTCCCGCATTGTATAGCGGATGAGACCCTATGCGCCGCATAATAGCGGATGATTTTATATAAAAACCCATATACCACGATATTCCACCTTGAAGTGGAATTGGTATTGTGCTAACATCTGTGGATGCAGGGAAACAGGTTGGAGGGATCCAACTGGATTCCTCAAAATATTTAATTTTGTTTAAATATTTTGTGATATGATTTTTGATATCCTGTGATGAAATATATGGATAATTGGATGTTATGGTTTGGTTGGACCGATTTGGATAATGCCGAGTTATCAAAATCTCTAGAATAGAAATTTTGAAAGAAATAAAAGAATAAATTTTTAAGCTAAATAATTCTAGTGAATTTGAATAACTTAAATAATGAATTGTAAAAGAAATAAAGTAATTTCTAAATTCGAACAAATATGGTTAAAGGGGATTTTGAATTAACATGGGGATAAAGAAGGAATTTTGGAAGTTTTTAATTGGTATTTTCAGTTAAAAGGGTCTTAACTCAAAATTAAGAAATAAAATCTGAGAGTAAATGTAATTTGAAATAAATGAAGTAAATAAGAAATTTATTTCAAAGTAAAGTAAATGGGAAAATCAATGGGAAATTGATTTGGTTGTTTAAAATTGGAATTTAAAAGAGAAGAGAGATTTTGGAATTTATAAACTGGGTTTATAAAGTAAAATAAAATATCAGGGGATATTTGGAAATATAAATTCAAGGTGGGAATTTATAAAGGGATATGAATTGGTTTAAAATAAATGTTGATTTATTTTTAAAGGATGGGAATGAGAAGTGTATTTCTCTGGATAGCCAAGTACGTTTTTCAAGGTAGTTTTAAATATAAGTTAAAGGTTTTAAGTATGTTTTAAAAATGCATGTTTTAGGAAATTGATTATTTCTAAAGGTAAATTTCCAAAGTAAGTATTTTCAAAAATCTATTATTGTAGTAATTATATAAAAGTGATCTGTTATGTTTTAAAAAGAGAAAGTTAGTTATATTTATAAAGTGGTTTCATTTTAAATATTCCTTAAGTATATATTTTAGTAAAGTATTAAAAGTAGTTTTAAACTTCGATGTTATAAAGTATATTGATAATAAAGTGTTTTTAAATTATTTTAAAATCCAAAGTATTTTGTACTTGGTGATTCAGTGAAAATAAATATTTGGGAAATGTATTCCGTAAGCGGAAACTGTTTTCAAATGAGCTTTGAAAATTTGGAAATATATCTTGGAAAGATATTTGGGCAAATAAATAATGTGGGAAATTATTTATTGTGTGATGGTTGCTTGTGGATGTTAATTGATAGTTAAATAACCGACTATCAATATTGGCCAAATGCGTTGATCGTTTCGAAGAGACCGGGATCGGGTTTCCGTATACCAGGATTCTAGGTCTGGAGACTCGAATACCACTTCGATCCGGTTTGTACGTTTCGTGTAACGTGTTCAAAATCGAAGATGGAGCTGTGAAGTGCAAGGGCTAGTCGCTACTAATCCTGAGGATATTTCCAAAATGGATGTAGTAGGAATAGTGCCTTCGGTTCCGTTCGAACCCGGGACGGACTTATATGGATGAATGCTTTCGGGACATCGTTAGGTGGACGATGGGCATTCTAAGGGATATGTTCTGAAAAAGGTATCGTTAGCCTCAAGCCTCATCAACCGGGAATGACTGAAAATCAGGGGTTATGCAGCAAGGCTTCGTGGGTAGCACCCACTTGAGAGTAAGGTCATCCCTGTCTAGATGTCCCTTTTATTTCGGCTTAGTGTTGCGGTTGCTGATCCCAACCGTGGGGTGATTTTATTTGGAATTATCCAGTAAGGGATGATTCCGGCCTTGTGTTGCAGGGGAGCGGGCGTACTCCTCGGTACTGTGATCTAGGCCACGTACTGTGACAGGTGGTACCCCAGTGCCTAGTCATTCGTTGGAAATCCATTCTCCCTACGTGCCTTGTACGGTAATTGTTTGTATTACCCACTTTGTGGCTAGTATGCTGGAATTTAATCATGTAACAATTTCAGCTATTTTAATAAGTATTTGTGAATAGACACTATTATAATATCAGAGGATTTTTATAAAAAGTGTTTTAGCTATCGTAAGGTAAAAACCCGACATGTTTATTTGTGGCATGGTCTTACGAGACGCTTTTATTTTCAAAAGGATTTTTGAAACTTTAATAATCAATTGAGTGTGATTTTCTCACGCTGGTATTCCAGACCGACTCGGGTATTATTTTATATGATGCTCGGGTCAGACCGAGATAAACAGGTTCAGGATATGATGCTGTGGAGCTCAGGAGACGAGCTGGATGACGATACGTACTCTCGTACTTGCTATTATTTTTCCGCTGTGTATTCAGTTGTATGTTATGGATGTTGATGTACTCTGATGATGTACTCTGATGATGTATTGTATAAACAGATATAGTTTTTTTTTGATTTGTGTAAAGATCTGTTAATATATATTATATTTTATTCCGCTGCGATGGTTAGATTCTGTTTTTGTTTTCTATTTTTCTTCTTCTACCTCTTCTTCTTAACTTAAATGGTTCGATTTTCCGGGTCTGGAAAGTTGGGTCGTTACAGTGGTATCAGAGCTTAGGCTGGCGACAACCTTGGCTCTGGTGGGAATTTTGAGAGTATTAATAGATATGAGCGCGTATTTGTTAGTGAATATAAAATTGTTTTATATTGTGTTGATTGGTTTATTGAGTAGTTTATGGATTCTGGTCGATGTGTGGGACGCCACAACATTGATAGGGATCTCTAAACGCTTGTATAGAACAATTCGACACAGTATTGTTTTAAAGTAGGGTAAATGAAATAATTTTACCCAAATTATTTTTGTATAAAAAGAAACGTTTTGTAAACTATTCTAGTTAATATATATGGTTGTTTGGATGTTAGAAGTGATAATATGGAATTATTATCATTAATATATGGAAACTTAACTAGAAATTGAAATTTATAGCCAAAGTAAAGAATCAAATTTTATAATAAAATAAAATTTGAAATATAGATTATAAATGTAATCTACGAATTGAAATAAACTTCATATACAAATGAGATTGTACTTTAAATAGAATTCCAGAGAAAAGTTTAAATATAAATTGAATGGATTGAGAATTTGGAATTTTTGAGAATGGATTTAAAATTCCTATGAGTTGGAAATGGTTTCAAAACGGTTTTGGAGGGATTTTGAAGAGATAAAAGCATTTAACTCTCTTTCGGTCGCTGGAAAATAACTTCGGTGATGACTGCAGCATCATCGGTGTTCATTTTCGAGTTTCCAAAGAGAAATTGCTACCAAATTGTTTCAAATTGAATTTGTTGCGAACTGGGTTTGATTTTAGAATTCAAAAAGATAATGGAATTTACCAAAGGAGTTTGGATATAGTTGATTTCAAAAAGGGATTTTGAAATTTTGAAAATTTGTGTATACTCTGGAATCTTATTTTGGAATATTTATAGAATAATAATAATGAAAAATATATACTTGACTAAAATTTAATGTATAATCTGGAGTAAAGGGTAAAATGTGAATGGGAAAAAGTAGTCAAGATGGACTAAAAATAATTAATGTTTGGAAATAAAATTTATTGGTTAAATAATGAATTGGTGAATGAATAAATGGATCAACTATTATACTTATAAAGTGAAGTTGATATTAATAAGAAGAAATTGGGAAATTGTAATCCGGCAATTAAAATTTAACTTAAGTAAATGAAAGTGAAGGAAATATATTTGAATTTAACTTGAAATAAGTTATATAAATTGAAATTGAAATTGAATTAAATTGGATAGAAATAAATTCTGCCGAGTATAGATAATATTTAATGAAATAAAATTCTACTCAAACAGATAAATGTGAAAATCCAAACTTTGGATATAAAATAAGATTGAACTCAAGGAAATCAAATAGAATGGATTTCAAGTTAAATGAAAGGAAAATCAAATATGGGATTTGATTAAAAGAAAATGAAATCAAGGATTTGAACGGAAGTTGTTGAATAAAATAAACTTAAGTTATTGGGTGGAATTGTTTGAAGAAAATAAATAACTTGAGTAAAATTTTGTGATGGTTATTTGATATATTGGTGGCTGAGTTTAATAAAATGGTTTGGAATCAAACTCTTTGGATATGGAAGAAATACAATGGAAGTTGTGAATAAATTTAAAATGGAATAGGTTAAATGTAAATTTATTGGATTTAACCTAAATGGTTCTAAAGCAGAAGTAATCATTTATTCACATTGATATTGTCGAATTGTATTAGAAAATGGATCGTTTGAGGTAAAACGAGGTTAAATAAAATTCTATGAATTGATAGAAAGGAAATATAATTGATTTTTAAATCAATCGTAATAAATACGTATTCATTTGGATTAAAATGAATAGAATGTAAGTAATGCAGTGTAAACCATTTAAATGGAAGCATTTAATTTGTGTTGGGCCTAATAAATTCACTTATGGAAGTGTTTAGTGAATATTGCTTATATTGTATGTGTTAGCTAATGAAATTTATTGAAATGATAACAAACTTTGGATATTTGTCACTAACCTGTTTAAATGGAGTTAGTACAGGTTTAGGGAAGCCGTATGGCTGGATTTGGCCGTGTGCATTTCTAAAATAAATCGCCGCTTGCTTTAAAAATGCTAAAATAAGGTACGCCTGCGCAAAAATTCAAAATAGGAAATATGAACTGCATATATTGATATATATTGTGATTTCCGGCCTGAGGCCGATGTATATATATATATTTGTGCATCCTGCGATATCGCAGAAGTCCCTCCGTACAAAGGAGACTCTGTCAAAATTTTCCGTAAATTTTGGGAGTTAGAAAATTTTTGAAAATTTTTGGAAATTTTCACTAACAACAAATGAATTAAAATTTGTTAAACAAATAAGGTTGAAACTGAGTATTGAAATCTATTTTAAATATGAATGTAAAGTAAGTGAAATTGAAGGAACTTAAGAAAGTAAAGTTGCAAATAAACCTTTAATTGAGATTTAAATTAATTAGTAAGTGGAACTAATTCAATAGTCAAATGGAAGCCAATTTGAATTCAAATGAAGTTGCGTGGGCAGAATGAATAGTAATGAAAATAAACTTTGATAGTAAAGTGAAAATTAATGTAAGAAGTGTATAAATATTTATATTAAACTTAAGGATGGGAAAAATGAAATTCTTTAAGTGAAGTGGGTATCAAGGAAATTATTCTAAGTGGATAATTGCATGAAGGGTTAAATTGGAAGTTGTGAAATAGGATAGTTGTGAATAAGTGGATAACAATCAAAAAGAAATGTGAATAAAAGAGAATTGATGAAATTGATAATCAATTGGAATTTATACGTAAGATGTACGTATATTATTTTATTCGCATAGCTATTTGGTCCAGATGTCGAACACAGAATTTCGAGATAGTTTTATCGATCCGAATCAGGATTTTTCACTCGATTTTCGACGGCGAGCCTGGATATGGATTGTTGATTGATTCTGGATATTCTCTATCATAGTTTGTGGCTATGCAAGGAGAATGACGGTTTCTGATCAAGAAACCAGATCTGAGTCCGCACTAGGAAGTCGGGTGGACGATACTAGTTCGGAAGTGAAATTGTGTGATCGATTGAGCGATCGAATGTGATATTGCGTACGGATGATATATGTGCATCGTACGGGCTTAAGTAAAGCAAATGTTGAAAATTTGTAAAGGAAAGTATAAAATGACTTTGGAATTGTGATTGAATATTATTGCTTAGTAGGATATACAGGTGTATAAAAGCAATGGATAAATTGGGATTTTGATTTTTAAAGATAAAAATTTAATGGCCCGACAAAAGGTATGTATTTGAATTTCTATATGAAATTTGATTGGGTTTTTGATCCAGCCACTTGGCTTTTTATTTTCTTTTGAGATTGGGAGGCCGTAGAGCCATTTTGTAGTTGTACCGAGCTAGCCGCGCAAAGGAGACGCTGGCGAAATTTTTCGAAAATTTAGAGAGTTAGAAAATTTTGAGAAAATTTTGATAATTCAAAATTTGAATTCAAATTTAAATTTGAATGCATAAGTAGGTGGTATGGGTTGAACTTATGAATAAGTTTGGGAAGTTAAAAGATGATTAGTGTATCATTAATAAAAGATTGTTTGGGTATTATTAAAACTGTTTAAATTTGGGAAATAGTTAACGGGGATTTAATCATTCCTCTTAACTGGTAATTTCGGGGACGAAATTCTTTTAAGGGGGGAGGAATGTGACGACCCGTAATTTTTGTATATTTGAAATTGGGATATTTAATTAATTTTAAATATTCAGAGATTAATTATTAACTTAAATTTCAAATATCGCTGTTTATTGGGTGATTTAATTATTAAATTAAATTATTTGAAGTTGGATAAAATAGTAAATCTGGCATTCTAAGCTAATTAAAAATATTTTGGAAGCTTGGAAAAATTCATATTAATGATACTGAAGATGATAGAACTTTCAAAATGGAATTTCAAAGAGTTTTGTTCAGTTTTAAAAATATATCGTTTAAATTGAATTTAAAAATAGTCGTCCGAGGCACAGTCTCGGATTTCAACAAAACCAGTCCCATTGGATCCATAATATTGTATTATTATCGGATTTCAATTTTCGTAGTGTTCGGAGTTGTCGTGTGATCATACGATAGGTAAACGTGCTGAAATTAATATCGAATTTAATTTAAATAGTCGGTTCAAAAAGCTATCTTCTCCATACGATCGAATTTGGACTCGAAACCTTTTCCATCGCATTCGGAATAGGGGTACAACATTATGAACGTTAGGCGGGCACGGGTCATTTGGAGTTTGGAAGTTTTGTGGGATGTTGGTTAGATATTTTCTAATTTGATAAATATATTTGCACTTCCTTAGCCCGACATTACGTACATCCCACACCCAAACTGTCTCCTTCGTACCCTTTTCTCTTCTCAAACACGCAATTCCCCTCTCCACTTTTTTTTAAATCACGACCAGATGTTCCCTTCCTTCTTTTTACTGCCGAGCTTTCTCATTTGAAATAAAATAAATTGCCTGTGATTATCTTCTTTCTCCTATCTTCAATTACAATCCACCGAGCCATTCGAAATAAATACCCAATCGAATCCCTCCCATTTCCTCTCAATTCATTCTCGAGGCCGATCTCGTCGTCTCTAGTACGAGTTGAAGCTTCGAATCGTCCAAATCTTCTGGGTTCAGCTAGGGTTTCGAAACATGATTACGTTCGAAGTCGAGTGAAGGCTCGCGATGGTTTCGTGCTATCTGGTGGCGTTTTTGAGGAAGGGATCACGCATGCATAACATCGAGCAAGGGCGCTCAACGAGGGAGGCTCACGACTTGGCGTTTTCATGACCAGAGCTGCGTCTTTGCAATGGCAACATAGATCGAGGCTGGCAGTAGACTGGAGGCGCGTGCAAGCCGAAGTGGTCTCGCGCATTCGTGCTCGCATTGAAGGCAGAGTAGCTAGGGTTTTCGCAATTTCAAAGGCAAGGCCGCAGTCGTGGGTTCGTCAAGCACTGAGACAGTGAGGTACCATTGATTTACTTTCGATTAATTTATATACACACATATACAGAAAGTAGAAAATAAATAATTACATTTTGAATCGATATAAAGTAAGTTTTCAAATATATATAGTTAAGTAGGAATATTATGGACAGTCTAGTAAATTTCTGGTATTTTATTAAGAAAAGGAAAACAAATTTTGATAATAAAATTATATATATAAATATACACATCTATTTTAATAAATATGGGAAATTGGTTTAATAAACTTATTTGATTTACTTTAGTCATTAAAAAATATTTTATTGATAGAAAATTTGTTTAAAAATAAATTATCGGTTTAAACCCAAATTATTAGCTAAATTAAATGAATAAATAGAGATTAATTATTTGACTAATTTAAATATTAATATACCGTACAAATGCTTATACAAGGTCTAAAATCGAGAAAATACAATTCAGAATGGGACTGGAGTGGAATAGACTGCAAATTTAAAAGCAAAGGTGAGTTAATCTCACTCAGTTAAATTTAAATTTAAATGGTTAAATTTAAATAATTTATTGGATGATTGCATTGATTGATGTGCTATATATATATATAGTAGTATATAGTAATATACACATATTGGCATATGTGTATATTGGAATTGTTGATATTCCCGCATTGTATAGCGGATGAGACCCTATGCGCCGCATAATAGCGGATGATTTTATATAAAAACCCATATACCGCGATATTCCACCTTGAAGTGGAATTGGTATTGTGCTAACATCTGTGGATGCAGGGAAACAGGTTGGAGGGATCCAACTGGATTCCTCAAAATATTTAATTTTGTTTAAATATTTTGTGATATGATTTTTGATATCCTGTGATGAAATATATGGATAATTGGATGTTATGGTTTGGTTGGACCGATTTGGATAATGCCGAGTTATCAAAATCTCTAGAATAGAAATTTTGAAAGAAATAAAAGAATAAATTTTTAAGCTAAATAATTCTAGTGAATTTGAATAACTTAAATAATGAATTGTAAAAGAAATAAAGTAATTTCTAAATTCGAACAAATATGGTTAAAGGGGATTTTGAATTAACATGGGGATAAAGAAGGAATTTTGGAAGTTTTTAATTGGTATTTTCAGTTAAAAGGGTCTTAACTCAAAACTAAGAAATAAAATCTGAGAGTAAATGTAATTTGAAATAAATGAAGTAAATAAGAAATTTATTTCAAAGTAAAGTAAATGGGAAAATCAATGGGAAATTGATTTGGTTGTTTAAAATTGGAATTTAAAAGAGAAGAGAGATTTTGGAATTTATAAACTGGGTTTATAAAGTAAAATAAAATATCAGGGGATATTTGGAAATATAAATTCAAGGTGGGAATTTATAAAGGGATATGAATTGGTTTAAAATAAATGTTGATTTATTTTTAAAGGATGGGAATGAGAAGTGTATTTCTCTGGATAGCCAAGTACGTTTTTCAAGGTAGTTTTAAATATAAGTTAAAGGTTTTAAGTATGTTTTAAAAATGCATGTTTTAGGAAATTGATTATTTCTAAAGGTAAATTTCCAAAGTAAGTATTTTCAAAAATCTATTATTGTAGTAATTATATAAAAGTGATCTGTTATGTTTTAAAAAGAGAAAGTTAGTTATATTTATAAAGTGGTTTCATTTTAAATATTCCTTAAGTATATATTTTAGTAAAGTATTAAAAGTAGTTTTAAACTTCGATGTTATAAAGTATATTGATAATAAAGTGTTTTTAAATTATTTTAAAATCCAAAGTATTTTGTACTTGGTGATTCAGTGAAAATAAATATTTGGGAAATGTATTCCGTAAGCGGAAACTGTTTTCAAATGAGCTTTGAAAATTTGGAAATATATCTTGGAAAGATATTTGGGCAAATAAATAATGTGGGAAATTATTTATTGTGTGATGGTTGCTTGTGGATGTTAATTGATAGTTAAATAACCGACTATCAATATTGGCCAAATGCGTTGATCGTTTCGAAGAGACCGGGATCGGGTTTCCGTATACCAGGATTCTAGGTCTGGAGACTCGAATACCACTTCGATCCGGTTTGTACGTTTCGTGTAACGTGTTCAGAATCGAAGATGGAGCTATGAAGTGCAAGGGCTAGTCGCTACTAATCCTGAGGATATTTCCAAAATGGATGTAGTAGGAATAGTGCCTTCGGTTCCGTTCGAACCCGGGACGGACTTATATGGATGAATGCTTTCGGGACATCGTTAGGTGGACGATGGGCATTCTAAGGGATATGTTCTGAAAAAGGTATCGTTAGCCTCAAGCCTCATCAACCGGGAATGACTGAAAATCATGGGTTATGCAGCAAGGCTTCGTGGGTAGCACCCACTTGAGAGTAAGGTCATCCCTGTCTAGATGTCCCTTTTATTTCGGCTTAGTGTTGCGGTTGCTGATCCCAACCGTGGGGTGATTTTATTTGGAATTATCCAGTAAGGGATGATTCCGGCCTTGTGTTGCAGGGGAGCGGGCGTACTCCTCGGTACTGTGATCTAGGCCACGTACTGTGACAGGTGGTACCCCAGTGCCTAGTCATTCGTTGGAAATCCATTCTCCCTACGTGCCTTGTACGGTATTTGTTTGTATTACCCACTTTGTGGCTAGTATGCTGGAATTTAATCATGTAACAATTTCAGCTATTTTAATAAGTATTTGTGAATAGACACTATTATAATATCAGAGGATTTTTATAAAAAGTGTTTTAGCTATCGTAAGGTAAAAACCCGACATGTTTATTTGTGGCGTGGTCTTACGAGACGCTTTTATTTTCAAAAGGATTTTTGAAACTTTAATAATCAATTGAGTGTGATTTTCTCACGCTGGTATTCCAGACTGACTCGGGTATTATTTTATATGATGCTCGGGTCAGACCGAGATAAACAGGTTCAGGATATGATGCTGTGGAGCTCAGGAGACGAGCTGGATGACGATACGTACTCTCGTACTTGCTATTATTTTTCCGTTGTGTATTCAGTTGTATGTTATGGATGTTGATGTACTCTGATGATGTATTGTATAAACAGATATAGTTTTTTTTTGATTTGTGTAAAGATCTGTTAATATATATTATATTTTATTCCGCTGCGATGGTTAGATTCTGTTTTTGTTTTCTATTTTTCTTCTTCTACCTCTTCTTCTTAACTTAAATGGTTCGATTTTCCGGGTCTGGAAAGTTGGGTCGTTACAGATACCTAAAAACTGCTACCGATAAATACAAACCGATACCTAAAAACTTAAAAACTGATAACTAAATAAAGTTGTCATTCCGGCTAAAATACTGAAGGTCTGTCCTTGAGGCTAAAATGCTGAGAAATTTTATCCTTGACAATAATTTCCTGTATGAAATAATTACTATTAAATAATTAATAATTAGCATGATAAATAATAATTGATTGTTAATAATGAATATTAATAATCAAGAAGTAATAATTAATATTAATAAATAAGAAGTAATTTTTAATATTTGGTAATTAACTTTTGATAATTCATTAAAAAATTAATAATAACTAATTATTTTAATAATTAATAAATAATATTTTAATAAATAATACATAAATAGTAACAAAAATTAAATATTAATATATAATAATTCATAATTACTATTAAATAATAATAATTAATAACTAATTTGAAATATGAAATAATTCCTATTAATAATTAATAATTAATTAGTAATTAAAGTTGATCTAATTGCAGTTGCTTTGCCCTTTCTAGGCGTTTGACCAGTTGGAGTCCTAAGCTAATCACTTAAATCCCTTAATTTCTTGAAAGCTAGTGTATCTCACACGGGAGTCTTGAAAGCAAAGCCTAAAGATCAAATTTGATGTCCATATTCAGCCTTCTAATAATTATTTAATCATTATTTAATAATTAATATATTAAACATTAATAAATAATAAATATTTGATTAACATTTAATAATTTATAAATAATAATTAACATTGAATAATAGTAATTAATAATTAATAAATAATATTTTTTTTGTAATAAATAATAATTAAAAGTTAAAAATCAATATTAAATAATAATTAAAATTTAAAAATCAATATTAAGTAATAAAAATGATAATTAATAATTAATTAAAATAATAAATATTAATAATCAATAAAAAATTAATATTAAATAAGTAATGCTTAAATAATAATAATTAAATATTAATATACAGTAATTAATGACTACTATTAAATAATAAAAATTAATAATTAATTTTGAAATATGAAATAATTCCTATTAATAATTAGTAATTAATAATTAATAATTAATAAATTAATAACTAATGATCGATAAATAAATATTAATATTAAATATTTAATTAATAATTAATATTTTATAAATAATTCACTATTTAATGCTAGTAATTAATACTTAATGATAATTTTTTTAATAAATAATAATTAAAAGTTATAATTTAATATAAAATAATAATAGTAATAAATCTAAATAAATAAATAGAAAATTCTGATTAATTACAGATCAATTTTATTACTAAAAATACAAAAATTAATAAATATGCTAAGAAAAATAATTTTAAGTAGCAAATATTGATCTTTATACACATATTAATTTTTTTTCACTTATATAAAATAGTACATGACAATATTTTTATCTACTAAAACACACGAAAAATTAATTAAAATCTTGATTAAAACCGGATGGATAATTATCAGATGCTGATGTGACCATATCCATATTTGTATTCATTTTTCGAGTATCATATAGTTTTTCATACATTGAATACAAATACGGATGGATTTTGAGTTTTTTGGGTACTCACTAATAGCCTTATGTTGGACCTAATTTACAAAGGATGTTGTATGTGGAAGACATACAAATTTTCCTTAGCTCCAAAACCAAATTTCTCTTTGGCTCCAAAACCAAATTTTTGAGCACCAAACCTAAATTCTCACATATAATCACCGCTCCCTCTCTCCTCCCCTGATAGCTTTAATCTCCACTAATCTCCAAACGTTCTTCTTCCAAACCTAAACCCGATAAGAAGGCTGCTAACATCCCTTCTCTTTGACATCGCCCTCTTCACCTTTTCCTAGACAATACCTAAAATTTTCCTTTACATTATCATACATTCACAAATGGCTGAAATCTCTTATACCTCTGTGTAATGAGCCAAGATTTTAGGAATTTATTCTGAAAAATATAAATAAGTTTAAAATAATTTTTAAACCAATTTTAAAGGAGAATTGATATAGCTTGATATGGTGTATCTGTATATGTGTACATGTGTGCACAGGAAATGCACATAAACTAAAGCTTAATTCTTGAATGCTAAGAATGAACACATGATTGATGTGTATGGAAATATTATATATATATAAATATTAAATCCTTAAAAGCTATATGCATAAGAAAATATATATATGGATGCTACTGAGTATTTTTGAGTGTACATGTGCATGTGTGTCAGTACAGAATAATGTATAAATATATATACATATGTATGTACTAATTATTTCAGTAAGACTTATATACATATATATAAATATGTTAATAAAGTACTAGAGTTCAAATCAGCAAAATAAAATATACAAACATATTTTAATTATAGGCAGAAAGAAAAGGAATGAAGATATAAAAAGAAGTAATCGTCTTATAAATAAATGGAGGAAGTACATACCATTTACATGAAAGCTAAAAATAGAAAAAAATAAAATAAAACAGAGAAATGCTTGGTATAGGCAGAATTAGGAAGAGTATTTGATAAATAATAAAATCAAGTCACACTTTTAGCATGATAGTAGACAAAGGAAAAAGTATTTTCTGGAAAAGCAAATTTCTGAAATTAACCAAAAAGATATAACCACTTTTCCCTTCACAAACTCAAGCCGGGGAGGGTAAGATTTTGGGTTTAAAAACTAAATGCAAATGGCATAATTTCTGATGGGAAAAATGTCTTTAGCTAGTGCCTTAAACCCTAAGAAAAACCCTGCATAAATAGGCAGTGAGATGAGAAACCTTCTTCTCCCCGGATAGCTCTTGAGAAAAATATATAGATATTATATAAATATAATACAATTGAAGAAAAGATTTGAAGGCAGAGGCTTACCAGTCAACTAGGAAGTGGAAGAGAGCTAGGTGAGAAAACTCACTCAAAATCTAAGGCAATAAGTCCTAATGTAGGCAGCCAGTTAGAAGTTAATTTTCTTAAAAATGTATTTTCATATGTGTTTATCTATCTGTGATTTCAGAGAGGAAAATGGTTTGATCCTTATCTGGTTGTTCTGTTTGTTTTATTACATGAAAGTCTTAAGTATTATTCGTATATATATATGTCCTATAAACCCAGATCTCTGATATGCTAATGTTTAGAAACATAAGTAAATACCCAGAAAATAAAATGTTGAATATAGGCAAGTAGTATTGGTTTTGGCTCAACCCAGAAAAATGAAAACATATTGAGCTGCAATATACTCATGTATAAGTGCTGAGGCTTGAGACAAAAAGGAATTAGGGGTGCAATAGGGTTGCCTATGTGCTGATGCTCCTGATTCAATGAAAATGTATAAAGATTCATACACATAGCAAATAAATTTTGTGGTTCAGTGAAACTTGGTCAATCTAAGTTTAACTCAAGCACAAATATTTGCAAAAGGAAAAAACTCTCTCAAAAGCCATAATCCAATGTTAGTTGCCTATACTCCTTTTAAAATACCAGAAAATATGTATGCACATGTAGAGTCTCATTTAAATAGATAATAATGTTTGCTTGCCTGTTTGTCTCTGTTTGGTTATGAATAATATGAGATACCATGACATGGATGATTATGTTAGTGAAATGAATCACTGAATGGTTTAGTCA
This sequence comes from Allium fistulosum, assembly GCA_030737815.1. Classification (NCBI taxonomy): domain Eukaryota; kingdom Viridiplantae; phylum Streptophyta; class Magnoliopsida; order Asparagales; family Amaryllidaceae; genus Allium; species Allium fistulosum. The sequence continues at coordinate 908,965,552 of CM060903.1, forward strand.
TGAAAAATCAAAAGAGTTGTTATTAACTAAAAACTTGATTAGGAAATGGGGGTCAAGAGCACTGCAGGAATGACTTGTTTTCTTGAGTAATACAAGTTGACACATGGCTTGTTTAAGTCCTGAGATCTTTGTGTAATGGAGTGAATTAATCCATTACAGTGTGTCCATTGATTCAATTAATTGCAGATGAGACCAAGTTAGATAAATATATTAATATAAGAGAATTTGATATAAAGAGGAACTAGAGTTTTCCTGGAATGAAATCTGGATAGTGAATAAATGATTTAATTCATTTTGGGTGATCTCCTTGTTTGTATGGATGTTTATTTGATTCTTGAGTGAATTATATGAATGTATGAATGTACCAGATTTTCTTGAGGTTTCTGGAAAGGCAGACTTAAGTGTGCACCTGCACACTGACACAAAACATGCACACATGAGTTACTTGTTTTCTAAAGGCAGAGTTATATACATATATCCATGTTTTAACTTCAACTTGATTTACAAATTGTTTTAGTGGATTTTCTCATACCAGACATGTGTCTGACCCTAGTGTGCTAATGGCATATGGGGTGTCTCATTTAAAATGGGGCAGCTCCAAATGCATTTTCAGGGACTGCAGCAACTAAGTAGGAGTAGGAGCAAGGCTTTGAGAAGAAGATTATAGCATGCTAAACTTAGTTAAATAAGAGCATAGATGATGAAATCTGCGTGTATTGATAATTTAAATTGCTACCTGTATTAAGTGTTGAATATTGGATGGATATTTTGCTAAGCATTTTGCTAAGAGATTGACTTGTAACTGAAATTTAAGAATCTGGATATTATCTGATATGTTGAAGAAGTTAATGTAAACCTTGTAAGTGATGAGTAAGAATACTATGTTAAAATTGAACGGTTACATTTTATAAATGTATTAGTCAATCTTGAGTCTTTACAAAGGATTTAAGTTTTGGAAAATCTGGATAGTTGAATCTCAGAGAAATTAAATGGTCTTATTTTTCTACCATGGCATATGTATACAAAAGATAATAAGCATAGGGAGAATGTATTTTATATGACTGTAATGTTTCCATAATTCAACTTGTTTTATACAAATGTTTCATGCCTTATTTTTAGATAAGGGAAGAGTCTGTAATATAGGAGTTGAAAGCAAGATCCATAAAAGTTGCATATATGTGTACATTTAAACATGTTTTGTACAGATATTAACACACCGGTTACCTTTGTATTTTTTTTAAAACATGAATCTGAAGTCCATTTCACTCAGGTTTAGATCATATGCATTTTTAAGACCCTATGGGTTACACCAGAACAAAGAGCCTGGTTGAACCATGTTATGGATACTCATGGCTACAGGAAACTCAGACATGTTTGCATTTGTTTTAGCTTAGCATCCTAGTATCAAAGAATTAAGTTTTGAATGTGATATATCTCTTAAAAATATTCCAGAAAAGGGCATGTACTCTAGACAGATTTTATAAGAAAATCAAACATAGATAATGATAGGAACTTATATCATTTTCCCAGAGCACAAGCACCAAACCATTAATTTATAGACAATCATATTACAATTATCTGGTTTCTAGGTTTTATACTCCCTAGAGAATTTAGCAAAGAATCAGGAGTTTAAAAATATATATATATAGGTATTCATGCATGGATAGAAATTTTATTGCATATATTTGAACTGAAATATGTATGGATTGATTAAACTTAATCAATAAAATATCCTCTTGTTTTCCAGAACTCTGATTCAAACAAGAGAGGCATATACATCCTCACATGTATGTGCATGTCTTTGTGAATGTACTGATATATTTATATTGGTTAAAGATTTTGATCCTGGATATATGTTGTTTGATAGAAAAAAAATGACTCTAGGCTTCAGAAATATGTATATGTATATCTCATATATATATATATATATATGTAAAAAAAATCCTTACAAATTAAGGTATAAAAAGAGACGGTCATTTCATTTGGTATCAGAGCTATGTTACTAAAACATAGTTGAAAATTAAAATCAAATCTTTCTATGAAATTAAAAACTTAAGAAACAAAAGTATAAGTAAAATATTTGTGGGGATTGATCACTGGATGATCAAGTTTGAGTTAAAAAATAAAAATAAATAAAAACTAACCAGCTATGTAAATTATTATTAGCAAACTATGGTAGGAAGACCACCAAATTAGGGAGCTGGATCCTCCAATGCACCACCAATGGTCAATCTGTAAGATTTGGTGAGAGCATTTAGGGATGGGGTAGGACAAAGGCAAGAAAATCCCCATGAAGAGCTCTCCAAATTACTCAAGACTTATACTCATTTAGGAGGCAAAAGCTTTGAAGGGACATAAAGTATTATGGAAATTCAAGCATGGTTGAGAACATTGGATAGGATTTTCAATGACATGCAGCTTGATGATCAAAGAAAGAAGCAAGTGGCTTCAAGACAGCTGAAAGGAGCAGCTTTAAGCTGGTGGGAAGTAATCATTGCAGGGAGAGGTGAGAATGAAATCACTTGGAATCAATTCAAGGAGATGTTGGAAGCAAGATTCGTACCAGCATCAGCTAAGACCACCTTACTAGAAGAATTTATTAGACTTAGGCAAGGAACTTTGAGTGTCACCGAATACACTCAAAAGTTTGAGGGGCTTTCAACATATGGAGCAATGCTTGTGGCATATGAAGCATCCAAGAATGATAGATACATTAAAGGTTTGAACCCAGGACTTAGCAGAGCAATGTTACCTTATGCTTACAGGACATTTGATCAAGTAATAGACTTGGCTTTGAGGTTAGAGCAGCATGACAAGGAGAGGGAGAAGTTTAGAATTTTTAAGAACAATAACACTAAGAAGGGTAAGGGGAGATATCACCCTTATGATAAGAAGAAGGAAGAGGTCAGTAACAAAAGCACCGGAGATGTCAAAGCTAAGGAAACCAAGAAGAAAATTGTGTGCCATCAATGTGGAAAGGAAGGACATATCAAGCCTAGGTGTCCAGAATTGAAAGGAGGAGCTTTCAAGTGCTATCTATGTGGGAAAGAGGGGCATATGAAGAGGAATTGTCCTGAGTATAAACAGCAGGGAAAGTTGGCAAATTTGGAAGGCAAAGGCAAAGCCACAGTGGAGATTAATACAGAAAACCATAGCCAAGTGGAAGGTACATTACTTATTTGTACCATACCCATAGCAGTAGTATATAATACTGGGGCAACTCACTCTTTGATTTCTTATGAACTAGTTAAAATGCTAAAATTGAATTGCATATTGGTTGAAACCCCATTGCATATACAAAGTCCTCTGGGGAGCTCTAGTGTTTTAAATATGATTTGTGTGGATGTGGAATTAAACATAGGAGGAAATATTTTTATTTCCAATTTATATGTTTTGAATTACCCAAATATAGGTGTTATATTGGGGGTAGACTGGTTAAGGCAATTTAAAGCCATAATTAATTTAGACTCATCCACCATATCATTGCAAAATCTTAGGGGCCAGAAGATCACAGTTTTATGTGAAGTAGCTAAGGAAGGAAAACTATATCATTTAGTTGACTCAGAAAAAGATTTCAGTGAACTAACCATTGAAGAAATTCTCATAGTCAATGAATATTTGGATGTGTTTGGGGAGGTTAAGGGTGTTCCACACCATAGACCAGTAGAGTTTCAAATCAATCTAGTTCTAGGAGCAAGCCCAGTGATTAAAAAGCCAACTAGAATGGGGCCAAATGAACTAAAAGAATTAAAGAAACAGTTAGAGGAATTGGAAGAAAAGGGTTTTATAGGACCAAGTAATTCTTGTTGGGGAGCACCAGTGGTATTTGTTAAGAAACATGATGGTTCCTTAAGACTGTGTATAGATTATAGAGAATTAAACAAAGTAACTATTAAAAATAAATACCCATTGCCAAGAATAGATGATCTTTTTGATCAATTAGCTGGGGCAAGAGTGTTCTCCAGACTAGATTTAGCATCTGGTTTTCATCAAATGAAGGTGGAGGAGTCAAGTGTTAAGTACACTGCCTTTAACACTAGGTATGGGTTGTATGAATTTTTGGTTATGCCATTTGGCTTGACAAATGCACCATCATACTTTGTGGATTTAATTAACAGAATCTTTAGAGATTATTTAGACAAATTTGTGCTTATTTTTATAGATGACATTTTAATTTATTCCAAAACAGTGGAAGAACATAAAAGTCATTTGCATCTGGTTTTGTCTAGATTGAGAGAAAAAGATTTAAAGGCAAAATTTTCAAAATGTGTATTTTGGAAAGCGGAAGTACATTTCCTTGGCCATGTCATTTCTACCAAAGGAATTTCTGTAAACCCCAATAAAGTAGTGGCTATTCAAGCATGGAAGAGGCCTAGCACAGTGAGTGAAGTGAGATCATTTATGGGAAATGCAGGATATTATAGGAGATTCATAAAAGATTTTTCAAAAATTTCTACACCACTTACTAACTTAACCAGGAAGAACCAAGCTTTTGTTTGGTCAGAGAGGTGTGAGAAATCTTTTGAACAGTTGAAGGAAGCATTGGTGAATGCTCCAATTCTGAAAGTACTCCAGGGAAATGAAGAATTAGTTGTATATACTAATGCTAGTGGATTTGGCTTGGGCGCAGTGTTGATGCAACAAGGCCAAGTCATTGCATATGCATCCAGACAACTTAAACCCCATGAAGTAAGGTATGCCACACATGATCTTGAATTAGCAGCTGTGATCTATGCTTTGAAACTTTGGAGACATTATTTGTTAGGCACTAAGTTTGAACTTTACACTGACCACAAGTCTTTAAAGTATTTATTTTCAAAAAAAGATTTAAACATGAGGCAACATAGATGGGTGGAGTTCTTAGCTGCCTATGACATAGATATACTCTATACACCAGGAAAAGCAAACAAAGTTGTTGATGCTCTAAGTAGACAACATGCTAAATTAGCTATGATGATGATAGAAGAATTTAAGGACTTGTCCTTGCTTGCTGAGTTAGGAATTGGGAAGAATGACTGTGTGCACATGGATGTACATGTGCATGGTGCACAGGAAAATAGAGGTAAGTTAAGCTTGATGACACTTCAATCAGATTTAATTTTGAAGGTAGGAAAAATGCAAGAACAAGACACAAACTTATTGGAGAAGAAAGTTCTCATATCAAAAGGGGAGGAAGTGATAAATTACCATATTGACAAAAATGGTTATTTAAGAAACCAGAATAGAATATGTGTGCCAGAGAACATGGAGTTGAAGGAGGAAATATTGAATGAATATCATAGAAGTAAATACTCCATACACCCAGGCAGTACAAAGATGTATCAAAACTTAAAAAGAGATTTCTGGTGGAAGGGAATGAAATCAGATGTAGCCAAATACATTGCAAAATGTATGACTTGCCAACAAGTCAAGGCTGAAACACAAAAACCATCAGGGTTATTGCAACCTCTTAGCATACCACAGTGGAAGTGGGAAGAAATATCTATGGATTTCATAGATGGACTGCCTAGATCTAAAAGAGGAAACACAAGCATATGGGTGATAGTTGATAGGCTAACTAAAGTGGCACATTTCATCCCAGTCAAATCAGAAAGGAATGCACCAAAGTTAGCACAAGTATTTGTGAAAGAAGTGGTAAGATTGCATGGCATTCCCAAAACCATTGTGAGTGATAGGGATACCATCTTCACCTCAAGATTCTGGAGAAGTTTCCAAGAAGCCATAGGAAGTGAATTGTGCTTAAGCACTGCCTACCATCCACAATCAGATGGGCAGACTGAGGTAGTGAACAAGGTTTTAGAGGACTTGTTAAGGGAATGTGCACTGGATTTTGGAGGTAACTGGGAAGACTATCTCCATTTAGCTGAATTTACATACAATAACAGCTATCAAAGCACCATAGGAATGGCTCCATTTGAAGCCTTATATGGCAAGCCATGCTTGTCACCTGTATGTTGGGTAGAAGCAGGGGAAAGAGCTATTCTAGGGCCTGAGTACATACAAGAAACTAAAGAGAAAATTGAGTTGGTAAGGAGAAGAATGGCAGCAGCTCAAGATAGGCAAAAGAAATTTGCAGACATAAAAAGGAAGCAGGTGGAATATGAGGTAGGAAATTTTGTTTTCATCAAAATATCACCTATGAAAAATGTGCTGAGGTTTGGGAAACAAGGCAAGTTAACCCCAAGATATATTGGGCCATACAAAATTCTAGAAAGAATTGGTTCCTTGGCATATAAGCTGAAATTACCAGAAAACATGCAAGGGATGCATGATGTTTTTCATGTATCACAATTGAGAAGGTGGGTCCATGACAAGGCAGAAATTCTTGAGACCCCAACCCAAGTGCAAATAAATCCTAATTTGATTTATGAAAAGGATCCAGTGGAAATTTTGGCAAAAGATGTGAAGAAGTTGAGGAATAAATCTCTGAAACTTGTGAAGGTATAGTGGAGTCTTGATCCTAGTGATTGCACATGGGAATTAGAAGACAAAGTTAGGATGAATTATCCTAAGCTATTTTCAGATTAAAGGTAATTCTGATTTTTAATTTGTTTTCCTTTTTAGATGCATATATTTTTAGTTATTATGATAGAACTAAAAATCTATTTGGTTGAGAATGTACTTGTTCTCTGAATTAAGTTTAAAATTTATTTTAAGCTTAGGAAAATTGTGGGACACAGTTCCTAAAAGGAGGGGTGTATGTAATGACCCAAGATTTTAGGAATTTATTCTGAAAAATATAAATAAGTTTAAAATAATTTTTAAACCAATTTTAAAGGAGAATTGATATAGCTTGATATGGTGTATCTGTATATGTGTACATGTGTGCACAGGAAATGCACATGAACTAAAGCTTAATTCTTGAATGCTAAGAATGAACACATGATTGATGTGTATGGAAATATTATATGTATGTATATATATATATATTAAATCCTTAAAAGCTATATGCATAAGTAAATATATATATATATATATATATATATATCGATGCTACCGAGTATTTTTGAGTGTACATGTGCATGTGTGTCAGTACAGAATAATGTATAAATATATATACATATGTATGTACTAATTATTTCAGTAAGACTTATATACATATATATATAGATATGTTAATAAAGTACTAGAGTTCAAATCAGCAAAATAAAATATACAAACATATTTTAATTATAGGCAGAAAGAAAAAGAATGAAGATATAAAAAGAAGTAATCCTCTTATAAATAAAGGGAGGAAGTACATACCATTTACATGAAAGCTAAAAATAGAAAAAAATAAAATAAAATAGAGAAATGCTTGGTATAGGCAGAATTAGGAAGAGTATTTGATAAATAATAAAATCAAGTCACACTTTTAGCATGATAGTAGATAAAGGAAAAAGTATTTTCTGGAAAAGCAAATTTCTGAAATTAACCAAAAAGATATAACCACTTTTCCCTTCACAAACTCAAGCCGGGGAGGGTAAGATTTTGGGTTTAAAAACTAAATGCAAATGGCATAATTTCTGATGGGAAAAAATGTCTTTAGCTAGTGCCTTAAACCCTAAGAAAAACCCTGCATAAATAGGCAGTGAGATGAGAAACCTTCTTCTCCCCGGATAGCTCTTGAGAAAAATATATAGATATTATATAAATATAATACAAGTGAAGAAAAGATTTGAAGGCAGAGGCTTACCAGTCAACTAGGAAGTGGAAGAGAGCTAGGTGAGAAAACTCACTCAAAATCTAAGGCAATAAGTCCTAATGTAGGCAGCCAGTTATAAGTTAAATTTCTTAAAAATGTATTTTCATATGTATTTATCTATCTGTGATTTCAGAGAGGAAAATGGTTTGATCCTTATCTGGTTGTTCTGTTTGTTTTATTACATGAAAGCCTTAAGTATTATTAGTGTATATATATATGTCCTATAAACCCAGATCTTTGATATGCTAATGTTTAGAAACATAAGTAAATACCCAGAAAATAAAATGTTGAATATAGGCAAGTAGTATTGGTTTTGGCTCAACCCAGAAAAATGAAAACATATTGAGCTGCAATATACTCATGTATAAGTGCTGAGGCTTGAGACAAAAAGGAATTAGGGATGCAATAGGGTTGCCTATGTGCTGATGCTCCTGATTCAATGAAAATGTATAAAGATTCATACACATAGCAAATAAATTTTGTGGTTCAGTGAAACTTGGTCAATCTAAGTTTAACTCAAGCACAAATGTTTGCAAAAGGAAAAACTCTCTCAAAAGCCATAAGCCAATGTTAGTTGCCTATACTCCTTTTAAAATACCAGAAAATATGTATGCACATGTAGAGTCTCATTTAAATAGATAACAATGTTTGCTTGCCTGTTTGTCTCTGTTTGGTTATGAATAATATGAGATACCATGACATGGATGATTATGTTAGTGAAATGAATCACTGAATGGTTTAGTCATGAAAAATCAAAAGAGTTGTTATTAACTAAAAACCTGATTAGGAAATGGGGGTCAAGAGCACTGCAGGAATGACTTGTTTTCTTGAGTAATACAAGTTGACACATGGCTTGTTTAAGTCCTGAGATCTTTGTGTAATGGAGTGAATTAATCCATTACAGTGTGTCCATTGATTCAATTAATTGCAGATGAGACCAAGTTAGATAAATATATCAATATAAGAGAATTTGATATAAAGAGGAACTAGAGTTTTCCTGGAATGAAATCTGGATAGTGAATAAATGATTTAATTCATTTTGGGTGATCTCCTTGTTTGTATGGATGTTTATTTGATTCTTGAGTGAATTATATGAATGTATGAATGTACTAGATTTTCTTGAGGTTTCTGGAAAGGCAGACTTAAGTGTGCACCTGCACACTGACACAGAACATGCACACATGAGTTACTTGTTTTCTAAAGGCAGAGTTATATACATATATCCATGTTTTAACTTCAACTTGATTTACAAATTGTTTTAGTGGATTTTCTCATACCAGACATGTGTCTGACCCTAGTGTGCTAATGGCATATGGGGTGTCTCATTTAAAATGGGGCAACTCCAAATGCATTTTCAGGGACTGCAGCAACTAAGCAAGAGTAGGAGCAAGGCTTTGAGAAGAAGATTATAGCATGCTAAACTTAGTTAAATAAGAGCATAGATGATGAAATCTGCGTGTATTGATAATTTAAATTGCTACTTGTATTAAGTGTTGAATATTGGATCGATATTTTGCTAAGCATTTTGCTAAGAGATTGACTTGTAACTGAAATTTAAGAATCTGGATATTATCTGATATGTTGAAGAAGTTAATCTAAACCTTGTAAGTGATGAGTAAGAATACTATGTTAAAATTGAACGGTTACATTTTATAAATGTATTAGTCAATCTTGAGTCTTTAAAAAGGATTTAAGTTTTGGAAAATCTGGATAGTTGAATCTCAGAGAAATTAAATGGTCTTATTTTTCTACCATGGCATATGTATACAAAAGATAATAAGCATAGGGAGAATGTATTTTATATGACTGTAATGTTTCCATAATTCAACTTGTTTTATACAAATGTTTCATGCCTTATTTTTAGATAAGGGAAGAGTCTGTAATATAGGAGTTGAAAGCAAGATCCATAAAAGTTGCATATATGTGTACATTTAAACATGTTTTGTACAGATATTAACACACCAGTTACCTTTGTATTTTTTTTAAAACATGAATCTGAAGTCCATTTCACACAGGTTTTGATCATATGCATTTTTAAGACCCTATGGGTTACACCAGAACAAAGAGCCTGGTTGAACCATGTTATGGATACTCATGGCTACAGGAAACTCAGACATGTTTGCATTTGTTTTAGCTTAGCATCCTAGTATCAAAGAATTAAGTTTTGAATGTGATATATCTCTTAAAAATATTCCAGAAAAGGGCCTGTACTCTAGACAGATTTTATAAGAAAATCAAACATAGATAATGATAGGAACTTATATCATTTTCCCAGAGCACAAGCACCAAACCATTAATTTATAGACAATCATATTACAATTATCTGGTTTCTAGGTTTTATACTCCCTAGAGAATTTAGCAAAGAATCGGGAGTTTAAAATTATATATATATATATATATATATATATATATAAGTATTCATGCATGGATAGAAATTTTATTGCATATATTTGAACTGAACTATGTATGGATTGATTAAACTTAATCAATCAAATATCCTCTTGTTTTCCAGAACTCTGATTCAAACAAGAGAGGCATATACATCCTCACATGTATGTGCATGTCTTTGTGAATGTACTGATATATTTATATTGGTTAAAGATTTTGATCCTGGATATATGTTGTTTGATAGAAAAAAAAATGACTCTATGCTTCAGAAATATGTATATGTATATCTCATATATATATATATATATGTAAAAATAAAAAAATCCTAACAAATTAAGGTATAAAAAGAGAGGGTCATTTCACTCTGATAACGTTAATGCCAAGGATAACAAAGGAGAAGAAAGTCAGTGTGTGCCGGAATCTCCAGAGGCAAAGCGGATCCGTGAAACACTTCTCTTTAACCCTTTAGAAGATGCAATAGAACTCGATAACATGGATCTGGCTTCTGTCATGCAATTTTTAGAAGGGGAGATGTTGCTTCCTGTTCAGGATTTAGAGGTGAATCCCTTATCGGGTCCGAAGTCTAACTCCAGCTTGATGCAGCCGAATCTCGACTACTTGCTTGAGGCTTCGGATGATGACTTCAGCATCACTCCTGTGGATGGAGATATGTCATCGAGTAATGTTGTCCCTGCCATCGACATCCCTTCTGCGGATGGAGATGCACTTCTCCTCTTCAATCACTTCAAGGTATCTCATTTTCACTATATTTCATAGATTGTTATTTCCTCTTTATGTCCTAGTTGTGAATTTAAGTGAAAAACATGCATTTTGACATGAACATCAGGTGAAATGAATAGCAAATTGTAGTTTTTTTGGAATTCTAAATAAAAGCTTTGATTTTTTGCTTACTTAAGCAGTCAGGCATGATTTACAGTTGAAATGTGCTTCATGTGAGTAGCAAGACCTTATTTGTTCTCTTTACTTCCAAAGTTTAATGTAATTAGTTAGTAGTGGTTACATCACGCAACAATGCCCATAAAATTGATGATAGAATGCCTGTTAATGAGTTGCAAGCATAATAGTTTTTGCTTTCTCTTATCTAATCACAAATTTGTTTGATACTTGCTTTGTTTTTATTCCACTATTTGAGGCTTGCGTTGACATCCTTAAGCTTAGAGAGAAAACTGAACATAGGATTATCATCGGTTTTAGTATTTTAGTATTAATGCGTTTGATAAAGTAGGCCATATATTATTATACTTAAAGGATATATGAGTGACCTTGTGTGAATCTAAAAGTGAATCGCTCAATATAATGGCATGATCACTAGTATAATGATTTAATAAATTTATCCATGCCCGATCGAATTTTGAAAGAAGTTCAAAACCGCCGAAGGATTTTTTTTGTTTATATTGAAATTAATACCACCTCGTCATGTGAAATAAGTCCCTGTTTCATTCAAATATTTTAGTCCACTATCAGAATATATGTTTGAAAGCTACAGTAAGTTACTAAGTGATTACACTCTGATATCATGTCTTAGTTATATAATATACAATTAAAATCCCCGCAAAATATGATATCTTGCCCTCGTTATTAATACTACCTAAGTGATTACCAAATATTGAGTATCAGTTGATTTAATACTTATTCAGAGTGGGATTTTAATATTTACTTCTTAACGGAAAGTTTGGCTTCCTTACCTTGTGATGCAGCAAAACCTAAGGCTCTTATATATATTCGAGTTCAATATACAACCTACAAAATGATAGCTGTGATCCGATTTTGAGAAGATTCAGTTATCCACTCTTGAATCTCATGTGAAATCTTTGTCTACTTCAAGTTCATCAAGTTATGTGTGAGCTATTCACTTGCCTACTAAGGTCAGATACCACAAAGAAAACAATGTATATATTAATTTATATCCAAATAAGCAAACACATTTCGAAGTTAGTGCTGGGGCAAGCTTTATAATATACAAAGTCTATGATGTATTTTTTATGTTTAAATTCTCTAGAGTATCCAAGCAGATTTCAAATTGCTTATCAGTGGAGAAGAAGAAACAATAGCTACGGCTGCTGCTGAAGCAATCACACTTGCAAAATCTGCACTAAACATAGCAAAGCATGCAGCACAAATGAAAGGAAGTGATTCTTTTGTTAGGGCTATGTTTTTATTAGCTCTTTTTTGAGCTTAGTAGCCAAGAGTATGATGATTCGTTGCGCTATGTGTTTCACCTTCTATGAGTATTATGCAGTTTAAAAAAAAACTTTGGTGCTAAACACTCTACTCTACTCATAATATAGGTTGTAAGTGGTAATCAAGACTATTATATGCAAACCAAGTGTTCACTATTGATTTGAGGTTGTTTTATTAGGGTACTACATAATAGTTGCACATACTCCATAAATTATATATTTTTATCTGTTTCTTGATGCACTTGCAAAATGTGTTTAGAAATTAATTTTTTTATTTTGCATTCTTTTTACCACAACTACCAATCGCAGTTGTAAAAAAGTCTTTTACAACTGCCATTGGCAATTGTAAAAGACTTTTTTAACACTATCAAAGACCGTTCTAAAAAATATGGCTCTATTACAACTTCAGATATCACGACAAGTGATCGCCCATTGTAATAGACCTATTATAACCGTTTTTGGTAGTTGTGAAAGAGTGTTTTTGTTGTAGTGATAATTCTAAGTTTTGAAGAAATCCACTTGGTTTCAATTCAATCTTAACTTTTTTGGCATATGAAGCATTTCTAATGGTTTATCCAACATCTCTTTTCATTCCCTTCTAAAAGATTGTGCACTTCATATCCATATAGATCTTTGTACCTCCTGGACGGAGGGTAAAATTTAATCGATGGCGTTCATCAAACTCTTCTTTCCTAAGATCTCACACATTGGGAATACATAATCTCCTTATTTTCTATAGATAACTTTTGAGTCCAACTCAAATCCCTTCAAGTTATTCACATCTATACTCATTTCTAATTGTCTGATTCTTTCAGTGTTCACTGGGTCCTCCTTTTGCATTGAAGTTAACCTATCCATAATAGTTGGTTGCACTTCCAAACTTGCAACCATACTTGGGGTACTAGTGGACCCAATTTTCAACCTAAAATGTGCAATTATGCACCACAACAAGCTAATGCCTCCAAAGCCTTTCATTCCATAATCACGGGTAACGTTGAATTTTTTTCTTTCTACTCAGTACATCATCCACCTTGTTTCCTTTTCCTGGTGTGTACTCTATCTCAAAGTCATATGTTGCTAAAAATTCTAGTCATATTTGTTGCTTCATAATCAAATCCTTTTGAGATAATAAATGCTTATGGGATTTATGGTCAATAGATAACTCAAATATTCCCCTAATAACTAGCGTCTCCAAATATTAAGGAAAAAATCATTGCTACCAATTCCAATTTATAGGTGAGATATCTCATCACATGCGATCTCAATTGCCAAGATGAATAGGCTATTACTCGGCCTCTTTTCATAAGCACGACTGCCAAATAATTCCTGCTAGCATCGGTCTAAACTACCAAATCCTAATTTCCTTTAGTTAAAACAAACATGGGAGCATTCATCAATAAACGGTTAAGTTCTCGAAGTGACTCTTCATATCTGTTTGTTCAAATAAACTTCTCATTCTTATGAGTAAACTTAGTCATCGGTGCTGCTATTTGAGAAAAATCCTTAATGACACATCATTAATAGCTAGTTGATCCTGAGAAGATATTTACTTTAGTCCTATGCAGTTAAAGCCTGCTAAATCCCTGCAAAATCCCTACGATAGCGCATAGTGCTTTTCGACCGCTGCGCTATTTCAATTTAGCATTATTAAATAGTATATCCGCTTTAAGCCTCGCTATTTTTTGATACATCCACTAAATCAAGGCTTTTCAGCACCTGTTTTAGTAATATTAATATAAAAAGGTTCATCCGACTAGTTCTCTTTTAAACAAAATCAACAAAGTTAAGGTAAAGACCTAATTTTAAGACATAAATACTCAATATAAGTTAGAAATCAAGCATAGTCACAAAATCTAGCTTACATAAGTCAGATAGTATTCGGTTTTGTTATACACGAGTAAACAATATTTCTTTTTCGTACATAAATGATGTGAGAATGAGAATCAATTAACTTTAAATGTTTGGTTATATATCTAATGAAGCTTTTTGTACCTTCACTATTTTCGCTATATCCCTGCTATAACATTTTGCACGTTCCCCGCTATAGAACTGCTAAGCGTTTTAACTACACAACTTCAATCACAGTTTCAGTCCCTTTCCTATTATTGATGGTCTCAATTTTGAATAAATCCACGTCCAACCAATCCTTGAATACCACATGCCATAGGAATTTGATTTCTCTTTTCCAAAAATGGCATTTAGAAAATTTTCTTTCGACTTATGTTGTCTCAACATCTTTAACACTAGTCATAGATGAACTTCATGCCTCTTCTCATTCTTTGAGAATACCAAAATATCATCAATGAAGACTAATACAAACGTACCCATTTCCTTTGATGACATTCTACACAACGGTTTACTAACTAATTGCACCCCCAATATAAGATCTGTACAAAATTATATAGCTCTGTTAGATGGTAATCTAGTCACTGGTTCAAAGAAATCCAAAAGTTCTCTAATCACGTGTAGATTTGCCACCTTATCATCTAGGGTTTCCAATGCAAATAAAGTACTAGTAGACATGTCTCTCATCCCATCTAACTTGACTTCGAGTCTCTTACACTACTCAGGTGTCGGATTTCAACTACTCTGTCGACACAAGAGATCCTAGCATTATAATGGACCAACCAATCCATACCCAAAATACCCTATAACCCATGAAGTCACACATACATATCATAAGCAAAAGTGTGCCTACCACAAAAAAATCCACACAATCACATTTCAATTTAATAGTGGTATAACCCCCAAATGGATTGAGCACGTAAAGGGATGTGACAAGGTTTATAACATTTAGCCTAAGTCTACCAACAAAGTCCATTGATATCAAGGAGTGTGTAGCACTAGTATCAAAAAGTATGCTAACTATAATATCGAAAATGGAGATAGTACCTTCGATATTAATATCCTTCCCCTTTTCCTTAACTATAGGCCCCTTGTATAAATCTTCTGGTCCAATGTATATACCTTAGCCATTGCCAAATTGGGCATTCATGCTTTATATGCCAAACTTGTCGCAGTTGAAGCATGTTACCTTCCCTATTGGCTTAGATGTATTACAATTTGATGTGTAGTACCCTTTTTGCTAATAGTTGTAGCAAGTAACTCCTCCAAATTAGTTTACTTAACTTTACCCTTAGTTTGATCCTTTATTCATTTCCATCTAAAATGGTGCATCTCTCTTCTTTCCCGATAAACTTTGGTTTCTCTATCCCTTTTTCTACCTGATAAAGGTCGTCATTCCTATAGGGCATAAAAGATGGTTAAAGATGACCCATCACCTTATGACTTAGCATTTTCTTAAGTCTATGAAAGAACTTCTTGTTCTTCTTCAGTGGAGTATTAACGTACTCCATGTCATACTTTATTAGAGAGTTGAAATGTTATATGCACTCATTCAAGAACAACTCTCCTTGCTTTGAGTCCTAGAACTCCCTATTCAAAGCACTTTCTTCAGCTATGGAACAAACCAATTCTCAAACTTCTCTTTGAAAGGTCAAAAGTGATAATCTCCTCGATAGTCTTATCTATAACAATCTCTCCCGGTCTAGTCCATCTTGATAAAGCTGCCTAAAAGCCAATCTTCTTTTCTGCTCATTTTTAAAGCATAAATCTAAAAAGAACCGTTCATAAACCTTCATCCATTTCAGTTCCTCCATTACATTCTCTTTTCTAGTAAAAAAATTATTGCCTCAAAAATTTTGTAGTCTGAATTCATCTTGGAAAACTCATCCTCCTTTACTTTCGGTCTTGATGCAACCGTCTCAGGCATGTTCTACCCCATCATTCCTGCCATATACTCTCATAACAAAGCATTAATATCCAATTGTGCATTAGATGGAGTAGGCACTTGAGCTTGAGCATTCTCTGCAGTTATCACTCCCTCATTAACATTCACTTTGTTCCTAGTCGGGGATGCTCCTCCCACTCCTCCATTTATCTGCATACTAGTAGCTCCTCCACTTACATTTGTTCTTATGTTTTCGACAATTCTTAGTATGCTTTTTGTTTCCATTCTTACTTTCAGCATAAGTAGATCTTCATAAGAAAGAGAGTGAAACAAGAATAGAGGGATGGATATATCCACCTATATAGCGTTAACCTTCCCCAAATGTTTCCCATCTAGGCTATAGTTAGGTTCCTATTTAGATTCATTTTAACTTATGTGTCCTAAATCTAAGATCTGATTCCAAGATGTAACATCCTCATTTTGACTTGAAGATTAACATCAACACAATTATTTTCAAGCGACAAAATGAGATCATTATATCATCAAGAACACTTGATTATACTCATCATAAACCACAAATTAAATAAAAATATGAACCCAAAAGGTATTATAGTGGTTAAGTCTATCAATGGATACTTTCAAATGCGGATAGTGCCATATCCGCATCACATCCAAAATCATTTTCGGATATTGGATATCTACATCCATCGATATGGATGGATATCCACATCCGCCAATATGGACGGATATTAATAATTATCTTAAATGCTAAGAATCGATAAATCGAGAAACATAAATAGAACATTTTAGTTTAACATAAAAAAAATTCAACCCATTGACTATAAAAGCATGCAAAATCAACAAACATAATAATAATAAATAATTTTGAGCAGTTAATATATATTTAATAAATATAATATAAATAATTAACTTAATAAATAAAATTAAATACACACCTTTCATTGTGCTAAAATACTTATAAAATAAACTACGATCTTCACAAAAACCAGACGGATAATTTTTAGAAATGGATGCCTTCGTATCTGCATTTGTATCTGTTTTTTAAGATATTGGATATTTATCTACTTTTCAGATACGGATGTTGATGGATTTTGGATTTTTCAATTATCCATTGATAGCCTTAAGAGTGGTAAAGGTTATAATATTACTCACCTAGATGAAAAATAGTGATTAAATCCCTTAATTTCTTTGAAAATGGAGCTTGAATTATATTATACCTAAGCACCTCCTTCCTTTGCTTGAAAATGGTGGTCAAGGGTGTATGTATGGTTTATTTTGTTTTGTCTAGAATAATGGAATGTAGAGGAAATATATGTTTTAAGGAACATAGGTTAATTTTATGTGCTTTGGGCTAAAAGCACTTACATGTTCCATCAATTCATTAGTTCTCTTATTCTCTTCATTTTCTTAGCAAAAGATAATAATCACATGCCCGAAATGAATTAAGTAAAATCTTATTTTACTCCTACACTACTTTTTTTCATTGTTTTGTAATTAATTATCCAATCAACCATTTAAATGTCATTTACTATTTTAATTATATTATCCAATTAATTAACTTTTACATTTTAAAATTAAATTAACCATTTAATTATATTATTTACTATAACATTCTAATATTTGGCATACTCAAAAATATGGGATGTTACATGATCTATAAGCAACCGAACTCATCTCCACTGCAGTTCTTAAGCAAAATCCATATAAACTTTAATATCTAAATGTTTAAATATTAGTAAGGGCTTAGTTCACACCAAGGAGTCACATAACCGTGTTTGTTAGCGGATTTTCCAATTTAACTTAATCAGATAAATTTATAAATATTACATATAAAAACGGAGACAATTACTATAAATGTTATATTAACCTATTATACTTTTGTTTGTTTATTTAAATCCCTAAGATTAAATAAAATAATATATAACTATTACACATTGATTTAATTAAATAAATAGGTTGAAATAAATAATTAATAATTTTTATTAATTAGGTCAAAAATTCATATATATATATATATATATATATATATATATATATATCTGTGTTTGTGTGTCTATATGTATGTATGTGCGTGTATATTTATACACACACTATAAAAAAGGGGTCGACCATGATAAGAGCTAAGGAGCTTTGTTTCATTTGAAAAATATATTTTGATAAATAGTTTATTAAGGAGAGAAAGATGGAAATATATTAGATACTTTCTAGTCTTTTGCAGACTATAAGTATCACCTTATTCCCTTATTATTTTCATACAATTCCAAATAAAAGCTCTAGCTTTCATTTGAGAAAGTTGAAGCCAATAGCTAGGCCTCGCAAGAAAAATTAGGATGAGGGAGAAAGAGTTCTCCAATAAGGAAATAGACAGTAATATGATACATAATCGACCAACAATTTCATCTAAATTAAATTATTTTCACAAAGTTTACATTATAACTCATTATTAGTATATATGGCTGAAATGGTTTTTGGATATATATATATATATATATATATATATAATTAATTAATTAATATATACATATGTAATATTTTAATGCAAAATATATGATAAAAATACATTTTAGCCTCGTCCTAAAATTATTTTCATAAAAATATGCATATGTATTTAAAACATCTCATTATTTATATGTATATATAAAAAGTTATGCATATGTTATTATATTACTATGCCATCTCGTCTATATATGAATATATTAGATGTATACATAATGATAATTAAGTACATTTACTTACTAAGATTAATTAAATAAATATGAAATGTTTAAAATAAATTATGATTTTATTTAACTAATAAATTGAATCTAATGTGAAACGATTGACTAAGTAGGCCCATTAAGATCCGGCCAGAGAATTTTTTTTCGAAATTTACGCATTTCAGCCGCTGCTAAATGGTCGGTTACAATAGTAGATTTGCATTAATGTCTTCTCCTTCCATAGTTAGTTGTATATGGTAACTTAGAGAATGATGTTTGTATCAGTTAATAGGAAGGTCGACAAATCAAATGTTCTAATACACTATTATATCCTCATTTGGACTTAATATTCCATTCTAGTCATACTTTATAGGTTGACCAAAGTCTTCATTATTCAAGATTTAGGTTATGGTCTACTTTGGAAATGATATTATCTCCTCTATCCATAAAGGATATTGTATATGCAGTAAGTGTTGATACAGTCAAACCATACGTCATTCATTCAAGTATAGTGCTTTTTGTCATTCATTATAATATACTGGCTTTTATTATTGATGGTTCATCATAGTCGACCCATACATAAGTCGTAATGACTTAAAGATAGGATGTCCCGTACTCGGGGATACGATGTTCCTAAAACGTTCACAAATGATTGGATAGTCCTAGTATGAAATACATAAAGTTCCTTGGAATGAGATTGGACGACATTTCCTTACTTAGATTTATTTTAGTTTTCACTGATGCTTACCTCATTCAGTTCATGTAGCATACGCACCATAAATAAGTTCAAACATTCGTCAAATGAGTATGGACGTAGTTTAGCAGAGAACACATAGAGTTTGAACCACTGCAAACAACATGTTCAAGACTTGGCTTCTCGTATACATGGTTTGACCACTACATATGAGGATCGATATAAGCATAGGCCTACAGGTGATGATGATGGTGTGGTCTTCCACATTTTTAGGTATTGTTGGATATCTTATATATGTTTATCAATCAAGTCACAATTTAATATCGTATGTATGTTTATTAATTATATCACTACTAGATAAAATATGTGTTCACTAATTATGCATTGTTGAATATCTTATGTATGTTTTGAATATCTTATATATGTTCATCAATTAGGTCACAATTGGATATCATATATATGTTTGTTGATTTTGTCAATGTTGGTATTTTATTTATGTTTACTGATTATGTCACTATCAATTATTATATGTTTGTTTGTTGATTACTTCATGGTTGGAAATTCTATGTATATTTATCGATTATATCACAGTTGAATATCATATGTGTGTTTAGTGATTATACATATGTTTATTAGTTACTCCATTCTTGGATATCATATGTAAGATTATTGACTGATTATGATTGTGATTATTATGTTTTACGCACTTGATTCCTTATTATTAGTAATCAATCCAGGTAGAACAAATAATTAAAATCATATATTCTATTTAGACACGTATGCCTAAGGTAATACACATGCAAAAAGATAAATATGATATAAATGTATATCAATAAACTCTCCAATGTAAATACACATAGAAAAACTAGGTAATAACGATACACAAAGTTAAACTAGTCAGCGAGATGACATCTAGTGATATCTTCCCTTTTTTCTAGAAGAACTTTTTTTCGCGTTGGTGGTAGGCGAGTGAGGTACGCATTTATAAGGGTAATTTCTGTAGTTTTATTAGTGCCTTCCGTGATTTCTCTAGCAGTATCTTGAGCTTCTTTATGGTGATCCTTTATTCCCTATAAGTAATCAAATTAGAACTTTTTCTTTGTGGATTCTTTCTATTCACTTTTGTTTCTTTTCATTACTTCTTTACTCTTCAAGTTTCTCTTTTATAGTCTATATATCACAAACAACTTATAGGTAAGAAGATATTGATATGGCAACTACATTAATCCTCAGTCCCACTTATGCATCTTTCCTCACTTTATGCTTCTCCAAAGGTTGAGAATCCCTATTAGTGTAAAACTATGCACTTTCATTCGGGTTAGAACTTCCAAGGTTCGAATCAAAATTAAATCTAGGACAAATCACATGGTATAATGTGTTAGATTTATATTTGATTGCTTTTTTAAGAGTACCATAAAAATGTTGTAGTTTAGATGTACCATCCCTCTTAATCACATACAAGTTAATGGAGTATCGATATTATAGATCAATAAAATCATTTCATCGTGATACAAAATGAAAATTAAATGTAGGAATTAAATACTTATCATGCAATTTTGGTGGCATCGTTTTGCTATCTTGATTGCAAAGTAGACATTATTCTAGCAAGCTATGTTTACTTTTGTCCATTGCATTCTCATTGACTATTGGGTTCTTGGTAAATTTTATTCGTCTCTTTGTCTACTTTGGTATATGAATGAACTCAAATCGAATCTTAGAAGGCACATACACTTTGATTTTTTTTCATTCATTTGGATCTTTCGAATATTCAACCAAGTAGTAACATAACTCTTTGAGCTCATGCATTGATCAGTTCCTAGCTAGTTGTAAGGTGGTAGATATTGATAGCTCGTGATCATTGGGTAATTTATTCATATCAAATCTGATTTATGTACTTCTTTCTCAATTGTCACTAGTATGTCGAACATCATATTGTTCGATAAAGTTCCGACCTCTTCCACAGACCCAACTATATTACTACTTAAATTGTCCAAACTCTAAAAGTCTATATTTTTTAATTCTTGGTTAATTCTACAATTGATTGTTTGAATTTCTGCATATGTTTTCTACATGTCGTAATTGTGGTCGATAGCTAAATTTGAAGAATGCAAATTAGATTGGTTCATTGAATTTGGTGATTGAGAATATAACTTATTTCCATTAAATTATGGCTATGGAGAGTAGAGATTTCAATTTCGATTTCTATATTAAAAATTAAAAAAAAGTGCATTACATAATAGGATTAGAAGATTATGCCTGAAAATTATAATGTGCAGAGTTAATTGAATTTTTTTTCTTTTAATTAATGAAGTGAAGTACTTATAGTAGAGTGCGTGTTTAAGTAAAGGAATAAATTACAAAACCATGGTAGTAATATGAATGTTAATTATTTTTAGATTTCTAAAAGCTGGACAAATCCAGTAAATATATTCTCAAGAAACACATCACCCAGCAAAAAGTAAGTTTTATCCAACAATTAGAAAATCAAATGAATTTTTTAGTTTCTAACTTCGGTATACAGAATTCATATATGCACCATATAGTATAATACTTCATATTAAGGTTTGTGCAAATTTACACTAATCCCTATTAAAATGCTCTAAAGTTCATACCTTACAAAATAACCAATTGATATAAATAAATGGATTATTGAACAAAATATTAGTGCAAGCAATTGGAAAATGATTTTATTAGACATGTAACTGATGGCAATACTATTATAGTGACTAGTAGAACCCCACAACAGTGGCAAAACCAACCATTTGGGTGTATAATTAAAAAATATTTATTGCTAAATTTCCACTAATTTCAAGCATTAAACACATAATGATAAATATTGGAAAATAAAGTATTTGAATTATTAGACAAGAAAGATAAAAATATATAGTAATAAGCACATTAATTATGAGGTGAGAAAGAAAGTACATAAACAAAGGTTTCAGAGACGACGAGTAAAAAATGGAGGAAACAATAAATACATTTGCAAAAGTGGTGGAAACAGAAGAAAACATACCTGCAATAAAAAGATAAAAAATACATATTATTTTGGTTTCACACTATTTGTTTTTACAATCCTAAGTAAAACATTTTCAATGACCGGTTTGATTAAGAACTTGATTTTGACTATGGATTAATGTGAAAAAGGAACAGTGCACCACCCTTTAAACGACCCTTCAATGCAAGCTTCTGCATGAGCACCTTCTGAGTGGAGGAGAAAGTTACAATCATCAAAAGAATATTCCAACAGGCTTTCAAATCTAGGATTTTAAAAAACATCTTAGACCGACGTTCGTTCCATATCCCCAGTTGAGATTACAAGTCTAAAGCTAGATGAGTGTCAATCAAGTTAAAATTTGTACTTAAAATTTCGCATCATTCAAATGCAAAAATAAGATCTTCGGAATGATAAACAAGATTGAAATCTCTTAGTTCAAATACTGAAAGTGCACCGAAATATGAGAATAATCTTCAAAAAAATGTTTTGTTGCATTACGTTGAAATTGGATATTATGTTAATACTTTAAGTATCTTTAAAAGTTTAATCCTCAAATAATATGTCTGATGAGTATAGATATTTGACTTGGTTATTTGATCACAAATTCTATAGCTCAGTTTCTGTATTGATCCTAATGCGTTTAGTTTCTGCATAAGGAAAGTTATAGAGTATACACATAATTTGAATATCCTTGTAGTGTTGTACTTCCTTATTAATAAATTAATTAGTTAAGTGAAGGCAGTATGCATTTCAAAGTATATCCATGCTTAGTAAATAAACGATACATCAGGTTGGTAACTTAAAGGCTTTAAGCTTAGTTCTTGAAAAATCAAATTAATAGCTAATTGTGATCAAATTTTCTTTTGTGCATTTGTTCCTGCAAGAAACTTAGCATATTTTTAGGCTATTAACATGATATTTAATAGTATTTATGGTGCGTAGATAATCATCTTGAAGTTGGCCATATATTAGTACAGGCTATGGGTGGGAAGTTGGTCATTTTAAAGGAGCACATCAATCTAATATGAACTATTTTCGAGTGACATCTTTTGGGTTAATTGATCAAGAAGTATGATTATTACTCTTAGTTGATGTTTGTTCAAATAACAAATAAAACCTTCTAAAACAGTACTTATATACAACACATTTTATTTCAATCATCTATAAACATTGAAAAAGAAGTACTTCCTTTATCTGCATGAAAGTTCCTTACTTTATTTTACTATTATTTTATTATTTTATCACAAGATAAGTGTGGGGCATTTCAAAATATTAGCCTTAATTGTGCTAAACTCCATTTTCTAAATCAATCCTACTGAATTATTGCACCTAAAATTAGATCATTCTGTTGAATAAGATCCTTTAGCTAGAATAAACAAGGATATATATATATATATATATATATATATATATATATATATATTGATGTGTTACTATAAAGGAGGTATTCGTTGTAATGTGTATCCTACCACTCTTAGGCAAAGAGTGTCTTCATACTATATGTCGAACATACTCATCCATTTGAACATTTTCTTTTGACGGTTAGTTAACATTGTTTATTTCAACTACCAATGCAATGGGCTTTACAAACTTGTATACATCAAGTGAAGTGATGGTGCTTCTAGTTACCTTAAAAACTGGGTTCATCTAAATGTGTTGGAAGTTTGTTTGTTTTGACTCTTGCCTTTCTTTATCACCATCTACCTACTACTCCAAAGAAAATTTGTGTTTAAATGAAGGGTGAAGAAAAGTGCACCAAAATGGCACTTTGGAAAAATGTTTATAATGTGATTCTAAGTAATGGTATTCCAACATAGAAATTGTGCTAACATTGACTACAACTGGCTTATCTTATTAGTTGGGTTATTTAAAATTGCTTTGTCATTTAGTAATGCATGGATGATGCAAAAAATATGTGCATTCCAAGTAATAAATTTTAATATAGTAACATATTAATGGACAAACATCTAAGTGAAACCATCCCATAATAAAAAGGTAATATAAAGAATACATTTGTACATTATATGTATGCAAAGACATTTTTGAACCCAAAAAATGTACTACATAAAAATTGATTCACTACTATAGAAACCACTTGCAGTTGTGAATAGCTTAAAATGGCTTATGTTGGACTGAATACTATAAATGTGTGTAATATTAAAAATAAAACTAAAAATTTATTAAATACGTATATTCTTCTAAGTGATACGATAACAACATTATAAAGAAAAATAGTTTGGGAGGAATGGATTCAATTGAGGAATTTTGTTAGAACAAACTTAATAATATAGAAAGTTATAGATATATTCTCCCACGCATAAAAAATAGTCCATCCAAATATTTTGTATCAAATTATTCATGTGCATCTATCATCGTAGTATACATTATAGACAAAGGTTATATGACGACCGCGCCACATCCCATGCAACCAATATAACCTATATAGTATGTGGTAGTTGTACTCGGTTGAATTAGAGCGATAATCAAGTGGTAAAGTATTTAAAAATCCAAAAGATAACTTGTCGTATATCTCGCAATACATTGAATAAAGTATTATAATCAACAAATATAAAACATGTGAGATAGAAATATAACAATATGAACCTTCACAGATCAAAATATAGGTTCAATACAGTTATACTAAAACAATAATAGAGTTTATACAGCTGATAGATAAACTCAAATGTATGTCTCTAAGATAAAATGTAGCACTAACAAAGCTCCATAATGCTACATCTTAGAATAAGCAAATAGACTCAGCTAATAGAACATATAATAGCACCGGCCTCATGCTCATCCTATGGACATCTCCATGCACCAATACCATACTTAATATCTAGTCTACTCATTTAAGAGTACCCAGGATAATAAGAAGCAAAATATAAAACCTCGAGTCAGACAATAGTCCATTGTGATTCATATAATCTCAAGATACTATAAAACCTGATATGGTATAAGGAACACTAGGTATGAGAAGACATACCTAACTTGTCCCTACATCCAATAAGTTAGCACATAAGCCCAAATACATGCTAAACTATCATCATATGGTGTATCAATAATCCGAGTACATAACTAGGTGTTGGGGTATCTAACATAATAGTACCTACATCACAAGACATCCATCGTGGTCATACATTAATTAAAGTGAACACATCAATAATAGCACACACAACAAACAAGTAATCAAAGTGACCCTCACATAAGTCTCTCATCACCACTATGACCCTCACAGAAGTACTCGATCAAATGTCATGCATCCTCGATTCGTGGGAGTTTGGAGCACCTTACTTAGCTCCCAAGACTTCTCCATGCTTGGCCCGAAGTAGACTCCCAATTTACACGTACTTGTCCCGAAATAATCCTAGGGATCCCCAAGTCCACCACCAAAATACTCCATAGATCGTCCATAGGCCAATAATCGAACTCCACTTCACACTACCCCCTACGATCGATACCCTAGGCCCACTATGGTGCCATGACCACCCCCAACAGTCGTCCGTCAATTGGACCAAGGCTGAACCCACTTTGATAATCGATATGCTATGAGGCCTTCTTAGTGGTTTCCATGACTTGGCCCGGCATTAGTTACTTCCCATCTCGAAGTCAGTGTCTTGCTAGCCCGAAGTAGCAACCCCTTCCTCCATGTGACCCACTTCTCAAAACATGCAAGATCCACATGGGTCGGTACCCAAGGGTTGGATCCTACCCATAATTAGTCCATGACTGAGCCATTTTGGCTAAGTCTGTTTTCTTTCCGATCCAATGCCATGCCTTTTCCATCAAACCTTGAGCAACTCCTCTTGAAGCCTGAAGTTTCTTGCTTTAAACCTCGAAATCCAAGATGGATTGTTCGTACTCTACAACCCATAGTCAATCCATGCTCTATCTCCATCATACCAAACCCAAAATGCAAGTGATCAGTTCCTTAGCTCGTCCACATCACCGCTAACCTCCTATATTGATCACATTTGGTTTGGAGCATTTTCGGATCGATTGGTTCTTATAGATCGGGGGTGATATATCGAGTATGATTGATCGTCCAAAAATACTTGACTTCGTTTTGGAACTTTTTGAGTTGGTTTCCCTTCCACTCTAAATTTCTTAACTCCCCATGTAATTGGTTTACATTAACTCTGCTCCAAACACTCTAAAATTGGCAGTGTCCCAAAGTTCATACTGATACTTTATGTCCTATCCTAAGCAACAAAACACAGCAAAACTACCAAACAAAAACTACATCAACATTATCAATACAATACAATCATGATACATGGAATCCAATCATTACATAGCCAAGATCAAGCCAAAACGTGAAATGGGATGTCCATAAGAACACAAATGAACCAATTTAGATCTACATTCAATTTAAAACATTTAATTTGTTTTCAAAATATAGGTGAGTTCAGATTAGGCCAAAACCATGTTTTTAACTTTAAAACCCATTTTTAAAACATCATTTAATACCATTTTAGAATCTACAGCACAACGAGAGACATAAAACTCACCTAATCCAAAATGCATGAATGACACATAAGATCAAATTAGCCAAAACCCAAAATCCCAAGTTGCTAATCCCAAAATCCAAGATGCCCTTTTCTAATATTTAAGCTACTTGACCTTTAATAACTTTATTTAGATAATTAAAATAATATTTGGAGTGTCTTTTTGGCTAAGTAGGTAAGTATTGGAGGTTAGAATGTTTTGGGAAGTGTGGAAATGTGATTAGGGCGACGTCCCATAATGTGATATTAGTCCAAATCCCAAAAATGGTTTAATGGGCTTAGTCTAATAACTTGTTAATCTGTACAGACTATCTAACTTCAAATGACCATATGTTCAAAAAGGTATTATTCACTTCATGGAAAGAGAAACCATTGCTATTTCCAATGGAAGTGATCTTGGACCCTAATTCGGTTGCTATCAAAAGTTATAGGCCTTACAAGTTTCTAGGGGTAAATTCATCCAATAAAATTCCAAAGGTTCAAAAGTGTCAAAACTCAATGCTTCCTAAAGTTATAGCCTATTTTGAAGTCATTTGAGTAAAAAAAATAATGTTTCTATTATCGGTCTCTATGTAGAAACATATAGGGAATTTCATCCCAGAAATCCCAACAACAAAGTAAGGTCAACTAACAAACTTACCTCATATCTTACCAACCATAAGCAAACACAAAACTAGATCAAACATGCATACACAAGAAAGTAAATACAATTTTTGTCTACCCGAGCGTGCGGGGTATTTAACTACTCTACATGATACCGACAATGAAAGTAAATGCGATAAACAAAAAATTCTTACCAAGTAAAGAGTTCCTGATAAGCAGTCCTTACACTCTTCTTAGCCTTCTAAGTGCAATTGCTCTCGCTTTCACTCCACTGAACCTTCACTAACTTCATTGTCTTCCTCTTAAGCTGCTTCATATCATGAGCGATTATACGAATAGGCCTACGAGATCTCAAAGATTTTGGTTCAACCTCGATATCATCCAGCTGACCCAGTTCGAACGTGGAACACGTTGTGCACATTTTTCATCTTCTAAAGTAAGTCAGCTTTATAAGCTTGGTTTCAAATCCCCTCGAGTATCAAAAAAGGATCCACGAATCTCGATGCTAACTTTCCTTTAGTACCGAATGAAACTATAATTCACTACGAAGAGATCTTGACAAATACCATATCGTCGACAGAGAACTCAATATCATATCTTCTCTTATTAACGTAGCTTTTCTTCCTATCTTAGGCAACTTTCATTCATTACTGGATGATCTCAATCTTCTTCGGTGTTTCTCTAATCATATCGGGCCCAAATATCAATTTCTCGCCCGCTTTCCATCAACATAAAGGTGCATTCTATGGTCGGCCATATAGTGCCTCAAAAGTTGTCATACCAAAGCTAGACCAATAACCGTTGTTGTATGCGAACTCAACAAGCTGAAGATAATCGTCCTACAAACCTCTAAAATTGAGTATGCAAGCTCACAAGAGATCCTCTAAGATAAAATTCACTCTCTCGGACTGTCCATCTGTATATAGGTGATAAGCTATACTTAGATGTAGCTGTATTTTCAACACCTCTTGTAAAGTTTTCTAAAACCCGTTAGCAAACAATAGGTCTCAGTCGCTCACAATGCTCTTTAGCACAAGGTGGACTTGCACGATCCTCTTACATACAACTCCACCAATTTGGATGGCATCCTATTAGATACTGGGTATGAATCGAGCACTCTTCGTCGGTTGATCAATGATGACCCGGATGCTATTATACTCTGCTTCGGCCCTCAACAATCCATCAGTGAAGTCCATCGATATATTCCCATTTCCACTCGGTAATCTTAAGCGGTTGCAGCAAACTACTTATGTAACATCCCGTATTTTTAAGCCATTGAATTTGAACATTTAATTCATTTTAAATGTTTAATATGGGTTTAAGATTTATTTTGAACTAAAAAGAATTGGTTTAAACTAAAACAACAAGTGATAATTTCTAATGTGGAGGTTTAATTTGAGATTGGATAATAATAATTAAATATTCGAAATTGGGATAAAAGGTGAATTTGGGATAAATGATTATAAAAATGGTGGTTACATGTATTTTTAAGTTCAATTGGTTATAAACAATAATGTTGGATTTTTAGATGAATTTAAAAGTCGACAAGTTATTATTTGGGGTTTATATTAATTTAATAATGAATTTAATATTATTAAAATGCAATTTAATCAGATTTTGGTCTAGAATGAGCCAGAATGATTTTTAATGTGTTTATAAATTTTATATGATTTATTGTTAAGTTATTAATATTTTAAAAAGTAAAATTTTAAGCGTTTCTGATAATTTCAGAAAATCGCTCGATTTAATAGTCGAGTTAAAATAGCTTTCCGGGGCACAGTCTCGGAATTCGACGAAACTAGTTCCATTGGATCCGTAATAGTTAGTTATTATCGGATTTCAATTTTCATAGCGATCGGAGTTGTTGTTTGACCGTGGCAGCTCGAAACGCATCGAAATCGATTTAACCGATTTAATTTTAAATTGATCGTTTAATTCCGTATCTCGCTCATACGATCAAATTAGCTTACGAAACTTGTTCCATTGTGTCCGTAACGCGGAAAAACCCCAGGATAGCCTGTCGGAACGCGTAGTTTGGAGTTCGTTAGCGGAAACTGTTAGGTTGAGATATTTTATTTATTAAATAATATTAAACTATTATAATATATTCATTTTAATCTCTAAACCCTAGCTTATACATTTGCCAGCCGCCACCATATAGCTTCAATGGCCGAAATCACGTGTGCTTCTTCCTCACTTTCCCATCACCTCACGCAACGATACGCGAAACTTTCTACACGGAGATGGAAGAGCTCTTCGAGACGAGGAAATCAATACGGTGATGAGGTGTCGTAGTGGAGTGTGGGGGTCGGGAAGTCATCCCGTTCGTGGCCAGTTTGTGCTCAGGTCTCGAGCAGCGTGGGGAACCGAGTGCCTGCGCACGCGTAGTGGGGGTAGAGGAGACGATGGTCATCGCGGCGCCGGGTTCCGATCGCGTTCAAAGCGGTGGTAGGCAAGGCGATTTCGTACCCTAGTTTTTGCGTGTTGGGTTTGGTTATGCTGGAAGGTCGCGTACGAGAGGGAGGAAGAAAGGGAGCGGGCCACGTTTTCTTTTGGTGAATATTAAATAAAAAAAATATAAATATTGTTTGTTTTAAATCTTGTTCGAACTTTAAAAATTCGAAACTTGCACTTACATTATCAGATTGTTACGGAACTGGAAGCGTTGGAATCGTAGGAACGAGTACTTCGTGATGGCGCAGATCCGGAGTCATTCCGGGAAAGTCGAAACTTGGGTTAAATCGGACGCCGTCCGGTTTAATTTAAATTTCGAACGCTCGCCGAACTCAAGGTGAGTTTTTCTCACTCACATCTGAATGCTAGGCATTTTAAATAATTGATATTTAAATATCTGTGTGGTTGATTGTCTATATTTGTGTTTATGAGTCTGGATTGATATTTATATTGTGATGTGCTAATATTTGTGGATGCAGGGAAAACAGGTTGGAGGGATCCAACTGGATTCCTCACAATTGTAGCAATTATTTTATAATTGATAGTGATACCTGTTTATATGATGTGATTGATAAATCTGGAAATTTAGTTGTTCTGTGACATTGTGGTATAAATTGTAATCATAGAACTTAATTATAAATGGATAAATTGTGTTTTTACGAAATAAAATGAATTGTTAAATTTAGAATTTCAAAGAATAAAATTTGAAATCGGATTTGAAAAGAAAAATGTAAATTGGGTCAAATTGGGATTTTCAATATAATGGGAAGTTTATGAAATGGGTAAATGGGAAGTATAGTTTTCTGGAGATTAAATTTATGAAATTATAAATTGTTTAAAATAACGGTGTTTATTTTGACTAATGTTATCCGAAAATTAAAAATATGTTAAAATGGAGTTTCCGACTATAAATTAACAAGTTCAAATGAAAAACAGAATGTTTTGAAATGCCGTATTTCATTGGAATTTAACTAAGTGAATTGGAAATTTGGCTTCCATTGAAAATTCACCAAGATGTTTATTTAAAAATGTTTAAACTATATTAAAAAAATGAATTTCCGGAAATGAAAAATTGTGATTTAACTTCGGAGGAAGTTATAGTTAAGTATGGAATTGGAAATTTATGTTGAAATCATAAATTGACTTGAAATAAATCAGTGGATTTATATGAAAGAGTACTTTGGAATGTTTAGAAACGGGAAAGTGTTTCCCTGGGAAAACCAAGTAAATGTTTATAAAAAGATTTTATTTAACTAAGGTTAAGTTTTAAATCGTTTTAAAAGTATTTTTAAGAAATCGTTATTTTTAAAGGAATAAATTAATAATTTTTAATACCGTAATAATTTGGGAGTATATTAGCAATTATTTTTACAAATGGATTTATTTAAAAGTTGGTTTTAGCTTAAGCTGTTAAAATTAGTATTTTTCTTCTTATAACGCTATTTTGAATTTAGTTAAACTAAAACCCTTATCTTTAAATCAAAGTTTATGTGTTAATAACTAGTTTTCTTCACATATTTTAAATTTATATTTTGAGTAAATAAATAGAAGTAATTTTCATATTTTAAAGTATATTTCAGTATAAGTATTTTTTAACTGTTTTAAATGCAAATTGTTTTATACTTGGTTATTCCCGATGGGAATAAAGGGTAAAGGATTTACCTTGTAAAGGAAGAGTTTGGAAAATTGTTTTCAAATGAGTTTTGAAAATGTGAAAATATCTCTTTGAAAGATATTAGAAGGAAATAAATAATATGGAGATTATTTATTGTGTGATGGATGTGTATGGATGTTTGTGAACATTAATTGATAGTTAAATCACCGACTATCAATATTGGCCAAATGCGCTGATCGTTTCGAAGAGACCGGGATCGAGTTTCCGTATACCGGGATTCTAGGTCTGGAGACTCGAATACCACTTCGATTCGGTTTGTACGTTTCGTGTAACGTGTTCGGAGTCGAAGATGGAGCAGTGAAGTGCAAGGGCTAGTCGCTACTAATCCTGAGGATATTTCCAAAATGGATGTAGTAGGAGTAGTGCCTTCGGTTCCGTTCGGACCCGGGATGGACTTGTATGGACGAATGCTTCGTGACATCGTCAGGTGGACGATGGGCATTCAAAGTGAATTGTTCTGTAAAGGTATCGCTTAGCCTCAAGCCTCATCAACCGGGAATGACTGAAAATCAGGGGTTATGCAGCAAGGCTTCGTGGGTAGCCCCCACTTGAGAGTAAGGTCATCCCTGTCTAGATGTCCCTTTTATTTCGGCTTAGTGGTGCGGTTGCTGATCACAACCGTGGGGTGATTTTACTTGGAATTATCCAGTAAGGGATGATTCCGGTCTTGTGTTGCAGGGGAGCGGGCGTACTCCTCGGTACTGTGATCTAGGCCACGTACTGTGACAGGTGGTACCCCAGTGCCTAGTCATTCGTTGGAAATCCATTTTCCCTACGTGCCTTGTACGAGTTTTGTTTGTATTACCCACGTTGTGGCTAGTATGCCGGAATTTAATAGATGTAACAATTTCGGCTATTATATAAGTATTTGTAAATAGACACTATTATAATATCAGAGGATTTCTATAAAAAGTGTTTTAGCTATCGTAAGGTAAAAACCCGACATGTTTATTTGTGGCGTGGTCTTACGAGATGCTTTTGATTTTCAAAGGATTTTTGAAACTTTAATAATCAATTGGGTGTATTTATGATGCGCTGGTATTCCAGACTGACTCGGGTGTTATTTTATTATAATGCTCGGGTCAGACCAAGTATATTACAGGATAGGTTGCTATGGAGCAGAAGAGGAGCTGGAGTCGAGGCGTATTATTCGTACTTGTTTATATTCCGCTGCTATGATTGTTGTTAGTCATGTATCTGATTACTATTGATTGTGTTGTGATGGACTCTGATGATGTATTGTATATAAAAAGATATAGTTTTCATTTGTGTAAAGATCTGTTCTATATATTATATTTTATCCGCTGCGACTGTGAGGTTCTGATTTTGTTTAGTTCTTTCTTCTTCTATCTACCTTCTTTTTCTTCTACAATCTGTCTTTTCCGGCATTCGATTTTCGGTATATTATACTGTTGAGTATTTTGTGTCGATTTTCGAGGGTCGTGAAGGGCGGGTCGTGACAACTTAGCTTTTTCTGCCCAGCCTTAACTAGTTGATAGTCCATACACTTCAAGATGAATCCCCCGATGTCATTTTTCATCCCTTCCTAATAAAATGTTTGTCTCGTATATTTTAATACATTTTATTCCCTTTGGGATGTATAGTCAATCTCGTATTTTGGCACTCTTATAGTACCTTATCCCTCGATTCATCAACATCAGGCATAGACTGCCTCCCATCCTTTCAGAGCCAGTTGTCATGGTTGATTTTGTACTGCTTCATATCTTCATACTTTACCCCACTCTCGATCTTAGAAATGACCTCTGCTAGTCTGCCATCATGTTCCTGATTGGCAGCGATCCGCTCAATTAGAGTACTTTAGACAGTCAAACTGGTTAGCATTTCCGGCTCTAGCTCACAAGGTCTGAAGTCATAACTAGGAATATACTCTAACTACATCCACTCTAGGAACATAACTCCCAAGTTGGCATGTGATCTACTCAGAGCATCAGCAACTGCATTTCTCTTACTAGCGTATAGAAAATGTCAAAGTCGTAAGAGGCTAAGATTCTAATCATTGGTGCTGACGAAGGTTGAGATCCTTTTAGAAGAAGAGGTACTTTAATGATTTATGGTTGGTGAATAACTCAAATATTTCCCCAAGCAGGTAGTGCCTCCAAAACTTCACGGGAACACGATCACTGCCAATTCCAAATCATGGGTCAGATACTTCCTCTCATGCAATTTCAGCCGCCGACTAGCATATGCAATAATTTTTCCCTTCTACATCAACAATGTACCTAGTCCTGTACCACATGCATCTTTGTATACTGTCAACTCATCGTTCCCACTATGAATCAGTTAGATTGATGTACTCATCAACCTCTCCTTCAGACTCACAAATGCGGGCTCATATCCCACGTTCCAAGCAAAAGTCTGACTCTTCCTTGTCAATTTGGTTAACAGTGTCGCTACCTTTGAGAAGTCCTTTATGAATCATATATAATATCCAGCTAATTCAAGGAATTTTTTCACACATGTAGCATTCTTGATTTGACTCCAATCCTAGACTACTGCTACCTTTGTAGGATCTACAACAATGTCCTACTCGAAAACAATCTGACCTAAGAATCGTACTCCTCTCCTTCAAAAGTGGAACTTAGAAAATTTAGCCTTCAAATGGTGTTTCCCCAACACCTCCATCATAGTCCTCAAATGCATCTTGTATTCCTCTTCGATTTGGGAGGAGAAGAGAATATCATCAATGAACACAAGCATGAACTTATTTAATTAATCTCTAAAAACACGATTCATGATATCGAAGAAATATGTCGGTGCACTGGCTAGTCCAAATGGTATAACCAACCACTCATAGAATCCTAATGGCATACAGAACGCAGTAAACGACATGCTCTCTCTCTCTCTCTCTCGCCACTCTTAGTTGATTGAACCTCGTTGCTAAGTCTAACTGAGAAAATACTCGAGCACCATGGAGATGATCAAAAAAGTCATCAATACGAGGAAGTGGATACTTGTTATTCTTAATCATTTTACTCGGGCCATGGTAATCGGCACAAGGTCTCAGGGAGTCATCTGCTCCGTTGCGAACTGTAACGACCCGGTATTTTGGACCATTCAAATCGAAAATAAATCCACACATGTCAGAATTGAATAATTCAAAATATCAGATTGTTAATTTAAATTTGGCAAAACTCAGCATATGCAGTAAATAAATCAATCACAGAATCACAGACACAGAGTAATACAATAATACGCAGCGGAATAGATAAAATAGTAGTTCATGAAGCTACTATATAAACATCAGAGTTAGAAATAAAATACAACAGAATATCTCAATTGCAGTGAAGTCCCCAGTACAACAGATGACTTCTCTGAACAAATCAACTAGAAGAGCTGAAAGCTGAGGCGATAGTTGGATCTCCAAGGGAAGCTACAAACTCCAAAGGTGAGTCTCAAATGTTGTATCACTCGGTCTGACCCGAGCGTAAAGCAAAACACAAAACACTCGAGTCAGGATTAACATTCTTATATCAATAAATCCAACTCAAGTGAAATATCAACTGAAATACAAGTAACTTAAAGGATGTTTGGGATAACCATCCTCTAAGGATCTGTAGAACTATCTACAAGGTGGGAATATACACTATGACACCGTGGCCATTTTAAATTTATTTACTTCAAAACCCAAATATCATTTCATTTCAAATATATCTATTTTCCAAAATAGTATATATATATATTAAATGATTTAAAAAGTAAAGTATTTAATTTCCTCAAGTCTAGCAAATCGATTCAAATCAACTTCAAATTCCAAATTCAAATTTATTCAAAGTTCAATTCATCAATTTAATTCATTTCTAAACAGATCATTTAAATTTTCAATATATTTCAAAGCTTTAATATTCAACATTTTCAAAGTTAAATTTAACAGTTTCATATAGCTCTTGATTTAACTTCATTATTATTTAATTAGGGAATATACACTTAATAAATTCAATACCATTTAACTAGCCTTAAATTACATTTTTACTAAATATTTCCTTAAACTTTATTTAAACAAGAAATATTCATTAGATTACTTATGAATCAAACTCAAGTTATAAATCATATCTTACATCTCAATTTCAATAAGTTTCAAATCGGTTTAATTAAATAAAATTCTTTATTGAATACAATTTCAACTAAATTCAAATTATCTTTCTAACCTTAACTTATTCAAATTATTACCAAAATCTATTTTGAAATATATTTTAAATACTCAACATATTATATGTATTTAAATCAATCATTCCCATTTATATATAATAATTTAAGGCTCAACATTTATTAAAACCATATATTTCTTTCCAAAACCATAGAATTCATTTTTAAAATATTTATATATATGGACCAACGGTGTCTGTATATATATTTATCATATGGTTAAGTGATACGGATATTTATCATTTCAATCCGAAATTTAAATATATACGGGTAGATATCATTTCGACCCGTAATCCCAATTTCAATTCAAATGAAAATCGCTTGGGTTTATCATTTCAACCCATAACGAAATTCTCCTATTCTAAAGTCCGTTCGGGTATGTATCATTTCAACCCATAGTGAATTCTATACTAACAGGGAACTTGCAGAGTAATAACAGATAATATAAAATATAACAACAGGCGTATATCATCAATATAAATAACAGATACTGGTGCCAGATGTCATAGGTGAACATATACAGATAATAGTAATAACAGGCATATAAATACTAGATACTGGTGTCAGATGTCACAGGTGAACATATACAGATAATAGAATATATAAAAATTTAAATAACTACAGCATCATATTTCAATTGTCGTTTCAATTGAAATCAAATTTAATAAATACAAGAATGTTAATCGTGAGTGATTGCTCACCTTTCGAGGTCAGAGAGGTTCGACAATGGAATGAGTTACGAAATCCAAAGCAACGCTAGATTTGCACGAATTCGACGGACAGAGCTGATAACAGAATTTGACGAGAACAAATCAAAACCGGATTGAAGAAGATAGATGGTAAAATGAACATATATATATAGCTATATATACTATTTACAATTCATATACAACTTATAATTTAAAATAAACACATAACTTATATTTAAAATCAACCTTTAACTTAAACACATAGAAAAATTAAGTCGATATACTATATACATACAAAAATCATATTCTAAATTCTCAAACACATATAATATATATTTTTCAAAATCCACATTTAATTCATAAATAAGCTTTTATATGCAAGCTACAAATCACAGTAAAATTTACACTTAAAGTCGAAATGAATTTGCCTTATTCCAGTATATATAAACTATCACTTCATATAATAAAACCCACATATTAAAATAATATGTTTTCAAGGATAGTTAAAATTTACATTTACCTTTCAACGCATAATAAAATTCAATGTAACCCATCTACGCATATACAAATCGACTTCCATTTATTATATAAACAACACCCATACATTAGAACTTTAAGGTTTATATAACTGGTATAGATTCAAAATTATCATAAAACTGTCGAAAACTATGTATGTTAATATAACTCATGCAAGCCGATCCTATAAAATACTAATATACATGTTATATGCAGACTCACATATATCTCTAACCCAGCCTATATATATAGATATATAACGACTCAAACAGACTTCATAAACTGGTATGAACTTATAGTTATAACCAACATTTTCGTGCAGACCTGCTTTATATAATATATACTTTATTTTCAGAACCAAAGCGAGATAGAACTTACTAAAGTAAATTACAAAATCAACGTATAAACATCTAAAGTAACGTATCTAAATTGATTTATGAATGAATGTATATAACATAAGCAACTAATATAAACCTCTAAATTTAAGAACATAACTTGTACTGTAAAAACAAAACCCACTTTGCATATATACTAACAAAATTTTTAAACCATAATATAATATACTTTACACGTATAAACCAATTTATAACAGAGCATATCATAATATACTTTTATACTAAAATATTGTAAACTAGATCTTAGACATATATATATATTCGCATATCCAAACTGAGATATAAAACAAGGAAAAATAAAGCAGCATTTAGATTTACAATATATATACGGTTACCAAATTGTATATAAAAATAACATAGTACTACAGACCATAGCAAAACAGGATATATATTTACTAATATATATATACACACACTTCACAGCATATACATATATATTTTAAATAAAACTTGCACCTGCGTATGAAAAAAGGAGCAGAGGAGGCATCGAACAGGGGACACAGGCACCAGCAACCGAGAGGAAGGCAAACAAAGGGTTGGCAAGCAAAAGAAAGGAGGAGGAAGAGAACTCGGCTCGAGTTGTTGGTGATGGCTGCTGGATGCTTGGGCATGAGGCCGAAGAGAGGGAACAAGGTGATTTGCTGCCTTGGAGAGGACGTTTTGGGAAGATTGGCCGCTGTTATGTTTGTAGATGTGTTTTTTTTTTTGAAAAGAGGAGAGGTGAGGAAAGAATGAGAACGATATGAGAAGCCAGGCAAATATCGAAGAATTTCAACTGATCGTGAGTAAAATGAAGAGTCAAGGGTTTGAAGATGAATAGGTGGAAAAGAAAAATAAAAACAAAGATAGATATAACGTATGTATACGTCTGCTCAAATCAAACTAAAGGAAAGGTCACAGATCAATTTTTGAACGAACCAAAACAATCAAAGCTAGAGAAAAGCAAAAATCATAAATCAAACAGCTGGTTGAAGTTATAAATCTCATCAATTCACGTGAGTATCCCAAATGACAAAAGATAACAAAAGATTAGAGAACGAGTACCGTTACAATTGCCAACGTTTTCAGATTCCGTCGCATACCGACTTCAAAATACAAGAATGAATATACTGTTAAGATCAACACGACGAGACGATCAAAACGGTATACAGATATCAGTGATACGATCATTCGATCAAAAGTCGATAATCAGTACCAATAATACTGCTATTTGTACGGGAAAATCCAAACGGAGCTAGAAACGTTCGAATTTTGCGAAACGAATTTCGTAGTCTGATTCAGAATGTTCTAAATAAATTTTCTCCTGTTGACATATTTTGGTTTCGGAAAACTTTTAAATTCACTGTTATTAACCGGTTTGATTTGAAATGAAATTTCACAGGAAAATAAATTTCAATATTATCAGATGAAAATTTACCAGTTGCTATATTAAAATAGACGTATTCCAAATAATAAATTTTTAATTTCAAATTTTATTGTTTAAAATTTCACAAATTTCCAGTTAAATATACTTTTAAAACCATTAAATTTTGCGGGTCGTTACACTCTCCCCCACTCAAAACTTTTCGTCCCCGAAAAGGAAGGAGGTAGGAGAATAGAACAACCAAAAATAAAAGTAGATTGAAAGTCAAGATTAAACAATTAATTTGAACTATATAAATTTTACTTAAATTTGAAAACTTCATTTGCAATTCAATTGTCTTTAATACTTTAAATATTTTCAAACCCTTTTGCAAATTTCTTGCTTCCTTTATAAATGCCATTTATGTTTAAATAACACCTCTATAAATATATGAAAATATTTGAAAACAATTATTTACGTTATTACTTATTTTTACAAAGAAGCTATTTGAAAACATTAAATTCATAATTTATTAATTTATAAATTTTATCAAAATTACTTTTCAAGTATTATTAATAAATCAATAATCATTTACCTTTAAATTGTTTTTTTTATTTAATTAATACTTCTAAAATATTTATAACATTGATAATTTTTTATTTATTTAAACCAAGTAGTATATAAATAAACAATATTTTAAAGGGATATAGTCAACAAGGAAAAGAAGGAGGACTTGGAAAAACAGAATATATGTGAATAAATAAAGCTGAGCAGATAAGGTAGATTCAAAGGAATAATATCGGGCATGAATAGTTAATTTAGAACCATAAGGGTTTTGATTCCAAATATTAATACATAATTCCTTTGTTGGAAATTCTTTTATGATAAAATAACTTTATAACGAAACAAATTTCCTTTCGAAAATACTTTTATAACTCGATGTTTCAACAAGTTTACCCTTGTTCCTGTAGACTCTGGTAGTGTGTTGATCAGGCGCAAAACTAGAATTCTCCAGGTACTTAGTAGACTTGGTTCAACACCCAGTGAAAATACTGGAAAAACTTTTAAAAACAGATATGGAAAGTACAATCCAATCAAAACACAAACAAAACCTTTGTCCAACCATGGTTCGCAGATACACAATGGTTACGCCTGGGTCCCCCAGGAAACAATCCATATCCGTAAGCTTTCTCAGCCTTGCGAGTTACGCCATGATGACTAGTAGAATGCAGGATACACAATGGTTACGCCTGGATCCCCCAGGAAACAATCCGTACCCCCAGGCAAGACTCAGCCAAGCATTTGCGCTACTATTCGCGACCTACACAGATTGCAGGATACACAATGGTTACGCCTGGATCCCCCAGGAAACAATCTGTACCCCTAGGCAAGACTCAGCCAAGCAGTTGCACTATGCAGTCATGAGGAAAAAAATAAGACCATGGGTAACACCATGGAATTCGAAGGACACTCGAGTATCATATCCGGAAAACCAAAATCAGAGAGAATAATATCGATAGAATGAATCCAAGATGTGGCCACAAATCGGATATCAAGCAGAAGGCACTTTCCATATCTTTACTTCGAAAATATGTATCATATAGTACCTTTTCAAATCACTTTCAAATATCGTACTTATATAAAATCCATTATATATAAGATTAAATTTTCAAATCAAATACTTTTCCAAAATCAAAAGTATATCAAATCATACTTATATAGACTTCAATTATATAAGATTTCACTTCCAAATTGAGTACCTTTTCAAATCCATAGTTTTCGAATCAATTTCATACTCATACAAATCAATTTTATATGAGTTCGACAACTCCCAAATCAAGTGTTTAGTAACATAAGGTTCTCAAATTTCAATTTGTTTCAATATCAGTTCAATTTCAAAATCATATACAATTTCACCAAATTATTTCTTCACAAATTAATTATCTTTAGCTTCAAAGTTTCCAAAATAATAGATTTTGAAAATAAATCCAAATTTCCAAATCAATAATTTAAGTCAACCAATTCATTTCCAAAATCAAATGGTTTTCAAAATCATCTTGTATTTACCTAAGGTCCATCTTATGTAAGGATCAAATTTTTCAAAAATAAATTTCGCTGTATTAAGAGCCATATGAGATTGAATATCTTTGCTTTTATGGGTTATATATCTTTGTAATTTAAATTGGAAATTTTCTTTTAGTAAGCAAAGATATTCTAACTCGACAGCTTTCAATTTCAGCGTCAAAATGTATCCATGTTATTAGAATATAAGATGTACATACGTCGTCATTTCGCAGAATCACATTTGATCGCTCGCTCGATCACACAAGTTCGTTTTCGAACTAGTATTGTCCATTCGACTTCCCTAATGCGGATTTCGATATGGTTTCTCGACTAGAAGCTATCAGTCTCCTTGCATAGCCATATACTATGATAGAGAATTCTAGAATCGAGCCCAAAATCCATATCAAATATTCGCCATCAAGAATCGAATGAAAAATCCTAACACGAAATGGTGTAATCCACCTCGAACTTGTGTACTCAAACTTGGATCAAACTAATTATGCGAATAAAACAGCATACGTACAACTTATATATTTATTCCAACTTGTTAAATATATAGTTTCATACAGATGTTACTAAGTTAGAACATTTAAACTAAACTTTATTCAAAATATTTTAAAGACCAAATTCTTTCAAAACATTTCAAATCTAAATTTCATATTAGAAAATTTTAAAATTGCCTTATTCATTTACTTAACAAAATAGTTTCAACTTATTTAAATCATATTACTTCATACTTAAACATTCAAAACAAACTTATATACTTTATCAAAATACTTTTCAAAATTTCTTAGCTTTGAAAAGTTAACCTTGATTTGGAAGTGCTCGAACCTTCAAAATAGTTGAAGAAATCATTTTCAAATTCAAGAGTTGGAAATCAGCAACAAATCAGTAAATCAATTTTAATAGATAGCGTTATATCAAATCCAAAACTCGAGGACTGAACACCGGCTTACTTTAAGTCATTTCAAATACATATACATATATCTTTCGAATATCAAATCATACTTCAAAATTTGAAATCAAAATTGGTTTCGCAAAATCACTCGCATAGCAATGCTACTAAAGTGGCCTATCCTTCACTCTGAAACTCGAAAATCAATGTCGATGATGCGTGCACTCATCACCGAAATTATTTTCCAACGACATAAGTGAGTTCTGGACTTCTATTTTCTCAAAAATTCTTTTGAAATTTCTTCGAAACTTATTAAAATCATTTGAAACGTTTCTTATTCGGAAAAATACTTTTAAATCATATCATTTATTATATATTTCAAAATCTTAAAACCAATTTCAAAACACCGGGGTTCAATTCTTGAATTTCAAATTTAAAATCCTTCAGTTATAAATCTTTTTTAGATAAATCAAATTTCTTATATAATTTTTTTCAAAATTACAAATTCTTTCGAAACCTCAAATTCTTATTTTAAAGGGTTTATAATCTTTATCGAAAACATTTCACTTTTATATATAAAACAATTTCTAAAATATAAACAAGCCTGATTTTTCAAAGGATGGTTCAAGAATGGATTTCAAAACAAAGATAGAAATTCAAATTAGAGGGACTCTAATCAAATAGTATTCTGATTCGAAAATAAGTTCGAACGAAAATGAGATAATTAATTACAAAACAGTAGATGGATACACTTATATAAAACGCGGGCAACCTTAACCGGGTCAACCGTGACTTCAAGAATATAATCGATGCGGAAATCTAAGGCAAATCGACATTCGATCGCCAGAGATAGAATTCGGCATAACAAGAGATGGCAACATCAAAACCGAGGGATATATAAATCTCCGGTGAATCAATGCCTATTGTAAAGGAGTTCCACCCCTTTACAATCATTCAAAGATTGGCGGGATCGCTTATCCTTATAGAGATCATTCGAAGTGGAGTTATGGGATACTCCAGAATCAAAAGAATACCAATAGAGAGGGACAAGAATGAATTTTGAAACCGTAGGGAACGTTCCAAAGTTCAAAGGAAATCGAGTCAAAAGGAAGAGATTAAACTTGAACGAAAGTGATTTTGTAAATAAATTTACAATATATGCTAAGTTTTGCCTAGAGCCAAAGCTCTGATACCAACTGTAACAACCCGGTATTTTGGACCATTCAAATCGACAATAAATCCACACATGGCAGAATTGAATAATTCAAAATATCAGATTGTTAATTTAAATTTGGCAAAACTCAGCATATGCAGTAAATAAATCAATCACAGAATCACAGACACAGAGTAATACAATAATACGCAGCGGAATAGATAAAATAGTAGTTCATGAAGCTACTATATAAACATCAAAGTTAGAAATAAAATACAACAGAATATCTCAATTGCAGTGAAGTCCCCAGTACAACAGATGACTTCTCTGAACAAATCAACTAGAAGAGCTGGAAGCTGAGGCGATAGTTGGATCTCCAACGGAAGCTCCAAACTCCAAAGGTGAGTCTCAAATGCTGTATCACTCGGTCTGACCCGAGCGTAAAGCAAAACACAAAACACTCGAGTCAGGATTAACATTCTTATATCAATAAATCCAACTCAAGTGAAATATCAACTGAAATACAAGTAACTTAAAGGATGTTTGGGATAACCATCCTCTAAGGATCTGTAGAACTATCTACAAGGTGGGAATATACACTATGACACCGTGGCCATTTTAAATTTATTTACTTCAAAACCCAAATATCATTTCATTTCAAATATATCTATTTTCCAAAATAGTATATATATATATATATATTAAATGATTTAAAAAGTAAAGTATTTAATTTCCTCAAGTCTAGCAAATCGATTCAAATCAACTTCAAATTCCAAATTCAAATTTATTCAAAGTTCAATTCATCAATTTAATTCATTTCTAAACAGATCATTTAAATTTTCAATATATTTCAAAGCTTTAATATTCAACATTTTCAAAGTTAAATTTAACAGTTTCATATAGCTCTTGATTTAACTTCATTATTAT
This sequence comes from Allium fistulosum, assembly GCA_030737815.1. Taxonomy (NCBI): domain Eukaryota; kingdom Viridiplantae; phylum Streptophyta; class Magnoliopsida; order Asparagales; family Amaryllidaceae; genus Allium; species Allium fistulosum. The sequence continues at coordinate 909,009,343 of CM060903.1, forward strand.
TTAATCAGGGAATATTCACTTAATAAATTCAATACCATTTAACTAGCCTTAAATTACATTTTTACTAAATATTTCCTTAAACTTTATTTAAACAAGAAATATTCATTAGATTACTTATGAATCAAACTCAAGTTATAAATCATATCTTACATCTCAATTTCAATAAGTTTCAAATCGGTTTAATTAAATAAAATTCTTTATTGAATAAAATTTCAACTAAATTCAAATTATCTTTCTAACCTTAACTTATTCAAATTATTACCAAAATCTATTTTGAAATATATTTTAAATACTCAACATATTATATGTATTTAAATCAATCATTCCCATTTATATATAATAATTTAAGGCTCAACATTTATTAAAACCATATATTTCTTTCCAAAACCATAGAATTCATTTTTAAAATATTTATATATATGGACCAACGGTGTCTGTATATATATTTATCATATGGTTAAGTGATACGGATATTTATCATTTCAATCCGAAATTTAAATATATACGGGTAGATATCATTTCGACCCGTAATCCCAATTTCAATTCAAATGAAAATCGCTTGGGTTTATCATTTCAACCCATAACGAAATTCTCCAATTCTAAAGTCCGTTCGGGTATGTATCATTTCAACCCATAGTGAATTCTATACTAACAGGGAACTTGCAGAGTGATAACAGATAATATAAAATATAACAACAGGCATATATCATCAATATAAATAACAGATACTGGTGCCAGATGTCATAGGTGAACATATACAGATAATAGTAATAACAGGCATATAAATACTAGATACTGGTGTCAGATGTCACAGGTGAACATATACAGATAATAGCATATATAAAAATTTAAATAACTACAGCATCATATTTCAATTGTCGTTTCAATTGAAATCAAATTTAATAAATACAAGAATGTTAATCGTGAGTGATTGCTCACCTTTCGAGGTCAGAGAGGTTCGACAATGGAATGAGTTACGAAATCCAAAGCAACGCTAGATTTGCACGAATTCGACGGACAGAGCTGATAACAGAATTTGACGAGAACAAATCAAAACCGGATTGAAGAAGATAGATGGTAAAATGAACATATATATATAGCTATATATACTATTTACAATTCATATACAACTTATAATTTAAAATAAACACATAACTTATATTTAAAATCAACCTTTAACTTAAACACATAGAAAAATTAAGTCAATATACTATATACATACAAAAATCATATTCTAAATTCTCAAACACATATAATATATATTTTTCAAAATCCACATTTAATTCAGAAATAAGCTTTTATATGCAAGCTACAAATCACAGTAAAATTTACACTTAAAGTCGAAATGAATTTGCCTTATTCCAGTATATATAAACTATCACTTCATATAATAAAACCCACATATTAAAATAATATGTTTTCAAGGATAGTTAAAATTTACATTTACCTTTCAACGCATAATAAAATTCAATGTAACCCATCTACGCATATACAAATCGACTTCCATTTATTATATAAACAACACCCATACATTAGAACTTTAAGGTTTATATAACTGGTATAGATTCAAAATTATCATAAAACTGTCGAAAACTATGTATGTTAATATAACTCATGCAAGCCGATCCTATAAAATACTAATATACATGTTATATGCAGACTCACATATATCTCTAACCCAGCCTATATATATAGATATATAACGACTCAAACAGACTTCATAAACTGGTATGAACTTATAGTTATAACCAACATTTTCGTGCAGACCTGCTTTATATAATATATACTTTATTTTCAGAACCAAAGCGAGATAGAACTTACTAAAGTAAATTACAAAATCAACGTATAAACATCTAAAGTAACGTATCTAAATTGATTTATGAATGAATGTATATAACATAAGCAACTAATATAAACCTCTAAATTTAAGAACATAACTTGTACTGTAAAAACAAAACCCACTTTGCATATATACTAACAAAATTTTTAAACCATAATATAATATACTTTACACGTATAAACCAATTTATAACAGAGCATATCATAATATACTTTTATACTAAAATATTGTAAACTAGATCTTAGACATATATATATATTCGCATATCCAAACTGAGATATAAAACAAGGAAAAATAAAGCAGCATTTAGATTTACAATATATATACGGTTACCAAATTGTATATAAAAATAACATAGTACTACAGACCATAGCAAAACAGGATATATATTTACTAATATATATATATACACACACTTCACAGCATATACATATATATTTTAAATAAAACTTGCACCTGCGTATGAAAAAAGGAGTGGAGGAGGCATCGAACAGGGGACACAGGCACCAGCAACCGAGAGGAAGGCAAACAAAGGGTTGGCAAGCAAAAGAAAGGAGGAGGAAGAGAACTCGGCTCGAGTTGTTGGTGATGGCTGCTGGATGCTTGGGCATGAGGCCGAAGAGAGGGAACAAGGTGATTTGCTGCCTTGGAGAGGACGTTTTGGGAAGATTGGCCGCTGTTATGTTTGTAGATGTGTTTTTTTTTTTGAAAAGAGGAGAGGTGAGGAAAGAATGAGAACGATATGAGAAGCCAGGCAAATATCGAAGAATTTCAACTGATCGTGAGTAAAATGAAGAGTCAAGGGTTTGAAGATGAATAGGTGGAAAAGAAAAATAAAAACAAAGATAGATATAACGTATGTATACGTCTGCTCAAATCAAACTAAAGGAAAGGTCACAGATCAATTTTTGAACGAACCAAAACAATCAAAGCTAGAGAAAAGCAAAAATCATAAATCAAACAGCTGGTTGAAGTTATAAATCTCATTAATTCACGTGAGTATCCCAAATGACAAAAGATAACAAAAGATTAGAGAACGAGTACTGTTACAGTTGCCAACGTTTTCAGATTCCGTCGCATACCGACTTCACAATACAAAAATGAATATACTGTTAAGATCAACACGACGAGACGATCAAAACGGTATACAGATATCAGTGATACGATCATCCGATCAAAAGTCGATAATCAGTACCAATAATACTGCTATTTGTACGGGAAAATCCAAACGGAGCTAGAAACGTCCGAATTTCGCAAAACGAATTTCGCAGTCTGATTCAGAATGTTCTAAATAAATTTTCTCTTGTTGACATATTTTGGTTTCGGAAAACTTTTAAATTCACTGTTATTAACCGGTTTGATTTGAAATGAAATTTCACAGGAAAATAAATTTCAATATTATCAGATGAAAATTTACCAGTTGCTATATTAAAATAGACGTATTCCAAATAATAAATTTTTAATTTCAAATTTTATTGTTTAAAATTTCACAAATTTCCAGTTAAATATACTTTTAAAACCATTAAATTTTGCGGGTCGTTACACGAACACTACGGACGCTCCCTACTTAGATATACTCCATCGAATGAACCCCCATCTCAATAGGTCATGCACTTGCACTTTGAACTCTCTTTGTTCTCTAGGTGTTATATGCTTCAATGATATAACTATTGGCCTCGCATCCTTCACTAAGTCATTGCAAACTCAATCTTACATTGCAAAGGTGATTCAATCACCTCCTTAAGTACATCTGGATATTCCCTCACAATGGGTACTAATGATGATTCCACGGAATGGATCTCGAGCGAATATAATAAGCTAATCATCATAGCTTCCTTGGCCATGTAGCTCAACTCTAGCCTACACTCATCATTTATCCCGATTGTCACTATCAATCTCTCATAGTCCACTATAACCCTGCAAGTCTTTAGCTAGTCTATCCTCAATATGATACCAAACACAACAAAACTAAGTACAAAGCAACCATAACAGAACACGCAACTCTGACTCAACAACACAATGTCATGACAAACCATACTCAAGTTGGTCGAACTGCCCATGTGGTTTGACATAGCCAAAGGCCTGTCTATTAGGTTAGGACTCAACCTCGACTTATGTACAAGGTCACTGGATACAAAAGAATGCGATGCTCCGGTATCAAATAAAACTCGAATAGGTAAACCATAAACAAAAAGTATATCTTTGGTAGTAATGTTTTTCCTTTCTCCTTCGTCGATGGAGTAATCGATGAAGTCGAAATAGCATTAAGTGCATAAGTAGACACCATATGCTTGTCCTTCAATGATTCTAAACAGTCCTTCTTTATGTGTCCATCCTTGTGTCAGTTCACTTCTTCTCTGCACTCTTGCAGTTCTTGCTCCGATGACCTTTCTCACCAAAGTTATAGCAAGTTGGCTCCCATTTTCCCTTCTTCCGGCCACCTTTACCTTGAGGTTGCTTCTTACCTTTGTTATTGTTCTACTTCCACTTGCCTCTCATGCTCACTTGCAGCTTTAGCTCTTCTTTAGCAGCAGCAACGGCAGACTTGGACTTTGGATACAGACTCTCTTATCGTAGAGCCTTCTCTACTAGCTTCTCAAAGAACTCATTGATATGGCTTGCTAGTTTTTCTTCAAGATGGTCATCTAAGTCCATGACGAACTTTTTTTTTCAATGATGTATCAATGAAAGACAAGCCGTACTTCGACAACAAGTCAAACTTGGCTACATACTCCAAGACAGTCATATCTCCCCACTTCAAGTCAAAAATTTATGGAATAACACCGACTTCTGAGCAGCTAGTATGAACTTCTCTTCAAACCTCCTCTTAAACTACTCCCATATAGCCTGATCCTCGGGAGTGGTGATCTTGATGGCATTCCCCCAACCCATTGCTCGGCCTTGAAGCTGTCTAGAGGCCATCTTCCTCTTTATTGCATACTCTAATTCTAAGTCCTTGAAGACCCTTTCATAGGTATCCATCCATTCTTGGACTTCCATGGCTGACTCCATTCCGAGGAACAGTTTGCCTTCCAGGCTAGAATAATCTCTATTCAATTTAGCAAAGTTGACCCTGGACACCTGCAGTTGAGCATCATTATCATCAAGGGTGACTTGAGCATTATGAACCATGTTTTGCACCATCTTAATGAACATGTTCTGTAAGTCAAGGTTGGCCACCCCTGATCCCGCCCCTCTTCTTCTATTCCAGAGATGGAGTTTCTAGTAGCATTCCTTGTATGACGACTCATCCTTCAGTCTGTAATAAGGATGATCAGTCTCTCTAAAAGGAAAGCCACATAATGGTACTTGTGTGTGTAATGAAACTTGTATTATACATACCACGGTATAGTTTTGAAAACCCAAATGTATAACATACATGCTCTCTTATATATGGCTCGATTCATCCTAGAGTGATAACTCATACTCTATCTCTGATGAATCTTAGTATCAACTTAGGTAAACTACGCAACCTAACCTCTGATACTAAATATGATGATCGCCCTAAACCCTCGGTGCTCGATATAACTTGTATAGTGTGCTGTAGTGGTACCCAGGTGTGTAGATTATAATCAAGTGGTAAAATATTCGAACCCCAATGGATAACCTATTGTATATCTCATAGTGCATCAAATAAAGTATAATAATCAATATATAGAAAAAAGACGAGATAGAAATATAACAATATGTACTATCACAGAACGGGGTATAGATTTAATACAGTTATATCAAAACAATAATAGAGTTTATACAACTAACAGATAAACTCAAATGTCTATCTCTAAGATAAAATGTAGCACCGATAAAGCTCCACGGTGTTATAGAGCGAAATAAGCAAATAAACTCAGGTAATGGAATATATAACAGCGTCAACCTCTTACTCGTCCTCTGAATAGCTCCATTTGCCAATACCAAACTTGTTATTTAGTCTATTCATTTAAGAGTATCCAAGATAATAAGAAGCAATGTATAAAACATTAAGTCCAACAATAATCTGGTGTGAGCAATAAATAATCTCAAGGTACTATAAAAGTTGATATAATATAAGGAAAACTACGTATGAGACCTGTTTCTGCATCCAACAAGTTAGCACATAAACTCAAATACATGCTAAACTATCATCATATGGTGTACTAATACTCAAAGTATGGAACGGGTTGTCGGGGTATCTAACACGGTAGTACCTACATCATAAGACATCCATTGCTGTCACACATCAATCAAAGTGAACACAACAATCATAGCACACACAACAAACAAGCAATCAAAGTGACCCTCACATAGGTCTCGCATCACCATTAGACACTCTTGGATATATGATAATTTGTACGAACTCCTCATAGGCCGGCTACTCAATACATCGAAATCGGATTTGGTACTCGATCACATATCATCACTTAGGTACTTCCCTTACATGAGAAAGCTGGACATGGTCCAAGGTACATGGATGAGCGTCCTCACATACCCTTCCCCATGAAACACCCATGACATCTGGAGTAATCAACAATCCCTTCAGCACACGACTCGATAGTAGAACACATGTTACTTCCACTCTATCACTTCACATAGTCGAACCTGCCTCCGCCTCCCCAGACCATCACTAAGTACATATATACACTTCCCACTTGAATTACTCGGTCGAACGTCTCGCGTTGTCGTTTTATCGGAGTTTGGAGCACCTTACTTGGTTCCCAAGAATTCTTAATGCTTGGCCCAAAGTAGGATCCTCATTTACACGTGCTTGTCCCAAAGAAATCCCAGGGGTCCCTATGTCCACCTCCAAAATACTCCATCGATCGTCCATAGGCCAATAACTCAACTTCCACTTCACAATACCCCCTATGATCGATACCCTAGGCCCACTACGATGCCATGACCACCCTACATCGATCGCCTAACAATTGGACTACAGACCCACTTTGATGATTGATCAGCTATGGGGCCTTCTCAACCGTTTTCATGACTTGGCCAGAGTTATTTACTTCCCATCCAAAGTCATCGCCTTGCTAGCCTGAAGTAGCAACTCCTTCTTCCACATGACCCACTTCACTGAATATGCAAGATCCACATGGGTTGATCTCCATGGGTCGGATCTAACCCATACTTGGTCCATGACTTAGCCATTTTGGCTAAGTCCATTTGCTTCCCAATCCAATGTCACGCCATCTCCATAAAAACCTTGAGCAACTCCACTTGAAGTCCGTAGTAATACATCCCAGGACCCAAAGTTGCTTGTTCCAAACCTCGAGATCTAAGATGGATCGGTCATACTCTCTAACTCATAGTCAATCCATGCTTTATTTCCATCAGACCAAACCAAAATGCAAGTGATTGTTTCCTTGGCTCCTCCACATCACCACCAACCTCCATATCGATCGCATATGGGTTGGAGCATTTTAGGATCGACTGGTTCTTATAGATAAAGGTGATCGGTAAGGTATAATCAATCGTCCAAAATTACTTGCCTTCATTTCAGCACTTTCTAAGTTGGTTTCCTTTCTACTCCAGATGCATTAATTTCCCCTGCAATTGGTTTGGATTAATTTAAATCCAAACACTCTAAAATCAATGGAGTCCCTAAAATTTGTATCGATACTCTATCCTATCCTAAGCAGTGAAACACAATAAAACTACCAAATAAACATTATGTCAACATTATAAACACAATACAATCATCATATATGCAATCTAATCATTGCATAGCCAAGATCAAGCCAAAATATGAAATGGGGTATCCATAAGAAAAAAATGAACCAATTCAGATCTACATTCAATTTAAAACATTCAGTTCATTTTCAAAACATAGCTGTGTTTAGATTAGGCTAAAACCATGTTTTTAACTTTAAAAATCATTTTTAAAACATCATTTACTACCATATTAGCATCTATAATATGATAAGAGACATAAATCACTCACCTAATCCAAAATGCATGAAAATTTAGGCATACAAGATCAAATTAGACAACGCCTGATATCCCAATTTGCTAATCCTAAAATCCCATATGCCCTTTACTAATCTCCAAGCTAGCCACTCTCCAGTTACTTGATTAAGCTAATTAAAATAAGATTTGTAGTCTATTTTCAAATAAGGAGATAACTAATGGAGGTTGGAATATTTTGGAAATTTTGAGAAGTGATTAGGGGGCTATCATATTAGTCAAAATCCTAAAATGGGTTAATAGGTCAAGTATGGGCTTAGTATAATGATCCACTAATCTATCCAAAAACTGTCTAATTTCAAATGGACATATCTCCTAAAAGGTAAGTCCAAAAATCTATTATGGTCACTTCACGGCAAGAGAAACCATCATATCTTTCCAATTAAAGTGGTTTCGAACTCTAATTTGGTTGCTATCAAAAGATATAGGCCTTACAAGTTTCTAGTGGTAAAATCGTCCATAAAATTCCTAAGGGTCGAAAGTGTCAAAGCTCAATGCTTCCCAATGTTGTAGTCAATTTGAAAATCATTTGAGTGAATAAAATATATTTACGATCGATCGATAGGTAGAAACGTATAGAAAATGCGAGTCGTTACAGGCTACTAGTACATATATTTGAGATGAATTCATAGTTTTTGAACTAGATAATTACTGATGTGGATTATATTATTAAGTCTTTCTCCAATTGTGTGCAAGAAATAAGAGATCAATGTTGCTTGGATTTCATAATATTTTGAAGAGTCGGGTCACTCATACTAGGGACCAAAGATATAAAAATGGGAATCGTGATGGTGTGATTCAAATCAATTATAATAGTTTCTTAATACTGGAAAATAGGGAGAAGTACAAACATAAAGAAATATTTTGGCGTAAGGACACCATGTTTTATTAGTTTGGAGGCTAAACTTCTTGCGAATATGCATTGCAACACCAAATTTATCTTCGCGGAACTAAAATGAAGATGGCTTGGCAGGCCATATGGTGGTGGATGAGGTTTAAAAGGCGACGAGATGGTAGCAGCTTAGGATGGCGGTGGCGGTTGGTAAGAATGATTAGGGTCTGTTCTGCCGAATGAAATTTTTTTGTGTTGAGGTGGCTTGGGAGGTGGAGGAGATTGGTATTGGAGCTGTAGTAGCGAAGCATGGTGGAGCCATAGCATCTATGATGATGGCAGTGAAGACAATGGATGCTGGTGGTGGCCCTTTTTTGAACAATTAATAGTCGATAACGGTACATATAATTAGCATTATATGTAAGTGAGAGTAAATATAATATCATACGCATATATGCTAATTTAATTTAGCATTTTTCAAACTATAATAATGAATGGTAGTGATAGTTTGATTTTTTTTAACTATTAAAAATGAATATAGCACTCTGCTAATTTTATGTTAGTTAAATTTAGAATTTTTTTAACTACAAAAAATGAATACGGCATTGTATGTGCATGGTGCTAATTTATTTTAGCATTTGTTTAACATGTAAAAATGAATGGTGGTGTTTGATTTAACATTTTCTAAACTATAAAAACTGAATATAGCATTATGTTGATTTGATGCTAGTTTAGTTTAGCATTTTTTGAACTATAAAGAAATTAATATAGCATTATGTTGATTTGAGCAATTTTAGTATATTATTGACTTTATTTTATTTTACTTCAGATCGACTGTAACGCTTTGAGTTCTGATGATGTGGCATGTCATGATGGTGCGATGGCGACATCTAGCGGCGTTCTTTTGGGTTTATGTTAGACATTTCGATATGCTTAGACAATTATGGGGTCAGTAGAGTTTTAGGTGACGAGGTGGATGAGACGAGGGTTGTGTGATGGTGCGTCGTTGAGGTGGTGTAGAAAAGGCTGACAGCGGCGTTGAGGTGGTATGGTATTTGTTTGAGGCAGCGACGATAAGTTGGGAGGGGCATTGGATTTGGTGATGAAGTTTTCCAAATTTTGAAAGTAGCGCTCTAGATCAAAAAAGAAATTGTTATGTTAATCATTTTATGTAATTCCCTCTTTTTAGTATTACTCATTGTAAACTATTATAATATACAGAAAATTTTGCTCAAGAACGCTTTTTAGGGTTTTTTTAGATGTAGGACAGCCCGCTAAAAATTTTCTTTAAAGGACAAATTATCGTTTTTTTTCTTTCCAGCCCACTGTCGCGCGCTTCTTCTTCTTCCTTTCGATTAAATTTTTCAGTCGCGATCAAATATCTCTCTCGCAATAAAAATATCGATCTACTTCGTTCGGTTATTTCAATTTTGTCCTTCTGAAAATTGTAGTTCATCGATCAATTTTTTCTTACGCGCGTTTTGTTGATTTCGTTCTTTTCATATTTGTACCGTGATCTTGTTTTTCTTCAAATTGTATTAATTAGGTATGCTTATATTACTCTATTTTTTGTTGTTTTTCTGTTCGAGTTAAAAAAATTTGGCCGTGATTTCTAATTGTGTTCATTTTTACAAATGATATGCAGTGTTGTTGTTCTCATTGTTTGTTCGTTCGTCTATGGCAAATTGTGGAAGTAGCAGCAGGTTTTTTATTAGTTTTATTATTCGTTTCTTTATGCAATTTTTTTAATGTTGTATTTAGGTTCAGTTTTTGGGTATCATTTTTATTTTTTCTTAGTATCATTTTTTTTATTATCATTAACTAGGTATCAGTTTTGTATACTGTAGGTATCCGTTTTGTAAAATTGAATAATTAATGTTCTAAATTGAACATATTTTTACTAATGTTTATTATTTATTTTTTTTGGCAGTGGGGATAACAGTCTTCTTTGTCTGTTTGTGTTGAATAATAACACTTTTACCACTCGATTGTCTATCGATTGCTCTTTGTATGATTTGAAGAATGAGATATAAGCTTGTTATGGTTGGAAAAGTATCATTGATTAGGTTGTATATAAGCTTGTGATAGAGTGGAAAAGTATCATATCTTAGGTTCAGTTTTCTGGTATCATTTTTATATTTTCTTAGTATCAATTTTTTTGATTATCAGTAACTAGGTATCAGTTTTTTATACCTTAGGTATCAGTTTTCTGAAATAGAAAAACTAATGTTCTAAATTGAATATGTTTTTACTAATGTTTTTTTTGGCAGTGCTGATAATGTGGTGCAGGTAGACCATCAGTTAAGCCTAAAAGAGGATTTTCATATTTTCAGAACAAGCAAAACAGATGTGGCGAGTGCAAAGCAGCTTGGTCATAATAAATGGAATTGTCAAGCTTCGAAGAAGATATGATTTGATTTTTCATTTTGAATTTGTTCATATTAATAAGTGAATGTGTGACTTGTTTTGGTGGTTTATTGTAATTGAACCTTTTGTTATTAATTTGTATTCAGTATAGCATATTATCAAATTGATTTTAATTTCAAGTATTTAGTATAAGTGATAGTATCAGTTAAATGTTTTTACAGTATCAGTTCTGGTGTTTGTTTTTACAAGTAAGAGCAACTTTGTTTTAAGAACATAACATCATTACTTCATAAGTATCAAATTGCAACAGAACATCATTACTTCACAAGTATAGATTTCAACAGAATTACATTACTTTACAAGTATCAAATTTAATTGTGAAACATCACAATATGAATTCAGTTCTTTCATTTTCTTTCTTTTTCTAAGCTTGATATGTATTTAGATAGACTCCAGCAATGTTCACCATCTGTCAATATTGCATGTACAATCTTTGCTCTTGTGGATAATATTTCCTTCTTTTCAAGTTTTATTGGTATTCTGTTTTTGTTCAGTGAAACGATGAATATCATTACAAATATTCCACAGTCAAGCCTGTCGAAACCAAAATGTAATGTTAGTATCAGTTTGCATAAGTTGTATTACCAGGTTTACAATTGATACAAAACATTGAATTTCAGAGATGATGGTACAAGCATATAGTATGCTTTGAATTAAAATATTTAACAGTTTTACTAGCACAGTTAGTATCGATTTGTGTATGAATTGCGTTTGTAGTTATTACTTTAAGAAATATTTGCTAAATATTTTGTTTTATTTTTTATTATGTAGTTATCTTTTTTGTTTTTGTAGGTGTCAGTTTTGTTTCTGTGGGTATCAGTTTCTTTTATGTAGATATCAATTTTGTTTCTGTATGTATCAGTTTCTTTTATGTATGTATCAGTTTTCTTCATGTAGGTATCAGTTTCTTTTATGTAGGTATCAGTTTTCTTTCTGTAGTAACTGTTTATTTCTGAACTAACTGTTTTTGAAATTGAAAGATAATATTTTTCAATATTTTGTTTTGAATCACAGTTTCTGTTTGTATTTTGTTCTGAATCGTTTTTTTTTTATTTCTTCTTTTTGTTCTTTGTTCTCTTTTTTGCATATTTTCTTCAACTGTTTTCTCTGCAGGTATTTGTTGCTGCATGTTCTCTTCTTTGTTCTATGCTAAAAAATTCAATGTTACTATAACAAAACTATACTAACTTTGTTATATTTTATTTCATAGTATCAGTTACCTTCTCTGGTATAATTTCACTTATTTCTGGTCAGCTTTCAATTTCTGTATTATTTTCATGTCTTCTTTTTGTTCTTTTTTCTCTATTTTGTTTTTCCTCTTCTACTGATGTAGGTTTTTAAGTTTTAACTTGCTGCTTCTTCCCTTTACTGCCTTTGGTATCATTTCCAGTAGAGGTAGATTTCCCTCTTGTATCATTGCGTTTTCTCTTTTAATATCTACTGTTGGAAGTGATTCGACATTTTCATTTTCATTTTATTGCTCCACTTTCGATGTAGCTAGGGTTTCTCCGACTGTCGACTATTGTGCTTGTTGTTCGTCGGCTGTCGATTGTTGCGGCTGTGTTGGAGATGTAGATTTGTTTCTGGTCTGCGGTCCCATTATTTTTCGAGCAAAGTTTCGTCAATTTCTGAGTGAAAGCGAGGAGGAGACAAACAGAATTTTTTGTTTTTGTTTTAATTTGTATCTGGACTTTGAGCTTTGTCCTTACGGTAAAAGTTTTTTGCACGTGTTCTTGTGAGCAATTATTTACTGTAATTTGTCATTTAAAATTATTTACTCTATAATATAAACATCTCTTAAAAAGATATATTAGTTTTCAACTTTTTTTTCTTCCATTCGATCATAATGTTTATTGGACTCGGATAAATTATGGGCTTGTGTTGCTCAAGTAGTTTACATCAACACATATTCTACAAGTCATTCATGAACATGTGCTTTATTTATGGTTCTTTTAAGGTTAACCTACTATCACAACTGGATTCCATTCTCTTCCACTCTTTTCAAAAAAAAAAGTTGTTGCGGCAACCAGGGAAAGAAGAGATGGGCAAAGACAGAGACAAAAAATGCGGAGGAAATGACGAAGGGGACTCCGTTATTTTTTTTTAGCCGGTTGAAAATCAAGGCATTCCCCCTTACGATCCAACATTTCCCAAAAAAACAAGAAAAGGGAGATGCATCGTTTGCAAAAATCACAACAACCATGATGAGAACACATAACTGTTTATTCGAATATAAAATCAATCAAAAACTAGACATGTAAACGGATTCTTTCGAATATGGATAGTTTCATATCTGTATCCATATCCAAAATCATTTTCAAATATCAGATATCTGCATCCACGGCTATAGACAAATATCGGATACCTGCATTATCAACGGATACAGACGGATATTGAATAATAATCATATCCGCCAGCGATCGATAAATCGAGAAATAGAAATTTTCGATTTAGCATAAAAAAATTTCAATCTCATTGCTTATAAAAGTGTGAAAAATAAACAAATAGAATAATAACAAATAGTTTTAAGCAATTAATATGCATTGAATTCATTTAATACAAACTATTAGCTTAGTAAAAAAATAAACGCATGTCCATCGTTGTATTATAATATACAAAATATTAACTATAATCTTAAAAAAAACTGGACGAATAATTTTCGAATGCGGATACCTTCGTATCCGCATCAGTATCCGTTTTTTCGAATATCGAATATTTATTTGTTTTTCGGATACGGATGCAGACGGATTTCGGATGTTTCGAGTATTCGTTGACAGGTCTGTCAAAAACCACTATCTTTTCACCGTTTCTTTCACCATCTTAATTTAGTGCCAACATCAACTTAGGTAGCGAATCATAATAATGGCCTTTTCATATATTTAGAAAATGAATTCATAGTTTTAGATTAAAGAATTAGAAATTATACATGAGGGAAGCAAAAAGGAAATTGTGGGCAAACAATGAGGAATCAAATATGAATTCAAATAATGAGAATTGTTATCCGATATCTTGACCCGGTTATATCTGAACTGGCTGGTCAAGTTAGACTCAATTGTCATCAAGACCAGTAGCCCAAAGCGATGATTCTACAGTTCAAAAATCAAGCATAGATGATAATATGAAGCAGGAGCATGAAAGCTCACTACTCCATGAAGATGGATCAGGTACGATCCATATTCAACACTGGATCGTATCGTATCGATTCCACAACTCAATTTTGCAGCGATGATCGATCAATAACTCAAAATCTACACATGCATTCAACATGAAACTTGAAATACAAACTACGACATGTGGAACACCCTAAGGATCTAATTCCAATTGGAGGAAGTTAGAGGGTTCGGCATAATTCCCTTTGGAGGGATTGGTATAAATTAGAATTCAAACCATTACTTTACGGAAAATGCAATATCTTACAACCCGTACGTCGAAATCGCACGAAATTTGGAAACCAAGTAGCAAACATCATGGAACACCCCTCATAGGGATCGCAGCCCATTTGGACATACTAATAGGATCGATACCGATCCCTATTGTGGATCCCGAATGGCTTGAAATTTTTTGAGTGGCCTCACCTTGGTTTCCTAAAACTTCTACCGAAATTTAAATCAAATCCGTGCATGTCTTGCCCTATAAATAATACAGTAGGCATGGCGTCAGAAAAGCAAACCTTCTTTCTGCTGAAAAAGCTCTTCTATTTTTATTCTTTATTCTTGTACTAATGAATCCCAGCTGATCCAAACATTCTTGTAATCATAATCAAGTGCAAGATCGATAAAAATATAAAATGGAGATAGACTAAGATTGCCGAACTACTATAAATATATGTGTGTTCATTTATGATATTTGCTCTGTTTTAATTTCATTCTTCATTTAATCTTTAGTATATTCTATTGGGTGTTGATGTCCATTTTGCGTCAACAAGGATCAAGAAGGGAATGCAAATTGATGGGGGGAAAAAGTGAGAAAATATCAAAAAATAAAAATAAAAATAAAAATAAATCAAAGAAAAACAGATGCATTGTTTGCACGTTTCAAACTATTTGATCGTACCTTCTCGTAATAGCAAATCAGCGTAAGATGGGCTTGAAAAGCAAAAGCAGAAAAGAAAAAAAAAAGAACGGAAATGGGAGAAACCCACGACCATCCATATAATGGTGGGACTTCACTGTATGGATATAGAGGTTATAAAGTGGATCTTATCATTGATTACGAACTTTCAAAAAAAAAAAAAAAAAAGAAGGAAACAAAACGGAAGAAGGTATAATTATCAGGTATGTCAAAGCAGAAGCCAAATTACCCTACTATCATGTTGCAGTACGTTCTTTCATAGTCCAAGCAAAAACATAAAACACCAGCATTGCTATGAAACTTCGACATAACAAATACAAACTATCAAATACTCATCCAAGTCATTTTCAAATAGTTGGTATTTCAAACTTATTACAAAACTACACCCCAAAAAAATGCATACTTGTGCCTTATTACAAGACTACGTTTTGCCAATTCATTGCTTTAAAGAGAATCTCCCCTTGCAAACTAACAAACAGCGATAGTAACTTAATCAAATACAAGCACTTATTTTCATCCTATGGACCAAAGTCATGTATAATGTCACATTTCCCCATCTTTTAGATTGGTCTAAATTGAGATTTTTAACGCTTATAGTTTGCAAGATTGCTCTTTTGAGATTGAACGTAATAATTAATAAATAAACATGTGCAGAGAGAGATAATAGGAAGAACCGTTGCTAAATTTTTGTTTATACTGGGGTTTGAAGCTAGCTAATGTTGCTTTCATTGCCTTTCCATCTCACATGATAGAACAATTGTTTGGTCCAGATGCAAGCATCTCTGGTGATCTGCACAACCAAAATTGGAACAGAAATCAAAGCAAAGTAGGTTTAAGGAAGTTTACATAAATACATATTTCGTTTTTTCGGTCAACAAGTATTCGACGCTTTTTATCAACTTGATGGTAAGGAATTTCTGGATCTAGAAATTCATTTCATATAATTGAACATTTTCAAACTATTTCTATTTATGAACCCAAAAAATTTTGTGCGTACGTATTTTTAAAATTCAAACTTCGAAATTTTGAAAGCTTCAAAATTTGATATTTTGGATTTGATAATATGGAATTTAAAATTATGGTAAGTCAACATTGAAATTTTGAAAATTCATTAAAATTTCAATTTTAGAATCTATAAATTCAAAGTTGAAATTTACAAAAACAAAATTTATAATTTTGGAAATTCAAATTTCTTTTGTATAGTAAAAGTCATACTCATATGAGGAGAGCACTCACAAGAAAATTCAAAATTTGAATTTTTAAAAAATCGAACTGTGAAAATTCAAATTTTGAATCTTCTATTTTTTTGAAAATTCAAATTTTTAGTGTGAAAATTTGGAAACTCTAATTTAAAAACTTCAAAATTTTGAATTTTAAAAATTCAACTTAGATAATTGAATTTTGAAATCTTGAACGTTGAAATTTTAAATTGAATGCTAGAAAATTCAAATCTTGAGTTTTGAATTAGAACTTTTGAATTTTGAAACTTTTATATTTGACCGTTTTAGTTTGAAATTTTTGGAAATCAAAATTTTTAAATTTTGTTGAATTTTTTTCTAAGACGTAGGAGCGTTGAGTTTTATAAGTTTTAGATTATAGGACTAGGGAACATGAGTCTAAGACGTAGGTTTGGCCTTTGACCAATATTACTATTAGTTTCATTATCACTATTAGTATTATTATTATCATTCCTCTTATATATATATATATATATATATATATATATATATATATATTATTTTACTTAGTTATTATTATTAATTGACTTATTTGACTTTATTTTATTATTGTTATTGTTATAACTTTTAAATTGATTTTTTCATTTAGTTTTGGGTTCCATCTCTAGCCGACCCCAACTTGTTTGGGAATAATAGCTTAGTTGTTGTTATTGTTGTTTTTTCTATTTTCTAATGTACTTTTGCAAGTCAAAAAGCAAAAAAATACTGTTTTCCAATTAAGATACCGTTTGTTTAAAATGCAACTCTAAATTCTAATTGTTGAACTCTGAAGTCTGAATGTTGATTGCCGAATTCTGAATAATCGCTTACTTGTTTGTTTGCATCCAGCATTCAAAACAAAAAACATCATTCAACATTTAGAACAAAAATAAACAGGTAAAAAGTTCAGAATGATTTTATTTAGAACACTGGCTATCTTTATTTAGAACACTGGCAACAAACAAACATCATAGAAAGTTCTGATTTATAAACCATAAGTTGGACCAAAACTTCTGATTAAAAACAAACACAGCCAAGTTAAAAAGTGACTTTTAAAATTTGTCAATTTTTATCCATAGACTTTTTGACCTTTTCTTTTAAATAGAAAACATGCAACTTATTAACAGCATGTTTACTGTTTCACATATTTCCAAACTAATTTCAATAACATGCTTCAAAAACATAACACAACTTATAAAAAATAACAACCACGTTTTACTTTTTCACATATTCCCGAATTAATTTCAATCACATATTTTAAAAATGCCATCTATTTTGATATAAAAATATAATTCCAAAAAAAAAACTGTTCACGTAGAAAATTCCTTTCAAGCACCAGTCAGTAACATGTTTTCAAACTAAAAAAGACCAATTGTTACCATCGATCTTTATCAAAATGAATAAAGAACATCCAAAACTAGATCAGTTAAAAAATATTTGCTCTGTCTGGGACTGGGATTTATAACAGATTTCTTTTTTCTTTTTGGTTAAAATATGTCTAGAATTTGCTAAGGTAGACTGAAATTTTCTTCAATTTGGGTTGATTGGATGAAATTAGATATGAACGTGAAATTGTCTTCAACTTTTTCGTTGAGGTTTGGGATTAAGGAGGGGGATGGAAAACATTAGATGGGTTTGACATCTGTACATGGCCTTACCACATCCAAGTCACTCCCTGTGTGTATGCTATCCATACGTATACCAAAAGCAACATGTCTTTATGCAAAAGCACGAGCAAAACAGAAAAATCCTCACAGTTAACTAAGAAGTTAACAATGCAATCATGGGATGTGTTTAAATTTTCCCGCAAATACATTCTAGAGAGAATCCTTCAAATGCATTTTAATCAAACCGACCAATATAAAAGTTTGTCTTTATTGTAGCTTTGCAAGATCAACTAGTCTGAAACCAAAAAACATTAGGAGCATTAAGATTGTCTTCAACATGTTTCCTTGACTCTCTAAATATTATTTACTTATCTCCACGAATATATCAAATCAATTTTCCCATGCTCGTTTTGATATTTATATAACAAAATTAATATATTTATTATTTAAATAAATATTAATTTTTGAAAATCCAATATTTTCAGAAAGAAAATCACTTTTTAAAAAATGATTAATTATTTTTCAAACAGTTCAACTAAGAAAAAAAAACTGAAGTTTTTGAAGTACCTTTTGTCGATAAAGTTCACAATGTTTAAAAAGTTCTTTCCAAAAAAAGAAGTTAAATTTGTTCAAGAATGCATTTTTTCAAAAAGTTTGAAACTTCCCAAAAAAATTGAAATAAAATAGATTAAATATGTTCAAAAAGATTTGAAAGTCTTCAACGAAATTCAAGTCTATACAACAAAATTCATAAAATTGTAAGAAATCGAAAATAAAAACAAAAACAAAAAAATTGTTTATTTATAGTACTCTTACCAATAAATTAAAAATTATTGAGCATGTAATCCCAAATAAACTTAACTTTTTTACAAACCTTTTGAGAATTATATTTCTTTTATATTTTTAATGCAACAAGTAGAAATTAAAAAAGTATATCGGACAATTCCCAGTTACGCGGTAGCTCTAGCTCTATTGACTGTCAATACGTAAGTTAAAACATAAAACAATCAATTTGCCTTATTTGGAGGTGCGTTGAACCAAAAGACCATGGGGTGTTACGGTTGTGGTTAGCGTCATTATTATCTCCAACTGTAACCACAATTGTCGTTGATTGTTAATAAACTTTGTCACTGTTACCGCAGCCAATGGTTAACTGTCGTATTTTTAACCTTGAAACTTTTTACACATACATTATCAATTGTGTACATTATTTTGATAAATAACTAGGGTCTAACTTCTAACTATTTTTTCACAAACTAGTTCATATGTTATAAAATAAACTATACACATGTTACTAATGCACCAAGGCACGTGCCATTAGTGAACATGTTATTACTCTAGCTTGAATTACTAAAGTTCATATCATTTTGTGGAATACCACACAAAAAATCGCGGTTGGTATGGTTTACCACAATTTTCAAAAACTCTAACTGTAACCATTATCATTAGCGTTACAGATGGTGAGCTTATGAATGGTTCAGTATGGCTGATGGTACAACCGAAACAACCCGAAAAAGATAGCATTAATCTATTAGACTTACAATTGTCCTGCCAGATTAGCCATGTCAAGATCCGGAGCAAGCTCTTTGACTATATCATTAGGAGGCTGACCACATTCTTGCATTCTCTGCATCAGATCAACTATTTTCTGGAAATTATTAGAATCGTGTTCATACACATTATTGAGTTGAAGTATGAGCTCATATTGACGAGAGTATCGATCAAATTCTTCTGGACTTAATCCAGCTTTGTGTTCGTCCAACCACTTTGGATACCTTTCTCCTATTTCCTTCATGGGTTCATGAAGTATCTCTTTAGATAGTAACTGTTGCATCATTGTCTCCACTATAGATTCCATATCCTGTGTGCATAAGATATCATAAAACCGGCATTTTTATTCATGTTAAGTTGTTAACCGGTATGGTAAGATAAAAGGAGTTCATGCCTAATGGTACTCAACTTTGGGGTCCTTCAAAGTTCAAACGACACACCTTTTTATAAAATGATAAATCACACTTAACTTTGAAACATTATACTGTAAAGTTCAGGTTTTATAATTGCACTTCGAATATAAATATTTCCACAGAGCTAGTATGTGACAATAGCAACAAAAATGACACATTTCGTACAGGCTTATGAGAGCCCAAGGATAAAACATCAAGTGATGAGCATACAGCATGGTTGGTTTGTAAAGCTCCAATGACAAGATACTGAGTCACGTATCCTGAAATTGATGTGAAGTGGTTAATTACATGAGCAAATTCATGAGCAGTTGTCACTTTTAGGTAGGCTTATAATGACAATTAAAATATGAACGAATACCCAAGTATGGGAATAGAGAAGTCCAACGACCAAAGTAACAAGTGAACTTGAGGATGTGTGCAGAGCATATCTCCTATGATTATCTCTTCATATCCCCAAACCTTGTCAATTGTCTCAATGTATGAAAATAATTTTTTGCTCGCCTCTAATGTTTTATTTTAATACTCAAGAGGGAACATGGCATACAGAAATTAAAATGAATGTATAATAATAAACATCTATAAGTTCTAATGAATATGTGCGCACATGATTTATTTGTAACTCGTACTTGAAACCAAGGTTTTAAATCTTGAATCTTGATCGCATCTTGTCTTGAAAATTTCACATAATATCCCGTGTTTACATCTCGGATTGACATTTTGGACTTTAAAATCCATCTCGGGAGCATCTCAAGGTAAGTTAAGCGTCTAAAACTGACATTTTAAAGGTTTTTATAATAATTGTTATCTAAACATAAACGTTTTAACATACATAATTAATATAAAACGATAGTATTAATGTTTCTTTTCAGAGGAAAGTGGTAAGATGATTGATTTGATATTCATTGAATGGATTCTACTCAATATTAAAAATAAATAAACAAATAGGAAGTATTTTATATTTGCTCATTCGTTAAATTATCAAAAATGGAATCAGACTAGTAGAAAGTCATTAAGTGCAATTTTTTTAGATCCACATAAGAGGTAAAATAAATATGTAAATGAAAAAACATAATTTCGTATAAAATCTTCTATTGAGATCTTACGTCAAATTTCGCTTGAAACTTAATATCTTGGACTATATGAGTGTCAAATAAGATATAAACAAAACTTAATCTCTCGTTTCGCTAAACCTCGTCTCGTTCAAGTTTGAAAATGAAATCTCGAGCGAGATCTCGGGTGAAGTAAATGAGATTTGAAACATAATATTATCATTTCCTAAATAACTTAACTATTTTACTCTAATATATATGAGCTAGGATCCGCAGCCCCCTTATTTAGCATCATCACCTAGCCCTCTGGTATCAGCCATATGTTTATATTTAAATAATTGGTCTTTCTCTCTCCTATCACACGGTCAAATATTTAAATATTAACATGCGGCTGATATCAAGTGGGCTATATGATGGAGCTAAATAAGGGGGGCTGCGGATTCTAGCTCGATGTATATTTTTCAAAATATGTAGTCTCATTATGTTGCCATTAAGGTAACTAATAAATGATTTGTATCCAATGAAGAATCTTTAGACAGGTCCATTTAGTCACCATTCTATGTGGGATCAGGTGGACATAGACCACACCATTGAGTGTGGAATATTCTGGCATCATGGAATCAT
Source organism: Allium fistulosum (assembly GCA_030737815.1). NCBI lineage: Eukaryota > Viridiplantae > Streptophyta > Magnoliopsida > Asparagales > Amaryllidaceae > Allium > Allium fistulosum. The sequence continues at coordinate 909,030,914 of CM060903.1, forward strand.
TTATTTTATATCGTCTTGTAATCATTAAAGAATGCGCAGATGATGTATTGATCATATAAACTTGATGTACATATTAAAACATGCAGATCAAAACAAATATATTGAATTTTAGATTATCTAATTGTTGGAAACCTTCCAAGGGATACAGACAAGTTATTGGTTAACTATGTTATGGAATAAATCAATGAACTCAGTTTTTGTCTTGTACTTTTTTCCCCTGTTTCTTGTGGAACTAAATTACTCTTCTTTTCTTGCAATAATATGAAGTGCCTAATTAATTAGAAATAAACGAGAAGTCTAGGCTTGCTTGACTTCAAGATCTTACTGATCACGGCAATATTTGATATCAAGCTTAATCCAATGGGTTACCCAAAAATCAAAACCTAGAATTTAATTTTCACAGATGAGAAACACATGATGGGCAAGATTGTACAAACATAAAATTAAGCTTCAGTCTTCATTTATCAGTTACAATAAAGTACAACTCTTTGAAAGATAGTTCAATACATGAAATAACTGAAGCACATTCCCAGATATCAGTTTCTGACTCAGTTCTCGGTTTCAATAAAAGTCCAATTACACTAAGCAGGCTGGGACTTCATTTTCCAACTGGGTGTTTTCTAGATACAGCAAAATAGCAAATGATACATTTCCGGCTGAAAGCTATATTGTCAGAGACTCAGAGGAGATCATTGATGAGCTCAATTGAGTTTGTATACATATTTTTGTAAGTGGCTATATAAAATAATCAAATAAGCTAACCCAAAAAAGTTGTCTGTGCTCTGAACCCAATATCCATAAACTTTCATACACAATACGGTTGAGGTATGATTATACATATGGCAAAAAATACTACAGTGCAGCAAGGGCAAAAAGACTGTACCTCAGAACCAGCCATCTCTTCAAATTGTTTAACAAAATCCTCCATCTCGTTCTCCATCCCTGCTCCTCCACCTCCTCTACTATTCACCGATTCAAGTCCCTTTACCGCCTCTTTCGTCTGCTTCCTCAGCTCTTCCAACGCCTCCGATGCATGATCCTTCTTCTTAATACTATTGGATTTCTTCTTCTTCTTCGACCCCAATTCAGGCAACCCTAACCCTAATCCAGACGGCGTTGACGATGACGTGGATTCTCTACAAACGCTCGTTTCGTTCGGTTTCGTGGATAGATTAAGAGCGGAAAAGTCGTCGAGAGCGCCTGTGGAAATAGAGGACAGAAAAAGGTTTTACCAGTTTAGAAAGAGAAAGGGTTAGGGAAGGTTACTGGGAGAGATGAACATATTCAAACTTACTGTCGAGTAGTTGATCAAGATCGTCAGTGCTCTGATCGGCAGCCATTTTTTGTACAGATTGTTGATAGTGGCCTAGAGAAAGAAAGGATAAGTGAGGGGACTTGATATTATGGTGTAGTGTGGGTGGGGTTGGTTAATGGTCATATTAGAGCCGGCTTCCAGTGCATTACTCATAGGCCATGGTCATATTCGACCCAAGCAGCTGGTTTCCAACCCGGATTAATAACTTGGGTACAGGTCTAAGGTTGATTATCTGAATTCTGAACCCAGATTCAGATTCAGCTTAATGTACAGGTATAAAAATCATTTTCAATACTAAATTTGTTGTTGATCTAATTTTCATTCCACCTAAAAGTACAATTAAAACAAGACATAATGGTACTCGCTTCGTACGTGGAAGCCAAAATGATTAATACAATGGATATATAATCCACTCCTAGAATGTAGATTAATAATACAAACGACATGTGCTCTTAGCATGAAAGGCGTTAATAAATGTTACAAAGGCCCCATGCTGCACGCATTAAATATAAAAGTTTATAATTTAAAATTCAAAAGCTTAAATATCAATTTTGGATATAACACCAATTCAATATATATAAAACTTATACAGGGTTTATTATAAGCAGCATGGTAGTTCAACACGTATCACATATCATTGTAACAATTTTGTTTTCTCCTTTCTGATTATACATTAATGTTAGCTGCAAAAGATTAAAAAATGGAGGAGCTGAAAACTTTTTTAACGGGTATATAGTTTACAATACTAGTTAGACTATTTGACTTAACAATTGTTATTCATTTTATTAGATTTAGTTTATAGTTTGTCATTTTTTTCTAATTGTAAAATACAAAAACTAACTTGATTGGAAATTATTATGAATGAGATTGAAAAGAAAATTATTATTTTTTATTAGGTTGTGAGTTCTTTGACACATGCAGCGCACGTTAAATAAAATATATATTTAACTGAAACAATAAAAAAGTTACTCGTAGTTTTGGTTGTTCTTAATTTGATAAAAAAAGTTATAGTTAGAAATGATTTCAAAAATACTGAATTCTAGATTAAAATACTGTAAAAATGATAGAGTTAGGGATATGTCATAGAGGCGGTTATGCAATTGTTGCATATATTTAACTCGACAATCAATCTTGTTCGAAATAAGATGTGTTTTTTCTATTATACACTTGATATAATATGTTATATTAACAAATTAGTTGAATTAAAAGTATATTTAATAGAAAATCCATAAATTGTATGTTTTGTTGCAGTAGCTACAATGTGTTGAAATCATGAGTGATTTATCATAATAAAATAAACATATCATTTTAAATATTCCTAGTCAGATGTATCGACTGGATATCAATACATCCGTTGAGACTAAAGTACGTAACACTCTTCAAATGTTGGGCACTGTATTACTCATGGCTGTTGGGGGCACCAAAGGGTTATGTATTAACAGTTATTGGATAACTACTGAGTGACTCACTCGATAATTGTATATTGGTTAATATTAACTAAGGTCAAAATAGAAAATATCAATGTGACAATATTACACAATTCCATCAACTTTATAGTACTATCGGGCTTCAATGTGAATACTTTGCTTTGATTATAGTTAAATCGTAGTACAACATTCGTCGAACGGCTACAGTTGGGTCAACTTAAAGCATTAGAAGTGAGTCACTATTCAAGAGAGAATTCGTCTTCTTAATTATACGAGGTTAGTATCACGGTTAACTAAAGTCAACACAAAGTCAAAGTCTCTGACCAGAGCATTTCAGTTAATAATAATTGTTATATTGAACCAAGGACTTTATGTTTGGACTATAAAGTTGAATATGAACGATATTGGAATTTTGACCATTACCAAATTCCATAAATTCTAACATGATATAGTTTTGTCGAAGAGAATTGGTGTAAATAATTGTCACTATCGGACAACGCTTAAATAAGTAAAATTGGATTTTACCTAAGCTATGTAAGCGATTAATTTGGTCATAATATCGCACCACTCGGTAAGTGACGAGTGAACGTTAATATCTGAATTGTTCGATATTAATCGTTACCGAATTTACACCGAAGAGTCACACAACCGAAATTTTGAATACTCCTATTACCACTTGATTTAATTAATTATAATTGTTATAAATTAATTAAATTAATTATTGTTTATGAAATATTAATTATAAAATTTTGTTTAATTTGTGTTGATCAATATTAAATGGTGTGTATATAACAGTTATAGACATACGTAGCGATGTACGATATTGATGTGCATTTGAATTATATTTAAATGCATTTTTATTGATCAAGCTTAAAGCGGTTTTGAGGCCCATATAGGAGCCCAGAATGGCCGGCCATATCTGGGAAAATGGGATGGAATTTTGATTCAAAATGAGTTAATTTGGTAAGAGAAATGGTGGATCCAGATCCCATTTTCACTCCTTTAGGATCTTGCCTATATATTCATCTCTAACCCCCACTTTACTTAGACTTTCTTTTGCTTCTCCTTAGACCTGATTTGGTCGACCCTTATTACAGTCCTCCTCGTTTTCAAGCTTCCAAATAAACAAATCAAATCAAATTCAAAAACCGGTGGTTGTTGATAGCTCTCTCTGAAGGTTTGGAAAATTGATTCAAGGAGTGAACGAATTCAACATCTTAAGATGTTGAATCTAGGCTTTGGACAAGGTAATAATCTAGTTTATATCATTTATATTTATATATTATCTATCATATCATTATGCAGTTTTATTTATGTGTATATTATCACGAATTTATATATGTATGTGTGATAAATAAAAGAATTGTGTGTGTGTGTGTGTGTGTATGTATGTATGTATGTATATCATTTGGCAATGATCTAGTTTGATTTTAAAATACATGTATACGTACATTATATAAAATATGCATATAAATTTTATCAACATGTATACATAGCCTGTTTATTTTAACAAAATTTAAACCGTATATATGTATTTATTTATATATTTCATATAATTTTTTGTAAATATAAAATACAACTCTTACAATATTTATATATCTATAAACTGTATGTAATATGTAAATTTATATTTAATAAAATTATATACATGTTTGTTTAAGCTTTCGAAAGAAAATTTAATTTTTATATATTTAATGATTTCCATACGAAAAACAAAATTATAAAAAAAATTAAATGTAAGATTTAAATGAATAAAAAAAATTATTTTCAACCAAATGTATACATATTTTAATTATTTATTTATAGTAATATATAAATATACATGTTTTATTATATATATATATATATAATTCTTAAATATCACTTCTATGTGCACATATATAAATATACATATATATATATATATATATATTTCCAGATTTTGATATATATATATATTATATTTTTATTTAAATTAATACATTAGTCTAAATTTAAATTTATTAGTTATTAACTATGCAATTCTAGATCTAAGATTTAGAATTTGGATTTAGAATTTGTATTTAAACTTGTAGTTATTTACATTACATATACAAATTACTTTACATTATATAATATTAACTATACATACATACATACATACATACATACATACATACATACATATATATATTACAAATACAATTTTATGATATATATTTATATATAAATATAATTATGCACACAAATATATACGCACATATTAAACGACACACATGTATATGGAGGGCTAATGTGTCTGTTGCAGTGTAAATCCCAACACTTATACACCGGCATATCAAATCATATACATCATTTATATTGCACGTGTATGTACACACTTATGTGTATATGATATGTGTAACGACCCGGATTTTTCGTTGTTCGATTTTGAATATTTAAATGGTTTTAAATATTGAATTTGAATTATAGATTGATTTTGAATATGAAATATTGGGTTATTTATAAAAATAGATTCAGAATTTAATATAGCAATTTATTTAATAATTTAATTATTGAAGTTTATAGTTGAATATAGTGAATCTGGAGTTTTAAACCCAATAAAAAAATTATTTAAAGGCTTGTAAAATTTATATTGATTATAATGAAGATAATAAAAATTTTAAAATTGAATTTAAAAGTGTTATGTTCAATTTTAAAAATATATCGTTTAAATTGACATATATGTCTCGGAATTCGACGAAACCAGTTTCATTAGATCCATAATAGTGTATTATTATCGGATTTCAAATTTCGTAGCGTTTAAAGTTATCGTTTGGTCGTACAGGATATAAACGCGTTGAAAATTTATATCAAAAATTTAATATAATAATTGGGTCCAAAAAGCTATCTTCTCCATACGATCGAATTAGGACTCGAAACTTTTTCAATTGCGTTCGGAATAGGGGTATAACATTATAAACGCCTAACGGCACGCTTCGAAAGGAGTTCGAGATTTTAAGCTACGAGAATCGAGAAAATTTAAAATTTATTTAATATATATATTTCTTTCCACACTTCAAATCTGTCTTCTCCATCCATCAGCTGACTTTTTCCACTAACTCACGTAATCGTTCAAAATCACGTCTCTTCCCTCTTTTCCATTTTAAATCATGCTGCCCTTATCTTACTCGTGAAATTCAAACTGAAGAAAGAAAAAAAAATCAGTGCGTATGAAATTCTCGTTCAAATCGAGTTTTTCCCCCTTCTCCTTTCTATTCGAAACGAAATCCTCTCCCCCTTGTTTCAATCCACGCATCTCTTTTTCTATTCGGATTCGAACGAAGATATTCGAAAAAAAATCAAGTCCAGTTTAAAATCAAGTCGAGAGCACGAGTCATCACAATCGCAAGAAAAGGGGGGCAGCGCAGCGCTTGGGTTGGAGGTGGTCGTTGTGTGCTCGCGAGTTGGAGGGAGAGTCGATTGCGGCATGTTAAGGCGGGCTTGCGATTATCGAAGATGTATTCTCTGGTGGGAGCGTGGCCGACATTGGAATGTCGAGGTCGTGCTGTTGTTGCTATCTGGAAGCGGCAGTGAGATTTTTGAGCTCGAGTTTCATGAAGGGGAGTAATTCGTGGGAGCTGGGTTGCGAAGGCGTGGCAGTGGGAGGTGCGGTTGTTTGGGTTTTGGCATGTTTGTGCTTGGGTTCGAAACTAAGGTGAGGGATGCGAAGGGTAATTGTATATTAGGGCGGTAATTAATTTTCAGTTAAGTTGCTAAGTGAATTTATGGAATACAAGTTGCGTATAAATTCAGAAATAGGTAATTAGTTTAAATTTAAATAATTAGTTGATTTATCATAATTAAAATTTTGTAATCATTAATTTATATTATTCGACATTTATTTATACGAGGTCTGAAATCGTGAAACAAGTTGGGATTGGAACGGATCTACAAATTATAAAATCAAGGTGAGAATTTCTCACTCATTTGGATTACCATATTTAAATTTAAATGTTTAAAGTTAAATTATTGGATGTTGAATTAAACTGATAAATTATAATTGTCCATTGGATGTTATAATATATATATAGTAGTATATATATTAGTATTGGAGTGATATTCCCGCATAGTATAGCGGAAGAGACACTATGCGCCCCGCATAATAGTGAATGACCCTATATACTGCGATATCTCCCTCAAAGTGGGATTGGTATTTTTATTATTGTCAAACATCTGTGGATGTAGGAAAACAGGTTGGAGGAATCCAACTAGATTCCTCAAATATATTAGTATTTTTCACACACACACACACACACAGAAACACACACACACACACATATATATATATAATATATATATATATATAAATTGCTGAATTATTGTGTGTTGTAGATTTTTAAATATTAAAATAGCATGGGAAATTAAATTGGGTACATTAAATATCGTAAATATCATTTTGAAATTTTTAAGAGTTAAAAGGGAGATTTTTAATATAAAATATGGATTATTTTAAAAGGAATTGAATTGAATAAACAATAATTGGATTTGATCGTATTAAATAATGCGGGAAAATATTTTAAATGGAGAATTTAAAATAAATCATATAAAGGGATTTTTAGAGATGAGATTTTTAAAATGATATTCGGGAAAATATAGAAAGAAGTTGAAATCGATGTTAAGAATAGATTGGCAAAAATAAATGGATTTTAAAGGAATTGAATTTACAGAAATGAAATTTTATGAATGAGATTTATTGAAATTCAAAGGAGTTATAAGAATTTATATTGGAATATGGAAATAGGGTAAGAGAAAAATAGTAGATACTATTTTTAAAGTGAAATGGTTAAGGAAACCGGAATAGAAGTAATGTGATGGAAAGATTTATAAATTGAAATTTGGTTATTGAGATTTAAAAATTTATTTTATCGATAAGTTAAATTTTTATTTTAAAAGAAAATTTCTTATTTATTAAACTATATAAATTTCAAAGTTAGTATTGAAATACTCTAGAAGTGAACTTTTAAAATACTTAATATCTATTTTAATAAAATCCTAAATGTTTAAACCTACTTTGAAAAAGTGATGTTATAGAAAGTGTTTTCAATATTTTAAATAATTATGTGAATGTCTTAAAAATAAATTATTATTATTTTCTTTTAAATACTTATTTTTGTTTGCATATGTATATATATATATAGAGTTTTGAAAGGGTTTTAAAATTTATTTATAAACCTTCTCGAGAGTTGGAAACGGTTATTTAATAAATGGGACTTATAAGAGAATTCTCAAAGCGAAGTTTGGGAAAAAGTTAGAAAATTCCGAAGTAGTTAAATAAAAGTAGGCTTCGAAAAAATGAAATAGAATTCATTAAAAAAGTAGAAGAGAAATTGGGATTATAAGCAAGTATAATTGGTCTTGAAAATATTAAGGGAATTAGTTAAGGAATTCCGAAATTTATAGAATTTGTTGTAAACTAGTCAAGGCTTTTACAAATAAAATTGTAAATGATTTTGAGGAAAGAAAAAGGAAAGAAAAGGAATATTTTCCAAGTGTTGAATATCAAATGAAGTGGAAAAATATCCTAAGTATTGGAAAGGGTTGGAAATGTTCCGTGAAAATAAAAGGGATTTGAAAACTATTTTCAAAATGTTGAAGTGTGGAAAGTAATATCTTATAAAGATATTTGAAATAAGTTTTGGAAAATTTAAAATAAGGCCTGAGATTGTTTATGGATGTTTATTGATACTTAAATAACGACTATCAATTTTGGCCAATTTCGTTAATCGTTTCGAAGAGACCGGGATCAGATTTAATTATCCGAAAACCACTTCGATCCGGTTTGAACGTTACGAATGAATACCGTGAAGATGATAAAGACGGTGATTCGGTTTGTCCAGACCCAGGACAACTTGTATGGACGAATGCTATCAGAACATCGTCATTGGAGGACGGTGAGCATTCTAAGAGAAATCGTTCCTTAAAAGGTAACGCTGAACCTCGAGCCTCATCAACTGAGAATGACTAAAACAAGGGAGATGCAGCAAGGCTAAGTGGGTCGCACCCAAGTAGGGTATGTTATCACATTTCTAGATGTCCTCGGAAACCCTATTTATCTTATATATGGGTACACATGAAAGAAGTGCTCGATGGTAAGGGTGGGAACACCCGGGGTGATAACATATCCGGTCTATCCAGGTTAGGGGTAGGCCGGTCTTGTGTAGCAGGGGATCCCGGCGTGGTCATCGGTACATGGTTCTAGAGGTGTACTGTGACAAGCGGTACCCCAGTGGCCCAGTCATTCGTTGGAATCCATTCTCCAATATGAGCTTACGGTTTTGTTTGTAGAGCCTAGTATGCTGGAATTTAATTAATGTAACAATTTCAGCTATTTGAATAAGTATTTGTATTTAGACACTATTATAGTATCATTGGATTTTCTATAAAGTGTTTTGGCTATCGTAAGGGAAAAACCCGTCGTGTTTATTTGTGACGTGGTCTTACGAGATACCTTTGTTTTTCAAAGGATTTTGAAAAGTTAATAATTCAAATTGAGTGTGTTTTTCTCACGCTGGTTTTCCAGACTGACTCGGGTGTTATTTAATTATAATGCTCGGGTTAGACCGAGCATTACAAATTCAGGATAGGATGCTATGGAGCTTAGGGAACGAGCTGGATGGCAAGGCGTACTTTCGTACTTGATTATTATTCCGCTGAATAAGGACAAGTTATTAAACTGTCCAGATTTGATGCATTGGATTGTTGTACTCTGATAGTGGTATGTATATTAATAGTATAGTTCTTGTATTTAAAATTTGTTATTATATATTATACTTTGTTCCACTGCGATTGTGAGATTCTGTGTTGTTCTGTTCTTTCTTCTACCTTTTTCTTCTTCACCCCTAATGAACTGGTATTTCCAACACTCGATTGCTCGGCATTTTATACAGTAGACGTATTGATGTCAATTTTCGAGGGTCGAAAATTCCGGTCCGTTACAATTGGTATCAGAGCAGAAGGTTAAGCGAGAACCTTGGCTCTGGTGAGGATTACTCATTAGAGATAGAGTCAGTAGTACCCTAGAATGAGTTTGAGTGTATTAATAGATATGAGTATGTATTTGTTAGTGAATATAAATTATTTTATATTGTGTTGACTTATCGGTTGAGTGTTTATAAATTCTGGTCGGTACAGTCTGGACAACTATATCGATAGGGATTTCTAAACTCTTAGACTAGGCAAACCGACACGGTATTATTTTTAAAAAAAGTGGGTAAATGAAATAATTTTACCCAATCCATACTTTGATATAAAAGAAATAATTATCTGAAATTATTATATATATTTGGAGTGTTTGGATGATAATATTATAATCAAATAAGATTATAAAATTTGAAAATGATTTATATAACCAAAAGAAAATTTGTATAAGTATAAATTATACAAATCGATTATAATTAAAATTGGATTTAAACCGGAATTTGGAAATTTAAATCCCGGGAAATTTGAAAAAAAAAATATTTTTTTCAAAGTGGTGTGGAAAATAATGATAAGAGTATTATTTTTGAATATTTTTGAAAGGGAATTGTTTTAAAATGGATTTTGGAAGTGATATAGCACTGAACTCACTTCAGTCGCTGGAAAATAATCCTGGTGATGACTGCGCAACATCATCAATATTCATTTTCGAGTTTCGAAGTGACGGATGGCTGCCGTAATTGATTTGTTTAGGTCTGTTGGGCAAACCAGTTTTGTTTTGGAAATTCCAAAGGGGAATCTGTTTTGGATAAAAACCAGGTTTGGTTTAAAATGTAAAAAAAAGTGTGATTTGGTATATTTGTGATTTCAAAATGATTTGAAATAAATACCGGGTGTTTAAAATTACGGAGTCCTTATTTAAAATGTTTTACAAAACATTAGGAAATAAGTATGAACTTATAAAATTGAGAATAATTTTAAAGAAGAGAGAAAGGTGTGGAATTTGAATTTCAGAATTAAATTTTAATTTGATAAAGTTAAAATGAATGAATTTAACTTAAGCTAAGTAGAAGAGAGCTGAAGTTGAATTAAATTAAAAATAAAATTGGTTTGAGATATAAAAATGAATGAAATGTAACGAATTAACCAAGTATAAGTTGCATATGAATGTGTAAGAAAATAGAATAAATAAATATAAGTAGGAAGTGTGGAAAGATTTGGAAATTTGAAATTAAATTCTTACTTGATAAAATGGAATGAATTATAAGTAAATTTGTTTGGGGTAGAATTTAAATTAAGTAAGGTTCGAAGATGGTAAAGAAGAATTGGAATTTAAATAAAAAGTGAATCAGATTTGAGTTATATGGAACTGAATTAAAATATGTAAATGAGAATTGTAAAGTGACTATATAATATAAATTATAAAATTTGAATTGGATTAGAAATAATATCGAAGTGAAGTAAATATAAATTTTGAATTATGGAATATTATAAAAAGCATATGGCATAAACCTTGAATGAAATAAGATTTGAGTGAAAACCTGGGATTGTGAATAAATAATTTGGAATAGCCTATAAAAATTGAAATAAATTGAATAAAAATATATTTATGCTATAAATAAATGTATAGTCTCGAGTTAAAAATAAAATGGAAATATACTCAAGTAAAACAAAATTTGATGGAAATATGAAAAATAAGTTGTGTGACTTAAAAATTTTGAAATTGGAATAGATGAGCCAAAATAAGAAGAGTTTGATACCTTGGAAACGAAATAAAACCCAAACTTGAATTATAAAATAAATTTGAACTCAAGAAAAATTGGGTGAAGTGATTTTTGAAATAAAAATCAGATATTGAATTATAAAGTAGAAATGGACTAATTAGATAATTAATTAGTTAATTGGATGTAGAATGGATATTGACCTGGTTATATAAATTGGATTGTGGATTGAGAATGGAATTTGGAAATGAAACTTGAGTTATAAATAAAAATTCAACTTAGTTTGTAACAACCCGGTATTTCGTACCGATTAACTATCGTCTTTAGACGATTTCTTTTCCTAGCTAATTGCTGTTTGGAAATTATATCAAGTAAAATTCTTTTATAAAGAATTCGTTGACTGTTGAGTGGGCTTTACACTGTGAATAATTGCCCACGTATTCGTTTAATTGTTTCAGCCGTGATATCATTCAACACCCAAAATCCTCCTTCCTCTATTCGTAAACCCTAAGCCCAAAATCGAAGAAAGCGAAATAATGGCGGCCTCGTCTCCTCCAAACTAGGGCATTGTAGAAATCGAGTATAGTGGCTGCTAACTTCGTTCGTCTTCCCCGAAATGCTTCGTCTTTTCGCATGGCTCGGCTGTCTCGACTGTAACAGAGGTGAGTGATCTTCTCACTCATATCTAATTCAGTAACCCTTGACTTTCGTTCGTACAAATATATTTGAATTTGTCAATTTTGGTTGATCGGCCGTTCAATTTCACTTTATGCCGATGATGATTACTTGGGTTGAATTTATATGGATTCGATACTTTCCTTTTTCATGATTTCCTAATAGTTTTAACAGCTTGATATTCATGGCTTTGATTTTTGTATCGTTCGATTTTCTTGAGTCCTACGGCAAAGAAACTTTCCTCTTTTTTTGATTTGTTTAACATTTTGATCTCAGTCAATTTTGTTTTCATGAACTTCCTTATTGACTTCATTGTGGATTAAGACTTTAGTTCTCCGGCCCTATGAGCTTCGTCTCTGGCCATCTTCTCTGGTTGGTTTAACTGAACTTCACTTGAGCATTTCGATTTGGGTATTATCTTGATTGAGATCTCTGACTTAGTTTTACTTAGGTCAGGTCTGCATACATAAGCTTGTTGAGTTGCTTTGTTACATTGTTATGTCTCTGGTCTTTTGTCCATGTTGATACTGTACACTGTTTTTCATAATGCTGCTACCTGTTGTATTCATGAACTTGATCTCTGTTGTAATGCTGTTGAGTTGCTTTGACATTGTATTCATTCCTGTAGTTGCTTGGCGCATCCTTATTGAACATGGTTGATGTTCATCCTGATTTGCATCACTGTGTTTGTATTGTTGCATACATTCTCTGGGATAGCAGTCTTCACTTTTGGTCTGCATCATTGCTATTGCTTGACTTTACTTCTCTGTGGTATCAACTGTTGCACTGCGTTGGTCTGACCCTGTTGCATTTGGTATACTTCATATGCATACTTTGTGATGCCTATAATTGAGTCAGTTTATTAGTGAAATAGTTCTTCACTAAATGTCTGGCTTGTCTGCATTGCACTACTTCATTTAGGGTTGTTCTCTGTCTTCCATTCACTTGACCATTTGTATACATACATTGTATGTTTCTCGCTCATTTGTGTTTGCACTGCTTCATCATGTCACTGGTCTGGTATTGCATGCTTTCTGTAACCTTGACCTTGACACTGTCTGGTTGCATACACATTGTTCACTTGACCATTTGTCCACCCTGATGTATATGCAGTCTTCATGTTGTATTTCATCCTTCACTTGAGCATTTCATTTGTTAGCTTTTGCACTGTGTATTATTTTTCATCATTTTGTACATGAGTCTGTAGATTGCAGTTTCATTTGATCTTCATGTATTTTGTTGGGTCTGGTTTGACTTCGAACTTGTCTTTCGTTTGCCGAGGTTGTTGTTTCACCACTGAGCTTTATGTTCTTCATACAACTCATGTTGTTAATCACCAGTGATATTGCTTGAACTTCTGATGATCATGTATTCACTACTGGTCTTCATTTGCATTTCTCTGGTTCCTTTGTTTGTTGATTGGTTTCACTTGCATCTGCTCATCCCCTGTCGTACCTATTTCCATGGTGGCTGCACCTGTTGTATGTGCAGTCCCACCTGAGCCATGTTGTCTGGTCTTTACTCTCGACAGTTGTATTTGGGTGCAGTTTTACCCTTGCAGTTTCTGGCCACTGTCTTGCATTCACTCCAAATATTGTTGATACTGGGTTTATACTCCATTGTTCCTTTGCATATTTGAAATGAGATGCAACATGGTTTCTCTGACCAGTCTTGAACACTTTGCATTTTGTTTGTTGTTTGGTGCCTCCTTGAATTTGTGTAGGCTGTTTTGACCTCTTGATTGTATTCGAATTTGATTTTCGAATTACACCTGAGTTGAATTAGATCTGGATTTGACCTGGTGATCATTTGTGACTTTCACTGAGCTTTTGTGTATCTCCTGCGATAGTGGCAAGGCAGTACACGCGTGCGTGTACTGCAGCCCTATCAGATTTGACAGTTTTAAATTGATGTTTCGAATTGTTGAATTGTTTCGTTGGTTAATTTCAATATTTTGGAGTTGTATTCCGATTTGGATTGTTGATTTGTCGTTTAACACTGCTTAGTGTTATATCTGCCGTTATCCAATTCTCGTATCGAGAGTTGGATGTACGAGGTTTCTGTGACTGTCATCTATTTGAGATTGATTATTATTGCTTCTATGCACTAATAACTGAGTTTGAATTAGACTGACCCGTGTATTATTTTCTTTTGAATGTAATACTCGGGTCAGACCCGAGTATTTCAGGTTGTTGATTTCCTGCTTTGAGTTGCTGTTGAGCTATGAAGACTTTTTATATCATTTGAAGTGGTCTTCGCCTTATTATAGTAGTCAGTGTGTCTGTTTTAAGATGATATGTATTCATGTATATTAGTTGATAATGTACTTGTATATATATAACTTCCAGAGTCGACAGTTGTAGTTGTACCATTTGTATTGTGTCAAATGTATTGTAACTGATATCAGTTATTATATATATGAGACTTTTTGTTCCATCTGTGTTCCGCATTTATGTTATCTGTGTTATTTTTATATTTATTGTCCTAAACTATTATAGCCACTGTGTAGTAGTTTTGTGTTTGTATCGGTACGTCGGATTTCCTTCTGAAATAAGAATGCATGTTATACTATCTGACATATCGGTGCTCGTACAAAGCAATTACACGGATGGTCGCTCCTCAACAGCCTTATTCTCCGTGCTAGTTGACACCACTACACCATAGTGTTCTTGGCTAGCGTGGGTATAGAGGTGGGGCGTCACAGCTTGGTATCAGAGCCTGGGGTTTAGGACAATTATAAAACATAACGTTGGTGGAGCATGTGTTACAACTATGTGTTGATGTTTTATCTCTCATCTTTTTATATGATTATCTTTGATTGTTAGGAATGAATTCCTAACGCTTATTCATGTGTATTTGATTTTGATTTCGTGAAAGCTATTTTGACTTTTGGACTTTGTTCCACTTTTGTGCTATGCTATGGGTGTTATTGTGTACCTGTTACACATTGATGAAAAATAGCTTGACCAGTTGCAAATTGAGTGATTTTGATTTTTCATTCATATCTAGTTTGAATCTCAGCGATTTTGAACTTGATATTTTGTGTTTTCCTCAGCTTAAATTCCATTCGACTTCGGTCATTTTTTTTTGAGAAATTGCTAATTTCTTGATTTTCAAGACTCTGACTTTGTTTGCTGTCGAATTCTTTGATGATGATATTGATTCATTTTGCACTCGACAGTGACCATTAATTGTTGACTTCGACATTGACTTGATTCTTAATTTTTGTTGAAGCCATTTATGCATTTATGCTCGTTTTGCTTTGTTTTTCCAAGTGTTAATCGATTTTTCCTTTTCAATTGGTTGTTATCACTTTTGTCAACTTTGATAACTTCTACTTCCGGAATTTTTGGGTATTCCTACTTTGATGAAATGGGAATCGAATTCTTTGGATTTTATTCACGTCTTCGAATGTGAATTTTAGTGAATTGATTTGTTTCCTAATTTAATCGATTCTAGATCATTTTCCCCGATTTGTTGCTATCGTTTATTAGCAACTTTAATGACATTTTCTTCGGGATTTTTGTGAACATACTTTTTGATGGATTCAGTATCGATTTCCTTGGATTCTATTCACATCTTTGTATGTGAATTCTTGTGATTGATTGTTTCTACAATCATTCTTGTGATTTGTCACTTTAAAAATATAAAGGTTTTCTATACTAGTAGTAAATATTAAAACCCTTTTTCTCCAAACGATTTCAAAACTATTTTACTACAAAGCTCTTTTTCTTAAACCGTTTTCCAATATATTAGTATATACAAACCTTTATTTCACTCGTATGAGAAATTGAATTAAACGGTTTAGTAAAACAAGTGGTATGAAACGCTTACGTTCACTTCGTCGGTTAACTCTTGGACTTGTTCGATTGAAACCTTTTTGTGACAATTTTCTAGTGAAGACCTACAACTTGTTCGTAAATATTTAAGTTAAGCTAGTGGTTATGGGACATGAAGCTAAACTCATATATTTACTAGCTTGGTGTGATTGACACTTCTTGATGATCAGGACGATCATTTTTGTGATTTGATTTAGGCTAGCAATTGTGCGATGCCTCTTTGTCTGCGAGGGAGACTAGACCCCGCTTTTTTGTGATGTTTCGCCATCACATATGTGGGATAGCGACCCACGGTCTTCGGGCCATTCCTGTGTGAAAATTTAATGGATAGCTTCCATGAGATAGCTTCTCGTCATGTGTTATACGCGTAGGTGAGTTTTCATGCTCCCATTCATGTGTTAGGCCTTTCCCCCCTTCTTTTTTATGATTTAGACTAGCGATTGTGCGATGTCTCTTTTTCTGCGAGGGAGACTATACCCCGTTTGTGTGATGTTTCGCCATCACATATGTAGGGTAGGACCCTATGGTCTTCGGGCCATTCCTGTGTGAAAATTTAATGGATAGCTTCCATGAGATAGCTTTTCGTCATGTGTTATACGCGTAGGTGAGTTTTCATGCTCCCATTCATGTGTTAGGCCTCCCCCCCTATTTATGTGTTTTCTGGATTTCTTGTGTGATTTCTGAAATTTGTGTTTCACCAATTTTCATGATTTTCATTGATATGATATCAGTTTTTGTGCATTGGTGAATTCATGTGTTATTGACTTGTTATGAATACAAGTTTAGGGTATGATATCCCTTTCTATCTTTGAGAAGACTCTTGTGACATTTTTGATGAATGAAAATTCATTGGTATTATATTTTGATACCAGTTATTTTGATGAGATTTTTGACGTGTTAACTTCAGTAACCGTCAATTTTGAAATGGATTTACAAGCGGTTCTCCTGCAATGCTGATTTTGTTGTCTGTTTTTATGGTATTTTGAGATGTGCAACTTCCTTATCAAAGTTGCTACTCATGTTGCTAATTTAATCACGTGTTTTCAAAATTCTTTATTTTTTAAAAGTTGTTTCAAAATATAAATTAAAATTGTTTTCAAAATTTTTACTGTTTGCATTTTCAAAAGAATGAGGAAGCGATTTAAACGTTTCAGCAAAATCGAGGACTATGACCCCTTTCTTTTACTGGTTCGCTTAATTCCGGACTTGTCCGTTTGAGAATGTGAAATGTTATTTTAAGAATACACAATTTTGCACTTTCAAGGAAACGATAAAGAGATTTAAACAATTTAGCAAAGGTACGGAGTATGGAACCATACTTTTACTATTTCGGTTAATTCCGGACTCGTTAATTGAATATTTGTATTTCTGATTATCGTTTTTGATAATTAGATATTTGTGAGATTTAATTATCTTTTGTGATAATTAAATATTTGTATTTCTGATTATCGTTTTTGATAATCAGATATTTGTGAAATTTGATTATCATTTGTGATAATTGAATATTTGTGTTTTTGATTATCGTTTTTGATAATCAGATATTTGTGAGATTTGATTATCATTTGTGATAATTTAATATTTGTGATTTCTGGTTATCGTTTTTGATAATTAGATATTTGTGAGGATTGATTATCATTTGTGATAATTGAATATTTGTGTTTCTGATTATCATTTTTGATAATCAGATATTTGTGAGATTTGATTATCATTTGTGATAATTGAATATTTGTGATTTCTGGTTATCGTTTTTGATAATCAGATATTTGTGAGGTTTGATTATCATTTGTGATAATTGAATATTTGTGTTTCTGATTATCATTTTTGATAATCAGATATTTGTGAGATTTGATTATCATTTGTGATAATTGAATATTTGTGATTTCTGGTTATCGTTTTTGATAATCAGATATTTGTGAGGTTTGATTATCATTTGTGATAATTGAATATTTGGGATTTTTGATTATCGTTTTTGATAATCGGATATTTGTGAAATTGGATTATCGTTTTTGATAATTAAATATTTGGGTTTCTGATTATCGTTTTTGATAATCGAATATTTGTGATTTCTGATTATCGTTTTTGATAATCGGATATTTGTGATTTCTGATTATCGTTTTTGATAATCGGATATTTGTGATTTCTGATTATCGCTTGTGATAATTCGATATTTGAGATTCTAATTGTCGTTTTGATAATTAAATATTTGTTGATTTGATTATCGTTTGAGATAAGTAAATATTTGCGATTTGAAAATTCGATTATCGTTTTTGATGATTGAATATTTGCGATTTTGAGATTTGAGCTTCGTCTTTTTCTCTAGTGATTCAGGTGAGTAATTTGATTTACTCACATTCGATTCGTGCTCAGTATGTGATTTCTGCTCTGTTTTCCTTTTCTTTTAATTGTTGGAACTCGATTGTTCTTGCTTTTGTTAGTCGATGATGATGTTTGGGGTTGTTTATATAGTCGTCTGATTTTGATTCCTTGATCCCCACGATGTTGATTCTTTTGATTTGAAGCAGTCGAACCTTTTGATTTTATAT
Source organism: Allium fistulosum (assembly GCA_030737815.1). Taxonomy (NCBI): domain Eukaryota; kingdom Viridiplantae; phylum Streptophyta; class Magnoliopsida; order Asparagales; family Amaryllidaceae; genus Allium; species Allium fistulosum. The sequence goes on from CM060903.1 coordinate 909,049,349, forward strand.
CTAATACTTCCCCACTGACATTTGCTTTGCTTATGAATTCGACACTGCCATGCTCTTTTGGTTGTTACAATTTGTCTATTTATTCCTTATGATTGCGAGGACGCAATTTCTTTAAGGAGGGGAGTCTATAACAACCCGGTATTTCGTACCGATTAACTATCGTCTTTAGACGATTTCTTTTCCTAGCTAATTGCTGTTTGGAAATTATATCAAGTAAAATTCTTTTATAAAGAATTCGTTGACTGTTGAGTGGGCTTTACACTGTGAATAATTGCCCACGTATTCGTTTAATTGTTTCAGCCGTGATATCATTCAACACCCAAAATCCCCCTTCCTCTATTCATAAACCCTAAGCCCAAAATCGAAGAAAGCGAAATAATGGCGGCCTCGTCTCCTCCAAACTAGGGCATTGTAGAAATCGAGTATAGTGGCTGCTAACTTCGTTCGTCTTCCCCGAAATGCTTCGTCTTTTCGCATGGCTCGGCTGTCTCGACTGTAACAGAGGTGAGTGATCTTCTCACTCATATCTAATTCAGTAACCCTTGACTTTCGTTCGTACAAATATATTTGAATTTGTCAATTTTGGTTGATCGGCCGTTCAATTTCACTTTATGCCGATGATGATTACTTGGGTTGAATTTATATGGATTCGATACTTTCCTTTTTCATGATTTCCTAATAGTTTTAACAGCTTGATATTCATGGCTTTGATTTTTGTATCGTTCGATTTTCTTGAGTCCTACGGCAAAGAAACTTTCCTCTTTTTTTGATTTGTTTAACATTTTGATCTCAGTCAATTTTGTTTTCATGAACTTCCTTATTGACTTCATTGTGGATTAAGACTTTAGTTCTCCGGCCCTATGAGCTTCGTCTCTGGCCATCTTCTCTGGTTGGTTTAACTGAACTTCACTTGAGCATTTCGATTTGGGTATTATCTTGATTGAGATCTCTGACTTAGTTTTACTTAGGTCAGGTCTGCATACATAAGCTTGTTGAGTTTCTTTGTTACATTGTTATGTCTCTGGTCTTTTGTCCATGTTGATACTGTACACTGTTTTTCATAATGCTGCTACCTGTTGTATTCATGAACTTGATCTCTGTTGTAATGCTGTTGAGTTGCTTTGACATTGTATTCATTCCTGTAGTTGCTTGGCGCATCCTTGTTGAACATGGTTGATGTTCATCCTGATTTGCATCACTGTGTTTGTATTGTTGCATACATTCTCTGGGATAGCAGTCTTCACTTTTGGTCTGCATCATTGCTATTGCTTGACTTTACTTCTCTGTGGTATCAACTGTTGCACTACGTTGGTCTGACCCTGTTGCATTTGATATACTTCATATGCATACTTTGTGATGCCTATAATTGAGTCAGTTTATTAGTGAAATAGTTCTTCACTAAATGTCTGGCTTGTCTGCATTGCACTACTTCATTTAGGGTTGTTCTCTGTCTTCCATTCACTTGACCATTTGTATACATACATTGTATGTTTCTCGCTCATTTGTGTTTGCACTGCTTCATCATGTCACTGGTCTGGTATTGCATGCTTTCTGTAACCTTGATCTTGACACTGTCTGGTTGCATACACATTGTTCACTTGACCATTTGTCCACCCTGATGTATATGCAGTCTTCATGTTGTATTTCATCCTTCACTTGAGCATTTCATTTGTTAGCTTTTGCACTGTGAATTATTTTTCATCATTTTGTACATGAGTCTGTAGATTGCAGTTTCATTTGATCTTCATGTATTTTGTTGGGTCTGGTTTGACTTCGAACTTGTCTTTCGTTTGCCGAGGTTGTTGTTTCACCACTGAGCCTTATGTTCTTCATACAACTCCTGTTGTTCATCACCAGTGATATTGCTTGAACTTCTGATGATCATGTATTCACTACTGGTCTTCATTTGCATTTCTCTGGTTCCTTTGTTTGTTGATTGGTTTCACTTGCATCTGCTCATCCCTGTCGTACCTGTTTCCATGGTGGCTGCACCTATTGTATGTGCAGTACCACCTGAGCCATGTTGTCTGGTCTTTACTCTCGACAGTTGTATTTGGGTGCAGTTTTACCCTTGCAGTTTCTGGCCACTGTCTTGCATTCACTCCAAATATTGTTGATACTGGGTTTATACTCCATTGTTCCTTTGCATATTTGAAATGAGATGCATCATGGTTTCTCTGACCAGTCTTGAACACTTTGCATTTTGTTTGTTATTTGGTGCCTCCTTGAATTTGTGTAGGATGTTTTGACCTCTTGATTGTATTCGAATTTGATTTTCGAATTACACCTGAGTTGAATCAGATCTGGATTTGACCTGGTGTTCATTTGTGACTTTCACTGAGCTTTTGTGTATCTCCTGCGATAGTGGCAAGGCAGTACACGCGTGCGTGTACTGCAGCCCTATCAGATTTGACAGTTTAAATTGATGTTTCGAATTGTTGAATTGTTTCGTTGGTTAATTTCAATATTTTGGAGTTGTATTCCGATTTGGATTGTTGATTTGTCGTTTAACACTGCTTAGTGTTATATCTGCCGTTATCCAATTCTCGTATCGAGAGTTGGATGTACGAGGTTTCTGTGACTATCATCTATTTGAGATTGATTATTATTGCTTCTATGCACTAATAACTGAGTTTGAATTAGACTGATCCGTGTATTATTTTCTTTTGAATGTAATACTCGGGTCAGACCCGAGTATTTCAGGTTGTTGATTTCCTGCTTTGAGTTGCTGTTGAGCTATGAAGACTTTTTATATCATTTGAAGTGGTCTTCGCCTTGTTATAGTAGTCAGTGTGTCTGTTTTAAGATGATATGTATTCATGTATATTAGTTGATAATGTACTTGTATATATATAACTTCCAGAGTCGACAGTTGTAGTTGTATCATTTGTATTGTGTCAAATGTATTGTAACTGATATTAGTTATTATATATATGAGACTTTTTGTTCCATCTGTGTTCCGCATTTATGTTATCTGTGTTATTTTTATATTTATTGTCCTAAACTATTATAGCCACTGTGTAGTAGCTTTGTGTTTGTATCGGTACGTCGGATTTCCTCCTGAAATAAGAATGCATGTTATACTATCTGACATATCGGTGCTCGCACAAAGCAATTACATGGATGGTCGCTCCTCAACAGCCTTATTCTCCGTGCTAGTTGACACCACTACACCGTAGTGTTCTTGGCTAGCGTGGGTATAGAGGTGGGGCGTCACATAGTTGGTAAGGAATTAGATTAAAAATTGGAAATGTGTCGAGTAAGGTGGAAATAGTTTGAAATGGTGATAAGTCGGGTTATAAATAAATTCAATGGAAGCGTAAATTAATTGACATGGCTTGGGATATTAAATAAATGGTTTGAATTTGAAATGGAATACAAATGAAATATAAATTGAGTTGGAATCAATTTAAGATAGCGATAAACTGAAATGGTTATTTTATTAAATGAATATCGCAGAATTTGCGTAGAAAATTTGGTCGCTTGGCGTAAACAGAGTAAATAAAATTATACAAATCAAATGAAAAGTGAATAAATTGATTTTTAATTAATTTGGAATGAATGTGAAATATTTGGTTTAAAAATTAATTGAATGCATGTAAAGTGAGTTGTAAACCATTTAAATTGGGTAAAATGATATATGGATCGATGAAAGTGATTAAATTGGTGTTGGAACCTTATGGGTGCTTATAAAAAAAATTGTTAGCATGCATTGCTTATGAAACTTATGTGTTTTGACAATTTAAATAAGTGAAATTTATTTAAATTCATGTTTTGGTACTTACGGGTTTAAATTGAGTAAGTACAGGTACCCAGAGGGATTGTTTGGTTAGATTGGGGTTACATATTTGCATATGAAGTAATTGCTTGCTTAATAATGCTTAAAAACGCTAAATAAGGTACGTTTTTGGATTAAATACTGCGAAAAATATAAATATTGATATATATATTTTTGTTTTCCGACCGTGTGGGTCGATGTATATATATTTATCTCTCTTGTCAAATTGAAAAAGGTCCTCCGTATAAAGGAGACTCTGCCAAAAATTTAGGGTGTTAGAAAAGTTTTGAAATTTTTGGAATTTTTTTTTCAACGACAGTTGGATTTCGAATTGTAATTAGAACAAATGAATTTTGAATTAGAAATTGAAAACTAGTTGTTGGTTGAAACTAAAAGATTTGAAAAGTGAAACATCGAATTTTCACTAAGTGGTTTTGGAAAAGTTAATGGGTTTAGGGCATTCTTTCTGCCTAAGCAATTCCGGGGACGAAATTCTTTTAAGGAGGGAGGAATGTAACGACCTAGATTTTTCTTTATTCGATTTTGAATATTTAAATGGTTTTAAATATTGAATTTGAATTATAGATTGATTTTAAATATGAAAGATTGGGTTATTTATAAAAATAGATTCAGAATTTAATATAGCAATTTATTTAATAATTTAATTATTGAAGTTTATAGTTGAATATTGGTTAAAATAGCGAATCTGGAGTTTTAAGCCCGATAAAAAAATTATATAAAGGCTTGTAACATTTATATTGGTAATAATGAAGATAATAAAAATTTTAAAATTGAATTTAAAAGTGATATGTTCAATTTTAAAAATATATCGTTTAAATTGACATATAAAAATAGCTTTCCGAGACACAGTCCAATACGAGTTTACGGTTTTGTTTGTAGATCCTAGTATGCTGGAATTTAATTAATGTAACAATTTCAGCTATTTGAATAAGTATTTGTATTTAGACACTATTATAATATCACTGGATTTTCTATAAAGTGTTTTGGTTATCGTAAGGGAAAAACCCATCGTGTTTATTTGTGACGTGGTCTTACGAGATACCTTTGTTTTTCAAAAGATTTTGAAAAGCTAATAATTCAAATTGAGTGTGTTTTTCTCACGCTGGTTTTCCAGACTGACTCGGGTGTTATTTAATTATAATGTTCGGGTCAGACCGAGCATTACAGACTCATGATAGGATGTTATGGAGCTCAGGGAACGAGCTGGATGGCAAAGCGTACTTCCGTACTTGATTATTATTCCGCTGAATAAGGACAAGTTATTAAACTGTCTAGATTTGATGTATTGGATTGTTGTACTCTGATAGTGGTATGTATATTAATAGTACAGTTCTTGTATTTAAAATCTGTTATTATATATTATACTTTGTTCTGCTGCGATTGTGAGATTCTGTGTTGTTCTGTTCTTTCTTCTACCTTTTTCTTCTTCACCCCTAATGAATTGGTATTTCCGACACTCGACTGCTCGGCATTTTATACAGTGGACGTATTGATGTCGATTTTCGAGGGTCGAAAATTCCGGTCCGTTACAATATGCATATTATACTATATATTATACACAACATTAAAATAATAAAACTTTATTGTAAATTAAATAACATATTTATTTTATTTAAAATAAATTTAGATAAAATTTAAATAAATTTAGACTTCATAGGTCCAATAAGATCAAAATGGAATAATCTTTTTTTAAATTTACCTCATTGCGTGCTAGTCCAGTTCCAACAATGGTATCAGAGACAAATAGCGTATGCAGTCTAAATTAGCAGTATTATGGCTAACTTATTAAAGCATACCCATACAATAGAATGTCTAGAAAAGTAGTGTCTAAGGTTAGGTTCGAGTAATCATGTACTTTACCCTACTTGGTTATTGGCTTGACTCAAAAGGATGAAGTAAGCTCAAAGGTTATCCCCGATATAAAGGCCTAAACTAATTTGGGCTTTCGGCTAATTTTCAAAATCTACTTTGAAATTAAAATATAATTTTAAAATTAAAAGGTTAAATTTAAAATAAACAAAATAATATTTAAAAGGTTAAATTTAAAATAAGTATTGACTTTGTAAACGTTGTAAAATAATTTTCAAACTTGTTTCAAAAATAAAATAATAATTGAAAATTATTAATAATTAATCAGATTAATTAGTTAAATAATTAATTAAAAGTTAATTACTTAAGCTAAAATAACATATATGTTGATATATGTAACATTATCTTAAAGTATTTAAGGTAATATATATAGTGGAAATTAGCCACAAGGGCCTCTTTAGCAAGTGGAATTAGTTTCTAGGACACACAACTGAAATAATTACTTTCAAGGACAAAACGTAAAATAATTAGTTTCTAGGGCCTAAAAATCTATGAAATTATGTCCTTGAAAGTAATTGGACTGCTGACTTTGTGCTTGAAAGTAATTATTCTGCTGACTTTGGCCTTGAAAGTAATTCCTTTGAATGTGTATCCTAGAAACTAATTGGACTGCAAAGTTTGTTCTTCTGGTGAAATGTCCCACACACACACATATATATATATATATATATGTATGCATAATTTCAAACTTAATTATAAATAATTAAAACCGTTTTAATTAAATATTAATTAATAAATAATATAATACATATATATGAGATATATATAATGCTATTGTGCAAATATTCAATATAAAATGTTTAATTAAATAATACAAAATTATTTAAAATGTTAATTGATTAATTAATTATATTAATTAAATAAGATTTGATTAATAAAATTAATATAAGATTATACATAGATTATTATATAAGTTAATTAAATTATAAAACATTTTTCAAGAATTAAACTTATATAATAAATGTATAATAAAATGTGGAATAGTAAGAAACCCAAAATTGACTTAGGGAATAAATACATACATATAGTGTGTATACCGTAATTTCAGATGTGTCCGATGTTTGAATCACTAGGGCATTTCATAAAAATACATTATTCCATAAGCCAATATCACTTAATTAAATATATTAAAAATTATGAATCTTCAATATAATTTTTGTCCTCTACCATTTGTGTATTAATATATTACTTGCATACCCATTAGTTGTAGAGCTTTCCTCAAGCTAGGGATGTTATGTGTAGTACTATTAATATATTAAACATATGAGGTAAGATAAATGCACGTATTTGTTGAGCTTTCCTCAAGGTATTTGCATTATACTTAGGCCATCGTGAAATGGTTGGTACGAGTAAATAATTTCTCTTTATCTGTTGAGCTTTCCTCAAGGTAAAGATGAGGTTAGGAAAAAGATTACAAGGTTTGGAGTTGTATGTGATACAACTCATAATGAGTTATTCATTGTATGTAGGTCTATGATTTGTTGAGTTTTCCTCAAGGTCGGAATCCTAAGGCATAAGAGTCCTAACACCTACTAGAGAAATCGAAAGATTTCTATGTTTCATCTTAGGATTTTGAGAAACATAAAAGACTAGTAGGACCCTTATTAGAAAAATGAAATTACAACATTTGACTTTTCTAATATAGTAAGAACATATACTATATATAAGATTAAAATAATCTACATCGATAAATTTATGCAACTAATATAATTGATAAAAAGTTTATCAGATAAAATACACAAAAATCTGAATTAAGATTGATAAATAGAAATATAAAACATACTTACCAATAAATATTTTTACATGTTAACCCTTGCAAATGCCCAATTATATAACTACTAAATACGTTCATTACTTGTTCACTTACGTGTTTACATGCATAATATAGTGTATTGTCTTCAATGAGGTTCAAACTCTAAAAGCAATACAAGGATATGAATATTCGATCCATTTTCAATCACATATAAATGTTATATGGTGAATGGTCACAACTCAAAATATATGAAAACCTCGATGACATTCGTTCATTTGAAATAAGCAAGTAAACCATAGTGAGAGATCGCATATTCAATATGATTGATTACAATAAAGATTTTGTTGTGTAATGTAACACCAGGCTAAGGGTTACAAGATAGATCTAAGATTTCGATCACTGAAATGTCAGTTCGATCGGTTTACGTAAAATGCAACTTATTTGATATCCTTAAATGTTAAGGATGACCCAATGCATTTTTTAAAGAGTTCATTGCGATATTGTAGAAAAGGTTTCCTTTGAATGATTCGATCACCCAGAAAAGTGAACGTACAAGAGTAGATGTAACCTAGGGCACAGTTGGGATGAAGAAAGTGAATGGTCACTTTTGCTTCATAAAGAAACATTAGAAACTAGAATTATTAACTAATAACTTGTCCTTAAAACTTGAATGAAAAATATGACTTCTATTCCAAAATATATTTTCATATAGAAAATTGTTTTCTATGGGATTTATTAGTATGAGTTCAAGATATTTGATCTGAAAACTCTCGACTGTAAACTAGTTACAGTAGATAGAATAAATAACCTACATTAAATGGTTTAATAAAGCTCTGTATCTTTATACTATTATAATATTGGCGGAAATAATGGGAGCATGCTATATAGCACTTGTTGGTCTCGTCAAGTTACGAAACTTATTTTTGTAAAATATACTAAACATTATTTATAATAACTATTTTTCAGTGTTGACTGAAAAATAGACACAAATTTATTTTAATATGAATATTATGAATATTCATTATAAAATAAAACTATAATAATGGTATTTGTTTTCATAACAGAAGTGATGCATAGGAATATATAGAAGTATCTAAATTTTTTGCAATTATTTTAGAATTGTGGGCTAAGCCGCAGTTTGGGTAAATAATTCTTTGATTATGTGATTATGAATCATATGGTACTAGTGAAATATATCTTAAACAATAAAGGACAAAGCACCTATTGAGTGGGAGCGATATAAGAGTTGATGTAATCTTTGGATTGATACATATAGATGTATACAATCATAAGTCTAATAATACCAAAACGTTTCTACATACTTCATTGAATTCATCGATGAAATATCATAAACATGAACATGTAAATTTGATACACATGTAGAATGTTTATGATAATTTCATAGAGTATAAAACGGAAGTAAATGAAATTACATGCAATAAAAAAATAAATTGATTCGATACGATCAAATATGTGAGTATATTGGAAAGAGTTTCGAACGTACCTAAAATGAATATAGATTAAATCTCAAAAGTCGCTCCTCACTACGATGTATAATGATGTATCAATAAGGAGTAGTCAAACTTTACTGAACAAAGTATGATAATGGTGAGTGAGTTGAGTTAACTTATTTTTAAAGTTCTAGTACTTACGAGTAGTAGACAAGGTTAAAATTAATTTCATTTAAAGAATAGTTTACGAAATCACACAAGATAAGGATTTATAAGAAACCCCAACATATCCTAAGCCAGGAAGTTGGCAGGTTGTGTGAGACAAAATACCGCACATAATAATTGCATGCGAGAGATCTTATATGGATAACCCAAAATGAGTTTAAAGTGATCGTCAATGGATGACTAACTTTTGTTTTGAACATAAGTATCATAGACTAAAACCAAATCAGTTATATATACAAGGAAATTCATAAAATGTTTATGAATACCTATCCAGTTACATCGAGAAACGTATGTTGTTTCAAGAAATACCAACTTCATAGTAAAGGAATTTCTTTTAGAAATTATTAGTAATAAATGGATTTAGATACGATCCAAAGATGAAACCGATTAGATGGGATAAAATTAAACTAACCTAACCTAAATGAACACAATGCATTAGAGTGTCTAATAAGTATTCTCGCATATTGAAGAGAGACTATGAGTTTCTTATCAATGTCGAGAATAGACAATTCTCAATTGTCAACTAAACCATTAAGAGTATTGACTCTGCAATATGGTATGATGCACAAATCAAAAAGAATTTCAAGTACGTCATCAAAATATGATTTTGATAGTTGTACCCGAAGGAATATGATCCATCTATCGTAAATGTGTCTTCAAGAGAAAAACTAATGCAATTGAAATATAGCGAGCCACGTTGATAAGAATAACATCATAAATTTCAACTGTTGAAATTGATGTAATAGATTCTCCATTCGATGTTCTCAAATTAATTAATATTTTACTCACAAAATTGTCACGTGGCATGACTTTGTGTTTTGGTGCATATACGTTGAAATGAAAAATTCTAAATAATGATTTAGAATGTACTATTTGCACATAGCAACCAAAGTGTCTCGAAGTTAGTAGGAGCGATGTTGAGTAATGCGTTTTTCGGATATGATCCAAGAATGGATAAGCATCAAATTTGAACAAGTGTTTTTGATAGAAATATCAAATAGTTAGATTTTCCATCAAAATGCAGAGGAAGCGTATATCCATAAGAAAGAAAAATTGAAAGTTACATAGATACTTCTAAACTATATGTAAACAACATATTGTTGGTTGTTAATGATTTACTTATGTTAAAATTAGTAATAGTTTGGTTATTTAATACTGGATATTGGATTTGTAAATTACATCTTTCATAATAAGTATAAAGGATATTGGTAATGTCCCAAACGATATGCAAAGACATCTTATTAAAATGTTTAATTTGTAACATGTCAGATGTATTCATTATGCATTGACAATAGGAATTATCAAACATGTTGTATTGTATACAGTATCATAATTTTCTTATGGATTTTATCCATGAAGCAAATATCAAATCCAAACTAAGGTCACTAAATGGTAGTTTAGTGTGTTCTCGAGTATTTAGAAATACTAGAGAATTGTTTACAAAACAATGAACTCCTTATGAAGGACAGAAGGAGTATTCAATTCAAACTTCATAAGTGGTATTGAATATAATATGTCAATATCAAATTCATATTCTATTATCCGTTAAGAAGTTTTAAGTTGGAAATGTTCCAAATGAAACAAACAGTTGTGACTGGTTCAATGAAAAGGCTAAGTACTTCGCCTTGAATAACGCCAAAATAAAATACAAATATAAATGCACAAATTTTTAACTAAGCTAGGGGCGATTCCAAGTATTAAGAATACTACATTATTGTTATATGATAATAACGTAATAATTAGAGCCCACTAGAAGTCAAGAAACAGACTTCGAATAGTTCCGCATGATAAAGATAGTTTATCAGCATCAAAGAGAGTTGATTGACAGAATAGGTAATTAAAACAACATAGCAGATCCATTCATGAAGGGTCTAACTCGATCTTTCTCATCAAATTAAGGGATGAGATTGAGATTCGGTAATTGGCCCTAAATGCAATTGGGAGATTGTGCGACGATCTGTATTCTACGTAATGAAGGATCGTAGAATATTAGTATTACTTTATTTAGGGTCGTATGATTCTATAATTTGGGAAATGACTACAGAGACATTTTCCATTCTTAGAATTTTTATTAGATGATTTTGACCTTAAAAATCTTGTATGGCCTGTAATTTTTGATAGGAGTCGAATTGGAGTCTGAAACCACTTCCATTAAATCGAAATGATGGTTTCTCTTTCTATAGATGCGACGACCCGACTTTCATCAACCAGAAAGTCGCATCATCTTGAAGAAAGAAAGGGATAGAAAAGAGAAAAGATAGAGAAGAAAGAAGAAACAACATCAGAATCTCAACAGTGGAATGAAAATTATATTAATCACATAAGTATTACATAATATACAACATCAATCAGAGTTACACAGATTATGCATCACATACTAGACAGTTATAAACACCTGTCTAGTTAATACAACTCGATACAACTCAAACAAATGACTCGGAGATACCAACACAGCGGAACCACCTATATATATAACGCTGAAGCCTCCTGCTCCATTGCTCCTCCACAATTCGTCAAAGCTAACCTGAATCCCTTGGCTACTCGTAAAAATTTGAGTACCCAAGAGTTTAAGAAAAACAGAATTAACTCCGGGTCAGACATGGGTCTGGTGTGAGTAACATGTTAAAGTTGCTTAACTTTGAAAAACCTTTGAAACAAAAGGTATCACGTAAGACTTCCCGCACATAAACACGGAAAAGTTTTTACCTTACGATAACCAAAACATTTGATAGGAAATCCAGTGATATTATAATAGGGTCTAGGGTTTTCAAGTAAAATACAGAAATAGCTAGAATGCTTGCATCTCACATTCCAACATAGTTGGGCACAACTAAATCGTACGGCGCTTATTGGAGTTTGGATTCCATACAATGGCAAGGCTATTGAGGTACCGCCCGTCACAGTACCTGGCCTAGATCAGAGTACCGAGGATCCACCCTAAATCCCCTACAACACAAGGCCGGAACCATCCCTTACTGGATAGTCCCGAACAAGACAACCCCGGCAGTTAGAGCTCACAACTACCCACACAGCCGAAATAAAAGGGACATCTATACAGGGGAAAATCTCGTCCTACTTGGGTGCTACCCACTTAGCCTTGCTGCACCTCCCCTGTTTTAGCCATTCCCGGTTGATGAGGCTTGAGGCTACGATTACCTTATCAGAACACATCACTTAGAATGCTCATCGTCCACCTAACGATGTTTTGAAAGCATTCAATCCATACAAGTTCGTTCCGGGTTCGAACGAAACCGAAGGCATTATCTCGTTACACTCATTTTGGAATCACCCTCAGAGTTAACGACAATAACCCTTGCACTCTGAATCTTTATCTTCACTTGAGATTCACGACCTATCGTTAATTTGGATCGATGTGGTTTTCGGATATCCAAATCTGGAAACCCGATCCCGGTCTCATCGAAATCCAAAACGTTTCTTTTAAGGCCAAGTTGTTTTAAAGTTAAACCAGTTCAATTCATTATCCATATACACACAGATAGATAATTCACATTATCACAGATAGATAATTCACTTTATCATCATAAATAGATAATCCATATTATCATCACACTTCAACCAAAGCATCCATGTCACATAGCATTACTTATCTCATATTTGAGATCTCAAACCATTCAAGGCAAATCAATATCATCCATCATACATAAGCAAGGATTAATAATCACACCATTTATAATTAATTTAAAATGAATTAAATTAATTACCTTATCTTTAATTAATTTAAAGTAAATTAAATTAATTACTTCATTCTATAAATCCTGCTTACTTAACCATTAATTAATTACAAATCAATTAATTAATCATTCTCTAATTTCCATCTTATTTAATCACCCTTGATTAATTATCCTTTAATTACATTCAAGTAATTATCCTTTAATTAATTTCACAAATTAATTATCCTTAACCAAATACAGTAATTAATCTTTAATTACTTCATTAATTAACTAACTAAAATTAATTACATTAATCCCTAATTAATTACATTAATTAATTACTCAAAATCACTTATTATTGATTAATTAATCTTAATTAATCAACCCTTAATTACATCATTAATTATATAAATTAATGATCCCTAATTACATTTTTGATTAATTATTCTATTTAAATTAATTACATTAAGTAATTAATCTTTACTTAAACCACATTTATTAATCACTCTTGATTAATCACATCCAGTAATTAACTATCCTTAATTACTTCATTAAATAAATAAATTACTCCTTAATTAATTATCTTAATTAATCCCTTGATTAATTACACAAAGTAATTTAATCCAAATTACTTCCATATTTAAATCATCTTCAATTAATTACATACAGTAATTACCATTAATTACTTCACTAAGTAATTACACTTTATTTATTACATTAAGTAATTACTTATCAAATCATCCAGTGATTATCTTAAATTAATCAAACTTAATTAATTAACTTAAACTAATCACATTAAACTCAATTAATTACATTAAGTAATTAATTTCCTTAATTACTTCCATTAAGTAATTATACTTATCCCATTTCACAATTGATTATCCTTAATTACATCATTATTATAATAACTAATGATCCCTAATTACTCTTAATTAATTATCCTATTTAAATTAATTACATTAAGTAATTAATCTTTAATTAAACCATAATTATTAATCACCCTTGATTAATCCCATTCAGTAATTAACTACCCTTAATTACTTCATTTAATAAATTAATTATTCCTTAATTAATTATCTTTAAACTTAATTAATTAGTTTAAAACTCATAATTACTAATTTAATTAATCCAAATCATTTATTAATTAAATAAATTAATTATCCATTTTAATTATCTTAATAATTTAATGAATCATAAATCATTAAATTCTATTTATCTTTAAGATAAAACTTTATTCTTATGAATGATTAAGTTATCATTATCAAAAGCATTTTAAAAACAATTTACCTTTAAACTTACTTTTACATTCCATTTTAAATTTAAGATTTAAAATGAATACAAATTTAACTTTAACAAAGTTTAAACAATTTAAAAACCTTTTAAATCTCATGTTAAAGAAATACTTACCTTATAAAAGAAGTTTAAAAGAATTTGAAAACCAAATTCATTTTTAAATCCAAACTATTTAGATTATGCTTTAAACATTCAAAGTTGTTTAAAACATTTTAAATTTTCAAAACTTATTTATCTCCAAACTAGGATTCAAACTAAACTTGATTCCAGATTTAAACTTAGATTTAAAACTCTGTTTAAATCTTTACTTTCAGATTTTAAAATCATTTTATAAAATACTTTAACAATTTTAAGTTGTTAAAAACATTTCATTTTTAAAAACTTATTTATTTAAAACTAGGATTCAAATTCATTTTGAATCCATACTTTAAACTAGATTTAAACCTGTTTAAAATTTTGCTTCATATTTTTAAATTCATTTTAAAGATTTAAAAACACTTACAGGTTTTAAACCTATAACCATCAATTACCCGAGCCCATCCTTTAATGCTTCAAGCCAAACCCAAAGTGCTTCGAGCAAAACTCAGAAAAACTTCGGGCAACACACGAAATCGACTCGAGAAAACTCGAGTACCCCTATGCTGCTTCAACCCAATCTTCACCAGATAAAGAAATGCACCGTGCACATGCACGGTGGCTCCGACCCTCTCCGGTCATCATCGATGGCCTCAACACATCAGCAAACATCCACGCAACCCATCATGGTCATCAGAACATCCAAAACAACTCGAAATCAAAGTCGAGCTTCAAACCCAAAACTGGAACTAGAAGCCAAACCTGGAAAACCTTCGAACCCCTTTCTCCGACCACCGGAGTATCCGAATCTCCGTCCATGGCCTCGTCAACACCCCTACTTCCATTTCCCAGAGACTGGTAGCACTCGATCCACCAGAGTCGTAGTGGTGGATCATTTCCCGATCATCACCCAAAACTAGGTTTACATGCATAAACCGATCACCGCTGCCACCTCAGTGACCAAATCACCCTTCTGACATTTTTTCCCCAAGTCTCCGACCATCCTTCGACCTTCAAAAAGAACCCTGACCTCTCCGACCATCGAGATCATCAGAAAACACCTCAAAACATATTTCTGGTCAAACCAGAACTGCTCTTCCAATACAATTCTAAAATTTGTGATTTTTCTTTTAAAAATCAAGTTTTTGTATAAGGTTTCAGTTTATAAACCTGTCTTGATAAATTAAGATACTTAAATTTTCACTTGACTTAAACATGCACGGTTGTTTCTAGTTTCCAGAGACATTCATGTTTTAATTTAACTTAATTAAATTTTTAAACATTAATTTATGATTAATCAAATAACTTTTATTTAGGACTTAGGTCCTAACAGTTACTAGATCAAGAGATAAAGAATTCTGTTTGAATTCTTAGCTTTGAAACTAAGCACAATCAAAACACAGATACAACAGCCATATGCACATCCACACATTCATATATATATATATATATACACAGAAATGCACTTATAAATATACACACAAACATACTTATTTCCAGAGATGATCAGGCAACCAGATTTATATAGTTAAGTTTTAAAAATAATGTTACTCACCTGTTTAGAAAAGGAAGAACAGAGCATCTAATTGAAAAGCTTTTTGAATCTTTAAAACTGGAAAATGCTTTGAAAGTTTGAATATCATTGTTGTTTTGATTTTCTGAAAGCTTTGCCTTGTTTGAAACTTTAGAAACTGGAATGCTATTAGGACAGGAACATGATGATGCTATGATCAAGACTTTGATTCCAGGCTTGCAGTTGTTACAGGCTTGTAGAAAATGCTTATAGGGTTTGAAAATGTTTTGAGGAAATGTTTTCAGGTTTGATGATTTTCTGGTTTGCATTTGTTTTATGAACGAAAAGAAAAAGGAGATTGATATATAGAACAAGTATACAAGTGATTATTTTCTGGTACAACAAGGTCAGAGATTTTTCTTCTTGGAGGCTGAAATGACCTTATTTGTGTGCTAGAGCTGATAACATTTAATGTCATTGTCTCTTCATGTCTACATATACTTATCCTTTATTTTTCAGCACATACATGAATATATTTCTTTTTATTTTATAGGTACAATCTTGTATGTATTGTCATACTTATCCCCTTTTTAATTTCGTATGTACAAAGATATCATTTTTTCTTGCCTTGCAAACATGTATTTCTAAAGACTATATATCTCTAGAATTTTCTTAAGTGTTCACTTATGTGTCTATATAACCATATCTTTTCCCTTTCATATTTATTTATGTTTTTAACATAACTTCTTATTTTTATTTCTTTTAAAACTTAAACCACCAAACACATCATTTATAGTTATTTATTTTTATACTTATGAATTACTTTTTAGAAAAATTAAAATAAAACTATTTATATATACAAATAACAGCTTATACAAATATCTTTAAAATCCAAAATATTTTAAATATCTACCCTTTTTTAATTTAAAGACATTTAAATTCAAAATAAATTCTAAATCCAATTTTAAAATCAAGTTATATATATACATATATAACAACATATTTAATTTGAAAATAACACTTCTATTTTAAAATCTATTTATATTTATATATAAAACAATACATTAATAATGTTATTTGAAAATAAAAATTTGTCAAATTTAAATAATTTATAATAGAGATTATAAATTCCTATTATTATTAAATGAATTAATATATCATATTTATTAAACAATATTTTAAAACAAACCTTTTAATTAATCTTAAACTTAAGCTAAGATATAATTTAATCAATTAAACATTTTTCTTAAATATTTTAAAACTATATATTTTAAATTAAATCATAATTTCCAAATTACCAAAATATATTAGAATTTGAAAACAAGATTTATTTATTTATTAAATTCAAACCAAAGATTTCTATTTACAATATATACAAATATATACACATTATAAATAGAAAATAATTTATTAGCTTTCAAAAAGATAAAATCACCAATTAAATATTTATTAAAAGAAGAATTTTAAATCAATTTAAATTTATCAACAAAAATTTTCAAATCAATTTAAATTTCAATACAGATTATTAAATTGATATTGCCAAAAATTCCGGGATATCACATTCCTCCCCCCTTAAAAGAATATCGTCCCCGAAATTTAAAACAAAGGTAATTTAATAATCTCATTAATGATTTAATTTTAAAAACACAAGCATATATTAATCATATGCTAACAACCATAGCAACCAACTCATCCAATCAAACAAATCTAACTATCCAGACAAAATTGTGGATAGAATTTCCTAGAGTTTCCCAAGTAAAAATATCGGGATACTCACCCTACAGAACCCAAACAAAACTATACTACTAAGCTATAGAGCTCCTACTCATCTAGATCTACAAAACTAGACAGGATATCAGACTATAGACAAGTCTGACTCAACAACCAAACCTTCCTGGACTGCTGGTTCCAAAACCAGAGATGGATTATACCCGTACTCCCTCAGAGATACATGAAACACATCGAATCCCAGTTATCCAAACTGGAAATTCACTCCTGAAGACCAAACACTTATCCTCACCAGAACATAGAGAAAATCCAAAATACCTCGGAGCTAACTTCCCAATCTTACCAAATTATATAGCTCCTTTGATTGGAGAAAACTTATCCAAAATCAAATCTCCGACTTCGAAACCCAAATTCCTTCGTCTTTTATCCACCAAACTCTTCTGACGATCCAGGGCTACCTTCATCCCTACTGATCAGCTCAACCTTCGCTGAAGCCTCTCAAAACAACTTGGACCAAAACAATCAAGAACACAACCTCTACTATCATCAGTAGATAACAACTTCTCCTTTCCGGAAAAGAAAAACAGATACACTCCCAACTGCTTTCGCTGCACAACTCTGATCTGGCGTAGATGAAAATGCTGATGATACACACGAGCACAAACTGGACAACACATCCCAGAAATATGGTTCAACAGATCCATAAAGAGGAAATTTAGAAATTCCATGATATCCTGATCTGCTTCACCCAAAAACCCCTCTCTAGGAACCCTCCTTCAACTAGCTGGACAATCGGTACCACTCCTGGAATCCTAGTCGATATGAAAACTCAATCTCCAGATGCTAAGGCAAACCACTAACCTTTTCAAAGACATCCTGAAAGATCTCTGACAAACTAAGAGAACACTCAACTATCACAAGTCACTTTTGCGATCAACCCAATCTAATATCCAAAGAAAACTTTTCTCTCTTTACCAATCAGAACAGCTTAAGCCTATATGGCCAATCCATCGAAGAAATGGGTCCACATAGCTGCTGAAAAGGTTGTAGATTTTCTTCCTTGAGTTGCTGTTCAGGATATGAAGACTTTTCACATCTTCTGAAGTTGTCAGTGTCATTTTATAGTGGTCGTGTCATTGTATAGAACGATATGTATTCATGTATATTAGTCGATAATGTACTTGTATATATAACTTCTAGAGTCGACAGTTGTAGTTGTATCATATGTATTGTGTCAACTATGTATTAACTGACATCAGTTATATATATATATGAGACTTTTGTTTTTATCTGTGTTCCGCATTTATATTATCTGTGTTATTGTTATATCTAATGTCCTAAACTATTATGAACCGTCGTAGTTCGTTTTATACTAGTATTGGGTGTGTCGATGGGAGTAAATAAATAATTTGATGAAAAATAAAAAGTATGTACCGTTCCTATCGAGATAACCAATATTAGTGTAAGGCCAATTACGGATGGTCGCTCCTATCCAGCCTTATTCTTCGTAATAATAGACAGTATTTCCTTTAATACTCTTTGTTATTATGAGCATAGAGGTGGGGCGTCACAGTTGGTACTTTTCTCTCTTTACCAATCAGAACAGCTTAAGCCTATATGGCCAATCCATCGAAGAAATGGGTCCACATAGCTGCTGCTTCTGAACTTCACCTCTAGAAAACTGCTGACAGATGACCGCCTTGCCTGCACACAGAACAATCTGAGCTGCGACGCTGCCACTGATGCCAAAGACTTCCTAATCCAAACTCCTCGAGAAATTCAGGCCTTAAAGCCAAACACGAACACCCAGTTGAACTCAGCCTCAACACCGATGTAGACACACTTCCTTATCCAAGCTCCTTGAGAAACATCTTCGGAAACAATCCAAGCCACTGCATCTCATCACACAACTACTACTTCCTGAGTTACTAAGATACCATCACTAGCTTCTGCTCAACTGTCAGAATCCAAATTCTACTCATCCAAACTTGCACTTCAAAAATGGACTTCGAACCCTAACAGGTTTCCTTCAGAGATTGGTGAAATCCTTACACCATAACAAAAATTCACTTGAGACGGTATTGGGTCTACAGTCTCGGCAGATACACTTCCAACCTCAACAAACTCCAACCATTGGTAGTCGTGTTACACACACCACTAGCCTATCTACCTTTATAACTTATATTGGAAAACCCGAACAGGTAACCCAACAAATAGGTAGAAATATATATATATATATATATATATATATATATATATATATCCAAAATACAAGTACGCTCTCTCAAGAAGGATAGAAATCACTCCAAAGCCTAGGTATTCACTCAACCTAGTGCTTTGGTACCAACTGTGACGACCCGACTTTCTATCACCTAGAAAGTCGCATCATCTTGAAGAAAGAAAGGGATAGAAAAGAGAAAAGATAGAGAAGAAAGAAGAAACAACATCAGAATCTCAACAGCGGAACGAATAATTTATATTAATCACATAAGTATTACATAATATACAATATCAATCAGAGTTACACAGATTATGCATCACATACTAGACAGTTATAAACATCTGTCTAGTTAATACAACTCGATACAACTCAAACAAATGACTCGGAGATACCAACACAGCGGAACCACCTATATATATATATATATATATAACGCTGAAGCCTCCTGCTCCATTGCTCCTCCACAATTCGTCAAAGCTAACCTGAATCCCTTGTCTACTCGTAAAAATTTGAGTACCCAAGAGTTTAAGAAAAACAGAATAAACTCCGGGTCAGACATGGGTCTGGTGTGAGTAACAGGTTAAAGTTGCTTAACTTTGAAAAACCTTTGAAACAAAAGGTATCACGTAAGACTTCCCGCACATAAACACGGAAAAGTTTTTACCTTACGATAACCAAAACATTTGATAGGAAATCCAGTGATATTATAATAGGGCTATGCAGTTAATGCCCCGCTATTACCCCGCTATAACCCCGCTATATCTCATAGCGGCTTTCTACCGCTACGATTTTTCCATATAGCCCCACAATATAGCCTTTCCGCTTTAATCCCCGCTATTTCCGCTATATCCGTTATTTCCGCTATATTCCGCTATTCCCGCTATATCTTCTTTAATAAAATGAATTGAAAAATTCAATTTATACATTATAAAAACTATGAAACTAATTTATTTGATTTAATTTTTAATATATTTTTAGAAATGAAAATACTCTAATATTCTACTAAATTCAATTATGTTATATAACAGTTTTACGTTTATTTAAAGTATATTCGCACATGTTTTTATTTAAAAATTATTTATGTATTAGTTATAATTCAATTGAATGATAATTTTTCATTTAATTACCATTTATATATTCATAAAAACATTAAGTACGAGATTTATATGCTATTTTAAAGCCATCCGCTATATCCTGCTATATCCTCGCTATATCCTCGCTATGACTTTTTGCACCTCCACCGCTTTGAACCTGCCGAGCGCTTTAACTGCACAGTAATAGGGTCTAGGGTTTTCAAGTAAAATACAGAAATAGCTGGAATGCTTGCATCTCACATTCCAACATAGTTGGGCACAACTAAATTGTACGACGCTTATTGGAGTTTGGATTCCATACAATGGCAGGGCTACTGAGGTACCGCCCGTCACAGTACCTGGCCTAGATCAGAGTACCGAGGATCCACCCTAAATCCCCTGCAACACAAGGCCGGAACCATCCCTTACTGGATAGTCCCGAACAAGACAACCCCGGCAGTTGGAGCTCACAACTGCCCACACAGCCGAAATAAAAGGGACATCTAGACAGGGGAAAATATCGTCCTACTTGGGTGCTACCCACTTAGCCTTGCTGCACCTCCCCTGTTTTAGCCATTCCTGGTTGATGAGGCTTGAGGCTACGATTACCTTATCAGAACACATCACTTAGAATGCTCATCGTCCACCTGACGATGTTCTGAAAGCATTCAATCCATACAAGTTCGTTCCGGGTTCGAACGAAACCGAAGGCATTATCTCGTTACACTCATTTTGGAATCACCCTCAGAGTTAACTACAATAACCCTTGCACTCTGAACCTTCATCTTCACTTGAGATTCACGACCTATCATTAATTTGGATCGATGTGGTTTTCGGATATCCAAATCTGGAAACCCGATCCCGGTCTCATTGAAATCCAAAAAATTCTTTTAAGGCTAAGTTGTTTTAAAGTTAAAACAATTCAATTCATTATCCATATACACACAGATAGATAATTCACAATATCACAGATAGATAATTCACATTATCATCACAAATAGATAATTCACTTTATCATCATAAATAGATAATCCATATTATCATCACACTTCAACCAAAGCATCCATATCACATAGCATTACTTATCTCATATCTGAGATCTCAAACCATTCAAGGCAAATCAATATCATCCATCATACAGAAGCAAGGATTAATAATCACACCATTTATAATTAATTTAAAATGAATTAAATTAATTACCTTATCTTTAATTAATTTAAAGTAAATTAACTTAATTACTTCATTCTATAAATCTTTCTTACTTAACCATTAATTAATTACAAATCAATTAATTAATCATTCTCTAATTTCCATCTTAATTAATCACCCTTGATTAATTATCCTTTAATTACATTCAAGTAATTATCCTTTAATTAATTTCACAAATTAATTATCCTTAACCAAATATAGTAATTAATCTTTAATTACTTCATTAATTATTTAACTAAAATTAATTACATTAATCCTTAATTAATTACATTAATTAATTACTCAAAATCACTCATTATTGATTAATTAATCAACCCTTAATTACATCATTAATTATATAAATTAATGATCCATAATTACATTTTTGATTAATTATTCTATTTAAATTAATTACATTAAGTAATTAATCTTTACTTAAACCACATTTATTAATCACTCTTGATTAATCACATCCAGTAATTAACTATCCTTAATTACTTCATTAAATAAATAAATTACTCCTTAATTAATTATCTTAATTAATCCCTTGATTAATTACACAAAGTAATTTAATCCAAATTTGTAACGACCCACCTTTTTGGACAGTTTAAATCGACAATCAAAACACTCTTGTCAACTCAAACCATTCAAAAGGGAGGATTGTTAATGGGGTGAATAAGAAAAGAAGAGAAAAGAAACAAGAAACAATCATAGAATCTCGCAGCGGAAAGATAAAATATAATAATCAAATAAACAGTTCATGAAGCTGTTTAATATACTTTTGATTATCATTTATACAACATTTATCAGAGTTATACATATACAACAGAACAAATAAAATAATGCAGCAGACAGCATGATGTAAGGATAATAATAGTAATAGTATACCAAATCCTCGTCTTCGTCCTCCAGAATAGATCTTCAATAAGCTGAAAAACTCAGGACTGACCCGAGCGTAATGAAAGAACAAAACACTCGAGTCAGGACTAAAATATCCTCATGTAAGTTAAATCAATCGTAAATAAATATGAGTGTAACGGCGTCAGAGATGTTTACGGGGTTTGACATCTCTTATCCAGTGTCGACGTGCGTGCAATAACTCAAAAGATGTTACGGGATTTTCCATCTCTTAAGGATCCGTTAAACTATCTATTATGTAGTACAATACGCTATTATAATATGTCTACAGTAAAGTAAAAGTATTAAAATAGCGTTAAGGCGTTACCCATATCCCCCTTAACACATTTTATATATTCCCATAGTCTATACAGTACCGTACGCTCCTCCGAGAGGTTTACGCA
Organism: Allium fistulosum; assembly: GCA_030737815.1. Taxonomy (NCBI): domain Eukaryota; kingdom Viridiplantae; phylum Streptophyta; class Magnoliopsida; order Asparagales; family Amaryllidaceae; genus Allium; species Allium fistulosum. The sequence goes on from CM060903.1 coordinate 909,072,509, forward strand.
GAGGGCACTCCATAGGTATGGTACAAAACAAAATCGTAGAAGGCACGCTAGGGCATGTGAACACGGCACACGAGGAAATGCCAGGGTAGATATACCAATTGCACTCCCGGACTGGTGGTGACGCATAGCAGCTACTACCGCCCACCTCGGACACACTCCCAAACAATCGAGGGGTGGCCACCAAATCGAATCACAAAAGCAATATAATGGTATCGAAGAAATATGCCCGATAAGAGGAATGACCTCACATTAGCCCGGTATAGCTCCTGATTTTAGTCACATCTAAGCTGACTCACGGGAGTCAGGGTCACGTCATACCATATAGAATCGTCGCCAAACCATCCTACTTCATTTCTGGAATCTCCACCACGTACACAGTTGTTAAAGTGGTTTTCGGTATCGACAGAGAGTATGCCCATATCCGATCCCGGTCTCTTTAACAACCGAACGCTTATTACACACCGGATGGTTCTTTTACATTTTCAAAAATCACTTCATAATTGATATCAAAATATCAAGTTCACTTCAAAATCAAATCCATTTCAAAATCATCGTATTTACGCAAATTATACGATTTCATTTCAAAAATCATTTCACCCAATATCTCATTTCAATTTCAAAAATCGTTACATTTCAATTTAGGTTGTAACTTTATTTAACCCACTTCGTATTTAAATCCAAGATTTAAATATAAACATTTCACCTTATTGACAAGTTGGAAATTTTGGAAAATAGTTTTGAATAGTTTAAAGTAGCTTAAATAATTGAAAATAGTTAAAATACTCTAAATATTAAAGATAGATTTCAAAATAGTTTTAAATTGATTTAATATAGTTAAATAGATTTAATATAATTAAATAGGTTAAGTAGCTTTTAAAAAAAAATAGATTAAATATAATTAAAAATAAATTAAATAGGTTAATTATTTTAAAATAAAATTAAATTAAATTAAGTAGATTTAAAATAGATTAAAATAAGTTAATATGTTTAAATAAGTTAAAATAACTTAATATAATAAATATAGGTTAAAAATAGTTTAGTATAAAATAGTTTAAGTATTTAAAATAGTTTATATAGCAGAATAACTTCAAAAACCAAATTTGAAATAGCTTCAAAGTCAACCATTTTAATCTCCAACTTACCAATTCTGAATCAAATTCAAATTCCATTCAGTCGATTCAAATCTCAATTTCAGTTCAATCAATTTCGATTTCAAATTAATTCAATTCTATCAAAAATCCAATTTTCTCAAATTTCAAAATGTTGTCTTTATCACACTTTTACTTAATAATATTCAAAGTTCGAATAAAAATTGAATCCTTTTAAAAATCAAATCAATTTACGAAAATTCAATCATATCACAATTTTAATTCCAAAGTCTTAACTTCAATTATTAACCAATTTGTTTAACAAAATTTTATTTCAACATCTCAACATCAAATTCGCGATGAATTCAATTTCTATAAAATTTGATTTTAAATTCCTTTAAATCAGACCATTTAAAATAATTCCAAATCATAGATTTTTAAAAATTATTTAATTTAACCAATCCGGTGCCCGTATATAATTTTCTACCCTATGGCCAAGTGATCAGTTATTTCAATTAAATTTCAGGAATAAATATATATCATTTCAATTCGAATTATAGTGTCATAGGTATATATCATTTCAACCTATTTCTCAATTTTATTCAAAATGAATCAATCTGCAGTTGTAATTTATAAAAAGGGTGATGACAGGATATCGACAACCAAATATACATCCAAACATTTCAAACATCAATCAATAGCATCCATCGCAACCAATCATCCAAACAGACAATATAAATCACGGAAATTTCATAGTTATAAATGTTCAGTAATTTAATTGCGATTAAATTTCAATTCTAATCTGACTGTCGATTTCAATTTCTAACATTAAATTCGATGACAATCTAGATGACAGTTAAAATTTTATCAACAACGACAAATAAAAATCATATCACTTCACAATATTAAATTTAACAAGCATCAAGATATTTTAGTACGGTGTGAGCGTTATAAAACACTCACCTTGAGTTTCAATTTCAAATCAAATCGAACGACGTTCGATTTAACCTGAAATTTTTGTTAGCTCCAAATATCTCCAAATCAATTCCATGACGTAGAGCTCGTCAGCACGATTCCAACGCAAAAAGATTCGTCCGATTCTGATAACGTACGAAGGAGTTATGAGTTTTCAAAGATTGAATACAATTTAAACACAAATTTTCTTTTGTTTTGTTTTGTTTTTTTTTTTTACCAGAATCAGATCTGGCCGTTAATTTGCAATAGCCAATCACGACCGAAGAAAGCATCTTCTTCCCATTCGCAGGTTACAGGCAACATTCGAACGCAAGAACCCACAACGCCGCTCGTCTCCTCCATTTCTGCGACCACCACGACCCCTAGAACCCCATCAGAAGACGCCACTCGAAAGACCATCACGAACTCCCCTATCGACGACGATCCCACAGAACTCGGCTGCCCCCTGGCCATGAAATTCACGCTCGAACGCCGCTCTTCATCGCCAATTCCTGGCCACTACAAAGCTTCAATTCAGATCACAGCCGTTGATCTTGAAGATCTTGACGAGCTCTACAAGATTGCAGTTGGAGGATTTCTCTAATAGTTGATGGATGGATCAGAAATTTAGGGAGAAAGAGGTGAGCTATCGGCCATCGAAATCATCTCAGGCGGCCACGAGATAAACGATTAGGGTTTCGATGCGTAAACGTATTTATATACGTATGTACACATTATTATAATATTATTATCCACAAATAACATGATTTTCGAACGAACTCCAAATTAGACGTGCCGACAGGCGTTCGTAAGGTTTTACCCGCATTCCGAACACAATGGAACGTGTTTCGGAGGCTAATTCGATCGTCTGGGTGAGTTATAGAAATAAACGATCGATTTTAAATTAAACCGATTAAAAGAATTTCTAAGCGTTTTCAGCTGCCACAGTCAAATGGCAACTCCGATTGCTACGAAATTTGAAATCCGATAATAATAAACTATTACGGATCCAATGGAACTAGTTTCGTCAAATTCCGAGACTGTGCCTCGGAAGGCTATTTTTACTCGTCGATTAAATCGACGACTTTTCAAAATTTTCAGAATTTCTTACGAATCCAATTTTAAATGTTAACAAATTCATTGTTGTTTAAATAAAATTTTATATAAATTTTCGATATCATCTTCAATCATATTATATTCAAAATTCAATTATTCAAATATTTGCAAATTTAAATTTTTAACAATTTTGATTATCCGAAATTCATTATCTTGAAATAATTGAAAATGAACTTATAAAATTTAACTTTAAAACGAATTCAAATTATGGAACAATTATTCCCGTTATACAGTTATTCAATTCCCGTTATTCAATCTATTTAATTATTCAATTTATTTCCAATATCAAATTTAAACAATTTAATTGATCCATATTCAACAAATTCCAATATTAGATTTTAAATGAATTCTCATTACTAATCAATTACTTTATTTACATCCATTAAATTCAACATTATTATTCAGTCCAACCATTGATCGTAAACTCATTCAATAAGTAGCATTTATATTTCAATATTGGATTTTTAAATAAATTTCCGTTATTAGTCAATTACCTTATTCACATCCAGTGCATCCAACATTTATTATTCAACTTCAGTTATTGATTGTAAACCCAGTTAATATATAAAATTTCATTTCATTTACAATTGGTTTCTAAGTTCGATTCGACTGACAAATAAACAAGTAACTTATAATAATTATCACCATTTACTTTTAATCACACTTAAGTTTATTATTTACTACAAGTGTCACAATTTCCTATACAATACCAATTAGATTCCATTACCATTGACTATATCTTATTTCATTAGTTAACCCAATATTTATATTTGTTTTCTTATATTCCCTTTATAATCAAGTTATAATATTTAAGTCATTTTACGTGATTGGAATTTCATTCAACTCATTAATAATTAACTCAGATAACTATTGTTGCAATTCATCCTAGTTATTATCAATAAATAAATTACAAATTTTAAATTCTTCCAACATTAAATCATAAAATCTTACTAAATTAACTATTTTTAATTATTGAAATCTACGGGTCGTTACACTCTCCCCTACTCAAAACTTTTCGTCCTCGAAAAGGAAAAAGAAGGGAAAAGGAACTAAGTAAAGATTTCGGCATTCGATACATTTTATTCAAAATTATCAACTTATAAAACAATGAAATTTTATTTATAAAGACGTTACTACACTTCCACTACGCTACTCCGATTGGCTTACGAAATTTCCAAGTTGGTTATCCAAATGAGTTATAAAATTTTAAAACTTGAAAAATTTTCTAACACCCGAATTTACGAAAAATTTCGGCAGCGTCTCCTTTGCGCGGCTCGATCGGTACAGCTACAAAACGCCTCTACAGGCCCCAAACCAATAAAAGAAAACAAAAGCCAAGTGGCTCCATCCAAAAACCATCAAATCCAATGACAAAATAAACACGTACCTTTTTGTCGGGCAATCCAAATTTCTTGATTTTAAATACCTGCATCTTATTTATCAATGATATCAAATCATATAATTTTAAAACAATTTATAATTTGCATTATCAATTTTCAATATTAGCTTCACCTAAACCTGTACGAAGTACATATATCATCCGTACGCAATATCAAGTCTGATCGCTCATTTGATCACAAAATTTCACTTCCAAACCCGTATCGTTCACACGACTCTCTAGTGCGGACTCAGATTTGGTTCCTTGATCGGAAACTGTTATTCTCCTTGCATAGCCATATACTATGATAGAGAATTCCAGAATCAAATCAAAAATCCATATCCAGGGTTCGCCGTCGAGAATCGAGTGAAAAATCCCAACTTGGATCGATATAAATCATCTCGAAATTCTGTGCTCGAATTCTGATCAAATTGTTATGCGAATAAAATAGTATACGTACAACTTACTATTAACCTTTAATAGATTTCTATACAATTCATCTATATTCAATTAATTTACTTACCATCATTTCGTTTACAATTAATTATACACAATGCATTATTCATTCCTTAATTATTTAGCATGTCCATTTCTTTACATAGCATGTTCTTTTATACTATTTTTTCTTATCCATCATTTCATACAATTTGCTTAGTTAAGTTCATTTTAACCATTCCATGTAATTTAATTAAATTCAATTTCATTCTTCAATTGATTCTTAGCTATATCAAATTCATTCGTAAATTTTTACTTCATTTTCATAATTTCAGTTAATAACAAATTTATTGGTGGAACATTGTATTAATCATCACTTAGTTTATAATTATTCTATAAATGGCATATATAAGAAGTTGGACTTCATCTAAGTTTATAATTATCTCAAAAGCTACAAATTTAAATTTCACAATTTCTTTGCAAATTTATATTCAATTCTATAATAAATTTACAAGGATATTATTTCGATTCATTTGTCTGTTTTATTAAGTTCACTTACTTATTCCATTTAGCCATTCATCATTTCACATTTTACTTAAGTATATAACATTTTCCTTATCCCAACCAAATTTCCATTTATACACATTTTAATTACTTTTAAGTTTTGCTTGCTTGTATATATCCCATTACATATCCAAATCATTCTTTTAACTTCTAAACATTTGGTAAGTCCTATTATATGTTATTAGGATGCAATTTGATACTATACAAATTTATAGGATTTATTTTACTTAATTAGAATGTTCACAATTTTAACTAGTTTAAATTTTCTTTACCTTTCAATTTTAAGAGTTACAACTTCTTAATCCTAAAGTTTTTCAAAACATTTAGCTTAGAGTTTTTATCCTCTTATTATATAAGTTCTGATTATTCATTTTTCATTCAGAGAATTTGAAAAATATCAATTAACAGAACTTGAAAATTTAAATGCCCGGTTCATTTCAAATCATTTTAAATAAATATATACATTTATATCTTATATATATCAAATCATGCCTTTGGAGTTTAAACCAAACTGCATTTCTTTTCAAAACAGTTTCGAAGCAAAGTAAAGCTTCGCAGAAGTCTCCTCCACTTTGAGACTCGAGAATGAACGTCGATGATGCTGCGCAGTCATCACCGAAATTATTTTCCAGCGACATAAGAGAGGAGAACTGAATTCATTCCTTCTTAAAAATCCTTTCAAAATTATTTCCCATAAACATTTTCCAACTAATATCACTACATATTTTTCTTCAAAGTTTTGAAAAACCATTTTCAAAATCCCCGGGTCTTAAATTCAATATTTCTCAATCTAGATTCAATTTAATTTATAGGTCACATTTATAATTTATTCTTACAAATTTTTTTTTTTACCTCCTTAAAACATTCCACAAGTTGTTTTATCATTGTTTATTTTGTAATAAACCTTATTTATTAGAACACAATATCCAATTTATGATAACCATCCATATTATCATTTCTAACAACCAAACAAACTGGATGAATCATAATAATTTCTAAAAATTATTTCTTTATATACAAAATATAATTTGGGGCAAAATTATTTCATTTACCCAATTTCAAAACAATACTATGTCGAATTGTTCTGTTCAAGTGTTTAGAGATCCCTATCAATGACGTTAATTACTCGTATTGACCAGAATCCATATGCCACTCAACAAATCAACCAACACAATATAAAACAATTTTATATCACTAACAAATACGCTCTCTCATACATATACACTCAGCGACTCATCATAGGGTATTACTACCCTATTTATAAAGAGTCTGACCCCACAAAGCTAAGGTTATCGCTAAACCAAAGCTCTGATACCAACTGTAACGACCCACCTCTTTGGACAGTTTAAATCGACAATCAAAACACTCTTGTCAACTCAAACCATTCAAAAGGGAGGATTGTTAATGGGGTGAATAAGAAAAGAAGAGAAAAGAAACAAGAAACAATCATAGAATCTCGCAGCGGAAAGATAAAATATAATAATCAAATAAACAGTTCATGAAGCTGTTTAATATACTTTTGATTATCATTTATACAACATTTATCAGAGTTATACATATACAACAGAACAAATAAAATAATGCAGCAGACAGCATGATGTAAGGATAATAATAGTAATAGTATACCAAATCCTCGTCTTCGTCCTCCAGAATAGATCTTCAATAAGCTGAAAAACTCAGGACTGACCCGAGCGTAATGAAAGAACAAAACACTCGAGTCAGGACTAAAATATCCTCATGTAAGTTAAATCAATCGTAAATAAATATGAGTGTAACGGCGTCAGAGATGTTTACGGGGTTTGACATCTCTTATCCAGTGTCGACGTGCGTGCAATAACTCAAAAGATGTTACGGGATTTTCCATCTCTTAAGGATCCGTTAAACTATCTATTATGTAGTACAATACGCTATTATAATATGTCTACAGTAAAGTAAAAGTATTAAAATAGCGTTAAGGCGTTACCCATATCCCCCTTAACACATTTTATATATTCCCATAGTCTATACAGTACCGTACGCTCCTCCGAGAGGTTTACGCAGAGGGCACTCCATAGGTATGGTACAAAACAAAATCGTAGAAGGCACGCTAGGGCATGTGAACACGGCACACGAGGAAATGCCAGGGTAGATATACCAATTGCACTCCCGGACTGGTGGTGACGCATAGCAGCTACTACCGCCCACCTCGGACACACTCCCAAACAATCGAGGGGTGGCCACCAAATCGAATCACAAAAGCAATATAATGGTATCGAAGAAATATGCCCGATAAGAGGAATGACCTCACATTAGCCCGGTATAGCTCCTGATTTTAGTCACATCTAAGCTGACTCACGGGAGTCAGGGTCACGTCATACCATATAGAATCGTCGCCAAACCATCCTACTTCATTTCTGGAATCTCCACCACGTACACAGTTGTTAAAGTGGTTTTCGGTATCGACAGAGAGTATGCCCATATCCGATCCCGGTCTCTTTAACAACCGAACGCTTATTACACACCGGATGGTTCTTTTACATTTTCAAAAATCACTTCATAATTGATATCAAAATATCAAGTTCACTTCAAAATCAAATCCATTTCAAAATCATCGTATTTACGCAAATTATACGATTTCATTTCAAAAATCATTTCACCCAATATCTCATTTCAATTTCAAAAATCGTTACATTTCAATTTAGGTTGTAACTTTATTTAACCCACTTCGTATTTAAATCCAAGATTTAAATATAAACATTTCACCTTATTGACAAGTTGGAAATTTTGGAAAATAGTTTTGAATAGTTTAAAGTAGCTTAAATAATTGAAAATAGTTAAAATACTCTAAATATTAAAGATAGATTTCAAAATAGTTTTAAATTGATTTAATATAGTTAAATAGATTTAATATAATTAAATAGGTTAAGTAGCTTTTAAAAAAAAATAGATTAAATATAATTAAAAATAAATTAAATAGGTTAATTATTTTAAAATAAAATTAAATTAAATTAAGTAGATTTAAAATAGATTAAAATAAGTTAATATGTTTAAATAAGTTAAAATAACTTAATATAATAAATATAGGTTAAAAATAGTTTAGTATAAAATAGTTTAAGTATTTAAAATAGTTTATATAGCAGAATAACTTCAAAAACCAAATTTGAAATAGCTTCAAAGTCAACCATTTTAATCTCCAACTTACCAATTCTGAATCAAATTCAAATTCCATTCAGTCGATTCAAATCTCAATTTCAGTTCAATCAATTTCGATTTCAAATTAATTCAATTCTATCAAAAATCCAATTTTCTCAAATTTCAAAATGTTGTCTTTATCACACTTTTACTTAATAATATTCAAAGTTCGAATAAAAATTGAATCCTTTTAAAAATCAAATCAATTTACGAAAATTCAATCATATCACAATTTTAATTCCAAAGTCTTAACTTCAATTATTAACCAATTTGTTTAACAAAATTTTATTTCAACATCTCAACATCAAATTCGCGATGAATTCAATTTCTATAAAATTTGATTTTAAATTCCTTTAAATCAGACCATTTAAAATAATTCCAAATCATAGATTTTTAAAAATTATTTAATTTAACCAATCCGGTGCCCGTATATAATTTTCTACCCTATGGCCAAGTGATCAGTTATTTCAATTAAATTTCAGGAATAAATATATATCATTTCAATTCGAATTATAGTGTCATAGGTATATATCATTTCAACCTATTTCTCAATTTTATTCAAAATGAATCAATCTGCAGTTGTAATTTATAAAAAGGGTGATGACAGGATATCGACAACCAAATATACATCCAAACATTTCAAACATCAATCAATAGCATCCATCGCAACCAATCATCCAAACAGACAATATAAATCACGGAAATTTCATAGTTATAAATGTTCAGTAATTTAATTGCGATTAAATTTCAATTCTAATCTGACTGTCGATTTCAATTTCTAACATTAAATTCGATGACAATCTAGATGACAGTTAAAATTTTATCAACAACGACAAATAAAAATCATATCACTTCACAATATTAAATTTAACAAGCATCAAGATATTTTAGTACGGTGTGAGCGTTATAAAACACTCACCTTGAGTTTCAATTTCAAATCAAATCGAACGACGTTCGATTTAACCTGAAATTTTTGTTAGCTCCAAATATCTCCAAATCAATTCCATGACGTAGAGCTCGTCAGCACGATTCCAACGCAAAAAGATTCGTCCGATTCTGATAACGTACGAAGGAGTTATGAGTTTTCAAAGATTGAATACAATTTAAACACAAATTTTCTTTTGTTTTGTTTTGTTTTTTTTTTTTACCAGAATCAGATCTGGCCGTTAATTTGCAATAGCCAATCACGACCGAAGAAAGCATCTTCTTCCCATTCGCAGGTTACAGGCAACATTCGAACGCAAGAACCCACAACGCCGCTCGTCTCCTCCATTTCTGCGACCACCACGACCCCTAGAACCCCATCAGAAGACGCCACTCGAAAGACCATCACGAACTCCCCTATCGACGACGATCCCACAGAACTCGGCTGCCCCCTGGCCATGAAATTCACGCTCGAACGCCGCTCTTCATCGCCAATTCCTGGCCACTACAAAGCTTCAATTCAGATCACAGCCGTTGATCTTGAAGATCTTGACGAGCTCTACAAGATTGCAGTTGGAGGATTTCTCTAATAGTTGATGGATGGATCAGAAATTTAGGGAGAAAGAGGTGAGCTATCGGCCATCGAAATCATCTCAGGCGGCCACGAGATAAACGATTAGGGTTTCGATGCGTAAACGTATTTATATACGTATGTACACATTATTATAATATTATTATCCACAAATAACATGATTTTCGAACGAACTCCAAATTAGACGTGCCGACAGGCGTTCGTAAGGTTTTACCCGCATTCCGAACACAATGGAACGTGTTTCGGAGGCTAATTCGATCGTCTGGGTGAGTTATAGAAATAAACGATCGATTTTAAATTAAACCGATTAAAAGAATTTCTAAGCGTTTTCAGCTGCCACAGTCAAATGGCAACTCCGATTGCTACGAAATTTGAAATCCGATAATAATAAACTATTACGGATCCAATGGAACTAGTTTCGTCAAATTCCGAGACTGTGCCTCGGAAGGCTATTTTTACTCGTCGATTAAATCGACGACTTTTCAAAATTTTCAGAATTTCTTACGAATCCAATTTTAAATGTTAACAAATTCATTGTTGTTTAAATAAAATTTTATATAAATTTTCGATATCATCTTCAATCATATTATATTCAAAATTCAATTATTCAAATATTTGCAAATTTAAATTTTTAACAATTTTGATTATCCGAAATTCATTATCTTGAAATAATTGAAAATGAACTTATAAAATTTAACTTTAAAACGAATTCAAATTATGGAACAATTATTCCCGTTATACAGTTATTCAATTCCCGTTATTCAATCTATTTAATTATTCAATTTATTTCCAATATCAAATTTAAACAATTTAATTGATCCATATTCAACAAATTCCAATATTAGATTTTAAATGAATTCTCATTACTAATCAATTACTTTATTTACATCCATTAAATTCAACATTATTATTCAGTCCAACCATTGATCGTAAACTCATTCAATAAGTAGCATTTATATTTCAATATTGGATTTTTAAATAAATTTCCGTTATTAGTCAATTACCTTATTCACATCCAGTGCATCCAACATTTATTATTCAACTTCAGTTATTGATTGTAAACCCAGTTAATATATAAAATTTCATTTCATTTACAATTGGTTTCTAAGTTCGATTCGACTGACAAATAAACAAGTAACTTATAATAATTATCACCATTTACTTTTAATCACACTTAAGTTTATTATTTACTACAAGTGTCACAATTTCCTATACAATACCAATTAGATTCCATTACCATTGACTATATCTTATTTCATTAGTTAACCCAATATTTATATTTGTTTTCTTATATTCCCTTTATAATCAAGTTATAATATTTAAGTCATTTTACGTGATTGGAATTTCATTCAACTCATTAATAATTAACTCAGATAACTATTGTTGCAATTCATCCTAGTTATTATCAATAAATAAATTACAAATTTTAAATTCTTCCAACATTAAATCATAAAATCTTACTAAATTAACTATTTTTAATTATTGAAATCTACGGGTCGTTACAAAATTACTTCCATATTTAAATCATCTTTAATTAATTACATCCAGTAATTACCATTAATTACTTCACTAAGTAATTACACTTCATTTATTACATCAAGTAATTACTTATCAAATCATTCAGTGATTATCTTAAATTAATCAAACTTAATTAATTAACTTAAACTAATCACATTAAACTCAATTAATTACATTTAGTAATTAATTTCCTTAATTACTTCCATTAAGTAATTATACTTATCCCATTTCACAATTGATTATCCTTAATTACATCATTAATTATAATAACTAATGATCCCTAATTACTCTTAATTAATTATCCTATTTAAATTAATTACATTAAGTAATTAATCTTTAATTAAACCATAATTATTTATCACCCTTGATTAATCCCATTCAGTAATTAACTACCCTTAATTACTTTATTTAATAAATTAATTATTCCTTAATTAATTATCTTAAAACTTAATTAATTAGTTTAAAACTCATAATTACTAATCTAATAAATCCAAATAATTTATTAATTAAATAAATTAATTATCCATTTTAATTATCTTAATAATTTAATGAATCATAAATCATTAAATTCTATTTATCTTTAAGATAAAACTTTATTCTTATGAATGATTAAGTTATCATTATCAAAAGCATTTTAAAAACAATTTACCTTTAAACTTACTTTTACATTCCATTTTAAATTTAAGATTTAAAATGAATACAAATTTAACTTTAACAAAGTTTAAACAATTTAAAAACCTTTTAAATCTCATGTTAAAGAAATACTTACCTTATAAAAGAAGTTTAAAAGAATTTGAAAACCAAATTCATTTTTAAATCCAAACTATTTAGATTATGCTTTAAACATTCAAAGTTGTTTAAAACATTTTAAATTTTCAAAACTTATTTATCTCCAAACTAGGATTCAAACTAAACTTGATTCCAGATTTAAACTTAGATTTAAAACTCTGTTTAAAACTTTACCTTCAGATTTTAAAATCATTTTATAAAATACTTTAACAATTTTAAGTTGTTAAAAACATTTCATTTTTTAAAAACTTATTTATCTAAAACTAGGATTCAAATTCATTTTGAATCCATACTTTAAACTGGATTTAAACCTATTTAAAATTTTGCTTCACATTTTTAAATTCATTTTAAAGATTTAAAAACACTTACAAGTTTTAAACTTGTAACCATCAATTACCCGAGCCCATCCTTTAATGCTTCGAGCCAAACCCAAAGTGCTTCGAGCAAAACTCAGAAAAACTTCGGGCAACACACGAAATCGACTAGAGAAAGCTCGAGTACCCCTCTGCTGCTTCGACTCAAACTTCACCAGAAAAAGAAATGCACCGTGCACATGCACGGTGGCTCCAACCCTCTCCGGTCATCATCGATGGCCTCAACGCATCAGCAAACATCCACGCAACCCATCACGATCATCAGAACATCCAAAACAACTCGAAATCAAAGTCGAGCTTCAAACCCAAAACTGGAACTAGAAGCCAAACCTGGAAAACCTTCGAACCCCTTCCTCCGACCACCGGAGTATCCGAATCTCCGTCCATGGCCTCGTCAACACCCCTACTTCCATTTCCCAGAGACTGGTAGCACTCGATCCACCAGAGTCGCCGTGGTGGATCATTTCCCGATCATCACCCAAAACTAGGTTTACATGCATAAACCGATCACCGCCGCCACCCCAGTGACCTAATCACCCTTCTGACATTTTCCCCCAAGTCTCCGACCATCCTTCGACCTCCAGAAAGAACCCTGACCTCTCCGACCATCGAGATCATCAGAAAACCCCTCAAAACATATTTTTGGTCAAACCAGAACTGCTCTTCCAATACAATTCTAAAATTTGTGATTTTTCTTTTAAAAATCAAGTTTTTGTATAAGGTTTCAGTTTATAAACCTGTCTTGATAAATTAAGATACTTAAATTTTCACTTGACTTAAACATGCACGGTTGTTTCTAGTTTCCAGAGACATTCATGTTTTAGTTTAACTTAATTAAATTTTTAAACATTAATTTATGATTAATCAAACAACTTTTATTTAGGACTTAGGTCCTAATAGTTACTAGATCAAGAGATAAAGAATTCTGTTTGAATTCTTAGCTTTGAAACTAAGCACAACACATTCATACACACACACACACACACACATAGAAATGCACTTATAAATATACACACAAACATACTTATTTCCAGAGATGATCAGGCAACCAGATTTATATACTTAAGTTTTAAAAATAATGTTACTCACCTGTTTAGAAAAGGAAGAACAGAGCATCTAATTGAAAAGCTTTTTGAATCTTTAAAACTGGAAAATGCTTTGAAAGTTTGAATATCACTGTTGTTTTGATTTTCTGAAAGCTTTGCCTTGTTTGAAACTTTAGAAACTGGAATGCTATTAGGACAGGAACATGATGATGCTATAATCAAGACTTTGATTCCAGGCTTGCAGTTGTTACAGGCTTGTAGAAAATGCTTACAGGGTTTGAAAATGTTTTGAGGAGATGTTTTCAGGTTTGATGATTTTCTGGTTTGCATTTGTTTTATGAACGAAAAGAAAAAGGAGATTGATATATAGAACAAGTATACATGTGATTATTTTCTGGTACAACAAGGTCAGAGATTTTTCTTCTTGGAGGCTGAAATGACCTTATTTGTGTGCTAGAGCTGATAACATTTAATGTCATTGTCTCTTCATGTCTACATATACTTATTCTTTATTTTTCAGCACATACATGAATATATTTCTTTTTATTTTGTAGGTACAATCTTGTATGTATTGTCATACTTATCCCCTTTTTAATTTCGTATGTACAGAGATATCATTTTTTCTTGCCTTGCAAACATGTATTTCTAAAGACTATATATCTCTAGAATTTTCTTAAGTGTTCACTTATGTGTCTATATAACCATATCTTTTCCCTTTCATATTTATTTTTGTTTTTAACATAACTTCTTATTTTTATTTCTTTTAAAACTTAAACCACCAAACACATCATTTACAGTTATTTATTTTTATACTTATGAATTACTTTTTAGAGAAAATAAAATAAAATTATTTATATATACAAATAACAGCTTATACAAATATCTTTAAAATCCAAAATATTTTAAATATCTACCCTTTTTAATTTCAAGACTTTTAAATTCAAAATAAATTCTAAAATCCAATTTTAAAATCAAGTTATATATATACATATATAACAACATATTTAATTTAAAAATAACACTTCTATTTTAAAATCTATTTATATTTATATATAAAACAGTACATTAATAATGTTATTTGAAAATAATAATTTGTCAAATTTAAATAATTTATAAAAGAGATTATAAATTCCTATTATTATTAAATGAATTAATATATCATATTTATTAAACAATATTTTAAAACAAACCTTTTAATTAATCTTAAACTTAAGCTAAGATATAATTTAATCAATTAAACATTTATCTTAAATATTTTAAAACTATATATTTTAAATTAAATCATAATTTCCAAATTACCAAAATATATTAGAATTTGAAAACAAGATTTATTTATTTATTAAATTCAAACCAAAGATTTCTATTTACAATATATACAAATATATACACATTATAAATAGAAAACAATTTATTAGCTTTCAAAAAGATAAAATCACCAATTAAATATTTATTAAAAGAAGATTATTAAATCAATTTAAATTTGTCAACAAAAATTTTCAAATCAATTTAAATTTCAATACAGATTATTAAATTGATATTGCCAAAAATTCCGGGATATCACAGTAGAGTAGTCATAATAAGAAAACGAACTTATCATTAAGAAGTTATGACTGTTTGAAGTTTCACTTGATTTTGAACAACTTAATGGGTAATTAGTGAGTTAATGGTTACGTCCAAAGCTCATTTCAGGATTAGCATCATGATGGGGCTGATGAGACTTCTCCTTCTTGATAGAGTTAGGGGTATGTCTTAGGGGCAATTGTGTAATTTGTTACATATATCTAAATCGTCGAACAATCTTGTTCATAATAAAGGTGTTTCTTTCTATTATATACTTGATATAGTGTGGTTATATTAATTAATTATTTTAATTAAAAGTATATTTAATAGAAAATCCATAAATGGTATATTTTTGTGATAGTAGTTACAAAGTGTTGTAATCATGAGTAATTTATCACAATAAAACAAATATACCATTTTAAATGTTCCTATTCAAAATGCATCGAGACTAGATATCGGTATATCCATTAAGACTAGAGTATGTAATGCTCTCCAAATGTTGGGCAGTGTATTACTCATGACTGCTAGGGGCACCTAGGGGTTACGTACTAATAGTAATTGGATAACTATGGAACGACTCACTCGATAGTTTTCTGTTGGTTAATATAACTAAGGTCAAACAAAAAATATCGATGTGACTGATTTGCACAGTTCTCTCGACTTCAGAATACTGTGGATCTTCAATATGAAAGCTCCGCTTTGATTATAGTCAAATCATGGCATGGCGCTCCATCAAGTGACTATAGTTGGGTCGAGTGGAAGTATTGAAAGTGAAGCACTATTCAAGAGAGGATTCGTCTCCTCAGTTATATGGGGTTAGTATCATGGTCAACTCAAGTCAACTCAAAGTCAAAGTCTCTAGGCAGAGCATTTTGGTTAATAATATTTGTTATTATTAAACCAAGGACTTTGTGTTTGGACTATAAAGTTGAATGTGGATGACATTGGAATTTTGACCATTACCAAATTTCGTAAATCCAAAGTGATATAGTTTTGATGAAGAAAATTGGTGTAAATAATTGTCACTATTAGGTACTGCTTATAATAAGTAAAATTGGATTTTATCTAAAAGATGTGTAAGCGATAAATTCGGCTAAAATGTTACACCACCTGCTAAGTAACGTGTGAACGTTAATATTCGAATAGTTCGATATTAATCGTTGACTGGATTTACACCTTTGAGTCGCACAACCGTAATGATGAATGCTACGAATACCACATGATTTAATTAATTGATAACCATTATAAATTAATTAAATTAATTAATATTTATGAAATATTAATTATTAAATTTTTGTTTATTTATTTATTTGATTTGTTTGAATCCATTAGCATTTAATAAAGTACGTACATAAAAGTTATGTATGTACGTATCGATATATGATATTGATAAAATATTTAAATTAGATTTAAATAAATTAATTACTAAATGGGTTTGGGAATATTTCGAGGCCCACATAACCTTACTCATAGAAGGCATAAGAAAACGAGGCTTAAAATCCAATGGTTGGATCTAGAAAATGAAGGAAGGAGGTTAAGGAAGGATCCCTCTATAAATATGTTATCTTTCATTCATTGGCCTCGCTCTCCTTCTAAACCCTAGCCTCCATCTTCATTTTTCTACCTTCTTGGCCGAAATTTCATGGCTTCTAAGCCATAAAAATTCCCAAAACAAAATCAAAACAAATCAAATAAATTCAAAAATGATGCTTTGGATTGTTGCAATTTCTGGAGGTTATTCAATCAGATCTAGAAGCATTTATCTTTCAAGGTACGAATCATAGGAAACATCAAACAAGGTAAATTCTATTAGTTATTTATTTATTCCATGGTATTATAGATCTAGTAGTTAATTCATTTTGAAAATTTTATATATGCATTGTTGTCCCTTATAAGCATACAATTACAAATCTTAAAGTAGTATAACTTGTTATAATTAGAATTGGTTTTCATTTGAAATTGATAAGTTCTATTCATGATTTTCTATGTTAATATCTATTGATTTTGATCTAAATATTGATCTGGCAATTAACTTGTTATTCTGATTAACTTTATTTTATTTAATTGTTAACAATAGTTTACATTGATTCCAATTTTGTTTTCTACTTTAAGATTCATACATATACATAAATGCGTATGTATGTATATATGTATGTGTATGTTAAAATAATTTTGAAATATTTTAAAAGGTTTTAAGAATTTTTTTATTAACATATACATATAAATTATATTTAGATTTGTTGATTAAGATATGTTATTAGACTGTTTTACTAAATTAGATTACTACATATTTGGTAGCAAATCTCAAATTGATTATAATTGATTTGGTTGAGTTGATTTATTAATTTTAAAGGATTCATTAACAATACATATATAAATATTTTAAATATATCTATTTGTATATTTATGTATGCATGCACACACATATATATATATACACTGCATTTATGTATTAATAAACATGAATGAACATAATATTATTATTATACAAAATATACTTTGGACAAAAAAAATTTATAATAAATATCTATGTTTGATTCTATGTAACGACCCTGTCGTAATTAATAATTTAAAAATCAGTAACGACCATTATTTTTGAATTACCGTTGTAGTAAATGTTTTTAAAAAGCGGTAACGTCCGTAATTTTTGAATTACTGTCGTCGGAGTAAATATTTTAAATATAAAAATTTTAAATAGAATGTTGTAAAGTCAGTAGTCTTTATAATAGTAGCATGTTGAAATAAAAGCTTTGCCTTCACGTGCGTTTGTGGGTTGGTCTATTTCAAAGCCAAAAATGTGAACACTACATATATTATTCCTTCTCAAATTGTAGTGCTGTCACTTTCGGTTGTAGAGCAAATTTTTGGAACCAAGTTTGAACGCATGTTCTTTTAGCCATCATTTCCTTAATGCTTTTGTTTGCAGCCTCTAAGTTTTAAAAGCATGTTGGAACAGTCTTTGTTGTCGCACATAAATTTTGTAAAAACAAAATTTTAAACTCTGTTGCTACCATCATTATTATTAAGCAGCCTGTCCTTCCATACACTGAAGCACGTCTCACATTTAATGCTTTGGTACAAAAATGAAGCCGGCACATTTTTCTTTGGACTGGTACAGATCGAAGAAAAGTGGTAGCTGAAATAATTATATTCTTTTTCTAGAATAGCTTGAGAAAAATGCATTAATGGCCAAGTGAAGTAGCTCTTTCAGATCTGGAGTATCAATTTGCTTTGAAACAATTATTGGTGAGTAACAAACTCACATCTTTAACAAAATTCTGGTTCACATTTTTGCATGCCTGCGCAGTAGTGAGGCAGGTCACCTTGTTTCATTCAGTTGTATGTATACAGTTGCATTCTGTTACGTATAAATGAATCCTGTTGCATACACTTGTTTATATAGGTTCCAGGTCATTCTTAATTAAGCTTTCTTGCGTGAATCCTTTTATGGCCAGTTTTCTTTTCATGCATATGAAGATCCAACTTCATGAAAATAATTGTAACAGTGCCAGATGGGTGTTTGTTATAAGTTTTGCGTGCTTCTTTGTCGGGTTTTATTTATTTATTTTAATTTTGCAATTGCGTACGTGACAGACTTTGTTTTTTTTGCGTGCCAAGTGGAAGTTGTAAAATGCATGCATGCGTGAGTTAATGCATTGCGTGAGTTTACAGAGAATTGCATTGCGTGAGTTTACAGAGAATGGCATGCGTGAGTTATACAAACAATTGCATGCGTGAGTTAATGCATACGTGAGTTTTACCAAAAAGAAAAATAAATATATGTTGTCTTTTGCATATTTTAGTTTACATACATTTCGTTTGTTATGTTTGCATATTTTAGTTTGCATACATTTCGTTTGTTACTTTTGCATATTTTAGCACGTACCTGCATTTGAAAAATGGTATATGTTGTCCTTGCATATTTAAGTACGTGCGTCCATTTCTTTCGTTATTTTTGCATTGGTATGTTTTGCAAAGTGCACATTAATTTCAAGTTGAGACAGTGCAACCTTTTTTAGTGAAATTATAGTGGGCAGTCCACTATTTAATTTGCGTTGAACCGGTATTACGTTTTAAAACGTATTCTGTTGCCGTTATTTTTATAACGGAATTTGTATGCCGGTAAAATATTTTTGAAGCGTGTTGTTTTGGTGATATTTTTGACGAATAAAAATTACTGTTGTTTTGACTTCAGTAACCGTCAATTTTAAAGTGAATTTTAAAGCGGTTATCCCGCAACGCTGATTTGGTATCCGTTTTTACGGTGATTTGTGAAGCGCAATTTCCTCGTCGAAATTGCTACAGATGTTGCTATTTTAATCACGTATTTTAAAAATCGTTTTAAAAATAAAAGTGTTTCCAAAATTTTTACAGTTTACGCTTTCAAAAGAATGAGGAAGCGATTTAAACGCTTCAGCAAAATTGAGGACTATGAAGCCTCACTTTTACTGATTCGCTTAATTCCGGACTTGTCCGTTTGAGAACGTAAAATGTTATTTATTTAAAATACACAATTTTAAAATTTCAAGGAAACGATAAAGAGATTTAAACGATTTAGCAAAAGTACGGAGTATGGAACCATACTTTTACTATTTCGGTTAATTCCGGACTCGTTAATTTAAAACATCTGCTGTTTGATGACTCTGATGATTTTGTTAGGCTTTCGAGCCACTCTACTGGACCTTCGGGTCATCTGATGGACCTTCGGGTCAATTACCAGTACTAGACCTTCGGGTCACTCTGCGGACCTTCGGGTCATTTGATGGGCGCCAAAATTTATAGTATTTGGTAGGCTTCGGCCATCTGAGATGCACGTGCGGCGTAGCTAAAAATCGTCATTTGCTGGGATCGATCCACTTTTATGCTGATTTTTCTAGTTATCTTATTTTTGATTTCTAGATATTGCGACCGTTGATTTTCTAGTTATCTGTTTTGATTTCTAGATTTTGGGAATTGCTTCTTTGAATTCAATTATGAATTTGGAAGTTGAGTTGGTGTATAATCTCATCTGAGATTATAAATTTGCGTATTGCTGATTTAAATTCAGTTGTGAATTTGAAAACTGATTTTGATGGTGTTTAAATTGAGATTTCTTTATTTAAACTATGCTAATTACTATAATTATTTGTTTAAGTGTTGTTTATCATTCACTTATTTCTGAGAATAAATTAGACTGATCCGTTTATTATTTTCTTTTAAATAATACTCGGGTCAAACCGAGTCATTTCAGGGTAATCTCTATCTCTGATTCAGTAGCAGCTTCTGTAACAACCTTGGGATTTTTATAATAATAAATTATCGTCAAATGGCGATTTAATTTGGTTGCTAAGTGATATTGACATTTAATCAGTTGAAAATTCTTTTGAATATTGGTCTAACGGTTATGCGGGCTTTAAAGTTGAATTTGTAGCCCCCGCTTTCATTCGTTGTTCTGAGGCCGAGATAATGATATTCGACCGTTCCCCATTTTCGTTCATTTTCTCATTCGAAACCCTTAGTCAAAATAAACAAACGAAATAAAGAAATGGCGGCGCCGTTCGTTCGTCCCCCTTCCTAAAAAATTAGGGTTCGTGAGATTTTAAAGGCACTTTCTTTGTTGTTCGATCGAGAAGATAATTCTCGTTCCTTTGCTTGTCGATCGACCGTCTCCGTGTAGATTGCTCGGCTGCTTCCATTCGATCGAGCTCGTCTTTGATTTGGGTCTGGATTCGTGTTCTTCACTTCGAAAAAGGTGAGTAATCGTTACTCACATCTAATTCATAGCTTAGTGATTTCTGGCTTGCTCAAGTTCGTGACTTTCATAGTCGAACTGCTTCGTATATATATTGTTTATTTTGTTGATATGTTTTAATTTCCTTGATGTCGTTTTCCTTAAGCTCCACAGTATTGATTCTTGAAACTGTTAATTTGACTTCGGTGATTTGCGACTTCGATTTTGAATTTGTGATAAATTATGCTTGTTGACTTTGACTCTGCTATGTCTTTGATGATTGGCTTGCATTTGATTTTTATACATATGATGACATTCATATGTACATATTACCAATTGACGTGGGGTTTTGTTACTTCACCACTGAGTCTTGACTACACTATCTTTATACGTTTTTGATTTTAAATCTGAGTGTGTTGTTGTTGAGTTTGGTTAGTGTTGCATTTTTCCATACTGAGTCGGATTTGCTCTGGTTCATGTATATGCACGTTTTTTGCCTTTGTGCATTCCTGTAGTCGGTTGTATCTTTTGGTCTGCACATCCATGTGTCTTCTCTATTTCATTTTGTTCTTTTGGTTCCACTGCATAGCTTTGAGCCTCCTTGCTTATGCTCAGATCATTTCGAGTTTTATGTTAGCATCTGAGTTATTGTGCATTTCTGCACTATGTTGAGTCTGAGTTTGTATTTTGACATTGTGCATTCCTGCACCTTGTTGAGTCCGAGTTATACTCATTTGTTCATGTTGCACCTCTGATTCATTTTGCCCACGTGCAGTTCGTTATGTACATTCACTTATGTACATATTGCATATTCATTTGGTTGAGGCTTTATACCGCTGTCACTTGCTTAGTGCATTAGTGCACTGTGAATTCTTGTACATTTGTTTGTT
Organism: Allium fistulosum; assembly: GCA_030737815.1. Taxonomy (NCBI): domain Eukaryota; kingdom Viridiplantae; phylum Streptophyta; class Magnoliopsida; order Asparagales; family Amaryllidaceae; genus Allium; species Allium fistulosum. Next base: position 909,094,618 of record CM060903.1, read on the forward strand.
TTTGGGTGTGCAGTATGATCTCTGTTTCCATTGACTTTACTGTGATGATGATTTCATTTTGATTTCGGTTATACCTTGCTTGACTTTGTTTTGTTGTTCCATGGCTTGCATTTGAATGTCAGTTTCATTGGTACCTTATTATGTTGTACCTTCTGGAGCTTGCATTGTTATTCGAACTGCTGTTTTATGAGCAGTTTGTAATTTTGTCGAGTATCATTTTTATGCACACATATATATGCTCCATTGCTGTTTCATTTGGTATATGCATTGAGTTACATCACTGGCCTTTGCATTGCTGAGTTGTCCTTGGTGTTTGTTGTGCATATGAAATTGATTCATATGTATGCTAAACATTGTTTCTCAGTGACATTTACTTGCATTCATATGCTGTTCAATAGCATCGGCATTGATATTTGAAGTGTTGCATATCTGTTGCCTGGGTTCTGACCAAGTTGCACTATAATCTGGTTTGGGTTTGAGCATCACTGATCTGATATACATTGGATTTGTTTTTCTATTTCATTGAGCTTTTGTGTATTTCCTCACTGTATTGGTGAGGCAGTGCACGCGTGCGTGTACTGCTGCCAATTCAGAACTTGACGTTTTGAAGTGATAATTCAATTGTTTGAATTGATTTAGTTTGATTTGATCATTTTGTTGTTGTCTAATTATCTATTTGATAATTAGATTATGAGCTTCTAATTATTTTCTTAAAAATTAGATCTCGTCGTTAATTGCTGTTTAAGCAATTCTGTTGTTTTCTAAAATTATCTTCATTGATAATCTTTTTATCTATCTTTATTGATGATTTGGATTTGCTGATAGGTTGTTTAACACTGTTTAATGTTATATCTGCCGTTATCCGATTCTCTTATCGAGGAGTCGGATATACGAGATTTCTGTGACTATCGTCTATTTGATATTTGATTATTATTGCTTCTGTGCATTAATAACTGAGTTTGAATTAGACTGACCCGTGTATTATTTTCTTTTGAATTTAATACTCGGGTCAGACCCGAGTTATTTCGGGTTGTAGATATCTTGCTTTGGGTTGCTGTTTGAGCTACGAAGACTTTTCATATCTTTTGAAGTGGTCTGCGTCTTTTTGTAGTAGTCAGTGTTCTGATTAGGTTGATATGTATTCATGTATATTAGTTGATAATGTATTTGTATATATAACTTCCAGAGTCGATAGTTGTAGTTGTATCATATGTATCGTGTCAAATGTATTGTAACTGACATCAGTTATATATATATGAGACTTTTGTTTTATCTGTGTTCCGCAATTATATTATCTGTGTTATTATTATATTTATTGTCCTAAACTATTATAGCCACCGTGTAATAGCTTTGAGTTTGTATCGGTATGTCAGATTTCCTCCTGAAATAAAAATGCATGTTATACTATCTGACATATCGGTGCTCGCACAAAGCAATTACACGGATGGTCGCTCCTCAACAGCCTTATTCTCCGTGCTAGTTGACAACATTACACCGTAGTGTTATTGGCTAGCGTGGGTATAGAGGTGGGGCGTCACAGCTTGGTATCAGAGACTGGGGTTTAGGACAAATATAAAACATAACTTAGATGGAGCATGTGTTACAACTATTTGTCGATGTGTAATCTCACATCTTTGTCTATGATTATCTTTAATTGTTTGGTATGAATTCCTAACCCTTATTCATGTGCATTTGAATTTTGATTTGGAATTGGTTTTGTGAATATTCCAATTTTTAGTGTTTTGGGTTCAAGTTTTTAAAGATCCTAACTTTGATGTTCGAACATGATTTTGGTGATGCATCGATGAGCCAATAGGACTGGGTAGCCGATGGGCGTAATCCCCAAGCGTCCGTGCTCGACCGGTTGCAAATTGAGTGAGAGATTGCACTTTTATTAAATAGGGTAGGAAATGCAGAATTTGCAGTTCGGTCAACCGACCTGCTCCTATTTCCCTGCTTGCCTATTTATGCTCGTTTTGCTTTGTTTTTCCAATTGTTAATCGATTCTTCTTCTCCGATTAGTTGTTATCACCTTTGTCAACTTTGATAACTTCTATTTTTGGAATTTTTGGGTATTTCCACTTTGATGGATTTGATATCGATTTCTTTGGAATTAATTCACGTCTTCGCATGTGAATTTTAGTGATTGATTGTTCCTACAATCATTTTTGTGATTTGTCACTTTAAAAATATAAATGTTTCAATACTAGTAGTAAATATCAAAACTCTTTCATTAAAACGATTTCAACACTATTTTATTTATAAAGCTCGTTTTCTCAAACCGTTTTCCTATCTACTAGTATATACAAATCTTTACCTCACTCGGATGAGAAATCTAATTAAACGGCTTAGTAAAACAAGTGGTATGAAACGCTTGCGTTTGCTTCGTCGGTTAATTCTTGGACTTGTTCGATTGAACCTCTTGTGACAATTTTCTAGTGAAGATCTACAGTTCGTTCGTAAATATTTAAGTTAAGCTAGTGGTTATGGGACATGAAGCTAAACTCGTATATTTACTAGCTTAGTGTAATTGATAGTTCTTGATGATCATGGCGATCATTTTTGTGATTTAGACTAGCGATTGAGCGATGTCTCTTTGTCTGCGAGGGAGACTAGACCCCGCTTGTGTGATGTTTCCACTCACATATATAGGGTAGCGCCCCATGGTCTCCAGGCCATTCGTGTGTTCGATGGTTTTCGGGCCGTTCGTGTGTCAAAGGTCTTCGGGCCATTCGTGTGTTCGAAAAATTAAATGGTTAGCTTCCATGAGATAGCTTCTCGTTCATGTGATACATATGTTGGTGAGCTTTCATGCTCCCGTTCGTGTGATAGGCCTCCCCCCTTTTTGTGATTTCTGGATTTCGTGTGTTGATTTCTGGAATTTGTGGTTTCTGGATTTCGTGTGTTGATTTCTGGAATTTGTGATTTCTGGATTTCGTGTGTTATTTTTGGAATTTGTGATTTCTGGATTTCGTGTGTTGATTTCTGGAATTTGTGATTTCTGGATTTCGTGTGTTGATTTCTGGAATTTGTGGTTTCTGGATTTCGTGTGTTGATTTCTGGAATTTGTTCTGGATTCCGTGTGTTGATTTCTGGAATTTGTGCTTCACCAATTTTCGTGATTTTCATTGATATGTTTTATCAATTTTTGTGCATTGGTGAATTTGTGTGTCATTAACTTTTTATGAATAAAAGTTTAAGGAGTTTGACATTCCTTTTGATCTTTGAGAAGATTCTTGTGACATTTTTAATGAATGAAAATTCACTTGTATTATATTTTGATGCCAATTATTTTGATGAGATTTTGATGTATAAAAATTACTGTCGCTTTAACTTCAGTAACCGTCAATTTTAAAACGGATTTTCAAGCGGTTATCCCGCAATTCTGATTTTGTTGTCCGTTTTTACGGTATTTTGAGAAGTGTAATTTCCTTGTCGAAGATTCTATTGATGTTGCTGTTTTAATCACGTGTTTTAAAAATTGTTTCAAAATAAAAAAATTGTTTTCAAATTTTTTTACAGTTTACGCTTTCAAAAGAATGAGGAAGCGATTTAAACGTTTCAGCAAAATCGAGGACTATGACCCCTTTCTTTTGCTGATTCGCTTAATTTCGGACTCGTTCGTTTGAGAATGTAAATTATTACTTTTATAAAATAAGTGAAAATTGATTTCAGAAGTTTTGCAGTTTGCACTTTCAAAAGAATGAGGAAGCAATTTAAACGTTTCAGCAAAATCGAGGACTATGACCCCTTTCTTTTGCTGATTTGCTTAATTCCGGACTTGTCCGTTTGAGAATGTGAAATGTTATTTTTAGAATACACAATTTTGCACTTTCAAGGAAACGATGAAGAGAATTAAACGATTTAGTAAAACTCGTGGGTTATGGGACATGTGCGTTTGCTATTTCGGTTAATTCGGACTCGTTAATTGAAATATTTGTGATTTCTGATTATCGTTTTTGATAATCGAATATTTGTGATTTCTGATTATCGTTTTTGATAATCGGATATTTGTGATTTCTAATTATCTTTTTTGATAATCGGATATTTGTGATTTCTGATTATCGTTTTTGATAATCGGATATTTGTGATTTCTGATTATCGTTTTTGATAATCGGATATTTGTGATTTCTGGTTATCGTTTTTGATAATCGGATATTTGTGATTTCTGATTATCGTTTTTGATAATCAGACATTTGTTGTTTCTGATTATCGCTTGTGATAATTAGATATTTGAGATTTGATTATCGTTTTTGATAATTGAATATTTGCGTTTCTGATTATCGCTTGTGATAATTAGATATTTGAGATTTGATTATCGTTTTTGATAATCGGATATTTGTGATTTCTGATTATCGTTTTTGATAATCGGATATTTGTGATTTCTGATTATCGTTTTTGATAATCGGATATTTGTGATTTCTGATTATCGTTTTTGATAATCAGACATTTGTTGTTTCTGATTATCGCTTGTGATAATTAGATATTTGAGATTTGATTATCGTTTTTGATAATTGAATATTTGCGTTTCTGATTATCGCTTGTGATAATTAGATATTTGAGATTTGATTATCGTTTTTGATAATTGAATATTTGCGTTTCTGATTATCGCTTGTGATAATTAGATATTTGGGATTTGATTATCGTTTTTGATAATCGAATATTTGTTGATTTCAGATTTGATTATCATTTGTGATAATTAAATATTTGCTGATTTGTGATTCTGATTATCGTTTTTGATAATTGGATATTTGTGTTTCTGATTATCGTTTTGATAATTAGATATTTGATGTTTTCTGATTATCATTTAGATAATTAGATCTTTGATGATTTGATGTTTTCTGATTATCGTTTTGATAATTAGATATTTGATGTTTTCTGATTATCGTTTTTAATAATTAGATATTTGATGATTTGATGTTTCCCGATTATCGTTTGTGATAATTAGATATTGGTTGATTGCTGATTTTTATTGATTTGAGGTTTTCTAGTCTCTAATTGATTCTAGATTAGGTTGATTATATTAAATCGCTATTTTCTATCTATCTCTGTTGATAGTTATAGCTTGCTGATTATGAAGTTCGTGTTTTCTATTTATCTGTTGGATAACTAGATATTTGCGATTTTGCGATTTGTGATTTGTGTTTTCTAATTATCTTTGTTGATAATTAGATTTTGTTGTTTTCTAATTATCGTATCGATAATTAGATATTGCTATTTTGTGATCTCTGTACTCCAATTATCTAATTGATAATTAGATATTGCTGATAATTGTATTTATTCAGTTTTGCTGTTTTCTGATTATCTATTGGATAATTAGATTTGGTTGAGAATTTGTGAATTTCTTTTATGAAATTAAAAGATTTCTTTGGCATTTGAATTCTCGACTTTTATTTTTCTAGCTTAACCAGTTTATGTTAGAAAAATAATTGTTGTTGACGACCTTGATTATAAAAAAATTGCAGGGACGCAATTTCTATAAGGAGGGGAGTCTGTAACAACCCTAAGATTTTTATAACAATAAATTATCGTCAAATGACGATTTAATTTGGTTGCTAAGTGCTATTGACATTTAATCAGTTGAAAATTCTTTTGAATATTGGTCTAACGGTTATGCGGGCTTTAAAGTTGAATTTGTAGCCCACGCTTTCATTCGTTGTTCTGAGGTCGAGATAATGATATTCGACCGTTCCCCATTTTCGTTCATTTTCTCATTCGAAACCCTTAATCAAAATAAACGAACGAAATAAAGAAATGGTGGCGCCGTTCGTTCGTCCCCCTTCCTAAAAAATTAGGGTTCGTGAGATTTTAAAGGCACTGTCTTTGTTGTTCGATCAAGAAGATGATTCTCGTTCCTTTGCTTGTCGATCGACCGTCTCCGTGTAGATTGCTCGGCTGCTTCCATTCGATTGGGCTCGTCTTTGATTTGGGTCTGGATTCGTGTTCTTCACTTCGAAAAAGGTGAGTAATCGTTACTCACATCTAATTCATAGTTTAGTGATTTCTGGCTTGCTCAAGTTCGTGACTTTCATAGTCGAACTGCTTCGTATATATATTGTTTATTTTGTTGATATGTTTTAATTTCCTTGATGTCGTTTTCCTTGAGCTCCACAGTATTGATTCTTGAAACTGTTAATTTGACTTCGGTGATTTGCGACTTCGATTTTGAATTTGTGATAAATTATGCTTGTTGACTTTGACTCTGCTATGTCTTTGATGATTGGCTTGCATTTGATTTTTATACATATGATGACATTCATATGTACATATTACCAATTGACGTGGGGTTTTGTTACTTCACCACTGAGTCTTGACTACACTATCTTTATACGTTTTTGATTTTAAAGCTGAGTGTGTTGTTGTTGAGTTTGGTTAGTGTTGCATTTTGCCATACTAAGTCGGATTTGCTCTGGTTCATGTATATGCACATTTTTTGCCTTTGTGCATTCCTACAGTCGGTTGTATCTTTTGGTCTGCACATCCATGTGTTGTTTCATTTTGTTCTTTGGTTCCACTACATAGCTTTGAGCCTCCTTGCTTATGCTCAGATCATTTCTAGTTTTATGTTAGCATCTGAGTTATTGTGCATTTCTGCACTATGTTGAGTCTGAGTTTGTATTTTGACATTGTGCATTCCTGCACCTTGTTGAGTCCGAGTTATACTCATTTGTTCATGTTGCACCTCTGATTCATTTTGCCCATGTGCAGTTCGTTATGTACATTCACTTATGTACATATTGCATATTCATTTGGTTGAGGCTTTATACCGTTGTCACTTGCTTAGTGCATTAGTGCACTGTGAATTCTTGTACATTTGTTTGTTTTTGGGTGTGCAGTATGATCTCTGTTTCCATTGACTTTACTGTGATGATGATTTCATTTTGACTTCGGTTATACCTTGCTTGACTTTGTTTTGTTGTTCCATGGCTTGCATTTGAATGTCAGTTTCATTGGTACCTTATTATGTTGTACCTTCTGGAGCTTGCATTGTTATTCGAACTGCTGTTTTATGAGCAGTTTGTAATTTTGTCGAGTATCATTTTTATGCACACATATATATGCTCCATTGCTGTTTCATTTGGTATATGCATTGAGTTACATCACTGGCCTTTGCATTACTGAGTTGTCCTTGGTGTTTGTTGTGCATATGAAATTGATTCATATGTATGCTAAACATTGTTTCTCAGTGACATTTACTTGCATTCATATGTTGTTCAATGGCATCGGCATTGATATTTGAAGTGTTGCATATCTGTTGCCTGGGTTCTGACCAAGTTGCACTATAATCTGGTTTGGGTTTGAGCATCACTGATTTGATATACATTGGATTTGTTTTTCTATTTCATTGAGCTTTTGTGTATTTCCTCACTGTATTGGCGAGGCAGTGCACGCGTGTGTGTACTGCAGTCAATTCAGAACTTGATGTTTTGAAGTGATAATTCAATTGTTTGAATTGATTTAGTTTGATTTGATCATTTTGTTGTTGTCTAATTATCTATTTGATAATTAGATTATGAGCTTCTAATTATTTTCTTAAAAATTAGATCTCGTCGTTAATTGCTGTTTAAGCAATTCTGTTGTTTTCTAAAATTATCTTCATTGATAATCTTTTTATCTATCTTTATTGATGATTTGGATTTGCTGATAGGTTGTTTAACACTGTTTAGTGTTGTATCTGCCGTTATCCGATTCTCTTATCGAGGAGTCGGATATACGAGATTTCTGTGACTATCGTCTATTTGACATTTGATTATTATTGCTTCTGTGCATTAATAACTGAGTTTGAATTAGACTGACCCGTGTATTATTTTCTTTTGAATTTAATACTCGAGTCAGACTCGAGTTATTTCAGGTTGTAGATATCTTGCTTTGGGTTGCTGTTTGAGCTACGAAGACTTTTCATATCTTTTGAAGTGGTCTGCGTCTTTTTGTAGTAGTCAGTGTTCTGATTAGGTTGATATGTATTCATGTACATTAGTTGATAATGTATTTGTATATATAACTTTCAGAGTCGACAGTTGTAGTTGTATCATATGTATCATGTCAAATGTATTGTAACTGACATCAGTTATATATATATATGAGACTTTTGTTTTATCTGTGTTATTATTATATTTATTGTCCTAAACTATTATAGCCACTGTGTAATAGCTTTGAGTTTGTATCGGTATGTCAGATTTCCTCCTGAAATAAAAATGCATGTTATACTATCTGACATATCGGTGCTTGCACAAAGCAATTACACGGATGGTCGCTCCTCAACAGCCTTATTCTCCGTGCTAGTTGACAACATTACACCGTAGTGTTCTTGGCTAGCGTGGGTATAGAGGTGGGGCGTCACAGCTTCAGCTTTTGGGATATCACTTCATCTTTTGTCTAGCCTTTGAGGAGTTCTTTTGGTTTATTAGTCCTCATCTTATGTATGTATTGATGGATATGTATATGTATTGGTTCGTGTGAACTATCGATTGTTGTAGCATGTATTCTAGACTAGTCTTTCGCTATATATCTGATAATTCTGTTCTGATGTGATTATATTTATCATCGTCGTTGTTATTATGAGTTGTTCTGGATTTTTCTTTAGCCACTGTAGTTTCGTTTTAGTTTTGGATTGAATTTATATCTTTGGGAGTAATACACACAACTCCTATCGATGTAATCAATACTCGTATAAGGCATAACTTACGGATGGTCGCTTCTAACAAGCCTTATTCTTCGCAATAGCAGACGTTATTCCTTATAATAACCTTTGTTATTGTGAGCATAGAGGTGGGGCGTCACATTCTACATTAAATTTTTAACATATATACATATTGGTTACATTTGAATTTATTTATTAAGATCTATTTTCAGATTGATTTACTAAATCAGATCACTACATGTTTGGTAATAAATCTTGAATGGATAATAGTTGACTAGGCTGTATTAATTTATTATATTTGGAAGATTCATTAAACAATACATATATAAACATATTGAAACATATACACATACACACACAATTAGTTAATAATACATACATACTTTTGTTGTTAACTGTTTATATCCTTATATCATGATGTCCATTGCTTATCATTTCTATGGTGTATTAATTAAGTTTACCAAATGGGAAATTAAATCAATCATCTTTGTTACTCTTTATCTATTTCCTATATTTCCTTTATGTGCTTAACTATCCATTTATTTCTAGTCATATGTCTAACATTGTCATCAATTAATAGCACCTATCATTTGTTGCTCTTACAGAATTTACACTATAATATATATATATATATATATACTCACATTCATGCCATATATATATATATATGTTGCTAATTAATGACATTCATATAATTAATCAATTTAATTAAAGAGAGATAAATGAAAGGTTTCTCTCTCTCCATATAAATAATTTGCCCTTCATTAATTAAATAAGTTAAGAGAAGGAAATGAAAAGTTTCCTTCTCTAAATAAATTTATGCCCCCTCATTGATTCAATAACTTAAGAGATAGAAAATGAAAAGTTTCATTTTCTAAATAAATTTAATAAGTTACCTTACACACAAATATGTACATAAGAGTATATTTGATGTACTATAAGTTACATACACATTACATTAAATTTTAAACTTTATTTCTAAAACTAAATAAAATAAAGATTTTCTTTAAAAGAAAACCTAGAAGATTTCTAAATATGTTTAGACTTCATAGGCCCATTAAAGATTCAAAATGGCTAAATTTTTGAAATTCACCCATTTCTTCCGCTACAGGCTGGCCCAGTTCCTTCAAATGTATCAGAGCCCAATAGCCTATGTAGTCTAAATTAGTCATGTTAGGGCTAACTAATTAAGCTTGTGCACTTAGTACGGTGTCTAGAAAGGTGATATCTAGGATTGGAATTAGGTAATCTAGTACACTGTCCTACCTGATTACCTGTCTGGCCTGAAAGGTGATGTGAGCCCAAAGGTTACCCCTAATAGGAAAGGCCCAATTTGAATTGGGCCTTGGGCTAATTTTAAAAATAGTTTTGAAAATTAAGACATGATTTTAAAAGTTAAGTTTAAAATAAAAACATGTTTATTATAAAAGGTTATAATATAACATAAATTTTCAAAATGTTTGAAAATGTATTGAAAATTTCAAAATGTTTGAAACTGTTAATTTCAAAATTTAAAATTTATTAATAAGACCAATAAAATAAAATAATTAAACGATTTAATTAATTAATACTTATATGCATGTATTATATATGTTGATATATGTTGTGTTATTTTAAAGTGTTAAGATAACATAAGTATACATGTATGTAAGATAAATTTTCAAATTGATATAATTTAATTAAAATTGTTTAATTAAATAAATTAATTAAAGGTTAATTAATTAAATAAAAAAATACGCATATATAAGATATATGTGTTATACTATAATGGTTGTAGTATACACTATAAAGGTTATAATATGTCCAATATAAAAGTTGTATTGAAATACTAATTTAAAATTAATTAAAGAGTTAATTAATTAAATAAGATTTAATTAATAAAATATCATACATAAGATTATCATATAAGTAATATGAAATATAAAAGTTATATAAAAATAAAACTTATATTATATGAATGTATAAACTAAAGATGGAACATTAAAGAAACCCAAATAGACTTAAGAAATAAATACATACGTAAATGTACATATACTATGATTTCTGATGTGTTTGACACTTGAATCACATGGGTATTTCATAAGAAATACATTATTCCATAAGTCGATATCACTCAATACAATATATTGAAGATTATGAATCTTCAATATAATGTTGTCGTCTACCATATATATATATTAATTAATTACTTGCATACTCCTTAGTTGTTGAGCAAACTCAAGCTGGGGATGTTATGTGTAGTATTATTAATATATTGAACAGATGAGGTAAGATAACTATATGTATTTGTTGAGCAAACTCAAGGTACATATACTATACTTAGGCCATCACGATATGGTACGAGTGAATAATCTCTTTTGATCTGTTGACCAAACTCAAGGTTGAAATAAGATTAGGACAAGGAAAAATGGGTCTGGAGTTGTATGTGATACAACCGATAAGGAGTTATTCATCGTTTGTGGGGCTATGATTTATTGAGCAAACTCAAGGTCAAAATACTGAGACAGACGAGTCCTAACATCCACTAGTGAAGTCGAAAGACTTCCATGTTTCATCTTAGGGTTTGAAGAAACATAAAGGACTAGTAAGAGTCTTATTAGAAAAATGAAATGATAACATTTAACCTTTCTAATATTGTAAGAACATATGCTAAATAATGTTATAATTATCTACAATGATAAATTTGTGCATTTAATATGATTAATAAAATGTTTATTAATTAACGTATACAAACGAACTGAATTGAAAGTTGACAAATGAAAATATAATGCCCACTATTAAATTCCTATTGCATATTAACATTTCAACACCTATGCAAGTGCCCGATTTTACAACTACCGAGTACATTCGTGGTTTGGTCAGTTATGCATTTATTTGTTCAAGACCATGTATTGCATTCTATGAGTTTCGAAATCAAAAAGCAACACAAGACTACAGATATTTGATCCATATACAATTGCATATAAATGTTATATGGTTAATGGTCAAAGTTTGTAATGTACAATATTTTGATGAAATTAGTTCATCCGAAAAACCATATAAACCTTAGTGCGAGATCAGTCTGATTGATTACAAAAGGGATCATATTGTGTTAATGTAACACAAGACCAAAAAATACAAGATAGATATAAGAACTCGATCGCTGAAATGTCATTTTGATCGATTTACTTAAAGTGCAACATATTTGATGTCCTTAAATGTTAAGGATAATCGAATGCGCTTTTGTAAAGAGTTTGTTGTGATATTGTAGTATGGTATTCTTTTGAATAGTTTGACCGTTTGAAAGGAAAACGAATGTATAAGAATAGGTGTAATTTAAGGTACAATTGGGATGAAGAGAATGAATAGTCACTTCTGCTTCATAGAGAAACATTGGAAACGAGAATTTTAATAATAATTGATACTTAGTATTGGAATAATAAATATGATTTCTATCCCGAAATGTATTTTCATATAGAAAATTGTTTTCTATGAGATTTATTTATTTGAGAAGATATTTGATCAATGAACTCTCCACTGTAAATAGTTACAGTGTATGAAATAAACAAATTGCATTAAGTGAGTGATGGACCTTCGAATTTAGCATGCTATTATAGTAATGATGGAAATAGTGGGAGCATGCCATATAACACTTATTAATTGCATCATAGTACGAAAATTGTTTCCGTCAAAATTACCATACATTATCTATGAAATAATGATTATTTTTCGGTATCGACTAAAAAAAGATAGACATAGCTATATTTCAATATGAATATCATAAATATTCTTTGTGAAATAAAACTATAATGTGGTAATTTTTTTATAACAAAAGTGATGCATTGAAAAATACAAAGGTATCTAATATTATTTACGGTTGTTTTGGAATTATAGACTAAGCTGTAGTTTTGAGAAATAATTTTATTGTATGATTTTGAATCATATGATACTTGTTAATTATATCTCAAACAATAAAGGGCTATGCACCTATTTAGTGGGAGTATCATAATAGTTGATGAACTCTTCGGATTGATACATACAGATTTAATCGTAATTCTCGTCATATTCACCGATGAGTTATCGTCGACATGGACATGTGTGTTTGATACACATGTAGTATGTCTATGGTTAACTTATAGAATATATAACAGAAGTAAATAAAATAACATGCAATAGTAATGATTTGATTTGACCGAATGAGTGAGTATATTAGAAAACGTTCCGAACGTACCTAAAATTAATAAAGATTCAATCTCAAAATTACTCCTCCATGTAATACATAATGATGCATCGATGTTGAGTAATCGAACATTGTTGGACAATTTACGATTGATTGTGAGTGAAGTTGAGTTAGTTTCTTTCTATAAGGTAATGTACTTAAGGGTAGTACATAAGGTTAATATTATTTCATATGAATAACAGTTTATAAAATTTTATAAGATAAAGGTTTATAAGAAACTCCAACATATCCTAGATCAAGGAATTGGCAGGTTGTAGGAGTTGAAAGATTGCACGTAATAATTGTTCATGAGGGATCTTGTATGAATCTCCCCAAAAGGATTTTTAAAAGACTGTCATTGGATGACATATTTATGTTTCGAACATATTTTTTTGTAAACTAAAACCAAATCAGTTTTATAAATAAACAAATTCATAAAACGTTTATGAATACCTATTCTATTGCATTGAGAAACAATTGTTGTTCAAGATATATCAACTTCATTGTGAAGAAATTTCTTTGAGGAATTATTGGTAGTAAAATGGAATTGGATACGATCCATGGATAAAACTGATTATATGAGATGAAATGAAATTAACTAACCTAAACGAACACATAGCATTAGAATGTCTAATAAGTATTCTCGCACATCGAAGAGAAAATATGAGTTTCTTATTAATGTCAAAAATATATAATCCTAGATTGTTTAATTAAACCATTGAGAGTGTTGACTTACATGGTATGATGCGCAAATCCGAAAGAATTCCAAGTACGCTATCAAAATATAGATTTTGGTGGTCGTAACTGAAGGGATAAGATCCATTGACCTCAATTGTGTCTTTATGAGTAAGACTAATGCAGTTGGAATTAAATGAGCAATGTTGATAAGAATAATATCGCAAATTTCAATTGTTGAAATTAGCGTAATAGATTCGAAATTCAACATGTTCAAATCAATTCGGATTTACTCACAAAATTATCGCTTGATAATTCATAATGTTTTGGTACATATGTATTGAAATAGAAAATTCTAAATAATGATTTAGAGTAAGTTGTTTACTCATATTAACCAAAAATGTCTCAAACTCAGTGGGAGCAATATTCAGTTTGTGAGTCTTTGGATATGATCCAAGAAATGATATGAAAGTATCATTTTATAAGCATCAAGGTTGAGTAAGTATTTTGATAGAAATATCAAATAGTTTGATTTTTAATCAAAGTGTAAAGGAAGCGTGTGTTCATAAGAAAGAACGTTAAAAGGTACATTGATATTTCTAAACCATAAGTAAACAACACGTTATTGATTTTAACGATGTAATTGTGTTAAAATTAACCTTAGTTGTTTTAGTACTCAACGTTGGATTAATAAATGATGACTTTTATAGTAAGTACAAAAGATGTTGGAAATGTCCCAAATGATACGCAAGGACGCCTTATTAAAATGTTTAATACGGAACATGTAAGATTGATTCCTTTGCATTGGCAAAAGGAATTATGTCACGACCCGCCCTTCTCGACCCTCGAAAATCGACACAAAATACTCAACAGTATAATATGCCGACGATCGAACGCCGGAAAAGACAGATTGTAGGAAAAGAAAGAAGGTAGAAGAAGAAGAAAGAACCAACCAAATCAGAATCTCACAATCGCAGCGGATAAAATATAATATATAGAACAGATCTTTACACAAATGAAAACTATATCTTTTTATATACAATACATCATCATCAGAGTATATCAATACAACCAACCATAGCCAGTCAAACAATCTCAACAATCACAGCAGCGGAATAATACAAGTACGAGAAATACGTCTCGAACTCCAGCCCCTCTCCTGAGCTCCATAGCAACCTATCCTGAAAAATACTCGGTCTGACCCGAGCATTATAATAAAATAACACCCGAGTCAGTCTGGAATACCAGCGCATCATAAATACACCCAATTGATTATTAAAGTTCCAAAAATCCTTTGAAACAAAAGCATCTCGTAAGACCACGCCACAAATAAACATGTCGGGTTTTTACCTTACGATAGCTAAAACACTTTTATAAAAATCCTCTGATATTATAATAGTGTCTATTCACAAATACTTATTCAAATAGCTGAAATTGTTACATGATTAAATTCCAGCATACTAGCCACAACGTGGGTAATACAAACAAAACTCGTACAAGGCACGTAGGGAGAATGGATTTCCAACGAATGACTAGGCACTGGGGTACCACCTATCACAGTACGTGGCCTAGATCACAGTACCGAGGAGTACGCCCGCTCCCCTGCAACACAAGACCGGAATCATCCCTTACTGGATAATTCCAAGTAAAATCACCCCACGGTTGGGATCAGCAACCGCACCACTAAGCCGAAATAAAAGGGACATCTAGACAGGGATGACCTTACTCTCAAGTGGGGGCTACCCACGAAGCCTTGCTGCATAACCCCTGATTTTCAGTCATTCCCGGTTGATGAGGCTTGAGGCTAAACGATACCTTTATAGCACATATCCCTTAGAATGCCCATCGTCCACCTGACGATGTCACGAAAGCATTCGTCCATACAAGTCCGTCCCGGGTCCGAACGGAACCGAAGGCACTACTCCTACTACATCCATTTTGGAAATATCCTCAGGATTAGTAGCGACTAGCCCTTGCACTTCACAGCTCCATCTTCGACTTCGAACACGTTTTCGCGAAACGTACAAACCGGATCGAAGTGGTTTTCGAGTCTCCAGACCTAGAATCCCGGTATACGGAAACTCGATCCCGGTCTCTTCGAAACGATCAGCGCATTTGGCCAATATTGATAGTCGGTGATTTAACTATCAATTAATGTTCACAAACATCCATACACATCCATCACACAATAAATAATCTCCATATTATTTATTTTCTTCTAATATCTTTCAAAGATATATTTTCACATTTTCAAAACTCATTTGAAAACAATTTTCCACTCTTCCTTTACAAGGTAAATCCTTTACCCTTTATTCCCATCGGGAATAACCAAGTATAAAACAATTTGCATTTAAAACAGTTAAAATACTTTATACTGAAATATACTTTAAAATATGAAAATTACTTCTATTTATTTACTCAAAATATAAATTTAAAATATGTGAAGAAAACTAGTTATTAACACATAAACTTTGATTTAAAAAATGAAGGTTTTAGTTTAACTAAATTCAAAATAGCGTTATAAGAAGAAAAATGCTAATTTTAACAACTTAAGCCAAAACCAACTTTTAAATAAATCCATTTGTAAAAATAATTGCTAATATACTCCCAAATTATTACGGTATTAAAAATTATTAATTTATTTCTTTAAAAATAATGATTTCTTAAAAATACTTTTTAAAACGATTTAAAACTTAACCTTAGTTAAATAAAATCTTTTTATAAACATTTACTTGGTTTTCCCAGGGAAACACTTTCCCGTTTCAAAACATTTCCAAGTACTCTTTCATATAAATCCTCTGATTTATTTCAAGTCAATTTATGATTTCAACATAAATTCCCAATCCCATACTTAACTATAACTTCCTCCGAAGTTAAATCACAATTTTTCATTTCCGGAAATTCATTTTTAAATATAGTTTAAACATTTTTAAATAAACATTTTGGTGAATTTTCAATGGAAGCCAAATTTCCAATTCACTTAATTAAATTCCAATGAAATACGGCATTTCAAAACATTCGATTTTTCATTTGAACTTGTTAATTTATAGTTGAAAACTCCATTTAACATATTTTTAATTTTCGGATAACATTAGCCATTATTAAAATAAACATCGTTATTTTAAACAATTTATAATTTCATAAATTAATCTCCAGAAAACTATACTTTCCATTTACCCATTTCATAAACTTCCCATTATATTCAAAATCCCAATTTGGCCCAATTTACATTTTTCTTTTCAAATCCGATTTCAAATTTTACTCTTTGAAATTCTAAATTTAACAATTCATTTTATTTCGTAGAAACACAATTTATCCATTTATAATTAAATTCTGTGATTACAATTTATACCACAATGTCACAGAACAACTAAATTTCCAGATTTATCAATCACATCATATAAACAGGTATCACTATCAATTATAAAATAATTGCTACAATTGTGAGGAATCCCGTTGGATCCCTCCAACCTGTTTCTCCCTGCATCCACAAATATTAGCACATCGCAATATAAATATCAATCCAGACTGATAACAACAGTTATAATCAACCAATCACACAGATATTTAAATATCAACTATTTATAATGTCTAGCATCCAGATGTGAGTGAGAATAACTCACCTTGAGTTTCGGCGAGCGTTCGAAATTCAAATTAAACCGGACGGTGTTCGATTTAACTTAAATTCCTACTTGCCCGTAATGATTCCGGAACTGCACCATCGCGTAGTGCTCGTCTCTGCGATTCCATCGCTTCCAGTTTCGTTTGAATCTGGCATCGTATGGATTAGTTACGATTTTATAAAGGTTTGAAATAAATTTATAAACCAATTTCTTATTTATTTTTTTTAAAAAACGAATACCAGAGGAAAACGCGGCCCGCTCCTCATCATCTTCACGTTCACGTTCCAGGTTCGAACGAGTGAACCCACTCACGCCATCGTAGGGTTTCGAACAGCACCCACCACGATCATCGCGAGATCGATCAGGCACCGCCGATGAGTGCGCCTTCCCCATCCCCACCCTCGGCTGCAAACTGAGGAGGTCCGGTCGCCTCTGGGCGGAGGAAAACCCCACCGAACGGTCGACGCACGCGACCCCCCTGCTCACTCCATGCTTCGCTAAAATCCATCACTGCCGTCCAGAACGTAGATCACGACGTACTCTTCGCTTCTCTAGTAGGAAAATCTTGCTAATAATCGATGGATTTCGAAAAAAAATTGGGGAAAACAAGGGACGATTTCGGCCATTGCTTAAGTGGGTGGCGGCTGAAGAAGTAAATTAGGGTTTAGAGAATAATAAATGTGAATTTATATAAATTTTAATATTATTTAATTTATATAATCTCTCAATTTAACCGTTAAGCAAACGACCTCCAATTCTCACGTTCCGACAGGCTATCCTGGGGTTTTTTCGCGTTTCGGACACAATGGAACAGGTCTTGTGAGCTAATTTAATCGTATGCGTGAGATACGAAATAAAACGATCAATTTAAAATTAAATCGGTTAAATCGATTTCGATGCGTTTCGAGCCACCACGGTCAAACAACAACTCCAATCGCTACGAAAATTGAAATCCGATAATAACTAACTATTACGGATCCAATGGAACTGGTTTCGTTGAATTCCGAGACTGTGCCTCGGAAAGCTATTTTCACTCGTCTATTAAATCAGGCGATTTTCTGAAATTATCAGAAACGCTTAAAATTTTCACTTTTAAAATTTTAATAACTTAACAATAAATCATATAAAATTTATAAACACATTAAAAATCATTCTGGCTTATTCCGGACCAAAATCTGATTAAGTTGCATTTTAATAATATTAAATTCATTATTAAATTAATATAAATCCCAAATATTCATTTATCAACTTTAAAATTCTTCTCAAAGTCCAATAACATTATTTATGTCCAAATAGACTTTAAAATAAATTTTAAAACCATTTTATAGCTATTTACACCCAGATTCACCTCTTTATCCTAATCCCAAATA
This sequence comes from Allium fistulosum, assembly GCA_030737815.1. Lineage (NCBI taxonomy): Eukaryota > Viridiplantae > Streptophyta > Magnoliopsida > Asparagales > Amaryllidaceae > Allium > Allium fistulosum. The sequence continues at coordinate 909,113,125 of CM060903.1, forward strand.
TTCAATAATTATTTTTCCATTAATCAAATTCAACCAGAAATTACTATAATTAAAAATTACAGCTTATTTCATTGATTGAACCCAAATCCATTCATTTCAAAAACAATTAAGGATCCACATTAAACATTTAAAATGAATTAAATGTTCAAATTCAATAGCTTAAAAATACGGGATGTTACATTCCTTCCCCCTTATAAAAATTTCGTCCCCGAAATTTGCTAAGGTAAAAATATACTCTCAAGCTCATTTACTTATCCAATTTGCTTAGTTAAAAGCTTATATTCTCTTTCCCAAAAGGTTTCAGCTCCATTTCAAAACCATTTGCTTTCTTTACTCTAAAGCCTTTATCTTAACACTCGCTTCCAAAATAACTTTACTAGTTATTAAAAATTTTCCCAAAACCCCAAAAATTTTCTAACTCTCAAAATTTCTGAAAAATTTTGGCAGAGTCTCCTTTGCACGGAGAAGCTTCTGCGATATCGCAGGATACACAAATATATATACATCGGCTCACACGGCCGGAAACCAAAATATATCACAATATATATAACATTTTCCCAATTATATTTGCGTAGGCGTACCTTTTTAAGCAAATTTTAATAGCGAGCGGCTAATATATCGCATATACGCGCTCCAACTCTCTCGAACGCCTTCCGTACCTGTACTATACTCAACAAACTCATCAAATTTCAAAGATAAGAACATTTCATTAGCGTTTCCAATATAAATGCAAGCTAACCATCTTTATAAACCAATTTCACAATGCTGACATCATTTTAACTCGCTTTACAAACTCAAATTTCATAGTTTAACAATGTCACTATATTTTCAACAATCCAAAGATTTCAATCACCTTTAAATTTTCTTATTCAAGTCCAAGCTTCATTTTATTTCTCTTGAATGCTTTAAATTCAAGTTCACCATATACAATTCATATTTATTTCACCCAATTCATTTCCACTTCAATATGATTACATATGCCTTTCTTACCTTTTAATTTTACTTACATTCCAAATTTGATTTACAATCAAATTTCATTTTAAACTTGAAACATTTGCATTTCAGTTATGATCCATTTCCATTCATATGCAATATTACTCATTAAGAGGTCAATTCATTCCTATTGATTCAAAATCAATTTCATTTGCTATTCTTAACCAATTCACTTGCAGTCATATACAAAACTCTTTGAATTGGGTTCTCATTCATATCAATTTATTCACAATTCAATTCCAATTGCTTTTAAACACTCAATTGCAAATACATGCAAATTTCCATGCCATTCAAGCAAAACAATTGCCACTTAAGCTTATAACCATTTAAAATTATTTCCAACTTGGATTCATATAAATTTTATTCCATTTTCATGGTACACAATCCAAGTATTTTTTTATTCCAATGCAATTTGTTAATTAAATTAAACTTTCCTTACATTTTATTTCATTAACCAACTCAAGTTTATATTAATATCATTCCATTCTGGATTGTTTACAACCCGTACATCCTTATTTCATCTCAATAATTAATTAATACAATTACACATGCAATTCCATTCTATTATTTAACAAATTTCATTCAGATTTACTTAATAAAGCTCATCCACAATCATCTTGTTTTTCTTCCAAGTTACTTAAGTTCTCTCACAAAATTTCCATCATCTTCTTATATCAATTTTATTTTCATTTGATTCTCATTCAATCAAATTTCAATTTATTTACGACTTTAATGCTCTTTGTTTATTTATCCAATCCATTTTAGATTTATTTTATCAACAAAGAGACCATTTAAATTATTTCTCTCATTTGAATTTTATTTACAATTCAAACCATCACAATTATAATCTAATCCCATTATACATTCTCACTTCCAACATTATTACCAAACTTAAATTTCATTCAACAATTGGATTTTTTTCTTCCTTACTTTCCAAATTCTAACAACCATCAAAATTTCATCCCTGCCAATACAAACTCTATTTAATTTAGCTTACACAAGATTTATTTCCAAACAATCATTTTGGATTTAGTTGAGTAAACATTTACTCCATTCAACATCATCTCAACTGAATTAAATTTCCATTAAACTCAATTCTTATCCCATTTTAATTCAAGGTTAACTAGATTATATATGCATTTTCAATTTAATTCCTTTCCAGAATTAATTCAAGTTCATCTACGTTTTATTTAGCCAACCTGAATTTTAAACCATTTCCTTTACTACTTTAAATAAGAATTTAATTACATTCATTCTTATTCATAACACAACAGAAATTTTAATATTCAGCTTAATTCCATCTTAGTCGAAGTTAGACCAAATTCAATTTAATCTTAATTCTCCATATCCAAGTTCAACTTATTTACTAACTTCAGTTCACTTACCTCTTTTATATTTTATCATCGTTTCACCTTACTTTGCATTCCATTTAAAACTAAGTTCGAATTCACCATTCCACTTATTATTTCCATTTGTGATTATAATTCCATTTTACTTGAGTTAAAATCAAATCTTCCATTCTCAAGTTCTCCAACTTATTTACTTGTAAGTTTATAATGCTCATTTCAAACCAATCCACATTTTTATAATCACAATGTCAAATTTTAACACTTAATAACTTAAGAATATGAATTCATTTGCACAATCATAAGCATTTACATTTCACCTTTACATCAACTTCCCTTTAATTCTAATTCATTTAGATTTAATTCAATTTCAAATCCTTAATTTTATTTAACTTATCATAAGTTAAATCCAGATATATTCCATTCACCTTCATTTATTCAAAGTAGATTTACATTCCATATATACTCAATTCTTCTTTAAATCAACTTTCCTTTATAAGTTATGTAGTTGAATCATTTCAACTTTTACATTTTTATTTTAAAATAGAATTCCCAGAATTCAATTTACCCGGATTTATTTCAAAACCAATTCGAAATAAAAATCAACACATTTCTCTTTTGATATTCAAATCAAATACCAAATTCCAAAACAAACTGCTTTTACCAAACAATTTTCCTTTGAAAATTCCAAAATCACTTGTTTCCCAAACAAGTCCAAACAATGTCATAACCAACTATTTTGGTAGCAATCCATCACCTTAGAAACTCGAAAATGAATTCTAATGATGTGGCCAGCATCATCAGGATTATTTTCCAGCGACTGAAGTGAGTTCAATGCTCTCCACTTCCAAAATTCACCTCAAAACAATTTCTATTCAAAAATATTTCCCCAAAATATACTCCATTCCTTCAAATGCTTTTGAAAACATTTCTAACATTTCCACAAAGTCAAACTCCCAAAACTTTGTTTAATTCCATTTGAAATCCCTTTCAAAATTCCCGGGGTCAAAATCCTAGTTTAAATCAAAGTTTAATTTTTATCTTTCTTATTTAAAACATATCCAGTCAATTTCATTTGGTTATAAACCATTTTAATATTTTAACTTCTTATTTTCTTATATATATCATTTCAAATTTTAAATCATATTTTAATTTCTTATTTGATTATAGAGGAAACAACCAAACAATCATCCAATATATATAATTTAGAAAACTTATTTCTTTTTATATCAAAATACAATTTTGGGTAAAATTATTTCATTTACCCACTTTTGAAAACAATACTATGTCGGTTTACCTTGTTTAAGAGTTTAGAAACCCCTATCGATACGGTTGTACTTCCCGTACCGACCAGAATTCATAAACACTCAACCGATAAATCAACACAGTACAAAACAATTTTATATCCACTAACAAGTACGCTCTCATAGCTATTATTACACTCAGCTCATTATAGAGTACTATTGACTCTATTTAATGAGAAATTTCCCACCAAAGCCTAGGTTGTCGCCAACCTATGCTCTGATACCAACTCACGACCCGCCCTTCTCGACCCTCGAAAATCGACACAAAATACTCAACAATATAATATGCCGACGATCGAACGCCGGAAAAGACAGATTGTAGGAAAAGAAAGAAGGTAGAAGAAGAAGAAAGAACCAACCAAATCAGAATCTCACAATCGCAGCGGATAAAATATAATATATAGAACAGATCTTTACACAAATGAAAACTATATCTTTTTATATACAATACATCATCATCAGAGTATATCAATACAACCAACCATAGCCAGTCAAACAATCTCAACAATCACAGCAGCGGAATAATACAAGTACGAGAAATACGTCTCGAACTCCAGCCCCTCTCCTGAGCTCCATAGCAACCTATCCTGAAAAATACTCGGTCTGACCCGAGCATTATAATAAAATAACACCCGAGTCAGTCTGGAATACCAGCGCATCATAAATACACCCAATTGATTATTAAAGTTCCAAAAATCCTTTGAAACAAAAGCATCTCGTAAGACCACGCCACAAATAAACATGTCGGGTTTTTACCTTACGATAGCTAAAACACTTTTATAAAAATCCTCTGATATTATAATAGTGTCTATTCACAAATACTTATTCAAATAGCTGAAATTGTTACATGATTAAATTCCAGCATACTAGCCACAACGTGGGTAATACAAACAAAACTCGTACAAGGCACGTAGGGAGAATGGATTTCCAACGAATGACTAGGCACTGGGGTACCACCTATCACAGTACGTGGCCTAGATCACAGTACCGAGGAGTACGCCCGCTCCCCTGCAACACAAGACCGGAATCATCCCTTACTGGATAATTCCAAGTAAAATCACCCCACGGTTGGGATCAGCAACCGCACCACTAAGCCGAAATAAAAGGGACATCTAGACAGGGATGACCTTACTCTCAAGTGGGGGCTACCCACGAAGCCTTGCTGCATAACCCCTGATTTTCAGTCATTCCCGGTTGATGAGGCTTGAGGCTAAACGATACCTTTATAGCACATATCCCTTAGAATGCCCATCGTCCACCTGACGATGTCACGAAAGCATTCGTCCATACAAGTCCGTCCCGGGTCCGAACGGAACCGAAGGCACTACTCCTACTACATCCATTTTGGAAATATCCTCAGGATTAGTAGCGACTAGCCCTTGCACTTCACAGCTCCATCTTCGACTTCGAACACGTTTTCGTGAAACGTACAAACCGGATCGAAGTGGTTTTCGAGTCTCCAGACCTAGAATCCCGGTATACGGAAACTCGATCCCGGTCTCTTCGAAACGATCAGCGCATTTGGCCAATATTGATAGTCGGTGATTTAACTATCAATTAATGTTCACAAACATCCATACACATCCATCACACAATAAATAATCTCCATATTATTTATTTTCTTCTAATATCTTTCAAAGATATATTTTCACATTTTCAAAACTCATTTGAAAACAATTTTCCACTCTTCCTTTACAAGGTAAATCCTTTACCCTTTATTCCCATCGGGAATAACCAAGTATAAAACAATTTGCATTTAAAACAGTTAAAATACTTTATACTGAAATATACTTTAAAATATGAAAATTACTTCTATTTATTTACTCAAAATATAAATTTAAAATATGTGAAGAAAACTAGTTATTAACACATAAACTTTGATTTAAAAAATGAAGGTTTTAGTTTAACTAAATTCAAAATAGCGTTATAAGAAGAAAAATGCTAATTTTAACAACTTAAGCCAAAACCAACTTTTAAATAAATCCATTTGTAAAAATAATTGCTAATATACTCCCAAATTATTACGGTATTAAAAATTATTAATTTATTTCTTTAAAAATAATGATTTCTTAAAAATACTTTTTAAAACGATTTAAAACTTAACCTTAGTTAAATAAAATCTTTTTATAAACATTTACTTGGTTTTCCCAGGGAAACACTTTCCCGTTTCAAAACATTTCCAAGTACTCTTTCATATAAATCCTCTGATTTATTTCAAGTCAATTTATGATTTCAACATAAATTCCCAATCCCATACTTAACTATAACTTCCTCCGAAGTTAAATCACAATTTTTCATTTCCGGAAATTCATTTTTAAATATAGTTTAAACATTTTTAAATAAACATTTTGGTGAATTTTCAATGGAAGCCAAATTTCCAATTCACTTAATTAAATTCCAATGAAATACGGCATTTCAAAACATTCGATTTTTCATTTGAACTTGTTAATTTATAGTTGAAAACTCCATTTAACATATTTTTAATTTTCGGATAACATTAGCCATTATTAAAATAAACATCGTTATTTTAAACAATTTATAATTTCATAAATTAATCTCCAGAAAACTATACTTTCCATTTACCCATTTCATAAACTTCCCATTATATTCAAAATCCCAATTTGGCCCAATTTACATTTTTCTTTTCAAATCCGATTTCAAATTTTACTCTTTGAAATTCTAAATTTAACAATTCATTTTATTTCGTAGAAACACAATTTATCCATTTATAATTAAATTCTGTGATTACAATTTATACCACAATGTCACAGAACAACTAAATTTCCAGATTTATCAATCACATCATATAAACAGGTATCACTATCAATTATAAAATAATTGCTACAATTGTGAGGAATCCCGTTGGATCCCTCCAACCTGTTTCTCCCTGCATCCACAAATATTAGCACATCGCAATATAAATATCAATCCAGACTGATAACAACAGTTATAATCAACCAATCACACAGATATTTAAATATCAACTATTTATAATGTCTAGCATCCAGATGTGAGTGAGAATAACTCACCTTGAGTTTCGGCGAGCGTTCGAAATTCAAATTAAACCGGACGGTGTTCGATTTAACTTAAATTCCTACTTGCCCGTAATGATTCCGGAACTGCACCATCGCGTAGTGCTCGTCTCTGCGATTCCATCGCTTCCAGTTTCGTTTGAATCTGGCATCGTATGGATTAGTTACGATTTTATAAAGGTTTGAAATAAATTTATAAACCAATTTCTTATTTATTTTTTTTAAAAAACGAATACCAGAGGAAAACGCGGCCCGCTCCTCATCATCTTCACGTTCACGTTCCAGGTTCGAACGAGTGAACCCACTCACGCCATCGTAGGGTTTCGAACAGCACCCACCACGATCATCGCGAGATCGATCAGGCACCGCCGATGAGTGCGCCTTCCCCATCCCCACCCTCGGCTGCAAACTGAGGAGGTCCGGTCGCCTCTGGGCGGAGGAAAACCCCACCGAACGGTCGACGCACGCGACCCCCCTGCTCACTCCATGCTTCGCTAAAATCCATCACTGCCGTCCAGAACGTAGATCACGACGTACTCTTCGCTTCTCTAGTAGGAAAATCTTGCTAATAATCGATGGATTTCGAAAAAAAATTGGGGAAAACAAGGGACGATTTCGGCCATTGCTTAAGTGGGTGGCGGCTGAAGAAGTAAATTAGGGTTTAGAGAATAATAAATGTGAATTTATATAAATTTTAATATTATTTAATTTATATAATCTCTCAATTTAACCGTTAAGCAAACGACCTCCAATTCTCACGTTCCGACAGGCTATCCTGGGGTTTTTTCGCGTTTCGGACACAATGGAACAGGTCTTGTGAGCTAATTTAATCGTATGCGTGAGATACGAAATAAAACGATCAATTTAAAATTAAATCGGTTAAATCGATTTCGATGCGTTTCGAGCCACCACGGTCAAACAACAACTCCAATCGCTACGAAAATTGAAATCCGATAATAACTAACTATTACGGATCCAATGGAACTGGTTTCGTTGAATTCCGAGACTGTGCCTCGGAAAGCTATTTTCACTCGTCTATTAAATCAGGCGATTTTCTGAAATTATCAGAAACGCTTAAAATTTTCACTTTTAAAATTTTAATAACTTAACAATAAATCATATAAAATTTATAAACACATTAAAAATCATTCTGGCTTATTCCGGACCAAAATCTGATTAAGTTGCATTTTAATAATATTAAATTCATTATTAAATTAATATAAATCCCAAATATTCATTTATCAACTTTAAAATTCTTCTCAAAGTCCAATAACATTATTTATGTCCAAATAGACTTTAAAATAAATTTTAAAACCATTTTATAGCTATTTACACCCAGATTCACCTCTTTATCCTAATCCCAAATATTCAATAATTATTTTTCCATTAATCAAATTCAACCAGAAATTACTATAATTAAAAATTACAGCTTATTTCATTGATTGAACCCAAATCCATTCATTTCAAAAACAATTAAGGATCCACATTAAACATTTAAAATGAATTAAATGTTCAAATTCAATAGCTTAAAAATACGGGATGTTACAAATTATCATACATGTTGTGTTGTCTACGATATCATGAGTTGCTTATGTATTTGATACATGAAGCAAATATCAAATCCAAATTGATATCACTAAATGGTTGTTTGAAGTGTTCTCGTGTATTTATGAAATACTAGAGAATTGTTTACAAAAACAAAAACTCCTTATGAAGGAGTGTTCGAACTCAAACTTCATAAGTCATATTGAGTGTAGTATGTCAATAATAAATTCAAGTTAAGAATCTTTAAGTAGGAAATGTTCTAAATAAAAGACCGTGGCTTATTCAATGAAAAAGGCTACATACATCGCCTTGAATATTGATGCAATAAAAATAATGTATATAAAATTATAAGTGCACAAATTTATAACTGAGCTGATTCCAAATGTTGAGAATCTCATAACATTGTTATATGTCGTGGTATGGTTCATAATAGAATTTAGAGATCACTAGAGGTTGAGAAACATACTCCGAATTGTTCCACGTGATAAAGCAGTATATCACCGTCGGAGAGAGTTGATTGACAGTATAGATAATTGAAACATAATAGCACACCCGTTCACAAAGGGACCGACTCAACTGGTTTTGAAAAATCGATAGGAGAAGTTGGAATAAGATTCCATAATTGACCCCAAGTGCAAGTGGGAGATTGATAGAGTTAGGGGTATGCCCTAAGGGAAATTATGTAATTTATTACATATATCTAACCCGTTGAACAATCTTGTTCACAATAAAGATGTTTCTTTATATTATATACTCGATATAATATGGTTATATTAATTAATTAGTTTAATTAAAAGTGTATTTAATATAAAGTCCATAAATGGTATATTTTTGTGATAGTAGTTACAAAGTGTTGTAACTATGAGTAATTTATCACAACAAAACAAATATACCGTTTTAAATGTTCCTAGTCAAGATGCATTGAGACTGGATATCGGTGTATCCATTGAGACTAGATTATGTAACGCTCTCCAAATGTTGGGCAGTGTATTACTCATGACTACTGGAGGCATCTAGGGGTTACGAACTGATGGTTATTGGATAACTATGGAACGACTCACTCGATAGTTTTCTGTTGGTTAATATAACTAAGGTCAAATAGAAAATATTCAATGTGACTGATTTACATAGTTCTCTCGACTTGAGAATACTGTGGATCTTCAATATGAAAGCTCTGCTTTGATTATAGTCCAATCATGGCATGACGTTCCATCGAGTGACTATAGTTGGGTCGAGTGGAAGTATTGGAAGTGAAGCACTATTCAAGAGAGGATTCGTCTCCTCAGTTATATGGGGTTAGTATCATGGTCAACTCAAGTCAACTCAAAGTCAAAGTCTCTAGCCAGAGCATTTTGGTTAATAATAACTATTATTATTGAACCAAGGACTTTGTGTTTGGACTATAAAGTTGAATGTGGATGACATTGGAATTTTGACCATTACCAAATTCCATAAATCCAAAGTGATATAGTTTTGACGAAGAGAATTGGTGTAAATAATTGTCACTATTAGGTACCGCTTATAATAAGTAAAATTGGATTTTACCTAAAAGATCTATAAGCGATAAATTCGACCAAAATGTCACACCACCTGCTAAGTGACATGTGAACGTCAATATTCGAATAGGTTCGATATTAATCGCTGACTGAATTTACACCTGTGAGTCGCACAATCGTAATAATGAATGCTTCGAAAACCACATGATTTAGTTAATTGATAACTGTTATAAATTAATTAATATTTATGAAATACTAATTATTAAATTTTTGTTTATTTATTTATTTGATTTGTTTGAATCCATTAGCATTTAATAAAGTACGTACATAAAAGTTATGTATGTACGTATCGATATATGATATTGATAAAATATTTAAATTAGATTTAGATAGATTAATTACTAAATGGGTTTGGGAATATTATGAGGCCCATGTAACCTTATTCATAGAAGGCATAAGAAAAAGAGGCTTAAAATCCAATGGTTGGATCTAGAAAATAAAGGGAGGAGTTAAGGAAGGATCCCTCTATAAATATGTTACCTTCCATTCATTGGCCTCTCTTAATCGCTCTCCTTCTAAACCCTAGCCTCCATCTTCATATTTCTACCTTCTAGGCTGAAATTTCATGGCTTCTAAGCTACAAAAATCCCCAAAACAAAATAAAAACAAATAAAATAAAATAAATTCAAAAGTGGTGCTTCAGATTGTTGCAATTTCTAGAGGTGATTCAATCAGATCTAGAAGCATTTATCATTCAAGGTACGAATCATAGGCAACATCAAACAAGGTAAATTCTCTTAGTTATTTATTTATTCCATGATATTATGGATCTAGTAGTTAATTCGTTTTGGAAATTTTATATATGCATATGTTGTCCCTGATAAGCATACAATTATTGATCTTAAAGTACTATAACTTGTTATCATTAGAATTGGTTTTCATTTGAAATTGATAACTTCTATTCATGATTTCTATGTTAATTTCCATTGATTTTGATCTAAATATAGATCTGGCAATTAACTTGTTATTTTGATTAACTTTATTTATTTAACTGTTAACAATAGTTTATATTGATTCCAATTATGTTTTCTACTTTAAGATTCATACATATACATAAATGTGTATGTGTGTATATATATATGTATGTTAAAATAATTTTGAATATTTTAAAAAGTTTTAAGAATTTTTTTATTAACATATACATATAAATTATATTTAGATTTGTTGATTAAGGTCTGTTATTAGACTGTTTTACTAAATTGGATTACTACATGTTTGGTAATAAATCTTAAATTGATTATAATTGATTTGGTTGAGTTGATTTATTAATTTTAAAGGATTCATTAACAATACATCTATAAATATTTTTAAATATATATATATATATATATATGTATATGTATACATGCACACACATACATATATGTACATTGTATTTATGTATTAATAAACATGAATCAACATAATATTATTATTATACAAAATATACTTTGGACAAATTTTATATATAATAAATATCTATGTTTGATTCTACATTAAATTGTTAACATATACATATTGGTTACATTTGGATTTATTTATTAAGATCTATTTTCAAATTGATTTACTAAATCAGATCACTACATGTTTGGTAATAAATCTTGAATGGATAATAATTGACTTGGCTGTATTAATTTATTATATTTGGAGATTTCATTAAACAATACATATATAAACATATTTTAACATATACACACACACACAATTAGTTAATAATACATACATACTTTTGTTTTTGACTGTTTATACCCTTATATCATGATGCCAATTGATTATCATTTATATGATGCATTAATTAAGTTTACCAAATGGGAAACTAAATCAATTATCTTTGTTACTCTTTATCTATTTCCTATATTTCCTTTATGTGTTTAACTATCCATTTATTTCTAGTTATATGTCTAACATTGCCATCAATTAATAGCACCTATATGTTGCCCTTACAGAATTTACACTATAATATATATTTGTTTATACTCACATTCATGCCATATATATTATATATGTTGCTAATTAATGATATTCATATAATTAATTAGTTTAATTAAAGAGAGATAAATGAAAGGTTTATCTTTCCATATAAATAATTTGCCCTTCATTAATTATATAAGTTAAGAGAGGGAAATGAAAAGTTTCCTTCTCTAAATAAATTTATGCCCCCTCATCAAATGAATAACTTAAGAGATGGGAAATGAAAAGTTTCCTTTTCTAAATAAATTTAATATGTTACCTTACACACAAATATGTACATAAGAGTATATTTGATGTACTATAAATTACATACACATTACATTAAATTTTAAACTTTATTTCCAAAACTAAATAAAATAAAGATTTTCTTTAAAAGAAAACTTAGAAGATTTCTAAATATGTTTAGACTTCATAGGCCCATTAAAGATTCAAAATGCCTAAAATGTTTGAAATTCACCTATTTCTTCCGTTGTGGGCTGGCCCAGTTCTTTCACTTCTCACTTTCACATTTTCCAAAATAGTTAGAGAGCCACCATTAACATTCTCTAGCCTTGAACCACTCACAACCCTTACTTTAATTAGCCAAATCTTGTCATTAGGGAGAGATTAGTGAGATTAGCACTTGGGATTAGAGATTTATTATTGAAGATCACTTGGAGCTGCTGTTGATTCTTGGATTCATGCACTCTTGGGTTGCTTTGGATTGCTTGGATTTTAGGTGAGTGGTTAGGACCTCTACTTAATAATTAGTCATTATACACCTTAAAATGATGTTTTAAAATGATTTCTAAACTCTAAAGTATGTTTTAAACCCTCTTTAATCACATATGTAAATTTCAAACGATTTGGAAAATATTTGTTAAATTTGTGTTATTATGGATCTCCTTGTTCTTATGGATCTTCTTCTTTAGATTTAGGCTTCACTTTGATGTGTATGGTTGTATACTTGTTAGAGTATATTGTATTTAATGTATTCTTGAATGTATGTTTGTTAAATGGTTGAAAACGCCGATTAAATGACGATTTAGTTATAAGAATAAGTTATGGATCGATGACGATCCATAGAGACCAATTTACCCAAATGACATGCGATCCATTGGGTAGGTCAAGAAGGACCCCCTAAAGCTACATTTTGGTTTCCAATCGATTGGATTTCATTTGCTCGAGTTATGGTCGATTTCAAATGGATCGATGGTGATTTGAATACTATGGATTGGTCGAAGATTGCGTCGATGCAAGCTCGTGTCATGGGATGGATCACTTTGAGACTTGGAGGATTTGCTTCAGGTCTCGAGTGAAGATGGATGGATTGCATAATAGTGGTGAGAAAATCCTAATTGACAGATCGATAATGTGTTTACTTTGAGTCAAGGAGGGGATGGATCGAAGCTTGCTTCGAGTTAGGCATGAGCTTTCGTGGGGTTGCACTTTGGGAAGAATTTCTCTAAGTGTTGGGTTGGTGACCATGGATTGATACCGATCCATGTGGTATCGATCGATAATGATGGAGGATCAGTGAAGTAGAGTTCCACATGAGGAGCATGGCTTGTTGCATTGAAATGTGGGATTAGTGATGGGATGGATCAATGGTGATGGTTCGAGGTTGTATGGTTCAATGATGGAAGTTTGTGAGGCGGCTTCGAGTTTTCATGTACTTGCTTCAAGTCATAAGGATAAATGCTTTGTTTCTTCATGCTTATGCCCACTTCAAGCCCTGGGTGTTTCTACTTCCGGCTAAGTGTAGGATTGGTACTGAACCATAGATTTCAATAGTGAATTTCGATGACGATAATACATGATTCGACGATGATGATTCCATGATGGAAAGTGATGGCTTCGATGATGAATAGCTTTACTTCGAGATATAGAGTAGGTGGCTAAAAGTTCGATTGAAGGAACTTTTTAAGGAAGGCTATGGGACAAACGATGACATTTTGCGACTAATGATAGTTGTCGAGAATAGTTCCCAACCACAATGACTTCAGGTTGGAGTTGTGTCAAGACCCGCAAATCCGTACCCTTGATTAAACACTAAATTCCATTGATTAACTCAAGATGCACGGAAATACGAACCCTGAGGGGTTTTAAGAAAAAGAAATAGAAGAAAAGATAGAAGAAAAAGAGAAGAAGAAGAAAGCAGAAGAAGAAAGAAGAACAATAGAATAACATCAGATACAGAAACAATATCAGAATCTCACATATCGCAGCGGAACAATATATAATAGATAAACACTAGTCTTTTAAAACAAAGAACTATATCAGTTTATACATACATCAATCAGAGTCAATATATAACTCGATACAACAATGGACAGTTATATAAACTTGTCCTCATACAGAATACACAGCGGAATAAATAAATAAGTACGTATGTACGTTTCGCCATCCAGCTTGCTTCCAAAACTCCAGAATATCCAGAATATCCTGATAACATAACTCTAGGCTGCCCGTGTGGAAAATTATGGGCACCCAGAGTTTAGAAGGGAAACAATAAACTCCGAGTCAGTCATGGTGACTGGTGTGAGATCGTAAAACAGTTATTTTTCACAAAGAAAATAAAATAGATTCGCAATGCTTTTGGAAAATGAAACTACCATAAGACCTCCCACCACACACACAATGCAAACGCAGAATTGGAGGAGATTTCTTCTTATGATAGTCAAAGATGCTTACTACGCAAAATCAAATCCTTTTTGATATTATTATTAGTGCATAATGTAGAAAACATTTCGAAAGTAGAATATAAATCTTAGCCAGCATAGACATTTCGAACTATGCCTACTATAGCTACCATCCAAACTGTGGGGCGCCACCATAAGTGAATGATAGGTTCTACAACTAAAACTGTACAAGGATCGTATTGTTTCTTTGGATTTCCAACAAATGGTCAGGCTAAGGAACTTCCTATTCCACGAAGGAACACCTCTGGAATGACGTCCTGAGAACCTAACCGGATCTCTGCCAACACAAGGCCGGGTTACCTCTGCAAAAATAGGTAACTATTGACACGCGTATGCCATCCCCCGATCGTAACCGATCTTCCCGAGGATCCCCGATTTCCAACAACCACATAATAATAATAATGCAGTAACCACATAGGTTAAGTATCTGGTCTCCATACCATGATACCACCTCTATCCAGAAGGAATGACATACACTAAGGGGCGCTACTCCCTAGAACCTTGCTGCATCCTTCCTGTTTCGACCATTTCCGGGGTGTGAGGCTCGACGAAGTCTCGTCCACAAAGCTACGCTTTCTACAAAGCCATGCTTCGGGTCAAACAAATGATCAACCTATGATCACAAAGATATAAGATCAAACAAATGATCATATCGCAAATGATCAAACACTGATCATTTCACAGCAACACTCAGTATGCCACGTTACCAAATTGGGAGTATATCGCTGATAAATTTCAACTACATAACCTCTGAGCTTGTACGTCTCAGAGAAGGGTGTTAAGCTAAGAGAATAAATTCTCCGCCACCAACAGAAATGTATTTGAAAGGAATCAGCTTTATATCTCAATTTGTAACGTCAGACATACAATCCATACAAGTCTGTTCCAGGATCGAACAGAACCGAAGGCACTTCTCACGAAGCCCTTGCATATCCGGATAATTTTCTAATCACGTCCAGACTTCCCGTCACTAAGGGTGATAAAAACCTCTAAATCGGAGATCAGCCGATGTAGAGTAACTCGACGGTAATCCTTCCGTTTTCAAAAATATCCGGTCTTCGAATGCAATTCATAACGACGTATCACATATTCGGAATGGGTTATACGACCCCATGGTCCTTTCCCGGCTAACCCGAATAGTGAGCGCTTATTTTAAAAATAAGTGTGGCATTCAAATTCATCCAATTCACAACAAATACCATTCAAGGTAATTATTGATAGTCGGTTATTTAACTATCAATAAAGATGCGCAACATCGTCAGATTCCAAATAATTTTCCAAATTATTTTATCTTCCAAAATATCTTTACTAGATATAAAATTTCCACACTTCAAAAATAAATCAATATTTATTTTTTTTAAACAAATTTCCATTTCTTTTATAAATTCCATAGTGAATTTATATTTTCAAAATATCTACTGATATACGATTTTCAAATCGATTTCAATATTCACTTTCAATTTATCTTTACAGAGATAACCCTCAAAACGTTCATTTCATATTGGAAAAGTATTTCCTTACTTATTTAATAATAAGTATTTCACAAATCTTTTATTTTCAACATTTGAAAATATTTGATATACTTAAATCAAAGTTTAAGTATATAGTTCATTCTTTAAGGAAAACATTTACTATAACAACATCTAATTGAGTCAAAATGAATGTTACGTAAAACATCGTTACGACGACTCAAAATCACTAGTATAGGGATTCGGAATTAAGATAGATATATGAATCCCAATACTAAAAAAAAATATTTCCTTTCGGAAATCATTTACTATAACAACAGTGTTATAGTCCACCATTTCCTTATTTCTCGAAAAACGTCTATTTCAACAATGAATGTTGAAATCTATGCTTTCGATTAAAATACATTTTAAAACATCTTTAAAATGTTTAACTTCATTTTTTTTTATATCACTTCTAAAAAAAATCCATTTTATCTAATAATATATTCACTGTCCAAAATCGTGAATATAATTCACTTAACCAAATTTCAATCATTTCTACACATTTTATTTCAATAAAAATTCGCTATCCAAAAACGCGAATATATCTTCTTTGATAATCTTCTATATTTAATTTATCAAATTCAATTGATTTTGAATTTATAAAACAACGTTTATAAATTCTATTTCTATTTTCTAACAACTTCAATTTAATAAATATCCTTTATTAACAATTCGATTCATAACTCAAATCTTATACCAACAATCCATATTATAAGTTAAATACTTATAATTCCTTTATTTTACAAAATCATTTCCATTTATAAGTTCACAATTTATAAACTTCATTTATTTATAAATTCTTAAAAATTCATTTTAACGCTTATAAAAACTCGTTTTATAATACCAACATTTTAGAGTTATAAATATCAATCTTGTACATCTTTTACATATATCGTTTTTAATAATTCAAAAATTCCAATTAAAACCATTTTATAAATTTCTTAACTATTTATTTCAAAAGAAATTACCTTTTGGTTATAATTCACAAATCTTAACTTTTATAACTTTAAAGTTTGAACGTTTATTTATTAATTCAAAAATTAAATAAAACGTCTACTTTCAAAAATCACTTTAAAATCCTTTTAAAGTAAAAGTCGTTATTTTTAAACTTCAAAACTGAATCCGATGATGCAACAACACCAATTAGTCAATCACAACAACAAACATCATATATCAATATGATAACAGAATATACATCAATATCTGTAAATAAATAAATACTGGTGAGGAATCCAGTTGGATCCCTCCAACCTGTTTCCCTGCATCCAAAGACGTTAGCACAATACCAATTCCACTTCGAGGTGGAATATCGCGGTATATGGGTTTTAAAAAAATCATCCGCTTACTAACGGTGCAATAGGGTCTCATCCGCTATACGAGGCGGGAAATCAATCAATCCAATATATACATATGCCAATATGTATATATTGCTATATATATATAGATATATCCTACTATATCTAATATCACATCCAAATAGCAATCAATAACGGCAATATCAATTTTTCATTTGAGTGAGAAGATCTCACCTTAGCTTTTTAATTTGCCATCCAATTTCCACCTTGACTCGATTTCTTGATTTTTACCTTGTATAAATAATTTATACAACTTATTAATATTCGAAATAAATCGAATAAATAAATTTTCTTTTTACTACTTTAAATTAACCAATGATTAAATTTTATCGAATGATTCTTCCTATATATATATATAATTTTTTTTTTCAATGTCTTATAATTTCCTGTCATCTGAAAATATATATTTCACTTTGAAGATAAGTTATAGATTTCCAAAATCTACTTTTATAAACTTCAACATTTTAAAAATCCAAACTTTATCAATACTAAAATAATTTTCTACTTCCCAAAAGCATACTTACATATATATATTTATTGTTCTAACAATATATCTTTGTTTAACCTAAACAAATTTTTCTTACCTTACTGTAAATTTATACTGTAATTATTTTCCTTTAAAAGATTTTATTAATTAACACTATAATTTGAACTAATCTATAAATCAGTTTCCTATATTTCACTTTTCTATTCACTCTATATTTTTATTTTGAATTTCGAACAAAGAGTACCTTACTGCCTTCAGCTAGGTTGCGACTACGGATCCAAGCGAAACCCTAATCCACCATGCCATCACCGAGTTCCCCCCCACCTCGACTTCATCGCGCGCGCGTACGCGACTCGCAATCGCGACCATCAGTCTCTGACTTCGACATCGTCTCTTTTGAATCGTGACACCCCATCTCGACGCGCCTCTAGTTTTGCCCTAGATCTCGAACTCGCCACTCTCCTCCTACGCGTATGCGTACGCGAGCAGGAACCACCACACCGAGCTTCCATCACCGATTGCCAACGCGACCTCCTATCACCCAGTCGCGACGCCAAGGCAAGCGCCTCCATGCGACCTTGAGATTCGACTTCCCCTCTCTGTACGCGAGTGCCTCCCCCATTTTTCTTATTTGCTTTCGAACGAACGGGAAAGAATTTTAATTGGATTCGAATTGGAAAGAAGACTTCGATTTATAGGGGGAGAGTACGCGGCCATGGTTTATTTGATTTGAACGAACAGATCTTGTTTTTGAGCGAAATAATTTCGTATAAGATTTTGTAAAGAGATGGGGAGACAAGGAGTACTCGACTTTGCAGAGAGAATGTGATTTTTCAGAGAAAAGATCGTGTGCCTTTCTTTTGATGTCGGCAAAAGTTTAAATTTTAAAATTTAAATTGAATTTGATTAAATTTCAATACGTTTATTCACCGTACGGTTACATAACAACTCCGAATGCTACGAAATTTGGAATCCGGTAATAATTCAATATTACGGACCCAATGGAACTGGTTTCGTCAAATTCCGAGACTGTGCCCCGGAACGCTATTTTTAAATATTGATTCAAACGATATAAATTTCAAAACTGAACAAAACAGTTTGAAATTAGATTCTGAAGGTTCGATTATCTTCGGTATTATCAATATGAATTTTAAAAGCTTTCGAAATATTTTTCTTCAACTTTAAATTGAAGATTTAAATTTTTATTCAGCATTCAATAGATTAAATTTTAAAGTTTAATCGCAAATTTCAAAGTTATATCGGGGATTCAAATTAAATCACCGTTCAAATATTTAAAATTAATTAAATATTTTCAATTTAATTTGTTCAAAATTCTGGGTCGTTACAAGTTGGAAGGACAGTTCCAGGATGAGCTCTGCTACAGATGACGTGTGCAAAGGGGATTGTTGATACTCGAGGGTTTCTGAAGTACCCGTAAAGAAAGGTATGCATTTAGGGCATTATGGCTCCTAGAGCGTGACAGCTCTTTTTCCAAATAAGAGGTTTGTCTACCTCGGACTAACATGATGGTTAGTCTAGTTCTTGGCATACTGAGTGACATAGATTACAATACCATGAAACCGGGACGTTGACTATTATGATGGGTAGTTAAGTCCCCAAGCATGATGGCTCAAGTAAGTTATCAAATATCTAACACACTGAATAAGTGAATGTGAGGATGGATGATGGATGCCATGTTTGCTTGATTGCTTATCACTTTAAGGATGTCACATGATGTAGATGTTATTGTTGTAGATACTTGGACGCCCCTTAGTACTTTGATGTATAGTACGCCCATAATGACTATGATGTAGAGTAGCATATATCTTTTGTATATGCTAACTTTTTGGATGCAGGGATAGGTCGAGTATGATTTTCTATACTATTTTTCCTAGTATATTGACTTTATAGTATTTGAGACTTTCTACTGCTCACACCAGACTGTTGTCTAAGTCGGGATTTTATGCTTGTACTCTTAAATGAGTGATTATGGATATCAGGTCTGACGAGCATGTGGAGCTAGATAGGAGAAGAGCAGGAGGCTATACTCTCATATTATTATATTTAGTTGTTATTGTTTATCATTCCACTATGCAGCACTATGGAACTTGCTAGTACTATTATCTATTTTGAGGCATTTATCTGTTTGCGCCAAAAATGGTCACAAACATCCAGTTGTATGTGAAAGCACTAATTTTCAAAAACAATATCCAAATAAAAAGATAAGCACATAGATTACAGAATAAATCGTAGAAAAAGTAAATGAATACACGAGTTTTATAGTGGTTCGACAAACTCCGCCTACATCCCCTCTAATAATCTTTTATTTATACTGTAAGACTACAAGTACAGTTGTTTTTACCTTACAAAATTAGTAGAGGAAGAGGTAAGAAGTGATGAAGGAGAGCCAGCCGAAAAAAGTCCCTTGCAATGAGCCAAGTCCGTTGTATTTATAGGTAAATACATATATGGATCAGGCTGAAATTTCGGTAGAAGAACCTTCAGGCCATACGACCCGACCCACAAAATTTAGGATCGGTCGGACAGAAAAAATTAATTTAGCTGATCATTCCATACTAACTCAAATGGGGCTGGGATCATTTTTATGCCTCTAGTCCATGCTCCCAAAGTTTCACGCCATTCCAACTTACCGTTTATGAGATATCGTATTTTCCGTAAAACCGTGGATCGTTATGCTGATTTGTACGATCGTTCCAATAATGATCGGCCTAATTTCCAAGATTTCATCCTTTTGAGCTGCAATCGATCATGGGGTGCTCCATGATGTAAGAGGCTTGCCCTCCAAATTTCATGCAACTCCGACGTACCGTTTGTGAGATATCCTATTTTCCGTAAAACTATGGATCGTTATGCTGATTTGTAGGATCGTTCCAATAACGATCGGCCTAATTTCCAATATTTTATCTTTTTGAGCTGTGATCAATCATGTGGGTGCTCCATGATGTAAGAGACTTGCCCTCCAAATCTCGTGCTATTCCGGGGTACCATTTGTGAGATATCGCATTTTCCGTAAAACTATGGAGCGTTATGCTGATTTGCACGATCGTTCCAATAACAATCGGCCTAATTTCCAAGTTTTATCTTTTTGAGCTGCGATCAATCATGGTGTTGGCCCATGATGTAATACACTTTCTCTCCAAATTTTGTGCAATTTCGACGCACCGTTTATGAAATATCGCATTTTCTGTAAAACTATGGATCGTTATGGCTGATTTGCACGATCGTTCCAATAACGATCGGCCTCTTTTCCAAGATTTAGGAGTTTTGTCATGTGATTGTTTTTGTGGACTTTACTCTTCAATATAGTGATGCTTTGAAAGTTTCAAGTGCATTAACTCTGTAGACTTTGATATATTGATCGATCTTCGTCGATTTACGCTGTTTTATGGATCGTTCACGATCGATCCATATAAATTCTTCCTTTGCCCATAACTCGAGCATACAAACTCTGATTGACTTGAAATTTGAAATGTGGCCTCATGGGGCCTTCCTTATCACTTCATATTGATTGCACCTTGATTGGGATCCGGTCCAAACCCGCCCAACTATTGCCCATAGTTCCTAATATAATCGATTTCCGAGTCTGATAACCGTCTCTCCGGGATTCCTGCCTTGATGACCACAGAAGCCATTTAGCCAACTTTTATGATATACTCCCTGGCCAAAAGGTGGTATAATATATCTACCTTGAGTTTATTATCAGTTGTATAAACTTTATCACTTATGTTGTATAACTGTATGGATTTGAGTACTCTAATTTTATGATTCATTCAGTTATTACTGTCTCATCTGTTTTATATCTGAGATGTTTACTACTATATTTTAAGCAATACGCTGTGAGATATACAATAGGTTATGTGATAGTTGATTTGATTTACTACAACCTTGATTATCATCCTTTATCGGTCGGGCATCGTCGCAGCGTACTATACATGTATATTGGGTGCCGGTGGTGTAGAGCGGTCTTTACATTTGGTATTAGAGCTTAGGTTGTGTAGTTTAACCTAAAGGATACCATGGTCCAGTAGAAATAGGGTAGGAGTTCTCGTCTTAGACTGGACCGAGTGTACATATCCACGAGAGCACGTACTTGTTATATATTTTGATTTTCAAAACTATATAATAGTGTGTGTGTGTGTGTGTGTAGCATGAAGTCGCACTGTATACATGAGCAATACTTAAGCAAAATTTCCTTTAGAGAGATTGATTGTCCTTATTACAGATTGAAGGATGAGTTATCAAACAAGGAACGCTGCTAGGAACTCCATCTTTGGAGTTGAAAAAGGGAGCTGGCTCGGGAGCTGCTGATCCCGACTTGCAGACAATGTTCAATCCATGATGCGAAACATGCTGCAAAACACTCAAGTATCCGCTTTTCTGTAATGGCCCGAATTTTTAATCACTTTATTTAAGAATATTTAATTTATTTTAAATATTCAAATATGGATTATTTTCAACAAGTAATAATGATTTTGTGAAATGAATGATAATTCATTTTAAATAGTTATAAAGTGATAATAAATCATTTGCAATAGTTTTATGAAGATATACATTTGATTTGAAAATATAAGAAAATTCGTATCGCTTTATCGATATAATAGCAATTTTTGTAAATATTTGTTAATATTAATCTATATGGTTTTATAATTTAAATAAGATCATTTTAATTAATTAATAATGATGAGAAATTTATTACAATTTTTTTTTGCAAATATATGTATATTAGCTAAGAAGTGAAAATTTGACCGATAATTGAAATCAGAATTCGAAGCGATTTAATGTGTAGAAGTTATGTAACATTGTGGATTATATGTGACATACATATGCACATATATATGTACATTTACATGAAGACATCCACATGCACATGGATACACACATATATACATATACATTTTAATATAAAATAACCAAAAATATTAAGAAATTTTATTCACTTTCCTTAACCCTTAAGCATCCCAAAGTCAACATTTACACTCACAAGTACAAGCACATTGCCTTACACATGGGAGGGGGGTTTCGACCGAACATCATGATGATGGAGGGTGGTGTGATGGTGGTGAAGTAATGATGTATTTGCACTTAAAAAATTTATATTTTATTCGTTCCATTTACCTATAGATACCCCTCATCCTTCTTCACTTCCATTCACTTCTTCTTCTTCATATTCCTAAAGCTTTTCTATCTACTTTTCATGTCTTCCATACTTAGAGAAATAATGGTAAACATATTTGCAAAAGAAAATTAAATTATATAGTATATACATATAAAACCACTTCAAAACTCAAGCAAACTCCTCTTCTCTCCTTAAAATACCCACGGCCACACCCTTGCAACCATAGGTCATAAGCCTTCCTACTTTCCAAGGCAAGGCCGAGCCGTCAAGAAGCAATAATCCAAGTGATCGTGAGCTAAAAGTTCGAGTTAGCGAAGCTATAGCCATTTCTAGGTTAATCGTTTGAATCTAAGGTGAGAAACTCTTACCTATATTATATTTTTAGATGATGATATGATGTGTGCAATGGATGTTTAATATGCTTTGATAATCAAATTTGGTTGTTTAATATTGTTGTTGAATATATATACAAGTCGTGTTTAAATACATGTCGATAAGCATAAAAGAAATCATTTTCCTTTAATAAATGAAATAGTGTATACGGGAATATTTAAACCTCTTAAAAATGGTTTAATATGTTTTAGAAATGTTTTATAAACATTTAAAAGTGTTTTGGAAATGTTTAAATAAATATAGGAAATTTAGTCAAAAGTAGGCACGCCGCGTAATGGTAGCTTGTGATTTCGCATCTTAAAAGTCAAATCCATTTATAGGATGGATTCATAGTCAGATTTCTTTGTAACAAGAATTTTCCGAACCCTTATAATCATAGTTTTCAAACAATGAAAGAAAATTGAGATTTTATTTAGTAGATTTCGAAATATGAGCAAATCAAGTTTTCAAAATAGTCGCGGTTTGGCAATTTAGAAACCAAAGCGACAAATTCTTTAAAATTGATATTTTTAAATTCTTTTAAAATATGGAATAAATTCTACAAATCTTTAAAACGTTTAAAAGAGATTTGAGTTATAAAAATGAATTTTCAAAAGATAGAGAAGTCGTTTTGACCAATATAGCTTTTAAAACACTATTTGCAGCACTTTCCGTGACACTTTTTACTAACTTTTGAAATATGAATTTAAACTTAACAATTCCTTTCCAAATCTTTTATAAATGTTTTCATAAATAATTAAGTAATTTAAAGATGATTGAGAGGTTTAAAAATGAGTATGCAGAAATGACTAGTACATTTGTTCGATTTGTGAGTGTCATAGAAAATCCGACCGAGGAATGGGACAGATTGAAGGGAAAGCTCAGATGCTCTAAAATAATTAAAAGTTAATTAAGTATGTTAAAAGATTTAGAGTTGATCAAATAACTTGACCACCTTATGGGTGACAGAGAAGTAGTCTCTAGGCTTGGGTTTGGGAAACCAGTTGCCTGCCCTCCCTAGTTACCAGAACTGGCCCGACGGAGGGAATAGTAAATTTGATTTACTCAGATCAAAATTTCCTAAAGTATAAAAGATATAATTTTCCAAATTTAAAAAACTTGGATTGTATGGAGATAATCTTCTTATACTCGGTGTTAAATTCCGAGGAGGGAATTCGTACTAGTCGTGGAATTTAAAAGGTGACTTCGCCGTTATTCTGCCTATAGTACTTGTTGAATAAGGAAATTACTATTGAGTAGAATTAGATAAATTCTATGGATTCTTCTCATTTAATATTTACTAGTTTTGGATTAACATCCTAGATAACATGGTTTCAACTCAATCAAAATTTTGATTTGATATTAAGAGATATTTGTTAAGGTTTAAATAAATAGTTTTTCAATGATAAAGAGAGGTTTAATGATTTTGTATATGTCGAAAAAATTGTTTTAAATATATATATTTCTAGAAGATATTTTTGATAAAAAGAAAGTAACTATCAAATGATAAGCACCTATTTACCCAACATCTTTTTATCCATGATTGGTTCGAAGGAACCGGGGTTGGATTTGAGTAATTCTTATCCAAAAACCGCTTCAAACCAATTTATGTATTCGAAGTGAAGACATGGAAATAATTTGGAAGTTGGAAAGTAGGGCTGCTTTCCACTGACCCTCGGGGGAAATTTCCCATATCATATTTATGTGGTAGTAGTTCTCTATTTGAGATCTTCGATGCAAGAACTTCTCGCTACTAATCCTAGGGGTAATCCCCGATAGAATATGGTAGGAGAGTACCTTCAGTTTGTCTTATTCCTGGATAACTTGTATGGATGAATGTCTGAAGTTGCATTTTCAATTACATTGATTGATCTCTATGAACATATCATCTGTTTGGTGATGGAGAAGGCAGCTTCTCTTAGCTTAACACCCTTTTCTGTGACATACGAGCTCAGGAGTTATACGTTTGTAGAATCAGTTGCATGATCAAGGAATGACAATGTGGAATTAAAAGAAAACATGCTATGTAAAAGGTAATCGTTACCTCAGGCCTCACCAACCAAAAATGGCTTAAATAGGGCATGCCGTGAGGCTAAGTGGGTCGCGCCCATTAGGTTATGGTCATCACCTTTCTAGATTACTCTCTATATGTTGAGTATGTTGTATATGCTATGGGATCCTAGATAGGTTGGTTACGACCGGGGTGATGTCATATTCGGTTCTATCCACCACTAGGCGGGTTTGTGGGTAGGCCGGTTTTGCCAGGTGCAGAGGTTTCAAGGACTTTGATCCTTGGTACATCCCTCTAGAGGTGTACTGTACGGAAGGCTGCCTCTTACTTGCGACTGTATGGAATCCATTCTCCGAACGAGCCTTGTCAGAGTTTTGTTTGTAGAGCCTAACATATCCGGAATTTAATAATGGTAACAATTTCACATATGATTAATAAGTTTACTTGCAATTTTTTTCAAAATATTGTCATTAAAAATAATATCAAATGATTTTGCGTAGCAAATGTTTTGGTTATCATAAGGTAAAAACTCGTTTCGTGTTTATGTGCGGCGTGGTCTTATGAGATACCCTTTGTTTTCAAAACGCGTATTTTGAGTTTCTTACACTAGTCCCATGACTGACCCGGAGTTTAATTTTCTTTTTCCTTAAATTCTAGGTGCCCTATTTTTTCGGGTAGCCAAGTAGTTAGATTATTTGGAGCATTTTGGAATGGAGCATGGAGCATTTTTGATCATCTTTTTGTTTAAATTATCTGTCACTTTCCACTATGTCTGTATTATGTATAAATATCTACCAGCACCTGTAGGGATAGACCATTATAACCATCCTAGCTGGGTTAATACTTGCTATGACCCTGATATCTCATTTTGAGAGTAATTGTATGTACTATCTATATAATTACAAGTTGTTAAATACGAAGTGAGATTCTATTATTGTTTTGTCTTTTGTCTTTATTTTCTTTTACCCCATGATAATCTGCCTCTCCGACACTTGGATTTGCGGCACATGAAAACCGAGGATGTATTAGTGAAGATTTTTGAGGATCGAGGAGGCGGGTCGTCACATTTGGTATCGGAGCTTATGGATGAGCAAATACCTAAGCCTTGATAGAGTCAACTCATTAGAGATAGGGTTAGTAATGCTCTAGAATGAGTTTAGTCCGGGAGAGTGCGCATTTGAAATTTTTTACCTGAATAAGTATATTCGAATTCTATGCCATTCCCTAAGATAATCTCATCTATAATCCTAAAGATATTTCCTAACTATATACAGATAGTAGGGGATGAGTGGAAGAAGAGGACGAGGTCGGGGAAGGGGTGGCGGCAGTGCCACGACTACAAATAGTCGCACTCCTACTGCTACAATGATTGAAGAAGTAATGGTTCCAGTATAACCTTAAATTAATTTCGCTACCTTATGCAAGGACTATAGCAGTTTGGGTGGTAAACCATTTAAGAGAACAGAGTCCATTATAGAAGTTCAAGCTTAGATCCCCTCTTGTGAAAGAATTTTTAAGGGATTGTATATTGGAGATGAGCAGAAGGGATTCTTAGCTTCTTGGCAACTACAAGATGGGGTTCTTGCCTGGTGGGAGTCCGTTACTATGAATGAATCGAGGGACAATTTTTCTTGGACACGATTCAAGGAGGTCTTCGAACAGTATATGCCAGCAGCTGGAAAATCATGCCTTTACGGGAGTTTTATGGATTTAAAACAAGGAGAGATGTCCGTAGAGGAGTATTCTAACAAGTTCAATGAATTATCACGATTTGGGTTGGGTCTGATAGACACTCCTTTGAAGAACAATGAAATGTTCTGGAATAAATGAACAATATCAGGATAGGATGACAGTGCATGTTAAGGGGAGTTTTGTAGATTTAGTAGACATGGGTTTCCAATACGAAACTCTGGACAAGAAGAATCCACCCACGACTCAGAACAACAACAATTATTGGATGAAGATGAAGTTTAATTAGTAGGTGAAGAAGCCAGGGCAAGGCAAGCCAGAAGGAGGATCCCAGGGAGATCGGTTGAAATATTTTACTTGTTCTATTTGCCGATAGAAGAGCCACTAATCCAACACCTGTAAGAATATTAGGGTATAGGATAGAACCTGCTACAATTGTCACAAGTCAGGACACCAGAAAAAGGATTGCCCACTGATAAAGAAAGGAGAATAGGTTCGGGTTTTTGCTATCAATGATGAACCCTCGAGTTTGACCGATGTGAAGGGCAAGAGAGTCCTATAAGGTAATATACGCATTAGTGAAAATCTACTTAGAGTATTATTTGATATTGGGGCTTCCCATAGTTTAATATCTAAACAATTAGTTGATAAATTGAAACTTACCATAAAGATATTAGACACCCCTATCTATGTCTCTAACCCTATAGGTGGTAAAACTAATCTTGGTATAGTTTGTGAAAAAGTACAAGTTGCCTATCTATCCCAAAACCTTTCATGTGATCTAATCATCCTCGATTTTACTGGATTTGATATTATACTCGGTATGGATTGGTTGTCTGAGTATAAAGCTATTTTAGATTGCGTCAGAAGAACAATACGATTACAAAATAAAAGAGGCGAACCTTTTAAAATAACTTGTGAAGAACCAAGTCCAGTAATGGATAGTTTTATGTATGCCCTAAATTCGTTTCAAAAATGTCTAGAAACAATACCAATTGTTAAGGAATTTTCAGATGTTTTTGAGGAAGTTAAAAGTTACCCCCGCATAGGAAAATTGAGTTTATAATCGATTTGATTTCCGATGCAAGACCTGTTTTTCACTCTTCTCGAAAAATGGCCCCTAAAGAAGAAAATGAATTAAAGAAACAAGTCGATGAATTATTAAAGAAAGGACTAATAAGACCAAGTCGCTCAAGTTGGAGCTCAGCGGTAGTTTTCATTGCGAAGTCGGATGGCTCCTTGAGACTATGTGTAGACTACCGAGACCTCAATAAACTAACAATTAAGAACAAGTATCCTCTACCACGTATTGATGACTTGTTTGATCGTCTTCATGATGCTCGGGTATTCTCGAAAATGGACCTAGCAACTGGATTTCATCAATTAAGGATAGCAGAAGACCGGCTTCCTTTAACCACATTTACAGATCAAACGATTTATACGAATGGTTGGTTATGCCTTTTGGCTGACCAATGTGCTTGCTTATTTTATGGACCTTATGAATAGAGTATTCAGATAAGTGCTCCACAAATTCGTATTGGTTTTTATCGATGACATTCTTATCTATTCCAAGAGCAAAGAGAAACACGAGAGGCATCTAGAGATTGTGCTAGAAATATTGAGGAGAAATGTACTCAAAGCCAAGTTCTCGAAATGCCACTTCTAGGAAGAGAAGGTAAGGTTTCTGGGGAACATTGTGTCAAAGGAAGGAATCTTAGTTGATCCAGCGAATATTACCCCCATTCTGGATTGGAAGCAGCCACAAACTCCAAAGAACATTCGCAGTTTCTTAGGATTGGCAGGATACTACTGGAGATGTAACGGCCCAGAATTTTGAAAAATTTAAATTGAAAATATTTAATTAATTTTAAATATTTGAATGATGGTTTGACTTGAATTTCAAATGATCAGAATAAATTGGCGATTAAATTTTAGAATTTAATCTATTGAATGTTGAATAGAAATTGAATCTTCAGTTTTAAGCTGAAGAAAAATATTTCAAAGGATTGTAAAATTTATATTGATAATACTGAAGATAATTGAAACTTCAGAATCGAATTTGGGAGTGAATTGTTCAGTTTGAAATTTTATCGTTTGAATTGATATTTAAAAATAGCCGTCCGAGGCACAGTCTCGGAATTCGATGAAACTAGTTCCATTGGATCCGGAATATTGAATTATTGTCGGATTTCAAATTTCGTATTATTCGGAGTTGTTATGTGAGCACACGGTGAGTAAACGCATTGAAATTAAATCAAATTCAATTTAAATTTAAAATTTAAATTAGTCAACACAGCAGAGATTCCTGGCTTTATTTCATTTCAATGCCGACCTACTCTCTGCAATGTCACGTACTCTTGTCTCCCATTTCTTCTCTGATAAATCACGTTCCTCCTCTCTATTCAAAATTAGATACAAAGAAAAATCGAACGAAAGCTTTTTCGTTCAAACAAAAATTAATGGCCGCGAGAATTAGCCCAGGCCGATCAAACGAATTCAAATCAAAATCGCGTTCGTATCTTTTCTTTCCCCTCTTTTCACAAATCAATTCAATCGGCTCGACAGAAAATCGAAAAAAAATCAATCCAACTCGAAGCCGAACCTCTTTCTCAAATTAGCCCTAATCCTCTTCCACAAATCATTGAGGATCGCGATGTTTGGTGATCGATTGGAGGAGTGCGGCGTGAAGCAGCGATGGTCGCGTGAAAGGAACTAAAGTTGATTTCGACTTTGACTGGGAGGAGGCGCGATCGCTCTGGGAGCATCGAGCGACATCACGTGTTCGCGATGGTAGCGTCGAACTGAGCAGGCAATGCGCGAGGCAGGGGAATGTCGCGGTGGTGGTATCGCTTCCAGATGGCGACAGTGTCACAATCAATTGAAATGGCAGGGAGATGACGTGCTCGAGATCCGGTGATGTAGTGGTCGACTTGTGCTTTCCACGTTGGTCGATTGTTGGTGGCTCTTCAGCGAACTTCGGGGTCGGCGACGTGATGGAACTGGGAGCGCACGTGAGGCCGTGCTAAGCAGTGAGGTACCATCCAATTTACCTTCGTTAAATTTAAACATTTATAATGTGTATATATGTATATATATACACAGAAGCATTAGAAGAAATTTTATAAGGAGGAATAACAGTGATATTTTTACTGTAAAGAGAAAACAAAATGTCTGTAAGCAGATTCATTTTTCCCAGTCCAAAGATTTATATTTAAGTATATATATCAATGTAGTTTATTTATTTTTATATATATATGTATTTGTATATAGAGATATGTATACAGATAATGGTAATATAAATACATATATATATATATACACGTATAATCTATCAAATGGAAATTAATTATTCAAATTGTTCGAATATTAATAAAATTGTATAATTGTTTATACAAGGTTATAAATCAAGAGAAACAAGTAAAATTGGAAGTGGATTGCAAAATAAAAAGCGAAGGTGAGATTTTCTCACTCGAAGGAAAATTTGATTTTACAGTTATTGATTTGATTGATCGACTGTTTGGATGTGATATTAGATATAGTAGGATATATCTATATATATAGCAATATATACATATTGGCATATGTATATATTGGATTGATTGATTTCCCGCACTGTATAGCGGATGAGACCCTATTGCACCGTTAGTAAGCGGATGATATTTTTATAAAATCCTATATACCGCGATATTCCACCTCGAAGTGAAATGGGTATTGTGCTAACATCTATGGATGCAGGAAAACAGGTTGGAGGGATCCAACTGGATTCCTCACCAGTATTTATTTGATTACAGATATTGTGATATTTGTTGATTATCATATCGATATATGATGTTGGATGTCGTGATTGACTAAATTGTGTGTTGCATCATCGGATTAAATTTTTGGAAGTTAAAAATAACGATTTTTAATTTAAAAGGATTTTTAAAGTGATTTTTGAGATTATATGTTTTATTAAAATTTTGGATTGATTCATCCTAAATAAATAAACGTTAAAATTTTAAAGTTATAAAAACTAAGATTTTTGTGAAATATAACCAAAGTGTCGTTTTTGAAATAAATAGTTGATTGATTTATAAAATGGTTTGAGTTGGGATTTTTGAATAACTATAAACGATTTGTATAAAAAGATTTATAAAAAATTGATATTTATAAATCAAAATATTGGAATTATAAAACGAATTTTTATAAGTGTTAAAATGAAGTATAAATGGGATTTCATAAGTTAATGAAATCTGAAAGTTTTAAATTTTGTGAAGTTAAAAGAACAATTTCTTTTAAAATAAATGAATTATAAGTTATTAACTTATAATATGGACTTGTGTATATATATTGAGTTATAAGTTGAATTTGTTAATAAAGGAGATTTATAGATCAAAGTTGTTATGAAATATAAAGGTGAATTTATAAACGTTGTTTTATAAATCCGAAAATCAATCAAATTTGATGAATTAAATATAGAAGGTTATTAAGGGAATTTTATCCACGATTTTGGATAGTGGATAATTCTTGGAATAAAATGTGTAGAAAAGATTGAAATTTGGTTAGTGAGGTATATTCACGATTTTGGACAGTGAATATATTATTAAGTAAAATGGATCTGTTTTGGGAAATTGTTATTGGAATAAGATGAAAACGATTTAACAATGTTTTAAAATGTGTTAAATATCGAAATCATAGATTTCAACGTTCATTGTTGAAATAGACGTTTTCGAGAAATAAGGAAATGGTGGACTATAACACTGTTGTTATAGTAAATGATTTCCGAAAGGAAATGTTTTTATCTAGTATTGGGATTTATATATCTATCTTAATTCCGAATCCCTATACTAGTGATTTTGAGTCGTCATAACGATGTTTTACGTAACATTCGTTTTGACTCAAATAGATGTTGTTATAGTAAATGATTTCCTTAAAAAATGAAATATATACTTAATTTTGATTTAAGTATATCGAATATTTTCAAATGTTGAAAATAAATGATTTTTGAATTACTTATTATTGAATAAGTATGGAAATGCTTTTCCAATATGAAATGAAACGTTTTGAGATTTTATCTTCTTAAAGATAAATTGAAAGTGAATATTTGAAATCGATTGAAAATCGTATATCAGTAGATATTTTGAGATATAAATTCACTATGGAATTTATAAAAAGGAATCTGTTTAAAAATAAATATTGATTTATTTTTAAAGCGTGGAAATTATATATCTAGTAAAGATATTTTGGAAAATAAATAATTTGGAAAATTATTTGGAATCTAATGATGTTGCGCATCTTTATTGATAGTTAAATAACCGACTATCAATAATTACCTTGAATGGGTATTTGTTGTGAATTGGATGAATTTCAATGCCACACTTATTTTTGAATAAGCGCTCACTATTCGGGTTAGCCGGGAAAGGACCATGGGGTCGTATAACCCATTCCGAATATGTGATACGTCGTAATGAATTGCATTTGATGACCGGTGTTGAAGACCGGATATTTTTGAAAACGGAAGGATTACCATCGAGGTACTCTACATCGACTGATCTCTGATATAGAGGTTTTATCACCCTTAGTGACGGGAAGTCCGGACGTGATTAGAAATTTATCCGGATGTGCAAGGGCTTCGTGAGAAGTGCCTTCGGTTCTGTTCGATCCCGGAACAGACTTGTATGGTTGTGTGTCTGACGTTACAAATTGAGATATAAAGCTGATTTCTTTCAAATACATTTCTGTTGGTGGCGGAGAATTTATTCTCTTAGCTTAACACCCTTCTCTGAGACGTACGAGCTCAGAGGTTATGTACTTGAAATTTATCAGCGATATACTCCCAATTTGGTAACGTGGCATGCTGAGTGTTGCTGTGAAATGATCGTTGTTTGATCATTTGTGATATGATCATTTGTTTGATCATTTATCTTTGTGATCATTACTTTGATCATTTGTTTGACCCGAAGCATGGCTTTGTGACAAAGCGTAGCTTTGTGGACGAGACTTCGTCGGACCTCACACCCCGGAAATGGTCAAAACAGGAAAGATGCGGCAAGGTTATTAGGGGGTAGCGCCCCTTTAGTGTATGTCATTCCTTCTGGATAGAGGTGGTATCATGGTATGGAGCCCAGATACTTAACCTATGTGGTTGCTGCATTATTATTCTTATGTGGTTGTTGGAAATCGAGGATCCTCGGATATAGATCGGTTACGATCGGGGGATGACATATTCGTGTTAGTAGTTACCCAGTTAGGGGTAACCCGGCCTTGTGTTGGCAGAGATCCGGTTAGGTTCTCGGGACGTCATTCCAGAGGCGTTTCCATGTGGCAATGGGAAGTTCCTTGGCCTTACCATTTGTTGGAAATCCAAAGAAACAATACGTGACTTGTACGGTTTTAGTTGTAGAACCTATCATTCACTTATGGTGGTCACCACTGTTTGGATGGTAGCTATAGTAGGCATAAGTGCGGAATGCCTATGTTGGCTAAGATTTATATTATACTTTCGAAATTATTTTTCTACACTATGCACTAATAATAATATCAAAAATTATTTGATTTTGCGTATCAAGCATCTTTGACTATCGTAAGAAGAAATCTCCTCCAATTCTGCGTTTGCATTGTGTGTGTGGCGGGAGGTCTTATGGTAGTTTCATTTTCCCAAAAGCATTGCGAATCTATTTTTAAATATTCCTTTGTTGTCCTTTAAAGATAAACTATTTTATGATCTCACACCAGTCACCATGACTGACTCGGAGTTTATTGTTTCCCTTCTAAACTCTGGGTGCCCACCAATTTCCACACGGGCAGCCTAGAGTTATGTTATCAGGATATTCTGGATATTCTGGAGCTTTGGAAGCAAGCTGGTTGGCGAAATGTAGTATTTGTATCTGATATTATTTATTCCGCTGTGTATTCTGTATGAGGACAAGTTTATATAACTGTCCATTGTTTTGTATTGAGTTGTATATTGACCCTGATTGATGTGTGTATAAACTGATATAGTCTTTTGTTTAAAGATTATTGATTTATCTATTATATGTTGTTCCGCTGCGATATGTGAGATTCTGATATTGTTTCTGTTTCTGATGTTGTTCTGTTGTTCTTCTTCTCTTTTTCTTCTATCTTTTCTTCTACCTCTTCTTTTAAACCCTAAGAATTCGGTTTTCCGGCATTCATTTGCTTGGCAGTTGTTACAGTGGACGTATCGATGTTGATTTTCGGAAGTCGAAGAATTGGGTCCTTACAACGTGGTATCAGAGCATATGGTTAAGCGACAACCCTACTCTGTTGGGTGTTACTCATTAGAGATAGAGTCAGTAGTACTCTAGAATGAGTTGAGTGTAATAATAGATATGAGTGCGTATTTGTTAGTAAATATGAAATTGTTTTGTATTATGTTGACTTATCGGTTGATTGTTTATGAATTCTGGTTGGTGCAGTCTAGCTAACTGAAATCAATAGGGGTTTCTAAACTCTTAAACAAGATAAACCGACACAGTATTGATTTTAAAACAGGTAAATGAGATAATTTTACCTAAAACTATCTTTGTATAGAAAGGAAATAATTTTCTGTGAATTATTATGATATAAGGATGCATGGTTGTTAGGAAGTGATGATGTTAATTATCATCATTGATATATATATATATATATATATATGTGAAAATTATATATGAAATTGAAATAAAAAAAAACAAAGAACCAAGAAATAAAATCCATATACAAATAGGATTTGTGAATATAAATTGTAAATGTGATTTTTAATCTAAAATAGAGTTTCAGAAGAATATTTGCAACAAAATTCAATAATGGAATGTGAATAAGTTAATAACTTATAACATATTTGAAATTTGATTGGAATTAAGTTAAGTAAAATTAAATTGTGTTTGAGAATGAACAAATGAGATAATATTTGTAAATAAATGAATTGAAATTGAAAAATGAAATGAGATTTGAATCAAGTGGAATAAAATCCAAACCTGAGAAAAATGAAATGGATCGAATTCAAATAAGCTACTTTGATAATTTATTAATTCACGAAATACAGAAATGGAAGTTGAATTAGTTAAATTGAAACTTGAAGTAAGCTAAATGGAAAGATATGGTTCGAATTTAAAGATAAATTCAAGTAAGTAGAAATTAATTTTCAAATGAATGGAATTTACAATTGTAAGTGAATAAAATTAAAACTGAATGTTAAACTTTGTTTTGAATTTGGTAGTAAATGAAATTCAAGCTGAATATTGGAAATTGGATTTGATTTGTGATAAATAAAGTGAGGAATTGAAATGAAGTAGAATTAAAAATAAATTGAATTGGTATCAATTTGAATTTGTTATAAACTAGAATGGATATGAATTCGTTTTTGTTAAAAAAATGAATATGTAACTTCAATAGTAAGCTAAAAATGTATAAGCAGTTTATATTGGAAATTTTGTAATGAAATGTGCAAAATGGGTTTGAAATAGATTAGATATGATTGTTAAATAGCATACAGGTGTATAAAGGAATTGGGATTTTGATTTCAAAGATAAATTTGAATTGCTCGACAAAAGGTAAGTATTTGAATTTCAATATGAGATTTGATGATTTTCTTGTCCAGCCGCTTGGCCTTTTCTTTTCTTTTTGAAATCTGAGAGTCCGTAGGGACGTTTTGTAGTCGTGCCGTGTTAGCCGCGCAAAGGAGACGCTGGCGAAATTTTTTGAAAATTTCGGGCGTTAGAAAATTTTTGAGAAAATTTTGAAAGTTAAAATTTGAATTTAAATTTAAATTTGAATAGAGAAGTAAACAATGTTGTTTGAAACTTATAATTGAAGTTGGAAAGATAGTTGAAATGATAATGAATCTTTAGTAGAAAGATTTGTTTTGAAAAATTGATAAAACTATTTAGATTGTGAAAAATAGTAGATGGGTTAAGGATCATTTTTTCCTAACTTGTAATTTCGGGACGAAATCTTTTAAGGGGGGAAGATTGTAACGACCCAGAATTTTAAACAATTTAAATTGAAAATATTTAATTAATTTTAAATATTTGAATGATGGTTTGACTTGAATTTCAAATGATCAGAATAAATCGGCGATTAAATTTTAGAATTTAATCTATTGAATGTTGAATAGAAATTGAATCTTCAGTTTTAAGCTGAAGAAAAATATTTCAAAGGATTGTAAAATTTATATTGATAATACTGAAGATAATTGAAACTTCAGAATCGAATTTGGGAGTGAATTGTTCAGTTTGAAATTTTATCGTTTGAATTGATATTTAAAAATAGCCGTCCGAGGCACAGTCTCAAAATTCGACGAAACCAATTCCATTGGATCCGGAATATTGAATTATTGTCGGATTTCAAATTTCGTATTATTCGGAGTTGTTATGTGAGCACACGGTGAGTAAATGCATTGAAATTAAATCAAATTCAATTTAAATTTAAAATTTAAATTAGTCAACACAGCAGAGATTCCTGGCTTTATTTCATTTCAATGCCGACCTACTCTCTACAATGTCACGTACTCTTGTCTCCCATTTCTTCTCTGATAAATCACGTTCCTCCTCTCTATTCAAAATCAGAAACAAAGAAAAATCGAACGAAAGCTTTTTCGTTCAAACAAAAATTAATGGCCGCGAGAATTAGCCCAGGCCGATCAAACGAATTCAAATCAAAATCGCGTTCGTATCTTTTCTTTCCCCTCTTTTCACAAATCAATTCAATCAGCTCGACAGAAAATCGAAAAAAAATCAATCCAACTCAAAGTCGAACCTCTTTCTCAAATTAGCCCTAATCCTCTTCCACAAATCATTGAGGATCGCGATGTTTGGCGATCGATTGGGGGAGTGTGGCATGAAGCAACGATGGTCACGTGAAAGGAACTAAAGTCGATTTCGACTTTGACTGGGAGGAGGCGCGATCGCTCTGGGAGCATCGAGCGGCATCACGTGTTCGCGATGGTAGCGTCGAACCGAGCAGGCAACGCGCGAGGCAGGGGAATGTCATGGTGGTGGTATCGCTTCCAGATGGCGACAGTGTCACAATCAATTGAAATGGCAGGGAGATGACATGCTCGAGATCCGGTGATGCAGTGGTCGACTTGTGCTTGCCACGTTGGTCGATTGTTGGTGGCTCTTCAGCGAACTTCGGGGTCGGCGACGTGATGGAACTGGGAGCGCGCGTGAGGCCGTGCTAAGCAGTGAGGTACCATCCAATTTACCTTCGTTAAATTTAAACATTTATAATGTGTATATATGTATATATACACAGATGCATTAGAAGAAATTTTATAAGGAGGAATAACAGTGATATTTTTACTGTAAAGAGAAAACAAAATGTCTGTAAGCAGATTCATTTTTCCCAGTCCAAAGATTTATATTTAAGTATATATATCAATGTAGTTTATTTATTTTTATATATATATGTATTTGTATATAGAGATATGTATACAGATAATGGTAATATAAATACATATATATATATACACGTATAATCTATCAAATGGAAATTAATTATTCAAATTGTTCGAATATTAATAAAATTGTATAATTGTTTATACAAGGTTATAAATCAAGAGAAACAAGTAAAATTGGAAGTGGATTGCAAAATAAAAAGCGAAGGTGAGATTTTCTCACTCGAAGGAAAATTTGATTTTACAGTTATTGATTTGATTGATCGACTGTTTGGATGTGATATTAGATATAGTAGGATATATCTATATATATAGCAATATATACATATTGGCATATGTATATATTGGATTGATTGATTTCCCGCACTGTATAGCGGATGAGACCCTATTGCGCCGTTAGTAAGCGGATGATATTTTTATAAAATACTATATACTGCGATATTCCACCTCGAAGTGGAATGGGTATTGTGCTAACATCTATGGATGCAGGGAAACAGGTTGGAGGGATCCAACTGGATTCCTCACCAGTATTTATTTGATTACAGATATTGTGATATTTGTTGATTATCATATCAATATATGATGTTGGATGTCGTGATTGACTAAATTGTGTGTTGCATCATCGGATTAAATTTTTGGAAGTTAAAAATAACGATTTTTAATTTAAAAGGATTTTTAAAGTGATTTTTGAGATTATACTTTTTATTAAAATTTTGGATTGATTCATCCTAAATAAATAAACGTTAAAATTTTAAAGTTATAAAAACTAAGATTTTTGTGAAATATAACCAAAGTGTCGTTTTTGAAATAAATAGTTGATTGATTTATAAAATGGTTTGAGTTGGGATTTTTGAATAACTATAAACGATTTGTATAAAAAGATTTATAAAAAATTGATATTTATAAATCAAAATATTGGAATTATAAAACGAATTTTTATAAGTGTTAAAATGAAGTATAAATGGGATTTCATAAGTTAATGAAATCTGAAAGTTTTAAATTTTGTGAAGTTAAAAGAACAATTTCTTTTAAAATAAATGAATTATAAGTTATTAACTTATAATATGGACTTGTGTATATATATTGAGTTATAAGTTGAATTTGTTAATAAAGGAGATTTATAGATCAAAGTTGTTATGAAATATAAAGGTGAATTTATAAACGTTGTTTTATAAATCCGAAAATCAATCAAATTTGATGAATTAAATATAGAAGGTTATTAAGGGAATTTTATCCACGATTTTGGATAGTGGATAATTCTTGGAATAAAATGTGTAGAAAAGATTGAAATTTGGTTAGTGAGGTATATTCACGATTTTGGACAGTGAATATATTATTAAGTAAAATGGATCTGTTTTGGGAAATTGTTATTGGAATAAGATGAAAACGATTTAACAATGTTTTAAAATGTGTTAAATATCGAAATCATAGATTTCAACGTTCATTGTTGAAATAGGCGTTTTCGAGAAATAAGGAAATGGTGGACTATAACACTGTTGTTATAGTAAATGATTTCCGAAAGGAAATGTTTTTATCTAGTATTGGGATTTATATATCTATCTTAATTCCGAATACCTATACTAGTGATTTTGAGTCGTCGTAACGATGTTTTACGTAACATTCGTTTTGACTCAAATAGATGTTGTTATAGTAAATGATTTCCTTAAAAAATGAAATATATACTTAATTTTGATTTAAGTATATCGAATATTTTCAAATGTTGAAAATAAATGATTTTTGAATTACTTATTATTGAATAAGTATGGAAATGCTTTTCCAA
The DNA here is from genome assembly GCA_030737815.1 of Allium fistulosum. NCBI lineage: Eukaryota > Viridiplantae > Streptophyta > Magnoliopsida > Asparagales > Amaryllidaceae > Allium > Allium fistulosum. The sequence goes on from CM060903.1 coordinate 909,152,252, forward strand.
TATGAAATGAAACGTTTTGAGATTTTATCTTCTTAAAGATAAATCGAAAGTGAATATTTGAAATCGATTGAAAATCGTATATCAGTAGATATTTTGAGATATAAATTCACTATGGAATTTATAAAAAGGAATCTGTTTAAAAATAAATATTGATTTATTTTTAAAGTGTGGAAATTATATATCTAGTAAAGATATTTTGGAAAATAAATAATTTGGAAAATTATTTGGAATCTGATGATGTTGCGCATCTTTATTGATAGTTAAATAACCGACTATCAATAATTACCTTGAATGGGTATTTGTTGTGAATTGGATGAATTTGAATGCCACACTTATTTTTGAATAAGCGCTCACTATTCGGGTTAGCCGGGAAAGGACCATGGGGTCGTATAACCCATTTCGAATATGTGATACGTCGTAATGAATTGCATTTGATGACCGGTGTTGAAGACCGGATATTTTTGAAAACGGAAGGATTACCGTCGAGTTACTCTACATCGGCTGATCTTCAATATAGAGGTTTTATCACCCTTAGCGACGGGAAGTCCGGACGTGATTAGAAATTTATCCGGATGTGCAAGGGCTTCGTGAGAAGTGCCTTCGGTTCTGTTCGATCCCGGAACAGACTTGTATGGTTGTGTGTCTGACGTTATAAATTGAGATATAAAGCTGATTTCTTTCAAATACATTTCTGTTGGTGGCGGAGAATTTATTCTCTTAGCTTAACACCCTTCTCTGAGACGTACGAGCTCAGAGGTTATGTAGTTGAAATTTATCAGCGATATACTCCCAATTTGGTAACGTGGCATGCTGAGTGTTGCTGTGAAATGATCGTTGTTTGATCATTTGTGATATGATCATTTGTTTGATCATTTATCTTTGTGATCATTACTTTGATCATTTGTTTGACCCGAAGCATGGCTTTGTGACAAAGCGTAGCTTTGTGGACGAGACTTCGTCGGACCTCACACCCCGGAAATTGTCAAAACAGGAAAGATGCGGCAAGGTTATTAGGGGGTAGCGCCCCTTTAGTGTATGTCATTCCTTCTGGATAGAGGTGGTATCATGGTATGGAGCCCAGATACTTAACCTATGTGGTTGCTGCATTATTATTCTTATGTGGTTGTTCGAAATCGAGGATCCTCGGATATAGATCGGTTACGATCGGGGGATGACATATTCGTGTTAGTAGTTACCCAGTTAGGGGTAACACGGCCTTGTGTTGGCAGAGATCCGGTTAGGTTCTCGTGACGTCATTCCAGAGGCATTTCCATGTGGCAATGGGAAGTTCCTTGGCCTGACCATTTGTTGGAAATCCAAAGAAACAATACGTGACTTGTACGGTTTTAGTTGTAGAACCTATCATTCACTTATGGTGGTCACCACTGTTTGGATGGTAGCTATAGTAGGCATAAGTGCGGAATGCCTATGCTGGCTAAGATTTATATTATACTTTCGAAATGATTTTTCTACACTATGCACTAATAATAATATCAAAAATGATTTGATTTTGCGTATCAAGCATCTTTGACTATCATAAGAATAAATCTCCTCCAATTCTGCGTTTGCATTGTGTGTGTGGCGGGAGGCCTTATGGTAGTTTCATTTTCCCAAAAGCATTGCGAATCTATTTTTAAATATTCCTTTGTTGTCCTTTAAAGATAAACTGTTTTACGATCTCACACCAGTCACCATGACTGACTCGGAGTTTATTGTTTCCCTTCTAAACTCTAGGTGCCCACCAATTTCCACACGGGCAGCCTAGAGTTATGTTATCAGGATATTCTGGATATTCTGGAGCTTTGGAAGCAAGCTGGTTGGCGAAATGTAGTATTTGTATCTGATATTATTTATTCCACTGTGTATTCTGTATGAGGACAAGTTTATATAACTGTCCATTGTTTTGTATTGAGTTGTATATTGACCCTGATTGATGTATGTATAAACTGATATAGTCTTTTGTTTAAAGATTATTGATTTATCTATTATATGTTGTTCCGCTGCGATATGTGAGATTCTGATATTGTTTCTGTTTCTGATGTTGTTCTGTTGTTCTTCTTCTCTTTTTCTTCTATCTTTTCTTCTACCTCTTCTTTTAAACCCTAAGAATTCGGTTTTCCGGCATTCGTTTGCTCGGTAGTTGTTACAGTGGACGTATGTATCGATGTTGATTTTCGGAAGTCGAAGAATCGGGTCCTTACAGGAGATTTATTCAGGACTTCTCCAAAATTTCCTATCACCTATCGAAGCTGACTATGAAAGATGCCAAATTTGATTGGACCTTGAAATGTGAAGAAGCATTCCAGGAACTCAAGAAGAGGTTGACTACCGCTCCAGTCTTGACTATTATTGATGAAAGCGGCAGTTTAACCGTGTATACTAATGCCTGTGGAGAAGGAGTGGGTGATGTATTAATGCAACATGGGAAGGTTATCGCTTATGCCGGTAGGCATTTAAAGACTCATGAGCGAAATTATGCAACACATGACTTGGAGCTATTAGCCATGGTGTTCGCATTAAAAATATGAAGACATTATTTGATGGGTAAGAATTCCTTATAGTTTGATTTAATAAACTTCAATTGACCCAAGTAAATAATATTCCTTCTTTAAATAGGTGAAAAGTTCGAACTCTTCACATATCACAAATCTTTGAAGTATCTTTTCACTAAGAAGGACTTGAATATGAGACAACAACGTTGGCTAGCTGTTATAGCTTATCTTGTAGTTACCCCGAGTCTTCTAGAAAGAATCGCCAGCAAGTAGAAAGAAGATCTGCAGCTAAGAGGGATTTTTAAAAGAGTGTGACGAGGGTAGAGTTCAAGCTTTGAAATCGATAACCATGAGATATTACGGTTAAAAGGGATTATTTGTGTGCCAGAGGTTGACAACTTAAGACAAGAAGTATTGACAGAATGCCATCAATCTAAACTGAATATCCTCCCAGGAGTTAACAAAATGTATAAGGACGTACAACAGACATTTTAGTGGAAAAGCATGAAGATGGACATCTCCATCCATGTTAGCAGATGTGCGAATTGTCAACAGATCAAGAGTGATCAACAAAAGACCGCTGGACTACTCTAGCCTCTTGAGATTTCAACTTGGAAATGGGACCAAATATCGATGGATTTCATCAACGACTTACCTCGATCGAGAAAGGGAAATGAAGGCATTTGGGTTATCATAGATCAATTAACCAAAAGCGCACACTTTATCCCTGTAAAGCCAACACGAACTCCTGCAAGTCTTGTAGAAATATACATAAGGGAAGTTGTTCGATTACATGGTGTCCCAAACACCATAGTCAGTGATCGAGATCCAATCTTTACCAGTAAGTTCTGGGAGGCATTACAAATAGCTTTGGAAATGAAGCTAAACATAAGCACCACATATCACCCCCAGACGGATGGGAAAACTGTGAGAGCAAATCAAGTGTTGGAAGGTCTTCTGAGAGCTTGTACCTTAGATATTGGAGGATCACGGGAAAATTATCTTCATCTTGTTGAGTTCTACAACAACAGCTATCAGGCTAGTATTGGCATGGCCCCATATGAAACTTTGTATGGTCGTCCATGTTGATCCCCATCATGTTCGATTGAGACCAGGGATCGATTAGTACTAGGTCCTGAGATGATTAGAGAAGCTTCAAAAAATATCGACATGATCAGAAAGAAGATGAAAGAAGCCCAGAGTAGGCAGAGAGCTATGCTGATCGAAGGTGAAATCTAGAGTTCTCAGTTGGAGATTATGTATTCTTGAAGGTTTCATCAATGAGAGGAGTGGTAAGATTTGGTCGAGCAGGGAAGTTAGCACCTCGATTTATTAGACCTTTTCCCATTCTCGAGCGAATTGGCCCATTGGCTTATTGTCTGGAATTACCCAAAAGGTTGTTTGGTGTGCACAATGTCTTTCACGTATCTCACTTACGAAAATATGTGCATGATCCAGAGCAAACTATAGAAACAGCTGCCCAAGAAGATTTAGAAGTTGAAACTAATTTGGCAGTTATCAAGCGACCAATGCGAATCATAGATCACGATGAGAAGCGATTAAGGAGGAAGGTTGTAAGATTGGTTAAAGTCCAATGGAGTGGTGATGCAGCAAACTGCACATGGGAAATAGAAGATAGAATGCGGGAAGCATATCCTGAGTTTGGATTGATACATAGTTATATGTTGTATCAATGTAGTGTACTCACTGACCTATGGTGTAGTCACTTGCCATATCCTATATATATACACACCATCTTGATATATATATTTCGAGTTATCTTCTTCTCATCCTTAATTTTGAGGATGAAATTCTTTTAAGGGGGAAGTATGTAACGATATGAATTTTTGATCACTTTAGTTAAGAATATTTAATTAAATATTCAAATATGGATTATTTTCAACAAATAATCAAGTTTTGTGAAATGAATGATAATTCATTTTAAATAGTTATAAAGCGATAATAAATTATTTGTAATAGTTTTATGAAGATATATATTTGATTTGAAAATATAAGAAAATTTGTATCGCTTTATCGATATAATAGTGATTTCTGTAAATATTTGTTAATATTAATTTATATGGTTTTATAATTCAAATAAGATCATTTACTTAATTAATAATGATGAGAAATTTATTTACAAATTTTGTGTACAAATATATGTATATTAGCTAAGAAGGTGACCGAGAATCGAAATCGGAATTTGTAGTGGTTCAACATGTAGAAGTTGTGCAACGTTGTGGACTATGTATGACATACAAATGCGCATATACATGTACACATACATGAAGACATTCATGCACATGGATATAAACATATATACATATACATTTTACTATAAAATAACCAAAAATATTAAGATATTTTATTCACTTTCCTTAACCCTTAAGCATCCCAAAGTGAAAAATGCTGTGAGATTGCCCACTATCTTTATGATTGCAAGTTGTTAAATATGTTGTGAGATTCTATTATTGTTTTGTCTCTTATCTTTATTTTCGTTTACCCCATGATAATCTGACTCTCTGGCACTTGGATTTGCGACACATGAATACCGAGGATGTATTAGTGTCGATTTCTAAGAATCGAGGAGGCAAGTCATCACAATGTTGCTATTGGTGGTGGTGCTCCAGTGCAATCACCCAAAACCAATTTCGCTAAGTTGAACAAAGGCTTTGCTAGTCCAGGAGGCAACCTGTTCCAAGGAACGTAGTCGACGATGAAAGTGCAACATTAGCTTGACACCTACAAAAAGATTTTCGATGACTTAGAGCTGAATGTGCTATGAAAAGGCGATTGGCTTCCCGACAGCTTCAAGGGCAAGCCATGAGTTGGTGAATGCTGTGAAGGACGCTACTCACAAAGACAAGTACATATGGGACTAGTCCAAAGCCAAATTCAAAAAAAAGTTTGTTCCCGCAGCCCAAAAGTCAGTCTTGTTTCGTAAGTTTGCGAACCTGAAGCAAGGAGACTCGTCTGCCTCCAAATATGTTGCTGAGTTTGATGCCTTGTCAAATTATGGTATGTCCTTCATAGACACTCCATTAAAGAAGAACGAGAAGTTCATCATTGGCTTGAATCATTACTTTGGAGAGAGGCTCATGGGTTACACTGATAAGACTTTTGAGATGATGATCGAGAAGGCTTTGACGCATGAGAGTCTGTATCTGAAGCCAAAGACTACTATTCCTAATGAAGAGCCGAAGCCGCAATTGGACAAGGGAGGCAAGAAGAAGTGGAATAGCAAGACGAGGAAGCAATTCCAAGGTAAGGATGGCTAGAAAAAAAGCAAAGCTACGGTATTTTGCTACCAATGTCGTGATAGAAGTCATTATAGTAGAGAGTGCAAAGCAGAGGGGAAGAAATGCTATAATTGTAACAAGCTTGGGCATATTCAGAAGGACTGTCTAGAGCCACTAAAGCAGAAGTAGATGGTGAAAGCATATTCTCTAGACGCCGTCCTGACTTCGTCAAGTGCTTCTCGACGAAAGAGAAGGGGAAGAGCGTCATTATTCAAGCTATGTTCCATATATGAGGTCCTCATAGATATTTTGTTTAATATTGAGGCTTCACATTCCTTTATATCTACTGATTTGGTAAATAGATTAGGATCAAGACCCAAAATTATTGATCGACCTTTAATTGTGATGAACCCTTTTGGAGGTTCTACTAGCATGTGTATGGTTTGTCGTGGTTTAGTCTTATCGAGTTATGGATGTTCTCTTGATTGCGGTTACTTTATTTTCGGTCTCATTGGGTTTAGTATTATATTGGCTATGGACTGGCTTCATAGATGTAGGGTGATGATGGATTGTGAGAGGTCATTGTTAACATAAGGATAGATAATGGACGGAAGGTAGTATTGGACTGCCTACTAGATGATGACTTGATGGTTGGTTTTCTATATTCACTTGATATCCCACACGATGAGCTGTCATTAGTGCATATTGCTAGGGATTATCCGAATGCCTTTGAGGAGGATGGCAGCTAGAGACCAGTGGGAGCTCGAGGTGCGGATGAATGACCTATTGTGACGAGGGTTCATTCATAGGAGTATTTCTAAGTAGGGAGTGCCCAAATTATTCACTATGATGGCAGATCATTCCCTTAGACTGTGTGCTGATTACCATGAGCTGAATAAAGTGACAAGGAAGACAGATATCCACTTCCACGTATTTAGGACTTGTTTGATCAACTTCATGGCGCTAGATTATTTTCTCGGTTGGATCTTGCAACGGGATTCCACCAACTGAGAGTAGCGAAAAAGAGTATGTTGACTACAGTGTTTCGTACACCGTCGGGTTTCTATAAGTGGTTAGTTATGCGGTTCGGGCTAACCAATGCGCCGACATACTATGTTGATCTCATAAACCGTGTCTTCAGGGGTTAACTAAATAAATTTGTGCTTGTGTTCATCGATGATATTCTCATCTACTCACAGATAGAAGAAGAACACAAGACATAATTGAGGATCGTGCTTGACGTGTTGAGAGAGCACCGATTGAAAGCAAATTTTTCAAAGTGTCACTTCTGGAGGAGGGAAGTGAGATTCTTGGGTCACGTTGTTTTTAAGCCAGGCATTGTCGTAGATCCTGTAAAAGACGCAGCAATTCAAGATTGGACTAGACCCAAAAATGCTACGGGACGTTAGAAGTTTCTTGGGGTTAGCTGGATATTATAGATGATTCATCCAGGACTTCTCTAAAGTAGTTGCATCGTTGAATTAGTTGATGCAAAAGAATCAGACTTTTACTTGGGATGTAAGATGTGAACGTGCATTCGTGAGTCTAAAAGAGAAGTTGACGAGTGCACTAGTATTAACCATTCCGAGCGGGAATAAAGAGATGACGATATATACTGATGCTTGTTGTGCCGGATTGGGCATGGTATTAATGCAGAGAGGCAAAGTTGTTGCATATGCTAGTCGACAACTAATTCCACATGAGTGGAAATACCCGACCAATGATTTAGAGTTACCGGTGATTGTGTTTGCGCTGAATATTTGGAGGCACTATCTTTTAGGAGAGAGGTTCAAGTTGTTCACCGACCATAAATCGTTGAAGTACCTCTTTTCACAGAAGGATTTTAACCTTCGTCGGCAGCGATGGCTAGAGTTCCTAACTTCCTATGACTTTGACACTGCATATACACCAAGAAAAGGGAATGCAGTTGCCGATGCATTGGGTAGAAGACATGCCAGCTTGAGAGCTATGTTCCTAGAGTGGATGCAGTTAGAGTATATTGGTGGTTATGATTACCGACCAAGACGCAAGCTAGAGCCAGAAATATTGGCGAGCTTGACTAGTAGGCCTACTCTGATCAAGCGAATTGATACTATTTAGAGGCATGATGCCTGATTAGTTGAGATCATTGCTAAGATGGAAGATGGAGTATAGTCTAAATAGATAAGATAGTACAAACTTGACTGAGATAGTTGGCTCCATAAAGATGGGAGATTGTTTGCTCCTGATGTCGATGGATTGAGGGATAAGGTGCTGTGAGGGTGTCATCATTCAAGATTGACTGTCCATCCCGGTGGTAATAAGATGTACCACAATATAAAGCAGACCTGTTATTGGGAATGAATGAAGAAAGACGTTGGGACATTCATTTATAAATGCTGAACTGTCAGTTGGTTAAGGTAGAGAAGATGAAGACTAGTGATTTGATTCAACCGCTAGAAGTTCCTTTGTGGAAGTAGGAACAAGTTTCGATGGATTTTATTAATGGACCGCTGAGGACTTGAGCAGCGTATGACAACATTTGGGTGATAGTCGATCAATTGACCAAGAGCGCCAGTTAAGGCATGTAGAATAACATCTAAACTAGTCAAATTATATGTGAAATGGATAATACGATTCCATTGTGTGCTGAAGAGCATTGTGAGTGACCAAGACTGGTTGTTCACTAGTATGTTTTGGAAGAGCTTACAGAAGGCGTCAGGAATTGAGTTGCACCTCATCATAGCTTATCACCATCAAACTAATAGCCAAACCAAGAGAGTGAATCGTATATTAAAGGATCTCTTGTGGGCTTGAATACTCATGGGATGATCACTTACATTTCATTGAATTCGCAGACAATAACGGTTATTAGTCCAACATCGGTATGACACCATTCAAGGCATTATATAGCTGACCGTGCAATCCACTTCATGTTGGTGGAAAGTGGGTGAAAAACTGATAATTGGCCAGATATGACTAGAGAAACCTTGGAGAAGATCGAGATCATTCGCTAATGAATTAAAGCTGCTCAAGACAGACAAAAGAGCTATGCTAATAAGAGACATAGAGATCTAGAGTTCTTTATCGATGATATGGTATTTGTCAAGGTCTCTCCATTGAAGAATGTAATTCGGTTCGGTAGTAAAGGGAAGTTGGCACCGAGATTTTTAGGTCCTTTCTTAATACTAGAGAGGATTAGGAACCTTGCCTACAGAGTCGACTTGCCATCTGCCCATGCAATGCGATGAGTGGGAAGAAGAAAAAATCAAATAACTTGGATAAAAGCTAATACCATCCATCTGTGCAGTACATATCAAATTGGAAATTTGGACGAAGTTCATAACTGTTCTTTGGGTTCAACAACTCTATGTTGGGTGCGTAGACTTGGTCTTGTGAGTAGAGCAGAAGTCAAACAAGTTATGGGTTTTCTAGAAATGTTGGAATCATGGACATATGAGCATTTTATTTATTTGCATCCATCAACTATAATTTACAATTAGACTTCACCAAGAGCGGCCTCAGCCCTACAAATTTAAAAAATATTTGAACAATAAGCTTACAATGACATAAATATTTAAAAACTAAAATATATGAAAAGGAGAATGTTAACCCATTCGAAGTATAATTTCCAAAATGCATGAAAATATAAATCCATGTACAAACAATATGATCCTTCCACATATCTTGCCAAGCTACATGAACATAATTTATTAACTTGGGATATTGTTCATACTTCACATGCATGCAGATCTATTAAATTCAAGTTAAAGACACCAATGTTTTTCGAACAACAAAAATTGTTCAATCTTGAAAAAACCGATTTAACCTTTTTCTTCATATTTTTGACTTTTCTTTGTATAAATGCAAGAATATTATTCTTAATATGCACTTATATAGAATATGGTCCACTTGAAGAAAAAATTATTAATGCCATTCATCAAAGCTATTTCTCGATCCGTAACAATAACACTTGGCATTTTAAGATCACTGTCAAGCATTACCAACTACAAATGCTTTAAAGCCTATATATAATAATTCTCACATTCGGATACAAGATAATCCATAAAAATGCAAAAAGTCTAGTTTGTAGATGTGGCACCAACAATTTCTAACATTCGCATTTATATTTATTTGTTCCTAAGTGCAGTCCATGAAAATAAAATATGGAAATGTTCACCATGAAAATAAAATGTGGAAATGTTCACAATATATTTGTACTTACAGGATGAGCCTAAAATATATCAGTAATTATGTCACACTATCCAAAGTACTACGATGACCACTCATAATATCCATTTGCTTTGAACTTTCTTAAAAGGTATTGTATTTGTGAAAGTCCAGCTCGATCGATTATTTTTTGTTTGCACAAAACATTGGAAACTATCGTTATTATCATACAATTGGATGAATCATTATTTTAACGTGTGTAAAATAGCTCTTGGTTTCATCAAAATTTTATGCATCTCAATAGCTTTTTTCCTTTTATTGTTAACTTACCAAAAAAAGAGTGTCCCTCTCTACTATTGTATGTGTCAAAATTGGCCACCAACACCCAGTCATATGAAAGCACCAATATCTAATCCAATCACAGAAATATAAAGAGAAATAAATGAAAACAATCAGAAAGCAAGCAAATAGAGACACAATTTATAGTGGTTCGGCTAACTCCGGCCTACGTCCACTCCAAAGATTTTCCTTTAATTAGTTTATACTGCTGATTACAGTTACAAATCCATGAAATTCAAGAATAAAATTAGCAGAGTATCGCCTAGGTAGAAAATGAAGTTAAGCAGGTAGCAGAAGCCCCTTTTTCTGACGCAATACCTCCTGTATTTATAGGGAAAGACGTGCACAAATCGGGTTGAATTTTCAGCAGACGAACCTCTATGCCATGACGGTGCCACCCAAGGATTTTCAGTCCCATAGAGGCCCACAATAGGGATAGGTACCGATCCCCGATCCTTATTTGAGGTCCAAATACTGTGCGATCCTCTGAAAGGTTCCCCATGATGTTAGTTACTTACCCTCCAAATTTCATGTCATTTTGACTTACGGTTTGTGAGATATTGTGTTAATCATGAAGTGGTGTTGCATATATTTTGATTTCAACCGATCCCTTTGGAGGGATACGAGCCGATCCCTCCAAACTCCTCTAAATGACATGCGATCCCTATGGGAGCTTCTCCATGTTATATTATGTATAGCCTCCAAGTTTCATGCCAATTGGATTAGTAGAACTTGAGTTATTGATCAATCTTTGTTGCAATATGGTGTGGAGGCTGATTATAGCCGATCCTTATGGAGGGATAGGGGTCGATCCCTCTAACTTACTCCAAATGATGTGCAATCCTTATGGGATGTTCCATATGTTGTAGTTAGCTTATGCTCCAAGTTTTATGTCAATTGGATCAGTAGGTATTGAGATATTGACCAATCACTGTCGGAATTGAATATAATGGATTCCTGTAAGGGAAGAGTACTGATCCCTATGGAGGGATCGGTATTGATCCCTTCAAGTTGCATGTTTTGGGATGTGATCCCTAGGGTGAACTCCTTACGGTCCCCTCTTCCTATTTCTTGAGTTTCACTTTGACCCTCTTATGGTTGTTGAGTTATTAATTATTTTCTATCGACATACACTTGCACCCTGAAACATGCCGATCCCTAAGATGGAAGTTGATTTTTTGCCAATCCCTCCTATGTGCTGAACCATATTCCATACTTCGAACATTCTGCCTCTCATACTGTCAATTCCATTCAATCTCGACTTCATATTATTATCTGCACTTGACTTCTAGGCCCCACAATCGTCACTTTGGACTCATCGTCCTTGATAATCGTGAAGTCTGCTGGGTTAAATCCGCCTGTATATTGCCTTGGAAAAAGGTGGGTTATCAACTTATAAGTGCATAATGATTGTGCATGACACATTGTACATCTAGTCTCCACTTATTGCGGTAGGAAGCTTAACACCTTTCAATCGAAATGGACAAATTACATTTTTTGTTCCGGTTAATCTAGGATTATTAATTTTTATCCTTTATACTCTTTGTATACTCCACTTCGTCCACAACCATAAAAATTTCTTGGATTTTTATCTATGCAATTAATATCAGACTTCAAAAAAACTATAATGAATCCAACTCTTCTAGCGGTGCAATCGATCTACTCTTTCATTTTTCTCTATTAGGAAATATATGTATATCATTGAAATAGAATTAAATTATTTATATAAGTATATAATCCAAAATTAAATTACTTAGAACACATATATCATAAGTAGTAAACACGTTGGTATAGTCCAAGATAATTTCTTTATCTTTTTTTTCATCCAAGAATGAAATCTAAAAGAGTAAAATTTAGTTAGAGTTTAATATAGTAAAAAAGATAAGAAAATTTTGTGATGTATTACACTACATTTTATCAATCCAAGTGTAAACTAGATTAGATTTACTAACAATCCAAGCTAGACATAGGCTTGCTTGCTATCAAATCCTAGTTACTTTGAATAAACCATAGAAAATATACGTTGAACTTCAACAAATTAAACGTGATTTGAAATACTTGAGGTTCAATTTCATTATCTTCTTCAAAATCACTATCTTCTTCTAATAAATCATCTTCTTCAAATATTTTATCATCATGTTCATCCATGATTACAGTAAAAGAAAAAGAGAAGAAAAATGAGAGAATATGGAAAGATATAAATCATATTAAACCAAATAATTATATGGGTGAGTTAGTCAATTATTTTCAAATCTTTATAATAGGATGGGAAAGGAAAAATATGGTGTGTTAATAGACTTGGCCTTGCGCATTTCATATGTAATAAACTCATTACTTTGAAATTTTGAATAATACGATTTTTATATTTCTTTTCCAATTTTATGTTCTTTGTTTTCCTTTCGCTTCCAAATCACAAAAATAAGTTTTTCTTGTATTTACTTTTAATTTTAGTTTTTAAAATTTACCTATTTTTATTTTTCTAGAGCACTTATTTTATTTATTTATTAACATGTGTTATTCTTTGTTCACCTCAATTAGTTTGATCCTAAAGTTATGTTACCTAAAGCTAGTTGTGAATCAATATCCTAATACAAATACTTATTTAGATTGGGAAAAATTAAAGCATCAAATTATTTATATAGGATATCGATAATAAATGGAGTAACAATGAGAAACTAACTTCTTGACAACTATAATACAAATCACTAAAAATTTAAAAAATAGCAAAGGGTTTGTGTTAGAAATATCGGTCATTAAATTTCTAAGCAAACAAACTTATTTATCATGTATTTTAACATTCAAATCATGTCAAAATTACACTGTAGAGACTCATAACATAAATTAACTTAACTAAAATAAGGATAAAAAAGTCTAATCCTTTACACAAAATTGCGATTTTTGAAATTGATACGATGCCGTAATGTTTCCTTCTGATTTCTTTAGTGAACAGGGATCTTGGAAATTATGAATTTGTGAGATTTTTGAGAATTATGATTTTGAAACAAAGGAATTATGAACTAAAGGAAAGGAGAATGAATTGGTGTTGCTCTTCCTTGTGTTTGTCGTCTACATACTATTATTTCTTTACAATGTTTTTTCTTCATTTTCCATCTACCATAATTTTTTACACATATTTTTTTTAATTTTTTGAATCTTGATGCCCCAATTTGAAGTAAGCACAAACCATGGGCTTACTGTTTTTGCCCAAGGGCCAACAATGCATGAATAAATTTTCTCTCTATTTGACTTTCTTTAGTCTATTATTTATGAATTGGTTTCGATTAGACAAAAATTAATCTCAGATGGTACAGTTGTAAATTAATCCTCATTTGATTTTGGTTATTCAACAATATCCAATGTTAAGCATTTTGATTATTATATTTTATCACGCGAGCTTCCTTTGTAAGTTATATATAACTAGTATTAATCCATGCTTTTCACACGACACAATAAATTATGGAAAATGATAATTTGGATGTTATTATGATAGCTCTAATAGGAATTCCAATAAAAAACTCTGAAAATTTTAGTAATCATAGTATTTTGTTGCCTCGAGAATGTAGCATGAAATAAACATTAAATATTAATACTCTGAGATTTAAAATATGAAATTATTTTTCTTTATAATCCAAACTTGAAACGACAAATCCCATGATGTATTCATTATTATAAAAAAGAGATACAAATGCTATATAGGATAATATTTGTATTATAGGCACCGCATCATAAAATTTATTGACCATTCACTAAACAATAATACCTTAATAACACTATGCATTTATAACAACATTTGTAAACCAAAATTAGTTGAACATCTTAGTTATTTCCCAAAAGTTATGAACTTTATAGCTACAATAATTTTCAATATTTGTATCTTCTACGCATTCATTAGAGATCTATGCAAAGAAGTTATAAGTATGATAAATTTATCGATGTTCATGTGTTCCTTCCATGATATTCTATCCATGTAACTCTCGATTTATAAATGGAAATAGCGAAACGAAGTTGTAAAAGATACCCACTTGAATTATTATTCGATGGCCTACATATAGGCTTTTGAGCCTTACTACGAACATGATGAATTATTGAATAATATGGAATTATGAGAGCCGAAAGATTACATCAACAATTTATGAAAGAAACAAATAGTTTGAATGTGGTTTGAAAGTGTTATTCACATATAATATTTAAGATGATATAATATAATTTTATTTGTTAAATAACAATCGATATAATTAAGGACTAATTACTCAAGCAGCAAGTGGTAAGGCGCTCTAGACTGAAGTTCTAGAGGTCTTTGGTTCAAAGTCTAAAGACATAAAAATGAGAGCTCCATTTGAATAAAGCACCACCCTTATTTCAAAAAAACCCAATGGATATTTTTAACCAGGTTTTTAACCAAGAAAAATTCAACCAAAAGTAGAAGGCCAAGAAGAAGACCGCTTAGAAGAAGTAGAAAATCAAACTCAAGGAAAATCATCGACTTTGGAGCTAAGGAAAGTTGTCGGTCTCGTTCCTTGGAGCTTTTTCCTCCTACTTTGGGACTACAAACTCCATACACTTCATACTCTACTCCAACCTCTCATGGTCAAATGCTTTTCTTAGAGTTTAGATCAATAATTCTCAGGATTGATGAGAAGGAAGCAAAGAAAGCAGGATGTCCAAGTATTATCAAGTGAATCACCAGAATCAATTCAAAATCTATGGAAGAAAGCTTGAAACACATCGAATAGAAGATAGAAGAGTGAGGGAAGTGCAAAAGTTATTTTGCACAAGTCAATTCCTGTCGGTATAGAGAGCTCTCTCTCTCGGTACCGAGAGGTCTTTATGACCTCTAGGCCCCACATGATCACTTCTATAACATTGGGCTTCCATCTGGACTTCAATGCAAGCGGGCTTCCATCACATGTTTCTCTATAAATATCAACCCTACTACAAATCAAGAAGGATCTTGGGCTGATCTTCACTTTGCTTCTTCATCATCTCCTATCTTCCTCATTCAATAGTCATCTAGAAGGCTACCGTTAGTAGTTCTAAGCAATAGGACATGTCAAACCCTTGTACTAGCGACTTCTATTCTCTATAATTGGTAATCAATAAAACTATAAAGTGGACGTAGGCCAGAATTTCCAAACCATTATAAGTACGTCTTGCTGTTCTTTTCCTGTTATTTTCCTATTATCTGCTAGATCTAGGTCTTACGGGTTCCCTACAACATATCTTTGGGTGTTAATCCAATTTTAGCGTCAACATTCTGATGCTTTCACTGAGAATCTGAATCTAGGCTTAGATCTAGCTTTCTACTTTAGATTGGAGAGATCCAAAAGTTAGATCCAAAAACTTGCTTGAAGAACTTGAAGGATTGCTAATAGAAAGCCATGGCACTAAGGAGATCTGGAAGGTCCTCAGGAGCTATGGCCGAAGGTGATGAAAGGAATGCTCACCAAGTTGAAGTTAATAATCAACAGACAATTCCAGGATCCTCTGCTTAACAAGAAATATTTATCTGAGGGAGCTTGATAAAATGCTATAGGAGTTGAACCAAAAAATGGTAGATAGCAAGAAAACTTTGATGGATAAGATGGATGCTTTGCTAACCTTGTAACCGCCAAGAACCAGAAGAACTTGAAGGGAAACTTAACCTAAGATAGGACAAGAGATTCCTCTATTTTTTGCCAAAACAGAAGAGATGTAAAGCAAAAATAGAAGATGGGAAACTCTGGAGCAGTTGAAGGGCTTGCATGAGGAAGTAAAAGTCTTCTGCCCATAATAAAACCAACCAGTACTGAAAGAATTTCTCTTGGTACCAATAGGAATTTACGAGTGCATGGTGTCCAGGAAGTGGATGCAATGATATATTCTAATGAGGAGGTGAACTTGCAGCTTGATGATGATGCTTTGGAGTTGGATGTTGATGTTAATGAAGTTGGAGTTCAGACTGCTGCAGCACAACCAACCGCACACCCATAAAATACCGAAGGAATGATTCTCCCAAAGAAAGGAGGAACTAGATGTCAACTGCCAAACCAAGACTGTTTATGAAGCCAAACGCTCGGCATAACCCCCGATAGTCGACTTTTGGATTGCTATGCTAGTTAGGAGTGCATAGCTGATATGGTTAAATGGTTGGTGGAGGAAAGTAGAGGCAAAAAGAATGAAGACTGGGGCTCCGCACCAAGTAGAACTCCATTTACTAAAATTATTCTGAGGGAAGAATACCCTAGAAAGTTCACGATGCCAACGATGCCATCATAAAACAGAACTACCGACCCTAGACAACACTTACTCAAGCATGAATGGCATATGGATGAAGCAAGAGCTACAAATGTCGTTTGTAGCAAATGCTTTCCCATTTTTTAGAAGGAGTTTCCTCGATGTGGTTCACTAGGCTCACGCCAAAGTCCATATCTACTTTGATGAATTGGCTAAGAAGTTTCTTGAGTAGTTTAGGCTCCACACTGCCCGATCAAAGGACATGATGTCCCTATCTGGCTTGTCACAAGGACCTATGGAGTCAATAAAGGATTTCTTGAATGATTCAACATTGCTGTTATGGAGGTTAAAAATCCGAAGGAGGATCATGTATTCATGGCATTGGTCTTTGGCATTCACCCAGACATGGATTTTGGTAGGTGGCTGAAGATAAAACAACCAACTACTATAGATGAATTCCATCGAAAGGCAAACCAGTTTCTACGATTAGAAGAAGCAAGCTTGGTTGAAGGAAACGTCAGCGATGGACAGTCGAAAGAGGTAATTCAAAGCAATGTGGTGGTTAAATAGGATGGGAAAACTCTGGTGGAGTTGCAGGAAATGCAGGAGATTCTAAAAACCAGAAGAAATGAAATCAAGACCCCGACGGCAGGCATAACGATAACAAGAAACATCCGAGGAATTTGAGAACGGAATATTACAGTCCTTATAATGATACGCTAAAGAATATTTATAGTGCTACTCAAGGAACAAAGCAGTATAAGAAACTGGTTCATAGGGAAGTAATGGTGCATCAAAAGAGATCTAGAAAGTACTATCGCTTTCACGAAATGCATGGGCATAACATCAACGAATTCCATCACTTGAAGGACTTGATTGAGAAGCTGATATGGAAGAATAGGCTCCAGCAGTACGTGAAGCAACTGTAAAACTCTGACTACACCGTCATACCCCAATCAGCTCAAGGAAAACCACCTGGACCCAGTGGAGAGGGGCCTGAGAGTAAGGTTAGAGGACTAGTGATTAATACAATAATAGGAAGACCTCATCCAACGGAGAGAAGTTGGGGTAAGATGGAAGGATATGTGAGTTTATTGTATTACACACCATAGGAATGTTGCTACGTCATCAAAGAAGGAGTTCCAAATAAACAACAAAAGTTGATAACAGATGACATTGTGTTTAGAAACTAAGATTCTGATGGAGTGGGGCGCTAACCCTCGATCCCATGGCGGTAACAGTTGGAATTGGACCAGCAGTTGTGCGTCGAGTTTTGCTGGATAACAAAAGCTCAGTTAACATTCTATTCAGAAAGATTTTCAAATGAAAACCAGTATGAAGGATGTGACTGCCTACAAGACCAAGATTTAGGGATTTACGGGTGAAGCTAAATAGCCGATTAGGACGGTCGACTTGCCCATTAAGCTTGGTGAAGGAGAACGTAGGGCGATGCACATTCAAACATTTGTTATTATCCATGAGTACTCAATATACAATGCTTTCTTGGACCGACCGACCCTAGCCGATTTCAGGATTTCTTTGGCTCCATGGTGTTTAATGGTGAAGTTCCCAACGGAGAATGGAGTTGGAGTGGTGCGAGGGGACCAAAGCGCAGCAAGATAATGCTATGTTATAGAACTATAAGAAGCTAAACGTCGGGAGAAAGGAAAGAATATGGGGAAGACTCTCTATATTCAGGAACTGCAAGCATAGAAATTGCATAACAGCTCCTGGCTCGAGGACCATAACTGATTTGAAAAGTCTATGGATCCCTAAAAGAAGTCAAGGGAAGTACAGGCAGCATTGGTGGAGCTAACAGTGAGTGTCCCTGTTGATATGGATGACCCAACTCGAATATTAAAGATTGGTTCTTAGCTTGGAATTGGATTACGTAAGGAATTGATTAATTCCCTTCGAGGGAATTTGGACGTGTTTGCTTGTAAACATGCCGATATGTGCGGGATATTGTTGAAGAAAGCGTGTCACGCACTAAACATTGATCCCAAGTTTACACCGGTGAAATAGAAGAGGCGCAGCCTAGATCTATAATGATCCATTGCAGTAAAGGAAGAAGTGGATAAGTTATTAACCAACAAAGCTTTGTACCCTTAATGGGTATCTAACCTCATTTTTGAAAGTGGTGAACATGCATCGATTACTCGGATCTAAACAAAGCTTGCCTAAAGGACAGTTTTTCTTTGCCCAGAATTGACCAGGTTGTCGATAGAACAACGGGGCATGAATTGCTCTCATTTGTGGATGATTATTCAGGATACAGTCAGATCATGATGCATAAGCTAGATCAGGAGAATACTAGTCTTATCATGGATTTGGGATTGTACTAATATCGGGTAATGCCATTCGATTTGAAGAATCCCAGAGCTACATACCAATGATTGGTACATACGATGTTCGAGAATCAAATTGGGTGGAAGATGGAGGTACATGTGGATGATATACTTATGAAGTCATAGGTGTCTCGAAATCATTTGGATGATATCTAAGAGATGTTCGAGATTCTACGAAAATATGGGATGAAGTTAAATCAGTTAAAATGTTCTTTAGAAGTAGCATCCGGGTAGTTTCTGGAATTTATCATCAATGCACGAGGCATCGAGGGCAATCCAAAGCGGATTGCTGCCCTGAGGAATGTAACTCCCCCAACCATGAAGAAATAACTTTAGAGCTTGAATGGAAAGACCGCTGCTTTGAGTCGATTCATCTCAAAGGCGGCAGATAAGTGAATACCTGTTAACCTGCTTTTTAGCCAAGCAGATTTCAACCAGAATTTGACGGTTAAGGCAAAGGCAAAACTACTTGAAAACTTGAAAGTACACTTAGAAGAAATAGAGAAACATCTGGGAGAAATTTAAATGGAAATGCGACTAAGGAGATAACTCAGATATGATATAATTCATTATAATCTGGAGATAAGACAACTAATAACAAAATATAAAGTGGACATTGGCTAAAGATTGCAAACTACTATAAAAATTCTTGTATCTCCTTTTACTTTCCAACTAATTTTTTATTGTCTAATTTGGATCTTTACATTTTGGTGCTTTCATCTGATATCCTTGGGTATTGATCCATTGTTGGCGTCAACAATACCTTTTTCGACGCCCTCAACAAAGGTAAAAAGAACCCTGAACGAAACCAAGATTGGTAGAATGCCTTTAAGGAGTTATTAAAGCACTTGAAAATGCCACCGGTCTTAATCCAAACCACTGGATGTGGAGGAGTTATTCGTTTATCTGATAGTGTCTGCTCATGCACTAAGTGTAGCATCAGTGCATAAGGAGGCGAGGATTTAGAGATTGGTGTATTACATCAACAAGTGGTTCACTGGAGCTGAAAAGAGCTACCCAAAGCTAGAGAAACTCGCATATTGCTTATTGATTGCATCAGGGAAGTTACGACCGTACTTTCAGGCTCATCTAATCAAAGTACTAATGGACCAGCCTTTGAAATAGGTATTATGCTAACCCATGACCTCGGGGAGGTTACTAAAATGGAATATCGAGTTGAGTCAGTACGACATCACTTACCATCCAAAGAGAGCGATAAATGAACAGGCATTAGCAGACTTCATCGCTGAATTTACCGTGCGGGATGGTGAGGAAGAGGAGGAGGATGATGCAGTTGCATCTTCTCCTTGGAAATTATTTATCGGGGTGTTTTAATGAATTTAGCTCGGGAGCAGGAGTAGTGTTTGAAATGACAGAAGGAAGATCGATTTGCTGCACCCTAAAATTGGAATTCCATGCTACTAATAACGAAGCCGAGTACCATCCGCTGATAGCAGGATTGAAAATAGCGAAGGAACTGGCGACAAAGATGTTGCACATATTCAGCGACTCGCAACTGGTTGTTTGCCAAATTAGGAAGGAATATCAGGCCAAGGGCACGAGATTAGTCCCTTACTTATCGAAGGCACTGGAGCTGCTTTAAGATCTAGAGCATTACATGATAACTCACATTCCCAAAGAGGAGAACATGAAGTCTGATTCACTAGCTAAGCTAGCTAGCTCTGGAGAAGTGCAATTGATGGGACTAGTTCTGGTGGAGATTTTGATGGCTCCAAGCATTGATCAAATGGATGTTGATTGGATTTTGGGGACAATGGAGGAAGCAAAATCATGGATCACTCCTATCAAGGATTATTTTCTTAGGGGAATACTCCCTAGAGATAGGTGCGAGCGGAAGAAACTCCTTCGAAAAGCGCCACGATTTGTGATACAAGATATAATACTATACAAGAGAGGATTCTCTACGCTCTTGCTCTGGTGTGTAACCAAGGATGAAGCTAGGAAGATCCTCATGGAAGTCCATGAAGGCTTCTATGGTGATCACACTAGGGGGCAAACTCTAGCAAAGAAAGTGCTCCGATACAGATACTTATGGCCGACAGAAAACCAAGATGCTGCCGACTACACCAAATGGTGGGACCGATGTTAGAGATTTGCGAAGATTTCGATAGCTCCATCATTTGACCTTAGCAGATGGTCAGCCCGTGGCCGTTTGCTATTTGGAGAATTGACCTCATTGGTGTGCTACCAATAGTGAAAGGAGGAGAAAATATGCTATCCTTGCAGTGGATTGCTTTACGAATTGGGCTAAAGTGGAACCGCTTGCCACAATTACAACTAAAAAGGTAATTAAATTTTTAATAAGATCGTTACGGATAATGGAACTCAGTTCAAAAGTGCCGAGTTTAAGGACTTTTACAAGCAATACTGAAACGAAAAGTGCTTCTTTGCAGTGGTGCATCCTTAAGCGAATGGACAAGTGGAAGCAGTGAACAAAATCATCAAATCCACCCTAAAGAAACGACTAATTAGAGCTAAGGGAAATTGGGTTGATGAGCTTCCGCTAGCACTATGCGCTTACAGGACAACACATAAGTGGTGACAAGACACTCGTCGTTCACCTTAGCATATCGTTCATAAGCTATAATCCCAGTGGAAGTAGAAGTCCCATCTCTTCATAGAAGATATTTAAACCAAAGAGAAAATGAGGAACTACCGCTTGAGTCCCTCGACCTAGTCGATGAGAAATGAGAAGAAGCTGAGCTAAGGGTAGCCGCTTACCAGAAAACGGTAGCACGACACTTCAACTTCAAGGTCCGCAACCATACTTTTAAGGTAAGAGATCTCATTCTGAAACGAGTTCTCCCTGGTACGAGGCGCTTGGTTCGAACTGGGAGGGACCCTATGCAGTTGAACAGAAGCTTGGAGGCGGTACTTTCAAGCTAGCAACCATTGACGGAGTCCCATTCCCACGTGCATGGATTACTGACCTGATCCAGCACTATTACATCTAGCTTTCCTTATTTTGTTTCTCGCAATTAGAGGCACTATAAATAGGAATGGCTTGCCATATTTTCTACTTATCAATAAAGTTAGCTTCTTGAACCGATGAAACAGTGTTCTTGTAAGCAATACTCCTATGCCATGTGAATAACAACACCGACCTTATGGGAACCTATGTTTCCTGGAGATAGGCAATGTTGGGAAGGTTAAAACCACCGGGTTGATGGGAAAATCGACCCACAACCTTTTGAGAATCGGTGTTCCCTGGAGATAGGCGACGGTGGGAAGGTCAAAACCCCTAGCTTGACGGGGAAAATCAAACCACAACCTTCTGAGAACCGGTCTTACCCAGAGATAGGTGACATCGAGAAGGTTCGAACCACCTTCTAAGAACCGACGTATCCTGGAGATAGGTGACACCGGAAAGGTCTAAATCACCGGGTCGATGGTGAAAATCGACCCTAAACTTCTGAGAACCGACGTTACCCGGAGATTGCGACATCGGGAAGGTCAACAGCATCAGGTCGATAGGGAAAATCGACCCACTACCTTCTGAGAACCGGTGTTGCTCGAGGATAGGCGATGCTGGGAAGGTCAAAATCGCCGGGTTAACAAGGAAAATCGACCCACAACCTTTTGAGAACCAGTATTGCTCGAAGGTTGGTGACATCGAGAAGGTCAAAACCGTTGGGTTGATGGTAAAAATCGTCCATAACCTTTTAATAACCGATGTTGCCTGAAGATATGTGGTGCCAGGAAGGTCCAAACCACCAAGTTGATGGTGAAAATCGACCCTAACCTTCTGAGAATTGACACTGCCCAAAAATAGGCAACACCAAGAAGGTTTAAACCGCTGGATCGACTGTGAAAATCGACCCTAACCTACCGATATTCGACGTTGCCCGAAAGTAGGAAATGTCAAGGAGAAATTCTTAGGATAAGGCCATTGGTATGCTGGTCTCTAGTTTCTTAACAGTGAACCTAGAATAATTTTTTATGATGGAAGATGATGATGACGCATCTTTACGATACATACATCTAGAATGATATTGGCTGAGGATGTCAATTTGAAAGAAGTCAATTGCAGCCCATAGATTGGCAACATCGAACACACAACGTTAGAATCAAGCGGGAGGTCACTAGTTCCTGGAGATAGGAACTATCTTGCAAACGAGATTTCTGCGACCAAGCGGGACGCGCTCGGTCGGAAAAGGCGGGAATAGTCATAAAAAATCAATTGCTGGAATTATCGAACTTAACTAATCCCAGAGTAGGATTGGGAAGTATACTAGGGACAAGAGGATAAATTACCCATGATGTTTAATCCCTTACAAGTGCCTGAACTATGACACTTGGAATAATTAGCCTTGTGAGCAAAGGCACACACAAATACTAGGTCGAAAAGAACTTAATCGAGCCCGAACGGGACCAGCCGTAGAGTCGGCTAAACAACAGTTCTGTTTTTCCAAACGTAGTATTTTAGCAGTTATAAATAGGGCTAAGTGACAGGATATAACTGAAGCAATAGTAGAAATATTATTTATATGCACAGAGTTATGGTATACAAGCATATTGCATAGAAACAAAAAGTATATAATATATGAAAAAATTGCAGAGCATGCAATTATATTATATACACACGCAGTTGTACATAAACAGGCACGATACATAAAATAAAGACAAGTAAATTGAAGAGAGATTACAACAAAGTTAATATATCATTACCAATCGTTTTATGTATAATCAAACAATGAGGGCCGTATCCCATAAGCTTGGCCAGTTCAAAACAAAAGGACAAAAACACAGACTTGGACTGGACCAATACAAAAGATAGGGTACCGCGCTTACCACCCTTAGGCACTTTTCATTTCTTTCCCTTCCAACCACCTTTATCTCTGGAGGGACGGTTTTGGTGCCTTTTCTTTTCATCTTTAAGTACGATGCTAGAGGAGTATGGCCTTCGGAATGAGTGGACTCTTCGCTAGCAGTAGAATCGGGCTCCCGAGATTTGCCGACAAGGTCATCAGTATGCTTTGGCGACCTGATCTTCAATGCAAGAATCTTGTTTCTCGAGCCTATCGGCTTAGAGGGAGCGGGCAGGGCGACTCTAGGCTCTTGCTTAACTTTTATTTTCTCCATATCTGCCCTTAGTCTTGTAGCCATAGCCTCGTGATCTGTCAGATCTAAAGCATTGATTATCGTTACATCTTCCTCCCGGGACACTGAAATGTCCTCCAAATTCTCCAGGGCGGCTATCTTCTCAGAATTGGGTCCTGGGCCAGAGCTGGAAGCAGGAACTGTTACAGTAAGCCTTACAGAGATGGTGGTAGACACGGTAAAGATGGCTGTAGTTCCTAAGTCATGTGTAGCTAGAGGCGAAGGAGGCAGAGGTTGACATACAAGTTGATAAACAGAATAATAAAGTTTAGATATGGACTCTAGAGAGAACTGAAGTTTCTCGAATACCAGAGAGATAAGAAAAATACATTAGCTTAGGCTTCTTTCCCGGACATCAACTTCAAATTTCCCTTCCTCCGTTATGTGCTCCTTAGTTTGGCCAGTAGAAAAGGGGAATATAGGGCTCATGAATAGAGGTTGCCACAAAAAATGGAATCAAACGAGTGGTTTGAGAGCTAACCCCTGCTGATGCAAGAGAAATCGCTGTCAGCTCTATGGATACTAAAGTGGACATTTTATGCTGACCCGAAGAGCTCTATCTTGCAAGAGCTTTGGCAGAAGCAGCATCACCAGCATTAACAGCCTCTTTAGCTAGCAGGGCCCTTCCAATAGAGAGAAACTATGTATCCACTGCATCGAGGTACACAACTATCAGCTCTTCTTTAAAGCGATTGTCTTCGGCCCACGCAACCCTGTGCAGCACTTCTTCCTAAATGCCTATAAGGGTCTCAGGATAGTCATTCCCTAGCTATCTCATATTTTTCTGCATGACCATGCTGACGTAAAAGTGCAACATATTGGCATCAAGCACGTCATTAGTCCTGGACCACTCTTCCTGAAGCTCTTTAAGCTCTTGTTGAGAAATTACAAGTACAAGATGGTTGATGAATTTTGCAGAAGTCAATTGCTCCATTCCATTGGCGAGTTTCTTTTTCTTTTCATCGAGCTTTTGATTCTCCCTACGAAGCCTAACAAGTTCAGCAGCTTGTTCTGAGATAGTTTGATCCTGAGCTGGAACGATCTCATCTTTTTATGTAAGAGCCTGGGCCTTCTCGTCACCCCTCTTTTTGAACTCCGCACCTTCAGTAATGGAAGCTCTTAACTGGTCTCTAAAGACAAGCTCGGTGTTGGTTTGGGCGTGCTTTATCTCTTCAATCAATTCATCGGCTTGTGTTTTTGCTTTAAGAGCTTATTCCTCCTCTCTCGTGACCTCAAATAGGTCATCCTCCCGACTCTTAATCACTCGCTCGAGATCATCCCTCTCAGACTCGAAAGAGTAGATGTTGGTATAGTTGATCTTATTCATTTCAAAGAGGGTGGCACATAGCTTCTTCCATTAATCCCTTATCGACATGCTTTTGGACACTTTGTAAGTCCTGCTCCACCACCTCTTTTGGGGTATTCGAGATGTCCTAATCAAATTTGATACTATGTAAAAAGAGTTTAGGAAATGCAGCTTGTAGGCATAGGGGTCTAACAGGAAGGGTAAACTTAGTAGAAGAAATGCCCTTGGAGTGAGGGGGAACAACAATAATAAGGGATTGGGAGGCTGGAACCTATTGTAGCAAAGAAGTTTGAGCTTGTGTAAGCAGTGGAACTGCAATTAAAGAAGGCTCACAATGTTCAAAGGATTCCCTTAGGCGTTTGGTAGCGTTCGCTAGACATCTCAATCTTGATCTCTTTCTTCTTTCTCTCCTTCTCTCTCTCCCTATCCTTTTCTCTATCAGCTTATCAAGCTTTATTAGCTTCGTGATCTTTCCTTCTTCACCTCTCCTCTTCAGTTTCGTAAAGATAAGGCGGGTTAGGATTAGGAGTTTGGCCTTTATATGCACTAGCATTGTAGGAGAGCTTCTTGTAGTAGCCATGACCCATGGAACCTAAAAAAAAGGAAAAGATAGTGTAAGAATCGTGACTTCAGAAAACATAAGTTTATGCAAGGATGCATGTGTATTCCTAGTGATGCGTATAGAGCCTATCTCATCCAGAATGTCGCGAATAAAAAAGTCGATCTCGTCGATGTAACTTAAACAGACGAATATGTTTCCAAGGGGCGGGATCAAGGCGAAATCTATACCGAAGGCAATACAGTTTGGTCTCCTGCTGCTTTAGAAGTTTCCATAGCTAAGTGTTCTTGATGGGACAAGCTGGGGAGAGCAAGACTCATATAGGGTGTCTCTTCGAATGATTTGCACTCCCCTTCATTAGCATGGTATTCAGTATCACCCGCTCCCTCTCCGGCATCCTCAACCATATGCTCTTTTCCTTCCCTCCTTCTGAATCCCTTATCTTCTTCCAGAATCGAGGACATCCTAAGATCTTCATCCCTGTTTCTTGGGATAATACTACCATCTTTCTCTTCAAACTCTCTTTCGACGGGTTCATCCAAGTGCACCATGCCGGATTGGACAACGACATCCCCAGGAAGATTCTCATCGGAGCTGCGAGTGAGGATGGAAGAACGTGTACGAGCTCTAGGACCATTGAAAGCAAGTGAGTCGGAAATAGAAAATTTACCAGGGCTCAGCAAACCGCACCGCCGTAAGTTTTCATTTGACAAAAGGAATGTAATGGTGCGATGGTGCATTGTTGGAATCTAACTTCTCGAAGACCCTTGAGTGTAGTCTCGTGCTTCTTGTGGTCATCTTGAGCCACAATGTCTATAAGGAAGTAAATATCAAATTGATGACTTGAGTTAAAGAAATCCAAGTATGGAAGGAAAAGAGGAAAGGAAGCCTACTTCTTGAAAGCTAGACTCTGTTAACGCGGTATAGGCACTATACGAAAAAATACTCTTTTTTGAAGTACAAGCGTTTATTGTGAAGCTTTTCAACGATCTTACATCAAAACCAAGCTTCGATTATCATATGTGATGGAGAATCTTTCCTCTTCTTAAAGTGGAGTAGGTAAGTTAACTCACGAAAATTTGAAGCCCGGTTGAACCGATTCATGAAGAGGATGCAATGATAACTCAGAAGGGCGTATCCGTTTGGATGTATTTGGGATAGAGCCAGCCTAAGTTTCTGGAGAACCATTAGAAGGAAAGGATTAAAAGGTGGGACGAAGCTATTTAAGCACATGTACTGGTTGCAGGTTGCGTATCCTTTAGAGGGGTTGTGTATAAACTCGGCCCTTGTGGGTAGAAGAATGTCACCTTCGAGAATTCCATGCCGATGACAGATATTTTGCATCATTCTGGCCATCAGAATCATAGGAACTTATTTTGGTGGATTATTCAGTATTCTTAGACCTAAGAGCTCATTCAGAAAGGAGGAAGATTCACTACTGGCATAACTGGGACCATCAACCCTTCCGATTCTGATGTAATTGGACAGCTCAGCCCAACAGAGATGGTTGGTGAAGCCTCAGCTATAGACGATCCATCTTTTGAAGGAGTAAAGCTATTCTTATCAAACTTGAATTGTGGTGATCAGTGAGTCATGCTAAAATAGAAAACTTAGCGTTCAACACGGTCAGGTATGTTTTATTTCAGATAATAGACCCATGTGACCAATGTCCGAAATCCAAAGGATGTCGACGTGTGTTGACCAATCAGATTCTGAGCATTGATTGGGGCAAGTGAGAAGTGCTAATCTATGCAGCGTGAGTCATGTGTCCCGTACACGATGAACGGACCATCCTGTGTAGATAGCTTGCTTGTGCTAGAAAAACGAGCTGTGCCGTGCAATGAAATTATATATTAGAACTTACCCGTTATCGATGAATAATCGATAACGGAACCGTTGTCCGGAGCAATGCGGTAGCTTTCTTTTCAGAAATACAGGAAGTGCGGCAAAAGGAAAAGCAGTGCGGTGGAATCATCCAATGTGACCATTCTCGAACATGAACCATCTTATTGCAATTCAAAGACGATGAGAGCATAGCTGTGCATTGACAAGAGTTAACCAAAATCCAAAGAGTTAGACTCGTCTCCAGAATGAGGCATGCACAACCAAGGAAAAAATCAAGTTTACCAAAGATCGAGCGTAAACCAAACTTTGACTATCACCTCTAATAACACTTGACCACGCCACCACTATCTCTATCATCGCCATCTCGTATCAGTCTCCCACCTTAGTAAATTTTCGAATCCAATCGATGCTAGGGTTTGGAGATCTAGAACCTGAATCCTTTCAGTGGTACAAAGGATCATGGCAGCATGGTGCTGATGATAGGAGATGGCTGGAGTAGGTTGGTCAAAGTCGAAGGATGGTCGACGGCAGGTCCAGGAAGTAGGCGGCAAGATGAAGAATCAAAGGAATCAGTGCAAGGAAGTCGGTGCAAATGTCTTGGGGAAAAAAACAAAAGTCACAAAAGGAATGAGTGAAATTTTTTCTAAGTCATGAAAGACTAAGTAGGAGTTCGGGGGAGACTAATCATCTCGGTACCGAGATGAAGCTTTCGGTACCAAGAGGTTCTCACTCCCTAAAATCAAGCAGAATGCACAACAGAGGGAGGAAGCACTTGTCTAGAGCATAGGTCTGATCTCCGTAGTGTAGATCTAATCTTTGGCATAAAGAATTGAATTCTAACTGAACAAAATAGTTGGAGGAATATCTACCAAATGAAAGAAACGTTTCAAAGCAGTACTTGAACAATAACCTAGAATTCAAGAGACAACAATCTGAAACTTGTCTCGAGCCAGAGCAAACTTTTTTCAATGAAAACATACTCTGGGGTATAAATGTTAATCAGGTTTTTAACCAAGAAGCATTCAATTAGAAGTAGAAGGCCAAGACGAAGGCGAAACGACTCAAGAACTAGGAAACACACTTAGAAGAAGTAGATAATCAAACTCAATAAAAACCATCAACTTTAGAGCTAAGGAAAGTTGTCGGTACCTAGAGGTTTCCTCTCAGTGCTAGGAGCTTTTTCCTCCTATTTGGCACTACAAACTCCATATACTTCGTACTCTACTCCAACCTCTCATGGTTAAATGCTTTTCTCAGAGTTTGGATTGGCAATTCTTAGAATTGGTGAGAAGAAAGCAGGACAGTCCTAGTATTATCAAGTGAATCACCAGAAACAACTCAAAATATATGGAAGAAAGCTTGAAACACATCAAATATGAGATAGAAGAGTAAGGGAAGTGCAAAAGTTGACTTTGCACAAGTCAATTCCTGTTGATACCGAGAGCTTTCTCTCGGTACCGAGAGGTCTTTACGGCCTCTGGGCCCCACGTGATCACTTGTATAACTTGGGCTTCCATCTGGACTTCAATGCAAGTGGGGTCCTGCACCTGTGCACCTATTTCTCTATAAATATCAACCCTACTACAATTAAAGAGGATCTTGGTTGATCTTCACTCTGCTTCTTCATCGTCTCCCATCTTCTTCATTCAGTAGTCACATAGAAGGCTACTATTGGCAGTTTTAAGAAATAGGACATGTCAAACCCTTGTACTAGTAACTTCTATTCTCTATAATCAACAAAACTATAAAGTGGACGTAGGCCAGTGATTGCTGAACCATTATAAAAATCTTGCATCTTGCTGTTTTTCTATTATTCTGATATTATCTACTAGATCTAGGTCTTGCAGGTTCCTTACAACATATCTTTAGGTGTTGATCCATTTGTGACATTAGCAGATATATATATATATATAATAGTTCGTTAATAGTGTTCATTTTATTATTCACATTAATTTACACTTTTGATATGAAAAACTTGATTTTAATTCACGATAAAACACAATAAAAAGATTGTTAAAACACATCCAATTATGATAACCAACACAAGTTTACCAAAACTATATAAATTACACTATTGAGCTTATATCCATTTATTTCAACTTAAAACAATAAAAAATGTACAATAATCACTAAAATCCCTCATCAAATTTCTCATTTGCCAACATATTCTAGTTTATTTATTTACAATTAAAACTAAAACTAATCTATTGTGAAATCAATATAAAAAATAAATGTTGAATTCCTTCTCTTCCAACATAATTCTAACTATTGAATAAGTTTATAATTAAGAGGAAAGCCAATATACAACAATATCATTATAAAAAATAATTTCTAAGACCAAAACAACTAATATTTGTCAATTCAAGTTAAGTTTCAACATGTTTTATTGCATCCAAACTTTCATCATAGCCGCATATTGAGAAAACTTAGTAGTAAATAAATTTTAAACAAACATAATTTTTTTTCCTATAATATATAAGTACTTTGAAGAATTTTTCCATCAAAATAAAATCTATAGCTCTATACTGGATGATTTAAAGAGTTACTGATCATTATATTCATTGATGATTAAGAGTATATTTTTCTCTCTTAGTAATTTTACTATATGTGCTTGGCAATATTTTATTTTAACCAATAAACTTTTATTTTGGAAATATAGTACTAGTAGAATAAAAAATGGATCATACTTACTTATTAAAAATAACCACCAAAAAAGTTGTAAGATTTGAAATCAGATTTTGGTATAAATTATAATGTAAGAAGACACCTAATGGGAAAAAAATAGTATTATTGAATAATGATTATAAAATGTATTAAATATAATGAGGATAGTAGTTTTACATGTTGTATCTTGTTCTAGATCGAGGGAATCAATAAGAGTTGAATGATTTTGAAATATATTAGAGAAAATGTGGTTAGTGGGGTTCAAACCGAGATGGAGTGCTCATTAAATGAATAATGGTTAGGAGTTGAGTAAATCAAGAAGAATGAAGTAATTCTAAAGTTATGAGAAAAGTAGAAAAACATTGAGAGGGTCCACTAATAAGACATATAGTATAAGACTAGAAAATGAGAACCAACAAAATATAAAAGGATCATGCTTGCTTATTTAAAATAATCACAAAAGAGTTATAGGAGTTGAACTTGATTTTTGATACAAATTATAATGTAAGTAGAGACCTAAAGGAAGAAAAGAAAACCAATAACATTGAACTTCATTATTCCAAAATATATTAGATAAAATGAGAATAGATAGAAGAAATCATGAGAGTTGAATGGTTTTGATATATATTAGAGAAATCGTGGTTAATGGCATTTGAACTTGAGTGGAGTGCTCATCAAATGAATGCTCAAGAATTGTGTGAATCAGGGATAGTGGAGTATTTTTCTAAAATTATGAGAAAATTGAAAATTGTTGAGAGAGATCCACTATAAGATATATAGTATAAGATAATGTAAGTAGAGACCAAAAGGGAAAAAAAGGAAAATAATAATATTGATTATTCTATAATATATTGGTAAAATGAGAATAGATAGGTGAAATCCATGAGAGTTGAATGGTTTTGATATATATTAGAGAAATTATGGTTAATGGGATTCGAACTTGGGTGGAGTGCTCATCAAATGAATTGTAATGTCCCCTACTTCGAGACTCGAAGATGAACGTATGATGTTGTAGTCATCACATGAATTATCTTCCAATGACGGAAATGAGTTCGGTATATTTAAATATAGCTTAAGTAAACAGAGCAGCTAAATATTTTCATTACATAGAAATTGTCTTTAATATTCATTACATGCATCTTCTCCAAAATTAGCCCCAAAGTATACCCACGAAGGGGTCAAATAACTATAGAAAATAAAATAGTAAAGAGTCAAGCCAACATATGATGATGCCGCCCTGTGTAGTTAAAGCTCCACTAAAGCCATGAAAAATCACCGCTATAGCGCAAAGCATTCTTCGGTCGCTATGCTATTTCAATTTAGTGCTATTAAATAGTATATCCGCTTTAAGCCTCGCTATTTTCCGCTACACCCGCTAAATCAAGGCTTTTTAGCATCCACATTAGCAACATTAATATACAAAGGTTAATTTGACTAGTTTTCTTTTAAACCAAATTAACAAAGGGAAAATACCTAATTTTAAGGCATAAGTGCTCGACATAAGTTAGAAATGATTATAGTCACTAAATATAGTCTACATAAATAACGACATTCTTCGATTTTGTTATATAAGATTAACTAATATTTCCTTTTCCTACACAAATGATGCGAGGGTGAGAATAAATTAATTTTATATATTTGGTTTTATATATAACGAAGTTTTTTGTACCTCCATTATTTTCCGCTATATCCCCGCTATAAATTTTTAGACATCAACCGCTATAGAACTAGTAAGCGCTTTGACTGCACAGATGCCGCCTGAACTCCTTTAAATAGCAGAAACAACACCTTTATTAACTAACAAAGCCTCCTGCTCCATCTTCGATCTTCGTTCTATGGCCATTATTCTAAACCTGCATATCCCATAAACTTAGCCTATTAAATGAGTACTCCTGAGTTTATAGGGAAAACAATGATAAAAACAATGATTAGAATAAAGCCTGATGTGAATAATACTTACCCAAAACTAACACACGGTGAGACCATACCATACTGCATGGAGTGGGTTCCCCCTTACTATCCAAAAACATTCATAAGTGAAACAATCATAGTTACTAATGCAAGTAGTTATCATTTACTGTTGCGCCTTGACCGTTCTTAAGCGGTTCCATTTACTCCCTCGCCCGACGCAGTACTCATGTAGCTTCTCATTCAGGTTGTTCCTTATCTAATACTGCCTGGAATCATCCCCCATGCAGTATCCTTTCAATTCATTCTTTAGGTTTAAACTGCATAGACTCAGCCCCCTATAGTATCTTTAGGTTCATTCATTGGTCCAAACTGCATAGACCCAGCCATCCACAATATTTATCTATTTATTAAGTAATCCCTATACCACAAAGAAACGGCTACATGTAGTCCCTCTATATTTATTTACTTAAGTTCTGGAATACTATGAAACAACCACCTGCAGTCCCTATTTGTTTATTTTACTTACACTTTGGACTACTGTGAAACAATCACCCACAATCCCTAAATATTTGTTTAATTTGAAATTACTTAGAATCATCCTACAACAGTCTTTGGAAGTTGAATGCCTCTGCTCATTTCTCAAGTTGTGCATTCAAGGGAGCATCCCCACTAGGCTTTAATAGCTCTTCTAACCTCATCCCTAATGCAGAAGTTCTTTCCCTTCCTATCCCTGGGCTCTCCGTGAGTTGTACCTAATTGTCTTTTATTAGGTTCCATTCACACCCTTCCTTGGCGTAGTACAACCCTACCCCAACCTATGTGCGCAGTTTACTTTTTACTTATTGTTACCCAACCTTATGACCAGGCCATGTCCGGACGAATCAATCGATCAAACAGAAAACTATCTACCCAAGCAGAAATCCAAAACGATAACTGCCAAGTTTAGGAGTTTAGCAAGATCAAGGAATGGAGTCCAGAAATATCAAAGAATCTTCAATATGATACCTACACACCTTTTACCATGGTTACCAAACCTTAAAAGTTCCATGATATAAGAAAGTCTTGGATCAGTACCGAACCCTGATCAGGGATCAGTACCGATCCCTATGAACTCCTCCATACCATCACTCATCTCTTGCCACCCAAATATGGAATAATTACAAATTAATTAATGGTGTGTGGAATAGTTCACCCACTATTTGTAAACTAAACGATCGATGGATAAATCAAGTGCTTCTGCCCAACTTCATATTAGCTTCTCTAAGATAATCGTCCAAGCCTATAATAAATTTCTCGTTCTTCGTAGAGGAGTATCGATAAAAGGTAGAACATACTTCGATAGCATGTCAAATTCAGCCACGTACTCTTACACAGACATATCCTCCATCTCAAGTCAGCAAACTTCCAGAAGAGCACCGACTTTTGGACGGTCAGTATATACTTCTCTTCAAATCTCACCTCGAACTGCTCCCAAGTAATCTGATCCTCGAGGGCAGTAATATTAATGACGTTCCACCACCCCATAGCCCGTCCTTGAAGCTATCTAGAGGCCCGCTTCCTCTTCATTGCATCCTTTAACTCCATATCCTAAAAGACGCATTCACTGGTGTCGAATCAATCCTGCACTTCGAGGACTGATTGCATCCCAAGGAACGGTTTGCCTCTCAGAGTAGATTAATCCTTGTTCATTTTGGCAAAGTCAACCCTCGGTGCTTGCATTGGAGCACCACCACCAACAACCACAAGAAGGAGCAACTTGGGTATTCTGAACCATGTTTCACACCATCTCAATGAACATGTTCTGCAAGTTGGGGTTAGCATCCCCTGATCCCGCCCATCCTCAACTCTAGAAACAGAGTTACTAGCAGCATTCCTTGTTAGCTAGCTCATTCTTACAAGCTGCAATAAAAATGATCAGTCTCTCTAAAAGGAATAAGTAGTGTCCATGAATGCAGTGAGACTTATATTACTACTATATAGTTTTAAAAACCAAAATATAACATGCACGCTCTCTCATATATCGCTATATCCATTCTAAGGCGATAACTCCTTTCTTATCTCTAATGGATCCAAGGATCAACTTAGGGCAACTACGCAACCTAAGATCTGATACCAAATATGGCGATGACCCTACACCTTTGATACTCGATATCCCTGTATAGTGCACCACGGAGGTACCCAAGCGATGCATGATGTTAGACAAAAATGTAAAGAAATAATTATCCAAGCACAGAACATGTATAACATTTCACAGCGCATAGACAAAATATAATATAATAACATATACATAAAATGGGCGAGATAGTGATATAATCAAAAAAACCATAAATAAGAACATCAGAGTGCAACAAGTTCACAGATTATACAAAAACTGAAATAATAGAGTTTATACATCTCAAATCTCCAAATAACTCCAAACTGTCTCTAAAGTAATACACGTACCAGTATAGCTCCACAGTACTGCACAAAGGAATATACGCGATGGTAAGCTCCAAGTATAGATATATAAAAGTGTAGCCTCTTGCTCGTAATCCATACAACTTTATACGCTATCCAGACCTATTATCCATAATCTACTCATTTAATGGTATTCAAGATAATAATAATAAGTAAAGCATAAAATCTTAGGTCAGATAACAGTCTGATATAAGTGATACATCATCTCAAAAATACTGCGGAGATCGTATATAGTAATAAGGACATAGGGTATGAAGAACCATACCTGACATGTACCTGCATTCAAAGAGTTAGCACATAATAGTCGATATGTGCTAATCTACTATCGAAACCATATAAGTGTACTACAGTCAAAGAACAATGCCTCGTGTCTAGGTATGCGATCAAAAATACCTACATCATGTGACACCAGGGAGGGATAAACAACTATGGCAAACATAGCATCCATCAAACAATCCTTGCCATCATTCATGTGCATTGGATATATGATAACTCGTATGGCACAATCACAAACCAGGGACTCAATCAAAATCTCAACTTCGTTAGTGCTCGAATCCATGCCACTCTATAAGGATAGGAACCGGGCTCACAATCACAAAGCCCAGGGTAATATACTATCCAAAGATTTGGACATGATCACAAATCCAATTGGGCGTCTCTGCATACGCTTTCTTTATGAGCACACTAGAAGCCTCCAAGTAATCAACGACCCCTTTGCATGCATCCCCATAATGGAGCTCAATTGTTATTCCATCACGGCTATCTCCATAGTAGAACATAGTCGCAAATCCTACTCGCAAGCCCCCATCATTGAAATTGCCCTTGTGGATAACTGTTATGACTCCCGTCGTTAAGTTATGATCTGCGAAATACCTCTAGATACCCATCGTAAGTTGCAGAGCCATCGTACCAAGATTTCGAAGTCGTCATCGTCGTCATCCTAAAGCGTTACGTCATCGCTTCACTAATCGCTGCACGAGATCCTAGATCATCCCGAGTCGTTTGGAGTTTCCTACTTCACTCCACATCACCCCCAAGAACCTTGGAACATGCCACAAAGAAATCCTTGAAGAATCGCCACGCCATGATGAAAATTCCTCAACTCACATGCTATGTTTGGCTATACCTGAGCGAACCCCGAAGCAACACTTCCCATAACTCAAAGCAGCAGAAAAATCCGAATAGCAAATCTCGCTAAGTGCTGACAAGCTCCCTTTCAAACCACTGAACAAGATACGAAGCACCCAAAACCCCCAAAAAAAATTGTTGCTCGGCTGCACCGCGTCTCCCCTGAACCAAACTCAAAGTACACCCCAAATAGGAAATCCTGTCCGGTCCTCGAACATAGCGCCATCAGACAGCAATTGTTGTCTGGTTCTCCTTCATAGCCGAACCAAGTGAGACCCGAGCAAGGCACCTACCGAACCATCCCCATATTGGACCCAAACTCCACTGAACCAAAACCTATAGCTCCTTCCGCACACCAACATCGTGGCGATTCCATCACTACACCCAACACTTTAACCCTCATGCATCACCAATGCAACAACACGACTCCAAACGCACAATAGCCTATCCATCGAAGCCAAATTTTACAGTTCCTATCTCTAAGTCACTTCGATGAGCGTTTTTAACCATACTAGCATACAAGCGAACACCATACATGTACCAAACAATATTCAAACATGCAAATATACAACAATTCATGGCAAATTATCCTATAATATGTCTCCAACATAGTCTAACACACACCAAGGCAACCGTACATCGAATTAGCATGCTTAGAACATTTTAAAACAATCTAAATTGATTTTTACTTCAGGTTTAATTTAAAATAGTCCAAAAACATAATTTTGACTTTAAAAATGGGTTTAAACATGTAAAACGTATAGATACATAGATGGCAAAGTGGGAGATGATAAGTCACTCAATAAAACCTCCAAAATCTAAGTTTTGCACGCAAATCGATGCAAATCCAAAAATTAACATCAAATATGTAACTTACCTCTCCAAAATTGTAGATTTGAAGATCTCTAATGAATCTCCTTGCTAATCTATCCTTAATCTATGATTTAGACTTGATCTGAAGGAGAAAGAGAAGATTTTGAGTGGACAATGGGTTAATAGGAGCTTGGATATATTTGAGAAGAGGTAAAAATGAGTTGGGGATGATGGCTCAGCCTATTATAGCCTCCAAACTCGAAATGGGTTAGTAGATTTTCCTCCAAACTCACTAATTACCCACCAAGCTACTCCAAAAAATATCAACCTTCAAACAGTAAATCTCCTTGCCAAAAAGTCCAAATCACTAATATGATCGCTCTATAGAAAGGGAAACTATCATATCTTTCCAATGGAAGTGGTTTCGGATGCTAATTCAAAATTTATCAAAAGTTATAGCTATTAAAGGTTTCTAAGGGTAAAATCGTCTAGAAAAATCCAAAATATATGCATTTCCCAAAATTATAGAGTTGTAAGACCTCATATGAATTTAAAAATAATATTTTACGATCTTTTGATACGTAAAATATGGGTCGTTACACCTTGATTTCACTTGGTCTCCTTGATTTTCTTTTGACTTCTTGTACTGATCCATCTCAATGTATAATTTATTTGTACTTATATATCCCTGTAATATATCTTAGCAATATATCTATATTTTCTTCACTATAACCTTAATTACTTAAAAATTCATTTTTAACAATATTTATTTGGTTGCTGTCATCAAATCAATATCCGTGGTATTAACAGTTTCACCCTTTTTGATGATGACAACCATCTAATTATTTTTGATATAAAAGATAATAATATGAATTTAAACTTAATTTAACTCCCCTGAGTCGGTTAACTCCTCCTGAGTTAATGCATTTCTTGCATCCCTTGTTTTTTTGTCTAATATATATTTTATATTTTATACTTTTTCTCCCCTCTTGCCATTAACAAAAATGGATATAAGTGTGTTATAAAGTTAGTAGGTATAAAAATAGTGGAGGGTGTTAGCTTTAGGTGTGTGTAAGGAGAATCAAAATCAATCATGTATAAGTGAGATATTTATCTAACGTACAAATAACTATACATATTATGGTAAAACATTTTATATTAATTCACAAACATCGATTTACAGCTATATACATTCACACAATAATAATTATATGGAAGCGAACAAAAAAAAGTTTGCAGCAATAGACTAGGATAGATTATAAGGTTTCGTTGATGGAAGCTTTACCCATCCTTTATTAGGACTAAATATACGGTCTATTGAAATGACTTCCCATTCATCAAGTTTCCCCGTGTCTATATCCATTTCTTTATTTAGTATTTCCTTACATCCACTAGTTTCAGGAATATTATCATTCCTTTCTTTAAGGACATAAGCAATAAAATATCAAAGAGAAGCAATTGCCTTTGTTATTCATAAATCATTTGTTTTTGGTTCATTTCCAAGTGTTTTTGATTCCTTAGAAGGCATATAAGTTATCCTACAACAAACTGGACCTTAAAAATGTTGTAAGGATTAACATCATTTTTAACAACGTTGTGTAATGACATGTCATTATACGTTAGGAAAAACCGTAGCAATAGTGTAAACGCTATAGAAAGTATGTTTTTAATAGCATTTTGTGGATGTTATGAATACATTTTACAGGGTTTATGTTGATAAGCTAAAAACTTTTCTTGGCATTCAATTTCTGCTATATAATATATTTAACAGTGCTACACCTTGCTAACATAACTTTTTTTATAGCCTTTAACTCTTTGTTGTGTTAAATATATACCGCGATAAGCTTTTGCTGTGGCAACCTTTTAAGGCGTTGTAAACATTACAATGAGTTCTTTTTACAGTATTATTGATGTTGCTATGATATTTATTACAACATTTTATGGTTGCTATGAGGGTTTTTATGGCATTTTTTCATTATTTAGAACCCTCTTTATAGCGCTCCAGAAACATTGTTGAAATGTAACACAACCTTTTTGAAATGCTATTGGAATTCAACACAACATTTTATAAACGTTGTCGTCTAGGGTATCTGCATTTCTCGATGAGCGGGTTCCGGTCCTATACACATCAATCACAATTTATATACCAAATATACAATGCAGTTAAAATCAATGCACACATTTCATAATCAACATATTTTATTAATCACACATTTCATAATCAGCATATTATATTAATCACACATTTCATAATCAACATATTATATTAATCACATATGTTATAATCAACATGTAATATTAAGTAATCAGCATACGTAATATTCTTACATCAAAACATATATAATACATCCATAATATCATAAACAATGTAGAACAAGTAGCAGCCAGTGACCAAAATTAGAAATACATACAAGCATACAAACCAAAATATAGCTCTAGCATCAAAAATAACTTCTAATCCATAATTTGTTGTGGCATGTTACTGCTTTTTTTACGTCAAAGATATTTGTCTATCTGTAAAGTAAAAGTTCAAAAATTAGCAAAAATAAATTAGAAAACAATAAATACAAATTTGAAAGGTTAGAACTTTGATCATAGTAAAGGTTCAGTCATTTTAAGTACAGATCACATCATTTAGGTAAAAACTTTGATTACCAACGAAATTATCCAAAAAATACAAGGGTATGGTAAAGTTACCTTAACTTTGCAGTTTTATTAAAAATGGATGAAAATGACTGCATTCCTAGAGAAGAACTGGAACAAGAATGACTAATAGTGTGACATGGACTAATGAGATTATCATTCGACTCTACTACCCAGTTCATAACATCAGTAATAAAAAGATGATTGAGTACCAATATTTATATTACTATTTGCTAATAATCAACCAAAACTTGGTTACCATTACAGTATATGGATACTTCATTTAGTTGAAATCATAACACTTTTGTTTTTGGTAAATATGTGGAATCAGTATGTTCTGTTTTACATAATTTAATTGATAAATCATATACTGTTATGTAAACTGGACCTGAATTCACTTCTTCCAACTGTATGCAACTACATTCAAAACCTCACTATTTTACTCAATAACGTTATTGGTCATGAGCATCGCACGCACACATGGAGAGATGTGTGTGTATGTGTATGTATGTGTGTGTATGCGCGCGTGCGCACACACACACAGATATATATATATATATATGCATATTTTAGAATCTTTACGAATATGAATACCAGGTTTACAAGGACTAAAATATAGTTGCCTAGCTTGTTATAAGAGCTAAAAGAGATGGCTTTAAGGCAATCGCTCCTACCGTGGATACTCCTAGGCTTAGTCGTAGAGAGGTAGATATCAAGAACAGGATTTCAGTTT
This sequence comes from Allium fistulosum, assembly GCA_030737815.1. Lineage (NCBI taxonomy): Eukaryota > Viridiplantae > Streptophyta > Magnoliopsida > Asparagales > Amaryllidaceae > Allium > Allium fistulosum. Next base: position 909,192,212 of record CM060903.1, read on the forward strand.
TATATTTCCTAATCTTATTAGTAGATCAATTAATCAACTTATATTGCCAAACTCGTTAGCAGCTCATTTATTGTCACTAAAATAATAACACTTAATTAAAATAGGTGATGATTATTTGAGAGCTGGGATAGACATTTAATTTAGGGGTTTAAGGAAAAGGAGGGAAATTTGAAGAATTGGTAAAATGTCAAAAAATGAAAGATGTACCAAATGAAATATTTAGCAAAACATAGTTGATGCGAGCAACCATAACATGAAGTGCAGTCTAACATGTTAATTTTCTATTTTGGGTGATTTGAAGATAAACTACTGTGTTCTCGACGTACATGTTAATTGAGCTAATTAGAAACACATTGTCATAACCATAATTTTATAGATAAACAAGAAAATAATTAGTTTTAAAGATATTAATTCAGAATATTCAATATGTCATATGGCTAAGTATACATTTGCTCGTTGCTGATTTTTTTAATGCATTCAACAATAGGTTATAGGTAAACGATGTAACTAAAATATTAAACACAAAATAGAGATACAAGATTTTTTGTGGACAGGAGCGGTAAACTAGTGAAGTCAGATGATTAATTAGAGCAATTGATGTGTTTGGTTAAGAAACAGACAATATTTATAATAATGATTATGAGACAATAAGATAATACACAGCCGAAACCCTTCAAACAAATATATTTCTTTCTCAAGGCAAATCGGTTTAGAAAAGCCCATCAAGGCAGACCAAGGCCCATTTCGATAATACATATTATTTGCTCTGTAATCTACTTTGTGAAAACTGTATAAATATGAACCATTGTATTCATGTACATTACTCGGTTTTATCATCAATAAAATTTCAAATTCCTTTCATGGTATCAGAGCAGATTCCAGCCTAACGGCAATTTCTTTGTTTAACAAAAAGGAAACTCATCAGATTACTCTTCATCGTCTGAGTTTTTCTCATCAGAGATTGATTATCTCTTCATCTGAGTTTTTCAGATCCAAACTGAAGTGTTGTGCCTCGTATGTTTGTGAAATCTGGCTGCAAAGACACTTCATCTGAATCGTGAACAGATCAAGAAAATCATGAACAGATCACAAAACATCAAAAAAGTGCCATCCAGCAAAGATTATCAGAACTTTAATCATCATTTAAAGCTTTGCGGTTGCATCTAACCTGGTTAGTGATCTGTAATACCTATCTTGATCAAGAACTGACTGCTTTTTATCAGTCTTTCAGTTTTATCTTCACTGTTCCCTCATTATCATCATTCTGGTATTTGAGTTTCATTATATCTGACGAAGCCAACACTGCATCATCTGAAAATGTGAATAACTCTCAACAAACTGCAACAGCTGCTGAGAATCTTGTCAAGACCATCATCAGCCCACAAAGTCAACTTGTAACAGTTCATTTAGATGAAGACAATTATCTGTTGTGGAAGCTTCAGGTTGAGACAACAATCCAAGGATATGGACTTGAAGGAGATATTTTTGGAACTACACCAACTCCACCAAAATTAATCACTAATCAAGAAGACAAAGTAGTAAACAATGAAGAATACATAAAACATCACAGACAAGACAGGTTAATATGTTCATGGCTACTGTTATCCATAAACACAAAACTGTTGTCTCATGTAATAGGATGCAAGACTGCTAACGAGATATGGGCAACAGTTGAAAAAGTTTTTAACATTCAATTTGCAGCAAAAGTGATGTATCACAAAAGACAGCTTCAAAATATTAAGAAAGAAAATCACACAACGAGAGAATATCTGTCCAAGATCAAGTCAACTTGTGATCTTCTTGAAGCAGTAGATCATAAAATCTCAAATTCAGAACAGATTCTAACTATACTCAATGGCTTAAGTGATGAACATGAAGCAGTGGTTGCTGTTATAGCCTCTCAAAAGGTTCTACCATCTATAGATGATGTGCATTCAATCTTGCTGGCACATGAAGCAAGGATAGATAACAAAAGACCACAAGATTTTGACCTCTCTATCAATTACACAACCAATCAGAGAAACAAAAGCCAAAACAACAACAAAACAGAGCAATCAACTCGAAGAGGAGGCTACACTAACAGATCAAGAGGGAGAGGAAGGTGGAATAACAACAACAATAAGCCAAAATGCCAAATCTGTGAAATGGTGGGTCACACAGCTGTAAAGTGCTATTTTAGATACTCAAATCAGAACAGTAATAATTGAAGAAGCAATAGCTACAATGTAAACATGGCACAAAACTATGACAGTCAACCAAACAATAACAACAAAGGTCAGAACTCAAATGACATTGCCAGAGCAGAGCATGTTCAGGATGAATCTTGGTACCCAGACTCAGGGGCTACTAATCACATCACTAACAACCTTGACAACTTGAATCTTGGATGTAAGGAATACAGAGGTAATCAAACCATTTGCATAGGGAACGGTAAGTGTGTAAAAATTTCTCATACTGGTAATGCTTGTATCAAAGGTAAGAGGCGGTTATTCTTACATAACTTATTAAGAGTACCAGAGATCAAAAAGAATCTCATAAGCATATCTCAGTTTGCTCTTGATAACAATGTATACTTTGAATTTATCCTAAGTACTGTTTAATTAGAGACATACTAACTAGAGACATTTTATTGTAGGGTGACACAGAAAAAGGTCTATACAAATTTAAATATGCTAACTCCCAAAGTGTCACAGAAGAGCAAAACCACTGTAATTTCAGTATGGAAAGAAATAATAGAGATGTATTTGATCTCTGTCACTACAAACTTGGTCATCCTAGTACTAATGTTGTAAGACAAGTTCTTGTTGAAAATAAAAAAATTGGTGATATCTCATTACCCTATATATGCACTTATTGTCAAATGGGTAAGAGTCATAAGTTAGCTTTTAACGACTCATTTACACAATACTCAAAACCATTGGAATTAGTTGCCACAAATTTATGGGGCCCTGCACTTATATGCTCAGATTTTGAATTTAAATACTATATTTCTTTTGTTGATGCATATTCAAGATATACTTGGATATATTTTTAAAAAACAAAATCTGAGACATATAATGCAGTTACATGTATATAACAATGGCTGAAAAGCAAACTAATTCTCAGGTTAAAGTTATTCAATCTGATGGTGGTACTGAGTATAAGACCCTTAATAGCTATTTCCAAAAAAGGGGAATTATACACAGAACTACATGTCCCTATACATATGAGTAAAATGGTCTAGTAGAAAGGAAACACAGACATATTGTTGAATCTGGACTTACTTTACTGGCTCATGCTTCAATGCCATTAAAATTTTGGCCTGAGGCATTTAATACAACTGTATATCTGATAAATAGACTTCTAACAAAAGTTCTTAAAGGGATCGGTCCAATGGAAAAATTGTATGAAGTTAAGCCAGACTATTTCAATTTAAGGACCTTTGGATGTCTCTGTTTTCCTTATACTAGACCATACAACTCAAATAAATTGAATTTCATATCTAAACCATGCACTTTCCTGGGATATACTACAAATTAGAAAGGATATAAATGTCTAGATGACAGTGGAAAGATCTTTGTGAGCAGGCATGTTGTTTTTAATGAAATTATGTTTCCATTTAGCAAACCAGAAATGAAAACAACAAGCAAAGTCTACAATCCAAAAGTATCCATACCAGATATACCTGTATACTCTGAGATTGAGAATCAAGTGAAGGCAAATGAGGCTACTGAGAATCAAAATATACAATCCAGAGCATCTTCTCAACATGAACCAGACTAGATAGATAGTCTCAGTCATGCCAGTCCTTCACCTACAAGAATCACAGAGAACAAAGAGCAAGATTAGGTAGACAATCATGAAGAAGGTTCACAAAGAAGTACAAATCACAGTGACACAGAGAGCTTACCTCACACTGATGCTCAACCAAGACCAAGTCACCCTATGATCACAAGGGCCAAGAGTGGCATCTTCAAGCCAAAAACATACACAGCAAGCCTAAGTACTCATGAACCAGTCACATATGAACAAGCTGTCAAAGACAAAAATTGGAGAGATGCCATAAGCGAAGAATATAATGCACTCATCAAAAACAGGACATGGGATCTTGTATGTCCACCAGACAATAAAAACATTATGGGATGCAAGTGGAGATACAAAATCAAAAAGAATCCCGATGGAACTATCAACAGATATAAAGCAAGACTTGTTGCAAAGGGATACACACAGCAATATGGATTTAACTTCATTGAAACTTTTGCTCTAGTAGTCAAACCATCAACCATCAGACTTATTCTTACTATTGCTTTACACAAAAGATGGTGCATAAAGCAATTGGATGCCAACAATGCATTTCTTAATGGCATCTTACAAGAGTAAATCTATATGGAACAACCACAGGGTTACAACAAAAATGAAAATTATGTGTGTAAATTAAATAAGGCCATCTATGGCCTCAAACAAGCTCCAAGAGTCTGGTTTGATAGACTGAAATCAACATTAATAGACCTAGGATATCAGTCTGTCAAATCTGACAATTCACTTTTCATCAAAGCCAATGATATCTCTACTATTTACATACTAATATATGTTGATGATCTGATTATTACAAGCAATAGCAGTGATGAAGTCGATCACATTATCTCTTACTTAAACAAGCAATTCTCAGTAAAGGACCTTGGAGATATCAATTATTTCTTAGGCATAGAAGTTAAAAGGAAAGCAAACTCAGAAATGATCCTGTGCCAAAGAAAGTACATTCAAGAACTTCTGGATAAAACAAAAATGAGTGATGCGAAGCCACAACCAACACCCATGGTAAGCAGTCAACACTTCTCTAAAAACGGGGGAGAAGCCATATTTAACATTAAACAGTATAGAAGTGTTGTAGGGGCATTACAATATGCAACTATAACACGACCTGATATTGCTTATAGTGTTAAAAAAGTCTCTCAATTTTTGCAGAATCCACTTGACGAGCATTGGAGAACTATAAAGAGGATTCTCAGATATCTAAAAGGAACATTGAGCTATGGCTTATCACTCAAAACATGCAACAGTTTAAATATAGTAGGATATGCAGACTGGGCCTCGGACCCAGATGATAGAAAATCAACCACTGGCTAATGTATATATATTGGGACAATTTGATATCACGGTGTTCTAAAAAGCAGGCAACTGTCTCTAGATCGAGTACAGAAGCCGAATACATGAGTATAGATAGCAAGTGCTACTGCAGAAATTATTTGGCTACAGTCAATACTGAGTGAACTAAAAATAAAGTCAGAAATCATGCCAGTTTTATGGTGCGATAACCAGAGCACAGTCTACATGTCTACAAATCCTATACTTCACTCTCGAACCAAACACATAGAAATAGATTTACACTTTATTCGAGAGTACGTTCAAAAAGAAAAACTTCAGATAAGCCACATACCTGATACTTACCAACGTGCCGACATCCTTAGAAAGGCATTGTCAGCGGGAAGTTTCAACAAGTTCAGATCTGACCTGAAAATCGAGGACAGTGAAAATCACATCATCTCTGTCACTTCAGATCCAAACAACAGCATGGAGAGCAAGGAAAACACGAGCTCATCTCACAAGCTCTCTTAAACTTCTACTTGTCAAGGCAAAAATCACCAGATCCCAACTTCCGAAACAAGCAAAGGAAAGGAATAGAGATGTATAGTCACCAGAATGATGTCACACATGAAGATCTGGGTCGGTTCAACACAATTTTTGAAGTCAATTTTGTAATTTTCTCCGAATCGCAAACCCTAACCCTAAGGTAGGGTTTGAGGGGGGAAATAATTATTGTAAGATAATGAGATAATACGCAGCCGAAACTCTTCAAACAAATATATTTCTTTCTCAAGGCAAAGCGGTTCAGAAAAGCCCATCAAGGCAGCCCAAGGCCCATTTTGATAATACATATCATTTTCTCTGTAATTTGCTTTGTGAAAACTGTACAAATATGAACCATTGTATTCATGTACATTACTCGGTTTTATCATCAATAAAATTTCAAATTCCTTTCATTTATAATTAACTAGCATATAACCGCGTTTCAAAAAATACAACTGTGTTATAACTTTATAAACATTAAATATAGTTTATAACTTCATATAGCAAGTTGACATCAAAATTTTAGCATTGTTCCAAAGTTTGTTTACAATAATTTTCTTGTTATGACAATGACATTTCTTCTTGTATCCTTAATATTATCACTTCCGAGTCAACACGCCTGAAATATATACTCTTAACTAGCATATTCCAGTCTTCCATGAGGGTTATTTTACCAAATACAAAGCATATATAATCCAGTCTGATTTTCCTTATATGTTGAGTGGCAATCAGGGCCGACTCCAGGGCTAGGCTGGCCAGGCAACCACCTAGGGCAGACCCCCTCGGCAGGGGCAACCGCCAAGGAAAAATATGCCAATGATGAATGATAATTTATTAACAAATGATTTTGATATATAATTTGCAACAAGGTTCTGTGGCATAGTTGGTTGTATGTATGCCTGTCTTGCATGAGATCGGGGGTTCAAATCCCAGAGGCAACAAATTTTTTTGTTCTATGATGTTTTTGAACTTAAGCTATAGGTTGCCTAGGGCAACCAAAACTGTGGAGCCGGCCCTGGCGGCAATACACATGTCACTCCACTTTAGTACATAAATGGGAATAATCAATGAATTGACAAAAGGATTGGATATGGTAACTGAACTTTCGTGTCTTCATAATTGCATGGGATAGCATTCTCGTGGACTTGAACTAAAGCTATCGGATATTGGGTTACTACTTGAAAAACTACAACTATTAAATCAGGCACTTGTACAATATGATTTGATGCGGTTGAGTTTAAAAATTAAAGATGAGGAGTTCCACAATTCTGCGCTTGAAAATCATTGTGAAATAGATAATATAAAGCTCGAGATAGTGGCACTAGAGGATAGATGTTGTGAAGCAGAAGGGATAAGCCATCAAGCTATTCGAGAGAAAGAAAATACGGATTTACTATTAGAAATGTTAGGATCCTGGTTTCAGGATGTTGAAGAGAGAATGAGTTGTTTAGAAATCAAAATTGAAGATCTCAAATAGATTTGCATTACTTAAAAAAGGATTTCATATTGAAAGAAACAAGGTAAAGGTGTTTGTTCAATTTAACTGATGCTAAAATATCAATTTAATATTGCATTAGAATATATAATATTTAATTTTACTTATCAGGTAGATGTTCACACTTCAAAAGAAAAACCGTGTGATGCCCCACCTCTATACCCACGCTAACCAAGAACACTACGAGGTAGTGCTGTCAATTAGCACGGAGAATAAGGCTATGGATGAGCGACCATCCATGTAACTTCTTTGTGCGAGCACCGATATGTCAGATAGAATAGGATGCATATCTTTTAAGGAGGAAATCCGACATACCGATACAAACTCAAAGCTATCACACGGTGGCTACATACAATCTTCGGAAACAAACATAGAAGTAATCATAACATAAATCAGTCACAGACATCCATATCACAAAGGCGGAAGAAGATATGAATAAATATATAACATATGAAAGTGTACATCAGAGTAGTGGTCGGAAAGATCCATAATAACACAAAAGAAATAGATACAATTGCAAGGCAAAAGAATATGTATACATCAAGGAGTCTAAATCTCAAATGTATACAACAAAAACTACTAAACTAGAGTAGTTAGCCAAAAGTCAGATGATGGTTCCAGATAGGAAGTCATGAGGAAGCACCTGTAATGTCTCAGTCTGACCCGAGTATTATTTAAGAAGAAAATAATAAACGGATCAGTCTAGCTATAAATATCAGATAAAGTGATATAGAATAAGAGATATGACAAAAACGTATCATAACCATAATACCATACTGTGATAAGTACGTAATTGAAAATCAACAAGAGATTAATCAATATCACAAGAATCTTCTCAAAGATTAAAAAGAATGTCATATTCTTTATTTAATTCACCAAGCCACAATAATGACATACATATTAATGCCAATTGTAAAAGTTGGTGAAACATAAATTCCAGAAATCAATATCTAGAAATCACAAAAGGGGTCCCATAAAAGTACCAAGGCCACTCACAAGGGTTAATGACACACAAATTCTAGAAATCATCAACAAGAAATCCAGAAATCAAAAAGGGGGAAAAGCCTATCTCAAACAAACGGTCCGAAGACCTATGAGCCGAATGCTCCACGAACGGTCCGAAGACCTATGAGCCGAATGCTCCACGAACGGTCCGAAGACCTATGAGCCGAATGCTCCACGAACGGTCCGAAGACCTATGATCCGAATGCTCCACGAACGGTCTGAAGACCTATGAGCCGATTGCTCCGCGAAAATGAGACGAAGCTCAATAAAATGATGTACAGTCCTCCACATAGACAAAGAGACATCGCACATTGCTAGTCTAAACCATAAAATGATCATCATCGATCATCAAGAAGTGTCAATTACAATAAGCTAGTAAATATATGAGTTTAGCTTCATGTCCCATAACCACTAGCTTAACTTAAATATTTGCGAACAAATTGTAGATCTCCACTAGAAAATTATCACAAGAGTTTCAATCGAACAAGTCCATAAATTAACTGACGAAGTAAACGCAAGCGTTTCATACCACTTGTTTTGCTAGGCCATTTAATTATATTTTCTCATACGAATGAGGTAAAGGTTTGTATATACTAATAGATTGAAAACGGTTTAAGAAACGAGCTTTGTAATTAAAATAGTGTCAAAATCGTTTTGGTGAAAGAGTTTTGATATTTACTACTAGTATAGAAAACCTTTATATTTTTAAAGTGACAAATTACAAAATTATCGTAGAAACAATCAATCATCAAAATTCACATATGAAGACGTGAATCAAATCCAAAGAAATCGATAATAAATCCATCAAAATGGGTATTCACATAAACCCCGAAAAAGAAGTCATCAAAGTCGATAATAATTGATAACAATAAGACGGATCAACAAAATCGATAAACAAAGGAAATTCAATCTAGAAAAACCTAAACAGGCAGAAATGCACGTTTCCAGACGTCTGATTTGGAATCCAGACGTCTGGATTCATTTTCTGGAAATAGCTCAGAAAACCACCCAGACGTCTGGAATAGCCAAAACAGACGTCTGAGCCATGGCCAGACGTCTGGTTTTTGAATCCAGACGTCTGGTTTCATTCTCTGGATATTCTCCAGAGAAACCCCAAACGTCTGAAACTTCAAGTCAGACGTTTGAGACTCATCCAGACGTCTGATCTTGAATTCCAGACGTCTGAAATTAGTCTCTGGCATTTTTTTTAATAAAATGCATGCATACATTTTTTTCTCTCCAGGTCCAAACCAGACGTCTGGACTTGGTCACCAGACGTCTGGTCACCTGGTCTGGGCAACATTTAGCCTAGGCCAAAGTGGCCAAAACATATCGGAAGCGATCGGACGAGCAATGGCGACTAAGGATTTACGCCCAACGACAACCCAACCTTAAAGGCTCCTCGATACACTCCGAATATCAATGTCCAAATATCCATAGAAGGATTTTCATAAAATTGGACCAAAACACCAAAATTGAAGAATTCACAAAACCAATTCAAATCACAACAAGTGAACATGAAATAGATGATAGGAATTCATACCTAAGAACAAAGATAGTTATAGGCATAGATGTGAGATAAAAATCTCACCTTTTACACAAAAACAATGAAGAGGAAGCTATAGAGCAAGGCAAGGACAATCACTCTTCAATCCCAACTCAACAAGCTTGAATCTAAGCTTAAAAGAGAAATATTTCCTAAAGTTAGGTTTAGGAATTTCTGAAATTGAAAGGAGAATGAGTTGGAGAAGAAGAAGGAGATGCTTACCAATTGCTTCTCTTCGAATTTGGAGCAAGAACTTGAGTTTGCAAGAGAAACTAGGGTTTGGAATTTCTAATTTCCAATCTCTCCCACCATTTTCAGTTGAGCTTGAGTGTTTGCAAAATGAAATGAGTGAATGGAGAGGAGAGGGGCTGAGTTAGGATATAGGGCTGAAACCCAAACCCAAAGTGAAAAAGTAGCAAAATTCTACTAACTCCAAACATATCAAAGTTTATACTCAAAAAGGTCGCAAACGTCATTTTGAACTCAATGGAAGTGGTCTCGATTCCCAATTCGACTGTTTGCAAAAAGTGGCTTTTCGGACTATAATCCGACTAACAATGAAATATTTAAATAAAATATTTAAATATAAAATCGATAATTATGCGGGTTGTTACAGACTCCCCTCCTTAAAGAAATTGCGTCCTCGCAATACTTAAGAAGAAAATAAATAGTAACAACCATAAAAGCTTATCAACACATAAGAAAATTTGAAATAAGAAGTTCACCAAAAAGAGCACGAAAGAGTAAACCCGGACGAGTTTGCTCGATGAATTCTCTAGATTTTCCAAGGGAAATCCTTGGGATTTGAGAACCATTGAACTTTCACAAGAAAAACATCTTTATTTCGAAGGCACTCAACCTCCGAAGCAATGATGCGAATAGAATGTTGCTCATAAGTCAAATAGGCGAAACTTCAATTTCCACAATAACTCCAGGCTCAAGAATAAAAATTGGAATCCCAAAAGCATTTCCGTAAATAAAAGACGTGGAAAACGTCATGAATAGCAGAAGGCTGAACCGGTGCAACGGCGTAGTACAAAAACGGTATGCCCGAGAAACTAGAAACTCGAATAATTTGGAACAACGGCGTAGTACAATAACGGTACGCCAGATGAACCAAAGCTCAAATAATTTGGAACGCCGACGTAGTACAAAAACGGTACGTCCAATGAACCGAACACCTTAAAAGAACATCGGACGCTAGTCCATAAAAGAAATGAGACGAAGCTCAATAAAACGAAATATATCGAAACGTCCGATGAACTTGGTAAAAAGATCATTCCATTCGGACATCATCAAAGAAACAAGCACTTGTTGCCTACGACTAAGTGCATTGGCAACACGATTCCCCTTTCGGGAATATATAAAGAATATCAAGATCATAAGCTGTGAGGATCTCGAGCCAATATTATTGATGTAAAGTACTTTCCTTTTGAGAAAATAAATATTTCAAAGATTTATGATCGGTGTGGAGAACGAATTTCTCCCCCAAAAATAAATGATGATGCCAAACTCTAAAAGTGAAATCAAAAGCCGCGAGCACTAGATCATGAGTGGCATACCTAGTCTCGATAGGCTTTAATGGTTTAGATACGTGAGTGATAGCACGTTTGTAACGACCCTGAATTTTGAACAAATTAAATTGAAAATATTTAATTAATTTTAAATATTTGAACGATGATTTAATTTGAATCCCCAATATAACTTTGATTTGGCGATTAAATTTTAGAATTTAATCTATTGAAAGTTGAATAAAAATTTGGACAGTTGGTATCAGAGCATATGGTTAAGCGACAACCCTGCTCTGTTGGGTGTTACTCATTAGAGATAGAGTCAGTAGTACTCTAGAATGAGTGTGAGTGTAATAATAGATATGAGTGCGTATTTGTTAGTGAATATAAAATTGTTTTGTATTGCGTTGACTTATCGGTTGATTGTTTATATATTCTGGTCGGTGCAGTCTAGCTAACTGTGTTGATAGGAGTTTCTAAACTCAAACCGACACAATATTGTTTTAAATGGGGTAAATGGAATAATTTTGCCCAAAACTATTTTTGTATAGAAAAGAAATGATTTTCTATGAATTATCATAGTATATGGATGTTTGGTTGTTAGGAAAGTGATAATATTGAACTGTTATCATTATTATATGAAATTGAATAAGAAATTGAAATCGTAACTCCAAAGTTAAGAAATAAATTCACATACAAATGAAATTTGAGAATATAAATTGTAAATGTGATTTGTAATTTGAAACGGAATTCCAGGGAAGTATTTGGAAATGTTTTGAAAAGAATTTGAAAATTTTGGAGATTTGGAAAGTTTAATTCCTTTTTGGTTTGAAAATGAATTTCAAAGGTTTTGAAAAGTATTTTGAAGGGATGAAAAGCTCTAAACTCTTTTCGGTCGCTGGAAAATAATTCCGATGATGATCGCGACATCACCGGTGTTCATTTTCGGGTTTCCGGAAGAGGAATTGCTGCCAAATTGTTTTAAATGGAGGTTGTTTGGAAAATTTGGGTTTTGTTTTGGAAGTTCAAAGGATAATTTGAATTGTTTTCAAAATGATTTTGAAATGTTGGTAAGACTCTGGAATACCATATTTATGAAATATTATCAAGTTGATAACTTATACAAATTGAATTTTGATGCAATAAATTTAACTTAAAGAATGGAGTTAAATTAAAGTAAGTGTAAGTGAATACATTTGAATGAAGTGAATTTGAAGAAATGTCTAAGTACACGAAGTGAAATGATTACTTAAAGAAAATTTATTAAGTTGAAAATAAATTTAGGGTAATTAAAATAAATTGGAATTGAGTATTGAATTATGGAAGTAAATTGTGAATGAACAAACAAATTTACAATTGTGATTTAATGAAAGTGAAATTTGAAGTTGAAATTCATTTCGAATTTATAAGCAATGAATGGAATTGAATAATTATAAATGAAAGTTAATTGATAAAAATTCAATATTTCAGAATTGAAGATAAATTGAATTCAAATAGAATTGAAATTGTGAATTGAATTCAAATGAAAATTTGAAATGTAAAATTGAATGAAAATAGATATGTAACTTCAATAGTGAAGTAAAAAAAATATATAAGCAGTTTATATTGGAAATTTTGTAATAGAATTTGCAAAATAGTTTGAATGTGTAACTAGATATTATGGCTAGTAGGATATACAGGTGTTATAATGGAATTGGGATTTTGATTTCAAAGATAAATTTGAATTGCTCGACAAAAGGTAAGTATTTAAATTTCAATATGAGATTTGCTGATTTCTTGTCTAGCCGCTTGGCTTTTTCTTTTCTTTTTGAAATTTGAGAGTCCGTAGGGACGTTTTGTAGTCGTGCCGTGTTAGCCGCGCAAAGGAGACGCTGGCGAAATTTTTCGAGAATTTCGAGTGTTAGAAAATTTTTGAGAAAATTTTGAAAGTTTAAATTTGAATTTAAATTTAAATTTGAATTGTTAAGAAAACAATGATATTTGAAAACTATGAAAGGTTTTAGAAAGTTAGTTAAATTAATAACGAATCTTTAGTAGAAAGATTTGTTTTGAGAATTTGATAAAACTATTGGATTGTGAAAAATGGTAGACGAATTAAGGACTTTTTTTCCTAACTTGTAATTTCGGGACGAAATTCTTTTAAGGAGGGAAGTTTGTAACGACCCTGAATTTTGAACAAATTAAATTGAAAATATTTAATTAATTTTAAATATTTGAACGATGATTTAATTTGAATCCCCAATATAACTTTGATTTGGCGATTAAATTTTAGAATTTAATCTATTGAAAGTTGAATAAAAATTTGAACCTTCAATTTAAAGTTGAAGAAAAATATTTCGAAAGCTTTTAAAATTCGTATTGATAATACCGAAGATAATCGAACTTTCAGAATTGAATTTTTAAACTGTTTTGCTCAGTTTTGAATTTAATTGTTTGAATCGATATTTAAAAATAGTCATTTTTCGCACAGTCTCGGAATTCGACGAAACCAGTTCCATTGGGTCCGTAACATTGAATTATTGTCGGATTTCAATTTTCGTATTTTTCGGAGTTAATACGTGATCGTACGGCGAGCAAATGCATTGAAATCAAATCAAATTCAATTTAAATTTAATATTTAAATTTGTCAAACATCAGCCACGTTCCTCTCCTTAAAACACGCCCCGTTGTTTCTGCCGAGAATCACGAACGAAAAAATCGTGCAAACCATGCTCATTCGATTTTAAATAACCATCTTCCCCAGTTTTTTCAAAAATCGAAGCGAAGTTAAAATTTCGTTCTTCTCCCTCTTTCGAAATTGAAACAATAAATTGAACTACCGCTCTCTCTCTTAGTTCGAAAACAAATCAATGGCCGCTCTATCGAACTCCAGGCGAGCCACTTTCGTTCGTTCGAAATCAATTAGGGAATAAAGAAATCATCTTCCCCTTTCTCATTCTTCACAAAATCAGAAGGATAATGGCCGAAACCCTATCGCGCAGGCATCCTCGTCGCAAGATCAAAGGGAAGACTCGCGATAAGTTCATTATCGCGTGGAAATAAGAGCGAAGCAGCGAGCCTTTCGGGTCGCGTAGAACTGTTGATGGTGGTGGTTGGGTTCAAGCGTTTGAATCGTGATAGATAGGGCAGTGGCGGCACGAATTAGGGATAAGGGTTTTGGGCAATGTCGCGAGCGAGGTCGCGATGGCGGCAGGCTCGAAGTCGAGAAGAAAAAATGGGTTCGTCGTCGAGTCTGTAGCTTGGGGGAGGGAGAAAGCATCGAGGCTTCTGGTGATGTGGTGGTTCTCGCGATTTTGCAGAGAGGTATAAAATTTACCTGTTTTGTTTAAATTGAATTAAAATAAAATAAGATATATATAGGTTTAACAACGAATGGAAATACAGTAAAGATCTAGATTTTTATTTCGATTCTTGTTTATGTACTTATATATTTAGGCCGGAAATTTAATTTACAGTAAGGTTTGAATTTATATTTTCTTTTATATACATCTCTACAGTTGAAAAGAAAATTTAATTTGACTACAGCTAAATCTATATTATACTGTTTATATATTTAAAAATTTAATGATATATATATATTTTAACTTCCTGTTAGGGTTTAAAATATATATAAACAGAAAATGAATTGCTGTTTGGCTAGTTACATGAATAGATTTGGAAATATAGAATGTGTAAATGTTGTGAAGTTAAATCAAAGTTAGATTTTGAATCTAGATAAATTAAATTTTTAAGTATAGGTAGTTTTAAAAGGAAAATAAATTACAAGCATACACTTTAAATGTATTAACTTATTTTAAAGCAAAGTATTAAGATAATTTATTCGTTTAAAATAGATGATCAAATGATAATAGACGGTCCAATAGCTAAAGTATTAATAAGTCGTGTAATGTTTATTCAAGGTCGAATACAACGAAGAAAAATAAATCTGGATTTGGAATGGATTGCAAAATAAAAGCAAAGGTGAGATTTTCTCACTCGAAGGAAAATTTTGTTTTGCAGTTATTGATTGATTGATTTGATTGCTATTGGATGTGATATTAGATATAGTAGGATATATCTATATATATAGCAATATATACATATTGGCATATGTATATATTGGATTGATTGATTTCCCGCCTCGTATAGCGGATGAGACCCTATTGCGCCGTTAGTAAGCGGATGATTTTTATAAAATCCTATATACCGCGATATTCCACCTCGAAGTGGAATGGGTATTGTGCTAACATCTGTGGATGTAGGAAAACAGGTTGGAGGGATCCAACTGGATTCCTCACCAGTATTTATTTATTTACAGATATTGTGATGTATTCTGTTATCATATGTTGATATATGATGTTTGTTGTCGTGATTGACTAATTGGTGCTGTTGCATCATCAGATTCATCTTTGAAATTTAAAAATAACGATGTTGGTTTTAAAAGAGATTTTTGAAGTGATCTTTGAAAATATACGTTGTATTTAAATTGTTGAATTGATTTATTTTAAATAAACGTTAAAACTTTAAAGTTATAAAAGTTAAGATTTTTGTGAATTATAACCAAAAGGTGATTTTTGGAATAAATAGTTAAGTAATTTATAAAATGGTTTTAATTGGAATTTTTGAATTATTAAAAACGATGTATGTAAAAGATGTACAAAATTGATATTTATAACTTTAAAATAATGGGATTATAAAACGAGTTTTTATAAGCGTTAAAATGAATTTTTAAGAAATTATAAGTGAATGAAATTATAAATTGTGAACTTATAAATGGAAACGATTTTGTAAAATAAATGAATTATAAGTATTTAACTTATAATATGGATTGTTGGTATAGAAATTGAGTTATAAATTGAATTAGTTATCAAAGGAGATTTATAAATTGAAGTTTTTATAAATAGAATTGAGATTTAAAAACGTTGTTTATAAATCCGAAATCACTTATTTTGATAAAGTGAATTATAGAAGTTAATAAAAGAAATTTATAAATCGAAGTTGTTATTAAATAGAAATGGAATTTATAAACGTTGTTTTATAAATTCGAAAATCAATCAAAATTGATGAATTTAATATAGAAGGTTATTAAGGGAATTTTATCCACGATTTTGGATAGTGGATAATTCTTGAAATAAAATGTGTAGGAAATAGTGAAATTTGGTTAGTGAAGTATATTCACGATTTTGGACAGTGAATATATTGTTAAGTAAAATGGATCTGTTTTGGGAAAGTGATATTGGAATAGAATGAAAAAGATTTTACGATGTGTTAAAATATATTAAATATCGAAACCATAGATTTCAACATTCATTGTTGAAATAGACGTTTTCGAGAAATAAGGAAATGGTGGACTATAACACTGTTGTTATAGTAAATGATCTCCGAAAGGAAATGTTTTTATATAGTATTGGGATTTACATATCTATCTTAAATTCGAATCCCTATACTAGTGATTTTGAGTCGTCGTAACGATGTTTTACGTAACATTCGTTTTGACTCAAATAGATGTTGTTATAGTAAATGATTTCCTTAAAGAATGAATTTATACTTAAATTTTATTTAAGTATATTGAATATTTTCAAATGTTGAAAATAAAAGATTTGTGAAATACTTATTATTAAGTAAGTAAGGAAATACTTTTCCAATATGAAATGAAACGTTTAAGAATTTATCTTCTTAAAGATAAATCGAAATTGAATATTTGAAATCGATTGAAAATCGTATATCAGTAGATATTTGAAAATATAAATTCACTATGGAATTTATAAAGGAAATGGAAATTGTTTAGAAAAAAATAAACGTTGATTTATTTTTGAAGTGTGGAAATTTTATATCTAATGAAGATATTTTGGAAAATAAATAATTTGGAAAATTATTTGGAATCTGATGATGTTGCGCATCTTTATTGATAGTTAAATAACCGACTATCAATAATTACCTTGAATGGGTATTTGTTGTGAATTGGATGAATTTGAATGCCACGCTTATTTTTGAATAAGCGCTCACTATTCGGGTTAGCCGGGAAAGGACCATGGGGTCGTATAACCCATTCCGAATATGTGATACATCGTTATGAATTGCATTTGATGACCGGTGTTGAAGACCAGATATTTTTGAAAACGGAAGGATTACCGTCGAGTTACTCTACATCGGCTGATCTTCGATTTAGAGGTTTTATCACCCTTAGTGACGGGAAGTCCGGACGTGATTAGAAAATTATCCGGATGTGCAAGGGCTTCGTGAGAAGTGCCTTCGGTTCTGTTCGATCCCGGAACAGACTTGTATGGAGTGTGTGTCTGACGTTACAAATTGAGATATAAAGCTGATTTCTTTCAAATACATTTCTGTTGGTGGCGGAGAATTTATTCTCTTAGCTTAACACCCTTCTCTGAGACGTATGAGCTCAGAGGTTATGTAGTTGAAATTTATCAGCAATATACTCCTAATTTGGTAACGTGGCATACTGAGTGTTGCTGTGAAATGATCGTTGTTTGATCATTTATGATATGATCGTTTGTTTGATCATTTATCTTTGTGATCAATTCTTTGATCATTTGTTTGACCCGAAGCATGGCTTTTTGAAAGAGTAGCTTTGTGGATGAGACTTCGTCGAGCCTCACACCCCGGAAATGGTCAAAACAGGAAGGATGCAGCAAGGTTCTAGGGAGTAGCGCCCCTTAGTGTATGTCATTCCTTCTGGATAGAGGTGGTATCATGGTATGGAGCCCAGATACTTAACCTATGTTGATACTGCTTATTATGTGGTTGTTGGAAATCGGGGATCCTCGGGAAGATCGGTTACGATCGGGGGATGACATACGCGTGTCAGTAGTTACCTATTTTTCCAGAGGTAACCCGGCCTTGTGTTGGCAGAGATCCGGTTAGGTTCTCGGGACGTCATTCCAGAGGCGTTCCTTCGTGGCATAGGAAGTTCCTTAGCCTGACCATTTGTTGGAAATCCAAAGAAACAATACGTGACTTGTACGGTTTTAGTTGTAGAACCTATCATTCACTTATGGTGGCGCCCCACTGTTTGGATGGTAGCTATAGTAGGCATAAGTGCGAAATGCCTATGCCGACTAAGATTTATATTATACTTTTGAAATGTTTTCTACACTATGCACTAATAATAATATCAAAAAGTATTTGATTTTTGCGTAGTAAGCATCTTTGACTATCATAAGAAGAAATCTCCTCCAATTCTGCGTTTGCATTGTGTGTGTGGCGGGAGGTCTTATGGTAGTTTCATTTTCCAAAAGCATTGCGAATTGACTTTAAAATTTTTCTGTTGTTGTTTTGAAAAATAACTATTTTACGATCTCACACCAGTCACCATGACTGACTCGGAGTTTATTGTTTCCCTTCTAAACTCTGGGTGCCCACCAATTTCCACACGGGCAGCCTAGAGTTATGTTATCAGGATATTCAGGATATTCTGGAGCTTTGGAAGTAAGCTGGATGGCGAAACGTACATACGTACTTGTTTATTTATTCCGCTGTGTATTCTGTATGAGGACAAGTTATATAACTGTCCATTGTTGTATTGAGTTGTATATTGACTCTGATTGATGTATGTATAAACTGATAAAAATTCTTTTGTTTATAAAAGATTATTCATTTATCTATTATATATTGTTCCGCTGCGATATGTGAGATTCTGATATTGTTTCTGTTCTGTTGTTCTTCTTCTCTTTTTCTGCTTTCTTTTTCTTCTACTTTTTTTTCTTCTTTTTAAAACCCTCATACTTCGTATTTCCGTGCATCTTGAGTTAATCAATGGAGATTAGTGTTTAATCAAGGAGTACGGATTTGCGGGTCTTGACAACGCTCTCTTTTGCAAGGGAACGGCATCTAAACCAATACGATTAGCATTTGTACAAAAGATAAAGTCTTGGTTCCCTTCGGGAATCACAAGAATAAGAGTATCGGAAAAGAATTCTTTCAAATAATTTTCTTTCCCGAAAAGCTAAAATTTTCAAAAATTACAATTATCTTTATTTAACAATCTTTCTAGAAATTTTTTACTTTTTATAAGTCAATTTATTGTGTCAAATTGTCTCATCAAAGCGTTTAGGAAATTCCTATCGATAGCGTTGATCAAGCGCATCGACCAGAATTCTTAAAGCACTCAATGGGCAATACAATCACAAAATCATCTTCTTTATGATACAAATATCTCTTAAAAGTTTTAAGAATATTCTTTGTTCGTTTTAAGAACAAAATCCAATTATACTTATAGATAAATCTTATGAAAAAGATTTGCAAAATTTTAAATTGCTAATTCCATCCAAAATCAACAAATACAAGAATGGTCTCATCGAAATATTCCTAGAATACTCGATTTACAAAATGGATGAAATAAACTGGATAAACTGAATAACATGATAAGTCATTCATAAGTTTCATAACGAGTGCGGAATGCGGTAAATGGAATGCTAACTCCCGCAACTCGTAGCAAATGAAAATCGGTGGCAAGGTCGAGCTAAAAAGACCTTAACACCACTAAATAGATTTCTTAGGAGATAATCCTAAGACAAACTCAAAAATACCGGAAAATTCTCAAACTACATGAATGAGAGAAACATCACTTTCCTCATCAAGTGGGCTTAAAGAATAAAATGATTCCATCAAATTGGAATCAAAATCACAGAGGAAAAACAGAAATCTGCTTAATAGATAGGAAATGTCGAAGATGTATAGTCCGCTTGGAAAAATAGGATATGGGCTACACAATGGTTAAGCCAATCCTTTCACAAAAATTAATTCCGAAGCCTAAATAGAAATCGGCTCGGAAGGAAAAATCACATAAAATAATTTCGACATCAATAAAAAGGAAATTGAGTGTTGCGGATCCACCAACCCGGATTCACAATCCTCAAAGAAGTCATCAAGTCTAGAAATGTTTAAAGAAAAAGAATCACAAGTTCTTTTGATATAAAAATAATGAGATGAAACCCATATCAAAAAGAACTCGAATAAGATAATCACAAAATAAATGTCATCAAGGATAGAATAAGGAATACCTTGACCAAGAGAAGTGTCACTAGGCGCATTTAGCTTTCCCTCTCTCCTCCTTTGAAGTTTGGGACAAGAAGATATATGGTGACCCAAATCTTTGCAATAGTGACAATAAAGGGGTTTCGGACACTCCCTTGCATTGTGGTCCATGGAACCACAATTGTAGCATTGTCCACGACTAGAGGTTGGAGACTTTGCTATCGAAGTTTCTTGCTTCCCTTTCTTGTTGGGAGTGGGATTGGGGCCTTTGAACTTAATAGGCATTTTCATGTTGTTGTTGAAGTTTTGTTTAGCACCCACAACTTCAACATCACACTCTTTATCGGCCTCTTCAAGACGAAGAGCGGTATCAATAAGCTGATCGAAGGAAACTTCTAGTTTTAGAAGTAAAGGCTTTTTAAGATTCTTATTCAAGCCATAAACAAATCTCTGATTTTTCTTCAATGGGGTATTAATATACTCGACCCCATACTTAGAGAGAGATTCAAAAGATGCGACGTAATCCGTCACAGAAGATTCACCTTGAACAAGGTCGATAAAACGCCGGGCCAAAGTTACTTTTTCAGCCTCCAGCACAAATTACATTTTGAATCTTTCCCGGAATTGCTCCCAAGTGAGATCTGCTTCAACGATTTCAGAAATAAGAAGCTCATACCAATCCAATGCTCTTTCTTGGAGCATGCTAGAAGCCACTTGGACTCGTTGGAGATCAACAAGATTCATGCGAGAAAAGATGCGGTCACATGATCTAAGCCAAGCTTGGATTTCAATGACACTCTCGGATCCCTGGAATGGCCTTCCACCCAAATCAGTATAGTCTCTACACAAGCGTGCAAAACCGGATCTAGGATGAGTAGGCTCTGGAATGGGTCCGATAGCTTGAGCATTCTTAACAAGATCTAGAAGCTGCTGGGCAGACATAAATACTCCCTCCTGAGGAGTAGCACTGGATTGACCGACGTTGGTACGGCCAGATCTAACCATTTCTCTTCTTTAAGAAAGAAAGAAGAAGAAAAAGTTATTCTCAGAATGAATATCAAACAATCATGTTTGATAAAACAAGGAATCATAAAAGAAAATAGGATAGAACGGGTCCAATTGACTCGAATAAATTCCTAAAGCACGACTCCTAAGAAAGACTTAGGACATGATCCTTGCTAAATTATTCTACATTGTTCCGAAGTTTGGCTCTGATACCAAGCTGTGACGCCCCACCTCTATACCCACGCTAACCTAGAACACTACGAGGTAGTGTTGTCAATTAGCACGGAGAATAAGGCTGTGGAGGAGCGACCATCCATGTAACTTCTTTGTGCGAGCACCGATATGTCAGATAGAATAGGATGCATATCTTTTAAGGAGGAAATCCGACATACCGATACAAACTCAAAGCTATCACACGGTGGCTATATATAATCTTCGGAAACAAACATAGAAGTAGTCATAACATAAATCAGTCACAGACATCCATATCACAAAGGCGGAAGAAGATATGAATAAATATATAACACATGAAAGTGTACATCAGAGTAGTGGTCGGAAAGATCCATAATAACACAAAAGAATTGATACAATTGCAAGGCAAAAGAATATGTATACATCAAGGAGTCTAAATCTCAAATGTATACAACAAAAACTACTAAACTAGAGTAGTTAACCAAAAGTCAGATGATGGTTCCAGATAGGAAGTCATGAGGAAGCACCTGTAATGTCTCAGTCTGACCCGAGTATTATTTAAGAAGAAAATAATAAACGGATCAGTCTAGCTATAAATATCAGATAAAGTGATATAGAATAAGAGATATGACAAAAACGTATCATAACCATAATACCATACTGTGATAAGTACGTAATTGAAAATCAACAAGAGATTAATCAATATCACAAGAATCTTCTCAAAGATTAAAAAGAATGTCATATTCTTTATTTAATTCACCAAGCCACAATAATGACATACATATTAATGCCAATTGTAAAAGTTGGTGAAACATAAATTCCAGAAATCAATATCTAGAAATCACAAAAGGGGGTCCCATAAAAGTACCAAGGCCACTCACAAGGGTTAATGACACACAAATTCTAGAAATCATCAACAAGAAATCCAGAAATCAAAAAGGGGGAAAAGCCTATCTCAAACAAACGGTCCGAAGACCTATGAGCCGAATGCTCCACGAACGGTCCGAAGGCCTATGAGCCGAATGCTCCACGAACGGT
Organism: Allium fistulosum; assembly: GCA_030737815.1. Classification (NCBI taxonomy): domain Eukaryota; kingdom Viridiplantae; phylum Streptophyta; class Magnoliopsida; order Asparagales; family Amaryllidaceae; genus Allium; species Allium fistulosum. The sequence goes on from CM060903.1 coordinate 909,214,587, forward strand.
CTGAAGACCTATGAGCCGATTGCTCCGCGAAAATGAGACGAAGCTCAATAAAATGATGTACAGTCCTCCACATAGACAAAGAGACATCGCACATTGCTAGTCTAAACCATAAAATGATCATCATCGATCATCAAGAAGTGTCAATTACAATAAGCTAGTAAATATATGAGTTTAGCTTCATGTCCCATAACCACTAGCTTAACTTAAATATTTGCGAACAAATTGTAGATCTCCACTAGAAAATTGTCACAAGAGTTTCAATCGAACAAGTCCATAAATTAACTGACGAAGTAAACGCAAGTGTTTCATACCACTTGTTTTGCTAGGCCGTTTAATTATATTTTCTCATACGAATGAGGTAAAGGTTTGTATATACTAATAGATTGAAAACGGTTTAAGAAACGAGCTTTGTAATTAAAATAGTGTCAAAATCGTTTTGGTGAAAGAGTTTTGATATTTACTACTAGTATAGAAAACCTTTATATTTTTAAAGTGACAAATTACAAAATGATCGTAGAAACAATCAATCATCAAAATTCACATACGAAGATGTGAATCAAATCCAAAGAAATCGATAATAAATCCATCAAAATGGGTATTCACATAAACCCCGAAAAAGAAGTCATCAAAGTCGATAATAATTGATAACAATAAGACGGATCAACAAAATCGATAAACAAAGGAAATTCAATCTAGAAAAACCTAAACAGGCAGAAATGCACGTTTCCAGACGTCTGATTTGGAATCCAGACGTCTGGATTCATTTTCTGGAAATAGCTCAGAAAACAACCCAAGCGTCTGGAATAGCCAAAACAGACGTCTGAGCCATGGCCAGACGTCTGGTTTTTGAATCCAGACATCTGGTTTCATTCTCTGGATATTCTCCAGAGAAACCCCAGACGTCTGAAACTTCAAGTCAGATGTCTGAGACTCATCCAGACGTCTGATCTTGAATTCCAGACGTCTGAAATTAGTCTCTGGCATTTTTTTTAATAAAATGCGTGCATACATTTTTTTCTCTCCAGGTCCAAACCAGACGTCTGGACTTGGTCACCAGACGTCTGGTCACCTGGTTTGGGCAACATTTTGCCTAGGCCAAAGTGGCCAAAACATATCGGAAGCGATCGGACGAGCAATGGCGACTAAGGATTTACGCCCAACGACAACCCGGCCTTAAAGGCTCCTCGATACACTCCGAATATCAATGTCCAAATGTCCATAGAAGGATTTTCATAAAATTGGACCAAAACACCAAAATTGAAGAATTCACAAAACCAATTCAAATCACAACAAGTGAACATGAAATAGATGATAGGAATTCATACCTAACAACAAAGATAGTTATAGGCATAGATGTGAGATAAAAATCTCACCTTTTACACAAAAACAATGAAGAGGAAGCTATAGAGCAAGGCAAGGACAATCACTCTTCAATCCCAACTCAACAAGCTTGAATCTAAGCTTAAAAGAGAAATATTTCCTAAAGTTAGGTTTAGGAATTTCTGAAATTGAAAGGAGAATGAGTTGGAGAAGAAGAAGGAGATGCTTACCAATAGCTTCTCTTCGAATTTGGAGCAAGAACTTGAGTTTGCAAGAGGAACTAGGGTTTGGAATTTCTAATTTCCAATCTCTCCCACCATTTTCAGTTGAGCTTGAGTGTTTGCAAAATGAAATGAGTGAATGGAGAGGAGAGGGGCTGAGTTAGGATATAGGGCTAAAACCCAAACCCAAAGTGAAAAAGTAGAAAAATTCTACTAACTCCAAACATATCGAAGTTTATACTCAAAAAGGTCGCAAACGTCATTTTGAACTCAATGGAAGTGGTCTCGAGTCCCAATTCGACTGTTTGCAAAAAGTGGCTTTTCGGACTATAATCCGACTAACAATGAAATATTTAAATATAAAATCGATAATTATGCAGGTTGTTACAAACCGTGTCAGTAGTCAACCTTTACGTTTGCACTGTCATCATGAAAAGGTTTGACTTTATATTATCATGTAAAAGGTTTTCTCATCATAAATTTTATTTATAGAAGTTCTTATATTATTTGAAATACCCCTTGTTTCCTGCTTATAATTAATATTTCTAATCTGAGAAACATGCGAAGAGAATAAAAGAGAAATATATCATTGAAATTACCTTACCTGATTTTTCATTAGCAGGTGGGCCAATACCTACAATTAAGAAATTTTGCTTTGCATTTGGACTTTTGTTTATCCCTAACATGTGACCAAATTGTCTTGGCGAAGGTCATATACTAAAAGGGATTTAACAAGATCGTAATATGTTTTGCAGTTAGAACACAATCAATGTAGAATCCATGAATTCAAAATAGTATAGCAAAATATTTAAATCTTACATTTCTGAAATGAAAACATCTTTAGACGGAAGCGTTAATACTAATCTTCAATGGTTTTCCTCATATCTGATGATATAGACCTTTTTGCGTTTTCTTTTCCTCTTTCCTTTTGTAAAATTATTGAACATAAAAAACGTTTTAGAAACGATCCCTTAAATATAAAATGGATAAAAGAATGTTTTAATTTTGGAATATCATTGGTCCAAATAGAGAAGGGGTCTATATATAAAACTAACATTCTCCCACTTAGTCTTAATGTTATAACATAATAAAGCGTACATTCTAAATTAGCCAATATAGTTTTCATTAATCCTAAACCTGTTCAGTTAGAAATACCAAACCAAACTAATGTAATCAGAATAACAAATGTCGTTATTTGATCTCCATCAATTATAACACTAATACTCTTTCCAACAATGTTTAATAATATTCATTCAGTCCTCATAAGTAATTTGCTTAGATTAAATAAAATAATGCGCATCATATTAAACAAATTTATAAATTCAAAGTCAATACATAATTAAAGACTTAGTACATAGCATTATATATATAGTATGCAACGCCAAATTTGTAATACATTAACTAAACTCATGCCAACAACATGCTCTTTGTAAAGAGTGGGTGGAAGCGCTTTTGTTAGAGAATCAGCTAACATAGCTCTTGTATTAATATGTTGTATCATAATAGTACCATCTTTGATTCTGTTTCTAACAATAAGATATTTGATGTCAATCCACTTAGATGCACCACTTGATTTGTTATTCTTAGATAAGGAAACAGTAGCTTCATTATCACAAATAAGGCGAGTGGCCTCGCAATACTGTCGATTACTTGAAGTCCTGGTATAAAATTATTTAACCAAATTGCTTAACTAGTAGCATGATAACATGTCACAAATTCTACTTGCATAGTGGAAGATGCCCTTATAGACTGCTTAGAACTCTTTCATGAAATTTGTCCCCCGCAAGCATAAATAAGTAACCTGATGTGGATTTCTTACTGTTGACACATCCAAAAAAATCTAAATTAAAATAACCAATAACTTCAAGGTTATTTGATCTCTTGTAAGTAAGCATATAATCTTTTGTCCCTTGCAAATTGTGTAAAACTTTCTTGGCAGCTTTCTAATATTCCATTCCTGGATTAGTTCGATAACGCTAAGCATACCAACTGCAAATGCAATATCAGGACGTGTACAAACTTGAACAATCATATGACTCCCTACTACCGAAGCATAAGGAATTTTCTTTATTTGAGCATGTTCTATTTCATTTTTAGTACATTGAAACTTGCTGAATTTGTCACCCTTTGCAATAGAAACAACACTAGGAGAGCAATTGTGCATGTTATATCTTTGTAGCATTTTCTCAGCATATGTTTTTTGAGATAAGCCTAAGATCCTAGGAGACCTATCTTGGTAAATTTCAGTTTCTATAACATAAGCGGCTTCACCAAGATCCTTCATTTCAAACTTAGTTGATAAAAAACGTTTTGTCTCGTATAACATGTCTAAATCACTACTTGCTAATAAAATATGATCCACGTACAAAATGAGAAAGATAAATCTACTCCTACTAATCTTGAGGTATATGCATTGATCTATTGTATTTTCTTTAAATTCAAATTTGATTATAACCTAATCAAACTTGAGATATTACTGTCGTGAAGCTTGTTTTAACCCATATATAGAATGATTTAACCTACATGTCATATGCTCTGTGCCTTCTACAACAAACTCGTCAGGTTGTTTCATAAAAACTTATTCATGCAAGTTACCATTTAGAAATGCAGTTTTCACATCCATTAGATATAGTTCTAAATCATAATGAGCTACGAGAGCTAAAACAATTCTTAATGAATCTTTCTTTAAGACAGGAGAAAATGTATTATCAAAATTTATACCTTCTTGTTGTGTAAACCCTTTAGCGACTAATTTGATCTTAAATCTTTCAATATCACCTTTGGAGTCGGTTTTAGTTTTATAGACCTATTTACAGCCTATAGGTTTAACCCTGATAGGTAACTCAACAAGATCACAAACTTCATTAATTTCCATAGATTTCATCTCATCATTCATGACTTCTAACCATTTAGATGATTTATCACTCATAATAGCTTGCTTGAATGAGATAGGATCATTTCCATTACCTATATCACATCCTTCCTTAAATAAGGTATATAATATAATCATCAGGTATGGAAGATCTTATTTCTCTTTGTGATCTTCGTAAGGGTTCTTGTAGCAGTATAGGAGCTCCATTAACATTAGGAACATCATGAACATGAGTTCCTTTATTAGCCTCTTAAACAAGAGGTATAGAATTTGTAAACACTTGAATTATCGAAATTGGAACATAAGTCCAATTTTCTTCAAGATTTACTATTCAATTTACATTACTCCCACTTATGTTTCCATCTTCAAAAAATATAGCATGTCTAGTCTCTACTATTTTAGCAGAATGTGATGGTCAATAAAATTTAAAACCTTTGGAGCTCTCTAGATAACCAATAAATAACAACCAATGGTTTCGAAATCAAGTCTCTTTAGTTGCAAATTATAAACTTTTTCTTCAGCAAGACAGCCCCCCACACGCAAGTACCCTAATTGCGATTTTCTGCAGTCCACGATTCATAAAGTGTTTTTGGAATAGATTTATTTGGAACATATTTATGGAACCTGATTTAGAATATATGTGGCTGTTTTAAAGCTTTTGTCCATAGAAAATCCGACAATGTAGTATTGCATATCATACTTCGTGCCGTATCCATTAGTGTATGATTACGTCTTTGAGCAACTTCATTCTGTCGAGGATCTCCCAGCATAGAATACTGATGAACAATACCCTTTTCTTGAAGAAATAAAGCGAACGGGCCTAGACTTTGACCAAGGTCGGTGTGTCTACCATAATATTCACCGCCTTTATCCGATCGCACTATTTTAATATTAATATTATGTTGATTCTTAACTTCAGCCTTAAAAAATTTGAATTTATCCAGTGCTTTAGATTTTTCATTGATCAGATACACAAAACCATAGCAAGAATAATCGTCAATGAAAGTAATAAAAGATTTATGCCCGTTAATACCAGAAGAAGGAAGAGGACCATATACATCAGTATGAATAATTTCTAATATTCCCCCACTTAGAGTGGCTCATTTCTTATTTCCCTTGACAAAATTTTCTTTAACATATTCTACACAGTTGTCGAAATCAGGAAAATCTGATGTTGGAAGAATTTCATTTCTAATGAGATGTTGCATTCTATCTCTTGAAATATGACCTAACCTGCAATGCCATAATTTAGAAGAATTCCCAACATCACGATTTCTCTCGACTTGCTGATTAACACTAGTAATATCCATAGATAATAAAGATCCACAAAAGGAAGAATTCAAACATAATTTATACAGATTGTCACATAGTAATCCAGAACCAATAAACTTATAGTTTTAATATAATTTCAACTTAGTATTCCAAACTAAAACGTAAAACCACATGCATCAAGTCTAGAAATAGAAATTAAATTCCTAATCACACTAGCAATATAAACTACATCTTTCAAATTATAATCGGTAGTGAGAATTTTCATTATGAGGGTATTTGCATTAGCCTTAGAAGTACTTTTAAACTGCTCTTCAATAGAATCCAAATATTGTTTTGTAGTGAAAATATTATTTACCTCATCCTTCTCAGAAATACCTCATATTATAGCAGCTGTAATGGTACCTTTTATAATCAAGACATGCAGTTTGACCGCTCCCATTTTGCAAAATTAGTCTTTTCATTATCAGTACTTGTCGCTATAATAGTCGGTTTGTCCATTCGTAATGCCAGGTCAATCTAGAACACCAAGACAAATCTTAATTTGCTCTTTCCAAGTGGAAAATTTAGTTTCGTTTAATGGTACTATTCCAGAGATTTAAGCATGAACATTATTCAATGCTGCATTAGATTCAGAAAAAATGAAATGCTTACTATTATCAATTATAAATCCACAAATTACATAACAACATTAAATCAACTGTATATAGAGGGACTAACACTAATGATGTTGAAATAAATAATAAAATGCCAAATTATATTCAGTCCTATCATAACTGTTGTTTGCATAAAATTCAATTCATATTACCATTGGGCAAAAATAAATTGAATTGTTAAAATATATAAATTCACTTAATAAATCATAATGGCAATTAAAGAAATTACCATTCATAATCTGTTAAATATAAAAATGCAATTTCTTGAAAATTAATTTGTATCACCATGTGGCAGAAACAAACTGAATCATTAAAACAAAAAAATTCACTTAATAAATCATAGTGACAATTAAAGTTGGTAAAATTAACATTCATAATTTATTAAATGTAAAAATGTAATTTCATGAAAATTAATTTGTATCACTGTTAAGTAGAAATAAACAGAACCATTAAAACAAATAAATTCACATAATAAATCATAATGGCAATTAAAGTTGGTAAAATTACCATTTATGATTTAGTAAATGTAAATCATAATTGTAACTTTAAATCACAAAATTCATTTTAATAAAGTGGCGATTACAATTACAAGTCGATAGAAATTGACAACAACCAATTATTTAAAAATAATATTATATGGTTTAAATTATTTATTAAAAAACATATAATAAACCATATAGAGAATACTCACAGATTCAAAATGCAACATATATAGACATATCAAAACCCTTGGTCATGATCTAGTTTGGACCAAAATTTCACAAACTTAGTTGTATTAGATCCAACATATAAAAAGGAGAGTGCCTACATGATTCATGGCATGATGCCTCTTGGTTAAAGATCTTCAACATTACATCTCCATGGAAAATACATTGATTAACATCTGTGCACGTACATAATTAAAAAAAAATTCTCCTTTTAAATCTTTCGTCCAAAATTATAAGAAAATATTTATATATAAATTAGTTGAATCTGTGTAGCATTTATACGAACCACTGAAAATCAATTTCGTAAAAAAATTGCACTTATATGAATTTATGATTGCTTCGACACCAAATGAAAGAGATTTAAAAAGATCATAATATGTTTTGCAGTTAGAACACAATATGTCCAAAATCCATAAACCTAAAATAAAATATCAAAGAAATTTAAAGATTACAGTTATGAAGTGAAAACGCCTTTTGGCAAAAGCATTAATACTAATCTTCAATGGTTTTTCTCAAATCTGATAATGGAGAGCCTTTCGCATTTTCTCTTTCTCTTTCCTTTTGTAAACTTATTCAACTTAAAAAACATTTCAAAAATGATCCCTTAAATACCAAATGGACAGAAGAACGTTTAATTTTGGAATATCATCAGTCCAAATAAAGAAAGGGTTAATATATATTCTAAGGCAACCTTTGGGACCATTATAATGTAGCAATCTGAATTTTTCCATCAAAAATTCAGATACCTTTTCATTAATTCTTTAAATAAAATTAGTGCACAAAAATAACATAAACCACATAATAAATAAAACTAACACATACCTCCTTCCATTCCTCTCAATCATCCCGATCTATCTAGTCCCAACACTTGCAGAAGCACATCTTCTTGGTAACTAATTATTGAGCTAGAATGTGATCCATCAACAACATTTTTATCTTTTACTATAGAGGTTAACATTGATGTTATACACTAATGTCAAACTATCGCATTATCAAATAATTTCTAGTCTAATAAAAATTTAAAAGTTCTTACATAGTATCTGCAACAGCCATGCTCACTAGTTTTCAATCTTTTCTAGTGCGAGATTTGATCCAAACTTGAAATTCAAAGATGGGAGAGGAATCGTTACCCTTCTCTTTCTACATCCAAAAGATCATTAAAAGAAAAAAAATCATAGTAGCTAACTAGTTAATAAACATTATGGTAAATAAATTATCTTTTCTCACCAAATCTTCAGCCAATCGAGCTATTCTTCTACAGCTGCATGTGTGAGGCATCTGATTGCATGTATTAGCTTTGAGTTTCTCGCTTACCATCTAAAATATTCAAAAATACACAAAAGATTCTTTAGAAAATTTAACATCATAATGCACAATAGATAAGCATAAATCATTATTTTGTAAATGTGAACATGTGCTTCATGTTGGTAGCTAAAACTTAATTGGGAGTGGATCACACATGTTCTTTAGAATATTAAAATTGTAATCTAATAAAGTTAATAAAATCAAAGAGAGATAAATATTGGTTTGATATTTGAATGTGTTTCTAAAAATATAGAGAGATAAATGTATTATGACTGGTTTACCTTCAAGTCTGGATTTGTTTTCAACTTAATAAACTTCTTCCGCTCCATTTTGGATTTAATGTTATCGAGTGTTAGCACCAAAATTGGTCACTAACCTCGTTCAGAAAGATTGTGTAGAGATATAAGTGATGAAAGTAAATTAAACAGAGAAGACAGTCCTAATTCAAATGCAGAAAGTAAGAACACCAAATTTATAGTGGTTCGGCGTAATTGCCTACGTCCACTTTGCTCAACTTTATTGATTTCCTTTATGGTTGATTACAAATACAATTCGTGAATCAAATGCTTGAATGAAGTTATTTAAGTAGAGAAGATGAGTCTTGAAAATGGCAGAGTCTCCCCGTATTTTCTCTCCCAAAAAAGGATCCATTTCACTGTGACCCTGCCCCTCTATTTATAGGCAAATATGGGCTGGACTTCCCAAGCGGGCTTGTTAGCCGAACGTTCGGGCCCAGGTGCTGTGTGCCGAACCAGGCACGCCGAACGCTTCTGTGCCGAACGGTCCTTCCCATGCCGAACGGTGCTCCTGGTGTATGGGAAGTGTGGGGTGATTGCAGCGAAGTCGAGCGTATCTCCCTTTGAAGCTTTTGACCAACCAATGTATGTAGTTCGAACGTTCTCGTTGCCGAGTTATCCTACCGCCGAGCTCCACTGACGCCGAGTACCGTGGGATGCCGGACACTAGTCGACGCCGAGCATAGGTTGTTGCCGAGTGCTCTCCTTGACGCCGAGTAGCTTGTTATGCCGAGCAGTCTTGACGCCGAGTACCCTGTTATGCCGAGCAGTCTTGACACCGAGTAGTCTCGATGCCGAGCGTTCTTGTATGCCGAGCAGCCTTGATGCCGAGCACCCTTGTGTGCTGAGTAGTCTCGATGCCGAGCATTCTTGTATGCCGAGCAGCCTTGATGCCGAGCACCCTTGTGTGCTGAGTAGTCTCGATGCCGAGCACCATTGTATGCCGAACGCTAGCGCCGAGCATTGGTTGTCGCCGAGTGCCAGTTGACGCCGAGTTCCATTGGGATGCCGAGTGCTCCTGGATGTCAAACGCTTCGCCGAACACTCCTGGATGCCGGACACTCTCTGATGCCGGACACTCTCTGATGCCGGTCACTCTCTGATGCCGGACACTCTCTGATGCCGGTCACACTCTGATGCCGGACACTCTCTGACGCCGGACACTCTCTGATGCCGGTCACTCTCTGATGCCGATCACTCTCTGATGCCGATCACTCTCTGATGCCGAGTTGAACTGGATGCCGAGTACTAGTTGCCTGGTCAAATCTCCAGGAAACACTTGCCCCCCAAAGTGTATCGCGTGGCCGAACGTGGTACGCTTTGAACCGTGCAACCTTTTCGTCACGTCTTAAACCCTTGGCTAACCTCGAACGGAGACGCCCCTTTTGTGGGATCGATGTGTGCCGGACGTGTTCCAAATGCCGAACGAGACATGCGCGTTCGAACGGTGCTTCCTTGCCGAGCGATGCTTCAGTGCCGAACCGTTATGCGCCGAACGCTATGACCTTGACCGGTTCTACCGGTCATGGCCTTTTCGACTTCTACCTCCCTCTATATAACCAGGCGCCCTTCCACCATTTTCCCTTTACGCTTTCTCTTCTGTTATTCCCAGAGATTCGCAATTCTTGCCACTCTATCAGATATAAAGTCTAGTTGATCCTTCCTCAACCTTGATCGTCGAACTAGGTATCATTCCCTCCACGATTACATTACTTCAACTTTAGGTTCACTAGTAGAAGTGGTTCGCACGTTCGGAGTCGCCGAACGGTGCATGGTAGTTAGACCTAGCTCCTCTGTGCTGATCAGGATTGGAAGAAAAAAGGAGATGGGGTGTCGAACGGCGTAACCTTCGCCGGGCGATCTTGTCTCTGTCGTTCGTCGTAAAAGGAGGGAGAGCAGGGCGGAGTTATGGTCGAGGGCAGAGCACTGCCTTAGCCAAACGAACTAATGCCGAACAACTACATACCTGCCGAACAATATAACCGCCGAACATTATATTCGCCGAACATTAAAAATGCCGAACAATATAAATACCTAGGCCGAACAATATACGTGCCGAACATTATATTCGCCGAACATCAAAAATGCCGAACAATATAAATACCTAGGCCGAACAATATACGTGCCGAACTATACTTAGGATGAACAATACAATTGTCGCACAATAACCCAAGCCGAACAATCATTCAAATGCCGAACAAACATATATATGCCGAACAATTTCAATGCCGAACACTTGACAATGACTCAACCGAACCAAGATACACACCGAACTCTTCTCGGGACGAACAATGTAACCGCCGAACGACATTTAAATGCCGAACGATATAAATTTCAAATTAGACTTAAGCCGGATACTTCATAAATTACATGTTTTCTGAATCTTGAACTGTAATCACCTCAAGGCAAGCTTTTTGAGACGGTCAGCAATGACGGTCTTCGAAGGCGATGATTCGAAGCTAATTATTATATCTTAAAAACCTTCTTATTGTCTGTACACAATTGCTTGCACTAGTTCACACACCACGTGGGGGGAAAACTCGTGTTGCTAATTCTAACGCTCAACGTTTTTCAAGTATAGCTTTCTCAAGCATTTAGCCAGGTTCATTATTTATTCGGGATGTCAGGAAAATCTAGTTCTGCCACCATATCTGACAGGCCTGGGCCGTCAGCAAAGCAAGGAGCCGCAGATGCTTCCAACCCGTCAATCTCTCCCGCTCATAATCTGGCGCCCGATGCTCTGGAGTCAACCATCTTACTGGACAATCCGGTCGATTCTCAAGCCTCGAGGATCAATGAGGCCGCTCTGCGACGGATATGTTCCATTCACGGAATTCCCTTTACTGACGTGTTAGTTCCTTCGAGACACGACCGTCCTCATTTGCCCCCAGTCGGGTACACGGCCTGCAACAAGTTCATGTGCTGGATGGGCAGCGTGCCTCCGTTTAACCTATTTCTCCGGGATGTGCTGCAGTATATAGACATCGCTCCGTCGCAGCTGCACCCGAATGGTCATGCGTTCCTATATGGGACTTACTTACTCTTCATGGCTGTCTTCTCCAGACCTCCAACCCCCGGTGATATTCGATACATTTACATGTTCAAGAGACGGAAAGATAGCCCTTCCTTCATTTTCCTCGAGTCGTATCACAAGTGCCAGATCTTGACAGGGGCCTGTAGCAAGTTCGCCCTATACAAACAGGAATGGTTCTATGTGCGATGCCCGTCTGGTTTTGCTAGGAGATGGGTTGAAGGCAGTAAGTCTCTCTGCTGAACCGTTACTCGTACTTAATGGGAGTCACGTTTTTCTTAACTCTTCATTTCCTCTTTTCAGGTATTAACCCGCGTCTGGAAGGCCGAGGATATTCTGATGCTGTCGACGCGATTAGAGCTCTTCCGGCCGAGGATCGAGATATTCGAGCTATCATTTCCAATGAATCGCTGTCGGGGTTCGGCTTGCTAGCTCCTGATCGTCGGGTCAGCCTTCCAGAAGGTGTTACAATTCCCAAACCTCCATCTGGTAAAGGGAAAAAACTTGCCGGCCCGTCGTCGCGTCGCGCTCCCGACGCGCACGAAGAAGGCGAGCGTAGAGAGGATGATGCACCCGACACTCAGGGCGAGAACGTGGGTCCTGCTTGGAATCCGGCAATTGAAGTTTAGGACATTGAGACGTCATCCTCCCCTTCGAAGGGAAAGAAAAAGCTGAAATATACGGTTCAGAAAGAGAAAGTTGGTGACACCTCAAAATCTACGCCTATCCCTCCTGAAAAAGAGGCTTCTTCGCAGCGTCTGGAGAGTTCTCTGAGGGGTCTCTCGAACCTCTCTATTCCCGAAGACATACTTAATTACGGGTTCGATGATCCTGAAGCTCTCAAATTCTCCTCGCCCGCTAGAGGCAATGTAGGAGTTCAACTCCCGGCTCACAGAGACAACACTCCGATTAGCAAAGACAAACGAACGGGTCCGTCGGGGGGAACACTTAGGACACACACGCACATGCGCATTCCATAACATACTTCAAGTCTTTTTAATTCGTGAATTCTCCTTAATTCGTTGTTATCTTCCTTCTTTGCAGGTGATATGGGCCGCTCCCACGGACTTGATCGCCTTCAGGGGTCTTCAATATTTCATCACTCCGGACGGGATTCTGGTTCAGGCAGACGCCGGGACCGAGGTGATTACGAAGATAGGGACAATCGCCCTCGCGAGTCGTCTCACCGCAAGAAAGCGCACTATCAATCTTCTCAGTCCCGTGATCTTCCTCCTACTGCTGAGCCGGATAAAGATAAGTCTTTGCAGAAGGGTTATCAGTCTGATGCTGCTCGAGAACAACATTCCAGTTCATCGAGTACGAGGCAAGTTCGAGAGCCGCGTAAAAGAACGGAATTCTCTAAGCCTCCTCCTCCTGCTCCTACCGTGGACCCGACTGTTGCAGAAAAGATGGTCGACCTTAAGGCCAAGTTTCCGAAAATTTGTTTTGACGGTTTGAAATTCCTCCCGGCCATCCATCACATTCCTGGGCACGTGAAGCAAAGTGCCATTGCATGCAACAATGACGTCTATGTTCAACATGACGCATTCGTGCACTTGGTGGAGAAGATATCAGAAGTTTCTGTTGAGCGTCAACACGAGATTGACCGTCTGACTCTGGAGGCTGACAGCGATAAGAAAATCATCAAACTCCAAGACGAAGAACTCGCCTCTTATAAGTTAAAGCTAGAAGCCGCTGAACAAGGTGCAAAAGATACTGCCGAGGCAGTTACTCGCTTAGAGGTGGCTCACAAAAAGGAGCTTGACGAAGCAGTTCAGCGCAGCGGCGCCCTTCCCCTAGAAAAAGACTCTGTCCAAAAAGAGAGGGACGCGCTCGCTACTCAAGTCAAAGAGCTGAAAGAACAACTCTCCAAGGAGAAAGAAGACAAAATAGCCGCTCAGGAAGAATCACAGCGGTATTGTGATGAGATTGTGGCTACCCGGCTCCTGAAGGCAAAGCTTGACGGTGAACTTGCCGGGGTCGAGAAAATGAAGGATGAGGCCCGTGAGGAGGGCAAACGAATGGCTGAGGAGGAGCTTGATTCTCGCCTGGAGGCGGCCGCAGAGACCGGCAGGGAAGAAGTCAAAAGTATGTTTGACCCGTTGATCGCCGAGTATGGAGCCCGCGTCCTTATGCACCGCGACCTAACATTCTTGGGTGACGGCTACCATGAATCCCTGGCTGAGGCATGGGAGACTCTGATAAAGATCAAGAAAGTCGAATCAGGCTCCGAAGAAATCGACGAGGATGCACTGGTGAAGGAGTTCCTGAGGGGGAATGAGCCATCGGATTTATCCGTAGCATTGGCTCTCTATGGCAAAGGCTCTTCCCCTTCGAAAGAGAAGAATAACGAGGCTGGCCCGTCAGAGGCCGACACTACTACTCCTCACATTGCCGCTCCTTATGCTGCTCAATCGGCTGGTCGGTCGACGCTTGATCCATTCGAGCAGCATGCCAGCTACGACCCCGAAGATCCCGGGCTCGGCGTTCATGTGCTGTCACCTATCCTGGAGGGTGAAACCCCGCGCGCCACCGACAGCCAACCTGATCCTGGTAGGAGATTCTTCTTTCTCTAGAAGTCGAAGTGATCCGTCATTTTTTAGCAGTGGTTATTCGTTCTAATGCCCACTTCTTATTTTTCTCACAGGTTGTTCTGACACTGAGCTAACTCCGAGGAGCGATGACGCCAAGGAGGAAGCGGGGAAAACAAGCGACGTTGCTCACGCAGGGGTAACTCCCGGCCCAGACGCTCAAGTGATCGGGGCGCTTGACGATGACAAACTTGATACCTCGTCTCCTGCCGAAGGAAGCGACGAAGTTAAAATCACTGGCGCCTCTGAACATACTTCAGAGATGAGCATGAAGGATCGTCTTGCCGACGAGGAGAAGAGAAAGGTCAAAGTCAAAGTTGAATCTGAAGTCCTGGAACTTACTGACCCGCGGAATAGACCTTTGAAAATCATTCTCCCGGGCAGGTCCAAACCATTAGATGTTCCGTCTCCTACTCCTGACTCCGTCTCTCTAGCAAGCAAAAAGCCCAAGAAGAAACGTGAGGGAGAGGAGTCGTCGGAAACACCGAAGGCGGACAAGAAGAAGAAGTCGAAGAAATGATCGATGCACTTGTTCAACAAGTTTTTGCTTAAGTTTGTAACAGTTTCTATCTTTCATAATTTGTAGTTTGTATAGGCCCGAATTTTGTAGGAGTGATCTTGTATCCCTGTTTTGGACTTATCGAATAAAATTTTAGTTTCTTCTTGTTTGAATGATTCTCTTGTCTTTATTTGGTTTGCTGACACTGTGCTCCGGGGACTTGGAGACTTGAGACTGTTCATACTCCAGTCCGCGCTCTGGGGACTTAGAGTACTCCGCTCCGCACTCTGGGGACTCGGAGATTGGAAATCGTTTATACTCTAGTTCGTGCTCTGGGGACTTAGAGTACTCCGCTCCGCACTCTGGGGATTCAGAGACCGGAAGTCGTTTATACTCTAGTCCGCGCTCTGGGGACTTAGAGTACTCCGCTCCGCACTCCGGGGACTCGGAGATTGGAAGTCGTTTATACTCTAGTCCGCGCTCTGGGGACTTAGAGTACTCCGCTCCGCACTCTGGGGACTCGGAGATTGGAAGTCGTTTATACTCTAGTCCGCGCTCTGGGGACTTAGAGTACTCCGCTCCGCACTCTGGGGACTCGGAGATTGGAAGTCGTTTATACTCTAGTCCGCGCTCTGGGGACTTAGAGTACTCCGCTCCGCACTCTGGGGACTCGGAGATTGGAAGTCGTCTATACTCTAGTCCGCGCTCTGGGGACTTAGAGTACTCCGCTCCGCACTCTGGGGATTCGGAGATTGGAAATCGTTTATACTCTAGTCCGCGCTCTGGGGACTTAGAGTACTCCGCTCCGCACTCTGGGGACTCGGAGATTGGAAGTCGTTTATACTCTAGTCCGCGCTCTGGGGACTTAGAGTACTCCGCTCCGCACTCTGGGGACTCGGAGATTGGAAGTCGTCTATACTCTAGTCCGCGCTCTGGGGACTTAGAGTACTCCGCTCCGCACTCTGGGGATTCGGAGATTGGAAATCGTTTATACTCTAGTCCGCGCTCTGGGGACTTAGAGTACTCCGCTCCGCACTCTGGGGACTCGGAGATTGGAAGTCGTTTATACTCTAGTCCGCGCTCTGGGGACTTAGAGTACTCCGCTCCGCACTCTGGGGATTCGGAGATTGGAAATCATTTATACTCTAGTCCGCGCTCTGGGGACTTAGAGTACTCCGCTCCGCACTCTGGGGATTCGGAGATTGGAAATCGTTTATACTCTAGTCCGCGCTCTGGGGACTTAGAGTACTCCGCTCCGCACTCTGGGGATTCGGAGATTGGAAATCGTTTATACTCTAGTCCGCGCTCTGGGGACTTAGAGTACTCCGCTCCGCACTCTGGGGATTCGGAGATTGGAAATCGCTTATACTAGTCTGTACGCCGCACAGAATAATGTAATTTATCATCCAATTAAGAGATACAGAAACTTCATAGAAAATGTGGCTTCAAGCCTTTATTAATGAAAATCAACTAAATTGCTCGATTACAACTTCAAAAGGAAACTAAGTCATTATTGAATGGAAACATGCAGAAAACAATAGTGCCTATAACAAGAAAGGGAAACACGCTAAATGTAATAGTGCCGCAAATGTTCACTGTTCCATGCTCGGGGGAGTGTCGCGCCATCAACGGTCGCTAGCTTGAATGTTCCTTCTCCAAGCTTCCGTTCAATGGCGTATGGACCTTCCCAGCTGGGATTCATGCGTGATGGCACTGGGAAGACTCGTTTCAGAACGAGATCACCCACATCGAAGATTCTTGGGCGGACTCTGCCATCGTAGTAGCGCTTGACTCGATGTCTGTGCGCCGCCGCCCTTAACTCAGCTTCTTCACGCTTTTCGTCGATGCAGTCCAGTGATTCCAGCAAGAGGTTTTGGTTCGTCTTGGGGTCATAGTATGTCACTCGGTGCGATGGAACTTCAAGTTCCACGGGTATTACGGCTTCAGAGCCGTATGCCAAGGCGAACGGAGTGTGGCCGGTTGCGGACTTGTGGGTAGTTCTATATGCCCATAATGCTGTCGGGAGTTCATCTACCCACTTGCCTCCAACCTTCTCCAGACGCTTCTTTAGTATGGACTTGATTATTTTGTTAACGGCCTCGACTTGTCCGTTAGCTTTTGGGTGTGCAACGGCAGCGAACTTTTTCTCGATGCCGTACTTTAAACAGAACTCTTTGAACTCTCTACTTTCGAATTGCGTTCCGTTGTCTGTAATGATGGTGCGTGGAAGGCCAAAGCGGCATATAATGTTTCGCACAACGAAGTTAATGACTTTCTTAGAGGTGATAGTGGCCAAAGGTTCTGCCTCAGCCCATTTCGTGAAATAGTCGACTGCAACTATCGCGTATTTCGCACCACCTTTGGATAGAGGCAAAGAGCCGATTATGTCGATTCCCCAGATCGCGAATGGCCAAGGGCTGATCATTTGTGTGAGTTCCGTTGACGGAGCCCTCGGGATTTTTGCATATCTTTGACACTTGTCGCATTTTCTCGCGTAGTCCGCGGCATCCCGGTTTACGGTAGGCCAGTAATACCCATAGCGGAGGATCTTCTTTGCTAGCGTTTGGCCCCCAGTATGGTCGCCGCATTCCCCTTCGTGGACTTCCCTCAAGACTCGCTTTGTTTCATCATGAGCGATGCACCGTAACAATGGGACTGAGAATCCTTTCCGGTACATGGATCCATCCTGCATTACGTACCGCGCAACCTTTCGAAGGACCTGTCGTCTTTCGCTTCTCCTTTCTGGTAAAGCCCCGGTTGTCAGGTACAGTTTGAATGGGGTTATCCACGAGTCCTTCTCGATCTCTGTTTCCAACACAAGATCGATTTTCATCTCGTCCGCACTCGGGGCATGCAAGACTTCCACGGGATACAATCCCATTTGTTGAACATCGTTGGTACTTGCGAACTTAGCCAACAAGTCGGCTTCTTTGTTTTGTTCTCGCGGGATGTGTGAAATGTCATAACGCTCAAGATTTGATAGTAGTTCCTGGACCTGAACGAGGTACGGAGCAAGCTTTCGTCCTTTTGCTTGGTAGTCTCCTCGTACTTGGTAAACCACTAACTGCGAGTCGCAAAAGATTTCGACTGATTTGATTCCGAGTTCTTTGATAAGCTTCAAGCCAGCGATCAATGCTTCATATTCAGCTTCGTTGTTCGTAGCCGGAAAATCGAGCTTCAGGGCATAACAGATTGATCGGTTTTCCGGAGTCATAAGAACTACGCCCGCGCCGGAGCAACGGTCGTTTGATGCACCGTCAGTGTATAATTTCCATCGAATGGGGGGAATGATGTCGTGATCGTCCGGTTTGATGGGTATGGTAAATTCAGCGATGAAGTCTGCTAACGCTTGCCCTCGAATAGCTCTCCGTGGTAGGTACGCGATATCGAATTGGCTCAACTCGATGTTCCATTTTAGCAATCTTCCAGAAGTTTCCGGTCGTTGAAGTACCTGCCTCAGGGGTTGATCGGTATAAACGCCGATCGAATGCGCTTGAAAGTACGGGCGCAGCTTGCGTGATGCAATCACCAAGCAATAAGCCAATTTCTCAATTTTAGGGTAATTCTTCCCTGCCCCCGTTAAACGCTTGCTAACATAATATACCGGCTTCTGGACTCGATCCTCCTCACGGACCAAAGCTGCGCTTATCGCATGAGGGGATATAGCCAAGTAAACGTACAGCATCTCATGGTCAACTGGTTTAGATAGCATTGGTGGGCTCTCCAGATGCCTTACCAAGTTCTGGAAAGCTTCCTCGCAGCTAGACGTCCATTAAAAATTCCTCTTTCCTTTCTTTATTATGTCGAAGAATGGGATGCACTTGTCAGTTGCCTTGGATATAAATCGACTTAGCGCAGCCACTTTTCCGTTCAAGCTCTGTACCTGCTTTATAGTCCTGGGCGCTTGTACATCTCGAATGGCTTGGATCTTTTCTGGGTTGGCTTCGATTCCCCTAGCGTTGACGATGAATCCTAAAAACTTCCCTGATGCAACGCCAAAAGAACACTTCAGCGGGTTGATCTTCATTCCATAGGACCTGAGTATGTTAAACATCTCAGCTAAGTCTTGAATGTGGTCGTTTGACTGCCGTGATTTCACGAGCATGTCATCCACATAGACTTCCATGGTTTTGCCCAGCTGGTCCTTGAACATTCGATTCACCAGACGTTGGTAAGTTGCTCCAGCATTCTTTAATCCAAAGGGCATCACTACATAGCAATACAGCCCGACATTTGTAACGAAGCTGGTGTGTTCTTGGTCCGGAATATGCATTGGGATTTGGTTGTATCCCGAGTACGCATCCATGAATGACAATAATTCGTGTCCTGCTGTGGAATCGACCAACTGATCGATCCTAGGCAACGGGAAACTGTCCTTAGGACATGCTTTGTTCAAGTCGGAATAATCTACGCAAGTCCTCCATTTCCCATTTGCCTTTTTTACTAGCACGGGGTTGGAGACCCACTCCGGGTAGAGGGCGTCGCGGACGAACCCATTTGCTTTGAGTTTGTCCACCTCCTCTCCAAGAGCGGCGGATCTCTCTGGATCCATTCCTCTCCTCTTTTGCTTGACTGGGACGTATTTCGGGTCTACGTTCAACATATGACTTGTGATGGCGGGAGAAATCCCACACATATCAGAATGTGTCCAGGCAAAAACATCAAGGTTTGCCCGGAGGAAGTCGCTAAGGTCTTCTGTCATTGCGGGGCCTAACTGTGATCCGATCTTCAGTATTCGCGAAGGGTCGTCACGGCTAACTGAAATGTCAATTGTTAATTCAGCCGGTGCCGCCTTCTCTTCCCTGGGTTTCCCATCGTCGTCTCTCGGATCTATATCTCCGTAGATCCGAGAACTATGCCCGAGCCAGGGCTCGGGCACTACTTGTCAATTATTCGTATTGGGGATGCGGACGGGATTGTCCGCAACCTTTCCTTTCTCCCTCCGGTGGGCTTCTCGGAGCTCGGCCACATAACAAGAACGACCAGCTGCTTGGTCACCGTGAACAATGCCTACTCCTTTGTCAGTCGGAAACTTCAAAGTCAAGCACCACGGGGCTAGTGCCGCCCTGAATTCAGCCAGGGCCGGCCGGCCCAAGAAAACATTATACGGAGAGTCCACATCCAAAACTACAAAGGGTAGAATTCGTACCCTCCGACGTTCGCCTTGTCCCAGTTCAACTGGTAACTCGACATATCCTACTGCATCAGTCGCAGCGCCGTTAAAGCCGTGGATACGAGCTTTGGATGGTTTCAAGTCTTTTGTCTCTAGCTTCATCTGATCATAGGCCTTCTTGAAGATGATGTTGACTGAACTTCCACAATCAATCAAAATTCTTTTTACATATGCTGGTCCGATTGTTGCAGATATGACCATGGGATCGATGGTCGGAGCCTCCACCTGATCAGCGTCTCTGTTTCTGAACACAATATCGTCTGTCATCACGCGCTGCTGCTTAGCAGGGGCCCCGTCCTCCACGTTCGAACAGCACTCAAAATCTGCATGCTTCAAGGAGCTCGCATATCGTTCCATCTCTTGCCAGTTCTTATCTGCGGGATGAGGTCCGCCGATAATCGTATTTATAACCAGTCTTCCAACAGTCCGGGCAGGTTCCTCTGGATGACGTGGGGCCGGTGCACGACCTGGGTCGGACGTTCCATGTCCTCCTTCCTGTGGATCCTTTACAAATTCTTGCAACTTCTTTTGTCTGATCAATTTCTCGATAGCGTCATGCAGGTGTCTGCATTCTTCCGTGTTGTGTCCATAGGTTTCATGGAATCGGCAATATTTCCCAGTCCGTTTCTGTTCTTCAGTTGATTCTTTCGGACGTGGTTTTCTGTATTGAAAAGTATTGCATGTGGATAGGTAAATGTTCTCAAGCGGGGCGTTTAGCGGAGTGTACTCGCTGTAGCTTGGAATTCTCGACTTCCACTTTCCCGCTTCTTTCCTCTTTCCTTGACTCCTTCCTCCGGACTCTTTGGGCTGCACAGGCTTATTCTGGACGTTGACTTGGACCTTTCCTGAATTGTCTCTAGATTGCTTCACAGCAATGTTGCTCTTAATTGACTCTTGGGCAGGTCCCGGTGCCTTGTCTCGTCGTACCCACCTAGCTTCCTCTCTTCTTATGAACTGGTGCACCTTGGAGTAGAAACGCTCTAGCGTAGTCGGAGGTTTTCCTGCCAGCCAATCTCCGAATTCAGAATTCGGATCTACACCTCTCATCACAGCCATTAGAATTGCATGGTCGTTGGGATTACTGACTTCAGTTGCCGCAACGTGGAATCTTTGTAAGTACTCCTTCAGCGACTCTCCGGGATTTTGGATTACACTTGACAGAGACATCACGTCCTTCGGGCGTGTAGTGTGTATCCTGAATTGCTCAATAAACTTCTTTGCCAACTCCTCGAAATTTGATACGGATCGCGGAGGAAGTCGGGTGAACCACATAATAGCGATCCCAGATAGAGTAATCGGAAAGCACCTACACTTGGTGGCATCATTTGCTCTGGCTGAATCCATCATCCATTCATACCTCATTACATGTTGTCTGGGGTCAGTCTTTCCTTCGTATGCAGGAATGGTTGGCATGCTAAACTTCTTGGGGTAGGACGCTTGCAGCACAACATCCGTGAACGGAGTATGACTTCTTGACACTCCCCAATCGTCATTTGATAAGCCCTGATTTTCTTTCATCAGTTGCCTGATCATGGCTGTCAGATCGGGTGTCTGTATGGAAGCTGGGAGGTTGGAGTCAGTTCTACGTGCCTGTCCATACTGATGCCTCCTTTCCTGGCGATCTGCCAATCGTGCGTCATGAGGTTCAACATTGTTAACATCTTGATGATCTGGAGCTCCCTCCTCCACCTATACTCCGGTTCGGAAGTTTCCAGTTCTGGCTTGGTCGCGGTCTCCTGCTGTTCGAACAGCAGCATCTGCCCTTGCAGTTTCAGTCTTACGGCGTCTGCGCCTGGGTGGCTCATCAGAAGAAGTTGAGCTGTCAGAAGAGGAATAAGCAGCTGGATTGCCCCCAGCATTCTGTTGCTGCTGTTGAGTGAGTTGTGCCATCAGGTTGGCATTAGCCTGCATCTGTTCTCCCAGTTGTCTCCTGCTTTCCCTAAGTTCTCTCATCAAGTCGTTGAACTCCACTCTAGTGACAACTGGAGTCTGTTCTTGAGCGGCAATCCCTGCACTCGGGATTGCTGGTTGATTGCTAGGTCCTGCTTGTTGCACGCTAGCAGTCTCTCGGGCATCCGCATTAAGAGAAGCTGACCTGGTACGTGGTCTTTCCATTGTAGAGTTATTGGTATGAACTCTGAGTAGGATCAGCGGATGTTCTATCAGTAAGTCGGATCTTCTTTGGGGGATTTGCTCAATCCAGTAGCTTCAAAGCAGATCCTTGAGGTCTGAGAATTCGATTCTCGGTGAAAGCACCAAAGTGTTAGCACCAAAATTGGTCACTAACCTCGTTCAGAAAGATTGTGTAGAGATATAAGTGATGAAAGTAAATTAAACAGAGAAGACAGTCCTAATTCAAATGCAGAAAGTAAGAACACCAAATTTATAGTGGTTCGGCGTAATTGCCTACGTCCACTTTGCTCAACTTTATTGATTTCCTTTATGGTTGATTACAAATACAATTCGTGAATCAAATGCTTGAATGAAGTTGTTTAAGTAGAGAAGATGAGTCTTGAAAATGGCAGAGTCTCCCCGTATTTTCTCTCCCAAAAAAGGATCCATTTCACTGTGACCCTGCCCCTCTATTTATAGGCAAATATGGGCTGGACTTCCCAAGCGGGCTTGTTAGCCGAACGTTCGGGCCCAGGTGCTGTGTGCCGAACCAGGCACGCCGAACGCTTCTGTGCCGAACGGTCCTTCCCATGCCGAACGGTCCTTCCCATGCCGAACGGTGCTCCTGGTGTATGGGAAGTGTGGGGTGATTGCAGCGAAGCCGAGCGTATCTCCCTTTGAAGCTTTTGACCAACCAATGTATGTAGTTCGAACGTTCTCGTTGCCGAGTTATCCTACCGCCGAGCTCCATTGACGCCGAGTACCGTGGGATGCCGGACACTAGTCGACGCCGAGCATAGGTTGTTGCCGAGTGCTCTCCTTGACGCCGAGTAGCTTGTTATGCCGAGCAGTCTTGACGCCGAGTACCCTGTTATGCCGAGCAGTCTTGACACCGAGTAGTCTCGATGCCGAGCGTTCTTGTATGCCGAGCAGCCTTGATGCCGAGCACCCTTGTGTGCTGAGTAGTCTCGATGCCGAGCATTCTTGTATGCCGAGCAGCCTTGATGCCGAGCACCCTTGTGTGCTGAGTAGTCTCGATGCCGAGCACCATTGTATGCCGAACGCTAGCGCCGAGCATTGGTTGTCGCCGAGTGCCAGTTGACGCTGAGTTCCATTGGGATGCCGAGTGCTCCTGGATGTCAAACGCTTCGCCGAACACTCCTGCATGCCGGACACTCTCTGATGCCGGACACTCTCTGATGCCGGTCACTCTCTGATGCCGGACACTCTCTGATGCCGGTCACACTCTGATGCCGGACACTCTCTGACGCCGGACACTCTCTGATGCCGGTCACTCTCTGATGCCGATCACTCTCTGATGCCGATCACTCTCTGATGCCGAGTTGAACTGGATGCCGAGTACTAGTTGCCTAGTCAAATCTCCAGGAAACATCGAGTTTCAGCTAAAGTCTCTCCCCTTAATTCTTTGCATTTACCATTTTGCGAACTATTATGTTTTTTGAATATCTAAAAATACATCAAATTTGCTGAAATATGAGCACTTATTATCATTCCACGTCCAATTTAAATCTAGCCTACAATATTTATTAAAATAATCGAAAAATTATTTATAAAATATGCTGAAATATAATGCTGAAATGTGATGTAGTATTTGATTACATATGATATGCGTGTGTGTGAATGTGTTTGTGCGTGTTATATAGATATAGTACCTGTTTCTTTGAAGTGAGCAAGTATATTTGCTGAAATTTAGCGTTTACCATTCTATAAGTTTTGTATTTGATCTTTATAGGATTTCTTTCAATCGGGAGTTATACAAGTAATATCATAAGATCATAATTACTACAAAGTATGTATACAACTTGCTGTACCAATATGAAAATATATTTTTGGATGAAATTTTGTCCTTAGTAATTAAGTAATCTTGCATAATACTACAACCTGCTATTATTATTGAACTAAATAACCGAGAATCCAAGGCTTTATTTTGATGAAAAAGGACTTAGAAATAATGTACATACCTAATACCAATTAATATCTTTGTTGCAGCTGCAAATATATTGCAGTTAAAATAGTTAAAATTTTGCTAAAAGTAAGAAAGAATTGACGATGGATCATTAAATTTGTAATTAGCATTGTAAAACTTCTAGTTTTCTCTATATACTTACTTTGTTTGTTTACGTCTTTGTGTGAAGTTGCATATTTGCATACATATAAGTTTAGATTTTTAACTATTATTTTAAGCTGCACTATTTTAAAAACTATAGAAGTATTGTAGATGTTTAATTTTTACTACCCCCATCTCTATAAGAACTGAGGTAATTTTGGAACTTCTAGCCAGTTCAAAATTATATATCGATATTATTTGTTTAGATTTAATTCTACCATTGATTTTAAACATCAATTTTGTTATGCTTGTTGGAGTTGATGGGTAGAAACAATGAAAAAAGCAAGTGACAGGAGTTGTGTCATGGACAAGACCACTGCCTTGAAAGTGAAATTCGGTACAATTATGGTGCAATCGATAATTGCCATCCGCTTTCGAAGGTTAACACAATGATCATTCAAACTTATGCACTCAAGGTTGAAGGATTTGGAGATTTGTAGAAGTCTCTACCCTAAAATTTTAAGTTTATTTGGAAGAAATATTTATTATGAATTCGCAGAGAGAATGAGATGAAGAAGATGAACTTTTATTTACTGTATATTTCTCAAATGAGTAAGAGGAAATAATGGGAATGGAGGAGAAAATGAAAAAAAAATCCACTCTCAAATGAGTCATTCTCAATGAATAAATAGTAATAGTCATCTATTAATGCAAAATACAAAAGGTCTGGCAAATTAAAAGACTAAGTTTTATTGTAGTTATCCAACAATCCCCACTAATTACAATAAAACTCAAAGTAAAACATCTTGAACAAAGGAAAATTATATACGTAAGTACTAATGTCTTTCGATTGAATTGATACATAAAGAAATGAGTTGAAAACTTAATCCAGGTAGTGAATTTATTTTTGAACTATAAAGATTTCAGTTTAGATCTCACAACGCGTATTGGATTTTCAATTTAGACAAACTCCATGATAAATATGCGCTTTTAATGGCCATGCGCTAATCTTGGGAACTCATGAGTGCTCTAGAGAGCTTAAATCTCTCATAGAAGGAGACTCACCTTCGCATCCAAGTAGGTGATTCCATCAAGTGCTCCACTTTAGCACCACCACTTATGGCTATAGACTTATTAAGAGCAAAAGGCTCAACCTTACAATTCATCAAGTGCATCTTAAAAGCACCACCAATACTGGATTTGAATTATATACGAGTGATAAGGTATAACCTCAAATAAATCAATGAAATCCATCTAGTACATCTCAAAAGCACCAGCAATGCTAGTTATGGATTTGACAAGATCAAATAGGCTCAAACTAACTTAAATCAGTATACCCATCAAGTGCGTCTCAAAAGCACCACCAGAAAATGTGTTTGGAATATATAAAAGCAAAGAAGCTCAAACTCATATCAAATAGTATAATCCATCAAGTGTGTCTCAAAAGCACCACCAAAATTTGATTATGGATTATATTTGAAAAAGAATCTCAAGCTCATATCAAATAGAAGAATATATCAAGTGCGTCTCAAAAGCACCACCAAAAACTGGTTATGAATTATATAAAATTAAAGAAAATCAAACTCTTATCAAATAGTAAAATCCATAAATTGCATCTCAAAAGCACCACAAAAAATTGGTTATGGATTATATAAAAACAAAAAAGCTCAAACTCATATCAAATAGAAGGATCCATCAAATACGTCTAAAAACACCACTAAAAATGGATATGGATTATGTAAAAACAAAGAAGCTAAAACTCATATCAAATAAAAGGACCCATTCAGAGCATCTCAAAAGCATCAATCAAAACTAGTTATGGATCTTAAATATATCTCAAAAGAAGCTAAAACTCAATATGGTGTTTATGTACAGGGTTGGGATAATCCCAACAGCCTCTTAGATCTATGTCTATAGATTTTTATACCTAGTATCTAGGCTGCTTCTCCTAAATCCTTTATAGTGAAGTTATTGGAAGGACAAGCTTTCACTGATTGCAACAGTGAAATGCCATTGCCAACAAACAAAAGATCGTCGACATATAGCACTAAGAATATGATAGCATTGCCATGTTCTTTTCTGTAGACGCATGTTTTCTCTGTGTTTTGATAAAAACTAAACTGTTTGATTGACTTATCAATACACTTGTTCCAACTCCTTGAAGCTTGTTTGAACGGACTTTAATAACTTGCAAGCCTTGCCATCACTCCCACTGACCACAGAAACCCTCGAGATGCAACATATAGATTGTTTCTTCTAAATCACTATTTAGAAAGGCTATATTTACATCCATTTTTCATATTTCGTAGTCAAAGAATACAGCCATGACTAGCATAATCTAAATGGACTTAAGCAAGGCTATGGACAAAAAGGTCCCATCATAATCAACACCTTGAATTTGAAGAAATCCATTTGATGAAAGCATGGCTACGGACTAGTCTAGCCTTATAAGTCTCTACTTCCCCATCTGCATTTAGCTTTTTCTTAAAAATCTATTTGTAGCCGATGGGTTTTATATTTTCAGGTATGTCCGAAAAAATCCATACATTTTTTTTCATTTATGGAATCCATCTCGGATTTCATTGCTCCAGGCCAGAGTGCAGAGTCTTTACTCCGCAATGCTTATTGGAAAGGTAAAGGAGCGTCATCATCTAAGACACGGTCTTCCTTCACGCCATCTACGAGAAAACCATAGTACCTCTCTGGTGTGTGAGATTCCTTACTAGACCTTCTAATATGTAGCATGTTTCCATATATGGGTGAACTTGGTTCTACCACCGGTTCAGCCCGTGTTAGTTTCTCAAATCTCATCCAAGTCTACAACTTTATTGTTAATTTCTTTTGATAGAAAATTCCTTTGCTAAAAAGACAGCATGTATGGAATAATCACTTATTTTTTCTTTGTGTTGTAGAAAGTATATCCCCTAGAATTCTTGGGATATTCTATAAATTTACACAAGATTGATCTTGCTTCAAGTTTGTTAGGGATAACACTGTTAATGTAGACTGGACAACCCCATACCTTCGAATAATTAAAGCGAGGTTTCTTCATATGCCATATCTTATGTGGCGTCTTAGATGCAGTTTTAGGAGGTTACAAATTCAACATATGCGCTACAGTTTCCAGTGCATATCCCCAATAGGATAGAGGTAACTCAGCCTTACTCATTATGGAATGAATCATATGTAATAGAGATCTATTCCTTTGCTCTGACATACCGATGTGTTGCAAAGTGTAGGGTGGAGTAACTTGAGAGATAATCCCATGATCTTTTAAGTACTATTATCTTTGGTGACTTCTGGCATCGGGGCACATACATCAATGTGTACTAACCCTAAGAGTTCATCAACTCTTTCATTCCTTCCACTGAACAAGTGCTTGGTCATTTTACCTTTGAGAAACGACTCGCACATGTCAGATGATTCAGAATCAAGTGATGGGAGAAAACCTTCAGTTTTCAATTTGTGTAGTCGTTTCTTACTTATATGACCTAGCCTACAATGCCAAAGATAACTATCATTTATATTGTCAGAAGAACTATTCACAAAACATACAAAATTAGTACTGATCACATAAATTCCATTTTGCTAGAACATCATTGCAGATTTATTTCCATTCAAACTAATATTCATAACGTTTTTGGCACAGTGAAATATATATTCAGTATCAGACAATCTAGAAACAGAAACAATTCCACAAATAAATTCTTTTAAAAATAGCAATTATTTGATATCAATACTACTAAACTAAGAAACATAAATGATAATCTCCTACTGTCATTGCTTCTACGATAGATCCATCAACAATTTGGAGCCCCATCACCCCTTTTTCCATGCATCACCAATTCCTTAGCGCCCGTAGCGAATTACATATATAAGTTCCAGATCCAGAAATAAAACCCAAGACAATCTATTGATTACAAAACAATTTAGAATCATAAATGTACTCGATGGCTGTAGGACTGTTCTGCTTTCTTTCTCTAACAATATTTAGGTAATTAGGATAGTTCCTTTTCTAATGACCTTTCTTGTAGTAGTGGTGACATTCACCCTTTTCGTCGGTTGTTGTGGGAATTTTTGCTCACAACATTGTGAATACGAAAAGACGTTAAGGAGCGTAGAAATGGATAGATGGTGCATAATAATGGCGTCATCATGTGATCACAAAATCAAGGCGAAGCACTAGGGTCAAATTTGGCATAGTCGGAAAATATGGCCAAACTCTTGAAAAATTTCCTAAGGTCAAGACATGCACATAGGTCGAAACCGCATCTCGGTCTGAGCTATAGATTGGAACATATGATGAACTTATGATTTTTCCATCACATGACTCGACACGGACCCCACGTTGAAGAGCTACTACCTAATTTGGGAAAACAGAACATTTAAAGGAATTGGAATACTCTACTCAATGATATGAAGCTGCTGGTCCAGTCCCATTCAATGAAATGAAGGGGTTATCGCATAAAAGCATGTGTAGAACAATGGCAAAGACTTACACCTTTCAACCATCCCACCCGGGTTCAAGTCCTGGCAAACACATTATGTTTATGGAACATGAGGAATGGTTTGATAGAGAACCTAACTATTGAGTACCTAACCATTACTAATGTAAGGAAGGAATAGAGACTAGGAAAGGTAGAAGGCAAGGTAAGGCAGAGAGCTTGGAGGAATGGGGGGAGAGCAGCTCCCCTTTGTTTAGTGGTTGATGTGTCGAACCGAACTTTCTATACGGCGCCCCAAGCCACCAAACATGATCTTCGGTTAAATGGGTAGAGACCTACCAAACCAGCCCCCATTTGTTCGCTGGTTGATGTGCCGAAACGAACTTTTTGTTTGGCACCCCAAGCCACCAAATATGATCTTTGATTCTATGGGTAGAGACCTACCAAACTAGATCTTCGGTTCGGTGGGTAGAGACCCACCGAACTGAATCTTCTATTCGGTAATTGGACACGCCCACTGAACAGGATCTTCTGTTCAGTTGTCAAACATCCATCGAACCAAGCTATTCCAACTCCCACCGAACCAGGAGAAGGAGCACATGCCGAACCAAGCTAACCCAATGCCTACCGAACCAAGGAGAAGGAGAACTAGCCAGACCAAACATGCCGAGTCTACCGCGCCAAATCCAGGAGAAACATGCCGAACCAGGAGCGGCCGAACCAAACAAGAGTGTACACAAACTTGGTCAACAACTTGGCCACATCTATCCAAGTTGGACCAACACCCTCAAACCAAACTTCCAGCCGGGACCAGTAGTGCATATATGGAAGGAAATCATCATATATCAGGAAACAGATCGCTGCAAATGACATATTCAAGAATATTCCCTAGGACCTAAATATACATGGAAACATCTTAATTACCAAATTAAACACACCTCAAATCTACCTCCATGAATCCAGGCATTTGGCATCATAAAAAGGAGAATTCTAGGGAGCTAGGCTTACAGCAACAATGGCAGACAAATCAGAGCCTAGTAGGAATAGCTAGCGGCTCCAGCCTAGCACGAACAGCTAGCAGGAGTAGCTAGCAGAAACAACCTAATAGAGATAGCCGAACATGAATAGGCAGCCAAGAACAATCAAACATGAACAGCCGAGCATACTTCCTTGGGCTATACCTTACTTTCTAGTGAGCTACAGATCATTGTATTTTACATCTTAGGCATTGTATCAGAGATCTATAAGAATAATAATGAAAATGGACAGTGGATGTAGGCATATTCTGGCCGAACCACTATAAATCTTTGTGTTCTTTACTTTACTACAACTTACTTTCCGCATAACCTATATGTGATCTGCTCTATGAAATAAATCGTAATACAAATACAATAGCTCTGTTATACACCTCGTATTCATAGTTGTACAACTAATCGATTAGAGGTGTTTGCCCATTATTTGTGCAAACATTTTTGGTGCTTTAACTGGGAAGGGAAAAATGACTTCAAATTTTCTCAACATGCCTGCTAAGTCTAAGAGCAAGACAGGTAGGTCTAGTAGGGATGTCAACCATGGAACTACAAAGCACTATAACCATTCTTCCAGCAATCCAGCTCCAGACACCATCATTAGGAGTGACTTAGACAGAGTTGTGGCGGATCTTGATACTTGCTTCTTTGCCCAACAAAAAGCCATTGTGGATCAAATCATGACATGCTTGGGGTAGAGCCCATTCTCTCGGGTCCAGGAGATGAAGAAGGTCACAATCTGGTAGCGAGTTAGATCAAGAGAATCAGGGAGCCGAGTAAGCAAATGCCGAGGAAACATGTCGGCCTGGAATTCGGCCATGTGCCACACCCAAGGATTGGTTCGACGCCAAACCAAATAGGGGAAGCAACAAACTAGGGGTGGCTACAGTTGAACCTCCTCGACCTAGGCAATGCTCCCTAGTCTTACTAGAAGTAGCAGCTGATGGAAGGCGAGCTCATTGCTGCAAATGATCCTGAAGTGGGGAACGGAGCCGGGTTCTCAGATCCAATCATTATAGGAAGAATGAAAGATGCCTCTCACCTAGATGGGGGAGGTCAATGTAGCTCCACTCATCCCCTGATCTGGAAGATCGCATGGCACAACTTATTAGGGAGTTCGTCCGTTGCAAACAAATAGAACGTGGAATAGGAGCAAGGGTTGGCAGCCCATTATCTGTGAAGATAGAGACCGCTTGAAATCCAATGAGCTTTAAGGAGTCTTACTATGGAATTATATCAAGGGCTTACTGACCCTTTAGTGCATTTACAACAGTATGCCCAGCACATACTGGTAAGCGGAGCTACAGAGGAAACCTTATGCAAGTGCTTTCCTCCATTGTTATTGGACTAAGCAACTATGCGGTTTTATGGTTGACCGCTATGATCAATTCATCCTTGTGAGATGTTAATGAAGAAGTTTATTAGCCAATTTCGGGTGTATATTGAACAACCAAAAGATGAATACTCATTATTTGTTGTGAAGAAAATGGAAGATGAGTCGCTAAGACACTACCGATCCCGGTTTAATGCCGCAACCGCTGGAATTCAAAACATAAATGAAAGGTTTACCTTGATGACTTGTACAGTGGGGCGCACTCTGGAATGAAGTTTACTGAGAGATCGGCAGTGGAAAAACCAACCACGTGAGAGGGATTCGTCAATGAACCGACAAAATACATGAGGTTGGAATGCACTACATTAGAAAGGCAGCCCAGTAAATCTACTAGAAAAGAGTCTGGTAGTGACTGTAAAGAATGATGGAAAATATGGTATCTTCTCTCTTAGCTAAGTATTTAGAGATAATGGAGCACTCCTTAGACTCATGGAGCAAGCAACATAAATGCAGGTCTGGAGAGACCAAGTTCGGAACTCTTTCTGCAACCTATCAAGAATGGACTCAAGGGGGCAGGCGAGGTAGGAAGGAGCCATGGAAATTTGGGACTTTACAAACCAAACTGGCTTGGGCTCGAATCAAATCGAGCTGACATAGAACTAATCAATACTAGACTGATGGTATTGCCCACGCTGGACCAAGGAGGGATGTCTCACTAGATTTCAGTGTTGGTGTTGGTATCACACACTTAGCTACTGAACAAGGACCGCCTAAAGAGCAGGAGACCAGTGCTTGGCAAGATGAACTATGGTTATTTCACTCCAAACATTGGATATGCAATCAACCCTACTTAGATACTATTTGGTGTAGTCGTTTGGGGGCAGAGACTGAAGACAAAATAGCCTTAGAAAGGAAACACTTCATAAGATGAGGTAAGTTCTTGCTTTCACTGCTTATGAAAACTCCAGAAAGAATCTATCCCGCTATTAGAGAAGCCGTTGATCGCAACAAATCAAGGATCAAAGAGTCAACAGCTGCAAAGATTAGAATCGACAAATATCACACATTCCATAAGATTTATGGTCGTGATACCGATAGACATAGATGAATCTTGCAGGTATGCTTTGGGTTGAAACACATGGGTAACTCCATCGAGAATGCCATAAACTTCATACCGTAGTCCCTCGACGAAAATGAGGAAGGGTGTAAAGCATGCTCAAGGGCACGGTGTTGGATCCCCCCATGGACATTACAACATGTCCTCTTACTGGATATCTGAAGGTAGATGTGCATAAAGATTGTGAGGAATGGAGCAGTCAAACAGCAGAGCATAAACATTCTAGTCCAGGAGATAGGGTACAACTCCATCAGAGACAGCGGGAGACTAGATTCAGCTCCTTTAGAAAAAAGTAGAGCATAATTCTGTCTCATTCCATTGGTGGGACCAGACATCTCTAAAGATGATAGATTATAATCTTTTGAAAAAGCCTGAGATACAGAGTCAACTTAATATGAATACCAAGCATGATACTATTTAGACTTAATGCCTCCATAGAGCATGGGGACAATAATGCAAAGGTATGAATTAATTAAACGAATAAATTTCAAATGATATTTAATGAAAATACCTAAGACATAAGTAGCACCATGCCACATGACTATGCGACACTCGCATAAGTGAGAAAAATACTAATGGCTAGGCGAGAACGAACATTCTTGACCCTTACGGATTGGATAGACCTCTTACTGGCAGGCTAGACCGAACGACAGAGTGCGGTACACTAATAACAGGATTGGAAATAGTAAAAGAATTAGGAATCTAGACACTATATATCCATAGTGACTTGCAAATGGCTATGAATCAAGTGCCTTAGGAGTTCTAAGTCAAAGGAGAACAATTGACGACTTGGTACACCATATAGGATGACATCCTATATAAAAGAGTTTTAACTAACCCGCTACTAAGGTGCATGAGTACAAGAGAAGCTAAGGAAATATTGGATGATGCACATCAAGGTAGGAGAAGAGACAACACTGGGGGCAAACCCTAGAAAAGGAAATCTTACGGGCACTGATCTAAATGAAGACTTTCTGATAGCTATTGGTGGAGCTGGGTATGCAATAGTGGTTGCGGATTACTTCATCGAGTATGGAGCTCTGCCCTAGATGATCTTGCACAATGGATGGAAGTTTGATAGTTAGGTACTCGCCAACTTCTATCAGCAATACAAAATCAGGATAAGCTTTCCTACAACGCCTCACATGTAAGCTAATGGATAGGTTGAAGAGGCCAAAAAGGTTCTCAAAATTCACATAAAGGGGCATTTGGAAAATGATAAGGGAGCTAGGACAAATGAGCTGTCATTGGTCTTTACATGTATCGCACTTTCCACGAAACTACAATGGGATATACTCATTTTTCTTTGGCCAATGATTTATTGATTATGATTCCCATCAAAACTATGATCTCATCTTATAGGAGAATCCACTATAACTCATAGTAGAATGATGAATTGCTAACCATGTCCCTAGATCCAATCAAGGAGAAGCGGGATGATGCTGCACTTAGTAACCGCGGCACCCTAGCTGAAAGCGGTAAAACGATACAATCCTAGGACAAAGCATCACCCACTCAAGAAGGGAAACATAGTCCTGGAGTGAATTATCCACTAGTTGGGAGAAGCTAATCCGATTTGGGAAGGATTATATTTTATCGGCATGGATCTAGAGAACGGAACCTACATTCTCATCAACATGGATGGGGAAATATCCATCAAAACAAGAATTGCTCAAATCCTTTGTTTCGCGCATTAACTATGGCAACTGCATGGATTATGGTTAGGTGGCTTAGTCAATCGTCACGGTCTTGCCGAACCCTATGGATGGGGTGTGTGAGACCATGGTAGGTGGTCAACGCTACCAAATCACCATAGGAACAACTATCACATGCCAAATCAAGCCCCGATTTCTAGGACTATATGAGTAAGGTTGCTACATATTGGGGGCACCCAACCCTGTGCAATTGATCAAATGCTTGGAGACGGAATAGTCACGTTAGTAACTATTGGTGGAATCTCGATCCCGCATGCATGGAATAGCAATCTATTATGGCACTACTATACTTAACTCCTTTTAGTCGCTTTTCGCAAATAAGCCACCCAAAGACCACAGGGACAGAACAATAAGGCATGACCTACCAGGCTTCTCATTCATGAATAAAGTCAGTTTCTTGAACCTATGGAAGCGTGTTCCGGAAAGCCAGATTCCCATATCATGCGATTAGCAGCACAATCTTGAACGAGCTCCTTAGGTCTAGGATCATGGTAGGGGAATGTGACTTCTAGTCGATTGGATACTTCGACCCAATCTTCTGGGTTGATCGGATAATTCAGCCTAGTCCTTCCAAGGCCGATCTAATAGTTCAGACCGAACTCTTGGCCGACAGAGGTGAATCAGACTTACTTAGATCAGGACATGATCGAGGGATGTGTAGTCCATCATTGATGATCGGTCCCAACTCTTGGCCGACAGCGGTGAATCAGACTTACTAGATCAGGACATGATCGAGGAAGGGGTAGTCCATCATTTACAATCGGCCCCAACTCTTGGCTAATAATGGTGAATCAGACTTACCTAAATCAGAACATGATCGAGGAACGAGTAGTCCATCGTTGACGATCGGTACTAACTCTTGGCCGGCAGTGGTGAATAAGACTTACCTAGATAAGGACATGATCAAGGAACGGGTAGTCCATCATTGATGATCAGCCCCAATTCTTGGCTGACGATGGTGAATCGGACTTACCTAGATTTGGACATGATCGAGGAACGGGTAGTCCATCATTGACGATCGGGCCCAACTCTTGTCCGGTAGTGGTGAATCAGACTCACCCAAATCAGGACATGATCAAGGTACAGGTAGTCCATTGTTGGCGGCCGGCCCCAAACTCTCGACTGGTAGCACTGAATTAGACTCATTCAGATCAGGACGTGATCGAGGTACCGGTAGTCAATTGTTGGCGATCGATCCCAAACTCTCGGCCGACAGATTGGAGTCAGACTCACCTAGATCAGGACATGATCGAGGCATAGGTAGTCCATTGTTGACGATCGGCTCAAACTTCTTAGCCAGTAGTGGTGGACAGGAGTGATCCTTATTCGGGTGTCCACAGCTGACGATCAGACTAAACTTCTCTTTAGCAACTACAAAACAGAGTAACCCAAACTGGGTGTCTACCAATGACGATAAGCTATAAGCTTTTAGGATGGCTATGAAGAACCCGACTTACTAGTGGTTAAGAAAGGATAGTCACCTAGTTGGTTCACACCAGATATTCGGCTTAGGA
This sequence comes from Allium fistulosum, assembly GCA_030737815.1. Classification (NCBI taxonomy): domain Eukaryota; kingdom Viridiplantae; phylum Streptophyta; class Magnoliopsida; order Asparagales; family Amaryllidaceae; genus Allium; species Allium fistulosum. Next base: position 909,249,859 of record CM060903.1, read on the forward strand.
TTTCTATCAATAACGGATAGCTAAGCCTGCCCATGGAAAAACATGACTATTGGTCATACGACTCGGTACAAGTAGTCAATGCTAGAATTGCTATGAAAATTATCAATAGACCAACACTAAGGCAAACTTTCTTATAGTTTGCATGGAATATGTACGTGATAATAAGCAAACTAGAATGCTGGAAGTGCATGAAAAGAAACAAAGACATATGGGACTGGCTTACAAGGACACTCCACCGGGGTATGTTCACCTTGCTGAAATTATCAGTGATTGATCCTATGTAAATATGTTTGGGGAAAAGTAAGAGTTGTTGGAAGAGCTAGCAAAATGACATGTAACAGCTTCACTAGTATGCTCACCGTGTCAAACTTATCAGTCATGGGCCCTATACAAGTACGCGAGGAAGAAATAAAAGGTTACTAACTGGCAAATAGCTAAGCAAGGATACTCTACACGCACAATGCAATAACTAATCCTAATCGGGTATGACAATTTCATTTATAATTTCTATAAGATACATATGCGCTTGTGCAAGTGTTCATATAAGAAATATAGGCCAAGGAAAGCATCAATCATAGAAACTTATTACCCCACCAAACTTATTGGTGATCGATCCCATACAAGTACACACTGTAGCGATGGGAAAGTTTGCTAACGGAACAAACAAACCTAGAAATCATATAGAACAAACATATCTTGATCACTAGCCAAGAAAAGGAGAATATGGGCATGAATAAATATCAGGCGCAACAACATATAAACATCAAAGAAGATTAGCTTCACAGCCCAAGCGCATGATCAACCCACATTCAAAACTTCAAAAGGAACCACTTACCTAGCCAAACATCTTAGTGTAACCTATATGAGTATGCACAGTGGTAATGAAGGAATCACTGGTGGAATAGCTTGGCAATCATGTAAGTAAAACACACTGCAACCACCAGTTTAGATTAGCCCAAACTACAACCAATGCAACGAAATATACCTCGTCAAATCCATATGCCATGGAATAGCTGTATATTCCTGTCCTTAGGACACCTTGACATTCTTGAAACATTCAAATGACAACACACAGCCCTTGGGCCATGAGGGCAAGGAGGTTGAACTAGAGGTAGAAAAAGCCTATCGGACAGAGATGAGAATCAGTGGGAAATCATGCTGGATGATTACATTACCAAGAAATAATGAGCTACAAACGTCACACTGATAAAGGATGCCTAGGAACGATCAACAAGCTTTCCCCGAGTGAACAAGGCTTTGCAACATATTAGCAACGGAAAAATTCCTAAAAGGACGAGAATGAGGATGTAGATATTTGAGGTATAAGATAACCGTCACGTGAGAAAGAAAGATGAGTTTGGATGAAACAAAGCACACTTTGTATTCAACGAAAGTATGCTTTGGGGGGCAAGTGTTGTGGGCATTTTCGCCCACAACATGGTGAATACGAAAAAACGTTATTGAGCATAGAAATGGCTAGATGGTGCATAATAAAGGCGCCATCATGTCACAAGGGCAAGGTGAATCACTAGGGGCAAATTTAGCATGGTCAAAAAATATGGCCAAGCTCTTGAAAAATGTCATAAGGTTAGGACATGCACATTGGTCGAAACCGCATCTCAGTCCAAGCTACAGATTGGAAGATATGATGATCTTAAGATTTGTCTATCACATGACCGACCCGGACCCCATCTTGGAGAGTTACTACCTAATCAGGCAAACAGAACATTCAGAGGCATTGGAATACTCTACTCAATGATACGATGCTACCAGTCCATGTCTCCTTCAATGAAATGAAGGAGTTATGACATAAAAGCATGTGTAGCACAGTGGTAAAGACTTGCTCCTTTCAGCTAACCCACACGGGTTCAAGTCCTGGCAAGCACATTATTTTTTATGGAACATGAGGAATGGTCTGATAGAGAACCTAACTGTTGAATGCCTAACCATTGCTAATGTAAGGAAGGAATAGAGACTAGGAAAGGTAGAAGGCAAGGCAAGGCAGAGAGCTTGGAGGAATAGGGAGGAGAACATCCCTCCTCTGTTCGGTGGTTGATGTGCCGAACCAAACTTTCTGTTCGACACCCTAAGCCACCAAACAAGATCTTCAGTTTGGTGGGTAGAGACCCATCAAGCAAGATCTTCGGTTCAGGGGGTGGAAAGCCATCGAACAGAATCTTTTGTTCGATGGTTGGACAAACCCACTGAATAGGATCTTCTGTTCGGTTATCAAACACCCATCGAACCAAGCTATTCCAACTCCCAACGGACCAGGAGAAGGAGCACATGCCGAACCAAGCTAACCCAATGCATACCGAACCAAATCCGGGAGAGAATGTCGAATCAGGAGCGGCCGAACTGAATAAGAGTGCACACGAACTTAGCTAATAGCTTGTCTACATCCATCCAAGCCAGACCAACACCCCCCAAACCAAACTTCCAGCCGGGACCAGTAGTGCATATATGGAAGGAAATCATCATATATCAGGAAACAGATCACTGCAAATGACATATTCAGGAATATTCCCTAGGACCGGGATATACATGGAAACATCATTAATTACCACATTAAACACACCTCAAATCAACCTCTATAAAAACCATGCATTTGGCATCATAAGAAGGAAAATTTTGAGGAGCCAAGCTTACAGCAACAATGGCAAACAAATTAGAGCCTAGTAGGAACAGCTAGCAGGCCCAGCCTAGCAGGAATAGTCAACGGGCCCAGCCTAGCAGGAACAGCTAGTAGGCACAGCCTAGCAGGATCAGCCTAGCACGAGTAGCTAGCAGAAACAACCTAACAAAGATAGCCAAAAAGGAATAGGCAGCCAAGAACAATCAAATATGAATACCCAAGCAGACTTCCTTGGGCTATACCTTACTTTCTAGTGAGCTATATATCATTATATTTTATATCTCAGGTATTATATCAGAGATCTATAAGAAGAATAATGGAAATGGACAGTGGATGTAGGTACATTGTAGCCGAACCAATATACATCATTGTATTCTTTACTTTATTGCAACTTGCTTTCCGCGTAACCTATATGCGATCTGTTCTATGAAAATAAATCATAATACAAATATAATAGTCGTGTTATACACCCTGTATTCATAGCTCTACAAATAATCGATTGGAGGTGTTTACCCATTTTTGTGCAAACATCGGTCTACTTATATTTCTTATTCTTCTTACCTTATCTTTCTTTGCTTCTTCGAACCATTCTAAGATGACGTACCACCCATTACAACAATCACAACCTTTTGATCGTTAGATGCAAACTCGACCGACCTTAACATATTGAGGAGCTCCACAAGATTCACGTTCAACTGGTTCATATTATAGATCAATATGAACGGTTCATACTGAGGTGTAAGAGAACCAAGGATCAAATCAACTTGTTGTTCATTGCTTATCTGTACATCTAATTGTGAAAGCCTATCAATATAGCCATTCATCATTAGTACGTAATTATCCATATTCTTTCCTTTAGTCGTTTTGGTATTGAACAGTTTCTTCATAAGCTCATACCTTACGGAATGTGACTGTTCACCAAACAAGGCCTTAAGACTATCAAATATCTCATTGATAGTCATGTTTTCGTGATGCCTCTACAATGGCTTGTCTAATGTAGACAGCACGAAAACTTAGGCGATCTCTAGGTCGAAAATCCATTTCTCATAAGCAAGTCTAAGTTCAGGGTCCTCATCATCAGCGGGTTGTTCTTTAGGTTCGCATGTAATAGATGACCAAAGACACTCATAAGTCAATGCTATCTTAATCTCTCTTGGCCAATTGATATAGTTAGGTCCGGCACCTTTCAGAAAACAATTTTTTAGTTGACATTTTTTGTATGTTTTAATTTGTAGATTATTAGGACATTATCATAGTAGACGTTCTTATAATATTAGTAAGGTTAAACTTTATGTTTCATTTTACTAATAAGCTCCTACCAGTCTTTTATGTTTCGCCAAACACAAAGCCGAAACGTAGAAGTATTTCGACTTCACTAGTAGGTGTTAGGACTTGTATGTCTTAGGATTCTGACCATGAGGAAAGCCCAGCAAATCATACTCTCATATACGATGGATAACTCCTTATCGGTTGTATCATGTATAACTCCTAACATGTGGTTCATTGTCCTAATCTCATTTTTACCTTGAGGAAAGCTTAACAAGTAAAACAAGATTATTCGCTCATACTCACCATTTCACCACAGCCTAAGTATACTATACATACCTTGAGGAAAGCTTAACAAATATGTATAAGTATCTTACCTCCTCTAGTCTATATATTAATAATACTACACATAATATCTATAGCTTGAGGAAAGCTCAACAACTGGAGAGTATACAAGTAATTTATTAATGTACAAATCTTAGAGGATAATATTATATTAAAGATTCATAATCTTCAGTATATTATATTGAGTGATATCGACTTATGGAATGCATTTCTTATGAAATACTCTCATGATTCAAGTGTCGGATGCATCGAAAATCATGGTATACGTACATATACGTATGTGTTTAGTCCATAAATATATTTAGGGTTTCTATAATGTTCCATCTTTAATTTATACATTCATATTGTACAAGTTTCATTATTTTATAGCTTTTATATTTTAATTAGCTTATATAATAATCTCATGTATAACATTATATTAATTAAATCATATTTAATTTTAATTAACTAACCCTTTGATTAATCTATTACTTAAACAAGAAACCATGAACTTGGCACTACTGAGGTGGACATGCTTCAACCAGCCATTTCAAAATAAACAACCCTGGGCAAAACCCCTTCCTCTTTTGGACTTTCAACCAACGGCTTAACAAATTACTCTATTTTGATTTACTTCTCCGTCGCAACCGCTTCCCACTCCAAATTACCTTAATTTAATTACTTCCCCTTAATTCATTCTTTCAAACAGTCGATCCCCTAATTTAGGTCTCTATCAATTGTCGACCATTTTATCTTTCATGACCTTTCCCACTCAACCCATCTCTATTTCTGCAGTTTGAATTTTGATGTTGTGCCTAAGCGACCAATTTTCACGACACGAGATGTAGGATTTTGTACTGACCATCTTGGATGTTTCCTCCGTATTACATATGGATTAAAGACAAATGTGAGGTTAGTTGATAACTGGCAGAATTTTGGGTTATTACATATGATTTTATATGTTATAACGCCAGTTTTTTCCTTTCACTGTCGACCGATGGTTGTGATGTTTAAACTAATGGTAGACTGACTGTTGTACACTTTTCATGCTTGACTACCTGTGGATTTCAATGTCAGGTTGTTATTTTATGTCTAGGTTCATTATTTTTTCTGATGTAATTTACTTTATCTTTGTTCTCTGCCTTTTCTGTAACTCTTATGTTCTACTGTTTGGATATGTTAGAATGGGGTTGATTGATAGCAATGGGTTCTCCATAATATTTGCATTAACTGAATAATACAGTTGGTAAAAAATTTGTTGAATACTTTTTTTTGCTTTGAATGTCTGTTTTATCTTCTACACATGCACAAACTATTGGTCCATACATTCGATTGTTTGTTTTAACTTTTTACTTGCTATGGTAAAAATAACCATCCTGCATTACTTTTTTGGTTGTTAAGCTGTTATCTGGATGAATTAATAATTTACAAAAATCCGATTTTTCTACTGCTCCTTCAGTCTATGTTTTGCAGCAGATTTGTGAAAGTTAGAAAATCATTGACTTCACTACTAGTTTTAGACTACCATTTACTTCTTATGCTCATATCAACAATAAACTCTTTTAAAGAGTTAATATGTACATAGAATGTAATAGATGGAGTTGGTACCACTCACATTTGCGAATATGTATACCATCAATAATACATACAACAAATGAACCAATCGGCAGATTTGTGCACTTCTTGATAGTTAACAAGAGATATGCAGTAATCATTATTTTGCAAACTACATTTGCTACTTTAATCACAAGTTCATGCCAACGTTTTCATGTAAACTACTATCATTACTTTGTATTTATGATTGTTCTTTAGAAAATTTGAAGTTTGATGGTTTGTACTTTGAAATAATAAAAGCAAAATTTTGAAAAATTCAAAATTGTCCAATATATGCTGAAACGAAAACAACCATAACTTTTAAATGGCCGGACGAAATTCGACGATCTTAGACTTTTCGGAAAGCCTAGAAACTGTGCTACATCTTTTGTTTAGAATTTTTTGATAAATACCTTCATACACTAGGCTTAAAACACCAATATTAGTCGCTGGCCTGGGTGAAGTAAAAATCTGAAGCACATACCCTTAGTATTTTCACCATAACTTTTTACTGGTGTATCGGATTTTGACGATCTTGCACTTCCTGGAAAGCTTAGAGCCTAACCTCCAACTTTTGTTTTATAAGCATTTCTTATTTCTGTCATTTAGGAGGTCGAAAATCTGAAATTACATTTCAGGCCTGCGCTAATTGCTCGGGGCTGAAGCGTATCATTTTAGTAAAATGGCCGTAACTTTTGAACGGATGGTCCGAATTCGATGATTTTGGACATTCCGGAAAACCTGAAACGAATGCAACAACTTTGGTTTAGATTCCATTATCAAATTTTATCGTTTAGGTGACCAAAAACTGAGATTCGTTTGCTGTCCTGGAATTGGAATTTCAGTTTTTAAGCTAAACATGTTATATGTAAGTTGTTTATGCTAAGTATATCGATCTATCTTTATATGCATGGTTCTAACTTGGTTATTGAGCATTTTAGTAGGTAGCAAAGGGGTTGCGCTTCGCTTGTGGAACTCGCTTCTGCGCTTAATGCAAAATGTAAGTTAAATGCTAATAAACGCTAAATAAAAGGTACGTTCTCGGATTACGGTTTATGTTGTGGTATATTATTGTGTTCCCCATGTTTTGGGATGCCTCATTCTTTTAATGAGATGTATATCATGCAATTATTACCACTGTGAAATTTTTCGGTCCTAGCCGCGCAAAGGAGGTGCTGCCGAAATTTTTCAAAAATCCGGGAGTTAGAAAATTTTGTGAAAAAAAAAAAAAAATCCTATAACGAAATTTTGCACATAAGTAAAATATTTTTGAATAAATTATATCTAAATGATGGTTTCCCCTTCTCCGTTCCTTTTCGAGGACGAAAAGTTTTAAGTGGGGGAGAATGTAACGACCCATATTTTTAACACTTTAAAAATACGAATTAAAATGAAAATTTTGGATAAAAATCCGAAGGAAATAAAATTTTGTGTTGTTAAATGTGAATCAAAAGTTAAAATACAAAACTGAATTCTGAAATGACTTATTTGTAAATTAAATATGGATGTTAACTTGTAGTGAATGTAAATAATGAATTGAATTTGATTGTAAACCAAATTGGTTATGATTGTAAAAAGAGAATAAATAAAATGGTAGATTTAATAATGGAAGTTTATGTTATTGAAACCAATATAAAAAAAAATGTAACTTAATATTACAGTTGATTGAAAGCTGATAATAACTGAAACTGTAATTCGATAAAGATGTCAACTTGTAATTGAACGTAAGTAAAGATTTAAATTTGAATGTAACAAGAAATTGAACTGAATTGAATTTGATTGTAAACAACGAAATAAATAAAATGTTACATTTAATATTGAAGTTATAATATGTAAATCAACGTAAATGAATGTAATATAATATTACTGTGAATTTAAATAAGATAGCTGAAGAAAATTAAAATAAATGAATTATAAACTATTGATAATAATGTATAAGTAAATGGTTGATTCAATAATGAAAGTGTAAATCGAAATAAAAGAATTCATTGGAATGTAATAACTTGAATTTGAATTACAATATAATTGAACGTTGAATCTAATATAATCTTTTATATTGGATCTATAATGGAAAACTGCATTGTAAAAGATTGTTAATTACTGTGAAATTAAAAATGGAATTTGTGAACAATTGAAATTTGAATTAAAAGTTAATAATTTAAAATTGGGAATTTTATATTGAAATTAAACAGTCGAATAATTTATTTTTTCGAATATTGGATTTAATTAGACAATTAAATCGATAATTTAATAAGTTAAATTTCAGAAACAATTGAAAATCGATTGGAATATGATTGAAAATGATTTGTAAAATTTTATCTTATCATATTGGAGTTATAGTAATGTTATAGAACTTTTAAAATTGAATTTAAAGTTAATTTGTGAAAATTGAATATTTTAATATTTAATTATCGACTGAAAAATAGCCATTTTTCGAACAGTCTCAGAATTGAACGAAACTAGTTTCATTGGATCCGTAATAGTTTGTTATTATCGGATTTCAATTTTCGTAGCGTTTGGAGTTATCGTTTGGTTGTACGGGTTAGAAACGCGTTGAAATAAGTATCGAAAATTTAATATTTTAATTCGATTCAGAAAGCTATCTTCCACATACGATCAAATTGGCTTCCGAAACATGTTCCATTGGGTTCAGAATGCGGGTAAAACATTACGAACGCCTGTCGGCACGTCTAGTTTGGAGTTCGTTCAGAAAAGTTGAAAATAATAATATTTTAATAAATTGGTTTATACGTATATATTCACGTTTGCTTCAGAAACCCTAGCTCCTTTTCGTGGCCGCCGTTTGTTTTGTTTTAATGGCCGAAAAGCTATGACTTTCCACCATCAATCTCTCCTCATCCTCACATAATCACGCCGAGTCGTCAACTAGGCAACTGTTTATCTCAGTGAGAGCTACACATCCGTACGGTGGACGGCCGCGAAGCTCGATAGGATGGCCGAGATCCAGTCACGTTCATCACCGGTTTGATCACGTTTTTCGATGTATTGGGGCAGCCGAGTTCAACCGCATTCCAGGCGGTGGTGCCACGTGCGAAGGGCTTCGAGTTGAAGCCGCCTGATCAGCGTCACGGCGAAGATGGTGGTCGCGGCATGGAGGAGTTCTTTGCGTGTTGGGTTCGTTCGTTCCTGTGTACGCGATGGAGAAGAAGCTGGGGGGTGCGGCTCTGATTTTCTGGAGCCTTGATCAGTGGCCAGGATTTGTTTTGGTAATAAAAAAAAAAGTAAAGAAAATTTGTTTTAAATTATAAATATATATTTTTTTGCAATCTTGTAAAACTCATATCTCATCCATACATTATCAGAATCGGACGAATCGTTTTGCGTTGGAATCATGGTGATGAGCTCTACGTCATGGAATTAAGTTGGAGATATTTGGAGCTAACTAAAATTTTAGGTTAAATCGAACGTCGTTCGATTTGATTTAAAATTGAAAATCAAGGTGAGTGTTTTACGCTCACATTTGACTAAAATTTTATGTTAGTTAAATAGAAATTCCTGTGATAATATGTTTGTGTTGTTTGATGTGGATGGATGAAATTGGCTGTTTATATCGTATTGGATGATTTATATGACTTTAATTGCCAGTTAATTTAAGTTCGATAGTTAGTCTAGAATTTAAATTTATTTGCCAGTTAAAAACCCCGACACCATTGAATAGTAAATTTTGTGATATTATGACTGCTTGGATTTATGGTTGTGATATATGATTTTATTTATTGTATATTGATTATGTAACTGTTTTCCTGTTATTTATATTGATTTCATATACATTGTTAGTTTGGTCGTTGATTTGTATCGATTAATCCCAATTATTACCCTAGATGTTGCGGGCATCAAATTAACCGGGATTAATCATTTAAAGAATTAAAATTGTAATAATAAAAATTTCACTTGGCCATAGGATAGAGAAATTTATACAGGCACCGATTGGATAAATTTACTGTTTTCAAACATTGAAATTTGGTTTAATTGAATTTGTTTAAAAGAGAAATGGATTTGAAAATTTTGAAACTAAAACTTGAATTAGAAACCGTTTGAAATAAAACTGAAAGTTAAATTTAAGTTAAGTATGATTTGAATTTAATAAAGGAATTGCGAATTTGGAATGATCATACTTTATTCGGTGGTATAAATTTAAATGATCGATAACTGGAATTTGAATTCGAAATTTTGTATATATATATAAAATGTTTAAATGGAAGTTTAAGTGTTGTTAACTAATTTAATTGAACTATTCGAATCAAGTTGGATCGTGGAAATTTGATTGAAATTTATTTGAAATGAATGAGAATTTATCTGAAAATATAAACTTGAACTTTGATTTGTATGAACGGGAAGTGAAATGAATATGAAAGGAATCGAAATATTTGGAAATTTAATTGGTTTGACTTGGGAAGATTTTAAACAAATTACTTTAGAAAAAAAAAGAAACTATTTCAAATCTATTTTCATTTTTCAAACTAATTTGTTTTCTCAAACTATTTATTTTATAAACCATTTTATTTGTAAAACTATTTTCTATTAAACTAATACAAATATTTATTTATAAACTATATGTTTTCTTAAATTATTTTCTATTAAAACTATTTAACTATTTAACTTTCTAAAACTATTTTAAACTATTTTCTAAAAACACCAAACCAGTTAAACGGAATAAAGGTTATTATTAAACCCTTGATTTAAATGCGAATTGGATTTAAAGAATTTAATCAAAATTGGAATTCAAATCAAGTTTTGAAATAAACGATATATTGAAACGAACTAACTTATCAAAGTAAATTGTGGCTTTGAAATACTGTGTTGTTTTTTTTAATAGATTTGTTTCCCAAAACAAATGCGATATTTTGATATGAAACATGAAATTGTTTTCGAAACGTAATAAAACCAAGCGGTGTAATAAATACGTAGTTATTAAAGAGACCGGGATCGGATATGGGCATACTCTCTGTCGATACCGAAACCACTTTAATAACTAATATACGCGAAGTGTTGATCCAAAATGAAGTGGATGGTTTTGGTGAACGTGTTGACTGAAGAAAGAGAACGATTTTGGATGACCCCTGACATGACTAAAACAGGAGCCGCGCCGGGCCATTGAGGTTCGCCATCTCTAGCGGACACACTTCTTCGATACCTTATCTATTACTTATGTGATTCGATTTGGGTGCACCCCGCGATTATGGGAGTGTTGTTTCGCGGTGTTGGGGTAGTAGCTGCTATGCCCAACATCAGTCCGGATCACGCAACTACTAGTATCCTAGTTGGTATTGCCTCATGTACCTTGTCATACTGATTATCCTATTCGCGACCACTACGATTTTGGTTTGTACCTTTAGTATATGGATTGCCCTCTGGTGACTTCCGGTTTGGGGAAACTACGGTCTTGTATATGCTCTTGGGAATAAAAATGTGTTAAGGGTGGAATGGGCCACGACTTAACGCTATTTTGATATCTTACCTTACTGATTAGACCCTAGTGTATATAGCGTACATACTATGTAGTAGATAGTTTAACGGATCCTTGGGAGATGGAAAAACCCGTAACATCTCTTAAGTTATTGCATTCATATTTATCCATTTCGATTTAACTGATATAAGATATTTTAGTCCTGACTCGAGTGTTTTGTTTTTTTTCATTACGCTCGGGTCAGCCTGAGCATTTCAGTTTAGGTTGGAGATTATTCTGGAGGACGAAGACGAAGATTTGGTATATTTACTATTACTGTATCCATGCATTGTACTATGTTCCGCTGCATTGTTGTATTACTCTGAATGTATGTGACTCTGATTATTGTTGTATAATAATATTTCAATGTTTTATTTAACAGCTTCATGAACTGTTATTTTATTATTATACTTTATCCTTCCGCTGCAAGATTCTGAGTTTGTTTCTATTCCTTCCTTTCTTTTCTTATTTAACCCCAATAACCATCCGCCCTTTTGAATGGTTTAGAACCGGCATGTTTGTTTGATTTGTCGATTTAAACTGTCAAAAAGGTGGGTCGTTACAGTTGGTATCAGAGCTTTGGTTTAGCGATAAACCTTGGCTCTAGTGGGGAATAACTCATTGAAATAGAGGTAAACTATATGAATGAGTTGAGTGTATATGAGAGGGCGTATTTGTAATTTTGATATAAAATGATTTTATATTGTGTTAATTTGTTCCGTTGAGTATTTATGAATTTTGGTTGGTACTTGGGACGCCAAGGCATCGATAGGAATTTCTAAACACTCGAATAGGACAGATTGACATAATATTGTTTTGGATTATATTCTATATATAAAAGACTTATCTTGAAAATTTATAAATTTTGATTGCATTAGTTGTTATGAGATGATAATATTAGATTATCATCGTTTATTGTTGATTAGTCAATATTTCTAACTATTGACTATTGGATGATTTTAAGAAATGAAACTTGTAAATATTATTGACAATGAATATAAATGGTAAATAAAATGAAATAAAAATGAATTTAAATTAAGATGGAGAATTTAAATTCCGGTGTTTTGAAAATTTATTAACAAAAATTTGAAATGTATAATATAAGTATTATATGATAGTATATTCGATTAGAAATTGTTTTCAAAGGATTTCAAATGAAGTAAGTGTTATACTCCCCTCTTGACACTAGAGAATGATTTCGGTGATGAGTGCACGCATCATCGACGATTATTTTCGAGAGTCCAAGTGGGGGAGATCACTTAATAGTTTTTCTAAACCCTGTTTTGATTAAAATTGAATTTTATTTTGTATTCTCTATAGTATGATTTGATATATAAATTATATAAGTATATATTATTTCAAAACTTGATTTGAAATGAAACCGGAAATGAAATTCTTAAGTTCTTTAATATTTAATGACTTTAATATTTAATGAATTTAAACTATTGAGATAAACAAATACTTGAATCATTACGGAACTTCTGAATTGTGAAATGAAAAATGAACCTAAGAGCTAAGTGAAAATATCAATTGAAGTAGAAATCCTTAGAATTAGAAAATTATGAATTTAAAATAAAAATCGAAACTGTAAAACTCGCATAGTATTAAATTTCATTCTATAACATAAATATAACTCACCAAAATATTTATGAAGTTCAAAAATGTTATATGAATTGTTAATAGGATAATATACAAGTATAGGTTTGAATAACGAAATATGCATTTAATTAATGGTTTGCAAATATAAATAAAATTGTTAGTAAATAATTGGAATTTAAATTACATTTAAAGGTGATTCACAATTATGTTAATATAAAATGGAATACTATATGTGAATGTAAATGTGAAATTAAATTATAGTGAAATTTAAGTAATGACTTAAGAATTAATTAATTGAAAATTCAACTTTGAATGAAAAAGGGTTGTATGTGTTTAACTACATTCTATTTGCATAACTATAACTTACCAAATACTTAAAAGGTTCAAAATGCTAATAAGGATAAGTAGAGGAATAATATACCAGTGTGAGAGTGAATAATAAAATGTGAAGATCTATTGATAGTTGTAAATATAAAAGAAATTTAAGTTGTAAAATGAATGATGTATACAAGTGAATGAATAAAATTTAAAATTAATGAAATATAAAATTTGTAAATGGAAACTAATTAAAGTTGAATATCACTAAATGTCAATAAACTTGGAAGTGTATGGAAAAAAAAAATTTGACTTGGAAATGTATAATTGATTTAGTGTAGATTCTGGATGGATGGTAATGTTTAATATGCATTGGTTGTTTGATGGACGGTAATTGATTTAGTAGAATTCATTAGTGTTAATGGAATTGAATAAATGGAATAAAATTTTAAAATAATTAAATTCAAATTTGAAGCAAAGTGAAATTAAATATAATTGAATTCAAATTAAATTGAAGCAAATTGACTTGAATTTAAATTATGAATGAAACAAACTTGAATAAATCGGAAACAATCGAATGTAAACTTATTTCATGGATAAATAAGAAAATAAACGACTTTGTATTTATGATTGTTCTTTAGAAAATTTGAAGTTTGATGGTTTGTACTTTGAAATAATAAAAGCAAAATTTTGAAAAATTCAAAATTGTCCAATATATGCTGAAACGAAAACAACCATAACTTTTAAATGGCCGGACGAAATTCGACGATCTTAGACTTTTCGGAAAGCCTAGAAACTGTGCTACATCTTTTGTTTAGAATGTTTTGATAAATACCTTCATACACTAGGCTTAAAACACCAATATTAGTCGCTGGCCTGGGCGAAGTAAAAATCTGAAGCACATACCCTTAGTATTTTCACCATAACTTTTTACTGGTGTATCGGATTTTGACGATCTTGCACTTCCTGGAAAGCTTAGAGCCTAACCTCCAACTTTTGCTTTATAAGCATTTCTTATTTCTGTCATTTAGGAGGTCGAAAATCTGAAATTACATTTCAGGCCTGCGCTAATTGCTCGGGGCTGAAGCGTATCATTTTAGTAAAATGGCCGTAACTTTTGAACGGATGGTCCGAATTCGAAGATTTTGGACATTCCGGAAAACCTGAAACGAATGCAACAACTTTGGTTTAGATTCCATTATCAAATTTTATCGTTTAGGTGACCAAAAACTGAGATTCGTTTGCTGTACTGGAATTGGAATTTCAGTTTTTAAGCTAAACATGTTATATGTAAGTTGTTTATGCTATGTATATCGATCTATCTTTATACGCATGGTTCTAACTTGGTTATTGAGCATTTTAGTAGGTAGCAAAGGGGTTTCGCTTCGCTTGTGGAGCTCGCTTCTGCGCTTAATGCAAAATGTAAGTTAAATGCTAATAAACGCTAAATAAAAGGTACGTTCTCGGATTACGGTTTATGTTGTGGTATATTATTGTGTTTCCCATGTTTTGGGATGCCTCATTCTTGTAATGAGATGTATATCATGCAATTATTACCACTGTGAAATTTTTCGGTCCTAGCCGTGCAAAGGAGGTGCTGCCGAAATTTTTCAAAAATCCGGGAGTTAGAAAATTTTGTGAAAAAAAAAAAAATCCTATAACGAAATTTTGCACATAAGTAGAATATTTTTGAATAAATTATATCTAAATGATGGTTTCCCCTTCTCCGTTCCTTTTCGAGGACGAAAAGTTTTAAGTGGGGGAGAATGTAACGACCCATATTTTTAACACTTTAAAAATACGAATTAAAATGAAAATTTTGGATAAAAATCCGAAGGAAATAAAATTTTGTGTTGTTAAATGTGAATCACAAGTTAAAATACAAAACTGAATTCTGAAATGACTTATTTGTAAATTAAATATGGATGTTAACTTGTAGTGAATGTAAATAATGAATTGAATTTGATTGTAAACTAAATTGGTTATGATTGTAAAAAGAGAATAAATAAAATGGTAGATTTAATAATGGAAGTTTATGTTATTGAAACCAATATAAAAAAAATGTAACTTAATATTACAGTTGATTGAAAGCTGATAATAACTGAAACTGTAATTCGATAAAGATGTCAACTTGTAATTGAACGTAAGTAAAGATTTAAATTTGAATGTAACAAGAAATTGAACTGAATTGAATTTGATTGTAAACAACGAAATAAATAAAATGTTACATTTAATATTGAAGTTATAATATGTAAATCAACGTAAATGAATGTAATATAATATTACTGTGAATTTAAATAAGATAGCTGAAGAAAATTAAAATAAATGAATTATAAACTATTGATAATAATGTATAAGTAAATGGTTGATTCAATAATGAAAGTGTAAATCGAAATAAAAGAATTCATTGGAATGTAATAACTTGAATTTGAATTACAATATAATTGAACGCTGAATCTAATATAATCTTTTATATTGGATCTATAATGGAAAACTGCATTGTAAAAGATTGTTAATTACTGTGAAATTAAAAATGGAATTTGTGAACAATTGAAATTTGAATTAAAAGTTAATAATTTAAAATTGGGAATTTTATATTGAAATTAAACAGTCGAATAATTTATTTTTTCGAATATTGGATTTAATTAGACAATTAAATCGATAATTTAATAAGTTAAATTTCAGAAACAATTGAAAATCGATTGGAATATGATTGAAAATGATTTGTAAAATTTTATCTTATCATATTGGAGTTATAGTAATGTTATAGAACTTTTAAAATTGAATTTAAAGTTAATTTGTGAAAATTGAATATTTTAATATTTAATTATCGACTGAAAAATAGCCATTTTTCGAACAGTCTCAGAATTGAACGAAACTAGTTTCATTGGATCCGTAATAGTTTGTTATTGTCGGATTTCAATTTTCGTAGCGTTTGGAGTTATCGTTTGGTTGTACGGGTTAGAAACGCGTTGAAATAAGTATCGAAAATTTAATATTTTAATTCGATTCAGAAAGCTATCTTCCACATACAATCAAATTGGCTTCCGAAACATGTTCCATTGGGTTCAGAATGCGGGTAAAACATTACGAACGCCTGTCGGCACGTCTAGTTTGGAGTTCGTTCAGAAAAGTTGAAAATAATAATATTTTAATAAATTGGTTTATACGTATATATTCACGTTTGCTTCATAAACCCTAGCTCCTTTTCGTGGCCGCCGTTTGTTTTGTTTTAATGGCCGAAAAGCTATGACTTTCCACCATCAATCTCTCCTCATCCTCACATAATCACGCCGAGTCGTCAACTAGGCAAATGTAGATCTCAGTGAGAGCTACACATCCGTACGGTGGACGGCCGCGAAGCTCGATAGGATGGCCGAGATCCAGTCACGTTCATCACCGGTTTGATCACGTTTTTCGATGTATTGGGGCAGCCGAGTTCAACCGCATTCCAGGCGGTGGTGCCACGTGCGAAGGGCTTCGAGTTGAAGCCGCTTGATCAGCGTCACGGCGAAGATGGTGGTCGCGGCATGGAGGAGTTCTTTGCGTGTTGGGTTCGTTCGTTCCTGTGTACGCGATGGAGAAGAAGCTGGGGGGTGCGGCTCTGATTTTCTGGAGCCTTGATCAGTGGCGAGGATTTGTTTTGGTAATTATAAATATATATTTTTTTGCAATCTTGTAAAACTCATATCTCATCCATACATTATCAGAATCGGACGAATCGTTTTGCGTTGGAATCGTGGTGATGAGCTCTACGTCATGGAATTGAGTTGGAGATATTTGGAGCTAACTAAAATTTTAGGTTAAATCGAACGTCGTTCGATTTGATTTAAAATTGAAAATCAAGGTGAGTGTTTTACGCTCACATTTGACTAAAATTTTATGTTAGTTAAATAGAAATTCCTGTGATAATATGTTTGTGTTGTTTGATGTGGATGGATGAAATTGGCTGTTTATATCGTATTGGATGATTTATATGACTTTAATTGCCAGTTAATTTAAGTTCGATAGTTAGTCTAGAATTTAAATTTATTTGCCAGTTAAAAACCCCGACACCATTGAATAGTAAATTTTGTGATATTATGACTGCTTGGATTTATGGTTGTGATATATGATTTTATTTATTGTATATTGATTATGTAACTGTTTTCCTGTTATTTATATTGATTTCATATACATTGTTAGTTTGGTCGTTGATTTGTATCGATTAATCCCAATTATTACCCTAGATGTTGCAGGCATCAAATTAACCGGGATTAATCGTTTAAAGAATTAAAATTGTAATAATAAAAATTTCACTTGGCCATAGGATAGAGAAATTTATACAGGCACCGATTGGATAAATTTACTGTTTTCAAACATTGAAATTTGGTTTAATTGAATTTGTTTAAAAGAGAAATGGATTTGAAAATTTTGAAACTAAAATTTGAATTAGAAACCGTTTGAAATAAAACTGAAAGTTAAATTTAAGTTAAGTATGATTTGAATTTAATAAAGGAATTGCGAATTTGGAATGATCATACTTTATTCGGTGGTATAAATTTAAATGATCGATAACTGGAATTTGAATTCGAAATTTTGTATATATATATAAAATGTTTAAATGGAAGTTTAAGTGTTGTTAACTAATTTAATTGAACTATTCGAATCAAGTTGGATCGTGGAAATTTGATTGAAATTTATTTGAAATGAATGAGAATTTATCTGAAAATATAAACTTGAACTTTGATTTGTATGAACGGGAAGTGAAATGAATTTGAAAGGAATCGAAATATTTGGAAATTTAATTGGTTTGACTTGGGAAGATTTTAAACAAATTACTTTAGAAAAAAAAAAGAAACTATTTCAAATCTATTTTCATTTTTCAAACTAATTTGTTTTCTCAAACTATTTATTTTATAAACCATTTTATTTGTAAAACTATTTTCTATTAAACTAATACAAATATTTATTTATAAACTATATGTTTTCTTAAATTATTTTCTATTAAAACTATTTAACTATTTAACTTTCTAAAACTATTTTAAACTATTTTCTAAAAACACCAAACCAGTTAAACGGAATAAAGGTTATTTTTAAACCCTTGATTTAAATGCGAATTGGATTTAACGAATTTAATCAAAATTGGAATTCAAATCAAGTTTTGAAATAAACGATATATTGAAACGAACTAACTTATCAAAGTAAATTGTGGCTTTGAAATACTGTGTTGTTTTTTTTAATAGATTTGTTTCCCAAAACAAATGCGATATTTTGATATGAAACATGAAATTGTTTTCGAAACGTAATAAAACCAAGCGGTGTAATAAATACGTAGTTATTAAAGAGACCGGGATCGGATATGGGCATACTCTCTGTCGATACTGAAACCACTTTAATAACTAATATACGCGAAGTGTTGATCCAAAATGAAGTGGATGGTTTTGGTGAACGTGTTGACTGAAGAAAGAGAACGATTTTGGATGACCCCTGACATGACTAAAACAGGAGCCGCGCCGGGCCATTGAGGTTCGCCATCTCTAGCGGACACACTTCTTCGATACCTTATCTATTACTTATGTGATTCGATTTGGGTGCACCCCGCGATTATGGGAGTGTTGTTTCGCGGTGTTGGGGTAGTAGCTGCTATGCCCAACATCAGTCCGGATCACGCAACTACTAGTATCCTAGTTGGTATTGCCTCATGTACCTTGTCATACTGATTATCCTATTCGCGACCACTACGATTTTGGTTTGTACCTTTAGTATATGGATTGCCCTCTGGTGACTTCCGGTTTGGGGAAACTACGGTCTTGTATATGCTCTTGGGAATAAAAATGTGTTAAGGGTGGAATGGGCCACGACTTAACGCTATTTTGATATCTTACCTTACTGATTAGACCCTAGTGTATATAGCGTACATACTATGTAGTAGATAGTTTAACGGATCCTTGGGAGATGGAAAAACCCGTAACATCTCTTAAGTTATTGCATTCATATTTATCCATTTCGATTTAACTGATATAAGATATTTTAGTCCTGACTCGAGTGTTTTGTTTTTTTTCATTACGCTCGGGTCAGCCTGAGCATTTCAGTTTAGGTTGGAGATTATTCTGGAGGACGAAGACGAAGATTTGGTATATTTACTATTACTGTATCCATGCATTGTACTATGTTCCGCTGCATTGTTGTATTACTCTGAATGTATGTGACTCTGATTATTGTTGTATAATAATATTTCAATGTTTTATTTAACAGCTTCATGAACTGTTATTTTATTATTATACTTTATCCTTCCGCTGCAAGATTCTGAGTTTGTTTCTATTCCTTCCTTTCTTTTCTTATTTAACCCCAATAACCATCCGCCCTTTTGAATGGTTTAGAACCGGCATGTTTGTTTGATTTGTCGATTTAAACTGTCAAAAAGGTGGGTCGTTACATATCCAAAGTAATGGTAGTAGTTTACATGAAAAATGTTGGCATGCACTTGTTATTAAAGTAGCAAATGTAGTTTGCAAATATATGGTTACTGCATATCTCTTGTTAACTATCAGGAAGTGCACAAATCTGTCGATTGGTTCATTTGTTGTATGTATTATTGATGGTATACATATTCGCAAATGTGAATGATACCAACTCTATCTATTACGTTCCATGTACATATTAACTTGTTAAAAGGGTTTATTGTTGATATGTGCATAAGAAGTAAATGGTAGTCCAAAACTGGTAGCGAAGTAAATGATTTCCTAACTTCTGCATATCTGCTGCAAAACATAGACTGAAGGAGCAGTAGAAAAATCAGATTTTTGTAAATTATTAATTCATCCAGATAACAGCTTAACAAATAAAAAAGTAATGCAGGACGGTTATTTTTACCGTAGCAAGTAAAAAGTTAAAACAAACAATCGAATGCATGTATCAATAGTTTATGCATGTGTAGAAGGCAAAACAGACATTCAAAGCAGAAAAAAGTATTTAACAAATTTTTTACCAACTATATTATTCAGTTAATGCAAATATTATGGGAAACCCATAACTATCAATCAACCCTATTCTAACATATCCAACCAGTAGAACATAAGAGTTACAGAAAAGACAGAGAACAAAGATAAAGTAAATTACATCAGAAAAAATAATGAAACTAGACATAAAATAACAGTTCGGCATTGAAATCCATAGGCAGTCAAGCATGAAAAGTATACAACAATCAGTCCACCATTAGTTTAAACATCACAACCAGCGGTGGACAGTGATAGGAAAAAACTGGCATTATAACATATAAAATCATACGTAATAACCCAAAATTCTATAAGTTATCAACTAACCTCACATTTGCCATTAATCCATATGCAATACGGAGGAAACATCCAAGATGGTCAGTACCAAATTTGACATGTCGCATTGCGAAAATTGGTCGCTTAGGTACAACATCAAAAATCAAACTGCGGAATAGAGATGGATTGAGTGGGAAAGGTCACAAAAGAAATAATGGCTGACGAATGATAAAGTCCCAAATTAGGGGATCGACTGTTTGAAAGAATGAATGGGGAGGTAATTAAATTAGGGGAATTTGGAGCAGGAAGCGGTTGCGATGGAGAAGTAAATCAAAATGGAGTAATTTGTTAAACCGTTAGTTGAAAGATGAAAGAGGAAGGGGTTTTTCCTAGGGTTGTTTATTTTGAAATGGTTGGTTGAAGCGTGTCAACCTCAGTAGTGCCAAGTTCCAGGTTTCTTGTTTAAGAAATAAATAGATATATATCTTATTTTAAATTTACGTTTTAAAATTAAAATCTATACATATTATAGTTTTCAACAATTTTAAATTTAGCCCAAGACCCAATTCGAATTGAGTCTTTTTTATTAGGGGCAACCTTTGGGCTTACATATCTATTCGGGTTAGACAGGTAGCCAAGTAGGGCAGAGTACTTGATTATCCAAACTCAATCTTTCGACATTACCTTTCTAAATACCCTACTATATGGGCTATGAGCTTTACTAGTTAATTCTAACATGACTAATTTAGACTGCATATGCTACTGGGCTATGTTACCATTGTTGAAACTAAGCCAGCCCGTAGCGAAAAAATGGGAGAATTTCATATTTTTTTACCATTTTGAATCCTTATTGGGTCTGTAAAGTCTAATTTGTTTAGAACTTTTCTAAATTTCTTTGAAATAAAATCGTTATTTTATTAAATTTTACATATAAAGTTTTACTTTATATTATTTTGTATTATGTTTGAATATGTGAACCATATACACATATGTGTGCACGTGCAACATAATAAAGTGTGCATGGTTTAACATGCCCGTGTATAGGTGCTGAGATTTAGACTGCAATGGATGTGTTAGCCCCTCTATTATTCTATGTGCTGTCTAAATGAATGAATATATATATATATATACATGTAAATACATATACATATATATATATACACATAAAATTATAAATTTATAAAATACAATAATATTTATATATATAAATATGTGGAAATAATAATTTTAATAATTTATATAAAATATTTAAGATGTATTTGTATAAATGTTCATTTATATTAAATAAAAAAATCATTTAATAGTTAGTATAAAATATTTCTAAATATTTTTAATTGCAATTGTAAACCCGAGAACAAAATTGAAAATTTTTAATTAATAAAAAATTACAAATATACAAACATATATGCATATACATACATGAATATATATATATATATATATTATAAAATTGATATTAGCTGACTTAGAGCTCATGGCATAAAAAAAATTTGGAACTTATAAAATAATTTTTAGATAAACAATTATAAAATAATTAAAAAGCTAATCGAAATCAATTATTAAAATTATTAAAAAATTATTTTCGAAATCTAAAATTATGTAATGTTATTAAATAAAATTTTATAATTAATTTCAAATTATAGTAATATATATATGATATATAATCAATTTCTAGTTGAATAAATAGTTATATCAATATTTCAATATATATAATAAATATAAACATATATTAAAATAAAGTAAAATTTGCTGTCGAATTATTGTTGTGCAAAACCAGAATTTTAAAAATTTTAAAAATCATTATATGATTTTAACCTTAGGATATAGTTTATTATAGTAAAATCATATATAATATTATTTAATTTAAAAAAATAGTTTTTATTTTATTTTTATTTTTAGGTTGTGATTTTAATACCAGCAAATATACAAAATATATTTTTTAACTTATAGATGCATTAATATTTTCAACCATCCAATATGTGACATAACATCAATATATTAGATTCGTATATAATCTAATAACCTATAATATAATATAAATAAATATAATAATATTCAATGAATCAGTAAACAAGTTGAATATCTTTCACCGAGGCCTAGAGATCTCTCTTTGAAATGATGAAATTACTCCTTGAATCAATTTTCAAGTTTTTGAGTTGTCGGCTCCCAAACTACTTTACCATTGACGATCGAATCAAAGAGTTTTGATGTCATTTCTGCTTAGATATTTTGGGATTTGAAATTGTGTATTTATGGTTGGAATTTTTAGAGGGAGAGGAGAGAAAAAGTATCAAAAAGAATGATGAAAAAAGTGGCATATAAATAGGAAGTCAAATGGAGAAAAAAGTGGATCTTATCATTATCTCTCTCTTATCAATTCCACTTTTTTAAACAATTCAAAAGACCCCCTCTTTTTACCAATATTTTACTGGCATATTCAAGCTATTTTGGCTGAAATTTGCATGCCCCATATGGGCCTCAAAGTCAATTACAGCCTGAACAATGTTTGTTGCATTTAAATCAAAATTTAAACGTGTATCGATATCATATATCGATTAATATATTAATAGCTATTATAAATACATTGTTTAACATTGTTCAACACATCAAATACAAAATTTTGTAATTAATATTTCATAAATATTAATTAATTTATAACAATTACAAATTAATTAAATTAGGTGATAAAAGGAGTATTAATCGTTTCGGTTGTGTGACTCTTATGTGTAAATTTGGTTAGGGATTAATATCGAATAATTCATATATTAACGTCCACATGTCACTTAGCAGTTACTAGACATTATGGCCAAATTTATCGCTTACTTGGTTTCGGCGAAATCCAGTTTCACTTTAATGAAGCGTTATCCCGTAGTGACCAATACTTACACCAATCCTCTTTGTCAAATTATATCACTATGAATTTATGGAATTTGGTAATAGTCAAAATCCCAATATCATTCACATTCAACTCTAGAGTCCAAAAAAAAAATCTTGGTTCAATAATAACAATTATTATTAACCGAATTACTCTGATCATAGATTTTGACTTTGAGTTGACTTCAGTAGACTGTGATACTAACTCCATATAACCAAGGAGACGAATTCTCTCTTGAATAGTGTTTAACTTCCAATACTTCCACTCGACCCAACTATAGTCATTTAATGACGTCGTGCAATGATTTGACTATAATTTAAGTGTAGTTTTCATATTGAAGATCCACAGTATTTTCAACTCGAGAGAATTATGTAAATTAGTCATATCTATATTTTCTGTTTAACCTTAGTTATATTAACCAATAGAAACTATCAAGTGAGTCATTCCATCATTATCCAATAACTATCAGATGTAACACCTATATGCACCCAGCGATCCTAAGTAATCACTGTCTAACATTTGGAGAGCGTTACGTACTCTAGTGTCAACAGATGCATCAATATTCAGTCACGATGCATCTTGACTAGGAATATTTAAATGGCGTGTTTATTATATTATGATACAATACTCATGATTACAACTATTTGTAGTTAATATCACAAACACACCATTTATGAATTTTCTATTAAATATATTTTAATTAAACATATTATTATTTATAACATATTATTATAACAAATATATAACCGAAATAAAAACACCTTTATTACGAACGAAAATCGATTACAGATTTGATTAATTTACAATAAATTAGAAAATTTCCCCTAGGGCATAGCCCCAACAATTTCAATATCAGATAGAAAGATCCATTAAGTACATCTCAAAAGTATCAACAGAAACTAGTTATGGATTATATAAAAGCTAAAAAACACAAAATCATATCAAATGGTAGAATCCATCAAGTGCGTCTCAAAAATATCACCAAAAACTAGTTATGAAACAATGAAGCTAAAACTCATGTCAAATAGAAGGATCCATTAAGTGCATCTCAAAAGCACCAACAAAAATTGGTTATGCATTTTTTTTTTTTTGAAAACCCAGGAGAACCCGGCGGACCGGTAAACTCCTGAGGAGGGTATGAAATAGTAGAATCCATTAAGTGTGTCTTAAAATACCGCCAAAAATTGGTTACGGATTATATAAATACAAATAAGCTCAAACTCATATCAAATTTGTCTCTACTTTAGGCTCAAGGCTCATTCCACTTAAAGATTAAAGGACTAATTTCCTTTGAAAACCATTTAGAAAGCGAATTCATGAAGTTCTTTTTAATCTTATTCATTTTGATGAGATCACTCCTTTCACAAATTTCTAAATTACTTTAGGTCTGAAATAGATGCGCCTTCACTTCCATTATACACTCTTATAAAAATTCCAGTGTTCATCGTTGGGATTATAAATGTATCTCTTTACATCATAAGCAATAGTATGTTTAATAATTCAAGAGAAACATGATGCTTTCTCCAATTATATCACATTCATCATTTGGCTAATTATGTTATTTATTCTTTTATATGCAAGAACCATGGAGAAATGACATAGATACCACACTAAAACAAAAATCTTTACAAGATTTTCTCAAAGTTGTGAAATACTCTTTTAGAAAAATTCATATGATTTTGAAATGTGAAAATTGGTTATTTTAGTCTATATATGAGCCTAAGGAAAATTTAATATTGGAGAAATATTTATTTGGATTACTAATATATGGATTATAATATGATAAAAATACTTAATTTTAGATACATGTATGAAACTATAATTTCAATTATAAGTACAGGAAATATTTGCATTGAATATATATATAAACATGATGATTTATGTGTTGTAGATTAATATGTTTTTCCCATCTAAGTGTACTTGGTTATAAGACCTTATGTTTGACATGTCACGTTGTATAAATGCTTACTTAATGAGTTTGTATGTAGATAGAAGAATGACATGAGTTTGAATTGAGTACTGGGTTAAATTATGTTGTATTGATTTTTGTTTGTACGTATGAAAATACTAGACATGTTAAAATAATAACCGATGATATAAAATTGAATATATTGATCGTTGTAAGTTAGACTATATGTTGGGGAAACTAATTCTTATGTTATTTCATACTCAACACGGTTCTGCATTATAAGCTAGAAAGAACTATTTCTAGATTATGAAAATGTCTTCCTACAAACTAGAATTTTTTAAAGTATGAGGTATCTAGCTAAGATGGGTCTATAACAGTTTAGAAAAATCAACAATGGACATTGGGTATTTGCTTGTCCTCCTCCTATGATACTTCATTCACATGAGGCTAATGTGAGAAAATTAAAAATATTTTTTTTTCCACTCTCAAATGAGTCAGTCTCAGTGAATAGAGGCATTAAACAAATAGTAACTGTCATCGGTTAATGCATATTATGCAAGGTCAGACAAATTAAAATATTAAATTTTGTTATAGTTATCTAGGAATGCTAAACATATTGAAATAAACAAATTTTTTGTAGATATGATATTAAGTTTGATGTGAACATGTCCATGGGATTTTACAGTATTTAAAGTAGTTTTTTTTGTCGAAATATGACAAAGATCATGGAGGGATACTTCATAATAGGCATATACGTACGTTCAACACTAGTAACTTGAAATAAATGACTCTCTTTAAGATATTTAGAAGCGACCCTCATTCGTCTCTTTCATATTTTCCATCCTCTCTAAAGAAAATAAAAAAGGCATTTATGCAATTTAAGAGGTAGTTGATACAACAATATATAAATTCTGTACAAATAATTCTTTTTACTGGGATGCATGTTATACCTGTGTCAAATCCAGTGGAAAAAAACTAACAATACTCTTATGAAAAGAAAACTTCATCACTAATAGCAACAATCAATGGCATCCTCTGATCAGTTTCATAAGGATTCTACGGCCCATTTCTCCAATTCTTCGACTCCTCCAATTCCTCCTTCCCCAAATCATAAGGATAAGCCCCCGGATCAAGGTAATGATGGGTTTCAGTCGGTTATCAACCGACGAAAGAATTCATCAGTGAGAATTCAGAGACAAGTTTATAGTTCTACTGCCTATATTCAGGCAAGAAACACCACAAACGGGCAGAGCAGCAATATAAAGAAATCTTTTCAGTAACCAACATGAAACAAGCAGACCTATAATGTTTCAAGAATTTCAAGAAGCCCAACTATTGAACCGATTGATAAAGGAAAACCATCATTTTCTTGGGCAGAGCTAGTAAAAAAAAGGAGGGCTCACTACCAATGTAGATCTGGGTTATACAGCTTCTATCAAATTAGGTCACCCAAAAATTGTTGTCGTTAAGGAATCGGTTAGCCAAAGAACCGAAGACAAATGGGGCAATTCTATAGTAACTTATGTATATAGCACACGCCCTTACTATCATCACTTTAGAGAGTTTGTCATTAAACAGTGGAATCCGAATGACAAATTTTGAGATCTATACAAGAAACAATTGTTTCTTTATTGTAAGATTTTCTTATCCAGCAGATTGTAGTAAAGGTCTTCAAGGATGACCTTTCTTTATTATGGTAGGTTTATTACCCTAAAGAAATGGGACAAGAAAATGATTCTTGACCATGATTTATTATCCACATATCCAATTTGGATAAGGCTACCAGAAAAAAATCTTCGGCTTTAGGAAAGAGAAGCTTTTGGAGCAATAGCTAGTGCTGTAGGCTTTCCAATCAAGCCAGACGAGCGAATCTGAGTAGAAATCAATGCTAATATAGATCTATCAAATGAAGCCTACATCACTATGCACGATGGTGAAAACATTATTCATAAAATAAAGTATGATGGGATCCCACCCAGATGTTTGAAGTGCTCTTGTTTCGGGCATCTCACAGAAGCTTGCTCTTTAAAACCAGTTTAGAAAGAAAACGTTAATGTTGTAGAAAACTTTCAAGGATCAGAGAATTCTAAAAAAAGAACAATTAAAGGCAAATTAACAAAGGAATGACCAGGTGAATAACTTTGAAAATTCTAAAATCAATGGTTAAGCCAAAGTTTTTGAAAATATTGGTAACAAATCAGTTTCAGATAAAATTAATTTTTTGAAAAAAAAAGGAAAATCCGAGTTTGAATAAGTCTGATGTGATGGAAATTGTTGGTGATGATGAACAAATAGAGAATACCCTACCGTAAGCAACTTCAAATAACTCAAAAGATGCTGAAACAAATTTTAATATAGCCACTAAAACTACACAGCAGAATCATGTAAACTCTATTGTAGAGAAAGTTCCTAATGGCAGTTCAAATGGAAATTCAGACATCATGCAAAAATGTACAGTGAAAATAATATACAGTTCATGGTTCATCCCCCAGCAGGAGGAACCAAGTTTAGTTACAAATTATTCTTTATCAAATGCCAATCAAAGGGAAGATTCAATCAATTTGTTGAACATCAGCCCGCATAAGGCCTCATCCATCAATTCTAAACTCATATTGGAGAATGCAGGCCTTATCCTATACTCTTCCTCTTTCCCTGTCAGCAACAAAAGAAAAAGGGCAGAAAGAAGAGCATTTTGGACATTATAGATAGTGACAAATATAGTATTTCTCATCATAAAGGTTATGAAAGGAAAAGGAACAAACAGAAGAGCATTCAAGAAATTATGGGTAATGACAACGAACATGCTGCAAATAGCAAAAGCTTTAAGAGAAAATACATTATAAAGAACCCAGAATGGGAAGAATTTCTTAAAGCTAAAAGTAGCAAATCATATAAGAAAAGAGGAGGGAAAACTTCTGATAGCATAGAAGTTAGCAGCAATTTAGCTATTTAGATGTAGAGTATCCTTTCACATATCCTTTATTATTATTGTTGTGTATGTCGATTATTGCTTGGAATGTAAGGGGTTTAAACTCTCCTGAAAGAAAATTAGATTTTTCTAACTTACTTGTCAATCACAAACCCAGTATTGTTGGTATACTGGAACATAAACTTGATGACTATAATTTAGCAAATTTTCAAAGCAGTTATCTATCTGGCTGGTGTGTTATTAATAATAATTCTATGGGGGGAAATGGTAGGATTATTGCCATTCGGAATTCAGATATTTGGGAATTGTGTCAACATTCACTTAATATTCAATATATTCACTGCAAGTTTAAAAATAAAAGGGGTCTTCAATTGGACATTTCTTTTATTTATGCATCTAATTTTGAAAAAGATAGAACCTTATTATTGAATTATTTGGAGCGGCTAAGCAATTGTATTAAAAACTCATGGATTTTAATTGGGTATTTCAACACAGTCATGAATGCTTTTGAAAAAAGGGGAGGAATTGCTATTCCTTTCAAAAAATTAGAATTTTTTTTCTAACTTTATGTTAAAAACTGGTTTAATTGAACCTCCTTTAAAGGATAATAAATTCACTTGGAAATCTGGGGAGTTTAGAAACATTCATTGTAAATTATATAGAATCATAGTTAATCAAATCTTTGTCAATCATTTTCCAGATTTCAAATGTTTTATCTTGCCTCAAGCAACTAGTGATCATACCCCTATTTAGCTTAGTTTTGCTCAAAAGCATTTAATTAAAAATAATTTCCCATTTAGATTTAAAAATGGATGGACTTATGATAAAGAGTATAGATTTGTACTTAAAAACTGCTTTCAACTTCAAATTAATGGTTCAACTCAGTTTAAGCTTAGGAAAACTCTTCATAATGCTAAGATTAATTTAAAAAATTGGAACAAAAATAAAAGCAATAATGAAATCAATCAAATTAGAGAGGAATGTATGAGATTGCAAGATAATATAGACTTTGATGGCTCTGATTCTGCTCAAGTTAACAGTTTCATATGTAAAAGAAGCTTATCAAAGCATTACATGTGGAAGCTGTTAATTTAAGATAGAAAACCTAAACTGATTGGCTTACTAGTGGTGATAAGCCAAGTAAATTTTTCTATGCCAAGATGTTTAGTAGAAAATAATGTAATGACATAGGAAAATTAATTAATGACAAGGGTGATATTATTAATGAAGCTTCTCAGTTAGAGATGGAAACAACTAAATATTTTACCGAGCTGTATAATATTGATAATAATACTTAGGATTTTCCTAATATTACTCTAAATACTTATTGCATGCTAACAATGAAGAAATTTTACTTGCTCATATTAGTATTGTGGATATTAAAAATATCATTTTCAATGCAGAAGACGATAAAAGCGCAGGTCCAAATGGCTTTGGAGCAATTTTTTTTAAAACCCATTGGGAGGATTTAAAATCTCTCATATATGAGGCAGTTAATGAATTTTTTGATTCAGGAAAAATTTTAAAAAATCTTAATCACAGTTTTATAACTTTGGTACCAAAAATTAAAGCTCCAAACTGCCTTGGTGATTATAGCCCTATTACATGCTGCAATTTTCTATACAAAATTATTGCTACAATTTTGAGTAACAGAATAAATTTTTTCTTAAAATACTTAATTTTCGAAAACCAAATCGCCTTTATTCCTGGTAGATATATTGTTGAAAATACATTATTGGCTCATGAGTTGCTAAGAGATTTTTACCATATAGGGAAAAATAAAATGTGTATCAAAATTGATTTGCATAATGCTTTTGACAAAATAAATAGGAATTTTATTATTTATATGATGAAACAATTAGGTTTCAATGCGAAATTTTGCTATTTGGTTAAGGAATTTGTAATGTAATATATGTCATCCTTATAAATGGTTCCCCATGTGGATTTATTCATAGTAATATAGTAATAAGGTAAGGGGATCCTTTATCTCCTTACTTATTCACTCTAGCCATGGAATACTTCACATTACAAATGGAAAAGGATTTTTTAAGTAAAAATTTAAAACCAGTCAACTCAATTATTCCTTGCATTACTCATTTACTTTATGCAGATGATTTGCTAATCTTTTTGAATGCAGATGCTCAAAATGCAATGGTTATTGGAAAAATATTTGACAGTCTCAAACAACATGCAGGTCTTCAAATAAACGAAATTAAGAGCAAAATATATTTCAGCAAAGCATACAAAAGTAAGAGAGAGATTCTTAATATTTTGAAATTACAAGAAAGTGATATTCATGCCAAGTATTTAGGCCTTCCCCTTAGTTCCAATCAAATCAAGGATAAAGATTGCTCTATACTACATGCTATTATTCAAAGCAAATTAGACAATTGGTCTAGTAAATTATTATCCATTGCGAGTAGAATTGAACTCACTCATACAGTCATTACAGCCACAATCATGTATTGGATGCAATCTCATAGCATTCCAGTCAAAGCAATGGATAAACATGTAAGATTATGCGCCAACTTTATTTGGGGAGGGAAAAATCATAAAGTCTCTTGGCAAATAGTCACAAAACAGAAGAAGGCCGGGGGGTCTTGGTATAAGAAACTTCGCTTGTGAATGAGGCTTGTAATTATAAATTATTTTGGAAATTCATTGAAGGAAAATCTCTTTGGGCCAAGTGGATGAAAGCCGAATATGTTAAGAATAAGAATTTTTGGAATATGGTTACTGAAAATCATCATTCACACACATGAAAAACTATTCTAAAATGTAGAGAAACTGGCTCAAAGTTAATTGAAAGAAAGTTTAAAGAAGGCAAACAAACTAGTCTCTGGTTTGATCCATGGATAAATAGGAATTCACTAATAAATTTACTTGGCTGGAGTAATCTTTATCAGTTTGAGGGTGCTAATGCTAAAGTGGACAGCATTATACAAAATTCAGTATGGAATACTCAAATGCAATCAGCAGCTCACATATCAATTCAGCTATAAGTAAAATAAAGATAGATCCCAATCAAAAAGAAGACAACTGGAGTTGGAAGTTGTCTACTAAGGGGAAATTTTTCATTTAAAAATATTTGGGATTTTATTAAGGGAGAAGAGATGGAAGTGGATTGGTACAAAACAATTTGGAATGCAGTTAATTGCCCAAAAATGGCATTTTGTTCTTATTTTGCTATACTAAATCGTCTTCCAACTAGAGACGGATGTGCAAAATGGAGTAAAAATAAAGATGACTTAAATTGTCTCTTATGCAAAACAGAGGCATAATCTGTTGATCACTTATTCTTTGATTGTGTTTACTCAAGACACATATGGTAGCCAAAATTAAGCTGAATATAAACCAATACTTGGCACTCCAAAACATCAGAGACAACATTTAGCATATTCAAAGGGTGTTTAAGGGTAAGAAAAAAGAGTTAAATAAAGCTTGCATAGTTTTAAAAATTGTTATCTATTTTATATGGAAGGAAAGAAACAGCAGATTGCATAAAAACATTGAAACATACAGCATACAACTTTGGAAGACTATAGAAACAGAATATAATTCTATTTCTAAAGCTAGTAAAGCATCAAATATCAGCAGTCAATGACATAGTATAAGTGACCCAGACAACTATGAAGAAAAGTTGAAGAATACTTACAAAGGGGGAAGCTCTCTTTAGAGTATCCCCGATATGAAGTTTTGCATAGTGCTAAGAGGAAAGGAGGTTGCTACAATAATAATTTCTCTCGAATCATAGCTAAAGGTGGACATTCCATAATTCAAACCAGGAGCAATTCCTGCAAGGGAAGTGAATATAACATTAGCTCTTATGATTCAAATGATAAAAATATTGAATATAGCATTGTGTCTTTTATACCTGATTTGAATAGGAGCTACCACACATACAACCATGAGTTCGAACAAAATGGCAGTTGGCATCTATCAAACAGTGATAGAAGATTAGAGGCTAACCAATTTATGATAAAGCTCAATGATAATGAGTGTCACCCATCTGTTTGGATTCAAAGTGATAGCAGCAGGACTCATAAGCATTTATATCAAGCCGCGGTTAAGAATGCAGAGAGCCATTATGACAACATCTTTGCTTGCAATAAATATGATAGTAGGCATCTTGAATCTTAATTCAAGAAACATCTTTCCTGCAAGGGAAGTAAACAGGCTACAATTAGAAATAAACCATTTAATAATAAAGATTCTGGCTTTAATCACAATTTTACTTTACCTGAATTGAGCAGGAGTAGCCGAACTTTCAATAGCAAGCTTGAACAAGATAAAGAGTTCCAGCTGATCATCCAAAACCGAAGATTAGGCAGTAGCCATTATAAAAGTAATTTAAATGATCAAATATATCACATATCTATTTGGGAGCAAGGAGAAAGCAGCAAGCTGCAAGAGCTAGAGCTGCAATCAATTAATGAAGAAAGTCATAATCTTCAAGGATGTACGATGCTTTCAAATAGCATAGCAATCTCTTCAGATCTACCCATATCTGATTTGAAGGAGAATTACCACTCTATCCATAACCTAGTTGAGGTTAATCGAACTCTGGAAGCAAAAAAAAGTTTCCAACATGAAGATAATCCAGAGAATCGGTGATAGTTACTACATAAGTTTTTTGAATAATCGGATCTATCACATATCTAATGGAGTACAAGTGAAAGCAGCAAAGTTCGAGCTTCTAATCGTCTTTGCTTCAATAATCAGAGCTCGTCGTGCAATGTAGGATTATTGAGAACAAATTTGAAGCACTCAGAGAATATCAAGGAATAGAAGCAACTACAGCCCATGTGAAGAAATACTCGAAGGAGGAGCAAGCGATTTGAGAAATCACCATTATTTTAGAGTAAAGAAGCTAACCGTAAATCTGAAAAGTGAAATGAGATGCGGCTAGGGTTTCATTTGGTTTATGTGTATCGTATGTAATAGCTTCGGGCATAACCCGAACTAAGCTTTGTATTAATGGCAACAGAGGTATTCACACACCTCATATGCGTATTCATTCTTCAACTCAAATCATTTCAATTGAATTCACATACTTAGTCAAAATCACCAAATATACATCCTTATCCAACATATATAATGAAGAAATTACGTACTCAGACAAAATCACCAAGTATACATTCTTATAACGTACTAAATTGTTGCTTTCTTCTTTCTAATTACAGGTTAAATTTATAATTTATCTCTGAATTATTTATGAACTCACTCTAACTTTAACTCCAAGTTGAACTCCATATTCTGTTCTTCGGTTTATTAACATCCTATCTCCTAGATCACTCACGAACTCTTGGGTTCAATTATTATCACATAAGCGTTATTCCAGCTTGAACTAACACATAATAACTACCACAACTTACTTTTAACGCTGTACTTATATATCAGTGCTTTTTCACATCACCATCTCAATCTATATATATTCTTTCTATATGAAGCCAAAATAAGGTGAGATTAAAGTAGCGTAGGTGTTCCTTTATGGCAAAAATACAGTAACCAAGTAGAAAAGTTTGGGAGATGGGAAAGCTTTAACATAATGCCTTTCTCATATATCCTATCAACTTTTTACCTTTCATATTGCCCAGATTCCACACGACAGGTGATGAATATTTTGTTTTGTTATAACAAAGTTCAAATGAACTAATTTTCCTAGTGCAACTTTAAGCAACAAACTATTATACGTCTAGTATACCAAAACAGAGAATAATCAATTATAAACTCGTCTCACAAGTTTATCAATCAGATTTCCACTACTCTGGAAGTCTGTATTAGCTAATTTAAGCAATAGTTATGTCGTAACAAAATTACAACAACAAACTAACAACTATAGCAATAACTATAGCGATAAATCAAACATAATACTATTTACAGAAATAGTACAACATAGAAAACGAAAATGATAGATATATATAAATATATAAATCTAACCGATTGAAGAAGGAAATTCCGTCTGAGGCTTGTCGTAACAATTTCCTTAAGACTTTATTTAAAGTCTCCCAAGATACAACAGACGTAATCTGCACGAGATTGTAATGAGTATGTCAACTCTGTAATATATTTTATAGAGCAGTAGAGAAAGAAGAAGTAGAAGAAATTAGAACTGAAATGGAATGAGAATGTGATCAGTATTCTCTTCTATTTATAATTTCGTCCGCACCCCTTCGAACAGTCGCGTCTGCCTGAAAGGTTGTACCCGTTGTCTTTCATTGCCGCTGTTCGTTAACGGGCCGCACCCGTTCGCTACTGGTTCTGTGTTCGCACCTGTTGCTGTCATAAGCCGCACCCGCTTCCGTCTGCTACTGGATGCGTCTGTTCGCTAAAAAACCCGCGCCCGCTTCAGAAGTCGCACCCCTCAGTCAATCCGCGTCTACTTACGAACAGATTCACACCTGTTCGTATAGCCTGCAACTGTCAGAAAATCCGGCCCAGTTTTGCAGTAAAAATAGAATCATATTAGACCCAAACCCAAACCCAAACCCGAGCCCGGTGGTGCGCACGTGTGGTGGTGATGCATGATCTCCCTCCTCACAACGAAGCAAACATTTGGGTGCCTCAAGGCCCCAACCCCTTCATTAGGAAGCTATTAATATACTTGGCTTTGTTTGTATATTTGACGATGTGGGACAAGTGTATTTCATTTACACTTTGTACTTAGGAATTCCAACACAAACTATTACAGTTCAAACAACACAATTCTAAAGAAGAAGGTAAACTTAACACTGAAAATGAGATGTTCAAACACCGATGAGTTGTGAACTTATTTAACTGAAACAAAGTACAAACACTGAAAGAGATATAGTGCCGCACAATGTAACTGTCTTCGATATTGACACAATATTGCCATTCGCAAAATCAGATTTTAGTTCAACGATGCCTGTTGTTTACCATCTAATATTGCAAAAAGCACGATAGATTTTGAAGGACTGAGGTACGGAGCATCAAATCTGCAGTAAATTTTCCTCTCTAACTGAAGAATTTCTGTACAGCAATCAACCCCGGGAGTAAAACAAGATTGATAGTTATGGGTATTGTTGTTTCTAGTATGGAATATATATATATATATATATATATATATATATATATATATATATATTGTACCGATTTGAAGCAAAAATGTATCATATTATATTTTACCTGTAAGACTTTACT
This sequence comes from Allium fistulosum, assembly GCA_030737815.1. Lineage (NCBI taxonomy): Eukaryota > Viridiplantae > Streptophyta > Magnoliopsida > Asparagales > Amaryllidaceae > Allium > Allium fistulosum. The sequence goes on from CM060903.1 coordinate 909,285,185, forward strand.
GAATATTACATGGTCATCTTGTAAAGAAATGCATTTCCATTTTTGCCCACGTTCCCCGCCTTAATCTCATTAAAAAATAAATAAATAATAATCAACTTATGAACTAACTTTAGAAAATACCAATGCAAGATGAAAAATCATTTTTTTTCTTTCCCAAAAGAATAATAAACACAGCGGATCATTAAAAATTGTAGTCCACTAAATTGGGTTATGTTTCATGAAATAACATCATAAAATATTATTCACAATCATAAAGAATATAGAGAATAAGAGCACCAAAATCATAGTATTTAATGGATGCCAAATAACCAGAATTAAAAGTAGTCCATGATATCCTGTTATGAAATATTCAAGTAATATTACACAAACAATAAGAATTCGTACCTAATTCAGGATTTCAAGGTGTAAAAATTAGAAACTAATTTTGACCTAAATTAAATTTTAGTTCAATGTATATGATTTAATTTTCTATATTCATTCTTATGTTTGTAAATAATACATCTTATAACATTATACATTGAATCAAAGAGTGAAATGATTTTTGTTATCCTTAATGGAAATTATAATGATTATCTAATGTTAATTACTATTTCTGATAATGATAATGATTTCATAGTTGAAAAATACTTCCCATCGGATCAATATGAAAGTGAGAATAAAAACAAAGATACATTTAATTGATTGTTTTCGTTGCTTAGATGCTTCCCGTTATCAATTGTAAAAGTGTAACCGGAACAGCTCTTGTACAAAAAGGCCTAAATAAGAATATTACTTTATTGACCTCTCTCTTATTGATTCAGCTTGCCTGTTGAATTCAACTATTCGACTTCAAATATTTGAAGGAAACCTTTTCACTTTTGTCGGTCCTCAAAGTATATTATTTCCACAATCGGGTTTGCATCGACATTATCATTTCTCTCGCTTTCTGTGATGACCCACTATTTTTAACACCTAAATTCAATTATAAACAACGTCGAAATATGCTTACAACTAGATCCAAACATTAAATATAGTGGACCGTGGGTATAAAGATTTAAAAAAATTAAAATAATGAATAAATAAATAATCTCACAAGGGAATTTAAACGTCAATATATACATATACATACATATCATTTTAAAAACAAATATTACTCAAATAAAATACACCACTTAATTTATACATTTTATCACATCAATTATTAAACAACATCTTTATAACTATAATGCAAGAAATATACCAATACATCTTGTATGTACAACTCCTTCCATACCTTTTGCTTCATTCTTTGCCTTCACCAGCAAACTTACAAATACAGATATACATAGATACATATAAAACAAGAATAATATGTCTACTATTTTTGGACTCCGCCATATCCTATACACTACGGCCATAAGCTCAATAGCCATCGTATGGAAAAAAACTACGTATGTACCCCTCTTAGGAGATCAAGCCCACGTATTGTTATAGGAATTCTAAATCGAGGCCATTCAAATCAAAAACTCAAAGTACAACAGAAAAGCGAGATCGTTGTAAGAAGCACAAAAACAAGCGATCAATATCTCAAATCCAATCACAACCAATCCAAAAACAATCACAATGACCAAACAAGCAATATAAAATAAGTCACATATCGATTTATAGTGGTTCCACTAACATCTCATTAGTGTACATTGTAATGACCCAAGATTTTAGGAATTTATTCTGACAAATATAAATGAATTCAAAATAATTTTTGAATTAATTTTGAAAGGGGATTGATATAGCTTGATAGTGTATCAGTATGCGTGTACATGTGTGCACAGGAAATGCACAAGAAATAAAGCTAAAAGTCCCTGAACTCTAAGAATAAATACATATTGATATGTATAGGAATATATATATATATATATATATATATACTTAGATTAAACCCTTAAGACTGTATGCATAAGTAAATATACATATATGGATGCTACTGAATATTTTTGAGTGTACATGTGCATGTGTGTGTCAATACAGAATGATGTATAAATATATATATATATAGGTGTACTAATTATTTCAGTAAGACTTATATAAATATATATGTGTTAATAAAATACTAGAGTTCAAATTAGTAAGATAAAATATACAGACATATTTTAGTATATAGGAAGAAAGAAAGAAAAACTGAAGATATAAAAAGGAGTATTCCTCTTGTAAATAAATAAAGGAGGTACATACCATTTACATGAAAGCTAAAAATAGGAAAAATAAGACAAAACAGGGAAATGCTTGGTATAGGCAGAATTAGGAAGAGTATTTGATAAATAATAAAATCAAGTCACATTTTTAGCATGATTATAGACAAAGGAAAAAAAGTATTTTCTGAAAAGCAAAATTCTGAAATTAACCAAAAAGGATGTAACCACTTTTCTCTTCACCTAAATTAAGCCGGGAGGGTAGAATTTTGGGTTCAAGTAAAATACAGATAACATGATTTTTCTGGTGGGCAAAAATGGCTTTAACCAATACCCAAAACCCTAAGGAAGACCCTATATATACATGTATATGCAGCAGCCTCCTCTCCTTCTCAGAAAAGAACTTTGAAAAAAAAACAACACCATAGAAATCATAAGGCAAGGGAAGGAAAAGAGCTTGAGGCTAAAGGCAGAAGTTCATCAATTAATTAAGGAAGCAAAGAAGAGAGCTAGGTGAGAAAACTCACTCAAAAATCTAAGGCAATAAGTCCTAATGTAGGCAGCCAGTTATAAGTAATTTTCTTAAAAGAGTATTTTCATATATGAATGCTTATCTGTGATTTTAAATTTGAAAATGTTTTGATTCTCTTTGGTTGTTCTACTTGTTTATTTATAAGAAAGTTTTATGTGTAGTTAGTATACATATATGTTTTATGAACCCAGATCTCTGATATGTAGATGCTTAGGAACATAAAATAAATGTTGAATATAGGCAAGTAGTATTGGTATTGGCTTAACTCAGAGAAATGAAAACAAATTGAGCTGCAATATACTCATGTATAAGTGCTGAGGCTTGAGACAAAGAGGAATTAGGGGTGCAATAGGGTTGCCTATGTGCTGATGCTCCTAATTTAATAAAAATGCATAAAGATATATACACATAGCAAACAAAATTTTGTGATTCAGTGAAACCAGATCATTCTGAGTTTAACTCAAGCACAAATGTTTGCAAAAAAGAAGAAGGAAAAACTCTCTCAGAAGCCATAAGCTAATGTTAGTTGCCTATAACCCTTTTAAAAATACCAAAATGTATATATATACACATACAGAACCTTATTTATTTAGTCACCAATGGTTGTTTGCTTGTTTGTCTCTGTATGGTTATGAATAATATGAGATGCCATGATATGGATGTTTTTAGTTAGTAAAATGGATCACTGAATGGTTTAGTCATGAAAAATCAAAAGAGTTATTATTAACTTAAACCTGATTAGGAAATTGGGGTCAAGAACACTGCAGGAATGACTTGTTTTCTTGAGTAATACAAGTTGACACATGACTTGTTTAAGTCCTGAGATCTTTGTGTAATGGAGTGAATTAGTTCATTACAGTGTGTCCATTGATTCATAAATATTGCAGATGAGACCAGGATAGATAAATATACCAAGGGAATAATACTTGAGATGATGAGAAAACTAGAGTTTTTCCCAGAATTGAAATATGAGGATTGAATAAATGATTTAACTCATATTGGTTATTTTCCTGTTTGGTGTGAATGATTGTTTGATTATGACTGAATTGTATGCTTGAATGTATGTGCCATATTTATATATGTAGTCTCTGGAAAGAAAAATTAAAGTGTGCACATGCACAATGACACAGAGCATGCACACAAGTATGATCTGATTCCAAAGGGCAGAACTTCATGTATATGTACTTAGTTTGATTTTAACCTAATTAACTAATTGCTTTTGTGAATTTTCTCATACCAGACATGTGTCTGACCCTAGTGTGCTAATGGCATCTGGGGTGTCTCATTTAAAATGAGGCAGTTTCAAATGCTTTTTCAGGGATTGCAGCAACTAAGTAGGAGTAGGACCAAAGCTTTGAGAAGAAGATTATAGCATGCTAAACTTAGTTAGATAAGAGCCTAAATGATAAAATCCGCATGTATTAATGATTTAAATTGTTACTTGTATTAAGTGTTGAATATATTTTGTTAAGTATTTTATTAAGAGATTGACTTGTATCTGGAATTTATAAATCTAGTTAATATCTGATATTAAAGAAGTTAATCAAAATATTGTAAGTGGATTTAGCAAGAACACCATGTTTAAATTAAATGATTATATTTTATAAATGTATTAGTCAATCTTGAGTCTTTAGAAAGGATTTTAGTTTTGGAAAATCTGGATAGTTGATTCTCAGAAAAAAATTAAATGGTTTTATCTTTCTACTATGGCATATGTATACAAAAGATAATAGGCATAGGTTGAATGTTTTTATATGACTGCAAGGTTCCCATAATTTAACTTGTTTCATACAAATGTTTCATGTCTTGTTTTTAAATAAAGAAAGGATCTGTAATAAGGGAGTTGAAAGCCAGATCCAAATAGTAGCAGTTATATACGCACATAAACATGTTTTGTGCAAATATTAACACACCTTTTCCTATGTATTTGTAATAGGAATCTGAATTTCACTCAGATTTTAACCAAATGCATTTTAAATTCCAGACAGATTTTATAAAAAGAAAATCAAACATGGACATATAACACTGAACTATGTGTGGATTGATTAAATTCAATCAATCCAATATCCTCTTGTTTTCCAGAACTCTGATTCAAACAAGAGAGGCATATGCATCCTCACATGTATGTGCTTATCTTTGTGAATGTACTGATATATTTATATTGGTTAATTGTTTTGGTCCTGGATATATTTTGTTTATTGGAAAAAGAAAATGACCCTGGAAAATATATTTGTAATGATTGATATATCTATATATCATCTCTAATAGTTCAAAGGAAGTTTAAATCCAACTTAAAAAAGTGTAAATGAATGTAGGTGGACATCCAGACACATATAAATTGAATGTGCATATGCATGTACATAGAGATCGAATTTAGACGTCAGTCTTAATAATTTAGACGTCTGAGATTAAACTTAGACGTCAGTCATAATAATTTAGACGTCTGAGGTTAAATGTAGACGTCTGTCAAAAAAATTAGATGTCTGAATTTAGTTTAAAATGTCTTTTTCTCTCTGTTTAAATTTTAGATCTCTGAGCCGTCTGTCATAATTAGTTAGACGTCTGGGATTAAGTTTAGACGCCTGTCATAATTATTTAGACGTCCGAACTGCTGATTTTGCCTAATTTGCCAATTTAAAAAGAAACAAGTGGCTATGTCAATAGCTTGTATGGCATTTTGATTTCTATTTGATTTAAATTCCCTTTGATGAAGTAGAAAAAAAAATCCTTATGAAATTTAGGGTAGAAATAGGAGGGTCATTTCATTTGGTATCAGAGCTATGTTATTCAACATAGTAGAAGTAAAGATCAAGTTCTTAGATAGAAATAAAATTTAAAGGAACTGAATATATATATATCAATGTTTTCAGTGTGGAAAAAAAAACCCACTGAAATAATAAAATTACCAATCAAACTAACCAGCTATGTAAATTATTATTAGCAAACTATGGTAGGGAGACCACCAAATCAGGGAGCAGGATCTTCCCATGCACCACCAATGGTCAATCTGCAAGACTTGGTGAGAGCATTTAGGGATGGGGCAGGACAAAGGCAAGAAAATCCCTATGAAGAACTCTCAAAATTACTTAAGACATATACTCATTTAGGAGGCAAAAGCTTTGAAGGGACAGAGAGTATCATGGAAATTCAAACATGGTTGAGAACATTGGAAAGAATTTTCAATGACATGCAACTTGATGATCAAAGAAAGAGGCAAGTGGCTTCAAGACAGCTAAAAGGAGTAGCTTTAGGCTGGTGGGAAGTAATCATTGCAGGAAGGAATGAGAATGAAATCACTTGGAATCAATTCAAAGAGATGTTGGAAGCAAGGTTTGTACCAGCATCAGCAAAGACTACCTTGCTAGAAGAATTTATTAGACTTAGACAAGGAACCATGACTGTCACAGAATACACTCAAAAGTTTGAGGGGCTTTCCACATATGGAGCAATGCTTGTGGCAGATGAGGCATCCAAAAATGATAGGTACATAAAAGGGTTGAACCCAGGACTTAGCAGAGCCATGTTACCCTATGCAGACAAGACTTTTGACCATGTGATAGACTTAGCTTTGAGGTTGGAGCAGCATGACAAGGAAAGGGAGAAGTTCAGAAATTTTAAGAACAATAACACCAAGAAAGGTAAGGGGAGGTATCACCCTTATGATAAGAAGAAGGAAGAGGCTAGTAACAAAGGCACTGGAGATGTCAAAGCTAAGGAAACCAAGAAGAAAATTATGTGCCATCAGTGTGGAAAGGAGGGGCATATCAAGCCTAGGTGTCCAGAATTGAAGGGAGGAGCTTTTAAGTGCTATCTATGTGGGAAAGAGGGGCACATGAAGAGGAATTGTCCTGAGTACAAACAGCAAGGAAAATTGGCAAATTTGGAAGGAAAAGGCAAAGCCACAGTGGAGAGTAACACTGAAAACCATAGCCAAGTGGAAGGTACATTACTTATTTGTACCATACCCATAGCAGTAGTATATGATACTGGGGCAACTCACTCTTTAATTTCTTATGAACTAGTTAAAATGCTAAAACTGAATTGCATATTGGTTGAAACCCCATTGCATATACAAAGTCCACTGGGGAGTTCTAGTGTTTTAAATATGATTTGTGTGGATGTGGAATTAAACATAGGAGGAAATATTTTTATTTCCAATTTATATGTTTTGAATTACCCAAATATAGGTGTTATATTGGGGGTAGACTGGTTAAGGCAATTTAAAGCCATAATTAATTTAGACTCATCCACCATATCATTGCAAAATTCTAGAGGTCAGAGAATCATAGTTTTATGTGAAGTAGCTAAGGAAGGAAAACTATATCATTTAGTTGACTCAGAAAAAGATTTCAGTGAACTAACCATTGAAGAAATTCCCGTAGTCAATGAATATTTGGATGTGTTTAGTGAGGTCAAGGGTGTTCCACACCATAGACCAGTAGAGTTCCAGATCAATCTAGTTCCAGGAGCAAGCCCAGTGATTAAAAAGCCAACTAGAATGGGGCCAAATGAACTAAAAGAATTAAAGAAACAGTTAGAAGAATTGGAAGAAAAGGGTTTTATAAGACCAAGTAATTCTTGCTGGGGAGCACCAGTGGTATTTGTTAAGAAGCAAGATGGCTCCTTAAGACTCTGTATAGATTATAGAGAATTAAACAAGGTAACCATTAAAAATAAATACCCATTGCCAAGAATAGATGATCTTTTTGATCAATTAGCAGGGGCAAAAGTATTTTCTAGACTAGACTTAGCATCTGGTTTTCATCAAATGAAGGTGGAAGAATCAAGCATCAAGTACACTGCCTTTAACACTAGGTATGGGTTGTATGAATTTTTGGTTATGCCATTTGGCTTGACCAATGCACCATCATACTTTGTAGATTTAATGAACAGAACCTTTAGAGATTGTTTAGACAAGTTTGTGCTTATTTTTATAGATGACATTTTGATTTATTCCAAAACAGTGGAAGAACATAAGCATCATTTGCACCTGGTTTTGTCTAGGTTAAGGGAAAAAGATTTAAAAGCAAAATTTTCAAAATGTGTATTTTGGAAAGAGGAAGTACATTTCCTTGGCCATGTTATATCTGCTCAAGGAATTTCAGTGAACCCCAATAAAGTAGTGGCTATTCAAGCATGGAAGAGGCCAAGCACTGTGAGTGAAGTGAGGTCATTTATGGGGATGGCAGGGTATTATAGGAGGTTTATAAAAGATTTTTCAAAAATTTCTACACCACTCACTAACCTAACCAGGAAGAACCAAGCTTTTGTTTGGTCAGAAAAATGTGAAAAGTCTTTTGAACAGTTGAAGGAGGCATTGGTGAATGCTCCAATTTTAAAGGTACCTCATGGAAATGAAGAATTAGTTGTATACACTGATGCTAGTGGATTTGGCTTGGGTGCAGTGTTGATGCAACAAGGCCAAGTCATTGCATATGCATCCAGACAACTTAAACCCCATGAAGTAAGGTATGCCACACATGATCTCGAATTAGCAGCTGTGATCTATGCTTTAAAACTTTGGAGACATTATTTGTTAGGCACAGAGTTTGAACTTTACACTGACCACAAGTCTCTGAAATATTTATTTTCACAAAAAGATTTGAACATGAGGCAACATAGATGGGTGGAGTTCTTAGCTGCCTATGACTTTGACATACTCTATACACCAGGCAAAGCAAACAAAGTTGCAGATGCTCTAAGTAGACAGCATGCTAAATTGGCTATGATGATGATAGAAGAATTTAAGGGCTTGTCTTTGCTGACTGAGTTAGAAATTGGGGAGAATGGTTGTGTGCACATTGATGAGCAGATGCATGGTGCACAAGAAGATAAAGGGAAGTTAAGCTTAATGACACTTCAACCAGATTTAATTCTGAAGGTAGGAAAAATGCAAGAACAGGATGCCAACTTATTAGAGAAGAAAGTGCTCCTCTCAAGAGGGGAGGAAGTGATGAATCACCATATTGATAAAAATGGTTATATGAGATACCAGAATAGGATGTGTGTACCAGAGGACACAGAATTGAAGAAGGAGATATTGAATGAATATCACAGAAGTAAATACTCCATACACCCAGGCAGCACAAAAATGTACCAAAATTTGAAAAGAGACTTCTGGTGGAAGGGGATGAAATCTGATGTAGCTAAATACATTGCCAAATGTATGACTTGCCAACAAGTCAAGGCTGAAACCCAAAGGCCATCAGGGTTGATGCAGCCTCTTAGTGTACCACAGTGGAAGTGGGAAGATATATCTATGGACTTCATAGATGGACTGCCTAGATCTAAGAGAGGTAATACAAGTATATGGGTGATAGTTGATAGGCTAACCAAGGTAGCACACTTCATCCCAGTCAAGTCAGAAAGAACAGCACCAAAATTAGCTCAAATTTTTATAAAGGAAGTGGTAAAGTTACATTGCATTCCCAAAACCATTGTGAGTGATAGGGATACCATCTTCACTTCAAAATTCTGGAGAAGCTTTCAAGAAGCAATGGGAAGTGAACTATGTTTAAGTACTGCCTACCATCCTCAATCAGATGGGCAGACTGAGGTAGTAAACAAAGTTTTGGAGGACATGTTGAGGGCATGTATACTGGATTTTGGGGGCAACTGGGAAGATTATCTTCATCTAGTTGAATTTACATACAACAACAGCTACCAAAGCACCATAGGAATGGCTCCATTTGAAGCCTTATATGGAAAACCCTGTTTGTCACCTGTTTGTTGGGTAGAAGCAGGAGAAAGGTCTATTTTAGGACCTGAGTACATACAAGAAACTAAGGAGAAAATTGAGTTGATAAGAAGAAGAATGGCAGCAGCTCAAGATAGGAAAAAGAAATTTGCAGACATGAGAAGGAGGCAGGTAGAATATGAAGTGGGAAATTTTGTTTTCATCAAAATCTCATGAAAAATGTGCTGAGGTTTGGAAAACAAGGCAAGTTAACCCCGAGATATATTGGACCATACAAAATTCTGGAAAGAATTGGTCCCTTGGCATATAAGTTGGAATTACCAGAAAACATGCAAGGTATACATGATGTTTTTCATGTATCACAACTGAGAAGGTGGGTCCATGACAAGGCAGAAATTCTTGAGACCCCAACCCAAGTGCAGATAAATTCTAATTTGATTTATGAAAAGGATCCAGTGGGGATTTTGGCAAGAGAGGTGAAGAAGTTGAGAAATAAATCTCTGAAACTTGTGAAGGTACAGTGGAGTCTTGATCCTAGTGATTGCACATGGGAATTAGAGGACAAAGTTAAGATGAATTATCCTAAGCTATTTTCAGATTAAAGGTAATTCTGATTTTTGATTGTTTCCTTTTTTTTAGATGCATATGTTTTTAGTTATTATAGAACTAAAAATTTATTTGGTTGAGAATGTACTTGTTCTCTGAATTAAGTTTAAAATTTATTTTAAGCTTAGGTAAATTGTGGGACACAATTTCTAAAAGGAGGGGTGTATGTAATGACCTAAGATTTTAGAAATTTATTCTGACAAATATAAATGAATTCAAAATAATTTTTGAATTAATTTTGAAAGGGGATTGATATAGCTTGATAGTGTATCAGTATGTGTGTACATGTGTGCACAGGAAATGCACAAGAAATAAAGCTAAAAGTCCCTGAACTCTAAGAATAAATACATATTGATATGTATAGGAATATATATATATATACTTAGATTAAACCCTTAAGACTGTATGCATAAGTAAATATACATATATGGATGCTACTGAATATTTTTGAGTGTACATGTGCATGTGTGTGTCAATACAGAATGATGATAAATATATATATATATATATAGGTGTACTAATTATTTCAGTAAGACTTATATAAATATATATGTGTTAATAAAATACTAGAGTTCAAATTAGTAAGATAAAATATACAGACATATTTTAGTATATAGGAAGAAAGAAAGAAAAACTGAAGATATAAAAAGGAGTATTCCTCTTGTAAATAAATAAAGGAGGTACATACCATTTACATGAAAGCTAAAAATAGGAAAAATAAGACAAAACAGGGAAATGCTTGGTATAGGCAGAATTAGGAAGAGTATTTGATAAATAATAAAATCAAGTCACATTTTTAGCATGATTATAGACAAAGGAAAAAAAGTATTTTCTGAAAAGCAAAATTCTGAAATTAACCAAAAAGGATGTAACCACTTTTCTCTTCACCTAAATTAAGCCGGGAGGGTAGAATTTTGGGTTCAAGTAAAATACAGATAACATGATTTTTCTGGTGGGCAAAAATGGCTTTAACCAATACCCAAAACCCTAAGGAAGACCCTGTATATATACATGTATATGCAGCAGCCTCCTCTCCTTCTCAGAAAAGAACTTTGAAAAAAAAACACCATAGAAATCATAAGGCAAGGGAAGGAAAAGAGCTTGAGGCTAAAGGCAGAAATTCATCAATTAATAAAGGAAGCAAAGAAGAGAGCTAGGTGAGAAAACTCACTCAAAAATCTAAGGCAATAAGTCCTAATGTAGGCAGCCAGTTATAAGTAATTTTCTTAAAAGAGTATTTTCATATATGAATGCTTATCTGTGATTTTAAATCTGAAAATGTTTTGATTCTCTTTGGTTGTTCTACTTGTTTATTTATAAGAAAGTTTTATGTGTAGTTAGTATACATATATGTTTTATGAACCCAGATCTCTGATATGTAGATGCTTAGGAACATAAAATAAATGTTGAATATAGGCAAGTAGTATTGGTATTGGCTTAACTCAGAGAAATGAAAACAAATTAAGCTGCAATATACTCATGTATAAGTGCTGAGGCTTGAAACAAAGAGGAATTAGGGGTGCAATAGGGTTGCCTATGTGCTGATGCTCCTAATTTAATAAAAATGCATAAAGATATATACACATAGCAAACAAAATTTTGTGATTCAGTGAAACCAGATCATTCTGAGTTTAACTCAAGCACAAATGTTTGCAAAAAAAAAAAGGAAAAACTCTCTCATAAGCCATAAGCTAATGTTAGTTGCCTATACCCCTTTTAAAAATACCAGAATGTATATATATATATACATATAGAACCTTATTTATTTGTCACCAATGGTTGTTTGCTTGTTTGTCTCTGTATGGTTATGAATAATATGAGATGCCATGATATGGATGTTTTTAGTTAGTAAAATGGATCACTGAATGGTTTAGTCATGAAAAATCAAAAGAGTTATTATTAACTTAAACCTGATTAGGAAATTGGGGTCAAGAACACTGCAGGAATGACTTGTTTTCTTGAGTAATACAAGTTGACACATGGCTTGTTTAAGTCCTGAGATCTTTGTGTAATGGAGTGAATTAGTTCATTACAGTGTGTCCATTGATTCATAAATATTGCAGATGAGACCAGGATAGATAAATATACCAAGGGAATAATACTTGAGATGATGAGAAAACTAGAGTTTTTCCCAGAATTGAAATATGAGGATTGAATAAATGATTTAACTCATATTGGTTATTTTCCTGTTTGGTGTGAATGATTGTTTGATTATGACTGAATTGTATGCTTGAATGTATGTGCCATATTTATATATGTAGTCTCTGGAAAGAAAAATTAAAGTGTGCACATGCACAATGACACAGAGCATGCACACAAGTATGATCTGATTCCAAAGGGCAGAACTTCATGTATATGTACTTAGTTTGATTTTAACCTAATTAACTAATTGCTTTTGTGAATTTTCTCATACCAGACATGTGTCTGACCCTAGTGTGCTAATGGCATCTGGGGTGTCTCATTTAAAATGAGGCAGTTTCAAATGCTTTTTCAGGGATTGCAGCAACTAAGTAGGAGTAGGACCAAAGCTTTGAGAAGAAGATTATAGCATGCTAAACTTAGTTAGATAAGAGCCTAAATGATAAAATCCGCATGTATTAATGATTTAAATTGTTACTTGTATTAAGTGTTGAATATATTTTGTTAAGTATTTTATTAAGAGATTGACTTGTATCTGGAATTTATAAATCTAGTTAATATCTGATATTAAAGAAGTTAATCAAAATATTGTAAGTGGATTTAGCAAGAACACCATGTTTAAATTAAATGATTATATTTTATAAATGTATTAGTCAATCTTGAGTCTTTAGAAAGGATTTTAGTTTTGGAAAATCTGGATAGTTGATTCTCAGAAAAAAATTAAATGGTTTTATCTTTCTACCATGGCATATGTATACAAAAGATAATAGGCATAGGTTGAATGTTTTTATATGACTGCAAGGTTCCCATAATTTAACTTGTTTCATACAAATGTTTCATGTCTTGTTTTTAAATAAAGAAAGGATCTATAATAAGGGAGTTGAAAGCCAGATCCAAATAGTTGCAGTTATATACGCACATAAACATGTTTTGTGCAAATATTAACACACATTTTCCTATGTATTTGTAATAGGAATCTGAATTTCACTCAGATTTTAACCAAATGCATTTTAAATTCCAGACAGATTTTATAAAAAGAAAATCAAACATGGACATATAACACTGAACTATGTGTGGATTGATTAAATTCAATCAATCCAATATCCTCTTGTTTTCCAGAACTCTGGTTCAAACAAGAGAGGCATATGCATCCTCACATGTATGTGCTTATCTTTGTGAATGTACTGATATATTTATATTGGTTAATTGTTTTGGTCCTGGATATATTTTGTTTATTGGAAAAAGAAAATGACCCTGGAAAATATATTTGTAATGATTGATATATCTATATATCATCTCTGATAGTTCAAAGGAAGTTTAAATCCAACTTAAAAAAGTGTAAATGAATGTAGGTGGACATCCAGACACATATAAATTGAATGTGCATATGCATGTACATAGAGATCGAATTTAGACGTCTGAGATTAAACTTAGACGTCAGTCATAATAATTTAGACGTCTGAGGTTAAATGTAGACGTCTGTCAAAAAAAAATTAGATGTCTGAATTTAGTTCAAAATGTCATTTTCTCTCTGTTTAAATTTTAGATCTCTGAGCCGTCTGTCATAATTAGTTAGACGTCTGGGATTAAGTTTAGACGCCTATCATAATTATTTAGACGTCTAAACTGCTGATTTTGCCTAATTTGCCAATTTAAAAAGAAACAAGTGGCTATGTCAATAGCTTGTATGGCATTTTGATTTCTATTTGATTTAAATTCCCTTTGATGAAGTAGAAAAAAAAAATCCTTATGAAATTTAGGGTAGAAATAGGAGGGTCATTTCATACATCCACTTTGAGAGAGAGCTTTTATTAATACCAATGAGAAGAGTATAAGAGATTGATTGCAATGATCACAATATTCACTCTAGATTATGATTTTGTGGATATTAGAATTGAAGAAAACTAGGTTTTTGTTAAACCCTAGTTAATGGAAGATAAAACCCTTGGAGTGATCATCCCTCTTTGAATCTGAAAATAGCTTATATAAGGAGAGTTTGAGTCTAGACAAATACCCGATTTGCCCCTTGAAGACTTCACAAACCAATGCAATCAGCCCGGGCAATTTGGAGACAATGCAGCCGATCATACGTCTAACTCGAAGACAAAATTTCTTTGTTCCAAGCGCTCAGACGTCTGGTCCTCATAACCAGACATCTTAGCAAACTCTCGGATGTCAAATTCAACATTCAAAGATGTCTAACTCCAAACAGACGCTTGTACCAGGTGATCAGACGTCTAGTTACCCCAACCATACGTCTGAAACAAATCTCGGGATGCAACATACTATGCAAAGACATTTGGGCATCATTCAAAAGCCTCACAACAATAGTTCAGACGTCTGAGGACCTCGGTCAGACATTTGATCTGCTGCTCACTGTGTATCTCCTGCCTTCAACATGCCACAACTCTTATTTTCGAGCTTCGATTTGTGAACCGTCTACTTCGTCACTAAGCTACTTCCAACCATTTCAATTCTCAATATAGTGTCGCCAAAATTCAACACTCCATCTCGACACTATATCCACCTCCATCACCAAGAACCAATAGTGCCAAACTATCACCACTTTTACCTTCAAACCAAACAAGCTTGAATACTTTTCTAATGAGCTTTGGCGAAGCCACCACCCATTACACTTCATCAACGAGCTCCAGCAAAACCACCGTCCACTAACGAAGTGTTGAAAGCACCCAAATTCAAAACCGTCTCACAAAAAGACAAATGTACTAAGGCGTGTAAACTAGTACTCACCAAGAAGATAGAATCACAATCTCTCACCAATACTCTTCATTATCCATAACCAAGCTCCACCGACAACCGTGCCACCCCATGGCACTTAGCACTTCATCAAGAGAATCAAGTTCGAGCAATGCTCGAACTTCTCAACCGGTGATGCCTTAGTGAACATATCCGTTGTGTTGTCCTTTATGAGCACTTTTCAAAGATATACTTGCTTATCTTCATACATGGTTACTAAAAATGACTCTCTCACTTCAATATGCTTTGTCCGTGAGCTAAACGCTAAATTCTCCGCCAAGTGAATAACACTCTAGCTATTACGTTGAACATCGATACTATCGTGTTCAAATCCCAAGTCACACAACAATCGCCTCAAATAAAGTGCCCCCTTTGCCGCCTCCACCGCGGCTATCAAACCCGCCTCTATAGTGAATAAAGCAATTATGGTTTGCAATCTCGATCTCCAACTTATGGTCGTACCACCAAGTGTGAAGACATATCCGGATGTTGACTTTCTCCGCCCTATCACTGACGTAATATGTGACGCCCCACCTCTATACTCGCGCTAGCCAAGGACACCACGATGTAATGCCGTCGACTAGCACGAAGAATAAGGCTGTTGATGAGTGACCATCTGTGTAATTGCTTTGTGCGAGTATCGATATGTCAGAAAATATAACTTACATTTCATTTTGATAGGAAATCCGACATATCAAATACAAACTCAAAGTTACCACACAGTGGCTAAGTGGACCTCGGAAACAAACGTAGAAATAAACATAACACAAATCAGTCACAGATATTCATATCACAAAGGCGGAATAAGATATGAATATATCACATGAAAGTGTACATTAAAATAGTGGTCATGTAAGATCCACTACATCATAAGGAATAGATACAAGTGCGAGACAAAAGAATAATTATACATCAAGGAGTCCATATCTCAAATGTATAATAACAAAAACTACTAATCTAAAGTAGTTAGCCAAAAGAATCAGATGATAATCCCTGATGAGAAGTCAAGCAGGAGCACCTGAAATATCTCGGTCCGACCCGAGTATTATTTAAGAAGAAAATAATAAACGGATCAGTCTAGCTATAATTATCAGACAAAATGAGATAGGATAAGAGATGTGACCAAAAACGTACGATAACAAAGAAATGCCATACTGTGTCAAGTATACATCAAATAACAACAAAAATCATACAATATCTCCAACCATCTCAAAATACCAAAAAGAATATCATATTCTTTATTTTATTCACCAAACTACAAATATTGACAAACATATAAATTCCAAACGCAAAAGTTGGTAAAACATAAATTCCAGAAATCATCAATTAGAAATACAGGAATCACAAGGGGGGAAAGGCCTATTTCAAACGGAATGCTATTCCATGGTCGCTAACCATCGAGCCGGTGCAACGGCGTAGTACAATAACGGTACACTCAAGGGACCAGAAACTCAAATATTTCGTAACAACGACGTAGTGCAATAACGGTACGCCCGATGAACTCGAAACTCAAATAATTCGGATCAACGATGTAGTGCAATAACGGTACGCCCGATGAACTCAAAAGCCGAAGCATCGATGTAGTACAATAACGGTACATCCGGTGAACCAAAAAGCCAGGACATCGATGTAGTACAATAACGGTACATCCGATGAACCGAACACCATAAAAGAACATGGGTCGCTAGCCTACAATAGAAATGAGACGAAGCTCAATAAAACTGGGTACAGTCCCCCACGTGGACGAAGAGACATCGAACATTGCTAGTATAAACCATAAAATAATCATCACCGATCATCAAGAAGTGTCGATTACACTAAGCTAGTAAATATAAGAGTTTAGCTTCATGTCCCATAACCACTAGCTTAACTAAAATATTTACGAACATGTTGTAGATTTCCAGTCGAAAATTGTCACAAGAGTTCAGTCGAACAAGTCCAAGAATTAACCGACGAAGTAAACGCAAGTGTTTCATACCACTTGTTTTACTAAGCCGTTTAATTAGATTTCTCATACGAATGAGGTAAAGGTTTGTATATACTAATAGATTAGAAAACGGTTTTATAAACAAGCTTTTTGTTTAAAAGTAGTGTTAAAAATCATTTTTGATGAAAGGGTTTGAGTATTTACTACTAGTATAGCAACCTTTGTATTTTTAAAGTGACAAGTCATAGAAATGATTGTAGAAACAATCAATCATCAAAAATTCACATACGAAGACGTGAATCAAATCCATAGAAATCGATGCTGAATCCATCAAAATGGATATACCAAAAATCCCGAAATAGAAGTCACCAAAATCGATAATAAATGATAACAACAAATCGGATAAATCACGAATCGATTAACATTGGAATCTCGAGCAAAATAAACAAATGGGGCTGAAGCAAGCAGGTCAGTCGACTGAACCAGGTGGTCAGTCGACTGACACAGGGATACGAATTGTGTATGCCCAGGGTCAGTCGACTGACCCAGATGGTCAGTCGACTGATACAGACCCAGGCAATTCCTGGGTCTGGTTCAGTCGACTGAACCTGCTTCTAAGCATTTTTCGACTTCTGGTTCAGTCGACTGAACCTGCTTCTGAAGCACATTCAGTCTAGCCTCATGTGGGGCAAAAATCCAACAAACCGCGATCGGACGAGCCACGAGCGCTAGGGGTTTACGCCAGTCGGCAACCCAGCCCTATAGGCTCACCGATGCTTCACCGAAAACATGTTCAAACATCCGTAAAAGGATTTTCCCAAAATTGAACTTAAAAACCAAAAATTGGAATATTCACCAAAGCAATCCAAATCAAAATCACATGAACATGTAAATATGTTAGGAATTTATACCCAGCAATCAATGATAGTTATAGACATAGATGTGAGATAAAAATCTCACCTTTAATCCCAAAAACAATGAATGAGAAGCTTGAAAGCAAAGGAAGATCAACCAATCAACCACTTCAACTCTAGAAGCTTGAATCTAAGCTCAAAAGAAGAACATTTCCTAAGTTAGGTTTAGGAAATTTCTGAAATCAAAGAGAGAATGAGTTGGAGAAGAAGAAGGAGATACTTACCAAAGCTTTGCCTTGATCTTGGAGCAAGAATTGAAGCTTGCAAAAGGAAACTAGGGTTTTGAATTTCTATTTCCAATCTTTTTCCCCCATTATCAGTTGAGCTTGAGAGTGTTAGGAAAAATGAGAGTGAATGGAGAGGAAGGGGCCGAGTTAGGGTAATAGAATGAGTTGGGTGAAACCCAAACCCAAAAGCCCACTTAGAAAATAGCAAAATTCAACTTACTACAAACATATCGAAGCTTATACTCAAAAAAGTCACAAATGCCATTTTGGACTCAATGGAAGTGGTCTCGAGTCCCAATTCGACTGTTTGCAAAAAGTAGCTTTTTAGACTTTAATCCGACTAACGACGCTATATTTAAATAAAATATTAAATATACAATTGTAAAATATGCGGGTTGTTACAGACTCCCCTCCTTAAAGAAATTGCGTCCTCGCAATAATTAAGAGGAAAATAAAAGTAACAACCATAAAAGCATATCAACACAAAAGAAAATTTGAAATAAGAAGTTCACCATAAAGAGCACGAAAGAGTAAGTCCGGATGTGTTTGCTCGATGAATTCTCAAGATTCCCAAGAGAAATTCTTAGGATTTGAGGACCATTGAACTTTCACAAGAAGAATATCTTTATTTCGAAGGCGTTTAATCTTCGAAGTAATGATACGAATAGAATGTTGCTCATAAGTCAAATTTGGTGAAACTTGAATTTCTTCAACAACACCGGGCTCAAGAATAAAAATCGGAATTCCAAGGTATTTCCGCAGTAAAGAGACGTGGAAAACGTCATAAATAGCAAAAGATTGAGCCGGTAATAAAAAGGCGATAAGCCACATAACAAATACGTTCGGTGATGGGAAAGGGACCAACATATCGAGGTGCTAACTTTCCCGATCGACTGAAACGCACAACACCCATCATAGGTGAAACATGAATGAACACCAATAAGATCTGGACCTAAAACCAGTTTCTCACCGGCTTCAAGCTAACACAAAGAAATCGGCATGGCCTTCCGTAGAGTGCCTCAAAAGGTGCCATACCAATACAAGATTGGAAGCTATTATAGGAAGAAAACTCAATAAGAGAAATATGATTTTCCCAACTTCCACAAAAATCAAGAACACATGCATGAAAGAGATCTTCAAGAATTCGATTTCACACTCTCGGTTTGTTCATCGGACTGAGGATGAAAGCGGTGCAAAAATTTAAGCTTTGTTCCCAAAGCTTTTGAAGACCTTACCAGAATCCGCTAGTAAAATAATGGATCACGATTGCTAACAATAGAAGTTGTAACTCCATGCAATTTAGTTTGACATAGAGTTTAGCCAAAAAAGGTACGGTCCAAAAGAAGGATGAGCCTCCAGGCTACAAAAAACAAGAGATGAACATGAATTAGATTCACGATCTCGAATCTCACAAGTGGATATAGTCTCGAGATCATTCCATTCGAATAACATCAAAGAAGCAACTGCTTGTTGCTTACAACTAAGGGCATCGGCAATCTCGATTACCCTTTTCCGGAGTACTAAGAACATCAAGATCATAAGATGCAAGGAATTCGAGCCAACATTGTTGACGCAAATTAAGTTCCTTATGAGAAAATAAACATTTCAAAGATTTATGATCGAAGTGGAGAACGAATTTCTCCCCCAAAATAATGATGCCGAACTCTAAAAGCGAAAACAATAGCCGCGAGCACTAGATCATGAGTGGCATATCTAGTCTCGATAGGCTTTAATGATTTAGAAGCAAAAGTGATAGCACGTTCTCTTTTGCAAGAGAACGACACCCAAACCAATACGACTAGCATCGGTATAAACAATAAAGTCTTGGTTCCTTTCGGGAATCACAAGAATAAGAGTATCGGAAAAGATTTCTTTTAAATAATCTTCCTTCCCGAAAAGCTAAAACTTTCAAAATTACAATTATCTTTATGTAATAATCTTTTCAGAAAAGTTTACATTTTACAAGTCAATTTACTGTATCTGATCGTCTCATCATAGCGTTTAGGAGATTCCTATCGATAACGTTGATCAAGCGCATCGACCAGAATTCTTAAAGCACTCAATGGGCAATACAATCACAAAATCATCTTCTATATGATAAATATGTCTCTTAAAGTTTTTAAGAATATTCCTTGCTCGTTTTAAGAACAAAAATCCAATCATACTTATAAATAAATCTTACGAAAAAGATTTGCAAAATTTTAAATTGTTGGTTTCATTCAAAATCAATAAATACAGGAATGGAGTCATCGAGATATTCATAGAATACTCGATTCATAAAATGGATGAAATAAGCTGGACAAACCGAATGACATAATAAGTCATTCGTAAGAATCATAACGAGTGCGGAATGCGGTAAGTGGAATGCTAACTTCCGCAATTCGTAGGAAATGAAAACCGGTGGCAAGGTCGAGCTGAAAAGACCTTAACACCACTCAAAAGACTGCTTAGGTGATAATCCTAAGACAAGCTCAAAAATACCGGAAAATTCCACAAACTACCCGAATGAGAAAAATAACACTTTCCTCATCAAGTGAGTTTAAAGAACTAAAATGATATCACCAAATTTGGAAATCAAAATCATTAAGAACAAAAGAAATCTGCTTAACAGATTGAAAATGTTGAAGATAAATAGTCCACTCGAGACATAGGATATGGCTTCATAATGATTAAGCCAACCCTTTTAAAATAAAAATTAATTCTGAAGCCTAAGTAACGCATGACATGCGAATCGGCTTGGAAAGAAAAAATCACATAAAACAATCTCGACATCAAAACAAAGCAAATTGAGTGTTGCAGATCCACCAACCGGATTCGCAATTCTCAAAGAAGTCATCAAGCCCAAAATGTTTTAAAGAAAATGAATCAACAAGTTCTTTTGATATAAAATAGCGAGATGAACTCATATCAACAAGAACCCAAATGAGAAGATCACGAAACAAAACAATGCCATCAAGGATTGAATGAAAAATACCTTGATTAAGAGAAGTGTTACTAGGCGTTTACACAATATCTAGCTTTCTCATGCCCTTGCTCAAAAGTTTGGGACATGCAGATAAAAGATGACCCGATTTTTTGCAATAGCGACAAGAAAGGGGTTTCAGACACATATTTGCATAGTGGTCCGTAGAATTACAATTGTAGCATCCTCCATGATTAGGGATTGGAGTCTTTGCTACCAAAGTAGTTTGCTTCACTTTCTTATTAGGATTAGGGCTTTTGAACTTAATATGCCTCTTCTTGGAAATCCCAATATCACTATCACTTCCTTTACAAACCTCTTTATGCCGAAGAGTGATATCCACAAGTTGATTGAAAGGAACTTCAAGTTTCAAAGGTAAAATCTTTTCGAGGTTCTTACTCAAAGCACAGATAAACCTTTGATTCTTTACAAGATCCAAAAGTTGTTGGGCAGACATAAATACGCCATCCAGAGAAGGACTACTGGATTGACCGGCGCTGGGACTGCCAGATCTAACCATCTCTTCTTCTTTAAGAAAGAAAGAAAAAGAAAGAAGAGAAAAAAGGTTATTCACAAAATGAATATCAAACAAACTTGATTGATAAAACAAGGCATCACAAAAGAAAATGGGATAGAATGGTACGAAGACTCGAATTAAATCTTATGGCACGATTCCTAAGGAAGACTTAGGACAATGATCCTTGCTAGATTATTCTACATTGTTCCGAAGTTTGGCTATGATACCATGCTGTGACGCCCCACCTCTATACTCGTGCTAGCCATGGACACCACGATGTAATGCCGTCGACTAGCACGAAGAATAAGGCTGTTGAGGAGCGACCATCTGTGTAATTGCTTTGTGCGAGTACCGATATGTCAGAAAATATAACTTACATTTCATTTTGATAGGAAATCCGACATATCAAATACAAACTCAAAGTTACCACACAGTGGCCAAGTGGACCTCGGAAACAAACGTAGAAATAAACATAACACAAATCAGTCACAGATATTCATATCACAAAGGCGGAATAAGATATTAATATATCACATGAAAGTGTACATCAAAATAGTGGTCATGTAAGATCCACTACATCACAATGAATAGATACAAGTGCGAGACAAAAGAATAATTATACATCAAGGAGTCCATATCTCAAATGTATAATAACAAAAACTACTAATCTAATGTAGTTAGCCAAAAGAATCAGATGATAATCCCTGATGAGAAGTCAAGCAGGAGCACCTGAAATATCTCGGTCTGACCCGAGTATTATTTAAGAAGAAAATAATAAACGGACCAGTCTAGCTATAATTATCAGACAAAATGAGATAGGATAAGAGATGTGACCAAAAACGTATGATAACAAAGAAATGCCATACTGTGTCAAGTATACATCAAATAACAACAAAAATCATACAATATCTCCAATCATCTCAAAATACCAAAAAGAATATCATATTCTTTATTTTATTCACCAAACTACAAATATTGACAAACATATAAATGCCAAACGCAAAAGTTGGTAAAACATAAATTCCAGAAATCATCAATTAGAAATACAGGAATCACAAGGGGGGAAAAGCCTACTTCAAACGGAATGTTATTCCATGGTCACTAACCATCGAGCCAGTGCAACGACGTAGTACAATAACGGTACGCTCAAGGGACCAGAAACTCAAATATTTCGTAACAATGACGTAGTGCAATAACGGTACGCCCGATGAACTCGAAACTCAAATAATTCGGATCAACGACGTAGTGCAATAACGGTACGCCCAATGAACTCGAAAGCCGAAGCATCGATGTAGTACAATAACGGTACATCCGATGAACCAAAAAGCCGGGACATTGATGTAGTATAATAACGGTACATCCGATGAACCGAACACCATAAAAGAACATGGGTCGCTAGCCCACAATAGAAATGAGACGAAGCTCAATAAAACTGGGTACAGTCCCCCATGTGGACGAAGAGACATCGCACATTGCTAGTCTAAACCATAAAATGATCATCATCGATCATCAAGAAGTGTCGATTACACTAAGCTAGTAAATATAAGTGTTTAGCTTCATGTCCCATAACCACTAGCTTAACTAAAATATTTACGAACAGATTGTAGATTTCCACTCGAAAATTGTCACAAGAGTTCAGTCGAACAAGTCCAAGAATTAACCGACGAAGTAAACGCAAGCGTTTCATACCACTTGTTTTACTAAGCCGTTTAATTAGATTTCTCATACGAATGAGGTAAAGGTTTGTATATACTAATAGATTAGAAAACGGTTTTATAAACAAGCTTTGTGTTTAAAAGTAGTGTTAAAAATCATTTTTGATGAAAGGGTTTGAGTATTTACTACTAGTATAGAAACCTTTGTATTTTTAAAGTGACAAGTCATAGAAATGATTGTAGAAACAATCAATCATCAAAAATTCACATACGAAGACGTGAATCAAATCCATAGAAATCGATGCCGAATCCATCAAAATGGATATACCAAAAATCCCGAAATAGAAGTCATCAAAATCGATAATAAATGATAACAACAAATCAGATAAATTACGAATCGATTAACATTGGAATCTCGAGCAAAATAAACAAATGGGGCTAAAGCAAGCAGGTCAGTCGACTGAACTAGGTGGTCAGTCGACTGACACAGGGATACAAATTGTGTATCCCCAGGGTCAGTCGACTGACCCAGATGGTCAGTCGACTGATACAAACCCAGGCAATTTCCTAGGTCTGGTTCAGTCGACTGAACCTGCTTCTAAGCATTTTTCGACTTCTGGTTCAGTCGACTGAACCTGCTTCTGAAGCACATTCAGTCTAGCCCCTTGTGGGGCAAAAAATCCAACAAACCACGATCGGACGAGCCACGGGCGCTAGGGGTTTACGCCAGTCGGTAACCCAGCCCTATAGGCTCACTGATGCTTCACCGAAAACATGTTCAAACCTCCGTAAAAGGATTTTCCCAAAATTGAACTTAAAAACCAAAAATTGGAATATTCACCAAAGCAATCCAAATCAAAATCACATGAACATGTAAATATGTTAGGAATTTATACCCAACAATCAATGATAGTTATAGACATAGATGTGAGATAAAAATCTCACCTTTAATCCCAAAAACAATGAATGAGAAGCTTGAAAGCAAAGGCAGATCAACCAATCAACCACTTCAACTCTAGAAGCTTGAATCTAAGCTCAAAAGAAGAACATTTCCTAAGTTAGGTTTAGGAAATTTCTGAAATCAAAGAGAGAATGAGTTGGAGAAGAAGAAGGAGATACTTACCAAAGCTTTGCCTTGATCTTGGAGCAATAATTGAAGCTTGCAAAAGGAAACTAGGGTTTTGAATTTCTATTTCCAATATTTTTCCCCCATTATCAGTTGAGCTTAAGAGTGTTAGGAAAAATGAGAGTGAATGGAGAGGAAGGGGCTGAGTTAGGGTAATAGAATGAGTTGGGTGAAACCCAAACCCAAAAGCCCACTTAGAAAATAGCAAAATTCAACTTACTCCAAACATATCGAAGCTTATACTAAAAAAAGTTGCAAACGCCATTTTGGACTCAATGGAAGTGGTCTCGAGTCCCAATTCGACTGTTTGCAAAAAGTAGCTTTTCGGACTTTAATCCGACTAACGATGCTATATTTAAATAAAATATTTAAATATACAATTGTAAAATATGCGGGTTGTTACATAATCCGAATCATAATAACTAACCAACTTGCAATTCATCTCCTCACTACCGTCAAAAACAGGACTATGGACGTACCTCTAAGGTATCTCAATATAAGCTTCACAACTTCCCAATGCAATTTCCTCGAATTAACAATATACCGACGAACCATCCCGACGACATTTGCAATTGGGCCTTGTACAAACCATAACATACATTAAACTTCCAACCGCACTAGCATATGACACATTTTCCATATAAGCCTTGTCTTTCTCCAAGATAGATGATATCTTACTTGAAAGCTTCACATGCAAAGGTAAAGGTGTATTCGATGCCTTTGCACTCTACACGCTAAATCGGCAAAACACTTTCTCAATATACTTCTTTTGAGTCAATCTTAACTCAAAACGCTTTCGATCCCTTTCTATTTTCATGTCCAATATCCTCCTTGCTTCTCCAAGATCCTTCATTTTGAATTCTGATTTCAAACACCATTTTAACTTGTTGATTTCATTTTTATTCTTATAAGCAATGAGCATATCGTTCACATACAAGAGTAAATACACCCAACAGTCATTTTCCAACTTCTTAAAATACACACAAGCATCCTTGATGCTTCCATCAAAACCATTTGCAAGCATAAAATATTGAATCTCTTGTACCTTTGTCTAGGTGATTACTTTAAACCATGTAGTGATTTGTTTAACTTGCAAACCAAATTTGACTTACCGTCTATGACAAAACCTTCCAGTTGCTCCATGTAGATGTTTTCAACCAAGTCACCATGCAAGAAGGAGATTTTCACATCAAGTTGCTCCAACTCTAAGTCGTGAATAGCAATTATGGCAAGTAATATCTGAATTGAAGTATGGTGAACAACCGATGCAAAAATTTCATCATACTCCTTTCCCTTCCTTTGTGCAAACCCCTTAGCCACTAGCCTAGCTTTGTACCTCCCATCATCCTTCACCTTGTATATCCATTTGCACCCAATAACACGGTTCCTTTAGGAAGTGGAACCAAATCCCAAGTTTGATTCTTCATCAACGATTGCATCTCTTCCTCCATGCTACAAATCCACTTCAAGCTATCACTCGAACCCATGATGTAATCATGGTCATCGGCTCATCTTGGACTACATGAAGAGCATAGTCCAACTTGTCACAAAAGCTAAGATAGTTCCAATCACCATATCTATTAGCGACTTTATAGCCCGTCCACCAACACAAGAAGCAGTTTCATCACCGAAACTCTTTTCGGCTCCACCTTGAACTGAATCCTCTCTAGAATCATGTACATCACCAACAATACTAGAGGAACTATGTGGACTATGTGATGTAACATCAACCGCTTCCTCCTCACAAGCATCTTCAACTACTCTACTCCTTGGACGAAAAATGGAAATAACTTCCTTCTCCTTTGATTCACCATGAACCAAATCCGGAACATCCAATGAGCTCTCATTCTCCTTGAACAAAGCCGACTCATCAAAAGTAATATGACGAGAATTCACAACCTTCTTCGTTTTTGGATTCCATATCGATAGCATTTTACACCGTCTTTATAGATAAGTAAAACCCCTTCAAAAGCTCTAGGCTCAATCTTATCATTTTCTGGATCATGCACATAAACCGAACTACCAAACACATGAAGATAACTCAAGTCAATGCTCTTTCCTTTTCACACTTCCTCCGGATTTGTTACCAATAGCCGAGCACAAAATTCAATTCACAATATGCACCGTAGTTGACAACGCTTCGGCCCAAAATCCCTCCGACAAACCTGATGACAATCTCAAGCATCGAGCTTTCACTAGTAAAGTGCAGTTCATCCTCTCCGCAACACCAGTCGACTGTAGATCTCCTGGTATAGTAAAATGCCTTCGAATACCATGTTGCTTGCAAAACTCTAAGAAATCTCTAGAAACATACTCTCCACCATTATCGAACCTTAGAACATTTAAAGACTTTCCACTCTCATTCCCAATAAGAGCCTTCCAAACTTTGAACTTTGCAAATGCCTCCGACTTGGCCTTTATTAAATACACCCATACCTTCCAAGAAAAATCATCAACAAAAGAATTATAATACCTTGCTCCTCCCAAAGAAGCTACCTGTGCTGGTCCCTAAACATCGGTGTGCACATACTCAAGAACCTCTCTTGAATCATGTTTTCCTTCATCGAATGAAACTTTAGTTTGCTTTCCCATGACATATTCCTCGCAAAACTCAAGTTTGTTGAAACTCTCTCCATCGATTATCCCCACTTTTGAAGAATATCCAAACTCCTCCCCGAGACATGACCTAATCTCAAATGTCACAACCTAGCATCCAAGCCACGATAACTATCAACATCAACGCTAGTTTCGCCTTCAATAGTCACTCCTTGAAACAAATAAACACCATGAGTCGTAGCACCTTTCATCACCACAAGCGCATCCTTCGAAACCCGCAAGCTATCACTCTTAATAGTGATCTTACAACCTAAAGAATCTAGCTGTCTCAAAGAGATAAGAGACTTCTGAAGTCCCGGAACATAGCGTACATTAGTGAGAATAAGAACCACTCCGTCAAGCATCTAAATTTGCACGGAACCAATGCCCTTCGAGTTACAAATAGCACCACTACCCATAACAATTGCATTTTCCTCTTTGTCGACATAAGAAGAAACACAATTCCTATTTGGCGTCATATGATAAGATGTCCCCGAATCGAGCACCCATTTGCTACCCGAAACATCCGATGCTACCGCCGTCAACATATCTACGTCTCCCTCACCAACTCCACTCTCCACCGTAATCGATGATGGAGCTACTTCTTTCTTTGCCTTCTCATCGTTTGGAAATTCATTTTTCCAATGACCAGGTTTATTACAAATAAAGCACTTACTATTTCTTTCCTTCGACTTTCCTCTCCAACCGGGCTTCTTAGATTTAGAACGCCCCCGGTTTCCTTTCTCCACATATCTCTCCTTCTCAATAAATAAACTGTGACAATCATTGGCACCACTACTTCCAACACCCAAACCCTTCATTTCATCTTGAAACTCCTCACTAAGAAGACCCATTTTGACATCGTCTAGCATCAAAGTATCCTGACCATAGATCAAACTATTTGAGAAACTTGTATAACGGTCCGGCAACGAACACAACAATATCATCACCTTTTGTTCTTCCTTAATCTTCAAATCTATCGCCTTCATCTTCGTTAGCAAATCATCAAGTGTTCCTTTAGCGAAGTATCCTCCTTCATCTTATAGGTGAAGAATGTTCGCAACAAGATCAAACAATCAGTTAGTGGCTTTTTCATATACAACTCCTCCAACTTGTCTCAAATACCCTTAGCGGTAGTCTCACCACTAATTTCGGAGATCGGATTCTCTTCCATTGCAAGTTGAAGTGTGGTGAATGCCCACTCTTCCATTTCCTCTCTCTCAACATCCGAGATAACCGCCGACAACAAATGCATATCAAACACGACCCGATGTACTCGATTTCACCTAAGAACTGCCTTCATCTTATATTGCCACTTTCCAAAATCATTATTGTCATTTCACTTGTCAATAACCAATTGTGATCCCGAAGCCGCATACGATCCATGTACATATGGTGCTACACCACTTGGATTAATCATCGAGGGACTACCTAAGGTATTATATGATTCCAGCATTTCTACAACCACCTACCAACACCAATGCTCTGATACCAAATGTTAGGGGAATTCTAACTCAAGACCACTCAAATCAAAATCCCAAAGCACGGTGGAAAAGTGAGATCGTGGTAAGAAGCGCAAAAAAAACCGATCAATATCTCAGATCAAATCTCAACCAATCCAAAAACAATCACAATCTCCATATAAGCAATATAAAATAAAGCAATATCGATAAAATAAGTCACACATCGATTTGTAGTGATTCCACTAACATCTTGTTAGTGTACATCCACTTTGAGAGAGAGATTTTATTAATACCAATGAGAAGAGTATAAGAGATTGATTGCAATGATCACAATATTCACTCCAGAATATGATTTTGTGGATATTAGAATTGAAGAAAACTAGATTTTTGTTAAATCCTAGTTAATAGAGGATAAAACCCTTGATTGAACCCTTAGAATGATCATCTTTCTTTGAATCTTAAAATAGCTTATATATGGAGAGTTTGAGCCTAGGCAAATACTGGATTTTCCCCTTAAAACCTTTACAAATCAATGCAATCAGCCCGGGCAATTTGGAGACAATGCAGCCGATTAGACGTCTGATTCCTCAACTCAAACGTCTGACTCCTCAACTCAAACATCTGACTCGAAGACAAAATTTCTTCGTTCCAAGCACTCAGACTTCTGGTCCCCATAACCAGACATCCGACCAAACACTCAGGATGCTAAATCCAACTTTCAGAGACATTTGAATCTAAACAGATGCTTGTACCAGGTGATCAAATGTCTAATTACTCCAACTAAACGTTTGAAACAGGTCTCGAGATGCAACGTACTACGCAAAGATGTTTGGGCATCATTCAGATGCCTCACGACAACAATTCAAACATCTGAGGACCTCGGCCAGACGTCTGAGGACCTCGGTTAGACGTCTGACCTGCTACTTACTGTGTATCTCCTACCTTCAACATGCCATAACTCTCACCTCCGAGCTCTGATTTGCGAACTGTCTTCTCCTTTACCAAGCTGCTTCCAACCACGTCAATTTTCTATATAGTGTCATCA
Source organism: Allium fistulosum (assembly GCA_030737815.1). Lineage (NCBI taxonomy): Eukaryota > Viridiplantae > Streptophyta > Magnoliopsida > Asparagales > Amaryllidaceae > Allium > Allium fistulosum. The sequence goes on from CM060903.1 coordinate 909,314,491, forward strand.
AAATTCAACACGTACTTCTATTTATTGCTCTTCTCACGCATTTAAATACTTGTTAGTACATAACAACCATGTCATCCATGCAACCAATGCAACCATTGCAACCAATACAACTATTGCAACCAATGCAAACGGTATAAGCAGAAAACAATATTCCTGCTTATCCATATCATATAGGTAGCAAAAAAATAACACACTTAACCATTAAATATCAGAAATACGTAATGTTAATCCTAATCATCAAATAAAGAAATAACAACATAAATATACTTACATACATTATTATAAATATACTTACATATATTATTAATTATCAACTATAATAATGCATCATCAATGTAAGTATAAATCATGCAGTGTATACTAATCACTCCATAATAATAACACAACCTCAATATAATCGAATGTGTACTGATCAAATCAATATTGGTAATGCAACACCCATTATTAAATAAGCACATAATTAACTATCCATAATCTAATAAAAATAAAGGTAACATACTGTATATTTGTCAAAATATGATATCGTCATCAAACATCAAATATATGTGATATTACAATCAATAATTAATCATACTTCAACAACCATCCAAATCGTATATTTTTGCATTCATTATCCTCTTTAAGTATAAGATCGGTTTACTATTGTTTATTATAAAGTCACCTTTATATACTCATCTCAAAAGTAATAATAATTCTTTTTAACAATACCGTACTCTTTAAATCATTTATTGTACTTTCATTTCTTCCAATTACCTTAAAATATCGTATCTTAAATAAAAAATAGCAATCTTCATCAAATCATTTTTTAAATGATATTATTGTTATTTTACATCAAAAGGAGATATGTTGGACCAAAGCGGTCACAAGGTCCGAAAAATCCATTTCCACACTCAAACAAAAATATATTATGCCATATATTGAAATATACATCGAAACAATCAAAAACCCCATGACAAATTTGTCTTTCGCCACCAAATTTTATTTTGAACAGTTATTTAAAATTAATATTTAATTTATCAAACATGTGGGTCGTTACACTTTCTACAACAATTTCAACATTTCCTTCTTGTTGCATTGTATTATCGTTGACTGCTTGGGAGTTGTCTTGAATTTGAGCATTGATATTTTCAGTATTGTCTTCATTTTGAATATTGTTTTTACCAAAAACTTCTTCCTTTTTGCATTTTCACCATTTTTTGTAAATTAAACTGTAACATTAGTTTGGCATATGATTAGGGCATACATTCTGCAAACAATTTCAAAAAATTTGAGCAGCGTAGTCTTAAAATATTTAACAAAACATGTGTGTCATGAATAAGATTGAAATAATTAGAAACGGACATACAACCAACTCTAATTATATATATGTGGCAATGGACTTCAGTGTAGGAAATTGTGTACTATAATATATACATAAACCAAGGAATTTTAGTAGTAGGTATTATAATGACAACTAGCTTGTATCTGAAATTCGTAGAAATCATGTTATATCGTAATAAATGATGATTTTATTTTTCCAACTGCCACTTCATTATTATCTCTAGATTCCTTAGTGTACGTCGGGATTATAATACAACTTGTCTTAATTAGTTTAAATTAAGTAGATGGTTTTTTAATTAATGGTAACTAATTACTTAGTTGGCTTATGATGTTTCTGTCATGTTTATGTAACTTTACTCTCATTTCCTAGTTTATTCTACCATACAAATAATCAAAATATACCATGCCCTTTCATCTTGGCTATTAGAAACTCATAGTATAGCTTCTTTACATTGTTAGCTATTAGTTGTTGTTAATTTTCAAAATAAATTGGGCATTGGGGTGTATTTTAAAGAAGAAGAGGATGAAGTGGGATTGGGAATAGTGCCACATTCTAGAAATTATAGGAACTATATTTGTTAAATATAGGTTCCTCAAGAGAAGGTTGGGCCCTTTGGGCATCCAAATGTTTGCTCTATTGTGGGGAGGGAAGCCATGCATAACTACCTCACACTCGCACGCCGTTATCTGTTTAACCGACCGAACCGAACTGGGTCAGGTCGGGATTGGATCTAAATAATATTTTTGAACAAAATTCTATTGACTTAACGGGTCCAAATTTCGGCCCATTAATTACCCAAAACTCGAATTCAAAATAAGGTGGGAGACGCGACCATGTGCAATGGTTTTGACCGTTGGGAAGCAACGTTTTGAACGGACACAACCCTTGGCGAAAAGGCACCTCTCTACAACTATAAATAGCAACACCTGGACGTTGTTGCAAAAGGAACTTCTCCTTTCTCATGAAATTTTGCAACGTCTGAAAGTGTTTCAGACCGCTTTCTTCTTCCTGAAATCAGTAACGCCTGATAGGTGTTGCTTATCAGAAACGACTGAAAGTGTTGCGAATCTTCTCTTCTTCTACTCTCTTCTCTAAATTGCATCATCAAAAATTATCAAAGTAGTGTTCTTTGCCGGATCAAAGTTATACAAAATTTGAATCCGGTTACACTGTTTCAAGGCTTCATTGAGTCTCTAAGTCGATAATTCTACATCTCGTTTGTACTTGTTGGATTGAAATATTGTCTTAAAGAATCTATATAGTAGATCCTTGAAGTCAGAAGTACAACAATCTCCTCATTACAATACTTGAATCAATGATAAATTTCCAATAATTTTTTAGACTATAATTTCAACCATGGATGGTTCGAGTTCAAGCAATATCAATGCCCGGCAAGTCCTGAATCAACATTTAACGCGTTTGGAGCGGTTTGATGGTGAAAACTTTGCATGTTGGCAAGAAACTATGAAGTTCTTTTTGATCACCGTCAAACTCTTCTACATTCATTAAGATGGTTTGGAGGCTATATCCGAAGAAACTTCAACAGATACAGATGAGTTGAAAGCGAAACATGTGAAGCGTAAAGAAGATGATTTCCTATGTAGAGGACACATACTCAACGCACTGTCTACTTCTGTGTACAATGCACACATAACTCTAGAAACAACCAAAGCACCCTGGACTACACTGGAAAGTAAATATCGAATATTTAAGGCAAGTAACAAGAAATTCCTAATGCAATTTTATGGATTTTAAAATGAATGATAATAAGTCCATTATTAAACAAGTTAGTGAAATTATATATATAGTAAATCAACTTAAAAATGAAAGGGAGTGCAGATTAAGGATCTTAAGGCTAATTTAACACTAGAGGGGGGTGAATAGTATTTAATGGATTCTAAGACTTATATGGACTAAATTAAAATTATGATACAAACAAATGCAGAACCTAATCACAGAACAATCACAGAATCAAACAAAAATGCAGAAAGTAAATAAAAAGCAGTAAAAGGAAAGAACACACCGGATTTTATACTGGTTTGGAGTTACCTTACATCCAGTCCTGTACCAAGGCAGAACACCTCATACAGATTTTTATTACACCAAAGTCGAGATTACAATCCTCTGTTTCTAAAGGCCTTGAGGTACCCTCCTGTCTCACGAGTCCGGGGCAAACTCTCTTGATTTATGGGCCACAAGATTACCCAATTTATTTTCAGGCACAACCACACCTTATAGAGAGACTCGATAGACATTTGATTACAAGATGATCCTCTAACTCTGAATAGCACTTTGATCTTCGAGAGAGGGTAGAGAACCAAACAAGAATGAGATTCTAATTTGATTCACTTGAGAATTCGGCAGAATTCGGCACGATCTTAAAAATATGAAATTTTTAGAATATGGATTTGTGGAGAAGAAGGAGTGAAGAAATAAGAAATTAGTTAGTTAAAAAATTCGTTTGTGAAGGCTATTTATAGACCAGTAACGGTCATAACCATTCATGAAGAGATTTAAACGAATAGACACTTCTTTTGAAAATTGAAACTTTTGAATTTAATGGCCACCATGTCGACATGGGGTATCCCATGATGTCGACATCCCTTAGTTAAAAATAATGTAAAATTTGTTTTGAAAATGATATTGAAAGGAAAACAAGATGAAATGATTCTGGAGTAAAATAAACTAATTTTCCTATGTTTTAAAATAAAGAAGAGTAGAAAAATATATTTTTAGAATGTATATATAAATTTGATTTTAAATCTCAAGTATATATATATTATAAAGAATATTTAAAAATCAGAAGATAGTTTTAAAAACAAACGAAGTTTAAAACAAGAGTTTATTTAAAAACAAAAACAAAGAATATTTTATGGCTAAAACATCTTTTTGAAAATCATTTGAAAAGATAATTTTTAAGGCTAAAACATTTTTTGAAAATCATTTGAAAATATAATTTTTAAGGCTAAAACATTTTGAAAAGCAGTTTTGAAAATCATTTTGAAGTAGTTTTGCAAGCTTCTTCCTACAGAATATCTCATCACATCAGGACTCGAGAACTTGTACAAAACCAGGATGTTCGTGGGTTTGTAAGCCACTTGTCGTAGGTTTGTAAGCTACTTGTCGTGGGTTTGTAAGCCACTAAGAAGATAGAAATGGGTTCCATCCCAAATGAAATTTGGAATGAATATTTCTGTGCTATTATGAAGTTTTAACAATAAACTAGGCACATGTCTTGAAATCTTGATCTTGATACTCTAGAGTCTTCAATCTTGATATCTCCATTCTGAATCTTGAGTCTTTATACTGATCAGTCTTCAGTAAACAATACCTACATATATATATATATATCTTGCATTGTTCCTGCATATACATATCTATCTAGACAATAGTGTTAGTATATATTTTATAATAAGATAAGTTAAAAAGGTTGTTGTCATCAAAACCAACATCTCAGTTCCTAACAATCTCCCCCTTTTTGATGATGACAACCTTATAAAATATACATACAACTTCGATCATACCATAACTCCCCCTTACACCAACAACTCCCCCTTACTCCAAGCCTACTATTTTATATAACTTCTTCCCCTTTGTCATCAACAAAACAATAACCTATAAACCTTGACTTAATAGAAAATGAGATAAACAAACATATGACATAAGAATAATAACTATGTATGAGTGAAATATAGCATCCTAAGTTAAATGGAATTCAAAATTTTATACACCAAAGATTGTTTTTAGAAGAACATTAATTAAGATAACACTTTATATACAAATTAACAAACTAATATACAATCAAGAAAGAGAAAAACGAAAAATGAAAAACGCTTAACGAGGACCCTTAACTATTGGCGATTTATGGACCGAACAATTTGGATAGTGAAGACAAAAGTTTCCACGTTGTTCGACCAAGTTCCCATTAGCGTCAAAAAGGACCTCTCCAACGCAAATCACGCCATCGTCTTCGTCCATATGAACATCCGGATTCGGCAGAGAATGTTCTTCTTCTTGATCCTCTTGTGGTTCTTCTAGAGGTTCTTCTTCTTCAGAATCCATGGCTTGTGATGATTCTTCGATGACAATGGGATTGGCATGGTTATCCATAAGGAATTTTTGTAAATTCCTAAGAATTCTGCCTTGCCTATCTTGTTCTCTGGCCATTTGCAGTTGACTCACTTGAATTCCATCATCATTTGAAGCAAATCTTTCATCTTCTCTTGTAATTTGATGACTCGTACGTGTGTGGAACGTTGAAAAAGGATAGAATGAGGAGAAGTGGGTGAAGAAGGTTCATTATTAGAAGAGGAAGCCATTAATTTACTATTTTAGAAGTTTATTACAGAGAATAGAACATAGAAAAGGAGTAAAAGTCGAAATATATAAATATATAACCAAATAACTAATTTTAGAGGGAAATTTAAATTTGAAAATCTCGGCCTGTATGTCGACATAGGGGGATGGGTCATGTCAACATGCCTAGTTCAATTTTTGAATTTTTTATTTATTTATATTAATTATTAACTATACTTGTATTATTTATAATTTATATTTCAATTAATGAACATATACCTAATTCTCTTCTAAATTTAGTAAAGTTTTGTTCATTTAATGGTTTGGTTAATATATCAACAATTTGTTTTTCAGTATTAATATATTCAAGAGTTATGACTTCTTTACTTATATTATCTCTAAGAAAATGATGTCTAATATCAATATGTTTTGTTCTAGCATGATGAGTTGGATTTTTAGATAGGTTTATTGCACTAGTATTATCACAATAAATTGGTGATTTAGTTATAGTTAATCCAAAATCTTTTAAAGTTTGTTGCATATATATAACTTGAGAACAAGCCAAAGCAGGAGATATATATTCTGCTTCAGTTGTTGACAAGGATACAGTGTTTTGCTTCTTACTAAACCAGGAAACCATAGAATGTTCTAGAAAGTGACAAGTTCCACTTGTACTTTTTCGATTTGATTTACAACCAGCGTAATCAGCATCACAATATGAAATTAAATCAAATACATCATTTTTAGGGTAAAATAAACCATAATCTAAAGTATGTTTTACATATCTTAGAATTCTTTTAACAGCTTTTAAGTGAGTTTCTTTAGGTTGAGATGGGTATCTTGCATAGAGACAGACATTATGCATGATGTCAGGACGACTTGCGGTTATATAAAGTTGCGAACTAATCATTCCCCTGTATAATTTTTGATCAACATTTTTGATTTATCTTCTTTACTTAAAGCTACATTAGTTGTCATTGGAGTTGGTTTCCCACTAGAAGTGGTCAATCTAAATTTATTAATTAAATCCTTAGCATATTTTTCTTGACTGATGAAAATTCCTTTATCTAATTGTTTGATTTGAAGTCCTAAGAAGAAGCTTAGTTCTCCCATATGACTCATTTCAAATTATTTAGTCGTTATATCTGAAAATTCTTTATTCATTATGTTATTAGTTGATCCAAATATTATATCATTTACATATATTTGTACTAATTGAATATCATTTTTGTTTCTTTTAATAAAAAGAGTTGTATCTATTTTACCAATTTCAAAACCAGATTGTAGTAAATAAGATCTTAGTCTTCATACCAGGCTCTAGGAGCTTGTTTCAGACCATATAAAGCTTTCTTTAGTTTATATACATGATTTGGAAATTCATTATTTTTAAAAAGTGGAGGTTGTTCAACATAAACATCTTCTTAACATCCATTTGATATAACTTGAAATTATTGTAGTTTGCGAAAGCAAGTAGAATCCTGATAGCTTCTAGTCTTGCTACGGGTGCAAAGGTTTCGTCATAATCAATTCCTTCTTCTTGACAATAACCTTGCGCGACTAAACGAGCTTTATTTCTCACGACCTCACCAAGTTCATTCATTTTATTTTTATAAACCGATTTTGTTCCAATTATACTTTTATCCTCAGGTCTAGGAACAAGTTCCCAAACATCATTTCTGGTAAACTGATTCAATTCTTCTTGCATAGCAAGAATCCATGAATCATCAGATGATGGTTCCTTTGGATTTTTAGGTTCAATAGTTGATATAAAAGCTACATTACTCATACTATTTAGTTGATTTCTTGTTTTAACTATAGATTCAATATTTCCTAGTATATTTTCTACAGGATGATCTTTTAATAGTCTAATTCTTTTATTAGGTTGAATGATTTCACAATTAGTTTCATTAGGTTCTTTATTTAAAGTTACAAAATCTTCTTCATCTTCTATTTGCACAGTATCTTTAAAATTTTCATCAAAAGATACATGCATTGTTTCTTCAATAGTGTTAGTTCTTAAATTATAAACTCTAAATGCTTTACTCCTATTAGAATATCCGATAAAGATACCTTTGTCGGATTTAGGTTCAAATTTATCTAAATTATCTTTTGTATTAAGAATAAAACACTTACTACCAAAAACTTTAAAATAAGCTACTATGGGTTTCTTATTGTAAAGTAATTCATATGGTGTTTTATTAGTTAATGATCTAATTAAAATATTATTTAATATATAACAAGCTGTAGCGAGTGCTTCAGCCCAAAAGTTTTTAGGTAAGTTACTATCAGAAAGCATTGTTCTAGCACACTCTTGAATCGTTCTATTCTTACGTTCTACCACTCCGTTTTGTTGTGGAGTTCTTGGAAAAGAGAAATTATGAGTGATTCCTTTTTATTACAGAAATTCTCAAAATTTTCATTTTCAAATTCTCCACCATGATCACTACGAATAGTTTTTATTTTTAAAGAAAATTGATTTTGAATTCTTTTAGCAAAATTCTTAAATAATTCAAAAGCATCACTTTTAAGTTTAAGAATTTTTTTCCAAGTATATCTAGAATAATCATCTACAATTACAAAAACATATTTATTGTGATTAATTGATTGAACTTGAGATGGACCAAATAAATCTAAATGAAGTAATTCTAGAGGTTTAGAAGTAGAAATCATATCTTTTAATTTAAATGAACTTTTCTTAAGTTTTCCTAATCGGCAAGCATCACATATACTATCTACTTTAAAGTTTAACTTGGGAAGACCTCTAACTAAGTCAAGTTTTGATAACCTAGATAATAGTTTAAAATTTAAATGACCAAATCTTTTATGCCAAATCCAAGGGTCACTTGTATTAGCCAAAATACATAAGTTATCATTTGAAACTTTCATACTAAGGATGTAGATGTTTTTCATCCTAATTCCTTCAAAGATGATATTTGACTTACTATCTTTGATGTGACACTTATCTTTTCCAAATTTAATTTTAAATCCTTTATCAAATAGTTGACTTATACTAAGCAGATTATGTTTTAAATTCCTAACTAGCAAAATATCATAAATAAGAGGAGTTTTAGAATTACCGACATTGCCGATGCCAATCACATATCCTTTTGAGTTATCTCCAAAGTTGACAAATCCTCCATCTTGATATATAATGTCATTGAGTATCTCAGGATTTCCAGTCATATGCCTTGAACAACCACTATCAAGTATCCATTTATCTTTCTCAATTTGCACAGTTTGTCCATTGGTTGTTGATTCTTCAAAAGCCATGTAACATGTCTATTCCTGCATAACAAACCAATTCGGTAGATAACTTGATTTTTCATAAAACTATATGCAGACTTATGATACTTTGATGAAATGCATACATTCAAACTAGTATTAACAAAATTTTCTAAAAATGCCATTTTCAAATTTTCAAGTTTCAGATAATGAAAACTATGAAAACCTATGCTCTGATACCAATTGAAAGGGAGTGCATATTAAGGATCTTAAGGATAATTTAACACTAGAGGGGGTGAATAGTGTTTAATGGATTCTAAGACTTATATGGACTAAATTAAAATTATGACACAAACAAATGCAGAACTTAATCACAGAACAATCACAGAATCAAACACAAATGCAGAAAGTAAATAAAAAGCAGTAAAATGAAAGAACACACTGGATTTTATAATGGTTCGGAGTTACCCTACATCCAGTCCTATACCAAGGCAGAACACCTCATACAGATTTTTATTATACCAAAGTCGAGATTACAATCCTCAGTTTCTAAAGGCCTTGAGGTACCGTCCTGTCTCACGAGTCCGGGGCAAACTCTCTTGATTTACGGGCCACAAGGTTACCCAATTGATTTCCAGGCACAACCACAACTTATAGAGAGACTCGATAAACTTTTGATTACAAGATGATCCTATAACTCTGAATAGCACTTTGATCTTCGAGAGAGGGTAGAGAACCAAACAAGAATGAGATTCTAATTTAATTCACTTGAGAATTCGGCAGAATTTCGGCACGATCTTAAAAATATGAATATTTTAGAATATGGATTTGTGGAGAAGGAGTGAAGAAAATAAGAAATTAGTTAGTTAAAAAATTCATTTGTGAAGGCTATTTATAGACCAGTAACGGTCATAACCATTCGTGAAGAGATTTAAACGAATAGACACTTCTTTTGAAAATTGGAACTTTTGAATTTAATGGCCACCATGTCAACATGGGGTATCCCATGATGTCGACATCTCTTAGTTAAAAATAATGTAAAATTTGTTTTGAAAATGGCATTGAAAGGAAAACAAGATGCAATGATTCTGGAGTAAAATAAACTAATTTTCCTATGTTTTAAAATAAAGAAGAGTAGAAAAATATATTTTTAGAATGTATATATAAATTTGATTTTAAATCTCAAGTATATATATCATAAAGAATATTTAAAAATCAGAAGATAGCTTTAAAAACAAACGAAGTTTAAAACAAGAGTTTATTTAAAAACCAAAACGAAGAATATTTTAAGGCTAAAACATCTTTTTGAAAATCATTTGAAAAGATAATTTTTAAGGCAAAAACATTTTTTGAAAATCATTTGAAAAATATAATTTTTAAAGCTAAAACATTTTGAAAATCATTTTGAAATAGTTTTGCAAGATTCTTCCTGCAGAACATCTCATCACATCAGGACTCGAGAACTTGTACAAAACTAGGATGTTCGTGGGTTTGTAAGCCACTTGTCGTAGGTTTGTAAGCTACTTGTCGTGGGTTTGTAAGCCACTTGTCGTAGGTTTGTAAGCTACTTGTCGTGGGTTTGTAAGCCACTAAGAAGATAGAAATGGGTTCCATCCCAAATGAAATTTGGAATGAAGATTTTCGTGCTATTATGAAGTTTTAACAATAAACTAGACACATATCTTGAAATCTTGATCTTGATACTCTAGAGTCTTCAATCTTGATATCTCCATTCTGAATCTTGAGTCTTTATAATGACCAGTCTTCAGTAAATAATACCTGCATATATATATATATATATCCTGCATAGTTCCTGCATATACATATCTATCTAGACAATAATGTTAGTATATATTTTATAATAAGATAAGTTAAAAAGGTTGTTGTCATCAAAACCAACATCTCAGTTCCTAACAAAAAATGCCAAGATTGTACTCCCTGAATTCTTTGTTGTTAGAGTTAATAATTTCTAGACCCCTCACTCTTGGAATGATTACAAAACGAAATTGAAACATGCGAAGATGGATTATGATTTAGAGAATTTATAGCATCATCTTTGCATAATAGAGGACTCTCGTAAGAGACAACTAAATGATAATCCACAAACTAAGTCTCGTTCTAAGGAAAATAATATTGAATTGACAAATTCATTGAAGCATAAGAGTGAGACACGGTTTAAGAAGAAAAATCATTCAAGAAAGTTAAAAAGAAAGGCGCTTGTTATTTTTGTAACAAGCCCGGCCATTATGCTCGTGACTATCATCGACGAAAGAAACAAATGAAGGCAAATATGGTCAAAGACACATTGGTGGTAGTAGTGCAAGAAGAAAACTCTGTTGGGGGCATAGAAAATGATTGGTGGCTTGATACTGGTGCAACCATTCATATATGCAAAGACCGTAGTCTCTACAAGAACTACGAAGAAATTAACGGGGATGAAAATCTAGTTACCGGAACAAATAATGTTTGTAGGAAAGTGATTGGAAAAGGCACTATAAAAATCCCGTTCACTGCTGGAAGGACTCACTTTGGTTAATGTTTTTCATATACCCGATAATTTGCAAGAATTTGGTCTCTGGATACCTTCTAACCAAAGGAGGATTCAAGGTAGTATATGAGTTTGACAAATTAGTGTTATCCAAGAACAAAAAGTGCATTGGACAGGGATATTCTTGAACGGGATGATTAAGTTGAATTTAATAAAGAAAACTTCTGCTTATATCGTTGATTCTGTAGATTTATGGCATGCTAGATTAGGACATGTTAATTATGGTTCATTTAAAAATATGAATAAGTTAGGACTAATTTCTGATTGCAATTTTGACTCTATCTCTAAATGTGAAATTTGTGTTCAAGCAAAGATGCATAGAAATTCCTTTAAATCTATAGAAAGGAAGACTAGTCTGCTTGATCTTGTATATAGCGATGTTGGTGATTTAAAAGGTCACACAACATATGTCAAAAATAAATTCTTTGTCATATTTTTGATGATTACTTCAGATATTCTTATGTTTATCTAATGAAATCAAAAGATGAAGTCTTTGATAAATTTAAAATTTACAAGGCTGAAGTTGAAATGTAGTCAGCTCTTAAAATAAAAACATTACATCCTAATCGTGGTGGTGAATATATTTAAAATGATTTTACTTTATTCTATAAACAACAAGAATTAATTCATCAGTATACTACTCCGTATACCCCTCAACAAAATGGAGTCACTGAAGAAAAAATAGGATATTAATAGAAATGGTTAATGCTATGCTGATTAATTTAAATTTACCTAACACCTTATGGGGCGATGCCATTTTATCTACATGTTATATTTTAAGTAGAGTTCCTTTGAAAAAGAAGGATATATCCCCTTATGAAATATGGTTTAAACGAATATCTAACTTATTAAGACTTAAAGTTTAGGCATGTTTAGCGTATGTTAGAAAACCAAATCCGAAAAGACCAAAATTAGGAACATTTAAGTGTGCTTTCATAGGTTATTCTCTTAATAGTATAACTTATCATTTTATTATCCTTGATACTTTTGAAGTATTTGAGTCTGTAAATGTAGAATATTTTGAAAACAAGTATATAGATCAACATCAAACCAATGAGAATCCATTGGCATCATCTAGTTCAGAACATATTGAAACTAATGATAACAATAATGAAGATTATACTTCTTCTCAAAACAATGAGAATGTTTTAGTACCTGAAGAGGATAATGAACGAAGGAAAAGTAAAAGAGCAAGAATAGAAAAGGACTATGGTCCTGACTTCATTACATATCTTGTATAAGGAAGTAAGAATGAAATTCTTAACATCACTGGATGCGTAATAAATGTTAATGATGACCCGAAAACTTATTCTGAAGCTATGGGTTCCAAAGATGCTATTTTCTAGAAAGAAGCCATCAATGATGAAACTAATTCAATTTTGATAAACCAAACTTGGATTTTGACTGATTTACCTCCTGGTACTAAATCGATAGGATGTAAGTGGATATTAAGAAAAAGTTGAATATTGATGGATCCATTGATAAATTTAAAGCTAGATTAGTAGCAGAGGGTTATAAGCAGAGATATGGAGTGGATCATTTTGAAACATACGCTCATGTTGGTCGCATATCCTCGATCAGTTGTTTGATAACACTTGCATCCATTCATAAATTTGTAATACACTAAATGGATATGAAAATCGCTTTTCTAAATGGTGATTTAGAAGAAGAGATATACATGGAATAACCAGAGTGTTTTATAAATCCAGGCCAAGCAAAGAAAGTTTGCAAACTAGTAAAATCTCTTTATGGTCTGAAGTAGGCACCCATGCAATGGCATGAGAAGTTTGATAAAGTAGAATTGTCACAAGGCTTCATTGTTAATGATGCTGATAAATGTATTTATAGCAAATCAAATGAAACCAGTTGTATTATAATAAGTATATATGTTGATGACATGTTAATTTTTGGGACTAATATATCTTGTGTGAAAGAAACTAAGAAGTTTCTATCCTCTAAATTTGATATGAAAGATTTGGGAGAGGCTGATGTAATTTTAGGGATTAAAATCCTAAGAAAAGAGGAAGAGTTGGTACTAATCCAATCTCACTATATTGAGAAATTTCTCAATAAATATGGTCATTATAATGTTAAATCAGCACCCACTCCTTTAGATCCTAGTATTAAATTGGAGAAGAATACCGAGCATACTATTTCTCAACTAAAATACTCCAGTATTATTGGAAGTCTTATGTATGTTATGCATTGCACAAGACCTGACATAGCACATGCTATTAGCGTATTATATCGTTTTACGAGTAATTCAAGTACGTAATGTTGGAAAGCAATTTCAAGAGTTCTAGCTTAGTTGAAAGGTACCATAGCATATGGTCTTTCTTATAAAGGATGTCCTACTATATTAGAAGGATATAGTGACGCTACTTGGAAAAATGTAGAATCTAAATCCAAGTCTACGACTGGATGGATATTTGCATTAGGAGGAGATGCTGTGTCTTGGTGTTTCAAGAAGTAGACCTGTGTTTCTGGCTCAACTATGTTATCAGAATTGATTGCATTAGCAGATGCAAGCAAGGAGGCAGAATGGCCTAGGAATTTGTTAATATAAATTCCTTCATGGAAGAAGCCATCACCAGCAGTCTTGATTAATTGTGACAATCAGGCTACGATATATAATATTTCCAATAAAAAATATAACGAAAAGTCTAGACATGTAAGTCTTAGACATCAGATGATAAGGCAATTACCCAAAAGAGAAGTAATCAATGTTGATTACATAGAAACAAAAAAAACTTGGCTGACCCATTTACTAAGAGTCTTCCATAGGCTATGGTTTCTATAAAATCAAAAAAATTAAGGCTAAGGTCTGTGAATAAAGCTTGATCATCTTTAAAGAACCCAACTTATGCCTTGAAAAGGATAGATAAAGTTTAATGGGTACCAACAAGTTAAGAGAATGATTATGGAACCTAAAACTAATTGCCAATCATTAATGTTGGATTCTACATGAAAGACGATGGATGAAGATCCTTAATAAGTCCAGTTAAAATCACAAGGTGCATCACAAAAACACCTTAAGGGACTTACCTATATGGGTATGGAAATCAGGTCATTTCCTAAGAGAGTAAGACAGCTTTCTGAAGTAGACTCATGAACTAAAGATTTGAGCACATGGCCATTAATGTGCTGAACATATAAAACACTCTATATACGGAAATCAGTATGTGTAACTGTTCAGGTAATATCACAAGATGTACTTGGTTCAAGATACGTTCACCATAGACCTCGATAGAACTTTAAACTGTTTACACTAAGTGAAGTTTCAAATCCAAAAGATATCTATCATTTATGTATTGGTTTCCACGATGATGCAATACTTTGATCTTGGAACTATGTTGGCTTGATCCTACTTGGGTGCGTAGGCAGTCACTTTAGTGATGCATCCATCTATTTTATTTATTTGAAAATTGGAGGGAATTGTTAAAAAATTTCAAAATAAATTGGGCATTGGGGTTTATTTTAAAAATGAAGAGGAGGAAGTGAGATTGGGAATAGTCTCACATCCTAAAAATTATAGGAACTATATTTGTTTAAATATAGGTTCCTCAAGAGAAGGTTAGGCCCTTTGTGCACCCAAATGTTTACTCTATTGTGAGGAGAGAAGTCATGCATAACTACCTCACACACGCGCGCCGCCGTCCGACCGACCGGACCGGACCGGGTCGGTTGGGTTTGGATCCAAATAATATTTTTGGACAAAATTCTACTGACTTAGCGAGTCCAAAATTCGACCGGTTAATAACCCAAAACTCGAATTCAAAATAAGACGGAAGATGCGGCCGTTTGCAATGGTTTTGGACCGTTTCGAAGAAACGTTTTGAACAAATGCAACCCTTGGCGAAAAGGCACCTCTCTACAACTATAAATAGCAATACCCAAACACTGTTGCAAAAGGAACTTCTTCTCTTATGAAATTTTTCAATGCCTGAAAGTTTTTCAGACCGCTTTCTTTCCTGAAATCAATAACGCTTGATAGATGTTGTGAATCAGAAATGGCTGAATGGTGTTGCGAATCTTCTCTTCTTCTTCTCTACTGTCTTCTCTAAATTGTATCATCAGTAATTATCAAAGTAGTATTCTTGGCCGGATCAAAGTCGTACAAACTTTGAATCTGATTATGCTATTTCAAGGCTTTATTGAATCCTGAAGTCGATAGTTTTATAACCCGTTTGTATCTTTCGGGTTGAACTATTGTTTAAAAGAATCTATATAGCAGATCCCTGAAGTCAGAAGTACAACAATCTCCTCATCACAATACTTGAATCATCGATAACTTTCCAACATTAGTAAATTTTAACGATTAGTCATATCGAATTTCTTGACATATTTTTCCTATAAGGTAATTTATAAATATGACATGCTTTTATAAAAATCAATTTTTGTTTCTAAATGCATGCTATATGTTAATATAAAGACTTACACCTGGATAAAGTTCATGCACAAATATGCTAATGAATGTGATGATACATGAATATGATAACACAAAATTATACAAAAATTTATCTTTTTATTTGAAAATGAATGATGAAGAAGACAAGTAATTTATCAGGAGTTCGTGAGCTATACTGTATGAGTATATCCGATGTATGCACATTTATTATGAGGTACTTTGCTTTTCTTGATTAGTATATATACATCTTATGTAAAATATTTTGTTTCTATAAAGCCCCATCACTTATTAAACGATTTTACATGGATTAGATTGTGGCATAATATGAGCATCCAACTTGAATATCTAACTGTTAGTTTGGAAAATTACAGGATCCATCAATTATATACTACATGCATTCATCACTATAAATATGGCAAAAGTCTCAACAAATCAATCAAAAAATAAAACTAGTCATACTATACTGCCTAGGTGATTTCTCTATTTTATTATCTAGATACGTGTTTGCTCTCATTGACATGACTTGTGTCACTAGAAGTTGATAACACCGTAGAATGCAATTGTTATCTATTGTTTAGTATCCCACTAAATGGAAAGTAAATAAATAAATCATAATATACAACAATGAAAGATATCTATGTTATCACATATATAACTAACAAAATTATGCAATTATATTTCTCAGTCGGGAACACAAACTACACACACTGATAAGTTTACGATGTTGTAGCTGAGAAACCAAAGAAAAAGAGTAGTACTCTTCATGATTAGCAATAAATATATTAGTAAACTTATTTTATAATAGATAACTCATGAAAAAGAGCAATAATCTTCGGTCTCCATGATTATTTGAAAACACCCTTTCTTTTCTTTTTATGTTTGTGTATCCCAACTGACTAAGGAGGTATGATATTCTCATATAGTACAAGTACTTTTACAGTAGAAGTTATTAATTAAGAGTATAAATCTACAAAAAGGCATACTGCACCAATATGAAAGTCTATGGGGTGGATCGTGTAGTGTATATGCAAGTATATGTGACAAAATATATGATGCAACTAAAATAATATTAATCTAAGTAAATATAGAATAAGCACACCAGAATTTTATGCTAGTTTGGACCTCCCATCCTACGTCCAGTCCATAAGCTCCCCTTCGGAATTCGACTATCAATAACCCTCGCTTCGCCCGGAGGAATAGGCTTGGTTACAATGAGTTGTTCTTGTCAAATGTGTGTTCTAATATAACACGGATGTTGACTACTTAGTACAATTGCTTCCAATATATTTCTAAGGAATTGTGAAGACCCAAATTATTGAGATGAAAATGATTTTATCAAAATCAGTTAATGGAAAATATTCAAAGAATAAAATAGTCTGAAAATAAATATCAAGAATGAGTGAAATAAATAAGGAAGAGGATAGTTGTTTTCAGTAAATAATAACGAGAAGAAAATAACTAAGTATGAATGAGTTTTATATTCACATATCTCATATATATTGTATATAAGTAGCCAGAAGAGTATAGAGTGATAAAATAAACTCTTATGATGATTAAAATATATGAAACCAGTTTAGTATTATATATGTATAAATACATTTTAAAATCAAGAGAAAACAAATGGTTTGAAACATTAGCAAGGAATTAATTGATAAAAAGATATATATGTGAACATTACAGATTTGACTTAAGAAAATAAATAATGTAGATAAGTCACATGAAAATAGTGTGTGTGTGAAACATGCAAATGGCATGTACACAGAAAAAGAAGAAAAGCAATTGTAATACCCGAAATGGAATCAAAAAGAAAATGGCATATTTAGCCATAAACACATATACTGAATTCTCTTATTTGTGTGGGGATAAAATGGGTTTTTCACTCCACTAAAACCCTTGCTAAATGTTTTAAAAATCAAAGGATAAGCAGTAGTTTATTTTTGAAAACAGAAAGATATTTTAGAAAATAAAAAGAAGAGCAAACTCACACTGTTTTCAAGTTAGAGCATTCTCGGGGAAAGAAGAAGGAAGGTGAGTGATTAATCACCTTATGAGATTTAAGGCATTAAGACCCAAGTTAAGGGCAGCCATATTACTTTTATAAAACCATATCATGTTTTTGGTTAATTTTATTCTCTGAATAAATAAATGTTGATTATGGTTGGTGTTTTGGCGGAGTCTTTGGTTGATGTTTTGATCTGTTTTGATTGTTTTGATTAATGCTTTGAAAAGACAAACACCCTGATCACAGAAATGGATTCTGTAACTTATAATCCAGTTTTTATATGGAGATGAGTTAAATATTTTTACTGAGAAATAGGGTATTAATGAAGAATGAACTAGGCAGTGTGAATAAGGGGATTCATGCTTATGTCTAGTTCATTCTAAAAATGATATGAACAATGCAATATTATATATATATATATGTGCTGATTTGTTCAAATCACAAGTTAATTAATATGTTTTTATGGGTTTTTCTCAAAAAAAACCATACCCTATGTTCACAGTAAAATAAATGTAATGTTTTATATGACTTCACTAGATTTATGTAAGAAATGGGAATATTTCTGGAAATAAACATATGCAAGTTTTAGAAAATATGATTGAATAAAAATGACCTTAAAATGGGATGTGGTGGTTTGCATGAATGCTTTGTATGTCTGGCTGAAATCCCTGAGTGAGTTTAATACTCTTTGATTTATGAAAGGAAGAAAAGAATATAAAGCATTTCAAGAATTAATAAAATTCTCCTGTAATGCCCCAAAATTTTGAGGAAAATTATTTTAATAAAATAATTCAGTTCTAAAAATATTTAGATAAAATGTTGAAGGAATTCTTGATGAAATGATGTGCAAGAGTATGTGTGCACGTGCACACTGGAAATGGCACAAGGGAAAAGGTTTAAGATCTCTGGAAAAAAATAATTAATGATAATAAAATAAATAAACAAAGAAAGGAAGCATTTCAAATATGATTTTGAAATGTGAATTATTAAACCAACTAAAGCATGTTTTTCTGTATACATACTGAAATTAAAAATATATTAGTATATTGAAAAAAAAAATATGAAACATATGAATATTTTTTTTACAGGAAGTAAGGAAGAATTAAATAAAATACATATATGTTTATACCTAGATACATTTTCTTTGAAGCTGGAATACATTGGAACTGAGCAAGAAAAGCAACATTAAAATGGTAGGAGATATAATAATAAGTAAGTAAGTATGTGTAGGTAAAAATAGTAAAGAGGATTTTCAGAAATGAATAAAATATAAAATATAGTGAAGTCACACATTTAACATGACTTGAGCAAGTATTCAAAAAATAGAAATTTTCTGGAAAAGCAAAAGGAAGAAAGTACTGACCTTAATTAACAAGTATGGCCGGGGTATTAAGGATGGAAATGTGGATACAAAATGCATGACACTAGCCAGGACAGAAATGGAATTTTATCTTGATAAAATCCTAGTGAAAATGCTTATAAATAAGTAGTTATAGCCAGGAAAATCATTTTTTTACCAGAGATACTTAAAATAAGAAAGGAAGAAAACCTTTTAAAGGAAGAGAAAAAAATATATATACTCAGGGATTTTCTGAATCTACTAGAAGAGGATACTTAGGTGAGTAATCTCACTAGATTCATGGCATTAAGACCTGATATGAGGCAGCCAAACTTTTATGTTGCTATTGATACTCTCTGGTTTTTGTTGAAAATAGTTTTATTGATATTCTTTGAATGGTTTTGATTTGATATAATGTTTTGTTATGGATGCTCTTTGGATGGCCTTGATCTGATAAGATGTTTTATTATGGATGTGCAGGCTACTGTTTTATTATATTTTTAAAAGCTAAGACACCAGACCTTGGAATCAGGGGAAGAATACTTATATCTGACATAGAATCATGGCAAGTAAATCTCAACAAAGAAAATAAAAATAAGCTGCAATATACATTGTATAAGTGCTGAGGCTTTAGAAAAGATATTAGGGATGCAATAGAAATTTCTATGTGCTGAATCCCTGATCAAATAGCAAAAATCTACAAGACAAAAATTATGATTCTGCTAGATCTTGAATCTGGCTTAATCATAGTTATTTGCAGATCATAATAATTCATTATGCCATGTTTCTATATTCAGTGTGAATATTCTTGAACTTAATTCAAAGACAAAATATATGTTAGCAGTATACTTGAAAATAATTATTTGTTTGGAAAAAATATGCTTGCAGTATTACAAGGATGTTTCAATGAACACAGTGACATGTTCACTTATCTATCTGATGATAGGATTAAATAAATACAAATTAGTAAATGAACTAGGAACTGTAAGCCAAGAAGGCTGCTGGAGTGCTTGTCATATTTGAAGTATGCAAGTTTGGCACATGGTTTGTTTAAGCCCTGAGATCTTTGTGCAATGATGTGAATTAGTTCATTGCAATGTGTCCCTGTGATTCCTTGATAGAAGATGAGGCTAGGATTAAAGTGGTATATTTGTAAAGGCTATGCAAAGTTATGAAATAAGAATATGAGTATTTCTTAGATTTGTTGATTTGGAACCATGAGTGTTCCAGGGCATCTGATTACTACAGATTGATGTGAATGCTTGCATAAACATGCTTGTGCTAATGGTTAATTTATAAAGTCATTGCATTTGCATAACAGTTTATCTGAAATATAGTAACATAGTTGATTTAAGAAATTGCTTAAGCAACTGGTTAGTGCTTATGTATCATTTATTTGCTTAATATCATGAATATATTGATGTTGCTCATACCAGATCATTGATCTGACCCTTATTTGCTCATGGCATATGGGGTGTCTCAATTCAAACTGAGGCAGCCACCAATGCTTTTTTAGGGGATGCAAGACATAAGTAGGAAGGAAGATTATGGCTAATGAGAAAAATGGAAGAGCATGCTTGTTAGTTTTAATAAGAGCATAGGATGATTTATCTGCATGTATTCATGAAAACTTATGTTTTTAAAAACTTCTTGTTATGTAATGAATTTGCTATGTTGGTCTGAACTGGATGTTTTCTGTTACATTTTGTTATGTATTAAGGTTTGAGAATTTAAAGATTAATTGAGTTATGAACAAGGGAACAAGTTTAGAGTATTATCTACCAAAATCTGAAAGAAAATATATATATATATATATACTTGAGCAATTAACTAACATATTCTATACTTTGCATTAGTCAATCTGCTGTTATTTAAAAAGCATTAAGTTTGGGATAAAATATGGTTTAACTCAGGGTAATCTTTCAAGTATTTAGTTACCTTTCATTGGAGAATTTTGTAAAAGAATTCAAGTCCATTGTGAGCTGTTTTGTGAAATGTATATAGCTTAGATAAGGCATCAAGTGGTGTACACATGAATAACATATTAGGAGACATGTTTGATGTTTGTCTGGTTGATCATATTGGTCTGTAATTCAGCAGTGAAATGCATTACAAAACCTCTTGTCCATTTAGTAGGTGCTCAATCCAAAACTTCCTTTCAAATGCTATAAGCATGTGTGCATTTTGGAACTGGTTTGTACTGTCAAACCAGAGAACACTCTGCAATCAAACCTGGCTCACCAAAAATCCAGGGATTGCACCATTTACAAACACTCTCAGAAAAATTTAGAAACCAATATGCATGAGAACAAAACATGGGTTGATTTATGGGATAAGTTAAAAACAAATGAATCTCAAAGAAAAATCATGAGCCAAAAATGATATATGTAAATATCATTTTCTGGTCTTAATTAGATATCAAACATTTGAACTGTACAAAAATAATAATATAATCTCAAGTATTATGAGATTATCTTGTCAAGATATGTTATTGATAAATCTTAATTTGAATAGTCAAAGTTATCATTATGAATAAATATGAGCAGGATCTACTCATATATTATAAGTATCAAAAACATGAAAATTAATAATGGGATTGAAAAATTAAAAATTCAATTCAAATCAAACAGAATATGCTCTTGTTTACAAATTTAAATATATATATACTCTGATTTAAACAAGAGGGACATATACATCATCATATGTATATGTATATTTTTATGTTTAAACTGATATACTTATATTAGTTGGAATTTTAAAATCCTAGACAAATTGTTTGAAAAGAAAATGACTCTGAGAATATTAATTATAGGAAAAAAAATTCACCAAAAATCAAGGCAAATCTGGAGGGTCATTTCAGTTGGTATCAGAGCAAATGGTTGTATTGATTGTTGAATACTTAGAAATGTATTATATCTGTTTGTTTTGGATGAAATAATTTAAATAGGAAAATATTAATTATAGAAAATACTCACAGTACACTAATACTATTTGCCCATAATTTGGTTAGCAAACCATGGTAGGAAGGGGATCACGTCATGCAGGAACAAGTGCACCACAAATGCTTGATATGCAAGAATTTGTAAGGGTTTTAAGGGATGGAATTGGGCATAGGCCTGAGAATCCACATGAGGAACTTTCAAAACTATTAAAGGCTTATACAAACTTGGGAGGCAAAAGTTTTGAAGGGACTGAGAATGTGATGGAAATTCAAGCATGGTTGAGAACACTGGATAGGATTTTCAATGACATGCAGCTTGATGATCAAAGGAAGAGGCAAGTGGCTTCAAGACAGTTGAAAGGAGTAGCTTTAGGCTGGTGGGAGGTGATCATAGCTGGGAGAAATGAAAATGAAATCACTTGGAATCAATTCAAGGAGATGCTGGAGGCAAGATTTGTACCAGCATCAGCTAAGACCACATTACTTGAAGAATTTATTAGACTCAGGTAAGGAACTTTGAATGTCACTGAGTATACTCAAAAGTTTAAGGGATTATCCAAATATGGAGCAATGCTAGTGGCAGATGAAGCATCCAAAAATGATAGGTACATTAGGGGTTTGAACCCAGGACTCAGCAGAGCCATGCTACCATATGCAGATAGGACTTTTGATCAAGTAATAGATCTGGCTTTAAAATTGGAACAGCATGACAAGGAAAGAGAGAAGTATAGGAATTTTAAGAACCAAAATAACAAGAAGAAGGGAAGATATCACCCTTATGATAAAAAGAAGGAGGGGACAGACAACAAGAAGGCCAATGACACCAAGGCTAATGATGCTAAGAAGAAATTGGTCTGTCATCATTGTGGAAAGGAAGGACATATTAAACCAAGGTGCCCAGAGTTAAAAGGAGGAGCCTTCAAATGCTACCTATGTGGGAAAGAGGGGCATATGAAAAGGAACTGTCCTAAGTACAAGCAGCAAGGGAAGTTAGCAAATCTGGAGGGCAAAAGCAAATCTACAGTGGAAATTAATGCTGAAAATCATAGCCAAATGGAAGGTACATTACTTATTTGTACCATACCCATAGCAGTAGTATATGACACTGGGGCAACTCACTTTTTGATTTCTTATGAATTAGTTAAAACACTAAAATTAAATTGCATATTGGTTGAAACTCCATTGTTTATACAAAGTCCACTTGGGAGTTCTAGTTTTTTAGATATGATTTGTGTGGATGTGGAATTAAACATAGGTGGAAATATTTTCATTTCCAATTTATATGTTTTAAACTACCCTAATATAGGTGTTATATTGGGGGTAGACTGGTTAAGGCAATTTAAAGCCATAATTAACTTAGAATCATCCACCATATCATTGCAAAATCTTAGGGGTCAGAGAATCATAATTTTATGTGAAGTGGCTAAAGAAAGGAAATTATATCATTTAATTGACTTGGAAAAAGATTACAGTGAACTTACTATTGAAGAAATTCCCATAGTCAATAAATACTTGGATGTGTTTGGGGAGGTTACGGGTGTTCCACACCATAGACCAATAGAGTTTCAGATCAATCTTATTCCCGGAGCAAGCCCAATAATAAAGAAACCTTATAGAATGGGGCCAAGTGAACTAAATGAATTGAAAAATCAGTTAGAAGAATTAGAAAGCAAAGGATTTATAAGGCCAAGTAATTCATGCTGGGGTGCTCCAGTAGTGTTTGTAAGAAAACATGATGGTACTTTGAGAATGTGTATAGATTACAGAAGGCTAAATAAAGTAACTATTAAGAATAAATACCCATTGCCTAGAATTGATGATCTCTTTGATCAACTCAGTGGAGCTAAAATATTTTCTAGGTTAGACTTGGCATCTGGGTTCCATCAGATAAAGGTTGAGGACTCAAGTGTTAAGTACACTGCATTTAACACCAGATATGGTTTGTATGAGTTTCTAGTTATGCCATTTGGGTTGACAAATGCTCCTTCATATTTTGTAGATTTAATGAATAGAATATTCAGAGATTATTTAGACAAGTTTGTGCTAATTTTTATTGATGATATTTTGGTTTATTCCAAAACAGTATAAGAGCATAAAAATCATTTGCATATGGTTTTGTCTAGATTGAGAGAAAAAGATTTAAAGGCAAAATTTTCAAAATGTGCATTTTGGAAAGAGGAAGTACATTTCCTTGGCCATGTTATTTCTACAAAAGGAATTTCAGTGAACCCCGATAAGGTTGTAGCAATTCAAGCATGGAAAAGACCAAGTACAGTGAGTGAGATTAGATCATTTATGGGGATGGCAGGATATTATAAGAGGTTTATAAAAGATTTTTCTAAAATGTTATCACCACTTACAAATTTAACTAGAAAGAATCAAGTGTTTATATGGACTGAAAAATGTGAGCAAGCTTTTATCAAAATAAAAGAAGCTTTGGTTAATGCACCAGTACTGAGAGTGCCAGAAGGGAATGAAAACTTAATTGTGTATACTGATGCAAGTGGCTCTGGGCTAGGGGCTGTGTTGATGCAACAAGACCAAGTAATAGCCTATGCATCTAGGCAATTAAAGCCACATGAAACTAGGTATGCAACCCATGATCTTGAACTAGCAGCAGTAGTGTATGCCTTAAAGCTTTGGAGACATTACTTATTAGGTGCCAAATTTATGTTGTACACTAATCATAAGGCACTAAAATATTTATTCACACAAAAAGATTTAAACATGAGGCAACATAGGTTGGTGGAGTTCCTAGCTGCCTATGACTTAGATATACTCTATACACCAGGAAAAGCAAACAAAGTTGTTGATGTTCTAAGTAGACAAGATGCTAAGTTAGCTATGATGATGATAGAAGAGTTTAAGGACTTGTCTTTGCTTGCTGAGGTAGAAATTGGGGAGAATGGCTGTGTGCACATGGATGTGCATGTACATGGTGCACAAGAAAATAGAGGGAAGTCGAGTTTGATGACACTTCAATCTGAATTAATTTTGAAGGTAAGTGAAATGCAAGACCAAGACTCTAATATAGTTGAGAAGAAAACTCTCATATCAAAAGGGGAATAAGCGACAAATTATCACATTGATAAAAATGGTTATTTGAGAAACAAAGATAGGATATGTGTTCCAAAAAACACAGAATTGAAGGAGGAAATTTTAAATGAATATCATAGGAGTAAGTACTCCATACACCTAGGCAGTACAAAAATGTATCAAAATTTGAAAAGAAATTTTTGGTGGAAGGAATGAAATGAGATGTGGCCAAGCATGTTGCAAAGTGTATGACTTGCCAACAAGTTAAAGCAGAAACACAAAGACCATCAGGGTTGTTGCAACCTCTAAGCATACCACATTTGAAATGGGAGGATATATCTATGGATTTCATAGATGGCCTGCCTAGATCTAAAAGAGGAAACACAAGCATTTGGGTAATAGTGGATAGGCTAACTAAAGTAGCACATTTTATCCCAGTGAAATCAGAAAGAAATGCACCAAAATTGGCTCAGGTATTCATGAAAGAGGTGGTAAGACTACATGGCATTCCCAAAACCATTGTGAGTGATAGGGATACCATCTTCACCTCAAGATTCTGGAAAAGTTTTCAAGAGGCCATGGGGAGTGAGTTATGTTTAAGCACTGCCTATCATCCACAATCAGATGGACAAACTGAGGTGGTGAACAAAGTTCTAGAAGACTTATTGAGAGCATGTGCATTGGATTTTGGAGGCAACTGGGAGGATCATCTCCATCTAGCTGAGTTTACATACAATAATAGTTATCAAAGCACCATAGGGATGGCTCCATTTGAAGCCTTATATGGCAAGCCATGTTTATCACCTGTATGTTGGGTAGAGACAGGAGAGAGGGCTGTTTTAGGGCCTGAATATGTAAATGAAACTACAGAGAAAATTGGGCTAATAAGAAGAAGGATGGCAGCAGCTCAAGATAGGAAAAAGAAGTTTGCAGACATGAAGAGAAAGCAGGTGGAATATGGAGTGGGAGACTTTGTTTTCATAAAGGTTTCACCCATGAAAAAGGTCCTGAGGTTTGGCAAGCAGGGAAAACTCACACCAAGGTATGTTGGACCCTATAAGATTCTGGAAAGAATAGGCTCTTTAGCATACAAATTAGAACTGCCAGAGGAAATGAAAGCAATGCACAATGTGTTTCATGTGTCACAACTTAGAAGGTGGGTACATGATAAAGAGGAAATTCTGGGAAAGCCTACCCAAATTCAAATAAATCCTAACTTGGTTTATGAGAAAGAACCAGTGGGGATTTTAGCTAAAGAAGAAAAGAAATTAAGAAGTAAAACTTTGAAACTAGTGAAGATTCAGTGGAGTCTTGATCCTAATGATTGTACATGGGAGCTAGAAGACAAAATTAGGATAGATTATCCTAAGCTCTTTGCAAATTAAAGGTATTTTTTTATTTCTGAAGAATTTAATATGTGTGGTTATTATGGTTGAATTTGTTCGCTTATGCATATGTTTGATAGATTCCTTAGAATCAGTAAATGCTTGTTATAAGTATTAGAGAAATTGTGAGGATACAATTCCTAAAAGGAGGGGTGAATGTAATGCCCCAAAATTTTGAGGAAAATTATTTTAATAAAATAATTCAGTTCTAAAAATATTTAGATAAAATGTTGAAGGATTTCTTGATGAAATGATGTGCAAGAGTATGTGTGCACGTGCACACTGGAAATGGCACAAGGGAAAAGGTTTAAGATCTCTGGAAAAAATAATAATAATAATGATAATAAAATAAATAAACAAAGAAAGGAAGCATTTCAAATATGATTTTGAAATGTGAATTATTAAACCAACTAAAACATGTTTTTCTGTATACATACTGAAATTAAAAATATATTAGTATATTGAAAAAAAAATATGAAACATATGAATATTTTTTTTACAGGAAGTAAGGAAGAATTAAATAAAATACATATATGTTTATACCCAGATACATTTTCTTTGAAGCTGGAATATATTGGAACTGAGCAAGAAAAGCAACATTAAAATGGTAGGAGATATAATAATAAGTAAGTAAGTATGTGTAGGTAAAAATAGTAAAGAGGATTTTCAGAAATGAATAAAATATAAAATATAGTGAAGTCACACATTTAACATGACTTGAGCAAGTATTCAAAAAATAGCAATTTTCTGGAAAAGCAAAAGGAAGAAAGTACTGACCTTAATTAACAAGTATGGCCGGGGTATTAAGGATGGAAATGTGGATACAAAATGCATGACACTAGCCAGGACAGAAATGGAATTTTATCTTGATAAAACCCTAGTGAAAATGCTTATAAATAAGTAGTTATAGCCAGGAAAATCATTTTTTACCAGAGATACTTAAAATAAGAAAGGAAGAAAACCTTTTAAAGGAAGAGAAAAAAATATATACTCAGGGATTTTCTGAATCTACTAGAAGAGGATACTTAGGTGAGTAATCTCACTAGATTCATGGCATTAAGCCCTGATATGAGGCATCCAAACTTTTATGTTGCTATTGATACTCTCTGGTTTTTGTTGAAAACAGTTTTATTGATATTCTTTGAATGGTTTTGATTTGATATAATGTTTTGTTATGGATGCTCTTTGGATGGCCTTGATCTGATAAGATGTTTTATTATGGATGTGCAGGCTACTGTTTTATTATATTTTTAAAAGCTAAGACACCAAATCTTGGAATCAGGGGAAGAATACTTATATCTGACATAGAATCATGGCAAGTAAATCTCAACAAAGAAAATAAAAATAAGCTGCAATATACATTGAATAAGTGCTGAGGCTTTAGAAAAGATATTAGGGATGCAATAGAAATTTCTATGTGCTGAATCCTTGATCAAATAGCAAAAATCTACAAGACAAAAATTATGATTCAGCTAGATCTTGAATTTGGCTTAATCATAGTTATTTGTAGATCATAATAATTGATTATGCCATGTTTTTGTATTCAGTGTGAATATTCTTGAACTTAATTCAAAGACAAAATATATGTTAGCAGTATACTTGAAAATAATTATTTGTTTGGAAAAAATATGCTTGCAGTATTACAAGGATGTTTTAATGAACACAGTGACATGTTTACTTATCTATCTGATGATAGGATTAAATAAATACAAATTAGTAAATGAACTAGGAACTGTAAGCCAAGAAGGCTGCTGGAGTGCTTGTCATATTTGAAGTATGCAAGTTTAGCACATGGTTTGTTTAAGCCCTAAGATCTTTGTGCAATGATGTGAATTAGTTCATTGCAATGTGTCCCTATGATTCCTTGATAGCAGATGAGGCTAGGATTAAAGTGGTATATTTGTAAAGGCTATGCAAAGTTATGAAATAAGAATATGAGTATTTCTTAGATTTGTTGATTTGGAACCATGAGTGTTCCAGTGCATCTGATTTCTATAGATTGATGTGAATGCTTGCATAAACATGCTTGTGCTAATGGTTAATTTATAAAGTCATTGCATTTGCATAACAGTTTATCTGAAATATAGTAACATAGTTGATTTAAGAAATTTCTTAAGCAACTGGTTAGTGCTTATGTATCATTTATTTGCTTAATATCATGAATATATTGATGTTGCTCATACCAGATCATTGATCTGACCCTTATTTGCTCATGGCATATGGGGTGTCTCAATTCAAACTGAGGCAGCCACCAATGCTTTTTCAGGGGATGCAAGACATAAGTAGGAAGGAAGATTATGGCTAATGAGAAAAATGGAAGAGCATGCTTGTTAGTTTTAATAAGAGCATAGGATGATTTATCTACATGTATTCATGAAAACTTATGTTTTTAAAAACTTCTTGTTATGTAATGAATTTGCTATGTTGGTCTGAACTGGATGTTTTCTGTTACATTTTGTTATGTATTAAGGTTTGAGAATTTAAAGATTAATTGAGTTATGAACAAGGGAACAAGTTTAGAGTATTATCTACCAAAATCTGAAAGAATATATATATATATATATATATATATATATACTTGAGCAATTAACTAACATATTCTATACTTTGCATTAGTCAATCTGGTGTTGTTTAAAAATCATTAAGTTTGGGATAAAATATGGTTTAACTCGGGGTAATCTTTCTGAAAGGGACGCGGAAGATGATCTTAAGGCTATTTAACACTAGAGGGGGGGGGGTGAATAGTGTTTTAAGAATTTCTTTAAAACTTCTTTGATTTAAATTGATTTAACTAACTTAATGCAAATTCACAATCACAGATGAAATCACAGAATCACAAATAGATGCAAATATAAATAAAAAGCAAGTAAAGGAAAGAACACACCAGGAATTTTATACTGGTTCGGTGTTACCCTACATCCAGTCCCGCACAACTCGTACGGCTTTCTATTCAATAATAATCTAGATTACAATCCCTCGATTCCAAGGCAACGAGGTACACCCTCCAGATTCTCAGGTCTCTGGGTAGAACCACTTGATTCACAGGACACAAGTTCACCCGATCGATTTCCAAGGACACGATCACACCTTTATAACCCTAAACAAGTTTCTTTGAGTACAAATGTATCTATAACTCTGATAAGCACTGAGATTCTTTGAAGAGAGTGGCAGAGAATCAAACTAGAGATATTCTAGTTTGATTCACTTAAGATTTTGGCAGAATATGGATAGGATGATTAGAAAATAAGATAAGAGAATAAAGAGGAGAGAAAATAAAGAAAGTAGTTACTGGAAAACGTCCATAACAATCTCTATTTATAGAGAATGAATGGATGTGTCCATTCAAAGAGATTTAAACGAATAGACACTTCATTTGAAAACAACCTTTGCTATAACGGGAAGCATGTCGACATGACGAGTAACTATGATGTCGACATGGTCTAGTAAAAATGATGATTTGCTTTTCTTTGAAAATGATGATTTAAAACATATGCAACTTTATTCAAATGGACTCTATGTATTTGTAGAAGGTATTTAGAAGTAGAAATACTTATGAATATATATATATGTATATATACTAAAATATATTTAAAATCAAGGTAAATAAACTAAAGTAAATATAATATTAAAATAGATTTTGAGGCTAAAATATCAAGGACAATTTTGAAATCAAAATATAACAAAATGATAAATATGATTTTGAGGCTAAAACATTTTTGGAAATACGAACGAAGGTTTTTCTTTTGAAAAGGAATATTTGAAAATCATTTTATGAAACAAGAGATAATTTTGAAAATCATTTTGAATCAAAATTAGTGGATAACAAAATAGGGCTACTATCCGTTCCACTAGATATTTCGTGAGTTCCATCTCACTAGGGTTCCATCCCTTTAACAAGAACGAAGTGGATTCCATTCCACGAGTAAATTGGATAAAAAAGAATGATAGTGCTTTCAAGGAGTTTTAACAAATATCTAACCTAACTATATTATTTGTCTTGAACTCTTGAATATCTTGAATCTCATGAGTCTTCAATCTTGAACTCTTGATCTTTGTCTTCTTTACTGTACAGTCTTCTTTTGTTGATACCTGCATATAGATTTCCTGCACATATATATTTTATAACACTTCTATAGTTGTTGTCATCAAAACCATTATCCTATAGACTAACACTTTCAAGTATTTAGTTACCTTTCATTGGAGAATTTTGTAAAAGAATTCAAGTCCATTGTGAGCTGTTTTGTGAAATGTATATAGCTTAGATAAGGCATCAAGTGGTTTACACATGAATAACATATTAGGAGACATGTTTGATGTTTGCCTGGTTGATCATATTGGTCTGTAATTCAGCAGTGAAATGCATTACAAAACCTCCTGTCCATTTAGTACGTGCTCAATCCAAAACTTCCTTTCAAATGCTATAAGCATGTGTGCATTTTGGAACTGATTTGTAATGTCAAACCAGAGAACACTCTGCAATCAAACCTGGCTCACCAAAAATCCAGGGATTGCACCATTTACAAACACTCTCAGAAAAATTTAGAAACCAATATGCACGAGAACAAAACATGGGTTGATTTATGGGATAAGTTAAAAACAAATGAATCTCAAAGAAAAATCATGAGCCAAAAATGATATATGTAAATATCATTTTCTGGTCTTAATAAGATATCAATCATTTGAACTGTACAAAAATAATAATATAATCTCAAGTATTCAGAGATTATCTTGTCAAGATATGTTATTGATAAATCTTAATCTGAATAATCAAAGTTATCACTATGAATAAATATGAGCAGGATCTACTCATATATTATAAGTATCAAAAACATGAAAATTAATAATGGGATGGAAAAATTAAAAAATCAATTCAAATCAAACAGAATATGCTCTTGTTTACAAATTTAAATATATATATATATACTCTGATTTAAACAAGAGGGACATATACATCTTCATATGTATATGTATATTTTTATGTTTAAACTGATATACTTATATTAGTTGGAATTTTAAAATCCTGGACAAATTGTTTGAAAAGAAAATGACTCTGCGAATATTAATTATAGGAGAAAAAAAATTTCACCAAAAATCAAGGCAAATCTGGAGGGTCATTTCATCTCCTAAAAAAAATGAGAATGGTCTCTAGATTATAAAGCTAATCTAGGAGTAGTGCCTTGATCTATTCATCATTAGGTGGATGATGGGTATGTGCATGACTTGTTTAAGTCCTGTAAGCCTCTGTGTAAAGGGTTAACAAAATTGAGCCCCTTTGCAATGCACACATGGTGTTTAATGGCAAGAGTTAAGACCAAATAAATTATAAATGGTTGAGAAATTGAGCTATGGAATTAAGGGAGTTAATCCATAGGAGTATATGTACATATAACTGAATTGTGTTAATGAATGAATGCTTGTGTGCATGTATGTTAGTAAGAGCTTATATATGTATATATATACTCAGATTTTAGTATGAATTTAAATAAGCATCAAACATATGAATCTCTGCACAGTATTTTGTAATTACAAGTTATTTATAATCTATGATTTCACTCACACCAGAATATATTTTCTGACCCTATTTGTTGCCTTTGCAATCTTTGGGGTGTCTCATTTTCATTGAGGCAGTTCAAAGTGTTGCTGCAGGGCAAGATGCTTGAGTAGCTTGCTTGTATGGATGTTTGAAGAACTTGCTGGTTTAAAAATGCTTTAGAGAAGTAGAAGTTTAATTGTAATAAATAATCTATGAAAACTCTCTTATGTCTTGTGTATTTCCAGGATTGATACTTGCTTTGTTTTCTTGAAAAGAACATGTAAAGAAAAAAAAACTTAAGTATTATATGTGCTTGTGAGTTGTTGATTTAAGTAGCAGACTCTGGAAATAATCCAGTGGATTATAATGAAGGAGAACATGCCATATAATTTGATATGTGGATATATTCTCCTTGGCATGTTGTTATATTTCAGTTATAAAGGTAAAGTTGTTTTTGAATAAATATGTGCCAAAGTATTAAGTAGATGGGTTGAACATGGTCTTGGCTAACCAGTAATGCTTGTACATGTCTTTTAATTGATACAAGTACATGCAAAAGCTTGAAGTCATAGTCTTCAGATTCCTGAAGCAAACAAGACCATAGTGTAAGCTAATTTGAAATGCAACTAAATCATATGATATGTCTAGAACAAGAGTAGGATTATGATACAATAAAACCTGAAAATCATAAGTATATAAGGATTTAGGAATTGGAATTGGTAAAATCTGGAGCTGACTTCAATATGAAACTGAAGTAGCAAGCCAGAAATAGGGATAGACAATATAGACTCAAACAAGAATGTAGAGTAATTTTGTTAAGCGTTTAAAAATCCAGAACATCACACTTTATATGCTTTTAGCCAGAAATATGCAAAGATCTTTCTAAAATCATATTCAACACTATTTCCAATCTAAATATCAGAATCTGTATGACCTTTAAATTAGTTTACAACTCTATTACTCACATGATCATTACATGCTTTATGAACCTGGATATGTGCATTTTGCTTGACCTGAATTGCTTGTTCATGTTTGTGCATGTTTATGTTTGAATCCTAAATTTGGGCTAGACTAACCAGTGATCCATAGATCAAACCAAGTTTTAATATGTTTTATCATTCTAAAACAACATGTATGAATTCCTGAATCCCAAAGATCAAATACATGGGTTATAAATCCACAAATTAATCAATCTGGTTTATAGAATAATCTGGAAAATGAAAAAGAGAATAATAGATGCTAATACTTGAAAAATGTATTAGTCAATCTTGAGTCATTTTAAGGTGGTAACACTTGAATCATGTATTAGCCAATCTTGAGTCAATAAAAAGATTAAAGTGTAGAAATAGCTATGTGTCACAAAACCTCTCAATTATGGAAAATATTGTGTGATTAAATATCTTTGCTACTTTAACACTCTGATAGGCAAAGAAATATTTATATATCTTCACATATATAAATGATATGACTTGATTTAAATAATGATATTTTTATATTAGTAAATTCTGGATCTTGGGAAATTAATTAAAAGAAATAAAAGAGGCAAGAAAAGAAGTGATCCCTGGTTTAAAAAAAACTCAACTAAAAATCATTAAAATATAGGTGAAGAAAAGTGGGTCACTTCAGTTGGTATCAGAGCTATGTTACCAAAAACATAGCAAAAAAATCTAATTTTTCTTATATGGATAAAATCCTAAGGAACAAACCACATAATTTTTTTTTCAGTAGGAATAAATTACTGAAATAATTAAATCAAAAACAAGACTAACTAGCTATGTAAATTGTATAGCGAATCATGGTAGGAAGACCACCAAACTCTGGAGCAGGACCCTCTAATGCAACACCATTGGTCAATTTGCAAGATTTGGTGAGGGCATTTAGGGAAGGAGTAGTGCAGAGGGAAGAAAATCCTTATGAGGAGTTATCTAAGCTACTAAAAACATTCTCAAATTTAGGAGGCAAGGATTTTGAAGGCACTGAAGGAGTCATGGGTGTGCAAACATGGCTAAGAACTTTGGAAAGGATATTTGCAGACATGCAAATCAATGACCAAAGGAAGAGGCAAATAGCTTCCAGAAAGCTCAAAGGAGCAGCACTGGATTGGTGGGAGGTAATCATCACAGGAAGACCAGAAAATGAGATAACATGGGATCAGTTCAAGGATATGCTTGAGGCTAGATTTGTCCCAGCAACAGCTAAGGCAACATTGCTTGAGGAGTTCATAAGATTGAGGCAAGGATCAATGAGTGTGACTGAATACACTCAAAAGTTTGAGAGCTTGTCTAAGTATGGAACCATGCTCATAGGGAATGAGGAATCAAAGAATTCAAGATTTATTCAAGGACTTAATGTTGGTTTAAGTAGAGCAATGCTACCATACAAAGACAAAACATTTGATCAAGTCATAGATCTCACTCTTTTTTTTGAACAACATGATAATGCAAGGGAGAAATTCAGGAACATGAGAGCTAATAATAACAACAAGAAGGGGAAAAATAGAGCATATCCTTATGACAAGAAAAATTCAGACAAGAAGGTTGAAGGAGCAACCAGTGGGGAAGTTAAGAAGAAAATTATTTGCTACAATTGTGGCAAGGAAGGACACATGAGTAATAGGTGTCAAGCAGCTAAGAAAACCCCATTCAGTTGCTATAATTGTGGGAAAGAAGGTCATATCAAAAAGAATTGCCCAGAGTTCAAGAAAGGAGTAAAGGTAGGAGCATTGGAAGGCAAAGCAAAAGCAAATGCAGTGAGAAATTCTGGACAATTGGAAGGTATACTCCTAATTAAAGATTATCCAATCTCAGTTATATATGACACTGCGGCTACACATTCTTTAATATCACAAGACATAGTGAATAAATTGGCTCTCACATGCAATTTAGTTGATAAACCTTTGTTTATTCAGAGTCCCCTAGGTAGTTCTTGCATGCTAGGAATTAAATGTTTGGGAGTAGAATTAAACATAGGTGGAAATATGTTTAAATCTGATTTGTTTGTGTTAAAATATCCTGGAATAGGAATTATTCTAGGAGTAGATTGGTTGAGTAAATTCAAAGTAATTTTGAACTTGGAAAAATTTACTATTTCTTTGAAAACAGAAAATGGTAAAAATATTATAGCCATGAGTGAAATAGCCAAAACAAATTGCCTTAATCAAATGTGGAGCATGACCAAAAAAGAATTAATTCTGGAAGACATAAAAGTAATAAATGAATACCCAGATGTCTTTGGAGAGGTTATAGGAGTTCCAGAAAATAGGCAAGTTGAATTTCAGATAAGATTAATCCCAGGAGCAAGTCCTATCATCAAAAAGCCTACCAGAATGGGTCCTAAAGAATTAGTGGAATTGAAACAACAATTGGAAGAATTGGAGCAGAAAGGCTTCATAAGGCCTAGTAGTTCAAACTGGGGTTCTCCAGTGGTATTTGTAAAGAAACATGATGGTACAATGAGGATGTGTATTGATTACAGGGAATTAAACAAAGTTACCATCAAGAATAAATATCCACTCCCCAGAATTGATGATTTATTTGATCAATTAAATGGAGCAAGAATCTTTTCAAGGCTAGACTTAGCCTCTGGATTTCATCAAATGAAGGTTGAGGAGGAGAGTATTAAATACACTGCATTCAACACAAGGTATGGGCTATATGAATTTTTAGTAATGCCTTTTGGATTGACAAATGCACCATCCTATTTTGTAGATTTAATGAATAGGACATTCAGAGATTTTCTAGATAAATTTGTAGTTGTTTTCATTGATGATATATTGGTGTATTCAAAATCAGAAGAGGAGCATGCAAAGCACTTGCATCTGGTTTTGTCAAGATTAAGAGCATATGATTTAAAGGCAAAATTCACTAAGTGTACATTTTGGCAGAATGAAGTCAAATTTTTGGGACACATTATATCTCAACAAGGGATTTGTGTAGACCCAAACAAAGTCATGGCAGTGCAATCATGGAGTAGACCCAAATCAGTGACTGAGGTGAGATCATTTTTAGGAATGGCAGGCTACTATAGAAGGTTTATAAAAGACTTTGCAAGGATAGCCATTCCACTAACCAAGCTAACCAGAAAAGGGCAACCATATGTGTGGACAGAAAAATGTGAACAAGCTTTTGAATCATTGAAGAAGGCATGGATGGAAGCTCCAGTCTTGCAAGTTCCAGAGGGAAATGAAGGATTAGTGGTTTATACTGATGCTAGTGGGTCTGGGTTAGGGGCAGTACTCATGCAACATGGAAGAGTCATAGCATATGCATCAAGGCAACTCAAGCCAAATAAAACCAGATATGCCACTCATGATTTAGAACTTGCTGCCATTGTTTATGCATTGAAGCTATGGAGACACTACTTGTTAGGTACTAAATTTGAATTGTTTACAGACCATAAATCACTTAAGTATTTGTTTTCTCAAAAAGACTTGAATACGAGACAACATAGGTGGGTAGAGTTTTTAGCTGCCTATGATCTTGATATATTATATACTCCTGGAAAAGCTAACAAGGTAGCAGATGCTTTGAGTAGACATCAAGCAAGATTGGCAAGCTTAACAATGACTGAATTCAAGGATTTAACAATCCTTAGTGAAGTAGAAATGAAGGAAGAAATTGGTGCATCAGACAATGTACATAGTGACATGATTGAATATGGAAAATTAAGTCTCATCTCCTTAAGATCAACCCTGGTTGATAAAATAGGAAATATGCAGAATCAAGACACTAATTTAAAAGGAAAGAAGGACATGATATCACAAGGCATGTCAGTGGAAAATTATGAATTTGATGATAAAGGCTACTTAAGAAAGAAAGGGAAACTCTGCATACCCAATGTAGAAGAACTGAAGCAAGAGGTTATGGATGAGCATCACAAGACAAAGTACACTATACATCCAGGTGGTACAAAAATGTACCATGATCTTAAAAGAAACTATTAGTGGCCAGGAATGAAAGGGGCAGTGGCAAGATATGTGGCAAAGTGTTTAACATGTCAACAAGTCAAGGCAGATTATCAAAGACCTTCAGGCCTACTACAACCTCTGGAAGTGCCTACCTGGAAATGGGAAAGCATTTCAATGGATTTTGTGGATGGTTTGCCAAGAACAAGAAGAGGCAATGATAGTATTTGGGTTGTGGTTGATAGACTCACAAAAACAGCTCACTTCATTCCAGTGAATTCAAATAGAAATGCTCACAAATTAGCTCAATTATTTGTGAAGGAGATAATGAGATTACATGGAATCCCCAAGACTATCATTAGTGATAGAGATACCTTGTTTAACTCAAGGTTCTGGGGTAGCTTTCAAGAGGCTATGGGGACAGAATTAAGCTTGAGCACAGCTTACCACCCACAAACAGATGGGCAAACTGAGATTGTTAACAAGATTTTAGAGGATTTGCTTAGAGCATGTATACTTGATTTTGGAGGCAACTGGGAAGATCATCTCTATTTAGCTGAATTTGCTTATAACAATAGCTATCAGTCCACTATAAGTATGGCTCCATTTGAGGCTTTGTATGGGAAGCCTTGTGTATCTCCTGTATGCTGGATGGAGGCAGGTGAAAGAGTGTTGCTTGGACCAGAACATGTGAAAGAGACCTCTGCAAGGATTAAACTTGTAAGGCAGAGAATGAGAGCAGCACAAGAGAGATAAAAAGCCTATGCAGATAAAGGGAGAAGGCCAGTGGAATTTGAAGTGGGAAATTATGTATTTCTCAAAGTTTCACCAATGAGAAAAATATTGAGGTTTGGCAAGGCAGGAAAATTGTCACCAAGATATATAGGGCCATATGAAATTATTCAAAGAGTAGGAACTTTGGCTTATAAGTTGAAATTGCCAGAGGAATTGAGTAATATACATGATGTATTTCATGTATCTCAATTAAGAAAATGGGTGCATGATAAGGAGACCATTCTGGAATCTCCTACACAAGTTGAAATTCAAGAAAATCTGGTTTATAAGAAGGAACCAGTGGGTATTGTGGCTAGAGAAGAAAATAAATTGAGAAATAAAATAATTAAATTGGTTAAAATCCAGTGGAGTTTAGATGAGAATGATTGCACATGGGAGACTGAAGATAGGATGAAGGATAAATATCCTAATCTATTTTCTGCTTAAAGGGATGCTTAAAATTATGATAAACTTAAACATTACTTATGTATGTTTGATTAGTTTTGAATGCATGAGTTTCTGAAATTTCTGAAATGAAATTATGCTTTGTATACATTTCGATGGAAATGTATGAGAAAAATAATTGTGGGACATAATTCCTTTTAGGAGGAGAGTATGTGAAGACCCAAATTATTGAGATGAAAATGATTTTATCAAAATCAGTTAATGGAAAATATTCAAAGAATAAAATAGTCTGAAAATAAATATCAAGAATGAGTGAAATAAATAAGGAAGAGGATAGTTGTTTTCAGTAAATAATAATGAGAAGAAAATAACTAAGTATGAATGAGTTTTATATTCACATATCTCATATATATATATATATATTGTATATAAGTAGCCAGAGGAGTATAGAGTGATAAAATAAACTCTTATGATGATTAAAATATATATAAATCAGTTTAGTATTATATATGTATAAATACATTTTAAAATCAAGAGAAAACAAATGGTTTGAAACAATAGCAAGGAATTAATTGATAAAAAGATATATAGGTGAACATTACAGATTTGTCTTAAGAAAATAAATAATGTAGATAAGTCACAGGAAAATAGTGTGTGTGTGAAACATGCAAATGGCATGTACACAGAAAAAGAAGAAAAGCAACTGTAATACCCGAAATGGAATCAAAAAGAAAATGGCATATTTAGCCATAAACACATATACTGAATTCTCTTATTTGTGTGGGGATAAAATGGGTTTTTCACTCCACTAAAACCCTAGCTAAATGTTTTAAAAATCAAAGGATAAGCAGTAGTTTATTTTTGAAAACAGAAAGATATTTTAGAAAATAAAAAGAAGAGCAAACTCACACTGTTTTCAAGTTAGAGCATTCTCGGGGAAAGAAGAAGGAAGGTGAGTAATTAATCATCTTATGAGATTTAAGGCATTAAGACCCAAGTTAAGGGCAGCCATATTACTTTTATAAAACCATATCATGTTTTTGTTTAATTTTATTCTATGAATAAATAAATGTTGATTATGGTTGGTGTTTTGGCTGAGTCTTTGGTTGATGTTTTGATCTGTTTTGATTGTTTTGATTAATGCTTTGAAAAGACAAACACCCTGATCACAGAAATGGATTCTGTAACTTATAATCTAGTTTTTATATGGAGATGATTTAAATATTTTTACTGAGAAATATGGTATTAATGAAGAATGAAGTAGGCAGTGTGAATAAGGGGATTCATGCTTATGTCTAGTTCATTTTAAAAATGATATGAACAATGCAATATTATATATATATGTGCTAATTTGTTCAAATCACAAGTTAATATGTTTTTATGGGTTTTTCTCAAAAAAAAACCATACCCTATGTTCACAGTAAAATAAATGTAATGTTTTATATGACTTCACCAGATTTATGTAAGAAATGTGAATATTTCTGGAAATAAACATATGCAAGTTTTAGAAAATATGATTGAATAAAAATGACCTTAAAATGGGATATGATGTTTTGCATGAATGCTTTGTATGTCTGGCTGAAATCCCTCAGTGAGTTTAATACTCTTTGATTTATGAAAGGAAGAAAAGAATATAAAGCATTTCAAGAATTAATAAAATTCTCCTGAGAGAAAATGAGAATGGTCTCTAGATTATAAAGCTAATCTAGGAGTAGTGCCTTGATCTATTCATCATTAGGTGGATGATGGGTATGTGCATGACTTGTTTAAGTCCTGTAGGCCTCTGTGTAAAGGGTTAACAGAATTGAGCCCCTTTGCAATGCACACATGGTGTTCAATGGCAAGAGTTAAGACCAAATAAATGATAAATGGGGATTGAGAAATTGAGCTATGGAATTAAGGGAGTTAATCCATAGGAGTATATGTACATATAACTGAATTGTGTTGATGAATGAATGCTTGTGTGCATGTATGTTAGTAAGAGCTTATATATGTATATATACTCAGATTTTAGTATGAATTTAAATAAGCATCAAACATATGAATCTCTGCACAGTATTTAGTAATTACAAGTTATTTATAATCTATGATTTCACTCACACCAGAATATATTTTCTGACCCTATTTGTTGCCTTTGCAATCTTTGGGGTGTCTCATTTTCATTGAGGCAGTTCAAAGTGTTGCTGCAGAGAAAGATGCTTGAGTAGCTTGCTTGTATGGATGTTTGAAGAACTTGCTGGTTTAAAAATGCTTTAGAGAAGTAGAAGTTTAATTGTAATAAATAATCTAGGCAAACTCTCTTATGTCTTGTGTATTTCCAGGATTGATACTTGCTTTGTTTTCTTGAAAAGAACATGTAAAGAAAAAAAAAACTTAAGTATTATATGTGCTTGTGAGTTGTTGATTTAAGTAGCAGACTTTGGAAATAATCCAGTGGATTATAATGAAGGAGAACATGCCATATAATCTGATATGTGGATATATTCTCCTTGGCATGTTTGTTATATTTCAGTTATAAAGTTAAAGTTGTTTTTGAATAAATATGTGCCAAAGTATTAAGTAGATGGGTTGAACATGGTCTTGGCTAACCAGTAAGGCTTGTACATCTCTTGTAATTGATACAAGTACATGCAAAAGCTTGAAGTCATAGTCTTCAGATTCCTGAAGCAAACAAGACCATAGTGTAAGCTAATTTGAAATGCAACTAAATCATATGATATGTCTAGAACAAGAGTAGGATTATGATACAATAAAACCTGAAAATCATAAGTATATAAGGATTTAGGAATTGGAATTGGTAAAATCTGGAGCTGACTTCAATATGAAACTGAAGTAGCAAGCCAGAAATAGGGATAGACAATATAGACTCAAACAAGAATGTAGAGTAATTTTGTTAAGCGTTTAAAAATCCAGAACATCACACTTTATATGCTTTTAGCCAGAAATATGCAAAGATCTTTCTAAAATCATATTCAACACTATTTCCAATCTAAATATCAGAATCTGTATGACCTTTAAATTAGTTTACAACTCTATTACTCACATGATCATTACATGCTTTATGAACCTGGATATGTGCATTTTGCTTGACCTGAATTGCTTGTGCATGTTTGTGCATGTTTTGTGCATGTTTATATTTGAATCCTGAATCTAGGCTAGACTAACCAGTGATCCATAGATCAAACCAAGTTTTAATATGTTTTATCATTCTAAAACAACATGTATGAATTCCTGAATCCCAAAGATCAAATACATGGGTTATAAATCCACAAATTAATCAATCTGGTTTATAGAATAATCTGGAAAATGAAAAAGAGAATAATAGATGCTAATACTTGAAAAATGTATTAGTCAATCTTGAGTCATTTTAAGGTGGTAACACTTGAATCATGTATTAGCCAATCTTGAGTCAATAAAAAGATTAAA
The DNA here is from genome assembly GCA_030737815.1 of Allium fistulosum. Taxonomy (NCBI): domain Eukaryota; kingdom Viridiplantae; phylum Streptophyta; class Magnoliopsida; order Asparagales; family Amaryllidaceae; genus Allium; species Allium fistulosum. Next base: position 909,356,030 of record CM060903.1, read on the forward strand.
GTGTAGAAATAGCTATGTGTCACAAAACCTCTCAATTATGGAAAATATTGTGTGATTAAATTTCTTTGCTACTTTAACACTTTGATAGGCAAAGAAACATTTATATATCTTCACATATATAAATGATATGACTTGATTTAAATACTGATATTTTTATATTAGTAAATTCTGGATCTTGGGAAATTAATTAAAAGAAATAAAAGAGGCAAGAAAAGAAGTGATCCCTGGTTTAAAAAAAAACTCAACTAAAAATCATTAAAATATAGGTGAAGAAAAGTGGGTCACTTCAGGAATATTGTCTATGACGAACTGAGTATATAGAAGAGTGAATACAAGTAAAGATTGCTAGAGTGCAGAGATCAAGAATATAGTATAGAATTAGAAAGCGTAAGTAAGTGAAGTAAGTTCTGTTCTCTTGATTCTTGATGCTTATATAGTTGTAGATAGGTATCTTGAGTAGTTACATCCATTAATGAATCCTCTAAGGTTGCTTCTGTTGATAGGGAAGAGTTGCAGCAAAGAGAAGCGGAGATGTCCATTCACATGTGGCAGTTGTAGTTTATCTATGAAGTTCGAGTTTGAATTCAGACGTCTGGTCTTTGTTTCAGACGTCTGATACTATATATTTTTGAATATAGTAAAGGATCAGACGTCTGATACTATATATTTTTGAATATAGTAGAGGATCAGACATTTGAGTGCTATTACCAGACGTCTAGTTTAGGTTGTTTGTTGTTTCCAGAGAACTATTTCAGACGTCTGGCTTGTGCACCTAGACGTCTGATATGGTGCATGTCTGTTTTTGTGCATCCTTTCTTTTACTTCCTTGTACCTATCGACTTGTAGTCTCTTGTAGTGTCCTTTGAGCGTCATTCTTGTCTTTCTAGTGTTGTTGTTCTAGCAAGTACCTGTATATAAATATATATGTATATTCGATTTCCATTGTATAGTTGTTGTCTTCGAAACCATAGATTGGATTTCCTAACATTCTCCCCCTTTTTGATGATGACAACTATACAATGTACTTAGATATAATTTTATAAATCTCCCCCTGAATATGTGCTTACCATTATTTCTCCCCCTTTGGCATTATCAAAAAGCATTAATACAGGAACATGTATGATATAATCAATAATCATATTATCATGAATAGACGAGAGATAAATAATTATGCATAAGTAACAAGCCAAAAGGCATTTTATAACCATTAAACATAGTGAGTGATTACATGCATATTTCATTATAATACAAAAGATGGAACCTATTAAAAATCTAAGGATTTTTGGGGGAAGTTTTGGCTTGATCATCTTCTTTATCTTCATTTTTGGAAGAACTAGCTTGTTTTGTAGGAGATATTGGGGTATGTTCTAGAGGTTCTTTTTTCTCTTCAAAAAGTTTGGAATGTTTTGAAGGAGGAGGAGAAGGCATTGGAGTTGGCCAATCTTCCGAAGGTGGTGTAGGGCCACAAACTCATTGGAGAACCTCTTTTAGAACAGATAATGTTGTTGAAAGCGATGTTTCAACTGTTGCCTAGGCGAGTAGCAAATGTTGTTTCGAAGCTATCGATTCGCTTAGCTAATAACTTTTGATTTCTTGATAAGATAAGTTGATTTTGGAGTGTTAAATCTCGAATGCTTTCATTTGGATTAGTTTCAGTGCGAGTCTCCAAAATGTCGCCTTGGCCTGGATAGTCAAAAGGTACAGGAGGAGGAGGAGTGTGTTCGTGATGTTGTTCTTCCTCTTGTGATGGTTGTGGTGGTTGTTGTTGAGGCGTAGCTTGTCTAGCTTGTTGATGACACTACGTCCATTCTTCAAATGAAATAAAATCCGGGGGATTTTCTGGTAAGTGCATAAGAGAGAAGAATTTTGTGGAGGCGTACTTGGGGGCAATCTCCTCAAAAGTCGATAAATATGATGGAATGTTGTGGGCTTGCAAAAGGCGCATGATGTAGGTAGGGTAAATGATTGATGGACGTGATCGAGTCCGATAATGTTTAAGCTCGTCAAATATGAATTTCGCCCAATTTACCCTTGTACCACTAAAGATAGCATATAGAGCTTTGTGCTCTAATTCTGTTATTTTCTCATGGCTGCCAACTCGAGGAATGATTGTGTTGATTATCATCCTAGTGAGTAGTCTTGCCTTAGGTCGTAAGTATTTTGAAGCAAATCGTGGCATTTCATCTTCCCAGATTTGATGGGTAACATTATCTCTTGGTTTGAGGCACATATCCGGGATGTTATACAAATCTTCTCCGGAGTCGGAACAACCTAGAGTACGGCCTATAATTCCCGGAGTTAGTCGAATAGTGTTGCCGTAAACACTCGACCAAAGCCAATTATCATCATTATCTATATTCCATACGGGCGTGTTATCTAGATTAGCATAGAAAAGAAATATTGCAAGCTGATCGATTTGGACATTATTCGAATTGAAAGAAATTAGCCTTTGTAACCCAGCATTTTCACACATCTCATCCAAATCGTACATAGGGAATTTAAGAAAATTATAGAATAATGTTCAAATGAAATGTTCAAGATCATGCGTTCATAACAATGTTCATAGGAAAATAAACTTCTGAAACTTTTCAATTATGCCTTCGCAGTCCTCCCTAACATAGCTAGCATCCTTCATAGAATCAACGTCCATATCGTTTTCTTCCCATTCTTCTCTAACATAACTTACATTCTCGATAGACACACCTATCTCTAATTCATGAAAGCTTCGTGGTAGTGCCTTTAATGCAATATACCAATTAGAAGAATCATTTTCTCTTGAATAATTGATTCATTTTGCTTGAGATGCAATGATATATGATGTCTTGAAAATGAAGCTTGACTTTAATGTATATTAACAAGAGTAAACTCATCTTCAATTTTCACTCTATTTCCATTGTTTGTCCAATTGCACTTAAAATTGGAAATATAAAAGATTTGATAGTCTAATAAAATTATGTTAGTTAAAATTCCATAGTATGTGACCATATCAACTACTTGAGAAATATCTTATGCACTTGCTCTACATATGGTAGTCGCATCATAAGTCATCCTGCAATTTTGAGTTTCTCTTTCAGCATTTTCTGTGTGAAAATGTTGCCCAATTATAATATATCCTTTGTAGGATAAGGCATTGCTGTTTGGACGCAATCCATTTTAATAATTTATCATGGTCCTTTGATTCAATAGATATCTGGAAAAAAATCAATGTATTTAACATAGATTTTGAAAGTAATATTATGAAGCTAGTGAAACCTTCCTTTTAATCCAATCGGGGAAGTTTTTTGTATGATTGTTCAAAGCAATGTCACTTTTTCATATGTTTATTTGAATTTTCCGATTCCTTCACATGCAAACTAGCACAAAACAAATGATTCTAAGTTATACATGCAGTTACATATGTCAAAACAATGAAAATAGAATGTAATATCTACTTACTTTAAAAATGATTCCACTATGGTCATATTTATTAGGACAAGTAAATAAGCACTTTCTTTCCTATTAGATGACTATGTAATTGTCTCAAACTTTGAAGACGTCCTTCGACCATTGCATAGTTTTTATAATCATCATTTCGACTTGTTTCTCCCCTATTTATGATGATTTTTTTTAAATTTGATCAAAAAATCTCATGGATTCTTTTACTAGATAGAATTTTGCAATACACCCCTCAGCCCATGCATAGTTCCTTACTTGATCTTTGAGCGTCTTCACATACATTTCAAAGGGATAGATCCAATGAATATGGACTGATCCACGTAATCGTGCTTCTCTTCCAAGATGAATTATTAAATGTATCATTATATTAAAAAAGAAAGTGGAAAATATCTTTCAAGATTGCATAGAATTATAACGACCTTATCATCAAGTTGCTGCAGCTTTTCTTTATCAAGGACACGTTGACTTAGTTTATTGATACCAAACATAAATAGATTATTGTTTTTATTGGCTTCTTTGGCAGCAATCCTCTTATTGTAACCGACAACATTTGTTGCACTAAAACATGATGGTCATGAGACTTAAAACCACTGAATTTGCAATTATCCAATGATATACTTATTAGGATAGTTTTACACAAATGACTGTAAATCAACCCAAATAAACGCGGAAATAATAAGATCGTGTTGTAGTGGGTAAAACAAACAGCGACAGGAGAATACAAAACATCAAATCACGGAACAAAGTAAATAGAGAGTTTACACATGGATTTATAGTAATTCCACTATCGCGAGATAGCGTACATCCACTTTGGGGAGATGAGATTTCATTACTTTTTAAGAAAAAAGAAATTTACAATATTGATAATGGAGGCTAAGAAAAAGAATAAGAAATACAACTTGAAGTAATTGATGTGGACCAAAATTAGAAGTAGACGTACTTTGCATTCGTGAAGCCAAAATTAGGTTTATCGTGTCTAAGAATTCCATCAACACATGTAAAATAAGACCACACACATATACATTTACATATACATATACATATATATTAGATTATTTCATCAATCTAGAGTACAATGTCCCTTCGTGTATAATGGTTAAAATAAACACTACACCATCAAATGAGTATATAGAAACTGAAATTTTAATATTAATTGAAATTATAACATATATATATAGGTTTTTAGATGAAAAAAACTCAATAAATAGATTTATAATTACAAAGAACATATTATAAAATTATTTAAGCATGTTATTTATAAGTTATAAAGATCAATGCATATATTTATTAATTAAGTATTATGACCTAACTTTTGATATACGATCCCCAAGTAAAGTATATCAAAGCGTACATGTTTAGTATTTATGTTGATTTGACGAATTTAGCATATCCGTTTCAATGGAATGTTACTTCATATTAAGGATCATTTTCAACTAGAAATTTGTCATAGTATGCCATCATGTCATATAGCTTTCTTCAATTAGAAAACTACAAATTTTTTGTATGATAAATTCAAATCGAAATTAACAAAATGACTAAAAGTTCTAATCATAATTATAGACTCGCGATTTATAACACAAAAAATCCATTGGCTCTCATTTGTAGAAACTAAATTCTAAATCACAGAATAGATGTTGATAAATTGGATAAATTAAACATCTAGTTCATCATATTCATCTAATTTGGCGATGATATGTGAAAACAAGATATCGTGAAAGAAATTTGAAAATGTTGGTTTGAGAAATAGAATTATGAATGAAACAAAAAAGATGCTAGCGGCTAATATATTTCAACTTGAACAAACTATATCATAATAGATTTTTGCAAACGAGTGAATGGTGATCAGTAATGTAAACAATTCAATTTAAACTACCAAAAAGAGATTAAATTAGCATCAAAGCCCGCCCCATTCAAAATCATATCATATATTCTCTTCGTTGTTCTATTTTTTTATTATGACAACACAAGTTATCTTTAAACTTTAGATACAAATCATGTACATGAAACCTAATACTTTAAAACAATTTGTTAATATAATGTTTTAATTCAAATTCTTAATAAGTTAAGCATTTACATTTTTTGATGACTAAACAAGAAATTTAAATTGCATGTTATCAATATTTTATTTTATGTACATATAATTAATTCTACATGTCTTAATTCCCTTCGGCAGTTTACTGGTCTACCGGGTCCTTTTAAGTATATTCAAAACTAATTCTACACATATGAACCACATATACTCAAATTTGATACGTGAAAACTAATACTTCAAAAAAATTCATAGTTTTGATGTTCCAAGATCAGATCCTTAATAGGCTAACCATTTTACAATGTTACATGACTAAGCAAGCAATGTCAACTGCACATTCTCCATGCTTTATTATATATATATATAATTTTAGACATATTAACCATTAACTACTAAGATGTTATATATGTCAAGATTACATTATCGTGTTCTATGCATTAGCATACTCATTTCAAATATATTTAGTTTATATCGACTACTTCTCCAATTAGGTTGCAACCCCTACGCATTTATTAGATCATGTAACAAATATAAATTGAAGATGATATCTAAATTGCAGCAATCACTTTAAAAGTAAAGTTACTCAAACCATTTCAATATCCTGAATGATCAATATTGATAGCAAAAGAATTCTTCAACACTCAATTGATAAAACTCCATCTATATCTACATAAAGAACTTGAAAGTCAAAAAGAGCGCAGGAAAATGATAATAAGGGGTACTAAAAATATTATATGTTGAAAATACTTGTTGTAGTTAAATATCATCCACTAAACATGTAAATATAGTTTGGTATAGAAACAATATGTGTATTCATAAGAAACTATTTTGATTATATATAATATATGAATACATATTTCTATAGTTTATACATAAACAATGAAGGTATAGCCTAGTCACGTCTAAAAACCAATTAAAGCATGTAACACAATCGTTTACACTAACAAAAAGTTCATTACACATACAACGAAACTAAACTATCAACTATTGTTCATATTCAAAATTTAATTTGTTGCCATATAGTTAGTATGAAAAAACATGTATGAAATTAGGCTTTCAGTGATTACTAAAAGCCCTTCATTAATTGAATTAAAGTAGAGTGATTATTGAATTTATGTATAAAAACATCTGCAATCGAGCTAATTACTTGAAACTAAATTTACTTTGAAACTTTGAGGACGAAGGCTACCAGCTTCTAGTGATGAAGGCTGCCCATTTGCTTCCATCAACGAGCCAATCGACTGCAATAGGGACTGAGGGAAACAGTAATGAAGGCTTTTGATTTGCTCCTATTGATGAGCCAATCGACTGTAATGAGGACGAAGGCAAATGGCGATGAAGGCTACCGACGGTGAATATTTTGTAATTAAATTTCCTCTAGATTGAAATTTTTTGAGTTGTTTGTTTGGATCGGGGAATCAAAATTTTAGAGAAGCTTTTTTTTCCTAAAAAGTACTTATAAATGGAGGGAGGGAAAGTGAAATTTAGCGCCTTTAATCTCACACAACGCACAATGTTAGGGTTAAGAAATTTACAACCTAATTGTTAATTGTGACAGCAAGCATTCAAAAACGTTGTTCCATTTTGTGCTAAGAAAACAAAATTTTCTTGTTGTGTATCTTCAAGTTTTGGAGAGATTCGTTTAGATTTTCACTCGTTTTCTCATTGTAAATGCTCTTTGTCATATCCTTTTTCAAGAATTTTTTTTAGAAATTAATGGTTGTGTTTAGGAAGAAGATGAATGAATTATTCTGGTCTACAAAGATGTTTTTATAGTGTTAAATTCAGCTTCAAACTTATTTCCACCATTCAACATAACTAAATTTTATTTTAAAATTTAAAGCTGAATTTACCATTGTATATGTTAACATATGCCATTATTGTATGTCGACATATGGTCCTTGACTGATATGTCGACATGTACATCCAATGTATGTTGACATGTGTCTATTTGCTATCTTTCTTCTTATTCAATTTTTATCTATTACTTTTAAAATAAATATTTATTTATTTATTCTATATTTACGAAGAGTTATAGTAAGTTTGATTTATATTTTCATAAATAAAAACTTAATAATTCCATTAATAATAAGTACTTAACTGTATAAGGTTAAGAAAACAAAGATATAAGATGCAACAAAAATAAACTAAATAGATAACATAGTAAATGTAAGAAGGTGAGGATGATAATGGAATCCTAAGCTTCCTTGCAATCTTTCCAAAGAACTTGTTGATTATGCTTGAAAGTTTTGAAAACTTTTTACTCATCGATCTTTTAGGCTTCCTTTTGTATCGAGAAGCTTTCTTGGTTCTTGATAAAATCAATGTATGTCGACCGATTTTCCATTTCAAAGCTTTCAAGAGACGTGTCAATCTCTTATTTCTTCTACTTCCCCCTCTTCCTCCTCCTAATCCGTCTTCATTTCTTGTGCTTCTTCTTCTTCAATCTCCACTTTCTCTTCTATTGCTTATCACTCTTCTTTTTGGACGAGTGTTTTATATGGTTTAAATTCATAAGGAAAGTGCATGAGGGAAATGTTTTCCTCACTAAAATCTTTTAGATTAGATGTATGGTATATCATAATTTTTAATTAGTTATATTCCACTCCTAAGCTATGTAAACTTTATCTTGTATTAAACTTCCCATGATTATTATATGCCAATTAACATATTGTATATATTTTTGCATACGGCTCCTCGATACATCAAACCGAAGGATAATCTTATATGTTGAAGTACAGACATATCACATGGGAGTGGTCACTCGACTAGCTAAAAATCGAAGGATTAGGCCTTCAAAGAGGCATGAACCATACACCAAGGCAGAGCCTCAAAGCCGAAGACTCTTTACAAAACTATCACGATCAACAACTTAATTGACCCAAAGTAGATACAACACATGTAGATTACCACATCCAGAAACTAGATTTAAGATGTAGGTCGACAACCCATGTTAATTGGTAAACAACCCAGATACCGACTCGTGTTCCGACCTCAGCCCTATAAATAGGCCAAGTCATCCATCTAAGAAGAAAGCATTCCACCAATGGCAGCATAATAAGACGTCTATAAATAAGCATTGATCCTAATGCATCAAGGTTCTCTGGGCACCTTCATATTTTTAGATACTAAGAAAATTGTACTTTCCTACATTGGAGCTTATACCAAAAACTCATTAATGGAGGATTTAGCATTGTAACAACCTCTTGGCCCAATATAGAACTCAAAAGAAGGAAAGAACAAAGGACGTAGGGATTTTAGCTTGAACCACTATTACTCTTAGTGTTTTTACTTATAGTACTTTTGTTTTTATTTTTATTTACTGCACTTAGTTTTTGTTTAGTCTAATACCTTTGGTACATATTCTTAATAATTCAAATTAACTTCCACCATGATAGAGTTAGGGATATGCCCTAGATGAAATTATGTAATTTGTTACATATATCTAACTCGATAACCATCTTGTTTGTAATAAAAATCTTTGATTTCTACAATATACTTTTCGGAAAATAATATGAAAGACAAAATTTATTAATTTTTTAGCTTCAAGGACATGCTCTCAAATTTCTAGTTAGAAGGACAAACTTTTCAATATAATATAGCAGAAGGACAATTTATTAGCATCATGGACAGTGCTACTGTGTAGATCCGTTTTATGAACTGCAATAGCAGTTTTGAAATATTTAACATTTTTTATTTAGTATTATTTTTATGATTTGTAATATCATTTTGTAGGTGCAATGTGTAATCTTAGACTACAATGCTATTTTGTAGTAGCATTTTACGAGTTGTAATAATATTTTTTATTGAATAAAATAAGAATAAAATAATACTATATAGTATCAGTTTTGTTCACTGTTTTTTGTTGTATTTTACTTGTAATGAAAATTACAATTATAGTATCATTTTATTTTATTTTTTGATACTTATTATGCTTGTACTAGCAGTCTCTGAATTGTAGTTGTTTTATTGAATTGTAGTAGCAGTTTATACATATTTGTTGATGCAGATCAACAAAATTAGTATTTATGAATTCTAATAGTAGTTTTATAAATTATAGTATGAGTTATTATAGCAGTTTATGAATTTTAATAGCAGTTTTTGAACAAATGTACCATTTTATAGATGAAGCATGCATTTATTATGTTTGTAGTAGCAGTTTATGAATTTAGTTTTTTTTGAAGGCAAATTCTATTTCAACACGGATAATTACATAGTAGCCTCCCCTAAAATAAATAAAATTTTAAAGAGTAAAATACCCTTAGAAAGCTGCGTACTTTCTTTCTTCTCAATTCCATTATCTTCTTACCTCAGTTTCTTACTGTCTAAACCACCGCTTCTTCAAAACCCTAGTTTCTAAATCAGTGAAGAAAATTTTAATTTTTCACTACTAAGTTATTTTTTGGCTTACAGACTTTTTTAATTGTAGTTCTGAAGAAAATATGAATTGGGTTTCTAAATCAATGAAGAAAAAGTTCAATTTTTCACTACTAAGTTATCTTTTGGGTTTACAGACTTTACTAAGAAAAAATTCAAATATTCACAACTAAGTTTCTAAATCAGTGAAAAAAAATTATAACCCTAGTTTCTAAATCAGCGAAGAAAAAATTCAATTTTTCACGTTTTGCTTGATGGGAAGGTTAGTTCTGAAAATGGTAGAGGGTTACTAAGTTATTTTTTGGGTTTACAGACTTTTTTAATTTTTGGGGGGGCTACTAAGTAAATAATCAGGTGGAAATAGAATTTGCCTTTTTTGAATTATAGTACCAGTTTATACACATTTAATAGTATTTAAGAATTATAGTAGCAGTTTTATACACATTTTATGTTTTTGATAGTAGCGGTAAATGATATTGTATACACATTTTGATAGTAGCAGTTTTATACACATTTTATGTTTTTCGATAGTAGTAGTAAATGATACTATATACACATTTTGATAGTAGCAGTTTTATACACATTTTTATAGTAGCAATTTTATAAACATTTGATAGTAGCAGTTTTTTGATGCTAGGATATATATTTGATAGTAGCAATTTTATACATATTTGATCGTAGTAGATTTTTGATAATATACATTTGATAGTAGCAGTTTTATACACATTTGATAGTAGCAATTTTTGATAGTAGATATACATTTGATAGTAGCGGTTTTATACATATTTGATAGTAGCAGTTTTATACACATTTGGTAATAGCAGTTTTTGATATTAGATATACATTTGATAGTAGCAGTTTTTTGATAGTAGATATACATTTGATAGTAGCAGTTTTATACATATTTGATACTAACAGTTTTTTAACAGTACATATAAATGATAATGTGCTGTATTAGTTTTTTTATTAAAAAATTAACGATGCACCTTTTCTTTATGTACAGTAGGATATGTATTGATAGTGATTATGAAGGAGTAAATTTAAATTAGAAAAGTAGAAATATATGTATATTTATATTTTAGCTTATAATGACATGAATGATACTACCTAGTATCATTTTATTTAATAAAAGAAAACCAATACTACATAGTAGCAGTGTCGAAGCTGCTACTGAAATTTCAGATTTTGACGATTATGGTGGTGTTGGGAGCGGTGGAAAGGCTGGTGGTGCAGGTGATGGCGGTGAGTGGTGGTACGAGGAATGTTGGTTGGTAATTTTGGTGGTTTTTCCTTATGTCTAATTTTGAAGAATTTTTGTCTTTATGGCTAATATAAGGAGGTTGTGTCCTTAAATTCCCTTATGGGATCTTCAATAGTCCATTAACGTCTTATTCATTTAGAATTTTTCTAAATTTTATTTAAATAGAGTTAATATTTTATTTTATTTCTTAAGTAAAGTTTTAATTTAGTTTAGTGTGCATTATATTTTGTATATATTCTCATATATACATATGTGTGTTCGTGCACGTGCAACATAATAATATGTGCATGATTTAACATGCCCTTGTATAGATGTTGGGATTTACATTGCAACAGACATGTTAGCCCCTCTTGTATTCGATTCACTATCTAAATTTGTGTGTGTATGCATCAAAATATTATATAATCCATGTATATAAGTATACATAAGTAAATACATGTGTATCCATTTCTACTGAAGTTAAAATAATAAATGTGAACAATTTGGTAAAACATTTAAAAACTATGTTTATATACACACACGCACACACATAAAACCATATTATAAAATTAATTAAGTATTAGGTTAAAGAGAAGAATAAATGAAAATGAGACGACAATCTCTCAAAGGAGTAATTGAATGTAGACATTAATATGTGATTAATACCAATAATCATAGCCTTTTCATCTCCTTGTAGTCAAGATAACATTATTTTTTAAAATTAATTCTTCGCTTTATCATACATGTATATATGTATATTTAAGTTATCATACATACATACATACATACATACATACATACACATATATATATATATATAAGTGTGTACATGTAAATAATAATTATAAAATTTATATTTAAATATTTACTTACTTATGCTCGCTGTTTGGAATGAAATTCTACTGAAAATGAAAGGGTTAAGTCATGATAAAGAAGAAGAATTAATGCTCTAATTAATATGGTCATTAATCTCCTTTTATACCACCATTTCATTTCAAAATTCAAAAGAAAAAACCCCTTCATTTGCTTCTTTCGAGTCTAGAAATGCATAATATAATTTTCATAAAGTTTATACCAATTTATTATTATACATATATTCATATATTTATGATCAATTTAAGTTGAATAATCAATTATATATTAATATAATAAATTATATCTATATATATTAAATAAAATATATTTTTGATTGTATGTTTTACATAAATTTATGAATTTTAGATTATGTAATATATGATTTATAACTTTTAAAAACAATTACTAGTTTACCGAAATTAGTAATAATAATAGGTTGTTATAAAAATATAATAAAATTTGCTGGTCGTGAGCATTACCATAACAAACATTCCTAAAATGAATTTATTTATAATATATATACATATCTCTTGGAAAATGGCGATTCCTCTTTTTGAAAAATGGCGATTAGTGAAAAACTAATCAAGGCATCTTTCTCTCTTCGTTCCTCCTTCTTGTAGATTCCGAACTTCCATCCTTGCTCCATCTTCCAACAATCGCACTCAGTTAGTTTTGCTGCAGATTCGACTTCGTATTTAGAGCTCGCTCATCATTAGCATTCATGTTCTAAGGTCCGATTTTTGCTCCAGTAATGTTCGTGCTTAATTTCGTGTGCTTTCCTCCATTGCCCGCGGCTGGTGTCGATCGGTCTCAAGGGCTTGGCTCTCGTTTTAGATCTAGGTCGTCTGCCCCCGTTGGTGCTGGCATCGCCTATTCGTTTTTGAATTTAGGGTTGGCGTTGTTCCGCCAATCGCTGTGAGCCTCCTTAGTTTGGCTGCTAGTGGTTTCGGTTCTAGCTACGCTTTAGTTCAAGTAGGTGGTTCCAGGCCTTTGGCTCCGACCCAGACCTCTGCCTCTACTCAAACAAATATGGTAACCTCTGAACCCCCTTTAGCTGTTGATGTTAATATCTCTTATCCCATTGGTAATATCCTGCCTCCCAAGCCAGTTGATAGTTCGTCCTCTTTGTTTAAGAGAAGCCTGGGAATACTGGTGCTTATGCTCCCAAACAATATGACGTTGATTTTTGGAAAATCCTGCCTCGCCTCCTAAGGAGGTCATTGATGCCGGTATGACTTTTTTAAAGGACTATTTAGTTGGTTTCTTTTTAGATATGGCACCTCATTACTCTATTGTGAAAAAACAAGTCCTTGGTTTGTTGAAATTGCATGCATTGGTGTTAGTTAGTGTGATAATTCGATGTGCTTTTTTAAAATTTCCGATCCTTGGAAAAGATCTCGTGTTTTGGAAATGGGCCCTATGATTATTGAAGGTAAGGTGTTTACTACAACTTAGTGGAATCCATCCGCAGACTTCGCTCGAGAGCAATTTTTATCAATCCCCATCCGGGCTCATATCTCTAATATCCCCTCATTTTTTCAATCGTTGGGGGGGATAAATTGGGTTGCTAATCATATTGGCCAGGTTATTTGCTTTGACGTATCCCTGAGCATAGACAGCTTATTCATTTCGCTGAGGCCTTGATCAAAATTACCCCATTTAGACAATTACCTACTTGTATTTCGGTTTCCTTAGCCGGGGATAGGGTTACTTTCAAAGCAGTGGAGGTCGTCTATTTGTGACCACTGTCATTCTTTTGGTCATATTACTACTTCTTGCCTTCTAGGCACCACAGTGCCTGATGAGCTTCCTCCGAAGATTCCCCTTCCAAAGGCTCTGTCTAGGCACTGGCAGATCAAGACTCCTATCATCCCCCTCGGCATCCTTGTTGCCCAGTCCCGCCCGTCTTTACCTACCCTTCCCTCTATCCCCCTTGGTGACCCTCCCCCGGTCTTACCTTTGACTTCTCCTCCCTTTGCGTCGGCTCTAACCCTCTTATCCTTCCAGCTTCTCCTCCACCTGGTCCTTCTTTTCTCAACCCCCAAGCCGATCATGTCCCTCCATGTGATTCCCTTATCACTACTCTTAAGAAGAAATTTATTCATGTTATCATTTATGATCCTCCGAGTGCGAAAGGCATTGCCCAGGGGCTATGTGATAAATTGGCTGAAGGTACACAACTAATTTGGAACAATAGGGCTGGGAGATAGTCTCACAAGGAAACTGGTTTGTGCTACCACGTAAATTGGAAGATGTTCTCTATATGGATTTCTGACGATAAGAAGGATGAGCATGAATTATACTATTAGCCGATGGATGACGAGCTTGTGCTATGCAATGATGGTGAATTTGGTGCAAACAACGAAGAGATCATTGCTGCACTTGATTAGGATCGGAAATTTATTTTCATGTCGTATAATCCTAGATACTGCCCTGAACTTCTTGGTTGGTTCCTTCGTTGTGCTGGGGTTTAGTTATGTTCTCTCTCTAATTATTTTGACTGTTTTTTCTAATATTGTTAGGTTGCAAGGCTGATGTTTATTGTTGTGCTTGTGCATAGTCAGTTTGTTGGACTTCTTTGATTACTTTAGCTAGCTAGCTAGCTAGGCTTGTTGGCAGTTTGTATAGTTGTTGTGGTGCCTCTGCCAAACGCCTGTCTTTTATTATTTGGACAATGGGTGGTCCACCTTAAAACCATTGAGCTATCGGCCAAGCCTTGTTGGTCGAATACTTATACCAATATATATCTAGTATGTCTGTATGATCCTCGGATCGTACAAGCTTTTATTCAAATACATACGTACATACATGTTTCTTTTATAGATGCAACTATACACACATTTGTGACAGCATTTCGATATACAAGATTCGTGGTATAATCTAACATCCTATAATATAACATATAAATATGAAATAAAAAAATTAAAACATAGATTCACCTTTCACCAAATCCTTTGCGTATATATTGAAATGTTGAATTGATCTCCTTGAATCAGCTCACAAATTAAAAGATGCTAGCTCATGAATTGTTGACCACGGACTATTGAATAATATTGAATTTGATGTATTATGAACTTAGGAATATTTATATTGTTTTTAGGAAGCCATGGATGAAATTTTATGTTCTTGAAATGTGGTTTTGAAATGAAATGGTTGAGTTTTATCAAAGAAAAGAGAGTTAATGTTGTGATTAACACCCTAGTAACTTGCATAACCTTTTCATTTCTAAACTAAAAGAAAACCCCTCTATTGTCCCATACCACGGCTAGCCACACCTAAGGAAACCAAAGCTAGCTTACATGAGCTTTTCCATGAACCTTGAACATATTTAAGTCCACACAAAAAATTCTTGCATGTAAATCCAATTTAAACGCGTACTGATATCATATATCTTTTAGTATATTTATAACTATTGTAAATACATCGTTTAATCATGTTCAATACATCAAATAAAATTTTATAGCTAATACTTCAAAAATATTAGTTAATTTAATTAATTTATAATGATTATAAATTAATTAAACCGGGTAGTCAAAGGAATATTCAACGTTTCGATTGTGCGAATCTTAGGTGTAAATTTGGTCACCGACTAATATCGAACAATTCGAATATTAACATTCACATGTTACTTGAAAGGTGGTGTGACATTTTGGCCAAATTTATAGCTTATTTGGTTTTGGTAAAATCTAATTTTACTTTTTTAAGCGTTACCCAGTAGTGATGATTATTTATACTAGCTCTTTTCGTCAAAACTGTATCGTTTTGGACTTATGGAATTTGGTAATGGTCAACATTCCAATATCATTCTTATTCAACTATATAGTCTAAACACAAAGTCCATGGTCTAACAATAATAGTTATTATTAACCGAACTACTCTGGCCAGAGATTTTGGCTTTGAGATGACTTCGGTTGACCATGGTACTAACCCATTATAATTGAGGAGAAGAATCCTCTCTTGAATAGTGTTTCACTTCCAATACTTCCACTCAATCCAACTATAGTTGTTCGATGGATGTCATGCCACAATTTAGCTATAATCAAATTGGGGCTTTCATAATAAAGACCAATAGTATTCTTAAGTTAAGAGAACCGTGTAAATTAGTCACTTCGATATCTTTTGCTTGACCTTAGTTATATTAACCAATAGAAAATTATCGAGTGAATCATTCTATAATTATCCACTAACTATCAGTATGTAACCCCTTGGTGCCCACAACAGCCATGAGTAACAGAATGCCAACATTTGGATAGCATTACGCACTCTCAATGGATGCATCAATGTCTAGTCTCGATACATCTTAATTGAGAATATTTAAAGTAATGTGCTTATCATATTGTGATATAATACCCACGATGACAACTATTTGTAATTGCTATCATAAACACACCATTTATGGACTTTCTGACATATATACTTAAATTAACTAATTAATTATTTATAACATTTTATTAACAAGTATATAATAATTAGGAAACACCTTTTATTTTGAACAAGCTTGATTATCGAGTTAGATTCATGTAACAAATCACATAATTGCCCCTATGGCATACCCCTAAAATCTTCCACTTGAACTTCGGGTCAATTATGGAATCTTATTCCAACTTCTCCAATCCGTTTCTTCAAAATTAATCAGGTCGGTCTCTTGGTAAATGGCTATGCTATTATGTTTCAATTATTTATTACATCAATCAACTCTCTCCGATGCTGATAAACTACCTTTATCATGTGGAACAATTCAGAGGATGTCACTCGACCTCCGGTGAGCTCTAAGTTCTATTATGAACTATATCACAACATTGCTATCATATAACAATGTTATGAGATTCTCAACATTTGAAATCACCCTCAGCTCAGTTATAAATTTGTGCATTTATTTTGTATATACATTGCTTTTATTATGATGCTATTCAAGGTGATGTACTTGGCCTTTATTTAATCATCCATAATCTTTCATTTGAAACATTTCCAACTTAAAGCTTCTTAACCAAGCTTTGAATATGAATTTTATATTAACATACCATAGTTAATATCACATATGAAGTCTAAGTCCGAATACTCCTTCATAAAGATTTTTTTTGTTTCTATAAACAGTTCTCCTATATTTCATAAATACATGATAATACTCTAAACTAGTGACCCTAATATGGATTTGATATTTGTTTCATGTATCAAATACATAAACAAATCACGATATTGTAGACAACATAACATGTATGATAATTCATATTGCCAGTGCACAAATAATCCATCTTACATGTTTCTTTTTAAACATTTTAATAAGGTGTTTCTGCATATTATCTGGGACATTCCAATGTCCTTTGTACTCACTATAAAAAAACATCATTTGTAAATTCAACGTTGAGTATTAAAACAACTAAAAGCTGATTTTTAATGCAAGTACATCGTTAACAATCAGCAACCTGTTGTTTTCTTATATTTAGAAATATCATCAATGTACCTTCAACGTTCTTTCTTGTGAACACACGCTACCTCTGCATTTTGACTGAAATTAATCTATTTGGTATTTCTATCAAAATACTTGTTCAATTAAGATGCTGGTTGAACGATACTTTTGTATTAGTTCTTAGATCATGTCCAAAACCCACAAACTCAATAACTTTGGTTGTTATGTGCAAACGGTCTAGTCTAAATCTTTCTTTAGAATATTCTATTTCAATACATATGTATCAAAACACAAAGTCATACTTGGTGATAATTTTGTCAGTAAATCTGAATCAACTTGAGCACATCGAATAGCGAATCTTTTATGCTAATTTCAACAATATAATTAGCTCACTATGTTCCAACTGCATTTGTCTTTCTCTTAAAGATACATTTGCGATCGATGGATCATATCTCTTTGGGATGGATCCATTTGAGGTATTGTATGGTAGATTCTTAAGTCGCTAGTTTGTTGGTTAGACACGGAAGATAGGGCCATGTTAGGATCCGATTTGGTAAGAGATGCTATTGAGAAGGAAGAATTGATTCGTGCTAGAATGAAGGCAGGACAATCAAGGCAGGACAATTAAGGCAGAAGAGTTATGTCAACAAGCGAAGAAAAAAGCTTGGCTTCGCAGTAGGCAATTACGAATCCGTGAAGGTTTCTTCGATGAGAGAAGTTATGCGCTATGGGAAAGCAGAAAAATTGGCACCTAGATACGTTGGACTATTTCCCATGACTGAGAGGATCGATAAACTTGTGTATAGACTCGATTGTCAAGCAGTTTGGTGAGGATGCATAATGTTTTTCGTATATTGCATTTGAGGAAGTTTTTGCACGACCAAGATTCGGTAATGGAACCGAAGGCGATAAAGGATTTATTTGTAGAACTTGATTTGACGAAGGTGAGACGACCGAAAGAACTAGTAGGTCGTGATACGAAGGAATTGGGGGACAAAGCTATCAAACTTGTTCGCATCCAATGGAGCGATGATAAGAATGATGTACTTGGGAGGTACAAGATAGGATTAGAAATATCTATCCTGAGTTATTTTAGAAATTCATGCAGGTAGCAGTGTGTTTTATTTCTCTATTGTATGACTAGTAGGGCACTAGTTTATTTAAGTGTGATATGATTGTATGTCAGTAGTTGTACTAATAAATTTATTCTTAATGATTGGTGGTTCACATTATTAGAGTAGTAGTGTAATCTTTTGTACTTGTGTGTACTTATATGATGATGATTATACACTTTTAGGGAGTTAGTGTAAATTTGCCTTCCTTACCAAAATTTTGAGGATGAAATTTTTATAAGGAGAGGAGACTGTAACATTCCATATTTTGAAGGAACCATAATATGGAAAATTAATGTAACTACATTAAATTAATAATATAGAGATATTATTAAATAAATCATTAAAGTGATTTAATTGCAAGAATTGCCTAAGGGAAACTTTATTAATTAAGTGTGGAACATTTTAATTTTTTTTTAAATGGATGCACAAAGGTAAATAGAGCAATTTTGGTTGATCTTGATCAATGATAGAAAATTGTCTTCCTTACTGAAATTTTGAGGGCGAAATTTTGATAAGGAGGGGAGACTGTAACACCCATATTTTAAAGAAACCATAATATGGGAAATTAATGTAATTAAATTAATCTAATAATATAGAGATATAATTAATTAAATCATTAAAGCAATTTAATTGCTAGAATTGCCTAAGGAAAACTTAATTAATTAAGTGTAGGAAACTTTAAAATTTTAATTGAATACGCAAAAGCAATTAGCGCAATTTTGGTTGGTCTTGTCTAATGAAAGAAAATAATTTAAATTGTAATGTGAATGATTTAAGTAAGGGAAATAAGTTAGTAAGGCCCAAACCCGCTAATCCATATTCCTTAGCCCCAACCCTTTATTCCATCTTCATTTCATTTCACTTCATCAAACAAAAAGAAAATAAACTCCCTAAGAACCGAAGCTTGGTCGGCCACCAAATCAAAGGAAGAAGATTTTAAAAGCAAAAGTAAGGGGAAATCAAAACTAATTCAGGACTTCAACTTTTAATCAAGCTCTTTAATCAAGGTGAGTAATATCTTTCTTTAAAATCCCATCCTAACCTATTAGGTTTGGATTTGACTTTTATATGAATGTTTTGATGATGATAAATATGTTTGAATGTTTGAATATTATTTTAGTTATGGTTTAAGATTTAATTAAAGTGAATTAGTTCATTTTTTAGGGCAAAACATGGTCTAATTACATCCAAATAGCATGAAATTTTGATATGCTATGCTTAATGATGAAATAAAGATGGTTTTTTAATTTCATAATTTTTGAAGTTAATATGAATATTTTATGAATTTCCTAAGTTGGAAAAAATGATTAAGTTCGGGTTAATTAATTATTAAAATTAATAAAGTTAATTATTTTGGTCTGAAATTTTTATATGAGGCAAAATATGATAAAAAATATTTTGATGAATTTTTGGAATTTTTCCCATCAATTTTCTATTTTATATAAATTTAGTAAAGAAAAACAATAATTAATTAAAGAAAAATTAATTAATTAATTTTAGTGGTTAACATTTTCTGAAAAGAAACTTAAATGGTAAGGAAATTGCGTATAATAAGATGACAACAAATGAGGTTAGGTAAAAAGAAGATGCTTAAGTGGGTAACAAATCAGATTTTAAACTAATTACAATATTGCCATCTGACCATTGTTGATTAGTAAAACTTAACCCACAAGGCTAAACTTTGCATTGAGTTAATAAAATTTGTGCATAAATGCTAGAATAGAACAGTGGACACCATATGGTGATCCAGCGTTATATTTAGCGAAGGCTATAAATTAAAGGCGACAACACACATAGGCTGGTAACTATATATAATTGCGTACGAAGACTTAGTTTGTGGTAAGTGATGATATGGCATGGAAGTAAATAAAATAGTAGTGATGATTTGAACTAGTGATGATGGCAGCTATATACATTAACTAGTAGTGATGCCTAATAGAAGGCAAAGTAATTAAACGCGAAGACCTGTATACTATTAAATGCGAAGGCATGTATATTATTAAATACAAAAGCCTGCAAACACAAAAATTAAACACGAAGGTAAGGAAATATTTATTCGTGATGGCTTCATATGACGATGGATGCAAATGAAATTAAACATGCAAACGGAATTAAACATGAAGGCAAGAAAATGTTTATACACGATTGAGCAAAAGTATAAGGAAATGGGACACGCTAATATAATAATGTAACAACATGTTAAGGCTCCTTGGGATGACACACGAGGTGGCTTCATGAAATAAAGCATATGAAGGCAAAAAAAATGAAAGTGGAATGTACTCATGTGGATGATAGCCCATGAAAGTGGGGTGTACTTGGACAAGTACATTATTCACGGATGATATAACTCACATGCAGGCAAACATATAAATGGAGCACACGTGAAATGAAATAATTGCTCACGAAAGCTTTAAGCAGGACTATTCACAAAGGCAAATAATTTCCCACGAAGGAATTAAAACAAGTATGTGTATTAATCACAGTGGCATTAAAATTGCATGCGATGGCTCGTAAAGAAAAGGGAAATAATACACCGGCCTTAAAATTGGGTAAACACACAAAGTCTAAAATAGCTCACGATGACTGTTGAAATTAAACGCGATGACTAGGTAGGAAATTAAACACGACGAAAGTGTGGGTTAGCATGGGATTTGCACGCGACCATTAATAATGTTTCTAATTAAACGCGACGGTTATGAGATAGCAAATATACAATAAGTAAAATACAACTTATAATAGCTTGAGAAACTATATTTTTTGAAGTAAAATAAAAAATATTTATGGCACTTTGGAAGACAGTTTTCAAGTGTTATTGAACTATTTCATATAAATGAAATAATGGAAGATTTTATTAGTCAGAATTGTGTTAATTTATTTTTGAAATTAAGTAATCCTAGAGAAGCTAGTAAGTGATAGAGTATCATTTAAATAAAGAACAAAAATGTTTTATCTAAAGAACGTGTAGTATACACAATTAATAAATAAAAGAAAAGGGTTGACCCATAATCGTAACCGTATACCAACTCATGGAGTATTGGATGACAGAGTTCCATGACAAATAGTTTAAAGTCAATGGTATATAGTAGCGAGCCACGGTAAAGTTCAAACTAAAAAACTATAAAACTCTAAAGAGGAGTTAAGGCAGGGCACCATGGAAGAGTGCCAAAATATACGGGGAAGATGTTATAAATAAATCGACAACGTGAACGACAGCAGTTCAGGGACTGAGGGGCCACCAACACCTAGTAGGAATGCATACTAGAATGTATTCAGAGTATTTACATTCAACCTCTTAGGAGAGTCTGGGGGACTCTAGTCAGTGTGGCTCCCATGGGGAAATAAGTCGATGTTTTCACCTAATGACGTTGTTCAGACAAAAGATTATATTAGTGATAGGAAGGCCTAGAGAGGTGATCACTAAAATAAGTTCATGACAACTTAATGGAAAAAAACCTAAAACAAGAGATTAGGTAATGGATAAACGAATCATAACTAATAATATGACTTAAAATTCATATTTTGATGATATGTATAGCGCATACTTGACTTGATTTAATACATATGTATACGCATATATATAGTTGTTGTTGTTATATATATTAATGTATATTATGCAGTGATGATGAAGTGAAGGAAATACCCGTTCCACGCTAGCGACATGGTCTCACTGTGGATGACTACCGTAAAGGTTTTACTCATACCAGACTTATAATATAACCCGTGTTTTTATTATTTTCCATGTATCCATGGTACTTATTTGAGTAGACCGAGTTTATGGATTAGACAGGTACCTCTTTTGAAGGACGAACAAAGAATTCAACGACGAAGCAGGAGGCTTGCTATTTAAATAAAAGTATTCTAAAATCTCGCTGTGTAAAACTAGGATTTATAACTGGTTAAGTGTGGTGTTGCCATCTTCATATGTTGGACACACACTACTCTGATTTTCTTATTATATATTAACCCCTACGTGGGAACGATTTGGGTTTAATGATGTAATGGATCTTGTAATTCAAATTGATGTAATAAAAAATATTTAGCTGCTCTATTTACTTATGTTGTGGCAAAAAAAATACCGAACTTACTTTGTCGTTAGAATATGATTTCGGTGATGACTACAACATCATCATTGTCTATTTTCGAGTCTCGAAGTGAGGGATGTTACAACTTGATATCAGGGCTTAGGTTAGGGAAACACCTATGTAAAACAGAGCTAATTATAAGTTAGATACAAGAATCTTGGGAAATGGTATACGCTATATATATAACGTACTTCTATTTAGGAATAGATATAAAGGAGGATATATCTACCCATCTATGATGGATTCCACTCACTTTACTTTTGTTTCTTATGAACTTTGCTTATGTAGAAGACTAGAATAGATCTATATAGTCGAAGTTTGACCATAAGAAGTGCAAGAGAAATTGCAAGTAGAGGATATGATAGTACCCAAACTAACGGCTAAGGAGGAGAGGAAAACCCGAAAGTTCGTAATAAACCGGTACTCAAGTGCCCGCCTCGACCAAAGAAGGAGTAGATGTGAGAGCTTTATTCCATCTATTTATGACGAAGATGATGAGGCAATAACAGTTGGAGCTATTGAACTGAGACAGGAGGTGGCAAGAGACGTAGACTTTTCTAAGATGAACAAAGATTTCAAAAGCTGTGGTGGAAAGGAGTTCATAGGGAAAGAGTCTGCATTGGAGGTGTTAGACTGGTTGAAGGTATGCGAATGTATGTTCGAAGGCTTCAGATATCCTAATGCTCATAAGAGGAGATTGGCTTCTCATCGGCTCCAGGAGGATGCATTGGACTGGTGGGAGATTATGATTGCTGAAGTCCTAGAGGAGCAGATAACCTGGGAGCAGTTCAATGAGCGATTCGAGGCTCAGTTTATCCTCGAATCTCAAAAGAGAGATTTGTGTAGAGAGTTCCTTGATTTAAATAGGGAGAGATGACTTTGGCAGAGTACATCTGGTGTTTTACTGCCTTGTCGAAGTATGGAAGGGACTATATCAATACTCTGTCGAAGAAGAATGAAAAGTTCATTGAAGGACTGAAGAAGGGGCTGAATTAGGGATGACAATGGGGCGGGTCTAGAGTGTAAACCCGGTAGACCCGTCTCTGTTTTGACCAGTCAGGACCCACCCCATTGGGTCATCGGGTTGGGTAGACCCATGATCCGTTCGTAAGAGCTCCGAGTCTAGGGTCGGGTCGGGGCTTGGCCGACCTACCCCAACCCGACCCGCACTACCAAGGTCTCATAGAAATGTTTTATTACTATAATGATGATATATTAATCCTTCTACACATAAGTGGTTAAACCATGGATATTCTAATGTTCCATTCAATAAGTTATACGATTTTTATGCCATTAAGTTGTATCACTAATAATTATATAATAACATATGCATGTTTTTCTTGAACCGTTATCATACGCCTCATTTTTATTACCTTACCTATCATTGTAAACACATTGATATCTATATTTATCGTATCATTTAGTGACAATCCCACTTACAAATATAATAAATAAATATATGTATATTAATACATAATTTTGAATAAATATGTAAAGTCTCATCGGGTCTTGGGGCGGGGCGGGGTGGGTCTACCCTAACCCGTATGGGTTTCGGCTTTGGGTCAAAAATCCAGACCCGCTCCGGTTCTACGGGGCAGGTCTGGGGCAATGTTTAAAAAACCCGGGGCGGTTCTAGGGCACAAAAAACCCACCCTAACCCGCCCCATTGCCATCCATCATAAGGTGATGGCTCATTCGTTGGCTCTGTTTGATATGGTGGTGGAAATGGCGAGGAGGTATGACTGCTTGTATTAGAGAGAAAAGAAGGCTGATGTTAAGGCTAAGGGTGGGTAGAAGAAAAGATTCAATCTGTATCAGAAAGGCTGAAAGAATCGGAAGGGTGGAAAGAACCAGAAAGGAGTAAAGACTTTCGGAGGAGGACCTCGTAAGTCTAATATAGCTGACGTCACTTATTTCAACTACAGCCAGAAGGAGGCACTACTCCACTAAGTGTACCCAATTGAGGGACATAGCCAAGTGCTTTATCTCTAATAGGCTAGACCATAAGAAGAGGTATTGTCCAAAAGATAAGCAACAAAAGGTTTATGCTTTTGAAGGACCTTCGTCTAGATCAACTACAAAGGGGAAAGGGGGGGTGTCCTCAGAGGTATGATTTTCATTTTTGGTATACTAGTTAGAGTCCGGTTAGATATCGGTGCTACACACTCTTTCATCTTGAGAGATTTGGTTGGTATGTTAAGACTTGACACTACCTATTTGATTACGTCCTTACGTGTGGTTAACCCGATCGGTGGGTATGCCACTCTCGGGTTAAGGTGCACTGACCTTGAATTTGACTTGTGTGGATATTTGTTTGCGATTCATATATGTTTGACTTCATATGGTACAGGGTAATATTAGATATGGATTAGTTGGTGCGAATTGGTGCTAAGATCTATTGTGTGGACATGATTACTATCTTATGGAATTATAGAGTTGGAGAGAGAAATATAATAGCTTTGGACGTAATGAGGGAGAAGTGGGACTTGATGTTATGTGCAATGGATGATTAAGAGGATAAGATAAGTAGAGTACGAGTAGTTCGAGAATTTGCAGATGTTTTCGAACCTATAATGTGATTACCGCCGAGAAGGGCAATCGAATTCCGGATAGATTTAATGCTGAAGGTGCAACCTATTATGAGACCACCTAGTAGAATGCCACCTAAGGAGATGGAAGAATTGAAGAACTAGTTGGTGGAACTTGAGCATAAGAGTTTCATCAGACTGAGTAGCTCACCATGGAAAGCATCTGTGGTATTCTTAAAGAAGTCGGATGGAACTTTACCGATGCACATTAATTGTCAGAAACTGAATGAGTTAAAGGTGAAGGATCATTATCCCTTTCCTAGGATAGACAACTTATTTGACCATTTGAGTGGAGCTAGAGTATTCTCACAGCTAGAGTTGACAATGGGATTCCATCAACTAAGAGTGGCAGAAGATGGTATTCTATTGACTGCATTCTGAACAAGTTATGGTTCATATGAGTTGCTGGTGATGCTGTTAGAACTGACCAATTCCCCAACGTTCTTCATAGACCTTATGAACCAAATCTTTCACGATCAATTGGATAGATCTATGTTAGTCTTCATCGATGATATTTTGTTATACTCTAAGAATGAGAGAGATCATGAAGTCCATTTGAGATTGGTGTTGGAGACGTTGAGATAACACAAATTGAAGGCGAAATTTTCAAAATGCCACTTTTGGAAACGGGAAGTGAAGTTTCTTAGGCATGTTGTTTTGAAGAATGGATTAGCAATGGATCTATTTAAGATAGAAACTACTAATGGTTGGAAGAAGAAAGAGACGGTCACATTGATGAGAAGTTTATTGAAAGTTGGCTGGCTACTACCATAGATTCATTAAGGATTTGTCGCATAGTAGCACCCTTGACTAAGTTGACCAGTAACAACGAGATGTTTGTGTGGATTGATAAGTGTGAAGAGTCCTTTTAGGAATTGAAGAAGTTATTGACGAATGCACCTATCTTGATCGTGCCCGAAGAGAACCATGATTTGGTAGTGTACACCAATTTGGAACGGGTTTGGGAGCATTGTTGATGCAAAAAGGACAAGTGATAGCTTTTGCATTAAGGAAGTTGACATCGCATGAGATTAGATATCCATCTCATGATTTAGAGTTGGCAATGGTGGTGTTTGCACTAAAGATTTGGAGAAATTACTTATTGGGAGAATGGTTTGAGTTGTATTTGAACCACAAATCCCCTAGATATCTATTATCTCGGAAGGAAATGAATATGGGGCAGCAAAGATTGCAAAAATTCTTGGCGTCTAAGGGAACAAGGTTGCTGATGCTTTCAGTAGGAAGCATCAGCATAGAGTATTGACTATGATTGAGGAATGGAAAACGTTAGCGAAGTTACCCTCATGTGGACTGCATTATAGGAAGAATACTAGATCGAGTAGAGATCGACACGTGTTAACGAGTTTGGAGGTATGTCTAGCACTTGTAGAAAGAATAACTGCAAGGCAAAGGGAAGAACCATTGAATACCAAAAGGATTAGGTGATTGGAGATGGGTGTGGATGTTGAGTATCTAAAAAGATTCGGGTAGACCTGAAGAGATGGCTTAGGAAGAGAGGAAGATTTTGTGTTCCAGATATAGGAGACCTTCGGAAGGAAGTCTTAGAAGAAAGTCATCCATCGAAGTTCACAATTCATGCAATTGGTACAAATACGTATCATGATATGAAGGGAGTCTTCTTTTGGGAAGGGATGAAGAGAGATATAGGTGAAAGCATGAAAATATGTTTCACTTGTCAGCAAGTGGAAACCGAGCGATTTACTTCAACCTATGAAAGTACTGACTTAAAAGTGGGATTATATATCTATGGATTTTATTGACGGACCGCTAAGGTCGACGACGGAACATGATAGCATTTGGGTGTAACAACCCTAAATTTAATTAAAATAAAAATATTCAAATTCAAAATTTGATAATTATTATATTGAAAATAAATTCTTATTTATTGAAGTCTATTTAATAAAAGATTTTGTTTTAATAAACTGAATTGAATTAATAAATTTCTTTTCAAATAATATATTCAAATTGGGCTTTAATTGAATATAATTTTTTTTAAATAATTGTTAAGTGATTAAAATAGTGGAAAATAAAAAGACAGGCATCAAATTGGATAAAATTGTCCAATTATCGAAATATAATTCGTAGAATGAAATGTAAATTAATTTGAATTAGATTGGAATAAATTTGCAAATAAATAAAAAGAGTTGTTAAAAGAAAAAAAAGGAAATTAATTTATTTAGACAAAGCCCTATCTAATTTAGCCCATTTCTATTCTTTTTATAAAAATTCCAAATCCCCAAATCTTCTCTCCCCTGCTCAAAACAATATTTGAAATCTCCTATACCCGTTTTTCCCTAACCTCAAAAACAGAAATCGAATCATAAGGGAAAAAGAGAAAGGGATGTGTGCAGATGAAGAAGACAGACCACGACAGCCTAGTGTGGCGATGGCCGGCGACATGAATCATAGGGGAGCATTCATGAAATTTGAGGCGTGCGTCAGCAGGCCGGGCAATGGCGAACGCACTTCAGAGTAGTGCTGGCAACATTTGACGCCGTGTCTTAGACAACAGTTGATGGAGCAACAACGCTAGCAGCTATAGGAGGTGGTGGACTCTTCATGGAAAATGGCGTGTAGCTATGGGAAAAGGCAGTCAATGTTTTATTGTTGGGCAGCAATTGGTTGGTGATTTGGTGTAGGCTGAAGCGTTGATGGGGAAGTCTAGAAAAATAAACAATTGAAGTGAGTTTTATACCGACATCTTTATTTATTTTCCTTCGCTTGCTATATATATATATTGTCCCGATTAAATTGCATAGCTTGGTTGAATTGATTAGGAATATATATTGAATTGTTTGGATGAATTTTTGTTTAGAATGTTAGATGGATTGTGTGATATTGGATATGATTTTTGACAAGATTATAAGATTTTTTGTACGTTTGATCATCAAAATGCAAGGGAGATGTTGCCTGATTTAAGTTTGATGTGTAGTTTATTTTATATATGTATACATTGTACAGATGGCCGGAATTCGATGTAATTCGATTCGGGCCAAATGATAAAATTTATACCGACGATTTTGGAGAATTTCGCTCCATGATTTATATTTTGGATTTTCAATTAATTTTCTAGTTTTAATAGATTTTTAAAGCTTCGGAAAATTACTTATGGTGTTTTAAATTTATCTAGAGAATATTATAAATAAATAAAAGAGGCTGAGAATTAAAATGTTTTATTTGAAATTATTTTGGAAATAAAAAAATTTAATAAATAAAAATATAGATTTTTCAAGAATAATTGAGGGGTTATAATAATATTCTCGAAAGGAAAATTCTCTTGAAAGGTGTATATATTTATTAAAAAGTACTTAAAAGTAATTTGACAAGGGGATTACTAATTATATAAATTTATTTTTAAGAGTTTTGAAATATATTCTCCTTTTTATATAATTATTGGTTCGAATTAATTTATTGGAGATTTACCTGAATAGTTAAACAATTTTTAGAGTTGTGAATTATAAACCCCTTTTATACATGGTTTGATTTGAAATTGATTTATGTGGATATTTGTATTGTGTGTTAATTATATATAATAAGGATGTTGGATAAATGGATTAGCAGTACTGGATGGTATGAAATGCTCGGTAATATTTTTCCGGTTATTCCATTGGCTCATATTATAAAATATTTGTTGCTTGAAGAGTGTAGCTTACTAACTTCTAGTAAAGAGTCGAGTAATACTGGGTGGTATGCGACACTCAAGTAATACTTGTTCGATTACTATTGGTAAGTAGATGTTACTTATATTCTGGAGATGGGTTAGGAATGTGTGATACCATATAGAGGTGGCTCCTTAGAGTATAGTACTTGAGAATTCTATTACTCTCCAAGGGCAACAAGCTAGAGATAAGCTGGAATTTTCAGATTTATCCTCTTAGGACTAACTAGCCGAGTTATATTATTGTTACTCTTAGGGCTAGTAGTCAAAAATTATTATGCTTTATACTCTCATAAGGACGTATGAAGTCGAGAGTACTTATTATTACTCTCATTAGGACTCACTCTTCGAGAGTATTTCGCTGCATCCTCTAAGGACTAATTAGTCGAGTATCATGATATACTCTTAGGGTTAGTAATCGAAGATTTGTTATATCGAGATGCTCTCATCAGGACCTATCTAATCGAGAACGATTACTCTCATCAGGACTCATAGAGTCGAGAGTATTGGTTATCACTCTCATTACGACTCATCGAGTCGAGAGTATTAGTTATCACTCCCAATAGAACTTATTGAGTCGAGAGCAGTCATCACTCTCATTAGGACTCCTAGAGTCGAGAGTACTACTTACTACTCTCATTAAGACTTATATAGTCGAGAATATATTAGGAATCTACGTCATATGGTTTACGCCACCATGGAGGGTGCATGAATTAGACCCACAAGATAGGCTAGTCATCCATCCTAGCGGTCCTGATTGTGGGGTCGTGTCTTGGATCCATGATGTCAAGTTATGAGTTTGTAGGCTGAGAATTATTTTTTTTCATTAGAGCCATTGCCCCAACTTCACCTAAGGACCAACAGTCCATTAGCAAGGGCAAGTAGGAATTGTGGCCAATGCTCGGCGTAGATCGGAAGCGTGTTTATGACATGCGATGAATACAAATGTCATGATTTCGGGAATAACTTAGGGACTATAGGAAACAAGGTGAGATCATTAACATTCCTAAAGTAGTGCTACAGTATGTTAATCTCCCATCTGGATGACTTAGGTAGATCCATTTATATTTGAGACATTTGATATTATCACCTAACTAGAGATGATAGACATATGACATTAAAGACTAGTGGTGTGTTAGTCTGTCATCGAAGATAGCCTAACTCGAGACAGATGTGTGTTGTTTATCTATGAAATTAGAGACATGCTGTGAGCTTGTTTTTCATTCTCTCATAAGAGCCTATGGCCAAGAGATCACCATTTGTATGCATTATAGTTTCTATCTCCTAATTGACAGAGTTAAGGGTATGCTCTTGGGACAATTATGTAATTTGTTACATATATCTAACTAGATAACCAAATTTATTTTCAAAATAAAAGGTGTTTTCTTTCTATTATATACTTAGAAAGAGTAATGTGTTATATATTAATTAATTAATTTAATTAAAAGTGTATTTAATAGAAAATCCGTAAACGGTATGTTTTGTGATGGTAGTCACAAAGGGTTGTAACTGTGAGTAATTCATCACAATGGAAACAAATGTACCATTTTAAATATTCCTAGTCAAGACGTATCGAGATTGGATATCGATATATCCGTTGAGACTAAAGCATACAATGCTCTCCAAATATTGGACAGTGTATTACTCATGGCTGTTGGGGGCAACAAGGGGTTATGTACCGTTAGTTATTGGATAACTATGGAATGACTCACTTGATGGTTTTCTGTTGGTTAATATAATTAAGGTCGGACAGAAAATATCTATGCGACTAATTTACACAGTTCTCTCGACTTGAAAATACCTTTGATCTTCAATGTAGAAGCACTGCTTTGTTTATAGTTAAATCTTGGCACGGCGTCCGTCGAATGGATATAGTTGGGTCGAGTGAAAGCATTGGAAGTGAAACGCTATTCAAGAGAGGATTCATCTCCTCGGTTATATAAGGTTAGTATCACGGTTAACTGATGTCAACTCAAAGTCAAAGCCTGTTGCCAGAGCGGTTCAGTTAATAATAGTTGTTACTATTGACTGAATGACTTTGTGTTTGAACTATAGAGTTGAATATGGACGATATTGGAATTTTTACCATTGCCAAATTCCATAAGTCCAAAGTGATATGGTTTTAACGAAGAGAATTTGTGTAAATAATCGCCACTATTAAGTACCGGTTATAATAAGTAAAATTTGATTTTCCTAAAATGACATGCAAGAGATAAATTCATCCAAAATGTCACACAACTATCTATAGTGACGTGCGAACGTTAATTTTCGAATTCTTCGATTTTTATCGCTGACTAAATTTACACATTTGAGTCGCATAAGCATAACGATGAATACTCTGAATAAACCATATGGTTTAAATAGTTTGTCATAAATTAATTAAATTAATTAATATTATGAAATATTAATAATTAAACTTTATTTGATTTGTTTTGAATATCTTTAGCATTTAATAAAGTGCATACATAAAGTTATAAATGCACGTATTGATATACTATATAGATAAAACATTTAAACTGGGTCTAAATAGATTAATTATTAAGTTGTTTTAGGAATTTTTTTGAGGCCCACATGCATGATGAAAAAGTAAAGAGTTTTCAAATGCGATTTGAAAATCCAAAAGGAGCAATTAAAAGAAGCAATTAAATCTCCATCCATTACTCCTCTTTATGACTCACTTAAATCTCATTTATGAAATGATTTCTATCCTTTTATCTTTAGTTCTATTTCTTCTGATGAAAATATGAAGTGGAGGGAAAGGATTTGATTATATTTGATTAGGAATTAAATAGGGATTCTTAAAATGGAAAACTGAATGGTTTCAATGTTTCCTTTAAAAAAATTCTCTCTTATTCAATCCATCATAATTCATATTCTGACACAATATCTTATCTTCTTTCTCTTTATCTCCTCCTCTCCCTTAATGGCCTCCTTAAAAAGAAAATTCCCAAAAACAAATTCAAATAAATCAATTACATTAAAGGTGGTGATTACCTCTAGATCCTTGCAAAATCCAAAGGTTGATTCGATCGAATCGGAGTTTCATTCTTCATTCAAGGTACAAATCTTAAGCTTCACCTTTAGGTAATTCTAATTTTATCTTATTATATATTCACTAAGTTAATGAATTTTAAATTATAAACATGCTACGTCTAATCTCATTATTTGTTCATTAAGTTAACCCAAAGTTTAGATTGAATATATGTTAGTTGATTGTATATTCTTTATGATAATATAAGTTGATCTAACATTTGCTACAACATTTTCATCATATGTTCATATTATATGTATATTTTGATCTAATTCAGTTTGTAACAAATTTATATATGCCTAATTTGTCCAATCTAATTATGTCATCGTTTTGGAAATTACTATTTTATAAAAAGGGAAAACAAACAAACAGTTTTGGATTGAAAACTAATTTAATCCATTGATGTATTTTTCACATTATTATATACACAAATATAAATTAACTATATATGTAAATTATAAAATTACTCTGGAGTTGAATACATGTTTCACATATTTGTTGTTTTGAATACAATTTCGGTTGTTGTTGACATTTGTTCAAAAATTCTTTCAAATTAAAAAATATAAGTGGACTTTTATGCAAAACATTATAACTAAAATTTGTTACTTTAATTTTAAAATGTAATAGATTACAAAGTTTATATACATACACACACACAAATATATATATATATATATTATTTCAATTTAAAACATAGTTTAAATTTATTCGTATATGCATATATATATATATATATATGTGTGTGTGTGTGTGTGTTTGAGTATTCAAATTATTTTGATATAGCACTAAAGGTAAGTTAATGAAATGAGATAACTCCTCCACCTCTCCCTCTCCTTATTAATTGCTTTCTTTAACATAATTGATTGTCCTTTTATATATATGTAAACTTTTGATTAGGTAAAATAACTTCTAACATATTATGTATAAGCAAATATAAGTAAACTAATGAAATGAGACAACTCCTCCACTTTTTCCTCTAATCATTAGTTGCTCACTTTAATAATTGATTGTCCTTACACACACACATACATACATATACATATATAAACTTTGGATTAGGTAAAATAACTTTCTAACATATTATGTATAAGTATAAGTAAACTATATATATATGCATATATTATTATTTTATATATAACTTCAAAATAAACTATGGACAATAAAAACATATTTAAAGAGTGAATATGTCCACCGAGGTGTAATTCCAACACTTGCATATGTATATATTAATTATGTACACTACTTATATGTTGCACTTGTTATACATATATGAATGTATTTGATATATTCATTATTATATATTGAACTCAAATTAAATTTAAACTCCTTTCGTTTATGAAATAAAATAGAATATTGATTTTATTTAAAAGAAAACTTAGAAAAGTTCTAAATGAATTTAGACTTCGTATGCCCATTAAAGATCCAATAAAGGAATTTTTTTGAAATTTACCCTTTAACTCTGCTACGGGATGGCCCAATTCCTTCAATGGCATCAAAGCTCGATAGTCTTTGCAGTCTAAATTAGTCATGTTAGAGCTAACTAATTAAGCCTACCCACTTAGTATGGTATCTAAAAGGGAACCGTATAGGATAGGAATTGCATATTCAAGTACCGTGTCTTACCTTATTGTTACCCGGTTGCTTGGCCCGGCTACAAGATCCTGATGATAAGAGGATTTGATTGAATAAATATAAAACTGAGCCAGTGGAAGTTTGGAAAGTGCAGAAGGTTGACATGAATTGAGAAGTTTGGCATATATACATCGTTCGGCCTGAATATGTGGTCCGGCCTAAATACACGGGTCAGCCTGCATGCAAGTTCGGTCTGGTGCGTTGGCGTATGCCGCTCGGTAAAAAGAAAAGTGATGGTAGGGACTTAACGCACGTCGCTCGGCTACCTTCGTTCGTCCAACATCACTCGGCTATGTGTAGTTCGACCAATATCGCTCGGCAACTACCGTTCGGCATAAGCATTCGGTATAGCTGTTTCAAAGAAAGATGGGGGATTTGACTTATTCGTGCAGGTCAACATCAAAGTGAGGGTTTCGGCATTGCTTCATTTCGAGTTCCACCGCGAGTTACTCCGACTCCTTTAAGAGTTCACTTCGAGTCAATAACCCAACAACCACCGTTCGGCCATCCTGGATCGGCATTTGTCGTTCGGCGTATCCCGCTCGGTATGCCTGGATCGGTCGAGTCGAGATTCCCATACATGGGCCAAGGTACTTTGCTCTTAGGCCTGAGAAGGAAGTCCAACCTATCTTCATCTATAAATAGAAGGGCAGTGATGCAGTGAAAAGGGACCTTTTTTCGAGAACTCCGGGGAGACTCTGCCATTTCGAAGACTTATCTATTTTCGATCCAAACTTGTAATCAAGTCGTTAGTGTACGGATTGTATCTATATTCAATAGTTTGAAGAAGCAATAAAGATTACACTCAAAGTGGACGTAGGCAGTTACGCCGAACCACTATAATTCTGGTGTTTCCGTTTCTGCAGTTAATTTTGTATACGTTCCTCGGTTTTAATTTTCTATCTTCATTAATCTCTCTACGCAAATCTTTCCTTGGGTGTTAGTGACCAATTTTGGTGCTAACATTTTGGTGCTTCCACTGAGAATCTGTATTCTCAGGTCGATATGATCTCCTTTGTTGCTACTGATTGAGGAAATCCTCCGAAGAAGATCCAAGTTCATTCACAAGAAGTTCATAGATTCTACTCAGAGTTCCGACCAATAACTCTACAATGGGAAGACCACGTACTAGATCAGCCTCCCACAATGCAGATGTCAATGAGACCGCTAGCGTACAACAAGTAGGACCCAACAATCAACAAGCTAATCCTGGCGTAGGGACCGTCACGCCCAAAACCAAATGGAAGCTTTCACCAGAACAGAGTTCAACGAGCTGATGAGAGAACTCATGGAAAGCCGGAGATAGCTTAACGAGCAGATTCAAGCTAACGCCAACCTCATGACTCAGCTTACTCAATAACAGCATCAGAATGCTGGAGGAAGTCCCGCTTCCTACTCCTCGTCCGATAGCTCTGCTTCATCTGATGAACCTCCGAGGCATAGACGACGTAGAAATGAAACAACGCAAACAGGTGCAACAGAACAATCAACCAGGGATGGTCTAAGTTCCCTACCTGGAGCCATAGCCCCTCACTTACACTAGGGAAATCGAGATCAAGCTGAAACAGGAAACTTAGGACCTGGAGCACGAGTGGAAGCTGGACAACTGGTTCACCAAGGACATGATGAAGCAGGTACCCAGGATACACGTATGGTAGATCGCCAACAGAGGAGGCACCAACCGGAACGGTCCCGCAGGACGGATTCCAACTTGCCATCTTCCATACAAACCCCAGACCTGTCAACCATGGTCAGACAGCTGATGAGGGAAAATCAAGGTTTAACTAATGATGATTGGGGCGTATCTAGGAGTCATACTCTGTTCACAGATGCTATCCTACTGGCTGAGTACCCCAGGAAGTTTAATATGCCGACTATCCCGACCTACGAAGGGAAGACTGATCCCCGACAGCATGTAATGTGGTATGGGTGGATGATGGATTCAGCTAGGGCAAACGATGCAACTAAATGTAGGTGTTTCCTAATAACTTTATCTGGAATCGCTACCATGTGGTTCACCCAACTTCCTCCGCGGTCTATCTCCAATTTTGATGAGTTAGCGGCGAAATACGTGGAACAGTTCAGAATTCAAGCCACTCGTCCCAAGGATGTTATGTCCTTGTCTAGTGTAATTCAGGCCCCAGGGGAGTCGTTAAAGGAGTACTTACAAAGATTCCACGTTGCTGCTACTGAAGTTAGCAACCCGAATGATCATGCCATTTTAATGGCCGTGATGCGAGGAGTAGATCTGGATTCGGTGTTTGGTGATTGGCTGGTAGGGAAGCCTTTGGCTACGCTGGAATGTTTTTATTTAAAGGCGCACCAATTTATAAGAAGGGAGGAAGCCAGGTAGACGAGGCGAGACAATGCACCAGGACTCGGCAAGGAGACTATGTACAGCAACATTGCTGTAAAACAATCTGGTGACAACTCTGGGAAAGTCCAGGTCAATGTTCAAAACAAGCCCAAGCAATCAAAAGGATCCGGAGGAGGAAATTCCGGAAAGAAAAGAGAAGCCAAAAAGTGGAAACCAAGGATCCCAACTTACAACGAATACACTCCTCTGAATGCATCTTTGGAAAATATTTACCTATCGACTTGTAATACTTTTCAATATCGAAAGCCACGCCCAAAGGAGTCCACCAAGGAGCAAAAGCGGACTGGGAAGTATTACCGCTTCCATGAGACTTACGGGCACGATACCGAGGATTGTCGGCACCTTCATGATGCTATTAAAAAGCTGATTTGATAGAAAAAGTTACAGGAGTTTGTAAAGAATCCTTAGGAGGGCAGACAGGGGACATCCGACCCCAATTGCGGACAGGCTCCACGACGATCTGAGGAACCCGTTCGGGCTGGAGGTAGATTAATTATAAACATGATAGTCGGTGGGCCTCACCCTGCAGACAAGAATTGGAAAGAAATGAAGCGTTATGCTAGTTCCCTAAAGCATGTAGGTTTTTAATGTTGTTCAAACACGGAAGATGGAACTTCGGCTAAGCAGCAGCAAATGATGACGGATGATATAGTATTCAGAAGTAGAGATGCCGATCAGGTAGAGGCACCTACCGTTGATCTGATGGTCATCTCGGCTACTATTGGGCCAGCTTTTGTGAGAAGAATACTGATTGATTGTGGAAGTTCTGTTAACATCATCTTCAAAAAAGCATATGACCAGATGAAGATGGAGACAAAGGACCTAAAACCATCTAAAGGCCGTATCCATGGCTTTAATGGTGCGGCTACTGATGTAGTGGGTTTTGTTGAATTTCCAGTTGAACTTGGAGAAGGTGAACGTAGGAGGGTGCAGATCCTACTCTTCATCGTTTTGGATGTCGATTCTTCGTATAATGTGTTTCTGAGCCGACCGACCTTGGTAGAGTTCAGGGCAGCTTTGGCCCTGTGGTGTTTAACCTTGAAATTTCCGATGGATAAAGGAGTTGGTGTTGTGCATGGCGATCAGGCGACTGGTCGTGCATGTTATGTGGCTGAGCTGAGAGAGGCCCAGCGAAGAGATAAAGGAAAGGTTGTGGACAACTCTGTCCGCATCCGAGTCACAGAAGATTGACAATTAATGCCCGAGCCTTGGCTCGGGCAACATGGTCGGATCTATAGAGACATAGATCCGAGGGACGATGATGAGGAACCCAAGGAGGCAAAAGCAGCACCGGCTGAACTAACGATTGACATTCCAGTCAGCCGCGATGACCCATCGCGCGTACTTAAGATTGGATCCCAACTCAACCCCTCGATGATTGAGGATCTTACTGATTTCCTCCGAGCGAATCTGGATGTCTTCGCTTGGACACATTCCGATATGTGCGGGATTTCTCCCGCCATTGCGAGTCATATGTTGAACATAGACCCGAAATACGTGCTGGTGAAGCAAAAAAGGAGAGGCATGGACCCGGAGAGGTCCATTGCTCTTAGAGAAGAGGTGGACAAACCCAAAGCCAATAGGTTCATCCGCAACGCCCTCTACTCAGAATGGGTCTCTAACCCCGTACTAGTGAGAAAAGCGAATGGGAAATGGAGGACTTGCATGGATTACTCGGATTTGAACAAAGCATGCCCTAAAGATAGTTTCCCTTTACCCAGAATTGATCAGCTGGTCGACTCAACAACATTACACAAATTGTCATTTATGGATGCGTACTCGGGATATAATTAAATCCCGATGAACATTCCAGATCAGGAACACACTAGTTTTGTCACAGACGTTGGACTGTACTATTATGTAGTGATGCCTTTCGGATTGAAAAATGCAGGAGCGACTTATCAACGTCTGGTGAATTGGATGTTTAAAGACCAAATTGGTAGAACAATGGAAGTCTATGTGGATGACATGCTCGTGAAGTCATGGCAGTCAAACGACCACATTCGAGACTTAGTGGAAATGTTTGGTCTACTCAGGTATTACGGAATGAAAATCAATCCCCTGAAGTGTTCCTTTGGGGTTGCGTCAGGAAAGTTTTTGGGTTTCATTGTTAATGCACGAGGAATTGAAGCTAACCCAGAAAAGATTCAGGCTATTCGAGACATACAAGTGCCCAGAACTATAAAGCAAGTACAAAGCCTGAACAGAAAAGTGGCCGCGCTGAGTCGATTCATATCCAAAGCGACAGACAAATGTATTCCCTTCTTCGATGTAATAAAGAAAGGGAAGAGGAATTTTGAATGGACGCCCAACTGTGAGGATGCATTTCGAGCTCTGGTAAAACATTTGGAAAGTCCCCCGGTGCTGTCGAAACCTGTAGATCATGAAGTGTTGTATGTATACTTGGCCGTATCTCAACATGCCATCAGTACGGCTTTAGTTCGCGAGGAGGACCGAGTTCAAAAGCCGGTGTACTATGTCAGTAAGCGTTTAACGGGGGCAGAAAGAAATTATCCTAAAATTGAGAAGCTAGTCCGCTGCTTGGTGATTGCATCACGCAAGCTTCGTCCGTACTTTCAGGCACACCCGATCAGTGTTTTATACCAATCAACCCCTGCGGTAGGTACTCCAACGACCAGAAACCTTTGAAAGGTTGTTAAAATGGAATATTGAGTTGAGTCAGTTCGATATCACCTACCTACCATGAAAGACCATACAAGGACAAACGCTAGCAGACTTCATAGCAGAATTCACCATATCAGACGAGCCAAACAGTGATGATGTTATTCCCTCCATTCGATGGAAACTATTCACCGATGGGGCATCCAACGACCGTTGTTCTGGGGCTGGAGTCATTCTTGTAACCCCCGAAAACCGATCAATTTGTTATGCTTTGAAGCTTAATTTCCCAGCTATGAATAACGAAGATGAGTATGAAGCATTGCTTGCTGGCTTAAAACTTATCAGGGAACTCGGGGTAAGATCGGTTGAGATCTTTTGTGACTCATAATTAGTGGTATACCAAGTACGAGAAGATTATCAAGCAAATGGGCAGAGGCTTGCTCCATACCTCGCTCGGGCTCAAGAACTATTGGCAGACCTTGAATATTACGATATTTCGCATGTCCCGCGTGAACAAAACAGGGAAGCCGATTCATTGGCAAAATTCGCAAGTACTGGTGATGCACAACATATGGGCTTGGTTCCTGTCGAAGTTTTACAATTTCCGAGTATAAACGAGATGGAAGTAGATTTTGTGCTAGAAACAGAAATTGAAAGGGAGTCATGGATAACCCAATTCAAACAATACTTACTATATGGGACTTTAATTGGTAGAAAGAATGAAAGATGACAAGTCATTCGCAAAGCTTCACGATATATAATGCAGGACAGAATAATGTATCGGAGGGGATTCTCGGTTCCCTTACTTCGGTGCATCGCCCACGACGAGATAAAACGAGTCTTGAGGGAAGTTCGTGAAGGAGAATGTAGTGACCATACTGGGGGCAGACCTTAGCAAAAAAGATCCTCCGCTATGGATACTATTGGCCAACTATAAATCGGGATGCTGCAAACTACGTAAGAAGGTGTGACAAATGTCAAAAATATGCGAAAATCCCGAGAGCTCCGCCAACAGAACTCACACAAATGGTTAGTCCCTGGCCATTTGCAATTTGGGGGATCGATATAATCGGTTCCTTACCAATTTCCAGAGGTGGTGCAAAATATGCAATTGTTGCGGTCGATTACTTTACCAAGTGGGCAGAAGAAGAGCCTTTAGCTACGATCACCACCAAAAAGGTAATTAATTTCGTTGTACGAAACATCATATGCCGTTTTGGCCTCCCACGAACTATCATCGCGGACAACGGAACTCAATTTGAGAGTAAGGAGTTTAAAGAATTCTGCCAAAAATATCGCATTGAGAAAAGGTTTGCGGCAGTCGCTCACCCTAAAGCGAATGGACAAGTTGAAGCCGTAAATAAAATAATCAAATCAATATTAAAGAAACGTTTGGAGAAGGCTAGAGGTAAGTGGGTGGATGAGCTTTCGACAGCGCTTTGGGCTTACAGAACCACCCACAATTCCACGACTGGCCACACTCCGTTCACCTTGGTATACGGTGCTGAAGTAGTGATACCCATGGAACTTGAAGTTCCTTCTCATCGGGTAACTTATTTTGATCCTAAGATGAATCAGAATCTCTTATTGGAGTCGCTGGACTTTGTTGACAAAATACGCGAAGAAGCTGATTTAAGAGCGACTGTGTGACGCCCCACCTCTATACCCACGCTAGCCAAGAACACTACGGTGTAATGCTGTCAACTAGCATGGAGAATAAGGCTGTTGAGGAGCGACCATCCATGTAACTTCTTTGAGCGAGCACCGATATGTCAGATAGTATAGCATGAACTTCATTTAAGGAGGAAATCCGACATACCGATACAAACCCAAAGCTATCACACGGTGGCTGTATAAAATCTTCAGAAACAAATATAGAAATAAACATAACACAAATCAGTCACAGACAATTCATATCACAAAGGCGGAAATAGATATGAATATAACACATGAAAGTGTACATCAGAGTAGTGGTCAAATAAAGTCCTCAATAACACAAAAGAATAGATACAAGTGCAAGGCAAAAGAATATGTATACATCAAGGAGTCTAAATCTCAAATGTATACAACAAAAACTACTAAACAAGAGTAGTTAGCCAAAAGTCAGAAGATGGCTCCAGATAAGAAGTCATGAGGAAGCACCTGTAATATCTCAGTCTGACCCGAGTATTATTTAAGAAGAAAATAATAAACGGATCAGTCTAGCTATAAATATCAGATAAAGTGATATAGAATAAGAGATATGACAAAAACGTATCATAACCATAAAGTCATACCGTGATAAATATCTAATCGAAAATCAATCCAGAGATTAATCAATATCACAAGAATCTTCTCAAAGATTAAAAGAATGTCATATACTTAATTTAATTCACCAAGCCACAATAAATGACATACATATCAATGCCAACTGAAAAAGGTGGTGAAACATAAATCCCAGAAATCAATAATTAGAAATCCAGAAATCACAAGAAAAGGATGGCCAATCCCAAGCGGGAGCATGAAAACTCACAAACAATTTGGAACATTGACGCAGTGCAAACGGTACGTCCAATGAACCGGAAAGTCGAGACATCGATGTAGTACAAATGGTACATCAGATGAATCGAAATACAAAACAATTAGGAACATTGACGCAGTGCAAACGGTACATCCAATGAACCGGAAAGTCGAGACATCAATGTAGTACAAACGGTACATCAGGTGAATCGAAATACAAAACAATTCGGAACACTGACGCAGTGCAAGCGGTACGTCCAATGAACTGGAAAGTCGAGACATCGATGTAGTATAAACGGTACATCAGGTGAATCGAAACACAATACAATTCGGAACATTGACGCAGTGCAAACGGTACGTCCAATGAACCGGAAAGCCGAGACATCGATGTAGTACAAACGGTACATCAGATGAATCGAAACACATTAAAAGTACATGGGTTTCCAGCCCACAAAGAAATGAGACGAAGCTCAATAAAATGAAGTACAGTCCTTCACACGGACAAAGAGACATCGCACATTGCTAGTCTAAACCATAAAATGATCATCATCGATCATCAAGAAGTGTCGATTACGCTAAGCTAGTAAATATAAGAGTTTAGCTTCATGTCCCATAACCACTTGCTTAACTCAAATATTTACGAACAGATTGTAGATCTCCACTAGAAAATTGTCACAAGAGTTTCAATCGAACAAGTCCATAAAGTAACCGACGAAGTAAACGCAAGCGTTTCATACCACTTGTTTTGCTAGGCCGTTTAATTATATTTTCTCATACGAATGAGGTAAAGGTTTGTGTATACTAATAGATTAGAAAACGGTTTTAAGAAACGAGCTTTGTAATAAAATAGTGTTGAAATCGTTTTAATGAAAGGGTTTTGATATTTACTACTAGTATAGAAAACCTTTATATATTTAAAGTGACAAGTCACAAAACGATTGTTGAAACGAATCGAATTACATAAATTCACGTTCGAAGACGTGAGTAAAGTCCATAGAGATCAATCCCCAAAAACCATCAAGTAGGAAGTTCTGTTGAATGTTTTTCAGATAAGATCCCCTACGGAGGGGGGGTCCAGGGGGGGTGGCAACCCCCCAAGGTGGGGGTGCGAGGGCAACGTCCAGGGGGCGACCAAGCATGCTATGGCAAAACTGGGAATTTCCAGACGTCTGAGGGGTTGGTCCAGACGTCTGGATTTAGTCTCTGGAAATATTCCAGAAAACGATCCAGACGTCTGAAACCTAGAATCAGACGTCTGAAGGCATTCAAACGTCTGGGGAAAAGTCCAGACGTCTGGATTCAGTTTCTGGGAATATCCCAGAAAACCAACCAAACGTCTGAAAACATAAATCAGACGTCTGACATCTTTTCAGACGTCTGGAACAATAGTTCAGACGTCTGAAATTAGTCACTGCCCTTTTTATTTTTCTGCCGTATGTTATTTTTCACTAGGAGGCAAAACCAGACGTCTGGCATTGACCTCCAGACGTCTGAACACCCAATCTAGGCAGAAATTTACCTAGGCCAAGATGGCCAAAACGATATCAGAAGCGATCGAGCAAGCAATGGCAACTAAGGATTTACGTCTAGCGACAACCCGGCCTTAAAGGCTGCTCGATACACTCCGAATATCAATGTCCAAATGTCCATAGAAGGATTTTCATAAAATTGGACCAAAACACCAAAATTGAAGAATTCGCAAAACCAATTCAAATCACAACAAGTGAACACGAAATAGATGATAGGAATTCATACCTAACAACAAAGATAGATATAGACAAAGATGTGAGATAAACATCTCACCTTTTACACGAAAACAATGAATGAGTAGCTTGAAGACAAAGGAAGATCAACCACACTTCAATCTCAACACAAGAAGCTTGAATCTAAGCTTAAAAGAGAAATATTTCCTAAAGTTAGGTTTAGGAATTTCTGAAATTGAAAGGAGAATGAGTTGGAGAAGAAGAAGAGGATGCTTACCAATAGCTTCTCTTTGAATTTGGAGCTAGAACATGAGTTTGCAAGAGGAACTAGGGTTTGGAGTTTTAATTTCCCATCTCTCCCACCATTTTTTCTTTAGAACTGAAAAGAGGAGGAAGTGAGAGTGAATGGGAGGGATGGTTCAGTTTGGGGGTATAAGGAGGTTGATGGGCTGAAACACAAACCCAAACTCAAAGTGAAAAATGGCAAAATTCTACTAACTCCAAACATATCGAAGTTTATACTCAAAAAGGTCGCAAACGTCATTTTGAACTCAATGGGGGTGGTCTCGAGTCCTAATTCGACTGTTTGCAAAAAGCTTTTTGGACTAAAATCCGACTAACGATGAAATATTTAAATACAATATTTAAATATAAAATCGATAAATATGCGGGTTGTTACAGACTGCATATAGGCACCGGGTTGCTCGATAATATAATGAAAAAGTTCGACCGAGAATTTTCAATGTGGGTGATCTCGTTTTCAAGCGAGTCTTTCTGACCCCATCACATCTGAATCCCACATGGGAAGGTCCGTATGTCATCGAACGGAGGCTTAGAGAAGGAACTTTCAAGCTAGCGACCATAGATGGCGTGACACTACCCCGCGCATGGAATAGTGAGCATTTGCGTGGTTATTACACTTAGTCTATTTCTTTTACATTTTAGTTGCAATTATTTCCAGTGTATGTTGATTTTGTTGTGCTTAGTGTTCGGTATGTAATAAGACAATTCAATTTGTTTCCATTTGTTATGATCAATAAAGGCTTAAAGCCGTCTTTTCCATGAACTATTGATTTTTCCGTATGTTACATTTCTGTGACATAAATTAAATTACAGTATTCTGTCTGGCGCATGAACGCGCACCCAAACTTAAAAATCTCCAAGTCCCCAGAGTGCGGACTAGTGTACTCTGATTCCCCAGAGTGCGGACTAGAGTATAAACGACTTGAAAATCTCTAAGTCCCCAGAGTGCGGACTAGAGTACTCTGATTCCCCATAGTGCGGACTAGAGTATAAACGACTTTAAAATCTCTAAGTCCTCAGAGTGCAGACTAGAGCACTTTGAGTCCCGAGAGGGCGGACTAGAGTATAAACGACTTGAAAATCTCTAAGTCCCCAGAGTGCGGACTAGAGTACGCTGAGTCCCCAGAGTGCAGATTAGAGTATAAACGACTTAAAAATCTCTAAGTCCCCAGAGTGCGGACTAGAGTACTCTGTGTCCCCAAAGTGCGGACTAGAGTATAAACGACTTGAAAATCTCTAAGTCCTCAGAGTGCGGACTAGATTACTCTGAGTCCCCAAAGTGCGGACTAGAGTATAAACGACTTAAAAATCTCTAAGTCCCCAGAGTGCGAACTAGAGTACTCTGAGTCCCCAGAGTGCGGGATAGAGTATAAACGACTTGAATATCTCTAGGTCTCCAGAGTGCAGACTAGAGTACTCTGAATCCCCAGAGTGCGGACTAGAGTATAAACGACTTAAAAATCTCTAAGTCCCCAGAGTGCGGACTAGAGTACTCTAAGTCCCCAAAGTGCGGACTAGAGTATAAACGACTTGAAAATCTCTAAGTCCGCAGAGTGCGGACTAGAGTACTCTGAGTCTTCAAAGTGCGGACTAGAGTATAAATGACTCAAAAATCTCGAAGTCCCCAGAGTGCGGACTAGAGTATAAACGACTTGAAAATCTCTAAGTCCCCAGAGTGCGGACTAGAGTACTCTGAGTCTTCAGAGTGCGGACTAGAGTATAAATGACTCAAAAATCTTGAAGTCCCCAGAGTGTGGACTAGAGTACTCTGAGTCCCCAGAGTGCGGACTAGAGTATAAACGATTCAAGCTAATAACTCAACCTCTGGAGCACAGGCAAAATATAAGCAATTTAGAAATCTCCGAGTCATGCGGAAAC
Organism: Allium fistulosum; assembly: GCA_030737815.1. Classification (NCBI taxonomy): domain Eukaryota; kingdom Viridiplantae; phylum Streptophyta; class Magnoliopsida; order Asparagales; family Amaryllidaceae; genus Allium; species Allium fistulosum. Next base: position 909,400,882 of record CM060903.1, read on the forward strand.
AAACGAGAGTTTAAGTGACCCACATAACCCTGGATTTCAGGTACAAGATGGGTGGTGAAGCTAAGTAGCAAAGATCATCAAAAAACAAAATTTTATTTACTAATCGAGAATTCAGTTTCACTACAACTTCTCCTGAACTCGGAGCAAAAAATCTATTTACAACGACTACGAGAATAAATAGAGATAATTACATAATCCAGGTTTATTCGCGTTGAGCGAGGCATGATAACTACTTTTTTGACTTCTTCTCCTTCCTCGGTTTCTCTAAAGACTCCTCCCCCAAGCGTTTTTTCTTGGACGCCTTGCTTACTAGGGAAGTGGTGCCTGGGGAAAGAAGAGGAACTTCCTATGGCGAGGTTCCACCGAGGAGAATAACCATCAGGGGCCTGTTCAATGGATCATCAAGTTCCACTACTTGAGGCTCAACCTTAATCTCAGCTTTCTTCTTCTTCTCTTCTATAATTTGCTCCGCCATGCTCAATTTTGAATTGTGTTCATAGGCGCCCGTAATCTCAACTTCATCATGTTCCTCCACGGGCGATAAATTTTCAGATTTATCTTCATCAAGCGCCTCGATCACTTGAGCGTCGTGACTGGGAGTCTCTCTAGTCTGAATTGCCTCTCCCATTTTCCCCTCCTTTTCTGCGGCAGCATCGCTCCTTGGAGTTGGCTTGGGATCAGAATGGCCTACACGAAATCGTAAGAGACAAATGTTAGGATACATTTATTGTTCGCCAAAAACGATGGCCCTTTGAACTCAAGGAAGAAAAGTTATGTACCAGTTTCTGGCTGGCTCTCAACGGTTCGGGGAGTTTCACCTTCCGGAATAGGAGATAGAGGGTAAATATCAAGTCCAGGCTTCTCTGGGTCATAGCCAATATGCTGCTCGAAGGGATCGAGTGATGGGCGACCAGCCAGCTGAATAGGAGGAGGAACTGAGGACTCGGTTCCAGATGGACCGGCAGTGTCAGTTTTTCCTTTCGATGAGGAAGAGTCCCTTCCGTAAAGGGCGTTTGTCGCAGATAGGTCAGCGCGCTCATTCTCACGAAGCATTTCTATCACAAGAGACTCCTCATCCACCTCTTCAGTTCCCAATTCGACCTTTTTAATTTTTATTAAAGTGTCCCATGCTTCGGCCAAAGATTCGAGGTAACCCTCGCCAAGAAAAGTTAGGTCGCGATGCATGAGAACTCGAGCGTTATACTCGGCTATGAGTGGATCAAACATGCACTTAATTTCCTCCCTACCAGCCTCAGCAGCCGCCTCGAGGCGAGAATCAATTTCCAAGAGCGCCATTCTTTTGCCCTCTTCACGGGCCGCGTCCTTCAGCGCTTCAGCTTTGGAGAGCTCCTCATCAAGCTTTGCTTTTAAAAGTCATGTAGCGACAATCTCGTCACAATATCGTTGTGACTCCTCTTGAGCTGCAGTTTTTCTTCTTCTTTTTTGAGGAGTAGCTCCTCCAATTCTTTAACTTGCTGAGCGAGAACATCCTTTTCTTTTTGGATGGAATCCTTTTCTAAGGCTAAAGCGTCATAGCGTTGAACCGCCTCATCAATTTCCTTTTTGTGGGCGGCTTCCAGACGATCAACTGCTTCAACTGTGTCTTTAGCGATTTTTTGAGCGGTTTCAAGCTGAGATTTATACGAGGAAAGCTCTTCATCCTGGGCTTTGATAATGTCTTTATCGTGAATAGCTTCGAGTTTCAGGCGATCGATTTCATGCTGACGTTCCACCGAAACTTCTGAAACTTTTTCCACCAAATGAATGAATGCGTTGTGCTAGACATAGACTTCATTATTGCAAGCAATGGCACTTTGTTTAACATGCCCTGGAATAGGATGGATCGCCGGAAGAAACTTTAGTCCATCAAAGCATATTCTTAGAAATGTGGTTTTAAGCTCAGCTAGCTTTTCTGCTATCTATGGATCATGTGCTGCAGATTTCTTATGAAGCTCACGGGATTGCCTAGTGCTTGATGAACCAGAATATTGATCGCGAGGAGCTTCAGTTTGAGACCCCCTTTGAGCAGATTTCTCTTTGCTATGCTCTGGTTGAGGAGGAGGATCGTTGGGGTAGGAAGAGTGGCTGTAAATTTTCCTTCGAGACGATGAATCTCGGGGACGATAGTCTCTATCGATGTTGTTATCTCTATCTCAGCGTTTTCCGAGCCCCGAGTCTCGGCTAGAGTGATGAAAGATAGAGGAACCGCAAAGGCGGTCGAAGCCGTGTGAGCGTCCCATGTCACCTGCACAGAAATCAAGTGAAAACAAGTTAGAGATGATCATATGATGGCTAAAACTTAAGTGTGGGGTGGAGAATGAGTATTAGTGCATGTCCTAGTGTTTCCCCCGGACGAACCAGTTTCTTTAGCTTTACTTATCGGAGTTTTTTCTCCTTGGTGATGGGCTTGAACGCCTTCGTCGCCTCTTGCAGGCGAGTGAAGTTTTAGGCTTCTGGGTCGTCAAAGCCGTAATTGAGCAAGTCATCGGGGATGGTGAGATCTGATAAGCCTTTTAGTGAACTCTCTAAGTGTTGTAGAGATGGCTCCTTCTCCATCGGAGTAATTGTAACCTTCGAGGTTCCGCCCACTGTCTTCTTCCTTGGTTTGTAGGCTAGTTTCTTTTTCCCCTTTGATGGGGGAGGCGGTTCATCGATGCCGGGTGCGTCGATCACCGGTTCTGAGAGATGACTTATATACTCGTCTAATGCTCTAGAAACCTCGGCCTCTCTAATCTCACCTTCCTCGGGCATGTCGGAGGCCCCGCCTGTAGGGGCACCGAAGACCCGGCCTGTTCTTTACCCTTCTCCACCGCGGGTCTGGTTGTTGTGGCGTTGGATGGGAGACTAGTTCGACAACCTTCCGCCAATAGCCCGAACTTTCGAAGTGACTCATTGGAAATAACGACTTTGATCTCCCGGTCCTCCACCGGAGTAGCACGAATGGCCTCGACGGACTCAGAATACCTCGCACCTTTGGAACGTGGGCTGCCTGCAAAAGGCCGAAGGAAGTTTAGAAAAAATGCACTTCATGCCTCGGGTAAGTAATGAGTCCGGAAATGGAACTTACTCCCTTCCAACCATCTTCTCGCAAAGTCAGGGGGCAGCGCACGTAGAACCACTCCTGCTTATATTGGGAGAATTTACTCCATGCCCCCATCAGGATCTGACACTTAGAGTGTGGCTCAAGGAATATAAAAGAGGGGCTGTCAGATCGCCTTTTAAACCGATAAATGTAGTGAATATCCTCGAGAGTGGGGAGCCTGGATAAGATTCTCATAAAGAGAATGCAAGTGCCATGGAGAAATGCGTGACTGTTGGGGTGAAGCTGTGCCGGAGTGATCCCGATGTACTACAGCACCTCACGAAGAAATGAATTGAACGGTGGCACACTCCCGACCCAGCACATGAATTTGCTACAAGCTGTATATCCAGCTAGGGGCAGGAGAGGACGATCTTGTCCCGATGGAATTAATACATCGTCAAAAGGGATTCCATGGATTGAACATAACCGGCGAAGAGTGGTTTCGCTAATTTTTAAAGCTTGAGAATCAGTCGGATTGTCCAGGATGATTGCCTCATCTATAGCATCAGGTGTCGGGCCAATAACTGCAGCAAATGGATCTGGAATACCCTGCATGAAGGTGGTCGGTGGGTCCGAAGTACCTACTACCTCCTGTTGGGAGCCTGGATTCGGCATATTGGAAACTGTAGTAGAGCTCTACTTTCTGGACATCTTTAATGAGCAATTGATGTGGATAAAATCCTATTTAAACTATACTTGAAAGACAATCGATATTAGATATAACGACAAAAATATCCCCCCCGTGTGGTGTGTGGACTAGTGCAATCATTCAAACATGAGTATAAAAGAATTAAAGCTTTAAAAACCGATGGAGTGTGGTTGAGCACTAAGTTATCATCTTCGAAGACCGTCATCGTTGACCATCTCCGAGAGCTTGTCTTATGATTCGGTAGTATAGGTCTTGAAGTCGATCATTGGCATTGTATGTTAAAGGCCGTTATTTGCTTCTATTAAGTTGAACTCGCGTCTATAGTCCTTAAAACTATAAAGTCGTTAGTCAAAACAAGTTCCATATGCACACGTGCTTAAGTCTTTGTCATTTTCCCTCGTTCTATGGTTAGGCGTGGAAGTATGTGATATTAACATATGCGATGTTTAAGTGGAGATAATCTTGGATGCTAATGCCGACCCCAAAAACCGAAGCCGATCGCCTTCCTGGACCAACAGACCGGACCATCTACCTACAAGTTACCGAGCGGCCCGCTAGACTAACAACACCGACCCACTCAATCTCCTCGCCAACACTCTTTCGTCACCGAACGGCTTATTGGGGCCACACCGAACCACACTTGCCTGGTATACCAAACCCTCCTAGTGGACTCTCACCGGGCCATAACGCTGCACTCAAATGACCGAACTACACTCGCTCCCTCTCTCTAGACCGAACGACACTCACTCCCTCTCTCTAGACCGAATGACACTCTCTCCCTCAGGACCGAATGACCCACTTAAATGTGCATTACTGACCCACTCGCTCACCCAAATTGTGCAAAAACCAGCCTCACTCAATCTATACTGAACCACACTTCTCCTAATCCCCTACAAAACTCTTCACCTGACAAAATCCTATCGAGCCAAACTCCCTTGAACGACCCGCCGAACCACTTCTATTCAGAGTACATAACTCAACTCTCCCACAGAACATGACACACTTCCCCTATTTGGCACCGATTTCGGCAATGTTAACTCCTCTCGGTCTAGTATGTGTTGATGTATGCAGTTTGGTTCACCGCGTTCTCCTCTTTCCCCTTTCTATTGTGTGTAGATGTATGCGCTGAAGGTTCAAATCTTATTCGAGTTAAAAAAATAAGGGGGTGGCCTAGGGGTTCATGATGATATGAAGAAGCTCACCGATATGTGTGTTGATCTGGAACGGGGGCAAGTGATTCTCGGAGTTTAAAGTCGTGAGGAGTGGTGAAGTCGCGCTTGGAAAATGTTAGGGAGAAGGGACGAAGTAGTTCAGTGGAGTAAGGAAGATAAATTTTAGGACAGTGCTAGGAAACGAAATGAGAGACGAAAAGTGAGAAAAGAGGTGAGTAATGTTGGCATTTATACTAGGGAAGGGGGAGACGAACATGCTCTAACCAGTGGACCCGGTCAAAGTATCTCAGTGGGTCGGAGAACAATTATACCGAGCGATAATGAATCTGCCGAACAAGTCGTTCAGCGCGTGTTCGTCGACCGACCCACATCAAAGGTGATGGCGCAATGGAGAAACAGATGGCTCATGGTCCAAAGCGCATCATGTTGACTCTCACAATACGCTTTGGGGGGGAAAATGTTACCCGGTTGCTTGGCCCGGCTACAAGATCCTGATGATAAGAGGATTTGATTGAATAAAAATAAAACTCGAGCCAGTGGAAGTTTGGAAAGTGCAGAAGGTTGACTTGAATTGAGAAGTTTAGCATATATACATCGTTCGGCCTGAATATGTGGTCCGGCCTGAATACACGGGTCGGCCTGCATGCATGGTTCGGTCTGGTGCGTTGGCGTATGCCATTCGGTAAAAAGAAAAGTGATGGTAGGGACTCAATGCACATCGCTCGGCTACCTTCATTCGGCCAACATCGCTTGGCTACGTGTAGTTCGACCAATATCGCTCGGTAACTACCGTTCGGCACAAGCGTTCGGTATAGCTGTTTCAAAGTGGGATGAGGGATTTGACTTATTCATGGAGGTCAACATTAAAATGAGGGTTTCGGAATTGCTTCGTTTCGAGTTCCACTGCGAGTTACTCCGACTCCTTTAAGAGTTCACTTCGAGTCAATAAGCCGATGACCACCGTTCGGCCATCCTGGATCGGCGTATCCCGCTCGGTATGCCTGGATCGGTCGAGTCGAGATTTCCATACATGGGCCACGGTACTTTGCTCTTAGGCCTAAGAAGGAAGTCCAACCTATCTTCGTCTATAAATAGAAGGGCAGGGATGTAGTGAAAAGGGACCTTTTTTCGAAAACTCTGGGGAGACTCTGCCATTTCGAAGACTCATCTATTTTCGATCCAAACTTATAATCAAGTCGTTAGTGTACGGATTGTATCTGTATTCAATAGTTTGAAGAAGCAATAAAGATTACACTCAAAGTGGACGTAGGCAGTTACACCGAACCACTATAATTCTGGTGTTTCCGTTTCTGCAGTTAATTTTGTATACGTTCTTCTGTTTTAATTTTCTATCTTCATTAATCTCTCTACGCAAATCTTTCCTTGGGTGTTAGTGACCAATTTTGGTGCTAACACTTATTACCAGTCTAACTTGAAGGGTGAAGTGAGCCGAAATGTTGCCCCTAATAGAAAAGGCCCAATTTAAATTGGGCCTTGGGCTAATTTTCAAAATGGTTTTGAAAACTAAAGTAAAGACTTTAAATTTAAGGTTAAATTTAAAGTGAAACATGTTTATTATAAAAGTTATAATATAACATAAATTTTCAAAATGTTTGAAAAGATAATGAAATTTTCAAAATATTTGAAAAGATAATGAAATTTTCAAAATATTTGAAAATAACCAAATATTTATTTTGAAAAAAAAATCTATTAATTAGATTAATAAAATAAAATAATAAAATAAGTTAATTAATTAATACTTATGTGCACGTATTATGTATATTGACATATGTTATGTTATTTTAAAGTTTTTAAGATAACATTATACATGTATATATGTAAAATAAAACTTTGAAATTGATATAATTTAATTAATTAATTAAAGGTTAAATAAATAAATAAATATATGATATATGTGTTATGCTATAAAGGTTATATTATATATCTAAATATTCAATATAAATATTATATTGGAAATATATAAAATTAGTTAAAGAGGTAATAAATTAAATTAATTAAATAAGAGTTAATTAATATAATGTTATACATAAAATTATTATATAAGTTTTTGAAATATAAAATTTATATAATAATTAAACCCATATAATATGAATGCATAAACAAAAGGTGGAATGTTAGGAAACCCAAATAGACTTAAGGGATAAATATATACATATTGTTAAACCAAAAATTGGCATAACATCCATGATGCCAAGTACGATGAGCCTAATTCTGATCTTAACACTTACGATGACATGCCTAAAGATGGTTTAGTTAGTGTTAATCAAATAGTGCTAAGAAATCCAGAATTAACCTAACATTCAAGGCCAAGTACAAAAAAATGTCATTAAGAAATCGTTCCATGATGCCCATGAGATTTTGGAATAGAATACTCAAAAGCCAAATGGTTTCTTGGAATAAGATATTAAAGAGCCTGTATGGTCTTTTGGAATAAGATATTCGAAAGCCCATGTTAGATGATCAAAGAGAAAGAAAATAAGCCGCAAATATGTGCAATAGTCGATTAAGCATATTAATGAACCACATAAGCATTCCGTATGATTCATAACCCGATGTCCGTATGTAATAGGCAAGATAGAGGTTATGCAAATAAACACTTATTTAGACCGAAGCTTATGTGATTCTATGTGAAATAGAATCATAATTGCTTTGTGTCCAAAGTGCTTTATTATATGCGTATTCATGTCTAATAATGTCCAAAGTGCACAATCAAGGTAATGGGCATTTCTGAGTCCATGTTCCTATAAATTGAGCATGATTACAATCAAATCAGAGTTTTCCCCAAATCAATTTAGGGTTATAAAAGTCTAATTTTGAGAATAGAGAAAATAAATGATCGCCCCTTCCTCCTTACCTTTAAGACCATATTTATAGGGGGTAGAGGGGTTCGGCATGGCTGCTTTATGTCACCTTCGGTATCGCTTTGACATCAATCATCTTGATGGTGCTTGAAACTATGCCTTGTCTTTAACGAACCTCAGCTTTCCTTTGAATGTTGATGGACTACGACATCATTAAAGCATGGTATTGATATAAGACGATATTGCCAATCAGGCGGCTTTGATAATCAAGCAGCATTGATAGCAGGCGACATTGATAATCATGTAGCACTGATAACATGCGACATTGAAGATGCACGGCATTGCCTGGAAGGTGACATCACTAAGAGGCGGCATTAATGAGAGGCAACATTGGTGATAAACGGAATCAAAGAGGAGCGACATCAAATGAAAGCGACATCGAAGAGATGGGGCATTAGAAGGAATGAGGTATCAACCTAAGGAAGTATCAGTCAGATGCGACATCCATCCTCTCTTCATGGACGAAGTATGCTACTGATAGAACGCGACATTAATGAGGTGTGATATGGATAATACATCATGCCACTATAACATTGATGGCTTATGGTATATGATGCCAATGGTGCATGACATCAATTCTTGTATTAGTAAAATACTGTATTGTCCGTATACAATGTCACCTACTAGTGACATGCGGGATGCGGCATTAATTACACTTAATATCATTAGTTACTTTGAAAACTCACAGCGTTACTCATTTGTCTTCACTAATGGCATGTGGCATTGTCTATTAACCAATGTTGATGTAGGGCAGCATTGTAGGCCTTCGGCATTGGCTCTGATGGCGTACTACCTCCACAAATTCGACATTACCTTTAGTAGATGACCTATGATATGTAGCTTTCTGATACTGTTAAAGCTTTGTAAACGAGCAGCATTGATCAATGTATGATGCCTATTGTTATATCGATGATTTACAGCATGCTTCCCTTCGACATCCTTTTATATTGATATGATGTAGCACCTTTGAATGACCTAGCATTTCTTCTTTGCTTTCAGCTTTTCAACATGAATTCCTTAATTTCGGCATGAAGCTCTTAACATTAACTTCGACAAGACTTTAAGCTTTAAAATCATATACTTTCAAGATTAGTAAGCCTTCAGTATCATTAATTACGACATTATTCTTCAGTTTTGACATAAGTTACTTTGCTTATATCCTTTAGAAATTATGTGGATGACATTTGCCCCCTCCTTGTATAAAGGAGTGTTTTATACTTTAGTGTAAAATCAAGAATTCTCCTGCATTGTTGATGTCTTACAAGGTTTTCTTTTTAACCCTATTTTCCTGTACAATATGACACAAGTGATGATTTTCATTATTTAAATCCATGGTAATCCTTTTCGATTCAGTTAAGTTATGAATTGACATGTATCCTTTAATCTGGGGGATCGCCCACTTTTTTATTTAAGTCAAGACTATTTTCAAAATATTATCGAATATTATCAATTTTCCGAATAGAAGTTTAGGACATTGTTTGGTAATAATATCCCTTTTCAAGGAGAAGACTAGAAAGTCTTTTAACAATGATGGTTCGATAGGTGGAAATCCAGAAGACCATGTAGTTGTTGTCATTCTCAAAATTAAAAAAATAGCAAGTTATTCGATTATATCATAAGAGGGAGGACCAGAAATTCTACTGGCGATAATAATACCTTGAATAATATTAGACCAGAAAACCACATTAGTTATAATAAAAGGTCAGAAAATCTATCTAAATACAAGGCCAAATTTTTTTTCTACCAACTGAATATTACTTTTGCCCTGAAGCACAATTGTTCGATTTTGACAGATCTTCCTCTAGAAGAATGTTTTTGCTTTGGAGCGCCAGTGGTTTATTTTTGATAGCTCTTCCTCTAGAAGATTGTTTTGTTCCATTCTTTTATATAAAGTGCAATTGACTTGATTGATTTCGTCTAGTGCATTTGGTTAGCTATCTTAAGTAGAACCAAAGACATATCCGACCTCCCTCTAGAAGGTGCATTAGTCAAGCCTTATAGGTGGTATTGAAGGCTGGTCGGTACTTTGGCCAGGCCGTTTTCAGGCGGGACCAAAGGCTTACTCCGTCCTCCCTATATGAGGCGCCTTAAACATGCCGTTTTCAGGTGAGAATAAGAGCTTATTTTTGACAGACCTTCCTCTAGAAGATTGCGAACGCTAATGGCTTATTTTTGACAGATCTTCCTCTAAAGATTGTTTTAGAGCGCTAATGGCTCATTTTTGATAGATCTTCCTCTAGAAGATTGTTTTAGAGTGCTAATGGCTCATTTTGACAGATCTTCCTTTAGAAGATTGTTTTGGTATCAATTTGGGTCAAACACCTTATTACAGTCTTAGGTGATGGTTTAGATCTTTCACTTTATTTTAGGAGATTCTTACTCCAATTTGTGATTGATTTAGTAGATACTCTTGTTTCAACTTCTTTTTTCATTCACTGTCGGGAAGTATGACCTCAGATGTTCAGCGTTCCATGTTCTTGATATTACATTGCCATCAGGTTGGCATAATTGATAAGTTCCTAGTGGGATTACTTTGTGAATGACAAGGGGTCCTTCCCAGTTAGGACCGGGTGGTCCATCAGCTGGATTCTTGGTGTTTTCCATAACCTTTCTAAGTACTAAATCTCCTTTTTGAAATGATCTCTATTTTACTTTGGAGTTGTAATATTTAGATATCCTTCTTTGGTATTCAGCCGTCCATATGATTGCTTCGTCTCTTTATTCATTGAATAAGTCCAAAGATTCTCTTTTTAACTCCTGGCTTGGGTTAAATGCATATGCAATCCTCCCATGGGAAGGTACCTCAACCTCGATTGGAAGCATGGCCTGACATCCATATGTTAAGTAAAATGGGGTATGTCCCGTTGTGGTTTTGGGCCCATAGTACAAGAGGCAGTTCTTCTACCTAATTTTCTTTTGCTTTGTTCAACCATTTCTTTAGGATGGACCTAATAGTTTTACTGGCAGCTTCAACAGGTCCTTAGCCTTGGGGTGCGCTATAGACGAAAAGCTATTGATAATTCCATTCTTCTCACAGAATTGGATAAATTTCTCACTTTCAAATTGAGTCCTATTATCGAATATTATCTTATGTGGAATTCCGTATCTGGCGACAATATTCTTAATTACAAATTTGAGCACTTTTCCTAATGTGATGTTTGGAAGCGGTTCTGCTTCTACCCATTTTGTGAAATAATCGATGGCCACCACTACGTATTTAGCTCCTTCTTTGGATATATGTCGCGGTCCAATTAAGTCGATTATCCATACATCAAAAGGCTATGGGCTTGAGATCGAAGTGAATTCACTTGGTGGTAGATGTTGGATCTCAGAGAACTTTTGGCATTCATTGCATCTCCTTACATATTCGTTAGCATGGCTAGTCATCTAAGACCAATAGAAGCCTGATCTCATAACCTTTTTTGCTAGCTTTATGCCATTAGAACGATCCATACAAATTCCTTCGTGGGCTTCTCTTAGCAACTTTGCTCCTGTTTCTGGACTAATACTTCTAAAGTAAAGGAGTGAATATCCTTTTATATAAAATATTTTGTTTACCATAACGAAAGTTGGAGCTTGGTGTTTTGTTCTCCTTGCCTCGTTTTTATTAGATGGCAGTTTTTCTTTCGTTATATATTCGACGATAGGTGCCATCCAATTATTCCCGTATTGATTATCAGTATCCATATATGACGATTTTTCCTAAAGGATTTCAATTTCATTTTACTTTTCCTCATGTTATAGGGCTTGAGATTTGGTCAATACTAAGGACTCGCTTTCTAGATTGGAGCCTTTTTCCTCTATACTAGGATTTGATTGGTAGCCTATTAGCACAATTCAGGCTTTTGGTGCTCCTCGCGAGCTAGCCAACTTAGCCAAGAAATTAGCTTGGGAGTTATTTCCTCTTGGCACTTGGTGTACTGAGAAATCCTCAAATTAGGTTAACATTTTCAATATTTTCTTTACATATAACACTAGCTTGGCATCTTTTATTTGATACTTCTAGTTTAATTGATTCACCATCAATTGTGAGTCATTGAAAATCTCAACCGTGGGAATTTTCAATTGTAGGTCCAAGGTAAGTCCTGCTATCATCGATTCATATCTGGCACATTATTAGTTATCGAAAATCCTAATTTCATTGCATAATGCTGTCGGTGTCCATTGGGGGTAATAATTACATATCCTGCTTCAACCCCTTGTTCGTTTGAAGCTCCATCTACAAACATTTGCCATTTAGGCTTTAGATCTTTTGCTTTCTCTGATTGCTCTTTAATGAATCTCGTGCGTTCATTAACAAAATAGGCTAAAGCTTGTCCTTTCATTGCCACCAATGGTAGAAATTCAATATCATACCGACTAAGTTCTATCCCCTATTTTAGTAATCTTCCTAAAGCTTCGGGTGTACTGAAGACTTGCTTGAACGGAAAATTGGTTAGGACCTTTTTTCGGATGTGCTTGAAAATAGGCTCTTAACTTTTGTACTGTGAGCATTAAATAGTATACCAGTTTTTCTATGATCGGATATTTGGTTTCTGCATTCTTAAGCCTTCGACTTGTATAGTATACAGGAAGTTGGATTCCCTTCTCTTCTCTTATTAGAATAGAGCTAACTCCATGTTATGAAATAGCCATATGAAGATAAAGTTTTCCCCATCTATAGGGCTGGATAGAACTGGTGGTTTCTTGAGATGATCCTTTAGTTCCTTGAAGGCTTTCTGATAATTCTCTCCCCGTTCGAAGATTTTCTTCTTCTTAATCACATCGAAGAATGGAATGCATTTATCGATGGTCTTGGAAATGAATCTATTCAATGTTGCCACTCTTCCATTTAAGCTCATTACATCATTATTTGTCTTAGGCTCTGCCATGCCTTTAATAGCCCGTGGCTAGTCATGATTGGCTTCTATTCCCCGAGCACTAACAATGTACCCCAGAAACTTTCCAGACTGGATCTTGAAAGAACATTTCTGTAGGTGAGCTTCATTTGATATTTTTGCAACGCTCCAAACATTTCTTCAAGATCGCTTAGATGGTTGCTTTCTTCTTAAGACTTGACCAGCTATCATGTACGTATACTTCCATGTTACGGCTGATTTACCAACTTTTGGTAGATGGCTCTGGCATTCTTTAATCCGAATGACATTACTTTGCAACAATATGTTCCACGATATGTTATGAAGCTTATGTTCTCCTCATCTGGCTTGAACATTGGAATCTGATTGTATCTAGAATATGCATCCATGATAGATAAGAGTCTGTGTCCACTTGTCGCATCGACCAACTGGTCTATTCTTGGAAGGAGATAATGGTCTTTTGGGCATGCTTTGTTCAAGTCAGTATAGTCGACATATGTCCTCCATTTCAAGTTAGATTTCTTCACTAGTACTAGATTGGCCTACCATTTGGATGAAGTACTTCTCTGATGAACCTATTTTCGAGTAATCTCTTGACTTCCTCTTTGAAAGCATAGGATTGAACTTTGTAAAACTGCCTTTTCTTTTATCATATTGGTGTGGTATTTGGGTTTATATTCAAGGCACGACACATAACGATTGGATCTATCCCAACCATATCTGAATGGGTCCAAGCGAACACATCTTTGTTGGACTGAAGAAATAAAATTAGTTCTCCTTTAAGTTTGCTATCTAGCTCATTTCTAACTTTTACTGTCTTTGTTGGATCAATCGGATCTAAGCATATCTCCTCTAAAAAAAGCACTCTTCTAAAATAGTGAATAATCAGCATAAGCTAGTGTTATTTATAAGATATGTAATTACATTCACCAGAATATTGTTCTAACCCCATCCTCATTACAACCTACATGATAGTTAGAAGGATAGGTACTGACAATTGGCATGTTCGGTGCTGACAAGGACACTTGACCTTTGAAGTGTTGAATCTTTGTCAGTAATTATGTAATCTATTATATTTTATTATTTCACTACAAGTTATTTCATCAAAGCTCTAATTTGCATTCTTGGTTTTATTTACAGGATACCAAAACACTGATCCGTACTTTGGTGGAATTGGGTTTTCGATTTAGCAAAAATTTAGGCCCACTGGGGTATGAGTTATTACAATGTGATGGATGAACGAATGGGGACTGATAATATGATTTGGTTTATATTTTGGTGATATGTATAAGGCATACTTAACTTGAATTGATATGTATGTGTGTGCGTCTATATAGATATATCTATGTGTGTACATGTAGGTATGTGTGCTTATGTATGTGTTTAACATGGTTCACAATTAAATGACAAGTTTAGGGAACACTTATTGACTTAATATATGGACATGGTTTCTTTCTGTTCCATATATATATATATATTGTTGTTGTTATATATACATATATATATATATATATTGTGTTGTAATGATGAAATGAGGGAAAAACCTGTTCCGTGTTAGCGGCATGGTCTCCCAATGGATGACTAGGGTAATGGTATTACTCGTACCAGACTTATTATCTGACCTATATTTTTTTATTTCCCATAAATTCATGGGTACTCATTCGAGTAGGATGAGTTTATGGATTAGACAAGTACCTCCTTTGAAGGACGAACAAAGATTTTAATGACGAAGCAGGAAGCTTGCTATTTAAATAAAAGTAATTTGAAATTTCCCTATATAAAACTAAGATTTCTAACTAGTCAAGTGTGGAGTTGGCATCTTCATTTGTCAAACACACGCTACTCTGATTTTCTTATTATATATTTACCCCTGCGTGAGAAAAACTTAGGTTTAATGACGTAATGGATCCTGTGATTCAAATTGAAGTAATAAAAAAATATTTAGCTGTTCTGTTTACTTATGTTATGGAAAAAATATATTGAACTCATTTTGTCACTAGAAAATGATTTCGGTGATGATTGCAGCATCAACGGCATCTATTTTCAAGTCTTGGAGTTTGGTATTTACAACTTGGTATCAGAGTTTAGGTTAGGGAAACACCTACGTAAAACATAGCTAAGTATTATTTAGATACAAGAGAACGAACACCTTGGGGAATGGTATATGCTACATATATATAATATACTTGTATTTTGAAATAGATATATAGGAAAATATATCTTCCCCTCTACAATTGATTCTACTCTCTTTACTTCCGTTTCTTATGAATCTTTCTTACACAGAAGGCTAGAATGGATATACATAATTGACGTTCGACTATAGGTAGTGCGAGAGCGAATGCTAGTTGAGGATATGATAGTACCCAAACTAATGGCTAAGGAAGGGAGGAAAATCTGGAAGTTCATAATAAAATTGGTACTCAAGTGCTTGCCCTGACCGAAGGAGGAATGGATGTGAATGCTTTACTCCATCTATTTATTTCGAAGATGAAGTGGCAATAGCTAGCTGGATCTATTGAGCTGAGAAAGGAGGTAGCAAGTGATGCAGACTTTTCTAAGACGAACAAAGATTTCAAGAGCTGTGGTGGAAAGGAGTTCACGGGGGAGGGGTCTTCTTTGGAGGTGTTGAACTGGTTGGAGGTATGCGAATGTATTTTTGAAGACTTGGTATATACTAATGCTCAGAAAGGAGATAGGCTTCTTGTCAGCTCTAGGAGGATGCATTGGACTGGTAGGAGGCTGTGATTGCTGAGGTCCCAAAGGAGGAGATAACCTGGGAGCAGTTGAAGAAGTGGTTCGAGGCTCAGTTTATTCCCGAATCTCAGAAGAGTGCTTTTTTTTAGAGAGTTCCTTGACTTGAAATAGGGAGAGATGACTTTGGTATAGTACATCTAGCGTTTTAGTGCTTTGTCAAAGTATGGAAGGGAGCATATCAATACTCTTCTGAAGAAGAATGAAAATTTCATTTAAGAACTGAAGAAGGAGCTTAATCACAAAGTGATGGCTCATTTTTTGGCTCTGTTTGTTATGGTAGTTAAAATTGCAAGGTGGTATGACCACTTATATTAGGGAGAAAAGAAGGCTAATGTTAAGCTCAAGGATGGGTAGAAGAAAACATTCAATCCATATCAGAAAGGACGAAAGATCGGAAGGGTGGAAAGAACCAAAAAGGAGGATAAAATTTTAGAGGGGGGGCTTGGAAGTCGAATATAGCTGATGTCACTTGTTTCGACTATGGTTAGAAGGAGCACTACTCCACTAAGTGTACCCAATTGGAGGACATGGTCAAGTGCTTTATCTATAATAGGTATGGACATAAGAAGAGGGATTGCCTGAAAGCTAAGCAAGCAAGGGTTTATGCTTTGGAAGGACTTTTGTCTTGATCAACCGCAGAGGAGAAAGAGAAGTGTGTGCTTGGAGGTATGATTTTGATTTACGGTATATCAGTTAGAGTTCTTTTTGATGCTGGTGCTACACACTCTTTCATTTCAAGGGATTTGGTTGCTAGGTTAGGACTTGGCACTGTCTATTTGATTACGTCCTTGCGTGTGGTTAATCCAATCGGTGGGCATGCCACTTTCGGGTTAAGGTGCACTGACCTTGAATTTGACCTATATGGATATTTATTTGCAACCCGTACGTGTTTGACTTTGTAGGGTACATGGTAATTTTGGGTATGGATTGGTTAATGTGAAATGATCCTAGGATCTATTGTGCTGACAAGATTATTTCCTTGTAGAATCCTAGAGGTGGAGAGAGAATTATGATAGCCTTAGATGTAATGAGGGAGAAGTTGGATTTCGTGTTATATGCAATGGATGATCAAAGGGATGAGATCAGTAGAGTACGAGTAGTTCGGTAATTTGCAGATGTTTTAAAACCTGTAATGAGATTACCGTCAAGAGGGGAAATCGAATTCTAGATAGATTTAATGCTGAGGGCGCAACTTGCTAGTAGACCATCTAGTAGAATGTCATCTAAGGAGATGGAAGAACTGAAGAAGCAATTGGTGGAACTTGATTATAAGAGTTTCATCAAACTGAGTAGTTCGCCATAGGGAGCATCCGTGGTATTTATAAGGAAGTTGGGCGAAACATTATGGATGTGCATTGATTATGAAGAATCATCAAATCTAGCCTAGGATAGACGGCTTATTTGACCAGTTGATTGGAGCTAGAGTATTCTCCCAGCTAGATTTGGCAATGTGATTCCATCAACTGAGAGTAGCAGAAGATAATTTTCGTTGACCACATTCCGAACAAGGTATGGTTCATATAAGTAGTTAGTGATGCTGTTTGGACTGACCAATGCCCTGACATTCTTCGTAGATCTTATGAACCAAATCTTTCATGATCAGTTGGATAGATCTATGTTGGTCTTCATCGATGATACTCTTGTATACTCTAAGGATGAGAGAGATCATGAATTCCATCCCAGATTGGTGTTAGAGACGTTGAGATAACACAAATTGAAAGCGAAATTTTCAAAATGCCACTTTTAGAAACATGAAGTGAAGTTTCTTAGGTATGTTATTTCGGAGACTGGATTAGATGTGGATCCATCAATGATAGAAACTATTAACGACTGAAAGAGGCCAAAGATGGTCATAAAGATAAGAAGTTTATTAGATGTTGGCTAGCTACTACTGTAGATTCATTAATAATTTCTCACATATACCAGCACCCTTGACTAAGTTGAGTGGGAAGAAAGAGAAGTTCATGTGGACTGGTAAGTGTGAAGGGTCATTTCAGGAGTTGAAGAAGTTATTGATGAATGCCCATGTCTTGATCATGCCAGAGGGGAACCAGGATCTGCTAGTGTATACCGTGCTTGTAGAATAGGTTTAGGAGTAGTGTTGATGCAACAAGGACGAGTGATAGCTTTTGCATTAAGGTAGTTGAGACCGCTTGAGGTTAGAAATCTGACTCATGATTTAGAGTTGGCAGCGGTGGTGTTTAGGTTGAAGATTTGGAGACATTACTTATTGGGAGAATGATTCGAGTTATATATGGACCACAAATCCCTTAAGTATTTATTCTCTCAAAAAGTGTTGAATATGAGGCAGCAAAAATGGTTGGAGTTCTTGGCATCATATGATTTCGAGATGGAATATACTTCAGAAAAAGGGAATGAGGTTGTCGATGCTTTGAGTAGGAAGCAACGAAATGAAGTATTGGCCATGATAAAGGAATGGAAGACATTAGAACATTAGCGTCACTCGGAGTGCATTATAGGCAGAATACCGGATCGAGTAGATATCCAAGTATGTGAGTGAGTTTGGAGGTACGTCCAGCACTTGTAGAAAGAATAGTTATAGGACAAAGGGAAAACCCATTGATTGTCGAAGGATTAGGAAATTAGAGATAGTTTTGGATGTTAAGGATTTGAAAGGATTCTGGATAGACTCGAAGGGATGGCTTAGGAAGAAAGGAAAACTTTGTGTGTTCTAGATATAGGAGATCTTCGGAAGGAAGTATTAGAAGAAAATCATCGGTTGAAGTTCACAATTCGTGCGGGTGGCACAAAGACGTATCGTGGTATGAAGAGTGTCTTCTTTTGGGAAGGGATGAAGAGAGATATAGGTGAAACTATGAAGAGATGTTTGACCTGTCAGCAAGTGATAGCTGAGCACCAAAAGCAAAGCGGTTTACTTCAACCTTTGGAAGTACCGACTTGGAAGTGGGATTCAATATTTATGGATTTTATTAATGCACTGCCTAGGTCGAGAACGAGAAAGGGTAACATTTTGGTGATAGTCGATAGATTAACCAAGGGTGCCCACTTTATCTCCATGAAGTCTACAAGGACGGTGGCTAGCTTAGTAAAGATATATATAAAGTATGTAGTGAGACTGCATGGGATACCGAGTAGTATCGTAAGCGATAGAGATCCATTATTTACTAGTGAATTCTCGAGAAGTTTGAAGACTGCATTGGGTACGGAATTGAACTTGAGCATGGCTTACCATCTGCTGATAGACGTTTAGATGGAAACGGTGAACCATGTGAGAAATGCGGATTACATATCTTAAGGATAGAATTAACACTAGAGGGGGGGTGAATAGTGTTTTAAGGAATTACTAATTCTTTTTGAGTTTATATTAATTTGAACACAAATGTATGCAATATTCAGACACAGATATGATCAAAGAATCAAACACAGATGCAGATATAAAGTAAAAGCAATAAAGGAAAGAACATACTGGATTTTATACTGGTTCAGAGTTATCCTACATCCAGTCCCGCAACACAAGTATGGATTTCCTTTCAAAATCAATTCTTACAATTACACCCTCGATTTCAAGGCCACGAGGTACACCGCTCCAGATTCACAATCCTCTGGGTAGAGATACTTGATTTTACGAGCAACAAGTTCACCCGATTGATTTTCCAGGCTACAATCACACCTTTTCTCGCTCGATTGAATACAAAGAAATCTATAACTCTGAATAGCACTGGGATCTTGTTGAGATAGTGATAGAGAATCAAACCAGAGATTATCTAGTTAGATTCAATGGTGATTTCGGCAGGGTAATGGTAAACATGTATATAAAGAAATGTGGAAGAAGAAGAGAAGTGAAATCAGAGAAAATATGAATATAAATTCGTTTAAAACATCCCCAATTTATAGTAGAACAACAGCCATGTCCATTCGTGAAAGGATACGACGAATAGACACTTCTTTTGAAATTCAAACCTTTGAAATCAACTGTCACCTTGTCGACAAGGGGTACTTGGGGTTGTCGACAGGCCTAAGTTATTTTCGGTAATTTGTTTTTCTTTGTAAATAATTTCTATCTTGTATTAAAACTATTTTAAACTTTATAAATATACTTAACTATAGTTAAAATACATAAATAAGTATAGAGAATAATATTTTGGTATATATAAAATTTTACTATAATTTTATATTTAAATCTAAGTATAAATATTAAAAGTTAAATATATTAAATATATTATAATTAAAGATAGTTTAAAACCAAGGATAATTTGATATTTGAAAATATAGATTATTTTGAGGCTAAAAGTATTTTAAAACCAGGATAGATGTTTTTGATTTTAAAAAAGAAAATTTTGAAATCATTTTGAAAACAAGATATAATTTTGTAAAACATTTAAATAAAAGTTAGTGGATACAAAACAATGTTCCACTAGATTTTTCGTAGGTTCCACCCTACTTAGGGTTTCATCCCTTTAACGGGCTCGAAGTGGATTCCATTCCACGAATAAAATGGATTTTAAGATGTCAGTGCTTTTCTAGAAGTTTTAAAAAAATTCCTAACTAAATTACATATCTTGACATCTTGAACTCTTGATAATCTTGATACTCATGAGTCTTGAATCTTGATATCTTCGATCTTGAATTCATCAGTTCTTGAATCTTTATACTGTACAATCTTCATTCTTTGGTACGTGCATATACATCCTGCATATACATATATATCTAAACCATACTGTTAGTATTTATATTTTATAATCTTATTCTAAGGTTGTTGTCATCAAAACTAACTTCTCAGGGACTAACAATCTCCCCCTTTTTGATGATGACAACCTTTGTGTATAAAATATCACTTCTATCCTAATAACTCCACCTTAATCTATGCCTAACTATCCTATTTTATACTTCTCCCCCTTTGTCATCAACAAAAACTAACTCCAAACTATATAACTCCCCCTTAATCTAATACTATATTACATGTGATTATAATGATAGTATTATCATAAATAATCAATACTTAATTCTAAATCTAAAACTTAGCCCTTAATAACTAACTCTCCTAACTAAGAATCCATATATGATAATATTTATAATAATGATAATGTGAGAATTCAAATATAAGAACACAAATCATTTATTAATTATATAATGTTATATTTACATTTGCGTAGAAAACGTTAGTAAGATCATATACAAATAACAATAAGAAAGAGAGAAAAGAAATTGATGTGTATCCTTGACAATGGGAGATCTATGAACCGAGCAGTTTGGGTAGTGGAAACAGAAATTTCCACATTGTTCGACTAGATTTCCATCCTTGTCAAAGCACACTTCGCCAACGCAAACAATTTTGTCGTCATCTTCAGCGTGCTCTTCCTCCATGGGGGCTTCTTCTTCCTCGTTGTCCTCTTGCACTTGAACACCTGAAGATTCTTCATCGATCAAGATGGGATTGGTGTGATTGTCCATTAGAAACTTTTGCAAGTTTCTAAGGATTTTTCCTTGCCGTTCTTGTTCTTTGGCCATTCTGATTTGCACCACTTGAATTTCAGTCATAAGTTGTAGTGCATCCTTCAAGGAAACTTCCATTTTCATCACTTGTGCAAGCATAGTTCGTTGAAATGGTCCAGTAGAAGGAGAAGGAAATGAAAAGGTTGAATTTTTGTTTGATTTGGAGGAGGAGGCCATTGTTTTAATGTTTTCAGAAGATAGAACAGAGAAAGAATGAACAAAATTTCGAAATAAGAAGATTATATAACCACCTATTTGAATTTTGGTGGGAAAATTTCAAAAGAAAAAAAAGCGTTATATGTCGATAGGGGTAAAAGAGGGTTGTCGACAAGGTACTTATATTTTTGCTATTTGATTTATTTTAATTTAATTTTAATTATACTTGTTATATATTTATATTCTATATTTCAGTTATTGAACAAATACCTAACTCTTTTCTTAATTTAGTAAATATAGATTCATTTAAGGGTTTTGTTAAGATATCAGCAATTTGATTCTTGGAATTGATATAATCGAGAGTAATTACTTCCTTACTTATATTATCTCTGAGAAAATGATGTCTGATATCAATATGTTTAGTTCGAGCATGACGAGTAGGATTTTTGGATAAATTTATTGCACTAGTATTATCACAATAAATTGGTGATTTTGAGATATTTAAACCAAAATCTTTTAAAGTTTGTTGCATATATATTACTTGAGAACAAGCCAAAGCAGTAGAAATATACTCTGCTTCGGTTGTTGATAAAGAAACTGTGTTTTTCTTTTTACTAAACCAGGAAACCAGAGAATGCCCCAAAAAGTGACAAGTTCCACTTGTACTTTTTTGGTCTGATTTACAACCAGCATAGTCAGCATCACAGTAAGATATTAATTCAAATGAATCATTTTTAGGATAAAATAAGCCATAATAAAAGGTGTGTTTAACATATCTGATGATACGTTTTACAGCTTTTAAGTGGGTCTCTTTAGGTTGGGATTGATATCTTGCATAGAGACAAACACTATGCATGATATCATGTCTACTAGCAGTGATATAGAGTAGTGATCCAATCATTCCTCTATATAATTTTTGATCTACATCTTTCGAGAGATCTTCTTTACTTAGGTACTCATTGGTTGCCATGGGAGTGGGTTTTCCACTTGCAGTAGTCAAACCAAATTTACTAACTAGGTCTTTAGCATATTTTTCTTGACTAATAAAGATACCATTATCTAATTGTTTTATCTGCAATCCTAGAAAGAAGTTTAATTCACCCATATGACTCATCTCAAACTCTTTTGTCATTATTTCAAAAAATTCTTTATTCATTTCAAAATTAGTTGATCTGAAAATGATATCATCTACGTAAACTTGTACTAGTTGAATATCATTTTTATTTCTTTTAGTAAAAAGAGTATCATCTACTTTACCAATTTCAAAGTTTGATTGTAATAAGTAAGATCTTAGTTTATCATACCAGGCTCTAGGAGCTTGTTTAAGACCATATAGAGCTTTCTTAAGTTTGTAAACATGATTTGGTAATTTTTCATCTTAAAAAAGTGGTGGTTGTTCAACATATACTTCCTTTTTTACAAATCCATTTAAAAAGGCACTTTTAACATCCATTTGAAATAATTTGAAATTATTATGATTTGCGAAAGCAAGTAGAATCCTAATGGCTTCTAATCTTGCTACGGGAGCAAAGGTTTCATCACAATCTATTCCTTCTTCTTGACAATAACCTTGAGCGACTAACCGGGCTTTATTTCTAACGACCTCACCTTGTTCATTCATTTTATTTTTATAAACCCATTTAGTTCCAATTATAGCTTTATTTTTAGGTCTAGGAACAAGTTCCCAAACATCATTTCTAGTGAATTGATTTAGTTCTTCTTGCATAGCCAAAATCCATGAATCATCAGTTGATGCTTCCTTTGGATTTTTGGGTTCAATAGTTGATATAAAGGCTACATTGCTCATTTTACTTAGTTGATTTCTAGTTGTAACAACAGATTGCATATCTCCTAGTATATTTTCTATAGGACGATCTTTTAAAAGTTTAATCTTTTTATTAGGATGATTAATTTCATTATTAGTTTCAGTTGACTCCTGATTTTGAGTAATTAAATCCTCTACATCATTTGTATCTTCAAATTTTTTTAGATTTTCATCGAATGAAACGTGCATTGTTTCTTCGATGGTGTTAGTTCTTAAATTAAACACTCTGTATGCTTTACTTCTATTAGAATATCCGATAAAGATACCTTTGTCGGATTTAGGATCAAATTTATCTAAGTTATCTTTTGTATTTAAAATAAAACATTTTCTTCCAAAAATTCTAAAATAAGGTACCTTAGGTTTCTTTTCGTGAAGAAGTTCATAAGATGTCTTATCAGTTAAAGGTCCAATTAAAATTCTATTTAAAATATAACAGGCGGTAGCAACTGCTTCTGCCCAAAAATGTTTTGATAATTTACTATCTAAAAGCATAGTTTTCGCACACTCCTGAATCGTCCTATATTTACGTTCTACTACTCCGTTTTGTTGTGGAGTTCTTGGAAATGAAAAATTGTGAGTTATTCACTTTTTATTGTAGAATTCCTCAAACTTTTCATTTTCAAATTCACCACCGTGATCACTACGGATGGTTATAATTTTTACAGAAAATTGATTTTGAATCCTTTTTGTAAAGTTCTTAAAACTTTCAAAAGTATCACTTTTATGTTTCAAAAATATTGTCCATGTAAATCTAGAATAATCATCTACAATTACAAAAACATATTTACTGTGATTTATTGACTGAATTTGAGATGGACCAAATAAATCAAGATGAAGTAATTCAAGAGGTTTTGAAGTTGAAATCATATCTTTTAATTTAAAGGAACTTTTTTCTAAGTTTTCCTAATTGACATGCATCACATAAACTATCTACTTTAAAATTCATTTTAGGGAGACCTCTTACTAGATCATGTCTTGATAATCTAGATAAGAGTTTGAAATTCAAATGCCCAAATCTTTTATGCCAAATCCAAGGGTCACTTGTATTTGCCAAAAGACACAGGTTATCATTTGAAACTTTCATACTAAGAATATAAATATTCTTTTTCCTAATTCCTTCAAATATTATGGTTGAATTATTATCTTCAATGTGACACTTATCTTTTTCAAATTTAATTTTATATCCTTTATCGCAAAGTTGACTAATACTTAGCAGATTATGTTTCAGATTCTTAACTAGCAAAACATTAGTAATAATAGGAGTTTCAGAGTTACCGACATTGCTGATGCCAATCCCATATCCTTTTGAGTTGTCTCCAAAGTTAACTAGTCCTCCGTCTTTGTATATTATATCATTCAGCATATCTGGATTACCAGTCATGTGTCTAGAGCATCCACTATCGAGTATCCATTTATTCTTTTTGATCTGCACAATTTGTCCATTGTGGATTGATTCCTCAACGCCCATAAAACATGTTTCAATTACAACCTCGATTTCAAGGCCACGAGGTACACCGCTCCAGATTCACAATCCTCTGGGTAGAGATACTTGATTTTACGGGCAACAAGTTCACTCGATTGATTTTCCAGGCTACAATCACACCTTTTCTCGCTCAATTGAATACAAAGAAATCTATAACTCTGAATAGCACTGGGATCTTGTTGAGATAGTGATAGAGAATCAAACCAGAGATTATCTAGTTAGATTCAATGGTGATTTCGGCAGAGTAATGGTAAAAATGTATATAAAGAAATGTGGAAGAAGAAGAGAAGTGAAATCAGAGAAAATATGAATATAAATTCGTTTAAAACATCCCCTATTTATAGTAGAACAATAGCCATGTCCATTCATGAAAGGATACGACGGATAGACACTTCTTTTGAAATTCAAACTTTTGAAATCAACTGTCACCTTGTCGACAAGGGGTACTTGGGGTTGTCAACAGGCCTAAGTTATTTTTGGTAATTTGTTTTTCTTTGTAAATAATTTCTATCTTGTATTAAAACTATTTTAAACTTTATAAATATACTTAACTATAGTTAAAATACATAAATAAGTATAGAGAATAATATTTTGATATATATAAAATTTTACTATAATTTTATATTTAAATCTAAGTATAAATATTAAAAGTTAAATATATTAAATATATTATAATTAAAGATAGTTTAAAACCAAGGATAATTTGATATTTGAAAATATAGATTATTTTGAGGCTAAAAGTATTTTAAAACCAGGATAGATGTTTTTGATTTAAAAAAAGAAGATTTTGAAATCATTTTGAAAACAAGATATAATTTTGTAAAACATTTGAATAAAAGTTAGTGGATACAAAACAATGTTCCACTAGATTTTTCGTAGGTTCCATCCTACTTAGGGTTCCATCCCTTTAACGGGCTCGAAGTGGATTCCATTTCATGAATAAAATGGATTTTAAGATGTCAGTGCTTTTCTAGGAGTTTTAATAAAATTCCTAACTAAATTACATATCTTGAAACCTTGAACTCTTGATAATCTTGATACTCATGAGTCTTGAATCTTGATATCTTCGATCTTGAATTCATCAGTTCTTGAATCTCTATACTGTACAGTCTTCATTCTTTGGTACCTGCATATACATATATATCTAAACCATACTATTAGTATTTATATTTTATAATCTTATTCTAAGGTTGTTGTCATCAAAACCAACTTCTCAGGGACTAACAAACCATGTATTGGAAGATTTGCTGAGAGCATGTGCCTTGGATTTCAGAGGATCTTAGGAAGATCACTTGCATCTGATAGAGTTTGCTTATAAAAACAGTACCATACGATTGTTGGGATGGCAACATTAAAGGCGTTGTATGGTAGACCGTGTAAGTCGCCAGTTTATTAGTTAGACGCGGGAGATAGGCTCGTGTTAGGACCTGATTGGTAAGAGATGCTACTGAAAAGGTAGAGTTAATTCGTGCTAGAAGAAAGGAAACATAATCGAGGCAGAAGAGTTATGTTGATAAGCGAAGAAAAGAACTTAAGTTCGCAATGGCGATCATGTATTCATGAAGATTTCTCCGATAAGAGTTATGCGCTTTAGGAAAGCAGGGAAGTTGGCACCTAGATACGTTTGACCATTCTAATGACTGAGAGGATCGTTAAACTTACGTATACAGTCAAGTTGCCAAGCAATTTGTTGGGTGTGCGTAATGTTTTTCATATATCGCATTTGACAAGGTGTTTGCACGACCCAGATTCGGTAGTGGAACCGAGGGAATAGCAGGCCGTGAAACAAAAGACTTGAGGAACAAAGTTATCGGGCTTGTTTGCGTCCAATATAGCGACGATAAGGATGATTGTACCTGAGACATAGAGGATAGAATTAGAAATATATATCCCAAGTTGTTTTAGACATTTATATAGATAGCAATGTGCTTGGTTTGTCTATTGTATGGACTAGTAGGGCATTAATATATTCAGGTATGATATGATTGTGTGTTAGTGGCTACACTAATACATTTATGCTTAATGGTTGATGGTACCACCCCATATTTCAAGGATGAAATTTCGAGGATGAAATTTTTATAAGGCGGGGAGACTATATGACCCCATATTTTGAAGGGACCGTAATATGAGAAATTAATTAATAAATTAATAATATAGGGATATTATTAATTAAATCATTAAAGTGATTTAACTGCAAGAAATACCTAAGGAAAATTTAATTAAATAAGTTCGGGACACTTTAAAAAGCTAATTAGATTGACTAAATGCAATCAGAGCAATTTTGGTAGGCCTTGGGTAATGAAAGAAAACAATTTAAGTTGTAATGGGAATGATTTAAGTAAGGGGAATAAGTTATTAAGGCCCAAACCTAATAACCCATATTCCTTAGACCCAACCCATTATCTCATCTTCATTTCATTTCATTTCACTTCACAAAACAAAATGAAAACAAGCTCCCTAATAACCCTGTCTAATTACATCCAGTGCCATGAAATTTCAATATGATATGCCTAATGATGAAATAGATATGATTTTTTATAATTTCATAATTTTTGAAGTCAATATGAATATTTTATGAATTTCCTAAGTTGGGAAAAATGGTTTATTTCAAATTAATTAATTATTAAAAATAATAAAATTAATTATTTTGGCCAGAAATTTTTACATGATGCAAAATATGATAAGAGAGAGTTTTGGTGAATTTTTGGAATTTGTCCCTCCTATTTTATATGAATTATTTAGTGAATTAAAGCACTGATTAATTAAGGTGAAATTAATCCATTAATTAGGGTGGTTAACATTCTAAGGTTTTGAATAAATAAAAAGCTTCTATTACTAAGAATATTGAAACATAATTCATATAAAATATTTATAAAAAGAGGTGAAACACAAATTCTAGAAATCATTAACTAGAAATCCAAAAATCTCAAAATGGGGAAGGCCTATCACAAACGGGAGGATGAAAACTCACCAACACGTGTATCACAAACGGGTTGTTAACCCATGGTCGCTAACCATAGAGCCGGTGCCACGACGTAGTACAGCGAACGCCCGAGGAACCTGAAACTCGATTAATCCAGAACATCGACGTAGTACAGCGTTACGCCCGATGAAACAAACTCAAATAATCAAGCACAACGACGTAGTACAACGAACGCCCGATGAACCTGAACACAAATAACCTGGAACAACGACGTAGTACAGCGAACGCCCGATGAACCAGAACACAAATAATACGGACCAACAACGTAATACAGCGTTACGCCCGATGAACCAAACTCAACAAAACCATAGGTCGCTAGCCTATAAAGGAATGAGACGAAGCTCAATAAAATGGGGTATAGTCCCCCACGCGGACAAAGAGACATTGCACATCGCTAGTCTAAATCATAAAATGATCATCATCGATTATCAAGCAGTGTCGATTACACTAAGCTAGTAAATATAAGAGTTTAGCTTCATGTCCCATAACCACTAGCTTAACTAAAATATTTACGAACAGATTGTAAATTTCCACTCGAAAATTGTCACAAGAGTTCAATCGAACAAGTCCAAGAATTAACCGACGAAGTAAACGCAAGCGTTTCATACCACTTGTTTTACTAAGCCGTTTAATCAGATTTCTCATACGAATGAGGTAAAGGTTTGTATATACTAATAGATTAGAAAACGGTTTTATAAACAAGCTTTGTATTAAAAATAGAGTTTGAAATCATCTTTGTAAAAGAGTTGAATATTTACTACTAGTATAAAAACCTTTGTATTTTAAAGTGACAAATCATAGAAATGATTGTAGAAACAATCAATCATCAAAAATTCACATACGAAGACGTGAATTAAATCCATATAAATCGATGCTGAATCCATCAAAATGGATATTCTCAAAAATCCCGAAAAAGAAGTCATCAAAGTCAATAATAAATGATAACAATAAATCAGATAATCACGGATCGATAAAAATTGGAACCCCACACAAAGTAGGCAAGTTGGGCTGAGCCAAGCAGATTCAGACGTCTGAATTGTATATTTCAGACGTCTGAAACGGAGCTTAGGCAATACTTTGCCTAGGCTAATGATGGGTAAATCATATCGGAAGCAATCAGATGAGTGACGATGGCTAGGGGTTTACGCCAAACGACTACCCAACCTTAAAGACTCACCAATACACTCCGACCAACATGCCCAAACAACCATATAAAGATTTTTCATAGATTTTGATTTCAAAACGCCAAAAATTGGAATTTTCATAAAACCAATTCAATTAAAAAGCAAATGGACAAGGAATATATGTTAGGAATTAATACCTAACACTATCAAAGATATAAACATAGATGTGAGTTCAAAAACTCACCTTTTAACCCAAAAACTCAAGAGAGAAGCTATAGAGCAAGGCAAGAACAATCACTCTTCAATTATAACCAAAGGAACTTCAATCTAAGCTCAAGAATAAATATTTCCTAAGTTAGGGTTTAGGAAATTTCAGAAATCGAAGAGGAATTGAGATGATGATGCTTACCTTAGCTTCTCTTTGAATTTGGAGCAAGAATTTGCATTTGCAAAGGAAACTAGGGTTTTGAATTTTAATTTCCCATTCCTCTCCCCATTTTTATTGAAGCTTGAATGTTAGGAAAATAAGAATGAAGTGAAGAGGAGAGGTGGACTGAGCTAGGGTGTTAAGATGGGTTAGTGGGCTGAAACCCAAACCCAAAACCCTAGTAGAAAAATAGCAAATTCTACTCAACTCCAAACATATCGATGGTTATACTAAAAAATGTCGCAAACACCATTTTGAACTCAATGGAAGTGGTCTCGAGTCCAAATTGTTGATTCTCAACTTCATTCTTCATTCAGACGTCTGAAATATCCAATTCATACGTCTGAATCTGGAAAAACAGATGTTGTCTAGTACAATATTCAAACGTCTGAATCATCCATTTCAGACGTCTGAAGGTGGCAATTTTAGCCTATTTCCTTTCTGGATTGACTCCAACAATTTCATACGTTTGAACGACCCATTTCAGATGTCTGAATTACTGTTTGAATGTGTTTTCAAATAGGCACTTCCAAATAGCACTATCCACATAGACTTTTCACTAATTCGACTGTTCTTCTACGAATAGTGACTTTTTCGAACTAAAATCCGACTAACGATGCTATATTTAAATTAAACATTTAAATATACGAATCGTAAAATATGCGGGTTGTTACAGACTCCCCTCCTTAAAGAAATTGCGTCCTCGCAATAATTAAGAAGAAATTAAAGAGTAACAAGTATAAAAGCATATCGGCACAAAAGAAAATTTGAAATAAGAAGTTCACCATAAAGAGCACGAAAGAGTTAGTCCGGATGTGTTTGCTCGATGAATTCTCAAGATTCCCAAGAGAAATCCTTAGGATTTGAGGACCATTGAACTTTCACAAGAATAACATCTTTATTTCGAAGGCCTTCAACCTCTGAAGCAACGATACGAATAGAATGTTGCTCATAAGTTAAATTTGGTGAAACTTCAATTTCTTCAATAATACCGGGCTCAAGAACAAAAACAGAATCCCTAAGGTATTTCCGAAGTTGAGAGACGTGAAACACATCGTAAATAGCAAAAGATTGAGTCGGTAATAAAAAGGCGATAAGCCATGGAACAAATACATTCGGTGATGGGAAAGGGACCAACATATCGAGGTGCTAACTTTCCCGATCAACTGAAACGCACAACACCCATCATAGGTGAAACACAAATAAAATCTGGACCTAAAACCAGCTTCTCACCAGCTTTAAGCCAACACAAAGGAAATCGTCACGGCCTTCCGTAGAGTGCCTCGAAAGATGCCATACCAATACAAGATTGGAAGCTATTATAGGAAGAAAACTCAACAAGAATACGATCTTCCCAACTTCCACCAAAATCAAGAACACATGCACGAAAGAAGATCTTCAAGAGTTTGATTCACACGTCCGGTTTGTCCCTCGGATTGAGGACGATAATT
This sequence comes from Allium fistulosum, assembly GCA_030737815.1. NCBI lineage: Eukaryota > Viridiplantae > Streptophyta > Magnoliopsida > Asparagales > Amaryllidaceae > Allium > Allium fistulosum. Next base: position 909,431,201 of record CM060903.1, read on the forward strand.
GGTGCTAAAATTAAGCTTTGTTCCCAAAGCTTTTGAAGATCTTTCCAAAATCCACTAGTAAAATAATGGATCACGATTGCTAACAATAGAAGTAGGAACTCCATGCAATTTAGTTTGACATAGAGTTTAGCCAAAAGAGGTATGGTCCAAAAGAGAAGGACGAGCCTCGAGGCTACACAAAACAAGAGATGAACATGAATTGGATTCATGATCTCGAATCTCACAAGTGGATAAAGTCTCGAGATCATTCCATTCGGATATCATCAAAGAAACAACTGCTTGTTGCTTACAACTAAGGGCATTGGCAACTCGATTACCCTTTTCCAGAGTACAAAGAATATCAAGATCATAAGATGCAAGGAACTTGAGCCAACGTTGTTGACGCAAATTAAGTTCCTTTCGAGAAAATAAATACTTCAAAAACTTATGATCGGGGTAGAGAACAATTTCTCTCCCAAAATATAATGACACCAAATTCTAAGAGCGAAAACAATAGCCGCGAGCTCTAGATCATGAATGGCATATCTAGTCTCAACAAGCTTTAATTGTCAAGAAGCAAATGCAATAACACCTTCCCTTTGCAAGAGAATGACACTAAAACCAATACGACTAGTATCGGTACAAACAATAAAGTCTTGGTTCCCTTCGGGAACCGCAAGAATAAAAGCATTGGAAAAGAGTTCCTTTAATCGATTCTCTTTCCCGAAAAGCTAAGACTTTCAAAATTATAATTAACTTTATGTAATCATCTTTTTAGAAAAATTTACTTTTTACAAGTCAATTTATTGTGTCTGACTGTCTCATCATAGCATTCAGGAGATTCCTATCGATAACGTTGATCAAGCGCATCGACCAGAATTCTTAAAGCACTCAATGGGCAAAACAACACAAAATTATCTTATATATGATAACCATGTCTCTTATAAAATTTACAAATATTCTTTGCTCGTTTTAAGAACAAATCCAATTATGCTTATAAATATCTTATTAAAAAGATTTGCAAATTTTAAATTGTTGTTTTCATCCATAATCAATTAATACAAGGATAAACTCATCAAGATATTCGTAGAATACTCGATTCATAAGATGGATGAAATAAGGTAGAAGGTTCGTCAAACCGAATGACACAACGAACCACTCACAAGAATCATAACGAGTGCGGAGTGCGGTAAGTGGAATGCTATCCTCCGCAACTTGTAGCTAATGAAAACTGGTGGCAAGGTCGAGCTGAAAAGACCTTAACGCCACCCAAAAGATTGCTTAGGTGGTAATCCTAAGACAAGCTCAAATATACCGGAAAATTCACAAACTACTTGAATGAGAGAAATAATACTTTCCTCATCAAGTGGGTTTAAAGAATAAAATGATGCCACCAAATTGGAAATCAAAATCATAAAAAAACAATAGAAATCTGCTTAACAGATTGAGGATGTCGAAGATAGATAGTCCGCTTGGGACATAGGATATGGGCTTCATATGATTAAGCCAATCCTTTCCCAAAAATAAATTCCGAAGCCTAAGTAACGCATAACATGCAAATCGGCTCGAAAATAATAATCACATAAAATAATCTCGACATTTTCACAAAGTAAATTGAGTGTTGCGGATCCATCAATCGAATTCACAATTGTCAATGAAGTCATCAAGCCCATAATATTAAAAGAGTAAGAATCATCAAGTCCTTTTGATATAAAATAAATGGGATGAACCCAAATCGAAAAGAACTCGAATATGATAATCACAAAACAATTATCGTCAAGAATAGAATGAGAAATACCTTGACCAAGAGAAGTGTCACTAGGAGTTTGCACGACATTCAACTTTCCCTCTCTCCTACTACGGTGTATGGGACATGTAGATATAAGATGGCCCGAACTTTTGCAATAACGACAAAAAATGGTTTTGGGCACTCTTTTGCATAGTGGTCCGTAAGACCACAATTGTAGCATCGTCCACGACTAGAGGTAGGAGTCTTTGCTACCGGAGTTTCTTGTTTCCCTTTCTTGTTGGGATTGGGGCCTTTGAACTTTATAGGCCTCTTCATGTTATTGTTGAAGTTCTGTTGGCACCCACAACTTCAACATTACTTTCATTATCGGCCTCTTCAAGTCAAAGAGCGATATCAATAAGCTGATCAAAAGAAACTACTAGTTTCAGAAGCAAAGGCTTTTTAAGGTTCTTATTCAACCCATAGACGAACCTCTGATTTTTCTTCAATGGGGTATTAATATACCCGACCCCATATTTAGAGAGAGATTCAAAAGATGCGACGTAATCCGTCACAGAAGATTCACCTTGAACAAGGTCAATAAAGCATCGGGCTAAAGTTACTTTTTTAGCCTCCGGCACAAACTTCAATTCGAATCTTTCTCGGAATTGCTCCCAAGTAAGATCCGCTTCGATAATTTCAGAAATCAAAAGCTCATACCAATCTAATGCTCTTTCTTGGAGCATGCTAGAAGCCACTTGGACATGAAGTGAATCAATAAGATCCATCTGGGAAAAGATGTGATCGCATGATCTAAGCCAAGCTTGGATTTCAATAACGGTTTCGGAACCCTTGAATGGACTTCCACCCAAAGCGGTATAATCTCTGCACAAGCGTGCAAACCCAGACTTAGGGTGAGTTGGCGCTGGAACGGGTCCGGCAGCACGGGCATTGTTTACAAGATCTAAAAGTTGTTGAGCTGACATAAATACTCCGTCCTGAGGAGTGGCACTAGATTGACCGGCGCTGGGACGGCCTGGTCTAACAATTTCTCTTCTTTAAGAAAGAAAGAAAAGAGAGAAAAAAATTAATCTCAGAATGAATATCAAACAAACTTGATTGATAAAACAAGGCATCATAAAAAGAAGTAGGATAGAACGGGTTCAATGACTCGAATTAATCCTAAGGCACGACTCCTATGAAAGACTTAGGACAATGATCCTTGCTAGATTATTCTACATTGTTCCTAAGTTTGGCTCTGATACCATGTTGTGACGCCTCACCTCTATACTCACGCTAGCCAAGGACACTATGGAGTATTGCCGTCAACTAGCGCGAAGAATAAGGCTATTGAGGAGCGACCATCCATGCAATTGCTTTGTGCGAGTACCGATATGTCAGATAGTATAACATGCATTTCATATTAAGAGGAAATCCGACATACCGATACAAATTCAAAGATTCCACACAGTGGCTAAGTGGACCTCGGAAACAAATATAGAAATAAACATAACACAAATCAGTCACAGATATTCATATCGCAAATGCGGAAACAGATATGAATATAACACATAAAAGTGTACATCAAAATAGTGGTCAAAGAAGATCCACTACAACACAAAAGAATAGATACATGCTAGACAAAAGAATAATTATACATCAAGGAATCAATATCTCAAATGTATAATAACGAAAACTACTAATCTAAAGTAGTTAGCCAAAAATCAGATGTAAAACCCTGATAGGAAGTCAAGCGGAAGCACCTGTAACATCTCGGTCTGACCCGAGTATTATTTAAGAAGAAAATAATAAACGGATCAGTCTAGCTATAATTATCATATAAAAAATGAGATATAAGAAGAGATATAACAAAAACGTATGATAACCATAATGTCATATAGTGACAAGTATACTTTAAACAACAACAAAATCATACAATATCTCAAGAATCTCAAAGCACCAAAAAGAATGTCATATTCTTTATTTTATTCACCAAACCCCAAATACTGACAAACATATCATTGCCAATCACAAAAGGAGGTGAAACACAAATTCTAGCAATCATTAACTAGAAATCCAGAAATCTCGGAAGGGGGAAGGCCTATCACAAACGGGAGCATGAAAACTCACCAACACGTGTATCACAAACGGGTTGTTAAGCCATGGTCGCTAACCATAGAGCCGGTGCCACGACATAGTATAGCGAATGCCCGAGGAACCTGAAACTCAATTAATCCAAAACATCGACGTAGTACAGCGTTACGCCCGATGAACCAAACTCAAATAATCAAGCACAACAACGTAGTACAACGAATGCCCGATGAACCTAAACACAAATAACCTGGAACAACGACGTAGTACAGCGAACGCCTGATGAACCATAACACAAATAATACGGAACAACGACGTAATACAGCGTTACGCCCGATGAACCAAACTCAACAAAACCATAGGTCGCTAGCCTATAAAGGAATGAGACGAAGCTCAATAAAACGGGTATAGTTCCCTACGCGGACAAAGAGACATCGCACATCGCTAGTCTAAATCATAAAATGATCATCATCGATCATCAAGAAGTGTCGATTACACTAAGCTAGTAAATATAAGAATTTAGCTTCATGTCCCATAACCACTAGCTTAACTAAAATATTTACGAACAGATTGTAGATTTCCACTCGAAAATTGTCACAAGAGTTCAATCAAACAAGTCCAAGAATTAACCGACAAAGTAAACGCAAGCGTTTCATACCACTTGTTTTATTATGCCGTTTAATTAGATTTCTCATACGAATGAGGTAAAGGTTTGTATATACTAATAGATTAGAAAACGATTTTATAAACGAGCTTTGTATTAAAAATAGAGTTTGAAATCATCTTTGTAAAAGAGTTGAATATTTACTACTAGTATAAAAACCTTTGTATTTTAAAGTGACAAATCACAGAAATGATTGTAGAAACAATCAATCATCAAAAATTCACATACGAAGACGTGAATTAATTCCATATAAATCGATGCTGAATCCATCAAAATGGATATTCTCAAAAATCCTGAAAATGAAGTCATCAAAGTCAATAATAAATGATAACAATAAATCAGATAATCACAGATCGATAAAAATTGGAACCCCACACAAAGTAGGCAAGTTGGGCTGAGCCAAGCAGATTCAGACGTCTGAATTGTATATTTCAGACGTCTGAAACTGGAGCTCAGGCAATACTTTGCCTAGGCTAATGATGGCCAAATCATATCGGAAGCAATCAGATGAGTGACAATGGCTAGGGGTTTACGCCAAACGACTACCCAACCTTAAAGACTCACCAATACACTCCGACCAACATGCCCAAACAACCATATAAGGATTTTTCATAGATTTTGATTTCAAAACGCCAAAAGTTGGAATATTCATAAAACCAATTCAATTCAAAAGCAAATGGACAAGGAATATATGTTAGGAATTAATACCTAACACTATCAAAGATATAGACATAGATGTGAGTTCAAAAACTCACCTTTTAACCCAAAAACTCAAGAGAGAAGCTATAGAGCAAGGCAAGAACAATCACTCTTCAATTATAACCCAAGGAGCTTCAATCTAAGCACCAGAACAAATATTTCCTAAGTTAGGGTTTAGAAAATTTCAAAAATCGAAGAGGAATTGAGATGGAGAAGAAGAAGATGATGCTTACCTTAGCTTCTCTTTGAATTTGGAGCAAGAATTTGCATTTGCAAAGGAAACTAGGGTTTTGAATTTTAATTTCCCATTCCTCTTCCCATTTTTATTGAAGCTTGAATGTTAGGAAAATAAGAATGAAGTGAAGAGGAGAGGTGGACTGAGCTAGGGTGTTAAGATGGGTTAGTGGGCTCAAACCCAAACCCAAAGCCCTAGTAGAAAAATAGCAAATTCTACTCAACTCCAAACATATCGATTGTTATACTCAAAAAAGTCGCAAACACCATTTTGAACTCAATGGAAGTGGCCTCGAGTCCAAATTGTTGATTCTCAACTTCATTCTTCATTTAGATGTCTGAAATATCCAATTCAGACGTCTGAATCTGGAAAAACAGATGTTGTCTAGTACAATATTTAGACGTCTGAATCATCCATTTCAAACGTTTGAAAGTGGCAATTTTAGCCTATTTCCTTTCTGGATTGACTCGAACAATTTCAGACGTCTGAACGACCCATTTCAGATGTCTGAATTACTGTTTGAATGTGTTTTCAAATAGGCACTTCCAAATAGCACTATCCACATAGACTTTTCACTAATTCGACTGTTCTTCTACGAATAGTGACTTTTTCGGACTAAAATCCGACTAACGATGCTATATTTAAATTAAACATTTAAATATACGAATCGTAAAATATGCGGGTTGTTACAAAACTGCAACTTGTAATAGCTTGGGAAGCTATATTTTTCCAAGTAAAACAACGAATACTTAAGGCACTTTGAAGGACAGTTTCCAAGTGTTATTGAACTATTTCATAGTGATGAAATAAATGAAAGATTTTTTAAGTTAAATTGTGTTAACTTATTTTTGAAATGAAGTAAGCTTAGAGAAACTAGTAAATGATATATTATCATTTAAATAAGGAATAAAAATGTTTTATCTAAAGGCTTGTAGTGTACGCAATTAATAAATAAATGAAAAGGATTGAACCGTGATCATAGATGTATACCGACTCATGGAGTTATTGGATGGCAGAGAGCCTTGACTAATAGTCTAAAGTCCAATTGTATATTGCAGTGAACCGCGGTAGGGTTCAACTGAGAAACCTATAAAACTCTATAGAGGAGTTAAGGCAGGGCGCCATGGCAGAGTGCCAAAACATTCGGGGAGGATGTTATAAATAAATCGGCAACGTGAACGATAGCGTTCGGGGACTAAAAGGTGCTATTGACGCCTAGTAGGGATGCTTACTAGAATGTTTTAGGAGTGCATACATTCAACTTTTTAGGAGAGTCCAGGGGACTCTAGTCAGTGTGGCTTCCATGTGGAAATGAGTTGACATTTTCACCTGGTGACGTTAGTTCGAATAAAAGATTAAATCAGCGATAAAGAGGCCTAGGGAGGGGATCACTAAATTAAGTTCATGATAACTTAATGAAGAAAACTTAAAACAAGAGATTAGGTGATGGATGAACGAATGATGACTGACAATATGACTTGGTTCATATTTTGATGACAAGTACATCGCATACTTGACTTGAATTGATGTATGTGTCTATATATATGTATGTATGTATGTATGTATATATGTATGTGTGTGTGTGTGTCTATATATATATATCTGTGTGTGTGTGTGTTTCCATGTGTATATGTGTTTGACATGGTTCAAAATTGGATGACAAGTGTAGGGAACACTTATTGACCGAATATATGCACATGGTTGCTTTCTGTGAGATATATATATATTGTTGTTGTTGTTATATATATTGATGTATATTATGTTGTGATGATGAAATTAGGGGAAAATCCATCCCGTGTTAGCGGCGTGGTCTCACTATGGATGACTAGGGTAAAGGTTTTACTCATACCAGACTTATTATCTGACCCATGTTTTTATTATTTCCCATAAACTTACAGGTACTCATTGGATTGGGCTGAGTTTGTGGATTAGACAGATACCTCTTTTGAAAGACGAACAAAGATTTCAAAGATGAAGCAGGAGGCTTGCAATTTAAATAAAAGTATTTTGAAATTCCCGCTGTATAAAACCAAGATTTATAACTTGTTAAGTGTGGTGTTGGCATCTTCATATGTTGGACACACACTACTCTGATTTCCTTATTATATATTTACCCCTACATGGGAATGATTAAGGTCTATTGATGTAATGGATATTGTAATTCAAATTGACATAATGAAAAAATATTTACCTGCTCTATGTACTTATGTTGTGGAATTTTTTTACTGAACTCACTTTGTCACTGAAAAACGATTTCGGTGATGACTGCAGTATCATCGACGTCTATTTTTGAGCGATGGAGTGGGGAATGTTACAACATCCATTTTACTACCAATAATTTCTCAAAGAAATTTCTTCGCTACGAAGTTGATATTTCTTGAAACAATAGTTTTTTCTCAATGCAACGGAACAGACATCCATAAACATTTTATAAATACCTTATATAAAACTGATTTGGTATTAGTTCGCAATATTTATGTTCACAACATAAATTGGTCATTTGATGACTATCGTTCCTAAAGTTCTTTTGGTGTGATTCACATAAGATCCCTTATATACAATTATTATGTGCAGTTTTTTGACTCACACAATCCGCCAACTCCTTGGCCTTGCACATGATAGGGATTCTTATAAACCCTTATCTTGCATGATTTTATAAACTATTCTTTGGACGATATTAATTTTAATCTTGTGTACTACTCTTAAGTACACACCACTCAATTTCACTCAATATTAATCGTGCTTTGTCCAGCAATGTTCGATTACTCCTTGTCAATAGATCATTATGTAAAATATGGGGAGTGACTCTTAAGATTGAAACTATACTCATGTTAGGTACGTTTGGAACTCTTTCTAATATACTTACCCATTTGATCAAATCAATCATTTTGTTGCATGTTATTTCATTTACTTTCACTTTATATTCTAAAAATTTATCATAGAATTGCTCCATATGTATCAAATACACATATTCATGATTTGGTAATTCATCGGTGAATACAATGAAGTGTGTGGAACCATTTTGGTATTATCAGACTTGTGATTACATACATTTATATGTATTAATCCGAAGAGTTCATCAGCTCTTTTGACACTCCCATTGAATGGGTGCTTTGCCCTTAATTGTCTAAGATATAATTAATCGGTATCATATGATTCATAATCATAGAACAAAAATTATTTCTCAAAACTATGGCTTAGTCTATAATTCTAAAATAATTGTAAATAATTTTAGATACTTCAGGTATTTTCCAATGCATCACTTTTATTATGAAAACAAATATCACATTATAGTTTTATTTCATAACGAATATTCATAATATTCTCATTGAAATAAACCTATGTTCAATCTTTGGTCATCACTGATAAACAGATAATATAGTATAAATAATGCACGATATGTTTTACGAAAACAATTTTCGTAACTTGATGCAATCAATAAGTGCTATGTGGAATGCTCCCACTATTTCCGTCATTATTATAATAGCATAATGAATACGGAGGTCCATCATCTACTTAATATAGACTATTTATTTCATATACTGTAACTAGTTTACAGTGGGGAGTTCTTTGATCAATTATCTTGAACTCGAAGAAATAAATCTCATAGAAAATGATTTTCTATATGAAAATACATTTCGAAATAGAAATCATATTTCTTATTCCAATGTTAAGTATCAATTATTATTTTTCATTTTTTGTTTCCGATGTTTCTTTATGAAGCAGAAGTGACAATTCACTCTCTTCATCTCAACTGTACCTTAAATCTTGTCCACTCTTGTACATTTGTTTTCCTTTTTAAATGGTTGAACCATTCAAAAAAAAAACCTTACTACAAAATCATAATTAACTTTTTACGAAAGTGCATTCGATCATCCTTAACATTTAAAGACATTAATTATGTTGCACTTTATGTAAATTGATCAAAACTGACATTTTGGCGACCGAGTTCTCGGAATCCTTTGTCTATTTTGGGTCTAGTGTTCCATTTAACACAATATGATCTTCATTGTAATCAATCGAATTGATTACTCGATCTTATAGTATGGTCTATTTGCTTATTTCGAATGAACAAATTTCGTTGAAGTATTATGCATTACGAAATATGACTGTTCGCCATACAACACTTATATGTGACAATATATGAATCAAATATCTATAGTCTTGTATTGCTTTAGAATTCGAAACTCATAGTATGCAATACACGGTCTCGATCAAACAAACACATAAGCGACCAAATCACGAACGTATTTAGTAATTGTAAAATTAGGTGCTTGCTTGGATACTGAAACATCCTATAAGTATTTATTAGTAAGTATATATTATTTTTCTATTTATCAATCTTCAGTTCAATTCATTTGTATATTTTAACTAATAAACTTTTATCATATTAAATGCACAAATTTATCAATATAGGTTATTATAACATTATATAACAAAGTGGAAATTAGCCACAAGTGCCTCTTTAGCAAGTGGAATTAGTTTCTAGGACACACAACTGAAATAATTATTTTCAAGGAAAAAACGCAAAATAATTAGTTTCTAGGGCCTAAAAACCTATGAAATTATGTCCTTGAAAGTAATTGGACTGCTGACTTTGTCCTTGAAAGTAATTATTCTGTTGACTTTGACCTTGAAAGTAATTTCTTTGAATGGGTGTCCTAGAAACTAATTGGACTGCAAAGTTTGTCCTTCTGGTGAAATGCCCCTATAGAAAATGTTCTTAGAAAGGTTAAATGCTACCATTTCAATTTTCCAAAAAGGCTCTCATAGATTTTTACGCTTCTCAAAACCCTAAGAGAAAACATAGAAATCGTTCGATTACTTTAGTGGGTGTTAGGACTTGTATGCCTTGAGATTTTGACCTTGAGGAAAACTCAACAAATAAAGAGAGATTATTTAGTCATACCCACAATTTCACGATGGCGTAAGTATAGTGCACTTACCTTGAGAAAATCTCAACAAATATGTGTAGTTATCTTACCTCATTTATTCAATATGTTAATAACACCACACTAACATCACTAGCTTAAGGAAAGCTCAACAACTAATGAGTATGCAAGTAATCTATTAATATATAAATAGCAGAGGATAACTTTATATTAAAGATTCATAATCTTTAGTATATTATATTGAGTGATATTGACTTTTCGAATAATTTATTTTTTATGAAATACCCTCGTGATTCAAGTGTCGGACATATTTGAAATCATGGTATATGTTCATTTACGTATGTATTAATTCCTTAAGTCTATTTAGGGTTTCTATAAAGTTCCACCTTTAGTTTATACATTAATATTGTATAAGTTTCATTATTATATAACTATTATATTTTAATTAGTTCATATAATAATCTTACGTATAACATTATATTAATTAAATTATATTTAATTAATTAACTCTTTAATTAATTGTTTATTATTCAATTTTAACATATTATATTGAATTCATATATATACTATAACTTTATAGCAGTACACATATTATATATATATATATGTATGTATGTATGTATGTATGTATGTATGTATGTATATGTGTATGTGTGTATTTTAGTTTAATTAATTAACCTTTAATTAATTCATTTAGTTAAACACCTTTAAGTAAATCAAGTCATTATATATATGTACACACACACACACATATACATGTATGTTTATACTATCATAAACATTTTAATATAATATAACATATGTCAATATAAATAATATATGCATATATATATAATTAACTTATTTAATTAATTTATCTTATTAATCTTACTAATAAATTATTTTTTGAAATTAATGTTTAAATTTTAAATTTTCAAACACGTTGAAAATTTTATTATTTTTTCAAACATTTTGAAAACTTATGTTATATTAAAACTTTTATAATAAACATATTTCATTTTAAATTCAACTTTTAAATTTAAAATCTTAACTTTAATTGTCAAAACAATTTTGAAAATCAGCCAAAGGCCCAATTTAAAATTGGGCCTTTTTAGTTAGGGGCAACCTTTGGGTTTACTTCATTTTTCAGGCCAGGCCGATAATCAGTAGGACATGGTACTTGATTACCCAATTCCAATCATAGACGTTACCTTTCTTGACACCAGATTAAGTGGGCAAGTTTAATTAGTTAGCCCTAACATGACTAATTTAGATCGCGTAGGCTACTGGGTTTTGATACCATTGTTGGAACCGGGCTAGCCCACATCAGAGCTAAAAGGGTAAATTTCAAAAAATTCCTTTATTGGATCATTAATGGGCCTATAAAGTCTAATTTATTTAGAACATTTCTAAATTTTATTTAAATAAAATTAATATTTTATTTTATTTAATAAGTAAAGTTTTACTTTGGTTTAATGTGTATTATATTTTGTATATGTGTATCATATACACATATGTGTTCATGCACGTGCAATAAATGTGTACATGGTTTAACATGCCCATGTGTAGGTGTTGGGATTTACACTGCAACAGACATGTTTGCCCCTCTTGTATTCGATTCTTTGTCTAAATGCGTATATATATTCATCAAAATATTATATAAATGCATGTATATGAATATATACAAGTAAATATATATGTATCCATTTCTACCGAAGTTAAAATAATAAATGTGAATAATTTTGTAAAACATTTGTCAACTATGTTTATAAATATAGATATATACATAAAACCATATTATAAAATTAATTAAGTATTATGTTAAAGAGAAGAATAAATGGAAATGAAACGACAATCTCTTATTAAAGGAGCAATTGAATGTAGACATTAATATGTGATTAATACCAATTAACATAGCCTTTTCATCTCCTTGTGATTAAGATAGCATTTTCATTTAAAATTAATTATTTTTCTTTGTCATACATGTATATATGTATATTTAAATTATCATACACACAAACACACATGCACATATGTATATATATTTGTGTGTGCACGCATGTATAAATGTAAATAATAATGATAAAATTTATATTTAAATATTTACTTACTTATGCTCAATTTATATTAGAAATGAAAGAGTTAAGTCATATTAAAGAAGAAGAATTAATGTTGAAATTAATAAGGTCATTAATCTCCTTTAATCCAACTATTTCATTTCAAAATTCAAAAGCAAAAACGCCTTCATTTGCTTCTTTTAAGTCCATAAATGCATAATATGATTTTCATAAAGTATATACAAATTTAATATTATACATATAAACATATATTCGTATATTTATTTATATGATCAATTTAAGTTTAATAATCAATTATATATTATTATAATAAATGTAAATATATTTTTGGAATTTACATTTTACATAAATAAATCTAGGGAATTTAGAACATGTAATATATGATATATAACGTTTAGAAACAATTACTAGTTTACCGAATTCAGTAATAATATGTTATTATAAGAATATAATATTTTTTTAGTCATGAGCATTAGCATAGCAAACATACATAAAATGAAATTATTTATGTATTTATAATGTATATATATATATTTCTTTTATAGATGCAACTGTGCACACAAACAACCAATTTTGTGACGGCATTTCGATATACAAGATTCATGATAAAATCTAACATCCTACAATATAAGATATAGATATGAAGTAAAATAATTAAAACATAGATTTACCTTTCACTAAAGCCTTTGCGTACACGTTGAAACGTTGAATTGATCTTCCTGAATCAGCTCAAAAATCAGAAGGTGCGGGCTCTTGAATTGCTGACTACCGACTATCGAATGGTGTTGAATTTGATGTAGTATAAACTTGGGAATATTTTGTATTGTTTTGAGGAAGCCATGGATGAATTTTTTTGGTCTATAAATGTGGTTTTGAGTGATGTGGTTTAAGAAATGAAAGGGCTGAATTTTATTAAAGAAAAGAGAGTTAATGTTGCAATTAACACCCTTGTAACTTGCATGGCCTTTTCATTTCTAAACTAAAAGAAAATCCCTTTATTCTCTCATACCATGGCTGGCCACACCTAAGGAAACCAAGGCCGACTTACATGTTCATTTACATGTACCTTGAATATATTTAAGTCCGTACAAAAATTCTCGCATTTAAATCCAATTTAAACGCGTACCGATATCATAAATCTTTTAGTATATTTATTGCTATTGTAAATACATTGTTTAATCATGTTCAATACATCAAATAAAATTTTATAACTAGTATTTCATAAATATTAATCAATTTAATTGATTTATAATGATTATAAATTAATTAAACCAGGTGGTTAAAGGAATACTCAACATGGCGGTTGTGTGATTCTTAGGTGTAAATTTGGTCAGCGATTAATATTGAACAATTCGAATATTAATGTTCACATGTCACTTGGTAGGTGGTGTGACATTTTGGCCAAATTTAGCACTTACTTGGTTTTTCTAAAATCCAATTTTACTTTGTTAAGCTTTACCCAGTAGTGATGATTATTTACACCAATTTTCTTCATCAAAACTATATCCCTTTGGACTTATGGAATTTGGTAGTGGTAAAAATTTCAATATCATATGTATTCAACTTTATAGTCCAAACACAAAGTCCTTGGTTCAGGAATAACAATTATTATTAACCGAACTACTCTGGCCAGAGATTTTGACTTTGAGTTGACTTTGAGTTGACTTTAGTTGATCGCGATACTAACTTCATATAACTGAGGAGACAAATCGTCTCTTGAATAGTTTTTCACTTCCAATACATCCACTTGACCCAACTATAGTTTTTCGATGGACAACATGCCATGATTTAACTTAATCAAAGTAGAATTTTTATATTGAAGATCAACGGTAATCTTAAGCCAAGAGAACAGTGTAAATTAGTCACTTCGATATTTTTTGTTTTGACATTAGTTATATTAACCAATAGAAAATTATCAAGTGAGTCACTCTATAGTTATCCAAGAACTATCAGTACATGATCCATTGGTTCCCCTGACAACCATGAGTAATACACTACTCAACATTTAAAGAGTGTTATATACTCTAATCTCAACGGATGCATCGATGTCAAGTCTTAATACATCTTGACTAAAAATATTTAAAATGATGTGTTTATCATATTGTGATGTAATACTCATGGTTACAATTATTTATAACTACTATCACAAACAAATCACTTATGCACTTTCTGATGTATATACTTTTTTTTGAACACTCAAGTAAACCAAATGTCTATATTGGGTGATCCATGTGTAACATCCTAAGGAAGTATGCACCAACCGCACAATACATGCTTCAGGTAATTCAAAGGGGATTATGCCGCCAAGACTCAAACTCGTGTTAAATGGTTTCCTCATAGATGTCTTATCTACTAGGCTACCTTTGGGGGTGACATGTATACTTAAATTAACTAATTAATTACTTATAAAAAATTTTAACAAGTACATAACAGAAATGATACACCTTTTATTTTGAACAAGATTGGTTATCGAGTTAGATTTATGTAACAAATCACATAATTGCCCCTAGGGTATACCCCTAACTCTATCATTGTAATCATGAGAAATTTAACGCATTAACATAACATATAATTTTAAATATTCTTAGTCAAGATGTTTCAAGACAGGATATCAATACATCCGTTGAGAGTAGAGTATGTAATGCTCTTCAAACGTTAGGAAGTGTATTACTCATGGTTGGTGGGGGCACTATGGGGCTACGTACTGATATTTATTTGATAACTATTGGATGACTCACTCAAGAGTTTTCTATTGGTTAATATAACCAAAGTCAAATAGAGAATCTCGAAGTGACAATGTTACACAATTCCCTCGATTTGAGAATACTATGGAACTTCATGTGGATACTCCACTTTGATTATACTTAAATCATGGCATAGCGACCATCGAGCAACCATAGTTAGGTCTAAGTTGTAGCATTGGAAGTGAAACACTATTTAATAGAGAATTCATCTCCTCGGTTATAAGGGGTCGGTATCATGGTCAACTATAGTCAACTCAAAGTCAAAGTCTTTGGTCAAATTAATATGGTTAACAATTATTATTATTATTGTTATCTCGCCTTTTGGTCAAGGCCGGGATATCAACAAATTAGCTGGAAAGGATGGATGTCAGGATCAAAGATCGATTGAAAACAAGGCTATGATCGATGTCGTCAAAATTTGACCGAGCTCCAATTAAGACGAGATCGATTGAGAATGATGACCAAGGCTAGGAGAGGCTACGTTTCAAATTTTAGGTCAATCGGAGTTCGTATGCTAAAGATTAGATCGATGCAATTCAAGCAACCAATTGTTCGTATCCATCAATCCTCTACTATTTGTATCCATCAATCCTCTACTATTCGTATCCATCAATCCTCTACTGTTCGTATCCATCATTCTTCTGTTGTTCATATCCATCAAGTGCAACAGCGATCGATATGAACAGTGCAACAATGATCGATACGAACAGTGCAACATCGATCGAGTACGAACAGTGCAACATCGATCGATATGAACAGTGCAACAGCGATCAAGTACAAACAATGCAACATTGATCGAGTACGAATAGTGCAACAGCGATCGATACGAATAGTGCAACAGCAATCGAGTATGAACAGTGCAACATCGATCGATACGAATAGTGCAATAGCGATCAAGTACGAACAGTGCAACATCGATCGAGTACGAACAGTGCAACAGCGATTGATACGAACAGTGCAACAGCGATCGGGTACGAACAGTGCAATAGCGATCGATACGAAGGAGACAGCCTTCGAAAAACACAAACTTGCATCGATCATATCTCACAATCTATAAGTCCAAATGCTACGAAATTTTCATTGGAGCTTACGTACAACCTAAAGAATGTTCATGCTCGATTTCGACTCGATTGGGCAAAATCTTGATCGATACGAAATTTGTTCGTATCGATCACAAATCGAATGCAAACCACGTGGGATCGATCGCGTGGGCCCACCTACGTGCCAGAAGAGGTCTCTCAAGATCTGAGCGAGATATTTGCAACCTACACCTATAAATAGCATCCCAAAGTCTACAGAAAGGGGACTTTTGATTCTTCCACGTCCAGACTCTGCAGGAACCATCATTGTACTCGAAATTTGCTGTTGTAATCAGTTGTAACTCGTTGTAGTTAGCAAGTAAACATCAATAAAATCATCGACTTCAAAGTGGATGTAGGTCGGATTGCCGAACCACTATAAACTCTGTGTTCTTTACTGCTTTCCTTTGAATTTTCTAAGTGTTCTTCATTTTTAATTCTCTACATACTTGTTATCTGTAATCTATGATTGTGAACTGGTGCTTTCATTGACAATTGGGTGTTTGTGACCAATTTTGGCGCAAACATTTTGGTGCTTTCACCGAGAGCGCTAGCGCTTAGGAATTCTACAACCAGGACTTCGGATCTGAAAGCTTAAAGACTTGGATCTGGAAAGCTATGGCAAGACAATCAACAAGAAGACAAAGAGCTGAAAGGAGTCAGCATGAAGGGAGCCAGAAGGCTTCCTCTAGTGCAAATCACACCTCAATCTTCATCACCCGGGACGAGATGGAGATGATGATGGAAGCTATGCAGGAAGGAATGCTAAAAAGACAAGAGGAGATGATGCAGAACCTACTCCAACAAGCTGGACAAACCAGAATGCAGAATCAAGGGAACACTATTGCAGGAGATGCTGGAGATAGAGATCAGGAGCATGGGACAACCAGAGTTTAGAATAGAGCAGGACCGTCAAGAGCAACACCAGATCTAGGGGGCACCCACCCAGAGCATGTTGATCCAATCCCGGGTAAGGTACCAGGTGGAGCGGTGCAACACGCCGTCGGTAGAGGAATGGATACTCATTCAAGAGAGCAGATTCCAGAACTCCCTCATGAACTCGGGGGGTAGATTGAACGCAGCGGATAGGAACTACGGCTCGGCGACAACGATAGATTGGCGGATATGGTTAGACGAGCCATGAGAGGCGGATTAGTGAATAGAGACTTCGAGGATGTGAATAGGAGTCCCTTTGCTCCGACGATCAGGCAAGCTAGGAACCCGCCAGATTTCAAACTACCAACACTGGAGATGTATGATGGGAGAACGGATCCCACTGTTCACTTGATGAGGTACACGAGGCATATGGAAGTACTAGGGGCATCAGAGGAAGTCATGGAGAGATGCTTCCCATTGTATTTGATGGATATTGCAGCATTATGGTTCAGACAGCTGGAGAGTAACTCTATTAGCACGTGGACGGAATTGATGGAAAGGTTTATGAGGCAGTTTCGGGTCCACATAGCCAGACCCAAGAATGTGATGACTTTAACATCAATGAAACAATGCAAAGGAGAGTCACTTAGAGATTTCTTGACCATATTCAATGCGGCAGTGGCTTCGGTGGACCGACCTGATCCATTGATGGTTTTAATGTCAGCAGTTTCGGGAATCGCAGACAATTCAGACTTCAAGATATCGTTGTAACGGGACCCACCGAAGGATCTTGGGGAGTTCTATCATGAGGCGGAAAGATTTCTAAGGCAGGAAGACGCGCAGGCTGAAAGAGAAGGGAGAGAGGCTAAAGCTTATGCGGTAAGGGATAGAGGTCCACCCAGAGAAAACCCAAACAAAGACAATAAAGGCAAAAGGAAAATGAATGACAACGGAGACACTTCAAAAAGGCCACGGAGGGATTCAAAGTTTTCTTCTTACACGGATCTGACTAAAACTCTGGAAAGGATTTATTTGGACACTCGAGGGCGCTTCCAGTATCGAAGACCAACAAGAAGGGAACCTTCTGATTACGAACGGGCATCGGGAAGGCATCGCCTATTCCATGAGCTGGATGGGCACAACACGAACGACTGTAGGCATTTGAGGGATATCGTTGAGGAGCATGTAAGGAATGGTCATCTACAGTAGTATGTAAGGAATCGAGCTGTGGCAGTAGAACAGGAACGGCCACCGCCCACCTCGAATGAGGATGGCACTGGACCTAGGCAACGTCAACTTGTTATCAACTAAATAGATTTATGGCTTGGAATAAGTAATAGAACTCGAAGTAATGCGACTAAATCACTTACACATGTACGGGATCGAGGACGGTCCCTAGGCATGCTCTGAGATGATGATAAACCGTGTTGCTCGAGTCTGTGAAATCATGTTTTTCTTTTTCGTTTTCCTGAAAACTTTTGTTTTTTCCTTGGATGTACAGACATTTATTTGGTTTTCCCTAGCTGTAAAAACTCTTATTTTGAATGGTTGGATTTGGATCAATGAAATGAATAATACAGGTCTCGCGATTACGGTCCCGACAGAAGAGACGGGGCAGTAATCGCGAATTAAAAGTCCTTGGCCGAAGAGCCGAGGCCGGTGAATATAAAAGTCCTTGGGCGGAGAATATAAAAGTCCTTGGCCGGAGAGCCGAGGCCGGTGAATATAAAAGTCCTCGGCCGGAGAGCCGAGGCCGGTGAATATAAAAGTCCTCGGCCGGAGAGCCGAGGTCGGTGAATATAAAAGTCCTCGGCCAGAGAGCCGAGGCCGGAGAATATAAAAGCCATTGGCCGGAGAGAGCCGAGGCTGAAGAATATAAAAGCCCTTGGCCGAAGAGCCAAGGCTGGCGAATAAAAAAAAAGCCCTTGACCGGAAGGCCAAGGCCGGAGAGCATAGAAGCCCTCGACCGAAGAGTCGGGATCAAAGCAGAACAACGCGATTGAAGTCAAACCCGGAGAGATCATGGATTCGGATTTCGGCTTTGAATAAATGAACCCGGAGGGGTCTTGGATTTGGCAAAGGACTCGGAGCGGTCCCGAATTTGGATATCAACTCAGAAATGTTATGGATTTGGCTATTGGATATTGGATATAGATGGATTAAAGCTCAGTTGATGGATTTGGATAGCTATGGAATTGGATAAGATTTGGTTACTGAATTCAGAATCGGACATTGACTCGGAGCAGTCGCGAATTTGGATCAGGTTATGGCTGCGGCACTCGGATAGGATGGCTTGGTAATGGATTGGACTAAGAATCAGATGATATAGCTATGGATAAAATATGCACTTCGGATGCCGGATTTGGAGCTTTTCAAAACACACCTTCTTACCACAAGGCATGTTTTAGGGGGCAAATGTTATCCCGCCTTTTGGTCAAGGCTGGGATATCAACAAATTAGTTGGAAAGGATGGATGTTAGGATCAAAGATCGATTGAAAACAAGGCTATGATCGATGTCGTCAAAATTTGACCGGGCTCCAATCAAGACGAGATCGATTGGGAATGATGACCAAGGCTGGGAGAGGTTACATTTCAAATTTTTGGTCAATCGGAGTTCGTATGCTCAAGATACGATCGATGCAATTCAAGCAACCAACTGTTCGTATCCATCAATCCTCTACTGTCCGTATCCATCAATCCTCTACTGTTCGTATCCATCATTCTTCTGTTGTTTGTATCCATCAAGTGCAATAGCGATCGATACGAACAGTGCAACAGCGATCGATACGAACAGTGCAACATCGATCGAGTACGAACAGTGTGCAACAGCGATCGATACGAACAGTGCAACAGCGATCGATACGAACAGTGCAACATCGATCGAGTACGAACAGTGCAACAGCGATCGATACGAACAGTGCAACAACGATCAGGTACGAACAGTGCAACAACGATCAATACGAAGGAGACAGCCTTCGAAAAACACAAACTTGCATCGATCATATCTCACAATCTACAAGTC
Source organism: Allium fistulosum (assembly GCA_030737815.1). Classification (NCBI taxonomy): domain Eukaryota; kingdom Viridiplantae; phylum Streptophyta; class Magnoliopsida; order Asparagales; family Amaryllidaceae; genus Allium; species Allium fistulosum. The sequence goes on from CM060903.1 coordinate 909,451,269, forward strand.
CAAATGCTACGAAATTTTCACTAGAGCTTACGTACAACCTAAAGAATGTTCATGCTCGATTTCAACTCGATTGGGCAAAATCTTGATCGATACGAAATTCGTTCGTATCGATCAGAGATCGAGTGCAAACCCCGTGGGATCGATTGCGTGGGCCCACTTAGGTGCCAGAAGAAGTCTCCCGAGATCTGAGCGAGATATTTGCAACCTACACCTATAAATAGCATCCCAAAGTCTACATAAAGGGGACTTTTGATTCTTCCACGTCCAGACTCTGCAGGAACCATCATTGTGCTCAAAATTTGCTGTTGTAATCAGTTGTAACTCGTTATAGTCAGCAAGCAAACATCAATAAAATCATCAACTTCAAAGTGGATGTAGGCCGGATTGCCGAACCACTATAAACTCTGTGTTTTTTACTGCTTTCCTTTGAATTTTCTAAGTGTTCTTCATTTTTAATTCCCTACATACTTGTTATCTGTAATCTGTGATTGTGAACTGGTGCTTTCATCGACAATTGGGTGTTTGTGACCAATTTTGGCGCAAACAATTATTAAACCAATGATTTTTTGTTTGGACTAATCAAGTTAAATGCGGGAAATATTAGAATTTTGACCAAAACCAAATTCCATAAGTTCTAAAGTGATATAGTTTTAATGAAAAGAATTGGTATAAATATTCGTTACTGTTGGGTACCACTTATAATAGTAAATTTGGAGTTTACCAAGTAAAAAAACCTCGTTGCTCTAGAAATTGATTCTAGTTAATTAATATAGTTTTGTAACTTACTATATACACAAACATAAGAAAGCTACAAGGGTCGATTAATTTAAAAAATTTGAAAATTGAATGCATGTTTTGGATATTTGTTGGTTTTGTATGTGAATTCAGTTGGTTATTGTTTATATATTTTTAAAAGTTGTTTCAATTCAAAATTCATAAGTGGATTTTTGTGCAAAATCATGAACCTATTTTTGAATCCTTCATGAGTTAAAGTTAGTTTTCTATTTGCTAACTTTAAGTTTTAAAACCTATAAAATTCCAAATTTTATAAATTTATGTTATTTTAAATTTAAAACATTGTTTGAAATTATTTATACATGTATGCATATATGTATGTTATTTTAATTTAAAGTTTATAAAAGAAATTTTTGAGTAAAATAATAAATTTAATTTTGAATCCTTCCAAAGTAAAAACTAGATTTAAAAATTGTTAATTCTATAAATCAAAACATATTAAACAGTCCAATATATATATATATATATATGTGTGTGTTATTATTATTTATATGTATATTTACTGTAACGACCCGGGTTTTTAAGGATTGATAATTAGGTAATTAACTGGTTTAAATTATGGGAATATAATTAGACAAAACAAATGAATTTCTGATATCTAAAATATCTGGATATACAAGTTAATTTTAAAGCCATATTAGGTATTAAGTTATAGAACTTCGAAATATATATATATATATATATATGATGAATCTTTTAGAAAATAAATTATATATATAGTGCACTCCACTATTTAAACTAAGATAAAACATCTAGAAATATATAAATAGATCTATACAAGCCTTATGGCATTTGATAGTAAATATAAGTATACAAATAATATATATATGTATATATATACTCATATGAAGAAAAATATAGGAAAGTTTGTAAAGGGTATGAATAAATATATATGTAATATCAAAATATACATAAGTAACGTGTATGGAAGATATGTGAAAACATCAAAGTATGTATACATATTATAACGACAATGCTTGTAGAAAAATAATAATAAATATTTGTACATCTAAATATATATAATAAAAGGGAAATCATGACAATGTAAAAATGAATATGGTATAAATGATGAAAAACATATGTTTGAGGATAGGAATAAAAGTATATAAGTGAGTTACATTTGTTGTATGAAACATAGGTAAAACACATAAAATTAACTATGGAAATATATGAATATTTGTATTCATATAAGGCAAACAAGACAAAGAAATAATATGTATGCATATAGATGATATGTATATGCATAAGGATGGATGTGTGCTTGTAAACACAAAGGGGGACATACATTAAATGCACAACATACAAAAATCAAATCAGCTCCAGCCAAGATATTTTCAAACGAAAAAAAAATAAAAGCTTGTACAGGGGTGTACCCCTAGGCTTGCACAGGACACTTCCACTCTTTATAAATATATGTATCACTGCCTTGTTTTTGGTCACCTTCTCTCATTTGTATTCATTCGAAAAAGAAAACTAGTTGAGCATAACAAAGTAAAACAAGCGGCCATTACAATTTTTAAAGGAAGCAGGAGCAACTCAAGTTCAAAAGCTCAAATCAAAAGCTTGCAGTTCTTTTCAAAAATAAAAATAAATAAACAAGTCACTACTTTGTTCAGGGAAAAGGTGAGTAAACATTCTTTTTAAAATGGTTTAATTTGGATTTAACTCTAATGCATGTGATGATATTGGTTTGTATGGAAGTTCTTCAGCTTGAATTTATTTGAATTGATATATATGTTGTGTAAGCATGTCTGTTTATATATATATACAAAGATCCTATTCTCTGTTGTTTCACAGTCCATGATTTGCTTTCAAAAATTCAAACCTCTCAATCAAATCAATATTAGACTTTGATATTTAAATGAAAGTTGTTTGTTGAAGTATAATGATGATTATATAAATAGTTTCAGGATTTTAAATTCAGCAAATAATTTTAAAAATGGAAATAACAGTGAAATTCATATATATGATAAAAATCAACCAATTCAATTTTAGACTTGGATTGCATGATTGTGTTCGTGGTAGGAAATCATGAATTTAGGTGGTATAATCATGATTTTTAGGTTAGAAATGGTTGTGCTTTTCTGAGTTGATCGGAATTGGTATTTTTATCAAATTTTGGCGAACGGAAAGGTTTTGGGAGGTCGGTTTTGGTCTGAAGGAAGGTGGTGGCATGGGGGCCTCAGGAAAAATACCGGTGGAAATTATTGATGGTCGAGGCGGTCGAAATTGGGCGAAGTAGGGTTTTTGTACCAGGTTTTGTCGTTGATGTTTCAGAGGGATTTGTGACATTGGAATTTGATCGGAGGCGATCGCGAGGTATGATGTAGGAACTGGAAGTCGAGGCGGAGCTGCGGTGAGGACGGCGAGGTTTCTCGAGGCAGGGATCGTCGGAGACGGGTAGATTTCTGATGAAGGTGGGTTTCCAGGCTGTGGTTCTTGAGTCGTTTTCGATTATGATTGAATCGAGGAAATGGGTGATCGTGTTGAGTTGCCAAGGACGGCGTTGACTTGTCGGAAGCCGGAACGATGTTCGTTGGTGATCGGAGTCGACGTACATGTGTACGTGTACGTTTTGTGTATATGGGTGGCTGTTTGGGAAAGAAGGTTGATGCTCGGGTTTTATCTCGGGAGTGTTTGGGTTTTTCCCGAAGCAGGAGTTTAAAACAAGTTCTTAAAAGCAAAGGTTTTGAAATTTAAAAATGAATTTGGTTTAAAACTTTCTTAAATAGATTCTTTTACATATAATAAATGTTTTCCTTAATGAATTGATTTAGAGGTTATATGTTTTGTTTAACTTAAATTGGTTAAGTAAATTTTTAGGTTATTGTAAAACTTAATTTATAAATATAATTAAAGTGTTAATTAAAAGGGCAAATGTTTTAAAATATGCGATTAGGTAATTTATTAAGGTAATGATTTATCTTAATTAAGGTTTTGATAATTAATGAAGTAATTAAAGGGTAATTAATTTATTTAATAAATTAATGATTAAGGATTGTTAATTAGATAATTGGAGATAGTTAATTAATGATTAGAGATTAATTAATTAGGTAATTAAGTTGTAATTAAGTAATTATGGATTAATCAATTGGTAATTAAGGATTGATTAACTTGTAATTAAGAATTAATTAATTTGTAATTAAGTTTTATTAATTAATAATCAAGGATTAATAATTAAAATTCATAGCAAAGAGATAATTAATTAAGGTTAATTAATCAAGGATGATTAATTAAGATAGATGATTAAGGAATGATTAATTAATTGGGTTGTAATTAATTAATGTTAAGTAAGCAGGATTAAGGTAATCCAAGTGAATAAAGTTGGTGATTTATTTAATTGGTGATTAATTAAATTAATTAGGTATTATAAATCTTGTGTATGAATGGGTAGAACTGTGATAATGTGGGATTCTATCTGAGTTAAATTGTTGTGTGGTATGATATCCTGAATATGAATTGTATTATTTTAAAACTTAACAATTCGTATTAGAAGTGATATTGGATTCGAAGAGACCGGGGTCGGGTATCAGTAATACCCAAAACCACTTCGATTAGTAAACAAAATTCTTTATAAATTGGATATGTGGTATTAAGCAGGCTGGAATGGAATGAATTGTGTAACATGGACATTTAACCTGAAAACTGTTGTGTGATAAATGTTTGACTATGAGAACTCGTAAAAGGTACGAGTTACCCTGATATTCACATATGTATAGCTTGGTATTTCATATTATATGGGTTTACTCACGCTGGTTTCCAGCCTGACCCGGGTGTTACTTTGATGTAATGCTCGGGTCAGACCGAGTATTACAGATTTTCAGGTTAGGACGTTCTGGAGCTCAGGTGGCGAGCTGGATGGCAGAAACGTATGGAGTATTTCGCTGTGTATTATTGTTGTTTATTTGGGACAAGTTAAGTTTTAACTGTCCAGTTTACATGTGATTGGTTGTAACTCTGATGTATTGAATGTAAATTAACAGATATAGTTTTCCTTTGTATAACCGCTATTATTTGTTATTATATTTTATCCGCTGCGAATGTGAGAATCAGTGCTGTGTTTCTGTCTCTTATTCTTCTATCTCTTTCTTCTTTTCCTAACTATCTGGAATTTTCGCGATCGAAAATTTCGGGTCATTACATTTACAATTATTATTTTATAATTATAGAAAATTATGGACAACAAAGGCATATATAAATGGACAAATGTGTCCGTTGGGGTATAAATCCCAGCATATATATACCGTCACATTAGCCATATACACTTCATATTTGTTGCATGTGCACTATACACATATAAGTGTATTTGATACACTTATAAATTAAAACTCATATAAATTAAATAAAATCTTTTATAAACTAATAAAATAAAATAAACATTTTAGATCGGATCTAAAATCAATTAGACTTCATAGGCCTAATAAAAATCTAAAAATGAAAAACAATTGAAATTCACCCATTTAACTCGCTACGACGTGGTCTGATTCATACATAAGTTTAAGAGACCAATCGTCTATGTGGTCTAAATTAGCAATATTATGGCTAAATTATTAAAGCCTACCCATTTCGTTGGTTATCTAGAAAGGTAGTGTTTAAGGTTGGGTTTGGGTAATCAATTACTCTGCCCTACCTAGCTGATAGCTTGGCCCAAAGGATTATATAAGCCCAAAGGTTATCCCCAATATAATAGCCCAAATTGATTTTGGGCCTTGTGCTGATTTTCAAAGTTCAATTTTAAAATTTAAAATATATTTTAAATTTAAAAGGTTAAGTTTAAAATATAAAATGAAATTTTATAGAAGTTATAAAATAATTTCATAATTGTTTTGGAAACAAATTTAATAATTTCAAATTTATATTAATTAATTGGATCAATTAAATAACTAATTAATTAAAGTTAATTAATTAAAATAAAACATATTTATTGACATGTGCATATACATTATCATAAACTATTTAAGGTAAATAATAAATTATGAAACTGCTTTAGAAACCTTCTTGTAAAATGGGATCTTTTACCTTGATTACAAGTCTACACTAAAATGACCTTAGCTCGAAAGAATTTCAAAAAAAATAGAACATTTTAAAAGTAATGCATATGGTATTACTTGTAGAACTTTTCCAAAAAGAAAAAGGAAAACCAAAATATGACTTCTCCATTAAAGGAATATTTCTTCAAACACAAAAATATTTATCGTTTCGACGAAGCGAGGTAGCGAAAAGTGACTACATAACAAATACAAACTATTTCAAGGGTTAATTCTCACCATAAAGGATTGTTCTTCATTATTATAAATTTTTGTAAGTATTTCCATGGCCCTAATCCTTTTTCCTCAGTCATTAAATCGGTTGGGTGACCTCGACATCGAGAGATCAATTATCTTCTTGAGGGATCTATTCCCCACATACCCCCATAATGATGCTCTCTCATAAAAACTCTTACCGATGCTTGTAAGAGAGAGCCATATCACTTGGTTTGAATAATCGACCGATAATGCTTGCAAAGAAAACCATGGCACCATGTACATAACGGATAGAAACCCATCTAAGGATAAATGTCATAAGACCTAACTACACATGCTCAGCTATATCCAAGCCCATCTAAGGATAAACACCATATGACCAACTACATAGGCTCAACTATATCCAAACCTATATTGGGATAGATGCCATAATACCTAAATATACATGCTTGGCTATATTTAAACCCATCTAGGAGTAGACGCCATAAGACCTAACTATACGGGCACAAATAATCAAAAACTCTACTATGAAATCAAATACGGGTAGATGCCAAGTAGTGAATGCCAATAAACCTAGTAAGATAGGTAAGGAAAATATCTGAAACCTTATTAGGTAGTACTATTGTAATATGGCTAGATGCCAACTAACGAATGCCAATAAACCTAATCAGGTAGGTAACGACAATATCCAAAACCTTATCAAGTTTACTACTGCAAAACTGCTAAACACTAGGGGTAGAAAGCACCCCCAAGGTAAAAATAACATTCTCTTCCCGACCCAAGAGTATATGTTATAACACCACCGAGTTAAATTGCTCTAGAAATGATGCAAGATATATGAATTCTCATTACAGTAGGCTAAGGGAAGTTTTATGATGAAGTCCCCTTAACAACTTCAATGATACAATATCAAAGGGATGAACCTTCCTCAATACAACACAATATAAGGAAATATATACACATATTAAATATCAAACATCAAAATGGAAAAACAATATCAATACATTTCGAAAAGCATTATGCTACAAGCCGAAGAAAGATGACAAGACAAATGATAGAAAATTACAAAATAAAGTTGTTATAAGTCGCATGTTATAATTGAAAGAAAAGAAAAGCTTATTCTTCAAATACGGCCTTTACACGACCTAAGACTTCCTCTTCTACAACCGAGGGAGAGCATCCCGGAACCTGAGCCTCTCCAAGATCTCATTTAATGGACATTCGGCTTAGCCTTCGAGGACCCGACATAGTCGAAAGAGGGGTAGGAGCCATAGCAACCCGTTGACTTATGTCACATACTATTCTTAAGATACGATCAAGGTTCCCCTTATCAAAAATGAAAGAAAGGTCTAGAGGAACCCTATATGCTACTAACGACTCATGTATGTATTCATAATAACCTTTGAGTCTGAGATAAAGATCAAGCATCCAGTTCGTTCAATTTTCGGCTTCAGCGATAGCCTCGTTCGAAAGCCTTTCAAAATGCTTTTCTAGAACATCATACTTGTTGCTGAACCATTCTTGTAATGACCCATCTTTGTGAACCCCGGAAGTCGACGCTAATACATCCACGGTATTAACATGCCGAACGACTAAGTGCCGGAAAGACAGATTGTTTGGGGAAAGAAAGGAGATAGAAGACAGAAGAACTAGGAACAAACACGGAATCTCACAACGCAATGGAATAATATATAATATAATCAAGTCTTTACAAAATCTGAGACCCTCTTTTTTTATACATACATACATATACATACATACATATATATATATATATATATATATATATATATATCAAAGTTGAACAGTTATAACACTTGTCCTTACAACAACAGATAAACTACACATAACACATACACAACGACCAAAATACGAGAGTACGTCCTAGGCCTCCAACTCGACTCCATAGCTCCAAAGCATCAAAAGCTAACCTGGCAAACATGCTCGGTCTGACTCGAGCATTACATGGAATAATGCCCGGGTCAGTCTGGTAAACCAGTGTGGGTAAAACTCGATAACATGTAACAACCGAACTGATTTCTACATTTGAAAACCTTTCAAACAAAGGGTATCTCGTAAGACCACACCGCACATAAAAACGGATGGGTTTTTACCTTATGATAACCAAAACATTTTATATCAAAATCCAGTGATATTATCATAGTGTCTAGGTTTAAAGTAAATAGATAAAATAGCTGAAATGCTTGGATCTAAAATTCCAACATACTAGGCTCTACAATCGAAAACGTATGGCACGCATTAGAGAATGGATTCCAACTAATGACTGGGCTACTGGAGTACTGCCCGCCACAGTACACCCCTAAAAAAATGTACAGAGGTCGTACTTAACGACCCCTGCCAACACAGAACTGGCCTACCCCTTACGGGATAGTACCAAATATATCATCACCCCAGTTGCTTTGCAACCTTTAACCAAGCACTCCTACGTACAAGAATTCATTGATGATTGTGCATTGATCTAGAAGGTTGATGATATACCCTAATGGGTGCAACCCATATAGCCCTGCTGCATATCTCCAGTTTTAGTCATTCTCGGTTGATGAGGCTTGAGGCTACGTTTTACCTTTCTGAATAGTAGTCCCTCTTGGAATGCTAACACTGCCCTCCATGAATTAATGCAGTGCCAACATTCATCCATACAAGTTGTTCAGGATAAGGACAAACCGTAGGCACTACTTCTACTACATCCATTTTGGAATCATCCTTAGGATTAGTAGCAAGCATCCCTTGTACTTCAATGGCTCCATCTTCGATCCCATGCTTCAAGATGTCTTCATTTTAAAATGCTTGAGTTGGATCAAAGTGGTTTCCGGATAACATATCTGATCCTGTTCTCTTCGAAAAAACTTTCGATATTTTCCGGTAAACTCAACCCTAGTTCTTTAGGAAATAAATAGACAAATAACAAGAGCGGAGTTCACCTCCTAACCGTTTGTGGACAGATTTCCTTATCATTCGTCCTAGAAGAACGAACGAGTTTATACGTACAGTATAGAACCTTCGACGGTAACTTTACCATATAATTCTCATGTTTCTCCTAGATATTTCCAAAGTTACGTTTCAGGTCCAGCTTTGATAGTCGGTTATTTAACTATCAAATAACCAAACATCCAATCATGGTTTAATTTCCATATGGGATCCACTAAGCCTTTATTAATTCTCTTTAATTAATAAAACCACTTTATAAAATCTGATCAAAAGATCTTTCCAAAACACTATTCCCAAACCCCTTACATTTCCTTTATACTTGGAAACCTTTATATACTTATCTCAATGGTTTAAATATATTACCAAAACATTTTACTTTTCATGCCTTAAAACAAAATCATATACTTATCTTATCAGTATAAGTATATCTACAAACTTTTCAAAGTTTCCTTCTTCCCAAATCCAAACATTTCTTCCAAATAAAACATTACGCTTATCCTTTGTCAAAAATTTCCTTTTTAAAAGGTCATCTCATATTTCAGTTAACTTATAACTTTCAAAATAAAGTTATAACCCACTTTTATAAGCCTTTAAGTTAATTTATAAACCTCTTTCCAAATCTTTGAAATGATTTATAAATCTTTTCCTATTTTTAAAACTCTTTATATAAACCTTTGATACTCCTTTATAAAATATCCTTTATAAATATCATTTACAAAACATCATTTGTAAAACACCTTAACAACCCTTTTCATTAGAAAAAACCCTTTCTATAAACAAATTATCCTTTATAAATACCTTTATAAGAATTATCTAACTTGAAAATCCATTTATAAAACCTTAGCCTCAAATTAATTAAAGAATTAAAGTAAATTCAAACCATACTTTATAAATTCCAAATGAGGCTTAGCAGTCCCAACGATACTAATTTAAGTTACCATTTTATTTCAATTCGATTCCTAGTTCACATAACAATTATTTACATAAGCTACCATATATGTAAATACAGTTCATATCCAATCAGGGAACAACACATCAATATAACTAATTGGCATATACAAGTCCAAATAACATAACAATAGGATGGTGATTTATCCTGCTAAATAGATGTCCAAACAATTCAATAAATTTATGGTAAAATGAAGATTTATTCTGCTTAACACATGTCCACACAATCAAATCACTTACACTATAGCAAAATGGTGTTTTGTTCTACTAACGGATGTCATTTAGTCTCCTAATCATATAGGTTACTTAAGGGTCCGGACAAGAGATCCTTTGATATGGAATCAATTTACTTTGAAAAAAATTAGAGTAAAACACATTATGTTTAGTTTAAAATCACCTTTGAAAAGTTAAAAGTATACTTAATTAGCTTAAACCCTAACTTAACCTTAATTAATGCAATTTAAGTCAAGATTAAATCATAAGTAAGCTCTAATTAGGCTTAATGAACTTGATTAAGTACTAATTAACTTCCTAATGCAAATTGGTTAAGGTTAAACCAAATTGTTTAAGAGTTAAACCCTAATTAATTAAATACTAATTAAATAATCCATTAATTACTTAATAATTAAATAACCATTAATCTTAATTAAATAATTTTTAATCACTTAATTACTTCTTAACCATATAAAACATTAATTAAAACTTTATTAATTAATTAAAAGTCACTAACTTGACTTAAATGATGATTAACCTTTAATCACCTTCTTAATTACTAATTTAGTGCTAATTACTTTTAATTAATTAATTATATTACAAATTAATTACTTTTTAACATTACTAATTAAGTTTGAAAAACTTTGTAAACTAATTTCAAAATAAAACAAATTTGAAATAGAAATTCAAACCTTTGCCGAACTGCATCCATAGCGACTGTCGCTATGAGTGCAGTTTGCTCTAACCCACCTTTAAGGGAAGCCACTTTACTAAAACCATACTATTTCATGATTGAAACATACCTTAGTAAATTTTCATACTTTAAAACCAATTGCGCAAACTTTAACCAAAATTTAAACTTTAAACTCTTGAAACGAGTTTGATTTCAAATCCAACCTCAAATCCGTCGCGACTACATACAAAGTTTCAACTTTATTTTCAACCCATCATGACTATAGTCAAGTTCATCATCAACCCTTTTTATTCACACATCACATTCATACAACAAATTGCATACATTTACAAATATATATACAATTACTAACTTTGCAATAACACATCCATTCTAGTGCTAACACTAACCCATACATTAATACTTATTGTCACATTTCAAACATGCCAAGATCCAACGTATACATAACATACATATAGCTAAGGATCAACACAACATATAAAGGAAAGTTCTTTCCAAAAGATTAACAATTTACTCACCGAAAGTTATCCAAACTCTCGCTAAATTAGAGTATGACATAGCACTTCTATTCCTAAGCAACAAGATGGAGTCTTGAGCTCTGAATGCACTAGGTAGGCTCGGCCTTGAAGGGAAGAGGAAGCGCGAATTGTTTTGGTAAGGTGGAGCGACTTCGGATAAACATCGAATTCTCAATAATAAACCCAAAAATAGGTCATTTTGCAACTGATTTTTGGACTACCTACTCATGGAGTTTCAAAAAGGACTCAAAATGAAAGTTATTGGAATTTCTTTTCTCTATCATTTTAAAAAAAGAGTCACTCATTTTTGGTTTGTTTCGAAGAAGTTATGATCAAAAGAAGAAGTGTAATTTTCGTACTTGAAATTCTAGGTGAAAAATTTCTTTGCAAAGATTGGATATTTTGGCATAGCTCTGATAGAAATATAAAAATAATGATCAACTAGAATGTTGTAGCCATTAAAAATTTTCACGGTTTCAATAAAAGAAAAACAACATTTGAGTTTGAAATGAGGAAGAAAATGTTGGTGGAAAGAGGAAGGAAAATGGAGAAATATATGGGCTATTTATAGGCAAGATTTCACACCTAATCACTTTATCAAGTCACATTACAAATCTTTTATAATATATATATATATATAACTATGTTTAATCACATCACTCCTTTATATATATAATTATGTTTAGTCACATCACTTTCTTTATATATATATATAATTATTATGTTTAGTCACATCACTTTCTTTTATATATATAAGTTTAATTATTAATTAACTAAGATGTGACAAGAGATAATTATGATTAATGATTACAAATCTAAGATGTGACAATACTTAATATATATATTTACATAAAATGTATATTATTTTTAAAACTATGTCTTGTCACATCACTTACTAATCCAAATTAATATAAGGTAATTTATTTCTAAGTGTATTATTATCTAGTTAATTAACTCTTATATATATGTACATATAGTACACAAAGACGAACAATATTCCCGACAACTTTTCAGTGTCGAAAGGTCAAAATTTCGGAAAACGTTCTTCGATCACATTTTCTGTTTTTCTACAAACTATTTAATTTGGTAAACAAATTTTGAAAACGATTTTACCATCATTATTAATTAATTAAAATGAGTTTGTTTTCATTATAAAACTTATATATTGAATATTTAAAATTAATTAAATATTCACTAATCAAAGCAATGAAATTCCGGGTCGTTACATTCTTCCTTCCTTAAAATAATTTCGTCCCCGAAATTACACCTCGACCTATCCCAAAAAACACTTAACACTATACATCAGCTCGTATGATGTACATAAATCATTCTTATGCAAAATCTGATTCGATCTCAACTGGATTACATATCTTTCCTTCCGAACTAGTATCGTTCACTCGATTCTCTAGTGCGGACTCCGATCAGGCTCCTTGATTTGGAACCTCTATTCTCCTTACATAGTTGTAACTATGATAGAAAACTTTGGTCCCACACCAAGAACCCTCATCAAGTGCTCGTCGTCAAAAGTAGAGCAATAGATCCTTATTCGAAACGGTGCAAACACCTCATAGTCATGTACTCGAATGGATCAAAACTATATGAAAGGAGAAATGATCTATGTCCACCCTGCACACTTACTAATTAGTTATCCCTAATACCAATCCAATTTCCACTAAATCATTTATGAAAACATTTCATAAACTACACCGGTTCAACTTGGATGCTATTCCACTACATCCTAAGATCATATATCCCTATCTGGTTCCATTATTCCATTTCGAATTTATCTCTCAAAGAAAAATCAATATCCAAATACCCAGATTTTATTCAAAAAAATTTCAAATAAAACTATATTTCAATCATAGAAATATATATCTATAGCCCGAGTAACTCCAAAATGATACTAAGGAACTGGGTACTACCAAACATTATCCCACATTCCCTTACCAAGAAGGGTAATACTCAAGAGAAGTGTTTACCATCTAAACACAATCCTTCCCCAATTTTAAGTTATTTTCGAGCCACTGGAACTAGTTAGCTTAAAAATATTCCTTTTATTTCAAAATCTTATTTTTGGAACAATACTTTACATTTTCCAACAAAACATCTATTTCCAACTTACTTTGGGTTTGCTCGGGTTGAGCTTGTTTCGACTGTACAATGATAAAGAGAATAATTTACTAAGTGCACTACAACGTTCGCCTAGGCAAACATCTGATCGTCACTTAAAAGATTATTCTGATCATCACAAAACAATCAAGACTTGTTCCCCGTACTAGTCCAAAAATAACACATCTTACTTACACTTTTATCCCCAAAAATTTATACTTAAACCAAATTGGTTTCAAATATTATTATTATTATTTTCCCAAAATCTTGTAAATCATTTTTCCGAAAGCACCGGGATTTAGGTTCTCAAGTTTTCAACCTAAATTATTCCAACTTAAATGATACATTTTTATAAACCCATTTTATAAATCACTTATATTAAACCATTTAAAATATTTATCTCAAAATATTCTAACTTTAATTCTACCTCAACATTAACATCGAACGCCCTATAGTCCAACTGTGAAACTTAATTCACCAGGCGTTCGTTGCCCTGTATTTCCCAATCCATATCTACCCAACCCATATCTTAAAAAGGAAACTTCCTATACACACTAACCATAGTTATGCTAAACTGGACGAACATGACTAAACAAGCCTTAAATAATAATAATAACATATTATTATCTCCTAATATCTCAACCAAATATACTGTACTATTTTTGAAAATCATTCTTTTTATATATAAAATATATTCTAGTTAAATTTATTTCATTTACCCAATTTCAAAATAATACTATGTCAATTAAACTTGTTTAAGTGTTTAGGAAATCCTTATCGATAACATTGGACAAACGCATCGACCAGAATTCTTAAGCCACTCAACAGATCAAACAACACAATATAAAACATTTTTATATCACTAACAAATACGCACTCTCATGGATATATATACACACACTAAATCTCATCCAAGGGTCTCACTTACCCTATCTTTGATGAGTCAAACCCCACCAAAGCCAAGGTTCTCGCTTAACCATCAGCTCTGATACCACTTTGTAACGACCCATCTTTTCGAACCCTAGAAGTCGACACTAATACATCCACGGTATTAACATGTCGAACAACTAAGTGCCGGAAAGATAGATTGTTAGGGGAGAGAAAGGAGATAGAAGATAGAAGAACTAGGAACAAACATGGAATCTCACAACGCAATGGAATAATATATAATATAATCAAGTCTTTACAAAATTTGAGACCCTCTTTTTTTATACATATACATATCAGAGTTGGACAGTTATAACACCAGTCCTTACAACAGCAGACAAACTACACATAACACATACACAACAGAAGATATCCAAAATACGAGAGTACGTCCTGGGCCTCCAACTCGACTCCATAGCTACAAAGCATCTAAAGTTAACCTTGCAAACATGCTCAGTCTGACCCGAGCATCACATGAAATAACGCCCAGGTCAGTCTGGTAAACCAGCGTGAGTAAAACTCGATAACAAGTAACAACCAAACTGATTTCTACATTTGAAAACCTTTCAAACAAAGGGTATCTCGTAAGACCTCACCGCACATAAAAACAGATGGGTTTTAACTTTTCGATAACCAAAACATTTTATATCCAGTGATATTATCATAGTGTCTAGGTTTAAAGTAAATAGATATAATAGCTAAAATGCTTGCATCTCTCACATTCCAACATACTAGGCTCTACAATCGAAAACGTAAGACACGTATTGGAGAATGGATTCCAATTAATGACTGGGCTACTGGGGTACCGCCCGCCACAATACACCTCTAGAAAAATGCACCGATGTCGTACCTAAAGACCCTGCCAACACAGAACCGGCCTACCCCTTGCTAGATAGTACCGAATATATCATTACCCCAATTGCTTTGCAACCTTTAACTGAGCGCTCCCACGTAGACGAGTTCATTGACGATTGTGTATATATCTCGAAGGGTGATGATATACCCTAATAGGTGCGACACACATAGCCCTGCCGCATATCCCCTATTTTAGTCATTCCCGATTGATGAGGCTTGAAGCTACATTTTACCTTTCTGAATAGCACTGCCTCTTGGAATGCTAACACTTCCCTCCAGGCAGTAATGCAGTGCCAACATTCATCCATACAAGTTGTCCAGGATAAAGACAAACCGAAGGCACTACTTCCGCTACATCCATTTTGGAATCACCCTAAGGATTAGTAGCAAGCATTCCTTGTACTTCAATGGCTCTATCTTCAAACCCATGCTTCAAGATGTCTTCATTTCGAAACGCTTGAGTTGGATCGAAGTGGTTTCCGGATAACATATACGATCCCGGTCTCTTCGAAACAACTTTCGATATTTTCCGGTAAACTCAACTCCGGTTCTTTAGGAAATAAATAGAAAAATGACAAGAGCAGAGTTCACCTCCTAACCATTTATGGACGGATTTCCTTATCATTCGTCCTAAAAGAACGAACGAGTTTATACGTACAATATAGCACCTTCGACGGTAACTGTACCATATAATTCTCATGTTTCTCCTAGATATTTTCAAAGTTACGTTTTTGGTCCAGCTTTGATAGTCGATTATTTAACTATCAAATAAAAAAACATCCAATCATGGTTTAATTTCCATATGGGATCCACTAAGCCTTTATTAATTCTCTTTAATTAATAAAACAACTTTATAAAATCTGATTAAAAAATCTTTTCAAAACACTATTCCCAAACCCCTTACATTTCCTTTATACTTGGAAACCTTTATATACTTATCTCAACGGTATAAGTATATTACCAAAACATTTTACTTTTCATGCCTTGAAACAAAATCATATACTTATCTTATCAGTATAAGTATATTTACAAACTTTTCAAAGTTTCCTTCTTCCCAAATCCAAACATTTCTTCCAAATAAAACATTCCTCTAATCCTTTATCAAAAATTCCCTTTTTAAAAGCTCATCTCATATTTCAGTTAACTTATAACTTTCAAAATAAAGTTATAACCCACTTTTATAAACCTTTAAGTTAATTTATAAACCTCTTTCCAAATCTATGAAATGATTTATAAATCTTTTTCCTATTTTTAAAACTCTTTATATAAACTTTTCTATGCCCCTTTATAAAATATCCATTATAAATATCATTTACAAAACATTGCAAAACACCTTAATAACCCTTTTCGTTAGAAAAATCCCTTTCTATAAAAAAGTTATCCTTTATAAATACCTTTATAAGAATTATATAACTTGAAAAACCATTTATAAAACCTTGGCCTCAAATTAATTAGAGAATTAAAGTAAATTCAAACCATACTTTATAAATTCCAAATGAGGCTTAGCAGTCCCAATGATACTAATTTAAGTTACCATTTTATTTCAATTCGATTCCCAAATCACATAACAATTATTTACAAAAGCAACCATATATGTAAATACAGTTCATATCCAATCAGGGAATAACACGTCAATATAACTAATTGGCATATACAAGTCCAAATAATATAACAATAGGATGGTGATTTATCCTGCTATATAGATGTCCAAACAATTCAATCAATTTATAGTAGAACGGAGATTTATTCTGCTTAACACATGTCCGCACAATCAAATCACTTACACTATAGCAGAATGGTGTTTTGTTCTTCTAACGAATGTCATTTAGTCTCCTAATCATATGGGTTACTTAAGGGTTCGGACAAGAGATCCTTTGATATGGAATCAATTTACTTTGAAAAAGAAAATTAATTAAAACACATTCTGTTTAGTTTAAAATCACCTTAGAAAAGTTAAAAGTATATTTAATTAGCTTAAACCCTAACTAAACCTTAATTAATCAAATTTAAATCAAGATTAAATCATAATTAAACTCTGATTAGGCTTAATGAACTTGATTAAGTACAAATTAACTTCCTAATGCAACTTGGTTAAGGTTAAACCAAATTGGTTAAAAGTTAAACCCTAATTAATTAAATACTAATTAAATAATCCATTAATTACTTAATAATTAATTAACCATTATTCTTAATTAAATAATTATTAATCACTTAATTACTTTTAACCATATAAAACATTAATTAAAACTTTATTAATTAATTAACAGTCATTAACTTAACTTAAGTGATGATTAACCTTTAATCACCTTCTTAATTACCAATTTAGTGCTAATTACCTTTTAATGAAATAATTAATTATATTACAACTTAATTACTTTTTAACGTTACTAATTAAGTTTGAAAAACTTTGTAAACTAATTTCAAAATAAAACAAATTTGAAATATAAATCAAACCTTTGCCGAACTACATCCATAGCGACTGTCGCTATGAGTGCAGTTTGCTCTAACCCGCCTTTAAGCGAAGCCACTTTACTAAAACCATACTATTTCATGATTGAAACATACTTTAGTAAATTTTGACACTTTAAAACCAATTACGCAAACTTTAACCAAAATCCAAACTTTAAACTCTTGAAACGAGTTTGATTTCAAATCTGACCTCAAATCCGTCGCGACTACATACAAAGTTTCAACTTTATTTTCAACCCATCATGACTATAGTCAAGTTCATCATTAACCCTCTTTATTCACACATCACATTCATACAACAAATTGTATACATATACCAATATATATACAATTACTAACTTTGCAATAACACATCCATTCTAGTGCTAACACTAACACATACATTAACACTTATCATCACATTTCAAACATGCCAAGATCCAATATATATAACATACATATAGCTAAGGATCAACGCAACATATAAAGGAATGTTCTTTCCAAAAGATTAGGAATTTACTCATTGAAAGCTGTCCAAACTCTCGCTAAATTAAAGTATGACATAGCACTTCCATTACTATGCAACAAGATGGAGTCTTGAACCCTAAATGCACTAGGTAGGCTCGACCTTAAAGAGAAGAGGAAGCGAGACTTGTTTTGGTAAGGTGGAGCGACTTCAGATAAACATCGAATTTTCAATAATATACCCGAAAATATGTCATTTTACAACTGATTTTTGGGCTACCAACTCCTGGAAATTCAGAAAGGACTCAAAGTAAAAGTTATTTAAATTTCTTTTCTCTATCATTTCAAAGAAAGAATCACTCATTTTAGGTTTGTTTTCAAGAATTTATGATCAAAAGAAAAAGGGTAATTTTCGGACTTGAAATTCTCGGTGAAAAATTGCTTTGCAAAGATTGGGTATTTTGACATAGCTATGATAGAA
The DNA here is from genome assembly GCA_030737815.1 of Allium fistulosum. NCBI lineage: Eukaryota > Viridiplantae > Streptophyta > Magnoliopsida > Asparagales > Amaryllidaceae > Allium > Allium fistulosum. The sequence goes on from CM060903.1 coordinate 909,469,914, forward strand.
ATATGAAAATAATGGTCAACTAGAATGTTGTAGCCATTAAATTTTTGCATGATTTTATAAAAAGTTAAACTTCATCTGAGTTTGGAATGAGGAAAACAGGTTGGAGGAAAGAGGAGGAAAATGGAGAAACATGTGGGCTATTTATAGGCAAGATTTCTCACCTAATCACTTTATCAAGTCACATCACAAATCTTTTATTGTATATATATAATTATGTTTAATCACATCACTCTTTTATATATATATATAATTATGTTTAGTCACATCACTTTCTTTTATATATATATATATTACATATATATAATTATTATGTTTAGTCACATCACTTTCTTTTATATATATATATAAGTTTAATTATTAATTAACTAAGATGTGACAAGAGATAATTATGATTAATGATTACAAATCTAAGATGTGACAATACTTAATATATATATATATATGTATAAAATGTTTATTATTTTTGAACCTATGTCTTGTCACGTCACTTACTAATCCAAATTAATATAAGATAATTTATTTCTAAGTGTATTATTATTTGGTTAATTAACTCTTATATATATGTACATATAGTGCACAAATACGAACAACATTCCCAACAACTTTCCGGTGTCGAAAGGTCGAAATTCTAGAAAACGTTCTTCAGTCGCATTTTCTGTTTTTCTACGAATATTTAATTTGGTAAACAAATTTTGAAAACGATTTTACCATCATTATTAATTAATTAAAATGAGTTTAATTTCATTATAAAACCTATATATTGAATATTTAAAATTAATTAAATATTCACTAGTCAAAGCAGTGAAATTCCGGGTCGTTACAATTCTTTCCTATATTTCTTATAAGGAATCACCCTTCCATCCTTAATAAGTTCCTAGTTCTAACTTTCTTTCTAAATCTGTAACATTGTAACGACCCGTAAATTTCAACTGTTTTAATAACGTAATTAGTTGAAATTTTTCGAAATTTTAAACGATAAAATTTTGAAATAAAAATTTAATATTTGGAATACGTCTAATTAAACATAGCAACTGGTAAATTTTCGTCCGAAAATACGGAAATTTATTTCACGCGTAAATTCACTTCAATTCAATCAGTTAAAAAGTAATGAAAATAAAATGTTTCCGAAACCTAAATATTTTTACATAGAAAAATTCTAAATCATCTTCTGAGCAAGATTTCAGTTTGTCGTTTTTCCAAATTCGGACATCTTTGGCTCCGTCGTTCTTATTTTCTGCAAAATAGCAGTATTCTGGTACCGATATCGGTTTTTATCGGATGATCGTACCACTGATTTCTATATACCGTTTTGATCGTCTCGTCGTGCCGATCTCTACGGTATATTCGATTGTCAAATTCGAAGTTCCGTTGTACGTTGCACTTTGTGTAAAACGTTGGATCGTATCGGTAACCGTTGTCGAAGCTTTTAGGCTTCCGTGACCCTTTATAAATTGTCTACCGTATAATCCAATGGTTGCAACCTTTTATCTTTTCCAGGAATTCAAAACTATGACTATTACTATTCCTATCATCATTCAATATTGTCTTCATTTTTCTCCACCGATTTGCTTTCCACACCATCATAGCCGAATCAACATCTCATAACTCCCCCAAAAACAGTGTCTCCTCCCCTTTCTTGACTGAACTGTAAATAAATTTAACCAAGTCTTCATCTATTCAAAATTTTTTTTAGCTTGAATCTTCTTCCCTACCATCATCAGCTCGTCCAACATCACTTCTCCCCACGCACGAGCCTCCTCATCTCTGCCCTCCAGCGCTGAAGCCGCCAAATCACCTCGCAGTACCCACGGCAGCGAACACGTCATCCTGGTCATGTGCGCAGGCGACTTCACCTCCATCCACCTCTTGCCTCAACAGCCCACATCGCCTGAGAAGCCTCGTCTTCATTTGATACTCCTTCCATCCCTCTCCGATCTGTCCTCTACGCAGCCCGAGGCCACAATCACCACCGCCACGCATCTCCTCCTCACGAGCAACCGCACCCTATCTTTCTCCCAGCTTCTCTTTTAGAACAGGGTATTTTATGTTTCTTTTAGTGAAAATATATATACGTTAGTTATAAACTTTATATACAGATTACTTGAAAAAAATCTTATAAACTATACATATGTTTGTCAGCACATATCTTGATCTGTTGTTTTCTTATAAAGGTACGGTTAAAAGAAAAAAAAAATATACATAATAAAAATGAATTGTCTGTTATATATATAAATGTCTGTATAGAGTATTTTTATGTCGGTTCGTTAATATTATATGATTGTTCCATTCATAGGCAATATAGGTTTGTTGGTATTAGTATATTATAGTCTATGCCATATATAATAATATTTTATACTATATAATACGTTATACATATGTTGAATATGGAATAGCATTTGAACAGGGAATCATGTTTGGGTTACTGTATGAGCATGAGTTGTATATTAAAGCATGTATCACATATATTTTAGCCTGGAACTGTTTATATACATTACTTAGGTAGGTTTTGCATGATAGAAATATGTTTATATCTAGACCTGAGTGCATTTTATATCATACTAACGAGTTTATATATAAAAGCAGTTTCGTTTATAAGAGGAAAAATGTAGCTTTTGTTATACATATATATGGGTTAATATAAATCAGTCTGCATATCATAAAGAAGTTTTATATATATGTTCATAGATCTGCATAGTATATAGTGGTATTTGTAAGTATGAATTTTTTAAACTATAATTTTTAAATTTAAATATATAGATTTTCGTTTGATTTTGGTTTTAAGGATATGTGTGTGTGTGTATATATTTTATTTTGATTGGTGTTGTAAGTTGAGTATTGATTTTTAGAAAACGTATAATATATATATATATATATATATATATATATATATATATATATACGTGCACTTCTACCCATCTACCTTCATCGACTAAATTCTGATCTGATTTCGCCTATTTCTGTTATCAGCTTTGATCGTTGAATTCGTGCCGATTTGTTTGCTTGGATTCGTAACTCAATCTCTATGTCCGTATCAGTGTGCGTACCCATGTCATCTTCTGTATTCTCTAGCCTCGAAAGGTGAGCACTCACTCACGATTAACGTTCTTTTATTTATTAGATTTGATTTCAATTGAAACGACAATTGAAATATGCTGCTATTAGTTAATGACACTGTTATTTATGCTATTACCTGTATTAGTTCACCTGTGACATCTGACACCATTATCTATTAATTATTTATGCGATGATAATACAGTTTGGCTGATAATTGATTGATTGTTGATGTTTATATTGGACGTTAAATTGTTAATGTTAAAATGATAAATAGTATGCAATTGAACTTGATATAGGATAATTAAATGTTAAATGTGATTAACTGACACTTGTATAATATGACCCCTTTAACTGTGGAATTTATTGACACGTATGATTTGTTTAATTACATTTTGAACCACTGAATGTATGTTGTTAAATTGATGATGTATGAAACTGTAAATAGATGACAAGTGAAAAACCGTAATGTAATAATCTTTAATCTACATGAAATGATAGTGTAGATTCTAGAAATAATTATATTAATTCGTACAAATAACAATGCGAATTAATACGGTTATTTCGGGATTATTTGAAGTGATTATTGGATTGCTATTGATTGTTGTTATTGTTTGTTTATTTACTTTGACACCATCCCAGTTGTCACACTGCAAGTTCCCTTTGTTATGCTTTGATTTTGAATTGAATTGGAATCGGGTTGAAATGATAAATACCCAAATTGAACTTTGACCTTGGATATAGAAAATTAAATAAAAACCCGATTGGTCAATAATTTGATTTAAAAATAAAACGAAGATTTTATTTGAATAAATAATATGGTTTTAAATGAAGTTGAAATTTGAATTTTTGATGAAAAGAAAATGTTAATATTTAAAAATCTGAAACAAAATATTAAAAATGAAATTGATGAAAGAACGATGTTTAATTTGAGAAATGATTCAAGAATTAAGTTTGAAATTATAATTAAGTTTGAAATTATTAAACTTTGAAGTGATTTAATAATTAAGTTTTGAATTATTTAATAATTAAATAAGATTGAATTATTTAAGGATTTAATTGAATTGAATTCTTTAATAAGAAAATTGAACTTTTGAATAAGTGAATTTTTACTTCGTAAATAAATGAAATTGAGTTTCTTTATGAATTAAGTTTTGGAAAATTATTTAAGTAAGTAAATAGGTGAAATTGAATTTCTTTAACAAGAAATGAAAATGTGATAATTTTGGAATTAATGTAAGACTTGAAATTTAGAGAATTGGATTTGATGAATTTAATTAAATTAAATTTATAAGTTGAACTTAAGAAATTGATTTAATAATTTGGAAATTTAGTAGAAATTGTTTTGAATGAAAAGTAACTTAACGAATATTAAATGAAATGGATAAATGGATTTAAATTGGTTTGAATGTTAAATAAAATTGATTCTAATGATTTCGAAATGAAACTTATATACGAACTTGAATCAATATTTGAATTGCTTTTAAACAGAAATTGAAGTTGAATTATAAGATTTTGAGATGGTAAATTTAGAAGTTTTGAAACGTAAAGTATGGAAATTGGTTTTGAAGACAAATGAAATGTTGGTTTTCGAATTGAAATTGAAATTGAAATTGATTTGGTTTTTGAAATATATAAACGACCAATTGGTGTAATAATTACGAAAGTTATTAAAGAGACCGGAATTCGGTTATGGGTATACTCTCTATCTAAACCGAAAACCACTTTAATAACTATACGCGGAGTGATGATCCAGAATGAAGTGGTTGGAATGATGTACGTGTTGACTGAAGAAAGAGAACGATAATGGATAGCCTTGACACTTGTGTCAAATTGGAAATGACTAAAACAGGGGCTGTGCCGGGCCAATGGAGGATTGATACCTCAAGTGGACACACTTCTTCGAACTACTTATACTTGTTGTCGATTGGTGCACCCTTGATTTTTGGGAGTGTTGTTTCACGGTGTTGCGGGCGCTGCGGCGTTGCGTTCTCACCAGCCCGGATCAGGCGAACGGTAGTATCACTATCTTGGGTATAGCCTCATGTGCCTTGTCATACTTGTATTCCATTTATGCGCGACCACTACGATTTTGATTTGTACCTTGAGTATATGGATTGCCCTCTGGTGACTTCCGGTTTTGGGGAAACTACGGTCTTGTATATGCTTGTGGGAATAAAAATGTGTTAAGGGTGGAATGGGCCATGACTTAACGCTATTTTGATATCTTTATATTACTGATAGACATTATCTACTTATCGTACACTATTACATAGTAGATAGTTTGACGGATCCTTAAAGGATGGTTATTCCAAACATCCTTTGAGTTACTTGTATTTCAATTGCTATTTCACTTGAGTTGGATTTATTAATATGAGAATGTTAATCCTGACTCGAGTGTTTTGTGTTTTGCTTTACGCTCGGGTCAGACTGAGTAGTTCAGCTTTCGAGACTCACCTTTGGAGTTGGAGCTTCGCTTGGAGATCCAGCTATCTATCCAGCTTTCAGATATTCGATGATTCCAGTGATGTATTCTGATTTGTATCTGTTACTCTTCCGTTGTATCTAGTTTAACTCTGATGTATTTTTATATATTCATATAGTAGCTTCATGAACTACTATCTCTTTTATTTCCGCTGCATTTATTACTCTGTGTCTGTGATCTGTGATTATATCTATTTACTGTATATGTTCAGTTTTGCCATTTAAATTAACAACGCGGTATTTTGAGCAATTCAACTCCGGCATGAGTGTCTACCTATACACTTATAATGGATGCGAATGGTCCAAAATTCTGGGTCGTTTCAGTTGGTATCAGAGCCAGGTTGCTCTAGGCAAAACTCAACATATAGGGTAAATGTATTTACAGAATCACTCTCATTCGAGTTTCAGTCTCTTCCTTGACTCAATTTCTTTGAATTTTGGAACGTTCCCCTCGGTTCCGAAATTCATTCGTGTCCTTCACTATTCGTCTTCTTTCAATCATGGAGCACCCCATAACTCCATTCTGAATGTTATCTATAATAAATCGGCGGTCTCGCCAATCTTCGAATGATTCGTAAAGGAGCAAAACTCCTTTACAATAGGCATTGATTTACCGGAGATTTCTGTATCCTCGGTTTACGATACTATCTATTACCTGACATACCTGAATTCTATTTCTTGAGATCGAATGTTGATTTACCTCGGAATTCAGCATCGATCTTATTCTTGAAGTCACGGTCGACCCGGTTAAGGTTGCCCGCAAATTTTTTTATAAACTTATCCATCGCCTTATTTTGTTATTTAATTATCTCGTCCTTGTTTCAAACCTATCTTCGAATCGAAATTCTCTTGATTTGAGTCTATCAAAAATTTGAATCTCTATCCTTGCTTTGAAATCCATCTTTGTATCTTTAAGTGAGGAAGTGTATTGTAAATTAATATTAAAAATGTTTTATATATTGTGTTGTTTGAGTTGTTGATGTTGATTTGGGTTTTCGATCGATACGTCTGATCAACGCTATCGATAGGATTTCCAAAACACTTGAACAGAGCAAACTAACACAATATTATTTTCAAATTTGGAAAATGAAATAAATTTGTTTGATTATCTTGTGAAATTATAAGTAAAATTTTCTGAAATTTAATAGGTTAATTAAATTGCTTGTTTGAAATGATAATATTTGATTTTCATTTATTATTCTAAATAAATTTATAAATACGGTTTATAAAATTGTTTTGGAATTTGAAATGAATTTAATTCAGAATTTGAGAATTTATTAGTTTCCTGTAATTTCGAACTTTGGTTTTTAAAATTTTAAAGTATATATTATTGAAAGTATTTTCGAATAGAAATCGTTTTCAAAGAATTTTAAAATGTTGAAATCAGTGCTCTTCTCTTTGTCGCTGGAAAATAATTTCGGTGATGGCGGCCGCATCATCGACATTCATTTTCGAGTTTCGAAGCGGAGATACTATTCTGTAGCTTTGCTACGGTTTTGTTTTGAAAAATATTTTGATTTGAATTTCTTTAGTAAAATTTGATTTATATACATAGGGGTATCTTATTTTAAATTAATTTGATTGGATATAAAAATATTATATATATCTCTAAATTGTTTAAGGTTAATCGGAAATCTAATTCTTAAATTTTGTTAAAGGATGATTTTAATTATAAATAAAACCAAAATTTGGAATAAATATTTAAACTTGAATAATTGAATTAGGAAAATTTTATTTGTATATTGTTCAACTGCATCCTAATACAACTTACCAAAATCATTCAGAAGTTGAATATGTAATTGGATAATATATAAGATAAATTGAATTTATAAATAAAATTTGAGTGTTATAATAAATGTTATACACTAAATTTTGATTATAAAGATGTCAATAGAGTTAGATAGGATAATAAGTAAACTCAGTTAATAATGAAATAAATTTGTTTTGAAAGAATTAATAAATTGAAATTTGATCAACATATGAAAATACCTTGAATTTAAAAGAAATTAATAGATGTAAATTAATTTAAATCGAAACTTTTATGGTTTAAATTAATTATATGGGTTAAATATATGTGATTAGATATATTAAGTAGAATAACTTTAACAATAATTTGGAATAAAGAAGAATTTAAATTATTGAAAACAAAATATGATTATAATAAAAGACTATTCAAATTTATGGTTTTAGAAATTGTAAATTTAAGATAATTGGATAATAAGATAATGAATTTAGAAATAGTTGAGATTGATTTTGGTGAAATCAAATGGATTAAATCAATTATTGAATATCAATTAATTTAAATTTAAATTTATATGATTTAAATTAATTTTTATTTTGTATTTCACATCTGTTTTCTTTCTGGTTGTTTCTATTCTCCTACCTCGTTCCTTTTCGGGGACGAAAAGTTTTGAGTGGGGGAGAGTGTAACGACCCGTAAATTTCAACTGTTTTAATAACGTAATTAGTTGAAATTTTTCGAAATTTTAAACGATAAAATTTTGAAATAAAAATTTAATATTTGGAATACGTCTAATTAAACATAGCAACTGGTAAATTTTCGTCCGAAAATACGGAAATTTATTTCACGCGTAAATTCACTTCAATTCAATCAGTTAAAAAGTAATGAAAATAAAATGTTTCCGAAACCTAAATATTTTTACATAGAAAAATTCTAAATCATCTTCTGAGCAAGATTTCAGTTTGTCGTTTTTCCAAATTCGGACATCTTTGGCTCCGTCGTTCTTATTTTCTGCAAAATAGCAGTATTCTGGTACCGATATCGGTTTTTATCGGATGATCGTACCACTGATTTCTATATACCGTTTTGATCGTCTCGTCGTGCCGATCTCTACGGTATATTCGATTGTCAAATTCGAAGTTCCGTTGTACGTTGCACTTTGTGTAAAACGTTGGATCGTATCGGTAACCGTTGTCGAAGCTTTTAGGCTTCCGTGACCCTTTATAAATTGTCTACCGTATAATCCAATGGTTGCAACCTTTTATCTTTTCCAGGAATTCAAAACTATGACTATTACTATTCCTATCATCATTCAATATTGTCTTCATTTTTCTCCACCGATTTGCTTTCCACACCATCATAGCCGAATCAACATCTCATAACTCCCCCAAAAACAGTGTCTCCTCCCCTTTCTTGACTGAACTGTAAATAAATTTAACCAAGTCTTCATCTATTCAAAATTTTTTTTAGCTTGAATCTTCTTCCCTACCATCATCAGCTCGTCCAACATCACTTCTCCCCACGCACGAGCCTCCTCATCTCTGCCCTCCAGCGCTGAAGCCGCCAAATCACCTCGCAGTACCCACGGCAGCGAACACGTCATCCTGGTCATGTGCGCAGGCGACTTCACCTCCATCCACCTCTTGCCTCAACAGCCCACATCGCCTGAGAAGCCTCGTCTTCATTTGATACTCCTTCCATCCCTCTCCGATCTGTCCTCTACGCAGCCCGAGGCCACAATCACCACCGCCACGCATCTCCTCCTCACGAGCAACCGCACCCTATCTTTCTCCCAGCTTCTCTTTTAGAACAGGGTATTTTATGTTTCTTTTAGTGAAAATATATATACGTTAGTTATAAACTTTATATACAGATTACTTGAAAAAAATCTTATAAACTATACATATGTTTGTCAGCACATATCTTGATCTGTTGTTTTCTTATAAAGGTACGGTTAAAAGAAAAAAAATATATACATAATAAAAATGAATTGTCTGTTATATATATAAATGTCTGTATAGAGTATTTTTATGTCGGTTCGTTAATATTATATGATTGTTCCATTCATAGGCAATATAGGTTTGTTGGTATTAGTATATTATAGTCTATGCCATATATAATAATATTTTATACTATATAATACGTTATACATATGTTGAATATGGAATAGCATTTGAACAGGGAATCATGTTTGGGTTACTGTATGAGCATGAGTTGTATATTAAAGCATGTATCACATATATTTTAGCCTGGAACTGTTTATATACATTACTTAGGTAGGTTTTGCATGATAGAAATATGTTTATATCTAGACCTGAGTGCATTTTATATCATACTAACGAGTTTATATATAAAAGCAGTTTCGTTTATAAGAGGAAAAATGTAGCTTTTGTTATACATATATATGGGTTAATATAAATCAGTCTGCATATCATAAAGAAGTTTTATATATATGTTCATAGATCTGCATAGTATATAGTGGTATTTGTAAGTATGAATTTTTTAAACTATAATTTTTAAATTTAAATATATAGATTTTCGTTTGATTTTGGTTTTAAGGATATGTGTGTGTGTATATATATTTTATTTTGATTGGTGTTGTAAGTTGAGTATTGATTTTTAGAAAACGTATAATATATATATATATATATATATATATATATATATATACGTGCACTTCTACCCATCTACCTTCATCGACTAAATTCTGATCTGATTTCGCCTATTTCTGTTATCAGCTTTGATCGTTGAATTCGTGCCGATTTGTTTGCTTGGATTCGTAACTCAATCTCTATGTCCGTATCAGTGTGCGTACCCATGTCATCTTCTGTATTCTCTAGCCTCGAAAGGTGAGCACTCACTCACGATTAACGTTCTTTTATTTATTAGATTTGATTTCAATTGAAACGACAATTGAAATATGCTGCTATTAGTTAATGACACTGTTATTTATGCTATTACCTGTATTAGTTCACCTGTGACATCTGACACCATTATCTATTAATTATTTATGCGATGATAATACAGTTTGGCTGATAATTGATTGATTGTTGATGTTTATATTGGACGTTAAATTGTTAATGTTAAAATGATAAATAGTATGCAATTGAACTTGATATAGGATAATTAAATGTTAAATGTGATTAACTGACACTTGTATAATATGACCCCTTTAACTGTGGAATTTATTGACACGTATGATTTGTTTAATTACATTTTGAACCACTGAATGTATGTTGTTAAATTGATGATGTATGAAACTGTAAATAGATGACAAGTGAAAAACCGTAATGTAATAATCTTTAATCTACATGAAATGATAGTGTAGATTCTAGAAATAATTATATTAATTCGTACAAATAACAATGCGAATTAATACGGTTATTTCGGGATTATTTGAAGTGATTATTGGATTGCTATTGATTGTTGTTATTGTTTGTTTATTTACTTTGACACCATCCCAGTTGTCACACTGCAAGTTCCCTTTGTTATGCTTTGATTTTGAATTGAATTGGAATCGGGTTGAAATGATAAATACCCAAATTGAACTTTGACCTTGGATATAGAAAATTAAATAAAAACCCGATTGGTCAATAATTTGATTTAAAAATAAAACGAAGATTTTATTTGAATAAATAATATGGTTTTAAATGAAGTTGAAATTTGAATTTTTGATGAAAAGAAAATGTTAATATTTAAAAATCTGAAACAAAATATTAAAAATGAAATTGATGAAAGAACGATGTTTAATTTGAGAAATGATTCAAGAATTAAGTTTGAAATTATAATTAAGTTTGAAATTATTAAACTTTGAAGTGATTTAATAATTAAGTTTTGAATTATTTAATAATTAAATAAGATTGAATTATTTAAGGATTTAATTGAATTGAATTCTTTAATAAGAAAATTGAACTTTTGAATAAGTGAATTTTTACTTCGTAAATAAATGAAATTGAGTTTCTTTATGAATTAAGTTTTGGAAAATTATTTAAGTAAGTAAATAGGTGAAATTGAATTTCTTTAACAAGAAATGAAAATGTGATAATTTTGGAATTAATGTAAGACTTGAAATTTAGAGAATTGGATTTGATGAATTTAATTAAATTAAATTTATAAGTTGAACTTAAGAAATTGATTTAATAATTTGGAAATTTAGTAGAAATTGTTTTGAATGAAAAGTAACTTAACGAATATTAAATGAAATGGATAAATGGATTTAAATTGGTTTGAATGTTAAATAAAATTGATTCTAATGATTTCGAAATGAAACTTATATACGAACTTGAATCAATATTTGAATTGCTTTTAAACAGAAATTGAAGTTGAATTATAAGATTTTGAGATGGTAAATTTAGAAGTTTTGAAACGTAAAGTATGGAAATTGGTTTTGAAGACAAATGAAATGTTGGTTTTCGAATTGAAATTGAAATTGAAATTGATTTGGTTTTTGAAATATATAAACGACCAATTGGTGTAATAATTACGAAAGTTATTAAAGAGACCGGAATTCGGTTATGGGTATACTCTCTATCTAAACCGAAAACCACTTTAATAACTATACGCGGAGTGATGATCCAGAATGAAGTGGTTGGAATGATGTACGTGTTGACTGAAGAAAGAGAACGATAATGGATAGCCTTGACACTTGTGTCAAATTGGAAATGACTAAAACAGGAGCTGTGCCGGGCCAATGGAGGATTGATACCTCAAGTGGACACACTTCTTCGAACTACTTATACTTGTTGTCGATTGGTGCACCCTTGATTTTTGGGAGTGTTGTTTCACGGTGTTGCGGGCGCTGCGGCGTTGCGTTCTCACCAGCCCGGATCAGGCGAACGGTAGTATCACTATCTTGGGTATAGCCTCATGTGCCTTGTCATACTTGTATTCCATTTATGCGCGACCACTACGATTTTGATTTGTACCTTGAGTATATGGATTGCCCTCTGGTGACTTCCGGTTTTGGGGAAACTACGGTCTTGTATATGCTTGTGGGAATAAAAATGTGTTAAGGGTGGAATGGGCCATGACTTAACGCTATTTTGATATCTTTATATTACTGATAGACATTATCTACTTATCGTACACTATTACATAGTAGATAGTTTGACGGATCCTTAAAGGATGGTTATTCCAAACATCCTTTGAGTTACTTGTATTTCAATTGCTATTTCACTTGAGTTGGATTTATTAATATGAGAATGTTAATCCTGACTCGAGTGTTTTGTGTTTTGCTTTACGCTCGGGTCAGACTGAGTAGTTCAGCTTTCGAGACTCACCTTTGGAGTTGGAGCTTCGCTTGGAGATCCAGCTATCTATCCAGCTTTCAGATATTCGATGATTCCAGTGATGTATTCTGATTTGTATCTGTTACTCTTCCGTTGTATCTAGTTTAACTCTGATGTATTTTTATATATTCATATAGTAGCTTCATGAACTACTATCTCTTTTATTTCCGCTGCATTTATTACTCTGTGTCTGTGATCTGTGATTATATCTATTTACTGTATATGTTCAGTTTTGCCATTTAAATTAACAACGCGGTATTTTGAGCAATTCAACTCCGGCATGAGTGTCTACCTATACACTTATAATGGATGCGAATGGTCCAAAATTCTGGGTCGTTTCAAACATTCTGCTTAAGTGCTTCATTCTCCTTAATAAGTTCCAAGGTAACATTATTTGAACCGAGTTTAGATTGAAAAAAGTAAACAGATAAATCAAGGCTTCAAGCTCCACTTTGAGCACTTTCATCTCGACAATCTTACCATCATAAGCCTTCTGAATAAAATCGTAAGCTTGTCTGTTGCTTAGGAAATTTGACCATAACAATTTCTAAAAGGATTGAATAAAACATAAAGTCAAAATGAGAAACAAAAACAATAAAGTTCTTTCTATCACAACAAAATATTACTAAAGTGAAAAGAAAGAGAAAAATACTGAGTTCACAACATCCTAAAGACCAAACTTCTCTTTCGTACTTAAAATAATCCTAAGACCTCTAGGTCTAGCCTTAGTAAGGGTCTTCGAAAGTCTAGCCATATTACAAGGAGAAATACTTTTGCCTAACTCGGCCTTCGACATTGAAAGCTCCGAGGGGGACCTAAGCTCTAGCCTATTGGTAACCCCTAGAACATGTTAGGGAACATATTCGAACAGAATTGCTCTTAGCTAACTTCCCTTCAGCAGCAACCAAAGGAGATGGAGTGATGCTTTTAAAACCAAGGATAGCATCCATGGTAATATTTAGTTCAAAGCCATAAAACTTGCAAAGAAATCCAAGTCTTTTCTGTTTCAAAGCCATAAAACTTGCGAAGAAATCCAAGTCTTTTCTGTTTCAAAACCCTATCTCTCGAGTGTTGCTTTGTTAACTTCGAAAATTCTTGAAAGACCTTACCTCGGTCTTGGATGATAAATCTAAGTCAGTCGGTCAAATTTAAAATTTGACTTATTAACCTAAACACCTTATGTCTAAGGGACTTAATGAGTTTTGCATAGGATTTGTCATGCGATTCTTTTACATATTCAAGACAATTAGTTAAACTAATATTACGTAATCTACTCACACGAAGACGATTCTTGAGTATGCTGATAGTTTTTAGCAATTGATAATTCTTAATCTTGCTTTGATCCCACAAAGCCTTGTAATGTGATATAGAAGACAAATCACCTTCTTCGATTTATCTAAGTAAAGACAATTCAGATGGCAGAATAAAAGCAGAATATTATAACTAATTATAGAAATGATCAAATCATCTATACAAAAAAGATAGAATGTCACAGTTTGCAAAATAATAATTACAGTCCAACATTTAAGATTATTCATCATTAGTTTGATTAGTATTTAAAGGAAATGGGCAAGCTCACAACGGAAGAAATGAGTAAATTTCAAATAATTTCCATTTGTATCTTTATTGGGTCTATGCTATCTAAATTCATTTAGAACTTCTCTATGTTTTTTTTTTCATTTTATCATAATTGTTTGAAAATTGGTTTAATTTAATTTTATCTGGTTGTATATTATGATGAGCCCATCAAATGCACCCACGTATAAAGTGTAAGTGTAAGTGTAATTTATGAAAGGTGTACATAGTTAATGTGAACGTTACTTAGGTGTTGGAATTTACACCGCAACCGAGACATTTCCCTTATATATACGTCTTTGTCATCTAAAAGAATGTTTTTTTAAATTTTATATGTGTATATATATGTGTGTGTTGTGTGTGTTTATATACATAGATACGCTCGCACACACATACATACGAATATAAATATCATGCATAGCAGATTACATTGAAACAAACTTTATTTATCTTACATGCAATAAATCAATGAATGCAATGTATAATTAAAGTAGTATAAAAGTTTACTACTATAAATTAAATTAAAATCCTTTTGACACTATGAGTTAAATACAAACACACACACATAAATGTTATTACATTAATATTTAAACTTATATTCACACACAAATCAAAACAAGATTTGAAAAAATAAATAAGAATAATATCCAAGCAGTTTGTGAAATAGAATGTTTGCCTTTTTAAACAAAGTTTGTAACACCCCACCTCTATACATGTACTATCCAAGAGTATTACTAGGTAATATTGTCAGATAATACGGAGAATGAGGCCATATAGGGTACACATGCGAATATTTCCTTAGGCTAATACTAGTACATATTAAACCATCTAATAAATAACTCACATATACATACATAGTATCGGCACAAAGCAATAAACACGTGTGACTTCAGGATAGAACAATACATAATATACAATAAATAGCATAGCTCACAGAGCCAAAATCGAAGCGATAATATATAATACTGAATATACAAGGTATGTCCAATATACAATACCAGAATATACATACATGAAATTATATAATACTCACATGATATACAATCATACTACATCCTTGTCTCCTCTATGCTCAGAACAATACAAGCTAGTCACACTATCCCTGAATCTGAAATGTCTCGGACTGACCCGAGTATTATATAAATAACACATGAGTCAGACTATATCTAATCTTAGAGGTCAATGCATATATAGATATAGAATATACATAGTATAATAGTAATGAAAAACAAATGATAATATAACAAAATAGCAACAACCCTAAAATTAAGCATAAAGATGTCATTTAGTATAATTAGGCTAGCAAACAGCAATGCCCAAATATATCTCTCAATCTCGAGTAAAAGAATACCAACATCAATATAGAATGTAGGCTACCTATCAAAAAATCATAAATAATAAAAGATATGAGAATCCACTATACTGTGGACACTTATCACATCACAGATACAATCTCATTTCCTTATGTAGAAATAAATAGTAACAGGAATTGACTGTACGATAGACACAAGGTCCCAAGTAGAGTCGTATCACAATAGGCCTATCCGCCATCTCCAAGAGCACCAGGTTTATCCACCAGATCTTCTCCTAATACTTAGGTGAGGTGTATAAATAATATGTACTTATCTACCATTCTGTGTAGAACCAAAGGGAGACTGACAACTACCCACCTGCTCCTGGAGCCCTGGTCTTTCCACCCGGATATGCTCCTACATTCTTTAGTTACCCATAGGAAATCATGAAAATATCCTGTAACGATCCGAAATTTCAGACACTTCGTATTTAAATATCTGAATTATTTAATTATTTGAATTTTGAATTTAGTGTGATTAAATTGACTTAATAACCTTGTTGACTCCTTTTTTATATAATAACTAATGATAAGAAATTGGTTTTTGAAATTTTTTATAAAAATAAATAGTTCGAATAAATATCGATAATATGACCAAAAATCGTTTTATTGATAAACAGAATCAAACTTGTGAAATTTTCATCCTGGAGAACTGTCTCGAATTTTGAAAAAACTATTATCGTCGAGACTGGGAAAATAAGACGATGTACGCTGGTGAGTTTCATAGCGATCCGACATCCCGCATGATCGTGCGAGCTCGAAATGTGTTGCAATTTAAAAGAGAAATTTAAATATAATATATATTTTATTATATAAACACCACCATACTCATTCACTTTGCTCACTCTCCTTATTTTCTTCCTCCTCCTTCACTTCTGCAAACAAAAGAAAATACACAGCCGCCTTTTTCCTTGAATTGTTTTGGAAGCTACGAGCAACGATAAAGCTTGGCGTTGGATCCATTGGGATCATGGTGAGGAGGGCTTCGATTGGTTATGAAACAATTTATACACTTAAGTAATGTCGTAAGAGGTAATTCAATAATGGATGTAGTATGAACTGGATGGTTATGAAACTTAAAAGTGTTGATTAAACCAAATTGTGTTTTATAACTATTTATAAACTTAAGAATAGCTTTATGAAATGGTTCATAAATTGATAGTGATATAAAATTGATTGTGATTTGGTATAGTTAAGAAAACCAATTGGAGTAAATAAGTAAGTTATACATAGATCATTTTATTCGTGTAACTGTTTGACCTATGATTCGAGTACGGAACTTTAAGGTATTTACACCGGTCCGAAAAAGGATGTATCACTCGATTCTTGACGACGAACATTGATGAGGGTTTGTGGTTGGATCCTTACATTTTCTATCATAGTTGAGAGCTATGCAAGGAAAATAAAGTTTTTGAGCCTGATTAGAGTCATGCACCAAAAGATCGGGGGATCAATACTAGTTTGGAAGAAAAGTAGTATATTCGAATTTAAGATCAAATAAGATGGTGCGTACAAGTAATTTGTAAATATAAGAACAAGTTTATATTTTAAATTTCAAAATTTATTTAGAATAAAGTACTACCGGTTTTTGCGTTGTAATTTCAGGGACGAAATTCTTTTAAGGAGGAGAGTCTGTAACGACTTGCAAATTTATCACTTTGATAAATGATATTTAATTTTGAAATATTCAAATACAAGGTTTTATAACACCAACTATAAAGGTTTATACCCTAAAATTATGATAAGAAACTTATTTTAAAATATAATTGTGGAATATAGTTTCATAAATAAAGCACGTGCTTCGTACACAAATTTTCATCGATAAATTGATTTTCTATAGAAAGGAGATTTTCTCAGTATTTGAGTGCACGAGTCCAGATACATACACTAATATATCTATTTAAACAAGATTATGAAATAAAATTATTTATTTTATTTTTAGGAAATGGAATGTATTTATGACATCATCAATAATGGCATCATATTTAATAACTGATTTATGAATTTAAATTGAGATTTAATGATTTAATAATTATTATAACTATTCAAATAATTATTTTTAAATGATAATTGTAACGACCCGCTTTTCTGTATAGTTCAAGTCGACAATAATCCATACATGTCCAACTCAAACCGAACGGAAGGGCGGATAGTTAAGGGTAAAAAAGAAAATAAGACAGAATAAAACAAAAAATAGAATCTCACACGAATGGAGTAACATATATTATTTCAATATATAATCTTTACAGCAGAAAATTTTGAATACAATATCAAAGTCTAACCTGGATTTAGCCTGGACAGTTATAAACCCTCTGTCCTTACAAATGCTAAAAAATGAAAACAAATGCAATAGATGCAGCGGATAATAGAATACTGATGAAGATCTCCAGCTCTCTTCAGGAAACTCCAAGCATCTTCAACTAAACCTGAAACTACTCGGATCTAACCCAAGCATTAAAAATACCCGAATCAGGCTTGATAAACCAGCATGAGACACTCGAAATTTTAAATGTATAGATCATGCTGATGTTAATCAAAAACCTTTAAAAAGAAGGGTATCTCATAAGACCAAGCCCACACATAAATACGAATGGGTTTTTATCTTATGATAACCAAAATATTTTATAGTGAAAACACTTAGATATTATCTTTAATGACATTGGTTTTGAAAACATTTTTCAAGTAAATATATATAAAACAAGTATCAATAACCTGACTAAGTATATGGGAATATATCTGGACTAGGTCAAACGAAATATACCTAGACGGAATATATGATACCAAAGGGGTAGCTGAAATGTTTGCAAAGCATTACAGCTATTCTGGGACTACAATCAAAACCATAAAGCTCGTATCGGGACTGGATTTCCAACATGACAAAGAATTAGTGGCTTGATGTGGTGTTTTGGTTGCAACAAACATATATCCAATGGTTACACATCTAAGGACTCAGACGCCACTATAATGCTGTCAATAACCGATGGAAATCAATATCAATGGCTACTCATCCAAGGACTCAGACGCCACTTATTCTACCCATGGAAGGTTGTAGCCTTTTTCGTATTTCATCAGATAGCCCATAATTGTGTCTTGCAGATCACATAGTATGTCGTATCATTACCGAGTTGTCAGGCTAGAGAGGCTACACTCTTCTTTTCGTAAAGCTATACTTTGTTTTTCACAAAGCTACGTTTTATTCTTCCACAAAGCACATTCCACTTAGAATGCCACATTGCCATTTCCATTTATCACTAATTGACTTTCACAAAAATACAATCTCCGAGCTCGTATGTCTCAGAGAAGGGTGTTAAGCTAATAGGAGTTGCCTCCTACGCCACCAACAGATGTACGTTTGTCAAAATCAATGTTCGTGATTTAGAAATGCAATGTCAAACACTTATCCATACAAGTTCGTTCTAGGACTGAACGAAACCAAAGGCACTCCTCCTACCACATCCTTTTGGGAATAACCCCTAGGATCAGTAGCAAGTAGTCCTTGCAATATGAAGATTTCAAAACACGACAGGACCACTGTTATAATAAATATCTCTATATCGGGACCGACCTATAGAATGTCAACAAGCAGTCCTTCTGCTATGAAGATCTTTGGTTTTCAATAATCATCATCTTCGACATGTTTTCATCATCAAGATGTCTTCATTTTCGAACGTATACATTGGTCCGAAGTGGTTCACGGATAGGAGTTACCCAAATCCAACCCCGGTTCCTTCGCATCAATCATCGGTTAAAAAGATGTTAAGTTCATATGTGGTTATCAGTCATAATAAATTAAATTCATCTTTCATTCATAAATATCTCAGAGAGACATATTATTTTAAATTATTCCGTTTATCATCTTAAAAGCATATGGAATCATTAAGCCTCATTTATCAAATCCTTTTAGTTAATTAAAACCCTTTTTTAAATCTTGAAATAATTCTAAATCGTTTCGCTTTTTTACATAGAAAACATTTCCAAATTCTTTATTCTAATCTCATATTGGAAAACATTATTTTAGAGCATATGGAATTATTTTTAGAAATGATTTATAAAACTTCCAAATCATTATTTAAAAGACTTAATTATTCTTTTTAAAAACCATTTATAAAAGATATGAAAAAATGGTTATGTTTAAAATTATATTTCACAAATTATAAAACTACTGCGAAAAGTGCTGTGAAAAAGTGCTGCAAACAGTGTATTAAAGCTTCTTTGATCAAAACAACATTTTTACGTCACATAGGTTCATTTTTCCAACTCAAACTGCTTTTAAAAGATTTTAAAAGATTTATAAGATTTATTCCATGTTTTTAAACGTTTTAAATATATATACTTAGAACATTTGCTACTTTGGCCACCGAACCGCCAAAGCGCGATTTTATCGAAAATTTGATTTGCTCATATTTTAAACTCTACTTAATAAAGTCTTGATTTTCTTTCATCATTTAAAAACTATGGCTACAATAGTTTGAAAAATTCTTATCTAGAAGAATGCCGAGTTATATTCCATTTCGTATACTCATTTAACTTCTTCGACGCGAAATTGTGAACTACCGTTTCGCGATGCGCTTAGTTTTGACTTGTTTTTCAATTTCTTTTCAAACTTCATGGAAACACTTTTAAATGTTTATAAAACATTTCTAAATCATTTTAAACTCATTTAAACAAATACTTTTCATATTTCAAACTTATTTTCCATTTCATTTCATATTATAATATTATATTACTAATATTCATTTCAACCTTTTTAGATGTTTAATACCAATAAGAGGCTAAACAACTCCATACAAATCTTTATATAGATTTAATTCTCATTTGATTAATTATGGTTAATTACTAACCATTGCTCTTATCATTTATCAAACCAAGTAATCATCTATGTTAACATCCATATATTCAAACAAGTAATCAACCAAGTAATCACACATTTAATCATCCAATATATATATATATATATAATATTTTCATATCATTAAACTTGGAATTATTTAAAGATTTATTAGTAAATTTTAAATGTGAGCACTCACCTTTGACCAAATTGTTTCACTTCCTACCAACATTCATTTAATCCAACACTTCACTATCGTTTCAACTTCCATCAAACATCACTAAAACCATCCTTACTTCCTCTTAAACCATATGCCTTGCTACATCTCCTTCTTCCACAACCATGGCCACCTTCCTTCTTGCTTGATCTCATCCATTTCCACCAACCACCTCCCCCTAAGTTCGGCCTCCCTATGTTCCACCCCTTCCTCCATCATTTCTTCACTTCTTATATGCTAAACCATGTTTTAATGATGTTCTAAGGTCTTTGGCAAAGTTTGGTGGAGTTCGGAGTTGGTTTGATATGATTTTAAGAAAGTTAGTAAGGAAGAAGAAGAGAAGAAGCCATTAAAATAGCTTAAAGGAAGAAGAAAAAGAAGCGGATGTGTGTGATAAAATGAGAAGAAAACTTGTGTATTTATAGGAAAAGAAAGAAGTGGTAAGTTACCAAATTAACCCCTTACAAAATTACCAAAATATCCTTCCTTAACTTCAAAGTAAACTTACTTTTGTCAACACTTATCGTCATTCATCACTTCATTACTTTATGTCATTTTTATTTAATACTTAAGGAATGTATATGGATGAAAAAGTGGATTAAAGTGAAGATTTGCCTTGGTTTTGGTGAGATTTGATTTGATGTTTGCTTTTTGACTTTTTTAATTACCTTACTTACTTTTACTAATGACATTCTAGAATTCTCTAAATGATACTTAGTAAAAGTAAACATGATCATTTGTAAAATGTATGTATGTATATATATATATATATGTGTGTGTGTGTGTGTGTGTGTTAAAACATGTTAACAAAAGTGCAATGACGTTGCCACAACTTATATTGAACAAAACGTTGATTTTCAACAAAACGTTTTACGGTCACATTTTGACCTTTTTTGTTATCCTATTTATTTATGTAAACTAAACTTGAACACAAGTTTCTTATCATCTTTAAATAATTAAAACATGTGTATTTGAATTATAAAACCATATTTAATAATATTAAAATTGTTAAAATACTACATTGATTGTCAACGTGCGACGAAATTTATCAATCTTATAAAACAAATAATTTTATACTTACAAAACTTCTATCAATCACTTATTATCATTTTATAACAATTTAAAAAGGATTTATTTATCATTTAAACAAAAATTGAACGTGTATCCAATTTTATTGAAAACCGGCTTTTGTCAATTTTACGTTGAAAATCCAAACTTCTTGATTTTGTAATCAAATTCTAAAAACATGATTATTTAAGTTTGAAAATTCTATATTTGAATATTTAAAGCTAATTAAATATTCCATTTAAAAGTGGTAGAATTATGGGTCGTTACAATAATAATTCATTTTAATTAGTTATAAAATGATAATAAATCATTTATAACAGTTTTGTAAAGATATATACTTGATTTGAAAATATAAGTAAATTCGTATTACTTTATCGATATAACAACACTTTTTGTAAACAATTGTTTAATATTACTTTATATAGTTTTATAAATCAAATGCGATCATTTTAATTAATTGAAAAAGATAAGAAATTATTTTTCAAATTTTAATTACATTTATATGTAATTTAATTAATAAGTAAAAGGTGATCGAGAATCGGTTATTAGATTTTCAACGGTTTAGCGAACAGAAGTTGTTCAAAGTTGTTGCAAGTTTATTTACATGTCTTGTAAACATATATAACACACACATACACACCCTAACATATATATATATACCCATTTATATATACACATAACACATATATACATTTATATATACATATATGGTAAAAAATATCTAAGATATTTTAGAAAACTTCATCCTTAGGCTATGCAAAGTCAATGCACATGCCATGAAGTGTGGGTTCAAACGTGTGGACTGATGGGAAAGGAGCGTAGGTTGAGGGTAGAAAAGGAAATGCACCTTTAGATATTTTTCACACATTTTTTCCAATAAATACAAGGCCTTAGCTCTCTCATTTCATTCATCCATTAACTTATTCTTCCTCTTTTTTCTTAAAGCTCTAAGAGCTCATATTTAATGGCTTCCATGCCTTGGAAAAATATTTACAAAGTTATGGCAAAATAAAGTAAAATATATACACATATATATACACACCATATCAACCGACTTCCAAACCAAAGCCAAATAACTCCACATCTCCACTAAAAGCTCACAACCACCACCATCAATCACTTTGGCCAAGCACTCCACCTCCTTCTAAGCTAGGCCGAGCTTTCGCAAGGTCCCGGGCTCAACTCCATAAGCCCCGGTTGATCTTAGTGAAGCTATAGTCCGTTTTCCTAAGTTTGGTATCCAATAAAGGTGAGAAAACTCTATAAAACTTTATATATATATATGATAATAATGATGTGATATGATTGCTATGGATGTTTACTATGCTTTGATCATCAAGTTTGGTTGTTTACTATAGTTGTTTAATAGTGTTAACAAGTCATGTTAAATACACGTCGAATATCACATAGGAAATCACTTTACTTTAATAAATGAAATGGTGTATATGATATTTTTAGACCTCTTTAAAATGGTATAAATGTTTTACAAACACAAAAATCCAATTTGGTGAAGTTTGAACAAGTTATGAAAATGGAGTCAAAAATAGGCGTGTCGCGAAGCGATAGTTCTTGATTTCGCGCCACAAAAAGTTAAACCCATTTATACGATAGATTCAGAGTCGGAATTCTTTGGAATAAGAAATTTCCAAACTCTTATAATCATAGTTTCAAAAAATAGAAAAAGATCAATATTTAGTAGATTTTGAAATATAAGCAAAACAAGTTTTCAAAATAGTCATGGTTTGGCAGTTCGGAAACCAAAGCGATAAATTCTTTAAAATTGATATTTTGGATTCTTTAAAAATATGGAATAAAGTATACAAACGTTTTAAAAAGATTTGAGTTATAAAAATGGATTTCTAAATGATCGAAAAGTTGTTTTGATCAAATAAGCCTTAAAAGCACTATTCGCAACACTATTCGCAGCACTTTTAATAACTTTTGAAATATGGCTTTAAACTTAAGTATTCTTTCCCAAATCTTTTACAAATGTTTTCAAATAAATAATTAAATATTTTAAAGATGATTTGGAGGTTTATAATTATTTGAAATGAGTTTAAATAAATGGTTAAAAGAAAAGCTATTATAATCAAGTGATTTAATCTTGGCTTTAAAAGCCAATGAGTAGACTGGATTTTTCTATTCGTGAGATCCGGATATGAGATGCTTAAACTAAGGATATGTTCAGAAGCAACCAATGCCCTGACTCACCTGGCCTTTTTCCTGGACGAGGAATAGATAAGGTCGAAATGTCGGAAACGAGGCAAGTATAAAAGATTTAATTTTTCCAAATTTAATACAACTTGGATTGTATAAAAATAATCTTCTTATACTTGGTATTAAATTCCAAGGAGGGAACTCGTACTATCCGTGTGAATTTAAAAGGTGATTTCACTGTTATTCAACGGATAGTAAAGGTTGAATAAGGAAATTGATGTTGAGTAGAATTAGTATAATTTATATCAACCCTTTTTACTCAAAAAGGTTTTGCAATATGATTTATGAGAAACGATTTTGATTTAGTATAATTTTTATGGATCCATTTTACTCGAACACAAACTAATTTGGACTTACCATCTTAGATAACATGGTTTCAACCTATTAAAACGATATGTGTTAAGAAATCTTTTGTTAAGATTTAAATAAATGATTTGGAATTATTTAAATTCCTATGGATCATTTTACTTAAAATTAATTGTTTTGGGTTTACTGTAAACAACGTCATAGATAACATTATTTTTGACCTATTTAAAAGTTATGATTTAAAAATAATAACATTTTTAAGATTTAAATAAATGATTTGGAGATATTTTACTAAGTAAAGGATGAAATAATTTGGAATTACTTCAAGATTTAAAATGGTTTTAATTAAACAAAGATTTGATAAATGTGGTTTAATGATCCCGTGTATGTTGAAAAGAAATGGTTTTAAAAAAGATATATATCTTTAAGAAGATATTTTGGATAAAAAGATACTAATTAATGGAATATTAATCACCCACTACTTAACATCCTTTTCCGATGATTGGTTTGGAGGAACCGGGATCGGGTTTGGGCAAATTCCTATCCAAAACCACTTCGAACCAATTTAAGAGTTTGAAAGTGAAGACATGCCAAAGACAATGAAGTTGGAGGCAGGGATCTTCATAACGGAAGGACTGCTTGTTGATAATTTCTGAGTAGCTCCCGAGATAAATAAATAGCAGTGGTCCCTTCGTTCTGGGATCTTCGTAAGCAAGGACTACTCGCTACTAATCCTAGGGGTAATGCCTAACAGGATGTGGTAGGAGAGTGCCTTCGGTTTGTCCTGTTCCTGGACAACTTGTATGGATGGATGTCTGACATTGCATTTCTAAGACCATGGTGCATTGATCTCTACTAACATACATCTATTTGGTGGTGTAGGAGGTAACCCCTCCTATGCTTAACACCCTTTTCTGAGACGTACGAGCTCAAAGGTTGTACTTTTGTTGAAATCAATATTGTGTTGTTGGAAATGGAAATATGGCATTATAAGTGACAATGTTCTAAGAAAGGTAAATGTTACCTCTAGCCTCACATCCGGGGAAGTGTGAAATAGGGGTTGCTTTAGGGCTATGTGGTTCGCAAGCATTGGGGTATGATATCACCTTTCTAGATTTATTTATTTCTACTCGATATAATGTCGGGTTTAAATTTTGTGGTGTATGCAATGAGACGTCTCGGAGAGGTCGGGAACCACTGGGTGATATCATATTCGGTGCTATCTGTACCATCTGTTGGTCTCTGGTAGGTCGGTCTTAGTTTGTAGAGGATCATCTGTTGGTGGCCTCGGTACATTCCTTTAGAAATGTATTGTACGGGGGTAGTCACTTACCATGCTATTCATTGAAAATCCCTTCTCCAATAAGTGCCTTCGGAGCTAGTTGTAAACCTATTATGCCGTCAAATTTAACCAATGTAACAATTTCGGCTAATTTTTTTTTATTTGAAAGGTTTTCAAAGAATGTTATCAAAAATAATATCATTGGATTTTACGTAGAAATGATTTGGTTATCATAAGGAAAAAACCCGTTCCGTGTTTATGTGCGGCGTAGTCTTATGAGATACCCTTTGTTTTCAAATACTCGTATTTTAAGTTTCTCGCACCAGTCCTATGACTGACCCAGAGTTTATTTTCTTTCCCTTAAACTCTGGGTGCCCTAATTTTCTAGGTAGCCTAGTAGTCAGGTTTAGTTTGGAACATTTGGAAAGAGCTCGGAGCATGGAGCTAGAATATTCTTCTGAAGATTGTTATCCATTTCCACCACACTTATGTACTATTGTATTCTGCATTTGTAGGGATAGAGATTTATAACTGTCCATGTTGATGTTAAGTTAAACTCTGATAAATGTATTTAAAATTTTCCGCTGTAAAGATTATATGTTGAAATAATACATATTATTCCATCCGTGTAAGATTATGTTCTATGTCTTTTTTCCCTATAACTATCCACCTTTTCATTCAAATTGAGTTAGACATGTGTGGTTTATTGTTAGCTTAAAATTTATGGAATTGTGGGTCATTACAGAGTGGGTATGGATCTATTGTGGTTGGTTCGGGAGCGAAGCCCGTGCAATGAGGAGTGCATTAGCGTTGACCGTATGTCAATTAGTGGAGTATTTCTCAAGTTAAGGAGGTGCATGCACGGGTTTGGGTGGATTGTGTGTGTACAGGAAGGAATAAAATTGAATTAGAGAAGAAGGAGGGATTATATTTAATAACATAATTTAGTTAATAATTAGGTAAATTAATTATTTTAATTAATCAAAATTCTTATAAAATCAATATCTCTTGCATACGAGGTACAATCGAGACGTCGTCTTCACTATTGCACTCATAGCGAGATTATCTACATCTTGGCTTGGCTTTGGCTTGGAAGAGTTAACTCACCATTTAATTTGTATACATTATGTATATAGGTTTTTGTTAAAATATAAGTTAAAATAGATAACAATGCAAGTTATTACTTTTGGGTCCCTCATTGCTTTGGAAAGCAAGTGACAACATGTTGTATACTCTTATAATCCTCTAAAATAAGTAACGTGGCCAAGACTTGTTGTTTACATGTTTAATAAATTTATATGTGAAGTTGAATTGTATTGTGAATGTTTGAAGCGAAATAGTCGCTATAAACACATTTTGAAATCTCTTGTATTTGACATATGTTAAATTGGTTAAATGTGAATACATTATGAAAATGTATATTTGGTTGTTCTATACACATGTTTTGGTGTGGTTGACATAAAGGAACTGGTTTGGGAAGTTATAGAAATTGTGAAAGTTAGAAGCGATAAGGTCGTTATGGATGCACTATGAAAATGTCTTGTGTTTGGCGATTTTGAAAGTCAATTTGAAAGACATCCTTGGAGCTTCTTCATATTTTTAATAAGTACTATAAGTGTACTTATTAATGGAAAATAACAACTTTTAAAAATAATTTTATAATTATTTATGAATTTTTAAATTAAATGGATTTAAATTATAAAACACGATTTTTATGGGTTTTAAATAGATTATAAATAAATTATTTTTTAGTATTTAATGTTTTAAGCCATAGTATGGGTATTTTTAAGTGTATATATGTAATTTTTTAAAAATTAGTTGAATATGTTATTAAATAAATAGAATCTTATGTAATACAATATCCTTTAAATTATGTTTATTATTAAATATTTTATCTTATAAATAAGTTAGTATACATATATATACATCATTTTAAAAAGTGTTTTAGTAAAAATACATATCAGTTGTATAAAGTAAGTTATAGTAAAGGAAATTTGGATTTTAACACTTAAGTTAAAATAAATTATTTTAAGAAGTTCAATTAAAAGTGTATTACCTTAATTAATAAGTATGGATATGCTTTGATATTTAAAATGAATGTCTTAAAGTTAATGATAAGTATAAGTAAATGGTTTTAGGTTGTAGTAAACAATGTTTTAGTAACATTTGTTTTAACCCATATTATTAATTATACTTAAGAATATAATTAGATATTTAATAATGAAAACATTAAGGGTAATAACAAGTGAATGGTTTTGGGTTTGTTATACAATGTTTAAGTAACAGTTGTCTTTAACCATTAAATGTAATTAGATCTTTAAAAAGCAAGTTTTAAAAAAAATGGTTAAGTGTGAAATGATTTTGGGTTTGTTGTGACAATGTTTAAGTAGCACTTGTCTTTAACCTTTAAAAATATATTTAGATCTTTAATATTGGATATTTAAAGATAATAACAAGTATGGAATATTTTACAAAAAGATAGAAAAGTTTATATGTTTAATTTATAAATGAGAAGGGGTTTATAGTAACGATGTTTTAGTAATATTTGTTTTAACCTCTTTGATTATAGTTTAAAGTAAGTAAATCTTGGTAATGATTTGTGAATATACTTATACTATTTGAGATAAGTATATAAATACTTTTGAAGTATAGGAAAGAGTATAAATGATTGGTAAATACGTGAATAGTAAAATAAAAGTATATATCTTTTATAAAGGGAAATTAAATCTATACATAAGTTAAATGAGTGAAGTTTTAATTAATAAGAAGTTTAATTAAATAAGTGAAGTTTAAATTAATAAAGGAAGTTTTAATTAATTAATAAAGGAATTTTTATTTAATTATAAAGGAAGTTTCAATTAATAAGAAGTTTAATTAAATAAGTTAAGTTTCAATTAATAAGAGTTTAATTAATAAAGGAAGTTTAATCTAAAATGAAGTTTTACTAATAAAAGAGGTTTTAATTAATAAGAGATTGATTAACTAAAAAAGGGATAAAAGTCGTTTATGTGACTTGATCGTGCTTTGTGTGAATTAATCGTGCTTTGTGTGTTACTTGTTTATGGAAAGTATTTTGTCGTGTACTTGACACTAAAGCCAACAAAGTAGACTTGTTTCTATGTATGAGAGTTAAGAATGATGATTCGAGTAAGGTGTAGAAGCAATGGTGCTCTAACCTATTTGGCTTCACTCTTAATCGAGGGATAGTAGAAGTTGAGAAGGTTGGAAACGTGATAAGTATAAATGATTTGGTTTCCATATGCGATCGTTCTCATTATTGTTGAATTAGATCAAATTAACTTAGAAAGTATTTAGAAGAAACACAGGAATTATATAGTACAGTTATTCACTCGATGATGATATAACCTGCATACAAACTCGTCTTGCTCTTCTAGGACAATTGATAAGAAAATCCATTTGGATTGGAGATGATCTCCACCCTTCTGTACTGTTTGATTATTTCTAAAAGAACCGGGGTAGAGTTAACCAAAAATATATCGATTGGTTTTAGAGTACCCGACAAGAGAGTGTACTTATATGAGTTGACTCGAAACCATAACCACTTTAAAACCATATACGTGTTCTATCTCTTAGAAGTGGATCTATTCGAGATGCTAGAATCTATATGGAGATTTGAGATCTGTTAGAGATGCTCAAACCCATGTATAGATTTGTGATATATTTGAGATGATAAGATCCACCTGGGGATTCGTCATCCGTTCGAGTGATGATGGCTTATGTGTTAAGATGCTGATCGTGACTTCACAATCGGTATATGACTAAAGAAAGAGTAGGTTGCACAATCCGAGGTTTTAGCTAACCTATGGGGGTACATCAACTCCATATCGAGAGTATGCTTATCGATATGTTGTGTGTCAGACTTGATAATACTTGGTTCTTGTGTTAGGGCATGGGTCGGTTGTGTTTACCTTATGATATACTCTATCTAGAGATGTGCGATGCTCGGAAGGTGTTTTCTAATCCTTGCCATGGAGATCCGTTTCAGTTTACTGGAGGCATCTCCATGTAAAATTCATACGCGAACACGCTTTAAAGGTTTTGATTGTACTCTAATATGTTGTGGTATAACCAATATAACCATCAAAGCTATTTTCTGATTTATATTCTTCACCCTAGACATTATCTATTATATCGCAATATGTACTTATTAGATGCTTTGGCTCTTTTGAGGGGATAACCGTTACGATGGTCTCAAAAGGTGTTGTTATATGATGTACACATATTTCTTGAGTTTCTCACACCAGACTTATGTCTGACCCGTGGTTTCTATATTTCCCTTATTTCCATGGGTGCTCTTTCGAGTAGTCTGGGAAAGGCGGTTTTTCGTTAAATTTCATTGAGCTCTTGGAGGAGCTAGATGTTTTACCTACCGTAGTATTTATTTCTGCTACATTACTTTATGTGTATATATATCAACAATTGTAAGGGCGTGTAGTTATAATTGTCAGGCCGATGATAGTATTTTGATTAGTAACTCTAATGTTTTCGTTCTCCCCCTTCTAGTTCCTTTTCTTTTCTTCTTTTTCTTTACCCTAATATTTTGTCTTTTCGGCACTTGGATGCTTGCCATGTAAATACCGTGGAAGCATTAGTTTCGACATTCAGGAGTCGAAAAGGCTGTTCATTACTTATCCACTTAATGTGCTTGTCAATGCGAGGAATCCTAGTCATGATCCTGGATCATGCCCCTATTGTAGCAGACTGTTGTCCTAGGCAACAAAAAGAGGCTAGGACTAATTTCATTAATCCTGTAATGTGCATCTAATATATAAAGGTGTCACAAATTTGGGGCACGACTCCATGATCAGGTCGTCAGGGTGGACACTTGCCATTTAGTTCCCGCTAAATCCAAATCATATCTCGGAGCACTTCATGATAGACAGGTAGATTATATATATATATATATGTATGTATGTATATGTATGTGTGTGTATGTGCGTATATATATATATGTATATATATGTACACACACACAAACATATATATATATATATATCTGTGTGTGTGTGTGTATATATATCCGAGTATATATATGTATATATATGTGCATATATATATATATATGTACATATAAATGGGTACTCCCCTATAACTCAATCATCTATGAGTTTGCTCTACCCCGAGCATCACCTCATGTAAGTATGATTCCAATCCCAGTTTCCATCACTTAAGTGACATCTACCTACAATGAATAACCGGATAAGTATCACATCGGCGTCCCATACCACCGTGTGATGCTCAATCGTTTATTCAATGATCATAAACTACTATCAATCTCCACAATATTCTATATAATGAGTTCAAAGAATAACCAGAGAAATATTACCGAATGCCTCATCCCAAATGGTATTATAACTCTGTTTATTCAGATTTCTTGTCACATAGAATTAAATATCTCGAAATCATAACGAAGGGTGTCATCACCGTATTATATCAAAATCACAAATCAAATCAAATCAATATCAACGCTGAATCATTCATGATATCGAAATTAATTTAAGAAAATGATAAATAAGAAAATATAGAAATCATACACAAAATTCCAATTAAATTCAGAAATAAAATAATAATAAAGTTCAAAAAAAATTCTTTTAACAATTAAATCAAATATTCGAATAGATACATATATATATGTGTGTGTATGTATATATATATATATATGTATATGTATGTATATGTATATATAGAGCACACTTTAATAATCCATAAGTAACCAAATTATTAGTGAAATACACTTTAAAATGTCTAAAATATTAATCAGAAAATATTTCATAATTTTATAATCTTAAGTAAGTAATTAAAACCAAATATAAAATTTTCTTTTTAATAAATCAATAATTTAGATGAAACTTCTTAAATCAATTTTATATTCTAAAATCAATAAAAATCTATAAAAATATATTATATGTTGAATATTACTTTAATTTTATTTATATAATTCCAAAATAAAGGTTTAAATACCAAAATTCATTCCCAAATCTCTACTTACATATTTTAAAACATTCAAGATCACTTTACAAATCAAATATCCTTTGTAGAGATCTTTCCACAATTTTTTATAATTAGTTACTATTTTAAAATAAATATATATACTCTAAAATAAATTATATTTATTTCAAACCATAGAATATAATTCAATATTTTCACTTTATACTCAAACTAGGTCTAAATAGAACATTTTCTTTTAAATTATACCATATTTGAAATCCACATATTAAAAAAAAGTTTTGATATGTTCAAAACATATCCAAAACCTTATAATTATTTCATAAAAAGAGTTCTATATTTTCCAAGATTTGGAAACTTTTTCAATAATATTTAAATAACCTTTATAATAAAATCCTCTTTAAAATAGTATAATCATTCTCATAATATATTTTATAAAATAGCATTTTATTCTATTTTTCATTTAAAACAATTCCAAACTTATAATATATTATAATGTTGATTTTAAAAAGAGTTTTGTAACCAAAACAAAACTATATTTATATTTATAACTAATGATATATTTGTAAATTTGAAAATAGCTAAATTGAATAAAATTTGGTAATATATTTATAAAATGCTTTTAAATAAATTTAAAATCCTTAAATAATTTTTCAAAGCTTTTTAAACATCTTTCTAAACAAGAAATAAATAAATATCTAAATATAAAATTATGGAGTAAACTTACTCTACAATCATATGAACTAAACATCACTTTAAATATATATATATCAAGTGACCCAAGTCAAGTTCCATCGAACTCCGGTCGTCCATAAAATACATACATCGTCATTCAACTATATATATAGTTCAATTCGCAATCAGATAGAATTCCATTTGAAAATTGACACTTCCAACCAACATAAATAATAACTATCACAGCAACATCTAATTCTAAATCAATATACCAACAAACAATTCAACTATGCAATTTAATCATTATTCGGGATAATTATAGATACGGTTGTGAGTTAGAAACTCACCTTAACCAAAAGCTATTCTAGCTTTCTTCAATTTGTGCTGCAGCTTGCCTTGCTACTCTTCTTAAAATTCATGCACAACCCACCACCAAGTCGCCTCGTCCGACAGCCAACAGACCCATGCTCGCTGCATTTCTCGCCATCACACGACCTACATCGTCGTCCCTAACCACGCAACAGCCACATCCTCGCCATCCACCATCGCTTGAACACACGTGCATACATAAATCATCCTCCGCCTTTCAACGATGATAAGCTAGGTTCGGGTGTCTTGTTGTGATGCCCTTATGTCAATCGCACCATCATAGTTGCGGTCTCACCTACTCGCATTGCCTCCGAGCCGCTTGCTAGGATCGATCGTGATTTTCTTTTTTTCCTTCTTTCTAATTATGTCAGGATTTTGATTTTAGGGCATAAACAAACTAAATAAACTAGGGATCGGGTTCAGGCTTGTGTGAGTGAAGTCGAGTGGTTTCTAGAAAATGAGAAAAGAAATATTAGTTTGAAGTTAGCAAATGAAAGTGGGCTTGAGCTTTGTTTAATAAAGGACAATTCATCCTTTTTATTTAATTCCATTCTTTATTTTCTTTTAAACTATCTTTTATTTATATAAATAAATTTCAATCCAATATAAATTAATTTACACTTCATTTTACAAAATATATTCTGATGATTGGCTAATTTTATTTGATTTTAATATATTATCCAAAAAGAATTTATTAATTAATTCCAATTTATTAAAACAAATCTTTTATTAAATAAAATTTAATTAAATAAATATTTATTTTCATAAACAATAGTTATCAAATAATAAAATTAAAACGTTTTATTCTAATTAAAATTATTTATTATTACGACGTAGAAAACAGGGTTGTTACAAAGATTTAGTATTAGTTTAGATACAATTGTAAAACAAGAAATAAATCACCAAATTAATGTTTACACTTTTGATTTAATTAGCAAAACAATTGCAAAAAAATAAATGAACCACCAAATTGATGTTTCCTCTTTTGTTTTAATTAGAAATTTTTGTTTCTGAACAATTTAAACATAAGACAATTAAGTCAATGATTAGTTATAATTATTTTAAAGTTTTATTCATATAACAATTTATATCTATATATTCAATTCTAAATCTTCTAGTATAAAAACCAACTTACTAACAAAAATTTTCCAAATATAACCGTGTTTTGTTTTTTTAATAACAATAATAAAATTGATCAGACGATATAGGCATAAAAAAATTCGTGATAAGAGGGTCTAAGTCTTGGTTAACAAACTAGATAATAAATATACATAACAGGGGTAAATGAAATTATTAGTGCTCATAATAGACAAATAGCAAAGAACATAGCAATGGTGTTTTTCCAATTTAAATCAACATGATAAGAATATACAATTGATTCAAAAGAGAGAATTGAGAGATTTAAATATAAATCCAAATTCACACATATGAATTGAAGGGAGAGATTAAGGATCAAAGGGATGTAAAGAAAATTAATGATATATGAATACCTTAGGATGAAGCCAAGAGAATCACCTCAAGAAACACCTCGAATGATAGAATAAATCCTAGATCCAACAGATCAATATATAGATCTACAAAAAACAAAAGATAACCACCAATTTCTTTTTAATTTTGTTTGATTAAATTTTGGAATTTTGATGTTTTTTCCACTATGGAAAATTCAGCCTTGATGTTTCTGTAGAGAGAGGAAAAAATGAAGGAGCAAGATCTGATTAAAGGAGGAAATAAATGTGCAATTGATATATGGTCTTTTCCTCTCCTTTAATTAAGATTGGCCCCTCATTTCAAATTCAAAAACCCCTCCCCTTCTCTACATTATAGCTAACCATCACTTTGGACTTTGGGCCTAAATAAATCCAAAATCCAATTAGTATTATCTCCGTTTAAATCTAATTTAAATTTCCTATATATATCATGCACCGATATGCGCGTTTAAAACTTTTTATACACACACATTATTATATACTAATGGAAATCAAACAAATCAAATAATAAATATTTTAATCATTAATATTTCACAAATATTAATTTATTTAATTTATTTAAAGCCCATATCAGTATTTATTCTATTTAAATCGGATTTAAGCATTCTACTGATATCAAATATCGATACGCGCGTTTATAACTTTTATATACGCACTTTACTAAATATTAATGGTATCCAATATATTAAATAAAATTTCATAATTAATTTTTCATAAATATTAATTTATTTAATCAATTTTCAACAACTAAAAATTAATAAAATCGTGTGGTTTATTCGAAATATTCATCATTTCGATTGTGTGACTTGAAGATGTAAATTCAGTTAGCGATTAATATTAAACAATTCAAATATTAACGTTCACATATCACCTTAGCTAGTGGTGTGACATTTTGGCTTAATTTATCGCTTATACATCCTTTGGTAAAATCTAGTTTTACTTATTATAAGTGTTACCCATTAGTGACAATCATTTTCTTTGTGACGCCCCACCTCTATACCCACGCTAGACAAGAACACTATGGTGTAATGCTGTCGACTAGCACGGAGAATAAGGCTGTTGAGGAGCGACCATCCGTGTAACTTCTTTGAGCAAGCACCGATATGTCAGATAGTATAGAAATCCGGCATACCGATTCAAACTCAAAGCTATCACACAGTGGCTATATATAATCTTCGGAAACAAACATAGAAGTAAACATAACATAAATCAGTCACAGACATCCATATCACAAAGGCGGAAAAAGATATGAATATATTTATAACACATGAAAGTGTACATCAGAGTAGTGGTCGGAAAGATCCACGATAATACAAAAGAATAGCAGCGCGTGCTATACAAAAGAATAAGTACACAACATAGAGTCTATATCTCAAATGTGTACATCCAAAAACTACTAATCTAAGTAGTTAGCCAAAAGTCAGAATAATCCTGAAGAGAAGTCAAGCAGAATCACCTGTAACAACTCGGCCTGACCCGAGTATTATTTATAAGAAAATAATAAACGGATCAGTCTAGCTATAAATATTAGATGATATGGTATAAAGTAAAAGACATGGCATGAACATGTAATAAGCATAGTGGCATACTACTATAAGTATGTAATTGAAAATCAACAAGAGATTAACCAATATCACAAGAATCTTCTCAAAGATAAAATAGGGTATCATACCCTAAACTTGTATTCATAACAAGTCAATGACACACAAATTCACCAATGCACAAATACTGATATCATATCAATGAAAATCATGAAAATTGGTGAAGCGGAAATTCCAGAAATCATCACAAGAAATCCAGAAAACACATAAAAAGGGGGGAGGCCTATCACAAGAACGGGAGCATGAAAACTCACCAACGCGCGTAACACATGAACGAGAAGCTATCTCATGGAAGCTATCCATTAAATTTTGACACACGAACGGCCGGAAGACCATGGGGCGCTACCCCAATATATGATGGTGAAACATCACACAAACGGGGTTTAGTCTCCCTCGTAGACAAAGAGACATCGCTCAATCGCTAGTCTAAATCACAAAAATGATCATCATGATCATAAGGAAGTGTCAATTACACTAAGCCAGTAAATATATGAGTTTAGCTTCATGTCCCATAACCACTAGCTTAACTTAAATATTTACGAACAAACTGTAGATCTTCACTAGAAAATTGTCACAAAAGGGTTCAATCGAACAAGTCCAAGAGCTAACCGACGAAGTGAACGCAAGCGTTTCATACCACTCGTTTTACTAAGTCGTTTAATTCGATTTCTCATCCGAGTGAAGTAAAGGCTTGTATATACTAATAGGTTGGAAAACGGTTTAGGAAAAAGAGCTTTGTAATAAAATAGAGTTGAAATCGCTTTGATGAAAGAGTTTTGGTATTTACTACTAGTATTGAAACCTTCATATTTTTAAAGTGACAAATCACAAAAATGATTGTAGAAACCATCTATCACAAAAATTCACATTCGAAGACGTGAACAAAATCCAAGGAAATCAGCTCAAAATGCATCAAAGTGGAAGTTCTGTTGAATGTTTTTCAGATAAGATCGCCTACGGAGGGGGGTCCAGGGGGGTGGCAACCCCCTAGGTGGGGGTGCGAAGGCAGCTCCCCGTCCAAAACGGTACGACCTAAGTGAAGACAAGCGGCCTACGACCTAAAGCAAAATGAGGTCTAACGACCTAAGGGTTCACGCGACCTAACACGATGGCCGAGCGACCTAACAAAATGGCCGAGCGACCTAACTGGAGCAAGCGACTTATAGTTCATACGACCTAATGGTGAGCGACCTAAGGGAGGCGAGCGACCTAAGGAACTCGCGACCTAACCAGGTAATAAGGTCGAGCGACCTAACAAAATAGCAGAGGCAATATTAGGTCGGAGACGACCTACGACTTACGACCTAAGGCCCGTGCGACCTAAGGCCCGCGCGACCTAGTGAAATAGCAGAGGCAATATTAGGTCGGAGACGACCTACGACTTAAGGCCAGTACGACCTAAAGTTTTAACACGCGAGCGACTTAAGATGATCAAGCGAATTAAAAGAGACGCGACTTAACTCAAGCAAGTCGAGCGATATAAGGTCGGGGACGACCTACGACTTAACGACCTAGTGCTACAGAGAGATTTTAGGTCGGAGACGACCTACGACTTAGCGCCGCGCGACCTATCGATTCCAAAGCGAATTTTAAGGCTGGAACGACCTATCCCTGTGTGACTTTTCAACGCCAACGACCTAACCTGGCCGACCTATGAGTGCATAACGACCTAGCATCAGTTTTTCCACAAAAACACTATAAATTTGGGTTTTTCGCCAATTCAATCCAAACCAAATGCAAATGCACATGCACAAGTGATAGGGAATCATTCTCAACAGTCCAATGACAGTTATAGGCAAGATGTGAGATCAAAAATCTCACCTTTTCACTAAAATGGATGAAGATGGAGATTGAAAGCAAGGAGAAGCAATCCAAAGCTTGAATCCACTATCTTCTACTTGAATTTGGAGTTGAATCTCGGATTTGCAATAGAATTTAAGTTTGGAGTTTTGATTTCCACTTCCCACCACCATTTTTGATGAAGCTTGAATGTTAAAACAAATGGTGAATGAAGTGAGGAAGAGGCTTTGTAACATTCCCCCCTTCTGACCGCCTCCAGTCGGTAATTAAACCAACTCGAAACGTTCAAAAAGACGGATTGTTATTTAGTTTATGTAATTTAAACAGAATCAGCTACAGAAACACAGAATAATAACATTTCATTACTATGAATTTCTTTTACATACATCAGAGTTTATACAATTTATTAAATTGATACAGCGGAATATCTTTAAAATAAAAAATTTCCCGATCTACTGAAGTGATTCTTTTACTCTCTCTCTCTAACTTCGCTGCCCGAAAATCTTCAAGCTGTAGAAATACTCGGTCTGACCTGAGTATTACATTTAAAAGAAAATAATACACAGGTCAGTCTAATTCAAACCAGTTATTAGTGCATAGAAGCAATAATAATCAAATAGACGACAGTCAAAATAATTCCCGTCTATCCAGTCCTTTTAACAAAGGAATCAGATAACGAAAATTTTAACACTTAACAGTGTTAAACAATAAATCAGCAGATTTAAAACATCAACAGAGATAGATAAATTTTTTTTTATCAAATCGACTAAATCAATTTAAAACAACCGAAATTGTCCCTTTAAAACATCAAAGTTTGATTGACTGCCGTACACGCACGCGTGTACGGCCTCGCCACTAGTATAAAATTGCATAAAAGATCAATGCATCAAAAGCAAAAGAAATACCAAAAAAAAATCAAGGCGGTGTGGCTGCAGTACACACGTACATACATGTGCACTGCCTCGCCAACTCGAGTGCACAAGGTCAAATCAAAATCAGATTCAACACAAGTACAAATGGCCTTGATCAAAATTAAAAATGATCACTGCAACAATGAACTGTGCAAAGTCGAGGAACAACATCCAGACCAAATGCCCAAGTATAGAACCAAATCTCAAGTCAGTAGATATCTACATGAGTGCACAGGTGAATCAAAACTACAAAAGCTACAATGCAGACATCAATCTACAATGCATCAGAAAACTCAAGTGAAGCTACATGAAAATGCAACTTAGGTCTGCACATCAAACTACAAATGGTCAAGCTACAACATGAAGCACTGCAATTCAAATAGCAGTATAACTGGAAGTGATCAAGTGAATACATGCATATGAAACAATGACAGTTCAAGTATGCAGAATATGACAAGGTCCAATCAAAGTCAACGAGCTCACAACAATTCAAAACTGCACACTTATGAATAACTTAAGGTCAGTACAAATCTACCTACATGTATATACACACATACATATGGATATGTGCACATAAATGCAGACTTGAATAATCAACTAAACAGAGAAGTGCCCAAGCCCAATTCAAATGATTAGATAGTTAGCATACATACAGAACAATGCCAACTGTGGCACAACAAAGCAGGGAGGCTACAAGTACGAACTGAACAAAGCAATGCAACTGGCAATAATGAAATGCAACTGGCAACGATGCAATAATAAAGCACAGACTACAAGAGTACAATAATTCCAGACTCATTTAGGTAGAACAAGAATGGCTAGAGAAAGTCTTATATAACTGTTACAATGAGTATGCAAGTGTATATCACACATACCAATGCCTCAGTGAAAAAGGAACAGACTCAAAGTACAAGCTAATGCAGACCACTGGTTTATCAATCAAGGAGAAATGAAGTGCAAGTGATAATGCAAGCTACAGGTCGATCTCAAGTCAATTGAAGATGCATAACAACTGTACCAATGCTATCAGAAGCATATGCAGTGTACAGTACATGAAGACAGTGTCGACTTAATGAGCAAATGCAAGAAATAGCCGTGGTGGCCAAGACTATCAGCTGTATATGTATATATACAGTAAAGCAACAAGAACACATACATCTATATACATGCATGAATGTATGTATACAAATGGTCAAGCGAACAGAAGGCAATTGAACAACTACAAGTGCAGTAGCAGAAATAATGCAAACTACAACATGAATAGCAGCACATTCAAGGTGCACAGAGAAATGTGCACATGACAATATGACAATTTCATAAACAAGTTCAAGTGTGCTAATGCATAAGAACATGAAGATATGCAACTCAACTTAACTATTATGATCAAACTTAGTTCAACATGACAGCAAGCAGTGCCAAAAGAATTAACAACCCAAATATACAAGTGAAACCACCAGAAGTCAGGTCAAAATATATATATATGCAGCTTGAATAAGCAGGTGACAGAGCAAAGCCACCATTTAAAACAAGTCGAAACAACAATGAAATGAAGTCTGTGTGCCAAAAAGGGTTAAAGGTAATGTAAATGCAGACTGCTCATAAATGAAGACCACATGAGCTCAATGCATCCCAAATACTAAATGAAACAGGCAAATTGAAACAGACTCAAGTGCACATCTAAACCAACATGAATGCAATAACAACCACCGAGCTAAATGCAACTCAAGTGAAGATACAACTACACAAAAGTTCAAGTGAATCAAAGACATGAAATCACAATGCAACCGTCAACTTCAGTTTGAAAATGAGACGGGTTAAGGAATAAAGTATAACAAGTGCAACAGGCTATACTGCAGAGTGAAGACTGCAATACCAAAAGGTAAGTGTGCAACAAAAGGAAACAAGTATCAGACTATCAAATGTACAAGAATATCTGGAGTGAATACAAACAAGCACAGAGCTACCAAATGCAGCATGGAACTACAGAAATGCGACCAAACCAGACCAATTCAAGTACAATGCAAACAAGTACAACAACTACAAGGTATGCAAAAACATAAATGGACAGTAAGGAATTCAAACA
Organism: Allium fistulosum; assembly: GCA_030737815.1. Taxonomy (NCBI): domain Eukaryota; kingdom Viridiplantae; phylum Streptophyta; class Magnoliopsida; order Asparagales; family Amaryllidaceae; genus Allium; species Allium fistulosum. The sequence goes on from CM060903.1 coordinate 909,510,215, forward strand.
TGGAATGGAGTGCAACTACATGCGAAATGCTCAAGCAAAAATAGATGGCCAGAGACGAAAATGTCCAGTGACCGAAGTCAAATACAAGTATCAGGGATCCAAATGTAAAGCAGTTTCAATTAATTTCAACAAAAATGTCAAAGCCGACGTTAAACAAGTCAGGCATGAAGTCGAATCAGCCAAAATCAAAACCATGAGGAGTAGGCAATTCAAGTCGTAAGTATCGCGGAACTGAACAAAAATCAGAGATCAAAACCATAAGGATTGAAAAACACCAACGAAATCATCATCAATAAACAAAATCGAACTAAGTCAGAAATCACGAAATCTCCAGTTTCAAATTAATAAAAATTTAAATTAGATGTGAGTGACGATTTAAAATCACTCACCTTTAAGGAGCCGGGCACGAATCAAATTTTCAAGCAAAGCCGAGCAATTAAGAGAACAAAGCCCCAAATTTGGAAACCCTAAATCTCGTAAGCCTCAACGAGCAAGCGAAGAAGACGATAGCTTTTCAAGGCTTATCGAGAAGCACAAAGCTCCAGACAGCAAGCAAAAATCTCAAGTCTGAAATTTGTCAAGAGAAAACGAAGACGATGCCACCATTTTTTTCGAGGAACGAATGAAAGAAGTCGCCGCCATTTTTTTATCTTCGTTCGATTTTTAGTTTTAGGGTTTGAATGAGAAAAGTGAGGGGGCGGGTTCGTGTTTTTGTGCAGAGAAGTTCGTGGTCTAGGGCATGGGCTGAAGTATGATCTTAGTACTAGAGGTATGGTCATTTTTATTTTTATTTCTTTTATTTTTATTTTATAGATATTTTCTTTTTAAACATCATTATCAATATTACATTCATTTGCATATCTCATAACAAATGTCAAAAATGTAGAGTTTTAATTTTAATCGAATAAGATAAATTTGATTTTAAAATCCAAAGATTCTATACTTTAAAATTTCAAAACAAATTTCCTTATTATTTATATTTCCTTATTATTTATAAATCCCGATTCAAATTTAAATCCAAATATATTTCTCATTTTAAACTTGAAACAAAATTCAAACAACTCACAATTTAAATCAAAATTTAATTCAATTATTAATTTAAAAATATCTAGAATTTTGGGATCGTTACAGTTGGGCTGAACTAAAGAAGGTGCAGTCCAAACCAAAATCACAAGCGGAAAAAGTGACGAAAATTTCACTATCTCCAAACATATCGAAGTTTACACTCAAAAAGATCGCAAACGTCATTTTGAACTCAATGGGGGTGGTCTCAAGTCCTAATTTGACCGTATGCAAAAAGTAACTTTTTGGACTAACATCCGACTAACGATAAAATATTTAAATAAAATATTTAAATATAGGATTGATAAATATGCGGGTTGTTACAGACTCCCCTCCTTAAAGAAATTGCATCCTCGCAATATATAAGACGAAAATAAAAAGTAACAACCATAAATGCATATTAACACAAAAGAAATTTGAAATAAGAAGTTTACCTCAAAGAGCATGAGAAAGTAATTCCGGATGTGTACGCTCGATGAATTCTCTAGTTTCCCAAGAGCAATCCTTAGGATTTGAGGACCATTGAACTTTAACAAGCGGAACATCTTTATTTCGAAGTCGTTTGATCTCCGAAGCAATAATTCGAATAGGATGATGCTCATAAGTTAAATTAGGTGAAACTTCTATCTCTTCCACAACACCGGGCTCAAGAATGGAATCGGAATCCCGAAGGCACTTCCGTAATTGAGAAACGTGGAACACGTCATGCATAGCAGAAAACTGAGCCGGTAATGAAAGGCGATAAGCCAAGGAACCAATACATTCGGTGATAGGAAATGGCCCAATATATCGAGGCGCTAACTTTCTCGATCGACTGAAACGTACTACACCCTTCATTGGTGAAACACGAATAAATACAAGATCATCAACAGAAAATTCTAATTTCCTTCTTCGGTTATCGGCATAGGATTTTTGTCTATTCTGGGCTTCTTTCATCCTATGTCGAATAAGTTCAATCTTTTCTGTGGAATCTCGAATAAAATCTGGTCCTAAAACCAGCTTCTCACCGGCCTCAAGCCAACAAGAAGGAGATCGGCATGGCCTTCCATAGAGTGCCTCGAAAGGAGCCATACCAATACTAGATTGGAAGTTGTTATTATAGGAAAACTCAACAAGTGAAATATGATCTTCCCAACTTCCACCAAAGTCAAGAACACAAGCATGAAGAAGATCTTCAAGTGTTTGATTCACACGCTCCGTTTGTCCATCGGACTGGGGGTGATAAGCGGTGCTAAAATTAAGCTTCGTTCCCAAAGCTTTTTGAAGACTCTTCCAGAATCCACTAGTAAACAATGGATCTCGATCACTAACAATGGAAGAAGGGACTCCATGTAGTTTAACAATTTCTTTAACAAAGAGTTTGGCCAGAAGAGGAACGGTTCGGTTCGACCGAATTGGAATAAAATGGGCAGATTTAGTAAGTCTATCAACAATCACCCATAAGCTATTATGACCCGAACGAGAACGGGGAAGGCCATCAATAAAATCCATGGAAATTTGATCCCACTTCCATACTGGAATTTCCAATGGTTGCAATAACCCACCGGGCCTTTGATGTTCAGCCTTAACAAGTTGGCAAGTCATGCAACACTTAACAAAGTTAGCGATATCAGATTTCATTCCCTCCCAGTAATAAAGCCGCTTCATATCTGCGTATATTTTACTACTACCGGGATGAATAGAATACTTGGAACGATGAGAATCTTCTAGAATGTCTCTACGAAGATCACTAATATTTGGTACGATCAATCTACCAAATTTTCGAATGCTGCCACGAAAATCAATATCAAAGTTTTTCAAACCTTCAATATCGGTTTTATCCTTAAGATTTTGGCCAAGCAAAGCCAATTCAGGATCTAGCTGTTGAGCTTCAAGAATGTGGTCTAATAGAGAAGGACGAGCCTCAAGGCTACATAAAGCAAGAGATGAACATAAATCGGAAACACGACCTCGAATTTCACAAGTGGATAAAAGTTCGAGATCGTTCCATTCAGATATCATCCTGGAAACAACCACTTGTTGTTTGCGACTGAGTGCATCGGCAACTCGATTCCCCTTTCCGGGAGTATAATGAATGTCAAGATCATAAGAGGCAAGAAATTCGAGCCAACGCTGTTGACGCAAATTAAGTTCCTTTTGAGAAAATAAATATTTCAAAGACTTATGATCAGTATAAAGTATAAACTTTTCTCCCAAAAGATAATGTCGCCAAATTCGAAGGGCGAAAACGATAGCCGCAAGTTTTAAGTCATGCGTGGCATATCTAGTCTCAGCCGGCTTCAATTGCCTAGAAGCATAAGCAATAACACGTTCTTTTTGCATAAGAACGACACCCAAACCAACGCGACTAGCATCGGTATAAACAACAAAATCTTGATTCCCTTCGGGAATAACAAGAATAGGAGCATCAGAAAGAAGTTCTTTTAATTTCTGAAAAGAAGTTTCACATTTGTCCGACCAAATGTATTTAACACCTTTCTTTGTTAAGCCAGTAAGAGGCACGGCAATCATAGAAAAGTCTTTTATGAAACGGCGGTAATAACCCGCCAATCCGAGAAAGCTACGGATTTCAGTTACGCTCTCCGGTCTTTTTCAATTTTGAATCGCTTCAATCTTTGAAGGATCCACTGATATTCCAGATTCGGAAATAATATGACCGAGAAACTTCACATTAGATTGCCAAAAGTGGCATTTAGAAAATTTCACTTTTAATTGATTGCTCCTAAGAGTTTCCAATATAATCCGAAGATGTTTTTCATGTTCCTCCTCGGTTTTAGAATACACAAGAATATCATCAATAAAGATGAGAACGAATCGATCGAGAAAATCTTTAAAAACTTGATTCATAAGGTCAACGAAATAAGCCGGAGCATTCGTTAAACCAAATGGCATGACTAGCCATTCATAAGATCCATATCTAGTACGGAACGAAGTCAAAGGAACACTATCCTCTGCAATACGAAGCTGATGGAAACCGGTAGCCAAGTCCAATTGTGAAAAGACCCTAGCACCACTAAGTTGATCAAATAGATCATCAATCCGAGGTAAAGGATATTTATTCATAATAGTAAGATCATTAAGCTTGCGGTAGTCGACGCAAAGCCTAAGTGTACCATCGGATTTCTTCACGAAAATAGCTGAAGCTCCCCAAGGTGAGGAACTAGAGCGAATAAGTTGTTTCGTCTCCAATTCGGATAGTTGTTTGCGCATCTCTTCATTCTCCTTATTGGACATGCGATAAGGAGGACGAGTAATAGGTTGAGCTCCAGGTATAAGATTAATTTTGAACTCAATTGCTCGCGTAGGTGGTAATCCTAAAACGGGCTCAAATATGTCGTAAAATTCACGAACGATGCGAATACGAGAAATGACATCCTCCTCATCATCATTGTCATCATCACGAGGATTTAAAGAATATAAGGATGCAACTAAAGCGGAATCCGAATCTTTAAGAATAATAGAAATCTGCTTAACAGATAGTGGATGTCGAAGATAAATAGTCCGCTCAGGACATAGGATATGAGCTTCATAACGATTAAGCCAATCCATACCCAAAATCATACCAAAGCCTAAATAACGCATGACATGCAAATCGGCTAGGAAAGAAAAATCACATAAAATAATCTCCACATCTCTACATAGCAAACTAAGAGTTGCGGATCCACCAACAGGATTCGCAATTCTCAGAGAAGTCATTAAAGCATCAACACTTAAAGAAAAAGTATCGACAAGTTCCTTTGATATAAAAGAATGGGATGCACCCGTATCAAAGAGAACTCTAATAGGTTGATCATGAAATATAATGATGCCATCAAGAATAGAATGAGACATACCTTGACCGCGAGATGTGTTGCCAGGGGCTTGAGCAACGTTTAACTTTCCCTCCTTGCTTTGAAGCTTTGTGCATTGGTGCATAAAGTGATCTGGACTTTTACAATAGCGACAAGAGCGAGGCTTTGAACACTTGTTCGAAAAATGGCCCTTAACACCACAATTGAAGCATTTCCCATCACTAGGGGAAAGTGTCTTTGTAGCAGGAGTTGCTTGTTTACCCTTTTTGTTGGGATAAGGACCTTTGAATTTGTTTGGCCTCTTCTTGTTGTTGAAATTTGGTTTGGCACCCACCACTTCAACATCACTGTCCTTATCAGCCTCTTCAAGACGAAGAGCGACATCAATGAGTTGGTCGAAAGAAACTTCTAACTTTAGAAGTAATGGCTTCTTGAGATTCTTGTTTAAGCCATAGACGAATCTCTGGTTCTTCTTCAATGGAGTGTTGATGTACTCAACCCCATATTTGGACAGTGACTCGAAGGATGCCACATAATCTGTCATAGAGGATTCACCTTGAACAAGGTCTATAAAACGACAAGCCAATGTCACCTTCTCTGCTTCTGGTACGAATTTTAGTTCAAAGCGTTCCCGGAATTGCTCCCAGGTGAGATCTGCTTCATTAATTTCAGAAATAAGAAGTTTGTACCAATCCAATGCTCTCTCTTGGAGCATACTGGAGGCCACCTGAACACGGTGAAGATCAACAAGATTCATGCAAGAGAAGATTCGATCGCATGTTCTTAACCAAGCCTGGACCTCGATAATAGTTTCGGAACCTTTGAATGGTTTCCCACCCAAGTTGGTATAATTGTTGCACAAACGTGCAAATCCAGACTTAGGATGAGTAGGTTCCTGATTAGGACCAGCTGCTTGGGCATTCTTTACTAAATCAAGAAGTTGTTGAGCGGTCATAAAAACTCCATCCTGGGGAGTAACAGTAGATGGTCCATCTCTGGGACGACCTGGTCTAGACATTCTCTTCTTTAAGGAAGAGAGAAGAAGAAAAGTTATTCTCCAAATAAATATCAAGCAAGTCTTGATAGATAAAACAAGGATACATAAAAGGAAATAGGATGAATCGGTACGAAGACTCGAATTAAATCCTAAGGCACGACTCCTAAGTTGGACTTAGGACGATGATCCTTGTTAAGTTATTCTACAGTGTTCCGTAGTTTGGCTCTGATACCAAGCTGTGACGCCCCACCTTTATACCCACGCTAGACAAGAACACTACGGTGTAATGCTGTCGACTAGCACGGAGAATAAGGCTGTTGAGGAGCGACCATCCGTGTAACTTCTTTGAGCGAGCACCGATATGTCAGATAGTATAGAAATCCGGCATACCGATTCAAACTCAAAGCTATCACACAGTGGCTATATATAATCTTCGAAAACAAACATAGAAGTAAACATAACATAAATCAGTCACAGACATCCATATCACAAAGGCGGAAAAAAATATGAATATATTTATAACACATGAAAGTGTACATCAGAGTAGTGGTCGGAAAGATCCACGATAATACAAAAGAATAGCAGCGCGTGCTATACAAAAGAATAAGTACACAACATAGAGTCTATATCCCAAATGTGTACATCCAAAAACTACTAATCTAAGTAGTTAGCCAAAAGTCAGAATAATCCTGAAGAGAAGTCAAGCAGAAGCACCTGTAACATCTCGGTCTGACCCGAGTATTATTTATAAGAAAATAATAAACGGATCAGTCTAGCTATAAATATCAGATGATATGGTATAAAGTAAAAGACATGGCATGAACATGTAATAAGCATAGTGGCATACTACTATAAGTATGTAATTGAAAATCAACAAGAGATTAACCAATATCACAAGAATCTTCTCAAAGATAAAATAGGGTATCATACCCTAAACTTGTATTCATAACAAGTCAATGACACACAAATTCACCAATGCACAAAAACTGATATCATATCAATGAAAATCATGAAAATTGGTGAAGCAGAAATTCCAGAAATCATCACAAGAAATCCAGAAAACACATAAAAAGGGGGGAGGCCTATCACAAGAACGGGAGCATGAAAACTCACCAACACGCGTAACACATGAACGAGAAGCTATCTCATGGAAGCTATCCATTTATTTTGACACACGAACGGCCCGAAGACCATGGGGCGCTACCCCAATATGTGATGGTGAAACATCACACAAACGGGGTTTAGTCTCCCTCGTAGACAAAGAGACATCGCTCAATCGCTAGTCTAAATCACAAAAATGATCGTCATGATCATAAGGAAGTGTCAATTACACTAAGCCAGTAAATATATGAGTTTAGCTTCATGTCCCATAACCACTAGCTTAACTTAAATATTTACGAACAAACTGTAGATCTTCACTAGAAAATTGTCACAAAAGGGTTCAATCGAACAAGTCCAAGAGCTAACCGACGAAGTGAACGCAAGCGTTTCATACCACTCATTTTACTAAGTCGTTTAATTCGATTTCTCATCCGAGTGAAGTAAAGGCTTGTATATATTAATAGGTTGGAAAACGGTTTAGGAAAAAGAGCTTTGTAATAAAATAGAGTTGAAATCGCTTTGATGAAAGAGTTTTGATATTTACTACTAGTATTGAAACCTTCAGATTTTTAAAGTGACAAATCACAAAAATGATTGTAGAAACCATCTATCACAAAAATTCACATTCGAAGACGTGAACAAAATCCAAGGAAATCAGCTCAAAATGCATCAAAGTGGAAGTTCTGTTGAATGTTTTTCAGATAAGATCGCCTACGGAGGGGGGTCCAGGGGGGTGGCAACCCCCTAGGTGGGGGTGCGAAGGCAGCGCTCCGTCCAAAACGGTACGACCTAAGTGAAGACAAGCGGCCTACGACCTAAAGCAAAATGAGGTCTAATGACCTAAGGGTTCACGCGACCTAACACAATGGCCGAGCGACCTAACAAAATGGCCGAGCGACCTAACTGGAGCAAGCGACTTATAGGTCATACGACCTAATGGTGAGCGACCTAAGGGAGGCGAGCGACCTAAGGAACTCGCAACCTAACCAGGTAATAAGGTCGAGCGACCTAACAAAATAGCAGAGGCAATATTAGGTCGGAGACGACCTACGACTTACGACCTAAGGCCCGCGCGACCTAGTGAAATAGCAGAGGCAATATTAGGTCGGAGACGACCTACGACTTAAGGCCAGTGCGACCTAAAGTTTTAACACGCGAGCGACTTAAGATGATCAAGCGACCTAAAAGAGATGCGACTTAACTCAAGCAAGTCGAGCGATATAAGGTCGGGGACGACCTACGACTTAACGACCTAGTGCTACAGAGAGATTTTAGGTCGGAGACGACCTACGACTTAGCGCCGCGCGACCTATCGATTCCAGAGCGAATTTTAAGGCTGGAACGACCTATCCCTGTGTGACTTTTCAACGCCAACGACCTAACCTGGCCGACCTATGAGTGCAGAACGACCTTGCAGCAGTTTTTCCACAAAAACACTATAAATTTGGGTTTTTCGCCAATTCAATCCAAACCAAATGCAAATGCACATGCACAAGTGATAGGGAATCATTCCCAATAGTCCAATGACAGTTATAGGCAAGATGTGAGATCAAAAATCTCACCTTTTCACTAAAATGGATGAAGATGGAGATTGAAAGCAAGGAGAAGCAATCCAAAGCTTGAATCCACTATCTTCTACTTGAATTTGGAGTTGAATCTCGGATTTGCAATAGAATTTAAGTTTGGAGTTTTAATTTCCACTTCCCACCACCATTTTTGATGAAGCTTGAATGTTAAAACAAATGGTGAATGAAGTGAGGAAGAGGGTTGGGCTGAACTAAAGAAGGTGCAGTCCAAATCAAAGTCACAAGTGGAAAAAGTGACGAAAATTTCACTATCTCCAAACATATCGAAGTTTACACTCAAAAAGATCGCAAACGTCATTTTGAACTCAATGGGGGTGGTCTCAAGTCCTAATTTGACCATATGCAAAAAGTAGCTTTTTGGACTAACATCCGACTAACGATAAAATATTTAAATAAAATATTTAAATATAGGATTGATAAATATGCGGGTTGTTACAGACTCCCCTCCTTAAAGAAATTGCATCCTCGCAATATATAAGACGAAAATAAAAAGTAACAACCATAAATGCATATTAACACAAAAGAAATAAGAATGGAAAAGCTTATTCTACACTTCTTTTTGGTGATCCAGAAGATAACTGTCCACATATAACAATAGCATTTTCTTCACTGCGTGTATGTGTGTTTCAACCTACAAATGCTTTGTTTTTGGTAGTATTATCAAAACTACATATGTTTGGTTGCTTTATTTACCGCTCCACTTACAGCTGCATGAATTATACTTTTAACAGTCATAGCATTTACTTTTACAGTAAACCTAAATAATATAACTCAATAGTGCAATCAAACAACATAGTTTGATGTAGCTATATTTGGCAAACTTTTGAAAGTAACAGATGTTTGGATCCAATATATAAGTGAGTCGAATAAGTAGAGCATTATTTTAATATTTAAAAGGAAATGCAAGTTGAATTAGAAAATCTAAAATCAGAAGACAATTGAAACTTAAGCATCGTCATACACAAAAGCTTAGACAACTCTATATTTAAACTTTGAATCAAGCCCAATAATTAAACTTTTAAGAGTTTGAAAAAGTTTAAAGAAATTTTCAAGTTTTAAGCTTAAAAGTTTACAACTCTATATTGGTATTAGTTTGAATATGGAAAGTTGGGGAGAAACAACTTTAAAACATTTTTAGATTTGAAAAGAAATGTGGTTATGGTTTTATGTAGGAGATAAAATTTGTATCCATATGTTTTAGGAAGTGGGGAAGTTCCTTAGGGATAGTAGGGAGAGTGTTTTTTTATTTCGGGAAGAATAAGAGGTTTTAGCATGAAGAAAATCCACTTTATGTCTAACCCAATAAAAATGAAACTTTTGAATTAAAAAGGTTAAAAAATATAATTGTTAATATATTTGAGGAAGTAAATATTGGGTTTTTGAAAAAAATAAGTGGTATGAAATTTAAATTGGTTTTTATATGATGTAAATTTTGTTAAAAGTGAAATTCTTTTTGAAGAATTATAGAGCATGTATAGCTTGCTAGTTTCTTTGTAGGTAAACAATGATTTTAAATATAAAAACCTAGAGTGTGTTAAGTATCGAAAACGTAGGTTATAACATTTATTGTTGTAATAAATGTTTTCAGTAAAAATAAAGGAAGCATAGATTATGACACTATTGTTATAGTAGGCGACTCCCAAAGTAAATGTTTTTACATAGCATACGGGAGTTATTAATATTTATTTTAATTGAATCCATATATTAGTATTTTTGGGTTGTAGTAACGGTGTTTTACGCAACATCTGTTTTGACCCAAATGAGTTTTGGAGATAATTTCTAAAGTGGTTTGTATGTACCCTTATTATTTAAATAGGCACATGAAAATATTTTCTAGTTATAAAGAAGTTTTAAAAATGAGTTGTTTTGAAAAATAATGTACGATAAATTATTGAATTTAGTAGGAAATATCTTATGTAAGTAAATATAGAGTAAACATACCTTAATATATTGGAATGAAATGAATGATGATATAATTTTCTATGAATCACAAATAAAGATGTGTTGTGCAAGCTATAAGGAATACGTGAAAGAGGTGTACAAGGTATGGAAAGCACTATATTTTGTATAGCCTATTTCGATAAAATATAAAATAAATTCCTTATATTTTCATATAAACATGAAATCCTCCTCTAAAGGATTCATAAAAGGTTTTAGCGTTAAGGGTTTCTCATAAGAGAAAGTAATTCCAATAAATTAAGGTATAAAACCATTAAGTGTAGTAATTTAGAAACTCCTTCAAGGTTAAGTAATTGGAAGAGTTGGAAACTTAAGAGATTTTTGATAAAATAATTATTCTTATCTACTCCATATTTAGTAAATTTGAAAATCTATGGAAAAAAAGCAGGATATTTTGAAAACATGTGAGGACATTTTTTTTAAGTCAAGAAAAAAAATGTTTTAAGAACAAGAAAGACATGTTTAAAGAAATATGGTTTGGTGGAAAAGTAAATAAGTTTTTGAAAAGATAAAATTTTAAGTAACCGAGTACCTTTGAATTTAATAGAAAACTTCAAAATAACACTTTCAAAGGCAAGAATTTTGGGATTTGATGTTTCATAAATTTAGGAGTTTTAATTTTTGAAGAAAAATGATATATACCAAACCAAATCAGACTTTTAAATATGGAGTAGACAGGAATCATTTCTTAGGTGTAACGGGAAAAGTGTAAGTAGTAATTACTCCTAGTAGTAATAATAAAAGTTTCCATAAGGTGTATAGGACACCATTGAAAACCTAGAAATGTTGCTTCATGTGTGTAGACTATAAAAGAATAGTGAAGTGATATTAGTAAGATAATAAGACACACGTGGTTGGGAAAAATTGTCCTTAGTTGGGGGAAAATGAAAGGTAAAGAGAAAATTTCCCCAAGCTTAGTTGCCTTTTTAGATAGAGACTGCATAGATTGAAATCCTTATCCATTGCAGTAAATGAGACTTAGTTATTCCTTTTTGAGCATGGAATAGAAGAGATGAATAGATCTTATTGGTCATGAGTAATAAAGCAAAAGTTGGTAATAAGTAATAGGCGGTAGGAGGAGCATATGAGTTACTTGGATTCCTAGAGTAGGACCTTTCTGTGTCAGAGTGGACATGGTCCTAGACCTCCTAGCCCTAGATGATAGCTGTGTTTAGTTGCTATATTAAAAGAAGAGTAAAAGCAAATAAAAGGTAACTAAAAGAAAAACAGTAAGATCTAAAGAAAGCAACAGAAACGTCAATAGAAATAAATGAGAACTGCAAAAGAAAAATACATCTTTCCCATAAATTAAGCTTGGGAAAAAGTTTGAAAAGATTTAAAAAGTTATTTTCTTATGTAAACTATGGTTGGGAAAATAAAAAGGGATTTTTAGTAACCCAAAATTCCAAGTATGGAGAAAGATGTGCGTAAAAGAAAATCGGAGAAATATGAACTTTCTCCATTTTCTATCTTCTTTCTAACATCAGAACTTGAATTCAGAAAATTAGATTTTTCTGAAATTCGAATATTAAAAGTTGTGTGTTAGGGTTTGTATGAAAAATTGTTGAACTACACCCCTATTCAATAGGAGTGTTGAAAAATTGGATGAATAATGTTTTAATTTTTCGAAAAATTGCATTCATATAGAAATTGCAAGTATATTTAGGTTGTGTGCATCATGTTTTAAAAGTAAAATTTTAAAATAAAACGCATTCATATAGAAGGTACCACTTAGTAATTTATGTACATGCATATATTTTGTCTTGAAAAGCACTTTTGCACAAAAGCACGGATGGTTGCAAAATTGGATGTACACAAAATGGTTGTAATTAATGCGAGGGATTACATAAATTTTACCCTTGTCAAATTTCGGGGACGAAATTTCCTAAGGGTGGGAGAATGTAACACCTCGCATTTTTGTATAGTAAGAATTGAACGAATGACGATAAGCATTGAAAATAAATATTTTTGTAATTATTAGAATATGGCTTCGGAACTTGTACCATTACATCCGGGGCAATTTTCTGATCAGTTTCCATATATAACTTGTCAAAATCCGAGCCAATATGAATAACTTAGGAACGAAATGAGAACGAGTAACAAAAAGAAGAAATAAAATAATAATAAAATATACGTGTATGGGCCGACCAAGAGGTTGACCCAATTAGCCCAACGGCCAACCGGTGGCTTTGGGCGGTCGACCGCCCGGTCGACCCGCATAGCGACCTGGACAAAGCTTCGTCCAGGTACGCGCAGTGATGAATTTTCTAGTTTTTAAGTGATCTGAGCCGTACGTTCTTCAATCCAATGGCTCCAGAACGCCCTGTCGTGGTGGGTCCTGATTCAATCCAAGAATCCAACGGTCCGAGATCCCCAAGCTCCCCTATAAATAGAACCCTAGGCCTAGCTCTTTTCTCACAATTAGATTTTCTCCCAATGAGTTCTTGGCCTAAGGCTGAACCCTAAATAGAAAATATTTCTTTGGGTCCTTGGCCAAAAGGCTGGTACCTAAAACGAAAATATTTCTAGGGAGAAGATCTTCTAAATTTAAATATTATGCATCTTGGAAGGGGGTCCAGAAGGACCAATGAGCCAAGTGGAGCACAGGCAAAGCTAAGGACGACAGGTGAGTGGATTTAATTATATCTTTTAAGTTTAAGATATATTACCATTAAATTCTCGTTTAGATAATTTTATTCGATAATTAATCCTATTAATTAAGTTATGCTGAGCTATAAGAAATTTACAGTTTATTTACAGTATCAGTATTTTTTACATCTGTTTCTACGTTTTGGATTTCTATGCAAGCGTCATTCTTCTTCTATTTTCTCCTCTTTCTTCACGTATGGATTAGAATAGATTAAATGTGAATATGGATTAAATAATTAAGAATCTGAAATGAAGGAAATAAGATGTAAAGTAATAAAAGTTTGAGAAATGGAATTACTGTAATAAATTACGTTAAAATGAGAAAAGTTAATTAATCTAATAACTGGATTTGGGAGTAACTAAAAGGTTAATTGGTTGGTTTAGAAAATAGGATACATTTCTATAATTTAATATTTAAAAGACAACAGTGAACATAATTGCTAGAATAAAAGAAAGAAAAAGAGAATTAGTGTAAAATAGAGAAACCACTGTATTTTACACTATTCCAAAATAGTAAAAGAAATATCTAGCAGTTATGGATTATTGTTTATAGTATTATTTAATATTAAAATATGGAAATGGATTTTAAATATAGTTTTCATAACCAACCAAATAAAATAGAATTACTTCCTCGGATAGAAGATAATAAAGCAAAGTATGACATGAATCAAGTAAATTATTAGATAAGAACTTGAAGCTGTTAACGATATTGAACCTAGGTCTGCATTCACTACGCAGACTATTTAAGAAGATAGTTATTATGATAAGTAAATTATATAATATAAGAGAATAAAATAATATTCTATATCATAATAAAAGAAGGCAGTTTAGAACAGAAAAGAAATGCTGGAATTATGTATGAACTATAAAAGAAAAGAAAATGACAATTACAGGTAGAATTATAACATAGGTTATAATTAAGCAATAAGAATGGAAAAGCTTATTTTGAGACTTTGAATAAATTAATGAGCAATAATAATGGTAGAAGCATATTTAAATAATTTATATTAAGTCAATAAGCAAATAAAGCAGGAATGATAAAAGAGGCTTATTTTAATGAACTTAAGATTTATATTAAGTTAAATAAGCAAGATAATGAATGTGGCTCATACCAACAGCATTCCCTATTAAATAAATGGAAATCTCACAATAGATAGAGGTGAGACAAGGGCAAGAATATGCTAATTAGGGTAAATAAGTAGCCAATAGAATAAGAAAGTAAACTAAACGCAAATTAAAAGATTAGACTTAGGGTCTAATAAAAGAATTCAGATGCATTTGGAGCAGCCCAAAGGAAGAAGCGTCGAACGAAGCAGTTCATCACTGATTTCAGAAATGGAGAAGCACGTCCAACTTAGTATTTTTGGGCTTCAAGGTAGTACGAGACTTCAACGGGACGTGAGGATACTCTAGGATGGCCCTCTGGGTAGGCCTAACAAAGCTGCACCCCCGGAGGCAGATCTGTAGGTGTTCCATCAAGAGAGTATGCCTTTACTGCATTTGCATTGTAGGCCTTATGAAGCAGACCATTGGAGGCAGTCAGAAGGGCTTGGTGTTTGAAGTAGGGTATTCGTATGTCCAGTACTTGCAAGTAAGTTTAAGGATAGTCGCATGCGAATATCAGCCAGCATCAAGACCAAGAGCGATTTCGGGAAAGACTAGAGTTAAACCATCAGGCCAATGATTCTTTCACTATCGAGACATTGGATGAGGGGCACCACCATTTGGATGTTAGATTGTTTGCAGTAGGGCACGTCCACTTAACACTTTAGAAGTCTTTCGGTTAGTTGAGGAGTGGCTGCGTGGGGCCATAGCCACGATGAAAACAGACCAACTAGAATATCTATATTGTAGGCCTAACGAAGCAGTCCTTTACAGATATAGAAAATCCCCGACAGAATTCCGTACAAGGTAGACCTTGTTGGCAGGATTCAGATAGTAGACAGAATGATTACATAGTCCTCAATGTACGCACTGGGTGGTACATTGTGGATGTCCGAGCACTAGCATAGACTAGTGCGAACGTGATTTATGTTTTTATAGTAAGTAGTGGAGTATCTGTATTGTAGGCCTTACGAAGAAGTTCTTTACAGATATAGCTACGGAGCAAGACGGTGGATCATCTGTATTGCAGGTCTTACGAAGCAGTCCTTTACGGATGTAGTTACGGAACGCTCTCGAAGCAAGACGATGGAGCCCTTTTCGAGGAGGATACGGAAGGTACCATGGGTGGTACCTAGGACCAATATGGTAATTGCGCATACAGCTACATATATGTATATATTAGTTATTAGGTTTTAATCTACTATGGAGTAGATGGACACGGTTCACGAACAGAGGCGAGAGTATTGTAACCTAATGAACCTAATATAAGAGTAAATGGAAACAAAACGATATATGTAGAATTAAGCCTAGAAGTATATAATTTATCCATTCACCAGAATTTTAGTTCTGAACCCCTCCTCATAACATCCTACATGTTAGGTAGATTGAGAGACTTCCCATCTTTAAGTAACTTGTTTAGAAAGTGTTATTATATTGGTGAGTATTTACTTACTATTATATTTTAGTCAATTCTGCTGTGAGACATTTATTTGAGCTCTAATATATTTGTCTTTGCCTATTTGCAGAATAACAGAGTCCCAACTCGGGTTTCAGTGGGCTTGGGTTTTAGCATTTTTTGCAAAAAATCCAGACCCACTGGAATTCGGGTTGTTACATTTGGTATCAGAGCCTAGGTTTAGAATTCCTAGATAGATAGTGAGTGAACGTATTTGTATTTTTAGTAAATATATATGTACTCTTAAACCCAAAGAGAAGTCCATTCTTTTGAGTATATCATAGCTTGGAATAAGGAAATCCCAAAAGCTAAAAGACCTCATATGGCAAAGATTTTTAGATTCAGTAAGGAATAGTCTTGCGAAAGCAAGTGCCTATTGGTAATTATTTCAAACAAGCAGATTTGGCATTATGACCCTAGAACTGAAGATAAGCATAAAAAGGAAATGGATTAAGCATATTGGATTGAGTAGAGTAACTTCTTGAGGGGTATTTGGGGAAGTGTAAGGGAGTTAAAAAAGCCACTTTGAATCAAGCCCAATAATTTAACTTTTAAGAGTTTGAAAAAGTTTTAGGAAATTTTCAAGTTTTAAGCTTAAAATTTTACAACTCTATATTTGTATTAGTTTAAATATGGAAAGTTGGGGAGAAACAACTTCAAAACATTTTTAGATTTGAAAAGAAAATGGGGTTATGGTTTTATGTAGGAGAGAAAATTTGTATCCATATGTTTTAGGAAGTAGGGAAGTTCCTAAGGGATAGTAGGGAGAGTGTTTTTTTATTTTGGGAAGAATAAGATGTTTTAGTATGAAGAAAATCCACTTTATGTCTAACCCTATAAAAATGAAACTTTTGAATTAAAAAAGTTGAAAAATATAATTGTTAATATATTTGAGGAAGTAATTATTGGGTTTTTGAAAAAATAAGTGGTATGAAATTTAAATTAGTTTTTATATGATGTAAATTTTGTTAAAAGTGAAATTCTTTTTGAAGAATTATAGAGCATGTATAGCATGCTAGTTTCTTTGTGGGTAAACAATGATTTTAAATATAAAAACCTAGAGTGTGTTAATGGTTGCAGCATTTAATGCACAACAAAGGGGTTGCCTCATGTCCAGAAAATCTAAAATCAGAAGACAACTGAAACTTAAGCATCGTCATACACAAAAGCTTAGAAAACTGAAGCTTAAGCCACATCATACACAAAAGCTTACTTCACCTTTGACTTACTTCACCTTTGACATTTAATATGTTCTACTGTCGGCGTTTAGCCCAAATCACCTTACGACACTCAAACTGTAACGACCCTGAATTTCGAACAAATTAAATTGAGAATATTTAATTAAGTTTAAATATTTGAATGATAATTTAATTTGAATCCTCAATATAACTTTGAAATTGGCGATTTAATTTTAGAATTTAATCTATTGAATTGAATAAAAATTTATATCTTCAATTTTAAGTTGAAGAAAAATATTTCGAAGGCTTTTAAAATTCATATTGATAATACTGAAGATAATTGGAGCTTCAGAATCGAATTTGGAATTGAAGTGTTCAGTTTTGAAATTTATCGTTCGAATTGATATTTAAAAATAGCGTTCCGGGGCACAGTCTCGGAATTCGACGAAACCAGTTCCATTGGGTCCGTAATATTGTATTATTACCGGATTTCAAATATCGTATTTTTCGGACTTGTTATGCGAGCGTATGACATATAAACGCGTTAAAATTAATTGGGTCCAATTTAAATTTAAATTTTAAAACTGGTTAACATCTGCACGATTCGTTCCTTTAATCACGCGGTGAATCACGAAAATAATCGAGCAAAGGCATGGCCGAAGTCTCGTTCAAAAGAAAATCGCGTACTTCTACCCCATACCTTCGTTCAGAAATAATAATGGCCGAGCTTCTCAAAATTTCAGAGAAAAATCAATTCGTTCAATTTGCATTCGCGAGCCCTTTTCTCTAAAATCAAACCTCCCTTCCCTTCGTTCATACAAACCGATCGAGATCCCTCTTCACAAATTAAATCAATGGCGAATCGTTGGAAGCATCGCGACTGGGGGATTTTGGGGTTCGATCGTTTCAAATCGGAAAGGGGATCGTGACCGCGTCGTCGAAGGCGGCAATGACCTGGAAATGAGTCGCGCGTGCTCGCGAGAGGAACTGGATGCTCGGCAGAACGGCGACGTCGCGGTGGTTCGCGAGTGTGTGGGTTTAGGGCTTCGGTTCGAGGCCGAGGAGGGGGAGCGAAGCTCGATGTCGAGGCCAAGGGGTTGGGCGACTTTTGCTTCGCGAGGCAGCTGTCGACTAGGGCTCGAGTTCGAGCAAGCTGGTGGAGATCGCGATGCGATACAAGGGGAGGTGGCGGCTGGCATTAGATCGAGTAGGCGATGGCTACAACTTAGAAGCGAGGGCAAGGTGGCAGCGATTCTCGTGTAGGGCTGCAGGCGATCTCGTACGTGACGTGGGGTCACGAGTGCTATGGGTGTTGCAGTAAGGTATCGGCTTTGTCTTAATTTAGTTTAAACTGATTCAAATAGATTTCTGTACATGTATGGAAATTTAAGTTGCAGTGAGTTCTGTTTTAAAAATTCATATATACGTAGATAAAAAGATTTTAATAGTTAGGTAAATTTATTAAACAGAATTGGATAATTTAGATTTTTAAAGGAAGATTAGTTTTGAATTTAAATTTTTGATTAAATAAATTTATTTAAGAGGGATTTGTTTAAAAATTTAAAAATACTAATAAGTTAATGAAATAATTTAATAATTAGTTAACTCAATCTGTTTAAAATAGGAAGAATATTTATTCGTCTGTTCAAATATTAATGAATTTGTATAAATTTATTTATATAAGGTTAAACCGTGAAGAAATGATCAAAAAAATGGAAATGGATGGCAAATTAAAAGCTAAGGTGAGATTTTCTCACTCGAAGGAAAATTTTGTTTTACAGTTATTGATTTGATGATTTGATTGCTATTGGATGTGATATTAGATATAATAGGATATATCTATATATAGCAATATATAGATATTGGCATATGTATATATTGGATTGATGATTTCCCGCCTCGTATAGCGGATGAGACCCTATTGAGCCGTTAGTAAGCGGATTTTTATAAAACCCATATACCGCGATAATTCCGTACTGGAGCGGAATTGGTATTGTGCTAACATCTTTGGATGCAGGGAAACAGGTTGGAGGGATCCAACTGGACCCCTCACATTGATTGAATTTATTTTTACTGTGATGTGATAATCTGTGAATGATTATTGAGGTTATTGAATTGATGTCTGGAAATTGTTTGAAAGCTAAAAATTTAGCTGAATGGATGTTTGATATCATTGGATTCCAAAAATAAATGAAATTGAATTTTTGAAATCGAAATAGAAATTTTTAAGTAAATAAATTTTTAGAAGTTGAATAAATTTGAAGAAAAGAATTTAAAAGTATAAAAGCTGATTTTTAAAATCTTATTGAATAAATCCCAGAATAAGTGAAAATGCTAAATAAATGGATTTCATAAAACAGTGATTATAAATTGAAGAATTCAATTTAAATTTGGATTTTTAAATAGATTGAAAGAGACAAAGGAATTTTTTTCTTTAAAAGGAATTTATTTAAAAAGAAACAAGTGAGAAGTCCAATTAGAAATTTAATTGGCAAATTGAAACGAATTTGGAAAATTGATATGGAATTTATAGATTTATAAATTTTGAAGTTAAATTGATATGAAATTTATAGGATGTATAAATTGTGAAGTTAAAAAGGATGGAATTTATAGATGTATAAATCGGGAAGTTAAAATGAATGAAATTGAAGAATAGAAGATTTATAAGAAATTAACTTATAGATTGGATTTTTGCCTTCAAATGAAATATTGAACAAATTTGTTAATAAAGGAGATTTACAAATCGAAGTGGTTATAAGGTAGGAATAGAATTTATAAACGTTGTTTTATAAATTCGAAATCAATTGAATTTGATAAATTTAAATATAGAAGGTTATTAAAGTAGATATATTCGCGATTTTGGATAGCGAATTTCTATTGAAATGAAAATGTGTAAAAATGATTGGAATTGGGTTAAATGAAGTATATTCACGATTTTGGACAGTGAATATATTTTTAAGTAAAAATGGTTATGTTTGGGAAAGCGATATTTTAAATGAAGTTAATTGTTTTAAAAGACGTTTTAAAACGTGTTAAATATCGAAATCATAGATTTCAACATTTATTGTTGAAATAGACGTTTTCGAGAAATAAGGAAATGTTGGACTATAACACACTGTTGTTATAGTAGATGATTTCCGAAAGGGAAATGTTTTATGTAGTATTGGGATTTATATATCTATCTTAAATCCGAATCCCTATACTAGTGATTTTGAGTCATCGTAACGATGTTTTACGCAACATTCGTTTTGACTCAAATAGATGTTAAAATTAATGATTTCCTTAAAGAATGTATATATACTTAATATTGATTTAAGTATATCGAACATTTTCAAATGTTGAAAATAAACGATTTGTGAAATACTTATTATTAAATAAGTAGGGAAATGCTTTTCCAATATGAAATGAACGTTTTGAGATTTTATCTTCTTAAAGATAAATTGAAATTGAATATTTGAAATCGATTTGAGAATCGTATATCAGTAGATATTTTGAAAATATAAATTCACTATGGAATTTATAAAAGAAAGGGAAGTTGTTTAAAAATAAATATCGATTTATTTTTGAAGTGTGGAAATTTTATATCTAGTAAAGATATTTTTTGAAGATGAAATAATTTGGGAAATTATTTGGAATCTGATGATGTTGCGCATCTTTATTGATAGTTAAATAACCGACTATCAATAATTACCTTTAGATAGGTATTTGTTGTGAATTGGATGAATTTGAATGCCACACTTATTTTTAAATAAACGCTCACTATTCGGGTTAGCCGGGAAAGGACCATGGGGTCGTATAACCCATTCCGAATATGTGATACGTCGTTATGAATTGCATTCGAAGACCGGTGTTGAAGACCGGATATTTTTGAAAACGGAAGGATTACCGTCGAGTTACTCTACATCGGCTGATCTCCGGTTTAGAGGTTTTATCACCCTTAGTGACGGGAAGTCCGGACGTGATTAGAAATTTATCCGGATATGCAAGGGCTTCGTGAGAAGTGCCTTCGGTTCTGTTCGATCCCGGAACAGACTTATATGGATTGTGTGTCTGACGTTACAATTTTAGATATAGAGCTGATTTCTTTCAAATACATTTCTGTTGGTGGCGGAGAATTTATTCTCTTAGCTTAACACCCTTCTCTGAGACGTACGAGCTCAGAGGTTATGTAGTTGAAATTTATCAGCGATATATCCCAATTTGGTAACGTGGCATACTGAGTGTTGCTGTGAAATGATCAGTGTTTGATCATTTGTGATATGATCATTTGTTTGATCTTATATCTTTGTGATCATAGGTTGATCATTTTTGTTTGACCCGAAGCAGGGCTTTGTAGAAAGCGTAGCTTTGTGGACGAGACTTCGTCGAGCCTCACACCCCGAAAATGGTCGAAACAGGAAGGATGCGGCAAGGTTCTAGGGAGTAGCGCCCCTTAGTGTATGTCATTCCTTCTGGATAAAGGTGGTATCATGGTATGGAGCCCAGATACTTAACCTCTGTGGTTGCTGCAAAATTTATTTCTTTGTGGTTGTTGCGAATCGGGGATCCTCGGGAAGATCGGTGACGATCGGGGGATGGCATACGCGTGTCAGTAGTTACCTATTTTTGCAGAGGTAACCCGGCCTTGTGTTGGCAGAGATCCGGTTAGGTTCTCGGGTCGTCTATTCCAGGGACGTACCCATCGTGGATAGGAAGTTCCTTAGCCTGACCATTTGTTGGAAATCCAAAGAAACAATATGAGCCTTTACGATTTCAATTGTATAACCTGTCTCCTCAGGAGGCAGCTATAGCAGTCATAATATAATGGTACCTATGCTGGCTAAGATTTATATTCTACTTTCGAAATGTTTTCCACTATGCACTAATAATAATATCAAAAAGAATTTGATTTTTGCGTAGTAAGCATCTTTGACTATCATAAGAAGAAATCTCCTCCAAGTCTGCGTTTGCATTGTGTGTGTGGTGGGAGGTCTTATGGTAGTTTCATTTTCCAAAAGCATTGCGAATTGACATTAAAAGTTTTCCTGTTGTTTATTTTAAAGATAAAACCGTTTTACGATCTCACACCAGTCACCATGACTGACTCGGAGTTTATTGTTTCCCTTCTAAACTCTGGGTGCCCACCAATTTCCACACGGGCAGCCTAGAGTTATGTTATCAGGATATTCTGGAGCTTGGAGATAAGCTGGATGACGAGACGTAGTATTTGTATCTGATAGTATTTATTCCGCTGTGTATTCTGTATGAGGACAAGTTTATAAAACTGTCCATTGTTGTATATTGACTCTGATTGATGTATGTATAAAAACTGATAAAATTCTTTGTTTCAAAAGACTAGTGTTTATCTATTATATATTGTTCCGCTGCGATGTGTAAGATTCTGATATTGTTTTCTGTTCTGATGTGTTTTCTGTTGTTCTTCTTTCTTTCTTCTCTTTTTTCTTCTTTTCTTCTTCTTCTACCTATTTCTTCTTTCTAAAACCCTCACTATTGGAGTTTCCGGCACTCGATTTCTCGACAGTCGATAAAGTGAGTATCGATGTCGAATTTTCGAAAGTCGAAAATTTCGGTACGTGACAAAGTGGTATCAGAGCATATGGTTAAGCGACAACCCTGCTCTGTTGGGTGTTACTCATTAGAGATAGAGTCAGTAGTACTCTAGAATGAGTTTGAGTGTAATAATAGATATGAGCGCGTATTTGTTAGTTAATATAAAAATTGTTTTGTATTGTGATGATTGGTTTATTGAGTGGTATATGAACCTTCGTCGGCACAGTCTTGCAAAACTGTATCGAAGGGGTTTCTAAACACCCGAATAGAACAATTCGACACAGTATTGTTTTAAAATAGGGTGAATGAAATAATTTTACCCAAAACTATTTTTGTATATAAAAGAAATGATTTTCTGTAAATTATTACAGTATATGGTTGCATGGTTGCTAGAAGTAATAATATTAAATTATTCCCACTGAAATTAAGTAAGAAATTGAAATCATAACTCCAAAGTTAAGAAATAAAATTCACATAAAAATGGAATTTGAGAATGTAAATTATAAATATGATTTGTAATTTAAAATGGAATTCCAGAGAAGTATTTGGAAATGTTTTGAAAAGAATTTGAAAATTTTGGAGATTTGGAAAGTGAAATCATTTTTGATTTGAAAATGAATTTCAAAGGTTTTGAAAGTATTTTAGAAAGATGAAAGCTCTAAACTCTTATCGGTCGCTGGAAAATAACTTCGATGATGACCGCGGCATCATTGGTGTTCATTTTCGGGTTTCCAAAAGAGGAATTGCTGCCGATTGTTTTAAATGAAAGTTGTTTGAGAATTTTGGATTTTGTTTTAGAAAATTCAAAAGATAATTTGAATTGTTTTCAAAAAAATGATTTTGAAAAGGGTGAAAAGACTCTGGAATTGAGTATTGAATTATGAAAATAAAATGTGATTTTGATTAAGTGATGGAATTTGACCTTGGTAAAGTTAAATAAAATAGAGAATCTGAATTGAATTGATAAATGAATTAAGCTATTGAACTAATTGAATGTTGAATCAGTCTTATGTAAATGAATTAGTGAATGAGTTTTTAGAATGAATAAATAAAAAATTGCAATTGCAAGTGCCAGGAAATGAAATTGAATGTTAAAGTTCATTTTGAATTTGTAAGTAAATGAGACTGAATTGAATTCAAATAGAATTGAAAATGTGAATTATAAGTTCAAATGAATGTGAAATGAAAAATTGAACGAAATTGAATATGTAACTTCAATAGCAAATTAGAGATGATATAAGGAGTTTATATTGAAAATTTTGTAATAGAATTTGCAAAATGATTTGAATGTGTAACTAGATATTATGGCTAGTAGGACATACAGGTGTTATAAAAGGAATTGGGATTTTAATTTCGAAGATGAATTTGAATTTGCTCGAAAAAGGTAAGTATTTGAATTTCGATATGAGTTTTTGCTGATTTCTTGTCTAGCCGCTTGGCTTTTTCTTTTCTTTTTGAAATCTGAGAGTCCGTAGGGACGTTTTGTAGTCGTACCGTATTAGCCGCGCAAAGGAGACGCTGGCAAAAATTTTTCGAAAATTTAAAGTGTTAGAAAAATTTTGATAAATTTTTGAAAGTTAAAATTTGAATTGAATTTGAATTTTGAAGGAAAACAATGATGTTTGAAAACTATGAAAGGTTTAGAAAGTTAATTGAATTGATAACAAATCTTTAGTAGAGAGATTTGTTTTGATAAATTGATAAAACTATTAGATTGTGAAAAATAGTAGACGAGTTAAGGACCATTTTTCCTTACTTGGTAATTTCGAGGACGAAATTCTTTTAAGGGGGGAAGTCTGTAACGACCCTGAATTTCGAACAAATTAAATTGAGAATATTTAATTAAGTTTAAATATTTGAATGATAATTTAATTTGAATCCTCAATATAACTTTGAAATTGGCGATTTAATTTCAGAATTTAATCTATTGAATTGAATAAAAATTTATATCTTCAATTTTAAGTTGAAGAAAAATATTTCGAAGGCTTTTAAAATTCATATTGATAATACTGAAGATAATTGGAGCTTCAGAATCGAATTTGGAATTGAAGTGTTCAGTTTTGAAATTTATCGTTCGAATTGATATTTAAAAATAGCGTTCCGGGGCACAGTCTCGGAATTCGACGAAACCAGTTCCATTTGGTCCGTAATATTGTATTATTATCGGATTTCAAATATCGTATTTTTCGGACTTGTTATGCGAGCGTATGACGTATAAACGCGTTAAAATTAATTGGGTCCAATTTAAATTTAAATTTTAAAACTGGTTAACATCTGCACGATTCGTTCCTTTAATCACGCAGTGAATCACGAAAATAATCGAGCAAAGGCATGGCCGAAGTCTCGTTCAAAAGAAAATCGCGTACTTCTACCCCATACCTTCGTTCAGAAATAATAATGGCCGAGCTTCTCAAAATTTCAGAGAAAAATCAATTCGTTCAATTTGCATTCGCGAGCCCTTTTCTCTAAAATCAAACCTCCCTTCCCTTCGTTCATACAAACCGATCGAGATCCCTCTTCACAAATTAAATCAATGGCGAATCGTTGGAAGCATCGCGACTGGGGGATTTTGGGGTTCGATCGTTTCAAATCGGAAAGGGGATCGTGACCGCGTCGTCGAAGGCGGCAATGACCTGGAAATGAGTCGCGCGTGCTCGCGAGAGGAACTGGATGCTCGGCAGAACGGCGACGTCGCGGTGGTTCGCGAGTGTGTGGGTTTAGGGCTTCGGTTCGAGGCCGAGGAGGGGGAGCGAAGCTCGATGTCGAGGCCAAGGGGTTGGGCGACTTTTGCTTCGCGAGGCAGCTGTCGACTAGGGCTCGAGTTCGAGCAAGCTGGTGGAGATCGCGATGCGATACAAGGGGAGGTGGCGGCTGGCATTAGATCGAGTAGGCGATGGCTACAACTTAGAAGCGAGGGCAAGGTGGCAGCGATTCTCGTGTAGGGCTGCAGGCGATCTCGTACGTGACGTGGGGTCACGAGTGCTATGGGTGTTGCAGTAAGGTATCGGCTTTGTCTTAATTTAGTTTAAACTGATTCAAATAGATTTCTGTACATGTATGGAAATTTAAGTTGCAGTGAGTTCTGTTTTAAAAATTCATATATACGTAGATAAAAAGATTTTAATAGTTAGGTAAATTTATTAAACAGAATTGGATAATTTAGATTTTTAAAGGAAGATTAGTTTTGAATTTAAATTTTTGATTAAATAAATTTATTTAAGAGGGATTTGTTTAAAAATTTAAAAATACTAATAAGTTAATGAAATAATTTAATAATTAGTTAACTCAATCTGTTTAAAATAGGAAGAATATTTATTCGTCTGTTCAAATATTAATGAATTTGTATAAATTTATTTATATAAGGTTAAACCGTGAAGAAATGATCAAAAAAATGGAAATGGATGGCAAATTAAAAGCTAAGGTGAGATTTTCTCACTCGAAGGAAAATTTTGTTTTACAGTTATTGATTTGATGATTTGATTGCTATTGGATGTGATATTAGATATAATAGGATATATCTATATATAGCAATATATACATATTGGCATATGTATATATTGGATTGATGATTTCCCGCCTCGTATAGCGGATGAGACCCTATTGCGCCGTTAGTAAGCGGATTTTTATAAAACCCATATACCGCGATAATTCCGTACTGGAGCGGAATTGGAATTGTGCTAACATCTTTGGATGCAGGGAAACAGGTTGGAGGGATCCAACTGGACCCCTCACATTGATTGAATTTATTTTTACTGTGATGTGATAATCTGTGAATGATTATTGAGGTTATTGAATTGATGTCTGGAAATTGTTTGAAAGCTAAAAATTTAGCTGAATGGATGTTTGATATCATTGGATTCCAAAAATAAATGAAATTGAATTTTTGAAATCGAAATAGAAATTTTTAAGTAAATAAATTTTTAGAAGTTGAATAAATTTGAAGAAAAGAATTTAAAAGTATAAAAGCTGATTTTTATAATCTTATTGAATAAATCCCAGAATAAGTGAAAATGCTAAATAAATGGATTTCATAAAACAGTGATTATAAATTGAAGAATTCAATTTAAATTTGGATTTTTAAATAGATTGAAAGAGACAAAGGAATTTTTTTTCTTTAAAAGGAATTTATTTAAAAAGAAACAAGTGAGAAGTCCAATTAGAAATTTAATTGGCAAATTGAAACGAATTTGGAAAATTGATATGGAATTTATAGATTTATAAATTTTGAAGTTAAATTGATATGAAATTTATAGGATGTATAAATTGTGAAGTTAAAAAGGATGGAATTTATAGATGTATAAATCGGGAAGTTAAAATGAATGAAATTGAAGAATAGAAGATTTATAAGAAATTAACTTATAGATTGGATTTTTGCCTTCAAATGAAATATTGAACAAATTTGTTAATAAAGGAGATTTACAAATCGAAGTGGTTATAAGGTAGGAATAGAATTTATAAACGTTGTTTTATAAATTCGAAATCAATTGAATTTGATAAATTTAAATATAGAAGGTTATTAAAGTAGATATATTCGCGATTTTGGATAGCGAATTTCTATTGAAATGAAAATGTGTAAAAATGATTGGAATTGGGTTAAATGAAGTATATTCACGATTTTGGACAGTGAATATATTTTTAAGTAAAAATGGTTATGTTTGGGAAAGCGATATTTTAAATGAAGTTAATTGTTTTAAAAGACGTTTTAAAACGTGTTAAATATCGAAATCATAGATTTCAACATTTATTGTTGAAATAGACGTTTTCGAGAAATAAGGAAATGTTGGACTATAACACACTGTTGTTATAGTAGATGATTTCCGAAAGGGAAATGTTTTATGTAGTATTGGGATTTATATATCTATCTTAAATCCGAATCCCTATACTAGTGATTTTGAGTCGTCGTAACGATGTTTTACGCAACATTCGTTTTGACTCAAATAGATGTTAAAATTAATGATTTCCTTAAAGAATGTATATATACTTAATATTGATTTAAGTATATCGAACATTTTCAAATGTTGAAAATAAACGATTTGTGAAATACTTATTATTAAATAAGTAGGGAAATGCTTTTCCAATATGAAATGAACGTTTTGAGATTTTATCTTCTTAAAGATAAATTGAAATTGAATATTTGAAATCGATTTGAGAATCGTATATCAGTAGATATTTTGAAAATATAAATTCACTATGGAATTTATAAAAGAAAGGGAAGTTGTTTAAAAATAAATATCGATTTATTTTTGAAGTGTGGAAATTTTATATCTAGTAAAGATATTTTGTGAAGATGAAATAATTTGGGAAATTATTTGGAATCTGATGATGTTGCGCATCTTTATTGATAGTTAAATAACCGACTATCAATAATTACCTTTAGATAGGTATTTGTTGTGAATTGGATGAATTTGAATGCCACACTTATTTTTAAATAAACGCTCACTATTCGGGTTAGCCGGGAAAGGACCATGGGGTCGTATAACCCATTCCGAATATGTGATACGTCGTTATGAATTACATTCGAAGACCGGTGTTGAAGACCGGATATTTTTGAAAACGGAAGGATTACCGTCGAGTTACTCTACATCGGCTGATCTCCGGTTTAGAGGTTTTATCACCCTTAGTGACGGGAAGTCCGGACGTGATTAGAAATTTATCCGGATATGCAAGGGCTTCGTGAGAAGTGCCTTCGGTTCTGTTCGATCCCGGAACAGACTTATATGGATTGTGTGTTTGACGTTACAATTTGAGATATAGAGCTGATTTCTTTCAAATACATTTCTGTTGGTGGTGGAGAATTTATTCTCTTAGCTTAACACCCTTCTCTGAGACGTACGAGCTCAGAGGTTATGTAGTTGAAATTTATCAGCGATATATCCCAATTTGGTAACGTGGCATACTGAGTGTTGCTGTGAAATGATCAGTGTTTGATCATTTGTGATATGATCATTTGTTTGATCTTATATCTTTGTGATCATAGGTTGATCATTTTTGTTTGACCCGAAGCAGGGCTTTGTAGAAAGCGTAGCTTTGTGGACGAGACTTCGTCGAGCCTCACACCCCGGAAATGGTCGAAACAGGAAGGATGCGGCAAGGTTCTAGGGAGTAGCGCCCCTTAGTGTATGTCATTCCTTCTGGATAAAGGTGGTATCATGGTATGGAGCCCAGATACTTAACCTCTGTGGTTGGTGCAAAATTTATTTCTTTGTGGTTGTTGCGAATCGGGGATCCTCGGGAAGATCGGTGACGATCGGGGGATGGCATACGCGTGTCAGTAGTTACCTATTTTTGCAGAGGTAACCCGGCCTTGTGTTGGCAGAGATCCGGTTAGGTTCTCGGGTCGTCTATTCCAGGGACGTACCCATCGTGGATAGGAAGTTCCTTAGCCTAACCATTTGTTGGAAATCCAAAGAAACAATACGAGCCTTTACGATTTCAATTGTATAACCTGTCTCCTCAGGAGGCAGCTATAGCAGGCATAATATAATGGTACCTATGCTGGCTAAGATTTATATTCTACTTTTGAAATGTTTTCCACTATGCACTAATAATAATATCAAAAAGAATTTGATTTTTGCGTAGTAAGCATCTTTGACTATCATAAGAAGAAATCTCCTCCAAGTCTGCGTTTGCATTGTGTGTGTGGTGGGAGGTCTTATGGTAGTTTCATTTTCCAAAAGCATTGCGAATTGACATGAAAAGTTTTCCTGTTGTTTATTTTAAAGATAAAACCGTTTTACGATTTCATACCAGTCACCATGACTGACTCGGAGTTTATTGTTTCCCTTCTAAACTCTGGGTGCCCACCAATTTCCACACGGGCAGCCTAGAGTTATGTTATCAGGATATTCTGGAGCTTGGAGATAAGCTGGATGACGAGACGTAGTATTTGTATCTGATAGTATTTATTCCGCTGTGTATTCTGTACGAGGACAAGTTTATAAAACTGTCCATTGTTGTATATTGACTCTGATGGATGTATGTATAAAAACTGATAAAATTCTTTGTTTCAAAAGACTAGTGTTTATCTATTATATATTGTTCCGCTGCGATGTGTAAGATTCTGATATTGTTTTCTGTTCTGATGTGTTTTCTGTTGTTCTTCTTTCTTTCTTCTCTTTTTTCTTCTTTTCTTCTTCTTCTACCTATTTCTTCTTTCTAAAACCCTCACTATTGGAGTTTCCGGCACTCGATTTCTCGGCAGTCGATAAAGTGAGTATCGATGTCGAATTTTCGAAAGTCGAAAATTTCGGTACGTGACAAAGTGGTATCAGAGCATATGGTTAAGCGACAACCCTGCTCTGTTGGGTGTTACTCATTAGAGATAGAGTCAGTAGTATTCTAGAATGAGTTTGAGTGTAATAATAGATATGAGTGTAATAATAGATATCAGTGCAAATAAATGGGCAGTTATAAAATGAGTCAAAGAACGGATTATATTGAAGAGTCGGTTGTTTCTTGGAAGATTAAAAGTTAAGTAACTATTTATTCAACCGGTGCCAAGTGAACAGTCAAGTGAAAAATCAAAAGCCAAAATTGCGTAACCGATACGAAAATCGTTTCCGTAGATTTCACCATCTCTCGGGACTCCGAAACCCACAAACGAATATGCTATGGAGATCAGGACGACGAGACGATCAAAACGGTATACAAATGTCAGTGGTATGATTGAATTATAAAAATTCGAATTTTCTAATAGCGGAGAATGCAAGAAAAACGCTGAAATATAAGATCGACGGAGCCAAAGATGTCCGAATTTGGAAAAACGATAAACTAACATCTTGCTCAGAAGATGGTTTAGAATTTTTCTATGTAAAAATATTTAGGTTTCGGAAATATTTTATTTTCATCGCTTTTTAACTGATTAAATTGAAGTGAAATTACGCGCGAAATAAACTTTCATATTTTCGGACGAAAATTTACCAGTTGCTATGTTTAACTAGACGTATTTCAAATATCAAATTTATATTTCAAAATTTTATCGTTTACAATTTTCTAAAATTTCAATTAATAACGTTATTAAGACTGGTTAAATTTACGGGTCCTTACACTCTCCCCCACTCAAAACTTTTCGTCCCCGAAAAGGAACGAGGTAGGAGAATAGAAACAACCAGAAAGAAAAACAGATTTGAAATACAAAATAATAATTAATTTAAACCATATAAATTCAAATTTAAATTAATTGATTTAATCCATTTGATTTCACTAAAATCAATCTCAACTATTTCTAAACTCATTATCTTATTATCCAATTATCTTCAATTTACAATTTCTAAAACCATAAATTTGAATAGTCTTTTATTATAATCATATTTTTCTTCAACAATTTTAAATTCTTTTTATTCCAAATTATTGATAAATTTATTCAATTATTCAAGTTTAAATTATTATTCCAAATTTTTTGGTTTTATTTATAATTAAAATCATCCTTTAACAAAATTTAAGAATTAGATTTCCGATTAACTATAAACAATTTAGAGATATATATAATATATTTATATCGACTCAAATTAAATTTTAAAATAAGATACCCATATATATAAATCAATTTATACTGAAGAAATTCATATCAAAATATTTTTCAAAACAAAACTGTAGCAAAGCTACAGAATAGTATCTCCACTTCGAAACTCGAAAATGAATGTCGATGATGCGGCCGCCATCACCGAAATTATTTTCCAACGACTAAGAGAAGAGCACTGGTTTTAATATTTAAAATTCTTTGATAACGGTTTCTATTTGAAAATACGTTCAATAATATACATTTTTTAAAAAAAATTTAAAAACCGAAGCTTGAAATTTTAGGAAATCAAATACTCCAATTTCTGATTTAAATTCATTTCAAATTCCTAATCAAATTATAACTAAGTTTATAAATTCATTTATTTATTATGCAATAGTCAATGGTTTACAAAACAATAAATGAAAATCAAATATTATTATATCAGACAACAAATTCATTAACAATTTTAATTTCAGAAAACTTATATTTATATATAATATAATCATTCAAAACTATTTTGTTTATCAAATTTGAAAACAACATTTTAATATAAATTTAGAAATACATTTCTTTGCTCGACGATACAGGAATGGATTTCAATATAAGGATAGGGATTCAAATTTGATGGACTTAAATCAAAGAGAAATTTGATTCGAAGATAGGTTTGAAACAAAGACGAGATAATTAAGTAACAAAATAAGGCGATGGATAAATTTATATAAGCCGCGGGCAACCTTAACCGGGTCAACCGTGACTTCAAAAATAAGATCATTGTAGAATTACGAGGTAAATCGACATTTGATCTCAAGAAATAAAATTCAGGTATAGCAGGAGATAGATAGCATCATAAACCGAGGATATAGAAATCTCCGGTAAATCGATGCCTATTATAAAGGAGTTTTGCTCCTTTACGAATCATTTGAAGTTTGACGAGACCGCCGATTCACTATAAGGGTCATTCGAAGTGGAGTTATGTGATGCTTCAGAATTGAAAGGAGACGAATAGTGAGGGACACGAATGAAATTTGGAACCGTAGGGAACGTTCCAAAATTCAAAGAAATCGAGTCGAAAGAAAGAGATTGAAACTCGAATGAGAGTGATTCTGTAAATACATTTACCCTATATGTTAAGTTTTGCCTAGAGCTACCAAAGCTCTGATACCAACTGTAACGACCCGCCATTTTGGACCATTCGCGTCCATTATAAGTGTATAGACAGACACTCATGCCGGAGTTGAATTGCTCAAAATACCGCGTTGTTAATTTAAATTTGGCAAAACTGAACATATACAGTAAATAAAATAATCACAGATCACAGACACAGAGTAATAAGTGCAGCGGAAATAAAAGAGATAGTAGTTCATGAAGCTACTATATAAATGTATAAGTTACATCAGAGTTAAACCAGATACAACGGAAGAGTAATATGATACATCAGATACAAATCAGAATACATCACTGGAATCATCGAATACTGAAAGCAGAATAGATGGCTGGATCTTCAAGCAAAGCTCCAACTCCAAAGGTGAGTCTCGAATACTAGTACACTCAGTCTGACCCGAGCGTAAAGCAAAATACAAAACACTCGAGTCAGGATTAACATTCTTATATTAATAAATCCAACTCAAGTGAAATAGCAATTGAAATACAAGTAACTCAAAGGATGTTTGGAATAACCATCCTTTAAGGATCCGTCAAACTATCTACTAGGTAGTAATGTACGCTAAGTAGATAATGTCTATCAGTAATATAAGAAGATATCAAAATAGCGTTAAGTCATGGCCCATTCCACCCTTAACACATTTTTATTCCCAAAAGCATATACAAGACCGTAGTTTCCCCAAAACCGGAAGTCACCAGAGGGCAATCCATATACTAAAGGTACAAATCAAAATCGTAGTGGTCGCGCATAAATGGAATACAAGTATGACAAGGCACATGAGGCAATACCCAAGGTAGTGATACTACCGTTCGCCTGATCCGGACTGGTGAGAACGCAACGCCGCAGCGCCCGCAACACCGTGAAACAACACTCCAAAAAAATCAAGGGTGCACCAATCGACAACAAGTATAAGTAGTTCGAAGAAGTGTGTCCACTTGAGGTAGCTAATCCTCCATTGGCCCGGCACAGCTCCTGTTTTAGTCATTTCCAATTTGACACAAGTGTCAAGGCTATCCATTATCGTTCTCTTTCTTCAATCATCACGTACATCATTCCAACCACTTCATTCTGGATCATCACTCCGCGTATAGTTATTAAAGTGGTTTTCGGTTTAGATAGAGAGTATATCCATAACCGAATTCCGGTCTCTTTAATAACTTCCGTAATTATTTCACCGATTGGTCGTTTATTTATTTCAAAACCAAATCAATTTCAATTTCAATTCGTAAATCAACATTTCGTTTGTCTTTCAAAACCAATTCCATAAATTTACGTTTCAAAACTTCCAAATTATACATTTCAAAATCTTATAATTCAATTTCAATCTTTATATTGAAAACAATTCAAATATTGATTCAAATTCGCACAAAGTTTCATTTCGAAATCATTAGAATCAATTTAGTTTTAACATTCAAATCAATTTACATTCATTTATCGATTTCATTCAATATTCGCTAAGTAAATTTTATCATTCAAAACAATTCTATTAAATTTCCAATTCATTAAATCAATTCTTAAGTTCAACTTCATTAAATCAAAACTTACAATTTTGAATTAAACTAAATTCGTCAAATCAATTCTTTCAATTACAAGTCTTACATTAATTCCAAAATATCACATTTTCATTTCTTGTTAAAGAAATTCCATTTTGCTTATTTACTTTCTTAAATAATTTTCCAAAACTTACTTAATCAAGAAAGCTCAATTTCAATTATTTACGAAGTAAAATCCACTTATTCAAAAGTTCAATTTTTCTTATTAAAGAATTTCAATTCAATTTAATAATTTAATAATTCATTATTAAATAATTCAAAACTTAATTATTAAATAATTTCAAAGTTTAATAATTTCAAACTTAATTATAATTTCAAACTTAATTATTAAATCATTTCAAAGTTTAATAATTTCAAACTTAATTCAATAATTTCTCAAATTAAACAACATTCTTCCATCAATTACATTGTTAACATTTTGTTTCAGATTAAATATTAACATTTTCCTTTCATTGAAAATTCAATTTCAACTTCATTTCAAAATCATATTATTTATTCAAATAAAATCTTTGTTTTATTTTTAAATCAAATTATTGACCAATCGGGTTTTATTTAATTCTCTATATCTAAGGTCAAAGTTCAATTTGGGTATTTATCATTTCAACCCGATTCCAATTCAATTCAAAATCAAAACATAACAAAGGGAACTTGCAGTGTGATAACTGGGATGGTGTCAAAGTAAATAAACAAGCAATAACGACAATCAATAACAATCCAATAATCAATTCAAATAATCCCGAAATAACCGTATTAATTCGCATTGTTATTTGTACGAATTAATATAATTATTTCTAGAATCTACACTATCATTTCATGTAGATTAAAGATTATTACATTACGGTTTTCACTTGTCATTCAACTTACAATTTCATACATCATCAATTTAACAACATACATTCAGTGGTTCAAGATGTAATTGAAAAAATCCTACGTGTCAATAAATTCAACAGTTAAAGGGGTCATATTATACAAATGTTAGTTAATCAAATTTAACAATTAATTATCCTATATCAAGTTCAATTTCACACTATTTATCATTTTAACATTAACAATTTTAACGTCCAATATAAACATCAACAATCAATCAATTATCAGCCAAACTATATTATCATCGCATAAATAATTAACAGATAATGGTGTCAGATGTCACAGGTGAACTGATACAGGTAATAGCATATATAACAGTATAATTAACTAACAGCAGTATATTTCAATTGTCGTTTCAATTGAAATCAAATTTAATAAATAAAAGAACGTTAATCGTGAGTGAGTGCTCACCTTCCGAGGCTAGAGATATGAACGAGAGTAGAAGCGAATTATGAATTCAAGCACGAATTCCAAAGCAAAACAGGATGGGCACGAATCCGACGATCGACGCAAGGCTGGAATCGACGAGAAAAATCAAATTAGCTTGATATAACGGAATATATATTGTTGTTATTAAAATTTTATTTTTCAAAACCAATACAAAGACATGTATTAACATAAATCTTCATATATATATTTGAAACAAAACTTATGCATACAAATATAAACAAACCTCAAATTTTACATGCGTATTATATTTAAGATTTATTTTAATATACAATCAATACTATTGGACATTTATACCCTAGATCCGTATATATACAAACTAACTTTTGAATTATATAAATATACATTGCACTGAAGACACGCACCCAGTTTAAAGATCTAAACGCAATATATATATACACACACACTACGCACATACACACTTATAACCGAAATATAGACATTTTCAAATATATCTAAATACTAACATAAGTGAACTGTTTTATTATATATATATTATATACATCAAACCTCAAACAATATCTTATCTATATGAAACTATTATTGTATAACAGAACATTATAACCAACTTATATAAACAATCATATTTATATTACTTCTGCAAAATATAACATAAAACCGAATAAGAGAAATAACTTGTATATATATAACCATATAAAATATTAACAAAATATGATATAAAACAGATCATCTAAAATTCTATTAAAGTGTACACA
Source organism: Allium fistulosum (assembly GCA_030737815.1). NCBI lineage: Eukaryota > Viridiplantae > Streptophyta > Magnoliopsida > Asparagales > Amaryllidaceae > Allium > Allium fistulosum. The sequence goes on from CM060903.1 coordinate 909,545,893, forward strand.
AACCGAAACAAACCAAAATATTGTTAAAATCTGAAGTCAAAGAAAAACTGGAACAAAACATTCATATTAGAAACTGACATATAAGCTATACTTGTATATATAACTTTATCTAAGAATAAACTATAACAGAATAACTTATATGAATAAACAAATATATATCTTTAATAAAGTATTTAGAAATCTATACTTAAAAACTAATATACATAACCAAAACCGATTACACACGCATCTATAAGACCAAAGAGATTCAAAACAACTTAAACCACTTCTATTCTGAAAACAATAAACTTCAACATAACTATAAACAAGACAACTTTGGAATACTAAAACTGCAAACAATATATAGGTTGGCAAAATTTGAAAACTGGTCTTGAATAAAAGCATATGCACTACTCACGCCTATATTATATATATAACAAATTAAAAATCAGCATTTAATAAATAATATGCTACCTTCGTAAACGTGAATACTATTGTATGCATATTACTACTTATATAGTCGATATATAAGCTCATATTTTAAAAAATAAAAATACAAACATCAATGTATCTCTGCTATGTACATAAATAACACGTAATATATATCTACATGACAAAATTCATGTATGCTTGGAAGAAAAAAACTGCAAATGAAAGAATATCTATATTTACAACAATATATATATATATTACCGAAAATGCAACACCAGAAAAGAGAACAGGAAAGAGCAGATTGAGGCATGCTCGAAAAGGAGGAGGCCGAAGTTTGAAGCCGCCGTGGTGAGCTCATGAGGAAGCTGTGGTGGAGGGCGCGAGAGGTCGATGGTTGGTGACTGCTGCGTTTGGTTCGGTTGCAGGGTGCTGGGAATGTAGGCGATTGGTAGATGTAAGGGAGGAAGAGGTGCGGCAGCTCGTCAGTATGGCGGAGGAGTTTTGGTCGCGGGTTGAGGCGGGTCGTTCGATGGCCGAACGTGGTCGGTTGAGTAGAGACGCTGATGGTGGAGGAAGGCATGGGCGAAGTGGTAGGCTTGGTGGGTAGTGGAGGTGTGTTGGTTCAGTGGAGGGCGGAGGTGGATATGTGAGGGGCGAAGTGGTCTGAGAGGTGAGGGTGGTCAGGCCTTGTTCACGTGGGTGGAAGGCATGGCTCACTAGGTGGACGTGTGTTTAGCTTGGTGGCATAGGAAGGTTCGGTGAAGAGGATGAAGCCACATTTTTTTTTTGTTTTTTTTTTGAAAGAATAGACTGAAATAGAAATAGGAAGAAGGAGAGGAGACATCACGTTTGAACGGATGGCAAATCTAAGCTGACGAAAATGATCAGTGCAAATAAATGGGCAGTTATAAAATGAGTCAAAGAACGGATTATATTGAAGAGTCGGCTGTTTCTTGGAAGATTAAAAGTTAAGTAACTATTTATTCAACCGGTGCCAAGTGAACAGTCAAGTGAAAAATCAAAAGCCAAAATTGCGTAACCGATACGAAAATCGTTTCCGTAGATTTCACCGTCTCTCGGGACTCCGAAACCCACAAACGAATATGCTATGGAGATCAGGACGACGAGACGATCAAACGGTATACAAATGTCAGTGGTATGATTGAATTATAAAAATTCGAATTTTCTAATAGCGGAGAATGCAAGAAAAACGCTGAAAAATAAGATCGACGGAGCCAAAGATGTCCGAATTTGGAAAAACGATAAACTGACATCTTGCTCAGAAGATGGTTTAGAATTTTTCTATGTAAAAATATTTAGGTTTCGGAAACATTTTATTTTCATCACTTTTTAACTGATTAAATTGAAGTGAAATTACGCGCGAAATAAACTTTCATATTTTCGGACGAAAATTTACCAGTTGCTATGTTTAACTAGACGTATTTCAAATATCAAATTTATATCTCAAAATTTTATCGTTTAAAATTTTCTAAAATTTCAATTAATAACGTTATTAAGACTGATTAAATTTACGGGTCGTTACATTCCCCAATTCAAATAGAATATATATTAAATCATATGAATTTAAATATTGTATATATATGTGAATATATATGTATATGTGCATATATGAGTAGATTTGAATTTATATATATATATATTGGATTTGACTTTAAATTTTAAGTGAATGGTATAGAAATAATTTGAAATTATAAATAGAAATAAATTAGATAAATTCAAACAACATGTTAATAAACTTTGTGAAATATAAAGTAAACATATTAGCTAAAATTCTAACAACATAATAAATATAGAATTTAATTTATATTACAAAGCATAAGACAAAGTAATAAGACAACAAATATATATATATATTCATGTACAAGCAAGTAGAAAAAAAATAAGCAAAGAAATTATATTTAGGTATGTACACTTAGCTAAAGAAAACAAAAATATCTATGTACAAGAAAAAGAAAAGAAAGACAAAGCAAATATGGATAAGTATAAGTACAAGCCTAATTAATGAAGCCATCACGTTTAAGTATATCAGCCGCTAAAACAACATATTAGTCAACAAGACAAATGAAAATATCTCTGATGCTTTGTACAAAATAATTTATCAATCTGTAAACTCATTTTCTATATATCAAGCTTCTCCTTTCAGTTCGATCATTTTTTTTAAAATATGAGCAAACAATATCATCTCAAACTTAAAACAACATTTACTTTAAACAACAACACAAACTAATCAAGGCAACCAGAAGAAGCTCAGCCTGTGTCAACATGAAAGCATCTCTGTTCTTATTTCTAGAAAAATCACAGTGAGTAAACATACTTCTTTGAAATTTAAATCTTGATAATTGGCTCATGAAAATCTTATGTTTGTTATATATTGCAAAAAAAAGTTGATCTGTGATGTTTGCTGATTACTAGAAGTTCAGCTATGTGATGTTCTTCAATATTTTCAAGTTCCTGAACAAAGAAAAGTAAAGAAAGATCTATACTTCTCCTTATAAAAACATTTTAAACTTAGGAATTTAACTAAATAAGTTAGTTTAAACTAAAATCAGAGCTTGGAATTTTGTTTTGAAGGTTGACAGTGAATATAGATACTGTACATTCAAATTAACAGTAAAAAGGAATCAATGTGCAAGAAAAAAAATTCGAACATTATAATTTGTTGATCTGATTATATATATTGAATAAACATTCAAAAAAAAGGATTTTTAAAGCAAGAATGATAATTTTTAGTTTAGAAATGTAAGAGCAATTTACAGATGAACAAAAATTACATTTTCACAAAATTCTGTTGATTTAACAAATATTAGATGTTGAAATTCGTTGTGAAGCTAGATTGTTGATTCAGGAATATAGGAAAAATGTTAGAAAAAATTTCGAATGCAAGAATTTTTGGGACGAAACGAAAATAGGTTTTGGATTCAAGTTTTCTATGGTTTGTAGATTGGTGGATTTCATCACCGTGGGTCGACCGAGTGCGAAGCGGTTCTGGGTGATGGAAGAGGAAGTGTCGAGGGGTTGGTGGCCGGAGTTGTGTAGCCATTGGTGGTCGAAGTCTCGTCAACGCCGTGATTTCCAGGTTTTGGGTGGAAGTGTCGTGGTTGTTCCAAGTTTCAAGTTCGAGCTCGAATTTGATTTTTGAAGGTTAGACGAAGATCAAGTGGTTGGGAATCGGTTAGTGGGTGGTAGTCGACATGTTCGTGGATGAGGCGACGACTGGTGATGAGCGATGGCTCCGTGCACGTGCACGGAGCATTGGTCTGATGATCTGGAGATTATGGTTGTTTGTTGGGGATGAAGCAAGGTTTGACGCGTGATTTTCTCGAGTATTTTGAGTGGTTACCCAAAGCGGTTAGGTGTTGTACTCGAAGTAAAACAGGGGAGGCTCGGGTAGAATTTTGTTCAGGATTCAACCTGTACCAGTTTAACAGTTTTAAAGAATTTTTTTTTGTTTTAAATTAAAATCAAAGTTAAACTGAGTCTATAAAATTCAAGTCATTGAATCTTAGTTTGGAATATATAAAGTTTTAAAATTAAACTTTTTTTTCTTTTCTTCTACCTTTAAAGTACCTAAAGGGAAAAGGATTAAATTTAAATGGAAGATGAAATTTGTAAAGAAGCATGTAAACAAATCGAATCAAGTTTGAAACCTGGGATTTAAATCTAAATTTTGGGAATTCCAGATTTTGGAATAAAAGGAAGTTCTATAAATTTAGGTGATAAATAAGTGAAAATATTAAGGTCTACTTTAATCTGTAAATGTAAAGAGACTTTGATTTAAACTTCTAAATTTCTTTTATAATTAAATGTTACTTAACATGTAAATTTAAGGGTTTCAAAATTAGTTTTAAATTGTATTAAAGTTAAATTGGTATTCATTTTAAGTTTTGAAATTCAAAATGAAACTTAAGAAAAATATTTTCCAAACATATTATAAGTGATAATTAAATCACTAATAAGAATGAGTTTACTTCAAGTTAATGAAGATTAAGGGTTATATTCATTAACCATTAAGTTAATTAGAATGGATAATTGATGATTGGGATTAATTAAATTAGAAATTATAAGTGTAATAAATGATTAGAAAATAAATAATTGAAACTAAGAATTCATTTAGTTACAGGTAACACTTAATTAATTCGATAATTAGGATTAATTAATGAGTTATTAATGGTTAATCAATTTTAATTAATAATGATTAATGTAAGAAATTTCTTTAGCAAAGTAATTAAAGAAATTTTAATTGTTAATGAAGGTCATTAACTAAGATTAATCTAGTAATTAAAGGATAATCGATTCATTAATGAAGGATAATGGTTAATAATTAAAGGTCAATTAACTAATGAAAGTGATTAAGAAATAATTATTAATTATAGGTTAACTAATAAATGATAAAAGGGAAAATTTATTTCAGATAATTTGTAATTAACTTATGTTAATTAACCAGGATTAATGATTTATTCATAAGTAATATATCTGATTTAAATTAATCAGTTGATTAATAAATTTTACCTGTGGATGTTTGGATTGTATTGGATGTTAAATTGTTGATATTTCCTGATCTGTGATGCTTTGTGATATACTCTGATTTGTGTGTGACCTATAATGTAATTTATTATCTGTGATGCTTTGTGATATACTCTGATTTGTGTGTGACTTATAATGTAATTTATTATCTGTGATCTATGATCTGTGAATAAGGATAAGCGTTATAGTTATACTGCTTATCAACTATATTTCTGTATTTGAATCTGTGATGATTGGATGATGTTGCACTACTATGTGAAACCCCTGGACCACACCTTTACACACACAAATATGGATTTCACGAGGAAATCGGTTAAGTCACAGATGATTTAAATTTAATATTTTTTGAAATTGAAATTTTAATTTCAATTGATTTTGAAATTGGAAATTGGGGTTTAATATGAAAAGCTTTTGAAAGGAGTTTTAAAGATATTTTGAATATCTTGAAATTTAAATAATTCAATTTGAATTTAATTCAAAATAAGGAATTTAATTCTATGTTGAAAATTATGGTTTAAGAGTGTTATACAAGTTATAAATGTGTTTATATGGGCTTGAACCATTTTAAAATATTGTTTGGGAAATTTAAATTTAACTCAAGGACTTTAACTCGTATAAATGAATTAGATTTTCCGAAATGAAAACTATTTGTTTTCAAATAATAGAAGCTTTCATATAAGGAATGAATTTCCAATTTGTGTCAAAAGAATTTCAAGATTGAAATGAAAATGGTTTTCCGAGTTATGAATAAATCTTTGTGAAAGATTGTTGAACTTTGTTTTGAAATTGGAAAGGTGTACCTTTCGTATAAAAGGTCGAAATGGAATTGTTTTGAAAGCTATCAATTAAATCTTTGTTTAGAGATTTAATGAGTTAATCCAATTGAAATGGAAATTGATTTGGAAAATCTATGAATGGATCTTTGTGAAACTGAGTGAACTTTGTGAATTGAATCTTTTTGTGTAAAAGATTAAAATGGTAATGTGTTTAAACCATTTGAAAGAGAAGTTTTGGGTAATAAGTTGTGACTTAACTGAAATCCCAATATCCATATGTTTTTAAATATTGCGCTCATTATTCGGTTTAGCCGGGAGAGGACTTTGTGTCATATAACCCATTCTGAATAATGATACGACGTTATGGATAGCATTTGAAGACCGGTGGTGAAGACCGGATATTTTCGAAAACGAAAGGACAACTCGTCGAATGTCTCTGCATCGACTGGTCCTCGGTATAGAGATTTTAGCACCCTTTGTGATGGGAAGTCCGGACGTGAATAGAAATTATCCAGATTTGCAAGGGCTTCTTTAGAAGTGCCTTCGGTTCTTTTTGAACCCGGAACAGACTTGTATGGTTGTATGTCTGACACTACACTTTGAGATATAAAGCTGATTTCTTTCAAATACATTTCTGTTTGGTGGCGGAGATTTATTCTCTTAGCTTAACACCCTTCTCTGAGATGTACGAGCTCAGAGGTTATGTAGTTGAAGGTTATCAGTGATATACTCCCAATTTGGTAGTGTGGCATGTTGAGTGCTGCTGTGTGTTGGTGATCATTTGTTGATCAAAGCATGGCTTTGTGAAAAAGCGTAGCTTTATGGACAAGACTTCATCGAGCCTCACAGACCGGTAATGGCCGAAATAGGAAAGATGTGGCAAGGTTTCAGGGGTAGCTCCCCTAGGGTATGTCCATTCCTTCTGGAAAAAGGTGGTATCATGGTATGGAGCCCAGATATTTACCTGTGTGGTTGCTCCAATCTCATTTACTGTGTGATTGTTGCTGTGTGATCGAGGCGCCTCGGATAAAGGTCGCAAACGACCGGGGGTGGAATATCTCAGGTTTACTACCCGGGAAGGGGGTAACCGGCCTTGTGTTGGCAGAGAGCCAGGTGGTTCTTGGGGCGTCCCTCCAGAGGCGTTCCCATGTGGCATAGGAAGTTCCTTAGCCTGACCATTTGTTGGAAAATCCAAAGAAACAATACGAGCCCTTTACGATTGCAGTTGTATAACCTGTCTCCTCAAGCAGCAGTTATAGCAGGCATAATATAATGGTACATATGCTGGCTAAGATTAATATTGTATTTTCGAAATGATTTTGTACATTATGCACTAGTAATAATATCAAAAAGAGTTCTTTTGTGTAGTAAGCATGTTTGACTATCATAAGGAGAAATCTCCTCCAAGTCTGCGATTGCATTGTGTGTGTGGCGGGAGGCCTTATGGTAGTTTCATTTTCCAAAAGCATTACGGGTTTCAATGTTTAAAATTCTTTTGTTGTTTGTTTTAAAGATAAACTGTTTTTGTTACTCACACCAGTCCCATGACTGACTCGGAGTTTATTGTTCCCTTCCTAAACTCTGGGTGCCCACAATTTTCCACACGGGCAGTCTAGAGTTGGGTTTTTCATATAGTCAGGTTTAGTAGATTATCTGGAGCTAGTTCATTTCTTGGAGTTCACGCATGACCGACCTTGCTTCTCTTTGTGGTTCGAGCTAATGTTGGAGTTGTTGGACTCATTCTCTTTTGAGGATCATTTGGAGTTATCACATCTGTTTTCCGCTGTACCATTATTTATCTCTGATATTGTTGTATCATATTGATATCATTGTTGTATATCATTCTGGATATTGTATTCATTAGAGTTGTATATGATATCATCTATTTCTTTATTCCGCTGTGTTGTTATACTTAATGGTGTTATAAGCTCCGGAGATCCAGATTCGGCGTTTGAATCTGCGGCATTTTGAGTACAAGTGAAGTACGGGAGCCGATTTTCGAAGGCCGAGTTCAGGATCTTCACAATTTGTAACTTGGACATCTACCTATGATTGATTGTATGTTATGTGTGAATCTCTTACATATCTGATGTTAGGCAATAGCCATGATGTAACTTGGATAAGTAAACCCAAATTTACCGATCCATTGTAGTCATTAAGCCTCCGTTTGGTTTTGGAAAGTTAATATTTCATTTTATTTTAAAATGGTCTTCAAGGTTATTCTATTTTGAACAAGATATTTGAAGAATGATTTAACAATTGTTTTGAATATTATATAAAGAAGTTTATGAATAATTTTGGGGTATTCATAAAAGGAGTTTTAGAAATAGTTTTGAATGTTTATAAAAAGATTTGCTAAATGGGTTTGATGTCTATAAAGGGAAGTTTTATACAAGGTCTGAAAGTTTATAAAGAAGTTTATATAACCAGGTTTGAATATTTATAAAGAGTCTCATAAATGAGTATGGAAGTTGATAAATGTTTTGTAAACGGATTTGGGTTAAAGCAAAAAGGATTTCATGGGTAAGGGAAATTTATAAAAGGATTTATTGAAGATAATTACAACAGGAATTCGAGGTTTGGGTTTCTCGAGATTCACCTTTTAAAAAATGGTGGTATGGAACATCCGTTCCACACTTAACACCAAAGGAATAGTGCTTAGAGTTATCCTTTTCTCCAATTTAAATCATGTAGTTAAATCCATTTAGAGATTTGGTAATGGGAAATCTTATAGATGTTTTGTGAATATACTTATGTCAGAAAGATAAGTATATGAATGTTTTCGAAAGAGATTTATTAAACAAAGATATGTTTTGAGGTTTAGTGGTTGCTATGGAAAAATAAATCTCAAATGGAATTAGTTGTTGTTTGTTTATTTGATAGTTAAATAATTGACTATCAAGTTTGACCTAATTTGTATTGGGAAGTATGAATGTAAATTCGAGTTCCCCGGTGAGGACTCGAAAACTTACTTCCAAAAGAACCAAGAACGAGTCAACCAAAAATTATCGGTTGTTGATACGGAGAGACCGGGATTGGATCTATATCCGAAAACCTCTTTGAACCAATATGTACGTTCGAGTGGAAGGCATCTTGAAGATGATAGAAGACCAAGCTCTTTGAAGTGCAAGGCTACTGCTACTAATCTCGAGGGTGATTCCAAAATGGATGTAGTAGAGTTAGTGCCTTCGGTTTTGTTCAGACCCAGAATGAACTTGTATGGATGAATGCTGGCATTGCATTGACGCCTAGAGGGCAGTGTTAGCATTCCAAGATGGATTGCTATTCAGAAAGGTAAAACGTAGCCTCAAGCCTTATCTACTGGGAATGACTAAAACAGGGGATATGCAGTAGGGCTATGTGGGTCGCACCCATTAGGGTATATCATCACCCTTCTAGATATATACACAATCATCAATGAATTCATGTACGTGGGAGCGCTCGGTTAAAGGTTGCAAAGAAACCGGAGTAATGATATATTCGATGCTATCCAACAAGGGGTAGGCCGGTTCTGTGTTGGCAGGGGTCGTTAGGTACGACCTCGATATATTTTTCTAGAGGTGTACTATGGTGGGCGGTACCCCAGTAGCCCAGTCATTAGTTGGAATCCACTCTCCAATACATGTCTTACGTTTTTGATTGTAGAGCCTAGTATGTTGGAATGTGAGATCCAAGCATTTCAGCTATTTTATCTATTTACTTTAAACCTAGACACTATGATAATACCACTGGATTTTGATATAAAATGTTTTGGTTATCGTAAGGTAAAAACCTGTCCGTTTTTATGTGTAGTGTGATCTTACGAGATACCCTTCGTTTGAAAAGTTTCAAATGTAGAAATCAGTTCGGTTGTTACTTATTATCGAGTTTTACTCATGCTGGTTTACCAGACTGACCCGAGCGTTATTCCATGTAATGCTCGGATCAAACCGAGCATGTTTTCTTAGGTTTAGCTGGATACTTTGGAGTTGGAGAGGAGCTGGGTGGTCAAGACGTATTCACGTATTTTTTTCTTTCGCTGTATTATAGAGTCTATATGTTTGTCAATGAAAGAACGGGTTTCAATAACTGCCCAAATTTAGGATAAGTCTGGTGTACTCTGATGTTGTATATATGAATAAAGATGTTTCCTTTTTGTAAAGATCACTGTTGTATTATATATTATTCGCTGCGTTGTGAGATTCTATGTTGTTTAGTTTTCTTCTATCTTCAACCATCTTCTTTCACCCTAACAAATCGGTATTTTCGGCACTTGAATTTTTGCCATTTGATATAGTGGACGTATTAGTGTCGATTTGCGAGGGTCAAAAAATCTGGTTCGTTACAGGTATTTGATTAATTAAGTGTAGAACACTTAAAAAGGTCAGATAAATGGACGGAGGGTAATTAATGCAAATAAATTCGGCCATAAAAACAGAAGGAATAAAATATAATATTTTAATGAAGGGATTTTATATTAAGGGAAAGGATTTGATAAGATTAGGTAAGGAGGGATAATAGCCCAAGTCCAAATTATTAACTCTTATACCCTAAACCATACCATTCCTTAATTCATATTTAATTTCGTTAAAATAAAAGAAAGAAGCAAACTAGGGCCGACCACCATTTTCTATGGAGAGGAAGAGAGGAAAGCTAAACAAAAGATTCAAGCTTCATTTTTAAAGAGTAAATGATATTTCTAAGCAGGTTTACAAACATAGGTGAGTATTTATTTTCCTCCCAAATCTGCTTAGGTTTGGATTTTGATGTGCATTAATGATTTGAATTACAATAAACATGTTTTGATGATAATATAATGAATCTATGCATGTTTGGGTATCAAATGATATCGCTTTGATATGTTTTGAGTAAAATACGAATTAATATTCTCCAAATTATTTGAAATTTTAACATGGTGTTTGTAAAATTAAAATAGAGATGGGTCCAAATTTTCATTATTTTGAATGAGAAAATGATTTATTATGATTTTCTAAGTTGGAAAGGAGCAGTTTTGACTGTAAATTAATATTTAATAATATTGAAAGTTAATGTTTTGATCTGAAATTTTTATTGAAGGCAAAAATGGCATTTTTGAATTTCTATGAATTTTGGGAATTTTATTGTGATTTCTCAAATTGTAATGAATTAAATGGTAAGGGAGAAAATACTTTAATTAATAAAATAATCAAGGAAAGTAATTAATTAAAGCCAAATTAAAGGAATGAAATTCGGCTATCTTCAGCAATAAGAAGTAAGGAATAAAAAATGAAAAGTGTAAGGAATTATGTAAAAAATAGTTATATTATTAAGAAAAAAATCATTTTTCCACTCAATATGGATTTACCATTTTTATACATGTGGTAGCATATAAGTTTACATATGCAATACTACATAAGCTTATACATGCGATAGACCTAAATTGATACATGCGATTGGTTTAAGTTGATACATGCGATAACTTTAAATTGAACCATGTAATAACATATAAGTTGATACATGTGATAATATATAAGTTCATACATGCGATAGCTTTAAGTTGATACATGTGACAACTATAAGTTTATACATGTGATAGGTTTGAGTTGATACATTGATAGGTTTGAGTTGATAAATGCGATAACATCTAAGTTGATACATGTGATAGCCTTATAAGTTAGACTTGTGATTAGCTGCCTTCAAAGTGTGATGGCACATAAGTTAGGAGTGCAATAGCAATAGTTGAACATGCGATAAGTATTAGAGTTAAGTATGCAATAGCCTCAAATTTGTGCTTGCAATAGTTACAATTTATACATGGGATAGCTTTAAATATATACATGCGATAGCCCCAATAATCTATACTTGCAATAGCTATAGACATTCGATAGCTAGGTATGATTTAGCATGGATTTAGATGGCCAATAACTATGTATGTGATAGCAAATTGTACTACACCAATTATAAAAATATGTGAATTTTTGGGTAACATTTTGGAAGTCGGTTTCTATGATGTTTAACTTGAATTTCTTAGCGAACAAATTATGTAAGAAAATAATAATTTAAAATGTAATAACTCATTAAAATGAGGAAAAAGTGTTAAGCTTGGTGAAGCTAAGAAAGATAAGTGTATAATTTAAAAGGAAAGATAAAAATGCTTTATCTAAAGAATTGAAAGACTTTGATTTAACATTAATATTTGAAAGGGTACATAACTAATGATTGAACAAAATTGATTGAACCTAAGATATGAAGATATACCAACTTGTGGAGTTATTGAATGGCAAGGGGTTAAGGCTTAGGGAAGTCTATATTCAATGGTATATGATAGGGTGCCAAGATTTATGAAGTTTACTGGGTTCAATTCAGAATTTTTAACTCTAGTGTGAGTAATAACATCAAAATGGATGTATATTAATGAATGAATCGGGAACATGAAATGAAAGTTTTTCTTGCACTGGGAAGGGCTACTAATGCTTAGTAAGGATGCTTGCTAAAATGTATTCAGTTGCTTACATTCAACCTCTTAGAAAAGTCAGGATGGCTCCCATGGTGAAATAAATGGTCATTCATCGGTGATGTTATTTGAGAAAAGGATAAATTAGTAATAAAAAGACATAGGGAGGTAATCACTAAATAAAGTTAAGGATAACTCTAGGATTAAAATATACATAAGAGTTTAGGTGATGCATGTGGATGTGTATGATGATTATATGACATGGTTCATAAAATGTTGACAAACATAGAGTATACTTAAACTGAAATTGATAAATGGATGACATGGCTCATAAATGAATAATGAGTATAGGGATACTTATGTTTGAAATGATGCTTATATGTATGCTCACGACATGTTGATTTTATTATATGGTATGATGCAATTGCTCTTGTTGATTATATAGGAAAACCCACCATGTTACGCGATGGGGTCTCACTATATGCTGCAATTAGGGAAATATATTACGCATATCGAGCATTATATTTGACCTGTGTTTTTATTATTATTTTCCCCATAAAATCATGGGTACTCATTCGAGTAGGTTAAGTTTATGCTTTAGCTGGTTTTCTTGGAGATAAATAATGATTCCAAAGATGAAGTCAAAGGCTTAGCTAAAAATAAAGTTTTATTTTCAAATTCCGCTTTTATAAAATCGGGTTATATAACTGATTAAGTAGTAACGACCCGGAATTTTGGTCGATAAATTTGGAACATTTAATTAAATTTAAATGTTGAATGGGAATTATAATTTGATCTTGAATAAGAAGATTTTGGTCAAACTAATAAAATTTGTTAAAATTTCAAATACGACAATTTAATTGGATTTGGATAAATAATAATTTAATATTCGAGATTGGGATAATTTGTGTATTTGGATGTAAATAGCTATGGAAATAATTTCTAAAATTTATTTTAAGTCTATTTGAATTTGAATAATGTTGTTGGATTTTTGGATGGAATAAAAGGTCGATAAGTTAAATTTGGAATTTTATATTAATTTAATAATGGAATTTAATATTATAATAATGCAAATAATCGGATTTTGAATTAAAATAAATCATAATGATTTCAAATGTGAATATAACTTCTATTTGATTTATAATTAAGTTAGTAAAGTTTTAAAAGTGAGATTTTAAATGATTTCGATGATTTTAGAAATCGTTCGAATTAATCGACGAGTTAAAATAGCCTTTCGGGGCACAGTCTCGGAATTCGACGAGACCAGTTCCATTGGATCCGTAATAGTTAATTATTATCGGATTTCAATTTTCGTAGCAATCGGAGTTGACGTTTGACCGTGGCAGCTCAGAACGCATAGAAATTATTTTAATCGATTTAATTCAAAATTGATCATTTATTTCTGTAACTCGCGTATATGATCGAATTAGCCTCCGAAACACGTTCCATTGTGTTCAGAATGCGGGTAAAACCTTATGAACGCCAGGCGGCACGTGTTGTTTGGAGTTCGTTCGAATTAGCAGTTGAAATTGAGAATATTAATATTAAAATAATAGAATACGTATATATATACACGTTGCTCAGTGAAACCCTAGGAGCTTAAACGCAGCCGCCACCTATGTTTTAATGGCCGAAATACATCAACGTTCATCTCCAATTTTTGATCAATCCATCGATTTCCAATGAAAGCCTCCAACTGCAAAATCAAAGAGCTCGGTGAGCTCTATAAATCGACCGGCTATGATCGGGTATTGATGAGGGAATCGTCGACAATCGCTTGACGAAGTGGGCCCATTCGTTCGCGTTTTTCAAAGGCAGGAAGTGACCGAGCCTCGTCATTTTTGGGCCAATGGTGGAGGACGGGAAGGCCTTCGTTGTAGTGGGTCTCGATCGCCGTAGATATAATCGATGAGGGGGCGGCGTTCTTATGTTAGGGGCGACGATGGGTTTCTTGGTTCGTGAAGGGGCTGAAGTGAACGGGAGGGAAGAAGGAGAAATGGGCGGATATTGATTTGTCAATTCGAAATTCACGGCTGTGATGGGTTTTTGGGTATTTAATTAAACGAAAATAAATTTAATTGTATTAATTTATACTCAAACGTTTAAAAATCTATAACGTTTGCATACGTTGTCAGAATTCGATGAAACTGGTGGCGCCGGAATCGCAGCGACGCGATCTACGCAGAAATGCAGATCTGGGATCGTTTGGAGCAAGTAAGAATTTTAAATTAAATTAAACGGGCTCGATTTAATTTAAAATTTGAAACGCCGAATTCAAGGTGAGTTAATCTCACTCACATCTGGAATGCTAATTCATTTAAATAGTGGATATTTAAATGGTTGATTGATTGGTTGAATGTGATGATTATTACCATATTGGATGGATATTTGCTATTGTGCTAACATCTGTGGATGTAGGGAAACAGGTTGGAGGGATCCAACTGGATTCCTCACAATATAGAAATTATATTCATACTCTGTGATATATTTCATTTATATCATGTGATAGACTGATTTGGAATTTTGTTATGCTGTGATTATAATCTGGTATTCTAAAATATCAATAAAATGAATTGGGATTAAAAGGGAAATGAAAGGAATTTTCAAGTAATGAATTTAAGGAGATTAAATTCGGGAAATTGGTTTGAAATTTGTAAGAGTTTTTGAAACTGTGGTTTAAAGAGGGAAAATAAGAAGTGCGAATTTATAAACCGGGTTTATAAATGAATTGGGATATTTATCGGGGGATAAATTTAAAAGTATAGATTTTCCGGTGGGATTTTCTATAAGAAGTGCAAATTGTCTTAAAGAAAAAGTGGAATCACTTTTAAGGTGGAAAGTGTATTTTCTTTTCTAGAAAATGTAGTAAGCTTTCGAAGAAAAGCTTTCAAAGTGTAAAATAGAAGTTTAAAAATATGGTTTGGAAATGGTTTAGACAAATTATTATTTTTAATTATTTTAAGAGAAAGGTAAATATTTATTTAAGAAATTTTGGCATTTAAATTTCTGAAGGGTAAATTAGTATTATGTTTCTAAGGAACTTTAACATAGATATTTGATATAATAACATTATATTAAATGGAGATTTTTTATTTAAGTTACTCAGGGAACTTTTATAGATTTTCAAAAGTATATTTTGAATAAAGGATTTAGTAACTTATTTTAAATAATTCAAGTATATATTTTGGAAGTGATTTTCCAGGAATGGAAAATGTGTTGAAAATAAATAAAGGTGTTTATTTTTAAAGTGTTGGGAGAAATTTACGGAATTTAAACGTAAATTTGAATTGAGATAAATCCAGTAGGATTTATAAAAGAATTCTTTGGTTTATTCTGAAATGGGAGTGTATTTCTCCGAAAAGCCAAGTACGTTTTTAAAGCAGATTTTTGAGCAGAAGCTAGAAGTTTAAATTTGTTTTTAAAAGAATGTTTTAGGAAATTATTTGAGTTGTGAAAATTTAAAAAAAAAAGTAAATATTTACTAAATTAGTTATAATAGTAATTATTTTAAAGGGCAAATTGGTATTATATTTAAAAAAAAGAATATTATTAATATTGATATTCTATAAAATAGATTTATTTAAAGATAGTTTGGTTAAAGTTTTATTTGAAACTTATATAGAAGTTTGTAACTCTTATTTTAAAATTTAGTTTGACTTAACTTTTATTTTAAAATTAGTTTTATATTTTATAAAATAGTTTTGCCTTAAATATTCTTAAAGTATATATCATTGAATAAAGTATTAAAGTAGTTTTAATTTAAATGTTTTGTTTAAAGTATATTTTGTAATATAGTGTTTTAAATTATTTTAAAAATCTAAAGTGTTTTTACTTGGTGATTTCAGTGGAAATAGAAAATATTTGGAAAATTTATTCCATGAGAGAACGGTTTGAAACTGTTTCAAAAAGGGTTTGAAAGTGGAAATATATCTTGCGAAGATATTTGTGAGGTAAATAAATAATTTAGGAAAATTATTTATTGTTTGATGGATGTTTGTGAATGTTAATTGATAGTAAAATAACCGACTATCAATATTGGCCAATGCGCTGATCGTTTCGAAGAGACCGGGATCGAGATTAATTTCTCGAAAACCACTTCGATCCGTTTTGTACGTTTTCGTGGAAAAACGAGTTCGGAGTCGAAGATGGAGCCGTGAAGTGCAAGGGCTAGTCGCTACTAATCCCGAGGGTGATTCCAAAATGGATGTAGTAGGAGTAGTGCCTTCGGTTCCGTTTGAACCTGGGACGGACTTGTATGGATGAATGCTTTCGGAACATCGTCAGGTGGATGATGGGCATTCTAAGTGATATGGTCTATAAAGGTAACGCTTAGCCTCAAGTCCCATCAACCGGGAATGACTGAAAATCAGGGGTTATGCAGCAAGTCTATGTGGGTAGCGCCCATTAGAGTGAGACCATCCCTGTCTAGATGTCCCTTTTTATTTCGGCTGTGTGGCAGTTGGTCGCGCCAACCGTGGGGTGATCTTACTCGGAATTACCCTTAGGTAGTTCCGGTCTTGTGTTGCAGGGTATTGGGCGTGGTCCTCGGTATGCTGATCTAGACCAGGTACTGTGACAGGTGGTACCCCAGTGCCTAGTCATTAGTTGGAAATCCATTCTCCCTACGTGCCTTTATGGGTTTTGTTTTGTAGAACCCACTTTGTGGCTTGTATGCTGAAATTTAATCATGTAACAATTTCAGCTATTTGAATAAGTATTTGTATATAGACGCTATTATAATACCAAAGGATTTGATAAGAAAGTGTTTTGGTTATCGTAAGGTAAAAACCCGACATGTTTATTTGTGGCGTGGTCTTACGAGATGCTTTTGATTTCAAAGGATTTTTGAAAACTTTAATAATCAGTTTGGATGTATTTCTCTCACGCTGGTATTCCAGACTGACTCGGGTGTTATTTTATTATAATGCTCGGGTCAGACCGAGTATTATAGATACAGGATAGGATGCTGTGAAGCTTAGGAGACGAGCTGGATGGCGAGACGTATCACTCGTACTTGATGTATATTCCGCTGTGTTGTGTGTACTGTGTGTTCAGTTTTGTGAGGACATGTTGTGATTACTGTCCAGTTGTGTGTTATATGTACTCTGATGATGTAAAATATAAACAGATTTGTTTTGTGTAAAGATTAGTTATTCTCTATTATATTTTATTCCGCTGCGATGGTTAGATTCTGATGTTGTTTAGTTCCTTCTTTCCTCTATCTTCTTTCTTTTCCTCAACAATCTGTCTTTTCCGGCACTAGATCGTCGACATATTATACAGTGGTGTATTTTGTGTCGATTTTCGAGAGTCGTGAAGGGCGGGTCGTCACACGTGGTATCAGAGCTTAGGTTAGCGATAACCTAGGCTTTGGTGGGGAAAATTGCTCATTGGAAATAGAGTCAGTAGTACTCTATAATGAGTTGAGTGTAATAATAGATATGAGAGCGTATTTGTTAGAGAATATAAAAATTGTTTTTATACTGTGTTGACTTATCGGTTGAGTGTTTATGAATTCTGGTCGATACGGGAAGTACAACCGTAATCGATAGGGGTTTCTAAACACTTAAACAAGATAAACCAACATAGTATTGTTTTTAAAGTGGGTAAATGAAATAATTTTACCCAAAATTTTATTTTGATGTAAAAGAAATAAATTTCTGAAATTATTATATATATTTGGATGTTTGATTGTTAATACTATAATCAAATAAGAATCTAAAATTTGGAATGGTTTATAACCAAATAAAAATTCTATAAGTGGGACTTATCCAATAGAAGTATAACTAAAATTTGATTTAAACCAGAATTTAAATCCTGGAAATTTTGAAAAGTGTTTTAAATGAATTCAAACAAAAAGGTTTGGGATTTAAAACCTTGGGAATGTTTGAAATGTTTGAAAAGTGTTTTAGGGCAACAATGGAGTATTATTTGGAAAATATTTTTGAGTGGAAATTGTTTTGAAAATGAATTTGTGGAAGTAAAGAAGCACAGAACTCACTTCAGTCGCTAGGAAATAATCCTGATGATGATGGCCACATCATCAGAATTCATTTTCGAGTTTCTAAAGTGATGGATTGCTTCCGTAGTGATTGGTTATGATATTTGTTTGGACTTGTTGGGTATACAGGTTGTTTTAGAAATATCAAAAAGGGAAATTTATTTTGGTAAAACCAAGTGTTTTGGAATCCGGAGATTTGATTCGATATACCAAGTGGGTATGTGTTGATTTTTATTTCAAATTGGTTTTGAAATTAATCCGGGCAATGGGATTCTGGAAATTTTATTTAAGTAATGTGAAAGGTTAAGATGAATCAATTATTGAGCTTATAAAGTGAAGTTGATCTAATAAGATATATTCGGATTTAACTCCGAATAAGTTAAATATAAAATTGAATTTGGAATTGATTTGATTTGGATAAAGTGAAGTGTAAAATGATTATAATTGTGGATTATAATTGTGTAATGGAATTTATACCCTTAAGCTATTAAGTGATATATATATATATAATTTGGAATTGTGATTATAAGGTGAAAATGACTCCAACAAGCAATATAACCTTTTAAGTGAATAAGTTGGTAAACTTATAAATAGAGAAATGAATTGCAAAACCAAAATAAAATGGTTGGTATTTTATGGAAAATCCAAATTTAAATCCCAAAATGGAATGTAAAATGAGATAAGGCAGAGAAGAATATAGAATGTGAATGGACTTAAGTTAGTGAATAAGTTTTGAACTTATATATGGAGAAATAAAATGGGAACGAATTGAATGAATTCAATTCTTATTTAAAATAGTGAAGGAAATGGTAAGAATTTAAGTTAGCTAAATAAAATTTGGTTGAACTTGAATTAAATTAGAAAGAATTGAATGGAGAGAAAATTTTAATTAAGTTGAAAATGATATTGAATGAATTAAATTTTCACTCAACTGAATTCAAAGGAATTATATGAAGATGAATTTAGCGTAAGCTAAATTTAAATAATAAAGGGTAATGGGATGAATAAAATTTTGGTAGCTTGTTAAAAATTTGAAAAGCAAAATAAATCCAGTATTGGATATAGAATACTTGGAAATGACCATGTTATTAATAAAATAAATTCAGGAATGAATTTAGAAGGTAAATTAGAATTTAAATGGATTAAGTGAGTAAACTAATTGAATTAAAATTAGAAAATGAATTGGCATTTGATTGGATAAGAATCAAATTTAAATGGAAATAGATTTAATGCAAAAAGAAATGGAATTACTATGGAATTGAAATAACTTAAGTAAATTATGAAGTGCTTGTTGTCGAGCTTCATGAAATGGTTTTAAATGAAATTTGTTTTGATAATAAAATTTAAATGCAAGCAAAAGGATTTTAATTAATGATTGTGATGAAATAAGAATGTATGAGTTGTAAATAATCCAGAATGGAATGATATTAATATAAACTTAAGTTTAGATGATGAACTTGAAGTGAGAGTAGGAATTTAATT
The DNA here is from genome assembly GCA_030737815.1 of Allium fistulosum. Taxonomy (NCBI): domain Eukaryota; kingdom Viridiplantae; phylum Streptophyta; class Magnoliopsida; order Asparagales; family Amaryllidaceae; genus Allium; species Allium fistulosum. The sequence continues at coordinate 909,565,520 of CM060903.1, forward strand.
TAATAATGGAATTAAAATGAGGATGTTTGGGTTATGAATAATTCCGAATGAAATAAATTTATATAGATTTAAGTTGGAATTAATTTTAGTGGAAATTAGGGAGGCATCCCTATCATACTTTCATATTATAAAGCGGGTCCCTGTCAAAGTTTCATTGTAAAGCGGGTCCCTGTTTTCTGGAAACGAAAAAAAATTATTGCTGAAATGTCAGCAACTTTTATAAATAAGTGCTGATATTTAAGCAACTATCTGTGTAAAAGTTTTATTGTAAAAACAAAGAAAAATTATTACTGAAATGTCAGCAACTTTTATAAATAAGTGCTGATATTTTAGCAACTTTCATAAACTGTGTTCACAGTGTACATAAATGTTGCTGAAATATCAGCAACTTTTATAAATAAGTGTTGATATTTCAGCAAATTTCATACACTATGTTCAGAGTGTACAGAAATGTTGCGGAAATGTCAGCAACTTTTATGAAATGTTGCATCATGCTCTGCAATAATCGTGAATAAAAAACAGGGACCTAATTTACACTGAAATTTAGTGAAGGACTTTTCGTGAATTTTGAAACTTAATAAGGACCTGTGCCAAAAGTACCCTTAATTTTAACGGTTATAAGCTTAAGTAATGGTTACTTGTTTGAATAACAACGAACTTGCATAGAAATTAGTCGTTTTGTCGTAAACGACAGTGAATGAACTAAAAGAAGTAAATGAAATTGGTTTTTGAATCATTTGGAATGAATTGGAATCTTATTAATGGAATTTATATATATATGTATATATATATATATATGTATATATGCAAATGAATCAAATAGCAAATAAAATTTGATTGTGAATCAATTTGGGATTGAATTGAAGTAAATTGATGTAAGCAAGGCATATGTTAGTCATATTGAAGTGAATATGAATTGAGATTAGAAAACTTGAATGTAAATCATTCGAGTGGAATAAAATGAAATTTGAATTTGTAAAAGAACTTAAAATAGTATTGAAACTTGTGATTGTTTATAAAATGTGGTTTACATGTAAAATTATGTAAATTTGTTGTGTAGGCTATGAAATTGATATGTCTAGCTAAGATAAAATGTATGGAATGTTGTTAAAAATCTTATATTCTTGAAACTGATGTGTTTGTTTGAGAAAGTACAGGTGCGGGAGGCAATCGATTGAGTTAGAGCGCGTAAATGCATAATTAATTAGCTGCTTGCTTTTAAAATGCTAATCTAAGGTACGCCTACGTAATAAAAATAGGAAATATGAACTGTTTTTGTTTTTCCGACCGTGTGGGTCGATGTATACATATTTATATCTATTGTGATATTGTAAAAGGCTCTCCGTACAAAGGAGACGCTGTCAAATTTTTTCAAAAATTTTGGGAGTTAGAAAATTTTTGGAAATTTTGAAAATTTTGGTTAACTAGGAAAGTTGTTTTGGAATAATGTTGAAACAAAGTTTTTGAGTTAGAAATAAAAGCAAATGGTTTTGGATTGAACTAAAAAGGTTTTGGGAAGTGAATGTAAGTTATAATTGAGTGGGTTTTTGATAAGTTATTGAGTTTAGTAGCATTTTCCTACCTTAGCAAATTTCGAGGACGAAATTTTTATAAGGGGGGAGGAATGTAACGACCCGGAATTTTGGTCGTTAAATTTGGAACATTTAATTCAATTTAAATGTTGAATGGGAATTATAATTTGATCTTGAATAAGAAGATTTTGGTCAAATTAATAAAATTTGTTAAAATTTCAAATACGATGATTTAATTGGATTTAGATAAATAATAATTTAATATTCGAGATTGGGATAATTTGTGTAATTGGGTGAACTTGTTGCCCCGGAAATCAAGTATCTCTACTCAGAGGATTGTGATTCTGGAGGGTGTACCTCGTAGCCTTGAAACCGAGGGTTGTAATTGTTGAATTGCTTTTGAAAGGAAATCCGTACTTAGTTGTGCGAGACTGGATGTAGGGTAACTCCGAACCAGTATAAAATCCGGTGTGTTCTTTCCTTTACTGCATTTACTTTATTTCTGCATCTGTGATTATATCTGTGTCTGAATATTGCATACATTTGTGTACAAATCAACAATAACTCAAAAAGATTTAGTAATTTCTTAAAAACACTATTCACCCCCTCTAGTGTTTATTCTAGCATTAAGATCCGTAATCCGCATTACTCACACACATATGGTTCTAAACAAACAATTGCCCACACAAAACAAATTCTACATCAGTGCACCTTAACCGAATGGGTCAACCATACAGGAAGATGTAACTAATAGGCAGCATCTCACTCTAACCTATCAACCTCTTTCGAAATGAAAGAGTGCGTAGCCCCAAAATCAAGCATAACTCTAATTGAAATACTAAAAATAGAAATCAAATCCCTAAGCACTACACCCTTCCTCTTTTTCTCAGCATTTTGTCCAACTGATGGTCCTTCCAAAGAATACGTTTTGTCTATCGCATCTTTGGAAGATCTCTCTTCTTATGGCTAGGCTTGTCATAGTTGAATCACTTGGTCTTTCCCTTATTACTCAAGTGGGTGCACTTGGTCAAATAGTGACCCTTCTGTCCATAATTAAAGCAAACAACATCTCAGCTTCTATGCTCCTCCTTTTAAAATCTTTCCTCCCTCTTGGTTCTTATTCCCCTTTCAATATGGGTTGACCTCTTCTTCAGCCCCACCTTAGGCCTAACATTACCTTTTTTTCTTGATACAAGTAGTCATACCTACTCACCATTTCCACTACCATCTCAAATGAAGACAATAAATGCATCATTACTTTATGATTCAGCACTTTCTTAGAACCTTTAATGAATTTCTCATTCTTCTTTGGCGGAGTCATGATATGCTCCCCTCCATACATTGACAGAGCATTAAAGCACTGCATATGCTCTATCAAAGTCACCTCTCCTTACTTCAGGTCCATAAATTATTGGCACAAAGCACTTTTCTGTGATTTAGGAATATACAGAGCCTTGAATCACTCCTTGAATTATTCGTGAATAACCTCTTCCTCTAGAATTTCAACGGTTAATGCCTCCCACTAGTCCAAAGCATCTTCTTATTGAAGCTGATGAGAAGACAACCATCTTTTCTTAGCATCACCATATCCCATGTCTCTAAAGAAACACTCACACACCTTCAACCAATTCAGCACCTCCAAAGCAGGTTCCTTTCCAGTAAAACATTTCTATAATCTTATAGTCTTAGATCATCTGGGAAAAGTCTCCTCCCTTATCCATTGGTCTTAGCTCGGTAATTTCCGATAGTTATTGCTTTATCATTTTTAGCTTATACTAGTAGCAAAGAGCAATATTCATATCCATTTCTCTAGCTGTCGGGGACATGCATTTGAGCAACAATCTCAATATCAACATTTGGGATCGTCTCCCCTCCTTAGTCGTTAGTCTGCATACTTGTTGTTCCCTTACTAGCATCCCTAACACTTCCTAACATCATACATCCGCATCGAGTCTCCATTTTTACTTTCTGCTTAAGCAAGTGCTCGTAAGAAACAGAAGTAACGAGTGTGAAAGCAATAGTACATGGATAGATATATCCAAACACACACATGGATATATATATATATATATGAAAATACAAGTATGCTATATTATATAGTGTATACCCTTTCCCGAGATGTACATTTGCTACTATCTTGTTTCTACTTAGCTCTATTTACGTATGTGTCCCCTAACCTAAGTTTAATACCAAGTTGTAATATCCCCTATTTCGAGATCTGAAAACGAACGTCGATGATGATGCAGTCATCTATCAACATAAAAATTATTTTCAAGCGACAAAATGGTATCAATTTTTCCAACAAATAAACAAGGAAGTTAAATAATTTCTATTGCATAAAATTGTCTTTACATATTTGTTACTCAAATCGTACCTACACATGGGTTAATATAATAAAACCTAAATAATAGTGTCGTGATCGATATAAAGATGCCGATAAGAACACTTATGTGACGACCCGCCCTTCACGACTCTCGAAAATCGACACAAACTACACCACTGTATATTATGTCGATGATCTAGTGCCGGAAAAGACAGATTGTTGAGGAAAAGAAAGAAGATAGAGGAAAGAAGGAACTAAACAACATTAGAATCTAACCATCGCAGCGGAATAAAATATAATAGAGAATAACTAATCTTTACACAAAACAAATTTGTTTATATTTTACATCATCAGAGTACATATAACACACAACTGGACAGTAATCACAACATGTCCTCACAAAACTGAATACACAGTACACACAACACAGCGGAATATACATCAAGTACGAGGGATACGTCTCACCATCCAGCTCGTCTCCTAAGCTTCACAGCATCCTATCCTGTATCTATAATACTCGGTCTAACCCGAGCATTATAATAAAATAACACCCGAGTCAGTCTGGAATACCAGCGTGAGAGAAATACATCCAAACTGATTATTAAAGTTTTCAAAAATCCTTTGAAATCAAAAGCATCTCGTAAGACCACGCCACAAATAAACATGTTGGGTTTTTACCTTACGATAGCCAAAACACTTTCTTATCAAATCCTCTGGTATTATAATAGTGTCTATATACAAATACTTATTCAAATAGCTGAAATTGTTACATGATTAAATTCCAGCATACTAGCCACAAAGTCGGTTCTACAAAACAAAACCCATAAAGGCACGTAGGGAGAATGGATTTCCAACTAATGACTAGGCACTGGGGTACCACCTGTCACAGTACCTGGTCTAGATCAGCGTACCGAGGACCACACCCGATCCCCTGCAACACAAGACCGGAACTACCTAAGGGTAATTCCGAGTAAGATCACCCCACGGTTGGCGCGACCAACCGCCACACAGCCGAAATAAAAAGGGACATCTAGACAGGGATGATCTCACCCTAATGGGCGCTACCCACATAGCCTTGCTGCATAACCCCTGATTTTCAGTCATTCCCGGTTGATGAGGCTTGAGGCTAAGCGTTACCTTTATAGACCATATCACTTAGAATGCCCATCGTCCACCTGACGATGTTCCGAAAGTATTCATCCATACAAGTCCGTCCCGGGTTCGAACGGAACCGAAGGCACTACTCCTACTACATCCATTTTGGAATCACCCTCAGGATTAGTAGCAACTAGCCCTTGCACTTCAAGGCTCCATCTTCGACTCCGAACTCGTTTTTCCACGAAAACGTACAAACCAGATCGAAGTGGTTTTCGAGAAATTAATCTCGATCCCAGTCTCTTCGGAACGATCAGCGCATTGGCCAATATTGATATTCGGTTATTTAACTATCAATTAACATTCACAAACATCCATCAAACAATAAATAATTTTCCCAAATTATTTATTTATCTCACAAATATCTTCGCAAGATATATTTCCACTTTCAAACCCTTTTTGAAACAGTTTCAAACCGTTCTCTCATGGAATAAATTTTCCAAATATTTTCTATTTCCACTGAAATCACTAAGTAAAAACACTTTAGATTTTTAAAATAATTTAAAACACTATATTACAAAATATACTTTAAACAAAACATTTAAATTAAAACTACTTTAATACTTTATTCAAAGATATATACTTTAAGAATATTTAAGGTAAAACTATTTTATAAAATATAAAACTAATTTTAAATAAAAGTTAAGTCAAACTAAATTTTAAAATAAGAGTTACAAACTTCTATATAAGTTTCAAATAAAACTTTAACCAAACTATCTTTAAATAAATCTATTTTATAAAATATCAATATTAATAATATTCTTTTTTTAAATATAATACCAATTAGCCCTTTAAAATAATTACTATTATAACTAATTTAGTAAATATTTACTTTTTTTAAATTTTCACAACTCAAATAATTTCCAAAAACATTCTTTTAAAAACAAATTTAAACTTCTAACTTCTGCTTAAAAATCTGCTTTAAAAACGTACTTGGCTTTTCGGAGAAATACACTCCCATTTCAGAATAAACCAAAGAATTCCTTTATAAATCCTACTGGATTTATCTCAATTCAAATTTACGTTTAAATTCCGTAAATTTCTCCCAACACTTTAAAAATAAACACCTTTATTTATTTTCAACACATTTTCCATTCTTGGAAAATCACTTCCAAAATATATACTTGAATTATTTAAAATAAGTTACTAAATCCTTTATTCAAAATATACTTTTGAAAATCTATAAAAGTTCCCTGAGTAAATTAAAACAAAAATATCCATTTAATATAATGTTATTATATCAAATATCTATGTTAAAGTTCCATAGAAACATAATACTAATTTACCCTTCAGAAATTTAAATGCCAAAATTTCTTAAATAAATATTTACCTTTCTCTTAAAATAATTAAAAATAATAATTTGTCTAAACAATTTCCAAACCATATTTTTAAACTTCTATTTTACACTTTGAAAGCTTTTCTTCGAAAGCTCACTACATTTTCCAGAAAAGAAAATACACTTTCCACCTTAAAAGTGATTCCACTTTTTCTTTTAAGACAATTTGCACTTCTTATAGAAAATCCCACCGTAAAATCTATACTTTTAAATTTATCCCCCGATAAATATCCCAATTCATTTATAAACCCGGTTTATAAATTCTCACTTCTTATTTTCCCTCTTTAAACCATAGTTTCAAAAACTCTTACAAATTTCAAACCAATTTCCCGAATTTAATCTCCTTAAATTCATTACTTGAAAATTCCTTTCATTTCCCTTTTAATCCCAATTCATTTTATTGATATTTTACAATACCAGATTATAATCACAGCATAACAAAATTCCAAATCAGTCTATCATAGGATATAAATGAAATATATCACAGATTATGAATATAATTTCTATATTGTGAGGAATCCAGTTGGATCCCTCCAACCTGTTTCCCTACATCCACAGATGTTAGCACAATAGCAAATATCCATCCAATCTGGTAATAATCATCACATTCAACCAATCAATAACCCATTTAAATATCCACTATTTAAATGAATTAGCATTCCAGATGTGAGTGAGATTAACTCACCTTGAATTCGGCATTTCAAATTTTAAATTAAATCGAGCCCGTTTAATTTAATTTAAAATTCTTACTTGCTCCAAACGATCCCAGATCTACATCGCAGCGTAGATCGCGTCGCTGCGATTCCGGCGCCACCAGTTTCATCGAATTCTGACAACGTATGCAAACGTTATAGATTTTTAAACGTTTGAGTATAAATTAATACAATTAAATTTATTTTCGTTTAATTAAATACCCAAAAACCCATCACAGCCGTGAATTTCAAATTGACAAATTGTGGCCGCCCATTTCTCCTTCTTCCCTCTCGTTCACTTCAGCCCCTTCACGAACCAAGAAACCCATCGTCGCCCCTAACATACGAACGTCGCCCCCTCGTCGATGATATCTAAGGCGATCGAGACCCACTACAACGAAGGCCTTCCCGTCCTCCACCATCGGCCCAAAAATGACGAGGCTCGGTCACTTCCTGCCTTTGAAAAACGCGAACAAACGAGCCCACTTCGTCAAGCGATTGTCGACGATTCCCTTATCAATACCCGATCATAGCCGGTCGATTTATAGAGCTCACCGAGCTCTTTGATTTTGCAGTTGGAGGCTTTCACTGGAAATCGATGGATTGATCAAAAATTGGAGATGAACGTTGATGTATTTCGGCCATTAAAACATAGGTGGTGGCTACGTTTAAGCTCCTAGGGTTTCACTGAGCAACGTGTATATATATACGTATTCTATTATTTTAATATTAATATTCTCAATTTCAACTGCTAATTCGAACGAACTCCAAACAACACGTGCCACCTGGCGTTCATAAGGTTTTACCCGCATTTCAAACACAATGGAATGTTTTTCGGAGGCTAATTCGATCATATACGCGAGTTACGGAAATAAATGATCAATTTTGAATTAAATCGATTAAAATAATTTCTATGCGTTCTGAGCTGCCACGGTCAAACGTCAACTCCGATTGCTACGAAAATTGAAATCCGATAATAATTAACTATTACGGATCCAATGGAACTGGTCTCATTGAATATATACTTAAAAATATTCAAAACACTTTATAAAATAACCACGGGCCTGTATATAATTTTCTAACTTAGGTCAAGTGATACGGATATGTATCATTTCAATCCGCAGTTAAAAAAGAAAAATCCGGGTTCTATCATTTCAAACCCACAATCCCAAGTTAAAATAATTTAAATAAAAGTTATTAAAAGGTCGCTCAGGTTTATCATTTCAGCACATAACGATCCTTCCCTATTCTAAAGTCCATTCGGGTATGTATCATTTCAACCCATAGTGAACCTAATCTACAGGGAACTTGCAGTGTGATAAACTGATAAAAAAAATGAACAGAATAACATAAATAATTAACAGAATGATATGACATGAATTTTTAACAGTTTAATATCATACATAATTATCACAAGCAGTTTACAACATAATATAGATTTTTCTACATATTCAATTGTTGTTGTTTCACAACTACATAAGTATGAACGTCGTGTGAGTTTTTACTCACCTCTTATTGCTGAAGATTTCAAGACCAAAAGCACACAATAAAACCAAGAACGATGACACTACAACGATTGGAGTAAAGAGCGAATCCAAGCTACAACTCTTGTATACAACCCAAAATAAAAATCAAACAAAACAAATTTCAATACAACTTTAAAATGAAATAACTTTGGAATAAAAGCGAATACGAATACCAGACTTTTTGCCTTGCTTCTCATATACTATGTACGGCCTAGGGGTTGCATAGGGTCAGGTTTTGGTCAGGTTTAGGCTTGGGTTTGGGCTAGCATGGCTCGGCCAAAGTGGTGCACAATGGTGGAGTTATGAATAAGTGAAGGTGAAGGGGTTTTGTAAGCAAATAAGTGGAAAAGTGGTCAAACTAAGGCTCAACCATGGATGGTTAGGCTCGACCAGAGGGTCCAGGTGGTAGATCAGGGGCTGGAGTGATGAGGTAGGGTCTGGACAAGGGGTTGGTGGCGGCCAAAGATGGTGGAGGTGAAGGGAAATGGGGTGGTGGTCAACTAGGTGCTTGGTTATGCATTGTTTTGGACATTGTTTGCATTTTTGGTGAAGTTTGGCTTCAAGGAGGGTTCGGCCATGGTCTAACCTGAAGTGGTGGTTGGTGATGATGCCAAGAAGGAGTGGTAGGGAATGGTGGCCATGGCTATGGTGAGGAGGCCATGCAAATAGAAGAGAAAACAAGGCACAAAAAGTATGAAAAATGGAAGAAAAGTGTAAAAGAGGAGGCCATTACCAAGGGAGTTTGAAGGAGCCTTGAGAAATGAGAAGTGCTGAAGCTTTTTCATGTGAAAAGTAATAATAATACACGGCTAAAACTGAAAAAGTGGACAGCCAAATGAATTAAAGTGAAGGTTATGGCATTTGGAACGTTTTGAAGGTGAAAGGCCTTAAGTTTTGTAACTTTTTAACCCTTTGGCATTTCCATTTCTTTTTAAATTTTATATAACAAAATTTAACTCAGAAATCTACTTTACAACCGATACTAAGTAAAGATATAAGAAAACAAATAATTAATTTTAAAGAAAAATATAAAAAGAATGAAGAAAATGCCTTAAAAATACCAAACAGTGTTCAAAAATTATAAATAAATCTCTGTTAGTCTTGGAAAACTATACATTTCATTATAAAAATATTATGAAGTGGAAATTTGAATTAAAATAATTTATTTATCATTTTCAACATAAAATAGATAATTAAATTAGAGAAAACAGAAAAAGAATTACAAAAATTTACTTAGAAATTAGAAACAGTGTCCAGAAATTACAGAAAAATAACCAATGGCTTTGGAAAATTATGTACTTCATTTTAAAAATATTATAAGACAAAATTTTGAAATAAAATGATTTTTTTAAAACATTTTCAAAGTGAATAAATAATTAAATTTTAATTATATAACTAAATTAAGAAAATAGCAAAGAAATGGAAACTAGGTTTTAAAATTAGAAAATAAATTCAATAAACTTTAGAAAAATTATACTATCACTTTAAAATTATTAAAAGATAAAAATATACATAAAATAACATATTAACACATATAAAAATAAAATATGACCAAGAAAAATAAAATTTAAAATAGACAATATTGCTAAATACATCAGTTTACACACAATATTGAAATATACATAACTTTCACAATTTAACTCCGTTTCCAACGAAACGAAAAGCTGTATTCAAGTTATTAAATCTATTTTCATAATAAAAGATAAAATTTAATATTTTTAAAATAATTTAAATTTAAAAGTTAAAAGTCAAAGTTTGACCAGTTTGAACAGAAATTCACTTTTCAGTGAAATATCCCATTTATACTAGTTTGAAGTTATAGTTCACATAATAATTAACATTTATTTTTGAAAATGAAATGTTTGAAATGAAACAAGTTTAAAAATAATCTCAAAATAAAATAAAGTCAAAATTAAAATAATATACAAAATCTAGGGTTGTTACACATTTAGTTTTTCTAATGATATGGGGTTACTTAAGGGTAAGCGACATAGAAATCCCTTGATTTAAAACAAACTTGAAAAGAAAACAGTTTAAAATAAACCGATTGCTTAATCTCAAAGCAATGTTAAAATTATTTAAAACCCTTGTAAATGAGAAACAAATCCTTGTTAAATTGTAATTAAACTCTAATTAAAAGCAATCAAACCATAGTTAAACCTTATTGACTTAATTAACTTTAATCAAAGATTAATTAAATAAAACCTCTTCTTAAAATAATAATTAATTAACATTTAAGTTCACAAAAACATTTTTAACTAAAGATTAAGTACTAATTACCTTTATTAATTAATAAATCAATTAAATAATCATTAACTAATTAATTAATTAATTGTTCTCTAATTACTTAATTAAAGGTAGAAATATTTCCAAAAAGATTTCTAAGTGAAAACAAGTTTAGATTAGAAAAATAGTTAGATTTTCCGAACTGCGTGTATAGCGATTATCGCTATACAGACCCGTAATTTCACTTTTTGAAATTTGGATTCCTAAGCTTTAAAAACTTCAACTTTGAACTCTTGTCTTCTTTAAAACATGAAAATTAACTTTTGAAAAACCAAAATCAAAGTTTTAAACTTGACAATTTTTCACTTTGAAACAAAAATCAAAATTTTGAAAAAAGCGGATTTCTACGTTGCTTTTGGTTAGCGAATCGTTACCTTTGTGTCATGAACCCACATACAACAAATACAACATTCCAACATAATATCACATCATAACATTATAACACAATCATAAGTAAGAATATTACTTCACAAATACTAACCAACTTTTCTGATATTCAAGGTATAAACTTTATCGCCTACTCAAACTTCGGCATAAGCAATCAACTCAAATCAACATATATGCATGCATACACAACATATAACATTACCACATACTTAAGCAATATTTTAACTCATAAATTTTATAACTTTCAAAAGTTAGCAACTTGAGTTTTATAAACATGAACTTTACTCACCAAAAGTCGATGAAACTAAGATAACTTTGACTCAAACTTAAACACGACTTAGATCTTTGCCTCTTGTTTGGAAAAGTGGAACTAGAAAGGGCTTGGGAGTGCAAAATGGGTTTAGCCAAGGGGGTTTTAGGGCTTGGACTTGTGAAAAATGCGGATTAAGGATCTTAAGGCTAGAATTAACACTAGAGGGGGGGTGAATAGTGTTTTAAGAAATTTGTTAATCTTTTTGAGTTTATCTTACTTTGTTAACAATGTATACACTAATCAGACACAGATATGAACACAGAATCAAACACAGATGCAAATATAAAGTAAAAGCAGTAAAGGAAAGAACACCACGGATTTTATACTGGTTCAGAGTTACCCTACATCTAGTCCCGCACAATTAAGTACGGATTTCCTTTCAAAATCAATTCAACAATTACAACCCTCGGTTTCAAGGCTACGAGGTACACCCTCCAGAATAACAATCCTCTGGGTAGAGATACTTGATTTCCGGGGCAACAAGTTCACCCAATTGATTTCCAGGGCTACAATCACACCTTCTCTCGCTCAATTGATTACAAAAAGTCTATAACTCAGATTAGCACTTGAATCTTGTAGAGATAGTGGAGAGAATCAAAACCAGAAATTGTCTAGTTAGATTCGATATTGGTTTCGGCATAGTAATGGTGTAATTTGTAAATAAGAAAGTGGAGAAGAACAAGAGAAGTTAAATCAGAGAAAAGTGTTATAAAATTCGTTGAAACTGACCCCTATTTATAGAAGAACAACAGTCATGTCCATTCGTGAAGAGTTATGGCAAATAGACACTTCTTTTGAAATTTAAATTTTGAACTCAACTGTCACCATGTCGACATGGTGCCTATGGGCTAGTCGACATCCCTCAGCCAAATTTGATGTTTTGAATTTCTATAAAAATAATATTTATCTTATATTAAAACTTTATAAATATACTTGAATATAGTTGAAATTCATAAGTAAATATAAAGAACAATATATATATATTATTTAACTATAATTTAAATCAAAGTATAAATAATTTAAAAGTTAAATATATTATTTGAAAAGATAGTTTAAAATCAGGAGAAATTTTGACTCTGAAAATAAAGATGTTTTGAGGCTAAAATTATTTTAAAAAACGGAATCGAGGGGTTTGAATCTTTTTAAAAGGAAATTTTTGAAATCATTTCGAAAACAAGATAATTTTGAAGAATCATTTGAATTAAGCTTAGTGGATACAAAACAATGTCCCACTAGTTTTCGTAGGTTCCATCCCTTTAACGGGCTCGAAGTGGATTCCATTCCACGAATAAATTGGATATTAAGATGCCAGTGCTTTTCTACGAGTTTTAACAAATATTCCTAATAAAACAAACTTAACCTTGAAATCTTGAACTCTTGATAATCTTGATACTCATGAGTCTTCTATCTCTATATCTTGAATCTCTATACTGTACAGTCTTCATTCTTGATACCTGCATGGTTAGATCCTGCATATACATATATATCTAAACTTGTAATGTTAGTATTTATATTTTATAATCTATTCTAAGGTTGTTGTCATCAAAACCATCATCTCATGGACTAACAATCTCCCCCTTTTTGATGATGACAACCTTTGTTTATAAAATATTCCTTCTATCCTAATACTTCTAATAACTCCCCCTTAATCTATGCCTAACTATCCTATTTTATACTTCTCCCCCTTTGTCATCAACAAAAACTTACTCTAAACTAGATAACTCCAAACTGTATAACTCCCCCTAAAACTTATCACTCTATGACGTGTGATTATAATGATAGTGTTATCATAAATAATTAACACTTAAATCTAATAAAAATATAATCCTAAACTATTAACTATCCTAACTAAGAATTCACACATATAAGAACACGTGTTTATTTATTACGAGTATGGTTGTATTTACATTTGCGTTTGAAAAACATAAAAACATAAATAACAACGGAAAGAAAGAGAAGAAACTAATGTGTGTTTCTGAACATAGGAGATTTATGAATTGAACAGTTTGGATAGTGGAAACAGAAATTTCCACGTTGTTCGACAAGATTCCCATTTTTGTCGAAACACACTTCTCCAACGCATACTACTTGGTCATCATCCTCCTCGTGTGCTTCTTCCAATGGTTCTTCTTCTTCTTCGTCGCTGACCTCATGTTCTTGATTGAGTGAAGAGTCTTCATCGATTAAGATAGGGTTGGCCTGGTTATCCATTAGGAATTTTTGTAAATTCCTAAGAATCTTGCCTTGCCTCTCTTGCTCTTTCTCCATACGAAGTTGAGTCACTTGAATTTCAGTCAACATCTTAAGAGTATCCTTCATAGATTCCTCCAATTTAGTTACACGTGCGAGAGTAGTGCATTGGAATGGACCAGAAGTAGGAGAGGGGAACGAGAAAGTTGATTTTATGTTTGATTTAGAGAAAGATGCATTATTTTATATATTTCAGAATAGAAAATGAAGAGAAAACAGAGAGAATGAATAAGAATTCGAAATAGAGAATAATATATAACTAAATTTTTGAAATTTGGTGGGAAAATTTAAAAAAAAATAAAAACGTTACACGTCGACATGTCTTCCAAGGGATGTCGACATGGTCCTTATATTTTAACTCTATGATTTATTTTAATATTAATTATTAATTATACTTGTTATTTATATTTTATATTTCAGTCAAAGAACAAATACCTAATTCTCTTCTTAATTTAGTAAATATAGATTCATTTAATGGTTTTGTTAAGATATCAGCGATTTGATTCTCAGAGTTTATATATTCGAGAGTAATTACTTCTTTAGTTATATTATCTCTAAGAAAATGATGTCGAATATCAATATGTATAGTTCGAGCATGATGAGTAGGATTTTTAGATAAATTTATTGCACTACTATTATCACAATAAATTGGCGATTTTGAGATATTTAATCCAAAATCTCTTAAGGTTTGTTGCATATACATTACTTGAGAACAAGCCAAAGCAGCAGAAATATACTCTGCTTCAGTTGTTGATAGAGAAACTGTATTTTTCTTTTTACTAAACCATGAAACCAGAGAATGTCCCAAAAAGTGACAAGTTCCACTTGTACTTTTTCGGTCTGATTTACATCCAGCATAGTCAGCATCACAGTATGATATTAAATCAAATAAATCATTTTTAGGATAAAATAAACCATAATCAGAGGTGTGTTTAATATATCTTATGATATATTTTACAGCTTTTAAGTGAGTTTCTTTAGGATGAGATTGATATCTTGCACAGAGACATACACTATGCATGATATCAGGTCTACTAGCAGTGATATAGAGCAATGATCCGATCATTCCTCTATACAACTTTTGATCTACATCTTTCGAGAAATCTTCTTTACTTAGATATTCATTGGTTGCCATGGGAGTAGGTTTTCCACTCGCAGTAGTCAAACCAAATTTATTGACTAGTTCTTTAGCATATTTTCTTGACTAATAAAGATACCATTATCTAACTGTTTTATTTGCAATCCTAGAAAGAAGTTTAATTCACCCATATGACTCATCTCAAACTCTTTTGTCATTATTTCAGAAAATTCTTTATTCATTTCGAAGTTAGTTGAACCAAAAATGATATCATCTACGTATACTTGAACTAGTTGAATATCATTTTTATTTCTTTTAATAAAAAGAGTATTATCTATTTTACCAATTTCAAAATTTGATTGTAATAAATAAGATCTTAGTCTATCATACCAGGCTCTAGGAGCTTGTTTTAAACCATATAAAGCTTTCTTAAGTTTGTACACATGGTTTGGTAAATTTTCATCTTCAAAAAGCGGTGGTTGTTCAACATATACTTCTTCTTTTACAAATCCATTTAAAAATGCACTTTTAACATCCATTTGAAATAATTTGAAATTATTATGATTTGCGAAAGCAAGTAGAATCCTAATGGCTTCTAATCTTGCTACAGGAGCAAAGGTTTCGTCACAATCTATACCTTCTTCTTGACAATAACCTTGGGCGACTAATCGTGCTTTATTTCTAATGACCTCACCTTGTTCATTCATTTTATTTTTATAGACCCATTTAGTTCCAATTATAGTTTTATCTTCAGGTCTAGGAACAAGTTCCCAAACTTCATTTCTAGTGAATTGATTTAATTCTTCTTGCATAGCCAAAATTCATGAATCATCAGTTGATGCTTCTTTAGGATTTTTGGGTTCAATAGATGATATAAATGCTACATTACTCATTTTACTTAGTTGATTTCTAGTTGTAACAATAGATTGCATATCTCCTATTATATTTTCAATAGGATGATCTTTTAAAAGTTTAATCCTTTTATTAGGATGATTAATTTCATTATTAATTTCGGTTGATTCCTGATTTTGAGTAATTAAATCTTCTTCATCATTTGTAATTTCAAAATCTTTTAAATTTTCATCAAACGAAACATGCATTGTTTCTTCGATGGTGTTAGATCTTAAATTAAAAACTCTATAAGCTTTACTTCTATTAGAATATCCGATAAAGATTCCTTTGTTCGATTTAGGATCAAATTTATCCAAATTATCTTTTGTATTTAAAATAAAGCATTTACTTCCAAAAATTCCGAAGTATGATACCTTAGGTTTCTTTCCATGAAGAAGTTCATAAGGTGTCTTATCAGTTAAAGGTCTAATTAAAATTCTATTCAAAATATAACAGGCGGTAGCAACATCTTCTGCCCAAAAGTGTTTTGGTAAATTACTATCTGAAAGCATAGTTCTCGCACACTCTTGTATCGTTCTATTTTTACGTTCAACTACTCCGTTTTGTTGTGGAGTTCTTGGAAATGAGAAATTGTGAGTTATTCCCTTCTTATTGCAGAATTCCTCAAACTTTTCATTTTCAAATTCACCACCGTGATCACTACGAATAGTTATAATTTTTAAAGATAATTGATTTTGAATCCTTTTTGTAAAGTTCTTAAAACATTCAAAAGTATCACTTTTATGTTTCAAAAATATTGTCCATGTAAATCTAGAATAATCATCTACAATTACAAAAAAATATTTACTATGATTTATTGACTGAATTTGAGATGGACCAAATAAATCAAGATGAAGTAACTCAAGGGGTTTTAAAGTTGAAATCATATCTTTTAATTTAAAGGAACTTTTTCTAAGTTTTCCTAATTGACATGCATCACATAAACTATCTACTTTAAAATTCATTTTAGGGAGACCTCTTACTAGATCATGTTTTGACAGTCTAGATAAGAGTTTGAAATTCAAATGTCCAAATCTCTTATGCCAAATACAAGGGTCACTTGTATTTGCCAGAAGACCTAGGTTATCATTTGAAACTTTCATACTAAGAATATAAATATTATTTTTCCTAGTTCCCTCAAATATTATGGTTGAGTTATTATCTTCAATATGACATTTATCTTTTTCAAATTTAATTTTATATCCTTTATCACATAGTTGACTTATACTTAGCAGATTGTGTTTCAGATTCTTAACTAGCAAAACATTAGTAATAATAGGAGTTTTAGAATTACCGACATTGCCGATGCCAATCACGTATCCTTTCGAGTTGTCTCCAAAGTTAACCAGTCCTCCGTCTTTGTATATAATATTATTCAGCATATCCGGATTACCAGTCATATGTCTAGAGCAACCACTATCAAGTATCCACTTATTCCTTTTGATCTGCACAGATTGTCCATTGTGGATTGATTCCTTAATACGCATAAAGCATCTTTCCTGCACATTATAAAATTTGGGTAGACAACTAGAATTTGAATAACATTCATATGCAGACTCATGGAACAATGATGATTTAAACAATTCTAAACTAGTTTTAACAGATTTTTCAAAAATAGCCATTTTAAAATTTTTCAAAATTCAGATAATGAATCTTTTGAAAACAAGGCTCTGATACCAAATGTGAGAAATGCAGATTAAGGATCTTAAGGCTAGAATAATACTAGAGGGGGGGTGAATAGTGTTTTAAGAAATTTGTTAATCTTTTTGAGTTTATCTTACTTTGTTAACAATGTATACACTAATCAGACACAGATATGAACACAGAATCAAACACAGATGCAAATATAAAGTAAAAGCAGTAAAGGAAAGAACACACCGGATTTTATACTGGTTCGGAGTTACCCTACATCCAGTCCCTCACAACTAAGTATGAATTTCCTTTCAAAATCAATTCAACAATTACAACCCTCGGTTTCAAGGCTACGAGGTACACCCTCCAGAATAACAATCCTCTGGGTAGAGATACTTGATTTCCAGGGCAACAAGTTCACCCAATTGATTTCCAGGGCTACAATCACACCTTCTCTCGCTCAATTGATTACAAAAAGTCTATAACTCAGATTAGCACTTGAATCTTGTAGAGATAGTGGAGAGAATCAAAACCAGAAATTGTCTAGTTAGATTCGATATTGATTTCGGCAGAGTAATGGTGTAATTTGTAAATAAGAAAGTGGAGTAGAAGAAGAGAAGTTAAATCAGAGAAAAGTGTTATAAAATTCGTTGAAACTGACCCCTATTTATAGAAGAACAACAGTCATGTCCATTCGTGAAGAGTTATGGCGAATAGACACTTCTTTTGAAATTTAAATTTTGAACTCAACTGTCACCATGTCGACATGGTGCCTATGGGCATGTCGACATCCCTCAACCAAATTTGATGTTTTGAATTTCTATAAAAATAATATTTATCTTATATTAAAACTTTATAAATATACTTGAATATAGTTGAAATTCATAAGTAAATATAAAGAACAATATATATATATATATATTATTTAACTATAATTTAAATCAAAGTATAAATAATTTAAAAGTTAAATATATTATTTGAAAAGATAGTTTAAAATCAGGAGAAATTTTGACTCTGAAAATAAAGATGTTTTGAGGCTAAAATTATTTTAAAAAACGGAATCGAGGGTTTTGAATCTTTTTAAAAGGAAAGTTTTGAAATCATTTCGAAAACAAGATAATTTTGAAAAATCATTTGAATTAAGCTTAGTGGATACAAAACAATGTCCCACTAGATTTTCATAGGTTCCATCCTACTTAGGGTTCCATCCTTTTAACGGGCTCGAAGTGGATTCCATTCCATGAATAAATTGGATATTAAGATGCCAGTGCTTTTCTACGAGTTTTAACAAATATTCCTAATAAAACAAACTTAACCTTGAAATCTTGAACTCTTGATAATCTTGATACTCATGAGTCTTCTATCTCTATATCTTGAATCTCTATACTGTACAGTCTTCATTCTTGATACCTGCATGGTTAGATCTTGCATATACATATATATCTAAACTTGTAATGTTAGTATTTATATTTTATAATCTATCCTAAGGTTGTTGTCATCAAAACCATCATCTCATGGACTAACAGGCCTGAGTTGTTGTAGGTGTGTAGGCGCTTGTATTTTGGAAGTGAAGTGTAGAAAGGCTCGTTGAATGGTTTTAGCAAGTTATGGAAAAGATTTAAGGTAGAAATATATAATTTTTAGGACTTTGAAAATATGTTAGGAAGCCATGGAATGTGCATACGTATATAAGTGGAGAGTGTTAGGAAATGAAGAAGGAGGATGTAAAGTAAGAATTATGAAGAGGTTGGGGTATTTATTGGCTAAGGAAGAGTAAAATTACAAAACTACCCCCAGGACATAACCTACACTCAAATTATACCATGTTTCTCTCCTCCCTATGCCTTATGCACGTTGGTTAAGGGCATATCCCCCCTTTTGAGCCTTAAATCAAGGGGCTCCATGATATGTTGCATAAAAGGTGGGATATGCTTATATAGGTATGTATATACTTATTTAAACTAAGCATAAGAGGTCACATCACTTCTTATGTATGTATATATGTGTGTGTGTGTGTGTCTATAAGAATATATATATATATATAAGTGTGTTAATTAATACTAATCCAACATATATAAATGTGTGCATGTTACATAAATGTGCACAACATTTTCTGATAATTTTTCGATGCCAAAAATTTGAAAATTCGAAAAACGTTCTTCGGTCATATTTTCTATTTTTATTTAAACTATCTATATTGGTAAAAAAAATTGAAAACTATTTTATCATCATTATTAAATAATTAAAATATGTTTATTTGCTAATAAAAATCCATTTATTGATTAAAAATATATATTTAAATATCCTATTTCAAAGTGGAAAAATCTTGGGTCGTTACAAATCTATATTACTATCATTTGTTATTATTTAAAGAGTTATATTTTAATAATAAAACCTGTTATTTTAATATTTAAAATTTATTAAATATTCACAAATCAAGGTGGTAAAATTCCGGGTCGTTACAAACTTGGATAGAATACTTTCCTCTTAGACTTATTTCCAAAGATCTCCACATTCGGGACACACAATCTTCCATTGTTTCTATGTCATCCTTTCAGATCAATCTCAATTCTCCTTAGATGTTCTATATATACACCGATCTCTAGTTGCCTGATCCTTTTGGCTAACAATAGGTCCTCTCTTTTCCTTGCTGCAATCCTATCTACTAGTGTTGGATGAACTTCAAAGCTTGTCAATACACCTGGATCTCGACTCGATCCTACGTTCTGCCTAAATTGCACCCTACATGAAGTTAATTCTTCTAAGATCTTCCATTTTGTAATCATATCTAATACTCCATTCTCTTCTTTCTACTCAAAGCATTAGCAAACTTATTCCCCTTTCTCGGCGTATACTCTATATTAAAGTTATATACTGCTAAAACCCTAATAATCTTTTTTGCCTCATATTCAACTCCTTTTGATAGAGTAAATACTTAAGGGACTCATGGTCTATATATAACTCGAACCGTTCTCCTAGAAGGTAGTGTTTCCAAATCTTCAATGCAAAGATCACCACTACCAACTCTAAGTCATGGGTTGGATAGAAAAATTCATGCGGCCTCAATTGCTGAGATGCATAAGCTATCATCTTTCCCCTTTGCATCAATACCGCTCGAAACCATTTTCACAAGCATCAGTATAAGAAACCAAATCCTAATTCCATTGAGGTACAATCAAGGTAGAAGAATTTTTCAATATCCTCTTTAACTCCTTAAATAACCCTTCGCATTTATCAGTCCATTTGAACTTCTCGTTCTTCCAAGTCCACTTAGTCAAGGGTGCTGCTATACATGAGAAATTATTAAGGAATCTGCGATAATAGTCATCCAATCCTAAGAAACTTTTCATTACCATAACTGTCTTTGGCCTCTTCCAATCATTGATTGTTTATGTTTTTGATGGATCCATAGTTGATCCATTTTATGAAACTACATGACCAAGAAACTGAATTTCTCGTTTTCAGAAATTGCACTTGGTAAACATTGCCTTCAACTTGTGTTGTCTTAAGGTCTCTAACACAAACCTGAGATGGACCTCATGGTCCCTCAAATTCCTGGAATACACCAAATATCATCAATGATGACCAACACAAACCAATCCAATTGATCATGAAACATCTGGTTATAAGATCCATAAATAATGCATGGGTGTTGGTCAGTCCATAGGGAATGACTAAGCACTCAAATGAACCATATCTAGATGCGATCAAAGGAATACTATCTTCAGCTATCCTCAATTGATGGAAACTCGTTACCAAATCTAGTCGTGATAATACTCTTGCTTCACTCAACTGGTCAAACAAGTCATTTATCCTTGACAAAGGATAACGATTCTTCACCGGAAACTCATTAAACTTCCGATAGAAATACATATCAAAATCGATCCATCTGACTTCTTCACAAATACCACGGATGCTCCCCATAGTGAACTACTCGGTTTAATGAAACTTTTATGCATAATTTCCACTAGTTGCTTCTTCAAATCCTCCATTTTCTTGGGTGACATTTTGCTAGGTGATATACTAATAGGATTGCCTTCGGTACCAAGGCTATTAGGAATTTGATCGCTCTTCTATGCGGCAATACCGACACTGGCTTGTAAACACCTACGAATTCTTAAACCACTGGGCTTTTATTAGTCTCATCTTCATGATCTTCCATTGCACATAACATAGTTCTAAACTTCTCCCTCGTCATGCCTAATGATATCATAAACCTTTCTCTTCCTCTTAGACTTTATAAAGCGGTAACTCTATCAACACAATAGATTCTAGTTCCATTACACACTAGTCAATCCATACCCAAAATTACCCAATACCTTATAAAGTTAAACACATTGTTACTCCATGAGTTGATGGTTTTGATGACAACAACCTTAGAATAAGATTATAAAATATAAATACTAACATTATAGTTTAGATATATATGTATATGCAGGATTTAACCATGCATGTACCAAGAATGAAGACTGTACAGTATAGAGATTCAAGATATCAAGATTGAAGACTCATGAGTATCAAGATTATCAAGAGTTCAAGATTTCAAGATAAGTATTGAGTCTAGAATTATGTTAAAACTTCATAATAGCACTGAAATCTTCACTCCATTTTTCTTTTGGGATGGAACTCATTTCTACCTTTTTAGTGGCTTACAAACCCACGACAAGTAGCTTACAAACCTACGACAAGTGGCTTACAAACCCACGAACATCCTAGTTTTGTACAAGTTCTCGAGTCCTGACATGATGAGATACTCTGCAGGAAGAAGCTTGCAAAACTACTTCAAAATGTTTTTTCAAAACAACTTCGGAATGATTTTCAAAATTGTTTTTCAAAATGTTTTAGCCTTAAAAATTATCTTTTCAAATGATTTTTCAAAAAGATGTTTTAGCCTTAAATATTCTTGTTTTTAAACTTCGTCTATTTTAAACTATCTTTTAATATAATATATTTATACTTAGATTTAAATATAAAATTATAGTAAAATTAGATATATAGTGTTCTCTATATTTATCTATATATCTTATCTATAGTCAAGTATATTTATAAAGTTTAAAATAGTTTTAATATAAGATAAAGGTTATTTTCAAAGAAAATCAAATTATCAAAAATTGCTTTGGGATGTCGACATGCCTATGGTGACCATGTCGACATGGTGACAGCTGAGTTCAAAATTTAAATTTCAAAAGAAGTGTCTATTCGTCATAACCTTTCACGAATGGACATGACTGTTGTTCTTCTATAAATAGGTGTTAGTTTCAACGAATTTTTAATCATTTTTTCTGGTTTTTCACTTCTCTTCTTCTTCCACATTTTCTTAATCAAAATCCTATCATCACTCTGCCGAAATCAACATTGAATCTAACTAGATTATCTCTGGTTTGATTCTATATCACTATCTCAACAAGATCTAAGTGCTATTTAGAGTTATAGGCTTCTTTGTAATCTATCTAGCGAGAAAAGGTGTGATTGTAGCCTTGGAAACCAATCAAGCGAGAAAAGGTGTGATTGTAGCCTTGGAAATCAATTGGGTGAACTTGTTGCCCCGGAAATCAAGTATCTCTACTCAGAGGATTGTGATTCTGGAGGGTGTACCTCGTAGCCTTGAAACCGAGGGTTGTAATTGTTGAATTGCTTTTGAAAGGAAATCCGTACTTAGTTGTGCGAGACTGGATGTAGGGTAACTCCGAACCAGTATAAAATCCGGTGTGTTCTTTCCTTTACTGCATTTACTTTATTTCTGCATTTGTGATTATATCTGTGTTTGAATATTGCATACATTTGTGTACAAATCAACAATAACTCAAAAAGATTTAGTAATTTCTTAAAAACACTATTCACCCCCCCCCTCTAGTGTTTATTCTAGCCTTAAGATCCGCAATCCGCATTACTCACATTTGGTATCAGAGCAAGGTTTTCAAAAGTTTCATAATCTGATTTTTTGAAAAAGTTTTTTTTAATGGCTATGTTTAAGAAATTTGTTAATGCATGTTTAGAAATATTCAAATCATCATTGTCTCTTGAGTCTGCATATAATCAATATTCAAATACAAGTTGTCTACTAAGATTATTTGATGTACATGAATCATGTTTTATGGGAGTTGAGGAATCAATCCAGAACAAACAAACTGTGGAGATAAAAAAGGACAAATGGATACTCGATAGTGGATGTTCTAGACACATGACTGGGAATCCAGATATGCTAAATGATATAATATACAAAGACGGAGGACTGGTTAACTTTGGAGACAATTCAAAAGGTTATGTGATCGGCATCGGCAAAGTCGGTAACTCTGAAACTCCTATTATTACTAATGTTTTGGTAGTTAAAAATCTGAAACACAATCTGCTAAGTATAAGTCAACTATGCGATAAAGGATATAAAATTAAATTTGAAAAAGATAAGTGTCACATTGAAGATAATAATTCAACCATAATATTTGAGGGAATTAGGAAAAAGAATATTTATATTCTTAGTATGAAAATTTCAAATGATAACTTGTGTCTTTTGGCAAATGCAAGTGACCCTTGGATTTGGCATAAGAGATTTGGGCATTTGAATTTCAAACTCTTATCTAGACTGTCAAAACATGATCTAGTAAGAGGTCTCCCTAAAATGAATTTTAAAGCAGATAGTATATGTGATGCGTGTCAACTAGGAAAACTTAGAAAAAGTTCTTTTAAATTAAAAGATTTGATTTCAACTTCAAAACCTCTTGAATTACTTCATCTTGATTTATTTGGTCCATCTCAAATTCAGTCATTAAATCACAGTATATATGTTTTTGTAATTGTAGATGATTATTCTAGATTTACATGGACAATAATTTTGAAACATAAAAGTGATACTTTTGAATGTTTTATGAATTTTTCAAAAAGGGTTCAAAATCAATTTTCTCAAAAAATTATAACCATCCGTAGTGATCACGGTAGTGAATTTGAAAATGAAAAGTTTGAAGAATTCTGCAATAAAAAGGGAATAATTCACAAATTTTCATTTCCAAGAACTCCACAACAAAACGGAGTAGTAGAACGTAAAAATAGGACGATTCAAGAGTGTGCGAGAACTATGCTTTCTGATAGTAATTTACCAAAGTATTTTTGGGCAGAAGCAGTTGCTACCGCCTGTTATATTTTAAATAGAATTTTAATTAGACCTTTAACTGATAAGACATCTTATGAACTTATTTTCTCAAGGAAACCTAAGATATCTTATTTTAGAATTTTTGGAAGTAAATGTTTTATTTTAAATACAAAAGATAACTTAGATAAATTTGATCCTAAATCCGACAAAGGTATCTTTATCGGATACTCTAATAGAAGTAAAGCATATAAAGTATTTAATTTAAGAACTAATACCATCGAAGAAACAATGCATGTTTCATTTGATGAAAATTTCAAAAATTTTGAAGAAATAAATGATGAAGAGGATTTAATCATTCAAAACCAAGAGTCAACTGAAACTAATAATGATTTAAATCATCCTAATAAAAGGATTAAACTTTTAAAAGATCACCCTATAGAAAACATACTTGGAGATATGAAATCTGTTGTTAAAACTAGAAACCAACTAAGTCAAATGAGTAATGTAGCTTTTATATCAACTATTGAACCCAAAAATCCAAAAGAAGCATCATCTGATGATTCATGGATTTTGGCTATGCAAGAAGAATTAAATCAATTCACTAGAAATGATGTTTGAGAACTTGTTCCTAGGCCAGAAAATAAAATAATAATTGGAACTAAATGGGTTTATAAAAATAAAATGAATGAACAAGGAGACGTTGTTAGAAATAAAGTTCGGTTAGTCGCTCAAGGTTATTGTCAAGAAGAAGGAATAGATTTTGATGAAACCTTTGCCCCCGTAGCAAGATTAGAAGCTATTAGGATTCTACTTGCTTTTGCAAATCATAATAATTTCAAATTATTTCAAATGGATGTTAAAAGTGCATTTTTAAATGGCTTTGTAAAAGAAGAAGTATTTGTTAAACAACCACCACTTTTTGAAAATGATAAATTTCCAAATCATGTTTACAAACTTAAGAAAGCTCTATATGGTCTAAAGCAAGCTCCTAGAGCCTGGTATGATAGACTAAGATCTTACTTGTTACAATCAAATTTTGAAATAGGTAAAGTAGATAATACTCTTTTTATTAAAAGAAATAAAAATGATATTCAACTAGTACAAGTCTACGTAGATGATATCATTTTTGGATCAACTAATTTTGAAATGAATAAAGAATTTTCTGAAATAATGACAAAAGGGTTTGAGATGAGTCATATGGGTGAATTAAACTTCTTTTTAGGATTACAAATAAAACAATTAGATAATGGTATCTTTATTAGTCAAGAAAAATATGCTAAAGACCTAGTTAGTAAATTTGGTTTGACTACTGCGAGTGGAAAACCCACTCCCATGGCAACCATTGAGTACCTTAGTAAAGAAGATCTCTCGAAAGATGTAGATCAAAACTTATATAGAGGAATGATTGGATCACTACTCTATATCACTGCGAGTAGAACTGATATCATGCATAGTGTCTGTCTCTGTGCAAGGTATCAATCCCAACCTAAAGAAACTCACTTAAAAGCTGTAAAACGTATTATAAGATATGTTAAACACACCTTTGATTATGGCTTATTTTATCCTAAAAATGATTCGTTTGATTTAATATCTTATTGTGATGCTGATTATGCTGGTTGTAAATCAGACCGAAAAAGTACAAGTGGAACTTGTCACTTTTTAGGGCATTCTCTGATTTCCTGGTTTAGTAAAAAGCAAAACACGGTTTCTCTATCAACAACTGAAGCAGAGTATATTTCTACTGCTTTGGCTTGTTCTCAAGTAATATATATGCAACAAACTTTAAAAGATTTTGGTTTAAATATCTCAAAATCACCAATTTATTGTGATAATAGTAGTGCAATAAATTTATCTAAAAATACTACTCAACATGCTCGAACTAAACATATTGATATCAGACACCATTTTCTCAGAGATAATATAAGTAGAGAAGTAATTACTCTCGACTATATCAATTCTGAAAATCAAATTGCTGATATCTTAACAAAACCCTTAAATGAATCTACATTTACTAAATTAAGAAGAGAATTAGGTATTTGTTCATTAACTGAAATATAAAATATAAATAACTAAGTATAATTAAAAATTAATTCAAAATAAATTAAATAGGCAAAAATTCAAGAACCATGTCGACATACCCCCTAGACCCATGTCGACATATAACGTTTTTAATTTTTAAATATTTTTTCCCACCAAAATTCAAATAAGTGGTTATAAATTTCTCCTATTTCGAAATTATCTTCATTCTCTCCGTTCTCTTTCTGTTCTTTCTTCTGAGATCAGTTTATCAATGGCCTCCTCTTCCAAATCAAACTTAAAATCAACTTTTTTGTTCCCATCGCCTACTTCTGGTCCATGTCAACAATCAACGCTCGCTCGTGTAACGAAAATAGAGGATTCTCTGAAAGATACCATTCAGTTAATGACTGAAATCCAAGTGATGCTACTTCGAATGGCCAAAGAACAAGAGAGGCAAGGCAAAATCCTTAGGAATTTGCAAAAATTTCTTATGGATAATTATGTATATGCAGGATTTAACCATGCAGGTACCTAGAATGAAGACTGTACAGTATAGAGATTCAAGATATCAAGATTGAAGACTCATGAGTATCAAGATTATCAAGAGTTCAAGATTTCAAGATAAGTATTGAGTCTAGAATTATATTAAAACATCATAATAGCACTGAAATCTTCACTCCATTTTTCTTTTGGGATGGAACCCATTTCTACCTTTTTAGTGGCTTACAAACCCACGACAAGTAGCTTACTAACCTACGACAAGTGGCTTACAAACCCACGAACATCCTAGTTTTGTACAAGTTCTCGAGTTCTGACATGATGAGATACTCTACAGGAAGAAGCTTGCAAAACTACTTCAAAAAGTTTTTCAAAACAACTTCGGAATGATTTTCAAAATTGTTTTTCAAAATGTTTTAGCCTTAAAAATTATCTTTTCAAATGATTTTTCAAAAAGATGTTTTAGCCTTAAATATTCTTGTTTTTAAACTTTGTCTGTTTTAAACTATCTTTTAATATAATATATTTATACTTAGATTTAAATATAAAATTATAGTAAAATTAGATATATAGTGTTCTCTATATTTATAATACGGTGATGACACCCTTCGTTATGATTTCGAGATATTTAATTCTATGTGACAAGAAATCTGAATAAACAGAGTTATAATACCATTTGGGATGAGGCATTCGGTAATATTTCTCTGGTTATTCTTTGAACTCATTATATAGAATATTGTGGAGATTGATAGTAGTTTATGATCATTGAATAAACGATTGAGCATCACACGGTGGTATGGGACGCCGATGTGATACTTATCCGGTTATTCATTGTAGGTAGATGTCACTTAAGTGATGGAAACTGGGATTGGAATCATACTTACATGAGGTGATGCTCGGGGTAGAGCAAACTCATAGATGATTGAGTTATAAGGGAGTACCCATTTATATGTACATATATATATATATATGCACATATATATACATATATATACTCGGATATATATACACACACACACACACACAGATATATATATATATATATATATATATATATGTTTGTGTGTGTGTACATATATATACATATATATATACGCACATACACACACATACATATACATACATATATATATATATATATATATATATATATATATATAATCTACCTGTCTATCATGAAGTGCTCCGAGATATGATTTGGATTTAGCGGGAACTAAATGGCAAGTGTCCACCCTGACGACCTGATCATGGAGTCATGCCCCAAATTTGTGACACCTTTATATATTAGATGCACTACAGGATTAATGAAATTAGTCCTAGCCTCTTTTTGTTGCCTAGGACAACAGTCTGCTACAATAGGGGCATGATCCAGGATCATGACTAGGATTCCTCGCATTGACAAGCACATTAAGTGGATAAGTAATGAACAGCCTTTTCAACTCCTGAATGTCGAAACTAATGCTTCCACGGTATTTACATGGCAAGCATCCAAGTGCCGAAAAGACAAAATATTAGGGTAAAGAAAAAGAAGAAAAGAAAAGGAACTAGAAGGGGGAGAACGAAAACATTAGAGTTACTAATCAAAATACTATCATCGGCCTGACAATTATAACTACACGCCCTTACAATTGCTGATATATATACACATAAAGTAATGTAGTAAAAATAAATACTACGGTAGGTAAAACATCTAGCTCCTCCAAGAGCTCAATGAAATTTAACGAAAAACCGCCTTTCCCAGACTACTCGAAAGAGCACCCATGGAAATAAGGGAAATATAGAAACCACGGGTCAGACATAAGTCTGGTGTGAGAAACTCAAGAAATATGTGTACATCATATAACAACACCTTTTGAGACCATCGTAACGGTTATCCCCTCAAAAGAGCCAAAGCATCTAATAAGTACATATTGCGATATGATAGATAATGTCTAGGGTGAAGAATATAAATCAGAAAATAGCTGTGATGGTTATATTGGTTATACCACAACATATTAGAGTACAATCAAAACCTTTAAAGCGTGTTCGCGTATGAATTTTACATGGAGATGCCTCCAGTAAACTGAAACGGATCTCCATGGCAAGGATTAGAAAACACCTTCCAAGCATCGCACATCTCTAGATAGAGTATATCATAAGGTAAACACAACCGACCCATGCCCTAACACGAGAACCAAGTATTATCAAGTCTGACACACAACATATCGATAAGCATACTCTCGATATGGAGTTGATGTACCCCTTAACGCTATTTTCTATATGATTATACTTTACTAATTAGACACTACTGTATATAGCGTATATTACTACATAGTAAATAGTTTAACGGATCCTTAAAGAATGGGCGATCCCAAGCATTCTTTGAGTTACTTGTACCTTTATTACAGTTCACTTGAGTTGGTTTACATTATATAAGTATATATTGTCCTGACTCGAGTGTTTTGTGTTTTGCTTTACGCTCGGGTCAGCCTGAGTTATTCACAGATTTGGATTTCCACACTCTTGGAGATTTGAATCGCTGGAGATTATCTGCTTGTCTTGTCCAATCTACTTCAGTTCCGTTGTCCTACTCAGCTTGTACTTGGTTATCATATGGAAACTTCTGTTGTTCTTTATTTCTTCTGTTGTATCTTATGTAACTCTGACATATTTATATAGTAGCTTCATGAACTACTATTTCTTTTACTTCCGCTGCATTATATTACTCTGTGTTTGTGATCTGTGATTATATTTATTTACTGTATATTCTAAGATTTGCCAAATTTTAATTACAACGTGGTATTTTGAGCAATTCAACTCCGGCATGAGTGTCTACCTATACACTTATAATGGATGCGAATGGTTGAAAATACCGGGTCGTTACGGTTGGTATCAGAGCTTTGGCTTTAAGGCAAAACTCAGCATATGGAGTAGATTTATTTACAGAATCACTTTCGTTCGAGTTTGAATCTTTTCCTCTTGATTCGAATTTCCTTTGAATTTTTGGAACGTTCCCTGCGGTTTCAAAATTCATTCTTGTCCCTCACTATTCATCTTCTTTTGATTTTGGAGTATCACATAACTCCACTTCGAATGATCTTTATAGTGAATTAGCGGTCTCGCCAATATTCTAATTTTCTTGTAAAGGGGTGAAAATCCTTTACAATCAGCATCGATTCACCAGAGATTTATATTTATCCTTGGTTTAGATGCTAATATCTTTTATTTTTCCAAACTCTATCTCTTGAGATCGAACGTAGATTTGTCCCAGGAAAATCCACATCGATCTTATTCTTTAACTTACGGTTAACCCAGTTAAGGTTGTCCGCGGTTATCTAAGCTTACCCATCTCCCTACTTTGTTATTTAATCATCTTGTCTTTTGTTTCCAAACTCTCCAAACATTTTGAACTATGTTTGTAAATCTATGTTTTGTTTTATATATTGTGTTGTTTGAGTTGTTGATGTTGATTTGCGTTTCCGATCGATTCGTCTGATCAACGCTATCGATAGGATTTCTAAAACACTTTGACAGAACAAACTGACACAATATTATTTTAAAAATTGTTAATGAAATAAATTTTGATGTATATAAGTAAATTTATGGAACTTAATAAATTGATTTAAATTGATAATTTGAAATGATAATACTTGATTTATCATTTACTGTTCTGCAAATGAATTTATAAATAGTTGTTTATAAATTTATTTGGGAACTGAAATGAATTTAAAACAAGAAATTTAAGAATTTAATTTCCGATGGATTCAAACCTTGTGTTTAAAGTTTTAAAAGGATATATTTTATAAAGTATTTTTGAATAAAAATTTGTCTCTAAAGGATTTTAAAGTTTAAAAATTTAGTGCTCTTCTCTTTGTCGCTGGAAAATAATTTCGGTGATGACTGCAGCATCATCGACGTTCATTTTCGAGTTTCGAAGTGAAGAGACTGTTCTGTAGTCTTGCTACAGCTTTATTTTGGGGAATTTAATTGATTTGAATTTCTAAAAGATGATTTGATTTATAAAATATATAGATATATGATTTAAATTGATTTGACATATTATGGACATATATTTATTTATCTCTAACTGGTTTGAAGGAAACCGGAAAATTAATTCTTAAATTTCATCTTGAAGAATAATTTCAATTATAAAAAGAAAATCAAAAATTTGGATAAATGATTCAAACTTGAGATAATTGAATTGGAAAGTTTTATTTGTATAACATACAATTTCATTCCAATATAACTTACCAAAATTACACAGAAGTTGAATATGTAATTGGATAATATACAATATAAAAAGGATTTTATAAATAAAATTTGAGTGGTTATAATAAATGTTATACACTTAAATTTTAGTTATAAAAGATTAACTTAGGTAAATAGTGAAAAAGGAATTTAAAGAGATTTTATTTAAATAACTTAATAATCAAATTTGATTTACTTTGGAACCTTAAGTCTAACCTAGGAATTTTAATAAAGGTTATTTCCTAAAATGAATATGTTGTATAATAAATAATGTATCTTTGAATAGATAAAATAAAATACATTTGAATTGGACTTTTGGTAATAAAGTTTATTTAACTTGAATTCATAGTTTAATTGATGTCTAAATGAATAAATGTGTAAAGAAATTTGATTGTTATATTTGCTATGATAAATATTTTATTTATGAAATAGATATGTCTTAAAAAAAAGAATAATAATGATTTAAATAGTTAAAATGTATTTTAACATCACTAAAATTTGATAATTGAGAATTTGGTTTTCAAATGGAATTTTAAGTGTAACTTATTAAAGGAATATCTATTTATGAAATGGGATATTCCATTCATAAAAGTATGTTTTAATAAGGCATAAGTTAAATGATATCTAAATGAATATTTTTGAAATTAAACTGATTTGAAATATTAATATATCTACTGTGGCATTTTATAAGTGCTGTTGTTTTGAAAATACAATGTTTTGGAAATTTTATAATTGAATGAATGAACTTAGAAATGTTACAACTTTAAAATAATCTTCATTTCCAATGTGTTATGATTTTAGTAGTAGGATTTCCAAATGATAAACATCCCTAAATTGTTATGATTTCAAAGCATAATGGTTTCAAGTATATTATCTTATTTTGTTTTTCAAACTATCTTTTGGTTGTCCTTATTTCTCTTATCTTGTTACAGAATGGGAAGGCTATTGCTTATACCAGTCTGTTTAGAAATCTTTCTGTAATCTTTGATAATCTTTGTTACTCATCTGGATCTGAACACTGTTTTTCCATTCATAGACCGTCGGTCAAGTGAAAAGGGAAATTCAGACTCTAGAGGATCTTTTTCGTGCTTATATTCTTGATTTGATCACCTCCATCTTGTTAAACTTACCTATAACAATAGTTATCAGGTATAATTTCAATCTTCTTGTCATCTTTTCTTAATCTTATTTCACTCTATTTTTTCTTGTGCTTTCTCGTACCTCATTCCTTTTCGGGGACGAAAAGTTTTAAGTGGGGGAGAGTGTAACAACCCTAGATTTTGTATATTATTTTAATTTTGACTTTATTTTATTTTGAGATTATTTTTAAACTTGTTTCATTTCAAACATTTCATTTTCAAAAATAAATGTTAATTATTATGTGAACTATAACTTCAAACTAGTATAAATTGGATATTTCACTGAAAAGTGAATTTCTGTTCAAACTGGTCAAACTTTGACTTTTAACTTTTAAATTTAAATTATTTTAAAAATATTAAATTTTATCTTTTATTATGAAAATAGATTTAATAACTTGAATACAGCTTTTCGTTTCGTTGGAAACGGAGTTAAATTGTGAAAGTTATGTATATTTCAATATTGTGTGTAAACTGATGTATTTAGCAATATTGTCTATTTTAAATTTTATTTTTCTTGGTCATATTTTATTTTTATATGTGTTAATATGTTATTTTATGTATATTTTTATCTTTTAATAATTTTAAAGTGATAGTATAATTTTTCTAAAGTTTATTGAATTTATTTTCTAATTTTAAAACCTAGTTTCCATTTCTTTGCTATTTTCTTAATTTAGTTATATAATTAAAATTTAATTATTTATTCACTTTGAAAATGTTTTAAAAAAATCATTTTATTTCAAATTTTTGTCTTATAATATTTTTAAAATGAAGTACATAATTTTCCAAAGCCATTGGTTATTTTTCTGTAATTTCTGGACACTGTTTCTAATTTCTAAGTAAATTTTTGTAATTCTTTTTCTGTTTTCTCTAATTTAATTATCTATTTTATGTTGAAAATGATAAATAAATTATTTTAATTCAAATTTCCACTTCATAATATTTTTATAATGAAATGTATAGTTTTCCAAGACTAACAGAGATTTATTTATAATTTTTGAACACTGTTTGGTATTTTTAAGGCATTTTCTTCATTCTTTTTATATTTTTCTTTAAAATTAATTATTTGTTTTCTTATATCTTTACTTAGTTTCGGTTGTAAAGTAGATTTCTGAGTTAAATTTTGTTATATAAAATTTAAAAAGAAATGGAAATGCCAAAGGGTTAAAAAGTTACAAAACTTAAGGCCTTTCACCTTCAAAACGTTCCAAATGCCATAACCTTCACTTTAATTCATTTGGCTGTCCACTTTTTCAGTTTTAGCCGTGTATTATTATTACTTTTCACATGAAAAAGCTTCAGGACTTCTCATTTCTCAAGGCTCCTTCAAACTCCCTTGGTAATGGCCTCCTCTTTTACACTTTTCTTCCATTTTTCATACTTTTTGTGCCTTGTTTTCTCTTCTATTTGCATGGCCTCCTCACCATAGCCATGGCCACCATTCCCTACCACTCCTCCTTGGCATTATCACCAACCACCACTTCAGGTTAGACCATGGCCGAACCCTCCTTGAAGCCAAACTTCACCAAAAATGCAAACAATGTCCAAAACAATGCATAACCAAGCACCTAGTTGACCACCACCCCATTTCCCTTCACCTCCACCATCTTTGGCCGCCACCTACCCCTTGTCCAGACCCTACCTCATCACTCCAGCCCCTGATCTACCACCTGGACCCTCTGGTCGAGCCTAACCATCCATGGTTGAGCCTTAGTTTGACCACTTTTCCACTTATTTGCTTACAAAACCCCTTCACCTTCACTTATTCATAACTCCACCATTGTGCACCACTTTGGCCGAGCCATGCTAGCCCAAACCCAAGCCTAAACCTGACCAAAACCTGACCCTATGCAACCCCTAGGCCGTACATAGTATATGAGAAGCAAGGCAAAAAGTTTGGTATTCGTATTCGCTTTTATTCCAAAGTTATTTCATTTTAAAGTTGTATTGAAATTTGTTTTGTTTGATTTTTGTTTTGGGTTGTATACAAGAGTTGTAGCTTGGATTCGCTCTCTACTCCAATCGTTGTAGTGTCATCGTTCTTGGTTTTCTTGTGTGCTTTTGGTCTTGAAATCTTCAGCAATAAGAGGTGAGTAAAAACTCACACGACGTTCATACTTATGTAGTTGTGAAACAACAACAATTGAATATGTAGAAAAATCTATATTATGTTGTAAACTGCTTGTGATAATTATGTATGATATTAAACTGTTAAAAATTCATGTCATATCATTCTGTTAATTATTTATGTTATTCTGTTCATTTTTTTATCAGTTTATCACACTGCAAGTTCCCTGTAGATTAGGTTCACTATAGGTTGAAATGATACATACTCGAATGGACTTTAGAATAGGGAAGGATCGTTATGTGCTGAAATGATAAGCCTGAGCGACCTTTTAATAACTTTTATTTAAATTATTTTAACTTGGGATTGCGGGTTTGAAATGATAGAACCCGAATTTTTCTTTTTTAACTGCGGATTGAAATGATACATATCCGTATCACTTGACCTAAGTTAGAAAATTATATACAGGCCCGTGGTTATTTTATAAAGTGTTTTGAATATTTTTAAGTATTTTAAAAATTATAAATTTATGAAATTTGATTTAATTAGATTTTGAAATGTTTT
Organism: Allium fistulosum; assembly: GCA_030737815.1. Classification (NCBI taxonomy): domain Eukaryota; kingdom Viridiplantae; phylum Streptophyta; class Magnoliopsida; order Asparagales; family Amaryllidaceae; genus Allium; species Allium fistulosum. The sequence continues at coordinate 909,600,514 of CM060903.1, forward strand.
AAAATAAAGAAATTATGATTTTTTTTCATATGTTAAAAATGTAATTAATGAATGGTTTAACTGGATTTTTGAAATATAACTTAAGTTGGAAATTTGGAATTTTGGTTAAAAATGATATTTAAGTTATATAAATAAAATGGATATTAAATTTTATTTGGAAATGGTAAATATGATAATTTGATTTAATTTGAATTTAAGTGATTTATTAAAGTATTATTGATTTTTCTATAAGTTTAAGTGGTTAATTAAATGAATGTTTAAAAGTGATCTTTTAAAATATAACTTGACTAGGAAATATGAAATTCGGTTTTAATTAAAGGGTTAAGTTAATTAAATAAAATTGGAAATTTAGTTAAATTGGTGAAATGGTAATTCAAATTTGATGTGTTAAGTTATTTGTTGAAATGTGAAGAATTGGAAACTTTTACACTTAAATTTATTAAGTAAATTGTTGAAAATTGGATTTTATTATAAGAAATTTATTATGAAAAGATATATGTTAAACGATATGTAAATGAACATTTTAAATGTTAAAATATGATTTTTAAAATGTTTATGTGTTTTAAATTGAAGTTATTTAATTGCTGGAAATACACTAACACCTGAAATCTACTTTTAATAGCATTCAGAAATGCTATAGATTCTTTTTTGAACTAAAATTGTGTAAAAAGAGCTATTACAGCATTTCTGAAATGCGGTAGTTGCTGTAATTGAACTTATAGGCTAATATTGAACTCAGGCCTATTATAGCATTCTCTGGAAATGCTATAATGGTCTGCAGTCTTTGCTGAAACCAAATTTAACTCTTGTTTTGAAATCTGAACTACCGCAGCACTTCTGAAATGCTGTCTTTTCTGTTTTTGAACTATAATTCAACTAAAACTGAGTTTTAACAGCAGTTTTAAGTGCTGTCTTTGCTGAAATAAAAATGTTTTCAAACATAACTTATAGCAGTTGTTTTTAAATGCTATGAAATGCTGAAATTTTAATAATTAGGGTTTTTGACTTAGTAAACGAATTCAGAATGGTTTGAAACTTTGGAAATTGAATACTTGATTTGAAAGTATAATAATTACACTTTTAAAAGGGTTAAATGAATTATTTTGATTGAAATATAAACTATTTAAAGATGATTTGAAATGACAATAAATGAACGATATCTTTGAATATAAAAGGTATTTAAAGTTGAATATTTGGATTTGAACTGATAGGATATTTTATTATATTAAAATGATTTGAAGTGAAGTTTTGTAAGGATATGATATTTTATTATATTAAATGATTTGAAATGAAGATTAGGAAATATTGATATTTGATATATTAAAATGATTTGAAATGAAGTTTTGGAAAGATATGATATTTTGATATATTGAAATGATTTGAAATGAAGTTTTGAAATGATATGATATTTTAAATATAAGGAAATGGTTTGGAATTGATTTAATCTTTATTTTGATAAATATATGGTTTTGAAATGATATTTTATTTTGAAGTAAAGTATTGTTTTAAAAGTTATAACCACGGGTTATAATAACGATTGGTTGTTAAAGAGACCGAGATCAGATATGGACATACTCTCTGTCGATACCGAAAACCACTTTGACAACTGTGTACGCGGTGGAGTTTCCAGAATGAAGTAGGATGGTGGCGACGATCCTAAGGTATATACATGGACCCAACTCCCGTGAGTTGGCATAAGGTGGCTAAAACAGGAGCGATTGACGGACCAAGGAGGTAGCACCTCTTATCGGACACACTTCTTCGATACCATTCTATTACTTGTGATTGATTTGGTGGCCACCCTTGATTTGGAAGTGTTGTTCGAGGTGGGCGGTAGTGGCTGCTATGCGTCACCACTAGTCCGGATGCGTAATTGGTATATCTACCCTGGCATTGCCTAGTTGTGCCGTGTCACCTACCATATCAAACTTGACTACGATTATGATTTTAAGATCCGACCGCGTTAAGGTTCTCCATCCCCTTAACGCTATTTTCTATATGATTATACTTTACTAATTAGACACTACTGTATATAGCGTATATTACTACATAGTAAATAGTTTAACGGATCCTTAAAGAATGGGCGATCCCAAGCATTCTTTGAGTTACTTGTATCTTTATTACAGTTCACTTGAGTTGGTTTACATTATATAAGTATATATTGTCCTGACTCGAGTGTTTTGTGTTTTGCTTTACGCTCGGGTCAGCCTGAGTTATTCACAGATTTGGATTTCCACACTCTTGGAGATTTGAATCGCTGGAGATTATCTGCTTGTCTTGTCCTATCTACTTCAGTTCCGTTGTCCTACTCAGCTTGTACTTGGTTATCATATGGAAACTTCTGTTGTTCTTTATTTCTTCTGTTGTATCTTATGTAACTCTGACATATTTATATAGTAGCTTCATGAACTACTATTTCTTTTACTTCCGCTGCATTATATTACTCTGTGTCTGTGATCTGTGATTATATTTATTTACTGTATATTCTAAGATTTGCCAAATTTTAATTACAACGCGGTATTTTGAGCAATTCAACTCCGGCATGAGTGTCTACCTATACACTTATAATGGATGCGAATGGTTGAAAATACCGGGTCGTTACAAAATGACATCTATTAGCAGAACAAAACACCATTTTGCTATTACAATTAACTTGGACATTTACTTAAGTTGATTGATGGTTATGTGTTGATCCATTGTATACTTGTTGTTATGTGATGTCATGTTAGACGGGATAAGTAAAACCAAATTTAAAGAACCATTATGATCATTAAGCCTTGGTTTGACTTTGTAAAGATAAATATTTCATTTCCTTTTTTAAATGGTTTCAAAGTTATTTCAATTTGAACAAGATATTTAAAGAATGATTTGACAAATGGTTTTACTAAAGATGTTTTTAACTAATGGGAATATTTTTCTATGTTATAAAAAGAAGTTTTTATAAAGAGTTTTATAAAGTAATTTGGAAATTTATAAAGTGTTTTGGATAATGGTTTTTAGTTTCTAAGCAAAGAAGATTTCATAAATAAGGGAGATTTATAAAATAGATTTGCTTATTAAAGGAAGCTAATTTTATTAAGGTTATTTAGGAAGTTACTGAATAGGAAAGGTTTATAAAGAATTTTTATAAATTATTTTGGGGTATTTATAAAAGAATTGATTTGGATATTCATAAAGGGAGTTTATAAAATGGTTTGGATATTTATAAGAAATTTAAACGAAAAGTTTAGATATTTATAAGCAATTTATATAAATGATTTTCGAATATTTATAAAAGGATTTTATAAACGAATTTAGGAGTTTGGAAGCATTTTGAAATGGGTTTGGATTTCAAGTAAAAGAGATTTCATGAATGAAATAGATTTGATTGAAAAGGATTTATCGAAAGAAATATAAAAAAAGAATTTGAGATCTGGGTTTCTCTAAACTGACCTTTTAAAAAATGATGGTATGGAACATCTGTTCCACACTTAACATCGAGGGAATAGTGTTTAGGGTTATTCTTACCTCCAATTTAAACAACATTTGTTTAATCCTTTTAACATGATTTGGAAGTAAGAAGTTATTCACAAATGCTTTGTGTATATACTTATGTCAGAGAGATAAGTATATGAATGTTTTAGACAAACGTTTTGAAAGGAGATTTATTAAATAAAGATTTGTTTTAAGGCTTAAGAATTTCTATGGATAAATAAATCTCAAATGGAATTGGTTGTTGTTTTTTTATTGATAGTTAAATAACCAACTATCAAATATGGACCCAAAACGTAACTTTGGAAATATCTAGGAGAAACATGTGAGTTATATGGCACAGTCATCTCCAATAATGCTATACTATACGTATAAATCTCATTTCGTTCTCCTAGGGCAAATGATAAGGAAATCCATCCACTAATAGTTAGGAGGTTATCTCTGCTCTTATCTTTGACTGCTTATTTCATAAAGATTTGGGGTTGAGTTTACCGGAAACTATGGAATGTTGTTTCGAAGAGACCATGATCGTATATGTTATCTAAAAACCACTTCGATCCAACTCAAGCGTTTCAAAGTGAAGACATCTTGAAGATGATGGAATTGAAGATGGAGCTCTTTGAAGTGCAAGGGCTTCTTGCTACTAATTCTGAGGGTGATTCCAAAATGGATGTAGTAGAAGTAGTGCCTTTGGTTTGTCCATCTCCTAGACAACTTGTATGGATGAATGTTGGCATTGCATTGTTGCCTGGAGGGCAGTGTTAGCATTCCAAGTGGGAAGTACTATATAAAAAGATAAAATGTAGCCTCAAGCCTCATCAACTGGAAAATGACAATAATCGGGCATACAGCAGGGCCATGTGGGTCTCTCCCATCAGGGTATGGTCATTCCAAATCTGGATCGATTACTATCTACTCATGTATGCTTCATGGCCCAAAGTGGGGTGATCATATTCGGTACTACTAGTCAAGTGGTAGGTCAGTCCTGTGTGGTAGGGTACAAGATGTTCTTGTCAGACCCCGGTGCATTTTATCTAGAGATGTACCATCAGAAGGTAGTTCCTTACCTTGTCATAGTATGAAATCCATTTTCCAGTGCGTGCCTTTACGGTTTTAAATGTACCCAACTATGTTGAAATGTGAGATGCAAGCATTTCAACTATATTCATATTTTACTTTGACCCATAGACAATATTATAATAACACTGGATTTATATACAAATGTTTTGGTTATCGTAAGGTAAAAACCCTTCCGTGTTTATGTGTGGGGTGGTCTTACGAGATACCTTTATTTTAAAAGTTGTTTTTATAAAGTTAAAGACTTATGCTTTACTCACACCAGACCCATGTCTGACCCGGAGTTTATTTTCCTTTTTCCGAAACTCTTAGGTGCTCAAATTTGAATGGGCAGCCAAGTAGTTCATGTTTTTTCGTAGATTTACCTTGGAGGAGCTTGGAGTAGGTAGCTTCATCGATAGCTAGTTATTTTTCTTGTTTCTGCTATATTATATGTATATTATATCAGTAAGGTAGGGATAGGCTGTTATAACTGTCCTAGGCTAGAATTTGTATTAGTATGACTCTGATGTAACATTTTGAAATGACTTTGTAATATATGATGTTGAGTAATATATATCGTTCCGTTGCGTTGTGAGATTTTGTTGTTTAGTTTCTTCTATTCTATCTGTGACGCCCCACCTCTATACCCACGCTAGCCAAGAACACTACGGGTTAATGTTGTCAACTAGCACGGAGAATAAGGCTGTTGAGGAGCGACCCTCCGTGTAATTGCTTTGTGCGAGCACCGATATGTCAGATAGTAAATCATGCATTTCATTTTTAGAGGAAATCCGACATACCGATACAAACTCAAAGCTACTACACAGTGGGTATAATAGTTTAGGACAATAAATATAAAAATAACACAGATAACATAAATGCGGAATACAGATGGAACAAAAAGTCTCATATATATATAATAACTGATGTCAGTTACAATACATTTGACACAATACATATGATACAACTATAACTGTCGACTCTGGAAGTGATATACACAAATACTTTATCAACTAATGTACATGAATACATGTCATCCTAGTCAATACACTGATTACTACTAAAAGACAAAGACAACTTCGGAAGATGTGAAAAGTCTTCATAGTCCGAACAGCAACTCAAGAAGGAAATCTACAACCTGAAATAACTCGGGTCTGACCCGAGTATTAAATTCAAAAGAAAATAATACATGGGTCAGTCTAATACAAACTCAGTTATTAATGCACAGGAGCAATAATAATCAATATCGAATAGACGACAGTCACAATAATTCCCGTCTATCCGACTCTTTAAACAAAGAAATCGGATGACGGTCGATATAACACTTAATAGTGTTAAACAAAAATCAGCAAATTTAAATCATCAACAGAGATAAATAAAAAGATCATCGATGAAGATAATTTAGAAAAGAAACAGAATTGCCGAAACGGCGATTAACAATAAAAATCATCAAGACAAGCTTTTAAAATAGTTCAATTGAAAAAGCATGAACAACACTGAATTAAATGAATCAGTGATACAAAATAGTGCAAACGAACGCACCAAGCAACATGTACAGACAATGTCAAAAGGTATAACAGACTGGACAACATTGAATGCCAAGGGAACACAAAGCAACCCAATAATTACATATGCCCAAATGAACCAATATGGAAATGATCAAAAGCAAATGCAATGCTACCAAATCAGAACAGCCTACATGATGGTCAACTGCAACAAGACTACTCAAGTTCAAAAACAAGCATCAATGTACATTGGGATGAATGCGACTTCAAATGACTACTGGAATGAATGCAACTAACCAGACAATTGAACAGCAGTGCAGCAGCTACAAACAAGTAGATATGTAACAGTTTCAAACAACATCAATATCTACAACGAATGCAATTGCATGTATGCAATGCAGACAGGGACCAAAATGTCCAGGTGAACTAAGAAGTCATCAACAGTTCAAGCATGTACAACAATAAAGACAAATTCGAGTACATCATGAAACAGAACCAAATGCAGTTCAACTGAAATGAACACAGGTGAAGGCAAAGACCAAAGGATGACAACATGAACAAACTCGAGTGATAATAGTTAAATGTACACAGGGATCACTATCTACATGAGTTAGTTCAAAAGAAACTGGCAATAAATACATGATCAAGTGAACACATACATATGCCATAGTAAAACGGTGAATGCACCAGAAACATGCAAGCTACAATGCAACCAAGAAGCAAGTATATGCAGAAAGCTACATGAATGAAACTAGGATATGTATCAGACTTTACACTGAGGACCAATGAACATGCAAAACTCAAGTACATCAACTAGAAAGTTCAACTCGAAGCAACTGATCACAAACAGCAGGCAGTGACAACATAGGACAGTACAACTAAAAGAAATAGGTCAAGCATATATAGATATGCAGTGACAAAGTGAACCAAGTCACAATGTACATAAACAACAGTGAATGATTCAACATATCCAACTAGAAGTGCAGTGAACCCAAACAAAGTTCAAGGAAGAAGAAGATGCAGTGAGATACACATAAAGGAATGCAGATGAACTCAACCTGAATTATCAACTACAAAGTATGACAATGAAATGGAAACACATGGATACTACAGATGCAACAAAAATTCATAAATACATCTACAAAGCAATGCAGATTGAAATATGGAAGAATGCAAACCCAAGTCAACATGAATCACTTGAGAATCAGAGACCCCAACACTGAATGGAATGCAAATTACAAAATGAAGGCTATAGCAAACATGAACTCATGTATACAGTTCAGTAGTATACCAAATGCGACAGAGGTGCAGACTACAACATCAAAGTGCAAAAGCTAAAACATAATGCAATAGTGAAGACTGCTATACCAAAAAAAATGTATGCAACAATACAAAATGAAGTAGTGCAATGCAGACAGGCCAGATGAATCAACTACTAGCCAAATGTGACAGCAACACAAATGGAATGCAACTACAAACATGAAACCACAATAAGTGCAACAGGTGAAACAACTACATATGTATATTGTCAAAAGAATCAACTTACTTGGAGTGAATGCAATGAGGTATGCAACCCAGTGTCGACAACAGTGCAACAGGTGAAACAATGATGCAAACCAAAGATAATGAGAGCAACATGAAGACTGGAATAAGTGACCAAATGCAACTAGAGTCAAATGACCAGAGGCCGAAGTACATCGAAGCCATAAAAATCAAAGAATTTCAAATACCCGAAGTCATGAATGCTTCAGAAATGATAGACTGCAATTCCAAATCAAAGTGGGACGAGCAGTGAATTTTATTTTCGAAATCAATACCAACGATTCAGAGAAATTGATTTAAGTCAAAACAATGATGAACAAAGAATCCTCTAAGTCAGATTTCAAAACTGGAATTATCACGTAATCAAAGGAATGCCGAAATCCCCCAAACAAAAATCACCAACATCAGACAGAAATCAAACTGCCGAAATAAAAATTGAACAACTTCAAATAACCCAACGACAAAGGTCACGAATTCGAATAGATGTGAGAAAGTCTCAAATATCACTACAAAATCGATGGCTAACGCAAATCGAATGACAGTGCGAACCAAAGTGTAGTTTTAACAAAGTCAAAACAAATGTCACAGAAAATTCCAAGTCACGAAACAGAGTTCTTGAATTAGATGTGAGCAATAAATCGCTCACCTTTGCCATGGGAGTGAAGACGAAGCTGATGCGGTGAGGAAGACGAACGAAGTTCAGCCGAAGTCCGATCGAGCACGAGCACGTCGAAGCAGCCTCGAGCAAGATGAGGTTGGCGCCTTCGAGTTCCAGAAGCGAGCGATCGAAGAAGCTCTAATTTTTGAACGAGGCAGCCATTATTCGTTCGATTGCTTGATTTAGGGTTGGGAATGAATGAAAAATGAGGAAGGGGGATCGGGTTGTCTTTGATGAATACGGCACCAAGAAAGAATGGATCAAGATGATTTGTAAAGCCCACAACCCTTTTAACAAAAATTTTATCCCTGAATTTCAATTCGATCAAAATGCCAATAGCTATTAGCAACCAGATTAGATCGTCAAGAGGCGATAATTAAATGGGTACGAAATGTCGGGTTGTTACACTATCTTTCTTTCTTTCACCCCTAATGACCTATCTTTCGGACGACTAAATGATCAGCACACAAAAACCAAGAATGTATAAAGTGCCATCTTTGGTAGTAAGAAAGGCGGATCGTTACATTTTGGTATCAAAGCTTAGGTTGAGCGAACACCTAGGCTTTGGTGGGGTAAACTCATTATAGATAAGGTCAGTAGTGCCATAGAATGAGTCTGAGTGTAATATATATATATATATATATATATATATATATATATATATATGAGTGCGTATTTGTTAGTGAATAAAAATGTTTTATATTGTGTTATTTGACCTGTTAAGTGCCTTAAGAATTCTGGTCGATGCGCTTGATCAAGTTATCGATAGAGATTTCCTAAACACTTGAACAAGTTAAATAGACATAATATTGTTTTAAATTTGGTAAATGAAATAATTTTACGTACGAACATATATTATATATATAAGGGATAATTTTCAAAATCTATGTACTTATCTATGAGGAGTGTGGATTAGGAGTTAATAATATTTAAATTATTAGCATTTAGAGTTTAACTAGTCATGCTTGTCCAGTTTTGAGCATTGAATATTGTAAAATTTAATAATAGATTGCCTTTTTCCATCATGGATATGGTAGATAGAATTCGTAGGAACATTGAATTGAACACCTTATGAATTAAGTTTCACAATTTGACTATAAGGCGTTCGATGATATGTAGAGTTAAAAATTGAATTTTAATAAAGGTGTTTATTAAAATAAAATCTTCATATAGTTTTATAAGATGAATTAGGAGAGATGATTTTACAAATCAGAACTATTAAATGTGTTTTAAAAATTAAAAGGGTTTTGAGAATTTAAATTCTGGTGGCTTTGATAAATTCCAAATGATTTTGGAAAATAGCAGTAATCTTTCTTAAGGATATTTTGAGATTTAGATATTTTAAAATAAATTTGAGAGTAAGATTTTCTTTGGACAGTTTGGGAATAAGTCTTGATCTATTTTGTGATGATCAGAATAATCATCTAAGTGACAATCGAATCTTTTCTTAGGCAGATAAGGTAGTGCACTTGGTAAATTATTCTCTTTGTTATTGTACAAATCAAAACAAGTTCAAATCCTGAATAAATCCAAAGCAAGTCTATGATTTTGTTTAAGAAAACTATTTGTCTATAAATAGTATTGTTTTGAGAAGAAATTTGGAAAAAGAAGAAATATTTTTGTTAACTAATTCGGGTGTCTCAAAAATGACTAAAAATGGGTAAGAGATGTGTTCGGATGGGAAACACTTCTCTTGGGTATTGCCATTCTTAGTAAAGGGGTATATGATACTATTTGGTAGCACCCGGTTCCTTGACATCATTTTGGAGTTACTCCGGCTATATGTATGTTTTCAAAAGGTTTTTGACATAAAACTCGGCTATAGTTTTCTTGGATCCCTTAAAAGAAAGATTTTCAAAATAAAAAGATATTTTGAAGATGGATTAATAAATGAAGTTTTAATTAGGTTAAATTTAATATGGAAGTTTAATAAACTTTGTTTATTTAAACTGTGTCTTTGATTTTAACATCTAAGATGTGAAGAATTATTTGATGTTATTAGGCCGGCTAATAGACATTTTTACCTTAGTAGTGTCTAAGAAAAAGTAGAATCTAGGATGGAGTTTGGATACCATCATCCTATTCTTTTTAGCTACTCACCAGGCCAATTAGGGTAAAGATGTTGATTTGGTCGACGTAGTTTCAAGACCCAAGTTATTTTGGCCTACATCAAATAGTTAAAATTAAATAGAATTAAAAATCAGATGTTTTCATATACTCTTAGGAGGTAGAAGAGTATTATAAAAGTTAATAAATTTAAAAAATTTGGTTCTTATGAAGCATGGTAAGAGGGTAGAAAGTAGTTAGATAGTAAGAATCGTTAGATCGGTACATAGGTTGTATAAAGATCATTTCGCCTTTTTACATAGTTCTTTATCCTAGATTCAAGTATATGACTAGAGGTGTTTTACACCATTCCGAATAAGGATTATTACTCGATTTTTTACGGCGAGCATTGGTGAGGGTTCTTAGGTGGAACCAAAAGTCGTCTATGATAGTTTATGGCTATGCAAGGAGAATAGAGGTTTCTAATTAAGAGGTCTAATCAAAGCCCGCATGTGATGACCTACCCTTTTCAACCCTTGAAAATCGACACAAATACGCTCATTGTATAACATGCCGAACGATTGAGTGCCGGAAAGACAGATTGTTGAGGGGAAAAGAAAGTAGGTAGAAGAAAAGAGAAACTAAAAAATAGAATCTCACAGCGGACTGAATAACATACAATATAAATAGTTTTTTACTCAAATCAAAACTGTAATATACATATCTCACATCAGAGTACACAAATCAATAATTACCAGCCTGGACAGTTATAACAATCTGCACTCACAATTTGCTGGTAATTTCAACAAAACACTACAGTGGAATAAACAAGTACGAGAATACGTCTCGGCCTCCAGCTCGTCTCCTGAGCTCCATAGCATCCTAACTTGAACCTGTAATACTCGGTCTGACCCGAGCATTATAATAAAATAACACCCGAGTCAGTCTGGAAAACCAGCGTGAAAAAATACACTCAACTTGAATTATTTAAGTTTTCAAAATCCTTTGAAAATCAAAGGTATCTCGTAAGACCACGCCACAAATAAACACGACGGTTTTTTACCTTACGATAACCAAAACATTTCATATCAAAATCCTCTGATATTATAATAGTGTCTAAATACAAATACTTATTCAAATAGCTAAAATGCTTGCATCTCACGTTTCAGCATAGTTGGGCACAATCAAAACTGTACGGTGCTTATTGGAGAATGGATTCCACACGAATGACTAGGTACCGGGGAATCACCTGTCATAGTACAAGTCTAGAAACAATGTACCGAGGACCACGCCGGGATCCCCTGCCACACAAGACCGGACTATCCCTAACCTGGATAGACCGAATATGCTATCACCCCGGGTTTTCCCACCCTTTCCGAGCTCCTTCCATGTATCATAGTAATAATATCTTAGGGTATCTAGAAAGGTGATAAACATACCCTAATTGGGTGCTACCCACTTAGCCTTGCTGCATCTCCTCTGCTTTTCAGTCATTTCCGGTTGATGAGGCTAGAGGCTACGATTACCTTTTCAAGGAAATTTCGCTTAGAATGCTCATTGTCCTCCAATGACAATGTACTGATAGCATTCATCCATACAAGTCCATTCTAGGTCCGAACGGAACCGAAGGCACTATTCCTACTACATCCATTTTGGAATAACCCTCAGGATTGGTAGCGACTAGCCCTTGTACTTCACTGCTCCATCTTCGACTCCATGCTCTTGTTTTCCTTTTGAAAATGTACTCGTTGGATCAAAGTGGTTTTCGGATAATTTATCTGAACCCGGTCTCTTCGAAACAACGTTCGATATCTTTCAGTAAACTCAACCCCGATTCTTTAGGAAATAAACAGACGAAATAAGATCGGAGATCACCTCCTAACCGTTAGTGGACGGATTTCCTTATAAACGTCCTAGAAGAACGAACGAGTCTATACGTACGGTATAGCACCTCGAACGGTAACTGTACCATATAATTCCCGTATTTCTCCTAGATATTTCCAAAGTTATATTTTTGGTCCAGATTTGATAGTCGGTTATTTAACTATCAAATAAACAATCATTCAACCAAATATTCCATTTTCCACTAAAAAAACACCAAATCTCTTTTTAATTTAATTTTAATAATTTAAATTTCTTTATCCAGAATATGTGTACTTATCTTATCGAATTCAATAAATTCACAAACTATCCTTCAAAAATATTTGAAACCCTTTTTGAAAATATTGTGGAAAGTACCACATCGGTATCAAACCATGGATTCACAGGTCAATGGTTACGTCACTATCCCAGAGAAATCCAAGACTTAACTGCAGGCACTCACAGCCTCTGATTATGCCATGCGGGTATACCATTACTTCCCAAAAACTTTATTTAATAAATTATCTCAAAATATACTCAGGAGTTTCTAAAATAAATTTCCAAGTTTAATCTAGGCATATATACTTAAATAAAAGTTATTATACAAAGCCATATTAATATTTAATAATTTATCTTTTAAAACCGCAATGTTGACTAATTCTTAAATAATAATAAATCTTTAACAATCTTTATAAGGTAACTAATTGATAATTAAATATGCTTTAAACAATTTAAAATAATTAAATAACTAGTTTCTAGAATATTTTTAACAAATTTTAAAGTTACTTAGTTAATAATTAGAAATCCTCCTTTTAAAAACAAGCCCAATTTTCTCGATTCTAATTTCACTTCGTAAATTTGGAAATCTTACTTGAGTCCAGTATAACCAATTTTTATACTTATTCCCAAATTCACTTCTATCCTTCCAAAAAATATTAAAAATCTTGATTTTTAAACCTTTTTATTTTAACAAGTACCATTTAAGCATTTATTATTTAAAAATTCTTTTTATATACTTTTATTCCCAAATCTCTATTTACAATATCCCAAATTTGTTAAGTACAAATTTCAAAACCATTATTTCATCAGATCAATTAACCCAAATTTCTAGGTAAATATTTTACTTCAAAAATCCCTTTTAAAATTCTTTTCCAATTCAATCCATATATTACTGGTATTTAAAAATACCAAAATCAAGGTCAAAACCTGCCATAACATCCAATCAATCCATTTCACATGATAATCTATCACAGAATTATTCAAACAAACATATATCACTATATATGCAATTAAATTCAACATTTTTGAGGAATCCAGTTGGATCCCTCCAACCAGTTTTTCCCTGCATCCATAGAAGTTAACACAACATAAAAATACCAATTCCGCTTCGAGGCGGAATATCGCGGTATGTAGGGTCATCCGCTATTATGCGGGGCGCATAGGGTCTCATCCGCTATATATGTGCGGGAATACCAATCACTCCAATATATATATACACACTGCTATATATATAATATCACATTCACTGACGAAAATTTATCAATTCAACCAATCAATCATTAATTAATTTTAACTATTTAAAATTAAAGCCAGCAGTCCAAAATTGAGTGAGATTAACTCACCTTGAGTTTTAATTTCGCCAAACGTTCAAATTTTAAATTAAATCGAACACATTCGATTTAACCCAAAATTTTAGCTCATTCCAATCGCCTCCAAATCTGTTCCAGAGCGTAGTGCTCGTCGCGACGATTTCGTCGCCGCATGTTTCGTCCGATTTCGACCTCGTATGATAAAGATACGAAGTTTTAAAGTTTGAATATAAATTTATATAAATAATTTCTTTTTCTTTTTTAATATAACCGTAACAAAAATTTGGCCGTACAATTTGCTTGAGGAAATCAAGGCCGCTTATCTCTTCTTCCTTGCTTCGTTCGTTTTAGGCTGCTCGTACACGAGAAACCCATCACGCGAAGCAACTCCCGATCGCCGCTCCGTCCATACGCCGCCGGAATTCGATCCACCATCGCCGAAACACGCGCCTTCCCTTCCTCGACGTTCGTGCCAAATGCAGCATCACCAAGCGCCGCCGTTTTCATGAATTTCGCCACTAAAGGGTGCACGAACGCGGCCAGATATCTCCTTCCACGCAACGTGAAATGCGATCTCTATCGTTCAACTTGTAGAGCTTGAAGAGCTCTTCGACTTTTGTTTAGAAAGTTTTGAAAAATATTGCGTGGATGGAGAGATAAATGAGGGAGAATGAAGGAGTGTTTCAGCCATTGATCGTTTAAGAGGATACTGCGTGAAAATAGATCTAGGTTTTACTGTTTGTCGCGTATATATACACGTATATATGAATTATTTTAATATTATTTCCAAAATTAACGTGCTTTACCGAACGAACTCCAATAGAGACGTGACGCCTGCCGTTTATAATGTTTTACCCCTATTCTAAACACAATGGAACATGTTTCAGGGCCTAATTCGATCGTATGTGGAAGATAGCTTTTCGAATCGAATTAAAATATTAAATTTTCGATTTTTATTTCAATGCGTTTCCATCCCGTACGACCAAATGGTAACACCAAATGCTACGAAATTTGAAATCCGATAATAATAAACTATTAGGTCCCAATGGAATTGGTTTCATCGAATTCTGAGACTGTGCCCCAGAAGGCTATTTTAACGCGTCGATTAAATCGAGCGATTTCCAAAATTGATGGAATTGCTTGAAATTTCCATTTTAAAAACTTACTAACTCCATTATATTTCAAATAGAATTTATATTCATATTAGAAACCATTTTGATTTATATTAAATCAAAGTTCAATTATTTACACTATCAATATATATATTAATTTCCACTATTAAATTAATATATAAATTTCAAACTTTAAATTTATCGACTTTTAATTCCATTCAAAGTCTATTTCCATCATTCTAATTTAAATAAGGTTTTAAATTAACTTAGAAATCATTTCCATTTCCATTTAACTCCAGATTCCCATATTTACCCAATTTCAAATATTAAAGTACCATTTACTGAATCCGTTAATCGCTATATTTGAAATTTTAAACTATTTCACTAATTCTTCCATATTCAAAATCAATTAATAATTCAAGTTCAACATTTAAAAATAAATTAAATGTTCAAAATTAAACGACCAAAATTCCGGGTCGTTACATTCCTCCCCCCTTATAAGAATTTCGTCCTCGAAATTGCTAAGGTAGGAAAAATGCTCCCAAACCCATTAACTTTTCTAAAACCCACTTAATTAAAATTCACTATTCACTTTTCTAAACCTTTATGGTTTTATCTAAAACAATTAGCTTCATTTCTATTTCAAAAGCCTTGATTTCTAATACGATTCAAAATCAACTTTTCTAGTTAACAAAATTTTTTCAAAACTTTTCAAAAAATTTCTAACACCCTAAATTTCCGAATTTTTTTGACAAAGTCTCCTTTGTTCAGTTAGCCTTTTACAATATGACAAGAGAGATAAAAATATATACATCGACCCACACAGTCGAAAAACAAAATATATCTCAATATATATTATCATTTCTTTATTTTATTGCGTAGGCGTACCTTTATTTTAGCGCAATTAAGCGAGCAACTTATTTAATAAGCATTTACGCAACCAAAATCTACCCAAACAACTCCCTATACCTGTACTTACTCAAAATAAGAACATACGTTTCATAACCATGAAATTTTAACAACATTCCATTTCTTTAACTAGCCAACATATAAATTTCATAACCCAAACATGCCAATCATATATTACAAGCAATTATAAGGTTCCAACACTAATTTAATTTTCTTCCATGGATCCATATATCATTCCATATATATCCATATATATATCCATATATATATATATATATCATTTCATTCAATTCGAAATGATTTAAAACCAAATTTATTGTATTCAATTCATATTTACACAAACAAACTCATATCCATTCCAAATTGATTTCAAAATTAATTTATTCACTTCTATTCAATTTCAAACTGATTCACAATCAACTATATTTGCATTCCACTCATTTTTTACTTTCATTATATGCAAATCCATTTGATTAAGCTTTCATACACAAACATGCCATATCATGTGTTTTTGAATGCATATGCAATTACAGGGTTCAAACACTCAATTATACACTTCCAAATTGATTTCCATACCATTTATTAAATTTTAACTTGATTCGCAATCCATTCAATTTCATTCTATTCACATTCACACTTATTATATTCATATCCATCTTATTAAGCTTCAATTGATCCATTTAAATTGATTTTAAATCAATTCATCTATTTTCCATTGGTTCCCATTCGTGTTATCCACCAAACTTTGTCCGCTACATGTTGTATTAAACAACATTCTGATCCATGTTAATTTTATTAATGAATTCATTTCATAACAATCACTTAAGTTAACTTTCCATGACAATCAAATTCTAATTCCTTTTAAATTGATTCTCATTCAATTTAGCTCAGGTTCATGCACTTACATTTTTATTAACTCCATTTCCAACTTATATTACATCTTTCCCATTCACTTTCATTAAATTCATTTAGTGCTATTCACTTCCTTTTATAGTGAACGGCATTTCATTTCATGCTAATTTCATTTATAAACCATTTTATAAAATTATTCTAAGGTTTATTGTAAACATTCCATATCGCTACTTAAGTTCATACTCAATCTTATCCAATCCATACTCCAAATCATATTCAATACATTTACTCTTAAATTGAATTCGTTTCTTGTTATCAATTACTTAACCTTTTAACTTGGTTATACTTTTCACATTCCCAGTTTAATAAGTTATACAACTTATTTATTTACAAATCTCTGAATTTTCCACTTAAGCTTACTCACATTCAACATTTATAACATATAGTTACACAACCACTTCACAATTTATATTTATATTCAATTTACCAATTTCAATCCACCCTCCATTTAAAAATTCAAAGTTTTGAATTTCCATTCTTTTACCATAATATCAAACCATTTTCATTTTGGTTTTACAATTGCATTACTCAATTCATAAGTTCAAGAACTTATTTACTTAATTTCTCATATTACTTACTTGAGTCCATTTACATTTTATAATCACAACTCTGGATTATACACATCACTTAATAGCTTAAGTTTATCCATTCCATTCAATAATTATAACTTATAATTATATAATTATTCTACATTTCAACTTAATATCCAACTTCAATTTTATTTAACTTATCTTAAGTTAAATTCCAACCTATCTTATTCACTTTAATTTACTCAAGTTAAATTTTAGTTCCCGGATTAAAATTCACACTTTCTTTTTCTTATCTATACCAACTTTAATTTATAAGTTGAATTAACCGATTTCCTTGACTTTATAAGTCATTTAGATGGAAATCCCAGAATTTAATCACCCGATTTTATTTCAAATCATTTTGAAATCATAATATACATATATCACTTTTGTATATCAAATCATACTTCCGGGTTTTCAAACAACTTGGTTTTCCCCAAAAACAATTTCACCTTGGAATTTCTAAACAAAACTTGTTTATCAACAAGCCCAAAGCAAATATTCATAGCCAACCACCACGGTAGCAATCCATCACTTAGAAACTCGAAAATGAATAATGATGATTTGGCCGTCATCACCAGAATTATTTTCCAGCGACTGAAGTGAGTTCAGTGCTTCCTTACTTCCAAAATTCTTTTCAAAACAATTTCTATTCCAAAAATATCTCCAAACAATACCCCATTATTCCTTTCAAACCACTTTGGAAAACATTTCCAAAAAGCTCCAAGATTTAAAAATTCCCAAACATCTAGTTCAAACCAATTTAAAACATTTTCCAGAATTTTCGGGATTTAAATTCTGATTAGAATCAAATTTTAGTTATAATTCCTTGGTATAAATCATTCTTATATAATTTCTATTTGGTTATATATATATAACTATTTCAAATTTTTATAATCGGTTATGATTATAATATTAACAACCAACATTTCAAATATATACACTATAATAATTTCAGAAAATTATTTCATTTATAACAAAATATAGTTTGGGTAAAATTATTTCATTTACCCACTTCAAAACAATACTATGTCGGTTTACCTTGTTTAAGAGTTTAGAAACCCCTATCGATACGGTTGTACTTCCAGTACCGACCAAAATTCATAAACACTCAACCGATAAGTCAACACAATATAAAAACATTTTATATTCACTAACAATTACGCGCTCATATCTATTAATACACTCAACTCATTCTAGAGTGCTACTGACTCTATCTCTAATGAGTAATTCCAACCAAAGCCTAGGTATATCGCCAACCTAAGCTCTGATACCAACTGTGACAACCCGCCCTTTTCGACCCTCGAAAATCGACATAAATACGCTCATTGTATAACATGCCAAACGATCGAGTGTTGGAAAGACAGATTGTTGATTTACACAAATCAAAACTGTAATATTATCAATATATATAGTTCTTTACACAAATCAAAACTGTAATTTACATATCTCACATCAGAGTACACAAATCAATAATTACCAGCCTGGACAGTTATAACAATCTGCCCTCATAATTTGCTGGTAATTTCAACAAAACACTACAGCGGAATAAACAAGTATGAGAATACATCTCGGCCTCCAGCTCGTCTCATGAGCTCCATAGCATCCTAACCTGAACCTGTAATACTCGGTCTGACCCGAGCATTATAATAAAATAACACCCGAGTCAGTCTGGAAAACAAGCGTGAGAAAACACACTCAATTTGAATTATTTAATTTTTCAAAATCCTTTGAAAATCAAAGGTTTCTCGTAAGACCACGCCACAAATAAACACGACGGGTTTTTACCTTACAATAACCAAAACATTTCATATCAAAATCCTCCGATATTATAATAGTGTCTATATACAAATACTTATTCAAATAGCGGAAATGCTTGCATCTCACGTTTCAGCATAGTTGGGCACAATCAAAACCGTACGACGCTTATTGGAGAATGGATTCCATACGAATGACTACGTACTGGGGTATCACCTGTCACAGTACATGTCTAGAAACAATGTACCGAGGACCACGTCTGGATCCCCTGCCACACAAGACCAGACTATTCCTAACCTTGATAGACCGAATATGCTATCACCCCGGGTGTTCCCACCCTTTCCGAGCTCCTTCCATGTATCATAGTAATAATATCCGAGGGTATCTAGAAAGGTGATAAACATATCATAATTGGGTGCTACCCACTTAGCCTTGCTGCATCTCCCCTGCTTTTCAGTCATTCCCGGTTGATGAGGCTAGAGGCTACGATTACCTTTTTAAGGAAATTTCACTTAGAATGCTCATTGTCCTCCAATGACAATGTACTGATAGCATTCATCCATACATGTCCGTTATGGGTCCGAATGGAACCGAAGGCACTATTCCTACTACATCCATTTTGGAATAATCCTCAGGATTAGTAGCGACTAGCCCTTGCACTTCACTGCTCCATCTTCGACTCCATGCTCTTGTTTTCCTTTCGAAAATGTACTCGTTGGATCGAAGTGGTTTTTGGATAATTTATCTGATCCCGGTCTCTTCGAAACAACGTTCGATATTTTCTAGTAAACTCAACCCCAGTTCTTTAGGAAATAAACAGACGAAATAAGATCGGAGATCACCTCCTAACTGTTAGTGGATGGATTTCCTTATAAACATCCTAGAATAATGAATGAGTCTATACGTACTATATAGCACCTCGAACGGTAACTGTACCACATAATTCCCGTATTTCTCCTAGATATTTCCAAAGTTATATTCTGGGTCCAGATTTGATAGTCGGTTATTTAACTATCAAATAAACAATCATTCGACCAAATATTCCATTTTCCATTGAAAAACCCCAAATCTCTTTTTACTTTAATTTTAATAATTTAAATTTCTTTACCCAGAATATGTGTACTTATCTTATCGAATTCAATAAATTCACAAACAATCCTTCAAAAATATTTGAAACTCTTTTTGAAAATAATGTGGAAAGTACCACTTCGGTATCAAACCATGGATTCACAGGTCAATTGTTACATCTTTATCCCAGAGAAATCCAAGACTTAACTGCAGGCACTCACAGCCTCCGATTACGCCATGCGGGTATACCATTACTTCCCAAAAACTTTTTTTAATAAATTATCTCAAAATATACTTAGGAGTTTCTAAAATAAATTTCCAAGTTTAATCTAGGCATATATACTTAAATAAAAGTTATTATACAAAGCCATATTAATATTTAATAATTTATCTTTTAAAACAGCAATGTTGACTAATTCTTAAATAATAATAAATCTTTAACAATCTTTATAAGGTAACTAATTGATAATTAAATATGCTTTAAACAATTTAAAGTAATTAAATAACTAGTTTCTAGAATATTTTTAACAAATTCTAAAGTTACTTAGTTAATAATTAAAAATCCTCCTTTTAAAAACAAGCCCAATTTTCTCGATTCTAATTTCACTTCGTAAATTTGGAAATCTTACTTGAGTTTAGTATAACCAATTTTTATACTTATTCCCAAATTGACTACTATCCTTCCAAAAAATATTAAAAATCTCGATTTTTAAATTTTTTTATTTTAACAAGTACCACTTAAGCATTTATTATTTAAAAATCCTTTTTATATACTTTTATTCCAAAATCTCTATTTAAAATATCCCGAATTTGTTAAGTACAAATTTCAAAACCATTATTTCATCAGATCAATTAACCCAAATTTCTAGGTAAATATTTTACTTCAAAAATACCTTTTAAAATTCTTTTCCAATTCAACCCATATATTACTGGTATTTAAAAATACCAAAATCTAGGTCAAAACCTACCATAGCATCCAATTAATACAATTCACATGATAATCTATCACAGAATTATTCAAACAAACATATATCACTATATATGCAATTAAATTCAACATTTTTGAGGAATCCAGTTGGATCCCTCCAACCTATTTTTCCTTGCATCCACGGATGTTAGCACAACATAAAAATACCAATTTCGCTTTGAGGCGGAATATCGCGGTATATAGGGTCATCCGCTGTATATATGCGGGAATATCAATCACTCCAATATATATATATATACTACCATATATATAATATCACATTCACTGGTGAAAAATTATCAATTCAACCAATCAATCATTAATTAATTTTAACTACTTAAAATTAAAGCCAACAGTCCAAAATTGAGTGAGATTAACTCATCTTTAGTTTTATTTTGCCAAACGTTCAAATTTTAAATTAAATCGAACACGTTCAATTTAACCCAAAATTTTAGCTCGTTCCAATCGCCTCCATATCTGTTCCAGAGCATAGTGCTCGTCGCCACGATTTCGTCGCCGCTTGTTTCGTCTCATTTCGACCTCGTATGACAAAGATACGAAGTTTTAAAGTTTAAATATAAATTTATATAAATAATATCTTCTTTATTTTTTTAATATAACCGAAACAAAAATCTGGTCATACGATTTGCTTAAGGAAATCAAGGCCGCTCATCTCTTCTTCCTTGCTTCGTTCGTTCCAGGCTGCTCGTACACGAGAAACCCATCACGCGAAGCAACTCTCGATCGCTGCTCCATCCATACGCCATCGAAATTCGATCCACCATAGCCGAAACACGCGCCTTTCCTTCCTCGGCGTTCGTGCCAAGTGCGACCAAACGACAACACCAAACGCATTTCCATCACGTACGACCAAACGGTAACACCAAACGCTACGAAATTTGAAATCCGATAATAATAAACTATTACAGATCCAATGGAACTGTTTTCGTCGAATTCCGAGACTGTGCCCTGGAAGGCTATTTTAATGCGTCGATTAAATCGAGCGATTTCCAAAATTGATGGAATTGCTTGAAATTTCCATTTTAAAAACTTACTGACTCCATTATATTTCAAATAGAATTTATATTAATATTAGAAACCATTTCGATTTATATTAAATCAAAGTTTATTTATTTACACTATCACTACTAGTATAAAACGCACGTACGTGCATCTAATTGTTGGATATATTTAATTTTATTCGATAAAAAAATTTAATGAATGAATGTGTGCTATAAATGCAAAACCTTCGATATTTACAACGTTTTTATTTCAAGCAATTTTATTGATGGTGTTGGTGGCAAATTGATAGTAAAATTCCGTGGGTGGATGGTTGGAAATGAGTTTGGTGGTGGAGGTTGCTAACCTGGTGAGATTCTTTTGATGGATGAGGGTATTTTTGGAATTTCAAAAAGACACCATGGAAATCTATTCATTGAATTTTCTTTATTAATAGTAGAGATATATTAATTTCCACTATTAAATTAATATATAAATTTCAAACTTTAAATTTATTGACTTTTAATTCCATTCATAGTCCATTACCATCATTCTAATTTAAATAGGGTTTTAAATTAACTTAGAAATCATTTCCATTTCCATTTAACTCCAGATTCCCATATTTACTCAATTTCAAATATTAAATTACTATTTACTAAATCCGTTAATCACTATATTTGAAATTTTAAACTATTTCACTAGTTCTTCCATATTCAAAATCAATTAATAATTCAAGTTCAACATTTAAAAATAAATTAAATGTTCAAAATTAAACGACCAAAATTCCGGGTCGTTACACCGCACTAGGGAGTCAAGTGAGCGATACTGGTTTGAAAGTGAAGTTATATGTTCGAGTAAATGATCAAATCAAATTTTATATAGGAATGATCTATATACATCATACAGACTAATGAATAGTTTAAGTGTTCCTAGAAATTAGGGTTGTCGTATAATTTCAAGGACATAATTCTTTTAAGGGGGAAAGAGTGTAACAACCCAGAATTTTACCACCTTGATTTGCGAATATTTAATAAATTTTAAATATTAAGACAATAGGTTTTGTAATTAAAATATAACTCTTTTAAATAATAACAAATGATGGTAAAATAGATTTCTAACGACCCAGGATTTTGCCACTTTGAAATAGGCTATTTAAATATATATTTTTTAATCAATAAATGGATTTTTATTAGCAAATAAACCTATTTTAACTGTTTAATAATGATGATAAAATAGATTTCAATTTTTTTTACCAACATAGATAGTTCAAATAAAAATAGAAAATGTAACCAAAGAACGTTTTTCGAATTTTCGACTTTTCGGCATCGAAAAGTTATCGAAAAACGTTGTGCACATTTGTGTAACATGCACACATTTATATATGTTAGGATTAGTATTAATAAACACGCTTGTGTGTGTGTGTGTGTGTTTGTGTGTGTTATATACACACACATAAGAAGTAATGTGACTTTTTAGGCTTAGTTTAAATAAGTATATACATATACATATATATATATATATAAGCAATTAAGCATATCCCACCTTTTATGCAACATATCATGGAGCCCCTTGATCTAAGGCTTGAAAGTGGGGATATTCACTTAACCAACGTGCACAAGGCATGGGGAGGAGAGACACATGGCATAATTTGAATGGAGGTTATGTCCTAGGGGCAGTTTTGTAATTTTACACTTCCTTAGCCTATAAATACCCCCAACCTCTTCATAATTCTTACTTTATGTCCTCCTTCTTCATTTCCTAACACTCTCCACTTATATACATAAACACATTCCATGGCTTCCTAACATATTTTCGAAGTCCCAAAAATTATATATTTCTACCTTAAATCTCTTCCATAACTTGCTAAAACCTTTCTACAATCTTTCTACACTTCACTACCAAAATACAAGCACCTACACACCCAAAACAACCCAGGCCGAGCCCTAAAACTCCCTTGGCCAAACCCATTTTGTACTCCTAAGCCCTCTCTAGTTCCAGTTTTCCAAACAAGAGGCGAAGATCTAAGTCGTGTTTAAGTTTGAGTAGAAGTTATCATAGTTTCATTGACATTTGGTGAGTAAATTTCGTCCTTTTAAAACTCAAGTTACTAACTTTTGAAAGTCATCAAATTTATGAGTTAAAATATTGCTTAAGTATGTAGTAATGTTATATGTTGTGTATGCATGCATATATGTTGATATGAGTTGATTGCTTATGCCGAAGTTTGAGTAGGCGATAAAGATTATACCTTGAATATTGGAAAATTTGGTTAGTATTTGTGAAGTAGTATTCTTGCTTATGATTGTGCTATAATGTTATGATGTGATGTTACGTTGGAATGCTATATTTATATGTGGGTTCATGACATAAAGGTAGCGATTCGCTAACCAAAAGCGACATAGAAATCCGCTTTTTGTCGAAAGTTTGATTTTTGTTTCAAAGTGAAAAGTTTTCAAGTCTAAAACTTTGATTTTGGTTTTCAAAAGTTTATTTTCATGCTTTAAAGAAGGCAAGAGTTCAAAGTTGAAGTTTTTAAAGCTTAGGAATCCAAATTTCAAAAAAATGAAATTACGGCCCCGTATAGCGATGGTCGCTATACGCGCAGTTCGGAAATCTAACTATTTTTCTAATCTAAACTTGTTTTCACTTAGAAATCTTTCTATAAATGTTTTCTAACTTTAATTAAGTATTAGAGAACAATTATTTATTTAATGATTATTTAATTGATTTATTAATTAATAAAGGTAATTAGTACTTAATCATTAGTTAAAAATGTTTTTTAAACTTAAATGTTTATCAATTAAGTTAATCGTGATTTTTACTTAATTAAAGTTAATTATTATTTAATTATTAATTAAGGACTAATTCATTATTATTTAATTATTTATTTATGATAATTATTAATTAATTATTATTTTAAGAAGGGGTTTTATTTAATTAATCTTTGATTAAAGTTAATTAGGTCAATAAGGTTTAATTATGGTTTAATTAATTTTAATTAGAGTTTAGTTACTATTTAACAAGGAGTTGTTTCTCATTTACAAGGGTTTTAATTTATTTTAACTTTGCTTTGAGATTAAGTAATCAATTTTATTTTAA
This sequence comes from Allium fistulosum, assembly GCA_030737815.1. Lineage (NCBI taxonomy): Eukaryota > Viridiplantae > Streptophyta > Magnoliopsida > Asparagales > Amaryllidaceae > Allium > Allium fistulosum. Next base: position 909,625,637 of record CM060903.1, read on the forward strand.
ACTGTTTTCTTTTTAAATTTATTTTAAATCAAGGGATTTCTATGTCGCTTACCCTTAAGTAACCCTATATGATTAGAAAAACTAAATGCCATCTATTAGCATAATGAAACACCATTCTGCTATTAGAATTAACTTGGACATTTACTTAGGTTGATTGATGGTTATGTGTTGATCCCTTATATACCTGTTGTTATGTGATGTCATGTTAGACTGGATAAGTAAAACCAAATTCAAAGCACCATTGTGGTTATTAAGCCTCGGTTTGATTTTGTAAAGATAAATATTTCATTTCCTTTTTCAAATGGTTTCAAAGTTATTTTAATTTGAACAAGATATTTAAAGAATGATTTGACAAATGGTTTTACTAAAGATGTTCTTAACTAATGGGAATAGTTTTCAATGTAATAAAAAGAAGTTTTTATGAAGGGTTTTATAAAGGAATTTGGAAATTTATAAACTGTTTTGGTAAATGGATTTGAGTTTTTAAGCAAAGATGAATTCATAAATAAGGGAGATTTATAAAATGGATTTGCTTATTAAAGGAAGCTAATTTGATTAAGGTTATTTAGGAAGTTGTTTGAATAGGAAAGGTTTATAAAGAATTTTTATAAATAATTTTAGGGTATTTATAATAGAATTTTTAGAAAATGATTTGGATATTCACAAAGGGAGTTTATAAAAAGGTTTGGATATTTATAAGAAATTTATATGAAAAGTTTGGATATTTATAAGCAATTTATATAAATGATTTTGAATATTTATAAAAGGATTTTATAAACGAATTTGGGAGTTTGGAAAACATTTTGAAATGGATTTGGATTTCAAGTAAAAGAGATTTCATGAATGAAATAGATTTTATTAAAAAGGATTTATCGAAAGAAATATAAAAAAAGAATTTGAGATATGAGTTTCTCTAAACTGACCTTTTAAAAGATGGTGGTATGGAACATCCGTTCCACACTTAACACCGATGGAATAGTGTTTAGGGTTGTTCTTACCTCCAATTTAAACAATATTTGTTTAATCCTTTCAACATGATTTGGAAGTAATAAGTTATTCACAAATGTTTTGTGTATATACTTATGTCAGAGAGATCAGTATATAAATGTATTAAACAAACGTTTTGAAAGGAGATTTATTACATAAACATTTGTTTTGAGGCTTAGTAGTTGCTATGGATAAATAAATCTCAAATGGAATTGGTTGTTGTTTGTTTATTGATAGTTAAATAACCGACTATCAAATATGGATCCAAAACGTAACTTTTGAAATATCTAGAGAAACACGTGAGTTATATGGCACAGTTATCTCCAATGATGTTGTACTATGCGTATAAATCTCGTTTCGTTCTCCTAGGGCAAATGATGAGGAAATCCATCCACTAACGGTTAGGAGGTGATCTCCACTCTTACTTTTGACTGCTTATTTCTTAAAGAATCGGGGTTGAGTTTACCGAAAACTATAGAATGTTGTATCGAAGAGACCGAGATCGGATATGTTATCCGAAAACCACTTCGATCCAACTCAAGCATTTCAAAGTGAAGACATCTTGAAGATGATGGAATTGAAGACGGAGCTCTTTGAAGTGCAAGGGCTGCTTGCTACTAATCCTGAGGGTGATTCCAAAAGGGATGTAGTAGAAGTAGTGCCTTTGGTTTGTCCATCTCTTGGACAACTTGTATGGATGAATGTTGGCATTGCATTGTTGCCTGGAGGGCAGTGTTAGCATTCCAAGTGGGAAGTGCTATATAAAAAGGTAAAATATATCCTCAAGCCTCATCAACCGGAAAATGACAAAAATCGGGCATGCAGGAGGGCCATGTGGGTCGCCCCCATCAGGGTATGGTCATTCCAAATCTTGATCGATTACTATCTACTCATGTATGCTTTGTGGGTCCAAGTGGGGTGATCATATTCGGTACTACTAGTCAAGTGGTAGGCCAGTCCTATGTGGCAAGGGTACAAGATGTTCTTGTTAGACCCCGGTGCATTTTATCTAGAGATGTACCATCGGAAGTTAGTTCCTTACCTTGTCAAAGTATGAAATCCATTCTCCAATACGTGCCTTTACGGTTTTAGATGTACCCAACTATGTTGAAATGTGAGATGTAAGCATTTCAGCTATATTCATATTTTACTTTAACCCTTAGATGTTATATAATAACACTGGATTTGTATACAAATGTTTTGGTTATTGTGAGGTAAAAAGCCTTCTGTGTTTATGTGCGGGGTGGCCTTACAAGATGCCTTTATTTTAAAAGTTTTTTTATGAAGTTAAAGACTTATGCTTTACAACACCAGACCCATGTCTGCCATGGAGTTTATTTTTCCTTTTCCTAAACTCTTGGGTGCTCAAATTTGAATGGGCAGCCAAGTAGTTCAGCCACAGGTTTACCTTGGAGGAGCCTGGAGCAGGTGGCTTCATCGATAACTAGTTATTTTTCTTTGTTTCCACTATATTATATGTATATTGTATCATTTAGGTGGGGATAGACTGTTATAACTGCCATGGCTAGAATTTGTATTAGTATGACTCTGATGTAACATTTTGAAATGACTTTGTAATATATTATATTGAGTGGTATGTATTGTTCCGTTGCGTTGTGAGATTCTGTGTTGTTTAGTTTCTTTTGTTCTATCTTTCTTTCTTTCATCCCTAATGACCTACCTTTCAGACAACTAAATGATCGATATATGAATACCGAGGATGTTTTAAGTGTCATCTTTGGTAGTAAGAAAGGTTGATCATTACAAAGTTTACGATTCATCCTGGAAAACAAGTATGTATTGCAACATGATGCGTGTTCTTTTTTGGGAAGGCATGTAGGTGAGGGTGTGAAGAAGTGTTTCATATTTCAACTAGTGAAGGCTAAGCATCATAGCCAAGTGGATTACTTCAACCTTTCACTACAAGAAAATTCATTATTAGTAGCACTAAATTGCAGCGTTTTATACAAAATGTTGTTTATTATATCTCAAAACATATTTAAATATATCTAAAACGCTGCCTCCACCAACAATATCTCGCCCGTGCGTTTTTCTCTGTACCCACGCTCACTTCCGCTTTTTCCCAATTTCTTTTCCCTATCAGATACCCTAATTTCTTTCCCCAAGACTTACGATGTCGGTGCTTTTTTCCTCCTCTCAACGCTATTCCTCCCTTCCTCCACCTACGAACACTGCCTCCTTCCCTTAATCTTTAATTTGAGTCGCGAGTCTTGTTCATCCTTTTCACCAATCAAGTCCTCCTTTGATTTAAGTCTTGCTACAGCCTTATTGAATAAAAAAGGATTTGATCCAACTCCTTTTACAACGAATAAACATATAAACATGTGATTGTCAAACTCAACAGCAACAACATTATTTTCGGAATTGCTAAAATTAGCTTCAGGTCCGTATAAAGAAAGAAAGCCGCCTCCTGATCCTGTAGGAATTGTTGGAGTATATTTGTAAGGAAAAATGTCAAGTCATCACCAGGAACATAACTATCTTCCATTTGGATGACAAATGAGAAATGCACAGTGAAGTCTGTAAGCTCTCTAGATTTTTCATCCCACAAAGTAACTTCTTTTTTGCATATAGCTCTACCTATGTTGTTTTCTTTTGTTGTGCCTTCACTATTTTTTGTAAGTTTGATTCTACAACCATTGATATTTGCATCGCCTTGTTGTTCGATTAAAGATGCTGATTTTTTTATTGAAAACTTGAAATGTTGAAAAAGAGTGAGTTAACATGTGGAAGGAAAAATGAAAACATAAATAAAAGAGATATACTGGAATTCTTGAAAGACATTTTCTATGTTTTGTAATAAAATTTCTAAGATTGACATATTTATTTGAAAATTGTAATGAATTTTCAAGCCTTCATGAATAAATTAATGAAGGTAAGGTTCATGCTTTGTCCGACATAGGTTGTAGTTGAACTGCAATTGCTCTGATTGATTTGTTTGTCCAGATTAGGCACTTTGTTTCCTTGGTGTAGAAAAATAAGCAATGATAGATGCAACAAGGGATCTTCAAAATGTTCACCTGTCAATGAGGAAATCCCTCATTTTCTTGACGGTGGAAAACTATAGGGTTTGCTTTGTTCTCTTTGCATTTGCAATATAATATAGACTTGTTTTGTTACAGTTTTTTATACTTGAGTTAGTACTTAAGGAGATGATTTCTGGATCATTCTGTAGATGTGGCGCATTCACAGAAGTGCTAAAAGTTTGGTTCCTCAAGAAGATACTGGTAAATTGTATAGTGAAGGCTGCTACATTGTACTTTATACATATCATTTGGGAGAAAAGGAAGATTACTTCTTAACATGCTGGTTTGGGAAAGATAGTATCTAAGTATATCACACATATGGGTGCTTGCATTATGAATCTATGCATTATATTAAATTGACATAGTATAAGAGGTCTTTTGCACTATTACTCAGTTTCAAATATCTTCTTGTTTATCATTTTAGCTATTAAACTGAAACTGGTTAAGTGATCGATATTTAAACTAAATATCGAGTCTTCAATCAAAACCTCCGAATTAAATTGATTTAACATATTTCTTTGCGTGTGTTTACTGACCATATCCCTTATGTATCCTTTCTTAGTACATATTTTCTGTTTAGGCTACCATAATCACTACCATTTCTTAATTGACACCTTATACACGTGCTACTCTTCATGTCAGTACTAAAAACATTATACAAAATTTTAAACAGTCTTGCAACAATGTAACAGATTTCATTTCAAATAATTCATTGTAATTACTTTTTTCCTGTAAGAGTTGGTCTGCAAAATTCTTTCTTTATGAATAATTATCTATTATGTTGGTGTTTCTAGAGGAATTTCTTCTTTTCATATTATGTGAAAGTGTCCTAAATATGATCCAATTCATATATCCTTTAACCCAAAACATGGAGTGCAAAAATGAATTCATTTTAATAATGTTGCATTTTATAGGCATACCATTTATTTTAATTATAATTTTTTTCTAGGATGATTAAATAACAGCAACTCGATTAGCAAATACAATGTGTAATTCTTTGAAAGGGAGACTTCTTCCGGTATATACTCACATTTGGTTTATTTGCTCATATTCATAAGTATTTCATAATACATTGACTATAGGGTCTAATTTAACAAAGCAAAGAGCCACCTCGACTTGAAACACTTTTCCAGCCCATGGTTGTTTTGAAGGTATTTTTTAACTGTATAATTTTTGACATGACCTAACAAATATGAACTTATTAGATACGATGTGAAACCTATCTATTTCCATTTAATCATGCTAACAAAAGTCTTTTTATTCACTTATCTATAGTGTGGCCTTAGCTTAGGTTATAAGTAGTTCCTTGCAGCAAAATTTGGAATGATGAAAATATAGCTCCGATGACATTGCTTTTTCCGTGTCTCTAGTTTATCAGTCCACAATAGTAAAGTACTTCAAGTTGATGCAGTGAGAACAACTACCAGCTTACTTCAGTTGATGTAGTGAGAATAACTACTAGCTTTCCAGTTTATCACTCTATCTTAGTGCAATTGTTCATCTATCTTTATTAGTGGATCAATTAGAATTTAGTTTCGTTGAAAGTTTTTTCATAAATTTTTTTTAATTGTTAGTCGCTATGAAAGGGGGGGTCCAAAAGGGTATGGGGGCAACACCCCCGTTGACGGCGATCGACCTGACTTGTCAAGTCACGGGGGTCCAAGGGGCAACGCCCATCCCGAAACGGTATATTTCATTGGCCGTTGAATTAGAATTCAATTGCCAATGGTAATATCCATTAGCAAACGGTCATGTCCATTGGCAAAATAGTCATGTCCATTAATGAAAAGACGCTTTCCTCCTATAAATACAGATCCTATGTTTTTTAGTGAACATGATTTCTTTTTTCTTCTTCTGTTTTTTAAATTATAAAATAAGCATCATCAGAAAAACTTTCGAGTGCTCTTCTGATCTATGCAAGTAATCACAACTTGCACATATATTCTCCATTGTATCCTAATAGAAGGTTTTCGTTCAATCCTTTGTGATATCGAGAGGGGAAAACATTCTTGAAAGAAAATGATTCATTTGGGCCTTGGAGCGACAAATCCTCTCTGAAATTTACAAACTAGTTCAACTTTGTTTAGATACCGTTATTAAGAAAACAGTACAACAATTTTCTTACAAGGAAACACATCGCTTGCCTTAAGCAAGCTTTGCTTCACTATCCTCCTAAAGTCGTCATTGTAGTACTTTTTTTGTATCAATACATACCCGATACAACATGATATCACTACATTATATTCTAATAGCACAATTTGTTTGTTACATGTTTTTTTCCCTAAGCAAACTGTTACTTTTGTTTGGTCTATGTTTGTTTGCATTGGATACTTTTAGTATATCCAATATAGTTTGATTTTCTCTCTATTATATAGCAATAAACTGTTGGATTATAATATACAATTTTGAATTATATATGAACACCTGTTGTTGAGAAACACAACCATGTCTCCTTAGTTATTATAATTTGTTGAATATCAATGAAAATGGTTTAATTTAGTTACAGGTTTAGATTGTTCATACATTGCACCATATCATATTATTCTGCCATAATAGTTTGTAATGCTCAAGTGAAACATGGATTTAAACATTCAAATATTGTTTTAATATTCTTTTAGATCATTGATAAATCAATGTGACACATAAGGTGTTGTATTAGAGTTCGAAGGATAGGTTAAAGCAAGAACAAATTTAGATTAGGGTGTTATTATCTAAGTGTTTTGTTTAAAAAATGCTCATCCTTAACATAGTTGATTTAGATGCATGCACTATAGTTATCCTTTGAAGAAAAACGTGCTATTTGCTCTAGTAATACTTGCTGTTATTAGAAATATACCTCACCTATTCATGTTCCGGAATTCTCTAAACTAATGTAAATATAAGAGTTTTTACAGCATTCTTTGGCTTGACTGAGGAGAATGATGTCTTACCCGGTTTAATTATCTATGGCTTATAAAGCTTTTCATTAGCTTCTTCCATATCTATTAATTAAGTAACTCACAATTTCTAATTTTGCCTAACTATATTGCTTTATGAATGTGTTTTGTGATTAGTTTTAAATTTTGAATACTAAAATGACATTTATTCATACAACTAAGTGCTTTGTTCCAAAGTTAAAAATTAGTCATTTTTTCTATTAGTTGGTTATTGTATATGAAGTGATCAAAAAAAAACTTGGACATTCCTACTAAATAGAAATTGTTGCCTTTGGTTGTACACGTTTGTGTACTTACATATTAACTTTTACTCAATTGAATCATGGGAGGGAAAGAGGAAACAAGATTACCTTCTTTGACAATGCTTAGTTTTATATTTTGAAGTAATCAAATTTTTAGCTATTACAATGATCTATACATCACATGAGACATAGGCGCTTGCACCCATCGTCGTTATATGCAGTTCTTCAGAAGCACTCTTTCATGCCAACCAATCGTCAGCCATGTCAAAGCATCATCACCTTCAGTCATCCGACTCATCCCACCCTATATCTTTCAGCCAGTAGCTTACATGAGCCATCAAACTTCAGCCTGGCTATCTGCATTCATGTTTCATCTGACTCACCCCTATACACCATGTACAAGTCTGCCTGCCCGGTCCACAACTCCAAGCATCGCTTGCCATCCTGCCTGCCTGCACCAGATTTCATGCAATACACTCGTGCACCAGACCATGTTGGCGGTGCTTGCACCAGATTTCATGTGACTCACATCCATTGATGCCTCAGTGCCTTCATGCTTATTGGCATTAAGCACATATTATCTTAACTTTGTATTAGAGTTCATGACTTGATAACTTGGCGTTACGCACATTTGTAACTTGGTGTTAAGCACGTCCTGTTAAGCATATCTGCCCTGTCTAGGCATATCTGCCATAATGCTTACAGTTCCAGTCTTCGTGCATCAGCCTGGCAACCCTGGTTTGGTGATGCAGTTTCTCAACACCATGCTCAGCTAAACTTTTTTGATTAGCCTAGGGCCACATTGAAGCATGAAAAAGAAGAAACAGAAAGCTATGCATTTTGGTTTGCTCTTGGTGGTAAATAAAGCTTTAAAATGTTACACAAGATATTGCTCGAGAGCTTCGCCTGTAGACATATTTGTTTAACAAATAAGGTTAGTTTCTACAACTGGTAGCCATATTGTCAACCGTTCATACTTAATAAACATATTTTTCCTTTATGTTTTAAATTTCTCTATGTAATGAGCCATATGTTTTTTATTCAAGTTAATGCAGGGAAATTTCAAGTTTGCTATCTTATCTCATTATAGACATAATATCATTTTGAGGTAATGGTTCCAAATTCATTGTCGATCATCGCTTTATCTCTTTATTAGGTGTCAGAAGTTTTCAACCTCTCTCAAGATGATCTTTTAACTAAAGACATATTAATAGTAGACATCCATTAAGAGATTTTATTTGTGTTGGTCATTCCATGGGTTCAAAGGAAATGAAAGAGGCTTTTTAGTATTGATAAGGTTTGTAAATTTTAATTGCATGTAAATATTTAAGATTGTGCAAGTGAATGTCATTAATCCAATTACTGTTGGAGCCTTTTTAACAAACGCAAAATGTCGGTGCCTGTTCCAGTTGTAGTAAAAATTAACATGAGTAGTAGACACCACCAATACCATTATGTAAATATGAGCAGTTACCGTTTAGATTAGAACTTAATTTAATCCTCTGAGGTTATTTTCAAACTTCATGCATTGATAATAAAGTGACCGTGGGTAACGTGTAAAGGTTTTTTCTAGCAACATTGTGTACATGTTTGAAACTGCTCATATCTTCAGTTTTATTAATCATCAATCAGTAGACACTCATGTTTTCTAACAAAATTTCACAGATTCTACCAAGTATTTTAATATAACTTTACAATGTTAAGTATGATTGGTTTATACATTGCAGGGTTCAAATGTACAATAACATCATTGCTAAATCATGAAATTCACCCTAAATAGGTAGTTTTATGTCTTGACTTTAAGTGCTAATAGCTGAATAGCCACTTTTATGTCAAGATCTCTATTTTATTTTATGAATAGGTAATTACAGCCACTGCTAAACAAATTAAGAGTCTGATTGGGTTAATTGAAGAACTAGCTCAAATGAGTTTCTCATAATTGGTAACGTAGACCGATTTGTGATTTATTTTGCTTATTGCGGTATGGATGTCGAATGTCCTGTACCAATATACTTATTCTTCTTCTAAATTTGATAATATTACAGGTAGAAGCAATCAAGCTACTTGCAATGCAGTAATCTACAATCGATCATGCCACCGGTAACGTAGATTAAGATTCTTATAGTTGCACAAAAATGATGAGATGAAGTAGAATAGTATTGCAAGCATCCATGTCAAATTAACTTGAACCTGTCGTATTTGATGCTAAATAAATTCATATTTGTTCTCTTCTACCGTTGATCTCTAGTTGTATTTTTTTTCTTATAGGCATATTGGACTTTTGAAGGTGTCGAGCTTGGACTTTCCACGATTTATATTTTGCTCTTTTAACAAGCTCTTTTTATAAGATTTTATGTTGATAACATTAGGCTTAAAATGTTGTTCAGGAAATATTGTGTATGACTAAATTTTTTGGTGTATGAAATTGGTTTAGCTTTGATTATGTTTAATCTTTATAACTGCTTATAATATCATATTATATTAGTGTTTTTCAAATTGAGCAGTTTGTTTTTGAATATATTTTCATGGCTATTATAATTGTTTTGAAACTGCTGTAGGTGTTGTAAAATATAGCAAAAACGCTGATATAGCGAGCGTTTCAAAATGGCTGCAAAACTAAAAGTAATAAAACGCTGCAGAAAAACAATCCGAAGCAAAATGAAAACGCTGCAATTATCAAAACATAACAGCAAATAATCGCTGCAATAAAAACCATTGTTTAAATGCTACAATAATTAATTTTGCAGCCTTTTAAAACCGCTGTTATCTGATTTGTCCTATTGAGGCTTGTTGTTGGACTACATTCTGCAGTCTTCAGAACGCTGCCAAATGAGTTTGCATCGTTTTAGAAATGCTGCAAAATTAATTTACGGCAGCGTTTCGGAAAAGCTTCGGTAGTCTTATTTTTAGCAACATTTTAGAAAACTATGTGGTATTTCCTAACTTTATTGCCGCATGATGTTAGGCAGCGTTCTTCAAAACGCTGCAAACGGTTATGGCAACACTTTTAAAACGCTGTGAAAGATTTATTTTGTTGTACTGTTTGGAAGTACCAACTTGAAAATGAGATTCGATTTCTATGAATTTAATAGATAGGTTGCCAGGGTCGAGAATAGGGAATGATAATATACGAGTAATAGTAGATAGACTTAATAATAACACCCATCTTACCTAGGTAAAGATGACGAGAATGACATCTAGCTTAGCAAAGCTATATGTGAAGGATGTTGTGGGATTCCATTGGATTCTTAAAAACATAGTTAGTGATAGAGACCCATTATTTGTCAGTGAATTCTGGAGAAGTTTCCAAATTACTTTGGTATAGAGTTGAACTTAAGTGCAACTTACCACCTACAGGAAGAAGATCAAATGGAGGGGTGAACCAAGTTCTAGAGGATTTTCTAAGATCATGTGTCATCGAGGATTTTAGGAAGATCATTTGCATTTGGTAAAGTTTGCATACAATAAAAGTCGCTGGTTGAGTATTAGAATGACACTATTTGAGGCACCTTATGGTAGACTATGTAAGTCACTGGTATGTTGGTTGGACATGGAAGATAGACTCGTGTCATGAACCGACTTGGTAAGAGATGCCATTGAGAAGACAGATTTGATTCCTGGCAAAATGAAAGTTGCATGGTCGAAGCAAAAGAGTTATGCTAATAAGACATAGCAGGAACTTGAGTTTGCAGTAGGCGATTGTGTGTTCATGAAAGTTTCACTGATGCAAGGTGTTATATGCTTTCGGAAGGTGGGGAAACTGGCTCCTAGATATACAGGTCTATTTTCAGTGACCCAGAGGATTTGTAAACTCGCATATAGAGTCAAGTTACTTAGCGGTTTGGCGGGTTTGCATAATATTTTTCATATTTAATATTTTAGGAAATATGTGCACGACCCTAGAATGGTAGTGGAACCAAGGTCGATCGAGCATTTATCCATAAAATCATATTTGACATATGTTCAAAAACCAAAAGGGATAGTAGATTGAGATACGAAAGAGTTAAGGAACAACTTTATTAGACATGCTAGTGTCTGGTGGAGTGACGATAAGGATGATTGACTTGGGTGGCAGAAAACAAGATTAGGAATATCTATCTCGGAATATTTTAGACATTCGTGTTTGTAGCAGTGTGCTTTGTTTTTCTGTTATGTGAACTAGTAGTGGAACTAGTATATCTTATATTTTTAATATGACTATGTATTAGTAGTTGCACAAATGCATTATGATTTATGACTAATGATTTACATTAGTAGAGTGTCAGTGTAACTTTTGTACTTTTGTGCACTTTGTACGATGATGATTTTACACTATCAGGGTATTATTGTAATTATTTGATCGGAGGTCATTGCTTTACCTTGTTTGAATTTTGAGGATGACATTTCTATAATGAAGGAAGCCTATAACATCCTACATTTTGGGGTGCCATAATATGGGATTAAATTAATAACAAGAATTTGTTAGATGTTAATTAATAGAATTTAACTGAAACGTATTACTCAAGGAAAATTTAATTAAGTGTGGGCACTAAAAATGTTAACTAAATGGGCCATGTTTAATTAATGCAGATAAATTTGGTCATAAGCATTTTAATGAAGGAATATTATGTTAAGGGAAATGAAATAATAAGCTTAGGCAAGGTAGGATAATAGCCAAGTCCAAATTATTAACTCTTATACCCTCAAACATATCATTCCTTATTTCATATTTCATTTCATTAAAATAAAAGAAAGAAGCAACCTAGGGTCGACCACCACTTTCTATGGAGAGGAAGAGAGGAGAACTAACAACGGATTCAAGCTTCATTTTTAAGGAGAAAAGGAGATTTCTAATCAAGTTTACAAACTTATGTGAGTAGTACTTACCCTATTTTCGACCCAAACCCGTTTGAGTTTGGATTTTGATGTGTTTTAATTATTTGAATGTGAATGAACATGTTTTGATGGTAATATAATGAATCTATGCATGTTTGGATTAAATGACATTTATTGATATGATTTGGAGTAAAACATGAATTAACCTTCTTTAGATTATTTGAAACTTTATATGGTGTTAAAACAGAGATGAGTTTTAATTTCCATAATTTTTGGATAAGAAAATGATTTATTTTGATTTTGTTAAGTTGAAAATGAGTAGTTTTTGCTATAAATTAATATTTAAAAATATTAAAATTTTAATATTTTGATCTGAAATTTTTACTACATGTAAAGAAATGCATTTCCAAATTTCTTTAAATTTTTAGGAACTTTTCCACGATTTTTTGAATTGTTATGAATGAAATGGTAAGGAAGAAAATACATTAATTAATAATATAATTAAGGAAAGTAATCAATTAAATAAAAATTAAAGGAATGAAATTTGGCCATTTTTTGCATAATATAAAAATAACAGATAAACAAATAACAAGCATAAGGAAATAGTTAGAAAGTAGTCATTTCATTAAGGAGAATATCAATTTTCCATTTGATTACAGATTTTCCCTTTTACGCATGTGATAGCCTATAAATCTATATGTGCAATAACATATAAGCTTATACGTGCAATAACCTAAACTGATATACGTGATAGCTTTAAGTTGAAACATGCGATAACCCTAAATTGACATATGTGATATGTAGGAACCGGGCCCGTTAGAAGCGGGCAAAATAGGTAGATTTCAAAAAAGTCCTAATTTGGCTCTTTTAGGCATGCGAAGTCTAAAGGTATATTAGATCCAATCTAATACCGCTTTAAATAAAATCATATTTTATTTAAATTGTTTAAGATGGATTTTGAATTTAATTTAAATTTAAATGTATGAGTATCAAACACACCCATGTGCGTAATAATTACTTGTTAATTTAGAGAAGAAACTCATTCGTTTCTCCCTCTAATACTAATGCAATTAATTGAGGGTAGCTTTTGCTTTATTTGGAGAGAAAATATTTCATTCTCTCTCTTTAATTAAATTTAATAATTTATCAAATGTCATTGAGAAATTTATACATGGCCTAAATTATAAGTATATCTAACTATACTCTAGTGAATATTATGTAAGTGCAACAAATAAGTAGTGTACATGGTTAATGTGATCGTGTATGTGTGTTGAGATGTACACTGCAATGGATCCATTTGTCCCTTTGTATATGATTTTGTTGTCTAAAGTTTAGACTTTAAAATAAATCTATGTGTGTGTATGTGTATGTGTATAATAATAGATAAGTTCACACATACATGTTAAAAATAAGTTTCCCTATATTATATATGTTTTCGAATAAATAATTAACAATTATAACACTAGTTTTAATTAAGAAAGAGTTCAAAAATAAATTTTACAGTTTTATAGAAAAGTAAATTCCGATTTAAGTTAAAATAACATAAAAACATGTATATCTATATGGGGGATTAGAGAGAAGGACAAACTTTGAAAAAAAATTAGACTGAAGGACATCAAGTTTATTTTTGGGCTGAAGGATAGATGCTAATTATAACCAGCATTATATTTGATTTTTACACTATATATAATGCTAGTTACAACTAGAATTATATTCAATATTACGTTATAAAGAATGCTAGTTATAATTACTATTATCCTTCATCCCAAACAGAAAACTTGTTACGACCTAATTTTTTTTCAAAGTTTGTACTTATGCCTATTTTCCTCTATCTATATATATAAATAATTGCAGGTTATGTTTTAATTTTAAAATAAAATATGTATATATAAAGATTGTACTTCAAGTAACATATATGTTTAAATTTAACGTTAACAAATTTAATTCCATCTTTTAATTTAGGTAGAAAATATAAAAGTTTATAACTTTAGACAAAAGGCCGCTTATGAATTTTAGAACAAAAGGAAACTTTTACTTTTATGAATATAATAACCAAAAGAATTATTTTCTAGAAAATAACCATATAACACAAGAAATAAATTTTCAATGTAAGTTTAAACAGTCAACAAATATAGTTTATTTGTGTACATTTATACAAATGTTAAAAAATTATATATAACATAATAAAATAGTTTACATTTTCAATAAATAATAATTCCAAAACAATGATAAAAGTAGTCTGATAACTCAGGCACATACAATTGCATTAAAAGATGATTCAGATCTAACTATACCAAAAACATAGACAAACAATTAAATGAGATAAAAGATTTGAAATATGTCAATCATAATAAACATATAGTCAATGGAGATGTAGAACAAAGAGAGATCTAAATTAAATCAACATGATGGTCATATAATTAATTGAGATGGATGAAAAAGGGAATCTGAGTTATATTACAAAATGAACATACAAAATAAAAGAGATGTAACATAAATAGAATCTAAACCATGCAAACAAGATAAATATACAATTAAACAGAATTATAATTACCTACAAATGAAGCCAATGATTTGCACCTTGAATGAATATATCTCCTCGGATCTCCAGATCCATACCCAATTCTTTCCAGAAATGGATGAACCACTTATGTTTCATTATTTTTGATGTTTTCATTTGATTTGGAGTTGATAAAAATTTTAAAATAATTTATTTTATTTTTCATCCATGAAGGTTAGAAGGAGAAAAGTGAATGCAAAAAAATGAAAGGCTGTAGGAAATGAATCAGTAGATTTGTTTTAATTGAAAGAATAAAACTTTCTCATTCCTTAATTAAAACTTCCCTAATAAATTTCCTTATTTGTCACTCTCTCTCCACTCCTCTCTCTTCACATAGTATGCATTTATCTTTTATTTAAACCTATTTAAAATTACACTAATATCATATATCAATGTATGCAAATATAACTTTTATAAATACATTTGAATAATTACAAACAACTCCAAAACATCAATTACATTGAATAATAATTAATATTTCTTGAATATTAATTAATATAATTAATTTAAAACATTTTCTAAACTAATTAAATCATGTTGTTTTTCAAAGTATTCATCATTACGATTGTGCGACTAAAAGGTGTAAATTTAGTCAGCATATTAATATCGAACAATTCGAATATTAATGTTCACACATCACCTTAGCTAATGTGCAACGTTTTGACTAAATTCATCACTTACACATCCTTTGTTAACATCCAATTTTACTTATTATAGGCAACACTTGGTAGTAACGATTATTTACACCAATTCTCTTTATCAAAACTATAACATTAGGACTTACGGAATTTGGTTTTGATTAAAGTTCCAAGATCATCCTGTTCAACTCCATAATTCTAAACATAAAATCCTTGGTTCAATATTACTAAGCGTACTGCTCTGGCCAGAGACTTTGATTTTAAGTTAAGTACAGTTTACCATGGTGCTACCTTATATAACCGAGGAGACAAATTCTCTATTGAATGGTGTTTCACTTTCAATGCTTCAACTCAGACCCAACTATAGTTGTTCGAGGGATGTCATGCCATGATTTAACTATAATCAAAGTGGAGTGCCTAATTGAAGTTTCACAGTATTCTCAATTCGAGGGAATTGTGTAACATTATCATTTCGAGATTGTCTGTTTGAACTTATTTATATTAACCAACATAGAACTCTTGCAACAACCCGCACCTTAATGGGCCAGAACATTGACTAAATCAAAACCCAAGTCCACTAAGGTAAAGATTGTTGTTTTTGGTAACCTATAATAAACATAAATATATCATAGAGCCATCGATATAAGCTCACAGCGGAATAGAAAAATATAATGGAACATAAATATCGATTGAGGCTAATATCGTGGAATCAATAGTTTTCCCTGGACATCTAATTGCCTTGTGTTGACGCCAAAAATGGGCATCAACACCCAATAGAATCCAGTAGATATTTAATGAAGAATGAAATTAAAATAGAGCAAATATCATAAATGAACACGCAGATTTTTATAATGGTTCGGTAATCTTGACCGACGTCCACTTTATATTTTTATTGATCTTCCACTTGATTATCATTACAAGAATGTTTAGATCAGCTGGGATCCATTAGTACAAAGTGAAGAATAAAAATGGCAGAGCCTCGACAGAGAAAGCATGATCCCTTTTCTAATGCCATTCCTGTTGTATTTATAGGGGAAGACATGCACGGATCGGACTGAAATTCTGGCAGAAGGTTCGAGAGAGCAAGACGAGGCTACCCAAAAATTTGCAGGCCCATCGGGGCCCACAATAGGGATCGGTACTGATCCCTATAAATACATCCAAATAGGCTGCAATCCCTATAAAGGTGGCCCACAATAATGTTAGCTACTTGCTCCCCAAATTTCGTGCAATTTCGACGTACGGTTTGTGATATATCGCATTTTCCGTGAAGTAGTGTTGCTTGAATTCTGATTTCTGTCGATCCCTCTTGAGGGATAGGTACTGATCCCTCCAACTTGCTCCAAATGCCATGCGATCCCTATGGGGTGTTCAACACATCCTAATTAGCTTATACTCCAAGTTTCATGTTGATAGCATCTGTAGATTTTGAGTTATTGACCGATCATTGTTGCAATATGTAGTGAAAGCTGAATACGGACGATTCTTTTTTTACCGATCCCTTTTGATAGGTGAAGTAATTTGCCCATAACTTGAGCATACGAACTCCAAATGACTTGAAACTTGAAATGTAGCCTCATGGGGCCTTCCTTGTCACTTTATATCGATCTTACCAATTTTTGAATAAAAATTGATGATATGTACCGATCCCCTAGGGAAAGGGATAGGCACTGATCCCCTGCCCAGGGGAGGCATTATTCCATACTTAGAATATTCTAGAGAGTCTATCTCTTGGCCTCGATTGATCATCGCTTCATATCATTGCCTATGCTTGATCTCTGAGCCTAATAATCATCTCACCAGGCTGTCTTCCTCGATGATCATCTAGTCTAACTTGTCTAGTCGGTCTGAATATAGCCAGGCCAAAAGGCCGGATAACACCTTGTCAGCGCAGAGCATGAATAAGAAGACTTCACCAACAACCTTTCTTGTCTTGCACTAGTAGCTTGTCCCTCTAAATCTAACATGTGGGTTCTAGTAAGGAGGGGGCCATAACAATGTTCTGGTAATGGGAAAAATTACACACTTTACCCATAAATTAATTTATGCCGAATAATTTCCATTTAGGTGTTATGTCTATTATTTATGGCTAATCCGTTCAATTCTACATGCGCATACGATATATCTAACTTCCCCCGAGGTATAACTATATATGTATATGCCTATATACATATATATCTAAATGTATACAACCCAAAACCCTAACCACTTAATTCTTCTTAAATAGGGAGGAGGCAGACCCAACGACCTTTTAATATATCGACCTAAAGCGGGCCCTCCGCAACATGAACGCTAGTCAATCGGTCCTAACTACAGAGACTGACTACCCCTATATACAACTTTATATTATAATTGTTATATAACTAACACATCTCAAAGACTCATCTAAGGGTTAACTAGCCCACTCTGGCAAACAACTAACTAACAAACTAACTTTGAAGTCTGTGTGTATCCTATACGAATTCTCCACTAGTAAAAAGCAAAATCCATCAGGGCATAACCCATGTCTTTGCTACCGACCACTCAGGACCGTTTGTGGTCATAGCCTATATGCCAGCCCTACTACTAAATACCGGTCTAACAACAATACTGACATAGCCCGTCGACCTTCCACAATGGAAAACCCATTTAGACTAGCCTAATGTATGTTCCCCTTTTAGTTACTCAATACCTCTTATTAGAAATGAAGCGAACCACATTTTCCTAAAAGTACTAGGCCATTTGATACTTTAAATCTGAGACGAACCCTTAGTATATTTTCCCTTACCTATACGCAAACGCTTATCCATTCCCCATAGGTCATATGGTTGAAGGTGTTTCACATCAGTAATAAGTGTACACAACTGTTGATAGCCTCTACGTGAAAGGCGGACTTCTATTGTGTAACTCCACTAACCTCGCATCCTAACCCACTAAACCAAACCAATTATCCTAAGCCTAAATGTAACGACCTGTATATTTGACAATTAAAAATATTAAATTAAATAAGACATTGAAATTCAAAATTGTCAGAAATTCAAAAGTTATGATTTATTGATGTAAAATAATGTTGGGTTGCATATTACAACAAGATTTGAAATAACAAATGTTAATGTTGTAAAAGGAAAAAATGAATGTTTATCTTTAATTGGAATATAATTGTAAAGTTTAATTTGGATATAATTGTAAAGTTTAATATGGAATAAAATAAATGATGTACTAAAGGAGAAATCATATGTTATTTAATTGAAATGGTTTTAGCATAGAATAAGAAATCAGTTATTTGGTAAGTAAATTAATAACCCGTGTTGGTAAATAATATATTTATAGATATTTGAATTACTAAGATGTAACAATTGTTTTATTTCTCATCTTATTATTTAATCCGTTTTGAAATTAATTTGGTAATCGATGGAATTTAATGTAATTGAAATATTGCAGTTAATATGGAAGGAGACGTTAACTGTAGAGTAATGAGTGAGATAAAATGGAAACTTATGTTTAATAAATACGTAAGGGATTTGTGATTAATATGAAGAACATTTAAGTCAAAATAAAAGAATTTGTCGGAAATTAAAATGTAATGAACTAGGGTTTTACTACTGTTGTAATTAAATGTTTGAATCAAATTAATATTTAAATCTTGGGTTTAACATGAAAAATTGGATTTCAAAGGAAAACAATTAGATTAATTATCTTCCCACTATTAGGGTATGTTTTGAGATTTAATTATTGTAATTAATAGCAATTAAATCTTGCCATTAATAAGAAATAGAAGTAAATGGTAATTAATTAGTGATATGTGCAAATTACGTTTTGTGTTAAAGATATAATGAGTATTTCAATAAGAAACATTACATTCAAATTGTAAGTACTCAATTTTTTTTCAAATATAACGATGATAGAAAACATTTAATTTAGAATTTGAAAGTGATTAAATCAGTTTAATAATAATTCATTTTAATTAACTTGCAAAAATAATTTGATTTTAAAGCTAACTTCTATATACAATATAATTAGGGTTTGAAATTAGTTTCATTGAGTTTAGAAATATTAATAATCTATATACCAAAATATAGGATGACCTACTTTCGTTTTGGGAACGAAACGGGTTTTCGAGTCTTGTAACCGCTTTGGCCCAAATCAATCTTTCTCTTATATGTGTGTGTGTGTGTGTTGTTACTGAAACCCTAGCAGCCTCCATATATTTCTATTCTATTATTTTGTACTTCCCTTCAAATCAAACTTGTTCCTTTCCAATGGTCAGTATCCTAAAACCATAATTATCGATTTCAAATTCAAATTCAAATTTCAAACTGCTCTAATCCTGTAATAACCCTGGTTTGGAGATTACCTATATATATTAAATTATAACGGAGGTTATAATTTAGTATTGTAAATTAAAATATAATTGGAGATTTTAAATTGTTTATTTGGAATAAACAATGAATTTTGTAAATAAAATGGGAAAAATAAAGTTTGGAACTTTATTTTGTTTAATTGGGAATAAATATGGGATCAAATATGGATTAGATAAGTATTTGGTTTAAATAAATTGAAATATTGGGTATTTATTAGTTTGGAGCTAATAAATTAATTAGGTGATGTAATTCAACGTTAAATTGTTGAAAATCTAAAGTAATGAAAGTAAAGTTTTAAAAACTTTATTTTGAGAATTTGAGTAGAAAATAATCAAATTGCAATTTTATTCGGGTAAATACAACAATGTTGGAAAACATTGTCAATATTAATCTTTTATTGAATATTAAAATGAGAAATATGAAGATAATATGTTTTTTATTAAAATAAAAGATGAAATATTGTTTCAAAATAATATTTTGATGATTAAAAAGAGTTAAAATGATTTATGGTAATTTATTTGACAAGAAAACAATTTTTGTACAAATTGTTGGATTGAAAATAGTGTTTTTGTAATAAAATAGTGTAAATTGTGAAAATTGTAAAATATTGTTTAAAATATGGTTTGATTTATAAGAATAACTTTTTATTGTTGAAATAAATTTTATTTTGTGTAAATAACAATTTTGTTTCATAACAATTGGTTGCATACATTTTTTTATTTGAGTTTATATTGAGAAATATGTGTATATTGTGATAATATAGGTTAAAACATGTACATAGCCTTGTTTTTCACTAAGTAATTTTGCTCTTGGGCTTAATTGGGTAGATACTAGATCCATTAGTCCTCACTGGAACCTTCTGGCTTGAGAAATCATCTTGTACGTAGCTTTCTTTTTCATTCTCTTCTCAAAACAACTTACAGTAAAAAGAAACCAAAAGAAAATCCATGGATTCCTCAAACTAAAATCAAATCCCACCTAAATTGCTGCTAATTCAAGGAGAAAATCAACTAGAATAAGGAAATAAGAGGTAATCTCTACCAATACTACAACTATTTCATCAAAAATCTTAGAATCTAGGTATTGTTGTCTGTAACAGTTTTGTTTTGTTGTGCATGCTTCCTTTTCAGCTTTTACATGTTGCTAGAGCCTCAAATCTCCTCAAAAGGTCACTGCTTGCTAACAAAACATTGTTAATTCACTAAGGTGAGTTCAAAACTCATAATTGCTAACTGAATCAAGCTTTGCTTGTAAAGAAGATTTCTCAGAAATAGTTATTGTATACGTTCTATTCTATGTTCCTTGTTTCCTTGTTTTCTGGTTTCTGGTTGCTACTTTGAGTGGCTATAACTCTTTGATTTTCACTCGAATTGCCACCGGATCTTTTCCGGAGTGTTGTTTAGATGTTAAACTTGTTGCATGTCGAATTTCAGTCCATAATTCAATCATTTGCTTTGTGTAATGGTCTTTGAAAATTCAATACGAAGCAGAAAACGCAGGCAGAAAGAAGTTCGTAGACTGGGTCGACAGGGAGGTCGACCCAGCACTCTCTAGGTCGACCTGGAGGTCGACCTGGCTGGCCCAGTACGTGAAGTGGTGGCCTTTTGTTCTATTTCTTCTGCAGCTCTTAGTCTTCGTTTGCTATGATTTTTGTGATTAATTTCTTTGCAATTTTGAGATGTTTTTGATGATGACTATGGGCTATGATATCCATCAATGGATTAGCCGAGATTTGGAGGACTTTGGAATTTAAAATTTTGAATTTAAATTTGATTTAAATTTGAATGTCGATTGGGTATATTTCCAACGTTTTCTCGATTTTCAAGCACTATTTCTTCCAAGTAAGTTTTGAGAAATTTTCTAATTGTTTGGTTTTTGAAATCTTTATTATAAAACATTTTCAAATTATTATTAAATTATTTCAAAGTATTTTAGATATATTTAAGCAGAATTTTCAATAAAATGTCTTCAAAATGATTTCAGAAAATTATTGTAAAATCCCGTTTTCTCAAGTAAATTATTTTATAAATAATATACAGTGTTTTTACACTTTTCGAACGTATGAGAAAGAGAATTAAACGGTTTAATAAAATCCATGGTATGGGACACGTGAGTTTACTTTATCGGTTAATTCCGGACTTGTACGATCGAAACTATCTGGGTTATTGATTTCTGAGTTATTTAGCCAATTTATGGCGAGTTTTTGAGATTATAATTCCTATCTTTAGGAATTATTTAGGAAGGCTAATATTTGGCGGGTTGTGGTTCGAGATATACTATTCTAGGAGTATGATCTATGAGAACCCGTTATAGTGTTTTACTTGCCAATGAGATGAGGCAAGTCTGAGTTTCCGAGTTTTGAGATTTTATGATGATTTCTGTTTTCTAATGTGGCAATGACTAGCGGTTAGTAAACCGTTAAATGCGAACGTGTGGTATAGGATGCACATTAACACTTTTCGGATTCCTATCTGGGAGTTGTGACACATTCTGGGATTGCCAGTACTATAGACCTTCGGGTCATCTGGGATTACGACTTCGGTCGTTTGAGATTTACGATTTCGGTCGTCTGGGAGAGGTACATAATATATATATATATAGTACTGGGGGGATGGCACATGCAGCATCGCTTCGGCATGCAAATGGGATTTGGCCAATCCGGGGAATTTTTATGAGTTTTTTATTTCGATTTCACCAATTTGAGATGATGAATTTACTTATAGCCTTGAGTTAGAGAAAGGCTTATATATATGTGGTTTTATAGTGATTTCGATATTTGGATTATAAACTCTTATTGAGTTTCATGAGTTTTGATTTGGAGATTTTGATGATTTCCAATATGGCTTATATATTGCTTATGTTCACTTACATTGTATAGCCCTTTGAATGTGAAACATCTATGCCATGTTAAACCTTATCATGTGATTAACTTTAAGCCTTTATGGAACACCTATTCTTAGTTGTATCAGTAGACTTTACCTATATCATTCCTTTATCTTTAAAGGAATGTCTCCCTTATGCACTTATATTCCTTTATCTTTTGCTAATATCAAGTTCTAGTTAGCCTGACCCGTGTATTTATTACTCGGGTCAGACCGAGTTGCAAGTTAGCTTTTGGACCTATGCTAGCTTTACCTTTTGGGCTTCTTCATCGACTTTGGTTATGGCATAATTTTTATGTAGTAGTCTT
Source organism: Allium fistulosum (assembly GCA_030737815.1). Taxonomy (NCBI): domain Eukaryota; kingdom Viridiplantae; phylum Streptophyta; class Magnoliopsida; order Asparagales; family Amaryllidaceae; genus Allium; species Allium fistulosum. The sequence continues at coordinate 909,648,392 of CM060903.1, forward strand.
TTGTTTGGGATGATGTATCTATTCTTTTATGGGGATGTATGTATATATTGTGGTTGAATACCACTTGTGGCATGTTGTATTACATTTGACGTAAGCGTATATGTATATTATCTGTGTTGCTGTTCTGTGACTTGAGATTGTTATTGTTATCATATTTTGTTTCTGAAACGATCATGTAGCCACCATAATGGTGTATTATAAAGGAATTAAGTATGTTGAATACTCGAGATAAAATGAAAAAAATAAGTGCCAAAACCGACATACTTAGCTCTTATTTAATACAAGACCATGATGGTCGCCCTTAACCAGCCCTATTATCTGCATTAGCAGACAAAATTACTATGTAATTCTCTTTGTTAATGTGGATCTCGGGATGGGGCGTTACAAATCCTATCATATAATTTACCGTCGTGAAGCACTCGACGAATGGAATCAGCGTTTGCAATTTTTTTTGCAATCGAGTCTTGGTTTGATCAGAAATTGGAAATCTTCCCTTAGCCATCCATCCTAAGGTTTGTCGATCAATGGTGAAACGTCGACCATTCGATGATCAGAGAGCACTGCAGTGTAGACGAGGCTTAACGGAGATGATCTATCGGCTTGGATCGACAGAAGTTCGCTAGTATTGGCGATTAAAGGAGACGGCAGCGGAGTCACGTGGCATGACCGGAGGCGGCGGCGAGCTTGGTGTAGGTGCGGCCGGAGACAAGGAGTCCGATAGTGGACGTGGATCTGGCGATGGTAGCCTGGATCACCGATGGTGGGAGGGCGAACGCGATGGCTGATGGTAGTTGTTTGATGCGAGATGAACGTAAGGGTTTGGAAGGTTTTGGTAATTACGTTTTTGCCTCTATATTATTTTAATTAAAATTTAAATTCCAAATCTTCTAACTTGAATAACTTTTGCATACAAACTCCAATTACCGCGCGGTTTCTTCCGTTGGACTCGTAACATAATTTCGGCCAATAAGAAACTTGTTTGGTTGAATTTGAAGACATTTGAAATTTTGGGCTTTTATTGGATTTTTAATGGGCTTAAATCAAACGTGAGTGATTAAACCCACTCATGCAATACCAAATTTACCGTTGTTAGTTGAATCAAAATCATGAAGTGATAAAAATTTATTGATTGTTGTTTAGTAATTTAAATTTGCATTTAAATTGAAATTGATTGATATCGAATTGAATTGACATTTAAATTAATATTAAAATTAAATTGCTAGTTAAACACCCGATAATTGATAACTAGTAACTGTTGTGATATATTGGTGGATTTGGATGTTGATTGCAATTGGATGCCTATTGATTGATACGTTGGATGTATGGTTGTTCATTTGTTTTGATATACCCCTATTATTACCCTATTTATTATTTGACATCACATAAATTGTCACTTGTAATATTTGAAATGAACTAAGAAATAGGTTGAAATGATATATACCTATGTCATTTAAATATGGGTTGAAACGATATATATCCATCCATGTAATTAAACTTGAAATAACTTATCACTTGGCCATAAGGTAGAAAATTATATACGGACACCGGATTTGGTTACATTAAATGGTGTTAAAAATCTTGAATTTTGATTTGTTTAAATGATATTGTTTTAAAGAAAATAAAATTTCGATTTATAAGAATTGAATATTTCTAATTCGAGCTGTGAAATGTTGAAATTGAAACTGTTTAAATGAAATTGTTTAAGGATTTAATTTGAAATCTTAAAGTTGAAATTGAGTTATGATTTGGATTTATTGGAAGTGAATTTTTTTAAAGGCTTAAATTTTAATTTAAACTTTGAATTTACTTTAATTAAAGTGGTTTTAATTGGTATTTCAAATTTTGGGATGTGAAATGGATTTAAACTAAATGTTTGAATGGGAATTTGAATTGAAACTTTCAGCCATTAGAATAAAATCATTTAAATTGAAATTGAAGTAAAGTTTGAAATCGTTTTGAATTGAGGCCGATTTAAATTGAATTTTTGAATATGACGTTGACTTGAATTAGAAGTCGAAAAATTGAATTCGTTGTGATTTGGTATTTGAACGTGAGTTCAAATTGTTGTGAAAGAAAGAAACGGTTTTAATATAAACTATTTTAATAACCAAATTATTTTAATATATAAACTATTTCACATATTCAAACTATTTTCAATCTTCAAAACTATTTTTAATTATCCGAACTATTTTCAAAATTCAAAACTAATTTTAATTATCAAAACTATTTTCAATATTCAGACTATTTTAATTATCCAAACTATTTTCAATATTCAAACTATTTTAATTATTCAAAACTATTTCCAATATTCAAACTGTTTTAAAATTGGGAACTATTTAGATTTAAATCATTGATTTAAATACGAATGTTTTGATTGGAACTGTAACTTATTCTTGAATTCGAATGACTTTGAAGTGAATCTAATATTTTGATATGAAGTACGACTTGTTCTTGAAATTTAAAAGAAACCACCAGTATTTAAAATGGACGATTGGTTATTGAAGAGACCGGGGCCGAATATTGGCATACTCTATGTTAATATCGGAACCACTTTAATAATCGTGTATGCGGTGGATGTTATCCAAAATGAAGAGGTTGAATTGGCGACGTTTGCTGGATTAAAGAAAGAGAATGATGTTGGATGGACCCCAACACTTGTGTCAATTTCAAATGACTAAAACAGGAGCCATACCCGACCAATGAGGCTAGCTATCTCTAGCGACATTTGTTCTTCGTATTACCGTCTTGATTTTTGGACTTGGTTGGTGCACCTTGATTGGATTACGGGATGGATGTTCGTGGTTGGCCGTTAGGGGTTACGACCGGTTAGAAAACGTAAAACGGTAGTATCCTACCTTGGGCAATGCCTCACGTGCCTTGTCATATGATTATCCTTATACGAGCCTACTACGATTTTGTTTTAGTATGGTACCTATAGGGGACTCACTGGCTACTGACGTTACTGGTTGTGTTACAGGACCTGCATAGACTATCTGCTTAAAAATGTGTTAAGGGGAATCAATGTACAGTCTTAACTATTTTAATACTTTACTGATAGACACTACATATATAGCGTATCTTACTATATATAGATAGTTTGATGGATCCTTAGGAGATGGAAAATCCTGTAACATCTCTTAAGTTATTGCACTCAGTTGTACACTTGATAGGAGGTGGAAAATTGTAACAACCCGCATATTTATCGATTTTATATTTAGATATTTTATTTAAATATTTCATCGTTCGTCGGATTTTGGTCCGAAAAGCTACTTTTTGCAAACAGTCGAATTGGGACTCGAGACCACCTCCATTGAGTTCAAAATGTCATTTGCGATCTTTTTGAGTGTAAGCTTCGATATGTTTGGAGCTAGTCAAAATTTGACCATTTTCACTTTGGGTTTGGTTTTTTTTGGTTCAGCCCCTTTGCCAACTTAAACCCCAAACTGAACCATCCCTCCCCATTCACTCTCACTTCCTCCTCTTGCTCAGTTCTAAAGCAAAAATGGTGGGAGAGATGGGAAATTAGAAATTCCAAACCCTAGTTCCTCTTGCAAACTCAAGTCCTTGCTCCAAATTCGAAGAGAACCCATTGGTAAGCATCTCCTTCTTCTTCTCCTCTTCAATTTCAGTTTATTCCTAAACCTAACTTTGGGAATGTTCTTCTTTTAAGCTTTGATTCAAGCTTGTTGTGTTGGAATTGAAGAGTGATTGCCATTGCCATTGCTTTCAAGCTTCTTCTTCATTGATTTGGGTTCAAAGGTGAGATTTTTATCTCACATCTAAGTCAATAATTATCTTCGATTGTTAGGTATGAATTCCTAACACTTATCCTTGTGCAATTCCTTAGTCGTTGTTGCTCGACCGATCGTTATCGATGTCGTTTGGCCATTTTTTGGCCTAGGTTCAGGGAATGCCCTGAATAACAGTTTCAGCCGTCTGAACGTATGGTTCAGACGTCTGAATGGGATACTGGGAATTTTCTTCTCCCAGCATTCAGACATCTGAATCAAAATTTCAGACGTCTGAATTGGTTCGTTTTGAACCAGAAAAGAAATAGGCTAAAAAGTGCCTATTTCAGACGTCTAAAGTCTAGGATTCAGACGTCTGAATTCTGTTCTGGAAAATAGTTTATTTTCCAGATTCAGACGTCTGAATTCTTGATCTCAGACGTCTGAATCTGCTGTGTTTTGCCTAGTTGTTTTTTTTAGCTTGAATATCCAACTCTAATCAAATCGGGTTGATTCCCTTTTTGTTTTAGGTCGAACCCCGTATTACTCTACGTAGGCAATCTTATCTGAAAAGCATTCATCAGAACTTCCACTTTGATGCATTTTGAGCTGATTTTCTTGGATTTTATTCACGTCTCCGAATGTGAATTTTTGTGATAGATTGTTCCAACAATCGTTTTATGACTTGTCACTTTAAAGATATGAAGGTTTTAATACTAGTAGTAAATATCAAAACTCTTTCATCAAATCGATTTCAACACTATTTTTAATATCAAAAGTTCGTTTTTCTCAAACCAATTTCCAATCTACTAATATATATAAGCCTTTACTTCACTCGAATGAGAAATCGACTTAAACGACTTAGTAAAACGAGTGGTATGAAACGCTTGCGTTCACTTCGTCGGTTAGCTCTTGGACTTGTTCGATTGAACCCTTTTCGTGACAATTTCCTAGTGAAGATTTACAGCTTGTTCGTAAATATTTAAGTTAAGCAAGTGGTTATGGGACATGAAGCTAAACTCATATATTTACTAGCTTGGTGTAATTGACACTTCCTTATGATCATGACGATCATTCTTGTGATTTAGACTAGCAATGTGCGATGTCTCTTTAATTCGGTCCATCGGACGTTACGCTGTACGACGTCGTTGTTCCGTTTATCGTGATTTGGTTCATCGGACGTTACGCTGTACGACGTCGTTGTTCCATTTTACTGTGTTTTGGTTCATCGGACGTTACGCTGTACGACGTCGTTGTTCCTTTTCTTTTTATGGTGATTTGGTTCATCGGACGTTACGCTGTACGACGTCGTTGTTCCATTTCGCTACGTGTTGGTTCATCGGACGTTACGCTGTACGACGTCGTTGTTCCATTTTCCTATGCTTTGGTTCACCGGATGTTACGCTGTACGACATCGTTGTTCCTTTTATTTGTGCTTTGGTTCATCGGACGTTACGCTGTACGACGTCGTTGTTCCTATTTATTTTTGTCTCTGGATCATCGGACGTTACGCTGTACGACGTCGTTGCTTCGGATTATTTGATTTCTGGATATTGATTTCTGGAATTTATGTTTCACCGGCATTTACGATGGGCATTGATATGTATGTCATTTATTGTGGTTTGGTGAATTAAATAGAGAATATGACATTCTTTTTAATCTTTGAGAGGATTCTTGTGATATTGATTAATCTCTTGTTGATTTTCAATCACGTACTTATCACAGTATGGTATTATGGTTATGATACGTTTTTGTCATACCTCTTATTCTATATCACTTTATCTGATATTTATAGCTAGACTGATCCGTTTATTATTTTCTTCTTAAATAATACTCGGGTCAGACTGAGATTTACAGGTGCTTCCTCATGACTTCTTATCTGGAGCCATCTTCTGACTTTTGGCTACTACTCTAGTTTAGTACTTTTTGTTTGTATACATTTGAGAGTAGACTCCTTGATGTATACATATTCTTTTGGTTAGCACTTGTATCTATTCTTTTGTGTTATTGTGGATCTTATTTGACCACTACTCTGATGTACACTTTCATGTGTTATATTCATATCTATTTCCGCCTTTGTGATATGAATTGTCTGTGACTGATTTGTGTTACGTTTATTTCTATATTTGTTTCCGAAGATTATATATAGCCACCGTGTGATAGCTTTGAGTTTGTATCGGTATGTCGGATTTCCTCCTTAAATGATATGCATTCTATACTATCTGACATATCGGTGCTCGCACAAAGAAGTTACATGGATGGTCGCTCCTCAACAGCCTTATTCTCCACGCTAGTTGACAGCATTACCCCGTAGTGTTCTTGGCTAGCGTGGGTATAGAGGTGGGGCGTTACAAAAATCCTTAAACATCTCTGAAGCTATTACACTTATATTTACTTGTTATTGATTTAAATTACATGAGAACTTTTAGTTCTGACTCGAGTGTTTGTCTTTTCATTATGCTCGGGTCAGCCTGAGTATTTCAGTGTTTGAAGACATTATTCCTTGAAGATGAAGATAAAGTTTGCTAGACTGTAATTACTATTATTATTCCGCTACATTATTTTGGTATGTTTGTTGATTGTACTCTGATTATGTTGTAAAAATTGAAATCAAATTTATATTGTAAACAGCTTCATGAACTGTTTATTTGATTATTATATTTTGTCATTCTACCGTGAGATTTTGTGTATTGTTTTCCTTCTTTTCTCTTATTTTCTTATTAAACCTCATTGATAATTTTCCATTTTGAATGGTTTGAGTTAGACATATGTGGTTTATTGTCGACTTAAATTGTCCAAAAAGATGGGTCATCACAGTTGGTATCAGAGCTTTGGTTTAGGGATACCTTAGCCTGTTGGGGGTTAAACTCATTAAAAGATAGGGTAATGGAATACCCTATTATGGTTGAGAGTATATATACGAGAGAGCGTGTTTGTTAGTGCTATAAAAATGTTTTGTATTGTGTTAATTTGTTCTGTTGAGCATTTATGAATTCTAGTTGGTACATAGGACGCAATGGCATCGATAGGGATTTCTAAACACTTGACCAGGGTAGACTGACACAATATATTTTTTTGAAAATAGGTAAATGAAATAATTTTACCTAGTATTATATTTTGTATTTAAAAGAATAAATTTTCATAAATTGATAATATTCGATTATTGTCATTTATTGTTGGTTAGTCAAGGTTCTTAAAACTATTGACTATTGTATGTTATAAGAAAATGTAATTTTATAAATTATGATTTACAAATAAAATGAATTTAATTTGGAAATTTAAGAACTTAAGATCCGGTGTTTTGAAATTGGTTTTCAAAGATTTGGAAACATAATACTAGTATTATTTAGAAGTATTTTCGGATAGAAATATTTTCAATGAGATTTAAAAGAAATGTTTTCAAAAGAATTTTAAAGAAAATAAGTTTTGTACTTCCCTCTTCTGCCACTAGAAAATAATTTCGGTGATGACTGGGGCATCATCGACGTTCATTTTCGAGTTTCAAAGTAGGAAGACTACTATGGTAGCTTTGCTACACATTTGTTTTGATAAACAAATTTTGATTTGAATCCATCAAGTATGATTTGATATATAAAAGATATAAGTATATGTTATTTCAAGGTGATTTAAAATGAAACGCGGTATTTAGTTCTTAATTTTTTTATAATTAGTGATTTTCAATTATTGAAATGAAATGGAATTTTCGACGATTTTAAATGGTCGGAAACTTCCAATTTGAAATCTGAATTAAAAGCTAAGTGATTAATGAAAATATAAAAGAGGAAGTTTTGTAACTCCTAAATTAAAAGATAATGAAAATTAAGAAGATTTAAACTATTGAACATTTTTATTAAGTAAAATGAATAAGATTACTTGTATATGCTTCTAGAATTTAATGGAATATTATACAAGTAAAAACTTTAGTAATAAAAATGTTTCAAAATGAAATTACGTTTATAAATAAAGAATCAAGATGTTACAAGAAATGTTATAAACTTAAGTTAATGTTTTCAAATGCTTAATAATTAAATTGAATAGTAAAAGGTTAATACAATTTAAGGAAATGAATGTGAATTTAAGGAAGTAAACAAATTATAAAGTCATGTCTTGTAAATTATTTGTAAAATAAAAGTAAGTTGCAAAGAAAGTTTATAAATTAAGTTGTAGTTTTCTTAGATAATTATAAACTTGAATAATGTCTTGTGAAAGGAGATGAATCTTTATAGAATGTTTATAAACGTAAGAAATATTTTGGAATAATTCACAAATAAATTTAGTATAAAGAAGAAATACTATTGTGAAAATAAATGTGAATTAAAAAGTAGAGAAACTTAAGTATGAAATGATTCGTTAATGAATATTAATATTAAATGGAAATTAAGTTGTATAAGTAAATAAATGTGAATAAAACTGCAAAGAAACATATGTGATACTTTAAAATTTTATTCGTTGGTGGTTTTAAATAATGAGTGTGAATAATGTATGTAAGTAAATGAATGTAAATTAATAAAAGATGATCTTGTATGAATGAATGAGAATTGAAAATAAATAAAAAGTAAATGATGTGTTAAAGAAACCAATAGAATAGAATATGTAACTTGTGCATAGATCATTTTATTCGCATAACAGTTTTGATCCAGATTCAAATACATGATATGTGGTAATTCACACCAATCCGAACAAGGACATTTCACTCAATTCCTAACTACGAATATTTGATATGGATTTTTGATATGATTTTGAAATTTTCTAACATAGTTTATGGCTATGCAAGGTAAATGGAGATTTCTAATCAAGAAATCAGATTAGAGTCTGCATTAGAGTGGTCGGGTTATCAATACTAGTTCGAAAGTGAAATTTGTGTATTCAAGCAAGCGATTAGAATTGATATTGTGTACAAATGATATATGTACATCGTACAAATTTAAATAATATTTAAATTCTATGTTGTATGGCTTATGGGAAGTTTGGGAAATGACACTTCAAATCATTCGAGGTTGTATGAATAATCTGTTGAGTAATTACCTAAGACTGTTGGGCGTAAGGTATACTTGGTAGTTTATTTATCACCCTTGTGCAATGAAAAGTTTCTACACCTGGACAAACAATTAGTTTTTGATTGCTATGGATGTGTGATGGATTCTTTTGTTGCATATAAGTCGTACTGCTTTTGTTTGCATATGATTATTATATATTTTGTGTTGCTTGTGCTATTGATTGGAACAACTAGTATATTGATCTTTTACCTAGTTTTAACTCTTTTGGATTACGTAAGTAAGATACATGTTTATGGAAGCAATAGCTGTTGCTTTTGGTTTGTAAATAGAGTTTTGTTTGCTTGACAATTAGGTATGTTTTCAGATTACAGTTTTTGTAGCGGTATTTTATTGTTTTCCCACGGTTTGCGATGCTTTAATTATTGATATTGTTATTTTTCCGGACCTAGTCGTGCAAATGAGATGCTACCGAAGTTTTTCTTAAACTTAGGACTAAGATATTTTCATGGAAGTTTAATTGTTTATAAATCGACTATTTTGAATAAAATATATCAAATTTCTTGAGTCTTTCTTGTTCCTTTTGGGGGACGAAAACTTTTGAGTGGGGAGATTGTAACGACTCGTATTTTTGATAATTAGAAATATTTAATTAAATAAGACATTGAAATTCAAAATTGTCAAAAATTAAAATTTTATGATTTATTGATGTAAAACAATATTGGGTTGCATATTAACAACAAGATTTGAAATAACAAATGTTAACGTTGTAAAAGTATAAAATGAATGCTTACCTCTAATTGGAATATAATTGTAAATTTTAATTTGGAAATAATTGAAAAGTTTAAAAAGGAATAAAATAAATGATATACTAAAGGAGAAATCATATGTTTTTTAATGAAATTGATTTTAGCATAGAATAAGAAATCAATTATTTGGTAAGTAAATTTATAACCCGTGTTGGTAAATAATATAATTATAGATATTTGACTTATAAAGATTGTAACGACCTGTCTTTTTGGATGTTTTAAGCAGACACACATGTCGTACTCAAACCATTCAAAAGGGCAGATTGTTATGGGGTAAATAAGAAAAAGAGAAAGAAATAAAACAAATACAGAATCTCACAGTGGAATGACAAAATATAATAATCAAATAACAGTTCATGAAGCTGTTTACAAATAAATTTGATTATTCTTATACAATACAGAATCAGAGCTACATAAAACCGAAATCAATAAAGAAATGCAGCGGAACAACATGATGCAGTGGAATATATATCATAAATAACAATAGTACAAATCTTCGTCTTCGTCCTCCAGAAATAAGGTCTTTAACCTTGAAATGCTCAGGCTGACCCAAGCGAATTCAAAAGACAAAACACTTGAGTCAGAACTAAAAGATCTTATGTAAGTTAAATCAACGGTAAATAAATATGAGTGGAACGACGTCAGAGATGTTTACGGGGTTTGACATCTCCTATCCATTGTCTAACGTGAGTGCAATAACTTAAGAGATGTTCGAGATTCCCATCTCCTAAGGATCCGTTAAACTATCTACTATGTAGTACAATACGCTATTATAATATGTCTACTGTAAAGTAAAAGTATTAAAATAGCATTAAGGCATTACCCATATCCCCCTTAACACATTTTATATATTCCCATAGTCTATACAGTACCGTAACTCCTCCGTAAACTGGAGGCTATCAGAGGGCACTCCATAGGTATGGTACAAAACAAACTCGTAGAAGGTGCTCTAGGGCATGTGAACATGGCACTCGAGGCAATGCCAGGGTAGATATACCAATCGCACTCTCGGACTGGTGGTAACGCATAGCAGCTTCTACCGCCCACCTCGGAACACACTCCCAAATCAATCACAAAGTCAAAATATAGTATCGAAGAAATGTGCCCGATAGGAGGAATGACCTCACTTGGCCCGAGATAGCTCCTGTTTTAGTCACATCTAAGCTGACTCATGGGAGTCAGGGTCACGTCATACCTCATACAGAAATCGTTCGCCAAACCATCCTACTTCATTTCTGGAATCTCCACTACGTACACAGTCGTTAAAGTGGTTTTCGGTATTGGCAGAGAGTATGACAATATCCGATCCTGGTCTCTTTAACAACCAAACGCTTATTACACACCGGATGGTTCTTTTACATTTCAAAAAGCCAATTTACAATTTATATCAAAATATCATATTCAATTTCAAATCATATCATTTCAAATTATATTCACTTTCAAAAATCACATTCACTTTCACAATCATATTTACTTAAATATGTCATTTCACAAAAGGTATCAATTTCAAATTTCAACTTAGGTTGTATCATCATCAAGGATTTAAATATAAATACTTCAACTTTACACAGTCTGAAATTTTAGAAAATAGTTTAGGTAATTATAAATAGTTTATATAGTTTTAAAATAGTTTAAATAGATTTTAAATAGTTTAATTAGTAAAAATTAGTTTAAATAGATTTAAATTTGATTAATTAGATTTTTAAAATGATTTAAATAGGTTAAATATAGATTTAATTAGATGTAAAATGATTTAAATAAATTAAATATAGGTTAAATAAATTCAAATTATATTAAGTAGGTTTTTTAATAGATTAAATATATTTAAAATAGATTAAATAGATTTAAATTATATTAAATAGATTTAAAATAGATTAAATAAATTAATTAGTTTAAAAATTGGTAAAATAGATTAGATTGGATTAAATAGGTTATAATAGATAAATAAAATAGTTTAAACTGATTAAAATAATTAATTTAATTAAAATAGCTTAAATTAGTTTAAATAGATTTCAAAGTTATATCCAAACAATTTCAGTAACTCAATTCCAATAAATTCATTTATACTTGACACTTCAACTTTATTAAATAAAATTCAAATTTAAATCCTTTGAGCAATCCATTAAACCAATTCCAATTTCAACATTTAACCCTTGGATTATTGACAATAATTCAGTTTGTATAAATCAATTTCTGTTTCAAAATACCAGTTAACTGAACTCAAAATTTAAAGATTCAAAAATCATTTAATTTAACCAATCTGGTGTCCGTATATAATTCTCTACCCTAGGGTCAAGTGATACAGATATTTATCATTTCAATCCACAATTTAAGATTTTACGGTTATATATCATTTCAAACCGCAATCCCGAATTAATATTAACATCCATAAAATCGCTCGAGTCTATCATTTCAACCCATAACGATTTTTCCCTAATCTATAGATCGTTCGGGTATGTATCATTTCAACCCATAGAGAACTTGCAGTTATAACAATATCAAATACAACATCCAGTCATCCAATATCAACAATCAAACATTCATCACAATCATCATCCAAATCAATCAATAACATCAATATATAACTGATAATCAATAACAGGTATAAATTGACAATTTAAATTCAATATTAAATTAAACGATGATTAAATGCAATAAAAGTCAAATTTTACTAGAATGACAATTTAAATATACCAAACATCGATCAAATAAATTTCTAATCACATCACAAATTTAATTTAACTAACATAATAAAATTTTGAAGTTGTGAGTGGGTTAAAACACTCACCTTTGAATTTAAATCGAAATAAAAATCCAATTTAGGCCCAAAATTCAACAGTCTCAGAATTCGTCCAAACCAGCATCAAAATGTTCAGAATTTCGATACGATCCCAACGGATCAAACCGCGCGTGAATCGGACCTAGTATGGAAAAGTTATGTATATTAGAACAATTGAAATTAAAATTTTAAAAAAAAACGTACACAGTAACCTAGCCACGTCATCACGAGCGTATCCCCTAGATCGCACGAGCATCCACAGCCGCCGGCCTTTAGCCACACTTCGACGCCGCTATGACGACTTCCACCCAGATCCAAGACCACCATAAGCCTCCTCGTCCACGGCTGACCCCACCATCCACTCACGGCGCCGTTAAACCCCATCCACCGTGATCGACCACACGAACTTCCACGCCGATTTTAGCAAAATCCAGGCACCTCTAGACCTAAGTGGCCGTATGGATGTGCTCCTCTCAACGCCCTCTACCGACTGCAACTTTCCGATCGACAAATAGTCGACGATCCACCGTTAAACGAAATTATGGCCTATGGACGACCAAGAATGATTCGCGAATTCTGGACAAACGATGACTCGAATTGAAGAACGCATTCCACCAATGGATTACGTTCGTTGAGAGCTTTCTAACGATATATAATTTGATATATTTTGAGGAGTTTTAAAATTTTGAAATTTGCAGCTGAATTTGGAATTTGTTTTGGTTTGTCTGCCATTGGAAAGAGAGAACCAGATGGAATTGAATGTACAAACAAATGGAATAAGAAATAGCTAGGGTTTATAACGGGCTATATATAGGCAGATCAGAAATAGAAATGAATGGACAAGATTGATTTGAAAGTTGAACGATAAATGACCCGAAAAGCCCGTTCTGTCTCCGGAACGAAAATGGGTCATCCCATATATCAAAATAGATGTTTTCGATAATTTTAAACTCAATGGAATAGGTTTCAAGTCCTAATTCCATCGTATGAAGAAGTTAGCTTAAAATCAGCTTATTTCAAATTGATTTCAATTAAATTGATTTCTAGGTGTTTCGAGCCCGTACGATCAAACGACAAGTCCAATCGCTACGAAACTTGAAATCCTACAATAATTCATTGTTACGGATCCGATGAAACTGGTTTCATCAAAATCCGAGTCAGTGGCCAAAACGGCTATTTTCACGTTAATTAAACAAATTAATATTAAATTAATTAATCACTTTTTATATTCAAATTAATTAACTAACCAAATTTTATCATTTTTTTGATTGCATAGACAATTATAATAACTTAAAATAAGTTTACATAAATTTCAGTGTTAATTAATTTCCAAAATGCAGTGTTCAGTTCCAACTGCAATTAATCCAATTAATTATAATTTAATTCCAATAAATTGATTAAATTTGATTTTAATCTTTATATTCGATCAATTATTACTCTAATAACATATTTAACATCTGCTTATATTTTATTTCACTAATGTGCTACAATTTCCACCTTTTATTTGTATTAACTACTATATTTCCATTATATTGAATTTTTTGTCAATTTCACCCATTAATTAAAATTAAAAATCCCAAATTGATTTATTTATCTTGATTTCACTCTTTTATTAAATCAATTGCTACATTATGAATATGATTAACATTTCTATTCAATTTGTCACATTCACAATTTACAGTCATTGTCTTAACTCACATTAATGTAACATTTAATGACATTCAATTGCAATTGATTAAATGAATTGGTAACAAATAACAATTGTCACCATTTCTATATTTAATCACATTTGTAAGTTCATTATTTACCACCAATTTATAACAACTTATACTATACAAATTATATCCAATCCATTTATTACACATTATTTTATTAATTAATCAACATTTAAATTATCAATTGCTCTTTAAATCCAATTATAAATTATACACACATCATTAATACAATCAATTTACTATCTATAACTAATTATAACATTTCAATTAATTAGAATCACATTCAAAGCAATTGTAAATTACCTTAAATTACTATTACCTTTTAATCCAATTACATTCTTATTATTAAATCACAAATTTTTTATTTCTTCCAACAATAAGTCGCAAAGCTTTATTAAATTAACAATTTTTAATCATTGAAAATTACGGGTCGTTACAAAGATGTAACAATTGTTTTATTACTCATCTCATTATTTAATTCGTTTTGAAATTAATTTGGTAATCAACTGAATTTAATGTAATTGAAATATTGCAGTTAATATGGAAGGAGACGTTAACTGTAGGGTAATGAGTGAGATAAAATGGAAACTTATGTTTAATAAATACGCAAGGGAATTGTGATTTAGTATAAAGAACATTTAAGTCAAAATAAGAGGATTAGATGGAAACTAAAATGTAATGAGCTAGGGTTTTATTACTGTTGTAATTAAATGTTGGAATCAAATTAATATTTAAATCTTGGGTTTAACATGAAAAATTGGATTTCAAAGGAAACTAATTGGATTAATTATCCTCCCAGTACTAGGGTATGTTTTGAGATTTAATTATTGTAATTAATAGCAATTAAATCTTACCATTAATAAGAAATAGAAGTAAATGGTAATTAATTAGTGATATGTGCAACTTACGTTTTGTGTTAAAGATATAATGAGTATTTCAATGAGAAATATTACGTTCAAATTGTAAGTACTCAAATTTGTTTCAAATATAATGATGATAGAAAACATTTAATTCAGAACTTGAAAGTGATTAAATCAGTTTAATAATAATTCGTTTTAATTAAAGTGTAAAAATAAGTATAATTGATTTTAAAGCTAAGTTCTATATACAATAGAATTAGCGTTTGAATTTAGTTTCATTGAGTTTAGAAATATTAAAAACATATATATCAACGTATAGGATGACCTATTCTTGTTTCGGGAACGAAACGGGTTATATATATATATATATGTTGTTACTGAAACCCTAGCAGCCTCCATATATTTCTATTCTATTATTCTGTACTTCCCTTCAGATCTAACTTGTTCCTTTTCAATGATCGATATCCTAAAACCATAATTACCGATTTCAAAATTAAATTCAAATTTCAAACTGCTCTAATCCTATCATATAATATACCATCGCGAAGCCCTCGACGAATGGAATCAGCGACTGCAATTCGTTTTTGCAATTGAGTCTCGGTTTGATTAGAAATTTGCAATCTTTCCTCAGTCGTCCATCCTAGGGTTCGTCGATCAACGGCGAAACGTCGACCATTAGACGATCGGGGAGCACTGCAGTGTAGACGAGGCTTAAAGGAGATGATCTATCGGCTTGGATTACCTTTGGATCGGCATGAGTTCACCAGTATTGGCGATTAAAGGAGGCGGTTGTAGAGCCACGTGGCATGACCGGAGGAGGCGGCGAGCTTGGTGTAGGTGCGACCGGAGACGAGGAGTTCGATGGTGGACATGTATCTAGGGTTGGTGGCCTAAATCGCGGCAGTGGGAGGGCGAACGCAACGGCTGATGGTAGTTGTTCGATGCGAGATGAACGTAAGGGTTTGGAAGGTTTTGGTAATTATGTTTTTTCCCTATATTATTTTAATTAAAATTTAAAATCCAAACCTTCTAACTTGAATAACTTTTTCATACGAACTCCAATTGACGTGCGTTTCTTCCATTGGACTCATATCAAAATTTCAGACAATATGAAACTTGTTTGGTTGAATTTGGAGACAGTTGAGATTTTGGGCTTTATTGGATTTTTAATGGGCTTAAATCAAAGGTGAGTGATTAAACCCACTCACGCAATACTAAATTTTCGATTGTTAGTTGAATCAAAATCATGAAGTGATAAAAATTTATTGATTTTTGTTTAGTAATTTAAATTAAAATTGAAATTGATATTGATATCGAATTGAATTGAAATTTAAATTAATATTGAAATTGAATTGCTAGTAAACGCTCGATAATTAATAACTAGTAACTGTTGTGATATATTGGTGGATTTTGATGTTGATTGCAATTGGATGCCTATTGATTGATATGTTGGATGTATGGTTGTTTATTTATTTTGATATACCCCTGTTATTACCCTATTTATTATTTGACATCACATAAATTGTCACTTGTAGTATTTGAAATGGACTAAGAAATAGGTTGAAATGATATATACCTATGTCATTTAAATATGGGTTGAAATGATATATATCCATCCATTTAATTAAAATTGAAATAACTGATCACATGGTCATAGGGTAGAAAATTATATACGGACACCGGATTTGGTTTAATTAAATGGTTTTAAAATTTTTGAATTTAGATTTGTTTAAATGATATTGTTTTAAAGAAAATAAAATTTCGATTTATATGAATTGAATTATTTTCTAATTCGAGCAGTGAAATGTTGAAACTGAAACTATTTTAATGAAATTTTTTAAGGATTTAATTTGAAATCTTAAAGTTGAAATTGAGTTATTATTTGGATTTATTGGAAGTGGAATTTTTTAAAGGTTTAAATTTTAATTTAAAATTTAAAATTACTTTAATTAAAGTGGTTTAAATTGGTATTTCAAATTTTGGGATGTGAAATGGATTTAAACTAAATTGTTTGAATGAGAATTTGAATTGAAACTTTCAGCCATTTGAATAGAATCGTTTAAATTGAAATTAAAGTAAAGTTTGAAATAGTTTTGAATTATGGCTGATTTAAATTGAATTTTTAAATATTAAGTTGACTTGAGTTGGAAGTCGAAAAATTGAATTCGTTGTAATTTGGTATTTGGACCCGAGTTCAAATTGTTGTGAAAGAATGAAACGGTTTTGATATAAACTATTTTAATATATAAACTATTTTAATAATCAAATTATTTAAATATATAAACTATTTCACATATTCAAACTATTTTCAATCTTCAAAACTATTTTTAATTATCCAAACTATTTTCAAAATTCAAAACTATTTTTAATTATCAAAATTATTTTCAATATTAAAACTATTTAATTATCCAAAATATTTTCAATATTCAAACTATTTTAATTATTCAAAACTATTTCCAATATTCAAGCAGTTTTAAAATTGGGAATTATTTAGATTTAAATCATTGATTTAAATACGAATGTTTTGATTGGAAGTGTAACCTATTTTTGAATTCGAAATGACTTTGAAGTGAATCTGATATTTTGATATGAAGTACAACTTGTTCTTAAAATTTAAAAGAACCAACCGGTGTGTAAAATGGACGATTGGTTATTGAAGAGGCCGGGGCCGAATATTGGCATACTCTCTGTCAATATCGGAACCACTTTAATATCCGTATACATAGTGGATGTTGTCCAGAATATAGAGGTTGAATTAGCAGCGTTTGCTAGATTAAAGAAAGAGAATGATGATGGATAGACCCCAACACTTGTGTCAATTTGAAATGACTAAAACAAGAGCCATACCTGACCAATGAGGCTAGCTACCTCTAGCGACATCTGTTCTTCCTATTACCATCTAGATTTTTGGACTTGATTGGTGCACCTTGATTTGATTATGGAATGGATATTCATGGTCGGCCATTAGGGGTTACGACCAGTCAGGAAATGCAAAACGGTAGTATCCTACCTTGGGCATTGCCTCACGTGCCTTGTCATACGATTATCCTTATACAAGCCCACTACGATTTTGTTTTAGTATGGTACCTATATTGGACTAATTGGCTACCAACGTTACTGGTTGTGTTACAGGACCTACATAGGCTACCTGCTTAAAAATGTGTTAAGAGGGATCAATGTAAAGCCTTAACGCTATTTTAATACTTTACTTTACTGATAGACACTACATATATAGCATATCTTACTATATATAGATGTTTGACGGATCCTTAGGAGATGGAAAATCCTATAACATTTCTTAAGTTATTGCACTCCCATTGTACACTTGATAGGAGATGGAAAATCCCATAAATATCTCTGAAGCTATTACACTCATATTTACTTGTTATTGATTTAACTTACATAAGAACTTTTAGTTCTGACTCGAGTGTTTTGTCTTTTCATTACGCTTGGGTCAGCCTGAGTATTTCAGTGTTTGAAGACATTATTCCTTGAAGATGAAGATGGAGTTTGCAAGATTGTAATTACTATTATTATTCTGTTGCATTATTTTGGTATGTTTGTTGATTGTACTTTGATTATGCTGTAAAAATTGAAATCAAATGTATATTGTAAATAGCTTCATGAACCGTTTATTTGATTATTATATTTTGTCATTCCACTGCAGGATTCCGTGTATTGCTTTCCTTCTTTTCTCTTATTTTCTTATTAAACCCCATTGATAATCTGCCCTTTTGAATGGTTTGAGTTAGACATGTGTGGTTTATTGTCGCCTTGAATTGTCCAAAAATGTGGGTCATCACACTAAATATTGGATTAGGCTCACTAATTCATGCTTATTCTAAACGTATAATTAAGACTTTATAATTTCCCACTATGAAAATTATACTGCCTCCTAATAGTTCATTCCCCTTATCTGCTTATTTCATATATTTCATAAAAGTCAACTCTCCATAATAAATGCTTATTATTATTCTATTTGGACAATTTCTAATAACATTTAGTTATTCATTCTAATTCAACCTATTATTCCTATTTCATTTCCTCATAAATGTCATATTTAATCCTTTAACCAGTCTAATTAACCACATTTAGGTCCACGTTTAATCCCTGTATCCATATCAACTACGTATTTATTGCCCTTTTAATTTTGGAGTTACTATCACCTTTTCATCTATACCTCCTACTTTATTACGCTATATATAACTAGACGTCCTAATTATAACTAATGCGAATATCATGTATATTACGCTATTAATATATTTTTATTTTTAATCGATAAACGCGGTTATATGTATATGTATATATATATATTCCTAACACATTAATTCTTATGCTTAGGAATTACATAATATTAATTTCAACATTTTAATTTGTTAGAGTTACCTTCCCAGAAATACCGTTATAATTTTTCATAAATTACCCAAAATGATTCTTTTGCTTTCTTTGAAATTACAAGAAATTATCTCCTTTTCTTTTATTCATTTTTGTTATATTCCTTATTATTTCAAACGATGCACGTTTTATACATTTGTGGAATTAGATAATTTATAGAGATTACACGGAAATAAATACAATTAAATTATACCCTGATTTCAATAAATTAAAACATAGAAATTCACATTCTAAGTCAAATTAGGGCAATCTACGCTAATGCTAACATTTTACAACTCAACTATAAATCTGGAATAAACTTTACAATTTTATCAATATTCAACTTTAACAAATTTAGGACTGATTTTCAAATTTTCAAATTAGGATGTAAACACTATTCTTATTCTAATTACCTAACATACAGAATATGTAGGCGATATTTCATCTTCCTAAGCCTATAACTCATTAGATCTTATATAGGCATAATAATTAAATAAAATTCAACGATACAAATTTTACTGTTATACATAAATCATATAATTTCTCACTCACCTTTCTAGCTTTCCAAATCTCTCAAATCTGAATTTATCCCTTTACTTAACTCCTTTTCCATTCTATTCCAAAAGAATATGTATAGGTATATGCTAACTATTAGAATTATAGATCTAAAAATAGATTTGGGGTTAAGGGGAATACAAATTTATAATTATAGAAACTGCCTTTTCTTTCGCAACGTTGATTCACTTCTTCTCTTTTATTTTCTACCCCTCCGATTATATATAAATAATAAAACATTTTATAATTAACATAAATAGTGGAGAAGGAAAAATATCAGAGCTTTATTGCTTTGATTAGAAAATATGAAAAGAAAAGTGAAGGTTTAGGCCTGTATTTATAGACCCCCAAATTAATCATATCCGTTAGATTAAAATAATTAAATCCGGACTGTTTGGCCAAGGTTCAAACCATGAACCCTAGCCGCCACTTCAGGACCGATCGACTGCACCCCTATAGACGGTCGACTAGCTCAAGGAGGGGGTCGACTGGTAAGGTCCCGCATTTAATATTATTTATTTCTTATTTTTGTTTTTAATTATTTTCATTCCGAAAACTTCAAACTCTGATAATTTTTTTCATTTGAACTTCGATCGCAAAAGTCCAAATATGAAAGTTGCTCAGAAAATTGCCACGAACACAATGGTATAATTTTGTAGCCAAATTCCAATGTTTACTCAAATTCCACTTTGGAGCCTTATTAATTATTTATTAATTATCGTTAATTACGATGTGTTATAACTCTTGGGTGAGTCATTTCATAGTTATCCACTAACTATCGGTACATAACCCCTTGGTGTCTCTAATAGCCTTGAGAATACATCGCCTAACATTTGGAGAGCATTATATACTCTAGCCTTAATGGATGAATCAATACCATTTCTCGAAACATCTTGACTAGGAATATTTAAAACAATATGTTATTTTAAATGTGATAAAATTCTCATGATTACAACACTTTGTAATTACTATCACATAACATATCATTTAATAATTTTCCATCTATATGCTTTAAATTAATTACTTAATTATTTATATCACTTATAACAAGTATACAATAGAAAGAAAAACACCTTTTTATTTTGAAAAAGATTGGCCACAAAGTTAGAGATATGTAACAAATTACATAATTACCCATAAGGCATACCTCTAGCTCTATCACGATAGCTTTAAGTTAATACATGCAAAGCTTTAAGTTTGATAGATGTGATATCTTCAAATTGATACATGTGATAACGTCTAAGTTGATACATGAAATAACTAACAGTTAGACTTGTGATAACTACCTTAAAAGTGTGATAACATTTAAGCTAGATGTGCAATAACTAGACATGCGATAGTTATTTAAAATCGTGATAGCTTGTGATAACTCTTTAGATGTGTGGTTGTTAGACATATGATAGCAATTTTTGACATGCGATAGTTAGACATACAATAGTTATAGTTAGACATGCGATAACTATTAAAGTTAAGCATGCGATATTCTCAAATTTTTACTTTCGATGGCTATATATTATACATGCAATAGCTTTAAACTTATACATGTGATAACTTCAAGAATTTGTACTTTTGATAGTTAAAGACATGTGATAACAAGGTATGCGATAACATAGGTCTAGAAGGTTGATGGCTATATATGCGAAATCTAATAATAATAAATCCATTATTTAAACATGTGAATTTTGGGTAACATTTTGTAAGCTAGTTCGCAAAATGTTTATCTAGAATTTCATAGTGATGAAATAATAAAGAAAAATTAAAAGTTAAAATGTAATAACTTATTAAAATGAGAAAAAAGGTTAAGATTAGGGAAGCTAAGAAACGATAAATTTATCATTTAAAAGAAAGATAAAAAAGTTTTATCTAAAGAATTGAAAGATTTTGATCTAACATGAAGATCCGAAGAATGTGTAGGGTACACAACTAATGAATGAAATAAACATATTAAACCCAAAATCTAAAAAATATGAACTTATGGAATTATTGAATGGTCGTGGCCGAAGCTTAAGGAAGTCTATATTCAATGGTATATGATAGTGTGCCAAGACTTATGTAGTCTATTGGGTTCAATTCATAATTTTTAACTCTAGCGTGAGTAATAACATTAAATAGATGTATTTTAATGAATGAATCAGTTACGTGAAACAAAAGTATTTCTAGGACTGGGAGGGGCTAATGACTCTTAGTTGTTGGATGCAGGCTAGTCGGAAGCGGGAAAATATATATATTTTAAAAAAAAAATTCTATTTTGGATCTATTGAGCCTATGAAGTCTAAAGGTTTCTTTGGTCCAATCTAATGTTTATTTCAAATAAAATCTTATTTTATTTAAATTGTTTAAAAAGGATGCTTTAGTTTTATTTATACTAAGCATATTATCCTAATGAGCATATCAAATACACTCATGTGGGAATGGTGTAAGTACAACATAGCATAGGGTGTACATTGGTAATGTGTGTGTGTATATATATATATATGTATATGTATATATGTTGGGATTTGCATCTATAACGTATACACTATCCATTTATATATGCAATAGTTGCCATAAATCATTTTAAGCTTAAATAATAATGTTTATTTATATGTGTTGGTCATAGTCAGCTTATACAATAAATGAAATAAACAACATAAATTACTGAAATATATTTGACTAAAAGGAATCAAAATATAGATGGATAATGGCGCATTTAAGTGACATTAAAATAACGAGTAAAAGGCATTTATAAGACAATTAATGAGAGGTAAAGAAGGAAATCTTTTGGCATTCTTTTAACATTTCTTTATCTTAGTTTCAAAACATTTTAAACTTGTATGCAAATATATGCATGTGTAGTTTTATTTTAAACATATATGCAAATGTTCACACACAAAAAAATCAAAATTAACTTATGTAATGAATGAAATAAATGCTTTAAAACATTTGAATATATTTGACTATATCAATAAAATGAATCAAACTTGAGTGTGTAATGGTGCATGTAAGTAGTTATTAAAAGTGTAACAACCCTGGTTTAGATTACCTGAAATTAAATTAAAAGAATAATTTAATTAAGTAATAATTAAATAATTAAGAGAATTGAGGATTTTTATTGTTAACTAAATTGGAGTTTGGGAAAAATATATATGGAGTTCATTTAAATGATTTTCTAATAGAAATGGTTAATCGGGAATTTTAGTGATAGTGACAATAATTTCTATGTGATCAATTCTTTTATTTTATAATATAAAAAAAGTGAAATTTTATTAACGAAATAAGGATTTGAGAACCATTTTATTTAAGTGTAACTAGATGATTTATTTATTTTACCATTAGTAAAATCATTATAATGGATTTAATGTGCATTTATTTAAATTAAAGTATTTTTTGTTCTTGTTTAAATGAAGGATTTACAACTTAATGGATTATCAGTTTTACAATTACTTTAAAAAGTAAAAAGAATGGTTTTATTGAGTTGTAAAATTATTTCATTGTTGAATCTAAAAATGAGGGGAATGAACTAATGTTAAGTTTATGAAAATGGATTGACTTGTGAAACCAAATCATATTTTAATAACAATGGTTCCATGAAGCATTTTTCTCTTGTAATTGGAAATAAAGCATTAAATTCTTTTATGGGCTATATGTGATGACCCACCTTTCTGACCCCAGCGAATGACACTTAATACATCCACGATATACGTGTGCCATTGCCTAAGCATCTGAAAGATGGACTGTGGGGGGTCAAATAAAAAGAACAGAACAGAAAATCTCACAACGAAATTGTTAAATATATCATAACAGTAAAATAGTACATAAGGTTACTCCCTTACATAGAGTTATCAAAGTTACACAAAAGTACTACAATCGGCTTAGGCAGTTATAACAACCTGCCTTTACACATGCTGAAAAGAAATAAACTTACATGAATTAAACAAACAGCATAAATAGACAACTAAATGATAGCGGCCTCCTCGAACGCCGTCTTCAAAAAAGTCTATAAAAGACCTGCTACTCTTGGACTGCTCAAATAAAAATGAGTACCCAAGAGTTTAGGTAAACAAACAACTCGAGTTAGACAATGTGTCTGGTATGAGTAAAACTCTAAAAACAATGGGTGGAAATAAACAACAATATGTGAGACCATGCTGCCATATGCAAATGGTTTTTCTCTCACAATAACAACATACATCCATAAGTAATGAACACAATTAACTAAACATCGTGAAGTGTGTCATGCACTTCCCAATATAATTAAGAAAGAATTAAATTCAAGGGTTTGGTATAAAAAGACAGGAAAAAGAAAATTTTCAACAAATGACTAGGAGGGTGCGTCTCCCTTACCGAAAGTATACCTCTAGGAAATATACCTGAGAGGGTCATATACTCTATGACACCACTCATGAACTCTAAGCCGGACCCCGCCAGACCTTACCGAGTATCCGAGTATTTCACATCTTAGTATGCATACCCAAACTGATTTAGAATGGATGTGACAATACCCAAGTGGGAGCAACCTCACATAACCCGACCCCCACTCATGCTTTGGGTTTCGTAATTTCCGATAAAGGATATCAATGCTCGAATGAGCAACAAATCGTCTTAAATTGATGACACATAAAGAAGAAATCTGAATCGATAGTCATAAATCAACTATCGAGAATAATTAAAATGATTATATATGGACAATAAATTCTATATTCTTACCACTACTCGTCGATTTCAAACTCGGACTATTTCTTGGTTGAAAATGAAGTCGGGCAAGTGAAGGTAGTGTTATCTTTAGGCATTGCCTTAAATACACTTTTAACTTTTGAGATAGAGACAATTTCCATACCTCGATGTTTAGTGCTAAGAGTATGACTAAATCCTTTCCATACAAGTGATATCGGATCACGAAAAGATTGAATTCCTTCTCCTTTCCATAACCGAATCAAACTTTTACTTTTAAAACTGAACTTGTGTTGTGATTTCACATTACAAATATTAACTTTAAACCACCATTATTAAAAGGATTTAATAACTTAAAACATCCTTATTAAATTGATTAATTGGCTTTAACTATCATAATAAGAATGATTAATTATCTTTAAAACTTCGTTAATTAATTTGATTAATTAACTTTAAATATCATTAAATAAAAAGGATTAATTACTTTTAAAACATCATTAATAAAATTAATTAATAAAATTTAAACATCATTAATTAAACTTGATAAGAAAAGATTAATTAAATTTAAACTAATTAATTAACTATAAAAGTCATTAATTTAAAAAGAGTTAATTAATTTTAAACACCATTAATTAAAATAATTAATTAACTTTAATCCATCATTATTTAAATGATTAATTAACCTTAAACATCATTAGATGGAATGACTAATTAATTTTAAGTATCATTAACAAAGTAATTAATTAATTTTAAACTCATATTTATTAAGATAAATATTTAACCTTAATCCTCAATAATTAAAATGATTAATTAAATTTAAAAAATATTAAAATGGTTAATTAATTTCAAACTCATCATTATTCAAAAAAGTTAATTAACTTTACAAAATAAAATCCAAACACAAGATTAAACCAAATGGTTTTGAAGAGATGGTATTTTTTTCAAAAGTGTCGATATAGCGATAGTCGCTATACGAAAACTTCTAAAACCACTTTCATGTCATTTATTTTACATCCAAGCATGACATAACATAAGTAAGAGCATAAATACAAGGTAAATAACAACTATACAACATGTAGAGAACATCACTTATAGTATATTTAACTTTTCTACTAACTTTTCAAGTTGCTAACTAACTACTAAGACATCTTCTTTTCAAAGCATAATCCATGCCAACAACCATTACATTACAATACATATACAATAAGCATTTACCAACTACTAAGATGAACAATAATAAAGTTAAAAACTTTTAGCTTTAAAGGTGAGATTTTACTTACCGAAATGAATACAAACTTCAACCGAACTTGCAAACCCGACACATGGACGGAGTTTCATTTTATAAAAACTTGTTTTTTATAAGCTAGGGGAGAAATATGGTTCGGCCTAGGTGGTTATAGGGCTCGGAAAAGCATTTATTGGGTGGATATGGGTCTTGTTTGGTTAGTTAGGTGATGTAGAGAAGGAAGATGGATGTTTTATTGATTTACTTAAGGAAGAAATGAAAAGATTGGATTTTTAAACTTTGAAACCACTTTGGAAGCCATGAAAACTTAGAGAAAACTTAAATGAAGTTTTGAAAATGAAATTAGAAATGAGAAATGAGAAAAAGAATTAGGAGATTTGCTTTCATATAAAATGAACAAAACAAATTACTAAACTACCCCTAAAGTACATAACCTCCACTAATATCATGCCACATCACTCTACGTGTCTCCTCCCTCCATAAAACACGTGACTTGGTCCCCCTTCATTTTGATGAGCCAACATGCCAAAAACTTCATGTACTTTGTTGGGCATGTTTTCACCGAACCAAAGAGGGAAGGTAAGTCCTCGCCGAACCAGGGTAAACCAAACCATCCACCAAACCAACTCCTTCCACTCCATCCACCGAATCAACCTCCTTCCCACGCCTGCCGAATCAACTCCACCGGTCCACCCACTACCGAACCAACAACTTCGCCTACCTACCGAACCAGATCCCACCGAACCAACAACTTCGCCTACCTACCGAACCAGATCCCACCGAACCAACAACTTCGCCTACCTACCGAACCAGATCCCACCGAACCAACAAGTTCGCCTACCTACCGAACTAGATCCCACCGGACCAAGGCGTTCCGGACCAACTTTGCCAGGCCAGATTGTATCAGCCCAGGCCCACCAGCAGCTATATACATCCAAGACCCCTACCCCCAGCCTCACTCTATAAATAGAGGGGCAGGGGTACAACAATGGGGAACAAGTTTTGAGAGCTCAAGCACGGATAGAACTTTCAAACAACTTTCATATACTTGTATCAAAGCTTTGTACTTGTAATTTGAATAGAAAAAGGAGAATAACATATAAAGTGGACGTAGGCACATTCTGGCCGAACCACTATAAATCTGCGTGTCTTTTACAGTTTAGTCTATGCTTTTCATATATTTGCATAAATCACCCAAATCACCAAGAACAACCTAAAATCAATTAAATCATACGACTTGGAGGTGTTTGTCCATTTTTTGTGCAAACATTTTTGGTGCTTTCACTGAGAACTGAAAGCTCGAAGCTTCAGCTTCTCCCACTTAACCTTCTTCCTAACAGTGTCGTTCATTGCTTGGAAAACATGCCTCCCAAGCAGAAGAAGGATGTTAACAAAGGAAAAAACATCGCAACTAGCAGTCTTCCATATCCAGTGGTCACATATCAAGTAAGTCGTCCCCTTCCAGCAGCAGTATCAAACGAAGGCCAGGCAAATCCGACAACCCCTGCCACAGAACAACCTGCAGCAATTACTAGGGCGGATCTAGACAGGGTTGTGGCTGAAGTAACTAACCGCTTCACATCCCAGCAGGAAGCCTTGGTGGACCATCTCATGTCACGCTTAAGGGATGCTGAAGAGTCCAACCGCAACACTGAATCATGGGGTGAGTCCCAGTCTGGAGGATCTCAGAGACAGCAAAGATCTTCCTTCTTCGAAGGAGCTAACGACAGAAGTGACCATGGTAGGAGCCGAGACCGAGCACAGCCCGAAGTTAGGCCTGAGGAAACGCTTGGAACCGAACCCAACGGGGGAGGTACCGGGTGGAGGTCAACTGTAGCTGAGCCGGTCGTACTGCCTAACCACAGAAACACCAATGAACGGGGCCGAGCTAGAGTCCAGCCCGAAGTTGGACCCGAGGAAGTGCTTAGATCAGAACCCAGCAGGGGAAGATCAAGGCAAGGGCCAACTGTAGCTGACCCTAACATGCTCCCAGAAGACCAAAGGCAGCCACTGGAAAATATGAGGATTGATAGACGATACCATCCCTACAGGTCATCTGGACGGAATTAATCCCACAGAACCGAACCGAACTCGTTTCTATCTGCTCCAAATTCTGATGAAAGGATGGCACACTTGTTCAGAGAGTGCATCCAACGAGATCAAAGAGATCGAGGGATAGGCGCTAAGGTAACCAGCCCTTTCGCTCGCGATATCGAAATTGCTATCACCCCCCGAGAATGGAAAATGCCAACAATGGAACCTTACAAAGGAACCTCTGACCCCGTTGTACACTTGCAGAGATACACACAGCATATGCTCATGAACGGGGCAACATAGGGAGTACTGTGCAAATGCTTTCCACTATTCTTAGCAGATCTAGCTACCTCCTGGTTTTGCCATCTACCCCAAGGATCCATCAGCTCGTGGGAGATGTTGAAAGAAAAGTTTATTAGCCAGTTCCGCATTCATGTGGAACAACCCAAGGACGCTTATTCCTTATCCAATATCAAACAGAAACCTGGAGAGAAGCTGCAGCAATATTTAACCCGATTCAATGCCGCAGCGGCCGCAGTCCAAGATGTCGATGAGAAGCTTGTCTTAATGGACCTCTGTAGTGGTGTGCATCCGGATACTAAATTTGCTAGAAGATTGATAAAAGAAAAACCAGCTACTTTACCCGATTTCTTCCATGAAGCCGGGAAATATATGAGGCTTGAAGACGCTGCTGTTGAGGGGCAGTCAGGGCAGCAAAATAAGGTAGCTCACGGCAACACGCCTGCTGCAGCAAAGGATGTTCGAAGAAATGATTCTAGAGACAATGCTGGGGGCAAGAAGGGAGAAAAGCGCCTATATCGGCCAGGACCGAGATTCGACACTTACACTCCTTTGAATGAAACCATCGAAAACATCTTCCTTGCCACCCAAGACGAAGTTAGATACAAACGCCCACCATACAAGAAGGAATCAGATAACGCACAGAAATCTGGAAAGTTCTGCCGCTTCCACGAGTCTCACGGGCATGATACCAATGAATGCCATCATCTCCGGGACTTGATTGAAGAACACATCAGAAGGAAGAGACTGGAACGCTATGTAAAAGGTCAGAATAGGACTCCAGCTCTTGCCAATGAGAACCCAAGGCTACCCTCACCAGAGATAGGCAGAGGAAATCGCAACACTAGCAGCTCCAGTCAAGAGAAGATAGTGGTCCATACCATCTCGGGAGGACCGCACATCGCCGACAGAAGCTGGGCAGAGATGGAAAGATATGGAAAGTCGCTTAGAAACAATGGAGACTAAGTTAATTCTGTTATAGGAGAACGCCACCCAAAGCGGAAAGAGGGTGATGACATCACATTCAGTAGGCGTGACCTAGAGGGAAGGCAGTACCCTCACATGGATCCCATGGTTATCTCTGCCCGGCTCGGTCCAGCCGAAGTTTTCCGAATTCTAGTAGACACTGGAAGCTCAGTAAATATCTTATTCAAGCATGCATTCGACAAAATGAAACTATCAATAAAGGACGTTTCTCCCTGCAATAAACCACTACACGGTTTCACTGGAGATGCGAAGATGCCCCTCGGGCAACTGGAGCTCTTTGTTGAAATTGGAAGTCATCCCCGCTCCGTTGTGTGGAAACAAACATTTGTGCTGATAGAAAACCACTCGGCCTACAACGCCTTCTTAGGAAGGCCAGCCTTGTCTGACTTCCAAATTGTCCTGGCCCCATGGTGCCTAAAGATGAAATTTCCAACAGACAATGGAGTAGGGGAAGTAGAAGGAGACCGGGATGTTGCTCGAGACTGCTATGTAACTGAACTTCGGAACAACCACAGGAAGGATAAAGGGAAGAGTGTAGAGGTTGCCCTCTGCACAAAAAGTTCGGAAGCATAGCAACTAAAGAAGGCCCCTCCTCTTCGATATACCAGCGACCCTTTCAATGAATTAGACCCTAGGGACAAAGAGGAGGAGGCCACCGCCGAGCCTGCAGAGGCTATGGAATTTGTATCTGTAGACAAACATGACTCGAGTAGACTATTGAAAATCGGGTCCCAACTAAAAGCAAAGGTGAAGGAACAACTCATTGACTTTCTCCGCCACAACTTGGATGTATTTGCATGGTCACATGCTGATATGACCAGAATCTCCCCTGACATAGCATGCCACGTACTAAACATTGATCCTACCAAGGCGCCCGTAAAACAAAGAAAGAGAAGCATGGGGGCAGAATGATCAGCAGCCCTCGATGAAGAAGTAAGGAATCTACTTGCCAATGACTTCATACGAGAAGCCATCTACCCAGAGTGGATCGCCAACCCGGTGCTGGTAAAGAAGGCTAATGGGAAGTGGCGAACATGCATTGACTTCTCCAACTTAAATGACGCCTGCCCGAAGAATTGCTTCCCACTTCCCCGAATCGATCAACTTGTAGACAGCACAGCCGGGCACGAACTCTTATCTTTCATGGACGCATACTCAGGATACAACCAAATTCCCATGCATGCTCCCGATCAAGACCACACTAGTTTCATCACCGACCGGGGATTGTACTGCTACAAGGTAATGCCTTTCGGACTTAAAAACGCAAGAGCCACCTACCAGCGCCTCGTCAACAAGATGTTTGCAGGGCTAATAGGACAAACTATGGAAGTGTATGTGGATGACATGCTGGTAAAGTCAAGGAAAGCCGACGATCACGTAAGCCACCTGGGCGAGATGTTTCAAGTACTTCGCCAGTATGGAATGAAACTTAATCCTCTAAAATGCTCCTTCGGAGTATCATCAGGAAAATTCTTGGGATTCATCGTCCATGCCAGAGGGATTGAAGCAAACCTTGAACAAGTCCGAGCTCTAAAAGATATCAAAACACCTTCCACTCGAAAGGAAATGCAGAGCCTGAATGGGAAAGTGGCCGCCCTAAGCCGATTCATCTCCAAAGCAACAGACAAGTGCGTCCCCTTCTTCGAAGCTCTAAAGAAAGACAAAGGAAAGTTCGAATGGACTGACGAATGCTTAACCGCTTTCCTTAAGTTAATCGAACACCTCCAGAAACCGCCGGTACTCTCGACTCCAAACGAAGGCGAAGAGTTATACATATACCTTGCCGTATCATCTCGTGCTCTAAGCGCTGCTTTGGTAAGAGAAGACAACCGCACGCAGCGGCCAGTATACTTTGTAAGTAAGAGGTTTACAGGGGCAGAAGTCAGATATCCTAAACTTGAGAAGCTAGCATACTGTCTACTAATCGCATCACGAAAACTGCGACACTATTTTCAATCCCATTCCATCAGAGTTCTAACCGATTAACCGCTGATGCAGGTACTCCATCGTCCCGACACTTCTGGGCGACTACTTAAATGGTGCATTGAACTAAGTCAATATGATATTACCTACCATCCTCGCACCGCCATCAAGGGGCAAGCCATGGCCGATTTCATTGCCGAATTCACTACCAGCGAAGGTGAGGAGCAATCAGAAATAGCAGAAGACATCAAGTGGAACCTCTTTGTGGATGGTGCATCAAACGAACAAGGCTCGGGGGCAGGTGTGGTAATAATTACTCCCAGGGGAAATAAGCTGCACCATGCTATAAGGTTGGAATTCGCTGCCACCAACAACGATGCAGAGTATGAAGCAGTGATAGCTGGATTAGAACTTGCCTTAGGAATCGGAGCCAATTCTTTGTGTCTTCATAGCGATTCTCAACTTATTGTTAATCAAATACTAGGAGATCCAGGCTCGAGAAGAACGACTCATAGCATATCTAAAGAAGACCAGGTTACTTCTCGGTCGATTGGACCACTACTTAGTCAAACACATCCCTTGGAAAGAGAACCAAGAGGCCGACGAATTGGCAAAGCAAGCCAGCATGAGAGACGGCGCTATTTCCGGAGCAGTAGCCATCTCAAAGCAACTGACCCTAAGTTTTGAGCAAGTGAATCTGATAGCTGCAACCGAAGAAGCAACTTGGATGACTCCCATCCGAGACTACTTACAAAGTGGCACACTATCCAACGAACGTAACGAAGTCAAGAAAATCTTGAGGAAAGCTTCCCGCTACACAATACAAGAGGACACCCTCTATCGGCGCGGCTTCTCTAACCCCTTATTAAGGTGTGTCGCTGGAAGGGAAGCCAAGGAAATCTTATCCAACATTCATCAAGGAAGCTGCGGAGATCACACCGGAAGGCAGACTTTGGCGAAAAAGATACTCCGATATGGATATTTCTGGCCCACCTTAAGCAAGGACGCCTTAGATTTCGTCAGAAAATGTGACAGATGCCAGAAGTTTGTTAAGATTCCACGGCTACCAACAACTAAGATTACTCAAATGACCAGCCCTTGGCCCTTTGCAGTATGGGGAATTGACTTAATCGACGAACTGCCAATGGGCCGAGGCGGGGCCAAATATGCTATAGTGGCAGTTGACTATTTCACCAAATGGGTGGAAGCAGAACCCCTAAATAAAGTATCTTCAGCGAAAGTTATTAACTTCTTGATCAAAAATGTTCTATGTAGGTACGGAGTTCCATTCAAAATTATATCGGACAATGGACTTCAGTTTGACAGCGAGGAGTTCGCCAACTGGTGCCAAGAGCACGGAATTCACAAAAGCTTCTCAACCATAGCTTATCCCCAGGCAAACGGACAAGTCGAAGCCATCAACAAAATTCTGAAAACTCTAATCAAAAAGAAGCTTGAAAAGTCAAAAGGCGCTTGGGTGGATGAACTCCCTACGGCACTGTGGGCCTATCGCACATCTTTTAGAACATCAATAGGACATACTCCTTTCTCTTTGGCATACGGATTGGAGGCTATGCTCCCAGTTGAAACCATCGTGCCTTCCCAACGTAGGATCCACTATAACCCAGAAGAGAACGAAGAACTCCTTCACATGTCTTTGGATCTAATTGAGGAGAGAAGAAATGATGCAGCCCTCAAAGCAGCAGCCCACAAGCAAAAAGTGGCAGCACACTACAACTCCAAAGTCAAGCATCGTACCTTACAATAAGGAGGTCTTGTCCTCAAGCGAATCTTCCCTCGCCCTGGAGCACTAGATCCAATCTGGGATGGACCATATGTAATTCATAAAGATCTCCACAATGGAGCTTATATTTTGTCAACAGTGGACGGAGAGGTGTTCCAGAGGGCATGGAACATCCAACACCTCCGTCGATACTTTTCTTAACTTGTACTGCCCATATAAAGTGAATTAACAAAGAGAATTAGTGGACGTAGGCATTTTCGTGCCGAACCACTTTAAAAACCTTGTCTCTTTTTTTAACTTGTTCCTTTATATCTTGGCTGCTTGTTAACTTTATCCTTTTCTGTTGAATAAAATCCTGTGCATATAGCATTTCCATTCAAGGCGCTCCACAGCGCGACTTCTCCCGGACAAGACCTAACAAGTACTATACGAATCTATGCCCTCACCAATGAGACACTTTTGCTCCGGCATCCCTCTGCTGCGGGTTAACTCATTGCTCGCGACGGCTCTTAAAGCCAACTGTAATGAGCCGATTATAAGCCATCAAGAAGGCCGACTATAGCCATGGCACCTCATTACGGCGTTCGGCTCGCCGGCAACTGTGAACCTACTTTAAGCCCCAACATAAGGTGTGGCCAGCCAGGGGTAGTTCACGGTTGAAGATCGGCACCCACGCTAGCCGGCCATAGTAAATCGAATAATACCCATGATTACGGGCCATAATGGCCCGGGTAGTTACTGTGCGCGATCTCGGCTCCGATGTGTCTTAAGTACGGCTGTGGTAAAAAAGATTAACTCCCCGTGGAGGTGTAAGATGGGTGACAAATGTCTCCAAGACCCACAGCTAGGGAAAGTGACTACAAAGCCCGTTTGCCACGAACTTAAGCACGTCGAAGGCCTTCCGTGATTGGAAGTTTTACTATTTCTCATATTTCAATGTTATTTAAAAAACTTTTCTCCTATCCTCTGTGACAATCCCTAAAGTATAGGACACAGAATAGGAGACATTCGCTAATGGAAGTGAATACTCACAGCAAGACACTGGACCGCATTCCACACTCAATCACGCAAGTCATTCGAAGCTGCCATCTACAAGTAAAATATGAAGGGTGGTATTTTCTTCTTTCATGTATAAACATGTGGCTATAATTTATTCGCACATCACGCTAACATTGCAAGACATGAAATTATGTTTTAAGCAAGAACTTGACATCAAACACAATTGAATTACAAGCATATGCATAGCTATATTTCTCATACAACATGACAAAATAACAAAAGCATTCAAATACGACAGAATCAACTTAAGTTAAAAAACTACACGTCAATGTTGCTTATTACAGGTAGCATAATTACAGCCTAAAAGTTACGTTACTTTTTGAGACTAACATATACAGCAATGTCAAGTCCACAAAAAGATATCTAGGTCAAATCAAGGAGCCGTTTGCGTCGGAGTTTTACCCTTGTCATGTTGCCCACCTGTCCGGTCAAAGAAAGAATTCATTAGTGATAAGCAACCAAGTTAACGGAAAGACTAGAAAGGAAGACTTACCAGCGCCTGCTTCCTGATCATCCTGATCATCATCCTCTACTTGCACACCTGCCTCCTCAGCGGCAAGCAGCCGCATACCCTCCTTCACCGCCATCTTCTCCTCCTTGGTAAACTGGGCAGTGACCACATCCATTCTGAAGACCGCGCCACCCTCTTTATCTGCATCAGCCCTAGCCTCCTCCAGGGCCCAAAGATAAATCCTGGCCATAACTCGAGGGTAATCATCCATCCAGGATAAATTACCCTACTTCCAAGTGCGGAAATACATATCCTGGAGCATCTCATCCAGCATCCCCTCATTTTCCTCAAGCTCCCTCATTCGGGCCTCAGAAGCATGCAGCTTAGCGACAGCTGCATCCCTCTCCGATCGGTATCATGAGCGGTCAGCCTGAAGGGATATCCTCATCGCCTCCATCTCCTCCTTCAACCTGGACTGAGCGAGCTTCGCGGCCTCAAGTCTCCCCGATAATTCATGCGCCCGCTCGAGGTCCGCTTGTCAAACCTCATCCACCGTCGTGATGGCCATGTCAATTCGATCCTTGCAGGCGGCCTCCATTTTTCGCAACTCTGCCCTGTTGGCCTCTTCCATAGTCTTCTTCAGTTTCCTGGATGCGGCCTCGTGCTGAGAAATTTGGATGGCTTGGTCGGCAAGCTGCTTAGCCTGGTCGGAGACCATTAACCGTAGCCGAATGTTGGCACTCCCAATTTCCTCCCCGGCCTTGACTAGTCGGGCATGATGCCCCATCAATTTCCTGGTCTCCTCGGCAACTCGGTCAATATTCGCCTTAGCTTCATCCCCCAGAGTTACAACCCGGGTAGTAAGCAAATCAAGGTCCAAGGACTTAGCTTCGTCAAGCACCCGTACCATAGGATTGCGAGGGAGAAGATGCTCACCAGTAATCTCATCGAAGGAGATATCATGAGAGGTCGGGTCCAGGTCTGGATGACCCGCAAACGGATTGCGAACTAAGCCAGGGTAATCTATCGGGGTGAATGTTGGGTTCTCAGACGGATGTGGGGAAGGCATAAACTCAGTATCATCCTCCGTAATATCATGAATAGGCTAGAGTGGGGCCGGAGGGCCAGGGAGAGATTCAGACGAAGATCGACTCCTCTTCCTCTTTTGTATATCTTCTTCAATAACTCCAAGAAGAGGACGATAGCCGACTACGTCTCCAGGGCGATTAGTAGGAGGCTTCGGCTTGGCAGAAGCTTTGAGGAGTCTGTATTGTTCAAGCCTACGCCGAAGATCTGAGGTCTTGGCCGTTCTGCCCGCTCCTGGAATAAAAGTCAAGTGTCACCAGCATGCATTGAGCCATCATTCAATAATTAAAAAGAATAAAGAGAAATTCACCTTGAACCGCAGAAGTTGCCTCAGTAGAAACACTACCGGAAGATAAATCAGCGCCAGTCCCGACCTTATCAGCTTTCTTGGACTTCTCTGTTTCCTCCAACTCTTCGAAGGCTTGGCGGAGAGCGTCATCTGTCCACTGTTGAATCACACCTGCCTGCCCGGGAGGCAAAGCCCTAGTGCCATCACCGCCCTGTCCTTCGCCACCATCATCACCGTGACGATCACCGTCACCTTCTCTACCACTTCCGCTCTCCGCCTCACCTCCTTCGTCCTCACCTTTTTCCCACTCCACTTTTTCCTCCTCCTGAACATCCGGATGTGTGCTGGGAGAGGGTCCATCGGACTTCTTGAGTTTCTTCCCCCCAGCAACTGGATGCGTCGAGAAGGGTCTTCTTTTGCTGCTTTTCGCCGTGACCCCTCCTGAAGCTTTGGCAGCTCTCTCCTCCGCCGTGTCTCTCTGCTTAACCACAGACTGATGTGGAAGGATCAGGTTGTGCCCTAGAAGTGTAGCATTCCTAATCAAGTAAGAAGCCGACCTATCCCTTCCCGTAATGGCTTCTATTTCCACTGCCGTCTGAACCAGGCGATCATTCTCCACGACTGCAAAGCCATCTGTCGCTAGCAAGGAATAAAAACACGTGAGAAGAAGCATCGCAGTCAGAACAGAAATCATAAATAAACTTCGACTTACAGCCTGAGGTGAAGCGACGGATGGAAACCGAGTCATCCTTAATGAAAAACCATTCTTTCTTGAACATGCTGAACTTTGAATATAAGTCCAGGACTGGCTTGAAAGATACGGTTGATTCCAAGCTAATGTATGGAGACCCCTTCTTATAGCCTCTCAGATTGTACAAATACCGGATCTCCCGGTTGGAGGGAGGATGCCCGTATCTCCTCTGAAAAATGACAAATAGCCTCACCAGGATGGCGTAGGAGTTAGGCTGAAGCTGAAACGGAGCTACCTTCAAGTAGGTGATAAAACTGATTATCCAAGCATTGATCGGGGGAATGGCCCCACACATGCAATGGTACCGACTATAGGCGAAATACCCTTTGGGGGGATTATATGGCATCACTCCCTCCCCCGGCAACAGCATGCGCGCTCTGTCAATCCCAAAGGAGCGGGAGATAACATCAAGCTGCTCGCCTTTGAGAAAGCTTGGGAAACAGTCAGGAGGTGAGTTCAGAAGCTCCTGAGGGCCGTACCCATCTACTAATGATCTCGGGGTGGGCCCATGACGTCCCGGCTCTAATTGAGTTGGGGGCACTACGGAAGGATCTTCTCTGTCTTGGGATTTCTTCTTCTCTGATCGAGTTTCAACTTTATGAGACATTATCTGCAACATGAGAAAACACATTATTAGAATAAGGAGATAGAGATATAAACGAACGAGTGTATGTTGTCCAGAGTTTCACTTATAAACACATAAACTAATTCGGTAAAGCAAGGCAAAAGGTCATTCGGCCTTAGTCTCCCAAGTTCATTCGGTAAAGAAAGGGGTCATTCGGCCTTAGTCTCCTAAACTCATTCGGTATAACAAAGTCCAAGGTCACTCGGCCTTAGACCCCCAAGCCCATTCGGTAGAGCATTTGAGTTCATTCGATCATAAAAGAAAAACCATTCGGCAGAGGAAGACTCACCCGGTCCGGCAGATGAGTTGGTTCAGTATACAATTGATTCGGCTGTCTCAAACGGTGAAGGATGAACAGAGATGCAAGGTCCATACTTATAGGCGAATAATGACGACCGAACCAACTGGCTCGGCACACAGGACCGGATGAAAGTGTCCAAGCTGAAACAAAGCGAGACATACGACTGGCATATGCCCCACTTTGGGGGGCAAATGTTGGGCATGTTTTCACCGAACCAAAGAGGGGAGGTAAGTCCTCGCCAAACCAGGGTAAACCAAACCATCCACCAAACCAACTCCTTCCACTCCATCCACAGAATTAACCTCCTTCCCACGCCTGCCGAATCAACTCCACCGGTCCACCCACTACCGAACCAACAACTTCGCCTACCTACCGAACCAGATCCCACCGAACCAACAACTTTGCCTACCTACCGAACCAGATCCCACCGAACCAACAACTTCGCCTACCTACCGAACCAGATCCCACCGAACCAACAACTTCGCCTACCTACCGAACCAGATCCCACCAGACCAAGGCGTTCCGGACCAACTTTGCCAGGCCAGATTGTATCAGCCCAGGCCCACCAGCAGCTATATACATCCAAGACCCATACCCCCAGCCTCACTCTATAAATAGCGGGGCATGGGTACAACAATGGGGAACAAGTTTTGAGAGCTCAAGCACGGATAGAACTTTCAAACAACTTTCATATACTTGTATCAAAGCTTTGTACTTGTAATTTGAATAGAAAAAGGAGAATAACATATAAAGTGGACGTAGGCACATTCTGGCCGAACCACTATAAATCTATGTGTCTTTTATAGTTTAGTCCCTGCTTTTCGTATATTTGCATAAATCACCCAAATCACCAAGAACAACCTAAAATCAATTAAATCATACGACTTGAAGGTGTTTGTCCATTTTTTGTGCAAACATACTTAGATGTTTCTTAGTGTGATATATGCTTTTTATTAAAATTTTAAACTTACGAAATTGTCACATCGTGCTTTTTAATATTCTTAAGTTATATATAAATATGTATTGTCATTTTTAAATCCTAATTTGTTTACAAATGTTTGTTTATGAAACGACCTGATTTTTCATACCCGAAAAATCGAACCATCAGGATTAAAGAAGAAAGGGGTAGAAGAAGAAAATAGAAAACAACATCAGAATCTCACATCGCAGCGGAATAATATATAATAGATAATAACTAATCTTTACACAAAAGAACTATATCAGTTTTATACATCTCATCATCAGAGTACATCACAATCAATAATACAATATTGGACAGTTATGACAACTTGTCCTCACAAATCTGACTATACAACTTATGATACACAGCGGAATGCATCAAATACGTGTGATACGTCTCGCCATCCAGCTCGTCTCCTGAGCTCCACAGAATCCTATCCTGTATCTGAAATACTCGGTCTGACCCGAGCATTATAATAAAATAACACCCGAGTCGGTCTGGAAAACCAGCGTGAGAAAACACACTCAATTGGATTATTAAAGTTTTCCAAACCCTTTGAAATCAAAAGCATCTCGTAAGACCGCACCACAAATAAACATGTCGGGTTTTTACCTTACGATAGCCAAAACACTTTTTATCAAATCCGTCTGATATTATAATAGTGTCTATATACAAATACTTATTCAAATAGCTGAAATTGTTACATGATTAAATTCCAGCATATTAGCCACAAAGTGGGTTCTACAAACAAAAACCGTAAAAGGCACGTAGGGAGAATGGATTTCCAACAAATGACTAGGCACTGGGGTACCACCTATCACAGTACGTGGCCTAGATCACCGTACCGAGGACCCCTCCCGATCTCCTGCAACACAAGACCGGACTACCCCTTACTGGATAGTCCGAGTAAGATCACCCCGCGGTTGGGATCAGCAACCGCCCACACAGCCGAAATAAAAAGGGACATCTAGACAGGGATGACCTCACCCTAATGGGCGCTACCCACTTATCCTTGCTGCGTAACCCCTGATTTTCAGTCATTCCCGGTTGATGAGGCTCGAGGCTAAGCGTTACCTTTTTAGAACATATCCCTTGGAATGCTCATCGTCCACCTGACGATGTTCTGAAAGCATTCATCCATACAAGTCCGTTCTGGGTTCGAACGGAACTGAAGGCACTATTCCTACTACATCCATTTTGGAATCACCCTCAGGATTAGTAGCGACTAGCCCTTGCACTTCACTGTACCATCTTCGATTCAAACTCGTTTCCCCACGAAAACATACAAACCGGATCGAAGTGGTTTTCGAGAAATTAATCTCGATCCCGGTCTCTTCGAAATGATCAGTGCATTGGCCAATATTGATAGTCGGTTATTTAACTATCATATAACATTCACAAACAACCATCGAACCTTTAAATAATTTCTCCCAAATTATTTATTAACCTCAAAATATCTTCGCAAGATATATTTCCACTTTTCAACCCTTTGAAAACAGTTTCAAACCATCTTTCTCTCACGGAATAAATTTCCCAATATTTTCTATTTCCACTGAAATCACCAAGTACAAATACTTAGACTTTAAAATCATTTAAAACACTTAATTATAGAATATACTTTTAAACATTTAGATTTAAAACTACTTTGATACCTTATTTTTTTTAAATATACACTTTAAGAATATTTAAAATAAAGCTACTTTATAAAATATAAAACTAAATTTTTATCTTTTTCAAACATAATACCAATTAACCTTTAAATAATTACTACTAAAATAAATTTGAAAAATACTTACTTTAACATTTAAACATTTAAAAATAATAGATTTTCCAAAACATACTTTTAAAACAACTTTGAAACTTTAACTTATACTTAAGAATTTGCTTTGAAAACGTACTTGGCTATCCAGGGAAATATACTTCTCTTTCACATCTTTAAAAATAAAACACTATTTATTTTTAATCACATTTACCCATTCCTTTTATAAATTCCCACCTTGAATTTATTCTTCCAAATATCCACTGATATATATTACTTCACTTTTATAAACCCAGTTTATAAATTTCATGGTCTCAACTTCCTTTTAAAATCCCAGTTTCAAGTACTTAACCAATTTTCAAATTGATTTCCAAAATTTACTTCATTTAAAATAATTCCTTTACTTCTCAATTTTATTTCAAAATCCATTAATTTCATAAATTCCGGATTTAACTTCTTTATTATGATTTTAAACTGGATATACCAATTTCATAAAAATTTCCTTTTATTGCATCCTAAACCATTTAAATTTTGAATTTAAAAATAAATCCTTTATTCCTTTAATTAATACCTCCTAAGTTTTAAATTTCATTTATTCCCATTTATTCAAAAATCTCCTTTCCCATATTTGGAATTTATTTATTAACAAATTTTAAAATCCACTTTTATCCTTTTCCCATTCATTCTTTAATTTATCCCAAATTCTCTATAATCATTTTACTTACAAATTCTCTCTTTTTATTTTCTTTTAAAATCCAAATCTATACATTTTTGATAACTCAATGTCCAAATATATCCAATGAAACCATAACATCCAACATTCCAGTTATCAATATAATTCATCACAGAATGTCTAATAATCATAACACGGAATATTAAACAATCTAAATGATTTTGAGGAATCCAGTTGGATCCCTCCAACCTGTTTCCCTGCATCCACAGACGTTAGCACAATACCAATTCCACTTCGAGGTGGAATATCGCGGTATATGGGTTTATATAATATCATCTGCTATTATGCGGCGCATAGGGTCTCATCCGCTATATAATGCGGGAAATCAATCACTCCAATATATATACTACTATTATATATATAACATCACATCCAATCAATCCAACCATTCACCAAATATTTAAATTTAACCATTTAAATTTAAATAATAATTCAGATAAGTGAGATTAACTCACCTTTGATTTTGTTTTTGCAATCCAAACCCAAACCGGCTTGTTTCTTCACGATTTTAGACCTTATATAAACAATATATGTTTTGTTAATATTCGAGTAAATCGAACAATTAATCTCTTTTAAAATGAATTAGCATGTTTAATATGTGTTTATGTATAATTATTTTCCCTTTGAAACTACATACTTAAAAATTTAATTTATCTAGATTCAAAAATCCAACTTTTACATAAACTTCCAACCTTTGAATTGCCTATTATTTTTTTCCAAAATCTTATATACATACATTAAATTCTAATAAATAAAATTCCTTTTAACCTGTATATCAAATTAATTATAGAGGTGTTTTATATACAGCTTACCGCAACATATCTAGTTATTATTACTATTTTCCCTTTTTTTCTGAATAAACCTTATACAAATATATATATTTTTAGAAATAAACAGTAAGCTAAAATATTTGCATATATATGTATTTTCTATATATATATTTATTCACTAAATTGAATTAAACAAAGCGCAATACCTCACTGCCCAACAACAGATCACCACCCATCGCCTGCTCGTACGAAACAACCCTAACCGCAAGCTTCCCTGACATCTCGTAGCCCACCCGAGTCTCTAACCCCATCGCAACACCTCGCTCTCGATCCCATGCCGAGTTTTCCGACCGCCTCTCCTGCCATGCGCGTGCCTATACTCTACTGCTTCCCTTCAAGCTTGACGACTCCTACTGACGAACGCGCGCGCGCGAAGGCCATGACCTAGTCCTAACTGCGACTCGCTCCACGCAGCCGTGGCCTCCCCTGAACTCGATTAGAACTCGCCGATGTCGATCGTCATATCGATCGCGTCGAACTGGGACAAATGAGGAAGGAATTGGTTCGTGAAATTAAGTTGAAAAGGAGGGCGGCCATTATTTTTATTTCGATTTCTAATAGTCGAATAGAAATGGAAAAATGAAGAGGACAGAAGTGGGTAATTCAATTTATAGCCAGATTGAGGAATACGAGATCATATATTTTCTTTTATTTCTTCTCGCTTGAATTAAATTGAAGGGAAGGGGGGGCAAGACAAGACGTTGGCGTGTAAAGGGACGGCTATAGTGATTTTGAAAGGAAGGGAAAAAGCTGTGATGGTGAAAGAATTACAGCTGAATGTTGGGTTGTATGAGAATATATATATATATATATATATATATATATATAAATTGGATTCAAATAGTCTTGAAAAATGCAACTCAAAATCTCGACCTCCTATCGAGGTGTGCCGCTAGGCGTTTATAAGGTTAAACCCCTATTTCGAACGCGATGGAAAAGGTTTCGAGTCCTAATTCGATCGTATGGAGAAGATAGCTTTTTGGACCCAGTTATAATATTAAATTTCGATATAAATTCAGCGCATTTACTTATCGTACGCTCACACGATAACTCCAATCACTACGAAATTTGAAATCCGATAATAATACAATATTACAGATCCAATGGAACTGGTTTCATCGAATTCCGAGACTGTGCCTCGGAAGGCTATTTTTAAATATCTTTAAACGATAAAATTTCAAAACTTAACAAAACACTTCCAAATTCAAGTTTAACACTTTTACTATCTTCAGTACTATCAATATAAATTTTACAAGCCTTCAAATTATTTTTAACAGGCTTAAAACTCCAGATTCAACATTTTACCCAACTTCAAATTATTTAATTTAATAATTAAATTATCCAATGAGTAGTGATATTTGAAATTCAAGTTAAAAAATTAAATTTTAAATATTTGAAATCAATTAAATATTCCAATTCCAAATATTCAAAAATTCCGAGTCGTCACAGTTTATATGTAAGCTAAACTGTTTACAATATTTCAGATAACTTTTAGATGGCGAAAAGTCGAGAATTCAGAAAACGATTTTCAATCACATTTTCGATTTTTCTTCGAACTAAATTTTTTTGTAAATAAATTTTGAAAACCATTCCACCATCATTAGTTATTATTTAAAAGATTTTTATTCGAGTTATAAAATCCATTTATTAGTTATTTAAAATTATATTAAATATTAAAATTTTAAAGGGGTTAAATTACGGGTAGTTACACTTCCCTCCTTAAAAGAATTTCATCCCCAAAATTCACACACAAGGAGATAACTCAAAAGGGCATATATATATATATATATATATCATGAAACCCATACAATAGATACACACTATGCAACTATATCACAAACAGTGCATACATAATTCATACAAACAAACAAACACTATCCTAACATCAACTCAGGGTAAGCTTCCCTCATATTATCTTCAGTCTCCCAAGGGCAATCCTCTCATCCTCACCCCACTGAACCTTAACAAGATTTACAACCTCCATCCTCAATCACTTTATATCTCGATCAATGATCCGAATAGGTTGCCTAAGAATGGTCAGGTTAGGCCGAACTTCCAAATCCTCTTGTTGGGCCGGTTCCACTATCGTTGAAGGGTCAGGTACATACTTACATAAATGAGATACGTGAAATACATTGTGCAAATCTGATAGTCTATCTGGTAACCTCACTCTATAAGCAAGTCTACCAACCAATCTAGAATGGGAAAAGGGCCAATAAATCGAAGGGCTAGCTTTCCTGTTTTCCCAAACCTCACAACACTCTTCAACGGAGAAACCTTCACCAACACCAAATCTCCCGCTGAGAACTCAAGATCCCTACGCCTTCCATCCGCATAAGACTTCTGCCGATCTTGTGCCTCCTTCATCTTCCTTCGGATATCATCTACCTTCTCACTTGCTTCTAAGATCATGTCAGGTCCAA
Organism: Allium fistulosum; assembly: GCA_030737815.1. Classification (NCBI taxonomy): domain Eukaryota; kingdom Viridiplantae; phylum Streptophyta; class Magnoliopsida; order Asparagales; family Amaryllidaceae; genus Allium; species Allium fistulosum. The sequence continues at coordinate 909,692,358 of CM060903.1, forward strand.
GAACAATACTATCACCAGATTCAATCCAACATGAGGGAGAACGACACGGACGACCATAAAGAGCTTCAAAAGGAGCCATGCAAATACTTGCCTGATAGCTGCTATTGTAAGTGAACTTGAACAAGGGTAAATGATCTTTCCAAAAACCTCTAAAGTCGAGAATGCATGCACGCAAAAAATCCTTCAAGATCCGGTTCACTCTCTCTGTCTGCCCACTTGTCTAGGGATGGTAAGCTGTACTCAGACTCTGCTCGGTCCCTAAGGCAGTTTGCAGTCCCTTCCAGAACCTGCTAGTGAATATTGGGTCTTTGTCACTTATAATACTACAGGGAATACCATGAAGTCTCACAATCTCCTCCACATACAAACTAGCCATACTTTCAACAGTCCTAGTCGGCTTAACTGGAATGAAATGAGCACTCTTGGTCAGCCAATCTACTATAACCCAAATACCTTCATTCCCTCTTCTTGACCAAGGAAGTCCATCAATAAAATCCATAGAGATCTGCTCCCACTTCAACTTCAGGATTTCAAGCGGCTGAAGTAGTCCGGCTGACTTCTGTTGGTCACTCTTAACCTGCTAGCAGTTTGCACACTGACTCACAAAGATCGAAACATCTCGCTTCGTCCCCTTCCACTAGAAAACTCTCTTTATATTCTTGAACTTCTTACTCACTCCTGGATGGAAAGACAACTTTAATCAGTGACATTCAACTAACACTTCTCTTCTAAGACCATTAACATTCGGAACACATACAACCATTCATTCTCAATACTCCTCGAGAATAAATCTCAAAACTAGAAACAATACCTTCTTGGACATCCTTCTTGAGTCGAGCTAAAATAGGATCTTTTTCTTGACTAGCTACAATCATCACCATCAACACTGGCTTGACTAACCATCGCAACATTCCTACTCGATGCACCTGCAACAGCATTCACTTTTCCAGGAGTGTATAGAATATCCAGATCATAAGAAGCGAGAAACTCTAACCATCTTTGCTGCCTTAAATTTAAATCCTTCTGGGTGAAGAGGTACTTTAATGAATTCTGATCCGCGTATAACTCAAACTTTTCACCCAAAATATAATGTCTCTATATCTTTAGTGTGAAGAAAACTACCAAAAGCTCCAAATAGTGCATAGCATAATTTTTCGCATGTGGTTTCAGCTATCGACTCAAACACACAAGGACTTTCCCATTCTGCATCAACACTGCTCCCAATCCGGTTCTACAAGCATCCGTGTATACAGTTAACCCTTCGCTCCCACTTGGAATAGTTAAAATCGGAGCGCTAGTCAATTTCTCCTTCAACTCATTGAATGCTTGATCGCACTTAGGTGTTCATACAAACTTATCATCTTTCTTCGTCAATTTTGTCAGATGAGAAGCAATCTTCGAGAAATCTTTGATGAACATTGGGTAAAAACCTGCCAATCCCAAGAAACTGCTGACCTCTGTTGCATTTTTGGGCTTCTTCCAGTCTTGAACCGCAACTACTTTAGCTGGGTCCACTGATTTCCTTCTCCTGAAACTACGTGCCCCATAAACCTAACTTCATATTTCCAGAAATGTCAATTAGAAAACTTTGCTTTCAACACATGACTTTTTAAGTATTTATAATGACTCGAAGATGATACATGTGCTCTTCCTCCATCTTAGAATAAGCAAGAATATCATCAATGAAGACAAGACAAACTTATTACGAAAATCTTGGAACACTCTATTCATCAAGTCTACAAAATAAGTGTGTGCGTTAGTCAGTCCAAACGGCATGACTAACCACTCGTAAATACTATCAGGGGTATGAAATATGTTAAGGGCATACTCTCCTCTGCTACCCTTAATTGATGAAACCAGTGGCAAGATCCAGTTGAGAAAATACCCAAGCACTATGGAGTTGATCAAACATGTCATCGATCCTAAGTAAAGGATACTTATTCTTAATAGTCCTTTTATTTAACTCTCGGTAATCTACACATAATCTTAAAGACTTGTCCGCCTTTGTAACAAAGACGACTGGTGATCCCCAACTTGAGGTACTATGCCTAATCAAACCCTTCTACATAAGTCAAACGTTCGCTTCTCTAATTCCCTTCTCTCTTTCGGTGCCAACCTTTGAGGAGGTTGTACAATCGGTCTGGTTCCCGAAATCAAACCAATACGGAACTCCATTTCATGGTGAGGAGTTAAACCTTTCACATCATTAGAGATATCAGTGAAATCTTGAACAATCGGTATATCCCTTAGCTCCTCTTTAGCTACATCATGAGAATAAAGAAAACTGTTCATTAACTCTTTAGGTTTTACACAACATATATCTATTCCGACAACTCCAGCACCTCTAACTCTGAAAATCCTTTGAACACAATCCAAGATTGCTCTAAACTTAGATAACCAATCCATTCCCAATAACACTCCAAAACCTATGAACTCAAGAACGAACAAATCAAAAGAAAAGAAATAATTTCGACAAGAGATAGGCACATGGAGACACATAGTGTCAAGATTTGTTGGACCCCCAATTGGGTTCGACACACAAAAAGGATTATTTAGAAGTAACATGCTTAAGGTTTAGCGTGTTCATCAGGTTATACAAAATAAAACTATGGGAAGCACCAATGTCAAATAATATTCTAATAAGAATATCATGGATGGATAATATACTTTGCAACACATGCTTCCCCTTCTGTCCTGAAGAAGTGGATGGTATCTCCTTAATAGAAAAAGTCTGTCTTTGCGACCCCTTCTTTGGAAAAGGGCACTCATTCTTCATGTGTCCTTTCTTCTGACAATTGTAGCAGATTGTATCACTGGAGATGTCCAGGCAATGATTTGCAAAGTGGTCCATCTTGTTGCATTTGTAACAAAGAACCTTGGAAAAGTCACTGCTTCTTTTACTCTGGAGCGCCGCCTCCGGGTTTCTTACCTGGCCACTGCTTCTTTCTCTTATGCTTGAAATTCGGCTTGCTTGCAACTAGGATAACTGATAAAGGTTGGGCACTAACTACTGGCACCACGCCTTTTTGAATACCTTGTTTAATATCTAGAGCGTCAAACCTCAAAGTGATACTGATAAGCTTGGTAAAGGTACCATAAACATAATTGATCATCTCATGATGAAATTATGGCTGCGGTCCTTCCATAAACATCTCGTTCTTTTTGAGTGGTGTGTCTATCAATCCTAGTCCAATGCAAGAAAATGCATTGAATCGATACTTATACTGTGCCACTGTCATATCGTCCTGCTTCAAATCCATGAAACTCTTGAACAACTGAGTCTTCCCCGCTTTCGGAATGAACTGAGCTTCGAAAACTTCCTTAAACTGAGCCCAAGAAAAATCTTCCTCTGGGGTATTAACTCTCATCGAATCCCACCAATCCATTGCTGACTTTTGGAGCTATTACGATGCCAACAGTCGCTTCCTTGCCTCCTCCAATTGAAGATCCGCAAATATCCTTTCACAAGAGCGAAGTTATGTTTGAACTCCCAGAATATCTTCAGTTCCAAAGAATGGTTTACCACTCAAAGCAGTATAATTTCTGTACAGAGTAGCAAAGTTCTGAGGCGGTTGAACTTGTACTACCGCTTCTTCTATCGGCTCTACAACCAGCCTATTTCTAGCAACTTTGCCATTTGTAGCCATGATGGTTCTAGATCCTCACGCTCTATTTCCTATACTCATTTTCAATTACCTGAAAAATGACAATTATTATTAGAATACAAAGATAGGACCAAAATGATTTAAGGGAAACAACACCAAAGGATCTAAAATGAGACTTTAAGGTGAGTGATAAAAACGGTCTCTCAAGATTAACTCATTTTAGGGCTCTTCTCACCCTATCTCTAATGAGTTGTACCCCAATCAGGCTAAATTGTTCGCTCAACCAAAGCTCTGATACCAACTGTGATGACCCACCTTTCTGGCCTCTGCGAATAACACTTAATACATTCAAGGTATTCGTATGTCGTTGCCCAAGCACCCGAAAGATGAATTGTCAGGGGTAAAATGAAAAGAACAGAACAGAAAATCGCACAATGAAACTGTTAAATATATCATAACAGTAAAATAGTACATAAGGTTACTCCCTAACATGGAGTTATCAAATTACACTAAAGTACTACAATCAGCTTAGGTAGTTATAAAGACCGCCTTTACAAATGTTGAAATAATATACACTTACATGAATTAAACAAACAGCAGAAATAGACAACTAAATAAATAAAGGCCTCTTGCTCGGACGCCGTCTTCAAAAGAGTCCATAAAAGACCTGCTACTCTCCGACTACTCGAATATAAATGAGTACTCGAGAGTTTAGGGAAACAAACAACTCGGGTCAGGCAATGTATCTGGTATTAGTAAAACTCTAAAAACAAAGGGTGGAAATAAACAACAATATGTGAGACCACGCCGCCACTTGTAGAATAGGTTTTCTCTCACAATAACAACATCCAGCCACAAGTAATGAACACAATTAACTAAACATCGTGAAGTGTGTTAGGCACTTCCCAATGTAATTAAGAAAGAATTAAATTCGAGGGTTTGGAATCAAGGGAAAGGAAAAGGAAATTTTCCAACAAATGACTAGGAGGGTGCGCCCTCCTTACCAAAAGTATACCTCTAGAATATATACCTGAGAGGGTCATATACTCTATGACAGCTCTCGGGAACTCTAAGCCGGACCCCACCACACCTTATCGAGTATACGAGTATTTCACATCTCAGTGCACATATCCAAATCGGTCTAGAGTAGATGTGATAATACCCTAATGGAAGCAACCCCACATAACTTGGCCCTCACTCGCGCTTTGGGTTTAGTCATTTCCGACAAAGGATATCAGTGCTCAACGAACAAATTGTCTTAAATTGATGACACGTAAAGAAGAAAGCCGAATCAATAGTCATAAACCAACTCTCAAGAATAATTAAAATGATCGTACATGGACAGTAAATTCCATATTTTTACCACTACTCATCGATTTCAAACTCGAACTATTTCTTGGTTGAAAATGAAGTGGGGCAAGTGAAGGTAGTGTTACCTTTGCCTTAACTGCATTTTTAACTTTCGAGATAGAGACGAATTTTCATACCTCGATGTTTAGTGCTAAGAGTATGACTAAATCCTTTCCATACAAGTGATATCAGATCACGAAAGATTGAATTCCTTCTCCTTTCCGTAATTGAATCAAACTTTTACTTTTAAAACCGAACTTGTGCTGGGATTTCACATTACAATTATTAACTTTAAACAACCATTACTAAAAGGGTTTTATAGCTTAAAACATCCTTATTAAATTGATTAATTAGCTTTAACTATCATTAATAAGAATGATTAATTATCTTTAAAACTTCGTTAATTAATTTCATTAATTAACTTTAAATATCACTAAATAAAAAGGATTAATTACTTTTAAAATCATTAATTAAATTAATTAATAAATTTTAAACATCACTAACTAAAAATGATTAATTAATTCAAATCATCATTAAAGAAAATATTAATCAAATTTAAACTAATTAATTAACTATAAAATTCATTGATTTAAAAAGGGTTAATTAATTTTAAACACTATTATTTAAAATAATTAATTAACTTTAATCTATCAATATTTAAATGATTAATTAACCTTAAACGTCATTAAATAAAAAGATTAATTAATTTTAAGTATCATTAACAAAGTAATTAATTAATTTTAAACTCAATGTTATTAAGATAATTAACTAACCTTAATTCTCATTAATTAAAATGATTAATTAAATTAGAAAAAAAATATTAAAATGGTTAATTAATTTAAAGCTCTTCATTATTCAATAAACATAACTAACTTTATAAAATAAAATCCAAGCACAAGATTAAACAAAATGGTTTCGAAGGGATGGTACTTTTTTCAGAAGTGTCGATATAGCGATTGTCGTATCAAGACACTTCTAAAACCACTTTCATGTCATTTGTTTTACATCCAAGCATCACAAAACATAAACAAGAGCGTAAATACAAGGTAAATAACAACTATACAACATGTAGAGAGCATCACTTATAATATATTTAACTTTTCTACTAACTTTTAAAGTTGCTAAGTGCTAACTAACTACCAAGATGTCATCTTTTCAAAGCATAATCCAAGCCAAAAACCATTACATTACAATACATATACAACAAGCATTTATCAAATACTAAAATGAATAATAATAAAGTTAAAACTTTTAGTTTTAAAGTACTCACCGAAATGAACGAAATGGACACAAACTTCAACTAAACTTGCAAACCGACACACGAACGGAGTTTCTTTTTGTAAAAACTTGATTTTTATGAGCTTGGGGAGAAACGCGGTTCGGCCTAGGTGGTTATATGGCTTGGCCAATCTTTTTTTAGGAGGATATAGACCTTGTTTTGTTAGTTAGGTGATGTAGAGAAGGAAGAGGGATGTTTTATTGATTTTACTTAAGGAAGAAATGAAAAGATTGGATTTTTGAACTTTGAAACCACTTCGAAAGCCATGAAAACTTAGAGAAAACTTAAATTTAGTTTTAAAAATGAAATTATAAATAAGAAATGAGAAAAAGAATTAGAAAATTTGCTTGAGAAATTCTCTTGTAATGGGAAATAAAGCATTAAATTCTTTATGGGATATATTTAAATCTAAGGCCAAATCTAATTTTAATTGAGCTAAATAGAAGTGAGAGATACATCCTGTACTTGAGAAAAAAACCTGTACGTTTGTTCCTTCTCTCATTTCATCTTTCTCACTTCTGTTAGTAACAAAAGAACTTACAGTAAATGTAACATCCCCTATCTTGAGGCCCGAAGCTAAGCGCTACAGATGCTGCAGTCATCCATAGTATTAACTTCCGGTGACAAAATACGGCAATGTTAATGGTATCCATAATATCAGAAGCACATGAATATGAAATAAAATCAACACAGATTTAAAACCACTTTTCTGATTACATTTCAAATCAATATTTCATATTCAGATACATAATCCCAAAACATTTCCCAGGTTTTGATCAAATATAATTATTACAAAATACGCCAAGAGCGACATATGAAGATGCGCCCTTGGATGATCAGAGTACTAAATAGACACATAATTCTTAATACATCATAGCAGAAATAAAACTAAATAGCTTATATATAGCTAGCCTTGCCTCCTGCACGTCTTCAGAAACTTTATTCGTCCAACCCACTAAACCTGAAAAACCTTAACTCTCGATCTACTCAAATTAATTTTGAGCACCCGAGAGTTTAAAGGGAAAAACATAAACTTCGAGTCAGACATAAAGCCTGGTGTGAATAATACTATTACATCTCGGTTTACTGATACAAAGTGAGACCATGCCACTTGGTGGAACGAGTTTCCCCTCGCTAATATCCTTTTAAAACATATCTTTTTGCAAATCACTTGCAATCAAACTAATTAAAATAATAATAGCAATATCATATATGCTCATAAATCAGGTAATAAATGGACGATCTGTCCGAACAATATAGTTTTGTTTGGCTAACTACTAACCATTGGCTGACTTGGGCCTACCAGACAAAATAAACAATCTAACATCTATTAGACAAACTTCCGGACGGTCTGTCCTTAACTTACTTCTCACATGGTCACCTGATCCTAATGGTTTTGCGAGCTCACCAATAACCTATCCTCCTTCTTTGTATATATTCCTTTCTGTGTGTAACATCATTTAAGTCTTACCTGTGACTAAGCCTTACACACAGGAATTCTGGACTAAATTAGCTAGGGGCTATAGCTAATGTATAGGGCGCGATTCTATACCAGTCCCATCTGGTATTCAAATATCCGAGTCACTTACTTAGGGTTAACTACCCACCAAATTTTCCTTGAAAACATCTTTCAAATTGATTTAACCCTTTAAATCATACTTAAACAAGGAAAACATACTATTTGCTTTACTCAAATCTCTTTGCTATGACATATGCTTTACTCAAAACATTGTTGATGAAAACCTTCGAAACCTTTGTTTAAAATCTTTAAACAATCTCTTTCAAAACCTTTGAAAGTACCCCTTTCGAAACTATTGAAAGTATCCCTTTCGAAACAAGTTAACTGCTTTACTTTGTAACATTAGGCCGATAGGCCAAAGCATACCTTTCGAAACCATTTACAAAAGACCTTTCGAAAACATTGAAAGTGTCCATTTCGAAAGCTTTATAAAACCTTAGACATCCTCTTTTCAAAACATTGCAAACTTGCCTTTCTAAAACATTGGAAACCTTCCATTTAAACACTAAAAGTAAACCTTTCGAAAACATTGGGGAATCACCCCCTTCGAAACCTTTATCATATACCTTTCGAAAGCATTAAACTCCTTTACTTAAAACAAGCCTTTCGAAAGCATTGGGTTCAAGTAGAAATGTGTTGAACATAGTTTCGAAACCTTTAAAACCATTCATTTCGAAACCTTTGGTTTTAGCTTCCAAAATATTAAAAGGGTCTTAAAAGAACTAGGTCGAAAATACTCTTTCGGAAGTAATTTCTTAAGTAAAAGAAAGTGGAAGGTTTTGACACCAACCCTTTCGAAAGCATAAAGAAGCGGCTTTTTATTTAAAAGCGAAAGCACCCTTTCGAAACCAATGTTTAAAGGCAAAAGCGGCCTCAACTGGGTCGAAAGGTAGAATGCGGCAGCAAGTGTTTCGACCCTATCGAAAGCTTGTTTAAAAAAAAGGCGGCAACCTTTGTCGAAAGCTATATTAAAACCCTTTCGAAACCATTCTTTTGAAAGCAAAGCAAGCGGCATCTCTTTTGAAAGCAAAACAAGGTCTCGACCCCTTCGAAAGCACGTTTCGACCCTATACCTTTCGCCTATCTCCAATCCAATACATACCAAGGCATTGATACCATGTGTATTGGTTTTGACTATGATGGAGGCGCCTATCGAAAGCACGTTACAGAAACTGAATTTTTACTTTATAAAGTAATATCTTTACAACTAACTTGCTTATTTGTCATAATGTAATTGGTTTCCAATTTCTTTTCCAAAATCTTTTCTAAAAGTTCTACCGAATTCAGTATTTGATAATCTAAAACATTTAGCAAATTTCCTCTTGTCTTATTTTAAACATATAAACATTTAAGTCTCATACCTTAAATAATTTTATATATTTAATAAAACACTTAGGAAAATTCTCCAAAAATTCCAATAATTCACTTTTTATATGTTTTCTAACATATTTAAATTTCTGACCCAAAGCTAACATATAATAGCCGTAATTAATTTAAACCAAATTTAACCATTTTCTTCACTAGAAAATTCATAAAATATTCGCATTAATTCATAAAAATATGAATCTTAAAACCCATCCCTAAAATAATATTTTTGACCTTATATCAAAATCACAAGGCATGTGGATGTCATTTGATAGGTTTTTCAAGCATAACTTATCATAAAAATCTATATGAACAAATAAAATTCATCAACAAGCACATATATATCTATTTATCATTCAAAACATGGCATAATACTTTTCAAAACATATTTGGATATGATCTAGTACCGAAAATAAGAAAATATGAGAAGTAACCTATTATTCACCTTAGCTTGTTGTTAAGGAGTTGAGATTTGCTCTTGAATTAAATTGATTAAGCATCTTCCTCTTGATTTTAGCTTATCTTCCTCTTGCTTTCTCCTGATAGTGGTCCACCTCTCTTGAATTTAGTTTTGTTTGTTAACGTGTAAAATGAGAGTGCATGAGGGTTTAGGGTATAAGAATATAACTTATTCCTATCTTGCCATTATCTATTACCCTTACTTATTTCATTTTAATCTTTGTTTGTTCATTAGTTAATTAGGCACAGCTACCCTTTAATATTCAAATCTCAATTCTCTTAACCATTTACATTATTTCATTTAATTTATCTAATTAAATGTCCTAGATAATGTTAGTTAAAATTAGGGTCGTTACAGATTCCCCCCTTAAAGAATTTCATCCTCATAATAACGATAAGGTACTCATCAAAATCAATCATAAAGGTAAAACATACCATGAAACAAGTCAGGATAAGTATCTCGAATCCTGCACTCAGTTTCCTAAGTATAGTCTCTCTCATCGTCACTCCACTGGAATTTGACTAATCTGATTGTCTTGTTCCTTAGCCTCTTCTCTCACGACTATATGAACTGGTTTTCTAATTATAGTTAAATTCGGCTCCACTACTAAGTCATCTAACACAGTCGGTGCTATAGTAGTCTCTAGATCTCGAATACACTTCCTTAGATGAGAAATATAAAAAATATTATGGACTTCTACCAAACTACTTGGTAACTCCACTTTATATGCGAGTTTCCCAATCCTTTCTACAATTGGAAATGGTCCTTCAAATCTTGGTGCCAATTTCCCTGATTTCCCGAATCGAATTAGACCTTTCATCTGTGATACCTTGATGAAAACATGATCTCCAACTGAGAATTCTAAGTCTCTCCATCTTCTTTCAGCATAGCTCTTCTGCCTAGATTGAGCTTCCTTCATTCTAGCTCGAATGAACTCAATCTTTTCCACAGTTTCTAAACAAATCCGGACCAAGAACTAATATCCCCGGTCTCTAACCAACAAACTGGATATTTGCATGGCCTTCCATACAAAGCTTCAAACGGTACCATCCCTATACTAGCCTGATAGCTGTTGTTATACAAAAATTCGCCTAAGTGTAGATGGTCCTCTCATGATCCTCCAAAATCTAGCACACAAGCTCGTAACAAATCTTCTAAGATTTTGTTAACTCTTTCCGTTTGCCCATCTGTCTGCGGATGGTAAGCGGTACTCATCTTGAGCTTGGTACCTAAAGTCTCATGTAGACACTTCCAGAACTCGTTAGTGAATAAGGAATCTCTATCACTTACTACACTACTAGGAATTCCATGTAGTCTAACTACATTATTCATAAATAACTTATCTAAAACAGGCGTCGTTCTGGTTGACGTGACTGGAATGAATTGGGTACTCTTGGTCAACCTGTCCACTATAAGCCATATGCTTTCATTTTCTCTATTTAACCTTAGCAACCCGTCTATAAAATCCATTGAGATAGAATCCCATTTCCATACTGGAACATCTAAAGGCTGAAGTAACCCACTTGGTTTCTGATGTTCGGCTTTTACCTATTGACGGTTCAAATACTGTTTCACCCATAAGCCTACATCTCTCTTTATACCTTCCTAGAAGAAACTTCTTTTCATATCCTGATACATCTTAGTTCCTCCCGGATGAATAGTGAACTTCGAACGATGGCATTCTTCTAGAAATTCCTTCCTAATGTTTCCCATATTCGGAACACATAGTCTTCCCTTCTTTCTTAACCACCCATTCTGGTCAAGACTAAAATCTTTCAAGTCATCGCTCTCAGTTCCATCCCTTAACTTTCTGATTCGTTCAGCTAATAATGGATCCTCTTCTTGTTTAGAAGCAATCCCTTTGATCATCACCGGTCGAACTTCTAAACAAGACAACATAGCTGTTTCCTTATTAGATCTAGCTTTGGATCTCCACTGTATCCTACATGTAGTCAATGCTTCCAAATCTTTCAACTCAGCTATCATTATCAACACTGCATTCTGATGTTTTCTGCTAAGTGCATCTGCAACCTTGTTGCCTTTTCTCGGTGTGTACTCAATACAAAAGTCATAGGTGACTAAAAATTCTAACCACCTCTGTTGTCTCATATTCAATTCCTTTTGAGAGAAAATAAATATCTCAGAGACTTATGATCCGTATACAACTCGAATCTTTCTCCCAACAGGTAATGTCTCCACACCTTTAATGCAAAAATAATCACATCTAATTTCAAACTGTGCATTGGATATCTAACCTCATGCGGTCTAAGCTGTCGAGAAGCATAGGCAATCACTTTATCCTTTTGCAGTAACACAGCTCCTAATCCTGTTCCACATGCATCCATGTACACCACTAAATCCTGATTCTTCTTTGGAACAACTAATGCAGGTGCATTCGTCAATAAGTGTTTCAGCTTCTGGAATACTTCCTCATACTTATCGGTCCAGACAAACTTCACATGTTTTCACGTTAGCCTAATCATCGGTGCCGCTATCCGCGAAAAGTACTTAATGAATGTCCGGTAATACCCAGCTAATCCAAGAAAACTCTTTATCTCAGTCATTGTCTCGGGTCTCTTCCAATTATTCACCGCCTCGATCTTAGTCAGATCTACAGACAACTCTTTCTCTGAGACTACATGACCAAGAAACTTCACTTTCTTCTTCCAGAAATGACACTTTGAAAACTTCGCCTTCAGCTGATGCTGCCTCAATGTCTCAAGTACCACTCTAAGATGAACCTCATGCTCTCTTTCGTCTTTAGAGTATATCAAAATATCATCTATGAAAACCAACATGAACCTGTCCAAATTTTCTTGAAAAACTCGGTTCATCAAATCTACAAAGAATGCTGGTGCATTAGTTAGACCAAATGGCATTACTAACCATTCGTACGATCCATATCTGGTTCTAAACGCCGTCAAAGGAATACTATCCTCAGCCACTTTAAGCTGATGGAATCCTATTGCTAAATCCAACTGGGAAAATACTTTGACTCCACTCAACAGGTCAAACAAATCGTCAATTCTAGGTAACGGATATCGATTCTTTATCGTATTCTCATTCAACTTACGATAATCGATACATAACCTCAACGATCCGTCCGGTTTTTTTGCAAACACTGCGGAACAACTTGGTCTGATAAAATTGTTGCCTTCCAAATCCACCAACTGCACCTTTAACTCCTTCATCCCAGTAGGTGTCATTCTACTTGGTGGTCTACTCACCGGTTCTGCCCATGGTACCAATTCTATCTAAAACTCAATAGCTCATTTCGGCGGCAACCCTACTATATGTTCAAAGATATCTGTGAATTCTGTAATAATGAAAACTCGATTCAACTCGTCTTCTACCTCCACAATACCCAATAAAGCATTAACCTCAAAACTAGGGCTTTCTATGGTATATACAATCCGATCACTATAGTCAGGATGTCTAAGTGATATTTTCCTATCATGGAAAAATATCCTAGCATCGTATTTACTTAACCAATCCATACCCAAAATAATTCTGAACCCTACGAAATCAAACACATGCAAACTGCAAACAAATGTATGACTTAAAAAAATCAAACTCTAGGTGGTCACATCTCATCCCAAGAGTCGTATAACCTCCTATCAGATTTGCAACCCTTAAGGAAGTAACTAGGTATGAGGGTTCTAGGTTAAGCTTATCTACCAAACAATGAGATATAAAAGAATGTGATGCATTAGTATCAAATAGAACTCTAACTGATACACCATGAATCAAAAGTGTACCTCCCAATATAGTTTTTCCCTTCTCCTCTGCTGTTGGTCTCGAGGTAGCTGGTTCCAATGCAAACATCTTGCCTTTTCCATCCTTGGCTGGCTCCTTGCACTTATTCTTATAGTGCCCAATCTGATCACAATTGAAACATCTCAATCCTTTCTTCTCAGCTTTCTTCCCTTTGCTTGTCCGGCATTCATGAGCATAGTGTCCTTTCTTATCATAGTTACAACAGACAACCTCTGCCTTCCCTTTCTTAGCAGTGCCACCCTTCTGAGCTCCTTTCTTATGGAAAAACTTCCTCTTTAAACTCTTCCCTCCTTGAATTTCCATGGCCTTATTTCCTTCAAGAAAGCAAGCATCTCTTCCTACCTTAAAGCCATCTCAACAACAACATCGCATAGGTCTCTAATATGCGATAATGTGGCCTTAGCAAGCTCAGGCTTCAACCCATGAATGAATTTTTCATTTCTCTTGATGACATTATCCACCGTAGTGTACCATATCTTGCTAGCTCCTCAAATCTGGTTGCATACTCAAGCACTGTCATATCTCCCTGCTCCAACTCAGCAAACTTCCTGAGCAGAGTAGACTTAGCAATCTCCGACATAAATCTTTCTTCAAATCCCCTCCTGAACTCAGCCCAATTCATAGTCTCCTCATTGAATTTGACTCCAACAGTGACACTGTTTCACCAGTACGGTGCTGCTCCTTGCAACTGTCTAGAAGCAAGCCTCCTCTTTTGCTCATAATTGAGCCCCAACTCAGTAAAGATCCTTTCGCAATGAAGTAACCGATTCTCCACCTCAATTGCGTCTTCAGTACCAATAAACGGCTTTCCTCCCAGCCGAGCATAATCTCTACTCAAAACAGCATGGTTATTAAGCAATGGAGCTTCTTGATTTCATCCTTCAGCATTTCCTCCAGCTAACCCCGCAACAACTCCTACTTGCATTATGTTAACGGAAAACCGATACATTGCTCCCATATCAACCTACGGGACTCCAGCACCCACATTTGCAGCTTGTGCCTGGCCTGGATTCCTCCTGGTATTTGGTCTGGCATTTCCATTAGTTCTGGTGCTTCCCCTACCAATGTTACACTTCCACTTCTGGCATCCATATCTTACATCTGTAGTATCTGCATTCGAGCTTTTATAAGATACAGAAGAATAGTGTAAGAGAGATGGGAGAATAGAGATAAAGTGTATACTTATATATAGCAAATACAAGTATGTTACTATAGCGTTATCCCATACCCCAATCTTTTCTCTAATTCATGAGGATTATAATTTCAAAATCATTTTAAGTTTGAAATTTCTTTTAAGTATTTCATAAACCAATGCTCTGATACCAAGTAGTAACATCCTCTATCTTGAGGCTCGAAGCTAAGCGCTACAGATGCTACAGTCATCCACGGTATTAACTTTCAATGACAAAATACGGTAATGTTAATGGTATCCATAATATCAGAAGCACATGAATATGAAATAAAATCAACACATATTTAAAACAACTTTTAAGATTACATTTCAAATCAATATTTCATATTCATATACATAATCCTAAAACGTTTCCCAAGTTTTAATCAAATATAATTATTACAAAATACACCAAGAGCGGCATATGAAGATGCCCCCTTGGATGATCAGAGTACTAAATAGACACATAAGTCTTAATACATCACAGCGGAAATAAAACTAAATATATATAGCTAGCCTTACTTCCTGCACGTCTTCGGAAGCTTTATTCGTCCAACCTATTAAACCTGAAAAACCTTAACTCTCAATCTACTCAAATTAATTTTGAGCACCCAACAGTTTAAGGGGAAAAACATAAACTTCAAGTCAGACATAAAGCCTGGTGTGAATAATACAATTACATCTCGGTTTACTGATATTAAGTGAGACCACGCCACTTAATGGAATGGGTTTCCCCTCACTAATATCCCTTTAAAACATATCTTTTTGCAAATCAGAATCCTACAATCAAACTGATTAAAACAATAATAGAAATATCATATATGCTCATAAATCAGGTAATAAATGGACTATCTGTCTGAGCAATATAGTTTTGTTGCTAACTACTAACCATTGGCTGACTCGTGCCTACCAAACATAATAAACAATCTAACATCTGTTAGACAAACTTCTGGACGATTAGTCCTTAACTTACTTCTTCCAAGGTCATCTGATCCTAATGGTTTTGTGAACTCACCAATAACCTATCATCCTCTGTATATATTCCTTTCTGCATGTAACATCATTTAAGTCTTACCTGTGAATAAGCCCTACATGGTGGAATTTTGGATTAATTAGCTAGGGGCTATAGCTAATGTATAGGGTGTGACCCTATACCAGTCTCATCTGTTATTCAAATATCCGAGTCATTTACTTAGGGTTAACTACCCATCAAATTTTCCTTGAAAACATCTTTCAAATTGATTTAACCCTTTAAATCATACTTAAACAAGGAAAACATACTATTTGCTTTACTCAGATCTCTTTGCCATGAAATATGCTTTACTCAAAACATTGTTGATGAAAACCTTCAAAACCATTGTTTAAAATCTTTAAACAATCTATTTCAAAACCTTTGAAATTAAGTACCTCTTTCAAAACTATTGAAAGTATCCCTTTCGAAACAAGTTAACTGCTTTACATTGTAACATTAGGCCGATATGCCAAAGCATACCTTTCGAAACCATTTACAAAAGACCTTTCGAAAACATTGAAAGTGTCCCTTTCGAAAGCTTTATAAAACCTTAGACATCCACTTTTCAAAACATTGCAAACTTGCCTTTCGAAAACATTGAAAACCTTCCATTTAAATACTAAAGGTAAACCTTTCGAAAACATTGGGGAATCACCCCTTCGAAACTTTATCATATACCTTTCGAAAGCATTAAAGTCCTTTACTTAAAACAAACCTTTCGAAAGCATTAGGTTCAATTAAAAATGTGTGGAACATAGTTTCGAAACCTTTAAAACCATTCCTTTCGAAACCTTTGGGTTTAGCTTCCAAAATATTAAAAGGGTCTTAAAAGAACTAGGTCAAAAGTACTCTTTTGAAAGTAATTTAATAAGTAAAAGAAAGTGGAAGGTTTCGATACCAACCCTCTTGAAAGCATAGAGAAGCGGATTCTTATTTAAAAGCGAAACCACCCTTTCGAAACCAATGTTTAAAGGCAAAAGCGGCCTCAACTGGGTCGAAAGGTAGAATGCGACAGCAAGTGTTTCGACCCTGTCGAAAGCTTGTTTAAATCAAAAGGCGGCAACCTCTGTCGAAAGCTATATTAAAACCCTTTCGAAACCATTCTTTTGAAATCAAAGCAAACAACATCTCTTTTCAAAGCAAAGCAAGGTCTCGACCCTTTCGAAAGTACATTTCGACCCTATACCTTTCACCTATCTCCAATCCACTACGTACCAAGGCATTGATACCATGTGTATTGGTTTCGACTATAATGGAGGTAGTAGTATGAAGTCGAAATGTAGCTGCCGAGAGTAGCAAAACAGCAAACCTTTACAAAAACTGAATTTTTACTTTATAAAGTAATCTTTACAACTAGCTTGTTTATTTGTCATAATGTAATTTGTTGCCAATTTCTTTTCCAAAATCTTTTCTAAAAGTGCTGTCGAATTCAGTATTTGATAATCTAGAACATTTAGCAAATTGCCCCTTCTCCTATTTTAAACATATAAAACATTTAAGTCTCATACCTTAAATAATTTTATATATTTAATAAAACACTTAGGAAAATTCTCCAAAAATTCCAATAATTCACTTTTTATATGTTTTCTATCATATTTAAATTTCTGACCCAAAGCTAACATATAGTAGCCGTAATTAATTTTAAACCCAATTTAATCATTTTCTTCACTAGAAATTCATAATAAATCCACATTAATTTAGAAAATTATGAAACTTGAAACCCATCCCTAAAATAATATTTCTGACCTTATATCAAAATCACAAGGCATTTGGATGTCATTTGATAGGTTTTTCAAGCATAACTTATCATAAAAATCTATATGAACAAATAAAATTCATCAACAAGCATATATATATATATATCATTCAAAACATGGCATAATACTTTGCAAAACATATTCAGATCTGATCTAGAATCGAGAATAAGAAAATATGAGATGTAACCTATTATTCACCTTAGCTTGTTGTTAAGGAGTTGAGATTTGCTCTTGAATTAAATTGATTAAGCTTCTTCCTCTTGATTTTAGCTTATCTTCCTCTTGCTTTCTCCTAATGATGGTCGGCCTCTCTTGAATTTAGTTTTGTTTGTGAACGTGTAAAATGAGAGTGCATGAGGGTTTAGGTTATAAGAATATAACTTATTCCTATTTTGGCCTTATCTATTACCCTTGCTTATTTCATTTTAATCCTCTTTTGTTCATTAGTTAATTAGGCATGGCTACCTTTTAATATTCAAATCTTAATTCCCTTAACCATTTACATTGTTTTGTTTAATTTATCTAATTAAATGTCCTAAATAATGTTAGTCAAAATTAGGGTCATTACAGTAAACTTTTATCATCCTCTTTCTCAAAGAAACCCTAATTCTTCCCCAAATCAACCAAATAGAAAGTGAAATCACTAGTTTCTAAAGCTAATAAACTTAGGTAATCTATGATAACCACTGATACATCTTGTTGCTCCCTTATTTCAGTTTTATGTTAGCAATTGAACTTTGTATTTGGGTCTATTTCTGAGAATATTAGAAGCAGCAGCTGTAAGGAGTTGAGCAGAGGTCTAGAGGCAGTAAACAACTTTTTTCTTAACAATAAGGTGAGTAATCTCACAATTTCTAGCTATAATGCACTTTATGTGGGTAAGTGATTATATTGTTGGGAAAAATAGTTGATTTTGATCTCATTTCTGTGTTTAATCGGTGGTTTGATTCTCTAATATCGTTGTCCGCTATTATCATTAATGATATCTTTGACCAAATGGCTATAAATTGTTTGCATATGAATATATAGGTACTATATGCAAGTATGTAAATGTTTTCAGTCATATTTTATCGTCGAAATTGAGAAATTTCACTGGAATGTTTGTCAGTTGCAGCTGGAAACATGACCCGGAGCCTTACAACTCCAGGTATTCGTATTCAGTTGACTGAACTCTCTGTTCAATCGATTAAATCAGCAAATCTGGAGTGTAAAGCTCTAAGTAGTCGACTGAACTATGATTCAGTCGACTGAACTAACTAACCTGGAGCATATAGCTCCAGGAAGTCGACTGAACCACTTTGTTCAGTCAACTAAACCTGAGTCCGAAGCCTTACTATTTTGATTTTTTTTATAAATCCAATTGCTTCTGATTTTCAGTGATTTAATTCATATCGAGATGATATAGATTTTGTATAAATTGATTTTGAATAAATGTCTAATATATGTATATAAATATTTATAAAAGATTTCAAGAGTTTTCAAAAACGTTTTTTAAAGTAATTTAATTATATTTCAACTCGATTTCTAGATCTTATTTTTAATAAAACATTTTATACTATTAATATATATATATATATATATATACAGATAGAAATCTCATTTTATGGATTTTCAACTCTATTTTCCATAATAAATATTTTAGAAAAGAATTTCCAAAACTAGTATATATATAAATTATTAATCCATTTGGATGTGGAATTCAATTAAACAAGTTAGTGAAACAAGTGGTATGGAACATTGCATTTACTTCATCGGTTAATTCCCGAACTTATTCGATTGAAACCCTATTGTCTCTTAAGTAAAGTTTACTACTTGTAGTAAATATTTGAGTAAACAAGTATGGTATGCGACTTATGGATGTTATTCACTTACTTACTATTTGAAAGTAGATAACACTTTCTAAGACAAGTTTAACGACTTGTCTTCTGTGTTTATCCATCCACTGACGGATCGTGGGATTATGGACCTTTATGGACCATCATAGGATTATGGGTTTTACATCCATTGTTGGATTTATGGACTTTATGGATCATCATGGGATTTTGGATTTTATATCCATCATGGGAATTTATGGTTCTTCTGAACCATCGTGGGAAAACATGTGTGTTTGGTGAGTTTTCGTACATGCTAATCTTAGGTAATTTAGGTACCTCCCCTCTTTATGTTTCTGGATTTCAATTTTGATTTTTAGAGTTTTATGAGATTTGTGTTTTACCAAATATATCTTCGGATTTGCTTTTATATGCTAATATTAGTTTTGGGATTTGGTGAATAAGATTTAAGAATGTTGATATTCTTCTGTGTTTAACTCAATGTGAATTTGTGTTCTTATTGGGACTCGTGTACCTATATCAATCTTATCTCACATTTACTTCAATTATAACTTAACTGAATCATTTATTATTTTTATATAATACTTGGGTCAGGCCGAGATGTTTCAGGTACTTCTGCATGATGACTTTAGGGTTGGACTAGCTTGGTGACATTTTGCATGCTATCGTAGTGTAGTTGTATGTAGTCTATCATGTATTTGAGATAGAGACTCATTTTGTTGTATATATTATTTTGGGTTGTCTATGTATCTCAAATGTATATCGTGGTCCACTTATGACCACTATTCTGTTGTCTACTCTAAGTATTGTGTATATATTTCTCCTTCAAGTTTATGAGATATGTGTATTATTCTGTGATTTTGTGATATGTAGTATTTTATATTGTTTTGAATAGTATTAATTCACTGTATTATTGTTTTGCGCTTAGATCGATTACGTTGAATCCTCTCTTGGAAAATAAAATAGTGAGTGTCCACTCAATTCGACGTGTCGATGCTCACCTAAAGCAATACTATGGATGATCGCCCCTAACCAGCCTTATTCTCCACATTAGTAGACGATATTACATTGTAATGTCCTTTGTTAATGAGGGTATAAAGGTGGGGCATCACAACTTCGTATTAGAGCTGAATTCGAAACAATATACGATATTAAGACAAGAATCATATCCTAAGTGTATCTTAAAGATCGTGCCTTAGGATCTATTTCAAACATTAGGATTCCATCTTATCTTATAATCAAACTTATTTGAATATATCCTTGAGAATGATCTTTTATCTAGTTCTATCTTGAGCAGAAGTGATGGCCGGTGGAAGAACTGTGCATTCTGAAGTTGGACAGTCTAATGGGCCTAGCCAGGATGGTATATTCATGTCTGCCCAGCAGCTTATGGATCATGTGAAGCATGCCCAAACTTTTGATTTCGCTTCTGATCCTTCTCCCTGCAAGTCGGGGTTCGCACGCATGTGCAGTGACTTTGCTGATTGCTCATTTAGGAGGGAAGCCATTTAAAGACACCGAAGGAGTTATGGAGGTCCAAGCTTGGCTTAGGACATGCGAGCATATCTTTACTTGCATGGATCTTTCTGATTTTCACAAAGTTCAGATAGCTTCAAGTATGCTCTAGGAGCGAGCGTTAGATTGGTACAAGCTGTTGATTTCTGAGGTAGTGGAAGCGGAGCTTACTTGGGAACAGTTCCGCGAGAGGTTTGAGTGGAAGTTTGTGCCCGAGGCAGAGAGAAGGCGTCTTTGGCTTGGAGGTTTATAAATCTTTTGCAAGGGGATTCTTCGACAACGGAGTACGTAGCATCTTTTGAGGCATTATCTAAGTACAGGGTCGAGCACATTAACACCCTGCTAAAGAAGAATCAGAAATTTATTTATGAATTGAAGAAGAGTCTTAAGAAGGCCTTGCTATTGAAGTTGGAAGTATCATTCGAGAAGTTAATGGATACTGCTCTTAGGCTTGAAGATGCAGATAAAGATAGTGGTGATGAGGTTGGAAGTGTGAAGAAGAACTTCAATCATAAGAAGAAGTATCCTTTCAACAAATCTAAGTCCTTCAATTCCAATAAGAAGACTAAGAAGCAAAGTTTAGAATTCAAGAGTACTCCATTTTTTTATGGTGAGTGTTTCAGTTGTGGTTCGAAGGAGCATTTTGCTAAGAGTTGTCGGATGCCTCCTAAGTGCCATTATTGTAAGCAAGAGGGTCATACCATTGCTGATTGACCTAGAGCAGCCCAGGTTAGAAGGGAAGGGAAGTTGAATGCAGTAGGATCTTCTGGTGGTTCTAGTCAGCATAGAGGTATCTTTTCTTCTATTTTAGAGATTTTTATTTTATTCTGGAATCTTCTCATTCGTGTCCTTTTCGATACGGGTGCTTCTCACTCAATTGTATTGAAGAGCTTATTGATGCATTTTCTTTGGATGTTGTGTGCTTGGTTACTTCACTTGGGATTGCAAACCCTATTGGTGGGTCTGCAACTCTTAGTATGCTTTGTAAAAATGTTGAACTTATCTTAGATGGATATTCTTTCTTTGTTGATTTGCATGTGATTCAATATCTTGGCTTTGGAATGATTTTGGGAATGGATTGACTCGGTAAGTATGAAGCTCACATCTTATGTCTCAAAAGAATTATCTATCTTAAGCATCCTAATTTGGAAGAGTGAATTTCGATAACTCTTCAAGTTGTCGATTCTGGTTCGGAAGCCTCTTTGTCTTCTCTTGAACCTCGGAAAGAAGAAGATATAGCCCGAATCCCTGACGTGTGTGAGTTCCTTGATACCTTTGAACCATTTCAGGATTACCTCCTAAATAGGCAATTGAGTTCAGAATTGATTTGGTTCCTGGTGCTCATCCAGTGAGTTGTCCTTCCACGAGGATGTTGATGAAAGAGAACAAAGAATTGAGGAAGCAACTTTCAAAGTTGGAAGTGAAGTAGTTTATCCAGTCTATTTCTTCTCCATGGGGTGCAGCCATTGTATTTCGTAAGAAGGTGGATGGAACTCTTAGGCTTTGCATTGATTATAGTAAGATTAATGAGCTTACATAAAGAATAAGTATCCATTGCCCAGGATTGATGATTTGTTTAATCAGTTGTGTGGCGCTAAGGTCTTTTCTTAGCTTGATTTAGTGACTGGTTTCTATCAGCTTAGAGTTGTAGAGGATAGCATTTCTCTTACTACTTTCCATAACAGATATGGTCCTTATGAGTGGCTTGTGATGCCCTTTGGGCTAACGAATGCTCCAGCTTATTTTGTTGACCTTATGAATAGAGTTTTTCGGTGATATTTGGATAAGTTTGTTCATGTATTCATCGACAACACCTTTATTTATTCTAATTCTGAGGAGGAGAATGAGAAACATCTTAGAATTATTTTGGAGACACTTTCGGAAAATCAGTTGAGAGAAAAATTTTCTAAGTGTCATTTTTGACAGATTCGAGTGAAGTTTATAGGGCATGTGATTTCTGAAGTTGGAATTTTTGTGGATCCTTCTAAGATCGAGGCTATTCAAAATTGGAAGAGACTGAAGAATGTGCTGGAGATTCATAGTTTTCTTGGATTGGCGGGTTATTACCGTCGATTCATAACAGACTTTTCTAAGATTTTTTGTCCTCTTGCTACTTTGATAAGGAAAGGAGTTAAATATTTTTGGTCAGATAAGTGTGAAGCAGCTTTTCAGAGATTAAAGAAACTCCTTACCCATGCTCATATTCTTGTGGTTCCAAAGGGGAACTAAGATTTGTGGTTTTTACTGATGCTAGTAGATTTGAATTGGGGGCCACTCTTATGCAAAAAGACCGAGTTGTTGCTTTTTCTTCGAGCCAGCTAAAACCAAATGAGGTTAAATATGCTACTCATGATTTGGAGCTTGTGGCTATTATTTTCGCCCTTAAGATTTAGCAACATTATTTATTAGGCGAGAGATTTGTGCTTTATACTGACCATAAGTCCTTGAAATATTTATTTTCCCATAAAGAGCTTAATATGCGTCAGCAGAGATGGCTCAAGTTCCTTGCATTATATGATACTAATATCCAGTATACTCTGGGCAAAGGGAATCAAGTGGCTGATGCACTTAGTTATAAGCAGTATGCGGTTGTTTCTATGATGTTGGTCGAATTGAATGACCTTGAGGTTTTATCTTCTTGTGAGATTAGAATTCATGATCCAGATTCTAGTTTTCTTTTTATTGTTATGTAGTTTAGAAGCTTATCATTCTCTTTTGGATTGCATTGTTAAAGCTCAAAAGCAAGATCTCGATTTTTTTTCTTATTCAGAGTTGTAGGGATGAGGGTGTAGTGGATGAAGTGAAGGAGTTCGAAGTGGATGCTTGTGGTTGTGTTCGGAGAAGAGGTAGGCTTGTGTCGCCTAATATTGGGAATCTCCGTAGAGACATTTTAAAGGATTCTCATCGCCCTAAACTTACCATCCACCCCGGTAGTAAGATGTATGAAGATATGAAGAAACTTTAATATTAGGAAGGGATGAAACGAGATGTGGCTAGTTTTGTTAAGAGTTGTATGACTTGTCAACTTGTTAAGGCATAGCATCAGAGACCCAGCGGTTTGTTGCAACCATTGGACATCCCAGTTTGGAAGTTGGATCAGGTAATGCAGACTTGAGAATTAAGTTCATATTCGAATTTCTTGTGTTAATCCAGTAGTGATCATATCTTGTCTTATCTTTTTCTTGTCAGGTATCCATGGATTTCATTGATAGTCTTCCTCGTTCTCGTTCTGGTCAGATAGCTTATAGGTGATTGTCGAGGCTTACAAAATCAACCCATTTTATTCCTGTCAGGTCCAATCGGACAACTCCTCAGGTGGCTAAGCTTTATGTCAAAGAAGTAGTTAGATTGCATGGTGTTCCTTGTTCCATAATCAATGACCGAGATCCAATATTTACTAGTGGATTCTGGAGGAATCTTCAGAAAGCTTTGGGTAAAAAGCTCAATCTTAGCACTGCTTATGACCCTAATTCCGACGGAAAAATGAAGTGGGTGAACCAAATTTTAGAGGATCTACTTCGTGCTAGTATTCTTGATTTCGGTGGGAGTTGGGAAGATCATATTTATCTTATTGAGTTTGCTTATAATAACAGCTTTCAGTCTAGCATCGGAATGGCACCTTTCGACGCATTTTACGGAAGGCCATGCCGATCACCATCTTACTGGCTTGAGATTAATGAGAAACTGTTTTTTAGGTCCCGGTTCTATTCCAAAAGCTTTTGAAAAGATTGATCTTATTCGACAAAGGATGAAAGAGGCACAGAGCGGCCAAAAATCCTATGCTAATAATAGAAGAAGATATTTGGAATTTTCTGTAGGAGACTTTGTTTTCATCCATGTTTCAACTTTGAAGGATGTTATGCATTTTAGTCGATCTGGGAAGTTAGCACCTCGCTACATTGGAACCTACCCAATCACTGAACGCACTGGCCCAGTTGCTTATCATATCTCTCTTCCAGCTCAGTTTTCTGGTATTCATGATGTCTTCCATGTATCTCAGTTTCGGAAATGCCTTAGAGATTCCAATTCTATCCTTGAGTCTAAAGTCCTTGAAGTGCTTGAGATCTCACCAGATTTGACTTATGAGAAGCATCATATTCGTGTTGTTGCTTCGAAGGTCAAACGCCTTCGAAATAAAGATGTTTCGCTTGTCAAAGTTCAATGGTCCTCTAATCCTAAGGATTACCCTTTGGAAACCAAAGAATTCATCGAGTGAATGCATCTTGGATTATTCTCTAGTGCTCATTAGTGGTGAGTCCTTCGTTTAAAATATCCCTTGTCAATTACATAATTATCCTTTGAAAGATGTATCGTTAGTGAGTTGTTATTGATTGTCCTCTATAGAGAATTACGGGGACGCAATTTTCGTAAGGGGGAGTTTGTAACATTCCTGGTTTAGGTTACTTGAAATTAAATTAAGAGAATACTTTAACTAAGTGATAATTAAATGATTAAGAGAATTAGAGATTTTTATTCTTAATTAAATTGGAGTTTGGGAAAAATATATATATGAAGTTCATGTAAATAATTTTCCAATAGAAATGGGTAATTGGAAATTTTAGTAATAATGAGAATAATTTCTATGTGATTAATTCTTTTATTTTATAATAAAAGAAAATGTGAAATTTTATTAATGAAATAAGGATTTGAGAACCATTTTATTTAATTGTAACTTAATGATTTATTTTATCACTAGTAAAATCATTGTAATGGATTTAATGTGAATTTATTAAAATTAAAGTATTTTTTATTCTTGTTTAAATGAAGGATTTACAACATAATGGATTGTTAGTTTTCCAATTATTTTAAAAAGTAAAAAAAGAATGGTTTTATAAATTGAGTTGTAAAATTATTTCATTGTTGAATTTAAAAATGAGAGGAATGAACAAATGTTAAGTTTATGAAAATGGATTGATTTATAGAACCAACTCCTATTTTAATAACAATGGTTTCATGAAGCATTTTTCTCTTGTAATTGGAAATAAAACACTAAATTCTTTTATGGGCTATTTTAATTCTAAGGCCAAATCTAATTTTATTTTAGCAAATAGAAGTGAGAAATACAACGTGTACTTGAGAAAAACAACATGCACGTTTGTTCCTTCTCTCATTTCATTTTTCTCACTTCAATTAGTATTCAAAGAATTTACAGTAAACTTTTATCATCCTCTTTCTCAAAGAAACCCTAGTTCTTCCCTAAATCAACCAAATAAAAAGTGAAATCACTAGTTTATAAAGAAAATAAACTCAGGTAATCTATGCTAACCATTTATACATCTTGTTGCTCCTTTATTTCGGTTTTATCTTAGCAATCGAACTTTTTACTTGGGTCTATTTCTAAGAATATTAGGAAGAGCAACTGTGAGGAATTGAGCAGATGTCTAGAGGCAGTAAATAACTTCTTTTCTTAATAATAAGGTGAGTAATCTCACAATTTCTAGCTATAATTCACTACATGTGGGTAAGTGATTATATGGTTGGAAAAAATAGTTGATTTTGATCACAGTTCTGTGTTTAATGGGTGGTTTGATTCTATAATATCGTTGTCCACTATTTTCATCAATGATATCTTTACCCAAATCGTTATAGATTGTTTGCATATGAATAAATGGGTACTGCATGCAAGTATGTAAATATTTTAAGTCATATTGTATCGATGGAATGTTCATCAGTTGCAGTTGGAAACGTGACCTGGAGCCTTACAGCTCTAGGAATTCGCGTTCAGTCGACTGAACTCTCTGTTCAGTCGACTGAACCAGCAAACCTGGAGCGTATAGCTCCATGTAGTCGGTTGAACTATGGTTCAGTCGACTGAACCGACTAAACTGAAGCATATAGCTCCTGGCAGTCGACTGAACCACTTGGTTCGGTCGATTGAACCTAAGTCTGAAGCCTTGCTGTTTCGAGTTTTTTTATGAATCCAATTGCTTCTGATTTTCAGTGATTTAATTAATATCGTAATGATATGGATTTTGTGATAAATTGATTTTGAATAAATTTATAATATATGTATATAAATATTTATAAAAAATTTCAAAGGTTTTCAAAAACGATTTTTAAAGTAGTTTGATTATATTTTAACTCAATTTCTAAATCCAATTTTTAATAAAACATTCTATACTATTTATATATATATACAGATAGAAATCTCATTTTATGGATTTTCAACTCTATTTTCCAAAACAAATATTTTAGAAAAAAAATTCCAGAACTAGTATATATATAAATTATTAATTCATTTGGATAAGGAATTCAATTAAACAATTTAGTAAAACAAGTGATATGGAACACTTGCGTTTACTTCGTCGGTTAATTATCGGACTTATTCGATTGAAACCCTATAGTTTCTTGAGTAGAGTTTACTAACTTGTAGTAAATATTCGAGTAAACAAGTACGGTATGGGACGTATGGACGTTATTCATTTACTTACTATTTGAAATTAGATAACACTTTCTAAGACAAGTTTAACGACTTGTCTTTTGTGTTTATCCATCTACTGGTAGACCGTGGGATTATGGACCTTTATGGACCACTATAGGATTATGGGTTTTATCCCCATCGTAGGATTTATGGTCTTTATGTACCATCTTGGGATTTTGGATTTTATATCCATCGTGGGAACTTATGGTTCTTCTGAACCATCGTGGGAAAACACGCGTGTTCAGTGAGTTTTCATAACTTGCCAATCTTGGATAATTTAGGCATCTCCCCCTTTGTGTTTTTGGATTTCTATTTTGGTTTCCGAATTTTTATGAAATTTGTGTTTCACCAAATATATCTTGGGATTTTCTTTTATAAGCTAATATTAGTGTTGGGATTTAGTGAATAAAATTTAAGAATGTTGATATTCTTTCGTGTTTAACTGTATGTGAATTTGTGTTCTTATTGCACTCATAGACCTATATCACTCTTATCTCACATTTACTTCAATTATAACTAGACTGACCCATTTATTATTTTTATATAATACTCGGGTCAGGCCGAGGTGTTTCAGGTATTTATGCATGATGACTCTAGTGTTGGACTAGCTTGGTGACATTTTGCATGCTATCGTAGTCTATTAGTATGTAGTCTATCATGTATTTGAGATAGAGACCATTTTATTGTATATATTCTTTTGGTTTGTCTATGTATCTCACATGTATATTGTTGTCCTCTTATGACCACTATTCTTTTGTCTACTCCATGTATTGTATATATATGTCTCCTTCATTTTCATGAGATATGTATATTATTCTATGATTTCGTGATCTATAATATTTTATATTGTTCTGAATTATATTAAGCCACCGTATTATTGTTTTGTGCATGGATCGATTACGTCGAATCCTCTCTTGGAAAATAAAATAGGAAATGTCCACTCAATTTGACATGTCGATACCCGCCCAAAGCAATACTATGGATGGTCGCATCTAACCAGCCTTATTCTCTACATTAACAAATGATATTACATTGTATTGTCCTTTGTTAATGAAGGTATAAACGTAGGGCGTCATAAAAGAAAGAGCAAATGACATTTATGTGGATATTAAGGAGACGATTAGATGGAAAAATATTAGCCTTCATTTAATCTTCCTTTATCTTGCATTCAAAACATCATAAACTTATATATATATATATATATCAAAATTATTCGGTTTATTAAATTAATTGAACAATTCAAAGTTGGTGAAGAGATTTGACTAAGTCTATAAAATAGAATCAAATTTAAAAACTATCATATTTAATTTTACTATGTAAATAATTTTAGAATCAAATTGGGAACTATAAAATATTTGAAGATATTTGAATATGCAAAATAAATATATATACATACATACATAGTTTTGTAAAAATAAAAGAGTAGTCGAAAAAAATTATTATTATTATTATAAAATACGTAAACTACTTAAAATACACAAGTTTGAATTTTATATATAGTTACAAAGTTAACAATATTATACACACACATATTAAATTACTTCAGCTAAGCAAAAAAATTCTTTTGATACAAAACTTTAATAGCAATATTTTCAACATGTAAAAGATTCAAATATATATATATGTATATATATATATATAGAACCAGGATCCACAGCCGTCCTTATTTAGCACCATCACCTAGCCTCTAATTTCAACCACATGTTTAAATTTAAATAATATGCCCATGTGACAGGAGAGAAAAAGACTAATTATTTAAATATAAACATGTGGTTGAAATCAATGGGATAGGCGATGGTGCTAAATATGGGGATTGTGGATCCTAGCTCATATATGTATACACACACACACGTTCAAATAGTTATAAGTGACAACATTTGCACATATAAAGTTATTGTAAAATTTAAGGGACCTAATTTATACTACCAAGATCTAATATAAATAATTAAAGCTAAGATTAGATAATTACCTTAAGAAGTAGCCTAAGAAAGAAACCTTGAATGTAGAAGTCTCCTAAATCCGACTGAATCATCTCCATAAATTGCAACGATGTAAAGAACCACCTTTTTATTTATTTTATTTGATACTTAAATTGTGTGTTTTTTTATCATTCATGAATTTTCAGCCATTAGAGGAGATGAGGAGAGCAAGTGAAAGGAATTTGATTTTTGTCAGAAAGAAATGAATCTCTATAGGAAATGAATTAGTGGACATGTTTTAATTGAAACAATGAAACTTTTCTCGTTCTTTTAATTAAAACTTTCCTAATTAATTCCCTAAATTCTCTCTCTCCCTCCACTCTTCTCTCTTCACATGGTAAAGCCAAGATTACTTGCTATCAAATGGTATAAGATTTCAATAATCTCTTCATGCTACTATCTTTTTTTAAACCCATTGTAAAAGTACACCGATATCGTATATCGATACATGCAAATATAACTTTTATATATGCGTTCAAACAATTACAAACAACTCCCAAACTTAAAATAAATCAAATAATCTCAAATATAAATTTATTTAATTAATTTATAATATTTTATAAATTAATTAAATCATGTGGTTTTTTAGAGAATTCATTATTACGGTTGTGCGACTCAAAGGTGTAAATTTAGTAAGCAGTTAACATCAAACAATTCAAATATTAATGTTCACATGTCTCCTGGGCTAATGGTATGACATTTTGGTTGAATTTATCTCTTACGCATCTTTTTGGCAAAATCCGATTTTACTATTTATTATAAGCGGTACCTGAAGGTAAAGATTATTTACACCAATTCTCTTCGTCAAAGCTATATCACATTAGGACGTACGGAATTTGGTTTTGGTTAAAATTCCAACATCGTCCATATTTAACTTTATAATTCAAAACTCAAAATTCTCAGTTCAACAATAATACTAATTATTAACCCTACTGTTCTGGCTAGAGACTTTGATTTCGAGTTGACTACATTTAACCGTGATACTAACCCCATATAACTATAGAGACGAATTCTCTATTGAATAGCGTTTATCTTTCAATGCTTTAACTCAGAACCAACTATAGTCATTCGATGGATGACATGCTATGATTTAACTATAATCAAAGTGGAGTGTCCACGTTGAAGTTCCATGGCTTTCTCAAGTCGAAGGAATTGTGTAGCATCGTCACTTCAAGATTGTCTATTTGACCTTGGTTATATTTGCCAACAGAGAACTCTCGAGTGAGTCATTCTATAGTTATCCAATAACTATCAGTACATAATACCATGGTCCCCCTAGTAGCTATGAGAAATACACTGCCCAACATTTGTAGACTGTTATGTACTCTAGTCTTAATGGATGAATCGATATCTTTTCTCGAAACATCTTGACTAGGAATATTTAAAACAATATGTTATTTTCTTTGTGATAAAATTCTCATGATTAAAACACTTTGTAATTACTATCACGTAACGTATCAATTAAGGATTTTCCATCTATATGCTTTAAATTGATAACTTAATTATTTATATCACTATATAACAAGTATATGATATAAGAGAAAACACCTTTTATTTTGAAAAAATTGGTCACAGAGTTAGATATATGTAACAAATTACATAATTTCTCTAAAGGCATACCCTTAACTCTATCAATCTCTCATTTTCAGTTGGGGTCAATTATAGAATTTTATTTAAACTTCATCGATCGGTTTTCTCAAAATCTAATCGGTTCGGTCCTTTAGTGAATGGGTATGTAATTTTGTTTTAATGATCTACCCTGTTAGTCAAATCTCTTCAATGTTGTTAAACTGCCTTTATCATGTGGAACAATTTGGAGTATGTCTCTCGACTACTAGTGATCTCTAGGTTCTTTTACAAACTGTATCGCGATAATGTCATCATATAACAATGTCAGAGGATTCTCAACATTTGAAATCACCTTTAGAACAGTTATATTTTATGCATCTATTTATATTTTTTACATTGTAATAGCCTTTGGTTGAATCAACCACTACTTATTGTTTGGAATGATTCCAACTTAAAGTTCTTAAGTTTGAATATGAATTTAGGATTGACGTATTATACTTGATATCACTAATGAAGTTTGAGGTTGTGCACTTCTTTATAAGGAGTTCATTGTTTCTATAAACAATCCTCTAGTATTTCGTAAATACTTGAGAACACTCAATATATATATAGCAATCTTAATTAAGATTTGATGCTTGTTCCATGTATCAAATACATAAGCAAAGTGTGATATTGTAGAATATTTTACACCTATTAATATTTTTTTCTTACAGACAAATGCTTCCTCTGCATTTGGACTAAAATTCAAATTATTTGATTTCTCGGTAAAAATACTTACTTAACTCTAATGTTTATCGAATAACACTTTCGTGTAATTTCTTGGATCATATCCAATACTCGGAAACTTGGTTATTACACCCACTGACTTCGAGACATTTTGATTGTTATATGTAATAGTCTATTCTAAATCATAATTTAGAATTTTTTGTTTCAACATATATGTTCCAAAATCAAAGTCATACGGAGCGATAATTTTTGTGAGTATAAATATAATTAACTATAGCACAATGAATGATGAATCTATTGCATTAGTTTTAACAATTAAAATTTACAATGTTATTCTTATCAAAATGGCTTATATTCCAATTACATCGATCTTATTCTTAAAGATACGTTTGCAATTAATGGATCATATCCTCTTGGGTACTAATATCAACATCATATTTTGATAACGTACTTGGAATTCATTCCGGATTTGTGCATTGTGCCACATAGTAGAGTGAATACTCTTAATGGCTTACTTAAGACCAAGAAAGCTCTTTTCCCAACATTACTAAAATTCATAATTTCTCTTTAATGTGTGAGGTTTATCATTAGAACTTCTAATGCATCGTGTCTATTTAGATTTGGTTAATTTCATTTCATCGCTCGTAATCAATTTCATCTTTGTACCGTATCCAAATCCATTTTACTACCAATAGTTTCTAAAAGAAATTCCTTCAGTACGAGGTTGGTATTTTTAAACGACAATTGCTTCTCAGTAAAATGGAACAGATATCCATAAACATTTTATGAATTACCTTACATTAATCTGATTTGACTTTAGTTTACAAAACTTATGTTCAAAATATAAATTGGTCATCCAATGAAAACTGTTCTCGACCTCTTTTTAGGGTGATTCATGCAAGATCCCTCACGTACAATAATTACGTGCAGTTTTTTGACTTGCACAGCCTATCAACTCCTTGGCCTAGGATATGTTGGGTTTTCTTATAAATTCTTATCTTGTATGGTTTTGTAAACCATTCTTTAGATGAAATTAATTTTAACCTTATGTACCACTCCTAAATACATGACCATACATAAAAAAATTAACTCAACTTCACTCACAATTAATACTTCGTTTAACAAAGTTCAGTTACTCCTTATCAATACATCATTATGTATCATATGGAAGAGTGACTTTTGAGATAGAATCTTTACTCATTTTTAGGTACATTCGAAACTCCTTCCAAAATACTCACATATTAGATCAAATCGAATCATGTTATTCTCTATTGGACATTCTTTTATTTACTTTTGTTTATATTCTTTGTACTCATAATTAACATATCACATGTGTATCATATACACATGTTCATGTCTGTGATAATTTATCGGTGAATATAACAAAGTGTGTGGAACCATTTTTAAACTTTTGATTGCATACATCTATATGTATCAATTCATAGAGTTTATCAACTCTTACGATGCTCCCACTAAATGGGTGCTTTACCCTTAATTATCCGAGATATAATTTACTAGTATTATTGATTCATAATCATATAATCATATATTATTTCTCAAAACTATGGCTTAGTCCATAATTCTAAAATAAGTTCAAATAAATTTAGATACTTCGGTATTACAATGCATCACAAATACCAGTATTATAGTTTTATTTTATAATGAATAGTCATAATAGTCATATTGAAATAAAACTATGTCTTTTTTAGTCAATATTGAAAATAACTATTATTTCATGAATAATATTTAGTACGTTTTAAAAAAAACAATTTTCGTAACTTGATGCGGCAAATAAATGTTATATGGTATGCCATCACTATTTCTGCCATTACTATAATAGTGTTAGAAATACAAAGCTCCGTTCAACCACTTAATATAGGCTATTTATTTCATTTACTATGACAGTCATGATTTTTTAGATCGAGTATATTAAATTCAAAGAAATAAATTTCATAGAAAATAATTTTCTATGCAAAATACATTTGTTATAGATATTATATTTCTTATTCCCAATTGAGTATCTATTATTATTTTACAATCATTTTCGATGTTTCCTTAACTATTCATTCTCTTTGTCCTAACCGTGCCTTAAGTTACATCTACCCTCGTACATTTGTTTGCCTTTCTAAATGGTTGAACCATTCAAAAGGAAGCCTTTACTATACGATCATAACGAACTCTTTACAGAAAAATGTATTAGTCATCCTTAACATTTAAGGATATCGAATAGGTTGCATTTTACGTAAACTAATCAAACTAACTTTTCGGTGATCGAATTCTTAGATTAATCTTGTAGCTCTTGGTCTAATATTACATTTAACATGACAAGATCATCATTGTAATCAATCATATTGGATACATGATCTCACATTATGGTTTACTTGCTTATTTTAACTGAAATGATTTTATCAAAGTTTCGTACATTATGAATTGCTACCGTTTACCATATAACATTTATATTGTAACATCCCATAAAATAAACAATAAATAGATTAAAAGAATTAATAAATAATTATTAAAGCTTAAAACTGGAATTTGAGTAAATGTCATAATTTGACCACGAAACTTGCATCATTATGTTCATGATGCTTTTCTCATCACCTTTCAAATATAAAGCTTCGCGATATTTGTTCAAATGAAGAAGTTACTAACGTTTGAATATTTCAGATTGGAAATAATTAAAAATAAAAAGTAAGGAAATAAATAATAATAAAGCGTCGACTTTAATTCGTGGACCATAGGTTGACCGTCGACTATAGCAAGTCAACCCCTAATGGTCGACCATTGCCTAGCACGGGTTGATCGATCGGTCTAGGGTCAACGTGTTCTGAACCTTGGCCTAATGGCTTGGATTTAATAAATATTAATCTAACGGATAAAGTTGATTCCAGCGTCTACAAATATAGGCATAGCCCATCACTTTTCTTCTCATATTTTATGAACAGAGCAGTAGAGTTCTGCCATTTTCCTTTCTGCGCTATTTCTAGAAATTATAAAAAGACTATGTTATATATATGTATATATATTAAAGAACGTCATAATAAAAGAGAAGGAGTGAATCAATTCTGTGAAAAAGGTAAACTCTATAATTATAAATCTTAATTCCACTTAATTTAAATTTCTTCTTAAATCTGTAATTCTAGTGGGTATGTATATACCTTTTTATACATATTTTTGGTTGGAAAGGAAAAAGGAGTCAATTAAAGGAATGAATTCAAATTTGAAGATTGGAAAAGCTAGGAAGGTGAGTAGAAAATTATATGATTTAAATATAACATTGAAATTTGTGTCGTTGAATTTTAGTTGTCTATTATACATATGCAAGACCCGCTGAATTATAGGCTTACAATGAATGTATTTAATTGAAACCTCGCCTACATATTCTGTAAGTTATGTAATTGTGTATACTAGTCCCTAAAAATTATAAAGTATGACGTTGATAAGATTGTGAAGCTTATTTTAGATTTATGTTAATTGGGTTGAAAATAGTTTAATATTCATTTGGAATGCCCTAATTTGATTAGGAATGTAAATTTCTATATTTTAATTTATTGAGAGTGTTGGTGTGCAATTTAGTTGTATCTAGTTTCGTATAAATTTCCATAGACTATTTAACCAATTGTATAAAAAGTGTGTCATTTGGAATAATAAGAAACATGTCTAAATAAAAGAGATATGTAAAGTACGAATGTCGTTCTCCATAGTTTGCATTGTCTATTTCAATAGAAATGAAAAATGACAGTCCCTCATAATTTCAAACAAAGCAAAAGTCTCACTTTTAGGTAGTTTATGGGAAGTTATAACGGTAATAAATTTCTTTTCAAAGAAGGATAGCTCCACTATATTAAAATATGGAAACGAATATTCTTTGTAGGATATACACATAAGTGTATATTATGAAATTCCTAAACAAAGAAATTAAAGAATTAAAATAGAAATAGAAATATATACACACACGTGCACGCGCACGTATAGCGTTTCTACTAATTAAAAATATAAATATACATAAGATAAAGGATAAAACATAATAAATAAATATACGTTGATTCTCATATAAATCACAACTAAAACATTTAATATTGATAATGTAATAAATCATAGGGTTAGGAGGTTGCAATGAAAAATTGATAATAACTCCAACATTAATCAATAATGATTGCAATATTAGTGGGTAATAAATGTGCAGTTAATAGAAAGTTACAGAAAGAAAATGAGGACATGGATGCATTTAATGGGATTAATTAAAAAATTGAACATGACATTTATGGAGAAAATGGGATGCATAATAAGTTAGATTTGAAATGAATGAATAAATGCCATTAATGATTGTCCAATTTGAATAACGATGACCATTTATAAAGGACAATTAGTTGGAAGTGAAGAAATAAATGACATTTAATTAGCGAAGAATAAAGAAAGTAAGCGTATAAGATAAGAATAAGTTCGTAGTAAGTAAACAAATGAATACTAATAAATGAACTTAAGAGGCATAATAATTTTCATAATGGAATTATATGATCTTAATAATACATTATGACGAGCGTGTATTAGTGGGTCTAGCCTAATATTTAGGTTAATTATAAATGACTTGGTTTAGTATGGGTTGGGATGCGATGTCAGTAGAGTTGCACAACGGAAGTCTGACTTTTACCTAAAGGCTACCAACAGTTGTGTATACTTACTACTAATGTGGACATCTCCAAATATAGGACTCATGGGGGGTGGGATATACGTTCGTGTATAGGTTTGGGAGGAAATATACCAGGGGTTCTCCTTGGATTTGAAGTATTAAATGGCTCGGTACCTTTAGGGACGTCGAGGGGTTTACTACTGGGATTAAGGTATTAAATGGCCGATGGTTTTGCCTCCTCCCTATTTAAGAAGACTTAAATAACCAACGATAGTGTCTAATTAGGAAATGTGGTCGGCTTCATTTCCAAACCAGAGATGTGAAGTAATTGGAGTAGGCATTTTCCTTGACTTATATTAGACAAGTCTAAACGAGATTTAGGCTGTGGGGGTCGACAGGCTATGTCAGTGTTGTTGATAAATCGGTATTTAGAAGTAGAACTGCATATAGGTTTTGACTACCAATGGTTTTGAGCGGTCGTTAGCAAAGACTTGGGTTACATCTTGACGAATTTCACTTCCTACTAGTGTAGAATCCGTATGGGGTACGCAAGGACCTCAACGTTTAATTAATTTTTTGTGCATCGGAGGTGGGATATTAATCCTTAGACAAGTCCTTAAAATGTGTTAGTAATATGGCTAATTAAACTATAAAGCCATATCTAGGGATCGTCGACCTCCGTAGCTAGGGTTGTTTGATTATCGATTACATTACGGAGGGCCCGCTTCGGGGTTGAGGTATTAAATAACTGTTAGGTATGCTTCCTTCCTATTAAAGATATATTAAGTGGCCAGGGTTTCTTTTTGGGCTGTAAAATGCTTACACACACACAGTTATACCTCTAAGAAGGTTGAATATATCACACATAAGTGGAATTAAATAAATAATCCCATGAATAGTAGATATAACACTTAAATAGAAATCAATCGGCATAAACTTGTGTTATGGATAAAGTATGTAATTTACCATTCACTAGAAGTTGTTATGACCCCCTCCTCAATACAACCCACAGGATAGAGTTAGAGGGACATGTTATTGGTGCAAGAGGGTAACAGTAGATTGAGAGGTCTTCTCATTCATTCTCAGCACCGACAAGGCAACTAGATATCAAAGGACTAGTACTGGTTTCAAGACAGTAGCCTTAGTTGGTATATATGTTTTATTATATTTTACTATTCCACTATAAGTTCGCTCTCTGATATACTTATGTTTAATATAGGCTACCAGCACCACCGATCTATACCTTAATGGACTTGGGTATTATCATCTCTATGTCTAGAGTATGCTTATCGATGTTGGTACCGGGAGTTGATGATATTTGGTACCACGTGGTTCATGTTTATGTTCGGGCATAGGCCTTTGTGTGTACCTTATAGTATATTTTATCTAGAGATATACGACGCTCAGAAGGTATTTTTTAATCCTTGTGCATAGAGCTCGGATCCGGCTCTACTGGAGAGATCTCCACAGAAAATCCAATATGAAAACATTCCTTATCGGATTTGATTGTACTCCTAATATGCTGTTGAATGTAATGAAAATAACCATTCCGGCTATGTTATATATTTATATTTTTCACCCTAGACATTATCTATTATATCACCTTATGTACTTATTAGATGGTGGTTCTTTTAAGGGGATAACCGCTATGGCATTTCACGCGGTCTCAAAGTACTATTATATGTTGATCACATATTTATTGAGTTTCTCATACCAGACTTATATCAGACGATTGGTTTTTGTTTTCCTTAAATTCCTCGCGTGCTCTTTTGAGTAGTCTGAGAAAGGCATGTTTTTCGTTGATGTTCTTTGGAGCTCGAGAAGACGAGATGGATGTTTCACTACTGTAGTATTCTTATTTCTATTGCATTACTATGCTGCACATATCAGCATTTGTGAGGACAAGCAGTTATAATTGTCTAGGCTGATGATAGTACTTAGGTTTTGTAACTTCGAGATTTCTGTATCGGAGTAACCCTTTGTAATGTTCGATTGATAATATATATTACTGTTGCGCTGGTGAGATTCTGATATTATGTTCCTTCTTACGTATTTTTCTTTTTATTTCACCCTAACAATTCGTCCTTCTGGCACTTGTATACTCAGCACGTGAATACGGTGGATGTATTAGTGTCGACATTCGAGAGCCGAGAGGGCGGGTCATTACAACTGGTATCAGAGCTGAAGGTTAATCGAGAACCTTGGCTTTGGTGGGGTATGACTCATTAAGAGATAGGGTAATGGAATGCCCT
The DNA here is from genome assembly GCA_030737815.1 of Allium fistulosum. Taxonomy (NCBI): domain Eukaryota; kingdom Viridiplantae; phylum Streptophyta; class Magnoliopsida; order Asparagales; family Amaryllidaceae; genus Allium; species Allium fistulosum. Next base: position 909,730,577 of record CM060903.1, read on the forward strand.
AGCATGAGTTTAGTGTATTATACATATGAGAGCTTATTTGTAATTGTTATAAACATATACTTTAATGGTAATTATAACTGCGAAAATTAAAGATCTTATATAAGGTAACTTATATAAGTGTGAATCATTAAAGTATAGTTTAATTAATGTAGGGGTTAATGATGTTTATCTATTACCCCTTATTAATTTATTTAGTTAAGCTCGACCAGTTTATGGGCATTAACTATCATTTGTTGATTGTTGATTTGTGCTCGACAAGTTTATAAATAGTTTTACCTTTTCACTACATGGGTTGGGTAGATAGTATTTGTAGATGCATTGAATTGAACTCCTTGTAAATTTAGTTTCACGGTTTGACTATAAGGCGTTAGGTGGCAATGTTGGTTTAAAAGTTGAATTTAGTAAAAGATGTTATTTTAATCTTTGACGGATAGGATATTTTGTAAATAAACATTTTTGAAAAGATTTTATAAAAGAAAGTAAAGTTTATATAAGTATGGTTTATAAAAAAGTAGGATTTATAAACAAAAAGGATTTAACTAATAATTTGAGAACTTAAATCTTGGTGTCTTTGAAAACATTTTTCAAGATTTTGGAGAAAACAGCAGTAGTATTATTTGAAAGTAAGTATTTGAGAAATTGGTTTATGAAATTGGGATCAAGATACTTAGTAATATTTACGAAGTATTTGATACCATTTTGAAATGATTTTGGTTAAGTCTGAAATACTGAACTCACTTCTATCGCTTAAAAATAATTCTGGCGATAACTTCAACATCATCGACGTTTATTTTTGGGTTTCTAAGTGGGGATGCTATAGGTTGATTTAATAAAATAGATTCTGATTTGATCCTGGAAGTATGATTTGTTATACAAACGATATATGTATGTATTATTATTTCAAAATGATTTGAAATAAAACCTAGTGTTTAGTTCTAAAGTTTTTCTTTAAAAGAAATTTGATATGAACTTTTTAATGTAAAAAAGTTCTATATCTAGGGTACCCGAGTGGTAATGGCATAGCCGGAATAAATGATTAAACATTTTCATGTTTTCACTTTTTGGGTAAAGTGTGTTTAATAAATTATTGAAATTTGTTAAGTTATTTTATGGACACATGTAGTTCATGCATTAAGATTGTATGGTATGTGCATCATAATATGATATGTCGTTTATTAGTATTCATTTGTTAAAATGGAATGGAATTTTCGACGATTTTGGACGTTGGAAACTTCCAAATCATTATTCAACTTGAAACTAAGTGTTTTGTGAAGATATAAAGATGAGTTTTTATAACACTTGAATTTAGAAGGCAGTAAGTTAAAACAAGTTTAATTTGTTGAGCATACTTGTTAAGTAAAATGAATTTGATGTTTTGTATATACTCTTAGAATACAGTGGAGTATTATATAAGTATGAACTTAAGTTATATAATGTTTATAAACTTGAAGTTATGTTTTATGAAATGATTCATAAATGATTTTAGTATTGAGATATATTTGGACATAAGAATGTGATAAAATATATTGGTGTAGTTAAGGAACCAATAGGATAAATACGTAAGTTGTAAGTAGATCATTTTATTTGCATGTTTGTTCTTGATCCAATATTCGAGTACATGATTTCGAGGTAGTTTTCACCGGTCCAAACAAGGATTTTTCAGTAGATTCTTGACGGCAAATACTTGATACAGATTCTTGATATGAAACCTAAAGTTTTCTATCATAGCATATGGCTATGTAAGAAGAACGAGGGTTCCTAATTAAGGAACTTGATCGGAGTCTGCACTAGAGAGGTCAAGTGAACTATACTGGTTGGAAAGTGAAATTTATGTGGTCAAGCAAGTGGTCAAAATTGATATTGCATACGGATGACCATGTGCATCGTATAGGCTTTAGTATTTTCATACTATGTTTGATTGGCTTATGGAAAGTTTAGGCGATGACTCTTCGATTTGTTATGAGGTAGCATGAATTGTCGACTAAGTAATTACCTGAGGCTGTTGAGTGTACGGTAGGTCGTTTATCATCCTTATGCGATAAGGGGATTTTGAACTTGAGCAAACCATGAGTTTTGTTTGCTAAGTGATTTTGAATACTGTTGAGTATTGCTAGGTGATCGTTTCTTTGGTTGCTCGTGTTGGAATTTCAAGGATGAAATATTCTAAGTGGGGAGAATGTAACGACCTGGAATTTCAGACACTTCGTATTTAAAAATCAGGATTATTTAAATATTTGAATCTTGGATTAATGTTATTAAAATGATTTAATAAGCTTTTTAACCCTATTAAGTAATGATGGTAAACTTATTTTGGAAAAATGTTTATAAAAATAAATACTTTGAAAAAATATCAATAATATGACGGAAAATCATTATCGATAAACAGCATTTTAACTATCAGAAGTTGTTCATATTTTTTTTACATACACTTATTTGCTTATAAATTAAAGAATATAAAATATATTTTTTGCCATTTATGGAATAAACTTTTTGGATGATGTCATGGGTGATTTCATCAAAGATATTTAGGAAATGACCTTTTATGGTAATACTTAACTTTTAAGTAAAAGAAGAGAGGTGTAAAGTTAACATGTGAAAAGGAGACTCCTTTATAACCTTTCATGGAAGATAAGAGGTGGTTATGACCTCTTCTAAAACCCTATATAAGAAGAGGCATACCCTTAAGAATAAATTACTAATTCACTAAGCTTGAGATGAAGTATGAGAATTAAAAATGGTGGAAGTGCTTAAGCACTAATCAACTAATTATTCTCTAACCTTTCAAGTCTTAACCAAATTATCTTCAATCTCTTTTAAACTTTTGCGTTAGGCCTAAAACATCATGGGAACCATGATTAGCAAGTAAAAAGGTGAGAGAAGGTGAGAGGAAGAGAAGGGATCTAAGGAGGGGCCATGAGCAATGAGAGGAGGAGAATATGTTACAACTATGAGAAAAAACGAATCAGATAACAGATATTCTCCGTTGTCTGAATAAATACCTATCTGTCGTCTATTTCTGTGCCGTCTCATTACATATCAGACCACAGATATGTCCCATCGTCTTATAATAACTAACATCACATAAAAACAAAGTCGTGTGTTGTCCGATGTGTTGTTCTTGTTTTACAAATAGTATAGATGAATATTATATGTTGTCTGAAAGTTAATAAAATAACAGTTTTATGATGTTATAGTATCATTTCTAGAATTTTCTATATATGCATACCAATTACAATTATATTATATATTTGAAGAATGAAATAAATGAATCGTAATTTTATTTAAACAAATATTTTATTTCAAACTAAATTCACATATAAAACAACTTTCACTATACTTATACTTTCAAATACACTACAACTTTCACTATCAGTCTCATATATACAAATTTTCACTACACTCTCACATATAACTTTTTCTACTAGCACTCACTCACACTCAGTCGAGTTTATTTTTGATGTTAATCTTGATTTGCTTGCTCCGGCTTGTGTCCAGCCATCTCCTATATCTGTTAAATAAAAAACTCAGCAGTAAAATGACAAAGGAAACAAACCTAAATTGCAAAAATAAAATTGAATTTGAATAATTGCCTCAGTTTATGGGTTTGTTTTCTCTTCATGGTTTAGACAGGGACAAATATATATATATATATATATGCATGGATAGCTTATGATATGCACAATGTATCACTATTAATATCACAAGGCCGGGCATCGATTAAATCTCACGGACTATTGCAAAGGTCAAGCCCGAAGGCTCAACACATTGCAAATGTGCACAAGGTCAAGCCCAAGCCTCATCGGGCTCAACTTAGGTGCACAAGGAAATGCAACTCAAACCAGAAAATCAAACTCAGATGCACACTCAGGTGCTCCAACCAGAATATACAAGTGCAGCCAGGAAAATGTACACTCAAGCCTGAGTTACCAGGGATCGGAAAACTGAGTTCAATATGATCCAAGCAGCAAAACAAAGACAAGAAGCACAACAACAAGAGTAAAAACCATTTCAAAAAATGCAAGACATGCACAAAGCTGCATGTACATTTGCAGATCTCAACACTAACAACACAAAGGTCAAGAATGGATACACAGTAAAAAGCTACAAGGGTAAAGTGCACCAGAACAAGTACATGTGAATATACAGACTCAAGGCACATTCAGATGAAAAACAATATGAGTTTTAGCCAACAATGCACCGGTACAAGCACAAGCAAACCAATCAACAAGCTTCAAAGCTCAAGTAATATACATATATACACATATGTATATACATGTATATATGTACATACTCAAGGTTCAGGTCATTCAGGTATCAATTTCAGGCCATTCAAGGTTTAGGGAAGGCAAGGAAACAAGGGAATTAGGAACCAAAGCAATAAAAAAATTGCATTAAACAAATAAGTATAGTGTACATATACAAGTATAAACCAAAACCAAAACCAAAACCAAATCCAGAGACAACAAAACTAAAACTCACAAGATCGAATGTATATGGCAAACCAAACCAAGATACCAAAGTACACAAACAAGTCCAGACAAGGGAAGAGCAAAGTTCGGGTTCAAGTGGTACTTCGGACTCAGGAATGGTCATAGTAAGTTCAACCAAAGCTAGGAGTGTGGTGCATGAGTGTACAAGGCACAACAAGATTAACTTGACAAGACTACATACAAGCAGAGTTTAGGTGAAAAATCATAGCATTGATACAAGTAGTACAAGAAAGTGACTACACAATAACAAGGCAACAAGCCAGTGCAAAGCAAACGGCAAGGAACACAGTACACAACTATTGTCAGCAACAACAAAATGCAACAGTATAACACACATACCAGTACGTATATGTGAGCAACACACATATACACATACAAGGGTTTCAACACACATGCATATTCAGTTCAAAACAGAATGCCAAACCATGGAGCATCAAAAGGGAGAAACTTCATACTATCTCACATATATACATATACACATGTATATGTATATACATGAAAAGCTTGAAAGATGCTCCAACCAGCAAAACACCAGGCATGGCTCCCAAACGAGCAGCATATGAAACACAAAGGTAAAGTATACGAGTGGACCAGAACAAGTAAGGTCGACATATACACAAGAACATCTCAGCAAACTCAAGACCAGAGATACAAGGGTACACAAATAGAACAGTGAACATAAGTGCAGTGATTAAGGTTCACACAAAATTATATATACATGTGAATGTATGTATATACATGGGAAACCAAAACTCAAAGGCACTGGAGTGCGCACACACAAAAAACAGTTCAGGTATCAACAAAGCAACAACAATGAAGTGAGCAACACACATATACACATATGTATATACATGTTTATATGCATTACATGTTCAGAGATGATTAACTGGCAGTTCAACTATAACAACAATAGGTAGTGCTATGGACCTACAATTCAACACAAGACTTAAGCAACTGGACACATATACAACAAATATATACAACAAGACATATATGAAAAATAATCAAAACATTTCAGTTTAGAGATTCAGCTATGAACAAGTCAAGTTTCAACAGACCCCAATGATATACATCTTACTAGTTTGAAAAAATTTCATATTCATCCATTAAAACAAGGTAGTGCCACAAACATTAACATATATATACATACATATGTGTATAATGTATATACATGTATACATATGTTCAGGACAAACAAGGGACAATGCAAATGCAATAACGAGAAACAATTCAAATCAAAACAACTAAAACAACTCAACACTTAAGGACTCAAGTTCATGATAAACACTTTAAGGCAAATGTAATTCTACAAACTAAAACAACTCAAGGCATATGTATACACAAATTCAAACATATTGCAACAATTTTGAACATCAAACAATTGAAATTCTTAAACTAAAAATATAGGGAATCAAACCCTATAAATAATACTCAATTCATCATCGGCATATAATCAAAGTTGAAAACAATACAAAATTAAAAGAGACATAAATCATACCGAGCAATTAACCAATAATTCTCAACAAGTGATAGCAACCGCAATCACTACAAATCGACAGTCATGCATCCACATGACATTGCAAGAGCACCAGATTCAAACGAGCCAGCAATAAAATCTGAACAAAGAAATACACTCACCGATCAATTAAACAAGCATCGTGATTTTTCTTCGTTCATAGATAAATAATTTAAGGCAAAAGAAGGATTTTGGGGCAAAATTGATATGCATAATAAGGAGAGAATTGAAGGATGAAGGAGGCGTAATAAGGAGAGAACCTTAGATCTAGACAAGAAGGGAAGGAATGATTTGAGAACGAATGCCATTTTTTTCTCTGGAAACGAAAGAAGAGGGGAAAATAATTAATAGAATGCGGCCAGAAAATAATCTAGGCAAAAGCGAGAGGGAAACCAAAATTTTGGTAAGGAGCCAAAATAAAAAAATTCATAATTTTAATCAAACAACAAATAAAATGTTGTCTGAATGACAAGGATGAAATCTCAATAGCACAAAGATTTCGTGGGCTATGAAAAACAACATATGGTTTTTTCATGTGTTGTGTGAAATGGTGGTAAATATTGGGATAACAGCAAATCTACCTTATGTTGTGTGATCGCCGTTGTCTGATTCACTTTGTGGCATAGTGTACTTTGGTGGAAGTGCTAATGATTAGATCTTTAGGCTTATGGTGATAGAAGGAGGTGGTTCTTTGTTCTTGTGGCTTTATGCTTGGATTTGGTATGGCTCTAAGTGAGTTATCTCACTATCTTGTAAGTATATGTTATGTGTGTGTGTGTGTGTGTTGTGTGCAAAGTATAATAGTTAAAGTGACATTAACTAAGTAAAGTTATAAACTTTGGACCCCTCTTGCTTTTGAAAGAAAATAATAACTTTATATTGTATAACATCTCTTCCATTACCATCTTAAACATGTGGCATGGCCTTGACTTGATGTTTAAATGGTTGTTTAACTTGTGTGTTAAATCGAAGTAAGTTTGAAAGTGTTTGAAGCGAGAATAGTCGTTATAAGTGCACTTCTAAATCCCTTGTTTTCGGGAATTTTTATAAATAAATGGAAAGATATTCTTATAGGCTTCTTTCCATGGTTTTTAATTACCCTAATGGTAGTGCTTACAATAAAAATTTCAAGTCACAAAGATATGCTTTTCAATGTTGTTTTCAACAAGGACTTTTAACAGCATTTATAAATGCCGTAGTAAGCCGCTTATGGTTTTAAGTGTTTAAAAATGGTATTTAAATTTGGTATTTTTCTCTAACCTTTTTAGATATGTTTTCAAACATGTTTTTAAGTATATTAAAGTTAGTCTGAAGTTTAAATATATAAATTTCGGAAAAGTAAAGAAGAGGTTTAACATTAAAAATCAACGAGGTAGACTTCTCTATTTCTAAGAGTTAAGATTGATGTCGGTAAGGACAGAGCAATAGAGCTCTAAACTACTGGGCTTCCCTCTTGAACGAGGGATGATTAAGTTGGAATGTCGAAAATGTGTTAATCTTATTGTTTACTTACTTGTTTAAAAGGTAATTAACTTTGCTTAACGCTAAAAGGCGACGGAGTAGGCTTATCTATTTGTGAGAGTTAAGATTGATGTCTAGTAGGGATGGAGCAATAGAGCTCTAGCCTATTGGGCTTCCCTCTTGAATGAGGAATAATTAAGTCGGGAATATCAAAAATGGGTTAATCATGTTGGTTGTTACATGTTTATGGAAATCATTAATACTATACTTAATACTAAAAGCCGACGAGTATGCTTGTTTATTTGTGAGATTCAAAAATGAAGTGTTTAGGCAAGGCTTTAATGCAACCAGTGCTCTAACTTACCTGGCTTCACTCTTGGGTGAGGAATAGAATAAGTTGAAATGTCGGAAACGTGTTAAGTATACAAACATTGATTTGTATAAGCAATTGTTTTGACTAGATAATCGATTAGTCAACTATCGAACTTAACATATTATTAACTTAGATCTTTAAAAGGAATGTTTTAAAGATAACACAAGTATGGAATGGTTTTAGGTTTGTTGTGAGAATGTGCTAATTACATTTGTCTTTAACCCTTTTTGATTAAACTTATGAGTGTAAATAGATCTTTATAAATATGTTTTAAAGATAAGTATAAGTGAAATGGTTTTGGGTCTGTAGTGACAATGTTTTAAGTAACATTAGTCTTAAACCTTTTGAATGGATTAGCGAAAGTACTTAGATCCTTAAAATGGATATTTTAAAGGAAATTATAAGTATGGAATCTTTTGGAAAGGGTAGAAACGGTAAAGTTTTAAAGTAAGAAATCTTGTTAATGATTTATGAATATACTTATACCATTTGAGATAAGTATATGAATACTTTTTGAAGTATTGAAAAGAGTACAAATGAATAGTATAAATTGATAAACAATGTTTTATTAGATAAAAAAAGTTTTACTAGTAAAAAAATGTTTTAATTAATAAAAAAAGGGATTAGAAGTCGCTCATGTGACTTGATCGTGCTTTGTATAACTTGGTCGTGCCTTGTATGTTTACTCGTTAATGTAAAACATTTAGTTGTACACTTAGCACTAAAAGCCGATGAAGTAGGCTTGTCTATCTGTGGGAATTAAGACTGATGTTCGTGTAGGGATGTGAGCAATAGAGTTCTAACCTATCGACTTCACTCTTGATCGAGGGATGGTGTTAAATGAAAATATTGAAAACATGACAAGTATACAAGACTTGGTTTCCATATGCAATCGCTCTCATTATCATTGAAAGACTAAGTTTGTCGATTCAGTCTTAAAGAGACCGGGATCGGTAAATGTTTTACTTATTGAAAATCACTTCAAGACTAAGATACGTGTTCTACCTCTTGGAAGTGCATTTATTCAAGATGCTGGAATCAATGTGTCATTTTGAGATCTGTCCGAGATGTGAGAATCCAATTGGAGATTCATGTTCTGTTCGAGTGATGAAGACTCGTGTGAAAGATGCCGCATGTGACCTCGACATCGAAAATGGCTAAAGACAGAGTATGATGCACTATTTGAGGTTTTGCAGTCCCATGACAAGGTATTATCAACTCTTAATCTAGAGTATGCTTATCAATGTTGGTACCGGGAGTTGATGATATTTGGTACCACATGGTTCATGTTTATGTTCGGGCGTGGGCCTTTGTGTTTACCTTATGGTATATTTGATCTAGAGATATACGATGCTCAGATTGTATTTTCTGGTCCTTGTTCATAGAGTTCAAATCTGGCTCCACCAGAGAGATCTCCACGGAAAACCTAATATGGGAACGTTCCTTATCGGATTTGATTATACTCCTAATATGATGTTGAATGCAACCATTCTGGCTATGTTATATATTTATATTCTTCACCATAGACATTACCTATTATATCACTTTATGTACTTATTAGATGGCGGTTCATTTGAGGGGATAACCGCTATGATATTCTATGCGGTCTCAAAAGTACCGTTATATTTTGATCACATATTTCTTGAGTTTCTTATACTAGACTTATGTCGACACTTGGTTTTTGTTTTTCCTAAATTCCTCGTGTGCTCTTTCAAGCAGTTTAAGAGAGGCATGATTTTCGTTGATGTTCTTTGGAGCTGGAGAAGACAAGTCAGATGTTTAACCTACCATAGTATTCATATTTCCGCTACATTACTATATTATACATATCAGCATTTGTGAGGACAGCTAGTTATAACTATCCAGGCCGATGATAGTACTTAGGTTTTGTAACCCCGAGATTTATGTATCGGAGTAACCCATTGTACTGTTCATTTGATATTATATATTACCGTTCCGCTAGTGAGATTCTAATATTATGTTCCTTCTACCTTGTTCAGTTTCCTTTTGTTTTTATTCACCCTAACAATTCGTCCTTTCAGCACTTGGATGCTCAACACGTGAATACCGTGGATGTATTAGTGTCGACATTCGGAGGTCGAGAGGGCAGGTTGTTACAGCTACCTTGCAATAACCAAACCATTTCATAGGAAATCTTCTAATATTATAATAATGCCTAGGTTTAAAATAAATATTGAATCATAGACGAAATTATTACATTAATTAAATTCCAGCATAGTAGGTATACAAATAAGTCCGAAAGGCACTTATTAGAGAATGGATTCCATGCAATGACAAGGCATTAGGGTACCGCCTGCCATAGTACACCTCTAGAAAAATATACTGAGGGCCTCACATGGACCCCCCCCCCCCCCGCCAATACAAGACCAACCTACACTTTACTAGATAGTACTGAATATTTCATAACTCGGGTTGCTTTGCAACCTTTTCCCAAGAGCTCTAATGCACGACCAAATCCATAAATATATATATCTAGAAGGGTGATGACAATTGTAACAACCCGCATATTTTACGATTGTATATTTTAAATGTTTTATTTAAATATAGAATCGTTAATCGGATTAAAGTCCGAAAAGCTACTTTTTATAAACAGTCGAACTAGGACTCGAGACCACCTCCATTGAGTCCAAAATGGCATTTACAACTTTTTTGAGTATAAGCTTCGATATTTTTGGAGTAAGTTGAATTTTGCTATTTTCTGTTGGGCTTTGGATTTGGGTTTCACCCCAACTCACTCTATAACCTAGTTCAGCCCCTCTCCTCTCCTCTTCACTACATTTCTATTTTCTTAAACACTCAAGCAACTGAAAATGGGGAGAGGAATGGGAAATTAAAATTCAAAACCCTAGTTCCTCTTGCAAACTCAAATTCTTGCTCCAAATTCAAAGAGAAGCTAGGGTAAGCATCTCCATCTTCTTCTCCAACTCATTCTCTCTTTCAATTTCAGAAATTTCCTAAACCTAACTTAGGAAATATTCTTCTTTTGAGCTTAGATTCAAGCTTCTAGAGTTGAAGTTGAAGTGTAGTTGATCTTCCTTTGCTCTCAAGCTTCTCCTCCATCGTTTTTGGGTTTAAAGGTGAGATTTTTATCTCACATCTATGTCTATATCTATCTTTGTTGTTAGGTATGAATTCCTAACATCTATTCATGATCATTTGCTTTTGATTTGAATTGATATGGTTGATTTACCAATTTTTGAATTTGCAGTCCAAGCTTTGTTAAAATCCCACAATGGATGTTTGGATATGTTGTTTGGGGTGTATCGAAGAGCTTATAAGGCCGAGTTGTCGTTTGGCGTAAATCCTTAGTCGTCGTTGCTTGCTCGATCGCTCCGAATTGATTTGGCCATTATGGCCTAGGCAAATTGTTGCCTTTACCAGGTGTTCAGACGTCTGGATACCAATGCCAGACGTCTGGTTTTGCCTCTTGGAGAAAATAATACACGGCAGAAAAATAAAAAAGGCAGTGACTAATTTCAAACGTCTGAATTATCTTTCCAGACGTCTGAAAGGATGTCAGACGTCTGATTTGTGATTTCAGACGTCTGGATGGTTTTCTGGAATATTTCCAGAAACCAAATCCAAACGTCTGGAATAACCCCTCAGACGTCTGGAAATTCCAAGTTTTTACTATTTGCCTAATTTTGAGTAAAATTCCAATGTTAATCGATTTTTGTCAATCCGATTAGTTGTTATCGCTATTATCGTCTTTGATGACTTCTTTTTTGGGATTTTTGGGAATATCCATTTGATGGATTTGATATCGATTTCTATGGTTTTGATTCACGTTTTCGAATGTGAATCTTTGGTGATAGATTATTTCTACAATCATTTTTGTGATTTGTCACTTTCAAATACAAAGGTTTCTATACTAGTAGTAAATATTCAAACTCTTTCATCAAAACGATTTCGACACTATTTTAAATATAAAGCTCTCTTTTAAAACCGTTTTCCAATCTATTAGTATATACAAACCTTTACCTCATTCGTATGAGAAATCTAATTAAACGACTTAATAAAACAAGTGGTATGAAATGCTTGTGTTTACTTTGTCGGTTAATTCTTGGACTTGTTCGATTGAACTCTTGTGAAAACTTTCGAGTGGAAATCTACAATCTGTTCGTAAATATTTGAGTTAAGCAGGTGGTTATGGGACATGAAGCTAAAATCTTATATTTACTAGCTTAGTGTAATTGACACTTCTTGATGATCGATGATGATCACTTTGTGATTTAGACTAGCAATGTGCGATGTCTCTTTGTCTGCGAGGGAGACTAAACCCCGTTTCTGTGGAGCTTCGGCTCAAAATTGGTGGGGTAGCGACCCATGGTCTTCGGGCCGTTTTGTGGAGCCTCGGCTCAAAATTAATGGTTAGCAACCATGGAATAGCGTTCCGTTTTGTGATACACGTGTTGGTGAGTTTTCATGCTCCCGTTTTGTGATAGGCCTCCCCCCGTTTTTGTGATTTCTGGATTTCTATTGATGATTTCTAGAATTTGTGTTTCACCAATTTTCGTGATTTCATTGATAAGATTTATCAATATTTGTGCATTGGTGAATTTGTGTTTCTCCAACTTTTACTATTGGCATTGAGATGTTTGCCAACATTTGTGACTTGGCAAATAAAAATAAAGAATATGATATTCATTTTTCTTTGATCTTTGAGAAGATTCTTGTGATATTGAATGATTAATGGTTGAATTTCAAATATATATTATCTCAGTATGGCATTATTGTTATCACATGTTTTTGTCATACCTCTTACTCTATCTCATTTTGCCTGATATTTATAGCTAGACTGATCCGTTTATTATTTTCTTATTAAATAATACTCGGGTCAGACCGAGATGTTTTAGGTGCTTCTGCTTGACTCCTTATGGGATCCTCATTATCTGACTTTTGTCTAACTACATTAGATTTGTAGTTTTTGTTGTTATACATTTGAGATAGAGACTTCATGATGTATACTTATTCTTTTGTCTAGCACTTGTATCTATTCTTTTGTGATGTTGTGGATCTTGTTTGTAACGACTCGAATTTTCACGTTCGAAAATCGACATCCGTACTTCACCTTGTACTAGAATGCCGTAGATTCAACCATTCAAATCCGATTCGCCGGAGCTTATAACACCATTAAGTATAACAACACAGCGGAAAAAGAATATATCAATTACATAACATTGATACAATGACAGGTACAACAGAATGATACAACAGATATCAATATACATCAGAGATATGATACAAGATATAGCAGCGGAAAGAAAATAGATAACACCAGCAGCGGATAGAATGTCTCCAATAGAATGCTCCAAGATAAGCAGCGTCGGTCCATGAACTCCAAGAACTGAACCAGCTCCAGACAATCTACTAAACCTGATATCTGAGAAAACCCAACTCTAGACTGCCCGTGTGGAAAATGGTGGGCACCCAGAGTTTAGGAAGGGAACAATAAACTCCGAGTCAGTCATGGGACTGGTGTGAGCAACAAAAACAGTTTATCTTTAAACAAACACAAAAGGCTTTTAAACATTGAAATCCGCAATGCTTTTCGAAAATGAAACTACCATAAGGCCTCCCGCCACACACACAATGCAATCGCAGAATTGGAGGAGATTTCTCCTTATGATAGTCAAACATGCTTACTACGCAAAATCATTCGATATTATTATCATTAGTGCATAGTGTGAAAATCCTTTCGAAAATACAATATAAATCTTAGCCAGCATAAAACCATTGTTGTATGCCTACTATAGCTACTACGTTCAATAGCAGGTTACCGCCACATCCCATAGCAGGTAATACAACTAAAACCGTACAGGGTTCGTATTGTTTCTTTGGATTTCCAACAAATGATCAGGCTAAGGAACTTCCTTACCGAAATAGAAACGCCTCTGGAAAGACGCCCCGGATCCTAATCGGATCTCTGCAAACAAAAGGCCGACGCTACCTCATGCTGTACAGCTGTAACTAGGTAACTAACACACTGACGCTACCTCACGCTGTACAGTTGTAACTAGGTAACTAACACACGAGCTATGTCATCCCCCGGTCGTTACCGACCTTTATCCGAGGATCCTCAATCGCAAAGCAACAGCCACAAAGTATAATCAACATAGGTAAAATATATGGGCTCCATACCATGATATCACCTTTCATCCAGAAGGAAATGACATACCCTAGGGGCGCTACCCCTACAAACCTTTGCCGCAACATTCCTGTTTCGACCATTTCCGGGTTGTGAGGCTCGACGAAGTCTCATCCACAAAGCTATGCTTTTTCACAAAGCCATGCTTTTTCACAAAGCCACGCTTTTTCACAAAGCAACGCTTCGATCAACAAATGATCAGCAGCACTTCGTATGCCACATTACCAAATTGGGAATGTATCACTAGTAACCATCAACTACATAACCTCTGAGCTCGTACGTCTCAGAGAAGGGTGTTAAGCTAAGAGAATAAATTCTCCGCCACCAACAGAAATGTATTTGATAGAAACCAGCTTTACATCTCAAAGTGTAACGTCAGACACACATCCATACAAGTCTGTTCCGGGTTTGAACAGAACCGAAGGCACTTCCGAAAAGCCCTTGCAAATCCGGGTATTCACAATCCCGATCGGACTTCCCATCACTTAGGAAATCTCTATATCGTAGCTACTCAGTGCAGAGATAATCGATAGGTCATCCTATCGCTCTCGCAAATACCCGGTCTTCACCACCGGTCTTCAAATGCGATCCATATCGTCGTATCACTATTCGGAATGGGATATATGACACAAAGGTCCTCTCCCGGCTAAACCGAATAACGAGCGCAATTAAAAATCATATGGATACTGGGGTCTCAGTTAAATCACAACTTAAAGCTTAAAACTTTTCATTCGAATGGTTAAACCAAATTACCATTTCCAATCTTTTAAATAAAAAGATTCATTTCAAAAACCTTCAATGGTTTAAACAATTTCCACACTTTTAATCTTTTTAAACAAAAAGATTCAATTCACAAGGTTTACCCCATTCACAAAGATTCATTCATGGATTTCAAAACAATTTCCATTTTAATAGATTTACTCGTTAAATCTTTAAATCAAGATTTAACTTATAGCTTTCAAAACTCGTTTCCAAAGATTCATTCATAGTCTTCCAAAACAATTCTTTTTCAAGTTAGATTAACTCATCCGGTCTTTGAAATAAAGACTCATTTCATAGTTTTCAAAACATTTCAATTCCATTTCAAACTTGAAACCGTTCAACACAAATTGGAAGTTCATTACTTATGCGAAAGCTTTTACTATTTGAAAACAAATAGTTTCGTTTCATAAAAATCCAGTTATATTTACACGAGTTAAAACCCTTGAATAAAAATTCAAATTTCCAAATCAATACCTTTAAAATGGTTTAACCCAATATAACCTCTACAGCATCTTTAATCTCTAGTTTCAAATCATAGGATTCAATTTCAAACTTGAATTCAAATTTAAATCAAATTATTTAAATTTTCAAAACCCGATTAAGTTATTCAAAATAACTTTATCTTTGAAATTCCATTTCAAAAGCTTGTCACTTTAAACTCAAATTTCCAATTTCAAAATCAATTGAAATTAAAATTTCAATTTCAAAACATTGAATTTACATCATCTGTGACTTAACCGATTTCCACGTGAAATCCATATTTGTGTGTGTAAAGGTGTAGTCCAGGGGTTTTACACAATAGTGCAACATCAATCATCACAGATATATCGATAAGCGGTATAATCGATAACGCTTATCTTCATTCATAGATTCATAGATAAAATAAATTTATCAGTCACAAAGATTCATCAATACAATTCGATGTGGGTTTCGGATAACCAACTAGAATCCGACTCCCTGTCGCATCGAAATTCAAATGTCGTTTACGGGTCAAGGGGTTGCATATTCACATAGTAATATATCACAGAAACAGAAATCAAAGATATATATCATAGATAAATAAATTACAGATCACAATACAAATCAGGATGTATCACAAAACATCATATATCAGGGATATCAAACAATTCAACATTCAATAGAATTCAAACATTCATAAGTAAGGTCAGTTAATTGTTTGATTAATTCAAATCAGATTAATAAATTACTAATCCTCGTTAATTATTATTAATTAATTACACATCATTCTGATTAATAATCCTTTAATCATTTATTAATTAACCATTAATAATAAATTTAAAATTAATTAACCCCTTAATAATTCATTAATAAATAAATCAACCCTTAATTAATTACCATTTAATTAATTATTCTCAATTATTACAATAAGTGATTATCTTTAACTACTTATCACATTTTGATTTCATCGAGTAATTTTACATAAACCCCTTAATAAATATAAGTTTTAAAACATTTGAATTAAACTTAATTAACTTTAGAAATATTTTTATTTCAAAACCTCTAATTTAAACCTTCTAAAACTTAATCTATTCACATACTAAGTTTTCAGACAATCTTGAATTTATTAATTAAACTTTGATTTAAATCTGAGATTAGATTTTAAAGTTTTAAAACAGAAAACAGGTTTTTACCTGTCCCGGTTTTCGACCCGAGCCAGAAACGAAAATCCCCGCGTTCAACTTCGAGTTTCGCACTTCCCAGATCCTTCGAGTAAACCCATAGCCTACTTCGATTCAAACTCGAGAAAAAACTACGCCTCCCCTACTCACACTTCTCGCTGATACGAAGGTCACCGTGTGCACGTGCACAGCACCACCGGTCGCCTCCGGTCAACATCGCCACGTCGAACAAGTCGACCACCATCCACAAACCCCTTTTCCGACCATCGAAATTTCGTCATCTTCGCGTATTCGAATTCGAGCATCAAGTCAACCCTGGAAACATGAAAACAGTTTTGCTCCAAAACCTGGCAATCGCATCGTTCTCGATGCCTCGACCACCGGAGTTCGTACAACTCCGGTCATCTACTCGTCAACTCCCCTGCTATCCTTCCCTAGAGCCTCGTCGCGCTCGATCATTCCACGGCGGCAAAAATCACAAGTATACAGAGCATAAAACAAACGTGACGAAAACCCTACATTCGATTCAAACCCACAATCCATGCATTCGAAAATTATTTTAGCATTTTTCCCGTATTACTACATCATCAAGCTTGCCTCTCTCCAAATTCCAGAAATTAAATTTGTTTAAATCGACTGAAATTGGTAAAAATGCCTCTAGGCTTCATGTTCGAACTGCACCTTGAACCCTCTCTTAAAAATCATCATTTAAATCTTAAAAATCCTAATTTTCAATAAGAAATCAGATTATAAGATTGAAGTAGCCATTCACAACATTCGAATTGGATATGGATTCGCAATATTTGCTCTGTAAACTAAGTGCCGACTGTGATATTCCACCATCATATTTTAACGAATTTGGTTTCTTAATTTATTTATTTCAGCAGCTGATTTTATTTAAGAGTCCAAGCCTAATACTGATTGAATGAGAATAGGTTTAATTTCCTAATTTATTTTCTCCCTAAAACCCAAAAACAAAAGAACAGGTTTGCATTCATATAATATTTACAGAGCTAAAATGGAAACCAATACTCTCGCAAATCAAAATTTTAACAAAGATCATACACACAGATTTTATACCACTTGGATAAAAATTTATTAGTTCACTCACTGGTGAAAACAAAGAAGCCTAAAAAAAAAGTTGCTCACCTGATTATGCACAGAGCAGAGGAGTAATAGAAGAACAGAGACTTGAAACTTTGTTTTTGATAAGTTGTTGAATCTGTTGTTTGTAATTTTATCTTTGATTGGAATCAACTCTTGCCTGTTGGTGATTGCTGAGTTGATTAGCTTGCTTCCAGGTTTGCAAATTGATTTGTATTGTTGTTTTAAATTGAACTCTTGTTTAAGTTGAAGATGATAGTTGCTTCAGATTTGCTCAACTTTTAGTGAACGAATTGAGGTAAGAGTTGATATATGAACTGATGTGAGGAGGAGATATAAAGAAATGAAGTCTACTGGGTTATTATTTTGTACAGTATGTTGATAAATGTTTTGTACCACAATTCAGAGATTTTTTTTCTTCCTTTTGTATTGACTACGTAGAAGTTGGGGGCTGATGAGATTTCCCTTGTGTACTAAGGAGGCTGAAGATGCTTGCATTTATGAGTTTGTACAACTTTACATATTTCTTTCTTCCTTTACTTCGGCTGAAATGATATCGGATGGTGTACAAATAGGCATGTTGAAGGTGCTTTCATTAAATGCATGAGTACTTTATTCCCATGCTTGCCTATTTATGCTTCATACTTAAATATATTTACTCTTTACTTTATTTTACTTGCATATTTATTTACAACTTTGTTTCATATTTAAGTGTTGTTTCTTTTCTTTTCTTATGGCTTAACAATATAAATAAATTTCTATTTTATTACGTTGTTAGATTATTTAACTTTACTACTAACTATCTTGTATCCAAAGTATATACATATATATATCTCTATATTTATTTTATGAATTCAAATTTAAATCATTTATTTTAAATTTAAACTCAAATTCAATATATATACAATATTTTTAATTTAAATGATTTATCCAAAATTTATTCGACGATGGGGGAAACTCGCATCACTTAAATCGATTTATTTCACAAATTTTATTCAAAAATTCTTTAAATTATCAATTTAAATTTATATGAAATTCAGGGTCGTTATAGACTTCCCCCCTTAAAAGAATTTCGTCCTCGAAATTTGCCAGGAAGACACACGGATAGATGAAGAATGTTTCATCAAATCAAACTGAACATCTATTCTTCATTTGGCTTACCAAATCAGAATATCAATAACAGATACAAGAACGAATCTGTTGAATTCTTTCACAAGATACTCGGGTTATCCAGATCTACGAAATATGCAGTGTCATCGGTCAGTTCGAAGAGATAACTAACCGTTCGTAGAATATATCTGGTCCCAAAGAATAGATAGATCTATGGATACAATTTGAAAACTTTTAGTTTAAACTAAAGTATACCTATCAACCATAGCAAACAAAGCAACCAATTCATCCAAAAAAATAATTTCTGGCCTTTTTGGAGTTTACGTCCCATATTAATATATCAAATCTCCTTCCTGGATCTATCAGGAACTATCGAATAATTGAGAAAAGAAGACGAATAAAAGAGATTGATAGAGAAAAGATTGTTTCCTTGTTGTTATAGGATATTGATCATTTATAGTCGTATTCTCCTGTCCCCTATCTCATCCCCTTCTTACACTCATACTCACTATCAGTGGATAGTAAGAGAATTTACTGAGGCATTCGAACGGATATCTGAGGAATACTCATTCTAGGGTATACTTCACCCTATCTCTAATGAGTTACTTAATGTGTTATACTCCTGAGCTAAAGTTCAACCTTAGCTCTGATACCAAATGTAACGACTCGAATTTTCACGTTCGAAAATCGACATCCGTACTTCACCTTGTACTAGAATGCCGTAGATTCGACCGTTCAAATCCGATTCGCCGGAGCTTATAACACCATTAAGTATAACAACACAGCGGAAAAAGAATATATCAATTACATAACATTGATACAATGACAGGTACAACAGAATGATACAACAGATATCAATATACATCAGAGATATGATACAAGAAATAGCAGTGGAAAGAAAATAGATAACACCAGCAGCGGATAGAATGTCTCCAATAGAATGCTCCAAGATAAGCAGCGTCGGTCCATGAACTCCAAGAACTGAACCAGCTCCAGACAATCTACTAAACCTGATATCTGAGAAAACCCAACTCTAGACTGCCCGTGTGGAAAATGGTGGGCACCCAGAGTTTAGGAAGGGAACAATAAACTCCGAGTCAGTCATGGGACTGGTGTGAGCAACAAAAACAGTTTATCTTTAAACAAACACAAAAGGCTTTTAAACATTGAAATCCGCAATGCTTTTCGAAAATGAAACTACCATCAGGCCTCCCGCCACACACACAATGCAATCGCAGAATTGGAGGAGATTTCTCCTTATGATAGTCAAACATGCTTACTACGCAAAATCATTCGATATTATTATCATTAGTGCATAGTGTGAAAATCCTTTCGAAAATACAATATAAATCTTAGCCAGCATACAACCATTATTGTATGCCTACTATAGCTACTACATTCAATAGCAGGTTACCGCCACTTCCCATAGCAGGTAATACAACTAAAACCGTACAGGGTTCGTATTGTTTCTTTGGATTTCCAATAAATGATCAGGCTAAGGAACTTCCTTACCGAAATAGAAACGCCTCTAGAAAGACACCCCGGATCCTAACCGGATCTCTGCAAACAAAAGGCCGACGCTACCTCATGCTGTACAGCTGTAACTAGGTAACTAACACACTGACGCTACCTCACGCTGTACAGCTGTAACTAGGTAACTAACACACGAGCTATGCCATCCTCCGGTCGTTACCGACCTTTATCCGAGGATCCTCAATCGCAAAGCAACATCCACAAAGTATAATCAACATAGGTAAAATATCTGGGCTCCATACCATGATATCACCTTTTATCCAGAAGGAAATGACATACCCTAGGGGCGCTACCCCTACAAACCTTTGTCGCAACATTCCTGTTTCGACCATTTCCGGGTTGTGAGGCTCGACGAAGTCTCATCCACAAAGCTATGCTTTTTCACAAAGCCACGCTTTTTCACAAAGCAATGCTTTTTCACAAAGCAACGCTTCGATCAACAAATGATCAGCAGCACTTCGTATGCCACATTACCAAATTGGGAATGTATCACTAGTAACCATCAACTACATAACCTCTGAGCTCGTACGTCTCAGAGAAGGGTGTTAAGCTAAGAGAATAAATTCTCCGCCACCAACAGAAATGTATTTGATAGAAACCAGCTTTACATCTCAAAGTGTAACGTCAGACACACATCCATACAAGTCTGTTCCGGGTTTGAACAGAACCGAAGGCACTTCCGAAAAAGCCCTTGCAAATCTGGGTATTCACACTCCCGATCGGACTTCCCATCACTTAGGAAATCTCTATACCGTAGCTACTCAGTGCAGAGACAATCGATAGGTCATCCTATCGCTCTCGCAAATACCCGGTCTTCACCACCGGTCTTCAAATGCGATCCATATCGTCGTATCACTATTCGGAATGGGATATATGACACAAAGGTCCTCTCCCGGCTAAACCGAATAACGAGCGCAATTAAAAATCATATGGATACTGGGGTCTCAGTTAAATCACAGCTTAAAGCTTAAAGCTTTTCATTCGAATGGTTAAACCAAATTACCATTTCCAATCTTTTAAATAAAAAGATTCATTTCAAAAACCTTCAATTGTTTAAACAATTTCCACACTTTTAATCTTTTTAAACAAAAAGATTCAATTCACAAGGTTTACCCCGTTCACAAAGATTCATTCATGGATTTCAAAACAATTTCCATTTTAATAGATTTACTCGTTAAATCTTTAAATCAAGATTTAACTTATAGCTTTCAAAACTCGTTTCCAAAGATTCATTCATAGTCTTCCAAAACAATTCTATTTCAAGTTAGATTAACTCATCCGGTCTTTGAAATAAAGACTCATTTCATAGTATTCAAAACATTTCAATTCCATTTCAAATTTGAAACCGTTCAACACAAATTGGAAGTTCATTACTTATGCGAAAGCTTTTACTATTTGAAAACAAATAGTTTCGTTTCATAAAAATCCAGTTATATTTACACGAGTTAAAACCCTTGAATAAAAATTCAAATTTCCAAATCAATACCTATAAAATGGTTTAACCTAATATAACCTGTACAGCATCTTTAATCCCTAGTTTCAAATCATAGGATTCAATTTCAAACTTGAATTCAAATTTAAATCAAATTATTTAAATTTTCAAAACTCGATTAAGTTATTCAAAATAACTTTATCTTTGAAATTCCATTTCAAAAGCTTGTCACTTTAAACTCAAATTTCCAATTTCAAAATCAATTGAAATTAAAATTTCAATTTCAGAACATTGAATTTACATCATCTATGACTTAACCGATTTCCACGTAAAATCCATATTTGTGTGTGTAAAGGTGTAGTCCAGGGGTTTTACACAATAGTGCAACATCAATCATCACAGATATATCGATAAGCGGTATAATCGATAACGCTTATCTTCATTCACAGATTCATAGATAAAATAAATTTATCAGTCACAAAGATTCATCAATACAATTCGATGTGGGTTTCGGATAACCAACTAGAATCCGACTCCCTGTCGCATCGAAATTCTAATGTCGTTTACGGGTCAAGGGGTTGCATATTCACATAGTAATATATCACAGAAACAGAAATCAAAGATATATATATCATAGATAAATAAATTACAGATCACAACACAAATCAGGATGTATCACAAAACATCATATATCAGGGATATCAAACAATTCAACATTCAATAGAATTCAAACATTCATAAGTAAGGTCAGTTAATTGTTTGATTTATTCAAATCAGATTAATAAATTACTAATCCTGGTTAATTATTATTAATTAATTACACATCATTCTGATTAATTATCTTTTAATCATTTATTAATTAACCATTAATAATAAATTTAAAATTAATTAACCCCTTAATAATTCATTAATAAATAAATCAACCCTTAATTAATTACCATTTAATTAATTATTCTCAATTATTACAATAAGTGATTATCTTTAACTACTTATCACATTTTGATTTCATCGAGTAATTTTACATAAACCCCTTAATAAATATAAGTTTTAAAACATTTGAATTAAACTTAATTAACTTTAGAAATATTTTTATTTCAAAACCTCTAATTTAAACCTTCTAAAACTTAATCTATTCACATACTAAGTTTTCAGACAATCTTGAATTTATTAATTAAACTTTGATTTAAATCTGAGATTAGATTTTAAAGTTTTAAAACAGAAAACAGGTTTTTACCTGTCCCAGTTTTCGACCCGAGCCAGAAACGAAAATCCCCGCGTTCAACTTCGAGTTTCGCACTTCCCAGATCCTTCGAGTAAACCCATAGCCTACTTCGATTCAAACTCAAGAAAAAACTACGCCTCCCCTACTCACACTTCTTGCTGATACGAAGGTCACCGCGTGCACGTGCACAGCACCACCGGTCGCCTCCGGTCAACATCGCCACGTCGAACAAGTCGACCACCATCCACAAACCCCTTTCCGACCATCGAAATTTCGTCATCTTCGCGTATTCGAATTCGAGCATCAAGTCAACCCTGGAAACACGAAAACAGTTTTGCTCCAAAACCTGGCAATCGCATCGTTCTCGATGCCTCGACCACCGGAGTTCGTACAACTCCGGTCATCTACTCGTCAACTCCCCTGCTATCCTTCCCTAGAGCCTCGTCGCGCTCGATCATTCCACGGCGGCAAAAATCACAAGTATACAGAGCATAAAACAAACGTGACGAAAACCCTACATTCAATTCAAACCCACAATCCATGCATTCGAAAATTATTTTAGCATTTTTCCCGTATTACTACATCATCAAGCTTGCCTCTCTCCAAATTCCAGAAATTAAATTTGTTTAAATCGACTAAAATTGGTAAAAATGCCTCTAGGCTTCATGTTCGAACTGCACCTTGAACCCTCTCTTAAAAATCATCATTTAAATCTTAAAAATCCTAATTTTCAATAAGAAATCAGATTATAAGATTGAAGTAGCCATTCACAACATTCGAATTGGATATGGATTCGCAATATTTTCTCTGTAAACTAAGTGCTGGCTGTGATATTCCACCATCATATTTTAACGAATTTGGTTTCTTAATTTATTTATTTCAGCAGCTGATTTTATTTAAGAGTCCAAGCCTAATACTGATTGAATGAGAATAGGTTTAATTTCCTAATTTATTTTCTCCCTAAAACCCAAAAACAAAAGAACAGGTTTGCATTCATATAATATTTACAGAGCTAAAATGGAAACCAATACTCTAGCAAATCAAAATTTTAACAAAGATCATACACACAGATTTTATACCACTTGGATAAAAATTTATTAATTCACTCACTGGTGAAAACAAAGAAGCCTAAAAAACAAAGTTGCTCACCTGATTATGCATAGAGAAGAGGAGTAATAGAAGAACAGAGACTTGAAACTTTGTTTTTGATAAGTTGTTGAATCTGTTGTTTGTAATTTTATCTTTGATTGGAATCAACTCTTGCCTGTTGGTGATTGCTGAGTTGATTAGCTTGCTTCCAGGTTTGCAAATTGATTTGTATTGTTGTTTTAAATTGAACTCTTATTTAAGTTGAAGATGATAGTTGCTTCATATTTGCTCAACTTTTAGTGAACGAATTGAGGTAAGAGTTGATATATGAACTGATGTGAGGAGGAGATACAAAGAAATGAAGTCTACTAGGTTATTATTTTGTACAATATGTTGATAAATGTTTTGTACCACAATTCAGAGATTTTTTTTCTTCCTTTTGTATTGACTACGCAGAAGTTGGGGGCTGATGAGATTTCCCTTGTGTACTAAGGAGGCTGAAGATGCTTGCATTTATGAGTTTGTACAACTTTACATATTTCTTTCTTCCTTTACTTCGGCTGAAATGATATAGGATGGTGTACAAATAGGCATGCTCAAGGTGCTTTCATTAAATGCATGAGTACTTTGTTCCCATGCTTGCCTATTTATGCTTCATACTTAAATATATTTACTCTTTACTTTATTTTACTTGCATATTTATTTACAACTTTGTTTCATATTTAAGTGTTGTTTCTTTTCTTATGGCTTAACAATATAAATAAATTTCTATTTTATTACGTTGTTAGATTATTTAACTTTACTACTAACTATCTTGTATCCAAAGTATATACATATATATATCTCTATATTTATTTTATGAATTCAAATTTAAATCATTTATTTTAAATTTAAACTCAAATTCAATATATATACAATATTTTTAATTTAAATGATTTATCCAAAATTTATTCGACGATGGGGGAAACTCGCATCACTTAAATCGATTTATTTCACAAATTTTATTCAAAAATTCTTTAAATTATCAATTTAAATTTATATGAAATTCGGGGTCGTTACATTGTTTGACCACTACTCTGATGTACACTTTTATGTGTTATATTCATATTTGTTTCTGCCTTTGAGATATGAACATCTGTGACTGATTTGTGTTATGTTTATTTCTATATTTGTTTCCGAAGACTATTTAGCCACCGTGTGGTAGCTTTGAGTTTGTGTTAGATATGTCGGATTTCCTCCAGAAATGAAATGTAAGTTATATTATCTGACATATCGGTACTCGCTCAAAGCAATTACACAGATGGTCGCTCCTCAACAGCCTTATTCTTTGCGCTAGTCGACGGCATCACTTAGTGGTGTTCTTGGCTAGCGTGAGCATAGATGTGGGGCGCTACAACAATACCCTAATGGGTGCGACCCACATAGCCCTACCGCATATACCCTGTTTTTGTCATTTCTGGTTGTTGAGGCCAAAGGCTACATTTTACTTTTTTATCCAATCCCACTTGGAATGCTAACACCGCCCTCCATGAATCAATGCAATGCCAGCATTCATCCACACAAGTTGTTCAGGATAAGAACAAACCAAAGGTACTACTTCTACTTCATCCTTTTTGAAATCACCCACAAGATTAGCAGCAAGTAGCCCTTGCACTTTAAAGAACTCTATCTTTATTCATCTTCAAGATATATCCAATTCGAATGCTTATACCGAATTGAAGTGGTTTTCGGATAATATATATATCCAAACTCGGTCTCTCCGAACCGACAATGATAGTTTAAAAAACTGGCTAACATTTGATAGTCGGTTATTTAACTATCAAACAAACAAACAATCACATCAGAGGTTTAACCCGGCATGGTTAAGCACAAAGCAACCCTAAGCTCCTTAATTTATCTTTTCATTAATTAAAACCACTTTGTAAATACTTATATCAAAATACTTTTACAAAGATATATTTGTAAACCCTTCTCTACTCTTTTCAATACTTGAAAAATATTAATATATTTACCTCAACCGTATAAATATACTTATAAAACATTTCACTTGCAAACTTAGAAAACTTTTCCATATACTTATATTAATAATGTAACTATATTCTCAAACGGCTACAATTCCAATACTTACAAACTGTACCCATATATTTATCTGAATGGTATAAGTATATTTTACAAATCTTAAGAAAGATTCCATTTTCAAACTATACTTATTTGGATTAAAACAAATGTCGTTTAAAACACTGATAACAATAAACCCAAAACACTTTCCTTTTTGTGCAAGTAAACAGGTCGTATGAAAATTAAACCATATATACTTACCACCACTTCCCGATTTCAAACAGTACAATCCCTTGATTAACAATGAAATCCAACAGGTTAGAGAACCATCCTTGCCTCAATATGCATTCTTAATTCTCAAGATAGAGACGAGTTTCCATACCTCGGAATTTGGTGTTAAGTATGAAAAGAACACTTTCCATACCACTGTATTTAAAAACAATCATTTATGGAAAAATAAGTCTCACTCCTCTTAAACATTCATTATTATAACAACTTTTCTATAATGATAAATACTTTCCAAAACAATTTGAAAACATCTACATGTACATATACATATATTAGAAAAGAATAATAAATGAAGTTGAAGTAAAATAGAGAAGTACAAAAAATATTTTTATATAAGATATCACAAAAAATCCAAAAAGGTCAGAATTAAAATCATTTTTCCAATCAGTAACAATTTCCAGATCAAAACAGCAATAAGTAGTATTTTCAAAATACTATAACGAGACCAATAGTTACTATAGCACTTAACCAATGTTATTACTATCTTTTTCACTAAAAAGGTCCAACTTTCAACATATGTCAGTGTTGCATCCAAATTGGCCAAACTATCAAATTTTAACATTTCAATCTATATAACAGGTATATGACTGAAATAAAATCAACAGATATATAACTGGAATTAAAAATCACAACGACGAGAAATCTGGATTTCTCGATAAATTTTCCCTATATTTTATTTTAAATGTCATTCGCTTTTCAAAAGCGGGTATTTAACCAAACCAAACCAATAATTCATTCAAACACAAAAACAATAATTATGACTACTATATATCATACTAATTATCCAAAAAGGTGAGTTTAACTCACCAAAATTCCAGCATATGCGTAGGCGTTCTGGTTTGAACTAAAATCGAACGATGTTCGATTCTTAGCTCAAAATTTCACTTACTCCAAACTCAACAAAACAAGTTCCATCGCATAGCTATCGCCATTACGAGCGCAACGCAAAAGGTCTCGCCTCGATTGGACCTCGTAAGAGAAAGTTATTGAGTTTAATACAAATTAAGATAAATTAAAATAATTATTACTCAATTATTTAATTACATGTTAATTATCCTTTATTAACCAATTAGTAGCAAGAAGTCCTTGCATATCATAAACTTTCATATCGAAGCACTACCGCCACCATACATACATGATATAAGAGTATGGGGGTGAAATTTACGTGAAATTCCAAATGGAATTTAAATGGTTTATAAAGTAATAATTCCAAATGGAATTTAAATGGTTTATCCATTTGGAATTATTACTTTCCAAAACATTGCTTTACAAAGATAAATTACTTTTTAAAGCCATTAACTTCATCGAAAACATTACTTTCAAAACATTATTTTAAAAAGCTATTTAACTCTTAAAAACTTGAATGGATTTCCTTTATATAAAAATTCATATTTAAATCTCAACATAAATCATTTACATATTTATAAAACTATATTTATAAATCTCCTTTCTATTTTATAAAACTTCTATTTTATAAAATCTCTTTATATATATAATTCTATTTATAAATCATTCTTTTATAAAAACTCGTTTTACTATCAAAATCCACTTATAAATCCATTTCTTTATAAATCTAATTTATTTATAAACTCCATTTATAAATCCATTTACCAAATAAACTTCAAATCCATTTACAAAATTTTATAAATTCCGGTTATAAATTTATTTCATCATGTATAAAATATCACTTTTATAAATCCTTTTATAAACTATTCAAAAATCCCTATTTATTAATATTTCACAAAACTATACTCTTATATCATCAAAAATCATACTTTTTCAAAAAACAACTTCATTCCTTTTAATAATTTAAAAATTATTAAAACATATATATACTTCCAAAATCACTTTGAAAATTATTTTAATTCATAATCACTATGTTATGTTATTTTCAAAATACTAAAAATATAGCCCAGTGCTACCATAGCACTAAGTAAGCAAAACAAATCCATGTCATCAAATATGGCATCCATCACATCATATATTAAAATATATGAAAAGAAAAATCAACAATGTGAGGAATCTTGTTAGATCCCTCCAACATGTCCCCCTGCATCACATATAGAATATAATCATAAAATATAAATCCACCGCTTCGAGGCGGGACTCGTATACAAAGGGTCATCCGCTCCAATAGGCGGGAATATATCCAAACCAACTAATAAATATAGTATATCATCCAAACAAGCAACAAACAGCATGAATAAAATAATTCCCAATTATATAAAAATATAAGCAGGCCAGAGAGGTGAGTTAACTCACAAAAATTCCAGAAATCGCCAAAGCGCTCCGGTTTGAATTAAAATTGAATGGTCGTTCAATTTAACCCAAAATTTCCACTAGCTTTGAATCCATCCAATCCAACTCCATAGCGTAGTACTCGCTGACACGAACGCAACGCAACTTGTCGCGCTTGAAACCGACCTCGTACGAGAAAGTTATCAATTAACGAACATTTGAAATAATTAATTTTATAATTAATTAAAATAAATTAAAATTTTAAATTATTAAACTTTTATTCCCTCCCATCTCGTATTCCAGGCGCAACATTTTTTTCTTTTTATTTTTATTTTCGATCGTCGTTCGATCGCGACCCCACACGCCGCCGACCTGCCACCGCTTCACCTCGTCTCACGCCGCCCCTCCCACTGCCCTCCGTCGCCACGCGTGCATGCTGTCGCACACAAAACCCTAAAACTGAGCCCGACCTACTAGTGAACGCGGCCCAATTGCCGCCATCTCGGTTCATCGATCGACGATCCAACTGGTAGATAGCTCCGTATAGTCGAGCTCTACATTTTGTTAGTTGAAGTCATTGGCTAATTCAGCCTGTGGTGGCTCCGATGAACCATGGCCATTGGATGGTTATGTTTTAATGGCGGCTGAAGAAAACCTAGCTAGGGTTTTAGCAAATGAAGGAAAGTTGATGGCCTTATATAAAAAAATTTCACGGCACTATTCATCCATGAAATTTTCGAACTCCAAACGAAGAGTGCCGCCTGGCGTTCTATATGTTATACCCCTATTCCGAACACAATGGAATATATATCGGAAGCCAATTCCACCATATAAAGAAGATAGCTTTTCAAAATCAAATTATATAAATTCGAATTCCTTTAATTAATCTCTACGCGTTTCGAACTCGCACAATCAAACGATACGTCTGGTCGCCATGAAATTCGAAGGCATATAATAATTCACTATTACGGATCCGATGAAACTAGTTTCGTCGAAATCCGAGACAATGCCCCCAAAAGACTATTTTTACATATTAATTAAAACGAGTTATTTCAAAATCAGTTAAATCACTTTTAATTCAAATTTAAAAATTTACTTTCTTCCTTCTTATTCAAATAGAATTTAAAATCTACTTTCGAAATCGTTTTCATTCATATTAAATCCAAGGTTCAATTATATAAACAATTCCAAATAATTAAATTTAATAATTAAATTATCAAATAAGTCACTATATTTGAAATATAAGTTATTTAACTTATAAAATTAAATTTTCAATATTTAAAATCAACTAAGTATTCCAAATTCAAATGACTGAAATTCTAGGTCGTTACACATTAACACTTTCACCATAATGGAATCGTTGGGTGCAGTAACTGCACAATGATCATGGGTACAAAGTCCATAAATAAATAGCCCACAATTACATAGTATATGAACACATAATGCATAAATATATAGTACAAAAATAAAAATACATAATCCACGAACATATAGTCCACAAATACATAGTCCACTGATATAAATATATAGGTCCAAAGTCCATAAATAATAAATAGTAGTTTTACTTAAAATTATAACCCCTCAGATCACAATAATAATAGTCAAGATCATGATAAAACAGTCAATTCCATTGGCATCAATTCTATCCGTAGGATGTCTCATCCTTGATAAAACGATCTTAAACACATTGTGCCAAATCAAGTACTGGTCACTTGTACTCATTGACACTATATTTATGCTCATCATTCCATTCTCTAAAATAAATACTAGCCTTACGATGCTCCTAGCATGTGATTTCATGAATTCTAACTTGCATCTAAAAAATCTAGATATGAAACTACAAATGAGCTGGGATAGTCAGCAAACTCATGACGAGGAATATCACTGAAGAGATACTCTCCAACTATGGTAGGTATAACAACTTCTATCTATATCCTCTTTCTCGTGTAATATAAGGTGGATGAACAACGTGTATTTGAGTAGGTTGAGATAAATCCCAATAATTAGAGGGACAACTCCCTATCGAACGGCCGAAGGTCCGACTATATTGATGGATCCCACATGCATGATATTAACTAAGGGTAGAGGTGTATAAATTTAACACCCAAAAGTCATATAATCCATACCAGGAATAATGAAATAACTAGCATGTTGCCAGTTACAGTCTACATAATATTGTAATGATGCCTAGGAATTGTTGTAACTGGGCCAACCCGCAGCGGAAGAAATGAGTGAATTTCAAAAAATTTACCATTTTTGGATCATTAATAGGCCTATGAAGTCTAAATGTATTTAGATCTTATCCAAATTTCTTTTAAATAAAATCAATATTTTATTTAATACCATATTTTGTTTTATTAATTTGATTCTAAAACAATAAAGAATGGGATATAAAAATATGGTTTGAATATATCAAATATATTCATTCCTTAATTGTGTGACAGAATAGTTAAACATAAGGCAAGTATGATCAATTGATAACATGATGCATATGAATAAATAATAATAAGTTTAAAGGAAATCACATAAGGGACAAAAAAGAAAGAAATAAAAGATGACAAAGATGAATGATTCATCTTCCCCTTTTTCACAAACTTGATTTATGCAGCATTCAATTAGCAATCAATGAATCATTATGACATAAGATTAGGAATAGCCAACAATAATTCATATGCACAAACTACTGCCTCGTTTAAAATTGTTCGATATTAATAAAGCATTTAAACTATACAACTTGAAATATAAACATTAAGTTTTATATGTACATATATATATATATATATATATAATTATTTTTCTATGAAGATTAACCAAAAACTTCTTAATTAATTCAAAATAAACCATATAACATTTAAATTTTCTGATGTATTTATGAACTTATATAAACTTAAATTAGTTAACAAAATATATATGTATACAATTAAATTAAGATATTCAACCTATATCAATTTTTTTTTACAAAAGCGAAACATACTAAACTGAGCAATATATTAACAATCCTTTGAATACTTAAAAATTATTAGTCATGTCAAATAAGGTAACAAATTTATAAGTTTATTGTAATCAATTTATTATTAAAACATCCTTTAATCATGTGTGGGTTTCAATTACAATAAAAATGCAGATAATAAGAACAAATAAACTTTCAAATCTAAAGAGATTCAACCTATTTGAATAATTTTTTTAAACAAAAGTGAAACACACTAAACTGAGAAATATAATAATAATCCTTTGAATACTTAAAGAAAGATATTAGTCATGTCAAATAGGGTAACAAATTTATAAATTTATTATAATCAATTTATTATCCAAACATCCTTTAATCATGTGTGGGTTTCAATTACAATAAGATGCAGATAATAAGAACAAATAAACTTTCAAATCTAAGGAGATTCAACCTATATAAATAAATAATTATAAAACAAAAGGTGATACATACTGAACTAAGCAATATGTTAAAATCTTTTGAATAGTTAAAGAAGGATAATTGTGATGTCAAATAGGGTAACAAATTTAGAAATTAATTGTAATCAATTTATTATCAAAACATCATTTAATCATATGTAAGATTCAATTACAGTAAAAATGCAAACAATAAGAACATGTAAACATTCAAATCAAAAAAATTACATTTTGATTTGAATGTTTAAACATAGATCTAAAATTAAAATATTGTCTAATCATATACAAGTTTCAGTTTTGATTTATCTAAATGAGAAAAAACCAATTAATCCATATAATAAACAATTTGAAATACATAACCATTTTCAAATCAAACGAGACAATATTATACACATATAAATTAAGATATTCAATTTTGTTCATTAAAACATTGTATCAAAATTATTAGAATAAAAAGATAATTCGAAAGCCTTGAAGTACACCTTGAAACATTGAATTTTTCCTTTAGATGTAGCTAATGAATCGTAGTTTGAATGATGAATCAAATCTCCTAGAGTCGGAAATCAACCTCCAGATGTTGCAAGGATCAAGAGGAATAAACCACTTTTCACAATTGATTTTACTTGTATTTGATTTTAGGAATAATTGAAGCCAGGGAAGATCATATTTTCAGCCATTAAAGAAGGAGAGAACCAGAAAAGTTACAGAAAGAAGAATGAAAAATGAGAAACTCAACTGTACATATAGAATGAATTAGAGAATATGTTTTATTTGAAAGTAGGAAACTTTTACCGTTCTTTAATTTAAACATCTTTAGTTAATTCTCTTGATTAAATTTCTCTTTTCACTCCTATTTCTTTACATGGTATGGCTGAAAATTACGTGCCATCAAATGACATAAGATTCCATAAATTAACGCATATAATTATCTTTTATTTAATTACAATGATATTATATATCAATACGCGCAAATATAACTCTTATAAATGCATTCAAATAATTACAAATAACTCCCAAATATCAAATAAAATAATTAGTAATTAATATTTCTCAAATACTAATTAATTTACAACTTTTTATAAATTAACAGGAAATTTTCCTCAAGGACAATTTTTAGGGTTTTTTTTAGATGTAGGACAACCCGCTTGTGATATCCCGGGAATTTGGCAATATCAATTTAATAATCTTTATTAATAATTAAATTGATTTGTTGATTTATTTTATAAATTGACAAGTTTATTCATTTTAAAGGTTAATAATATTTTAAATTGGCAAGTTTATTTCTTTTGAAAACTAATAACATTTTAAATTGGGAATATCTTTTCTAACAATTTTAGATTGGGAAGATTTATCTTTCTAAAGCTAATATAAATGTTTTCTATTTATAATGTGTGTGTATATTGGTATATATTATAAATAGGGAGTCTTTTATTTAATAAAAGAATATGTTTTCAAATTATAATATATATGTATATATACATATATATATTGTGATTTGGAGTTATGTTATAAAGATTCAATATAGTATTTATCAAAACTAATATTAGTAATATTTTCCATTTAAAATGTATATATTTGTATATATTGAAATGGAAAGAATATTGGATTTGAATTTAATAAAGTATTTTCAAACTTTAATATATATAATTTGTAAATTTATTAAAAATCTTAAAGCTTATTTATAAAAGATAAATACATTATATACATATAAATATTTTATAAATACATATAAATGACTTAAATAAATTAATTAAAAACAAGAATTTACACTTGTAAGTTTTTAAAGATAGTTTAAAGACATTTGTAAATTTATATGCATAGGTGTAAGCAAATTAATACATAAGGGGACAAGTGGCTTAATTTTATCTTTTTGAAAATTTAAGTTATAAAAATTAATATGAAAGAAGATCTGTATTCGTTTTCTAAGTTCAAATTATTTTTATCCTCAACTCTTTCTCCTCATTTCTAAAAACAACCTAAAATCTAAAATCAAAAGAAAAGATAAAAACTGGAAATGCAAATCAGAGAAAGAAGATGAAAGGCAATTTCAAATATCAGTTTCAAATTCTTCAACAACTTGAAGATCAGGAAAAGGGAAATCTATCAACAAATTTCAAAGATCTACAGCTAGAATTTTAAAATCAAAAAGCAAAAGGAAATGAAGTTCAAAATCAAAATTCAGTCTGGGAATCATCAAGCCTAGAAAACAAAAATCTCTGTTTTCTGTTCTCTGCTAAATTGGTGAGTGAACATATTTTAAAAACAGTTTAAATTTGGATTTCATTTAGATGTTTTGTGAATGGAATTTATTCTGTTATCTGAAAATGTTGGAATTAAATGTATGCATGTTTGTATATGGTTGTTTGAATGCCTGGGTAGACATAATATAGCTCTGTTGTATTATTTACAGGTTTTTGATTACTGTAAAAATTCAATATCTTGTCATTGAATCATAGATAGCCCTTGATTTGTAAATAAAAGATGTTTAAAATCATATGATATCACCACTAAAAATAATTCCATAAATTTATATTTAAAATTTATCTTGAAATTTTAAAATTTACAGTGAATTTCAAATTGAGTCAAAAATGTATAAGTTTAATTTTTGAAATTGATTGCATAATTGAATTCAATATAGGAAACCATGAATTTTAAAGGTAATATCACGATTTTTAATTTTGAAATGTTTGAGTATTGTCGAGATGAACATTTGGGTTGTTTTAGTCGATTACCGTCGATCAACGACGAACAGGTCGTCGTGGTTGGGATTGAAGGTCGAGGGGAAAGTGGAGTTCATCGGAAAAATAGTGGAGTGATTTATCGTTGATCGTGATGGTGGGAAATCGGTGGGTTAGGGTTTTATCACCTGGGTTTGTCGTCAATGTTCAATCGGGTTACGCGATGCCTAGGAGCGACTGGAGTCGATCGCGAGTTGTTTTGGAGATGCTGGTAGACGAGACGTAGCTGCGGTGAAGGTGGCGTGGTGCATCGATCAAGGATCGTCGGAGGCGAGTCGATTGTCTGGTGGTGTTTGTTTAAGCTGATGGGTTAAATGGTCGAAGTTGATTCTCGTTCGAATCGAGGAGAAATGAGGGGTCGATCGTGATGTCGTGGTGAAGTCTGACTTGTCGGAGGCCAGGCATAGTTCGTCGTCGATCAGCAAGAGTGTGCACGTGCACAAGCACGATCGCGTGCATCTGGGGATATGGGTTTGGAGAAGAAATATAATACTCGGGTTTTTGTCCAGGGAATTCGAGTTTTACTCGAAGCGGGTAGCATAGTGGGGATACTCGAGAGTTACTTCGGGTAATTAGGGGTTTTACTCGGGTGGGAAGGAGCAGGCATTATAATTTTTAAAAGAAAGTTTTTAAATCAAAAGAAGTTTGTTTTTGAAATGGTTCTAAGTTTTAAAATAAAAGTAAAACAAAGTTTTTACTATTAAACTAAATTATTGTATAGAAAAATTGTTTTTTTACAAGTTTTAAATAATTTAAATAAATAAGTTTTAAAGAATAAGAAATAGATTTTCAAATTGATCTTTGTATTAAAATTTATTTAATAACTTTGAAAAGCTTCAAAGATTTTGAAGGTTAAAAGTAATGTTGAAATGGTTTAATTATAATAAAGATTTTATCTTAAGTATTTAAGATTTGATTTATTAAAGGAAATTAATATGTGAAATTAATAAGGATAATTCATTTATTTAAAATGATTTAAGAATAGATAATAATTAAATTAAGATAATGGTTTTCTTAATTAAGATCTTTAATTATAAGGAGTTAAGAAATTATTTAATTAAATTTAAATAATTAGTTAGATAATTAACTAAGTGATTAATAGTGATTAATTTAAAGATAATCACTTATAATTAATTAAGTATAATTACTTGATGAAGTAATTAAGAAATAATTACTAGATGTAATTAAGTAAAGGTAAAATATTTAGTAAAGTAATTAGAGGATAATTATTTTATTAAATAGATAATGATTAAGGTTAATTACCTAGTGTTATTAATTAAAAAAAAAATTTAATAAAGGATTAAGATTAATTAATAAGGTAATTAATTATTTGTTAAGGTAATTAATTAAAAGGTAATTAATTAATGGAAGTAATTAAGGGAAGTTAATTACTGGATTAGATTAATCAAAGGTGATTAATAATTGTGGTTTAATTAAGATAAATTACTTAATGTAATTAATTTAATTAAAATAAATAATTAAAGATATAATTAAGGGTCATTAGTTTATAATTAATTAATGATGTGATTAAGAGTTGATTAATTAAGATTAATTAATCAAATGATAAGTGATTAATTGTAATTAATTAAGGATTTAAAGTAATTAATTTATAATTAATTAATTAATGAAGTAATTAAAGGTTAATTACTGTATTTGGTTAAGAATAATTAATTTATGAAATTAATTAAAGTTAATTACTTAAATGTAATTAAAGAATAATTAATCAAGGTGATTAATTAAAGTGGATAATTAGAGAAAGATTAATTTATTTATTTGTGATTAATTAATGATTATATAAGTAAGATTTATAATGAAGTAATTAATTTAATTAACTTTAAATTAATTAAGAGATGAAGAAATTAATTTAATTCACTTTAAATTAATTAAAGATAGATATAGTTAATTTAATTCATTTTAAATTAATTATGTTGTGATTAAGTAAATCATTGCTTATGTATGAATGGATGACATTGATTGTCTTGAATGGATGTAATCTCAGAAATGAGATAAGTAATGATGTATGGTATGAATGCTTGGTTGTATTATGATGGTAATATTGATTAACTATTGTGATGTTGATATGGATTACCTATTTGGTTATGAATCATCTGTTTAAATTGATAATGTAATTATCAATTATGATTTGTGAATTATCTATCTGTATGAATATAGATAAGTTAAATTGTTTAAACCTTTAAACAACTTGGCCTTAAAAGATACGTTTTGGATTTCGATGAGACCGGGATCGGGTTTGCTACATTACAGCGTGATAGGGGGTTCTCGCTTTGCGTTGGGTGGCGAACGGGAGACTCTTACCCCTACATGTCCCCGGGGGTAGTATAAGGCCTTTTGGGGTTGGTTGCGACTCGAGAGGGTGGCCGTAAAAGCAAACCCGAGGTATCACTGTGAGCCACAGCGGGGCTGGGATGGTTGAAAAGCCTACCGATCGTGAACCGTTGCTGAAGGTTGAAAAGCCTAGGACGTTACAGTTGGTATCAGAGCATAGGTTGAGCGAATGCCTAAGCTTTTGGTTAAGTGAATATCAGAACACTAGGTTGAGTGAATACCTAGGTTCGGAAGGATTGTTCATTAGAAATAGGATCTGTAACAACCTGTTTGAGTCCGAGTGTGTATATATATATATATGAGAGCGCGTATTTGTTAGTTATATAAAATGATTTTATATTGTGTTAATTGATCGGTTGAGTGGTATATGGATTCTGGTCAATACGAGTAGCTAACGTTATTGATAGGGATCTCTAAACACTTAGACCAGGCCAACGGACACAATATTGTTTTAAAGAGGTAAATGAAATAATTTTACCCAGAAATAATTTCTATATAAAAAGTATCATTTTAAATATATATATTTCTACCTATTTGTTGGGTTACCTGTTCGGGATTTCCAATATAAGTTATAAAGGTAGATAAGGTGGTAGTGTGAGTAACACAATTACCAATAGTTGGAGTTTGAATGTTTGAGGTTGGAAGTATATATCGAGACTGTAAACCCAATATCGTCTCGAGTAAGTTGGCAGTATGGAGTAAGGATGTCTCGGATCTCTGAAGAAAATCCTTTTCAAGATTCGGAGTCCATTATTGGAATGTAAGATTGGTTGAGCTCGGGTAAGCGGATTTTCTAGAGTTTGGATCTGTTATATAAGCAGAAGTAAGTGATGATACCTTGGCAGCTGTGTGATGAGACGCAGTATCTATGGATGTTCCCGAAGGAGATGTTCTTTTTGAAGCAAGATTAAGAAGAGTAAGTTGTTGGCGCTTGGTTTGGAGCTCGAGTTTCATTTGGGGTGTCTACAATCTCGGAGGTCCGTTCTGAAGTTAGTTGATGGTTTTTGGAGTTCGAGGAGCCTATGGATTAGAAGTCTTTGGTTAGTTGTGGTAGCAGTGCAGCTTGTAGTGTTCGGTGTGCTGACGAAGAGGTCTTTGGCTTAGTAGTATCATCGAGGTAGAAGTTTGGAAGTAGCAGTCTGGTTTGTTTTTCCGTTTGTTCAGGAATCTTTGTGGTTCTTCTATCAGCAGTCCGAGTAGATGGTGAAGTTTTTCTTGAAGGGTTAACCTTGTTCGGAAAAGTTTAAGGCTGTTTTAATTAGTAAAGAGAGAACAGTTTCTTTGGAATCCGTACTAGGTAGGATCGCAAAAGTGACTTGCGATTAGTTTGAGAGTTCATCTTGAGTAATCTTTTGTATGGAGTTGAGGCATCTCAAGAGGAAGTAAAAGTTATCGAAGAGGTCAAAGATTTAGTTTATATCGATTTGGTTCCTAGAGAAGGATTTGGTGAAGCATCTTAGAATTTTATGGAGTATCTGTGTTTTCTCTTCTGTTTCTAATTTCGAGTTTCCTCTAGCCAAGGATAGCTGAAGACAGTACCCTTGACCGAGGACTCGTCTATTCTTTGAGAAGTTGGTTATGTCTTTAAGATAACTAATGTTTCCGCTTGTTTGTGGATCTAGTTTGTGCTCGAGTTCATCGACATTCTCATCTATTTCAAAATCAGAGTTGTGCAGCGGAAGTAAAGGTAGTAGCTATGCAAGAAAGGAAGTAACCTCAGATTTCTACAAGAAGTTTATGTGAATTTCTAAGTGTGTATAGAATTTTCTGGAATCTGGAAGAAGGAAGTTCAGTCTTCTATTTCTTGTGGAGTAGAGTTTGTGGATTTCAGTAGATTTTGGAATATCATCTTGTTAATATGATCTGGAAATCATTTTGTTCTTGGTCCAGTTGTTTCAAGAAGCATCAACAAAGGTTAAGTTGATCAGGAAGAGATGAGGTAGCTCGGGATCGTCTGGTGAGCTATGCAGATATGAGTTAGAGTTTGGAATTCGGAGTTGGAAATTGGAAACTGTTTAAATTTTCCTCGATTATAAGAGCTATAAGATTTGGTAAGTCTGGAAGCTAGCTCCAAAATATTTTGGATTTTCTTGTGTTCTCGAGAGAAGTAGTTCTTTGTCTACAGGATTGAATGGCCAGTTTGGATATCTGAAATTCATTGTATTTCACGTATCTCTGAGGGAGTACGTGTATGATTCATCGCTGGTTGTGGAATCTACAGTTCAGTTGGATTTGGATGTTGAGCTGGACTTGAGTATGATTTGCTATTTTGTTTAGATTAGTGAATCTAGAGATGAGGGGAGCTCTGGATTATGGTGGTGTAGTTTGATTAGCTTTTATAGAGCGAGTCTCCCGGTGATTTATACTTGGGAAACTCGAGATAGTATTATGAGATCTATCCTGATTTATATCAGGACAGTTAGTTAGGTTTGGTTAATTTGATTGGTTACTATGGTTGTTAGTAATTGGATGATAAGTATGTGGTTGCTGTTTAAAAATCTTTGCTGGATTATTAAATTATCTTTGCTTTTAAATTTCGGGGACGAAATTATTTTAAGGGGGGAGGAATGTGATATCCCGGGAATTTGGCAATATCAATTTAATAATCTTTATTAATAATTAAATTGATTTGTTGATTTATTTTATAAATTGACAAGTTTATTCATTTTAAAGGTTAATAATATTTTAAATTGGCAAGTTTATTTCTTTTGAAAACTAATAACATTTTAAATTGGGAATATCTTTTCTAACAATTTTAGATTGGGAAGATTTATCTTTCTAAAGCTAATATAAATGTTTTCTATTTATAATGTGTGTATATATTGGTATATATTATAAATAGGGAGTCTTTTATTTAATAAAAGAATATGTTTTCAAATTATAATATATATGTATATATATATATATTGTGATTTGGAGTTATGTTATAAAGATTCAATATAGTATTTATCAAAACTAATATTAGTAATATTTTCCATTTAAAATGTATATATTTGTATATATTGAAATGGAAAGAATATTGGATTTGAATTTAATAAAGTATTTTCAAACTTTAATATATATAATTTGTAAATTTATTAAAAATCTTAAAGCTTATTTATAAAAGATAAATACATTATATACATATAAATATTTTATAAATACATATAAATGACTTAAATAAATTAATTAAAAACAAGAATTTACACTTGTAAGTTTTTAAAGATAGTTTAAAGACATTTGTAAATTTATATGCATAGGTGTAAGCAAATTAATACATAAGGGGACAAGTGGCTTAATTTTATCTTTTTGAAAATTTAAGTTATAAAAATTAATATGAAAGAAGATCTGTATTCGTTTTCTAAGTTCAAATTATTTTTATCCTCAACTCTTTCTCCTCATTTCTAAAAACAACCTAAAATCTAAAATCAAAAGAAAAGATAAAAACTGGAAATGCAAATCAGAGAAAGAAGATGAA
Source organism: Allium fistulosum (assembly GCA_030737815.1). NCBI lineage: Eukaryota > Viridiplantae > Streptophyta > Magnoliopsida > Asparagales > Amaryllidaceae > Allium > Allium fistulosum. Next base: position 909,771,005 of record CM060903.1, read on the forward strand.
AGGCAATTTCAAATATCAGTTTCAAATTCTTCAACAACTTGAAGATCAAGAAAAGGGAAATCTATCAACAAATTTCAAAGATCTACAGCTAGAATTTTAAAATCAAAAAGCAAAAGGAAATGAAGTTCAAAATCAAAATTCAGTCTGGGAATCATCAAGCCTGGAAAACAAAAATCTCTGTTTTCTGTTCTCTGCTAAATTGGTGAGTGAACATATTTTAAAAACAGTTTAAATTTGGATTTCATTTAGATGTTTTGTGAATGGAATTTATTCTGTTATCTGAAAATGTTGGAATTAAATGTATGCATGTTTGTATATGGTTGTTTGAATGCCTGGGTAGACATAATATAGCTCTGTTGTATTATTTACAGGTTTTTGATTACTGTAAAAATTCAATATCTTGTCATTGAATCATAGATAGCCCTTGATTTGTAAATAAAAGATGTTTAAAATCATATGATATCACCACTAAAAATAATTCCATAAATTTATATTTAAAATTTATCTTGAAATTTTAAAATTTACAGTGAATTTCAAATTGAGTCAAAAATGTATAAGTTTAATTTTTGAAATTGATTGCATAATTGAATTCAATATAGGAAACCATGAATTTTAAAGGTAATATCACGATTTTTAATTTTGAAATGTTTGAGTATTGTCGAGATGAACATTTGGGTTGTTTTAGTCGATTACCGTCGATCAACGACGAACAGGTCGTCGTGGTTGGGATTGAAGGTCGAGGGGAAAGTGGAGTTCATTGGAAAAATAGTGGAGTGATTTATCGTTGATCGTGATGGTGGGAAATCGGTGGGTTAGGGTTTTATCACCTGGGTTTGTCGTCAATGTTCAATCGGGTTACGCGATGCCTAGGAGCGACTGGAGTCGATCGCGAGTTGTTTTGGAGATGCTGGTAGACGAGACGTAGCTGCGGTGAAGGTGGCGTGGTGCATCGATCAAGGATCGTCGGAGGCGAGTCGATTGTCTGGTGGTGTTTGTTTAAGCTGATGGGTTAAATGGTCGAAGTTGATTCTCGTTCGAATCGAGGAGAAATGAGGGGTCGATCGTGATGTCGTGGTGAAGTCTGACTTGTCGGAGGCCAGGCGTAGTTCGTCGTCGATCAGCAAGAGTGTGCACGTGCACAAGCACGATCGCGTGCATCTGGGGATATGGGTTTGGAGAAGAAATATAATACTCGGGTTTTTGTCCAGGGAATTCGAGTTTTACTCGAAGCGGGTAGCATAGTGGGGATACTCGAGAGTTACTTCGGGTAATTAGGGGTTTTACTCGGGTGGGAAGGAGCAGGCATTATAATTTTTAAAAGAAAGTTTTTAAATCAAAAGAAGTTTGTTTTTGAAATGGTTCTAAGTTTTAAAAATAAAAGTAAAACAAAGTTTTTACTATTAAACTAAATTATTGTATAGAAAAATTGTTTTTTTACAAGTTTTAAATAATTTAAATAAATAAGTTTTAAAGAATAAGAAATAGATTTTCAAATTGATCTTTGTATTAAAATTTATTTAATAACTTTGAAAAGCTTCAAAGATTTTGAAGGTTAAAAGTAATGTTGAAATGGTTTAATTATAATAAAGATTTTATCTTAAGTATTTAAGATTTGATTTATTAAAGGAAATTAATATGTGAAATTAATAAGGATAATTCATTTATTTAAAATGATTTAAGAATAGATAATAATTAAATTAAGATAATGGTTTTCTTAATTAAGATCTTTAATTATAAGGAGTTAAGAAATTATTTAATTAAATTTAAATAATTAGTTAGATAATTAACTAAGTGATTAATAGTGATTAATTTAAAGATAATCACTTATAATTAATTAAGTATAATTACTTGATGAAGTAATTAAGAAATAATTACTAGATGTAATTAAGTAAAGGTAAAATATTTAGTAAAGTAATTAGAGGATAATTATTTTATTAAATAGATAATGATTAAGGTTAATTACCTAGTGTTATTAATTAAAAAAAATATTTAATAAAGGATTAAGATTAATTAATAAGGTAATTAATTATTTGTTAAGGTAATTAATTAAAAGGTAATTAATTAATGGAAGTAATTAAGGGAAGTTAATTACTGGATTAGATTAATCAAAGGTGATTAATAATTGTGGTTTAATTAAGATAAATTACTTAATGTAATTAATTTAATTAAAATAAATAATTAAAGATATAATTAAGGGTCATTAGTTTATAATTAATTAATGATGTGATTAAGAGTTGATTAATTAAGATTAATTAATCAAATGATAAGTGATTAATTGTAATTAATTAAGGATTTAAAGTAATTAATTTATAATTAATTAATTAATGAAGTAATTAAAGGTTAATTACTGTATTTGGTTAAGAATAATTAATTTATGAAATTAATTAAAGTTAATTACTTAAATGTAATTAAAGAATAATTAATCAAGGTGATTAATTAAAGTGGATAATTAGAGAAAGATTAATTAATTTATTTGTGATTAATTAATGATTATATAAGTAAGATTTATAATGAAGTAATTAATTTAATTAACTTTAAATTAATTAAGAGATGAAGAAATTAATTTAATTCACTTTAAATTAATTAAAGATAGAGATAGTTAATTTAATTCATTTTAAATTAATTATGTTGTGATTAAGTAAATCATTGCTTATGTATGAATGGATGACATTGATTGTCTTGAATGGATGTAATCTCAGAAATGAGATAAGTAATGATGTATGGTATGAATGCTTGGTTGTATTATGATGGTAATATTGATTAACTATTGTGATGTTGATATGGATTACCTATTTGGTTATGAATCATCTGTTTAAATTGATAATGTAATTATCAATTATGATTTGTGAATTATCTATCTGTATGAATATAGATAAGTTAAATTGTTTAAACCTTTAAACAACTTGGCCTTAAAAGATACGTTTTGGATTTCGATGAGACCGGGATCGGGTTTCCGTATACCGGAATTCCAGGTCTGGAGACCCGAATACCACATCGATCCAAATTAACGATAGGTCGTGAATCTCAAGTGAAGATGAAGATTCAGAGTGCAAGGGTTATTGTCGTTAACTCTGAGGGTGATTCCAAAACGAGTGTAACGAGATAATGCCTTCGGTTTCGTTCGAACCCGGAACGAACTTGTATGGATTGAATGCTTTCAGCACATCGTCAGGCGGACGATGAGCATTCTAAGTGATATGTTCTGATTAAAGGTAATCGTAACCTCAAGCCTCATCAACCGGGAATGGCTAAAACAGGGGAGGTGCAGCAAGGCTTCGTGGGTAGCACCCACTGAGAGCAAGATAGATCCCTGTCTAGAGGTCCCTTTTCTTTTATTCGGCTTAGTGTGTGGTTGGTCGCGCCAACTACGGGATTGTCTTGTTCGGGATTATCCAGTAAGGGATGGTTCCGGCTTTGTGTTGCAGGGGAGTGGGCGTACTCCTCGGTACGGTGATCTAGGCCACGTACTGTGACGGGCGGTACCCCAGTAGCCCTGCCATTGTATGGAATCCAAACTCCAATAAGTGCCGTACGTATTAGTTGTGCCCAACTATGTTGGAATGTGAGATGTAAGCATTTCAGCTATTTCTGTATTTTACTTGAAAACCCTAGACCTATTATAATAAAATCGGATTTCCTATCAAATGTTTTAGTTAGCGTAAGGTAAAAACTTACCCATGTTTATTTGTGGGAAGTCTTACGTGATACTTTTGTTTTCAAAGGTTTTCAAAGTTAAGCAATCTAACCGTTTACTCACACCAGACCCATGTCTGACCCAAGTGTTTATTTTCTGTTTTATTAAACTCTTGGGTACTCAATATTGTATTGAGTAGTCAAGGGATTCAGGATAATCTTGACGAATTCTGGAGGAGCTGTGAAGCAGGAGGCTTCAGCGAGTAGATATATAGAGTTTCCGCTGTATTTGTATTAGTCTGTATTGTACTGGTGTACTTGTGTTGTATAATAGACAGAAGTTTATAACTGTCTATTCTGTGATGTATAAATTGTGTACTCTGATGTATATGATACTATGTAATATCTTATGTGATAATATATTTCTCGTTCCGCTGTGAGATTTCTGATGTGTTGTTGTTCTCTCTTCTTTTCTTTTCTTCTTCTATCCCTTTCTTTCTTCATAACGATGCGTCTTTCTGGGCAAAGAAAGCCGGGTCGTGACACCGCTAATAATTTTATCCGAAGGACAAATTATCATATTTTCCTTCCGGCCCACTTTCGCGCGCTTCTTCTTCTTCTTCCTTTCAATCAAATTTTGTATCGCGATCTAATATCTCTCTCGCAATCAAAATATTGATTAACCTCGTTCGGACATTTCAATTTCGTTCTTCTGAAAATTGTATTTCATCGATCGAATTTTTCTCACGCGCGTTTCTTGATCTCGTTCTTTTCATATTTCTACCGTGATCTCGTTTTTTTCAAATTGTATTAACTAAGTATGCTTATATTATTCTGTTTTTTGTTTTTTTTTCTATTACAGTTAAAAATAATTTGATTGCGATTTCTAATTGTGATCGTTTTTACAAATTACGTGCAGTGTTGTTTTTCTGATTGTTTGTTCGTTCTTCTATGGCAACTTTTGAAATCAACAACAGGTTTTTATTTATTTATTCGTTTCTTTATTCAGTGTTGTATTGTAATATGCTTTAAATTTGATTTATCTTGCATAATCTTGCTTTAATGTTGGGATGATTGAAAAAGTATGATTGTTTGGGTTGTATATACAGTTGTGATAGAGTGTAAAGTATCATAGTTTAGGTTCAGTTTTTGGGTATCATTTTTATTTTTTGTTAGTATCAGTTTTTTTTATTTCCAGTAACTGGGTATCGGTTTTGTAGATGGTAGGTATCAGTTTTGTGAAATGAAAAAACTACTGTTCTAAAAAATTTTACTAATGTTTTTATTTTTATTTTTTTGGCAGTGGTGATACCAGTCTTCTTTGTCTGTTTGTGTTGAATAATAACACTTTTAGTACTCGATTGTCTATCGATTGCTCTCTGTATGATTTGAAGAATGAGATATGTCGATGTTGGTCTCAGTTAACTCCTTCTTCTATTCAGATTTCTTATGTACTTGAGGACAAATTTATTATGGTTGATACTGATTCTGATATTCAGAGTATAATTTGTTTTCAGTTATACAAGAAAAGTTATTTCTTTAGTTTTACTATTAAGGTTAAGGGTTCTGAATTGGAATATGTTGATGGTGCTTCTATTTCAAGTTCATCTACTATTCGTGCTTCTTCATCTTCTACTGTATATGTCTGTTCAAATGTTGTTGTTAATGGTAAAAGTTATTTAAAAGATATGTTGAGAAGAGGGTCGACATTATGCATTTCCGATTTTGCTGATTTTTGTTTTGGAGGAGCTGAACATCTTAGAGAATTTTTGATGGCATACCAAATTCAAAAAGGGTATGAATTAGTATTTTTAAAGAATTGTGCTACAAGAGTTACTGTAATTTGCTCTTCATATAAGGATGGTTGTCTTTTCAAAGTCCATGCGTCTTGTGATTCTGGAGAATTGAAGAAGTTTTTTATGAGAAATATGGTTGCTGATCATTCTTGTGGGGCTGGTGTTAGAAATGTGAATAATCCACATATATCTAGTTTGATTGTTAAATCATTTATTATTGATGAGATCCGCGATTGTCCTCGTAAAAAGCCTAAAGATATTATAGTTGATTTTAGAAGAGAATACAATGTTCAGTTGTCTTACGGTTATGCTTATCATGGGAAACAACTTGCATTAATGGAGTTGCATGGTAATGATGCTTTGTCTTATAATGATTTGAGTTGGTATTTGGAAGTAGTGAAGAAGTCTAATCCAAATAGTTTTGTTGATATGGATGTTGATCCTTGTAGTAATGAATTTGAGAGGGTGGTTATTGCTTTTGGTGCTTGTTTACTTGGATTTAAGTATTGTCGTCCTATGATATTCTTAGATGCCACTCACTTGAAGGGACATCCTGGTGTGTTGATGAGTGCTACTGCAAAAAAAGATGATCAAGGTATGTCTTTGTTTTCAGTTTTGAGTTATTTGTATTGAGATCATAATACTTGCCATTAGAATTAATACTAATTTGTTATCATAATTTGTATTATGTTGGTATTAGTTTTAAGATATGTAGTTTACAGTTAGCAAGTTTGTATTTAGTATCATAATTTTATACTGGTTAGCATGAGATTAGTATCAGCTTGTGTATAATGTTAGTATCAGTTTCAAATATTTTAATATATGGTATCATATATAATTGTGTAGTATTGAAATTTCATTTGTATCATAATATATGTTAATGTTTGTTAGTTTTTTGTGTTAGAATGAAGATTATTATGTATAATGTCGTCGCTATCAATATTTTAATAATGGTTGTATCAGGTTTTCGGTATCAGTTTTTTTACTGTTAGTATTAGTTTCATGAATTGTTTTAGATTTATGGTCATAATTAGTTTTAGTTTTTTTACAAATTATTTTTGCATTTGCAGGTTTCTTCCCTTTAGCTATGAGTGTAGTTTCTGTAGAAAATATGGATAATTGGACATGGTTTTTAAACCATTTAAAACAAATGCTTCAAGAAGATCGTACTCTAGTTTTTATGTCAGATCGCCACCAAGGTTTGCTTTCAGGTGTTCGTGATGTTTTTCCTTCAGCTTATCACAGTTATTGCTATTTGCATATGGAACAAAATCTTCTTTCAGGGGTAAAAGCCAAAAATGCAAATGTGTCTATTGTCGATCTATTCAAAATGTGTTCTAGATCTTCTAATCTATATGAATTTGAAGGAGCACATTCTAAGTTCTGTCAAATTGGTGGTGTTGCTGGTGTGAATTTTTTAAAGGATAAGCCATTTGATAAGTGGGTAGATTTATTTTTTCCAGGAAAATGTTATGGTGAATATAGTTCCAATGTTGCAGAAAGTTTTAATAGTTGGATTTTAGATGAACGAGCATTGTCTATTACTTTGTGTTTAGATGGTATTCGTGTTAAGATTATGGGACAAATGGCTAAAAGGAGAGAAAGTGTCGTTTGTGGAAAACAACTCTTTGTCCTTCTATGGAGTTGCATTTAGGTAGATTAATTGAAGAAGGCTTTGGATGGGATGTATATAAATCTTCTGATTTTTGTTTTGAAGTGAAATCTCCAAACTCTCATTGTGTTGATTTGAAGGAACGAGTTTGTAGTTGCAACCAATGGAAAATTACAAGATTTCCTTGTGCTCATGCTATAAAGTGTATGAACAAGTCTAAGTTGTCTGTATATGATTTTGTTGAGTATTATTTCACTGTTGATGCTTATCGATGTTCTTATGCCAATGCTATAAATCCTATTCCAAATTATGATAGGCCTATTGTTGATGGTAGCATTCAAGATGTTATCAAGCCACCAAAGGAGAAACGTGGTGCTGGTAGACCATCAATCAAGCGCAAAGGAGGATTTTCATATTTTTAGAACAAGCAAAATAGATGTGGCGAGTGCAAGCAGTTTGGTCATAATAAACGGAATTGCCAAGCTTCAAAGAGGATTTGATTTTACATTTTGAATTTGTTTAGATTAATAAGTGGATGTGTGACTTGTTTTGGTGGTTTACTGTAATTGAACCTTGTTATTAATTTGTGTTCAGTATAGCATATTATCAACTTGATTTTAATTTCAGCTATTTAGTATAAATGATAGTACCAGTTTTAGTATTAGTTATATGTTTTTACAGTATCAGTTTTGGTGTTTATTTATTTATTTCAAACATTTGTTTTGATATTTGTTGCATACTGTTAGTATCAGTTGTTAAGTATCATGTTACGCATTCTGTTGGTATAAAATATGGTATCATTTTTTCTTTGTGTGATATCAGTTTTGTTTAATTTTGTATATTTTAGTTATTTATAATAAAGTAGATATTATAGTATATGGGATATGATAATCATTGTGTAATTGATTGAACCGATACATGCTTTCTTTTGGCTAGAGATAATGTTTGTTTGATTGGATATAAGGACTTTAGTATCGGTTTTGGTTAGTTTTTAGTATCAGTTTCGTGTATTATAATACATGCTACAACAGACATTGGTACTAATTAATAATTATAATGATATCTTGTGTTAGCAAAAACTGACACTGGCGTTAATTGTTGTTTCATAAATTATGTTGAGTGTCGGTTTGAGCAAAACTGGTACTATTAGTTATTAAAACTGATACCCAGTTACTGTTTGCTATTGATATATCATATGAAATCTTATAATATTATTATACAACTGGTAGTTGGATCATAAAACTGATAATATTATGTAGGATCAATAGTTGCATAATAGAACATTCACTGTATAATCTTGTTATAATATAAACTTCAGGTAAAGAAAAGAAAATCAGTTACAGCAAATCATTCCACCAGATCATCATTGTTTTTACAAGTAAGATCAGCATTGTTTTAAGAACAGAACATCATTACTTCACAAGTACCAAATTGCAATAGAGCATCATTACTTCATAAGTATCAAATCTAATTGTGAAACAATACAATGATTTACTTTAACACACAAAATTCTCAATTTCTGCAGCTTCTTCTTTGCTTGGCAGGTTATCAGTTATATTCCAATAGTGCTTGCTATTTGTCAATACGTCTACTGCTAGTTTTGCTCTAGTTTTGATAACAGTGTGTTGTTGGATCTTTTTTGGAATCATGTTTCTGTTCAGTGATGCAATGTAAATTATGACATATATTCCGCAGTCAACTCTGTTAAAAACAAAATATGTTAACAAAATATAAACTATGATATAAGGTAATGAAATCTATTTTTTACATCACCAGAAATATGTTCATAGTTTGTACAACAAATTGTACTAATATCAAGCATTGATTGTACCAACATTAAAACAGAAATTAAATTCAACTATATATAACAAAATATCCAAAATGTACATCAGTTCATGTGAAAATAGTAGCACTTTTTGCAAGTTGTTTGATTTGTTCATTTATCTTTCTTCTTCCAAACTTGACATGAATTTGGCTAAGCTCCAGCAGTGCTCTTTGTCAGTTAATATCTGATGTGCAATTCTTGCTTTAGATGTCAGCATTTGTTCAGGGGCTATTTTGAGTGGTATTTGACTTTTGTTCATTGATATGATGAATATCATCACGTATATACCACAGTCAAGTCTGTTTAAAAGAATATTAGCAATATCAGTTTTGTGTATCTAGGTATTCATTTTTGTCTGTAATTTGCAGTACAGTTTAGCAGTCACTAAGTATAATTTTGTGTATATAGGTATTAATCTTTTTCTGTAATTTATAGTTTCTAGGTATCAGTTTAGCAGTCGGTAGTTTTTTGTGAGTAGCTTGAGTATCAGTTTTTGTTTCTAAATTTGCAGTATCTAGGTATTAGTTTAAAAGAAAAGTTACAGTGTCAGTTTAACTGTCAGTAGGTATCATTTTGAACAGCATAAACAACTTACGTGTCCGATCCTTGTTGTGCACATGGTATATGATGCATTTCATTTACCTTCACCTCCTTATCCTGTATATTTTTATTTTTCCAAAGTTCTTTCAGTATTTCTTCAATTTTATTTCTCTATTGAAGACAAAACAATACAAAGTTAGCTAATGTTCGATTTGTTTAATTAAATTATTTTGTTTCATAACAAAAATATATCATACCAATATCATTGCCTGCTTTAGACTGGGGTTGTTTCTTTCATTAGAATTTCTTCTAGGACGTCTAGAATCTAGATGACTCCGTTGCATTATTGGGTATGTCAAAGTTACTAGTGTCCAATGGTATTCACAATGCAATGGGAAATATATAGCATCTGTGTATTCATCATCCACAATTTGTTCAAGGAAAGGCAGCACTAAAGATTTTATAATTCCTTGTACATTGAAAACTATAGATTACTGTTAAATAAAAAAATAAGTTAGAATTCAATATATATAGCATTTATGATATTATTGCATATTAAAGTTTTTTTTACCGTCATTATTATTGTGAATGCATAGTTGTGCTCTTTCAGCCCACATTTAGATAAATACCAGTCAATTATCTATATTAACAAAAATAAAATGTAAGTTTTTGTTATTGGTGAAGCAATATTCAATAATAATTAGTACCTTTTATTATAATTGTGGTAATATATATTACAAATTACAAGAATAACTAGGCATGAAATATGATGAAACAGCTTCTGGGTTTCATTTTTGCACTGCTGTAGTATCATTTTTGAACATTCTATTAAATCAATTGCTACTAGAAAACAAAAGTATTAATTGATATCAACTGGTACTAGGAATTATTTTTGCACTATTTTGGTATTTATTTTGTCATACATGACAGTTAATACATAATTCAACTAATAGACCACCACTTTGTAACAAATAGTAATTAGGTATCATTTTTGGCTATAAATAGGTATCAGTTTGGGTACAAATAACAGTGGACATAGCTATTACACATTATTTTTTGTAATTATTTTTATTGGTAGCAGTATTATTAAACAAAAAAAGTGTGTACCAATCCATGTGTGGCATTTTCTTCAAGAAGTTCTTGTAGTACTTTTTTTGTTATTGTACATCCTCCTCTAATTATGTCTTTATCTGTCCATGCTACATCTCTGTTTTAAGAAAATAAGGCACATATCAATTATACAATGTTATTTTAACCAGCAAAATTAGTATATATGTTTGTATACTTACTCTTTTGATGATGTCATAGCAAAGAAAGTTTTGATTGTATTTTGTTGTTCTATATTTAAGTACGCCAAAGTTTTGATGCAGTGTCCTAGTCCTAAATTTGAAAGTGTTGGCTCTATTACTTGAATTGGCATTGGGATTGACTCTTTTGCACTTTCTTTTTCATCATTTTCTTCCAGTTATTCATCATTTTCATTTGCTTCAGGTTTTTGTTTTTTTTGCTGTTTTTTTCATTCTCTGACCATATTCAAAGCTGGGGCTTTTTTTTTCCTTTCTCTTGTTTTTATTCTTTTCACATAAGAAGATGGCTTATGAACTGTTTGTTTCCTTTTCCGACCAGGAGGTTTAGCTGGTTTGTTTTCTTTGTCCTTTTCTGTTATTCCCTCTTGCAACTGTTGTGTGATATTGAGATTAAAAGATGGAGGTGTTAGGTCTTGTAGTACATCACTGTATTGTGCAACTTTGCTCTCTTTATTGGTATCTTCTTCCAATTTTTGAGCCTCTTTTATATCTTTTTCATTGTTTTATCTTCATTTGTTTCCAACACTATTTCATTTGTTTTGTTCAACACTGTTTCAGTCTCCATGCATGTACTTTCTTTTTCAGTTGTTTGATGGACTTGTTCTGTATTAGTGTCAGTAGTTGTATCTTCAACTTCTTCTACATTTTTTTCAGTTGAGAATCTGTATTAACAATAAGAAGCTGTCGGTTTTTGTTATTGGTAAATGAATATAATATTATTAGTATCAATAATGTTAATAGTGGCAGTTTATGGGTATCATTTTTGCATAGATATCAGTTTTTCAAACACAAAGTAAGTATCAGTTTTTCATACATATAGGTATCAGTTTTGATTTATTTCATAGTGAAAATTGTTTGTAAAATAACCAACCATCAGTTATAATCAAACAACTGATACATATAAATTGTGCATTATTTTGGTATTAGTTTTCTACTAAATGATAGTCAACATAAATAGTTCAATTTACATACCATTAAGTTATAAGAAATGGAACGTAGGTATCATTTTTTAATACATTTAGGTATCGGTTTATTTTAACTTATACTCAGAATTATTTATAATATAAGCAAGCATGAATTCGAATCAACCAGTGTTATTTTCAATAGTAAAAAATCATGTACCTGTCCATTTGTGTTATTTTTGCTTGACACTTTGTAGGTTCTTGTTGACACTCTGGAGTTTCTTCTTCAATATTTTCAACTGTGAATGTTTTTTCTTCATTTTGGGCTTCTATATTTAAACATGCATCTTCATTTATTTTAGTTGCTATGTTAACTTTTTCTACATGAGGCTCAGCATTTTTGTCTTCATTCTCTTCTTCATTGCTTTCTGTTGTGGATTTCTTTTCTCTGTTTTCTATTTCTCTTTCTACATGTGCATGTTCATTTAGAATGTTGTCAGGTTCATCTTCCATGTGCTTACTCTCTAGTTCAACTTCTGAATTTTTCTTTTCATTTTCTTCTATTCTTGATTTGAGTTCTTTCAATTTCAAATTTTCTTTTTCAACCTTTATCCTCAACTTCTTTTCTTTGTCTAATTGCTTCTTTGTCTTCTTACCTTCTTCTTCCAAATCTTTAATGTGCGTTTGCAAAACATTAAGGCTTACAAAATCTTCAAAAGATTGAGCACTCTGTTCGACTTCTTCAATTTTTCTTTTTTTCCGTTGGTTTTCTTTTCTTTTGTCACTTGATTCTTCTTTTGTCGATCCTGTTTGGAGTAGCTTCTGTTCATGTGGAAGAATATTGCTTATTTCTTTTACCTGTGTAATTGAAATAGTAATTTTGTTTTAAAATTTAAATGCAAATGTTTTATGCTAGTATGTTGTAACTTATAAGTTATAACTGACATTAATAAGTGATTAGTTTAATAGAAGAAAATAGAATAGTAATGAAATTGATACTATGTATACTTACAAATTGATTGTGTGCAGTGTTAAAAATGATACCAAGTATTATTGTATATTATAATTGATACTGTGCAAAATGACAAGATGTACTATGCTGAGGAAAAATTGATACTATGGAAACAAAAATTTAAAGCTACAAATTGAAACTGATACTAATCAGAAGCTAAAGTGATACTGCAAAGAGGCATATGTGATACTATGCAGAGACAAATAATTATTCTAAGTGTTGAAACTGATACTACAGATAGAGAGAACATAAAATGTACACTGATAATCACTACTGTAAGTAAGAATTAACTTTAACTTACATTGCCAACTTTTATACCATTCAACAATTGTTTCATAACAATGTCTTTAAGTTTTCTTACATCCCATCGTGCAAATCTGGGTAAATCTTCAGCAAGTTGCTTTCTTGGTTGAATAAGGTTCAATTTCTCACAGATGCAATACTATAAAAATTTAAAGATATAATTAGATAAGAATGTTGAATATAATAATTTTTTTCAATTAATAATATTTTGCATAACACATCTTACCAATGGAAGCATGGAACATCCAGACATGTTTCTTGGCTTAGAGATAAACTTTTTGACAAATTTACTAAAAAAATTCTCTATTGTTTGTGGCCATGAGACAGTTTGCATTGTTTCACTGTCAATCAAACAGGGTAGAATTCCACATCTCAGTTTTTGTTGGTAGTTGGGAAAGAAAAATGTCAATAGTATTTGCATTATTATCAACAAAGGGAGATCTTCTTCATTTTCTTTTTTCCTTTTTGATATTTCTTGTTTTATTCTTCTTTCCACAACATTTCTTGTTATGTAAATACTTGTGCCAAAGTTTCTAGTTGCAAATTCTTTGCAGTCTGGTGGAATGGTTCTGCTCGTCAATTTTTTTTTTGGTTCTATGTTTATTCCTTTTAATGGCAGACCAAACAGCAAGCTTATATCTCTGGCAGTTACCTTCATTTTGTCTTCTCCTAAGATGAAGGTATCAGTTTCCATACAGTAGCAGTTGTATAAAGCATCCAAGTTTTGTTGATGCTTTTTGCACTCTTTCATTGTTATTTTTTCTTCATAGATGACTTTGAAGAAGTTGTAAAATGGTGTCTTCTTTAAGATGTCAAATTTTTTTTGGTCAATCCATTTTTTCTTTGACCAGTTTTAATATCTTGAAGATAGCTTGTAAGCCACATCTATAAGCAGTTTCTGGCTTAACATGTTCCTATTTTGCTATCTGTTTGGTTGTTTGTTCTGATGTTGCATGCATGCTTTTACGACATGGATTGACAAAATCATCATTGTCCTATTTCATGAAAATGTGGCATTAAGTTGTTAGTGAAACAAACAGCATTGAAACAAAACAATATATAACATGATATAGTGGTTTCAGTTTCTATAAACATGAGGTAAAACATGGTATTTTTATCTAACTAAAATTTGGTATCATTTTTGCTAAATGTAGGTATCAATTTTTTAATAATTATGGTTGAAATACTTCTAAAATTGGTACATGATAACTTCAAAAGAAACATATTGCATGTATAATCTTTAGCTTATACTTGTGTTATCTTTGTTGCAAATTACAATGAAAGTAATTTGTATAATTAAAAGTACAAAATTTAAAAAAGATAAAGTGAGTAGCATGTTTATAAGGTGTATGCATCAGTTTGGTTCTAACAAACAGTATATCAATTTTAAGATATGATATCCATAAAAACAGATAGTAGGTATCAGTTTTGCATTTCATTGATTTCAATTTTATATTTGTGATAGTGGGTATCGTTTTATGAATATAACTATATCAGTTTTGTTATAAAGTATTTAAAAAATATTTTTAAAATTATGAAGTTTTGTCTTCAGTTAAACAAACAATAGGTTCATTTTTTTGAAATATAGGTATCAGTTTGTTATATAGTGGGTATCATTTTGTGAATTATAGGTATCATTTTATTGAAATATTACAACATTGTCATATGAACTAAAACATTTTATACAATGGGTACCATTTTGTAAGAATTTAGTTTCATTTCTGCTAGAAAAAAGATGGTGAAATAATTTGTAAACTAAAATGAGTCAGCTACACACAATTAGACAATAGGTATCATTATTGCAGTATGTTGGTATTAGTTTTTATTTGTGTGCTTAATTTAATTTTCCTAAATACAAAGTATCACATTAATTCTAACAGATGTTTGGTATCATATTTTCAATATATTAGTATCAGTTTTGTAACAAATGGCAATGAAATCTATTTTTAAACCAACTAAGCTTTGTCTTCTACCAAACAAACTATAACTATCACTTTTTGAACATGAAAATCTTTATTAGTGATATAGCTTGTACATTTACCGTGTTGGCTTATTCGTCTTCAGATTCCTCAACAGCTATTTGTTTTGCCTTATTTGTTTCTGCTTTTTCCTGTTAAACATATTAACAATATTAAAATACATCTAAAGATTTAATAGTATCAGTTTTATAACTTAATGGTATTAATTGCCTGTTGAAGTTGCTGCTGAATTATTGTCTCATTTTTTTTCTTCGATCTTAATTCTCTTTTTTGCATTTGTTGTACAGTTGATTTGTCACTAGGTGTTTTTTCTTGCATGGTTTCTTCATTCTTCTGTAAAATAAGTTCAATAGTATCATAACCAATGTAGAATGGTTTTGTTATGCTTCATTTAATAATATCATTTACCTTTTCTTCTGTTCTGTTTTCTTCATGTTTCCTTTTTGTTCTTCTTTCCCTTTGTTGTTGTATATCTTCTTCCATTGGCCTTTTTGATAGTTTTAACTTTGCTGATTTTTGCTGCGTCTCAACTGTTATGGTATCAAATTCACATGGTAGGTTTTCAATTTCGGCTCGATTCTTAGATTTAGTTTCTTTGTTTCCAGATTCGAGTTGATAATCAAAATGAGGCGCTAGGGTATTAGGTTTTTGTCGAATATCATATTGAGGGGATAAGGTATCAGATTCGTTCTCAAACTCTACTTGTTCTTTATTTTCTAATGTATGCGATTGAGATGGAGGTAGCGATCTTGTTGTGGTTTCGTTTGCCATTTTTTCTTAATTTTTATTTTGTATCGTGAAGATGAGTGTGGATTTGAAAATTGAACAGGAAGACGAATGAACGAAATGGAAAAATGTTTTGACGCGCGAATGGGCTTTGGGCCTGTCCTTTGGAAGAAAATTTTTTGTGTCTGTCCTTATGAATAAAATTTTTAAATTATTTGTCCTTTAAAAAAAATTTATTTGTCCTTTAAATTTTTTTAAAATCATGTGATTTTTTGGAGAATTCATCATTACGGTTGTGCGATTCAAAGGTGTAAATTCAGTCAGTGATTAATATTGAACAATTCAAATATTAACGTTCACACGTCACTTAGCAGGTGGTGTGACATTTTGGCTGAATTCACCGCTTACACATCTTTGGTAAAATCTAATTTTACTTATTATAAGCGGTACCTAATAATGACAATTACTTACACCAATTCTCTTCGTCAAACTATATCACTTTGGATTTATGGAATTTGGTAATGGTCAAAATTCCAATATCATCCACATTCAACTTTATAGTCCAAACACAAAGTCTTTTGTTCAATAATAACAATTATTATTAACTGAAATGCTCTGGCCAGAGACTTTGACTTTGAGTTGACTTCCGTTGACTATGATACTAACCTCATATAACTGAGGAGACGAATCCTCTCTTGAATAGTGTTTCACTACCAAAGCTTTCACTCGACCCAACTATAGTCGTTCGATGAACGTCGTGCCACGATTTAACTATAATCAAAGCGGAGCTTCCACATTGAAGATCAACAGTATTCTCAAGTCGAGAGAACTCTGTAAATTAGTCACATCGATATTCTCTGCTTGAACTTAGATATATTAACCAACAGAAAACTATTGAGTGAGTCATTCCATAGTTATCCAATAACTATCAGTACGTAACCCCTTGGTGCCCCCAACAATCATGAGTAATACACTACCCAACATTTGGAGAGCGTTACATACTCTAGTCTCAACGGATACATCGATATCCAGTCTCGATGCATCTTGACCGGGAACATTTAAAATGATACATTTGTTTCATTGTGATAAATTACTCACGGTTATAACACTTTGTAACTACTATCGCAAAACATACCATATATGGATTTTCTATTAAATATACTTTTAATTAAATTGATTCATTAATATAGCCACATTATATCAAGTATATAATAGAAAGAAAATACGTTTGTTTTGAAAAAGATTGGTCGACGAGTTAGATATATGTAACAAATCACATAATTGCCCCTAGGGCATAACCCTAACTCTATCAGGAATATACTCTCAAGTATAGCATATCTAGACGTGGATCATCAAGACTCATCAATGCTCCATTGGTTTGCCTCAAAAAACGGTCACTAAAGTAACACATACCACCGGAAGTGAGTGGAGAAGCCAAAAATTGAAATTGATGCAAAGATAGGAAGCCGACTGTAACGAATGACCTTTTTAACCCTCGAATGTCGACACTAATACATTCACGGTATTCTTGTGCCGAATGCCCAAGTGTCGGAAAGATAGAATGTCAATGTAAAAGAAATAGAACAAGAAAGAAGAACACAATATTAAAATCTCACATGCGAAACGATAATATATAATATCTCAAAAGATCTTTACCAAAAAGAAAACTTTTATATACATACTACAGTCAGAGTAAACTAACCTATCATCAGTCTGGATAGTTATAATAGCATGTTCTTCCAAAATGCTAATAGATACAAAATAAGCAATGCAGTGGAAAATAAATACATGAATAGGTCTTAGAGGCATCCAACTCATCTCCTGAAGCTCCAAAGCGTCCAACTAAATTTGAAAATATACTCGGAGCTGATCCGAGCATTATAAGAAATAACATCCGGATCAGTCTGGTAAACCAAGACGATAAACTCAAATCATATGGATTTCATATTTATAAAACTCTTCAAAAATAAAGATATCTCGTAAGACAATGCCACAAATAAACACAGACGGTTTTTACCTTACGATAACCAAATCATTTCTATTAGAAAATCCACTAATATTATATTAATGTCTAGGGTGTGAAATATAAATAATCAAGTAGTTATGATGCATATGAGCGTACACCACAACAATAATAGGTATACAATCAAAACCGCTAAGGTGCATTCGCTAATTGTGTAGGAATCCATGGAGGTTCCCTCGGTACTTCGAGAATGGTCCTCCTACATAAGGATCAGAGATATCCTTCCGAAGCAACATACATCCCTAGTTGATGTACATATGAAATACATAGTTGGCCACAAACCGAGGCCGAGTGCATCCTTCACGTATGCATAACTATAGGTATCTATAGGGTAGAGTCGCCTACACCCTTAGGTTAGCTAACACCTGGTCTATACATCCTATCTCTGATTTTAGTCACATCCGCTGGTGAGGCTACATCCGACATTCCAACACATGAGTCCCAACTTGAACAGATCTCAGAACCACACATGAATTCCCATATCTCAATGGATCTCAGAATAACACATGGATTCCTATATATCAATAGATCTCAGAACCAAGCATGAATTCTCATATCTCAACAGATCTCGGAACCACAAATGGATTCCCACATCCAGAATAGATCACGGACAACTACACATGTTTGAGCATCTCAAATAGACCTTGAGTCTCCACATAGATTCCAACATCTCAAACCAATCATGAATGTCTTCCAAAGCATATAACACATATATGGTTCTGAGTGGTTACAGTTTCGAGTCATCTCATATAAGTACACTCCCCTGCTTACTGGGCGCTCCAAAACCAATTGTTCGATTTTCGATAAACTCAACTCTGGTTCTTTTGGAAATAAACAGAAAATACATAAGAGCGGAGATCATCTCCTAACCGGACGGGGTTAGAATTCCTTATCATTTATCCTAGAAGTGAAAAACGAGTTTATACTTATAGTATAGCATTACCGAAGATAACTATACCATATAATTTCCGTACTACTTCTAGATATTTCCAGAGTTATATTTGGTCAATTTCAATAGTAAATGAGAATAATCGCATAAAGGAAACTAAATCTTGTATACTTTACAAAAGCAAGTAACACACTAATCATGATAACACACACAAGCATGATCAAGTCATATAAATGAATTCTAACCTCCTTTTTATTTATTTAATCCTTTATTAACTAAAACCTCTTTTATTAGTAAAATTTCTTTTTATCTGATAAAACTTCTTTGATTAATTAAACTTCACTATTCATTTTTACACACTTTGGTACTTCTTAAAAGTATTCATATACTTATCTCAAAGGTATAAGTATATTTGCAAATCAATAACAAGTTTCACTTACTTTCAACACAATTAAAGAGTTTAAAACAAATGTTGCTCAAATATTGTCACATATAAATCTCTTCTTTCTTTTATACTTTAAACTTATACTTTCCTATCTTTTTCCAAAGATTCCATACTTGTTATTATCTTTAGAATTCCATTATTAAAGATCTAAGTATTTTCCAAAATCATTTAATTATATTTTTCCATTTTAAAATATAATTCAAGGGCTTAAAAATAAATGTTACTAAAACACTGTTCACTACAACCCAAAACACTTCACACTTAATTATTATCATTAAACTCACATTTAAAGATTATATTACTTTTCAAATGTATAATTAAATGGGTTATAAACAATTATTGTTTAAACATCATTACTATAAACCCAAAATCACCTTTATACTTGTCGTTAACTTTGAAACACATCCATTTAAAGATCTAAGTACATCCTTACTTTTTAAACAAGGTGATATACCTTTTTAATTATTTTTACACAACCATTCATTTTAACATGTGTTATAATCCCAAAAATCTCTTTAAAATACTTATAATAAGGTTTTAAAACACTCACTCGAAGTATTACTTAAACTAACCATTTTATAAATTATTTAAAACCCATAAAACAAGTTTTATAATTTAAAACCCTTACTTAAACCATTCATAAATGATTATAAAATCAAATTCAAACTTCAAACTTCCTTTCAAAACACTTTAATACATTGTAAACTCCTTTAAAAGTTTTAGAAAAATATCTAAAATATCCAACCTTTTTATACCTTGTTAATACAGAATTTTCAAAGCGCATTTATAGCGACATTTTCGCTATACAAACTTATGTAACATCGTTTCACAATCTATAAATTTTCCAAACCAATTCCTTTAGGTCAAACACACCCGAACGAGTGTAAAGAACAAACAAATATATATTATCACAATATATTCACATTTGAACAAATGTAACATATGTCAAATACAAGGGATTTCAAAGTGCGTTTATAGCGATAATTTCGCTTCAACCATTCACATATAATTTCCAACTTTATCAAACAACAACATTACCGGCCATGTGAATAAGTCCGGGCCACGATACATGTTTTAGAGAGTTATAAGAGAGATTATACTACATATAATGTTGTTATTTGCTTTCGAAAGCAAAGAGGGGTCCAAAAGTAATAACTTGCATTGTTCACTATTAGTTCCATATTTTGCACAACAACAATTATACACACAACATATACAAATTAACTGGTGAGTAAACTCGCCTTAGCCTAAACCAGTCCAAGTCATAGAGAATTCTGCTATGAGTACAACGGCAAAGACGGCGTCTCGATCAGACCTTATAAGCAGAAGTTATTGATTTTATAAGATTTGAGATTAATCAAATAATTATTTAACTTAATTAACAACTAATCACCTTCATAATCAAATTCCTTCTTCTTTCCTAATTCAGATCCTCTTCTCAAGGCCATGCATGCTTGAAACACCCCACCACGTCCTGCATGTCAATTCCTTGGCATGAAGCATCGCTTGACAAAAACACAAACCGGCTTTACCAACGCATCTCTCTTCACGCGCACTTCGACTTACACCAAAACTTGTCATGCTCGATCACCCAAATCAGACAGCGAATTCTCCCTTGTTGCTACTATGTGCGACATCACACTTCCCAATAAATGAGCGCACCACTTCTAATCACCGCCAATCAACTCCTTCTCGCGCCCCGAGTCCAACCATACCCTTAAAACAAGGTCTGATCCTAACCCTGCAATTGTGACCTACAACTGTACATGATCCATGCAAAAGTCACATTCCACTCTACTGCGTAGCACCACATCAAATTACTTCCCTATGTTCCCCTTCACTTGACAAGCACAACGACACTCATCCCATCGCGTATCGCTGCCTGTGGTTTCGACAAACCCGAGCCCTAGCCACTGCTCAAAATATCGACCTCGACCATGTAGTGTCGCATGCCACCAACTCACCATAGATTTGAAGATCTCACTGACACGATTCCAATGGATCCAAACTCGTTGAATTTCATTGAGTGTATCTCTCTAAACAATTACTTGAAGATGAGGAAAAGGGGGCATTTTCTGCTATGTTTTGTTTTCGGAAGTGAGGATAGGAAAAGAGAGAGGTGAGGAAAAGGGTTAAGTGTGTAGGTGTATATATAGTAAAATAAATAATATATTTTAATTTTATTAATTAAATCATCGAACGTTCCGACATGGGACATCCAATCTCCACGAAACTCGTCGGCGCACAACAACTCAATGTTCCGGTCCCAATTACACTAGTTTCGTCAAAATTCGAGATAGTGTCCCGGAAAGATAATTTCACACATTGATTTAAAAAAATTATTATTAAAACAAGTTTAATCATATTAATTTCCATAATCATTATTATTTAAAAAGAGTTTAAATAGGTTTTCAAAATCATTTTTATTCACTTTAAATCCAAGATTAAGTTATTTAAATAATTTTGATATTTAAATATAAAGCATTCGGAATGCGGGGCCATTACAGTCTCCTTCCTTTAGAATATTTCATTCTTGAAATACTGACATGAGCAACAAAAATAAGAATCACACATCAATACCTAACAGTATTGCAATCATTAGCAACTAGAGAACAATCACATAACAATACTATACAGTACTGCAATCACTAGCAACTGGAGAACAATCACATAACAATACAACACGGTATTGCAATCACTAGCAATTAAAACTCTTGGTTCCAAGACTTCTCATCGCACGAGGATGATAAATAACCCACTAAGCGTACCTTACACTCAACGGCCTCAGGTATTACCCAGTCGATTACTTATGCTACCCTCAAATAGTTTGAAGAGTCATTCCCCGAACTCTCCACAAGCCAACATATATAGCATATAAAATATTATTAAAGCCAATACGATGTACCTGGACCATCCGTACGC
Organism: Allium fistulosum; assembly: GCA_030737815.1. Classification (NCBI taxonomy): domain Eukaryota; kingdom Viridiplantae; phylum Streptophyta; class Magnoliopsida; order Asparagales; family Amaryllidaceae; genus Allium; species Allium fistulosum. The sequence goes on from CM060903.1 coordinate 909,792,919, forward strand.
TATATCAAATCTGATCGCTTGCTTGATCACATAGATTTCACTTCTAACTGGTATAGATCACTTGACTTCTCTAGTGCGGACTCCGATCAGGTTCCTTGACTAGAAACCTCTGTTTTCCTTACATAGTCATATACTATGATGGAAAACTTCAGTATCACACCAGGAGTCTGTATTAAGTGTTCGCCGTCAAGAATTGAGTGAAAAATCCTAACTCAGACTAGTGTAAATCACATTGAAATCATGTACTCGAATTCTAGATCAAAAACTGTCATGTGGATAAAATGATCTACGTACAACTTACGTACTTTATTCCAATTAGTTTCTTAACTAAACAACCTACTTTTCATTTTAACTCAAATTCATTTTACTTATAGAACATTACCCAATATTATAATCATTTTAAAAAGCCATCACTTCATTTTAAAAATATTTCAAGACTTAAGTTCATATTGTATATCACTTCACTACATTCTAGGGGTATATACAAAACAATCTTATTCATTTGCTTAACATGGATATTCAATAAATTTAAAACCTGTTTTAACCTACTAAAATTACGATGAAGGCCCAAATAAATTTGGATTTTTTGAGTCAACCCTTTAGACCTCTTTAATCGTCAGGTTCGGCAAGTAGCTGGGAAGAGTCGGACTCTGGTATCCAAAGTCAAAAATAGAATCTACTTTTCTTAGAAAACCCTAAGGTAAAGACGTGTATTAGTTGGTCCAATAACATCGAATGTTCTACCTAACAAAGATGTTCTACAAATTAAAACTTGTTTAAATTTTACTATCTTTTAATTTAAGAGTTATAAAAACTCAACTTTAATATTTTCAAAAAAACACTTAGCTTTTATTTCTTATATCAACTCGGAAGTTTCCGATTATCCAAAATCGACGAAAATTCTGTTTTATCCCAATAATTGAAAGCTACTAATCAACAAATCAAAACAATATGCACAACCAAACTACCCTAATGCGTAGGATACATGTGTCCATAATATAACTTAACCGAAACTTAAGAACTAAATACCAGGTTTTATTTCAAAACATTTTGAAATAATATATACTTGTAAATTTTGTTATATCAAATCATACTTTCAGAATTTAAATCAAAATTTGTTTTACCAAATAACTACGGAGCAAAACTACCATAGTAGCATTCACCACTTAGAAACTCGAAAATGAACGCTGATGATGCTACAATCATCACCAGATTTATTTTTCAATGACAAAAGTGAGTTAGTATTTTCTATCTCTTTAAAATTCCTTTTAAATACATTTCTATTCATAAATACTTCTAAATAATACTGGTATTATTTTCACTTCACAAACTTTGAAAAGCAATTTTCAAAAACACCAGGATTTAAGTTCTCAAATTCTCAGTTTAAATCCTTTTAGTTATAAACTATACTTTATAAACCATACTTATATAAAGTAATTTCCTTATATAAAATCATTTCACAAATATACATCTTTGTTTAGATCGTAATAAACAACTTTTATTAAAATCAAATTTTAACCCAACATTATTACCGAACGCCTTATGGTCAAACTGTGAAACTTAATTCACAAGGTGTTTGTTTCAATGTCCCTACCATTACTATCTACCGAACCCATGTAGTGAAAAGGTAAAACTGCTCATGAATTGGTTGTGCATAGCTAATCAAACAATAAATGATAACAATTGAATATTATCATCTCTTAACAAACAAACACATCATAAATAACTATATCAATTTTTGAAAATTATTCTTTTATATATAAAATATAATCCTAGGTAAAATTATTTCATTTCCCAATTTCAAAAACAATATTGTATTAGTTTGCCTTGCTCAAGTGTTTAAAAATCCCTATTAATAACGTTAGAAATACGTATTGACCAAAATTCATAAACCACCCAACAGGCCAATCAACACGATACAAAACAATTTTATAATAATAAAAAATACACACTCTCATATATATAACACACTCAACTCATAAAGGCATTGCATTACCCTATCTCTTAATGAGTTATTCCCCACCAAAGCCAATGTTCTCACTTAACCTTCAGCTCTGATACCAAATGTAATGAACGGCGTTTTCAACCCCCGAATGTCGACACGAATACATCCACGGTATCCTCATGGCGAACACCCAAGTGTCGGAAAAGACAGAACGTTAAGGTAAAAGAAAGGAAAAAAGAAACAGAAAAAGTAAGAAGAACACGATATCAGAATCTCACACGTAGAACGATAATATATAATATCTCAAAAGATCTTTACCAAAAAGAAAACTTTTATATACATACAACAATCAGAATAAACTAACCTATCATCAACCTGGACAATTATAACAGTCTGTCCTCACAAATGCTAATATATACAAAATAAGTAATGCATGGGAAAATAAATACGTGAATAGGTCTTGGAGGCATCCAGCTCATCTCCTGAAACTCCAAAGTGTCTAGCTAAATCTAGAAATATACTCGGGGTTGACCCGAGCATTATAAGAAATAACACTCGGATCAGTCTTGTAAACCAGCGTGAGAAACTCAAATCACATGGATTTTTTATATTTATAAAACTCATCAAAAATAAAGGTATCGCGTAAGTCCAAGCCACAAATAAACACAGATGGGGTTTTACCTTATGATAAACAAATCATTTCTATAAGAAAATCCAGTGATATTATAATAATGTCTAGGGTGTGAAATATAAATAATCAAGTAGTTGTGATGCATGTGAGTGTACACCATAATAATAATAGGTATACAATCAAAACCGCTAAGGCATGTTCGCTAATTGTGTAGGATTCCACGAAGGTGCCCTCAGCACTTCGAGAACGGTCCTCTTGCACAAGGATCATATATATCCTTCTGAAGCATCATACATCCCCAACTGATGTACATAGGATACATAGCTTGCCACAACCTGAGGTCGAGTGCATCACTCACGCATGCATAAATATAGGTATCTCTTGGGTAGAGTCACCTGGACCCTTGGGTTAGCTAAACCCATGGTTTATGCATCCTATATGTAGTTTTAGTCATATCTGCTAGTGGGGCTATGTCCGGCCTTCCAACACACAAGTCCCAACTCGAATAGATCTCGATACCACACATGGATTTTCATATCTCAACAGATCTCGAAATAAAACATGGATTCCCATATCTCAACAGAACTCGAAACCACATATGGATTCCCACATCTTGAATAGATCACGAACAACTACATGTGTTCAAACATCTCAAACAGATCTCGAATCTCCACATAGATTCTAGCATCTCGAACTAATCATGAACCTTTTCCAAAGCATAGAACACATGTATGGTTTAGGAGTGGTTATAGTTTTGAGTCATCTCATATAAGTACACTCCTCCGCTTATCGGGCCCTTCAAAACCAATCGATGATTTCTGGTAAACTCAACTCTGGTTCTTTTGGAAATAAATATACAATACATAAGAGTGGAGATCACCTTCTAATCGGACGAGGTCAGATTTCCTTATCATTTGTCCTAGAAGAGCAAAATGAGTTATACGTACAAAATAACATCACCGAAGATAACTGTACCGTATAATTCTATGTTTCTTCTAGATATTTCCAGATTATATTTGGTCAATTTCAACAATAAATGAGAATAATCGCACAAGGGAAACTAAGTCCTGTATACTTTACATAAGTAAGTAACACACCAATCATAATCTACACACACAAGCACGATCAAGTCATATAAACAACATCTAATCTTCTTTTTATTTAATTAATCCTTTATTAACTAAAACCTATTTTATTAGTAAACTCCTTTTTATCCAATAAAACTTATTTCACTAATTAAACTTCACTTTTTCATTACACTTCACTATTCATTTCTACACATTTCAATATTTTTTCAGAAGTATCCATATACTTATCTCAATGGTATAAGTATATTCGCAAATCAATAACAAATTTTACTTACTTCAAACACAGTCAAAGAGTTTAAAACAAATGTTACTCAAACATTTTCATATATAAACCCCTTCTCTCTTTTATACTTTAAACTTATATTTTCCTATCTTTTTCCAAAGATTCCATACTTGTTATTATCTTTAAAGTTCCATTATTAAAGATCTAAGTATTTTTCAAAATCATTTAATTATATTTTTCCATTTTAAAATATAATTCAAGGGCTTAAAAACAAATGTTACTAAAACATCGTTTACTACAACCCAAAATACTTCACACTTAATTATTATCAGTAAACTCTCTTTTAAAGATTATATTACTTTTCAAAAGTATAATTAAATGGGTTAAAAAAATTGTTGCTTAAACATAATTACTGTAAACCCAAAATCACCTTTATACTTGTCATTAACTTTGAAACACATCCATTTAAAGATCCGAGTACATCTTCACTTTTAAAAAAAAGGTGATATATCTTTTAGTTATTTTTACACAACCATTCAGTTTAAAATAAGTGATATAATCCCAAAAACCTCTTTAAAATGCTTATAATATGTTTTTAAAACACTTACTCAAAATATTACTTAAAATAACTGTAACGACCCGCTATTTTGGACCATTCAAATCGACAATAAAACCACACATGTCTGACTTGAATAATTCAAAATACCGAATTGTTAATTTATATTTGGCAAACTCATCATATACAGTAAATAAATAATTACAGATCACAGACACAGAGTATATAATGCAGCGGAAATAAAGAAATAGTAGTTCATGAAGCTACTATATAAATACATCAGAGTTAAGTAAGATACAATAGGAATACCAAGATACAACATGAGTAACAGTATGATAATTAGGTACAACTCAGAATACAACTGGAATCAACTGGATAACAAAATGAATAGATATCTGGTTCTTCAAAGCAAAACTCCAGCTCCAAAGGTGAGTCTCTAATGCTGTATCACTCAGTCTGACCCGAGCGTAAAGCAAAACACAAAACACTCGAGTCAGGACATACATACTTATACAATGTAAACCAACTCAAGTGAACTGTAATAAAGATACAAGTAACTTAAAGAATGCTTGGGATCGCCCATTCTTTAAGGATCCGTTAAACTATCTACTATGTAGTAATATTCGCTATTATAATAATGTCTAATATAAAATAAACATACTTTTAAATAGCATTAAGGAGTGACCCAATATTCCCCTTAACACGTAATAGTCCCAGTAGTCTATCCAGTATTAGCATACTCCCAAAATGGGGGCTACCCTCGATACTCCACAGGCTACGGGAGAAATCACAACTCGTAGTAAAGCTCGATATGGTAGGTGACACGGCACACAAGGCAATGCCAGGGTAGATATACCAATTACGCACACTGACTGATGGAAACGCATAGCAGCCACTACCGCTCCACCTCGAACAACACTCCCAAATCAAGGGGTGCACCCAAACAAATCACAAAATAATAGAATGGTATCGAAGAAGTGCGTCCGATAAGAGGTGCTACCTCATTGGCCCGAGATCGCTCCTGTTTTAGCCACCTTATGCCAACTCACGGGAGTTGGGTCCACGTATATACCTTAGGATCATCGCCACCATCCTACTTCATTCTGGAAACTCCACCGCGTACACAGTTGTTAAAGTAGTTTTCGGTATCGACAGAGAGTATGTCCATATCCAATCCCGGTCTCTTTAACAACCAATCGTTATTATAACCCATGGTTATAAATTTTAAAACAGTTGATATTTCAAATCAAAATACATCCTTTAAACCATTTCAAAATCATATCATTTATTTCAAAATAATACATACTTTCAAACCCAAAACATATCCACTTCAAAACCAATTCAACAATATATCATTTCCATTTCAGAACCAATTCAATAATATATCATTTCCATTTCAAAAATCAAAGCAATAATATATCATTTAAATTCCAAACTAAATCAATATATTTCTTTCAATTTATTTAACTTGAAATATTCTTTTAAATCATATTAAACCAAACCACCTTATAAAGTCATATCCTTGAATCTTCAATTTCAACAAGTTTCAAATTAATATATATTTAAAGACAATTCTTAATTAAATACAATTCCAATTAATTTCATTTCCAAACCATAGTACTTTCAAAGTCATAACAATTCTGAAACCAAACTTTTTGAAATCAAAATACTTGGAAATCATAACACTTGAAATATTGTCATTAGGACCTCATAATACTTAGAAAAATCATAATACTTCTAAATTTATATTCATTACCAAAGTTATAACATTTTAAGTTCATTCATTCAATTATACCAATTTCAAACATTGTATTAACTCATAAATTTCAAAGTGGTTTATATTCAAATCAAAATAATTCATTTACACCATTTAAATATGAAGTCATTATACTTACAAATCAAATATTCAATTCCCAAAAATTTAGCCTTTTCTGAGCTCATTTATTCACTTAAATACTTCAAACAATTTAAATTTCAGCTTTCGCGGCACTTAGAAAATGCTACGGTAAGTTACATTTGAAAACAATTCATTTCAGCAAAGACAGCGTTTAAAAACTGCTATAATAGTTCAGTTTTAGTTGAAAAATAGTTCAATTCAGAAAAGACAGCATTTACAAAACTGTTGTAATAGTTCAGGGTTCTATTTAAAGATTTTAGTTCAATTCAGCAAAGACAGCACTTGCAAAGTGCTGTGATAGCCCTTAGTTAAATTTCCTTTTAGTTTACTTCTGTAACTTTAGCACTTACAAAGTGCTGCAGATTCTATTTAGTTCAGATTTTAGTTATTATTCAGAAACGATAGCATTTCTGAAGGCTACTAAATGAATTTCCAGATTTTAAATAGAATTCCAACCATAAATAAACTTCAATTTAAATCATTTAAACTTATAAAAATCATATTTTTCCACATCAAAATGTTCATTTAAATACCTTTAACTTATGATTCTTATAAAGTGAATTTTTACAATAAAATCCAATTTTACAAAAATTAAATCAAGTGTACCATTTTCTTATTCTTTTCATTTTTAACAATTTCTCTTTACACTTAAATTTAAATTTCATTTCATAAATAAAACTTAATTTCCATTTTTATTTAATTAACTTAAACTTTCATTACAAATCAAATCACAGATTTCCAAATTAAGTTATGTTGAAAATCATAATTTTTCCATTCATTTATTAACATATTTAACACATAGAAAAATCATTTTCACTTTATTAAATCAATTTAAAAACCAAATTTAAGTCAAAATATCTAAATTTACATTTTTAAAATACTTAAAACTTCCAGAAAAATATATAAAATAACCACGGGTCTGTATAATATTTTCTAGCCTAAGTCAAGTGATACGGATAATATATCATTTCAATCCGTAATTTACAAAGAAAAATCCGGGTTTTATCATTTCAAACCCGCAATCCCAAGTAAATAAAATAAATAAAAGTCGCTCAGGCTTATCGTTTCAGCCCATAACGATCATTCCCTAATCTAAAGTCCGTTTGGGTATGTATCATTTCAACCCATAGTGATTCTATTCTACAGGGAACTTGCAATGTGAGAACATAATATAAATAAACAGTAAAATAAAATAAAACATAACAGATGATGTGACAAGTTATAAACAGGGTTAACATCATGTAATTTACATCACAGGCAGGTATAACATGATATAATAATTTCTACACTTTCACTTGTTATCAATTCACCGTTATATAAGTATGAATGTCAAGTGTGATTACTCACCTTTTTACGCTGAAGTTTTGCAAAACAACATACAAAGATAAATTCCAGAAAGCACGATAGCACGATTTTCGATTTGAGTGGAGAGAGCCAAGATATTAGTCTTATATATAACAACAAAACAAAATATAAATAAAATTACAATACCAAAGTTTAAATTGAAACAAATGGAAACTAGGCTAGACAAATACATCACCTAGCTTTTAAATCAATTTTGCTTGACCATAACTCAACTTTTGCTCGACCATACATGCTATGGGTTCGGCCACAACATGTTTTAGATTGAAATAGGGTCTAGTTTGGATCACTAAAGGCATGGTTACAAGGATAATAGGAAGTGGTAGAGGTTACATAACATGAATACAAGGAGTTAAAGCACTAAGGTGGAGTTTTGGTGAACTTTTTGGGCTCGGCTACATGGGTCTATGGCTCGGCCATGGCTTGTACAGGTCAGGTCAGATCTGGACAGAGGCTAAAGTGATGGGTAGTGGTGGTATCTAGGTGGTGGTGGAGCAATAGGGGGTGGCCAAGGTAAGATATGAAGGGTAGAGTTGAACTAGGCTCGGCTAGTACACTTTTGTGGAGTTTTGGACATTGTTTTGTGGTGTTTGCATCACTTGGTTGCCATGGCCTGATCTGGTCAAAGGGTAGGAGGTGGTGTTGGCCATGGATCATGGGGAGGAGGAGGAGTGGTGGTTGGTGGTGGTGGTGGGGTCTATGGCCGAGCAAAGCTTAGAGAAAAATCAAGGCAAAAACAATAGGAAAAAGCAGAAGAAAAGTGAAAAGGAGAAGAGGCCATTGCTTACTTTTTTTTCAGATCTGAAGTGCCTTGCAAAAATGAAGATGGGAAGAGATTTTTCATGTGATATAGGAGGCTAGGAATCAAGGAAATAAACGGCAGCAAGTATTGAGGAGTTATGGTATGAAATCAATGGATGGAAAGCTAAAGAGGTAATAAATCAAAACGTAACGTATGACTCCACTTAAAAATAGATAACGTATCCTAATTGATGTGTTACCTATATATTAAAGAAAGTTGTATACAAGAAGCTTTCACAAACCAATAAATACAATAACGTTAAATAAATACCTTTTAAAGATATGCCTTTTAAAGCAATAACATATATATATATTGAAACTAGACTTAAAATTTCAAACAAAATGCAATTAACTTTGGAAAATTATAACAACCCTTCTAAACAAATAAAAAGTCAAGTAAATAAAATAAATTCTGAACAAAATAAAGTGGAAATGAATATAAAATAAGGTTTTAAGAAAATAGAAAAATAAATAATGAATTACTTTAATTAATTGAAACTAGAAATTAAAAATTGTAAACAAAATACAACTGACATTAGAAAATTTCAATTACACTTTTTAAAATGTTTTAAAACTAAAATATATATACATAACATCATGATACACATGTAAACATAAATTAGAACATGACATGACAACACAATATTATTTATATAAAATTAAAATAACAATTTTGTTAAATAAAACAATTTACATACAATAGTGTAAAAAGCATAACTTTCACAATATTAATCAGATTTCAACGAAACAAAAAGCAGTATTCTTGAAATTTTATTTACTTTCATAATAAAAGATAAAATTCAAAAATTCAAACTTTTAAAATTTTAAATTAAAAGTCAAAATTTGAACATATTGACCAAAATTCACAGTTCTGGAAAATACTCTATTTATTCATGTTTGGGATGATAATTCACATACAAATCATAATTAATATTTAAAATAACAAAATTTTCCATTTAATAAATAAAATAAAGTTTTTAAATCAGGAAATTCAATTTAAAATAATTACAAAATACAGGGTTGTTACACTCTCCTCCACTCAAAACTTTTCGTCCCCGAAAAGGAATGAGGTACGGGAAAACACAGAAAAAGATAGAATGAAATATGATTAAGACAAGATGACAAGGAGATTGAAATTATACCTAATAACTGTTGTTATATGTAAGTTTTAACAAGGTGGAGATGATCTTCCCAAGATCCTCCAGAATCAAGAACCCAAGCACGAAAAGATCATTGAGAATCTGATTCGCCCTTTCCGTTTGACCGTCGGTCTATGGATGGTAAGCAGTGCTCAGATTCAGAATAGGGAGAAGTAAGAACCACAGAAGAGATAGAAAAGTTAAATGATGAAGGAAAAAGAGAAAGAAAGAAAGACTAGAACAAACTTATAAGACACAACACGAAAAACACGCTTCATCAAATTAATAAAGAAAGTAGGAGCATTAGTCAAACCAAAAGGCATGACTAACTATTCATAGAAAAACCATTCTCAGTACGAAAAGCAGTCTCGGGAATACTTTACTCAGCAACCCTGAGTTGGTGAAAATCAGAGGCAAGATCAAGCTAAAAGAGAACAGTAGCTCCAAGGCTAACCAATTTGAATTTGATTTCCTACTTAGAAGGTAGGAGAACAGAAACAATCAGAAAGAAAATAGATTGGAAAACAGAATAAGATAATAAATTTAAAACCATGAAAATTTCAACTTACATTAATAATTAATTTCATTCATTTGATTTCACTTAAGTTAAATAAATCTTAATTATTTTTAAATCTCATTATCTCATCATCAAATCAACAATTTATAGAGTCATGGATTTGAACAATCATTTATTATATTTCATCTTTATTCATTAAATTTCATTCTTCTTTATTCCACTTAATATATCAAATCCTACATATATTAAGTGTATTTCACTTATTATAACTATTCCAATTTATTTATAATTTCTTTTAAATATCATTATATTGTAAACTATTCAATTAACCCTTTCTATTTACCTCTATTAATCCTTTATAACTAAAATTTAAGTGTATAACATTTATGATAACCACTCAAATTTGGAAATTATTCTTTAAGATAAAATTTAAGAATTAGATTTCCAATTAACTTCAAACTATTTTAGAGATAATTAAATACACACAATATATATCAAATCAACTCTTAAATCACATATATTATAAATCAAGTCATATTTAGAAAGCCAAATCAATTTAATTCTCCAAAGAAAACTGTAGCAAAACTACAGAATGATCTCTTCGCTTCGAAACTCGAAAATGAATGTCGATGATGTTGCAGTCATCACCGAAATTATTTTCCAGCGACTAGGGGTGTAAATCGGTCGGACCGGACCAGACGGAGGTGTGTTCAGTTTATGTCCTAAATAAAATCGGACCGGACATGGATCGGACGAGATTTATGTTCGTACAAATTTTGTTGTCCTAGCTCGTGTACTAAATGAAATCGGACGGACTCGTACATACATTTTTCGGACACGGACCCGAACGGACACTGACGGACAATGCTATTTACATCTAATTTTATGTTGTTTAATAGAATTTCCATCAGATATACTGAACTATAAGAAATTCGGACGAATTCAAACGAAATCGGACCGGACAATATTTTTTCTCGTACAAATTTTCTTGTCCTAGCTTGTGTCCTAAATGAAAATCGAACGGACTCGGACGGACGTATTTCGGTTACGGACATGAACGGACATCAGACACTCGTACAAAATTTACAGCCCTACCAGCGACCAAGAAAAGAGCACTGATTTACAAATTAAAAATCCTTTGAAACAATTTCTACTAGAAATACTTTTAAATAATATATCCTTTTAAAACTTCCAAAACAAAGTTCGAAATCATCGGAAATTAAATTCTCACATTCTTGATTTAAATCCATTTAAATTTCTAATTAATTTATAACCATGTTTAATTATTTAGATAAGAAACTAAAGCCAATGATTATAAATTACATACAAAGTTAAATATTATTTCTTAACACCCAATTCCATTAATTATCAAAAATTCAGAAAATTAACCTTATACATATTATAATTGTATAAAATTTATCCATCTACTAAATTTAAAAACCATATTGTGTCAGTTTGCTCTGTTCAAGTGTTTTGGAGATCCTACCGATAGCGTTGATCAGACGAACCGATCTGAAACCCAAATCAACATCAACAACTCAAACAACACAATATATAAACATCTTTAAAATATAAAAAATTTAAATACAAGATTAATTTTCAAAATAGGGATAGGGATTTAGATTTGATGGACTCAAATCAAAGAGAATCCTGATTTGAATATAAGTTGGAGACAAAAGATAAGATGATTAAACAACAAAATAGGGAGTATGGATAAGCCTATATAAATCGCGGGTAACCTTAACCAGGTCAACCGTGACTTAACGCAAAAGATCGTTGTGGATTTTCTAGGGTAAATCTATATTCGATCTCAAGAGATAGAATTCAGGCATAGCAAGGGATAGTAGCATTGTAAACCAAGGATACAGAAGTCTTCGGTGAATCAATGCTTTTTGTAAAGAAGTTTCACCCCTTTACAAGTCATTAGAATATTGGCGGGACCGCCAATTCATTAGAAAGATTATTCGGAGTGGAGTTATGGGACACTCCAGAATCAACAAGACACGAATAGGGGAGGACAAGAATGGACTTTGGAACCGAAGGGAACGTTCCAAAATTCAAAGGAAACCAAATCGAAGAAGAAGGAATTCAAGTTCGAACGAAAGTGATTTTGTAATTAAATTTACCCTATTTGCCGAGTTTGCCTAAAACCAGAGCTCTAATACCAACTGTAACGACCCACTATTTTGGACCATTCAAATCGATAATAAAACCACACATGTCTGACTTGAATAATTCAAAATACCGAATTGTTAATTTATATTTGGCAAACTCATCATATACAGTAAATAAATAATTACAGATCACAGACACAGAGTAATATAATGCAGCGGAAACAAAGAAATAGTAGTTCATGAAGCTATTATATAAATACATCAGAGTTAAGTAAGATACAATAGGAATACCAAGATACAACAGGAGTAACAGTATGATAATTAGGTACAACTCAGAATACAACTGGAATCAACTGGATAACAAAATGAATAGATATCTAGTTCTTCAAAGCAAAACTCCAGCTCCAAAGGTGAGTCTCTAATGTTGTATCACTCAGTCTGACTCGAGCGTAAAGCAAAACACAAAACACTCGAGTTAGGACATACATACTTATACAATGTAAACCAACTCAAGTGAACTGTAATAAAGATACAAGTAACTTAAAGAATGCTTGGGATCGCCCATTCTTTAAGGATCCGTTAAACTATCTATTATGTAGTAATATTCGCTATTATAATAATGTCTAATATAAAATAAACATACTTTTAAATAGCATTAAGGAGTGACCCAATATTCCCCTTAACACGTAATAGTCCCAGTAGTCTATCCAGTATTAGCATACTCCCAAAATGGGGGCTACCCTCGATACTCCACAGGCTACGGGAGAAATCACAACTCGTAGTAAAGCTCGATATGGTAGGTGACACGGCACACAAGGCAATGCCAGGGTAGATATACCAATTACGCACACGGATTGATGGAAACGCATAGCAGCCACTACCGCTCCACCTCGAACAACACTCCCAAATCAAGGGGTGCACCCAAACAAATCACAAAGTAATAGAATGGTATCGAAGAAGTGCGTCTGATAAGAGGTGCTACCTCATTGGCCCGAGATCGCTCCTGTTTTAGCCACCTTATGCCAACTCACGGGAGTTGGGTCCATGTATATACCTTAGGATCGTCGCCACCATCCTACTTCATTCTGGAAACTCCACCTCGTACACAGTTGTTAAAGTGGTTTTCGGTATCGACAGAGAGTATGTCCATATCCGATCCCGGTCTCTTTAACAACCAATCGTTATTATAACCCATGGTTATAAATTTTAAAACAGTTGATATTTCAAATCAAAATACATCCTTTAAACCATTTCAAAATCATATCATTTATTTCAAAATAATACATACTTTCAAACCCAAAACATATCCACTTCAAAACCAATTCAACAATATATCATTTCCATTTCAGAACCAATTCAATAATATATCATTTCCATTTCAAAAATCAAAGCAATAATATATCATTTAAATTCCAAACTAAATCAATATATTTCTTTCAATTTATTTAACTTGAAATATTCTTTTAAATCATATTAAACCAAACCACCTTATAAAGTCATATCCTTGAATCTTCAATTTCAACAAGTTTCAAATTAATATATATTTAAAGACAATTCTTAATTAAATACAATTCCAATTAATTTCATTTCCAAACCATAGTACTTTCAAAGTCATAACAATTCTGAAACCAAATTTTTTGAAATCAAAATACTTGGAAATCATAACAATTGAAATATTGTCATTAGGACCTCATAATACTTAGAAAAATCATAATACTTCTAAATTTATATTCATTACCAAAGTTATAACATTTTAAGTTCATTCATTCAATTATACCAATTTCAAACATTGTATTAACTCATAAATTTCAAAGTGGTTTATATTCAAATCAAAATAATTCATTTACACCATTTAAATATGAAGTCATTATACTACAAATCAAATATTCAATTCCCAAAAACTTAGCCATTTCTGAGCTCATTTATTCACTTAAATACTTCAAACAATTTAAATTTCAGCTTTCGCAGCACTTAGAAAATGCTACGGTAAGTTACATTTGAAAACAATTCATTTCAGCAAAGACAGCAATTAAAAATTGCTGTAATAGTTCAGTTTTAGTTGAAAAATAGTTTAATTCAGAAAAGACAGCATTTACAAAACTACTGTAATAGTTCAGGGTTCTATTTAAAGATTTCAGTTCAATTCAGCAAAGATAGCACTTGCAAAGTGCTGTGATAGCCCTTAGTTAAATTTCCTTTTAGTTTACTTCTGTAACTACAGCACTTATAAAGTGCTGCAGATTCTATTTAGGTCAGATTTTAGTTATTATTCAGAAACGATAGCATTTCTGAAGTGCTACTAAATGAATTTCCAGATTTTAAATAGAATTCCAACCATAAATAAACTTCAATTTAAATCATTTAAACTTATAAAAATCATATTTTTCCACATCAAAATGTTCATTTAAATACCTTTAACTTATGATTCTTATAAAGTGAAATTTTACAATAAAATCCAATTTTACAAAAATTAATTCAGGTGTACCATTTTCTTATTCTTTTCATTTTTAACAATTTCTCTTTACACTTAAATTTAAATTTCATTTCATAAATAAAACTTAATTTCCATTTTTATTTAATTAACTTAAACTTTCAATTAAAATCAAATCACAGATTTCCAAATTAAGTTATGTTGAAAATCATAATTTTTCCATTCATTTATTAACATATTTAACACATAGAAAAATCATTTTCATTTTATTAAATCAATTTAAAAACCAAATTTAAATCAAAATATCAAAATTTACATTTTTAAAATACTTAAAACTTCCACAAAAATATATAAAATAACCACGGGTCTGTATAATATTTTCTAGCCTAAGTCAAGTGATACGGATAATATATCATTTCAATCCGTAATTTACAAAGAAAAATCTGGGTTTTTTCATTTCAAACCCGCAATCCCAAGTAAATAAAATAAATAAAAGTCGCTCAGGCTTATCGTTTCAGCCCATAACGATATTTTCCTATTCTAAAGTCCGTTCGGGTATGTATCATTTCAACCCATAGTGATTCTATTCTACAGGGAACTTGCAATGTGAGAACATAATATAAATAAACAGTAAAATAAAATAAAACATAACAGATGATGTGACAAGTTATAAACAGGGTTAACATCATGTAATTTACATCACAGGCAGGTATAACATGATATAATAATTTCTACACTTTCACTTGTTATCAATTCACCGTTATATAAGTATGAATGTCAGGTGTGATTACTCACCTTTTTACGCTGAAGTTTTGCAAAACATACAAAGATAAATTCCAGAAAGCACGATAGCATGATTTTTGATTTGAGTGGAGAGAGCCAAGATATTAGTCTTGTATATAACAACAAAACAAAATATAAATAAATTACAATACCAAAGTTTAAATTGAAACAAATGGAAACTAGGCTAGACAAATACACCACCTAGCTTTTAAATCAATTTTGCTTGACCATAACTCAACTTTTGCTCGACCATACATGCTATGGGTTCGGCCACAACATGTTTTAGATTGAATTAGGGTCTGGTTTGGATCACTAAAGGCATGGTTACATGGAGAATAGGAAGTGGTAGAGGTTACATAACATGAATACAAGGAGTTAAGTCACTAAGGTGGAGTTTTGGTGAACTTTTTGGGCTCGACTACATGGGTCTATGGCTCGGCCATGGCTTGTACAGGTCAGGTCAGATCTGGACAGAGGCTAAAGTGATGGGTAGTGGTGGTATCTAGGTGGTGGTGGAGCAATAGGGGGTGGCCAAGGCAAGATATGAAGGGTAGAGTTGAACTAGGCTCGGCTAGTACACTTTTGTGGAGTTTTGGACATTGTTTTGTGGTGTTTGCATCACTTGGTTGCTATGGCCTGATCTGGTCAGAGTGGTAGGAGGTGGTGTTGGCCGTGGATCATGGGGAGGAGGAGGAGTGGTGGTTGGTGGTGGTGGTGGGGTCTATGGCCGAGCAAAGCTTAGAGAAAAATCAAGGCAAAAACATGGAAAAACAATAGGAAAAAGAAGAAGAAAAGTGAAAAGGAGAAGAGACCATTGCTTACTCTTTTTTTTCAGATCTGAAGTGCCTTGCAAAAATGAAGATGGGAAGAGATTTTTCACGTGATATAGGTGGCTAGGAATCAAGGAAATAAACGGCAGCAAATATTGAAGAGTTATGGTATGAAATCAATGGATGGAAAGCTAAAGAGGTAATAAATCAAAACGTAACGTATGCCTCCACTTAAAAATAGATAATGTATCCTAATTGATGTGTTACCTATATATTAAAGAAAGGTGTATACAAGAAGATTTCACAAACCAATAAATACAATAACGTTAAATAAATACCTTTTAAAGATATGCCTTTTAAAGCAATAACATATATATATATTGAAACTAGACTTAAAATTTCAAACAAAATGCAATTAACTTTGGAAAATTATAACAACCCTTCTAAACAAATAAAAAGTCAAGTAAATAAAATAAATGCTGAACAAAATAAAGTGGAAATGAAAATAAAATAAGGTTTTAAGAAAATAGAAAAATAAATAAAGAATTACTTTAATTAATTGAAACTAGAAATTAAAAATTGTAAACAAAATACAACTGACATTAGAAAATTTCAATTACACTTTTTAAAATGTTTTAAAACTAAAATATATATACATAACATCATGATACACATGTAAACATAAATTAGAACATGACATGACAACAAAATATTATTTATATAAAATTAAAATAACAATTTTGTTAAATAAAACAATTTACATACAATAGTGTAAAAAGCATAACTTTCACAATATTATTCAGATTTCAATGAAACGAAAAGCAGTATTCTTGAAATTTTATTTACTTTCATAATAAAAGATAAAATTCAAAAATTCAAACTTTTAAAATTTTAAATTAAAAGTCAAAGTTTGAACATATTGACCAAAATTCACAATTCTGGAAAATACTCAATTTATTCATGTTTTGGATTATAATTCACATACAAATCATAATTAATATTTAAAATAACAAAATTTTCCATTTAATAAATAAAATAAAGTTTTTAAATCAGGAAATTCAATTTAAAATAATTACAAAATACAGGGTTGTTACAATAACCATTTTATAATTTATTCAAAAATCATAAAACAAGTTTTATAATTTAAAACGCTTACGTAAACCATTCATAAATGATTATAAAATCGTATTCAAACTTTAAAATTCCTTTCTAAATACTCTAATACCATTTACAAACTCCTTTAAAAGATTTTAGAGAAATGTCTAAAATATCCAACCTTTTTATATTTTATTAAAACATAATTTTCAAAGTGCATCTATAGCAACCTTTTTGCTATACAAACTTATGCAACATCGTTTCACAATCTCTATTAATTTTTTAAACCAATTCCTTTAAGCCAAACATACCAAAACAAGTGTACAGAACAACCAAATATATATATATGTTCACAATATATTCATATTTGAACCAGTTTAACATATGTCAAATACATGATATTTCAAAGTGCGTTTATAGCGACAATTTCGCTTCAACCATTTACACACAATTTCCAACTTTATCGAACAACAACATTACCAACCATGTAAACAAGTCCGAGCCATGATACATCTTTTAGAGAGTTATAAGAGAGATTGTACTACATATAATGTTGTCACTTACTTTCAAAAGCAAGGAGGGGTCCAAAAGTAATAACTTACATTGTTCACTATTAATTTTATATTCTGTAGAACTACAATTATACACACAACGTATACAGATTAACTAATGAGTAAACTCACCTAAGCCAACCAATCCAAGTCGTAGAAAATTATACTACGAGTGCAATGGCAAAGACGACGTCTCGATCAGACTTCATAAGCAAAAGTTATTGATTTTATAAGGTTTGAGATTTATCAAATAATTAATTAACTTAATTAACAACTAATCACCTTCATAATCAAACTCCCTCTTCTTCCCCAATTCTAATCCTCTTCTCCAGGCTGTGCATGCATAAAACACCTCACCAAGCCGTGTATATCAATCCATTGACATAGAGCATCACTTGACAAAAACACAAACCGGCTTCACCAACGCGTTTCTCTTCATGTGCACTTCGATTTACACCAAAACTTGTCATGCTCGATCACCCAAATCAGATCGCGATTTCTCCCTTGTTGATGCTATAGTGCGACATCCCACTTCCCAATCCACGGCCGCACCACTTCTAACCACCACCAATCAACTCCTTCTCGCGCTCTGAGTCCAACCATACCCTTAAAACAAGGTTCGATCCTTCCCATGCAATCACGACCTACTATTGTACACGATTCATGCAAAAGTCACGTTCCACCGTGCCGCGCTGCACCACACCAACTTGCTCCCTTTTGTTCCCCTTTGCACGACAAGCACAACGACAATCACCCTATTGCATATCGCTGCCTGTAGTTTTGACAAACCTGAGCCCTAGCTGCTGCTCAAAATATCAACCTTGGCCACGTAGGGTCACACGCCACCAACTCACCATAGATTTGAAGATCTCACTCATATGATTCAAATGAATCCAACTTCGACGAATTTCGTTGAGTGTAGCTCTCTAAACAATTACTTGAAGATGAGAAAGAGGGGGCGGCTGCTGCTGTATTTTGTTTTTCGAAGTGAGGATAGGAAAAGAGAGAGGTGCGGAAAAGGGGTTAAGTGTGTGGGGATATATATAGTGAAGCAAATAATATATTTTAATTTTCTTAATTGGATCGTCGAACGTTCCAAGCTCGCACGATCACACGGGACGTCGGCGCACAACGTTTGAATATTCCAGTCCCAATGACATTAGTTTCGTCAAAATACGGATAATGTCCTGTAATGATAATTTCATGCGTTGATTAAAAAGAATTATTATTAAAACAAGTTTAATCACATTAATTATAAATTAAAAGTTTACCATTACCATTTATTATTTAAAAAGAGTTTAAATAGGTTTTCGAAATCATTTTTATTCACTTTAAATCCAAGATTCAATTATTTAAATAATCAACATAAAGCATTCAAAATTCCGGGTCGTTACACCGCCATATTGCATGACTTCATTTATCCAAAAAGAACATATCGACTGCCAAATGAAATTCTCTCGATTAGTCTGTGTCTCTTGTTGGCTTCACGCGCTCTTCTTTACAAATCCTAAATCAATTCTCAAGAGTCCATGCTCATATGCGGCTACGAACATGGTATTTGAACCGGCATTTGAGCGGGACAATTTGAAGAGAACACACAAGCTGGATTCTTGAGAATTTGAATGTTAAGAGACAATTTGAAGCGAATACACATGCTAGATTTTGTGGCCATCCGGTCTAGCCTAGGTATCGTTCGCAGTCTTTTTTACCCCATTGCCGATCTTGATGCGTCGAACGTGTCAAGAACAGAAACGGGTAAAAGCCATGTTCAGCTAAATGAACAATCTTGATCCGTTTGGTATATTAATTAACATAATTAATAAATTAAAAATTTTTATAACTTTTTAAAATTAATAACTTTTGCAAATGAGGTCTGTTTGAGACTCTGTTTTCTGCGTTACGATCATATCAAAGTGCCCTACGTCGTGCAGTTGGTTTGAACTGAATCCGAGCAATTTATAAATTTTCAATTTATTTATTTTTGCAAATCACTCACGCATATTATTTATTAAAAAAGAAATAATAAATTAATAAATTATAAATCAATTAAATTAAAAATCACAACTTAAATGTCTCGTTCAAATGATCCGTTCGTAGCCTCAAACGCATTACTCGATCAACAATGTTCCCTATTCAAATTTTTCACTCAAATACTCTGTTTTTGTTGGTCTTGTTGGTCGCAGACGCACCCTAGGGCATATAAGTTTGTTAGGATAGGAGTAAAAATCAACCTAGGTCTGCGTAGCATTCCTCATTGTACATAGTTCGGTGATGAATACAACCGTGATGGCCCACAACAGATAACATTTTCTGCTTGATGCTATCGCCTTCCCCATCGTCTTCTTCCTCTCCCAATTGCCATCAATTCTGGTAAAATTGGTTCGTTATCCGATTATCTCAGTACAATGTCAGCATCGTCATCGGCTTCAAATTTCTTCAATCTTAATCGATGCGAAATCCTGCCGGTTTCTCTCTGTCCATGCCGCTGTTCCTTTTCTTCTAGGTCTTCTTTTCTGTCCATCGAAACCCTAACTTACTCCCGCCACTATTCCCGAATCTCTCTCCGCCGTCGTTATTGCTCTGCTTTACGACGGTATGCTGCAATCTCTGGATCCGTTCAGTTTTCTGGTGATGGAGAGAAGAGACATAGTAGGGAAGAGAAGGCTACAGCGGTGACTATTACGATTTTTTATTTTATTTAAATTTGGACATCCCTGGATTTTTGTTCATATTAGGGCTGTCAATTATAATGGTGACCCGCAACCCAAACCGACCCGAATCTGATCCGAACCCGATGGGTCTTGGGTCGGGTTAAGGTGACCAAAAATACCATCTTCATATGCGTGTGCAGATGATTTATTGGGTTAATCACCGATTTGCACTGAACAGCAAGTGCTGTGTTTAAATTATATGATTGTATGTGACCTTTTCTAAGGAATTTGATGAATAAATCAGTGACAAGTAACAGTACATTGACTTGGTTAGTACCCATCACCTAAGCAGGTTAACAATAGAGTAGCATAGATCCTAAGAGGCAAAATTGTTCATGCCAAAGAAAAACTTGATACAATAATATCATCAGCGGCTTTTGCTTTGCTGTACGAAATTATTTGATTGACATAGAAGCACATATAACTCCTAATTTTTGAACTTTACACATAGGTTAAATGTTGACCAGTCCTGCTCATGAAACATAGTAGCATAGATCCTAGAGGTTAAATGGGAACTCATGAAACATGGCATGCTCCAGTCCTGCTCTCTATTCAAAAGCTTAAGCTAATGTGTAAAGGGAATGAGTATGGCTAAAATAGCTTGTATACTGGGCCAGTTTAATTAATGTGAAAATAAATTTGATTTAATTTGCATTTGTTAAATGTTGTCTAACTACATTTATTATTCCCATGGTTACAAAATATCCAGGATTTAAAGTCTTTGGCTGTAGATCAGTTGAGGAAGCGAGTGATGTTTGGACTTGGCATTGGATTTGGTGCAGCAGGTATAGTTGTAGCTGGGGGATGGATTTTTACCACAGCAGTGGCAGCTGCAGTATTTGCTGCCTCAAGAGAGTTCTTTGAACTTGTAAGGAGTCATGGAATTGCTGATGGGATGACACCTCCTCCACGATATGTTACTAGGGTTTGCTCGGTTATCTGTACTGCCATGCCCATATTAACATTGTAAGTTCCATTATAGAATTGCGTAAGAAAGGTTATGACCATTTTGATTGAAGTTGAATGGGTGTTTACTCGGAGGTGATTGATGTGGGCATTGTACTCCTGGGACTATTGCATAACGTGCATGCATGTAGACTGTGCTTAACTCCCATTAACTAGCTGAGTAACTATTTTATTTATTACCTTTTTGGTGCTAGCAAGTTGCTTTGGATAGTGATTTCTGTAACTTTTAGAAGGCATTGTAAACATCGCATCTTCATGCATGAACGCATACAGGATAATATGCAACAGATAAAAGAAAAGAGCTGCAATTTACAATATATCATAGAATCTATGACAGTTAATTGTTATGTGGTTATCAGTGCTGTTAATATAATTGTTTTTTTTCCATTTACCTTTGCCTTGTATAAACAGTTTGCTGCATTTTCCTAGTATAAGTAGTTTGGTGTAGGTAAAAAATTGTTGGTTTTAAACCAGCACAAACTTGATTTTTATTTAGAGTCTTTATGACACCACAATTTGATATGAACTGAGGCTTAAGGGTATATGCAGGAAAGCATTCCATGTATACTTTGCAGTTGCTTTACTAATATCTTTTTGTGGATCAACTTATTGTCCATATTAAATAAAGCATTAAATTTCTTGATCGTTACTCAACATGGCAAGCCAAGCCTGTCATTTTTACCGTTTTCAAGTAATCACATTCTAAACTCAACCACATAGGTGACATAACAATGCTCACGAGGCTCATGCGGTAAAAAAATGAACTTTACGAAAGAATTCAACTAATATATTATATTAAAATGCTTATATTTGTTACTATGGGCTACTAAATTGAACATACAGTTCTGTAAACATAATCAAATATTTATTGCAGGATATAATAGAATGCTTATACTAGTGTTAGTTGATTCATGGATACATACTTTCTTTGTGAAAAAAACACGTTCTGTGATGCTGGACACCTGGCACAGAAAACTCTAGGGTTTCAGGAAAACATGTTTTATAGGGCAAAACGAGAAAAGGCCATGGCACATTTTTTGTGCCTTCGGACTATTTAATTTTGTTTTCTTGTTTTTATTTTACATTTTTTTGCTGTTCAATTATCTGAAATAAATTCTACGTTATATTTTCAAAATGTATTGAATTTTTGATGTAAATTTTGTTAAAGTTTTGGCTCTATTTTTTTCCATCCTTTTATTTTGTTTTACATTTCTTCCAATTTTAATCATTATGATTTTTTCCTTTTTTCTTTTTGATTTATTGATCATTTACTTGATATTAATTATTGATTTAGAGTACCTATGATAACCGACATTAAAATTCATTTTGCTTTTATTTAAAAGGTCTTTTGGTTTATAAAGTCAACAAGTTGAATAATAAGGTGATTAGAATGTGTTGGTTTGGTCAAAAATGCTTTATTTCACGAAGAAATTACAAAGTAACACCAAAATTCGATTATTTTTCAGCATTGTTATTGATAGAGATGTTATGGTAATGGCAACAGTTACCGATACGTGAAACAGTTGCCGTACTGATGTTATTTGTAAGTTAAAAATGACCACCGATACTTTATCGTTACCATTGATAAAGTGATTGTTGGTATATCGATAAATTGGTAAGCCGTTGATTGGTAATGGTAAATTTGCCAATACATAAAACGTTAAAATTTTATTGTATTAAAATTTTGGTAATGATAAGAATGTAAATATTTTATTTTTGATTCTAGCTCAAGTAATACTTATATCAACATTTTGACTTATTTTAGTTGACATAGAATTTTTTTGATTTATCGTAATTTTTGCAATAATATGAAATAATAGCTTTGGTAATCTTAAGACTTTGAACCTAATAAAAATGAAAAAGAAGTATCATCATAAATAACGCCTAACCAAATTAATATGATTGATAAATTTACCGGTACTACCGATTTTAACATTTATTTAACGCTTTGGTAATCTTAAGACTTTGAACCTAATAAAAATGAAAAAGAATTATCATCATAAATAACGCCTAACCAAATTAATATGATTGATAAATTTACCGGTACTACCGATTTTAACATTTAGTTAACGCTACATTTACCATTAACAACAGTAAATTTAATGTTCCCATACCGATAGCATTGGTATACAATATAGCTTGATATTGGTTATCAATTGCTTGGTAATAGTATGAAAATTGTACATTTATCATTACCATGACAACCATAGTTATTGACTTTTTGAATATAAAAAACAAAAGGTTATATTTTGAAAGCTATCCGGATGAACCAAATGAATGTTATTTGTTAAGTGCTCAATTATCGATTTATTGGTCAATTATATATTCAATTAATAATTGTACAATGCCAGCCAACAAATATTGAGCTTTGATTAGACATAATAAATAAACAAATAGACAACAATTACACAGTATATGAAAAATATGTGCAAATATAAATTTTCAGATTTGCACAAAAAGTATGTTCCAAGACACAAGGCGCAAGTCTATCAACTAATACTCGAACTATTTGAAATTTTTCTGCACATCTATTTGAAAATTAAAAAAGATAAAGAAATCCGGAAGGACATAAACGCAAATATGACGGTATCCTCATCCGACTGTTGTGAAGATGATGGTTAATTGATGTGTATCTTAGTATATAGAATGATTGATATTTTCTATTTTACCAATATAATAATTTATACGAGAAATTAGTATAAAGGACAAACTTAACACAAATTTCATAATTTACAACAACAACTAAGCCATTATTTCCAAACAAAATTCATAATTTAAACCACAAATTTCAATATTCACACATGTTGAATTTTATTTTTCTCCAAACCGAGATATTTCCGTGTTCATCAATTACTGTTCATCATCACTGTTACACCCCTCGTTGTCACACCCAACACTGCTTATGCGACCAGCCTCCATGCAACCATCGCCATCGTCCCACATCGACCCAAAACTCTTGCAACATCCTATCTTCCATATTCTCCTCCACACGTCTCCTTATCTCATCACATACCGCACCATCTTGCCACATCAATTTAGCATGCCACCATTCTGCACCACATCTTGTCACACACACATTCATCAATCATCTTCAACGACGAATAGTAACAACATGTACAAATGCTAATGTATAGTAGCAACATGTGTGTGTGTATCAAGTACAAAATGCTATATAAAAGGTATTACATAATTTCAACAACAAAATTAAAAGAATAATATGAAAGCCACTTAAAACATGTAAAATATAGAATTGCAACTAGTGTCAAGTTGTATCATTAAATCATAGAGAATTACACAAACATGTAATATAGAATGAAATGCAACTTACAAGGTCGCATTATAATATGATGAAATGATATATTTGATATTCCAATTCACATAATCCTATAGTAAGTAGCATTAAAACATTATTTGTTAATGTGAATAATATTATAACATCAAATGATATGTTCAATTTTTCAGTTCACATAATGCTATTATAAGCAGCGATAAACATGAATGCTACTGTAAGCGTTATAAAAACTATAAACAACAAATGTTAAATAAAATATAAAAATTATTGTAATAAATATGTTAAAAAAGAAATGCAACTAAATGATTGAAAAATATGGCATTAACTAAATAGAAAAAAACAAAAATATGGAATGAAAAATAAAATGATACTACAAGGTAACGTTATAATATGATGAGAATGCTATATTCGATTTTTCAATTCACATAATGCTACAATAAAATGTTAGTTCAACATAGCATTACAAATAAGCCCGATCAATCCACTAAGCAGCATGTACAAACATCAACAACAACATGTCAACTTTGACTTTCATTCACCAAACCCAAGTTTAGCAGCCCTAAATCACCTTCACCTTAAACGAAGCACAATTTCTCTCTCATCGTATTGGATTTTTCCCTCTCAAGTTCGAATTCTCGCTAGTCGTGCTTGATTCTCTCTTTCCATTCTTGATTTCTTTTGCTCTCAAACAAAGCCCTAATTTTTGGTTAATTTGGATTGCTTGATGCTTCCATTTTTCTTGTTTGATGATTTTGTTGCCTTTGTTTTGCTGATGTTGCCATGTAAAGTATGAATAAGTTTTTGTTCCTCTTCTTTTTTATTTTATTTTTAATTTACAGTAACAATAACCAAAACAAAAATATAACTAAATTCTGACCCGTAACCATCGGAACTGGATCGGAATTTCGGGATGTCTGCCGGAATGTCGAACCATGGTTGGAAACCCTAATTTCAAGTTCGGAAAATACATCGAGTACGGAAACAGTTTTTTTGGATTTCTGACAAAATAGTTTGTCATTGGGGTTAATTTTGAAATTTGTTGTCCTTGAGGCTAAAGTTTGCTCAAAGTTTGTCATTCAAACAAAGTTCATGTGTATAAAAGAAAGACAAATGAATATTCGCTGCCTAAACCTATTTTTTATAATCATGCTTTTTTATTTCTTGTATTTTTGTAACAATTAGTTATGAAATGGTTTTATGTTGAATCAATTTTTTTTAATGAGAAAGGCGTGTCAAACACGCTTCAAAAGTATCAAAGTCAAATTCGTCTCTCAAAAATACGTTTCACGAAACACTCATAGAATTATTTTTGTCACTTTTTGTCATAATTTAAACTACATTAAACCGCAACTTAACCTGTTAATCAAAAAAATCAATAGTTTTTTTCTCGAAAATTTGTAATTTTTAGTGCAAATATTTGCACAAGTTTACGAAGATATTATAGGAGTGTTTCGTGCATTGCATTTTTGGCGGGTGGCGGAAGTGAATTAAGTTTGGAAATACGGGTGCTTCGCTAATTTCCACTTTTTTGTTTATGCTTTTTTAAATCTATTAATTGTCAGTAGATAAACAAAACTCTGATATCCGCCCGCTATTCATGAATATAAATATTCGTTATCCAAATGATTTCAAGTACGGATGCGGATATAACACTATATGTACTTGACCGGTCCAGTCTTGCATGGTGCTGTGCCTTTTTTAAGTGACTAGCCGGGATAAAAAGATATTGCAACCACTCTTTTAAATAGTTTTTTAAATCCATGTTTTGTTGAGTATGTTGGCATATATATGGCTAAATTCTTGCCTTTTTCAACCTATTGACTAGGTATTTTGGTCAGGTGGATGTATCCGTGACATCATCTGCATTTATTCTTGCAATAGCATTGATTCTACAGAGAGGAAATCCTCGGTTTGCACAGCTTAGCAGTGCTATATTTGGGCTGTTCTATTGCGGTTATCTTCCTTGTTTTTGGGTAAAGCTCAGATGTGGCTTGACTGTTCCTGCATTGAATACAAGTAAGTCTGTATCTTTGTACTGAATGTTCTGTGATGTAAACCTAATTTGAACAGTAAGGTAAATCAGTTTTGATCTTCTGTTGCCGGTATTATTGTTGCCATTGATGATTTATTGATTGTCTCTTGAGGCAGTTGTGTACATTAAATGAGATGTCAAATATGCATTTTATACTTTTGTCGTATGTTGCTGTATAAGCTCACAGTATACTATCTTATTCCTAGCATATTTTGCTCTAATTTTTATAACAAATGTGGAAGGAATGGGGTCATTCCAGTAGTTCAGTAGCCATGCGATTTCTTTTGGACAATCATTTGCTTAAATGATTACAGATGTCATTCAAGAAAGGCCAATGTGAGTTTCAGACAGCTAAATACACTAAGTAAAGCTTATGGTTCATTACATGAATTATTTTATTATTTCCTAAAGCACTCGATCTTTCAAAATGCACTTGGTATTAAGACTGAATTACAATGTTATTGAATTAAAATACGTATGAAATTAAGTGGAAATCTAATGGTTGCAAATTGTGAAATTTTATGTGTCTATTCCTACATAAGCGTTATAAAATCAAGATATGCGTAACATGATTTCAGCGCATGCAAGCATGCACACACTAGATTATTGTGTACTTACCGATTTCATTCAATGATGTGCCAATGTTAAGGCACTTGACACATTTCCTTGTCTTTACATCAGAATATCTATACTTATCATAGTCCACTCCATTTACAGTTTCTGCAATGGATATTTCATTGTCCGCCAAACCAACAAAAACATAATGTATTGTGTTCCACGCCTTTTGATTTATAAAATCATTGTTGGAACTACATCACCATCACACATCTCCCTAACTTTTCTGCTTATAATTATTGGACCACTTTAATTTATGTATTAGTGAACATAATAGCTTTATTGGTCGTGTGACTGTTACCTGAAAGGCTGAAACAGAGGTTAAGTTCAGTAGCAGGATGCTCTATTCTTTTTAAATCTTATTTATGCTTCACAGAAATAGGGAGTATTTGGCCAATTATTCTGGGCGGGCAAGCTTATTGGACGGTTGGCCTAGTTGCAACTTTGATGTCTATTAGTAGCATAATTGCAGCAGACACGTTTGCTTTTCTAGGTGGACGGGTATGTTTAAAATTTTATTTTATTAATACTTGGGTCAATGGTCACGCTAATTCTCTATAGTAAACTCTTAAATAAACTTATTATTATAATATATATTGCCTAGGCATTTGGACGGACGCCGCTTACAACAATAAGTCCAAAGAAAACTTTGGAAGGTGCTTTAGCTGGTTTGAGTGGTTGCATAATAGTTGCCGTTATATTATCAAAGATTTTTTGCTGGCCGAAATCATTATTGAGGTATGTCTTTAGTACAAAAAATAACTTTGACATTGTTATACTGCAAGGTTTTTAAAACGGGATTCAAATCATAAATTGCAATATTCAGACTTTGAATCGAAACTGTATTTTATTCGTAAATCATACATTCAAAGGACATATTTTAATGTACATGCATGCGTGTATGATATAAATTTTACTCTATGTATGTTATTAAATGAAATTTAAGCATGTGAAAACATAGATTCTTCTTTCCATAGTAACAGTTTATATATTTTGAAAATTATTTTGATGTTTGAGCTTCTACATCTAAATTTAAAATAAAAATTTAACGCGTTCCATCTTTATATTGTCTAAGAAACAATAATTTTGGATTGTAAATGTGAACAATTATCTTAATCATTTTTCTTTTAGTTCCCAATTGTCATTTTGATTGAGTTTTGAATTTGAGTTTGAGAATACAATCATATTTGGAGAGATGGATCTAAAACGAGTTTCAAATTATAAGATTTAATATTTTTGATAATAATGTAATACTATAGTAAACGTGTCACATCTCTTAAGTTTCCACCATGCATAATTGTTTACCCCTCCCTTCCGTTTATCATACTTCAGTAATTGGCAATCTGTCTTGTATGCCTACGTCCTTAGCTTTATACGCTCAACGGTATAAATAAATGGGACGATTGGTTTGTAGTGTTATGTTAAGTTGATTTGTTTGAGTCTTCTGGCAAGGGGACACATAATACTATGTACTGTATATATAATTCTACAAATGTGTAGCCACATTTTACACTGAGTTTTCGGTGTCTTTTATTGGCCTAAACCTGTTCACGTTGGTATATGCTCATTCATGTGCATTTAAACATAGAAAGATGTACCTATTGTCAGTTTTCCTCCTAAAGTAGATCAAATGGTTTTTTGGATTAGTGCTTCAGCTTTTGGAGTCCTCAACTTCACGGGATCATTGTTCGGGGATCTTATCGAGTCCATGATCAAACGTGATGCTGGTGTCAAAGACTCTGGTTCACTCATACCAGGACATGGTAAGTATATATTCCTGATATTTGCCTAAAACAATTCTTAAGCAATTTCATATGTGAAACATATGCTTCTCTACCAATGTATGTATGGGCATCTTGCATTTGGAACGATCTCTGTATTTTTTTTACGCATTATACTAGAGGAGTTTAATATAACTATATGTAACAAAGCAATTAACAAGCAATATTTGCATCAGACGTAAATGTCATGTTGTGCTAGTTGTACCGATGAACGAAGCACATCTGAACCAAACATATGTTTCAAGATACGTTTGTGGAACAATCGATCTTATAGTCATGTGTGTCATGCACTGTGCGTGCTTGTTCTTTGTCTTCATTTACAAGGTTTCAAATCTCAAATTTCGACTTCTCTTCTTGGGATTTTCATGCACGATATCTCGTATCGTGTGAGATCTCAGATGAGACAAGTGTATTTCGAATGTACATTTTGGATTAACATTTCAGATCTTAAAGTATATCTTGAGACTATATTAGAGTATCTTATGTCATTGACATTTCCACTTATCTTTTTTTTTAAGATTAAGAGTGATACTTTATTCAACAGAGTGTTCATTTTGATGTCTCGAGAGTTCGATCTATGACCTCTATACTCTCAGTCTAAGGTGTCATACCACTTGCCACTTGAGCTAGTGGTCTTTGACTTCTATAGATCTTTTCTGATGATTTTTATCTAAAAAATAATAATTGTAACATACTTGATCTGCATAGAAATATAGTTGATGTACTAGAAAGAGAATTAATTTTCAATTTTGGAAGAGCGATAGCTTGATTTATTTGGCAGCAACTGAAGCTTTATTTGGCAGCAACCGATTAATTTTCTCTTATAACTTCAATTGTTTGCTGTAACTTATCCAGATTTAAAACATAAAAATAGTATTAAATGATTATTAAACAATAACAAGTAGGATAAATTTGTTTGGACTCACATAAATAGTAAAAAGTTCTATAAAAGGAAAACATGTAATTTTGGATGAGATTTCAATGCAAATTTCAATTGACTTTTTAATATCTTTGGCGAGATGAGTGTTAAATGAGATATGAGATTTGATGTTTTGTCCAACTTAAGTGCAAAAACGAGATCTCGAATTAGATCTCAATGAAATCGACGAAATTTACAACTTTGGTCTTCGATAATTAGTTAGTTAAGCGGGGCAATGACCTTCAAAGTTCATCCTTTTAAGAATGAATTTTGAAATCCTTCTCATGCTTGAGCATTTGGTTTCGCAGGCTCTTAACCATCAACATGAAAAGAGCAATATATAATGTATAGCAATTAAAAGTAAAATAATACATACTAACCACATTTCTCTTGAGTGATGCACGATAAGCATGAGTGAATATTATATGAAGTTTTAAGAATATATCAACGGATATTGTGCCAACGCCAACGATAAACTCATCAATTGATGTGCTTGGACGTCAGGACGTCTTTTTGACACAGTTTCTGATCCCATAGGCAATGCCAAAGTTCATAACATCGATATCAATTCAGGCTTTGACCATATATTACAAAAACGAAAATTCTGGAGCATTCTCAAGTATATATCAGGATAAATCAAACTGGTGGATAAATCAATACAACAAATAATATAAAGTGATAAAAGCAAACCCCGCCGGGGGGGGGGGGATGGGCGCTGTTGGCATCCAAAAATGTGCACTCAGTCCACATATTTCTTAGAGCTTCACACACAAACCTTGAGTGCATATGCCTTTTTTCATTGCATCGTGCTTATGTCGTCGCATCATGCTTTAAGAATATATATAATGTATATCAATTAAAAGTAAAATAATAAATACTAACTTTTGTAGAGTTAGTGTAGAATATGTTATTTGAAATTTTAAAAACATATCAATGGATATTGTACCAATATCGATTATAAACTCATCAATTGATGCGTCTTTCATTATGACACAATAAATTCCTTTGATCCCACTAGGCAATGCCAAAGTTCATAACATAAATATCAATTCAGACTTGACTGTATCTTCACAAAAACAAAATTTCTGGAGCATTCTCAAATATATATCAAGCTAAATCAAATCGGTGCATAAATCAATACAACAATTTAGGCTTGACCAGCATCACTACCCCCGTGGTTAGGCGTCCAACTTTGATGTGAGAGGTCATAGATTTGAAACTTGTGTAACGTGATTCGAACCGCTGTAACTATATTGATATGTAGCATGTTGTATACTACCTAAAACTTGTAGTAGTAGTAGTACATATACATACTACCATCCAAGTATCCAATTTCAGAAGAAATGAAAAAAAACATGGGAACTCTTGACATCCAAAAAGCACTCAATCCATATATTTGTTAAAGCTTCACGAACACATCTTGAGTGTATGGTGTCTTTGTCATTACATCATGTCCATATCTTTGCATCGTGCTTTAATATATCAGACTTATTACATTAGCACTACAATTTTTGTTTAGGCATGCATAGCTTCCAACCCATTTGTAAAAAACACAATTTTCCATTTTTAGTGTAACTTCAAAAAGGAAATACTAACTTTATACGTGCTTTAATATATCAGACTTATTACATTAGCACTACAATTTTTGTTTAGGCATGCATAGCTTCCAACCCATTTGTAAAAAACACAATTTTCCATTTTTAATGTAACTTCAAAAAGGAAATACTAACTTTATATATATATATATATATATATATATATATTGCAAACAAAATATACCTAGACCAATGGCAATGACATCTGATAAAACATTATGAATATGTACGTAATCGTTGTATAATTTTAGTTAGCTATTATTAATAACATTATAAAATGATGAAGCTATATCCAAAACCAGTCAAGTATCGTATATGTAAGTGTCAAAAAAACAAAAAATAGTGGTGCGACCGTGCAATGCGACTTTAGACAACTCATGATGCATATCACTTAAAATTACAATAACTTGGTATTTTCTGCATATTCCTTGACCAGTCAAAAAAGTAGTAATTGCAAATTCACATGCTTAAATAGTCCAGGAAAAGGCAAAATTGATAAGTGCATAATAGCTCTAGTACGTTGTTTTAATTGGATATCTATGTCATCAAGTGGAAAATCAATTGCAAAAAATTGTTAAAATCTAGATAACTTCAGTGTTGAAATCAATTGACCGAGCAATTTTTAGTTAAAATTTAGTCATAACATTTCCCTTAATCGAAAGATCTTATAACATACAAACATCTGTGAACATGATGGTCATTTCTTAATGCAGAGATGAAATGAGAATGTCTTAGTTCCTCAATTTTTTAATATGTTGTAGTTAGATTGTGACCAAGTTGGATATAACCCAACTCTGAGATATGCAAACATCCTGATTGTTGGAGCTCATTTAAACAATAGTATGTTATTACTTGAGCCTTTCAACAGACCTGAATAGTCAAGACTGTGACACTCTTGTTGCCCCCGGTATTAAACAACAATATATACCCTGCTAGAAAATAAGAAATAAACACAAACAGGTCAAAGGATTATTTGTGATTTATTTACCGTCCACTTTTGTTCGATGCAAGTTTAAAGAGGAGCTCCAATGACTATTTTTTTTAACAAATATTGGTATGTTATTAGGCTTTTCAATTAAGAGAAATGTTATGATTGGATTTCAACTGAAGATCGATTATTATTGAATTTTATGATTCATTATTGGCTATCTTTTTAGGCTGATTTAAGAGCATGCAAAATAACCTTACTGTTATTTTAAGTGCTATGTATCACAAATTGTATAAAGTTGCGTTGTACCATTACACTACTATTTTTGGTTGTTTGACATTATTGTATGTATGTTATTTGATTTACTTCTGGATATAGGTTTTTTAAAATTTACAATGGCAGTGTTGATAACCAACTTAAATTGTACATCTATAGTCAAGACAAATCTTCTCTTAGACTGTTAGATTGCTTGTAATGTTGGTAGTGGATGATGTCACTAGCAGTAATAGTAACAACAACAACTAGAATGAAGTTTGTATTTCGGTTCTAATGTTAAGCTAGAATGGATTTTAAGTTTTTTACAAGTATGTGTGTACGACTATAGCGATTACACTGAAATGAGTTAGATATTTTAATTAAAAATGATGCAGTGACACCAGGTATCTTATATACAAATTTTAGGCGAATTTTCAGAAATTTTGTGAATTGGTTATTCAGTTCAATCTTTGGATGTTGAGGGTTCCCTCATTTGCTTTCGATTTTTCTTATCACTTGTCGAATTGAGTCGATATAAGAATGCTTCACATATTTCAGTTTTAGATGATATGATCCAACCTAAATTGATTGATGCTATGAACTTTTCCATAGTTGAGTGTGATCAAAGACATTTTGGTATTTGGTCAAAGTGAAAAACACAAATAGCGATGAAAAAATGTTCATTCGACGGACCAAGTAAACCAATCAACCCGAATAAGTTTGGTTAATTTGGTCTAGTTTGATAAGTTTGCTTGGTTGATTTTGGTTTTTATTTCAGTATTTATTTGGTTTTGCGATATGTTTCGGTTTTCAATATCTTAAAACAACACTAGTAAATTGAACCAAATAAAAAACTCATAATTATATCCTTGGGGACATAATTACTATAAATATTATTGTTTATATCATTATATTCTCGCTTTTTTTAGTCCATGCATTTCTTTTTAGAAAAAAAGGACTTTATTCTAGAAATTATAAATTAACAACCCACATCTTTATATAAGGCCCAATGAATAACTTTAGTCTCATATTATTTTGGTAGCAAGAAGATCTAGGTCATTTAAAGCTCAACCAATTAAATTAACCGTATCGATTTGGCCAGTTTTCGCTTTTGAAAATTTCAATTGGGTTTTGTTTGATTTCTATTTGTGAAATAATTACTTTAGTTCCATTTTTTTTGGGAAATCCAAATCGAACCAACCATTTGCCCATCCATACAGACGAACATATCGATCAACGAGTACTATAGTTGGTATTGGTACATTATTTGTCGATGTGTTTTTAAAGCTTCAAGTACTATGTGCTTTTACGCTCATAGTACACCACTTGAGTGAAAAGTGGTTAGTATTTTGTTATTTTTATTTAATTATTATGTTCAATACCATTTCTTACGTAGATGACATTTACAAGACTTTAGATGTTATCAAAAACATTTCAAATGTAGAAGAGCCCTTCAAAGCCAAATGTTTAATCATAAAAGAAATTTTGGAATCGATTTTTGGAAATAAGAAACTATCAACGAAGACAGAGAACAATACGTCAGGAAATACAAGAGGAAGCACAAGAACTACACATGTAAAGCAATCGTGGGATTTAAGAAAATTATATTTTTCAATTGGACCTTTGCAATACACAAGTATAAGGGTGTGTTCTCGACGAACGGTAATGGACTATTTGAGCTGATAATTTGAACGGGTATTTGAGCGAGGAAATTGGTTGAATGGGAAATGTTTTTGGCGATGCGAACATGATATTTGAGTGGAGTATTAGAATAGGAGAATGGGGAGAACATAAATCAACGGCTGTTGGTGTCTACCATTGGGGACGCATTCGACGCGTCGGACACCAACATACCTCCCTTCAACTTTCAGCAAATAGAGCTGGTGAAGGGGCTAACACCGTTGGGGGTGTCGGACATGTCCCCAACGGTAACGTGTCAAAAAGGCTGCGAACGGACCCTAAGATGAGCCTTGAACTTCTTAATGAGTTGTCATACAAAAAAAAAATCACGAATGGACGTTAAAAGGTTAGAAGAGTAGATAATTTGTTCATTTAGTGAACATTTGTAACAATTTTCATACGGATCTTTGATTTCAATATTGTTGTTATTGCTTTTTATTTATGCTTGTTTAGTATCACTTTTTTTGCATCGAAAATTAATTAATTGTGTTCATAATATATTTTTGATAATTTTGTTGTATGGACTTCGAAAGTGGAATTTGTGAAGTGATACATGATAGGGTGTTTGATAGAAGCAGCTTTGTATGCTTACTGATTTTTTCCCTTTTTCTGTTTTGTGCAAAAATAAATTGATGTGATTATTGTTGTCTCGGGAATTAATTGATTGCATTGATAGTATAATTTGATATTGTTGCCAGAATCTGAAGGGGGAGTTTTTGCAAGAGATGTTTGATTGCAGCAGATGTGTCTGAATATTGTTTTTTGCGGAAAAATACTTAAATCATTTGAAATTGTGTTGGAATGTTTTGCACAAAAAAGGGCTTAATCGATTTGAAATCACGCCAGTTGTTTTTCCCACTTTCTACGCACATACGTAGAAAGTGACATGGCTGTAATAAGGTTAGCTTTAAATTCATGTAAAAGAGAATTTTGTTTTAAAAATTCGCTATATAAAAAAAAAAGAATCCTGTAAACAATGGATGTTATATATAAGTTGTATTTTTATGCTTTTTGAAACCACTCACATAAAAATGGTAGTGCACAATACTAAAAAAAATAATACTATATAGCTAAATCATATCTGAAGATGATGCTAGTAGATTTTCATGACATTTAAAGTGCGTACACATGTAGTGCAACATTTACTCTCAGAGTATAAATTAGGCTGAATTATGATCAGTTGCGATAATGAGGTATTAGTTGTATGTAAACTATAAAGACGAAAGTATTATTAATAAAATTAAGAAAAATAAATATTATATGATATTAGTCGGTGATTACTAATTAAGTGGTAAGGTTTTCTAAGTGGATCCAAAGACTTTGTGATCAAGCTACCTAAACATAAATTATCAATTATTATTATTATCATTAATAAAAGTAAATAAAAAGCAATATTATAGGTTAAAACTGTTTTATTTTTGAGCTACTCGTCGAGGCTTTTTTTTCTTTAAAATAAGTTTACTATACCAAGTTCATTCAACTCTATCCCCACTTTAAGCCATAATTCACCAAAGCATAATTTTTTGGAAGAACCATTGTGTTTCGTCCTACGCTATTATGTGTACAATTTTTTGTTGTTTTGTCCATGGAAATTCGAAAATGGATCCTAACTTTTGCTGGTCGTACTGGCAGACAGCATTGGATGATAAGAAACTAAGAAACTAGCAATCACATATAAAATGATTGAATGGAGAACTTTTGTAATTAACCATTTTAAAAGGGTTCACATCCAACTTTGAAAATAGAAGGTGGTATAACTGGCTTTTATGGGATCGTACCAAGTCCTCCTAGAATTTGCCCTCCCTCCGTATCCAAAAAATGGAGTCCCTTTAACAATGCTTTTTAAAAATATAGTAATTACATCCACATAAATAATAAATATTAATTGAATTTCTACTCAATAAATTTTCATATACATCAAAATCATCCCAAGAAAGTATATAGCACAAAAATTATGAAGTTACAGTGTCGTTACTTTCCTGTAAATTCTTGTTCATTAAATGACCTCAACATTGTTTAGAAATGATGTTTTAATGTCTCAATCTTAATTTTATCAAAGCCGATGTGGGACAATTTAAACATCTTATTTGGTTTTAGCACTATGTTGTTCTTTATCGATTGCAAAATTGGACCTTCATGTTTTAATTAATTAGCACATGCACTTTTTTAACCTTTTAAGTTGAAAGGGTATATGCTCAAGTGACTTAAGATGTAGTGCAAATTAAGATGAATTTAGGGAATTATACAAGATAATATGTTTTCTCAAGGTTTATTTATTTATTTCATTTATAATGTTTATGGATTTGAATTTTTTATGTTAATGTTTATGCAGGAGGCATCCTTGATAGACTTGACAGTTATGTTTTCACTGGTGCATTGACGTACTCTTTTATAAAGATCGCCTTGCCTCTTTTTGGTGTTTGAGTTTAATTGCGGAGAAAAACCAAAATTAATTTCAAATTGGTAGGAACAAGTTGTACATGGCAAAAGGAGAACTTATGTTAAGATGAACAGTTTACGACCCTTTCTTTTACGCCAATGCAGAGGCTGGAAGATTATCCCTTTTCCTGAGTAATACCGTTATTTCTGCAGGATTCAGTGTAAAAATCTATTGCATCTTTGTTTTGGCTTTATATATGTAAATCAATTTTGTTTTTTATGTTCTTAATGCTTAACTTGGTGGACGTAGACCCTTTTTTGTATTAATTCTTTTGTATTTAAATTATTTAATAAATGTTTGATATTTCCTCATAGATGGAAGCTGAGGTGTGAATGTATTTGTTCTATAAAATTGAAAAATCAGTTATGAATTGAACACGGTCTGAAAATATTGATGCTGGTTTTTTAATTTTGAAGTTTTTACACACTCTATCTGAAGAATTACAGCCATGCGTTCATACAAATATACCATGGTATGATAGAGATAGTTGCCTGTAAGTTTAATGTGCATGCATTTTGTTTTTTTGGCGCTGTCAACAGTCAGTAATTTTAATTTTTAAGAGTTGCTTTATGTTCTTCTCTTTCACGCAAGAATTGCAATATAAGACTGATCAAACAAGATACTTCAACCTTAACTTTCAAAAAACTGTAAAAAAAATAAATATCGATTTAGATCATGCCATGATCTATTCTAAATATGATTTGAGTTATAAGATTGACTCCTAAATCCACTCGACAATAGTGGTCAATCTTTTGAACGTAGTGATAATGAATTTGAAATTGAGGATGTGCTTGTGCTTTCCAAAGATGAAATCGTCTATGATCTTGCACTTGAAGTAGTTACGATGGAGTTTCAAAGAATATTTGCAACTTCGTACCATTTTCTTTTAAGACAGGTAGAATGTACGTAGAAGTTGTCATGAACAGACATGAAAACATATGTCAAGATTTATCTTGATTGGAGTTCTTGTTTTAGATGCCTTTATTATCATCTACCGTCTAGGAAGTATGACATAATTCTACTAGATAGATCATAATTCTCGAATTAGGTATATTTAAACTAATTTGTCCCGACACATCATTTAATGTTAGGTAAAAAATAGATAGATCTTACAGTCGAGTAAACGTTTGTATGCATAAGGGGTTAGATGGTACGTTACTTATGACCAAAGATACTATTAAATTGATAGATTTTAAGGTTGTTCAGGATGAAAATAGGTTTGATATCTGTAATTGGCCTTTCTTCGAAATGTTGAAGGAGCTATAAAAAGAAAATATAATGATAATACATTTTTCATCCAAGACTAGGAGAGATCGAAAAGCAGCTTTTGTAGACTAACCCATACATGATGTTAGATGGTTGATTTTGATTTGACCTTTAATTTCGTAACGTCCGATTAGAAAGTTTACCATCCAAAAAATATTATCTAATCAATTCAGGTTACATCCTTAGAATTGGTTAACTACCACCTTAGCGCAATGAAAAATATCACTCTTCAATCCATCAAACCTGGATGAACAAAAAAATGAAAATAAATCTTCATATCTTACCATTCAAATTTGCCTGTGATTATTAGTACCTCTTAATTTGAAAAAAAAGAAATTAAACTTACTAGGAGACATGCCAACGTAGTTTTGAAAAACAAACAGATTTTGTAACATCCATTACATGGTTAAAGATTAACACATGCAGAGGAAACAATTGCAATACCGATGAGATTCAAGCTGCGTGGGTTGTTGGACAAAGTTGATTTGGATTTATACAAACAATTGTTTGTTTTATTTTAGGGCTTTTGTAGAAGAGACTTAATTTTTGGATAAAGTAAGGTAAATTTTAAAGAGATCCACCTAGAAATAAAACTGTGACTCCATCCAATTGAAATAGTTCATAATTGTACCATTCGTACAAAGCAAAATTCAACAACAAGCTATCGAAAAATAAGATAAAAGTCGAACCATTTTCGGCGTAGTGTTGTCGAAAAAAAAACAGTGATTGATCACCCAAGGTAATTACGGATTATTAGTATTTTCGATGAGGGGAGAAATCCTTTTGTACATGCCTAATAATTTTAAAAAAAATAAAAAAATGACTCCTATTGTCTAATTTTGGAGTCTGTTTATTTTATACTTTACTGCACTTAAATTTTTTAGTTGTTGCACCCAAGTTTGTTGTAATATTGTATTTCAATTTTATTTCTACATTCATAGTTGTTTCTTTTGATTGATTTTACATCTAAACCGACCTTCATCGTTCGAAAGTGGTAAAAGTGTACTTTTCATTTTTGGAAACAATAGTCTGGCCTGTTGGCCG
The DNA here is from genome assembly GCA_030737815.1 of Allium fistulosum. Taxonomy (NCBI): domain Eukaryota; kingdom Viridiplantae; phylum Streptophyta; class Magnoliopsida; order Asparagales; family Amaryllidaceae; genus Allium; species Allium fistulosum. Next base: position 909,832,346 of record CM060903.1, read on the forward strand.
AGTGGCATACGTCTTCGTCCTATTTAAGATGTTTCGCCGCTTTGCCCAAAAGTGTGCAGGACAGGCTATAAGCAACGCCACCTACATGATAAAACAACCATAAAGTGTTCAACAAACCTCTGCACAAAGGCTGTTGATCAGAATTTGCACCCTCTAGTTTGCAAAATACTGCTCGGTTTTTTTCTAAAAGTAATGACAAACAAGAAGATGGCCGAGAGAGAGCGCAATCATATGCAGTTCTTTGTATCTCGTTAACTTATCAGTTAAGTAGACGAAAGAACTGAAAAGAACGTTGCTGATTTAGGGGGAGATTAAGGAGCACGCAGGTCTTAAAAAGCAGATCAAAAACTGAACGATTCTCTAATGAACGTTATAAAACGTTCTCTAAAATAAACGGGTCTTAATCGTTTCATTACCGCTGCAAAAAGAAAAAACGTTAGAAAATTTTGTATCAAAAATATAAGTGCTACACCATCCCATCCCAGGCCAAGTCAGTCATTCGACGTGCGCGCGTGTGGTGGTCATGTGTGCGCTCTCTCCTCAATACAAAAACAACACCGTGTGCCCAAAGGGCCCAATATGCGAGCTAAGAAACTCATATAAATATTAGTTTCTCTCGATATTCCCTACAACGTGGGACCCAAACAATAAATGCATTTATTCAAACTATTTTCATTTTTAAACAATTCCAAACAATTTTTTTAACGATCCCCCACTTAAATTTCTAAAAATATTTTTCAAACAATTTTCAAAATAAAAATACAAGATTGCACATAAGCAAATGTATTTTTCGATTTAAGCAAACCTTTTATGATAGCGAGTAGGATTCAGAATATGCTAAGCTGACTCGTAGTCTTGAACTCTATCTCTAACATCAAACCACATACAATCTTTTTAGGGTACATTCTAAAAGCCCGTGCATTTATGGCCATGCACGTCTGTCCCGGTAAAGTGAATGCACTAGGAATTTCTGTCCAAAAAACTCCATAGGAAACGACCATATTTCTACATTCACATAGGTGAGTCTATCAAGAGTACTCCTACAGCAAAAAACTCCACTTTACATGGAGTATAAAACTCATTAAGGGTTGTTACCAACTCATCCTTCTATCGCTTTAGGAATACATGCTTTTATAACATGCTCAACTCATATCACTTCACAACTTATTTTTACTCATTGAAAGTAGTTCTTGGGATCTCTAGTCTTAAGGTTGGGTTACCATCATGAGTGACTCCTCATTATAAGGGCAACTGTCCCATTGCCGTTGAAGCTTTATGGACTTTCTCTCTGGCCAATCCTTTCGTCAACGGATCGATCAGATTATCTTCAGTACATATATGACCACTCTAACAGCTCCCAAAGTGAGAAATTCTCTAAGAACACCGTGCTTACGACGTATTTGCCGTCTCTTACTGTTGAAAAAACGGTTCTAAACTTTTACAATAGTCGCGGTACTATCGTAATGGATCAATATGGATGGTATTAGATTTTCCCATTAAGAAATCTCAACTAGCAGATTTCTTAAGTAATCTTCTTCTTCACTGGCTGCAGCTAGTGCTATCAACTCAAACTCCATGGTGGACTGAGTAAGAATAGTTTGTTTCTTAGATTTCAATGAAACAGTTCCACCAGCTATGCTAAAAATATAGCCGCTTGTTGCTTTGGAGTCGTCGGATAAAGTGTTCGAATCTGCATCACTATAACCTTCAAGAAGAGCTGAAAACTTTTCACAATGTAATCCAAGATTCATGGTTCGTTTAAGGTATCTCATAACCCTTTTAATAGCATACCAATGCTCTGTACTAGGTATACCAGTAAATCTGCACAATAGTCCCACGACATAGGCAATGTTGAGTCTAGTACAATCAGTGGCATACCGAAGGCTGCCAATGATGCTCGCATAATCGGTCTGTTTTACACCTTCACCAATGTTCTTAAATAGTTTTACACTAGGACCATACGATGTAGATGCAAGTTTACAGTCAAAGCAATCATATTTATTTAAGATCTTCTCGATATAGTGAGATTGATCCCAAGAAATTCACTTTTTTTATCATAGTAATCTTAATACCAAGGATTACATTTGCTTCTCTAAGATCTTTCATATCAAAGTTAGCACTTCGTAAAATTTTGACATCTTTAATAGCATGAATATTAGATGTGAATATAAGCAAATCATCAACATATTATCATATAATAGTGCAAATGTAATTTTCAGATTTGTAATAAATACATTTATCACTTTCATTAACTTTAAATCCATTTGAAATGATTAAAGTATCAAAATTTTCATGTCATTGTTTAGGTGCTTGTTTAAGATCGTATAAAGATTTATCTAATTTACAAACTTTATGTTCCTGTCCAGAGATTACAAAACCTTCAGGTTATCCATATAAATTTCTTGTTTTAATTTACCATTTAAAAAAGCAGTTTTAACATTCATTTGGTGTATTAATAAATCATAAATTATACCTAGAGAAATTAACACTCGTATAGATGTTATTCTAGTTACATGTGAAAATGTATCAAAGAAGTCAATGTTTTCTATTTGCCTAAAACCCTTAGCTACTAGACGGGCCTTATATTTTTCTATCGTACCATCATGTTTTAGTTTCTTTTTGAGTACTTATTTATAGCCAACTGATTTGCAACCAGGAGGTATATCAACTAAGTGCTAAGTTGTATTTGATTCAAGCGAATCCATTTCATCATTAATTGCTTCTTGCCAAAAGTCGGTATCAATAGAGGATAATGTTTCTTGGAGATTATAGGATCCTCTTCTATGGTATAAGCAAAAAAAATCAGGACCATAATCTTTATATAATCTAGCTCTCTTCATTCTTCCAGGTTAAATTTCTATATCTTGAATAGATTCATTACTCCTAATTACCGGAATATTACTAGCAGATGTGAGAATGATCTACAGAAATTATATTTCATTAAGATCTTCCCAATATAGTGAGAATGATCCATAGAAATTCCATTTTTGGACCAAGTAATCTTAGTACCAAAGATTACATCTGCTTCTCCAAGATCTTTCATATCAAAGTTAGCACTTAGTAAATTTTTTACATCATTAATAGCATGAATATTAGATGCGAATATAAGAAAATCATCAACATATGAGCATATAATAGTGCAAACGTTAATTTCAGATTTGTAATAAATACATTTATCACTTTCATTAACGTTAAATTCATTTGAAATGATTAAAGTATCAAATTTTTCATGCCATTGTTTAGGTGCTTGTCTAAGATCATATAAAGGTTTATCTAACTTACAAACTTTATGTTTCTGTCTAGGGATTACGAAACCTTTAGGTTGATCCATATAAATTTCTTCTTCTAATTTACCATTTAAAAAAGCAGTTTTAACATCCATTTGGTGTATTAATAAATCATAAATTGCAGCTAGAGAAATTAACACTCTTATAGATGTTATTCTAGTTACAGGTGAAAATGTATCAAAGAAACCAATGTTTTCTCTTTGCCTAAAACCCTTAGCTACTAGACTAGCCTTATATTTTTCTATCGTACCATCAGGTTTTAGTTTCTTTTTGAGTACCCATTTACAGCCAATTGATTTGCAACCAGGAGGTAAATCAACCAAGTGCGAAGTTTTATTTGATTCAAACAAATCCATTTCATTATTAATTGCTTCTTGCCAAAAGACGACATTAATAGAGGACAATGCTTCTTGGATATTAGAAGGATCCTCTTCTATGGTATTAACAAAAAAATCAGGACCATAATCTTTATTTAATCTAGCTCTCTTACTTCTTCTAGTTTAAGTTTCTTTATCCTGATTAGATTCATTACTCCTAATTACTGGAATATCACTTGCAGATGTGCCCCCACTATTACTTAATTTAAATGGAAATTTATTTTCATAAAAATCAGAATCATTTGATTCTATTATAATATGTTCTTTCAGGTCATAAAATCTATATACTTCAGTGTTAATAACATATCCAATAAAAACACATTATAGGCTCAACTTGCTAGTTTAATTCTTTTAGGATCAGGTATTCGAACATATGCCAAACATCACTAAGTTCTAAAGTAAGACAATTTTGGTTTATAGTTTTTCAAAATCTCAAAACGTGAAATTTGGCGCTTAGACTTAGGAATTCTATTTTAAAACAGCAGTCAATAAAATTTCACCCCACCAATGTTTTGCTGCACCCGAATTTAATAAAATAGTTACAACTATTTCGGTAAAGGTCGTATTCTTTCTTTCAGCATTATCATTCATTTCAGGTGAATAAGGTGTAGTTCTCTCATGAATTACACCATGCAAATTATAAAAATCAAGAAATAAGCTAGACTCATATTATGTTCCTCTATCATTATAAAGTCTCATAATTTTCTTATTAAATTTGTTTTCGATTTCAGCGACAAATAACTTAAACATATCTAAGGCATCACTTTTATTTTTCATGAGATATACATGAGTGAAATTAGAACAGTCATCAATGAATGTGATAAAATATCTTTTACCATCTCTGGTTAATTCCCCTTCAAGTTCACATATATCAGAATGAATCAAATCTATGGGTTCAAAAATTCTATCAACCGACTTATGAGGTTTCTTAGTTATTTTTGCTTGACTACAGGATTTACATTTATCAAAACAGCTTGTGACATTTTAGGAATTAGACCTAAGGTGCTCATGTTTTTAATTATACGTTTATTAACATGACATAGTCTATTATGCCAAACATTAAAATCACACAATATATAAAGCATAACTAGTTACTTTATTTGATTCAACATTTAATTTAAACATTCCCTCACTAGCATAAACCTTTCTTACAAACATGCCCTTATAAGCCAAAGTGTACAAATCAACCCCAATCACTTGAGTAAAACTAGTCTTATTAAGGAGAAAACCCGAAGCTAGATTCTTTCTCATCTATGAATTATGCATCACTTGTTTTAGAACAATTGTCTTTCCAGTGGTAAACTTGATTTCAACATTTTCAGTACCAGCAACTGTAGTAGTGTGAGAATCTCCTAGCAACACTTTATGATCCTCGGCAGCAATGTATGTACTGAATATAGCATGATCATAGCAGATATGGTTTGAAGCACCAGTATCTACTCACCAACCCTCTGATCCTCCAACAAGGTGAATCTCAGAAATCATAATCGTAAGAGGCTCCTCAATCAGGCTAGCTTATGGTGTAGGGCCTGGCCTATTCCAACACTTGCATGCCATATGACTTGATTTTCCATAGCTGTAACATAGAAACAACTGTACATAGTCACTCTTTTGAGTTTTTTGATGTCCATTTTGGTTCCCTTGCAAGTTCCAATTCTGTTTGCTGTAGTTATGGTTCTGATTCTTAAAGTTTTTCGAATTTGGTTTCGGAACCACAGGCTTGGTCCTTTCATTGTTATTGTTTGTGACAACAAGAACTTCTTCTTTTTGGTCCTGTTTACGAGCCGCCTCCTTAATACGGAGGCAAGCGATCAAGCTCTCTAAGGAAAACTCCTTAGTTTTATGCCTAAGCATATTCTAAAAACTTTCCAACCCAGAGCAATTTTTCAATAATAACAACAATCTAAAATTGTTCATCTAAATTCATACAGTCGAAGATGATTTCATTTGTGATTTTCTTAATTTCATGCGACCGTGTCTCCACTAACTTATCATCTGTCATCTGGTACTTTAGGTAGCGATTGATTGCTTACTTTTTAGCTCTAGCCTCCTTCGTTTCGTATTTTTCTACAGTGCTTCCCATGTATCTCATGCAGATTTAGTTGAATTGTAATAGTCATAGAGATTATCGCTGAGCCCGTTAAGGATGTAGTTTTCGCATAGGTAGTCATTCTCCATCTAGAACTGAACCTGCTTAGTTTGCTCGTATGTTGGATTTTCTGGCAGCGCTGGTTTGTTAGTTGTGAGCCCGTACACCGCCTTTCGAATGGTCAGATAGAATTACATCTTCTGTCTCCATCGTTTGAAGTGGAGGCCTCCGAATCGAAACGTCTTATTTGCATTGAAGATAGTAGTTGCAGAGAAGTCGTCGGTTACATAAATTGTTAAATGTCCTAAAATTGTTGGAAATAATAATCTGATATGTTGGTAGATCATGTATGTCGTCGCTCTCTTTAAGATGTTTCGCCACTTTGTCCAAAAGTGTGCAAGACAGGCTATAAGCAGTGCCGCCTCCAAGATAAAACAACAAAATAATATTCAACGAACCTTTGCACAAAGGCCGTTGATCAGAATTTGCAACCTTTAGTTTGCAAAATATTTCTCAGCTTTGTTTTTAAGAGTAATGGCAGACAAGAAGATGGTAAAGAGAGAGCGATCAGATGTAGTTCTTTTTATCTTGTCCACTTATCAGTTAAGTAGATGGAAAAAATGAAAAGAACATTACTGATTTAGTGAGGAGATTAAGGATCACGTGGGTCTTAAAAACTATTCTCAAATGAACGTTATAAAACATCCCCTAAAATAAATGGGTCTTGACCGTTTCATTATCGCTTCAAAAAAAATATTAAAAAAATTTGTACCAAAATAATAAGTACACCACACCAGCCCAGCCTCGCTCAGGTCGGGTCAGGTCGGTCGATCAGTGTGCGCGTGTGTGGTGGTCATGCATGCACCCCCCTCTTCAATACAAAAGCAACTTTAGGTACCTAAAGGCCCAATATGGGAGCCAAGAAACTCATATAAATATTAATTTCTCTCAATATTCTTTATAATTTAAGACTCAAACAATAAATGTACTTATTAAAACTATTTTCATTTTTAAACAATTTAAAACAATTTTTTTCAACAATCCATCACTTGAATTTTAAAAAATATTTTTCGAGCAATTTCCAAAAAAATATATAAGATAGCACATAAACAAAGATATCTTTCGATTTGAACCTTTGCACAGTGAGTAGGATTCAGAATATGCTAAAGTGACTCATAGTCTTGAACTCCATCTCTAACATCAAACTACATACAATCTTTCTAGGGTACATTCTAAAAGCCCATGCATTTATGGCCATGCACGTCTATCCCAGTATAGTGAACGTTGTAGTAATTTCTGCTCAAAAAACTCCATAAGAAACGACATCATTTCCACATTCACATAAGTGATTCTATCAAGGTTACTCCTATAGCTAGGTACTCCACTCCACATGGACTATAGAACTCATTAAGAGTTGCTACCAACTTATCCTTCTATCGCTTCAGGAATACATGCTTTTATAGCATGTTCAACTCATATCACTTCACAACTTGTTATTGCCCATTGAATGTAGTTCTTGGGATCTCCATTTTTAAGGTTGGGTAACCATTATGAGTGACTCCTCATTCTAAGGGAAATAGTCCCATTGCTTTTGAAGCTTTATGGCCTTTCTCTATGGCCAATCATTTTGTCAAAGGATCGGCTAATTTATCTTCAGTACGTATATGATCCATCCAAACAGCTCCTAAAGAGAAAAATACTCCAACAGTATTGTGATTACGATGTATTTGTCATCCTTACCGTTGAAAAAACGATTCTGAACTTTTGCAATAGCCGCGATACTATCGCAATAGATCAATAAGGCTAGTATCGGTTTTTCTCAGAAATGAATCTCAGCTAGCAGATTTCTTAAGTAATCTACTTCATAGCTAGTTGTAGCTAGTGTTATAATCTCATACTTCATGGCGGACTGAACTAGAATAGTTTGTTTCTCAGATTTCCAAGAAACAGCTCCAGCAACTATGCTAGAAATACAACCACTTGTTGCTTTGGAGTCGTCAGATAAAGTGTTCTAGTCTGCATCACTATAACCTTCAAGAACAGTTGGAAACTTTTCATAATGTAATCCAAGATTCATGGTTCGTTTAAGGAATCTCATAACCCTTTCAATAGCATGCCAATGTTCTATATTGGGTGTACCAGTAAACCTGCATGACATAGGCAATGCGAGTCTAATACAATCAGTGACATACCAAAGGCTAACAATGATGCTCGCCTAATCAGTTTATCTTACGCCTTCACTAATGTTCGTAAATAGTTTTACACTAGGATTACGGTGTACAAGCAGGTTTATAGTCAAAGAAATAATATTTCATTAAGATCTTCTCAATATAGTGAGAATGATCCACAGAAATTCCATTTTTGGACCAAGTAATCTTAGTACCAAAGATTACATCTGCTTCTCCAAGATCTTTCATATCAAAGTTAGCACTTGGTAAATTTTTTACATCATTAATAACATGAATATTAGATGCTAATATAAGAAAATCATCAACATATGAGCATATAATAGTGCACGTGTTAATTTCAGATTTGTAATAAATACATTTATCACTTTCATTAACGTTAAATTCATTCGAAATGATTAAAGCATTAAATTTTTCATTCCATTATTTAGGTGCTTGTCTAAGACCATATAAAGATTTATCTAACTTACAAACTTTATGTTTCTGTCTAAGGATCACGAAACCTTTAGGTTGATCCATATAAATTTCTTCTTCTAATTTACCATTTAAAAAACAGTTTTAACATCCATTTGTTGTATTAATAAATCATAAATTGCAGTTAGAGAAATTAACACTCGTATAGATGTTATTCTAGTTACAGGTGAAAATGTATCAAAGAAACCAATGTTTTCTCTTTGCCTAAAACCCTTAGCTACTAGACTAGCCTTATATTTTTCTATCGTACCATCAGGTTTTAGTTTCTTTTTGAGTACCCATTTACAGCCAATTGATTTGCAACCAGGAGGTAAATCAACCAAGTGCGAAGTTTTATTTGATTCAAGCGAATCCATTTCATCATTAATTGCTTCTTACCAAAAGTCGACATCAATAGAGGATAATGCTTCTTGGAGATTAGAAGGATCCTCTTCTATGGTATTAACAAAAAAATCAGGACCATAATCTTTATTTAATCTAGATCTCTTACTTCTTCTAGGTTAAGTTTCTTTATCATGATTAGATTCATTACTCCTAATTACTGGAATATCACTTGCAGATGTGCCCCCACTATTACTTAATTTAAATGGAAATTTATTTTCATAAAAATCAGAATCATTTGATTCTATTATAATATGTTCTTTCAGGTCATAAAATCTATATGCTTCACTGTAATAATATATCCAATAAAAACATATTCATAGGCTCAACTTGCTAGTTTAATTCTTTTAGGATCAGGTATTCGAACATATTGCAAACATCTCTAAGTTCTAAATTGAGAAAATTTTGATTTATAGTTTTCTAAAGTCTTAAAAGGTGAAATTTGGCCCTTAGACTTAGGAATTCTATTTAATACGTAAACAACAATCAATAAAATTTCACCCCACCAATGTTTTGCTGCACCCGAATTTAGTATAATAGCTACAACTAATTCGGTAAAGGTCCTATTCTTTCTTTTAGCTTTGTCGTTCATTTGAGGTGACTAAGATGTAGTTCTCTCATGAATTATACCATGCAAGTTATAAAAATTAAGAAATAAGCTAGACTCTTATTATGTTCCTCTATCACTACGAAGTCTTTTAATTTTCTTATTAAATTTGTTTTCGATTTCAGTGACAAATAACTTAAACATATCTAGTGCATCACTTTTATTTTTCCTGAGATATACATGAGTGAAATCAGACCAGTCATCAATGAATGTGATAAAATATCTTTTACCATCTTTAGTTAATTCCCCGTTAAGTTCACTTCTATCTGAACGAATCAAATCTATGGGTTCAAAAATTCTATCAACCGACTTATGTGGTTTCTTAGTAATTTTTCCTTGACTACATGATTCACATTTATCAAAATCAGTTTGTGACATTTTAGGAATTGGACCTAAGGTGCCCATGTTTTTAATTATACGTTTATTAACATGACAGAGTCTATCATGACAAACATTAAAATCACACAACTTATAAGCAGAACTAGTTACTTTATTCAATTCAACATTTTACTTAAACATTCCCTCACTAGCATAACCCTTACAAACATGCCCTTATAAGTCAAAGTGTACAAATCAGCCCCAATCACTTGAGTAAGACTGGCCTTATTAAGGAAAAAACTCCAAATCAGGTTCTTTCTCATCTCTAGAGTATGCATTACATCTTTCAAAATAGCCTTCTTTCCCTACGTAAACTTGATTTCAATATTTCCAATACCAACAATTGTAGTGGTGTGAGAATCTCCCAGCAACATAGAAACAACTGTCCAAAATCACTCTTTTGAGTTGGTTTCTGCTGTCCCTTTTGGTTCCCTTGCCAGTTCCAATTCCATTTGTTATGATTACGGTTTTGATTCCTAAAGTCTTTCGGATTCCATTTTAGATTCATAGGCTTGGTCTTTTTAGTGTTATTGTTTCTGACAACAAGCAATTCTTCTTTCTGGTCCTGTTTATGAGCCTCCTTCTCAATACGGAGGTGAGTGATCAAGCTCTCTAAGGAAAACTCCTTAGTCTTATACCTAAGCATATTCTAAAAACTTTCCAACCTGGAGCAATTTGTCAATAATTACAACTATTTGAAAATTTTCATCTAAAGTCATACCTTCAGAGATGATTCATTTGCAATTTTCTTGATTTCATGTGACTGTGCCTCCATCGACTTATCATTTCTCATCTGGTACTTCAGATAGCGACTGACTACGTACCGGTCCCTCCATTTTGTATTTCTTCTACAGTGCCTCCTATATATATCACGCAGACTTAGCTAAATTGTAATAGTCATAGAGATCATTATTGAGCCCGTTGAGAATGTTGTTTTTGAATAGATAGTGTGTCTCCATCCAGATCTAAACCTGCTTGGTTTGCTCGTCCGTTGGATTTTTTGGCAATGCTGGTTTGTTAGTTATGAGCACGTTTACCACTTTTTGAACAGTCAGATAGAATTCCATCTTCTGTCTCCATCGCTTGAAGTGAAGGCTTGTTTGCGTCGATAGCAGCGGTTGTAAAGAAGTCGTCGGTTACAAACATTGTTGAACGCCTTAAATTATTGGAAACAATAGTCTGGTATGTTGGCTGAGTCACGTACGTCGTCGCTTTCTTTAAGACGTTTCATCGCTCTGCCCAAAAGTGCGTAAGGTAGGCTATAAGCAGCGCCGCCTCCATGATCAAACAATCAAATATTATTCAAAAAACCTCTGCACAAAGGCTGTTGATCAGAGTTTGCACTCTCTAATTTGCGAAATATTGCTCGGTTTTGTTTTTTTAAGAGTAATGGTAGACAAGAAGATGGTTGAGAAAGAGTGTTAAGATATAGTTCTTTTTATCTTGTCCACTTATCAGTAAAGATGATGGAAAAACTGAAAAGAACGTTATTGGTTTAGTGGGGAGATTAAGGAGCACGCGAGTCTGAAAAATGGGTCAAAAATTGAACGGTTCTCAAATGAACATTATAAAACATTCTCTAAAATTAACAGGTCTTTACCGTTTCATTACCGCATCAAAAAAACGTTAAAAAAGTTTGTATCAAAAATTTGTGTGGTGGTCATGCTTGCGCTCACTCCTCAATACAACAGAAACATTGGGTGCTCAAAGAGCCCAATATGAGAGCTAAGAAACTCATAAAAATATGACTTTCTTCAATATTTCCAACAACGTGGGACCTAAACAATGAATGCACTTATTCAAACTATTTTCATTTTTAAACAATTCAAAACAATTTTTTTCAACAGTCCCCCACTTTATTTTTTTTTGATAGCATGAGTGAAACTTATTCAAGAACGACACTCTTGAATTTTAAAAAATATATTTTGAGCAATTTCCAAAAAAAATATAAGATTGCACAAAAATAAAGGTATCTTTCGATTTGAACCTTTGCACAGTGAGTAGGATTCAGAATATGCTGGAGTGACTCGTAATCTTCAACTCTATCTCTGACATCAAACCACATACAATCTTTCTAGGGTACAATCTAAAAGCCCATGCATTTATGGCCATGCTCGTCTATCTCATTATAGTGAATGCTCTAGGAATTACTGCTCAACAAGCTCCATGGGAAACAACCTCATTTCCACATTCACATAAGTGAGTCTATCAAGAGTACTCCTGTAGCTAGGTACTTCACTCCACATGGAGTATATAACTCATTAAGAGTTGCTACCAACTCATCCTTCTATCGCTTCTGGAATACATGCTTTTATAGCATGTTCAACTCATAGCACTTCACAACTTGTTATTACCCATTGAACCTAGTTCTTGGAATCTCTAGACTTAAGGTTAGGTTACCATTATGTATGACTCCTCATTCTAAGGGAAATAGTCCCATTGCTTTTGAAGCTTTATGAACTTTAACTCTGGCCAATCCTTTCATCAAAGGATCGACCAAAATATCTTCAATACGTATATGATCTACTCTAACAGCTCCCAAAGAGAGAAATTATCTAACAGTACTGTGCTTATGACGTATTTGTCGTCTCTTACCATTGAAAAATTGGTTATGAATTTTTTTATTAGAGCGGTACTGTCACAATGGATCAATATGGCTGGTATCGGTTTTTCCCATAAAGGATCTTAGCTAGCAAATTTCTTAAGTAACATGCTTCTTCACTAGCTGTAGTTAGTGCTATCATCTCAGATTCAATGGTGGACTGAGGTAGAATAGTTTATTTCTTAGATTTTCAAGAAACAGCTCCACCAACTATGCAAAAATATAGCTACTTGTTGCTTTGGAGTCGTCAGATAAAGTGTTCCAGTTTGCATCACTATAACCTTCAAGAAAAACTGAAAACTTTTCATAATGTAGTCCAAGATTCATGGTTCGTTTAAGTTAACTCAAAACCTTTTCAATACCATGCCAATGCTCTATACTAGGTCTACTAGTAAACCTACACAATAATCCCACGACATAGGTAATGTCGGGTCTAGTACAATCAGTGGCATACCGATGGCTGTCAATGGTGCTTGCATAATTAGTCTATTTTACACCTTCACCAGCATTCTTAAGTAGTTTTACACTAGGATCGTACAGTGTTCATGCAGGTTTATAGTCAAAGTAATTATATTTCTTTAAGATCTTCACAATATAGTGAGATGATCCAAAGAAATTCACTTTTTGAACATAGTAATCTTAATACCCAGGATTACATTTGCTTCTCCAAGGTCTTTTATATCAAAGTTAGCACTTAGTAAATTTTTAACATCATTAATATCATGAATATTAGATGCGAATATAAGCAAATCATCAATATATAAGCATATAATAATCCAAATATTATTTTCAGATTTGTATAAATACATTTATCACTTTCATTAACTTTAAATCCATTCTAAGCGATTAAAGTACCAAATTTTTCATGCCATTGTTTAGATGCTTGTTTAAGACCATATAAAAATTTATCTGACTTACAAATTTTATGTTCATGTCTAGGGATTATGAAACCATCACGTTGATCCATATAAATTTATTCTTCTAATTTACTATTTAGAAGGCAATTTTAACATCCATTTGGTGTATTAATAAATCATAAATTGTAGCTAGAGAAATTAACACTCATATAGATGTTATTCTACTTACAAGTGAAAATGTATCAAAGAAATCAATGTTTTCTCTTTTCCTAGAACACTTAACTATTAGACGACCCTTATTATTTTCTATCGTACCATTGGGCTTTAGTTTCTTTTTGAGTACCCGTTTACAACAAGTTGATATGCAACCAAGAGGTAAATCAACTAAGTGTTAAGCCTTATTTAATTCAAGAGAATCCATTTCATTATTAATTGCTTCTTGCCAAAAGTTGGCATCAATAGATGATAATGGTTCTTGGAGATTAGCAGAATCCTCTTCTATGGTATAAGCAAAAAAATCAGGACCATAATCTTTATTTAATCTAGCTCCCTTACTTCTTCTAGGTTCAGTTTCTATATCCTGATTAGGTTCATTACTCCTAGTTATTGAACCTCACTATTCCTTAATTTAAATGGAAATTTATGTCTATAAAAATCAACATCATTTGATTCTATTGTAACATGTTCTTTTAGGTTAAAAAACCTATATGCTTTACTCGTTAATTGCATATCCAATCAAAACATCATTGGCTCTACTTGCTAATTTAATTCTTTTAGGATCAGGTATTGGAACATATGCTAAACATTCCCAAGTTCTAAAGTAATACAATTTAGGTTTATAGTATTTCAAAATCCTAAAATGTGAAATGTGGCTCTTAGACTTAGGAATTCTATTTAATACATAAAAAACAGCCAATAAAATTTCACTCCACCAATGTTCTGTTGCTCCCGAATTTAATAAAATAGTTATAACTAATTTGGTACAGGTTCTATTCTTTCTTTCAGCTTTATAGTTCATTTAAGGTGAATAAGGTGCAATTTTCTCATGAACTATACCATGCAAGTTATAAAAATCAAGAAATAAGCTAGACTCATATTCTATTCCTCTATCACTATTAAGTCTCTTAATTTTCTTATTAAATTGGTTTTCGATTTTAGTAACAAATAACTTAAACATATCTAGTGCATCACTTTTATTTTTCATGAGGTATATATGAGTGAAACCAGAACGGTCATCAATGAATGTGATAAAATATCTTTTAGCGTCTCTAGTTAATGTCTCTTCAAGATCACATACATTAGAGTGAATCAAATCTAAGGGTTCAGAAATTCTATCAGCTTACTTACGAGGTTTCTTAATAATTTTTGCTTGACTATAGGATTCAAATTTATCAAAATCAGTTTGTGACATTTTAGGAATTAGACCTAAGGTGCTCATGTTTTTAATTATATGTTTATCAACATGGCAAAGTCTACTATGCCAAACATTAAAATCACATAACATATAAGAAGTACTAGTTACTTTATTCGACTCAACATTTAAGTTAAACATTCCCTCACTGGCATAACCCTTTTCCTACAAACATGCATTTATAAGTCAAAGTGTACAAATCATCCATAATCACTTGAGTAAAACCAGCTTTATTAAGGAGAAAACCCGAAACCAGGTTCTTTCTCATCTCTGGAGTTTGCATCACATCTTTCAGTAATCTTGATTTCAACATTTCCAATACCAGCAACTGTAGTGGTGTAAGAATCTTCTAGCAACACTTTCTGATCCTCGGTAGGTGTACATATTGAATATAATACAATCATAGCATACATGGTGTCAAGCACGAACATCTACCCATCAACCCTCTGATTCTCCAACAAAGTGAACCTTAGAAATCATAGCCGTAAGAGGCTCCTTAGTCAGATTAGCCTGCGGTGTAGGGCCTGGCTTGTTTCGACACTTGCATGCAATATGACTTGGTTTTCCACAGTTGTAACACAGAAACAACTGTCCAGAGCTACTCTTTTGAGTTGGTTTCTGATGTCCTTTTGGTTCCCTTGCAGGTTCCAATTCTGTTTGCTGCGGTTACCGTTTCAATTCTTAATGTTTTTCGCATTCGGTTTCAGAACCACAGGTTTGGTCATTTTAGCGTTATTGTTCGTGACAACAAGCACTTCTTCTTTTTGGTCTTGTTTACGAGCCTCCTCCTCAATACGAAGGCGAGCGATCAAGCTCTCTTAAGCAAACTCCTTAGTCTTGTGCCTAAGCACATTCTTAAAATCTTTCCAACCTGGGGGCAATTTATCAATAATTACAGCAATATGAAATTGTTCATCTAAAGTCATACCTTCGGAGATGATTTCATTTATGATTTTCTGGATTTCATGCGACTTTGCCTCCACTAACTTATCATCTATCATTTGGTACTTCAGGTAGCAACCGACTGTGTACTTTCTAGCTCCAACCTCCTCCGTTTTGTATTTCTTCTGCACTGCCTCCTATATATCTCATGCAGACTTGGCCGAACTGTAATAGTCATAGAGATCATCGCTGAGCCCGTTGAGGATGTATTTTTTGCATAGATAGCCATTCTCCATCTAGGTCTAAACTGCTTAGTTTTCTCATCCTTTGTATTTTTTGGCAACACTGGTTTGTCAGTTGTGAGCATGTACACCACCTTTCGAATAGTCAAATAGAATTCCATATTTTTTCTCCATTGTTTGAAGTGGATGCCTTCAAATTGAAATGGCTTGTTTGTGCCTACAACAACTATTGTAGAGAAGTTGTCGGTTATAGACATTGTTGAACATTTAAAATTATTGGAAACAATAGTCTGGTCTGTTGGCTGAGTCACATACATCGTCGTTCTCTTTAAGACGTTTTGCCGCTCTGTCCAAAAGTGCACAAGGCAAGCTATAGGCAGCGCGACCTATAGGATAAAACCGCCAAATAGTATTCAACAAACCTCTGCACAAATGTCGTTGATCAGAATTTGCACCCTCTAGTTTGTGAAATATTGCTCGGTTATTTTTTCTAAGAGTAATTGCAGATAAGAAGATAGCTGAAAGAGAATAATCAGATGCAGTTCATTTTATCTTGTCCACTTATAAGTTAAGTAGATGGAAAAACTGAAAAGAACGTTACTGATTTAGTATGGAGATTAACAAGCATGCGGGTCTTAAAAAGGGATCAAATATTGAACGGTTCTCAAATAAATATTATAAAACATTCTCTAAATTAAACGGGTCTTGACCATTTCATTACCACTTCAAAAAAACGTTAAAAATATTTGATCGAGTCGAGCCCATCGGTCGGTACACGCGCGCATGTGGTGGTCATGCACGTGATCCATCCTCAATACAAAAGCAACATTGGGTGCCAAAGGGTCCAATATAGGAGCTAAGGAACTCATATAAATATGAGTTTCTCTCAAACTATTTTCGTTGTTAAACAATTCAAAACAATTTTTTTCAACAATCTCCCACTTGAAGAACTCTATCTTTGACATCAAACCACATATAATCTTTCAAGGGTACAATCAAAAGCCTGTGCATTGATGGCCATGTACGTCTATCCCGGTATAGCGAACACTTTAGGAATTTCTACCCAAAAAACTCCATAGAAAACGACCTCCTTTTCACATTCACATAGACTAGTCTATTAAGAGTACTCCTATAGCTAGGTACTCCACTCCACAAGGAGTGTAGAACTCAATACGTGTTGCAACTAACTCATCCTTCTATCACTTCAGGAATACATGCTTTTATAGCATGTTCAACTTATATCACTTCACAAATTTTTATTACCTATTGAACCAAGTTTTTGGGTTCTCCAGTCTTAGAGTTAGATTACCATTGTGAGGGACTCCTCATTCTGCAATAGTCCCATTGATTTTGAAGCTTTATGGACTTTCTCTTTGGCAAATCTTTTCGTCAAAGGATCAACCACATTATCTCTAGTATGTATATGATCCACTCTAACAGCCCCCGAAGAGAGAAATTCTCTAACAGTATTGTGCTTACGACGTATTTGTCGTCTCTTTCCGTTGAAAAAACGGTTCTGAATTTTTGCAATAACCGCGGTACTATCACAAACGATCAATACAACTGGTATCGTTTTTCCCTTATAGGAATCTCAACTAGCATATTTCTTAAGTAATCTGCTTCTTGACTAGCTGTAGCTAGTGCTATCATCTTAGACTCCATGGTGGACTGGGTTAGAATATTTTGTTTCTTAGATTTTCAAGAAACAACTCCACCAGCTATGTTAAAAATATAATCATTTGTTGCATTGGAATCGTCAGATAAAATATTCCAGTCCGCATTACTATAACTTTCAAGAACAGTTGGTAACTTTCTATAATGTAATCCAAGGTTCATTGTTCGTTTAAGGTATCTCATAATCATTTCAATAGCACGTCAAAGCTTTATACTAGGTCTACTAGTAAACATGCACAATAATCTCACAACATAGGCAATGTCGGGTCTAGTACAATCTGTGGCATACCGAAGACTGCCAATGATTCTCGCATAATAGGTCTTTCTTACACCTTCACCAATGTTCTTAAATAGTTTTACACTAGGCTCATATGGTGTACATGCAGGTTTACAGTCAAAGTAATTATATATCTTTATGATCTTCTCAATATAGTGAGATTGATCCAAAGAAATACTCTTTTTGGACCTAGTAATCATAATAACAAGGATTACATTTGCTTCTCCAAGATTTTTCATATCAAAGTTAGCATTTAATAAATATTTGACATCATTAATAGCATGAATAATAGATGCGAATATAAGCAAGTCATCAACATATAAGCACATAGCAGTGCAAATGTTATTTTCAGATTTGTAATAAATACATTATCACTTTCATTAACTTTAAATCCATTCGAAATGATTAATGTATCCAAAAATTTATGTCATTGTTTAGGTGCTTGTTTAAGACCATATAAAGATCTATCTAATTTACAAACTTTATATTCCTATCCAGGATTATGAAATCTTTAGGTTGATCCATATAAATTTCTTCTTTTAATTTACCATTTAAATAAGAAGTTTTAACATCCATTTGATGTATTAATAAATCATAAATTGCAGCTAGAGAAATTAACACTCGTATTGATGTTATTCTAGTTACAGGTGAAAATGTATCAAAGAAATCAATGTTTTCTCTTTTCCTAAAACCCTTAGCTACTAGACGGGCCTTATATTTTTCTATCGTACCATCAGGTTTTAGTTTCTTTTTGAGTACCCATTTACAGCCAATTGGTTTGCAAGCAGGAGGTAAATCATCTAAATACCAAGTTTTATTTGATTCAAGCGAGATTCATCATAAATTGCTTCTTGCCAAAATTCAGCATCGATAGAGGATAATGCTACTTGGAAATTAGCAGGATCCCCTTCTATGGTATAAGCAAAAAAAATTAGGACCATAATCTCGCTCTCTTACTTCTTCTAGGTTCAGTTTCTATATCCGGATTCCTCCTAATTACTAGAATATTACTAGCAAACGTGCCCACACTATTTATTAATTTAAATGGAAATTTATGTTCATAAAAGTCAACATCATTTGATTCTACTATAACATGTCTTTCAGGTCATAAAATCTTTATGCTTTACAATTAATAGCATATCTAATAAAAACACATTCATTGCCATACATTTTAGTTTAATTCTTTTACGATCAGGTATTCGAACATATGCCAAACATCCCTAAGTTCTAAAGTAAGTCAATTTAGGTTTATAGTTTTTTAAAATTTCAAAAGGTGAAATTTAGCCCTTAGACTTAGGAATTCTATTTAATACATAATAAACAGTCGATAAAATTTCACCCCACCAATATTTTGTTGCATTCGAATTTAGTAAAATAGATACAACTAATTTGGTAAAGGTCTTATTCTTTCTTTCAGCTTTACCGTTCATTTCAGGTGAATAAGATGCATTTCTCTCTTAATTATACCATGCAAATTTTAAAAATCAAGAAATAAGCTAGACTCGTATTCTGTTTCTCTATCACTAAGAAGTCTCTTAATTTTCTTATTAAATTGGTTTTCGGTTTCAGTGACAAATAACTTAAACATATCTAGTGCATCGCTTTTATTTTTCATGAGATATACATGAGTGAAATCAGAACATTCATTAATGAATGCGATAAAATATCTTTTACCATCTCTAGTTAATACCCCGTCAAGTTCACATATATTAGAATGAATCAAATCTAAAGGTTCAGAAATTCTATCGATTGACTTATGAGGTTTCTTAGTAATTTTTGCATGACCATAGGATTCACATTTATCAAAATCAATTTGTGACATTTTAGAAATTAGACCTAAGGTGCTTATGTTTTTAATTATACGTTTATTAACATGACAGAGTCTATTATGCCAAACATTAAAATCACACAACTTATAAGCAGAACTAGTTACTTTATTCGATTCAACATTTAACTTAAACATTCCCTCACTGGCATAACCCTTTCCTACAAACATGCCCATATAAGTCAAAGTGTACAAATCGGTCCCAATCACTTGAGTAGGACCAGCCTTATTAAGGAGAAAACTCGAAACCAGGTTCTTTCTCATCTCTAGAGTATGCATCACATCTTTCATAACAAGTGTCTTTTCGAGGTAAACTTGATTTCAATATTTCTAGTACCAACAACTATAGTGATGTGAGAATCTCCTAGCAATGCTTTTTGATCCTCAACAACAGTGTACAACTGAACATGGCACGATCATAGTAGATACGACATGAAGCACCAGTATCTACCCGCCAACTCTCTGATCCTCCACATGGTGAATCTTAGAAATCATAGCCGTAAGAGGCTCCACAGTTAGGTTAGCCTACGACGTAGGGTCTGGCCCGTTCCGATACTTGTGTGCCATATGACATGGTTTTTCATAGTTGTAACATAGAAACAACTGTCTAGAATCACTCTTTTGAGTTAGATTTTGCTATCCCTTTTGGTTCCTCTGCGAGTTCCAATTCTGTTTGCTACGGTCATGGTTCTGATTCTTAAAGTCTTTCGGATTTGGTTTCAAAACCGTAGGTTTTGTCTTTTTAATGTGGTTGTTCGTGACAACAAACACTTCTTCTTTCTAGTCACGTTTATGGGCTTCCTCCTGAATACGGAGGCGAGTGATCAAGCTCTTTAAGGAAAACCCCTTTGTCTTGCAGGAAATTATTGTCAAGGACAAAAATTTTCAGCGTTTTTGCCTCAAGGACAGACCTTCAATATTTTATCCTGAAGGACAACTTTCTTTAGGTATCAGTTTTTAGTCATTGATAGTATCAGTTTGTAGTTATCGATAGCAGTTTTTAGGTATCAGTTTTTAGCTTAGTAGCAGTTTTGTTGTCCTTATGAATAATTTTGAAAAATATTTGTTCTTATGAATAATTTTTAGAAGAATGTTTGTCCTTATGGTAAAAATATTGAGGTTGTGTCCTTAAGGCAAAAAATATACAAATTTTTGTCCTTTAAATTAATTCTCCCTTTGTCTTGTGCCTATGCACATTCTTAAAATCTTTCCAACCAGGGAGCACTTTGTCAATAATTATAGCAATATGAAATTGTTCATCTAAAGTCATTCATTCGAAGATTATTTCATTTGAGATTTTCTGGATTTCATGCGACTGTGCCTCCACTGACTTATCATATGTCATCTGGTACTTCAGGTAGCGACTGACTGCGTACTTTTTAGCTTTAGCCTCCTCCATTTCGTATTTCTTCCACAGCGCCTCTCATATATCTCGTGCAAACTTAGCTGAATTGTAATAGTCGTAAAGATCATCGCTGAGCCCGTTGAGGATGTAGATTTTGCATAGACAGTCATTCTCCGTCCGAATATGAACCTGCTTAGTTTGCTCGTCCTTTGGATTTTATGGCGGCACTGGTTTGTCAGTTGTGAGCACGTACACCACCTTTCGAATCACCAAATAAATTTCCATCTTCTGTCTCCATCGCTTGAAGTGGAGACCTTCGAATCGAAACGGTTTGTTTGCGTCGACAACAGTAGCTGTAGAGAAGTTGTCGGTTACATACATTATTGAACATCTTAAAATTGTTGGAAACAATAGTATGGTCTGTTGGCTGAGACGCGTATGTCGTCGCTCTCTTTAAGACGGTTCGCCTCTCTGCTAAAAATGTGCAAGGGCTCGCCTTCAGGATAAAACAACCAAATAGTATTCAACAAACAGTGCACAAAGGCTTTTGATCAGAATTTGCACCATCTAGTTTGTGAAATATTGCTCAATTTTGTTTTTTTAAGATTAATGGTAGACAAGAAGATGGCTGAGAGAGAGAGAGCGCGCGCGATCAGGTGTAGTTCTTTTTATCTCGTCCACTTATCAATTAAGTAGACGGAAAAACTAAAAAGAACGCTACTGATTTAGTGGGAAGATTAAGGAGCACGCGGGTCTTAAAAAACGGATCAAAAACTGAATGGTTTTCAAATGAACTTTATAAAACGTTCTCTTAAAATAAACGGCTCTTGACCATTTTATTACCGTTTCAAAAAAATATGTTAAAAAAATTCACACCACACTAGCCTGGGTCGATCGACATGCGCGTGTGTGGTCATCATGCGTGCGCTCCTTCGTCAATACAAAAACAATATTGGATGTCCAAAGGATCCAATATGAAAGCTGAATATGAGTTTCTCCCAATATTGCCTGCAACGTGGGACTTAAACAATGAATGCACTAATTTAAATTATTTTCATTTTTAAACAATTCAAAACAATCTACCATTCATTACATTATCGTTCACCGGACCACTATTCATTGAACTGAAAACGGACCTAAAGCAGTTGGGCTATTGATATTCACAGTTCAACCAATCATTTGGATTGACCAATATATCAATTTGACTCATTTTGGTTGTACCTGATTATAGATCCAGTTTATCTCAAAAAAACTCAAAAATTACTTTAAAAATAATAAATTATTTGAGAATTTAGCCCCAATTAATTTTTTTATCTCATGATATTGAGCTGAATCAACTGTACTAGCTTATAATTATTCTTCTTTTTCTTATTACTTGTTTGTTTAACGTATAAAGATACCATGTCTGCACCTATTGTTCTTCACATCAACTGCATGATGAATCTGCATGAGACCTTTTTTTTTCAAAGTCAGTTAAAAGTAGTGATACAGAGAACTGTCTCGTGCATAATCGAGTTCAGGACGTCTCCAGGTTTGGTAATGAAGCGTTGTATCGGGCTAGTTCTTGTCCTAATACTCGACCGACATAAAAAAAAGGCAATGAAGCGTTGTATTTAAGCACGCACTGATTTTGTCTTCAAGGAATATTAAGAAAGAGATGTAAAGACAATATTCTGGTGGCTAATTAAGGCATCTTCAAAAGAGATTGCATAATATGAGAAGAAGAGTTTGTGTACAAATAATATAAGCTTTTCTTGAGTTCGTGCTTATATTCTTCCAAAGGATAAAAAAGAAAAGGTTTTTCTTGTATTTGTGCATAGGCAATACTGCCTCCTTTTGAATAGTTTTAATTATCCAAAATATCTTGAAAAATCATGGGTTTTATTTGCCATCATTTGCACAATATTTGGCACAATGCAAACGGATTGATGAATGATTGTGGAAAGTTAGATGTGATGAGCCATATACTTGTGATGATCATTGTATCAATGTAATTATTAAAGTGGGAGGTCAACTCCTTTGTGACATTGCTTTTGATTCCAACGAGTAAAAGTGAGTGATGAAGTATACAATATGGGTTTTCTTAATGCACATAAACTTGTCTTTAAACAACGACTATTTCAATTTTAATTGCTTGGTAGACTCAGTATTTGCTTGAAATATGCACTAAGTTTATACATCATAAACAACTTATAAGTTTATGCATCAAGTATAGAATACATGTCCTTTCCTAGGATGAGGCAAGCAAGTCTGGGTTGATAAAACATACACGAGTTTAATTAGATATACGAATAATAAAAGAAAAAGAAAAGAAAACAATCTTAATTAGATTAGCATCCAGCAGTACATGTGTAATATTCCTGCATGAAAAGTACAGGACATGAGATCTACATGTCCACAAATATGAAAATATTCCTAAACATCAAAGGCATTATAACAACTTTAATGTTGGCTTTGCCAAATTCAAAAGTCCAAATCATGATTTTAGCATATCCCACATTAACACAAGTTGAATATTTTTGTATTATATTGTGGTGAAATCAATCATTTGGATATGCTTTTAACTTTCGAGATTTAGCAAGGGTTAATTAGATTTGGTTTTCTAGTATCCCCATCTTTCTTAACAAGTGTTAAAGAGATGCTATGCATGCACTTTTATATGTAAATGTTCTATCATATGCCAACAAAAAACTCCATTTCTAGTTTATTGATGAAAATAATATGGTATTAGAGTGACAATAATTGCATTAAATAATTTAATAGCTCCACTAATCAAGGGAGCACAATAACACTTCCTCTTAATAATATTGTAAGAACTGATCGTTACCTACGGTTTATGTTAAAGGTAGGTTTATTGGAACTCGTTGACATATATATTAAAATTGATATGTTTCCTATGCAATAATGCATGTTGAGAAAAGGAAAATGTAATTTTTATTTCCTTTTCACCGAATTTTCTCATTTACATTTTCATGTATGTATTGGTGGATGATTTAGGGAGGGCTAGTGAACTTTATGGCCCCATAAAAGCCAGTTATGCCCAATTTTGCTTTTCAAAGTTGGAAGCGAATCCTTCAAAAGGGTTAATTACAAAAGTTTGCCATTCAATCATTTTATATGTGATTGCTAGTTTCTTATCATCCAATGCTTTCTGCCGGTATGACCAGCAAAAGTTAGTATCCATTTTAGAATTTCTGTGGACAAAACAACAAAAATTTGTACAAGTCAGAGCATAAGACAAAATGCAATGCTTCTTCCAAAATAAATAAATTAATTAAAATTTTGTAAAACACACTTTTTAGTTTTAAGTTTTAAGTTACATTTGTAAAAACAATTCCGTTTTTAGCGTAAGCAAAAATTTCAACTTCCAAGTTCACATATTTGCACTTAAAATGTACAAATATTTATAGAAAAAAAAATGCAATATTTGCACTTTTTCAGAAAAATTTAAAAAATAAATAGTTTGAGTACAGAAACATGCGATTAAGTCTAGGTTTAATTTTCATAAAAAAAGAGAGAAGAAATTGTAAAAATAAACATAGATGTATAATTTTAAAATGAAGGTTTTTCGTGTATCAAACTTAAAATGATGAACGAATTCAAATTTCCACTACAAAAGGTGGTTTTGATGAATTATGACTTTAAATACGATTCACAATCTAAAATGGATCAGTGCATCAAGATCCTCTAACAAACGCATGAAACATGTGGATTTGGTTCTAACCATCTAAGCAAAGGGACAAAGATCTAAAATGTGTTTTTCCCTTCATTTTTCTTCCTCTTTTCCCTTCACAACTTCTTTCGACGCTCAAAAACACACTTCCTCTTTGCACGGGAACAAGCCCTAAATGAGGTAGAGATGAGAAGATTTGGTATGGTAAAGTTATTTTTTCAAAAAGCATTTTTGAGTTTCAAATCAAGTGTACATGTAAAGTTAAATGTAACATTGTAAATTAAAGAAGAAAAATGTAGTTTCAAAATTACATCCGACTCGTATCTTTTAACTCAATAATAAATCATAGGTCGCACATGACCACCTAGTCCTGAAATTTGGTTAAACGATGACATGAGTGGAAGAAAAATTGTTTTCAAATACTAGATCAATCATACAACTTACAATTGGTAGAAACATAACTATGATTTTGACTCGAAAATTCTGAAATTAAAGTTAGGTTGAAATTAAAATTCAGAAACAAAAAAGTTTAGTAATGAATCCAATAAATACCTAGATATTTGAAGGAATCGTTAAAGAGAGAGATCGATTTATATGAAGAGAATGAAAAGGAAAAACACATTTTCTTAATTAAAGTTTTCTACCAAGGGGGAATCGAACAATTGATTCTCCCATCATAAAATAGAACTAAAATAACTAAATTACCCTTTTTACTCAACTTACTTCATCTTTCCTTTTCATCTCCAACCTCTCCGCATATTCGCCTCTTAACATAAGTCCTAATTCTTTAATTTTAAACCTTAATTCTTTAATTTTAAGAGAGGAACACATCTCGATTCCTGTTTTCCAATCTCCATTTAAATCTCTACCAAAACAAGATTATATGGATATCATTTCTTTCCTTATATTCAAGATTACATTGACGTATCTAGAGGATGTTTAAAATCTTATGTTTTGACAAAGTTCCAAAATAAAGTATATAATTATCCATTTCATTAAAACTTATTTTTTTTATTTAAATAAAATTAATATCAATATTTTATACGTATTTAGTCTGAAAATGAAATGGAAAGCAATAAAAGGAGTTTTAAATAAAATGAAGGGTAGTATTGGAAAATTTTGTATAAAAATTTTGCTATAAGTTGGATGTTTCTCCCTCTGTAAAAGTTTGATCTTTTTAAAATTGTCTTCTTACTTTTTATTTCGCTCAACCAGATTGCTTAGCTCTTTAACGATTCTCATGTTCATAGAAGAAAATTCGATGACCTATGCTAGTCACATATCTTTCACGTCGAAGTAAGAAATTTGTATTTACTCTAGGGGGTTGATCACATTTTTCTTTTTATTAGTTATGAGCATATCAATAGCGTACAAGCAAGCAATGCCAAAATCAATTTTAAATTGTTTGATATACATAGACACACACACACATAGATTTATCACATCATTAGATTTAAACTCATGCAATAAAACTAATATAATCAAATTTCTCATGTCATTATCTAGGTACCTGTTATCCCGCCTTTTGACCAGACAGTATACGAACAAAATCGACAAGTCAAACTTCGAAATTATCAAGGCAAGACGCCCGAAGAGACGACTACGAAGCCCATCCACTCATGTGCAACCAAGATCACAAGGCAAATACAAGTCCACCTTAGAAATTCCAAAAACCTAAAGCTACAAGTGTTGGGTCGGTACCGACCTCTTCCTATAGGTCGGTACCGACCCCTAAATACTCCACCATGGTCATCCATCTTCTGCCGACATGTCCTACGTGATGCCAAAAGCCTATTTTCAATGTTGTCTTGTTGATCCAATGCAATTTTCTATCGATCTCCACGAACTTTTGAATCAGCAACTTCATTCTTTTACAACTCTATCTTTTGGACTCCAAAACAAGCTATTATTGATGCAAACGGC
The DNA here is from genome assembly GCA_030737815.1 of Allium fistulosum. Taxonomy (NCBI): domain Eukaryota; kingdom Viridiplantae; phylum Streptophyta; class Magnoliopsida; order Asparagales; family Amaryllidaceae; genus Allium; species Allium fistulosum. The sequence continues at coordinate 909,858,836 of CM060903.1, forward strand.
TATGGAATCATGAAGCTAACCATAAGATGATCTAACATAAAGAGTTGAAGGCAGCCAATTTTGCAATTTTATGCATCGGTACTGATCCCTACCCTTGGAGTTGTACCGACCCATACAAGTTGATGAGTTGACGACCTATTTTCTTGAAGAACCGGTCTATAGCAAGGAAACGGTCTGAAGATCTTTTGTACAAGATTTTTGGCTCCATACCTCTATAAATAGAGGGGCAATGCTCATTATTTAGGATTTTTTGGCTCTTACACTTCTTTATTTAATTTCTTGTAATCTCTATCGGAGTTGTACCGACCCATAAGAACTTCCGCCTTAGAATATAAGCAATGAAATCATTAAGCGGACGTATGCCAAGATTAGCCAAACCACTATAAACTGTTATATGCTCTTTTCTACTCGTTTTTCATTTATTTTCTTTACTTTTCATTCTCTACTTAATCTATTGGGTGTTTGTGGTATTTTTGATTCAAACATTTTGATGCTTTCACCGAGAACCACTTGAATTCATTGATTTGAGACTTGGAAAGATTCAAAATGATAAGGCAATCAACTAGGTGGATTGTCGTTGTAGGAAATCAACAGGGAGCAGCCAAGAGGCGTGTTCAGGATCTAACCCCCAGCAATCTACATAATTAGGGATGAGATAGAAACCATGATAAATGGATTACATGATAGGATGATTGCTTGCCAGGAAGAGACGATGGAGAATTTCATCAGGAGAATGGGACAGATGGGAACAACCGGAGCTGCTGCAAATCAGAATCAAAGACCAGAAGCGGAGTGTAAGAAGCAAGTCGCATCACTGGAGCATGAGCAGATGGACTAACTTGTCATTGAGTCTCCTCGCCGAAGAGTGAGCGAATTGGGCTTAGAAAGGGTTCAGAGAGACCATGGACTTGAATGTTTTAAGCCCCATCTAGAAAGTTGGGACCGGGGTGCACGAAGTAAGTCATCGCATCGGAGCATGGGCGGATGGGCTTGCTTGATGTTGAGTCTCCTCGTCGAAGAGCGAACGGATTGGGCTCAGCAAGGGTCCGGAGAGACGATGGATTTGCTTATCGGTCCTGGACGACCACTACTTTGATTATTGGTCCTGAACGAACACAGATTTAAACATCGGTCCCGAATGGCCATGGATTTGATTATCGGGCTCGAATGGCGATGAATTTGATTATCGGTCCCGAACAACCGCAGATTTGATTACCAGCCTCAAACGGCTATAACCTTAATTAACGATCCGAAGAGATCGTGTATTTAACTATCGGTCTTGAACGGTCACGAATTTGATTACCGATCTGGAGAGATCGCGCATTAAACTAAATACGAAACGATCCAGAGAGATTAAACCTTAATACATATATTGATTGTGATAAAAGGATTTGAACGCCTTATAGTTGGAATAGAATTGACAAATCTCAGGTGAAAATGGGATGATTTAATATGATGACTTTGAACGAAATTAGAAGGATAATGATGTCAATCCCAGATGAACACGAGACGATTTAGATATGTGATGTAATAATTCCAAACGAAACCAAAATAATGATGATGCATAGATAACACTTAGGCAAAGTCTAGAGTTTTGGGCTATAACAGGTTTGGAATGACCTTTGATTGACAAGAAAATCCAAAGGAACTAGACGATTCACCGAGATTGAAGTAGCCGGAGATCTCACCTACTAAAGATTAATATATGCGATTTGTTCTTGAACAAAGCACACCTTCCATTCGCAAGGCGTGCTTTGGGGAGGAAGTGTTTTCACGTCTTTTAACCAAGCAGTATTCGAACAAGCTCGACAAGTCAATTTTGAAGTTATCAAGACAAGACGCCTGGAGAGATGACTGCGAAGCCCATCCGTTCACGTACAACTAAGATCACAAGGAAAATACAAGTCTATCATAGAAATTCCATAAACCTAAAGCCACAAGTATTGGGTTGGAACTGACCACACCCTATGGGTCTGTACCGACCCCTAAATACTCCACCATGATCACCCATCTTTTGCCTACATGATGCCAAAAGCTTATTTCCAGTGTTGTCTTGTTGATCCAATGCAATTCTCTATCGATCTCCACAAACTCTTGAATCAGCAACTTCATTCTTTTACAACTTTGTCATTTGGACCCCGAAATAAGCTATTATTGATGAAAATGGCTACTAAATCATGAAGCTAACCATAAGACGATTTAACATAAAGAGTTGAAGGTATACACTTTGGCAATCTTATCGGTCGGTACCAATCCCTACCCTTGGAGTTGTACCGACCCATACAAATTGATGACTTGAAGATCTATTTTCTTGGAGAACTGCTCTAGAGCAAAAAAATGTTCTAGAGATCTTTTGTGTGAGATTTTAGGCTCCTCACTCTATAAATAGAGGGGTAGGGCTCATTTTTCAGGATTTTTTGGCTCTTGCTCTCCTCTCTCTAATTTCTTGTATTCTTAGTTGAAATTGTACCGACCATAAGAAAGTCTGCCTCCAAGTCAGAATATAAGCAATAAAATCATTAAATGGACGTAGGCCAAGATTAGCCGAGCTACCATAAATATTGTGTGCTCTTTTCTACTCGTTTTTTATTTATTTTCTTCACTTTTCATTCTGTACTTAGTCTATTGGGTCTTTGTGGCCTTTTTGGTTCAAACATTTTGATGCTTTCACTGAGAACCATTTGAATTCATTGATTTGAGATTTGGAAAGATTCAAAATGATAAGACAATCAAGTAGGAGGGTTGCTGTTGTAGGAAATCAACAAGGGGCATCAAAGAGGCATCCTCAGGAGCTAACCCTCCATCAATCTACATAATTAAGGATGAGATGGAAAACATGGTGAATTGATTATAGGATAGGATGATTGCTTGTCAGGAAGAGATGATGAATAATTTCTTTAGGAGAATGGGATAGATGGAAACAACCGGAGTTATTGCAAATCAGAATCAAAGACCAGAAGCTAGAGTGCAAGAAGCAAGTCCCCTCACTAGAGCATGAGAAAATAGGCTTGCTTGTCATTGAGTCCCCTCGTTGGAGAACGAGCAGATTGGGCTCAACAAGGGTCCGGAGAGACCATGGACTTGAATCGCTTTAAGTCTCGTCTAGAAAGACGGGACCGATGTGCAAGAAGTAAGCCACCTCACTAGAGCGCGGGCGAATAGGCTTGCTTATTGTTGAGTCCTTTTGCCGGAGAGCGAACAAATTGGGCTAACAAGGGTTCGAAGAGACCATGGATTTGAATATCGGTCCCAAACGATCGCATATTTAATTATCAGTCCCAAACGACCATGGATTGGATTATTGGTCTCAAACGGGCATGGATTTGATTATCGACCCCAAATGGCCATGAATTTGATTGCCAGCCTCGAACGGTTATAATCTCGATTAACGTTTCGAAGAGATCGTGGATTTTACTATCGGTCCTGAATGGTTACGAATTTAATTATCGGTCTGGAGAGATCGCACATTAAACTAAATATGAAACGATCCAGAGAGATCAAACCTTAAAAGATATATTGATTTTGGTAAAAGGATTTGAATGCCTTATAATTGGAATTGAATTGACAAATCTTGGGTGTACATGGAATGATTTTAATATGATGACTCTAAATGAAATCAAAATCATACCGATGTAAATCCAAATGAACATGGGATGATTTAGATATGTGATGCAATAAATCCAAATGAAATCAGAATGATGATGATGCATAGATAACACTTAGGCAAAGTCTAGAGTTTTAGACTATAATAGGTCTAGAATGACCTTTGATTCACAAGAAAATCCAAAGGAACTGGACGATTCACCGAGATTGAAGTAGCCAGAGAGCTCACCTACTAAAGATTAATATCTGGGATTTGTTCTTGAGCAAAGCACACCTTCCATTCGCAAGGCGTGCTTTGGGGGCAAATGTTATCCCGCCTTTTGACTAGGCAGTATACGAACAAACTCGACGAGTCAAACTTCGAAGTTAACAAGGCCAAATGCCCGGAGAGACGACTGCAAAGCCCATCCGCTCATGCACAACCAAGATCACAAGGCAAATACAAGTCCACTATAGAAATTCCAAAAACCTAAAGCCACTAGTGTTGGGTCGGTACCGACCCTACCCTATGGGTAGGTACCAACCCCGAAGTACTCTATCATGATCACCCATCTTCTGCCTTCATGTCCTACATGATGCCAAAAGCCTATTTCCAATGTTGTCTTGTTGATCCAATGCAATTACCTATCGATCTCCACGAACTCTTGAATCAGCAACTTTGTTCTTTTACAACTCCATCATTTGGACTTCGAAACAAGCTATTATTGATGGAAGTGGATATGGAATCACGAGGCTAACCATACAATGATCTAACAATGAAGATTTGATGGCAGCCAATTTGGCAATCTTATGGGTTGGTATCGACCCCTACCCTTGTAGTTGTATCGATCCATACAAGTTGATGAGTTAGCGACCTATTTTCTTAGAGAACTAGTCTATAGCCAGGAAAATGGTCTGGAGATCTTTTGTTCGATATTTTAGGCTCCCTACCTCTACAAGTAGAGGGGTAGGGCTTATTTTTAGGATCTTTTGGCTATTTCTCTTCTTTCTCTAATTTCTTGTAATCTCTGTCGAAGTTGTACTGACCCGTAAGAACTTCCGCCTCCAAGTCAGAATATAAGCAATAAAATCATTAAATGGACGTAGGCCAAGATTAGCCGAACCACTATAAACTGTTGTGTGCTCTTTTCTATTTGATTTTCATTTATTATATTCAATTTCCATTCTCTACTTAATCTATTAGGTGTTTGTGTCATTTTTGGTTCAAGCAGTACATATTCAAGTCCGAGTAAGGGATTAACTAATGTATAAACCTTTAACCAAAAAACTTTTTTTGGAATGACTTATTCTAAGTCTTGTTACTACTAAAAAGTGGTACAAAGTATCAAAGCCAAATATAAGAAATAATAAATCACTTTTACATTTTATGCAATATAACCCAGGCCCATTTCACCAAATAATCACCTGATTACATTATTTAATGCTAGTAGCTAAACTTGCATACTTTCTATTACAGGTTTCAATTCTTATGGCCGAAGCTAATTTAATCTTCATAATGACCGGATTTTCAAATAATATTTAATCATAAAAATCAATGGTTGAATAAAAAAATGAATACATTGTGATGATTCAAATAACAAGAATGTCGTACGGACTTCTGAAAGAAAACAAATTTACATCAAAAATTTGATTATAAATTGAGTAGTTAAATAAAATTTTGGAAAGAAAAATTAACTAAAGCAATATTTTGAAGTGAATCGAGATTTTGTGAATATTAAATGTTTTATTGAGGATAACATTTTGTGAAAATACTTTGGTGAAAATAAAAAATTTAGTGTGAAGAAGAATTTAATCACGGGGGAGAAATAAATTATTTCATGGATTTTATAAAGTTAATTATTGAATAAGGGAAAAAGGAAATTTCATATTTAGGAAAATAGTATAGAGGACTAAATCTCAATATTTTTTAGGCGCTAGGGTATGCGGTTTTTTTTTGTGCGTGAATGACAAAATTTCAATCGAAATAGAGCAAAAGACTAAACATTTTACATGAGAGGACACTCTAAATTAGGGTTAGGTTTTTTTTCACATGGCGAAGTCTGGATGGTGGAGAAGGAGTGTGCTAGGTGTCAACGGTAGTGCACCAGACCTCTTCCATAGTGGCAGCGAGACAGATGGACACGATGGTGGTCAACTAGGGTTTTGGAGAGAGCTCAAAGTTGGAGTGTTTTGACGAAATGATTGCAGCGAATAAGTATGAAGATGATGTGGCTCTAGATGCAAAAATGATAGTGAAGGAATGGTGTTAGAGAAGCAATAGCAAATTGAGGAAGAAGAAGCAGCAAACCGAGGAAGAAGAAGCTAATGTGTAGTAATGATACTATATAGTATCATTTTTTTGTTTTTTAAATTTAAGTAGGTATATTTATAGTCCTAATGCTATTTTATAGTACAATTTTATAAATTGTAGTTGCAATTTTTAAATTGTATTGGTTTTTTGAAAACTGTAGTAGTAGTTTCTAAACAATTGTAGCTTCTTTTTACATGTGTATTAATGATACTATGTATTATCGTTTTCTATTTTTTAAATAAATATTGTTATTTGTATTTCTATTCCTAATGCTATTTTATAGTAGCATTTTATAAATTGTAATATCAATTTCCGAATTATAGTAGCTTTTTAAAATTATAGTTTCAGATTATAAACAATTTTAGCTTCTTTTTAGATGATGTATATATCGTATCTTACAACATTACTTTATTGTATATTTTTAGATGTGTGTATTAATGATATTGTATAATATCATTTTTTATTTTTTAAAAACAAAAATACAGTTATTTATATTTCTGTTCATAATGCTATTCTATAGTAGCATTTTATGAATTGTAATATCAGTTTTTGAATTATATTAACTTCTTTAATTTGTAGTAGCAGTTAAACTGTTATAGCATCTTTGTACATGTGTGTTGTATAATACTGTATAATATCATTTTTTAATAAATATATACATATACTTCTGATCATAAAGTTATTTTATAGTAGTATTTTACTAATTGTACTGGGAGTTTTTGAATTGCATTTTAAAAAAAAAATTATAGTAGCAGTTTATAAAAAAGTATAGCATCTTTTTAAATGTGTGTATTAATGATATTATGCAGTATCATTTTTGTTTATAAACAATTGTAAAATTCTTTTAGATGTGTGTAGTAATGGTATTGTATAGTATCATTTTTGTTTTTTCAATAAATTACATTATGTGTACTTATATTCATAATGCCATTTTATAGTAGCATTTTATAGTTGTAGTATAAGTTTCTAAATTAGGTTGTGCATCCGGTTAGCTTCTGCATCCACATGTATCCAATTAGGTTGTACATCCGGTTAGCTTTTGCATTCGATGGTTAGCTCGGTTAACCAATCTATCTCGTTTATAGGTTGTTTTCCATATATACCCAATTAGGTAGTGCATCCGGTTAGCTTTTGCATTCGTATGTACCCGATTAGGTTGTGCATCAAATTTGCATTTGCGTCCGTATGTATCCGGTTAGGTTGTACATTCAGTTAGTTTTTGCATCCATATATATCTAATTATGTTGTGCATCCGGTTAGCTTTTGCATTCGATGGTTAGCTCGGTTAACCAATCTATCTCAGTTACAGATTGGTTTTCATACATACCCGATTAGGTAGTACATCCGGTTAGCTTTTACACCCGATTAGGTTGTGCATCCGGTTAGCTTTTGCATCCATATGTATCCGATTAAGTTGCGGATCCAGTTAGCTTTTGCATTCGATGGTAATCTCGGTTAACCAATTATATAATAATACTACTGTGCATATCCGTTTTGTATTTACTAAACTAAAAAAAGAATACATAAATTATACTTCAATTTTATTGTATAGTAGCTGGCCTTACCTTGTGGTATTATTTTTTAGTTAAGTGATACGACTCGGTAGAATTGTGTGTTGGCAATTTTTATATGTTCTCATATAATAACACCGTAAAATATAATTTTTTATTTATTGGTATTTTTCCAGTAATTGATGATTGACGAGCAAAATGAGGTGAGCATCAATGTTGTTATGTTCTAGAAACCGTAGGCAACACCGTAGGCAGGGAGTAAATGCACGATTTTGTATTTTAAGGTTAGGTTTTGAGGATGCAGTTGTTAGGGAGGTGGCAACCATGGAAGGCGATGAATATAAGCCGTGGCAGAGCAAGCGGAGGTGCAAGGCGGCAAGGGGAGTGCGTCAGCGTGGGGTGCAGCAACGTGGGATGTAGCGACGTGGAGCGCGGTGGCATGAGAAACTACAATTTGACCTTCACGTAAAAATTCTTTCTTGTGGCTAAATTTTGTAGTTGCCTCCTATGAGCCAAAAAAGTATAGAAGTTTGTCCTTTAGACTAAATTTCCCTATCATATTTTATAATATTTAAAAATGAATAATCTTTTATTTTGTGTTGAAAATGATATTTTGGGTTAAAAAAGAATATAGTTTGCGAAAATATTTTCATTCAATTGATCGTAATGATTAATTAATTTACTAATAAAAGCGTAGTTTTTCCCTACTAATAAAATTATTAGAAATGGAAAATCAATTTATTTTTTTGAAAAGTTATTTTTTAGAAAGAGAGAATTATTGCAAGGAAATTTTAAATGTTTTTCTGATAACAAGATGTATTTTGGGGTATTTTTGATAACAAAGATTGATTTTTAATTAGCTTAAAAAGTGAAGGGCTTTGAAATTTTTTGTAGCCCAGCACATCTACAGACGTGTAAGTTTCTTCCTGCCATTTCCACCACATAGTTATACTCCACACACGCCTGTAATTCTTTTAGAAATAAAACTACATAGAGGCTCCTTCCTTCTTCATCTTCTTCCTCAAACCACTTACTTCAAAGATTCTCCAAAATTAAAATACCACTAAAAATCAAATTAGAAGCCTTATCTCCATCACATCAACTTCTTTGGTGAAGTTTTATAAATCTCTGATTCGGGAAATCAAGGAAACTTGGAAGAAATTTAGTGTAGTTAGGTTTGCTTTTGGCTATAGATGCTAGAGGAATATAATTTACAACAAAAAGGTAAATGAATTCTATAAATCCATATAAATTTATTTTCCCTCAGGGCATGGTTGATTATATATATGTCTACACACATATATTTGTCATTTTGACTATATATAAAATCTTTAGTAGGCATGAAATGGATTATTATATGGTTAAATTTGTGTTTAATAGCTAGATTAGTGAATTGGAGTTGATGGGTTCCTTGAATTTCAATGGTTGAATTATTAATAAATTCTTTGATTGTGGGCATTGCTGGATTGTCCTAATAGTAGGGAACCTTTGACGAATTTTTTTTGGTTCATCTTATGATGTTAGATGATCAAAATCTGGCCACCAAGCGAGAAAAGGGGTACGACTGATGCATGAATGGAAAAAAATATATGTTTCCTCCATAAGCACAAAATTACTCACCAGTTCCTGCAACTTCCCTCATGTATGAGCGAAGGATATGATAAGTTTCCTCACACCTATGCGTGAGGAAACATGTACTACTATAGGTTAGTAGCGTGAGCTGCTTGTTTAGATGTGGGCCTGGCCCACATCGCAGTGGGCTAGGACCCCACCTAATGGAAAAAAACTTTTTTTAAAAAGAAAAAAGAAAAAAAATTGAAAAATAAAATATTTTAGATTTAAATTTAAAATCGATTTAAATTTTCAAATTGAACTTTCGAGAAAAGATAAATGTTTTGGCAATGGACAGTTTTAAATGAGGATTACTTGAAAGGAACATACGATTTTAAATTTGAACTTATAAATAAATACCGAATAATTAAGTTATTTAAATATGGGAAATGTTTAATTATTTTAAAATATATTTAAAAATGATAATAGGTTTGGAAAAGAGTTTGGACAATGAAATTTAAATTAGTTGATTAAAGTTGATTTCCAAAGAATGAATAAAATTGGATTACTTTTGTGAAAATTACTGTAGCGATCCTGACTCGGCCTTCGAAAATCGGCACCGAATACGACATTCGTATTCAAATGCCGCAGATCCAAACGTCGAATCTGGTTCACCAGAGCTTATAACACATTAAGTACAACACAGCGGAAGAAAAAGAATATATCAATATACAACATTGATACAATATCTGATACAACGAAATGATACAATAGATATCAATATACATCAGAGATATGATACAAGATAATAGCAGCGGAAAAATAATGATACTACAGCGGAACAACAGAAGTGATAACTCCAAATGATCTTCAAGAGAGAACTCCAGTATCGGTAATCTCCATTTCCAAAGCACCAATCCAGAAATAGCTCAAACCCCCAATAACGATGCACAAAGCTAAGCAAGGTCAGTCGTCCAAGGACTGAACTAGCTCCAGACAATCTACTAAACCTTACTATCTGAAAAACCCAACTCTAGACTGCCCATGTAGAAAAATTATGGGCACCTAGAGTTTAGGAAGGGAACAATAAACTGCGAGTCAGTCATGGGACTGGTATGAGTAACAAAAACAGTTTATCTTTAAACAAACCACAAAAGAATTTTAAACATTGAAATCCGCAATGCTTTTGGAAAATGAAACTACCATAAGACCTCCCACTACACACACAATGCAATCGCAGACTTGGAGGAGATTTCTTCTTATGATAGTCAAACATGCTTACTATGCAAAATCCTTTTGATATTATTAATAGTGCATAGTGGAAAACATTTCAAAAATATAATATTAATCTTAGCCAGTATAGGTACCATTATATTATGCCTGCTATAGTTGCCGCCTGAGGAGACAGGTTATACAAATTGCAATCGTAGAGGGCTCGTATTGTTTCTTTGGATTTTCCAACAAATGGTCAGGCGAAGGAACTTCCTATGCCACATGGAAACGCCTCTGGAGGGACGTCCCAAGAACTAACTAGCTCTCTGCCAACACAAGCCCGGGTTACCTCTTACACTAGGTAACTACTACATGAATATGCCACCCCCGGTCCTTTGGGACCTTTATCCAAGGCCTCAATCACACAGCAACAATCACACAGTAAATGAGATTGGAGCAACCACATAGGTAAATATCAGGGCTCCATACCATAATATCATCTTTTTCCAGAAGAAAATGACATACCCTAAAGGGAGCGACCCTCATAACCTTGCCGCATCTTTCCTGTTTCGACCATTTCCGGTTTGTGAGGTTCGATGAGGTCTCATCCACAAAGCTACGCTTTTTCACAAAGCCATGCTTTGGTCAACAAATGATCAGTAAATGACCATCAACACACAGCAACACTCAGCATGCCACACTACCAAATTGGGAGTATATCACTGATAACCTTCAACTACATAACCTCTGAGCTCGTACGTCTCTGAGAAGGGTGTTAAGCTAAGAGAATAAATTCTCTACCACCAAACAGAAATGTATTTGAAAGAAATCAGCTTTATATCTCAAAGTGTAATGTCAGACATACAACCATATAAGTCTGTTCTAGGTTCGAACAGAACCGAAGGCACTTCCGAAGAAGCCCTTGAAATCCGGGTATTCACAATCCCGATCAGACTTCCCATCACTTAGGGAATCTCTATAACGGAGCAACTCGGTGCAGAGACAATCGATAGGTTATCCTATCGTTCTCACAAATACCCGGTCTTCACTATCGATCTTCAATTGCTATCCATATACGACGTATCATTATTCGGAATGGGTTATATGACACAAAGTCCTCTCCCGGCTAAACCGAATAATGAGCGCAATATTTAAAAACATATGGATATTGAGATTTCAATTAAGTCACAATTTATTATCCAAATTTCCTTTTTAAATGGTTTAAACACATTACCATTTTAATCTTTTACAAAAAGATTCATCTCACAAAGTTTACCCAGTTTCACAAAGATCCATTCATAGAATTTCAAAACAATTTCTATTTCAATTGGATTAACTCGTTAAATCTTTTAAACAAAGATTTAACTGATAGCTTACAAAAAAATTCCAAAGATTTATTCGTAACTTGGAAAATCATTTTCATTTCAAATTTGAAATTCCTTTAATTCAAATTGGAAATCCATTTCTTATATGAAAGCTTCTATTATTTGAAAACAAATAGTTTTCATTAGGAAAATCTGATTCATTTATACGAGTTAAAGTCCTTGGGTTAAATTCAAATTCTCAAAACCATACTTTTTAAAATGGTTTAAATTCATATAAACACATTTATAACTTGTATCACATTTTTAAACCATAGTTTTCAACATAGAATTCAATTCCATATTTTGAATTCAAATTCAAATTGAATTATTTAAATTTCAAGATATTCAAAATATCTTTAAAATTCCTTTCAAAAGCTTTAACATTTAATCCAAATCCATTTCCAAAATCAATTGAAATTAAAATTTCAATTTCAAAAAAATTAAATTTAAATCATCTATGACTTAACCGATTTCCTCGTGAAATCCATATTTGTGTGTGCAAAAGAGTGGTCAGGGGTTTCACACACAATAGTGCAACATCATTCAATCATCACAGATCAAATACAGAAATATAATTGATAAGCGGTATTAACTATAACACTTATCATTCATTTACCGATCACAAATATATATATCACAGATAATCAATTACATTCATCCCAGATAAATAAATTACAGATCACAACACAAATCAGAATATATCACACAACATTACAAATCGGGGAATATCAACAATTCAACCATTCAGTCAAGTCCAAACATTCACAAGTGAATTTTTTTTATTAATCGACTAATTAATTTAAATAAGATTTATTTCTATGAATAAATTTACTAGTTGTGGTAATTAATAATCGATTAATTACAAAACATTTAATGAATTATCCTTTAATTAATCATAATTTAATCCTTAATTGATAATTAATCCTTAATTAATTATTCTTAATTAATTTCAATGAACAATTAATTTCTTAATTACTTCCATAAAGTAATTACACTCACACAATTTCATAAATGATTATCATTAATTAATTAAATCCAATTGATTGTTACAATCAATCACATTAATTAATTATTTAAGTAATCTTAGTTAATGACCTTCGTTAACTAATAGCAATTCCTAAAGTAATTAACTAAGATTAATCATTATCAATTACAAATAAATTTTATCTTTAATAACTCATTAATGAATCCTTAATTATTAAATTAATTAATTACTAATCATTAATTAAAAATTCAAATCTTATTTAATAAATGATCCTTAATTACTAATTTATTTATTCTCAATTAATTATCTCAAACCTTAACCAATTGATTTAAACTTTTAATTATTAAATTAATTAATCCAAATCATTACTTACCCATTTTAATTAATTTAATAATTACAAATCATTAAATCTTCATTTATTTAAATATAGAAACATTTTTCTCATAAATGATCAACTTATCATTAACAAGGTATTTTAAAACAATTTACTTTCAAATTTTTACTTTTAAAATTTCATTTTAAATTAAAGATTTAAAAGGGAAACAAATTAACTTTAACAAAGTTTAAACACTTTCAAAACCCTTTATTTCACATTTTAAAACCCAGGTTAATTTTTTTTTAAACTTACAGGTTTTAAAACCTGTAACAACTTACCCGAGCCATCTACAAGATGACTTCGAGCCAAAACCAAATTTACTTCGAGTCTAATACTCGAATTACTCGAGAATGTCTCGAGACCCAAATCTCTGCAACCAAAACCTAAACAACCTTCACCAGACAACACACCGTGCACATGCACAGAGGCTGTGGGTGATTCCGATCATCGACGATGATCATCCCACTTCGATTAGCATCCCTTGACCCAAACTCAAACTTCAGATTTCTTCCAACTCGATCGAAATCCAATTCGAACAATTTCGAGCGCCTGGAAACAACCAGACCATCACCCCACCAAAACCTGTCAATGCCACGTTCTCCGAGCCCCGACCACGAGAACACGTGAAACTCCGGCCATCACTTCGTCGACAACCCTTCCACCATCCTTCAAAAGCACGAAACACTCGATCAATCCAAGACGACGAACGAATAAAAAAAACTTCGACCTCCCAAAACTAGGGCTACGAACTAGAATTCGTCACCGTTGCCACCACGACAGCCTAAAATTCAAGCGAGTATTTTTCTGATGATCTCCTACCTTAAAGCAAGCTACGACATCAATCTCGAAACCCAATGCTTCGCCGATCACCATAATTCGCCCAAAACCCATATTTCATTCAACATCGAACTGCTCTTAAACCACGCAACTAAAAATCATCAAACCAAGTTTAAAAATCATGTCTTCCAGTAAGGGTTCAAGTTACATTCTTGAATCAATAATTCGTGAAGTTCGAAATTTCTAGAATTAAAAGTTTCCTCTGTAAAAACTTGATTTCCCCTTATATATACATTTTTATTTCATGAAACTATTTTTAAGTTATCATCCATACTTAAACACAACTATTTGTTTCTGAATCCTAAGTCTAATACTGATTAGATAATTTGAAATTTAGTTTCTTTGTTGTTTTGTACTCTGGGACTAAACAGAGAAGAAGACAGTCACTGATACATGCATATATACAGAGCACTTTCAAGATATATACTCAAGTTTAAGTTGCTAGTTGTTACTCACCTTCCACATATTGATTCCAGAGTTTTCAGATTAAAGTTGAAGTCTTTCTTAAATTTGCAAAATTGAAAATCTGGGTTGAAGTTGTTAGCTGGAACTTTCCTTCTTGATCCCAGGCCTTCTTTGATTGCTTTGATGTTTTAAGTGGATGTTTTTAAGTTGATAATTGTTTTTGAATGATGATGATATTACTTTAGTTTTCTTTTACTCAGTTTTAATGGTGAAAGAAACTGAAGTTGATATTGATATATAGGAAGAGTTTACAGGAGATGATGATATTTGTACAAGTGATATATTTTCTTGTACTAGTTAGCAGGGATTTTTCTTGTTTGTAGGCTGATGAATATACTAGTTTGGGGCTGCATTAATTAGCATTGTGCAATATAATTTTTTTTTCTTCGGCTGTACAAATATGAAGATATTTGGTGGCTTCCCTTGCATTAATTACTTTGTACCAATATATAGTTATTTTATTTCTTCTTTTGCAAACTTCATTCACAAGTATATTTACTTGCTTCATTCTTTTACAAGTGTTCATACTTATTTTCTTTTCTTTTTATTTGCTTTATTTTTATGTTATACATTGCATTAGAGAAAAATCTGGTGGTTTCTAACTTTGTAAGCCTACATATATTTCCTATATATGTATTTCCTTTACTATGTAGATCATCATTTCTCGCAACATGAATGTATTTTCTTTTGTAACGCCCCACCCCGAGACCCACCTTAGTAAAGAGAATTAATGAGTAATTCCGTCTACTAAAGCGGAGAATAGGGCTGGTTAAGGGCGACCATCTATAACTTTGTCTTAAACATCTACTAAATACATCGATATATGCTATATGATTTTTCTTTTCTATCTCAACGGATCGACATACCCAGTAAATGCTTAATCCAAAACTATAGATGTTTTATCACTTTGTAATATAAGTGAGATTCTATTTTATCTTAATTTTCTTTTATTAATTTTGAATGTATTTCCATATTTAATATGTGGTTATAATTTATTTATGTTTTTATTTTATTGCTTTATAATTTATAATTTTGTAATATAAATGAATTTCTATATTTAATATATTGTTTAATTTAACTAATTTGTTTGCTATATATATTTTCTATATATGTTTCTAGCCCATTTATTTAAGATTTAAAATTCAAATTCAATGTATATATATATATAAATTCATATTTACTCACATATGCACATATACATATATATTCACATATATATACAATATTTAACTCTAAATGATTTAACACATTTTTATTTGATTTCGGGGAAACTTAAATCAATTTATCAATGAATTTCACAATGTTTATCCAAAAATTAAATTAATTATCAATTTAAATTTAACTAAAATCCGAGGTCGTTACAACCTTCTCCCCTTAAAAAATTTCATCCCCGAAATTTTCTAGGGAGACACAAAGATAGATGAAGAATGTTTCATCAAGTCAAACTGAATATCTATTCTGCATTTGGCTTACCAAATCAGAATATCAATAATAGATACGAGAACGAATCTATTTAATTTTTTTTTCACAAGATACTCGGGTTATCCAGATCTACGAAATATGCAGGGGCATTGGTTAGTTCGAAGGGATAACTAACCATCCGTAGAATATATTGGGACCCAAAGAATAGATAGATATATGGATACAATTTCAAATCTTTTTAATTTAGAACTAAAGTATACCTACCAACCATAGCAACCAAAGCAACCAATACATCCAAACAAACAATTCTGACCTATTTGGAGTTTATGTCCCATGCAAATATATTAAATCTGCTTCCTGGATCTACCAAAAACCATCAAAGGATTAAAAAGAGATGCTGAACAAAAGAGATTGATAGAGAAAAGATTGTTTCCTTGTTGTTACAGGGTATTGACCATTTATAGTCGTATTCCCGTCCCCTATCTCATCCTCTTCTTGCACTCATACTTACTATCGGTGGATAGTAAGAGAATTATTGAGGCGTACAGACAGATATCTTAGAGATTACTCATTCTAGGGTATACTTCAACCTATCTCTAATGAGCTACTTAATGTGTTATACTCCATATCTAAAGTTTAACCTTCAGCTCTGATACCAAATGTAGCGATCCTGACCCGGCCTTCGAAAATCGGCACCGAATACGACACTCGTATTCAAATGCCGCAGATCCAAACGTCGAATCTGGTTCACCGGAGCTTATAACACATTAAGTACAACACAGTGGAAGAAAAATAATATATACAACGAAATGATACAATAGATATCAATATACATTAGAGATATGATACAAGATAATAGCAGCGGAAAAATAATGATACTACAGCGGAAAAACATAAGTGATAACTCCAAATGATCTTCAAGAGAGAACTCCAGTATCGGTAATCTCCATCTCCAAAGCACCAATCCAGAAATAGCTCAAACCCCCAATAACAATGCACAAAGCTAAGCATGGTCATTCGTCCAAGGACTAAACTAGCTCCAAACAATCTACTAAACCTGACTATCTGAAAACCCCAACTCTAGATTGCCCGTGTGGAAAAATTGTGGGAACCCGGAGTTTAGGAAGGGAACAATAAACTCCAAGTCAGTCATGGGACTGGTATGAGTAACAAAAACAGTTTATCTTTAAACAAAACCACAAAAGAATTTTAAACATTGAAATCCGCAATGCTTTTGGAAAATGAAACTACCATAAGACCTCCCACTACACACACAATGCAATCGCAGACTTGGAGGAGATTTCTTCTTATGATAGTCAAACATGCTTACTATGCAAAATCCTTTTGATATTATTAATAGTGCATAGTGGAAAACATTTCAAAAATATAATATTAATCTTAGCCAGTATAGGTACCATTATATTATGCCTGCTATAGTTGCCGCCTGAGGAGACAGGTTATACAAATTGCAATCGTAGAGGGCTCATATTGTTTCTTTGGATTTTCCAACAAATGGTCAGGCGAAGGAACTTCCTATGCCACATGGAAACGCCTCTGGAGGGACGTCCCAAGAACTAACTAGCTCTCTGCCAACACAAGGCCGGGTTACCTCTTACACTAGGTAACTACTACACGAATATGCCACCCCCCGGTCCTTTGGGACCTTTATCCGAGGCCTCGATCACACAGCAACAATCACACAGTAAATGAGATTGGAGCAACCACATAGGTAAATATCAGGGCTCCATACCATAATATCACCTTTTTCCAGAAGGAAATGACATACCCTAAAGGGAGCGACCCTCATAACCTTGCCGCATCTTTCCTGTTTCGACCATTTCCGGTTTGTGACGTTCGATGAGGTCTCGTCCACAAAGCTACGCTTTTTCACAAAGCCTTGCTTTGATCAACAAATGATCAGTAAATGACCATCAACACACAGCAACACTCAGCATGCCACACTACCAAATTGGGAGTATATCACGGATAACCTTCAACTACATAACCTCTGAGCTCGTACGTCTCAAAGAAGGGTGTTAAGCTAAGAGAATAAATTCTCCGCCACCAAACAGAAATGTATTTGAAAGAAATCAGCTTTATATCTCAAGTGTAATGTCAGACATACAACCATACAAGTCTGTTCCGGGTTCAAATAGAACCGAAGGCACTTCCGAAGAAGCCCTTCCAATCCGGGTATTCACAATCCCGATCGGACTTCCCATCATTTAGGGAATCTCTATACCGGAGCAACTCGGTGCAGAGATAATCGATAGGTTATCCTATCGTTCTCACAAATACCCGGTCTTCACCACCGGTCTTCAATTGCTATCCATATACGACGTATCATTATTCGGAATGGGTTATATGACACAAAGTCCTCTCCCGGCTAAACCGAATAACGAGCACAATATTTAAAAACATATGGATATTGGGATTTCAATTAAGTCACAATTTATTATTCAAATTTCCTTTTTAAATGGTTTAAACACATTACCATTTTAATCTTTTACAAAAAGATTCATCTCACAAAGTTCACCCAGTTTCACAAAGATTCATTCATAGAATTTCAAAACAATTTCTATTTCAATTGGATTAACTCGTTAAATCTTTTAAACAAAGATTTAACTGATAGCTTTCAAAACAATTCCAAAGATTTATTCGTAACTTGGAAAACCATTTTCAATTCAAATTTGAAATTCCTTTAATTCAAATTGGAAATCCATTTCTTATATGAAAGCTTCTATTATAAAACAAATAGTTTTCATTTCGGAAAATCTGATTCATTTATACGAGTTAAAGTCCTTGGGTTAAATTCAAATTCTCAAAACCATACTTTTTAAAATGGTTTAAATTCATATAAACACATTTATAACTTGTATCACATTTTTAAACCATAGTTTTCAACATAGAATTCAATTCCTTATTTTGAATTCAAATTCAAATTGAATTATTTAAATTTCAAGATATTCAAAATATCTTTAAAACCCTTTCAAAAGCTTTAACATTTAATCCAAATCCATTTCCAAAATCAATTGAAATTAAAATTTCAATTTCAAAAACATTAAATTTAAATCATCTGTGACTTAACCGATTTCCTCGTGAAATCCATATTTGTGTGTGCAAAAGTGTGGTCCAGGGGTTTCACACACAATAGTGCAACATCATTCAATCATCACAGATCAAATACAAAAATATAATTGATAAGCGGTATTAACTATAACGCTTATCGTTCATTCATAGATCATAGATATATATATCACAGATAATCAATTACATTCATCCCAGATAAATAAATTACAGATCACAACACAAATCAGAATATATCACACAGCATTACAGATCGGGGAATATCAACAATTCAACCATTCAGTCAAGTCCAAACATTCACAAGTGATTTTTTATATTAATCGACTGATTAATTTAAATCAGTTTTATTTCTATGAATAAATTTACTAGTTGTGGTAATTAATAATCGATTAATTACAAATCATTTAATGAATTATCCTTTAATTAATCATAATTTAATCCTTAATTGATAATTAATCCTTAATTAATTATTCTTAATTAATTTCAATGAACAATTAATTTCTTAATTACTTCCATAAAGTAATTACACTCACACAATTTCATAAATGATTATCATTAATTAATTAAATCCAATTGATTATTACAATCAATCACATTAATTAATTATTTAAGTAATCTTAGTTAATGACCTTCGTTAACTAATAACAATTCCTAAAGTAATTAACTAAGATTAATCATTATCAATTACAAATAAATTTTATCTTTAATAACTCATTAATTAATCCTTAATTATTAAATTAATTAATTACTAATCATTAATTAAAAATTCAAATCTTATTTAATAAATGATCCTTAATTACCAATTTATTTATTCTCAATCAATTATCTCAAACCTTAACCAATTGATTTAAACTTTTAATTATTAAATTAATTAATCCAAATCATTACTTATCCATTTTAATTAATTTAATAATTACAAATCATTAAATCTTCATTTATTTAAAGATAGAAACATTTTTCTTATAAATGATCAACTTATCATTAACAAGGTATTTTAAAACAATTTACTTTCAAATTTTACTTTTAAAATTTCATTTTATTAAAGATTTAAAAGGGAAACAAATTAACTTTAACAAAGTTTAAACACTTTCAAAACCCTTTATTTCACATTTTAAAACCCAGGTTAATTTTTTTTAAAACTTACAGGTTTTAAAACCTGTAACAACTTACCCGAGCCATCTACAAGATGACTTCGAGCTATAACCAAATTTACTACGAGTCTAATACTCGAATTACTCGAGAATGTCTCGAGACCCAAATCTCTGCAACCAAAACCCAAACAACCTTCACCAGACAACACACCGTGCACATGCACGGAGGCTGTGGGTGATTCTGATCATCGACGATGATCATCCCACTTCGATTAGCATCCCCTGACCCAAACTCAAACTTCAGATTTCTTCCAACTCGATCGAAATCCAATTCGAACAATTTCGAGCGCCTGGAAACAACCAAACCATCACCCCACCAAAACCTGTCAACTCCACGTTCTCCGAGCCCCGACCACAAGAACACGTGAAACTCCGGCCATCACTTCGTCGATAACCCTTCCACCATCCCCCAAAAGCACGAAACACTCGATCAATCCAAGACGACGAACGAATAAAAAAACTTCGACCTCCCAAAACTAGGGCTACGAACTAGAATTCGTCACCGTTGCCACCACGGCAGCCTAAAATTCAGGTGAGTATTTTTCTGATGATCTCTTACCTTAAAGCAAGCTACGACATCAATCTCGAAACCCAATGCTTCGCCGATCACCATAATTCGCCCAAAAACCATTTTTCGTTCAACATCGAACTGCTCTTAAACCACGCAACTAAAAATCATCAAACCAAGTTTAAAAATCATGTCTTCCAGTAAGGATTCAAGTTACATTCTTGAATCAATAATTCGTGAAGTTCGAAATTTCTAGAATTAAAATTTTCCTCTGTAAAAACTTGATTTCCCCTTATATATACATTTTTATTTCATGAAACTATTTTTAAGTTATCATCCATACTTAAACACAACTATTTGTTTCTGAATCCTAAGTCTAATACTGATTAGATAATTTGAAATTTAGTTTCTTTGTTGTTTTGTACTCTGGGACTAAACAGAGAAGAAGACAGTCACTGGTACATGCATATATACAGAGCACTTTCCAGATATATACTCAAGTTTAAGTTGCTAGTTGTTACTCACCTTCCACATCTTGATTCCAGAGTTTTCATATTAAAGTTGAAGTCTTTCTTAAATTTGCAAAGTTGAAAATCTGGGTTGAAGTTGCTAGCTGGAATTTTCCTTCTTGATCCTAGGCCTTCTTTGATTGCTTTGATGTTTTAAGTGGATGTTTTTAAGTTGATAATTGTTTTTGAATGATGATGATATTACTTTAGTTTTCTTTTACTCAGTTTTAATGGTGAACGAAACTGAAGTTGATATTGATATATAGGAAGAGTTTACAGGAGATGATGATATTTGTACAAGTGATATATTTTCTTGTACTAGTTAGCAGGGATTTTTCTTGTTTGTAGGCTGATGGATATACTAGTTTGGGGCTGCATTAATTAACATTGTACAATATAAATTTTTTTCTCTTCGGCTGTACAAGTATGAAGATATTTGGTGGCTTCCCTTGCATTAATTACTTTGTACCAATAGATAGTTATTTTATTTCTTCTTTTGCAAACTTCATTCACAAGTATATTTACTTGCTTCATTCTTTTACAAGTATTCATACTTATTTTCTTTTCTTTTTATTTGCCTTATTTTTATGTTATACATTGCATTAGAGAAAAATCTGGTGGCTTCTAACTTTGTAAGTCTACATATATTTCCTATATATGTATTTCCTTTACTATGCAGATCATCATTTCTTGCAACATGAATGTATTTTCTTTTGTTTGTTTTATCACTTTGTAATATAAGTGAGATTCTATTTTTATCTTAATTTTCTTTTATTAATTTTGAATGTATTTCCATATTTAATATGTGGTTATAATTTATTTATGTATTTATTTTATTGTTTTATAATTTATAATTTTGTAATATAAATGAATTTCTATATTTAATTTATTGTTTAATTTATTGTTTAATTTAACTAATTTGTTTACTATATATATTTTCTATATATGTTTCTAACCCATTTATTTAAGATTTAAAATTCAAATTCAATATATATATATATTAAATTTACTCATATATGCACATGTACATATATATTCATATATATATATATATACAATATTTAACTCTAAATGATTTAACACATTTTTATTTGATTTCGGGGAAACTCGAATCAATTTATCAATGAATTTCACAATTTTTATCCAAAAATTAAATTAATTATCAATTTAAATTTAACTAAAATCCGAGGTCGTTACAATTACCTTTTGTAAAAATTATATTTAATTGTTAAAATTGAAAATTTTATGGAAAATTCAAACAGGAATAAATTTGAATAAGAAGTCTTAATAGAAGTCTTTCCATCTATGTGGCTATCAACATTCACAATTATGGTAGAAGTCTATGGTAGCTACCAACAGTTATAAATTTTAACAAAAAATTTCCTAGAAAGATAAAATTATATATTAAATTCCCAAATTTAATTAATTTGCTTTTTTAAAATGGGAATTTTAAGAAATAATTTAAATATTGGAATTTAAATCCAAATTGGATTTCAATCAAAACTGAAAATTTTGAAAATAATTAATTAATGGATTTTAAGTCCAAAGTGATTATCCGAATTACTAAAGAAAATATAAAGATATGGATTTTAAATCATTTATTTTCTAATTACAGAGGTTTAAAGCTAAAGTAATATTCGGATTTTAAATTGAATCTAAAAATCCATTAATAATGGATTTATGAAAGTATTTTAGTTGGAAATATATTTTAAATTACTTTCATTGAAAAATTGAAAATGAGATTTAATAATAAATTGATAATTTCTTAAGAAATAAATATCCATGAGAAATATGAGATGAAATAAATAAGAAATAAATATCAAGATCCTTATAAGTGGGCAACGACCCAATATTGGAAAAGTGAATAAGTCAAATTGGATTATTTGGTTGCTATCATATGTGCTGATTATTATTGAGTTGATATTTGATCTCTTATTATTGATGGTACTCATGCACTCACCTTATATGTTGAAAATTTACCATAAATGACATTGAGGATTGAGTTGAATAATAATAATGGGATTATTATTATATTATTGAGTATATCGAGATAAACTTTGAGATGACTAGAGTCACATTAAAAGAGATATTGTGAGATCCCACCAAGACTGGTGATTTATGGTGAAAATTAGTAAAATGAAACTCGATAAATTTAACATTAGAAAGACTACCATCTTAGCTGACTGACTCTGATGTAGTGCTTCAGGTCTATAACAAGTTAGCCCTATTGTCATTGGTCAAACGGTCTGTTACTCAAGCTTTAAGACATCGTTGAGTATAATTATTGAATACATAAAATCGATGGAAACACGAGACTTTGCTGATTTAAGTGTTATTTGGGGGTAACAAAGAGACAGTGTGGGGATTCTCGTAAATACTTTGTTATGAGTATTTTATCATTTTTTGTACTCATCTTCCGGTATTGTTTTGTCTTAGACAAAGTGATAATTATATACTTATGGAAAAAAGGGAATATGACAACCTATAATTGAATATGAGTGGATAGTAGAGATTAACATGGGTATTATCACTATATAGTCGAGATTGAGGGTAGTTTATGAGTGTATGCATTACCTATTATGTTGGATGTGCATTGTTGAATGGTTGCATCATATAGTGCCAGATAGGAACATATCCTATAATTACTATGCTAACTATATCTTAGCATGAAAAGAGCAGGTTCTTGGTAGGATTCCTTTATTTACATGCTTTATATGGATATTATATCAATCCCTTATGTTTGTTAATAGTTCAGATTACAACTAGAGTTACATGTATGGAGTAGACCAATTATGTTGTCTATTAACATGTTATACTATTGACCATCATATTATATTTTGGATAAAGAATTTCGCTCATACTCGACCTTGTCCGACCTAGTATTATTTTACCTACGAATAACTCTCGAGGACTCTTAAATGGGTAGCTTAAGGAGTTTTTCAAGTTCTATAAGAGTAACACGACGGTAATTTGGAGGACATGTTGGAGTACTACCTTTTATATTACCTACCTATGTATTGTATGCTTTGTCCTTAGTATTGCAATAGTTTGTGTAACAATGGGTCTTTTCGACCCTCAAATGTCGATGCTAATACATCCACGGTATTCACGTGATGGATACTCTAATGCCGAAAAGATAGCCTATTAGGGTAAAAAAGAAAAAGAAAAAAAACAAGGAAGGAGAAACAAAACATCTGAATTTTACAACGGGATGATAATATATAATATCAAAGCAATACAAAGGGTTACTCCAAGATATAATGAAATTTTAGAGTTACTAACCTAAGTACTAACATCAGTCTGGACAGTTATAATAGTTTGTCCTTACAATTGCTAATATATACATACTAGTAATGCAGCGGAAATAAAATACAACTGTACACGAATGGAAGAGTCCAGCTCATCTCTTAAAGCTTCAAAGAATATCAATGAAAACCTAGCTTTCTCAAACTACTCGAAAGAGCATCCGAGGATTTAAGGGAAACATAAAGCCATGAGTCAAACATAAGTCTGGTATGAAAAACTCAAGAAATATGTGATCAGCATATAACAGTATATTTCAAGACCAACCGAATCATCAGAATAGTTTTCCCCTCTAAAGAACCAAACAATCTAATAAGTGCATATGGTGATATAATAAATAGTGTCTAGGGTATGGAATAAAAATTAGAAAATAGCTGTGCTACTTGCATCTCACATCATAACAATATTATGTATACAATCAAAACTTCTAAGGTACGTTTGCATATAGATTTCCATTAGATGAGCCCCTGGTAAACTGAGGTAGGCCTCCTGACAAGGGTATAATCTCCCTTATGAAACCATGTATACCTCTTGAGCAAATAATACACAAAGGTGAACATAGCTGGTCTACAGCCGGACATGTGATACCAAATACCATCAACTCCGACGTGCTTTAACCGAAAGCATCTCTAGATATTTAGAGTTGAGGCACCCTTAGTTTAGCTAAACCTACTGGCTATGAACCCACTCTATTTTTCCATCTTTACCGATGGTGAAGTCACATTCACCATCTCAACACATGAGTCTTTATCACTCGAACAAATATCGAATCTCTTCATGGATTCCAACATCTCAACGCACGAGCTACCATCACTTGAATAGTTCATGAACCTCTCCATGAATCCATCATAAGTTGTCTGACAAATGCTAACTCTGCCCTCTCTCTTGGAATCATCCTTAAGATAGACAATACCCTCGCTAGCATCGTTTGAAATTTTAACGCTGACCTCTTACTTGGGCTTGACCTTAGGATAGGAAATTCAACTCTATAATATTTTACTCCATGACCACTTCTAAAACACATAGAACACGTATATCAATTATGAAGTGGTTATGGTTTCGAGTCTCATATAAGCATGCTCCCCCGCTTACCGAACGCTTTAAAACCAAATGGATGAATTCTCGGTTAACTTAACTTTGGTTCTTTTAGAAATAATCAGACAACACATATGGTAGAGATAATCTCTTATCCGAACAGATTCCCTTATCTCTTGTCTTAGAAGAGCAAGACGAGTTTACATGTAGGTTATAACATCATCGAGAGGATAACCGTATCGTACAAATCACGTGTTTCTTCTAGATATTTCTTAAGTTAATTTTTATAAAATTCAATAGGAATAAAAACAATTGTATATGGAAACTACACCTAGTACCTTATCATGTTTCCGACCTTCTCAACTTACGCTATCCCTCGTTCAAGAGTAAAGCCCGGTAGGTTAGAGTACTCTTTGCATCCAAGCCCTACTCGATCATCATTCTTAACTATTACAGGTGTAAAAAATCTGCTATGTCTGCTTTTAGTGTTAAGTATAAGAGTAAATACTTTCCATAAACGAGTAAACATATAAAGCATAATTAAATGACATAAGCAACTTTTAATCCCCTTTTATTAAATAATATTCCTTTTATCTAATAAAATTTCTTTTAGAAGTAAGCGAACTTTATATAAGAGTCCTCCTTGGGGGATCTTGAATACATACGTTCTAAAAGCAAGAGACATTTTATATGAATGAGTCCTCATCAGGGGATCTCAAACCATATAAATCCATGATGCTTTTATCTACTTCCTCTTTCTACTTGTATATATATTTAAATTACCTTTATAAAAGATATATACATGTATTCTTCTATTTCACTAGTCATTCTACTCTTTTCAATACTTTAAAATATATTCATATACTTATCACAAAGGTATAAGTGTAATGATTTTTAGACGGTTTAAATCGACAATAAACCACATATGTCTAATTCGAACTATTCAAATAAGAGGATTGTTAATAGGATAAATAAGAAAATAAAAGAAAATAAAGAAAAACAAACCACATAATCTCACAGCGGATTGACAAAATATAATAATCAAATAAACCGTTCATGAAGCTGTTTTACAAATAACATTTGATTACACTTTACAATACAAATTAGAGCTATACAACAGGAATAAATAAATAATGCAGCGGAATAATTATAATAAATAGTAATAATATACTTAATCTTCGTCCTCCAGAAAATAGGCTTTAATTCACTGAAAAGCTCAGACTGACCCGAGCGTAATGAAAGGACAAAACACTCGAGTCAGAACTACAAGACCTTATGCAAATTAAATCAAAATTAGATGAAATAAGGAATGCAGATAAATACATTTTTGAATGTTCAAATTTTTCGGAAAAGTTATTGTTTCCATATTCAAAATACAATAGATTTCACAATAGATCCATTCTAGTAAATTACAAATTTACAGAAAAATTCCCAATTAAATTTCCTAGTTCAAGAGATTTGATTTATAAAATTGTTCCAAAGTTTCAACATTCAATTTTATGGAAACTTCCTAATGTTTCAAAATTTAATTTTGAAAACTTTCAAATAAGGTAACGACGGTTTATTTCTCAAAAATCATTTTTATGGTTTAAATAGTAAATCTAAACATACTAATTTTTTTCTCATGTAAATATATGAAATTCATGGGTTTTATATCTTTATTCAGTGTTCAAATAATCAATATGAAAATTTATACGATTATAATAAACTATAGTGTGATAACAAGGATATATCAAAATAAATGAACAAACACACATTCAATCACAATAGCATCCATCAAAACATACAATCAACATTCAAATCAACCAATTCAACAAATCAACCAATTCAATAACATGTCACAATAATTATTAGTTATCGCATATTGGAGTTTAGGTATTCAAATTAAATATCAATTAAAATTCCAAACCAACAATCAAAAATTTATCACTAAATGACCTAGTTTAAGTTGCAATAAAATTTCGTGAGTGAGTTTAAACACTCACCTTATGGATTTCCCTTTTTTAGTCGGATTTGGATCCACTACTACTTTCTCCTTTTGATTTGTTTCCTTGCTATCTTAATCTTCTTTTTGTATAGAAAGTTTTGGAAGAGACAGAGAAGTTTGTATAGATCAAGATTTGAAGAAAAGGAGTTGGAAAAAGAAGAATGTTTGGAAAAGAAGAAGAAAATTTAAAAAGATGAAGAATTGAAAAAGAAGCTTTGAAAAAAAGAGAAGAAAGAGATTTAAAGAAGAATAAAAATGAAGAAGGAGGAAAATGAAGAGAGAGAGGAAAAATGAGATGGAAGTTTGTTTGGAAAAATGAAGCTACGGAAGATGAGATTTGAAAATGAAATGAGGCTACAAGAATGAAGATGGAAACAACTAAAAAGCTAATAAAGTATATATAAACAAACTAGGAATTAAAATAAAGTAAAAATATAAATAGCCTTAAAATGGTAGTATTGAAAGAGGTAAAGGAAAGGAATAAATATATGAATAAAGGTAAAAGCAAATCTTCCGTTCTTTAATATGAAGTTTCAAAAGAAAGAGTTGCTAATGAAAGGAAGCTACAAGAACTAATAACGCATAAACAAAATAAACTTTAGAAATGGAGAATAGTAAATGCTAATTAGATGGCATGAATATTAATTTGGATGTTCACATTAAAAATGGAAAAAAAGTAAAGGAATTTTTTTCCAGGTAAAGCACTAGAAAGAAGCAAACGAACAAATAAGAAACAAATGAAAAGAATGAGGCAATTATTAATTATAAATAAATCAAATGAAGAAACTATTAATTAATAAAAAATGAACGAGTAATCTAACAATTAAACGGATGCTCAAATGAAACCTACACGAAGAACTTGACAATGAAAAGAAAGAGAACGTGGATGTGATAATAAATGTAGAGTAAATGAAGGGACCACTTATATACTATAAACAAACCTTTGGGATCCAAATTCCAAAACTTCCTCCTATTAATTCATTTCAACAAACCCAAATATACACATATTTATCATTTACTTCTTTATTAAACATTCGTTTTACATTAATATATGTCCACACTCTATTAACGCAATCAGTCAATTAACAATCAATCAATCAATTAATCAACCAATCAATATATTCATTTATTTATGTTACTCAATCCAATTATATTAATTAATGAATATATATCTACCTATGCATTATAAAATGATTTACTTTACCTTTTTTTAGTTACTATAACGATCACATTAATGCAACAAATTTACAAGTTTAACCATATATGAAATGGAAAAATAAGTATATGTGAACCTATGTAGTTAATATACAACTGTTAATACAAGGTAATTCTAATTGATTCCGCAACATTTACACATCCATGAACCCTCTGATATATTTAAAAATTTAAATATTAATGTGTGTATATATAGATTATTCTAAAATTCAAATTTTCTCTCCAAAATAATACTTGTTCAAAATGAAAGTTTTTATTTTTATACGTCTCAAAAGATGCAATTATCTTAATTAAAATGTTCATTCCATATTGACACAAAAATGAAAATTCCTACATTAACTCATTCATTACAATTCATTTATGTTTCCTTTTAATTGAACTTTTAATTGAAACATTTCAATTAATCTAATTCCAATTCATTTCATTACTAATTACAAACAAATTCTAATTATAAAACACTGTTTTCTTTTCATTTATACCAATTCAAACATGTTTTATAAAATTTCATGTACAACAAAATTTATACACTACTTACAAAGTAAATGTTTTATCTTATTGAAAATCAACTTCTCCAAGATGCATTTCAAATAACAACTTATGTTATTCTTTCATTAAAACATTCTCTCCATCCTTTATTCAAATTCAACATTTGTTATTCCGGTTAGAGACAAACACATAATTTATTCTTTTCAAGTCAAAGCTTATATTTCATTAAAATGTTTATCTTAATTTAATTTGAAATGTAAGTTCTTATGTTGAACTTATTAATTACAATGCACTTGCCTTTTTTTAATTAAAGGATTCCAACAACTCTTATTGTAGTTTATATTCAATATTAGATTTCAAACGAATTCTCATTATGCCACAACTATTTTGTGTTCATTTCATATATTACAACATTAATTTCTTCAGTTATTCCATTCTTATATTAACATATATTATTACAATCATTGGAACTTACATTCAAACAATTATTAAAATAAATTGAAATTACACTAAAATAGTTATCAATTACATTAAATCACATTATTAAATTACATTCTAATTGTTTTCTTACTAACAAATCATAAATTTCTATTTCATACAATATTAAATCCTAAAATCTCATTAAATTCAATATTTTAATTATCGAAAAAATACGGGACGTTACAATAAGAATATTCACAATCACTTAACAAGATTTTCCACGTGAAAAGTATAATCAAAGGGTTAAAAACGAATGTTACTATAACATTGTAAATACAAACCCAAAATACTTTATAATTTTCATTATCTTTAAAACACATTTATTAAAGATCTAATTACATTCATAAGTATAATCAAAAGGGTTAAAATACACACTTTTTTGAGATCTAAATATATCTAGACTTATTTAGCAAGGTAATTTACTTTTCAATAACTTCTCAAAACCATTCATTATAACTAAGTGTCATAACCCAAAATTTTCTTTATTCTTTATAAAATACTTAACTTACTTTCCAAATTTATTTATGTATATAAATACTTTTAAAATACTTATAAATATGTTTTAAATATCCATATAAAGTATTACTTAAAAATAACTAATTTAAAATTTGTTAAAAATTAAAAGCACGATTTACATATAATAAAACCCTTTACTTTAAAAATTCATAAATAATTATTAAAAATATATTTTAACTTTAAACCACTTTTAAAATTCTCTAATACATGTTATTAAGCACCTCCAAAAAGATTTTAGAAAAATACTTTATTTAAACATCATTTTAAAGCCTTATAAAGTCTCAAATATCATATAATGGCACATAACAGAAGTACTATCAAAGTCTAGAAACAGCCATGAAATGTAGTTGTTGGAAAAGTGTTGCTGTTTAAGTCTTTTTGCTAGAGAACCAGTTTTAGAACCCTTAAAGTTTGGCCAGTTTTAAAACCCTTAAAATTTGGCCAGTTTTCTACAAGTTAATCATTGTTTTAAAGTCCAATTTATTTAAAATAAGTACTTTACTTATAGTTCTTAATAACCATGCAATAAAAAATCCTAAGAATGTATATCAAAATCATATTAAAAATCACCAAAAACTAGGTATTTCAAAGTGCATCTATAGCGACCTTTTCGCCTAGTAACTTTTGCAAACTTTGTTTAACAAGTTCTACAAATTTTCAAAGTAATTTTTTGTTGTCACATACACTACTATAGGTATAAAGCACAACCAAAATATATTATAGCACAATATATTTACAAATCACTATTTTGAATAAGTTAAAGCCAAGGGATTCTTGAGCCCACTTCTTACTAGTTGATTGGTCATTTTAGCACATCGCAAATTGTTGAAATCAAATGAGGGAAATACAATATAGGGGAAAACGTAGTAATTTCAAAGTCTGCCACGATCTGGCTCTAAGCTCTAGGGATTTTCTGCTCATCCGTTGGTGTGTTCGAATCTGAATTGGATTTTAGATTTTTCATTCCATATGTTGACCGAAGAGGAGGAAATCCCAACTGATTGTGCACAAAATATCTTGAATATTAACGCGCCGAGGCCGTTGCACAGAGGAATGAAGCTGACTGTTCTCCTTAGGAAGAAAATTCTAACGTCTTGCCCTTCTAGGTTGGACCGTCATGAAGCCTTTATCGTTAGGAGTAGATCCGGAGGAAGCTCACTTTTCAAATGGAAGGTATTTTCAGAACATAGGGAAGGTTAAGAAACCCTAGCCGCCATGAGCACTCCTTTATTAATATTTGTTTTATTACTTATAGTTAAAATTATTTTATAAATTCAAATTTTTTTTATGCCGTGAGCTCTCAGCTAGCATCAATTTTATAATATATATGTATGTGCACATGCATTTGTATATTAATAATTATTTATTAATCAAAAAAATTAATTTTGTTCTCAGTTTTGCATAACCAATTAAAAATTAGTTTATATTAATTATTAAATGATTTTGTTATTTAATATAAATGAACATTTATACAAATACATCTTAAATATTTTATATAAATTATTACAATTATTATTTGCACATATTTATATATAAATATATGATAGCATTTTATAAATGTATAATTATATATATATATATATATAAATAACACATTTAATGCACATATATATATATATATTTATTCATTAAGACAACACATAGAATACTAGAGGGGCTAACAAGTCTGTTGCACTGTAAATCCCAACATTTATATATGGACATGTCAAACCATGCACACTTTATTATGTTGTGCATGCACATATACACATATGTGTATATGACACACATAATCAAATATAATTCAAAATAATATAAAGTAAAACTTTATTTATAAAATTAAATAAAAGAACAATTTCATTTAAAAGAAATTTAGAAATGTTCTAAATGAATTAGACTTCATAGGCCCAATTAAGATCCAATATGGTAAAAAAATTGAAATTCACCTATTTCTTCCACTGCAAGTTGGCCCGGTTCCAACAATAATATCAGTGTCGAATATCATACACGATCTAAACTAACCATATTAGGGCTAACTAATTAAGCTTACAACTTAGTTACTAGGGTGTCTAAGAAAGACGGTGTCTATGTTGGATTATAGGATAATCAAGTACCCTATCCTAATTAGCTACCGGCTTGGCCCGTACAATTATGTGAGCTCAAAAATTGCCCTCAATAAAAAAAGGCCCAATTTGAATTGGGCCTTGGGCTAATTTCAAAATTGTTTTGAAACTAAAATAAAAAATTTAAAAGTTAAATTTAAAATACTATAAATGTTATAATGTTGATTTTCAAATTATTCTGAAAATTAAAATAAAATTTTTAAATTTAAAAGTTAAATTTAAAAACGTATTATAAAAATTATAATATAATTTTTTAAAATGTTTGAAAATGTTAAGAAAATTATTTAATTAATTCATTTATTTAATTAATTTTGAAACTATTATTTATTGATAAAATTAATTAATTAAATAAATGAATTAATTAAATAAGTTAATTAATTAAATATATACACATGTATAATATATATAATGATATTTGTTATGTTATCTAGACAATATGAGTATACATGTGTGCATAAAAGAATTTTCAAAATTAAGGCAAAAAATTAGTTAAAATTGTTTAATTAAATAAATTAATTGAAAGTTAAGTAATAGATTAAAATACATACATATATATTAGATATGTGTATTATTATAAAAATTATAGTATCTATGTTAAATATAATATGTTATAATCGAAAAAACATAATAATCAATTAAAGTGTAAATTTATTATAATTAACTAAATTAATTAAATAAGTTTTAATTAATATAATGTTATACATAAAATATTGTATAAGTTAAATAAAGTATAAAAGTTATTTAATAATTAAACTTGTGTAATATAAATGTATAAACTAAAGGTTGAACACTTAGAAACTCAGTTAGACTCAAGGAATAAATACACATGTATAGTATGTATACGGTAATTTCTGATGTGTCCGATACTTAAATCACAAGGGTATTTCATAAAAAATACATTATTCCATTAGTCGATATCACTTATTAAATATATTGAAGATTATGCATCTTTAATATAAATGTTGTCCTCTACCATTTATATATTAATAAAT
Source organism: Allium fistulosum (assembly GCA_030737815.1). Classification (NCBI taxonomy): domain Eukaryota; kingdom Viridiplantae; phylum Streptophyta; class Magnoliopsida; order Asparagales; family Amaryllidaceae; genus Allium; species Allium fistulosum. The sequence goes on from CM060903.1 coordinate 909,891,823, forward strand.
TACTTGCATACTCTTTGATTTTTAAGAAAACTCAAGCTAGAGATGATATATGTAGTATTATTAGTATATTGACTAGACGACGTAAGATAACTATATGTATTTGTTGAGCAAACTCAAGGTACATATACTATACTTAGGCCATCGTGAAATGGTAGGTGCGAGTGAATAATCACTTTCGATTTGTTGAGCAAACTCAATGTCGAAATGAGATTATAACTAAGAACCATGGGTTAGGAGTTGTATGTGATGCAATCGATAATGAGTTATCCATCGTTTGTGGGCCTATGAATTGTGGGCAAGGTCAAAGTCAGAATCCCAAGACAGACGAGTCCTAACACCCACTAGTGAAGTTTAAAGGCTTCTATGTTTCATCATAGGGTTTGGAGAAACATAAAAGACTCGTAGGAACCTTATTAGAAAAATGAAATGGTAACATTTATCCTTTCTAATATTGTAAGAACATTCGCCATCTAAAGTTATAATAATTTACAATGATAAATTTGTGCAATTAATATAATTGATAAAATGTTTGTTAATTAAAATATGCAAATGAATTGAATTAATATTGACAAATAGAAATATAAAATATACTTATCAATAAATCTTTGCATGTCGACCTATGCAAGTGCCTAACTATACGACCACTAAATACGTTCAATAACTTGGTCATACTTGCCCAAGACTATGTATTGTTTTCAATGAATTTCGAACTCTAAAAATAATACAATAATATGGGTGTTTGATCCACATAGATCACTTATAAATGTTATATTGTGAATGGTCACAATTAGTAATGTACGAAACCTTGATGAATTAAGTTCATTCGAAATAAGTAAGTAAACAGTAATGTGAGATCGTGTATTCAATATGATTGATTATAATAATAATCTTGTTGTGTTAAATGTAACACAAGGCTACAAGATAGATCTAAGAATTCGATCGCTGAAATGTCATTTGATTAGTTTACGTAAAGTGCAATTTATTTGATATCCTTAAAAGTTAAGGGTGACCAAACGCACTTTTGTAAAGAATTCTCTACGATATTTATTGGAACTGGGTTAGCCCGCAGTGGAAGAAATGAGTGAATTTCAATTTTTTATCATTTCGGATCTTTATTGGGCCTATGTAATCTAAATCCATATATAACATTTTTAATTTTCCTTTAAATAAGGTGAATATTTTATTCAAAATTTATAAACAATTTTTTATTATACATATAATTGTATTGTATTATATATATATATATATATCCGTGTGTGTATCATATACACATGTATGTACGTGCATATGCAACAGAATAACGTTTGCGTGGTTTAACATGCCTGTGTATAGATGTTGGGATTTACACCGCAACAGACATGTTATGCCCTCTGTATATAAATGTGTTGTGTGTGTATATATATATTTGTGCATCATATTATTGTATAAATAAATGTATATAAAATCTAATTTTAAAATTATTATAAAATATTAGTTGTAAATCAAAAGCATTTATGAAATACATATACATATATGTGTGTATTTATATAAATATAATTAAATTGCAAAATTATTTCAAATAATAATTTAAAAATAATTTATTTTTTTTATCACGTATTATGAAATAATATTTTTTATAATGAACTTATATGTTTATATATATACACATTACTAGTTTTAAATTAATACATATATAATTTTTTATTATACATAAAAGTTGCTACTACTTTTGACCAGGTTAGTGAAATTTTTTCAGAATTAACTTATATATTTATATATACACACACATACACATATGTATTATATACATATTAATAGTTATATATATATATACATACACATATATAATTTTTTTTTACGTAAAATAAGTTTATGCTCTTGGCTAGATCAGTGAAATGTTTTTTATTTTTTTTTCGATTTACTGTATTGTAAGTAATAAAATTATTAAAAATTCCAAATCCATATTAATTTAATTAAAAAATTTATTAAAATATCATTTTCGAAATCACAGTATATATTTCATAATACTATAATTTTTCCAATATTTTTGTAATTTATAAATATATATAAATGCATTTTAACTAATTTTAAATAATATAATAATTAACATATATATATATATAATAAATATTTTTTTATTTTTTCGTTAAATGCTTTACATGTATGAATAAAATTTTTGAAATATTTTTAATATATATATTATGATTTATTATTTTATACTTAGATTTAAATAATAAATAATATTGTTTTAATCATAAAAGTTATTTAAGATCTGACCGTGAGCAGAATATTATATACTAAACAATGATAAAAAAATTATTTACACACAGTTATATACATATTTGTTATATCGATAATTATCTAACAACCAAGAATATGATATGATAATTGATTATAATATCATATGTACTGGTAAAGGTGATGAACTCCTCAGATCGTACCACAATCCAAAAGATGCTAGTTTCGAATTAGTGTTCATCGGCTATCGAATAGAAGTGTTTTTATAAGTTTTTGTCATCGATTTTCGGAGATGGAGAGAAGGTGGTCTCTAGTCGAAAATTGTAGAGGAAAGGGTGAGAAAAAAATCAAGGATAAGTGAGGGTATTGTGCATTATAAGGGAGGAAAGATGGAGTGAAATGTGGATCACATCCTTGTATTTCTCTTTACCACTTCTTCCTTTTTACCTAATCAAACACCCTCCCCTTAACCCAAAAATTGGCCGACCATACCATGCTTCCTCTAACTGAAATTTTCATGCCCCATTTAGGTCTCAAACCCAATCCTAGCCTTAAAAAAACATGTTGCATTTAAATCCAATTTAAACTCGTACCAATATCGTATATCGATTAGTATATTTATAATTATTATAAATACACTGTTTAATATTATTCAGCACACATCAAATAAAATTTTATATTTAATATTTCATAAATATTAATTAATTTATAATAATAATAATTTAATTAAATCAGGTGGCAATAAGAGTATTCAACGTTTAGGTTGTGTGACTCTTAGGTGCAAATTCGATCAGCGATTAATATCAAACACTTCGAATATTAGCGTTTACACTTCACTTAGTAAGTGGTGTGACACTATGGCCAAATTTATTACTTACTTGGTATCAGTAAAATCCAATTTTACTTTATTAAGCGTTACCTGGTAGTGACCATTATTTATACCAATTCTCTTCGTCAAAACAATATCATTTTGGACTTATGGAATTTGGAAATGGTTAAAATTCCAATATCGTCAATATTCAACTTTATAATCCGAATACAAAGTCCTTGGTTCAATAATAACAATTATCTTTAACCGAACTAATTTGGCCAAAGATTTTTACTTTGAGTTGACTTTATTTGACCGTGATACTAACCCCATATAACTGGTGAGATGAATCCCCTCTTGAATAGTATTTTACTTCCAATAATTCCACTCGACCCAACTATAGTCATTCGATGGTCACTACATTATGATTTAACTATAATCAAAGGAGAGCTTTCACATTAAAGGTCAACTGTATTCTCAAGTCAAGAGAACTGTATAAAATAGCCACATCGATATTTTTTGTTTAACCTTAGTTATATTAAAGAACATAAACTATCGAGTGAGTCATTCAATAGTTATCCAATAACTATCAACACATAACTCCTTGGTGCCCTCCAACAGTCATGAGTAACACACTGTCCAACATTTGAAGAGTGTTATGTACTCTAGTCTCAATGGATGCATCGATATCCAGTCTCGATGCATCTTGGTTAGGAATATTTAAAATGATGTGTTTACTATGTCATGATACAATGCCCATGATTACAACTACTTGTAATTACTATCATAAACCTATATTATGAATGAAAATTGATTACAGAGTTAATAATTTACAATATATTATAGAATTGCCCCTAGGGCATTCCCTTAACTCTCTCAATTTCCCACTTGCACTTGAGGCCAATTATGGAATCTCAATCTCATCCCTTCAATCAGCTTCTCGAGAGTCAATCGAGCTAGACCTGTAACCCCCTACATCACTTAGTATACCCAAAAGGACACACTAAAAGATGTGGTGCGTTGCAGCTATAACTAAAGCTAGTAGAGACTAAGATTCATAAGACAAAATAGATAGATAATAACACAGCGGAAGTAATTAAACAAAATAAGTGATTTTAAAAATTAATACTTCATAAATACTTTAGACAACCCACATATGTTCCAAATACCAAATACAATTGTCTTATGAAAATAAAATCTCAGTCTCATCAGAAAAACCAGAGTACAAACACCAACTTTCCCTCAATACATTGCCAATACAAAAGGCTAGAAATAAAAAAAGGAATACATGATAGGGTCTCCAAGTCTCCAAGAAGCCACGGTATATCTTCTTTGCCCCTGATTGCATATGGGGGAAAAGGGGGAAAATGGAGGAGTGTATCAGACTAAAAGTTTGGTGAATGATAGTAATTACTAGAATCTTTAAGCAAAATACAAGTAATAGACTTTACAACAGTTCTAGTATATAAAAGGAAACAAAGGAAATAGAGAGAAGGAATAAGCTGGAAATAAATACGAATCAACTAAATTAACACAATTGTTTAACTTTGATTGTTTGCACTTGTCTTTGATAGCTGCTTTGATTAGGCTGAATTCCTAATCCTATAATTAGGTTGAAATCCTAATTCTACCCTTTGATCGGTCCGCTACTATATAGACCTTACTGCGGACTAGACGCTATATAGCTCCCTACATAGAAATGATGTCTACGAATGACATGCAAAGTATCTACTGTGGACTAGACGTTATATAGCTCCCTACACAAAAGGCAATGGTGTCTACGAAAGACACACATACTAAGCACTTGGAACTCAATAAAGACTTATCTCCCCTAATCTATGCCGCACGCTCGGTTACCATCGGTTCGCACTATCTATTGCTCCCTCTTTTGACCTTTTATTTACCCCAGACAGCATAAGATTGCCCTCGTCTCACTTCAGGCTATTGTGAGACACCGTGTCCATAGAAAATAGGGAATGCTATTGGTACTAGTCCCTGTTAAACAAAATCTAGTTACGTCCCTTGTCCAAATCCCCATGATTTAGTCTTTTAATTATTGACCTCTTATCTACCCTAAATAGCATAAGCGTGTCCCAAGGGAAATGCTGCCGGTACGGATCTTTTCTTTTAACTGTTGACCACTTATCTACCCCAAAAAGCATAAGGGAAATGCTGCCGGTACGGACCTTTTCTTTTAACTATTGACCACTTATCTACCCTAAACAGCATAAGGGAAATGCTGCCGGTACGGATTTTTTCTTTTAACTATTGACCACTTATCAATCCTAAACAGCATAAGGGAAATGTTTTCGGTACAGATCCTACTTTCATCTTTGCTTATTAACTTAGATAAATTATTTTAAATAAGCCTTTGTTATTATTCTTACTATCTGTGCTTGTTAATTTATCCTAAGTCTTAAAATAAGCCTCATTCTGTTCTGTTTTCTTATTATAACCTACGCTATAATCATGCTTATTACTTAACCCAAGGTCTAAGTGTGAAAATAAGGTTCTTTCATTTTTTACTCTTTTTAGTTATAATTCTAAGTTATAACTAGGCCAATTTTCTTTAATCAGTCTAATTCTAACATCAATATCATAATTAGGCTCAATTTTAGTCTTAATTCCATTTTTATTACAGTCTTTAGAATTTACATCTTATCTTCTGATATTTCAGTATTCTTATAATTTTAATCCATATTCGCGTTTAATCTATTCTAATCCATACGCAAAGAAGAAGGAGAAATAAAAGAAAACTGAAAATAGAAGAAAATCCAAAGTGTAGGAAAAAGATGTAAATAACACATAAATAACAGTAAATAAATTAAAATACTGTAAATAAACTATAAATAAATGGAAAAGCTATAGTTAACAGAAATAAACTAAAATTAACTGAAAAGAATAACTAAAAGAAATAAACTAAAAATAATTCTAAAAACTGTAAATAAACTACTAAAAAGGTTATTCCAAAAATCGTAGTAAAACTACAACTATTAGAAACCCTATTATTTTAAATTACTTAAAAATCTAAATAATTATAATCACTCACCTGTGGTCCTAAGTTCTTCCCTTTAGGTCTTCCTGGATCCACTTGAGGGTATTAAAATATTTTTATTAAAAAGATTCTCTCCTTGGAAAATTATTCCTTTTAGGGTCCTTCCTGAAAAGGTGAACCCAAGCGGAGAAAATCTAGAATGAGAAAAAGTGTTAGGCCTAGGGTCTTTTTATAGGGGGTAGAAGTGGATCTTAGACCGTTAGATTTGAGGATTGAATAGGATGCAACCACGTCATAGGTTGAATAGGAGCCATCGGATTGATGCACGGAGGGACTAGATGAGCCAACAGAACGAAAGTGACGTGTTAAAATCGCATGTACTCGAAGAATATAATTCTTCGTTTAATAACATAGGCGGGTCGACCTAGGGGTCGACTGCCCTTCTAGCTAGGTCGATCGGCCGGTCGACCTAGGCAAGGGGTTGGTCGACCTCCCTATGTATTTTTTTTGTTTATTTTGTTTCTCCTCCATACTAGCTCGGATTCTGACGTTCTATATATGGAAATTGACCAGAAAATTACCACGGACACAATGGTGCAACTCCCATGGCTCGAGTCTGATAATTTCATAAAGTTATTTTATTATTTCATTAATTAACTAATTAATTATTATGGGTTAAATTTTGGGTTGTTACATTCTCCCCTCCTTAAGGGATTTCGTCCTCGAAATCTCCAAGGATAAAAGAATGAACTAATGTTTTCATCCAAGTTCTACAACCAACTTCTCAACCATCATCCATTCATCCATTTTCCTTAAGTTTTTCTAATGCAATTTATGAAACTTATGCGATTAGTGTAGTGTAAATGCCCCTAACTAATGCAAAAGATTAGGCGGTCCATTGATTCAGTTGACCTCCTTTTATGCAATCATGTCCATGTAATGTATCCAAATGAATGCAAAAATTCCTAATGATAACTGATAGTTCTATATGCGTGCTTCAATCATCATCCAAATGCAACAATCATGTGATAAACATCCATTTATAGCAACCATGGATAAAATGAAAATGCACACACATCTATATGTATATGCTCTAGTGTCCTAGTTAGGCCAATCCCTAAGAGATAATAGCGCCTAGTGTAAGTATATGCGTCCATTAGCATCCACTAGCAAACACTTGCAACCACTTGCATACATCATCCATAACATGTTCTAATAACATGTTTACATAAAATCCTACCATTTATAGGTTAACTCCTAAGTTCTACCCTCCCAAAGGATAATAAAGGAAAGAACCCATTCAAAACTAAAGAATGAAAATAGGAAATTCAAAAAATTACTACCAAAGAGAGATGTGGATAAGAAGTACGCATTTTCTTCTAATCAATTTAATCTTCTCCGAAGTCTTTTTAACCTCTGTAGACTCTATCCAACACGAAAGCGACTTGCACGGTCTTCCATAAAGAGCTTCGAAAGGTGCCACTCTAATGCTAGCTTGAAAACTACTATCATGTGAGAGTTCCACTAAAGGAAGATGCTTTTCCCAAGTTTCTTCAAAATCAAAAAAATACACGTCCTCAACCATGTGTGTCTTACAATTTTACTAACTCCATTCTACTGTTCTTCTTTAGTCTACTCACATCAATCAGCATTCCTAGGTTCTCATTAGTGCCCTATATGCTTTACGGGAAACTCTATTATTACTTCCAAAAGTAATTACTGTTGTCTCCTTTCTAGCCTTACAACTTTTCCGTCACTCCTTAGGGAACGATTCCTATCTATTCCACTTTTAAGAGTTTGGTTTGGTATTTATCCTCTCATTTCAAAAACTAAGGCTTCTAAATTTTCAAATCCCAAAATTTTTATCCTGAAAAGTGTTATCTTTAAGTTCTTCTTAAATTCAAAAATACTCGATTGCTTAACATTTTATGTTTCTAGATTTGCATCCTTGCATCTTTTTGAATTTACATTATTTCCCAAACCTAGAGGGAAAAACTTTCAAATTCTAAGTCCAAAACTTATTCCTTGCTTTCTTTTAAAGATCCTTTTCAATTTTCTATAAAATTTGAATTTTCAAATTCTACTTTTATTAAGTTTTTAATTTCAAAAACTTATTTACTTTTTCAACAAAATTTTCATCATATAAAAACCAATTTAAATTTCTTACTATATTCCCAATATTTACTTTAAAAATATTGACAATTATATAATTTTTTTCCAATTCTAATAATTTTAGTTTATTGGATTAGACATAAAGTGTATTTTCTACTTACTACCCTAGGAGTATCCTCCATAAACCTTGGAAATCTCATTTCCTTACTAAAGTCTTTTTTTCCTAATCCTCTTGTATGATTATATCTACCTCAAGGGAATACAATTATAATCTTTGTAATTATCTACACATGGGCTTTCTTCTTTTCTTATTCAACTGCATCTATTGTACATCTCCAATCCTTAGCCTATCAGTCTTTGGATTTTCACAATCCGAGCCTAAATGTACAAAACATTTCTCAAACTCTTTCCATATGTTGACATTCTCTATGCCCTAAGAAACACACTTCCTTACGCCAAAAGTGACACTTCAAAAACTTTGCTCTCAACTGATGAACACGAAGTGTACGAAGAACCTCCTCAAAATGTCTGAAACATCTTTGATGACTGGAACAAAATCTAGCTTTCCTAGTGATGGATCAAAGGAATAAAGGAAGCTCAACATGACTGACCCCTGTGGGCCACAAGAGACCTCGAGAGTCCTACCACTACATGTCTCTAATCTAACGACTCTTCTTTCGCAGTCCAATATCGCTTCACAAGTGAATACCCCATCCATTCCCAATTCATCCCATACCCCGAAAATACCAATACATAGGCATCACAATCAAATTCTACACCTAGTATACAAATTTTCTACAGACCATAGATAAATGTGCCGATCCTCCTATGGGGTTTGAAACAAAATGGGATCTACTACTAAAGAAATGCCTAAGTGCAAACAATCTACTAGAGATAAAAGAGTGTGATGCTCCAGAATCGAAAAGAGTCTAAATGGAAAAATCAGAAATAAAAATCAAAACTTCTACAGTGATTTTCCTACCTCTATCTGGTCCATTGCTAGAAGGCACTGCATCCAAAGCCTGTATCTGTGTTGTACGCGCGCTTGCTCCCTGCCTCATCTTCTAAGGACAGGCTATACTAAAGTGACCAGGCTGTCCACAATTGAAACACTTCCATTTCATTGTTGCCTTCTTACAATCCTTTGCGTAATGACCAACCATCCCACAACTCTTGCACTTCTCGTTTTTCTTGATCTGCCTTTGAGGTCCTCCTCCTTTCTTTTTATCCTCGTCCTTCTTATCTTTCCCCCACTTCTCAGAACTTTCCAACTTAGGGGCCTCCTTAAACTCTCCCTCCTTAGCTGCATCGGACATAAGGGCCATCTCTACTAAAGACTCATAAGTAGCTCCCATCGGCACATGAGTCAACAACAATCCCTGAAGGAGCTGATTCAATCCCTTCACAAACTTCAAAGCCATCTTGTGCGGTGTATTAACCAACTCCATTCCGAACCGCGACAATTCATTGAACTGATTAATGTACTCCTTCACAACCAAACTCCCTTGGTTCAAATTAATGAATCGCTCCAACTGAACACTCTCATCTGCTTGAGATAAAAACTTCCTATCAAACCGCTCCCGGAATCCATTCCAAGTCACTTCCCTTCCTTCTAACTCTATGATCTCCCACCAATACGAAGCCTCCTCTTTCAACTGCCAAGATGCTAGCTGAACTCACTGCTGATCGTCCAATCCCAATAGCCCGAAATTCCTCTCTATGTCTCTAAGCCAAGCTCTTGCCTCCACAAAAGCCTCCTTACTAGAAAAAGTCTTTCCACCCAAACTCGCAAAATCCTTACAATGCTTAGAGAAATTGACGGCGGCAGGTGGGTTGATGGGATTCCCATCCACTGGTGCTGGGTTGGGTGCTTGCCTGTGCACCTCTGGAGTCGTGGCCTATAGATACTTACGAAACCAGGCTGAGACTGGAATGCCCTCGGGAAGGTTCGGGGCATCCGCCATTCTACGAAAAGAAAAGGATGGTTAAGGAAGGAGTCGAAGGGAGATTGAACTGGACTTTTGAGGGAATTCTTGTAAAAACTCTTTCATATTAAAAACTACTTCTTTAATAAGAGTTTATTTCTAAAAAAACATCTTTAAAACAAATTATTTTGCAAATACTTTACTTTTAAAATAAAATTTTAGGAATCTTGTAACCTTAGGCTCTGATACCAAATGTAACCCCCCACACCCCTTGGTATACCCAAAAGGACACACTAAAAGATGTGGTGCGTTTCAGGTATAACTAAAGCTAGCAAAGACTAAGATTCACAAGACAAAATAGATAGATAATAACACAGTGGAAGTAATTAAAAACAATAAGTGATTTTAAAAATTAATACTTCATAAATACTTCAGACAACCTACATATGTTCCAAATACCAAATACAATTTTCTTATGAAAATAAAATCTGAGTCTCATCAGAAAAACCAGAGTACAAACACCAACTTTCCCTCAATACAGTGCCAGTACAAAAGGCTGGAAATAAAAAGAAGGAATACATGATAGGGTCTCCAAGTTTCCAAGAAGCAGCGGTCTATCTTCTTTGCCCCTGATTGCCTATGGGGGAAAGGGGAAAATGGAGGAGTGAGTCAGACAAAAGTCTGGTGAATGATAGTAATTACTTGAATCTTTAAGCAAAGTAAAAGTAATAGACTTTACAACAGTTCTAGTATATAGAAGGAAACAAAGGAAATAGAGAGAAGGAATAAGCTGGAAATAAATACGAATCAACTAAATTAACACAATTGTTTAACTTTGATTGTTTGCACTTGCCTTTGATAGCTGCTTTGATTAGGCTGAATTCCTAATCCTATAATTAGGCTGAAATCCTAATTCTACCCTTTGATCGGCCTGCTACTCCATAGACCTTACTGCGGACTAGACGCTATATAGCTCCCTACATAGAAATGGTGTCCATGAATGACATGCAAAGTATCTACTGTGGACTAGACGTTATATAGCTCCCTACACAGAAGGCAATGGTGTCTACGAAAGACACACATACTAAGCACTTGGAACTCAATAAAGACTTATCTCCCATAATCGATGCCGCACGATCGGCCACCGTCGATTCGTACTATCTATTGTTCCCTTTTTTGACCTTTTATTTACCTTACGCAACTTTTTTATAAGCGTGCCCTCGTCTCACTTCAAGCTATTGTGTGACACCGTGTCCATAGAAAATAGGGAATGCTATTGGTACTGGTCCCTGTTAAACAAAATCTAGTTGCGTCCCTTGTCCAAATCCCCATGATTTAGTCTTTTAATTATTGACCTCTTATCTACCCTAAACAGCATAAGCATGTCCCATGGGAAATGCTACCGGTACGGATCTTTTCTTTTAACTATTGACCACTTATCTACCCTAAACAGCATAAGGGAAATGCTGTCGGTATAGATCTTTTCTTTTAACTATTGACGACTTATCTACCCTAAACAGCATAAGGGAAATGCTGCACGTACAGATCATTTCTTTTAACTATTGACCACTTATCTACCCTAAACAGCATAAGGGAAATGCTATTGGTACAGTTCCTACTTTCATCTTTGCTTATTAGCTTAGATAAATTATTTTAAATAAGCCTTTGTTATTATTCTTACTATCTTTGCTTATTAATTTATCCTAAGTCTTAAAATAAGCCTCATTCTGTTCTGTTTTCTTATTTTAACCTACGTTATAATCATGTTTATTACTTAACCCAAGGTCTAAGTATGAAAATACGCTTCTTTCATCTTTTACTCTTTTTCGTTATAATTCTAAGTTATAACTAGACCAATTATCTTTAATTAGTCCGATTCTAACATCAGTATCATAATTAGGCTCAATTTCAGTTCCATTTTTATTACAGTCTTTACAATTTACATCTTATCTTCTGATATTTCAGTATTCTTATAATTTTAATCCATATTCGCATTTAATCTATTCTAATCCATACGAAGAAGAAGGAGAAATAAAAGAAAACTGAAAATAGAAGAAAATCCAAAGCGTAGGAAAAAGATGTAAATAACGCATAAATAACAGTCAATAAATTAAAATACTGTAAATAAACTATAATTAACAGAAATAAACTATAATTAATTGAAAAGAATAGATAAAAGAAAAAGTGTAACGACCTGCCTTTTTGGACGTTTTAAGCAGACACACACGTCAAACTCAATCCATTCAAAATGGCAGATTGTTATGGAGTAAATAAGAAAAAGCAGAGAAAGAAAGAAAAAAAATACAGAATCTCACAGCGGAATAGGAAAATATAATAATCAAATAAACAGTTCATGAAGCTGTTTTATAAATATATTTGATTATTCTTTACAACAAAAATCAGAGTTACATAAAACAGGAATAAATAAATAAATGCAGCGGAACAACATGATGTAGTGGAATAACTATAATAGATAATAGTAGTACAAAATCTTCGTCTTCATCCTCCAGAAAGCCATCTTCGATAACTGAAAAGCTTAGACTGACCCGAGCGAATTGAAAAGACAAAACACTCGAGTCAGAACTAAAAGATCTTATGTTAGTTAAATCAACAATAAATAAATATGAGTGTAACGGCGTTAGAGATGTTTACGGGGTTTGACATCTCCTATCCAGTGTCTAACGTGAGTGCAATAATTTAAGAGATGTTCAGGATTCCCATCTCCTATGGATCCGTTAAACTATCTACTATGTAGTACAATACGCTATTATAATAGTGTCTATAGTATAGTAAAGTTTTAAAATAGCGTTAAGGCGTTACCCATATCCCCCTTAACACATTTTTTTATATTCCCGTAGTTTATACAATGCCGTAAGCTCCACCAAACCGGTGGTTTACCCAGAGGACACCCCATAGGTACGGTACAAAACAAACTCGTAGAAGACGCTCTAGGGCATGTGAACACGACACTCAAGGAAATGCCAGGGTATATTTACCAATTGCATAACCGGGCTGGTGGTAATGCATAGCAGCTACTAACGCCCATCTCGAAAAACACTCCCATAATCAAAATCAAGGGGTGGCCACCAAATCATCACAAAGTCATAATACGGTATTGAAGAAGCATGTCCGATCGGAGGAATGACCTCACTTGGACCAGGTATAGCTCCTGTTTTAGTCACATCTAAGTTGATTCACGTGAGTCAGGGTCACGTCAAACATTATACAGAAATCGTTCGCCAAACCATCCTACATCATTTCTGTAATCTCCACCACGTGCACAGTTGTTAAAGTGGTTTTCAGTATTGGCAGAAAGTATGACAATATCTGATCCCGGTCTCTTTAACAACCAAACGCTTATTTCACACCGTATGGTTCTTTTACATTCAAAAGCCAATTTACAATTGGTATCAAAATATCATATTCTCAAACCATATAATTTTCAAATCATATTCACTTTCAAAAATCACATTCACTTCCAAAATCATATTTACTCAAATATGTCATTTCACAAAAAGGTATCAATTCCAAATTCTAGCTTAAGTTGTATCATCATCAAGGATTTAAATATAAATACTTTAACTTTACCCAATTTACAATTTTAGAAAATAGTTTAGATAGCCATAAATAGTTTTAATAGTTTGAAAATAATTTAAAATGGATTAAAAATAGTTTGAAATAGTAAAATAGTTTAAATAGATTTAAATTTGATTTATTAAATTTCAAATTGATTTAAATAGAGTAGATATAGATTTAATTAGGTTTAAAATGTTTAAATAGATTAATTATAGATTAAATAGGTTTAAATTATAGAAAGTAGATTTTAAATCGATTAAGTAAATTTAAATTAGGTTAAATGGATTTAAATTATATTAAATAGACTTAAAATAGATTAATTAAATTTAATTAATTTAAAATAGGTAAAATAGGTTAAATTGGATTAAACAGGTTGTAATAGATTTATGTAAATTAAAAATAGTTTTAAATTGATTAAAATACTTAATTCTATTAAAATAATTTAAATTAGTTTAAATAGATTTCAAAGTCATATTCAAACATTTTCAATGACTCAATTCCAATAAATTCATTTATATTTGACACTTCAACTTTGAAATTCCAATTTTTAAATCCTTTGAACAATTTATTAAATCAATTCCAATTTCAGCATTAACACTTGGATTATCAAAAATAATTCAGTTTATATACATCAATTTCTATTTTAAAATGCCAGTTAACTGAATTCAAAATTTCAAAGGTTTAAAATCACTAAATTTAACCAATCCGGTGTCCGTATATAATTTTCTACCCTAGGGTCAAGTAGTACGGATATTTATCATTTCAATCCGCAATTTACAATTTTACTGTTATATATCATTTCAAACCGCAATTCCGAATTAAATAAAAATCCATAAAATCGCTCGAGTCTATCATTTCAATCCATAACGATTTTTCTCTAATCTATAGATCGTTCGGGTATGTATCATTTCAACCCATAAGGAACTTGCAGTTATAACAATATAAATACAACATCCAGTTATCCAATATCAACAATCAAACATTCATCACAATAATCATCCAAATCAATCAATAAACATCAATAGATAACTGATAATCAATAACAGGTATTCAATTGACAATTTAAATTCAATATTAAATTAAACGATGATTAAATGCAATAAAAGTCAAATTTAACTAGAATGAAAATTTAAATATACCAAACATCGATCGACAAATTTCTAATCACATTATAAATTTATTTAACTAACATAAGATAGTTTAGTAATTATGAGTGGGTCAAAACACTCACCTTCGATTTTAAATCGAATAAAAATCCAATTTAAGCCCAAAATTCAAACGGTCTCAGAATTTGTCCAAACCAGCGTCAAAATTTTAATACGATCCTAGCAGAGAAAACTGCGTGTGAAACGGACCTCGTATGTGAAAGTTATGACCATTAGAAGTCTAAACGATTTAAATAAAAATAAATAAAATACAAAACACGTCACCAGCTCGATCCCTCTAAGCAAAACCCTAGCTTGCTAAAAAAACGTGACCCGATGCCCATAGAGCCGCCACAAAGATTGACGAATGCAGCAGCAACACCCCTCATCGCCTCGATCGACCAACGTTACCACCTTCACCTCGACGAGCTGCACCTCCTTACGCCGCGCGACACCCAACAGGACCCCAAAACACTCCGCCATCGATCGACATTCCAGGCCAAACACGGCGACGTCGAGCACCTCCAGACCAACTTAGCCGTACCGATCGACTTCCTACACCCTCCTCTACACTTTGCCACCACCAGGTCGTCGTATAATCAACGATCCACCGCACAATCCAACAACCACAAACGAAAGGCCAAAACTAAATCATCAAATTCTGGCCACACAGAAATCCCAATGGAAAAACAGACTGTAGATTTGGCTTGTGCTCGTCGAGAGCTTCGAATCGATATATAATTCGATATAGTTTGAGGAGTTTAAATTTTGGAATTGAATTTGAAATTGAATCGAGGGTTTGGAATTTTGGATATGTACTGCCATTGGAAAGGAAGAGATAAACAGGAGATGTACATATAGAATAATGGAATAAGAAATAGCTAGGGTTTATAACAGGCTATTTATAGGTAGACCAGAAATATAAATGAATAGACAAGATTGATTTGAAAGTTGAATAATAAACGACCCGGAAAGCCCGTTCCGTTCCCGAAACGAAAATGGGGCATCCCATATATCGAAATAGATGTTTTCAATAATTTTAAATCCAATGGAATAGGTTTCAAGTCCTAATTCCATCGTATGAAGAAGTTGCTTTAAAATAAGCTTATTTCAAATTGATTTCAATTGAATTTAATTAAATTGATTTCTACGCCTTTCGAGTCCTTACGATCAAACGACAAGTCCGATTGCTACGAAACTTGAAACCTTACAATAATCCATAGTTACGGATCCGATGAAACTGGTTTCGTCGAAATCCAAGATAGTGGCCAAAATGGCTATTTTTACCTTAATTAAATAAATTAATATTAAATTAATTAATTCACTTTTTAATTCAATATTTATAAACAAACAAATTTTCATCACTTTTGATTTCTTAGACATCTATAATAGTTTAAAAATTTTTACATATTAATTCAATGCCAATTATTTACTAATTACCGTGCTCAATTTCAACTATAATTAAATCCAATTAATTATAATTTAATTCCAATAAATTGATTAAATTTGATTTCAATCCTTTTTATTCAATCAATTATTACTTTATTAACGTAGTTAACATTGGTTTATATTTCATTACATTAATATCCTCTAATTTTCAGCTTTTATTTGTATTAACTACTATATTTCAGTTATATTGAATTTTGTCAATTTCACACATTAATTAAAATTTAAAATCCCAAATTGATTTACTTATCTTGATTTCACTATTTTATTAAATCAATTATTACCTTATGAATAAAATTAACATTTCTATTCATTTTATTACATTCATAATTTACAGTTATTGCCTTAACTCACATTGATGTAACATTTAATTTCATTTAATTATAATCGATTTCCAATTTAATTTAACAGACTAAATAAATAGGTAACATATAATAGCTTGCCACCATTAACTTTTAGTCGCAATAATAAGTTTATTATTTACAACCAATTGTTATAATTACTTACTTAAAACTGATTTTATTCAATTACCATTAATTATATATTATTTCATTAATTAATTCAATATTTACATTTGTTTTCCTATATTCGCTTTATAACCAAGTATAACCTTTTAAATCATTCAATTGATTGGAATTTCATTCGAATTGTTAATAATTAACTTAGATTAATATTGTTACAATTCATTTTAGTTATTATTTCATTAGTATATCATAAATTTATATTTCTCCCAATATTAAATTAACAATTTTTAATTATCGAAAATCACGGGCCGTTACACTCTCCCCCACTCAAAACTTTTCGTCCTCGAAAAGGAAAAAGAAGGGAAAAGAAGGAATTAAGAAATCAATATATATTATTCAAAATATTAAATTTATAAGCAATTCATTTACATAATTATATAATTAAAATAAAATATATTAATTTATAACAATTAAATCCTTTATATTCAAATTAGTAAAAGTTTGAAAACATTACACAGAATTTTCTAAGTCTAAAATTCACGGAAAATTTCGGCAAAGTCTCCTTTGTACGGAAAGGTCTGGGAGAAATAATAATATCAATAAAAAAATATATATCAAATAATTTTCAAAATAATATATCCCAAACCACAGGAAAACAATATAATATCGCTAGAAAACCGTAATCTGAGAACGTACCTATTTGTCGGGCAAATAATGCTTAATTTATGAAACCAAAAGCAGTAGCAATTGCTTCCATAAACCTGTATTTCACTTATATAACCCAAAAGAGTTAATAATTATGTAAAAGTGAAATATTTAAGTTGTTCCAACTAATAACAACAAAACAACACAGCATACAATAGTCTATTACAAACAAACAATACAACCATCATATCATCACATGAAATCAAAGAAATCAAACATACATCCAAAGCAACCAACCAATGGTTTGTTCGGGACCAGAACTTATAATCATATAAAAATTATAAATAAACCATGAAGTAAACCATACACTCAACCGTCGTAGATAAAACTTTATAGATTATTTATACATCTTTATACAAAATAGAAGTATCCTTTCCCAACCAATCCATAAGTCAAACAAAAATAATAATTTAACACATTTTTAAGTTTACTCTATTTATCTTTTCACATCCTTTATTGTTCATAATTTCTTATTCTTCATTTTTTTTCTCATACAATGATTTTTCTTTAATTCTCCTTCATTACTTAGTAAGGCTTATTTCTTTAATTTACATTCTTTACATACATAAGTTATATCCATTTCAATTATTTGGTCACAAATGAAATCATTATTGAAGTATAGTATACATTTTATTTCAGTTTACTTCACATTACTATTTAGTTTGATGTACCTCTTCTTCTTTTTTTCATTTCATCATTTACTTTTATTTTCTCATCCATATAATGTTTATTTTTCATTAATTTACATTCATTATTACTTACAAAAGTTTATTTCTCCTTTATTTATACAATGCCATTTTCTTTCATTTTCTTACTTCACATTCGTTGCTTAAGTAAGTTATTCTTATTTTAATTATTGGATTATACATTATTAGGTAAGTTTCTTAAAAATTTAGTTCACCATTAATAGATTATTTCTTTCTCACATTCATCCTTACATATTTAAAGTATTACTGAATATCAATTCCATTTCTAAATCATTTCAATGTTTTCTAAAGTTATAATCATTCAATTTATATAGTACTCATTTTAATTATAAATTGCTTCAATATTAATTCAAGTTTATAATTATTTACTTACAGTATTCACCTTTACCATCAAATCTGATGATAAATAGCTTAAAATGATAACCTAAGTTTATATAATTTTCTTACATTATTCACTTTATTACATTTAATTAGTAGCATTTCAAACTATAAACTTCAGTTTATAATAATTTATAGAGAGTTCTTATTTATAAAAGTAAGTCTATTGAACACTTTCATTTCTGAAGTTTTACTTGTATAATATTCTATCACATATCCTATTTAACATTACAACTTTTAATATTTTGGTAAGTTATATATATATATATCTGTGTGTGTGTGTGTGTGTCTTTTAGAATGCAATAAAAGGTTAAACAAGTTTTCATATTTATTTTAAATCAAAATGTTTAATAGTTACATTTCCTTATTTTCATTTCCATTTTATTTACAGTTTACAAATTTTCATTTTCTTATTTATAGTTTTAGAAGTTTCCAATTTTTAATATAGTCAAGATTCCATTCATTACAATAATTTCAATTTCTAATTTACAGAAACTTAAGAACTAAACAACCGGGTTTCATTTCAATTATTTTAAAATAATATATAATCATATCTTTTATATATAAAAAAATCATATTTGGAATTTAAAAATCAAGATTAATTTATCAAAAAAATTATGCCATAAAATTACTACAACGGTCTTCCCACTTTGAAACTCGAAAATGAACGTCGATGATGCGTGCACTCATCACCGAAATTATTTTCCAGCGACTAAGAGGGGAGTACAAACTTATTTCCTTCAAAACTTACTTTAAAACATTTCTTTCAAATCATCTTGAAATAATTTTATCAGAAAATACTTCTAAATACTACTAATATTATATTCCAAACCCCTTTTGAAAGGAATTGTCAAAATCCTAGAACTTAAGTCTAAAGTTTCCACTTTATATTTATTTTATTTGTAAATCTTATTTTTAAATCAGTATTTATAAAATTTCACTACCAAACAAACAGATATATACCAACCAACTATATCATTTATAAAATTTATTATTTTGTATACAAAATATATAATAGGCAAAATTATTTCATTTACCAATATTTCAAAACAAATATTATGTCGGTCTGCCCTATATAGTGTTTAGAAATCCCTATCGATGTCATATCATCCTATGCACCAACCAGAATTTATAAATACAAAATGGAACAAATTAACACAATACAAAACCTTTATAACACTAACAAATACACTCTCCCGTATATATACACTCAGCGACTCATTCTAGGGTATTACTACCCTAATTGATATGAGTCAGACCCCACAAAGCTAAGGTTATCGCTAA
Organism: Allium fistulosum; assembly: GCA_030737815.1. Taxonomy (NCBI): domain Eukaryota; kingdom Viridiplantae; phylum Streptophyta; class Magnoliopsida; order Asparagales; family Amaryllidaceae; genus Allium; species Allium fistulosum. The sequence goes on from CM060903.1 coordinate 909,911,585, forward strand.
ACCAAAGCTTTGATACCAACTGTAACGACCTGCCTTTTTGGACATTTTAAGCAGACACACACGTGAAACTCAAACCATTCAAAAGGGCAGATGTTATGGGGTAAATAAGAAAAAGCAGAGAAAGAAAGAAAAACAAATACAGAATCTCGTAGTAGAATGGGAAAATATAATAATCAAATAAACAGTTCATGAAGCTGTTTTATAAATACATTTGATTATTCTTTACAAAAAAAATCAAAGTTACATAAACAGGAATAAATAAATAAATAAATGCAGCGGAACAACATGATGTAGTGGAATAACTATAAAAGATAATAGTAGTGCAAAATCTTCGTCTTCATCCTCCAGAAAGCACTCTTCGATAACTGAAAAGCTCAGACTGACCCGAGCGAATTGAAAAGACAAAACACTCGACTTAGAACTAAAAGATCTTATGTAAGTTAAATCAATAGTAAATAAATATGAGTGTAACGGTGTCAGAGATGTTTACGGGGTTTGACATATCTTATCCAGTGTCTAACGTGAGTGCGATAACTTAAGAGATGTTCGGGATTCCCATCTCCTAGGGATCCGTTAAACTATCTACTATGTAGTACAATACGCTACTATAATAGTGTCTACAGTAAAGTAAAGTATTAAAATAGCATTAAGGCATTACCCATATCCCCCTTAATACATTTTTATATATTCCCGTAGTCTATACAATGTCGTAAGCTCCACCAAACCGGTGGTTTACCCAGAGGACACCCCATAGGTATGATACAAAAACAAACTCATAGAAGGCGCTCTAGGGCATGTGAACATGGCACTCGAGGCAATGCCAAGGTAGATTTACCAATTGCAGAACTGGGCTGGTGGTAACGCATAGCAGCTACTACCGCCCATCTTGGAATACACTCCCATAATAAAAATCAAGGGTTGGCCACCAAATCATCACAAAGTCATAATATGGTATCGAAGAAGCATGCCCGATCGGAGGAATGACCTCACTTGGCCCAAGTGTAGCTTCTGTTTTAGTCACATCTAAGATGACTCATAGGAGTCAGGGTCACGTCATACCTTATACAGAAATCGTTCGCCAAACCAACCTACTTCATTTCTGGAATCTCCATCTTGTACACAGTTGTTAAAGTGGTTTTCGGTATTGGAAGAGAGTATGACAATATCTGATCCCGGTCTCTTTAACAACCAAACGCTTATTTCACACCGTATGGTTCTTTTACATTCAAAAATCAATTTACAATTGATATCCAAATATCATGTTCTCAAACCATATCATTTTCAAATCATATTCACTTTCAAAAATCACATTCACTTCCAAAATCATATTTAATCAAATATGTCATTTCACAAAAAGGTATCAATTCCAAATTCCAGCTTAAGTTGTATCATCATCAAGGATTTAAATATAAATACTTCAACTTTACCCAGTTTACAATTTTAGAAAATAGTTTAGATAGCCATAAGTACTTTTAATAGTTTGAAAATAATTTAAAATGGATTAAAAATAGTTTGAAATAGTAAAATAGTTTAAATAAATTTAAATTTGATTTATTAAATTTCAAATTGATTTAAATAGATTAGATATAGATTTAATTAGGTTTAAAATGGTTAAATAGATTAATTATAGATTAAATAGGTTTAAATTATAGAAAGTAGATTTTAAATCGATTAAGTAAATTTAAATTAGGTTAAATGGATTTAAATTATATTAAATAAACTTAAAATAGATTAATTAAACTTAATTAATTTAAAATAGGTTAAATTGGATTAAACAGGTTGTGATAGATTTATGTAAATTAAAAATAGTTTTAAATTGATTAAAATAGTTAATTTTATTAAAATAGTTTAAATTAGTTTAAATAGATTTCAAAGTCATATTCAAACATTTTCAATGACTCAATTCCAATAAATTCATTTATATTTGACACTTCAACTTTGAAATTCCAATTTTTAAATCCTTTGAACAATTTATTAAATTAATTCCAATTTCAGCATTAACACTTGGATTATCGAAAATAATTCAGTTTATATACATCAACTTCTATTTCAAAATGCCAGTTAACTGAATTCAAAATTTCCAAGATTTAAAATCCCTAAATTTAACCAATCCGGTGTCCGTATATAATTTTCTACCCTAGGGTCAAGTAGTACGGATATTTATTATTTCAATCTACAATTTACAATTTTACGGTTATATATCATTTCAAACCGCAATCCTAAATTAAATAAAAATCCATAAAATCGCTCGAGTCTACCATTTCAACCCATAACGATTTTTCCCTAATCTATAGATCATTTCGGTATGTATCATTTCAACCCACAGGGAACTTGCAGTTATAACAATATAAATACAACATCCAGTCATCCAATATCAACAATCAAACATTCATTACAATTATCATTCAAATCAATCAATAAACATCAATAGATAACTAATAATCAATAACAAGTATTGAATTGACAATTTAAATTCAATATTAAATTTAGACGATGATTAAATGCAATAAAAGTCAAATTTAACTAGAATGACAATTTAAATATACCAAACATCGATCAACAAATTTCTAATCACATCATAAATTTATTTAACTAACATAAGATAGTTTAGTAATTGTGAGTGGGTCAAAACACTCACCTTTGATTTTAAATCGAATAAAAATCCAAGTTAAGCCCAAAATTCAAACGTTCTCAAAATTCATCCAAACTAGCATCAAAATGTCCAAAATTTCAGTACGATCCTAGCGGAGAAAACCGCGTGTGAAATGGACCTCGTATGAGAAAGTTGTAACCATTAGAAGTTTAAATGATTTAAATTAAAAATAAATAAAAATAAATAAAATACAGAACACGTCACCAACTCGATCCCTCTCAGCAAAACCCTAGCTTGCTAAAAAACACGACCCGATGCCCATACAGCCGCCACAAAGATTGACGAACGCACGCAGCAACATCCCTCATCGCCTCGATCGACCAACGTCACCACCTTCACCTCGACGAGTCGCACCTCCTAACGCGCACGACACCCCACCGGATCCCCAAACACTCCGCCGCCGATCAACATTCCAGGCCAAACACGGTGACATCGAGCACTTCCATACCAACTTAGCCGTATCGATCAACTTCCTACACCCTGAAATGACCCTCCTATTTCTACCTTAATTTCATAGGGATTTTTTTTTCCATAGATATAATATGTGTACATGCATATACACATTTAATTTATATGTATTTGAATGTCCACATATATTCATTTGCACTTTTAAGTTTGATTTAAATTTCCTTTGAATTATCAGAGTCATTTTCTTTCAAACAATTCAAACTAGGATTCAAACTCATTACCAATATAAATATATCAGTGTATTTCTAATAATATACACATACATATGAAGATGTATGTGTTCCTCTTGTTTAAATTCAGAGTATATACTTTATTTTTATTTGTTATACAAGAGCATTCTGTTTGATTTAGATTTTAGCAATTCTGCCTAAAGTTAATTACTATATACTTTTGAATATTTGTAATAAGTCAGTAAATCCTATGCGTATTTAATTTATATGATCTTGCTCATTCTATTTGATAGTTTTTAATATCAATTTACCTTGACAGTTAAATCTCAAGATTCTTGATATTTTTATTTCAGATCATGGATCAAAGGTATTGATATTTGGCTAAGGCCAGAAATGATATATTCACTTATCATTTTCCACTTATGTATTTTCTAAAAACTTTCTTATTTAAGATTCAATCTATGTGACTTGTTTGCCTTAATCTTAGCCCACATGACACATAGTGAGTTGTGTATTTGCATAAGATTTGCTATGTCAAGAATTTGAACTTACAAACATTCATAAGAATAATTCCAGGTATGTTTGTGCAAACCTGTCCAGATTGCATATATGTTATGACTTTGAAAAAATTGGTTATGGTAAAACAATGACTTAAGGATTTTGAAAGGCATTTTTACTAACAAAACACAACCAGACATAATCAACCAAAACTTCACTCATTTGAAGCTGGTTAACTCATGTGCCTTGTGTCATGCCAGGTACCTGATCATGGCAATTGAAATGCCAGTCATTTGCATCATACCTGTAGCCTTCCTATACAATTACTTTTCTCAAAACAATTTAGGAAGTAGACTTGAACCATTTGTAGACATATTTCAGGGGAAAAACCATTAGATACTTAAAGGTATACTCCAAAACTCAGTGTTTTAAAATGACTCAAGGTTGTCTAATACATAATATAATTTATGCTAAGCAATTGCTCACATACCTATATATTTCTTTACCAGGTTTTCATGGCTAACACTTGAGCATATTTTACTTGTTCATGTTCCAGACACTACTTCAAAAACAAATCAAACCTTAACACACGACAATTTCGACAGAACAACTAATTTAATCTAACACTTAACCATAGAATATTCATTACATGACTGGAAATCTTAGAAACATAATTTTTCCTGAATACATGCAGATATAATCATTTTAAGCTCTTATTGAAACTAGCTAGCATGTTCATTCACTCCTCCACAATAGCCATAACTTCATTTTCTACTTAGTGCCTGCATTCCCTGAAAGAGCATGAGTGGCTGCCTCATTTTTAAAATGAGATACCCCCATATGCCATGAGCAAACAAGGTTCAGATCTAAGATCTGGTATGAACAATATCAAAATATTCAAAACATTAAGCTCTGGGTGATGATCCTTAATACTTATTTTGTATGCATGTAATTTCTTAATCCACTGCTTTATTATGTTACATACACTTTGATACAAGAATGATATCTTTATCTATCATTTATTCACACAAATTTATTTATTCAATCATGAATATCAATCTACAGTGTGTATATTCAATGGAATAACCAGGGTTCCATTCCACCCAACCTAGGAAATACTCATTTTCCTATTTTTTTTCATTTACAGGCTGTTTTCATTAATTTAAATCCCTAGCCTCATCTGCTAGTAAGGAATCACAGGGACACATTGCAATGAACTAATTCACATCATTGCACAAAGATCTTAGGGCTTAAACAAACCATGTGCCAACTTGCATACTTCAAATATGACAAGCATCCCAGCAGCCTTCTTGGCTCATAACCCTAGTATATTTACTAGTAGTGTTGGTTAAAATCCTATCATCAGATAGCTATGTGGACATGTCACAGTGTATAAAAAAAAACACCTCCCTATATCTTACAAGTAAACTGTTCAAAACAAACAGATAATCATTTCATAAATATTGCTATAAGATGTCTTAACTTCAAATCATACAAAAGAACAACTACAACTGAGTGTGGAGCCATGGCATGCTATGTTATTATGATTTACAAGTAACTGTGATTGAACTAGATTCAAGATCTAGCTGAATCACAATTTTTATCTTGTGAATTTTGTTATTTCATGAGGGAATCAGCACACAGAAATTTCTATTGCATTCCTTACTCTTTCTTTTCTTAAGCCTCAGCACTTATATAAAATATAATGCAGCTCATAATATTTTTTTTTAAGAATAATTTCCTGCCATAGATCCCCATCAGTAGTGAGTATTCCTTCCTTGATTTTAAGGTATTGTTGCCTTAGTTTTTTTTTTCAAAATGTAGTAAATAGTAGTATGCACATCCATAGCAACCATTCAAACAGATCAAAGGAATTCATCCAAAGAGCATCCATAATAAACATTATATCAGCTCAAGAAAATAAAATCCATTCAACAACATTAATATAACAGTGATTAACAAAAAATCAGAAAATATCAATAGCAACATAAGAACTTGGCTGCCTCATATCAGGTCTTAATGCCATGAATCTAGTGAGATTACTCACCTAAATATTTCTTCTTATTGATCCAGAAAATCCCTGAGTATATTTTCTCTTCCTTTAAAATGTTTTCTTCCTTTCCTATTATAAGTAGCTCGGGTAAAACAATTTCTCTGGCCATAACTACTTATTTATAAGCATATTTTTACTAGGGTTTTTCTCAAGACAAAATTCCATTTCTGTCCTGGCTGGCATCATGTATAGTTTGCATTTTCTCATTTTTATCCCTAATTACCCCCGGCCATATTAACCAATTAAAGGCTGCATTTTCTTTTCTTTACTTTTTCAGAAAATGGCCACTCACTCAAGTCATGTTAAAAGTGTGTGACTATATTTATTCATTTGCTCATTTTTGGAAATCCCCCTTCTTTCTATTTCTGCCTATACATAACATACATACCTGTTTTATGTTTTTACATATTTAATGTTACTCTTTTGCTTAGCTTTGACATTTTTCTGCTCACAGAATATACATGTGTAAAAATATTTATTTATTTAATCTCCCCTTGTTTCACAGAAAATACATTTAAGCATATACTTCATTTTTAACTTATGCTTAAATTACAATCCAATGCTTTAAATAAGGAATTTACTTTCTTATATATATATATATATATTTTTCAGAAAATTTTAAATCTCTTCCTTGTGCTATTTCCAGTGTACATGTGCACACATATCTCTGCACATCATTTAATTTAAAATTCCATCAATATTTGATCCAAATATTTTTAAACTGAATCATTTTATTAAAAATCATTTTCCTTAAAATTTTGGGGCATTACATTCACCCCTCCTTTTAGGAATTGTGTCCTCACAATTTTTCTAGTATTTGTAACAAGCATTCACTGACCTTAAGAAAATCTATCAAGCATATGCATAAACAAACATATTCAATCATATCAACCATGCATAACAAATTTTTCCAGAAAAAGAGAAAAATTACCTTTTAATTTGCAAAAAGCTTAGGATAATCCATCCTAATCTTATCCTCTAACTACCATGTGCAGTCATTAGGATCACTACTCCACTGGACCTTTACTAGTTTCAAAGTTTTGCTCCTTAATTTCTTTTCTTCTTTGGCTATAATCCCCACTGGCTCTTTTTCATAGACCAAGTTAGGATTTATTTGAATTTTGGTAGGCTTTTCCAAAATGTCTTCTTTATCATGTACCCATCTTCTAAGTTGGGACACATGAAAAACATTATGCATTGCTTTCATTTCCTTTGGTAATTCTAATTTGTAAGCCAATGAACCAATTCTTTCCAGAATTTTATAGGGTCCAACATACCTTGGTGTGAGCTTACCTTGCTTGCCAAATCTCAAGACTTTCTTCATAGGTGAAATCTTGATGAAAACAAAGTCTCCCACTTCATATTCCACCTGTTTTCTCTTCCTGTCTGCAAATTTCTTTTTCCTATCTTGAGCTGCTGCTATTCTTTTTCTTATTAACCCAATTTTCTCTGTAGTTTCTTTAACATATTCAGGTCCTAGAACAGCCCTTTCTCCAGTCTCTACCCAGCATATAGGTGATTAACATGGCTTGCCATATAAGGCTTCAAATGGTGCCATCCCTATGGTGCTTTGGTAACTGTTATTGTATGTGAATTCAGCTAAATGGAGGTGGTCTTCCCAGTTGCCTCCAAAGTCCAGTGTACATGCTCTCAACAAATCCTCTAAGACTTTGTTCACCACCTCAGTTTGACCATCTGATTGTGGATGGTAGGCAGTGCTTAAGCACAATTCACTCCCCATGGCCTCTTGAAAATTTTTCCAAAACCTTGAGGTGAAGATGGTATCCCTATCACTCACAATGGTTTTGGGTATGCCATGCAACCTTACTACCTCTTTCATGAATATTTGAGCCAATTTTGGAGCATTTCTTTCTGTTTTAACTGGGATAAAATGTGCTACCTTAGTTAGCCTATCCACTATTACCCATATACTTGTGTTTCCCTTCTTAGATCTAGGCAGACCATCTATGAAATCCATAGATATATCCTCCCACTTCCACTGTGGTATACTAAGGGGTTGCAATAGTCCTGATGGCCTTTGTGTCTCTGCCTTGACTTGTTGGCAAGTCATGCACCTTGCAACATGTCTGGCCACATCTGACTTCATCCCCTTCCACCAAAGATTTCTTTTCAAATTTTGATACATCTTGGTGCTACCTGGGTGTATGGAGTACTTACTCCTATGGTATTCATTTAATATTTCCTCCTTTAATTTTATATTTTCTGGAACACATATCCTATTTTTGTTCCTTAAATAACCATTTTTATCAACTTGATAATTTATTACTTCCTCCCCTTTTGATATGAGCATTTTCTTTTCCACCATGTTTAGGTCTTGTTCCTGCATTTTCCCAACCTTAAGAAGTAAATCTGATTGCAGAGATATCATACTTAATTTCCCTTTACCTTCATCTTCTTCAATGGGCATCATTTGTACCTCACTGTTTTCCTCAATTTCCAAATCAGTAAGTATAGACAAATCCTTAAACTCTTCCATCATCAACATGGCTACTTTGGCATGTTGTCTACTCAAGGCATCTGCAACTTTATTTGCCTTGCCTGGTGTATACAGTATATCTAGATCATAGGCAGCTAGGAACTCTACCCATCTATGTTGCCTCATGTTCAAATCTTTTTGTGAGAATAAATATTTCAATGCCTTATGATCAGTGTACAAAATGAATTTGGCACCTAACAAATAATGTCTCCAAAGTTTCAAAGCATACACAACTGCTGCTAGTTCAAGATCATGGGTTGCATATCTTGTTTCATGTGGCTTTAATTGCCTAGATGCATAGGCTACCACCTGGTCTTGCTGCATCAACACAGCCCCTAACCCAGAGCCACTTGCATCAGTGTACACAACTAAATTTTCATTTCCTTCTAGCACTCTCAATACTGGTGCATTAATTAGAGCTTCTTTTATTTTGATAAAAGCTTGCTCATATTTTTCTGTCCATACAAAAGCTTGGTTCTTTCTAGTTAAATTGGTAAGTGGTGATGATATTTTTGAGAAATCTTTTATAAATCTCCTATAATATCCTGCCATCCCCATAAATGATCTAATCTCACTGATGGTACTAGGCCTTTTCCATGCTTGGATTGCCACTACCTTATTGGGGTTTACTGATATTCCTTTGGCAGAGATAACATGCCCAAGAAAATGTACTTCTTCTTTCCAAAATGCACATTTTAAAATTTTTGCCTTTAAATCATTTTCCCTTAATCTTGAAAAAACTAAATGCAAATGATTTTTATGCTCTTTCACTGTCTTGGAATAAATCAAAATGTCATCAATAAAAATTAGTACAAACTTGTCTAAATAATCTCTAAATATTCTATTCATTAAATCAACAAAATATGAAGGAGCATTTGTCAAACCAAATGGCATAACCATAAATTCATATAAGCCATATCTTGTGTTAAATGCAGTATACTTAACACTTGAGTCTTCAACCTTCATTTGATGGAATCCTGAGGCTAAGTCTAATCTAGAAAATATTTTAGCTTCACTGAGTTGGTCAAAGAGATCATCTATTCTAGGCAATGGGTATTTCTTCTTGATGGTTACTTTATTTAGTTCTCTGTAATCTATGCACATTCTTAAAGTACCATCATGTTTTCTTACAAACACTACTGGAGAACCCCAGCAGGAATTGCTTGGCCTTATAAATCCCTTGCCTTCTAATTCTTCCAACTGATTTTTCAATTCTTTCAGTTCACTTGGCCCCATTCTATAAGGTTTCTTGATTATTGGACTTGCTCCTGGAATGAGATTAATTTGGAACTCAACTGGTCTGTGGTGTGGAACACCCTTAACTTCCCCAAACACATCCAAGTATTCATTAACTATGGGAATTTCTTCAATGGTTAGTTCACTGAGATCTTTTTCTAAGTCAACTAAATGATATAATTTCCCTTCCTTAGCTACTTCACATAGAACCGTGATCCTCTGGCCTCTAGAATTTTGCAATGATATGGTGGATGAGTCTAAATTAATTATGGCTTTAAATTGCCTTAACCAATCTACCCCCAATATAACTCCTATATTTGGGTAATTTAAAACATATAAATTGGAAATAAAAATATTTCCTCCTATGTTTAACTCCACATCCACACAATTCATGTTCAAAACACTAGAACTCCCTAGGGGACTTTGTACAAGCAATGGGGTTTCAACTAATATGCAGTTTAATTTTAACACTTTAACTATTTCATAAGAAATCAAAGAGTGTGTTGCTCCAGTATCATATACTACTGGTATGGGTATGGCACAAATGAGTAATGTACCTTCCACTTGGCCATGATTTTCAGCATCAATTTTCACTGCAGATTTGCCTTTACCTTCCAAAGTTGCCAATTTCCCTTGCTGTTTATTCTCAGGACAGTTCCTCTTCATATGCCCCTCTTTCCCACATAGGTAGCATTTGAAGGCTCCTCCTTTTAACTCCGGGCACCTTGGTTTGATGTGTCCTTCTTTACCACAATGATGGCAAACCAATTTCTTCTTAGCATCATTGGCTTTTGTGTCTTTGCCCTTCCTGTTGTCTGCCTCCTCCTTCTTTCTATCATAAGGGTGATATCTTCCCTTATCCTTCTTGTTGTTGCTCTTAAAATTCCTATATTTCTCTCTTTCCTTGTCATGTTGTTCCAGTTTCAATGCCAGATCAATTACTTGGTCAAAAGTTCTATCTGCATATGGTAGCATAGCTCTGCTAAGTCCTGGGTTCAAACCATTTATATACCTATCATTTTTGGATGCTTCATCTGCCACTAGCATTGCTCCATAATTAGATAGCCCCTCAAACTTTTGAGTGTATTCAGTGACATTCAAAGTTCCCTGCCTAAGTTTGATAAATTCTTCAAGCAAAGTGGTCTTGGCTGATGCTGGTACAAATCTTGCCTCCAACATCTCCTTGAACTGATTCCAAGTTATTTCATTTTCATTTCTTCCAGCTATGATCACCTCCCACCAGCTTAAAGCTACCCCTTTCAGTTGTCTTGAAGCTACTTGCCTCTTCCTTTGGTCATCTAACTGCATGTCATTGAAAATCCTATCAAGTGTTCTCAACCATGCTTGAATTTCCATCACATTCTCAGTTCCTTCAAAACTCCTGCCTCCCAAATTGGAATAAGTCTTCAGTAGTTTTGAAAGCTCTTCATGTGGGTTCTCAGGCCTATGCCCAATTCCATCTCTTAAAACCCTCACAAATTCTTGCATATCAAGCATTTGAGGTGCACTAGGTCCTACATTGTGATGAGATCCTCTTCCTACCATGGTCTGCTAACTAAATTCTGGGCAAATGGTATTAGTATATTATGAGTACTTCTATAATTACTATTTTCTTATCTAAATTATTTCATCCAAAACAAACAGACACAATACATTTCTATAATACTTAGCAATCAATGCAACCAAGTGCTCTGATACCAACTGAAATGACCCTCCTATTTCTACCTTAATTTCATAGGGATTTTTTTTCCATAGATATAATATGTGTACATGCATATACACATTTAATTTATATGTATTTGAATGTCCACATATATTCATTTGCACTTTTAAGTTTGATTTAAATTTCCTTTGAATTATCAGAGTCATTTTCTTTCAAACAATTCAAACCAGGATTCAAACTCATTACCAATATAACTATATCAGTGTATTTCTAATAATATACACATACATATGAAGATGTATGTGTTCCTCTTGTTTAAATTCAGAGTATATACTTTATTTTTATTTGTTATACAAGAGCATTCTGTTTGATTTGGATTTTAGCAATTCTGCCTAAAGTTAATTACTATATACTTTTGAATATTTGTAATAAGTCAGTAAATCCTATGCGTATTTAATTTATATGATCTTGCTCATTCTATTTGATAGTTTTTAATATAAATTTACCTTGACAGTTAAATCTCAAGATTCTTGAGATTTTTATTTCAGATCATGGATCAAAGGTATTGATATTTGGCTAAGGCCAGAAATGATATATTCACTTATCATTTTCCACTTATGTATTTTCTAAAAAAATTCTTATTTAAGATTCAATCTATGTGACTTGTTTGCCTTAATCTTAGCCCACATGACACATAGTGAGTTGTGTATTTGCATAAGATTTGCTATGTCAAGAATTTGAACTTACAAACATTCATAAGAATAATTCCAGGTATGTTTGTGCAAACCTGTCCAGATTGCATATCTGTTATGACTTTGAAAAAATTGGTTATGGTAAAACAATGACTTAAGGATTTTGAAAGGCATTTTTACTAACAAAACACAACCAGACATAATCAACCAAAACTTCACTCATTTGAAGCTGGTTAACTCATGTGCCTTGTGTCATGCCAAGTACCTGATCATGGCAATTGAAATGCCAGTCATTTGCATCATACCTGTAGCCTTCCCATACAATTACTTTTCTCAAAACAATTTAGGAAGTAGACTTGAACCATTTGTAGACATATTTCAGGGGAAAAACCATTAGATACTTAAAGGTATACTCCAAAACTCAGTGTTTTAAAATGACTCAAGGTTGTCTAATACATAATATAATTTATGCTAAGCAATTGCTCACATACCTATATATTTCTTTACCAGGTTTTCATGGCTAACACTTGAGCATATTTTACTTGTTCATGTTCCAGACACTACTTCAAAAACAAATCAAACCTTAACACACGACAATTTCGACAGAACAACTAATTTAATCTAACACTTTACAGAACATAAGAGCAGCTTGATCACTAACCATAGAATATTCATTACATGACTGGAAATCTTAGAAACATAATTTTTCCTGAATACATGCAGATATAATCATTTTAAGCTCTTATTGAAACTAGCTAGCATGTTCATTCACTCCTCCATAATAGCCATAACTTCATTTTCTACTTAGTGCCTGCATTCCCTGAAAGAGCATGAGTGGCTGCCTCATTTTTAAAATGAGACACCCCCATATGCCATGAGCAAACAAGGGTCAGATCTAAGATCTGGTATGAGCAATATCAAAATATTCAAAACATTAAGCTCTGGGTGATGAGCCTTAATACTTATTTTGTATGCATGTAATTTCTTTAATCCACTGCTTTATTATGTTACATACACTTTGATACAAGAATGATATCTTTATCTATCATTTATTCACACAAATTTATTTATTCAATCATGAATATCAATCTACAGTGTGTATATTCAATGGAATAACCAGGGTTCCATTCCACCCAACCTAGGAAATACTCATTTTCCTATTTTTTTTCATTTACAGGCTGTTTTCATTAATTTAAATCCCTAGCCTCATCTGATAGTAAGGAATCACAGGGACACATTGCAATGAACTAATTCACATCATTGCACAAAGATCTCAGGGCTTAAACAAACCATGTGCCAACTTGCATACTTCAAATATGACAAGCATCCCAGCAGCCTTCTTGGCTCATAACCCTAGTATATTTACTAGTAGTGTTGGTTAAAATCCTATCATCAGATAGCTATGTGGACATGTCACAGTGTATAAAAAAAAACACCTCCCTATATCTTACAAGTAAACTGTTCAAAACAAACAGATAATCATTTCATAAATATTGCTATAAGATGTCTTAACTTCAAATCATACAAAAGAACAACTACAACTGAGTGTGGAGCCATGGCATGCTATGTTATTATGATTTACAAGTAACTGTGATTGAACTAGATTCAAGATCTAGCTGAATCACAATTTTTATCTTGTGAATTTTGTTATTTCATGAGGGAATCAGCACACAGAAATTTCTATTGCGTTCCTTACTCTTTCTTTTCTTAAGCCTCAGCACTTATATAAAATATAATGCAGCTCATAATATATATATTTTTTATAAGAATAATTTCCTGCCATAGATCCCCATCAGTAGTGAGTATTCCTTCCTTGATTTTAAGGTATTGTTGCCTTAGTTTTTTTTTCAAAATGTAGTAAATAGTAGTATGCACATCCATAGCAACCATTCAAACAGATCAAAGGAATTCATCCAAAGAGCATCCATAATAAACATTATATCAGCTCAAGAAAATAAAATCCATTCAACAACATTAATATAACAGTGATTAACAAAAAATCAGAAAATATCAATAGCAACATAAGAACTTGGCTGCCTCATATCAGGTCTTAATGCCATGAATCTAGTGAGATTACTCACCTAAATATTTCTTCTTATTGATCCAGAAAATCCCTGAGTATATTTTCTCTTCCTTTCCTATTATAAGTAGCTCGGGTAAAACAATTTCTCTGGCCATAACTACTTATTTATAAGCATATTTTTACTAGGGTTTTTCTCAAGACAAAATTCCATTTCTGTCTTGGCTGGCATCATGCATAGTTTGCATTTTCTCATTTTTATCCCTAATTACCCCCGGCCATATTAACCAATTAAAGGCTGCATTTTCTTTTCTTTACTTTTTCAGAAAATGGCCACTCACTCAAGTCATGTTAAAAGTGTGTGACTATATTTTTCATTTGCTCATTTTTGGAAATCCCCCTTCTTTCTATTTCTGCCTATACATAACATACATACCTGTTTTATGCTTTATACCTATTTAATGTTACTCTTTTGCTTAGCTTTGACATTTTTCTGCTCACAGAATATACATGTGTAAAAATATTTATTTATTTAATCTCCCCTTGTTTCACAGAAAATACATTTAAGCATATACTTCATTTTTAACTTATGCTTAAATTACAATCCAATGCTTTAAATAAGGAATTTACTTTCTTATATATATATATATATTTCAGAAATTTTTAAATCTCTTCCTTGTGCTATTTCCAGTGTACATGTGCACACATATCTCTGCACATCATTTAATTTAAAATTCCATCAATATTTGATCCAAATATTTTTAAACTGAATCATTTTATTAAAAATCATTTTCCTCAAAATTTTGGGGCATTACACCTCCTCTACACTCTGCCGCCACCCGATCGTCGTATAATCGACGATCCACCGCACAATCCAATGACCACAAACGAACAGTTGAAACTAAATCATCAAATTCTGGCCACACAGGAATCCAAATCGAAAAACAGACTGCAGATTTGACTTGTGCTCGTCGAGAGCTTCGAATCGATATATAATTCGATATAGTTTGAGGAGTTTAAATTTTGGAATTGAAATTGAAATTGAATTGAGGGTTTGGAATTTTGGATATGTTCTGCCATTGGAAAGGAGGAGATAGACAGGAGATGTACATACAAAATAATGGAATAAGAAATAGCTAGGGTTTATAATAGGCTATTTATAGGTAGATCAGAAATATAAATGAATGGACAAGATTGATTTGAAAGTTGAAGGATAAACGACCCGGAAAGACCGTTCCGTTCCCGAAACGAAAATGGGTCATCCCATATATCGAAATACATGTTTTCGATAATTTTAAATCCAATGGAATAGGTTTCAAGTCCTAATTCCATCATATAAAGAAGTTGCTTTAAAATCAGCTTATTTCAAATTGGTTTCAATTGAATTTAATTAAATTGATTTTTACACGTTTCGAGTCCGTACGATCAAACGACAAGTCCGATTGCTACGAAACTTGAAACCTCACAATAATCCATCATTATGGATCCAATGAAACAGATTTCGTGGAAATCTGAGACAGTGGCCAAAATGGCTATTTTTACCTTAATTAAATAAATTAATATTAAATTAATTAAATCACTTTTTAATTCAATATTTATAAACTAACAAATTTTCATCACTTTTGATAACTTAGATATCTATAATAGTTTAAAACAATTTTACATATTAATTCAATGTCAATTATTTACTAATTATAGTGATCAATTTCAATTATAATTAAATCCAATTAATTATAATTTAATTCCAAATTGATTAAATTTAATTTCAATCCTTTTATTCAATCAATTATTACTCTATTAACGTAGTTAACATTGGTTTATATTTCATTACATTAATATCCTCCAATTTCCATCTTTTCTTTGTATTAACTATTATATTTCAATTATATTGAATTTTGTCAATTTCACACATTAATTAAAATTTAAAACCCCAAATTGATTTACTTATCTTGATTTCACTATTTTATTAAATCAATTATTACCTTATGAATTAAATTAACATTTCTATTCATTTTATTACATTCACAATTTACGGTTATTGTCTTAACTCAAATTAATGTAACATTTAATTTCATTTAATTATAATTGATTTCCAATTTAATTTAACTGACTAAATAAATAGGTAACATATAATAGCTTGCCACCATTAACTTTTAGTCGCAATAATAAGTTTATTATTTACAACCAAGTGTTATAATTACTTACTTAACACTGATTTTATTCAATTACCATTAATTATATATTATTTCATTAATTAATTCAATATTTACATTTGTTTTCCTATATTCGCTTTATAACCAAGTATAACCTTTTAAATCATTCAATTGATTGGAATTTCATTCGAATTGTTAATAATTAACTTAGGTTAATATCGTTATAATTCCTTTTAGTTATTATTTCATTTGTATATCACAAATTTTTATTTCTCCCTATATTAAATTAACAAATCTAATTAAATTAACAATTTTTAATTATCGAAAATCATGGGTCGTTACAAATAGACTGAAAATAATTCTAAAAACTGTAAATAAACTACTAAAAAGGTTATTCTAAAAATTGTAGTAAAACTACAACTATTAGAAACCCTATTATTTTAAATTACTTCAAAATCTAAATAATTACAATCACTCAGCTGTGGTCCTAAGCTCTTCCCTTTTGGTCTTCCCGGATCCACTTGAGGGTATTAAAATATTTTTATTAAAAAGATTCTCTCCTTTGAAAATTATTCCTTTTAGGGTCCTTCTTGAAAAGGTGAACCCAAGCGGAGAAAATCTAGAATGAGAAAAGGTGTTAGGCCTAGGGTCTTATTTATAGGGGTAGAAGTGGATCTCAGACTGTTAGCTTTGGGGATTGAATAGGATGTAACCACGTCATAGGTTGAATAGGAGCCATCGGATGGAAGCACGGAGGGACCAGATGAGCCAACAGAACGAAAATGATGTGTTAAAATCACATGTACTCGAAGAATATAATTCTTAACGTAGGTGTGTCGACATAGGGGTCGACTGCCCTTCTAGCTAGGTCGACCTAGGCAAGGGGTTGGTCGACCTCCTTATGTGTTTTTTTGTTTATTTTGTTTCTCCTCCATACTAGCTCGGATTCTGACGTTCTATATATGGAAATTGACTAGAAAATTACCACGGACACTATGGTACAACTCCCATGGATCAATTCTGATAATTTCACAAAGTTATTTTATTATTTCATTATTTCATTAATTAACTAATTAATTATTATGGGTTAAATTTCGGGTTGTTACAAGACCCTTAGTGAATGGATCTGCTATGTAGTCCTTGGTATCTACGCTTTGTATCACGACCTCTTTGTTCTCAATGAATTCTCTAATGAGGTGGCACTTTCGAAGAATATGGCATGACTTCTTGTGTGCTTTGGGCTCCTTTGCGATCTATATTACCACATTATTATCACAGAATAATTCTATTAGATTCGCAGTATCGAGAATCAGTTCGAGCTCACTCAAAAACTTGTGCTCCCAGACTACCTCTTTAGCTGCTTCATTGAGGGTGATGTACTCGACCTCCATCATCGAAGCAGCTACTATTTCTTGTTTCAAAATTTTCTAACTGACGGCCTGACCATTAAGCGTAAAGTCATAACCATACACCGATTTACTATCATCTATATAACTTTGAAAGCTAGAGTCTGTATACCTCTTTATAAGGAGGTCTCCATTCCTGTATATTAGAAATAAGTCCCGAGTATTTCTTAAATACTTCAGTATGCATTTTACAGACGGGTAGTGTTTTTCTCTAAGATTAGACTGGTATTAGTTTACGCATCCTGATGCGTATGCTACATTCGGTCTAGTACATAACTTAACATACATTATGGATCCTTTGGCCCAAGCATAGGCCATCGAGGATCCTCTTTATACGCTCTTTCTCCTTATCAGTATAAGGAGCGTCTATCTTAGAAAGAACGATTCCAGACTACGTTGGAACGTTTTCTTGCTTAGAATTCTCCATATTGAATCATTTCATATATATATAGGGATTGGGGTAATCCCAACAACCTCTTAGATCTACCACTATAAATCTTTATACATAGTATATAGGCTGCTTCTCCTAAATTTGTCATTGAGAAGTTCTTGGAATGCTAGGCTTTCATAGATTATAATAATGATGTTCATTTCCAATCAACAATAGATCATCGACATACAACACTAAAAATATGATAGCTTTGCCCTATTTCCTTCTATACATGCACACTTCTTCTGTGTTCTGATAAAAACCAAACTATTTGATTACCTCATCAAAACATTTATTCTAACTCCTTGAAGTTTGTTTAAGTCCATAAATGGACTTTTACAACTTGCAAGCCTTGCCTTCACTTCCATTGACCACAAAACCTTCGAGTTGCGACATATAGATAGTTTCTTCTAAATCACTATTTAGAAATGTCGTTTTCATGTCCATTTACCAAATTTCATAGTCATAGAATGTTACAATGGCCAGCATAATGCAAATGGACTTAAGCATGGCTACGGCCTAAAAGGTCTTGTCATAATCAACACCTTGAATTTGACAAAATTCTTACACAACTAGTTTAGATTTATAAGTCTATACTTCTCCATATGCATTTAGATTATTCTTAAAAATCTATTTGTAGCTGATGGGTTTTATCCCTTTAAGTACGTCCGACAAAGTCCATACTTTGTATTTTTATATGGAATCCATCTATGATTTCATTCCTCTAAGCCAGAGTGTAGAGTCTTTACGCTACAGTGCTTGTTGGAAAGATAGAGGAGTGTCATCATCTAAGACACGGTCCTCCTTCTCTCCATCCATGAGGAAACTGTAGTACCCCTCCGGTGCGTGAGATTCCCTACCGGTGAACTCGGTTCTAGCACTAGTTCAGCTTTAGAGTTAGCTTCTCGAATCTCATCCAAGCCTACAACTTTGTTGTTAATTTCCTTTGACAGAAATTCCTTTTCTAAAAAGACAGCGTGTGCGGAAACAATCACCTTTTGTTCCTCTTTATTGTAGAAAATGTATCCCTTAAAATTATTGGGATATCCTATAAACTTACACAAAGCTAATCTTGCCTCTAGCTTTTTAAGGCCAACGCTCCTAAGGTAGGCTAGACAACCCCACATCTTCAAGTAATTGAACTGGAGTTTCTTCCTGTGCCATATCTCATATGGCGTCTTAGGCGTAGATTTAGTGGGTACTAAGTTCAGCATACGCACTGCGGTTTCCAGTGCATATCCCCACTAGGACAGAAGAAACTTCCAGCCTTACTCATCATGGATTAAACCATATCTAATAGGGTTCGGTTCCTTTGCTTTGATACACCATTATGTTGTGGAGTATAGGGTGAAGTAACCTAAGAGATAATCCCATTACACTTTAAATACTATTAGATCTCTTGTCCAACCTACTTGCCTCCTTGATCAGATCGAAGGATTTTACTCTTTCGGTTTGTCTGATTTTCAACTTCATTCTTATATTCCTTAAATCTTTTACAGACATTGGATTTGTTCTTTATAAGATACATATATCATAGTCTCGAGAAATCATCCATAAAGATAAAGATGTAAGAACTATTATTTTTGGTTATTACAGGCATCATGCCACATACTGATAGAGTTAAGGATATGCCTTTGGGGCAATTATGTGATTTTTTTTACAAATATCTAACTTGATAACCAATCTTGTTCGTAGTAAAAAGCGTTTTCTTTTTTTATATACTGGATATAATGAGTTATATTAATTGATTAATTTAAAGGAACATTTGCCATACATCCTTAATAACTTTCATAATTCACCAAAAATCCTTTAGGTACAAAACATATAAATTTCATCCTTATTTTTAAACGCGGCCTATTTTTTTCCCAAACTACCCTTAAATATCATCCTAAAACCCTGAACCCATGCTTTTTTTATCGTTCGACATTTATTCCAATTGAAATCACATTTTCTTCAACAAAATACGAGAAATCTACAAAATCGGACAACAAAACCACCCAAATCAAGTCGAAATCTGATGTTTTCAAAATCAAACAAGGCAAAATGGGAAGATCGAAGGTGATATATCTCAATTTCAATAGTAGTCGATTTATATTACACCTTTTTCAATCGAAGTATCTTAGGGTTTTTGCAAGTGATTTAGATATTTTCGAGTTTGCCATGCATGTAATCGATCTTTTTTTGGTAATACAGAGAAAATTGAGAATGCAGACGATAAACTGCAAAACTTCCTCTAATTATTGCAATTTTTGTTAAAAATTGTTCAAAAAATGGTTTGCTCTCTTCAAATTTCAAAGCAGATGTTATTAATGTGTTTTTTACATATTCTTAAGCAATATATTCGATCAATGTCAGTATTTTCCTGCAATTTTTCATAATAATTGCAAATCTAACAGTAAATATCATACTAATGTCAATTAGTCACAAGTATTGCAGACAAATATGCAACTGTGTTGAATTTTTTTGAATATCTCTGCAACATTTATTTATAAACGAAATTAAGTAACCATTACTGACAATATCACATATGGCTGCAATAATTCACTTTAATTGCTTACTTTTCAGTAATAAAGCAGTTAAATAGAATAAACTTACTTTTATGTGTAATTTTTTGAATAGTTTAATGTCAATTATTCATAGTTATTGCAGACAGATATGCAACTATACTGAGCACTATTGAATATCTTTGCAACATTTATGTATGAAAAAAAATAAGCATTACTGACAATATCACATATGATTGCAACAATTCAGTTTAATTGCATACATTTCAGTAATAATTCTATTAAATAGAGTAATCTCATTTTTATATGCTACTTTTTGAATAATTTCATTGAAATACCAATCTATTTCGAAAAAAGTGAAGAAAAATCTGATAATATTTATAATTACAAATGCCATATTTTAAAGTTTACAATTATTCAAATTGTTGCTGAAAAATAAGCAATTAATTTTTAAAACTGCTGACATATATGCAACTACAACATATACAAGAAAAGTTTTATATAAGTTAACAGTTTTTTCAATAGTTTCATTGGATTACCAATCTATTTGGAAAAAGTGAAGAAAATTCTGGAAATATGTATGATTAGAAACAATAAAATTTCGATATCACGGTTATTCAAATAATTGCTGAAAAATAAGCAATTATTTTTTAAAACTACTAAAATATATGCAACAATTACACATACATGAAAATTTGCATATACCTTAAAATTTGCTGAACAGACTGCAATTATTTAAGATAATTGCATACATTTCTATTTTTTCTGCATATTCATTATAACTTCAAGTATTTAACATCACCTATCATATTATTAGATTGTTCATATTTATTTAAATTTTTTTAATGTACTTTAACAGAAAAACAAAAAAGAAGAAATAAAAGAAGGAAAAAAAGTAATTCTAGAAACATCACTTGTTCCTATTGAACAACAATCAGGATCAAATATTCTACAGAAAAAAAGAAAAACAATCAGTAAAGAGAAAATTACTTCAAGGGAAGACAACTACAAAAATAATTCAAGGCCTTTCGTTGATGTCCTTAGCAGGATTAAGAAGGAAGAATTGCTGACAGTATCACATACAATATATCTTCAAAATTTACCTTTCTACCAATTCATTTATATGATCTATGTTGGAATTATACCAACAAAGGAAAACACAAAAAACTCAACAACTATAGACATAATCATCAAAGCCTACAGAAAGAACTTGAACTGCTTTCAATTTGGAGATATGTTACTAACATTCACAGAGAATGTTATAAGCCAATTATTATCAATTCCTCCAGATGGTCAGCAAATCAAAACTTCTGGCCATATGAAAAAAGGGGGCAAAAGCAATGTTCAGTTTACATCATTCATCAACAGACACTTTGAAGGAGAGACAAGTGTCAACAAAAAAAACATAGAAAGGGAGTTGTTTACAACAACAAAAGGAACATCAATAGAAAAAAAAAGCAGATACCGCAAAGCTTTTGCAACTGCATTTGGTTGCAACATTCTTAATATCAAATCCAAACTCAACTGTATCTTGGAATATGATTCCATATTGTGTTTGTGAAGATAAAATGCAGCAGATATCGTGGCCAAAAATGATTCACAAACACTTGATAAATCAAATTGAAAAATATATTGACACACCAAGGAAAATAAATGCTTGCGTTACATTGTTACTGGTATTAAACTTTTGATTAATTAGATAAATATCCTATTAATTAATATTTATTCTAATACTAATTGTCTTTTTTGCAGTGGTGGATCTGTGAGAAAACACAAAATTTGAAATCTGCTAAATTGCAATACAACAACTCATATCCCTTGGTTGGCAAATGAGATATATCAAAACTCAAGCCAATAATGTTAATGATCATAGAGTACAACTCAGAAAGTATAACTGCAATATAATTTGTAGAATTGTTAAGTTACAGTACAAAAATAGCCAGTACTCTATTTTTTTGCAAACTTATCTGCAACAATTAACAATAGTTGCAGATATATCTGCAGTTATTAGCAGCAGTTGAGCATTTTAGGTGCAATTAGTCACTACAGATGCTGACTTATCTGCAATTATTATAAACAATTGCATATTTATCTGCAGTTATAAATAGGAAAACTGAACATGGGGCAGCAAATATTTACAATAATTGAAGATATATATACAATATTGCATAATACTTGCAGATTTTTCTGCCATTATTAAAAATATTTATGGACATACATGCCAATCATAATTAAAATTATATACATTATTCCAATTATTCACAATTCTTACATAATTATATTCAAATATTCTAAAGCTTCAATTTTGATTCAATTCTTTATTTCAAGATTATCAAGGAGAAGAACTAAAATTGCTGAAAGATGCAGTTGAAAAAGATGAAGAATATGAAACATTGTACAAGAAAAGAGAAGAAAAATACAAAGAAATAATAAGAAAACTTAATTGGACAACCAAAAACTTCAAGTCAAAAATACGCTGCTAAGAAAGCAATTGAGACAATATGTGGAAACATCATCATCCACACAATCTGAGAATGTAGAGCTACCAATAAAAGAAATAAATGGTAGCAAACTAAACTCCACATATGAAAATGAAACTGAAGAAAATGAAGAAAGTGAAGATAATGAAACAGAAGAGAATACTTCATTTGGTAATACTTTCAATAATATATTGTTTTTCAACAAGAATGCAAAAATTTAAAATATTTGATGATACATCTGCAAATATTCTTACTTATGACAAAAGCATTGTTAAAGAATAAATGCAGATATTATTGCAATAATTATTAAAAAGTGCAGCATATCTTCATTTTTCACATAATACCTTGTAACGTAAAACATAAAATCCATAATTATTTCAAAAATACAAAAGACTTGAATTGCAAACATATATTTCAGCTCAAAGGACAGAAGAAAAGGAAAACCAAACTGATGTTCAAATTGAAGACAAAACTGTTGAAGATGAATGTCATCTTATGGAGAAAGATAAAGATGAAGAAAAAGAAGAACAAAAAGGAAAAGATGTTGACAATGAGGAAAAAAGAAATTTCGAAGAAAAACAAAAAGATCCGGATGATGATGAACAAACAAAAACAGTTGAGGAAGATAAAGCAATTAAACAAAATCCTTCATTTGGTAATGCTTTGAATAATTGTAATTTTTCAACAAGATTGCAAAAATTAAACAAATTTGTTGATATATCCGCAAATATTCTTATTATATCAAAAATACGCTATTGAAGAATAATTGCAGATATTAATGCAACAACTGTTATAAAGTGCAGCATATTCTTCATTTTTTCATAATTATTCACAAAATTACAAATAAAATTCATTATCATTTCAGAAACAATAAATATTTCAATTGAAAATATATCTTTTAGCTCAAAGTACTGAGGAAATAGAAAATCAAACTAATACTGCATATTAAAACAAAAATATTAAACAACAGTGCAGACTTACGGAAGTTGAAAAACCTGAAGACAATCAAATCACAAAAATTGTATTCCGAAAACCAATCATGAAATATTCACCAACATTCAAATTAATTTCAAGTGAAAGCATTCGAAATTATCCACAGCTACAAGGCAAACAAACAGAAGATGAAATATCTAGTTCTGTAGAAAAATTGAAGAAAGCAAAGAGAAAACATTGGAAATTGAAAAGCAAAAAAGGTATAAATCGGCTGAAGAAGTGGATTTCCAAACTGAAAAAAAATCAATAAAAGGCAAAACAGCAAGTAGAAATCCTACCAATAATAGTTGAAGAATACGAATCTGAACCTAGATCAACTGAATTATCTACCACTACAAAGATAAATGTCAAAAAAAGGTCAAATGTGCAAAGTCTATCTGAAGAAAAAATCAAGCTGCTTGAGGACTTCTTTAATAACTCCGACCTTAGGTAAAACGAAGTCCCAACTGTGTATAATTCTTTAAATAGCCAAGTATACCAATAATTGCTCAAATAAAAGTAATTATTTAAATTCGCTACTGACATATCGGCAAATATTTAAAAAATGCAAACATTTAGCAATATTGATCATTATATCACAACAAAAGTGCATACCTGAATGGAGATGATGACATCATTATAACTGGAACAGCACTTGGTGAACTAATTATAGGAAGATTTCTTGAAGGTCAGGTAGAACTTTACTCAACAAATCAATTTATTTGCAAATTTATCAGCAACATTTCATTGGACTTGTTGTTTTATCTGCAAAAATCCATTTATCTGCAACAATTCCATTTATCTGCATATTATCAGCAACATTTCATTAAACTTATTGTTTTTTCAGCAATATTCCATTTATCTGAAACAATTACATTTATCTGCAGATTTTTCAGCAACATTTCATCAAACCTGTTGTTTTTTATGCAAAATTCAATGAACTTATTATTTTTTCTGCAAAACATATTATAGTCTTTTATCAACAAATATACTATCACTATTTCCTTATAATAATTTTTGTAGATCATTGACTGGTATTCACATGAATTGCATAAAGTTCATGTAGAAAACTTGTACTTCAAAGTTTACGCTGCTGTAAGCCTTGTAATTTTTTAGTGAAGAATATGTTTAAATATTCATAAATTCAATTTGCTAACATATTCTCCTACAGACATTTCTACTGAGCAATTCAAAGAATGTAACACAAGCCCTAATCGATAATGTAGTAGCTAAATTTTTTGCAAACTGCAATAAATTGTTCTTTCCTATCCACCAAAAATCACATTTTACACTCTTAGAGTTTATTAAAGAAGATAGAATATGGATTCACTATGATTCCATAAAACCACGGCATGAAGGAGAACATCAGAAGATAGCAAGAAAGCTGGTATGTAAATTGAAAAATGAATAAATCAGAGGAAAATAAACGGTTTAAAAAAAATCTTTGTTTTTCTTTACAGAGAGTTTATATCACAGCCTTACTAAAGAAATTGGAAAAAGCGGAGCATAAACCATCAAACCAAATCACTTTTGCTAACAGCCCACAACAACATTCTGATTCGTAAGTACACAAGAAAAAAAAATGTAAAATTTTTCCATTTCATAGAACATTTATTCTAACAATTTCATAATATTTGTCAAGCATTGCAGAGTTGACTGTGGCATGTTTGTAATGAACATTATGAAAGAAAGAAGTGAAGGCAAAGAAATCAACAATGACGACCCTCAATTCACATATGAAGCTATGGATTTACAAAGAGCTGAATTGGCACATCAAATTCTTTCTTGCAAACCTTATAGTTGGAGCTTAGAAGAAAGCTTGACACAAAAGTTTTTACTTTTTGAAGCAAACCAAAATATTTGATGTATCAAACTGTAATGTTTTCTCTAAGAATTCTGAAATGTATATACATATTTTGCTAAACTTAAGTAGTTGGAAGACAATATTACTGTGTTAACATGATATTAGAGTTCATTATCAAAAAAATTATATATAAATTTCTTACAGTTGAAATCAGTTACCAAAATACTAAAGCAAATCACAGCTATTCATAATAATTGCTGAAATGTCAGCAATAAAAGCATATATCTGCAGTTATCTCCACAAATATTTAGTTATTCCAAATTCTTGCACCAAATAATTGCAGAAATGTCAGCACAAAAAATAAATAATTGCATATACCTCCACATTTATTAACAAAAATTGCACATACTTATGGATATACCATATTTATTTCATGCCAAACAATGATACAAATATCATTTTCATATAAAAAGCAGTATTCACAAAAGAGGTATAAACAGTAAACAAAAATTCAGAAAAACTGCAGAAATATGTGCAATTAATCGTAATAATTGCAGAAAACACTTCAATAATGATTAATAGAAGCATACCATGAATAATACATTACAAACATTAAACATCCAACCTAAGTACAGAGAAAATACCATTAAAATGAATAACAAAATCATAAACTCAACTCCATACATTTTAACTTTCCCAAAGAAAAAAAAACTATATGTGTTTCAATGAACAAGTCCTTTTATTATGGCCCAACTTCTTGCATATACTACATCTAATAGTCTTTGAAATTTCACCAGCAGATTTTACCCTCTTAGATGATGATGGTCGACCAGGCATTCTTCTACCTTTAGGAGGTGCTACAATAATATTTTTAATCAAAACATCTTCTTTCACAAAGTTTATAATAGGATTGATTGGATGAGAATACGCCGATCGAAAATAAACAACTTTGAAATAATCTTCAATGTAATCATAAACATTTAACTATCCACAACTCAAAATACATCTAACAGCATGAGCACAAGGAAAACCATATATTTTCCACAAATTACAAGAACAAATCCGATTATTTAAATCAAAAGATTGATGAACATGAGAATGAACTTCAAACACATGTTCACTTGATTTTATAACAAACCACGAAGCTCCTTCCAAATGAAGACTTTTCAACCTATTTTCATTCACCGGACATACAACACTATTCCAACTATTAGCAAGTTCTCGACGATTAGAAATTAGCTTCATTAACTTAACTCTAATGTTATCCAAGCATGCAGTGATTAGTAAATATCTTTCTTCTAAAATCCATTTATTGAAAACTCTCCGAACAATTTGATGACATTTCACCATAACGACAATCATGGAAAAAAACATTAGCAAACTTCTCAAAGGGAATTCCATTCAAAAAGCTTGCCACAGTAGAACCACCAGCATCTTTAAAATTCTTCAATGCAACATTGAAATCATCCAAATTAGAAGCATATGCAACACGTCCAAACAAATCTATCAACCATTTCTTTTTTGATTTGGAAAATTCAGATTTTAAAGCAACTTTTAAATTATTGTTTAAATGATAAAAACATGAACCATGAAATGAATTTGGAAACACTTTGGGAATAGCAACAAGAATACCAGGATGATGGTCATAAATGAAAACAAACTTTCTACTATCATCTTTCAAAAAATCTTTAAGTTATTCACAATACCAAATCCAATTTTTTTCATCTTCACCAGACACAATTGCAACTGCTATAGGAAAAAAACCTGATAAAACAACAAATATATAAATAACTGAACAAATTGCGTAATACTATGCACTTATATTGAAAAAGTGTAAACAAAACTGCAACTATTACAATATATTACTGCAGAACAATTTCTCACTATATCAAAAACATTGCAGACTTTTCAGCAATTTTTTATGTAAAATTGCTTCGGTTTCTGCAATGTTTTCTTTTAGTAAGATATTTTTTCTTCTTAATAAATGCTGATATTGCAGCAACAAATAATAATTATTGCAGATATTGATTCAATTATATATTAAACTACAAACAAACAACGTACCTTCTTTGCCATTTTTACTGGTAGAAGCCATCGAACAACCTTGAGCTCTACCCTTTATAAAAGTAGCATCAACAAATATTAAAGGCCGACAAAATTGAAAACCATGTGCACAAGCTTCAAAACCAATAAAAACCCTCTCAAATTGACGAGTATCAGGATTACACTCCAAAACTACTTTACTACCAGGATCAGTTTCGAGTACATCATCACAAAAAGACTTCAAATGGTGATAAGACATCATATCACTTCCATGTAAATCTTCTAAAGCCAATCTCTTCCCACTATAAGCAAAATAATACTTCAAAATGATATTATACTCAGTTTGAAATAGGTTAATAATGTCCTTTGTCTTCATTAACGGATTAGCTTGAATATGATCATAAACCGACAACTTAATCAATTTACTTGAAACAGGAGGATCATTAATATCATGAATTCCAGCACCACAACTATATTCAGGATGAAATTTCTTTATAACAAAATAGCCAGGAAGATTAAACTTGACAGAAGCATGAATCCTGAAAGTACATTTTGTTCGGGAACAAACAACCGTAACTCTTTCCTTATCATTCTTAACCAAATCAAGCTTGTACCTAGTCTTAATACTATATATCATCAAATTGAGCCTAAATTCAGTAACACCACCTGGAAATTGTTGACCAACACCCATAAAAACAAATTGATTGGAATCATTTCTCAATAACTGCCTAAATTGAATATTAGAATCACTGGTACTAACAAATGAGGAATCACTACTACAAGAAACATCATCTGACCTAATATTGGTTGCTGAAAAACTAGTAGGAACAACATCAACAAAAATAACAAAGTAATCCTCATGGTTATGAGCAGCCAACAACAAAATAGATTGAAGATCAAAATTAGTTTCAATATTCCTTCTCAATCCATCTCTAACATAGTCAAATGACAATGAACTCAATTATGTCCATTTACCACAAATAACACTTCTCACATAACAACCGAACTATCAAATTAAAGACGTAACGAAAAGCTATCATATCCAAACTTCAACAGCTCAAGCACTCCAGCATCACCAGGAACACCTTAATTTAAAAAAAAAACAGAATTATAATTACAAAAAAAAGGATATATATGTTATATGCTGATATGCAAGCAATAATTTTAAAAAACTGCAGATAAATCAACACATAATAATAATATGCTAATATTTAAGTAATATTATTTGTTGATATGTAAGCAATATTTCTAAAAAAATGGAGATAAATCAGCAGAAGTCTGAGCTTAATCAAACACAGTGAAATACAAATATTATTTGCTGATATGTAAGCAATAATTGTAAAAAATTGCAGATAAATCAGCAACTATTAGTAATTTGCGTACCATTTTCACCATACATATTCAAATTATTTGCGGACAAGTCTGTAAAATATCTACAATAATTCCAGACAAACCTGAACTTAATCAAAGCTAACAAATTATATCATTGAACAGTACCCTATACACACGCATTAATTTATCAGCTAAAATAAACAATAGAATACTTGTAATTTCCATTTACTTTAAAAAAACAAACGAAACAAAAATTACAACATTATCAACCAATATCGCAATATCAATTAAAGACAAACAAAACCGACAACAAATCCAAACAATATTTTACCTGGAAGAAGATAAAGCCATGAATCCGAAATAATATCTTAAAACAATAATCGAACTGAATCAGAATTAAAAACTTGCAACCGAAATCAGGACCACCATTAAAATTAGCGCGACAGGTATACAAGGGTATTTATGGAATAAATTTAGCCCCAAATAAAAATAGGTATCGGAAATATAAGTTTTCAAACGGGAGGAGTTTAAATGCACTAAGTTTAATTAAAAGGACGTGGGCCTAATTTTCACTTAATTTAAAGTATATTTAATAAAAAAAAAATCCATAAATGGTATGTTCTATGATAATAAATACAAAGTGTTGTAACCATGAGAAATTTATCACAATAAAATTAAACATACTGTTTTAAATATTCCTAATCAAGATGTATAGAGACCGAATATCGGGACACCGTTGAGACTAAAGTACGTAATGCTCTCCAAATGCTGGGTAGTGTATTACTCATGACCGCTGAGAGCACCAATTGTTTATGCATTGATAGCTAATGGATAACTATGGACTGACTCACTTGATAGTTTTCTATTGTTTAATATAACTGAAGTCAAACAGAAAATATCGATATGACAAAATTACACGGTTCTCTTAACATGAGAATACTATTTGATCTTTAATGTGGAAACTCCGCTTTGATTGTATTAAATCATGGCATAACATCCATTGAACGACTAAAGTTGGGTCGAGTGGAAGCATTGGAAATGAAACACTATTTAAGAGAGAATTCGTCTCCTCGTTTATACGAGTTTAGTTTCACGATGAACTGAAGTCAACTCAAAGTCAAAGTCTCTGGCCAGAGTGGTAGGTTAATAATAATTATTAGTATTGAACCAAGGACTTTTTGTTTGGACTATAGTGTTGAATATGGACAATATTAAAATTTTTACCATTAACAAACTCGATAAGTTCTAATGTGATATAGTTTTGATGAAGAGATTTGGTGTAAATAGTTATCACTGGCAAGTAACGCTTAAATAAGTAATATTGGATTTTACCGAAAAGATGTGTAAGTGATAAATTCAACCAAAATACTACACCACTAACTAAGGTGACATGTGAACGTTAATATTCGAATTGTTCGATATTAAGCGCCGACTGAATTTACACCTTTGAGTCACTCAACTGTAATGATGAATACTCCGAATATGACAAACGATTTAATTAATTTATAATCATTGTAAATTAATTTAATTAATTAATATTTCTAAAATAATAATTATTAAATTTTATTTTATTTTTTACACATTAGATACGCAATCAACCCCCAAATTTTAAGGCACTAGTCATGGAATAATACATTTGAAAAACCATCCCTTGAACACATTTGAGGTGCTACATTTAGCATATGGAAGTTGTTAGAGCTACGAATGAAGTGGATGTCATTGTTTTCCTCTGATCATGTCATGCTTAGAGTCTATTTGGTTTAGCCTTTTGGAGCACTAATCCATTAATACTTGGATATCAAGCAAAAGATGGATAAATGTCAATTAGGTTGAAGACTAAAAACCTTGGAAAGGAAACACTTCGGAAGATAGGGAAAGATTTCGTATTCACTGCTTATGGAAATTCCAGAAAGAATCCATCCTGCTATTGGAGAAGCTACAGATTGCAATGAATCAAGTGTTAGAGAGTCAACATGTGCAAAGATTGGAATTAACAAAAATCACACTTTCCATAAGGTTTATGGTCATGAGACAATGAACATGGATAGATCTCATAGGTGTGCTATGGGTTGAAACACTAGGGTAACTCCACCGAGAATGCCATAAACTCGAGAACGCAACCTCTTAACAGAAATGAGTTACTATGAAGAAAGAGTTTAAAGCCCGCTCGGGGGCACGATGTTCAATCCCCCATGGACAAAAGAGCATGTCGTCCTACTAGATATCCATAGATGGATATGCATGAAAATTGTGAAGATCGGAATAGTCAGACAGTGGAGCATAAACTTCCTAGTCACGGAGGCAAGGTTCAAATTCATTAGAGACAATAGGAGACTAGTTTCAGCTCCTTCAAAGATAGTAGAGTGTAATTCCAACCCATTCCATACGTGGGACTAGATATTTTTAAAGATGGTAGAGCACGATCTTTTCAAAGAGCCCTAGAAACAAAGTCAACTTTATATGAATATGAAGCATGATACCACAGAGACTGAACACCACCATAGAGCGTAGGGATTGCAATGCAAAGGTATAACTTACTTTAATAAATAAATTGTAAATGATATTTAATAAAAATACCTAAGGCATAAGTAACACCATGCCACATGACTATGCAGCACTCATAGAAGTGAGAAAGATACTAATGGTTGGGCGACGAATGTTCTTGGTCCCTACAGGTTAGATAGACCTCTTATCTTGCAAGCTAGACCGAATGACAGAGTACGGTACACTAATAATAGGATTGGAAATAGAAAAAGGATTGAGAATCTAGACATTATGTATCCATAGTGACTTGCAATGGCTATGAATCAAGCGCTTTAGGAGTTCCAAGTCAAGCGAGAACGATTGGTGGCTTGGTACACCACATAGGATGACCTCCTATGCAGAAGAGTTTTAACTTACCCGCTGCTAAGGTGCATGACTGCAAGTGAAGCTAAGGAAATATTTGGATAATGCTCATCTAGGCAGTAGAGGAGACCATACCGAGGGCTAACCCTAGAAAAGGAAATCTCATGGGCATTGATCTGAAATGGAGAACTTCTATAAGCTATGGGTGGAGCTGAGTATGCAATAGCGGTCACATATTACTTTATTAAGTACAGAGCTCAACCCCAGATGATATCGAACAATGGATGGCGGTTTGATAGTCAGGAACTCGCCAACTTCTATTGGCAACACTGAATCAGGATAAGCTTTTTTATAGTGCCTCACATGTAGGATAATGGATAGGTTGAAGAGGCCAACAAGGTTCTCAAAACTCACATAAAGGAGTGTTTGGAAAATGACAAGGGAGCTCAGATGGATGAACTGCCGTTGGACTTTATATGTATTGCACTTCCCACAAGACTATAGTGGGATATACTCCTTTTGCTTTGGCCTACAATTTATTGGATATGATTCCCATCGAGACTATAGTCTTACTCCATACGAGAATCCACTATAACTCAGAGGAGAATAGGGAATTTCTAAACATGTTTCTAGGTATGATTGAGCAGAAAGTAGTGAAACGATACAACCTTTGGATAGAGCTTTGCCCGCTCAATGAAGGATTATATTTTATCAGTAGGAATCTGGGGAATAGAACCTACATCCTCATCATCATGGATGGAGTAGTATCGAGGAAAATAAGGAATGCTCAAAATCTCTGTTCTGCACACTATCTATGGCAACCACATGGATTATGTATAGGTGGGTTAGTCAATTGTCGCGGTCTAGTCGAACCCCATGGATGGAGCGTGTGAGACCATGGTAGATAGTTGGTGCTACCAAACCACCACAAGAACAACCATCACACGCCAGATCAAGCCCTGATTTCTAGGACTATATGGGCAAGGTTGCTGCATAATAGGGGAACCAAACCCTATGCAATTGATCAAAACTTGGAGACGTAATAGTCACGCTAGCAACTATTAGTGGAATCTCAATCTCGCATGCACGGAATAGCAATCTGCTGCGGCACTACTATACTTAGCTCCTTTCAGTCGGTTTTCGCACATAAGCCACCCCAGGACCACGTGGCAGAACAATAAGGCAGGACTTACCAGGTTTCTCATTCATGAGTCAAGTCAGCTTCTTAAACCAATGGAACCGAGTTCTTGAAAGCCATATTTCCATATGATGCGATTAGCAGCATGATCTTGAATGAGCTTCATATGCCTAGAATCATGGTTGGAGAATGTGACTTCGAGTCGATCAAATAATTCAACCCAATCTTCTAGGCTGATCAGATAATTCAACCGGACCTTTCAGGGTCGATCGGATAATTCAGCTCGAACCCTTGGCCGGCAGCGGTGAATCAAACTTACCTAGATCAGGACATGATCGAGGAACATGTAGTCCATTATTGACGATCGGCCTCAAACTCTTGGCCGACAGCGATGAATCAGGCTTACCTAGATCCGAACATGATCAAGGAATGGGTAGCCCATCATTGATGATCGGCCCCAAACTCTTGGCCGGCAGCGGTGAATCAGACTTACCTAGATCAAGACATGATCGAGGAACATGTAGTCCATCGTTGACGATTGGCCCCAAACTCTTGGCTGGCAGCAGTGAATCAGACTTGCCTAGATCAGGACATGATCGAGGAATGGGTAGTCCGTCATCGATGATCGACCCCATAACCTTGGCCGGTTGCGGTGAATTAGACTTACCTAGATCAACACAAGATCAAGGAATGGGTAGTCCATCATTGATGTTCGGCCCCAATTCTCGGCCAGAAATAGTGAATCAAATTTACCCAGATCAGGACATGATCGAGGAATGGGTAGTCCACTGTTGATGATCACTCAAACTTCTAGTCCTGCAGGGGTGGACCAGAGTGATCCCTATTCGGGTGTGCCCAGCCGACGATCGGTTCGACCTTCTTAGCAAGTGGTGGTGGACCAAAGTGATCCCTATTTGGGTTTCCATTGCTGACGATCGCATAAACTTCTCATCGGCAATTGTAGAAAAAAGTAACCCTAACTGGGTGTCTACCATTAACGATCAGCTGTAGGCTTTTAGGATTGCTATGGAGAACCCGATTTACGGGTGGTCAGGACATGATAGCTGTCTAGTTGGTTCACACCCGACATTCGACTTTGGATTTCTGTCAATAATGGATAACCAAGCCCACCCATGGAAAAATATAACTATCGATCATATGATTCAGTGCAAGTAGTCAACACTGGAATTGCCTATGAGAACTATCAGAATACCAAAACTAGGGCAAACTTGCTTAAAGTATGCATGGAATATGTATGTGATAATAAGCAAACCTTAGAATGCTGGAAACACATGAAAACAAACAAGGACATACGAGACTGGATTGCTAAGACTCTCCACCAGGGTATGTTCACCACTCGAACAAGGACATAAAGCAAAATTTTATTTGCAGTATTATTAGATTTGATATAATATACATTTAGACTTCATTGGCTTAATAAAGATCCAAAATGGTAAAAACATTTGAAATTCACCCATTACTTCCGCTGTGGGCAGGACCGGTTCCAACACATGCATCACTATGCACTAGCACTAAGAATTCATCAACTATTCATTGCTCCCACTGAAGGGTGCTGGGTTTTTTTAACCTTTGAGACACGACTCACACATGTCAAATGATTCAAAATCAAGTGATGGTAAAAAAACCTTAGATTTTCAATTTGTGTAGCCATTTCTCACTAGTATGACCGAGCCAAAATTGCCAAAGATAGTTATCATTCATATTATTACTAGAACTACTCATAGAACATAGATAATTTGTATTGATTACATAAACGACATTTTCAAGAATACCATCTCATACTTTATATCCATTCAAACTAATGTTCATAACATTATTTGCGCAATGAAATCCATATCAAGTCTTAAACAAACTAGAAATGGAAATAATTCCACAAATAAAATCTTTTGCAAAACAACGATTATTTAATATCAAAACAAAACCGCTAGGCAAACATAAATGAAAATCTCCTACTACCGTGCATCTACAATAGACCCATCAGCAACTTGGAGTTTCATTTCTTCCTTTGCCACACGATGCTAGTTCCTAAGCCCTTGTAACAAATTACAAATATGAGTTCCATATCGTATATCTAAATCCAAGACATTTTATTGATTACAAAACTATTTTGAATATTAAATGTACCTGGTTGAGTTGCAAAACTATTTTTTTTTCATTAACAATTTTTAGATACTCGGGATAGTTTCTCTTCCAATGTCCTTTCTTTTGGCAGTGGCGACACTCATTTTTGTCATCAGCAACTTTTTTCATTTCTTACTTTTCTTCTTACCCTCTGTCTTTTGCTTCTCCGAACTATTCGAAGATGACCCCCCACCTTCAACTGCAAGCACATTCGACTGATCCTTAGATTGTGACCCGTCCAACCTCTACATATTGAGGAGCTCCACAAAATTCACATTCAGATTCTTCATATTATAGTTCAGTATGAATGGTTCATAATGAGCGGTCAATGAACCAAGGATCAAGTCAACCTTTAACTCATTGCTTATAGTCATGTTTATTGATGCAAGATTATCAATATAACTCTTCACCGTCAGCACGTAATCTTCCATCTTTTGTCCCTTTTGCATTTTGGCATTAAACATTTTCTTAATAGTCTCATACCTTGCGGAACGAAACTGCTCACCAAATATTGCCTTGAGACTATCAAAAATCTCATGGATAGACATTGATTTGTACTGCCTTTGCAGCTGTTTGTCTAGAGTAGACATCATGAATACTTATGCGATTTCGAGGTCAACGACCCACTTACTACAAGCAACATGTAGGTCTTCGTGATCGTCATCAGTGGGTCTTGTCAACGGAGCACAAGTTACAAACAATGAAACTCGCTCGTATGTCAAAGCTATCTCTATAGCTCGTAGCCAATCAACATAGTTGTTTAGTCGGGTTAATCGATTGCTTTCATTAAATAATCTTGGATTCGACATTTTCTGCAAGTTTTAATGGGTATATTATTAGGACATTAACATAATATATATTCTTATAATATTAGTAAGGTTGAACTTTGCATTTCATTTTACTAATAAGCTTCCATAAGTGTTTTATATTTCGCCAAACCCTAAGTTGAAGCATAGAAGTCTTTAGACTTCACTAGTAGGTGTTAGGACTTGTAGTTTTGGGATTCTGACCTTGAGGAAAGCTCAAAAAATCATACTCCCACATATGATGGATAACTCTTATCGATTGTATCATATACAACTCCTAACCCATGTACTTTGTCCTAATCCCGCCTTTATCTTGAGGAAAGCTCAACAAATAAAGTAGAATTATTCACTCAGGCCTACCATTTTGCAACAACCTAAGTATAATGCACATACCTTGATGAAATCTCAACAAATATGTGTAGTTATCTTTCCATGCCTATTAAATATATTAATAGCACCACACATAACATCCCTAGCTTAACGAAAGCTCAACAACTAAAGAGTATGCAAGTAATTTATTAATATATAAATGGTAGAGAAATATACTATAGTAAATATTCATAATCTTTAATTTATCATATTGAGTGATATTGGCTTATGGAATAATGTAATCCTTATGAATTACTCTCGTGATTCAAGTGTTGGACACTCGGAAATTACGGTATACGTGCATTTATGTATGTATTTATTCCTTAAGTCTGTTAAGGCTTCTTTCATGTTCCATATATAATTTATACATTTATATTATATAAGTTTTGTATTTTATTACTTTTATATGTTAATTTACTATTATAATAGTCTTATGTATACCTTTTATATTAATTAAATCTTATTTAATTAAATTTATATTAATCTAATATAAAATTTATATTGAATGTGAATACTATATATAGTATTTTATATATATGTATTTTAATTCAATTAATTAACCTTTAATTAATTTATTTAATTAAACAATTTTAATTAAATTATATTAATTTAAAAAATCATTTTATATACATATATGTATACCAATGATAGTTTAAACATTTTAAAATATCATAACATATATCAAAATAAATAATACATGAATGTACATTTTCATTAATTAACTTATTTAATTAATTTATTTATTTTATTAATGTTATTAATAAATTTAATTTTGAAATTAACTTATACTAATTTTCAAACATTTCGAAATTTTTATTCTATTAGAACTTTTATAATATAGGTATAACTTATTATATATCAAAATAAATAATACATAATTATATATTTTCATTAAATTAACGTAATTAATTAATTAATTAACTTTATTAATCTTATTAATAAATTTAATTTTGAAATTAACTTATATTAATTTTCAAACATTTTATTATATTATAACTTTTATAATATAGGTATAGCTTATTTTTAATTTAACTTTCAAATTTTAAATCTTATATTTTTAATTTTCAAACAATTTTGAAAATTAGTCTAAGGTCCAATTCAAATTGGGCCTTTTCTACAAGCCATATTTAGACGAGTCAGAATGATCAAACAATAGGATAATCGAGCAGAAATCCAAAACAATTAATTTTAAACTCGAATACCAAGCAAGGTCAATGATAAAGCCACTAAAAGTCTTCAAAATAACATATATGTCGAAACATCCAAAGACCCAAGGCCAAAGTCCAAGAATTTGTAAAAGTCTTGGATCGGTACCAATAAATAGCCATAGTTCGGTACCAATCAATGGAACTTGCCCAAAAATATTTTTGGCTTCTTGCTGAGTGGAGTTAAAGTGCTAGTTAAGTTGGTCATGTAATATTAGATGGATCGCTAACTAACCATGACTCAAACATTGGTGCGCCTATTCAAGTTTCAAGATTACATTCCCAAGTGCTTTTAACTAGCTGATGAACCATGGACTTCACCATAGTTTGAGCTTACATCAATGCATCCAAGTTATGTGTATGAAGATACTAGCCAACCAATCAACATCGAGGGAACAAAAAAGGCTTTACAGCCAATCTTATAGGTTGGTATCAATCCATAGGGCATGGTTCGGTACTGATCCATGAACTTTGCTGATGTGGCCATGGTCTCCCTAAGGGAACTTCTTGTGGACGTGGGGAACATGGAAACAAATGTGGTGAAGAGAAATCTATCAACATTTAGCTATAAACAGAGGGTGATGGGCATTGTTGAGGGGATCTTTTTTGCTTACATTTTGAATTTATGTACTTTTGTTGTAATCACTCAAATCAATACCGATCCATAGACTACCGATCCATAAGATCGTGTTTGTAAAAACTTTGCAGAATAATAAACAAAGTTTAAGTGGACGTAGGCCAGTGTTTGGCCAAGTCACTATAATTGTTGTGTGTTGTTTTCTCTCATTTTCAATTTAATTTCTTCATTCTATTCTCTTCTATATCTTTTGGGTGTTTGTGCCAATTTTTGGTGTAAACATTTTTGTGCTTTCACTGAGAGAGTATAAATCTCTCGCTATTTGGATCTATTTTCTACTTATGGATTGCCTTAGTCAACAAAGTAGATCTGTCGGTTTCGTTCCTATAATCCATGACTATTTAGATTTTTTCAAAATCTATCATAGGCTTATCCAAAGTAATGGCTATGAAATACTAGAGAAAAATATGTCGCCTCCAGGCCAGCTAACAATGTTGAGAACGTTGGCTCTCAACATGTTAAAGAAGTCGCTCAATCCAACGCTACTGAAATCCAAAGCCTCTCAAATATGATAACACAGTTGAGATTGATAAGATGATGAAGGAGTTGAATGACAAGCCGCGTGAAATCCAAGACAAAATGAGGAAACATATGAAGGAAAGTCTGGATTTGTTAAACCAGTTATCTTGTAGTCCTAAAAGGAATAGAAGAGAGCTATCACCTTCTGATTCAAAAGATGAATATATTTCTTCATCATCTGGTAGGAATCATAGAGAAAGAAAGTAGAAGATGAAAAGGAAGGATGCCGAGACCTCGAATAGTAAAGAAAATAGGCTCAGAAGTGCAAATGCCCTGTTCGGTACCAAATCATCTCTATGGATCAGTATCAGTATCAGTCCCACTTCCCTCAAATTGGACGTTGAGGACATTAATGTCTTGGAAGGTGATGCTATTATTGGAGATGGTCCAGTGTTGGATGGTCAAAATGTTGGGGTTCAAGCTGCGACTATCAATAATTCATGTGGGAATCATAAAAACCAGTCATTTGGAAGAACGGCTCTCCTAGAGAAAGTAGAATCCAGGTATCATGGAACTAACTGAGACTATTTGCAGGGCCAAACACTTGAGGCAGGCCATGATTAGCGTCATTCAGCTGATTCGGAAGAAGCAGAATTTTTGTCAGATATTGTGAGGCTGGTGAGTGAAAACCAACATAGACATAACAACAATTGGGGCTCTTTTCCTAGTAGAAACCCATTCACGGAAGAGGTATTACGGGCGGAATAACTAAGAAGATTCACTATGCCGACTATGTCATCTTACAACAGGGTGACAGACCTAATGCAGCATTTGCTGATATATGAATGGCCTATGGACACTGGGAGGGCGACTGATGCTGTTAGATGTTGGTGTTTCCCGATATTTTTTGAAGGTTTTGCTATGATGTG
Organism: Allium fistulosum; assembly: GCA_030737815.1. Taxonomy (NCBI): domain Eukaryota; kingdom Viridiplantae; phylum Streptophyta; class Magnoliopsida; order Asparagales; family Amaryllidaceae; genus Allium; species Allium fistulosum. The sequence goes on from CM060903.1 coordinate 909,951,191, forward strand.
GTTCACCTGCTTCCATCAATATCTATATCTTCGTTTGATCAGCTAGCTATGAAGTTGTTCAAACAGTTTCACATGCACACAACCAGTCCAAAGGAGGTGATGTCGGCATCAAATCTTTTTCAGAATACTGAAGAGTCGTTGAAGGACTTTTTAAGTAGATTTAATACAACACTGATAGAGGTGAGCAACGCTAAGGAAAACAATGTTTTGATGGCATTAATCTGGGGAGTACACTAGGATACCCATTTTGGAAGGCGATTGAAAATTAAACCTCCACCAACTATGAATGAATTCTGTAGAAAGGAAACTCGGTATTTATGCTTGGAGGAGACAAATACATCAGTTGGAAGAGTTGGTAGCAGATAGTCAAGTGAACAGATACAAATTAATATTGCAATGAAGCAAACCAGAGAGAGTTCTGGAAATATGACTGTAAATGTGGAAAATAAAGGCTGCAATCAAAAAAGAAATAACCAGGGAAACGAAGATAGAAAACAAAATCCCAAGAAATGCCCAAGATTTCCAAAGTATAAGAACTGTTCGCCGTTGAACAACTCAATCGAGAATATTTACCTTGCAATGCAAAGTACGGAGCATTACAAGAAACCAGCTCCGAGTGAATCAATAGAAAAGGAGAAGAGATCCAGGAAGTACCGTCGTTTCCATGAGATGTACTACTATAATACAAATGAATTAGGCATTTGCGTGATGTGATAAAGGACTTAAACAGGAAGAAAAAACTCCAACAAAAAGTGAAAGACCTGCAATATGGTGGGTAAGAAAATGCTTGACCCAAAGGATAGCTGCTCTAGCAGGGCCAAGCTAGGCCTAGTGATGACGAGCCTACGGAGCTTGGAAAGAGGCTTATTATCAACCCAATCACTGGCGGACCTCATCTAGCTGAGAAGAGCTGGAAAGATATATGAGTTTTTAAAGTGTGTTATGTAAGAAAGTTGCTTCATCATCGAAGACAGAGCTTCGGCAAAGCAACTAAAGACCATAACTGATGACGTAATATTCAAAAATTATGATGCAGATAGGATTGAAGCACCTGCATTTGATCTCGGTGATATCGGCCGTAATTGGGTCGGCGACCGTGACAAAAATTCTTGTTAACTGTGGAAGTTCCGTTAATATTTTATTTAAAAAGCTTACGATCAGATGATGATGGATGGTTAGGATTTGAAGCCTTATAAATCGCAGATTCAAGGATTTTCCTAAGAGACTGTAGAGCCTATGGGATGTGTGGATCTACCGGTGGTTTTAGGTGAAGGTGACCGCAAAAGAGTGTGGGTTATGACCTTCATGGTGATGGACATCTTTTCGGCATATAATGCCTTTCTGGATCGACCGACCCTCACTAGTTTTCAGGTGTCCTTGGCTCTATGGTACTTAACAAATAAGTTCCTTATGGAAAACGGAACAGGGCTCATTCAAGGTGATCAGAATGTAGGATGAGAATGTCACATCGTGGAACTAAGGGAAGCGAAGCGATGTGAAAAGGGAAAGGACATATAGAAAACTCTCTATGTCAAATCAATTGACACATAGCAAACCATCGTCTAATCCTGGATCGACAGGCATAGCATACCACAAAGCTATGAATCCGAGGAAAGAGTCGAAGGGTTCAAGGGTGGCCCCAGCTGAGTTGACAATCAACATCCGAGTTAGTCAGGATGATCATACTCAAGTCTTGAATCGGATCTCAACTCAGCGTGAAGATGAAGAAGGAATTAATATTGTTTCTCCGGGAGAACCTAGATGTGTTCGCTTGGACGCACTCTGACATGTGTGAAATATCGCTGGAGACAGCATGCACATATTGAATGTGAACACCAGATGTCTTCCCGTGAAGCAGAAGCATCGTAGCCTGGGTCCGGAGCGATCCGCTACGTTGAAAGAAGAGGTGGATAAGCTAAAAGCTTCATCCACGATGCCCTATACCTTGAATGGTTGTCCAATCCGATCCTAGTCAAGAAATCCAATGGAAAATAAAGGACATGCATCGCTAATTCAGACCTAAATAAGGCATGTCCAAAGGAAAATTTCCCACTACCAAAGATTGACCAATTGGTGGATTCGACCGCTAGCCATGAATTGCTATTGTTCATGGATGCTTATTCTAGCTATAATAAAATTCCAATGCACATCCCGAACTAGGAACATACCAGCTTCATAACCGACCAGGGATTGTATTATTACCTTATCATGCCAGTCAGCCTAAAAAATGCCAGAGCCACCTACCAAAGAATGGTAAATTCCATGTTCAAAGATCAGATCGGACATTCTACTGAAGTCTACAAAGAAGATATGCTGGTAAAGTCACGGTGGTCAATGAACCATTAGGAAGACTTGTCAGAAATATTTAGCATGCTCCATAGATATGGAATGAAGCTCAACCCGCTGAAATGCTCATTCGGGGTTGCATTAGGGAAGTTCTTGGATTTTATTGTAAAATCGAGAGAAATTGAGGCCAATTTAGAAAAGATAGAAGGCTTAAGAAATGTTGAAGCCCCAAAGACAATAAAGGAGGTATAGAATCTAGATGGGAAGGTAGCCGTGCTAAGCCGATTCATCTCAAAGGCTATGGGAAAATGTATACCGTTCTTCGATGTCCTCAAAGTGGGGAAAAGAAACTTTGCTTGGATGTAAGGATGCTTTTCAATCCTTGGTTAATTAACTAAAAGACCACCTGTCTTGTAAAAGCCTTTGGAGGGAGAAAATTTATTTGTTTATTTGGCAGTGTATGTTCATACTCTGAGTAGTGCCCTTGTACATGAAGAAACTAGAATCCAAAAGTAGGTGTATTATATCAGCAAGCAATTGACATGAGTAGAAATAAATTTCCCAAAGTTGGAAAAGCTGGCCTATCGCTTATTAATCACATCAAGGAAACTCTTTCCCTACTTCTAAGCTTATCCAATTTAGGTGCTGACTTATCATCCCTTAAAACATGTTCTACAATGACCTGAGACTTCTGTGAGATTGTTGAAGTGGAATATTGAATAAAGTCAGTATGAAATATCATATTATCCCAAGAGAGCAATCCAAGGCCAAGCACTAGCTGATTTCATTACTTAGTTCACCACTCGGGATGATGAGAGAGAGGAAATCTCGAAGCGATGTGCTCAATGGAAGTTATACAAAGACGGAGCATTCAATGAATGTTACTCAGGGGCAGGAGTGGCATTGGTAACCCCGAGGAATGATCAGTTTGTTATGCCCTAAAGCTTGAGTTCCCCGCAACAAACAATGGCATCGAATATGAAGCGCTGATCACGGGATTCAAGATGGTGAAAGAATTGGGAGTAAAAGCTTTGCACATATATAGTGACTCTCAATTAGTGGTTTGCTAGGTGAGGAAAGAATTCTAGGCTAAGGAAGTGAGGATAATGAAGGAGCCGTGCTAGTCCGTAGTAGAAGAAATGGGTGAATTTCAAAAAATTTAGCCATTTTTGACCTTTAATGGGCCTATGAAGTCTAAATATACTTAGAACTTTTCTAAGTTTTTTTAAAAATAAAGTCAATATTTTATTTAATTTTATAAATAAAGTTTTACTTTAATTTAATGTGCATGTAAACTAGAGTATCAAATATACTCTTATGTACATATTTGTGTGTAAAAGTAACTTATTAAATTTATTTAGAAAAGAAAACTTTTCATTTCTTATCTCTTAAATTATTCAATTAATGACGGAGCATAAATTTATTTAAAGACGGAAACTTTTCATTTCCTTCCTCTTAACTTATTCAATTAATGAGGGATCATATATTTAGTTAGAGAAGGAAGCTTTTCATTTCCTTCTCTTAATTAAATTAAATAATTGATTAATAAAATAACATTAATGACTAATCTGAATATGACATGAATTGTAAATATATCCACAACAAATATTGTGCAAGTGCAACATACAGGGAGTGTGCATAGTCAGTGGTAATTGATATGTATACATAAAATAAACAAGAATAAGTTGAATGGTTATCAGATATGAATTGAAATGGAAATAAATAAGGGAAGACAAGTGTAATGGCTATAGTCTCCCTTTTAGTAAACTTAATTAATGCAACGTATTAATGACAATCAATAGGTACCATAATGTAAGAATATGGAAGGTAAACAATGAATTGTATGTATACATTATTCAGAATTAAAAAAGAGAAATGATTTCGTACAATGACAATATATGTAAAGAAAAATAAATTTTATATGAACACATACAAGTAGATCCAAATATGTATATATGGGATTCAATCAAAGCTCTCTAATAATATAAATTAGATAGTTTTACAGTCAATTTCAAAACGTTGATTTTTTGTAAAAATTCCTTTTATTCATATGTAAATATCTAATGCAATAAAAAGTGCGAGTAATACATGCAAACATACATACATGTATTAAAATTCAAAACTAAAATTACACTTTGTTATGAAAGATTAAAACAATGATCTATAATTGAAACATTGTATTGATTCCATATAAATTTCAATTTTTAACTTTAAATATAATTCAATCAATCAACATGAAAATGTAAATTTCTAGATTTAAAGAAATGGAATTTAAATTAAATGTCAGAACATGGAACAACATTGTATTTTAAAATATATAAATTTAGTTTTAATTTAACAAAGTAAAGAAAAGTAGCTAATCAATTTGAACATGTAAACATTCAGATCTGAAGAATTACAATTTAATTAGAATGTTTAAAAACATAGATCTACTTAATTTTTTTTAAAGCATAAACAAATTTAATTTTGATCTATCAAATGAAAACTCAATCATATCATTCAACTAATAATTCAATCTTCATAAACAATTTTTAACTAAGCAAGACAGTAATACATCATATAAATTATGAAAGTTGAACTAAATTTCCATCAAACATTGCAAAATCACTATCTATATATAGAAAATGACATACCTTGCTATACAATCATTAAAACACACCCTGTTGATGTTGCCTTTGATTTGCACATTGAATGAAGAATTCTTCTAGATCCGATTGAATTTCCTTAGGACGTTGCGTAGAAATCATACCTTGAATGATGATATCTTCTCAGATCTTCAAGATCCACATCAAATCCTTGCAAGAGATGGATGAACCACTTTTGTTTTATTTTATTTGATCTTTTTATTTGGAGTTGAAATATTTTGGAAATTCGTTTTTTTTCTGCCATGAAAAGTTAGGAGGAGAGAAAGAGAATGAATGAGAAAGAAAATGAATTGTACGTACAGAATGAATTAGAGAATATGTTTTATTTGAAAGAATGAAACTTTTCTCATTCTTTAATTAAAACTTCCCTAATTAGTTCCCTTGATTGTTTCTCTCTCTCCAATCCTTTCATTACATGTATGTCATCAAATGACATAAAATTTACACAAATCATGTCATCAAATGACATAAAATTTCCATAAAACATGTCATCAAATGACATAGAATTTTCATAAATCATTTCATACATTTACCTTTAAATTACATCGATATCGTATATCAATGCACACAAATATAACTTTTATAAACGCATTAAAATAATTACAAAAAACTTTCAAACATCAAATAAATAATAATTAATATTTCTCAAATATCAATTAATTTAATCAATTTACAACATTTCATAAATTAATTAAATCATGTGGTTTTTCAATGAATTCATCATTACGGTTGTGCGACTCATAGGTGTAAATTCAGTCAGCGATTAATATCGAACTATTCTAATATTAACATTCACACATCACTTAGCAGGTGGTATAACATTCGGCTGAATTTATCGCTTATACATCTTTTAGTAAAAATCCAATTTTACTTATTATAAGCGGTGCCTAATAGTGACAATTATTTACACCAATTCTCTTCGTCAAAACTATATCACTTTGGATTTATGGAATTTGGTAATGGTCAAAATTCCAATATCATCCACATTCAACTTTATAGTCAAAACATAACGTGTTTGGTTCAATAATAACAATTATAATTCACTGAAATGCTCTGTCTAGAGACTTTGACTTTGAGTTGACATCAGTTGACCATGGTACTAAGCTCATATAACCAAGGAGATGAATCCTCTCTTGAATAGTGTTTCACTTCCAAAGCTTCCACTCCACCCAACTATAGTCGTTCGATAGACACCATGCCACGATTTAACTATAATCAAAGTGGAGCTTCCACATTGAATATTAACAGTATTCTCAAGTCGAGAGAACTGTGTAAATTAGTCACATCGATATTCTCTGCTTGACTTAGTTATATTAACCAACAGAAAATATCGAGTGAGTCATTCCATAGTTATCCAATAACTATCAGTACGTAACCCCTTGGTGTCCCCAACAATCATGAGCGTTACGTACTCTAGTCTCAACGGATACATTGATATCCAGTCTCGATGCATCTTGACTAGGAACATTTAAAATGGTACATTTGTTTCATTGTGATAAATTACTCACGGTTACAACACTTTGTAACTACTATCACAAAACATACCATTTATGAATTTTCTATTAAATATACTTTTAATTAAATTGATTAATTAATATGACCACATTATATCAAGTATATAATAGAAAGAAAATACCTTTATTTCGAACAAGATTGATCAACGAGTTAGATATATGTAACCAATTACATAACTGCCCCTAGGGCATACCCCTGACTTGATCAATCTCTCTCTTGCACTTGGGGTCAATTATGGAATCTTATTCCAACTTCTCCAATCAGTTTTCTCAAAACCAATTAGGCCAGTCCCTTTGTGAATGGGTATGCTGTTATGTTTTAACTATCTACTCTATCAATCAATTCTCTCCGACAGTGATAAACTGCTTTATCATGTGGAACAATTCGGAGTATGTCTCTCGACATCTAGTGAGCTATAAGTTCTGGTACAAATTATATCGTGACATCGTTATCATATAAAAATGTTATGAGATTCTCAACATTTGAAATAAGCTCAGTTATAAATTTATGCACTTATATTTTTATATACATTGTTTTATTGTGGTGCTATTCTAGGCGATGTACTTAGCCTTTTTCATTGAATTAGCCATGGTCTTTCATTTGGGACATTTCCAACTTAAAGATTCTTAACTTGAATTTATTATTGATATTATACTCAATATCACTTATGAAGTTGGAGTCTGAACACTCCTTCATAGGTGATTTTGTTTTTGTAAATAATTCTGTAGTATTTCATAAATACATAAGAACACTTCAAACAACCATTTAGTGATATCAATTTGGATTTGATATTTGCTTCATCTATCAAATACATAAACAAATCATGATATCGTAGACATCATAACATGTATGATAATTCCTATTGCGAATGCTAAGCAATCAATCTTACATGTTCCGTATTAAACATTTTAATAAGGTGTCTTTGCATATCATTTGGGACATTACCGAAATCTTTTATACTTAATATAAAGACATCATTTATTATCCAATGTTGAGTATTAAAACAACTAAGGCTGATTTTAACACAAGTACATCGTTAAAATCAACAACGTGTTGTTTACTTATAGTTTAGAAATATCAATGCACATTTTAATGTTCTTTCTTATGAACACACGCTTCTTCTACACTTTGATTGAAAATCAAACTATTTGATATTTCTATCAAAATACTTATTCAATCTTGATGCTTATAAAATGATACTTTAGTATCATTTCTTGGATTATATCCAAAGACTTACAAACTCAATCTCGCTCTGACTGACTTCGAGATATTTTTGGTATATATGTGTAAATAGCTTATTCTAAATCGTTATTTAGAATTTTCTGTTTCAATACATATGTACTAAAACACTAAGTTTTATCAAGTGATAATTTTGTGAGTAAATCCGAATTAACTTGAGCATGTTGAATACTAAATCTATTATGCTAGTTTCAACAATTGAAATTTGTGATATTATTCTTATCAACATTGCTCATTTAATTCCAACTGCATTATACTTTCTCATAAAGACACAATCTCGAGCGATGGATCACATCCCTTCAGTTACGACAACCAAAATCTTATTTTGATAGCATACTTGGAATTCTTTCGGATTTGCGCATCATATCATACAGAGTCAACACTCTTAATGGTTTAATTAAACAACTGAGGATTATATATTTTCAACATTGATAAGAAACTCGTATTTTCTCTTCGATGTGCAAGAATACTTATCAGACATTCTAATGCTATGTGTTCTTTTAGGTTAGTTAATTTCATTTCATCTCATGTAATCAGTTCTATATATGGATCGTATCCAATTCCATTTTACTACCAATAATTCCTCAAAGAAATTTCTTCACAATGAAGTTGGTATATCTTGAAACAACAATTGTTTCTCAGTGCAATAGAATAGGTATTCATAAACATTTTATGAATTTATTTATTTATAAAACTAATTTGGTTTTAGTTTACAAAAATTATGTTCGAAACATAAATATGTCATCCAATGACAGTCTTTTCAAAATCCTTTTGGGGAGATTCATACTAGATCCCTCATGAATAATTATTACGTGCAATCTTTCGACTCGCATAACCTGCCAATTCCTTGGCCTAGGATATGTTGGAGTTTCTTATAAACCCTTATCTTGTAAATTTTTATAAACTGTTATTCATATGGAATAATATTAACCTTGTGTAATACCCTTAAGTACATTACCTTATAGAAAGAAACTAACTCAACTTCACTCACAATTAATCGTAGATTGTCCAACAAAGTTCGATTACTCAATATTGATGCATCATTATGTATCACATGGAGGAGTAATTTGGAGATTGAATCTTTATTCATTTTAGGTACGTTCGGAACATTTTCCAATATACTCACTCATTCGATCAAATCAAATCATTTCTATCACATGTTATTTTATTTACTTCTATTTTATTCTATAAGTTTACTATAGACTTCCTACATGTGTATCAAATACACATGTCGACGATAACTCATCGGTGAATATGAAAAAGTACATGGAACCGTTTTCGTATTTATAGAATTACGATTGTATACATCTATATGTATCAATCCGAAGAGTTCATCAACACTTATGATACTCCCACTAAATGGGTGCATAGCCCTTTATTGTTTGAGATATAATTCCAAAACAACCGTAAATAATATTAGATACTTTTGTATTTTTCAATGCATCACCTTTTTAATAAAAAAATTACCACATTATAGTTTTATTTCACAAAGAATATTCATAATACTCATATTGAAATATAGCTATGTCTATTTTTTTCAGTCGATACCGAAAAATAATCATTATTTCATAAATATTGTACGGTAAGTGTTACGGAAACAATTTTCGTACTATGATGCAATTAGTAAGTGTTATATGGCATGCTCCCACTATTTTCACCATTACTATAATAGCATACTAAATTTGAAGGTCCATCATTCACTTAATACAATTTTCTTATTTCATACACAATAACAATTTACAGTGTAGAGTTCGTTGATCAAATATCTCGAGCTTAAAGAAATAAATCTCATAGAAAACAAATTTCTATATGAAAATACATTTTAAAATAGAAATCCTATTTCTTATTCTAATATTAAGTATCAATTATTATTACAATTCCCATTTCCATTGTTTCTCTATGAAGCAGAAGTGACTATTGATTTTCTTCATCCCAACTGTACCTTAAATTAAATCTATCATTATACATTCATTTTCCTTTCAAATGGTCAAACTATTCAAAAGAAAACCATACTACAGTATCATAACAAACTCTTTACAAAAGGGCATGCGATTATCCTTAACATTTACGGACATCAAATATGTTGCACTTTATGTCAACCGATCAAAATGACAGTTCAACGTTTGAGTTCTTATATCTATCTTGTAGTTTTTGTTCTTGTGTTACATTAACACAATATGATCCTTTTTGTAATCAATCAGATTGAATACTTGATTTCGCACTAAGGTTTATTTGGTTTTTCGGATGAACTAATTTCATTGAAATATTGTACATTACAAACTTTGACCATTTACCATATAACATTTATATGCGATTATATATGGATCAAATATCCATAGTCTTATATTGCTTTTAGAGTTCGAAACTCGTAGAATGCAATAAATGGTCTTGACAAATAAATGCATAAGTGACCAAATCACGTATATATTCAGTAGTTGTAAAATTAGGCACTTGCATGGGTGTTGAAATGTTAACATGCAATAGGAATTTAATAGTGGGTATTATATTTCCATTTGTCAACTTTCAATTCGGTTCGTTTGTATGTGTTAATTGATAACATTTTATCAATCATATTAAATGCACAAACTTATCATTGTAGATAATTATAACATTATTTAGCATATGCTCTTACATTATTAGAAAGGTTAAATGTTACCATTTCATTTTTCTAATAAGGCTCCCACTAGTCTTTTATGTTTCTCCAAACCCTAAGATGAAACATAGAAGTCTTTCGAATTCACTAGTGGGTGTTAGGACTCGTCTTTTTTGGTATTCTGACCTTGAGTTTGCTCAACAAATCATAGCCCCACAAACGATGGGTAACTCCTTATCGGTTGTATCACATACGACTCCTAACCTATTTTTCCTTGTCCTAATCTCATTTCGACCTTGAGTTTGCTCAACAAATCGAAAGAAGTTATTCACTCATACCTATCACATTGTGAAGGCCTAAGTATAGTATATGTACCTTAAGTTTGCTCAACAAATACATATAGTTATCTTACCACGTCTATTCAATATATTAATAATACTACACATAACATCCCTAGCTTGAGTTTGCTCAACAACTAAGGAGTATGCAAGTAATTTATTAATATATATATGGTAGATGACAACATTATATTGAAGATTCATAATCTTCAGTATATTATATTGAGTGATATCGACTTATGGAATAATGAATTTCTTATGAAATACCCTTGTGATCTAAGTGTCAAATACATCAGAAATCACAGTATACGTATGTTTATGTATGTATTTATTCCTTAAGTCTATTTGGGTTTCTTTAATGTTCCATCTTTAGTTTATACACTCATATTATATAAGTTTCATTATTATATATGTTTGTATCAAAAATGGGCACAACACTCTTCGGAAGTTTTTAAAGAGATAAAAGTGAAGAAAGCAAATTGAAAATGAGGATTATCTAACAAAAACTCCAAATAACAGAAAGTAAATTGCACAGAAGGCAACAATTTAGAGTGGTTCGGCGTTTCGCCTACGTCCACTATGAAGTTTGATGATTTTTTGCTCGATACTCGAAGATCACAATTTCTTATAGTGTAGTACAACAGATTATATGATTGAAGTCTGAATCTAAGGCAGCAATGGTGATCTGGAGTAAATCTGGCAGAATATGGGCGCTCTTTAGCTCTTAAAATTGTCCGACCCCCTTTTCTGAATGAACAGGGGCTCTATTTATAGGTGTAGGAGGGTGATATTTCGCCTAAATTTCGGTAGACCACTTCTGGCACGTGAGGGGGCCCACGCGCCCGACTTTAGGAAATCTGGGCCCACTTTGGGATCGATTCAAAATCCATTCGAATCGATCAAAGAATCATCCAATCGAGCTGAAATTTGGTGTGGACATTCTTCAACATGTGCGTAAGCTTCTATGAACATTTCATAGCATTTGGGCTTATGGATCTCGAGATATGGTCGATTCGAGCTAAGGATCTTCTTCAGGCTGCTCTGTTCGAATCGATTCATTCGAATCGATTGCTTCGAATCGATAGTGTCACGCGCTTTCACGATGACGTGGAGCGTATCATGCGCATCGATCCGCTTTCTTCGCCTATTTGATCGAGTCATCCCGAAGACTTCGTCGCCTTGACTCGATGGATTCGGAGGTATCAATTACATCTGGATTCGAGTGGGGTTTCGTTCGTATCGATCATGATGTGTTTCAGTCGATCGATACGAAATGACTGTACTTAATGGATTCGAAGGACTTCAACTTGATGGATACGAACCATGCAAGCGTGAGGCTAATTCCTTCTGCCGATGGATACGAAGAGGTCAATATTGATCGATACGAAACCAGGCCATTTGATGGATACGAAATTGTGATTTTTCCCTTCAACTTGCATCGATCATAACTCGAGCACTCGAGCTCGGATTGACTTAAAATTTGGAATGCAGGCTCCCATGGCTGTGCTTGTCGTGTCATATCAATTGTGGCTCGATCCGGACTTGGACAAAATTCATCGATATCCATGACGAATGACTCTTGGCTTTCAGTCGGTTCCTTGGTATCTCGGCCTTGCCAAAAGGCGGGATAACATTTGCCCCCCAAAGTACGTCTTGTGGGAACATGATGTGCTTTGAAATATTGCTATCCTTACTCTGAATAGTTATTGTCTTTTCGGTGGAAGCTGTGACCTTCGACCGTTCTTCTTGATAATGTAAACTGTTGACTGTCGACTGCTGTACCATGTTTTTGTTGCAACTGATTGATGTATGCCAGTGGTTACCCGTTCATTGTTGTAGTCGTTATTGGATGTGTTTCTGATTCTTGAAAATCTAGAATATTGAATATTAGTCCGACATTCATGCGTATATGTTAATCTGACTCTCGCTGACGTTCACGAGTCGTTGTCAGTTTATCTTATATTGAATTCTGTATCGATCCTCTCCTGAACCGACATGAAATTCGTTGTAACAATGTTTGATGGTTGTTTTTTGATTGCTCCTTCGTAACGATTCTCTCCTGAATCGATGTGAAGGGTTGGAATGTATGCTTCGTATCGGTGGATACGTAATATTGGTTCCCAGATCGATTTGTATCGACGGAGTTAAACGATCCAGGCATAATCATGCAGTGATGCTTCATGGTGGATATGCCATTTCTTATTCGTTCATTCAATAAGAACCCCCGATTGTGGATAATCTTCGATAGGAGTCATCCATGACCCCTCTCCTAGATTTAAGATCTAGTTGATCTTCATATGTCAATGCTTGGAATAATAAGCATTTCAACTGGGACAAAGTCTTTTTGTCGTGCATCCCCAGAACTGGCTAGCTTGGCATGTGACTTAGCCTTTTCATTTTGTTCTCCGAGGATGTATGTAATGGTGTAATAGTTGAAGTCGACTAGTAGCTTTTGGACCCAGCTAGGATAAGGAGCAAGATGTTGCCCCCTAGTTGAATAATCTTCCCTGACTCGGTATACTACTAACCAATAATCACATAATATATGCAAAGTTTCCACTCCTAGTTTTCTTGCAAGTTTGAGCGCCAAGGCTTCATACTTAGCTTCGTTATTTGTTGCAGGGAAGTTGAGTTTGAGGGCGTGGCAGATCGATCGTTCCTCAGTAGTCATTAACGCAACTTCGACGTTAAAAAGCCGATTATTGAAAGTTCCATCTGTATACGTTCTCCATAGGTGGACGGTTCACCACTGTCCTTCGGATAGTCGTCTGATGTGGTGGATTCAGGTATGAAGTATGCTAATGTTTGATCATGGAGAGCTCTCTGAGGGAAATATGTGAAATCAAATTGGCTTAGTTCGGTACCCCATCTGAGTAATTTTCAGCCATCTAAGGCCACTGTTGGACCTATCATAACGGCTGGTCGATATAGACGTTAACGGGGTGAGCTTGTCACTAGCCAGCCTTCATCATATACAAATCTTTGGATTCATTTATCTTCACACAGCATTGCGATGCTTATGGCGTGTGTTGACACGGCCCAATTGATGTATAAATCTTCGCGATCCAAAGGTTTGGGTAAAATGGAAGGTCTCTTCAAGCGATCTATCAGAGCTGCTTGATTGTCCTCGGTATATGGGTGTCTCTAACTATCGGAATTTTCTAGAAATTAGTCTTGATTCCATGAGAATTGATGATGGAAACAAAGAATCTTTCTGATATAATGGTGAAAGAGCATTTCAAAGGATCGAGTTTCATCTTGCATTTTTAGAGAGCACCAAATACCTCTGTCAAGTCATCGATATGGTCGTTTGATAGTTATGATCCCACGAGCATATTAACCACATCTACTTTCATCGATCGGCCGATTTGATTTTTGAATGATCTGTTAATCGTTCTTTGGTAAGTAGCATAAGCGTTCTCAATTTTGAATCCATGGATTTTAGCATAGCACTATAGGCCCAGGTCAATAATGGAACAATTGTATTCTTGGTCTAGGACATGCTTCAGTATCCGATGGTATCCGGAGTTCGCATTCATGGACGTGAGTAATTCATGTCTGACGGTCAGGTCCATCAGTTGGTTGATCATTGGAAGTGGAAAGTTGTGCTTTGTCATATCCCATGCAAATCTGAGTAGTTGACGTATGTCCTCCACTCTTTGTTCGTTTTTCTTATAAGTAAAGGATTGGATACTCATTTAGGTTGGAGGGCATCATGGATAAACCCACTGGTTTTGAGCAGATTCGCCTTCTCTTCAAGTGCAACAGATCTCTCCGGATCCATGTCGCATCGTTTTTGTTCACCGAGACATGCCTCGGGTCGACATTTAATGCAGGGTTCTTCATGGCTAACGAGAGTCCATATATATATATATATATATATATGAGGTCGAGTCCAAGCGAACACATCAAGATTCACCTGAAGTAGAACAATTGACTCTTTCTTCATAATTGTGTAGAGTTGTGATCTGATCTACAATACTCATGATTGGTTGTAGGAGCCTCGTGTGTTTATTTGCAATGGTAAATGATCAGGCTTATAAGGACGTTGAATCAGAGGATTAGTAGAACTTAGCCTTGTACTGCACGCTGCTACATAGCTGGTTCCAGCTTTGATATTGAATTCACTTGTGTTTCTGAATGATGCGTTTTTCATTCAATGTACTCGCGATCCGTTGCTTATTGTAAGGGTTGGAATGATGATCAATTGCCCATAAGTCCGGGTATTGATCTGATGACTCTATCTCTAGGCATCCTTTCGGTCGCAACCTAGAGTTGTTATGAATGTCAGGCATGGGTCATAGGTTCAAGTTGTCATAGTCAACTCTCGGATAATTACTCTTTTGCCCCCTGTCTCGGGTTGGCGGATGCATTACGCGGACGGTCTAGTCTCGTCCTAGCTGTGTCTATACTGTAGTTCAAGCTTTAAGATCTGGAGTTGAATTATGAATGGTTGAATCATATTATCTTATCTTCTTGTTCGTGCCCCCAAGTCTGGGGAATATCTCGATAAGTGGTAGGGTATATAATGTCCGCTTCAATTTTGTATTCTATCCCATTGAACCATGGGATCGAGTTAACCGATGGAAGGCTGAGTCGTGCCTATCCTGTATTATGTTCTAGTTCTTTCCTCTTAGCGGAATACATTGTTATTTTGCCAACTTTCGGACATAAGCTAGATTCTGGATGGTCAATGACATTCACTTCGCTGCTTAGGTCGCCGTACTTTGGGCAAAAACTGAAGAGTGAATCGTCCAATCAGATCCAATGCAGGATTGATGCTTCCCTTGTCGAATCCAGGGTAAGAATCAGTGTGCAGATGTTTAGGTTGTACTTGTTTTGAATTGCTCTTTTAGTCGGATCATGGTAAGAGTCAATGAATGAATGGTCACATTGCATTCATTTGGAGTTGGGTGATCAACCATGTCCATTTCGATTTACATTCTCCTGTCAGATCTAGGGATAAAGTCAGCTCAAATGCAGTCATGTCATGCTCATTTGGTCTCGTGCTCTTCCTGACGGATCGAAGGAAGGCGACGGAGGACGAATGGTCAAGTCACACTCATTCGTGGTTTATTCTTCTATCCGTGCTCTATTGGTCAAAGGTATTCGATGGAGTTCGGGTCACATCGACTTGTAGATGAAGAGGACCAATATTGACCATCGATTCAATGGTACGATGTGAAAGGTGTAGATCGATATTGCCCGTCGATCCGGCGGTACGATGTAATTGGTTACCTAGAACTTCGGGCATCATTCTAATTGGTTAGCATTAGGGTCTCCTTGTAGTCATTGTCTTAAGCTGTAAAGGACGCTATGCTGGAGATGTAGCGAGTCACCTTTCTCTTCTTTCAGTGATTTGTTCTTCTACCTCCAGTCTTGAGTTAGAAATTATGCTCATGTCGAGTCTAGGTCAGAGTTGGTGAATGAATGGTCAAATCACATTCATTCGTTTGTCTATTCTTGTAGCCACACTTTGGGGATCAGAGTCAGTTGAAGGGCCATTCATCACACCTATTCGATGTTTATACCCATGTCCACACTCTGGGGACTAAGAGTTTTAGCAGAAAATGGTCGGACTGCACTTTCCTCAACTAATCCCTCTAGCACTAATCAATGGCAAAAGTCGAAGTGTGGTCGATCACATTACAACAACTTTAGTTTGATGCTTCTCCCACTGAACTGTAGGAAGGAATTGATTGGCGGATGGTTAGGTCACATCCATCCATGCTGCATGCACAACCCGTTGGATCACAGGTGAGAGTTAGTAGATGAACGGTCATGCCACGTCCACTTGCGATTGGATGGTAGTAATATCAATTCAGAATAGGACATCCAGCTAGGTCCCTTTTTCGAATCTACGCCTCCCTTTCGAATCAAGGAAGAAATTTTGTCTTGTAGGGTTGGAGTGCATCCCTATAAATTTACGTTATGGGTCCCGTGCTAGGGACAAGAGTTGATGCAAGGACGGTTGTGTCACGCCCGCTTAGCGCTGGATGGTCGGGTCGCATCCAATTTTGTGTGTTAAGTGTGCCCCCATGTCAGGGAAAGATTGGATAGCAGACGGTCGAACCACATCCGCTTTTTGTACTCACATTCCAAACCATGCTTGAAGGACTGGAGTTGGTTGATGGGTTGTTAGTCACACCCATTTGGTGTTTATACTCTGGCCTGCGCTCTCGGGACTGAAGCAAGTTTATGGGTGGTCATTTGCACCCAATTGGTGTTTATACTCCAGTCCACACTCTGGGGACTTAGAGTTAGTTGATGTTTATTCTCCAGTTTGCACTCTGGGAATCTGGAGTTGTTGATGTTTATACTCCAGTTCGCATTCTGGGAATCTGGAGTTGATGTTTACACTCCGTTTCGCACTCTGGGAACCCGGAGTTGATGTTTATACTCCGTTTCGCACTCTGGGAATCCGGAGTTGATTGATGTTTATACTCCAGTTTGCACTCTGGGAATCTGGAGTTGATGTTTATACTCCGACTCGCACTCTGGGAGTTCGGAGTTGATGTTTATACTCCATTTCGCACTCTAGGAATCCGGAGTTGATTGATGTTTATACTCCAGTTCGCACTCTGGGAATCCGGAGTTGATGGATGTTTATACTCCACTTCGCACTCTGGGAATATGGAGTTGATGTTTATACTCCGACTCGCACTCTGGGAGTTCGGAGTTGATGTTTATACTCCGTTTCGCACTCTGGGAATCCGGAGTTGGTTGATGTTTATACTCCAGTTCGCACTCTGGGAATCTGGAGTTGATGTTTATACTCCGACTCGCACTCTGGGAGTTCGGAGTTGATGTTTATACTCCGTTTCGCACTTTGGGAATCCGGAGTTGATTGATGTTTATACTCCAATTCGCACTCTGGGAATCTGGAGTTGATGTTTATACTCCGACTCGCACTCTGGGAGTTCGGAGTTGATGTTTATACTCCGTTTCGCACTATGGTAATCCGGAGTTGGTTGATGTTTATACTCCAGTTCGCACTCTGGGAATCTGGAGTTGATGTTTATACTCCGACTCGCACTCTAAGAGTTCGGAGTTGATTGATGTTTATACTCCAGTTCACACTCTGGAAATCTAGAGTTGATGTTTATACTCCGACTCGCACTCTGGGAGTTCGGAGTTGATGTTTATACTCCGTTTCGCACTCTGGGAATCCGGAGTTGGTTGATCAGGTACGCGGATGGTTGTACCATATCCACCCTGAGTAGGCAAGCGAAGTCGTTAGATGGACGGATCCCTCCTCTTTGGGTTTAGGTTGAACACGGGCGAAGTCGTTAAATGGACAGATTCATCCTCCTCGAGCACATGTCCGTAAGTTTATACTCCAGCTCACACTCTGGGAGCTGGAGTTAGTTAGTGGATTGTTGCGTATCAATCCCTTATTGCCGCAGTGTGATGGCTTGTCCCTGAGCTCGAGGTTTCACTTAGCGAGTGATCGGTGGGATCCCGATTAACTTCCACTTATATGCCCTTCAACGAAGGATAAGATTTAGTTTATGGACGGTCGGATCGCATCCATGTTCATTTAGATTCCACTTTTGCTAAGCCTAAGGAGTAAAATTAGTGTTCTGGCAAGCTTTGTGCTCGAGCATAGGAAGGGATGGTCGAACTACATCCACTATGAGTTGTGTATTTTTCCTTAAGTCGGGTGCAAGAATTAGAGAGCAGACAGTCGAGTCACATCCAATTTATACTTTGCATTCTTTCGATCAAGCTAAGGAAGAGAGTTGAAATGGCAGCTCGTGATGGTTAGCGAGTATGCAGTCAGTCGTTGGTGACTTTAAATTGAGGGTTGGACCCTGATGAAGTCGGTTTAAGGCATGATTGTTTTGCCGAATCACATACGAAAACTGGGAAGTGAACGGTTAAGTCATATCCACTTTAAACATGTGTTCTCAAATAACCCCAAGTGTCTAATGTAAGATTGGATTCATGGATGGTGACGTTGCGTCCACCCTTGGTGTGATTCCGATTTTGTCGGGCATCAGAAGAAGCGTAAGTATGTTGGTGAGCTTCAAGTACGAGATGGAGAGTACATTGTTGGGATATATCACTCCAAGTCTTTCCCAGATCTCCAATTAAATTGCATAGGCGGATGAGTGGATGGTCGGTTGCATCTACTTTGTACTAGAGTCTTGACCTTGTCGGTCTCTTCCGCTTTGATGCCTCGCCCCCAGTCAAGTGCATATAGCAGCCGATGAGTGGTTGAATCATG
This sequence comes from Allium fistulosum, assembly GCA_030737815.1. Taxonomy (NCBI): domain Eukaryota; kingdom Viridiplantae; phylum Streptophyta; class Magnoliopsida; order Asparagales; family Amaryllidaceae; genus Allium; species Allium fistulosum. Next base: position 909,970,037 of record CM060903.1, read on the forward strand.
CTCGTCATGATGATACCTCGACGATTTGGTCATAGTCCGCGGAGGTTGTTTTGCATCCAATCTTAAGTACTCGGTTACCTGCATCATTTGCAAGTAGTTTAATTCAAGTAGGTCATATTTCGCAACGTAAATGAAATTGAATTAGAAATAATTCAAAAGAGATCAGATCAAATCTCATTGATAAGTGAGGCAGCATCGTATGCCCGCTATTGCACTTTAGTCCAGCCCTTCTCAGTTGGAAGTCTAACGCAAATGGTTCAATTTGATCAAAGTCCTTGATCGATAGGGGTCGGATGTTCCCGGTCCTTCGTTTTATGGGGCTTGCACATATTGTCGGAGCTATCCTTCTCGGAGCAGCCTTATGGCATTGGCATTTACGGTAGCCATTTAGAAAAGAGGAGTTTTCCGATCTAGAGTACGGAGCAGGTCCCCTCCTTATCTTGCTATGTTGATCCTTCATCTGATTCATCAACTCAAAATTGGCCTAGACACGTTGGTGTAGTTGTCGGCGGCGGTCCACCAGTTCTCTTGTTAAAGTCTGGAAATAAGCGCTGGTGATCAATTCATTTATGGGTATCGACAGCAACTGGCTGCGGGCTTTGGATAAATTCGTTGGCTGCCAGCTTCTTCATTCACTTCAACAATATGAGAAGTATAACTGGTATATCTAACCGTGATTGACGGTCTTCTCTGAGGAATGAGGGAAGACATATGCGTTTGATGGCATTCATCGCCCTTGGAGAAATCCACGCGCCATTCCCACTTTATAAGGTAGTGTCGGGGGTTGTATTTCCATAGTACACCAACATAGTTAACATGTTGAATTTTCACTAGAAGTTCTGCATGTAGGATGTTTTCAACGAATAGGTCTTGACTGGGAGAGATTCTCCTATCGACATTATGCTCAGGTCCATTTTATTGCCCAGGGGTGTTGTAACACTGGTCAATGATGTATGCACGATTGCCCAACGTTCGAGTGGTTTGCAACGCCGATAGGACGGTGAGTTGGTTAAAATGGGCTAATAGATTGGTGTTTATCCCAAACTTTCATCCAGATAGGGGACCTATATAGGGTATTAAGGAAGTCTTCTTGAGGTTGTATGCCATGATTTTAGTCACGTGGACATGGAATGATTAAGATTCGGGCATTTGAAGATGGTTCAGTGGTGACCAGCTATGTTTTGAGTTGGCAGAGTAGACATTGTAGGGCGGCCGTCATATTAGCCATCGTACCATAGTTGTCAATTCAGGAGTTTAAAAGCTAGTCAATTGGAGGAAGTTGCATTCCACCTTAAAAGCATGATATATTAATCAACTCCAGTTCTTGGCATATTAATTAGGTTCTCCAGCCTCTGGGAGTACGGTTAAGTAGTATTTCTTTACCCATTCCTTGATTGCAACTCAACATTTGTTTTTGTGATCTTCTATGTCTTGTTTAGTCATGGAACAATTAGAAGCACGGATGGAATGTTCCTTCACTAAATTGGTGATTGAATTCACTATGCGGATTGCAACTCAACATTTTTTTAGCCTCTTTTTAGGAATGCTGGGTCGTACCTGAATTTTTTTTTTGAAATTTCGTATCGATACAAATTGGACACAGATGGATCGATACGAACAGCGTGCGAGTATCGATACGAACAGAGCGATGCGAAGCAGATCGAGTCGAAATGATCGATACAAACAGAGCGATGCGAAGCAGATCGAGTCGAAATGATCGATTCGAACAGAGCGATGCGAAGCAGATCGAGTCGAAATGTTCGATACGAATTGAGCGATGCGAAGCAGATCGAGTCGAAATGATCGATTCGAACAGAGCGATGCGAAGCAGATCGAGTCGAAATGATCGATACGAATTTTGACATATTTTCTGGGTGCGAAAACATGGATACGAAAATGATCATATTTTCTGGATACGAAATGATGGATACGAAATCGATCGTATTTTCTGGATTTGAGAGCATGGATACGAAAGTTACCATATTTTTTGGATTCGAGAACATGGATACGAAAATATGGATGAATGCAGTTCCTCTTAGATCTGGAGCAATCTGAATAGAATATAAGGAACCACTTGACGACATATCTGGATCTTCCCCTTAGATGTTTGCAATCCGGTATCGGCAGTAGATCCAATGAGCAGAAGGAAAAAACTGGGTTCTCTCAATGAAAGCACCAAAGTGTTTGTACCAAAAATGGGCACAACACTCTTCGGAAGTTTTTGAAGAGATAAAAGTGAAGAAAGCAAATTGAAAATGAGGATTATCTAACAAAAACTCCAAATAACAGAAAGTAAATTGCACAGAAAACAACAATTTAGAGTGGTTCGGCGTTTCGCCTACGTCCACTATGAAGTTTGATGATTTTATTGCTCGATACTTGAAGATCACAATTTCTTATAGTGTAGTACAACAGATTATATGATTTAAGTCTGAATCTAAGGCAGCAATGGTGATCTGGAGTAAATCTGGGCACTCTTTAGCTCTTAAAATTGTCCGACCCCCTTTTCTGAATGACCAGGGGCTCTATTTATAGGTGTAGGAGGGTGATATTTCGCCTAAATTTCGGTAGACCACTTCTGGCACGTGAGGGGGCCCACGCGTCTGACTTCAGGAAATCTGGGCCCACTTTGGGATCGATTCAAAATCCATTCGAATCGATCAAAGAATCATCCAATCGAGCTGAAATTTGGTGTGGACATTCTTCAACATGTGCGTAAGGTTCTATGAAAATTTCATAGCATTTGGGCTTATGGATCTCGAGATATGGTCGATTCAAGCTAAGGATCTTCGTCAGGCTGCTCTGTTCGAATCGATTCATTCGAATCGATTCATTCGAATCGATAGTGTCACGCGCTTTCACGATGACGTGGAGCGTATCATGCGCATCGATCCGCTTTCTTCGCCTATTTGATCGAGTCGTCCCGGAGACTTCGTCACCTTGACTCGATGGATTCGGAGGTATCAATTACATCTGGATTCGAGTGGGGTTTCGTTCGTATCGATCATGATGTGTTTCAGTCGATCGATACGAAATGACTGTACTTGATGGATTCGAAGGACTTCAACTTGATGGATACGAACCATGCAAGCGTGAGGCTAATTCCTTCTGCCGATGGATACGAAGAGGTCAATATTGATCGATACGAAACCAGGCCATTTGATGGATACGAAATTGTGATTTTTCCCTTCAACTTGCATCGATCATAACTCGAGCACTCGAGCTCGGATTGACTTAAAATTTGGAATGCAGGCTCCTATAGCTGTGTTTGTCGTGTCATATCAATTGTGGCTCGATCCGGACTCGGACAAAATTCATCGATATCCATGACGAATGACTCTTGGCTTTCAGTCGGTTCCTTGGTATTTCGGCCTTGCCAAAAGGTGGGATAACAATATAACTTTTATATTTTAAGTAACTTATACAATAATCTTATGTATAACGTTTTATTAATTAAATCTTATTTAATTAATTTTAATTAATTAACTCTTTAATTAATTTTAAATTAGTATTCCAATACAACTTTTATATTGGACATATCTACTATAAACGTTATAGTAAGGCACATATATCTTATATATATGCATATTTTTAGTTAATTAACTAACCTTTAATTACTTTATTGATTAAACAATTTTAATTAAATTATATTAATTTCGAAAATTTATCTTATATACATACATGTATGCTTATGTTATCTTAAACACTTTAAAATAACATAACATATATCAACATACATCATACATGCATATAAATATTAATTAATTAACTCATTTAATTAATTTATGTTATTAGTCTTACTAATAAGTTTAAACTTTGAAATTAATATTTACATGGTTTCAAACATTTTGAAATTTTGATACATTTTCAAACATTTTGAAAATTTATGTTATATTATAACCTTTTATAATGAACATGTTTTTATTTTAAATTTAAAATCTTGTCTCAATTTTCAAAACTATTTTGAAAATTAGTCCAAGGTCCACTTCAAATTGGGCCTTTTCTATTAGGGTCAACCTTTGGACTTACTTCACCTTTCAGGCCAGGCAGGTAAACAGGTAGGACAGGGTACTTGATTATTGAATTCCAATCCTAGACATCACCTTTCTACACACCGTACTAAGTATGCAAGCTTAATTAGTTAGCCTTAATATGACTAATTTAGACTGCATATGCTATTGGGCTCTAGTACCATTGAAGGAACTGGGCTAGTCCGCAGCGGAAGAAATTGGTGAATTTCAAAAAAATTAGCCATTTTGGATCTTTAATGGGCCCATAAAGTCTAAATATACCTAGAACTTTTCTACGTTTTTTTAAATAAAATCAATATTTTATTTTATTTTATAAATAAAATTTTACTTTAATTTAATGTGCATGTAAATTATAGTATATCAAATATACTCTTATGTACATGTTTGTGTGTAATAGTAACTTATTAAATTTATTTAGAGAAAGAAACTTTTCATTTCCTATCTCTTAAATTATTCAATTAATGACATGACATAAATTTATTTAAAGACGGAAACTTTTCATTTCCTTCCTCTTAACTTATTCAATTAACGAGGGAACATAAATTTAGTTTGAGAATGAAGCTTTTCATTTCGTTCTCTTAATTAAATTAAATAATTGATTAATAAAATAACATTAATGACTAATCTAAATATGACATGAATTGTAAATATATTCACAGCAAATATTGTGCAAGTGCAACATACAGGGAGTGTGTATAGTCAGTGGTAATTGATATGTATACATAAAATAAACAAGAACAATTTGAATGGCTATTACATAGGAATTGAAATGGAAATAAATAAAGGATGACAAGTGTGACTGATACAGTCTCCCTTTTAGTAAACTTAATTAATGCAACATATTAATGACAATCAATAGGTACCATAATGTAAGAATATGGAAGGTAAACAATGAATTGAATGTATACATTATTATCTTAATTAAAAAAGAGAAATGATTTCGTACTATGACAATATATGTAAAGAAAAATAAATTTTATATAAACACATACAAGTAGATCCAAATATGTATATATGAAATTCAATCAAAGCTTTCTAATAATATAAATTAGATAGTTATTATAGTCAATTTCAAAACTTAGATTTGTTGTTAAAATTCCCTTTATTCATATGTAAATATCTAATGCAATAAAAAGTCCAAGTAATACATGCAGATATACATACATACATGTATTAAAATTCAAAACTAAAATTACACTTTGTTATGAAAGATTAAAACATAGATCTATAATTGAAACATTGTATTGATCCTATATAAATTTCATTTTTAACTTTAAATATAATTCAATCAATCAACATGAAAATGTAAATTTCTAGTTTTAAATAAATGGGATTTAAATTAAATGTCAAAACATAGAACAAGATTGTATTTTAAAATATATAGATTTAGTTTCAATTTAACAAAGTAAAGAAAAGCTACTAATCAATTCGAACATGTAAACATTCAGATATGAAGAATTACAATTTAATTATAATGTTTAAAACATAGATCTACACTTAAATTTTTTTTTAAAGCATAAATAAATTTAATTTTGATCTATCAAATGAAAACTCAATCATATCATTCAACTAATAATTCAATCTTCATAAACAATTTTTAACTAAGCAAGACAGTAATACATCATACAAATTATGAAAGGACTAAATTTCCATCAAACATTGCAAAATCACTATCTATATATAGAAAATGACATACCTTGCTATACAATCATTAAAACACACCCTGTTGATGTTGCCTTCGATTTGCACCTTGAATGAAGAATGCTTCTAGATCCGAATGAATCACCTTAGGATGTTGCCTAGAAATCACACCTTGAATGATGATATCTCCTCAGATCTTCAAGATCCACATCCTATCCTTGTAAGAGATGGATGAACCACTTTTGTTTTATTTTATTTGATCTTTTTATTTGGAGTTGAAAGATTTTGGAAATTCATTTTCTTGTTTTTTGTTTCTACCATGAAAATTTAGGAGGAGAGAAAGAGAAAGAATGAATGAGAAAGAAACTGAATTGTACGTACAGAATGAATTAAAGAATATGTTTTATTTGAAAGAATGAAACTTTTCTTATTCTTTAATTAAAACTTCCATAATCAATTCCCTTTATTGTCTCTCTCTCCAATCCTTTCATTACATGTATGTCATCAAATGACAGAAAATTTCCATAAATCATGTCATCAAATGACAGAAAATTTCCATAAATCATGTCATGAAATGACATAGAATTTTCATAAATCATTTCATACAATTATCTTTAAATTACATCGATATCGTATATCGATGCACATAAATATAAATGCATTAAAACCATTATAAAAAACTTCCAAACATCAAATAAATAATAATTAATATTTCTTAAATATCAATTAATTTAATCAATTTACAAAATTTATAAATTAATTAAATCAAGTGGATTTTCAAAGAATTCATCATTACAGTTGTGCGACTCATAGGTGTAAATTCAGTCAGTGATTAATATCGAACTATTCGAATATTAACGTTCACACGTCACTTAGTAAGTGGTATGACATTTGGCCGAATTTATTGCTTACACATCTTTTGGTATAAATCCAATTTTACTTATTATAAGCGGTGCCTAATAGTGACAATTATTTATACAAATTCTCTTCGTCAAAACTATATCACTTTGGATTTATGGAATTTGGTAATGGTCAAATTTCCAGTATCATCCACATTCAACTTTATAGTCGAAACATAACGTCTTTGGTTCAATAATAATAATTATAATTCACCGAAATGCTTTGGCTAGAGACTTTGACTTTGAGTTGACTTCAGTTGACCATGGTACTAAGCCCATATAATCGAGGAGATGAATCCTCTCTTGAATAGTGTTTCACTTCCAAAACTTCCACTTGACCCAACTATAGTCGTTCGATAGACACCGTGCCACGATTTAACTATAATCAAAGCGAAGCTTCCACATTAAAGATCAACAGTATTCTCAAGTCAAGAGAACTGTGTAAATTAGTCACATCGATATTCTCTGCTTGAACTTAGTTATATTAACCAATAGAAAACTATTGAGTGAGTCATTCCATAGTTATCCAATAACTATCAGTATGTAACCCCTTGGTGCCCCTAACAGTCATGAGTAATACAATGCCCAACATTTGGAGAGCGTTACGTACTCTAGTCTCAACGGATACATCGATATCCAGTCTCGATGCATCTTGACTAGGAACATTTAAAATGGTACATTTGTTTCATTGTGATAAATTACTCATGGTTACAACACTTTGTAACTACTATCACAAAAATACCATTTATGGATTTTCTATTAAATATACTTTTAATTAAATTGATTAATTAGTATAACCACATTATATCAAGTATATAATAGAAAGAAAATACATTTATTTCGAACAAGATTGGTCAACGAGTTAGATATATGTAACAAATTACATAATTGCCCATAGGGCATTCCTCAAACTCTATCAGATAGCCCCCTATCCGATGAAGGCTTTGGAACTACTCAATATCTTGAGTATTACACTACATATCCCCAGAGGGGAAAACACGAAAGCCGATTAGCTAGCCAAGCTGGCTAGTTCCGGGGTTGCATAACTCATGGGTCTAGTTCTATTAGAGGTATTATCAGCTTCGAGCATCAACCAGATGGATGCCGATTGGATCATGGATGCTAAATGTGAGAAAGAATCATGGATGACTCTAATTAAGGAGTATTTATTGAAGGGAACCCTTCCGGGAGGAAGAAATAAACGAAGAAAACTCATATGCCAAGTTCCAAGGTTTATTATTTAGGACGGAGTATTATATATATGAGGGTTCTCTGTTCCCCTGCTACGGTGTGTCGCCAATGAGGAGGCTAAGAAGGTCCTTGCAAATGTTCATGAAGGAGCATGTCGCGATCACATTAGGGAAGAAGATTCTTTGCTACGGATATTTATGGCCGATAGTAAACAGAGATGCGGTCTATTACACCAAAAAGTTTGATCGATGTCAAAGGTTCGTGAAAATTTCTAGAGCCCCACCAATGAAGATTACACAGATGGTTAGTCTATGGCCATTTGTGGTATGGAAGATCGACATTATTGTTATGCTACCGATGTTGAAAGGTGGAGCAAAATACGCCATTATTGCAGTTGATTACTTCACTAAATGTGCTAAAGTGGAACCGCTCGCCTCAGCCACCACGAAGAGGGAAATTAATTTCATGGTAAACAACATTATCTATCATTTTTGGATCCCACAAACGATCATTTTCGACAATGGGACCCGATTTGATAGCACGGAATTTAGGAACTTCTACAACAAATATCGAATAGAGAAAATATTTTCTATGGTGGCACATCCGCAAGCGAATGGATAGGTGGTAGCAGTAAATAAATTCATCAAGTCCATTCTGAAAAAGCAATTGATAAAGGCCAAAGGCAAGTGGGTTAATGAATTGGCTCTGGCACTTCGGGATTATAGAATGACCCACAAATCCATGATTGGTCACACCCCATTCGCCTTGGCCTATGGATCAGAGGCCATTATTCCAATTGAGTTGGAAGTGAATCTCATCCAAAGATTCACTATAATTCCAAATGGAATGAGGAGCTCCTGCTAGATTCCCTCGATATGATCGATGAGAAACACGACGAAGCTGATTTGAGAGCCACTGCTCATCGAAAATGAGTAGCTCGACATTACAACACAAAGGTTAGGATGGGACCTTCGGGATCGATGATCTCATTCTTAAACAAATCTTCCTTAGTACAGTGAGTGTGGCAGACTTGGGAAGGTCTGTATGCTATCGAACATAAGCTTGGAGATGGAACATTTGTAGCAATCTCTAATTTAATCAATTTTAAATTTCAATATTTATTATATTTTTAAATAGTTCATTAATAAATATTATAAAACAATTAGAACGCTTTTAAATAATAACTGTTGATGTGGAAATGATTTTCAAAATATGTTTACAAAAATAATTAGTTCAAAGGAAAATCGAAATTGTGGTCGGAATCATTTTTCTGAATTTTCGACTTTTCGGTGTCTAAAAGTTGTTGGAAATGTTGTGGATACTCTAATGTACATATACACCTATGTTTACTAAATAACATAAGTATGGTTAGTGATAATAAGTGGTAGATATTTATTTACTTAATTGAAAAAGAAGGAGATGCGACATTTTATTCAAAATTTAAATAAAAATGAAATAAAGAGAAAATGCCACACTTCATTCACATCTTAGCACAAGGTAATGTAAAACATGATGGATAAGGGGGGGGCTTTCATGTGTTGCATGTGGAATGGGAAAGGAGGTAAGGAGATGATGTGGAGCATAATGGGTGGAGGGTATGTAAGGAAGGCTATTTTGGTAATTCACACATTTCCCTTTTTTGTAAAAACAATTCTCTTTATTTTATTTCTCATTTGCCATTTCATTTTCTTATTTTCTAAACACCCATCTTCTTTCTCAAGCTTCTCAAAGCATTTCATCCATGGCTTCCTAAGTTTCAAACTTTAAAAAAATCCATTCTTTTTCACTTCTTCCTTAAGTAAAATCACTAAAGATCATTTCTTTCTCCTCTACACCTCCTAACAAACCAAAAAAAGACCCATATCTCCTCAAACCAATCATGGCTGAGCCATATAACCCCTTTGGCCAAACCATCTAGGCCCATTTAGGGTCTAAAAATCCACCTTTAGCAAGAAGGTTCAAGTTCTAGTGTTGATTTAGAGTTTGGTTGAAGTTCTTGCTCATTTATATGAGTAAATCTCACTTTAATAACAAATTTAAACTTTAATTTGGTAGTGAAAATATATACAAGTTGTTTGTATTTATATGTGTTTGTAAATGTTTGTTTGTTGGCTTGGTTACCCCATTAAATGGTTGATATTTTTGGTAGTTAGTAAGTGATTTGGAGTTAGTTGAAAAAGTTTAAGTGGTTAATATTAATGATGCCATCTATATGTTGTATTATTGTTATTTAGCTTTGTATATATGCTCATGCTTATACTAAATGATGCTTGGTTAACTAAATGAATGTGAAAGAGTTTATGAAAGTGTTCGTATAGCGACTACCGCTATATCGACACTTTGAAAATGACATTCCTTTTGAAATCTTTTGTTTAATCTTATGCATGGGTTTTACAAAGATAGTTAATTATTAAAATAAGGATGTGACTAAATTCAATTAATTATTTTAATAATGATATTTTTAAAATTAATTAATTATTTTAAATAATGATGATTAAGATTAAATAATTTATTAACTATGTGATTAAGATTAATTAATCATTATGCTAATGTTGTTTTAAAATTAATTAATCATTTTAATTAATGATGTTTAAGGCTAATTAATTATTTAATTAATAATGTATTAATGTTAATTAATCATTTTATTTATGATGTTCTAAGATTAATTAATCACTTTAATAACGATGTTTTAAAATTAATTAATCATTTTAATAACGATGTTTCAAAATTAATTAAGCATTTTAATAACGATGTTTAAGGGTTAATAATAATGGTTTAAAGTTAATTAATCATTTTAAATAGTATTTTTGAAGTAATTAATAAGGATTAAAGCAAATTAATTATTTTAAATAAAAATGTTTTGAAATAATTAATCATTAATTTAAGTTAATTGATCAATTTAAATAATTATACTAAAATAATTAATTTGTGATTTATGTATGCCAATCATTGTGATAAAGTTGTTTAAAGTTAATATTTTCAATGTGAAACCCCAGCACAAGTTTGGTTTTAAAAGTAGAAGTTTAATTCGATTATGGAAATGAAGTTTTCGTGATTCGATATCACCTATATGAAGAGGATTTAGTCAAACTCCTAACACTAAATGTAGAGACAAGAACTCATTTCTATCTCGAAGGTTAAAAATGTCATCAAGGCAGTGCTTAGAGGTAACATTACCTCAACTTGCCTGGCTTCATTTTCAACCGAGGGATGGCACTTGTTTGGAATTGACAAGTGGTGGTAAGAATATAAAATTTCATTTCCATATACGATCGTTTTTAATTATCCCCGATACTGGTTCAACTTTCTTCATTGTATATCGTCAATCTAAGGCAATTGGTTGCTCATTTGAGCATTGATATCCTTTGTCGGAAATGACTAAAACCCAAGGGCGAGTGGAAGCCAAGCTATGTGGGGTTGCTTCCATTAGGGAATTTTCACATCTACTATAGGTCGGTTTTGGTTATATGCATAATAAGATGTGAAATACTCAAATTCTCGGTAAAGGTTGGCGGGTTCCGGCTTGGTATTGTTTGAGAGCCATCGTAGTTCTTAGGTGTATTCTAGAGGTATACTTTCGATAGGGGGTGCAGCCTCCTAGTCTTTTTGTGGGAAATTTTCCCTTTCCTTCCCATTGATTCCAAATTTCTAAATTTACCCCTTTTTAATTACAACGAGAAGTTTCATAAGCACTTCGCGATGTTTCATTATTTGTATCCATTGTTGTGATTGGATGTTGTTATTGTAAGGGGAAACCCGTTCCAAAGCTGGCGGCATGGTCTCACATATTGTGTTATTTCCACCCTTTTTGTTTAGAGTTTTTGATCATACTAGACTTATTGTCTGACCCGAGTTGTTTGTTTTCCCTAAACTCTCGGGTACTCGATTATATTTAGTAGTCCGAGAGTAGTAGGTTTCATTTGGGATCTTTAAAGACAATGGACGATCAAGAGGCTCTTTTATCTATCTAGTTATCTATTTCAGCTGCATGTTTATGTATGTATTTATTTTGCATTAGAAAGTGTAAAGGCAGAATGTATAACTGCCTAGTCTGATAATTGTAGTACTTTTATGTTACTCTGATAACTCCATGTTAGGAGTAACCTGATGTACTATGTTATTGTTGTGTTATATGTGACCTTTCCGATGTGAGACTTTTCTGTTCTGATCTGTTCTTTTATTTTACCCTTTGACAACTCATTTTCTGGACGTTTGGACAACGACACATGAACACCGAGGTTGTGTTAAGGATCTTTCTCAAGGGTCAGAAAGATGGGTTGTCACAACATTTAAGCTAGCGACTATTGATGGAATTTCACTTCTGAGGGTGTCGAATAATGAATATTTACGATGCTATTTCTCTTAAAACTATATATGTACATACTTTGTTAATTTCAATGTAACAAGGCATGATCTACCATTATTGTGGGTATAAAATGATTGGCTTTGGGGACCGATGAATTTATTCCCTAATTAATCAAACCTTGTGTTGTGAACAACAACAAAATTGAACAACTTATCTTATATGATACATATATGCAGATGTCTAGAGATTGATACCAATTGAACTTTGCGGTCCATGAATGGACTGAAGGAATGTGACTGTTCCAAAAATCTGGAGTTAGATGTCAAATAACTCCTTCAACCCGTGACTTGGGAATTGGAGTATAAACACTTAAGGGTGAGACGTGATAGTACACCCTGAAAGCTTTTGCTCGAAGTTCGGCAATGCATGACCCTTTGCTTAAACAATGGCATGGCCAATTCGATCAACGCCCAAGTTAGATGAGATCTAACACAATCAACCGAAGATAGATGCTACAGCTCCCAGAGGAAGGTGTCCTATTTACTTAGCCCCATAGATAGGGCACATACGATCAACGCCCAGATCTAGGCAAGATTGGATTAAATGTCTTAGAATGGACGTTTAAACTACCGCTCAAGGTGATCAATCCTGGTTAATGCCTCGAGATAGGCAAGACCAAATATGGATGCCCAAAGATAGGTACCCAGGCTATTACTCTGTTAAACATAGAGAATGGTATAAACTCCATCGTTATCATTAGTCGAATGAAGCTTAGTTAAAGATAAGAAAAGCAAGCTAGTAAGTTAGCTAAATGAAAACATTTCTCAATACATAAGCAAATGGAAATAGGATTTGAAAGGAAACAAATCTACTTTTTATTAACAAACTTTCTTGGCAAAAAGACGGTGACTATATCCGCACAGCATCAACCTATGTACACAAATTCAAAGCTAAACAAAAGCAATATAAAAACAAGGAAAACCACAAGTAAATGTTCCTCCTCCTTTTCTTCTCCTTCCTCCCTTCTCCAGAGGAATGCACACCAGACCTGCTGGGCTTTCTTCTGCTCATTTTCTTGCCCTTATTATCCTTTGGAGAGTAACCATTTGGGTCATTCTCCCAATCACAGTCGCTCCATGGAGATTCAACAGTCACACCCTAAACATCTCCAGAAGTGGGAATGGTAACAAGATCAAAGACCGGTCCCATGGGCAATGAGAAAGGCAGGGTAGGAGGAATGTCATAAAACATTTCTTTCATAACCTCTTTACCCAACGTGGCCTGAGATCGTTGCATCTCTAGCATTATAAGCCCTGATGAGTGCTCAACAACTCTAGTAATGGTAATGTCGTCATCTCCCTTAGCCCCGTGAAGACCACTTGTGGCCTCCTCCTCTAAAGCATGAATCATTTTAGCATTAGGTCAAAGGGTGATGCTCACCGGAGGAGCCATAGTTGGATTGAGAGTAGATACCACAATTGATTCAATTTGTGTGGCATGTGTCCCAAGCAAAGAGTTTCCTTCTGGTAAAGGGATGATCGAGGGTTGACCAAAAACTTAAAAAAAATGGAAAAATAGAGCTTAGTGATGTCAACTGGTGTTAGATGAGCCACCTCAAAAATAGGCAAGGTCAATGATATACCTCCAGGAGACATTGACTCCACATGAGCAGGAATGCCAGCAGAGCCTCCCTCTAAGATGGGAGAGATAATTGGAAACTTTGAGAATGATTCAAGACCTACCAAGATAGACTCTTTAGGATTATAGTGAGCATCCAATTCAAATACTTGAACAGTTGAAACATCATGAATCACCTCAGAAGTAGGAATGACATTAGAGCCAAGAGGAGGAATAATAGTTTTGGTGACTGGCAAACCTGATTTGGAAGGAGCAGCAATATCTGCCGTAGACTTTGGGGGATGGAGCAAGGTTCTTACCCAACTCCTTTGAACCAAGTTTGGGTTGGGCCCAAGCGGTTAGCTCAGGATGTAAGATGAGCTAGCCAGTCTCGAGCACTTCTACATACTCCTCATCCTAGAGCTCGAGCTTTAACTCCTCTTCGTTAACCTCTACCCCACGGAGTGCTCCCGCTCTATTTGTAAAAAAAATTCCCAGGCCATGTCCTAAGCTTGGGGATACTCCTTTTCTAACCACCTTAGGTTTTTGAACTTAACAACATTTGCATACAATTGCACAAGAAGGGGTTTAAGATCGAATTTAATACTATCCTCCATGGTCGTAGCCCGCTTATCAACTTCATCTCTCGCCTGGCAACGTCCAACAACTCACTGCAGTACTCTTGGGTTTGAGTGAGCGCATTATGTTTTTCCTTTTTCTCTTTCTCCAACAACTCTTTCAGTCTCTTTATCTCGGAGGCTTTGTCCTCGTTAGCTTTCTGGATTTTCTCATTCTCCAGTGAAAGAGTATCGCTCCTATGATGAGCTACTTTGACTTACTTTAGTTGGTTTTTGGCGTTCTTCCTCGAGGGACTTAGTTTGCATTTCCAATTTTTCCTCGGCTTCGACTAGCGACTTCTTAAGTTCTTCAACCACCTTGTCAATGGTCTTAATTATGCATTTTTCATCTTTTGCGATGAGTTTCATCCCTTCAATCTCAACTTTTATTTTACAGAAAACTTCTGAAATAGTGTTAACACTCCATAAAATTAAAGAAAGGTAATAAATAAGCATTAGAACCCAAAAATGAAATTTTTAAAAACATCAAAATTTGGCTACGAAACCTACACCGTTGTGTTCATGACGATTTTATGATCGACTTTCATACATAAAGTTTCACGATTGGAGTTCAAACGAAAAATTTATTAACATTTGAAGATTTTAGACCGGAAACAATTCAAAGCCAATTAAGGAAGTAAATGTTAATAACTTAACATTAAAATAAACATTAAGTATAAATGTTAATTAAGGGTGCCCAATCAAATTAAATCTAATTCGTGTATGTAAATAAATTAGGTGCAGAAGCAAATAAGTATTAATAAATTACGTTAATGTTAATATTAGATGTGAATCTTATCATTTAAGTAATTGGCTATGTTAAATCTAATCAAATCAGATACTAAAAGGAAGTAATCAAAGGCGATCAACATTAAATCAAATTAGATCAGTGCCGAAAAGAAAATAAATAGATGAGAATTAATTAACATTAAAACAAATGTTAATATATAAGAACGTCAACATTGAGGAAAAGTAAATTAGGAAATAAATGGTAATAAATTAATTTTAATTAACGTTAGTGGATACTTAATGAGGAAGCAAGATTAACATCAATCGGATTAGAACAAAAATGGTATGAAATAAATGAGAAAAGGATTTAAAGAAAAGAATGTACATTAATTAACAAAATCGTCGTGACTAGTCAACACCCAAGGCTCAACTGGTTAACCGTTTGCAGTCGATCGGTGAAAGCCAAGGGGTCGATCGTGGTAGTTGGTGGCTGCAAATTAAACCTTGGCCGAACTACTTGGATTTTATAAGTTAAAATCTAAGGGATGAAATTGATATTTGTGCCAATAAATACAGACCTAAGCCCTCACTTTTCTTCTTATATTTTCTGAATCAAAGTGCAAAGCCCTGCCATTTTCTTTTCTACACAAATTTTATGAAATATAGAAATTATAAATTAGTATATTATACATATATATTTATATGTGGAAAATAGCGGAAAATAAAAGAGAAGAAGAATAAGGAGCGACTCAATCATATAAAGGAGAGGTAAATCTAAATCCAAATCCAAATCAAATTTAAATATCTTCTCGGATCGAAATTTCTAATAAATATGCGTATGCTTGTAGTACATATTTCGACGGGGAAAAAAGGATTCAAACAGGAATAACATGGTTTAGATCAAGAGATTTAGAAGCTTAAAGGTGAGTGGAAATTTATATATTTTTTTATACAACATTGAATTTATTTCGTTGTAAATCTATTCCTATATGCCTTGATATAATTATTTTGGAGTTGTAGACTTAATTATATTCATAACGAGATTCAAAACCTCACCTACATATTTTGTGAACTATTAACTTGAATTAAATGTTGTATATACTTGAATCAGGAAAGTTAGGGTGTGAGTATTAGTCCCTTAACTAACAAGATTGCATAGAAATTCTAGATTTGTGGATCAAATGGCATATATTGGTAAATATGAATTTGAGATTACAAAAATTATTGGGATTTAAGTAGTATTTTAAATCATTGGAATGAAGTGTGTTGCAATGTAAATTCCTATAAATTATCCAGTTTATAATCATGAATAAAAATATATCATTTGAAGTAACAAGGGATATTCCTAAAAGAAAGAGATGTATAAAATAGGGATGTTTACCTTATTTTGTACTATCTATTGAAATAAAAACAAAAAAATAATTCCTTATAATTTCAAACGTAACACAAATCCTCTTTTTGATAAGTTATAGAAATTTATAGTATTAACATTTCCAATTAGGGAATGTGTAATTTCAACGCATTAAAATGCAGAAATCCCTAAGTATAAACTAAAGAATTGTAAGTAGTATTAATAAAAACTGTCTATTATAAAATGAACATATGCAATAAAGACAAGTTAGACATTAAATAATAAGCGACAAAATGTAGGTAAATGTAATAAAATGAGAAAGTAAGAAAGTAGTGACCAAACGTAAAGTAGGAATTGAAAAGGAGCGGTAAAACGGGTCCAATGAAGTAATGGAGAAGTAAGTAGTAAAAGGTATTTAAACCCTTTTAAGTTAAAAGCATGCAGTGAATGACATTAATGAAATAAGGATTCAGTTATGTAAAAATAACTAAATATTTACAGTTGAACATTGGTGGCATAGTAAATAAATAAGTGTTAATATATACATAGCCTCAAATATGCGTTTATGATGGGTGTGAACTATTGAATTTAGCCAATAGCTTAGATTGAATAAGAATGACATGAACATTCAAATAGGTTGGAATGCAAGGTCAGTAGTGTTACACAATAGAAGCCAGCCCACCGCAAGGGGCTACCAGTAGTTGTGTATACATTATACCGATGTGGGATATATCCAACTATAGGATCCATGGAAGTATACATTCGCAAATAGGTGAAGGGAGTATACCAAAGTAGAAGGATTCGCCCCGATCAAAGTGCTAAATTATAAGTAGAGTCTACTTCAACCTTTCAGGATGTACGTATTAAGTAACAAAATAGGCATTTTCTTGATTGCATTAGGCAATCTAAATTGGATGGTGAGCTAGGCTCGGTACTATGACAGTGAGATTGGTACCATACGTATGAGGAGTAGGATCTGTTTACATTGGTTGAGATTGTCATTGATCTTGAGCAGTCAGCGAAAAGACAGAGGTTACGCCTAAACGGACTACACCTCCTACTAGTGTAGATCACATTTAAGACATGCACCGCCTCATAGTTGTTTTTTAGTTAGCTTTTTATTAGAAGGCAAGGCTAGATAACCTTTTATAGGGTCTTTCAAAAATGGGATAGAATATGGCTAAATAGTGTCGATGACATTATTAGCCACTACAAGAGTTCCTTGGTATACACGACGACGAGGACAGGATGTTGCATTGAAGATGGATCCTGACGAGGTGTTGGTTTCTAGATATTACCGGGGAAAGTATCTTGGTTCAAAGGGGGACAAAGTATTATAGGCTTACGTGAATACAAGACCACTAAGTAAAACGATGGATATAACATGTAATGGAAGGAAATCAGCATAAACTAGTGTTATGTATAAAGTATATAATTTACCAATCACTGGAACGTTGTTTTAACCCCATCCTCATTACAACCCACATAATAGATTTTGAGGGATAGGTACTGGTTTAAGGGGGGAACAGTGGAAGGACAAGTTTTCTTATGCATGCTCAACATTGATAAGGGCACTAAAAATTAAAGGTGTCAGCCTTGGTCAGCAATCATATGTTTATTATACTTTACTATTTTGCTGTGAATTCATATCGATAATGCTCTGATATACTTTTGTTATTTGTAGGATACCCAAACTAATGATTCGTACTTGATGGACTTGGGCTTTTGATTAAGTGAAAATTCGGGCCTACCGGGGTGTCAGTTGTTACATTTGGTATTAGAGCTTAGATTATCTGATCTTAAGAATTAGGATACATTGCGTGAACGTATTTGTACTTTTACCTATAATTAGATATGTTATATGGCAAACTCTACAAATTTGGGTTATAGAAGTAGTTGCAACCATATTTTGAAAAGATGGATAATGCGACTATGAGTTGGAACAATAGATGAAGTTGAAGATATACTCTTTTCCCGAGTATCCCATAGGAAGTAGGTTGTATTAGAAGACATTAACTTAAGAAGAGCATGAATGCGACATATGGAAGAGTCCCCGAAGCTGGAGAGTACTTGACTCCTTTGTAGACCACAGATTGCCCATTGGTTGTAGATCCCCCCAATATTGCCGATTGATGATGTATATTAGATCCAGATAAGAGAAAAGTGAGAATCTATATGTTGCAGATATCTGGAAGAAGAATTAAATAAGTTCCCGAAAGAAGGTGTGTAGTAATCACTCTAAGATGATAGCCAGATTTTGAATATTTTGGGAGAAGATAAGTCAGTGAGTAATTAGAAAGAAGAAAAGTCCAAAAATTGGGGAAAGTAAAACCTACTCTAAGTCCACCCCATATAAAAGAATTTAATATAAAAAGATTTGAGAAAAATATATAAATAGAATATTTGAAATGATTTTCAAAGGATTTATTTAAAAGCAGAAAACAATATTTTTGAAAAGTACGTAAATATTAAATTTTCGAAAAATAAAATACCTACATTTTATTTAAATAAAATGTTCTAGTAGAAATTAAAATTAGTTAAATTGAAATTTTCAATAAATGAGTTCATATAAAAAGTTATTTGTTTCAAAGAAAAAAAAGTAGAGCGTATATAGCTCGTTGAATTTTCTAAAATGAAAAAATTTATGCGACGACCAGCCTTTTCGACCCTCAAAAGTTGATACAAATATATCTACGGTATTCATGTGCCGAGCATCCAAGTGCCAAAAAGACAATGTTTTGGTGAAAGCAAATAAAAACAAAACAAAATCTAACATTGTGATGAGTAATATATATTACACATATGATCTTTACAAAAGAAAACTGTAATATACATACATCAATTAGAGTAAACTACCTATCATCAGCTTGGACGGTTATAACAACTTGTCCTTATAAATGCTGATCAATACAAAAAAAAATGCAACAGAAAATAAAAGATACGTGAATACATCTTAGAGGCATCCGACTCATCTCATGAAGCTCCAAAGCATGCATAACTAAATCTAAAATATACTCGGCTGACCCGAGCATTATAAGAAAATAACCCGCGGACCCGTCTGGTAATCCTGCATGAGAAACATAAATAAATTAGACTTCTGATATTATAAAACCTTTCAAAAATAAAGGTATCTCGTAAAACCACATCGCACATAACACATACAGGTTTTTACCTTGCGATAACCAAACCATTTCTGTAAGAAATCTAGTTATATCATAATAATGTCTAGGGTTTAAAATAAATATTTAACATAGGCAAAATGGTTACATTAATTACATTCTAGTGTATTTACTATACAACTAAGTTCATAGAGGCACATAGTGGAAAATGAATTCCATCAATGACAAGGCTACTGGAGTACTACTTGTCAATCTTTGAAAATTGGTTATTTATCTATCAGGTAAACAAACAATCCAATCAAAGATTTAACCAAGCATGATTAAGCACATAAGCAACTACTAAGCCTCTTAATTAATCATTTCACTAATTAAAATCTCCTTTCAAATGTTCGTATTAAAATACCATTTACAAAAATATACATATGTATACCACTCAACCACTATTCATTTATATTCTTTCAATGCTTGGAAAAATATGCATATACTTTTTTAAGCAAAGTTAGCCGGTTTTATAGTGGGTCGTACCACATATTAATAAATAAAAATAGGTGTTCTACAAATGCACAAAACAACTAAGATGGTTTTATGTGGCCATACCACTAAAAAATACAAAAACAGCATAAGGGTTAGGCAGTATGACTAAACTACTAACTAACATGACTAACCCACCTCGGAAGAGGAGTTACTACAATCATCAGCCGAGCCAGGACTAATGACAAGTACAAAACCGGAGAAAGGAAGAGCAAGGTTGGGAGCATAGCTGATGAAGGATCTTTTTGTTGAAATTATCTATCACTTTCCGCTGTGTCGGTATTATGTATAAGTATCTACCAACATCTGTAGGGATAAGTCGTTATAACTATCCTAGCTGGGTTAGTACTTGCTATAACTCTGATATCTCATTTTGAGAGTGATTGTATGTACTATCTGTATGATTACAAGTTGTTAAATACGATGTGAGATTCTATTATTGTTTTTTTTCTATCTTTATTTTCTTTTTCCCCATGATAATATGCCTCTCCAGCACTTGGATTTGTGGCATGTGAATACCGAGGATATATTAGTGTCGATTTCTGAGGGTCGAGGAGGCGGGTTGTCACACATCATCAAATAAATAATTAAACACTTTAAAACATCACTACTAAAATAACTAAATGCTTTTAAAATTAAACAAACACTTAACCTCGAATTGTTATAAAATTGAAGTCAAATTCGGAAAAAGACTCAGCGATCATAATGGTATTTAAACAAGCTACCGTTCAATTCAATTTAACTTTCCAAGTCGTATCACTGGTATTTACATAACAGGCATATATGTAAATAAAATCAATTAGCAATCACTAGCCAATCCATCACTTATTCAATATTAATTAATTCACATTTAATTAACTGGCATATGAATAAATATCCAAACTAATATAATAGCAAAACAGTGATTTATTCTGCTAAACAGATGTCATCAATATCTATACAATTTATTTATAGAAGAACGGTGTTTTATTTTACTCAATAGATGTCCAAAATAATATATTCAATTAAATTTAATAGATCGGTATTTTATTTGACCAAATAGGTGTCACCAATAAGGTATAATTAGTTTAACGATGTTACACCCCACTCCGAGACCCGCATTAGCAAAGAGTATTACTAGGTAACACCGTCTGCTAATATGGAGAATAGAGCTAGATAGGAGCGACCATCTATAGCCTTGTCTTAATTATCTATTGAATTCGCCGACAATTGCCATACATTTTTTTTTTCTTTCTCAAATGGATCGACATATCCAATAAATACTTAATACAAAGCCATAGGTGGCTGAAGGATCTATCAGAATAAAATATAACAACTCAAATGTAATACACATCACAGAACAGTGGATCATCACATACATTTACACATATCCAGATACATTACAGAGTATATAAAATGATACATGCCAAGTGGTAAAGCAAACCACAATATATAGGCGACTCAAAAGGATACATATCAGAGTTACAGCCAAAAAGGACTACACAAAAAGCTATAAGCAAAAGGAGCTAACAGAATAGTCCATGCGGATGCAAAATAGGCTAAGTCCAATGTACCTAACCTGAAACATCTCGGTCTGACCCGAGTATAAAATACACGGGTCAGTCTAGCTAAAAAAATCGGTTAGATAAACTAAATGATAAAGAACGTACAAGGTCATAAAGTACCACAAATATCTCCAAAAGAGATAACCATATCATCTAATAAAAGATGAATCATAACAAGCCTCATATCATAGGCAACTCAAATAAACAAAGGATATGAATATCCCAAAACAAGCCAAAAAGGCAAATAACAAATACCAATAAAGGTAACACAAGTTTCCACAGGGTAATCGCTATATATCGTGTGGTTTAAAGGACCTACACCAAAAGGCGATACACTAGGGAAATATAATTGTCAAAGAAACAAAAGATAATGCACGTGCTTAGTATTGTATAACAAGGATTCACAAACCCGAAGGTAACAAACCCAAATATCACTCGAGCGATGACGAATGACTAACTCCAAAAGCGATACTATAGGGCAACAAACCCAAATATCTCTCGAGCGGTGACGAATGACCAACTCCAAAAGCGATACTATAGGGCAACACCCGAAGGCACAATCCCGAAGGCAACATACCCGAATATCCCTCGAGCGGTGGTGAATGACCAACTCCAAAAGCGATACTATAGGGCAACACCCGAAGGCACAAGCCTGAAGGCAACATGTGTCACCAACTCTCAGGAAGGAACCCGAAAAATGTTAACGTGAGTCCCATACCACACGTTCGCACTAAACGGTTTACTAACCGTTATTCAATTTCACACTCAAAGCAGTACAAAGTTCACCTCATCTCATCGGTAAACCATACCCAAAGGTCAAAACTGTCAAACAAATAGATTAGGAATTAACTGAAAAGATAAACCCACGTGTTCATAGCACGCGTTTTATTTAATCATTTAATCCTCCTCCCTCTTCGCTCGAAGTGCAAAATTGTGAGTGTGTTTTATATAGAAATTATAAATTGGAGAAACGAGCTTTTACTATAATTTTAAAAAGATCATTTTATAAAAAACCGTGTACGAAATCAAAAAGGAATCATCAAAGTCAAAAATGCGATAACAACGGATTGGAATGACACGAATCGATAAAAATGGAAATTCACTCAAAAATAGGCAAATAGGCAAAAATAGGCAGTTCCAGACGTCTGATTTAAAATCCAGACATCTGGATTTATTCACTGGAAATTCAGAAACCTTCCAGAAGTCTGGAGGGTGGACGTCTGGCATGTTACATCAGACGTCTGAAAAGTGGTATCAAACGTCTGACACAATGTTTCAAACGTTTGAGAGGTTGTTTCAGACGTCTGACTTTGTTTCCTGCCATTTTTATAAATTTCTGCCGTATATTTTTGTGTTCCAGGTTTAAAACCAGACGTCTGAACTTGCATTTCAAACGTCTGAAGTCCTGGTCTGGGCAACAATTTGCCCAGGCCTTTATGGCCAAAACGAATGGTAAGCTATCGGACGAGCAACGAAGACTAGGGGATTACGCCAAGCGACAACCCAATCTTATAGGCTCTTCGATACACCCCAAACAACATGTCCAAATATCCACAATAGGATCTTTAAAGATTTTGTCTCCAAAACACCAAAATTTGGAGAATCCACCATATCAATCCAAATCAAAAGCAAATGAACATGAATAGAGGTTAGGAATTCTTACCCAACCACAACAAAAGCTATAGGCTTAGATGTGAGTTCAAAAACTCACCTTTAAACCCAAAAACACAAGAGAGAAGCTATAGAGCAAGGCAAGAACAATCACTCTTCAATCTTAACCTAAGAAGCTTCAATCTAAGCTCAAAAGAAAAACATTTCCTAAGTTAGGGTTTAGGAAATTTCTGAAATTGAAGAAGAAATGGGATGGAGAAGATGAAGAGGATACTTACCTAAGCTTCTCCTAGAGTTTGGAGCTAGAACTTGAGTTTGCAAATGAATCTAGGGCTTAGGAATTTCTAATCCCTTTTCTCTTCCCCCATTTTTCACAAGCTTGAAGTGTTAGGAAATGAATTGAGTGAATGGAGAGGAGAGGGGGCTGAGTTAGGGTATAGGATGAGTTGGGTGAAACCCAAACCTAAGCTCAAAGCCCTAAGTAAAAAATAGCAAAACTCACTCAACTCCAAACATATCGATGCTTACACTCAAAAAGGTCGCAAACGCCATTTTGGACTCAATGGAAGTGGTCTCGAGTCCCAATTCGATTGTATGCAAAAAGTGACATTTCGGACTTTAATCCGACAACGATGCTATATTTAAATAAAATATTGAAATATACAATCGTAAAATATGCGGGTTGTTACAGACTCCCCTCCTTAAAGAAATTGCGTCCTCACAATAATTAAGAGGAGAAATAAAAAGTAACAACCATTAAAGCATATCAACACAAAAGAAACTTTGAAATAAGAAGTTCACCATAAAGAGCATGAAAGAGTAAGTCCGGATGTGTTTGCTCGATGAATTCTCAAGATTCCCAAGAGCAATCCTTAGGATTTGAGGACCATTGAACTTCCATAAGAAGAACATCTTTATTTCGAAGGCATTTAACCTCCGAAGTAATGATACGAATAGAATGTTGCTCATAAGTCAAATTTGGCGAAACTTCAATTTCTTCAATTACACCGGGCTCAAGAACAGAATCAGAATCCCTAAGATATTTCCATAGTTGAGACGTGGAAAACGTCAAGAATAGCAAAAGAATTGAGCCGGTACTAAAAGAGGTGATAAGCCACGGAAACAATGCGTTCGGTGATGGGAAATGGACCAACATATCGAGGTGCTAATTTTCCCGATCAACTGAAACGCACATCACCCATTATAGGTGAAACACGAATGAACACCAATAAAGTCTGGACTTAAAACCAGCTTCTCACCGGCTTCAAGCCAACACGAAGGAAATCGGCATGGCCTTCCGTAGAGTGCCTCGAAAGGTGCCATACCAATACAAGATTGGAAGCTTACTATAGGAAGAAAACTCAACAAGAGACATATGATCTTCCCAACTCCCACCAAAATCAAGAACACACGCACGAAAGAGATCTTCAAGAGTTTAATTCACATGCTCTATTTGTCCATCGGATTGAGGACGATAAGCTTTGTTCCCAAAGCTTTTGAAGTCCCTACAAAAATCCACTAGTAAAATATTGGATCACGATTGCTAACAATAGAAGTAGGAACTCCATGCAATTTAACAAGACATAGAGTTCTGCCAAAAGAGGTATAGTCCAAAAAAGAAGGACGAGCCTCAAGGCTACACAAAACAAGAGATGAACATGAATTGGATTTACGATCTCGAATCTCACAAGTGGATAAAGTCTCGAGATCACTCCATTCGGATATCATCATGGAAACAACCGCTTGCTGCTCTCAGCTTAAGGGCATCGACAACACGATTGCCCTTTCCGAAAGTATAAAAATATCAAGATCATAAGATGCAAGGAACTCGAGCCAACGCTGTTGACGTAAATTGAGTTCCTTTTGAGAAAACAAATACTTCAAAGATTTACGATCGGTGTAGAGAACAAATTTCTCTCCCAAAATATAATGACGCCAAAATCTAAGAGCGAAAACAATAGCCGTGAGCACCAGATCATGAATGGCTTATCTAGTCTCGACAAGCTTTAATTGTCAAGAAGCAAATGCAATAACATATTCCCTTTGCAAGAGAATGACACCAAAACCAATATGACTAGTATCAGTACAAACAATAAAGTCTTGGTTCCCTTCGGGAACCGCAAGAATAAAAGCATCGGAAAAGAGTTCCTTTAATCGATTCTCTTTCCCGAAAAGCTAAGACTTTCAAATTTATAATTAACTTTATATATATTCATCTTTTTAGAAAAATTAACTTTTTACAAGAATTTACTGTGTTTGACTGTCTCATCATAGCGTTTAGGAGATTCCTATCGATAACGTTGATCAAGCGCATCGACCAGAATTCTTAAAGCATTCAATGGGCAAAACAACACAAAATTATCTTATATTGATAACCATGTCTCTTATAAAATTTACAAATATTCTTTGCTCATTTTAAGAACAAAACCCAATCATACTTATAAATATCTTAATTAAAAAGATTTGCAAATTTTAAATTTGTTATTTTCATCCATAATCAATAAATATAAGGATAAACTAATCGAGATATTCGTAGAATAATCGATTCACAAAATGGATGAAATAAGGTAGAAGGTTCGTCAAATCGAATGACATAACGAACCATTCACAAGAATCATAACGAGTGCGGAATGCGGTAAGTGGAATGCTACACTCCGCAACTCGTAGCTGATGAAAACCGGTGGCAAGGTCGAGCTGAAAAGACCTTAGCACCATTCAATAGATTGCTTAGGTGATAATCCTAAGACAAGCTCAAATATACCGGAAAATTCACAAACTACTTGAATGAGAGAAATAATATTCTCCTCATCCCGTAGGTTTTAAAGAATTAAAATGATATCATCGAATTTGGAAATCAAAATCATTAAGAACAAAAGAAATCTGCTTAACAGATTGAAGATGTCGAAGATGAATAGTCCACATTGGACATAGGATATGGGCTTCATAATAATTAAGCCAATCCTTTCCTAAAAAAATCAATTTCGACGCCTAAATAACGCATAACATGCAAATCGACTCGAAAAGAATAATCACAAAAATAATCTCGACATTTTTACAAAGCAAACTGAGTGTTGCGGATCCACCAACCGGATCCGCAATTCTCAGTGAAGTCATCAAACCCATAATATTAAAAAAAAAAGAATAAACAAGTTCTTTTGATATAAAAGAGTGGGACGCACCCGTATCAAAAGAAACCAAATAGGAAGATCACGAAATAAAATAATGCCATCAAGGATAGGAGGAGGATTACCTCTGGGCTGAGAGGAACCTCCAGAAGCCTTAGCAACATAAAGCTTGCCAGACTTAGCATTAGCAGGAACAGTAGGGCAGGAGGAATCATGATGACCTTCATTCTTGCAATAATGGTAGAAGAGAGGCTTAGGACAAGCTCGAATCATATGATCAGGAGAACCACAATTGAAACACTTCCGAATGGAAGGTGTTCCAGCAGATTGAGAGTTAGAACTAGATTCAACAGGCTTTTTCTTCTTGGAAGAGAAAAATTCCTGCTTATGAAATGGAAACTTCTTCTTATTGGGGTTCTTGCGAACCTCAATATCATCACCACCATCACACTCCTTCTCGATGGCTTCAAGATGAAGTGCCGAGTCAACCAACTCCTCAAAAGAAAGCTTAAGCTGAAGCATTAAAGACTTCTTAAGATATTTCTTAAGACCAGAGACAAACTTCAGACTCTTCTTATAAGAGGTGCTAATGAATTCAAGACCATACTTAGATAAGGCCTCGAATGATGCAACATATTCAGAGACGGAGGACTTCCCTTGCTTCAACTCAAGGAAGCGACGGGCTAATAAAACTTTCTCAGATTCAGGAACAAATTTGAGTTCGAATCGTTCCCAAAACTGAATCCAAGAAAGAACAGACTCATCAAGTTCGGCTACAAGAAAATCGTACCAATCAAGGGCACGCTCTTGCAAAAAGCTAGAAGTTACAAGAACTCGATCATGGTCAGAAAGATCCATGCGAGAGAAGATATGCTCGCATGTATGAATCCAAGCTTGGACCTCAAGAACAGACTCGGAGCCTTTGAATGGCTTTCCTCCAAGATGAGAAAAATCACTGCACAGGCATGCAAAGACAGACTTGCGTGGAGGAGATGCTCGAATAGGAGCTGGAGGCTAAGTGCTCCTAAACAACTCCAAAAACTGATCGGCAGACATATAAACGCCATCCGGATGCGAGCCACTGGATTGCCCAGCATCCGCGCGTCGTCCTCGGCCTCTTCCAGCCATTAGCTGAAAGCCAAGATAAGATAAAGATTATTCACAAGGTAGATATCATTAATTCAAATATGGTATACTATGGAATAAAATGCATTCCTAGACGTATTCCCAAAATTCTATCTACCCCAAAGGCACAGAAAGAATAAAGGCACGATCATTCGTAATACACTTTGATGTACCATAATATGTGTCTCTGTTTTATGTTTATCATATTTTGTTCTGAACTCAGCTCTGATACCAAGCTGTTACGCCCCACTCCGAGACCTGCATTAGCAAAGAGTATTACTAGGTAACACTGTCTGCTAATACGGAGAATAGAGCTGGATAGGAGCGACCATCTATAGCCTTGTCTTAATTATCTATTGAATATGCTCACAATTGCCATACATTTTTTTTTCTCAAATGGATCGACATATCCAATAAATACTTAATACAAAGCCATAGGTGGCTGAAGGATCTATCAGAATAAAATATAACAACTCAAATGTAATACACATCACAGAACAGTGGATCATCACATACATTTACACATATCCAGATACATTACAGAGTATATAAAATGATACATGCCAAGTGGTAAAGCAAACCACAATATACAGGCGAGTCAAAAGGATACATATCAGAGTTACAACCAAAAAGGACTACACAAAAAACTATAAGCAAAAGGAGCTAACAGAATAGTCTATGCGGAAGCAAAATAGGCTAAGTCCAACGTACCTAACCTGAAACATCTCGGTCTGACCCGAGTATAAAATACACGGGTCAGTCTAGCTAAACAAATCAGTTAGATAAACTAAATGATAAAGAACGTACAAGGTCATAAAGTAACACAAATATCTCCAAAAGAGATAACCAGATCATCTAATAAAAGATGAATCATAACAAGCCTCATATCATAGGCAACTCAAATAAACAAAGGATATGAATATCCCAAAACAAGCCAAAAAGGCAAATAACAAATACCAATAAAGGTAACACAAATTTCCACAAGGTAATCGCTATATATCGTGTGGTTCAAAGGACCTACACCGAAAGGCGATACACTAGGGAAATATAATTGTCAAAGAAACAAAAGATAATGCACGTGCTCAGTACTGTATAACAAGGATTCACAAACCCGAAGGTAACAAACCCAAATATCACTCGAGCGGTGACGAATGACTAACTCCAAAAGCGATACTATAGGGCAACAAACCCAAATATCTCTTGAGCGGTGACGAATGACCAACTCCAAAAGCGATACTATAGGGCAACACCCGAAGGCTCAAGCCCGAAGGCAACATACCCGAATATCCCTCGAGCGGTGGTGAATGACCAACTCCAAATGCGATACTATAGGGCAACACCCGAAGGCACAAGCCCGAAGGCAACATGTGTCACCAACTCTCAGGAAGGAACCCGAAAAATGTTAACGTGAGTCCCATACCACACGTTCGCACTAAACGGTTTACTAACCGTTAGTCAATTTCACACTCAAAGCAGTACAAAGTTCACCTCATCTCACCGGGAAACCAGACCCAAAGGTTAAAACGGTCAAACGAATAGATTAGGAATTAACTGAAAAGTTAAACCCACATGTTCATAGCACGCATTTTATTTAATCATTTAATCTTCCTCCCTCTTCGCTCGAAGTGCAAAATTGTGAGTGTGTTTTATATAGAAATTATAAATTGGAGAAACGAGCTTTTAATACAATTTTAAAAAGATCATTTTATAAAAACCCGTGTACGAAATCAAAAAGGAATCATCAAAGTCAAAAATGCGATAACAACGGATTGGAATGACACGAATCGATAAAAATGGAAATTCACTCAAAAATAGGCAAATAGGCAAAAATAGGCAGTTCCAGACGTCTGATTTAAAATCCAGACGTCTGGATTTATTCACTGGAAATTCAGAAACCTTCCAGACGTCTGGAGGGTGGCTTCAGACGTCTGGCATGTTACATCAAACGTCTGAAAAGTGGTATCAGACGTCTGATACAATGTTTCAGACGTCTGGCTTTGTTTTCTGCCATTTCTATAAATTTCTGCCGTATATTTTTGTGTTCCAGGTTTAAAACCAGACGTCTGAACTTGCATTTCAGACGTCTGAAGTCCTGGTCTGGGCAATAATTTTCCTAGGCCTTGATGGCCAAAACGAATGGGAAGCTATCGGACGAGCAACGAAGACTAGGGGATTACCCCAAGTGACAACCCAGTCTTATAGGCTCTTCGATACACCCCAAACAACATGTCCGAATATCCACAGTAGGATCTTTAAAGATTTTGTCTCCAAAACACCAAAATTTGGAGAATTCACCATATCAATCCAAATCAAAAGCAAATGAACATGAATAGAGGTTAGGAATTCTTACCCAACCACAACAAAAGCTATAGGCTTAGATGTGAGTTCAAAAACTCACCTTTAAACCCAAAAACACAAGAGAGAAGCTATAGAGCAAGGCAAGAACAATCACTCTTCAATCTTAACCCAAGAAGCTTCAATCTAAGCTCAAAAGAAAAACATTTCCTAAGTTAGGGTTTAGGAAATTTCTGAAATTAAAGAGGAAATGGGATGGAGAAGATGAAGAGGATGCTTAACTAAGCTTCTCCTAGAGTTTGGAGCTAGAACTTGAGTTTGCAAATGAATCTAGGGCTTAGGAATTTCTAATCCCTTTTCTCTTCCCCCATTTTTCACAAGCTTGAAGTGTTAGGAAATGAATTGAGTGAATGGAGAGGAGAGGGGGCTTAGTTAGGGTATAGGATGAGTTGGGTGAAACCCAAACCCAAGCCCAAAGCCCTAAGTAAAAAATAGCAAAATTCACTCAACTCCAAACATATCGATGCTTATACTCAAAAAGGTTGCAAGCGCCATTTTGGACTTAATGGAAGTGGTCTCGAGTCCCAATTCGACTGTATGCAAAAAGTGACTTTTCGGACTTTAATCCGACAATGATGCTATATTTAAATAAAATATTGAAATATACAATCGTAAAATATGCGGGTTGTTACAAACGATGTCACTATTTAAAATAACGTAATTAAATTCAATCCTATTATCATCTCAGAAATTTATACATTATCAAAACTATCAACAAGTTTTGTCACAATGTTTTACTCTTCAATATGAGTCTAACGCAAAATTCCACGCTTTAGATGGAGTTCATTTGGGGTATTTATTCAATTTCAAAGTTAACACATTTTCATCTAGAAATTAAAATAACTAAATTACTAAAAAATTATTATTCTCACCCAATTCCCATTTCAAAGCCCAGCAAGGCCCAATGCAACATGTATGCGCAGGCCAACCTTCTTCCCTCTCCACTTTCACCTCGAAATGCTTGTGCTTATTCTTCCATTCAGGTTTCCACTTCCCTGCTACTTCCCATGCATAGGTTTAACCTTCATCAACATTCCACTTCTTCCCGAAAGCCCACACGCATGGCCCAACTTCCTCTACTTCCCCATGCATGCGCTCCCTATCTTCATACTTCACCCGCCTGTACCCTTCCAAGCAATAGAGCATCTCCCTTCTTTCCCATCATGCATGAACACACTACATACACTCAACACATGCAAGCATACACACCATAGCATATACACACACACCCCTGCATCCCATGCAACACAGCACCTCCACTCACACACAGAGCACCAACAAAACCCATCCAAGCATCCCAAACTCCGCAAACCTAAGCCCAACAAAACCCCTCTACCTTCATGCATGCGTCTGGCTAATGTATTTGCATGAATATATTTTCTATTTTTTTGTGTTCCTACTTACATGCCCATGTCTCCAATTTGCAGAGGGAAAGAAAAATAGTAAGAAGAGAAAGGTAGTCGTTTGATTGAATATGCAGAGAAGGAAGAAATGAAAATGAAAAATGTGTATTGTTTTCTTCATGCCTTGTGTGCGAATGTCGATATATAAACTAGCTAACTACAAAGATAAGGAAAAGAAGGATAAAATGTTTAATGTGAAGCCGACAAAGTTCAAGAGCAAGGACATGCGCCAAAATACCAAGATATGGCAAAAGATTTGTGGCGTGTTATAAAAATTTAAATGTTTAAAAGGTTTTCGGGACATCGCCAACAATATCATGTTCGCCTACGAGCCGCGAATGACGGAAATAAAAATATGATCGTGCACAACAATGTGAGACGAACATAAAACAACAATGAAATAGACGGGTTAACTTATTCTGTACAATTTCAAAAATATCGATGTTTGCCATAAAATACGTCAAGTGATAATTCAATTATTTTTCAAATTAAAAATTATGAAAAAAATCATATAAATTAAATTAAAAATACGTCACAAAAAATGGACAATTATTTAAAACATATATTTTATTATTATTTACATTCAAATTTGCATATATAAATAATTTAAATATTTAAATTTGAGAACTCAAAAATTACGGGCCGTTACATTTAAAAACATTGTTTATTATAAACCCAAACCACTTTCCTTTTTTTGTGTAAGTAAATGGATCGTATAGAAATTAGACCAAATATACTTATCATCACTTTCTGCTTTCAATCTTGTATTATCTCTCGATTAGCAATGAAGTCGGACAAGTTAGAAAACTATCATTGTCTCAACATACATTCTTAATTCTTACAAATAGAGACAAGTTTCCATAATTCGGAATTTGGGGTTAAGTATGGAAAGTTAAATGATCATTTATAGAAATCAAATCTCATTCTTTTTATAAAACTTCTTTATAAATCTCTTTTATATTTACAAAACTCCTTTTATAAATCCCCTTTATATTTATTAAACTTCTTTTACAAATCTCCTTTCTACTTATCAAACTTCTTTTATAAATCTTCTTTCTATTTATAAAACTTCTTTTATAAATCTTCTGACTTAAATCTCATATACTTATCATAAATTTTCAGTCTCAAAATAGGACTAAATACTTTTCATAAAAACGATCATTCCATATATCACTATAAATTCACAAATGTGATTTATTCTCCAATTTATCAAAATGATATCATTTCCCTTTATATGAAATATCATTTATAAATCTATACTTTTATTTATAAAATACCATTTATAAATCTATCTTTCTATGCAGCGTTTTATATAAAGTGTTTCACAAATATTTATTCTAAAATATTCCCATCTTTTTTAAAATAGGATCACTTTATTATAAAAGGTAAAATTTTATTTTTCCTTAAAATAAACATCCATTTTTTCACTAACTTTTTTGTAAAATAAATACTTTTCGAAATACTTTTAAAACATTTTCAAAAAGGTTTGAATAGAATAGAGAAGTTTAAAAACTATTTTTTAAATAAAATGTCATAAAAAATCTCCAAAATCACATTTAAAATCATTATCTGAATCAAAACCATTTCAAATTAAAACAGCAATTAATAGTATTTCAAAATACTACAATGAGGCTTGGAGTTACCACAATAGTTAACAAGTGCTTTCATAGATCTACAACTAAAAGAGTTCAACTTTTCAACATATCAAAGTCATATCCAATACTTCTGGTATTCAACAATTTATAACATAAGTATAGAAATAAAATTATCATCAACGGTGGTAAGGAATCTGGATTCCTCTATAAAATTCCCTTTATATCATTTCATATGTTAAGCTTTTTTCTGAAGCGGGAAAATCAACCAAATAAACCAAAAACATAATTCAAGCACACAAACAATAATTTATAACAACAGATATGTATATATAGTGTTCATCCAAATGTGAGTTAACTTACTAAAATTCTAGCCAATGCTTAAACGTTCCTACTCGATCTAAAATCGAATGGCATTCGATTTTTACTCAATATTCTACTTGCTTCAAACTTGAAGAAATCTGCTCTGGTGCATAGATAATGCTTCTATGACTGCAACACAAAAGACCGCGTCTCGATTGGACCTCGTATGTAGAAGATTTGAAATTTATAAGTTTTTAGATTAAATAATTTAATTAAATCAACTTAGTTACTTAATTAAATTAATTACCCTCTTAAACCTTTCTTCCCTAAAACTAACCCCTCCCTGTACATGCTTGTGCACTGAAATGTGCATGAACCCACTTGCCAATTCCTTCTCTCTGCCATATCTCACTCCATAGTTGAAGAAATCAACCACCGATTCCTCCAACATGCTCCACTATGCAAGAGCTTCGCATCCCACACCAAAACAGGAAGCTTGATCCAACTATGGACCTCGCAACCTTCTTGACCGTGGCCTAGAAAAGCATAGGTCACATTTTGCCTCGTCCCTCCAGAGCTGCTCCAACCACCACAATTCTACTTCTCTTCAAACCAATTTTAAAATGCCACAAATTCCTTGGCCTATTGCTCCTCAATCGGCCATCACCTTCTCGCACACCCCCAAACACCACTGCACATGCCAAACTCTACAAAGATTTAAAGCTCTTTCTCCCCTGAGTTCAGCAAGTCCGACATTCACAATTTTCGTTAACTGTAGTTAAAGATTTAATTTTGGGAAAGAAGGCGACTAAGTTTTCTTCATTACGAGAAAAGAAAAAATAAATAAAGTAGGGAGAGAGAGAAGTGAAGGGGTGGAGTGTTATTTGTAATAAAATTTTATTATATTTTTAGTTCTCTTAATTAAATCGTCGAATGTTCAAAGCTCATACGATCACATGGGACATCCGATCATCATGATGTCAGCGTACATCACCTTATTATTCCAGCCTCGATGCCACTAATTTTGTCAAAATTTAAGTAGTGTCTCAGCGTGATAATTTCATGCTTTACGAGATATTTTATTGATAAAATAATTCTATAACAAGTTCATAATTATTACTTAATAATTAAAAGGAACTATTAGGCTTTTCAAATCAATTATTTAAATATTTAAAATTAATTAAATAATCAAAATTGAAACGATAAAATTTTGAATCGTTACATTTGAGTCGTGAAATTCTTTTTAGGGGTGGACAGTAGGAAGTGGTACAAGTTTGAATGGGATAAATAGAACGGGATGTTAGGAAATCAAATCTACGGTTTCGATGACAACAACTATACAATGGAAATCGAAAATGCATATATATTTCTATTTATAGGTAATTGCTAAAGTAACATCACTAGAGAGACAAGAACAAGGCTCGAAGAATGTATCAAGAGGCTTCAAGTCGATAGAATCAGAAGAGCAATGACACAGACAAAAGAAAAGCAACATGCACAAGTTCAGACGTCTGGGTGCACTAGCCAGACGTCTGATTGAATCCTATGGTTCGCAAATCAGACAGAATCAGACGTCTGGTTAATGTACTCAGACGTTTGAAAAGCAACCATATACAAAAATATATATAAGTCAAACGTTTGAAACATTTTCCAGACGTCTGATTTTGAACTCGGCTGCTAACATTCAAAGAACAACTGTCACAATTGAAAAGACACATTCGCTCCTCTTCGCTGCAACTCTTCATCACCATCAGGAGCGACCATAGAACACTTGCCAATGGATGCAACTCAAGGAATCTCTCTACCACTATAAATAGCATCAAGAATCGAAGAGAAGATTTTACCCGACTTACTTGCGCTCTTTACTCTTATACTCTGATATATTCTTGATCTCTAGCAATCTATACTTGTATTCTACTCTTCTAAATATATACGTCCTCATAGACAATACTCTCTAGATATATATTGGAAGCATTTGCACTATATAGTAAAAATCCGTGTAATAGAGAACACACAGTTGACAAAGAAACTCTGCTATTGTAAACCTGTTCCTCCAGGTAAAGTGAGGGTTATTCGGTGAAAGGAAATTCAGAAGAGGAGCTTCGGGATTGGACGTAGGACGGGAGGTCCGAACCAGTATAAAATCCCTGGTGTGATTATTCTTATTTACTTACTTTAATATTGTTACAATATATTTTGTCATTTGTATAATCGATCCACCATACTATAGACTTTCATTTGGTAGCTTCGGGACTGGATGTAGGACGGGAGTTCCGAACCAGTATAAAATCCCTGGTATGATTATTCTTATTTACATACTTTAATATTGTTACAATATAGTTTAAATTAGTCATATACTTGTCATTTGTATAATCGATCCACCATACTATAGACTTTCATTTGGTATCAGAGCAAGGTTTGATCAAAGTACAGTAACACGTTTTTGAATCATTTTAATATGGTAAGTATTTTTCAAGAAGGACAATCCACAGTATGTGCATATTGGTCAACACGTATGAGAATTTTTATGGAAGCTAATGGTCTAGAAATTTGGTCAGCTACTCAAGATAAATATGAAGCACCTACTACTGCTATGAACACATGGACCGATGCACAAAAGACCTTAGCATCAAACAATGCTAAAGCCATGAACGTTTTATTTTGTTCTCTAGATAAAAATGAATTTTCACGTGTCATGTTATGTACCACTGCATTTGACATTTGGCATACCTTACAAATTACACACGAAGGTACAACAAAGGTCAAGCAAACTAAGATTTCAATTTTGCAAAACCAATTCTCATCATTTAAAATGAAGCAAAATGAAACTATTGTTGACATGTATTCTAGATTTCAAACTATCCAACATGATTTATGGCATTAAGAGTTAAGTTTACTGATTTTGATTTAGTTTCTCGAATACTCAACTCTTTAACATTAGATTGGGAAAGGAAGGTATTAGCTATTGAAGAAGCTAATGATCTCTCTACTCTTAAAACTGAAGAGTTGATAGGAAATTTAATGTCCTATGAAGCTAATTTGCAGGCACGAAAAGAACTAAATTCAGAAAAGAAAAACATAGCATTCCCAGCAACAAAAAATGATGACTCTGATTTAGATGAATAAGAGATAGTCTTCATTGCCAAGAATTATAACAGATTCAAGAAATTTAGAAAGATGACCAAATTCCAAAAAGAAGGGAAGTCCAACACAATAAACTTATCTCAAATCAAGTTCTATGAATGTGGTCAATACGGACATATGAAGAAGGATTGCCCAAAACTCAATAATGATAAAAAGAAGAACAAATTTGAAAAACTCAAAAAGAAGAAGGCTTTCAAAGTAACATGGGATGACTCAGATTCTTCATCATCTGAAAGTGATAGTGATAGTGACGGAGAACAAGCTAATGTGTGTTTTATGGCACAAACTGATGAGGTATGTCCGGAACTTAGTTACGGTGAATTATTAGAACTTAGCATGGAATTAGATGATAAATTTAGACAAATTAAAAAATTGAACAATGAATATATAGCCAAAATAAATAGATTAGAACTTGAAGTAGGAATGTTAAAAGATGAAAAAATTATCTTAGAAGAAGAACTAGAATTATCTCAAGAAAAAACTAAAAATAATTTGATAGAAAGTAAGACTATTACTATTGAGTTTGAAAACACCAAAATAGTGAAGGATAATTTGCTAAAAGAAAATGTCAACTTGAAAAGCAATATTGAAATATTGAAAATTGAAAATTTAGAATTAAAAGAAAAATTAGATAAAATTACAAATAATGTGTCAAAATTCAATAAAAAAACAAGATTTGGAAAATCTTATCAAAACTTCAAAACCATCAGGTAATAGAAATGGAATAGGATTTAAAAATACTTTTAAACAAAAAGGAAATGATGCAAAAAAATTTAGGTATAAAAAAACTAAAAGCTTACCTACGTCTAATATGAATACCAAAACTATGAAAATTTGGATTCCTAAGACAAATAATAATTTGATTAAACAAAAACATATTAATAATTTCTTAGAGAATGTAGTCTATAATAAAAATTATATTTATAAAGGTACCAAACCATCTTGGTTATGGCTACCTTCTCTTAACAATTAGGACCCTAACAAAAGTATATGGGTACCAATTAAAACATCTTTTATTTTGCAGGTACCCAAAATAAAACATAAAGAGAAATGGATACTAGATAGCGAATGCTCCAAGCATATGACCGGAAATTCAAAAATGTTATCAAATATAACATACATCGATGGTGGAACGGTAACCTTTGGAGATAATTCAAAAGGATATGTCGTGGGCACTGGAGAAGTCATCAACTATGGTATTTCTAATTCTCCTATTATTACAAATGTTTTATTAGTAGAAAATCTAAAACACAATCTACTAAGTATTAGTCAATTATGCAACAAAGGTTTTCAAATAAATTTCGAAAAAGATAGATGTAATATTTTAGATAATAACAAACAACTTATATTTGAAGGTTTTAGAAACAAAAATTTCTATGTATTAAACATGAATATAAATAAAAATTCAAATTTATGTTTAACCGCTAAACATAATGATCCATGGTTATAGCATAAACGTTTTTGTCATATCAATTTGAAAAATATTAATAAGTTGGCAAAATATGAGTTAGTTAGAGGTTTACCTAAAATAAATTACAAAGTAGAAAATTTATGTGACGACTGTCAAATTGGAAAACTAAAGAAAACCTCTTTTAAATCTAAAAATAATATTTCTACAAAACAACCATTAGAATTATTACATTTAGATTTATTTGGTCCAACACAAATACGATCTATAAATCACAACAAATATGTTTTCGTGATAGTTGATGATTTTTCGAGATATACATGGACCTTGTTTTTATAATATAAAAGCGATACTTTTGGAATTTTTAAAATATTTGCTAAAAGAATTAGAACACAAATGGACTTGAAAATTAAAAATATTCGAAGTGATCACGGAGGAGAATTCGAAAACGATCTTTTTACTAATTTTTGCAATAAGAAAGGAATAAGTCATAATTTTTCTTTTCCTCGCACACCTTTACAAAATGGTGTAGTAGAAAGAAAAAACAGTATGTTACAAGAATGTGAACGAACACTACTAAATAGTAGTAGTTTACCAAAACACTTTTGGGCAGAAGCTATTGCCACAGCTTGTTGCGTATTAAATCGAGTAACCAAATGTCCTATGACTAAACAAACTTGTTTTGAAATATTTTTTGGAAGAAAACCTAAAGTATCATACTTTAAAACTTTCGGTTCAAAATGTTTTATATTAAATAAAAAAGATAACTTAGGAAAATTTGACCCGAAGGCCGATGAAGGTATCTTTGTTGGATATTCGGATCGTAGCAAAGCATATAGAATTTTTAATAAACAAAATAATACTATTGAAGAAAGTTTACATGTTTCGTTCGACGAAAATCTATTTAACCATCATACTAATGATGAAGGAGAGATTATTCCAATAACAAATTCAACAAATTCTATTAATAATGAAACAAATGTGCAAAATAACACTTTAATATCATCCCCTAGAATTCTTAAGAATCATCCAAAAGATAATATCATTGGAGATCTCAATTCTAGAGTAACTAGAAATCAACTTAATCAAATAAGCCATGTAGCATTTGTGTCAAATTTTGAACCAAAAAATTATAAAGAAGCTTCAAATGATAACTTTTGGATAATGGCTATGCAAGAAGAATTGAATCAATTTGAACGTAATAAAGTTTGGGAACTAGTACCAAGACCTGAAGACCAATCGGTTATAGGAACAAAATGGGTATTTAAAAACAAAGCAGACGAGAATGGAAATATTGTTAGAAATAAAGCACGCTTAGTTGCTCAAGGTTATAATCAAGAAGAAGGTATCGACTACGATGAAACTTTTGCACCAGTAGCAAGACTCGAGGCCATACGAACATTACTTGCTTTTGCAAATCATCACAATTTTAAACTATTTCAAATGGATGTCAAAAGTGCCTTCTTAAATGGTTTTATCAAAGAAAACGTATATGTTGAACAACCCCCATTATTTACTCACGAAAAATATCCCGATCATGTTTTTAAATTAAAAAAAGCCTTATATGGTTTAAAACAAGCTCCCCGAGCTTGGTACGAACGACTTAAAAATCACTTAATTACATCTGGTTTTCAAATAGGTAAAATCGATACAGCTTTATTTATTAAACGAGAAAATAACGATATTTTAGTTGTGCAAATTTAAGTAGAAGATATTATTTTTGGTTCAACTAATGGAAATCTTTGTAATCATTTCTCAAATATTATGACTA
This sequence comes from Allium fistulosum, assembly GCA_030737815.1. Classification (NCBI taxonomy): domain Eukaryota; kingdom Viridiplantae; phylum Streptophyta; class Magnoliopsida; order Asparagales; family Amaryllidaceae; genus Allium; species Allium fistulosum. Next base: position 910,009,450 of record CM060903.1, read on the forward strand.
ATGAATTTGAAATGTCTAACATGGGAGAATTAAATTTCTTCTAGGGTTTACAAATAAAACAACTTGAAAATGGTATTTTTATTCATCAAGAAAAATATTGTAACGACCTATTACGATGCTTTGGAATGGAAAAAATTTCAAGCAAACCAACACCGATGAGTACTACTTTTCACTTAGAAAAGGATGATAACATAAAAGATTTTGATGAAAAATTATATCGTAGCATGATTGGTTCTTTACTCTATTTGACGGCTAGTCGACCCGATATTATGATGAGTGTATTTCTTTGTGCTCGATTTCAAGCAAAACCAAAAGAATCTCATCTAAGAGCTGTTAAGCGTATTTTACGTTATCTATCTAGTACTAGAGATTATGGTTTGTTTTACCCTAAAGGATCATCGTTTGAACTAGTTTCATATAGTGATGCGGATTTAGGCGGATGTAGAAAAGATCGTTAGAGTACTAGTGGAACATGTCACTTTATCGGACAATCATTAGTTTCATGGTTTAGCAAAAAGCAAAATTGTGTTTCTTTATCTACTTGCGAAGCCGAATATATCTCAGCAGCTCTAGCATGTGCCCAAGTAATATACATGCAACAAACACTTACGAACTTCGGCAAAATTATCAATAAATCTCTAATATATTGTGATAACACGAGTGCAATAAATTTATCAAAAAACCCTGTTAATCACTCACGAACTAAGCATATAGATATACGACATCATTTTCTACGAGACAATGTTGAAAAAGGAAATATCTCATTAGAATACGTAAAAACTGAAAATCAAATAGCAGACATCTTTACAAAACCACTAAATGAACAAACTTTTATTAAACTCCGACGTGATTTAGGGATTTGCTCTCTTCATGATCTTCTTACTTAATAATCACTGCTTCATCTAGGCTATATTTAGTCATTTGTTTTTCTATCCACAAATTATAATTAATAATTTGTGCACCCTTTGTTTTTAGATAGTTAGTTTTTCTATAAATAATTTTTTAACGTATATATAAACAGTTATACTTCAAGAAAAATTATATACACACAATTCATATTTTCCTCAAGAGATAAAATATAGCCATGTCTTCTGATAACTCTTATATTTCCATCTCAATGCCTACGCCGGATAGCTCGGTTGATACACCACAACAGCTTCCTACACCCCTGGTACCTTCTCCTCCTACAAAAGATTCCAAACTTTCTGAGGATGAACCTCTCAATCAAGCTTTGACATCTCCTACAAAGCCTAGCACTTCTGAGAAAGAAGGAACAAGGGATGATCAAGACAAGGCTTCTCTAAAGAAATCATAGATTTTTGAATTTTAGGATTTCAACTTTTGTAAAACTGACAAAATCTATGAATGTAATCAATGTTGAATTATTAATGAAATTTTCCTTTTATGTTTAATATTTGAAGATTGGCTTAAATTTTAGTTCTTTTTTGATAATGCCAAAGGGGGAGAAATATGGGTATAATTATAAAACATTAAAAATAAGCACATATTCAGGAGGAGATTTATAAATTATATATAAGTACATTGTATAGTTGTCATCATAAAAAAGGGGGAGATTGTTAGGAAATCAAATCTACGGTTTCGATGACAACAACTATACAATGGAAATCGAAAATGCATATATATTTCTATTTATAGGTAATTGCTAAAGTAACATTACTAGAGAGACAAGAACAAGGCTCGAAGAACGTATCAAGAGGCTTCAAGTCGATAGAATCAGAAGAGCAATGACACAGACACAAGAAAAGCAACATGCACAAGTTCAGACGTCTGGGTGCACTAGCCAGACGTCTGATTGGATCCTCTGGTTCGCAAATCAGACAGAATCAGACGTCTGGTTAATGTACTCAGACGTATGAAAAGCAACCATATACAAAAATATATATAAGTCAGACGTCTGAAACATTTTCCAAATGTCTGATTTTGAACTCGGCTGCTAACATTCAAATAACAACTGTCACAATTGAAAGGACACCTTCGCTCCTCTTCGCTGCAACTCTTCATCACCATCAGGAGCGACCATAGAACACTTGCTAATGGATGCAACTACTCAAGGAATCTCTCTACCACTATAAATAGCATCAAGAATCCAAGAGAAGATTTTACCCGACTTACTTGCGCTCTTTACTCTTATACTCTGATATATTCTTGATCTCTAGGAATCTATACTTGTATTCTACTCTTCCAAATATACAGTTCCTCATAGACAATACTCTCTAGATATATATTGGAAGTATTTGCACTATATAGTCAAAATCTGTGTAATAGAGAACACACAGTTGACAAAGAAACACTGCTATTGTAAACCTGTTCCTTTGGATGAAGTAAGGGTTATTCGGTGAAAGGAAATTCCGAAGAGGAGCTTCGGGACTGGACGTAGGACGGGAGGTCTGAACCAGTATAAAATCCCTGGTGTGATTATTCTTATTTACATACTTTAATATTGTTACAATATAGTTTAAATTAGTTATATACTTGTCATTTGTATAATCGATCCACCATACTATAGACTTTCATTTGGTAGCTTCGGGACTGGACGTAGGACGGGAGGTCCGAACCAGTATAAAATCACTGGTGTGATTATTCTTATTTACATACTTTAATATTGTTACAATATAGTTTAAATTAGTCACATACTTGTCATTTGTATAATCGATCCACCATACTATAGACTTTCACGGGAAAGTAAGATTATAAACCAAAAATAAAGTAGTAGGCAAACGCACTGCTATAGTTCAATAAAGAAAGCAGTCAAGTGAGGGAAAAGTTGTATAAAGAGAAGCAATTTAAATAAGAGCAGTTTAGCTAGAAGAAAAAAATAGTACTAACATTATGAAATATAAATAGAAACAATGTTAGAAATTTATACAAAACAACATTAGAAATTAGAAACAATATAGGAAATTAAAAGAAAGAAAAATGGGTAGTTTCCACAAATATATGTAGCAATTGCACATGCATTTTTTTAAAAGTCCCCTTATATGCTATTAGAACCTCCACTAAGGTTGAATGTGAAAGTAGCATGAGTATTAGGAAAATAATAGGATGGAGTTGTCATTGTCTACTCTAGCTTTTAGTAAAGGTTATAAAGGAGTTTTATAAACACTGTAGTGTGCATTTTCGAATAAAATGGTTTGGTACAAAAAAATTGAGTTTTTGAAATACAAAACTTAATAAATAGTTTGAGTTAAAAATCCCACTTTTAAGAAGTAAAATCTTCGTTGTTGAATAGTTTTAAAGGAAAAGTTGATTTGAATGACCATTCATGTAGTAAAATTTAACTCTCATTTGAAAAGAAAGAGAGATTCTTTTAAAAATTTAGTTGCTAACATTTCCTTTCAAACTTAATAAATAAACTTAATTGATAAATTCTAAATTATAGTTTTAAAATTTAAGACGCCTACAATTAACATTTGTGAAAATAAGGAGATTTTCATGAGTCCTTTTTGAAACCAAACTATTGAAGGATTTAAATAAAAAATTTGAGTTTATATTTTTAGAGATAAAAGTTTTAAGATTAAGTACTTTATAGTTTTGAAGTTTTAATTTTAGAAAAAGTGGCAAAAACCAAACTATATTTTTAAATATGGAGTAAATAGGGATGATTTCCTAGGTAAGATAGCGTAAAAATTAAGGTTGTGAATAAAATAGCGATGAATGCTCATAGAGTAGCCATAGTGGACGCCCATAGAATGTAATGAATATTGGTACGAGCCTAGGAATATTTCATTAAACATGTGTGAAGACCATAAAGTAGAACCCATAAGGAAATGAGTAATGGTATAAAAGTACATTTATGCGAGTTCTAGAGCATACCCGCATGAAAGATTAAAAATAAAAAAAGCATATACCAAAATTTAAGAATACTATCGAGAGATGAGGATTAAATAGAGGATGGTAATATAATTGGTTGTGACAATGGAAGTAATGGATGAACTTTATTTATTAGTAGCTAAAAAGGAAAGTTACACGTGTAGGTTATAGTAGAATGACGTGTTAGAAAGGTCCATTTAATTTAAGTAAGAAGTGATAGGACAACAACATCATTAGTGTAAGTTGACGTTGAAAGGTAGCTTCCAGCCATTGTTATTTTAGGTTTGGGTTGTAAGCATTAGTAGTTTCTATTGTATAAATTGCGCACAATATTGTGAGAAAAGTTCCTTTTAAATTAGTTTTATGGATTGACCACTATATTTATTGGAAAATAATGTAACGAAATCACATATATACACTTGATTAATGCAAAGTAAGATTGTAAGTTTATGAAATAAATTAGAAAATTTATTAGCTACTAAAAGTAAAATAATGTTAAGTCCTAAAAATCTTAAAATTTTGGAAAGATAAATTTTAGCAAGCGAAGGATAGAGAAAGGTTGATGCAAAACCACAGGTCACTATCCCTATGCCTTAAAAGCTGAAATTTATAAGTGAACATGTGTACTGATTGTTGTTCTAATTTAAAAGAAAACAGTTTTGGAATTTGAAATTTTACCGTTACGTAGGATATATCTTAGTTTGTTTTGAAAAGATAAAAGAAAATAATTTAAAAAAAATCAAAAATCTTTGATTTTTAATAGAAAATGTTTTCGTAAATGTTTTGAAAAAAAAGTAAATTTTTTCTAACCATTTCTAAAATTTAATTGAAAATGATTTTGAATGAAAAAGGAGTGAATTTTTTTATTTTGAAATGTCACATGCTTAGCATAAGGAAAAAATTAACGGGTTAGTAAGTATGAATTTTAGTATAGAGCAGAAGTGGCAGTAAAATAAAATGTAGTTAGTGATAAGGGAAAAGGCTGTTTTAGCTTTGGGAATTCTTTTTCCATACCTTGCCGATGGGTAAACCAAACTCGTTTTAAAATAACTCTATTTTAAAATTTTAAAACTTTTAAAGTAAATTTCCTTATGTGGACTGTACTTGGAAATGTTGGAAAAGAATAGAGGACAAAGAGAATGTTCCAAGATACAGAAGAATGGATACATAAGAGAATGATGGAAATATGGAATTCTCTATCTAAACCCATTTTCGGCATAAGAATATTGGTTTAGAAAACTGGATTTTTCTAAATTTTGGATGTTAGAAATGGTGTGCTAGAATTTTGGACAGTAGGGATTTGATGCAAAAATTGGTTGTACTATACTTCTATTCGTAGAAGTGTGGGAAAATTTAGATGAGAAAACAAATGTTTTGATTTTGAAATTTGCATGCATATAGAACTCCTATTATATATAGGTAGTTTGCACCATATTTTTCAAATTTGTTTTAAAAGAATGCATTCATATAGGAGGCGTTGGTTTAGTACTATTTAACATACATATCATATATGTTGTGACACACCATGCACTTGTACACTATTGGCTGCAAAATTAGTTGCACACTAATTGATTGGATAGCTTAGATTGGTTGCGCGCTATGTTACATGATTCGTACCTTGAGGAATTTTGGGAATGAAATTCTTTTAAGGAGGAGATTGTAACACTCCATAAAATTAAAAGAATTAATAAATAAGCATTAAATCCCAAAAACAGAATTTTTGAAAACATCGTAATTTGGCTACAAAATCTGCACCGTTGTGTTCGTGGTGATTTTCTAATCAATTTTCGTATATAAAGTTTCATGAACAGAGTTCAAATGAAAATGTTATTAACGTTTGAAGTTTTCGGATTGGAAATAATTCAAAACCATTAAGGAAGTAAATGTTAATAACTTAACATTAAAATGGGCATTAAGTATAAAAGTTAATTAATGGCACTCAATCAAGTTAAATCAAATTCAGAAAGCGTGTAACTAAATAAATTGGGCATCGAAGTAAATAAGTATTAACAACTTACATTAATGCAAACATTAGATGTAAATCTTATTAATTGGCTGTTTTAAATCTAATCAAATAGATATTAGAAGGAAGTAATCAAAAGAGATTAGTGTTAAATCAAATTAGATCAATGTTGAAAAGGAAATAAATAGATAAGAATTAAATAACGTTAATAAATAAGAACGTTAAAGTTGAAGGAAAGAAAATCAAGAAATAAATGGTAATAAATTAACATTAGTGGATACTTAACGGGTAAGCAAGATTATCGTTAATTAGATTAGAACAAAAATGGTATAAAATAAACGAAAAAGGAATTAAAGAAAAGAATGTATATTAATTAGCATAAACACTATAACCAGTCGACACTCAAGCTCAACCGGTTGACCGCCTAGCTATGTGGTCAACCAGTGGTAGGCGGCGGTTGTAGATTAAACCTAGGCCGAAAGGTCCAAATTTAACAAGTTAAATTATAACGTATGGAATTGCTTCATGCTCTTATAAATATAGGCATATCCCCTCACATTTCTTCTCGTATTTTCTGAATCAAAGAGTGAAGCTCTGCCATTTTCTTTTCTCCACAAATTCTAGGAAATATAGAAATTATAAATTAGTATATTATATATACATGTATGCATGTATGTATGTACATCTTTGTGTGTGTGTGGAATAGTAGAAAATAAAGGAGAAGAAGAATAATGCGTGAATGAATTCTGTGAAGGTGAGGTAAATCTAAATTAGATTCAAATCTCCTATCCGGTCAAAATTTCTAATAAATATGTATATGGTTGTGGTACATATTTCGATAAGGAGAAAAAGGGAGTCAAACAGGAATAATAGGGTTTAGATCTAGTGATTTGAAAGCTTAAAGGTGAGTGGGATATTATGTATTTTTATATAATATTGAATTTGTTTCGTTGTAAATCTATTCCTTTTATGCCTTGATTAATTATTATGGAGTTATAGGCTTAATTATAAGCGTAATAAAATTGAAAACCATGTCTACATATTATGTGAACTATTAACTTGAATTAAATGTTGCATATACTTAAATCTGGAAAGTTATGGGGTAAATAGTAGTTTTTTAAATAGCAAGATTGTATAGAAATTCCAGATTTATGGATCAAATGGCATATGTTGGTAAATATGAATTTGAGGTTATTACAAAATTTATTGGGATTTAAGTAGTATTTAATTCATTGGAATGAAGTGTTTTGCAGAGTTAATTTCTATAAATTATCCAGTTTATAATTATGAATAAAAGTGTATCGTTTGAAGTAACAAGGAATATGCCTAAAAGAAAGAGATGCATGAAATAGGGATGACTACCGTATTTTGTACTTTTTATTTCGATAAAAACAAAAAGATAATTCCTTGTAATTCGAAACGTAATACAAATCCCCTTTTTGATAAGTTATAGAAATTCATAATATAAACATTTCCTTTTACGGAATGTGTAATTCCAATGCATTAAAATAAAGAAATCCATGAATATAAACTAAAGAATCGTAAGTTGTAATAATAACAATAGTTTAATTATAAAGTGAATATATGCAATAAGGACAAATTAGAGATTAAACAATAAGCGATGAAATGTAAGTAAAAATAATAAAATGAGTAAGTAAGAAAGTAGTGACCAAAGGAAATAGTTAGAATTGAAAAGGAACAGTAAAATAGATCTAATGAAATAAAAGGGAAGTAAGTAGTAAAAGATATTTAAATTTTTTAAGTTAAAAGTAAGCGGTAAATGACATTAACGAAGCAAGGAGTCGGTTACGTAAAAATTACTAAGTATTTACAGTTGAACATTGAAGGCGTAGTAAATAAATAATTATGAATATATATATATAGCCTCAAGTATGCATTTATGACATGTGCGAACTATTAAATTTAGCCAATAGCTTAGATTAAATAAGAATGAAATAGTCATTAAAATGGGTTGGAACGTGAGGTCAGTGGTGTTACACTACAGAAGTCTGCCACCGTAAAGGGCTACTAGCAGTAGTGTATACATTATACTGATGTGGGATATATCCAACTATAGGACCCGTGGAATTATACATTCACGTATAGGTGAAGGGAATATACCAAAGTAGGAGGGTTTGCCTCGGTCGAAGTGTCAAAGGACAAGTAGAGTTTGCTTCAATCTTTTAGATGGTATGTTTTAAGTAACCAAATGGGCATTTCCTTGATTGCATTAGGTAATCTACATGGGATGGTGAGCTAGGCTTAGTGCTATGACAGTGAAATTTGTACCAGACATATAAGGAGTAAGAGTTGTTTACATAAGTCGAAATTATCATCGGTCCTGAGCGGTTAGCAGAAAGACTGGGGTTACGCCTAAACGGATTACACCTCCTACTAGTGTTGATAACATTTAGGACATGCACCGCCTCATAGTTGTTTGTTAGTTTGTTTGTTGTTAGGAGGCAGAGCTAGTTAACCTTTAATGAGGTCTTTCAAAAATGAGATAGAATAAAGCTAAATATTTGTAGTGCCATTATTAGGCACTACGATAGTTCCTTAGTATGCACGACGACGATGACATGATACTGCATTGACATGGATCCTAATAAGGTGTTGGGTTACAAACACTAGCGGGGAAAGTATCTTGGTCCAAAGGGGGACCGTGGTACTTTTATATATATATAGGCACACACACACTCACATACATACATATGCATACCTACATATACGCACATGCATATACACACATATGTAGTTATTATCTACCTTGAGTAGTTGGGCGTATCATACATGTACGTGAAGTCAAGACGACTAATTAAAACAATGGACATAACATGTAATGGAAGGCAATCGACATAAACTAATGTTATGTATAAAGTGTTCAATTTACCAGTCACTGGAACATTGTTCTGACCCCCTCCTCGTTATAACCCATGTGGTAGCTTTTGAGGGATGGGTACTGGTACAAGGCAGAACTAGTGGAAGGACAGGTTTCCTTATGAATGCTCGAAATTGACAACGACACTAAATATTAAAGGTGTCAGCCTTGATCAGTAATCATATATTTTATTATACTTTACTATTCCACTGTGAGTTTACATCACTAGTGCTTTGATATATTTTTTTGTTATTTGTAGGATACTAAACACCAACGATTCGTACTTTGGTGGATTGGGTTTTTTATTTAGAAAAAATTAAGGCCCACAACGATGCAGGTTGTTACAAATGGCCCAAAACATCCTCCTCCATTTATGATATTGGTTGTAAACGTCGCTTAAGCAACAACATTGGTGCTAACCATTGGAGGGATCTCCTTCAAATAAGGAATGAACACCACATCATCAAAGCAGACTTTTGGAAAGGCCTTTTTCAATTCAGCCACATGAGGATTAGAAACTTTCTCAATCTCTGCAGTGGATTTGGAAGCGTGAAGATGCTTTTTTTCCTAGCCTTTGCTAAGGGATGTCAGGGGAAACCAACCCGGACAGCTACTAAAACCATCGCGATACGGAGGTGACATCAATGGTTGTGTTATTGGATCACTAATGTAGTAGCGATAGGTACATCGATAGAAGGATTGGAATCGGGACATGTTGAAAATCTATCAATGCTATGGGTAGAGGTGAACGAGACCTAGGTCGAGGAGATGGAATACTCTCAAGATCTCCATGACGCTCATCGTGGGATCCGTAATCTCTATTCTGTCTCCTATAATGCCAACTTTGACACCTCCTAAAATCTGACTTGTGAGACGAATCATTAGGACGGTCTGACGACCCGGTTTTCTTGTATTTGCTTCCATGACTCATAAGTGTCGTATCGATGCTTGCGCTCCATGGAATCTGAAATGAAAAATGAACGAGTTAACACCAATAAGATGTAAAGATGGTGCAAATAGTATAAGAGCGTAGGATTGTGTAAGTGTTGATGTGCCATCCACGGTTCATGGACTTAGAGCTTGCTAACATGGGTTATTTCCTTGCATGAGTAGCAGGCACTTCATTAGGTAGACGAATAAAGGAATCAATATCCCGATGCTGATATTGCTAAGGACAAAAGAACCAGTTTCATCCGAAATGCTCCCGAAGGATCTAGAAATATCCCTAGAACATGGGATATGAGTCGCTTGACTATAGAAACTGATGGGGGTTGCATAGAGTCTTAGATGGGATAATCTTTATTTTAGGTCATCAAGTTACAAGGAACTCACGAGCATCATCACTCTTATTACTAGAGGACTCACAACCAATGTTGGCATCCACATTTCCTCCACCGTCACCATCTCTATCCTCATCATTCCCATCCTTTTCTCTAACCTTTTTAGCCCTTTGCTTTGTTTAGGATCAATAACAAGATCGAAAATAGGGGTCACTTCATGACCCTTTTCGACATTGGCGGCGGAATCAAGCTCCTACGAAGAATCGTTGTCACCCTCATCTCTGATGTGTAGCCAACACTACGGCCCTCCTCTAAGAGGTTGTAAGCATGTAAGTTCTCATTAGTGAGGAGTAATTTCATTCCCCTCTCTTCGAGTGGGACTTGATGGAGAGCTGTGAGGGTCCTTACTAGGGTTGTGCCACTGGGCCTTCTTAAATTATCTGCAATGCAAGAAGCAATGATATGAATAGCTGAGGCCGTGACGTCTGTACTAGTAAGAAGAAAAGTTAGAATGAAAGTTACGTCCAGATAAACATCTTTGTGTGAAGCCAGGTAGGAAAAGTAAAAAGAACTTGTTCTTGAAGTAGCTTAACTTGTTCCAAAGGCCTAACACTATTCAACAGCCCCTAGCAGGCTCCAGGAAAATTAGTGAAGGGGACACCTTTCGACACTTAAAGCTGTATAGATGATGGACGTCCTCGGTGCTATGCTCTCGGTTCAAATGGTGAACAAAGATCATGTACATGTTGTTCAGAAGAGCATAACTATTTGGATGTAACTGGGTCGGGGCTAACTTCATGAACTATAGGGCTGTGCGAATAAATGAATAGCATAACACATCCGGCCATGCACATGTACCGATTACAAGTTGTATATCCCGCCGGTGAAAGATTTGCCCACTGATAGCATGCGGGAACTAATACATCATCAAAGGGAATATTGTGTTTCTCGCATATCCTCCTGAGAATCATCTGAAATAATAGCATCGCCGATATCAATGTCAGGGGCCATCCCAACTACAAGTTCACTAGCCGACACGAAAGGGATTATTCTAAAGGTTGCTTCAATCGATGACTAACGGAATAAGATCTAGATGGTGTGGAAGTAGTTCATTTCGCAGGTAATGTCGTCGAGCTAGATTCAGTGTTAGACTCGATATATCATGAAGTTAATGGACTGCAGCCATAGCAAAGAGGCACGAGGAATATATACGATCCATAATTATTAAAATATTCACATGTAAGAGATATCGGGCATATTAAAAGCTTTAATCTTCATGTTGGAAAGAAAGCCCTGTGTAAGTCGATGTACCAAACCCAATGGATGACTACGTGTGTTAGTCAGTCGGATTTCATACATCAACGGGAGGCAATAGGGTGTAGTTAAAATTGTGCAGTGCATGCATCTAATGTCGTGCAACTCAAATCCAATATTTGGTAAGAAGATCGACAAACTATCGATTTAAGTGCGAATATGCATTCAGAGTGACCGTCATCAGAAACCATCTCAATGGATCGTGAATCACCAATCATGGCTCGACCAAATTTATCATGGAGCTCCATTTTAAATTTTCAAAAGAACTTGGTCAAGTTTACACTAAAATTTAGGGCATTATGAAGAACTTAAGCTTACCACGTGCAGGAACTGAAGTTGACTCGAACCAAGGCTTATAGAACTTAAGCTCGAGTCATGCTCGAGAAATATGCCCCTCGCTTCGAGTCAATCCTGAGTTTCCCATAATGTCTCCTAAAATTCAATTTTTAGTGCAAATCTCTCAAGTATGGGATAAGTCCCGATCCATAGAGGACTAGCTATGAAGTTCCACAAGCAATCGTGTGTGATTGATGTTCAAATTGGTGACGAACTCTCCTCAGACATGCCGCCACCAACCTGAGATTAGTCAGCAAACAGGGTTCGGGTGTGTTTATATATAAAGCATAAATTATTCGAATCATTCGATGCTTGGGAGTTAAAGTGTGTGACTAAGGTCTCTGGTAGCGCTAATGATAGGAGATGGTGGAGACGATGGCTATAATTGATGGTTTGACAGTGCACAAATTGGCAATGGCGAGCTTGAAGATGAAATGTCTCGAAACAAAGAAAGAAAGTAAGTAAAATATCCTAAGTATTAGTTCGTTGTATATAAACGAGTCGATCCATAAACATAGGCATAAGATTGGCTAATTGTAGGGTACCGATCAATAGTCCATGGATTAGTACCAAATGGACAATATATATATATATAGTGATATATATATATATATATATAAGTGTATGTGTGTATGCATGCATCCATGACAGTGAATGGATGGAGTTCTAAGCAATGGAGCCATATCTAAGCAATTCAAAGGAAAAGATTATTGTAGAATTTCCAGAATCGGAATTGCGAATACAAAGAGTGTACTCCAATTCTTACGCTACACAAAAAGTTGAAAGTTCAAAACCATTCAAAGCAATATGACAATCCGTGAAAGATACGATGCTTCGTGAAAACAGTTTAGAGGATAAGCAACATCTATTTGGAGCGGAATTGAAACTAATGATAGTGAATCCACAACTTGTCTTGATCCAAAGAATATCTTGTTAAAATAAGATATTCTTTAGGGGGAAAATGTTATCCAGCTTTGTAACCAAGCCATATTTAGACGAGTCAGAATGATCACACGGGAGGATAATCAAGCAGGAATCCAGAATAATTACTTTTATACTCGGATACCAAGCAAGGTCAATGGATGAAGCTAACAGAAGCCTTTAAAATAACCTACATGCCGAAACATCCAAAGATCCAAATCCAAAGTCCAAGAATTTATGAAGGTCTTGATCCGTACTGATCCATAGCCACGGTTTAGTACCAATCCATGGAACTTGCCCAAAAATATGTTTGGCTTCTTGTTGAGTGGAGTTAAAGTGCTAGTTGAGTAAGTCAAGCAATATTAGAAGGATCGCCAGCTACTCACGACTCAACCATTAGTGCACCTATTCAAGTTTCAAGATTACAAACCCATGTGCTTTTAACTAGCCGATGAACCATATACTTCACCATAGTTTGAGATTACATCAATGCATCCAAGTTTTGTATATGAAGATACTAGCCAACCAATCAACATTGAGGGATCAAAGAAGGCTTTACAGCTAAGCTTATGAATCGATACCGATCCATAGGGCATGGTTTGGTTGGATCGGTACGGATCCCTAAACTTTGCTGATGCGGTCACGATCTCCTCGAGGCAACTTATTTTGGATATAGGGAACATGGAGAAGAACATGGTGGAGAGAAATCCGTCAACCATCAGCTATAAATAGAGGTGATAGGCATTATGTAGGGGATCTTTTTTGCTTATATTCCGAATTTCTATACTTCTGTTGTAATCACTTAGGTCAATAATGATTCATAAAATCTTGTTTATAAAAACTTTGCAGAATCATAAACAAAGTTTAAGTGGACATAGGCCAGTGTTTAACGCACCACTATAATTTTTGTGTGTTGTTTTCTCTTATTTTCAATTTAATTTCTTCATTTTATTCTCTTCTATAAAGCTTTTGAGTGTTTATGCCAATTTTTGGTGTAAATAATCAACCTTTATGCTCGTGTATTTGTTTGGGCCAGACTAGTAGCCAGGTAGGGCAGAGTACTTGATTACCCAAACCTAGTCCTTCGATACTGCCTTTCTAAACACCTTAATATCTGGGTTGTGAGCTTAATTAGTTAACCCTAACATGACTAATTTAGACCGCATAGGCTATTGGGCTCTGATACCATTATTGGATCCGGGCTAGCCTGCAGCGAAAGAAATCTGTGAATTTAAAAAAAAATTACCATTTCAGATCTTTGTTGGGCCTATGTAATCTGAATCCATTTATAACATTTCTAATTTTATTTTACATAAAATCAATATTTTATTTAAATATATAAACAATTTTTTATTATATATATAATCGTACTATATTATATATGTGTGTATCATATACACATATGTGTGTACATGCATGTGTAACAGAATAATTTATACATGGTTTAATATGCATGTATATAGATGTTAGAATTTACACCGCAACGGACATGTTACACACTCTGTGTATAAATGAATCATCCAAATATATATATGTATGTATTACTTAGGGTTTTTAATAAGACCAACCAAACTGAGACATGATGACTGCTTTACTATCATCGATAAAAGTAGCAAAAGATTATGTTGATGGAACGGAATTTTTTCATCGAGGGTGGGTAGGGTAGTTTTAATCAACTCTATTTTATCGGCACTCCCTATTTATTGGATTTCATTCTATCTCTTTCCAAAATGGGTATTCAATAAAATAGACAAGATTAGGAGAGATTTTCTATGGCAAGGGATAACTCTAATAGTAGTTTAAAGTGTCTAGTTCGTTGGGATTCAGTTTATATGCCTAAAGAGGAGGAAGGGTTAGGAATTATTAACCTTTATAACCTCAATATTTCTTTATTAGGAAAATGGTTGTGGAAGTTTAATACTAATAACGAGAACTTAGTTTGGAAGGAATTAATTTCTAATCAATTTTATGGTAGCTCTTATAACTTACACCAACTAACATCTAGTAACCACAATAATTTGCCACAATTTTGGAAATCTATTTCGAAAAGCTTGAATATTTTTAAACTAAGAATTGGTAACAGTGTCCACTCAGAAAATAACACATCCTGCTGGCATGATTTCTGGATCTCTGCTATTCCTCGTAAAGTAGAATTTACAGATTTCTACAATATTTGAAGTTTCAAAAATGTATTAATTTCAGAAGACTATAGACCTAATTGAACTTTCCTTGAGAATTCAGCTTTAATCGGGCACTAGAAGGAACTACTTTCTACCAGTTTTCTCTTCTGTATACTAAATTAGAATTATACAATTTAGACAATAACAACGATATTAAAATTTGGTGTTGGGATAAGACTAAAAACTTAACATATAATTCATTTTATAATTTCTAAATTTTTCAGGAGTTAAATCTAGTCTTTTCAAATTTATGTAGAAAGCAAATGCACCCCCTGAATCTAAGTAACATATATTACCTGGGAAGCTTAATACTATTGAACTGTTAAAACAGAAGAATGTGCATATTGATTAAAAAAATGTTTCTTCAATATAAACTTAGAAACAACTGCATACCTGTACTATGATTGTCAGTTAATAATTTAACACATATTCTTAGAACATTTTGTTTTAATACTTTTAACGTTCTTAATTGTGAGTTTTATTGGACTAGGTTGAGATTTTATTTTATTTTTGATTAGCAATTCTTATTAGACATTATTTTCACTATTATAGCTTGGTATATTTGGTTTGACGAAAATCAAAGATTTTTCAACAACGATATTAATACTTCGACTATGGATAAGTCAACATGTATGACCGCTTTATTTTGTTTTAATTGGATTTTAAACAATACCTATAAATTAGCTAACATCACCAGCTTTAAGGACTTTCTTAAATAGGTAAAATCTCATATTGATGCCTTAATACAAAAAATTGTTGTTAATAACAGAAATGATAATGTCATAAGTGCCATTATGTAAATGATAATGCACACGATCATTTTATCTCCCTGCTTTTACTAGGTAACCAACTCATGCTTAGAATTGTTGCCCTTTAGCAGCTTAAACTTATGTTGTTTTAAAGTCATAGTTTTACTTCTAAAGTTTAATTTATCATACCCATTAACGTATTTTCCCACGAGCTTGCTTAAGTTATGTGTAATCTTTGATGGCTCTCCTTTGGGCTACTATTTCTATTACATGTGCTTCTTCTCCTCTTGCACAAATATATGTATATAATAGACTTATATACATACATACATACATACATACATATATATATATATATGTGTGTGTGTGTGTGTTTAAGCCTCAAATGGTCTGTTGAGTTTTTCAGTTTTAGTTCTCGAGATGGGTCGCTCGACTCAGGTTTTCTCATTCCTTGGATGTGTTAAGTTTTGATTTGCTGCAGGACCTTCTATAGATTGTTCAAAAATTCTCGATAGTTATTCATACTGTTCACTTTCTCTTGGGGGACTGAATGGGGTATATATCTCATCTGGCCCATTCTCCATTGCTACCTTAGGCTTTTTCCGGTCACCATTTTGTTTTGTTTATTCTTTTCATGCTCTTTAGAGTTTTCTAGGGATTTTGGGGTAGTTTCTTTTTGTACAGTCTCAAAGCAAAGAGCCACTTACCAGACTTGTTGGTAGCTCCTTTTTTTAAGTGAAAAATAAAACTACATGAGTGCTCTTCTTCTCACGGAAGATCACTCATTTTTCTTAATATATATACACATATATATACACACATAGATATATCTATATACATATATATATATATACATATATATGTATGCATCATATTATTGTATAAATAAATGTATGTATATAAAATCTAATTATAAAATTATCATAAAATATTAATTGTAAATTAAAAGCATTTGGGAAATATATATACATATGTGTATGTGCGTGTGCGTGTCTATATATATTTATACAAATATAATTAAATTACAAAATTATTTCAAATATTAATTTAAAAATAATTTATAGTTTTCATCATGTATTATGAATAAAAAGTATTTTTATAATTAACTTATATGTTTATTGTTACCATCAATATTCACTTCAACCTTATCGAAACCATGAAAAATATAAAAGAGGAATTCACAAGGAATGATAGCATTAACATAACCTTTTGAAAGAGTCAAAGGGATGCTTCTACAAAAGTTGGATGTGTTATGAGCTTTCGAAAATGTCGAAAGGGGTCAAAAGCACCCTTTCACTTCAATTGTTTGCTTTCAAAATAGATACTTCCACATGCATGAAGATGTCTCGAATGAGTTGAGGAGCACCTTTCGAAGGCAATAGATTACAAGATTTCACATGTGCGCTAAACCTTTTGAAACTGAGGGTTTCACCTTCGTTCACATTCTACAAAAGTACGCTTGACCAAAGCTACCCCTTCAAAAGCATGAATCATCCTTTCGAACCGATTGTGACCATTCCCAATTAAAGAGGAAAGCTTACTTAAGTTCAATATGACACTCGTATACCAAAAGATGGGCGTTCCGCATCAGTCAACATGAATGCCTTCAAAATCTACCTTTCGCGCTTAAACTCTCTGCTATGTTTGTACTCCTCCAAAGACCTAGAGATACACCTATCGATAGAATTGAAAGCTCGCATCTTTTCTTGTTTTCAACAACATAACAACACAAGGTAGAGAGCGCACCTACCCCATTCGATGAAGTCAAAAGCAACAAGCTCTATTTTAAAGCAAAGTGGAAGGGTGCCCAACTTTAGTGGCAGCAAAAGGACATAAAGGCTTTGACTAGGTCGAAAGGTCTGATTCGAAAGGGTTCAACCAACGCCTATAGTAAGACCATAGGGCTCTTGTTTTGGGGATCCGATTTCATTCACTTCATTCTTGTACTTTCTTGAATTTGTAAACCCTAATTCTAAAATTAGATTGGGGATTTGACTACCTTGTATTATTTAAGCTACTAGAAATAAAGGAAAAGATAATTAAAGCAATTTTATGGCATTTTGAATATAATAGCTGATTTAATGTTCCCATGAGATTCTGCTTATGATCTGCTTAGGTTAACATGATCGAAAGGTCACCTTTCAAGGAAGTCGAAACCTTTTAGCTCAACTAATATCCTTAGATCTGTAGGTCCTAACTTTGAGTCATCTCGACCACTTCGAAAGGAGGTTTTGATAGAGTCCAACACTAATTAAACTAGCTCGAAAGGTGTTTTAAAAGGGATTCAACTGTCTCAACCGTGTTGAAAGGTTATATAGAAAGGAGTTTCAATTTCCACAACCTATATGAAAGGTGGGCTTAAGGGAATCGTAAGGTTTCAACTATCTCTATCTATTCGAAAGGTTGTTTCGAAGGGAGCACTTACCCTTTAAACTTTGCTTTGGGGTGTTGACAAATTTTCTTGTTAACATTTTTGGAGCTAGAAGGAGGAGTTCGAACCTCCAACGTTGTTGAACTTCCAACTTTACTTTCCTCTAACCTAATTCTATTCCATGCTTACCTACTTTAGACTTTACATCACCATATTTAGCAAAATCAAAAGGTCCGAATAAGGATCCTCAATGCCACATCTAATTGGATTCTCCCATAAAACAGCTAATGATTCTAAACTACATGAAGAGCAAATGTTGAGATTGGAAGCTTTAAGGATTATAAAAAAAAGAGTTGAATCTTATGACCCAGATAAATGGAGTTTTAACCCTTTCACATTGGCCCCACACCTATCTTTTCCTTAAAGGGAACAAAAAAAGAAAGTGATAACATGTTTGACCAAGTGAGGAAGACAATTCAACTCTGTACCAAAGGCACAATCTTTGAAGAGGGAATGATGGCTAATTACAACGCCTTTGCATATAAATGGCGTCAAGGAACAAGTGGGGCACTGCCTACATGCGAGCTTCAAAAGGTTTTGAAAAGAAAATTGGTCGTTGAGGGTGAAGGTTCAGAACCAAGTAATAAAAAAATCTAGAAACCATCCTCAAAAGACAAGTTTCAAGTCGAGACTTCCCAAGGAATGTAAGCTGACTACATCAATTGAGAATGTTTATTTGTTAACCAAGGAAGAACTCAACTATTGGCCATCCCAGAAGAAAAACCTAAATATGAAAAGAATCGGGTAGGATCCTATTACCACTATCACATGATGAATGGGCATGGGACAAATCAATGTAGAGCACTTGAAGGAATGGTGATCAACTTTTTTAGACAAGAAAAAATCAATAGATTTGTAAAGAGATCCTAGTCGAATCAATAAAGCACCACTTTAATAAGAAAAATCTACAAGGAAGGAGTAGAATTCTCCTTAAACTTGGAAATTACCTTAAACGGTCAAAGCCTTTGTCCGCGCCGAGTTGGTCAAGTCAAAGCGCCTCTTGGAGGGAGATTAGAGTAAGCCTTTAATTGCGCCACGCTATGGCCAGGTTAAAGCATCGACAAGCCCTTCATAGCCCCATGCTATGGCTAGGTCAAGGCAACTCCTGGAGGGAGGTTAGTGTAAGGCATTATCCACGCCATGCTATGGCCAGGTTAAACCATCGACAAGCCCTTGATCGTGCCACGCTATGGCCAGGTCAAGGCACCTCCTGGAGGGAGGACGGAGTAAGCCCTTGGTCCCACCACGCTATGGCCTGGCCAAGGCACCGAATAAACCTTCAGTCCCATCTATAAGGCCTGGCTGGAGCACCTCCTAGAGGAAGGTTGGGTAAGTCCTTGGGTCGTGCTTGTGGATAAACTAACCAAGCGCAGCAGACAACAATGGACTAAGGCGTCCGAGCCTGAGAAGCGGCATATCAAACAACGGACTAAGACGTCTGAGCCTGAGAGGCAGCATGTCAAACAACGATAACATACAAGGCCTAAAGGGTGGCACATGTAAAAAGAATCAAAACCTAAAGAGCGGTGCAGAACAGAAGGCTTAAATAAGAATCTACAGCCTCCGACTAGTTACCAACTGAGAATTTCAGAACTTCACTTATTAAAACCTGAATTTAGGTTTCGGGTCTTTTACTATTAATCTCTGGTTTTCATCACTCTTGAATCTGGGTTTTGGGGCTATCACTATTAATTTTTGGACTTCACTCATTAATGTCGAATCTGGGCTCTGAACTTCAATTATGGAGACCTTTATCATGGATTTCTAGTTATCATCCACTAATACCGGATTCTGGGTTTCGGTCCTTTAAACTGAATTTCATTCGTTAATACCCGAATCTGGGTTCCAGAACTATTGATATTGAGATTTCTATGAATTTCTAGTCTTCAATTAAACTCAAGGTCTATTTCGCTAATGATCGAATCAGGGTCACTGGATTTCTACTACAAACTTTCGGGCAACACTTATTAACGTCAGAATCTGGGTTTCGGACCTTCTGTTGTAAAGATTCCTAATTTTCTATGATTTATTTCCAGATGATGATTTCTGGACCTTTGTTAAATGATTATTATTGGCTTTCTATTAGTTATCTCCAGAAGAGGAATTCTAAACTTCTATAATTGAAACCAGAATTGGATTTCTGGTTCTCTATGATTATATTTTGGGTATTAAGTCAATATAGTTGGAGTTGGATTCCTGACCCTCTCTCACCATTACCAAAGATGGGTTTCAAGACATTCAACCATATCCAATTATGGGATTACTTCTCACTTATTATCATATGTTCACATAATGATCTGTTAACTTCCATTACTGGGATCTTTTGATGTGGATAAACTACTATATAGATTTCAAGTTAACGATAAGAAATATTGTTTACTTTGTACTTTTTAGGAAAATGAGATACATAAGGAAGACTGAATGGGCCAGCAAATACAATAACCATAGTCCGAGTTTTCAGGAAGCAGATTCAGAAACAACATTGTAAGAAAAGACTACAGGTCAGGTGATATTTATAAAATTTATATAATTTAAAAAATTATTTACAAGTATACAACACAAGTGTATGTTTTACAAATCCTGAACAGTCTTATCTTGATTTTCAGCAATTAAAGGATCAATGATATGCCAAATTTCTATACAAAGAATATCTTTAAGCTCCTTTTCCTTTTGCTTTATATCATCAGCATCATCAACAGATTTGATACGAGCCTTCAAAGCATGGTTGAAAGCTTTGTTAGCAACCTTAAGGGTTTTGTTTTGTCTCTCTAGATTAGCTATACGCTTTTGAAGAAGATACTTTTCACGTTCAAGCTTTTGAATCTTGGCTGCGTATTCATTGATGTGTTGCAAATATCTCGCCCTCTGTCGATCATCAAAATATCTCATCATTTTGAATTTGACCTTCCTGCACCATTCTCCTACTACCTTCTCATCTAGACTGGAAGGAGGGTTAGTTGTAGTAGAAATTTTTTGAATCGCAAGAGATGAAGATCTTGTTGATTTTACGACAGAGGAGGTAATCGGAGAAGCCAGTAAATCGATATTTGGAATGTTGTCCCCATGACGAATTATAATGATTTGAATTGAGCTTGACTATCTTTTAACTTAATTTCTAAATCGCTTGTTTGCTAAAGGAGCTCAGACATCTTATGATCAAAATCAATCGAAGGATTCGATTTGATTTGGCGCTTCAATATGGAAATTGTTTCATCCTTATTCTTGAAGTCCACTTCAGGATTGGCGATAGGATCATCGAGGTTTCTAAAAAATTTCTTTTGAAGCAAATATCTCCTGTGCCATTCCAATGCTTCAACATTTCCTTAAAAATGAGCAGATAGAGGATCCTTCAGTAAACGCCTCTTTTCAATGTCTGCGATCAATCTATCTCTGATGCTGGTAAGCAAGATAAGGAATCCAATGAGGGTGGTGCAATAGCTAGCTGTGAGTCCTATTTAAACAAAAACAAAGTCAAGACTCAAATAACCAATCTCTTTTATTGCAACAATAGAAATTACAACTCAAGAAGAAAAAAAACGAAAAGTACAATCTCATTGTTTTAATTAAATACTTATTTTACTACACTTAAAGTTTATAAACATCATTTTTGACTTTGTTCAAGGAATTAGCTGAAAGATTAAGTGTCGGATCAAAAGGGTCATTAAATCCTTTTGAGGTAATAACCGGAGAATACTTGTTATAGCCTCATTCCCCAACAAGTGGATTATCACGACCGCATGTTAATTTGGTATGATATGCTCGAATTTCCTTAAGAAGTTTTTCTTTTTCTTCACCAAGAAAATTGAAACTAAGGTAGGGATGTTCCATATAAAGTCTCTGTAGGTCTCTAAGGAAACATTATTTAGCCAATTTTGAGGACTTCAAGAGTGAAGCCTTTTTTAAATAATCTCTTCTTAATTTGACGTATTTGCTTAAATAATCTCTAGAAACAAGGCTGCCTGAGATACGTTTATTTTGTTATAACGTAATAATACACAACTAAGTATAAAAGAAAACTAGTACAGAAAATTTACAAATCAATATTATTACGTTATTACAAATGTTCATTCGGTTCATACAAAATTGACTTTTTGAATAACTCAGAAATAAATTTATCCTTATAATATTTGAGTTTTTCTAGAGCCAACTTATGTGAGATTGATTTGACTCACGGTAAATTTCAGCAAGCCTCCAGATGTGGATCGGATCCAAATTCATTTAAATATCTCATATGCATGCACCTAAGTAGAACCCTACTAAAATCATCCAAGTATGAAAAATCTACGGTCGGGTGTCAGCAATAGACTTTATATAAGAAGTCTACTAGGATGTCTCTTTCCTCAACCAACATCCAAAAGAGTGCAATTAATTCCCAATTCTCTTCCAAATGTTTATCATATCAAAGGTGTGCCATCTTCGGTCGGGGGGTAGCTTCTTGGTCTTTGAAGGACGCTAACATCGCGGCACTTTTATTAAGCTTATAACACTTGTCAGAGAGTGCATTGTGTTCTTTTAATTGCTTATCTAGATCTCTATACAAGCTATTTATTTCTACTTATTTTCTTTGAAGCTTTGTTTTATAAAGTTGGATAGATTTCTTATTTATCTAAAATAAAAGGATGTCAACTCTTATTATCTTGGAAGTGAAAGCCATTTGGATAAGGAATTCCATACCTGAGAAATAGAAACTGAAGTTTGCGGGACCTGCTTTTTCTCCCTTCGTTCTTCAACATTAATGTTGGCAGTTTCTTTGTGAAGATCAGAAGGCTTAGGAAGTTCAGTAGGACATGTTTCACTACCATTAGGATCAGGGTTAAATTTTTCTGAAGCCCCAGGGATATCATCGCCATCCTTTTCATAGGCACCGGCATGACCACCTCCATTGCCACCTGAACCCCGACCTCTATCTCCATCATCATCATTATTATCATCATCATTATCATCATTATCGTCATCTTTGTCACTTTCCTCTACGGTGGCTTCATCATCATCTTCTTGTTCATCGAAATCAGAATCTCCTTTGATAGAAGCGAATTCAAAAGATAAGAGTTTGGCGACATTGATTTCTTCTCTCTCAGGGACTTTGATTCCTTGCTCCATTTCTTTGACCTTATCCATGAATCTTTTGACTAGAGCAGGATCGAGTGAAGGAAAGCTTAAATCTGGGCACTTTTTAATGTTGTCAGTATAAGCAAGCATAAGAGTGTCTTCGTAGGAATTCACGACGATGTCATTGAGAGAAGTACTCAAAAATTGCGACACCCTTTGCTTGGCTTCGGAGATAGTATTAATGGCCATTTTCAAAGAATTTTTCTTCTTCCCCAACTTCTTCTCGAGAGAAGATTGTTTAACAACCATCTGAGCCTTCTCTTCCTCGGACTCTTTTAAGGCCATCTTTAAACCCAAATTTTCATCGGCTAAGAGTTGTCTTGCTTTTCTCTCCTTCGAGATAGTAGATTCTTCTTGAGGAAGAGAGGCCCCCAACCTTTCTTGTTCCTTCGCCGCATTATCTTTGGCAGCAGAAATGGAGGTAATCTGGCTGTTCAAATTTAGGATTTCCTCTTGAAGCTTGAACGTCTTAGTAGAAGATTTCAAAGTGCTTTCTTGAAGAGAAAACCAGCTTTGAGAAATCTGAAAGAAAACGTACAAAATGAGTCAAAATTCAGTTAGAACTAGTAATAAGAGGGATAAATAATGTGAAATGTACCAGAAATTGTTGGTCAATTAAAGATCGACGATGACCTATTTGTTCAGGAACAAAAGAAGGTGGATGGAGATAAATGAGGAAGAATTCAAAATTGACTGTACCATCATCTCAAAATCATTTGGAGAGTCTGGTGATCTAGGTCTAGAGGGATTCAACTCCTGAGAAGGAGTTGAAGTTACCACATCTCTTTGCATTTGCTCGATGACATTAGGAGAATCGGAAATGACAATGCAAGACATGAGATCATCCTTTGAAGGAGTTGCTTTGGATTGACCAATAGGAGCTTCAATAAGGGGACCCTCTAAAGTTATATCCACGTCAACAGTTTCATCCTCTTTTAGAAGTGGAGAAGACTGTACATCAACAAACTTAGCTTTCTTGAGAGATGGGCCCGCTGCAGCCATTTCTTCCAATTTTCTTTTAGCGATCATCTTTGACCTAACCATGGCCTGAGTCAAGGATGATGCACTAGATGTAGAAGTTGGGAGAATTGGATCACTTATGATTAATTTGGCTAGAGGAGCAGTTGATAAGAATTCAGAAAAGAATAAGTTAGTAAAGTAATCTAAAGAGTAACACAATAATAAACTGCAAGTACTATGCTTAAACTAAATAGGACAATCTAGGAAAATTGGAGACATAGGAGAGAAATTCTTGGGATCACCCAAAGACAAGAAACGTTTGCTTCTAGAAGTATGTTGGACAAGAGGGGGTTGTGCAAGAACTCTCTGACTAGTAAGGAGAAGGGAATGTTTTTGAAGATTGGTAGGCATCAGTAGTGTGAGTCTGTTCCAAATGTTACTTGAAGCGGTGGTCAACAACTTTATGACTCTTTTATCCTCGTTACTAAGTTCTTTAGGAGCAGGACCTAATTAGGAAACGTAGATCAACAAAAGAAAGTAATTGAATAAAGATAAAGACTATGACCAACTTATGGGGAGAAGAGAAGACTCCACTGATGTTTGGAAAACTTTTGACGAAAAAGAACTGCGTCCCCCAGTCTCTAAATTTATTTACCCCCTTTAAAATTAGTATTTTAAAGGGATTAGCTCTGAAAATATGGTTATTTAGACTGCTAAGTTTGACCAGGCGGACTAAATTGTTGAGAACTTCAGTGTTTAGTAAAGGAATACCTTATTCCAAAACCATAAGTTCTAAATAGATAAGATATGTGTAGACATTAGGTGATAATTGGATAGATGTAATGCCAAGATGGATCCGGAACTTAGACAAGAAATCTCGGAAAAGAAGGAAACCACCATGCCAAATGTGAATGGCAGTATAAGCAAAGTATTCTTCAGGAGGATTTTGAATAGTATCGCTATCGCAAAGGGAAATGGCTTCTACTCCAATGATTCCAAAGTCGTTCAGAATTGCATCGACTTCATCCTGAGAGGATATCAATGAATGTTGGAAATGGCTTCAACCTTCTTTGGTGAAGATTCTACCTCTGGAGCTATATCTTTTTCAGTTTTCTTGGAGATCTTTTTCAAGTCCATGATCCTGTTAGGTGAAATCATTTCATTAAAAGTTATAATTTGTTCCATTATTAACACCTTTCAAAGATGTCAAAAACCTATTGCAATAATTCTAATATCCACCAAAGTATATAATTCCATATCTTTGAAAGAGTGTTAATGAGTCATGAAATTCATTAAGCTTCCAACAATGTCGAAGGGGTAGATGGAATGGAAACACCTCGACATACCCTTCGACAATGTCGGAAGCCCAGGGAAAATTTTACTATTAAAAGGAATAATTAACCCTACCTTACTAGTTTATATATATATATATATGATAACAACATTCCACAATCAGGCCAAATAAACCTTTCAATAATGTCGAAACCCACAAATTTTTGTTACTGAAAGAATATGAATACTACGAAAATGCTATATTCTCATAAAGTTGAAAGACTTGGATTCAAGTGATATTAATACAAGTGAAAGGGCTTCGGAATGTTTTGATAGTGCTTATGTAAAAATGATAGTTAAATCCCAATTAACTACAATGAGTTTCGAGTAAGTCGAAAGAGGTGTAAGGTTTCAAAAGCATACAAACAACTAAACTTGTTTCAATATGGAAAGTTTCGATCAAGTCGAAAGGCTTGATTCGGTTTTCAACTTAAACGAAATATACTATCCTCAATCCAATTTATGATAAGAAGTGTAAATTTCTAACTTTCAACACCTTCTAGAGTAAATTAAAATTGAGCATGAATCCAATGATAGGTTAAATCCACTTTTATATACATTAGGTTTTGAATCCTTTAAAATAAAAGTTCGGCTTTCGAAAGTATATATTATATGACCATTAAATTAACCCATTAAGGCGACTTCTTTGAAAGGTGTCAGAATATAATGAAACATATTTCTACTTTCAAAGAAGTCCATCTCATGTTGACGACATTAACCCCTTCGAAAGGGTCCCTTAAAAGGTGGGTACTGGACTTCCTTTCGACCCTTCGAAAGAGGTTGAAGAAGTAGAGCAGAGTTAGCCACCTCAAGCCCTTTCGAACGGGTTGAAAAGTCAAATTACAATATCGAGTTGTGATTCGTACGACTTAATCTTCTCTATGAAGCTAGTGGAAAAAAATTTCTTCCCATAATTCAATTTTCAATCCAATACTTCAAGAAGCCAACGATTAAATTGAGTCGAGCATGAATTTACACTCAATAATAATAAAAAACTCAAATTCAAGTTAAAAAAACGAGTTCGAATCAAGTGCAATAGAACTCTTTTAGCTTGGATTCATACGTAATAATGGCAAATAACCCCAAATCTGATGAATTCCAAATACAAATTGACGTGGTAAACTGAACAAAATAGGCATAAAAAATAAACTTAAGGATAATTTCATACGAGCAAGGAACTTGAATCATCTTCAAAAAATTAGAACAGCAGTACAAAATTGAACCAAAAGAATTTAAGATTGGAACTAAATGTAGTAAATCGGTTTGAAAAATAAAAACAATTGAAATCTACCTTGAATCCGAACTCGAGTTTATTGAAACTAGTAATTTAGAAAGAAATGGAAAATTTTGATTCTTTTTATAAGCCTTTAATGGCAGGTAAACGAAAAAGAGAAGAAGAAAGCTCAATTTATAAAAGTAGTAGATGTAGGGAAAGCCATCTGATCAAATTTAAAGGAATGGCCAAGATCTATTCGGGAATATAAAAAGGCGGGAAATTTTATGGGTTTCGAAATAGTTGACTTGGAAAATCAAGAGCATCCCTTCGCGGGGGGCAAGTGTTACCATCAATATTCACTTCGACCTTGTCGAAACCATGAAAAATATAAAAGAGGAATTCATAAGAAATGATAGCATTAACATAACCTTTCGAAAGAGTCGAAGAGATGCATATACAAAAATTGGATGTGCTATGAGCTTTCGAAAAGGTCGAAAAGGGTCAAAAGCACCCTTTCTCTTCAATTGTTTCCTTTCGAAATAGATACTTTCGCATGCATGAAGATGTTTCGAATGAGTTGAGGAGCACCATTCGAAGGCAACATATTACAAGTTTTCACATGTACACCAAACCTTTCAAAACCGAGGGTTTTGCCTTCGTTTACATTCTACAAAAGAACACTTGACTTGAGCTACCCCTTCGAAATCATGAATTAGCATTTCAAACCAGTTGGGACCAATCCCAATTAAAGAGGAAAGCTTACTAAAGTTCAATATGACATTATCATATACCAGAAGATAGGGGTTCCGCATCAATCAACATGAATGCCTTCGAAAGCTACCTTTTGCGCTTAAACTCTCTGCTATGTTCTGACTCCTCCAAAGACCAAGAGATACACCTATTGATAGAATCGAATGCTCGCATCGTTTCTTGTTTGCAACAACATAGCAACACAAGGTAGAGAGCGCACCTACCCCTTTCAATGAAGTCAAAAGTAATCAAGCTCTATTTTAAAGCAAAGTGGAAGAGCGCCAAACTTTAGCGGCAGCAAAAGGACGTAAAGGCTCCGAGTAGGTCGAAAGGTCTGATTTGAAATGGTTCAACCAGCGCCTATAAATAAGACCCTAGGGGTCTTGTTTTGGGGATCTAATTTCATTCACTTCATTCTTGTACTTTCTTGAATTTGTAAACCTTGATTCTAAAATTAGATTGGGGATTTGACTACCTTGTATTACTTAAGCTACTAGCAATAACGGAAATGATAATCAAATCAAGTTTATGGTATTTTGAATATAATAGACGATTTAATGTTTCCATGAGATTCTACTTATGATCTGCTTATGTCAACATGATCTAAAGGTTACCTTTCGAGGAAGTCGAAAGCTTTTAGCTCAACTAATATCCTTAGATCTGTAGGTCCTAACTTTGAGTCATCTCGACCACTTTGGAAGGATGTTTCGATAGAGTCCAAAACTAATTAAACTAGCTCTAAAGGTGTTTCAAAAGGGATTCAAGTGTTTCGACCATGTCGAAAGGTTATGTAAAAAGGAGTTTCAATTGCCACAACCTATTCGAAAGGTGGGCTTAAGGGAATCGTAAGGTTTCAACTATCTCTATCTGTTCGCAAGGTGGTTTCGAAGGGATCACTTACCCTTTAAACTTTGTTTGGGGTGTTGACAAGTTCTTTTGTTAACATTTATTTATATATATATATTAAATACACTTTAGTAGTTTTAAATTAATTAATATATATATATGAGTGCTCTCCTCCTCACGAAATAGTACTCATTTTTCTTAATATATATATATAAAAAGATATATTTTTTATCATAAGTTTGAAATGGCGACTGGATCTGGAATTCCCGAAACCCTAGGCACGGAAGAAGATGATGACGGCGGCGGATGGAAGGAGGTTAAGCATAGGGGAAAGGCTAAGATCTCGTTTGTTGATGTTCTCAAATCTAATAAGGGGATTCAAAAAGCGAAATCATGGATTGAGGCAGTTGGTTCCAGAATCGAACTCAAGGGTAATGCAAATTACTTTGAACCGCAATCCAATAGAGAGGATACATACCAAATAATTGATGAAGAGGATTATGTTGAATCTAAACGGCTTTGGCAACACTCAATTTATGCTTATATGGCAGGCAAACGCCCATATTTCATACACTTTAATGCCTATATTAAAAGAACATGGAATCCGAAAGGATCTTGGGATATCTTTCCTCGAGACAATGATTTTTACCTGATTAAATTTGGACTGGAGGAAGACTATCAAAGAATCATTAATGGCGGACCTTGGTTCATGGACATCAAATTAATTCTACTGCGAAAATGGGAGGCTGATTTCAATTTCGAATGTGTTATGTTAACAACTTATCCTATTTGGGTCAAATTCAATAACTTGGATCTTGCTCTATGGAATATGCGATGCATTAGTAAACTTGCAAGTCTAATAGGTAGGCCTATTGACATTGATGAAAATACAAGAAAAGTTAAACGCATCAAATATGCTAGGGTTTTGGTTGAGATCTCAGCCAATATTGTGTTGCCAAAAATAGTTAAAGCCATAGATAAAAAAGGTAACGTGTATGAACTGGAGGTGGAGTACGAATTCGTACCACCTAAGTGTGGGGAATGTATGTGCTTTGGTCATACAAACCAGCAGTGCCAACTTAGCATGGAAGATATGCAGAAGAAAGTATGGGTACCTAAAATCATTACAGACCCCACAACAGAATTACGAGAGACTAGAAGCCCAAAAAATGCAGAGGAGATTACAAAAAACATACAAAATATCTCCTCCACTATAGAACAACCAAATAAACACAAGTGTCCTACGGAGTTGGACTGTGGATTAGAGCAAGCATCTCATCTAGCTCCTGCTCAGTCAGAGAAGACACCTTGTATAGGGGATCACTCGGATAGTTCTGATCCAGCGATTCCACCTACACAGTCTGAAAAACTTCCAAAGGCCTCGCAGGCATTGGATCCATTGTCTAATGAACACAAGGAGGCGGGGGAGGAGTTGCCGGGTTCCCTAGAGGACATCCACAAGCTGGGCATTGAACTGGACTCGTCTGGTGATGAGGAAGAAGAAGGTTTGTCAGAGGATATTAGTAAGTACACTGACTACAATTTAGCATATGATAATCAATTCACCACTGGTGGTAAAGAAAGAACTGTCAGTTCAGTTATGGTAGGAACCGCTCCAGTAACTCGGAGCAAATCTACCAAAAAATCTTAAATGTCTATCATACGTTGGAATGTGAGAGGTCTAAATAATGACACACGTAAACTAGACCTCCACATTATTAAGGCTAAATATAGGCCTACTATTTTAGCTCTTTGGAAAACAAGTTGAACAATAATAACATA
Organism: Allium fistulosum; assembly: GCA_030737815.1. Lineage (NCBI taxonomy): Eukaryota > Viridiplantae > Streptophyta > Magnoliopsida > Asparagales > Amaryllidaceae > Allium > Allium fistulosum. The sequence continues at coordinate 910,039,328 of CM060903.1, forward strand.
GAGAGGATTAGAAACCATTTTGGAAATCAGTGGACTTTTTCAACAACACATTCTAAAGGTAGAATTATAGTTGGGTGGGAAAGTAATTATTGGAATGGCAACATTATAAACATGAGTGATCAACAAATGACCATAAAATTTCACAACATCGGTGGGCTGGAGATAGTTATAACATTTGTTTATGCTAAAAACCTAGCTTCTGAAAGAATTGAGTTATGGAAACAAATAACTGATAACTCAAAAAATATCAATATCCCTTGGATAGTCACTGGAGATTTTAATGTTGTTTTAAAAACTAATGAGAAAAAAGGGGGCCTTACATTGAGGGTAGCACAGGTAGCAGAATTCAATAATTGTGTTCTATCCAGTGGACTTGCTAAAGCACACCACTCTGGTCTGAAATTCACATGGAAAAGTGGTGAGTCAAAAAAAATTACATCAAGATTAGACAGAGTACTCGGAAATTCAGAGCTATTCAACAAAATTCCAAATTTTAGAGTAACTGTTCTACCTTGCTCCACAAGCGATCATTGTCCCCTCTTGTTACAATTCAATGAAGATGAAGAAATGCATAAAGGAAAACCTTTCCGATATGCAAATCATTGGCCTTTGATAGAAGGATTTGATGATGTAGTGAACTTTAACACAGTAAGTATTCCTCCAGGAAATCACATGTTTCGACTTGTAATGCTCATCAAAATCATGAAAAACAGACTAAAAGACTGGAACAAGTGCAGACCAAAAACCACTGACAAAATCACAGAAATCCAACAACATTTAGAAAACATACAACATAGACTGGATGATGATCCTTACACGAAGGTCTAAATGCATATTTTTACTCACTTCAAAAACAGCTAAAAGAAGAACTACACAAGCAGGCAGTGGAGTTGAAGCAAAAAGCTAAAGAGAAATGGCTACAACAAGGAGATGAATGCAATAAGTTTTTTTATACTAAAATGTCCTTAAGACAACATCATAATAATCTGCATAATGTTTTAAATGAGCAGGGCAATGCTTCCAGGAACATCAAGGACATAGAAGATCAAGCCATTTCATATTTTTCAAACCTATACAATGGAGATTCTAACAATCAGTTACCTCATATTAACTGCAGAAGGAAAGTCTCTACTGAGGGGGCCAGCATGTTGACTGCTCCAATCTTGGAAAAGGAACTGAGGAATGTTGTCTCCTCTATCCACAGTGATTCCTCCTCGGGACCTGATGGAATGGGGGCAGCCTTCTTCAAAATGTATTGGATACACCTGAAAGATCTCATGCTTAAAGCTTACAATGAAGCACTAGAAACTGGTGAATTCATACAAGAAATTAATCACACATTCATCTCCCTCATCCCAAAAACGAAGAAACCAGAAAGAATTGAAGACTACAGACCAATTGCCTGCTGTAATGTCAGCTATAAAATTATGAGTAAAATTATTTGCATGAGATTGAATAAAGTCCTTCCAGAATTAATCTCCCAATCTCAAAGTGCATTTATAAAAGGCAGGCTCATATCAAAAAACTCTCTGATGGCTCATGAACTAGTCAGGAATTTTAATAAACAGGGGGCTGATAAATTGTGCATTAAAGTGGATCTGCAACAAGCCTATGACAAGGTGAACAGAGGATTTATAATACATATGCTTGAATCTATGGGGGTTCCAATGAAGCTATTAAAACTGATTAAATACTCTCTAGATACTCCTACTTACTCAATCATGATTAATGGAATCCCTAAAGGATATATCAGGAGCAATCGGGTAATTAGACAAGGTGATCCCCTCTCCCCATACTTATTTGCAGTAGCTATGGAATGGTTCACCCTACAAATGGAACTGGCATGTTTTCATGAATACATACATCCAATTTATAATAGTGAAAATTAGTCACACATCCTTAAAACAGAACTTAATTTCAAAGCGGATCCCTGTCATAAAAAATATATATTCTACGTCCCTGTTTCTGTTTTCAGCCAATTTATTCCCCAAATTACCCCTGCATTTCACTGCGAGCTCTAATTCTTTTTCTTATTTTTCGATTTAAATGGAAAACAGCAATTAAATTGAAGACGAATCAAGTTTTTTTTATGAAATATGATATTCTTAATATTTACAGTTATAAATAATCGCAACAAATTTCTGTAAATATATGCGATAGTTGCAGAAATTTCTGCAACTATACGCAATAGTTGCAGACATTTCTGCAACTATACGCAATAGTTGCATTTGTGCAACTATATGCAATAGTTGCAGAAATGTCTGCAACTATACGCAATAGTTGTAGAAATATCTGCAACTATTGCAAATAGTTGTAGACAATTCTGCAATTATTTGCAATAGTTGCATTTCTGCAACTATTTGCAATAGTTGCAGAAATGTCTGCAACTATACGCAATAGTTGCAGTTATTTCTGCAACTATAAGCAATAGTTGCAGAAATTTCTGCAACTATTTGCAATAGTTGCAGAAATGTCTGCAACTATATGCAATAGTTGCAGATATTTCTGCAACTATACCATATAGTTGCATAAATTTCTGCAACTATACCCAATAGTTGCAGACATTTCTGCAACTATACCATATAACTGCAGAAATATCTACAATTTTGTGCAATTTTTATAAATTTGAAAAAAAATCGAAATGTTCAATATTTGCTGAATTGTCTGCAAATATTTAAAATAATTGCACCTTTAATACAAATATAAATTTTTGGTATCAACAATGGATCTCATTTTATAGATCATAAAATTTGTGATTTTTTGGTTAAAACGGTATGTTGATCCGGTTTTTGTAAATAAAGTTATACATGTTTGAAAAGTTTAAAACATAAAGGGTATTTGGGACTTTTTGCGTGCGTGAATTTGAAAATAGGGAGCGAAAACGTAAATGTTGGTTGTGAAGGATGTTTTATCTATTTTAAAACTTGTTAGGGATGTGAGCCAAACTATCCCTTTATAATAACCTCCAAGAATCACACATTTACTATATGCAGATGATCTGCTAGTGGTGGTTAAAGGTAATTTGAAATAAATTGACAAAATTAAGGATATATTTACAGACCTAGAGTATCTTGCTGGGCTTAAACTGAATGAATCTAAAACTACGTGCTACTTTAATAAGCACTGCTCAAACAAGCAGGCTATGTTAGAGAGATTGGGATTCTCGGAGGGACACTTTCCAGTTAAATATTTAGGAGTTCCTCTTTCCAATAACACTATCACAGATGTTGAGTGTGGCAAGTTGGTGTATGACATAAGAGATAAATTACAAGGCTGGAGATCAAAGCTTCTTTCTTTTGCAGGCAGAGTAGAATTGGTGCACACAGTTATCACATCTAAAGTCAGATTCTGGTTACAATCTTTCCAAATTCCAGATTGCTCGATTACAAAAATTAATTCAGTCTGTGCGGACTTCATATGGAGAGGGGGGATGCATAAAGTTAAGTACTCTGACTTATGCAGGAAAAAGGAGGAAGGAGGTGTTGGCCTGAAAAATCTTTTTGAACTAAAAAAAGTATATGGTCTGAAATTAGCTTGGAATGTTCTTACTTCAAACAATTTATGGGCTACATGGATAAGGTCTAGATATCTTAAAGATAATTTTTGGACTATTAAAATTGACAACAATGCTTCTGTTACTTGGAAGAATATTCTAAAACTAAGGGATGAACTGCAGAAGCATTTAGACAGAGAAATTGCAAATGGTAGAAACACTGACCTCTGAAGAGACCCATGGCTAAACTCTAAAAGTTATATTGACAGGTTAGGATCAGATACCTTCTCAGCATATGGAGCTCCAAACTGTAAGGTGGCTGACATTATAGACAACGGAGAATGGCAATATAACAACAACATGCTAATCCTAAATTATAAAGAAGAGATTCGAGGTAAAGACATTCACAGAGACAAACTGGAGGACATATGGACATGGAAGAGGAACTCTAACAGTTACTTCAGGTTCCGAGAAGTGTGGGAAGAATCAAGGAAAAAATACCCTTTGGTCAAATGGTCTACAGTAGTTTGGAGCAGATCCAATAGTCCTAAAATGGCGCATACTCTTTACAAGGCTATTCTCGGAAAATTACCTACTAAGGATAGATTACATAAATGGGGAGTTTTAAACGACACAATTTGTTATCTTTGCCATAATGCAGATGAAACGCATGAGCACTAATTCTTTGAATGCGAATATTCCAAAAGAGTTTGGAGCATACAAAAATTGAGATGTCTACTTACTACCAATGTTCGAAACTTAGCAGAAGAGGTTGATTACTTGCACGGAGGGAGTAATCTCATGAAGTTGATGAAGGAGACTAGCAAAATTGGACTCACAACCTCCCTGTGGCACCTTTGGAGGGAGAGAAACTGTCGGGCTTTTGAAAATAAACAACAGGATGTATTAACTCTCACGAAACAGATAAACAGAGATATTAGCCTAATTATTGGGCGGATACCGAAGAAAGTTCTTACCATTGCAACGACACAAGAAGAACAACTAATGGAGATGTTGATAATGAAGGAATTGAATGAACGAGTTCAATTAGAGAATTGGGAGCCGCCATAACCCTATAAATGGAAGTTTGTAGTTGTGGGTGTTTGTTTTGTCTGGAATAGATTGTCGGATGAGTTTCTCTATTGTGTAATATCTTTACGGAACTGTATTATGCCGCTTTGGGCCGCAAAGTCCATCTTATTAATTTATTAACCCAGTTTCATATATATATATATATATATTCACACACACATAGTTATATACATATACATATACACACACGCACACACAAATATATATATATATATATACGCATCATATTATTTTATAAATAAATGTATGTATATAAAAGCTAATTATAAAATTATAATAAAATATTAGTTGTAACTTAAAGGCATTTATGAAATATATATCTGTATGCCTACGTGCATGTGTGTCTAAATATATTTATACAAATATAATTAAATTACAAAATTATTTCAAATATTAATTTAAAAATAGTTTATAGTTTTCATCATGTATTAAGAATAAAAATTATTTTTATAATTAACTTATATGTTTATATATATTATAAACACACCTTACTAGTTTTAAATTAATTAATATATATATAATATATTTTTTATATATAAAAGCTGCTGCTGCCCCCGACCAGGTCAATGAAACTTTTTAATTAACTTATATGTTTATATATATATTATATACATATTACTAGTTTTAAATTAAATAATATATATATATAATATATTTTTATACATAAGTGCTACTTCAGCTCTCAGGCAGGTCAATGAATTTGTTTCGAATTTTTTTATAAGTTTTCATTTTAATGTATTTTAAACAATAACATTATTAAAAAAATTCAAAATCTATATTAATTTAATTAAAAAATTATTAAAAAATCATTTATGAAATCATAGTATATATTTCATAATATATATAATTTTTCCATAATTTCTTATAATCTATAAATATATATAGATGCATTTTATCTATTTAACTAATTTAAAAAAATATAATAATTAATATATATATATATATATAATTTTTTTATTTTGTTGTTGAATGTGTTTTTCGTGTATGAATAAAATTTTGAAAATATTTTTAATATATATGTATTATGATTTGTTTTATACTTAGAATTAAACAATAAATAATTAAATAATATAATTTTAATTAAATTTTTTAATTTAAAATCTGGCCTTGAGCAAAATATTATACATTGAATAATGATTAAAAAAATTATTTGCACATTACATATAACTATCCAATATGACAACACGGTTATATACATATTTGTTATATCGATAATTATCTAACACCCTGTAATATGATACAACAATTGATTATAATATCATATGAATTTATAAATGTGATGAATACCTTTCGTCAAGGCCTAATGTTCATACGTTGAAACGTTAATGAGAACTCCTTAGATCATATCCCAATCCAGAAGATGGTAGCTCCGAATTGGTGTCCATCGGGTATTAAATAGAAGTGTTTTTTTATATGTTTTTGGCTTGGATTCTGGAGATGGAGAGAAGGTGATCATGAGCCAAAAATTGTAGAGGAAAGTGTGAAAAAATCAGTATAAGTAAGGGTATGATGATTAGATAAAGGAGGAAATATAGAGTGAAATGTGGATCACATCCTTGTATTTCTCTTTACCAATTCTTTCTTTTTACTTAATCAAAAGCCTTCCCTCAACCCAACAATTGGCCAGCCATATTAGGCTTCCTCTAGTCGAAATTTTCATGCCCTATATGAGCCTCAAACCAAGTCCAAGCCCAAAGAGAAAAATGCTGCATTTAAATTCAATTCAAACGCATACCTATATTGTGTGTCAATCAGTATATTTATAACTACTATAAACACACTATTAAATAATGTTCGACACACATTAAATAAAATTTTATAATTAATATTTCATGAATATTAATTAATTAATAGCAATTATAATTTAATTAAATTAAGTGGTAATAAGAGTATTAAACGTTTCGGTTGTGTGACTCTTAAGTGTAAATTCAAACAACGGTTAATATCGAACAATTTGAATATTAACGTTCACACTTCACTTAGCACGTGGTATGATATTATGGCTAAATTTATCGCTTACTTGGTATTGGTATAATCTAATTTTACTTTATCAAGCGTTACCTGGTAGTGATAATTATTTATACCAGTTCTCTTTATCAAAACTATATCACTTTGAACTTATGGAATTTGGTAATAATCAAAATTCCAATATCATCCACATTCAACTTTACAATCTGAATACAAAGTCTTTGGTTCAATAATAAATATTATTATTAACCAAACTACTCTGCCTAGAGATTTTGACTTTGATTTGATTTCAGTTGATCGTGATACTAACCCCACATAACTGAGTAGGCGAATCCTCTCTTGAATAGTGTTTCACTTCCAATACTTCCACTCAATCAAACTATAGTTGTTCGATGGTAGCTATGCCATGATTAAAATATAATCAAAGCAAAGCTTAAATATTGAAGGTCAACTGTATTCTGAAGTCAAGAGAACTGTATACAATAGTCACATCGCATTTTCTGTTTGCCCTTAATTGTATCAATCAATAGAATCTATTGAGTGAGTCATTGCATAGTTATCCAATAACTATCGGTACGTAACCCCTTGGTATCTCCAGCGATCATGAGTAATATACTACCCAATATTTTGAGAGCGTAACGTACTCTAGTCTCAATGTCGGCATCGATATCGAATCTTGAGACATCTTGACTAGGAATATTTAAGATGATGTGCTTATTATATCATAATACGATACCCAACCTATGATTACAACTATTTGTAATTACTATCACAAAGCACACCATTTATGGATTTTCTATTAAATACATTTTAGTTAAACATTTAATTTATTTATAACTCATTATAACAAATATACAACTGAAAGAAAAACACCTTTATTATGAACGAAAATTGTTTACAGAGTTAATAATTTACAATAAATTACAGAATTTCCCCTAGGGCATACCTCTAACTATATCAGTATTGTAGTAAGAGTTTCCTTTGAATTGTCCGATTGTTTAGAAAAAAACAAATGTATAAAAGTGGATGTAACCTAAGGCACAATTGGGATGAAGAGAGTGAATGGTCAATTCTGCTTTATACAGAAACATCGAAAACGAGAATTGTAAAATAATAGTTGATACTTAACATTAGTATGAGAAATATGATTTCAATTCAAAAATGTATTTTCAAATAGAAAATAGTTTTCTATGAGATTTATTTCTTTTAATTTGAGATACTTAATCTAAAAATTCTCGACTATAAACCAGTTACTGTAAATGAAATAAATAGTCTATATTAAGTGGTTGAATAGAGCTTCATATTTCATACGCTATTATAGTAATGGTAGAAATAGTGGGATCATATTATATAACACTTATTGGTCGCATCAAGTTATGAAACTTATTATCGTAAAATATACCAAAAATAATTTATGAAATAACTGTTTTTCAATCTTGATAAAAAAATAGACATAGTTTATTCAACACGAATAATATAAATATTCATTATAAATAAAACTATAGTGCTGGTATTTGTAATGCTTTGGAAAATACAGAAGTATCCAAATTTATTTGCAATTATTTTGGAATTATGGACTAAGCCACAGTTTTGACAAATAATTTTAGACTATATGATTATGAATCATATGGCAGTAGTACATTATATCTCAAACAATTAAGAGCAAAGTAATCATTCAGTGGGAGCATTATAATAGTTGATGAACTCTAAGGATTAATACATATAGATGTATACAATAGAAAGTCAAATAATTTCAAAACAGTTTCATGTATTTCATTATGTTCACTAATGAATATCAAAAACATGAACATGCATATTTGATACACATGTGCTATATTAATGATGAGATTATAGAATATAAAACGAAAATAAATAAAATAACATGCAATTGGAAATAAAATAGATTCGATTTGATTGAATGAGTGGGTATATTGGAAAGATTTCTAAATGTACCTAAGAATGAATAAAGATTCAATCTCAATAGTCACTTCTCCCAGTGGTAGATAGTGATGTATCGGCAAAGAGTAATCGAACTTTGTTAAACAAAGTACGATTAATTGTGAGTGAAGTTGAGTTAACTTCTTTCTATAAGGTCGTGTACTTAAAAGTAATAAACAAGGTTAAAATTAGTTTCATCTAAATAATAGTTTACGAAATCATACAAGATAAGGGTTTAAAAGAAACCCCGACATATCCTAGATCAAGGAATTGTCAAGTTGTGTGAGTCGAAAGATAGCACATAATAATTGTATGTGAGGAATCTTGTATGAATCGCCCCAAAAAAAGTTTGGGAATGATAATCATAGGATGACCAAGTTATGTTTTGAACATGAGTATTGTAAACTAAAAGCAAATCGGTTATATATAAGGCAATTCATAAAGTGTTTATGAATACCTATTCTGTTGCACTGAGAAACAACTGTTGGGTCAAGAAATACCAACTCCATAGCGAATGAATTTCTTTAAGAAATTATTGGTATTAAAATGGATTTAGTTACGATCCAAAGATAAAACTAATTACGTGGGATGAAATAAAATTAACCTACTCTAAATGAGCACATTACATTAGAGTGTCTAATAAATATTCTCACATATTGAAGAGAAACTATGAATATTCTCTCATATTGAAGAAAAACTATGAGTTTCTTATCAATATCGAGAATAGATAGTCCTCGGTTGTCAATTAAGCCATTAAGAGTATTGACTCTATGATATGGTATGATGCACAAATCCAAAAAGGATTCTAAGTGCATCATCAAAATATGATATTGGTAGTTGTACCAGAAGGATATGATCCATCATTCATGAATGAGTCTTCAAGAGCAAGACTAAATCAGTTGGAATATAATAAGCAACATTGATATGAATAAAAGTAAATTTCAATCGTTGAAATTAACAAAACATATTCGTCGTTCAATGTGATCAAGTTGATTCATATGTTTACTCATAAAATTATCGCTTGGTGTGACTTTATTTTTGGTACATATGTGCTGAAATGGAAAATTCTAAATAATGATTTAAAATAGACTATTTTCACATAACAACCGAAGTGTCCCGAAGTCAGTGAGAGAAATATTGAGTTTGTGGATCTTTAGGATATGATCCAAGAAATGATATGAAAGTATCATTTTATAAGCATCGAAATTGAATAAGTATTTTGAAAGAAATATTGAATAGTTTGATTTTCAATCAAAATGCATAGGAAGCGTGTGTCCATAAAAACCTCTAAAAGGTAGATAGATATTTCTAGACAATAAGTAAACAACATGTTATTGATTGTTAACGATATATGTTAAAATCAGTAATAGTACGGTTGTTTAATACTCGATATTGGATTTGTAGATTATATCTTTTAAAATAAGTATAAAGGATGTAAGGAATGTCCCAAATAATATGTAAAGACAACATATTAAAATGTTTAATATGGAACATGTAAGATGGATTCCTTATGTATTGACAATAGGAATTATCATATATGTTGAATTGTATACAATATTGTAATTTGCTTATGTATTTGATGCATGAAGCAAATATCAAATCCAAATTAAGATCACTAAATAGTATTTTAGAGTGTTCTTGAGTATTTACGAAATACTAAAGAATTATTTGGAGAAACAACGAACTCTTTATGAAAGAGTGTTCAGACTTGAACTTCATAAGTTGGAAATATTCTAAACGAAAGGTTGTGGCTGATTCAATGTAAGGATGAGTACGTCGCCTTAAATAGCATAGTAATAAAAGCAATGTATATAAATATAAATGCATACATTTATAATCAATCTAGGGGTGATTCCAAGCATTAAGAACACTATATCATTGTTATATGATAATAATTTAATAATAATATCTCATTAGAAGTTGAGAAACATACCCCGGATAGTTTCATATGATCAACGTAGTTTATAAACATCGGAGAGAGTTGAATGATAGGATAGTTAATTAAACCAACATGGAAAATCCATTCATGAAGGGCCTAACTCTATCAATTCTCTTCAAACCGATTAAAGGGGTGGGATAAAGGTTCCAAAATTGACCCCAAGTGCAAGTGGGAGATTGATAGAGTTTGGGGTGTGCCTTATGGGCAATTATATAATTTGTTACATATATCTAACTTGATAACTAATCTTGTTCGAAATAAAAGGTGTTTTCTTTCTATTATATACTTGATATAATATGTTATATTAATTAATCAATTTAATTAAACGTGTATTTGATGTAAAATCCATAAACAATATGTTTTGTGATAGTAGTTACAATGCGTTGTAACCATTAGTGATTTATCACAATAAAATAAACATACCGTTTTAAATATTCCTAGTCAAGGTGTATAGAGACTGGATATCGATGCATCTGTTGAGATTAGAGTACGTAATGCTCTTCAATGTTGGGCAGTTTATTGTTCATGACTATTGGGGGGCACCAAGGGGTTATGTACTGATAATTGTTGGATAAATATGGAATGGATCACTCCATAGTTTACTTTTGGTTAATATAACTAAAGTCAAACAGAAAATATCGATGTGATAAAATTACATTGTTCTCTTGACTTAAGAATATTTATGATCTTCAATATGGAAACTCTGCTTTGATTATAGTTAAATACTGGCATAGCGTCCATCAAACGACTATATCTGGGTCGAGTGGAAGCATTGGAAGTGAAACACTATTCAAGAGAGGATTCATCTCCTTAGTTATATGAGTTTAGTATCACAGTCAACTAAAGTCAACTCAAAGTCAAAGTCTCTAGCTAGAGCATTTTTAATTAATAATAACTGCTATTATTAACTGAAGAACTTTGTGTTTGGACTATAGAGTTGAATAAAATTCCATAAGTCTAAAGTGATATGGTTTTGACAAAGATGATTGGTGTAAATAATTGTCACAATCGAGTAACGCTTAGCAAAGTAAATTGGATTTTACCCATTATCCAGCATTCTAGCTCGGCTATATTGACCTGATTGCATGAGTTTGCTTTGACGGCCGTTAAGGCCAATAACTCCATAGTGATGATTGCAGTGCCCAGAAGTCGAGTATAGATGGTAATATGAAGTCAGGATTGAACGGAATTTGTAGTCACGCAATGCAGAATGTTCAAAACATGGGATATAGTTCATTGCATAGAAGGGATTGACATAGTTTGGCTCCAACAGGAGGGATCGGCATGCCTCAGGGTACAAGAGCATTCTTGCAGAAAACAATCAATATCTCTAGATCTACAAGTCCAAAGCATATGAAATTTGAGGAGCAAGATATGAGGACCTTAGGGAACCTATCCTAGGGATCTCATATCAAAAGGAGGAAATTGGAGGGATCGGTACGCATCCCTTGGGAGGGATCAACAGAAGGCAGAAATCGAGTCATGTTGAATCAGAAATCAAGCAACAACTCGAGTTCAAATGATGCAAATGACATGAAAATTGGAGGCTAAGCAGGTTGCTATAAGGAAGCCACAATAGGGATCGCTCTCCAAAAGTCGACCAAAGAAGGAATCGGTACCGATCCTTCCTCTTTGGGAATTGGGCCCAACGATCCCTTAAGTAGGCCCATGTGGATTAGAAGGTCCTTCAGCCAAAATTTTAGAGAGATACACGGTCGTCTTCACCTATAGATACTGGCATGATGGGTCATTTTGGGGATCTTTACGCTGCTTTTTACTCTAGACTCTATTGTAATCAAGTACTAGCTATTTTCTACTATTGTAATCAGGTTTATAAGTGATTAATAAAGGATAATCTTCAGAGTGGACATAGGCATACAACGCCGAACCATTATAAATTTCTGTGTCTCTGATTATAGTTGATTTTCTATTACTTGTTAATCTATCCACTTAGTTTAGCTTTGTTTTTCTTCACTTACTTCTCTATAAAAACTATTCTTGGGTGTTTGTGGCCAATTTAGTTGCAAACATTTTGGTGCTTTTACTGAGAAACTTGATTCTCAGTTCATTAGGATCCCTTTGTTGCTACTGGAACAGATAGATCCCCCAAAGGAGATCTGTAGTTTTTTTCAAGAAGTTTCTTATACTACTCAGATTTGTAAAAATCTAGGCAAAGCTATTAATAATGGTGAGGAATACTAGATTTACTTCTCAGAATGTGGAAGAAAATGAGAATACTAGCATCCAACAAGGAGACCCAAGCAATCAACTAACGAATGTGAATGTTGAACTAGTTGAAGTTTAGAATCCCATTGATTCTATTACAAGAGCTGAATTTTAAAATTTAATAAAAGAGCTGATGGATAGCCATCGACAATTAAATCAACAAATTCAGACCAATATCAACTTGATAAACCAACTCAATCAGCAGTAGTTGGGGAAAGCAAGGAGAGACCCTACTCCTTATTCGGCATCAGAGAGTTCTAGCTCATAAAACGAGTATCATAGGCATAGGAATCGCAGGATAGACGAATATCGCATGCAAACTTTGGGGAGTCAACTGGCAGACTATCGTGGTCAGCTAGGATCGATCGGTGTTGATCCCTCCATAGGGATCACTACCGATTCCTCCACCAAAAGAGGGAATCCATCCATGCCTTATGGCAATCAAGTTGGAGCTGCTAAGATTGGTTGGATGTTGGAGTTCAATTAAATGTTGACTAAGCTCTTCCCTGGATGAAGTGAATTTACAAGATACGCATCGGTAAGATGGTGAACCAAGAAGGCGTGAAATGACCCGCAGACATCGATTGAACCATTCACGTGAGGTGGAGCGCGACCACAGCTTCGCACCAACCATTTAAACGTCGGACTTATCGGCAATGGTCAGACAGTAGGTGAGAGAGATCCTGGGCTTGACTAACGATGACTGGGGAATCTCGAGAAGCCACACCCCGTTCACTGATAATGTTCTACATGCGGAGTATCCGAGGAGGTTCAACATGCCATCACTGCCCGTCTACGAGGGAAAAAATGACCCCATGCAGCATATCATGAGATACGAATGGCTGATGGATTCTACGCGAGCGGATGATGCCACCAAGTGTAGATGCTGTCCCATAACTCTCTCCGGGATAACAACGATATGTTTCATAAGATTACCCCCACGATCAATTTCTAAATTCGATGATTTGGCAATAAAGTTTGTGGAGCAGTTTCGGATGCACGCAACTCGTCCCAAAGATGTGATGTCCCTATCCAGTGTGATTCAGGCTCCAGAAGAATCATTGAAAGATTATTTGGAGAGATTTCATACATCTCTTATGGAAATTAGTAATCTGAATGACCATGCGATAATGATGGCTGTGACGAGAGGGACGGATTGTAACACCCTAGATTTTTGACAACATTATTTAGGAGACTTAGTTAGATAAACAAAATAAAATAATGTGTTGATAAAGGGGATTGAGATTTGATTAAATTAAGGTAGTTGTGCCTTTTAACTGATAAATTAAATGAAGGGTTTAAAAATGAATTAGAGGAGGGGTATTATGAGAATGAGGCCATTCCTATATCATCTTCCTTAGGCCGTGTATTCCAAACACATGTTCATTCTCATTTTCAAAAATTAAAAGCTTGGCCAACCACCATTAACGAAGGAAGAAGAAGAGGAAACAAAAGAGAAGCTTAAGGAAAACAAATTCAAATCAAACTCATTCAAATCTCAAGCTCCTTAATCATTAAAGAAAAAGGTAAATAATGTTTACATCTCTAAATATTTTTGGTTTCGGTTTTAAGGTTAATTCCAAATGATTTTGCAAATGTTTGCCATGTTTCGAATGATAAAAGATTATATATACATGTTGATGATTTATGTATGTTCATATAGATTTTATGACATGTTTTAAGATGAAAACCCTATTAAATGACATCCGTTAGCCTTGCGAATTTTTATGATGATTTAAAAAGTTATTTTAGAGATGGGATTCAATTTTCATAATTTTCTACATTTTCGTGGTTTTGTTATAATTTTCTAAAGAAGAAAAGGTTAATTTGGATTATAAAAGTTATTTACGAGTAAAATAATTATTATTTGGATCCAAAACTTTTATATGTTGAAGAGAACATATTAATTTACTATCTGGAATTTTTCCAGAATTTTTTTCAAGGTGTTTTGATGATTATATAAAATTATTTCAGATATGAGACTTAAATGTTTTATATAATTATAAAGGAGAAAGGAATTTTTTCAAAATTATTCAAATTTCCAAATAAGGAAAGTCGGCAGCATTTTCGAATATAAAATTTTGGCAACCAATTAGATTTAGACAAACAAGGCAGGTGGGGTACAAAAGAACTATTTCAAACAGTATTTTCACTATTTCAACTCTTTCGGCAAGAGCTTCTGCCTTTATTCCAGACCTTCCGAAAAGGTCGAAGGGTATCAAACCTTCTAATTATATTAAATACCAATGCATATGGTATTAAGAAACTGTTACGTAGTGAATTGGAGGAAGTCGAAAGGTTGGGGACGAAGGGTTATAGCCTTCGGAAGAGATGAAGTTTTGTTTTGGTTTTAAAGAAAAATACACCTGTTAGCATTTGACAAAGAGCATTCGAAATTGTTAAAAGGTTTAAAAGGAAAAGGTTTTGATTGGTTTGCTTTCTTGTTTTAATTGAAACCTTTCGGAAAAGTTGAAAGGTATAACTTTCGGCTAGGTCGGAAGCATATTTGCCGCTTCCTAACCTTTCGACACAGATGGAGTCAAAGGTTATCTTTTGTTTTCTAAAACTTACCACCTCTCTCTATTGATTTCGAAAGGTTTTGATTTCGAAAGGTTCGATTTCAAAAGGTTTGATTTCGAAAGGTTTTGATTTCGAAAGCTTTGATTTCGAAAGGTTTTATGAAGGTTTCGAAGCAGTTGTTTTTTACTCCAATGTTTTTCTGATCCCTTCGCATAATCCAAATGTTTTAAGTCAAAACATTTTAAAGGTTTCAAAGTAGCTAACTTTGATTGGTTTCAAAAGGTTTTCCACCTATTTTAAATTGAACCCAATGTCTTCGAAAGGTTTTGAGGTACATTGATTCCGAAAGGTAGAGTTTAGCAATGTTTTTGAAAGGCTAAGGTTTAAAGGGTTTAAAGGCGGGTGTCATATGTTTTAAAGCTTATGAAAAGAAAGCTTTTAAAAGGTTTAGAAGGAGTTAACTACAATGATTTTGAAAGGTTTATTAAAGGATATGAAGGAGTTACCTTTAATACTTTTGAAAGGTTTTATGAGTGATTTTGAAGGAATTACCTTCTATGTTTTCGAAAGGTTGTTTGAAGGTTTTAAACAAAGATTTCGAATATAATAATAAGGAAGATAGCCTAAGTGTTTTAAGTTATAAAGGTTTAACTTAATTTAAAGGATAGACAATCCTTATTGAACATCATCAACATTATTTTGAGTAAATTATATATATAACGTGGAAAAAATAGCTTAGAGTAAAGCTAAAGATATTTTTCTTGTATATATATGATTTGACGGTCTAAATCATTTTGAAAAGGTTTTCAAGGAAAATTTTGAGTAGTTAGCTCAAATATTGTGTAGAGCAGTTAGCTCAGATATTTTGAAGGGTAGCTAACCCAAAAGAAAATTTTGGGCAATCGGCTCTTTTTAAATTCGGACAGTCGGTCCATTTTGATGGCAGTCAGCCCAGAGGACAGTTAGTCCAGAAAGAGCAGTCGGCTCTGATATGAACAGATAGTTCATTTATTAGCATAATGGACCTTGCTAAATTTTTAAGGACAGTTAGTCCACCCTTTTTTACCTGTTTTGGGCAGATAGCTCATTATCTAGCATAAAAGGAATTGATATTTTGGTATAACCAATTTTAGGACAGATAGTCCAGAAAAGAGCAGATAGCTCTGAATTTAGAACAGATAGTTTAGATTTTTGACAGATAGTCTATTTTATTTCTTGTTTAGCATAATGGATATTTCTATATGATTATTATAATCAGCTGATTAACCAGTTTGGTTATAGGAAAGGATCTGCAAAATATATGTTTTGAAAAGAGATATTAGTAAGAGGAAACCCGTTCTGCTAAGCGGCATGGTCTCACTAGTTATCAGTAAAATGAGATGGAATAGAAATTATTCATACCCGACTTGAATTTTGACTCGAAGTTTTTGTTTCCCCTTAAACTCTCGGGTGCTCAAAATTTCATTTGAGTAGACTGAGGGTTTAAATTTTCAAGTTTTAGCAGATTTTGGCGAATAAAGCATCCGAAGACGAGCAGGTGGTTGATGGATAGCTAATTTATGGATTCTGTTTTAAAATTGTTTCTGCTGTGTATTAAGACAGTTATGTCTATATTGCTTTGATCATCCAAGGAGGCATCTTCATATGTTGCTCTTGGCGTATTGTTGTAAATTATATTTTATCAATGCCTGGGATTACGTTTGGGATTTTTTTAACTTGAATATGATTTATTTGAAATATAATCGCCAAAATTATTGTTTTTGGAAATCTATGATTTTGTTCATATTCAAGTGCTTTTGATATTATGGATACCATTAACACTGCAGTATTTCGTTACTAGAAGTTAATACTGTATATGACCACAACATCCATAGTGCATAGCTTTTGGCCTCCAGATACGGGATGTTACAACTTGGTATCAAAGCATAGGTTTATGAAAAATTTAACTAAAAGTTGGTTTTGAAAACAAAAATCCGATTGGGGTTGGGTTAATGCTATATTAACGTACTTGTATTTGTTATATATAAGTATGCACTTTATCTCCATTCATCTATCTTTGATTAGGTTACCTTTTTGTATCTCATGAGGTTTGAATACATATATGGATGGTAGAAGAGGCAGAGTTAACCAAGGAGGGGGAAGCACCAAAAGGAACACCGGACCTAATGTAGGGAGAGGCCAAGGTCAGGCCGAGAATGTTGGTGCTGAAGTCCTGCAGGTCGGATTGGAAGCCATGTATCATTTTTTCAGGAATATGATGCAGGCAGGAGTTGCAGCCGGAGTGGTAGGAGGAAATGCCGCAGAAGCAGGGGTTCTAGAAGTTTCGGTGGTTAATCATTTCGCTAAGATGAGCGATGATTATGTAAAGCTAGGAGGGAAGCCGTTTATGGGAACGGAAGTTGTCATTGAAGTGGAGAATTGGTTGTTGCACGGCGAAAGAATTTTTGCAGATTTAGTGCTCAATGACGAGCAGAAGTGGAGGTTGGCATCCAGACAGCTTCAGAGGACTGCATTGTTCTGGTGGAATAGTGTATCAGCAAAAGTTAATGAGGAGACAGTAATCTGGGAGGATTTTAAGAGGAGATTTCAGGAGAGGTTTATGTCAGCAATGGCATAGTCAGCTTTGATTAGGCAATTTACTGAGCTGGTGCAAGGAGAGATGTCTATTGCTGAGTATGCTAGGAACTTCGAAGAGTTGACCCAATATGGGTATGCTTCTGTAGATACCGTGTTGAAACGAAATGAGAAGTTTATCAAAGGATTGAAGCCAGAATTGGCTAGTGCTACTTTGTCTCATCTTAGAGATCCTTCTGATATTGTCATACAGATGGCTTTGAGGCAAGAAGAAGTCCTTGAGTCTCTGGAGAAGAGCAAGGCAAAAGTAGTCCAGGTTGGGCTGAGCCAGAAGAGGAAGTTCTTTCCTAAGAAGGGTGCTCAGAAGGGTGGAGCAGCCAAGAAAGCGAAGTCTGAAGTTGTCTGCTATAAATGCGACAAGAATGGGCACTTTGCTAATGAGTGTCGCTCAGGGAAAGCGAAGGATGTGGCTAATGGGAAGAATGTCGGGTGTTTTAACTATGACCAGATAGGCCATTATAAGAACCAGTGCAAAGAGCCCATTAGAGATGGTAAGGGCAAGGTGTATGCATTAGAGCCTGTCGCTTCCAACCCAACATCCCAGGAGAAGGGGAAGGCTGTTCTTGGAGGGACGCTTCAGATTCATAGTATGTATCTTAGCGTTTTATTTGATACTGGTGCATCGCAATATTTTATACCTAGATGTTTGATAGATAAGCTTAACCTTGAACCCACATATTTAGTTACTTCCTTACGGGTTGCAAATCCAATAGGAGGGTATGCAACTCTAGGGTTGAGGTGTGACAAGTTTGAGTTTGACCTGTTAGGTCATACTTATGTGTGCAGTTTGCATGTGTTTAATTTTGTGGGGTTTGGGATCATCCTAGGTATGGATTGGTTAAGTAAATACGATGCTAAGATATTTTGCTAAGGTAGGAAGATATCTCTTTGTCACCCGGATTGTAGCAATCAGATTGTTTTCACCGTAGGAGGTTCTAGTGGTGCAGTGCTTGCTTTGTTGGGTACTTTGGATTCAAATGTTGAGTTGAGCCGAGTTTTCGTGGTTAGAGAATTCGCAGATGTGTTTGAGCCTGTAGTTGGATTGCCACCGAAACGAGCAATTGAGTTTCAGATAGATTTAGTTCCGGGAGCAGAACCGGTGAGTAAACTGCCAAGCGGGATGACCCCTTCAGAAATGAGTGAGTTGAAGATGCAGTTAGTGGATTTAGAGGGCAAGAGTTTTGTCAAGCCAAGCAGTTTGCCGTGGGGTGCAGCGGCAGTGTTTGTTGAGAAGTCGGATAGATCGTTAAGGTTATGTATCGATTATCGTAAGTTGAATGAGAGGACGATAAATAATCGATATCCATTGCCCAGATTTGATGATTTGTTCGACCAACTAAGTGAAGCAAAGGTATTTTCTCAGTTGGATTTAGCAACGGGTTTCCATCAGCTCAGAATAGTAGAGGACATCATACCTTTGACAGCATTCGGGACCAGATATGGATCGTACGAATGGTTAGTTATGACGTTTGGACTGATGAATGCTCCAGCTTTCTTTGTGGATTTGACGAACCAGATTTTCCAAGAGAACTTGGATAGGTTCGTGCTGGTTTTCATAGATGATATTTTGATTTACTCTAAGGATGAAAAAGAGCTTGAAGTTCATCTTAGAGTAGTGCTTGAGACGCTGAGGTAGCATTAGCTGAAAGCGAAGTTTTCGAAGTGTCACTTCTGGAAGAAGGAGGTGAAGTTTCTGGGTCATGTAGTCTTAGAGGAAGGGTTATCGGTAGATCCGACTAAGATCAAGGCAGTGAATAGTTGGAAGAGACCCGAGACAATAACCGATATTAAGAGTTTCCTTGGGTTAGCTGGTTATTATCGGAGATTCATAAAGGATTTCTCACGGAAAGCAGCAACGATGACCAGGCTTACGAAGAAGGATGTGAAGTTTGTGTAGACCGATAAGTGTGAGGAAGCGTTCCAGAGTTTGAAACACTTATCGACCCATGCACCTGTGTTGGTAGTTATAAAGGGGAATCGGGACTTGGTAGTTTATACCGATGCGTGTGGAACATGATTAGGAGCTGTGCTAATGTAGAGAGGTAAAGTGATTGCCTATGCTTCTTAACAGCTTAGACCGCATGAGGTCAGATATCCAACGCATGAATTAGAGTTGGCTACTGTGATTTTTGCTTTGAAGGTGTGGAGACATTATATTTTGGGAGAAAAGTTTGCGCTTTTTATAGATCATAAGTCATTGAAGTATTTGTTCTCTCAGAAGGAGCTGAACATGAGAAAACAGAGATGGTTAGAGTTCATAGCCGCTTATGATTTTGGGATTGAGTACACACCAAGGAAAAGCAACTGGGTTGCAGATGCACTTAGCAGGAAGCATCCGAATGCAGTGTTGGCAATGATGACCGAGTGGAAAGATTTAGAAGCATTAGCAGATTGCAGAGTGCAGTGGAGATTCGAGGCAGGGGTCTAGTGGTAATATAGTTGTATTGTCTTGTTTGGAAATTCGACCGGTTTTGATCGAACGAATTGCTTCTAAGCAGATGGAGGATCTAGTGTTAGATGCACGGATCAGTAAGCTAAAGGAAGGAACCAAGAGCGATGACTTGAAATATTTCAATCTTGACCAGAATGGGTGGTTGAGAAAGAAAGGAAGATTATGCGTTCCGAGTGTAAGAAGCGTAAGAAAGGAAGTCTAAGATGAATGCCATCGTTCGAAGTTCACTATACATCCTAGAGGTACCAAGATGTATCAGGATATAAAGAGGAGTTTCTTCTGGGAAGGAATGAAGCAGGATATTGGGTTGTGTGTAAGGCAGTGCTTGAATTGCCAACTGGCAAAAGCCGAACACCAGAAAACGAGTGGTTTTCTTCAGCCGTTAGATATTCCAGTATGGAAGTGGGATTCTATTCCTATGGACTTCATAGACGGGTTGCCAAGGTCAAATAGGGGAAATGAAAGTATATGGGTTATAGTTGATAGATTGACCAAGAGTGCCCATTTCATTCCAGTTAAGTCAACCAGGACGGCACTTGTTTTAGCAAGGTTGTTCATGAAGAATGTGGTTAGACTACATGGAGTTCCTAGCAGCATAATTAGTGATAGAGATTCCTTGTTCACTAGCGAGTTTTGGAAGTCTGCAGGAAGTTTTGGGAACCAAGCTTATGATGAATACCGCTTACCATCCGCAGACAGATGGGAAAATGGAAAGAGTTAACAAGATCTTCGAAGATCTGTTGAGAACTTGTGTTCTAGACTTTGGGGGATCATGGGAGGACCATCTGCATATGGTCGAGTTTTCGTATAACAACAGTTATTAGACTAGTATTGGAATGGCACCGTTTGAAGCTTTGTATGGAAGGCCATGCAAATCTCCCATTTGTTGGTTGGAGACTGGGGAAAGGTTGATTCTTGGTCTAGATTAGGTCAGAGAAGCTGTAGAAAAGATTGAGGTTATTCGAGATAGGATGAAAGAGGCTCAGTCTAGGCAGAAAAGTTATGCAGATAAGTGATAGAAAGATTTGGAGTTCTCAATTGGGGACCAAGTTTTCATCAAAGTATCACCGATGAAGGGCGTGCTTAGATTTGGAAAGTCGGGGAAGTTATCTCCTAGGTTCATAGGACCTTTTCCTATTCTTGAAAGGATCAAGAAGCTCGCGTATAGACTTGAGTTACTGAGCAGTTTGACAGGTGTTCATGATGTTTTTCATATTTCTCATCTCAGAAAGTGTGTTAGAGACCCGCAGACTGCTATTGCACCGATAGTGCTAGATGATTTAGTGGTAGAACCGGACTTGACCATAGTGAGGAAGCCAGTTCGCATTGTTGCGAGAGATGAGAAAAGGCTTAGAACCAAGACGATCAGATTAGTCAAAGTCCAGTGGAGTGACGATGACAGAGACTGTACTTGGGAGGTTGAGAGCAGGATTAGAGATACTTATCTTGACTTGTTTTGATGGTATGTTTACCTTCTTATTTGTTTTGAGCCTTATTGTAATTTCGAGGACGAAATTCTTTAAGGAGGGGAGTATGTAACACCCTAGATTTTAGATAACATTATTTAAGAGATTTAGTTAGATAAACTAAATAAAATAATGTGTTGATAAGGTGATTGAGATTTGATTAAATTAAGGTAGTCGTGCCTTTTAACTAATAAATTAAATAAAGGGTTTAAAAATGAATTAGAGGAGGGGTATTATGGGGAAGAGGCCATTCCTATATCATCTTCCTTAGGCCATGTATTCTAAACACACATTCATTCTCATTTTCAAAAACTAAAAGCTTGGCCGGCCACCATTAACGAAGGAAGAAGAAGAGGAAACAAAAGAGAAGCTTAAGGAAAGCAAATTCAAATCAAATTCATTCAAATCTCAAGCTCCTTAATCATTAAAGCAAAAGTTGAATAACGTTTACATCTCTAAATATTTTTGGTTTCGGATTTAAGGTTAATTCTGAATGATTTTGCAAATGTTTGCCATGTTTTCGAATGATAAAAGATTATATATACATGTTGATGATTTATCTATGTTCATATAGATTTTATGACATGTTGTAAGATGAAAACCCTATTAAATGACATCTGTTAGCCTTGTGAATTTTTATGATGATCTAAAAAGTTATTTTAGAGATAGGTTTCAATTTTCGGAATTTTCTACATTTTCGTGGATTTGTTATAATTTTATAAAGAAGAAAAGGTTAATTTGGATTATAAAAATTATTTACGAGTAAATAATTATTGTTTGGTTCCGAAATTTTTATGTTGAAGAGAAAATATTAATTTACTTTCTGGAATTTTTCTAGAATTTTTTTCAAGGTGCTTTGATGATTATATAAAATTATTTAAGGTATGGGACTTAAATGTTTTATATAATTATAAAGGAGAAATGGGCTTTTTCAAAATCATTCAAATTTCCAAATAAGGAATGTCGGCAGCATTTTCGAATATAAAATTCTGGCAAGCAATCAGATTTAGACAAACAAGGCAGGTGGGGTACAAAAGAACTATTTCAGACAGTATTTTCACTGTTTCAACTCTTTCAATAAGAGCTTCCGCCTTTATTCCAGACCTTCCGACAAGGTCGAAGGGTATCAAACCTTCCGATTAGATTAATACCAATGCACATGGTATAGGAAACTGTTACGTAGTGAATTGGAGGAAGTCGATAGGTTAGGGACGAAGAGTTATAGCTTTCGGAAGAGATAAAGTTTGGTTTTGGTTTTAAAGAAAAATACACCTGCTAGCTTTCGACAAAGAGCTTTCGAAATTGTCAAAAGGTTTAAAAGGAAAAGGTTTCGATTGGTTATCTTTATTTTTTTAATTTAAACCTTTCGGCAAAGTTGAAAGGTATAGCTTTCGACCTGGTCGAAAGCATATTTGCTGCTTCCTAACCTTTTGACACAGATGGAGTCAAAGGTTATCTTTTGTTTTATAAAACTTTCCACCTCTCTCCATTGATTTCGAAAGGTTTGATTTTGAAAGGTTTGATTTCGAAAGGGTTTGATTTCGAAAGGTTTGATTTTGAAAGGATTTGATTTCGAAAGGTTTTATGAAGGTTTCGAAGCAGTTACTTTTCACTCCAATGTTTTCCTGATCCCTTCGCATAATCCAAATGTTTTAAGTCAAAACATTTTAAAGGTTTAAAAGTAGTTAACTTTGATTAGTTTCGAAAGGTTTTCCACCTATTTTAAATTGAACCCAATGTCTTCGAAAGGTTTTGAGGTACATTGATTCCGAAAGGTATAATTTAGCTATGTTTTCAAAAGGATAAGGTTTAAAGGATTTAAAGGCGGGTGTCATTTGTTTTAAATCTTATGAAAAGAAAGCTTTTAAAAGGTTTAGAAGGAGTTACCTTCAATGATTTCGAAAGGTTTATTAAAGGATATGAAGGAGTTACCTTCAATACTTTCGAAGGGTTTAATGAGTGATTTTGAAGTAGTTGCCTTCTATGTTTTAGAAAGATTGTTTGAAGGTTTAAACAAAGATTTCAAATATAAGAATTAGGGAGATAGCCTAAGTGTTTTAAGTTATAAAGGACTTTGACTTATTTTAAAGGATATACAATCCTTATTGAACATCATCAACATTATTTTTAGTAAAGTATATATATAACGTGGCAAAAATAGCTTAGAGTAAAGCTAAAGATATTTTCCTTGTATATATATGATTTGACGGACTAAATCATTTTGAAAAGGTTTTCAAGGAAAATTCTGAAGAGTAGTTAGCTCAGATATTGTGTAGAGTAGTTAGCTCAGATATTTTGAAGGGTAGTTAACCCAAAAGAAAATTTTGGGCTGTCTGCTCATTTTAAATTCGAACAATCAGTCCATTTTGATGGCAGTCAGCCCAGAGGACAGTTAGTCCAGAAAGAGTAGTCAGCTCTGATATGAACAGATAGTTCATTTATAAGCATAACGGACCTTGCTAAATTTTTAAGGACAGTTAGTCCACCCCTTTTTACCTGTTTTGGACAAATAGCTCATTATCTAGCATAAAAGGAATTGCTATTTTGGTATAACCAGTTTTAGGACAGATAGTCCAGAAAAGAGAAGATAGCTTCGAATTTAGAACAGATAGTTCAGATTTTAGACAGATACTCTATTTTGTTTCCTATTTAGCATAATGGATATTGCTATATGATTATTATAATCAGTTGATTAACTAGTTTGGTTATAGGAAAGGATTTGCAAAATATATGTTTTGAAAAGAGATATTAGTGAGAGGAAACCCGTTCCGCTAAGCGGCGTGGTCTCACTAGTTATCAGTAAACCGAGATGTAACAAAAATTATTCATACCAGGCTTTAAGTCCGACTCGAAGTTTTTGTTTCCCTCTAAACTCTCGGGTGCTCAAAATTTGATTTGAGTAGGCTAAGGGTTTAAGTTTTCAGGTTTTAGCAAATTTTGGCGAATAAAGCATCCGAAGATGAGCAGGTGGCTGACGGATAGCTAATTTATGGATTTTGTTTAAAAATTGTTTCAGCTGTGTATTAAGACAGTTATGTCTATATTACTTTGACCATCCAGGGGGCATCTTCATATGTCGCTCTTGGCATATTGTTGTAAATTATATTTGATCAATGCTTGGGATTACGTTTGGGATTTTTGTAACTTGGATATGATTTATTCTAAATATAATCACTAAAATTATTATTTTTGGAAATCTGTGATTTTGTTCATATTCAAGTGCTTATGATATTATGGATACCATTAACACTGCCGTATTTCGTCACCAAAAGTTAATACTGTGGATGACTGCAACGTCTATAGCGCTTAGCTTTTGGCCTCCAGATACAGGATGTTACACGAATCTTGAATCTAATTTCGGTGATTGGTTAGTTAGAAAGCCGCCCGCAACGCCGGAGCGCTTTTGCATGAAGACGGCTCAGTATTTGAGAAAGGTGGAAGCCAGGTCCTCCAGGAATAATAATGTTGCAGGACCAAGCGGAGAGGGAGTACAAAGTAACATCGTAGTAAAGTAGTCTGATGATAGCTCAGAAAAAGTTCAAGTGAATGTTCAAAACAAGCGGAGAGGGAGTACAAAGTAACATTGCAGTAAAGCAGTCTGATGATAGATCAGAAAAAGTTCAAGTGAATGTTCAAAACAATCTGAATCAGCAAAAGAAAAGCGGAGATAGAGGCCAAGAACGAAAGAGGGATTCTGGAAGAGGAAGCCTAGGATTCCAATGTTCCATACTTACACATCGTTGAATACGTCCTTGGAGAATATCTATTTGTATACTTGCAATACCATGCAATACAGGAAGCCGCCTCCAAAAGAATCAACTGAGAAGCAAAAACAAACCGGAAAATATTATCGGTTCCACGAATGCTATGGACATGGCACGAATGAATGCAGGCATCTCCAGGACATTATTGAGAAGCTGATTCGAAAAAGGAAATTGCAGCAATTTGTAAAAACCCCATAGGATGGAGGACATGGGACATCCGACCCCAACCAAGGACAAGTACTACGCAGGGCTGAGGAGCCTACACGAACTAGCAGAAGCTTGGTGATAAATACGATAATCGGAGTACCGCATCTAGCAGATAAGAGTTAGCAAGAGATGTAGTGCTATGCTCGCGTGATTAGACATGTGGATTTTGAATATTGTTGAAATACAAGGGATGGAGTTCCGGAAAAATAGCAGTGTATAATAACAGATGATACCGTATTCAGAAACAAAGATATGGACAAGGTAGAGGCTCCGATAATTGACCCAATGGTCATTTCGGCCATGATCGGTCCCGCTTTGGTGAGAAGAATTTATTGTGGAAGTTATGTAATTATAATTTTCAAAATAGCCTATGATTGGATGAAAATGGAAGCTAAGGATTTAAAGTTGTCTAAAATCCGCGTACACGTTTTTAACGATATTGCAAGTGAAGTTGTGGGTTATGTGGAATTACCTATAGAGTTGGGAGACGGTGACCGTAGGAGAGTGTGAATCTTGATGTTTGCTGTTTTGGATGTTGAGTCTCCTTACAACATTTTTCTGAATCGACCGGCCCTAGCCGAATTCCGAACAACTCTTGCACTATGGTGTTTGACTTTGAAGTTTCCGACAGATAATGGAGTTGGAGTTGTTTATGGTGATCAAGCAACTGGACGTGCCTGTTATGCAGCTGATTTGAGGGATGCTCAGCGCAAAGAGAAAGGTAAGGGTGTGGACAGGATTGTCCGCATCCATGCTACCGAAGATTGACAACTGGCGCCTGAGCCTTAGCTCGGGTGCCACTATCGGTTCTATAGAGATATAGATCCGAGAGATGATGAGGAGGAGCCCAAAGAGATCAAGGCTACACCGGTTGAGCTAACGATTAATATCACGGTCAGCCATGATGACCCATCATGGGTCCTAAATGTCAGATCATAGCTCAACCCCCGGATGATAAAAGAACTTGGTGGTTTTCTTCGAGCGAATCTAGACGTGTTTGCTTGGACTCACTCTGACATGTGTGGAATCTCACCTGCCATTGCGAGTCATGCATTGAATATCGACCCGAGGCATGTCCCGGTGAAGCAAAAAAGACATGGCATGGATTCGGAGAGATCTACCGCTCTCAAAGAGGAGGTGGATAGACTTAAAGACAACGGGTTTATCCATGACGCCCTCTACCCTAAGTTGGTATCTAACCCTGTAGTTGTGAAAAAAGCAAGTGGGAAATGGAGAATATGAGTTGATTACTCATATTTGAACAAGGCATGTCCAAAAGATAGTTTTCCCCTTTTGAAGATCGACCAGCTGGTGGATTCAACCGTGGGACATGAATTTCTATCTTTCATGGATGCGTACTCAAGATATAACCAAATCCCGATGCACATTTCTGATCAAGTGCACACCAGTTTCATTACCAATGTTAGATTATATTACTATATGGTGATGCCGTTTGGACTAAAGAATGCAGAAGCTACTTACCAGGGCCTAGTCAATAGGATGTTTAAAGATCAGATTGGAAAGAATATGGAACTATATGTGGGCGATATTCTCGTGAAGTCACAATGATCAAGCGACCACATAAAAGTCTTGGTGGAAATGTTCGACATCCTCCGACATTACAAGATGAAAATTAATCCTTTGAAGTGTTCTTTTGGTGTTGATCAGAAAAATTCTTGGGTTTTATTGCTAACGCCCGCGGAATAGAAGCTATCCCGAGAAGATTTTGGCTATCCGCGATATCCAAGCGCCAAAGACCATTAAACAAGTACAAACTTTGAATGGGAAAGTTGTTTCCTTAAGCCGATTTATTTCCAGAGCTATCAACAAATGCATTCCTTCCTTTGACTTGATTAAGAAAGGGAAAAGAAACTTCTAATGGACATAGGATTGTAAAGACGCATTTCAAGCTTTGGTGGATCATTTTGAGAGACCCCCCATCTTGTCAAAGCCGGTGGATCATGAAGATTTGTACATTTATTTAGCCGTGTCAGCATATACTATAAGTTCTGCATTGCTTCGCAAGAAGGATCGAATATAGAGGCCGTTGCATTACGTTAGCAAGCGATTGACGGGATCTAAAAGGAACTATCTGAAAATAGAGAAACTGCCATACTGCTTGCCGATTACATCATGAAAGCTTTGCCCATACTTCCACGCACACCCGATCAATGTTTACACTGACTAGCCGTTGCGACAAGTCCTACAACGACCTGAGATGTTTGGGAGGTTACTCAAGTGGAATATCGAGCTCAACCAATTCGATATCACTTATCTTCCACGGAGGGCTATCCAGGGTCAGGCATTAGCAAATTTTATAGCAGAGTTCACTGTGCAGGATGATTCCCTGGAAGGCAGCAAAATCCCTACCATACGGTGGAAATTGTATGCTGATGGAGCGTCCAATGATCATTGTTCTGGGGCTGGAATTGTGTTTGTAACTCCCAAAGATCGGTCAATCTGTTATGCTTTAAAGCTTGATTTCCCAGCGACAAATAACAAAGTTGAGTACGAAGCTATTATTGCTGGACTTAAACTCGCTAGAGAACTGGGAATAAGGTCTCTTGAAATCTTTTGCGATTCACAATTGGTAGTGTAACAATTCAGGGGAGATTATCAAGCTAAAGGAAAATGACTTGCTCCATACCTTACCCAAGTCTAAGAGTTATTGACTGAATTTGAGTACTATGACATTTTGCATATTCCACGAGGTGAAAAACAGAGAGGCTAATTCATTGGTAATGCTAGCTAGCACCGGCGACGCACAGTAGATGGGCTTGGTTTCGATCGAAGTATTAAATGCCCCGAGAATAAACATGATAGAAATCGATCGGACGCTAGAAGCAAAGCCTGAGAGGGAATCGTGGATGATTTCGATCAAAGACTATTTACTACATGAGTCCTACCAGATCAAAGGAATGAAAAGCGACAAGTCCTTCGTAAAACTTTGCTATATGTCATGCAAGGAGGAATTATGTACATAAAAGGTTTCTCTGCTCCCTTACTCCGATGTGTCGATCATGATGAGATAAAACATGTCCTAAAAGAAGTTCATGAAGGGAAATGTAGCGATCATAATGGAGGACAAATTCTAGCAATGAAAATACTCCGTTACAGGTATTATTGGCAAACTGTCAATTGAAACTCCGCTAACTATGTAAAACGATGTGATAAGTGCCAGATGTATGAAAAAATTCCAAGAGCCCCGTCGACGGAAATCACACAAATGGTTGGTCCATGGCCGTTTGCCATGTGGGGTATAGATATTATCGGTTCCTTACCAATCTATAAAGGTGGTGCAAAGTACGCTATCGTCGTTGCAGTTGATTACTTCACCAAATGGGCCGAAGCGGAACCTTTAGCCATGATCACAACCAAGAAAGTAATCAATTACATTTTCTGGAACATCATTGTCATTTCGGTCTTCCACGAACTATTGTAACAGATAATGTGACTCAATTTGACAGTGCAGAATCCAAAGACTTCTATCGGAGGTATCATATTGAAAAGAGGTTTGCAGCGGTCGCTCACCCTCAAGTGAATGGATAGGTTAAAGCTGTAAACAAAATCATAAAGTCCATTCTGAAGAAGCGTTTGGAAAGGCTAGAGGCAAGTGGGTGGATGAATTCCTACATGACTGTGGGCTTACAGGACCACCGATAAGTCCGCGACTGGCCATACTCCATTCGCCCTTGCTCACGATTCCAAAGCCGTCATTCCTGTTGAGCTCAAAGTTCCTTCTCCTAGAGTAATTTACTACGATCCCAAAACGAATAAAGATCTCCTCTTGGAATCTCTTGATTTTATAGATGGGAAGCGCAAGGAAGCCGATCTAAGGGCAGCTGCGCATCGACACCGAGTCGCCCAATATTACAATGTTAAAGTCCGGCCTAGAACCTTTGAAATCGACGATCTCGTCTTGAAACGGGTTTTTCCTACCCCATTGCACATGTGTCTAATCTAGGAAGGATCGTATGTCATTGAACAGTGGCTTGGAGAGGGAATTTCAAGATAGCAACCGCTGATGGCATCACACTCCTAAGGGCATGGAATAACGAGCATTCACGATGCTATTTCACTTAGTTTATTTCTTCTTCATTCAGTTGTATTTGCTTTCAGAATTTGCTTTAGCATTTGATTTTCAAGATATGTAACAAGACAGATTATGTCATTCCTTTCTATTTAGCAAATAAATTTTTGGACTTCCTTTGTATTTATGTTTGTTGTAGTATTATGTGTTAGTTACATGATGAAACTGATTGATGTTGATATGTTCGAACAGGTTCCCAGAGTTTGGAATTAATCAATTACGCTAGTTCCCAATGGGACTGAACAAGATGGGCTTGGTCCGATAGTTCATTTGATAACTCTTGTTCATAATCCAATGGACGGGATACACAATGAGAAATGGATGTGACTCAACCATCTGATGACCGAATAAATCCTACCGAATGATGGGAATGAAATAAAATAAGAGCGATTGTGACACGATCGATCGCTCACTAAATCAAACCCCGGACCTTGGGGGGCAAATCAATCAATTAAGGAGAGTATGATCCGACTACTCTTCGAAATAACTCTAAGTCCCCAGAGTGCGGACTGGAGTACAAACATAAATCGGGTGTGAATCGACCACCCGCAAAATAACTCTAAGTCCCTAGAGTACGGACTGGAGTATAAACATAAATCGCATGTGAGTCGGCCACCCGCGAAATAACTCTAAGTCCCCAGAGTGTGGACTAGAGTATAAACATAATTGGGTGCGATTCGACCACCCATCAACTAACTCTTATCCCCAAAGTGCGGATATGAGTATAAACAGAT
Source organism: Allium fistulosum (assembly GCA_030737815.1). Taxonomy (NCBI): domain Eukaryota; kingdom Viridiplantae; phylum Streptophyta; class Magnoliopsida; order Asparagales; family Amaryllidaceae; genus Allium; species Allium fistulosum. Next base: position 910,069,851 of record CM060903.1, read on the forward strand.
AAATGAGTGAGGTTCGACCATTCATTATTCCGTGAACTCCGGCCTAAATCAATAGGAAGAGTATAAAACCGCTAAGGATGGAGTTCGACCATCCAATGTTTAACCCCGCTTACCTAATACTGGAGGCAGAAGTATAATTACTCAAACCGCTGAATTCGACGGCGTAACACTAAGGCTCGAGCCTAGTGTTCAATACAACTCAAGGCCACAACCACAAGGAAGCCTTGGGATAGAGCTAGTGGATTGTTACCAAAATTAATGAACGATGAATTACAAGTACATTGAATGGAAAATAATAGTTCAACTACTTAAGTAACAGTTCACACGAGAGCTCAACGGAAAACAAAAACTGTTATTCACATGATAATTTTCAAAATTATGGTACAAGTTATTTCAAAAAACCGGGATTCATACCCGTACAACCACAACTAATAAAAGAAAACGACGACCAAATAGCTATGTAAAGTTGCAAACTATGTACACACCAAGCCGAAGTTACGCCTATTTCTTCGATCTTCTCTCCTTTTTGGATTTTTTGAGAGTGGTGTTGTCTGAACTTCTACTAGTTCTCTTCCTTGATCCCTTACAGCCTTTGGCGGGAGAGCGTTCGAAGTTTAGAGGAGGTTCTCTAGAAATCGACCCACCAAGTGGAATGACTTCTAGTAGGATAAGGTGTGGATCGTCAATGTCCACCATGGTGGGATCAGCTTTAGCCTTTTTCTTTAGTAACTCCTCCTTCTCAATACACTCCTTCAAGCTGATCTCATCAGTGCATTCGGAGGTGCCGGTAATCTCAACATCATCGGATTCATCTACCGGCAGCGGATCTTCAGCTTTATCATCGTTGAATGCTCCGATGACTTTGAGCATCGAGCCCTGGTACATCGGTGGCTGCCAGAATCTCTAATAATTTCTCTTGTTGGTCCACTGCAGTGTCACTTTTAGGAGTTTGGCCAGGAACCGGAAGGCATGGCAATTTGTTAAAACAAGGACATAAGCCTAAAACCATAGGGCATGAAGAACAAAACCTCTCGTAGAGTGGAGAGTAAAGTGGAATACCTACATTCGGTTAACTCTCGGTTGTTGCTGGAGTACCCCTTTCGAAAATAGGGGCCAGCACTTTCGATTGATAACCGGGCTTATCCAGATCATAGCTCAAGTTCTGCCCCGGGCCAAAGAAAACCGATGCTCCGGCCGCTTCGAAAAAGGAGGGTCCTTTAGGATCGACTTTCGAGGATCTAGCAATATGTTTCCCTTTATCAAAAGGCGCTAAAATATCAAAATATCGGAGTCTCGCGACGGTAAGGTCTAGGGGTTCATTTCCGCAGAGGACCTCCCGCATTAATTTCTCTTTATCTAACTCACCTTCGCCCAGCTCCCACTTTCATCTCAATGATGTACTCTCAGGCTTCAGCAAGTGACTCGAGATAACCTTCACTATGAAAACTCAAGTCGCGGTGGATGAGGACTTTGGCATTGCATTTGATGATCGGTGGATCAAACAAGTACTTGATATCATTCTGACTGGACTCCTTAGCATCTTCTACTCGGGTTTCAATTTGTTCCATCATCTCCTTGCGGCCTTCCTCTCGTGCCTCTTATTTAAGGGCTTCTATTTTGGCAAATTGCTCGTCAAGTTTAATTTTTAGGCTCCTGGCTTCAACAGCCTCTTCGCAATACCTTTGTGATTCTTCCTAAGCCTCGATTTTCTCTTCCCTTTCTTTCTTAAAGAGCTCTTCAAGTTCCTTGATGCGGTGGGCCAAGACATCTTTCTCCTTTTGCAAGGAATCCTTTTCCAAAGCGAGTGCGCCGCTGCGATTGAGGGCAGCATCAAGTTCTTTCTTATAGGAAGCTTCCAAACGACTCACTGACTCTAACATTTCGTTGGCATTCTTTTTTTCCTCAGCAAGTTTTGTTGTCAACTCTGAAAGTTCATTATCTTGGTGCTTGATTATGTCTTTATCATGGATCGCCTTAGCTTGAGACGATCTATTTCATATTGTCGCTCGATTGACACTTCGGAGATTTTTTTCCACTAAGTGCTGAAACGATTCATGCTGCACGAACACATCGTTAAAACGTGCGAGAGAGCTTGCTTTGGCATGCCCCAAGATCATATGTACTATGGGAAGGAATTCAAGCCCGTCGAAACAGATTTTCGGGGAAGTGGCCTTAAGTTTGGCCAATTTCTCCACTGTAGAAGTGTCAAGAGCAGCGGTCGACAAGGATGGATCGAAAGTGGAAATTGGATGCTTGCTCGATTTACGGTTATGAGATTGCCTAGAGCTAGAGGAACCAGAGTGCTGCTCATGTGATGTGGCAATTTGAGGGCCACGAAAGGAAGGTTGGTCACCGCTATAAATAGGAAAATTGGGTTGGTCTCCCTAGTGAGATAACTGAGGCTAGGACTTAAGTTTGGAAGAAGAAGATTCCTTTGAATGATAGCTTTTCTCCCATCTGTTGTCCTTTTCCCTACGCCTGCCAGAATCTGAGCCACGGCTAGATCCATAATGCATTAAAGAGCCCCTTAGGCGATCAAAAGCCCGAGATTGAGTCATTGCACCTGCAAAGACCAAATGAGAACATGTAAGTAACTATTATGCAAAGGATTGATGAAGAGCGTGTAGTGAAGCGCATGTGGTTGTGAGTGTCCTAGTGTACCCCCCTAACAGACCAGTAGCCGTAGCCTTGCTTATGGGTGTTTTCTCTTCTCTATCGGTAGGAAGAACACCTTCACCACTCCTAGTAGGAGAATTTAGCCCCTCGATATTGATGTTTGGAAAGTCGTAGGTCATAATATCATTGGGAATCTGGAGATTTGAAAATCCTTTCAGTGAACTCTCCAAGTGTTGGGAACATGATTCTTCGTCAATAAAAGTAATGACAAATACAAGATCTAAAGTAGTTTTTCTTCTTCGAAGTTTATATGCCAGCTTCTTCTTTCTCTTGGTTGGTGTTTGGGATTGCGCACCTTACGACAGTTCGACCACAGGCTCCTTGCTTGGGCCTGCATCAGCGTCCCTGGGTTTATTGGCCTGGGCATCCCTAATTTCACCTTCTTCGATGTTATCCTGAATCCCTTGGTTGGGGGAACAACAGGATTGCTGACATCCCTTTCTTGCTCTGCGACGTTTCTCGGTAATGCTGCGCTTCCGGGGAGCTCAATGCTACAACCCTCTTCCAACAACCCAAATAGAGATAATAACTCATTTGTTACGATAAGTTTGATATCCCTTTCTTCGACAGGGTAGCGCAAATAGCGGTAATCGCTCTTGAAAATTTAATGCCCTCAAGACGTGGGCGGACACCTGTAGAAATTCAGGATGTTTGTGGATTCAAATTATTACTTGGATTGGTAGACTTAAGAATGAAGTAAAGGAAACACTTACGTCCTTCCAACCATCTCCTTGTGAAGCCTGGCGGACATCGAACATAGAACCACTCGTTTTTGAACAGAGAAAGTTTATTCCAAGCACCTATTAAGACTTAACAGTTAGGTGAAGGCTCAAGGAAGACGTAGGAAGGACTTCCCGATCGTCGTTTAAAGTTGTAATGAATCTTATGTCCTCGGGAGTTGGTGGCTGAAATAGAACGCTCTTGAATAGTAGAAAAGTTCCATGGAGGAAGGTGTAGCTATTCGGGTGAAGTTGAGTGGGATCTATTCCAAGATATCCTAACATCTCTTGGATAAACGAATTGAAGGATGGTACGCATCCGGCCCAACACATATATTTGTTACATGCTGTATACCCCTCCGGGGGTAGGTGAGGCCTGTCGTTTATCGAACGAACCAGACCGTCAATGAACGGAATTCCATGTAAGGAACACAGCTTACGAAGGGCAGCCTCACCAATTCGGGAAGCTTGAGAATCTATCGGGTTATCCAAGAGAATGTCACCTTCTACTGCGTCGGGAGCAGGGCTTACATCCTCCATCGGAAGGACCAAAACATCTGAAAAAAGGTTGATAGATGGGCCAGAAACTTCCATTTGTTCAGCTTGTTGATTAGGAGAAAACCTGCCGGATATAGTCGCGGAGCTCAATTTTGCTTCAGGGTTGCTATGTTGTAGAGCCGGTTCAGAAGACATTGCAGATAAATATTCTGAGCGTCTGAACTCCATAATAACTATACTCAGTAGACAATCGAGATTAGAAAAAATTACCTATTCCCCTCGTGCTAAGTATGAACTAGTGCAATGTAGTGTTGTATATAACAGAGATAAATAACTTTAAATAAGAATGAAGTAAAATGATGAGACTTTGGATTTCGACCAGAGTGACCGTCATCGCTGACCGTCTCAACTGACAAGGAGATTGATCAGTTGTGAAAGCTTTAGGATCGACTATCGGCATATCAAAGTGTGAAATCTATCATTCAAGTCCATATGGTACGTTTAAGTTCATGATTGAAGTTCTAAGGATTTGATTGTTCGAATCTTAAATTCGATAGTGAATATGCAAGTTCTATTGTTCATTGTCATCATATATTTAAGTTCGTTGAGAGGAATTGGTAGTGATTGTCAAAATAAGTCAATTTGGATTAAGATTTGAATTCATAAAGTATGTCTGCCGACCCTATATGTCGAACCCTCTATACCGATCCCTATCCCAAAGCTATTCTGCTAATCCCTCTCCATAACATAATCCTATCGATCCTTTCACTTCTACAAACCCCACCGATCCCTCTCTCACACCAAAGACTGTCGATCCCTAATCCATTACCTCATCATATAACCAAAAGATAAAGGCGAGAAGGCTAACCTGTATGAGTATTAAAGTTTGGATGTGGGCGAATGTTTGGGGTGTACGAAGTGAAAGGAGAGAAGAGATAAGCTCGTGGGATAGGTGAGATTGCAAATGAATTTCAAGCTGAGGATTGGAGGGTTTAGCTTTGCGAGTGGAGGAAGAAGGGTTTGGTGTAAAGTTGGAAGTTAGAAAGTTGGATAGGTGAAGTGAAAAGAAAAGGAAGTGCTGGCTTATATATGGGAACTAGGGGTCGGCATGTGCGAGTTGGGAGGGATCGGTAGAGAAATATGCCGATCCCTGTGAACCTTAAAAGAAAGAGGATAGATCGATTGAACCTATACTGATCCATACAAGTGTTTTTCTTATAAAAAAAAGAGGAGAGAAGAGAGAAGAAGACAGAAAGAAAGAGGTGATCAGTCATAAAGATGCCGATCCCTATGCACATGAGTATATGCATATAAAGAGAGAGAGAGAGAGAGGGATCGGCTAGGGATATGTCGATCCTTGTAAATATAAGAAATAAAGGGATCGGCAAACGTATACCGATCCCTGCAAACACCTTTTTAAAAAAATGATGATAAAAAATAACGATTGATAGGGATCGGCTATAGGTATATACACAAATAAATATGGGCATAGAAATTATTGAAAGCATGTACATACAAAATGCCATGAAAATTGGCGACAACTCGTGAGTGTATGAACACGTCCGAGAGCTAGCAACTAAAACGTGTATATGGGCATGCACGTGTGTGACCTGAAAGTTCAATTATTAAAGTCAACAAGAATTGAAATAAAACGTGAAACTTCTAATTCCGAGGCTAAACCAGATAGCAAAAGCTTCTTATTCTCATGGAACCGGATTTATATATCAGTTGAAAAAAATAGCTCTGGCTTTATACAAAGGGAAAACGACCAAGCATCATGACGATTAGTGAGAAATTCGAAAACTCGAGAAAACAATTTGACAAGGGAATGGCAACCATTCAGGAAGCTAGATGGATCTCTTCTCGACAATTCAAAGCATGTCATGTTCATTACAAGACGTACTTCGGGGGGCAAGTGTTATCCGACATTCTAGCCCGGTTATATTGACCAAATTACACGGGTTAGCTTTGACGGCTATTAAGGACGACGATTTCAGAGTGATGATTGTATGGCCCAGAAGTTGAGTATAGATGGTAATATGAAGTTAGGATTAAATGGAATTGGTAGATGCGCAACATAGAATATTCAAAGCATGGGATATGGTTCAATGCATAGGAGGGATCGACATAGTTTGGCTCCAACAGGAGGGATCGGCATGCCTTAGGGTACAAGAGCATTCTTGTAGAAAACAATCAATATCTAAAGATCTACAAGTCCAAAGCATATGAAATTTAGGGGGAAAGATATGAGGACCCTAGGGAACCTACCCTAGGGATCGCATATCAAAAGGATGAAATTGGAGGGATCGGTATACATCCCTTGGAAGGGATCGCCAGAAGGCAAAAATCAAGTCATGTTGAATAAGAAATTAAGCAACAACTCGAGTTCAAATGATTCAAATGACATGAAAATTAGAGGCTAAGCGTGTTTTTGTATAAGGAAGCCACCATGGGGATCGCTCCCTAAAATTCGACCAAAGAGGGGATCGATACCGATCCCTCTTCTTTGGGAATTGGGCCCAACGATCCCTCTAGTGGGCCCATGTGGATTAGAAGGTCCTTCAGCCAAAATTTTAGAGAGACGCATGGTCGTCTTCACCTATAAATACTGGCCTGATGGGTCATGCTGAGGATCTTTACGCTACTTGTTACTCTAGACTCTATTGTAATCAAGTACTAGCTATTTTCTACTGTTGTAATCAGGTTTATAAGTGATTAATAAAGGATAATCTTCAAAGTGGACGTAGGCATACAATGCCAAACCACTATAAATTTATGTGTCTCTGATTATAGTTGATTTTCTATTATTTGTTAATCTATCCACTCAGTAATTTTGTTTTTCTTCACTTACTTCTCTACAAAAACTATTCTTGGGTGTTTGTAAACAATTTAGCTGCAAACATTACTGAAACCAAATATGCAATAAATTTGATCATGATGTCACACCACCTGCTAAGTGACATGTGCATGTTAATATTCAAATTGTCTCATATTAATCGCTAACCAAATTTACACCTTAGAGTCACACAACCGAAATGATGAATACTCCTTTTATTCACAGATTTAATTAATTTATAGCTGCTATAAATTAATTAATTTCTGTGAAATATTAATTTCAAATATTTGTATTTGATGTGTTGAACAATGTTAAACAATGTATTTATAATATTTATAAATGTATTAATCAATATACGATATCGGTACGCATTTAAATTTAAATGCAACGGACTTTGTTCAAGATGGAATTGGTTCTGAGGCCCATATCGGACATGCAAATTTTGGCAAAAATAGATTGGATAAGCTAGCTAAATGTTGGCTAAAGAGAAGGCTTTTGAATGGTTTAAAAGAGTGGAACTGGTAAGAGAGAGGTAGACATGTGATCCACTTTTTTTCCATTAGACTTCTTATTTATATACCGCTCTCGACACTATTTATTTTGATACTTTTTCTTTCCTCTCCCTCTGCAAATTTTGACCAGCAAACCACATTTAAACCTAAAAGAAATCCAAGTACAAATCGCATCAAAACTCTTCGATTTGATCGTCAGTGGTAAAGCAGTTTGGGAGCCAACAACTCTATAACTTGGAATTTGATTCAAGGAGTTATTCCATCATTTCAAACTGAGATCACTTGGTCTTAGTTAAAGGTATTCAATATATTTACTAATTTCTTTAATATTATTATCTATTATTGTAATATATTGTAGGTTATTACATTATATTATGAATATAGTGTATCGATGTTCTATCACATATTGGATGACTCAATATATTGGTACATCTATATACTAAAAATAAAAAAATTATTCTTTATGTTTGCCGGTACTAAACTCATGGCTTAAAAAACCAACTTTTTAATTAAATAATATATGATTTTATCAATTAATAAATTATATCCTAAAGATCAAAATCATATAATAATTATTTTAAAATCTCTAAAATTTTGGTTTTGCACAAAAATAATTCGGCAGCAAATTTTACTTTATTTTAATACATATTTATATATTGAAATATTAATATGACTATTTTTAACTAAAAATTGATTATATTATATATATATATATAGACACACACACACACACATACATACATTAATATAATTTGAAACTATTTGTAAATTTTATTTAATAACATTACATAATTTTTAGATTTTGAAAATAATTTTTTTAATAATTATTGTAGATCAGTTTTCAAATTATTTTATAATTTTTTATTTAAAAGTTATTTTATAAATTCAAAAAAATTTATGTCGTGAGTTCCAAGTCAACTAGCATCAATTTTATAATATATATATATATATGTGTGTATGTATGTATGTATGTATGTATATGCACATGTGTTTATCTATTTATAATTATTTATTAACTAAAAAAATGTTCTGATTTTTGCACTAGCAATTTAAAAAAAATTAAAATTATTTTATATTAATTACTAAATGATTTTGTTATCTAATATAAATGAACATTTGTGCAAATATATCTGAAATATTTTATATAAATTATTACAATTATTATTTCCATATAATTATATATAAATATATGATTGTATTTTATAAATGTATAATTTTATGTAAATATATATATATATATATACATATACATACACACACAGATATATATATATATATAACATTTGATGTACACACACACACACACATATATATATATATATATAGACAGCACATAGAATACTAGAGGGACTAACATGTCCGTTGTAATGTAAATCGCAGCACTTATACACAAACATGTTAAACCATGCACACTTTATTATGTTGCAAGTGCATGTACACACATATGTGTATATGATGCACATATTCAAATATAATACCAAACAATATAAAGTAAAACTTTATTTATAAAATTAAATAAAATAACGATTTTATTTAAAAGAAATTTTGAAAAGTTTTAAATGAATTAGACTTCATAGGTCTAATAAAGATCAAAATAGTAAACTTTTTTCTCATTTCTTCCGTTACGGGCTGGCTCATTTCCAACAATATAAAGTTTTCACTAGCTTTCCAAAGAAAGGGGTCCAAAAGTCATAACTTGCATTATGTTAACGCTAAAAAGTGAACGCTAACACCCGGTGTGTGTAATAGAATCGTGAAAGCACCACCCGCGTGACGGGAACAGAATTTAAGCAGTAAACTGGCAGGAAAGCAGTAAAAGACAGCAATTTATAGTGGTTCGGCTTGAGATTAAGCCTACGTCCACTTTGAATCTCTTTATTACTGAATTCGGTTACAAATCGATACAAATCTCTTATCAAAACAGTACAACTTGATCAAAAGAAACAATCTTGACTACTAGCTCAATCTTCGTCGATGAAATTCGATGAATCCATGTTGGATGTAAGGAATTTCTCTTGAAGCTTGTTGTAGCGTCTTGAATGTTTGAGGATCTTTGATTGCTGGATGAATGGAGACTTCGACAGAGTAGCAGCGCTTGAAGAAATGAATGGACAAAAGTCCTTTTCATGTTGGAAGTGGTGGGGTATTTATAGGAGCATCTCTGAATTCTGGGCAGAGAAATTGCTAAGTCTTAGGTCGCGTACGACCTTAGTTAGGTCGTAGGTCGCGAGCGACCTAAGCTAGGTCGCAGTCCCCTTGCGACTTAAGAGATCAGCTGATGTAGTAGCACTTGGCTTCATTTGAACAAGTGGTAGGTCGCAGACAAGTTAGGAATAGATGTGGGAGCTTTAGGTCGTTGAAGTCTTAGCTCGTTTGCCTCTTAGGTCGTAGGTCGCTGAGCTGCTTTAGTAGTTAGGACGCAAGCTCTTTTAGGTCGCAGGCTTCTTAGGTCGCAGGCTTCCTTAGGTCGCGACATTCCTGTAGCTAGGTCGCTGCTTCACTAACTCGTAGGTCGCTCACTTCGTTAAGTCGCTAGTTTCGTTAGGTCGCTGAGTTTTAGGTTGGCTGAAAAATATGAGTTAACATTTGCCCCTCGAAATGCAGGCCTATGCCATAGGTCGCGTGCTTCGACTTAACTTCGCTAGGTCGTAAACGACCTAAAACTCATACTAACTCGCATGCCTATTCGCCTTCCTTTCTCAACCCCATATAAACTAGTTAGGTCGTGAGCTTCTTCCTCACTTAATTACTTTGACTTCCTGCTTCTGCCATTGACGAATTTTTTGAGTTTTCAAAGGCAAATTCAACCTATTCCAGTCATCGATTCTTCCTTACCATTACATCCCGTAAGTGAATTTGATATCCATCCTATCATAATCATCGTCTAATCTTGAATCCCTGCTTTTTCGACCTTAGCCCCATTCTATGAGTTGTGCATCGTCTCAAGTGGCTGTCGTAGTTGACTCTCGATCGTTGCTTTGGCTGATTCATGAGGGCATAGTAATGTGTTGAATCTGCGATGGATTGGGGATGTGTTGAATCGCTTTTGGTATCTTTCGATGAATTGAAGGGGTGAGGAAGGCGATGGGTTTATAGGTGTAATTGATAACGGGTTATAGGGTTTGGTGGTTTGTGGCGTGGAGAGGAAGTTAGCAGCATAAGGGTTTCAGGCGACTTAAGACCATTCGCGACCTAAGGAATAGTTCGGCCTAAGGAAGACTATAACCTGTGTTAGGTCGCTGAACGACCTAATAGTTGCTTGAACCAGAAACTGCACGACCTAACTTTCCCGTGACATAAGCTTTAAATCGCAGCCGAGCTAGGACTTGATCAAATCTGCATTCCTTTTAACCCTTCAGTTGCACTGTGCGACCTAAAGGTGCCTCGACCAAGGATAGGTCGCCGAACGACCTAGAACTTGGAACAATTCTGCACAGCCCTGAATGCTTTTATTTGCACTGCACGACTTTAAAAAATGCTTCGACCTATGCTAGGTCGTGAGCGACCTAACACTTGGAAATTTGAGCAGAACTTGACTGAATTTCTGGATTTGAACTGTGTTGCATTTCTCTTCACATTGTCTTGACTTTAATTGTATTTTCTCACAGATTATACCTTCCTTTAAAGCTGTCAACCTGTTAAATACAACATTTGCAGAAAACGGGACAAATATACTGCCAACGACTGCCCACATCGCATGACAGATTAGTTGATAACGAATAATTAACTTAAATGAATTCTATGAGTGAAATGCTGTGAAATGACTAATTCAAATGAAGTGTTGAAACAAAGCTGGAATAATCAACCTAAGCTGACTTGTTTGCACCAACACAACATTGTATTTTAACCTGAAATAACAAGCCTCGAAACTTTATAATCAACGAACATCAATTGTCTCAATTTCAGTTATACTTGCTTGTTATTGTTTTAGTTTTGCACAACACTTCACACTTTTTAGGAAACGTGCACCTTTATATTTAAATATCCAGTTGATTGTGTAGAATGACGTCCCAACAAGAAGATTCAGGACCAACTGAAGAAGCTTTCCCGATTGCCAATCCTCTGATTGATCCTCCGGAGAGAACTCCGACTGCTCTGAGCCACAGAATCTTTAGACAACTGTGTATCCAATTTGGTATTGCTGATTCAGACGCTATATTCCCTGGAGCAAGTGATACAGCTGACAGGCCACCCCTGGGTTTTGTTGCGGTGAATCGCCATATGTGCTTAAACGGAGCTGTTCCGCCTTTCAATGAATTTCTCCGGGAGCTTTTCCTTCGACTAGCTATCTCGCCTTTTCAGCTACACCCCAACGGTTACGCCGTTCTAATGGGTTTGTGTGTTCTGTTTAGGAGGACGCTTGACCGTCTTCCGAGCTTTGACGAAATTTGCTATCTATGCACCTTCTCTAAGAATAAAGATCATCCTTCGATTGTACTCGTAAGGGGTGCCAGAAATCGGAATTGATTTTAGATTTTCCTGAAAGTGCCCACGGTTTTCTAAACCAATTCTTCTTTGTTCGATGTCCTCCGGGATTCTACGCAGTTTGGAGAATCGGGAGTGAGATTACCTTTCTCTGTTCATCTCATAAATTTTCGAAACCTGAATTACCAAATGCTTATCATCATTCCTTTCCTTTTTCAGCACTTCCCCCTCCGCTCAGAAATCCCAGCCTTAAATCGGTCCTCGAAACCCTAAATACTATGGCGGCAGAAGAGAGAAGTGCCAAATTTTTGCTGAAAGACGAATTTTTACACCAGTATGGGCTTTTACACTCTTCTCGTACAAGTGCTGCGCTGAGGGCGTGAGATGAAATTGCTAAATAGATGAAAAGATCTTCACCGTCAATGGGCTTGGAAAGAACCGAAGGTGTTTCCATATGACGAATTAGTTCATCGAAAGCATTCTGGCATTCGGGAGTCCATTCAAAAAATTTCTTTCCTTTCTTTAGAGCGTCAAAGAAGGGAATGCATTTGTCTGTGGCTTTGGAAATGAAGCGACTCAGGGCAGCGACTTTTCCATTGAGACTTTGCATTTCTTTCTTTGTTTTAGGGGCTTTGACCTCCCTTAGAGCTGTGATTTGAGTAGGATTGGCTTCAATGCCCCTGGCGCTCACAATGAAACCCAAAAATTTCCCAGATTCTACTCCGAATGAACATTTCAATGGATTGAGCTTCATTCCGTACTTTCGAAGAATTGCGAACATTTCCTCTAAGTGTCCCATGTGATCTACAGCTTTCTTTGATTTTACCAACATATCGTCGACATAAACTTCCATGGTTCTACCAATCTGAGGCTTGAACATTGCATTGACGAGTCTTTGGTAGGTTGCCCCAGCATTTTTCAATCCGAAAGGCATAACTTTGTAGCAGTAGAGACCCACATCTGTAATAAAGCTTGTGTCTTCCTGATCCGGCTCATGCATCATAATCTGATTGTATCCGGAGTAAGCATCCATAAACGATAACAACTCATGCCCAGCTGTTCCATCCACCAATTGATCAATTCTGGGCAGCGGGAAGCAATCTTTGGGGCATGCTTTGTTTAGATCTGAGAAATCTATGCATACTCTCCACTTTCCATTTGCTTTCTTGACCAATACTGGATTTGAAACCCAATTTGGATAAGTGGAGTTTCTGATAAAGCCGTTCTCCATGAGCCGATCGACTTCTTCCTTTAGTGCTGTCGATCTTTCTGGGCCTTGAGTTCTTCTTTTCTGTTTCACTGGCGTGAATTTTGGATCTATGTTCAGAGTATGTACAGCAATTTCCGGGGAGATCCCACACATATCAGCGTGACACCAAGCGAACACATCTAGATTGGCTTTTAAGAATGATATCAGCGTGTTTTGAACTGTTATGCTTAGCTGTGAACCCACATTGAGTACTTTGTTCGGGTCTTTCGAGTCAACAGATATTGGTACCGTTACCTCCACGGGTACCACTCTATTCTCCCCTGTACTGGCTTTCCTGGGATCCATTTCTTTTCTTGCATTGCTGTGTTCGCCAGTACAGGGGCCGCTCCGTAGTTGCTACAGGGTTGGTTCCTTGATGCGGAGCGGAGCTGCCGTATCTTTCCCCATTTCTCTTTTCCTGGCCTCTCGGAGTTCTACAAGATAACATTCTCGTCCTGCGTTCTGATCTTCTTTAATAACAGCAATCCCATTATCAGTAGGAAATTTCATTGTTAAGCACCAAGGAGCGAGGACGGCCCTGAAAGCAGCAAGAGTAGGCCGACCCAAGAAAGCGTTATAGGCGGAGAATCCATCAACAATTACAAAAGTTTGCTTTCGAACCAACTTCCTCTGCCCTTCGCCCATTTCAACAAACAAGTCCACCGTTCCAATTGGCTATTTCAGCTCTCCTGTGAATCCGGCAATTTTGTGTGAAGAGGCTTGTACATCTGTCATAGGGATTTTCATTTGGTCGAATGTCCTTTTAAAGAGTATGTTGCACGAAGCACCACTATCAACCAGAACTCTTCTGACAATAGCCGGCCCAATATCGACAGAAACAACTAAAGGGTCCTCAGTAGGAGCTTCCACATCAATAGAATCCATGGTTCTGAACATAATATCATCGTGAAAAGTCTTCTGCTGCTTTAGAGGTGCAGCATCTTCCAAGATCAAGACACTTTCATCAGTCGGAGCATACTTCAAAGCTCTAGCATACCTTTCCATTTCACCCCAACTCCTGCCAGCTGGATGAGGTCCTCCTGTGATCACATTGATAACAGGTCTTTCTTTTTCAGTAGGCCTTTCTCCTGAACCAGATGAATGAGCTGGGGGTAGTTGCCCCTGGTTAGATGAAGACGGGTCTTTTCTATTCCTTTTGACGTATTGCCGCAACTTATTTTCTCTTAGCAATTCTTCAATCAGGCTTTTCAAGTGGCAGCACTCATTGGTATCATGCCCTGGTTGGTTATGAAACTTGCAAAATCTTCCGCTTTGAACAGCATTCTTCCCAACTTTCACGGCCGGTGGTTTTGGAAATTCAACAGCATCCTTAGTGGCGATGAAAATATTCTCCGGGGTATCGGTCAGAGGAGTAAAGTCTGAAGGTTTAAGGAAGCGGGGCTTTTTGAAGTCTTTCTGCCTTTTCCCACCATTACTTTCCCTTTTCTGATCTGCAGGTTCTTTCTTACTTTGAACGGTAGCATTATTTTCCACCACTGTTGTCGCAACTTTAGCTGGTGCGGAAAGATTCTCTAGGCGTATAAATTCGTCAGCCTTTTTGTAGAATTTCTCAAGCGAATTTGGCTCCTTCATCTTCAGCCATTTTCCAAATTCGCTCGATTTGTCGATAGCACGCATCAAATAGGTCAAGATCATTCGTGGCTCTGCGTTATCGACTTCTGCCAGAGCTAAATTGAAGCGGTTCAAGAATGACTTAATAGGCTCTCCCGGATTCTGTTCAAGACTGGACAATGACATTATGTCTTTTGCCTTTGAAGCGTATAGCCTGAATTGCTCTTTGAATTTTCGGGTCAGATCGGAAAACGGATCTACAGATCGGACAGGAAGCTTGGTAAACCAGAGAAGTGCTACTCCTTCCAAATAAACTGGGAAATATCGGCACTTTATTTCATCAGTTGCTCTTGCGCCGGTCATGTGCCAGTCGTATTTATACAAGAACTGATTTGGATCACTTGTTCCCCGATAAGCAGGAATGGTGGGGGGAACAAATTTTCTAGGAAATTCAGCCTTTAGAATCTTCTCGGTAAACGGAGTTCTACTTGGTGCGAATCCCCATTCGCTCTCATCTTCATCTCTTTGCATGCTCTCTTTCATTATTTGCTTGATCATACTAGAAAGATATTCCTCATTGTTCAGAGATTTCGCAGAATAGACCTCGGCCATCTTTTCGGGGGTTTGTCCAGGTAAATGCTCATGAAGAACTGGTAACGGCCTGGATCCTTCGGCCTGGAGGGGTGCCCCTTCGGCAGCACCTGATCCCCCGTGAGGAATATTTCTCCCCTCGGAATTGGGAGCAGCATTAGCATAGTTTCCCTCATTACTTACTGGTCTTTGATTCGTACCAAATAGAGCATTCAGCTTTTCCATCATCAGATTATTCTGAGTTTCAATCTGCTGGTACAGTCCGGATACAGCAGCATCTAACTCTTGTCGCGTCACATCGACGCTTGGAGCTGCCTGATTTGGAGAGAGAGAAGTGGCAGTATTGTCACGGTCATCGTCAGTTCTGACAGACTTTCGTTTCCTTCCAGGAGCCATTATGTCTGATAAACTTCTGGTTTTGTAGGAAATTCTTTCAGCAAACTTCTGTGAAGCAATGGTGAGTAGTAGCCTGAGTTGGGTTCTCAGTGAAAGCACCAAAATGTTAACGCTAAAAAGTGAACGCTAACACCCGGTGTGTGTAATAGAATCGTGAAAGCACCACCCGCGTGACGGGAACAGAATTTAAGCAGTAAACTGGCAGGAAAGCAGTAAAAGACAGCAATTTATAGTGGTTCGGCTTGAGATTAAGCCTACGTCCACTTTGAATCTCTTTATTACTGAATTCGGTTACAAATCGATACAAATCTCTTATCAAAACAGTACAACTTGATCAAAAGAAACAATCTTGACTACTAGCTCAATCTTCGTCGATGAAATTCGATGAATCCATGTTGGATGTAAGGAATTTCTCTTGAAGCTTGTTGTAGCGTCTTGAATGTTTGAGGATCTTTGATTGCTGGATGAATGGAGACTTCGACAGAGTAGCGGCGCTTGAAGAAATGAATGGCCAAAAGTCCTTTACATGTTGGAAGTGGTGGGGTATTTGTAGGAGCATCTCTGAATTCTGGGCAGAGAAATTACTAAGTCTTAGGTCGCGTACGACCTTAGTTAGGTCGTAGGTCGCGAGCGACCTAAGCTAGGTCGCAGTCCCCTTGCGACTTAAGAGATCAGCTGATGTAGTAGCACTTGGCTTCATTTGAACAAGTGGTAGGTCGCAGACAAGTTAGGAATAGATGTGGGAGCTTTAGGTCGTTGAAGTCTTAGCTCGTTTGCCTCTTAGGTCGTAGGTCGCTGAGCTGCTTTAGTAGTTAGGTCGCTAGCTGCCTTAGGTCGTGAGCTTCTATAGGTCGCAAACTTTTCTTGTAGTTAGGTCGCAAGCTCTTTTAGGTCGCAGGCTTCTTAGGTCGCAGGCTTCTTAGGTCGTTAACTACCTTAGGTCGCGACATTCCTGTAGCTAGGTCGCTGCTTCACTAACTCGTAGGTCGCTCACTTTTCCTGTAGATAGGTCGCTGCTTCACTAACTCGTAGGTCGCTCACTTTTCCTGTAGTTAGGTCGCAAGCTCTTTTAGGTCGCAGGCTTCTTAGGTCGCAGGCTTCCTTAGGTCGCGACATTCCTGTAGCTAGGTCGTTGCTTCACTAACTCGTAGGTCACTCACTTCGTTAAGTCGCTAGTTTCGTTAGGTCGCTGAGTTTTAGGTTGGCTGAAAAATATGAGTTAACACATTAGTTCTTTACTTTAACTTTATATTCACACAACAAACATATATATACACAATACATACATTTCAATAGGGAGTAAACTCACCCCTAAACAAATGCTAACATCCAAGCACAAACACTAGAACACTAGAATAACTTCCTACCATCACTAAACAAGCCAAAGATCCCACCTTTGCTTAAAAATAGCTCCCGACCACCCTCATCTCTCCTCTTCAGTTTACGGCCAGTACAAGTTTATCATGTTTTGCTCCTCTCCTTCCATCTTTAATTTTCTTTCCCTTAGTCCTATGTTATCTTAGGGCCTTTGCCAAATTTTGGGCTTCATTTGATATTGTTTAGGAATTTAAAGTGAAAAAAAAGAGGATGAAGAGCTATTTGTTTCTATGTTTATTATTTTGTAAAAATGATTTGTGAGCTTAGGGTAGTGTATTTGTATACTTTAACAAGAGGTCACCACCACCACCAAACCTCCTTGGAAGATCACCATGTACCCTCCTTTCCAACTTTACATGTCATCCCTCTTTTACTCAGCACTTAAGCTTCTCCATCCAAAATATCTTCCCATGACATCATTACTTACATCACTAATCTTAATTAGTTAGCCAAATTAAGCAAAATATTTTTGATTACTAATTAATTGCACATTAATATATTTGGCAAGCCCAAAAATTTTAAACAACTTATATCGAGTAAAAACCATTTATTGATAAAACGATTTTCGGTCACATTATCAATATTTCTTCAAACTATTTATTTTTGTAAACATATTTCAAACACAAGTTTACCATATTGTGTTATTAAATAAAGGGGGTTAACAAGGTTATAAAATCCATTTGATCACATTTAACTGAGATTCAAACATTTAAATAATTCAGATATTTAAATACGAAGTGTTCGAAATTCTAGATCGTTACATTTTGTATGACTTATGATGATGTATTATCATGTGAGACAATGTTGACCTTGTCATGGAACCTGATGTATTGATGTATATTACATTTTATCAGTTGTGCATTGAGATAATTCTTGTTTTATGTGCTTATGTTGTTCTATTCTAGGAAACTCCTTTTTGCCATGATGAGAGATGTATTTATCATCATGAACACGTGTTCATGTTAGCCCAAGGGATTGTATGACAAGCGCTCTTCTAAAATCTCATTCTCCATGCTCTTAGACTGTTTTTCCTCTCTGATTGCATGAGAATAAGGGTCGGGCGTCACATCCTTGGTATTAGAGCTTTGGCTTAGAACAACACATTAGTTAATAACAAGATTATCTTAAAACAAGGTTCCATTAGGGTAGTGTCCCTTTGGGTAGGTATTATCCCTAAGTAAAGGTAATAGCAAGAATAGTTATTGGGATGATTATTTTGGGAACGTATATATTATTTGACTTACTGTATAATATCTCTACTTCTAAATCTCCTTCTTATGAAGTATGAATTGTGATGACTATATTAGAAATGGTTAGTCGGAGACAAGAAGTAATGCTAGCCATAAGAAAAAGTACCATGATAATGGACAGAATACACAAGTAGGAGCTAGCGATAATACTGCCAAGATAACTATGGACTAATGGATGGAACTTATGAGAACTGTATGGGGTTCTAATAGTGTTGGAAATGTGAATACTGCAAAGAAAATCGAATTTTCTCAATTGTGAGGTGATTTTGCTAATCTTAGTGGAAGGCCATTCAATGGCGATGAGGGCATTCTTGGAGTGAAAAATTGGATAAGGATGTGTGAATGTACCTTTAAAAACATGGGACTTGAAGATCACCAAGAAAGGCAGTTAACATCTTGTCAATTGTAGGAAAGCGCTTTGGATTGGTATAATGTTTTGACTTTTGAAGTTCCAGAAGATGACCTTAGCTAGGAGTGGATCGAAAAAAGGTACGAGATGAGATTCATTTTAGAAGCATAAAAGCCTCTTTGTTCCGTAAATTTGTTGAATTGAAGTAGAGTTTAGTGAAAGAATATGCGAGAAATTTCAATGCTATGTCTTAGCATGGAATGACATTAGTTAGTACTCCATTTAAGAAAAATGAGAAATTTGGCAAAGACTTAAGAATGGAGTTAAGGGAGAAACTTATGGAAGAACTAAAATGTCCTTTTGATGAGATTGTGGATATGACAATTAGCTACGAGAACATGTATGCTAAAGAGATGAAGGACCTCCTTCCATTTAAATGAAAAGGAAGTTCTACTTCAACCAAAAAAAGAATCTGAAATTTAAGAAAAGGCCGAAGAAAAGACAAGCTAGAGAGATAAAGAAGATGAATAAACCTGAAGTTGTTTGTAATTCATGCAGAGAGAAAGTTCATTACTCTAATGAACGCAAGAATCTTCATCCGAAATCAAGGAAGTTGTGACTTTCTACCATGCAATCTATCATTGGAAGGAAGATTGTCTAAGGTTGTAGAAAAAAAACCAAACCCACTAGGATGAATGTAGTTGAAGTCATGGAAAGTTCGAACTAGAACAACGGGAACGTCCTACCATTATCGAAGATACTATTTCACTTAATAGTACACTTGTTGGAGTTCTTTTCGATACGGGTGCATCTCATTCCTTTATATCAAAAGAACTAGTAGATAAACTTGGTTTTCATGTTGATTGCCTTGTTACATCTCTAAGAGTAGCTAACCTTATCTGAGGATATGTAATACTTATCATATTATGTAGAGAATCTAGATAGGATATTCATGGTTTTCCTATTATGTGTGATTTTCATGTGCTCGGGTGTATAGGTTTCAGAATGATACTTGGTATGGATTGGTTGGAATGATGTAATGCTTGCTTAAACAGTTCTGATGGAACGTCACTTTAAAACACCCAATTTCACCTCATTATGTTCAAATAACACTTGCAACTATAATTCAAAATACCTTTGGAAAATTATATTCCTTGGATTGTATTAAAGATGAACTTGATAATATTCCTATTGTCAAAGACTTTTTTATGTTTTCAAACCAGTTACGAGGCAACCACCTAAAAGAGCTGTGGAATTTCGTATTAATATTATTCCAGGAGCTCAAACCATAAATAGACCTCTCTTAAGAATGTTCATGCATGAAATGGAAGAATTGAGAAAGCAATTGAAAGAAAGTTTAATCCATTCCAATAGTTTGCCTTGGGTGCAGTGATTGTATTTGTAAAGAAATCAAATGGCTCATTGAGGAAATATATTAACTATAAAAGGATAAATGAGCTAAATATTAGGAAAAAGTATCCTTTGCTCAGGATCGATGATTTGTTTGACCAATTAAGTGTCTATTCTCAACTTGACTTAGCGACCCATTTTCACCCGTTAAGAGTGGCAAAAGGAAGTACTCCACTCACCGCATTTCAAACTCAGTATGGATCTTATGAATAGTTAGTCTTGTCATTCAGTTTAATGAATGCCCCTTCCTGTTTCATTGACCTTATGAATCGAATATTTCGTAGTTATCTTGATAAATTTATCTCAGTATTTATTGATGACATCTTGGTATATTCAAAGAGTAAGCAAGAACGTGAAGTTGACTTAAGAAGTGTCTTAGATACATTAAGAGAAAATTAACTTAAAACTTAATTTTCCAAATGACATTTCTGGAAAAGGGGTAAAATTCCCAGTGCATGTTGTATCTAGAAAGGAAATTTCTATAAACCCTTCAAAAACTGATGTCATAATAATTGGAAGCATCCTAAATCCATTATAGAGATAAAAACTTCTTTTTGTTTAGCTAGATATTACATAAGATTTATTAAAGAATTTTTGAAGATTGCAATTTCATTAGCTTAATTTACAAAAAAGGAGTGAAGTATGAATGGAATGGCTAATGCGAAAAGGCATTTTAAAAATTGAAAAAAATGTTAACTAATGTACCTATTCTTATTATACTAAAAGGCAACTAGAATCTTATCGCGTATACCGATGTGTATGGGTCAGGTCTTTGAGCGGTTCTAATGCAAAATGATAGAGTTGTAACTTATGCATCAAGACAATTAAGGCTGAATGAAGTAAGATATGGAAATCATGGCTTGGAATTAGCACCGATCACATTTGCTTTGAAGATCCAACATTTTACCTCTTAGGATAGAGATTAGTACTTTACACAGATCATAAATCTCTTAAGCGTCTATTCTCTCAAAAAGAACTAAATATACACCGATAATGATGGTTGGAAATTTTAGCCACTTATGATTTCGAGATTCAATATACACTTGGAAAAGGAAATCGAGTAGCTGATGTGTTAAGTCGTAAACACTAAGTAATGGTTTTAATGATGACAACACAATTTCAAGTACTCAAGGCATTGACCACTTGTGAAATCTGAGGTAGTGAGATATCTAACCCAAGTATGATATTGTCAAGTATTGAAGCAAGGACTAATCTAGTCGAATGAATTTCACTAAGCAAAGATGACCCTATTATCGCTGATCAAATCCGTCACTTGGAAAACAGAGTAGAAATGATTAACTTAGAGGTTTTGAGCTTGACTCATCGGGTGGTTTAAGAAAGAACGGTAGACTGTATCTACCAAATGTTGGAAACTTTATAAAGAAGATTTGGATGATTGTCATTATTCTAAATATACTATACATCCTAGGGGAAGAAAAATGTATCAAGCATGAAGCATTTGTTCTTCCAGGAAGGCATAAAAAGAGACTAGTGAATATGTGCGAAAATGTTGAAATTTTCATTTGGTTAAATCTGAGCACCAGAAACCTAGTGGATTACTTCAATCCTTAGAAGCACAACAATGGAGATAAGGTCAAATTTCTATGAATTTTATTAATGGTTTGCCACTATCTAAGTAAGGAAATGAAAGTGTATAGGTAATAGTTGATAGATCGAAAAAGCACGGCTCATTTTAATCCTATATGAATAAAAACGAGTGCAGCAAATTTGGCGAACTTATATGTGAAGAAAATTATTTGACTCCATGGTGTAGCTGCGAAGATTGTGTGTGATCAAGTTCCTATATTTTCTTGTAATGAGTGAAGTTGAGTTACTTAATTCTATAAGGATATGTACTTAAGAGTAAGCATATTGAATTTGGTTTCATTTATAGCTGAGATGACGTTTCCATATAACATAAGAATTGGTAGGAAAACCCATCGCTAGTTTAAGATATATGTTTATCTGATCTACGTTATAAACGTGAATTTTGTGAACCCAAATCTAACAATATTTTATGTAAGTTTATAGGAGTTCATAAAATGTTTGAATGCTTATTCCATTGCACTGAGAAACAAAATGTTGTTTCAAGACACACTACCTTCTTACCAAAGGAATTTATTTTCTAGAAATTAGTGGTAGTGCAATGGACTTGGATTTATGTAGATGAAATAAATTTAGCCAAGCCCAAAAGGAAACAGTTCCTTGGAATGTCTAATACAAAATATCTTCTGTTAAAGAGAAACAACAAGTTTTTGTATTTATATCAAGAAAATGGATTGTTAGTGATGATAATCTCCTCAATTGCTAACAAGCCATGATAAGTACAGACTCTGTCACATGGCATGATACTTTCAATTTGAAATGAATTATAAATACATTGACAAAATTTAATTTTGGAAATTGTACCCGAAAGGATTTGATCCATCACCCACAAGTGCGCTTCAAGAAGAAGACCAAATTAATTGGAATTGTACAGAGAAAGGCTGATGGAAAATGACCTTGTTGATTTTAAATGTTGAAATTATTAAACAATTTCACTAATTAGTGTGCTTAACTCCATTCAAATTCTACTCGCAAATAATCTCACTACATGACTATGAGTTCTAGCACATTAATGTTGGAACACAACTTCTAAATAATGATTTAGAGGAGACTTTTGCACACCATTACCAAGGTATCTCGAAGTTAGTGAAAGCGATAATAAAGCTTGTGGACTTATTAAGATATGAACCTAAAAAGGTATCTAAAGATTGAGCAAGTATTTTGATAAAAACATCAAGTTGATTTTAGTCAAAATGCAGAGGAAGCGTGTGTCTATAAGAAAGATAATCTAAGGTGCTAGGGCATTTCTAATACTATAAGTAAAAAAAATTCTACTAATTGGTAATGATATACCTATAATAAAATTAGTTAAAGCTTGGTTGTTTAATTTTCAATGAAATATTTGGCAAAAGCATCCTTTATGCTCGGTATAAAAGGATGTTGGGATTGTCCCAATCGATATACGTAGACATTTCATATTATAATGTTTAATATGGAGCATATGGGATGGATTCCTTATGCATCGACAATAGGAATCATCATATATGCTACGTTATGTATTATATTAGCATTCGCTTCTGCACTTTGTATAGCAAGAAAATATCAAATCTGAGTTAAAAATCACTAAATGGAAGTTAAGAGTATTCTCGAGTATTTATGAAATACTGGAGAATTATTTATGAAACAGCGAACTCCTTATGAAGGAGTGTTCGGACTAAACTTTATAGATCAAATATAGTAAGTCAATCTTAAATTCAAGTTTACTCTTAACAAAGGGGCTTTAAGTTGGAAATATTCCAAATGAGAGGTTGTGGCAGATTTAATTACACCGCCTAGAATAGTGCCGCAACGAAAGCAATATACGTGCAAAAATTTATTAAGAAAGCTAGGGACGCTTCCCACAATTGAAATCCAGTAATGTATTGTGATAACAATGATGCATTATAGATTGCAAAAGGAACCAACGGCTGCTTGATAAGAGATCGAGATATGTTCTCTATAACACATAATAAAATAGTTTATCAGTTAATTGAAAAGTAGATACAAAATAATAATATTATAGATCCACTCACTAAGGCCATTTCTTCATTTTGTTATGAAAACAGATTGAGAGTATGGTTATGAATCACTATGATTAACCCCAAGTGCAAGTTGAAAATTGGTAGAGTAAAGGGTATGCCCTAAAGGCAATTATGTCATTTGATTATATAACTTAGCTCTTACAAAGAATCTTGTTTAAAATGAAGTATACTTTTGGTTTTGGTTTTCTATTATATATTGTTATATTGGATATAAGTAATGTTTTATGTACATTAAATATATATAAGTAGAAAATCTTTAGAAAAAGTATTTTATCGATTGTAGTTGGGAATGTGTCCATAACTATGAGTTTTGAATGGATATGTAAATAATTTTGCTACTGATTAATAATTATGCGGCCGTGTCAAAAACAGTTAAAGTTTGTTTTTTCAATTCTCAATGATAGATTTGGAAGAGGTATCCATTGTAATTGGTATAATTGGTTGTGGGTATGTCCCAATCGATATACACAAATACTATATTAAAATGTTTAATATAAAGCATTTGAGATACATTCCTTATACTTCAGATACCATATTAAAATGTTTAATATGGGGCATATGAGATATATTCATTATGCATCAACAATAAAAAAAACCATCATAAATGTTATGTTATATATTAGACAGGAATTCACTTATGCATTTGGTGTAGTGATCAAATATCAAAGCAAAGTTAAATCACTAAGTGATAGTTAAGAGTATTCTTAAGTATTTGTAAAATACTACTGAATGGCTTATGGAAACTATAAACACCTTCTAAAGGAGCGTTCGAATTTGAACTTCATAGGTGACATCAAAAATATTAAGTTAACCTTAAATTAATGTTTATCCATGATGAAGGTGCTTTAAGTTGGAATTTTTTTAAATGAGAGGTTGTAGAAGATTCAATTATAATGGCCAAGTAAATTACCTCGAATAGTGCCGCATGAAACCAGTCTATGAGTGCAAATTTATAGGAAAGCAAGCTAGAGTTGGCTCCCACCATCGAGAATCAATAACATATTGTGATAACAATGATGCAGTATAGATTGCAATAGGAATCGATAGCTCGGTGAGAGGTCTAGATATGTTCTTTGTAATTACTACATGATAAAGTAGTTTATCATTGATTAAGAAGTATAACTAAAAAGTACGTTGTAACAACCCTGGTTTTGGAAATTACTTGTAAATATTAAATTATAATGGTAGTTATGATTTAATATTTATAGGTAATCTCCAAAACCAGGGTTGTTGCAGGTAATCTCCAAAACCAGGGTTGTTACATACGTACAAAATAATAATATTACAAATCCCCTCACTCGTGGCCTTTTTTAGTTTTTTCTAGGAAGAATGATCGACGGTATGGTTATGGATCACCTTAATTGGCCCAAGAGCAAGCGAGAGATTGATAGAATTAAGGGTGTGTTATAGCGGAAATTATGTAATTTCAATATATAACTTAACTCTTATAGAGAATCTTGTTCAAAATAAAGTAAAATTTATTTTATTTTCTATTGTATATATTGTTATATTAGAATGCACAATGTTTTACATGCATTAAATATATACAAGTAGAAAATCCTTAGAAAAAGTATAGAATTGATTATAGTTACTAATGTGCTTGTAAACACGAGTATTGGATCATATAAAATAAATACTTATCCTTAAATGTTCCTAATTAAGATGTATGAAGAATGAGATATCGATATATCCATTGAGACTAGTGCACGTAATGCTCTCTATATGATGTATGGTGAAGTACTCTTAACCGTTAGAGACACCAAGGGGTTACATATTTATGCCTTTCTAGAACAATCACATGATGACTTAAAGAGAGTCTTCTATAGGTTAAAAGTCAAACAGAAGATCTCATGAGATGATGTGCAATATTGAGAATACCGTAAACCTTAAATGTCTAATATATACTTTGATTATAGTCAATCACACAACAACGTGGATCGTGTTAAGGCCATGATTGGGTATAAGTTGAACCACTTGATGTGAAACACTATTCAAGAGAGAATTTGTCTCCTTCGAATAGAAGGTTAGTATCATCGTAATTGGCAGTCAACGTAAAGTCAAAATCTTTAGTCAAAGCAAAGTGCTTAATTGATAATTATTCTCGGATTGCACCATAGATTTTACCGTTGGACTTTGCAATTAATACAAATATTAATAGGATTTTGACCATTGACCAAGCTCTAGATATCTAAGTGATATATTGCTAACAAAGAGCAAATGTGCATAATATATCATTTCTTAAAGGTATCGTTTTAAAAGATAAGAAATTGGATTTCACCTACGTAATCTATAAGTAACTAAACTCGTTTCCACTGCCGTGCTTCCACAAAGTCCATGCGGTCTTTAATATTTAAATTGTTTAAATATTAATGTGGTTTGAGTTCACGCCTGGGAGTCACACAACCATAACTCTCAGTTTTTGATCGAAATTAATCTATTGAAATAATTTATTAACAAGAAAAGAGTCACAGGTCCCTGTTTTTGATGTTGTTATACAAAAAGTCCCTGTAGAAATGAATTTGTAAATTTGGTCCCTATTTTTCAAAAATAAAAAAACGCAAAGCGTCTTGCACTTTTCTAACAGAAAATGCAAGATAACTTGCACTTTTCTAATTTTGAAATATTTTTCGAAATTTTCTAAAATTTTGAAAAGCGCAAGTTAACTTGCACTTTCTATCTGGAAAGTGCAAGCTAGTTTGCGCTTTCTAATTTTGAAAAGCGTAAGGTAACTTGCGCTTTCTAATTTTGAATTTTTTTTGAAAATTTTGAAAAGCGCAAGTTCTTGCGCTTTCTATCAGGAAAACGCAGCTGGTTTGCGTTTTCTGATTTTGAAAATTTTGAAATTATAAAAAGCGCAAGCTAACTTGCGTTTTCTGATTAGAAAAAACAGGGACTAAATTTACATACTTATTTCTACAGGGACTTTTCTTGTAACACCATCAGAAATAGGGACCTTTCGTGCAAAGCCTTATGCTGATTAATTTATTATCATTTTAATTATTATTATATGATCTAAAATTAATTAATAAAACATACAATTTTCATAATTTATTTAATTATTTTTTGGGCCAGTATAATAACTTAAATATAATAACAATATACATTATTTTTTTAGTCGAAACTTTTGAAATTGTTTTGAAATAAGGCATACCAAATACATGTAGGCATGAATGAATTAATTAATTAAATGAGATAAGATCTCATTCATAATGGATCATACCTTGAAGGTGGATTTGCGTATGATATTTTACACAACCCATTAGTGAAGCTATAAGTATACCTATATGTCTTATTCTCTAGACACAGAATTCCATTCTCTTTTTATAAAAATAAATTACATCTTAATTATAGGCTTTTCAACTCTGGCATTGAGTTACAGATATGATCTCTTAACGAAACTGATGGTTTAAGGTATATTTCACTCATAGGAATATCGAGGAAGTTTTTCAAATTATTTTGAAAAAAATCGAATTTTAAATTAGCTTTTGAATAATTTGTTTCTAAATAAATTATTTTATAATTAAAAACAAGTAATAATAATTTATGCACTATCCATACACCAATGTGCAAGTTGAAAATATTTTCATATATATATATATATAACCATTTTGTTTATTATTTAAATATTAAAACTAATTTCAAAATTGATTTATTTTGTTTATTATGGCCAAGTGATTAAAGGTGTGCAAGCATATATAATGATAATTATATATATATAAGAAGGATCAATAGCCCCCTAAATTCAACCTTCAAACATAGCCCCTGGATTTCAGCCACTTGTTTCTAGTTAAATGATTGTATGGTGTGATAAGAGTGAGAAACAATTAGCATTTAAATAGAAATGAGTGGCTGAAATTAAGGGGCTACGTGGGGTTGAATTCCCGAGGCTTCTAATCCTTCCACACACACACACAAATATATATATATATATATATATAGGATAATTAAAATAAAAGAGTTACCTTTCACCTCTTAAATCAGTCGAACAAGTTGTTTGTTGGTTGTTTCCTCCTCCAACCTTTGTTCTCCTCCTTGGCTATAGGTTACAAAGCTGTCATCTTGGCTTTAGAAATGGTCAATGGAGGCAAAGAGCTGTATGGAAGAAGTGTAGAGAGAAAAGAACATGAGGCGCCTATTTATAGTCAAGGAGGTTTTGAAATTTTTTATTCTTTATCTCAAACCCTATATGACCATGCCTCTTTACTCCCTCCTTCATGTATGGTCGACCTCTCTTTGACGCATGCTTGCTCAAAATTTCCAGTTGGCTCATTTGGATAAATTAATTAACTATTTGTTCAAGCTCATTTTCCAGTTGAACCAATGTACAACTTTTATATATCATTCTGATTGATTTAAGCTTTAAAAAAGTAATTAAAATGTCAAAAATACTAATACAACATTTTTATTAATTTATTATTGATTTATAACATGTATAAATTAATTTTAACAGCGGTCGAATTTGGAAATAACTAACAACACAGGTGTATTGACTCTTTGGTGTAAATTCATTCCTCGTCAATATTTAAACTATTTAAATACTAAAGCTTGTATGGACTTTGTTAAAGTACAATATCACTTAGTAATGACATCAATTCAATGCTTACGGATCATTTAGGCAAAATTCAATTTCTAATCTATAATAATCACACCTAGTAACAACATTTTGTACATGTATTCTTTTGGTCATCAATGTAATACTTACATAACTTGAGTTCGGTCTAAAGTCAAAAACTCTTTTAACATCTGTATTTTATTGCGTAGACCGCTGTAAAGTCTAATGATTCAACCCACTAACATTTATCGATTAATCGATTTACTCTCGTTAGAGATTTTGACTTTAAATTAACTACCAATTACGGTGATACTAATATTTTACAATGAAGGGGACGAATCTCCTCGTGGGTACTATTTCATTTCAGGTAATTCAACGTATACCCAACTATGGTTGTAAAAAGGTTGTCATGCCAAGTATTTAACCTATATCAAAGTATAGTCTAGCTACTTAAGATCGATAGTACACTCAAGTCTGAAGACTACTATATGGCGTTACCATGAGATTTCTATTGTAACTCAGTTGTATTAACTTATAGAAGACTATCGTCGAGTCATTTTGTGATTGTTCCAAACAGCCAGAAGTACGTAAATCTTGGTGTCTCCAATGGTAGTAATTCACAGTTCATCGTATGGAGAGTATCACATACACTAGACTCAACAGACTTATCGATATCATTTTCTCGATACATCTTGAACAGTAACATTTAAAAAGTAAGTATTTATATATAAATCGATTCAATACACATGGTTACAAGCACATTCATAAGTGTAATTGATAAAATACTTCTTTAAAGGATTTTCTACTTATATGTTTGATGTATTTAATTCGTTATTTATATTTGTATATAACAACACATATAATTGAAAATAAAATCAAAAGCATACTTCACTTAGAACAAGATCATTTTATAATAGTTAAGTCAGCCCCTGGACACACTCTTAATTCTATCAGTATTATTTTATATGATGTGATCATAAATCCCAATAATCATGAATTACTCATATTATTCATCTCATGTATTCCTTAGGTTAGTATATTCACACCATATGTTGTTATTCATATTATGAATATGAATCTCCAATAAAATTGGTAAAATTCAAAATTAAGGTTAAACTATTTTAAAGTTAAAATATAGTTATAATAGATTTTAATAAACAAAGTATTAATACAAAAAATTAAAAAAGTCCCAATTTCGAAATATTAAACACTTCATTTGTCAAATATACACTAAATATGATTTAGTGCGGTTGAATTATTCATGATAAAAGGATTTGTTTTCCTCCTTTTGATTTCAAGAAAATTAAAAAATATAACATTCGAATGGTCAGCTTCTTCTAGAGGATCCTTATTGATCATCTTTCCACTCTCTGCATCATCGTTATGTTCTTCTTCATCCACTTGCACTAAGCACGCTACTTATTATTATTATTATTATTATTATTATTTTCATTTTATTTTTACATTACTTTTACATTTTTGCAGATTAAATCTTCTAGTACCATTCTTGTTCCAAGTGTATTACAACTATTCATTTTTTATTTTTTATTATTTTATCCGTTGAATTTATTATTTTTGCGGATTAAATCTTCTAGTACCATTCTTGTTTCTTTCTTTGCAATGCCTTTGAACTTTTGTTTTCAATGATACCCACAAGATGTGAAGATCTTTTAAAACACTCTCCACTCTATTTCATCTCCTCAAATAAGACACTCGGCTATGCTAATCATTCTAAGGCATATTCGTTAAGCTTCCGTTACTTCGGTTTTCTTTAATGTAAATTAATTGCATACCAAGGGAACGTTGGTGAATATTTTTTGGTCAGTTTGGGTTTCCGACGTGTCAAAAGTCCAAACTAGCTAATCAGAAAGAATGCACCATTTGGACTACACGTCCAACACAAATAAACATAATTATTAATACGATTTATTATAAATTATATATGTTTAAATCCATTAAAAAAAGATTTTTTTTATTTTCAGGTGATATTAAGATTTGTATATTTGTAAAAAAATATTTTGAATTTGTAAAAGAAGTTTAATTTTAGATCTTATCTTTAGAAGCGTTTTGAATTTGTAAAGCATGTTTAATATTAGATCTTATTTTTAAGCGATTAAGATTTGATAATATATAGAAGGACGTTTTTGATAGTTTGTGTTGATACCAAAATAGTGTGACACCAAAGCTATTACAACTATTATTAAAAGATTTATTTAACAATAATTAAAACGAATTAAAACAAATAAATATATAAATTCATACAAACAATTATTACATTTTCGTTGCAACAACATAAATACACATACCTTCTTCATTGAATTTTCTCCATCATAACTTGTAACAAACATGGAAAATGAAAAAAAAATCATAATAAAATGAATTTGCAATTTGTAATAAGTAATCACACTACAAGTGGATCATTTTTTAGCAAAATTTTCACAAATCATACGAAGGTTATCGATTCAAAACATATTTGTCAAGAAATACAAAGTAATACATTTGACGTAAAATTTACGTTGGTATTTGGACTAAAAATGAGTCGTTTTAAACTAAACATCACCTGATTTTGCAGTATTACCGTAGAATAGGATATCACTCTACAAATAATTAGAGTCGGTTTTATACATCAAAATTCATTCAAAAATGAGGGAAAAAAGTAAGGAAAAAAAGGTAGGATTTCTTTATCAAATCAAATTTCGTGAATAAGGAAAAGAAATTGACATCAATGGCAGTTCAATTTGATAACTCCAGTTCCATTCTTTTACAAGTTTCCAATGACTTCAACCATCAAATTCGCTAAACTTAGAAATATAACAAGTAAATAAGAAGACAAGGACCGAAAATCAAAAGGTAATGCAGGACTATGGTTGTGCTTATCTAAAACTGACAGTAATCTAACAATTCATTTCCTAAAATTTTACACGATTTGAACAAATGTACCAATTTGGCACACATTAGCATTCATTAAGGAAATTAGTCTCATTCCTAGTTACTTATCAAAAATATTATATGAGCATCGTGTACTCGTCAGTTTTAATTTAATAGGTTGTGTTTGGTTTTTATTACTTCGAAATTTGTAGCTTTAAGTCTAATACTCTAATCTTTTAACAGATACAAAATAAAAATATAATCGATCGATTTTCAGATGTAAAGCACAAGGAATAGAAGCAAGGTTTAAAACTTGAACCAAAGGACAAGCTAGAAAAGGATTGTTTGTCTACACTCACAAGCATGTTGGGAACAATTTTTTGTATTCTATCACAATATAATATAACCAAGTATTATAATTCAAGATATACATAAGACTTCCGTTTCCATCAGCAACACGAGTTTCCTTGATATTTTATACCAAATAATTAGCTGTATGTTTAATGAAATTTTAAACTAATTAGCTTCAAGTTTAATGAAAGCTTAATTATTTTATAGATGGAGACAGACGATTACTGACAGGAGATGATGGAGAAAAAGAATGAAATATTGTGACATGTGAAAATAAGACAAAAACCATGTGATTGTCTCAGGCATGAATATGATATCAATTTAGTAGAAGACTTCTTAAAATATTCAACTACTAGTATTATATCTTTATTTATTAACTACAGTAAGGCAACTGTAAAACAAACATGTACCAAATATGTAAGTTTGGTTCACGGTTCATGAACTAACTAAGCGCAAAAAAGAAGAAAATAATACAAAACAAACAAATTACCAAATATGCGAGTCTATGATGTTTCTAAGTAAAACTTTTATGTTTAAAATTGACAGGGAAAATTTAGAAGATTTCATCAAGAGTTGCACATATTAAACCATAACAAATAAATCACCTGTAAATGATTATCATCAAGAGTTGCACACATGAAACCAAAACAAATACACATATTGGTGCATATCAATAAACACAAGCTTATAGCGCAGACAGTCGTGAAATTTCTACAGCATTTTTCTTCAGTGGGAAGTTTACAGTGGCCATAAACTGAAACAAAGCCATGTAAATGCATCCAAATTACATACGTAACATAGCATAAAAGCAACATAAACATCATTACTAACATCTTCAACTAAATATTGCCAACTTTAGACTTGCAAATATCCCAAATGCAAACCCACACAAGATTTGTGTGTACATGGCAAACCAACAATTATACTAGCATATTCAATTATATGAACCATATTGCCTTCCATTATACAAGGCAATGCAATAAACTAACTTATAGATA
This sequence comes from Allium fistulosum, assembly GCA_030737815.1. Classification (NCBI taxonomy): domain Eukaryota; kingdom Viridiplantae; phylum Streptophyta; class Magnoliopsida; order Asparagales; family Amaryllidaceae; genus Allium; species Allium fistulosum. Next base: position 910,102,106 of record CM060903.1, read on the forward strand.
AAATCACTTCCAAGCAGAAACTGAAACAAGCTCACCTCTTTGCCAACACAAGAGCATCGAATCATGCTTCTTCTCCAATTGAAAACCGCTGACTTGCACCCTTTTCAACAAGCATTCAGCTTGAGTCTTTGTATAACTACTAAATTGAATTGGAGTTAATCCAATAGAACCAAATAAGCTCCTCCATGGCATTGTTTTTCCCATAGCTCTATATCGACCTAACATCACATTCTCAATCCTTGGTTGCACCAAATACTTTTCAATTTTGTTAACAACGTCGTGATTCAGACCAAAAGCATCTACTGAATCAAGTAATATAGTGCACGATTGAAATGCATGAAGAAAGTGGTGTGAAAATGGTAGCTCACTCCTATCACATCCATGATCAATCGAAACTACAACTTTAGGGTTCAGTTGTTTCACGAATCGAAGAATGAAATCCATAGATTGATGATTCAACCAAGTGCCAATTGGAAAGTTGACCGCAATCGCTTGATTGCTATTATTGGATGACATACCAAGAAATGCTAAAGGGTCAAAAGAGTCGAGACTAAGCACATTGAACTCAAATGGGATGTTCAAATCTTTCGCAAAATGAGAGAGGTTTTCACTGGTCAAATGTAGCTCAAGAGGGTGATGAGAAGCGTTTGAAGCAAAAGCGGTGATTTTAAGTGAAGGAATAGAATCACATTCACCTCTCTTACTTGATAATTCTTGCATGAATGAAGACCATTTAGCACCAACTTCTATGTCAAAATCAATAATATGAATGCTATTGTAACCATTGACCTCTTCGAGTATTGCTTGAATAGAAGTGAAGTTTGTGAATTGGACTATAGGAGAAATATCCGAAAAAGTTTTATATGCATTAAGCTTAAGAATAACATCCATTGGTGTTGATAATGCAGTAGTGAAAAGTGGAATATTATTAGAAAGTTGTAGAAGAGCTTCCTTAAAATAGAAAGCCGTTCTAAATATTGGTTTCCCTACCATAGGTAATGAAGGGAAAATTTGATTGAGCCGCGCCAATATCTCATTTGCGCATATGTTATTACTAGCTTCAATGAATTCCGCTGCTTTAAACAACTGATTCACTAGAATTTGCTGCTGATTTGCTAATTCATCTTTATTCTTAACATAACCATTTTGAAGTTGGTTTCTTTTAAGAAAAAGACTACCATTGGTATCACCGTAATTGCTATTGTTGCTAGCAGCCATACTAGAATCAACAAATTGCGCATTATGGGTTTCTAAAGGAGCATTGAATTGAGACAATGGAAGAAAAAAGGATGAATTTTGATTAGAAAACTCAAACCGATTTTGGTTCAAAACAACGTTATTCCAGTTTAAAACGGGATGTTGTTTTTCTACAATTGGTTCTTGGAAACCGATCAAGCTTAAGGGATCCATGCCACTAACGGGTTCCTTAACCAAAGAATCTACATACCCGAAACCTGAACTATGAAGAAAGTTGCTGTCATTGCCATTGCTAGGAAACATTGCTTCCCAATTGCATTTATCAGGTCCTGCATCGATGCCAACTGGCACATGGTTGAAGTCCGGCGCTCCAGCAGCAGAACCCGACGATGCGACGCCGCCTGCGGCGGCGCTTGCGCTTCCAAAAGAAAACGACAGCTCTGAGGATGAATTCTGAGTGCTTGGGCTTCCGATTATCCTATTTAAAACCGAAGTTGGTTCGGTATTAAACGGCTGTCTTAGCTTATCGTTGCTAAAATCACCGCAAAAGTTCGAGCCTTCTTCTTGAATAACCCCTTGCCTTTGGAAGGAACTCAAAAGCATCACTGTTCACGAATTTTTCTTTGGCTCCTCTTCAGTAAATAGAATTTTAAGGGTATTGTCGAGATTGAAGAGTGGAAAAGGAGAAAAGGCCTGAAAGGTTTGAACTTGGTTGAAAATTAGAAAAATAAGTGGAAGTTAAATGCATGAATTATTATCATGGCCGAACCTGTTTCAACCACCATAATAAACAAGTCTGCCGATTTGCACAGGCTAAATTTTTGAGATGCGAATTTTAGTTTGATGTGTCAATTTAACCCACGAAGATTCACGGGGAGAGGAAAAAAAAAAAAGGAATTACAGAAAAAAAAATAATGGGAACTTTTCTAAAATACCTTTAAGTTTCAAAATACACAACCTCATTTTTTTTATGTAAACATTTATACAAAAACACATTGTTTTTTATTTTAATTAAACATAATCTGCAAATATTTAGAATTTCTTGAATAGTAAACATTTGCAGGTTTGCAAAAATATTTTTAAAAAAATAAGAAAATATATTTTTTCCATAAAAACTAACGATTAAGTGTAGATTTAAATTTCAAAACTAATGGAACTTTTTTATCTGAAATACTTATAAAAGTGAAATTTAAACCATGTTTTGAAGGAAGTTTTCGTGTACCAAACTTGAAAATAATGGTCGGATTCAAATTCCCATAAAAGGAAAATTATTTTATGATGTCTTTGTTTTTTTTTTGAATAAGCCAATTTAAGAAAGTTATTTTACGAATCGATCTCTTTCTAAAATTAATTAAAAACATTAGGTCTATTTTGACCACCTCAACGGATGTTAATTAAAAACATAAGGTCTATTTTAACAAGCTCAATGTCACGCTAATAAAAAACCACATGTACACTTTCAAAGTACGTTTGCCAATTCATTTTGCAAGCGCGACGTTAGATTGTGCATGCTAGTATTTCTTGAAAATAGCCGGTGCATTCCAAAAATTCGCCAATTGTATATGTTCTTGTTCAAAAAAGCAATAACCACTTGTTTCCCTTTTTATTATTGTTATGGGTAGATTTGGACCGGTCTCGGAACAGATCCAAAGAAGTTGGAAAATATGCTTAAGGTCGGAAAACGCACCTTGGTCAAAATCAAGGTTCAATCTGAGCCACAAATTGAAAGTTATGGCCATCTTAAAATGATCATCTACCTAACTAATTTGGACCTCCTTAGACTCCTACTAGCTATGTCACCAAAATGGAACATTTAAAAGCACTGGAGAGTTCTACTTAACAATAAAAAGCTATTAGTCCAAGTTTCGCTCAATTTCGATTTAAGATGAAGAAGTTATGACATGAAGAAAATTGATTCTACGTCTATGAATCTGTTAGGTACTTAAAAAAATTATAACAGACAAAAATTACTAAACATAAATGACCAATCATAATATGTTGAATTGTAAAATAGCTCCACTAGGCCTGAATCTGTTTAGACCAAAACAAAAGTAGTTGGCCAAACAAATTTTGCTACTATAATTTAGCTAACAAAATTAGTTGAACATAATATGCTGAACAGAATTGGCTGCACAAAGTATTTTACACTTATAAATAACTTCAGCATCACTTGTATACAGACAGATTTTTTGGCACCTCGTATACTTTACCGATTAGATCCAAAGAGCACTTAGAGCACTATTAGATAGCACTATCGGTAGCAAGGGACCATCCTTAAACACCACTGCAGATCTAAACCGATTAGTTATACCGTCTGGTAATAACCACTAAAGATTGGATCGATACCTTTTAAGATCTTAAGCTAAAGTCGTGCCAATCTAGTGAATTAACTATTTGCAATTATTGTAACCGATCCAAAGAATTTAGTGAGCGTTGTAGCAATTGTAAATCAAATAACCAAAATAAAAGATATAAAGTGGATGTAGGTCAATAATTGCCAAACCATTATAAAAAATTTGTGTATTGTTTATGTTTTCTGCATCTTATTTCAAGCTTTCTAGTATATCTTCCTGTGACTTGTGATCTGAATTAGAGTAAGAACTTAATATGTTTTATAAATAGAAATCTCACCTTCTAGAAAATAGCTGTAACAACCCATACTTTTGTAAATATTTTGATTAAATTTTTATTTTGAAAACTTTGATTTTTAAATCATTTAAAATTGAATTTTTGGAATTTTCCAATGTAATTTTGGATTTTGTTTGTAATTTATTTTCCAAATATAATAAAATAATGATTTTCTAAATTTTTTATATTTTGGTCAACTTTAGTCAAACTTTGACTTACAGTTGAAATTTTTAAATTTGAAATTTTAATTTCAAATCTTTTTCTTTGAAGCAGAATATAATTCTAATATTTGTCCTGCTTTTCGTTTCGTCAAATTCTGTTTTGTACTTTTTAAATTTGATAACATACAGCGTTTTATATGCAATTATTTTCTGTATTTTTATTTTCTATTTCCTATGTTCATTTCTATACTTGTATTTTCTATTTTTATTTTATTTTATTTCGATTTGCACTTTGATTATTTAATTGGATTTTTATTTGGAATAGAGGGTTGGAAAATTCAAAGGACTTCGGTTTCTCTTACTTTAACTTGTGCCTTTTCCTTTTCCCTTGCCTTTTCATTTGCCTAGCTCTTTAACATCTCATAGCCGTGCATTACTTCCTATAGCCGTGCTTCTCATTTTCTAATTCACGTACAAAAATTCACTTCTCCTCCTCATTTCAATTCTAGAAAATAATACAACAAATCATGGCTTCCTTCTCTTCTTTCATCTTCCATTTTTCTTTTGTTTTTCTCTTTTGTTTGCCTCAAGTAGCTCGGCTCCACCATGATCTAGCCCTTGCCGACCACTCTACCACCACAACATCACCTCCTCCTCACCACAAAATCAAAGCCGTGGCCACCAAGTTGCAATACATCACCAAAACATGATCAACCCTAGCCTAGATCACCACTTATACATCCACTTCACTTCCTTTGCTCGGCCAAAACAATACAACTCCATGCCTTGCTTTGCCATGATATACACCTCCTTATGTCGTGCCTTTTGTTGACCTCAAGCCCATGGCCGAGCCATAGAATCATAGGGCCGAACCCAAATTTTGCCTTGTGATGGACCTTTTGCCTTCCTCCCCTTGTAACTTCCACCTCTCCATATTCCTTTGCCATAGTCGTGCACTAAACCCATCATGGCCGAGCCTAGCTTACCCTTTTGCATCATGGCCGAGCACACCATGATGATGGCTGAGCCTATTAGTGATGTAGCCAAGCCATTGATTGATTAAAGCAAAGGTTATGTCACTTTGATTCATCCTTTTCCATTGTTTTAATCCATATTCTTTTGTATTGCATCATATGCTTATAGATGTTTGGTATTTGTTTGTACACAAGATTTGGATCTTGACTCTTCATCCATTCAAAAATATAGTTCGTGCTTTGTCGTGCATTTCGGAGTTGGGTTGTGTATCTCTAATCTATCAATTCTAGCTTTAAAAGGTGAGTTATCACTCTCGACATTCGTACTTATATAATTGCGAAACAATGACATGTGAATTGTAGAAATTAATATGCTATGTTCATATATGCCTGTGATATGATTATAAGATGTTATATACTGCTTATATATTTGTTACATCACCTGATATGATATTATATGCTCTACTGTTATTTTATTTCTGTATCTCACACTACAAGTTCCCTTTCACTATGGGTTGAAATGATACATATCCGAACGGACTTTAGAATAAGGAAAAATAATTATGAGCTGAAATGATAGGCTCAAATGATTTTTATTGTATTTTATTTGACTTGGGATTGCGGGTTTGAAATGATAGAACCCGGATTTTTCTTTTTAAATTACGGATTGAAATGATACATATTCGTATCACTTGACCTAGGTTAGAAAATATTATACAGACCCATGGTTATATATTTAATAATATTTTCTTAAAAGTTTTTAAGTATTTTTAAGTTTTAAGATATATGAAAATTTTACTTAAAATTTGATTCAATAATTTTAAATATATGGAAGTTTTATAAGTCAATAAGTGGTTTGATTTTAAATTATAAAGTTATATTGGTTTTCTATAAGTTGGAATCTTTATATATCAATAATTGGTTTTAAATTGCTATTTAAAGATCTTTATTGATGATAACTAACTTAATAATTAAATTTGATTTAATGTGGAATTTTAAATCTAACCTAGTGATGGTAATAGATTTATTTTATGAAATAGATATGTTTTGTAAAATAAATAATTATGATTTAAATAGTAAAAATGTATCTTAAATTATGACTTAACTTTATAATGGAAAATTTGGTTTTAATTGAAATAGTGAAGTTTGACTTATTAAAAGAATATTTTGTTTATGAAATGGGTATTTCAAATAAAGTGTTAAGTATTTGTTAAAATAAAAAGTTAAGTAAATAGTGCACTTTTGACTTAATAAATGAATTATAGTAAATTTGGATATTTTAATTATAAAAGTTATTTTATGTAAACTATAAGTAAATGATATCCAAATGAATATTTTTGAAATGTAAGATATGGTTTTATAAGTTAAAAATGGTTAAAATTGAAATTTTAATGTTTCTGAAATGTTATAATAAAATCTGAAATTTTATTGGTAGCATTTACTAAATGCTGTGGTTAAAGATAGTATTTGCTAAATGCTATCAATTCTGAAATATAACTAAGTTCTGAAATAAGTAAACACCTATTACAGCACTTTATAAGTGTTGCTGTTTTTGAATTTGAACTAGTTCTGAAAATAACTAAATAACTACTACAGTACTTTATAAGTGCTGCTGTTTTTGAAACTGAACTGTTTTGCAACACTAATATATCTACAGCACTTTATAAGTGCTGCTGTTTCTGAAATTGAACCGTTTTGAAATTCTAATACCTACTGTATCACTTTATAAGTGCTGCTGTTTTGAATTTGACAATGTTTTTGAAATGTTAATATATTTACCGTAACACTTTATAAGTGCTGTTGTGGCTGAAATTTCAATGAACTTTGGAAATGAATATTATTTTGGAAGATTTTGACATTGAATTTAAATGGTTTAAATGAATATGTTTTGAGGTAAAATATAAACCATTTTTGAAATTTATTAGTTAATACAATGTTTCGAAATTGGTATAATTGAACGAATGAACTTAAAAATGCTATAACTTTGGTAATGAATATTATTTTTAAGGGTGTTATGATTTTTCTAAATATTATGATTTCCAAATGATAACATTTTAAATTGATATGGTTTCAAAGTATTATGGTTTCAAAGTGTTTGGTTGTAAAGGTGTTATAACTTTGAAAGTACTATGATTTTGGAAATGAATTTATTTGAAATAGTATTTGATTAAGAATTTTCTTTGAATATATTGATTTGCAATTGAAGATTTAAGAATATGACTTTATAAAGTGGTTTTGGTTTAAGATGATTTAAAAGGAATATTTCAAGTTTAAATAAATTGAAGAAAATATTCAATGATTGGAAATCTGGGTTTATTCAAAAAATATTTTGGTCTTGAAGTATAAACTAGTTTTGAAATGGATATGATATTTTGGTTTTGAAGTATAAACTAGTTTTGAAATGGATATGATATTTGGTTTTGAAGTATAAATTATTTCGAAATAAATATCCATGGGTTAAAATAATGATTGGTTGGCAAAGAGACCGGGATCGGATATGGGCATACTCTCTGTCGATACCGAAAACCACTTTGACAACCGTGTACGCGGTGGAGATTCCAGAATGAAGTAGGATGGTGGCGACGATCCTATTGAGGTATATACGTGGACCCGACTCCCGTGAGTTGGCATAAGGTGGCTAAAACAGGAGCGATCTCGGGCCAATGAGGTATCACCTCTGATCAGACACATTTCTTCGATACTATTCTATTACTTTGTGATTGATTTGGTGGCCACCCTTCGATTTTTGATTTGGGAGTGTGTTCCGAGGTGGGCGGTAGTGGCTATTATGCGTTACCACCAGCCCGTGTGCGTAATTGGTATATCTACCCTGGCATTGCCTCATTGTGCCGTGTCACCTACCATAGCGAGCTTTACTACGAGTTTGGTTTTGTGCCGTAGTCTGTAGAGTATTTAGTGTAGCCTCCCGATCTGGAGGTACGCTGATACTGGACAGACTACTGGGACTATTTATGTGTTAAGGGGAATATTGGGTCACTCCTTAACGCTATTTAAAAGTAAGTTTATTTTACTATTAGACACTATTATAATAGCGTATATTACTACATAGTAGATAGTTTAACGGATCCTTAAAGGATGGGCGATCCCAAGCATCCTTTAAGTTACTTGTACCTTTATATTACAGTTCACTTGAGTTAGTTTACATTGTATAAGTATGTATGTCCTGACTCGAATGTTTTGTGTTTTGCTTTACGCTCGGGTCAGACTGAGTGATACAGCATTCGAGACTCACCTTTGGAGCTGGAGTTCCGCTTGGATCCTTCTATTGATTTTACTTTCAGTTATCCAGTTGATTCCAGTGATGTATTCAGATCTTGTAATTGACTATTGTATTGAGACATCTTTGTATTCGTCAATTCTATTGTTGTTGGGCGTGTTCTCACCCAGAAGACCTCGAGACCAAGAAGCTTGATTCATCCATCCAGGCTTGCCTAAACTCATTCGGCATTCTCGTTCTCCAGGGCCCATTCGGTAGGAACTCATTCGGTATCCATGCCTCATAGAAACCCATTCGGCAGTCTCAAGAAGCCACTACCAGACCAACCTCTCCTAGCTCCTACCGGACCAACCTCTCCTAGCTCCTACCGGACCAAGCCACTACCGGACCAACCTCTCCTAGCTCCTACCGGACCAAGCTCCTATCGGACCAAACTCCTACCGGACCAACCTCTCCTAGCTCCTACCGGACCAAGCTCCTACCGGACCAAGCTCCTACCAGACCAAGTTCCTTCCACCGAACCAAGTACCACCGGACCAGCTCCACCAGGCCAGATTGCGTCAGCCCAGGCCCACCAACTGGTATATACCTCCAAGACCCCTACCCCCAGCCTCACTCTATAAATAGAGGGGCAGGGGTACAACAATGGGGGACAAGTTTGAGAGCTCAAGCATGGAAGGAACTTTAAAATAACTTTCTTTTACTTGTATCAAAGCTTTGTACTTGTAATCAAAACAAGGGAAGAGAAATAACATATAAAGTGGACGTAGGCACATTCTGGCTGAACCACTATAAATTTGCGTGTCTTTTTTACAGTTTAGCCCCTGCTTTTCATATATTTGCATAAATCACTCAAATCGCTAAGAACAACATAAGATCTACTAAATCATACAACTTTGAGGTGTTTGTCCATTTTTTGTGCAAACATTTTTAGTGCTTTCATTGAGAGCGGAGAAGCTCGAAGCTTCAGCTTCATCCACTTAACAGCTTTCCTAACAGCATCGTTCGCTACTTGGAAAACATGCCTCCCAAACAGAGAAAAGATGTTAACAAAGGAAAAAAAATCGCATCCAGCAGTCTTCCGGATCCAGCTGTCACGAATCAAGTAAATTGTCCTCCTCCAGCAACAATAACAAATGAAGGACAGACTAACCCAACCACTCCTGCCACAGAACAGCCTGCAGCGATTACTAGGGCAGATTTGGACAGAGTTGTGGTTGAAGTAACTAACCGTTTCACGTCCCAACAGGAAGCCTTGGTAGACCATCTCATGTCGCGCTTAAGGGACGCCGAAGAGTCCAACCGCAACACTGAATCATGGGGCGAGTCCTAGTCTGGAGGATCTCAGAGACAACAAAGATCTTCCTTCTTCGAAGGAGCTAACGGCAGAAGTAGCCATGGTAGGAGCCGAGACCGAGCACAGCCCGAAGTTAGGCCGGAGGAAACGTTTGGTACCGAACCCAACGGGGGAGGTACCGGACGGAGGTCAACTGTGGCTGAGCCTGTCATACTGCCTAACCACGGAAATGCCAGCGAACGGGGCCGAGCTAGAGTCCAGCCCGAAGTTGGACCCGAGGAAGTGCTTAGATCAGAACCCGGCAGGGGGAGATCAAGGCAAGGGCCAACTGTAGCTGACCCTAGCATGCTCCCAGAAGATCAAAGGCAGCCACTGGAAAATATGAGGAATGATAGACGATACCATCCCTACAGATCATCTGGACGGAATCAATCCCACAGAACAGAACCAGACTTATTTCTATCTGCTCCAAATTCTGATGAAAGGATGGCACGCTTATTCAGAGAGTGTGTCCAACGGGAACAAAGGGATCGAGGTATAGGCGCTAGGGTGACCAGCCCTTTCGCCCGCAATATCGAAATTGCTATCACCCCCCGAGAATGGAAGATGCCAACAATGGAACCCTACAAAGGAACCTCCGACCCCGTTGTACACTTACAGAGGTACACGCAACATATGCTCATGAGTGGGGCGACAGAGGGAGTACTGTGCAAATGCTTTCCGCTCTTCTTAGCAGATCTTGCTACCTCCTGGTTCTGTCACCTACCCCAGGGATCCATCAGCTCGTGGGAAATGTTGAAAGAAAAATTTATCAATCGGTTCCGCATTCATGTGGAGCAACCTAAGGACGCTTATTCCTTATCCAGCGTCAAACAGAAACCTGGAGAAAAGCTGCAGCAATACCTAACCAGATTCAACGCCGCAGCGGCCGCAGTCCAAGACTCCGATGAGAAGCTTATCCTAATGGCCCTCTGTAGTGGTGTGCATCCAGACACTAAATTTGCTAGAAGGTTGACTAAAGAAAAACCAGCTACTTTACCCGATTTCTTCCATGAAGCCGGGAAATACATGAGGCTTGAGGATGCTGCCATGGAGGGGCAGTCAGGACAGCAGAACAAGGCAACTCACAGCAACGCCCCTGCGCTGGCAAGAGACATTCGAAGAAATGATTCCAGAGACAATGCTGGGGGCAAGAAGGGAGAAAAGCGCCTATATCGGCCAGGACCGAGATTCGACACTTACACTCCTTTGAACGAGACCGTTGAAAATATCTTCCTTGCCACCCAAGGCGAAGTTAGATACAAACCCCCACCATACAAGAAGGAATCAGATAACGCGCAGAAGTCTGGAAAGTTCTGCCGCTTCCACGAATCGCACGGGCACGATACCAATGAATGCCATCATCTCCGGGATCTGATTGAGGAACACATCAGAAGGAAGAAACTGGAATGTTATGTAAAAAGTCAGGACAGGACTCCAGCTCCCGCCAATGAAAACCCGAGGCTGCCCTCACCGGGGTCCGACAGAGGAAACCGCAACGCTAGCAGCTCTAGTCAAGAGAAGATAGTGGTCCATACCATCTCAGGAGGGCCGCACATCGTAGACAGAAGCTGGAAAGAGATGGAAAGATATGGGAAGTCGCTTAGGGACAATAAAGACTGTGTCAATTCGGTTATAGAAGAGCGCCATCCGAAGCGGAAAGAAAGTGATGACATCACATTCGGTAAGCGTGACCTAGAAGGAAGGCAGTACCCTCACATGGATCCCATGGTTATCTCTGCCCGACTCGGTCCCGTCGAAGTTTACCGAATCCTGGTAGACATTGGAAGCTCAGTAAACATCCTGTTCAAACACGCATTCGACAAAATGAAGCTATCAATGAAGGATGTATCTCCCTGCGATAAACCACTACACGGTTTCACTGGAGATGCGAAAATGCCCCTCGGGCAACTGGACCTCTTTGTTGAGATTGGAAGCCATCCCCGCTCCGTTGTACGGAAACAGACGTTTGTGCTAATAGAAAACCATTCGGCCTACAACGCCTTCTTAGGAAGACCAGCCTTGTCTGACTTCCAAATTGTCCTAGCCCCATGGTGCCTGAAAATGAAATTTCCAACAGACAATGGAGTAGGGGAAATGGAAGGAGACCAGGATATTGCACGAGACTGCTATGTAACTGAACTTCGCAACAACCACAGGAAGGATAAAGGGAAAGGTGTAGAGATTGCCCTCTGCACAAAAAGCCTTGAAGCATAGCAACTAAAGAAAGCCCCTCCTCTTCGATACACCAGCGACCCTTTCAATGAATTAGACCCTAGGGACAAAGAGGAGGAGGCCACCGCCGAGCCTGCAGAGGCTATGGAGTTTATATCTGTAGACAAGCACGACTCAAGTAGACTACTGAAAATTGGGTCCCAACTAAAAGCTAAATTGAAGGAACAACTCATCGATTTTCTCCGCCACAACTTGGATGTATTCGCATGGTCACACGCTGACATGACTGGAATCTCCCCCGACATAGCCTGCCACGTATTATACATTGATCCTACCAAGGCGCCTGTAAAACAAAAAAAGAGAAGTATGGGGGCAGAGCGATCAGCAGCCCTCGATGAAGAAGTAAAGAATCTACTCGCCAATGACTTCATACGAGAAGCTGTTTACCCGGAATGGATCGCCAACCCGGTACTAGTAAAGAAGGCTAATGGGAAGTGGTGGACCTGCATTGACTTCTCCAACCTAAACGACGCCTGCCCAAAGGATTGCTTCCCACTTCCCAGAATCGACCAACTTGTAGACAGCACAGCCGGGCACGAGCTCCTATCTTTTATGGACGCATACTCAGGATATAACCAAATTCCTATGCATGCTCCCGACCAAGACCACACTAGTTTCATCACCGACCGGGGTTTGTACTGCTATAAGGTAATGCCTTTCGGACTTAAAAATGCAAGAGCCACCTACCAGCGCCTTGTCAACAAGATGTTTGCGGGGCTAATAGGACAAACTATGGAAGTATATGTGGATGACATACTGGTGAAATCACGGAAAGCCAAAGATCACGTAAGCCACCTAGGCGAAATGTTCCAGGTACTTCGACAGTATGGAATGAAGTTGAATCCACTAAAGTGCTCCTTTGGAGTATCATCGGGGAAATTCTTAGGGTTCATCGTCCATGCCCGAGGGATTGAAGCAAACCCTGAACAAGTCCGAGCGCTAAGGGATATCAAGATACCTTCCACCCGAAAGGAAATGCAAAGCCTAAATGGAAAAGTGGCCGCCCTAAGCCGTTCATCTCCAAGGCAACGGACAAGTGCGTCCCCTTTTTCGAAGCTCTAAAGAAAGATAAAGGAAAGTTCGAATGGACGGACGAATGCTTAACCGCTTTCCTTAACCTAATCGAACACCTCCAGAAACCACCGGTACTCTCGACTCCAAGCGAAGGCGAAGAATTATACCTATACCTTGCTGTGTCATCTCACGCTCTAAGCACTGCCTTAGTAAGGGAAGACAACCGCACGCAACGACCAGTTTACTTCGTCAGCAAAAGGTTTACTGGGGCAGAAGTCAGATATCCTAAACTTGAGAAGTTAGCATACTATTTACTAATCACATCACGGAAATTGCGTCACTACTTCCAGTCCCATTCCATCAAAGTTCTGACCGATCAACCGCTGAGGCAGGTACTCCATCGTCCCGACACTTCTGGGCGATTACTTAAATGGTGCATTGAACTGAGTCAGTATGATATCACCTATCACCCTCGCACCGCCATCAAGGGACAGGCCATGGCTGATTTCATTGCAGAGTTCACTACCAACGAAGATCAGGAGCAATTGGAAATAACAGAAGATATCAAGTGGAATCTCTTTGTGGATGGTGCATCAAACGAACAAGGCTCGGGGGCAGGTGTGGTAATAACCACTCCCAGGGGAAACAAACTGCACTATGCTATAAGATTGGAGTTCGCCGCCACCAATAACGACGCAGAATATGAAGCAGTGATAGCCGGACTAGAAATTGCCATAGAAATCGGAGCCAATTCTTTGTGTCTTCATAGCGATTCTCAACTTATTGTTAATCAAATACTAGGAGAATTCCAAGCTCGAGAGGAACGACTCATAGCATATCTAAAGAAGACCAAGTTGCTTCTCAGCCGATTGGACCACTACTTAGTCAAACACATCCCTCGGGAAGAGAACCAAGAGGCCGACGAATTGGCAAAGCAAGCAAGTATGAGATACATCGCCATCTTCGGGGCAGTAACCATCTCAAAGCAAACGGCCCCAAGTTTTGAGCAAGTGAATCTGATAGCTGCAACCGAAGAAGCAACTTGGATGACTCCCATCCGAGACTACCTACAAAATGGCACACTACCCAACGGGCGTAACGAAGTCAAGAAAATCTTGAGGAAAGCGTCCCGCTACACAATACAAGAAGACATCCTCTATCGGCGCGGGTTCTCTAACCCATTATTAAGGTGTGTCGCCAGAAGGGAAGCCAAGGAAATCTTATCCAACATTCACCAAGGAAGCTGCGGAGATCACACCGGAGGGCAAACGTTAGCAAAAAAGATACTCCGATACAGATATTTCTGGCCCACCTTAAGCAAGGACGCCTTAGATTTCGTCAAGAAGTGTGACAGATGCCAAAAATTTGCTAAGATTCCTCGGCTACCAACAACCGAGATTACTCAGATGACCAGCCCTTGGCCCTTCGCAATATGGGGAATTGACTTAATCGGCGAGCTACCAATGGGCCGAGGCGGGGCCAAATATGCTATAGTGGCAGTTGATTATTTCACCAAATGGGTGGAAGCGGAACCTCTGAATAAAGTATCTTCAGCAAAAGTTATTAACTTCTTAATCAAAAATGTTCTATGCAGGTACGGAGTCCCACTCAAAATCATATCAGACAATGGACTTCAGTTTGACAGCGAGGAATTCGCCAACTGGTGCCAAGAACACGGAATTCATAAAAGCTTCTCATCCGTAGCATATCCCCAGGCAAACGGACAAGTCGAAGCAGTCAACAAAATTCTGAAAACTCTGATCAAAAAGAAGCTTGAAAAGTCAAAGGGCGCTTGGGTGGATGAACTCCCTACGGCACTATGGGCCTACCGCACATCTTTCAGAACATCAACTGGGCACACTCCTTTCTCTTTGGCATACGGATCAGAGGCTATGCTCCCAGTTGAAACCATTGTGCCTTCCCACCATAGGATCCACTATAACCCAGAAGAGAATGAAGAACTCCTCCACATGTCTTTGGATCTAGTTGAGGAGAGAAGGAATGATGCAGCCCTTAAAGCAGCAGCCCACAAGCAGAAAGTGGCAGCACAATAAAACTCCAAAGTCAAGCATCGTACCTTACAAGAAGGGGATCTTGTCCTCAAGCGAATCTTCCCTCGCCCCGGAGCACTAGACCCAATCTGTGATGGACCATATGTAATTCATAGAGATCTCCACAACGGAGCCTATATTTTGTCAACAGTGGACGAAGAGGTGTTCCAGAGGGCATGGAACATCCAACACCTCCGTCGATACTTTCTTAACTTGTATTGCCCCTATGAAGTGAATTAACAAAGAGAATCAGTGGACGTAGGCCTTTTCATGCCGAACCACTTTAAAAAACTTTGTCTCTTTTTTAACTTGTTCCTTTATATCTTGGCTACTTGTTAACTTTATCCTTTTATGCTGAACAAAATCCTATGCGTATAGCATTTCCACTCAAAGCACTCCACGGCGCAACTTCGCCTGGGCAAAACCTAACAGGTACTATGCGAATCTATGCCCTCGCCAATGAGACACTTTTGCTCCAGCATCCCTCTGCTGTGGGTTAACTCATTGCTCGCGACGGCCCTTAAAGCCAACTGTAATGAGCCGATTATAAGCCACCGAGAAGGCCGATTATAGCCGAGGCAGCTCATTACGGCGTTAGGCTCGCCGGCAACTGTGAACCGACTATAAGCCCCAACATAAGGTGTGGCCAGCCAGGGGCAGTTCACAGTTGACGATCGGCACCCACGCTAGCCGGCCACAGTAAATCGAATAATACCCACGATTACGGGCCATAATGGCCCGGGTAGTTACTGTGTGCGATCTCGGCTCCGATGTGTTTTAGGTGCGGCTGTGGTAAAAAAGAATTTACTCCCCGCGGAGGCGTAAGATGGGTGACAAATGTCTCCAAGACCCACAGCTAGGGAAAGTGACTACAAAACCCGTTTGCCACGAACTTAAGCACATCGAAGGCCTTCCGTGATTGGAAGTTTTACTATTTCACATATTTCAATTTTACTTAAAAAGCTTTCCTCCTATCCTCTATAACAATCCATAAAGTACAGGATACAGAGTAGGAGATACTCACCAATGGAGGCAGGGATTCACAATCGGATGGCAGGGCATTCAACTGCTTTCCATGCTCAGTCATACAAGATATTCGAAACTGCCATCTACAAACAGAACATGAAAGGCGGTATTTTCTTCCTTTATGTACAAATACATGACTATAATTTGTTCACACCACACACTAACATTGCAAGTCATGAAATTATGTCTTAAACCAGAACCCGACATCAAACACAATTTAATTACAAGAATATACATAGCTATATTTCTCATACGACATGCCAAAATAACAGCAAACATTCAAAAGACGACAAAATCAGCTTAAGTTAAAGAATTACACGTCAAAAATAAGACTATTTATTACAAGTGGCAAAATATTACAACCTAAAGGCTACTTTACTATTTTTCGACTAACATATACAACCCTGTCAAATCCACAAAAAGAGTTTTTCCAGGTATAATCAAGGGGCCGGCTGCAGTGGAGCTTTATCCTTGTCCTGTTGACCCCCTGTCCAGTCAAAGAAAGGATTCATTAGCAATAAGCAACCAAGTTGATGGAGAAACTAAAAAGGGAGACTTACCAGCGCCTGCTTCCTGACTATCCTGATCGTCATCCTCTACCTGCACGCCTACCTCCTCAGCGGCAAGCAACCGCATACCTTCCTTCACTGCCACCTTCTCCTCCTTGGCAAACTGAGCAGTGACCGCATCCATGCTGAAGACCACGCCACCATCTTTATCCGCATCGGCCTTAGCCTCCTCCAAAGCCCGAAGATAGATCTTAGCCATGACCCTAGGATAATCATCCATCCAGGATAGGTTGCCCTGCTTCCAAGTTCGGAAGTACATGTCCTGAAGCATTTCATCCATCATCCCCTCATTCTCCTCAAACTCCCTCATCCGGGCCTCGGAAGCCGACAACCTTCCAACAGCAGCTTCTCTCTCCAAACGGTATCTCGAGCAGTCAGCCTGAAGGGATTTCCGCATCGCCTCCATCTCCTCCTTCAGCCTAACCTGAACAAGCTCTGCGGCTTCAAGCTTCCCCGACAGCTCCTCTACCTGCTCAAGATCCGCCCTCCGAACCTCATCCACTGTCGAGATGGCCATATTTATCTGCTCCTTGCAGGCAGCCTCCATCTTCCGCAGTTCCGCCTTACTAGCCTCCTCCATAGCCTTCCTCAACCGCACGGAGGCAGCCTCATGCTGAGAAATCTGAATGGCCTGATCAGCGAGCTGTTTGGCCTGGTCCGAAACCATCAATCTTAGTCGGATGTTGGCACTCCCAATCTCCTCTCCAGCCTTAACCAGCCGGGCATGATGCCCCATCAGCTTCCTAGTCTCCTCCGCCACCCGATCAATATTAGCCTTGGCCTCGTCTCCCATGGTAACTATCCGAGTGGTAAGTAGATCAAGATCTAAGGACTTAGCTTCATCAAGCACCTGTACCATGGGATTGCGGGGAAGAAGGTGCTCACCAGTAACCTCGTCAAAGGTAATGTCGTGGGAACTTGGATCCAGATCAGGATGACACGCAAATGGATAATGAGCCAAGTCAGGACGGTCGATATGAGTAACGGAAGGGTTTCCGGACGGGTGCGGAGAGGGTGCAAACTCGCTGTCCTCCTCCGTGATATCATGAAGAGGCTGAGCCGGGAGCTGAGGACCGGGCGAAGGTTCGGATAAAGGATGACTCCTCTTTCTCTGCTGAATACCCTCTTCGATAACCCCGAGAAGAGGACGGTAGCCGACTACATCTCCGGAGCGGTGGGTCGAAGGCTTCGGCTTGACAGAAGTTTTGGAAAGCTTATATTGCTCAAGCCTGTGCCGAAGGTCTGAGGCCTTAGATGTCTTGCCTGCTCCTGATATGAAGAACAAGTGTCACAAGCTTACATCACTATATGATTCGAGAAACACGGTAAATTACAAGTTAAAAGAAGAAAGAAAGCACGTCTGTTATACAAACCCTGGGGAGAAGTAGGATACTGCAATGAGTCCTGGATTTCATTCCAGGACGGGAGCGGATCATAAAATATTCCTAAGTCCCTATCATTAATGAAGCATGCAGGAGTCAAGAGTTCACCTTGAGTCGTCGGAGCCACCTTGGCTGGAATGGTCTGAGAAGACTCGCTTGCACCGGTCCCGGCCTTGTCCGCTTTCCCGGTTTTCTCTACCAAAGCCGGATCTTCGTCCAGCTCCTCGAAAGCCTGGTGGAACGCATCATCCGTCCACTCCTGAATCTCGCCCGCTTGCCCAGGAAGCAAGGCCCCGATGCCATCGCCACCTTTATCACCTTCCCGACCATCTCCACCCTCACCTCTTTCCTCCTCTATGTCTTCCTCCTCCTGGGTAAGTGGACAATTGCTGGGGGAGGGACCGTCCGACTTCTTGAGTTTCTTACCTCCGACGGTTGGAGGTTTTGTGAAAGGTTTCCTCTTGCTACTCTCTACCGCAACACCTCCCTTAGTCTGAGCAGCCGCCCTCTCCTCCGTCGTTTTCCTCAGCTTGACTACTGACTGCTGTGGAAGGATTAAGTTATACTCCAGAAGGGTCGCATTTCTGATCAGGAAGGCAGATGATCTATATTTCCCGAGAATAGCTTCTATCTCAGCCGCCGTCTGAACCAGGCGGTCAGTCTCCACAATCGCAAAGCCACCTGTCGCTAGCAAAAATGAGAAAGTATGAGAAGAAGCATCGCAATCGGAATGGAAATTATAAGTAAAAGCATCAACTTACATCCAGAAGTAAAGCGCCGAATTGAAACGGAGTCGTCCCTGACAAAGAACCACTCCTTCTTGAACATGCTGAATTTGGAATACAGGTCCAAGACCGGCTTGAAAGTTACAGCCGACTCCAAGCTGATGTATGGGGACCCCTTCTTATAGCCCCTCAGATTGTACAAGTACCGGATCTCCCGGTTAGAAGGAGCACGACCATACTTCCTCCGGAAGATGACGAAGAGGCTTACCAGTATAGCATAGGAGTTGGGTTGAAGCTGGAATGGGGCCACCTTTAGATATGTGAGGAAGCTAGCTACCCAAGCATTAAGAGGCGGAATGGCACCACACATGCAGTGGTATCTGCTGTAGGCAAAGTACCCTTCGGGAGGATCATATGGCATAACTTCTCTCCCTGGCAACAGCATGCGCGCTCTATCGATCCCGAAAGAACGGGAGATGACATCAAGCTGCTCCTCCTTGAGGGAGCTGGGAAAGCAATCAGGCGGGGAGTTCAGAAGCTCCTGAGGGCCGTACCCGTCCACTAAAGATCTTGGGGTAGATCCGTGACGTTCCGGTCCTAGCTGAGCAGGGGGCACTGTGGAAGATTCTCCTTCGCCCTGAGACCTCTTTTTATCTGACCGAGTTTCTGCTTTACGAGACATTATCTGCAAACACAAAGAAGAACGTCGTTAGACTAAAGGAAGTAAAAAAGCGAGTGTGTGAAATATGAAATTTCACTCATAAAATCAAAATGCTCAAACTCCCGTTGTCATTCGGTAAACTGAATGTAAAAATTTCATTCGGCATTCTCGTCCGGAAATCACATTCGGCATTCTGGTTCTCCAAAGCCCATTCGGCAGTTACGTCTCAAGGAACTCGTTCGGCATTCCCAACTCCATCCGGTTATACAGGTATACGACTCCCTTCGGTAAACCATTCGTCCAACATAGAAAGGATCTCACCTGATTCAGTGAAAGTAGGGGATTTGATTCGGCTACCACGTTTGATTCGGCTACCACGTTTGATCCGGCTACCACGTTTTGATTCGGCGAAAGTAAGAATTTGATCCGGCAAGGACAAGTGTTTAGTTCGGCAGGTAGGAAATAGCAAAGGCGTACGGTCCCTACTTATAGACAAAAGGACACGACCGGACCATCTGGTTCGGCATCCAAGGACCAAATGAAAATGTCAAACAAAGCACGCCATATTCGAGAATATGCCCCACTTTGGGGGGCAAATGTTGGGCGTGTTATCACCCAGAAGACCTCGAGACCAAGAAGCTTGATTCATCCATCCAGGCTTGCCTAAACTCATTCGGCATTCTCGTTCTCCAGGGCCCATTCGGCAGGAACTCATTCGGTATCCATGCTTCATAGAAACCCATTCGACAGTCTCAAGAAGCCACTACCAGACCAACCTCTCCTAGCTCCTACCGGACCAACCTCTCCTAGCTCCTACCGGACCAAGCCACTACCGGACCAACCTCTCCTAGCTCCTACCGGACCAAGCTCCTACCGGACCAACCTCTCCTAGCTCCTACCGGACCAAGCTCCTACCAGACCAAGTTCCTTCCACCGAACCAAGTACCACCGGACCAGCTCCACCAGGCCAGATTGCGTCAGCCCAGGCCCACCAGCTGGTATATACCTCCAAGACCCCTACCCCCAGCCTCACTCTATAAATAGAGGGGCAGGGGTACAACAATGGGGGACAAGTTTGAGAGCTCAAGCACGGAAGGAACTTTAAAACAACTTTCTTTTACTTGTATCAAAGCTTTGTACTTGTAATCAAAACAAGGGAAGAGAAATAACATATAAAGTGGACGTAGGCACAATCTGGCTGAACCACTATAAATTTGCGTGTCTTTTTTACAGTTTAGCCCCTGCTTTTCATATATTTGCATAAATCACTCAAATCGCTAAGAACAACATAAGATCTACTAAATCATACAACTTTGAGGTGTTTGTCCATTTTTTGTGCAAACAATTGTATCTTGTTTAACTCTGTTATATATATAGTAGCTTCATGAACTACTATTTCTTTGCTTCCGCTGCATTGTTATGTTACTCTATGTTTGTGATCTGTGATTTATTTACTGTATATTCCGAGTTTTGCCAAATTTTATTTACAAGCTATTGTTTTGAATTATTCAAGTCTGACATGTGTGGATTTATTGTCGATTTGAATGGTCCAAAATAGTGGGTCGTTACATTTGGTATCAGAGCTTTGGCTCTAGGCAAAACTTAGCATATATGGTAAATTTATTTACAGAATCACTTTCGTTCGAGCTTGAATCTCTCCCTTTTGATTCGATTTCTTTTGAATTTTTGGAACGTTCCCTGCGGTTCCAAATCCATTCTTGTCTCTCCCTATTTGTCTTCTTTTGATTCTGGAGTATCCCATAACTCCACTTCGAATGATCTTTATAATAAATTGGCGGTCTCGCCGATCTTTGAATAATTGTAAAGGGGTGAAATCCTTTACAAGAAGCATTGATTCACCGAAGATTTCTGCATCCTCGGTTTATAATGCTATCTATCTCTTGTTATCCCGAATTCTATCTCTTGAGATCGGATGTAGGTTTGTCCCAGAACTCTACATCGATCTTATTCTAGAAGTCATGGTCAACCCGGTTAAGGTTGCCGGTGATTTATATAAGCTTATTCATTCCCTTATTCTGTCATCTTGTCTTTTATTTCCAACTTATCTTCAAATCATTCTTGAAGTGTATTTGTAAACTAATATTTAAAATGTTTTAATATATATGGTGTTGTTTGAGTTGTTGATGTTGATTTGGGTTTCCGGTCGATTCGTCTGATCAACGCTATCGATAGGATCTCCAAAACACTTGAACATAGCAAACTGACACCATATTGTTTTCAAACTTGGTAAATGGGATAAATTTTGTATGATTATATTTTATATATGTATAATTTTCTGAATTTTGATAGTTAATTGAGTTGGATGTTAAGAAATAATATTTGACTCTGTATATAGCTTGAAAACCATTGGCTTTTGTTTCATATATAAATAATTGAACTATAAAATATGGTTATAAATTAATTTGGAAATTTAAATGAATTTAAAATCAAGAATTTGAGAATTTAATTTCTGATGATTTCGAACTTTGGTTTTAAAGTTTTAAAGGGTATATTATTTGAAATATTTCCGAATAGAAATTGTTTCTAAATTTTTTTTAAGTTTTAAATCAGTGTTATTCTCTTTGTCGCTGGAAAATAATTTCGGTGATGACTGCAGCATCATCGACATTCATTTTCGAGTTTCGAAGTGAAGAGACCATACTGTAGCTTTGCTACAGTTTTGCTTTGAAGAATTAAATTGATTTGGATTTCTAAAAATTGACTTGATTTATAATATATATATTGATATATGGTTTAAAAAAATTTGATTTGATATATATATTGTATATGTATTTATTTATCTCTAGAATAGTTTGAAGTTAACCGGAAATTTAATTCTTAAATGTTATCTTAAAGGATGATTTCAATTATAAAATGAAGCCAAAATTTTGAATAAATATTTAAGCTTGAATAATTGAATTGGGAAATTTTATTTGTATAATATTCTATTACATTCCAATATAACTTACCTAAATTAATAAGAAGTTGAATATGTAATTGGATAATATACAATATAAAAGGATTTTATAAATAGAATTTGAGTGGTTATAATAAATGTTATACACTTAAATTTTAGTATAAAAGATTAATAGAGGTAAATAGAATAAAAGGTTAATTGAATAATGTACTATCTAAAATGGTGTTAAAGGAATTTATAAATAAATTGGAGCAGTTATAAAAAGTGTAAATAAACTTAATAATATGATTAGATATATTAGGTGAATAAATTTAATAATAAATTTTGGAATAAAGAAGAATGAAATTTAGTGAATAAATTATGAGTATAATAAATGATTTTCAAATTCATGACTTTGGAAAATTGTTAATTTAAGATAATTGTACGATGATGTAATGAGATTAAAAATAGTTAAGATTTATTTAACTTAAGTGAAATCAAATGGATGAAATTAATTATTAATGTAAGTTGAAATTTTCATGGTTTTAAATTTATTATCTTATTCTGTTTTCCAATCTATTTTCTTTCTGGTTGTTTCCATTCTCCTACCTTCTAAGTGGGAAATCAAATTTCGAATTGGTCAGCCCATGGAGCTACTGTTTTCTCTCAGCTTGATCTTGCCATTGATTTTCACCAGCTCAGTGTTGCTGAGGAAAGTATCCCCGAGACTGCTTTTCGTACTGAGAATGGTTTATATGAATGATTAGTTATGCTTTTTGGTTTAACTAATGTCCCTGCTTCCTTTGTTGATTTGATGAATCGTGTTTCCGTGTTGTGCTTATCAAGTTTATTGTAGTCTTTGTTGATGATATCCTTGTCTTCTCCAAGTCAAGGAAAGAACATGAGTCGCACTTGAAATCTGTTCTGGAGACTCTTAGGAATCATCAGTTGAAGGCTAAAATTTTTGAAATACCATTTCTAGAAGGATGAAGTCCGATTTCTCGGGCATATTGTTTCTAGTAAAGGAATTTATATTGATCTAGTTAAGATCGCTGCGATCAATGTATGACTTTCTTCTCATCTTTCTTTGTGATTTCATACCATAACTCTATCATTTCGGTTGTCCTTATTTTTCACTATCTTGTTAGATAATGAAGGGTATTGCTTATACCAGTCTATTTTGGAAACTTTTCAAGAATCTTTGGTACTCATCTGAATCTGAGCACTGCTTACCATCCATAGACCGACGGTCGAACGGAAAGAGTGAATCAGATTCTAGAGGATCTTCTTCGTGCTTGTGTTCTTGATTATGGAAGATCTTGGGATGAACATCTCCATCTGGTTGAATTTACCTATAACAACAGTTATCAGGTATAAGTTCAATCTTCTTTTCGTCTTGGCTTAATCCTATCTCATTTTATCTTGTTTTCCCTGTCTCGTTCCTTTTCGAGGACGAAAAGTTTTGAGTGGGGGAGACTGTAACAACCCATAATTTTGTAAATATTTTTATTAAAATTTTATTTTGAAAACTTTGATTTTTAAATCATTTAAAATTGAATTTTTGGAATTTTCCAATGTAATTTTGGATTTTGTTTGTAATTTATTTTCCAAATATAATAAAATAATGATTTTCTGAAAATTTTATATTTCGATCAACTTTGGTCAAACTTTGACTTACAGTTGAAATTTTTATATTTGAAATTTTAATTTCAAATCTTTTTCTTTGAAGCAGAATATAATTCTAATATTTGTCCTGCTTTTCGTTTCGTCAAATTCTGTTTTGTACTTTTTAAATTTGATAATATACAGCGTATTATATGCAATTATTTTCTGTATTTTTATTTTCTATTTCCTATGTTCATTTCTATACTTGTATTTTCTATTTTTATTTTAATTTATTTTGATTTGCACTTTGATTATTTAATTGGATTTTTATTTGGAATACAGGGTTGGAAAATTCAAAGGACTTTGGTTTCTCTTACTTTAACTTGTGCCTTTTCCTTTTCCCTTGCCTTTTCATTTGCCTAGCTCTTTAACATCTCATAGCCATGCATTACTTCCTATAGCCGTGCTTCTCATTTTCTAGTTCACGTACAAAAATTCACTTCCCCTCCACATTTCAATTCTAGAAAATAATACAACAAATCATGGCTTCCTTCTCTTCTTTCTTCTTCCATTTTGCTTTTGTTTTTCTCTTTTGTTTGCCTCAAGTAGCTCGGCTCCACCATGATCTAGCCCTTGTCGACCACTCTACCACCACAACATCACCTCCTCCTTACCACAAAATCAAAGCCGTGGCCACCAAGTTGCAATACATCACCAAAACATGATCAACCCTAGCCTAGATCACCACTTATGCATCCACTTCACTTCCTTTGATCGGCCAAAACAATACAACTCCATGCCTTGCTTTTCCATGATATAAACCTCCTTATGCCGTGCCTTTTGTTGACCTCAAGCCCATGGCCGAGCCATAGAATCATAGGGCCGAACCCAAATTTTGCCTTGTAATGGACCTTTTGCCTTCCTCCCCTTGTAACTTCCACCTCTCCATATTCCTTTGCCATAGCCGTGCACTAAACCCATCATGGCTGAGCCTAGCTTACCCTTTTGCATCATGGCCGAGCACACCATGATGATGGCTGAGCCTATTAGTGATGTAGCCAAGCCATTGATTGATTAAAGCAAAGGTTATGTCACTTTGATTCATCCTTTTCCATTGTTTTAATCCATATTCTTTTGTATTGCATCATATGCTTATAGATGTTTGGTATTTGTTTGTACACAAGATTTGGATCTTGACTCTTCATCCATTCAAAAATCTAGTTCGTGCTTTGTCGTGCATTTCGTAGTTGGGTTGTGTATCTCTAATCTATCAATTCTAGCTTTAAAAGGTGAGTTATCACTCTCGACATTCGTACTTATATAATTGTGAAACAATGACATGTGAATTGTAGAAATTAATATGCTATGTTCATATATGCCTGTGATATGATTATATGATGTTATATACTGCTTATATATTTGTTACATCACCTAATATGATATTATATGTTCCACTGTTATTTTACTTCTGTATCTCACACTACAAGTTCCCTTTCACTATGGGTTGAAATGATACATACCCGAATGGACTTTAGAATAAGTAAAAATAATTATGAGCTGAAATGATAGGCTCAAGTGATTTTTATTGTATTTTATTTGACTTGGGATTGCGGGTTTGAAATGATAGAATCCGGATTTTTCTTTTTAAATTACGGATTGAAATGATACATATCTGTATCACTTAACCTAGGTTAGGAAATATTATACAGACCTATGGTTATATATTTAATAATATTTTCTTAAAAGTTTTTAAGTATTTTTAAGTTTTAAGATATATGAAAATTTTACTTAAAATTTGATTCAATGATTTTAAATATATGGAATTTTTATAAGTCAATAAGTGGTTTGATTTTAAATTATAAAGTTATATTGGTTTTCTATAAGTTGGAATCTTTATATATCAATAATTGGTTTTAAATTGCTATTTAAAGATCTTTATTGATGATAAATAACTTAATAATTAAATTTGATTTAATGTGGAATTTTAAATCTAACCTAGTGATGGTAATAGATTTATTTTATGAAATAGATATGTTTTGTAAAATAAATAATTATGATTTAAATAGTAAAAATGTATCTTAAATTATGACTTAACTTTATAATGGAAAATTTGGTTTTAATTGAAATAGTGAAGTTTGACTTATTAATAGAATATATTTTTTATGAAATGGGTATTTCAAATAAAGTGTTAAGTATTTGTGAAAATAAAAGTTAAGTAAATAGTGCACTTTTGACTTAATAAATGAATTATAGTAAATTTGGATATTTTAATTATAAAAGTTATTTTATGTAAACTATAAGTAAAATGATATCCAAATGAATATTTTTGAAATGTAAGATATGGTTTTATAAGTTAAAAATAGTTAAAATTGAAATTTTAATGTTTCTGAAATGTTATAATAAAATCTGAAATTTTATTGGTAGCATTTACTAAATGCTGTGGTTAAAGATAGTATTTGCTAAATGCTATCAATTCTGAAATATAACTAAGTTCTGAAATAAGTAAACACCTATTACAGCACTTTATAAGTGCTGCTGTTTTTGAATTTGAACTAGTTCTGAAAATAACTAAATAACTACTACAGTACTTTATAAGTGCTGCTGTTTTTGAAACTGAACTGTTTTGCAACACTAATATATCTACAGCACTTTATAAGTGCTGCTGTTTCTGAAATTGAACCGTTTTGAAATTCTAATACCTACTGTAGCACTTTATAAGTGCTGCTGTTTTGAATTTGACAATGTTTTTGAAATGTTAATATATTTACCGTAACACTTTATAAGTGCTGTTGTGGCTGAAATTTCAATGAACTTTGGAAATGAATATTATTTTGGAAGATTTTGACATTGAATTTAAATGGTTTAAATGAATATGTTTTGAGGTGAAATATAAATCATTTTTGAAATTTATAAGTTAATACAACGTTTCGAAATTGGTATAATTGAACGAATGAAATTAAAAATGCTATAACTTTGGTAATGAATATTATTTTTAAGGGTGTTATGATTTTTCTAAATATTATGATTTCCAAATGATAACATTTTAAATTGATATGGTTTCAAAGTATTATGGTTTCAAAGTGTTTGGTTGCAAAGGTGTTATAACTTTGAAAGTACTATGATTTTGGAAATGAATTTATTTGAAATAGTATTTAATTAAGAATTTTCTTTGAATATATTGATTTTCAATTGAAGATTTAAGAATATGACTTTATAAAGTGGTTTTGGGTTTAAGATGATTTAAAAGTAATATTTCAAGTTTAAATAAATTAAAGGAAATATTCAATGATTGGAAATCTGGGTTTATTCAAATGATATTTTGGTCTTGAAGTATAAACTAGTTTTGAAATGGATATGATATTTTGGTTTTGAAGTATAAACTAGTTTTGAAATGGATATGATATTTGGTTTTGAAGTATAAATTATTTCGAAATAAATATCCATGGGTTAAAATAACGATTGGTTGGCAAAGAGACCGGGATCGGATATGGGCATATTCTCCGTCGACACCGAAAACCACTTTGACAACCGTGTACGCGGTGGAGATTCCAGAATGAAGTAGGATGGTGGCGACGATCCTATTGAGGTATATACGTGGACCCGACTCCCATGAGTTGGCATAAGGTGGCTAAAACAGGAGCGATCTCGGGCCAATGAGGTAGCACCTCTGATCGGACACATTTCTTCGATACTATTCTATTACTTTGTGATTGATTTGGTAGCCACCCTTCGATTTTTGATTTGGGAGTGTGTTCCGAGGTGGGCGGTAGTGGCTTCTATGCGTTACCACCAACCCGTGTGCATAATTGGTATATCTACCCTGGCATTGCCTCATTGTGCCGTGTCACCTACCATAGCGAGCTTTACTACGAGTTTGGTTTTGTGCCGTAGCCTGTGGAGTATTTAGGGTAGCCTCCCGATCTGGAGGTACGCTGATACTGGACAGACTACTGGGACTATTTATGTGTTAAGGAGAATATTGGGTCACTCCTTAACGCTATTTAAAAGTAAGTTTATTTTACTATTAGACACTATTATAATAGCGTATATTACTACATAGTAGATAGTTTAACGGATCCTTAAAGGATGGGCGATCCCAAGCATCCTTTAAGTTACTTGTACCTTTATATTACAGTTCACTTGAGTTGGTTTACATTGTACAAGTAGGGGTGTAAATCGGTCGGACCGGACCGGATGGAGGTGTGTTCAGTTTCTGTCCTAAATGAAATCGGACCGGACACGGACCGGACGAGATTTATGATCGGACAAATTTTGTTGTCCTAATTCATGTCCTAAATAAAATCGGACGGACACGGACGGACGTTTTTCGATCACGGACTCGGACGGACACGGACGAACATTGCTATTTACTTCATATTTTATATTTTTAATATAGTTTCTACCAATTATATTATTTTTATCAGTATATATACTGAAGAATAAGCATTTTAATGATCTTTACTTAATCACCCAACCAAACAGTTGTCATAAATATTTTGAAGAACATAATGGATATACCGACTTATAAGAAATTCGAACGAATTCAGACGAATTCGAACGAACATCGGTCGAACAAGGTTTTTTTCGTACAAATTTTGCTGTCCTAATTCATGTCCTAAATGAAAATCGAACGGACTCGGACGGACGTATTTCAGCCACGGACGCGAACGGACATCGGACAGTCGAACAAAATTTACAGCCCTATGTATAAGTATGTATGTCCTGACTCGAGTGTTTTGTGTTTTGCTTTACGCTCGGGTCAGACTGAGTGATAAAGCATTCGAGACTCACCTTTGGAGCTGGAGTTCCGCTTGGATCCTTCTATTGATTCTACTTTCAATTATCCAGTTGATTCCAGTGATGTATTCAGATCTTGTAATTGACTATTGTATTGAGACATCTTTGTATTCGTCAATTCTGTTGTATCTTGTTTAACTCTGTTATATATATAGTAGCTTCATGAACTACCATTTCTTTGCTTCCGCTGCATTGTTATGGTACTCTGTGTTTGTGATCTGTGATTTAGTTACTGTATATTCTGAGTTTTGCCAAATTTTATTTACAATCTATTGTTTTGAATTATTCAAGTCCGACATGTGTGGATTTATTGTCGATTTGAATGGTTCAAAATAGTGGGTCATTACAATAGCACAAGAATGGATCTTAGTATCCTAGGCTCTACCAGATCTTTGTTCTTGGATGTTTGGTCATTTTTTGACACAAACATTTATTGTATCTTTTCCTAAATTATTCCTTTTTAAACCTAATTTCTCTAGCAAAAACAAGTTCCTTGTATTAAAAATACTCATAACTAATATACTTTTAGAACTAGTAGAAAAATGCATTTTCTCTTTATTAGATTGGAAGGTAAGTTCTACAAACCCTAGTTTTTAAGTTATTCCATAAGTAACTATTAGATAGTTCGATTTGATGTTTACCATTTTTCTTATGGTGATATTTGTTATGATTTTAGAGTGATAAAAATAAATAAAATGAAATAACATTTACACTATTTTTTATTATAGTTGTGAATTATTAGTAGATGAATAAATGAATGCAAAATATATTCGAGGTGTGCATAAACTCGTAAGAGTGTGAAAAGGTTGCAACTTCAACGGATTGAAAGAATTGATTTACAAACCTAAAAAATAAAATAATGTTAAATGAAGATGTTGAAATTATATTTCAACTCTATAAAAAACGTTTGAACTTTATAGGGAAAAAAGAAGAGTATTTATTTAATGAAGAGTCTTTGGCACCTCCAGCAAATAGTATTTGCACTAAAGTGTATACAAGAATGTTGGAGATGGTTAACCCTTCTTGTGACGACCCGACTTTCCACTCCCAGAAAATCGTATCGACAGTAAGAAAGAAAGGGGTGAGAAGTAGAGAAAAGAAGAGAAAGAAAACAAACACAAATACTCACAGCGGAAACGAACAAAATATATTATATCACATAAATATTACATAGTATCATATACATCATCTATCAGAGTTACACAGATTACACATCACATACTAGACAGTTATAAACATCTGTCTAGTTATTACAACTCAATACAAAACAAAGATCTAAACAAGATCAACACAGCGGAAACTACTATCTATCTACAACGCCGAAGCCTCCTGCTCCATTGCTCCTCCACAATTCGTCAAGGCTAACCTGAATCCCTTGGCTACTCGTAAAAATTTGAGTACCCAAGAGTTTATAAAACAGAAATAAACAACTTGGGTCAGACATGGGTCTGGTGTGAGTAACAGGTTAAACTTGTTTAACTTCAAAACCTTTTGAAAGAAAAGGTATAACGTAAGACTCCCCACAAATAAACATGGGTAAGTTTTTACCTTACGCTAACCAAAACATTTGATAGAAAATTCGATTGTATTATAATAGGGTCTAGGGTTTTCAAGTAAAATACAGAAATAGCTGAAATGCTTACATCTCACATTCCAACATAGTTGGGCACAACTAATACGTACGGCACTTATTGGAGTTTGGATTCCATACAATGGCAGGGCTACCGGGGTACCGCCCGTCACAGTACGTGGCCTAGATCACCGTACCGAGGATCACTCCAATCCCCTGCAACACAAGGCTGGAACATCCCTTACTGGATAATTCCCGCACAAGATACCTCACGGTTGGGATCAGCAACCGCACCACTAAGTCGAAAATAGAAAGGGACATCTAGACAGAGGTAATCTTGTCCTACTTGGGTGCTACCCACTAACCTTGCTGCACCTCCCCTGTTTTAGCCATTCCCGGTTTGTGAGGCTTGAGGTCACGATTACCTTTAAATAGAACACATCTATCTTAGAATGCTCATCGTCCACCTGACGATGTTCTGAAAGCATTCAATCCATACAAGTTCGTTCCGGGTTCGAACGAAACCGAAGGCATTATTTCGTTACACTCGTTTTGGAATCACCCTCTGAGTTAACGACAATAACCCTTGCACTTTGAATCTTCATCTTCACTTGATTCACGACCTATCGTAAATTTGGATCGATGTGGTATTCGGGTCTCCAGACCTGGAAATCCGGTATACGGAAACCCGATCCCGGTCTCATCGAAATCCAAAGACGTATCTTTTAAGGCCAAGTTGTTTTAAAGGTTAAAACAATTTAATTTATTATCTTTATTCACAAAGAAAGATAATTCACAACAGATAATCAACATTATCAGATAATCCATACAATTCAACTAACATCCATATCATACAGCATATATCTCATCAGAGATATCAATCAATGCCAAGTATTCAATACTAACACCCATTCATAAGTAATGATTTATATCATCTCTAATTAATTTAAATTGAATTAAATTAATTACTTCATTTTATAAATCCTTCTTACTTAACCATTAATTAATTACAATTTAATTAATTAATTATCTTCTAATATTTCATTTCAATTAATCATCTTTGATTAATTATCTTTTAATTACATCCAAGTAATTTATCCTCAATTAATTTCTCAAATTAATTATCCTTAACCACTTATAGTAATTAACCTTTAATTACTTCATTAATTAATTAACTAAAATTAATTAACTTAATCAACTATAATTAATTACATTAATCCTTAATTAATTACATTGATTAATTACTTCATTTATTAATTATTGCTTAATTAATAAATCTTAATAACATCATTAACTATATTAATTAATGATCCTTAATTACAACTTAATTATTAATTACTTAATTAAATTAATTACCTTAAGTAATTAACCTTTAATTAAACAACATTTATTAATCACCTTGATTAATCTTCAATCACTAATTAACTACCCTTAATTACTTTCATTAACTAAATTAATTACCCTTAATTAATTTCTTAATTAATCTCTTGATTAATTATTCAAAGTAATTAACTCAAATTACTCTATTAATAAAATCATTTATTCAACTAATTACTTCCAATAATTATCATATTATTTACTTCCCTAAATAATCTTATTTTAATAATTACATTAAGTAATTATTATCAAATCATCTCTTGATTATCCTAAATTAATTAAACTTAATTAATTAATTTAACAAATTAAATTAACTTCAATTAATTACAATAAGTAATTAATTCTTAATTACTTCCAATAAGTAATTACATTTTAAACAAATTCTATAATTGATTATCTTTAAATTAATTAATCTAATTAACTATTAAATTAATCCTATTAATTAATTATTTAATAATCCATAGTTAATGACTTCATTAACTATTATTTAATTACTTTCCTTAAGTAATTAACTTATATTAATTTTTATTAATTCTAAATTAATAAATCTTAATAATCAATTAATTAATCTCTAATTACTTAATTAATTAAGTGTTAACCATAACTTAATTAATATTTAATTACACTATTAATTAATTCTTAATCATTAATTAATACTCTAATTTATAATCCTCAATTATAAATTAATCATCCCTAATTAATTAATCTTAATCATAAATAAATTAGTTTAAACCTTTAATTACCTATTTAATTAATCCAAATGATTAATTAATCAACTTAAATTAATTATCTATTAAATCTCCTAATAAATTAAATAAACACAAGTCTTTAATTAATTTAAGATAAACTTTATTTTTTATTGATAAACAAGTTATCATTTACAATTTATATTTGAAACATCCATTTCAAATCTACTTTTAAATTTCATTTTAAATTCTGTATTTAAAATGAATTCCAATTTATTTTTAACTAAGTTTTTAAAACCAATTTAAAAACTTTTACTTATTAAAAATTCTTATCTCTTATAAAAGAAATTTAAGAAGAGTTTAAACCAAATTCCTTTTTATTTTTAAACATTTAATTAAATCTAACTACCATTTAAAACCTATTTAAAACATATAAATTTATAACTTATTTATTTCATACCTTTAAGATTCAAAACTAACTTGAATCTATATAGTTAAACTTGATTTAAATTCTAGTTTAAAATTTTCTTTACAATTTAAACCCAGATTAAAGTTTTAAAAACTAGACAGTTATATAACCTGTCAATCCAAAAGTACTCGAGTCCAACC
Source organism: Allium fistulosum (assembly GCA_030737815.1). NCBI lineage: Eukaryota > Viridiplantae > Streptophyta > Magnoliopsida > Asparagales > Amaryllidaceae > Allium > Allium fistulosum. Next base: position 910,134,843 of record CM060903.1, read on the forward strand.
TAATCTGCTTCGAGTCGCAACCCTATCTTACCCGAGACACTCACGAGCAAAACCAAGGAAAACCCGAGTAGCCTCACTGACACTTGAGTCCAACATTCCAGCTCCAAATACTTCGAGACAATCCCTCAAACACACGAGTAATCTCCCGGGCCAAACAGCAATATTCTCGAGTTCGCTTCTTCCATCCTCAAAGAAACTGCTACCAGTACAACACTCAAGCGTGCACGTGCACAGCCAAGATCAACGCCTCCGGCCATCACCGCATCGACGAGCAAGTCGAACATCACCTCCAGCTTCGATCCCATCCATCAGTTCCCCTCCGATCCCTCTCGAATTCGAATTCGACTAAATCAAAACCTGGCAACACTGACTCGCGACCAACCAACCACCTGTCATCGCCTCGTCTTCGCAAAGCCGTCCACCAGAACTCCTCCAACTCCGGTCATCGCTTCAACTACCTCAAAGCTTCAATTTCCCAAAATATCTCAAAGCTCGATCCATCAACGAAGACAGACGAAACAAATTCATGCCTTACTTAAAACTAGGTTTAAAAATTTCAAACCCAAATCATTTTTGCCTTACTACCTTAAAAATCCTCCTGACAATTTTCCTATCATCCATGATCATTCCACTACCATTACTAAAGATTTCGAACTTCCAATTTCACTGAGATGATCAAAATCACCAGAACTTCATTTCTAACATAAACCAGAACTGCTCTTATTAAACTAAACTAAAAACTATGATATTCATGCTAAAAATCATATTATCATCTATGTTTTCAATTTATACATTTGAATTTATAAATTACAGAGTTCAAATTTTCACTTTATAAAACATGTCTCTGTTGTTTTTGTTTACAGAGGCACTCAGACTAAATTTTGACTTAATTAACCTTTTAAATCTTTAGTTTACTATGGAACAACTAATTTTATTTAAACCTTAGATCCACATTTAAAACTAGATCATGAGATATGATTTATATCAAAAACAGTAGCCTGGAATTCAAGATAACAGGGTCACACTGATATTCATGCACACAATACATTCACATATACAAACAAGAAGCATTTCACAATACACATATATATATACAGAACTATCTACAAACATTCATATGAAATCAGTTTATAGACTAGGACTTAACATGAAATCATTAATTTTGATCAATATCTGAAACTGGCATTTGATAACAGGCAAGAACATACCAAAATCAACATGCATTCAAAACCAAGCAAAATACAGAGAATTGCATCATTTATTTACTGTAAACAGGATTATCAGATGAAGAGATCAAGCAACTTATTTAGGTTATTTTTAAATAAAATTGTTACTCACCATTAAAATGGAGACAGAGCCTTATTCTTTTGAAATAGTTTTTGAAACTGTTTTGCTTAAGACTGGAATGCCTTATTGATTTAAAAACTGGAGTTGCTAGAGCTTTAGATTGCTTTAAATCTACATGCATGTTGGCTTCCAGGTTGAAAAATGACTGCAAGCAGTTTGAATTGTTTTTCAGAGTTGAAAAGAATGCAGCAGTTGCTCTGATTTGATTCCAGATTTGAGAAAATGAAGGCTGCAGGCTGATTCTTTGATTTGGAAAAATGGTTTACAGAGATTTGATGTTAATAATCTCTGGTTTGAGGAATTTGAAAATCAGGTTTTTGATTTTAGATTAGAGGAAAGATTATTGATTTCTCTTGGCTTTTGAAAAAATGAGAAGATTAGAAAGAATGGGAAGATGAAGAAATGCAATGTTAATATACATGTATATTTATGATTTATAAAATAAAAGAAAATGAAAATAAATAAGGACACTTGTCCTATACATTTGTTTATTAAATTACACATGTTATAATGAAGCTTTAGATAATGACACTTGTCTTTTAAGTAGTTACTCATATTTATTTATTTAAAATTATTTAAAAAGCCTTTTTCTTATTTATAAAATACTTATCTATATATATATATATTACTTTTTAAAGAGAAACAAAAGCTAATTATATTTATAAATAAAAGTTTATACAAATATTTTAAAATCCAAAACAATTTAAATATATATTCTTTTGAATTTCAAAACTTTAAATTCAAATTCAATTAAATTAAATCCTAAGATTCAATTTAAAAGTTAAGTTATATATATTTACATACACTATTTATTCCATTTAAAAATAACAATTCCTTTTAGCATTAAAATTCATACATATTAAAAATAATACATTATACTTGTTATTTGAAAATAACATATTTTATAATTTAAACAAGAGATTATATTATCAAGAAATATTTAAAAGAAATAAAACAAACCAATTTTGTAAATCTTATTTATTTAAACTTAAGTTAAAAATATCTTAAACCAATTAAATATTTTCTTAAAGTATTTTAAAACTATAAAATTACTTATTTAAATATCTTTGAAAAGTCCAGATTAAATTAAATATAAATTTCCAATTTACCAAAGCTTCTATTTACAACATATACAAATAAATATATATATTCAAATAGAAAATATCTTATTAACTTTTAAAAGATAAAATCATCAATTAATACTAATTTAATCAGATTATTAAATTAAATTCAAATCTTATTATCAAAGATTATCCATATCAATTTAATTATTCAATAGATTATTAAATTGATATTGTTAAAATTTCCGGGATATTACATTCCTCCCCCCTTAAAATAATTTCGTCCCCGAAATTTAAACAAAGGTAATTTAATAATCTTATTAAAGATTTTAATTTAAAACACAAGCATATACTATCATCCATATGCTAACAACCATAGCAACCAAATCATCCAATCAAAAAAAAAATTTAATTATCTAGACTAAATTCTAGATAAAATTCCTCGAGTTTCCCCAAGTATATATATATACCGGGATACTCGCTCTACAAACAATCTAAACTACTAAGCTATAGATCTCCTACTCATCTAGATCTACAGAACTAAACAGAATATCAGACTACAGACGAGTCTGACTCAACTACCAAACTTCCCAAACTGCAGATTCTAAAACCAGAGATAGATCAAATACGTACTCCCTCAGAGATACGTAAAACACAATGAATTCCAGTTATCCAAACTGACAATTCAATTCAGAAGACCAAATACTTATCCAAATCAGAACACAGACGAGATCCAAACACAACTCTACTTCACGACATCAGTAGATTCCAAACTTACTTCTCCCATCCAGAGATACACTCCAAACTGCTTTCGCTGCTCAACTCCGATATGAGGTAGAACACAAGCACAGACTGGACAACTCATTTCTAGAAATAAGGTTCACTGATCCATAAAAGAAAACTCAGATACTCCATCAACTTGAGTTGCTTCACCAACTCCATCTCTAGGAAACATCCTTCCACTAGACTGAACCACCGGTATCACTCCTGGAATCCAAGTCGATAAGAAAACTCAACCTTCAGATGCGGACAACTCCTGACTTCTCTGAAGACATCCAGAAAAACTCTGACAACCCAAGAGAACACTCACACAATCGCAAGTCACTTTTGCGATCAACCCATCCTAATCCCAAACAGACTGTTCTCTCTTTACCAATCAGAACAGCTTACACTTATTTATCCAATTTATCGAAGAAATGGATCCACTCTGCTGCTTCCGAACTTCACTTCCAGAAAAACTGCTCATCCAGAAAACTTCCTGCCATCACAGAATACTCCGAGCTGCACTGCTGATACTGATGCTCCTATCCAAAGCTCTTCGAGAAACTCGGACTCCAAACCAAACAGAAACACCATGCTGAACTCAGCCACAATACCAAAACATTCACACTTCCTTAATCTTTTTCCAAAGAAAACATCTTCGGGAACATCCATCGTCACTGTATCTCATCATACAGCTACTATTACCTGAGGTATCAAGGTACCATCACTCGCTTCTGTTCAACCGACAGATCCAACTTTACTCATCCAAACTTCAAAGATAAACTCCGAACCATTACAGTTTCCTTCGGAGATCGATGAAATCCTTCACCACAGCAAAGCTTACTCGAGACGGTATTAGGTCTACAGTCTCGACAGATACACTTCCAACCTCAACACTCAGACTCCAACCATTGGTAGTCGTGTTTCACACACACCACTACCCTATCTACCTTTATATCCTATATTGGAAAACCTGTACGGGTAACCCAACAGATAGGTAGAATAGATATATATATATATATATATATATATAAATTACAAATACGCTCTCTCACGATAGACACCACTCCAGAGCTTAGGTATTCGCTCAACCTAATGCTCTGATACCACGTGTGACGACCCGACTTTCCACTCCCATAAAATCGTATCGACGGTAAGAAAGAAAGGGGTGAGAAGTAGAGAAAAGAAGAGAAAGAAAACAAACACAAATACTCACAGCGGAAATGAACAAAATATATTATATCACATAAATATTACATAGTATCATATACATCATCTATCAGAGTTACACAGATTACACATCACATACTAGACAGTTATAAACATCTGTCTAGTTATTACAACTCAATACAAAACAAAGATCTAAACAAGATCAACAAAGCGGAAACTACTATCTATCTACAACGCCGAAGCCTCCTGCTCCATTGCTCCTCCACAATTCGTCAAGGCTAACCTGAATCCCTTGGCTACTCGTAAAAATTTGAGTACCCAAGAGTTTATAAAACAGAAATAAACAACTTGGGTCAGACATGGGTCTGGTGTGAGTAATAGGTTAAACTTGTTTAACTTCAAAACCTTTTGAAAGAAAAGGTATCACGTAAGACTCCCCACAAATAAACATGGGTAAGTTTTTACCTTACGCTAACCAAAACATTTGATAGAAAATTCGATTGTATTATAATAGGGTCTAGGGTTTTCAAGTAAAATACAGAAATAGCTGAAATGCTTACATCTCACATTCCAACATAGTTGGGCACAACTAATACGTACGGCACTTATTGGAGTTTGGATTCCATACAATGGCAGGGCTACCGGGGTACCGCCCGTCACAGTACGTGGCCTAGATCACCGTACCGAGGATCACTCCAATCCCCTGCAACACAAGGCCGGAACATCCCTTACTGGATAATTCCCGCACAAGATACCTCACGGTTGGGATCAGCAACCGCACCACTAGGTCGAAAATAGAAAGGGACATCTAGACAGAGGTAATCTTGTCCTACTTGGGTGCTACCCACTAACCTTGCTGCACCTCCCCTGTTTTAGCCATTCCCGGTTTGTGAGGCTTGAGGTCACGATTACCTTTAAATAGAACACATCTATCTTAGAATGCTCATCGTCCACCTGACGATGTTCTGAAAGCATTCAATCCATACAAGTTCGTTCCGGGTTCGAACGAAACCGAAGGCATTATTTCGTTACACTCGTTTTGGAATCACCCTCTGAGTTAACGACAATAACCCTTGCACTTTGAATCTTCATCTTCACTTGATTCACGACCTATCGTAAATTTGGATCGATGTGGTATTCGGGTCTCCAGACCTGGAAATCCGGTATACGGAAACCCGATCCCGGTCTCATCGAAATCCAAAGACGTATCTTTTAAGGCCAAGTTGTTTTAAAGGTTAAAACAATTTAATTTATTATCTTTATTCACAAAGAAAGATAATTCACAACAGATAATCAACATTATCAGATAATCCATACAATTCAACTAACATCCATATCATACAGCATATATCTCATCAGAGATATCAATCAATGCCAAGTATTCAATACTAACACCCATTCATAAGTAATGATTTATATCATCTCTAATTAATTTAAATTGAATTAAATTAATTACTTCATTTTATAAATCCTTCTTACTTAACCATTAATTAATTACAATTTAATTAATTAATTATCTTCTAATATTTCATTTCAATTAATCATCTTTGATTAATTATCTTTTAATTACATCCAAGTAATTTATCCTCAATTAATTTCTCAAATTAATTATCCTTAACCACTTATAGTAATTAACCTTTAATTAATTCATTAATTAATTAACTAAAATTAATTAACTTAATCAACTATAATTAATTACATTAATCCTTAATTAATTACATTGATTAATTACTTCATTTATTAATTATTTCTTAATTAATAAATCTTAATAACATCATTAACTATATTAATTAATGATCCTTAATTACAACTTAATTATTAATTACTTAATTAAATTAATTACCTTAAGTAATTAACCTTTAATTAAACAATATTTATTAATCACCTTGATTAATCTTCAATCAGTAATTAACTACCCATAATTACTTTCATTAACTAAATTAATTACCCTTAATTAATTTCTTAATTAATCTCTTGATTAATTATTCAAAGTAATTAACTCAAATTACTCTATTAATAAAATCATTTATTCAACTAATTACTTCCAGTAATTATCATATTATCTACTTCCCTAAATACTCTTATTTTAATAATTACATTAAGTAATTATTATCAAATCATCTCTTGATTATCCTAAATTAATTAAACTTAATTAATTAATTTAACAAATTAAATTAACTTCAATTAATTACAATAAGTAATTAATTCTTAATTACTTCCAATAAGTAATTACATTTTAAACAAATTCTATAATTGATTATCTTTAAATTAATTAATCTAATTAACTATTAAATTAATCCTATTAATTAATTATTTAATAATCCATAGTTAATGACTTCATTAACTATTATTTAATTACTTTCCTTAAGTAATTAACTTATATTAATTTTTATTAATTCTAAATTAATAAATCTTAATAATCAATTAATTAATCTCTAATTACTTAATTAATTAAGTGTTAACCATAACTTAATTAATATTTAATTACACTATTAATTAATTCTTAATCATTAATTAATACTCTAATTTATAATCCTCAATTATAAATTAATCATCCCTAATTAATTAATCTTAATCATAAATAAATTAGTTTAAACCTTTAATTACCTATTTAATTAATCCAAATGATTAATTAATCAAATTAAATTAATTATCTATTAAATCTCCAAATAAATTAAATAAACACAAGTCTTTAATTAATTTAAGATAAACTTTATTTTTTATTGATAAACAAGTTATCATTTACAATTTATATTTGAAACATCCATTTCAAATCTACTTTTAAATTTCATTTTAAATTCTGTATTTAAAATGAATTCCAATTTATTTTTAACTAAGTTTTTAAAACCAATTTAAAAACTTTTACTTATTAAAAATTCTTATCTCTTATAAAAGAAATTTAAGAAGAGTTTAAACCAAATTCCTTTTTATTTTTAAACATTTAATTAAATCTAACTACCATTTAAAACCTATTTAAAACATATAAATTTATAACTTATTTATTTCATACCTTTAAGATTCAAAACTAACTTGAATCTATATAGTTAAACTTGATTTAAATTCTAGTTTAAAATTTTCTTTACAATTTAAACCCAGATTAAAGTTTTAAAAACCAGACAGTTATATAACCTGTCAATCCAAAAGTACTCGAGTCCAACCTAATCTGCTTCGAGTCGCAACCCTATCTTACCCGAGACACTCACGAGCAAAACCAAGGAAAACCCGAGTAGCCTCACTGACACTTGAGTCCAACAATCCAGCTCCAAATACTTCGAGACAATCCCTCAAACACACGAGTAATCTCCCGGGCCAAACAGCAATATTCTCGAGTTCGCTTCTTCCATCCTCAAAGAAACTGCTACCAGTACAACACTCAAGCGTGCACGTGCACAGCCAAGATCAACGCCTCCGGCCATCACCGCATCGACGAGCAAGTCGAACATCACCTCCAGCTTCGATCCCATCCATCAGTTCCCCTCCGATCCCTCTCGAATTCGAATTCGACTAAATCAAAACCTGGCAACACTGACTCACGACCAACCAACCACCTGTCATCGCCTCGTCTTCGCAAAGCCGTCCACCAGAACTCCTCCAACTCCGGTCATCGCTTCAACTACCTCAAAGCTTCAATTTCCCAAAATATCTCAAAGCTCGATCCATCAACGAAGACAGACGAAACAAATTCATGCCTTACTTAAAACTAGGTTTAAAAATTTCAAACCCAAATCATTTTTGCCTTACTACCTTAAAAATCCTCCTGACAATTTTCCTATCATCCATGATCATTCCACTACCATTACTAAAGATTTCGAACTTCCAATTTCACTGAGATGATCAAAATCACCAGAACTTCATTTCTAACATAAACCAGAACTGCTCTTATTAAACTAAACTAAAAACTATGATATTCATGCTAAAAATCATATTATCATCTATGTTTTCAATTTATACATTTGAATTTATAAATTACAGAGTTCAAATTTTCACTTTATAAAACATGTCTCTGTTGTTTTTGTTTACAGAGGCACTCAGACTAAATTTTGACTTAATTAACCTTTTAAATCTTTAGTTTACTATGGAACAACTAATTTTATTTAAACCTTAGATCCACATTTAAAACTAGATCATGAGATATGATTTATATCAAAAACAGTAGCCTGGAATTCAAGATAACAGGGTCACACTGATATTCATGCACACAATACATTCACATATACAAACAAGAAGCATTTCACAATACACATATATATATACAGAACTATCTACAAACATTCATATGAAATCAGTTTATAGACTAGGACTTAACATGAAATCATTAATTTTGATCAATATCTGAAACTGGCATTTGATAACAGGCAAGAACATACCAAAATCAACATGCATTCAAAACCAAGCAAAATACAGAGAATTGCATCATTTATTTACTGTAAACAGGATTATCAGATGAAGAGATCAAGCAACTTATTTAGGTTATTTTTAAATAAAATTGTTACTCACCATTAAAATGGAGACAGAGCCTTATTCTTTTGAAATAGTTTTTGAAACTGTTTTGCTTAAGACTGGAATGCCTTATTGATTTAAAAACTGGAGTTGCTAGAGCTTTAGATTGCTTTAAATCTACATGCATGTTGGCTTCCAGGTTGAAAAATGACTGCAAGCAGTTTGAATTGTTTTTCAGAGTTGAAAAGAATGCAGCAGTTGCTCTGATTTGATTCCAGATTTGAGAAAATGAAGGCTGCAGGCTGATTCTTTGATTTGGAAAAATGGTTTACAGAGATTTGATGTTAATAATCTCTGGTTTGAGGAATTTGAAAATCAGGTTTTTGATTTTAGATTAGAGGAAAGATTATTGATTTCTCTTGGCTTTTGAAAAAACGAGAAGATTAGAAAGAATGGGAAGATGAAGAAATGCAATGTTAATATACATGTATATTTATGATTTATAAAATAAAAGAAAATGAAAATAAATAAGGACACTTGTCCTATACATTTGTTTATTAAATTACACATGTTATAATGAAGCTTTAGATAATGACACTTGTCTTTTAAGTAGTTACTCATATTTATTTATTTAAAATTATTTAAAAAGCCTTTTTCTTATTTATAAAATACTTATCTATATATATATATATATTACTTTTTAAAGAGAAACAAAAGCTAATTATATTTATAAATAAAAGTTTATACAAATATTTTAAAATCCAAAACAATTTAAATATATATTCTTTTGAATTTCAAAACTTTAAATTCAAATTCAATTAAATTAAATCCTAAGATTCAATTTAAAAGTTAAGTTATATATATTTACATACACTATTTATTCCATTTAAAAATAACAATTCCTTTTAGCATTAAAATTCATACATATTAAAAATAATACATTATACTTGTTATTTGAAAATAACATATTTTATAATTTAAACAAGAGATTATATTATCAAGAAATATTTAAAAGAAATAAAACAAACCAATTTTGTAAATCTTATTTATTTAAACTTAAGTTAAAAATATCTTAAACCAATTAAATATTTTCTTAAAGTATTTTAAAACTATAAAATTACTTATTTAAATATCTTTGAAAAGTCCAGATTAAATTAAATATAAATTTCCAATTTACCAAAGCTTCTATTTACAACATATACAAATAAATATATATATTCAAATAGAAAATATCTTATTAACTTTTAAAAGATAAAATCATCAATTAATACTAATTTAATCAGATTATTAAATTAAATTCAAATCTTAAAATCAAAGATTATCCATATCAATTTAATTATTCAACAGATTATTAAATTGATATTGTTAAAATTTTCGGGATATTACACTTCTCAAGGATTGGTTTTCATAATTGGAGTATTCCCTACATAAAGGTGAGAAACTACGGTTAAGAAGATCTTAAGTTTTGATTTCTCTCCTTACATGGGTTATCAATCTTCAGCATAGCATAGTCATCTTATCTCACATATCATACATTTCCTTATATGAGTCTGAGGTAATGCATATCCTACATAGCCCAACTTTCCGTAAAACTAACATCTTGTGTTTTTATATTCCTGCTAACCATGGTATCACACATAGATCTGGAAAACAAATATGATTTGGGAGCTCCTTTATCAAATGTAACTCTTTCTATACGGGATTAACATTAGCATTTATTCTTTAATTAAATGACCATTGCAAACTACCGACGTTGATTTACAAATTAATAACTCTATATCAGTACAAACATCTTTGCTCGGTCTTTGTCCACTTAATCAACACTAACACAAATCTCTTTTCCCAATATTTTACAAGTTAGGTTTTGGATAATCTCAACAAACTATGTCTTCAGAAAAAAATCATGTGATCACCAATTTGAGTCTCCAAAAAATAATTACATTTGAAATCGAAGTTTACATAAAATAGTATCAACATTGCAGCCTCAATTCCCCAATTTTCCATTTTGGTTTATCTACGTACAAAGTAAATTTACAAACTATTATTCAAACTAACACAATTGATTATAGTTCTAACTAATAAGATTTACTGAATTCAACCAACATTGATTGCCAACTCGTTTGTTATTGCAAATAAATTAGTAATGGTAAAAAACTAGGTTTTAATATTTTATCTTTCGAATTCAAGATGGATCTTGAAATTATTAATCTTCAACACAAAAACTCAATAATTATGGATTTAGTTGGTAGTTTGTATACTATAAGATGAAAAATTGAAATCTAAGATAAGTGAAATTTGGTTTAAGGATATAAAGAGAAGATGTGAAGAAGAATGATGAAAAGGTAAATTTTGAGCATTATACATATTATTGTATTTAACACAACACCACATGGAGATAGACGAAACCTTATATTTTAGTTATTTAATTGAGAGAACTTTAGAAACATGCATGGTTAGTTTTGCTAATGCGACACTGTGTTGGACCGAATAAACCTATGTTTTTGTGCCAAAAATGACCAAAGACTCTTGAACCGAGACTTATTAAATCCTAGAATCCCGATGATCCTAGTGCTATTTTCGAAAGTTGGAATCATTGATCATTAAATATGTCAAGTTCTTACCTAAATTTAGATCATAAATCATGAGCAGATATACTAAAAAGCAGTTGTAAAGTGCAAAAAAAAGAAAATGCATGAAAAATTTTAACAGGTTTTCGCCAATCTCTGGCCTACATCCACTTTATCTCTTTTATTACGATTCTTTAATTTAAATTACTAGAAAGCTGGCTAGCTCTCCTGATCGATTATAAAATTTTTAAGTTGTTAGATCTCTAATTAACGAAGCTTCGATGTCATAGATCTTAAGGTTGGTCTGCACAACTTAATGTTGGATAGTGGACTGTATTTTTGAAGGCGATTGGACAAGATTGAGATGACTTTGTTAATACCCTAAGTATTGATTTTGATGAACAACCATATGAATATTACTACTAATATTTCTCCGAGTTATGCAGTATTTTCAAATATATTACGGAGGTATTTTACAAAGATAAACAAGAACTCAGCGGAAGTAAATGAATTATATATATGAAAGTTAATCAGAGCAAATGAAAGAACAAAACTGATTGAAGAAGAATGCTGTAACGACAGGGTATTTAAAGGGATGAATCTTAGAATCTTTGTTAAAAACCCTATGACAATTATACTTGAAGATCATCAGCTATTGACCTCAATCGAATCACAAAATCCACAAATATGAGGTACTTTGAAATCTGAAAATCTACAACACATTATTGAAGTTCATGTTTTTTGAAACACACATATGTCGACATATGCTCCCCATGTATATCGACATACTATCCGTTTAGTATTTGAAAATTCAATGAAGGGGTTTTCTTGGCACCTCTTCACCAATAGACATGTCACTTCAACCACTATTTAAAGGGGCTTTGGAAAACGAAATTTAACAACTTTCTTTGCTTTCTTGTACTCTTTCATATCAATATATTTGTGAGAAAGATCTATCACATATTCTTCCACTCTCTTTGAAAATCCATACTTTCACTCCAATTCCTCAAGGATTTGCAAACCACAAAATATCAAAGAATTTGTACTTTAATTTATATCATTCTCTCTCTAATTTCATCCTATTCCTCAAAGAATTCAAAGATATATTGTTATTGGAGGTCTAAAGGATCATTATACCGAATCTGCGAGAATTTATATTAAAGATAAAACTACTCTCCATACTCTACCGTTGATTGTAAAGAGAAGAAAGTGTTCTTATAGCCTGTGAAATCAAGAGAGTGATTTTCTAGCCTGATAAATCAAGAAGGTGCTTCTTATAGCCCATGAAATCAAGATTGTAAAGGTGTTATTACCATCTGTGGAAATCAAGTGGTGATAGTGAAATTCTGTATGGTCTAGTACATAACTGAATGTAGGATTGGTCAATTCGAACCAGTATAAAAATATCTGATGTTACTTATTTTACTGCATTTTACTTTATTACTTATTTACTGCATTTTACTTTATTACTTATTCTGTGATTATTTATTTCAGTTTGCAATTTGAGTAGATATTGTTTTAAATTCATAAGCAAGTTTAAATAGCTGAAATACACACTTCACCCTCTCTAGTGTATAAATAGCCTTAAGATCCATTCCGCATTGTGTTATAGACAACCTAATTTTCCCACATTTGGTAGCAGAGCCACTGGTCTTTCCAAATTCATAACTTGATTTTTGAAAAGTATAAATGGCTAATAACACTAGTGACACTTTCTTTAATGCTTTTGTAGAAGGACAATCTACTAGCGGACCTCCACTATTTAATGGTAGTAATTATGCTTATTGGGCTTGTAGGATGAAAATTTATTTGTAGTCTAATGATTTAGATATATGGAACATTACCCCAAACTGAGTACACTGGGCCTCAAATGAATTATGCGCAATGGACCACCCATCAAAAGACACAAGCACTCAACAATTCAAAGACTATAAATATTTTATTCGGCACCTTGGATAAAAATGAGTTTAACAAAGTGTCTATTTTTAAAAGTGCATATGAAATTTGGAGAACATTGCAAGTCACACATGAAGACACTAGCAAAGTTAAACAGACAAAGATACCCATGTTAACTAATCAATTTCAACTGTCTAGAATGAAACAAAATGTATCCATTTCTAATATGTATTCTAGATTTCAAGATATATAACATACTTTAATATCATTAGGAAAGAATGTTACTGAAGAAGACTAAGTCAGAAAGATCTTAAATTCACTTTCTAGTGAATGAGATCAGAAGACTATCACAATCGAAGATGCCAATGATATTAGTATTATGAAAATAGAAGATTTAATTAGTAATCTATTATCCTATGAAGTGCAGTTGCAGTTTAGAAAGAAAACCAAGCAAATGAGAAGAAATCACTAGCACTCAATGCTACAAACGACAATAGTGAATCGGATGATGATGAGGAAATCGATTTCATAACCTTCAAGAAAATTTAAAAGCATAGGAAGATGAGCAAACTTCGGAGAACTAACAACTATAATTCTAGAAATGGAAATATTATTAAGTGTTTCGAATGTTATAAGACCGATCATTTAAAAAGAGATTGTCCAAACCTAAAGAAATCAAAGTACTCTTCAAACACTTTCAATAAGAAGAGGAAACGGGCTTTCAATGCAACATGGCATAATTCAAATACATCTTCAAGTGATAGTGATTCAAAAACTGAAAATGTCACCATGTGCTTCATGACAAATAATGACTAGGTATGGAATTTTAATGAATTTTTTTGAATCTTTTAAATGATACGTAAATGGGACATAAAATTCTTAGAAAAGAGTACAAGATTAGTTCAGTAGAAATAGATAGATTAAAAATGTTTAACGAAATGTTAACCGAAGAAAAACAATGTCTAGAAGATGAAATTGAATGACTTAACGATGGAAAGAATTTAAAACTTGAAAGTTTTGAAAAACTGAAAAGTGAAAATGAATCCTTAAAATCGGAAAATCTTTCAATGAAATCAGAAATCACTGATCTAAATGACAAAATAACATCTCTGGACAATGTTATTCTTAACTATAATAAGGATTTTGATAAAATGAAAATAGACATTATTAAATTTGACAAAGGGAAGAATAATCTAGAAAATTTATTATCTGCATTTAAACTCACTAACAAAACACATGGACTTGGATACACCCCTAAGCCCAAATTAAAGAAAAATAGTTCTCAAAGTACTAAATTTGTTAAGCTGCCAAGTTTAAACCAAAACCTAGAAAATTAAAGTTAAAACCTCTAAATAAGTTCATCAATTTATGGATTCCTAGATGGGTAGATGATAATGAGAAGAAAAATATATTGATAATTTCATTAATAAAGTTCATTTATCTAATGATTCTATTTTGAAAGGGCATTCAAACTCTTCATGGGGTTTAGCTTTCCAAAACTTAACCCCATGGACGGCAAAATAAAATAGCGTACCAGTGCACATATTTTATATTTTTCTTGCACCGAACAATGGATACCGGACAACGGATGTTCAAAGCATATGACAAGAAATCCATAATGTGACAACTCGCAACTCTGTTCACACCGATCCAAAGCCTAGTGTAATTTTCGGACTCGCACCGGTTTATAACATTTCACATCATAGATGCTAATGTAAAACAGATATAATGTAAGATAAACTAACTGTCAAATGCATATCACAGCGGTAGAAATAAGACATGTAAATATCACAGGAAATACCTATCTCAAAAAATATCAAAATCATAGTCTAATAAAAATATCGGTACGTGATCCAAATCAGAGAATATAGCAAAATATCCTTCATAGTCTGATACAAGAAAATAATTGTACTGATATGATAAAATGATACATGAAGAGAAGATGTGCTAAAAGCATATTCCAAGAAAAGCACGACTATCTTCAAGTATCTGAACGGGCAAATCATCTACTGCCCTGTCCAACTGGATGGGAAAAAGATGGAAAGGAAACGAGTCAGACAAAAGTCTAGTGAATGAGTACAAGTTTAAAATGATGATCATATGCACTTACTTTAATACTACTAAAATGATGTAGGGTGTGATACAAGCGTCCATGAGTTCCTAAGGTCTGTTACTTAAGGGTTCTTGTTTAGTACATTCCTACACTATAAATGTGTAGTCTAACTCAATGGATCGAACTAAGTATCGAATTTCATATCTAACGATCAACCGTCGCTCCTAGAGCTACTTAATGTGTAAGACACAGCCCTCTTGGCTACTAACAATGAAAGACGCCGCCACTAGACGACTGTGAACATAAACTTCCACTACTGCCACGGCCACAGCCACTAGGCTACTATGAAAGTTCCCTCATACAGTGCTTAGATCGTAGCGTTGGCATCTTATTGCATGCTACGGATCCTTTTCTCTAAATGTATCACGTGCGTCAATAATTTGTGAATACTAAGACCTCCTGTTATGCCGGACCTACTACATCAGACAGCTACGCCAGTTGCATGCCCACCGTTGGAACCTTCTGTGAGTGCAATTAGGAGAAGTACATCGCCTCGAATCGATTACTATTCTAAACTGGGTAAATATCATTTACCCAACACTGCCACACCCTAACATCCGATCCTAGGAAAATAGTTTTCCCACAAGTCCTAACATTCATCCAACTGCCCTTAAATAGGCCGACAACAATTCATAATTTATACAGTTTTTATTTATAAATTTTGGGCCTTAAGCCGAGGTTCAATTTTCCAATTTTTCACTACAAACAATCGACCGCTTATACCCTACGGTCGACCGCTATCGGTCGACCGTGGGAGTACCCATGTCGACCATTTACGACCTAAATCAATGTTTGTAGATTTTTCAATTGTTGATTGCTTCTGCATTTGATTAAGGTTGTTAACAGTGACTCATGAACATTAACTACGGTCTACTTAACTGTTTGGGGGGTTTTCAAATTAGGGTTTGCAAATCATCCAAGCAACTCATCTCTTCAAATTAGGGGAAGATCTGGTCCTCTCATCTTATACTTAGCATCCAAGCAACTCATCTCTTCCATTCATTTTCGTCGTCAAGAAACAATAATTCCACATTTTAACATAGACGCGATTCGACCACCCCTATCCTTCGGCCGATCGCTACTGGTCGACCTAGGATGCTCATGGGTCGACCTATAACTATGTTGATTTTTTTTTAATTTTTAATTTTTAAGTTTTAAATTCTTATTTCGTTCTGACACTCGTAACTCCTTTATACTAACTCGGATTATAAAGTTTTATGTATGAAAATTGTCATGAAAATCAGTATGAACACAATGATGCAAGTTTCGTAGCCAAATTCAAACATTTGTGAAAATTTTCTTTTAAGTCTTTTTTCATTTAATTTAATTTTCTTATGAAATTTTTGTTAAATTTTTGGGTTGTTACATTCTTTTCCTTAAAGGATTTCATCCTCGAAATCTCTAAGGACGGAAAAACGTAACTCATACACACTACAATCAATAACTACAATCATCTACTCATCCATCATCCATGAACAATCACTGTCTTTATAAATTTTCTAATGCAACATGTACATATATATGCAACACGAAATGCACGTGAATCCATACTAATGTAAAAGTAGTCGGTCTACTTATCTAGTCGACCTCCTATCATGCAAATGTTCATGTCATGTATCCAAATGTATGCAACATCCTAAGTAAATATTTACTTGCAATTCTATATGTATGCGCAATCATACAACTCGTGTGCAATATCCATATGCATAACATCCACTAGCACAACAATAATCAAGAAATAACATGCAACTGGATATAAGTGTGCGTGTGTGTACCTAGAGGATATATTGTCCTAACGTGTAAAAGAGTATGCGAACAATACATCCATATACATCCATTGGCATCCATCATTCATAACATGTCCTATCGACATGTTTATAATCATTCCTAACATCCAATGGTCTCTACCTAAAGGGTATACCACCTAAGTCCTACATATAAGTAATTCATAATTATAAGGATTAAATTGGTAACATACCAGTAAAAAGCTGTGGATGGGTAGTGCAGATTTTCTCCTCGGGCTTCCATGTACCCTCTGATGGGTCGTCTCCCTATTAGACTTTAACAAGTCCGATCTCCTTATTACGGAGTCTCTTTGTACGATGCTTTAGAGTACAAGTGGGTGCACGATGAACAAGTGATTCTCGCTCTACCTCATCCTCCTCTAACTGGCTCGGCTCGACCACGGTAGCTGTATCGTATAAACACTTTCGCAAGTGCGACGCTTGGAAAACATCATGTACCCCCACCAACTTATATGTAAACTCTACTCCATATGCCAACTTCCCTACTCTAGCTACTATTGGGAAAAATCCAACAAATCTCGATGCTAACTTCCTCGAACTACCAAAGCCCATCACATGCCTAAGCGGTGAAACTTTCACGAATACCATGTCTCCTACTATGAACTGCAACTCCATACTTTTTCTGTCAGCATAAGATTTCTATATATCCTGAGCAGTCTTCAGCATTCTTCGAATCAAATTTACCTTCTCCGATGTCTCCCTCACCGTATCCGATCCAAGAATAATCCTATCCATCGTATCCCACCAACACGATGGTGATCTACAGGTTCCACCATACAACGCCTTAAAAAAGGCCATTCCAACGCAAGCTTGATAGCTATTGTTGTAGGTAAACTCCACCAATGGTAAATGATCCTCCCAAGATCGTCCAAAGTTCAAAATGGACATCCATAGCAAGTCCTTTAAAACCTGATTCACTCTCTCCGTTTATCCGTCCGCCTACGGATAATATGCGGTGCTCAAACTTAACTCGTCCCCTAAAGCTTTCTGTAGACTCCTCCAGAACTCACTAGTAAAAAGCAGATCTTGGTCACTAACAATGCTAATAAGAACTTCCTGCAACCTAATGACCTCTCTCACGTATAGAGATACCAACGATGTCGTCGTCCTTGCACTCCTCACTGGTATGAAATGAGCACACTTGGTCAACTAATCTACCATGACCCAAATGCTCCTATTCCCTCTCGTACTCCTAGGTTGATCATCTATAAATTTATGGAAATACTCTCCCACTTCCATAGAGGAATATCCAATGGCTGCAACAATCTTCTCAACTTCTTTTGCTCCACCTTTGCCCTTTGGGAAGTCATACATCTAGCTACATACTCCGCTACTTGCTTCTTCATACCGGGCCAATAGAAAACTCGCTTCATGATGCAATACGTCTTATCTCTACTGGGATGAATGGTCATCCTAAAACAGCGAGATTCTGCTAGTACCACATCTATCAAATCCATACTACAGGGAACATAAAGTATATCATCTCTTTATAACCATCCTCTCGAGTCAATGGCATAATACCTCAAGTGGCTTGATGATTCTCCTCTACTAATCCTTTAAAAAATATCTACTAGCTCCTTATCCTCCTTTTGCCTAGATCAATATGCTCCAACAATGTAGGCTGAACATCTAAAGCTGCTAGTAGTCCCTAGGTAATATCTGATGATGGTTAAAAATCAAAGGTAGAAATATACTCCAATTGTCTCCACTCCAAGAATAAGAGACTCAATACTGCATGTTGTCTACTCAAAGCATCTACCACTACATTACCCTTGCTCGGGGGTATAGGAGATATCAAAATCATAAGATGCCAAAAACTCCATCCATATCTACTTTCACAAATTCAAGTCCTTTTGGGAGAACAAGTACTTCAAGGATAAATAGCTCAAACCGCTCCCTTAAAAGTGCCTCCATGACTTGAGCACAAATACAATGCCTACCAACTCAAGATCATGTGTAGGTTAACTCCTCTCATGGGCCTTAAGTTGCCTACTCTCATAACTCACCATTCTTCCTTCTTGCATCAATATCACGCCTAACCCAATTCCATAAGCATCGATATAGACTATAAACGGCTTCATCCTATCTGGTAGCACCAAAACCGGCGCACTATTCAATGCCTCTTTCAACTTGACAAAAACATCTTCACACTTTGCATCCCATGAAAAGACTAGATTCTTCTTGGTAAGACGGGTCAATAGGGTAGAGATCTTCGCAAAGTCCTTAATGAATTTGCGATAGTAGCCGCCAAACGAAGGAAATTCTCGCCTTTGTGGCATTCTTCAGAACATGCCAATCCTGAACTGCTGCCACTTCACTATGATCGGCAGCTAAACCACATTATAAGACGATGTGTCCCAAAAAGCGTACCTCCTCTCTCCAAAAGTGGCACTTAGAAAACTTCACATTCAGCTTATGTGCATGAAGTGTTCTGAGCTCTTCTCCTAAATGCAACTTATGCTCCTCCTCACTCCTCGAGTATACAAGAATATCATCCACAAATATCATGATGAATTTTTTAAGCAACCCCCTAAACACTCGGCTCATCAGATCAACGAAGTAGGTGGGTGCATTGATTAGTTCGAAGGGAATGATTAACCACTCATACAGTCCGTCGGGTATACAAAATGTTGTGTTCTGTATATTGTCCTCGACTACATGCAACTAATGAAATTTGGCAGCCCAGTCAAGCTGTGAAAGTACTCTAGCTTCAACCAACTGATCAAAGAGATCATCTATGTAGGGCAGTGGATAATGATTCTTGTTTGTCAGTTTATTCAACTCCCTATAATCGACGTAGAGTCTCAAAGAACCATCCACCTTAGTGGCAAAGAAGACTACTGCTCTCCATGCAGAAATACTCCACATGATAAAGCCCTTCTCCAACAAGTCATTCATTTTCTTATTCAACTTGTGTCTTTCTTTTGGAGCCATATGCCTTAGTGGTAAGACGATGGGTCTAGCATTCTCCACAAATGAACTCGATCTCTCTCTGGGGCGCGTGACCAATAACCTCAGCAAAAACATCTAGGAAATCTTTAACTATAGGTACTGCACTAAGCTCTTCATGTGATAGGTCCGATGAATATAAGTAGCTCAACATAACAGATCCTTAGGGATCGGAATAAACCTCCAAGCTACGTTCACTACATGTGCTAAGTCTAACGACCTTCCTGTCATAATCTAAAATCGCCCCATACATGGTCATCCAATCCATGCCTAATATCAATCCAAACCTAGAAAATACCAGTACAAAGGCATCACAATCAAACTCGACCCCTAAAGTAAACAACTTCAAACCCTTAAATAACAAGAACAAATAGGTCGATTCTCCTACGAGGTTTGACACAACTATAGGGTCTATAACTATTCTAGTGTTTAATTGTAAGTCATCATAAGTCTACTAGAAACAAAACTGTGTGAAGCTCGGGTATCAAATAAAGTGCGAATGGATAAATTGGAAAGGGTCAACACACCTTCGATCACCACTTTCTTACCCTTGTCTACCACTGGCTATGTACTCGAGCTAGGGACTACCTCTAGTGCATAAGCCGGAACCACTTGAGCTCGCTTCAGATGTCCAAGCTGATCACATTTATAGCACTTAACCTTATAAAGATTTTCCTCGGTTCTTCAGTGGCTTCCCTCCAGCCTTCTTGGGTTCCTCTCCCTTAGCTTCACCCTTAGAGATGGTGTTCAGCAAAGCCATTTAACTATACCCTCATAGCACCTATAAGAATGTGACTCAGAGCTAAGTCCTGAAGAGGTCGACTCAATCCTTTAGCAAATTTGAGAGCCTTCTTGTGTGGTGTGTCGGTCAGTCCTATACCAAATCTAGCAAGCTCATTGAACTGGTTGACATACTCCTTAACCGATCACTCCCTTGCTTCAAATGAAGGAACTTCTTTAATTGCACACCTTCCTCTGCCCTAGAAATAAACTTCACCTTAAACCGCCTACAGAACTCATCCCAAGTGACCTTCTCTCCTTCAGTCTCAGCCTCAACTACCTCCTACCAACTCAACGCCTCACCATGCAACCGCCAAGTGGCCAACTACATCTTCGCCTAGTTAGTCAAACCCTTCACACCAAAGATCCTCTTACAAATGCAGATCCATGACCTCAAATCCATATAAGACTCTATCCCAGAATATTGTTTTCCTCCAAGATTTGAGAAGTCGTTGCAAAGCTTGGCAAAGTCTATAGCAGTAGGTTGGTGAGCAGGAGTCGCGCCTGTCGCTTCCTTCACGGATCCTCTAGCGTGATTGAGCTTGGCATGTCCCCTAACTTGAAGGTATCGGTGGAACTATATAAGGATGTTCACGCCTAGTTTTTCAGCTGGATCACCAGAGCCTGAACCTACGGGATCAGTCATCTTCTATTTATGAATTTTAAGAATCCTATTAGCAACTTTTCATAGGTATTATAGGCTTGAATATGAGAGATAACGTAGACACGAATAAAAGATAGCATACGCATGAAAAGAAGAGAGATTATAGCATGTATAAAATCTTTTAGGAAAAGCTGTTAGAAAAACATTTACTTTTGTACATATATATTTTCAAAAGTCTGTTATGAAAACTTTGGAAAACCTTTGGAAAAATCCATTTATTTGAAAAAATTTCAAATACGTTCTCTCAATACGGTCATAATTCCTAAGCAACCTGTGATATCCCGGAATTTTGGCAATATCAATTTAATAATCTTTATTAATAATTAAATTGATTTGTTGATTTATTTTATAGATCGACAAGTTTATTTATTTTAAAAGGCTAATAAAATTTTAATATTGGAAATATTTATTTATATCTTTTCTAACAATTTTAAATTGGGAAGTTTTATCTTTCTAAAACTAATATAAGTGTTTATATTTATAATGTATATATATAGGTATATATATTATAAATAGGGAGTCTTTAATTTAATAAAAGGATAAGTTTTCAAATTATAATATATATGTATATATATATATATATATATTGTTATTTGAAGTTATGTATTAAATTCAATAGGATAATTATCAAGCTAATGTTAAAAGTACTTTTCATTTAGAATATATATATTTGCATATATTGGAATGAAAAGAATATTGAATTTGAATTTAATAAAGTATTTTCAAACTTTAATATTTATATAATTTGTAATTTGGAAATTTGAAATTTGACTTAATACTTTTGGAAATGATAATTGAGATTTAAATAACAAGGATAGTTTCTTATTTATTATAAAGATATATTTTAGTTTAATTTTTAAATAAGATTTAAAATAAGAAGTTAATTGGTTTTAAGATTCTTTCATTTTTAAAATTCAAATATAAGTCAAAATAGGTTTGTAAAAATATATATATAGAGAGTTAAACTCAATTTCTCAAGCATTTATAAATATGTTATAAATATTTGATTAAAGCATAAATTATAAAAGGATAAATACATTTTTATATACATATAGATATTTTATAAATACACATGTAGGATTTAAATAAATCAAAATAAAAGGGAATTTACACTTGTAAACATATAAGGATAGTTGGAAGACATTTGTAAATTGTAAACATATGTGTAAGCTAATTAAAGAGGACAAGTGGCTTCATTTTTATTTTCTCTTTGGTAATTAAGTTTAAAAAAAAAGTTTTCAAAACATAGAAAGAGATCTGACATTTATTTTCTTCAGCTCTAAAACTATCTTCACTTCTTTCTCCACTAAAAATAATTTGAATTCTAGAATCAAAAATAAAAATGAAAACCTGAAATCTAAAACTCAAAGCAAAAGAAGAAGTAAATCTGGAAATCAAATGCAAATCAAAAGAGGATGGAGGCAATTCAATAAGCAGCTTCAAATCTTCAATTGAATCTGAAGGCATGCAATCAGAGGATTTAATAAATCAACAAGCAACTAAATTCAAAGATCAATTTCAGATAATATTCAATAGCAAAAGAAATTCAAGAAGTTTAAAATCTGGAACAAGCCTGGAAACTGTTCTCTGTTCAAAGTTTCTGGTGAGTAAACCTTAAATTTAAAACAGTTTTAAATCTGGACTTAGATGCTTGTGATAAAATTTTGTAGTAATATATTATAAAGGTTTTACAAGAATGCTTTGTTTTGAATTGCATGCATATATATTATGTCAGTATATATATAGATAAGCCTGAAGCCTGACACTCTGTTTAAATTTT
The DNA here is from genome assembly GCA_030737815.1 of Allium fistulosum. NCBI lineage: Eukaryota > Viridiplantae > Streptophyta > Magnoliopsida > Asparagales > Amaryllidaceae > Allium > Allium fistulosum. The sequence continues at coordinate 910,158,177 of CM060903.1, forward strand.
GATGAGTAAACAATAACTTTCAAAACAAATCTTGTATTGCTTAATGTATGTTATAATCTGGGGATAATATTGGTTTGCATGGATGTTTTCAGTTGAATAAAATTTGTATTGACATATATACAGTGAGAACATATTTATATGTATTTATGAATTCTGGTCTCTGTTGTTTCTCAGACCTTGATTACCTTCAAAAATTTAAATCTCATCATACGATTAGAATTGAGTGTTAATCTTTGAATAAGACATGATTATAATCTTATAATAATAATTTTAAAAGTAGTTCCAATAATTTTAATTTAGTGGCAAATTAAAATTTAGATATATCAGTAAACATTTTATATAGGTCAGGAATCAATAAATGTATTTCATGATTGGATTACATGAATGGAATCGTGGTAGGAAATAATGATTTTTGAAATGAAAATCATGATTTTTAATGGTGTTATAATCGAGATTTGCTTAGCTGATCGATTTTGGGTCTTTCATCGATTGCTGACGATTGACGACGAGTTGAAGTTCGAGATTGTTGTCGATGGTAGCTTGAACATTGTTGATCTCAGGAAAAATGGAGATTGTATTTTTAGTTGACCGTAGGGGGTAGGCGAAAGCGATATAGGGTTTAACACCCTGGGATACTCGTTGATATTCAATTGGTTTTCGCGACGTCGTGATGTAATGGGAGTTGATCGCGAGGCGTATGGTGGGTACTGGAAGTCGTGACGGAGCTGCGGTGAAGGTGGCGTGGTGTCTCGAGGCAAGGATCATCGGGGAGGAGGGGAATTCCGATGAAGTGTATTTCCGGGTGATGGGTTCAATGTTCGTTTTCGAATCTCGTTCGAATCGAGGAAGATGAGTTGGTCGATCGTGGTCTCGTGGTGGAAGACGACTTGCCGGAGCACTGAACGGAGTTCGCCGTCGTCCAGCGTGTGTGTGCACGTGCACGTTCACGATTTCGTGTGCATCTGGAAATGAGTTTTGGGGAAGAAAGCAGGAGCTCGGGTTTTCGTTCGGGAATCTTCGAGTTTTATTCGAAGCAGGTAAACGTGGGTTGGTCTCGAGAGTTGCTTCGGGGATTTTACGAGTTTTACTCGGGTTTGGGAAGGAGCAGACATAAGATTTTTAAAGGAAATGTTTTAAGTTTTAAAACAATAGAAATTTTGTTTTGTAATGTTTTTCTGAGTTTTAAAATAAAGGTAAAACAAGATTTAACTATTAAACTAGATTGTTTTCTAGAATTGTTTTAATAAGTTTTAAATAATTTAAATAAATAAAGTTTTAAAGATTAGAAAAGTGGATTTTCAAAATGATCTTTGTATTAAAAGTTTATTTAAATAACTTTGAAAGGTTTCAAAGATTTTAAAGGTTAAAATTAATGTTGTAATTGTTTAATTAAAATAAAGAGTTTATCTTAAGAAATTAAGATTTGATTTATTAAAGGAAATTAATATGTGAAATTAATAAGGATAATTCATTTATTGAAAATGATTTAAGAATAGATAATAATTTAATTAAGATAATGATTTTCTTAATTAAGATCTTTAGGTATAAAAAGTTAAGAAATTATTTAATTTAATAATTAGTTAAATAATTAACTAAGTAATTAATTAGTGATTAATTAAGATAATCACTTATAAATTAATTAAGTATAAATACTTGATGGAGTAATTAAGGAATAATTACTGAATGTAATTAAGTAAGGGAAATTATTTAATAAAGAAATTAGAAGATAATTATTTTATGAAAGTAATTTAATGAAAGTAATTAAGAGTTAATTACCTAGTTAATTACCTAGTGTTATTAATTTAATAATTTAATTAATAAAATGAATTAAAGGATTAAGAATAATTAATAAGATAATTAATTATTGGTTAAGGTAATTAATTAATGGAAGTAATTAAGGGAAGTTAATTACTGGATTAGATTAATCAAAGATGATTAATAATTGTGGTTTAATTAAGAGTAATTATTTAATTAATTTAAATATAATAAATAATTAAAGATGTAATTAGAGATCATTAGTTTATAATTAATTAATGATGTAATCAAATGATAAGTGATTAATTATACTTTAATTACATTTAAGTAATTAACTTTAATTAATTTCACAAATTAATTATCCTTAATCAAATACAGTAATTAACCTTTAATTACTTTATTAATTAATTAATTAATTATAATCAATTACTTTAATCCTTAATTAATTACAATTAATCACTTATCATTTGATTACATCATTAATTAATTATAAACTAATGATCTCTAATTACATCTTTAATTATTTATTATATTTAAATTAATTAAATAATTACTCTTAATTAAACCACAATTATTAATCATCTTTGATTAATCTAATCCAGTAATTAACTTCCCTTAATTACTTCCATTAATTAATTACTTTTTAATTAATTACCTTAACCAATAATTAATTATCTTATTAATTATTCTTAATCCTTTAATTCATTTTATTAATTAAATTATTAAATTAATAACACTAGGTAATTAACTTCGAACTTCGATATTTACTATTAATTATACTACTCTGTCTATTGTGACGACCCGCACTTCGGGAGGTTTAAGTCGACAATAAACCACACATGTCTAACTCAAAACAATCCGGAACACAGATAATCAATAGGGTTAATTAAGAAAAATAAAAAAAGTAGAAAACAAACACAGAATCTCGCAGCGGAATGACAAAATATAATAATCAAATAAATAGTTCATGAAGCTGTTTACACTATACATTTGATTATAATTTTATGATATCAATCAGAGTTATACATACAACAGAGACAAAATAAAACAATGCAGCAGAACAACATGATGCTGTTAGTCCATGAGTTGATGGTTTTGATGACAACAACCTTAGAATAAGATTATAAAATATAAATACTAACATTATAGTTTAGATATATATGTATATGCAGGATTTAACCATGCAGGTACCAAGAATGAAGACTGTACAGTATAGAGATTCAAGATATCAAGATTGAAGACTCATGAGTATCAAGAATATCAAGATTATCAAGAGTTCAAGATTTCAAGATAAGTATTGAGTCTAGAATTATGTTAAAACTTCACAATAGCACTGAAATCTTCATTCCGTATTTTCATTTGGGATGGAACCCATTTCTACCTTTTTAGTGGCTTACAAACCCACGACAAGTAACTTACAAACCTATGACAAGTGGCTTACAAACCCACGAACATCCTGGTTTTGTACAAGTTCTCGAGTCCTGATGTGATGAGATATTCTGCAGGAAGAAGCTTGCAAAACTACTTAAAATGATTTTCAAAACTGCTTTTCAAAATGTTTTAGCCTTAAAAATTATCTTTTCAAATGATTTTCAAAAAGATGTTTTAGCCTTAAAAAATATTCTTTGATTTTGTTCTTAAATAAATTCTTGTTTTAAACTTCGTTTGTTTTAAACTTTCTTTTAATATATTTAACTTTTAATATTTACTTAGATTTAAATATAAAATTATAGTAAAATTATATATATATATATATATATATATATATTATTCTCTATATTTAGCTATGTATTTTATCTATAGTCAAGTATATTAATAAAGTTTAAAATAGTTTTAATATAAGATAAAGGTTATTTTCAAAGAAAAACAAAACATCAAAATTTCCTTTGGGATGTCGACATGCCCTAGTACCCCATGTCGACATAGTGTCAGTTAGGACCAAAAATTTGAATTTCAAAAGAAGTGTCTATTCGCCATAACCTTTCATGAATAGACATGGCTATTGTTCTTCTATAAATAGGGGTTGGTTTCAATAAATTTTAGATCAGATTTTCTGGTTTTTCACTTCTCTTCTTCTTCCACATTTTCTTATTCAAAATCCTATCATCACTCTGCCAAAATCAACATTGAATCTAACTAGATCATCTCTGGTTTGATTCTCTATCACTATCTCAACAAGATCCCAGTGCTATTCAGAGTTATAGGCTTCTTTGTAATCTATCTAGCGAGAAAAGGTGTGATTGTAGCCTTGGAAATCAATCAAGCGAGAAAAGGTGTGATTGTAGCCTTCGAAATCAATTAGGTGAACTTGTTGCCCCAGAAATCAAGTATCTCTACCCAGAGGATTGTGATTCTGGAGGGTGTACCTCGTAGCCTTGAAACCGAGGGTGTAATTGTACAATTGCTTTTGAAAGGAAATCCGTACTTAGTTGTGCGGGACTGGATGTAGGGTAACTCCGAACCAGTATAAAATCCGGTGTGTTCTTTCCTTTACTGCATTTACTTTATTTCTGCATTTGTGTTTGATTCTATGATTATATCTGTGTCTGAATATTGCATACATTTGTGTACAAATCAACAATAACTCAAAAAGATTAAGTAATTTCTTATAAACACTATTCACCCCCCTCTAGTGTTTATTCTAGCCTTAAGATCCATATTCTACATTCCTCGCATTTGGTATCAGAGCCAGGTTTTCAAAAGTTTCATAATCTGAATTTTGAAAAGTTTTCTAAATGGCTACCAACACTGGTACTATTTCTAACACTAGTTCATTTGTAGAAGGTCAGTCTACTGTCAGACCACCACTTTTTAATGGCAGTAACTATGCATATTGGGCATGTAGGATGAAAATATATTTACAATCTGTAGGATTAGACACTTGGAATATCACACAGAATGAATATTTTGAACCCACAACTGACTTTGCACAGTGGACCACTGAGCAAAAGGCTGTTGCACAAAATAATTCTAAAGCTATGAATATTCTGTTTTGTTCACTTGATAGGAATGAATTTAATAGAGTGTCAGTTTGTAAGTCTGCATATGAAATCTGGAAAACTTTGCAAGTTACTCATGAAGGAATAAGAAAAGTTAAACAGACCAAAATTTCCATGCTCACAAATCAGTTTCAGTTATTTAAAATGAATTCTAATGAGTCTATTTCTGATATGTATAGTCGATTTCAGGATATTGTACATTCTCTCATATCCTTGGGAAAAGTATTTTCCGAAGAAGATCAAGTCAGGAAAATTTTAAACTCTCTCACTCCAGAATGGGATCAAAAGACACTTGCAATCGAAGAGGCAAATGACATCAGTACTTTAAAGATAGAAGAATTAATTGGAAATCTAATGTTGTTTGAAGTCCAAATGATCGGGAGAAGAGAAAGCAAAGCATCTGAAAAGAAATCAATGGCATTCAATGCATTGACCGATGAATCAGACTCAAATAGTGATAATGATGAAGAGATAGCTCTTATGACCAGAAATTTTCGGAAATTCTTGAAATACAGAAAGATGAATAATTTCAAGAGAAACAACTATAAGAATCCAGGAAATCAGAATGTAGTGACAAATAATGTCAAATGTTTCAACTGTGACGAACTAGGCCATATCAAAAGAGACTGTTCGTATCCAGAAAGGCAGAATCCTCCTATAAACAATGAATCAGTAAAGAAACGGAAGCGTGCATTTACTGCTACTCTAGATGACTCAGACTCGTCCTCAAGCGATGATGATCAGAAAACAGATAACTCAAATTTGTGTTTCACGGCAGTTCACGACTTCAACAAATTCAAGGAAACGGACTCAGAAAAAGGTACACATTTACAATACAATTGATTGAAATTGCATGCTTAGAATTAGATGATTGATTGCTTGATTGATTGTTTTTTGAATTGGTGTGTTGATTGAATTTTAAATTTATTTTCTATTATTTTATTATAATTTTATTATTTTTATTATTTTTATTATTATTTATATATATATATATATATTTTATGGAATATAATATAATCATAATATTATTCCAGATATATATATTTAGTCATATATATATATATATTAGAGTAGTTAGGAAAATTAAATCATAGAATATTTCAGGCACATGTCGACATGGTCCCTACCATGATGTCGACATGGGTACAAATTTTGAAATTCAAAATTTGAATTCAAATGCTTGAATTTCCCTCCACCATTTCACTTCATTCAATACTCTGAAAAGGCATCTTTTCACCAGAGAACATGTCTTTCAAAAATCTATTTATTCACTATCTTTTATCACAACTTTTCACTTTCATTTTCAAATTCAAACTCTCTCTTCAAAACTCCAAGCTCTCTACTCTCTACTTTAATGGCTTCTTCAAGCAACCCCTCCACCATGAGACTTTCCAGAAACTTGAAAGAGCAACTCCTCAATAATCTGAAGGCAATAAAAGCATACATCAATTATGCTAACTATGGAAAAGTCCATCCCGGAAAGTTTGCTATTTTTCAAGATTTTGCTTCTTATGAAATTGATACTCTTTTTGCAAACAATCAAATTCTTAGTCTTGTTGATTCTTCTCAAAATGATTTTGTTTGTTACCCAAATCTTGTTAAAATTTTCTATGCAAATCTCAATCGAGAATTTTATGAAGGAAATGATAATGAAATTTAGAGTAGTGTCAAAGGCACTAAAATTGTTTTGAATTGTGATCTTTTGGGTACCATTCTCAATTGCAAAAGCACGGGAATGGATCTTTCTAGTTTTCAAATCGATGAACATGATCGTGAGACATTTCATCATATTTTTGAAAGAGATGAAAACTTTGAATTTAAAAACCGAAACTTTCGTCCTAAAGCAAGAATTGTCAATCTTCTTTTACAACATACTTTGACCCCAAGATCGGGATATTTTAATAATCCTACTTCAAAAGTGTGCAAAGCACTTTTTGCTATCTTCGGAAATTATGATATTAATTGGGCACAAGTTATTTTGGATGAACTTCGTCCTAAAAATTTTGAAATGGAAGAAAACACTTTATATCATGGAATTTACCTTACTCGGATTTTCAACTATTGTTGAGTAAATTTAAAAGGAGAAGAATTTATTTCAAGAAAAGTTTTTAATATCTCAAACATTTCTCTCATGAAAATCCCATATGTTTTTCAACCTTATGAGACTCTTGCCAAAAAGGAAGAGCGTTTGGCTCATGAAGAAATGGAGGAAGAGGAAGAGGAAGAAGAAGAAGAAGGGGATGAAATGGAAATAGAAGAAGAAGAAGGTGAAACATTCCTAGAAAGTATTGAATATCCCTCCAATCCTACCAACAAAACCCTTCTCAAAAACCAAAGATAATTGTTAAGAATCAACGGATTCTTAAAAGATCCGTTAGTAAGAAGTTGGATAAAATGTCATCCAAGTTGACCAAGTTTTTCTCCAAAGTCAGCAAGAAACTTGGATTATCTTCATCTTCATCATCCTCTAACTAGTTGTATCCTTTCATTTCATGATGTATTACTCTAGTTTGCTTTAGTTTGAATGTTTATGTAGTTCTTTATGGTTAATCATTGTATTATCCTATTATGCAATGAAATTGATTTCCTTTTCTGTTATCTAGCTTATCTTATCTCATGAATAAATGTTAGTATATTATATAAATATATATATACACAATTATTCACAAAATAAAAAAAACTCATCAAAATTCACTGGACCATGTCGACATCCCCCCTTGACCATGTGGACATGTACTGGTCAAAAATGACATTTCATTTCAAATTTGAAATTTGAATAACTACCCTATGTCTATTCATTTCAAACGAATTCCTACACCTATAAATACCTATTTCTTCCAGAATTCTTCACTCATTATTATTTTCTATCTTCTTTATCTCTTATTCTTCTCACAAATTCAAAAATGGCAAATCCTATTCATAATTTAACCGAGAATCTTGAAGAGACTCTTAATTCGTTCAAGAATATTCTTTCGTTCATTCTTCGTAACCAGCGACACTTAGAGTTGAGTCAAATGCAGATGATCAAGGAGCAATAAAGGCATTTCGATGCAATGCGATGGATGATTACTTCACTGCACAAGGATGATAACGAAGCACATCCTCATGTCTCTCTCACAAATGACAATGAAAATTGGGATGCCATCAAAGCAGACCCTATTTTCGGAGAAGATGGATGGGTGGAAGTTCCTTGAAACGTTTGATGTTGGTTTGTTTGCTTTGTTTGATTTGATTTCTTTGATTGAAATTGTGTGTTTTGATTGGTTTGATTGACACTTGGTGTGGATTGATGAATGTATAAATATACATTGATATATTAATTGAATATCATGTCTATAAGTATAGTTATTTCTTAATCTATCTATTATATACTCTATTATATAGTTTAATGCAGGTACTTAAGTACAAGAATGAGGGGGAGTTATATAGTTTGGAGTTAGTTTGTTTTTGTTGATGACAAAGGGGGAGAAATATAAAATAGGAGAGTTAGGCATAGATTAAGGGGGAGTTATCAGTTTAAGGGGGAGTTATTAGGATAGAAGTAATATTTTATAAACAACGGTTGTCATAATCAAAATGGGGGAGATTGTTAGTCCATGAGTTGATGGTTTTGATGACAACAACCTTAGAATAAGATTATAAAATATAAATACTAACATTATAGTTTAGATATATATGTATATGCAGGATTTAACCATGCAGGTACCAAGAATGAAGACTGTACAGTATAGAGATTCAAGATATCAAGATTGAAGACTCATGAGTATCAAGAATATCAAGATTATCAAGAGTTCAAGATTTCAAGATAAGTATTGAGTCTAGAATTATGTTAAAACTTCACAATAGCACTGAAATCTTCATTCCGTATTTTCATTTGGGATGGAACCCATTTCTACCTTTTTAGTGGCTTACAAACCCACGACAAGTAGCTTACAAACCTACGACAAGTGGCTTACAAAGTTCTCGAGTCCTGATGTGATGAGATATTCTGTAGGAAGAAGCTTGCAAAACTACTTCAAAATGATTTTCAAAACTGCTTTTCAAAATGTTTTAGCCTTAAAAATTATCTTTTCAAATGATTTTCAAAAAGATGTTTTAGCCTTAAAAAATATTCTTTGATTTTGTTTTTAAATAAATTCTTGTTTTAAACTTCATTTGTTTTAAACTATCTTTTAATATATTTAACTTTTAATATTTACTTAGATTTAAATATAAAATTATAGTAAAATTATATATATATTATTCTCTATATTTAGCTATATATTTTATCTATAGTCAAGTATATTAATAAAGTTTAAAATAGTTTTAATATAAGATAAAGGTTATTTTCAAAGAAAAACAAAACATCAAAAATTCCTTTAGGATGTCAACATGCCCTAGTACCCCATGTCGACATAGTGTTAGTTAGGACCAAAAATTTGAATTTCAAAAGAAGTGTCTATTCGCCATAACCTTTCATGAATAGACATGGCTGTTGTTCTTCTATAAATAGGGGTTGGTTTCAACGAATTTTAGATCAGATTTTCTGGTTTTTCACTTCTCTTCTTCTTCCACATTTTCTTATCCAAAATCCTATCATCACTCTACCGAAATCAACATTGAATCTAACTAGATCATCTCTGGTTTGATTCTCTATCACTATCTCAACAAGATCCCAGTGCTATTCAAAGTTATAGGCTTCTTTGTAATCTATCTAGCGAGAAAAGGTGTGATTGTAGCCTTGGAAATCAATCAAGCGAGAAAAGGTGTGATTGTAGCCTTGGAAATCAATTGGGTGAACTTGTTGCCCCGGAAATCAAGTATCTCTACCCAGAGGATTGTGATTCTGGAGGGTGTACCTCGTAGCCTTGAAACCGAGGGTGTAATTGTACAATTGCTTTTGAAAGGAAATCCGTACTTAGTTGTGCGGGACTGGATGTAGGGTAACTTCGAACCAGTATAAAATCCGATGTGTTCTTTCCTTTACTGCATTTACTTTATTTCTACATCTGTGTTTGATTCTGTGATTATATCTGTGTTTGAATATTGCATACATTTATGTATAAATCAACAATAACTCAAAAAGATTTAGTAATTTCTTATAAACACTATTCACCCCCCTCTAGTGTTCATTCTAGCCTTAAGATCCATATTCTGCATTCCTCACAGATGCAAGGGAATAATACTAGTAATATAATATACCAAATCTTCATCTTCGTCCTCCAAAATAATACGACCTTCAATGCACTGAAAACTCAGGGCTAACCCGAGCATAAAGTAAAATAATACACTCGAGTCAGAACTAAAATATCCTTCTGTAAGTCAAATCCATATCACATATAACAGGAGTGTAATAGCGTCAGAGATTTTTACGGAGTTTTACATTATTTATCCCGTGTATAACGTGCATGCCATAACTCAAGAGATGATATGGAATTTTCCATCTCTTATGGATCCATTAAAATATCTATATATAGTAGAATATGCTATATATGTAATGTCTAATCAATAAAATAAATATTTTTCCTAACGTTAAGGCTTTACATTATTCCCCCTTAACGCGTTTTTATGCATTGGTGTATAGTTTGCATATAACACCCATTCGAACGTCGGGGGATAGGGATGTGCTGTGATACGACAACACTAAATCAAACTCGTAGTGGTTTCGTATAAGGATAAAAGTATGACAAGGCACGTGTGGCAATACCTAAGGTAGTATGCTACCAGTTCGAGTCGCCAGGCTGGTGGTAACGCATCGCCGCAACGACCGTCCACCGCGTCCACCCATCCCATATCGAGTCAAAGGGATGTTATCCAAATCAAGGTGCACCAATCGAAACCAACAACAAAGCTAATAGTATGGACCGAGTCCACAAGAAAAATCGAAGAACAGGTGTCCGCTAGGGGTAGCTAGCCCACTTGACCTAGTTCAAGCCGTCATGTTTTAGTCATTTCAAGTTGACACAAGTGTTGCAGCTATGCATCATCGTTCTCTTTCTTCAAATCCAACAACGTACATCAAATCCAACCACTTCATTCTGGAGTCTCCTCCACATACACAGTTGTTAAAGTGGTTCCAACATTGACAGAGAGTATGCTAATAATCGGCCCTGGTCTTTTTAACAACCAAACGTCGTTTTACACACTGGTTGGTTCTTTTACATTTCGAAAATAATTCATACTTGATATCAAAATATCATATTCACTTCAAAAATCATATTTACTTAAATATGTCAATTTCACTTGAAAATGATTTTCACTCCAATATCTCAATTTCACTTCCAAAAATCATTTCAAATTTCAACTTAGTTATAACTTCATTTTAACCAAATTCGCATTTAAATCCACGATTTAAATATAAACAGTTCCCAACATGAACAGTTTGAAATTTTTGAAAATAGTTTGAATAGTTTAAATAGTTTAAATAGCTTAGATATTAAAATAGTTTGATATAAAATAGTTTGAATAGTTAAAATAGTTAGAATAGTTTAGATACTAAAATAGTTTGATATAAAATAGTTTGAATAGTTAAAATAGTTAAAATAGTTTAGATATTAAAATAGTTTGATATAAAATAGTTTGTATAGATAGAATAGTTAAAATAGTTTAGATATTAAAATGGGTTATATATTAAATGATTTGAAAATTTAAATGATTTGAAAATTTAAATAATTTGAAAATATAAAAAGATGAATCTTAAAACAGTTTATACTAAAATAGTTTATAGTGAAAATAGTTTCAAATTTAAAATTGTTTCTTTCCATTTCCAATAAATCTAGACTCGGGTCCAAATTTCAATCATGATTTAATTTCAAATCTTCCTATTCAAATCATCTTCAATCTCGACTCAATTTCAATTTCAATTCAAATCGATTCTAATTTCGATTTCAATTCGAATTAACTTCAATTTCGAAATGTTTCATTTTAACTTCAAATTCGATTCAATGGTTCAAATTTCAATTCAATTCTTATTTTAAACCATTTCAATTTATATAAATTTCAAGTCCAATTTTAATTTACCAATTTAAATCACTTAAATCAAATTAAACTTCAATGTTCAATTTAAGGTCTAAATCTTTAAAATAATTCAATTCCGAGCTCAAATTTGAAATATCCATTTATATCACTTTTACTTAGATAAATTCAAAGTTCAAGTAAACATTCAAACCTTTAAAACAATTTAATTTCCATAATTCAAGTTATATGTCGATTACAACTTCACTTTTCAAAATAAATTCTTTAAACAATTTCTTTTACAAATTTCACCTTTAACATTTCGAAGCTCGAATTTTTACAATAATTCTATCTTTATAAATTCAATTTTTTTTTATTTAAAACAAAATCATTTAAATAAATTCAAATTCAAGAATTTAAAACCATTTAATTTAACCAATTCGGTGTCCGTATATAATTTTCTATCCTATGGCCAAGTGATTAGTTATTTCGATTTTAATTTCAAGGATGGATAAATATCGTTTCAATCCAAATCAAAGTGTCATAGGTATATATCATTTTAACCTATTTCTTAATTTGTTCAAAATAATTCAAATAACAGTTTTATATACTGTCAGCAACATACAGGGTGATAACAGGATATATATAAAATAAATAAACATCCAATCATCCGAAATATCAACCAATAGCCATCCATCACAATCAACATCCAAAACAGTCAATATATCACAATAGTTAACTAGTTATCAATATCGGTTGTTAACTCGCAATTCAATTTCAATTTTAACCATCGATTACAAGTTCCTAACAGTTCAATTCATATGTCAATTTAAATGTTAGTTAAATTACCAGACAATGGTCAATAAAATAAATCACTTCATGATTTTGATTTAAGTAACATAAGAAATATTTTAGTATTCGTGAGCGGGTTAAAACACTCACCTTTATTTGAAACTGAAATTTTTTCAGAGTCAAACGAATTCGAATCCAACTCCAAACTGTAAGCGACTTCGATATGAATCCATAGCAACTTATTTCATTCGAATCACACCTCGTACGAGAAAGTTACGAATTAATTAGCATAACGATATAATTAAAATATAATTAACTAAGATAAATAAAATTAAACTTAAACCTATATCTTCCTCTCTCTCGTTCGCACTACCCAGGCCGACGCGCATAAGCTTTTTTTTCATTTTCTTCGATTGATGCTTGCCCACGCGCCGTGCGCTCGCGCGCGCCTGCAGCCACCGTCACCGCTCACAACCTCCGCCATCCTCCACGCCCTTGCATCGTGCATACGCGCGACAATCGAAGTCGCAAAACACAACTGCAGCCGAGAACGCACAAAAAATGTCGCCTCCTCGATCGTCGATTCAACGATCCAACCGTAGATTAGTTTCGTATCGATGCACTATACATTTCCCAAGTTGAAGGCATTGGCCAATTTCGCCTCTAGAGGCTCCGATCAATGTCGATCGTTGGATGGATTTCGTTTTAATAGCAGCTGTTAGTTTAGGTTTTGGGTTTAGCCAAATGAAAATAGGTTAAGTGCTATTTATAGAAAATTTCCCGTGGCACTATTCATCCATGAAATTTTCGAACTCCAAACGAAGCATGCCGCCTGGCGTTTTATATGTTATACCCCTATTTCGAGCACAATGGAATATGTATCAAGAGCCAATTCCATTATATACAGAAGATAGATTTTGAAAATCAAATTATTTTAATTAAAGTTCTGAAAATAAATTCTACGCGTTTCATGCTCGCATGACAAAACGATAAGTCTAATCGCTACGAAACTTGAAATCCTACAATAATTCACTATTACTGATCCGATGAAACTAGTTTTGTCAAAATCTGAGACGGTGCTCAAAAAGACTATTTTTACACGTTAATTAAAATGTAAAATTTCCAAAATAAATTTATTCACTTTAAATTCAATTTTAAAAGTTAACAATCTTCATTCTTGTTTAAATAAATTTAAATCAACTTCCGACATCATTTTCATTCATATTAAATTCAGAATTTAATTATTTAAATAATTGCAAATATTAAATTTAAACAATTTAATTATCCAATAAATCGCTATATTTGAAATACAAATATTTAACTTATGAAATTTCCTTTTAAAACGAATTCAAATAATAAAACAACTACTTCCATTTTACAGTAATTCAACATCTTTCCAATTACTGTATACAGTAAAAGTTATTCATTTCTTTCCAAATAAATGTTTTCTTATTTTTGAAATTTATACTTATCAAAAATACAATTTCATATAAATAAACGTATGCTTTTACTTTTAATAAACATTCATTCGATTCTTTATTTACTAAACATTGATCATTTCAATTTCTATTATCAATCACTTACAATTCAGTATCATTTAGTTTACTTTCTAATATAAGTTATCATCTTTTATCTTATTGAATTTTGTTATTTAATTTTTTTTATCTAAGTTCATATCCAATAAATTACATTAATAAATCATTAAATTTTTATTTCTAACCATTTTTGTTCAATAATTATATTAAATTTCATAATTAAAATTAATTAAAAATACGGGTCATTACAGTTATAGATTTTGACTTTGAATTGACTACGGTTGACCGCGATACTGACCTCATACAACCGATGAGACGAATTCTATACTGTATAGTGTTTCACTTTCAGTGCTTTAAATCAGACCCAACTAAGGCGCTCGATGATCGTCGTGCCTTGATTTAACTATAATCAAAGTGGAATATCCACATTGAAGCTCAACCATATTATCAAGTCAAGAGAATTGTATAATATCATCACTTCAAAATTTATTATTTAACCTAGTTGTTATTAACCAATAGGAAACTGTCAGGTGACTCGTTCCATAGTTATCCAATGACTATCAGTACGTAACCCCATGGTACCCCCAATAGCTATGAGTAATATACTGCCCAACATTTGGAGAACGTTATGTACTCTGGTCTCAATGGATGCATCGATATTCTTTCTCAAATCATCTTGATAAGGAATATTTAAAGTAATATGTATATTGTGATAATTTTCTCATGATTATAACTCTTTGTAAAGATTATCACGTAACATATTATTTAAGGATTTTCTAATTAATATACTTTAAATTAATTACTTAATTAATTATATCACAATATAACAAAGTATATAATAGAAATCAAATACCTTTATTACGAATAAGATTAGTTGTAGAGTTAGATATATGTAACAAATTATATAATTGCATTTAAGGCATAACCCTAACTCTCTTAATCTTCCACTTGCACTTGGGGTCAATTATGGAATCTCAATCTCATCCTTTTGATTAGTTGGCTCAAAACTAATCAAGTTAGTCCCTTAGTGGATTTGCTGTATTATTATACTATATACTTTGTTAGCTTACATTTCTCTTTTGCTAATAAACTACCTTTATCACATGGAACTTTTAGAGTATGTGCCTGCACATATTTTGAGCCTTAGGTTCTTTTATGGCTGTTATGGTAATGGTTACCATTACCATTTCACAAATACAGTTGCCATACTATTTTTACTGGCATACCAATAGGCCGGTATACTGATAATCTGGTAACCGTTACACTGGTAATGGTAAATTACCATTTATCTAAAAATGTTAGTAACTTGACATATATTCACACCATAACGCCGCTTCATTATACAATTTATAGTTTTTACTTAATAAAAGACATAAATGAGAAATAATTAAAGTGTATTTAACATTATTTCACTTGATTACTGAACTAAATTTAATCATTTGATTAGTTCTAAATGCCTATAATAAAACATATTATATGAATATACATGTGTTGTAAATTTATTGGTAACATTACTATTACCGCTGGTATTGAAGAAATGTTACCGATAATTTACCGTAGAAAATAGTAAATTCACCATTACAATACCGATTAAATTGGTATACCAATTTCACTCAAAAATGGTAACCAATTAACTGGTGATGGTATGGTAATAGGAAGTTTATCGTTATCATAGCAACCCTAGGTTATTTTATGATCTGTATCATGACATCATTTTCACAAAACAAACTCATATGATTCTCAACATTTGGAATCATTGGCACATTTATAAATTTGTGCATTAATATATACTATTTTATTGCGGCGCTCTTCAAGGTGATGTACTAAGCCTTTCCATTGAATCAACACCACTTCTTATTTTTTTGATTTCCAGCTTAAAGCCTTTTTAACTAAGTTTGAACATAAATTAGGATTGATATATTATTTATGAAGTTCGAGTCCGAATACTCCTTTATAAGGAGTTTGTAGTTTCCATGAACAGTTCTCTAGTATTTCGTTAAATAACCGAGAATATCCTTAACTACTGTTTAGCAATATTAATTTGAATTTGATACTTGCTCCATGTATTAAATACATAAGCCAAAAATGTGTTCTTGTAGATAGTACAACATGCATGGTAATTTTTGTTGCCAATGCATAAGAACTCCATCTTACATGCTCTATATTAAACAATTTAATATGATGTTTGTGCATATCGTTTGGAGCATTCCTAGCTTCCTTTTATACTAATTATAAAAGGTGTTGTTTAAATCTTATACCGAGAATTTAAAAAAAAAATTTGATTTTAACATGAGTACATCGTTAAGAAACAACGGTATGTTATTTTCTTATACTTTTAGAAATATCTTAGTACCTTTTAATGTCCTTTCTTACAGACACATGCTTCCACTGCATTTTGACTGAAATCAGACTATTTGATTCCACTGCCAAAATACATGCTTAATTTTGATGTTGTCTAATGATACTATTGTATCAGTTCCTGTATCTTCTCCCATAACTCAAAAACTCGATGGTCGCTCCCTCTGGCTTCGAGATATTTTGGTTATTATGTACAAACAGTCTATTCTAAATCATTATTTAGACTTTTCTATTTCAACATAGATATGCCAAAACTCAAAATCATAAAGGAACGATAATTTTTGTGAGTAGAATCTGAATTAACTTAAGCACGTTGGAAAATGAATTCAGTAGTTGAAACTTATGATGTTATTCTCATCAATGTTGCTTACTATATTACAACTGCATTGTTCTTCACAGTGAAGACACATATGGGGCCAATGGATTATATTCCTTTAGGCACAACCACCAAAATCATTTTTTGACATGTATTTGGAATCCATTTTGGATTTGCACATCATACCGTATAGGTACAGTAGAGTCAATACTCTTAATGGCTTATTGACACTTGATGAAATACTTCTCTTAATAGTAATAAGAAATCTTAATTTCTTTTCAAAGTATGAGAATTCTTATTAGACATTCTAATAAGTTGCATCTGTTTTAGGATTGATTAATTTTATTTCATCTTATGAAGTCGATTTCTATATATGTTAGAGTATTTAGATCAAGTCCATTAAGATACCACTAATTTTTAAAATAAATTCCTTCGTTGTGAAGGTGGCATTTCTTGAAACTACAATTGTTCCTTAGTACGATGGAATAGGCTTTCAGAAAGATTTTATGAACTGCCTTTAATACTTACACAAACCAATTTTGTTTTGAGTCTGCGAAACTTATATTCATAACTTAAATTAGACAATCTCGTACCTTAAATGATTTAAGATTGGGGCTTTTTATCAATTCATATCTTATATAATCTTGTAAACTATGATTAGATGAAATTCGAATTAACATATGTACTAACTTTTAAGTATATATTCTTATAGGAAGAATACAACTTGACTTCACTCATCATTGATCGCATTTTGTCTAATAGAATTTGATTGCTCCTTTTTGATACGTTAGTATGTATCTCGGGGAGGAGTGAATTATGAGATTGAATCTTATCCATTTTTAGGTACTTTTGGAACTCTTTTCAATATACCCACATATTCGATTGAACTAATTTTCTTTTATTTTCTTTGCATGCTATTTTTCTAATTCTTTTTTATATTCTATGAACTTATCAAAAATATACTACTCGTGTATCAAATACACATGTTTATGTCTATGATAATTCATTGGAAAATTTCAATGAATTAAGTGGATTCTTTTTGGTATTATTAGACATTTGATTGCATGCATTTATATTATCAATCTAAAAGTTTATTAACTTTTTTATCGCTCCTACTGAAAGGATGCTTAGCACTTAATCCTTAAAGGATAATTCAATAGTATAATAAGATTTGTAATCGTATTATTTAAAGAATTATTCCTCCAAGATATGGCTTAATCCACAACTCCAAAAATAATTATTAAATTTTTAGATAATTCTATATTATGTGGCTGATGCAACAAAATACCATTATCCCAGATTTATTTTACAATGAATATCCATAAAATTCATAACAAAATAAAATTATATATATATATATTCAACCATTACTGAAAACATTTATTATTTCATAAATAATATTTAGTATATACGCAAAACAATCTTTCATATTTTGATGCATCCATTTATAAGTGTTATATAGTATGCTCCCACTATTTCTGTCATTAGTATAATAGCACATAAAATATGAAGCTCCATTTAACTACTTATTATGAGCTATTTATTTCTTTTACTATAACTAGTTTACAGTCAAGAGTTTTCGATCAAATATCGTAAACCCATAGAAATAACTTTTATAGAAAATAATTTTCTATAATATAATAAATTAGGAATAGAAACCACATTTCCATTCCATATTAAGTGTCTTACTAAATTTAAAACAATTCACATTTTCGATGTCCTTTATGAAGGAGATGTGACCATTCACTCTCTTTATCCCCACTGTTACTATTTTACATCCACTCCCAAACATTCACTTTTCTTTCAAATGGTCGAACCATTCAAAGGTAATTTTAGTACAAGATTGCACCAAATTCTTTACAAAAGTGCATTTAGATATTCTTAACATTTTTAAGAAGATCGAATAGGTTGTAGTTAAGTAAACTGATCAAACTGACACTTCAATGATCAGATTCCTAGGTCGGTCTTTAGTCCTTAGTCTTTTATTTTTTTCTACGCAATAAAATTCTCATCTTATCAATCATTTTAAACACATGATTTAGCATTATTGCTTACTCGCTCATCTCAAGTGAACCGATTTCATTGAGATTTCGTACATTACAACCAAGATTGTTCACCATACAAATTTTTATGTGACCTATAATGGATCAAATATCCATATTATTATTTCACTTTAGAGTTTAAAACTCACAAAAGACAATACATAGTTTCGGGAAAATAAATACTTAAATGACCAAGTTAAATATGCATTCAATAGTTGTATGTTTTTGGCACTTACATGGGTCTTAAAATGACAACATGCTAAAAAGTTATTAGTAAGTATATTCTATATTTCTTTGTCAATCATAATTCAGTTCATTGGCATATTTGTATTGATAAACAATTTTATCGATTTAATTGCACAAATTTATCAATGTGGATTATTTTAATTTATAAAACATGCATTTTTACAATATTAGAAATGTTAAAGGTTGACATTTCATTTTTCTAATAAGGCTCCTACTAGATTTTGATATTCCTCGAAACCCCAAGAGAAGCATAAAAATCTTTCAATTCCTCTAGTGGAGTGTTAGGACTCGCTTGACTTGTGATTCTGACCTTGAGTTTTCTCAACAAATCATAGACCTACAACGATGGATGATTTTTATCGGTTGTATCATATACAACTCCTAACTCTGGTTTTTCCCCTAATCTTGACCTCGATCTTGAGTTTCTTCAAAAATCGATAGAGATTATTCACTCTTACCTATCATTTCACGATAGCCTAAGTATGATGCATGTACCTCGAGTTTGCTCAACAAATACATGCATGTATCTTACCTTGTTTAGGCAATATATTAGTAGTACTACACATAACGGCCTTAGCTTGAGTTTTCTCAATAACAAGTGAGTTTGCAGATGATCTGTTAGTATATAAACGGGTATATATTAAGGATTCATAATCTTTAATACACACACACACACACTTTAAGTGATACCGATTTAAGGAATAATAAGTTTCTTATGAAATACCTTCATGATTCAAGTGTCAGATACATCTAAAATCACGGTATATGTACTTTACGTATATACTTATTAAAAAAACCATGTTGGGCTCATTCAATTCCACCTACATTATTTTATACATGTATAGTTATACGAGTTTAAGCTGTTTATAACTATTATAATTAAATTTACTTATGTAATGTATATATGTATCTTATTGATTAAATCACATTTCATTAATTTTTGTTCACATTAATTAAATTATATTTAATTAGTTATAATTTAGTTAATTAAATAATATTTAATTTATTAATAAATTTTAAAACTTTATAATATTTATCTTAAAATATTTTAGAAATAATTAACAATAGTGTTTATAATTTGTTTATATATACATATCAATATATGTATACATTTTAATTAACTAACTTTCAATTAATTTTATTTCACACATTCATTTATTTAATTAAACAATTTAATTTAATATTTGAATTACTTTGAAAATTTAATATAATTCATCTTAAATATATAACTATAATAATTATAGTTACATACATATATCAATATATGTATATAATTAATTAATCTTTTAATTAGTTATTTAATATAATTTATTTAATCGAATTAATTAAATATATATTAAAAACTCGGAATTAATTATTTTTATTTACAAAATAATTTGAAAATTTTAAATTATTTTATAACCTTTATAAAATTTTGTTTTATATATCAAATTTAACATTTAAATTTAAAATATATTTTTTAATTTTCAAATTCAATTTAAAATTTAGCCTAAGCCCCAAATCAATTTAAGCCTTTACAATTGGACCAACCATTTGGACTTACTCTACCCATTATGCTAGGCCAATAGGCAAAGAGTAGAGTACCACCCAGTTCTGACCTGACCCGACAAGAACTGAAAGACCCGACTAAAAACATTGAAATATATGTATTTTAGTGTTACTATCCAACCGAATGCGAACCTAGCCGACCTGAACTGAAGCTCAAGTCGGGTCTAGGTTTTGAAATGTATAATTTGAACTCGATAAAATTTGACTCTCCTACAGCCGAGACCCGCCGGGTCAGGTCTGCCGAGTTAGGTCTAATTGCCACCTTTAGGCACTAGTATTATAGACACCCATTGGTTAAGGCTTTAGTTAGTTGGTCCTAAAGATGCTAATTAGACTGCATATACCATTTAAGCTCAAATAACATCGTTGGAACTATCTGTAGCGGGTGAAATATGTGGATTTCAAAAAATCTCTAATTGCTACCTTTTGGGCCTATGAAGTCCAATATTTACAGTAGATCTAATCTAGTTGTTTTAACTAAAATCATATAGTTTATTTTATTTACTTGATTTAATTAATTAATATATATAATTCAATGTTTATATAGATTAGAGATAAATATGCATATATTCTTATTATTTACATATATTAAATAAGATACAAATCTTTAAATATCTAAATAGATCTTGACACAATCAATAAATTTAAATTTAAATTTAATATATAAAACAGCTAATTTGATAAGGCAATATATTTTAAAATTCAAATCTTGATCTTTAGCATTTGGTAAATTATTTTTTAATTATTTAAAATAAATATATTTATACATATAATAAAATATCTTTACCATCATAAATTCTAAAAAAATACAAAAACTATATGAAAATTGCATAAAGGAATTAATGTGTGTATTTTATAATAAAATAAATATTATAATATTATATGTATAATTATTTCTTTTCGGCCATGTTTAGAATTTTTTTATATCCAAAAATATTTTGTTATTATTTTTATAGAATAAATATATAAAAATATATCTTATTAATATAAACAATGTTAAACTTTTATTTAAATAAAAAAATAATTATGTTCGAAAAAAATTCTTTAAACCTTAAAAAAATTATTTTATATTTTAAATACATAATATACATACATACATACATATATGATTGGAAAATATTAAATAAAAATTTAAAATTGTTAAAGACTCTTTTTAATGTCCAATGATCATAAACTAAATATATCAAAATATCTATGGACAAAATGTAATTTTTAATTGATCTTAGAGATAAATCAAAAGAATAATGTATCAATTAACTTAAAGACTTTGATATGATTTGAACCTAGATAATTAGGAGACAACATTTGCACGTACAAAATCATTCTATAGGGATTATTCAACATATAAGATATAAATTATAAAAGAGAGATTAATACCTTGAAGAGATGGCCCTATAGTGCACCTTGATTGAAGAGATCTCCTAGGTTCTGGAAGAACCGATCACCAGGCCTTGCAACGATCAGAATACCATCGAATTAATTATTTGATGGATTTTCTTCTATGGGATGTATGACTATGGGAGACAGGGAGAAGGGGAGTCCGACCTTGGCTTGGGGAGGGAGCAAGAAAACCAATTAAATGAGGGGGTTAGCACGGTTTAAATGGAGAATGAGGAGGAGACAAATTCTCCTCCTTTTACTCCTCCTCTTACAATTTCTCAGATCCAGATCTGAATTCGAAACACCCCTTCCCTCTCATCCAATGGTAGGCCGTATCATAGGGCTTTAAGGGCCAATGAAAACACTAAACGCGTTTAATAATTAATGTCATTTAAATCATTTGTAAATGCACATTGATATCGTATATCGATACGTACATATATAACTTTTATTTATGCATCCATTTAATTACTAATGGCATCTAGAAAATACTAAAATCACCTAATACATCAAATAAATAAACAAATGTTATTTTGAAAATATTAGTAAATTTAATCAATTTATAATAATTATAAATCAATCAAATCATGTGGTATTTCGAAGAAATCATCAACGCTGTTATGCGACTCGTTGGTGTTAATTCAGTTAGCGATTAATATCGAACAATTCAAATATTAATATTCATATATCACCTTAGCTATTGGTGTGACAGTTTATGGAATTTATTGTGTATAAATCTTCAATGGAAAAATTCAATTTACAATTGAAGCGGTAGCATTTAGCAATGATTATTTATATACATTCTCTTCGTCAACGCTATATTACTTTAGGATATACGAAATTGGTTTTGGTAGAAATTCCAAAATCATCCTCATTTAACTCGGTTAGTCCATAAAAGTCCTTGGTTTAATAATAACATTTACTATTAACCGTACAACTCTGGATAGAGATTTTGACTTTGAGTTGACTTGTAACGACCCAGAATTTTTGATAATAAAAATTTGAATATTTAATTAATTTTAAATATTAATAAATGAATTTAATAAGTCGAATAATTTATTTAACGGATATTGGATTTAATTTGGTCAATTAAATCGATAATTTGATGATTGCAATTCCAGAGATAATTGAAAATCGAGTTTAATATGATTGAAAATAATTTGTAAAATTTTATTTAATCATACTGGAGTTATAGAAAGGTTATAGAACATTTAAAATTGAATTTAAAGTTAAATTGTGAAAATTGAATATTTTAATATTTAATTATCGACTGAAAAATAGCCAATTTTCGAACAGTCTCAGAATTGAACGAAACCAGTTTCATCGGATCCGTAATATGAAATTATTGCATGGTTTCAAATTTCATAATTTTTGGATGTACCATTTGTCCGATACGAATTAAAACGCCTCAAAATCGATTTAAATCGGTTTAATTTAAATTGATCGTTTAATTTCATAACTCGCACAGACGATCGAATTAGCTTCCGAAACCTGTTCTATTGTGTCCGGAACGCGGGGTAAACCCTAGAAACGCCAGTCACCGCGCGTAAATCGGAGTTCGGAAATTTCAGGATGAATAGCGTTCGTCGTTTTTTCTATAAAAGGACTTCATATTCACAAATTGCAAAAGAAAACGAGCCTAGGGTTTCAATTCTCTTCAGCCGCCACCCAAACGTTTAATGGCTGAGAACGCATCTCGTTCTTCCACAAATATTTCACTATCCACAAATCAATTCAAGAAAGTGTCAACTGCAAAGTTGTAAATCGTCTCAAGACCTACGACTTCAACGGTGATGATGGATTTTCGTGCTAAGGATCGTCGTCAATTCGAGTTTGAAGTGCTGCCGTTCACCACCGTTTCGCGCACTGGGGGAGCAGCTGGGTGGGGCCGGTCGGGGTGTGATGGTGCGTGGCGACGAGGGCAACGAAGTGGTGGTCTCTGATCATTTTGGAATCGAGTTGGGTGGTGTGACGACCCGGCTTTCATCGAACAGAAAGTCGTATCGCTAATAAGAAAGAAAGGGATAGAAAGAGAAAAGAAGAGAAGAAAGAAAGAAACAACATCAGAATCTCACACAGCGGAACGAATAAATTATATTAATAACAAAAGTATTACACAATATACAACACTTATCAGAGTTATACAACATATACATCACATACTAGACAGTTATAAACATCTGTCTAGACATTACAACTCAAATACAATACAAACACTATCACAGAGATCTACACAGCGGAATTCTATATCTACGAACGCCGAAGCCTCCTGCTCCATTGCTCCTCCAGAATATTCGTCAAAGCAAACCTGACTCCCTTGGCTACTCGTAAAAATTTGAGTACCCAAGAGTTTATATAAAACAGAAATAAACACTTGGGTCAGACATGGGTCTGGTGTGAGTAAACGGTTTAAATTGCTTAACTTCAAAACCTTTTGAAAACAAAGGTATCACGTAAGACTTCCCACACATAAACATGGGTAAGTTTTTACCTTACGCTAACCAAAACATTTGATAGGAAATTCGATTGTATTATAATAGGTCTAGGGTTTTCAAATAAATATGAAATAGCCGAAATTGTTACATTATTAAATTCTAGCATACATAAGTATACAATCAAGACCGTTATCACTTATTGGAAGTTGTATTTCCATACAATGGCAGGGCTACTGGGGTACCGCCCGTCACAGTACGTGGCCTAGATCACCGTACCGAGGAGTACGCCCGCTCCCCTGCAACACAAAGCCGGAACCATCCCTTACTGGATAATTCCGAATAAAATCACCCCACGGTTGTGTACATCAACCGCACCACTAAGTCGAAAATAGAAAGGGACATCTAGACAGGGATGACCTTACTCTCAGTGGGCGCTACCCACGAAGCCTTGCTACACCTCCCCTATTTTAGCCATTCCCGGTTGATGAGGCTTGAGGTCACGATTACCTTTAATCAGAACACTTCACTTAGAATGCTCATCGTCCACCTGACGATGTGCTGAAAGCATTCATTCCATACAAGTTCATTCCGGGTTCGAACGAAACCGAAGGCATTATCTCGTTACACTCGTTTTGGAATCACCCTTAGAGTTAACGACAATAACCCTTGCACTCTGAATCTTCATCTTCACTTGAGATTCATGACCTATCGTAATTTGGATCGATGTGGTATTCGGGTCTCCAGACCTGGAAATCCGGTATACGGAAACCCGATCCCGGTCTCATCGAAATCCAAAACGTGTCTTTTAAGGCCAAGTTGTTTAAAGGTTTAAACAATTCAATTCAATTTAATACTTGAATTCACATAGCATTAACGTAGATAAATATCACACATTTATTACAGATATATCATAGTATATCATCCAATAGATATCAACCAAATCAGACATTCTACTCAACCATCATTCATAAGCAACCATTTATTAATCTCTATTATAATTAATTTAATCCACTTAAATTAAATTAATTACTTAAGAATTAATTCCTAACCTTGCTTAATCAATCATTAATTAATTACTTATCCATTTAATTAATTAATCATTAAATATTAATCACTCTTGATTAATGATTCATTAATTACATAAAGTAATTATCCTTTAATTAATTTTACAAATTAATTATCCTTAATCATTTATAGTAATTAACCTTTAATTACTCTCATTAATTATAATAATTAATTATCCTTAATTAATTACTTTAATTAATTAATTAACTATAATTAATTACATTATTCCTTAATTAATTACATTAATTAATCATACATTAATTAATTACTTTCATTTATCAACCTTACATAATCATCAACAGTAATTAACTATTCTTAATTACTTTAATTTCTTTTATAAATCCTTTTTGATTAATTAAACCAATTTCATACAATAATTCATTTATCAATTACTTACACTAAGTAATTACTCTTATCCAATCTTATTAAGTAATTATACTTAATTACCAAGTGACTATCTTTAATTAATTAACAAATTAATTAACTTAAATAAATCACATTCATTCCTAAATCATAACTGAGTAACTCATCCTTAATTACCCTTTAAACAAATTAATTAATCCTTGATTAATTATTCTTTAACTATTAATTAATAAACCTTAATTATTAATCAATATCCTTTAGTACAAAGTAATCAATCCTTAATTAATTAAACTTAATTAACTAATTAATTATTCTTAGTTATTAATTAATAAAAGTTAATTATTAATTAACAACCTTAATTACCAATTTAATTAATCCATAATTATCTATTAATCAATCTTTAATGATAATTAACTAACCTTAATAACAGTTAATTAATTCTTAATTAACTTTAATTATAATTTAATAATTTCTTAATTATTAATTAAGAAAACTTAATTATTATTTAATAAAACTTTATTAAGTACTTCTTAATTACTAGTTTAATTAACCCTTATTTAATTAATCCTTATCAAAAATTAATTAATTAAATTAATTAAACTTAATTAATTTTAACTCATTAAAAATCTTAATTATCATTAAAACATTTGATCTTAGTAATTAACTTACTTAATTAAATCATTAATTAAGTTTAGAATAAAATAAAATAAATAATCATTAATTATTTATCTTAAATTATAAATTAACAATCCTTAATTACAAATTAATAAATCACTTGAAAACCTTAATTGTTAATTTACTTATCCTTAACCATTAACTAATTCAATTAGTAAATCACTCTTATTTATTCTATTAGTTTTAAATTTAAATTAAGTTTTAAGACAAACCATTTCCTTATTAATTACCTTATTTTCAAATTAAGTTTGAAAATAACTTAAGGATTTTAACTTAATAAAATTAAGTAAATCAATTCATACCATTTAATTTATTCAAATCATTCATTTCAAAGAAATGAAATTTCAAGACAATTGTTTAACTTGATTTTCCAAAATTTAAAACTTACTTTTATTTTAAATTTTAGAAACTGATTTAAACATCTCACTATGGGTTTAAGTCATTTGAAACAAACCAAGTATTCCTTCTTTTATTTCTTCTTTTAAAACAGAGTTAAATTTTAAATTTTTAAAACTGTTTGAACTTAACAGTTTACTCAATCTCGCGTACAACCTTACAAAAACCCCGAGCCAAAAGCTTTCTTCCCCGATACCCACTCGAGAAAAAAAAAACTCACGAACCTAAAACCAGACAACTGATACACTGACACTCATCCTCGTTCACGTGCACGTGCACAGTTGATCGCGACGACATCGACCACCGCCGACACCTTCAACCCATCTTCGATCACCTCTACAACCAATTCCGACCACCCAAACATCACCCCAAAGCTTAAAATCGGAAACGAGAAAACTCGAGCAAACAGGAACCAAAACCCAGCCACCTAAGCCCTTCGTACCGCCACCACAGCTCGTTTCTTGCCACCGAAAATCACCCAAAGGTGCATCGTCAACTCCTCCATCGATCCCCCTGGACCGCACGCTCGAATCGTCACCATGACGCTGCTAGGACCCAAGAACCCATCACGACCACAACTGGCCTCAAAACCCTATCTTGCTGTCGATCCACTTCCACGTCCACCTGAAAAATCTTCGACTATTTTTCCCTTAATCCCCGACCTTCATACTACCTCTACCTGAAATCCCGATCTCCAGAAATCTCGTGATCATAAATTATCACCAAAAATCCCAATTCCAGAAAATTCTCAAATTCTCATTCCTTACTTCATTTAAAATCTTGACTTTGATTCTAAAAATCCTAATTTTTCAAATGGATTCAAGACATGAACTTGAATTAATCAAATTCATCATTTGATTTTACATGTTTTAAAAGATCTTTACTGTTGTTTCACAAATGCAAGTATATTTCAAAACATATATACTTGTTTATATTTTTATTACTTAGATCATGCTAAAACTAAACTAATTTGTCTTTAATTAAAATCCTAACAGTGGATAAATAAAAATATATGAAATTTTGATTATATGGTTGACACTAAAACCTGGAAACACAGACATATTTAACATGCACAGTTCAATTTACTCATACAAACAGTGTACATCCATAAATATAAACATGCAAAGATTTTTCACATTTTATAAACAGCCAAACATCTTAATCTATCCATGCAAACAGTTTACAATATTACATCTACAATTTATCACAGGCATCAAGTATAAGCATAGATCAAACTGTTTTTAAAATTAGGTTCACTCACTTGTTTAAAGAAGATAAACAGAGCAATTAACACTTTAATCATACATGCACACTTCAATTCTCATATACATACAAAATACACACATATAAATGAACATGCAAATGTACTTCATTCAGAAATCATTCGAAAGCAATTTAAATTCATTTTAATTTTTGCAAAAGAATTGTTTACTCACCTATTATGTTGAACAGAGAAACTATAACTGGAAGCTTTTCGAACTGCACTTGCTTTTGATTTCTTTTAAAACTGAAAACTTGTTTTGAAACTGAAACTTGCTTGATTTATTTGCATGCATCCTTGGAATGATTCAGACTTGAAAGAATATTGCAGATTTGTCTTGAAAGAACAAATGTTAACAGGCTTTTGAACTTGAGAATTTTGGCTTTTGAAATGATTCCAGGTTTAAGAAATAATGGTTTCAGATTTGAATTTAGAGGAGATTTGATTCTAGTTTGAGAAGATCTTCAGATTTGTTTGTGGAGATTTCAATTTTGGTTTGAGAAGATGACTTCGGTTTGAACATTTTCTGGTTTGAGAATTTTTGTCTTTGCAAATGAAAAAGATAAGAAAAGAAAAAGAAGAGAGGAGGTGAAAGTTTATATAGGTTAATTTAGATTTTATTTAAATTTAAAGAAAATAAAACAAATGGTTGACACTTGTCTCTACCATTGCTTAATTACCTTACACATGTATTTAACATGTTTAAAAATTTAACACTTGTCATTTTTTTTTATTTTCATTTGTTTTAAAATTATTTAAAAGCCTTTAAAATGAATTTTCCTAATTAAATAAATACATACCTTATTTAATAAATGCTTTCCTATATTATAAATAAATGAAACCTTTAAAAGAAAATAAAATAAAAACTAATTATATTCTAATAAAATTATATACAATATATTTAATTCATTTTTAAGTGTAAATATACCTTTTGTATTTATTTATTATTAAATAAACACTTCCTAAATTTATATAAATAAAATTTCTTTTAAAGAAAATATTTTAAAGCAAATCTTATTTTAAATAAAGCCTTGTTCATATATTTTATACCCAAATATATTAAAATATTTATCTTTAAAGATTCAAATTTAAATCCAGATTCAAATTCAAATTTGACTTTTAAAATCCAATTTAAAAATCAACTCAACATTTATATTTTTAAATAAACATTTTATTAAGTTTGAAATGATTATTTCATTTAAAAACAACTCAAGGCATATATATACATTTAAACAATACTTATTAAATTTGAAAATGATAAGTCTATTTAAAAATCAATTTTATAAAATAACACAATTTAAATAATTATCTTATTACAAATTAATCTATAACCATAATTAAAACATCATATTATTTTTATTTGGTTATTTATATTTGAAAATAACAATTTTATCCATTTAAAAATAATTTAAATTAAGAGATTATCACATTTTAAACTTCTCGAAATTCCGGGATATCACATTCCTCCCCCCTTAAAAGAATTTCGTCCTCGAAATTTAAAACAAAAGATAATCCAAAAGTTTTTAATTATATTTCAACCAATTTTAAGACAATTCAAGCATACTTATCAGCCATACACTATCAAACAAACAACCATTCATCCAAACAAACAATTCATACAAACAAACAATTCATACAAACAACAACTCTAGCTATCCAGACATAGATCCGGATAAACTATCTAAAATTATCCCGAGTTTCCTGATACAGATACTGGGTTACTCGCTCTATTAAATCCAAACTGGTAATTCATTACTGAATCCAAAACACTTATCTTCACAAAAACTCAGAAAGATCCAATATACTCGGAGCTATCTTCCTAGTCTTACCCAATCTTATTTTCTCCCTTCATCGAAGAAATAACAACGAAGTCTCCAACTTCGAATTCCAAAATTCTCCATCTCTAATCCACAGAACTCTTCTGACGATTCTGGGATGCCTTCATCCTTCCTGATCAGCTTCACCTTTGCTGATGCTTCTCGAAATAAATAGGACCAAAAACAATCCAACAAACGGATCCTCTCAAAATATAAAGAAATCCAGAATACAAATTCTACTCCACAATCATCAGTAGATTCCAAATACTTCTCCTATTCGGAAAAGACAAAACAGATGCTCTCACCAATCTGACCTTCAAATCTGGAAAAGCTTCCTGTAGGAACCCTCTAATCCAAACACTGCAACTTCCGGTTGCTTCCACTCTAGAACAACTACTTCCAAACTTTCGCAGCTCAACTCTGATCTGGATGTCGTCGATGAACTCGAACAAACTAGATCAACATTTCCCAGAAAATCTCTGACAACTCTATAACTCCAATATCTACTAGAGATGCCTCAAATCTAAGCAAAAGATTTCCCAAGAGAACACTCAAACTATCTCAAGTCACTTTTGCGATCCTATCCAGTCCAATATCCAAAGATTACTGTTCTTTCTTAATCCATCAGAACAGTATAGTGCTTGACCAATCCATTTTGAAAAATGAATTTACTCCGCAGCTTCTGAACTCCACTCTAAGAAAACTGCTAAGCCAAAAGACCTTCTGACAGGAACACAGAACACTCGAGCTGCACTGCTGCCACAGATGCCAAAGACTCCTTATCCAAAGCTTCTAAAGAAACTCGGACCTCAGACCAAACACAAACATCCTGCTGAACTCAGCCACATCACCGAATGCAGATATACTTCCTTAAACTTTCTCCAAACAGAAACATCGTCGGAGATATCCATAGTTACTGCATCTCATCACGCAGCTACTACTCCTGAGTTACCCAAGATACCATCACTCGCTTCTGTTCAACCAACAGATCCAAACTCCTGAAAATCCACTCGCACGAGCACGATCAAACTTATACTTCAATGATAAACTCTGAACCTTAACAGGTTTCCTTCAGAGATCAATGAAATTCTTATACCATATCAAAGTTCACTCGAGACGGTATTAGGTCTAGAGTCTCGACAAATACTTCCAATCTCAAACATTCAAACTCCAACTATTTGTAGTCGTGTTTACACACCACTACCTTATCTACCTTTAGAACTCATATTGGAAAACCCGAAAAGGTAATCCAACAAATAGGTAGAATAGATATATATATATAGTTATATAAAATTTACAAATACGCTCTCTCAAGATAGACACCACTCCAGAGCCTAGGTATTCACTCAACCAAATGCTCTGATACCAAATGTGACGACTCGCCTTTCATCGACCAGAAAGTCGTATCGCTAATAAGAAAGAAAGGGATAGAAAGAGAAAAGAAGAGAAGAAAGAAAGAAACAACATCAGAATCTCACACAGCGGAACGAATAAATTATATTAATAACAAAAGTATTACACAATATACAACACTTATCAGAGTTATACAACATATACATCACATACTAGACAGTTATAAACATCTGTCTAGACATTACAACTCAAATACAATACAAACACTATCACAGAGATCTACACAGCGGAATTCTATATCTACGAACGCCGAAGCCTCCTGCTCCATTGCTCCTCCAGAATATTCGTCAAAGCAAACCTGACTCCCTTGGCTACTCGTAAAAATTTGAGTACCCAAGAGTTTATATAAAACAGAAATAAACACTTGGGTCAGACATGGGTCTGGTGTGAGTAAACGGTTTAAATTGCTTAACTTCAAAACCTTTTGAAAACAAAGGTATCACGTAAGACTTCCCACACATAAACATGGGTAAGTTTTTACCTTACGCTAACCAAAACATTTGATAGGAAATTCGATTGTATTATAATAGGTCTAGGGTTTTCAAATAAATATGAAATAGCCGAAATTGTTACATTATTAAATTCCAGCATACATAAGTATACAATCAAGACCGTTATCACTTATTGGAAGTTGTATTTCCATACAATGGCAGGGCTACTGGGGTACCGCCCGTCACAGTACGTGGCCTAGATCACCGTACCGAGGAGTACGCCCGCTCCCCTGCAACACAAAGCCGGAACCATCCCTTACTGGATAATTCCGAATAAAATCACCCCACGGTTGTGTGCATCAACCGCACCACTAAGTCGAAAATAGAAAGGGACATCTAGACAGGGATGACCTTACTCTCAGTGGGCGCTACCCACGAAGCCTTGCTGCACCTCCCCTGTTTTAGCCATTCCCGGTTGATGAGGCTTGAGGTCACGATTACCTTTAATCAGAACACTTCACTTAGAATGCTCATCGTCCACCCGACGATGTGCTGAAAGCATTCAATCCATACAAGTTCGTTCCGGGTTCGAACGAAACCGAAGGCATTATCTCGTTACACTCGTTTTGGAATCACCCTTAGAGTTAACGACAATAACCCTTGCACTCTGAATCTTCATCTTCACTTGAGATTCACGACCTATCGTAATTTGGATCGATGTGGTATTCGGGTCTCCAGACCTGGAAATCCGGTATACGGAAACCCGATCCCGGTCTCATCGAAATCCAAAACGTGTCTTTTAAGGCCAAATTGTTTAAAGGTTTAAACAATTCAATTCAATTTAATACTTGAATTCACATAGCATTAACGTAGATAAATATCACACATTTATTACAGATATATCATAGTATATCATCCAATAGATATCAACCAAATCAGACATTCTACTCAACCATCATTCATAAGCAACCATTTATTAATCTCTATTATAATTAATTTAATCCACTTAAATTAAATTAATTACTTAAGAATTAATTCCTAACCTTGCTTAATCAATCATTAATTAATTACTTATCCATTTAATTAATTAATCGTTAAATATTAATCACTCTTGATTAATGATTCATTAATTACATAAAGTAATTATCCTTTAATTAATTTTACAAATTAATTATCCTTAATCATTTATAGTAATTAACCTTTAATTACTCTCATTAATTATAATAATTAATTATCCTTAATTAATTACTTTAATTAATTAATTAACTATAATTAATTACATTATTCCTTAATTAATTACATTAATTAATCATACATTAATTAATTACTTTCATTTATCAACCTTACATAATCATCAACAGTAATTAACTATTCTTAATTACTTTAATTTCTTTTATAAATCCTTTTTGATTAATTAAACCAATTTCATACAATAATTCATTTATCAATTACTTACACTAAGTAATTACTCTTATCCAATCTTATTAAGTAATTATACTTAATTACCAAGTGACTATCTTTAATTAATTAACAAATTAATTAACTTAAATAAATCACATTCATTCCTAAATCATAACTGAGTAACTCATCCTTAATTACCCTTTAAACAAATTAATTAATCCTTGATTAATTATTCTTTAACTATTAATTAATAAACCTTAATTATTAATCAATATCCTTTAGTACAAAGTAATCAATCCTTAATTAATTAAACTTAATTAACTAATTAATTATTCTTAGTTATTAATTAATAAAAGTTAATTATTAATTAACAACCTTAATTACCAATTTAATTAATCCATAATTATCTATTAATCAATCTTTAATGATAATTAACTAACCTTAATAACAATTAATTAATTCTTAATTAACTTTAATTATAATTTAATAATTTCTTAATTATTAATTAAGAAAACTTAATTATTATTTAATAAAACTTTATTAAGTACTTCTTAATTACTAGTTTAATTAACCCTTATTTAATTAATCCTTATCAAAAATTAATTAATTAAATTAATTAAACTTAATTAATTTTAACTCATTAAAAATCTTAATTATCATTAAAACATTTGATCTTAGTAATTAACTTACTTAATTAAATCATTAATTAAGTTTAGAATACAATAAAATAAATAATCATTAATTATTTATCTTAAATTATAAATTAACAATCCTTAATTACAAATTAATAAATCACTTGAAAACCTTAATTGTTAATTTACTTATCCTTAACCATTAACTAATTCAATTAGTAAATCACTCTTATTTATTCTATTAGTTTTAAATTTAAATTAAGTTTTAAGACAAACCATTTCCTTATTAATTACCTTATTTTCAAATTAAGTTTGAAAATAACTTAAGGATTTTAACTTAATAAAATTAAGTAAATCAATTCATACCATTTAATTTATTCAAATCATTCATTTCAAAGAAATGAAATTTCAAGACAATTGTTTAACTTGATTTTCCAAAATTTAAAACTTACTTTTATTTTAAATTTTAGAAACTGATTTAAACATCTTACTATGGGTTTAAGTCATTTGAAACAAACCAAGTATTCCTTCTTTTATTTCTTCTTTTAAAACAGAGTTAAATTTTAAATTTTTAAAACTGTTTAAACTTAACAGTTTACTCAATCTCGCGTACAACCTTACAAAAACCCCGAGCCAAAAGCTTTCTTCCCCGATACCCACTCGAGAAAAAAAAAACTCACGAACCTAAAACCAGACAACTGATACACTGACACTCATCCTCGTTCACGTGCACGTGCACAGTTGATCGCGACGACATCGACCACCGCCGACACCTTCAACCCATCTTCGATCACCTCTACAACCAATTCCGACCACCCAAACATCACCCCAAAGCTTAAAATCGGAAACGAGAAAACTCGAGCAAACAGGAACCAAAACCCAGCCACCTAAGCCCTTCGCACCGCCACCACAGCTCGTTTCTTGCCACCGAAAATCACCCAGAGGTGCATCGTCAACTCCTCCATCGATCCCCCTGGACCGCACGCTCGAATCGTCACCATGACGCTGCTAGGACCCAAGAACCCATCACGACCACAACTGGCCTCAAAACCCTATCTTGCTGTCGATCCACTTCCACGTCCACCTGAAAAATCTTTGACTATTTTTCCCTTAATCCCCGACCTTCATACTACCTCTACCTGAAATCCCGATCTCCAGAAATCTCGTGATCATAAATTATCACCAAAAATCCCAATTCCAGAAAATTCTCAAATTCTCATTCCTTACTTCATTTAAAATCTTGACTTTGATTCTAAAAATCCTAATTTTTCAAATGGATTCAAGACATGAACTTGAATTAATCAAATTCATCATTTGATTTTACATGTTTTAAAAGATCTTTACTGTTGTTTCACAAATGCAAGTATATTTCAAAACATATATACTTGTTTATATTTTTATTACTTAGATCATGCTAAAACTAAACTAATTTGTCTTTAATTAAAATCCTAACAGTGGATAAATAAAAATATATGAAATTTTGATTATATGGTTGACACTAAAACCTGGAAACACAGACATATTTAACATGCACAGTTCAATTTACTCATACAAACAGTGTACATCCATAAATATAAACATGCAAAGATTTTTCACATTTTATAAACAGCCAAACATCTTAATCTATCCATGCAAACAGTTTACAATATTACATCTACAATTTATCACAGGCATCAAGTATAAGCATAGATCAAACTGTTTTTAAAATTAGGTTCACTCACTTGTTTAAAGAAGATAAACAGAGAAATTAACACTTTAATCATACATGCACACTTCAATTCTCATATACATACAGAATACACACATATAAATGAACATGCAAATGTACTTCATTCAGAAATCATTCGAAAGCAATTTAAATTCATTTTAATTTTTGCAAAAGAATTGTTTACTCACCTATTATGTTGAACAGAGAAACTATAACTAGAAGCTTTTCGAACTGCACTTGCTTTTGATTTCTTTTAAAACTGAAAACTTGTTTTGAAACTGAAACTTGCTTGATTTATTTGCATGCATCCTTGGAATGATTCAGACTTGAAAGAATATTGCAGATTTGTCTTGAAAGAACAAATGTTAACAGGCTTTTGAACTTGAGAATTTTGGCTTTTGAAATGATTCCAGGTTTAAGAAATAATGGTTTCAGATTTGAATTTAGAGGAGATTTGATTCTAGTTTGAGAAGATCTTCAGATTTGTTTGTGGAGATTTCAGTTTTGGTTTGAGAAGATGACTTCGTTTTGAACATTTTCTGGTTTGAGAATTTTTGTCTTTGCAAATGAAAAAGATAAGAAAAGAAAAAGAAGAGAGGAGGTGAAAGTTTATATAGGTTAATTTAGATTTTATTTAAATTTAAAGAAAATAAAACAAATGGTTGACACTTGTCTCTACCATTGCTTAATTACCTTACACATGTATTTAACATGTTTAAAAATTTAACACTTGTCATTTTTTTTAATTTTCATTTGTTTTAAAATTATTTAAAAGCCTTTAAAATGAATTTTCCTAATTAAATAAATACATACCTTATTTAATAAATGCTTTCCTATATTATAAATAAATGAAACCTTTAAAAGAAAATAAAATAAAAACTAATTATATTCTAATAAAATTATATACAATATATTTAATTCATTTTTAAGTGTAAATATACCTTTTGTATTTATTTATTATTAAATAAACACTTCCTAAATTTATATAAATAAAATTTCTTTTAAAGAAAATATTTTAAAGCAAATCTTATTTTAAATAAAGCCTTGTTCATATATTTTATACCCAAATATATTAAAATATTTATCTTTAAAGATTCAAATTTAAATCCAGATTCAAATTCAAATTTGACTTTTAAAATCCAATTTAAAAATCAACTCAACATTTATATTTTTAAATAAACATTTTATTAAGTTTGAAATGATTATTTCATTTAAAAACAACTCAAGGCATATATATATATACATTTAAACAATACTTATTAAATTTGAAAATGATAAGTCTATTTAAAAATCAATTTTATAAAATAACACAATTTAAATAATTATCTTATTACAAATTAATCTATAACCATAATTAAAACATCATATTATTTTTATTTGGTTATTTATATTTGAAAATAACAATTTTATCCATTTAAAAATAATTTAAATTAAGAGATTATCACATTTTAAACTTCTCGAAATTCCGGGACATCACAGGTGGCTCGCGTTTTGAGGAAGACGGGAGCGTATTGGGTTTCTTCGTTCGTTAGCCTGAAGCAACGCGTTCGAACGGGGAGAGAAGGAGGGAACAAAAGTCACGGCTTTGATTTCATCTTCAAAACGAACGGCTGCGATGGATTTTAGGTTAAATTTAATAAAAGAAAATGTAAATTTAAATTGTATATTATAAATTCGTGTATCTTTAAAACGACGTATCTCTTTCATACATTATCAGAAAATGACGAAACCAGAAGCGTTGGAATCGCAGCGACGCGCTCTACGCTGCAGCGCAGATCTGGGCATGTTTGGAATCAGTGAAATTTTTGAGTAAAATTAAACGCCGTTTAATTTTATTCGAAAATAAACGCTGAAATCAGAATTAAAATCACGGTGAGATTTTCTCACTCAAATTGAAAGTGGAATTTTCAGTTATTGATTTGATTGCTATTGGATGTGATATTAGATATAGTAGGATATATATCTATATATAGCAATATATACATATTGGCATATGTATATATTGGATTGATGATTTCCCGCCTCGTATAGCGGATGAGACCCTATTGCGCCGTTAGTAAGCGGATTTTTATAAAACCCATATACCGCGATAATTCCGTATTGGAGCGGAATTGGTATTGTGCTAACATCTGTGGATGCAGGGAAACAGGTTGGAGGGATCCAACTGGATTCCTCACCAGTAGTTATTTATTTACAGATATTGATGTATATTCTGTTATCATATGATGATATATGATATTTGATTGTTGTGATTGATTGTTTGATGCTGTAGCATCATCGGATCCATTTTTGAAGTTAAAAATAACGATATTATTTTTAAAAAGGATTTCAAAGTGATTATTCGAAAGTATACGTTTTATTGAATTTTGGAATTAATTCATTTTAAATAAATAAATGTTATAATTTTCGTGTTATAAAAATTATGAGATTTGTGAAATATAAGCGAAAAGTGGTTTTTGAAATATAAGTTGATTAAATTGTAATTGGTTTAGATTGAAATTTTCGACTTATTATAAATGGATTATATTTATAGAAGATGTATAAAATTGTTATTTTATAAACAAAAATAAGGAGATTATTTAGGAGTTCTATAAATGTTAAAATGAACTTATAAACGGATTTTATAAGTAAGTAATATTGATAGATATACGATTCGTGAAGTTATAAGATGAAGGACTTTGAAACTAAATGAATTATAAGTTATCAACTTATGATTTGAATTTTTGTTATATAAATGAGTCAAATGGAATTGTTTGAATAAAGGGATTTCATAACTTGAAGTTGTTATAAAATATAAAATTGTGATTTATAAACGTTGTTTATAAATCCGAAATCACTTATTTTGATAAGTGAATTGTAAAAGTTAATTAAAGGAATTATATCCACGATTTTGGACAGTGGATAAGCTTTTAAATAAAATGGGTAGAAATGTGGAATTTGGATAACGAAGTATATTCACGATTTTGGACAGTGAATATATTATTAAATAAAATGGATATGTTTTGGAAAAGTGATATTACGAAATGAAGTAATTGTTTTAAAAGATGTTTTAAAACGTGTTAAGTATCGAATACATAGATTTCAACATTTATTGTTGAAATAGACGTTTTCGAGAAATAAGGAAATGGTAGACTATAACACTGTTGTTATAGTAAATGATTGCCGAAAGGAAATATTTTGTATAGTATTGGGATTTATATATCTATCTAAATTTCGAATCCCTATACTAGTGATTTTGAGTCATCGTAACGATGTTTTACGTAACATTCGTTTTGACTCAAATAAAATTTGTGAAAAAGAATGATTTCCTTAAAGAATGAAATGTATACTAAATTTTGATTTAAGTATAACGAATATTTTCAAATGTTGAAAATAAAAGATTTGTGAAACACTTATTATTAAATAAGTATGGAATGTTTTCCAAAATGAAATGAGACGTTTTGAGATTTTATCTTCTTAAAGATAAATCGAAAATGAATATTTGAAAACGATTGAAAATCGAATATCAGTAGATATTCGAAAATATAAATTCAATATGGAATTTATAAAAGAAAGGGAAGTTGTTTAAAAATAAAAGTTGATTTATTTTTGAAGTGTGGATATTTTATATCTAGTAAAGATATTTTGGAAGATAAAATAATTTGAGAAAATTATTTGGAATCTGATGATGTTGCGCATCTTTATTGATAGTTAAATAACCGACTATCAATAATTACCTTTAGATAGGTATTTGTTGTGAATTGGATGAATGTGAATGCCACACTTATTTTTGAATAATCGCTCACTATTCGGGTTAACCGGGAAAGGACCATGGAGTCGTATAACCCATTCCGAATATGTGATACGTCGTTATGAATTGCATTCGAAGACCGGTGTTGAAGACCGGATATTTTTGAAAACGGAAGGATTACCGTCGAGTTACTCTACATCGGCTGATCTCCGGTTTAGAGGTTTTATCACCCTTAGTGACGGGAAGTCCGGACGTGATTAGAAAATTATCCGGATATGCAAGGGCTTCGTGAGAAGTGCCTTCGGTTCTGTTCGATCCCGGAACAGACTTGTATGGATTGTGTGTCTGACGTTACAATTTGAGATATAAAGCTGATTTCTTTCAAATACATTTCTGTTGGTGGCGGAGAATTTATTCTCTTAGCTTAACACCCTTCTCTGAGACGTACGAGCTCAGAGGTTATGTAGTTGAAATTTATCAGCGATATACTCCCAATTTGGTAACGTGGCATACTGAGTGTTGCTGTGAAATGATCAGTGTTTGATCATTTGTGATATGATCATTTGTTTGATCTTATATCTTTGTGATCATAGGTTGATCATTTTTTTTGACCCGAAGCAGGGCTTTGTAGAAAGCGTAGCTTTGTGGACGAGACTTCATCGAGCCTCACACCCCGGAAATGGTCGAAACAGGAAGGATGCGGGGAGTAGCGCCCCTTAGTGTATGTCATTCCTTCTGGATAGAGGTGGTATCATGGTATGGATCCCAGATACTTAACCTATGTGGTTGCTGCATTATTATCTATGTGGTTTGTTGGAAATCGGGGATCCTCGGGAAGATCGGTTACGATCGGGGGATGGCATACGCGTGTCAGTAGTTACCTATTTTTGCAGAGGTAACCCGGCCTTGTGTTGGCAGAGATCCGGTTAGGTTCTCGGGTCGTCTATTCCAGGGACGTACCCATCGTGGATAGGAAGTTCCTTAGCCTGACCATTTGTTGGAAATCCAAAGAAACAATACGCGACTTGTACGGTTTTAGTTGTATTACCTGCTATGGAATGTGGCGGTAACCTGCTATTGAACATAGTAGCTATAGTAGGCATAAGTGCGGAATGCCTATGCTGGCTAAGATTAATATTATACTTTCGAAATGA
Source organism: Allium fistulosum (assembly GCA_030737815.1). Lineage (NCBI taxonomy): Eukaryota > Viridiplantae > Streptophyta > Magnoliopsida > Asparagales > Amaryllidaceae > Allium > Allium fistulosum. The sequence goes on from CM060903.1 coordinate 910,198,562, forward strand.
TTTCTACACTATGCACTAATAATAATATCAAAATGATTTGATTTTGCGTAGTAAGCATCTTTGACTATCATAAGAAGAAATCTCCTCCAATTCTGCGTTTGCATTGTGTGTGTGGTGGGAGGTCTTATGGTAGTTTCATTTTCCAAAAGCATTGCGAATTGACTTTAAAATTCTCTGCTGTTTATTTTTAAAGAATAACTGTTTTACGATCTCACACCAGTCACCATGACTGACTCGGAGTTTATTGTTCCCTTCTAAACTCTGGGTGCCCACCAATTTCCACACGGGCAGCCTAGAGTTATGTTATCAGGATATTCTAGAGCTTTGGAGATAAGCTGGATGGCGAGACGTAGTATTTGTATCTGATAGTATTTATTCCGCTGTGTATTCTGTATGAGGACAAGTTATATAACTATCCATTGTTGTATATTGACTCTGATGATTGATGTATGTATAAAATGATATAGTTCTTTGTTTTAAAGATTACTGATTTATCTATTATATATTGTTCCGCTGCGATGTGTAAGATTCTGATATTGTTTTCTGTTCTGCTCTTGTTCTGTTGTTGTTCTTCTTTCTTCTCTTTTTCTTCTATCTTCTTTTTCTTCTGCCTTTTTCTTCTTTTTAAAACCCTCACTATTGGAGTTTCCGGCACTCGATTTCTCGGCAGTCGATAAAGGGAGTATCGATGTCGAATTTTCGAAAGTCGAAAAATCCCGTACATCCCGGACAAACGGTAAATCCAAAAATTACGAAATTTGAAACCATGCAATAATATCACATTACGGATCCGATGAAACTGGTTTCGTCGAAATCTGAGACCGTTTGAAAAATGACTATTTTAACTCGTTAAATTAATATTAAAACAATTTCAATGCGTTCGGAGCTGCCACGGTCAAATGACAATTCCGATTGCTACGAAAATTGAAATCCGATAATAACTAACTATTACGGATCCAATGGAACTGGTCTCGTCCAATTCTGAGACTGTTCGAAAATTGGCTATTTTTCAGTCGATAATTAAATATTAAAATATTCAATTTTCACAGTTTAACTCCAAATTCAATTTTTAAAAGTTCTATAACCTTTCTATACTCCAGTATGATTAAATAAAATTTTCCAAATCAATTTCAATCATATTAAACTCGATTTTCAATTATTTTTGGAATTTCAATTATTAATTTATCGATTTAATTCCAGTTATTCGAATTTTAAATTATTCGACTTATTAAATTCATTTATTAATATTTAAAATCAATTAAATATTCGAATTTTAATTATCAAAAATTCTGGGTCGTTACAAACTTCCCCCCTTAAAAGAATTTCGTCCTCGAAATTACAAGTTAGGAAAAAAGAGTCCTTAACACGTCTACTATTTTTCACAATCCAATAGTTTTATCAAATTTTCAAAACAAATCCTTCTACTAAAGATTCTTTATCATTCAACTCGTTTTCCAACTTCAATTATAAGTTTCAAACAACATTGTTTAACTTCTCAATTCAAATTCGAGTTTAAATTCAAATTTTAAACTTTCAAAATTTCTCAAAAATTTTCTAACACTCGAGATTTTCGAAAAATTTCGCCAGCGTCTCCTTTGCGCGGCTAATATGGTACGACTACAAAACGTCCCTACGGACTCTCAGATTTCAAAAAGAAAAAGAAAAATGCCAAGCGGCTAGAGAAGAAATCATCAAATCTCATATTGAAATTTAAATACTTACCTTTTGTCGAGCAATTCAAATTATCTTTGAAGTCAAAATTCCAAATTCTTTATACACCTGTATGTCCTACTAGCCATAATATCTAGTTATAACATTCAAACCAACTTGCAAATTTAATTACAAAAATTTCGATACTTCTTATATCATCTTTACTTCCCTATTGAAGTTTCATTTTCATTCAATTTCACATTTCAAATTTCATTTGAATTCAATTCACAATTCCAACCTTATTTGGATTCTATTTAACTTCTGAATATTGAATTTTATCAATTATCTTTCATTCACAACTACATCATTTTAAATTAGTTTCATTTACTAATTTTATTTCAATACTTCACTTTGTTTATCACAAATCAAAATTCAATTCAGTCTTACTTACTTACAATTTCAAAATGAATCTCAACTTTCAATTTCACTTTCATTTATTCAAATTCATTCACTTATACTTTCTTTGATTCAACTTAAAATTCCTTAAGTTAAATTTATTCAATCTAAACTCACAACTAATTGTATAAGTTATCAACTCATTTATTATTCTCATCAATATTTTTATATAGCATTCCAGAGTCTTTTCAACCTTTTCAAAACCATTTTTTGAAAACAATTCAAATCATCCTTTGAATTTTCTAAAACAAAATCCAAATTTTTCAAAACAACTTCCATTTAAAACAATTTGGCAGCAATTTCTCTTTTGGAAACCCGAAAATGAACACCGGTGATGTCGCGATCATCATCGGAATTATTTTCCAGCGACCGAAAAGAGTTTAGAGCTTTTCATTCCCTCAAAATACTTTTCAAATCTTTGAAATTCATTTTCAAATCAAAAAGGATTCAAACTTTCCAAATTTCCAAAATTTTCAAATTCTTTTCAAAACATATCCAAAAACTTCTCTGGAATTTCATTTCAAATTATAAATTCATTTATAATTTACATTCTCAAATTTCATTTGTACATGGATTTATCTCTTAACTTTGGAGTTATGATTTCAATTTCTTATTCAATTTTAGTGATGATAATTCACTATTATTACTTCCTAACATCCATGCAACCATATACTATAGTACTTTATAGAAAAACATTTCTTTTCTATACAAAAATAGTTTTGGGCAAAATTATCTCATTTACCCTATTTAAAAGTCGATATATAAACTCCGGATGCTCATAATTTTCCACACGAGCAGTCTAGAGTTGGGTTTCTTTTCAGATATTCAGGTTTAGTAGATTATCTGGAGCTAGTCAGTCCTTGGACGACTGACCTTGCTTTTCGCTAGCTATGGATTGGAGCATTCTATTGAAGATATTCTATCCGCTGCTGATGTTATTGTTTTCTGTTCCGCTGCTATTTATTGTATCATCTCTGATGTATATTGATATTCATTGTATCATTCTGTTGTATCAGATATTGTATATCAATGTATTATTCTTTTCTTCCGCTGTGTTATTTACTTAACTGTGTTATAGCTCCGGCGAATCGGATTTGAATGGTTGAATCTGCGGCATTCTAGTACAATGTGAAGTACGGATGTTGATTTTCGAGCGGGCAAAATCCGAGTCGTCACATGTGGTATCAGAGCCAGGTTTCGATCCTGGGACCTGTGGGCTCGCGATACTAACCTCATACAACTAAGGAGATGAATTCCCTATTAAATAGTGTTTCACTTCTAATGCTTCAACTCAGACCCAACTATAGTCCCTCGATGTTCGCTGTGTCAGGATTTAACTATAATCAAAGTGGAATATCAACATTGAAGGTCAATAGTATTCTTAAGTTGAGAGAATTGTATAAAATCATCACTTCGAGATTCCCTAATTGACCTTTTATTATTAATCAATAGGAAATTCTCGAGTGACTCATTCCATGGTTTCCAATAATTATAAGTACGTAACTCCTTGGTTCCCCTAGCATTCATGAGTAATATGTTGAAACTAGGCTAGCCCATAGTGGAGTAATGGGGTAAATTTTAATTTTTTAAACCTATTTGGATCCTTAATAGGCCTATCTAGTCTAATTTATTTTGAATTTTTGTGAATTTCTGTTAAATAAAATCAATATTTTATTTGAATTTATTAACAAAGTTTTATTTTATATATAATAAGTATTATATTATATATGTATGCATCATATACACATATATGTATATGTGCACGTGCAATAGAACAATGTGTACATGGTTTGACATACCCATGTATAAATGTTAGGATTTACACCGGAACAGACATGTTAGCCCCTCTTGTATTTGAGTCGCTGTCTAAATGTGTATATGTTTACATCATAATAATATATATAAGTCAATATATTATAAATATAAATACATATATTAAATGTTAGTTATGTACAATTATATATAAAACATTTGTATAATATATATATATATATATATATGAGTGTGTGTTTGTATGTAAATAAATATATATATATAATAATTAAATTAAAATTAATTAAATATTAGTTTATAAATTAATTTTAACATGTACATATGTATATAATGTATAATAAATAATATAAAAGCCGTAAATAATTCATTAAAATAATATATATTTTTCAAATTAAATTATACAATACATATAAATATATATAATTGGATATGTATATATATGTGTGTATTTAATATAAATAATAAAATTAAATATTTTTTATATTATGTTTCTGCAAATTGTTACTCTCGACCAAACATATATAATATTTTTTATTTCTTTTAGATTTTGTATTTTAATCTATTTTAAAATTAAAACCATCTAAAAATAAAATAAAATGTAAAAAAAAATTATTTTCGAACTGTATATTATATGTAAGGTAATATTTTTATGCAAAATTTTGTTATTTGTAATATGTACGCATACATAAGTATTTTAAATTACATAAACAATTTTAGGTTAAATGTACAATTAAATGTATTTATCTCTACTACTAATAATGAGAATTCTATGAATGTGATTCAACCGTGTCGTTTTGAATTTCCTAAAATACCCTTTACATTTCCATAGTAGCCAAAATTATTTTTCTTTCAATTTGCATGTCGTCTGTTCATGGGCTGTATTATTAAACTTCACGGCATCATCTCAACTCAATTAGATGTTATTGGAACAACTTCTTTCTGCATCCCTTAGCTTATATACAACAACAATTAATGTATTATTGACGATGTGGGACAAATTTAAACAATTAGAATGTCTTTAATATATTACAACTACTTTCATAGAATAGCTTCTACTTAGTTTTTCCAGCAATATGCTACTCAACCATCAATTAAACCAGGAAAAACATGAGTAGAATACAATACGTTACTAAAAAAACATATAAATTACATACCTACTGTAATATGACCAGGACTTTTGTCTATTAATGATACTTCAAACTATGAATTCAAGATCCAATATCAACAACTATAAATGAGTAATTTACGTTGCTATTATCAAGATGATGCAGATGAAGAACTCCCAACCAGTATTTTTTGTCGTCGTACAATACTGTATTCTGCCAGTATCTCGAACGATACAATTATGTGTTATTCTTTATGGATGTAAAGCAAAAGTATGCAGATGCACATATTTGTAGCCAGTAATAGGTGGGCATGTAAATTAGTTTTTATATTGGACTGACCCAGTTTAGTTGCTGTGAGGTTGAAATGGAACCTTTGTGGTTTTATTAGGAGATATAGCTTGCCTGGTTATATGATGGCAGTGACAATTGATGTAGTAAAATATTTAAATATAATGTATAGGAATTTGCGGCGTCTATGGTGTTTGTATTTTTTTTCCAGCGTGAATGACATTTGTTACTTCAGTCAAGATAAATGAGTTGCAGATTGAAATTGTAGTATTTTTAGGTTTAGCATTTATTACGTGAATTATTAAGTACTTATTTGTGTTTTTTTATAACTGATTTAAAAATTAATGTTTGTTTATAAAATATTTGCTTAAGACAAATTTTGAATTTATTGAATAGATAAACAATTTGCCTTATTAAATCATTGTTGGATCTAAAATTGAAAAGTGTGAATTGAGTGGATGATAATTTGGAAAAGTGAAAGATTTAACTGAAATTTTTGTATTTAAGAAAATCTAATCCAAGACCTTTGATTGCACTATCAAAGGTCTTACTACTGTATTAGTGGTCATTGGCATACCTATGATGATTTTGAGTAGGGTTAATTTGGAAAATATGGAGGAATAAATTATTAAAGGGTGATTAACCTTTTGAGAAACTTGAATGTTCAAAGGATTAAAATGGGAATATAGCAAGATAATTAGGGAAGACAGAATAAAATGGGAATATTTGCTAATTTGAATACAGTAGTAGGTATCCAAATACATTTTTGGGTACTTTTGGCACAGGTCCTTATTAAGTTTCAAAATTCACGAAAAGTCCTTCACTAAATTTCAGTGTAAATTAGGTCCCTGTTTTTTATTCACGATTATTGCAGAGCATGATGCAACATTTCATAAAAGTTGCTGACATTTCCGCAACATTTCTGTATACTGTGAACATAGTGTATGAAAGTTGCTGAAATATCAACATTTATTTATAAAAGTTGCTGATATTTCAGCAACATTTATGTACACTGTGAACACAGTTTATGAAAGTTGCTGAAATATCAGCACTTATTTATAAAAGTTGCTGACATTTCAGCAATAATTTTTCTTTGTTTTTACAATAAAACTTTGACACAGATAGTTGCTGAAATATCAGCACTTATTTATAAAAGTTGCTAACATTTCAGCAATAATTTTTCTTTGTTTTTACAATAAAACTTTGACACAGATAGTTGCTGAAATATCAGCACTTATTTATAAAAGTTGCTGACATTTCAGCAATAATTTTTCTTCGTTTCCAGAAAACAGGGACCCGCTTTACAATGAAACTTTGACAGTGACCCGCTTTACAATATGAAAATATGATAGGGATGCCTCCCTAATTTCCACTACATTTTTTGTGTGCAAAGTACAAGTTAGACATGGTTCGCTCTTTATTGTACATAGTTTTATAAATTTTATGTCTATAAGTTAGAGAAATGTTTTTTTATAGTTCACATAGAGGAGATAGACTTTGAGTTAGTTATATATGTCATAATGGTTACCCATTTTCAAGATAATTACTAATTTGATGTATCGAATAAAGCAAAAATGTACTAGATTAGTGGATAAAGCAAAAAAAAAATCACTTCATTTTAAACGAAATAACGAAGTAGTCAAATGATATGCTGAGTAATACTTGAATCACTGCATGCACATTGTGAATATATGCAGATCCAATTGGACGTGCATATATACTCGTTCAACATGATAATTTTTTATTTGCTGCCAAACACAAATTAAACACTGATAAGTTTTTTCAAAATTTAAAACATATGATATATAACATTAATCTTTAAATATGGATTTTGATTAATTTAAATCATTTAATAATATTATTTATATATAAAATTATTATTATTTATTTTCAGGCCATGAGCATCTAATAAGCAAGCATACAAAAATAATTTATTTTATATAGATATAATAATATGCACAACCAACCAATTTATGACAGCACTTCGATATACAATATTTGTAATATAATCTAACATCCAATTATATAACTAATATATATATATATATATGATATAACAAAGTAAAACTGAGAATTACCTTTCACCAAAGCCCTTACATACATATTGAAATGTTGAATTGATCCCGTTGAATCCGTTTATAAATCAGAAGTTGCTAGCACCTGGATTGCCTTACCACCAATAATCGAATCGAAGTGTTTTGATGTAATTTTGTACTTGGATTTTTGGGGTTTAGGGATGATGGTTGCTGGATGAAAAGATAAAGAGGAAGGAGGACAAAACTATAAAAGAAATGATGTCAAGAGGTGGCATATAAATAGGAAGTCAAGAGAGTGAAAAGTGGATTTTATCCACATATTTCTCTCTTACTATCTCCACTATTTTAATCAGTAAATATTCTCTCTAATTGCCATCATATAGACGCCTAAACCATGTCTTTGCAGCCGAAAATATCATGCCCATATCGGCCTCAAATCCGATCTAAGTCCGAACAATATTCAATACAATTTAAATTTTATTTAAATACATACCGGTATCGTATATCGATCGGTATATTTATAACTATTATAAACACACTTTTACTATTGTTTAATATACATTAAATAATATTTTATAATTAACATTTCATAAATATTAATTAATTTACAATAATTTATATATTAAATTAGGTGGTATAGTGAATATTCAACATTCAGCAGTGTGACACTTATATGTAAATTTGATCAGCGGTTAATATTGAATATTTCAAATATTAACGTTCACACATCACTTAATATGTGGTGTGACATTATGGCTAAATTTATCGATAACTTTATTTCGGTAAAATCCAGTTTTAATTTATTAAGCGTTACCCATTAGTGATAATTATTTACACCAATTCTCTTCTTCAAAACAATATCACTTTGGACTTACGGAATTTGGTAATGGTCAAAATTCCAATATCGTAAATATTCAACTCTATAGTCCAAACACAAAGTTCTTGGTTTAATAATAATCATAATAATTAACCGAACCGCTCTGGTCAAAGATTTTTATTTTGAGTTGGATTTAGTTGACCGTGGTACTAACCTCATATAACTAAGGAGACGAATCCTCTCTTAAAAAGTGTTTCACTTCCAATGCCTCCATTTGACCTAACTATAGTCGTTCGATGGACTTCGTGCCATGATTTAACTATAATTAAAGCGGAGTTTCCATATCGAAGCTTGATAGTATTCTCAAGTTAAGATAACTAGTCAAATTGATTTTATATTTGACCTTAGTTATATTAACTAACAGAAAACTTTTGAATAATTCGTTCCACGGTTATCTAATAACTATCAGCGTGTAACCCCTTGGTACCTCCGATAGTCATGAGTAATACACTGCCCAACATTTGGAGAGCTTTACATACTCTAGTCTTAACGGATGCATCAACATCCAGTCTCGATGCATCTTGACTAGGAATATTTAAAATAATGTGTTTATTATATTGTAATACAATACTCATGATTACAACTATTTGTAATTACCATCCCAAATACACCATATATGGATTTTCTGTTAAATATATTATAATTAAACATTCAATTATTTATAACACATGATAACTAATATATAACAAAAAGAAAACACCTTTATTATGAAAGAGAATTGATTATAGAGTTAATAATTTAAAAATAAATTATAGAATTGCCCCTAGGGGATACCCTAACTCTATCGTAATACAATGCCTAACATTTGGAGAGCGTTACATGCTCTGGTATCAAATGATGCATCAATATCCTTTCTCGAAGCATCTTGATCGAAAATATTTAAAATAATAAATTATTCTATAGTGAGAATTTTCTCATGATTATAACTCTTTGTAACTAAATACTTTAAATTAATTATATCATAGTATAACAAGGTATATTATAGAAATCAAATACCTTTATTATGAACAAGGTTAGTTATAGAATTAGATATACATAACACATTATATAATTACCTCTAGAGCATATCCCTACCTCTCTCATACTCAACCACGTATTGTTCACATAAACCACTGCACTTAACTTGATGTCCACTTTTCCAATAATGATTTTAAGTGATTTTTGTAGGCATCTTTGGTGCAAGCCATTATAACTTCATTCCAATCATTATAAAACTCCTTATACTCATTCAACCTATTTTCGTTGTTCTCTTCATCTTTTTTAAACATCGACTTCGCTTCGACATTTTTTCCTATATGCTAAACAAAAAGTAGATGCGAAGCACTAGGAAGTACATTCTCAGTAGTGTTCATTAAAGCAATTTCCTTATCTATTATAATCACAAATGGTAATTCATTATCTCTATAAAAATGTTCACATTGCTAATCCCAATTATAGTTTTGAGTAACTTCTTTGCTCAGAAAAGCCATTGCAATAGTGGACATCAAACCATTACATGTATGGGAAACCATACGAAAATGTGGTAATTTATATTTATTTGTTTTGAATATACAATCTAATATGAGTGCCCGATAGAAACACCAAGCTAATATTATAAACTTTGGATGAGAAAAGACTGAATCACTTATCTAATTAGTTACAGGATCATCTCTGTTTTCCATTGCATAATTGTTATCTGTCACCAACTTCATAAATTACTACATTGTCCTACTTTCTTCCATATAATAAACTTATATCTTGCATTATATACAGTGTGCATTGTAGCGTGATTATCAGGGTTGTTATTTTTCAATGTTGTAAGGGCACGTTGAGAACTAGAATCGTGGAGCGTCATTTTTTCAATAACTTCCATTTCACCTTCTTTCAATTTTACTATGTATGAGTTGTTGGAACTGACCTAGCCCGCAGCGGAAGTTATGGGTGAATTTCAAAAGAATCCCTTATTGGATCTTTATTGGACCTATGAAGTCTACTTTATTTATAACATTTATAAATATTATTTAAATAAAATCTTTTATTTTATTTAAAATTATAAATAAATTATATAATTATATTTAATTTATGTCTTGATATATATAAATATGTATATATGTATGTATAAACACACGTGTATCATATACACGTATGTATGTATGTGCATGTGTAAGATATTGTGACGACCGCCCATGACCCCTGCACCAAATCTAGAAATAGTGCGCTGTAAAGTGTGCCAGGCGACCATGGACGATTGTCAGGGTAGATTAAAAACAACAGAATCTATCGTATTACTCACAGCGCATGGACAAAATACAATAGAACATATGTATAGTGAAGCTTTACAGAACAAAATATCATCATATAAAACTCCTTAATAGTTGAATACAAGCATCCAAATAGCCAATACATCAAGCCTCGCTACATAACACTCAGAGAATACAAAACAGCGGAACATCCAGTACATATAATAAGAAGATAATATGCAACCCTTCAGCTCGTCTTCGATATCAGCATCGCGAGAAGAGAACAGCACCTGTCACCTGCTACCTAGTCTGCCCGTCCCAAAAATGGACGAACAGCCCAAGGCAATAAGAATTAAAACATAAAGCCTTGAGTCAGACAGCAGTCTTAGTGAGCAGTAAATTAACTAACAACATACCAAAAGAGCATAAAGGAAAAGGAATAGGAATACAACCCTCCCACTCCGCCTCTTTCTGCAGTGATAGCCCCCAGACACACACTAAGCAGAAGCAACATAGCAGAGCATACAATTTAAAGTAAAGTAATAATCATTCGAGTCAAGGGCGATGTTTTCCAAGTACCAAGGCCTAAATCAGATAAGCACCCAGAAAATACCGCTCTTGAGTCCGAATGACGATACAACCAAACATCCATGACTCTGGCTATCACTGTTATCATTGCTTCGATATCACCGTTAATTGAATGACCGGCACATTCTTTCAGCCGTCCGTCAAGGGCTAATGGAAACCCCGGTTCTAGACATAACTCCCGCACGTCGTCGCAGCCCGTGCCTAGGACTATCGAATCTTCCTAGAGTACTCGACCATCAACAGTTGGCCGTTGGGACTATCGAATCTGCCCAAACGTACTCTTGCTTAGAGCATGCCAGAACCTTCAACAACGATGCTATCCAAGCCTCCTAGTCATCCTCCTTGACGACTATTTCCATACTAGCTCAAGCGTCTCTCAAGCATCCATTACCCTTAACTCGAATCATATCACCGAGTTACCAACGTGCTTGGAATGATCCCGTCTGGATTAGACCAAGTCTTTATCACATGATGCCTCGCTTCATTACATCCTCGCAAAGCCTCATCTCAACATCACATCATCAAATCTATGCATAAGAGCTTCATCATCCCGCTACATATGCCACGAGCAGCTTTCCCAATTCAAGAGCCTTTCCCTTAGCTTTTGAATCATCTTCGACCACCTTGTCTAAAACCAATCAACAATCATCTAATTCACAGCAATCAATCATGTCAAACATTAATCCAAGCAATCAAGCATTCAAATATGATCTAAGTAGACAATTATCACAATAATGGCATTTTCGTAATTAAAGAGTTGAAAGTCCAACAAGTATGAAAACATGAACAATATCTCTACAAACTTGATGGATGAACTTGCATAGGTTAACATGTGATAAAATGGATGTAACATCATCATGAACAATGGATCTACATGGATCTACACTTAGGATGAAGAAAATGCATAGAAATCACTATTTTAACACCAAATCAAGCCAACAATCCGATCTACTCCTTTGGATCCGTGTGAGAGATAATCACCACTCACCAAATCACCTAAACAACCTCAAATCAACACGCTTCAGATCTGGACAGCGAAGGATCAAGCTTGATCTATCACGAATCCGCTTCAAACGAAGAAATCTCTCTTGAAAAGATGAAGATCTTCAATCTAAGCTCTTTAATCTTCAATCTTGATCTTCGATTTGGATGAAAGAAAGCACTAGATTAGAGTGGAGAAAAGAAGTGAAGAAGTGTAGAAGTCGAGCTCTCAAAATGGCAGCACTTCGTCGCTTCAAAATCCGGATTCCAAAAAGTGAGCAAAACCCTTCCTATTTATAGCAGAAATTTCCTTAAGTCGTAACTCGGCTAACTCCATAAGTCGTCTCCGACTTACGACCTAAGACCCCTCCGACTTAAGCCTTCACCGACTTAACACCTAAGCCACTGTGACTTACGACTTAGCTCTCCTTCGACCTAACACGTGCGCGCGCCTATTCGACCTAACAGAATCACCTGCCTACGACTTATAGCTTAGCAGCGCTCGCGACCTAACAAAGATACGACTTACGACTTAACAAGTAACTGGGTTACGACTTAACCCCCATATGACCTAAACAACAGCCGACTCAAAAGCTCCCCTGTCTAACAACATAAACGACTTAGCAGCTAACTCCTAACTCGGTCACGACTTAACACAGCAGCCTACCTACGACTTAACATAGCAGCTTTGCCGATCTATCAGGATAAGACTCAACTCCTAAGTCATCCATGTCTTAAGTCGACCACTACCTTAACTCGGTCACGACTCAACTGAGTTACAACTTAACTTCTAGACTTAGGTCGCTCACATCCTATCTCCACCCTAAGTCGTTAACTCAGTCAGCCGACTTAACACTTAACTAGGCTACGACTTATCACCTTCATATGACTTAACGACTTACTGGGATACGACTTAACAGTGTCACGACCTAACACTTATGCGACCTAACTCCTTAGGCTGCCAACACGCTAACTCCTTAGGTCGCTAACATGCTAACTCCTTAGGTCGCAAACCTGTCTATCTCCTAAGTCGCTAGCCTCTATAAGTCGTCTACCCTATAAGTCGGTCACGACTTACCTCTTAGGTCGTTTACGACCTAGGACTTAAACAAATAGGACCGAAAAGACAAACATACTAAGTCGCATACGACCTATATCATACTCTTAGGTCGTCCACGACTTACCACCTCAACTCGCTAACTCGCTGATTCCTTAAGTCGCGCTTATTCCCTAAGTCGTATACGACTTACGACCTATACTAAGTCGTGAACGACTTAGGACTTAACCATATTTCGCCTAAAATCTGAAATGGCTCAAAAATGCTAAAATTCCAGATTTTGACAACTTTTCAATCCGTAAAAATACGGGTCGTTACATTCTCTCCCCCTTAGGAATTTCGCCCCCGAAATTCCAAACAAACAAAGCAATCAAGGACAATTCTGCATGCCTACCATCCATAGCAATCAACAAACCATGCATCCAATTCTAGCTTAGCATGCAGAATTCTAAAACTAGAACAAGTTACAATGCCGTTTATATGACACGACACCTTAGGGCCATACCTTGAAGAGTTTAGGATGAGCTGCTTTCATCCTCTCTTCCACCTCCCATGTACAGTCGTTATCATCGTCACTCCATTGTATCTTGAGTAACTTAACTACCTTCCTCCTAAGCTGTTTCGTGTCGGTTCCCACAACACGAAGCGGCTTACGAGGTCTTCTATCGACTGGATCAACTTCGAAGTCTTCACAGCTATTAGCAGAAACCACTGTATTCGAGTCGTGCACATACTTCCGTAGATATGATACATGAAAAACATTGTGCACACTCAACATCTTCTCTGGTAACTCCAATCTGTAGGCGAGCTTTCCAATTCGCTCGATGATCGGGAATGGTCCAACAAATCTCGGAGTCAATTTTCCTTTCTTCCCGAATCGAATAACATTCTTCAGTGGAGAAATCTTCACGAAAACCATATCACCTACGTCGAACTCCAAATCCTTACGACGCTTATCAGCATAACTCTTCTGACTGTCTTGGGCTGCCTTCATTCGTTGCCGAATGATCTCTATACAATCTGAAGTCTGCCGAATCATCTCTGGCCCAAGTATCAGCTTTTCTCCAGTTTCCAACCAACATGTCGGAGAGTTACACGGTCTTCCATACAATGCCTCATACGGTGCCATACCAATGCTTGACTGGTAACTGTTGTTGTACGCAAACTCCACCAAATGAAGGTGATCTTCCCATGATCCTCCGAAGTCCAAAACACATGCTCTAAGAAGATCTTCCAAAACTCGGTTGACTCTCTCGGTCTGACCATCTGTTTGAGGGTGATAAGCTATACTCAAACACAACTCGGTTCCCAAAACTTCCTGGAAGCTCTTCCAAAATCCACTAGTGAACAATGGATCTCGATCGCTCACTATACTCTTCGGAATACCATGGAATCGAACTATCCACTTAACATACAACTCAGCCAACCTTGATGCAGTCCTAGTCGATCGAACAGGAATAAATCTTGCACTCTTAGTCAGGCGATCTACAATGACCCAAATCCCTTCATTTCCCGTTCTGGTTCTAGGCAATCCATCAATAAAATCCATCGACACTTGCTCCCACTTCCATGTAGGAACTTCTAATGGCTGAAGCAATCCACTTGGCTTCTTCTGCTCGGCTTTTACCAACTGGCAGTTCATACATTTGGAAATAAAATTTCCAACATCCTTCTTCATACCTTCCCAGTAGTAGGTTCTCTTCATATCCCGATACATCTTATTTCCACCTGGATGAATTGTCAGCTTCGAGTGATGACTTTCCTTCAGAACTTCACTCCTCAATTCATCTATATCGGGAACAACTAGTCGTCCTTGCTTCCGAAGCCAACCCTCTCGATCGACCTCGAATCCTTTATCCTTTTCTGGTTCTAATCCAGATTCCAAATCACGGATAATCTTGACAAGCTTATCGTCTCGCTTTTGGATCTCGCCAATCCTTTCCACAAGAGAAGGTCTTATCGAATAGTTTGCCAACATCTCAGGTTCCAATTCGCATCTAGGCCTGAAGTCAAATCCAGCTAAATACTCGAGACTCTTCCATTCTGAAAACATGGCTCCTAATCCTGCATGTCTTCGACTTAACGCATCTGCCACTGCGTTACCTTTTCCCGGAGTATAAGCTATACCAAAATCATATGATGCTAAAAACTCTAGCCAACGTTGCTGCCGAAGATTCAAATCCTTTTGGGAGAAAAGATACTTCAACGACTTATGATCCGTAAACAACTCGAATCGAACTCCCAACAGATAATGTCTCCACATCTTCAGAGCAAATACAATCGCCGCTAACTCCAAATCATGAGTCGCGTAATTCCTTTCATGCGGCTTCAGTTGTCGACTTGCATACGCAACAACTTTATCCCTCTGCATCAGCACTGCTCCAAGTCCAGTACCACATGCGTCGGTGTAAACCACCATCTCATCATTCCCACTTGGAATAGTCAAAACAGGAGCACTTGTCAATCTCTCTTTCAGGATTCCGAAAGCTTGCTCACACTTAGCACCCCAACTGAACACTTGGTTCTTCTTCGTCAATCCTGTTAACGGTGCAGCTATCTTGGAGAAGTCTTTGATAAACCGTCGATAATATCCTGCTAATCCAAGAAAACTTCTCACATCAGATGCATTCTTAGGTCTAACCCAATCCTGGATTGCTGCCACCTTAGCGGGATCAACCGCTATTCCACTTCCAGAAATCACATGGCCTAAGAACCTCACTTCACTCTTCCAGAAGTGACACTTCGAAAACTTAGCCTTCAGCTGATGTTTCCGTAAGATTTCCAGAACAATTCGCAAGTGCGTCTTGTGCTCTTCTTCAGTTCTGGAATAAATCAGAATATCATCCACGAACACAAGTACGAACTTGTTCAGCTGATCTTTGAACACTCTATTCATAAGATCCACAAAATATGCTGGCGCGTTAGTCAATCCAAACGGCATTACCAGCCACTCAAAGAAACCGGATGGTGTCCGAAAAGCAGTCTTCGGCACACTATCCTTAGCTACTCTCAACTGGTGAAATCCCGTTGCCAAATCCATCTGAGAAAACACCTTAGCTTCGTGAAGCTGATCAAACAAGTCATCTATTCTCGGCAATGGATACTTGTTCTTCTTAGTCACCTTATTCAGCTCACGATAATCCACACACAACCTCAGCGATCCATCTGCTTTGGTTACAAACACAACTGGTGCACCCCATTCGGACACACTACGCCGAATGAATCCTTTCTGAAAAAGATCTTCAACTTGCACCTTCAACTCATGCTGTTCCCTAGGCGCCATCCGCCTAAGAGGCATTACAACAGGTCTGGCTCCTTCAACTAGATCTATACGAAACTCGATCTCTCTATGCGGCGGCAACCCTTTGACTTCATCAAAGACATCCTCGAATCCATTCGCGATTGGCACTAATGACAGTCCATCCCGTGGAGCAACTAGCGAATACATGAAGCTCATGAAGACGCCTTCTTCATGCTTACATCGTATAACAACCTTTTGCCCCTCCACATTCTCGACTGTCACCTCCAACCTTTCGCAATCAACCTTAGCCGCATACTTCCTAAGCCAGTCCATACCCAAAATAATTCTAAACCCCGCAAAGTTCAGAACAAAACAATCACAAACAAAAGAGCAACCATGACTCGACACAATCAGACCACGGCATAACATACACAAACAAGACGAACCCCCAACTGGATTAGTCACAACCAATGGCCTATCAACAATATCCGGTTCCAAACCTAACCGGCCTACGAGTTCACTACAAACAAACGAATGCGACGCCCCAGTATCAAACAGAACTCTAACTGGAACACCACATAGGAAAAGAGTACCTTGAACAACCACACTCTTTCCTTTCTCTTCAGCGGTAGGAGCTTTTGAAGATGATGGAACAGCTCCCAAAGCATAAGCTTGCACAATCTGCTTGTCCCTCCTCGGTTCTGGACAATTCTTCCTGAAATGCCCCGGCTTGTCACAGTTGTGGCACTTCGCCGGCGCTTTCGGATTCTTGCAATCCCTGGAGAGATGGCCTTTCTGCTGACAGTTGTAGCAAGTCACTTCGCCTTTCGGCTTCTTCTGGCCATCCTTACCCTTCTGCTGCTGCTGCTTCCTCTTCTTGTTACCACCCTGCTGTGGTTTAGACTCTCCCTTGGTCACAGCAACAACAGATCCTTCCTTAGGAAACAGACTCTCATGCCTGAGAGCTTTCTCCACAAGCTTCTCAAATGAATCATCCAAATGATCCACCAACTGCCTCCCAAGATAACTGTCCAAGCCCGTCACAAACTTCTCATTCTTCTGATATGCAGATTCAATATATGACCGGGCATACTTGGACAAAGCTTCAAACTCAGAAACATACTCAAGGACTGATCTTCCACCTTGCTTGAGCTCCACAAACTTCTTGAACAGAACAGACTTCTGAGCTGTAGAAATGAACTTAGCTTCAAACCTAACTTGGAATTGCTCCCAAGTAATCTCTTCCTCCGGAGTAGTGATGGTAATAGAATTCCACCAATCAGAGGCTCTCCCTTGAAGCTGCCTTGATGCCAACTTCCTCTTAGTTGCATCCTCAATTCCCAAATCACCAAAGATCCTTCTACAAGCATCCATCCACCTCTGGACCTCAATAGTTGATTCTGTTCCCAAGAAAACCTTCCCTCCAAGAGCAGTATAGTCCTTGCACAACTTAGCAAAATCCACTGGTTTCGGAGTCTGAACCTGAACTCCAACATCAACTGCCGCCCCCGGAACTGGTATCCTTCTCATGATCGAAGTCATCATAGCTTCGAACATAGCTGCATAATCAGCAGTTCCCTCAGTAGCACGGCCTTCCCTAGCAGCTGGTCTCCCTCTTCGACTCATTCTCAATATCTATAAAAAGGAATGATTAGAACATCTAGAGAAACAACTGCATAAAGGACTCAACTCTACTAAGCTACTATATTATATATAGTATTCATCCATCAAAATACAATTACGTCTCTCATACGTAGTTACGTCAGTGAGCGTTGGGTAAAATCGATTAACCAATGCTCTGATACCAAATGTGACGACCGCCCATGACCCCTGCACCAAATCTAGAGATAGTGCGCTGTAAAGTGTGCCAGGCGACCATGGACGATTGTCAGGGTAGATTAAAAACAACAGAATCTATCGTATTACTCACAGCGCATGGACAAAATACAATAGAACATATGTATAGTGAAGCTTTACAGAACAAAATATCATCATATAAAACTCCATAATAGTTGAATACAAGCATCCAAATAGCCAATACATCAAGCCTCGCTACATAACACTCAGAGAATACAAAACAGCGGAACATCCAGTACATATAATAAGAAGATAATATGCAACCCTCCAGCTCGTCTTCGATATCAGCATCGCGAGAAGAGAACATCACCTGTCACCTGCTACCTAGTCTGCCCGTCCTAAAAATGGACGAACAGCCCAAGGCAATAAGAATTAAAACATAAAGCCTTGAGTCAGACAGCAGTCTTAGTGAGCAGTAAATTAACTAACAACATACCAAAAGAGCATAAAGGAAAAGGAATAGGAATACAACCCTCCCACTCCGCCTCTTTCTAAAGTGATAGCCCCCAGACACACACTAAGCAGAAGCAACATAGCAGAGCATACAATTTAAAGTAAAGTAATAATCATTCGAGTCAAGGGCGATGTTTTCCAAGTACCAAGGCCTAAATCAGATAAGCACCCAGAAAATACCGCTCTTGAGTCCGAATGACGATACAACCAAACATCCATGACTCTGGCTATCACTGTTATCATTGCTTCGATATCACCGTTAATTGAATGACCGGAACATTCTTTCAGCCGTCCGTCAAGGGCTAATGGAAACCCCGGTTCTAGACATAACTCCCGCACGTCGTCGCAGCCCGTGCCTAGGACTATCGAATCTTCCCAGAGTACTCGACCATCAACAGTTGGCCGTTGGGACTATCGAATCTACCCAAACGTACTCTTGCTTAGAGCATGCTAGAACCTTCAACAACGATGCTATCCAAGCCTCCTAGTCATCCTCCTTGACGACTATTTCCATACTAGCTCAAGCGTCTCTCAAGCATCCATTACCCTTAACTCGAATCATATCACCGAGTTACCAACGTGCTTGGAATGATCCCGTCTGGATTAGACCAAGTCTTTATCACATGATGCCTCGCTTCATTACATCCTCGCAAAGCCTCATCTCAACATCACATCATCAAATCTATGCATAAGAGCTTCATCATCCCGCTACATATGCCACGAGCAGCTTTCCCAATTCAAGAGCCTTTCCCTTAGCTTTTGAATCATCTTCGACCACCTTGTCTAAAACCAATCAACAATCATCTAATTCACAGCAATCAATCATGTCAAACATTAATCCAAGCAATCAAGCATTCAAATATGATCTAAGTAGACAATTATCACAATAATGGCATTTTCGTAATTAAAGAGTTGAAAGTCCAACAAGTATGAAAACATGAACAATATCTCTACAAACTTGATGGATGAACTTGCATAGGTTAACATGTGATAAAATGGATGTAACATCATCATGAACAATGGATCTACATGGATCTACACTTAGGATGAAGAAAATGCATAGAAATCACTATTTTAACACCAAATCAAGCCAACAATCCGATCTACTCCTTTGGATCCGTGTGAGAGATAATCACCACTCACCAAATCACCTAAACAACCTCAAATCAACACGCTTCAGATCTGGACAGCGAAGGATCAAGCTTGATCTATCACGAATCCGCTTCAAACGAAGAAATCTCTCTTGAAAAGATGAAGATCTTCAATCTAAGCTCTTGAATCTTCAATCTTGATCTTCGATTTGGATGAAAGAAAGCACTAGATTAGAGTGGAGAAAAGAAGTGAAGAAGTGTAGAAGTCGAGCTCTCAAAATGGCAGCACTTCGTCGCTTCAAAATCCGGATTCCAAAAAGTGAGCAAAACCCTTCCTATTTATAGCAGAAATTTCCTTAAGTCGTAACTCGGCTAACTCCATAAGTCGTCTCCGACTTACGACCTAAGACCCCTCCGACTTAAGCCTTCACCGACTTAACACCTAAGCCACTGTGACTTACGACTTAGCTCTCCTTCGACCTAACACGTGCGCGCGCCTATTCGACCTAACAGAATCACCTGCCTACGACTTATAGCTTAGCAGCGCTCGCGACCTAACAAAGATACGACTTACGACTTAACAAGTAACTGGGTTACGACTTAACCCCCATACGACCTAAACAACAGCCGACTCAAAAGCTCCCCTGTCTAACAACATAAACGACTTAGCAGCTAACTCCTAACTCGGTCACGACTTAACACAGCAGCCTACCTACGACTTAACATAGCAGCTTTGCCGATCTATCAGGATAAGACTCAACTCCTAAGTCGTCCATGTCTTAAGTCGACCACTACCTTAACTCGGTCACGACTCAACTGAGTTACAACTTAACTTCTAGACTTAGGTCGCTCACATCCTATCTCCACCCTAAGTCGTTAACTCAGTCAGCCGACTTAACACTTAACTAGGCTACGACTTATCACCTTCATATGACTTAACGGCTTACTGGGATACGACTTAACAGTGTCACGACCTAACACTTATGTGACCTAACTCCTTAGGCTGCCAACACGCTAACTCCTTAGGTCGCTAACATGCTAACTCCTTAGGTCGCAAACCTGTCTATCTCCTAAGTCGCTAGCCTCTATAAGTCGTCTACCCTATAAGTCGGTCACGACTTACCTCTTAGGTCGTTTACGACCTAGGACTTAAACAAATAGGACCGAAAAGACAAACATACTAAGTCGCATACGACCTATATCATACCCTTAGGTCGTCCACGACTTACCACCTCAACTCGCTAACTCGCTGATTCCTTAAGTCGCGCTTATTCCCTAAGTCGTATACAACTTACGACCTATACTAAGTCGTGAACGACTTAGGACTTAACCATATTTCGCCTAAAATCTAAAATGGCTCAAAAATGCTAAAATTCCAGATTTTGACAACTTTTCGATCCGTAAAAATACGGGTCGTTACAGATATCAACTCGTGCAAGGTATAGCATGCCCGTGTATAGATGTTGAGATTTAAATTGCAAAGGACATGTTAGCTCATCCAATATGCAAGTATATGTTGTCCAAATATATGTATGTATATATATATACTATTATTTGTAAACATATATTATAACTAAATAAATAAATATGTATGTATTAAGTTTCGTTTTAATAAATTTATATTAGTATATAAGTATGTGTGTATATATGTATATATAATCACATGAATAAAATATTAATAGTATACAAACATATTATGTAATAGATTTATTTAAATAAATTATTTATAAATATTAAAATAATTTTTCTTAAACCGTAAATAATACATAAATATATATGTGTGTGTACATATAATTATTTTTAATATATATTTTCAATTTAAATATATACGTATGTATGTATACGTATATATACGTATGTATGTATATGTATTATACAAAAAAATTATTATTAATAAAATATACATATATATTAATAAAATAAAATTATTTTTTGATAAATATGAAATACCTGGTTTTACGAAAAACTCAGCAAATAATTTATTATTATTTTTAATTTTAAAATACATTTTAATTAAATATTCATTTGAAAATTAATAAAATATTAATAAATAATTAATTTCAAAACTTTATTTCAAATTTTAAATTTCCAGTAAATCCTAAATGATATTTTGAAATTTGAAATTTTTTCCATATTTTTCTCTGTTTTAATTAATTTTATATTAATTTATTTAGTTTTGATCGTTTTAAATAAATACTTTTAAAAAAAATAGAAAAATAATCTTTTATTTTTCCATATTTTGACTAAGAGCTTATCTAGTGCTAGTGTAATTTTGTAAGATTTAGAAACTATTTTTCATGACATATTTGAATTAATATAATTTATGGATGAAGTAAATTGGTTTAAACAATATTAAATAATAATAAAATATTTATAAAAAGTTATTTTTTACTTCCAAAAATTATTCTACTATAATACATTATATACAAAATTATATAACTTATTTTAACCATAATATGATGTTATAACTAATTATAAACTATATACATGTAACTAAATAATATATATTAAGTTATAAAATATATAATTATATTATTTTTACATATGGCTATACTGACCTGACATATATGATTAAATATGTCTTTTTAAACATAAATAAATAAATATATATACATATACATACACATACACATATAACCAAAACTATTTTGTGACAACATTGCTTGCATATTTGAATCGTCACCTAACTGCGCACACACACACATCTGATAAAAACATTATACTGAAAGTCATTAAGTATAATCTTATAAAATTACACCTTAACTCCAAAGCCTTGATGTACACCTTAAAAGGATAAACTCTCCCCTTTGAAACTCTTTCCGATTTGGCAGATTGCTAGTCCTTGAACTGTTGACCTTCAACTATCGGATAGTGATCAGATCTGACTTGATTTAAGCTTGTAGTGATCGATATGCAAGGGTAAAATTTTGGCTAGCAAGTAAGTGAATAGGAGGCAGGAAAAGATAAAATCTTAGTAAGATTTGGAATGCTTAATAGCGGATAGAAAGGATAGAAAAGTAGATCTAATCTCATACTCTTTCTCCTTCAATCCGAGCCATCCAAAATCAAGCCCCCTTTTACCTAAATTTAGCTGCCTATACCCATGTGAGCTGGAGAAAATAACAAGTCCTATAGTGGGCCTTAAACCCATTTAAGCCTAAATAAATATATTACGTAATTAAATTGAATTTAATCGCTTATCAATATTGTATATCGATTGATATATTCATAACTATTATAAACATATTTTGTGATATTTATTTCTCAAATCATAATCAAATTTTATAATCAATATTTCATAAATATTAATTAATTTATAATATTATAAACTAATTAAATCATTTGGTCAAAGGAGAATTCATCGTTTCGGTTGTGTGACTCATTAAGTGTAAATTTGGTCAGCGATTAATATCAAACTATTCGAATATCAACAGTCACGCGTCACTTAGCAGGTGGTGTGACATTTTGGCAAAATTTATCGCTACTTGGTTTCGGTAAAAATCCAATTTTACTTTATTAAGCATTACCCGATTGTGACTTTAATATACACTAATTATCTCCATTAAAACTATATTGCTTTAGATTTATGGAATTTGGTAATGGTCAAAATTCCAATATCATCTATATTCAACTCTATAATCCAAACACAAAGTACTTGGCTCAATAATAACAATTATTATTTACCGAAATGCTCTGGCCAGAGACTTTGACTTTAAGTTGACTTGAATTGACCATGATACTAACTCATATAACTAAGAAGACGAATCCTCTCTTGAACAGTGCTTTACTTTCAATACTTCCACCCGACCCAACTGTAGTCACTCGATGGACACCGTGCCATGATTTGACTATAACCAAAAAGGAGCTTTCATATTGAAGATTCATAGCACTCTCAAGTCAAGAGAACTGTGTAAATTAGTCACATCGATATTTTCTATTTGACCTTAGTATATTAACCAACAGAAAACTATCGAGTGAGTCATTCCATGGTTATCCAATAACTATCAATATGTAACCCTTAGGTGCCTCCAGCAGTCATGAGTAATACACCGCCCAACATTTGGAGAGCGTTACGTACTGTAGTCTCAATGGATACATCTATATCCAGTCTCAATGCATTTTGACTAAGAACACTTAAAATGGTATATTAGTTTTCATTGTGATAAATGACTTATGGTTACAACACTTAGTAACTAATATAAAAAAACATACCATTTATAGATTTTCTGTTAAACATACTTTTAATTAAAATTAATTAGTATAACACATTATATCAAATATATAATAAAAAGGAAATATTATTATTTCGAACAAGGTTGGTTATCGAGTTAGACATATGTAACAAATTACATAATTGCCTCTAGGGCATACCCCTTACTCTATTATGGATAGCCTATAAGAATTTTTGGAAGCATATGATTATGAATTGCATATTAACTCAAATGCTCCATTTTTATCCTCTTCCCAAAGTACACTAAGTTTTAACGGGCATATTCCATAGATTTTTGAACTAGTTTATTTTTTCCTTTTTTGATCCGTTTTCATAGCATGATTTTTAGCTTTGTAGCTTTTATCATTCTAATTCATTCACGTTTCATTTCGACCCATTATTCTTTACCATTACCACTTGTATTTCTGCTAAACGATTCGCTTGTCACAATAACACAATTCATTGTTCTTATAGATTCCATACACCATTCACATACCTCATATTTCGATTGAAAAGTCTACAAACAAAATCAACATTAAAAATAAAATTACTCACCAAATATACCTTATTTAAATTAAATTAAATATAGTGACACTTAACCAATTAATAACATGGCTAACGTATCTCTTCCTTTGTAAAATTTGCTGTCAAATTTGAATAATTAATTGGTGCAGTATTAGGAAAATTTCCATATTTTCTATCTTCAATATAAATTCCATTTATCTCATTTCTATCTATATACAGGGCTGACCCTATGGTAAAGCTGGACAAGTAATCGCTTTGGGCCATGCAAATTCTAGGACACTATACACTAAACATCGCACATATGTCGAATGAAAAAAATCACGATCGCTTCCAAGCCACGACTTAGAAAATGAAAATCAGGCGACTATAAATTGGCAAATCAGGCATTCCAAGTCAAAAAATCAGGCGACTCCAATTCTAGGACTGGTGGCGACTCCAGAAACTGAAGTTCGATCGACTCTCTAGTACAGCACAGCGATTCGGTTGTTGATTAGTTCTTGAAAAGGTACTTAGTTCTGGTTTGGCAATTGAATTACTGTGTTGGTTTAGGAAATCGAATTACCAAGTAAAGTTGTCAAATTATATTTAGAAATGATTGAATTGATTATGGGATTCAAAGGACCTCATATGTTTTTTGTTAAGTATTTGGCAAACTGATGGTGATGGTCCAAGAGAAAATGGAGGACATATAAAATAGTTTTCTGTAGACAATTTCCATGATACATATCTTAGAGGGTTTGGTTTGCCAGAAATAAACTTAATAAAGTTATATAGTCTGCATTGTTGATTCTTAAACAATTGAACTCAGTTGTTGCAAAAATCGAGTTACTGTTTAAATTTTAGTTTTGGTTTGGCTATCCAATTACTGTTCAATTTGAAAAAAAATTGTGTTTTAGTTTGAAGTTGACTTTGCCTTGTATGCTCAATATGTACTTATCATGTTGGACTAAGTTGTAAAATTTCCCGTTCAATGGTAAATATCAACATAAATTTAAATTTTGTTTATAGTGATCTTATAGCATTGTTTATACTATTGGTTTCAATTTAACTATGCTAGTTCATAGTTGTATATTAAGCCATGATCAAGGATTAATTTGTATAATGAGGATTAAATCAAAATACGCATATTTAATTTATTATTTGCTAATTGTATAATAAGGATTGATTTGAACCTTTGGCAGCGGTTAATGGATTTTTTTAATGGTTAGTTAACGTAAAATTGATGAATAACTAAGTTTATTTTCGTAGGAATTAATAGTTAATGTTTTTTAGTCGAATCGATTAGTCAAAAATAATTTTTGCTTCAAATTACAGTAGGAAATATTATTGATAAATTATAACCACTAGATTAGATATTCATAATTTAAAATGTTTCTAATAATTATAAATATATAATGTTTTTGATGTTTTATAGTGTTTAGAAATGCGCAAACAAGAATTTGGACATGCTAAAAGGTTAGAAAAAGATGGGTAGATGAACCCACTGGTTCACAAAAGACACTATTAATAAATTTTTCATAAAAATAGACAAATTGAAAGTCCGAGTTTGAATGTGGATAATGCCCTTCTTATTAATGAACATGATAATAATATTGATGATACAAAGGCCTTGTTTTTGCACTTGGCTTTAGGTATCAAAACTTCTAGAACCGACCCTGTCTATATGCATAAAAAAATTGTATTGATTTCATTCTGACAAAGAATAATAATAACTTAAAAATAGATGGAAAAAAATTACAACCTTTGATGGAAACTCAGTCAAAGCATAAGATCCCTAAAAGAGCTTCAAATACATCATTCGAACCTAGAATAGGAGGAAATGCATCAATGTCCATATTATGTGTTTTGGTTGGAGATGTAGATAAAGGTGAGATGATGTAGATTTAGATGGAGATTGAAAGGAAGAGCAAGATGAAGATTAAGAATAATTCTCTTCTTTAGCAATAAGTTTTTTTTACTACACTAAGAGCTAGGGTTTATGATGAAGGAAAGAAGAAAAGGCGTGTTATTTAGGTACGAGAATAACTAATTTGATTTCATGGTTAATTTAGTAATTTCCATAAATTTTTCTGTTGGTAGAATCACTCGTTCTTGCTTTAACAAA
Organism: Allium fistulosum; assembly: GCA_030737815.1. Lineage (NCBI taxonomy): Eukaryota > Viridiplantae > Streptophyta > Magnoliopsida > Asparagales > Amaryllidaceae > Allium > Allium fistulosum. The sequence goes on from CM060903.1 coordinate 910,225,074, forward strand.
ATTTATCAATACAAAAGTTGACTTTTTTTAATTTCTCTTATCCAATTCAACAGTCTCTTTAACAATTCCATATCTTTTTTCCCTTATGAATGCATTCAATCATATAGAGTAGATCTAATTAGGTTTTATTTCATCACTTGTTAGCATATTAGTTGTTATGTTTTGACTTTATATTACTATGTTGGTTTTTTTCCTTGGTTTTAGGATTGTTGTAAACATTATATTCATAATATCGATGTTTAGAGCTAGATGCAAAGTAGAGAGCTCGATGGAAAAGAGATGACCAAGGCGATGAGATGATATATGTTATGGTGACTGAATCTAAAAAATTAAATGAATAATCGATATGAATATATGATTAACCAGATACCGAGAAAGCATATGTCTATATAAACAACTTTCATGTAACTATCCACATAGTTATAGTGATATAAAGTTGCATATAAATTTGAAAAGATGACACTTTGTTAACCTAAAGGTCGAGCTAGAATCCAATATAAAATATGCAAGGTGACTAGACGAGATCGTAAATTTAAGCATCTCAAAATATGATAGAAAGGTATGATACATCCATGTGTAGAAGCATGTTTTCGATCGATCCATGTGGCTTTGTTGTGTTTATGCACCATATTTTTAGAAATATCATAGAAATTATTTACAACAATCGTGTGCGTAGCACAGCTTTATACTAATTTAGGTCATGATGAATTTATAACGTGATTTTGTTATTTCTTAATTTTAAGGATTAGAGTTGCGATAATAATAAAAATAGAAATACCTAATAAAAACAATACGTTAACAAATAACAGTGAGGTTAAACAAAAGCTTATATTATATACAAAGTATTTTGTATATGTCTACAAAGAAATATATAATTTATTTAAGACAATATAGAATATTTGCTGATCAATAAATTTTATGAATAATAATCTTTATTAATAGTTGGGATGGGCTTACAATTTTTTTGTTTGACCGTGAAGTTTCAAAATACGCTTGCTATTTAGAGAAGAGGAGGACAACGAGGTCAGTTCGAATCCTGCTTGAAATACTATTAAGATTTCAAATTTTATCTCACTAGTGGCAAAGTTTTATAGATTTTTTTATTTCTATTAGTTTTTTCCTCTTATAAATACTTGTAAATCAATATAAAATTTTCATTTATTACAAAGCTATATCAAATGCCCTATTTATTTCATTTTTAGTACAATTTTAGCTTAATTTGTGAAAAATGAAAATAGAAAACCGTTTCATCTAATCACATATAAAATCATTTTTAACTAACTTTTTTTTTGTATGTTCAGGTTGTAGGATCATTTTCACCCTAGATGAGGGGTGAATAGGGTGATACTAATAATAATAAAATTTAATGTGGAAATAAATATATAATAATTGTAGCACAGATAATTGCAGAATAATAAAAGCAGAAATAGAACAACACAAATTTACCCAGCTTCGGCAATAACCTGCCTACGTGCTGCCCTCAAGATTTCTACTAGAAATTAAGTAGTCAGACACTTACACACGTAAACTTACGACACCCGCTAATGACTAACCTAACTCTACGCTCAAAACCCTGCCATAACTCAGCCAGTGAGTTGCGAATTCTCGAACTACACCACCGTAGTTCGTAACCTAGTCACACGACTAGAAAGTTACACAGTTTAAAAAAAGAAAATTACAAAATAAATAAAAACAATTAAACAAAACCCTATTTAAAACTTTAAGCCCAAAGTAAATATGACCGACCCACTTAATTTTATAACCCAATTAAAGAAACTAGGTCGTCTCCTTTTCTTTGTATATGCGTCCGTTCCTTTTGCCTTTCTTCTGTCTAGAAACTAGAGTTTTGTTCAATTTAATGCCGCCACTTGGAATTGATCGATTGAAGTGTGCGTTTGCTTTGGATTGCTTCATCAATCGATTACTGCTTTGATTGCTCACGGTGGCTTCAAATGTCGAGCTCGAATTGGTATGTGATTTTCTTCTTTTCGATTTAGATTTTTGCTCGACTTCGACTGATTTGAGTTTGTATATTTTTTGTGATTGTTCTATGTACGCTCTCTGATTTTGTCTCGAACTCGAATACCATTTATTGCCGATGATGTTATGGGATTAAATAGGGATAAAATCCCTAAATATATGGTCGTATATTTCTATTTGAATTCTTTCGTGAATTTTGTTCGGCTATTGATTTTTGCTTGAACGGTATGATATTTGCTGACTTGTTCCATCTCGTACGTATACTCCATAAATTTGAATTTTGGTTCGTTTATTTCGGCCTTGACTTGTTCATTGTAATTTGAGTTTTAGTGAATTGCTTTGCCATTAGATAATTTCTTGAACGATGGTGATTGCACTGACTTGTTCAATTGTTGGTGGATTTGAAATTCTTGAATCGGTTTCGTTCTTTTTCCTATGACTTCGGTATTTTAATTTTTGAGATAAAATCTAACTTAATCATATGTTCCATTCTTTGCTGCCAGTATTAGAACTGCCATTCCATTCTCTTTCGGCTTAATAATTTCTTTTTCAAACCTACTCCTTGCTTTTTGTACACTGCCGCTTCACTATTTTGTAAACCGAACCATTCAAGCTTTGTATATTTGTCATTTTATTTAACTGGAGATGTTCACCTTGTATTGTCTTTACTGTGCTCATTGCTATTTCGGGCAATCTTATTTACCTGGTCTAGTTGCACTTCATACCTGAACTGATGTTGTTGTAGTTGCATGTACACATGTCTGAATACTTACATTTTGGTCTGGTGAAATCTTTGCATTGTGTTGTGTGTTGTGCTCTGCACTTTAGTGTATAGTCTTGTTTCATATTGGTGATGACTAGTTTGTTTGTTAAGGCTTTTCATGTGTGAGTTTATGAAACTATATACATGTATACATATATATACATATATATATATATATGCATATATGCATATATGTATACATGTGTATATGACACTGGTCTCTATTGCAATTGAGTCTGGTTCCTTTGATTGTTCATAGCTTCACTGTCGAGTCTGTTCTCATGTCTTTGTTTCATTGTTGTATGCCTGCGCTTGTTCCTCTTGGAGTCTTCACTTGGTTGTTGTATGCCTGCACCTGTTTGCTTGAGTTACATTGATATTCAAGTGTGTATGGTTGCACTGTTGGTAGTCTTGTTGTTGTGTTCATTTGTTTGGAGCTTTTTTTTCACTAGTGGTTCCACTTGAGTCTCGTCTGGAGCTTGTTGCAGTCTTGGTTCACTTCAGCTGTATGTTTGGTTTTGATGTCTGAATGCTTGTTGACTTTGCTGTTGCACATTTCCACTGGTATGGTTCATCGTTTTCTGGAGTCTTGTTTCACTTGCATGTGTTGAGTACATTTCTGGTGGAGTTTGAGTCTAGTTCTGGTTAATACTTTATGTGTACTGCCCTTTGTACATGTTGTAACTAGTTCACCACATTGTCATGTGAGTATGTTGTTGTTGCTTTCTTCTGATTCATGTGCACTGGCTTGTTATACATGTTGATTATTTGTACTGATTTTGATTTGTTTCTGACATTTCGTTGCTCTGTTTCACCACTTTGAGTCTGCATTATTGTCATGTGATCTGGTTGCATGTGCATTGTGGTTATAGTCTGGTTGTGTTGCAGTCTGGTTTGGGTTTTAGGTCGCTTTGTATTTATCTTGAGTTCATTTTGTGGAGTTTCATCCCTTTGTTGTATTGTTTTGGAGTTAAATTGATAGTAGCTTTGAGTCATTTTAGTTTTCTGAATTGAATTTTGTTTGAACGCACTTGAGTTGAATCCAGCTTATGCTAGGGTTTGACCTTGTGCTCACCTGTCCCTACAATTAAATCAAGCAAGCGTATATCGGTGTGCACGGCCTTGTGGCATGTACAGTGATACACTGTGCATGTCACAAGCTGTTCGTGTAGATGAACTTAAAAGAAATAAATGACCAACAACCCAAATAACTGACGCAAATGATATTTTCAAAACATACACTTTAATTTGCACTACAAAATATTTTCTTTTTCAATTTTACTGTGTCAATGTTTATTTTGCAGATAGCTCAGATGCTGAATTCAAGCTGGAACAAAGTTGAAGATAAAAGTACGAGTGTTGAGTGAATATGTAGTGAGGTGTATATTGTAAATTGAAAAATGTGATGTAATTTGAAATTGTATTGTAATTGAAAAATGTATAAATGTAGTGAGAGCACAAATTTGTACTATTTGAATTTGTAATAAAATATTTGCTTGAATAAAATATTTGTTTGAATATAAATTCTGTGTTATTTATTTTATTCAACAAATATTTATTTAATTATGTGAAAAATAAAATAGTACAATAACAAATACATTTAAAAAAATAAATACATGTTTATTATCATCAAACAAAAATCATAGGCTATTGTATTCTACAATCTACCCCTTTTGACGATAACAAACATATATTAAGATTTTGACTCTATTAAATGTATTTGATTTTGATGAATTCCATTTGCTCCAAGCTCCCCCTTCACATATGCATGAAAATAAATAAAAAATATGCAAATGAACATTGATGAGAATATGCAAATAAAAAAATAAGACTTGACTTATTTGCCAAAATCTTAACTTCTCTCTCCCTTTTTTGTTATTAGCAAAAGAGTAATATTGTTAGAAAAATAGCGATAAAGTGATAGACATTAATACAACATTAATACCTAATCGAGTATAAATATTAAATTTCAATAAAAAATCAAACAAAAATCATAAATACTCTATTAGGCGCATATTCCACTTTAGAGTGATAGGGGTGATTTCATAAAAAACCATATAGTTGTGCCTATTTGTGGTATATTTATAACAGGAATTTGAATACTTACTAACCATGCATAACCGTTGGGACTTTTAAATGAGATTAGTAGTATTCTTTAAATTTTTTAAAAACTGAATTTTAGGCATCTTCTAACCATGCATAACCGTGAGGACTTTTTAATGGGATTAGAATCAACTCATCTATTAATAATCAATTTTGATATGTGTTCCATACATGCATAACTGTGAGGACTTTTAAATGAGCATGAAAGCTTATATTCAAAGATTCTAAGTAATTCACCCATGCATAACTGTGAGGACTTTTAAATGAGAGTGATTACTTTGGATATTTTTATTGCTAGTTAACCAAAAAAATGAATAATTTCCTGTATAAATACCATATACTATATCAGATTTTGATGAGTGATGGTCGTTAGAAATATGATAGAAAAAGAGATGGTCATGGAATTTTAACCAATCAAAGTTATTACAAATTTGTTTAAATTTTTAAAGAAATTTACTACATATACTGTCTCAAGCCATAATATATGATTAATATCAACACTCATCATTTTTTCAGTCACTATTTTCCTTTTCAATAATCTGTAGGGAGTCAGAATAGTTAACATAGGCATTTAAGATCAAATTCAAAAAGTTATCAAATTTCTAAAATGCCTAAACTAAGATGAATTTGACAAAACTATTTTCTAAACGGGGTTTTGCAAGAAATGTCTGCCAATTGAAAAACAGTCGAAATGAAATTTATGCAGATATTTTCTTTGGAAATATGATGCAACTTATGAATGTCCCTACATAAAACACATTCCACTAGTAATTTTTCTATCAACTAGACTACCAGCAGAATCTGCATCTGAATACCCTTTTAAATCACAATTATCATAAATTGGATATCATAGACCAGACCGTGAAGTTGCAACAAATACCTTAAAATCCTTTTACATCTTTTAAAATGTGATTCCTTTGGATTTTACTGAAACCATGCACATAAAAAAACACATAACATAATGTCAGGTCAAATATATCCACGTGTATCTTGAATAATCATCAAGCAATAAAACAACATCATTAGTCCAAACAAATCTATATGAACTAGTTCAAAGACTTTAGAGGCACATATAGTGTTCTCGGCATAAAAATATAATTGGCTAACAATTTTGCATAAATCAGAATCATAATCAACATTCATTTCTTTATCACATAACTAGCCGATTTAAATCAGATTATGGTGCAGATTTTCATATAATATATCGTTCAAGATAATTATAGCGTTACCTATTTTACCTTTACCGATAATTTTTCATTTGTTTCCCATTGTGATTCTGCCACCTTTGTACTAGGCTAAGGAACTTTGATTTGTTGCTCGTCGTGTGCCTAGAGCAGCCAGAATCCAGGTACTACTCTTGTTGTTCCTTAGCCTGTGACCACACCTACACGAGAGAAGATTTTTGTGACCTATTTGTTTTTAAAGGTCCATGATTGTTAGTGACAAGCAATTTAGAAAAGCAAGTTTGCGTAGAACCAAAACAGTCGATCTTTGTTCCTTTTGGCATCCAGATTTGTTTGATTTTAAGGGATTTTACATATGTGCCTTTGGTACCCAAATTGGAATGATTTTCACGTGTTTGGGTCTAAACCAACAATAGTTTTGATTGTGTCCAATTTTTCTACAATTTGTGCACTCGGATTTGACACGATTAGTTTTACTTCTAATTCTTTCAGATTGAGTGTACCCAAGTCCTTGTCTAACAGTTTGTTTCCCTAATAACATATTTAGTGATCTTTCTCCTTTGGAAAATTTTCTTAAAGTTGTAGACAATTGTTGGACTTGTGTTTTGAGAGATTCATTTTCATTCACTAATAGAGTGCACTTTTTAATAGAATTTTCTCTCCTAGTATTTTCACTTTCTTTCAAAATCATAATTTCATTTTCAAGTGATTTAATTTTAATTTTTGATTTTTTAATTTCTTCTTCGAATGATGGACACTTATCACACTTAGGGCTCTTATTTCGATAGTTTTTAACCAATTGATCAAGTTGCTTATTTAGTTCTATCATACTATCTCTTTGTGATTCAATTTTAGCGTACTTCTCCCTAAGTCTTTCAAAACAGCCATTTTACCTCGTGAAAATATATAAGTAATTCTAAATGAGTAAGTTTTGATACCTCGCTTGGCTCATCATCATCGCTATCAGTTGTATCACCTCGAAGACACAGATCTGCTTTTTCACTCTCACTGCTAGTGCTTTTATTATCATCATCACTTTTATTCCAAGTGGCTGCAAACTTCTCCTTTTCAATTTCTTTCCTTGGCTGAGTCGATTCTGAGGACAATTAGGCTTGATGTGACCAAGTTTATTGCACTTGTGACAAATGATCTCTTACTCTTCCAAGTTGTCTAGTACTTTGACTATTCTACTTTTCAATTGTTGATTTAGAGCTAGATTTCCATACTTGTGATTTCACCTTCTGAATTTCTTTATTATCAACGCCAGTTCTGCTGGACCATCATCATCATCATTATCTTCACTTTCAGTTGTTCCTCTGAGAGCTATTGATTTCTTTTGAGTATCACCTCCTTCACGTTCTTCCTTGAATTTCATTTCTAGTTCATAAGTGTTGAGATTTCCAATGAGTTCTTCAACTTTAACTTGTTTCAAATCCTTTGATTCTTGAATGGCAGTAACTTTTGCTTTAAAATTTCGTGGAAGAATTTTGAGGATTTTTCGAACTATTTCCTGATTTATGTATGGCTTTCCAAGTGATTTTGATTTGTATACTAGATTAGAAAGTCATCCATACATTTCTTTGACACTTTCATCCTTGGCTATTATGAAGTTCTCATATTCGCTACTAAGCATGGCAAGGCGAGATTCTTTGACTTGGGAGGTTCCTTCGTGAGTCACTTCAAGTGTGTGCCAAATTTCCTTCGTAGTTAGACAATGTGAGACACGATTAATTTAATTTGATCTAATGAACAAATAATAGAATTTATAGCTTTAGCGTTAGCATTCTGCAGTTTATTTTCAAGATCTGTCCATTGATCCATCGGTTTTTCAATTTCTTGATTATCTACCACTATAGTTGGTGTCCTATATCCCGTCTCAAAAATATTCCATGCATCTATGGTTTTCAGAAAAAATTTCATTCTATTTTTCCAGTAAGCATATTCACCATTGAATATGGGTGGTCTCACTATGGACTTACCCTCAGCAAAAGCATTATTAAAAGAAGCCATTTAAAAAATCAAATAAAAATTGGTTTTTGAAAAATCAAATTTTTAAAACAAAAAATGGTTTTTGTTCCTAGCTCTGATACCACTTGTAGGATCGTTTTCACCCTAGAGGGGGGTGAATAGGGTGATACTAATAATAATAAAAATTAATGCGGAAATAAATATATAATAATTGCAGAACAGATAATTGTAGAGTAATAAAAGTAGAAATAGAACAACACAGATTTACCCAGCTTCGGCAATAACCTGCTTACGTGTTGCTCCCAAGGTTTCTACTAGAAATTAAGTAGTCAGACGCTTACACACGTAAACTTGAGACACCCGCTAATGACTAACCTAACTCTATGCTCAAAACCCCGCCACAACTCAGCCACTGAGTTGCGAATTCTCGAACTACACCACCGTAGTTCGTAACCTAGTCACACGACTAGAAAGTTACATAGTTTCAAAAAAGAAAATTACAAAATAAATAAAAAAAATTAAACAAAACCCTATTTAAAACTTTAAGCCCAAAGTAAATATGACCGGCCCACTTAATTTTATAACCCAATTAAAGAAACTAGGTGATCTCCCTTTCTTTGTATATGAGGCCGTTCCTTTTGCCTTTCTTCTGTCTGGAAACTAGGGTTTTCTTCAATTTAATGCCGCCACTTGGAATTGATCGATTGAAGTGTGCGTTTGCTTTGGATTGCTATGTCAATCAATTGCTGCTTTGATTGCTCACGGTGGCTTCAAATGTCGAGCTCGAATTGGTACGTGATTTTCTTCTTTTCGATTTTGATTTTTGCTCGACTTCGACTGATTCGAGTTTGTATATTTTCTATGATTGTTCTAAGTACACTCTCTGATTTTGTCTCGAACTCGAATACCATTTATTGTCGATGATGTTATGGGATTAAATAGGGATAAAATCCCAAAATATACGATCGTATATTTCTATTTGAATTCTTTCGTGAATTTTGTTCGGCCATTGATTTTTTCTTGAACGATATGATATTTGCTGACTTGTTCCATCTCATAAGTATACTCCATGAATTTGAATTTTGGTTCGTTTATTTCGACCTTGACTTGTTCACTGTAATTCGAATTTTTGTGAATTGCTTTGCCATTAGATAATTGCTTGAACGATGGTGATTGCACTGACTTGTTCAATAGTTGGTGGATTTGAAATTCTTGAGTCAGTTTCGTTCTTTTTCCTATGACTTTGGTATTTTAATTTTTGAGATAAAATCTGACTTAATCATATGTTCCATTCTTTGCTGCCAGTATTAGAACTGCTATTCCATTCTCTTTCGGCTTGATAATTTCTTTTTCAAACCTGTTCCTTGCTTTGTGTACACTGCTGCTTCACTGGTTTGTAAACTGAACCATTCAAGCTTTGTATATTTGTCATTTTATTTAACTGAAGATGTTCGCCTTGTATTATCTTTACTGTGCTCATTGCTATTTCGAGCCATCTCATTTACTAGGTCTAGATGCACTCCATACCTGAACTGATGTTGTTGTAGTTGCAAGTACACATGTCTGAATACTTACATTTTGGTCTGGTGAAATCTTTGCATTGTGTTGTGTGTTGTGCTCTGCACTTCAGTGTGCAATCTTGTTTCATATTGGTGATGACTAGTTTGTTTGTTAAGGTTTTTCATGTGTGAATTTTTGAAACTATATACATGTATACATATATATATATGCATATATGTATACATGTGCATATGACACTGGTCTCTGTTGCAATTGAGTTTGGTTCCTTTGATTGTTCATAGCTTCACTGTCGAGTCTGTTCTCATGTCTTTGTTTCATTGTTGTATGCCTGCGCTTGTTCCTCTTGGAGTCTTCACTTGGTTGTTGTATGCCTACACCTGTTTGCTTGAGTTACATTGATATTCAAGTGTGTCTAGTTGTAGTGTTAGTAGTCTTGTTGTTGTGTTCATTTGTTTGGAGCTTTTGTTTCACTAGTGGTTCCACTTGAGTCTGGTCTGGAGCTTGTTGCAGTCTTGGTTCACTTCTGCTGTATGTTTGGTTTTGATGTCTGAATGCTTGTTGACTTTGCTATTGCACATTTCCACTGGTCTAGTTCATCATTCTCTGGAGTCTTGTTTCACTTGCATGTGTTGAGTACATTTCTGGTGGAGTTTGAGTCTGGTTCTGGTTAATACTTCATGTGTACTGCCCTTTGTACATGTCGTAACTAGATCACCACCTTGTCATGTGAGTATGTTGGACTGAGCATGTTTGTTGCTTTCTTCTAATTCATGTGCACTGGCTTGTTGTACATGTTGATTGTTTGTACTGATTTTGATTTGTTTCTGACATTTCGTTGCTCTATTTCACCACTTTGAGTCTGCATTGTTGTCATGTGATCTGGTTGCATATGCATTGTGGTTATAGTCTAGTTTGGGTTTCAGGTCGCTTTGTATTTATCTTGAGTTCATTTTGTGGAGTTTCATCCTTTTGTTGTATTGTCGTCGAGTTAAATTGATAGTTGCTTTGAGTCATTTCAGTTTTCTGAACTGAATTTTGTTTGCATGCACCTGAGTTGAATCCAGCTTATGCTAGGGTTTGACCTTGTGCTCACCTGTCCCTATAATTATATCAAGCAAGTGTATATCGGTGTGCACGGCCTTGTGGCATGTACAGTGATACACTGTGCATGTCACAAGCTATTTTCGTAGATGAATTCAAAAGAAATAAATGATGAACAACCCAAATAACTGAGGCAAATGATATTTTCAAAACACACTTTAATTTGCACTGCAAAATATTTTCTTTTTCAATTTTACTGTGTCAATGTTTATTTTGCAGATAGCTCGGATGCTGAATTCAAGCTGGAACAAAGTTGAAGATAAAAATACAAGTGTTGAGTGAATATGTAGTGAGGTGTAGATTGTAAATTGAAAAATGTGATGTAATTTGAAATTGTATTGTAATTGGAAAATGTATAAATGTAGTGAGAGCACAAATTTGTATTATTTGAATTTGTAATAAAATATTGGTTTGAATAAAATATTTGTTTGAATATGAATTCTGTGTTATTTATTTTATTCAACAAATATTTATTTAATTATGTGAAAAATAAAATAGTACAATAACAAATACATTTAAATGAATATATATATATATATATATATATGTTTATTATCATCAAACAAAAATCATAGGCTATTGTATTCTACACAGGTTTTTCCTCAAACTTGAAATATGTTTGTGATCGATTATTACAATTAAAAAATTAATATTATATACGTACATGTATGTGTGTGTGTGTATGCATGTGCATACACATATATATATACATATATGCACATGTATATATATATGTATGTATGTGCCTGTGCGTCTTTCAATGGTTTTGGTTTTGGTCTGAACCTGATCCAAATCAACCCTGTTAATACGGGTATGGGTTTAGTTCTAACTACCCATGCACAACGCAGGGTCAACCCGATTACTATTATGGTCAGGTACAATTTAGTCACATGCCCGATCCAATTAGTAGTTTTCCGTAGTATCAAAACATGAATGCATATGTTATTTGTTTGTCATTTTGTTTGTTTGCATGTAGATGTTTTTGCATACTTTTATTGTGAATTTGGCTTCATCACTACTCAATTTGTAAGTTAACACTGTTTACGCACAATTTTTATAGAAATTGTTGGTTTAATGCATAGTTTTAACATAAATATTATAAGTTAGTTGTTATCCAGCATTTTGACCCAACAATACCCGAACTGATTGGACAAGTTAAACTTGACTGTCATCAAGGCCAATAGCCCATAACGATGATTGTGGGGTCCAGAAATCAAGTACAGATGATAATATGAAGCCGCGATCAACCGAGACCAAGAGATAGACTCTCTAGAATATTTTAAGTACGGATTAGTATCTCATCCAAGTATGAGATCGGTGCCTATCCCTTCCCTTTCCCCTAGGGGATCAGTATATATATTAAATTTTTGTCTCAAACTGGGTGAGATCGATATAGAGTGACAAAGAAGGCCCTACGAGGCTACGTTTCCAATCTCAAGTCGTTTGGAGTTTGTATGCTCAAGTTATGGGCAAATATTTCACCTAAGAGAGGAATCATATCAAAGGGATCGGATCGTATCCAGCCCAACAATGCAACTCAACGGAAAACGATCGATATCTCAAAATACAGAAGTCCAATACATTTAAAACTTTGGGAACAAGAAGATGAGACCCTAGGGAGTCCACCCTAGGGATCACACCCCCAAGATAAAGAAGTAAAAGAGATCGATCCTCTTTCCACTAGATGGATCGGTTTAAATTAGACGACACAACACATTGCAACAAAGATTGGCCAATAACACAACATCTACATATCTAATTGGCATGAAACTTGGAGAAAAGTGTAATTCAGCATGAAGAACCCTTCATGGGATCATAGTCCCTAAATCCACCAAAATAGGGATCGGCCCCGATCCCTATTCCTTGGGATTTGGGTCATGCGATCCCTCACTATGTATCTGGAGAGCCTTCTACCGAATTTTCAAGAAGATATTTCGTCGTCCTCCCCTATAAATACTGACTTGATTGTTCATTTTCGGAATCTTTAGGCTGCTTGTTGCTTTGTACTTTTTTGTAACTAAGGATGTTAATCTGATCCCTATTGTATTCAGTTTACAAAGTGATTAATAAAACTATCTTTTCAAAGTGGACGTAGGCAAATAATGCCGAACCACTATAAATTGTCGTGTCTTTGTTATTTGCTTATTTCTTATTGCTTTATTGTTATATTCTCTCTGTTTATATTTAATAGTCTTCATTTATTATTCTACACAATCTCTATTGGGTGTTTGTGCCAATTTTTGATGCAAACATTAGCTGTACGGGTATTTCCCGGTGGACTTGAAAAATCCGACGGGTCAAACTTGGATATTGGGTTTGATACCCATCGGGTTTGTACCGGCCCTTGGTTTTGATTAACGTAACCAAGCTTGAGACCGGATTTTTAGATTCTCTTACCGAATCCGACCCGTCGACGGTCATATATGTATGTATTACATTATTTTAATTTAGAATTAAAAGTTTTGAAATCATTTCTAACCATGCATTAAAAACAGCTAAAATTTTGATTATTTTAGTTATATATTTTGTTTAAATGCATCTTTTTTGAAAACATGTGCAATGCATGTGTATCGTATGTACTAGTCATTTTGTTTTGCGAAAAGCGTGGGCCATTAGAGCTCTAGTTACAATAATAACAATCCATCCCGGTTAAGACCAAGAAAACTGCTCGAAACAAAATCAAAATGCGATTGCCAGCTCCTCCCGTCTCTCTCTCTCTCTCTCTCGTCTGGGTCGATCCATCCCAACTACAAAAGACCCGTGGATTTGGGCTTTGTTTGTGATTCAAGAAATAGTCCGCGACAGAAATGGGTTTGTGAATGAAATTAGTTTGGACCGACTAATTTTGCTTGACGGGCCTTCCAAGATCCAATACAAAATTAGCTCCAGCGAACATTACCAAGTACCAACAACTTTTATCCAAAAGAAAAATGCACACATGCAGATTAGTCGCTCATATGTTTACATTTTCACAAACATAATATAAAACCAGTAAGGTCAAAAGTGGTTTTTCGGAAAATTATGTCTGATCAATTTCCCAAAGATAATTAACTCAAATAAGAGCTCGCGAAACATGCAAACAAATTGCATTAAGCAACCTCCAATAGGAGGCGAAGTCCATATTTGGCAAGTGGAGGTAAGCTCACCTTGGGATCCCGTGCTCCTCCTCCGCCTATGGATCAGTCACCATTTCATGCGGTGAGGGGACACACTGCGTTTACAATAATCTACTTTGTTGATTAATTTAGCAACAGATGAAGTATTGGAGTGTCTCGAGTGATTTACTAACATTACGTCCAACATGATAATATATCTAGAACAACTTCAGTTTCAATTTTTATGGATTACATCTGATTGTAGAGTTACGTTATTCTTTATGTAGTAAAAATATTGAAAAAAACTTTTATCCATTCGGTACACAATGCTAAACATGGAAGTTACAAGTTACGAAGTTACCAACGAATTGCGAAACAGACAAAAATGTGCAATGACTTCTTATCTCAAACTTCCATAACTAATTAAATCCATGCAAACATGCATCAATTTATGACACTTCGTCTAATTATATATATATGCTAATCTAGCTGAACTTCTACACAGCATTTAGTATAACATATAAAAAGATCACGATCATGTCTCCTTTTCTCTTTATATTTTTCCTCTCACTCTTAATTTTTACGGGTGAAAGCAGACGTTTGATTGCTTCCAATTCTCAAGAAGTTTATCCAGTCTATGCAACAACTCATGTAAGTAATAATTTACTAATAAAAATGAGATAAAGGGACGTTTGTAACTTTTGTTTATATAATTGTAGGTAGGTGAAACTTCTTCGAGCATGTTACTTGGACAAAGAACATATGATTATTATTATGCAACGGACGTAAATATAAGGAAAATGCTGAGAAGGGTTAGAAGGGCGAAGGAGGATTTCAATACTAGCAGTTATCAACAAAGTCGGATTAATGAACCAAATATTGGAGAAAAGATAACGAAATTAGACTTGGATTATGATGGACCAACCACACATCCTCCTCATCATAACTAGAGTGACATGCGCCGTCCAAATATGCAAGCTGCATAAGTTAATAAATGGATCACCATTTTAGTATACGTAGTAGGAACATGCATTTATATTTTATGAAGGTGTATGTGAACGTTATCTCTTAATATAATTCTACTGTCCATATTTATCTTAAATGTTCAATTTTTCACGTAACCAAAGACTCCATGTCAATTTTGTAGCTGTTGCCAAAGTAATAAAATTTTATGCATTTGATTTGTATGCGATTTTGAGAATTTATTTGTTTGATACGTAGTATTAGAGAAGGTAGAGGGAATATAATGCACCACAATGGAATCAGGGAGATTGTATAATATATAATTAAATACAATGCATGGACCCATAGTTTTCATTATCGGATGGTAACTCGAATCGCGACGACTCAAGGTTTAAGGTTTTATTGATTCAGCCAATCAACCGGTCGAAACCGTGATTTTTTTTTTCGAAAAATTTACACATTTAACTTCTAGTTGTATGCAAAAATATTAAAATAATAATGCTTTGTACACGAGCTGTATATGTTCTTCAACCTTTACAGTCGAAGTTATGTGTTGTTGCTAGACCTATCAAAATATAACACAACCCATTAAACCAACTCATTTATCATACTTATAAATGTGTTGAGTCAACTTATTTATGAATTTTATCAAATGAGTTATGAGTTAGGTTGACTCATTTTTAAAAAGGTTATAAATGAGTAATCCATTTACCCATTTATTTAAAACTTAAAATTTGAAAATATAAATTTTGAAAATAAGAATTTCGAACACACATTGTAGTATTCAATGGAGACTGACAGTTGTATTTAGAAAATAACATGTTACCACATTTCCATATTTGAACTCCGCCTAGTTTAGAACCCGCTATTTTTTTATTCATACTACAATAACTTCTTCATACTAATTTGGAATCAGGCGAGACTCCGACCGATTAACTCCCACTTAAATTACTAACAATATGAAACACTCGGATACTTCATCTTGTGAACGCACACTGTAGTTCTCCATGATGACTGACAGTTGTACTTAGAAAATAACAGTCTACCACATCTCCATATTTGAATTCCGCTAAGTGCAAAAGCCGCTAATTTTTTCGTTCAAACTGTAAAAACTTCCTCATACTAACTCGGAATCAGGCGAGACTTCGACCGATTAACTCCCACCTAAATTACGGACAATATGGAACACTCGGATACTTCATATATATTGTTAACGCACACCGTACTTCTCCATGGAGACTGACAGTTGTACTTCGAAAACAACAGGCTACCACATCTCCATATTTGAATTTTGATGAAAATCAGAATTAAAATTTTAAATTTTGATTTTTATCGAAATTAGAAACATAAAAATTAGAACTAGAATTATTTAATATATTTTTTATTAGTCAAATCAAATTTAAAGCTTTAAATGGGTTAAATGAGCAACCCGCTTACTAAATGGATTGGGTCATAAATGAGTTGGGTCATAAATGGTTCAAAAAGAATGAGTCATAAATGGGTTAGGTCAAACTCGACCCAACCCATTTTGACCCAACCCAACCCGTTTGATAGGTCTAGCTGTTGCAGTGCACAACTGCACCAACATAACTACAACTGTGTTATAGTAGAGCAATGCACAATGATAGAAGTTTAATGACGGAAAACTTGATGAATATTACAGTGGTATTAGAGGAGTTTGCAACAGTGAAGAACGAAGTGGTGGAGTTTGTGGTTTAGATTTTGGAACGGTTATGATTTTTAAAATATAGATTTATCTGTTTACTTCAAAGCAATACAAAAGATGAAAATGAGATAGAACTACACGATGAGAAAGTGTAACGATCGAGATTTTCGACCCTCGAAAATCGACACTGATACGTTCACTGTATCACATGCCGAGCAATCGAATGTCGGAAAACCCGATTGATAAGAGAAAAAAGAAGAAGAGAGAAGATAAGAGAAAACTAAATAATAACACAGAATCTCACAATCGCAGCGGAATAATATATAATAGATAAATACAGATCTTTATACACAGAGAAATTGTAACTGTTAATATACATATAATCATCAGAGTACAACAATCAACAAATTAGTTCTGGACGGTTATAATAACAAGCCCTCACAAGTGCTGAATATACAGCCTACGCACAACGGATTATAATCAAGTACGCGGAATACGCTTGAGAATCCTCCAGTCCGTCTTCTGTGCTCCATAGCATCCTAACCTGAATATGTAATACTCGGTCTGATCCGAGCATTATAATAAAATAACACCCGAGTCAGTCAGGAAAACCAGCGTGATAAAACACACTCAATTTGAATTATTACAGTTATCAAAATCCTTTGAAAATAAAGGTATCTCGTAAGACCACGCCACACATAAATACGACGGGTTTTTACCTTACGATAACCAAAACATTTTTATAGTAAATCCAGTGATATTATAATAATGTCTAAGGGTCAAAATAATAATAATCAAGTAGCTGTGATACTCGTGCTGTGTACATCACAACAATACTAGTATAAAATCAAAACTCGATAATGCTCGTTCGCTAATTGTGTAGGATTCCACGGAGGTGCCCTCAGTATTTCGAGAACGGTCCTCCTACACAAGGATTAGAGTTATCCTTCCAAAGCATCATACCCGTCTAGCTGAGGTATTATAGGAAAAACATTACTGGTCTTGCGAAGACCGAGTGAATCGCTCCGGCATGCCAAAAACAAATGAAGGTATATATATTGCTAGAAAAAGGAGCCGATTACACCCTATGGGTTTGCCAACCCTATTGGCTATGCCTCCTATCACTGGTTTTAGTCATTTCCGCTGATGAGGCTACGTCCGGCGTTCCAGCTTATGCACCGCTCCAAAAATAGATCACAGAATCCCATATGGATTCCCACACCACAATGACCTTGGAATCGCATACAGATTCCCACATCTCAAATAGATCTTGGAATCACACATGGATTCCCATATCCAACGGTCTCGGAACCACACATGGATTTCAACATCTCAATATAACACGAAACTCCTCCATAGGACAGTATATGGTTTTGGAGTGGTAACGGTTCCGAGTCATCTCTTACGAGTACACTCTCCCGCTTCCCGGGCGCTCCATAAACCAATCGTTGATTTCCAGAATGCTCAATACTGGTTCTTTAGGAAATAATATGACAATACATAAGAACGGGGATCATCCCCTAACCGTTTAAGTGGACGGATCTACTTACCATTTGTCTTAGAAGAACAACGAGTTTATACGTACAGTATAGCACCACCGATGGTAACCGTACCATATAATTCCCGTGTTTCCCCTAGGTATTTCCAAAGTTAAAACCCTTCAGTGTTAAGTAGGAAATTGTTTCCCTACCACCAAAATTAAGAAGGATTACATATTTGAGCCAAGATTTGATAGTCGGTTATTTAACTATCAAATAAACAAACATTCAACCAATATTACATTTCCCACTGAAATCACTAAGCCTCATTTAATTTAAATTTGATAAATTTGAATTCCTCATTTTAAATAGGCATATACTTATTTCATTTGAATAAGTATATTCACAAATCCTTCTTTTCAAAAATATTTGAAAACTCATTAAAATAGATATGGAAGTACCATTCGGTATCGACCATGGATCGCAACTCGATGGTTGCGTCTCTATCCCAGAAAAACCAAACTTAACTTAGGCAATCTCTGCCTCCCGATTTCCGCCATGCAATCAATCATATATCACAGTTTGCACAATGGTTATGTTGCTATCCCAGCGAAAACATCCCAAACTGTAGGCAATCTCTTCCCTTGAATTACGCTATGAAAATATACCATTACTTCCCAAAAATTTCTTTATTTCATAAATATTTCCAAATCTATTCAGAAAACTTCTTTATAAATTTCAAAGTTTAATCTTAGAGAAATATTCCTTTACAAATTTTAAACCATTTTTAATCTTCCTTTACAAATTTCAAAAAAATTATCGATTATGCTTATTTATAATCCAACTAACAATTTATAACTCCTTTATTGAATTCAGATTCATTTTCGAAGTTTCTGTATCTAAACCATTTGGAAATTTCCTTTCTCAATTTTCCCTAAGTTCCCGAATTCCATTATAAGATTTTTCCTATAAAATTACATCCATTCAATACAATCCTATTTACAAATCTCGAGAGTATTTATAAGTAACTTCAATAAATTTCCAAAACTCTACCTTTTTAAAATAAGTATTCTAAAGTAAAATAATAAATTTTCAAACACATTTAAGTAGTTATTTAAAATATCGCCACCCCTTGTTAAATAACAATGATAGCAATTTTTCAATTCATTCATAAATAATAATAATAGATCTTCAAAGCTTATTATGAAAATTAGAATTTATTTAAATCAATATTAAATATTTAAGTAACTAACTTCCTGAGATATTTTAGTTCAATTAATAGTTTAATAAATAAAAATCCTTTTCTAAAACAACTTCACTTCTTGATAAAAATATATTTTAAAAATCCAATATAACCATTTTATACTTATAAATCTCCCTCGATTTATCACAATCCGATTTACATCTCCAAATTCACAACTATTTCCAAATTCCAAAATAGAATCCACTATTTCTTTCTAAACCGGTTTCCTTACATCGTTTATAGATTTTCATAACTCATTCCCAGTTTATACAGGTTTATATTACAAAAACCTATTTATAAATCGATTTCTAATTAAAATTCCATTTATAAATCTATTTCTTAAATAATCCAAACCATATTCCAAAACCATTCAAATCTCGATTCCGACTTCTATTTCATATTTAAAAAATCTTATTTAAAATCCATTGTTTAAAAATCCTTAATTTTAAATTTCTCTATTTGAAACCATTTTATGAAATAGCTAAATAAATATCCAAAATCCAATCATTTATTTTATCCAAATCAAATCCTTTTCAATATAAAAATTATCAATTCCAAAATCGCCTTTGAATTTCCCTTTTAAATTTAAAAATATTATTTATGGTATTTATAATAATAAAATCAAGGTCAGTGCTACTATAACATCCAATAAATTCAAATCATGTCATAATCTATCACAAGCTATTCACATCATATATTACTATATATGAAATTAAAAATCAACATTTTTGAGGAATCCAGTTGGATCCCTCCAACCTGTTTCCCTGTAACCACAGATGTTAGATAACATAAAATATCAATCCCGCTTCGAGGCGGGATATCACAGTAATATAGGATCATCCGCTATTATGTGGGGCGCATAGTCTCTCATCCGCTCCAATCGGCGGGAAATATATCCAACTACTAATATATACTAAAATAAATATATAATATAACATCCAACTAATAATAATTTATCAATTTATCCAATTAACCAATAAATATGTTTTAACTATTTAAAATAAAACTGATTATCCAAGATGAGTGAGATTTACTCACATTTGATTCCAGTTGTCGCTCCCATTTTCTGATTTCGACTAAATTTGAACGCGTTCGAATTTAGCTAAAAGTTCTATAAGCTCCAAATTCAGTCAATCCAATTCCTATGCATCGTATTCGTCGATACAAACGCAACGCAACAAACCACGTCTCGATTGGACCTAAAACGAACGAGATATACAATTTCTACAAACTGAAATTTATTAAATCAATTTATATTACTAAATTTTCAAACAAATTTCATTACTCACACAACAAAGCCCAGCCCACGAACAAAGCCCGACCTACTCCCTTTTCCTTCTTTCCCAACTTGACCAAAGCCTGTACACGATCACCGTAACACGCGTGCACGATCTCGAGTGACACGGAGCTAGGGGCCTCTAATCAATATTCCGACCATGCCAACACCTTTCTTTTCGAAATCTCCATTTACACGTACCAGAAACTTCACCTCCGATGCCTCGTATGAAATTGCGACCTGCTACATCAGGAACGACACTGTAGCCAATGTTGCACACTCCATTTCACCACCGAGTGCCACGAAATTTCACCAAAAGATGCGCCTATCCCTGACGAACTTAAATCAGAACTCCGCTCGTTGAATCAAAGCTCCAAAAACCCAAAAACCAAAACCCTAGTTCAATACTCGTACGCGACCTTACTGCCGAACACAAAAATATGACGTCGCACCCATCAACGCACATATCAGGGGAAAGCTCCTCACATAACTTGAACTTTAAACCTGGTTTGATGATTTTTAATTGCGTGTTTAATTTGATTTAAGTTTTTGAAGTCTTCATTTTTTTTCTTTTTGCCATGTT
Organism: Allium fistulosum; assembly: GCA_030737815.1. Taxonomy (NCBI): domain Eukaryota; kingdom Viridiplantae; phylum Streptophyta; class Magnoliopsida; order Asparagales; family Amaryllidaceae; genus Allium; species Allium fistulosum. Next base: position 910,245,998 of record CM060903.1, read on the forward strand.
TTTAAAAAGAAGAGGAGGGAATCGTCTTTTAAAAGAAAACGTAGGTGCAAACATAGGCAGGTAGCTGATATAGGGTGGCTGATAAGACGTAATAGTGGCTGAAGTTAATCAAATTAAAATATATTATTTAAAATCCCAAAATATCTAGCTATAAATTTACGGACTCCAATCGAGGCGTGCCGCCCGGCGTTCCCAATGTTATACCCCTATTCCAAACGCAATGGAATAAGTTTTGAGACCCAATTCAATCGTATGTAGAAGATAGCATTTTGGACCCAATGATTATATTAAATTTTCGATATTAAATTCAACGCGTTTCTATCCTGTACGACCAAAAGGTGAATCTAATTTCCATGAAATTTGAAATCCGATAATAATACACTATTACGGATCCAATAGAACTAGTTTTGTAGAAATCCAAGACTGTGCCCCGGAAGGCTATTTTCACTCGTTAATTAAAACGAGTTATTTTCAAAATCGAGTAAATCACTTATAACTCCAATTTAAAAAAATTATTTACCTTCATTCTTATTAATAGAAATTAAATAAGCCTTTAAACTATTTTTATCCAACTAAAAATCCAAGATTCAATTATCTAAACAAATTTTAATTATAAAATTTAAAAATTAAATTATCCAATAAATCACTATTTTGAAATTCGAGTTATTAAATCTATAAAATTAACTTCCAAGTATTTAAAGTCAATTAAATATTCCAGTTTCAAATAACCAAAATTCTGGGTCGTTATAGAAAGTAGGGAAAAACAAAAGAACCGCGGTTTAACTAGGTAAAATTGACGGTTGGATTGCTGGTTTAAAGGTCCGACCAGGGTTCATGCATGACTGAGGTCTGATTGAGTTCTGGACGGTAATAATCAGAGGTTTAGGGTTATTCGATGTTGGACCGAGGCAGGATCGGGTTATGAAACCACTACATGGAACTTTTAAAAGGTTTACACCTTGATTTAGGGGCATCAACTTTATTTTTCAGCCACGAAGACAAATTATTCATGGAAATTTGTAGTTTTTAGATCCGATCTTTTTTTTCATTCCAACTACGATGAATACAAACTAGGGTTTCCTGTAGATGTTCTTGATGGGGGAATAATTAGCACATGATTTTGGTGGAGGTGGCTCTAGTGATGACGACAGCTTTAAGAGGTCAGTTAAGATTTTGAAAATGTGTGTGGGGATTGTGATTTCAAAGTTGGAGCGCTTTGGTGATAACAATGACTTGAAGACGTCAAGAGGGGTTTTCAAGTTGGATGTGGTGATAGTGGTTAAGAAGGAGCAATTACCAATTGAGGAGAAAAAAACTAATGTGCCAATGCGCTACTATCATGAAATGTATGCATTTTTAGTGTTATTACCCAACTGTATCTGAACCGACTCGATCCAAAACGAGGCTCGGGTCAGGCCTAGATTTTTGAAATGTGCACTTTGGATCCAATAAAACCCGACCCGCCTAGAACTGAGACCTACCGGGTCGAGTCCGGGTCCATCGGGTTGGGTAATTGCTACCTCTGCTAGTAGCATTCTTTTTTTAATCATTTTTCAAGAAGGGATTAATTATGTGTTTATCGATGTATTATTAATGTTATTTTCTATTATCATTTTAATTTTTGTATTTTTCTTATAGCATATTGTTTATTATACCTTTTGAATTTGAAGTTGTATATTTATTTTTGTCACCATAATTTCGCATTGATTTTTATGAATGTATATAAATCAATGCTATGTAGTTTTTCTTGTAAAAGTTGTATATCAAATTTTGAATGTTGGCCCAAATTACATGCTTTCTAATGCTTTTGATCCAACAATGGTTTCAGATCGTATTGGGCAACGGATAATTTGGATCAAATTTCAATAAAAAAATTCTTTGAGATCTTCTCCTTGGAGTAAATTGCAAGATTTTTTTTCTTGGTTAGCAAATCTTAATGGAGATCTTAGTTTCGAGAAAGAGTGTCACTACAAGAAACATTGTCAATAGCGACAGTTATTAGCTATCGCTAGCCATCAACGGCCGTCTCCACCGATGGAAAAAACCGCCACTTTTACAATCGCCGAATAATAGTTTAGCGATGGCGTCGTCGATTACTGTAGCAACGGCTTGTGTCGGCTAGTCGGCGAATGATGGACACATGTTGGCTTATATAACTATAAAACTTAGACCATTAAGGTGTCATTAGCCGTCGTTAGTCTGGAACCTGTAAGGCGTCGCTAGCCATCGTCAGCCGCCGCAAGCCTGAAACACAAATTTCGATTTCTAGCTTATTTACCGATCATCCAACCACACATCCACATTCATATTTCTAATCACATCATATTCAACACATACAAACCCAATTCCAAACAATATAATATCATATATGTGTGTACATATATATATATATATATATATCACATAATATCATATATATCGCACAACCAAATTTATATCAAAAAATCACCATACACATCAATATTTCAACAAACAAAACAGCCATTTCGACAAATCCACTTGTCCATCAACCAAAACAGATATCAAAAATCCACATATCCATCAATCATCCACAACCAACACAAGTGTCAAATCTATCAAATATATAGAAACAAAATATGTTAAATATCCATCAAAACAATCAGAATAAGTCAAATACCTACTCATTATCCCCATCATCACCTCCTGGCCTAGGAAAATGCCCGTGCTTAGCAAAGAACGCCGCCATCTGCTCCTTTAGCATATCTCCCAGTCTAGTCGCCCACCAATCCAGCAACTCTACTCCCTGAGCTCTCAACTGTACAATCTCCTCATGCTCATGTTATTTCCTATAGCTAGCTTGTGATATCCTCACGTAAATCAGTTAATAGCTAATTATAAACAATTTGTCTGTAATGTTGAATAAAATTTATATATTAGTTAATGAAGTAGTTAAACTGAATAAATAACATTACCTCTTGATTGCCTAAACCGTAGCGTCTGTTCCGCGTCGGCTTGTCCATTACAGAATCAAAAATCTTATCCTCCTCCTGGGCCAACTCCTTCAGTCTAGTCTCCTCGAGCATGCGAGCTCGCTTCATGTCAAACTTCTCATGCGACTAGAAATGAAATTTTGTTACAATAAATATTTAGTTTATAATTTATGTAATGTCAAATAAAAGAAAAAACTAAATTATATTTACCATAATAGCTTTGACTTTGTCGTCCGTCTAGGTAAATGGCACCAAGCCATTGTTGTTTATGTGCTCGATGGCGCGAGTGCGAGTAAAGTCCTCCAAATATGTGGGTTCGCGGTGCTTCTCCTTCATTTGAAATTGTATATTATTAAACAATGATATAAATATTTTATAATCGCAATTAATACTTACCAATTCCTCCCGATATTGTTAGAAGAACTTTGATCCACCGTGGTGTGTGATAGAATTTTTATTCCTGTTCTTCGAGTTTGAAGCGGAAATTTTCTGTAAATTTAAACATATGATCGACTTAATTAATGCAGTTATTATACAAAATTTAAACAGATTATAATAAAAATATAAAATTAGAAAACTTACTTTGAAGGCGTCAGTCTCCCAAAAAGCCAGAAAATTCGCTTAAACGCTGTCACTCATCCACTCAAACTTTTCATTCTTTTATTTTGCTCCTGAGAGGGTGTTCCTGTAATTTTTCCTCATCTTCCTATCTTAGCGAATCCTTAGTAGATCTCGATCTTGGTCCTCCACAGTCACTGCAGCCTACACAATGAAATTATAATAAATTATTGAAAGTATATTAATTTTCAAAGATCAAATATGTTATTTTCAAATGAACTATAAATTTATACTTACCAACAAATCAGCATATATCACATCCTTGATATGTGATGGGATATCATCCCAATTCAGTCAACATTCAAACATCCGGCCCATAAATGCCTTCTTGGAAACCTGCAGGATGTAATCGGAAGGTTGTAGCTTAAATCCCTTGTATGAATCTTGATATAGACATTTAACAATTTCAAATAATATACATCACTAAATATTAATGATGTTGCAATAAATTTGATACTTACCCCGATTTCTTAGGGATCATAGTCGCCCTTAGGTGTAAATCAGGAGCCATGCCGTTGGCACCCTTGCTAGCAGCAGGAGAAGCAGAATGTCGAGATCTCCTATAAGACATAATAGCTTCCACAAACATATCATTTCATGTAATGAAAACACATATCATTCTATTATTAGAAAACATGTATGATTTATAATTACATAGAACTTTCAAGAAAACCACAAAAATAGAACAAGATCTCCTAAATACATAGAATTTATAAAATACAATAATACATAGCTCATAATATAATCATCTTCCTTAATAACAGCAGAAACTAAAAATATAAATTATACAACAAGCCATACAAATATCCATTATATATACATTACATCATCATTAATTAACAATTAATTTTCGTCGTCTTCTGATTCAGACTCAGTCTCGTACTCTATATCGTTTCTTTCTGTACTTTCAAATGTTTCTATTAGAACATTTGATTCATCATTCAGAGGACCTAAATCAGTATGCTCATCATTTATTACTATTTCATTATTTGGCTCAAAATCTGCTTGATAAGCTGCTTCGTCCGGAATATTATTTCCGTCAAATGTAAATCTTTCCTTTGTTTTAAGAACAGCTAACCAATCCGCTTTATCTCATTTTAGGGATCGATACGGAGCATAATAAACTTGTAATGCTTGTTTGGTTGGTACGAAAGGATCATACTTATAGTAATATGAGTTATGCTTTATTTCAATAAGCTTATGATCTTTATGCATGTTGATTCCAGAACCAAGAACATTGCCGAACCAATTGTATTTAAATAAAAATACTTTTTCTACAGGTCGTATAAAATATGCCAACTCCAAAACCTACGTTAAGACACCGTAAAAATCTTTTACATAGTCATCTGGATCATCACTACCTTTGACAAATACACCGCTGTTATAGGTTAATTTTTCAGCACCATATTCCTTGGTGTTGAATTTAAATCCATTGGTGAAGAATATTGGATAAGTCTTGACATTTCTTTTTGGTCCTAGCACAAGATGTTTCAATCCTTCATCTCCGACGCAATTTCTTGGATCACAAACGTAGTTCAAAAACCATTTAGCAAATTTTTTACTGAGATTACCACATGGATGTTGCGATTCATAAATACTACAAATTCATATGTCGAGAATTTTGAATATGTAAGTATAATTGACATAAGTATGGATTAAGAAATTCATATGTCGAGAATTGTTATTTATTATTACTTGACAAATGGTGCAACTTAAGCGCAATTGAGAAGAACATATGTGTGTGCTACATTATAATCTCTATCGTCTAACCATAATTCCACATATTTTCCAGCAGCTCAACCATGTTGTCCAAAAATAGATAACATTATTTGAGAAGATTCTTGTTCAACGACCTCATTGTTACGAGAAGCACTTACAAATGATAAGTTCACATAGTCACTGAAATAATGAGAGAAAAAGAATGAAGCTTCTTCTTTAAGATATGATTTGCAGATCGAACCTTCAACTAGTGCTTTTTGTCTAACTTTTTTCTTCAGATGATTTTAGTACCTATTACAAAATTAAATTGAATTTTAATTTGAATTTAAATTAAAATTAATATTATGGATATTTAATATTACCTCTCAAATGGATACATCCATCCATATTGTACAGGACCTCGAAGAAGTGCTTCGAACGGAAGATGAACAAACAAATGCTCCATTACATTAAAGAATCCAAGAGGAAATATTTTCTCCAGTTTGCAGAGCGGTATAAGGATTTCTACTTCAATTTTACGTATATGGTCGACTTTTAACGTCGTCGAACTAAGCTATTTATAAAACAAACTTAATTCTATTATAACACCCTATACTTTTACGGGCAACAGTTCTTTGGAAACCACGGGTAATAAATTTTCCATCACGATATGGCAATCGTGACATTTCATCCCACTCAGTTTGTTTTTTTTAAAGTCAACACATCTACAGAGATTAAAAGAAATCCCATCAGGACATCTTAGTCCTACCACCCACTTCAACATGAGTTTTACTTGCTAGTTGTCTAGCTTATAACATGCTTTGGGTATTTTTACTGTAATTGGGCTTCATATGAAGTTCGGGGCATTTACATATATGTCCTATATCACGTCTTGAAACATTCAAAATTTTATTAAACACGTTATCAAACATGTTTTTTTAGTTGTGCATCACGTCAATATTCTGTCGAAGTAGGAGATCCCAACAAAGTAACTTCCAAATTATATTTTGTTTGCACCAATTATGAATTATCGATTTATCTGGAATTTCAGTCTGTACTCCAATTTCTTGTATCTTTGGATAACCTTTACAATTTCCTATATTTCTTCACTTGACCAAATCGTTGGTGGTCGAAAATTCTCTGTTCTGTTAGCTGTAAAGTTTTTTTTAATCTTTTCTAAAAAGATGATTAATATGGAGAAAACAATGATGACAATCAAACTATGAAATTTTCTTCCCAAACGGTAAAGAAAATGCCCGTGTTTCTTCTATGAAATAAGGACAAGCTAGACGACCGACCGTATTCCAACCTAAAAGCATTGCATACACGAGAAAATCACCAACAGTCCATAACAAAGATGCAAACATACAAAAATTCTTTTTTTAGAAACATCGTATGTATCAACCCCTTTATGCCATAATGTTCTCAACTCTTCAGTCAATGGCTGCAAATAAACATCAATCCCTTGTTGTATTTGTTAAAACATTATTTTTAAATAAACATTAATTTTTTTATTAATTTTTTCAAATCAATTTTAAATTCGACAATACTTCACTTCTTTGTCTTGTACGCATCGCTTTGCATCCAAGAGGTGTGTTTACTAAAATAAATTAAAGCCTTTTGAGACTAAAAACTTTAATTTGTTGTTGTATTTGTTAAAACATTATTTTTTCAAATTGATTATAGTTTTTTCAAATAAACATTATTTTTTTCAAATAAACATTATTTTTTTCTTAATTTTTTCAAATCGATTTTAATACACTATTTGTTTCAAAATAAATTTATTACGTAAAACCACTTTCAAAAACACACAAATTACTGTTTTAACAACTACAAATTAAATTTTAAACCATATTTTATAATTCATTCAACTTTTTAAAATTTATTAACCAATTTTTTTTTTTGCAGAGTAAGCGGGGTTGAAAACTGGGCCCCTACCAGATTTATTAAAAAAAATAAAAGAGAGTACAGACAGAAGAGAAGTAAAAATTACAGACCAAAAACAAATAAAGCTACGGGATCCATGGTTCGATTTGATGGTCCAGAAATTCATGCTTACTTGCTTTCATACCATCGAAAATATCATGCTTAAGAGCAGCCCAGAGCACTAGCACAGACTTGCATTTACCTTCAAAAACCCTTAAGTTCCTCTCTCCCCAAACCAATTTCATCAATTTTTTGAGAATGAAGAAAAAATAAGTTTTTCTCTCAGCATTCCACTTGGTTGCAGCATATATTAGGGACCACTGATCGGAGAAGTGTTGTGGAATAGCAAATTTTAAAACATACTTATAATTCATCTAACTACTTAAATTTTTAATTTAACTATTTTTTGAACTAAAATTTGAAGTTTTTTTTATAATTACCACTAACACTTATAATTAACACTCACTAATTTATTAGCATAAATTAATTATGTTTAACCGTAATCTATATTTATATTAAACATATTCACTATTCAACCATACATATTAGCACTAAAATTAATCTGAATGATAAAAAACAATCATTTACACCAATCAACATACACATTAGTCAACAATTATAAATTAATTTTCAAATTTTAATTCAAATTAAACTATAATCAACAATTTCAAATGATTTTAGACCCATAATCTAGTAATACACTACTATCACTAACTAATACACAATAATCAATAATTTTAACCCCATAATTGCATTAATTACCCAAAATCCGAAATTAGGTTTAGGAAGTTACCCAAATTAAGGTAGAATTGGATAGCTTGGTGATTCTGGTGGCTAGCGGTGGCCTTGAGGTGATGTCGACGACGGTCTAGGCGGAGCGGCGGCATGTGGTAGGGTTTTATTTTTTCACTTTGTAAAACACGGGTAGCCGAGCAAAATGAGAAAAAGATCGTGCGTTTTCTTTTGTATACTCGACATGCCGTCGGCTATGTTAATTTTTTTTTAATTTTTTTTATCCTTTGTACGCTTTTAAAAAATGTTTAAAAATAGTAACTAAATTCCTAAAAAATAAACAAAATATTTTAGCACAACTATTCAATGTAACGACTGTTCTGATCGATTAAATTGGTATTTTCGATGACTCTTCGCATAATTCGAATATTTACCGTTGTTGGAAATCTAACTCCCACGATCAATCTATGCTGCTTTTAGGTGATTTGTTAAGAAACTTCAATAAAGTTGGTTTTGTATAACATTTTTATGAATTAAAATATATTTTTACATCGTTGGGTTAACCAACTTCGATGCTGAATTTATGTTACACACATCATTGGGTTAATTACGATGTGGTGAAATTTATGATGTACAACTGTTTTATGAATTTAAATATATTTTTTAACCATTGTATAAGTAATTATGAATTTTTAAATGTATTTAACATTATAAATTCATATAAAAGAAAATATTCGACGAAAAATTAATTTTTTTTGAATCTTATGTCGACCAAAGTATTTTGAACCTACTTCCAAAATATGATAAAAGGTAAATAAATTTAAGGTGCCGATCTTGATTCTCAAAATTATAGCCATTCATCTACATTCGGACTAATAACCTTTCGTTTGAAGGCCAAACAATCTTCAACCGAGGCAAAATTTGGGTCATATATACTTTATAATGTATTTATCTAATCCTTATGGCTAGAATTGAGAAAAAATGGAAGGAAAAAAATTAGACTCAAAATATGTTATTTTCTAAGGAGTTATATAACAATTGATATGTATTGTTAAGACAACTTCTACGAAAATGACCTGTTTGAAGTATAAATTTTTTTTCTATATGTTTTTTAAATCCAATCGTACGGATTGGATAAATACATAATATAGTATATATGGTTTGAATTTTGTTCCATTTGAAGATCGTTTGACCTTCAAACGAAAGGTTTAAGTCTAAATATCGATGAACGGCTATAAATTTGAAAAATCAAGTTTGAAACCTTAAGTCGGTTTATTTTCCTTTCATATTTTGACCGTATACCCAAAATTCCTTGGATGTACATAAGATTCAACAAATTTATTTTTTACTAAATATTTTATTTGATATGAATTTATTATGTTAAATACATTTAAAATTTATAATTAATTATTAAATCGTTAAAAAATTAATATATAACGAATAAAAATAACCTTTTTAATAGTTAGAAACAAAAATACATTATTGTAACCTTTTAAAAAATTTATGGCAAATTAAAATTTGATAATAAATTAAATTAAACTTAATTTATTTTTAAGTGGAGAAAAAAGGTAAATATAGCCGTCGAAAACCATCGAAAAAATAGCCATCGATAGCCGTCGAAAACTGTCGGAATGCCATGTATACAGCAGTAGTCGAACCCATTTTCTTCCTCATTTCCACTTTCTAAACCATCAGTCACAAAACTTAAACCCCTAAATCCACTCAAATCCATCTCTACTTGTCGTGAGTTGCTGCAATCCATCAATTTGCAATCTCCAACCGTCTACGCCTTCAATTCTTCAAAAATTAGGTATATTCTTCTTCTAAACTTATTGATCCAAATTATGGTAAATTAGTGTTAATATGTGCGTATATTGGGTTGATTGAGAAATGTTAATTAGGGTTATTATTGTTTAAATCTGATAAATAGTGTATGTGTGTATTAGTATAACATAATTTAGTGTTATTTAATGTATGTGTTGTCTAAAATATTGAAAAAATAATTTATTTACATAATCCCTTTATTAGTTTGTATATCCTTAATTATATATAAATTTAGTTTACGTATATATGGTAACATATATAAACAAATTAGTGTATAAATTTATTTTTTATTACCGTGTAATAAATTGAAATTAGTGTTAGCTAAAATATGTTGAAAAAACATGTTTTTAGTAGTTTTTAACCATTAAGAAATTTAAATAATGAATTAGCGCTAATGCTGTTATAAACAAATTAGTGTATAATGTACTTTATTTTTTAAATCCCTTATAGTGTTTTTGACCCCGTCTGACAAGTATTGTATATGATCGTTATATAGATATTCGTTTTTATTACAAAACGAACATTAATTTTCATCTAATACAATATTTGTCAGATTTGACCCTATATTGGACAAGTTACAAACACAATACATTTTGTAAATCATTTCATCTTAATCGGTTCATAAAATGACAACACTTCCTTTTTGTTTCTTGTGTACACGCATATATGTACGATACGGGGAACAAAGGGGAAGTGCTGCTGAAATTCTGTTGAATCGTTAAAATGAAATGATTTATGAAATGTGATTAATATTGTGTTTGTGATGGGAAGCAGAATGACCGGCCATCAAAGTAGAAAATAATAAAGCGAAAATATAATATTATATCCATAATTTGTTAAAATTTATATAAGATTTTAATAAAAAAAGTTAAAAGAATCAAATATTATATTTTTAATAAAATATTAAAATATAAAAAAATTAGTGTATAATGATAACATATTATATAATTAATAAAACATTAAAATGTATAAATGAATTAAAAAATTAAATGTCAATCTATAAAATGATCAATCATTTTTTGAATTTCTGCCATATTTTTAAAATAGGAAAAATGATCAATTATTTTGTTGATCGGAGGAGCTGAATGTACAAGAAAGGGAATAAAAGGCTCAATAAGGGAACATTTTTATAAAGGTGTACATATATTATTGAATTCGCTTTAAGTAATAATGGAAATGACGAAGAAATTCATTGCCCATGTAGTAACTGCAAACATCTGAAGCATTTCAAATTGGATATGGTTAAATTCCATTTGTGTCAAAACGGTTTCGTGCCGGAGTATTTTATGCGGGATCATCATGGAGAACTTGTTGCATCAATCCTGTAGTGTTAGAGGAGGAAGTGAGTAATGACAATGTTATGGAGAATCTCTTAGAAGATATGGTTGAAGATGTGGCACGATCAATGTTCCCTACAGTTGAAGTTGATGCCAACGATGTAAATGTCGAAGAAGAACCAAATACTAGAGCAAAGAAAATATATGATTTATTAGATGCTGCTAAAAAACCATTTGGGATGGCTATAAAAGCAACACCCAATTATAAATAACTGCAGAATACATTGCTATGATATCTAAATTCAACTTCACAGAAGCCGGATTTACAGCTGTTGCACAAGCTGCAAAAAGACATATGTCACCCGATAATTTAATGTGCGAAAATCATTATGAAGTGAAAAAATTTATATACGCTTTCGGTTTGCCATACTAAAAGATAGATACATGTTTAAATGGTTGTATGTTGTTTTAGAAAGAGGACATCGATTTTAAGAAGTGTAGAATATGTAACAAGGAAAGATACAAACTAAGAAAAAAGAAGGGAAAAGAGTTCTACACAAGAGAATGCAATATTTACCCATCACTTCTAGACTTCAATGGTTATATGCATCTTCTGTAATAGCACCTCATATGAGATGGCACAGTGTGAGAACATAGGAAGAAGGTACCTTAACACATCCAGATGATGGATCAACATGAAAACATTTTGATAAGACTTATCCCTCTTTTGCAGCAGAGAGCTATAATGTTAGACTTGGTTTCTGTGCAGATGGATTTTCACTATTCTCTCAATTTGGTTCTAAATATTCGTTTTGGCCTATTATTATTACATCTTACAATTTACCTCCATGGATGTATATGAAAACTCCATATATGTTTTTCACTATTGTCGTCACTAGCCTTGATGATTCGACACATGGAATCGATGTTTATTTACAACCATTGATTGAAGAGTTGAAAACACTATGGCATGAAGGAGTTGAAACATACGACATTTCAAAAAAAATTGTATGTTCGCTTTTTTGTTATTGACTATTAGTGATTTTCTTGTGTATACAATGCTTTCAGGTTAGAGTACGGTCGGTTGTCTAGCATGTCCTTATTATATGGAAGAATTATGAGCATTTTCTTTACCACATGAGAATAAAATTTCATGGTTCAATTATCATCGGTGTTTTCTCCATATTAATCATCCATTTAGAAGAGATAGAAAAAACTTTACAGCTAATAGAGCAGAGACTATGCAACCACCAATATTTGGTCAAGCAAAGGAATATATGAAGTTGTAAAGGAAAATCCAAAGATACACGAAACTGGAGCACACTCTAATATCAGAAGCGGTTGTGGATATTCCAAGGCTGCTTACAAGAGTAGAATGACTGGGTGCTGGTCTAGGTGGGACCAGATTCGACCTCACATCTTAGAGTAGGTAACTCTAGCTTCTCTTCCCACGGGCCGGCTAGTAGATCAATCACTGACTGATTCAATGATAGTGAGTTGTATCTAGCAGGATTTCATTGTAAGTGTAAATCTATATTTCATTTTATATATATGGCTTTACAATTTGTTGACTAAGTATAAATGTATAACTTAATTGTTTTCAATGTGCAGGCGGCGGTAGAGCTACAAGAACCTGACCTTCTCTTGTGCATAAATTATTGGATGAAGAAGATGCGGAAAAACTATCATGATACGATGTCGAGCATCAAAAATGGAGAAAAAGCCTGAGTGGATGAGTGCAAGTGTATGGCATGCGTGGGTTGCTTTCTGGGATAGTGATGAAACGAAGGTAAGTTTACTAGTCTTGTATATTTATTAAAAATTGTAGAATTAGTATAATAATTGCATCAATTTACAAATGTCAAATATAATGTTAATTTTAAATTTACAAACAGAGTCGTAGAGGAACTCCACGAATAGAAATAAAAATTCAGCCACACATCATAAAGATTCGAAATCATTCCAGCGTTACCGTCAAGAGTGGTAAATTTATTAATTGCGATTATAAATAGTTTCTACATTATATAATTGTATATATACTAATAATACATAATAGTTATTTGTACCGAGGGTTCGAATCCCTCTCTCTTCGTTCCCCTCGATCGCTTCAGACTTTCAAAATATATTTTTTATTCCTCGCGTCCAGGATTACGGCCTGGATCATTAGATAAGAATCCAAAGATGAAGAGAGAAACAAAAAAATATGATTACTGTGTAAACAAAGAGTTTGAGAGTAAGCATTACACAATCTCCAATATTTTTTAGAAAAGGGAAATAGATTGCCTATTTTTTATGCCAATCATCCACTTTGGTATCTTTTTGAACAAAAATAGTAATATTGTTCCTCCATTGATCAAGAATTTCGGTTTTTGGGAAGTATCACGATCATTCAAGAAGAAAGGTTTCAATTTATTCAAATGAACGATTTGAACACTATTTCAGGAAAGAGAGCATGGAAGTCTCGTTTTGTACATAGACGTGCTTGCTCATACTCATGTCATCGAGCATGAAAATGAAGATGGAACAACAACATACACATGACACGACTCAAGATCACAACTGGCCATGGTAAGCATATTTTAAATTATAAGTTATTAATATTCACTTTAAATAATATAAAGTATGAATTTTAATTTTAATTTTATTTGGAATCGCAGAAAAAATTCATGCGAGAATGGGAGAAAGTGCTTGAGGGATCAGGACGGGAAGAGCTGATTGATAATGAGTAGGACACAATCTTTGACCTAGTCATGGAGCCAGCATCATGGAATAAACGTTATGGTTTTAGAAATCAATCGGTAATGTTTATGTATATTATATTTATGAATAACGTTTAACATATTAATTTTACTACTCACAATATATGAAACTCATACACTTTGTTAAATAATGTTATAGGTTAGACGCAAGCAAAGCGTCTACAAAAAGGCCTAGGACAACGGAAAGATTCAAGTGTTGAAAGCGAAGATTGTGGAGCTAGAGGAACGAGATAGGCGTGGGGCTATAGAGCTGGTAAGTTGGCCGAGCGCCTTGCTGCATATGTTTAGAAGCATGGATCATTTCCCTCTTCGGGTGGATCCGGAGGTGATGAGTAGTGGTAGGTATGATTCTTTTATGTTTGTGTAGGAATATTGTGCATATATGCACTTTAAGATGGGTGAGGTAGTTTGACTTTATTTGTATGGTGTTTGAGAGTTGGATTTGTTTTGATGGATTTGAGATGCATGATGTTGATTTGATATGTTTGATACATTTTGAGCCGTTGGATGTGTGTGAGGTTGATTTGAGTTGTTTTGAGATGATGTTGGACTTGTTTGATACATTTTGGGATGTAGTTTGAGATGGTGTTGGATGTTTAAGTATGTTGTGGGTTGTTTGAGTTTGATTTGTTGTAAATATTGATGCTTTGTTATTGTTGGTGTTGTATATGTGATTAGGGCTTTGATATATATAAGTTATATATGTGAAATTATGATATTGTTATATTGATATGTATGTGTTGGTTGGGTGTGAAAGACTACTGGCATAAAAAAATACTTCCATATTTCCAACGGCCATCAACGGCTTTCGAGGCCCTTTGGCAATAACATTCCAACGGCCATCGACAGCTTTCGATGAATGTTTTTCAGGAATTTCGGTAGTTTTCGATGGCTGCCGACAACACTTCGGGCAAACCATAATCTACCATGTGTACACAATGGGGCGTCGAAAGCCATCGAAAATGTCGTCGCCAGCCGTTGGAAACTAATCGATGAAGCCATCAAAAAGTCGTCGGAAAGACCATCCTTCGATGACCTTTTTGCCAACGGTTATTTCTAATGGCCGCCGACAGCTACCGACGGCCGCTGACGATTTTAGTTGTTGGAAATGATGTTGTTTCTTGTAGTGCTATTATATATATACTGGTCGAAAGCCCATCTAAATGAGCCTACATCTGATCTCTCTCCATAAATAAAACAAAGCCTTAAATAAATGATAGAATACATTGATATGTATAATATAAAATGGGGATAATAATAGATTAATAAAAACTAGTTTTTGATCATGATTAACAATCATTTTTAAACAATTTAAATGCCCGTTCTATTTATTTTAATACTGTTCGCCTATTTAATTAATTAAAAAATATATACAACATATATGTGTGTGTATGTATATATATGTCGTATGTATAATTTAATTAATCTATAGCCCTCCAGAAATATTGATTCTCTCAAATAAATTAATATAACATTTGTATTAGTTTTTGCATTTAATATACAACATTTATAAATTGATCGTTTTAGAATTCGCCCAATCAATCTTTGTTGTGTGGCTCACAGGTGAGAACTTGATCAACAAATAATATCAAACAATTTGATATCTAAGTCCATACCAGTTTTGGTTTCATTGGTGTGACATTATGACACAAGTTTCGTTACTGATAGATAGTCTAATTTTTTTTTGATCTAATTAAGCATACACCCTTAAGCAATGATGTTTGTGCACATTTGCATTTTGTCATCACAATATCACTTAGATATCTAAAGTTTGGTCGATGGCCAAAAACTCTAATAATATCCTTAGTTAATCGCAAAGACCAACTTCAAAGTCCTTGGTTTAGATGGTTCAGATGATAACATTTATTGAATAACCGAAAGTATTATGGCCATAGATTTTTGAAGTTGAATTGACTTCCAATTACGATGATACTATCATCTATACCGAAGAAGACAAATTCTCTATTAAATAGGGTTCCACTATAAACATTTTGGCATATTCCTAAAAAGAGCCATAGCATAGTCACGATGCCATGAGTTGACCAAAATCAAATCATAGCCTCCTTATGTAAGTTACATAGTATTCTCAAGTCTAAAGACTATTACACATTGTCATGCTAAGATCCTATGTTTTAAATTAAATATATTTAACCTACATAGGACCTCTATTGTAAGGCGGGACTTACTGCATAAGCGCTAGGCGGAGCTTACCGCCAAGCTCTCTATCTAGCCCCGCCTAGGCAATACTTACTGCCTCATTTAAGAATTTAAATGTGTATTTAAGCATTGGTTAGGCATTATTTAATGCTTTATGTCACATATAAGCATCAATGTGCTAGTTTTAGGTGATCTTGCCTCCTTGGCTGCTCCTAAACCCATCCAAACTAATTTTTTTAGAGTTATCAAAAACACCTAACTCCGATTATTCTTCGATTACTTCATGCCTAAATAATTAATTCCTAGTCCGTACTTACCGCCTAACATGTGCCTAGTGATCTTTACAACATTGTATAGGACCCTCAGTTGAGTCGTTCTGTAATCATCCAATGATCACATGTACGTAGCCACTTAATGCCCCCAATGGTCATGAGTAATTCAACTTCCAATATTAGGAGAGTGTTACGTAGACTATCTCAACGGTGCATAAATATCCCTTTCTTGATGCGTTTTGCTGTGAGCCTTTAAAGTTGAGTATTATTAATAGATCGATTTAATACTCATGGTTACAACTAATCGCAACTGCAAATGATATAGTACTTTACTTTTTATATATGTCTATTGCTCGTGATCATCTATTCAATCATATATAATAAACACACATAATAAGACAAAAAACCAAAAGCTTATTTTTTATTTCGAACGGGATTCTTTACAGAATTAAAATTACATTACAAATTACATAATTACTCCTAGGGCATACCCTTAACTCTCTTGGTCCCCCACTTGCATATGTGCCTAAATATCTCAACTTAGAATGTACTGAGTAAGATACTTAGTGAGTGGATTTGTAATATTATTATTTCGTATCTACTTTTTTATTATACTTCTACTTCTTTATCATTGATAAATTGTTTTATCACATGCTATTTATGAAGAATATATCTCGACCTCTTATGTAGTTATCGGTTCCTTATCACAATATGTTATCGAATTCTCAATAATGGGAACCATTCTTGAGTTTCTTCAAAATCTGTGCATATATATTGCTTTTATTATGGAACTATTCAAGGCGGGATACTTAGCAATTATAGTTGAATCTTCCACAACTGCTTACTTGGAAATTTTCCAACCTGAAGCCCTTTTGTTAAGGGTAAACATAAATTTAATATCGACTTACTAATTTCGAGGTCACTTATGAAGTTTTGAATTCAAACACTTCTTTAGTAGGAGTTCTCGTCTGCATAATTAATTCTCTATTGTTTCATAGATACTACAGAATATTCTTAATTACCATTCAGTGATTTGGACTCGGATCTGGTATTCACTTACTACACCA
Organism: Allium fistulosum; assembly: GCA_030737815.1. Classification (NCBI taxonomy): domain Eukaryota; kingdom Viridiplantae; phylum Streptophyta; class Magnoliopsida; order Asparagales; family Amaryllidaceae; genus Allium; species Allium fistulosum. The sequence goes on from CM060903.1 coordinate 910,263,279, forward strand.
AGTGCATAAGAAAATTTCTGTCTAGTACATAACATAACATATATGGTAGTTACTATTACCTGTGCATAAGGAATCTATCTCATATGCTTCATAGTATAAATTTTAATACGGTGCATATGTACATCGATTAGGGCAATCCCATTATCCATTTATACCGAGCACACGGATGTCTTTTTAAAATCCTTTATCGAGAATTAAACAACTAAGCTTTTACTGATTTTTACATAGGTACATCATTATAAATAATTAGCATGATGTTTACTTATTATAGTGAAAATGTCTTAGTACCTTCTATTTTCCTTCTTACGGGGACATGCTTCCTCCCAATTTTGATCGAAACCAAACTATTTGATTTTTCTACCAAAATACTTGATCAATCTCTAAATGCTTGTTTAAGATCATATATTGAAAGGTACACAAGCTTTATTAGCGCTCCTACTAATTTCAAGACATTTTTGCTACAATGTGCAAACGGTCTCCTCTAAATCATTATTTAGAAGTTTTATTCAACGTTATTATTCCAAAATGAATAGTCATATTCTGTGATAATTTGCAAGTGGAATCCAAATGGAATTAAGCATGTTGGGTGGCGAAATTACTTTATTTATTTCAACACTTGAAACCGATGAGGTTATTTCCCAATAACCTTGCTTTATACACATCTTATTACTTTGACCTTCTTTTGAAATACTCACTTGTGGTTGATGGATCATATTCTTTTAAGTACATCTCCAAAATCAAATTCTATCAATGTACTTGGAACCATTTTGGATTTAAAGCATCAAGCTATATAGCGGAGTCTATACTCTCCATGGCTTGTCGATAACCTAGAAGATTGTCATTATGAACAATTCATTTTCTCGATATTGATAAGAAACTCTAGTTTCTCTTCAATGTGCGAGATTTCTTTTTATACATTCTAATGAGCTATGTCCCATTTAAGCTTCGGTAATTTGTATCATCTACGTAACCAGTCTCTTTGTTTGAAACTTCAATCACATCCAGGTCTGTTGCGCTACCTATAATTTCTCAAGAAAGAAATTCCTTTGGTAAGAAGGCGGCATATCTTGAAAAACAATTTGTTCTTCAATGTTATAGAATAGGCATTCAAAACAATTTATGAACTGCCTATAGTGTTACATATAACCAATTTAGCTTTGAGTTCATGAAACTTACTTTTATAACGTAGACCGGACAACCATGTATCTAAAATAATTTAAGATGGTGTTTCTTCAAATCCTACATGGAATCATAATCTCCACTTTAGATGAAACCATATTCAACATATACGCTACTCTTTAGTACATATCCTTAAAAAAGGGTAAATCAACTTCACTCATTATTAATTATACTTTGTCCAAGAGTCTAGTTACTCTATATCAATACATCATTACATAGAATAGAAAGTAGTGACTTTGAGTCTGAATCGTATTCTCTTTTAGGTACTCTTGATTCTTATCAAAGATACTCACATAGATCAAATTGATTTTTTTTAAATCTTTTGCATGTTATATTTTTTTATTTTCTTTTTTATTCTATGAGCAAATCATTGATTTATAACTTGTGTATCAAATACACATATTCATATCTGCTAAAACTCATCAATAAATTCACTGAAGTAACTGGATCTGTTTTTAGTGACACTAGATCTTAGATGTAACGACCCGATATTTTCAACCATTCGCATCCATTATAAGTGTATAGGTAGACACTCATGTCGGAGTTGAATTGCTCAAAATACCGCGTTGTAATTAAAATTTGGCAAAACTCAGTATATACAGTAAATAAAATAATTACAGATCACAGACACAGAGTAATATAACAATAATGCAGCGGAAACAAAAGGATAGTAGTTCATGAAGCTACTATATGTATATAACAGAGTTAAACAAAATACAACAGAGGTCTCGAATACAATAGATGTCTCAATACAATAATCAAATACCAGATCTGAATACATCACTGGAATCAACGGAATAACTGAAAGCAGGATCGATAGATAGCTAGATCTCCAAGCGAAGCTCCAACTCCAAAGGTGAGTCTCGAATGCTGTATCACTCAGTCTGACCCGAGCGTAAAGCAAAACACAAAACACTCGAGTCAGGATTAACATTCTTATATAAATAAATCCAACTCAAGTGAAATATCAACTAAAATACAAGTAACTTAAAGGATGTTTGGGATAACCATCCCCTAAGGATCCGTTAAACTATTTACTATGTAGTAATATACGCTATATACAGTAGTGTCTAAATAAGTAAAGTATAATCATATCGGAAAATAGCGTTAAGGGGATGGAGAACCTTAACGCGGTCGGATCTTAAAATCATAATCGTACTAAAGCTCGATATGGTAGGTGACACGGCACAACTAGGCAATGCCAGGGTAGATATACCAATTACGCACACGGACTGATGGATACGCATAGCAGCCACTACCGTTCCACCTCGAACAACATTCCCAAATCGGAGGATGGCCATCTAGTCAAATCACAGTAAGAGTATAAATCGAAGAAATGTGTCCGAGAAGAGGTGCTACCTCACTGGTCCGAGATCGCTCCTGTTTTAGCCACCTTATGCCAACTCACGGGAGTTGGGTCCACGTAATACCTTAAGGACGTCGCCACCATCCTACTTCATTCTGGAATCTCCACCGCGTACACGGTTGTCAAAGTGGTTTTCGGTATCGACAGAGAGTATGTACATATCCGATCCCGGTCTCTTTGCCAACCAATCGTTATTATAACACCGTGGTCGTTTCAAAATAGTTATACTTCAAACCAAATCATTATCATTTCAAAACCCAAATTTAATACGAACTTCAAATATATCCATCTTCAAAATCATATTACTTTCCAAAGTTATAATACTTTCAAAATCATAGTCTGGAAATCATAGTATTTTGGAAATCATAACACTTTTCTTTTAAACAGTTTAGATATTAAAATTTCGTTATAAAAAAAAATAAATTAATTACCTCAAATTTCACAAATCGATTCAAATTAACTCGAATTCCAAAATTTTAATTTAATCAAATCTCAAATCATTAGTTTCAACTCGATTCAGCTTCTAAATATACCATTTCAATTTATCGATTTCAAATACATATCTGAACCATAAAATAAGTCATTTCAATTTGAATATATTTCAAGGCTTTAAATATTTAACATTTCAAAACTAAGTTCACTAAATTTATATACATATCAGATTCACATTACAATTATTTAGTTTTAAAATATTAACTTAACATTTCCATAACATTTGAATTCAATTTCAATTTACAATTTAAATAAACAAATATCTCATTTAAATATTTATACATTTGGAATATCCATTTAAGTCACCCTTTCAAATTTCAAGTTGTAAATCAATTCTTTAAATTTCAAATTCAATACATTTCAAATCTAACTTATTTAAGTATAATTCTTAAATAACTATAATTTTAATCAATTTCAAATCATTATAAATTCTATATTTGAAAATATAGATATTAAATAAATACTTAACATATTGTTTATCAACTTTATTAAATCAACTTTAATAAATCTTTAAAATCAATATTAATCAAAACCATATATTTCTTTTCAAAACCATAGAAATCATTTTCAAAACGTTTATATATAGACCAACGGTGCCTGTATATAATTTTCTATCCTATGGTCAAGTAATACGGATATTTATCATTTCAATCCGCAATTTAAAACATATTCGGGTATATATCTTTTCAACCCGAAATCCCAAATTCAATTCAATGAAAATCGCTTGGGTTTATCATTTCAACCCATAACGATTTTCTCCTATTCTACAGATCGTTCGGGTATGTATCATTTCAACCCATAGTGATTCTATACTAACAGGGAACTTGCAGAGTGATAACAGATAAAATAACAACAGTAACAGGCATATATCAACAATATAAATAACAGATAATGGTGTCAGATGTCACAGGTGAACAGATACAGATAATGACATAAAAAAAAACTAAATAACTAACATCAGCATATTTCAATTGACATTTCAATTGAAATCAAACTTAATAAATATAAGAACATTAATCGTGAGTGATTTCTCACCTTTCGAGGCTAGAGAGAATAGACACTGAAATTGAGTTACGAATCCAAATACGATTCCAAAGCAAAGTAAGGTTGGCATGAATTCGATGGATAAAGCTGATAACAAGGAATTGGTGAAATAAATCAGAATCATCTAACTGAAACAAAATATATTAATATTATTTCTCTGAAATCAATACGTATATTTTTTTTCCCAATCAAATATATATATAATAAAAAAAAAAATCAACCATATAATTTAAAATAATACATATATATACTTATTTCCAAATCAATGCTATTATGAACCTATATACATCTATACCGACCAACACCTAACTTACATAAAAACTATATATATAAATCTGTAGCGTATATGCGAGAAAATATATCCCAAAATACATCATATATGAACTGTATATAGATAAAAAATCAAGTTTTAAAATCAAAGATATATATTATATTAAACCCAAAACCCAAGTATACTTGTCTATATGTATAAGAACAGCCATTTGCAAATAGCTTATATAAAATTCACATATATAAACACATATACGTAAGACCAGTAAAATATGCGTTCAAATCCTACAAACACATGCACACCGACGCTTAAAAAATATAAAGTGAGATGATATTTTAAAACTTAAATAAACAAACCAAATATATAAAAAAATACTTAAAATAGCTGTACCAAAACAATAAATTTATATACAAACTTACATCACAACTTGACTATAAAACAGTATATTCTGTAACAGACGTAAACCCATATAATTATTATAAAAGAGTACCAACTTACTGTATTATTATATCTACTTCTAAAAAAACTGTATAAACATATATTATAGACCTAATAGATTTCATATATAAACACATACAAATGTAAACAACTTTATGAAAAAATAAATAACACTTCTTATACTGACATAATATACTCTCATATATATTTATATATAAGCTAACAAATCACGTATGCAGACCAAACTAAAAAATGAGTACAAGCCAAATATATATACCAACCGAGTATATAGTATAGACATGAATATATATACATAGCTGCTATAATATAGATTTAAAGATGAGGAGGTTGAAGAAATTACCAAGGGGTGAGGCTGACACGTTGATGGTGGTGAAGGCGTGGAGTTGCTTGGGTGGAGTTTCGAGCGAGATGCAGTGAGTGGTGGGGTTCGAGGGCTGGTGGGTTCGGTGTTGACGTGGAGGCTGGAAAGGCGGAGGAGTTCGACGAGGTGGCAGTTGGTGACGTGGTGGGAGGTTTGGATCGACTTTGGTAGGTGGCTGCACGTGGGAAGACGAGCTGGAGGCAGATCAGGGTGGATCGCGGGAGGCTACGGGTTGCCGAGGTGGCTCTCGGTTGCCTGACAGAGGCTGGGCGCGTGGAGCAGAGGTGGAGGAGATGGTGATCAAGTCTGGGTCGGTTGCGGTCGTAGCAAATAATGGTAGCGGTTGTGGAAGGTAAGCGGGTCGGTGGTTGATGGAGGGTAGAAGCGGGTCATGTCGGTTTAGAGGTAATCGGGTTTGTGGAGTTGTGGGCGGAGATGGTGGCCAGATGTGGGACGGGGTGATGGCGTTGCGGCCATTGTTTGGTCGGAGGGGCTTGCCTCGGGTCATGGGGTGTGGGGTTTTCTGGGTGAAGAGGCTTTCACGGCATGGGTTAGATTGAGGAGCAGGTAGGAAAATGAAAGAATGCTAAACTAATGTAATATATATATTTTTGCTTTTAATAGTAGTCACTAGTCACAACACAGGTAGAAAACAAAAGGCACAAACCAGAGAACCGTTCAAATGCCAATTCATACGTTTTGATTTTTTCAAAAATAGTATGGGATGGAAATGGTCACCCTGGAATTAAGCTGGAAGATTAAAGCAATTTATTATATTACTTGGCCTGCACGTTCAAACTTAAAAAAGGCAAACGAAAGCTAACGGTCACAATTCAGGGCACCGGTACGACGCACTGTTTTATTGTTTCCGTCGCGTACCGGACCTCAAAATATAGAAATAAATATACCGCAGAGATCAGCACGACGAGACGATCAAAACGGTACACAGATATCAGAGATACGGTCATCCGATCAAAAGTCGATAACCGGTACCAGAAATGCTGTTATTTTAACAGAAATAAGATAAACGGAGCAACAGAAGTCCAAATTTGACGAAACGAAAGATGACGTCTCACTCAGAAGATGATTTACAAATTTTCCATGTAAAAATATTTAGGTTTGGAAAACATTTTATTATCACCTATTTTTAACTGATTAAATTGAAGTAAATTTACGCTCGAAATAAATTTTCATATTTTCGGACGAAAATTTACCAGTTGCTATGTTTAATTAGACGCATTCCAACTATCAAATTTATATTTCAAAATTTTACTGTTTAAAATTTCACAAAATTTAACTAATTACGTTATTTAACAGTTAAAATTTACGGGTCGTTACACTCTCCCCCACTCAAAACTTTTCGTCCCCGAAAAGGAAGGAAGTAGGAGAATGGAAACAACCAGAAAGAAAAATAGATTAAAAGACAAGTAAAACAATTAAATTAACCGTATAAATTTCAAATTAAACTAATTAATATTTAACAATTTGATTTAATCCACTGAGTTCACTTAAGTTAAATTATTTCATCTATTTCTGAATTCATTGTCTTATTATCTAGTCATCCTAAGTTAACAATTTCTAAATCATCAAATTTGTATAATCATTTATTATACACATGTTTATTCAACAAATTAAATTCTTTTATTCCAAATTATTATTAACCTTATTCCACTTAATATATCTTATCACATATATTTAAACCATACAAATTAATTTAAACCATATAAATTACAATTTAAATTAATTTATATTTAATAATTGATTTTAAATTCAAGGTATTCCCATAAGTTGATCTAATTTCAATTTATTAATTCCTTCAAACAAATTTATTTGTCTCATCTATTATTCAATTAACATATTATCCTATTTATCTACATTAACATCTTTATAAAAAAAAAAATTAAGTGTATAACATTTACTATAACACTCAAATCTTTCCTTATAAAGTCATTTTATATTGTATATTATCCAATTACATTTTTAACTTCTGAATATTTTAGGTAAGTTATGTTGAGATGAAATGGAGTATAATACAAATAAGATTTTACAATTCAGTTATTCCTAGTTAACTATTTATCCAAGAATTTTGACTTTAGTTTATAATTGAAATCATCTTTAATCTAAAATTTAAGAATTTAAATCTCCGATTTACTTCAAACAATTTAGAGATATATATAATATATTTATATCAAATTAAATTAAATTTTAAAATGAGATACCTATATATATAAATCAAATTATATTGAAGAAATTCAAATCGAATATATATTTTTTTTTTCAAAACAAAACCGTAGCAAAGCTACAGAATGGTTTCTCCTCTTCGAAACTCGAAAATGGATGTCGATGATGCGGCCGTCATCACCGAAATTATTTTCCAGCGACAAAGAGAAGAGCACTGATTTAAACATTTAAAATTCTTCGAAAACCATTTTATTCGAAACACTTTAAATAATATACATTTTAAGACTTTAAAACAAATTTTGAAATCACCAGAAATTTAATTCTTAAATTCTCAATTTAAATTCATTTCAATTCCAAATAAATTTATAACCAATAGTCATTTTGCAATAGTCAATGACTTACAAAACAATAACCTCAAAATCAAATATTATCATTTTCAACAACCAAATTATTTAACCTTTAATTCCAGAAAATTTTCTTATATATTTTTTTTTTAAAATCTAATCATACAAATTTATTTCATTTATCAAATTTAAAAATTATATTGTGTCAGTTTGCTCTGTTCAAGTGTTTTGGAAATCCTATCGATAGCGTTGATCAGACGAATCGATCGAAAATCCAAACCAACATCAACAACTCAAACAACACACTATAAACATAAACTATTTTATATTAATTTCAAATACACTCCCTCACACGATGATTCCAGAATTGGATTCCAACACAAGGATAGAGATCCAAATATAGAAGGGCTCTTATCAAAGAGAATTCTAATCTAAAATAGATTGGCTCGAAACGAAGGTTAGATGATTGCATTTCAAACAGGAAGATGGATAAAGTTGTATAAATCGCGGGCAACCTTAACCGGGTCAACCGTGACTTCATAGATAAGATCGATATAGAATTCTGAAGCAAATCGACATTCAATTATCAGAGGTAGAATTTGGGTATAACATAAGATAGCAGCATTGTAAACCGAGGATATAGAAATCTCCGGTGAATCAATACCGATTATAAAGGAGTTTCACCCCAGTACAAATTATTCGAAGATTGGCGAGACCGCCGATTTATTATAGAGATCATTCGAAGTGAAGTTATGGGATATTCCAGAATCAAAAGACACGAACGGGAAGACACGAATGGACCTTGGAACCGAAGTGAACGTCCCAAAATTCAAAGGAACCGAGTCAAAGAAGAAGGAATTCAAGCTCGAACAAAAGTGATTCTGTAATTTAATTTACTACATATGCTGAGTTTTGCCTAAAACCAGAGCTCTGATACCACATGTAACAACCCGATATTTTCAACCATTCGCATCCATTATAAGTGTATAGGTAGACACTCATGCCGGAGTTGAATTGCTCAAAATACCGCGTTGTAATTAAAATTTGGCAAAACTCAGTATATACAGTAAATAAAATAATTACAGATCACAGACACAGAGTAATATAACAATAATGCAGCGGAAACAAAAGGATAGTAGTTCATGAAGCTACTATATGTATATAACAGAGTTAAACAAAATACAACAGAGGTCTCGAATACAATAGATGTCTCAATACAATAATCAAATACCAGATCTGAATACATCACTGGAATCAACGGAATAACTGAAAGCAGGATCGATAGATAGCTAGATCTCCAAGCGAAGCTCCAACTCCAAAGGTGAGTCTCGAATGCTGTATCACTCAGTCTGACCCGAGCGTAAAGCAAAACACAAAACACTCGAGTCAGGATTAACATTCTTATATAAATAAATCCAACTCAAGTGAAATATCAACTAAAATACAAGTAACTTAAAGGATGTTTGGGATAACCATCCCCTAAGGATCCGTTAAACTATTTACTATGTAGTAATATACGCTATATACAGTAGTGTCTAAATAAGTAAAGTATAATCATATCGGAAAATAGCGTTAAGGGGATGGAGAACCTTAACGCGGTCGGATCTTAAAATCATAATCGTACTAAAGCTCGATATGGTAGGTGACACGGCACAACTAGGCAATGCCAGGGTAGATATACCAATTACGCACACGGACTGATGGATACGCATAGCAGCCACTACCGTTCCACCTCGAACAACATTCCCAAATCGGAGGATGGCCATCTAGTCAAATCACAGTAAGAGTATAAATCGAAGAAATGTGTCCGAGAAGAGGTGCTACCTCACTGGTCCGAGATCGCTCCTGTTTTAGCCACCTTATGCCAACTCACAGGAGTTGGGTCCACGTAATACCTTAAGGACGTCGCCACCATCCTACTTCATTCTGGAATCTCCACCGCGTACACGGTTGTCAAAGTGGTTTTCGGTATCGACAGAGAGTATGTCCATATCCGATCCCGGTCTCTTTGCCAACCAATCGTTATTATAACACCATGGTCGTTTCAAAATAGTTATACTTCAAACCAAATCATTATCATTTCAAAACCCAAATTTAATACGAACTTCAAATATATCCATCTTCAAAATCATATTACTTTCCAAAGTTATAATACTTTCAAAATCATAGTCTGGAAATCATAGTATTTTGGAAATCATAACACTTTTCTTTTAAACAGTTTAGATATTAAAATTTCGTTATAAAAAATAAATAAATTAATTACCTCAAATTTCACAAATCGATTCAAATTAACTCGAATTCCAAAATTTTAATTTAATCAAATCTCAAATCATTAGTTTCAACTCGATTCAGCTTCTAAATATACCATTTCAATTTATCGATTTCAAATACATATCTGAACCATAAAATAAGTCATTTCAATTTGAATATATTTCAAGGCTTTAAATATTTAACATTTCAAAACTAAGTTCACTAAATTTATATACATATCAGATTCACATTACAATTATTTAGTTTTAAAATATTAACTTAACATTTCCATAACATTTGAATTCAATTTCAATTTACAATTTAAATAAACAAATATCTCATTTAAATATTTATACATTTGGAATATCCATTTAAGTCACCCTTTCAAATTTCAAGTTGTAAATCAATTCTTTAAATTTCAAATTCAATACATTTCAAATCTAACTTATTTAAGTATAATTCTTAAATAACTATAATTTTAATCAATTTCAAATCATTATAAATTCTATATTTGAAAATATAGATATTAAATAAATACTTAACATATTGTTTATCAACTTTATTAAATCAACTTTAATAAATCTTTAAAATCAATATTAATCAAAACCATATATTTCTTTTCAAAACCATAGAAATCATTTTCAAAACGTTTATATATAGACCAACGGTGCCTGTATATAATTTTCTATCCTATGGTCAAGTGATACGGATATTTATCATTTCAATCCGCAATTTAAAACATATTCGGGTATATATCTTTTCAACCCGAAATCCCAAATTCAATTCAATGAAAATCGCTTGGGTTTATCATTTCAACCCATAACGATTTTCTCCTATTCTACAGATCGTTCGGGTATGTATCATTTCAACCCATAGTGATTCTATACTAACAGGGAACTTGCAGAGTGATAACAGATAAAATAACAACAGTAACAGGCATATATCAACAATATAAATAACAGATAATGGTGTCAGATGTCACAGGTGAACAGATACAGATAATGACATAAAAAAAAACTAAATAACTAACATCAGCATATTTCAATTGACATTTCAATTGAAATCAAACTTAATAAATATAAGAACATTAATCGTGAGTGATTTCTCACCTTTCGAGGCTAGAGAGAATAGACACTGAAATTGAGTTACGAATCCAAATACGATTCCAAAGCAAAGTAAGGTTGGCATGAATTCGATGGATAAAGCTGATAACAAGGAATTGGTGAAATAAATCAGAATCATCTAACTGAAACAAAATATATTAATATTATTTCTCTGAAATCAATACGTATATTTTTTTTCCCAATCAAATATATATATAATAAAAAAAAAATCAACCATATAATTTAAAATAATACATATATATACTTATTTCCAAATCAATGCTATTATGAACCTATATACATCTATACCGACCAACACCTAACTTACATAAAAACTATATATATAAATCTGTAGCGTATATGCGAGAAAATATATCCCAAAATACATCATATATGAACTGTATATAGATAAAAAATCAAGTTTTAAAATCAAAGATATATATTATATTAAACCCAAAACCCAAGTATACTTGTCTATATGTATAAGAACAGCCATTTGCAAATAGCTTATATAAAATTCACATATATAAACACATATACGTAAGACCAGTAAAATATGCGTTCAAATCCTACAAACACATGCACACCGACGCTTAAAAAATATAAAGTGAGATGATATTTTAAAACTTAAATAAACAAACCAAATATATAAAAAAATACTTAAAATAGCTGTACCAAAACAATAAATTTATATACAAACTTACATCACAACTTGACTATAAAACAGTATATTCTGTAACAGACGTAAACCCATATAATTATTATAAAAGAGTACCAACTTACTGTATTATTATATCTACTTCTAAAAAAACTGTATAAACATATATTATAGACCTAATAGATTTCATATATAAACACATACAAATGTAAACAACTTTATGAAAAAATAAATAACACTTCTTATACTGACATAATATACTCTCATATATATTTATATATAAGCTAACAAATCACGTATGCAGACCAAACTAAAAAATGAGTACAAGCCAAATATATATACCAACCGAGTATATAGTATAGACATGAATATATATACATAGCTGTTATAATATAGATTTAAAGATGAGGAGGTTGAAGAAATTACCAAGGGGTGAGGCTGACACGTTGATGGTGGTGAAGGCGTGGAGTTGCCTGGGTGGAGTTTCGAGCGAGATGCAGTGAGTGGTGGGGTTCGAGGGCTGGTGGGTTCGGTGTTGACGTGGAGGCTGGAAAGGCGGAGGAGTTCGACGAGGTGGCAGTTGGTGACGTGGTGGGAGGTTTGGATCGACTTTGGTAGGTGGCTGCACGCGGGAAGACGAGCTGGAGGCAGATCAGGGTGGATCGCGGGAGGCTACGGGTTGCCGAGGTGGCTCTCGGTTGCCTGACAGAGGCTGGGCGCGTGGAGCAGAGGTGGAGGAGATGGTGATCAAGTCTGGGTCGGTTGCGGTCGTAGCAAATAATGGTAGCGGTTGTGGAAGGTAAGCGGGTCGGTGGTTGATGGAGGGTAGAAGCGGGTCATGTCGGTTTAGAGGTAATCGGGTTTGTGGAGTTGTGGGCGGAGATGGTGGCCAGATGTGGGACGGGGTGATGGCGTTGCGGCCATTGTTTGGTCGGAGGGGCTTGCCTCGGGTCATGGGGTGTGGGGTTTTCTGGGTGAAGAGGCTTTCACGGCATGGGTTAGATTGAGGAGCAGGTAGGAAAATGAAAGAATGCTAAACTAATGTAATATATATATTTTTGCTTTTAATAGTAGTCACTAGTCACAGCACAGGTAGAAAACAAAAGGCACAAACCAGAGAACCGTTCAAATGCCAATTCATACGTTTTGATTTTTTCAAAAATAGTATGGGATGGAAATGGTCACCCTGGAATTAAGCTGGAAGATTAAAGCAATTTATTATATTACTTGGCCTGCACGTTCAAACTTAAAAAAGGCAAACGAAAGCTAACGGTCACAATTCAGGGCACCGGTACGACGCACTGTTTTATTGTTTCCGTCGCGTACCGAACCTCAAAATATAGAAATAAATATACCGCAGAGATCAGCACGACGAGACGATCAAAACGGTACACAGATATCAGAGATACGGTCATCCGATCAAAAGTCGATAACCGGTACCAGAAATGCTGTTATTTTAACAGAAATAAGATAAACGGAGCAACAGAAGTCCAAATTTGACGAAACGAAAGATGACGTCTCACTCAGAAGATGATTTACAAATTTTCCATGTAAAAATATTTAGGTTTGGAAAACATTTTATTATCACCTATTTTTAACTGATTAAATTGAAGTAAATTTACGCTCGAAATAAATTTTCATATTTTCGGACGAAAATTTACCAGTTGCTATGTTTAATTAGACGCATTCCAACTATCAAATTTATATTTCAAAATTTTACTGTTTAAAATTTCACAAAATTTAACTAATTACGTTATTTAACAGTTAAAATTTACGGGTCGTTACATTAGACTACACACATCTATACCTACCAATCTAAAGGGTTCGTTAACTCTTTTGCACTCCCACTGAATGGGTTCTCTGCTATTAAACCTATAAGATATAATCACAAGTACAATATGGTTCGCAATCATTTGATAAAAGAACCTTTTTCTAAAGATACGTCTTAATCAATGATGCTAGAAAATAATTGTTAAATATGTTAGATGTTTTTGTATTTTCTACAGCTCACACATCACTATTATTATGAAAACAAATACCATCATCAATATAACAAAACAAGTTTGTTTTATAATGAATATTCATTATATTAATATTAAAACAAAGCTACCTCTGTTTTCGATCAAAAACAGAACCGGTTATTATTTCATAAATAATATTTGATATATATGAAATCAATTTTCAAAACATAGATTCTTCCATGAGCAAGTATCACATTATATGCTCCCAATACTTTTGTTGCTACCATAACAACATTCAAATATGAAGCTTCATTCAGTCACTTACCATGGGCTATTTATTTCTTCCACCGTAACTAATTTACAGTTGAAAATTTCGAATCAAGTATCTCAAACTCGAAGAAATAGATCATACAGAGAACAAATTTCTATAAGAACACATTTGAAATAGAAATCATATTTCTAATTCCTTATTTAATATCTAGTGATATTTTATACAATTCTCTTTCCTTTGTCTCATCGCGAAGAAGAGGTGACCATCCGCCCTCTCTTTATTCTAACTGTGCCAATATTACATCCACTATTAGACCTTCGCTTTCTCTTTTAAATGTTCAAATCCTTCTAAACTAAAAGAGACCCTTTACTACAAGATTGCATCAATTTTCTGCCGTATCTCTAACAATTAAGGAGATCAAATAAGTTGCACTTAAGTCTACAAATAAAAAAACATTTCAATGATTCAATTTGTAGGTCTATATGTAGTCCTTAGTTTATTGTTGTTTCCAGTATAACAAGATCCTCATTATATTCAATTATATTAAAGACAAGACATTGAACTTTGCTTTGCTGCTCATTTCAAATGAGACAATCTCATCGAAATTACTTACCTTATATTACTACACATATTACATATTACATAGCTCAGGAAGTACCAATAAGCATATGTATGTACTCTACTTAAATATCAATAATAAAGAACAACTTGCATTTTAAAATCTATAATTTCTAAATATATTTCTGGGTGATATTGACTTAAAAATAAAGTATTAATTAATATTTAAATGATATCAAATATCATTCGTATATTATGTTAAATACTAATATGATATCCAATATTATTTATACATATACGAGTGTGTGCACTTATGTCTACCATATATACATATGTATTTATTTTTAAATTGTTAATGGGTTTTAAGTTTATATACATGTATTATTTATATAATTTTTATAATTTTAATTAATCTTATATACATGTATCTATTTATTTTACCAATAAACTTTTAATTTATTTTATATATTAGTATTTTCAAAAATATTTAATTTATTTTATAATTAAAACAATTTGAATTAATGTATAATTATAATTTTTAATTTAATCTAAATTTTTTGATCAATATTATTTATAACCTTTAAACATATTTAATTAAGAAAATTTAAAACTTTTCAAATTCAAATTCAAATCATTAATTTTGAAATTTAAAACCTACTTTAAATTTTGAATTTTGAATTTTAAAATGAATTCAAAACCTTTTCAAATTTGAAATATTTATTTAATTTTCAAATATACATATTTGAACTAAACCTAGGGAATAAAAGATTATTAGGCCTTACATGTAAGGCACACCTCAGTAATTAAATCACTTAATGGGCTGAATGACTAAACATTTTCCATTTCATTTTATCTAAACACCCTTTCTAGGCACCCATGTCTTATGATCATTTCTTTAAATGGACCATAACGTTGGCTAGTTATTTATGTTAACACAATGCAGACTCTAAGACCATCGTTAGATCAAATGCATCGGGTAGTAGATAGTTTGTGCTAAATTTTGGAAAATTTCACCAATGTGATTCAGTGCACCAATTTATTAAGATTAACAAACATAATGTAACCTTTCAAATAACTTTAAATACATTAAATGTGGTTAATGCACCAATATTCGCATTAACACACCGTAAGTCTAGTGCTTTAGATAATTGGAATTTTTTTAAAAATTTTAGCCCAAATTATTTATCAATGCACTCGATCCAATAGAGAAATGTATAGATAACCTCTTCCTAAAAGATATTGACTAGAAAAGTTTAAGGATAAGTATTTATTAACATGATTCAATATTCGTTATTACATAGACATTCACAACAACAATGGACTAAAAACTTTCCCTAAGGATTTTCTACTAGTATAAATTTAACGTATTTGAAATATTACTTATATCACAATATAACTGTTAATCCGATTTTTATCCAAGCAGATTTCAGTTGGACTCAGAAGATCAAAATAAGGACAAAATGACTTGAAAACTTGGAAGTACACTTAGAAGAGCTAGAAAAGCAACTTGGAAAAATTTCATTCAAATCGGGACTAATGTTACAACTCAGCACCGAGTTATATAGGTCAGTACCGACCTATCTTTTCTCCCCATTTCGCTTCCCAAACTCCATACATCTCCTATACCACTCCAATTACTTGCGATCAAGTCGTTTTCTTAGATTTTGAATGACCAGTTCTAAGGTTGATGAGAAGGAAACCGAGAAAGCATGGTAACTTAAGTGATACTGGAAAGATCACTGGAATCAACTAAAAGTCAATGAAAAGAGCTTAGAGCGTAAAGCAGAAGATAAAAGATCAGAGCAATTGAGAAAGTTCAACTTGCACGCGAGGAAATAACTCGGCATCGAGTTAGATAACTCGGTACCGATTTATACTCTTGACTCGTATGCCTCCAAGTTCTCTTATGTGACATTGGACTATCTCTTGGACCTCAGTGCAAGCAGGCTCCTGACCCAATACCTCTATTCTTCTATAAATACAAGCGTAGCTGCAACCAAAAATGGATATTCTTCTTCTTCCAGATCTTTTTCCTTCACTCCGGATCTGGAACTCTACTTCTTCTTCGTTCCTATCTTCACTCCCAAATACTCTAGAAACTCCATTGTAAATCTAAGATCCACTAGATTGTGGTCAAATCTGATAAAAATATTGTAATCCAAAGGGAGAACAACTAATTACAAAGTTTAAAGTGGACGTAGACGAGGGATTACGCTGAACCACTACAAAATTCTTATATCTCCTTTTACTTTTCTACTTTTTCCTTTATTTTTACTAGAACTGGTGCTTTCATCTAATATTTGGGTGTTTGTGCCATATTTGGTGCAAATAATAACATCACATAAAATATAAATAAAAAAAGCATATTTATTTCAAAATACATTCATTTACAAAAGTTAAGTTACATAACAAATTGTGTACTTTAATTTAGGATACACCCATTAATGATAAGTGACATAGTAATGACAAAGAGACATAATGTGCACAATATATCATTGCTTAAAGGCACGGCTTTAAAATTAATTAGAAGTAGTACTTCACATATAGAATCTATAATCAACTGAACTCGTACCTACTACTATACTTTAGCAATTTCCATTCATGCTTTAGTATTTGAATTGTTCAAATATGCCTGAAGGTTGAATTCAACCCTAGGAGTCACACAACTATGATTCTCAGTATTCAACCAAAATTTATTTAATGAAAAAAATTATAATTGTTATAAGTTATTATGGAGATGTCATATGTAATTTTTTATATAATTATTTGTTTATTATTTTGGCTAAAATTTAATTAATAAAGTGTATAAGATAGTTATAAACATTTATTTATTCATTTAAATTAGCATTTAAGTAATTGATTAAATAACATGTGTTTATACTCAATAAAGGACAATTTTTTTACATGTTGGTCCAAGCCTTATATTAGGAAATTGGTGGAAAATAATTTAAGTTTTGAACTTGAATTTTATAGTAGATGAAGTTCAAAGAGGTCGATATATTTGTGGATTTTTCCATGGTCTAGGGGGATGTCGACATGGTTCTTGAAATTTTGCCTATTTAATTTATTTTGAATTAATTTTTAATTATACTTGCTATTTATATTTTATATTTCAGTTAATGAACAAATACCAAATTCTCTTCTTAATTTAGTAAATGTAGATTCATTTAAGGGTTTTGTTAAAATGTCAGCAATTTGATTTTCAGAATTGATATAGTCGAGAGTAATTACTTCTCAACTTATATTATCTCTGAGAAAATGGTGTCTGATATCAATATGTTTAGTTCGAGCATGTTGAGTAGTATTTTTGGATAAATTTATTGCACTAGTATTATCACAATAAATATGTGGTTTTGATATATTTAAACCAAAATCTTTTAAAGTTTGTTGCATATATATTACTTGAGAACAAGCCAAAGCAGCAGAAATATATTATGCTTCAGTTGTTGATAGAGAAACCGTGTTTTGCTTTTTACTAAACCAGGAAATCAAAGAATGCCCTAGAAAGTGACAAGTTCCACTTGTACTTTTTCGGTCTGATTTACAACCAGCATAATCAGCATCACAGTAAGATATTAAGTCAAACGAATCATTTTTAGGATAAAATAATCCATAATCAAAGGTGTGTTTAACATATCTTATAATACGTTTTACAGCTTTTAAGTGAGTTTCTTTAGGTTGGGATTGATACATTGCACAGAGACAGACACTATGCATGATATCAGGTCTACTCGCAGTGATATAGAGTAGTGATCCAATCATTCCTCTATATAACTTTTGATCTACATCTTTCGAGAGATCTTCTTTACTAAGGTACTCATTGGTTGCCATGGGAGTGGGTTTTCCACTCGTAGTAGTCAAACCAAATTTACTAATTAGATCTTTAGCATATTTTTCTTGACTAATAAAGATACCATTATCTAATTGTTTTATTTGTAATCCTAAAAAGAAGTTTAATTCACCCATATGACTCATCTCAAACTCTTTTGTCATTATTTCAGAAAATTCTTTATTCATTTCAAAATTTGTTGATCCAAAAATGATATCATCTACGTAGATTTGTACTAGTTGAACATCATTTTTATTTCTTTTAATAAAAAGAGTATTATCTACTTTACCTATTTCAAAATTTGATTGTAATAAGTAAGATCTTAGTCTATCATACCAGGCTCTAGGAGCTTGCTTTAGACCATATAGAGCTTTCTTAAGTTTGTAAACATGATTTGGAAATTTTTCATTTTCAAAAAGTGGTGGTTGTTTAACAAATACTTCTTCTTTTACAAAACCATTTAAAAATGCACTTTTAACATCCATTTGAAATTATTTGAAATTATTATGATTTGCGAAAGCAAGCAGAATCCTAATAGCTTCTAATCTTGCTACGGGGGCAAGGGTTTCATCAAAATATATTCCTTCTTCTTGACAATAACCTTGAGCGACTAACCGGGCTTTATTTCTAACAACCTCTCCTTGTTTATTCATTTTATTTTTATAAACCAATTTAGTTCCAATTATTGTTTTATTTTCAGGTCTAGGAACAAGTTCCCAAACATCATTTCTAGTGAATTGATTTAATTCTTCTTGCATAGCCAAAATCCATGAATCATCAGTTGATGCTTCCTCTGGATTTTTGGGTTCAATAGTTGATATAAAAGCTACATTACTCATTTGACTTAGTTGGTTTCTAGTTTCAACAGCAGATTGCATATCTCCAAGTATATTTTCTATAGGGTGATCTTTTAAAAGTTTAATCCTTTTATTAGGATGATTTAATTCATTATTAGTTTCAGTTGACTCTTGGTTTTGAGTGATTAAATCCTCTTCATCATTTATTTCTTCAAAGTTTTTGAAATTTTCATCAAATGAAACATGCATTGTTTCTTCGATGGTATTAGTTCTTAAATTAAATACTCTGTATGCTTTACTTCTATTAGAATATCCGATAAAGATACCTTTGTCGGATTTAGAATCAAATTTATCTAAGTTATCTTTAGTATTTAAAATAAAACATTTACTTCCAAAAATTCTAAAATAAGATACCTTAGGTTTCTTTGAGTAAATAAGTTCATAAGATGTTTTATCAGTTAAAGGTCTAATTAAAATTCTATTTAAAATATAATAGGCGGTAGCAACTGCTTCTGCCCAAAAATACTTTGGTAAATTACTATCAGAAAGCATAGTTCTCGCACACTCTTGAATCGTCCTATTTTTACGTTCTACTACTCCGTTTTGTTGTGGAGTTCTTGGAAATGAAAAATTGTGAATTATTCCCTTTTTATTGCAGAATTCTTCAAACTTTTCATTTTCAAATTCACCACCGTGATCACTACGGATGGTTATAATTTTTTGAGAAAATTTATTTTGAACCCTTTTTGAAAAATTCTTAAAACATTCAAAAGTATCACTTTTATGTTTCAAAAATACTGTCCATGTAAATCTAGAATAATCATCTACAATTACAAAAACATATTTACTGTGATTTATTGACTGAATTTGAGATGGACCAAATAAATCAAGATGAAGTAATTCAAGAGGTTTTAAAGTTGAAATCATATCTTTTAATTTAAAGGAACTTTTTATAAGTTTTCCCAGTTGGCATGCATCACATAGACTATCTACTTTAAAATTCATTTTAGGGAGACCTCTTACTAGATCATGTTTTGACAGTCTAGATAAGAGTTTGAAATTCAAATGCCCAAATTTCTTATGCCAAATCCAAGGGTCACTTGCATTTGACAAAAGACACAAGTTATCATTTGAAATTTTCATACTAAGAATATAAATATTCTTTTTCCTAATTCCCTCGAATATTATGGTTGAATTATTATCTTCAATGTGACACTTATCTTTTTCAAATTTAATTTTATATCCTTTATCGCATAGTTGACTTATACTTAGCAGATTGTGTTTCAGATTCTTAACTAGCAAAACATTAGTAATAATAGGAGTTTCAGAGTTATCGACTTTGCCGATGCCGATCACATAACCTTTTGAATTGTCTCCAAAGTTAACCAGCCCTCCGTCTTTGTATATTATATCATTTAGCATATCTGGATTCCCAGTCATGTGTCTAAGAAAACCACTATCGAGTATCCATTTGTTCTTTTTGATCTGTACAGTTTGTTTGTTTAGGATTGATTCCTCAACTCCCATAAAGCATGATTCCTGCACATCAAATAATCTTAGCAGACAACTTGTATTTGAATATTGATTATATGCAGACTCAAGAGACAATGATGATCTGAATATTTCTAAACATGCATTAACAAATTTCTTAAACATAGCCATTTTAAAAAAAACTTTTTCAAAAATCAGATTATGAAACTTTTGAAAACCTTGCTCTGGTACCAAATGTGAGAAATGCGGATTATGGATCTTAAGGCTAGGAATAACACTAGAGGGGGGAGGGTGAATAGTGTTTATAAGAAATTACTATATCTTTTTGAGTTATTGTTGATTTGTACACAAATGTATGTAATATTCAGACACAGATATAATCACAGAAACAAACACAGATGCAAAAATAAAGTAAATGCAGTAAAGGAAAGAACACACCGGATTTTATACTGGTTTAGAGTTACCCTACATCCAGTCCCGCACAACTAAGTATGGATTTCCTTTCAAAAGCAATTCAACAATTACAACCCTCGGTTTCAAGGCTACGAGGTACACCCTCCAGAATCACAATCCTCTGGGTAGAGATACTTGATTTACGGGCGACAAGTTCACCCAATTGATTTCCAAGGCTACAATCACACCTTTTCTCGCTTGATTGATTTCCAAGGCTACAATCACACCTTTTCTCGCTAGATAGATTACAAAGAAGCCTATAACTCTGAATAGCACTTGGATCTTGTTGAGATAGTGATAGAGAATCAAACCAGAGATAATCTAGTTAGATTCAATGTTGATTTCGGCAGAGTAATGATAGAATTTTGAATAAGAAAATGTGGAAGAAGAAGAAAAGTGAAAAACCAGAAAATCTAATGAAGAGACCCACTTTTCTTTATATCTATTTTAGTGATTTTCAGTTGAGTTTTTTTCTTTTTTTTATATAAAACTAAAGATCACTTCTCTTAATTAATTTCCCAAGATCCTGAATTTTACCAATATGAAAATATTAGTATATAAATCAAATCAGGTCATTTATATATATGAAGATATATAAATGTTTCTTTGCCTATCAGAGCAATTTAAAATGGCAAAGAAATTCAATCACACAGTCTTTCTCATATTTGAGAGATTTTGTGTCACATAGCCATTTCTACCCTTTTTAATCTTCTTTTTTTTTTAATTCAAGCTTGATTAATATTTAATTCAAATATTACCACTTATTATTTTCTTGTTTTGTTTCCCAATTTTTTCTATAGCCCAGATTAATTTATTTCTGGATTTACAACCCCTGCATTTAACCTTTAGGATTTAGGCATTTGATACTTGATTTTTGATTGATACAGGGTGTTAAAACAACTCATGCATATTAGTTTAGCCTAGGATTCTTATTTCAAACTCAACATTTTGTGTCAGGTAAAATACTCATATTCTAGTTTATAAAGTGTGCAATGATCATATGAATAATAAGGTAGTAAACTAGTTTAAAGCCAAGCAGAGGAAAACAATACAATCAGACCAGAATGCTAACTCAAACTAACATACCAAATGGAGACTTAGCATATGCATGAAGACAATATGATTAAGGCAATGTCAACAATCAGACCAATGCAAAACTTTCAGTTGATCCTATAATGAAGACTACTGATGAATTCCCAAATAGTGGAACAAAAGATTGTGATCAATAAACAGTGGAATAATTGACATGCTAAATACCTAAATAAGACTTCATGACAATGCATACTACAACTGATTTGTCTAAGACCAAAATGCAACCAGACTTAAATCAAATAAGTAGACAACAAGGTGTAGTTCAATGGGGTTGCAGTGAAGATTATAAGTATATAGTATGCACCTCATCTTACTATACAATGCAATACAAATTTCCACTGGAAATCAGATATTCAAGTACGATTTGTAGGCTAAGGCTTCAAGCTTTTTCCATGGTCTTATATCAATTATAAGGCATGGTCAAGCTTTACTGGTTAGCCAAGACTAGGTTCAACTTATCACTTAACAATTTTATTACATACTTTTTCAAAAACTGCTTCAACCTTATAATTAAAAACTTATCAAATATTGCCAAAGAAAGTATGTCCACATATCAGCTTACATGGCATAATTTCCTTCATCATATTCCACCAGATTACTTCAGAATCTATTTCTTAAATTCATGACTCACAAGCACATCTGTTACTTTAATCAATAATCCACAAGCACATATAATACTTTAGTTTTTACATGTTCTTTTCAAAATAACAAAGCAAAGACAATCCTGGAAATACACAAGACACAAAAGAGTTTGCCCAGTTTCTTTTATTATAACTAAGCTGCTACTCCTCTAAGCATTTTAAAATCAACAAGATCTTCAAACATCCATACAAGCAAGCTACTCAAGCACCTTCCCTGCAGCAACACTTTGAACTGCCCCATTGAAAATGAGACACCCCAAATATTGCAAAGGCAACAAATAGGGTCAGAAATAAATTCTGGTGTGAGTGAAATCAAAGATTGCAATAACTTGTAAATTTCTATGACTGGGTAAAGAGCTCATAAATATGATGCTATTCATTTTCTTATTAAAACCTGAGTATATGTATATTTAAATCTATCTAACAATCATACATCTAAGCATTCATCCATTCACTTCATTCAGTCATACATGCACATGCTCCTATGGATTAACTCCCTAGTTCCATAGCTCAATTTCTCAATCTCATTTATATTTTATTTGGTCTGAACTTTTTCCATTGAACACCATGTGTGCATTACAAAGGGGCTCATTTCTGTTAACCCTTTACACAGAGGCCTATAGGACTTAAACAAGTCATGCACATACCCATCAACCTCCTGATGATGAATAGATCAAGACACTACTCCTAAATTATTTTATAATTTAGAGACCATGCTTATTTATTTTTCTGGGGAATTTTTCTTTTTAATTCCAGAGATACTTGTGTTCCTTCCTTCATTACATAAGTCAAGAATATTAAACTCACTCAAAGGTTATATCCAGACATACAAAACATTCATGCAAAATTGCACATCTCATTTCAAAGTCATTTTTGCTTAATCACATTTTCTAAAACCTGCTTGTATATTTATTTCTAAAAAATTTTCCATTGCTTACATAAATCTGAAGAAGTCATATGAAATACTATATTTATTTTTACTGTAAACATAGGGTATGGTTTTTGAGAAAAACCCATAAAAACATATTGGCTTATGATCTGAACAAATCAGCACATATTTGTAATATTGCATTGTTCATATCATTTTTAATATAAACTAGGCATAAGCAAGAATCTCATTATTCACACTGCCTACTTCTTTTCTTTCATTGATACCCTATTTCTCAGTAAAACATTTAGTTCATTTTCATATGAAAACTAGAATATAAATTCTATTTCTGTGATTAGAGTATTTGTTTAATTATCTATATTTCAAAACAAAAGTTGAAACCATCACAACAGATCAAAACAGATTAAAAGCTCAACCACAAATTCAACCAAAATACCATCCATGATCAACATATTTTCATTCAGAGAACAAAAATCAAACAGAAAAACATAATATAATTTTTATATAAAATAACTTGGCTGCCCTTAACTTGGGTCTTAATGCCTCAAATCTCAGAAGTGATTAATCACTCACCTCCCTCTTCTCTTCCCCGAGAATGCTTAAGCTTGAAGACAATGTGAGTTCTTCCCTTCTATATATTTTTTGAAAATATGTTTCTGTTTTCCCCCTAGAGAAAACTACTGCTTCCTTGATTTAAATCATTTAACTAGGGTTTTTAGTAGAGGAAAAACCCATTTTATCCTCACAAAAATAAGAGAAGTTTGTATGCTTGTTTATGGCTAATTATGCCATTTTCTTTTTAATTTCCATTTCAGGTAAAAGCAATTGCTTTTCTTCTTTTCTGGGTACATGCTATTTGCATGTTTCTTATGTACAATATTTTCATGTGTCTTAGCTTCATTGTGTATTTCCTTAAATCTGAATGGTCCACTTATATCTCTCTTTATAAATTTTATTCCTAGCTATTATTTTAACCATTTGTTTTTCTCTTGATTTATTTTAAAAATGTATTTATGCACAAATAATACTAAACTGGTTTTATGCAATTTTAATTGTCAGAAAGATTTATTTTATCATTTGATATTTCTCTGGCTACTCATATTTAATATATATATATATATATAAGATATGTGTATGTAAAACTCACTCATACTTGATCATTTTCTTCTCGTTATTATTCACTGAAAAATCACTATCCTCTCATTTAATTATTTCACTCACTCTTAATATTTATTTTCAAGCTATTCTATTCTTTAAATATTCTCTGTTAATTGATTTCCAATTTTTTTTCAAAACTATTTTTATCTCAATAATTTGGGTCTTCACATCTAAATAAAAATTCATTGAAACTAATCCCTATTTATAGAAGAACAACAGCCATGTCCATTCGTGAAAGGTTATGGCGAATAGACACTTCTTTTAAAATTCAAATTTTTGAATCTAACTGTCACTATGTCGACATGGGGTACTAGGGCATGTCGACATCCCAAAGGAAATTTTGATGTTTTGTTTTTCTTTGAAAATAACCTTTATCTTATATTAAAACTATTTTAAACATTATAAATATACTTGACTATAGATAAAATACATAGATAAATATAGAGAATAATATATATAAAATTTTACTATAATTTTATATTTAAATCTAAGTATAAATATATTAAAAGATAGTTTAAAACAAACGAAGTTTAAAAACAAGAATATTTTAAGGCTAAAACATCTTTTTGAAAATCATTTGAAATGATAATTTTTATGGCTAAAACATTTTGAAAAGCAGTTTTGAAAATCATTCTGAAGTAGTTTTGAAAACCATTTTGAAGTAGTTTTGCAAGCTTCTTCCTGCAGAATATCTCATCATATCAGGACTCGAGAACTTGTACAAAACCAGGATGTACGTGGGTTTGTAAGCCACTTGTCGTGGGTTTGTAAGCTACTTGTCGTGGGTTTGTAAGCCAGTAAAAAGGTAGAAATGGGTTCCATCCCAAAAGAAAAATAGAGTGAAGATTTCAGTGCTATTATGAAGTTTTAACATAATTCTAGACTCAATACTTATCTTGAAATCTTGAACTCTTGATAATCTTGATATTCTTGATACTCATGAGTCTTCAATCTTGATATCTTGAATCTCTATACTGTACAGTCTTCATTCTTGGTACCTGCATGGTTAAATCCTGCATATACATATATATCTAAACTATATTGTTAGTATTTATATTTTATAATCTTATTCTAAGGTTGTTGTCATCAAAACCATCAACTCATGGACTAACAGGAGTGACATATAGAGCATATGTCAGGAACCCAACTATAGTGAACATATGTAGTTGCAACATTACCTTCAACTTACCAAACTTTAAGCTTCAAAGGTAGAGGATTTTCAGGAGTGATCCCAATCGGTGTCATAGCATAACAACTCTCTTACTATCAATAGTGTTGATGTCAAAACATTTAAGCTTGCCAACAAGGCTAGTTAGCCAATCTAGCCCAATCATGGGTTATAAAATAGAAGGAATATGAGTGAAGTGTACCCAAACAGGGATAGAAAGAACTTGTTCTCTAGCATTTTCTATTGATGGGTTCCATGTACTAAGGATAAAAGGCTTAACCATCTATGAAGATCGGCTCAGCTTCAAGAATGCGTTGATGCTAATTTGGATTGGAGAATTTGAATAAAAACATAGAATCATCGAAATGTACTCGCAGTCGACCCTTGAGTATCCAAACATGGCAGCATCGTGCTCTAATAGGGCAGTAAGGAGGATTTCCATCAAGGAAGAAACCCACTAGTTATTTCAACCAGAAATCAATTCCTGCCTATACTACTTCATGAGGAGGCACCACGACTCCATATATCTCTAGCGTTTCAAACTCTTTCGGTATATACACACTAGCATTCTGTGGCAAGGCTTTAAAAAGAGATGCCCTTTTTTGTTCGCAGTAGGAGCATTCAAATGACCAGTAGATTTCAAAGGGTGTGCTGGCTATACAATAGGGGATGGAGACAATGATATGGGAATAAACTCGCAAGGTAAAGTGCCAGCATTTGTGTAGGCATTAATGCAAAAAATAGAAATATATTCTTTTAGATAATTGCCAACATCATCCCCAATGATAGAATCGAACATGACAACAGATTCAAAACTTTGACTATGTGCTTGAACATCCAAAGATGCGCTATGCTCAACAATAGTGGCCTCCATAGCAGAAGCACTCAAAATAGATAGTGGAACATCAAGGGCAAGTGGATCAGTTACAATTGAGGACGTGCGCGATATCGCAGCAAATTCAAAGGGGAACCAAAGTGCAAAATAGACATGTCATGAAGGAGTAGATATGGGATCTCAAAATCAAGCGAGCATATAGAAAATCTAGAAGGGCACGGCTCAGATGTCGAGTGGAGTATGTTGAAGCGTTGGCCCAAGCGAGTGCCATGGAGGAGTGCTGGCGTAGGATCTAGGATATTCGTGGCAAAGTAAAGACGAAGACTCCTTTTATATTTAGAAATCAGATAGTCAAAGTGGGGGCAAGGTGGAAGGGGAGCATAAACATGAAGGGATGGGGAAGTGTTAGAGCTGGTGGACAAATTTAGGATGCAAGATAAAGGAGGAAAGTGATGAGACCATTATTGGGATATAAGTTATTCTGAAAATACACGTTGAAAAAATTATGTATATGATAGTTATAAACATTTATATGTTTATATAACCATTTAAGTAATAGAATAAATACTATCTATTTAAACTCAATAAAGGATGATATTTTTTAATATATAGGTGCCTGCCTTATATTTGGCAATTTGGTGGAAAACAGTTTAAGTTTTAAACTTGAATTTTGTAGTAGATGAAGCTAAAGGAGCTTGAGATATTTGTGGATTTTTCGTCAACGTCATCAGTTCCATATTACTACTACAATAAGACCCAAGTGTTACAAATGCTCTTCTCTTCACGAGGACAACTCTTTCATCAAAAAAAGAAACAAGGGTACTTTATGCCGGACACCAATTGAATCTACCTATCCTACATTAAAATTACGTTGTCCAAAATATTTAATAATGTATTTATTAATATATAAATGATACCAGATATGATTCATATATTATGTTAAATTCTTATATGATATCCAATATCATATATATATATATATATATGAGTGTGTGGGGGGTAGGGAGAGTGTGACGCCCCACCCCGAGACCTACATTAACAAAGAGCATTATGGAGTAATACTATCGGTTAATGAAGAGAATCTGGCTGGTTAGGAGCGACCATCCGTAAGTTGTGTCTTAAGCAAGTATTGAATAGGTCGATTGGGTGCTCTAATTTTTTTCTTTTACCTTTCTCAAGTGGATTGACATACTCAATAAATGTTTAACACAAAACTACAGTGGCTAACGGATCTATCAAAACAACATATAACAAAAAAAAATACTACAAGTTATAGAACAGCAGCCACACACACACACAGATATATATATATATACATACATACATATATACAGATACATCATTGTACACTACATAGTGATACAACAGTGGTGGTACATAAACCACAATATATACATCGAGTCAAATAAAATATGTACATGTCAGAGTTCACAAAATAACTACAAGGCTACACAAAAGATGACTACCATCTAAAAGAAAGCAAGAAAATCCATAGCGGAAGCAGCATAGCAGTAATCTATAACAGGTGACTAACCTGAAATAACTCGGTCTAACCCGAGTACATAAAATACACGGGTCATCAAGCCTAAATAAACTGATTAGTATATGATAGATGAAGTATAGGGATAAATGATAATATTTCTTCTCAAAAGAGAAGAAGAACCACTAAACATACATATAAACTACCAAAATATCATAAGAGGGTTTCTCGAAAGAGGCAAGTTCAACTACAACATCAATTAGTCACAAATATTCGCCTCATATCATCGACATTAACAACAACCAATATAATGGCATCCATCAACACCATAACTCCTAAATAGGAAATAAAAAATCTCAAATAAATGCTAAAGGATGGCAACCACAAATAACTCCTAAATAGGAAATCACAAATCTCAAAAATACGCCAAAGGATGGCAACCATAAATCACAATATATAGAACTCGGTTAAGAGTTGAAAACTCCAAAATGTAATCACCATATAATAAATCCTCAAATGACTCAATTGCCCAATAATCTCGAAATGGCAAAAACATTCAGAAATCACAAATAAATCAAGAAATATCACAAAAGATGGATCCATATCACAAAAGATGCACGTGCTCAAAAAAATGGCCGAAGCTCGCCAAGTACTGTATCACGAATATGGCACCTAATACAACCCGAAGGCCAAACAACCCGAAGGCCAAACAACCGGAAGGTCAAACATCCTGAAGGACAAACATCCTGAAGGACAAACATCCCGAAGGACAAACTGCAAAAAAGCCCAAATGACCCAAAGGTCCAGTACTGGTAAACAACCCGAAGGTCCATGAAATGTGTAGAGCTTCAAACGAACAAGTCCAGAATTAACCGAAAAAGTAAACGCATGTGTCCCATACCAAATGTTTTACTAAATCGTTTAAATCACTCCTCGTTCTCTCGAAGAGTGCAAAAATGTGTATTTTATACAGAAAATACTTTGCTTCGAGAAGACTAGTTTTAAAAATATTTTTTCTGAAATCGTTTGGAAATTATGGCTTTGAAATTCTTTTTATTACAGATAATATATATTTTTAATAGCTTCAAAAATAATTATAAATGTTGTAAAATATTTATTTTGAAAGCTATTTTATTATAGAAATCATTCCAAAATCGGTTTAGAAAACACGTGCACGAAAACAACAAAAATCACCGAAAATGCCATAAAATCGGCATATGAAATCAACTCAAAAACACATCAATATGGAGTACTAATCAAAAATAATGTTGGCTTACCTATTGATAGGTTCAAACCCTTCAAAACACTTCAAAACAATGCAATAATTTATCACACAAGTCACTGGAATAAGCAAACTAATCAAAACAGTGCACAAGAACTAACAGAAATCGACCTGGGCAAGTTAAAAAGGCATGGGTCGACCCTTAGATGGCTTAGGTCGACCCTAGGAAGGCATAGATCGATGGGTTAGGTCGACCCTAGGGAAGCATAGGTCGACCCCCAGTGTTCCTGGGTCGACCTAGAGGTCAGGAATGCTACAGGCTTTTTGCCTGTTTCGTTTGCAACTTTGAGCACTGATTTCAAGCACTTCGAGGATGAATCAGACTATGAAATTTGACATGCACACAAAATTAAACATGGTCTATGATCCAGAAAATATTTCACTCAATTCCGGTATTAAACCAAAGAGATATGGGTTCACAAAGTTGAACCAGACAAGAATTTCACTATAAACTACAGATTTCAATCTATAGTTTACAGTAAATCAAAATAACAACGTAAACTGAAACCAGATTTTTACAGGCATCTTATTTTGCTAGAAATGTGAGTTACGACTCACCTTGATAAGATTTTAGCGATTTTAAATAGCAAGCAGTAGCCTTTTGTCTTGAAAAAGCTTCATATGCTTGTAGAAAGAAGAAAGGAAACATGCAAACAAAGAACTGAAG
Source organism: Allium fistulosum (assembly GCA_030737815.1). Taxonomy (NCBI): domain Eukaryota; kingdom Viridiplantae; phylum Streptophyta; class Magnoliopsida; order Asparagales; family Amaryllidaceae; genus Allium; species Allium fistulosum. The sequence continues at coordinate 910,293,559 of CM060903.1, forward strand.
TTACAAACACTGATTTTCTCAAAATCAGGAAATGCATGAAATAATTTGTGGTTTTGATATTGATTACCTGCTAGGAATTTGATTTACTAAACTTCCTTGATTTTTCCTTTTGATTTTGAAGAGTTTGCTTATTATTATTTTTTCTTTTTTTTAAAAGAAGGCCAATGTTGGAGTTTTGGAGAGAAGTATGAGGAAGGAGGAGAATGAGATGTACGTACAGACTTTTCTCATCTCCTACCCTTTCCTAGAAATTTCATTTGGGTTTGAACCCAAAACCACCCAATAAGGCTATGTTTCATGTTTCATGTTTAATAAATTGTTAAACAACATATAAAAGTTATTTCAACTATTAAAAACTAATTTCCATTGTTAGAATTCCATTTTTACTTAAATGCTTCAATTTTCCCTTTTTATTTTCACAAATCAATATTTTTAACAACAAAATTACATAAAATTATTTCTCTTGTTTATATTATCCTAACAAACCATGTTAAAAATATTTTTACATGCAAATATTGATTTTAACCAATATTCCACATTTTATTTACAATATCATCCATACTTAATTTTTAACACATCATTAAAATTAACAAAAACCACCGTTTGGCAATAATTTCCAAATTATTGCATTTTATCAAATTAAAACCATATAATGCTCATTTTTACCACAAAATAACATAATAAAGTTCTTAAAACTTTATTTTCAACATTTTATATTTATTTCAACAAATTAATGTTGAATTAAATTCTTTTACCTTTATTTAATTCAATTAATTACCAAATCAACATATTTCTTTTATTCAAGCTTAATTTCCAACCAAACCAACTTAACTCCATTTTATTTTATCCTCCATTATTAAATTATAACCACCGTTATAATTTAATTTCACAGGTAATCACCAAAACTAGGGTTGTTACAGATTCCTCCTTATAAAAATTGTGTCCTCGTAATTTCCTAGAGAAGAGTTGTATTCAACACGATTTATTTGATCTAGCAAAGGAAAATAAATAAGCTTGAGTTAGAGTTCTCATATAACGACCCTAGATTTTTATTTAATTTAAATTGATAATTAAATGAATTCTTTTTGAATTAAAATTGTATAATCTATTATAAATGGAAGCGAGTTTCCCCGAATCCAAATAAATTCTATGTTAAATCAATTAAAATTTAAATATTGTAAATATAATATATATGTGTTTGAACATATATGAGTCAAGTTGAGGTTATATATATATACTTTGGTTTGAATTTAAAATTATAAATAAAAGGTTTTAAAAATAAATATAGAGTTAAATATATGCTTTGGATACAAGATAAATAAAAAATAAAAAATTTAGAATTTATGATAATTTTAATTTATAAAATATATATAAAGAAATACAAGATAGTTAGTAGTAAAGTAAAATAATTTAACAACAAAATAAAAATATGGAAATTCTAGAAATAAATGTTTAAGTTAAATTAGAATTTGATATATAAGTAAAATGAACTACAAACAAAGTATATTTATAAAATATAGATCTATGTATATAGAATGAAGTCAGGATAGTATAAAGTATAAAAGAACAAACATCTATGTACAAAAGCATGGGCAAGAAAACAAAAAGAAGAAAAATCTTTAGTCACACAAAGTAGGAATCTGCACCCAAATAAATATGCAGACTTGAAGCAAATAAGAAAGCATGAGACTAATATATTTAATGGAGGATAATATATTTAAGTATAAGATAAGTATGGAATGAAGTATGGCCAAAAGATCAAAGGACTAAAGCAATTTATGCAAGATCATCTCAGCCCATAACTTTAGTACAAACAACCTTCTAGCTCCCTGTACAACTCTTCCTATATATCAATTTCTCCACTTCAGTTCGTTCCATTCCAGCTGAGAAAAGATGTGAGTAAATAACATCTTAAAACTCAAACAATAACTCAAATAAAACAACTTAGCTAAGATCAGAAAATAAAGAGAAAAGCAAAGCAAGTTCCAAATCTTTAAAACTAAAGCATTTCAAAAATTTGGAAAAACAAAGCAGCTCAAAGCTTTAAAAAAAACAGAGGAAAAGGAAAAGGAGAAAAGATTTAAAGGAAGATTACAGGAAACTCAAAAACAAGGAAGGCTCTCTGTTCTTTCTGGAAATCAGTGAGTAACTCCACCTTTAAAAATTTAAAGTATAAATTAGTTTGAATATTATTGCTGTGATCAATATTGCATTGTGAAGTATCTGTATGCATGCAAAGATGTGTATTCATATGTGTTTAAAATGATTGTGCATATCTAGTATCAGGCATACTATTTTACTACCTCTGTTTGGAAGCAGGTTTTCAAACCATGTTTGAAATCAAACTTCCTCTCCTCTTATTTTTGTTAACTTTTAGACTTTAAACAAGAAAATGGTTTGTTTAAACATAGTTGAGTTTTAGAAATAAATTTCAATAGATTAAATAAATGATTATCTGAGAAACTTGAAATGTACAGGCAACTTCAATCTTAGAAAATAAAATTCAATCTTGTTGATTCACAAATTCAAGTATATAATATGAATCCTTATACCTTAACATGATTTTTAAAACAGAAATTTTAACTTTTAGAACTAGGAATTCAGAGCAGTATGGGATTGTCTGTATTTCATTGTTTTGATGATCTCGGGTGATCTAACGACTTGCCGAAGTTGGGATCTTGGTTGGAGATGGAGGGATGAGTGGTGGTGGTAGGAAAAATGATCGGAGATGCTCACGTTCACCGTGGAGGCAGCGGCAAGCATTTTTGGTTCGTAAACCTAGTTTTGACATGGTGCCGTATTTCGCTCCGTTCGTCATCTGTAAGCGATCGAGTTCAACATGCTTTTGGGAATCGCTTGGGAAATGGTAGACAAAATCGTCGTCGGATTAGTGGATGTTCGGATGATCGGAGTCGCGAAGACGAGGCGATGTTAGGTAGGAGTATTTGTCCAGTTTTTCGAGTAAAATGCTAAATCTCGATCCCAAAGTTTTGGTGTTGAATCAAATTTCAATTTCGTATGTTCGGTTGATTCGCGACTTGCTGGTGGTGGCGAAGTACGCCAGAGCGGCGGCATTCATCTTTACACGTGCACGGTGGAGTGGTTACGTAAGTCTGGAAATTTTGGTGGGTAAACTCGAGATTTTCTCGAGTGGCTCGAGTGCTTACTCGAGCAAATGGGTATCGGGCTCAAAGTCATGCTCGAGAAAAGTTTGCCTGGGCTCGAGTAAAAGTGGTCCAGGGTTTAAGAACAGAATCTGTTATGTTTTATGTTTTGAAATTTTAAAATTAGATTTCAAATTATAAAAAAAAGTTTTAAACTGAGTTTTAAAAATCAATGTAAATATGAATTCAAGTGTTGTCTGAAAACTTAGTTGTGAATAAAGTTTTAATTTAAATTGGTTTAAATAAAAATAACTTTTATTTTGAAAAGTTTATTTTAAAATAAACTTAATAATATTAAAGGTTAGTTAATTAATATAAAGAATGTTTTGATTGTTAATTAACTTTTAAGTCTAACTTAAATTTATTTGTTAAAGGAAATTAATTACTTGGAAGTTAATTACTAAATAAAAGTAATTAAGGTAAATTAACTAATAATTTAAGTTTGATTAATCAAGTGATTTAAGAATAATTAATTAAAGGATGATTAATTGCTTAAAAATAATTACTTAATGAAAGTAATTAGGGATGGATAATTAATGATTAAAGATTGATCAATCAAATGTTTAAAGGTTAATTTATTTAAAGGAAAATTAAGTAATGTGATTAATTCATTAAGGTAATTAATTTGAGAATAATTAATTAAAGGTTAAATTAATTAATGAAGGTGATTAAGGAATGATAATTAATTGAGGAATAATTAATTAAAGCAATTAATTAAAGACAATTAATTAAATGGTGAATTAAATAATTAAAGGTTGATGAATTATAATTAAAGGTTAATTAATTTATTATTAATGGTTAATTAATAAATGATTAAAGAAAAATTAATTAAAATGATTTGTAATTATTTAATGTTAATTAACCAGGATTAGTAATTCATAAGAAATTAATCTCATTTGAATTAATCAGACAATTAACTGACCTTACCTATGAATATTTGGATTCTATTGGATGATTTGATTGTTTGATATCCCTGATATATGATTCTTTGTGATGCATCCTGATTTATGTTGTGATCCGTAGTTTACTTACCTGTGATATATATATCTGTGATCTGTGAATGAACGATAAGCGTGATAGTTAATACCGCTTATCAACTATATTTCTGTATTCTGATCTGTGATGATTGTATGATGTTGCACTATTATGTGTGAAACCCCTGGACTACACCTTTACACACACAAATATGGATTTCACGTGGAAATCAGTTAAGTCACAGATAATTTAAATTTGATGTTTTTGAAATTGAAATTTTAATTTCAATTAATTTTGAAATTGGAAATTTGGGTTTAAAGTGAAAAGCTTTTGAAATAGAATTTCAAAGATAAAAGTTATTTTGAATAACTTAATCGAGTTTTTAAAATTTAAATAATTTGATTTAAATTTGAATTCAAGTTTGAAATTGAATCCTATGATTTGAAACTAGGGATTAAAGATGATATAAATGTGTTTATATGAATTTAAACCATTTTAAAAGTATAATTTTGAGAATTTGGATTTAACCCAAGAACTTTAACTCGTATAGATGAATCAAATTTCCAAAATGAAAACTGTTTGTTTTAAAAGAATAAAAGCTTTCAGATAAGAAATGAAATTCCAGTTTAATTAAAGGAATTTCAAGATTGAATTGAAAAATGGTTTTTCCAAGTTATGAATGAAATTGTTTTGAAAGCTATAAATTGGATCTGTTTATTTTTAACAGATTTAAAATGATGATTTGTTTAAACCATTCGAAATGAAATTGTTTGAAAGCTATAAGTTAAATCTTTGATTTAAAGATTTAACGAATTAATTTAATTCTTAATGGAAATTGTTTTGGAAAATCTATGAATAAATCTTTGTGAAAACTGAGTGAACTTTGTGAATTAAATCTTTTATTTAAAAGATTTAAAATGGTAATTTGTTTAAACCATTTGAAAGAAAGTTTTGAAGTATTAAGTTGTGACTTAATCGAAATCCCATTATCCATTTGTTTTTGAATATTACGCTCACTATTCGGTTCAGTCGGGAAAGGACCTTTGTGTCGTATAACCCATTCTGAATATGTGATTCGTCGATATGGATAGCATTTGAAGATCGGTGTTGAAGACCGGATGTTTGCGAGAACGATAGGATAACCTATCGATTGTCTCTGTATTGGGTCGCTCCTGGTATCGAGATCCCCTAAGTGATGGGAAATCCGATCGGGATTGTGAATACCTAGAATTGCAAGGGCTTCGTAAGAAGTGCCTTCGGTTCTGTTCGAACCCGGAACAGACTTGTATGGATTGTATGTCTGACATTACACTTTGAGATATAAAGCCGATTTCTTTCAAATACATTTCTATTGGTGGCGGAGAATTTATTCTCTTAGCTTAACACCCTTCTTTGAGACGTACGAGCTCAGAGGTTATGTAGTTGAAATTTATCAGCGATATATTCCCAATTTGGTAATGTGACATGCTGAGTGTTGCTGTGTGATGATCATTGTTTGATCATTTGTGATATGATCATTTGTTTGATTTTATATCTTTGTGATCATTACTTTGATCATCTGTTGACCCAAAGCATGGCTTTGTGACAAAGCGTAGCTTTGTGGACGAGACTTCGTCGAACCTCACACCCCGGAATGGTCAAAATAGGAAAGATGCGGCAAGGTTATTGGGGGTAGCGCCCCTTAGGGTATGTTCATTTCCTTCTGGATAGAAGTGGTATCATGGTATGGAGCCCAGATACTTAACTTATGTGGATGTCGCAAATATATATATATATATATATATCTTACTTTTTGATTTGTTGTTGGGGCCCCGGTTAAAGGTTGGTTACAACCGGGAGATGGCATACTCGTGTCAGTAGTTACCCTGTTAGGGGTAACCCGGCCTTGTGTTGGCAGAGATCCGGTTAGGTTCTCGGGAAGTCCTTCCAGAGGCGTTTCCATGTGGCAATGGGAAGTTCCTTGGCCTGACCATTTATTGGAAATCCAATTCCCAATACGAAACCCTGTACGGTTTTAGTTGTAGAACCTGCCATTTACTTATGGTGGTCACTACTGTTTAAATGGTAGCTATTGTAGGCATAGTTCGGAATGTCTATGCTGGCTAAGATTTATATTCTACTTTCGAAATGTTTTCTACACTATGCACTAATAATAATATCAAAATGTTTTGTTTACGTAGTAAGCATCTTTGACTATCATAAGGAGAAATCTCCTCCAATTCTGCGTTTGCATTGTGTGTGTGGCGGGAGGCCTTATGGTAGTTTCATTTTCCAAAAGCATTGCGAATTGACTTTAAAATTCTCTACTATTTGTTTTAAAGATAAACTGTTTTTGTTGCTCACACCAGTCCCATGACTGATCCAGAGTTTATTGTTTCTTTCCTAAACTCTGGATGCTCAAAATATTTCTACACGAGCAGTCTAGAGTTGGGTTTTTCAGATAGTCAGATTAGTAGATTTTCTGGAGTTAGTTCAGTCTCTGGGATCACACCAGTCTTGCTCATCTAGGTGCATCGTTATTGGGAGTTCAAGCTATTTCTGGATTGGTGTTTTGAAGATGGAGATTATCCGCTGCTGGCATTATCTATTTTTTTTTCCGCTGCTATTTGTTGTATCATATCTCTGATGTATATTGATATTTATCGTATCACTCTGTTGTATCAGATATTGTATCAGATATTGTACATCAATGTATTATTCTGTTTCTTCCGCTGTGTTATTTACTTAATTGTGTTATAAGCTCCGGCGACTCGGATTTGAACGGTCGAATCTATGGCATTCGAGTACGATGTAAAGTATGGATGTCGATTTTCGAGCGTGAAAATCCATGACATTACATCAGGAAATGCATGAAATAATTTGTAGTTTTGATATTTATTACCTGCTAGGAATTTGATTTACTAAACTTCCTTGAATTTTCCTTTTGATTTTGGAGAGTTTGCTTATTATTATTTTTTCTTTTTTTAAAAGAAGGCCATTGTTGGAGTTTTGGAGAGAAGTATGAGGAAGGAGGAGAATGAGATGTACGTACAGACTTTTTTCACCTCCTACCCTTTCCTAGAAATTTCATTTGGGTTTGAACCTAAAACCACCCAATAAGGCTATGTCAAACACTTAGACAAATTTAGGCTATGTTTCATTCTTTTTTTTCTTCTTCATATTTTACCATATATTTACACTAATCACACTATTTAACCAAATAATTATCATAACTTCATGTTTCATGTTTAATAAATTGTTAAACAACATATAAAAGTTATTTCAACTATTAAAAACTAATTTCCATTGTTAGAATTCCATTTTTACTTAAATGCTTCAATTTTCCCTTTTTATTTTCACAAATCAATATTTTTAACAACAAAATTACATAAAATTATTTCTCTTGTTTATATTATCCTAACAAACCATGTTAAAAATATTTTTACATGCAAATATTGATTTTAACCAATATTCCACATTTTATTTACAATATCATCCATACTTAATTTTTAACACATCATTAAAATTAACAAAAACCACCGTTTGGCAATAATTTCCAAATTATTGCATTTTATCAAACTAAAACCATATAATGCTCATTTTTACCACAAACTAACATAATAAAGTTCTTAAAACTTTATTTTCAACATTTTATATTTATTTCAACAAATTAATGTTGAATTAAATTCTTTTACCTTTATTTAATTCAATTAATTACCAAATCAACATATTTCTTTTATTCAAGCTTAATTTCCAACCAAACCAACTTAACTCCATTTTATTTTATCCTCCATTATTAAATTATAACCACCGTTATAATTTAATTTCATAGGTAATCACCAAAATCAGGGTTGTTACAGATTCCTCCTTATAAAAATTGTGTCCTCGAAATTTCCTAGAGAAGAGTTGTATTCAACACGATTTATTTGATCTAGCAAAGGAAAATAAATAAGCTTGAGTTAGAGTTCTCACCTTAAACACGAGAGGATAGGAAACCAGGGAAGTTCACTTGATAAATTTTCTAGTTTCCGATGTACAGTTATTGGGATTTGTGGACCATTAAATTTTCACGAGCGGAACATCCTTGTTTCGAATGCGTTTAACCTCCAAAGCAAGTACACGAAAAGGGTTTTGCACAATAGATAAGTTTGGTGAGATCTCAAGCTCTTGCAAAACATAAAAGTCATCAGCAGAACCTAAATCTCGAAGACATTTAAGGAGTTGAGATTCATGAAATACATCGTGAATACCAGAAAACTAAGCGGGAAGTGATTCACGATGAGAAACTGGGCCAATACGTTCAGTAGTTGGGAATGGTCGTATATCAAGGAGCCAACTTCCCTGGATCGACTGAGACACATTACCCCTTTCAATGGAAAAACTCGAAGGAACACAAGATCACCAACAGAGAATTCTAAAGGCTTCCTACGGTTGCCTATAGGATTTTTGTCTGCTCCGTGCCTCTATCATTCTTTGACAAATCAGATCGACCTTTCAGAAGCTTCACTAATAGAGTCGGGACTTAGCACAACTTTACCCCGGACTCCAACCAACAATATGGTGATCGACATGACCTACTGTATAAAGCTACGAAAGGAGCCATACCGATATTAGATTGACAACAATTATGATAAGAAAACGCAACAAGAGGTAGGTGGTCACCCCAAATACCACAAAAATCATACGACTGCATAAATGCAAGTCACTAAATAATTGCACTAAGGCAAGTCAAACACAAAGAATGGATTTTATAATTTCTTTTACTAATCAAATATTCTTAGAGTTTTCAAATCCAATATCTTCATAAACAAATTTCAACACTTGAATGTTTTCAAAGCTTCTTACTTAAATTTTAATTTAATCTCATTACTCTTTATTTAAAATAAATAAAATATGAGCTGTTTCATCCTCTAATTCTACCATAAATATACTACAATTTGTAACATATTTTTCCACAGTAATAATCAATTTCAAAAAAATTTCACTCAAGACTTGAAAAGCGCAATTATTATTAGACCCTTCATCGATGGCTATTTACACATAGCTATCTCCCTCGCCCGTTTACTACTATTATGGACTTTGAGTCTTACATAACTCATTTAGGAGATACAAAAACTACTCTAAACCCATTGAATTTTTTTTAATTAATTTTTCAAAATTTTCTAAGTGCTAAAAATTTCTGGAAAAACGGCGGAGTCTCCTTTGTACGGAGGGCCGTTTACAATATTACAAAAATAATTTATATAATATACATCGACCATTAGGTCAGAAACACAATATATATCAACATTTAACACTTAAAAACTTAATCCGAAAACATACCTTTCTTTTTAGCATTTTTAAAGTGAGTTAGCTTAACCTTATATATGAGAATTTTGCTCAAAATAAAGTCTAACTATCCACTTTCACCTGTTCTTAACTCAAATAAATCATATTAGGTTACATTCATAAAATATGAAGCACTACATTTGACTATTAAAGGAAACAAATCATTATATTCTACTTCAGAGTTGCTGTAAAGAACTCAGGTTTTGACATAGAAAACTTCAAAATATGAGAACACTTATAAAATGAAAGATGTTCTACTAAGTCTATGCTTTCTAGAAATATAAAGATCATCAAAATCGGACAGATGGTTTAAAAGTTATACAAAATTTACTTTCAGCTTAAATCTCAGAAATTTTTATAATAGGACAGAGATGTCTATCCATTTTCAAGCCCATTTTAGACTGAATAACTTCCAAATTGGTAAATATAAGATTTATAGCTTACTGAAAGCACTTTCATTTACAAAAAAATTGAGCTCATTTGGAGTTATAAATCTTAAGTTATCGCTGTTTTAGTACATCACTTTTCCAAATGAAATTTCATCTTTTAAAATCAATTTAAAATTTGAAATTCCCAAACCATTCTAATTCCAAACCACATTTTCTAAACAAGCATTTTATGCTAAATCATTTAATACATGATCCTCTTTTCCGAAAAGCTAAGACATTCAAAATTAACTTTATGTAATCATCTTTTAAAAGAAACAATTCACTAATTGGAAACACTTTCATCACTTTACACAATCAAGTTTTTCAAACAATTAATTTTAAAGACTCATTTTGAATGAGATAACTAATCTCTTTCATTATCTAGAGATAATTATCCATCCAAAATAAATCTTGGAGTTACATATTAATTTTTAAATTGTTCTCACAATTTAAAATGATTGTATTTCATACCTTATTCGTTTATTATACCTTGCACTTCTTATTATAGCATTTTATAATAAATGAACCATTCAAATTCATATTTCCACTTATCACAAAATTAAAATTTCATCTTATTATCAACATAAACTAGCTAAGGTTGATAATTAACTTAAACTTGTTTTCAAAAGAATTTTACAAATTCATACCAACAAATTTTCATAGTCATCATTTATAACTTTGTACTAAAATATCCTTTCAATTGGTATTTTAATTTTCTAACCAATGTATTTCCTTATCTTGAATACATAATTTTATTAATCAATGCATCAAATTATATTTTATTCCAATTAAGATATCTCCTTAATTAGAATTATTTTCTTTACTTACTAAGATTACCATATGATATCATAATTTAGATTCCTATAGGTTATACTTACATAACCAATTAAAAGCATAACCATATTCAATTTCACAAATACCAAATAATATAATGGCATTGCCTCGCCATTTACTTATAGTGAATGACTTTATCAACTGGCTGCAGAGTTGACCAAATGGTCAAAACTGCCTCGTCACTGATCTCAACAATCACTAAGGTTCGATGGCTGCATTTGTCATCTAAAGTAAAAATTAATACTGAATTTCGTATTAATTTATTTTCGAACTTTTATTTATTACAACTCAATTTACTGTGTCTGGCTGTCTTATTATAGTGTTTAGGAAATTCCTATCGATAATGTTGATCAGATGCATCGACCAGAATTCTTAAAGCACTCAATGGACAATTCAACACAAAAATCGTTTTCTATATGATAAACATGCCTCTTATATAATTTTACAAAATATCTTTTATTTGCCTCAATAAACAAAATCCAATTATACATATAAGTATATCTTCTATTATAAAGATTTGCAATTTAAATTGTTGCTTTCACTCATCATCATTTTTTCGAAAGCTCTTTTAATAATCCAATTCTTAAACAATCACTTTTATAATGCATCCATACAATTCTTAAAACATTATATATATATATCCAATTTAACCCTTGGTTTAATTTCACTTATGAATTAAATTTCAATTTCTCAATTTATTCTCTCTAATACTCCTCGCGGTAGCCACACTTTGGTGATACCGCAAATTCTTATTGAGTAGATTTCTAATTCTCTATTGTAACTCCTACTCAATATGAAATTATATATATATATATATTTTACAATTACTATTTTATTAAACATCTATATAACTCTCAACCAAACAAACATTGATTAAAACAACTACTAAAGGTGCTCAGCGAAAACAGTCCCACCATTTCCGTTGCGCAACTCTGATCACTCCAAATCAGGACACACAATTTAAATCTAAGTCTTCTGAGGTCTAATTTCTATAAATATCACTTTTTAGAAAAAGTGACATTTAAAATCTTATAATATTTTCAAAACATAAAATCTACCCCCAAGAACGCGAAAAGATTAAAGGCATGATTAAGGATAACGACGATTGGGGACTATGTTAACACTTGTATTATACTTCGATATACTGTAATACATGCTATATTCTGTGTTTATCATTCCTGATCCGAACTCAGCTCTGATACCAAGCTGTGACGCCCCAACCTGAGATCCACATTAACAAAGAGCATTATGGAGTAATACTGTATGTTAATGCAGAGAAATAGGACTGGTTAGGAGCGATCATCCTTAAGCTTTGTCTTAAACAAGTATTGAATACATCGATTGGGTGCCCTATTTTTTTTCTTTTACCTTTCTCAAGTGGATCGACATACTCAATAAGTTTTTAACACAAAACTACGGTGGCTAACGGATCTATTAGAACAAAATATAACAACAACAAATACTACAAGTCATAGAACAACAACCACACACACATATATATACATATATACAGATACATCACAGTACACAACATAGTGATACAATAGTGGTGGTACATAAACCGTAATATATACATCGAGTCAAGTAGAATATGTACATAACAGGGTTCACAAAATAACTACAAGGCTACACAAAAGACGACTAGCATCCAAAAGAAAGCAAGAAAATCCATAGCGGAAGCAGCATATACACTACAACAAACAGGACCTTTAACAGCGTTTTAAAAATGCTATAAAAGCTATTAACAGTGTTTTTACATACGCTGTATATCGACATGCAGTTATATGCCAGGGATATACAATGACAAGAAATAAACGCTGTTAAATGTCCTTTTTAACAGCGTTTCCCTGGTGTCATGAAATCATTTAACATCGTTTGGTTGGGTGCAGTTAGCGATCATTCTTAGCATTTGTTTCGTGCTAAGATAAGATTTTATAGCATATTTTCAATGCTGTGATATTTATTTACAGCGTTTCCTTGTTGCAATAAATCGTGCTTTATGTTTTTAAATACAATTTAACGGCATTTTTAAAACGCTGTTAAAACTTTCAACGACGTTTTAAAAACGCTATGGAATGTTTTAACAGCGTTTTAAAAACGTTGTGGAATGTTTTAACAGCATTTTAAAAACGCTGTGGAATGTTTTAATTCCATTTCAGTAAACATCCGCCATAATGTATATACCACATTTCAAAATTAGCATATTATATCAATATCACATTTCAAAATCAACATTTTGTATCAATACCACATTTTGGACACATATTTGATAACCAACGTATGAAATTTCATAATCAAAATACACAATATTCTTACACCAAACATAAATAGTTTGACATCAATACTTCAAAAATAAATTATAGAACAAGTAGCAATAGCAAAACAAAAGCAAGTAGTACATACGTTAAAACCAAAAAGTAGTTCTAGCAGAAAAAATAACTTCGATCCATAACTCGTTGCAACCTTTTTTTGCATCACAGTCATCTATCTACCTGTAAACCAAAAGTAATGGAATTATTTCAAATGATAGTGTAATTGATGTGCATAGGTCTACATCACTACATAACAATACAAAGACGGAGGATGAATGCTTTAAATCTCTTTACAACTCGTAAAAAGATCAGAACGAGCCATAAAATAACAGTTGCTGTATTTAAAACTTTAGTATACAAGACGTTAACTTTAATTACCTATTGCCATCGGGATGAAGCTCAAAACTCTTACCGTCATCAACAGTAGCCAATAAAATCCATATGGCGTTATGCCCTGTCAGAAGCAAAAAAATAATAATGTAGCAAGGTGTGTATTTCTTAACATAAGTGATGGCATAAGGCTTCGGTATAATTTTGTTTACCTTGATGCTTACTGGTGTTTTCTTTATTTCGTCGTTTTGATTCACCTCTATGTCTAATTTCTGGCCAGTGCATATGCAAATTCAGATTTCAAAGGTATTATTTTAATTAAAATGATGAAAAACATAGAAGAAATTTATGATTCATGCCACATTAGGAAAATTATAGGGTATAATGCCTATGATATATTATGGCAAAGCAAAATTAAGAACAATATGCAATACTTCTCAAGAAAATTTAATACTACGCACAGATTAAGTTGTCATGATCAGAAAACGTTAAAAATGATCCAAATATTAAATAAGAAAATTCCCAGTCAAGAATATGGTATAAAAAGTATACTAGAAACTATGTAACGAAAATTCCAGTCTTTGTTCTCATTTTGACTATTTCCCTAAATTTCATATAAGTAAACCTAGAGCAGAACCCGGAAGACATAGATAGTCATAACTATGGCTCGTTGCACTAACTCGGTCAATAGTCATTATTGATACCACATGACGATAATCAATAGTTTATGGTGTAGTCAACATATACCTATGAAGCTAAGTATTGCAGTATAGATCCTTAAGAATTTGAAAACCTGCATAAAGAGGGAATATATGTTGTCTCGTTATACAGACCACTGATGTATATTAATTAGTTATGGCATGCAAGTGCATATTACTAGCTAATGAATGTATAGAACTATGAAAAGATTGATATACAAGCTTTGCATGTGGCTACATGTGCTTATGTTTCAAAGTCAAGATGTCAAGTAAACAATAAATCACCTTGGTTCAAGAAATCTTGAAAAGTTCTTCAAATTTGTTGAAAAAGCCGGAACGGATACCCTAGACAAATTCTTTTATGGTGGATGTATACACAAATCTTGTAGCACACCATTTAAGCACCTTATAGGCTTTTCATTATCCACGTTCAAACCAATACCCTAAAATCAAGACACTAAAAATATTAGAAGTAGAATTTTGCTAGCTACAACCGAGTGTGAAGTGACAGTGGTTGAACTCTCATGTAGTTGTCAAAAATTTATTCATGGGACAAACATATCATTAATACATCAAATAAAGAGGTTGGCTGATCCAATTAGGAAGCAAGTACACTCACTCTTAGAGATCCTCGGTCTAGCAAAGCTCTTAAAAGTATTCATATTACAAAATTTAATTCATTTCAAATGCATGCTCTAACTACCAACGAGTATAATCAAAATTATAATTATAATTTCAAATGAAATGCTATGAAGAGATTCACAATAGTGATTTATAAAAGGGCACTGCAGGCTCTTGTAGATTATAATTTCCTAATTTCATTTAAATTTGTGCAATCAAGAAATAATATGGTCCACGAATCACAAGGGTAAAAAGAGACCATTTACCGGCACAAACATCAAATCTTCTATTTCTATATGTTGAAGTGCATAGGATGCCACCAACTTCGAACCCATTTAAATACAAATCACTTCGAACTTCGAACCCATCCACATTCAAGGAAATGGAGAATGCTGCTAAAAGCGAATTTTGGTGTAGTGTAACTTATTGTTATTATTATAAATATTAGTTTATTATTATTATTATAGAAGATTCGGTTATACTTTATATTTTTATAAACTAAACTTGTTAATTTTTATAACACTTAGTTAACTTAGTTAAATTTTTATAATATTTAGTTAATTTTATATACTTATTTAATATTTATAACTTATTCAAACTATGCATTTCTGAAATAGCAATTGATATTATTGTCTTCTCATGGCCTAACAAAATCAAAATGGTGTGTACAATGCTATACTCTTCTAAGATAAAAATACTATGAATTTTCAAGACTTAGAAAAACAATGTGACCTTAAAGATAAAAATTAAAATGTCATTGTCTTAATTTCAATTTCAGGAAATAAAATGTATGCTTTTCTTACAACGATACATTAAGTAGCCAGCTCTCAAGTTATTTTAAGCTTTATAAAATAAACATGTGAAAGAATGAATTTGAAACTTTTCTTTCTCCGTAAAAAACATCATAAGTTTTACATGAAAAAATATCAGAAAATACATCATGACAAATATGATTTTTTTTTCTTTGAGTTTCATGGCTTCATATTACGTATTCCAAAGATGTATGTTTAGGGAGTTAAAGACCGGACTGCAGTGAAATCACATGCTTTTTCTATTGAACTAAATACTGAATAGTATAATTATTTTCTGTGTATATAGTTTTACTAGATAGGATATTTGCACATTCAAGTTAGTTTGTTATATTTTGAGATTTGTGTTCACTCTAGGAAGTATCAATCTTTCTCCTCTTGAATATCAATTACTTACATGGGTTCACGATTGACATATTATGGATTAATACTTCTATTTGTCTATCATTATGACTTGGAAATCAGATATATAAATAAATATGTGTTTGTGATATAGGTTCTAAATACCATTAGGAAGACCAAGCAGATCCCACTCAGAGACTTGCTCTTGACACTCTCCAAGAAAACCGACACTGACTAATTTTTAAATGTTGGGCAATATGGACTCATCTAGTGGACAAGGATGCTGATTAGGCAACCACATCACCTCAGTTACCTTCTCTTAATACCTTTTTGGATAATGGAAAATAGAGAGGAAAAAAGATCTTAGTAAATTAAAGCTATCTTTGTATTCACTATATTACCTTGTAACTTTACCTTAAAAGCATCCTCATCAGTTTTGTCAACATCAACATATATAGGAAGAACGTCATCACGATTGTTTAGTTCAAGAGATTCCAACAAAAATTCAACAGCCTTTCCCTTGTTCCAAGTGATATCGAGTCGGACCTCCAAAACCTATACACGTAAATTTGAAGTTATTCACATACAACACTAGGAACAGTAGAAGAGCATCTGTATATGCATAAAGTATTCGTGAAAAAGATTTGTCAGTTTAGACTATACCTTCCGCCCATACGTCAGTTTCAGTCGAGGGTAGCCTTTAACGACATTTTGAACAATTTCAGCTACAACTGGCCAAAGCTAGACATTACAAAAGGAAAATGCAAATATTAACAATAATTCTACAAAACTAAGAAGCTATCATGGTTGTTAAATCAAATGATAAGTAGATTTTACATCTTCATCTACTGGGTTGTAATGCACAGAGACACAGAACTTATTGTTCTCTACTTTGGCACCTTTGATATCATTAGTGGTTTCGACAAGGGATCTAAAAACCTTATGCATTATTAAAGAAAGACTGCCTCAATACCTTGGTAAAAGAAATGAATCATAGTAAATGAGACGTTCGTTTTATTTATTTATTTTTACCTCATCGATCATGGGTAAAAACTCACTTGCAGACTGGAAGAGAATTACTTCCATACCCTGTAAGTGTAAAATGCGAGCGATATAACATCTTTAATTGGGTGATAAATATATCACATCCACAAAATATTTTAAGCAGATTTTTTTGGGGTTACCTGCTTGTCGGTAGTCCTAATGGAATTTGAATGATCAGAAGAAAACCCGCACCTTTGTACAGGGTCCATTATGTCCATTCCATGACTACTAGCATAATAAAGCTGTAATTGTTCCAGTAAATAAAAGAAAATAATAATATTAAATTTCAATAATTCAGGTATGAACTTTCACTCAAGTATACATTTAGACTAGAAAACAAATTTGTAACCATCCCTCATTTCAAGCTGAGAATAGAATATAAAAATTATATTTTTCCTGGTCAATATGGTAAAGCATCAAAATGTGTGTATCATGTGTTCTATGTTAGTGTACATGATAGCAAAACAATTACTGTCCAACCAACAAATCTAGCATGCACCACAGCAGCTACAAGGTAGCTGTCTGAAGCTAGGACAACCTTGTCTTTATCTTGATCCTCATACTAAAGCATTACACAAATAAATATCAATAAAGAAACACAACATCATTTTTTAAATTAAAGAAAATATCATGTGTCTATATTTAACATACCAGGATTTGTGGGAGATGATTTCTATCAATGTCACTGCCCACTCGTTGAAGAATGCAAGTGATGAGTTCTGTCATAGAGCGTGTATCTATCATGGTAACACAAAATATAATAAATAAAAATTCATAAAAGAACATAATGCCAAAGTAGTTAGCTAAGCACAGCCACTCAAAAAGATTTGGAACAGGGTGGGAAAAAAGATCATTAAATCATGTTTACTAATATTGTCATTGATATTCCTAATGTATTATGTATGTCGTTGTCATCCCTGCATTTTTCACAAATCATTAGATAAATGTATTAAGTTGTTTACATATAAGAAATGGTGTTAGTGGTTCATTTGTTTAGTTAAACAAAAGAAAACATTCGCTTATATCAACAGTAGCTATGTCAAAGCACATCGATGATTAATTTATGTTTGTTGATTATTAAGGACACTGTTGGAACTATAACAACACATATCAAAACTTTAGAGTAGAATAACTTATTTCTCTCTACTCCGGAAACCACGGAGATGAAATTACATCTTCATTTATCACCAACATCAATTTGTATATGTTAATATAAATCAGATTTTAATATGTTATGCATTACAAGGTTTCAAATCTCAGATAACAGTTCTAATAACAACTCCATTCATCACAATTTTAGCAGAAACCTAATTAGTAAAACCAAATAAGGACAAAAATGATAAATCATGTTGAATTGCATAAAAAAGGACCTGAAAATCGAGTAGTTCTTCACGGAGGAAAATAAATCACTGAACGATTGCTTCCAGCACAGAGAAGGAGGCTGAATGTTTGCTTCAGGAGGCCGAACAATTGCTCAAAGGGAAGTCCTGATTGAGCGAAGAAAGGAG
The DNA here is from genome assembly GCA_030737815.1 of Allium fistulosum. Lineage (NCBI taxonomy): Eukaryota > Viridiplantae > Streptophyta > Magnoliopsida > Asparagales > Amaryllidaceae > Allium > Allium fistulosum. The sequence goes on from CM060903.1 coordinate 910,311,931, forward strand.
TCCAACACGGAGGATGAGGTCAAACGATTGCTTTTTAGGAGGTTGGTACCGATGAGAATCTTTCTAGGTTTTCATTACCGTTTTGATTTTGGAAATGAGAGAAAGAAGAGATAACGGTAGAAAAGATTTGGCCGCGAAAATGAAAGTAAAGCCCACCATCTATTTCATTAAAGTTCGCTTTATCATTTTTCTTAGCATAACATACAGCGTTTGAACGTATTTTCTTTTCTTTTGAATCGATCAGGACTGCATTTGTGATGAAAACGCTGAGAATCATTCCAGTCAAAAGTTAATTTTGTTGTAGTGATAGCAGTAATCTACAACAGGTGACTAACCTGAAATAACTCGGTCTGACCCGAGTATATAAAATACATGGGTCAGTCTAGCCTAAATAAACCGATTAGTATATGATAGATGAAGTATAGGGATAAATGATAATATTTCTTCTCAAAAGAGAAGAAGCAACACTAAACATACATATCAACTACCAAAATATCATATGAGAGTTTCTCGAAAGAGGCAAGTTCAACTACAACATCAATTAGTCACAAATATTTGCCTCATATCATCGGCATTAACAACAACCAATATAATGGCATCCATCAATACCATAACTCCTAAATAGGAAATCAATAATCTCAAATAAACGCCAAAGGATGGCAACCACAAATAACTCCTAAATAAAAAATCATAAATCTCAAAAATTCGCCAAAGGATGGCAACCATATATCACAATATGTAGAACTCGGTTAAGAGTTCAAAACTCCAAAATGTAATCACCATATAATAAATCCTCAAATGGCTCAATGGCCGAATAATCTCAAAATGGCGAAAACATTCGAAAATCATAAATAAATCAAGAAATATCACGAAAGATGGATCCATATCACAAAAGATGCACGTGCTCAACAAAATGGCCGAAGCCCGCCAAGTACTGTATGACGAATATGGCGCCTAACATGACCCGAAGGTCAAATATCTCAAAGGACAAACATCCCGAAGGACAAACATCCCAAAGGACAAACAGCTAAAAAGCCCAAATGACCCGAAGGTCCAGTACTGGCAAATAACCCGAAGGTCCATGAAATGTGTATAGCTTCAAACGAACAAGTCCAGAATTAACCAGAAAAGTAAACGCATGTGTCGCATACCACATGTTTTACTAAATCGTTTAAATCACTTCCTTGTTCTCTCGAAGAGTGCAAAAATATGTATTTTATACAGAAAATACTTTGCTTCGAGAAAACTAGTTTTAAAAATAATTATTCTGAAATCGTTTGGAAATTATGGCTTTGAAATTCTCTTTATTATAGAGAATATATATTTTTAATAGCTTCAAAAATATTATAAATGTTGTAAAATATTTATTTCGAAAGCTATTTTATTATAAAAATCATTCCAAAATCGGTTTAGAAAACACATGCACGAAAACAGCAAAAATCACAGAAAACGCCATAAAATCAGCATATGAAATCTACTGAAAAACACATCAATCTAGAGTACGGATCAACAATGATGTTGGCTTACCTATTGATAGGTTCAAGGCCTTCAAAACACTTCAAAACAATGTAATAATTGATCACACAAGTCACTGGAATAAGCAAACTAATCAAAACAGTGCACGAGAACTCACAGAAATCGACCAAGACAAGTTAAAAAGGCATGGATTGACCCTTTGATGGCTTAGGTCGACCCTAGGAAGGCATAGGTAGACCTATATAAGGGTTAGGTCGAACCTAGGAAGCATAGGTCGACCCTCAGCGTTCCTGGGTCGACCTAAAGGTCGGGAAGGCTACAGGCTTTTTTCCTGTTTCATTTCCAACTTTGAGCACTGATTTCAGGCACTTCCAGGATGAACCAGACTATGAAATTTGACATGCACATACTACTAAACATGGTCTACGATCCGAAAAATATTTCATTCAATTTCGGTATGAAACTAAAGAGATATGGGTTCACAAAGTTGAACCCAGACAAGAATTTCACTGTAAACTACATATTTCAATCTATAGTTTACAGTAAATCAAAATAACAATGTAAACTGAAACTAGATTTTTACAGGCAGCTTCTTTTGCTAGAAATGTGAGTTACTTGTAATGACCCGCCATTCATTCCACAGAATGACACACCATTAATAAGAAAGAAAGGGATAGAAAAGAGAAAAGATAGAGAAGAAAGAAGAAACAACATCAGAATCTCAACAACGGAATGAATAAATTATATTATATCACATAAGATATTACATAATATCATATACAATAGCTATAAGAGTTACACAGCTTATACAACACATACTAGACAGTTATAACACCTGTCTAGTTATTACAACTCAAATACAACTCAGAGAAACCAATACAGCAGAACACTATATATATATCTACAACGCTGAAGCCTCCTGCTCCATTGCTCCTCCAGAATTCATCAAAGCAAACCTGAATCCCTTGGCTACTCATAAAAATTTGAGTACCCAAGAGTTTAGGAAAAACAGAAATAAACTCCGGGTCAGACATGGGTCTGGTGTGAGTAAACAGTTAAAGTTGCTTAACTTAAAAACCTTTGAAAACAAAAGTATCACGTAAGACTTCCCACACATAAACATGGGTAAGTTTTTACCTTACGCTAACCAAAACATTTGATAGGAAATCCGGTGATATTAAAATAGGGTCTAGGGTTTTCAAATAAATATTCACATAGCCGAAATTATTACATTCATTAAATTCCAGCATACATAGGTATACAATCAAGTCCATTATCACTTATTGGAAGTTGGATTTCCATACAATGGCAGGGCTACTGGGGTACCGCCCATCACAATACGTGGCCTAGATCACCGTACCGAGGATCACTCCCGATCCCCTACAACACAAAGCCGGAACCATCCCTTACTGGACAGTCCCGAACAAGACAACCCCGCAGTTGTTTCGAACCAACTACCCACACAGCCGAATAAAAAGGGACTTCTAGACGGGGAAAATCTCATCCTACTTGGGTGCTACCCACTTAGCCTTGCTGCACCTCCCCTGTTTTAGCCATTCCCGGTTGCTGAGGCTTAAGGCTACGATTACCTTTAATAGAACACATCTATCTTGGAATGCTCATCGTCCACCTGATGATGTTCTGAAAGTATTCAATCCATACAAGTCCGTTTCGGGTTCAAACAAAACCGAAGGCATTATCTCGTTACACTCATTTTGGAATCACCCTCAGAGTTAACGACAATAACCCTTGCACTTTAAATCTTCATGTCTATTCAAAGCACTATCTCTGTTAACTCGTTTTGGAATCACCCTCAGAGTTAACGACCATAGCCTTTCTCTAAATCTTCACTTGAGATGGTCACGACCTATCGTTTAACTTGGATCGATGTGGTTTTCGGATAATCAAATTTGATTCCCGATCCCGGTCTCATCGAAATCCAAACGTATCTTAAAAGCCAAGTTGTTTTAAGATTTAAACAATTCAATTCATTCAATACTTGAATTCACACAGCATTAACATAGATAAATATCACACATTTATCACAGATATATCCAATATCACATCACAGAATATCATAGCATATCATCCAATAGATATCAACCAAATCAGACATTCTACTCAAACAATCATCCATAAGCAACCATTATTAATCCATATTATAATCAATTAAATCAACTTAAATTAAATTAATTACTTAATAATTAATTCCTAACCTTGCTTAATCAACCATTAATTAATTTCAACCTTTTAATTAATTAATCATTCCTTTAAATATAAATCACTCTTGATTAATTATTCATCAATTACATAAAGTAATCATCCTTTAATTAATTTCACAAATTTATTATCCTTAATCATTTATAGTAATTAACCTTTAATTACTCTCATTAATTACATTAATTAATGATCCTTAATTAATTTCTTTCATTAATAAATTAACTATAATTAATTACATTATTCCTTAATTACATTAATTAATCATGCTTTAATTAATTGCTTTCATTAATCAATCTAAATAATCATTAACAGTAATTAACTATTCTTAATTACTTCTTAATTACTCTAATTTCTTTTTTAAATCTTTTTGATTAATTACACCAATTAATTAATCCTAAATTACTTTTACCAAGTAATTATTCTTTTAAATTAATTCCCATTAATTAGTTTCCCTTATATCAATTTACATCCAGTAATTCATTTATCAATTACTTACACTAAGTAATTACACTTAACAAATCTTATTAAGTAATTATACTTAATCAATTACCATGTGACTATCTTTAATTAGTTAACAAATTAATTTACTTAAATTAATCACATTCATTTCATAAATCATAACTGAGTAATTCATCCCTTAATTACCCTTTAAACAAATTAATTAATCCTTAATTACAGATTAATTATTCTTTAACTATAAATTAATAAACCTTAATTATTAATCAATATCCTTTAATACAAAGTAATCAATCCCTAATTACTTTTATAATTAATTAATTAACCTTAATTAACTAATTAATTACCTCTTAATTGTTAATTAATAAAACTTAATTATTAATTAACAACCTTAATTACAAATTAATTAATCCATAATCACCTATTAATCAATTCTTAATTACCATTTGATTAATCTTTAATTATCCTTTGATTAATCCATTAATAAATCTTTAATTATAGATTAATCATCCTTTAAGTATTAATTAATAAAACCTAATTATTAATTAATAAAACTTTATTAAGTACTTCTTAATTACCATTTGATTAATCACTTAAAACCCTTAACTATTAATTAATAAATCCTTAATCATTAACTAATTTAATCAATTAACCACTCCTTAATTATCTCATTAATTATCAAAATTTAATTAAGTTTTTAAGATAAAAACATTTCCTTTATTAATTACCTAATTACATTTCAAATTAAGTTTGAAAATAACTTAAGAATTTAACTTAATACATTTAAGTTAAACAAATCATACATCTTAATTTATTCAAAACATTCATTATAAAGAAATGAATTTTCAAGAAGTTGATTTAACTTGATTATTTAAAATTTAAAAACTTGCTCTTTATTTAAATTTAAAAAAACTGGTTTAAACATTAACTTTGGGTCTAACCCATATGTACTTAAATCAAAACCAAGTACATATTCATCTTTTCTTTTTATAAAAGAGTTTGGTTTAAAATTTAAAACTGTTTAAAAAAAACTTAACAGTTTCACTCAAATCTCGCGTACGACCCTAGAGACAACTCGAGCCAAAACTCTTCTACCCCGAGACCCTCTTCTAGAAAACCAATGGACCCAAACCCAGACATCACTGACACAACTGTGCACCCTGCACCACCCACGATGAACTTTCGACCACCGCCAAAACTTCCTACACATCGACGATCACTCCAGCAACCCATCACGATCGTCAAAACACCACCACAAGCCATGATCCCAAATCGAACTATCCAGTTGAAACTGGAACTCAAACCACTGCCAGAAAAAGCCTTGCCCAAACGATTCTGACCACCAGAGATTGAACCACCTCGTCCACGCCTTGCCGAACTCCTACGCAACCAATCCTCACAACCTCGAGACACTCGATCCATCAGAGATATAGAAATGATACCCAAACAGACCTTCAACCAAACTAGGTTTCAGAACAAAGTCGAATAACCCTCAACGCCATGGTGGATTAACCACCTTCCGGACAATTTTGCCCACACACCTGATCATTCATCTAGCTCCAGGAAGAACTACGACCACCAGATGAACTCCAGTCACCAAAAAATCCCAAAACTCCAAACTCTGGTCATCTAAGAACTGCACCCTCATTACAATTCTAAAAATTGTATTTTTTGTTTTAAAAATCTTAATTTCCATAGATGATTCAAGACATAAACTTGAATCAGTAAAATACAACGTTTGGTTTTACATGTTTTAAGATTTCTACTGTTATTTCCCAAATACAAGCATATTTCATCACTTACATACTTGTTTATATTTTAGTACCTAGATTATACTAAAACTAATCTATTTTGTTTTTAATCCAAGTGCTAACATTGATTAAATAAAAAGATATGAATTTTTGATTGATGGGTAAACACTGAAACCTGGAAACAGAGATATATCAACATGCACAGTTCAAATCAGATGCATACACACAACATTTATACTTATATATATATATATACATATGCAAAGCACTTTCAACACAGAAATTCACATGCAACATCTTTCATTTACTTAAGCTTTTATGTAAATGTTTACTCACAGATATGATGAGTAGAGAAGCTAAAGCAGTTTTTTAACAGAGCTTGAAAAACTGGAAACTTTGAAACTGAATTTGCTTTCATTTCTTTAAAACTGAAAAGCTTTGAAAAATTTGAAAACCATGGCCTCTGGAAACTTGTAAGCTTTGATTTTCTTGAGATTTACTTGCATGCACTCTTGAAAGTGATTACTGGCTTGAAGAATAAATGGTTACAGGTTTGATTGTTTACAGAGCTTGATGTTTTGATGGATGTTTTTTTCAGGTTTGCATTTGAAAATCTTACAGGCTTTGTATAAAAATGGTTAAAGGGAAAAACATTTCAGATTGGTTTGAACTTGGTTTCAGGTTGTTGATTTTTGGTTTGGAAATGAATTTCTGTTTTGGTTTGTGGAGATGATTTTAGGTTTGAGACAAATGATTTCTGGTTTTGGTTTTTGTCTTTGAAAATGTGAGAATTAAACATAGAAAATGGAAAAGAGGGAGGATATAGATTTATATAGATTTGTTTTAAAATTAAAGAAAAATAAAAATTGAATTATGACACTTGTCATTAAAATCTCAATTATCTTACACATGTATGTAAGATGCGTATAAAATTAACACTTGTAATTATTTATTTTTATTTTTAAATGATTTAAAAGCTTTTGAATTAAATTTCCTAATTAATAAATATATTTTAAATGCCTTTCTAATTTATATAAATAAATCTTTTTAAAAGAAATAAAATGTAAACCAATTTATAATTTAAATAAAATCATATATAATATACATTTAATCCATTTTTAAATGCTAATATAACTTTTGTATTTATTTATTATTAAATAAATACTTTCTAAATTTATATAAATAATCTCTTTAAGGAAAACAAAATAAAACAAAATCTTATTTAAATAAAAACTTATTCATACATTTCATATCAAAGTATATTAAAATAATTATCTTTAAAGATTCAAATTTAAATCCAGATTCAAATTCAAATTTTACTTTTAAAAAATCCAGTTTAAAAATCAACTCAAACATTTATATTTTTAAATAAACACATTATTAAGTATGAAATTGATTACTCCATTTAAAAACAACTTAATATATATATATATATATATTTAAACAATACTTATTAAATTTGAAAATGATAAGTCTATTTAAAATCAAATTTATAACACAATTTAAATAATTATTCTTATTAAAAATCAATCTATAACCATAATTAAAACATCACATTATTATTATTTGGTTATTTATATATGAAAATAACAATTTTATCCATTTTAAATAATTTAAATTAAGAGATTATCACATTTTAAATTCCTTGAAATTCCTGGGATATCACATTACTACTCACCTTAATAAGATTTTAACGATTTTAGACAACAAGCAGTAGACTTTTGGCCTTGAAAAAGCTTCAGATACCTGTAGAAAGAAGAAAGGAAACATGCAAACAAAGAATTGAAGTTACAAACGTAGATTTTCTCAAAATCAGAAAATGGATGAAATAATTTATGGTTTTGATATTGATTACCTGTTAGGAATTTGATTTACTAAACTTACTTGAATTTTCCTTTTGATTTTGGAGAGTTTGCTTTTTTTTTCCTTTTTTTTAAAAGAAAACCATTGTTGGAGTTCTGGAGAGAAGTATGAGGAAGGAGGAGAATGAGATGTACTTACAGACTTTTCTCACCTCTTACCCTTTCCCAGAAATTTCATTTGGGTTTGGGTTTGAACCCAAAACCACCCAATAAGGCTATGTTAAACACTTAGACAAATTTAGGCTATGTTTCATTTTTTTTCATATTTTACCATATATTTACACTAATCACACTATTTAACCAAATAATTATCATAACTTCATGTTTCATGTTTAATAAATTGTTAAACAACATATAAAAGTTATTTTAGCTATTAAAAACTAATTTCCATTGTTAAAATTTCATTTTTACTTAAATGCTTTAATTTCCCTTTTTTATTTTCACAAATCAATATTTTTAACAACAAAATTACATAAAATTATTTCTCTTGTTTATATTATCCTAACAAACCATGTTAAAAATATTTTTACATCAAAATATTGATTTTGACCAATATTCGAAATTTTATTTACAATATTATCCATAGTTAATTTTTAACACATCATTAAAATTAACAAAAACCACTGTTTGGCAATAATTTCCAAAATTATTGCATTTTTTCAAATTAAAACCATATAATGCTCATTTGTACCCTAAACTAACATAATAAAGTTCTTAAAGCTTTATTTTCAACATTTTATATTTATTTCAACAAACTAATGTTGAATTAAATTCTTTTACCTTTATTTAATTCAATTAATCACTAAATCAACATATTTCTTTTATTCAAGCTTAATTTCCAACCAAACCAACTTAACTCCATTTTATTTTATTCCTCCATTATTAAATTATAACCACCGTTATAATTTAATTTCATAGGTTATCACCAAAACCAGGGTTGTTACAGAGAGGGTGCACCATATTTACGTATGAATTTATTTTTAAATCATTAATGGGTTTTAAGTTTAGTGTGCTGCTAAAAGCACTCAATTTTGTATTTCCTAACGCCATGATGTGGTATTAGGAAGTGTAAAACTGGGTGCCTATAGTTCACATGGTTGTGTGGTGCTAAAAAGCACCCCATTTTGCATTTTCTGATACAACATCATGGTGTTAGGAAGCAAGAATTTGGGTGCTTTTAGCAATACACTAAGGTTATAACATATATTGTTTATATGACTTATAATTTTAATTAGCCTTGTGTATATAAATGTATTTATTTTATTAATAAACTTTTAATTAATAATCAATCAAACCTTTTAATTGATTTGATATATTAAAATTTTCAAAAATATTTAATTTCTTTTATAATTCAAAAAATTTGAATTAATATATTATTATAATTTTTCTAATTATTTAAGTTAATCTAAATTTTTTGATTAATATTATTTATAACCTTTATAAATATTTAATTAAGAACTTATAAAAAAATTTTAAATTCAAATTATTAGTTTCGAATCCAAAATTTATTCAAATTCAAAATCATTTATTTTGAGAACTAAAGCCTTTTTCAAAATTTGAATTTTAAATTTTAAATCTTTTTCAAAAATATTTATTTTATTTTCAAATCTACATATCTAAACTAAGTACAAGGCCCAAAACATACTTACACCTTACATGTAGGGGACACCTCTGTACCCAAATCATGTAACGAGCCAGGACGAGCTAGATGATTGGATGTTTTCTATTTTATTTTTGTTAAACATCTTTTCTAGACACCCATATCTTGTGATCATTTCTTTAAGTGGGCCTTAATGTTGGCTAGTTATTTACATTAACAGGATGTGGGCTCTACTACCATCCTTAGATTGAATGCATTGGACAACAGATAATTTGTGCCAAATTTCAGAAAATTTCTACGATGTGATTTAATGCACTAATTTGTTAAGATTAACATAACTAATGTAAGCTTTCAAATAACTTTAAATACACTAAATGTGATTAATGCACTAATATTAGCATTAACACACCATAAGTCTAATATTTTAAACTGATTGGATTTTTCTTTCAATTTTGGCCCAAATTATCTGTTGCTCAATGCAGTCGATCCAATAAACAAATGTACCAATATCCCGATCTTAAAAAATATTGATTAGGAAAATTTAAGGATAAGTATTTCTTAACACGATTTAATACTCATGATTACATATACATTCATAACAAAAAAGGATTAGAGATTTTTTCTAAGGATTTTTTTGCTTGTATATATTCTATGTATTTGAAATATTATTTAGATCATAATATAACAACACGTACAATATAAAACAAGACCGAAAGCACAATTATTTTGAACGACATTCATTTACAAAACTTAAGTTACATAACAAATTGCATAATTTCACATAGGACGCACACTTCTATGATAGGTGACATAGTAATGATGAAGTGACATAACGTGCATAATATATCCTTACTTAAAGGCATTGCTTTAAAAATAATTAGAAGTAGGACTTCACCTAGAAAATATATAAGCAACCAAAATCGTATTTATTCCCGTACTTTAGCAATTTCCTCATGCTTTAATATTTGAATTGTTCAAATGTACCTGAAGGTTGAGTTTAGACCTAGGAGTCACACAATTCAGATTCTTAGTATTTGGCCAAAATTTATTCAATGAAACAATTCATAATTCTTATATGTTACTATGGAGATATTGCACATAATGTTATATATGTGTATAATTATTTACTTATTATTTTGGCTTGAATTTAATTAATAAAGTGTATATGATAGTTATAAACATTTATTTGTTTAAATAAGCTTTTAAGTAACTAAATAAATAGTATGTGTTTATACTCAATAAAGGATAAAAGAATTTAATATGTAGGTGCCAACCTTATATTAGGCAATTTAGTGGAAAATAACTCAAGTTTTGAACTTGAATTTTATAGTAGACGAAGCTGTGGATTTTTCGCCGATGTCATTAGCTCCATATTACTACTAAAATAAGACCCAAGGTTTCTTCATTCCAAACACCAATTTCAATCTACCTTTCTCGAATGAAAATTATTTTGTCCAAAATATTCTTAAAAATTATTTTCGAAGTTGGAAATGAGCTTTCCTAAAGGTGGTACTAATAATCCAGCAAGTGCAACCATGCATCATCATCCACAGATAATAACTCTACTTCATATTTTTATACATATATCATCATTTATATATATAGATATAAAAAGTTAAAAACCCTAAAACTTTATAATATAAACTTCCAGTAAATATATATTACCCTTGTATTATATATATTAAAACTATAAAATATATGTACACAAAATATATGGAAAATTTTAGTTTTAATTATACACATTTTTGAATTTATATACGTATCAAATTAAATTTATAATGTTCAAATATTTATACATACACACAAATTTACATCAATATATTTATATCTTTAATTCACAAATATATACATAAAATCTACAATTATATATATATATATATATGTTTTGAATTTATTATAATATTATATTTAGTTATTATTGAAATAAATTATTCTTAATATAATTATTATTACATTAATATTAATACATATAAATATAACTATATACAACATTCAATTGAAAAATTCTAAGATGAAAATTTTATGTTTAAATTTAGAATTTAAAATGCGTTGACTAAATTAAACTATGATTATTAACTTAAAACAAATCCTAATTTTTTTGGATCTAGTTTAGAATTAGTTAAATTAACAAAAATATTGGTATATATACCTCACCCAAATTATAACTATCATTTTATATATAAGATTTTTTGGCACGTGCATTCCAGATGCATACAAAAATATTTTTGTATACCGATCCAGAATTATTAAATTTTAGTTTTATATTATGATAAGCATTAATTAAGATATATAAAGAAAAAATAATTCGAAATTTTTACTAAGTTAAGATATGAACTTATGATTTTTATGCGTACTAATTTTTCCATTTAAAAATAACTACTAATTTTTGTCCTCCGTGGGATTCGAACTCGTTATCTCTCTTTTGCATGTAAGGTTATCTCTGGAAATTCATGATCGGATCAAAAGTCATGTTTCTGCTCTAGTTATTAAAGGTGCTATTATTTGTACAAACCCAAACAAGTCCTCTCACCCAACCCTCCTCTCACCCATTCAAACACTTAGCTCACCCATTTACACCGCTATTTTATTTCATCCAAATCTTCAAACCCTCTTCTTCAAAATCATTCCTCTTTCTTCTCATAAAACTTAATATCAAATTTCATCCAAATTCTTTGTAAGTAGTTGTTTATTTGTTGAAATAATCATCATTCGAGTTCCAACATACAATTTTTTTTGAAAAGGAAGACTCATCAAATTTCTATGTACTTAAAATAATCCTAATCACCGTGTAAAAAAATTCAATCTACATCTAGTTTTTTATGTTATTAGTGGGTTGAAGAGGAAACTATTTGCTGATGAAAGAAAATGTTGAAGTAGAAGTATTATGTTTACTGCTTCATTTAGATTAGTTTGGAAAAAGAAGGGAAATATTATCGGTTTTCCAAAAACTATCCAAGGTAGGTATTTGTAGTAAATTTGATGAGCTAAATTTATAAACATTTTTATGTAGGTGTGTGTATACAGCACCACCCATTATTAATATGGAAATATATTGTTTATTATTACTTAACGTTAGAATAATAATAATTAATTAATAATATTAATACGTATATAACATAATGTTGTATATATAAATATTATATTATATATATGTGTGTGTGTATTATGCATATATATATGATGCCAAATATATAGGTATATAGTGTACGTCATTAACATACGTTTACATGTTATAAATCCTAATAACCATGCATTTACATTACATACATCACTATGACATTATTTTATATCTTATATGTATATCCCATTTTATATTATAGAGTAGATTTTTTAAACAAATTTATATGCTTTATTGATATACTAATATGATGTGCACCTATAACATCCCTCATTCAACCCAAAGATAAAACACCAATGTGGGGGAGTTACTTTGGAATTATCTTTCTACGATAGAGATGAGATCAATTATATTATACAGCCTTAAGTAAACAGAGTAGAAATAACAAAAATGAAGCATAACATTACAAAATTTAGTTTAACAATTCTACATCCCAATGTCATGCCCACACGGGGTCAAAAAAATAGTACAACATAGCTATTAATGTCATGCACCACATATGAAGATGAGGTCACGAACACTTTATGCAACAGAATTAAAACAACAAAAATTACACCCAACATCCCGCTTCGTCTTCGGCCGCCTTATTTTCCATCCCTAAAGCAACCTATTTAAGCCAATAAACTCAGCTTACTTGAATGAGTACCCACATGAGTTTATAGGGAAAACAAGAATAAAAACACGGATCAGACATAATATCTGGTACGACTAACATATTACCCTAAACAAGGAAATAGTAATACCGCTCAACTAATACGTGAGGCGAATTTCCCCCTACCATACAAAAGCAATGAATTATTTTATTCACAAGCAAGCCTAAGTTGTTGGTTTTTTGACTAAGCAATACGATGACGCTATAGTTTAAAGCAACCTTTTGATTCGTTTCATATAAATATTAAACTATTTTGATATAACCGAAATATCCTATCCTTGACTACCCCTAAGGCCATAAATACTTTTGTGGAAGACATATTTAATTAAAGTCCTACTATTTGGCTACCACTAAGGCCTTATGCCTTTCATGAACAAAGTGTTAAAACTTAACCTTCTACTGCCACTTATGCCTTATGCCCTTGTGCTATACTAAAATTTAGGTTAAGCTTTTGGCTGCCATTAAGGTTTATGCCTCGTCGTTCTCGGTTACTACTCAAGGCCTTACACGCACACTTTCGTACTTTGGTTGCTACCCTAGGCCTTACACCTACTTTAGCTATGGTCTCTAGACTGCCATTCATAGCCTAATGTCTTCCACCGTTCCCTTGGTTGCCGCTCTAGGCCTTACACCAGTTGCTTTCATAATTCAGACGGTTGCCTCTTCAAGCCTTACACCTATGCTTTCGGTTTTGGTTGCCATACTAGGCATTAACCTTCTCTTTTGATTTTGGTTTCCAAATTAGGCCTTACACTTTCACTTTCGATTTAACTTGCCACACTAGGCCTTACACTTTCACTTTCAGTTCCTCAACTTAGGCCTTATGTCATCTACCGAACTTTCAACTTGGTTGTTTACTATTAGGTTTTTCACTTAAATGGTTACTAGTTAATATTACAACCCACTTCCTTTTGGTTATTAATATTACTTATTGAATTATCGTTAATGTCTCGGGTCCTAGTCTGGTCATCTCAAGCCTTAATGTACATTATTGGCTCCGGCAGTCGCTAGTTCTTTTTTATATCCTCTAGCAAGAGTTACACTACTATTGGAAATCACTACCCTCCCGTTATCATTTAGTTTCAGTGACTTATGAGATTAATCTTTAATTTATCTAAAATTACCTCTTCTACCCATAATTCCTACTTAACCTTCGACCGACATTGGTCCTTGGTCAAGACCTCGGTATACCAACTTAGCCTCAAACTTTGCTTCTCCTAACATTTCTACTTAAGCCTTTATACTAAAGATTTTGGTTTATGTATGTTTTGGTTTGGCTCTACCTCCTTTAGCACTACCCTTCTGTATACGTTGGAAACCGTTCATTAACATCTACCTCTAAACTTCAACGTAATGACTTTCGATTTGTTTGACCTAGTTCTTTCTAACCGTTATTTAGACTTTGCTAACATATTTAGCATAAAAAGTGGATCTGGTTTATTAGTCCAAGGTAAAATAATTCTTTCGATAATAGTTATTTTGCCTTCTGGCTTCCTGTTATAGCCCTTCGGTTATGCTTATTTTCTTTCAAAAATCACACAACTTGTCTCTAATGATATGTAGTAAATAATCAGGATCTATTCAATTATGTTTTCTCAATCTTCCTAGTTTCTACCAATTTTCCATAATACAAGTCCTTCTATAATTCATAATAATTTATTTTCCTAGGGAAATATTATATGAATCAAAATCCGCTTCTAATAATTTATTTCCATCATCGTGTTAATTACTCAACACTTAAAGATTACAAGAAGTACGAAAATCATTCAACAAAAACTTGGCCATGAGAAATTCAAAGAAGAAAGAAGGATTGGGGAATATATTAGTCACCTTGATTTCCTAGTTGATCAAGTCTCTTATTCCCTTAGCTTTAAATCTTCTACTTCTTCTCTTGTTTAGGCCGCAAGCATCATTAAATAACTCTAGTAATTGTTTTAGTTTTGAATATAGAATGAAATGAATACTTACTCCTTTTCATTATTTCTATTTTCTTTGTTCTTTTAATTAATTACTTCATTATTGTAACGACCCGTATTTTTACGGATCGAAAAGTTCGTTCAAATCTGGAATTTTCAACATTTTAGGTTGTTTCAGATTTTGGGAAGAATTTTGGTTAAGTCCTAAGTCGTAGCCGACTTATGAGTTCTGGGCGAGTTAGTGATGAGTCTGGGCGAGTTAAGGACTTAAGGGGTGAGTCGGCGACGACCTAAGGAGATAAGTCGTAGCTGGGCTAAGTTAGTAGGTCGAAGTTAACTCGGCAAGTATTAGTCGTAGGTTGTAAGTCGTTGCCGAGTTAAGGGATAGACAACCTAAGGAAGTGACCGACTTAAGTTATTGTAGACGACTTAAGGTTTTGAGTTAAGTGTTAAGTCGGCTGACGAGTTAAGGTAGTGGTCGACTTAAGACCTGGACGACTTAGGAGTTGAGTCTTATCCTGATAGATCGGCAAGGCTGCTGTGTTAAGTCGTGACCGAGTTAGATGTTAGACAAGTGAGTGGTGATTATCTCTCACACGGATCCAAAGGAGTATATCGGATTGTTGGCTCGATTTGGTGTTAAAATAGTGATTTCCATGCATTTTCTTCATCCTATGTGTAGATCCATATAGATCCATTGTTCATGATGATGTTACATCCATTTTATCATATGTTAACCTATGCAAGTTCATTCATCAAGTTTGTAGAGATATAATCCATGTTTTCATGCTTATTGGACTTTCAACTCTTTAATTACGAAAATGCCATTATTGTTATAATTGTCTACTTAGATCATAGATTTGATGATTGATTTGATTGATTGTTATGAACTAGATGATTGATGACTAGATTTAGATCGAAGGTGATTCAAAAGCTAAGGGAAAGGCTCTTGAATTGGGAAAGCTGCTCGTGGCATATGTAGCGGGATGATGAAGCTCTTATGCATAGATTTGATGATGTGATGATGAGATGAGGCTTTGCGAGGATGTAATGAATTGAGGCAATCATGTGATGAAGACTTGGTCTAATCCAGACGGGATCATTCCAAGCATGTTGATAACTCGGTGATATGATTCGAGTTGAGGATAATGAATGGATATGAGAATAGTCGTCGAGGAGGATGACTAGGAGGCTTGGATAGCATCGTTGTTGAAGGTTCTAGCATGCTCTAAGCAAGAGTACGTTTGGGCAGATTCGATAGTCCCAACGGCCAACTGTTGATGGTCGAGTACTCTGGGCAGATTCGATAGTCCTAGGCACGGGCTGCGACGACGTGCGGGAGTTATGTCTAGAACCGGGGTTTCCATTAGCCCTTGACGGACGGCTGAAAGAATGTGCCGGTCATTCAATTAACGGTGATATCAAAGCAATGATAACAGTGATAGCCAGAGTCATGGATGTTTGGTTGTAACGTCATTTCGGACTCAAGAGCGGTATTTTCTGGGTGCTTATCTGATTTAGGCCTTGGTACTTGGAAAACATCGCCCTTGACTCGAGTGATAGTAGCTTTACTTTAAAATTGTATGCTCTGCTATGTTATCTTCTGCTTAGTGTGTGTCTGGGGGCTATCACTGTAGAATGAGGTTGGAGTGGGAGGGTTGTATTCCTATTCCTTTTCCTTTATGCTCTTTTGGTATGTTGTTAGTTAATTTACTGCTCACTAAGACTGTTGTCTGACTCAAGGCTTTATGTTTTAATTCTTATTGCCTTGGGCTGTTCGTCCATTTTGGGACGGGCAGACTAGGTAGCAGGTGACAGGTGCTGTTCTCTTCTCACGGTGCTGATATCGAAGACGAGCTAGAGGGTTGCATATTATCTTCTTATATGTACTGGATATTCCGCTGTTTTGTATTCTCTGAGAGATATGTAGTGAGGCTGGATGTATTGACTATGTGGATGCTTGTATTCAACTATTATGGAGTTTTATATGATGTCATTTTGTTCTGTAAAGCTTCACTATACATATGTTCTATTGTATTTTGTCCATGCGCTGTGAGTAATACGATAGATTCTGTTGTTTTAATCTTACCTTAACAATCGTCCATGGTCGCCTGGCACACTTTACAGCGCTCTATCTCTAGATTCGGTGCAGGGGTCATGGGCGGTCGTCACATTTGGTATCAGAGCATTGGTTAATCGATTTTACCCAACGCTCGCTGAAGTAACCACGTATGAGAGACGTAATTGTATTTTGATGGATGAATACTATATATAATATAGTAGCTTAGTAGAGTTGAGTCCTTTATGCAGTTGTTTCTCTAGATGTTCTAATCATTCCTTTTTATAGATATTGAGAATGAGTCGAAGAGGGAGACCAGCTGCTAGGGAAGGCCGTGCTACTGAAGAGACTGCTGATTATGCAGCCATGTTCGAAGCTATGATGACTTCGATCATGAGAAGGATACCAGTTCCGGGGGCAGCAGTGGATGTTGGAGTTCAAGTCCAAACTCCGAAACCAGTGGATTTTGCTAAGCTGTGCAAGGATTATACTGCTCTTGGAGGAAAGGTTTTCTTGGGAACAGAATCAACTATTGAAGTCCAGAGATGGATAGATGCTTGTAGAAGGATCTTTGGTGATTTGGGAATTGATGATGCAACTAAGAGAAAGTTGGCATCAAGGCAGCTTCAAGGGAGGGCCTCTGATTGGTGGAACTCTATTACCATCACTACTCCGGAAGAAGAGATTACTTGGGAGCAATTCCAAGTCAGATTTGAAGCTAAGTTCATTTCTACAGCTCAGAAGTCTGTTCTGTTCAAGAAGTTCGTGGAGCTCAAGCAGGGTGGGAGATCTGTTCTTGAGTATGTTTCTGAGTTTGAAGCTTTGTCCAAGTATGCCCGGTCATATATTGAATCTGCTTATCAGAAGAACGAGAAGTTTGTGACCGGCTTGGATAGTTATCTTGGAAGGCAGTTGGTGGATCATTTGGACGATTCATTTGAGAAGCTTGTGGAGAAAGCTCTTAGGCATGAGAGTCTGTTTCCTAAGGAAGGACCTGTTGTTGCTGTTACCAAGGGAGAATTTAAACCACAGCAGGGTGGAAACCAGAGGAGGAAGCAGCAGCAGCAGAAGGGTAAGGATGGCCAGAAGAAGCCGAAAGGCGAGGTGACTTGCTACAATTGTCAGCAGAAGGGCCATTTCTCTAAGGATTGTAAGAATCCGAAGGCACCGATGAAGTGTCACAACTGTGACAAGCCGGGGCATTTCAGGAAGAATTGTCCAGAACCAAGGAAGGACAGGCAGATTGTGCAAGCCTATGCTTTAGGAGCTGTTCCGTCGTCTTCGAAAGCTCCTACTACTAAAGAGAAAGGAAAGAGTGTGGTTGTTCAAGGTGCTCTTTTCCTATGTGGTGTTCCAGTTAGAGTTTTGTTTGATACGGGAGCGTCACATTCGTTTGTTTGTAATGAACTAGTAGGCCGGTTAGATTTGAAGCCGGATATTGTTGATAGGCCATTGGTTGTGACTAATCCAGTTGGGGGTTCGTCTTGTTTGTGTATGTTATGCCGTGGTCTAGTTGTGTCGAGTCATGGTTGCTCTTTTGTTTGTGATTGCTTTGTTCTGAACTTTGCGGGGTTCGGAATTATCTTGGGTATGGACTGGCTTAGGAAGTATGCGGCAAAGGTTGATTGCGAAAAGCTGGAAGTGACAGTCGAGAATGTGGAAGGGCGAAAGATTGTGATACGATGTAAGCATGAGGAAGGCGTCTTCATGAGCTTCATGTATTCGCTAGTTGTTCCACGGGATGGACTGTCTTTAGTGCCAATCGCAAATGAATTCGAGGATGTCTTTGACGAAGTCAAAGGGTTGCCGCCGCATAGAGAGATCGAGTTTCGAATAGATCTAGTTGAAGGAGCCAGACCTGTTGTGATGCCACTTAGGCGGATGGCGCCTAGGGAACAGCAGGAGTTGAGGGTGCAAGTTGATGACCTTTTACAGAAAGGATTCATTCGACGTAGTGTGTCCGAGTGGGGTGCACCAGTTGTGTTTGCAACCAAGGCAGATGGGTCGTTGAGATTGTGCGTCGATTATCGTGAGCTGAATAAGGTGACTAAGAAGAACAAGTATCCGTTGCCGAGAATAGATGACTTGTTTGATCAGCTTCACGAAGCTAAGGTGTTTTCTCAGATGGATTTGGCAACGGGATTTCACCAGTTGAGAGTGGCTAAGGATAGTGTACCGAAGACTGCTTTTAGGACACCATCCGGTTTCTTTGAGTGGCTGGTAATGCCGTTTGGATTGACTAACGCGCCAGCATATTTTGTGGATCTTATGAATAGAGTGTTCAGAGATCAGTTGAACAAGTTCGTACTTGTGTTCGTGGATGATATTTTGATTTATTCCAGAACGGAAGAAGAGCACAAGACGCACTTGCGTATTGTTTTGGAGATCTTACGGAAACATCAGCTGAAGGCTAAGTTTTCGAAGTGTCACCTCTGGAAGAGTGAAGTGAGGTTCTTAGGCCATGTGATTTCTGGAAATGGAATAGCGGTTGATCCCGCTAAGGTGGCAGCAATCCAGGATTGGGTTAGACCTAAGAATGCATCAGACGTGAGAAGTTTTCTTGGATTAGCAGGATATTATCGACGGTTTATCAAAGACTTCTCCAAGATAGCTGCACCGTTAACAGGATTGACGAAGAAGAACCAAGTGTTCAGTTGGAATGCTAAGTGTGAGCAAGCCTTCGGAATCTTGAAAGAGAGACTGACGAGTGCTCCTGTTTTGACTATTCCAAGTGGGAATGATGAGATGGTGGTTTACACCGACGCATGTGGTACTGGACTTGGAGCAGTGCTGATGCAGAAGGATAAAGTTGTTGCGTATGCCAGTCGACAACTAAAGCCGCATGAAAGGAATTACCCAACTCATGATTTGGAATTAGCGGCGATTGTATTTGCTCTGAAGATATGGAGGCATTATCTGTTGGGAGTTCGATTCGAGTTGTTTACGGATCACAAGTCGTTGAAGTATCTTTTCTCCCAAAAGGATTTGAATCTTCGGCAGCAACGTTGGCTAGAGTTTTTGGCATCATATGATTTTGGTATAGCTTATACTCCGGGAAAAGGTAACGCAGTGGCAGATGCGTTAAGTCGAAGACATGCAGGATTGGGAGCCATGTTTTCAGAATGGAAGAGTCTCGAGTATTTAGCTGGATTTGACTTCAGGCCTAGATGTGAATTGGAACCTGAGATGTTGGCAAACTTATCGATAAGACCCACTCTTGTGGAAAGGATTGGCGAGGGCCAAAAGCGAGATGATAAGCTTGTCAAGATTATCCGTGAATTGGAATCTGGATTGGATCCAGAAAAGGATAAAGGATTCGAGGTCGATCGAGAGGGTTGGCTTCGGAAGCAAGGACGACTAGTTGTTCCCGATATAGACGAATTGAGGAGTGAGGTTCTGAAGGAAAGTCATCACTCGAAGTTGACAATTCATCCAGGTGGAAATAAGATGTATCGGGATATGAAGAGAACCTACTACTGGGAAGGTATGAAGAAGGATGTTGGAAATTTTATTTCCAAGTGTATGAACTGCCAGTTGGTCAAAGCCGAACAGAAGAAGCCAAGTGGATTGCTTCAGCCATTAGAAGTTCCTACATGGAAGTGGGAGCAAGTGTCGATGGATTTTATTGATGGATTACCTAGAACCAGAACGGGAAATGAAGGAATTTGGGTCATTGTGGATCGTCTGACCAAGAGTGCAAGGTTCATTCCTGTTCGATCGACTAGGACTGCATCAAAGTTGGCTGAGTTGTATGTTAAGTGGATAGTCCGATTCCATGGTATTCCGAAGAGTATAGTGAGCGATCGAGATCCATTGTTCACTAGTGGATTTTGGAGGAGCTACCAGGAAGTTTTGGGAACCGAGTTGTGTTTGAGTACAGCTTATCACCCTCAAACAGATGGTCAGACTGAGAGAATTAACCGAGTTTTGGAAGATCTCCTCAGAGCATGTGTTTTGGACTTCGGAGGATCATGGGAAGATCACCTTCATTTAGTGGAGTTTGCATACAACAACAGTTACCAGTCAAGTATTGGTATGGCACCATATGAGGCATTGTATGGAAGACCGTGTAACTCTCCAACATGTTGGTTGGAAACTGGAGAAAAGCTGATGCTTGGGCCAGAGATGATTCGTCAGACTTCAGATTGCATAGAGATCATTCGGCAACGAATGAAGGCAGCCCAAGACCGTCAGAAGAGTTATGCTGATAAGCGTCGAAAGGATTTGGAATTCGACGTAGGAGATATGGTTTTTGTGAAGATTTCTCCACTGAAGAATGTTATTCGATTCGGGAAGAAAGGAAAATTGACTCCGAGATTTGTTGGACCGTTCCCGATTATCGAGCGAATTGGAAAGCTCGCTTACAGATTGGAGTTACCAGAGAAGATGTCGAGTGTGCACAATGTTTTTCATGTATCATATCTACGGAAGTATGTACACGACTCGAGTACGGTGGTTTCTGCTGATAGCTGTGAAGACTTAGAAGTTGATCCAGTCGATAGAAGACCTCGTAAGCCGCTTCGTGTTGTTGAAACTGACACGAAACAGCTCAGGAGGAAGATAGTTAAGTTGCTCAAGATACAATGGAGTGATGATGATAACGACTGTACGTGGGAGGTGGAAGAGAGGATGAAAGCAGCTCATCCTGAACTCTTCAAGGTATGGTCCTAAGGTGTCGTATCATCTAACAACATTGTAACTTGTTCTGAGTCTTAGAATTCTGTATGCTAAGCTAGAATTGGATGCATGGTTTGTTGATTGCTATGGATGGTAGGCGTGCAGAATAGTTTTTGATTGCTTTGTTTGTATGGAATTTCGGGGCGAAATTCCTAAGGGGGAGAGAATGTAACGACCCGTATTTTTACGGATCGAAAAGTTCGTTCAAATCTGGAATTTTCAACATTTTAGGTTGTTTCAGATTTTGGGAAGAATTTTGGTTAAGCCCTAAGTCGTAGCCGACTTATGAGTTCTGGGCGAGTTAGTGATGAGTCTGGGCGAGTTAAGGACTTAAGGGGTGAGTCGGCGACGACCTAAGGAGATAAGTCGTAGCTGGGCTAAGTTAGTAGGTCGAAGTTAACTCGGCAAGTATTAGTCGTAGGTTGTAAGTCGTTGCCGAGTTAAGGGATAGACAACCTAAGGAAGTGACCGACTTAAGTTATTGTAGACGACTTAAGGTTTTGAGTTAAGTGTTAAGTCGGCTGACGAGTTAAGGTAGTGGTCGACTTAAGACCTGGACGACTTAGGAGTTGAGTCTTATCCTGATAGATCGGCAAGGCTGCTGTGTTAAGTCGTGACCGAGTTAGAAGTTAGACAAGTGAGTGGTGATTATCTCTCACACGGATCCAAAGGAGTATATCGGATTGTTGGCTCGATTTGGTGTTAAAATAGTGATTTCCATGCATTTTCTTCATCCTATGTGTAGATCCATATAGATCCATTGTTCATGATGATGTTACATCCATTTTATCATATGTTAACCTATGCAAGTTCATTCATCAAGTTTGTAGAGATATAATCCATGTTTTCATGCTTATTGGACTTTCAACTCTTTAATTACGAAAATGCCATTATTGTTATAATTGTCTACTTAGATCATAGATTTGATGATTGATTTGATTGATTGTTATGAACTAGATGATTGATGACTAGATTTAGATCGAAGGTGATTCAAAAGCTAAGGGAAAGGCTCTTGAATTGGGAAAGTTGCTCGTGGCATATGTAGCGGGATGATGAAGCTCTTATGCATAGATTTGATGATGTGATGATGAGATGAGGCTTTGCGAGGATGTAATGAAGCGAGGCAATCATGTGATGAAGACTTGGTCTAATCCAGACGGGATCATTCCAAGCATGTTGATAACTCGGTGATATGATTCGAGTTGAGGATAATGAATGGATATGAGAATAGTCGTCGAGGAGGATGACTAGGAGGCTTGGATAGCATCGTTGTTGAAGGTTCTAGCATGCTCTAAGCAAGAGTACGTTTGGGCAGATTCGATAGTCCCAACGGCCAACTGTTGATGGTCGAGTACTCTGGGCAGATTCGATAGTCCTAGGCACGGGCTGCGACGACGTGCGGGAGTTATGTCTAGAACCGGGGTTTCCATTAGCCCTTGACGGACGGCTGAAAGAATGTGCCGGTCATTCAATTAACGGTGATATCGAAGCAATGATAACAGTGATAGCCAGAGTCATGGATGTTTGGTTGTAACGTCATTTCGGACTCAAGAGCGGTATTTTCTGGGTGCTTATCTGATTTAGGCCTTGGTACTTGGAAAACATCGCCCTTGACTCGAGTGATAGTAGCTTTACTTTAAAATTGTATGCTCTGCTATGTTTGCTTCTGCTTAGTGTGTGTCTGGGGGCTATCACTGTAGAATGAGGTTGGAGTGGGAGGGTTGTATTCCTATTCCTTTTCCTTTATGCTCTTTTGGCATGTTGTTAGTTAATTTACTGCTCACTAAGACTGTTGTCTGACTCAAGGCTTTATGTTTTAATTCTTATTGCCTTGGGCTGTTCGTCTATTTTGGGACGGGCAGACTAGGTAGCAGGTGACAGGTGCTGTTCTCTTCTCACGGTGCTGATATCGAAGACGAGCTAGAGGGTTGCATATTATCTTCTTATATGTACTGGATATTCCGCTGTTTTGTATTCTCTGAGAGATATGTAGTGAGGCTGGATGTATTGACTATGTGGATGCTTGTATTCAACTATTATGGAGTTTTATATGATGTCATTTTGTTCTGTAAAGCTTCACTATACATATGTTCTATTGTATTTTGTCCATGCGCTGTGAGTAATACGATAGATTCTGTTGTTTTAATCTTACCTTGACAATCGTCCATGGTCGCCTGGCACACTTTACAGCGCTCTATCTCTAGATTCGGTGCAGGGGTCATGGGCGGTCGTCACAATTATTATTTATTTATTTATTTATGGGGTATAACAGGCTTTCTCCCTATAGGAATTTCATCCTCGAAATTTGAACAATATACGATAATAGTTCCAGGCTTTCTTATGCCTACTCTAACATGCATACACACGAGTTCTTCACCCATGTGTCTCAATTAAAATGTATTAGTGCTTCTACCATTACATAACAAAATCAACCATAATATCATAAATATACATACGGTGTACAACCAAATATAGCAAACATATATGCTAAGCTAAACAGACAACTTATAATAAGCCCTCTTGACTTTATCCTCCATTTTCCAAGTAAGATCGTTTCGGTCCTTACTACACTAAATCTGAATAAGCTTTACCTCCTTGTTCCTAAGCTTCTTAACATCTCAATTTTCAATCCAAATAGGTTTTTTATATAGATCATGTCTTGTTCAATAACCAAGTCTTCTATGGCTCTCAAAATAACAACATCCTTGGGGTCTCGGATACACTTTCGTAATGTGATACATGAAAAATATTATGGACCCTACCATAAGCACTTGGTGGATCGACTTTATAAGCTACTTTACTAATCCTCTCAAATATTGGAAACGGGCCAACATACCTTGATGCTAACTTTCTAGCTTTTCTGAACCGTATAGTGCCTCTCATAGGTGATACTTTCATAAACACATGATCCCATTGATCAAACCCAAGTCTCCCCGCCTCCTATTAGCATTGCTCTTTTGTCTAGACTGAGTATCTTTCATCCTTTGTCGAATCAATTTTCTTCAAAGCATCTCTTACAATATCCGAATATAACACGAGTCTATTTCCTCTCTCACACCAACTTACTGGCAAATTTTATGGCCTTCCATACCATTCCTCAAAATGTGTCATCCTAATACTGGACTGGTAACTATTGTTGCATGAAAATTCCTCTAAGTGTAAGTGATTTTCCCAAGATCTACTGAAGTCTGGCACACAAGCTCTTAGAAAATCTTCCAGCACTCAATTGACCTTCTTGGTCTGGCTGTTTATCTATGGATAGTAAGCAGTACTTATACACAACTTTAAGCCCAAAGCACTCCGTTGGTTTTGCCAAATCTCATTAGCATATAACGGGTCTCAATCACTCACTATAGTACTTGGAATTCCATAAAGCCTCACTATAGTCTTGACATATAACTCAGCCAACCTAGCTACCGTTCGCGTGGACTTTATTGGAATGAAATAGGCACTCTTAGGTAACATATCAACTATAACCCATACACTTTCATTCCCTGCTCTCATCCTCGGCAAACATCAACAAAGGCCATCGAAATCAAATCCCATTTTCACACTGGAATTTCCAAATTATGCAAAAGACAACATGGCTTTTAGTGTTCTACCTTAATTTATTGGCCTATGAAATACTCTTCCCACATTCCCCAACATCTCTTTTCATTGCTTCCTAGTAGAAGCTCTAATTCATATCTCGGGACATCTAGATGCCTATTTGGTGAATAGAAAACTTAGAATGATGACATTCGTCCAAGACTAGCTTTAGAAGGTCTTCATTGCCGGAACGTATCCAACTTATGAGCCAAACTTTCACGTTAATACCGAAGTCCTTCAGTTCTTCGTTCTTAGTACCACTCCTCAAACCGTCAATCCTCTCAACGTATAGTGGATCTTCCTTCTTCCCTTCGGGAATCCTTTCCATGAGCATCAGATGGACTTTTAAGCAAGACAAAACCCCCGAGTTTTGGCTTGGATCAGCTTTCGACCGAATCTGCACATCACAAGAAACTAGCATCTCTACTTTCCACTCTCGATTAGAGCCAAGACACAATTCTGCTACTTTCATCTCAAGGCATCAGTAACTTTACTTCCTTCTCCTAAGGTATACTCTATCGCAAAATCATATGATGCTAAGAACTCCAAGCATCTTTATTGCATCATGTTCTGCTCCTTCTAAGGGAACAAATATCTCAAGGATTTATGATTAGCGTACAATTCAAACCTTCCCCTAAAAGGTTATGCCTCCAGATCTTTAATGCAAATGTAGCTGTTGTTTACTCTAGATCATGAGTAGGATACTGCACCTCATGGGGTCTCAACTTCCTGGATGCATAAGCTATAATCTTGTCCTTCTGCATTAGTACAACTTCGAAACCTAGACCTGAAGCATTTGTTTACAAAACCGTATCCCCATTCCCTTCTAGCATTATTAAAATTGAAGCATATATCGGCTGAAGCTTCAACTTTCGGAATGCTTCTTTGAATTCTCTTATCTAAACATATCTTTCAGTCTTCCAGGTAAGTTTGGTAAATGGCGCTGCTATCCTAAAGAAGTCCTTAATAAATCTAAATAGTATCCAGCTAGCCCCAAGGTACTTCCTACCTTCGTAACTTTCTCCGGTCTCTTCTAACCATTGATGGCTTCAACTTTCGAAGGATCCATAACTAATCTCTCCTTCAAAATAATGTGTCTAGGAACTTCACTTTAGCTTTCCAAAAAATAACACTTGGAAAACATCGCCTTCAACTTGTGCTGTCGAGGTCTCTAATACCAACCTAAGATGCATTTCATGATCTCGCGCATCCTTAGAATATACCAAGATATCACCTTTAAAGACTAAAACAAATATGTCTATTTGATCATGAAAGACCCAGTTCATTGAATCTACAAAGAAAGCTAGAGCATTAGTCTGCCCAAAGGGCTTAACCAATCACTCATATGAGCCATACCCTGTCCAAAACGGGGTTAAAGGAATACTTTTCCCCATCAACTCTTAGTTGGTAGAAGCCAGTAACCAAATCTAACTACAAGAACACTTTATCACCACTCAAATGATCAAATAGATTGTCTATTATTGGTAATGGAAAACTATTCTTCCTTGTCAGCTTGTTCAATTCCAACAGTTGATACACATCTGAAATGATCCATCTAATTTCTTCACAAGTATCGTCGAGGCTCCCCATGGTGAACTACTTTGTATAATTGTAAAAACCCCACCTTTATACCTATACTATCCAAGAGTACTACAAAGTAATACCGCTAGATAGTAGGGAGAATGAGATTATATGGGGGTACACACATGAATATTCTTTTGAACCAACACGGGTACATATTAAAACATCAAATAAATATCTCATCTATACGTACACAGTATTGATACAAAACTATAACACGTATGTTTCCAGGATAGAGCAATAGATAATATATAGTAAATAACAGAGAACACAGAATCAATTGCAGCGATAACATATAATATACAATATAATAATGCTATAAGAGTATAATACAACTCAAATGTCAACTATCTCAGTATAATGTGATGAACAATCAATACAAATCCAAACGAAGTGTATACAATGAATCGAATAGATATAGACAACATACAACATCCTAATTCATGTCTCCTCTAAGCCCACTAAAACTAATGCTGGTTATACCATCCCTGTACCTGAAATGTCTCGGACTAACCCAAGTATTATAAAATAACACACGGGTCTGATTATATCTAATCAAGGGTATGTAATAAAGGTAACACAATATAAACACAGAATAATATTATGATAACATTAACATCGATAATCAAATCATAAGACAACATATTAAAGGATGCAAGTAAATATGGTAAGGTATGCCTAATATACATACATACATACATACATATATATAATGCCATAAATAATCATCAAGGCATCACATCACTCAAATAGAAACATATCAAATCAAGAGTTGCTGAATCAACACAAATAGGTGAGTAATGCATATCCAGAAATCATCATCAGATTTAGAAATATCAATAGAGGAGATATCACTAAGTATAGTCAGGCTAACACGAAGCTTTTCCCAAATATATCTCTCAATCTTAATAAAAATCATCAATACATATAAAATAAGATAGACTGCCTATCAAGTACCGAGAATCCACTACACACTGGATAGATATCACAAGTATAATCTCATCTCCTCATATAATATCTCTTTAGAAATATCGTGAAGAGAAATGATTGTACGATAGACACGAAGTGCCAAGTAGAGTTATATATATATATATATATATATATATATATATATATGCCGCATCCGGCCTACATCAATGCTGCAGTGAGGTGAATCAATTGTATATGCCAATCCATCACTCCGTTAGTACCAGAAGAGAGACTAATAGCACTAAGCAAGCTCCAGAGACACCAACTCTCTATAGTCTTTAGTTACCTCTCAGTCATCGTGACATGTATCCACCGATGTGCTTGTTAACGCGAGGACTTTAAGTCATGACACTACATATTCCACTCTATTGGTAACAAACTTCCGGCCTAGGGGGCTAAAGCGCGCATAAGGGTAGCACAAAGCTATATAGCATGAGCTAAATAATATAGTGTCACAGATCTAGGGAGCGGCCCAATGATTAGGACACCAGGGAGGATACTGGCCATTTGGTCCTCTCCAATAAACATAATTAGGAGTACATCGTAATAGTGGCATATAAAACCAATATATATAGACCCGAAGTCTCACAACTATAGGCACAGTGCCATATATCACTACGCTTCATCTCACACTAACCACTCTACTACCGCCACATCAGTGTCATCTACTTACAATGAATAACTGAATAAATATCACAATAGTGTCCTATACCACTATGCGATACTCAAACATTTATCCATTGCTTATAAAATCCACTCAATCACCACAATATTTTATATAACGAGTCCAACCAGAGAAATATTAACGAATGCCCCATCCCAAACAGTATTATAACTCCATTTTTTCAGATTCCTTATTACATAAAATATAAATCAGCATAAAGTCACATAAGGTTGTCATCACCGTATTATCTTAAATCATCAATCAAAACAATATCAATGGTGAATCATTTATATAATTCAATTCAATATATAAAGAGAAGAAAAATTAGAAAAACAAGATAAAGTAGGAACAAAACAAACAAACCAAAATTTAATAATAAATCAATTGCAAAATATTTTTATATAACAAAATTAATACTTAAAATTAGTCAATAAATAATAAAATATATATTCTAGAATTAAGTAAATAGTTATAAAACATCCAAATCAATTTAATATATTCATAATCAAATAATTAAATAAATTTTGAAGACTTGAATTATATTCGAAATCTCATAAAATATCCTTTGGAACTTGTAAAATATCAATTAGAACCATTATATATATGATCTATTATAAATTTATTAAAGGTCAAAAACTAAATATTTTACTAAATAATTTATTTCTAAATTAAATAATTTATAATTACCATTAAACAAAACTTTACTTGAATTAAATTTACAATGTTCAAAACATTCTTTTACCATGCTTAAATTATTTTAGGTTTGCAAGTAAACTCGCAATAGAAGCTAGGCTTAAACAAAACAGAAATGGGACATGCATGCTTTGATAAATCAGATAATATGAAGTAAAAATGAAAAATGGCTTACATGAATATACATGAACATATTCACGAAATATAGGAGCTCACGAAAGCAAGGCTTCAGGTACTCAATGCATGAAATAATATATTACATGCTAGCCAAAGGAAAACACATATATTATAATACGTGAAGGCTAGCATATATATAGTAAAATGTGAAAGCTAAAGCAAAGTGAAATATTTCTCTTAAAAGCATGTGTTCGTGTAATTGCAAGTGAAGGCAATATATAAGTTTTTAATAACACATATATCAAAATATCTATAAATAACAAAACACACACAACAAAACATGCGCACACCACTTGCACATAATACAAATGCACAGAGATCACACATAAACCCACAAACACTTACATAATATAGTCACACACACTAATAAATACAGAGTACACATTTACTTACAATTATACCCATACACACTTACATATCGGCATTCTAATTCTATTTAAAAAAATATGCATATGGCTATAATAGAAACAACAACACATTATAGCTTGTCCTGTATACACACACACACACACAAAGACCTATATTTTTTTAAACAATTGTAACAAAAATAACAAAACTAGAAGCAGGCTCCTATATTTTTAAGTAACGCTTACATACATCAACACAGCACCTCACACCATATACACAGAACAAACATACACATAAACACACCCAAGTGCACACGAACTTACACAATCAGGCACCCAGACATATACCTACCCATGCACCACACAACTGTCCCTCTCTGTCCCTCTCAAGTCTCAACACAGTAGTCACACTATCACCCTTCTTACACAAACACCATCATACACACACATGAGCATATACACTTAACAAAATACACGCACACACATGAGACTGAGCACGACAGAGGTTCCACCGATGCATCGGTCATAACTGACCGATCCACCGCTCAACATTTGCTTGGAGCAGCTAGATCCAAGCCGAGCCTTTTTGATGTGTATATATATATATATTATTATTTTTCCCTATTCGATATGAAGCATAACAAAGAATAGACAACATAAGGATCAACATCATAAGCATAAAAGATTCAAAATTTATATTATTTTAGACATAGATTAGTGAATGTTTTACTCACCTGTAAATGGTTATTCAATCCTCCTCCACTCTCTTGCGCTAACACATGCACACGCTCAACAATCTCAGCATTACAACAACCCAGATTTTCGCCATCAATGTAAACAAGTGTGGAGAAGCACATATTTTAAATTTTTGATTTTTGGTAATTTATCGAGTTTGTTTAGAATTTTCAAAACGATGAGAATTTGTTGATTTAGCTTGCAGTGGAAGATAATTAAATGAGATTAGATACATGAATGATTATTTCTAGAGAAAGCCAAATAGCAGGTGTTGTACTGGGTGTGAGTTAAAAATAGGCAAACCAAGAAATTAAGAACAAAAACTCTAGAGATAACTTGGGCTTGATAATTTGGGCTTGGGCTTTGTGAAATATTAATAACTATATATATATATATATTTATTTATTTATTTAATAATAGTTGGAATAGCTTTGGTGTCACACTTTTTTGGTATCAACGTGAACTACCAAAAACGCCCCTCTGTATATTATCAAACCTTAATCATTTAAAAATAGGATATAATATTAAACTTCTATAACAAAATTAAAACGCTCTTGAAAGTAGGATTTAATAATTAAACATGCTTAAAAATTCAAAACGCTTCTAAAAATATGATCTAAAATTAAACTTTCTTTACAAATTCAAAATACTTCTTTACAAATATACAAATCTTAATATCACTTGAAAATAAAAACTATTATTTTTGACTGATTTAAACATATACAATTTATAAGGAAAACAATTCACGCGCGAAATGCGTGCCGTATATATATATATACATACATACATATACATATATACATATATATATATACATATATACATATATATATACACATATATTATTTTCTTTATTTCTTTTCTTTGGTTCACAAAACAATTCTATATAATCTCATTTTCAAAATTATCTCTTTCACAAAATTACTTTCTAACAAATTACAACTTTACGAATTTTACAAGTATTTTATTTTATATAATTCTGTTTACTTTAAATAAATGCAAACTTCTATTTAAAATCTCTCCTTTACCAAATCAATATTGTATTACAAACAAAATCTCTTTTATTCAATATTATTTTCACAGTTTCTAACTTATTTAAATTTAAATACAACATTCTTTCAATTAAAATCCTTTTATTACATAATTTAAAAATCTATTTTCTAAATAAATCTCCAAGTTGAAATTTAATTAATTGAATAATTATTATTAATATTAAATGACTATTAAAAATTCGAATTGTTACAGACTTGCCCTCTTAATAAAATTTCGCCTTCGCAATTTCCATAAGGAAAAATCCGTAACAAACCAATAATTTATAGGGGGAATTAATTTAAAGGACAAAAATTTCTATATTTTTAGCCTCAAGGACACGACCTCAATATTTTATCCACAAGGACAAACATTCTCCTAAAAATTATTCATAAGGACAAACATTCTTTCAAAATTATTCATAAGGACAATTTTTTTTCCAAAACTGCTACCGAACTAAAAACTGCTACCGATAACTATAAACTGATACCTAAAAACTTAAAAACTGATATCTAAAGAAAGTTGTCCTTCAGGCTAAAATACCGAAGGTTTGTCCTTGAGGCTAAAATGCTAAAAAGAATTGTCCTTGATAATAATTTCCTGTAATTTATAATTCAATATTCCTTTTAAATCTTCATTCTGCTATTAATAAAACATCTTTCAATGATTTCATAATTTCAAACTTTTTTTTACGACCAAAAATTTATTAAACTAAATAACTTTAAAATTAATTTACCTAAAATTTCATACAAATCAATACCACTTCACATTTCAAATAGTATCCCCAAACTATATACATTCTTATATCTCAAAATTCCAAAACTCTTTATTATTTACACATTCCCAATTATAACCAATAACTCATCAGATATACATACTTATATTCACAAATTCTTAAATACTATAGAATGATGTCGCCTCGTCATTTATTATAGTGATTACCAATACCAATTGGCTGCAATATTGACATAATCAATAACGTCTTGCCAATTATCAAAGCTGTGCACTAATATCTAATGGCTGCAAATATCACTTAGAATACATATAAACATATTTTAGGGGGAATTAATTTAAAGGACAAAAATGTGTATATTTTTAGCCTCAAGGACACAACCTCAATATTTTATCCACAAGGACAAACATTCTCCTAAAAATTATTCATAAGGACAAACATTCTTTCAAAATTATTCATAAGGACAAACATTTTTTCAAAACTGCTATCGAACTAAAAACTGATACCTAAAACCTGCTACCGATAACTACAAACTGATACCTAAAAACTTTAAAACTGATATCTAAAGAAAGTTGTCCTTCAGACTAAATTACTGAAGGTCTGTCCTTGAGGCTAAAATCCTGAGAAATTTTGTCCTTGATAATAATTTCCTGCATATAAAATATCCTTATACATCATTTGTCAAAATCAATAAATATAATCTCTTATTTTTCAAAACTATAACAAATATAAATTCCAAACAACAGTTTACCAAAATAAGTTGCTTTTCTTAATTTCCCATTTTAAACATTCAACTTTAACTTAAAATACTTTAATTTTACATAAATTATTTATACGTTTCTAAATTATCATGTCTAAATGTCTCATTCAAGCTTTAAAAATCTTAGTCGAATACGTATGCTTCCACATCGATCAAAATCCTTAACACACTCAACGGACAAGTTAACACAATTCTCTTTCAAAAAATATTTCAATGATCACTATCACAAATCATTTAATATATTAGTTTCAATGAAACTTTGCTAATTGTTTTCAAATCCTCATTTAATACTATACTTTATAACATATATTTTTCAAAAGATTTCTATTTAAAATATTCACTTGACTTTAAAATATTTAATAACAATAATAATCAATGTTTGTATAAATTATAATTCTTTACTTCTATCGAACACTAAGTAACTTTGAAATATTTTCCCAAATTACTTTTGGTCCCAACCATAAATATATACACAATTATGCTACTAAATATACCATTCAAAAAACATTTTATAATCTCAAACAAACACTAGTCATATTCTTTTGTAATAAATATTAATCAATAGTTTAATTCATTTCACAACTATAATAAATATACACAAATTTCAAAACTAAAATCAATACCCATAATTCCAAATTGTCAACAAACTTAAGAGAGTTGTACTCCAGTTCGACTACTCAGTGTATCAAAGACACAATATATAGTCAAGTTATTTCTTTGTAAAAGAAAATTGAAAGTCCCGTTCAGCTGCTCGGGCAAGTGTACTGAAATCCTGTTCTGCTGCTTAGGTGCCTATTCCTTCGGGAGAAGTGAGGGTGTTTGTTAGTTAATTCTAGAAGGAGTCTGGGATTGGACGTAGGATATGAGGTCCGAATCAATATAAAATCTCTAATGTGATTGCTTCTTACTTTACTTTACTGTTTATTCCTGCTGTTATTATATTTATATTGTTGCTGCTGTGATTACCGTGCTTCAATTATGTATCTATATATTTGGCCATCATCGATCCAGTGCATATATAGCGATTTCTAAGTAATATTGATCGGCGCTAGACGACTAACAAAGAAATCGAAATAAATATGCTCAACCGAAACAAATAAATAAATTTTTCGTTGCGTACTCTGATCAAAATTAAATCAAAATTTAACTATGATATCAAATCAAACAACACAATACATCACAAAACCACCCAAAATCATTAATACAAGTGCTAGTGGTTGGATTAACTCTTTTCGTCCTTGCTACTCCAATGATTGCTTACTTTATATTTAAAGGAAAAGAAATTACTTATATATTTAAACATATATATTTGTAAAATAACAAATATGTCCCCTGTCGGTTACCTTCGTAATCATCCTATATATATAATGTCTTATCACTTAATATAAGGAATTCCTAACACCCCTAATAGTCAGGGACTCCAAGTCTCATCTAGCTAAGGTCTCGTCTCGTGTCTCTGATATATAATGTATTGTTCTAAACCTGCCCTAATACCTATTGCAAAAAACCCACCTCTATACCTATACTATCCAAGAGTATTACAGAGTAATACGGTCAGATAATGCGGAGAATGAGGTTATACGGGATACATAGGTGAATATTCTTTTGGACTAATACTGGTACATATTAAAACATCAAATAAATATCTCATCAATACGTACATAGTATTTGTAATGACCCGTAAATATATCGCTTGAAATAAATGAACGTTTAACTTTATCGATACAACAAATATTTTTGTGAATAATTATTTATAATAATTTATGTGATTTTATAAATAAAATATGATCATTTTTATTAGTTAGTAATGATAAGAAAATTTATTTTCAAAATTTGTTTACAAAGATATGCATATTAATTTAAAAGAGAAAATATGACCGAAAATCGGAATCAGGATTTGTAACGATACAACGTGGGGAAGTTGTACAACGTTGTAGGGATATGTTACATACATATATACATGTACATATGCATACATGTAACATGCACATAAATATATATATATACCAAAATATATAAATATAAAAGTATAATATAAAATATATAATATATTTTATGATTTCTTACTCCTTAAGCATATATAAGTCAACATATGCACACATGAGAAGATGGAAGTGATGGGCACATGGAGAGGGAGGCTTTTGCTATGCCTTGGAGGGGGGAGGTGTGTTGGAGAAGCTTTTAAATAGTGATGCAAAAAGTGATGCGTGCATGTCTTCTTTTATACTCTTCTTTTCCTATAAATACCTTACCCTCTTCTCTTCATTTTCATTCTTCTTCATATTTATAAGCTTTGTCTGCCACTTTAATGGCTTCTATTCTATGAGAAATAATGTTAAAATTTATTTCAAAAAAGTTTAAATTTTAATATATAGTTCCATATAGTTAAACACCTCAAAAAACAATCCCAAAACCCCACTTTTCTCCTTGTTCTTCACAAACTCCACCCCACTTCATCACTAGGCCGAGCATAACCCTTGCTCCACCCTAGGCCGTGTGCCCCTAGGCATATCAAGTCTGGATCGAGGCATCTAGGAGCTAAAATACGAAGAATAGTGAGCTTCGAAACTCGAGTAGCAGAGCTATAATGAATTTTTAATTAAATTGTTTAAAACCCAAGGTGAGAACTACTAAACTATTATATTATATTTGGATGATGATATGATGTTTGCAAATGGATCATCAAGTTTGGATGTTTTCATATGAATATTGAATATATATGCAAATCAGGAAAATACACGTCGATAAGCACAAAGGAAATCACTTTCCTTGAATTAATAAAAAGGTGTATATGGAATGTTAAACCTCTTTAAAAATGATTTAAAATGAGTTTGAAATGTTTTATAAACATTCAAAAGTGTTTTGGTCTTAACAATTCTTTTTCAGTTATTTTATAAATATTTTTAAATGATTAATAAAGTTTTTTAAACATGATTTGAAGGATTTTTGGAATGATTAAAGATTTAGAGTCAATCAAATAACTTGACCGCCTTATGGGTGTCAAAGAGATAGTGTCTAGGCTTGAGTTTGGAAAACCAGTTTCCTGCTCTCCCTGGCTATCCGGACTGGCCCGACGGAGGGGATAGTGAATTTGGTTTACTCAGGTCAATATCTTCCTAAATGAAAATGAAACGATTTTGAGTTCAAAAGTTATCAAGGGATTTTATAAGAGAGGTTTAATGATCCCGTATATACCGGAAAGAATGTTTTAGAAATGTATATCTCCAAAAAAGATTTTGATAAAAAAACTTAATTAATTAAAGAATGATTTCCTATTTACTTGACCTCTTTTATCGATGATTGGTTTAGAGGAGCCGGGGTCATATTTGGGTAACTCCTATCTGAAGACCACTTTGAACCAATTTACGTATTCGAAGTGAAGACATGGATATGATATTTGGGATTTTTATAATGAAGGACTGCTTGTTGATCATTTGGGGATAAACTCCTAATTTATATATATATATAGTAGCAGTAGTTTCCTTGTTATGAAATATCAAATGCAAGGACTAATCACTACTAATCCTAAGGTGAATTCCAGATAGGATGTGGTAGGAAAGTGCCTTCGGTTCGTTCTGTTTCTGGACAACTTGTATGGACGAATGTCCGACATTGCATTCTAGTTACATAAGTGATCTTTATAAATGTATCATCTGTTTGGTGGCAGAGAAGGCAACTTCTCTTAGCATCAGGCTTTTAAATCTCCCCGAGATGGCCGAGATGAAAAATCCGAGATATCAGCCAAAATCCGAGATTTGGCAGCCTATTTAGTTATAAGTGTTTTAAATATCGCCCGAGATAGCCGAGATATTTTCCCGAGATATTAGCCAAAATCCGAGATTTAAAACACTGCTTAGCATAACACCCTTTCTTGAGATGTATGAGCTCAGGAGTTATGTGTTTGTAGAAATCAGTTGTGTGACCATGGAATGGCAGTGTGGCATTCAAAGAAAGATGATATGCAATGAGAAAGGAAATTGTTACCTCAAGCCTTACACCCGGAAATGGCCGAAACAGGGTAGATGCAGCAAGGCTATGTGGTTCGCAACCATTAGGGTATGATCATCCCTTTCTAGATATATTTCTACCCGCAATGATGTTCGGGTTTAAATTATTTGGTGTATGCTAAGAGACGTCTCGAATAGGTCGGTAACGACCGGGGTGATGACATATTCGGTACTATTTAGGAAGAGGTAGGTCGTTCTTGTGTTGGTAGAGGACCATCAGTTGGGCCTCGATACATTCCTCTAGAGATGTACTGCCGGAAGGTAGTCCCTTCACCTGGTCATTTGTATGGAAACTCATTTTCCAATAAGTGCCTGCCATTTTGTTTGTAGTACCCGTGTTTGTGGTTAGCATGCTGGAATTTAATAATGTAACAATTTCGGCTAAGATTGATAAGTTTACTTACAAATGTTTTTCAAAGATATGTCATTAAAAATAATATCAAGTATTTTTACGTAAGAATGTTTTGGTTATCATAAGGTAAAAACCCATTCTGTGTTTATGTGAGGCGTGGTCTTATGAGATACCTTTTTGTTTTCAAACAACGTATTTTGAGTTCTCATACCAGTCTCATGACTAACTCGGAGTTCATTTTGTTTTCAAACAATGTATTTTTGTATTTCGAACAACGTAAGAATGTACTATCTATCTATTTTAACGTAATGTGAGAATTTGTGTTTCTATCTTTTACTTTACTTTACCCCTCAAAATATGCCTCCCCGGCACTTGGATTTACGGCACGTGAATACCATAGATGTATAAGTGCCGATTTCCGAGAGTCGAGGAGACGGGTCTTCACAGTAGTAGTACAAAACAATAACACGTAGGTTTCTAGGATAGAACAATACATAATATACAGTAAATAACATAGAACATAGAGTCAACCGCAGCGATCACTACAACAAAAATACCCTATTACAACGCCGTTTTTACAACGGTCTTTAAATGCCCATTGTAATAGAACCCTATCACAACGGTTTTGTTAGGCCTGTTGTAATAGATACCACTTTTTAACAACTCTTTTCTTTGCACATTATAATAGACATCTATTACAATGTTTTTTATTTACCCGTTGTAATATATGTCTACTACAATTATTTTCTGCCCGTTGTAATAAATATCAGTTTTCAATCTTGTTTGTCCGTTGTAATAGATGCATATTACAACAATTTTCTTTTGTCCGTTGAAATCGATTCCAATTTTAACAACTCTTTTTATTATTATTTGCAATAGATATATGTGTATATATATATATATATATTTGTGTGTGTATATGTATATATGTGTATATATGTGTATATATGTATATATGTATATATATTTATGTATATATATATGTGTATATATATATATCACAACCTTTTTAGTTTACCAGTTGTAACAGATGCCAATTTTCAACAACTCTTAACCGATTGTCGTCGTCATCGATTATTTTTTAATAATTAATTTGTAATATGAAATAATTACTATTAATAACTAATATTAATAATCACTATTCAATAATTAATATAAGAATTAATTAATAATTAATAAAATAAGAATTATTTTTTAATAATTAAATAAATAATAATAATTAAAAGTTAAAAATTAATGATAAATACTAATAATTAATAATTAAATTACATAATAATGAATGAAAATTAGTAAAAATTTGATAATAAATAATAATTAAATAAATGATACTTAAAATTAATTATTAGATATCAATATATAATAATTAAAAACTACTATTAAATAATAATAATTAGTACTTAATTTGAAATACGAAATAATTCTTATTAATAAATTGTAACTAATAATTAATTAGTAAATAATAACTAATAATTAACTTGAAATATGAAATAATTCCTATGAATAAACTATAATTAATAATTAATTAGTAAATAATAATTAATCAATAGTTAATAGTTAATTAATTAATTATTAATCAATAATAAATAAATAAATAAATATTATTATTTAATTATTAATTATTAATAAATAATAGTCACTATTAAATAATAGTAAGTAATAATCGATAATAAAATTTTTATAATAAATAATAATTAACTAAAATAATAATTTAAAGTTAAAAATTAATATTAGATAAAATAATAATTACCTATTAAAATTAATTTATAATAATTATTAATTAATAAAAAAATTAATAGTAAATAATAATTAAATATATAATACTTAAAAAGTAATAGTTAATATTAATATATAATAATTAACAACTACTATTAAATAATAATAATTAATAATTAATTTGATATATGAAATAATTCTATTAATAATTTGTAATTAATAATCAATAACAAACATTTAATTAACAATTTATAAATAATAAGTAGCAATAATTAAGAATATGTACATAATAATTAGTATATAATAGTTAATATTCAATTATATTTAAAAAGTAATAAGTAACAATTGATAATTAATAATCAATAAATAAGAAGCAATATTTAATAATTATCATTAAATAATTACTATTAAATAATTAACAATTAATAATTAAAATGAATATTTAATAACTAATAATTATTAACTAATTAATATCCGGTAATAACTCTTTTTAAATTGTTTTACTTATAAATTATAATTATTGTTACATAATTAATAATTTTATAAAATATATAATATACAGTAATTAAAAATTTATAATATATACATAAAAATTAACAAATGAAAGTTCAAGTCCAAACTTTTGGCTCTAAAACTCTAAATTTTTGGCTCCAATGTCCGCAATTCTTTTCACCTCTTATCAGATCATTCTTTACCCTTTCATGTATTCTTCCCTTATTAGATCCGCAGTTCTTCCCGAGATCCCCAAAATGCTACACCTTCTCCATCATCAGATCCACAAACAATCACTACAGAGCTCAAATCCAAATCGACCATCGATGCTGCTCCAACCGTAGACCCAACACTAGATCCTCCATCACCATATCTCAGTCGAAGTCATGCCCACAACACCTCCTCCATCACCAGAATGCAACCCGCAACACAAGCTGCAACCATAGAATGCGACACCTCCTTCATCACCAGATCCTCCATCACCATATCTCAGTTGAAGTCGTGCCCACAACACAAGCTCAAACCAAATAATTCGACACCTTCTCCATCACTAGAGTGCAATCTGCAACCCGTAGTTGCCAATAGATCCACAACCCAAGTAGTTGAGAAGTCGTGCTTGTCTGCAAAAACCGCTCTCTGTTTATGTTAGGTATAGGTTCAAGTCTTTTGTTTCACTTGCATTTTTAATACTATAAAATTTATTTTATACAAAAGTTTCTCCTATGTAGATTTTTAAATTTAAGATGTATGGAGAAGTATGTGGAAAGGTTACAAATTAAGCTATGGATTATAAATTAAACAATGAGGAATATAATGAACTTTTGTTCCTTAATATTTTTATTTAAGTTAGGATATACTTTAAATATTT
The DNA here is from genome assembly GCA_030737815.1 of Allium fistulosum. Classification (NCBI taxonomy): domain Eukaryota; kingdom Viridiplantae; phylum Streptophyta; class Magnoliopsida; order Asparagales; family Amaryllidaceae; genus Allium; species Allium fistulosum. Next base: position 910,352,426 of record CM060903.1, read on the forward strand.
GACATAGGTTTGTTTAAAACCATATTTATCAGTACAAATTAAATGTATGCTAAACAATAATGGTTCTTTTGTAATTTTAGAGCATGCTACAAAGGTCGAATGGGATGAATTGATTCCTAAGAAGAGTTGGGTTTGAGTAGGATCGATGCTACAATGAAGGAGAAATATTTTTTATTACTTTGTTGAGTAGGATCGTTATTCTCATCTTGATGTGAATTTTTTTCTTTGATGTATAGCTTGAAGACCAAATTTCACCGAACTAAGAAATATTTAGCTTTAATATTTGACAGGGAATTTTAGTTTCATATGGGCTAGTATGTTGATAGTGATGCTTGCTTACTAGTTGTCTAATGTTTTCCCTCATGGACAGGAAAATAGAAAGCTATACATGTTGGAATCACATTTTGCTAGAGAAAATAAGTCCAACAAGGTGTTTTTTTTTGCTTGAATGGATCTACAGATAATATAATACAATTTAAATTTCTCATAGATTCCAATTATTGCAACGACAGTAATGAACACATATCTTTTTTTTAGGATAAGGCAATTGATTCGGGTTCATGTATGTATAGCCATATGACAACCCCAGAGATCACTGCTTTAAATTCTCAGATGATGCATCAAGGAACCAGGTTTGATCAATTGTCTTCTCAAGGTCGGTAACATTAAATTAATTACAATATTTTATCAATCCTTTTCTTTTACTACTACGATGAGTTATAACTAAAATTGTTGATGTATGCTCTTCATGGTGTATTTTATGTTCATTTAACTTTTATGTCTAAATGGTTTATTCTGCTCATTTACTGAATACATCCAGAAAAATATTGCATTGTTGCTTTCATAGCTACAAAATCGCATGTATAATACCAAATGTATTTACTTTAAATAGTTTTGTATTCTATCATGAGACATCATTTACCACGACATCAAAAAATTATAGCTTAATGCTTGAAAATAATACGTATGTGATTTTATCTTTTATACTGGTATATATATGTTTTCAAATGATTTTGTTGCATAGATCATCTTAGTAATAGATGCAATATTTGTAGGAATAAAAAAGATGAAAAAAATGAAAATTATCAAATTATTATTTCTACGAAAATGCTGCATGTTATGCTCACAATTTTGTGGCATAACTCATCCTGTTCATTTTTCTCTGTGTAGTTCAAATTTTGGATATTGTTACACAACAACTGATGGATGAAAATAGTCGAATTTATCATTGGATTGTAAGCAATATTACATTCCCTATGTGATTTTATATGATTAAAATTATCATTTATCATTTTTTCAGGGACGGATGTATGTATAATAGTACCTGGGCTACAGCCCGGGTGTTGTTTTCTTAAAGAAAAAAATACTATGTATTATTCAGCCCAATAGCCCAATATAATTAGAACCCACTTACCATTACCTATGTATTCAATTGATATCAAACTCAAGCTACTGAGCAATCAATTAATTACAGTTACTTTCTACTTTTCTTCTCAGCACAGCCAACAGAAAATGCTATTCAATTGTTTAAGCTGCTGTCTTTGATCCGTTCAAGCCCTAAAAATGCGGTAAATTTATCATTTTTGTGTGTTCTAATTCCTTTTTGTTCATTAATGTCTCATCTTATGTTCATAAAATTGTTGCAAACTTCAAATTATTTGTCATGTTGTAATCAATTGTTATCGCAGTTTGCTCATTCTTTTTATTCCATTCAATTGAAACAATTTGTTGAATGTATTACATTTCTTTTGATGTGAGTCAAAATTGCTATTAGAGAACTTAAATATAAAACCCTAATTTTTATTAGCATAATTGTTGCTGTGATTTCATTTTATGTTCATGTCAATTGTTAGAAACCAAAAATTAATGTGTTTCATTTATTTTTGATTTTATTTTAAAAGAACTTATGTAACTTAGGTATTTTTTTAGGTAATGTCAAATTCAAAGTCTAGCAAAACTTTGTTGTCGTTTTACAAGTTAAAAGGAGATAACACTTTGGATCCAAAAAATGAAACTTCTTCAAGCTCTACCGAACAATGTCCTTGCAAAATGCAAAGAATCATAGTTGATAATGGCAGAGATCATTTTACAAGAGATCCGGGGAGGCGTCAACAAATATGGAAAGAAAATGTAAATGGTAGAGATGAAATTCGGAGAAAATATCTTAGATTGGGACCATTTCAACCACTTCTTGACATTTATCCACCAACAAAAGATAGAAAACAACTCCACCGGTTTCAAAGTAGTTGGTTTAAAAAAATCCATGGATTGAATATTCGATTGAGTGCAATATGGTCTTTTGTTTATATTGTTTCTTATTTGAAACTAATCCGCCAACACGTGCATCATTTACAGTTGATGGGTTTCAAAGTTGGAAAAGAGTGGGAGGAGTTAATTGTGCATTTTTGCAACATTTAGGAGGGTTGGGTTCATCCCATTTGTGTGCCGTTAAGGCCGCGGATGATTTAATGAATCCTTCTTTGCATATCAAAAGAGTATTTGATGCACAATCGAAAGAAATGGTTGAGTGAAATCAACTACGCCTTAAAACATCTATTGAATGCGCCCGATGGCTTGCTTTGCAATCATGCTCTTTTAGAGGTAATGATGAATCTCTTGAATCTAAAAATCGTGGAATCTTTATTGAGATGATAAAGCACTCGGCAAAATGTAGTGAAGATATATCTAAAGTGGTTTTGGAAAATGCTCCGGGAAATGCAAAGTATACTTCGCCCACTATTCGAAAGGAAATTTTAACTATTTTAGGTGATAAAATAAGAAATAAAATTTGAGAAGAAGTTGGAGATGGAAATTTTTGTATTTTGGTTGATGAAGCACAAGAAACTTCTACCAAAGAGCAAATGGCTATTGTCCTAAGATTTTTTAATAATGGTGGTTTAGTTCAAGAACGTTTCTTTGGGATTGTTAGTGTTGAAGACATCACATCATTGACTTTAAAGAATAAAATATCAAAAGTTCTTTCTCTTTATAATCTTGGAATTAATAAAATAAGAGGACAAGGATATGATGGTGCAAGAAACATGAGAGGAGCATGGAATGGTTTGCAAGCATTATTCCTAAAGGAATGCCCATATGCATATTATGTACATTGTTTTGCCCATCAGCTATAACTTGCATTGGTTTCTGCTTCAAAAGATGTTCAAGATATTTGGTTATTCTTTTCAAAATTGGGTATTATTGTTAACCTTGTTGATGCTTATCCTAAGCGTCATAGTGAATTACAATCAAGTCAAGTAGCAGAGATTGCCAATAAAGTAGCACTTGGTGAAATTGAGACAGGCCATGGAGCTAACCAACTTAAGACATTACAACGAGCTGGAGCTACCCGTTGGAGCTCTCATTTGAGTTTCGTAAGTAGTTTAATTGATCTCTTTTCTCCTTCCTGTGATATAATTAAGAACATATGGGAAAGTCGAGACATGAAACCAAATAAACGTGCTGAAGCAAAAGGTGCCTACCTCGCTATGACTTCATTTGAGTTTGTTTTCATTCTTCATTTGTTGAATGAGATATTAAGTATCACGAATGTGCTTTGTAAATATCTTCAACTAAAAGCACAAGATATTGTAAATGCTATGAATCTTGTTACCACTACAAAAACACTCCTTCAAAAGCTAAGAGACAAAGGTTGGCTTGCTTTCTTTAAGAAAGTGGAAGAATTTTGTAAGAAATGTTTCATTGACATAACCAATATGAATATGTCTTACAAAATTGGCACATCTCGCTCTTGTCAACAACATGATGATATTAATGTTCTCCATCATTATCATATATAAAACTTTAATGCTGTTATTGATTTTCAAATAGTTGAGTTGAGCACTAGATTCTCCGAAGGAGCAATGGAGCTACTAATCCTTAGCACTGCTTTGGATCCAAGAGATGCTTATAGATCGTTAAAAATTGATGACATTTGCATTCTAGCGGAGAAGTATTACCCGCAAGATTTCACATTCCAAGAGATACATATATTAAAGTGTCAACTACAACATTATGAGCTTGATATTCCATCTCATCCAAGTTTCCAAAATCTATCAACTATCTCCGAGTTGTGTAAACAATTATTTGAGACAAGAAAGAAAGTCATTTATTATTTGGTCGATCGATTGATTCGTCTTATTTTAACTCTTCCGATTTCCATAGCAATGACGAAGCGAGCTTTTCCAGCTATGAAAAATGTTAAAAGTATTCTACGTAACAAAATGGGTGATGATTTTCTTGAGTATTGCATGATTATCAACATAGAAAGGGAACTTGCTGAAGATATTGATTTGGATTCAGTAGTTTGTGATTTCAACTCACGTAAAGAGCGTAGAGTACAACTTGTCTAGATTAGCGTGTCTACCTTTTGTATTTATCTAAGTCACGCATGAAATATACATGAATGTCTCATGTTTTTGTAAGCTTTCACTAGACATGATTAAAAACTAGTTGTTGCAAATTTTCATATTATTTAACTTTATTTTTCATTTCTTTCGTCTCTTTTACTTAGCCCAGGTCACAATAAAATCCTGGCTCCGTCTCTGATTATGTCCATTAGCAAACTTTTAATTCCTTGTAGAGACTACATTTAGCTAATTCAAACGACATTATTATATCATAAACAGTAACTTGTTTGATCAAAGTATTGAATCACAAAGTGAATGGTTCATGGATTAAAATCTAGTGAGAGTATCATTGTTTTTTGACTAACTGGAAGTATGTATGGTGGTATGAATGTGTTTTCCTGAATACAACATGGACTATATATTTCTCATAGGTACTAAAAAAGATCCTTTTCATAAAAAAAGAGTCCAAAATAAACTGAATCTTATGATCAAACTCATATTTGTGGTTGGATTTGAGACATCATAGTTATGGACCTTACCGTAAGTAATCATTTTATATCGTTGAGTCACTTGTTCCCTTGCATGTTTTTGATTAAATTACCCTGCTCTATAGGTTGAATATCACATATTGCATTCGTACTACTTAATTAGCACGTAACCAGTATTGAGCCATGACACATTTATGTAACGACCCAGAATTTATATTAATTGAAATTTGAATATTTAATTGATTTTAAATATTAACAAGTGGAATTAATTAAGTCGAATAATTTATTTTTCGAATATCTGGATTTAATTGGATAATTAAATCGATAAATTAATAGGTGAAATTCTAGAAATAATTGAAATCTGGATTTAATGTGATTGAAAATGATTTATAAAGTTATATTAAATCATATTGAAGTTATAGTGATGTTATAGAACTTTTAAAATTGAATTTAAAGTTAATTTGTGAAAATTGAATATTTTAATATTTAGTCGACTAGTGAAATTAGCCATTTTTGGGACAATCTCAGAATTGGACGAAACTAGTTCCATTGGATCCGTAATAGTTTGTTATTATCAGATTTCAATTTTCGTAGTAATCAGAGTTGTCGTTTGACCGTGGCAGCTCGAAACGCATCGAAATTGTTTTAATTTTAATTTGACGAGTTAAAATAGTCATTTTTCAAAAAGTCTCGGATTTCGACGAAACCAGTTTCATCGGATCCGTAATGTGATATTATTGTATGGTTTCAAATTTCATGTCAATCGGATGTACCGTTTGTCCGAGGCAAGCGAAAACGCATCGAAATCGGTTTAAATCGGTTTAATTTAAATTTGACTGTTTATTTCCGTAACTCGCACAAATGATTGAATTAGCTCCCGAAACACATTCCATTGTATTCGTAACGTGGGGTAAACCTTACGAATGTCAGGCGGCACGTCAGATTTGGAGATCGTTTGAAAAAGTCGTTTTAAAATAAATTTAATATCATTTATATACGTATATATATATATCTATACGTTAACAAACTCAAAACCCTAGTCTATTAGCTTCAGCCGCCACCAAGCTATTCAATGGCCGAAAATTAATCTTTTTCTTCCTCAAATTCCTTCCAATCCACAAATCAATTCAAGAAAGTTTCAACTGCAAAGTTCGAGAGCTCGTCGAGAGCTTTACATCCAACGGTGGATCGCGTGTATTGTCGTCGTTTGGAGGCAATAGGAGGCCGCGTTCGTCTCATGTTTGGGCATGCACTTCGAGGTCTAGGAAGGACCGAGCTCAGGGATGTTGTAGCCGTGGATAGGGGAGGCGAAGAGCTTTGCTGTGGTGGTGGAGTGATTGGGTTTTGGTCAACGTTGAAGGAGTATAATTCAACCCTAATGGGCGGCCGATATGGGTTTCGCGACCTGGTTATCACGTTTGGGAAGAAGAATAAGCGGGCGGCCGTGATTTCTCAATTTGGAGTGAAGGGCTCAGATCTGTTGTGGGTGAAAAATATAAATAAAGTTGAAATTAAATTGTATATAAGATTTGTATTAACTTCTAAATGCTATAACTTGTTCGTACGAGGTCAGAATTTAACGAAACCAGTTGCGTTTGCTTCGTTTTGGTGAGCACTTCGCTATGAAACTGGATTGGAAGCAATCGGGGTCAGTGAAAATTTCGGATAAAATTAAACGCACGTTTGATTTTATTCGAAATAAAAAGCTGGAACAAAATTGAAATCAAGGTGAGAACTCCTCACTCAATCGAATGTTTTGTTTCGATTTAAATTTTAAATAGTTAGATTTAAAATTATTTATAGTGATTGATTGTGTGGATTGAATGATGATTGCTATTTATTGTGATAAATAGACATTATATGCCGTTAGTAAGCGGATGTTATTTATTAAAAACATATACCGCGATAATTTCACATTGAAGTGGAATTGGTATTATATATGTATATAGCAATGTATACATATTGGCATATGTATATATTGCATTTGTTGATTTCCCGCGTTGTATAGCGGATGAGACCCTATTGCGCCGCATAATAGCGGATAATATTTATTAAACCCATATACCGCGATAATTCCGTACTGGAGCGGAATTGGTATTGTGCTAACATCTTTGGATGCAGAGAAACAGGTTGGAGGGATCCAACTGGATTCCTCACCGTAGTGATTTATTTACAGATATTATTGTATATTCTGTTATCATATGATGGTATATGATGTTTGGATGCTGTGATTGACTATTTGGTGCTGTTGTATCATCGGATTCATTTTTGAAGTTTAAAAATAACGAGTTTGATTTTAAATTGGGATTTTTGAATTATTATGAACGATTTATATAAAAGATTTATAAAATTGATATTTTATAAATTAAGAATACTGGAATTATAAAATGAGTTTTTATAAGTGTTAAAATCGAAATAATGGAATTCTAAAAGGAGTTCTGTTAATGTTGAAAATAAGGTTATAAATAAAATCTTATAAGTAATAAGATTTATGACTTGTGAAGTTTTAAAAGAATGATTTTCACAAATAAATGAATTATAAGTATTTAACTTATAATATGGGGTTTTGGTATATAATTGAGTTATAAATTGATTTGGTTAATAAAGTGCTTTTATAAGTTAAAGTTGTTATAAAATACCAATGGAATTTATAAACATAGATTTGTAAATCCGAGAAACGACTTATTTTGATAAGTTAAGTTTATATAGCGTATTAAAGGAAGTATATTCACGATTTTGGACAGTGAATATATTATTAAATAAAATGGATATGTTTTGGAGAAATGATATTACGAAATGAAGTAATTGTTTTAAAAAGATGTTTTAAAACGTGTTAAGTATCGAAACATAGATTTCAACATTTATTGTTGAAATAGACGTTTTGAGGAATAAGGAAATGGTGGACTATAAAACTGTTGTTATAGTAAATGATTTCCGAAAGGAAATGGTTTATATAGTATTGGGATTTATATATCTATCTAAATTTCGTATCCCTATACTAGTGATTTTGGGTCGTTGTAACGATGTTTTACACAACATTCATTTTGACTCAAATAAAATTTGTGAAAGAGAATGATTTCCTTAAAGAATGAAATATATACTAAATTTTGATTTAAGTATATTGAATATTTTCAAATGTTGAAAATAAATGGATTTGTGAATTACCTATTATTAAATAGGTATGGAAATGTTTTTCCAATATGAAGTGAAATGTTTTAGATTTATCTTCAAAGATAAGTTGAAATGTGGAAATTGATTTGAAATTGTTTTCAAATAATTGAAGTGTGGAAATTATATATCTTATAAAGATATTTTTGGAATTAAATAATTTGGAAAATTATTTGGAATCTGATGATGTTGCGCATCTTTACTGATAGTTAAATAACCGACTATCAATAATTACCTTGAATGGGTATTTGTTGTGATTTGCTTGAATTTGAATGCCACACTTATTTTTGAATAAGCGCTCACTATTCGGGTTAGCCGGGAAAGGACCTTTGGGTCGTATAACCCATTCCGAATTTGTGATACGACGATGTGGATCGTATTGAAGACTAGTGGTGAAGACCGGGTGTTTATGAAAACGATAGGATGACCTATCGATTGTCTCTGCACCGTTAGCTACGGTATAGAGATTTCCTTTGTGATGGGAAGTTTTATCGGGATTGTGAATATCCGGATTGCAAGGGCTTCTTTGGAAGTACCTTCGGTTCTGTTCGAACCCGGAACAGACTTGTATGGTTACGTGTCTGACATTACATTTTGAGATGTAAAGATGATTTCTTTCAAATACATTTCTGTTGGTGGCGGAGAATTTATTCTCTTAGCTTAACACCCTTCTCTAAGACGTACGAGCTCAGAGGTTATGTAGTTGAAGGTTATCAGCGATATATTCCCAATTTGGTAATGTGACATGCTTAGTGTTGCTGTGTGATGATCAGTGTTTGATCATTTGTGATATGATCATTTGTTTGATCATTTATCTTTGTGATCATAGGTTGATCATTTGTTTGACCCAAAGCATAGCTTTTGTGAAAAAGCGTAGCTTTGTGGATGAGACTTCGTCAGGGCCTCAACAACCTGGAAATGGTCGAAACAGGAATGTTGCGGCAAGGTTATGAGGGTCGCGCCCTTTAGGGTATGTCATTTCCTTCTGGAAAGGGGTGGTATCATGGTATGGAGCCCAGATACTTACTCATGTGGATACACTTATTTATTATGTGTGATGATGGTTACCGAGCGCTCGGATAAAGGTCCCAAAGGACCGGGTGATGACATATTCGTAAGTTACCTGTTACAGGGGTAACCCGACCTTGTTTGGCAGAGAGCAGTTTGTCTCTCGGGACATCCAGCCAGAGGCGATCCCATTCGGTAGGAGGAAAGGAAGTTCCTTAGCTTGACCATTTGTTGGAAAATCCAAAGAAACAATACGAACCCTTTACGATTGAAATTGTATAACCTGTCTCCTCAGGAGGCAGCTATAGTAGGCATAATATAATGGTACCTATGCTGGCTAAGATTAATATTGTATTTTCGAAAGAATTTTACACTATGCACTAGTAATAATATCAAAAATGATTTGTTTTGCGTAGTAAGCATTTTTGACTATCATAAGAAGAAATCTCCTCCAAGTCTGCGATTGCATTGTGTGTGTGGTGGGAGGTCTTATGGTAGTTTCATTTTCCAAAAGCATTGCGGGTTTCAATGTTAAAATTCTATCGTTGTTTGTTTTTAAAGATAAACTGTTTTAGTTCTCACACCAGTCACCATGACTGACCTGGAGTTTATTGTTTCCTTCCTAAACTCTGGGTGCCCATCATTTTCCACACGGGTAGTCTAGAGTTAGGTTATCAGATTATTCTGGATTTTGGAGTGCTGTGGAACTTAGTGGCGAGCTAGATGGCGAGACGTACCACTTGTATATGATAGTATTATTCCGCTGTGTATTCTGTATATGGACAAGTTTATATAACTGTCCAGTTGTGTTGTATACTGTTATTGTAAACTCTGATGGTGATGTAATGTATAAAATGATATAGTTCTTTGTTTTAAAGATTATTCATTTATCTATTATATGTTGTCCCGCTGCGAATGTGAAATTCTGATATTGTCTCTGTTTTTGTTATTTCTTCTTTCTCTTTTCTTCTGTTTTCTTCTACCTCTTCTTTTTCTCCATAACAATTCGATTTTCCGGCATTCGATTGCTCGGCAGTTGATACAGTGAATGTATTAATGTCGATTTTCGAGCGACGAAAAATCGTGTTCGTTACATTTGGTATCAGAGCATATGGTTAAGCGACAACCCTGCTCTGTTGGGTGTTACTCATTATAGATAGAATCAGTAGTACTCTAGAATGAGTTGAGTGTAATAATAGATATGTGCGCGTATTTGTTAGTGAATATAAAATTGTTTTATATTGTGATGATTGATTTGTTGAGTGGTATATGAATTCTGGTCGGTATAGTCTGTACAACTCTATCGATAGGGATCTCTAAACACTTGTTCAGAACCATTCGGCACGATATTGTTTTAAATTGGGTAAATGAAATAATTTTACCTCAATTATATTTTGTATATAAAGAAATAATTTTCTGAAATTATTAAAGTGTATACAATTAATTGATTGTTTGGTTGCTAAAAATGTAAATATATATAAGTTAATAAAAGTTGTTTGAATCAACAATTGAAAAAGAATAAAGTGTATAAGCAAATGAATTATAATCTATGGAATTGTAATAGAAATGATTTACAATGGTAAAAATTATCTTATATATATAAGAAGTGAAATTTTATAAGTAAAAGATTTATAAGTGTGATTTATAATCTAAAATAAAATTCCAGAGAAGTCTTTTGAAAGGATTTGATGTTTTGGAAAATTGTTTTAGAGAGATGAAAGCTCTAAACTCTTTTCAGGTCGCTGGAAAATAATTCCGATGATGATCGCGACATCATTGGTGTTCATTTTCGGGTTTCCAAAAGAGGAATTGTTGCCAGATTATTTTAAATGAAAGAATTTTGGAAAATTGGATTTGGTTTTGGAAATTCGAAAGATAAATTGAATTGATTTCAAAATGTTTTTGAAAGGTTGAAAAGACTCTGGAATCCTATTTAAAATATTTATGGGAATGATAATGAGTTGATAACTTATACCATTTGAATTTTTGATAGAATAAATTTAACTTAAGGATGGAGTTAAATTAAAGTAAGTATAAGTGAATTAATTAAATCCAAGTGGTAATTGTTAAATATAAGTAATCAAGTTTTAAACTTATAATATGAGATAATAAATTTGACTTTGGTAAAAGTAAAATAAAATTTGAATCTGAAATTGATTAATAAGTGGAAACTTAAGTTAATTTAAACAAATGATGTTTGAAATGGAAAATAACTTAAGTAATGTTGAATGAAGTTGATTGTGATATCAAAGTAAATTAATAAAGTGAATTTATTAAATGAATGTGAACTTGAGTTATATAAATAAAATTCAATTTTATTTGTTAAATGAATTAGCAATTGAATTGAATAAATGGATTGAATGTTAATCAATCGAATGTGAATGAATTGATATGGAAAAATGAATGTAAGTGTTAATTCATAAAAGCTAAATGTTATTGGAAGTTGAATAAATTGAATGGAAATCAATTTAATATATAAACCAATTGGAAAATTTAATATGTTGAACCAAATTGAGTGTAAGTAAAGTAAATTGAATTTATTTGGTTGTGTAAAATGACATTGATTGTTAGATGGTTGTTGATTGATTGTAGTATAATTCATTAGTGTTAATGAAATTGAATAAATGGAATTGGAAGCTATGTAAATTGATTTAAATTGAAAGCGAACCAATTTGAATGTAAATTAGTGAATATAAACTAATTGAAAATGAATAATTGAATGTCATTATATATGAATTGGTTGTAAACAATTACAAGTGATGTTGAAATTTTTTAAGTGCTTATAAAACTTGTTTAGTATGCATTTCTTTGATATGCAAAAGTTGTAGTTGTTTAAAAAGAGTAAATTATTAATAACTTTATATATATGTCACTTATATGTTTAAATTGAGTAAGTACAGGTGCGGTGGCTACCGTTCGGTTGATTTGGTTGCGCTAAAATGCTAAATAAATAACTGCTTTGCTTAAAAATGCTAAAAAGGTACGCCTACGCAATAAAAATAGGAAATATGAACTGTTTTTCTGCTTTTCCAACCGGGTGGGTCGATGTATACATATTTATGTCAATTGTGATCCTACTACGATCGAACCGCGCAAAGGAGACGCTGGCGAATTTTTCTGGAGATTTAAGGCGTTAGAAAATTTTCGGGAAATTTTGGAATTTTTTTTTGTTAATGAAAATTTGATTTCTAAATTGAAATGAAAACGTAGGAATTGAACTAGAAAATGGAAACCATTGTTTTGGTTGAAGTTTAAGGTCTTGGAAAAGCGAATGTGAAATTTTTCGCTAAGTGGATTTTGGAAAGTTAATGGATTTTGGGAATTTTTCTTACTTGGTAATTTCGAGGACGAAATTCTTTTAAGGGGGGAAATTTGTAACGACCCAGAATTTATATTAATTGAAATTTGAATATTTAATTGATTTTAAATATTAACAAGTGGAATTAATTAAGTCGAATAATTTATTTTTCGAATATCTGGATTTAATTGGATAATTAAATCGATAAATTAATAGGTGAAATTCCAGAAATAATTGAAATCTGGATTTAATGTGATTGAAAATGATTTATAAAGTTATATTAAATCATATTGAAGTTATAGTGATGTTATAGAACTTTTAAAATTGAATTTAAAGTTAATTTGTGAAAATTGAATATTTTAATATTTAGTCGACTAGTGAAATTAGCCATTTTTGGGACAGTCTCAGAATTGGACGAAACTAGTTCCATTGGATCCGTAATATTTTGTTATTATCGGATTTCAATTTTCGTAGCAATCAGAGTTGTCGTTTGATCGTGGCAGCTCGAAACGCATCGAAATTGTTTTAATTTTAATTTGACGAGTTAAAATAGTCATTTTTCAAAAAGTCTCGGATTTCGACGAAACCAGTTTCATTGGATCCGTAATGTGATATTATTGTATGGTTTCAAATTTCGTGTCAATCGGATGTACTGTTTGTCCGAGGCAAGCGAAAACGCATCGAAATCGGTTTAAATCGGTTTAATTTAAATTTGACTGTTTATTTCCGTAACTCGCACAAATGACTGAATTATCTCCCGAAACTCGTTCCATTGTGTTCGGAACGCGGGGTAAACCTTACGAACACCAGGCGGCACGTCAGTTTTGGAGATCGTTTGAAAAAGTCGTTTTAAAATAAATTTAATATCATTTATATACGTATATATATATATCTATACGTTAACAAACTCAAAACCCTAGTCTATTAGCTTCACCCGCCACCAAGCTATTCAATGGCCGAAAATTAATCTTTTTCTTCCTCAAATTCCTTCCAATCCACAAATCAATTCAAGAAAGTTTCAACTGCAAAGTTCGAGAGCTCGTCGAGAGCTTTACATCCAACGGTGGATCGCGTGTATTGTCGTCGTTTGGAGGCAATAGGAGGCCGCGTTCGTCTCATGTTTGGGCACGCACTTCGAGATCTAGGAAGGACCGAGCTCAGGGAGGTTGTAGCCGTGGGTAGGGGAGGCGAAGAGCTTTGCTGTGGTGGTGGAGTGATTGGGTTTTGGTCAACGTTGAAGGAGTATAATTCAACCCTAATGGGCGGCCGATATGGGTTTCGCGACCTGGTTATCACGTTTGGGAAGAAGAATAAGCGGGCGGTCATGATTTCTCAACTTGGAGTGAAGGGCTCAGATCTGTTGTGGGTGAAAAATATAAATAAAGTTGAAATTAAATTGTATATAAGATTTGTATTAACTTCTAAATGCTATAACTTGTTCGTACGAGGTCAGAATTTGACGAAACCAGTTGCGTTGGCTTCATTTTGGCGAGCACTTCGCTATGAAACTGGATTGGAAGCAATTGGGGTCAGTGAAAATTTCGGATAAAATTAAACGCACGTTTGATTTTATTCGAAATAAAAAGCTGGAACAGAATTGAAATCAAGGTGAGAACTCCTCACTCAATCGAATGTTTTGTTTCGATATAAATTTTAAATAGTTAGATTTAAAATTATTTATAGTGATTGATTGTGTGGATTGAATGATGATTGCTATTTATTGTGATAAATAGACATTATACGCCGTTAGTAAGCGGATGTTATTTATTAAAAACATATACCGCGATAATTTCACATTGAAGTGGAATTGGTATTATATATATAGCAATGTATACATATTGGCATATGTATGTAATGACCCAAGATTTTAGGAATTTATTCTGAAAAATATAAATGAATTCAAAATAAATTTTGAATAAATTTTGAAAGGGGATTGATATAGCTTGATAGTGTATCAGTATGTGTGTACATGTGTGCACAGGAAATGCACATGAACTAAAGCTAAAAATCCCTGAACTCTAAGAATAAATACATATTGATATGTATGGGAATATATATATATATATGTAGATTAAATCCTTAAAAGCTGTATGCATAAGCAATATATATATATATGAATGCTACTGAGTATTTTTGAGTGTACATGTACATGTGTGTGTCAGTACAAAATAATGTATAAATATATACAGATGAGTATACTAATTAATTTAGTAAGCTTTATATACATATATACATATATATATATATGTTAATAAGGTACTAGAGTTCAAATCAACAAAATAAAATATACCAACATATTTTAAATATAGGCAGAAATAAAAAGAATGAAGATATAAAAAGGAGTAATCCTCTTATAAATAAATGAAGGAAGTACATACCATTTACATGAAAGATAAAAATAGAAAAAATAAGATAAAACAGAGAAATACTTGGTATAGGCAGAATTAGGAAGAGTATTTGATAAATAATAAAATCAAGTCACACTTTTAGCATGATAGTAGACAAAGGAAAAAGTATTTTCTGGAAAAGCAAAAATCTGAAATTAACCAAAAAGATATAACCACTTTTCTCTTCACAAACTCAAGCCGGGGAGGGTAAGATTTTGGGTTTGAAAACTAAATACAAATGGCATAATTTCTGATGGGCAAAAATGTCTTTAGCTAGTGCCTTAAACCCTAAGAAAAACCCTGCATAAATAGGCAGTGAGAGGAGAAACCTTCTTCTTCCCGGATAACTCTTGAGAAAAATATATAGATATTATATAAATATAATACAAGTGAAGAAAAGATTTGAAGGCAGAGGCTTACCAGTCAACTAGGAAGTGAAAGAGAGCTAGGTGAGAAAACTCACTCAAAATCTAAGGCAATAAGTCCTAATGTAGGCAGCCAGTTATAAGTAATTTTCTTGAAAGTGTATTTTCATATGTGAATGCTTATCTGTGATTTTAGAACTGAAAATGTTTTGATTCTCTTTGGTTGTTCTACTTGTTTTATTATATGAAAGTTTTAAGTGTTGTTAGTATACATATATGTTTTATAAACCCAGATCTCTGATATGTTAATGTTTAGGAACATAAACAAATACCCAGAAAATAAAATGTTGAAAATAGGCAAGTAGTATTGGTTTTGGCTCAACCCAGAAAGATGTAAATAATGTTGAGCTGCAATATACTCATGTATAAGTGCTGAGGCTTGAGACAAAAAGGAATTAGGGGTGCAATAGGGTTGCCTATGTGCTGATGCTCCTGATTCAATGAAAATATATAAATGTTCATAGGCATAGCAAACAAAATTTTGTGATTCAGTGAAACTAGGTCATTCTGAGTTTAACTCAAGCACAAATGTTTGCAAAAGGAAAAAATCTCTCAAAAGCCATAAGCCAATGTTAGTTTCCTATACCCCTTTTTAAAAATACCAGAATATATATATACATACAGAATCTTATTTATTTAGTCACCAATGGTTGTTTGCTTGTTTGTCTCTGTTTGGTTATGAATAATATGAGATGCCATGATATGGATGTTTTTAGTTAGTAAAATGGATCACTGAATGGTTTAGTCATGAAAAATCAAAAGAGTTATTATTAACTTAAACCTGATTAGGAAATTGGGGTCAAGAACACTGTAGGAATGACTTGTTTTCTTGAGTAATACAAGTTGACACATGGCTTGATTAAGTCCTGAGATATTTGTGTAATGGAGTGAATTAGTTCATTACAGTGTGTCCATTGATTCAATTAATTGCAGATGAGACCAAGATAGATAAATATATATCAAGATAATAGAATTTGATATAAAGAGGAACTAGAGTTTTCCTGGAATGGAATCTGGATTGTGAATAAATGATTTAATTCATTTTGGGTGATTTCCTTGTTGTATGGATGTTTACTTGATTCATGATTAAATTATATGAAAGTATGAATGTACCATGTTTTTCTTGAGGTTCCTGGAAGGACAGATTAAAGTGTGCACCTTCACACTGACACAGAACATGCACACATGAATTGCTTGTTTTCTAAAGGCAGAGTTATATACAACTATCCATGTTTAACTTTAACTTGACTTTCAAATTGTTTTGGTGGATTTTCTCATACCAGACATGTGTCTGACCCTAGTGTGCTATTGGCATATGGGGTGTCCCATTTAATATGGGGCAGCTTCAAATGCATTTTCAGGGATTGCAGCAACTAAGTAGGAGTAGGAGCAAGGCTTTGAGAAGAAGATTATAGCATGCTAAACTTAGTTAGATAAGAGCCTAGATGTTGAAATCTGCATGTATTGATAATTTAAATTGCTACTTGTATTAAGTGTTGAATATTGGATGGATATTTTGTTAAGTATTTTGTTAAGAGATTGACTTGTATCTGGAATCTATAAACCTAGTTAAATATCTGATATGTTAAAGAAGTTAATCAAAATCTTGTAAGTGGATTTAGCAAGAACACTATGTTAAAATTGAATGATTACATTTTATAAATGTATTAGTCAATCTTGAGTCTTTAGAAAGGATTTAAGTTTTGGGAAATCTGGATAGTTGATTCTTAGAAAAATTAAATGGTTTTATCTTTCTACCATGGCATATGTATACAAAAGATAATAGGCATAGGTTGAATGTTTTTATATGACTGCAAGGTTTCCATAATTTAACTTGTTTTATACAAATGTTTCATGCCTTATTTTTAAATAAAGAAAGAATCTGTAATATGGGAGTTGAAAGCCATATCCAAAATAGTTGCAGTTATATACACACATAAACATGTTTTGTACAGATATTAACACACCTTTTCCTTTGTATTTTTAATAGGAATCTGAATTCCATTTCACTCAGATTTTAATCAAATGCATTTTAAGACCAGATGGGTTACACCAGAACAAAGAGTCTGGTTGAACCATGTGATTGACACCCATGGTTACAGGAAACCCACTCAAGTTTGCACTTCATTTAATTTAAAGCATACTGACATCAAAGAATCAAGATGTTGAATGTGTTAGATCACTTTAAACTATTCCAAAAAAAAGAGAGCCTGTATTCCAGACAGATTTTATAAGAAAAAAATCAAACATGGATAATGATAAACACTTCTATCATTTTTCAGAACCCAAGCACCAGACCATTAATTTATAGACAATCATATCACAATTATCTGGTTTCTAGAATTTATACTCCCTAGAGAATTTAGCAAAGAATCAGGAGTTTAAAAATATATATATAGGTATTCATGCATGAATGGAATTTTTATTGCATATAACACTGAACTATGTGTGGATTGATTAAATTCAATCAATCCAATATCCTCTTGTTTTCCAGAACTCTGATTCAAACAAGAGAGGCATATACATCCTCACATGTATGTGCATATCTTTGTGAATGTACTGATATATTTATATTGGTTAATTATTTTGATCCTGGATATATTTTGTTTATTGGAAAAAGAAAATGACCCTGGGAAATATATTTGTAATGAATGATATATCTATATATCATCTCTGTAAATAAATAAAAAATCCTTATGAAATTAGGGTAGAAATAGGAGGGTCATTTCAATGTATATATTGCATTTGTTGATTTCCCACGTTGTATAGCGGATGAGACCCTATTGCGCCGCATAATAGCGGATAATATTTATTAAACCCATATACCGCGATAATTCCATACTGGAGCGGAATTGGTATTGTGCTAACATCTTTGGATGCAGGGAAACAGGTTGGAGGGATCCAACTGGATTCCTCACCGTAGTGATTTATTTACAGATATTATTGTATATTCTGTTATCATATGATGGTATATGATGTTTGGATGCTGTGATTGACTATTTGGTGCTGTTGTATCATCGGATTCATTTTTGAAGTTTAAAAATAACGAGTTTGATTTTAAATTGGGATTTTTGAATTATTATGAACGATTTATATAAAAGATTTATAAAATTGATATTTTATAAATTAAGAATACTGGAATTATAAAATGAGTTTTTATAAGTGTTAAAATCGAAATAATGGAATTCTAAAAGGAGTTCTGTTAATGTTGAAAATAAGGTTATAAATAAAATCTTATAAGTAATAAGATTTATGACTTGTGAAGTTTTAAAAGAATGATTTTCGCAAATAAATGAATTATAAGTATTTAACTTATAATATGGGGTTTTGGTATATAATTGAGTTATAAATTGATTTGGTTAATAAAGTGCTTTTATAAGTTAAAGTTGTTATAAAATACCAATGGAATTTATAAACATAGATTTGTAAATCCGAGAAACGACTTATTTTGATAAGTTAAGTTGATATAGCTTATTAAAGGAAGTATATTCACGATTTTGGACAGTGAATATATTATTAAATAAAATGGATATGTTTTGGAGAAATGATATTACGAAATGAAGTAATTGTTTTAAAAAGATGTTTTAAAACGTGTTAAGTATCGAAACATAGATTTCAACATTTATTGTTGAAATAGACGTTTTGAGGAATAAGGAAATGGTGGACTATAACACTGTTGTTATAGTAAATGATTTCCGAAAGGAAATGGTTTATATAGTATTGGGATTTATATATCTATCTAAATTTCGAATCCCTATACTAGTGATTTTGGGTCGTTGTAACGATGTTTTACGCAACATTCGTTTTGACTCAAATAAAATTTGTGAAAGAGAATGATTTCCTTAAAGAATGAAATATATACTAAATTTTGATTTAAGTATATTGAATATTTTCAAATGTTGAAAATAAATGGATTTGTGAATTACCTATTATTAAATAGGTATGGAAATGTTTTTCCAATATGAAGTGAAATGTTTTAGATTTATCTTCAAAGATAAGTTGAAATGTGGAAATTGATTTGAAATTGTTTTCAAATAATTGAAGTGTGGAAATTATATATCTTATAAAGATATTTTTGGAATTAAATAATTTGGAAAATTATTTGGAATCTGATGATGTTGCGCATCTTTATTGATAGTTAAATAACCGACTATCAATAATTACCTTGAATGGGTATTTGTTGTGATTTGCTTGAATTTGAATGCCACACTTATTTTTGAATAAGCGCTCACTATTCGGGTTAGCCGGGAAAGGACCTTTGGGTCATATAACCCATTCCGAATTTGTGATACGACGATGTGGATCGTATTGAAGACCGATGGTGAAGACCGGGTGTTTATGAAAACGATAGGATGACCTATCGATTGTCTCTGCACCGTTAGCTACGGTATAGAGATTTCCTTTGTGATGGGAAGTTTTATCGGGATTGTGAATATCCGGATTGCAAGGGCTTCTTTGGAAGTGCCTTCGGTTCTGTTCGAACCCGGAACAGACTTGTATGGTTACGTGTCTGACATTACATTTTGAGATGTAAAGCTGATTTCTTTCAAATACATTTCTGTTGGTGGCGGAGAATTTATTCTCTTAGCTTAACACCCTTCTCTGAGACGTACGAGCTCAGAGGTTATGTAGTTGAAGGTTATCAGTGATATATTCCCAATTTGGTAATGTGACATGCTGAGTGTTGCTGTGTGATGATCAGTGTTTGATCATTTGTGATATGATCATTTATTTGATCATTTATCTTTATGATCATAGGTTGATCATTTGTTTGACCCAAAGCATAGCTTTTGTGAAAAAGCGTAGCTTTGTGGACGAGACTTCGTCAGGGCCTCAACAACCCGAAAATGGTCGAAACAGGAATGTTGCGGCAAGGTTATGAGGGTCGCGCCCTTTAGGGTATGTCATTTCCTTCTGGAAAGGGGTGGTATCATGGTATGGAGCCCAGATACTTACTCATGTGGATACACTTATTTATTATGTGTGATGATGGTTACCGAGCGCTCGGATAAAGGTCCCAAAGGACCGGGTGATGACATATTCGTAAGTTACCTGTTACAGGGGTAACCCGACCTTGTTTGGCAGAGAGCAGTTTGTCTCTCGGGACGTCCAGCCAGAGGCGATCCCATTCGGCAGGAGGAAAGGAAGTTCCTTAGCCTGACCATTTGTTGGAAAATCCATAGAAACAATACGAACCCTTTACGATTGAAATTGTATAACCTGTCTCCTCAGGAGGCAGCTATAGTAGGCATAATATATTGGTACCTATGCTGGCTAAGATTAATATTGTATTTTCGAAAGAATTTTACACTATGCACTAGTAATAATATCAAAAATGATTTGTTTTGCGTAGTAAGCATTTTTGACTATCATAAGAAGAAATCTCCTCCAAGTCTGCGATTGCATTGTGTGTGTGGTGGGAGGTCTTATGGTAGTTTCATTTTCCAAAAGCATTGCGGGTTTCAATGTTAAAATTCTATCGTTGTTTGTTTTTAAAGATAAACTGTTTTAGTTCTCACACCAGTCACCATGACTGACCTGGAGTTTATTGTTTCCTTCCTAAACTCTGGGTGCCCATCATTTTCCACACGGGCAGTCTAGAGTTAGGTTATCAGATTATTCTGGATTTTGGAGTGCTGTGGAGCTTAGTGGCGAGCTAGATGGCGAGACGTACCACTTGTATATGATAGTATTATTCCGCTGTGTATTCTGTATATGGACAAGTTTATATAACTGTCCAGTTGTGTTGTATACTGTTGTTGTAAACTCTGATGATGATGTAATGTATAAAATGATATAGTTCTTTGTTTTAAAGATTATTCATTTATCTATTATATGTTGTCCCGCTGCGAATGTGAAATTCTGATATTGTCTCTGTTTTTGTTATTTCTTCTTTCTCTTTTCTTCTGTTTTCTTCTACCTCTTCTTTTTCTCCATAACAATTCGATTTTCCGGCATTCGATTGCTCGGCAGTTGATACAGTGAATGTATTAATGTCGATTTTCGAGCGACGAAAAATCGCGTTCGTTATAATTTATTTCCTTTAAGTTGCTATATAACGTATCTTTATCTTTCTCTTTTACATTTCCCATGGATGGTTTACTAAATTGATACATAGTCTTTTGCTTTGATAGTTTTTTATTCATATTAGTAAGATGATGCATTAAAACTAATTATCCATAAAGGTATGTTGGCGACCTTAGGCAAAATTAGTTTTGTATTGATGTTGTTTTCTTATGTATTTCATTAACTGCCGAGTTTTCTATTTATGTTGTATTCTTATGTATTTCATTAACTGCTGAATTTTCTTTTCTGGTTTTCCAGTGATAGGAAAGGAATAAGAAAGGAATGTGATGCTAATCAATATAAATTTAACATGACATTAGGGAAAGTGTTAAATTCATTAGATGATCAACCATTAAACGCTAGTTGTAATAATAATTGAAGAAAAATGAGTTGTAATAATGTAATAATAATAATTATTATTACAACCCTATAATTATATCTTGGACCCGATTCACATGTTATGTTGCTCTATCTTCTACAAAAAAATCTCATATACTTCTTGTTTTGCTGGTAGTTGGAGCTGTTTCTAAGTTTTGGCATTGCTTACCTTTCTCTTTACTCATTAATTGTTGGAGTTTTTGGCATGAATATTCCTTACTCATGGAATGATGGTCATGGCTATATATTTAAATGGGTATGTTTCTGCAGTTGATGATCAACCATACATTACAACATCATATTTTGCTTATTCTCCATATATTGTTGTTTGCTTACTTCAATATTGAATTGGGAAACATGTGGATCATTTTCTTAATTCTAAAATTATAGTTTTCATTCTTTATCCCACAGTTTTGCTTGAGTATACGTGAAGAGTGGATGAACAATCAAATGATTTCTCATCCTGGTATATGAATTTACTTTCAATGATTATGTACATAGTTCACTTAAACTAATTTTTTCTACAAATTCTACGACTAAATTTTTAAGTGATGCACATATATAAGTTTATTCTATATAGCTATAAAATCACCATGAGTTTTACTTTATTACCATGAATTTTCCTAAATAGTTTATTTTCCACTCATTGTCATAAATACCAATGGTAAAAAGTATTTCACTTGCTAACATTTCAGTGTGCATATGTTCTTTTTTAATTGTTTGTGTATTCCAATGGATTGAAAAATTCGTGATTTGTATGAACAGTTTGTTGCTGAAAGAGCTGATGCGGGGGTTCAAGCTGCTAAAGTTCAAGGACCAAGGCATACACAGTTAGATGAATCATATATTCATTATATTTCCATTGTTTTGGTAGATATATATATATATATATATATTTCTTCTATAGGATTTGTATTAAAAAAGACTAAGAATACATGAATCATTTTGACATTTAGAAATATAAATCTTTTTTGTTATTTTAAAAAGATATGAATGAATAGGTTTGTTATTGGTACAATATTTTGGTTTCAATGATAAATTTATTTTAAATTTGTGAGTGTAATGCAATAGTATTTACATTTTTTTTCTTATTTGAATTTTTTTAACAACGGGCAAAAACAATTGTAAAAGACCCTATTGCAACGGACAAAACAGTTGTAAATCATGCTATTGCAAAGGGCAAAAATAATTGTAAATCATGCTATTGCAACGGGCAAAAAAAAATATAAATGATCCTATTGCAACGGCTAGGGACTGTTGTAAAAAAGTCTACTAAAACGGTCTTTTACAACGGTTTCGAACCATTGTAAAATCTTCTAGATCTATTACAACATTCGTCTAATAAGATAGGTGCTAGCCCGTTGCGAAACCCCTATTACAATGGGTATTTCCCGTTGTAAAAGGGTATTTTTGTTGTAGTGGATAACATATAATATACAATATAATAATGTTATCAGAGTATAATAAAACTTAAATGTCAACTATCTTAATATAATGTGATGAATAATCAATATACAACTCCAAATAAAGTATATACAATGAATCAAATATATATAGACAACATCCTAATTCATGTCACCTCTAAGCGTACTAAAACTAATGCTGGTCATATCATCCCTGTATCTGAAATGTCTCGGACTGACCCGAGTATTATAAAATAACATACATGTCAGACTATATCTAACATATATATACCTGTATGTGTGCGTATTTGTTTGTGTAATGCTATAAACAATCATCAAAACATCATATCACCCAGATAGAAAGATGTCAAATCAAGAGTGTAACGACCCTAGATTTTAATTTATTTAAATTGATAATTAAATAAATTTTTGAATAAATATTGTGAAATTTATTAATAAAGTAATGCGAGTTTCCCCGATATCCAAATATATTTTGTATAAATCATTTAAATTTAATAAATATTATATATATGTATGTACAATTGATTTGAATTTAAATTGTAAATAAATTGTTTAATAATAAATATTAGAATTTATGATAATTTGAATTTATAAAATATATATATAAAGAAATACATTCAAATATTAACAAATAACAATAACAACTTTATATCTATATACATGAATTTATAAATTAAATATAAGGCAATAAATATTAAAGTAAATTTACTAATTGAGTTATAAATAGAAATAAATAAATAAGAGATAAACTAGTATAAAAATAGAACAAATGGAATAAATGAAACAAAAATAATAATAGAGATAAAATAAAATATCTACAAGTTTGCAAAATAAACAAAGTAAATAAAACATATAGTCATATACCCTTGCCAAAAGAAAAGAAATAAAAGATATAAATACATTCAAGTATATAAATAAACAAAGGCAGGTAAAAAGGTAAGGAAATGATAAAGTACAGAGAAAATATAAAAAATCAAATGAAATGATTCATGTACACTAAAGAAGAAACATTTGTACTAACCCCTATCTTCTCAGCCGAACAAGCATTGTTAGTAAACCTGTACAAAAGTCAATGTAAACAAGGTAAGGTTGTAAACAAAGATTAAAGTACTCATGCATTTAATACAAGAAATCTTTGATACACCGTAACTTTTTTTCAGCCGAAATGAAATCTGCTAGCCACCATAACATATCATAGTAGCCATGCCCTGATTTGTACAAACAAATAGTTCTTTTATCACCTTAAACAAAGTATATGAAGCAAAGCCTGCATGTTTTATATATAGGTATATCATCTCCTTTTCGTTCACCATTTAAACTGAGAAAAGTTAGAAAAAGAAAAATAACAATATCATCACATTCAAACAAACATCTACTTTAAACAATCAAGGCCTGGGAATTAGGAAGCAAAGAAGTTCCAGTATCAAACTTCAACACAGTTTCAAATTCAAATTTTCTGGAACCATGATTTTAAAGGTGAGTAACTTATGTTTTTAAAATTTAAAAGTTGAATTGATGGCATATAGGTGTCTGTTGCTATATATATATCCTCTGAATATATTTGGAAAACTGGAAAAAAAATCTGGTGTACATGGTATTGCTATACATGTTCTGTTCAAATATTTTCAGATATCAGACTTTGATAATAAAAAAAATCATTTTCAGCTGATTTACTTGATGATTGGGTTTAATGTTAAAACAAGAATTGTTTGTTATTGTATATATTCAAGATTAAAAATTTATTTAAGCCAAATCAACTTGTTTATAACTCTGGGAAGCAAGAAACTGAGCAAAGCTTTAAATTGGTCATAATTTGAATTTCCTAAATCTCGAATTCAGGTTTATAAACTGAAATCTTATACTTTAATATGATTTTTAAAACAAAAATCAAAATTTTTAGTTTCAAATTGGAGTGGCATTTGTCAGATGAACGTGTGATGGGTTTTGGTGAGGTTCAGGCGATCGAATGATTTTCGAGGGTCGAAATTTGGTGGGGAGGAGCTGGAATGATCGATGATCGTGAGAAAAATGCAAAATATTTTTTTTATGCGTCGTAGATGGAGATACGATTGAAATTAGGGTTTAAGCTCTATGAGTTCTTGGTCGAAGTCGTAAGGGGATTTCTTCGTCTTCGCTGTGATTCGATTGATCGCACTCCAGGGGATCGATGCGTGGTTGTGTGGCAAAACTTAGGGCATGGTGGCGTGACCGCTGGTGGTCGGCAATGACAGGTCGAGGTGATTTAAGTTGGTCGAGTTCGGTTCCAGTTTTGATCGAATAGCTAAATTTCGATTTTGGGTTCGTGATGAACTTTGGGTGGTTAGGATCGAAGGTGAGGATGATCGGCGCCTCGGTGGCGTGTTCGATGGTGATCGCCGTAGCTCCGGCGCCTCGTGCACGTGCACGCGTGAAACGTGTATCTGAGTTGTTTACGAATTGTGGAAGAAGCAGATGTATGCGTGTACGTATGGGGGATCAAAATGGTTTTGTCGTTGAGGAAGACGTGGATTCTTGGGAGAGACTCGAAGTGTTTGATAATGTGCTCAGGGATGCTGCCGGGGAAATTTTATTTCACTCAAGTTCGTTTCAGGGGAAGGCTTGAGTAGTTTGGATTCAGAGTTTAAAACCTGTACCAGTTAACAATTTTAAAATTTTAGTTTTTAAACTAAATCAATTTTAAACTGAGTCTAAATAAAGTTTAAGTATATAAATTCAAGTTAGATTGTAAAATCAGATTTTGATAAAGTAAAGTCTGTTTAACTCAAATTCGTTCAAGGCATTAAGTAGTTAAGTAAGAAGAAAGAAAAAAAAAGTTGATTAACCAAGTGATCAAACAATAAATAAATTAAAGGATAATTAATTTATTTAAATTTTAATAAATTAATGGAAAATGATAATTAATTGAGACTAAATGATTAGAAGTTAATAAACCAAGGGTTAATTAATTTATTAAAGATAATTAATTAAATGTGACTTAAATAATTAAAGGTTGATTTTTTTTAATAATTAAAAGTTGATGAATTAAAATTAAATGGTAATCAATTTATAAATTAAAGGGTAATTAAATAATTAAAGGATAATTATTTAATAATTAAAGATTGATTGATTAATTAAGATTTATTAATTTATGATTGGAAGTTAAGAAATCAAATAATTAAAGGATGATTACTCAAAGTAATTGATTTGTGATTTTTAATATAAGTGATTAGGATGATCGTTTATTGTAATTAATTAAGAATAATTTATTAATGTTAATTAACCATGATTGATGACTTATCTGATTTAAATTAATCAGATAATTAATTGAGCTTACTTATGAATATTTGGATTTTTTTTGAATGGTTGAATTATTTGACATCACTGATATGTGTTGCTTTGTGATATACCCTGATTTATGTTATGATCTATAATTTACTCATCTGTGATATATATCTCTGATCTATGAATGAACGATAAGCGTTATAGTTTATATCGTTTATCAATTATATCCTGTATTTTGATCTGTGATGATTCATTGTGTTGCACTATTGTGTTAAACCCCTGGACTACACTTTTACACACACAATTATGGATTTCACGTGGAAATCGGTTAAGTCACAGATAATTTAAATTTGATGTTTTTTGAAATTGAAATTTTAATTTCAATTGATTTTGAAATTGGAAATTTGGGTTTAAAGTGAAAAGCTTTTGAAATGGAATTTCAAAGATAAAAGTTATTTTGAATAACTTAATCGAGTTTTGAAAATTTAAATAATTTGATTTAAATTTGAATTCAAGTTTGAAATTGAATTCCATGATTGGAAATTAAGGTTAAAAATGTTAAAAATGTGTTTATATGAAATTAAACCATTTTAAAAGTATCGTTTGAGAATTGGAATTTAACCCCAAAGACTTTAACTCGTATAAATGAATCTGATTTCCAAATTGAAAACTATTTGTTTTAAAAGAATAAAAGCTTTCAGATAAGCAATGAAATTCCAGTTTAATTAAAGGAATTTCAAGATTGAATTGAAAAATGATTTTCCAAGTTATGAACGAATTGTTTTGAAAGCTATGAATTAAATCTGTTTATTTTTAACAGATTTAAAATGATGTTTTGTTTAACCCATTCGAAATGAAATTGTTTTGAAAGCTATGAGTTAAATCTTTGATTTAAAGATTTAATGAATTAATTAAATTGAAATGGAAATCGATTTGGAAAATCTGTGAATGAATCTTTGTGAAATTAAGTGAACTTTGTGAATTGAATCTTTTTGTTTAAAAAGATTAAAATGGTAATTTGTTAAACCATTTGAAAAGAAAGTTTGGGTTTAAATCGTGACTTAATTGAAATCCCAATATCCATATATTTTTGAATATTGCGCTCACTATTCGGGTTAGCCGGGAAAAGACAATTGTGTCATATAACCCATTCCGAATAGTGATACGTCGTATATGGATAGCATTTGATGACCGGTGGTGAAGACCGGATATTCACGAGAACGAAAGGGTAACTCATCGATTGTCTCTGCACTGAGTCGCGCCGGTATAGAGATCTCCCTAAGTGATGGGAAATCCGATCGGGATTGTGAATACCTGGAATTGCAAGGGCTTCGTAAGAAGTGCCTTCGGTTCTGTTCGAACCCGGAACAGACTTGTATGGTTACGTGTCTGACATTACACTTTGAGATATAAAGCAGATTTCTTTCAAATACATTTCTGTTGGTGGCGGAGAATTTATTCTCTTAGCTTAACACCCTTCTCTGAGACGTACGAGCTCAGAGGTTATGTAGTTGAAATTTATCAGCGATATATTCCCAATTTGGTAATGTGACATGCTGAGTGTTGCTGTGTGATGATCAGTGTTTGATCATTTGTGATATGATCATTTGTTTGATCATTTATCTTTGTGATCATAGGTTGATCATCTGTTGACCCAAAGCATGGCTTTTTGAAAAAGCGTAGCTTTGTGGACGAGACTTCGTCGAGCCTCACAAACCGGAAATGGTCGAAACAGGAATGTTGCGGCAAGGTTTCAGGGGTAGCTTCCCTAGGGTATGACCATTCCTTCTGGAAAAGGGTAGTATCATGGTATGGAGCCCAGATACTTACTCATGTGGATACACTTATTTATTATGTGTGATGTTGGATACCGAGCGCTCGGATAAAGGTCCCAAAGGACCGGGGGTGGCATATCTCAGGTTTTGTATATTCCCCGGGAAGGGGGGTAGCCGGCCTTGTTTGGCAGAGAACGGTTTGGTTCTCGGAGCGTCCCGCCAGAGGCGTTTCTTTCGTGGAATAGGAAGTTCCTTAGCCTGACCATTTGTTGGAAATCCATCTTCCAAATACGAACTTTGTACGGTATTAATTGTAGAACCTGCCATCTAATATGGTAGCTGTAGTAGGCATAATATAATGGTACCTATGCTGGCTAAGATTTATATTCTACTTTCGAAATGTTTTCTACACTATGCACTAGTAATAATATCAAAAGAGTTTTGATTTTGCGTAGTAAGCATCTTTGACTATCATAAGAAGAAATCTCCTCCAAGTCTGCGTTTGCATTGTGTGTGTGGTGGGAGGTCTTATGGTAGTTACATTTTCAAAAAGCATTGCGAATTGACTTTAAAATTCTCTGCTATTTGTTTTTAAAGATAAACTGTTTTTGTTGCTCACACCAGTCCCATGACTGATCCGGAGTTTATTGTTTCTTTCCTAAACTTTGGATGCTCAAATTTTTTTCTACACGAGCAGTCTAGAGTTGGGTTTTTCAAATAGTCAGGATTAGTAGATTTTCTGGAGCTAGTTCAGTCTTTGGATATGGACTGCACTTGTTATCTTTGTGCATCGTTATTAGGAGTTCAAGCTATTTCTGGATTGGCGTTTTGAAGATGGAGATTATCCGCTGCTGATGTTATCGTTTTCTTTTCCGCTGCTATTTGTTGTATCATATCTCTGTTGTATATTGATATTCATTTTATCATTCTGTTGTATCAGATATTGTATCAAAGCTGTATATCAATGTATTATTCATTTCTTCCGCTGTGTTGTTTACTTAATGTTGTTATAAGCTCCGGCGACTCGGATTTGAACGGTCGAATCTACGGCATTCGAGTACGATGTAAAGTATGGATGTCGATTTTCGAACGCGAAAATCTCGGATCGTTACAAAGAGTCACTGAATCAACATAAATTTGTGAATCATACATACCCAGAAATCATCATTAAATTCAAAAATATCAACGGAAGAAATATCACCAAGTATAATCAGGCTAACACGAAGATGCCCAAATATATCTCTCAGTATCAATAAAAATCATCAATACATATAAAATAGGATAGGATGCCTATCAAATACTGAGAATCCACTATACACCAGATATATATCACAGGTATAATCTCATCTCATTATATAATATCTCTCTGAAAATATCATGATGGGAAATGACTGTATGAAAGACACGAAATCCCAAGTAGAGTCATATATATATAAAATATACAGTACCTAGTCCACATCAATGCTACAATGAGGTGTATCAATCGTACTTGCCAATCCATCACTCCGTTAGTAACAGAAGGAAGAATGATATAACTAAGCAAGCTCCAGAGACACTAAGTCTCTATAGTCTTTACTTACCTCACAGTTATCGTGATACGTATCCACCAATGTGCTCGACAATGTTGGAACTTTAAGTTATGATACTAAAAATTCCCCTCTATATGTAACCGACTATTGGCCTAGTGACATAGGAGGCTAATGTGTGCATAAAGGTTGCACAAAGTTATGTAGCACAAAGCTAAATAATATGGTGTCAGAATTCTGGGAAGCGACCTCACGATCAGGTCGCCAGGGTGGATATTAGCAATCTGATCCTCTCCAATAAACATAATTAGGATTACATTGTAATAATGGCATATAGAACCAATATATATAGACCCGAGGTCTCATAACTATAGGCATGGAGCTATATATCACTACGCTTCACCTCACACAAACCACTTTATTCCTATCACATGAGTGTCATCTACTTACAATGAATAACTGAATAAACATCACAACGATGTCTCATACCACCGTGTGATACTCAAACGTTTATTCACTGTTTATAAACTCCACTCAATCACCACAATATTCTATATAACGACTCTAAAAGAATAACTAGAGAAATATTACGAATGCCCCATCCCAAACGGTATTATAACTCCGTTTACTCAGATTCCTCGTTACATAGAATAGAAATCATCACAAAATCACATAAGGATATCATCACCATATTATCTTAAATCTTCAATCAAAACAATATCAACAGTGAAGCATTCATATTGTTCAAGGCAATATATATATATATAATATACATATAACGACAAGAAAACAAGATAAAGTAGGAATATAACAAATAAACCAAAATTCAATAATAAATCAATTACAATATATAATTTTGTAGAAGAAAAGTAATACTGAAAATTAGTTAATAAATAATAAAATATATATTCTAGAATTAAATAAATAGTTATAAAACATCCAAATCAGTTTAATATATTCATAACCAAATAAATAAATAAATTTTCAAGACTTGAATTATATTCAAAATCTTATAAAATATCCTTTGGAACTTGTAAAATATCCATTAAAACCATTATATATGATCTGTTATAAATTTATTAAAGGTCAAAAACTAAATATTTTACTAAATAGTTTATTTCTAAATGAAATAATATATAATTATTAATAAACAAAATTTTACTTGAATTAAATTTACAATATTCAAAACTTTCTTTTATCCATGCTTAAAAAATTTAGGTTTGCAAGTAAACTTGTGATAGAAGCTAGGCTTAAACAAAACAAATATGGGACACACATGCTTTGATAAATGAGATCATATGAAGTAAAAGGAAAAATGGCTTACATGAATATACATGAACATATTCATGAAATATAGGAGCTCATGAAAGCAAGGCTTCAAGTACTCAATGCATGAAACAATATATTACATGCTAGCCAAAGGAAAACACTTATATTATAATATGTGAAGGCTAGCATATATATAGTAAAATGTGAAAGCTAAAGCAAAGTGATATAATTATCTCAAAAGCATGTGTTCATGCAATTGCAAGTGAAGGAACTATATAAGTTTTTAATTTATATATATATATATATATGTATGTATGTATGTATGTATGTATATCAAAATATATACAAATAACAAAACAAACAAACCAAAACATATGCACGCCACTTGCACATAATACAAACACACACAGATCACACATACAAATCCACAAACACATATATAATATAATCACGCACACTAATAAATACAAAGTACACATTTACTTATAATTGTACCCATACACACTCACGTATCAGCACTCTAAGTCTACTTGTAAAAATATGCATATGACTATAATAGAAACAACAACACATTGTAGCTTGTCCTGTGCGTGTGTATATATAAATACACAGACCAATATTTTTTAAACAATTGTAACAGAAATAACAAAGCTAGAAGAAAGCTCCGATATTTTTAAGTAACATCCACATACATCAACATAGCACCTTACACAATATACACAACACAAACAAACACATAAACACACCCAAGTGCACACGCACTTACACAATCAGGCACATAGTCATATACCTATCCACGCATACACAACTATCTCTCCCTTCCTCTCAACACAATAGTCACACTATCACCATGCTTACACAAACCCCAACATACACATACATGAGCACATACACTTTACAAAATACACATACATATGAGATGAGCACGACAGAGGTTCCACCGTTGCACCGGTCATCACTGACTCGTCCACCGGTCGGCATTTTCCTGGAGCACCAGGCTCCAGGTCGAGCATTACTAATGTGAATATATGTATTTTATTCTTCTTTTTTCCCTATTCGATATGAAGCATAACAAAGCATAGATATCATATTTAAGGATCAACATCACAAGCATAGAAGATTCAAAAATTATATTATATTAGACATTGATTGGTAAGTGTTTTACTAACATATAAATAGCTATTCAATCCTCCTCCACTCTCTTTCCCTAACACACACACACATTCATTGATCTTAGCACTGCAACAACCCAGATTTCAGCCATCAATGCAAACAAGCGTGGAGAAGCACATATTTAAATTTTGTGATTTTTGGTAATTTATTGAGTTTGTTTAGAATTTTCAAAACGATGAGAATTTGTTGATTTAGCTTGCGATGGAAGATAATTAAATGAGATTAGATACATGAGTGATTGTTTCTAGATGATGCTAAATAGCAGGTGTTGTGTGCGTGAGTTAAAAATGGGAAAACTAAGAAATCAAAAAAGAAAACTCTAGAGATAACTTGGGCTTTGTGAAATATTAATAAGTAAATAAATATATAGATTTTTTTCTTTATTTCTTTTCTTTGGTTCATAAAAAATTCTATATAATCTCATTTGCAAAATATTCACTTTCACAAAATTACTTTCTAATAAATTACAACTTTACTAATTTTACAAAAGTATTTTATTTTATATAATTATATTTACTTTAAATAAATGCAAACTTCTTCTTTTGTTTCCACTGACTGTTCACTAAACTACGTTTTGTAGAGCTGCTAGAAAACACCAACACACATTATTGTTTAGCAACTTTTACTCTTTATATTGTGACATACATCAATACCTATATTCGCCTCTAATGCTTAAATGATTACCTTGGATAAACATCATGGAAGGGCTATAATCTTAGAACTCATTACATGAACTATGTTCCTATAATGATCTTTCAAAATCATGACCAGTTCGATAAGTAACAACTGTTGATAACCAAAACATTTTTGAAATCCTAAATTTGAACTGTTTGTAATCTGCTTTCTGTTATTTGGTCATAAACTGAGAAAAATTTATGGAACCAATTTGAGTAGAACAATTTTCAATCGCTTTCCGCTTTTAACCAGAATGCATAATTCATAAAAAATATTAAATAGGTAGTCGGTGGAACTACGACTTGGTGATCTTCTTCTCCAATTATTCAATTACTATTTACTAAACTTCCTATATTTTAGACCGTTGATCGATAATAATGCCATTTCTCAACATAGACCTTAGCAAAGAAAATGTCTCTACCTGTTCTTCGGATACTTCTGATGTTTCTAATATTTTCGTGTGACATCCCTGCTGCTTCCATTACAGTCTTTACTGCTACCCTAGCAAGGTTCGGTTTCAAGCATGGTTTTTAGTTGTTACCAGATATTTTTAATCATGGTCTTAACACAATAATAGGACTTGAAGCTTTACAATTCCTTTTAAATAGAAATAACTCTTTTAAGAAGATCGAGCTATGAGTATAATATAATATAATATCATATAATATAGTATATGAATTTTTGAAGTTATGTAAACAAGAAAATAAAAGGCTTGTCTAATCGAAAATTTATGTTTACTAAATTAGTGAAAGTTGTCAAGTACAAAATATGGTTCACCTGTGTTTTCTGCATTTGTGATTCAATTATAGGTGACCATAAGTATGATCACAAACCAAATAGTTATGGTGTACTTTTGTTTAATAATTGCCTTAACCTATTAATTTTGTTTAAGTGGTGTATTAGCACCACTAAGATATGTAAGCTTGGTTTGATTATTTTTAATCACTGAATATTTTCAGTTATGAACATTTAATGCTACTTATATCTAATTTTGTAGGTGTTTACATATCTAATTTTGTCGGTGTTTACAAATTTCGTTTGATCTACCTAAATTTTTGATGATATATTTACAAATACAAACAATGTAGATTTGAAAGTCAACCACAACAACATTAATTTTAATCATATATTTACAAATACAACAACAAGGGAGTGTAATTATTACACTGTTTATATTTATTACACTGTCTCATCAAGTATTCATACATACACAACCTGAATTAAATAATTGTTAAATTTCAATGATGGAATTTTGAATTTTTGCTCATACTTTAGTTATTTTCAATTGATGAAGTTTTCATCCAAATAAAATGTTCCTCATTCTACCTCTTACCACATTTTTGAACAAATCCTTTTTCTTTCCAATAAAAGTAGTTAACATCTCAATAACAATATATATATATATATATATATATATAATTAAGGTCATTTATGTTCACTTTGCTAATACTACAGTGATTTCTTCTATATTTATAATTCATTTTCCTCCTACTCATTTGGATACTAAAATTCTTACTAGATTGCAAGCAAAACAGAGAGCCCTTGCAAGTAGGCGGGCATAAAGGAATGGATAACAGTCACCAGGTAACTTATTATATATGTTTTGTTTTAATATTTTTTTATTTCCTTCAATTACCATAATTTGAACATAGTAATTCTTATTGCCAAACGTTATTCTTCTAGCACATAATCTTCATTTAAGGAAAATTAAACTATTTATAGTTTTCCTAAATAATACCCATTGATGCAATAAGGATGACAAAAGACATTCCTTCTTTGCTTCCAAAGCATAAATTATGCTTTCATTTTTTGCATTTTTATATCTTTAACTTTTTCTGAATTTAATAGTCCATTTATAACACCCTACTTTTTTTTACAGAGGTATGAATAGAATAGGAATGTCTTATTCAATGTTTTTGGAAATATCGTGTTGTCATCACAAGAATTACCTTCGAACCAACCAATTTAGGATTCATGACAAACTTTATAAAGGTTTTTAGCCTGGCCACAGATACCTACACGTGATAAGTAGTAAGTTCTGCTTTTAAGCAAGTAAAATAACAAATTAGTGTATGATAAATGTAAATGTGAGACGTGATGTTAGACTCAATCTTCTAATGCTTATTTGCTGACCCTCATGGTTATTCAAGTTTTATATCAAATTTTATTAAAATTTAGACCGGTCTCATCTTATTCCAAATTAAAATAGTTAGAAAATGACTAATTAACTTAAATAGGATATAAAAGTTGAATTACCATACAATGAAATTCTCACGTGATACTTATGAGCATGATGCATTAAAAAAATTACCGTTATATTTTTTATTTATTAATCACGAGGTTAATATTTGATGAATTGACCTTTGCAAGTATATCTCTTAATTAACAACAATAATTTTCGTTATGACTGTATGCACTGAAATACATGTACATGAATCAACTATATTTATTCAATTTATTATACGTGGTATAGTGCCCTAAATTAGCAATAGCTGAATAAATAAAAAAGTAAAATTTGTGAGTATATCTCCAAATTAACATAAATAGAATATAAAAGCTGAATTATCATACAATGAGATTCTCATGTGATAC
This sequence comes from Allium fistulosum, assembly GCA_030737815.1. Classification (NCBI taxonomy): domain Eukaryota; kingdom Viridiplantae; phylum Streptophyta; class Magnoliopsida; order Asparagales; family Amaryllidaceae; genus Allium; species Allium fistulosum. The sequence goes on from CM060903.1 coordinate 910,387,685, forward strand.
TTATGAGCATGATGCTTTAAAACAATTGCCATTCTACTTTTCTTCATTAATTACAAGGTTAATATTTGGTGAATTGACCTTTGCAAGTATATCTCTTAATTAACAACAATAATTTTCATTATGACTGTATGCACTGAAATATATGTACATGAATCAACTTTATTTATCCACTTTATTATAAGTAGTATACTACTCTAAATTAGCAATAACTGAATAGATAAAATGTAAAAGTTTTGATATTATTCAATCGTTTTGATTTTTGGTTGATGCCAGGCTTTACTTTTCAAGATAAAGAAATGTTGGGAAGTAATGATCAAGAAGATTTGCTTGCAATGGTAAATTCATTACATGATTTTGTGTTAATAGTTACCTATTTGGCAATAGGTTTCCACTAAAAAAGAAATCAAAAAACAATCTCCAAAAATTGCAGGAGCCAATATTTAACTACACAAAGAGATGACCTTTAGAAATGATTAAATTATGTAAGAGACTGGATTATCAAAATGACCGATTGCTCAATGTCATGCTTAAGCTTTTAATGGTATGTTAAAAGACGTTACTACTTTTATGGTCATTTTTTATCTTTATAATTGTTGTAAGATACAATGATGTTGCTTTCACTATTTGAATCTTTAATATGCGAAGCATTTATATCCTTCAGGAACAGTTTTTCACATAGGAAATACAATCCAATTCCCATGTATTCTATTTGCATTTAATTATTTTCCAAAGTTTTCACATAGTAAATAAAATCCTATCTATCTTATTCATCAAATATCAATCATATTTTCTTTTCATTGTTGTCCATTATTGTTGAAAAACAAATTGACGAAAGTGATTTTTCATATTGCCCAAGATAAAACTATAAAGTACAAAAATATAGTCTTTTATGGTAGTGATAATATTATGTATGAGTATATATTTAAAAGTTATTTGAATGATTTTAGGTTTTTTTCAATATGGAAGTATAAGCTGTTGTATTCTAAAAAATATTTCCATTTTTTAACTAAAGGCTTTTTCACATTACCCAAAATGCCTACAAAAGTAAAATATAATCAAACTGTATGGAGGACATTTATGTCATCCTCCGACCCATGTTCCAGATATGTAGCCACGTTCCTTCAAGCAATAACAGCAACAACGCTTTCTTTCTTCTCAATACATGATCAAAACTAGAAACTTTGAACTATTATTTTGGTGGCACCGCCTTCTTTTAAACATGTATTTTACTCTTTTTAATTTCTACAGAGATAACAAATTCTAAGATTTTGATCAGGATCCAACAAAGGCTTTAGTGGTGAGAACGTAGAGGATTATCATTTTGGAGAAACATTGGAATTTATGGCTTGCTTTGATTGAGGTGAATAAATTAAATTAGTAAGCTTTTAAAATATTTGTTTCCTCGCCATCTTTTTATTATTAATGTTTGTTTTCTGCATATTGCTGCTTTTATATGTTCTTTGAATGTAATGCATCATTGTGCAGGGCTCATGATACAATGATAACCTTCAGATTTTGCACTCCAACCATTTGATGAAATGGCTAATAGTATTGACCTTTAACTAGAGTACAATGAAAGGTTAGATGACTGGATATTAAAAAAGGAATCAGTATTCTAGAACTGAATACGTATCCAAGTAGATGAAATTATATGTATTCAAGTAGTATTATTTCATGTTACAGTCATGCGATTCTTTTATTTGTTCTACCTCTTTACTTTTGTGCTGTAAAATGTGAATTGTAGTATTCACTAAATAAATATCCAGATTTTATTGTTATGGTCATGTAGCAACAATTTGTAAATTATTGTTTTTCTTTTGACATACCAACTTGTTTTAGAACCACAATAGTTTCCCTTTTTTTATACTCTATTGATAGAGATATTGTAAAGCACCATGAGATTGTTAATTATAATTCTTCTTCAAATCATGATTTCATGAGATTGACATCACTTTTGTACGCTCAATGTATTATTGCAATGTTCAATGGCTCACACATGGATATTGCATTGTATTATCTCATCAATAGTTCTTACATTAAGCGTGATTACCAATGAGATCAATACAAAATGGCTACTATCGAACATATGTTTTATTACAGGTCGAGATATGTAAGAACATTAGAGGAGAATTATCAGGAAAAGAGAGATGAAGGAACTGCTAATCAAATAGTAAATTGCTATGCATAAGTATGTACCATTTTTGATATATTTTTGTCTTACTTTATATTTTGTAACTTACATTGCACTACATTGATTGACTATGCGGATAATTATATAAATGGTTGAATTCTTAGCTTAATTATAAATTTTCATCTCTTTTCTTATGGTTACAGGTGAGAAAATTTTCGGTTAACTAAAAGCATCAAACTCTTGCACTCGGTGTATCATATATATTTTTTATATCATTTAATTAATTTATATTGCATTCCATATATTAGGTCCTTATCCAACATTCCATGTATTAGGTCTTTATACTGCATTGCATGTATTAGATCCTCCAACACAGAACTGTTATGTTTATCATGGTTTTACATTGCAAATTCAAAAAATAAGCAGAAAATATATAACATTGAAGATTTTCTTTTATTGCTATCACCTAACAAAATGTATATATTCTAAAAAATATTGTCGTTTTTAACCCATTACATGTTATCTTCAAATTTTAGTTTATGGAAAACTAGAAGTGCATATGTGGATGCACCTATCCTTCATCATCTTTACAAATTCAGATCATGCATTATATTGCAATTTCCACCAATCTAATCCTGGAGGTTGACAGTCATTTTGGTAATCAACTTCTATTTAGTTTAAATTTCATCTAATACCAACGTTTAGTCTTATACACTCGAAAACTATATATTTGTTACACTCCCATTTTAATATACTACTTAAGAGAAATGATTTTTTGGTCAGTTGATGAACAACTTCAACTCCAGGCTTCTAAAATAGTAATAAATAATGATGTTGCATACTTAACAATCTTACTATAACATTACATAAGACTAGAATCTAAAGCCATCCAAATATACAATTATAGCAAGTTCTCACTTTTATTCCAAACAAATCTAGAACTCTGATATATACCAATTTTCAATTGACATGCGCACACGCACACACGATAATAACACATCGTTAGACAGTTATGATTTTGCCTCTAATATTGATACATAAAAAGAAACGTTAACAAATTCACACTAGCCTTGGATCTGCCTATTTTTCTATTCAAAAGTAATTTCGATGTTTTTGTTCATTATAGATGGGTGATTTAGGTTGTTATTCATATGTTTTACAGTTTTAGCCAAGATTGTTTGCTACATTAATAAATGACATACTGGTTTTTTAACTTCTAGAAAGCATGTTGATTTCAAACTCAAGAATTCACTGCAAGCATAAATCCCCTTAATTACTGAGATTTTTTATTTTGCTATTAGTTTATTTACACTACCATATAATCTTACCTCTTTGCCCACTTTTTTTCCTTTCACAAATATATTTCAGTTGGAATAAATTTGAATATTGATTAGTTTTCTATTGTAAACAAAATTATTCAACAGTGGAGCTTTTATGAGATTCTGGAAAAACCCATTTGAGTGAATAAACACACTATATATACTTTGATCAGTTCTCTCACACAACTTTACCTTTTGAAAACCAACTATGCATACTAATTATACAACTACTTCCCAGAATCATTCTAAACATTTTCATATTATAAGTACTCCGATAATATATATACTTCCTTTTCTAAGCAATTAAAATCCTTCTTCCTCTATGCTATTTAGCTCTGTACTCTATGCTATTTAGCTCTGTACTTGATACTGAGCATCCAATGTTCTACAAAATACCATCTTAACATCCTAAAGATTTACTTTGATAGTTCTACATGTATCACAGATATCAATGCATCAGGAGTTTGGATTAACGGTGAATAGTAGGCCTTCTTCAAATTTTAAAAGAAAGAGTTGGTGTAATTGGGTAGCTATCACTAATGATGCTTCAAGAGATTCACAAATGATAAATAGAGACTGCCATCTTTTGAATTTGAATGGAGATGAAATTTTGTATATCAATTGCTTTTGAAGTGTTATTGTCTGAATAAAAAGATAATTTATTCGGTGCTTTAGTGTTGTTGTCATCCATATGAATGTACTATAACTATACTGTGCAAAAATCTTTATGGAGATGTGGAAAGTAGACCAGGTTTTATATACTTTTTGTTATCCTATTTACTATACTTAGGTTTTGAGATCCCTCTTCTAAATATAAAATTTAAGTAATAAACTGCTTAACCATGTGTTTTCTTTATCCGAAGAAGAATTTTAGTAATTCTTTATGTTAATACTAATATGCCTTGATTAATTTCTTATTAACTAACCCTGAAATATCATAGATAATTCATAGTTTGATGTAACTTAATCGGGCTTATCATCATCAGTTTTACCCATCGTCTTTCTTACAACACCTTATTTTTGTTTGGTTGCCACACCGTTTCCCTCTTTTTTTCCACAATTAGTGAAAACTTTACTGTAATCCCTCACAATACCATAATTGTAGCAAAGAAAAAATTTACTCACTTTCTTCTTTGCACACGTCCAACGGACGTGCCACCATACTCGTGTGTATATATATATAAATATATGTATGTATATCAAAATATATACAAATAACAAAACAAACAAACCAAAACATATGCACGCCACTTGCACATAATACAAACACACACAGATCACACATACAAATCCACAAACACATATATAATACAATCACGCACACTAATAAATACAAAGTACACATTTACTTATAATTGTACCCATACACACTCACGTATCAGCACTCTAAGTCTACTTGTAAAAATATGCATATGACTATAATAGAAACAACAACACATTGTAGCTTGTCCTGTGCGTGTGTATATATAAATACACAGACCAATATTTTTTAAACAATTGTAACAGAAATAACAAAGCTAGAAGAAAGCTCCGATATTTTTAAGTAACATCCACATACATCAACATAGCACCTTACACAATATACACAACACAAACAAACACATAAACACACCCAAGTGCACACGCACTTACACAATCAGGCACAGTCATATACCTACCCACGCATACACAACTATCTCTCCCTTCCTCTCAACACAATATTCACACTATCACCATGCTTACACAAACCCCAACATACACATAAATGAGCATATACACTTTACAAAATACACATACATATGAGATGAGCACGATAGAGGTTCCACCGTTGCACCGGTCATCACTGACTCGTCCACCGGTCGGCATTTTCCTAGAGCACCAGGCTCCAGGTCGAGCATTACTAATGTGAATATATGTATTTTATTCTTCTTTTTTCCCTATTCGATATGAAGCATAACAAAGCATAGATATCATATTTAAGGATCAACATCACAAGCATAAACGATTCAAAAATTATATTATTTTAGACATTGATTGGTAAGTGTTTTACTAACATATAAATAGCTATTCAATCCTCCTCCACTCTCTTTCCCTAACACACACACACATTCATTGATCTTAGCGCTGCAACAACCCAGATTTCAGCCATCAATGCAAACAAGCGTGGAGAAGCACATATTTAAATTTTGTGATTTTTGGTAATTTATTGAGTTTGTTTAGAATTTTCAAAACGATGAGAATTTGTTGATTTAGCTTGCGATGGAAGATAATTAAATGAGATTAGATACATGAGTGATTGTTTCTAGATGACGCTAAATAGCAGGTGTTGTGTGCGTGAGTTAAAAATGGGAAAACTAAGAAATCAAGAAAGAAAACTCTAGAGATAACTTGGGCTTTGTGAAATATTAATAAGTAAATAAATATATAGATTTTTTTCTTTATTTCTTTTCTTTGGTTCATAAAAAATTCTATATAATCTCATTTGCAAAATATTCACTTTCACAAAATTACTTTCTAATAAATTACAACTTTACTAATTTTACAAAAGTATTTTATTTTATATAATTATATTTACTTTAAATAAATGCAAACTTCTATTTAAAATCTCTCCTTTACCAAATCAATATTGTATACAAACAATTATCTTTTGTTAAATATTTTTTTTGAAATGGTACTTAGATACAACATGTCACTGGGACAACAAACCACAAATCATGTGTCAATAAATGTTCGAATCACGCTACGCAAGTTTCGAACTTGTGACCTCTCGCACCAAAGTCGAATCACTTAACCACTGAGACAATGGTGCTTGTCCTCTTTTATTAAATATTATTTTCACATTTTCTAACTTATTTAAATTTAAATATCCATTCTTTCAATTAAAATCCTTTTATTAAATAATTAAAAAATAATTTTCCAAATAAATCACCAAATTCTAATTTAATTAATTGAACAACTATTGTTTACTTTAATTGAAAAATATTAAAATTTTGCATTGTTACAGACTTCCCCCCTTAATAAAATTGCGTCCTTGTAATTTTTATGAGGAAAAATCCACAACAAACCAATAATTTATAATTTAAATTCCTTTTAAATCTCCATTCAGCTATTAATAAAACATCAATCAATGTATTTCATAATTTCAAAACATTGTTTTACAACAAAAAAATTTGTTAAACTAAATAACTTTAAAATTAATTTACCTAAAATTTCATACAAATCAAGACCACTTCACATTTAAAAATAGTATTTCCTCAAAGTATATACATTCTTATATCTCAAAATTCCAAACTCTCTATTACTTACACATTCCCAATTATAACATATAATCATCAGATACACATACTTATATTCATAAATTCTCAAATACTGTAGAATGATGTCGCCTTACCATTCATTATAGTGATTATCAATATTGTAACGACCAAGAATTTCGGATACTTCGTATTTAAATATCTGAATTATTTAAATATTTTAATCTTGAATTAAATGTTATTAAAATGATTTAATAAGCTTTTTAACTCCCTTTTAAATCATAAGTAATGTTGGTAAACTTGTTTTGAAAAAATGTTTACAAAAATATATTCTCTGAAAAAATATCAATAATGTGACCGAAAATTATTTTGTTGATAAACAGTTTTTTTCTCAATGAAAGTTGTTCAAACTTTTTGTGCATGTCTATTAACCATTATGGAGATAATTAGCAACCAAAAATATTTTTACTTGTTATGGCTAACTAAAGTGTGATTAGTGGATAATGTTGGGATTAGTAAGGGATTAGTGGAGAAGATATTTGTAAATAAATATCTAGATATTTTGGTGGAAGCACGTGAAAGGGAGGATGCCAGGATGACATACCAAGGGGGTAAGAGGTGGTAAGTGACCTCTTGTGAAGCTTATAAAAGGAGGCACACCCTTAGGATTAAAATCACAAATTCACAAAAACAAACCCAAGCTTTTCTAATGGCTTATCTTCTTCTTTCTCTCTTATGTTCTAAAATGAAAGAGTTGCAAATCAACTCAAAATCATTTCAAACCTTGCCACAAGTTGAAGAAGCAATCTAAATTCCCATAGGAAGCTTTGGCCGTGAGCATTAGAGAGAGGGAGGAATGCAAACGAGCAAGATGAAGCAAGGAGAAGGAAAAAGGAGGTGGTTGCAAGGTGGAGGTTGGGCTTGGGTTCGTGGAAATTGGTTGTTGTGTGGTTAAAGGTGAGTTAACACTTCAATTTTAATGAAAATGTAACACATATATGTTTGTTTTTTATTGTGTTTAAGTTGATAGAATTGTTGTCAACTTATGTTAAGACATTGGTTTGGATTCTTACTTTAAAAGTTAGTGACATATGTGATCCATGCATATGGACTTGAAAAAAATTGGAATGGACTTGTGAAAAGACCTTGAACAAAGCACATAGGTTATAGATGGATTTCGGTTTAGATTGGACTCTGATTTGAAAGTGCGCCTATAGCGATAGTCGCTATAGAAGTAGTTTGGAATTGTCTTAGTTTTAGCTAATTCTATGGAACTTCGTCTCAGGGATTTCTCACCATATTTATATTGTTTATATGTATGTTTATTGCTATTAAATTCTTGAATTGAAAAAAGTTAAGTAACATCTTGAAAATGGCTAAAACATCACTAGTGCAAAACTGCCCCGTTTAGACTTGATTTTTGGACTTAAAAGGTTTGAAAAGATATTTAGATTTAAGTATTTTGTTTCATTCTTTTTACAAGTGATTATTAACTATTTTTAGAGCATTTTAAGAGTGGTTTGAGACCTTTGAGTTTTTAAGAGTGAATTTTTAAAGAAGAGATATTTTGTTAAAAAATCTATAAAATATGTTGTTTTCAAGTTTTTAATGATTTTTCAAACTTGTCGTTTTCAAGTAATACTTTAAATAAATATTTAAAAATCTATTATATGTATTTTGAAGTATAAATATTTTAAATAAATATCTTTAAAAATATTTTATATAAATATCTTGGAAAATATCCTATCTTGTGTATAAATATCTTGAAAAATATCTTATCTTTCAAAAATATCTTATCTTATGAAAATATCTTATATAAATATCTTATGCAAATATCTTACCTTTTATATTGTTTTATTAAGTATCCAGTTTTGAATTATAAATCAAAGGTTTAGAAAGGGATTAGTAATTGCTTAATGGTCAAATGGTTAAATTGTTTAATTATTTGTTTGAAGAGTAATTAACTATACTTAACATTAAAAGCCAATGAAGTAAGGCTTATCTATTTGTGAGAGTTAAGATTGATTTCAAGTAAGGATGGAGCAATAGAGCTATAACCTACCAGACTTCCCTCTTAGCCAAGGAAAGTAAGTTGGAAAATATCAAAAATGTGTTAATCGTGTTGATTTCTTATTGTTTATTGAAATCATTAATACTATACTTAACACTAAAAGCCGACGAGGTAGACTTATCCATTTGTGAGATTTAAAAATGAATTGTCTAGGCAAGGCTTTGATGCAACCAGTGCTCTAACTTACTTGTCTTCACTCTTGAATGAGGAATGGTTAATTTAGAATGTCAAAAATGAGTTAAGCATACGAATCGTGATTACTATAAGCAATCATTTTTAGAACTTGATAGTTAACTTGTCAAATGTTAAACTTGACCGAATATGAACTTAGATCTTTAAAAAAATGTTTTAAAGATAGTACAAGTATGGAATGGTTTTGGGTTTGTTTGTGACAATGTGTTAATAGCATTCGTCTTTAACCCTTTTTTATTATACTTATGAATGTAAATAGATCTTTAAAAGAATGAATTAAAGATAAGCGCAAGAAAAATTGTTTTGGGTTTCTAGTGACAATGTTTAAGCAACATTAGTCTTAAACCTTTTGAATAGAATTGCGAAAGTACTTAGATCCTTAAAATGGATATTTTAAAGGAAATTGTAAGTATGGAATATTTTAGAAAAAGATAGTAGTTTATTAGATAAAATAAGTTTACTAATAAAGGATTTTTTAATTAATAAAAGGATTAATTACATAAATGAGATCAGGAGTTGTTTAAGTAGCTTAATCAAATTTTGTGTGACTTGATAGTGTTTTGTACGTTCATTTTTTATGGAAAGTTTACTAGACTTGGTTTCCATTTATTAACAAACATCTTGTACCAGATAATCGATTAGTCGACTATCAGAATTGTTCAAATATAATTTTGGGAATATCTAAAAAAAGCACGAGTGCTATATGGTACATTTATCTTCGAAGATGCTATACTATATGTATAAACTTGTCTTGCGCTTCTAGAATAAATGATAAGGAAATCCATCCACTTAAACGGTTAGGAGGTGACCTCTGCTCTTATGTATTGTTTGTTTATTTTCAACAGAACTGGGATTGAGCTTACTGAAAATTCATTGATTAGTTTTGGGGAGACCAATAAGTGGAAAGAGTGTACTTATATTAGATGACTCGAACCCAAACCACTACCAAACCATATACGCGAACTATATTCTGGAAGCGGTTGAGAAGTGGAATGTTATAGAGTTGAATTGTCAAACCTAAGGTTAAGTCCAAAGGAAAAGTCAGCGTTAACATTTTGAATGATGCTATCATATAAGACTATCTATCTTGAGGAGTACTCCAAGAGAAAGGACGTCGTCAGCATTCGTCGGAGGACTTATGTAACACCCCTAATTTTTAATAACATTATTCAGGAGATTTAATTAGATAAACTAAATAGAATAATGTAAATGTTAAGTGATAAGGGGATTGAGATTTGAATAAATATTTAGTGGCCATGCTTAATCAATTAATTAAATGGGCTTAAGAATGGTTTATAGGATAATTAATCTACACAATGGTATATTAGGTATTTTCCATACATAACCTTTACCTCTCTCTATATATATGGAGTATTTAGGCAATTCACGTTCACTTTCATTTTTCACAAAAACTCAAAAATAAGGAGAGAAACCAGCCATTATTAGAGAGGAAAAAGAAGAGAAATACAAATAAAAAGCTAAGAAATTAAAGAAGGGGAATCAATCTCAATTCACTTTCCTTATCATAATCAAGGTGAATAATAATTCCATCTCTAATTTATGAATGTATGTTTTGGATTTAAGATTAAATTCGTATATATGATGTTTGGATGATGACATGCTTGAATTAAAGTTTGTTTAATTTAAACAAGATTGTTTAAATTAAGATTTATACGATTTTAGAGCAAAACCGATTGAAATTGATGTTTGAATGCCATGGAAAAATTATATGTTATGAAAAACATGATTTTGGAGTTGGGTTTTAAGTTTGATAATTTTCCAAGTTATGGAAAGATTACTATAAATTTTCAAACGAAAATATGGTTAATTGGGTTTAGGAATTTAGTTCAGAAATTATATTGAGAATTTGGGTCTAAAATTTTGATATGTTAGATAATATGATCAAAGTGAATTTCTGTAATTTTTGGGGATTTTTCTTAAGTGATTTACTGTAAGAATTAAATTATTTTGAGAGGAGGATCTAAATCAATTAATTGTATTTTTAATGGAAGGGCTTATCTATAAGAATTAGTCTTGATACTTATCCAAAAATTAAGAGGCGGTAATTTTTGTAAGGCATGTAAAAAGTTGAGGCAACCAATCACGTATTTACACGTAGGCAGGTTAGTTAGATATATCTTGTTTTAAGTGGCTTTAATCATCCTTTACCCAAAAAAACAGGTTTCGCCTCTATTAGAGGTACCTTTCGACTCTTACCATTCGCCTTCGATCAAGTCGAAACCCCACTAATCAAAAATCAATACACAAGGTATGACCTAGATGGTACGTAGTGGATTGGAGAAAAGACGGAAGGCATGGTGTCGAAAGCGTTGCTTCCTAGTTTTCGAAAGGATTTTTCTAATAGCTTTCGAAAGTGTTGCAGTTTTCTGTTTTAAAAATAAGGCCTTTCGAATGAGTTCCTTTAGTTATAAATGTTTTCGAAAGAAGAGGTTTCGACCTAGTCGAAGCCCTATTACCGTTCTTTTTCCTTTTGAGTGTATTGAAGTTATCAATGCTTTCGAAGGGTAGTGTTTGTTTTAAAGATGTATTAAGCCACTTCCTAAATGCTTTTGAAAGGGTCCATGGGTTTCAAAGGCAATGACTTCGGAAGGGGGTTTCGAAGCTATCCTTTAAGGTTTTGCTTAAATGTTTCGAAGCTTTCGAAAGGGAAGGTGTCGACGCCATCAATTTTTCCCCAATACTTTTATATGATAAAGAATGGTTTCGAAAGAGATACTTTCATTTATATTCACTTTGACCCAAATGATATTTTAAATATAACCCAATGGTTTCGTAAGGGACACTTCCAAAGGTTTCGAAAAGGGTACTTTCAATGGTTTCAAAGCTATGCTTCTAAGAGTTAATGAGTATTACTTTATTACATTCAAAAGATTTTGAAAGAGAGGTTTTACAGTATTTTGAAAGGCAGGAGCCTAAGGTTTTGAAAAGAGATTTATATGCTTTCGAAGGGGTTGTCTAGTGAGGTCGAAAGCAAGGTTCCGAAGGTTTCGAAAGTCTTATTTTTTCAAAACAATAACCCAATCTAATTTTAAAGAAAAACCATGGCATATAAATAAATAAAGTATTTTGAAATGGAATTTTTGAAGAAGTCTTAATAGGTTAAAGGAATTAACCAAGTTATTATGTTTGCTTCTTCATATATATATTCACATTGAATGAACCCATAACGGTACCTCGGGGAAGGGCAAAATAACAAGCTAGGTTGATCCAGTAGTGAATATAAATTAAAGATATTGGTATGGGCCAATAGGTTCATAGTAAGCCCATGAAAACTACGTAAAAATGAAGATGTCAGTAAGATAGGTTTATAGTAAGCCCATTAAAACTATGTAATAATGAAGATGTCAGTAAATAGGTTCATATTTAGCCCATGAAAAATATGATTTGATATTGGCAGGGGCCAATAGGTTAATAGTTAGCCCATGAAAACTATATCCGGATAAGAGATTAAGATATTGACAAATAGTCAATAGGTTCCTAGTCAGCTCATGAAAACTAGGATAAGAAATTAAGATATTGACAGATAGTCAATAGGTTCCTAGTCAGCCCATGAAAACTAGGTTAAAAGAAAAGATATTGGAGTTATCAATAGATTCATAGTGATCTCATGAAAACTATGTAATTGGACAGAGAGTCCCTAAACATTTAACCGGTTATTAGTCAGCCTATGAAAACTATTAGGTTAATAGTAATCCTAGAAACTATGATAGATAGTCAAAATGAATGGGGATGGGTAATCCAGAATTGATTCACTTGTTTTGCATATAATCATATCATATTATTTTGAGATGTTTTAACCATTGTGGTTGTAGGAGCACATTATATGGTTTTATAAAAAGGTTTTAGGATATTAGTGAGGGAAAACCCGTTCCGCTAAGTGGCGTGGTCTCACTAGATATCTAAATGATTTGAGATGGTAAATTATTATTCATACCAGACTTTATGTCTGACTCGAAGTTTATGTTTTCCCCTTAAACTCTCGGGTACTCAATTGATTTTGAGTAGTTTGAGAGTTTAAGGTTTTCAGGTACCTCATTAGACGAATAAAAGCTTCCGGAGGCGTGCATGAGGCATGATAGTTATCTAGAGTTCTCTTTTATTTTGACTCCACCGTGTTATTTGTAATGGCAAAGTTGTCAAATTTCATGTATATACTCTGATCATCCAAGGAGGCATCTTCATATGTCGCTCTTGGCGTATGTTATAATAAATATATTTTCTCTGAACATGGCCAACGATTGTGGGATTATGTAATGAATAGGAAATGTTTTGAAATAGAATGTGATCTTGTTTGATGTTTTAAAATTCTTCCATATTCATGTGTTTCTGTGTATCAATGAATCTAACACATCTGTATTTGGTCGTCGAGGATTAATAACTATGGATGACTACAGCATTTGTAGCCGTTAGTTTTGGGCCTCCAAGTAGGGGGATGTTACAAGTTGGCATCATAGCATAAGTTTATGAAAACATAAGCAATTTAAACTTAAAAGCTTTTTGAAACATAATCCAATGAATCGGAGATATGATCGGGGTTTGGGTTAATGCTATTGTAATGTACTTTTATTTGATATATATTTATATGTATATATAAGTACGTATTCCCCTCTCTCTTAGACCGTTCTTCTGTATCTTACTAAGGCTCATATGAAGATTTACAAGAAAGAAGATATGGAAGCGAGAAACGGAAGAGGAAATCTGGGTGGAGGAAGCACCACAACCGATGGAAATGCTCGACCTAACACCCAGAGGAACTAAGGTCGACAGGCTAACGCTAATCAAAATGCAAAAGCTAATGTGGGTGCTGGAAATCGGCCAATGGATGCAGGGATGATGTATCAGTTCTTTGCTAATTTGATGTAAGATGTAGTTGTTACTGGTGTTGCTGGAAATATTGGAGGAGCTAATCTTCTAGCTCTAGTTGGGAATAATTATGCTAAGCTGAGCAGAGACTACACCAGTTTGGGTGGAAAGCCGTTTATGGGAATAAAGAATGCTATCGAAGTAGAGAATTGGTTGTTGCACTGCTAAAAAATATTTACTAATCTGGGTTTAGAAGATGAGCAGAAGAGATGGTTGGCCTCTAGGAAGTTGCAAGGGTCAGCACTTCACTGGTGGAATAGTGTGACTACTGGAGTTCAGGAGGAAGAGTTGACTTGGGCTGATTTCCTAAGGAGATTTGAATAGACATTTATTTCTGAGGTTGCTAAGTCAGCATTGATGCGTAAGTTTATGGATTTAGTTCAAGGAGATATATCAATTATCAAGTATGCTAATAAGTTTGACGAGCTATCTCGATATGGATACACTACTGTAGACACTGACATCAGAAGAAATGAAAGGTTCATTCGGGGACTGAGGCCCGAGCTTGCTAGGGCAACCCTGACACATATCCGGGATCCTAGTAATGTAGTGGTGGAGATGGCAATCCGCCATAAAGAGATGCTTGATGTTTGTGCTAGAGAGAAGCCAGTTGAATCCCAGGGTCCTCAGGGAAAGAAGAGCAAGTTCTTCAAAAAGAAAGGAGCCCAAAAGGGAGATATAGCCAAGAAAGCAAAAGCTGATTTTGTCTGATACAAATGTGACAAGAAGGGTCATTTTGCAGATGAATGCCGATCGGGCAAGGGGAAGAAGACTGCGGATAAGAAGCATGTGAAATGCTACAACTGTGACCAAGTTGGGCATTATAAGAATCAATGTCCAGAACCAGTTAGGGCGGATAGGGGAAATTTTTTTGCTTTTGGACCATCATCTGCTAAGCCAACTGTAGCTGATAAAGAGAAGACTATGATGGAAGGTACATTTTTGATTCAGAGTATTCCAATTAGGATACTATTTGATACCGGTGCATCACATTCATCTATATCTCAGAATCTGTTTAATAGGTTATGCTTAGAACCCACCTACCTTGTTTTTTCCTTAAGGGTTGCGAACCTAGTAGGAGGGTATGCAACTCTGGGGATGAGATGTGACCAGTTAGAACTTGATTTGTTAGGTCATATGTTTACATGCAGTATGTATGTTTATGATTTCGTAGATTTTGGGATCATTTTGGGAATGGATTGGTTGGGTAAATATGAGGCTAGAAAATTTTATTTGGATGGGGAAATATCTGTAAGTCACCCAGATAGTCATAACCGAATCATCTTCTCAGTGGAGAATTCCGACCAGAGTGTTTATGCTTTGTTAAGTGCTGCAAAAGTAGGTGAAGAGCTAAGTCAGGTTTGAGTTGCAAGATAGTTTGCAGATGTTTTTGAGCCGGTCACAGGACAACCTCCGAAACGAGTTGTTGAGTTTTGGATAGATATTGTGCCAAGAGCTGAACCTGTCAGTAGACCACCTAGTAGGATGACACCGACTGAGATGAAGGAATTGAAGGTGCAGCTAGTGGATCTCGAAGAATTTTTTTGTATTAGACCAAGCAGTTCGCCTTAGGGAGCGGCCGCGATTTTCATGAAGAAGCCAGATGGGTCGTTAAGAATGTGCATTGACTATCGTAAGCTGAACGAAAGGATGATCAAGAATAGTTATCCTTTGCCGAGAATAGATGATCTGTTCGATCAGTTGAGTGTAGCCAGAGTATATTCCCAATTGGATTTGGCGACGGGGTTCCATCAGTTGAGAGTGGTAGAGGGCAGTATTCCTTTGACAACATTTCGAACTAGGTATGGTTCGTATGAATGGTTAGTGATGCCATTTGGGTTGATAAGTGCACCTTCTTTCTTCATGGATTTGATGAACCAAGTTTTCTGAGAGCACTTGGATAGGTTCATATTGGTATTCATAGATGGCATTTTGGTGTACTCGAAAGATGAAAGGGAGCATGAAGATCATCTAAGAGTAGTGCTTGAGACACTGAGGTAGCATCAGCTAAAGGCAAGGTTTTCCAAGTGTCATTTTTGGAAGAAAGAGGTCAAGTTTCTTGGTCGTGTGATTTCAAAGGAGGGTTTGGTAGTAGATCCAGTTAAGATCAAAGCTGTCGATAATTAGAAGAGACAAGAAACGTTAACCGAGATCAGAAGTTTTCTCGGACTTGCTGACTATTACCGGAGATTCATTAGAGATTTTTCGCGGATAGCAGCACCTTTGACTAAGTTGACCAGGAATGATATGAATTTCATTTGGTCCGACAAATGTGAGGAAGGGTTCCTTAAGTTAAAGCATTTGTTAACCAGCGCACCAGTGTTAGTTATTCTAGATGGAACAAGGGTTGGTGGTGTACACTAATGCATCTGGAACAAGATTGGGAGCTGTGTTGATGTAGAATGGTACGCTTCTCAATAGCTTAGACCGCATGAGGTGAGATACCCTACTCATGATTATAGTTGGCTACGGTGATATTAGTGTTGAAGATTTGGAGGCATTATCTCCTAGGGGAGAGATTTGAGCTATACCCAGATCATAAGTCTTTAAGATACTTATTCTCTCAGAAGGAGTTGAATATGCGACAACAGAGATGGTTGGAGTTTTTGGCTGCTTATGATTTTGGTATAGAATATACTCCTGGGAAAGGAAATAAAGTAGCATATGCTCTTAGTAGAAAACATCAGACTGTGGTGTTGGCTATGTTGGCGGAATGGAAAGATTTAGAAGCTTTGACTACTTGTAGTGTAAGTCGAGACTGACTACTGGTTCTAGTCTGAGTACTGCTATGTTGGCCTGTTTAGAAGTGCGACCAGTGCTGATCGAAAGGATAGCTTCTAAGCAAAAAGAGGATCCGGTATTAGCCAAGAAAATTAGAATGCTTGAGGTGGGATCAGAGATCGATGAAAAGATTTTAACATCGACCAGAGAGGATGGTTGAGGAAAAAGGGACGCTTATGTGTTCCGAATATAGAGAACTTGAGAAGAGAAGTTCTGGAAGAGCGCATCGGTCCTAGTTTACGATTCATCCTGGGGGGAACAAAATGTATCAGGATATGAAGAGGAGATTCTATTGGGAAGGCATGAAGGGGGGTGTTGGCTTGTGGGTTGGGCAGTGTGCTAACTATCAACAAGTGAAATCCGAACACCAAAAGCCGAGTGGGTTGCTTCATCCTTTAGAGATTCCAGTATCGAAGTGGGGTTCTATATCCATGGATTTTATTGACGGGTTGACAAGGTCGAATAAGGAAAATGAAAGCATATGGGTTATAGTGGACAGGTTGACCAAGAGTGCCCATTTCATTCTAGTCAAGTCAACCAGGATGACACATGTTTTGGCGAAGTTGTTCTGGAAGAATATAGTTAGACTTCATGGAATTCTTAGTAGCATAGTCAGTGATAGAGATGCATTATTCACTAGCGAATTTGGGAAAAGTCTATAGAGTGTATTAGGTTCCAAGCTCAAAATGTGTAACGACCTGCCTTTTTGGACGTTTTAAGCAGACACACATGTCAGACTCAAACCATTCAAAAGGGCAAATTGTTATGGGGTAAATAGGAAAAAGGGAAAGAAATAAAACAAATACAGAATCTCGCAGCGGAATGACAAAATATAATAATCAAATAACAGTTCATGAAGCTGTTTACAAATAAATTTGATTATATTAATACAATACAGAGTCAGAGTTACAGACAACAAGAATAAATAAATAAATGCAGCGGAACAACATGATGCAGTGGAATACATATCGTAAATAATAATAGTACGAATTCTTCATCTTCGTCCTCCAGAGATAAGGTCTTCAACCCTAAAATGCTCAGGCTGACCCGAGCGAATTTGAAAGACAAAACACTCGAGTCGGAACTAAGAGATCTTATGCAAGTTAAATCAACGGTAAATAAATATGAGTGGAACGACGTCAAAGATGTTTACGGGGTTTGACATCTTCTATCCAGTGTCTAACGTGAGTGCAG
The DNA here is from genome assembly GCA_030737815.1 of Allium fistulosum. Classification (NCBI taxonomy): domain Eukaryota; kingdom Viridiplantae; phylum Streptophyta; class Magnoliopsida; order Asparagales; family Amaryllidaceae; genus Allium; species Allium fistulosum. The sequence goes on from CM060903.1 coordinate 910,405,490, forward strand.
TAGCTTAAGAGATGTTCGGGATTCACATCTCCTAAGGATCCATTAAACTATCTACTATGTAGTACAATACGCTATAATAATATGTCTACAATAAAGTAAAAGTAATAAAATATAATTAAGGCGTTACCCATATCCCCTTTAATACATTTTATATATTCTCATAGTCTATACAGTACCGTAAACTCCTCCGTAAACTGGAGGTTTACCCAGAGGGCACCCCATAAGTATGGTACAAAACAAACTCGTAGAAGCTGCGAAAGGGCATGTGCCACGGTACTCGAGGAAATGCCAGGGTAGATATACCATTTGTGTACCCGGACTGGTGGTAACGCATAGCAGCTACTACCTCCCATCTCGGAACACACTCCCAAATCAAAATCAAAGGTGGCCACCAAATCAATCACAAAGTCAGAATATAGTATCGAAGAAGTGTACCCCATAGGAGGAATGACCTCACATGGCCCGGCGTAGCTCCTGATTTTAGCCACATCAAGCTGACTCACGGGAGTCAGGGTCACGTAAATACCTCATACAGAATCGTTCACCAAACCATCCTACTTCATTTCTGGAATCTCCACCACGTGCACAGTTGTTAAAGTGGTTTTCGGTATTGGCAGAGAGTATGACAATCTCCGATGCCGGCCTCTTTAACAACGAAACGCTTATTTCACACTGGATGGTTTTTTTACATTTCAAAAGTCAATTCACAGTTTATATCAAAATATCATATTCAGTTTCGAATCATATCTCCTTTGAAATCATATTCATTTCCAAACTATATTCACTTTCATAATCATATTCACTTTGAAATCAAATCATTTCCGAAATCGTATTTCCTTTCAAAAATCATAATTTTAAAATAGTTAAAACCCTCATTTCAAAACTTCATATTTACTCGAAGTATGTTATAGAAATCCCCATTTAGGTTATAACACCATTTAACCGTATTCGTTTGTAAATCAAGGATTTTGAATATATACACTTCCACTTTACTTATCTGAAAATTTAGAAAATAGTTTAAATGGTTATAATTAGTTTAAATAGTTATAATTAGTTAAAATAAAATTTTAAATAGTTAAAATACTCTAAAATAGTTTAACATAGATTAAAAATATTTTTCTTGATTTAAGATAGTTAAATAGATTTTAAAATAGATTAAATATAATTAAAATGGATTAAATAGCTTTAAAATAGATTAATTAGATTTAAAATAAGTTAAATGGGTTAATTAGTTATAAAATAAATTAATTGGTTTAAAATAGGTTAAAATGATTTAATTGAGTTAATATAAGTTAAAGTAGTTTAATAATTTGAAAATCTTAATAATTAGAAATTTTAAAGCAATATATATTCAAACAGTTTATAATAAAATATGAATTTGGAATTAATATCAATTTAAACTATTTATTTCAATTTACACATCTGAACCATTTCAATTTACAAATCAACAAACCCAATTGCAAATCTTTCAATTCAAATTTTAATTGACTATTAAATTCTATATCGATTTCAATCCATGTTAGAACTATCAATTCAAATTATTCCAATTTCAATACATTTCAGACTTATATTTCAAACAACCCAAATAACTCAGTTCTGACAAATTTCACTTATATCTCAAATTCGACCTTAAAATTTCAATTTAATTTCTTAAGCAATTCCTTTTAAACCAATTCACATTTCAACACAAAACTTGATTTTCCAATAATAATTCAATTTATATGAATCAAATTTTATTTCAAAAATATCATTTAATTAAATTCAAAAATTTAGAATTTTAAAATCATTTAATTTAACCAATCCGGTGTCCATATATAATTCTCTACCCTAGGGTCAAGTGATATAGATATTTATCATTTTAATCCACAATTTAAAATTTTACGGTTATATATCATTTCAAACCGCAATCCCGAATTTACAAAAAAACCATAAAATCGCTCGAGTCTATCATTTCAACTCATAACAATTTTTCCCTAATCTATAGATCGTTCGGGTATATATCATTCAACCCATAGTGATTTTTCAAATAACAACTAAGGGAACTTGCAGGGTGATAACATTTTATAAATCAAACATAACATCCAATCAACCAATATCAACAATCAAACATCCATCAAAATCATCATCCAATTCAACCAATAAATTTCAACAAATAACTGATTATTATATATAGGAAATTAACCGGCAATTAAAAATTCAATAATAAATTAAATGACAATTTAATTCAAAATAATTCAAATTAACAAGAATGGCAATTTAAAAATATCAAACAGCCATAAATAAATTCCTAACCACATCATAAATTTACTTTAACTAACATAAGAAATTTTAGAAGTTGTGAGTGGGTCAAATCACTCACCTTTGAAATCTCAATCGATTTGAAATTAAAATAAAGGTCCAAAATTCAACAGTCTCAGAATTCGTCGATACTAGCATCAAAATGTGCGAAATTTCGATACGATCCAAACGCAAGAAACCGCGCGAAAATCGGACCTCGTATGTGAAGGTTATATAAGTTAGATCATTCAGAAATTTAAATTTAAAAAAAAACAGAAAGCACCTCTCGAAAGCCGCCATGTCACCAACGAAACCCCAGCTACTCCTTCGTTCGCGACTAACTCGCATTTGCAGCCGCCACATTCAAACCCTCTAACCAAAAATCGCGCCTCCTACAAGCTGATCCACGTCGATCCAAAAGCATCACCACGACGACCACCTCACGGCGCACCCACCACTAGGGCACGACCCTCCCCCAAGCTCGGCCACGCGAACCGCCGCCGTGTGTTTCCAGGCGATTTCCTGGCAAATCAAGACATCAATGGCCAGATGTAACCGCATGGATTGAAAGAACTCGGCCTCCTCTACGCGCCCACACTTCCCGATCGACGAATCGTGGAAGATCCACCGTTGAATCTCGACGATTATATATGAACGGCCGGGACTGAATTATGGGTTTCTGGAAAAATTATGATTCGATTTCAAAAACAAATTGCAGATTTGAGATGCGCTCGTCGAGAGCTTCATATTGATATATAATTTGCTAGGGTTTGGAGGAGTTGGGTTTGGAATTGAATTTGAAATTTGGGAACTAGGGTTTGTCTGCCATTGGAAAGAGGAGTTGAGAAGGAAATGTACGTACAGACAAATGGAAATAAGAAATAGTCTAGGGTTTATAACGAGCTATTTATAGGAATAGCAGAAATAGAAAAGAATGGACCAGATCGATTTGGATTTTGAATGATAAACGACCCCAAAAACCCGTTCTGTCTCCGGAATGAAAATGGGTCATCCCATATATCAAAATAGATGTTTTCAATATTTTTAAACTCAATGGAACAAGTTTCAGGTCCTAATTCCATCGTATGAAAAAGTTATGTTAAAATCAGCTTATTTCAAATTGATTTCAATTAAATTGATTTCTAGGCGTTTCGAGCTCGTATGATCAAACGACAAGTCTGATCGTTACGAAACCTGAAATCCCACAATAATTCACTATTACGGATCCGATGAAACTGGTTTCGTCGAAATCCACGACAGTTGCCAAAATGGCTATATTTTAAGTTAATTAAATAAATTAAAATTAATTAATTAAATCACTTTTCAATTCAAATTTAATAATTTACAATTTCTGTCATTTTAGATTACTTAGACATTTTCCATAATTTAAAAAAAATTAGATATCAATTCAGAGTTACTTAATTTACCAATTTCAGTGTTAAATTTTAATTTCAATAAATTCAGTAATTATAAATTAAAATTCCGATAAATTCATTTATTTGATTTTCAATTCTGTTATTCAATCGATTATCATCTTATGGATATAATTATCATGGTTTGTATCCTATTACATTAATATTTGCCAATCTTCACCTTTATTTACATTAACGTAATATTTAATTACATTTAATTGCAATAAATCCAATTATTATAAATAAAGTTCCAATAAATTGATCAACCTTGATTTCACCTCTTTTTATTCAACAAATTGTCATATTATGAATAAAATTAATATTTTTTCCAATTTCATCTTAATTATAATAAATTTCCAAATTAAATTTAATAGACTAAATAAATAGATAACATATAATAATTGTTACCATTAACTTTTAACCGCACTTGTAAGGGTTTATTATTTACAACCAATTATTATAATTACTGACATAATATTGATTTTATTCAATTACCATTTATTATATATTATTTCATTAATTAATTCAATATTTTCATTTGTTTTCTTATATTCACTTTATAACCAAGTATAACCTTTACATTATTTCAATTAATTGGAATCTCATTCAAGTTGCTAATAATTAACTTATATTAACATTATTACCTTTCATCTTGGTTATTATTTCATTAATAAATATCAAAATTTTATTTTCCAATATTTAATCACAGAATCTTATTAAATTAACTATTTTTATTTATCGAAAATTACTGGTCGTTACACTCTCCCCTACTCAAAACTTTTCGTCCCCGAAAAGGAAAGAATGGAAAAGAAGGAATTAAGTAATCAATATATCTTATTCAAAATATTAAATTTATAAACAAATAAATTTACAAAATTAAATAATTTAAGTAAAATATATCAATTTATAAATAATTAAATCCTTTTTATATCATGTTAACAAAAGTTTGGAAAACATTTCATAAAATTTTTCTAAGCCGAAAATTTACGGGAAATTTTGGCAGTGTCTCCTCTGTACGGAGAGGCTCAGGAGAAATAATAATATCAAAAATAACAATATATATCTTATTTTTCAAAATAATATATCCCAAACAACGAGAAAAACAATATAATATGGCTAGAAAACCATAATCTGAGTACGTACCTATTTGTCGGGCAAATAACGCTTATTTATGAAACCAAAAGCAGTAGCAATTACTTCCATAACCTGTATTTCACTTATATAATCCAAAGGAGTTAATAATTATATAAAAGTGAAATATTTAAGTTGTTTCAACAAATAACAAAACAAATCAATACAACAGGATAACAATCACTTGTGACCAAAGCATACAATCATCACATAAAATAAATGAAATCAACCATCCATCCATAACAAGTAAAACAACTGGTTTGTTCGGGTTTTGACACTTTTAAATTGCATAAAATGACAAATAAACTACTAAACATACCATCTACCCAACAGTCTTAGATAAAACTCAACAGATTATTCATACATCCAAATAATTAGAAGTATCCTTTCCCAAACAACGCATAAGCCAAAACAAACAACAAATGCCAAACATTATTTAAGTTTATTTTTATTAATCCTTTCACAACATTTATTATTCATACTTTCACATTCATACCATGATTATCTTCTTTAAATTTACATTGTTTCCTTACAAAAATTCAATTTTCATTCATTCATATAATACTTAATTCCATTTATTTACATTCATTTCATTATATAGTGTCATTGACTAATAAATCCATTTCCTGGATCATTTCAACTTTTCTGAAGTTATAGCCATTAAATTTTAACATGGTATTCATTTTAATTATTCACTTTAATTATCAATAGATTCAACATTAACTTAAGTTTATAATCTTTTACTTACAATACTCACTTTTCTATTACATTTAATTAATAGCATTTCAATTATAACTTAAGTTTATAACAACTATAATATCAAAGTTCTTATTTATAAAAGAAATTCCATTGAACACTTGCATTACTTAAGTTTTACTTGTATAATATTCCATTACATGTTCTTATTTAACATTACAACTTTTAGTGTTTGGTAAGTTATATATATATATATATATATATATATATATATATATATATATATATATGTTTTTAAGAATGCAATTGAAAGTTACACAAGTTTATCTTAATTATTTGAATTAACAAAAATGTTCAAAAATCATATCTTTCAGATTTTCATTCTTTTAACTACATGTTACTAATTTCAAATTTCTTGTATATTTCATTTATAACTTAGCATTTAATTTCTTATTTTCATTTTTGAAGTTCCAATTATTAAATAGATAAAATTTCATTTCATTACAATAATTGAAATATCTAATTTATAGAAATTTAAGAACTAAATGTCGGGTTCCATTTCAAATCATTTAAAATAATATAACCCTATCTTTATATATATATATATATATATATATATATATATATATCAAATCATATTTGAAAATTAAGATCAAGATTTATCTATCAAACAAATATGTAGTTAACTACTATAACAGTCTTCCCACTTTAAGACTCGAAAATGAATGTCGATGATGTGTGCACTCATCACTGGAATTATTTTCCAACGACAGAGAGGGGAGTACAGAACTTATTTCCTTTTAAAATTCCTTTGAAAACATTTCTTTCAAATCATCTTGAAATATTTATATCGGAAAATACTTCCAAATAATACTAACATTATATTCCAAAATCCTTTGAAAGAAATTTCAAAAATCCCGGAACTTAAGTTCTAAAATTTCCAATTTATATTTATTTTATTTACAATCTCATTTTTAGCTAATATTTATAAATTTCACTACCTAACAAACAAATATATTACAACAAAAATATATCATTATAAAATTGTTATTTTATATACAACAATATATAATAGGCAAAATTATTTCATTTACCTATATTTCAAAACAAATATTGTGTCGGTCTGTCCTCTTAAGTGTATAGAAATCTCTATCGATGTCATAACATCCTATGCACCAACCAGAATTTATAAATACAAAACTAACACAATATAAAAACCCCTTTATAATACTAACAAATACGCTCTCTCATATATACACTCAGCGACTCATTCTAGGGTATTACTACCCTATTTCTAAAGAGTCAAACCCCATAAAGCTAAGGTTATCGCTAAACCAAAGCTCCGATACCAACTGTAACGACCTGCCTTTTTGGATGTTTTAAGCAGACACACATGTCAGACTCAAACCATTCAAAAGGACAGATTGTTATGGGGTAAATAGGAAAAAGGGAAAGAAATAAAACAAATACAGAATCTCGTAGCGGAATGACAAAATATAATAATCAAATAACAGTTCATGAAGCTGTTTACAAATAAATTTGATTATATTAATACAATACAGAGTCAGAGTTACAGAACAACAAGAATAAATAAATAAATGTAGCAGAACAACATGATGTAGTGGAATACATATTGTAAATAATAATAGTACAAATTCTTCGTCTTCGTCCTCCAGAGATAAGGTCTTCAACCCTGAAATGCTCAGGCTGACCCGAGCGAATTGGAAAGACAAAACACTCGAGTCAAAACTAAAAGATCTTATGCAAGTTAAATCAATGGTAAATAAATATGAGTAGAACAGCATCAGAGATGTTTACGGGGTTTGACATCTCCTATCCAGTGTCTAACGTGAGTGTAGTAACTTAAGAGATGTTCGGGATTCACATCTTCTAAGGATCTGTTAAACTATCTACGATGTAGTACAATACGCTATTATAATATATCTACAGTAAAGTAAAAGTATTAAAATAGCATTAAGGCATTACCCATATCCCCTTTAACACATTTTATATATTCTCATAGTCTATACAGTACCATAAGCTCCTCCGTAAACTGAAGGTTTACCCAAAGGGCACCCTATAGATATGGTACAAAACAAACTCGTAGAAGGCGCGATAGGGAATGTGCAACGATACTCGAGGAAATGCCAGGGTAGATATACCATTTGCGTATCCGGACTGGTGGTAACGCATAGCAGCTACTACCGCCCACCTCGGAACACACTCCCAAATCAAAATCAAGGGTGGCCACCAAATCAATCACAAAGTCAGAATATAGTATCGAAGAAGTGTGCCCGATAGGAGGAATGACCTCACTTGGCCCTGCGTAGCTCCTGATTTTAGTCACATCAAGCTGACTCACGGGAGTCAGGGTCACGTAAATACCTCATACAGAATCGTTCACCAAACCATCCTACTTCATTTCTGGAATCTCCACCACGTGCACAGTTGTTAAAGTGGTTTTCGGTATTGGTAGAGAGTATGACAATATCCGATGTCGGTCTCTTTAACAACCAAACGCTTATTTCACATCGGGTGGTTCTTTTACATTTCAAAAGTCAATTCACAGTTTATATCAAAATATCATATTCAGTTTCGAATCATATCTCCTTTGAAATCATATTCATTTCCAAACTATATTCACTTTCAAAATCATATTCACTTTGAAATCAAATCATTTTCGAAATCGTATTTCCTTTCAAAAATCATAATTTCAAAATAGTTAAAACCCTCATTTCCAAACTTCATATTTACTCGAAGTATGTTATAGAAATCCCTATTTAGGTTATAACACCATTTAACCGTATTCGTTTGTAAATCAAGGATTTTGCATATATACACTTCCACTTTACTTATTTGAAAATTTAGAAAATAATTTAAATGGTTATAATTAGTTTATATAGTTATAATTAGTTAAAATAAAATTTTAAATAGTTAAAATACTCTAAAATTGTTTAATATAGATTAAAAATATTTTTCTTGATTTAAGATAGTTAAATAGATTTTAAAATAGATTAAATATAATTAAAATGGATTAAATAGCTTTAAAATAGATTAATTAGATTTAAAATAAGTTAAATGGGTTAATTAGTTATAAAATAAATTAATTAGTTTAAAATAGGTTAAAATGATTTAATTGAGTTAATATAAGTTAAAGTAGTTTAATAATTTGAAAATCTTAATAATTAGAAATTTTAAAACAATATATTTTCAAACAGTTTATAATAAAATATGAATTTGGAATTAATATCAATTTAAACTATTTATTTCATTTTAACACATCTAAACCATTTCAATTTACAAATCAGCAAACCCAATTGCAAATCTTTCAATTCAAATTTTGAATAAACTATTAAATTCTATATCGATTTCAATCCATGTTAGAACCATCAATTTCACTTATATCTCAAATTCGACCTTAAAATTTCAATTTAATTTCTTAACCAATTCCTTTTAAACCAATTCACATTTCAACACAAAACTTGATTTTTCAATAATAATTTAATTTATATAAATCAAATTTTATTTCAAAAATATCATTTAATTAAATTTAAAAATTTAGAATTTTAAAATCATTTAATTTAACCAATCTGGTGTCCGTATATAATTCTCTATCCTAGGGTCAAGTGATATAGATATTTATCAAGTCAATCCGCAATCTAAAATTTTACGGTTATATATCATTTCAAACCGCAATCCCAAATTTACAAAAAATCCATAAAATCGCTCGAGTCTATTATTTCAACTCATAATGATTTTTCCCTAATCTATAGATCGTTCGGGTATATATCATTCAACCCATAGTGATTTTTCAAATAACAACTAAGGGAACTTGCAAGGTGATAACATTTTATAAATCAAACATAACATCTAATCAACCAATATAAACAATCAAACATCCATCAAAATCATCATCCAATTCAACCAATAAATTTCAACAAATAACTGATTATTATATACAGGAAATTAACCGGCGATTAAAAATTCAATAATAAATTAAATGACAATTTAATTCAGAATAATTCAAATTAACAGGAATAGCAATTTAAAAATATCAAACAACCATAAATAAATTCCTAACCACATCATAAATTTACTTTAACTAACGTATGAAATTTTAGAAGTTGTGAGTGGGTCAAATCACTCACTTTTGAAATCTCAATCGATTTGAAATTCAAATAAAGGCCCAAAATTCAACAGTCTCGGAATTCGTCCAAACCAGCGTCAAAATGTCCGAAATTTCGATACGATCCCAAAGCAAGAAACCGCGTGAAAATCAGACCTCGTATGTGAAGGTTATATAAGTTAGATCATTCAGAAATTTAAATTAAAAAAAAACAGAAAGAAGTTGTCGAAAGCCGCCATGTCACCAACGAAACCCTAACTACTCCTTCGTTCGCGTCTAACTCGCGTTTGCAGCCGCCACATTCGAACCCTTTGACCAAAAATCGCGCCTCCTACAAGCTGGTCCACGCCGATCCCAAAGCATCACCACGACGACCACCACAGGGTGCGGCCCTCCCCCATGCTCGGCCACGCGAACCGCCATCGCGTGTTTCCAGGCGATTTCCTGGCGAATCGAGACATCAATGGCCAGATGTAACCGCATGGATTGAAAGCACTCGGCCTCCTATACACGCCCACACTTCCCGATCGACGAATTGTGGAAGATCCACCGTTGAATCTCGACGATTATACATCAACGGCCGGGACTAAATTATGGGTTTCTGGAAAAATTATGATTCGAATTCAAAAACGAATTGCATATCTGAGATACGCTCGTCGAGAGCTTCAAATTGATATATAATTTGCTAGGGTTTGGATGAGTTTGGGTTTGGAATTGAATTTGAAATTTGGGAACTAGGGTTTGTCTGCCATTGGAAAGAGGAGTTGAGAAGGAAATGTACGTACAGACAAATGGAAATAAGAAATAGTCTAGGGTTTATAACGAGCTATTTATAGGAATAGCAGAAATAGAAAAGAATGGACCAGATCGATTTGGATTTTGAATGATAAACGACCCCAAAAACCCGTTCTGTCTCCGGAATGAAAATGGGTCATCCCATATATCAAAATAGATGTTTTCAATATTTTTAAACTCAATGGAACAAGTTTCAGGTCCTAATTCCATCGTATGAAAAAGTTATGTTAAAATCAGCTTATTTCAAATTGATTTCAATTAAATTGATTTCTAGGCGTTTCGAGCTCGTATGATCAAACGACAAGTCTGATCGTTACGAAACCTGAAATCCCACAATAATTCACTATTACGGATCCGATGAAACTGGTTTCGTCGAAATCCACGACAGTTGCCAAAATGGCTATATTTTAAGTTAATTAAATAAATTAAAATTAATTAATTAAATCACTTTTCAATTCAAATTTAATAATTTACAATTTCTGTCATTTTAGATTACTTAGACATTTCCCATAATTTAAAACAAATTTAGATATCAATTCAGAGTTACTTAATTTACCAATTTCAATGTTAAATTTTAAGAGTAAATTTAGTAATTATAAATTAAAATTCCAATAAATTCATTTATTTGATTTTCAATTCTGTTATTCAATCGATTATCATCTTATGGATATAATTATCATGGTTTGTATCCTATTACATTAATATTTTCCAATCTTCACTTTTATTTACATTAACGTAATATTTAATTACACTTAATTGCAATAAATCCAATTATTATAAATAAAGTTCCAATAAATTGATCAACCTTGATTTCACTTCTTTTTATTCAACCAATTGTCATATAATGAATAAAATTAACATTATTTCCAATTTCATCTTAATTATAATTAATTTCCAAATTAAATTTAACAGACTAAATAAATAGGTAACATAAAATAATTGTTACCATTAACTTTTAACCACATATGTAAGGGTTTATTATTTACAACCAATTATTATAATTACTGACATAATATTGATTTTATTCAATTACCATTTATTATATATTATTTAATTAATTAATTCAATATTTCCATTTGTTTTCTTATATTCACTTTATAACCAAGTATAACCTTTACATTATTTCAATTAATTGGAATCTCATTCAAGTTGCTAATAATTAACTTATATTAACATTATTACCTTTCATCTTGGTTATTATTTCATTAATAAATCTCAAATGTTTATTTGTTCCAATATTTAATAACAAAATCTTATTAAATTAACTATTTTTATTTACCGAAAATTACCGATCGTTACAAAATGAGTACAACATATCACCCATAGACGGATGGGTAGACTGAGAGAGTCAATAAAGTACTCAAAGATTTGTTGAGAGCTTGTGTATTGGACTTTAGTTGATCTTGGGAAGATCACCTACATTTGATTGAGTTTTCCTATAATTATAGTTATCAGACAAGTATATGAATGACGTCTTTTGAAGCTTTGTATGAAAGGCCATGCAAATCGCCAGCATGTTGGTTAGAGACTGGAGACAGATTGGTCTTAGGTCTAGAAGTGGTTAGAGGGGCATCAGAGAAGAGTGAGTTGATCCGAGAACGGATGAAGGAAGCTCAATCCAGACAGAAGAGTTACGCGGATAAAATGTGTAAAGACCTAGAGTTCTCAGTAGGAGATAGGGTTTTTATTAAGGTGTCACCGATGAAGGGTGTGATACGATTCGGAAAGTTAGGAAGCTAGCACTGAGATATGTTGGACCATTCCAGATTGTACAAAGATTGGAAAGCTCGCATACAAAGTAGAGTTGCCGAGCAATATGGTAAGTGTCCATAATGTATTCCATGTGTCTCATCTTCGCAAGTATGTGCATGATCCAGAGACTACCATTCCTCCGACGGAGTTGGTAGTAGAGCCTAATTTGACAGTTTTTAGACAACTAGTATGGGTTGTGGCGAGAGATGAAAAAAGATTGAGAACCAAAACAATCAAGTTGGCGAAAATTCAGTGGAACAACAACGAGAAGGACTATACTTAGGAGACAGACAACATGATTCGAGATACTTATCCTGATCTGCTTTGAGGGTATGTCTATTGTAACAATACGGATTTTCACGCTCGAAAATCAACATCCATACTTTACATCGTATTCGAATGCCGTAGATTCGACCGTTCAAATCCGAGTCGCCGGAGCTTATAACAACATTAAGTAATCAACACAGCGGAAAAGCAAATGAATATAGATATACAACATCTGATACAATATCCAGATACAATGATGATACAATGAATATCTATATACATCAGAGATATGATACAACAAATAGCAGCGGAAAAGAAAATGATAACATCAGCAGCGGATAATCTCCATCTTCAAAACGCCAATCCAGAAATAGCTTGAACTCTCAATAACGATGCACCAAGATGAGCAAGACTGGTGCGATCCCAAATTACTGAACTAACTCCAGATAATCTACAAACCCGACTATCTGAAAAACCCAACTCTAGACTGCTTGTCTAGAAAAATTTTGAGCATCCAGAGTTTAGGAAAGAAACAATAAACTCCGGATCAGTCATGGGACTGGTGTGAGCAACAAAAACAGTTTATCTTTAAAACAAATAGCAAGAGAATTTTAAAGTTAATTCGAAATGCTTTTGGAAAATGAAAGTACCATAAGACCTCCCACCACACACACAATGCAAACGCAGAATTGGAGGAGATTTCTTCTTATGATAGTCAAAGATGCTTACTACGCAAAATCAAATCATTTTTGATATTATCATTAGTGCATAGTGTAGAAAGTATTTCGAAAATAGAATATCAATCTTAGCCAACATACGACCAGTATCGTATGCCTACTATAGCTACCATCTAAACAGTGGGGCGCCACCATAAGTAAATGGCAGGTTCTACAACTAAAACCGTACACAATTCGTATTGGAAGATGGATTTCCAACAAATAGTCAGGCTAAGGAACTTCCTATGCCACGAAGGAACGCCTCTGGAATGACGTCCCGAGAACCTAACCGGATCTCTGCCAACACAAGGCCGGGTTACCTCTGCAAAAATAGGTAACTACTGACACGCGTATGTCATCCCCCGATCGTAACCGATCTTCCCGAGGATCCTCGATTTCCAACAACCACATAATAAGCAGTATCAACATAGGTTAAATATCTGGGCTCCATACCATGATACCACCTCTATCCAGAAGGAATGACATACACTAAGGGGCGTTACTCCCTAGAACCTTGCCGCATCCTTCCTGTTTTGACCATTTCCGGGTTGTGAGGCTCGACGAAGTCTCGTCCACAAAGCTACGCTTTGTCACAAAGCCATGCTTCGGGTCAACAAATGATCAATTAATGATCACAAAGATATAAAATCAAATAAATGATCATATCGCAAATGATCAAATAATGATCATCACACAGCAACACTCAACATGTCACATTACCAAATTGGGATATATCGCTGATAAATTTCAACTACATAACCTCTGAGCTCGTACGTCTCAGAGAAGGGTGTTAAGCTAAGAGAATAAATTCTCCGCCACCAAACAGAAATGTATTTGAAAGAGATCGGCTTTATATCTCAAAGTGTAATGTCAGACATGTAACCATACAAGTCTGTTCCGGGTTCGAACAGAACCGAAGGCACTTCTTACGAAGCCCTTGCAAATCCGGGTATTCACAATCCCGATCGGACTTCCCATCACTTAGGGGATCTCTATACCGGGAGCTACCCAGTGCAGAAACAATCGACGAGTTATCTTTTCGTTCTCGTGAATATCTGGTCTTCAACACCGATCTTCAAATGCTATCCATATACGACGTATCACTATTCGGAATGGGTTATATGACACAAAGGTCTTTTCCCGGCTAACCCGAATAGTGAGCATAATATTTAAAAATATATGGATATTGGGATTTCAATTAAGTCACAACTTATTACCCAAACTTCTCTTTTCGAATGGTTTAACAAATTACCATTTTAATCTTTTTAAACAAAAAGATTCAATTCACAAAGTTCACTTAATTTCACAAAGATTCATTCACAGGTTTTCCAAAATCAATTTCCATTTCAATTTAACTCGTTAGATCTTTAAATCAAAGATTTAACTTATAGCTTTCAAAACAATTTCATTTCGAATGATTTTAAATAAATCATCTCTGTTAAAAATAACAGATTCAATTCATAGCTTTCAAAAACAATTCATTCATAACTTGGAAAACCATTTTTCAATTCAATCTTGAAATTCCTTTAATTAAATTGAAATTTCATTTCTTTTCTAAAAACTTTTATTCTTTAAAACAAACAGTTTCATTTCAGAAAATCTGATTCATCAATACGAGTTGAAATCCTTGGTTTAAATTCAAATTACCAAAATTATACTTTCAAAATGGTTTAAATTCATATAACTTATACAGCATCTTAAATCCCTAGTTTCGAATCATAGAATTCAATTTCAGACTTGAATTCAAATCAAATTATTTATTTAAATTTCAAAACTTAATCAAGTTATTAGAAAATAAGTTTTATCTTTGAAATCCATTTCAAAAGCTTTCCACTTTAAACCTAAATTTCCAATTTTCAAAATCAATTGAAATTAAAATTTTCAATTTCAAAAACATCAATTTTAAATTATCTGTGACTTAACCGATTTCAATGTGAAATCCATATTTGTGTGTGTAAAAGTGTGGTCCAGGGGTTCAACACAGTAGTGCGACATTATTCAATCATCATAGATCAGGATACAGAAGTATAGTTGATAAGCGATATAAACAATAACGTTTATCGTTCATTCACAGATTCACAATAATAAACAGATGTATCACGATAAATGAATAAATTTCACACAGCTCAATTCACAGAACAAAATATCATAGACCAGATAGGACAACCAATTCAAGGCATCTCATACAATACAACCATTCATAAGTAGGGTTAAACATTTAATAATCATTTATAAGTAGGATTAATTAATCGTTTGATCCTAATCAATTTAATTTATTTCCAAGTAATTTAATTCCCTATGAATTGATTATCCCTTCATAGATTGATTAGTTACAAATCATTTAATTTATTAAGTTCTAAACTGTAACCTAATAAATCTTAATTACTTGATTTAAATAACCCTAACCATTTGTTTAAAAGACAACTCTTATTAAATTAATGAATCTTATTCACAAATTAATTTAACTTAATTAATAATTAATCCTTAATTAATTATTCTTAATTACAATTTAATTTGACCTTAATTAATTTAACTCAAATCTTAATTTCTTGATTAATTAATTAAATCAATTATTTATTTAACCTTAATCATTAATTTATAAAAGTGAATTACCTATTTAATTATCAATTAATTTCTTGATTCATTAATCATTTAATTAGTTAACTATTATTAATTAACTAACTTTAAGTAGTTGATTAAAATTCTTGATTTTAAATTGTTTTAAACACAACAATCAATTTCAAACCACAAAGTCGTTAATTAACTTAAGTAGTTAATTATAAATCGCTTATCACCTAATTTTTAATAAATCTCTAATTTCAATTATAATGTAAATATTTCTTAATTACTTTATAGAAATAATCAATTGGTATTAATTGTTCAACTTAATTAATCATTTAGAAAGGAATCTTTAAATTTAAAAATCAATTATATTACTAACTACAAACTTTAATTTAAACTTCAGTTTAAAAACAGAATAGTACAGGATTCCTTTCAAAAACCTGTAACCCATTCTACCCGAGCCGTTACCCAATTTACTTCGAGTCGCACGCTAGTTTCCCCGAGTCTCTCCCCTGTTATTCACGCAACCTCCTCCTTCTTCTTCTTCTTTCCTACCTGTTTCCTTACTTCATTTTTTTTTCCAGTTAAGTTTAAAATTTCAATATCAAGAGGATTACTCCCCAGGCAAATGCATACAATAACTCGAGCCAGCATAGGAAATACGCGAACCCCCTCCCCTTTTCAGATACCCAAACATTGCCGTGCACGTGCACGACACGTCACCGCCATTCTGGCAAACTTCGCCACCACCAACAAGTCGCGTAATAACGCTATACTCGATTGCCAAGCTCGATTCGTCGCCAAAGGTTCAAAATCAAAATTTTGCCTCTCGTTCGAAACTGTCACTTGATCACGCCGAACGAAAACGCCTCGTCCCACCATCGTAGACCATCTGCACCCTCGCCGTCGCGACCAGACACTCGCCAGAGCCTCCTCCTTCTCCCCCCCTTGGACCGATCGCCTAAAATGCTTCCAGGGCGGCGCGACAGTACGATTCCTCAACTCGACCAAACTAACAGTTAAACCCTAAATTTTATTCGTTCACCCAATCCATTCATTAGAAAAATTATTCAACAATTTTTTCGAAATCCAAAATGTTCAAGCTTACTTCAAGTAAATTTTTCAACAGCTAATAATTGATAGATCATCAGAAATTTGTAAAAATGCAAAATCGGTTCAACTGTGAACTACTCATGGCATACACCACTAAAAATCTCCATTCTTGTTTTAATAATCCTATTTTTAGCTGTTGATCCAAATTATACAAACGAATCAATGCTTTAAATCATTCGAATTTATCATATGTTTGTCTAATTCCTGTAAAAACTGAATTTACAGTGTCTGTTCTTCATTGTTATGTAGAAAGACACATTCTTATGCCAAATTTAAATTTAAACAACTCGTTTGGGTTGATACTTTAAGCCTAATAAAGGTTGATGATAGTATTTCTGAATCTTGATAAAATATTTAACTTTGTAACTTCAACAGAGAGTGGCAACATATTTAGTTTTCACAGAACAAACTTATGTATGTATGTATATCACAGAGACTATATTTAAAACCCAAAGCATATACCCAAATTTACTTACTTAAGTTTTTTTTTCTTTCTAAAAGTAAAGTTACTCACTTATTATCTGTTTTAAAACAAAAAGCCTATAGAGTTTAACAGAGTGACATAAACTCTCATGTGCACAGACATTTCAAACATTTCATTCTCATCAAAGTATTTATCACAGGCATATCAAGATTCGTATATATATAAGGTTAAGAGTTTGCTCACCTTGAGAATCATGGTTCCAGAAAATTTGAATTTACAATTGTGAAATCTGTTTTGAATAAGCTAGTTGGAAGTCTTTACTTGATCCTCAGATTTTAATGAAATGGTTTTGATATAAATTTTTCTCTGAGATGTTTAAATTAATATTTTGTTTTTCTGATGTTTGGTTTAAATGATGATGGATGAACTGAAGTGAGAAATGATGTATATATAAAGAGATGAAGTTACAGGTGATGTTGTATTGGCTTTGCTTATTTTATACAAAGCAGGACAAAGATTTTTATTTTTTTATTTTCTTTGCAGGCTGATGCAAAATCTCTCTACGTATTTACACTATTTAGCATTGTACAAATTCATATTTATTTACTTGCCTCACATCACTTTACTCGGCTAAGGTAACAAATTTGGGGGCTGCATTTATGAGCTTGTACCTTTGTTTCTATTTTTAACTTGAGTATAATTATATACTTCCTCTTCTACTTTGGTAGGTGGCTGATGATATGTCCTTCAGCCTTGCATACTTACATGCTTAACATACCATTTCTTTTTATTTATTTCATCATGCAGGTCTTTGATCTGTGGAGGCTGAAGTATACTTGTTGTTTTGAGGCTATATTAATGGCTTGTACAATTTATTAGAGATATTGTATTGATTATTATTTTTGTTTATTTGCATACTTATGTATTTGTTGACTAAGTAGATTTCCTACTTGTTTTATCTTCTTGTTTATATTTTTAAGGTTGTTATATTTATTTTTTTTGTTCTTTCATGACTACTTATTTTTATTTTCTATTTATTTTTTAAAGCCATTTATTTAAGATTTTATTTCAAATCGAATATGTACATATATATTCACCTATATGCAGAATTTTCAAATTCATATGACTCAATATATTTTTTTATATATGAATCGGGGAAACTCGAATCAATTTACTAGTAAATTTTAAAGATTTTTAATTTGAAAATTAATTTAAATTATCAATTTAATTTCATAAAAATCCGAGGTCGTTACATCTATATTAGATTTATATAGATAATCGCTAGTCAGGTAGACTAGTATGGTTGTTAGGAGTTGTTATAGATGTTTGCTACGGTTAGTATTTGGTCCTTACTGGATTTCGAGGATGAAATTCTTTAAGGAGGGGAGCCTGTAACACCCATAATTTTTAATAACATTATTTAAGAGATTTAATTAGATAAATTAAATATTGTAAATGTTAAGTGATATGGGGATTGAGATTTGAATAAATATTTAGTGGTCGTGCTTAATCAATTAATTAAATGGGCTTAAGAATGGTTTGTATGATAATTAATCTACACAAGGGTATATTGGGTATTTTCCATACATAACCTTTACCCTTATATATTGAGTATTTACGCCATTCACGTTCACTTTCATTTTTCACAAACACACAAAAATAAGAAGGGAAACCGACCATTATTGGAGAGGAAAAAGAAGAGAAATTCAAATAAAAAGCTAAGAAATTAAAGAAGGGGAATCAATCTCAACCTCAATTAACTTTCCTTATCATAATCAAGGTGAATAATAATTCCATCTCTATTTTATGAATATATGTTTCGAATTGAAGATTAAATTCGTATATATGATGTTTGGATGATGATATGCTTGAATTAAAGTTTGTTTAATTTAAACAAGATTGTTTAAATTAAGATTTATACAGTTTTATTGCAAAACCGATAGAAATTGATGTTCGAATGCCATGAAAAAATTATATGTTATGAAAAGCATGATTTTGGAGTTGGGTTTTAAGTTTGATAATTTCCCAAGCTATGGAAAGATTATTATAAATTTTCGAATAAAAATATGGTTAATTGGGTTTAGGAATTAATTTCAGAAATTATATTGAGAAATTAGGTCTGAAACTTTGATATGTTAGGTAACATGATCAAAGTGAATTTCTGTAATTTTTGGGGATTTTTCTTAAGTGATTTACTGTAAGAAGTAAATTATTTTGAGAGGAGGATCTAAATGAATTTATTGTATTTTTAATTGAAGGGCTTATCTGTAAAAATTACTCTTGATACTTATCCAAAAATTAAGAGGCAGTAATTTTTGTAAAGCATGTAAAAAGTTGCGGCAATTAATCACGTATTTACACGTAGGTAGGTTAGTTAGACATAACTTGTTTTAAGTGGCTTTAATCACCCCTTACCCAGAAAACAGGTTTCGCCTCTATTAGAGGTACCTTTTGACTCTTACCTTTCTCCTTCGATCAAGTCGAAACCCCACCAAGCTGAAACCAATACACAAGGTATCGCCTAGATAGTACGCAGTGGATTGGAGAAAAGGCGGAAGGCATGGTGTCGAAAGCGTTGCTTCCAATGCGGTCGCCATAGTTTTTTTTAAAAAGTCAAGCGCCTACCGTTGTTTTACTAAAGCTTTTGGCATAGTCGAATCATATGTTTTCAAAAAGAGTTTTCTAATAGCTTTCGAAGGGGTTTCCAATTTCTGTTTTAAAAATAAGGGCTTTCGAATGAGTTCCTTTAGTTATAAATAAATGCTTTTGAAAGAAGGGGTTCCAACCTAGTCGAAGCCCTGTTACCGTTCTTTTGCCTTTTGAGTGTATTGAAGTTATCAATGCTTTCGAAGGGTAGCGTTTGTTTTAAAGATGTATTAAGCCACTTCTTGAATGCTTTCGAAAGGGTCCATGGCTTTCGAAGGCAATGGCTTCGTAAGGGGGTTTCGAAGCTATCCTTCAATGTTTTGCTTAAATGTTTTGAAGCTTTCAAAAGAGATGGTGTCAACGCCATCAAGTTTTCCCCAATACTTTTGTATGATAAAGAATGGTTTCGAAAGAGATACTTTCATTATATTCACTTTGACCCAAATGATATTTTAAATATAACCCGATGCTATCAGAACGCTTCCAAAGGTTTCGAAAGGGGTACTTTCAATGGTTTCGAAGCTATGCTTCTAAGAATTGAGTATTACTTTATTACATTCGAAAGATTTTGAAAGAGAGGTTTTACAGTATTTTGAAAGGCAGCAGCCTAAGGTTTTGAAAAGAGGTTTATATGCTTTCGAAGGAGGCTGTCCAGTGAGGTCGAAAGCAAGGTTTCGAAAGTCTTATTTTTTCAAAACAATAACCCAATCTCATTTTAAAGAAAAACAATGGCATATAAATAAATAAAGTATTTTGAAATAGAGTTTTTGAAGAAATCTTAATAGGTTAAAGGGATTAACTAAGTTATTATGTTTGCTTCTTCATATATATATATATATATATATATAATATATTCGCATTGAAATGAACCCATAACGGTACCTTGGGGAAGGGCAGAATAACCAGCTAGGTTGAATCAGTAGTGAATATATATAACTTAAAGATATTGGAAGGGGCCAATAGGTTCATAGTAAGCCTATGAAAGCTATGTAAAAATGAAGATGTCAGTAAGATACACGATTATCTGTTGTTCTGCGATGTGTTTTACATTATAGTTGTTGTATTTTGTTCTGATAGATCCTATAGCCACCTATGGCTTTGTATTAAGTATTTATTGGATATGTCGATCCACTTGAGTTAGAAAAAAAATACAGAGCATTTGTCGACGTATTCAATAGATATTTAAGACAAGGCTATAGATGGTCGCTTCTAACCAGTCCTATTCTCCGCATTAGCAGACGGTATTACCCAGTAATATTCTTTGTTAACGTGGGTCTCGGGGTGGGGCATCACAGCTCCATGAAAACTATGTAATAATGAAGATGTCGGTAAGACAGGTTCATAGTTAGCCTATGAAAACTATGATTTGATATTGGCAGGGCCAATAGGTTAATAGTTAGCCCATGAAAACTATACCCGGATAAGAGATTAAGATATTGACAAATAGTCAATAGGCTCCTAGTCAGCCCATGAAAACTAGGGATAAGAAATTGAGATATTGACAGATAGTCAATAGGTTCCTAGTCAGCCCATTAAAACTAGGATAAAATAAAAGATATTGGAGTTACCAATAGGTTCATAGTGATCCCATGAAAACTATGTAATTGGACAGGAAGTCCTTAAACATTTAACCGGTTTTTAGTTAGCCCATGAAAACTATTAGGTTAATAATAATCCTAGAAACTATAACTATGACAGATAGTCAAAATGAATGGGGAAATCCAGAATTGATTCACTTGTTTTGCATATCATCATATCATATTATTTTGAGATGTTTTTACCATTGTGGTTGCAGGAGCACAGTATATGGTTTTATAAAAAGTTTTTAGGATATTAGTGAGGGGAAACCCGTTCCGCTAAGCGGCGTGGTCTCACTAGATATTTAAATGATTTGAGATGGTAGATTATTATTCATACTAGGCTTAATGTTTGACTCGATGTTTATGTTTTCCCCTTAAACTCTCGGGCACTCAATTGATTTTGAGTAGTTTGAGAGTTGAGGTTTTCAGGTACCTCATTAGATGAATAAAAGCTTTCGAAGACGTGCAGGAGGCATGATAGTTATCTAGAGTTCTCTTTTATTTTGATTCCGCCATGTTGTTTGTAATGACAAAGTTGTCAAATTACCTGTATATACTCTGATCATCCAAGGCATCTTCATATGTCGCTCTGGGCGTATGTTGTAATAACTATATTTTCTCTGAACATGGCTAACAATTGTGGGATTATGTAATGAATTGAAAATGTTTTGAAACGGAATGTGATCTTGTTTGATGTTTAAAAATTCTTCCATATTCGTGTGTTTCCGTGTATTAATGTATCTAACACCGCCGTATTTGGTCGCCAAGGATTAATAACTATGGATGACTGCAGCATCCATAACCGTTAGTTTTGGGTCTCCAAGTAGGGGGATGCTACAACTTATGCGAGGAACCTATGTGGAGGTTCGAAATCTGTTCGAGATGCTCGAATCCATATAAAGATTCGTGATCTGTTCGAGATAAAAGAACCCGTTTGGGGATTTGTGTTCTTTTCGAGTAATGAAGACTCGTGTGAGAGATGCGAACATAGCCTCGTTATTGGGAAAATGACATAAAACAGAGAAGGGACATGGGTAGGTGGTTTAGCAACCTCAAGGATATATCAACTCCATCTCTAGAGATGCTTATCGACTGTTTCTAGCAGAAGTTGGTATGGCTCAGATCACACACCGAGGGTGATCTAGTTAGGCATACCTTAGAGTATATTCCATCTTGAGATATATGTTGCTTGGAAGGTAGTTTATGATCTTTGTCATGGAGTTCGAATTTGGCTTCCCTGAAGAGATTTCCATGGAAAATTCATATATGCAAACGTGCCTTAGCGGTATTGATTGTATACCTTTTATGGTTGTGGCATTAACACAACAACTATTTGATACGACTTATGTGCTACACTCTATTCATTATATATCATATCACAATATATTAAGCATAATGAATGGTTGGTTTCTTTAAGGCGAAATTCGGTTTGGGAATCTGTACGGCCTCAATAGTTACTATTACATGTCACTCATATTTCTTAAGTTTTTCACGCTGGTTTACCAGACAGATCCAGGTATTGTTGTAACGATCCAGAATTTTATCATTTTAACTTGAAAATATTTAATTTAATTTAAATATTCGGTTAATGGTTTATTAATTAAATAACTCTCTTTTAATTATAAACTATAATACAAAAATTCGTTTGGTTTACATAAATAAATAATTCGATGGAAAACTGAAAATGTGACTGTAACGTACTTTTCGAATTTTCCACCTTTTGTCGAATAACAAGTTAATTTAAATTATAATGTATTTTGATTTGCTTTAAAATAACATCTTTAAAATGTTGAACACTTTAATTTGGAATAATATAATAATAATATTTAGTATTTAAAAATATATTCAAATCTAAAGTGAAAGGTGTGACATGTACGTTGCTTAAGAAATAAGTAAACGAAGAAAGGACTTAGGAAAGCCTTATTATCCAATGGAAAGATGATTAAGTACATAAACACACCTTATTATCCAATATACACTTACATGTATGTAATATGATGGTTAGGAGGAATTGATGTTTGAGTTGAAAATGATATTTTATTTTTATTTCTTTATTTTAATTCTTTAGTAAACCTCTTATACATATACACCTACATCTCTCACTCATTCTTGTTTCTAACTTAGATTACTTTTCTCCAATTCATCTTTTAGTTCAAACTCCATTATTAATCTCATTTTCTTCTTAAATTTTTAAAGTTATAAAAATCTCAATTTTTTGCTCAAACTCTTTATGTATTCAAGATCAAAGCTTAAAGATTGTTCTAGAAAAGCAAAAGCAAGAAAAATAATAATAGTGAGAATGCTAAACTATAAGCTTGTTTATACTTTTGGAAAATAAAAGTGAGTTATTCAACCTATGAATAGGGATGTAAAACAAGATATATATATATATATATATGTTAGTAATATTGTTTGTGGAAATCACGTTTGGGTATTTATGCTAAAAATCATATTTTGGTTAGATTTGGATAAAAGTAGGCTAAATAGCTTGCTGGAAAACAAAATAAAACATTTAACGTGTTCTCTGTATTTGAAAACTTAAGCTCCTTCACACTTTCAAAATCCTATATCTTACAAACCGTTATGAATTTGGATATACCGTCAAAAACAAAGTTATGTATTTTTACCCCTAAATTATCTTAAAAATAGTTGTTGAATTTTTAGGAGAACATATTTTGAGTAAATTTTAATAATAACTATTAGGAGAACATATTTTTAGGAAAAAATATTTTGGTTACATTTGGATGAAAATAGGCCATATAGCTTACTGGAAAACAATATAAATCATTTACCGTGTTCTCTATATTTAAAAACTTAAGCTCCTACATACCTTCAAAATCCAATATCTTGCAAACCGTTATGAATTTGGATATACCGTCAAAAAAAAAATTGTGTATTTTTACTCCTAGATTATCTTTAAAATAGTTGTTGAATTTTTAGGAGAATGTATTTTAATAAAATTTTAATAATACAGTAAAGGGATTAATTTGGCAGTTTTTTGTCGGTCGCAAATTGACGAAATAAGTGTATAATCATGTTTATCGTAGAAAATCATGATATTTAACGTTAGTATCATAATTTTTGGTGTTGTGGTTTAGTAGAATTTGTTAAATGTTCGTTTATGGGTTAAAAAGAGAATTTCGGCAAACCGGTGGTTGAGGGGGTTTGTCGTTAGTACAGGGATGAAGCTCGGATGATGAGGGGACCTTTCTTGTGTTGGAGGCGAGGGTTGTAGTAGTCTAGGTTGTCGGGAATAAGGGAGACTAGGGTTTTGGATTTTGGTGGGTTAGTGTTCAGTTTTTGATTTATCATAACCAGGGGAGGACGTCGAGCCTTATGTCGGTAGGGTCAGGCATGCACGGGTCGAAGGGGAGGAGGTTGGTGGCGGCAGCATGTCGTTCAGATGATCAGAGAAGATGGAAGGGGTGAATTTTTGGTTGCGACCTGATGAAGTTTCTAGGCATGGTTGTCTCGGTTGGAGGGTTTCAAAATGAGGACAAGAAAGTTTGTAACTCAGGTGACAGGGCAGTTGGGTTGAGCGAGAGGAGGCAGATGCGGTGATGGCGTCGTGGGGTCGAGGTGGTGGCCATTTCTCATGTGTACATGCACGTGTGTGCACAAATGTGCACTGCCTGGAGTTGCGTTTTGTGTTTTATCCGTTCTAGGTTTTGGAGGAGAAGGAAAGTACCATGTTTTAGGATGGGCTGGAGTGAAGCGGGCCTTGGGCCTTGATAAGTTTGGGTAGTATTAGTAAATTAAATAGGTTTGTTAAACTTAGTTTTATAATTAAGTTTGATATATACTTAGGAAAAAAAAGGGAACCTGGAAGTATGAGTTGCCTTCTTCGTTGTGCCTGAAGGGAAGAGCAGGTGTATAGGTGGTGGACTGAATTGGCCTAAAGGGTGTGATATTTAATTAAAGGTTTTTGTTTTAATTTATTTAATTAAATTAAGTTTTAACTTAGAAAAATCATGTCTCTCGCGTACGGAATCTGATTCACACGTGGTTCCGGCGATGGATTCATACTGACCTATAGAATACACTCATTAAATCATATGACCCATATGTTGTGGTGAAATTTAAAAATGAATTAACACTAGTTGTGTATAGTTACGATGTTTGGTAATTATATTTTATTATTGGCATCCTATTAGTAGAATAAAACCTCGTTCTGTTATATCTAAGTTAAATAGATTATATTGGACATTTATTTAGTAGAATAAATCACCATTTTGCTGCTATGTTAAATTGGACATTTATTTATATGCCAGTTGATTTATATTAATTTGTTATTCATCGCTTGTTAGTATGGATTTTATTTACATATCTATTTTTATGTAAATACTTGTCTTGTGACTTAAATGTTGATTTGAGTATAATGGTAGCTTGCTTAAGTACCATTGAGATTTGCTAAGCCTTTTTCCAAATTTGATAAGTTATGGATTTGAAAACAATTTTAGTTTTACAACAATTTAAAGTGAATTGCTAAATTAATTGATAATGTTAAATTGTCAATTGCATTAATGTTATTGAAGCTAATTTAAATTAATAAAGTTATTTATTTATTTAATTAAATGGTTTAAATTAATTATTTATTTAATTAGAAAGGGTTTTAGTTAATTATAAATGGTTGAAGTTCATTATTATTTAATTTAATAATGTTTTAAGGTTAATTATGATTTAATTAATTATGTTTAACAATTTTAATTATTATTATTTTAATTTAAAATGATTAAGCTAATTATTCTTTTAATTAATGATCTGTCTTAAGTTAATTAATCTTATAATTAATGATGTTTATATGTTTATTATTTTAAATAAGGTATTTAAAGTTAATTAATTATTTTATTTAATAAGGTTTACCTTAACTAATTACTTTATAAAATGGTAATTTAAAGATGATTAATTATTTAAGAACAAGGTTTAAACTTAATTAATCATTTATTTAAGTGGTGTTTAAGCTGATTAATTAATCTAATGATGGTGTTTTAAGTTAATTAATTTATTATTTAATTGTGATTAAGTTAATTTAATTAACTTAATAATATGCTTTTAAATAATAATATTGTTTTATTTAAGTGGTTTAAAGTTTATAAGTTTTGTAACGATCTAGATTTTCGACGCTCGAAAGTCGACATTAATACGTCCACTATATCAAATGTCGCGCAATCGAATGCCGGAAAACCGAACCATTAGGTTAAAAAGAAGGGGTAGAAGAAGACAGAAGAAAAAGAAAGAAGAAGCAACAGAAACAATATCAGAATCTCACATTCGCAGCGGAACAACATATAATAGATAAATGAATAATCTTTAAATCAAAGAACTATATCAGTTTATACATTACATCATCATCAGAGTTTACAACAACAATACATCAATGGACAGTTATATAAACTCATCCTCATATAGGATACACAGCGGAATAAATAATATCATATACAAGTGATACGTCTCGCCATCCAGCTCGCCACTGAGCTCCACAGCATCTCCTGAATCCATAATGACCTGATAACCTGACTCTAGACTGCCCGTGTGGAAATTGGTGAGTACCAAGAGTTTAGGAAGGAAACAATAAATTCCAGGTCAGTCATGGTGACTGGTGTGAGAACTAAAACAGTTATTTTCACAAAGAAAATAAAACAATTTCACAATGCTTTTGGAAAATGAAACTACCATAAGACCTCCCGCCACACACACAATGCAAACGCAGAATTGGAGGAGATTTCTTCTTATGATAGTCAAAAATGCTTACTACGCAAAATCATTCGATATTATTATCATTAGTGCACAGAAAACCATTTTAAAGTATAATATTAATCTTAGCCGGCATACAACCATTATTGTATGCCTACTATAGCTACCATCTAAACAGTGGTGACCACCATAAGTAAATGGCAGGTTCTACAACCAAAACCGTACAGGGTTCGTATTGTTTCTTTGGATTTCCAACAAATGGTCAGGCAAAGGAACTTCCTTACACTGAAATAGAAATGCCTTTGAAGAGACGCCCCGAGAACCTAACCGGATCTCTGCAAACACAAGGTCGACGCTACCTCACGCTTTAACCAAGCTGTAACTAGGTAACTAACACACGAGCTATGTCATCCCCCGGTCGTCACCGACCTTTATCCGAGGATCCTCAATCACAAAGCCACAACCACAAAGTAAAATAAATTTGCAGCATCAACATAGGTAAAATATCTGGGCTCCATACCATGATATCACCTTTTATCCAGAAGGAAATGACATACCCTAGGGGCGCTACCCTTAAAAACCTTTGCCGCAACATTCCTGTTTCGACCATTACCGGGTTGTGAGGCTCGACGAAGTCTCGTCCACAAAGCTACGCTTTTTCATAAAGCCACACCTTTTCACAGAGCCACGCTTTCTCACAAAGCCACGCTTTGATCAACAAATGATCAACATCACTTCGTATGCCACATTACCAAATTGGGAATGTATCACTAGTAACCATCAACTACATAACCTCTGAGCTCGTACGTCTCAGAGAAGGGTGTTAAGCTAAGAGAATAAATTCTCCGCCACCAACAGAAATGTATTTGATAGAAACCAGCTTTACATCTCAAAGTGTAATGTCAAACACACATCCATACAAGTCCGTCCCGGGATCGAACGGAGCCGAAGGCACTTCCAAAGAAGCCCTTGCAATCCGGATATTCACTAATCACGTTCGGACTTCCCATCACAAGAAGAGTGATATAAATCTCTATACCGGAGCAACTCGGTGCAGAGACATTCGACAGGTTGTCCTTTCATTTTCGAAAATATCCGATCTTCACACCGGTCATCAATACGATCCATATCGTCGTATCACTAATCCGGAATGGGTTATATGACACAAAGGTCTTTTCCCAGCTAACCCGAATAATGAGCGTTTGTTTTAAAAACAAATCAAGTGCCATTTCAAAGGCAAATATTGGTAGTCGGTTATTTAACTATCAATAACATCCACAGCAATCAACCAATTTAAATAATTTTTCCCAAATTATTAAATTTCAAATATCTTCCTGATATATGGTTTACACTTCAACCATTTGAAAACAAATTTCAAATCACTTTTATTTAAACCAATTAAATAAATCCTTATCGGTTTATTTCAAATTTACATCCCAAATTTGTAAATTTATTCCCACACTTCATCACTTTGAAAACCAATTTCAAATCATATTTTCCACACTTTAAAAATAAATCAATGTTTATTTTTAAAACAAATTTCCCTTTCCTTTACAAATTCCATTTGAATTTACATTCCCAAATATTCATTTTTAATACGATTTTCAAATCGATTTCTCAAATATTCACTTTCAATTCCAAATCAATTTTTAAATTGATTTCCAAATTATTTCAATCACCAAATTGATTTGCCAAACATTTATTTCAAACACCAAATCAAATTCTAAATTGATTTCAAAATTTACTTCAACACCAAATCAATTACAAATTGATTTCAAAATTCATTTCAACACAAATCAATTTCCTCATTCAACATCAAATAAATTTTCATATCGATTTCCCAAAGATTTATTTTCAAATACCAAATCGATTATAAATTGATTTCTACAAATTAATCACCTTTTAAAACAAATTCATTTATCTCTTCCAAACCATTTAAAATTCCATGTTTAATAAATTTTTCCAACTTTCGAATAATACTATTCAAAATCCATTTATAAAAAACCTTTTCCCATATTTTAGAAATAATTCGATAAGATTTCAAAAATCAACTTTATACTTTAAAATCCTTTCTTTTAAATTCAACCAATTCTTTCAAAAGAAATTTACTTAAAATTCCCAACTTTAATTTCAAAAATCCAATTTCATTCATTTCTGGTATCCAACGATACAAAAAATACATTCGACTAAATTATAGCCTTCAACAAATTCAATCACAGATATAATCATTCACGGATTATAAATAATTCATCACACAACATATGAAACAAATTCATACAACATATGAAACAAATTCATATAATTTAAGGAATCCAGTTGGATCCCTCCAACCTGTTTCCCTGCATCCACAGATGTTAGCACAATTCCAATTCCACTTCAATATGGAATTATCGCGGTATATGGGATTTATACAATACTATCCGCTATTATGCGGCGCAATAGGGTCTCATCCGCTATATAATGCGGGAAATCAACTCCAAATACATATATAATACCAATTCCACTTCACGGTGGAATTATCACGGTATATGTTTTTAATAAATAACCTCCGCTTAATATACAGCGTATAGGGTCTATTTAACACAATAGATAACAATTTATCATCCAATCACACAATCAACACAATCAACAATTTTATATCTCAACTATTTAAAATTTAAATCGAAACAAATTATTCGATTGAATGAGAAGTTCTCACCTTGCTTTCAATAACGGTTGCGGTATTTTATTTCGAATAAAATTAAACGCACGTTTAATTTTACTCAAAATTTTCATTGACTCCAAATGACTCCAAACCAGCTCCATTGCGTAGTGCTCGTCGAGACCATTCCGACGTAGTTTGTTTCATAATTTTCTGATAATGTATGACGAAGTTATGGCATTACAAACTTTATACAATTTAATATATATTCAATTTACAAATTTCTTTTATTATTTTTCACAACCTTTAATCTGGGCCGTGAGATTTTGTTCCTTCAGATCATGGCCGCTCATTCTAACATCTTCCCCTTCGTTTCTTTCACGAGAAACAACGTTCGAACGAACCCAACGTGTCGCCATCTAGCCCTAATCCTCGAGCCACCAACGTCGACTTTAACGATGATCAGAGGCCACTGTTCGAAACGCTTGGCCAAGCTCCACCAACGACCAGAACACGCGCGAGCTAGGTTGCTCCTTGGTCTTGAAAAACGTGATTGAATGCCGGCCCTTTGAAAGTAATTTGTCGTTGATCCAACGCCTCAAATCCGATCATAACCGTTGGTTGTATAGTTCTCTCGATGTTCTACAAGATTGTAGTTGAAGAATTTGCGTAATTGTCTACGGATTGGAAGAGAATCGAGGAAGAAAATTTGAAGATTTCGGCCATTGAAATGTTTCTGGCGGCCACGAGAAAGATAGAGCTAGGGTTTCTCTTGTTAACGTATATATATACGTATATAAATAATATTAAATTCATTTTAAAACGACTTTTCCAAACGAACTCCAAATCACACGTGCCGGCTAGCGTTTCTAAGGTTTACCCCGCGTTGCGAACACAATGGAACATGTTTCGGGAGCTAATTCGGTCGTATGTGCGAGTTACAGAATTAAACGATCAATTTAAAATTAAATCGATTAAAACGATTTCGATGCGTTTCAGCTTTCCCTGGACAAACGACAACTCTGATTGCTACGAAAATTGAAATATTACAATAATATCACATTACGGATCCGATGAAACTAGTTTCGTCAAAATCCGAGACTGTTTGAAAAATGACTATTTTTAGTCGTCAATTAAATATTAAAATATTCAATTTTCACAAATTAACTTTTAGTTCAATTTTAAAAGTTCACAAACATTATTATAACTCCAATATGATTCAATATAACTTTATAAATCATTTTTATACACATTCAATCCGGATTTCAATTATTTCTGAAATTTCAAATATTAAATTAATAATTTAATTGTCCAATTAAATCACTATATCGAAATTAAATTAATTCGACTTCCAAATCTTACTTATTAATATTTAAAATTAATTGAATATACGAATTTCAAATAATGGAAATTCTGGGTCGTTACAAACTTCCCCCCTTAAAAGAATTTCGTCCTCGAAATTGCAAAGTAAAAAAAATGCCCAAAATCCATTAACTTTTCAAAAATCCACTTAGTGAAAATTTTATATTCACTCTTTTTCAATACCTTTAACTTCAACCAAAACAATGGTTTTCATTTTCTAGTTCAATTCCTACGTTTTCATTTCAATTTGGAAATTGACTTTTCATTAACAAAAATTTTCCAAAATTTTCAAAATTTTTCTAACGCCTTAAATTTTCAGAAAAATTCGCCAGCGTCTCTTTTGCGCGGTTCGATCGTAGTAGGATCACAATAGACATAAATATATATACATCGACCCACCCGGTCGGAAAAGCAGAAAAACAGTTCATATTTCCTATTTTTATTGCGTAGACGTACCTTTTTAGCATTTTTAAGCAAAGCAGTTATTAATTTAGCATTTTAGCGCAACCAAATCAGCCGAACGGCAGCCACGGCACCTGTACTTACTCAACTCAAACACGTAAGTGACATATATATGAAATCTATTCACATTTCACTTATTTTCAATAATAACAAGTAGTTTACATAAGCAATACATGTGATATTCATTCATAAGCACATATTCAAGGTTTTAACACTAGTTTCATTTGTTTGCAACCAAATTACATACCATTCCATTCAATCTGAATAGTTTCAACTCAATTTCTTACATTCAATTCATTTTCAATTAGTTTACATTCACTAATTTACATTCACATTAGTTTACTTCCAATTCAAATTCAATTACTCAACTTTCGATTTCTTATCAATTTAATTCGATATGAATTTATATGCAATCAACTAACAATCATATAACAACCAATGTATAACCAACACAACCAAATTTATTCAATTTACTTTACTTCACATTCAATTTGGTTCAACATTTTTAATTCCAATTGGTTTAATATTCCATTGATTTTCATTCAATTCATTCAATTTCCAATCACATTAGCTTTAATGAATTAACACTTACATCCCTTATTCCATATCAATTTATTCACATTCGATTGATTAACATTCAATCCATTTGTTAATTCAATTGCTAATTCATTTCACAAATAAAGTTGAATTTCATTTATATAACTCAAGTTCAAATTCATTTAATGACTTCATTCATTGATTCATTTTGATACCAAAGTCAATTTCATACAACATTACTTAAGTTATATTCCAATTAAACATCATTTGCTTAACTTAACTTAAATTTCCACTTATAAATCCAATTCAGATTTCCAATTCTAAAGTAAATTCTATTTAACTTTTACCAAAGCTAAATTTCATCAATTATTCAAATTCATATCTCATTTTGCTTAACAAAATTCGTTTAACCATTTTATCATTTGGTTTCACTTACATCTTCTCATTTTATAAGTTACACAACTTATATATTTAAACTTCCAAATTCATATTATAAGTTCAAAACTCATTTCACTTATATTCATCAATTACAACTTGCATTTTAATTTCAAATTTGGTTGTCACAACAAAACTTCAATCTTCAATTTACTATGGTAGCAAATCCATCACACAGAAACTCGAAAATGATACTGATGATGCTGCAGTCATCACCCTTATTATTTCCCAACAACAATAGTGAATTCAGTGCTTTAAATTCTTTCAAAATTTCCTTTTATTTATAAATCACATTTATAAATCTTTTTCTCATATAATTTCACTATTTAACTTTTACTTATACAAGATTATTTCACAATTGCAAATCATTTTAATTATAATTCTATACTTATACAATTGTTGCTTTTATTTAGATTGTTCAAACATCTTTTATTAACTCATAAATATTCTTACATTTTCAACAACCAATCAATTCAATTTATATACACTTTAATAATTATGAAAAATTATTTCCTTTATATACAAAATATAATCGAGGTAAAATTATTTCATTTACCTAATTTAAAATGATATTGTGTCTGTTCATCTTGTTTAAGAGTTTAGAAACCTCTATCAATACAGTTAGCTAGACTGCACTGACCAGAATCTATAAACAATCAACCGATAAGTCAACACAATACAAAACAATTTCATAGTCACTAACAAATACGCGCTAATATCTATTATTACACTCACACTCATTCTAGAGTACTACTGACACTATCTCTAATGAGTAACACCCAACAGAGCCAGGGTTGTCGCTTAACCAACAGCTCTGATACCACATGTAACGATCTAGATTTTCGACGCTCGAAAGTCAAAATTAATACGTCCACTGTATCAAATGCCGCGCAATCGAATGCTGGAAAACCGAACAATTAGGTTAAAAAGAAGTGGTAGAAGAAGACAGAAGAAAAAGAAAGAAGAAGCAACAGAAACAATATCAGAATCTCACATTCGCACGGAACAACATATAATAGATAAATGAATAATCTTTAAATCAAAGAACTATATCAGTTTATACATTACATCATCATCGGAGTTTACAACAACAATACATCAATGGACAGTTATATAAACTTGTCCTCATACAGGATACACAACAGAATAAATAATATCATATACAAGTGATACGTCTTGCCATCTAGCTCGCCACTGAGCTCCACAGCATCTCCTGAATCTAGAATGACCTGATAACCTGACTCTAGACTGCCCGTGTGGAAATTGGTGGAAACCCAGAGTTTAGGAAGGAAACAATAAACTCTAGGTCAGTCATGGTGACTGGTGTGAGAACTAAAATAGTTATTTTCACAAAGAAAATAAAACAATTTCGCAATGCTTTTGGAAAATGAAACTACCATAAGACCTCCCGCCACACACACAATGCAAACGCAGAATTGGAGGAGATTTCTTCTTATGATAGTTAAAAATGCTTACTACGCAAAATCATTCGATATTATTATCATTATTGCATAGAAAACCATTTCGAAAGTATAATATTAATCTTAGCCAGCATACAACCATTATTGTATGCCTACTATAGCTACCACCTAAACAGTGGTGACCACCATAAGTAAATGGCAGGTTCTACAACCAAAACCGTATAGGGTTCATATTGTTTCTTTGGATTTCCAACAAATGGTCAGGCAAAGGAACTTCCTTACA
The DNA here is from genome assembly GCA_030737815.1 of Allium fistulosum. Classification (NCBI taxonomy): domain Eukaryota; kingdom Viridiplantae; phylum Streptophyta; class Magnoliopsida; order Asparagales; family Amaryllidaceae; genus Allium; species Allium fistulosum. The sequence goes on from CM060903.1 coordinate 910,439,822, forward strand.
CTGAAATAGAAACGCCTCTGAAGAGACGCCCCGAGAACCTAACCGGATCTCTGCAAACACAAGGCCGACGCTACCTCACGCTTTAACCAAGCTGTAACTAGGTAACTAACACACGAGCTATGTCATCCCCCGGTCGTCACCGACCTTTATCCGAGGATCCTCAATCACAAAGCCACAACCACAAAGTAAAATAAATTTGCAGCATCAACATAGGTAAAATATCTGGGCTCCATACCATGATATCACCTTTTATCCAGAAGGAAATGAAATACCCTAGGGGCGCTACCCCTAAAAACCTTTGCCGCAACATTCATGTTTCGACCATTACCGGGTTGTAAGGCTCGACGAAGTCTCGTCCACAAAGCTACGCTTTTTCACAAAGCCATGCCTTTTCACAAAGCCATGCTTTCTCACAAAGCCACGCTTTTTCACAAAGCCACGCTTTGATCAACAAATCATCAACAACACTTCGTATGCCACATTACCAAATTGGGAATGTATCACTAGTAACCATCAACTACATAACCTCTAAGCTCGTACGTCTTAGAGAAGGGTGTTAAGCTAAGAGAATAAATTCTCCACCACCAACAAAAATGTATTTGATAGAAACCAGCTTTACATCTCAAAGTGTAACGTCAGACACACATCCATACAAGTCCGTTCCGGGATCGAACAGAACCGAAGACACTTCCAAAGAAGCCCTTGCAATCCGGATATTTACTAATCACGTCCGAACTTCCCATCACAAGAAGAGTGATATAAATCTCTATACCGGAGCAACTCGGTGCAGAGACATCCGACAGGTAGTCCTTTCATTTTCGAAAATATCTGGTCTTCACACCGGTCTTCAATACGATCCATATCGTCGTATCACTAATTCGGAATGGTTTATATGACACAAAGGTCTTTTCCCAGCTAACCCGAATAATGAGCGTTTGTTTTAAAAACAATTCAAGTGCCATTTCAAAGGAAAATATTGATAGTCGGTTATTTAATTATCAACAACATCCACAGCAACCAACCAATTTAAATAATTTTTCCCAAATTATTAAATTTCAAATATCTTCCCGATATATGGTTTACACTTCAACCATTTGAAAACAAATTTCAAATCACTTTTATTTAAACCAATTAAATAAATCCTTATCGGTTTATTTCAAATTTACATCCCAAATTTGTAAATTTATTTCCACACTTCATTACTTTGAAAACCAATTTCAAATCATATTTTCCACACTTTAAAAATAAATCAATGTTTATTTTTAAAACAAATTTCCCTTTCCTTTACAAATTCCATTTGAATTTACATTCCCAAATATTCATTTTTAATACGATTTTCAAATCGATTTCTCAAATATTCACTTTCAATTCCAAATCAATTTTTAAATTGATTTCCAAATTTATTTCAATCACCAAATTGATTTTCCAAACATTTATTTCAAACACCAAATCAAATTCAAAATTGATTTCAAAATTTACTTCAACACCAAATCAATTACAAATTGATTTCAAAATTCATTTTAACACAAATCAATTTCCTCATTCAACATCAAAAAAAAATTCATATCGATTTCCCAAAGATTTATTTTCAAATACCAAATCAATTATAAATTGATTTCTACAAATTAATCACCTTTTAAAATAAATTCATTTATCTCTTCCAAACCATTTAAAATTCCATTTTTAATAAATTTTTCCAACTTTCGAATAATACTATTCAAAATCCATTTATAAAAAACCTTTTCCCATATTTTAGAAATAATTCGAAAAGATTTCAAAAATCAACTTTATACTTTAAAATCCTTTATTTTAAATTCAACCAATTCTTTCAAAAGAAATTTACTTAAAATTCCCAACTTTAATTTCAAAAATCCAATTTCATTCATTTCTGGTATCCAACGATACCAAAAATAAATTCGGCTAAATTATAGCCTTCAACAAATTCAATCACAGATATAATCATTCACAGATTATAAATAATTCATCACACAACATATGAAACAAATTCATACAACATATGAAACAAATTCATATAATTTGAGGAATCCAGTTGAATCCCTCCAACCTGTTTCCCTGCATCCACAGATATTAGCACAATACTAATTCCACTTCAATATGGAATTATCGCGGTATATGGGATTTATAAAATACTATCCGCTATTATGCGGCGCAATAGGGTCTCATCCGCTATATAATGCGGGAAATCAACTCCAAATACATATATAATACCAATTCCACTTCACGGTGGAATTATCGCGGTATATGTTTTTAATAAATAACCTCCGCTTAATATACGACGTATAGGGTCTATTTAACACAATAGATAACAATTTATCATCCAATCACACAATCAACACAATCAACAATTTTAAATCTCAACTATTTAAAATTTAAATTGAAACAAAATATTCGATTGAGTGAGAAGTTCTCACCTTGCTTTCAATAACGGTTGCGGTATTTTATATCGAATAAAATTAAACGCACGTTTAATTTTACTCAAAATTTTCACTGACTCCAAACGACTCCAAACCAGCTCCATTGCGTAGTTCTCGTTGAGACGATTCCGATGCAATTTGTTTCGTAATTTTCTGATAATGTATGACAAAGTTATGGCATTACAAACTTTATACAATTTAATATATATTCAATTTACAAATTTCTTTTATTATTGTTCACAACCTTTAATCTGGGCCGTGAGATTTTGTTCCTTCAGATCGTGGCCGCTCGTTCTAACATCTTCCCCTTCATTTCTTTCACAAGAAACAACGTTCGAACGAACCCAACGTGCCGCCATCTAGCCCTAATCCTCGAGCCACCAACGTCGACTTTAACGATGATCAGAGGCCACTGTTCGAAACGCCTGGCCAAGCTCCACCAATGACCAGAATGCGCGCGAGCTCGGTTTCTCCTTGGTCTCGAAAAACCTGATTGAATGTCGGCCCTTTGAAAGCAATTTGCCGTTGATCCAACGCCTCAAATCCGATCATAACCGTTGGTTGTATAGTTCCCTCGATGTTCTACAAGATTGTAGTTGAAGAATTTGCGTAATTGTCTACGGATTGGAAGAGAATCGAGGAAGAAAATTTGAAGATTTCGGCCATTGAAATGTTTCTGGCGGCCACGAGAAAGATAGAGCTAGGGTTTCTCTTGTTAACGTATATATACGTATATAAATAATATTAAATTCATTTTAAAATGACTTTTCCAAACGAACTCCAAATCACACGTGCCGGCTGGCGTTTCTAAGGTTTACCCCACGTTCCGAACACAATGGAACGTGTTTCGGGAGCTAATTTGGTCGTATGTGCGAGTTACGGAATTAAACGATCAATTTAAAATTAAATCGATTAAAACGATTTCGATGCATTTCAGCTTGCCCCGGAAAAACGACAACTCCGATTGCTACGAAAATTGAAATCTTACAATAATATCACATTTCGGATCCGATGAAACTGGTTTCGTCGAAATCCGATACTGTTTGAAAATGTCTATTTTTAGTCGTCAATTAAATATTAAAATATTCAATTTTCACAAATTAACTTTTAATTCAATTTTAAAAGTTCACAAACATCATTATTACTCCAATATGATTCAATATAACTTTATAAATCATTTTTATACACATTCAATCCGGATTTCAATTATTTCCGGAATTTCAAATATTAAATTAATAATTTAATTGTCCAATTAAATCACTATATCGAAATAAATTTAATTCGACTTCCAAATCTTACTTATTAATATTTAAAATTAATTGAATATACGAATTTCAAATGATGGAAATTCTGGGTCGTTACAGTTTTGTTGTATAAAAAAAATTATTTTGTAAAAGAACAAAGTAAAACAGTTATATTTTGGAAAGAGCACCCTGGATTTTGAAAAGAGGATTAGATTTATAAAGTTGGATTTGATCATTTATTCTAATAAAGTTATGAATTAAATAAATAAGTAGTCCTTCTTAAATTTGGTGGTAGGGAAGCATTTCCTTACTTAACACCGAAGGATTCGTTATTTAGGATTAATAATGAACTGTGTTTTCAAAGTCATATGCTTTGATCCGTTTAAAATGAATTTGAAATAACCAATCTTTCTCAACTAGTTTGTGAATATAATTATATCGGTGATATTAGTATATGAATTATTTTAGGTAAATAATTAAAGAGTATTTAATTAATAAGAGATTAATTAAATGAGGCTTAGTGGTTTCCATGGGAAATTAAATCTATGTTTGGATTGCATGTTTATTTGATAGTTAAATAACCGACTATCAAATCTTGGCCAAAAACATAACTTTGGAAATATCTAGGAGGAACATGTGAGTCATATGCACAGTCATCTTCGATGATGTAGTACTATGGGTCTAAATCTCGTTTTGTTCTCCTAGGACAAATGATAGGGAGATCTGTCCACTGAAATGGTTAGGAGATGATCCCTGCTCCTATCTATTGTTTGTTTATTTCTGAAAGAACCGGGGTTGAGTTTACCGAAAACTATCGAATATTGTTTCGAAGAGACGACGATCGGATAACGATAAATTATCCAAAAACTACTTCGATCTAACTCAATCATCGTGTTGAAGACATCTTGAAGAGTATGGAATCGAAGGTGGAGCTTTGAAGTGCAAGGGCTACTTGCTACTAATCCCGAGGGTGACTCAAAAATGGATGTAGTAGAAGTAGTTCCTTCAGTTTCGTTCAATTTCAGAACGAACTTGTATGGTTGAATATGGGCGTTGCATTATTGCTTGGAAGGCAGTGTTAGTATTCCAAGTTGGAAGTGCTAAAGAAAGGAAAAGCGTAACCTCAAGCCTCATCAACCGGTAAATGGAAAAAGCAGGGACGTGCTATAAGGCTAAGTGGGTTGCTCCCATTAGGGTATGATCATCCCTTATCTAGAGTCGATATCTATGTATGCTTCGGGACCTATTATGGCTGTTTGATCGCAACCAATGGGTGTTCATATTCGACGCTATCCAATAAGGGGTAGGGCAGGTCTTGAGTACCAGAGGTGAAAATTAAGGCAACCTCCTGTACATTTTATCTAGAGGTGTACAGATTCGGTGGGTAGACCCTTACCCTTTCATAGTTGGAATCCATTTTCCAATACGAGCCTTTGGATTTAGTTGTATAACTATCATGCTTGAATTTAATTAATGTAACAATTTTGGCTATGTTTAATATGTATTTGTATCCTAGACACTATTATAATATCACTAGATATTTTATGGAAAATGTTTTGGTTATCGTAAGGTAAAAACCCATCCGTGTTTATGTGGGGCATAGCCTTATGAGATACCTTTGATTTTAAAAGGTTTTACAAGTTATAATAGTAAAGTTCCTTGTGATTTGAGTTCTCACTCTGGTTTTACCGGCTTGATCCGGGCTTTGCTTTTCTTATAATGCTCGGGTTAGACCCGAGCATACTTCCAGATTAGCTTTGGATGTTTTGGAGCTCAGAAGACAAGCTGGAGGCCCAAGATGTGTCTCTCGTATATTTCTTTTTATTTCCGCAGCATTGTTGTTGTGTTTTACCAGCATTTGTAAGGACAGGCTGTTATAACTGTCCAGGTTGATGATGCTTTGGAGTTGTACTCTAATTTTAGTATGTATATTAAATTTCATATTTTCTTTGTTTAAATATCAGTTATATTCGATGCGTTATGAGATTCTATTATTCTTTTCTCTTTCTTTTCCCCAACTATTTGTCTTTTCGGCACTCGAATGCTCAGCATGTGAATATCATGGCTGCATTATTATCGACATTTGAGGACCGATAAGGCGGGTTGTTACACGTGGTACCAGAGCTTAAGTTGAGTGAACACCTAGGCTTTGGTGGGGTTGGTTCATTGGTGATAGGGTTAGTAATACCCTAGAATGAGTTTAAGTGTATTATATATATGAGGGTATATTTGTGAGTACTGTAAAAATGTTTTATATTATGTCGATTTATCGGTTGAGTAGTTTATGAATTCTGGCCGAGACGTGGGACGCCAAGGTGTCGATAGAGGTTTCTAAACACTTAAACTAGGCAAATTGATACAGTATTGTTTTGAAAATGGGTAAATGAAATAATTTTACTTAGGATTATATTATATATAAAGGAATTATTTTCAGTATAATAGTTATAGTTAATTTGGGTTGTGATTGTTTGTTAGGAAATGTTGATATTTATTTATCACCATTTGTTTGTTTGATTGTGCTCAGTTAGCTTATGAGTATTTATTGGTTAATTTAATTTATTGTTAAATACTAACACCTTGTGAATTCACTTTCACGATTTGACTATAAGGAGTTCGTTAAATAATGTAGGTTTAACAAGTTTAAACCGTCAAGAAGGAATTTATATAATTAAGGAAGTTATTGTATAAATTGATTTTATATAAATTTGGTTTATAAGATGTGTCATAAAAATAAAAATAAAGAGGATTTGTGAGAATTTTAATCCCAGTGTTTTTGAAAAGATTGCATATATTTTTGAGGAAAATAAAAATAGAATTACTTTAAAATCTTATAAGTATAAATATTTCAAGAATGGACAATTTATTTTTAAGTTAACTAGTCCAAGTGGCTAGAGAATAACTTAAAATGGGAAGGAGACGTGTTCGGTTGGTAAGAACTTCTCTTGAGTATTTACCTTACATATGATACTATTTGGTAGTACCTAATTCCTTGGTATCTTTTGGGGGTTACTCAAGCTATATATATTTTCTATGATTAAAATATATTTATTATTTCGCAGAGGTTTTGAAATAAAAATCGACATTTAGTTCTTAAGTTTCCCTTAAATAAAAGATTAATCCAGATAGTGTTATTTTTATGAAATGTTTTCATAAATAATTTTAACATAAAAGAATTGGTATTAGTATAGACCAATAAGATAAGTTCGCAAGTTGTACGTAGATCGTTTCTGTTTTTTACATAGATTTGATCCAAAATTCAAGTATATGACTTTGAGGTGTTTCACGTTGTTCCAAATTAGAATCTATCACTTGATTCTTGACGGCGAACACTTGATGAGGGTTCTTGATATGGAACCAAAGTTTTCTATCATAGTATATGACTATGCAAAAAGAACGAAGGAGCCTGATTGGAGTCTGCATTAGTGAATCGGGTGAGTGACACTAATTCGAAAGTAAAGTTTTGTATTCGAATAGAGATTGAATAAGATTTTGCATATGGATGATCTATGAACATCCTACGAGCTTATGAATAATATTTAGTATTCTTTTGGTGAAATTTTGGGAACGAAATTCTTTTAAGGGGGGAATAATGTAACGTCCCCGAATTTTATAGTTTTAATTTGCGAATATTTAATTTAATTTAATATTCAGTTAATGGTTTTATTTATTAAATAACCCTCTTTTAATTATAAATGATAATAGAAAAATTCATTTTTAGATTTTGTTTACATAAATAAATAACTCGATGGAAAATAGAAAATGAGACCCAAACGTAATTTTTGAATTTTCCGCCTTTTGTCGAATAACAAGTTATTTAAATTGTAATGTATTTTGATTTGCTTTAAAACAACATCTTTAAAATGTTAAACACTTTAATTTGGTATAATATAATAATAATATTTAGTATTTCAAAATATATTTAAATCTAAAGTGAAAGATGTGACATGTAGGTTGCTTAAGAAATAAGTAAACCAAGAAAGGACTTAGGAATGACTTATTATCCAATGGAAAGACGATTAAGTACATAAACACACCATATTATCCAATATACACTTACATGTGTGTACTATGTTGGTTAGGAGGAAGTGATGTTTGAGTTGAAAAGGATATTTTATTTTTATTTCTTTATTTTAATTCTTTAATAGACCTCCTTATACATATACACCTATATCTCTCCCTCAGTCTTGTTTCTAGCTTAGATTACTTTTTTCCAATTCCATCTTTTAGTTCAAACTCAATTTTTAGTCTCCTCTTCTTTTTAAATATTTAAAGTTTTAAAAATCTGAACTTTTAGCTCAAACTCTTTATGTATTCAAGGTCAAAGCTTAAAGATTGATCTAGCAAAGCAAAAGAAAAAAAAATAATGGGGAGAACACTAAACTATAAGCTTGTTTATACTTTTGGAAACTAAAAGTGAGTTATTCAACCTATGAATATGGGTGTTAAAACAAGAAATTTTTTTTTTGTAATATAGTTTGTTGGAAATCATGTTTGGATAATTATGTTAAAAATCATATTTTGGTTAGATTTGGATGGAAATAGGCCAAATAGCTTAATGGAAAAAACAAAATAAAACATTTACTGCGTTCTCTGTATTTGAAAACATAAGCTCCTTCATACTTTCAAAATCTAATATCTTGTAAACCATTATGAATTTGGATATACCATCAAAAACAAAGCTGCGTATCTTTAACCCTAGATTATCGTAGAAATAGTTGTTGAATTTTTAAGAGAATATATTTTGAGTAAATTTTAATAATATGGTAAAGGGATTAATTTGGCCATTTTTCGTCGGTCGCAAATTGATGAACGAAGTGTATAATCATGTTTATCATAGAAAATCATGATTATTAATGTTAGTATCACGATTTTTACTGTAGTGGTTTAGTAGAATTTATTAAATGTTCGTTGTTGGATAAAAAAGGGAATTCCGACAAACCAGTGGTCGAGGGGGTTTGTCGGTTGTACGGGGACGAAGCTTGGATGATAAGGGACCATTCTTGCGTTAGATGCGAGGGCTATAGAAGTTTAGGTTGTCGGGAGTAGGAGAGACTAGGGTTTTGGAGCTTCGTGGGTTAGTGTTTAGTTTTTGATTTATCATGGCCAGGGAAGGACGTCGAACCTTGTGCTGGTGGGGTCAGGTGTGCGCGGGTCGAAGGGGAGGAGGTTGATGGCTGCGACACGTCTTTCGGATGATCGGAGACAATGGTAGGGGTGAATTTTGGGTCATGACCTGATGATGTTTCTAGGCATGGTTGTCTTGGTTGGAGGCTCGAAATGAGGAGGAGGAAGGTCGGAGCTAAGGTGATGGGGCAGCTGGGTTTAGCAGGAGGAGGCGGATGCGGTGGTGGCATCGCGACATCGAGGCGGTGGCCAGTTCTCATGTGTACGTGTACGTGTACGTGCACGCATGTGCACAAATGTGCACTGCCTGGAGTTGGGTTTTGTGTTCTGTTCATTCCAAGTTTTGGTGAAGAAGGAAAGTACTGTGTTTTAGGATGGGCTGGAGTGAAGCGGGCCTTGACAAGTTTGGGTAGTATTAGCAAATTAAATAGGTTTGTTTAACTTAGTTTTATAATTAAGTTTTATATATACTTAGGAAAAAAAAGCAAACCTGGAAGTATGAGTTTCCTTCTTCATTGTAGTTGGAGGGAAGAGCAGGTGTATAGGTGGTGGACCGAACTGGCCTATAGGTATGATAGTTAATTAAAGGTTTTTGTTTCAATTTATTTAATTAAATTAAGTTTTAACTTAGAAAAATCATGTCTCTCGTGTGTAATCCGGTTGACACATGGTTTCCGGTGATTGATTCGCACTGACCTATAGAATACACTCATGAAATCATATGACTCATATATTGTGGTGAAATTTAATAGGAATTAATCTTTGGTTGTGTATAATTATGATGTTTGATAATTATATTTTATTATTGACGTCCTATTAGCAGAATAAAATCATGTTCTACTATATCTAAGTTAAATATATTATATTGGACATTTATTTAGTAGAATGAATCACCGTTCTGCTATTATGTTAAATTGGATATTTATTTATTTGCCAGTTAATTTATATCGATCTGTTATTCATCGATTGTTAGTATGGATTTTATTTACATCTGTTTTTATGTAAATACTCTTCTGTGACTTAAATGTTGATTTGCGTATAATGTTCGCTTGCTTCAGTACCATTAAGATTATCTAAACCTTTTTGCAAATTGGATAAGTTATGGATATGAAATCAATTTTAGTTTTATAACAATTTAAAGTAAATTGTTAAATTAACTGATAATGTTAAATTGTTAATTACATTAATGTTATTAAGTCAATTTAAATTAATAAAGTTAATTATTTATTTAATTAAATGCTTTAAGTTAATTATTTATTTAATTAAAAAGGCTTTAAGTTAATTATAAATGGTTGAAGTTCATTATTATTTAATTTAATATCGTTTTAAGGTTAATTATGATTTAATTAATTATGTTTAAAAAGGATAATTATTATTATTTTAATTTAAAAGGATTTAACTAATTATTCTTTTAATTAATTATTTGTCTTAAGTTTATTAATCTTATAATTAATGATGTTTATAAGTTGATTATTTTAAATAAGGTATTTAAAGTTATTTATTTATTTTATTTAATAAGGTTTACCTTAATTAATTACTTTATATAATGGTAATTTAAAGATGATTAATTATTCAATAACAAGGTTTAAACTTAATTAATCATTTATTTAAGTGGTGTTTAAGCTGATTAATTAATCTAATGATGGTGTTTTGAGTTAATGAATTAATTAATTAATGGTGATTAAGTTAATTTTATGAACTTAAGAATATGCTTTTAAATAATAATATTGTTATATTTAAGGGGTTTAAAGCTTTAGTTTTGTTTTATAAAAAGTTTTACTTAGTAAAAGAACTAAGTAAAAGAATTATATTTTGGAAAGAGCATCCTGGATTTTGAAAAGAGGATTGGGTTTATAAAGTTGGATTCGATCATTTATTTTAATCAAGTTGTGAATCAAATAAATAAGTAGTCCTTCTTAATTTTGGTGGTAGGAAAGCATTTCCCTACTTAATACAGAAGGATTAGTTGTTTGGGATTCATAATGAACTGTGTTTTCAAAGGCATATGTTTTGATCCGTTTAAAATAAATTTGAAATAAGAAATCTTTCTCAACTTGTTTGTGAATATACTTATACCGGTGATATAAGTATATGAATTATTCTAGGTAAATAATTAAAGAGTACTTAACTAATAAGTGATTAATTAAATGAGGCTTAGTGGTTTCAATGGGAAATTAAATCTATGTTTGGATTGCGTGTTTATTTGATAGTTAAATAATAGACTATCAAATCTTGGTTAAAAACATTACTCCGGAAATATCTAAAAGAAACACGTGAATTATATGGCACAGTCATCTTCGATGATGCATATAACGATCCTGACTCGGCCTTCGAAAATCGACACCCGTACTTCACTTGTACTCGAATGTCGTAGATTCAAACGCCGAAACTGGCTCGCTGGAGCTTATAACACAGTAAGTATAACAACACAGCGGAAGAAAAACATGAATGATATCATATACAACTCCAATGAATACAATATCCAGAATGATATACAATAATGATATCAATATGATACGACAATATCAGAGATAAATAATGATACAGTGGAAATAACAGAAGTGATAACTCCAAATCATCTTCAAAAGAGAATGAATCCAACAACTCCAATATCAAGCTCGAACCATCATCACGATGCACAAAGGTAAGCAAGGTCAGTCGTGGACTCCAAAACTGAACTAGCTCCCGATAACCTACTCAACCTAAATATCTAAGAAACCCAACTCTAGACTGCCCGTGTGGAAAATTGTGGGCATCCAGAGTTTAGGAAGGGAACAATAAACTCCGAGTCAGTCATAGGACTGGTGTGAGTAACAAAAACAGTTTATCTTTAAACAAACAACAAAGAATTTTAAACATTGAAATCCGCAATGCTTTTTGGAAAATGAAACTACAATAAGACCTCTCACCACACACACAATGCAATCGCAGACTTGGAGGAGATTTCTTCTTATGATAGTCAAATATGCTTACTACCCAAAATCTTCTTTTGATATTATTTATAGTGCATACTGGAAAACATTTCGAAAGTATAATATTAATCTGAGCCAGCATACAACCATTATTGTATGCCTACTATAGCTACTATGTTCAGTAGCGGGTTACCGCCACATTCCATAGCAGGTTATACAACTAAAATCGTACAAGGTTCGTATTGTTTCTTTGGATTTTCCAACAAATGGTCAGGCTAAGGAACTTCCTATGCCACATGGGAACGCCTCTGGAGGGACGCCCCGAGAACCACCTGGCTCTCTGCCAACACAAGGCTGGTTACCCCCTTCCCGGGTAGTAAACCTGAGATATGCCACCCCCGGTCCTTTGGGACCTTTATCCGAGACGTCTCGATCACAAAGCAACAATCACACAGAGTAAATGAGAATGGAGCAACCACACAGGTAAATATCTGGGCTCCATACCATGATACCACCTTTTCCCAGAAGGAATGGTCATACCCTATGGGAGCTACCCCTGAAACCTTGCCGCATCTTTCCTGTTTCAACCATTTCCGGGTTGTGAGGTCCGATGAGGTCTCGTCCACAAAGCTACGCTTTTTCACAAAGCCATAATTTGATCAACAAATGATCATCAACACACAACAACACTTAGCATGCCACACTACCAAATTGGGAGTATATCACTGATAACCTTCAACTACATAACCTCTGAGCTCGTACGTCTCAGAGAAGGGTGTTAAGCTAAGAGAATAAATTCTCCGCCACCAAACAGAAATGTATTTGAAAGAAATCGGTTTTATATCTCAAAGTGTAGTGTCAGACATACGTCCATACAAGTCTGTTCCGGGTTCGAACAGTACCGAAGGCACTTCCAAAGAAGCCCTTGCAATACGGGTATTCACAATCCCGATCGGACTTCCCATCACTTAGGAAATCTCTATACCGTAGCTACTCAGTGTAGAGACAATCGATAGGTTATCCTATCGTTCTCGCAAATACCCTGTCTTCAACATCGGTCTTCAAATGCTATCCATTCACGACGTATCACTATTCGGAATGGGTTATATGACACAAAGTTCTCTCCCGGCTAAACCGAATAGTGAGCGCAATATTTTAAAAACATATGGATATTGTGATTTCAATTAAGTTACAATTTATTACCCAAATTTTTTCTTCAAATGGTTTAAACAAATTACCATTTTAATCTTTTACACAAAAAGATTCATTTCACAAAGTTCACCCAGTTTCACAAAGATCTATTCATAGATTTTTCCAAATCAATTTCCATTTCAATTGGATTAACTCATTAAATCTTTAAATCAAGATTTAACTCATAGCTTTCAAAAAGAATTCACTCATAACTTGGAAAACCATTTTTCAATTCAAACTGGAAATTCCTTTAACTTAAATTGGAATTTCATTTCTTATATGAAAGCTTTTATCATTTGAAAACAATTAGTTTTATTCAGAAAAATCCGATTTCATTTATACAAGTTAAACCCTTGGGTTAAATTCAAATTTCCCAAACAATATTTTAAAATGGTTCAAGCCTATATAAACACATTTATAACTTGTATAACACTCTTAAACCATAATTTTCAACATAGAATTCAATTCCTTATTTTGAATTCAAATTCAAATCGAATTATTTAAATTTCAAGATATTCAAAATGTCTTTAAAACTCCTTTCAAAAGCTTTTCATATTAAACCCAAATCCATTTCCAAAATCAATTGAAATTAAAATTTCAATTTCAAAAACATTAAATTTAAATCATCTGTGACTTAACCGATTTCTACGTGAAATCCATATTTGTGTGTGTATAGTGTAGTCCAGGGTTTTACACAATAGTGCAACATCATTCAATCTTCACAGATTCAAATACAACAATATATTTGATAAGAGGTATAAACTATAACGCTTATCCTTATTCACAGATCCACAGATAAATCACAGATAAAATAAATTACATTAATCACAGCTTGAATTAAACCAATTCATATCACACAGCGTCACATAGTAGGGATATCGAACAATTCAATCATCCAATAGAATCCAAACATTCATAAGTAAGATCAGTTAATTGTCTGATTAATTCAAATCAGATTAATTTCTTATGAATTACTAATCCTGGTTAATTAAAATTAATAAATTACAAATCATTTTAATTAATTTTTCTTTAATCATTTATTAATTAACCATTAATAATAAATTAATTAACCTTTAATTATAATTCATCAACCTTTAATTATTAAATAATTAACCTTTAATTATTTAATTCACCATTTAATTAATTATCTTTAATTAATAAATTACCCTTAATTAATTATTTACCATTTAATTAATAAAATTTCAATAAGTGAGCATCCCTAACCACTTACATTAATTAATTAATCTTTGATTAATTATCTTCAAATTAATTGCTTTAATTAATTAATAATTAATTATCCTTTAATTAATTATTCTTTAATTACTTGATTAATCAAACTTAAATCATAAATTAATTAACCTTAATTACTTTCATTTAGTAATTATCATTAAGTTGATTAGTAATCAAAACCTTATTTAAGATAAACCATTTATCTTAACCAATTACTTAATTTCATCATTTGAATCTATTTAATTTAAATACTTGAAATTATTTCTATACAAGAACATTGATTAATTAAAGTTTAATACCACATCATTTCAAAACATTTGTTAGTTAATTAATTAAATACCAAAACAATTTATATTTAAAACATTTAACTTTAAATGTCTAAAAGTTGAACTCATTTGAAATCTTGTTTCACATTTTCTTTACCATTCGTTTGTATTTAAAAACTTCCCAAACCTAGTTCATGTTTCTGTTAAAATTTTAAAACCAAGAAATGCTTCAAAATTTAAAACCTGAAACCCAAATAAAACTCGAGCCAAACTCTCAAATACTCGAGCCAAACCCGAGACTTTCTTCGAGTAAACTTCTTCTCCCTCAATCTCGAACAAAACCCAGACACGAATGGACATATGTGCACGTGCACACGTCATCGGCTGCTGCTCCGATCATCGTCACCTCGCCGGCGAGTCATCGGCCTTCCCCATAGTCGCCACGAACACCTAGAATCGAAAACGAGCTACATGATCACCACCTGGAACTAACTCAGTCACCAAAAACCATCACGCCTCGCCACCCAAGATCGCCAGAGGCCATGCGAACCACACCAGAGCTTCGTTGAAAAACTATGCTTCGATTCCCACCGGAGCGATCAACTCCGGTTCATCCACGATGACTCACGAGTTCGAGAAACAACGGCTTACCCAGACAGCTTGCAAACCCTAAATCGACGTTGACCATCCACCTTGATGATTAATAAATCCTCCGGCTATTTTTCCGATGACCACCATCACATCAACCACCTCCAGATCCAATCTACGACTCCATCCCCTCCTCGATCATCGAGAATCGATAAAAAAACCCAAATCCGTTCATCTCACAAATACTCAACATTTTCTAACTTAAAAATCAAAATATAATTATCAAAAATCACCATTTTTCAATACGAATCAGATTATAAAATCAAAACTTGAATTTAAGATGATTGATTTCTAACTTATATTAGATCATTACTGTAATTTCTCATTTTTGAAATAAATACTCTACATATATACTTGAAATTATTTTTTAAAAATAATGTTACATCCATACAATCATTTTCTCTTTAATGATCATAGCTAAAAATTGATTAGGTGGGAAGATATAAATTTATTTAGGTGTTCTATAGTCTGTTGAATATAACAGAGGTGGGTATATACATATACACAGACATGCATAAAAAATATACATAGCAACTCAACTATATTCCAAGTAAAACACATCCCTGCAAATCATATTTACAACATAACTTCACAATTTAACACATGCCTCAAAGTATAAACACAGATTTAGTTATAAAAGGGTGTGGTTTACTCACAGTTGTTTTGAGAAGATGAACAGAGCTTCTTTGATGAATCAGGCTTGTGAAAGTTGCAAGTTGAAATTCTTTCTTTGATCTCTGGTTTGTATTGATATGTGTTGTTTTAATTGAAGTTTGTTTAAGTTTAAATAATGTTATTTACTTCAGATTTGCACAGCCTAGAATGGACGAGAATGAATTGGAAAGGCTGATAAAAGGAAATTGTTGTACAGGTGATAAAAATGTGTTTGTACAACTGATCGGAGATTTTTCTTTGCTTTGCTTGTTTGACTCGGCTGAAATCTTGCTTTGGTGGCTTGCATTAATGGCCTTGTACCAATTTACTTTTTTTTCCCCATTTTGTACATATATGAAGATATTTTTGGTATCTTCTTATACAAGCTTCTCTATATATATTTGTTTTCTTTTACAATCTAATATTTTTTCTTGCCATGTTTCATTCTTGAATGTATATTAGTTTTTTTTCTTTTACAAGTGTATACATATATTTATTTTCATATTTAAGTGTATTTTATTTTTCTTTAATCTTATTATTTTATAGTATAAATAATCTTTCTATTTTTAATATGTTGTTAAATTTTCGCTAATAGGTTACTTTTATATTTTTATACTTTATCTTATATAATTTGTATTTTTATTTTTAAACCATTTATTTACGATTTAAATTCAAATCAAATATATATGTATATAATTTCAAATTTACTCATATATGCCCAAATATATATATATATACACATTCACATATATATACAATATTTTAAATTTAAATGATTTATACAGAATTTATTTGAATTCGGGGAAACTCGCATTCATTTATCGATTAATTTCACAATTTTTATTCAAAAACTAAATTAATTATCAATTTAAATATATATAAAAAATACGGGGTCGTTACAATGCAGTACTATGTGCATAAATTTCGTTTTGTTCCCCTAGGATAAATGGTAGGGAGATCCGTCCACTTAAATGGTTAGGGAGTGATCCCTCCTCCTATCTATTATCTGTTTATTTCTGAAAAAACCGGAGTTGAGTTTACCGGAAACTATCGAATGTTGTTTCGAAGAGATCGGGATCGAATAAGGATAATTATCTGAAAACTACTTCGATCCAACTCAAGCGTCGTTTTGAAGACATCTTATGGAATCGAAGATGGAGCTTTGAAGTGCAAGGGCTACTTGCTACTAATCCTGAAAGTGATTCCAAAATGGATGTAGTAATAATAGTGCCTTTGGTTACATTCAGTCCCAGAATGAACTTGTATGGATGATTGTTGGCATTGCATTATTGTTTGCAGGGCAGTGTTAGCATTCCAAGTGGGAAGTGCTAAAGAAAGGTAAAACGTAACCTCAAGCCTCATCAAGCGAAGAATGAATAAAGCAGGGACGTATTGCAGGGCTAAGTGGGTCGCTCTCATTAGGGTATGATCATTGCTTATCTAGAGTCAATACCTATGTATGCTTCGGGTGTTGTGCAAAAAAGTGCACAAATGGGGAAAAACAATAAACAAGATCTAGATTTGCCAATTGACATCACTCAATCTTGCAACGATTATTCTATTACTCCAAATAGATAGTAAATGACTGTAAAGAAGAAAAGAGATGGTTCCACTATCATCAAGATAGTGTATGTCCAGTCCAAAGGAGAGAGATTTTATTACCGATGAGAAAGTTATAAGAGATTAAAAGTTATGAGTTTACATACCAAAGCCCTAAATTAGGGTTAACAAGAGGAGACACTCTATCAGGGGATCGCTGGCTGAATGCCAAGATGGGTTTACAGTGAAGTCTACCCTCAATATATAACTAGTGCAAATTCATGAGAGCCGTCGATTAAATTACCAAAATATGGTAAGAAGATAATAAAGGCAAGTTACAACGGTAACAAATAATGAAAACAATACAAGTAATTCACTCATTCCTTTAATTAGCAAAGATGGAGTAAAATAATCCCAAAGCAATGTGATTACTGAGAAAGAAATAATATGCATATCCTTTTGCATATATATTATTCCTTAACGTGTGCATGCATTTATGTCCTTACCATCTCATGCAAATGCGATCCGATAATTTATGCATTTCCATAATGAACTCAAGTGATTACTTTCCTTTTTGCATATTTGTTTCCTTCTATTTGTGATTTTGTATCACCAAAATTTAACAATCCACCTTGATGCAAAATCACATATCTCCAACACCTCACTTTGATTCAAATTCTCTTTTCAACATAAAACTCTTTGAAAAAAATGAACTCCACCTTCAACCAAAATCTCTTAACGAGATAGAACCAAAAATGAATACTTACCCAATGGGTTCCGGCAAGGCCATCCCCCATCCCACTTTGTTAACAAGCTTAGACAATGTCCCCGCCCATCAAAAGAATGTTGCAAATATTCAAAATCAAAAGAAGGTAGATATCAAAATAATCTCAATGCCACCAAGGCCAAAAAATCATCTCAATCACCAATCCAAATACAGAGCCAAAAAAAAGCCAACGGACATAAAGAAAAGGCTAATCCAAATCTCTGTATGCAAGACAAATCTCTCTCCTCCCACATACCATCATGTGGCACCACAAGTTGCCGAGGAAAAAAAACCGAACCAAGTTCGGGGCACACTTGAATGCACCAATATGCAAATCAACAAATCCCAAGCTAGATAGCAATTTCATGATGTCCCCAAAATTCACACATGATTTGCGTAACTCCTTTAAGACGAAATCGACGATTTACCTCAACGGCACCTAATCCGCCAAAAATCAGCTCTATGAACTGAACTCTCCAAGACAGCATCACAAGACAACAAGCCTCAACGGTGCCAAATCCATCACCGAAATTAGCTACATCAGCTGAACTCTTCGGTATTATGAGCACCACCCTCAATACTCGAAGAACCAAGTGGACTAAAAATATGGTGTACCAAAAGAAAATGGAATCTCCTTTTGCAATCTCCCAAATTTCCCTTGGAAATCAACATAAGGCTCACACATCAACGTTGAGCCATGAAGCAGATATAGGTTCCCAAATCAAGATCTCCCTTTAACACACTAAACTCCTTATCACCAAAGTTCCAAGAGTGAAACACTTTCCTCTCTCAACATAATCTCCTCCATCTTTACCTTCCATATGCCAAAATATCCTTTTCCATCAAAATGAGTAATAGCATAATTACCACAAGATCTACTGCTCTTTCTAGAAACCATTGATGTAGAAATTTAAACAAATCGCCTTGCTCCGATACCAATCTGTTATGCAAAAATTTCACAAATGTGGAAAAACAATAAACAAGATCTACATTTGTCAATTGAACATCACTCAATCTAGCAACAATTATTCTATTACTCCAAATAGATAGTAAATAGCTATAAAGAAGAAAAGAGACGCATAATATTTATACTGGCTCCACTATCATCAAGATAGTGTACGTCTAGTCCAAAGGAGAGAGATTTTATTACTGTTGAGAGAGTTACAAGGGATTACAAAATAAGAGTTTACATACCAAAGCCCCAAATTAGGGTTAACAAGAAGAGACACTCTATTAGGGGACTGCTGGCTGAATGCCAAGATAATTACCAAAATATGGTAAGAAGATAATGAAGGCAAGTTACAATGGTAACAAATGGTGCAAACATAGTAAATAATTCACTCATTCCTTCAATTAGCAAAGTTGGAAAAAATAATCCCAAAGTAATGCGATTACCGAGAAAGAAATAATATGCATATCCTTTTGCATATATATTATTCCTTAACGTGCGCATGCATTTATTTCCTTGTTATCTCATGCAAATGCGATCCAATAATTTATGCATTTCCATAATGAATACACATGATTACTTTCCTTTTCGCATATTTGTTTCCTTCTATTTACGATTTTGTATCACCAAAATTTAACATCAGGGCTCATTATGGTTGTTTGATCGCAACCAATGGGTGATCTATTCGGTGATATCCAATAAGCGGTAGGACCGGTACTGAGTAGCAGAGGTGCAAACTAAGGCAGCCTCCCATACGTTTTATCTAAAGGTGTATGGATTCGGTGGGTAGACCCTTACCCTTTCATAGTTGGAATCCATTTTCCAATACGAGCCTTTGGAATTAGTTGTATATCTATTATGCTAGAATTTAATTGATGTAACAATTTCGGGTATGTTTAATAGGTATTTGTATCCTAGACACTATTATAATATCACTAGATTTTTTATAGAAAATGTTTTGGTTATCATAAGGTAAAAACCCGTCCGTTTTTATGTGCGGAGTGGTCTTACGAGATACCTTTGATTTTAAAAGGTTTTACAAGTTATAATAATAAAGTTCCTTATGATTTTAGTTCTCACGCTGGTTTTACCTGACTGATCCAGGCATTGGTTTTCTTGTAATGCTCGGGTCAGACCCGAGCATATTTCCATATTAGTTTTGGATGTTTTAGAGCTCAGGAGACAAGTTGGAGGCCCAAGACGTATCTCTCGTATATTTCTTTTTTCTGCTACATTGTTGTTGTGTTTTATTTGCATTGTAAGGACAAGCTATTATAACTATCTAGGAAGATGATGGCTTGGTGTTGTACTCTAATTTATGTATGTATATTAAAGTTCATATTTTTCTTGTGTAAAGATCAGTTATGTTATATATTATTCGATGTGTTGTGAGATTCTGTTACTTTTCTCTTTCTTTTCCCCAATTATCTGTCTTTTCGACACTCGGATGCTCCGAACGTGAGTACCATGGCTGTATTAGTATCGACGTCTCAGGATCGTTAAAGAGGTTATTACACGTGGTATGAGAGCTTAGGTTGAGCGAACACCTAGGCTTTGGTGAGGTTGACTCAATAGAGATAGGGTCAGTAATACCCTAGAATGAGTTTGAGTGTATTATATATTTGAGTGTGTATTTGTTAGTAGTATAAAAATGTTTTATATTATGTTGATTTATCGGTTGAGTATTATGAATTCTGGTTGAGACGTGAGACGCCACGGGGTCGATAGAGGTTTCTAAACACTTAAACCAGGAAAATTGACACAGTATTGTTTTGAAAATGGTTAAATGAAACAATTTTATCTAGGATTATATTTTATATATAAAGGAATAATTTTTAGTATAATAATTATAGTTAATTTGGGTTGTGGTTATTTGTTAGGAAATGTTGATATTTATTTAACACCATTTGTTTGTTTGATTATGCTCGGTTAGTTTATGAGTATTTATTGGTTCATTTAATTTAATGTTAGATACGAATACCTTGTGAATAACATTAGGTATTCTTGTGGTGAAATTTCGCGGACGAAATCCTTTTAAAGGGGGAAGAATGTAACGACATGGAATTTTATAGTTTTAATTTGCGAATATTTAATTTAATTAAAATATTCAGTTAATGGTTCTATTAATTAAATAACCCTCTTTTAATTATAAACGATAATAGAAAAACTCATTTTTAAATTTGGTTTACATAAATAAATAATTCGATGGAAAATTGAAAAATGTGGCCGAAATGTAATTTTTGAATTTCCGCCATTTGTCGAATAACATCTTATTTAATTTGTAATGTATTTTGATTTGCTTTAAAACAACATCTTTAAAATGTTAAGCACTTTAATTTGGAATAATATAATAATACAATTTAGTATTTGAAAATATATTTAAATCTAAAGCGAAAGATGTGACCTGTAGGTTGCTTAAGAAATAAGTAAACCAAGAAAGGACTTAGGAAAGCCTTATTATCCAATGGAAAGATGATTAAGTACATAAACACACCTTGATACCCAATATACACTTACCTGTGTGTACTACGATGGTTAGGAGGAAGTGATGTTTGAGTTGAAAAGGATATTTTATTTTTATTTTTTATTTTAATTCTTTAATAAACCTTCTTATACATATACACCTATATCTCTCTCTCATTCTTGTTTCTAACCTAGATTACTTTTCTCAGTTCTATCTTTTAGTTCGAACCCCATTTTTAATCTCCTCTTCTTCTTATATTTTTAAAGTTTTTAAAATCTCAACTTTTAGCTCAAATCTTTATGTATTCAAGATCAAAGCTTGAAGATTGATCTAGCAAAGCAAAAGCAAGAAAAGTAATAATGGTGAGAACACTAAACTATAGCTTGTTTATACTTTTGGAAACTAAAAGTGAGTTATTTAACCTATGAATATGGGTGTTAAAACAAGATATATATATATATATATATATATATGTGTGTGTGTGTGTGTGTGTGTGTTAGTAATATTGTTTGTGGAAATCATGTTTGGATATTTATGCTAAAAATCATATTTTGGTTAGATTTGGATAAAAGTAGGCTAAATAGCTTGCTGGAAAACAAAATAAAACATTTAACGTGTTCTCTGTATTTGAAAACTTAAGCTCCTTCACACTTTCAAAATCCTATATCTTGCAAACCGTTATGAATTTGGATATATCGTCAAAAACAAAGTTGTGTATTTTTACCCCTAGATTATCTTAAAAATAGTTGTTGAATTTTTAGGAGAACATATGTTGAGTAAATTTTAATAATACAGTACGAGATTAATTTGGCAGTTTTTTGTTGGTCACAAATTGATAAACGAAGTGTATAATCATGTTTATCATAGAAAATCATGATTTTAAATGTTAGTATCATGATTTTTAGTGTTGTAGTTTTGTAGAATTTGTTAAATCTTCATTTTTGGGTTAAAAAGGAAATTCCGACGAACCGAGGGTCGAGGGGGTTTGTCGTTGGTACCGGAACGAAGCATGGATGATGAAGGACCTTACTTATATTTATGGAAAATGCAGATTAAGGATCTTAAGGCTAGAATTAACACTAGAAGGGGGGGGGGGTGAATAGTGTTTTAAGAAATTTGTTATTCTTTTTGAGTTTATCTTACTTTGTTAACAATGTATACACTAATCAGACACAAATATGAACACAGAATCAAACACAGATGCAAATATAAAGTAAAAGCAGTAAAGAAAAGAACACACCGGATTTTATACTGGTTCGGAGTTACCCTACATCCAGTCTCGCAACATAAGTACGGATTTCCTTTTACAATCAATTCAACAATTACAATCCTCGATTTCAAGGCTACGAGATACACCCTCCAGAATCACAATCCTTTGGGTAGAGATACTTGATTTACGGGTGACAAGTTCACCCAATTGATTTCCAAGGCTACAATCACACCTTATCTCGCTCAATTGATTTCCAGGGCTACAATCACACCTTCTCTCGCTCAATTGATTACAAAAAGTCTACAACTCAGATTAGCACTTGGATCTTGTAGAGATAGTGGAGAAAATCAATACCAGAAATAATCGAGTATGATTCGATGTTGATTTCGACAGAGTAATGGTATGATTTTGTATTAAGAAATGTGGAAGAAGAAGAGAAGTGAAAAACCAAAAAAATATGTTCTAAAATTCGTTGAAACTGACCCCTATTTATAGAAGAACAACAGTCATGACCATTCATGAAGAGTTATGGCGAATAGACACTTCTTTTGAAATTTGAATTTTGAATAAAACTGTCACCATGTCGACATAGTGCCTATGGGCATGTCGACATCCCTTAGCCAAAATTGATGTTTTGAATTTCTATAAAAATAATATTTATCTTATATAAAAACTATTTAAAACTTTATAAATATACTTGAATATAGTTGAAATTCATAAGTAAATATAAAGAACAATATATATATATATATATTATTTAACTATAATTTAAATCAAAGTATAAATAATTTAAAAGTTAAATATATTATTTGAAAAGATAGTTTAAAATCAGAAGAAATTTTGACTCTGAAAATAAAGATGTTTTGAGGCTAAAATTATTTTAAAAATGGAATCGAGAGTTTTGAATCTTTTTAAAAGGAAAGTTTTGAAATCATTTCGAAAACAAGATAATTTTGAAAAATCATTTTGATTAAGATTAGTGGATACAAAACAATGTCCCACTAGATTTTCGTAGGTTCCATCCTACTTAGGGTTCCATCCCTTTAACGGGCTCAAAGTGGATTCCATTCCACGAATAAATTGGATATTAAGATGCCAGTGCTTTTCTATGAGTTTTAACAAATATTCCTAATAAAACAAACTTAATCTTGAAATCTTGAACTCTTGATAATCTTGATACTCATGAGTCTTCTACCTCTATATCTTGAATCTCTATACTGTACAGTCTTTATTCTTGATACCTGCATGGTTAGATCCTGCATATACATATATATCTAAACTTGCAATGTTAGTATTTATATTTTATAATCTATTCTAAGGTTGTTGTCATCAAAACCATCATCTCATGGACTAACAATCTCCCCCTTTTTGATGATGACAACCTTTGTTTATAAAATATTCCTTATATCCTCATAACTCCCCCTAAAACTAACAACTCCCCCTTAATCTATGCCTAACTACTCTATTTTATATTTCTCCCCCTTTGTCATCAACAAAAAACTTACTCCCCCTTATTCTTGGACTTCAGTACCTGCATTGATAAACTATACAATGGAATATATAATATATAGATTAAGAAAAAATGATACTTATGGGCATAATAACTTAATTAAAGACTATATTCATTTCAGTGTATATATATATGTTTCACACACCAAACTTTAAACCAAATAAAATCAATCCACACAAAGTATCAATTCAAACCAAATTAAATCAAACAAATTAATTCAAACAAATCAAACAAAGAAAATCAAGCGTTGCGAGGAACATCTACCCATCCATCTTCTCCAAATATAGGGTCGGCTTTAATTGCGTCCCAATTCTCATTATCATTGGTGAGAGAGACAGGAGGATGTGCTTCATTATCATCCTTGTGTAGAGAGGAGATCATCCATCGTATTGCATCGAAGTGTCTCTCTTGTTCCTTGATCATCTGCATTTGACTCGGTTCTAAGTGACGCTGGTTTCGTAGAATAAAAGAGAGAATATTCTTGAAGGAATTGAGTGTTTCTTCAAGATTTTCAGATAGATTGTGAATAGGATTGGCCATAATTGAATTAGAGAAAGAAATGAAGAATATAGATAATGAGAACTAAATTTCAGTGAAGATTTCTAGAAGAAAAAGGTATATATAGGTGTAGAAATTCGTTTGAAATAAATAGACATTTGGTAGTTATTCAAATTTCAAATTCAAAATCAATAATCACTTCTGACCAGTATATGTCGACATGGTCTTCTAGGGGATGTCGACATGGGTTAGTGAAATTTTTGACAACTTTGATTTTGTGAATAATTGTGTATATGTATATATTTATATAATATACTATCATTTATTCAAGAGATAAAATAAGGTAGACAACATAAAGGAAATTTCATTTCATTACGATAATACAAAGATTAAGCATAATGAACTACATGAACATTCGAAATAAAACAAACTAAGACAAATACAATAAGATACTAAGAGATAAAACTAGTTAGAAGATGAAGATGATGAAGATAGTCCAAGTTTCTTGCTGACTTTTGAAAAGAACTTGTTCATCTTCGAAGAAATGTTATCCAACTTCTTACTAACGGATCGTTTTAAAATCCGTGGATTCTCCACAATTATCTTTTGGTTTTTTAGAAGAGTTTTGTTGGTAGGATTGGATGGATATTCAATACTTTCTAGGGATGTTTCTCCTTCTTCTTCTTCTTCTATTTCCATTTCATCCCCTTCTTCTCTTTCTTCCTCTTCCTCTTCTTCCATTTCCTCATGAGCCAAACGCTCTTCCTTTTCGGTAAGGGTTTCATAAGGTTGGAAAACATATGGGATTTTCATAAGAGAAATGTTTGAGATATTAAAAACTTTTTTTGAAATAAATTCTTCTCCTTTGAAATCCACTCCAAAATAGTTGAAAATCCGAGTGAGATAGATTCCATTGTATAAAGTGTTTTCTCCCATTTCAAAATTTTTAGGACGAAGTTCATCCAAAATAACTTGCACCCAATTGATATCATAATTTCCGAAAATAGCAAAAAGTGCTTTGCGCACTTTTGAGGTAGGATTGTTAAAATTTCCCGATCTTGGGGTCAAAGTATGTTGTAAGAGAAGATTGACAATTCTTACTTTAGGATGAAAGTTTCGGTTTTTAAATTCAAAGTTTTCATCTTCTTCAAAAATATGATGAAATGTCTCACGATCATGTTCATCGATTTTAAAACTAGAAAGATCCATTCCCGTGCTTTTGCAATTGAGAATGGTACCCAAAAGATCACAATTCAAAACAATTTGAGTGCCTTTGACACTACTCCAAATTTCATTCTCATTTCCAATATAAAAACCACGGTTTAAATTAGCATAGAAGATTTTGACAAGATTAGGATAGCAAACAAAATCATTTCGAGAAGAGTCAATAAGACTTAAAACACCATTGTTTGCAAAAAGAGAATCAATTTCATAAGAAGAAAAATCTTGAAAAATAGCAAATTTTCCGGGATGGACTTTGGCATAATTAGCATAATTGATGTATGCTTTAATTGCCTCCAGATCATTGAATAATTGCTCTTTGATTTTTCTGGAAATTCTCATGGTTGAGGGATTGCTTGAAGAAGCCATTAGAGTAGAGAGTAGAGAGCTTGAAGATATGAAGAGAGAGTTTGAATTTGAAAATGAAAGTGAAAAGATATGATAAAAGATAGTGAATAAATAGACTTTCAAAGGACATATTCTCTGGTCAAAAGGTATCTTTTAAGAGAAATAAATGAAGTGAAAAGGTGGAGGGAAATTCAAACATTTGAATTCAAAATTTGAAATTCAAATTCAGGTAGGCATGTCGACATCATGGTAGGGGCCATGTCGACATGTGCCTTTGAATTTTCATGACATGATTTTTCCTAAGTTATCTAATATACATATATATAAATATTATTATTAATGTCTATATTTCTGAAATATTATTGTACTTATAATATATTTCAGAATGTGTCAAAAATAATAAAAATAATAATAAAAAATAGAAAATAAATTTTAAAATTCAAACAACATATTAATTCAAAATCAATCAATCAAACAATCAAGCAACTAATTCTATGCAAGCAATTTCAACCAATTGTATTGTAAACATGTACCTTTTTCTGAGTCAGTTTCTCTGAATTCGTCGGAGTCGTGAACTGCGGTAAAACACAAAGTCGAATTATCCGTCTTCTGTTCATCATCGCTGGAGGATGAGTCAGAGTCATCTAGAGTAGCAGTGAATGCACGTTTTCGTTTCTTTGCAGAATCATTGTTTGTAGGAGAATTTTGCTTATCTGGATGCGGACAGTTTCTTTTGATATGACCTGGTTCGTCACAATTGAAGCATTTGATAAAGTTTTGTACTGTAGTCTGATTATCGGAATTCTTAAAGTTGTTTCTCTTGAAACTATTCAATTTTCTGTACTTCAGGAATTTCTGAAAATTCCTGGTCATAAATGCTATCTCTTCATCATTATCACTATTTGAGTCTGATCCGTCGATTAATGCATTGAATGCCATTGATTTCTTTTCAGATGCTTTGCTTTCTCTTCTCCCGATCATTTGAACTTCAAACGACATTAGATTTCCAATCAATTCTTCCATCTTTAAAGTACTGATGTCATTTGCCTCTTCAATTGCAAGTGTCTTTTGATCCCATTCTGGAGTGAGAGAATTTAAATTTTTCTGACTTGATCTTCTTCCGAAAATTCCTTTCCCAAAGATATTAAAGAATGCACAATATCTTGAAATCGACTATACATATCTGAAATAGACTCATTAGTATTCATTTTAAATAACTGAAACTGATTTGTGAGCATGTAAATTTTGGTCTGTTTAACTTTGCTTGTTCCTTCGTGAGTTACTTGCAAAGTTTTCCAGATTTCATATGCAGACTTACAAACTGACACTCTATTAAATTCATTTATATCAAGTGAACAAAACAGAATATTCATTGCTTTAGAATTATTTTGTGCAACAGTCTTTTGCTCAGTGGTCCACTGTACAAAATTAGTTGTGGGTTCAGAATATTCAGTTTGTGTGATATTCCAAGTATCTAATCCTACAGATTGTAAATATATTTTCATCCTACATGCCCAATATGCATAGTTACTGCCATTAAAAAGTAGTGGTCTGGCAGTAGACTGACCTTCTACAAATGAACTAGTGTTGGTGGTAATAGCAGTACTAGTGTTAGTAGCCATTTTGAAATTTTTCAAAATTCAGATAATAAAACTTTTGAAAACAAGGCTTTGATACCAAATGTGGGAAATGAGGATTAAGGATCTTAAGGCTAGAATTAACACTAGAGGGGGGGTGAATAGTGTTTTAAGAAATTTGTTATTCTTTTTGAGTTTATCTTACTTTGTTAACAATGTATACACTAATCAGACACAAATATGAACACAGAATCAAACACAGATGCAAATATAAAGTAAAAGCAGTAAAGGAAAGAACACACCGGATTTTATACTGGTTCGGAGTTACCCGACATCCAGTCCCGCAACACAAGTACGGATTTCCTTTCACAATCAATTCAACAATTACAATCCTCGGTTTCAAGGCTACGAGATACACCCTCCAGAATCACAATCCTCTGGGTAGAGATACTTGATTTACGGGCGACAAGTTCACCCAATTGATTTCCAAGGCTACAATCACACCTTCTCTCGCTCAATTGATTTTTAGGGCTACAATCACACCTTCTGTAACGATTTGGATTTTCGCGCTCGAAAATCGACATCCATACTTTACATCATACTCGAATGCCATAGATTCGACCGTTCAAATCCGAGTCGCCGGAGCTTATAACAACAGTTAAGTAAATAACACAGCGGAAGAAAAAGAATAATACATTGATATACAATATCTGATACAATATCTGATACAACAGAGTGATACAATGAATATCAATATACATTAGAGATATGATACAAGAAATAGCAGCGGAAAAGAAAATAGATAACACCAACAGCGGATAATCTCCATCTTCAAAGCACCAATCCAGAAATATCCCGAACTCTCAATAACAATGCACAAAGATACGCAAGTGCAGTCCATATCAAAAGACTGAACTAGCTCCAGAAAATCTACTAATTCTGACTACCTGAAAAACCCAACTCTAGACTGCTCGTGTAGAAAAATTTTGAGCATCCAGAGTGTAGGAAAGAAACAATAAACTCCGGATCAGTCATGGGACTGGTGTGAGCAACAAAAACAGTTTATCTTTAAAAACAAATAGCAAAAGAATTTTAAAGTCAATTCGCAATGCTTTTGGAAAATGAAACTACCATAAGACCTCCCGCCACACACACAATGCAAACGCAGAATTGGAGGAGATTTCTTCTTATGATAGTCAAAGATGCTTACTACGCAAAAGAAAACTCTTTTGATATTATTATTAGTGCATAGTGGAAAACATTTCGAAAGTAGAATATAAATCTTAGCCAACAATAACCATTATTGTATGCCTACTATAGCTACTATGTTCAATAGCAGGTTACCGCCACATTCCATAGCAGGTAATACAACTAAAACCGTACAAGGTTCGTATTGTTTCTTTGGATTTCCAACAAATGGTCGGGCTAAGGAACTTCCTATGCCACGAAGGAACGCCTCTGGAATGACGTCTCGAGAACCTAACCGGATCTATGCCAACACAAGGCCGGGTTACCCCTAACTGGGTAACTACTGACACGAATATGTCATCCCCCGATAGTAACCGATCTTTCCGAGGATCCTCGATTTCCAACAACCACAAAGTAATAAACTTGCAGCAACCACATAGGTTAAATATCTGGGCTCCATACCATGATACCACCTCTATCCAGAAGGAATGACATACACTAAAGGGGCGCTACCCCCTAATAACCTTGCCGCATTTTTCCTGTTTTGACCATTTCTTGGGTGTGAGGTCCGACGAAGTCTCGTCCACAAAGCTACGCTTTGTCACAAAGCCATGCTTCGGGTCAAACAAATGATCAAAGTAATGATCACAAAGATAAATGATCAAACAAATGATCATATCACAAATGATCCAACAATGATCATCACACAGCAACACTCAGCATGTCACATTACCAAATTGGGAATATATCGCTGATAACCTTCAACTACATAACCTCTGAGCTCGTACGTCTCAGAGAAGGGTGTTAAGCTAAGAGAATAAATTCTCCGCCACCAACAGAAATGTATTTGAAAGAAATCGGCTTTATATCTCAAAGTGTAATGTCAGACATGTAACCATACAAGTCTGTTCCGGGTTCGAACAGAACCGAAGGCACTTCTTACGAAGCCCTTGCAATTCCGGGTATTCACAATCCCGTCCGGACTTCCCATCACAAAGGATGATCAAATCTCTATACCGGGGACCAGTCGATGCAGAGACATTCGACGAGTTGTCCTATCGTTTTCGTAAATATCCGGTCTTCACCACCGGTCTTCAAATGCTATCCATATATGACGTATCATTATTCGGAATGGGTTATACGACCCGAAGGTCCTTTCCCGGCTAACCCAAATAGTGAGCGCAATTATTAGAAATCATATGGATATTGGGGTCTCAGTTAAATCACAGCTTAAAAGCCCAAAATTTTTCATTTGAATGGTTAAAACAAATTACCATTTCCAATCTTTTTAAACAAAAAGATTAAATTCACAAAGTTCACTTAATTTTCACAAAGATTCATTCACGGTTTTCAAAACAATTTCCGTTTCAATTGGATTAACTCGTTAAATCTTTAAAACAAAGATTCAACTTATAGCTTTCAAAACAATGTCATTTCGAATGGTTTAAACAAATCATCATTTTCAAATCTGTTAAAATAAACAGATTCAATTCATAGCTTTCAAAAAGAATTCATTCATAGCCTTTCAAAACATTTCAATTTCATTTTATATTTGAAACCTTTCAACACAAATTGGAAGTTCACTTCTTATATGAAAGCTGTTATTATTTGAAAATAAATAGTTTTTGTTTTAAGAAAAATCCAATTATATTTGCACTGGTCAAAGCCCTTGAATTATATTCACGTTCCAAAATCAATACTTTTAAAATAGTTTAACCCTTATATAACGAGTATAACATCTTTAATCCCTAGTTTCAAATTATAGGATTCAATTTCAATATTGAATTCAAATTTAAATCAAATATTTAAATTTCAAAACTCAATCAAGTTACTCAAAATAAATTTTCATCTTTGAAATTCCATTTCAAAAGCTTTTCACTTTAAACCAAAATTCCAATTTCAAAATCAATTGAAATTGAAATTTCAATTTCAAAAATATCAAATTTAAATTATCTATGACTTAACCGATTTCCACGTGAAATCCATATTTGTGTGTGTAAGGTGTAGTCCAGGGGTTTCACACACAATAGTGCAATATCATTCAATCATCACAGATCAGAATACAGAAATATAGTTGATAAGCGATATAAACTATAACGCTCATCTTCATTCACAGATCACAGATATATATCACAGATAAGTAAATTACAGATCACAACATAAATCAGGATGTATCACAAAGCATCATAATCAGGGATATCAAACAATACAATCATCTAATAGAATCTAAACATCCATAAGTAAGAGCAGTTAATTATTTGGAGTAATTCAAATCAGATTTAATTACTTATGAATTTACTAATCCTGGTTAATTAACATTAATAAATTACAGATCATTTTGATTAATTATTCTTTAATCATTTATTAATTAACCATCAATAATTAATTAACCTTTAATTAAAATTCATTAACCTTTAATTATTTAAAGAATTAATCTTTAATTCTAAATTATTAATTAAATAAAGAAGTCATTCTTAATTTAACTTATTCATTAAATCTTTAAAATACATTAATTATTTAACTTGCAAATTCATTTACTTTCCATTCAAAACCTTGATTTTAAATTCTTGATTTAAAATCCCAATTCATTTTTTTAAACCATTGAAATTACTTGAAAAACTTGTTCCATACATATATTTTTAGAACTTGTTATTAACAAATGATTTACAACATCTTATGATATAGAGAAAATAGTTTAAAACTTAAAAGAAAAACTTTATTTATATTTTCAAAACTGATAAAACAAGTACCCGAGATAAACACATACTTTACTTGAGCAGACACCCGATTTATCGTCTCCAAATCCCAAGCTTAAATTTTCTTTTTAAAACTTGTTTAGAATTTAAAAACTGTTATGCTTAAATCACGTCCTCGTACACGAAGACGAACCCGAGTTAAACCATCCTTTTCCCGAACTTAAACTCGAGTAAAACTTCATCGTTCCCAACCCAAACCTCGTGTGCACAAACAACCTGGTGCACGTGCACCGACGACTAGCGACCCTCCGGCGCCACTGACTACCTTCAACAAGTCATCAATCGACTCCTCTTCCGATCTCAACAACCCAGATACCAAAAACTATCTCGAAATCAAAACTCAATCATCGAGATTCAACTGGACAGAAAAACCCAGACCCAAATCCTCCTCGACGCTCCGGTTCCAGCCACCAGAAATTCCGACCCACTGTCCATAGCTTCGTCTTGACCTCAGGCTTCAATCCCCCATGCACCGGTCCCCTCCGATCCAACCACGACGACGTACCTTACACTTCAAACCTCGACAAGCAAACTAGGTTTAAAACCCTAAATCGCCTTCGATCAACCACGTTGATCATCAAAAAAATAATTTACTATTTTTTCATCAATCTACATCCTTCAGGCTATCTTCGACCCAAAGCCCAATCCACGAAACGTTGACGATCATCAGAATTTTACAAAAATGATAATTCCGTTCAACTAGCTATTTCTCCTAATTTAATAATCCAAAAATCATGAAAATATATTCAAAAATCATTATTTTTAAACTCGAATCGTGTTATGAAATCGAAACACAAATTTATGATAATTAAATTTTAACATATATATGATTCTTACTGTGAATTCACTGTTCCAGATAGTCTTACTTGCTAGTTCAACTTGATAATATAATTTATTTATTTAAAAAAAAGATTTCATGTTGACAAACATATTCCCTTAAGACAGCATTAGCTATCAAGAATTGAATTTCTTTTGAATTGGTTGGGTCTGTGAAACCAAACAGAGGTCTATATTTACAGTCATATACACACAAACATTTTTATATATGCAGACATGCACTGGTATTCATACTGTCCTATTTCATTCATTAAGATATTCAACCATCACACAAATCAAACAACCATCATACTATCATAATATATCAATAGAATTTGGCTTTTTTTAAAGGAAGAGTTGCTCACCTTAAAAAGAAGGAACAGAGGACTCAAGCCTGGAAGATTGAATTTGAAACTCTGGTATTCGAAACTGACTTGAATTTGAGATGCTTCAGATTTGCATATTTGCCTAGATTTGATTTGTTTTGATCTGTGCTTTGATCTTTTGATTTGCCTGAAACAATTTCCAGGCTTGACTTCCCAGATTCGTTTAACTGTTTTGATCTTTCATTTCTGGTTTTCTTTTGTTTTCAGGTTGCTATTTTATTTTCATTTTCTTCTTATGTGAAAATGAACGAAAATGGGATGAAGTGTTGATGTATATACAAGAGAAGATGTTACAGGGTGATGTTATTTTGTTTTTAACATAGGTATGGCTGAAGTGTTTGTATTATTTTGTACAACAGGGTGATGGTTGAGATGCTTGCATCCCTTTTTTCCCTCGGCTGATATCATGCTTTGTACAGGGGGATTGTATTTGTTTATACAATATAGGCATGGGCTAGAGGCATGTTGCATTAAATGCTTTGCTTTTGTTTACAGCCTAGATGCTTCCCTTTTGTTTTCGGCTGAGAAGATGTTATTTTAAATTTGTCTCATTATTTACTCTTTATATTTATCTTATATTTCTAGCTTAAATTATCTATTATTAATATTTTTACTTTAATACCAATTATATTGTATTTCTTTATATATTTATTCAAAAATTAATTTAATTATAAATTTAAATTAAATAAAAATCTAGGGTCATTACAAACTTCCCCCCTTAAAAGAATTTCGTCCCGAAATTCGCAGGCACGAAAACAACATAGAGATAGACAGATTCGGTCTCCTATAATTCCTCAAACTTAAGATATGAATTCCAAACTCATGTCGGAATATCTCAGAATACATACCAGTTTGTCCCTCTTCGGACTTTGATATACCCAAGAAATTACAATAAAAATTTCAAATTTGGTTTTAACCGAAATCGTTTTAATTGATTCAATTCAATTTAGCCTTCATATTCTATTAATCAATTTAATTCAATTTAAAATTTCCAATTTACATTCATTAAGGTTTAAATCAAAAACTGACAAGAAACCGATGAAGATACAAGGTAAGAATTTTCTACAATGATTCGTAGAACCGTCATCACACCGAAACTTCTTTTTGTAGCTGATACGAAGCAATCAAAAGAATTTGGAAAGACGAATCAAAGAAAATTGATAAGAAAGTTGTTTTCACTATTGCGGGGTATTGACCATTTATAGTCGTATTCCCTGTCCCCTATCTCGTCCTCTTCTTGCACTCATATCTACTATCAGTGGATAGTAAGAGAATTTACTGAGACGTTCGAACAGATATCTTAGGGATATACTCATTCTAGGGTATACTTTACCCTATCTCTAATGAGGTACTTAACGTGTTATACTCCTGAGCTAAAGTTCAACCTTAGCTCTGATACCAAAATGTAACGCCCTGGATTTTCGCGCTCGAAAATCGACATCCATACTTTACATCGTACTCGAATGCCATAGATTCGACCGTTCAAATCCGAGTCGCCGGAGCTTATAACAACAGTTAAGTAAATAACACAGCTGAAGAAAAAGAATAATACATTGATATACAATATCTGATACAATATCTGATACAACAGAGTGATACAATGAATATCAATATACATCAGAGATATGATACAAGAAATAGCAGCGGAAAAGAAAATAGATAACACCAGCAGCGGATAATCTCCATCTTCAAAGCACCAATCCAGAAATATCTCGAACTCTCAATAACGATGCACAAAGAAAAGCAAGTGCAGTCCATATCAAAAGACTGAACTAGCTCCAGAAAATCTACTAATCCTGACTACCTGAAAAACCCAACTCTAGACTGCTCGTGTAGAAAAATTTTGAGCATCCAGAGTTTAGGAAAGAAACAATAAACTCCGGATCAGTCATGGGACTGGTGTGAGCAACAAAAACAGTTTATCTTTAAAAACAAATAGCAAAAGAATTTTAAAATCAATTCGCAATGCTTTTGAAAAATGAAACTACCATAAGACCTCCCGCCACACACACAATGCAAACGCAGAATTGGAGGAGATTTCTTCTTATGATAGTCAAAGATGCTTACTACGTAAAAGAAAACTCTTTTGATATTATTATTAGTGCATAGTGGAAAATATTTCGAAAGTAGAATATAAATCTTAGCCAACATACAACCATTATTGTATGCCTACTATAGCTACTATGTTCAATAGCAGGTTACCGCCACATTCCATAGCAGGTAATACAACTAAAACCGTACAAGGTTCGTATCGTTTCTTTGGATTTCCAACAAATGGTCAGGCTAAGGAACATCCTATGCCACGAAGGAACGCCTCTGGAATGACGTCCCAAGAACCTAACCGGATCTCTGCCAACACAAGGCCGGGTTACCCCTAACTGGGTAACTACTGACACGAATATGTCATCCCCCGATCGTAACCGATCTTTCCGAGGATCCTCGATTTCCAACAACCACAAAGTAATAAACTTGCAGCAACCACATAGGTTAAATATCTGGGCTCCATACCATGATACCACCTCTATCCAGAAGGAATGACATACACTAAAGGGGCGCTACCCTCTAATAACCTTGCCGCATTTTTCCTGTTTTGACCATTTCCGGGGTGTAAGGTCTGACGAAGTCTCGTCCACAAAGCTACGCTTTGTCACAAAGCCATGCTTCGGGTCAAACAAATGATCAAAGTAATGATCACAAAGATAAATGATCAAACAAATGATCATATCACAAATGATCAAACAATGATCATCACACAGCAACACTCAGCATGTCACATTACCAAATGGGAATATATCGCTGATAACCTTCAACTACATAACCTCTGAGCTCGTACGTCTCAGAGAAGGGTGTTAAGCTAAGAGAATAAATTCTCCGCCACCAACAGAAATGTATTTGAAAGAAATCGGCTTTATATCTCAAAGTGTAATGTCAGACATGTAACCATACAAGTCTGTTCCGGGTTCGAACAGAACCGAAGGCACTTCTTACGAAGCCCTTGCAATTCCGGGTATTCACAATCCCGTCCGGACTTCCCATCACAAAGGATGATCAAATCTCTATACCGGGGACCAGTCGATGCAGAGACATTCGAAGAGTTGTCCTTTCGTTTTCATAAATATCCGGTCTTCACCACCGGTCTTCAAATGCTATCCATATACGACGTATCATTATTCGGAATGGGTTATACGACCCGAAGGTCCTTTCCCGGCTAACCCGAATAGTGAGCGCAATTATTAGAAATCATATGGATATTGGGGTCTCAGTTAAATCACAGCTTAAAAGCCCAAAATTTTTCATTTGAATGGTTAAAACAAATTACCATTTCCAATCTTTTTAAACAAAAAGATTAAATTCACAAAGTTCACTTAATTTTCACAAAGATTCATTCATAGTTTTCAAAACAATTTCCGTTTCAATTGGATTAACTCGTTAAATCTTTAAAACAAAGATTCAACTTATAGCTTTCAAAACAATGTCATTTCGAATGGTTTAAACAAATCATCATTTTCAAATCTGTTAAAATAAACAGATTCAATTCATAGCTTTCAAAAAGAATTCATTCATAGCCTTTCAAAACATTTCAATTTCATTTTATATTTGAAACCTTTCAACACAAATTGGAAGTTCACTTCTTATATGAAAGCTGTTATTATTTGAAAACAAATAGTTTTCGTTTTAAGAAAAATCCAATTATATTTGCACGAGTTAAAGCCCTTGAATTATATTCACATTCCAAAATCAATACTTTTAAAATAGTTTAACCCTTATATAACGAGTATAACATCTTTAATCCCTAGTTTCAAATTATAGGATTCAATTTCAATATTGAATTCAAATTTAAATAAAATATTTAAATTTCAAAACTCAATCAAGTTACTCAAAATAAATTTTCATCTTTGAAATTCCATTTCAAAAGCTTTTCACTTTAAACCCAAATTCCAATTTCAAAATCAATTGAAATTGAAATTTCAATTTCAAAAATATCAAATTTAAATTATCTGTGACTTAACCGATTTCCACGTGAAATCCATATTTGTGTGTGTAAGGTGTAGTCCAGGGGTTTCACACACAATAGTGCAATATCATTCAATCATCACAGATCAGAATACAGAAATATAGTTGATAAGCGATATAAACTATAACGCTCATCTTCATTCACAGATCACAGATATATATCACAGATAAGTAAATTACAGATCACAACATAAATCAAGATGTATCACAAAGCATCATAATCAGGGATATCAAACAATACAATCATCCAATAGAATCCAAACATCCATAAGTAAGAGCAGTTAATTGTTTGGAGTAATTCAAATCAGATTTAATTACTTATGAATTTACTAATCCTGGTTAATTAACATTAATAAATTACAAATCATTTTGATTAATTATTCTTTAATCATTTATTAATTAACCATCAATAATTAATTAACCTTTAATTAAAATTCATTAACCTTTAATTATTTAAAGAATTAATCTTTAATTCTAAATTATTAATTAAATAAAGAAGTCATTCTTAATTTAACTTATTCATTAAATCTTTAAAATACATTAATTATTTAACTTGCAAATTCATTTACTTTCCATTCAAAACCTTGATTTTAAATTCTTGATTTAAAATCCCAATTCATTTTTTTAAACCATTGAAATTACTTGAAAAACTTGTTCCATACATATATTTTTAGAACTTGTTATTAACAAATGATTTACAACATCTTATAATATAGAGAAAATAGTTTAAAACTTAAAAGAAAAACTTTATTTATATTTTCAAAACTGATAAAACAAGTACCCGAGATAAACACATACTTTACTTGAGCAGACACCCGATTTATCGTCTCCAAATCCCAAGCTTATATTTTCTTTTTAAAACTTGTTTAGAATTTAAAAACTGTTATGCTTAAATCACGTCCTCGTACACGAAGACGAACCCGAGTTAAACCATCCTTTTCCCGAACTTAAACTCGAGTAAAACATCATCGTTCCCAACCCAAACCTCGTGTGCACAAACAACATGGTGCACGTGCACCGACGACTAGCGACCCTCCGGCGCCACTGACTACCTTCAACAAGTCATCAATCGACTCCTCTTCCGATCTCAACAACCCAGATACCAAAAACTATCTCGAAATCGAAACTCAATCATCGAGATTCAACTGGACAGAAAAACCCAGACCCAAATCCTCCTCGACGCTCCGGTTCCAGCCACCAGAAATTCCGACCCACTGTCCATAGCTTCGTCTTGACCTCAGGCTTCAATCCCCCATGCACCGGTCCCCTCCGATCCAACCACGACGACGTACCTTCCACTTCAAACCTCGACAAGCAAACTAGGTTTAAAACCCTAAATCGCCTTCAATCAACCACGTTGATCATCAAAAAAATAATTTACTATTTTTCCATCAATCTACATCCTTCAGGCTATCTTCGACCCAAAGCCCGATCCACGAAACGTTGACGATCATCAGAATTTTACAAAAATGATAATTCCGTTCAACTAGCTATTTCTCCCAATTTAATAATCCAAAAATCATGAAAAGATATTCAAAAATCATTATTTTTAAACTCGAATCGAGTTATGAAATCGAAACACAAATTTATGATAATTAAATTTTAACATATATATGATTCTTACTGTGAATTCACTGTTCCAGATAGTCTTACTTGCTAGTTCAACTTGATAATATAATTTATTTATTTAAAAAAAAAAGATTTCATGTTGACAAACATATTCCCTTAAGACAGCATTAGCTATCAAGAATTGAATTTCTTTTGAATTGGTTGGGTCTGTGAAACCAAACAGAGGTCTATATTTACAGTCATATACACACAAACATTTTTATATATGCAGACATGCACTGATATTCATACTATCCTATTTCATTCATTAAGATATTCAACCATCACACAAATAAAACAACCATCATACTATCATAATATATCAATAGAATTTGGCTTTTTTTAAAGGAAGAGTTGCTCACCTTAAAAAGAAAGAACAGAGGACTCAAGCCTGGAAGATTGAATTTGAAACTCGGGTATTCGAAACTGACTTGAATTTGAGATGCTTCAGATTTGCATATTTGCCTAGATTTGATTTGTTTTGATCTGTGCTTTGATCTTTTGATTTGCCTGAAACAATTTCCAGGCTTGACTTCCCAGATTCATTTAACTGTTTTGATCTTTCATTTCTGGTTTTCTTTTGTTTTCAGGTTGCTATTTTATTTTCATTTTCTTCTTATGTGAAAATGAACGAAAATGG
Organism: Allium fistulosum; assembly: GCA_030737815.1. Lineage (NCBI taxonomy): Eukaryota > Viridiplantae > Streptophyta > Magnoliopsida > Asparagales > Amaryllidaceae > Allium > Allium fistulosum. Next base: position 910,479,016 of record CM060903.1, read on the forward strand.
GATGAAGTGTTGATGTATATAAAAGAGAAGATGTTACAGGGTGATGTTATTTTGTTTTTAACATAGGTATGGCTGAAGTGTTTGTATTATTTTGTACAACAGGGTGATGGTTGAGATGCTTGCATCCCTTTTTTCCCTCGGCTGATATCATGCTTTGTACAGGGGGATTGTATTTGTTAATACAATATAGGCATGGGCTAAAGGCATGTTGCATTAAATGCTTTGCTTTTATTTACAGCCTAGATGCTTCCCTTTTGTTTTCGGTTGAGAAGATGTTATTTTAAATTTGTCTCATTATTTACTCTTTATATTTATCTTATATTTCTAGCTTAAATTATCTATTATTAATATTTTTACTTTAATACCAATTATATTGTATTTCTCTATATATTTATTCAAAAATTAATTTAATTATAAATTTAAATTAAATAAAAATCTAGGGTCATTACAAACTTCCCACCTTAAAAGAATTTCGTCCTCGAAATTCGCAGGCACGAAAACAACACAGAGATAGACAGATTCGATCTCCTATAATTCCTCAAACTTAAGATATGAATTCCAAACTCATGTCGGAATATCTCAGAATACATACCAGTTTGTCCCTCTTCGGACTTTAATATACCCAAGAAATTACAATAAAAATTTCAAATTTGGTTTTAACCGAAATCGTTTTAATTGATTCAATTCAATTTAGCCTTCATATTCTATTAATCAATTTAATTCAATTTAAAATTTCCAATTTATATTCATTAAGGTTTAAATCAAAAACTGACAAGAAACCGTTGAAGATACAAGGTAAGAATTTTCTACAACGATTCGTAGAACCGTCATCACACCGAAACTTCTTTTTGTAGCTGATACGAAGCAATCAAAAGAATTTGGAAAGACGAATCAAAGAAAATTGATAAGAAAGTTGTTTCCACTGTTGCGGGGTATTGACCATTTATAGTCGTATTCCCTGTCCCCTATCTCGTCCTCTTCTTGCACTCATATCTACTATCAGTGGATAGTAAGAGAATTTACTAAGACGTTCGAACAGATATATTAAGGATATACTCATTCTAGGGTATACTTCACCCTATCTCTAATGAGGTACTTAACGTGTTATACTCCTGAGCTAAAGTTCAACCTTAGCTCTGATACCAAAATGTAACGCCCTGGATTTTCGCGCTCGAAAATCGACATCCATACTTTACATCGTACTCGAATGCCATAGATTCGACCGTTCAAATCCGAGTCGCCGGAGCTTATAACAACAGTTAAGTAAATAACACAGCGGAAGAAAAAGAATAATACATTGATATACAATATCTGATACAACAGAGTGATAAAATGAATATCAATATACATCAGAGATATGATACAAGAAATAGCAGCGGAAAAGAAAATAGATAACACCAGCAGCGGATAATCTCCATCTTCAAAGCACCAATCCAGAAATATCTCGAACTCTCAATAATGATGCACAAAGATAAGCAAGTGCGGTCCATATCAAAAGACTGAACTAGCTCCAGAAAATCTACTAATCCTGACTACCTGAAAAACCCAACTCTAGACTGCTCGTGTAGAAAAATTTTGAGCATCCAGAGTTTAGGAAAGAAACAATAAACTCCGGATCAGTCATGGGACTGGTGTGAGCAACAAAAACAGTTTATCTTTAAAAACATATAGCAAAAGAATTTTAAAGTCAATTCGCAATGCTTTTGAAAAATGAAACTACCATAAGACCTCCCGCCACACACACAATGCAAACGCAGAATTGGAGGAGATTTCTTCTTATGATAGTCAAAGATGCTTACTACGCAAAAGAAAACTCTTTTGATATTATTATTAGTGCATAGTGGAAAACATTTCGAAAGTAGAATATAAATCTTAGCCAACATACAACCATTATTGTATGCCTACTATAGCTACTATGTTCAATAGCAGGTTACCGCCACATTCCATAGCAGGTAATACAACTAAAACCGTACAAGGTTCGTATTGTTTCTTTGGATTTCCAACAAATGGTCAGGCTAAGGAACTTCCTATGCCACGAAGGAAAGCCTCTAGAATGACGTCCCGAGAACCTAACCGGATCTTTGCCAACACAAGGCCGGGTTACCCCTAACTGGGTAACTACTGACACGAATATGTCATCCCCCGATCGTAACCGATCTTTCCAAGGATCCTCGATTTCCAACAACCACAAAGTAATAAACTTGCAGCAACCACATAGGTTAAATATCTGGGCTCCACACCATGATACCACCTCTATCCAGAAGGAATGACATACACTAAAGGGGCGCTACCCCCTAATAACCTTGCCGCATTTTTCCTATTTTGACCATTTCCGGGGTGTAAGGTCCGACGAAGTCTCGTCCACAAAGCTACGCTTTGTCACAAAGCCATGCTTCGGATCAAACAAATGATCAAAGTAATGATCACAAAGATAAATGATCAAACAAATGATCATATCACAAATGATCAAACAATGATCATCACACAGCAACACTCAGCATGTCACATTACCAAATTGGGAATATATCACTGATAACCTTCAACTACATAACCTCTGAGCTCGTACGTCTCAGAGAAGGGTGTTAAGCTAAGAGAATAAATTCTCCGCCACCAACAGAAATGTATTTGAAAGAAATCGGCTTTATATCTCAAAGTGTAATGTCAGACATGTAACCATACAAGTCTGTTCCGGGTTCGAACAGAACCGAAGGCACTTCTTACGAAGCCCTTGCAATTCCGGGTATTCACAATCCCGTCCGGACTTCCCATCACAAAGGATGATCAAATCTCTATACCGGGGACCAGTCGATGCAGAGACATTCGACGAGTTATCCTTTCGTTTTCGTAAATATCCGGTCTTCACCACCGGTCTTCAAATGCTATCCATATACGACGTATCATTATTCGGAATGGGTTATACGACCCGAAGGTCCTTTCCCGGCTAACCCGAATAGTGAGCGCAATTATTAGAAATCATATGGATATTGGGGTCTCAGTTAAATCACAGCTTAAAAGCCTAAAATTTTTCATTTGAATGGTTAAAACAAATTACCATTTCCAATCTTTTTAAACAAAAAGATTAAATTCACAAAGTTCACTTAATTTTCACAAAGATTCATTCACAGGTTTCAAAACAATTTCCGTTTCAATTGGATTAACTCGTTAAATCTTTAAAACAAAGATTCAACTTATAGCTTTCAAAACAATGTCATTTCGAATGGTTTAAACAAATCATCATTTTCAAATCTGTTAAAATAAACAGATTCAATTCATAGCTTTCAAAAAGAATTCATTCATAGCCTTTCAAAACATTTCAATTTCATTTTATATTTGAAACCTTTCAACACAAATTGGAAGTTCACTTCTTATATGAAAGCTGTTATTATTTGAAAACAAATAGTTTTCGTTTTAAGAAAAATCCAATTATATTTGCACGAGTTAAAGCCCTTGAATTATATTCACATTCCAAAATCAATACTTTTAAAATAGTTTAACCCTTATATAACGAGTATAACATCTTTAATCCCTAGTTTCAAATTATAGGATTCAATTTCAATATTGAATTCAAATTTAAATCAAATATTTAAATTTCAAAACTCAATCAAGTTACTCAAAATAAATTTTCATCTTTGAAATTCCATTTCAAAAGCTTTTCACTTTAAACCCAAATTCCAATTTCAAAATCAATTGAAATTGAAATTGAAATTTCAAAAATATCAAATTTAAATTATCTGTGACTTAACCGATTTCCACGTGAAATCCATATTTGTGTGTGTAAGGTGTAGTCCAGGGGTTTCACACACAATAGTGCAATATCATTCAATCATCACAGATCAGAATACAGAAATATAGTTGATAAGCGATATAAACTATAACGCTCATCTTCATTCACAGATCACAGATATATATCACAGATAAGTAAATTACAGATCACAATATAAATCAGGATGTATCACAAAGCATCATAATCAGGGATATCAAACAATACAATCATTCAATAGAATCCAAACATCCATAAGTAAGAGTAGTTAATTGTTTGGAGTAATTCAAATCAGATTTAATTACTTATGAATTTACTAATCCTGGTTAATTAACATTAATAAATTACAGATCATTTTGATTAATTATTCTTTAATCATTTATTAATTAACCATCAATAATTAATTAACCTTTAATTAAAATTCATTAACCTTTAATTATTTAAAGAATTAATCTTTAATTCTAAATTATTAATTAAATAAAGAAGTCATTCTTAATTTAACTTATTCATTAAATCTTTAAAATACATTAATTATTTAACTTGCAAATTCATTTACTTTCCATTCAAAACCTTGATTTTAAATTCTTGATTTAAAATCCCAATTCATTTTTTTAAACCATTGAAATTACTTGAAAAACTTGTTCCATACATATATTTTTAGAACTTGTTATTAACAAATGATTTACAACATCTTATAATATAGAGAAAATAGTTTAAAACTTAAAAGAAAAACTTTATTTATATTTTCAAAACTGATAAAACAAGTACCCGAGATAAACACATTCTTTACTTGAGCAGACACCCGATTTATCGTCTCCAAATCCCAAGCTTAAATTTTCTTTTTAAAACTTGTTTAGAATTTAAAAACTGTTATGCTTAAATCACGTCCTCGTACACGAAGACGAACCCGAGTTAAACCATCCTTTTCCCGAACTTAAACTCGAGTAAAACTTCATCGTTCCCAACCCAAACCTCGTGTGCACAAACAACCTGGTGCACGTGCACCGACGACTAGCGACCCTCCGGCGCCACTGACTACCTTCAACAAGTCATCAATCGACTCCTCTTCCGATCTCAATAACCCAGATACCAAAAACTATCTCGAAATCGAAACTCAATCATCGAGATTCAACTGGACAAAAAAACCCAGACCCAAATCCTCCTCGACGCTCTGGTTCCAGCCACTAGAAATTCCGACCCACTGTCCATAGCTTCGTCTTGACCTCAGGCTTCAATCCCCCATGCACCGGTCCCCTCCGATCCAACCACGATGACGTACCTTCCACTTCAAACCTCGACAAGCAAACTAGGTTTAAAACCTTAAATCGCCTTCGATCAACCACGTTGATCATCAAAAAAATAATTTACTATTTTTCCATCAATCTACATCCTTCAGGCTATCTTCGACCCAAAGCCCGATCCACGAAACGTTGACGATCATCAGAATTTTACAAAAATGATAATTCCGTTCAACTAGCTATTTCTCCCAATTTAATAATCCAAAAATCATGAAAAGATATTCAAAAATCATTATTTTTAAACTCGAATCGAGTTATGAAATCGAAACACAAATTTATGATAATTAAATTTTAACATATATATGATTCTTACTGTGAATTCACTATTCCAGATAGTCTTACTTGCTAGTTCAACTTGATAATTTAATTTATTAATTTTTTTAAAATAAGATTTCATGTTGACAAACATATTCCCTTAAGACAGCATTAGCTATCAAGAATTGAATTTCTTTTGAATTGGTTGGGTCTGTGAAACCAAACAGAGGTCTATATTTACAGTCATATACACACAAACATTTTTATATATGCAGACATGCACTGGTATTCATACTGTCCTATTTCATTCATTAAGATATTCAACCATCACACAAATCAAACAACCATCATACTATCATAATATATCAATAGAATTTGGCTTTTTTTTAAAGGAAGAGTTGCTCACCTTAAAAAGAAAGAACAGAGGACTCAAGCCTGGAAGATTGAATTTGAAACTCTGGTATTCGAAACTGACTTGAATTTGAGATGCTTCAGATTTGCATATTTGCCTAGATTTGATTTGTTTTGATCTATGCTTTGATCTTTTGATTTGCCTGAAACAATTTCCAGGCTTGACTTCCCAGATTCGTTTAACTGTTTTGATCTTTCATTTCTGGTTTTCTTTTGTTTTCAGGTTGCTATTTTATTTTCATTTTCTTCTTATGTGAAAATGAACGAAAATGGGATGAAGTGTTGATGTATATAAAAGAGAAGATGTTACAGGGTGATGTTATTTTGTTTTTAACATAGGTATGGCTGAAGTGTTTGTATTATTTTGTACAACAGGGTGATGGTTCAGATGCTTGCATCCCTTTTTTCCCTCGGCTGATATCATGCTTTGTACAGGGGGATTGTATTTGTTTATACAATATAGGCATGGGCTAGAGGCATGTTGCATTAAATGCTTTGCTTTTGTTTACAGCCTAGATGCTTCCCTTTTGTTTTCGGCTGAGAAGATGTTATTTTAAATTTGTCTCATTATTTACTCTTTATATTTATCTTATATTTCTAGCTTAAATTATCTATTATTAATATTTTTACTTTAATACCAATTATATTGTATTTCTCTATATATTTATTCAAAAATTAATTTAATTATAAATTTAAATTAAATAAAAATCTAGGGTCATTACACCTTCTCTTGCTCAATTGGTTACAAAAAGTCTATAACTCAGATTAGCACTTGGATCTTGTAGAGATAGTGGAGAGAATCAATACTAGAAATAATCGAGTATGATTCGATGTTGATTTCGGCAGAGTAATGGTATGATTTTGTATTAAGAAATGTGGAAGAAGAAGAAAAGTGAAAAACTAGAAAAATATGTTCTAAAATTCGTTGAAACTGACCCCTATTTATAGAAGAACAACAGTCATGACCATTCATGAAGAGTTATGGCGAATAGACACTTCTTTTGAAATTTGAATTTTGAATAAAACTGTCTCCATGTCGACATAGTGCCTATGGGCATGTCGACATCCCTCAGCCAAAATTGATGTTTTGAATTTCTATAAAAATAATATTTATCTTATATAAAAACTATTTAAAACTTTATAAATATACTTGAATATAGTTGAAATTCATAAGTAAATATAAAGAACAATATATATATATATTATTTAACTATAATTTAAATCAAAGTATAAATAATTTAAAAGTTAAATATATTATTTGAAAAGATAGTTTAAAATTAGAAGAAATTTTGACTTTGAAAATGAAGATGCTTTGAGGCTAAAATTATTTTAAAAACGGAATCGAGAGTTTTGAATCTTTTTAAAAGGAAAGTTTTGAAATCATTTCGAAAACAAGATAATTTTGAAAAATCATTTTGAATTAAGATTAGTGGATACAAAACAATGTCCCACTAGATTTTCGTAGGTTCCATCCTACTTAGGGTTCCATCCCTTTAACGGGCTCGAAGTGGATTCCATTCCACGAATAAATTGGATATTAAGATGCCAGTGCTTTTCTACGAGTTTTAACAAATATTCCTAATAAAACAAACTTAACCTTGAAATCTTGAACTCTTGATAATCTTGATAATCTTGATACTCATGAGTCTTCTATCTCTATATCTTGAATCTCTATACTGTACAGTCTCCATTCTTGATACTTGCATGGTTAGATCCTGCATATACATATATATCTAAACTTGTAATGTTATTATTTATATTTTATAATCTATTCTAAGGTTGTTGTCATCAAAACCATCATCTCATGGACTAACAATATTGGAGGCGAGGGCGGTAGAAGTCTAGGTTGTTGGGAATGGGGGAGACTAGGGTTTTAGAGCTTGGTGGGTTAGTGTTTAATTTTTTATTTATCATGGCTAGGGGAGGACGTCGACCCTTGTGCTGGTGGAGTCAGGCGTGCGCGGGTCGAAAGGGAGGAGGTTGGTGGTGGCGGCAGGTCATTCAGATGATCGGAGATAATGGTAGGGGTGAATTTCTGGTCGTGACCTGATGATGTGTTTCTAGGCATGTTTTTCTCGGTTGGATGGTCGAAATGAGGAGGAGGAAGGTCGGAACTCTAGTGATGGGGTGGCCGGGTTAAGTAGAAGGAGGTGGATGTGGTGGTTGCATCACGACATTGAGGAGATGGCTGGTTCCACTATGTACATGCACGCATGTGCACAAATGTGCACTTCTTGGAGTTGGGTTTTGTGTTCTGTTCATTCTAGGTTTTGGAGAACAAAGAAGGTACTATGTTTTAGGATGGGCTGGAGTGAAGCGAGCCTTGGGCCTTGACAAGTTTTGGAAGTATTAGTAAATTAAAAAGGTTTGTTTAACTTAGTTTTATAATTAAGTTTTATATACACTTAGTAAAAAATTAGGAACCTGGAAGTATGATTTTCCTTCTTCGTTGTGCCTAGAGGGAAGAGCATGTGTATAGGTGGTAGACCGAATTGGCATATAGGGTGTGATAGTTAATTAAAGGTTTTTGTTTTAATTTGTTTAATTAAGTTTTAAATTAGGAAAATCATGCCTCTCGCGTAAGGAATCTGATTGACACGCGATTTCCGGTGATGGATTCGTACTGACCAATAGAACACACTCATGAAATCATATGACCCATATGTTGTGGTGAAATTTTATAGTGAATTAATACTGGCTATGCATAATTACGATGTTTGGTAATTATATTTTATTACTGACATCATGTTAGTAGAATAAAACCCCGTTCTACTATATCTAAGTTAAATTGATTATATTGGACATTTATTTAGTTGAAGAAATCACCGTTCTACTATTATGTTAAATTGGACTTTTATTTGTATGCCAGTTGATTTATATTGATTTGTTATTCTTCGATTGTTAGTATGGATTTTATTTACATATCTATTTTTATGTAAATTCTTGTCTTATGACTTAAAGTTGATTTGAGTATAACTGTAGCTTGCTTAAGTGCCATAGAGATTTGCTAAGCCCTTTTCCAGATTAGATAAGTTATGAATTTGAAATCAATTTTAGTTTTATAACAATTTAAAGTAAATTGTTAAATTAATTGATAACGTTGAACTATTAATTGCATTAATGCTATTGAAGTTAATTTAAATTAATAAAGCTAATTATTTATTTAATTAAATGGTTTAAGTTAATTAATTCTTAATTTAAAGGGGTTTGAGTTAATTATAAATGGTTTAAGTTCATTATTATTCAATCTAATAGTGTTTTAAGGATAATTATGATTTAATTAATTATGTTTAAAAAAGGTTAATTATTATTATTATAATTCATAACGTTTAGCTAATTATTCTTTTAATTAATGATTTGTCTTAAGTTAATTAATCTTATAATTAATAATGTTTATAATTTAATTATTTTAAATAAGGTATTTAAAATTAGTTAATTATTTTATTTAATAAGGTCGACCTTAATTAATTACTTTATAAAATGGTAATTTAAAGATGATTAATTCTTTAATAACTAGGTTTAAACTTAATTAATCATTTATTTAAGTGGTGTTTAAGTTGATTAATTAATCTACTGATGGTGTTTTGAGTTAATTAATTAATTAATGATGATTAAGTTAACTTAATTAACTTAATAATATGCTTTTAAATAATAATATTTTTTATTTAAGAGGTTTAAAGCTTGTAAGTTTTGTTTTATAAAAAGTTTTACTTAGTAAAAGGACCAAGTAAAAGAGTTATATTTTGAAAAGAGAATCCTAGATTTTGAAAAGAGGATTAGGTTTATAAAGTTGGATTCGATCATTTATTTTAATCAAGTTATGAATTGAATAAATAAGTAGTCCTTCTTAATTTTGGTGATAGGGAAGCATTTCCCTACTTAACACCGAAGGATTAGTTTTTTGGGATTCATAATGAACTATATTTCCAAAGACATATGTTTTGATCCGTTTAAAATGAATTTGAAATAAGAAATCTTTCTCAACTGGTTTGTGAACATACTTATACCGGTGATATAAATATATGAATTATTCTGGGTAAATAATTAAAGAATATTTAATTAATAAGACATTAATTAAATAAGGCCTAGTGGTTTCCATGGGAAATTAAATATATGTTTGGATTGCGTGTTTATTTGATTGTTAAATATCCGACTATCAAATCTAGCCAAAAACATAACTCTGGAAATATTAGGAGAAACACGTGAGTTATATAGCATAGTCAACTTCGATGATGTTGTACTGTGCATATAAATCTCGTTTTGTTCTCCTAGGACAAATGATAGGGAGATCCGTCCACTTAAATGGTTAGGGGGTGATCTATGCTCCTACCTATTGTCTGTTTATTTTTGAAAAAACCGGGGTTACCGAAAACTATCGAATATTATTTTGAAGAGACCGGGATCTGATATGGATTAGTTATTCGAAAACCACTTCGATCCAACTTGTAACGACCCAGTATTACGAACCATTTGCATCCGCACATGTCATACTTGAATTGTTCAAAACAATGGATTGTTAATTATATTTGGCAAAACTCAACATATACAGTAAATAAAATCAATCAAAGAATCACAGACACAGAGTAATATAACAATAAGCAATGGAATAAATAAATAGTAGTTCATGAAGCTACTATAAAACATCAGAGTTTGAAACAAAATACAACAGAATCTCAAATACAAATGAATCTCTAATACATAAGCAACTGACGAGTCTGAACATAAATGACTGGAATAAACTAAAGTAACTGAAAGCTGGATAGATAGATCTTCAAACAAAGCTCTAATCTCCAAAGCTGAGTCTCAAATGATGTGACACTCAGTCTGACCCAAGCATAAAACAAAACGCAAACACTCGAGTTAGGATTAACATTCTTATATCTGTAAATTCAACTCAAGTGAAATGTCAAATGAAATACAAGTAACTTAAAGGATGTTTGGGATTTCCATCCTTTAAGGATCCATGGAACTATCTACTATGTAGTAATATATGCTATTATAATATGTCTATAGTAAAGTAAAAGTATTAAAATAGCATTAAGGCATTACCCATATCCCCTTTAACACATTTTATATATTCCCGTAGTCTATACAATGCCGTATGCTCCACCAAACCGGTGGTTTACACAGAGGACACCACATAGGTACGGTACAAAACAAACTCGTAGAAGGCGCGATAGGGCATGTGACAAGGCACGCGAGGCAATGCCAGGGTAGGTATACCGTTTGCTGATCTGGACTGGTGGTAATGCATAGCAGCTACTACCGCCCACCTCGTGACACACTCCCAAATCAAAGGTGCACCCAATCAAATCACAAAAGCAATAGAATGGTATCGAAGAAATGTGTCTGATAGAAGGAATGACCTCACTTGGCCCGGCATGGCTCCTGTTTTAGCCACATCAAGTTGACTCACGGGAGTCAGGGTTACGTAAATACCATATAGAATCGTCGCCAAACCATCCTACTTCGTTCTGGAATCTCCACCACGTACATAGTTGTTAAAGTGGTTTTCGGTATTGGCAGAGAGTATGACAATATCCGATCCCGGTCTCTTTAACAACCAAACGCTTATTTCACACCGTGGTCATTTCATTTCAATTAGTTCATACTTCATGTCAAAATATCATATTCATTTCAAAACTATGTCAATTTGATATCATTATTCACTTTATATAATATTCATTTCCAAAATCATAACACTTTCAAATTTATAACACTTTCGAGATCATAACACTTTCGAAATCATAACACTTTTGAAACTATAACGGTTCCCACTTAAACAGTTTAGATATTGAAAATAGTATATATATTAAAATAGTTATAAATTAAAATAGTTCATAGATTAAAATAATATATATATATATATATATATTAACAATACTTTATATAATAAATTTAGTTTCCTCCAATTTCACAAATCGATTCAAATAACCTTAAATTCCAAAATTCAATTTAATCAATCCCGGTTCAACAATTTCAATTAAAAGGTTAAAGATTCAATTTAAATTCTCAACAAACCATTTTAATTTTTTTAATCGATTTCAAATCCAGGTTTGAACATCATTTCAATTCCAATAAGATTCCAGGTATAAATATTCAAACAATTTCAATATAAATTTCATTTATATTTCAACATTTAATTTTAATTTTATTCAAATTGGAAAAGTATTCGCTAAATCATTTTAATAACAATTAAATAAAATCTCAATTTATAATTTAAATCAATATTAAATATTCAGTCTCAATTTTATTTAAAGTTGAGAATATTCATTTAATCACTTTTTATCAAATCAAGTTATAAATCATATCTTTCAAAACCTCAAAAATCAATAAGTTCAAATCAATTCTTATCTAAACTCAATTTTTACCAATTTAAGTTCCAAGTCAACATTAATTTATCTTCCCAACCTCTATTATTAAAGTTATTAAAAATCTATTTTTAAAATACTAAAAAAAACTTTAAATAAACACTTAAACATATTATAAACCAATTAAATTAAATTTTATTAAATTAAATCTCATCATTAAATGTATTTTGTATTAAATCTTATTTTATATATTTTTGAAATAATAAACTTATAGGAAAAATCTTAAAAATCTATATTTCCAAAACTAACTTATAAATTAAAAATTTCCAAACATATAATTTAAAAATCTAATTTTTACAAAATAAAATATCTTTGTATTATATGTAGAAATCAATATTCTATAAAATCCTTCCTTCCAAAACTTTGGAAAAATCATTTCAAAATATAAACCAACAGTACTGTCCGCATAAAATTTTCTATCATATGGTCAAGTGATACAGATATTTATCATTTCAATCGGAAATTTAAATATTTACGGGTATATATCATTTCAATCCGCAATCCCAATCCAAAATCAATGAAAATCGCTTGGGTTAATCATTCAACCCATAACGATTTTCTCCTAATCTATAATATCGTTCAGGTATGTATCATTTCAACCCATAAGGAATTCTAAACTAACAGGGAACTTGCATAGTGAGAACAAATATGATAATAATATAATATATAAACAACATGCATATATCATCAGTAACAAATAAAATATACACAACAGGATATGGTGTCATATACCACAGGTGAACAATTGCAGATAATGGCATATCATATTTAAAAATTAAATAAATAGCAATTTAAATTTAACAGCATATTTCAATTGTCGTTTCAAGTGAAATCAAATTTACTAACTATAAGAATGTTAATCGTGAGTGATTGCTCACCTTTCAAGGCTAGAGAAGATAGATGACACGACAAGCTACGATTTGAATCACAATTTAGACAATCGACCAATCCAAAAACAAGTCTTAAAGCGAACTAAGCTGAACACGGATTTTGACGGACAAAGCTAATAAATAGGAATTTGAAAATTGAGGAAACAAAATATAAAATCTTAAAGTTCAAAAATTTGCAAATATAAGATTTTTTTCTTTTTTTTCTTCTAAAATCAATATCCAATTTGTAACACATATCAAAATAAACCCTTTATATATATTTTTTAAAACCAAACTCATATACACTTATATATATAAACTAATATATAAGTTACATACATTAAAACAAATATTTATAAAAAAATCAATATAAATTCCAACATATACGTGCTGTAACCAACGAAAAATGTAAATATATATGTACGATCCAACATATACTTGTATAGCTTACATATTATAACCACAGACATATCACGTACAAATCTTATATACATATATATAAATCTTATATAAACCTTTACATATATAAGCAGACATGTTATATATAACTAATGTATATACAACATTATACATCTGTGTTAAAATCAAAGTATATATACACAGCTTATATATTAAATATATATATATATATATATATATATATATATATATATATAATTTCTTTACTATATATAAACAGCAACAAATTGGACAAGATAAAATTTCACTTTATATAAACTATTATAATTTTATACATTATAAACAACAGATCTATATACAACTAGTATAAACTTACGCAACTTAAACAACTTTATATATATTGTATTTATATCTATACAGTAAAAAGAAAAATCAATATTTTATAAACACACATTTACCTTTTCCTAACTTTAAATATACGAATAGAATCTACTGGCCAAACTTGTAGTATATTATATATATATATATAATAATTTTCTTCCATAAGTAAAAGAAGCTACAGACTATAGATATACACTCAGACCAAAATAAAGCAAAATGAGTTGATAAAATTAATAAATATGACATACAGAGTATTATATATACACATACAGTTTTATATATAGACTTATATATATACAAACAATATGTTATATATAATTTATATAGATTTACATATAAACACACAGGCTGAAACTTATAATATGATATAATGTAATATAATATAATATAATATTGTATATATAATATACATGTAATACTGCAAAAAGGAGGAGGCTGGAGTGGTGCTAAAGGTGGTGAGGTTGTTTGTTCGGTGAAGGTGGGTAGGGATTTTTGGTTATGGCTGCAATGTGGCGGGGACTGAGATGGAACGGCGTTTGTGGGGAAGTGCTGTGACAAGTGTGGTGATCAGCAAAAGGTCAGGGGAGTTCAACTTTGAAGGGGGTGGTGAGGCAAGATCTTTGGGATGCGGTAGGGGTCGATGATGGGGTAGGCTAAGGTGGACAGGCTGCTAACGTGGCCGGGAGCGAGTGGTGGGTCGGGGAAAATTCTCGGGTTTGCTGCCCGCTTGGTGGAGGAATAAGGGTGGATCTAAGTGCTTAGGTAGAGATGTGGTCATGTGGAGGGAAGAGAAGTGGCGGACGAAGTGATTTGTGGCCGGAGCAGTAGGAAGAGGAGGAGGGTTAGGTGGAAGGGCAGTGATGCATGGAGTTTGGTGAAATGTCAATTGGCGAGTTGATGGAGTATAGGATGGATGCGTTTGGGCAGAGCGAGGCCAAAGTGGCACTGCTCGGTGGTGATAATGGGTGAGCTCGGTGGGTTTTCTTGCGGAGGGAGGTCAAAGTGACGATCTGGTGAAATGAACAAGGAGGAAGCAGCTTCTAAATAATAAAGCAATAGAAAAGAAAAAATAATAATAAACTTATATATAATAATTTTCTATATAAACGTTTTTTCTCGTTGATCCAGAGAATGCAAATGAAAGGATGGAATAGTAAAAGCCTGTTAATGAATTCAAAGAATAATTTTTGGCTAGTGGCTGTTGGGTTAATAAACGGTGGAAATTGAATGGACACAACAACCCAAAAGGCACGAAAAGGATACCGATACGGTTAACCAATTTGCGGTTCCATCGCGTATCAAACTTCGAAACACATAAATGAATATACTACGGAGATCATCACAACGAGACGAACAAAATGGTATACAAATATCAACGATACGATCAAGTTATAAAAACTCGATTTTTCGCTACCGAAAATGCTGCTAAAATGCCGAAGATAAGATAACCGGGGCTAGAGAAGTCCAAATTTGACGAAATGAAATATGACGTTTCACTCAAAAAATGATAAATATTTTATTTATATAAACATATTTAGATTTCAAAAATATTTTATTTCCATCAAATTAACTAATAAAATTACCCAACAAAACAAACTTCCATATTATCAGATGAAAATGTGACATTTGCTACGTTTAAATAGACGCATACCAAATATCAAAAAAAAAATTCAAATTCAATGATTTAAAATTTCACAAATGTACAGTTAATTATGTTATAAAAACCGTTAAAATTTATGGGTCGTTCCACTCTCCCCCACTCAAAACTTTTCGTCCCCGAAAAGGAACGAGATAGGAGAATAGAAACAACCAGAAAAGAAAATAGATTTAAAATACAAAATACAACAATTAATTCAAAACCGTATAAGTTTCATTAGTTTTTAATTTGATTTATATTCAATTAATTTGGTTTCAATCCATCTTATTTAATCAATAATGTTCATTTATATTCATATCTTGTTGATTTTCAATTCAAGCTATTTTCATTCAGTTTAATTTGTTTCAATTTATTAATATTTGCTACAAAAATTTCTTTCAAACAAAATTTTGTTGGATTTAACTTATTTATTTAATCCTTTCATCTTTAGTTAAGTTGATTTCACATGAAATTCAATTTCACTATTCTTAAGTTCATATTTATTTACTTAAATAGTATTTTTCTTTTATTATTCAATTTATTTCACTCACATTACTTATAACATCAATTAAATGTATAAAAAGTCATTATAACAATCAGATTTTTATTTATAATTTCCTTTAACAAAATTTCATTTTTAAACATCTTATTACTTATATTTATATTGTACATTATTCGATTACATATTCTTATTACATTCTAACATTTCCCATGTAAGTTTTATTAATGTTTCCAAATGAAATTGAGTACTTATAAAAATTTACCTTTTATTTACAACATTTTGATTAAGAAAATTTAGTTTGAACATTTTATTACTTAAGTTTCACTTGTATAACCTTTAATTACATATTTACATAACATTTTAACTTTTTGGATAATTCAAGTAAGTTATATATATAAAAATGAAATTGAATATTGTACAAATTATTTTATTATAGTTTAACTATTACAAGTTATCTCAATTCAATTTCTCATTTTTAGACACTCCAATTATTCAAAATTTTGCTTTATTAAAATAATTGAAAACCATCACTTACATAGAAATTAAGAGTTAAATTTTTTTCCGGTTTTACTTTAAACAATTTTTGAAATAAATATATGTACATATATACATACACACACACACAGATATATATATATATATATATATATATATATATATCAAGTCATACTTAAGAAATTCAAATCAAATCCATTTTACAAAACAAAATTGTAGCAAAGCTACTAAGTGGTCTCTCAACTTTAAGACTCGAAAATGAATGTCAATGATGCTGCAGTCATCACCGAAATTATTTCCCAGCGATAAACGAGGAGAGTACAGACTTACTTCTTTTAAAAATTCTGGAAAACAAATTTTCATTCGAAAAGACTTTCAAATAATATATTTTTAAAACTTTGAAAACCAAAATTTTGAAAAGTACCGAAAATTTAATTCTCAAATCTTTAATTTAAATTCATTTCATTTCCAATCAGATTTATGAACCATGTTTTAAAATTTCATTTGTTTATATCATGTTGTAATAGTCAATGGTTTACAAAATAATAATTGATAATCAAATATTATCATTTCTAATAACCAATTCCTTTAACTATTTAATTTTAGAAAATTATACTTATATATGTAAAATATAATCATTCATAAATTTATTCTATTTAAAAATTTCGAAAACAATATTATGTCAGTTTGCTCTGTTCGAGTATTTTGAAATTCCTATCGATAGTGTTGGCCAAAAGAATCGATCGAAACCCAAAATTTAAACTTAACAACTCAAACAACACAATATAAAACAATTTTGTATCAATTATAACTACACTCCCTCACATGATGATCCAAGAATGGATCCTAGCACGAGGATAGAGACTCAAATTCAGAGAGACCCTAATCAAAGATAATTCTATTAAGAAGATAGGCTCGAAAGGAAGATAAGGAAATTAAATTACAAAAGAGGAAGAGACATTTTTTTATCGCGGCGACCTTAACCGGGTCAACCGAGATTCCAAGAATAGGATCGATGCGGAATTCAATTCTCGCTTAAATGGGAGAGATGTGACTTCACCAAAACATCAGGATATTCCCTGATTATCAGGGTGTAGTCAAGATCACCAAGCTGAGTATCAAACGAAAAGTAGAACTGCCTACACAACCAAAGGCGTTCGACATTCAATAAGAAGAGAATTACCCGGGTTGTCCACTAAGAGATGATTCGGGCTTTGCAAGAAATAGCAGCATCGAAACCGAGGATATAGAAGTCTCCGGTGAGTCGACGCATGTTGTAAAAGAGTTTCACCCCTTACAAATTATACTAGGATTGGAAGAACCTGCCGATGGGATTAGTCACAAATACGGATAAGATCGTCAATTGAGGTGACAAGATGAGATCAATTTATTACAAAGTTCAACAGAAGTAGAGCTATGGGAATGCTCCTGTATCTAGAAGAACATGAACAGGAAAGGACAATAATGGATTTCAGAACAAGGTAGGGTTCCAAAGTTCGAAAGAAATCCAAATCAAAGAGGGAGGAATTCAAGCTCGAACGAAGGTAATTCTGTAATTAAATTTACTTTATATGCTAATTTTTGCCTAAACCAAGACTTTGATACCCACTGTAACGACCCGGTATTTCGAACCATTTGCATTCGCACATGTCGAACTTGAATTGTTCAAAATAATAGATTGTTAATTTATATTTGGCAAAACTCAGCATATACAGTAAATAAAATCAATCACAGACACAGAGTAATATAACAATAAGCAGCAGAATAAATAAATAGTAGTTCATGAAGCTACTTTAAAACATCAAAGTCTGAAATAAAATACAATAGAATCTCAAAAACAAATGAATCTCTAATACATAAGCAACTAACGAGTCTGAACATAAATGACTGGAATAAACTGAAGTAACTGAAAGCTGGATAGATAGATCTTCAAACAAAGCACCAATCTCCAAAGGTGAGTCTCAAATGATGGGACACTCAGTCTGACCCGAGCATAAAGCAAAATACAAAACACTCGAGTCAGGATTAACATTCTTATATTTGTAAATTCAACTCAAGTGAAATGTCAACTGAAATACAAGTAACTTAAAGGATGTTTGGGATTTCCATCTTTTAAGGATCCGTGGAACTATCTACTATGTAGTAATATACGTCATTATAATATGTCTATAGTAAAGTAAAAGTATTAAAATAGCGTTAAGGTGTTACACATATCCCCCTTAACACATTTTATATATTCCCGTAGTCTATACAATGCCGTACGCTCCACCAAACCGGTGGTTTACACTGAGGACACCACATAGGTACGGTACAAAACAAACTCGTAGAAGGCGCGATAGGGCATGTGACAAGACACGCGAGGCAATGCCAGGGTAGATATACCGTTTGCGAATCCGGACTGGTGGTAACGCATAGTAGCTACTACCGCCCACCTCATAAAACACTCCCAAATCAAAGGTGCACCCAATCAAATCACAAAAGCAATAGAATGGTATCGAAGAAATGTGTCCGATAGGAGGAATGACCTCACTTGGCCCGGCATGTCTCCTATTTTAGCCACATCAAGCTGACTCACGGGAGTCGGTGCTACGTAAATACCATATAAAATCTTCGCCAAACTGTCCTACTTCATTCTGGAATCTCCATCATGTACACAGTTGTTAAAGTGGTTTTCGGTATTGGCAGAGAGTATGACAATATCCAATCCCGGTCTCTTTAACAACCAAACGCTCATTTCACACCGTGGTCATTTCATTTCAATTAGTTCATAATTCATGCCAAAATATCATATTCATTTCAAAACCATGTCAATTTGATATCATTATTCACTTTATATAATATTCATTTACAAAATCATAACACTTTCAAATTTATAACACTTTCGAAATCATAACACTTTCGAGATCATAACACTTTGGAAATCATAACACTTTTGAAATTATAACAATTCTGACTTAAACATTTTAGATATTGAAAGTAGTATATATATATTAAAACAGTTATAAATTAAAATAGTTCATAGATTAAAATAATATATATAAACAATACTTTATATAATAAATTTAGTTTCCTCCAATTTCACAAATTGATTCAAATCAACTTAAATTCTAAAATTCAATTTAATCAGTCCCAGTTCAACAATTTCAATTAAAATGTTAAAGATTCAATTCAAATTCTCAACAAACCATTTTAACTTTTTTAATCGATTTCAAATCTTGGTTTGAACTATCATTTCAATTCCAATAAGATTCCAGGTTTAAATATTCAAACAATTTAAATATAAATTTCATTTATATTTCAACATTTAACTTTAATTTTATTAAAATTGGAAAAGTATTCGCTTAATCATTTTAATAACAATTAAATAAAATCTCAATTTATAAATTTAAATCAATATTAAATATTCAGTCTCAATTTTATTTAAAGTTGAGAATATTCATTTAATCACTTTTTATCAAATCAAGTTATAAATCATATCTTTCAAAACCTTGAAAATCAATAAATTCAAATCAATTCTTATTTAAATTCAATTTTTAACCAATTTAAATTCCAAGTCAACATTAATTTATCTTCCCAACCTCTATTATTAAAGTTATTAAAAATTTACTAATATAACTTTAAATAAACACTTAAACATATTATAAACCAATTAAATTAAATTTTATTAAATTAAATCTCATCATATAATGTATTTTGTATTAAATCTAATTATATATATTTTTAAAATTATAAACTTATAAGAAAAATCTTAAAAATCTTTATTTCCAAAACTAACTTATAAATTAAAAATTCCCAAACATATAATTTAAAAATCTAATTTTTACAAAATAAAATATCTTTGCATTATATGTAGAAATCAATATTCTATAAAATCCTTCCTTCCAAAACTTTGGAAAAAATCATTTCAAAATATAGACCAATGGTGTCCGTATATAATTTTTTATCCTATGGTCAAGTGGTACGGATATTTATCATTTCCATCCGCAATTTAAATATCTACGGGTATATATCATTTCAACTCGCAATCCCAATCCAAAATCAATAAAAATCACTTGGGTTTATCATTTCAACCCATAACGATTTTCTCCTTATCTATAATATCGTTCGGGTATGTATCATTTCAACCCATAGGGAATTCTAAACTAACAGGGAACTTGCATAGTGAGAACGAATATGATAATAATATAATATATCAACAACATGCATATATCATCAGTAACAAATAAAATATACACAACAGGATATGGTGTCATATATCATAGGTGAACAATTGCAGATAATGGCATATCATATTTAAAAATTAAATAAATAGCAATTTAAATTTAACAGCATATTTCAATTGTCGTTTCAAGTGAAATCAAATTTACTAACTATAAGACTGTTAATCGTGAGTGATTGCTCACCTTTCGAGGTTAGAGAAGATAGATAACACGACAAACTACGATTTGAATCACGATCTAGACAATCGACCAATCCAACAACAAGTCTTAAAGCAAAGTAAGCTGAACACAGATTTTGATGGACAAAGGTGATAAATAGGAATTCGAAAATTGAGGAAAAAATAATATATAACCTTAAAGTTCAAAAATTTGTTAATATAAGATTTTTTTTCTTCCAAAATCAATATCCTATTTGTAACACATATCAAAATAAACCCTTTATATATTTTTTTTAAACCAAACTCATATATACTTATATATAAACTAATATATAAGTTACATACATTAAAATAAATATTTATAAAAAAATCAATATAAAGTCCAACATATACGTGCTGTAACCAATGAAAAATGTAAATATATATGTACGGTCCAACATATACTTGTATAGCTTACATATTATAACAACATACAAATCACATACAAATCTTATATACCTATATATAAATCTTATATAAACCTTTACATATATAAGCAGACAGGTTATATATAACTAATGTATATACAACGTTATACATCTATGATAAAATCAAAGTATATATACACAGCTTATATATTAAATATATATATATAATTTTTCTTTACTATATATAAATAGCAGCAAATTGGACAAGACAAAATTTCACTTTATATAAACTATTATAATTTTATACATTATAAACAACAGATTTATATACAACTAGTATAAACTTACGCAACTTAAACAACTTTATATATATTGTGTATATATATATAGTAAAAAGAAAAATCAATATTTGATAAACACACATTTACCTTTTCCTTACTTTAAATATACGAATAGAATCTACTGGCTAAACTTGTAGTATAATATATATATAACAATTTTCTTCCATAAGTAAAAGAAGCTACAGACTATAGATATATACTCAGACCAAAATAAAGCAAAATGAGTTGATAAAATTAATAAATATAACATACAGAGTATTATATACATATACAGTTTTATATATAGACTTATATATATACAAACAATAGGTTATATATAACTTATATAGATTTACATATAAACACACAAGAAATTTTTAATATGATATAATGTAATAAAATAAAATAAAATATAATATAATATTGTATATATAATATACATGTAATACTGCAAAAAGAAGGAGGCTGGAGTGGTGCTAAAGGTGGTGAGGTTGTTTGTTCGGTGAAGGTGGGTAGGGTTTTTTGGTTATGGCTGCAATGTGGCGGGGACTGAGATGGAACGGCGTTTGTGGGGAAGTGCTGTGACAAGTGTGGTGATCAGCAAAAGGTCAGGGGAGTTCAGCTTTGAAGGGGGTGGTGAGGCAAGGTCTTTGGGACACGCCAGGGGTCGATGATGGGTTTGGCTAAGGCGGACAGGTTGCTAACGTGGCGGGGAGCGAGTGGTGGGTCGAGGAAAATTCTTGGGTCTGTTGCCCGCTTGGTGGAGGAATAAGGGCGGATCTGAGCGCTTAGGTGGAGATGTGGTCATTTGGAGAGAAGAGAAGTGGTGGACGAAGTGATTTGTGGCCGGAGCAGTAGGAAGAGGAAGAGGGTTAGGTGGAAGGCAGTGACACATGGAGTTTGGTGAAATGTCAGGAGGCGAGTTGATGGAGTATAGGGATGGCTGCGTTTGGGCGGAGCGAGGCCAAGGAGGCGCTGCTCGGTGGTGATGATGGGTGAGCTCGGTGGGTTTTTTGGTGGAGGGAGGTCGAAGTGACGATCTGCTGAAAGGAACAAGGAGGAAGCAGCTTCTAAATCATAAAGCAATAGAAAAGAAAAAAATAATAATAAACTTATATATAATAATTTTCTATCTTCACGTTTTTCCCATTGATCCCGAGAATGCAAACGAAAGGACAGAATAGTAAAAGCCTATCAATGAATTCAGAGAATAATTTCTGGCTAGTGGCTGTTGGGTTAATAAACGGTGGAAATTGAATGGACACAACAACCCAAAAGGCACGAAACGGATATCGATACGGTTAACCATTTCGCGGTTCCACCGCATATCGAACTCCGAAACATATAAATGAATATACTACGGAGATCATCATAACGAGACGAACATAATGGTATACAGATATCAGCGATACGATCAAGTTATAAAAGCTCGATTTTTCGCTACCGAAAATGCTGCTGAAATGCTGAAGATAAGATAACCAGGGCTGGAGAAGTCCAAATTTGATGAAACGAAATATGACGTCTCACTCAGAAAATGATAAATATTTTATTTATATAAACATATTCATATTTCAAAAATATTTTATTTCCATCTAATTAACTGATTTAAATTTAAATAAAATTACCCAACAGAATAAACTTCCATATTATCAGATGGAAATCTGACATTTGCTACGTATAAATAGGCGCATACCAAATATCAAATTTTTATTTTCAAATTCAAATATTTAAAATTTCACAAAAATACAGTTAATTACGTTACAAAAACCGTTAAAATTTATGGGTCGTTACACAACTCAAGTTTCGTGTTGAAGATGTCTTGAAGAGTATGGAATCAAAGATAGAGCTTGAAGTGCAAGGGCTACTTGCTACTAATCCTGAGAGTGATTCTAAAATGGAAGTATTAGAAGTATTGCCTTTGGTTTCATTCAGTTCCAGAATGAACTTGTATGGATGAATGTTGGCATTGCATTGTTGCTTAGAGGGCAGTGTTAGCATTCCAAGTGGGAAGTGCTAAAGAAAGGTAAAGCGTAACCTCAAGCCTCATCAACCGGTAAATGGATAAAGCAACAACGTGCCGCAGGGCTAAGTCGGTCGCTCCCATTAGGGTATGATCATCCTTTATCTGGAGTAGATATCTATGTATACTTCGGGGCCCATTATGGTTGTTTGATCACAACTAAGAGGTGATCATATTCGGCACTATCCAGTTAGGGGTAGGGTCGGCCCTGAGTAGCAGAGATGCAAATTAAGGTAGCCTCCCGTACATTTTATCTAGGGGTGTACGGATTTGGTGTGTAGACCCTTACCCTTTCATAGTTGGAATCCATTTTCCAATACAAGCCTTCAGATTTAGTTGTATACTATTATGCTGGAATTTAATTAAAGTAACAATTTCGGCTATGATTAATATGTATTTGTATTCTAGACACTATTATAATATCACAAGATGTTTTATAGAAAATGTTTTGGTTATCGTAAGGCAAAAACCTCTCCGTGTTTATGTGTGGCGTGGGCTTACGATATACCTTTGATTTTAAAAGGTTTTACAAGTTATAATAATAAAGTTCCTTGTGATTTGAGTTCTCATGCTAGTTTTACCAAACTTATCCGGGCATTTTTTTTCTTTTAATGCTTGGGTCAGAACTAAGCATATTTCCAGATTAGCTTCGGATGTTTTGGAGCTCAGGAAACGAGCAGGAGGCCCAAGACGTATCTCTCGTATATTTCTTTTTATTTCTACTGCATTGTTGTTGTGTTTTATCAAAATTTGTAAGGACAGACTGTTATAACTATCCAAGCTGATGATGGGTTGGTGTTGTACTCTTATTTATTTATGTATATTAAAGTTCATATTTTTCTTATGTAAAATCAGTTATATTATAGATTTTTCTATGCGTTGTGAGATTTTGTTCTTCTTTTCTCTTTCTTTTCCCCAACTATTTGTCTTTCCGGCACTTGGATGCTCGGCACATGAATACCGTGGTTGTATTAGTGTCGACATCTGAGGATCGATACTTTGGGCTGTTACAATTGTTTTCTTATAATGCTCGAGTCAGCCTTATTAAGACGACCCGCCTTTCTAACCACCGAAAGACGCATCATCATTAAGAAAGAAATAGATAGAAATAGAAAGAAAGAAGAAAGAACAACACAATTCAGAATCTCACAGCGGAAACGAAACAAAATATAATACATCACATAACTATTACATAGTCTTACATATATCAGAGTTACACAACATCATTCATACAAGACAGTCATATATACATATCTGCCATTTCATACATCCCAAAATACAACATACATCACTAACACAGCGGAACTAGATAGATAGATATATATATATATGTCTGGACTTCTGCTCCAAGCTCCTCCAGAAGTCAACAATCCAAAACCTGATCACTTGGCTACCCATAAAAATTTGAGTACCCAAGGGTTTACGAAAAATAGAAATAAACTCCGGGTCAGACATGGGTCTGGTATGAGTAAACGGGTTAATGTTGCTTAACTTTGAAAAACATTTGAAAACAAAGGTATCACGTAAGACTTCCCACACATAAACACGGGTAAGTTTTTACCTTACGCTAACCAAAACATTTTATAGGAAATCCGGTGATATTATAATAGTGTCTAGGGTTTTCAAGTAAACTAGAAAATAGCTGAAATGCTTACATCTCACATTCCAACATAGTTGGGCACAATCAAATCGTACGGCGCTTATTGGAGATTGAATTCCATACAATGGCAGGGCTACTAGGGTACCGCCCGTCACAGTACCTGGCCTAGATCAGAGTACCGAGGATCACGCCCGACCCCCTGTAACACAAGGCCGGAACCATCCCTTACTGGACAGTCCCGAATAAGATAACCCCGCAGTTGTGGCCAACAACTGCCCACTAAGCCGAAATAAAAAGGGACATCTAGACAGGGGTATATCTCGTCCTACTTGGGTGCTACCCACTTAACCTTGCTGCACCTCCCCTATTTTACCATTCCCGGTTGATGAGGCTTGAGGTTATGATTACCTTTAGAGAACATATCTCTTAGAATGCTCATCGTCCACTTGACGATATGCTGAAAGCATTCAATCCATACAAGTTCGTTCCGGGTTCGAACGAAACCGAAGGCATTATCTCGTTACACTCATTTTGGAATCACCCTCAGAGTTAACGACAATTACCCTTGCAATCTAAAACACCATCTCGATCTTCACTTTGAGATGTCACGACCTATTGTTTAATTTGGATCGATGTGGTTTTTGGAAAATCAAAACTGATTACCCGATCCCGGTCTCATCGAAATCCAAACGTGTTTTAAAGGCCAAGTTGTTTTAAAGTTAAAACAATTTAATTCAATTAAATGTTGAATTCACACAGCATTTAACACAGATAAATATTACACATTTATCACAGATATATCTAATATCTCATCACAGAATATCACAGATTATCATCCAATAGATATCAATCAATTTAGACATTCTACTCAAAACAATCATCCATAAGCAAGCATATCTTTAATCCATATTATAATTAATTTAATTAATTCAAATTAAATTAATTACTTAAGAATTAATCACTTAATCTTGCTTAATCAATCATTAATTAATTAATTAATTATAAACTATTTAATCAATTAATCACTTCTTAATTTCCTTTAAAATCAAATAATTAAATCTTAATTACTTAATTAATTATCCCTTAATTATTAACTTATAACCTTAATTATTAATTAATAAAACTTAATTACATATTAATTAATTCTTAATTACTAATTAATCAATTCTTAGTTACTAATTAATTATCTCTAATTTCTTAATTAATTAGTCACTAATTACAACTTAATTACTTAATTAATTAATCACTAATTATTAATTAATTATCTCTAATTATCTAATTAATAATTCTTAATTACAAATTAATTAACCTCCAATTAATTAACTTATAACCCTTAATTATTAATTTATTTATCCTTAACCATTAATTAATTAGATTAATTATTTACTCTTTAATTATCTTATTAATTGGTTAAATCTTAAATCATTAAAACTTCTTAAATCACATGTTTAAAGAATACATTTACAAATGAATTTTATATAAGAAAAGTCCTAAACTAAATTTATTTAAATTCCAAAACTTTGTTTTAAAAACTTTTAAAACTGGATTTGGAACCTACTTCGGGTCCAACCCGTTCCTCACCCGAGTTCAACCCCGAGTAAAACTCACTTTCTTCCCTTACCTTACTTTAAATTTTATAAACTTAGCTTTTTGTTTAAGTTAAGAATCTGGAAAGTTAACACTCATGTCCCCGAAGACAAACTCGAGAAAAACTGCTGAACCCCCGGGTTTTCTCTCGAGCCACTTCCCCTACCCAAACTACTGACAACATAACGATGCCGTGCACATGCACCATCGCTCCGACCACCTACGATCCAAGCTCCGACCTTCCACACATTGGCGACGACCCTCCCTAGTCTTACGACCACCCAGAAATCAGAGTCGACGTCGAACTCGGAAACGAACCATCTGATCCAAACTGGCCCAAAAACGATCATCATGTAATCGCCTCATTCATCCACCTCTGACCATCATAGGTCACGTGATCGTACCCGAAGCTTCGTCAAGACCTTATACTACTATCCCCACCGGACCGATCAACTTCGGTCAACTGAGGATGACACAGCAATAGGAATTCCGACCAATATAAAAACACTAGCTTAAACCCTATATCGATCTCGACAGCCCGCCACGACGAATTATAAAATCATCAAGCATTTTTCTAATGATCTACAATCCTCCACCAAGCTACAACCTCGTTCCTGAGACCCAAAAGTATTCTGATCATCAGAATTAGCTAGAAACCCAAAATCTATTCAACCCTCGAATTCCCACCATTTACTTACTTAAAAATCGTGAATTTTCTTTTAAAAATCCTAGTTTCGAAAGACGATTCAGAATGTATACATGAATCAGCAAATCATGATGTTTGATTTTTACATGTTTTAAGGCTTCCACTGTCTTTTTCCATTTTCCAGATAAATTCAAACCTATTTTACTTAAAAATATTTTTAAATCTTAGATCTTGTTAAACTAAATACTATTTGTTTAACCATTAACAGGAATCAGAGATTTGGAGAAAAGATTTTTGAATTTATACTTTGGTTTAAAACATTGTGAACTAAAGCAGAGCATACAGACATGCACACTTATATCATATTCATATATACAGAAATATCACTATATATATTTACAAGTAAGCATCATTCAACTCAGAATTTCACAAGCAACTGAACTTAACTTACTTAAGCTTTAATGAAAAATGTTTACTCACCTGAAAATAATGTTTGAACAGAGAACACTTTCTGGTTTTGAAAAGCTATAAGCCTGATTTCCTCAATCTTCTAGCTTGCTTAGTTGAGTGGTTAATTTGAGTTGTTGATTAACTTCAGTTGTTGTTGTTGAAATAAAACTTCAGTTGAAATGTATTTGTGTCTGTTTATTTTTCTCTGGTAAGCTAAGTCTTTGAAAACGAAATGAGATAAGATATATGTAGAAAAATTATACAGGGTTGTATTTTGCTGGTACAAATATGGTCAGAGATTTTTCTCTTGTTTGTGGAGGCTGAAATGATAGCAATTAATGAAGTTGTCCTGTTTTTTTTTACATTTTCATGCTTATCCACCTTTTATACGGTATGTACATATGATTTCTTGCCTTACAAACATGTACTCCTAAAGATTATATATCTCTAGAATTTATCTTAAGTGTTTAGTTGTGTTTTATATAACCATGTCTTTTACCTTTCATATTTATTTAACATCAATACTTATTTTTATTTCTTTTTCTAACATAAAATATCAACTCTTAATTCATATCCATATAATTTATACTTATGTATATATATTTATACTTATGTTTATAACCATATATTTGTTTTATACTTATATTTAATATTGATAAGATTTATTTTATTTTAAACATTATTACCTAGATTACACCATAAATATATTTTTAAATCAAATGTGAATAAGTAAAGCCTACTCAATTTAAATGTGAATAAGATGGGTTTTACTTTTAAATATTTTAAAATTCTTTAATTTAAATTTCAAATCATAATTTCCTTCCAAAAATACACACATATATATATATATATATGTATATATTCGTTTTTAAACTGGTAAGTTTATATTTCAATTTATCAGATTAAATTCTTATTAAAATATTATTGCCAAAATCCCGAGTCATCACATTCCTCCCCCCTTAAAAGAATTTCGTCCCCGAAATTTAAAGAAAAAGATAATTCAAAAGCTTTTATATCAACAAGTCAAACACACATATCATCCATACATTAACAGCTAACCAAACAATTCATACAAACAAACATCACTAGTTATCCGGACACAAATCCGAATAAGCTTTCCTAAAGCTATCCAGATTTTCCCAAGTACAGTCTCTGGGATCCTCGCTCCATTGCACTTTTACAAGCTTCACTACTTTGCTCCTGAGTTGCTTCTCGTCTTGATCTACAATTTGGACTGGATTTCTAACTACAGTCAAATTTGGCTCGACCTCCAGATCTTCCTGAACTGCTGGTTCCACAATCAGTGATGGATCATGGACTAACTTCTTGAGATGGGATACATGGAATACATTATGAATTCCAAACATCCGTTCTGGCAGTTCAATTCTGTAAGCCACAGCCCCAATTCTTCCCAGCACTCAGAATGGACCAATATACCTCGGGGCAAGTTTTCCCGTCTTTCCAAATCTTACTGCTCCTTTAATCGGGGAAACTTTGACAAAAACTAAATCTCCGATTTCAAACTCCAATGGTCTTCTCCTTTTATCTTTATATTTCTTTTGACGGTCCTGAGCAGCTTTCATTCTCTTCTTAATAATCTCAACTTTTGTAGAAGCTTCTCGAATCAAATCTGGTCCAAGTACCAGACGATCTCTCGATTCGATCCAACAGGATGGGGATCTACAAGGTCTTCCATATACAAGCTTCGTAGGAGGAAATTTTTCAAAGGGAAATTGGTATAATTATTTATGATGTGGTTGTTTGTTAGGAAACGATAATATTCAATTATTATCATTTACTGTTTGATTAGTTATGCTCGGCCAGTTTATGAGCATTTACTATAGTTTGTTGATTTATAATAAATTTAAATTTTTACAATAAGAGTTGGGGTAGATAGTAATTTATGGGAACATTAAATACGAACACCTTGTAAATTAAGTTTCACGGTTTGACTATAAGGCGTTCGATGATAATGTTGGGTTAAAATTGAATTCTGATAAGAGTTATTTATTATAATCTAAACAAAGATGTACATTTGTGAAATGATTTAGATAAGAAACAACTTTATATAAACATGGTTTATAATCAAATAGGATTTAAAAAGAGAAATTGAGGATTTAAATCCCGGTATCTTTGAAAATGTTTTTCAAGATTTTGGAGAAAATAATAGTAGTATTATTTGAATGTAAGTATTTGAGAAATTGGTTTAAGAAATTGAGATCATGGTACTTAGTAACATTTATGAAGTATTTGGTACCGTTTGAAATAATTTTGGTTAACTCCGTAAGGAATGAATTGGATGTACTAAACTCATTCCCGTCGCTTGAAAATAATTTTGACGATGACTTAAACATCATCGGCCTTCATTTTCAGGTTTTTGAGTATAGGATACAAAGTTGTTTTGGTAAAATAGATTTTGATTTAAACCCAAAGTATGGTTTGATATACCAAAGATATATGTATATATATATATATATAAGTTTCAAGAGATTTTAAATGAAAACCAGTATTTAGTTCTAAATTTTCTTATTAGGTTATTTCATGAACACATGTAGCCTATGCATTAGGAAAGTATGGTATGTGCATCATGATATGATATGTTAGTTTGTAGTTTTCATTTGTTAAAATGAAATGGGATTTCCAGCGATTTTGGATAGTCGGGAACTTCCAAATTGTTATAGAAATTGTAGTTAAGTGTATTTGAAGACATAAAGTTGAGTTTATATAACACTTGAATTGAGAAGATAACAAGTTAAAACAAGTTTTAAATTTGTTAATCATACTTGTTACAAGTTTGATGTTTTGGTATATACTCTTAGTATGTAGTGGAGTATTATACGAGTATGAAATTAAGTTGTAAAATATTTATAAACTTGAAGTTAGGTTTTAATGAAATAATTCATAAATAATTTTAGTATTGAATGACATACTATTTGGATAAATGACAGCAACTAAAAAGGAATTGGTGTAGTGAAGAAACCAATAGGATAAATACGTAAGTCGTACATAGATCATTTTATTTGCATGAGTGTTCTTGATCCAGTATTCGAGTATATGTTTTTGAGGTGGTTTACACTGGTCCGAACAAGGATTTTTTACTAGATTCTTGGCGGCGAACACTTAATACAGATTCTTGATATGATCCCAAAGTTTTTTATCATAGTATATGGCTATGTAAGAAGAATGAAGATTTTTAATCAAGAAACCTGATCCGAGTCCGCACTAGAGAGGTCAAGTGATCTATACTAATTGGAAAGTGAAATTTATGTGATCGGGCAAGTGATTAGATCAGATATTGCATACGAATAATCTACGTGCATCGTATAGGATGTATGCATACTATGTTCTGTTGACTTATGGAGGGTTTAGGTGATGACTCTTTGATTTGTTATGAGGTAGCATGAATAATCGTCAAAGTAATAACCTAAGGCTGTTGAGCGTAAGGTACGTTTGTAGGTTGTTTATCATTCTTATGCGATGAGAGGGTTTTTGAACTTGAGAAAACCTTGAGCTTTGTTTGCTAATGATTGTGATGCTATTAAGTATCAATGGGTTATTGTCTCTTTGGTTGCTCGTGTTGGAATTTCGAGTGAAATATTCTAAGTGGGGAAAAATGCAACGACTCGGAATTTCGGATACTTCATATTTAAATATCTGAATTATATAAATATTTGAATCTTGAACTAAATGTTATTAAAGATGACTTAATAATATTTTTAACTCCCTTTTAAATCACAAGTAATGATGGTAAACTTGTTTTGGAAAAATGTTTATAAAAATATATTCTTTGGAAAAATATCGATAATGTGACCGAAAATCATTTTATGGATAAACAGCTTTTTTCTCAACAAAATTTGTTCAAATTTTTGTGCATGTCTAATTAACCATTAAGGAGATAATTAGAAACTAAAAATATTTTTACTTGTTAGGCTAACTAAAGTGTGATTAGTGAAGGGATTAGTGGAGAAGATATTTGTAAATAAATATCTAGATATTTTGGTGGAAGCACGTGAAAGGGAGGGTGCAAGGATGACATACCAAGGGGGTAAGAGATGTTAAGTGACCTCTTGTGAAGCTTATAAAAGGAGGGCACACCCTTAGGATTAAAATCACAAATTCACCAAAATAAATCTAAGCTTTTCTAAGGGTTTCTCTTCTTCTTCCTCTTTTATGTTCTAAAATGAAAGAGTTGCAAATCAACTCCAAATCACTTCAAACTTTGTTGCAAGGCTTAGTATAATATTAGAAAACTTTACACCATGCCAAAACTTGAAGAATCAAATCCAAATTCCCATAGGAAGCTTTGGCCATGAGCATTAGAGTGAGGGATGAAGGAAAACGAGCACGGTGAAGCAAGGAGAAGGAGAAAGGAGGTGGCCACAAGGTGGAGGTTTGGCTTGGGTTCTTGGATCTTGGTTGTTGTGTGGTTAAAGTGAGTCAACACCTCACTTTGAATGAAAATATAACACATATATGTTTGTGTTTTATTGTGTTTAAGTTGATCAAATTGTCGTTTACTTATGTTAAAACATTGGTTTGGATTCTTACCTTAAAAGTACGTGACATATGTGATCCATGTATGTAGACTTGCACAAACTTGGAATAGAATTGAATGGACCTGTATAACTTGTGAAAATACCTTGATGAAAGCACATAGGTTATAGATGGACTTCAGTTTAGATTGGACTCGGATTTGAAAGTGCACTTATAGCGATAATCGCTATAAAAGCAGTTTGGAATTGCCTTGGTTTTGGTTAATTCTATGGAACTGTGTAGAGAGATCCTAGAGGATTTCTCACCATACTTATACTTTTTTATATGTATATTTATTCCTATTAAAATCTTGAATAGTAAAAAGTTAAGTAACATCTCGAAAATGACCAAAACATCACTAGTGCAAAACTGCCCCGTTTAGAATTAATTTTTGGACTTAAAAGGTTTGAAAAGATATTTAGATTTAAGTATCTTGATTAATTCCTTTTACAAGTGGTTGCTAACTATTTTTAAAGTATTTTAAAATTGGTTTGAGATCTTTATGAGTTTTTAAGAATTAATTGTGAATTTTTAAAGAAGATATATTTTATTAAAATATCTAGAAAACATGTCGTTTTCAAGTTTTCATTGATTTTTCAAACTTGTTATTTTCAAGTAATATTTTAAATGAATGTTTAAAAATATATTATAAATATTTTTAAGTATAAATACCTTATATAGATATCTTGGAAAATACATTACATAAATATCTTGGAAAATATCTTATTTTGTGAAAATATAAATATCTTGGAAAAAATCTTATCCTGTGAAAAAATCTTATCCTGTGAAAAAATCTTATCTTGTAAAAATATCTCATATAAATATCTTATGAAAATTTCTTACCTTTTAAATTTTTTATTAATTATCCAGTTTTGAATTATAAACCAAAGGTATAGAAAGGGGCTAGTAATTACTTAATGGCCAAATGGTTAAATTGTTTAATTACTTATTTAGAAAGTAATTAACTATGCTTAACACTAAAAGCCGATGAAGTAAGGCATATCTATTTGTGAGAGTTAAGATTGATGCCGAGTAAGGATGGAGAAATAGAGCTTTAACCTACCGAGCTTCCCTCTTGACCAAGGAATAGTAAGTTGGAAAATGTTGGAAACGTGTTAATCGTGTTGATTTCTTATTGTTTATTGAAATCATTAATGCTATATTTAACACTAAAAGCCAACGAGGTAGACTTATCCATTTGTGAGATTTAAGAATGAAGTGTTTAGGCAAGGCTTTGATGCAACCAGTGCTTTAACTTACCTGGCTTCACTCTTGAATGAGAAATGGTCAAGTTGGAATGTCGGAAATGAGTTAAGAATAAGAATCATTATTTCTATAAGCAATCATTTTTATATTTTGATAGTTAACTTGTTAAATGCTAAACTTGACCTAATAATAACTTAGATCTTTAAAATAAATATTTTAAAGATATTACAAGTATGGAATGGTTTTGGGTTTGTTGTGACAATGTGCTAATAGCATTCGTCTTTAACCTTTTTTATACTTATGGATGTAAATAGATCTTTAAAAGACTGATCTAAAGATAAGCAAAAGAAAAATGGTTTTGG
The DNA here is from genome assembly GCA_030737815.1 of Allium fistulosum. Lineage (NCBI taxonomy): Eukaryota > Viridiplantae > Streptophyta > Magnoliopsida > Asparagales > Amaryllidaceae > Allium > Allium fistulosum. Next base: position 910,512,902 of record CM060903.1, read on the forward strand.
GTTTCTAGTGAAATTTTTTAAGTAACATTAGTTTTAAACCTTTTGAGTGGATTTGCGAAAGTACTTAGATCTTAAAATGGATACTTTGAAGGAAATTATAAGTATTTAACCTTTTGGAAACAGATAGAAGTTTATTAGATGAAAGAAATTTACTAATAAAGGAGTTTTTAATTATGGAATAATTAATTAAATAAAAGGGATCAGGAGTTGCTTAAGTAGCTTAACCAAACTTTGTGTGACTTGATAGTGTTTTGTATGTTCATTTGTTTATGGAAAGTATACTAGACTTGGTTTCCATTTATAAATAAATATCTTGTACCAGATAGTCGATTAGTCAACTATCGAAATTGTGCAAATATAACTTTGGGAATATCTAGAAGAAACACGAGTGCTATGTGGTACAATTATATTCAGAGATGTTATACCGTACCTATAAACTCGTCTTGATCTTCTAAGCTAAATGATAAGGAAATCCATCCCCTTAAACGGTTAGGAGGTGACCTCCGCTCTTACGTATTGTCTGTTTATTTCCAAAAGAACCCGGGTTGAGTTTACCGGAAATTCATCAATTGTTTTTAAAGAGTTCGATCAATGGGAAGAGTGTACTAATATGAGATGACTCGAACCTGAAACCACTTCAAAACCATTTGCACGATCTATGTTTTGGAAGCAGTTGAGAAGTGGAATGTTATAGAGTTAAACTGTCAATCCTACGGTTAAGTCCAAATGAAAAGTCAGCGTTAACATTTCGAACGATGCTATCGTATGGGACTATCTACCTTAAGAAGTACTCCAAGAGAGAGGAAAACATTAGCATTCATCGAAGGACTTATGCGAGGTACTTATATGGAGGTTCAGATCTGTTTGAGATGCCCGAATCCATGTAGAGATTCGTGATCCGTTCAAGATGAAGGAATCCATTTAGGGATTTATGTCCTGTCCGAATAATGAAGACTCGTATGAGAGATGCCAAACATAGCCTTAACATTGGGAAAATGAAAAAAAAAGAGAAGGGACATGGCCAGGTGGGTTTAGCAACATCAAGGGTATATCAACTCCATCTCTAGAAATGCTTATCGATTGTTGCTAACGGGAGTTAGTATGGCTCGGATCATACACCGATGGTGGCCCAATTATGTTTACCTTAGAGTATATCCCATCTAGAGATATACATTCCTTGGAAGGTAGTTTCTAATCCTTGTCATGGAGTTTGGATTTGGCTTCCTCGAAGAGATCTCCGTGGAAAATCCATATATATGAATGCGCATTAGCGGTATTGATTGTATATCATATATTGTTGTGGCGTTTACATAGCAACTATTTAATATGACTTATGTGCTATACTCTAGACATTATCAATCATATTACTATATGTTTAACTTAATGAATAGTCAGTTTCTTTGAGGGGAAAACTGGTTTGGGAATCCATATGGCCTCAATAGTTACTGTTACATGTCACTCGTATTCTTGAGTTTCTCATGCTGGTTTACCAAACTGATCCGGATGTTATTTCCTTATAATGCTTGAGTCAGCCCGTTGTATATTTATAGATTTAGTTGTGAATGCTTTGGAGCTTTTGGAGATGAGCTGGATGATTTCCTACTGTAGTATTTATTTCCGCTGCATTGCTTTGTGTGTGTACATCAGCATTTGTGAAAATAAATTGTTATAACTATCCAGGCTGATTACTGTAACTCTGAAAAACTTTGTCTCTTAGAATGGCAGTTTATACTGTCTTTTGATATTATATATGATCGTTCCATTGTGAGATTCTGATATTCTATTCCTCTTTCCTTGTTCTATTTCTTTTTATTTTATTTAACCTTAACAATTCGTCTTCCTGGCACTTGGGTGCTCGACATGTGAATTCCGTGGATGTATTAGTGTCGATATTTGGGGATCGAAAAGGAAAGTCACTACAAATATCAATTGGCTACAATATTGATATAATCAGTAATACATCGCTAATGATCACAGTTGTGCATTAATATCTAATAGCTGCGGACATCGGTTAGAATACATATAAGCGTATAAATATCCTTATAAATCATTTGTTAAAATTAATAAATATAATCACCTATTCTTCAAAACTATAGCAAATATAAATTCCAAACAACACTTCACCAAAATAAGTTACTTTTCTTAATTTTCTATTTAGGACATTCAACTCTAACTCAAAATAATTTAATTTTCCATAAATTATTGATATCTTTCTAAATCATCGTGTCTAAATGTCTCGTTCAAGCGGTTAAGAATCTCAATATGTGTGTACCCGCATCGATTAAAATCCTTAACACCCTCAACGGACAAGTTAACATAATTCTCTTTCCAAAAAATATCTATAATGATCACTTTCACAAATCATTTAATATAGTTTCAATGAAACTTTACTAATTTATTTTCAAATCCTCATTTAATACTATACTTTATAACACATATTTTTCAAAACTAATTAAGATATTCACTTGACTTCAAAATTATTTAATAAGAATAATAATCAATGTTTGTATAAATTATAATTCTTTACTTCTATCAAACAGTTAGTAACTTTGAAATATTTTTCAAAATTACTTTTAATCCCAACCATACATATTTACACAAGTATGCTACTATACATACCATTCAAAAAGCATTTTATAATCTCAAACAAACACTATTCATATTCCTTTGTAATAAATATTAATCAATAGTTGAATTCATTTCACAACTTTAATAAATGCACACAAATTTTAAAACTAAATTCAATACCCACAATTCCAAATTGTCAGTAAACTTAAGAGCCAAAATAAATATGCTCAGCGGAAACAAATAAATAAATTTTCCGCTGCACACTTTGATAAAATCAAATCAAAATTTTACTACGATATTAAATCAAACATCACAATACAATACAAAACAACCGAAAATCATTAATACAAGTGCTACTGGTTGGACTAACTCTTTTCGGCATTGCTACTCCAATCATTACCTACTTTATATTTAAAGGAAAAGAAATTACTTATATATTTAAACACATATATTAGTAAATTCACAAATACTTCCCCTTATAATTAACCCCGTAATCATCCTATATATAATGTACTATCACTTAATATAGGGAATTCCTAACACACCTAAGAGTTAGGGACTCTAAGTCTCATCTAGCTAAGGTCTCGACTGGATAACATTAACATCGATAATCAAATCGTAAAATGACATGTCAAAGGATGCAAGTAAATATGGTACATATGCCTAATATATATATATATATATATATATATATATATATATAGTGTTATAAATAATCATCAAGGCATCACATCACCAAATAGAAACATATCAAATTAAGAGCACTGAATCAACACAAATATAAATAGGTGAATCATACATATCCAGAAATCATCATCAAATTCAGAAATATAAATAGAGGAGATATCACCAAGTATAATCAGGCTAACATGAAGCTTTGCCTAAATATATTTTTCGATCTCAATAAAATTCATCAATACGTATAGAATAGGATAGGCTGGCTTTAAATACTGAGAATCCACTACACACTGGATAAATATCACAGGCATAATCTCATCTCCTCATATAATATCTCTTTGAAAATATCGTGAAGGGAAATGATTGTAGAAAGACATGAAGTCCCAGATAGAGTCATATATATATATACACACATATATACAATATACGACATCCAGCCCACATCAATGCTGCAATGAGATGTAACAATCGTATATGTCAATCCATCATTCCGTTAGTACCAAAAGGGAGATTGATAGGACTAAGCAAGCTCTAGAGACACTAAGTCTCTACAGTCTTTAGTTACCTCTCAGTCATTTTGACATGTATCCACTGGTGTGCTCGCCAACGCGAGGACTTTAAGTCATGACACTATAAATGCCCTCAATAGATAACAAACCACTGGCCTAGTGACACAAGGGGCAAATGCATGCATAAGTATAGCACAAAGCTGTGTAGTATGAAGCTAAATAATATGGTATCACTGATATGGGGAGCAACTCCACGATTAGGTCGTCAAGGTGGATACTGGCCATCTGGTCCTCTCCAACAAACATAATTAGAAGTACATCATAACAGTGGCATATAGAACCAATATATATATAGACCTGAAGTCTCACAACTATAGACATGGGGCCATAAATCACTATGCTTCACCACACACTAACCACTCTATTCCCATCATGTGAGTGTAATCTACTTACAATGAATAACCGAATAAATATCACAACAGTGTCCCATACCACTGTATGATACTCAAATGTTTATTCACTTATTATAAACTCCACTCAATCACCATAATATTCTACATAATGAGTCCAAAGAATTACCGAAGAAATATTACTGAATGCCCAATCCCAAGGTATTACAACTTCATTTATTCAGACTCCTCGTTACACAGAATAGAAATCATCACAAAATCACATAAGGATGTCATCACTGTATTATCTTTTAAATCAACAAGCAAAACAATATCAACTATGAATCATCCATATAATTCAATTCAATACACACACAGATATATATATATATATATATATATAAAGAGAAGAAAAAGCAGGAAAACAAGATAAAGTAGTAATAAAACAAACAAACCAAAATTCAATTATAAATAATTACAACATATAATTTTATATAACAAAATTAATACTTAAAATTAGTTAATAAATAATAAAATATGAATTCTAGAATTAAATAAATAGTTATAAAACATCCAAATCAATTTAATATATTCATAATCAAATAAATAAAATTTCAAGACTTGAGTTATATTCAAAATCTCATAAAATATCCTTTGGAACTTTGAAAATATCAATTAGAACCATTATATATGATCTATTATAGATTTATTAAAGGTCAAAAACTAATTATTTTACTAAATAGTTTATTCTAAATTAAATAATTTATAATTATTATTAAACAAAACTTTACTTGAATTAAATTTACGATGTTCAAAACATTCTTTTATCCATGCTTAATTTTGTTTAGGTTTGTAAGTAAATTTGTGATAGAAGCTAGGCTAAAACAAAATAAAAAAGGGATACGCGTGCTTTGATAAATGAAATAATATGGAGTAAAAAGGAAAAATGGCTTACATGAATATACATAAACATATTAATGAAATATAGGAGCTCACGAAAGAAAGGCATCGGGTACTCAATGCATGAAATAATATAATATGTGCTAGCCAAAGGAAAACTCATATATTATAATACGGAATTCAAACATATATATAGTAAAATGTGAAAGCTAAACCAAAGTGAAACGTTTGTCTCGAAAGCATGTGTTCATGCAATTGCAAGTGAAGGCACTATATAAGTTTTTAAATAATTTATATATATATATATATATATATCAAAATATCTATAAATAACAAAACACACACACCACTTGCACATAATACAAACGCACACAGATCACACATACAAACCCACAAACACATATATAATACAGTCACACACACTAATAAATACAAAGTACACATTTACTTACAATTATACCCATACACAGTCACATATCGGCAATCTAATTCTACTTATAAAAATATGCATATGACTATAATAGAAACAACAACACATTATAGCTTGTCCTGTATACACACACACACACATACATAGACCTATATTTTTTTAAACAACTGTAACAAAAATAACAAAACTAGAAGCAGGCTCCTATATTTTTAAGTAACACATGCATACATCAACATAGCACCTCACACCATATACATAGCACAAACACACCCAAGTGCACACGCACTTACATAATCAGGCACACAGACATATACCTACCCATGCACACACAACTCCCTACCTCCCTCCCTCTGAACATAATAGTCACACTATCACCATGCCTACACAAACACTAGCATGCACGTACATGAGCATATACACTTAATAAAATACACGCACATATGAGATTAGCATGACAGTGGTTCCATCGGTGCACCGGTCATCACTGACCTGTCCACCGGTCAACATTTGCCTAAAGCAGCTAGCTCCAAATCGAGCCTTGCCGATGTGAATATATATATATATATATATATATATATATATTTCCATGTTTGATATGAAGCATAACAAAGCACAGACACCATAGTTAAGGATCAACATCACAAGCATAGAAGATTCAAAAATTATATTATTTAGACATAGATAAGTGAGTGTTTTACTCACCTATAAATAGCTATTCAATCCTCTTCCACTCTTTTGCCCGAACACACGCACACGCTCAACAATCTCAACGCTGCAATAACCTAGATCTCTATGATCAATGCAAACAAGTGTGGAGAAGCACATATTTAAATTTTGTGATTTTTGGTAATTTATTGCGTTTGTTTAGAATTTTCAAAACGATGGGAATTTGTTGATTTAGCTTTCGGTGGAAGATAATTAAATAAGATTAGATATGTAAGTGATTTGTTTCTAGAGGAAGCCAAATAGCATGTGTTATGTTTGTGAGTTAAAAATGGGCAAACCAAGAAATCAAGAAAGGAAACTCTAGAGTTAACTTAGGCTTGATATTTGGGCTTGGGCTTTGAGAAATATTAATAAGTAATAAATATATACATTGTTTTCTTTGTTTCTTTTCTTTGGTTCACAAAACAATTCTATATAATCTCATTTCCAAAATTATTACTTTCACAAAATTACTTTCTAATTAATTACAACTTTACTAATTTAATAAAGTATTTACTATATAATTCTACTTACTTTAAATATATGCGAACTTTATTTAAAATCTTTCCTTTACCAAATTAACATTGTATTAAAAAATCTCTTTTATTAAATATTACTTTCACATTTTCTAACTTATTTAAATTTAAATATCACATTCTTTCAACTAAAATCCTTTTATTAGATAATTTAAAAATCCATTTTTTGAAATAAATCTCCAAATTCCAATTTAATTAATTGAATTACTATTATTAACTATAAACAATGGCTATTAAGAATCGGGTTGTGACACTAATGAAACTCCGATGCTAAAGTTCCACCAGCTGTTTCTTTAATTCCCAATATCTGTTGGTGGAATTCTTCTACGTGGTCTACTAACAAGTTGTGCTCCTGGGACCAAATCAATGTGAAACTCAATCGCTCTAAGATAAGCCCATTACAGGCTCAAAAACCTCAACAACTTCCCAAACCACAAAAATCATATCCACTTTCTCTTCTAGACTTTATAAGCCACATAACGAAACTCCAGACCTTCTTTTCATCTCATCCAAATATATTAGAACTATACCTCTCACATTATGGTTCCTTAGAGTAATGATTCTTTCAACGTAGTGATTCGGACGTCATTCTGTCTGTAACATCCCCCTACTTGGAGGTCCAAAACTAACGGCTACGGATGTTGTAGTCATCCATAGTTATTAATCCTCAACGACCAAATATGATGGTGTTAGATTCACTGATCCACAGAAACAGATGAATATGAAAAAAAATTAAACTTCAAACAAAATCACATTCCATTTAAAAATATTTCCAATTCATTACATAATCCCATATTCGCAAATCATGTTCAGAGAAAATCTATTTATTACAACATACACCAAGAGTGACATATGAAGATGCCCCCTTGGATGATCAGAGTATATACAGGCAATATAACAACTTTTCCATTACAAACAACACAGTGGAATCAAAAAAAAAAGAGAACTCTAAATAGCTATCATGTCTCCTGCACGTCTTCGGAAGCTTATTCATCTTAAGAGGCACCTGAAAACCTCAACTCTCAAACTACTCAAAATCAATTGAGTACCCGAGAGTTCAAGGGGAAAACATAAACTTCGAGTCATACATAAAGCCTGGTGTGAATAATAATCTACCATCTCAAGTTATTTAGCTATCTAGTGAGACCACGCCGCTTAGCGAACGGGTTTTCTCCTCACTAGTATCTTAAAATCTTTATAAAACCATATACTGTGATCCTGCATCCACAATGGTTAAAAACATAGTTATTCAAAATATTATGATGATATGCAATTTTAAAATATACTGGATTTCCCATCCTATGTTTAAATTAACTACCTGTCATGTTTTATAATTTCTAGGGTCATAATTAACCTATTAGTTTTCATGGGCTTACTAATAACCTTTATATAATGTATGGACTCCCTGTCCTATTTCATAGTTTTTATGGGTACACTATGAACCTATTCGCCCTTGCCAATTAACTTAATTAATTCATGGGTTCCCCTGAACCTATTGGTGACTCCAATAACTTCTCTCTTATCCTAGTTTTCATGGGTTGACTAGCAACCTAGTGACAATTGTCAATAACTTAATCCAGATATAGTTTTCATGGGTGCACTACAAACCAATTAGCCCCTGCCAACCACTCTTTGTAACATAGTTTTCATGGGATCACTATGAACCTATTGGTAACCCCAATAACTTCCTAGTCATAGTTTTCATGTGATCACCATGAACCTGTCTCCCTGACAACTTCCATATTTAGGCATCCTATATTCTTGTCTCCCTAACCTCTTGAATGCAATTCTACTCATCCAGGAGTTTAATCAATTTATATTCAATACTGGGTCAACCTAACTGGTTCTTCTGCCCTTTCCCCCAAAATATAGTTATGAGTCTATTTTAATGTGAATATTATATTTGAAGAAGCATGCATAATAACATAATAATACCACTCCTGTGGGTTTAATATAAAACTTGGTTAATCCTTTTAACCTATTATTTTATCAAGGAAAGCTTCTTCTTAAAACCAATTCAAAACTCCTTTAATTTAGCCATGGGTTTCTTCTTTTAAAAATAGAGTTTGGGTTATAAAACCTTTCGAAACCTTGCTTTCGACTTTATAGGATGACCTCCTTCGAAAGCATTAAAAATCTATCTTCAAAACATTAAGCTCCTGCCATTTTAATACTTTAAAACCTTCCTTCCGAAACATTTCGATTGTATTAAAGTATTAACATTTAACTTTGGAAGCATAGCTTCGAAACCAGTTGAAAGTATCCCTTTCGACACCATTGGAAGTAACCCTTCCGAAATCAGTGAAAGTACCCCTTTCAAAACCATTGGGTTTATACATAAAATATTATTTGGGTCAAAGTGAATATAGGCGAAAGCATCTCTTTCAAAACCATTCTTTATCATATAAAAATATTGGGGAAAACCTAATGGCGTGGCACCATCGCTTTCGAAAGCTTTAAACCATTTACACAAACATTGAAGGACAGCGTCGAAACCCCTTTCGACACCATTGCCTTCGAAACCCTTGGACCCTTTCAAAAGAATTTAGGAAGAAGGTTAAAACATCTTTTAAAAATAAACACTACCTTTCGAAAGCGTTGATGACTTTACACCATCGAAAGGCTAAAGAACGGCAGTAGGGCTTCGACTAAGTCAGAAACCCTTCATTTAAAACATTCTTTCATAATTTAAGGAACCCCTTCGAAAGCACGCTTATGTTATGGCAACCCTATCGAAACCTTTTAAAATCTCTTTCAAAACAATATGCTTCGACTCCTTCGAAGGCTAAAGTAAAACAAAGGCAGGCGCTTCTCTTTTAAAAACAAACCAAGGTAGCGACTCTTTTGGGAGCTATGCTTTCGACACCTTACCTTTCACCTTCCTCCAATCCACTATGTACCATCTTTGTGTTACCTTGTGTATTGGTTTCGGCTTAGTAGGTTTCGACTAGGTTGAAGGCGAAAGCTTCTGTGTCGAATGGTACTTCCAAAGTAGGCGAAACCCTCTTTTCTGTGTAAACCTGGTTTAATACTACTTAAAGCAAACTTTTCTCTAACTAACCTGCCACGTGTCAACACCAAATTGGTTGCCTTAAGTTTTCCAAATTCTTTTCTAAAATAACTGTCGCTAATTTTAGATCTAAACCATGGTTAAGTTAATCAAATAAGCCCTTCCATCAAGTAAAACCAATTTTGCAAAGAAGTCCCTCTTCTAAAATAATTTAATTTGCATAGCAAATCACTTTGGAAAAATCCCCAAAAATTCCAGAAATTCACTTTAATCATGTTATCTAACATATCAAAATTCCAGACCTAAATTATTAATATATTTTCCAAAATAAATTTAGAAACCCAAATAACCATATTTTCCTTTGAAAATTCATAACAATCTTTCCATAGCTTGGAAAATTACCAAAATTGAAACGCAACTCCAAAATTATGTTCTATACAACATGAAAATTTTCCATGGCATTTAAACATCATTAAAAACCGGTTTTACCCTAAAGCCGTGTATAAATTCATTTAAACAAACTTGTTTAAATTAAACAAATCAAACTTCTAGCATATCATCATTCAATGCATCATAAAAACAAATTTACCATTAAATCCTAAAATATATGATTCAAAACAAAAATAGAGATGAAATTATTACTCACCTTGGTTAAGGTAAGGAGATTGGAATGAGATTGATTTCCCTTAAGCTTGGTTTTCTCTAGCTTTTAATTGAATTCTTCTTCTTCTCTTAATGGCCGGCCTTCCTTAAGCTTTGGTTTTTGCATTTCAAAATGACGTGAATGGGTAGAAAAAGGTAGGAACAAAAATATATAAAGGTAAGGGTTATGGGCGGCGAATTTCCTAATATACCCTTATATAGTTTAATTAACCAAAAACCATTCTTAAGCCCATTAATCGTTATATTAGGCACGGCCTTAATTAAGTTTATTCAAATCTTAACCCCCTTATCACTTAACATTTACATTATTTTATTTAATTTATCAAATTAAATCTCTTGAATAATGTTATTAAAAATTAGGGTTGTTACATTATCATAACTTATCTTCAACTTTATTCTAGATTGAATCCAACATTTGAATTATCTGCACAATAAACCTTGACGCAGTAAAATTGAAAAAGAAATATTTTTGCAGTGTAAAATAAAATATGTGTTTTTGAAAAATGTTATTTGCCTTAGTTATTTATTGTTCATCATCATTTTCATTTGAATGCATTCATACACGAACAACTTGTGACATGCACAGTGTATCACTGTACATGCCACAAGGCCGTGCATACCAATGTACACTTGATAAAATTGCAGGGACAGGTGAGCACGAGGTCAAACCCGAGTAAAAACTAGATTCAACTTAGGTGATAACACAAAAAATTGTCAAGTACCAGTTCTCGTGTAACAAGAATCCAAAACCAACATAAAACAAGCCTTAACCAAAAATTCAATGTGTACACATGAGAACAGACTCGACAGTGAAGTCATGAAGCAATAGGAAATGAAAACAGCTCAACCATTCAAACTCAAGACAAGTGCACAAAACAAAGGCACAAACATGACTCAAAGCATTGCAAGGAACCAGACTAGATTTCGAACCAGATCCCAAAAACACAAGTTCATATGCACAGACTCGAAGCTATGCACACACATGACCAGACCACTCTAAGATCATGGAGATCAATATAAAGTGCAGACCACATCAAACAGTGATTAACCAGACCATAATACAACTCAGATGAAAGCAAAACTAACCAAGTTCATTTACAACATGAACTAGCAAAGTGGAGTATGCAAACAGTTTAACCTCAAGTGGAACTCAAAGCAAAACGTGGACCAAAGTGCAAAGTAGTTCAACATGAATGAACCCAAACTGGTCAGAGCACACAAGAACAGCAAGCTCAGTGCAACATGAAGACACAATGCAACAGAGCAAGGCCTTAACACTAAAGAGCAACAAGAATCAACCAATGCAACAATATCAGAACCAAGACTATACTTTAATGCACAACTTCAATTACCAGAAGCAGTGAACCAATCACTCCAGAGACCAGTGTGTACAACAAGACCGCAAACAATCAACATGTACAAAGGGCAGTACACATGAAGTATTAACCACAACCAGCCCAGCCAAATGTACATATTCAACTGAATGGGTCAGTGCAGCATGATCAACATCAGTGCAGCATGATCAACAACACATATATACACACATACATATGTATGTACATATATGGTGATACAGCAAGTTCATACACAACAAAACAATCATCACAGAAAGATCGGTGGTAACATACAAGTAAATACAAAATATGAAGCATCAACATCAGTTTAGGTATGAGGTAGTTTAACTCAAAGTAGAACAAGGATAAAACAAACAGTGACAGTAATCAAGTAAAGGTCAAAGCCAGCATGAATGGAACAGAGGTTTTACTAGGGAAATATATTTGAAATATATATGCCACTACAAGAAAAGCTGCCATCAACAGCAATGCATATCAGCGTTTTTAATCATTGTGCCGTTGTTTGCAATCGGTAGAATTAATAAAAATTAGTAAACACCGTGAAAAGGAAAAAAGCGGAAAGAATGAATTTGCTTAAGCGGGACATTTTTAATTCGCCTATAGAATTCTAGTTTTTTTCCTTCACCAAATTTTTCCTCGCAAAACCCTATTCCTCTTCTCCTTCAACGTAAAATCATATTGATGAACCGCCTTCAAATCGGTTACCTACTCTTTCTCAATAGATGTACCAAACTGTTTCTCCACTGCACTTATTCCTCCACCACTTCTCTTCCTCTATTGATCAAAGATCGTGCTTCTTCCTTCGTTGACCAACGGTCTCGTTTTTTCTTCCACTGGCCTCATAAGTATTATGGATTTATGCCAACGATATTTTTAATTGACTTTATTGGTTTAAAGTAATCATTTTGTGCTAATCGTGATTAGTGATCTGGAATGTAAGGTATTTATGATTTGGTGATTATAATAGCAATAAAAATCAAAAAGGGGACGCCTACTATATATATCTAACTTATAAGTCATTTACCTATTTATGACTCATAAATATAGTTATTCAGAATAAAGATTATTTTTTTAACTACTAATAGTCTAAATTGGTTTTTTTTCTTTTTAATTTTTATATTACATTAATGAATGGGTCAATTTGATTTAATGTACCAATCACTTATTGTTAAAGAAGATACTAATTTCTTGCTTATTTGATTGAGAGTTTTGCTTTAATTTTGAAATTTGCTCAACATTAATTGTTGATATGTAAGAAATAACAGTTTGTAAATTATGTTCTTTGTTGAGCTAATTAGTTCTAGTAAATGTAATCTATCTATTGGTGCAACAATTATAATGTTTTCTGATATTTCATATGTATTTTATCTTTTGTCTGTCCCCTCTGTTGCTTCTTGATTTAAAGGGAAAGATCTGAAAGTTTAGTGGTTTACAATAATATTTTACGTTTTTCATTATTATATATTTTGAAATATAATGATATAGTGTCTATTTGGATATAACTAAACTGTCAAAAATTATTAAGGTGTTGTTGAACCTTTGGTGTATTGATATGTACAAATCTATAATTCTGATATGATGTAAATATTTATATATGTGGTATACACTACATAGCAAATATATGTATAAACATCTAATAACATGTGCCACTGCTTCAAATCACTACACTCGAATATTAGCAGTAGTAGTTAATGTCTAGACATAATGGTCCACTAATTAATTTAGAGTAAAATGGCATCTCTGATTTTTGTACTTTGTGATCTGCCTATAACATTAGATTTCAACAAAAGTAAAAGAATAAACCTTCAAAGCTTATTACTTTCCAGTTTGTTGTAGTTAGTTTGGTGGTAATAGTGAGCTTAAGATCTTATATTATAACTAGTATCTCTATCAATTAAAGAAGACAAGACAATGCATTAAGATCATGTTTTTTGGAACAGGTAGTGCTTGCCAGTAACAAGCAAAGAAGATACGGCAATACACTGCATGTAGAAACTAGATATATAAATATTTAGAAACTAGAAATATAAATACATATAAACTACGAACTGGAAACTCAAAGCTTTGAAGATACGTATGAAATCAAAAACATAATTAGATCGAACATGAAGAAGTATCAGGAAGTACATAAGGTTTTAGTGCACTTAAACTCGTTTTTATCTTACCGTGAACACATTTCTAGTGTCAAGAATTGTACTTCTGGCCCTACAATATGTATGATTATTATGAGATTCATTTATGATGAACCGGTGTTTAGTATTCTAATCCCTTGCATGTTCCACCCTATGTTCTGCCTCAATATACAATTTATCAGAACTAACAAACCATGTGCTGATTAAGATAAGCTTGCCATTAGTCGGATGAATAATAAACTTTGAATCCTATACTCATTAGATTGACGTCCTTTTATAATAAAACAACTTTATATCTCTAAATTATATAATCAATAAGTTGTAAAAACAATATTAGTGAATAGTCATGTAGAATAAACTGCTTGCTACTATAAAGAAAATGTAACAGTACACTGCTAGCTATTGTATTTCTAACCGAACACTGTCACTAGCTTTTATACATGATTCTTTTTATGTACCAATGCTTTTGTTGTGTCTTCGAAATAGAACCCATAGAGTTTAATTAGAGTGATATGATATGTTCTGCCAATGGTACCGGCTTTTGCTATGAACTGTTCTTATGTGCTTTTATTTAATATTTTATAAAGTACTTTAACTACTTTATGCGTCCCATTCGAAAATCTTCCTTTGTACACTTCACTGAATCTGCCTGAACCTTATTTGGTTGTGTAGTTGTTTGTAAATTCTTTTAGATTATATGGGCTAAACCTGATCAGTTTTTCTTTTATGACTTCATTTAAAAATTCTTTATTGATGTAGGTTCAACTTTTGATTCTATATGCGTGGTTTCAGTACCAGTAATACTGTTCGAGCAACTCTTCTTTTTTAGACAATAATTTGTTATTAAAAAAGCAACAATCATTAGTACCACTGTGCACGCAACTGTCAAAGCTTTATTTGTCGACATAGAAATGGGAGGTAATTTATATAACATTGTTGAAGAAAAAATAAGATGAATTTATATTTTGACTTATTAAGGGTGATAACAGTTATGCCTGCAGAAGAGATGCTATCTGTACCAGGGGTTTTTCCATTATTACTGGATGAATTTGACACGTTGATTGATCTGAATGAAGGTATAATTGTGTTGTTCACATGCCATTAAACTCAATATTCCACTATATCATATAATCAATATACATGGTTTTTTATTTGAACCTTCTGTTTTCTTAGCTTGCACAATATTTTTATTTATATATTTTGATTTTGAAGGCTTGATCATTGAATGAAACCATATTTGGAGAAAAAACGATTATTAAGGCACCATTTTATTTTAAAAAAAGGGAGAAATATACAATTACCATTTTTAGAAGTGCTCTAATTTTGCTAACCATGCAATAATTTCCCTCCTAATTAGAATTCTATCTCTCATCTGTAATTTCAGTTGAGCGTAGCACAGCTAAATTTGTCAAGCCAAAGATTTTTGCTTGAGTTGTTTGAATACAAGATTTATTTGTCAAGTTTGCTTTATTTCTAGAGTTGAGAAAATGATAATGCTATATAGGTGCAAGGTTCAATTTGTCAAAGTCCAAAAGAAATCATAGATATAATACAGTTTCCTGCTAATCAAAGTAAATTTGGCAAAGCTTCTATCCTTATTTTCTCACCTGCAGGTCATTGTGTTTTCGTTTTCACTTGACATAAAGCATATTGATGAATCTGGACCGTGATGTTCAGCGTTATGAAATATCCTTAAGAATATTATATAATACTAATATTGTTGGTTATTTTTTAGATTGGAATAAGATGATAATGGTTTTGGTTCGGAGATTATTCCGAAGGTTGCCGAAGAGTAAAATGTGTAGGTATTTTTTATTCCTTTTTTTTCATTTTGATACTTCATCATTTAAAGTAATTTATATTAATTAAGTTTTATATTAAGCATTTAACACTTTTGCATAATTACATAACTCTTTTATAGATTTGAATACTAATTATTCCCTTTACTTTACTATATAGGTACACAAAACATTGCTTTGCTATATGGAAGGTTGCTAGTTAAAATGGCTATTAAAAGGTATGTTTTTATGCATTTAAATGCGTATGCTATATCGAGTATATTTTGTTACATTTGATACGAATACGGTCTTTTTGACTGTATATATATATATATATATATATATTAAATTCAGGTGTGCACGTTAGTTATAACAGCAAATTAGTATAGCGTTTTTAATACAATTGTCGTCCTTGGTTCCGTTAAACAAATAAAAAACTATGAAAACGCTGTCTACCGACAATAAAATTTTGTGCGGGCAAGATCTCGTCGCTTTTTCCATTTTTTTCTTCCGCCTCATAGCAGAACGAAACTAAACCCTAAAAATTTATCTTTCCTTTCTCTTTGTCTCTTCAAAAGCAACGTTCATCCTCCACCTTCGCACCATAAGGCCAAGTGAATAGCTAGTCGCTAGTAGATTCTACGTCCACCTCATAAATAGCTTGTCATCGCCACCTCCTGGTAAGAATCTCCAACATTGATTTCAAACAAATTTTTGAATTCAAAATTCATTCCAATTTGAACAAATATGAGTTCTATTTCGAAATTCCTCCATTCCGTGCTGATTTTGGAATTTCAAAATCCCTGCTTTGACATTTGCCCTAATATGAAAAAGTATTTCGTTTTTAATTGAGTTTTTGATTTAAAATTAGGGTTAACTAGCCCGATTGGAAGAATTACATTTTTGATGATTGGTCTTGAGGAAGCTAGGAAGCTACAATTTGTACGAGCAAAATCATCACTATTATTGGTAATTATTTATTATTCTCAAAGTTTTGTTGTTTTTTACAAATTGAAATATGAGATATTTATTGTTATTGAAATTTGATTAACAATAAGGTAGTCTAGGTGTAAAATGCGCTTACAAATCCTTACTACTGTGAAGCCTACGAACTTTAGTGGTGTGCTAATGAAACCTAACCAGAAGATAGTTTGCCAAAGGAGAATGGTATTTAACAAGTTTAGTAGGGCAACATGGCCTGAACCTTAACAGGTCTTGGTATTTTTTTTTTGGGTAGTTTGAACCTTAATGGAAGTATTAATAAAATGAGAAATTATTTCTTCAAGTACCTTATAATATTGTTCATCTGTATGATGGCTCATCTAAAATTTTCAGTTTTTAATTATTAGTTCTATTTATGTTTATATATATGTGAAATATTCTATATGAATTTATTGGTTTAGCGATTGAAACTTTAGTATTGAGCTTTATGTTTGTTGATTACCATTTGGTGCAAGCTTATTAAAGTGAATGTTCTGGTTTTTAAACCTTTTATATATATTATTTTACTGATTCTCATTTATCCCAAAGCATTTTGTGTGAACTTGTCCACTTACATCATACATAATTTGATATCTTCATTTCAACCTTGATATAAATATAAATCTCAGGCTAGACCAAATAAATTAGAAGTTCAAATACAAGAAGTTATGAATAACTACTAATAGTATCCGTCCGTCATGTGTTAACAAGATTTTGATAATTTCTTTTTAACTTCCATACTTATTGATTCATAGTCAACTATAATTACTGGTTAAGTGTTAAAATTACCTTTTTAAATTATCATGCATTTAGTAACATTAGATCATTACTCAGATGTATACACATATTGTTTTCTTTCAGTGCAAGTGGTGTGTCTGTGTATATTTAAAAGTGATATTCCAAAAAACAATAGCCTACTAGTACCAAGACTAAAGATAAACTAATTCAGTTACAAATGCCTAATAAACAAGAATAAAAAAGAAAAGGTTAAAAAAAGACAGAACTTTCAAAAGCTGATTTACAAATTAAGATAAGCTTCAACTAGTCCTCGAAGCTAACCAAAAAGTAACTTGCATACTAACATATATTCTTAAACAATTACTTTAAAAAAATTGAAATTTACAGTAAAAAGCAGTTCAGGAAAAAAAGCTCTATTCCTATTGGCAACTCTACCTAGTTATTACCACCATCTCTCTAATTGATAGTAGAGGAAGAAAGAATGAAGATGATGAAAGCAGAGAATGCAAAGTAAAATTTAGACATGAAGTGAAGCAAAGTAAAGCAAAGAAAATGATCTGGAACAAACAACATAGAAAACTAGAGGAAAGAAATAGTGCACATACAACACATTTTTTTTTCTTTTCATGAAGTGGTGGTTGTGAAGGAAAACTTACATACATGAGGTATTCTTTAAAATTGACCTTTGGCTTTCTATTTTTCACTGAAATATATATGGTTCGTAGTATCTTCTGTAAGTAACATATAGCACTATATAGTATCAGTTATATAAACTTGGTAGTGATTGCCAATTATTTGCAGATACATGTATTAACTATGAACTGGAGATTTACATAGCTTATTGTTCTGGACATAGATATTTTTATCGAGGAAGAGAATAGGATAAAAGTAACTCGAAGAAAATTCCATTAGGACTAACGACAAGCAGGTAACCCCAAAAAAATGTGCTTAAAATATTTTGTGGATGTGATATATTTATCACCCAATTAAAGATGTTATATCGCTCACATTTTATACTTACAGGGTATGGAAGTAATTCTCTTCCAGTATGCAAGTGATTTTTTACCCATGATCGATGAGGTAAAAATAAATAAATAAAACGAACATCTCATTTACTATGATTCATTTCATTTACCAAGGTATTGACGCAGTCTTTCTTTAATAATGAATCAGGTTTTTAGATCCCTTGTCAAAACCACTAATGATATCAAAGGTTCCAAAGTAGAGAACAATAAGTTTTGTGTCTCTGTGCATTACAACCCAGTAGATGAAGATGTAAGATCTACTTATCATTTGATTTAACAGCCATGATAGCTTCTCAATTTTGTAGAATTATTGTTAATATTTGCATTTTCCTTTTGTAATGTCCAGCTTTGGCCAATTGTAGCTGAAATTGTTTACAATGTCGTTAAAGGATACCCTCGATTGAAACTGACTTATGGGCGAAAGGTATAGTCTAAACTGACAATTCTTTTTCACGAATACTTTATGCATATACATATGCTCTTCTGTTGTTTCTAGTGTTGTATGTGAATAACTTCAAATTTACGTGTGCTGGTTTTGGAGGTCCGACTCGATATCACTTGGAACAAAGGAAAGGCTGTTGAATTTTTGCTGGAATCTCTTGAACTAAACAATCGTGATGACGTTCTTCCTATATATGTTAATGATGACAAAACTGATGAGGATGCTTTTAAGGTAAAGTTACAAGGTAATATAGTGAATACAAAGATAGTTTTAATTTACTAAGATCTTTTTTCCTCCCTTTTTTCTGTTATCAAAAAAGGTATTAAGAGAAGGTAACCGAGGTGATGTGGTTGCCTAAGTAGCAACCTTGTCCTCTAGAAGAGTCCATATTGCCCAACATTTAAAAATTAGTCAATGTCGGTTTTCTTGGAGAGTGTCAAGAGCAAGTCTCTGAGTAGGATCTGCTTGGTCTTCCTAATGGTATTTAGAACCTATATCACAAACACATATTTATTTATATATCTAATTTCCAAGTCATAATGATAGACAAATAGAAGTATTAATCCATAATATGTCAATCGTGAACCCATGTAAGTAATTGATATTCAAGAGGAGAAAGATTGATACTTCCAAGAGTGAACAAAAATCTCAAAATATAACAAACTAACTTGAATGTGCAAATATCCTATCTAGTAAAACTATATACACTGTCTTAAAGCTATCAGTTGTTAAACTTGTATTATAATGTTAAACTGTCAGCTTGGTACTACGATAGCTCTAAAACTAACCTTGATAGAAAGCTTGGTACTACGATAGCTTGGTACTGTATTATAATGTTAAACCAAGAATATAATCTGACATGTGAATTAACTGTATCAATCTAGATAGCTTGGTACTGTATTATAATACGACTATACTATGATAGCTTGGTACTGTATTATAATGTTAAACTTAGAGCTATCAAGCAAGTACCAACACAGATGGTATGACACAGATCATACAAAAATAGGCATTACATTGTCTTAGAGCTATTAGTTGTTGTCACTGTATTATAATTGTTGATAGGATGTGTAAATTGTTGACAGCATGTAAAACCTGTAATTTTAGAGCTGTCAGTTGTGTTTATGACCGAGCTTCAATTTTTAATGTTGGACTCAGTTTCAATGGAGACTCGGTTAACTCAGTATCAGTTAAACTGAGACTCAGTTTAGCCGAGTCTCGGTTAAACTTAGACTCAGTTTAGCCGAGTCTCAGTTTCAAGAACCGAGTCCAACTTAATAACCGATTCTAATTTTTGAAACCTGACTACACCTATATTGGTATACTGAAAGGACCACTTAGTTAACAACATCGACGACTAGTTTACGTGATTTGTAAACATACCACTTCATACGTCGATAATATGCAGCTTGATTTTATTCCAAGTAAATTACCGAGTTCGTTTATTATTTTTTACTCTACTTCACTTGTAAATGCTTCTTGATTTTATGGCATGTTGTATACTTTGTATTAGTCAATCGCCTAATGAAATAGTGTGATGAATATTTAGTGTTTGCATTATGAATCCGATTTAAATTTGTGTACACTTTTTTGATGAATTGATTCTCAAGCATTAATTTGGCTTAATAGGTAGATAGATGACTGTGATGCAAAAAAAGGTTGCAACGAGTTATGGATTGAAGTTATTTTTACTGCTAGAACTACTTTTTGGTTTTAACGTATGTACCACTTGCTTTTATTTTTCTATTTCTACTTGTTCTATATTTTGTTTATGAACTATTGATGACGAACTATTTATGTTTGGTGTAAGAATATTGTGTATTTTGATTATAAAATTTCATACGTTGGTTATCAAATGTGTCCAAAATGTGGTTATTGATACAATATGTTGATTTTGAAATATGGTATTGATATAATATACTAATTTTGAAAGGTGGTATATATACACATTATGACTGATGTTTACTGAAATGGAATTTACAGAAAAGTAGAAAAAGCCTAACTGACTTAGTTTTGTATATAATTTAATGGCGTTGAATGTTTTAACAGCGTTTTAAAAATGCCGTTGAATTGTTTTAACAGTGTTTTTTAAAAATTCCGTTAATTAGACCAAATGCTGTTAAATGATTTCATGACACCAGGAAAATGCTGTAAAAAAGGACATCGTTTATTCCTTGTCATTGTATATCTCTGACATATAACTGCATGGCGATATACAGTGTATGTAAAAACGCTGTTAATAGCTTTTATAGCATTTTTGAAACGCTGTTAAAGGTCCTGTTTGTTGTAGTGTGCAGAACTTTCGAATATATGAATACATCAGAGAGTCGTAGATTTCAAAGTGAACAAGTCAAGCCAGTGAAATTAAAATGAAGAACATACAAGTTCAAATGCAAGTATTCAAAGAGCCGAAGTCAAGGCAAAGAGAACAAAATCGACTCAGAGAATTTCAAACAAAGTCAATGATCATGTCATGCCAGAATCAAAGCCGTGGTGACCAAGGTGTTGGCAACAAGTCAGTGAATTGAACAAGTCAATCTTCACTAAGTCAAAAGCCATAAAACCAGATTATCACAATTTCAAATAGCCAAAGTCATAGGTGAAATGAATGGAACCGACTCAAAGAAATTCAAGCAACATACAAATTGAAATAGTCGGACAACATCACCAACGTTAAATCAAAAATCAATGGCCGAGCATAGCAATGTGAAGAATTCAAACGAAAAAAATACGAACGATAATTTTGGGATTTCATCCCTATATAATCAGTAACATCATCGACTTAAAAGGGCATTCGAGTTCGATACAAAAATCCAGAGTATACTTGTAAATCGAATACCAATTTGTAACTCGAATCAAAGTCGAGAATTAAAAGGGGCAAAATTCATGTACCAACTCAGAGCATCAATTCGATCTCGACTTAATTGAAGCAGGCGTGAAAAAATTAATCGATCGAAGAAGCATTCGAAGCATTAGCAATCAATTCAACAAAGCGGCTGCTTCATCACAGAACCCTAGCTTTTGAAAGAAGGACGAAGAAGGAATCGGCCATAGGATTACACGAGAAATAGAAAGAGGAAGTCTTCTTTTAATAAACATTGGGCCGGTTTTAATTTATTTTGGGCTTGAATTTTTTTTTAGGGTTTTGAGTTTAGTTTTTTTTTTATTTTGTAATTTTCCTTTAAACTTTTGTAAAACTCTAGTCATGTGATTAGGGACGAACTACGGTGGTGTAGTTCGAGAATTCAAAACCCAGTGGCTGAGTTGTGGCAGGGTTTTGAGCATAGAGTTAGGTTAGTCGATAGAGGGTGTTGCAAGTTTACGTGTATAAGCGTCTGACTACTTAATTTCTAGTAGAAACCTTGGGGCAGCACGTAGGCAGGGTTTTGCCGAAGCTGGGTAAATCTAATCTGAGTTGTTCTATTTCTGCTTTTATTATTCTGATTTTATCTGTGCTACAATTATTTTATATTTCTGCATTAATTTTTATTATTATTAGTATCACTCTATTCACCCCCTCATCTAGGGTGAAATCGATCCTACAAGGCTGGGGGACTATACAGGAGGAACAATTTAGCTATCGGGAAATGTACTTTGCTACACTTGACCAATACAAAAGGGAGTATTTTGCTTACTCTAATTCTTCTATTATTTTACAGCCATCAGATGACGGATTTTCACATCCAACATTTGAAGAAAGATTAACATTAAAAAGTCTAACAAATGTATGTATCAAAGGCACATCCTTGCAGGAAGCAAGAGAAAGAGAATTGACGCTAACTCAACAGAGGAGGGTCCTATAGTCGTAGAGTTCTACTGCCGAGGTGAAACAGAGAGGATAAAACCCATAGAAGACCTTGAGGAAGCCCACATAGATTCAGAGGATGCTTCTAAAATAGTTACAGTGGGAATATCTCGATAGTGAGTTAAAGAAAGACTTGATACAGTTCCTCAGAGATAATAAGGATGTATTTGCTTGGTCACATTCTGATATGGTAGGATTCGATCCGACTGTAATGTGCCACATTCTTAATATCAATCTGGGAGCAACCCTCATAAAGCAGAGAAAGAGACAATTGGACAAAGTCTGATCAGATGCGCTAAAGGAGGAGGTTGACAGACTCCTTGAGAATGGATTAATCTGAGAGGTATATTATCCTAAATGGTTAGCCAACCCAGTTTGGTAAAGAAGCCAAACGGAAAATGGAGAACATGCATTGATTACATGGACCTAAGCAAAGCATGCCCAAAGGATTGCTTTCCGCTACCATGGATAGATCAGTTGGTGGATGCAACAAGTGGACACAAATTGTTATCCCTTATGGATGCATATTAAGGGTACAACCAAATACCGATGTTCAAACCGGATGAGGATCATACTAGCTTCATAACTGAATAGGGAATTTATTGCTATAGGGCAATGCCATTTGGGCTAAAGAATGCAGGGGCCACTTATCAAAGATTGGTTAATCGAATATTCAAGGAACAAATTGGCAGAAACATGGAAGTTTATGTTGATGATATGCTGGTAAAGTCTAGTGAACCTAAAAACTATCTTAAGGATCTAGAGGAAATGTTCAGAATATTGCGGAAGTATCAAATGAAATTGAACTCGCAAAAGTGATCTTTTGGAGTCCACTCTAGAAAGTTCTTAGGCTACCTAGTAAGTGCTCAAGGAATCGAAGCGAGTCCTGGCCAAATTCAAGCCATAAGGGACATGGCCGAACCTAAAACCAGCAAGGAAGTAATGAGCTTAAATGGAAGGGTTGCTGCTTTTAGCAGATTTATCTCAACAGCAACTGATAAGTGTATACCATTCTTTGATGTGATTAAGAAAAAGAAGAACTTCGAATAGGGAGAGGATTGCAAGAAAGCTTTCTTGGAATTAAAAAGCCATTTGGAAAAACCACCGATACTTTGAAGTCCTGAAAGCGGGGAAATATTGTACCTATACATGGTAGTATCATAATATGCAATCAGCTCGGTACTCATTAGAGAAGAAAATGAAACACGGCTTCTGGTATACTACGTAAGCAGGCGACTAAAGGATGCCGAGCTACGATACCCAGTTATAGAAAAATTAGCTTATTGCTTGGTTCTCACAGCTCGAAAGCTATGAGCATACTTTCAGGCACATTCGGTCAAGGTATTAACCAACTTTCCTCCTAAGCAAGTTTTTAGTAAGCCCAAGACTTGTGGAAGATTGGTGAAATGGGGGATTGAGCTTAGTAAATACGATATAGAATTTCAACCACGGGCTGCAATCAAAAGGTAGGCACTGGCAGACTTTGTTAATTAGTGTACTAGTTTTATAAAGTAACAACCCGAAAAAGAGAAAGATCAGAAGCCTATATTGCAATTATTCGTGAATGGAGTGTCAAATGAACAAGGGGCCGGAGCAGGGTATATAATCATAAACCTAGACGGACATCGTCTGCATTATGCCATGAAACTGGGATTTCTTGCAACCAATAATATGGCAGAGTATGAACCAATGGTAGCAAGATTAACCCTAGCACTAGAACTAAAAACCCCATGAATATAGATTTTTAGCGACTCTCAACAGATGGTAAATCAAGTAAAAAAATATACTAAACAAAGGAACCCAAGTTGTCATTATATGTGAAGGAAATATTACGAATGCTTGCTTTGTTTGAGGATTTTTCGATAAATCAAGTTCCAAGAGCAGAAAATGCATAGGCAGAATCTTTAGCAAAATTAGCCAGCTCAAGGGGAGCCCTAGAGACACGAATTGTCCCCGTCGGATATCAAGAAAAGCCAAGTATCCAAAAGGAAACATCCGAGCAGTTATGACGAGATCTCAAGCCAAGTTCCAAGGGGGAAGGAGAAAGAAAGTGATAAAGAATTAACAGATGAAAGGATGAATCAACCAGGACCAAATAGCAAATATGATGATACAAGGATGTCACCTATTGTTGAATATCTTGTTAAAGAAATACTCCTCCCCGACTAAGGGGAAGTAAGGAAAATCAAGTGGCAAGCTCCTACCTTCGTAACAATGAAAGGAATTCTCTATAAAAAGGGATATGCTCTTCCCTATTTGAGATGTGTGAGCATGAATGATGGGGTAAAATTAATGACGGATGCATACGAAGGGTTTTGTGGAGATCATTCAAATGGGACAAAGATGGCAAAGAAAATAATGAGGCAAGGGTTTTACTGGCCCCATATGGTAAGCCAAGCCATAAACTACATGAAAAATGTCAAAAATATTCGAAGATACCCAAATTGTCCCCAAGTCAATTAACTCCAATTGCTATTCCATGGCCCTTTGATGTACGGGGAATAGATTTAATTGGCACATTGCCAATTTTAAAGGGAGGAGCGAAGTATGATGTGGTGGCCATTGATTATTTTACTAAATGGGTTGAAGCGGAACCACTTCCGAAAATCACTTTTGGGAAAGTACTGAGATTTATTATCAATAATTTCGTAACCAGATACGGAATTCCCTAGAAAATAATTTCTGATAATGGAACCCAATTTGAGAGCAAAGAATTCTCCCGCTTCTGCCATAAGAATGGGATTATTAAAAGTTTTTCATCCGTCGCACATCCAAAAGCCAATGGAGCAGTTGAGGCTGCAAATAAAACCATAAAAACAGTTCTGAAAAAGCATCTAAACAAGGCAAAAGGAAATTGGGTAGAAGAGCTACCACTTGTGTTATGGGCTTACCGAACATCTGCTAAGACAGCAACGGGACATACCTCTTATTCTCTAACATATAGGTGTGAGGCAATGCTAACACTTGAGATTGAGATTCCCTCACAACGAAGAATTGTCTACGCATTTGATAAGAATCAAGAGTTAAAAAGAGAATCGTTGGTTTGATACATGAACTTAGAGATGAAGTAGTGGTAAGAACCGCCGAAGATCAAAGAAGAATCTCAAAGTATTATAATTCAAGAGTAAGAACACGATCATTTTGCGAGGGAGACTTGGTACTCCGTAGAGTAATGGCCAATACAAAGAAACATGCGGATGGACCCCTGGGACCAAACTAGGAGGGACCATTAGTCATTTGCAAAGTAATCCCTCCGGGAGCCTATAAATTGTGTCACCCAGACGGCAATATGGTGTCTAGAACATGGAATGCTGAGCATTTAAGGCCGTATTTTCCAAAAATGAATCAATAATGAGCTACTTTTTGAAAAGAGAAAATCTATATGGTCGGGAGTGAAATGCTCCTTATATCCGAATACTATCTAAGATGGTAGAAAAGCCTCTGTCCACGCCGAGATAGCCAGGGCAGAGCATCTCCTGGAGGGAGGGCGGGTAAGCCTTTAGCCACGCCATGAGATGGCCAGGTTAAAGCACCGGATAAGCCCTTATCCGCGATGCAAAAGGGCCAGGGTAAGGCACCTCCTAGAGGGAGGACGGAGTAAGCCTTTATTCACGCCATAAGATGGCCAGGGTAAAGCACCAAACAAGCCCCTGTCCGCGCTGCAAAGGGGACAGGGCAGGGCACCTCGTGGAGGGAGGTCGGGTAATTCCTTGTTTCTAGACTCTAAGATGAGCTAACCAAGAGCACCGGACAACAATGAACTAAGATGTCCAGCCCGAAGAGACGCTCAATCACAATGGACTAAGATGTTCCAAGCCCAAAGAGAGGCATATTCAGCAATAAACTAAGATGTCTAAGCTAGAGAAGAGGCTCAACAAATCTTGAACTAAGATGTTCAAGCTCGGGAAAGAGGCATTTCAAATTACGGACTAAGATTTCCAAGTTCAAAAGGCAACTGGACAAATAACTTCTATACAAGACCCAAAGGGTTCACACATCAAAGGAGTAGAACAGAGCTCCAATTATAAATAACTGAATCTAGATTTCGGGATTTTCATTTTTAAAAATCATCAATTAAATACCCAAATCTGGGTTACGAGATATTCATTTCAAAATTTCATTATTTTATACCTGAATCTGGGTATCGAGACAATTACTCATTTGAACCCTAATCCAGGTGTGAAATTTAATAATGGAATTCTATTTATCTATCACAAATACCTAAATTTGGGTTTCGGGACTTCATTAATCACCATCCCTATTACGGCCGAATCTGGGTATAAGTACATTATTGATCATTACGATTCTTTATACTCAAACTTGGGTTTCGAGATAATTATCTGATCTTGCCTTAAAGCCCTAATATGAGTTCTTGGCTTCCATAGTAAAAGGTAACTTCTATGGATCTATGGTTGTCTAACACATGCCCCAATTTGGGCAAAGGATTACTATTTTTACAACTACTGCTATGAGAGTCTGCTTATACAATAAGTGCCCTAATCTGGGTTAGAGATTCTTTTTGCAATAATGATTGTCTAACATATGCCCTCATCTGGACTAGGGACTTAATATAAAGAAAATGCTTACTAATTACCGTTTAATTTACTCAAAAAAATACTAATCTGGGTTCAGAAATGCCACACAGAGAATTATTTTTCAGATATTGTTATCTAAATTCTGAATGTCAGGTTATCAACTTCCAAACTTCACAATTTAATGCCCTAATCTGGGTTGGATTTCATGGTTTTCTAATCTTTATCAAATCCTAAACTGGAGATATGATATAATTGAGTCTATTGCAGACAACCAAAAGTTTTAGCCTGGTTTTCTTAATGCCAAAATTAAAGTTGGCGTTTATTAATTTCAAATGATGTTAACCAGGCGAATGAGGGCATTAGTATACTGACCTATTACTAAACATGCATGAAAGTATGATAATAACAACAACGAATATCACTAACTTTAAGTATTGCAGGGAAAATAAAGTTATAAAGAGTGAGAAAGTTATGAAATCTTTGTCCTAAAGAACAAAAGCTTCTTTCATACAAGGGGCGGGGGGCAAAATGTTAGCCATAAAACCTACTTAGGAGTAGAAGTATGAAAGAAGGCTAATAAGATTGGGGTTTCAATGAAGAAATAGGCCAAGACATCATAAAGGATGCAAAAAGGGTGTTTCGAAGGCATTGAGCAGGTATCGAAGGAGTCGAAGGCGCCAACTACACATACAGTGCAAAGGCTTTCAACCCAGATGGAAATAGATAGACCCATCTGCCACTACCAACCTTTCAATAGAGATGAACAAGCAATGATGACTTCAGAACCCCTTTCGAAGGCAGTCAATAGTGCTCTTCCAAATACACGTCAAACATTTCGAAGTCAAGGGTTTCGCCCCCATAGTAGCCTTTTAGAAAGCATAGCAAGCCTCTTGAACCGGTCAAGGTCCATAATAATAAGAGAGGGTCCCGCATCAATTCATGGGCATATATTCTGGGGCTACTCAACATCATCGAAACCATTGGCAAGTGAATCTCTTTGAAACCAATAATGTCGACCTATCGATGGTGTTGAAAGCTCCAAGCTTACTTCCATTAACGGCAAAAGAAGCGGAGATCCATTCAGGACACCTTTCGATAAGGCCGAAAGGTGCTAAAAAGAAAGCAATGCTTGGAAATCAGTAAAGTCGAAAGGATGATAAAGGTCCTTTCAACTCTATCGAAAGGTTAAGAGAGAATGAAGGAACTACTACAGTATAACAAGAAGAACAATAGTACCTTTCGACAACATTGAAATGCGGCATGGCTTTCGACTAGGACAAAAGATTCAAAACAACACAAAAATAGAGAACCTTTTGACCCGGTCGAAGGCAAGGAAGCGAAAGGATAAACCAAGAAGTACAAGATTATACCTTTCGACAACATCAAAAGGGTCATGACCTTTCGATCAAGTCGAAAGGTTTGAGGCTGCATATAAAAAGGGGTCCTTTCTACCCAGTCGAAAGCAAAGGCGCGGAAGGGGGCCGACCTGCATCTATAAATAAGGCCTAAGGGCTCCAGCTTTGGGGATCGAATTCTGAAATTCCAAATTCATTTTCTTGACTCTACTTTCTTAGTGATGATTGTATTCGAAAGAAACCCTAAATCAAATTAGGGAAAAGGCTCAATATCTTGTAATTCATTTTGGATTATGAATAAAAATAGGAGAAGGCTTGTTCATTAAGGATATCGGCGACGAGGAAGATCATTTTGATCATTAGCTAGCCTAATGATCAATTGCACATGATTCTAACCTTTTTCTCATGATCTCTTTTTGTCTATGCTATGTATAAAATCGACTTGAGCATTTCTAGTCGAAACACATCATCATCGAAACCTACATGATGATGGGGTGTCGACCACGTTGAGTGCACGAGTCATGGGAACACTTAGATTGTTCTTATACAAGGAAATAAAGTGAATTGTAGACAATAATAAGCTAAGACTGCTTCGAAAGGAAAGGCACCTTTCGACCTGATCGAAAGGAGTATTTCCGAAAGAAATCTTAGCTTATGTTTGGCTAATAGTTATACATAGTGGAACTCATTCGAAGGGGATCAACACTTAGAGACATTAATAACCCTTTCGAAGTGGTTCCATAGTAAGAATAACGAAACCATGGGGTCGAAAGAAACTAAGACATACTAATGAAGTAGCATCTCCTTTCGACATAATCGAAAGGTCTTGAATGATACCTTTTGACGTGATCGAAAAGGGTGGAACACAAAGATTATGGGTTGCTTTCGACTCACTGAGAGGATGAGGCTCAATAAAATGATGATCTCAAAAGCCTTTCGACCGTATAAACCTAGTCAGAGGGTTAAGAAACTCATTAATCCTTTCGATTAAGCCAATCAGGTCGGAAGATAGAGCTAACACCTCAAATCATTATGACCGTATCACTCTAGTCGAATGACATGTTTACAAAGGAGAGAGTCCTCTCAACAACTTGGTCTTGTTTAAATTAAATTATCTTATGAATAGCATTAGGGATGTTGACAAGAAATTTTGTTAACAGAATAGAAATAAGTCTAGAATGGTCTTTTTCTAGTATGTTATAGAAGCTTCTTGAGTGCTCTGGAAAGTTCTTTCTTTTAGAAGCTTCTTGGGTGCATTTGAAAGGTTCTTTCTTCAATATATTATAGAAGCTTCTCGATCATCCAGAAGATTCTTAATTTTGTGTGTTATAAAAGGTACTTGCTCTAGAAAATGCATTTAGTTTTAAAATATATACCATGTGAGAATTGAACTAGTGACCTCGTTGTGAATGCACATCTTTAGTTAAGCTACAACAACTTTCGTGTATAAATGAACAATTTACTTCTTATCAACGGAGCATTGAAGTTGAACCATTATTTTTTTTACCAATTCTTCATTAATTTTTTCATTTTAAAAAAATCAAGAATCTGTAATAAGCACAACAAAAGGACTAAGTAATACTACCTTTTGAATATTAAATTATGTAAATAAGCAGTTTAAAATATACATAATTTGATGTTCATCAAACACCGACACTAGGACTTTTATTCTTCTTCGAATAAAATTTAATTGAATTTTTCAGCCACATTTTAGTAGGGAAACACGATTGCATTTAGCATATGCAACAAGCCTTTAAACCCCTAATTGTCCATAGTAGGACAAGTTATGTCTCAGGGTTTTCAGCGGATGCTACCTACAAAATCCAAATGCAGTTTGTCTTAGTCTAATGAAACTATATGAACGCAAAAAGTTATAGAAATTGATGAATTAATTTATTTTTTAATAGCACAACATTGTAGTGTACACATGCTCTAGTCAAAATCTTAAAATCTAAGTTCATCACCTACTCACAAATTTCAAACAAAAAACAAGTTCTCACCATGCTCAACCCTAGCTTGCTAGTTGTTTCTGTTGAAAACATAGTGCAACCATGAAATTTGTTTTTTATTTGATTGCAAAGTTTGCAAAGTAATATTTCTGTTTCAAATTGTTTAATAGTTTCAAATCGATAAAACTAAAGAAGAGTGTTTTGAATTCAATCACTTACCCTCTATTTATTACTTTATTAATTTTATTTTTTGCATACACCTAATCCTAGACTAAGATATACCACCCACGCACTGCCTTTCAGATTTATGTGAGAATGGAATGGAGCTTGGTGGATTGTGCAAACTGACTTTGACTATGTCAGTGAAGGTCGGTGATCCTGAGGTGCCCAACTCATAAAATGAGAACAAGATATACCATCTATGCATTGTTTTTGAGCTTATGTAAGGGTGGACAGTGCTTAGAAGGTGTGCATACCAACATTGGATGTACTAGCAATGTTGGCTACCCTTGGTTATTATTATTACCATAATTATTATTATTGGTTTTTTAGGAGAGAGTAACGCAAAAACATCTTAGCACCTCTTAGTTATAAAGATTTGAAAATGTTAACGCATGTACTTAAGACTCACCACGTTTAAATGATGGCAACAAATTTTAACAAACTTCATAATCGTCAGCTATGAGTCAACCTATATGCTAGCCTCACTATTATCGCTTGTAATTTAAACCTCTAGTTTTATTTCCATTTGAAGCTAATGGTTCATAAAAAATTTCTTCAAATGACTAACATAATGAACCTACTTTGTCACGCCTGTTCAAAACAGACTAATTTGAAAAAAAAATATGTTATGTCCTCAATGCATATGCCTCAAAGAAATATAAATATACATGAAAAATATTATGAAAAACCGAAATTCAAGAAAAAGGTCAAATTTTCAAAAAAAAAAGTGCAAATTTGAAAAAAAAATGAATGCAACATGAGTCTCCCTCCCTCCCCCTTGCACAGTTAAATTCGACAGTGTCCTTACTATTTAAAACGGTTTCTAAACTTGAAGGAAAATACCCACAAATGGTTGCAATGTAAAATGATTTGTAATATATAATACAGTTTAACAATATGTTAAAATTTACTATATATGGAATAATACATGTGTTTACGATGAATGCAATGCAAATAACACTGCCATCTCTTTCTTTCGCTCTTTTAATTTAATTTTATGTGTCCTCCACACTATCCTTGCGTAAGTTTCCTAATAAGATAATTATTTTTTATAATATTTCATCTTTATACCTAGATTTATAGTTAATTAAGCTGATATCTAAGTATCTCGTAAGTATAAGTTTTTCCACCCAAGTTTTGTGCGCGATGCGATTATGCACTCAATAAATTTATCGTTGTAATACTTTAAAAATAGGTGATCATGCATAATTATAGTTAAAATAGTAAATTCAATCCATTGAGTGTCATCTAACACTATATTTGGCTTGTTTCTTCTTTACAAGATGTAGTTCAAACTTATGTTCAAAAGCAATTATTTCATTAGTCGACATTTCAGCATTTTCATTAAGTACTCAATCATACTTGGGTTCACATTCACTAGTTTCATTAATTAACATTTCATTTTCACCAACAAAAGTTTTATGTTTTTCATTTGTAGTGATTTCTTCAAAATTAAAATTCTTAAAATCGGATTGGTGATTTAAATTTAACTCGTCTTTGTGTTCACAACTCATTCTCGAATTGTCCAAAAAATTCATGTTCCCTAAATTCGCCTTCTGCGTCATTAACATCTTTATTGTCTTTATAATTTTCAACCTTTAAAATTATTGTTCCTAACTTGTCATTATCAGTCAAAGGAAGATCGAAATTCAAACTTAGATCATTTTCTTTAAAAGAATTGAACCCCATTTCAATTTGTGAATTTTGAACAGCTTCATTAAGGTTATCATTTTCAATTTCAAAAATTGTTATTTGAAAATTGTCGATATAAGTCGAATTTGATTATCTTATGATTCATTGCATGTTTAGGTTTTTTTCCTCATGTTGTTTTAAGAAAAGGATAACTAATTTTAACAATTCATCACACTAGTTTAAATTTCTTAATCCCTCGTAAAAATCACATACAAGATTTTCAATTTCAACATTTTTCTATGTAATTTCTATTATAACCAATTTTTCCAGTCTTTGAACGGACTTAAATGAGTGAACTTGACGAACAAGCGATGAAGAAATGGCCCAAGACTTTAGAAATATCGTAAAAAGGAAAGATAAAAGAAATATATAAAAATAGTCGAAAAGAATTGAAAAACCGAAAAATTGCATTTTTGGTCAGGGTCCTCAAGTTGTTACCGAGTTGAACTCGAGTTGGATATACTAAACACTCGGGTCGGACTCCAAGCGAACAGAGGAAAACTCAAAGCTTGGTAACCCTGGGAAAACCCCAAGTCATGAATCAAATAAAACTCACAAAACACTCAAGTCGGACACCAAGTCAGGTCGGTACCGACCTAAAGCTTATGATTTTCACTGATATGATTCACTCTAACATGATTATAACTATCTAGAATGGTGATATGAGAAAAATCATAAGGTTTAAAGGAATTATAAAGAGCAAAATTTGGTTGGTATTGACCTGATTTAGTTAGCCCTGATCTGATTCTAAGACTTGGAATGACAATAGATGGATGAAAGGAGCCTAAACATGAAGAGAAAATGAACTTTGGATGTAAAACTTCAAGTTGGTACCGACCTGATTTGGGTTGATACCGACCACTTCTGATGACAACCAACTTGAAATAAAGACTTGAATTGGTAAGAGGTCGATGGGGAGAGCTAAGACATGGAGAAAAACTTGAATAATGATGGAAAATAAGATCGATACCGACTAGAAGTGGTCGGTGTCGAGTTGATTTTCTACTTGGAGATCGTGCTGGATGACTAAATCTTCATGCTTGAATTTGTAGATCTTGAAAACTTGGACGAATTCTAGCCTAATTGCAAGATTTAAGAAGGGAATCACCTATAAACAACAATCTAACTTCAACTAGAGGGGGACTTTTCTCTTTTGGACTTTGGGAGGGCATTTTCAGATCGAAATGTTGTCTTCTTTTTTAACTCTAGAAATTCTATTGTAAATCCAAGATTCACTAGATTGTGGTCGGATCTGATTGAATTCATTGTAATCTAGAGAGAAAACAATCAATAACATAGATTAAAGTAGACGTAGATCGGAGTATTCGTCAAACCACTATAAAAAGTGTTGTTTGTTCTTGTTTTTGCTTATTTGATTTGGATTTATCTACTTTAGGATGTTGTGCCATTTTTGGTGCAACATTTTTGGTGCTTTCACTGAGAAAGAGCTTGGATTTGAAGTTTGAAGAAGATGAAGAGACCTACTACAAGAGCTATTGTCGGAGAAAGTCAATAAGGACGTGGGGGTTGCCAGGAGTTGTCCTCAAATTTAGATTCATCAATCTATGTGACGAGGGAAGAGATGGAGAGGATGATGAAAGAGATGCAAGATCAGATGATGGCTCTGCAAGAGGAGATGTTAAATAGATTTTTTGAAAGAGTGGAGCAGCAAGGAATAGTCGGAGTAGCTGGAATTTAGAACCAAAGGCCAGAAAAAAGAGCGGATGCTCAAGAAGCTAGAGTGGAACAAGCGGGAGCCGCTCCCTTAATAGAATTAGGTCGGTACTAACCTGAATTAGGTCGGTATTGATAATATTTGACAAGGGGCATAGTTGAAGGAGACCTTGGATGAGACGTAAACCCAAGATCGGGCGATGCTGGAGTCAGAGATGTGTATCAGAATGCAAATGCACGACTAGAGGAGTGTGTGCCAGAATATCCCTATGGAAATGGGGGATGGAGTATAGCTATGGATCAGAGATCTCTATTATAAGACAATAACCAAATGGATGAGATGATCAGAAAGATAGTGAGAGGTGGACCTTTAGAGCAGAGGTTGGAGGACGTGAATGGGAATCCATTTACCCCTTACATCTGGTATGCGAGAAATCGACCAGATTTGAAGCTATCAGCACTGGAACTGTACGACAGAAGGATAGATCTGACCGTTCACCTGATTAGATATATCTGACATGTGGAGGTATTGGGTGCTTCTGAAGAAGTAATGGAACGTTGTTTCCTACTGTACTTGACAGAGCTAGCTGCTATGTGGTTCAGGCAGTTAGAAAATGGGTCCATAAGCACTTGGGCCAAGTTGATAGACGGATTCTTGAGATAGTTTAGAGTTCACATTTCTCGACTAAGGAATGTGATGATGCTTTCGAGCATAAAGAGAGGGCCGGAGAGACCCTTGGGAGTTACTTGACTAGGTTTAACGCAACAGCCGCTGCGGTTCATAAGCCGGATCCATCGATTGTTCTAATGGCTATGGTATTTGGAGTTGGAAGTAAGACCGATTTTAAAATTGCTTAGGAAAGAAATACACGATGGATCTTACGGAGTTCTGCTATAAAGTTGAGTGCTACTTGTATCAAAAGGACGCTAAATTTGAGAACACTAAAGTTAATGCTATGGATGACGGAGGACCGTCCGGAGAAAGGAACGGTAAAGACAAAGGAAAACGGAAAGATGAAGATAGCTTCGAGGGACCGAAGCGGTAATGTAGGAAACCAAATTTCTCTTCTTACACTGACCTAACTAAAAACCCAAAAAGGATTTACTTAGATACTAGGGGGAAGATCCCTTACCAGAAGCTAGCTAAGAGAGAAACTATGGATCGGGAGAAAAGGTCCAGAAGATTTTGCATTTTCCATAGATGAAAGGACATGAAACGAATGGGTGCATACACCTTCGTGATTTAATATAAGAGCATGCGAGGAATCAAATTGCGATGATGTGGTAGGAGCAGCCACCATCTACAACGAACACATCTAGATACAACCATGCAGCCGGGTCGAGGGTTATAACCCTTGATTGGGATGGATGGGAGTCAGATTCAATTCCTTATTTTGCTTTCCGTTTTGAATAAATATGACAATAGTAACCTCAGACTGCTTACACGTGTACGAGATCTCGATTGATCTCTAGGCATGCTCTGATTTGGATATCTAAGATGGATGCTTAGGATATTAGTTTGTTACTTTGATTTGGATTTTACAAATGAACGTTTGATTTTTGAAAACTACTTGAACATGATGATAGATATTAATTGAACATGGTAGTTCTATCCGAAGAGACGGGACGATGACCATAAGGTACAAGTCCTCTTGCCGGAGAACAAGTGAATTAGGCTTGTACGAAAGTAAGTCCCCTTACCGGAGAGTGAGTGAACGGACTTGCTTGGATGTTAAGTACCCTCGCCAGAGAGCATGCAGATTGGACTTAGTAAGCATCCATAGAGATCAAACCCTAGATTGGATGTTAAATGATCCGGAGAGATCAACCCTAGATTAGATGTTAAAGGATTTAGAAAGATCAAATCCTAGACTGGATGCTAAAAAAATCTGGAGTGATCGAACCCTAGATAATGATCCAAAGAGATCGAACCCTAGATTATATGTTAAACGATCCGAAGAGGTCAAGCCCTAGATTGGATGTTAAATAATCCAAAGAGATCAAGCCCTAGAATGGACATTGACTTGACCTTAGGATTTGAATACCTTATGATTGGACTAGAAAAAATAATTCTCGGACGAATACAGGACGATTTTGATATATGATATGATAACTCCAGATGAAAATGGTTAGATTAGGATTTATGACTAACACTTAACAAGGACTAAAGTCCTTAACTATATTGGTCTAGAACAACCTTTCATTTGTAGGTGAATCTGAAGGAATCAGATGATTTAGCACAGCTTAGACCAATGGATAAACAGAGAGCTCGACCGTTGATGATTGATCGCTGTTGCTGAAGCTTTTGTTGAGCAAAGCACACCTCATATTCATAAGGCGTGCTTTGGAGGAAAGTGTTATAACAAAATTTTCTGCAGTCTTCGAACAGACTTAAATGAGAAAACTAGACAAACAAACGATGAACAAATGACCCTAGGAGTTTGTAAACATCATAAAAAGGCAAGAAAAAGGAAATATCAAAAAATAGTCGAAAAGAGTACAAAAAATGGAAAATCGCATTTTGGTCGGGTCCTCAGGTTGGTATGAAGTTAAACTCGGGTCGGACACACAAAACACTCGATTTTGGACTCCAAGCGAGTAGAGGAAAACTCAAAGATCAACAACCTCAGGAAAACCCCAAGTCATGACTGGAATCAAACATACAAAACACTAAGGTCTGATACCAAGTCAGGTTGGTACCGACTTGAGGATCATGATTTTCATTGACATGATTCACTCCAATATAATTATAACTATCTAGAATGGTGATATGAGAAAACTCAGAAAGTTTGATGGATTTCTTAATAGCAAAATCAGATTGGTATCGACCTGATTTGGTTAGCGCTGATCTGATTCTAAGACATGGATTGTCAATATATGGATGAAAGGAGCCTAAACGTGAAGATAAAATGAACTTTGGATGTAAACATTCAAGTTGGTACTAACCTGATTCAGGCTGATACCGACCTCTTTTGACGACCATCAAGCTAAAATGAAGACTTGATTTGGCGAGAGGTCGATGAGGAGGGCAAAGACATAGAGAAAAACTTGAATAATTATGTAAGAATCAGATCGGTACCGACTAAAAGTGGTCGGTACCAAGTTGATTTTCTACTTGGAGATCATGCTGGATGACTCGGTCTTCATGGCTGGATTTGCAAATCTTGAAGACTTGGACGAATTCTGGTCTAGTTAGTAGATTTAAGGAGCGAATCACTTATAATTAGCAACCTAACTTCGACTAAAGCAGGACTTTTCTCTTTTGGACTTTGGGAGGGGGATTTTCAAATCGAAGTGTTATCTTCTTCTTCTTTAACTCTAGAATTCCATTATAAATCTGCTATCCACTGTATTATGGTCGGATCTGATTGAATTCATTGTAATCTGGAGAGAAAACAATCAATAATAAGGATCAAATTGGACATAGGCCAAAGTATTGGCAGAACCACTATAAAAAAGTGTTATTTGTTCTTGTTTTTGCTTGTTTGATATGGATTTATCTACATTGGGGTGTAGTTCCACTTTTTGGCGCAACAATTTCCTTGATAAGAGCTATTTTCAGAATTATAATCCAAGCCATTCTCATGGTCAATATTACTTCCGAAGTGATTTCTGTTTTTATTTCCATATGTATAATTTCCTTGATAATAGCTATTTTCGAAATTATAATCCTAGTCATTTTCATGATCAAAATTATTTCCAAGTTGATTTTCATTTTCATTTCTATGTGTATAATTTCCTTAGATAAGAGCTATTTACAAAACTATAATCCAAGTCATTTCCAAGATCAAAATTATTTATAAAGTGAATTTTGTTTTCATGTTCATGAAAATTATATTGGTTTGAGGAATCATTTTGACATTGGAAATCTGTTTGATAAGGAAAATTATTTTGATACCGAGAATCCTGTTCATAACCAAAATTGTTGAACTTGGAAGAAAAAAAAGTTTTGGTCGTTTTCAAAATCTAGACTTAGATCATTTCGAGAATATTGTCCGTACTAGAAATTATTTTCAAAATGATTTTCGTACCTGTATTGGTTTTGAGAAAAATTGTTTTCTGAATTGGATATGATGGTTTTCTTTCTTTTCTCAATAATATCGTGACAATTTTTTAGCAACAGTTTAGTCTAACCTTTTTCAACATATTCTCAATTTTCTAGTTGAAATTTTTTTGATGACTTTTTATGATATAAATTATTCTCAGAATTATAATCCAAATCATACAACCGATCAAAATTATTTCCATATTGATTTTAATTTCCATTTTCATATAAATCATATTGATGTTGAAAATCCTTTTGAAAATGGAAATTATTATTTTGATAATAAAAATCATTTTGTTGATGAGAATTAGACCCGTAACCAAAATTGTTGAAACTAGAAGAAAATTGTAATTTTGGTCATTTTCCAATTTTGGTCTTGGATAATTTTGAAAAATTTGTCCACTTTGACAAATATATATATTATAACCAAAGTCTATTTTGTTGTTAAAATGATTTTCATACCTGTATTGATTTTGAGAAAAATTAAATTTAGTTTCAAAATTATTTTGACGTAGATTGACGCATAATCAAAATAATTAGAATTTAGAAAAAATCTGTAATTTTAATTATTTTTAAAATTCTGACTTTGGATATTTCCATGAAGTAGTTCCCTTAAATTTTTTCTTTGGATTATCATTTGACGAGAATTCATTACATTGATTTTCATACCTTTTTTTTCCTAGATTCTAACCACTAGTATCAAGTTGTTCGAGGCTATTAAGACAACTTTGGAATTTAAGGGAATACTTCAAGTTCACTTTGATAATTCTATGTTCTTTTTCAAGTTCTCTAGAAAAGATGAAAGAGTTTATGTTCTTGAGTCCGTCGATGGACAAAGCTAATAAAAAAATCCTCTCTAGTCCAGTATGGGCGCATTTTACTCATATCACATCCATGTTGCAACCTATGATTGGGCTAAATTGGTTAGCGGGTGTTGCCTCAAATGTTTTGATGCTAATGTTGTTGCTCCGAATAAGCTAGTGTATGCCAAGGCTCTTGTTGAAATAAGTCCTGAATGGCCTTTACCTTCCAAGATAACTATTTGTATTGCTAAAGGGCATGACTGTATTGTTGATGTTCATTATAGTTGGAGACCTGATATTTGCACGGCTTGTCACTCCTTCGGTCACCAAATGAAAACTTTCAAACGTCGGATTGACATTTCCCAATTCCGGTTTCTAATATGATTCCACTTCCTCGACCTCCGGTCATGAAGTGGGTTTCGAAGTTAGGCCCATATATTTTTGGTTCTCGTTCCGAGATCGTGCCTTCGACTACCTTTGATACCCCCTATTGATGTTATTGATGATAGTTCAAAGGAAAAATCAAAAGTTATTCTTCTTCCCTTTAATGATTTTTTTAGGTTTCTTATGAGCAGGCTTGGATTCATGAATCTTCTGACATGACGTATGATCCTAAGGGTGCAAGTTTTTATAAGTATATAGGTGAAGATGAAGAAGAAAGATAACTATTTTATCATGTAGAGGATGGAGGCCTTACTCTCTCTATGCTTGATCAATTTAGTGATATGAATCGTTCTGTTTTATCGGATGAAGCGTGGGATAGGAAAAAACTTTATTGCTCCAATTCAGTGGATTTTATTCCTACCTTAGCGACTCTATGTTTGGGGTTTTATCATGTTATTGAGCCTGAATCTCCAGATGATAGTGGTGGACCTTCCTTTGGGGGGGGACGACTAGTTTTTTGATGGTTTAGGTTTTAGTAGTTTGGCATTCGTGCTAAACTCCTATGTTTGATCTTTCTTCAAGCTGCTCTGGTGCATGTGCCAAACATCTGTTTCTTATTCTATTGTATATATGTGGATGACCCACATTAAAGCCGATAAAAAAACACTTATAGAAATAAATTGTCGTCCAAAACTGTCTTGACTATTCGATCTTAATGCTACTCCCAATTTTAGTGTTTACAGTTCATGCTCTATTGCTCTTAAATATACCTCCCTTCTTTTCTTTTTCTTTTTCTTTTTTCATTTTTAAAATTTTATTTATATAGGCCCTAATTTTTTTTCCTTGGGCCTTTTAACAAAGCCCAAACAGAGCTCCCCTAAAAATAAAACTAAACCAACATCAGCCACCACTTCAACTTACCATTTTGTTTCGTTTCTTTCTTTTTTTCTTCTTTTTTTTCTAGAAATAGTGCAGCAGATGTGGTCGTGGGAGGTTCTCGATGGGGGATTTATGGTTGTGCTAGTCGATTATGAGGTTGCGGCGGCGTGCGGTTCCAGGGTCGTGGTAGGTTTGGTGAGAGGTTCGATGTTTATTTTGGATTGTCGAATCTGGTGTGGTGGTGATGGTCGAGTCGATGACGAGGTCGTGGTTCGGTGCTGGCGTTTTAGTAGGGAGGGTGTTACGGTTTAGAAGTGCAGGTTCAGGAAGGGCTAGAATTTAAGGGATGAAGGGGAAGGTTTTGGGTTTTGGTTTAGGGTTATCAGGTGGATTCTGAGGAAAT
Organism: Allium fistulosum; assembly: GCA_030737815.1. Taxonomy (NCBI): domain Eukaryota; kingdom Viridiplantae; phylum Streptophyta; class Magnoliopsida; order Asparagales; family Amaryllidaceae; genus Allium; species Allium fistulosum. The sequence goes on from CM060903.1 coordinate 910,553,487, forward strand.
CGTGTTAAAATATGGGGTGGTGGTGACTTTTTCTAGGGACAAGAGGTGGTTGTGTGTCAGTGGGGTTATACTATGGTGATGAGGTTGGCAACTGATGTTGGTTCAAGTGATGGGGCAATTGCGGTTTTTTAGTGATGTAATTGGTAGATATGGTCTAGATGTTGATTTGAAGACGTTGGGAGGTTCTGGTTGGTGGTTGTGGCGGGTGTTTAAGTGGTTTTAGGTTACGGTTTGTGTGGGTGTGAACCGAGAGGAGGTCGTGATGGCAATCTGGTTGAAGCGATGGAGGGATGGGTTTGCACAGTGGTGGGGAAGTGATATTACAGTGGTATTACTAGTGGAGATGAGTGGGATGCTCGGTCTAGAAGTAGTGCGGTTGGGAAGGATAAGTGGTTCTACTGATGTTTGGAAAGAAGGAGAGGAAGAAGGTAAAAAAATGTTTTTCTATAGAAAATATATAACTAAAAATTAATGAATAAAATGTTGTTTTTTTCTATTTGAGCACAAGAAAACAGGGGGAAAATATGGGTTTTTTTGAATAAAAACAAAAATGAAAAGAGAAGGAAAATACTAACACGAATCGAATATTAAATAAACACCAAAAAATAATAAAACTACCTAGCAACGACGACAAAAACTCGATGGATGACTTTTTATGTGAACAAAAACCATGATTTTATTTTACCGCAAGTACACATTGTCTATTGTAATACTTGTGCAAATATAGATCGAATTCACGTGGATTTTATTAATTAGTAGTTTTTATTTAAATTCTAGACGAGTTAGATGAAATGGAGATTGAGATTGGATTAGGGTAAATAGGAAATTACTAAAACTGAAGAAAAAATGAAATTGCGACGAAACAATTAAAAGAAATAAAATTGCAAAGGAACAAGAAAAAAATCAAAATTGGAGCAGTAGAGATTGATCGATTATATAAGAGCATATAGAAACATAGAGATCTATTGGACACTTGGGAAACCAAAAGATCTCAAACGAAACTGAAATGTAAAACAAAAATAAAATAAAATGTAATGTAATTAAGAATTTAAATAAAATAAAGATTTTGTTATTAAAATAAATATTTGATTACATAAGATAAAAATAAAGTATAAAAAGCCTTAATTGATCCCCTGACGGCATCCCAAAAAAACCTAAAGTATATGCCTAAATGTTAAGATGTCTTCAAATATCGCAAGGCAGGAGTATTTATAGAATTCCTTGCAAATTCAGATTTAGACTTGGTAAAATGGTTCTTTCTCCAATATATTCTAGATGCTTCTCGATCTTCTAAACGATTATTGATTGTGTGTCTTATGGAAGGTACTTGCTTTAGGAAATGCACTTGGTTTTAAAAATATGCACCAAACGAGTATCGAACCAATGACCTCCTTGTGAATGTCATCTTCAAAACCACCTGAGCTACATCAACTTTCAAGCACAAACGAACAATTTAGTTCTTATCAGTAGAGCTTTGAAGTTGAACTATTATTTTTGAAACAACTCTTCAATAATATCTTCATTTTCTAAAAACCAATGATCTATAATAAACACAAAAAGACCAAGTAATGTTGCCTTATGAATATTAAAATGTGTAAATAAACAGTTTAAAATATACACAATTTGATGTTCATCATCTATCTAGTAGTTCTTGGTCCGTGTTACTTCTATAACAATAATATTCTTATTGGTCGCATTAAATATATTATCTTAAATTATGGTTTACTTGCTCATTTCAAATGAAATAATTTCATTGAGATTTCGTACACTGCGAATATGATTGTTTATTTTACAAGTTTGTATGTCATATAATATGGAATAAATATCCAGATTCTTGTATTGTTGTAGAGCTCAAAAATCATAGAAGATATTACACGGTCTTGGACAAATAAACATGTAAGTGACCTAGTTATAAGCATATTTAGTAGTTGTATAATAGGCGCTTGCATGGATCTTGAAGTGACAATATGCCAAAGGATTTATTGTAAAGCATATATTTTATGTTTCTGCATCAATCTTAATCGGTTCATTTGTGTATTTTAACTGATTAACATTATATCAATTATGCTAGTTGCATAAATTTATTGAAGTAGATTATTTCAACTTGTATAACATATATTCTTACAATATTAGAAAGGTTAAATGTATTAATTTCATCTTGCTAATAAGACTCCCACTAAATCTTTATATTCCACACGATTTCTCTAATGGATGTTAGGACTTCCTTGTCTTAGGGTTCTAACCTTGAGGATGCTCAACAAATCATAGGTTGCATGCGATGGATAACACCTTATATGCTTTATTATATACACTCCTAAATTGTGGTTTTTTTCATAATCTCATATTGACCTTGACGATGCTCAACAAATCAAAAGAGATTTTCACTTGTACCCACCATTTCACGACGACCTATGTATAATAGACGTACCTTAAGGAAGCTCAACAAATATGCGCGTGTCTCTTACCGCGTCTAGTCAATATATTAATAGTACTGTACATAACACCTCTAACTTGAGGATGATCAACAACTAAAGAGTATGCATGTAATATATTAATATATAAATCATATAAGACAACTTTACATCTTAGAGATTCATATTCTCTAATAAAAACATTAAAGTGATATCGATTTAAGGAATAATTGTTTACACTAAAAGTAGGACAAATGCCCGAACAATATATAAGCAGTAATTATAGAGATAAATAAATTGAAAATGAAGGAATAATACAAGATATTTATAGTGGTTCAGCAAATACTCTAGCCTATGTCTACTGTCAACTTCATTAATGATTTCTGACTTTCTTTATAGCAATGATTCTATAACTCGGTTGCTTACAACTTGGGTAAGAATCCAACTGAGTGTCGAGGTAAAATCTAACAATTCAGAAAGTAAGTAAAAAGACCCATTTTTGCACCTCTCCCTCTATTTATAGGCGGAGATCAGCAAAATAAGATTCGAAACCTTCTCCCTACATTCTCCACGTCCAATAGGAGGCTCCAAAAGAAGATCGTAGCCAACTCAACATCTGGATTCTCAACTAGGTACCGAGTTGAGCCTTACAAGTTGGCAAAACGGCAATGACTTGTAGTTTCTTTTGACTTTGTACTTTGCTTCACATTAGTCCTCAACTTCTTAAATGGGAGCTAACTCGACACTTTATGACTCGGTACCGAGTTGAGGGATTCAACTCGGTGCCAACTTGTAACTTGTACTTGCATTTTTCAACTTTTCCCTTTACCACTCAACTCATCTGGGAAATGGCCAACTGTCTTCTAGTGGAAAGCGAGGTTTAGCATCGATTCATCCGACTTCACCTGAACTTTGGTTTCCAGACTTATTCTTTAGAACTTCTGGTTTAGTTTCATGACCATTCAATGGTTTTGACTTGCCCAGATATGACTTGGTTTGAAGGTAGGATAACACTTGCCCTTTAAAATATGCCTTATGTTAACAACTCATGCTTTAGATAGAGACAAGCTATTGACTTCAAACTCTGATCTGGAAAGATATCCTCATTCCCTAAGCTGTTATCACAAAGTAGTGCATCTTCTCCCGATCGTCATGTCACTTTAGTTAGTTACGGACTCATATCCTTTGGATGACATAAGAGATGAAGTGTCTTGTTCGAGTGCATCGTTCGGACTCTGGTAACTTTGGAAATGTTCGCTTTTGTTTGGTCAGGTTGGAGTTCGTCTTCCCATTTCATTTGCTTCCTTTTCCATTGCCCATTCCTTTCTCTCTTTGTTTTTTTTTAAATTTTCTTCAAGTCGATACTGAGTTGAGGCTTATGACTCGGTACCTAGTTTCACCGCGACTTCTAAGTTCTTAAGTGTAAATAATACTTAGGCTATTTCTTCCACTTCATTTTTACCTTTTACTATTATTTCACTTGCGATTTGGACTTGTTACCCCCATCAACTTTTGATTCTGACGTCGATTACCACCGCCATTGATATAAGATTTTGTTGTAGGTTATCTATTGCATTTTCTTGCATCGATTTATTCGACACAGATCTAATTCAAATGTACTTGCCCTTATTTGATTCAAGTTTCAACTCGATTTTCTTACATTGCCGCCGCTTCTTGCATTAATGCCTAGCCTAGGTAGGTGGCGTTGCCATTTAGGGGGTAGCTGATGTTGGCTAATGACCATTGATTGCACTCTACCATGACTGAGACTTCACCTTCTCCCTTTGACATGGCCATGGCACACAAAAGGCTTGGAGTCAGATTTGGCTTTGAAAGCTCGAGATTGACCCGAAGTTTCCTCATAAATCACATAGGCACGACTCGGGTCGTCGTCTTTATGCACATTGCTTTGGGTCATCCCTGAGTTTTCCTAGGTTACACTTTGGGTTATTAGTATGGCCAATGATTTTTGACATTTGGCTAAGTTATTTCAAGTTCAAGATGGAAGATGACTACTTTTGATATTTTTTTTTCAAGTACGGATCGATGGTTGAGTTCTAGTGGGTCATTTTCAAATAACGATCACACCAAATGCGCTTTGGCATTCAATGGACTGATTCATTATTGCATTAAGTCTGACACTTCACTTTGGTGTTTGGACAAAGAAAACTTCTGGGTCGCTCCGACGGTGGTTCTATTATCGTATATCATACGATAACGGGTTAAATCCGACACACAGTTCCATTGCGCGACGATGCTCATTTGCCAGCATGAGTGAGCTATCTACATAGAGTGTTCGCATTCACCATTATCTAGACACAGGATACACATTGAATTGATTGAATTGCTATCACTGCCCTTGTCAGTATATAAGATATGGTTGGTTAATACACGTTGACATCCATTGGGTCTTATACATCAATAGGGCATGGTATAATTTTAGAACGAAGATCAGAGTTAAATTCTACCAGACCTTGCTCATCCGTGGAGTTTTTCACTAGTCATGAACTATAGACACTACTCGCATCTCTCTATGATTTGTGTAGGTCAATCTACTTCATAATTCGTTGCCTCTTCAACCGATTCATCTTCTACATCAGGATCTACTACGCCATCTACTTCATAATCTTTTCGAAATCAACCACCTCGTCGTTCGACAAGCAGTCTTTGGAGGTGGTCTCTTACATAATGGGAGATGAAGCACATATGTAGGTTGCCCTTAATGTTAATCTTGAGGGTGCTTTAATTCTTGATAACTCCTAAGATTCTCCAGCATATACACTAGATGAAGTGGGCATTAGGAGAACCTTTGAAAGGCATGGAATTCCCTTTGAGGATGTTTTGGTCCTACAGCCCTTTCAACAGGCACATGATCCAACTGAGGGGTATACTACTTGCAATCGTTATATGTGCCTCTCTGGATTTATTCCTCCTTTTAATCACTCCATCCGACTCGCCTCTAGTTTATGAAGCTTGTTCATATTTAGCTTCACCAAAATAGTTATGCCTCGTTGAATAACATGTACATGGTTTGCCTTCTCCATTGAGGGAGGATGCCTACATTGGACGACATCTGATGTCTAATTAGCTTAAAAAAGCAAAAAGAAGGCCCTTCTCTAACTTACCTAGAACCACCTAAGGGATGTTGTATAACCATTGGTCTTTGGAACAAGCTCGGCAATTTTAAAGATGTATAGTTCTTTGTACGTTGTCCACTCGATCTCATTTCGAGGTGGTTATTAGGGGTAAGTTCTACTATCACTCTTTGCCTTGCTGAAGGTAGTTCCACTCAAATCGCTAACTTTGTTATTTCATAATTTTACAGATATTTCGAGGAGGCTTGGTTGTGAGGCTCTAGCACGTAGTCTTTAAACTCTTCAAGCCATCCCGTCGAAGAGTGAAAATGAAATTTCTTTTAATGGATGAAAGGATGTGACAGTTTTAGCTCCTTGATAATGATCGTAGCCTTGGCCTTATTTCTACTGCTCATAGGGGGCCCTTGCCTGCTCTAGAGGCTGAGGTCGAACCTCAGGGTGATGAGAACCAAGAAATTCCTCCTATCATTCAGAATCCTCTTATTAATCATGGGGAGATGAGGCATGTAATGGAGATGACAATAACGTTGAAGGAGGAGATGATGATGATGTGGATGAGGGTGATGGTGAATATATAAACCTTTGTCATGAATTCACGGGAGAGACAGGTGGAGATGGTCAAGTACCGCTAATCCTCCATTGCCCAAAGCTAGAGATCATTTCACCCCATTCAGTTCCACAACCATATCAGGCTCCAGCCGAGGAGCGACTCCGGCTCCACTAACTGGCAATATATATGGTTCATTTGAGAGCATTCTAAATAAAATTCCTTCTAATGGTCTCGACAATATCAATCTCAGTGATATTGACACTCTTATTTGTGTGACTGCAGATGTGCATTTGACCGCTGTGGGGGAGATAACTCTGCATAGTAAACTTCATGAGTATGGTTTGTACGGACCATTAGAACACATTAACACTGCACACAAAATTCACAGTCATCGCATGTTTACACTTCACATGATGTTCTTGGACTCCCATATATTACTTGGTTGTGTATTCTTTTCAAGTACAATGAGACGCCCCATCTTTTGATAAGCTCCAAGGTCATCCTACTGGTTATCGCAAGCACAGTTCCTTGCATCGATATAGGGAGTCGTCATATGAATCCGAATCAGGTAGGCATCATATGAAAGAACAAGAAAGGTGAGAAGGAGAAAGAAAACATCGTGATGATCGTGATCGAGAGTCACGTGATCGTTCTGGGTTAGGTAGGACATCCCTTTCATAATGTCGTAGCCAGTCCCCTCTGCCAGTAAGTACGGATCCATACTTATCAAAACCTGATTTTGTTCTTTCATTTAAGGCTTCAATTACACCTACTTCTGTGTTGATTGTCACACAACTAATAACATCCTCCTAAAAATCCAAACATGTTGCTTGACCTTTTGTGTTTACAACCTCTGATCCCTCCAAATGAAGGTCCGGCAAAAAGCATGCTCCTACTTATGTTCCTACGGTAGTGACATAATCGGCCTTAAATTGACAACTAGCCGAGTTGCAAAGAGCTTTCCCCCATGCTTTGCTTCAATGGGGTTAAATTCTCTTATCATCTTAAAGACATTCCTATAGACATGGCCAAAAACATTACGGCTTGTGTGAAAGGCATATACTATTAGTATTTCATATGGAGGAGACTCGTACAAGCTCTGTAACACCTCCAATTTTAATGAAGGGATATTTAAATAATTAATTTAGATATTTAATCGCTAGTTAATGGAACACCCCTTGTACTCAACTTTCAGGGACGAATGAATTGGGACTCGAAACACCCATAGTTGAGTTCACTTTTCTAACTTGAGCAAAATAAGTATAAACTTGACTATGTTTGAAGTAAATGAATTTTTGGGGTGAATGGTGATTTTTGAGTGGATAGTTCAAATTTGGGCTAAGGCCCATTAGCTAGCCTATATATGGCTAGCTCTCTTCATAATTCACATTCCACTTTCATTTCATATTTCTTTTACTCTTCCTCTCCTAATCTCCTCCGAACTACCCCTTAATCATCTCCTAATCCTCTTGCCCTAAACCCTTCAAATAAATTTCCTAAATTCAAATAAAAATCACCGTAATTCCTTCCATCCAATTCTCTACAAAACCCACATGGGATTAGCATGAACTTTTGATTTTGGGCTTCATCTATGATTTCAAGAGAGTTTTGAAGTGAGTTTTGGTGATTAGAGGTTGATATAGGAAAAGCAAGGTGAATGGGATAATTCTCCATCTATATTTACTTGTTAATCTTTATTATTTCGTTTATTGATAGTTATGGAATTATATGAAGTGATTTCGAGATTGTTGGGGTTGATTTAGACTTGTATTTATGTTATAAACATGATTATGTTAACTCATTAATTGTTTGAGACCTTATTTGTTATTTTGGAAATAGTTGGTAAGCCTAAAGTTTATTATGGGCTAAGTAATTGGTTTTGTATGATATTATTAATGATTAGAGATTAATCTAGTGACATAATTAGGTACATACCATTAGTTAGTAATTATTCAACCATTTGAATAGATTTTTGAAAAAGGTTAGTAAGCTAATTAAGTGATCTAGGGGCTCTACAATTATCATTAAAGTAATTAGAGGCCTTATGAAACTTTGTTAGTACTTAAAAATATTATTTAAAGTAAAGAATTGATTTTTATAAGTGAATGGTTTATTTATAAATATTATTTATGTAAAAAAATAATTTTATAACTAAAGGTGATATTGTATAAAATAATTGATTTTATAAAATAGTATAAAATGATATTTTATAAAATAAGTCATTTTATAAAATAGTATAAAAATGATATTTTATAACGAGCGATTTTACAAAATTGTAGAAAAGTGATATTTTATAAAATAATGATTTTATAAAATAGTTTGAGTAAGATATTTTATAATGAATATAAGATTTTATGAAATAATATGAAGAAGATATTTTTATAAGATGGTTATAAAGTTTTATAAAATATTTATGAAAGTAATACTTGATTATATATGAAGAGAACTAGTATTTCAAAGGCTTAAATGGATTTATAAGCTAGTATGTAATTTATAAAATGATATGAAATTTTATAAAATAATATAAAAAGACATTTTACTTTAATAGAAAAGATTTAGTAAATAAAAGTAAGATTTTATTTAAGTAATAATTGAATTACATACTCGAATATACATGTATGTATATGTGCATGAGCGGGTATATGTATACATGTATTTAAAGTAGTATAATAATCAAGATAATTCTTGTATTGTAACTAGAATTGTCGTATATAGTTATGCATACATATGTAAATAAGTGAATTATATATATATATATATGTGTGTGTGTGTGTGTGTGTGTGTGTGTGTATCCACATTTGTATATAAACACATGGTGAGCGCATTATGCAATCATACCGACTATCATATGCGCTAAGTTGCATGAGAAAATACCGAGCCAAGTAATTGCTCCAGTGAAGTCCGAGATGCGGGTTAGGTGCCATTTAAGTAGGGGTTCTTTCCCTATTTTGGATGCGGGTTCACGTGGAGCTTTGGCGCAACTTCGGGGAAGACTATGGGCTACTTGGGGAGGAAAAATGCAAGGCGAAGCTCGAGATCTGGATGCAAATGTTTAGTGATTCCTATGGGATCCACAACAATCTAGCACATGATCGGCATGGTGATTGGCCACGATTGCATCCGACAAGCATGTACGATCGAACAGAGTAAATCTGTACCTTCGGGCTTTTACCTTGAGGTATCGGCCTTATATTAGTGGCCATATCTATTATTGGTGTTATAGTAGAGGCTATCTGCATTGATTGACAATGACAACATATCGATCTTTATTTGCGATAGACGTATTTAATTACGTAATGTTATACTTAATCATATATACCCTATGCTCGATGAGGAAAACGATGGGATCAATAGTGGATTAGATATCACCTATGCTCAATGAGGGACACAGTGAGATTCATAAGTGGGTTAGATATCACCTATGCTCATAAAGGGACACGATGAGATCCACAAGTGGGTTAGATACCACCTATGCTCGATAAGGGACACGATGTGACCCATATAGGAATCATTAGATTGTAATTGATGTCTATAGTACAATTCCGTACTAACTCTATTTGTTTTAGATCCTAGATAGGGATCATTGAATTTATTAGTGTCTGTAGCAGGCTCCACTCATTAGCAATAATGAGTATCAGTTAATATTCTCTGCCTATTGCTTATCATTATGGTTGTGCATGCTATGTTAGTTGGTTGATAATATTATTGTGTATTCTAGGATATGCTTATATTGTGATATTTATATTGCCTCTACATTTGTATATTGGATTACCATATCATGGTATACTATTACATATCAGTCACATTATATTAGTGTGTAGATTCATTGATTACAGGAGAAGAGTAGGTTATGGTATGATTCCCTACTTTTGTGATGGGTTTACTTTACTTGTTTATGGACAGTCCTGTTTATTTTTATATAGTTTTGATATATGGTATTTTGAGATATTTCCCCTCACACTAGGATTTATGTTTGACCCGCATTTGTCTTTGTCTTTTTATGTCATGACAACTCTTAGGTACTCGATTGAGTAGTTTGAGAGTCAGGTGCTTTTGGGGATATGCTTTTAGGACAGCTGGAGCATTCTATGGAGGTGATGTTGATACTTCATATATACTTGATATTGTAGTAGTACATGAAAAATATGTATTGATATATGAGACTTGATGTACCAGTTATTATATTTAAAACCCCGGTTTGTGGGGAGTTTGATGTATTCTGACTTTCAGTATTGATATTCATTTATCAATGATTTCCGCCAGTGCAGTCTCTATACCTATATGTTGTTAACCTGTTCTGTTCATGTATATTCATTATATTATATATTGTCATCCCGCTATAAGATTTTGTTAATATGTCTTAGTATAATGTTTGTTTTTATTTTTCTTTTCCGACAGTCTGTCTTATGGTATTCGAAAGTCAGACATTGTCAGTCGATGCCGATTTCAGGGTATTACGAAGGGCATGTTGTTACATTTGGTATCAGAGCTTAGGCTCAACACTCGGACCAAGTAGACTAGTTTGAGTTAATCAATCTAGTAGAAGGAGATGAGTGTACTTGTGTTGTTCTACTATATTTTACTATATACATCACTTGTCATCTGGACTTTGATTTATTTTTACCTCTAGTTGCTAAGGTATCTTCGTCGAGTTATCACTATGAGCAAACGAAATGCATGAGTAATTGTGGATAGGCAGTCTAAGATGCCTTTTTAGTTTAGAGACTATTTAGCTACCACAAGGGATGTTTCATCGTCCGTTAGCTTTCCCAGTAGATGCAGTTGGCATCGGAGGTGGTGTGGCCCTTGGGGCACTAGTATTTCTAGCTCCACCAGCTTTAGACCCTTCGAAGCTATGCTATAATTTCCTTGGACTTGAAGGGAAACTATATTTGGGTCCTGAGACAGTTGATAAGATACGACCTTGGACACAAGCATGAGAGGACTTCCATTAATATAGATCTAGAGAATTTTATCATAAGGAAGCTTGTTTCTTGACATTTGTAGAGAGGAGACTTAGGCTAGGTAGAACGCAGTGTTTGTGTGGCTAATAAGCAGTCCCATGACTTGGAATGAATCCAGGCGTCGCTTTGTTTCTCCATTCCTTTCTGAGATCGAGAAAGGCATGTAGCTTGAGCAATCCATCAACTTATGTAGGGCAGCTTGTAAGTGAAGAGTTTGTTGACCAATTCAATCTTTTGTATTTGGGGATTGAGATGGTCGGTACTATGTTGGTGTGGGCAAAGGAGTTTGTCTTGGGTCTTAGAGCATCAGTTGTGGACTGACTGCTTAGTCTTATCCCTGTTTAGGGCCACTTTAGAAAGTCCCGTTGGGATGGTTCTCCTCCATGAGAACATCGACGAGGTACCGTTGGAGGTGGCGAAAGCGGGAAGAAATCGAATCTCTAACTGAAGCGCAAAGACCAAGATACAAAGGAAGATCGAGCTTATGCAAAGGAGAGACCTAGCCTAGTATGTTACTCCTGTGGCATATGAGGGCATTTCGCTATGAAATGTCATCCAGCTAAAGCGATGCTTAAGTGCTTCAATTGCAGTTGGCTTGATCACTTGAAAAATGATTGTCCTACTTTGCTGAGGGGTGGGTAAGTGATGGTGACAAATATCTTGTAGGCATTACCGGGTCCTAGAAGTCCTACTACTCAAGGAAAAATGGGAGAAGCTTATGTAGTGGGGCATGCTCTATTTTTGATGAGCCTTTTCGATACTTGAGCGGTATTTATCTATTACTAGTTACTTGGTTAATAGGCTAAACTTGACACCTATCATAATAGGTCAATTCTTCGGTAAAGATAAACCTTGTATGAGTAACCTTATTTGCAAAGCTGAGGTGAAGAGACCGAGAGTACTACCACTCGAACTTGATGCATGAGCTTTTAAGTTGAGTGGGGTTAGTCGATAAAGTATGACTTGGATTTGCATCTAAATAGGTTTCGGTGGATGCCTAGTAATGAGCAAAGACCGAGAAGATGACTTATAAGCGCTTTCCTAGAGTCGTTTTTGTTGGAATTTTTTCTTTATGTTAGTAAAGCTTAGGTGATAGGAGTAATCCCATGTGCCAGAAAAGATATTTTCTAATGATTGATCCACTCATGTACCAGTCCATAATCACTAGTTTAAGCATAGAGTTTCTATGTGATTTGCACCAATGAGGAAAGGGTTTTTCACTTGATTATTAAAGGCGTGCACTTGAGTCAGATTCTTGAGATGATTGGAAGATTTCCAAAGCACGACTCTGGTCATGTGAGGGAATTTCAGTGGTCGGGGCGAGGAACTGAGACAGAGTTCACACGAGAAGAGTCAAGTGGCTGACCCTAATTTAACAAAGGAATATGGCGAGCAAACGAAGGGTTGGATCAGGCATCATGTCATTTTGGATGATCATTGGTCATTATAAATTTTGATATAGTGTAGTTATGGTCATTTGGGATAGTTTGAGGAAGGATTTCTCAACTAATTTTGTAGCAATTCAGATAATCTTCTAAGTGGCAAGATGACATTTGCCTAGGTGAGCATCGCAGTACACTTAGTATATTAACCTTATTGACATCTTGCAGTTGAGGTGAGTTTGAACCTAAGCAAACCTAGGCATTTGTAGATGGTCATTTAATGGTGATAGTAAAGTATTCTCCTTTGGAGACCAAGTTCTGTTCAGGAGGAAAGGAAATTGAGACTTAGGTTGCTGGGTTTATTCGAGAATTTTGAGACTCGATGATCTAGCATATCATAGAAGTTTTCCTTTTCTTAGTAGGAGGTTTAATGGCCTTTCGTGTATTGTGTTCATGAAAAGAGTTACATCTGTTTGCGCAAAAAATGGGCAAACACCTCCAAGTCGTATGATTTAGTCGATTTTATGTTATTCTTAGTGATTTGGGTGGTGTATGCAAATATATAAAAAGCAGGGACTAAACTGTAAAAGACATACAGATTTATAGTGGTTCGGCCAGAATGTGCCTACATCCACTTTATATGTTATTCTCCTTTACTGTTCAGATTACAAGTACAAAGCTTTGATTACAAGTGTATGAAAGTTGTTTGAAAGTTCTGTCCGTGTTTGAGCTCTCAAACTTGTCCCCCATTGTTGTACCCCCACCCCTCTATTTATAGAGTGAGGCTGGGGGTAGGGGTCTTGGATGTATATAGCTGCTGGTGGGCCTGGACTGATGTGATCTGGCCTGGCAACGTTGGTTTGGTAATGTCTTCTTCACCTTGGTTCGGTAAGGTCTTGGTCCGGTGATCTTGGTTTGGTGGTCTTGGTTCGGTGGTGCGTGGAGTTGAGATTTGGTCCGGTGGTGGGAACGTGGATTGGTCCGGTGATCTTGGTTCGGTGGTGTTGGTCCGGTGGTGTTGGTCCGGTGGAGAGTGGAGTTGAGATCTGGTCCGGTGGTGGGAGCGTGGATTGGTCAAGTGATCTTGGTTCGGTGGTCTTGGTCCGGTGGTGGTAGTATGCTTCTGGTTTGGTAGTGCCTTCTTCGTTTTGGTTCGGTCTTCCATGGTTGTGAAAGATACACCCAACATTTTCCCCCCAAAGTGGGGCATATGTCTGCATATGTCGCGCTTTGTTTTAGACTTCAGCTTGGATACTCTCATTCGGCCCAAACGCCGAACCAGTCGGTCCGGTCATCCTATGTTTGTCTATAAGTATGGGCCTTACGCCTCTGTTATTCCTTATCATTTGAAGTAGCCGGACCAAACTTCTATCTGCCGAATCAACCATATTACCGAACCAGATCTGACTGCCGGACCAGGTGAGGCTTTCGAATGAACTTTATGCTTGCACTACCGATCGAGCTTGGGGAGTATGAGTGTCGAATGGGCTTTTAGCCTCGAACTACCGAATGAAACTTGGGGAGTATGAGTGCCGAACGGACCCTTAGCCTCGAACTACCGAATGAAACTTGGGGAGTATGAGTGTCGAATGGACCCTTGGCCTCGAACTACCGAATGAAACTTGGGGAGTATGAGTGCCGAATGGACCCTTGGCCTCGAACTATCGAATGAAACTTGGAGAGTATGAGTGTCGAATGGACCCTTGGCCTCGAACTACCGAATGAACTTTTATGTTTTGAATTATGAATGAGATTCCAGACTGTAGGTACTTGTTTGTTTATATTTCTACATTCCTTGTCCTAACGATATGTTTTCTTGTGTTGCAGATTATGTCTCATAAAGTAGAAACTCGTTCTGACAAAAAGAAGTCTAAGGACCAAGGAGAGTCCTCCATAGTGCCCCTAGTTCAGGCAGCACCAGAACGACATGGACCAACCCCGAGATTGCTAGTAGACGGGTACGGTCCTCAAGAGCTCCTGAACTCACCGCCTGATTGCTTTCCTAGCTCCCTCAAAGATGAGCAGCTTGATGTTATTTCTCGATCTTTTGGGATTGACAAAGCGCATATGTTGTTGCCGGGAGAAGGAGTGATGCCAAATAACCCCCCTGAAGGATATTTTGCTTACAGCAGGTATCATTGTATGTGTGGTGCCATCCCTCCGATTAACGCCTGGATAGTCAGCTTCATCACGTACTTGAAGGTGGCTCCTTTCCAGCTTCAGCCCAACTCCTATGCCATCTTGGTGAGTTTGTTCATCATCTTCCAGAGGAGATACGGGCGTCCTCCTTCCAACCCGGAGATCCGATACCTGTACAACTTGAGAGGCTACAAGAAGGGGTCTCCATATATTAGCTTAGAATCGGCCGTGTCTTTCAAGCCAGTCCTGGACTTATATTCAAAATTTAGCATGTTCAAGAAGGAATGGTTCTTTGTCAAGGACGACTCTGTTTCTTTCCACCGCTTCACCTCTGGGTGTAAGTTGAATCTTATTTATAATTTCCATTCTGACTGCAATGCTCCTCCTTATGTGCTTTATATCTTGCTAGCGACAGGTGGCTTTGCGGTTGTAGAGAATGATCGTCTGGTTCAGATGGCCGTGGAAATAGAAGCCATTCTGGAAGGCGAGAGGGCGGCTTCTTATTTGATCAGGAATGCTACTATTTTGGGGCTTAACTTAATCCTACCACGCCAGTCTGTGGTCAAGCAAAGAGACACAGCTGAGGAGAGGGCCGCCAAAGCTAAATGAGGGGCTACGGCGAAGAGCAGTAAAAGGAAACCCTTCTCGAAGCATCCAATTGCCGGGGGGAAGAAACTTAAGAAGTCCGATGGACCCTCCCCCAACACATGTCCAGATGTCCCGGAGGAGGAAGATGTGGAGGAGGAAAGAGGCAAGGATGAAGGAGGTGAGGCGGAGAGTGGAAGTGGTGGAGAAGGTGATGGTCATAGCGATGATGGCGGCGACGGACAGAGCGGTGGTGGTACCGGGGCTTTGTCTTCTAAGCAAGCAGGTGTGATCCAGGAGTGGACAGATGATGCTTTCCGCCTGGCTTTTGGAGGGTTGGAGGAAGGATCGGCTTTAGTGGAGAAGCCTAAGAAAGCTGACAAGGCCGAGATCGGTGCTGATTCTTCTAAGAGCACTTCAGCTAAGGTAATTCCTACGATTCAAGGTGAATTTTTGACTCCTGCCGACTCCATTTATGACAAGGATTTAGGAATATTTTATGGCCTGCTCCCGTCCTGGAATGAGATTCAGGACTTATTGCAGTATCCTACTCCTCCCCAGGGTTTGTATAACAAAAGCGTCTTTTTACTCTTCTTAATCTTGATGTATTTCTTGAATTATAGTTCAGCGTATGCTTGTAACACTGGGTTTTTATCACAGAAGCGGGTAAGGTGGCCAAGACGTCGGATGTTCGGCACCGTCTTGAACAATACAAACTCCTCAAGGCTTCTACTAAACCAAAGCCTCCGACTGACCGCCCTGGAGACGTAGTGGGCTACCGCCCTCTTCTTGGAGTTATCGAAGAGGATATCCAAAAGAAGAAGAGGAGTCGCTCCTTGTTTGAATCTTCACCTGGTCCTCAGCCCCCAACTCAGTCCCTTCAGGATACCACGGAGGAGAATGCTGAGTTTATACCTTCTCCGCACCCATTTGAAAATCCTACCGTTACCCCGATAGATCATCCTGGCTTTGCTCGTAACCCGTTTGCGGGTCATCCGGATCTGGATCCTGGTTCTCATGACATTACCTTTGATGAGGCTACCGGTGAGCACCTTCTCCCTTGCAATCCTATGGTAAGAGTACTAGACGAAGCTAAGTCCCTGGACCTTGATTTGCTTAGCACTCGGGTTGTAACTTTGGTGGATGAAGCTAAGGCAAACATTGACCGGGTTGTTGAGGAAACCAGAAAGCTGATGGGGCATCATGCTCGACTGGTCAAGGCCGGAGAAGAAATTGGCAGTGCTAACATTCGACTGCAGTTAATGGTTTCCGACCTGGCCAAACAACTCGCTGATCAAGCCATCCAGATCTCTCAACATGAGGCCGCCTCTAGGCAATTAAAGAAGACCATGGAAGAGGCCAGCAGGGCAGAGTTACGGAAAATGGAGGCCGTTTGTAAGGAACGGATTGATATTGCTATTGCAACGGTGGATGAGGTTCGGCAAGCGGATCTCGAGCGGGTACATGAGTTATCCGAGAAACTTGAGGCCGTGGAGCTTGCTCAAACCAAGCTGAAGGAGGAGATGGAGGCGATGAGGAAATCCTTTCAGGCCGACTACTCGCGATACCAATCGGAGAGGGATGCTGCCATTGCAAAGCTATTGGCTTCTGAGGACCGAATAAGGGAGTTCGAGGAGAATGAGGGGATGATGAATGAAATGCTTCAGGATATATACTTTCGCACTTGGAAACAGGGCAACTTATCTTGTATGGATGATTACCCCCGAGTCATGGCCAGGATTTATCTCAGGGCCTTGGAGGAGGCTAAGGCCGATGCAGATAAGGAGGGTGGCGTGGCCTTTAGAATGGACGTGGTTACGGCTCAATTCTCCAAGGAGGAGAAAGCGGCGGTGAAAGAGGGTATGCGGCTGCTTACTGCTGAGGAGGTAAGTGTGCAGTTAGAGGAAGATGATCAAGGAGCAGATGCTGGTAAGTCTTCCCTTTAAGCTTTCCGTTAACTTGGTTGCTTATTATTAATGAATTCTTTCCTTGATCGGACAAGCAGGACCTCCGGAGCACCAACTTCCTCTGGTCAACATGCTGAGAGTTCCCACTCCACAGTTAAAGGGATCCCGGAGGGCCAGCAGGACAAGGGTACAGCTCCGGTGCAGCCGACACCATGACTTGACCTGGATATTTTTTGTTTACTTGACATTGATGTCTATGTTAGTCTCAAATCAGCAACGTAACTTTTAGGCTGTAATTATGTTACTTGTAACCAACGGCTTTATTCGTGGCGTGTAATTTTTAACTTAGGCTGATTCTGTTGTACTTGAATGCTTTCATTATTTTGATGTGTTGCATAAGAAGTATAGCTGTGCATATGCCTGTGATTCGATCGTGTTTGATGTCAAATTCTGGCTTAAAATGTAATTTCATACCTTGCAATGTTAATGTGATGTGCGAATGAATTATAGCTACATATTTATACACCAAAGAAGAAAGTACCGCCCTTCATGTTTTAGTTGTAGACGGTTGCTTTGAATGTCTTATATGACTGAGTATGTCATGTGGCCGAGTGGCCTGTCATTCAGTTGCGACTTCCTATTCCCATTAGTGAGCGCTTCCTATTCTGTGTCCTGTACTTTAGGGATCGTTATAGAGGATAGGAGGAAAGTTCTTTAAATAAAATTGAGATATGAGAAACAGTAAAACTTCCAATCATGAAAGGCCTTCGCTGTGCTTAAGTTCGTGGCAAATGGGTTTTGCAGTCACTTTCCCTAGCTGTGGGTCTTGGAGACATTTGTCACCCATCTTATGCCTCCGTGGGGAGTTTATCTTTTTTACCACAGCCGTACTTAAGACACATCAGAGCCGAGATCGCGCACAGTAACTACCTGGGCCATTATGGCTCATAATCGTGGGTATTATTCGATTTACCGTGGCCGGCTAGCGTGGGTGCCGATCGTCAACTGTGAACTACCCCTGGCTGGCCACACCTTATGTTGGGGCTTAAAGTAGGTTCACGGCTGCCGGCGAGCCGAACGCCGTAATGAGCTGCCTCGGTTATAGTCGGCCTTCTCGGTGGCTTATAATCGGCTCATTACGGTTGGCTTTAAGGGCCGTCGCGAGCAATGAGTTAACCCGCAGCAGAGGGATGCTGGAGCAAAAGTGTCTCATCGGCGAGGGCATATATTCGCATAGTACCTGTTAGGTCTTGTCCAGGTGAAGTCGCGCTGTGGAGTGCCTTGAATGGAAATGCTATATGCACAGGATTTCGTTCAACAGAAAAGGATAAAGTTAATAAATAGCCAAGATACAAAGGAACAAGATAAAAAAGAGACAAGTTTTTAAAGTGGTTCGGCACGAAAATGCCTACGTCCACTGATTCTCTTTGTTAATTCACTTCATATGGGCAGTACAAGTTAAGAAAAGTATCGACGAAGGTGTTGGATGTTCCATGCCCTCTGGAACACCTCTCCATCCACTGTTGACAAAATATAAGCCCCGTTGTGGAGATCTTTATGGATTACATACGGCCCGTCCCAAATTGGATCTAGCGCTCCGGGGCGCGGGAAGATTCGCTTGAGGACAAGGTCTCCTTCTTGTAAGCTACGATGCTTGACTTTGGAGTTGTATTGCGCTGCCACTTTTTGCTTGTGAGCTGCTGCTTTGAGGGCTGCATCATTTCTTTTTTCCTCAATTAGATCCAAAGACATGTGAAGGAGTTCCTCGTTCTCTTCTGGGTTATTGTGGATCCTGCGGTGGGAAGGCACTATAGTTTCAACTGTGAGCATAGCCTTCGATCCGTATGCCAAAGAGAAAGGAGTATGCCCCGTTGATGTTCTGAAAGATGTACGATAGGCCCAAAGTGTCGCCGGAAGTTCATCCACCCAAGCGCCTTTTGACTTTTCAAGTTTCTTTTTTATTAGAGTTTTGAGAATTTTTTGACAGCTTCGACTTGTCTGTTTGCCTGGGGATAAGCTACAGATGAGAAGCTTTTGTGAATTCCGTGCTCTTGGCACCAGTTGGCGAACTCCTCGCTGTCAAACTGAAGTCCGTTGTCCGATATGATTTTAAGTGGGACCTCGTACCTGCATAGAACATTTTTGATCAAGAAGTTAATAACTTTTGCTGAAGATACTTTATTCAGGGGTTCTGCTTCCACCCATTTGGTGAAATAGTCGACTGCCACTATAGCATATTTGGCTCCGCCTTGGCCCATTGGCAGTTCGCCAATCAGGTCAATTCCCCATACTGCAAAGGGCCATGGGCTGGTCATTTGGGTAATCTCAGTTGTGGGTAGCCGTGGAATCTTCGCAAATTTCTGACATCTGTCACATTTTTTGACGAAATCTAAGGCGTCTTTGTTTAAGGTGGGCGAGAAATATCCATATCGGAGTATTTTCTTTGCCAGAGCCTGCCCTCCAGTGTGATCTCCGCAGCTTCCTTGATGGATGCTGGATAAGATTTCCTTTGCTTCCCTTTCAGCGGCACACCTTAATAAGGGGTTAGAGAAGCCGCGCCGATAAAGGGTGCCTTCTTGTACTGTGTAGCGGGAAGCTTTCCTCAAGATTTTCTTGACTTCGTTACGCTTGTCGGGCAGTGTGTCGTCTTGTAAGTATTTTTGGATGGGAGTCATCCAAGTTTCCTCTTTGATTGTAGCTATCAGATTCACCTGCTCGAAACTTGGGGTCAGTTGCTTTGAGATGGCCACTGCTCCGAAAATAGTGCCGTCTCTCATGCTAGCTTGCTTCGCCAATTCGTCGGCCTCTTGGTTCACTTCCCAAGGGATGTGTTTGATTAAATAGCGATCCAATTGATCAAGAAGCCACTTGGTCTTCTTTAGATATGCTATGAGTCGTTCTTCTCGAGCCTGGAATTCTCCTAGTATTTGATTTACAATAAGTTGAGAATCACTATGAAGACATAAAGAATTGGCTCCAATCTCTAAGGCAAGTTCTAAACCAGCTATCACTACTTCATACTCTGCATCATTGTTGGTGGCAGCGAATTCCAGCCTTAGAGCATAGTGTAGCTTATTTCCCCTGGGAGTGATTATTACTACACCTGCCCCCGAGCCTTGTTCGTTTGACGCTCCATCCACAAAGAGGTTCCACTTGATGCCTTCTGCTATTTCTGATTCCTCCTTACATTCGTTGGTAGTGAATTCGGCAATGAAATCGGCCATGGCTTGTCCCTTGATGGCGGTGCGAGGATGGTAGGTGATATCGTATTGACTCAGTTCAATGCACCATTTAAGTAGTCGCCCAGAAATGTCGGGACGATGGAGTACCTGTCTTAGTGGTTGATCGGTCAGAACTTTGATGGAATGAGATTGGAAATAGTGACGTAGCTTCCACGATGTGATCAGTAAACAGTATACTAGTTTCTCAAGTTTAGGATATCTGGCTTCTGCCCCTGTAAACCTCTTGCTTACAAAGTATACTGGCCGTTGCGTGTGTTTGTCTTCTCTCACCAAGGCAGCGCTTAGAGCATGAGATGACACAGCAAGGTATAGGTATAGCTCTTCACCTTTGTTCGGAGTTGAGAGTACTGGCGGTCTCTGGAGGTGTTCGATTAAGTTAAGGAAAGCTGTTAAGCATTCGACAGTCCATTCGAACTTTCCTTTGTCTTTCTTTAGAGCTTCGAAGAAAGGGATGCACTTGTTAGTTGCTTTAGAGATGAATCTGCTTAGGCGGCCACCTTCCCATTTAGGTTTTGCATTTCTCTTCGGGTAGAAGGTATCCTGATATCTTTCAGAGCTTGGACTTGTTTAGGATTTGCTTCAATTCCTCTGGCATGGACGATGAATCCCAGGAACTTTCCTGATGATACTCCGAAGGAGCACTTTAGAGGATTCAGCTTCATTCCATATTGGCGAAGTACTTGAAACATCTTGCCCAAGTGGCTTACGTGATCATCGGCTTTCCTTGACTTTACCAGCATGTCATCCACATAAACTTCCATAGTTTGTCCTATTAGCCCTGCAAACATCTTGTTGACGAGGCGCTGATAGGTGGCTCCTGCGTTTTTAAGTCCGAAAGGCATTACTTTGTAGTAGTACAATCCCCGGTCAGTGATGAAACTGGTGTGGTCTTGATCGGGAGCATGCATAGGAATTTCGTTATATCCTGAGTATGCGTCCATAAAAGATAAGAGTTCGTGTCCGGCTGTGCTGTCCATAAGCTGATCGATTCGGGGAAGTGGGAAGCAATCCTTCGGGCAGGCGTCATTTAAGTTGGAGAAGTCAATGCACGTTCGCCACTTCCCATTAGCCTTCTTTACTAGTACCGGATTAGCGATCCACTCTGGGCAGTGTTTTAAATCTCGGATTTTGGCCAATATCTCGGGAAAATATCTCGGCTATCTCGGGCAATATTTAAAACACTTATAACTAAATAGGCTGCCAAATCTCGGATTTTGGCTGATTTCTCGGATTTTTCATCTCGGCCATCTCGGGGAGATTTAAAAGCCTGACTCTGGGTATATGGCTTCTCGTATGAAGTCATTGGCAAGTAGGTTTTTTACTTCTTCATCGAGGGCTACTGATCGTTCTGCCCCCATACTTCTCTTTTTCTGTTTTACTGGCGCCTTGGTAGGATCGATGTTTAGTATGTGGCATGCTATGTCTGGGGAGATTCTAGTCATGTCAGCGTGTGACCATGCAAATACATCCAAGTTGTGGTGGAGAAAATCAATGAGTTGTTCCTTTAATTCTGCTTTTAGTTGGGACCCGACTTTCAATAGTCTACTTGAGTCGTGTTTGTACACAGATACAAATTCCATAGCCTCAGCAGGCTCGGCGGTGGCCTCCTCCTCTTTGTCCCTGGGGTCTAATTCATTGAAAGGGTCACTGGTATATCGAAGAGGAGGGGCTTTCTTTAGTTGCTATGCTTCTAAATTTTTCGTGCAGAGGGTAGTCTCTGCACTCTTCCCATTATCCTTCCTGCGGTTATTGCGAAGTTCAGTTACATAGCAATCTCGAGCGATGTCCTGGTCTCCTTCTACTTCCCCTATTCCATTGTCCATTGGAAATTTCATCTTTAGGCACCATGGGGCCAGGACAATTTGGAAGTCAGACAAGGCTGGTCTTCCTAAGAAGGCGTTGTAGGCTGAGTGGTTTTCTATCAGCACAAATGTTTGTTTCTTCACAACGGAGCGGGGATGACTTCCAATTTCAACAAAGAGGTCCAGTCGCCCGAGGGGCATCTTCGCATTTCCAATGAAACCGTGTAGTGGTTTATTGCAGGGAAAAACATCCTTCATCGACAGCTTCATTTGGTCGAATGCATGCTTGAATAGGATATTCACTGAGCTTCCAGTGTCTATTAGAATTCGGAAAACTTCGGTTGGACCGAGCCGGGCAGAGATAACCATGGGATCCGTGTGAGGGTACTGCCTCCCTTCCAGGTCACGCCTACTGAATGTGATGTCACCATTCTCTATCCGCTTTGGGTGGCGTTCTTCTATAATAGAATTGACGCATTCTTCATTGTTTCTAAGTGACTTTCCGTAACTTTCCATCTCTGCCCAACTTCCTTTGGCGATGTGTGGCCCTCCCGAGATGGTATGGACCACTATCTTCTCTTGATTGGAGCCGCTGGTGTTGCGATTTCCTCTGCCTATTTCTGGGGAGGGTAGCCTTGGGTTCTCATTGGCAGGAACTGGAGTCCTGTTCTGACCTTTTACATAGCGTTCTAGTCTCCTTCTTCTGATGTGTTCTTCAATCAAGTCCCGGAGATGATGGCATTCGTTGGTATCATGCCCATGGGATTCGTGGAAGCGGCAGAATTTTCCAGACTTAATTGCGTTATCTGATTCCTTCTTATGCGGGGGGCGTTTGTATTTAACTTCGTCTTGAGTGACCAGGAAGATGTTTTCGATCGTTTCATTCAAAGGGGTGTAAGTGTCAAATATCGGTCCTGGCCGATATAGATGCTTTTCTCCCTTCTTGCCCCCAGCATTGTCTCTAGAGTCATTTCTTCGAACGTCCTTTGCTACAGCGGGCATGTTGCCGTGAGCTGCCTTATTTTGTTGCCCTGACTGCCCCTCAGTGGCAGCGTCTTCAAGTCTCATATATTTCCCAGCTTCATGGAAGAAATCGGGTAAAGTAGCTGGTTTTTCTTTTGTCAATCTTCTAGCAAATTTAGTATCTGGATGCACCCAACTATAGAGGGCCATTGAGATAAGCTTCTCATCGGCATCTTGGACTGCGGCCGCTGCGGCATTGAATCGGGTTAGATATTGCTGCACTTTCTCTCCAGGTTTCTGTTTGATACTGGATAAGGAATAAGCGTCCTTGGGTTGCTCCACATGAATGCAGAACTGGTTGATGAACTTTTCTTTCAACATCTCCCATGAGCTGATGGATCCTTGGGGTAGATGGCAGAACCAGGAGGTAGCTAGATCTGCTAAGAATAGTGGAAAGCATTTGCACAGTACTCCCTCTGTTGCTCTGCTCATGAGCATATGCTGTGTGTATCTCTGTAAGTGTACAACGAGGTCAGAGGTTCCCTTGTAAGGTTCCATTGTTGGCATTTTCCATTCTCGGGGGGTGATGGCAATCTCGATATTGCGGGCAAAAGGGCTGGTTACCCTTGCGCCTATTCCTCGATCTCTTTGATCCCGTTGGACGCACTCTCTGAACAAGCGTGCCATCCTTTCATCAGAATTTGGAGCGGATAGAAATGAGTTCGGTTCTTCTCTGTGGGATTGATTCCGTCCAGAGGACCTGTAGGGATGGTATCGCCTATCATTCCTAATATTTTCCAGTGGCTGTCTTTGGTCTTCTGGGAGCATGCTAGGGTCAGCCACAGCTGGCCCTTGCCTTGATCTTCCCCCGCTGGGCTCTGATCTAAGCACTTCCTCGGGTCCAACTTCGGGCTGGACTCTAGCTCGGCCCCGTTCATTGGTGTTTCCATGGTTAGGCAGCATGACAGCCTCAGCTACGGTTGACCTTCACCTGGTACATCCCCCGTTGGGTTCGGTTCCAAGCGTTTCCTCGGATCGGCGTTCGGACTGAGTTCGGTCTCGGCTCCTACCATGGCCGCTTCTATCGTTAGCTTCTTCGAAGAAGGAAGATCTTTGTTGCCTCCGAGATCCTCCAAATTGAGACTCACCCCATGATTCAGTGTTGCGGTTGGACTCTTCATCATCCCTTAAGCGTGACATGAGTTGGTCCACCAAGGCTTCCTATTGGGATGTGAAGCGGTTAGTCACCTCAGCCACAACCCTGTCTAGATCTGCCCTAGTAATTGCTACCGGATGTCCCATGGCAGGGGTTGTCGGATTTGCCTGACCTTCATTTGGTACTGCTGTTGGAATGGGATGATTTACTTGATCTGTGACCACTGGATCTGGAACACTGCTAGTTGCGATGTTCTTTCCTTTGTTAACGTCTTTTTTCTGCCTGGGAGGCATGTTTTCCAAGCAATGAACGACGCTGTTAGGAAGAAGGTTAAGTGGGAGAAGCTGAAGCTTCGAGCTCCCGTCTCTCAGTGAAAGCACCAAAAATGTTTGCGCAAAAAATGGGCAAACACCTCCAAGTCGTATGATTTAGTCGATTTTATGTTGTTCTTAGTGATTTGGGTGGTGTATACAAATATATAAAAAGCAAGGACTAAACTGTAAAAGACACACAGATTTATAGTGGTTCGGCCAGAATGTGCCTACATCCACTTTATATGTTATTCTCCTTTACTGTTTAGATTACAAGTACAAAGCTTTGATTACAAGTGTATGAAAGTTGTTTGAAAGTTCTGTCCGTGTTTGAGCTCTCAAACTTGTCCCCCATTGTTGTACCCTCACCTAGGGCTGTTATGGTAATGGTTACCGTTACCATTTCACAAATACCGTTACCGTACCATTTTTACTGGTAAGTGAAAATTGCTTACCGTTACCGTTACCGATACGTTGGTATACCGAAGACTGGTATACCGATAATCTGGTAACTGTTACACTGGTAATGGTAAATTACCATTTGTCTAAAAAAGGTTAGTAACATAACACGTATTCACACCATAACGGTGCTTCATTATACAATTTGTAGTGTTACTTAATAAAAGACATAAATGAGAAAGAAGTGAAGTGTATTTAACATTATTTCACCTGGTTAATAAACTAAATTTAATCATTTGCTTAGTTCTAAATCCTATAATAAAGCATGTTACATGAATATACATATATTATAAATTGACTTGTAAAATTACCGTTACCGCTGGTATTGAAGAAATGTTACCGATGATTTACCGTAAGAAATGGTAAATTTACCGTTACCATACCGATTAAACTGGTATACCGATTTCACTCGAAAATGGTAACCGATTGGCTGATAATGGTATGGTAATGGTAAATTTACCGTTACCATAACAGCCCTGGGCCTCACCCCTCTATTTATAGAGTGAGGCTAGGGGTAGGGGTCTTGGATGTATATAGCTGCTGGTGGGCCTGGGATGATTTGATCTGGCCTGGCAACGTTGGTTCGGTAAGGTCTTGGTCCGGTGATCTTGGTTTGGTGGTCTTGGTTCGGTGGTGCGTGGAGTTGAGATCTGGTCCGGTGGTGGGAACGTGGATTGGTCCGGTGATCTTGGTTCGGTGGTCTTGGTCCGGTGGTGTTGGTCCGGTGGTGAGTGGAGTTGAGATCTGGTCCGGTGGTGGGAGCGTGGATTGGTCCGGTGATCTTGGTTCGGTTGTCTTGGTCCGGTGGTGGTAGTATGCTTCTGGTTTGGTAGTGCCTTCTTCGTTTTGGTTCGGTCTTCCATGGTTGTGAAAGATACGCCCAACAACATCCCTTAAGCATTTTGTTCATCTTGAATGTCGAGCAGATTCATTGGAGTTTATAGTTCGCTATGCATGTTTTTACTATAGTTGGTTATCACGCGTGTCGGTATAGACTCCTTTTGGATGTTTCATTGTTTTATGTTTTATATGCATGTTGTTGTTTATTGTTTTTGTTGTCATTTGATTATTGTTTGTTGATTGTTTGATATCATTTTCTATTCTTTATTGTCTATTTACTTTTATTCTTATTGATTCTTTGCTATTCATTGTTTTGCATGATTGGTAGTTTATATGTTAATCATCAATGTTTGTTGATTGGTTGTTGTTACTTATTGTTTATTGCTTATTGTTGCTTGCTTGATTGATTGATTATTGTCGATTTTGTTGCATGTTCAATAATTTGTATGCTAGTTATTATTGCTTATCATTGTTTACCATTGTTTACCATTGTTTGATTGTTGCTTGTTATTTATTTTGTTGATTGTTATTGGTAAATTATTGCTTGTATGGTAGCTATAATTCTAGGATTAAAGTATGTTCAGAGAGTGATATCGATAGCAATCTAAAATAGATCATGTAATCCATAGCCATTGTAGGGGTCGAGATGGGATCTATACGAGCTTACTGCCTTTTGATGGGACTCGGAGTCTATGGTATATTTTGATACTGAATCACTTGAGCTTACTCTCCAATTGATTTTCATGTATAATTGTTGTTATTGTGTTGGTATATAATCCTCTTTGTATAATACAATTAGGTACTTGAGAGCAGAATTATGGCTTTTTAAACGCTTGCTTGCTTAGATTTGAAGTTAAATGGCAATAGCTTTTTTAAAAAGAGATATGTACTTTGGAAAATATAAGATAGTGTATATTATTGAGTGTTTCTCAAATGCGTAATTGCAACACCCCATAAAATCAACCATAAGTAAATTGAGTGAATTAAATTAAATAAGGTATGGTTGAAAATGAAACTTTTATAAAAGTTGGAATTTGACCATGATAGTTATTCCATTGCGTTTGTGGCGAAATTCTGATCTGCTTCCATATATGATACGCTACAAACAGAGCTCAAACGAAGAAGTTATGAGCGTTTGAAGTTTTCAAATTTAAATTAATTTACTTTGAATTCAAACTCAAATAAGTATTTAAATCTTGGGTTTGAATTTTAAAAATTAACCGTAGGTTTACTTGGGGGTTAAGTAAACGTTTATTAACGGTAAAATTTAAAAAGTTAATTATGGTATATAATTAATCATGCAATGGAAACAAATCAACGCTCTCCATTTAAGAGGAGCGCTCGACCTATTGAACCCAATTAGCAATCGGTCGATCGAATATAAGGGGTTGACCGCTTAGTCGTGGCGACGGCTGAGGTTTTATGCTATTAAACGTTCCAAATTTATCTGTTTTCACATAATCGATCATACGGTTCTGGTGCGTTCAACTCCTATAAATAGGACCATATCCTTTCCATTTTTTATTCATAAATATTTGGGAAATACCTCGAACCTCTACCATTTTCTCTCTTCAAATAGATTCAGAAATTCAATTAGAAATTTAGGTAAGGATTCTAATCCTTTTCTAGTTATTCTTTTAATCTATTTTCTTCTCCTACAACCTCTCCAAATCTAACAAAATTATATATATGTATACCTATCCTTCGTTGTGTGTGTGTATTTGTGCATATATCAAAAGAAGGAGATCCAAAAAAGAGTTGCTTTAGCATTGCAAATCCATACAAGAGAAGCTAAGAATAATCTGTGAGTGGAAACCTTAGTATTTTTATTTCAGTAATAGATTAGTATATATCTTTGGATTTGAATATGCCTTAGGGATTTTGGGATTGTGAAAACACGATAAATAAAATCCCCTAAAATTCCTTTTTTTTTGAAATGTCAATTCTAGATGGAGATTCTCAATTATTTGTGTTAATTTGATGGGATTTATATTGTTCTGCAATTTCTAATAATTTCATAATCCATTCCACTTATCTTCCTTCTTTGATTCAAATTGTGAGTTTTCAGTAATAAAATAAGAGTTTAAAGTATGAATTCTATTTGTAGTTTACACCACTTGTTCCATACAAAATTTCTTCATTTATTTCTATGTAAAAGAGGAATTGAATATAATATGAAGTTAAGATTGCAATTCCTATTGTTTAGGATATTCCATTAGATTGATGTAATAAATTGGGTTTCTATTTTTTCATGTCTATGTATTGCAGTTTTGGATATAAATATTTAATCCCTTGTTACAGATATTGAAATCTAGGGAAACTGAAGGAAAATGACTTGTATTAGTATTAGGGTTAAAAGAATTGACATTTAATGCTAGTTTAGGGCGTAGAAACCGCATGTTAGAATTGATTAGGCGTGAATATATATACTTATTTTTATAGCGTAATAAACGTATAATTATGGCATATAGTTACGTAGTTAATTAGGTCGTAGTCGTCATTAATTTCCCCATTTAGGAAGGTAATTGATATTTTGAGGCGCAATAAGGAAGATTCCTTATAAGGCCTTATTTATGAAATGGTGAGAAGAGTACTATATATATATATGGAGAATATTTAAATTATGGCTAAGTCATAGGGATGCGAGGTTAGTAGAGTTACACGACAGAAGTCTGCCCTTCACTTTCAAGCTATCGGCAATTGTGTATACTTCCTATTGATGTGATACATCTCCTGCGATAAATATTTATGATGATGCGAGGTTAGCCACAAATTCTATAGGGTAAATCTATCTAGCTAATCTAGCTACCGGTTCCTATGAATAGTCAGACTATTATGAGACGTCATTATGAGTACGGGTCATAATACATGGGGCCTACTTTGGGGTCTTGAGGTATTAAGTGGTTGTTTGAGGGCCTCCCTCTTTTCCCCAAATGAAGTATTAAATGGCCAAGGGGCTAGTTATTAGGCACGTTAGGTGGTATCTAGATAGGGGTCCGCTTCAGGATAAGGTATTAAGTGACTGATTGAGGTTCCGCCTTTCCATAAAGAAGTATTAAGTGGCTTAAGAGATTCCATATGATTTCAGCTAGATAGTTACCGTTGAGGGGTTCGCCTTGGGATTGGTATTAAATGATGGGGTTTGCCATAGTTGAGGTCTTCAATGGCCAGAGTATTCCTATTTTCTAATAAAATATATAAGTGGCTTGGGTATTATCTCTCGCATTGATAGACATTTATGACATGGGATTTGGGTTAAGGAATTTAGAAACCTGCTCAAGGAATGGAAGGTATTAAGTGGTTGATTATAGACCCGCCTCCTTTCATTATAAGAAGTATTAAATGGTTTTATGTATGCCAGACATATTCTTAATTTGAAATATACTGCCCAAGTACTGAAATGGTAAGGCTCGAGGTCAGCAGACATTTTTTGTTCTGACTCCCTCCTCATTACAACACAGGTTAAGGACAGAGCTTGAAAGTGGAGTGGCTTAAGCTCATGGCAGTTATTATTATCTTTTATGATATTTTTATGTTGTACCCATGAATTTGAACAAATAATGTAACAGATCTTATGTGACAATTTTATGATGTTTTGTATTATGACATTTAAATGGTTTTGAAATAAATGGGTACAATTTGATATTATATTTTGTTCCATTCGCTGCGAGTTCTGAAAGAATAGTTATTGCTCTGTACTGTTATTTCATTTTCCAACCAAAAGCCAACCTTAGAATGGATCTAAGTTTCGATGGGCCTTTTCTGCGTTGAAATTTAGGCATGCTCTGGGGTGGGTTATTAAATTTGGTATCAAAGTTTAGGTTATCTGATCAACGGGGAAACTATAAATATGAGTGGTGTACTTGTTATTATTTAAAGGGTTTCTCAAAAAGGATTTTCAAAAAAATTCTTATTATATGTATGTATGTATATATATATACACCTCCATTTCTTTGAATATATGCGCGCGCACTAGGCAACCCTTTTTCTTTCAGCATATAATACTATCTTAGGAAATCGTCACTAAAGATCATAGATAGCCGATATGGCTGATAATAAATCTTCTTTTGAAAATGGGATCCTTGTCCGCAGAAGACCTCTCATTCATGGAATGCCCGAATGGTTTAGCCAATATCTTAGGACTGCTGAGAAACTTTCTATTCCTCCAGCTACAACAATGGCATCTACTGCGCCGCCTGCCAATCTAGCACCCAGTCCTATTAACTTCCCTAAGTTGTGTAAGAACTTTCTTAATATGGGAGAGAAGACATACTCTAGAACCAAAGGATACCTGGAAGTTAAAGCATGGTTAATGACTATGAATGGATATTTAGAGAGCTTGCTTGGCAAGATCAGCTAAAGAGGAGGATGGTAGCTTGGCACCTCAAAGGAGAAACATTAGATTTGTGGAACTTGGTGACTAAGGAAAATGCTATAAGGATTTTCTTGTGGGATGAATTCAAGAATAGATTTAAGATAAGGTTTATGTCTAGGGTAGAAACGAGTCTACAACTAGAAAATTTTATTCAACTTAGGCAAGGAGACTCCACTCTTAAGGAGTACATAGCTAAGTTCATAGAGTTAGCTAAATTTGGGATGAGCTTGATAGATACACCTATAAAAAAGGCCATGAAATTTGTGAAGAGCCTAAATTCCCCACTGAGAGAAATGTTGTTGATCCAAGTACACATTGGTGCCTCGTATGAGATGTTGGTGGAAATGGCAATGCTACACATGGCCAATGTGGATGATAAGAAGGCATAAAAGGAGAAGGTTGCACCTACCCTAAAGCAAGGAGAGTCCAGGAAAGGAAGCTTTTGGGCTAGCAAGAAGTCGAAGGGGAAGTTTAAGAAGGATGGTAAAGTGTGCAAGCGATGCCAGAAGAAAGGTCGTGAAGCTAAAGATTGTATGGTGAGTTCGATGAAGGAAGCCTTTAAAGGGAAGTGCTTTAATTGCCATGAGGAAAGGCACCTCAGAATCAACGCCCTAAGTTGGCAAAGGTAGGATCAAGTAGACAAGCTTATGCTATTGAAGTCATCCCTATTGCAAGTAGACCACCAAGAGACCAAGGGAAGGCGGCATTAGAAAGTATAACTCTTATTTCTGGGGTTACAATTCATACTATTTGATTCAGGGGCATCGTAATCCTTTATAGCTAGGAATGTAGTAAACTTTTTAAACCTTCAAACCTAGATATTCACCAGCCCAATAGTGGTCTCTAATCCTATTGGGGGTTCGAGACATCTCTCTTTTATTTGCAAAGACCTTGTGTAGGACATAAGCGACATTGATTTCATATGTAATGCATACGTTCTAAATTTTAAGGGATATGGACTTATCTTGGGTAGGATTGTTAGCATATTATGGAGCAATTCTCGATTGTGATAGAAGGGTTGTACAATTAAGAAGTTGTGAAGTCCATGACCTAGAAATTCTTTGTACACCCCAAAATTTAGTTGAGCTAAGCCATTTATACCAACTAAATCTATCTGTTGTTGGAGAACCATCATATGTACCCGTATTTTGTGAATTTCCTATTGTCTTTGAGGAAGTCTTGGGTCTTCCACCCCATAGAGCGATCAGTTTTGAATAGATTTAGAGAAGGATGCAAGACCAGCCGCCCTGCCTTTAAGACACATGGCCCTCCAAAAAAGAAGGGAATTGGATAAACAAATCTCTGAACTATTAAAGAAAGGATTCATCGGTAGGAGTACTTCGTAGTGAAAAGTCCTTGTTGTTTTCTCCACTAAGGTAGATGATTCTTTGAGACTTTGCGTCGACTATAGGGAATTGAACAAGTTGGCAAGGAAAAATAGATACCATTTACCTAGGATAGATGACTTGTTCGATTAGCTTGGAGGAGCTAAAGTCTTTTCTCAATTAGACTCAGTAACTGGATTTCATCAGTTGAGGATTGCAGAAGAAAGCAAGTCGAAGACTTCATTTCGCACACTAGATAGACTCTATGAGTGGAAAGTGATGCCTTTTGGATTGATGAATACCCTAGCATACTTTATGGATTTGATGAGTAGGGTGTTTAGAGGGCAACTCAATAAATTAATCATTGTGTTCGTAGATGATATTTTAGTTTTCTCTAAGAGCAAAGAGGAGAATGAGGTCACCTAAGAGAGGTATTAGGAACCTTAAGAAGGCATCAGCTTAAGGCTAAATTTGATAAATCCCACTGTTGGAGAAAAGAAGTTAGATTTCTTGGGCATATTGTTTCTAAGGATAGATTGGCAGCAGACTCCGCCAAAGTGGAAGATTTTAAGGATGAAAGACTCCTAGGAATGCATAAGAGGTTAGAAGTTTTCTTGGGTTGGCGGGCTACTAAGAAAATTCTTTAAGAATTTTGCAAGAATAGCAGCCCATTTAACCTAATTGACTAAGAAGAACCTAGTTTTTTCTTGGGACGATAGATGCACTAAGGCATTTGAGAAGCTTAAGGAGTTATTGACTAGTGCACATGTGCTCACTATTCCTAATAGAACCAAACCATTTACCGTTTTCATAGATACTTGTGGCACATGGTTAGGAGCAGTTCTAATGCAAGAAGGAAAAGTAGTTTCTTATGCAAGTAGGCAACTTAAGGATCATGAGAAGAGATATCTAGTCCATGACTTAGAGTTAGCAGTTATCGTCTTTGCCTTGAAGATGTGCATGCATTATATTTTAGGAGAAAGGTTTGAGTTATTCATTGACCATAAATCACTCATATAACTGTTTTTCCAAAAAGATTTAAATCTTAGGCAGTAGAGATGGATGGAATATATAACATTGTTTGACTTTAGTATTCAATATACCCCTCAAAAAGGGAACATAGTCGTCGATGCCCTTAGCGGGAGGCACGCTACCTTGGGTGCTATATATGATTGGAGGCAGTTGGATTTCCTCTCAAATTTTAACTTCCAGCTGCCAACAGAACCCATCCAAGGCTTTTTAGTAGTTATGGAGATTAGACCAGCCTTGATGGACCGCATAGGTTTTGAGCAAGTGAAGGACGAAACATTAGTAGAGATTTTGGAGAAGTTGGGGATAGGAGAGCACTTTCCCTAAGCTAGTAGGTATTTAGTCGATCAGAAGGGATACTTAAGAAGGGATGGATGCCTTTGTGTCCCTATAGTTGATAGTTTGTCGAAAGAAGTGCTTATGGAGTGTCACCACTCGAAGATGACCATTCATCCCGGAAGAGATAAGATGTATAAGGATATGAAGAGAATTTTCTTTTGGCATGGAATGAACAAGAGTGTAGCTGAGTTTGTTGCTAAGTGCTTGACATGTCAGAGAGAAAAAGCTAAGAAAGGGAAGTCTGGTGGATTACTATTGCCTTTAGAACTTCCGACTTGGAAGTGGGGAACATATTTCGAGGGATTTTGTTGAAAGATTGCCCAGAAGTCAGAAGGGTAATAAGTTATTTGGATTGTTGTGGATAGACGCACTAAAAGTGCCCATATTATCCCGGTTAGGAATAATAGAACTACCACTTCTCTTGCCCAGATCTACATCGGGGATATAGTTTGGTTGCATGGAATTCCAATGAGCATAGTTAGTGATAAAGACCCATGTTTACTAGTGAGTTTTAGAGGAGCCTATACGTAGCTTTGGGAAATTCTTTGAACATTAGCACTGCATATCACCCACAGATTGATGAACAAATGGAGAGGGTGAATAGGATTTTGAAAGACTTGTTGAGAGCTTGTATTTTGGATTTTGGAGGACATTGGGAGCATCGCCTACCATTATTCGAGTTCACGTATAATAATAGCTATCTAGCGACGATTTGTACGGCCCCTTTTGAAGAACTTTATAGGAGGCCATGCAAATCACTAAGTTTTGGTAGGAAACCACCGACAAAGTATTACTCAGACTTGATTTGATCTGTGATACCATGGAAAAAGTAGAGTTGATCAAACAACGAATGAAGGTAGCGCAAGACGTTAGAAATCTTATGCGGATAGAAGAAGGTAGGAGCTTGAATTTGAGGTTGGAGATATGGTATTTGTCAAAGTTTCCCCTCTTAGAAAAGTGATTAGGTTTGGAAAGTCTGAAAAATTGGCGCCTAGATTCGTTGGGCTATTTAGAGTTTTGGAAAGGATAGAAAAACTTGCTTATCGCGTGGAGCTTCCTAACAGATTGGCAGGAGTCCATAATGTTTTCCATGTTTTTCACCTTAGAAAATACCTTTACGACATCGCTATTAGAGTTGAGCCTGATTAATTGGGGAAATTAGAGACAAAGCAAACAATACCCTATGCCACCGCACGCATAGTGGAGCATGGAACAAGGAGACTTTGCAATAAAAAAATTAGGCTGGTCCGAGTACAATGGGGAGAAATTCCACGGAAAGCACCTGGGAAACCAAGGATAAGATGAAGATCGCTCATCCAGAGCTTTTCATTAGTAAATTTTACTTTAAAATTAGGATTTTGGTTGCATCATGGTTGCTAGATTGGATGATAGGAAATGGTTGCCATACTTTTTCACAATCACTTTACACTCATGTAGAAATTTTTATGCATGTTTAGGGTATTTACATACATATTTGCATGACACGATTACACAATCATGCTAGGATTGAGCTCATTTTAGTATGTCTACAGTACATAATCACATTGTACTTTGGTTGAGTATATGGTTGTGTAACATAGATATTATTGTGCATTACGTTGTCCCCTTAAAAGATTTTAGAACGAAATCCTTTTTAAGAGAAGAAGAATGTAACATCCTGTAAAATCAACCACGAGTAAATTGAGTGAATTGAATTAAATAAGGTAGGAATGAAAATGAAACTTTTATAAAAGTTGGAATTTGACCACGAAAGTCATTATGTTGCGTTCGTGGTGAAATTCTAATCTGTTTCCATATATAGTATGCTGAAAACGAAGCTCAAACGAAAAAGTTATGAGCATTTGAAGTTTTCGGATTTAAACTAATTTAGTTTGAATTCAAATCCAAATAACTATTTAAATCTAGGGTTTGAATTTATAAAATTAACTATAGGTTTACTTGGGAGTTAAGTAAACGTTTAATTAATGGTTAATGTTAAAAAGTTAATCATGGCATAAAAATTAATTGTGCAATGGAAATGAATCAACGCTTCCCATTTAAGAGGAGCGATCGGCCTATTAAACCTAACCGGTCGATCCCTAGTAGATGACCAGTCGAGTATAAGGGGTTGACCACTTGGTCCTAGCGACAGCTAGGGTTTTATGCTATTAAACGTTCTAGATTTGTCAGTTTTTCACCTAACTCGATCCTACGGTTCTGGTGCATTTCAACTCCTATAAACAGGTCCCTATCCTCTCCACTTTTTATTCATAAATATTTGGGAAATGCCACGAGCCTCTACCATTTTCTCTCTTCGGTTAGATTCATAAATTCAATTAGAAATTTAGGTTAAATTCAATTAGAAATTCAGGTAAGGATTCTAATCCTTTCCTAGTTATTCTTTTTATATATTTTCTTCTCCTCCAACCTCTATGAATCGAACAAAATTATACATACACACACACACACATATATATATATATACCGTTTGCTGTGTATATATCAAAAGAAGGAGATATAGAAAAGAGTTACTTTGGCATTGCAAATGCATATAAGAGAAGCTAAGGATAATCTGTGAGTGGAAACCTTAAAAATTTTATTTTAGTAATTGATTAGTATATATCTATGGATTTGGATATGCCTTAGGTATCTTGGGATTGCGAAAATATGATAGATAAAATCACCCAAAATTTCTTTTTATTTCGAATGTCAATTTTAGATGGAAATTCTCAATTATGTATGTTAATTTGATGGAATTTATACTATTATGCAATTCCTAATAATTTCATAGTCTATTCCACTTCTTATCCTTCTTTGATTCAAATTGCGAGTTTTTAGTAGTAAAATAAGGGTTTAAAGTACAAATTATATTCGTAGTTTACAACACTTATTCCATACAAAATTCCTTTATTTATTTCTGCGAAAAGAGGAGTTAAATAGAATATGAAGTTAGGACTGCAATTCCTATTGTTTAGGATACTCCATTAGATTGAAGTAATAAATTGGATTTTTATTTTTACAAGTCTATGTATTGCAGTTTTGGATATGAATGTTTAATCCCTTATTATAGATATTGAAATCTTGGGAATTTTAAGGAAAAGACTTGTATTAGTATTATGGTTAAAAGAACTGACATTTAACGCTAGTTTAGTGCGTATAAACCGCAGGCTAGAATTGATTAGGCACGAATATATATATATACACACATATATATACATATATGTACATATATATATACATATATATACATATATATATACACATATATATACATACATATATATATACATATATGTTTATATATACATATATATATACATATATATACATACATATACATATATACATATATATATATACACACATATATATACATATATATACATATATATACATATATGTTTATATATACATACATATATATATGTGTTTATTTATTTATTTATTTATTTATTTCTATAGCATAATGAACGTATAATTATTGCATATAATTACTAGTTAATTAGGTAGTAGTCATCATTAATTTCCCCTTTTAGGAAGGTTATTGATATTTTGAGGTGCAATAAGGAAGATTCCTTATAAAGCCTTATTTATGAAACGGTGAAATGAGTACTACATATATATGGAGAATATTTAAATTATGACTAGGTCATAAGGATGCGAGGACAGTTGTGATGCCCCACCCCGAGACCCACATTAACTAAGAGTATTACTGGGTAATACTGTCTTCTAATGCGGAAAATAGGGCTGGTTAGAAGCAACCATGCATAGCTTTGTCTTAAACATCTACTGAGTACGTCGATTTAGTGCTCTAAATTTTTTTTATTTAAATAAAAAACCTTTAAAAATCTCATACTTCTTTTAAAATTATTAAAAGAAGTAATTGGCAATAAGTAATACAATTATTGCATTTTCTCCAAATAAAACCCATTGTCCAATCATTATTAACCCAAATAAATAAAATAAAGTTCCAAACTTTATTTTTCTCATTTTATTTTCAAAATTCATTGTTTATTCCAAATAAACAATTAAAATTTCCAATTTTATTTTAATTTACAATATTAAATTATAACTACCGTCATAATTTAATATATACATGTAATCTCCAAACCAGGGTTGTTACAGACTCCCCCTTTATAAAATTGCGTCCTTGTAATTTCTAGAGAAGAGTTTGTATTCAACACAATTATTTCATCAAGCAAAGGAAGATAGATAAGCTAGAGTTTAAATTTCTCATCGTCAACACAAGAAAACAGAAAACTCGGATAAGATAGCTCAATAAATTCTATGGTTTCCCAAGTATAAGCGTTAGGATTAACGGACCACTGAATTTTATGAGCAGAACATCGTCATTTTAAAGGCATCTCACCTTCGAAGAAAAACACAAATAGGAGGTTTCGAAATAGACAAATCGGGTGAGATCGAATCCTAAGAAGTTTCACGAACAGAGTCGGGATTTAGTCATAAATTTATCCCGGACTCCAACGCACAAGAAGATTATCGATACGACTTTCCGTATAACACTACGAAGGGAGTCATACCAATATTAGATTGACCACTATTACAGAAAGAAAACCCAATACAAGGTAGGTGGTTTCTCTCAATACCACTAAACTCATACGATTGTATAAATGCAAGTTGTAAAATAATTGCACAAAGGCAAAATAAACTCAAGGAATAGATTTTTATACTTCTTTTACTAAACAAATATTCTTAAAGTTCACAAACCCATTATCTTTAAAATAATTGAATTCTTAATTTTCAACATTTGAAATATTCTGAAGCTTCTTACCTAGATTCTTAATTTAAACTCAATACTCTTTATTTAGAGTAAATAAAAATTTTGAGTTGTCTATTCTCTAATTCTTCCATAAATTTTAATTGGTAACATATATTTTCACATATGTTTCTCAAATTTTCTAAGTATTAGAAATTTCCGAAAAAATCGACGGAGTCTCCTTTGTACGGAGGGCCGTATACAATATTACAAAAATGATTTATATAATATACATTGACCATTAGGTCGGAAACACAATATATATCATCATTTAACACTTTAAAAATTTAATCCGAAAACATACCTTCCTTTTTAGCATTTTAAAGCGAGTTTGCACAAACTTATATATATATTCTTTTTGCTTAAAATATATTCCAACTGTCCTCTTCCACCAAATAAAAAGATTAAAATTGGTTTAAAAATGAGTTTAATTATAAATTTGAGTTTAAAATGGTTTTTAATATTTTTCTAAGTAAGAAAATAATTTTTATGGAATTTTAAAAGTTAAAAATGTAGACTTTTGCATTTAGTGCATTTTTGTAAAATAAAGGATTTTAATAATAAAAATGTTTTAAATAGGGTATCTCAAAAGAGGTAAGAATGGAAATGTTAATTAAATTCAATGATCACCTCATTTCCTTAGTGGACATCCTCGTGGAAGGATGACCGAAAGGCTAAGAACTGGGAATGAGGTCAATACAATACTCAATTGCCCGATTGGGTGACATACCCGAAATGGACTCAAAGAAATCAACAGAGTTACAATGATTGGAATTCGAGATATATCATCAACATCTCGAAACTCAAGAGCGAATACAAAGACTTCAGAATCATCATTAACATTCTGAAGAACAAGAAACAACAATCAGCCAAATTAGGATACCTAATATAGGATCCTTCGAATCACAGAATGTGGCTTGATAATATGCATGCCACTCCATCACAAATCATTCCAACTCTAGATAGAAAATAGCATGCTAATACGCATGAAAAGATAAGCTACAAGGAACAATCCCAAAATCCTCATTCATCAAGTCAAATATTGCAGATCCTCTCAATAGGATTCGCAATCCTCAAAGAAGAACAAGACAAGAATCATCCAAAAGCATCAACAAATTCCTCCGATACAGATGAGTGTCAAGCACCCGTACCGAAGAGGACTCAAATAAAACAATCACAATTAGGATTACTCCTAAGATAAAATATTATAAATTCTATTATGGAATGCTATGGAATAAAATATATTCCTAGATATATCCCAAACTTCTATCTCAAAGGATACGATAAAGTATAGGATACGATCATTAAGGGATTGGTAACACTTGTATTATACTTGGATGTACCGTAATATGTGTTTCCTATCTGTGTTTATCATATTTTGTTCTGAACTCAGCTCTGATACCAAGCTGTGACGCCCCACCCCGAGACCCACATTAACAAAGAGTATTACTGGGTAATACTGTCTGCTAATGCGGAGAATAGGGCTGGTTAGGAGCGATCATCTATAGCTTTGTCTTAAACATCTATTGAATACGTCGATTTAGTGCTCTAATGTTTTATTTATTTAAATAAACAACCTTTAAAATCTCATACTTCTTTTAAAAATTATTAAAAGAAGTAATTGGAAATAATTAATGCAATTATTGCACTTTCTCCAAATAAAACCCATTTTCCAATCATTATTAACCCAAATAAATAAAATAAAGTTCCAAACTTTATTTTTCTCATTTTATTTTCAAAATTCATTGTTTATTCCAAATAAACAATTAAAACTTCCAATTTTATTTTAATTTACAATATTAAATTATAACTACCGTCATAATTTAATATATACAGGTAATCTCCAAACCATGGTTGTTACAACAGTGGAGTTGCACAACAGAAGTCTGCTCTTCACTTTGAGGCTACCAGCAGTTGTGTTTACTTCCTATTAATGTGAGACATCTCCAATGATAAATATTTGTGATGACGTGAAGTTAGTCCCAAATTCTATTGAGAAAGTCTGCCCAGCTAATTGGCTACCAGTTCCTACGAATAATCGGAATAATGTGAGACGTCATTATGAGTATAGATCGTAATACGTGGGGCTTGCTTTGGGGTCTTGAGGCATTAAGTTGTTGTTTGAGGGCTCACCTCTTTACCCAAATAAAGTATGAAATGGCCAAGGGTCTAGTTATTAGGCACATTAGGTGGTATCTCGATAGGGGTCTGCTTCGGGATAAGGCATTAGTGACTGATTGAGGGTCTGCCTTTCCATAAAAAAGTATTAAGTAGCTTAAGAGATTCCATGTAATGTCAGCTAGATTGTTACCACTGAGGGGTCCGCCCTAGGAATAGGTATTAAATAATAGGGTCTGCCTCAATTGAGGTCTTAAATGGCCAGAGTCTACCTATTTTCCAATAAAAGGTATTGAGTGGCTTGGGTATTATCTCTTGCATTATTAGACATTTATGACGTGGGATTTAGAAACCTGCTTCGGGAATGAAAGGTATTAAGTGGTTGATTGTGGAGCCGCCTCCTTTCCTTATAAGAAGTATTAAATAGTTATGTACGCTAGACATATTCTTATTCTAAAATACTTCATGAGTACTGAAATGGTAAGACTCGAGGTTTTTATTCACCACATTTGTTGTTCTGACTCCCTCCTTATTACAGCACAGGTTAAGGATGGAGTGATAACGGTGATGATGCCCAAAGGTGGAGTGGCTTAAGCTTATGGTAGTTATTATTATCTTTTATGATATGTTTACGTTGTACCCATGTATTTGAAAAAATGATGTAAGTGATCTTACGTGACAGTTTTATGATGTTTTGTATTATGACATTTCAAATGGTTTTGAAATAAATGGGTATAATTTGATATTATATGTTGTTCTATCCTCCGTGAGTTCTGAAAGAATAGTTATTGCTCTGTACTATTATTTCTTTTTCCAATCAACAACTAGACTTATAATGGATCTAAGTTTCGATGGGCCTTTTCTAGGTTGAAATTTAGGCCCATTCCAGGGTGGTTTATTACAGTAATGCATTTTAATTTTTGTGAGTTTCCGTATTGCTCGAAGCGTAGAGGAGAATACTGCTGATATTTTCCAAAGTTGATTCGGGAATTTTAGTCAGTCATGTTACTTTATCCTACTCCTCGAAACTTTGGAGGCGAAATTCATTTAAGGAGGGGAGATTGTAACACCCCACAATTTAACGACCGAATGTTTAAATGATTAGTTTCAATATTTAATCATTAATTAGCGGAACACCCTTGTACTTGACTTTCAAAGACGGATGAATCAAGACTCGAAACACCTGTAGTTGAGTTCACTTTTCCGACATGGGAAAATGAGTGTAAACATGACTATGTTCGGAGTCGATGAATTTTTTGAGTGAATAGTGATTTTGAGTGTATAAAATGAATTTGGGCTAAGGCTCATTAGCTAGCCTATAAGTGGCAAACTCTCTTCATAATTCACATTCCACTTTCATTTCATGTTTCTTTTCCTCTCCCTCTCCTAATCTCCTCCTCGTTACCCCTTAATCATCTACTAATCCCCTTGCCCTAAACCATTCAAATAAATTGAAACATCCCCCACTTGGAGTCCCAAAACTAACAGCTATGGATGCTGTAGTCATCCATAATTATTAATCATCGGCGACCAAATATGGTAATGTTAGATAAATTGATATAAACAAACAACTTTCTCATTCCATTTCAAAGCATTTCAAATTCATTACATAATCCTAATACGAGAACCACGTTCAGAGAAAATATAACTATTACAACATACGCCAAGAGCAACATATGAAGATGCCCCCTTGGATGATCAGAATATATAACTAGGCAATTAAACATCTTTGCCTTTACAACAAAACATGGCGGAATCAAACTAGAAAAGAACTCTAAATAGCTATCACGCCTCCTGCACGTCTCCGGAAGCTTATTCGTCTAAAGAGGTACCTGAAAATCTCAACTCTCAAACTACTCAATATCAATTGAGCACCCGAGAGTTTAAGGGGAAAACATAAAATTCGAGTCAGACATAAAGTCTGGTATGAATAACAATCTACCATCTCAACCCATTTAGATATCTAGTGAGACCAAGCCGCTTAGCAGAACGGGGTTTCCCCTCACTGGTATCTTATTCAAAACTTTATAAAAACCATATACTGTGCTCCTGCATCCACAATGGTTAAAACATAATAATTCAAAACATTATGATGATATGCAAACATGTGACGACCGCCCATGACCCCTGCATCGAATCTAGAGATAGTGCGCTGTAAAGTGTGCCAGGCGACCATGGACGATTGTCAGGGTAGATTAAAACAACAGAATCTATCGTATTACTCACAGCGCATGGACAAAATACAATAGAACATATGTATAGTGAAGCTTTACAGAACAAAAATGACATCATATAAAACTCCATAATAGTTGAATACAAGCATCCAAATAGTCAATACATCAAGCCTCACTACATAACACTCAGAGAATACAAAACAGCGGAACATCCAGTACATATAATAAGAAGATAATATGCAACCCTCCAGCTCGTCTTCGATATCAGCATCGTGGGAAGAGAACAGCACCTGTCACCTGCTACCTAGTCTGCCCGTCCCAAAAATGGACGAACAGCCCAAGGCAATAAGAATTAAAACATAAAGCCTTGAGTCAGACAACAGTCTTAGTGAGCAGTAAATTAACTAACAACATACCAAAAGAGCATAATGGAAAAGGAATAGGAATATAACCCTCCCACTCCACCTCTTTCTACAGTGATAGCCCCCAGACACACACTAAGCAGAAGCAACATAGCAGAGCATACAATTTAAAGTAAGTAATAATCATTCGAGTCAAGGGCAATGTTTTCCAAGTACCAAGGCCTAAATCAAATAAGCACCCAGAAAATACCGCTCTTGAGTCCGAATGACGATACAACCAAATATCCATGACTCTGGCTATCACTGTTATCATTGCTTCGATATCACCGTTAATTGAATGACCGGCACATTCTTTCAGTCGTCCGTCAAGGGCTAATGGAAACCCCGGTTCTAGACATAACCCCCGCACGTCGTCGCAACCCGTGCCTAGGACTATCGAATCTGCCCAGAGTACTCGACCATCAACAGTTAGTCGTTGGGACTATCGAATCTGCCCAAACGTACCCTTGCTTAGAGCATGCTAGAACCTTCAACAACGATGCTATCCAAGCCTCCTAGTCATCCTCCTTGACGACTATTCTCATATCCAATCATTATCCTCAACTCGAATCATATCACCGAGTTATCAACATGCTTGGAATGATCCCGTCTGGATTAGACCAAGTCTTCATCACATGATTCTTCGCTTCATTACATCCTCGCAAAGCCTCATCTCAACATCACATCATCAAATCTATGCATAAGAGCTTCATCATCCTGCTACATATGCCACGAGCAGCTTTCCCAATTCAAGAGCCTTTCCCTTAGCTTTTGAATCATCTTCGATCTAAATCTAATCATCAATCATCTAGTTCATAACAATCAATCAAATCAAACATCAATCCAAGCAATCAAGCATTTAAATATGATCTAGGTAGACAATTATAACAATAATGACATTTTCGTAATTAAAGGGTTGAAAGTCCAATAAGCATGAAAACATGGATTATATCTCTACTAACTTGATGAATGAACTTGCATAGTTTAACATATGATAAAATGGATGTAACATCATCATGAACAATGGATCTATATGGATCTACACTTAGGATGAAGAGAATGCATGGAAATCACTA
This sequence comes from Allium fistulosum, assembly GCA_030737815.1. Taxonomy (NCBI): domain Eukaryota; kingdom Viridiplantae; phylum Streptophyta; class Magnoliopsida; order Asparagales; family Amaryllidaceae; genus Allium; species Allium fistulosum. The sequence continues at coordinate 910,596,886 of CM060903.1, forward strand.
TTTTAACACCAAAACGAGCCAACAATCCGATATACTCCTTTGGATCCGTGTGAGAGATAATCACCACTCACCAAATCACCAAAACAACTCCAAATCTACACGCTTCAGATCTGGAGAGCGAAGGATCAAGCTTGATCTATCACAAATCCGCTTCAAACGAAGAAATCTCTCTTGAAAAGATGAAGATCTTCAATCTAAGCTCTTGAATCTTCAATCTTGATCTTTGATTTGGATGGATGGAAGCACTAGATTAGAGTAGAGAAAAGAAGTGGAGAAGTGTAGAAGTCGAGCTCTCAAAATGGCAGCACTTCGTCGCTTCAAAATCCGGATCCCAAAAAGTGAGAACAACCCCTCCTATTTATAGCTGAAAATCTCTCTAAGTCGTAACTCGGCTATCTCCATAGGTCGTCTCCGACCTAAGCCTCTCCGACCTAAGCCTCTCCGACTTAACATAGCACGCGACCTAACAGTCTTCGACTTAACGACTTACAACTTAGCGCCTTACGACTTAGCGCCTTACGACTTAGCGCGCCTTAATGACTCCACAACGCTGGCACGCGACCTAAAACTTACGCGACTTAACAATCTCGCGACCTAACACAAGTCGCAAACAACTGGACTGCGACCTAGCTACTAAGCCAAAGCCTAACGACCTAACAACTCGTGCGACCTACGACCTAACAAGGACATCTGCGACCTAACAACTCAGGCGCCTCAACGACTTAAAGGCTTACGACTTATAACCTCAGCGACCTAACACACCAACATAGCGCACTAGCGACCTAACACTCACGCGCCTTAACAACTCAGCGACTTACCAGTGTTATGACCTAACACTTAGACCCACGCGACCTATCACTTAACTATCCTAGCGACCTACTAACCCATGCGACTTAACAACTTATGCGACCTAACTCCTTAGGTCGCCTAACGACCTAACTACGCTAACAAGCTATCCACTAGGTCGCATCATACTGGGCTGTTAACTCGCTAACCCTTAGGTCGCGAACTATTATAGGTCGCTCCCTGCTTATCCCCTAGCTTCCTTAGGTCGTTGCCCCTATAAGTCGTCTACGACTTAACTGTTATCAACTCCTAGGTCGCTCAACCAACCTAAACTGCCATACGACCTAACCACTTCATCCTTAGGTCGCTCCACCTTCCCAGGTCGCCAACTACGACTTAATTTCCTAAGGTCATGACTTATCACCTAGGTCGTTCACGACCTAGGACTTAGAAAAATCTGCCTAAAAAACTGAAATGACTTGAAAATGCTAAAATTCCAGATTTTGACGAACTTGTCGATCCGTAAAAATACGGGTCGTTACAAAACAAGTAAATCAATTCAAGATCACCCATCCCCATTCATCCTGACTATCTGCCTTAGTTATAGTTTCTAGGGTCATTATTAACCTATTAGTTTTTATGGGCTGACTAATAACCTGTTTAAAGCTTATGGACTCCCTGTCCGATTTCATAGTTTTCATGGGATCACTAAGAACCTATTGGCCCCTACCAATAACTTCGTCATTCATGGGTTCTCCCTGAACATATTGGTATCTCCAATAACTTCCCTTTTTCATAGTTTTCATGGGTTGACTATGAACCTATTGACTACTGTCAATAACTTAATCAGGGTATAGTTTTCATGGGTTCACTACAAACCTATTGGCATCTGCCAATAACTCTTTCTAATCATAGTTCTCAATGGTTTACTATGAACCTATTAGCATCTGTCAATAACTTTTCCTAAACATAGTTTTCATGGATTTACTATGAACCTGTCTATCTAACAACTTCACTATTTAGGCATCCTACATTCTGGTCTATCTAGCCTCCTGGTTGCAATTCTACTCATTCAGGAGTTAATTCAATTTATATTCACTACTGGGTCAACCTAGCTGGTTATTTTGCTCTTTCCCAAAATACAGTTATGGGTCCATTACAATGTGAATATATACATATATGAAGAAGTAAACATAATAACATAATAATACCAACACCTGTGGTTTAATATCCTTGAAATAATTTTATATAAAACTTGGTTAATCCCTTTAACCTATTAATCAAGGAAAACTTCTTCAAAAACTCCATACTTAAAATCATTTCAAAACTCTTTTATTATGCCATGGTTTTCCTTTAAAATAATATTGGGTTATTTTTATTGAAAACTAAGGCTTTCGAACCCTTTAAAACTTTACTTTCAAAACCATTGGATAACCTCCTTCGAAAGCTTAAAATCTTCTTTTGAAAACACTAACATATATCTTTCGAAACCTTCAAAACAACCCTTTCGAAAGTGTTAAAGCTTTACTTAATATCTCTTAGAAGCATAGCTTTGAAACCAATGAAAGTACCCCTTTCGAAACCATCAGGTTTTGCATACAAACATCTTTTGGGACTAAGTGAATACATACGAAAGTAACCTTTTCGAAACCATTGATCTTATATAAAATTGTTTGGGGAATAGTTGATGGCTTCGGAACCATCCTATCGAAAACTTCAAAACATTAAGTAAAACATTGAAAGATATCATCGAAACCCCCTTTCGAAGCCATTGCCATCGAAACCCTTGAACCCTTTCGAAAGCTTTTAGGAAGTGGCTTAGTACAATTTAAAAACAAAAGCTACCTTTCGAAAGCATTGATGACTTCTATACCTTCGAAAGCCATAAGATAGGCAGCAAGGTCTCGACTAGGTCAAAACCACCCTTTTTGAAAGCATTGATTTATAAACAAGGAACTCATTCAAAAGCTCCAGTTAGACAAAGAGGCGGCAACATATTCGAAAGCAAAGGTTTCGACTTCGTCGAAAGCATTCTATTGAAACAAGGCAGGCGCTTACCTTTAGAAAGCGAAACAAAGGTTGACCCTAGCGAAAGCAATGGTTTCAATACTATGTCTTCCACTTTCTCAAATCTACTACGTACCATCATTGTGATACCTTGTGTATTCGTTTCGGCTTTGATAGGTTTTAACTTGGTCGAAGCAGAAGGAATCGGTCGAAAGGTGCTTCTGAAAGAGGCGGAACCAACTTTTCTGGGTAAGGACTGATTTAAGGCCAATTAAAGCAAATACTTTATAACTAACCTGCCTATTTGTAAACATTTGACTGGTTGCCATAACTTCTCAAATTCTTTACAAAAATAACTACCACATAATTTCAGATCTAAACATGGATTAATTTAACAAATAACCCCTTCCATTAACCTAAACCAATAAAACAATTAAGTCCTCCATCTAAAATAATTTTATTTTCATAGTAAATTACTTAGGAAAAATCCTCAAAAATTATAGAAATTCACTTTCAATATGTTATCTAACATATAAAAATTCCAGACCCAAATTCTTCATAAACTAATCGAAATAAATTTCTAAACCCAATTATTCATATTTTCCTTTCAAAATTCATAATAAATTTTCCATAGCTTGAAAAATTATAAAAATTAAAACCCATCTCCAAAATCATGCTTTACATAACATATAATTTTCTCATGGCATATGTAATCGGTTTTACCCTTAAAACCATGTAAAATAATTATCAAATTATTTTGTTAGAATCCAAGATATCCAAATCCAAGTATATCATCAATCAAAAATCATCATAATAATAGATTTAATATTAAACCCAACAAACAAATGATCATAAAAAATAGAGATGATTTATATTATTATTGACCTTGGTTATGATAAGGACTTTGAGATTTGATTGAAATTAATTCCCCTTGCTTAAATCCTTAACTTTGATTTAATTTCCTCCTCTTTTCTTTCTTAGCAATGGCCAGCTATTCCTTTGTTTCCATTTTGTGAAATGAAAATGAACGTGAATGGATGGTAAAGCCGTGAATATATAAGGGTGCAACTATTTCCTATTATACCCTTATTTTAGTTAATTAACATATAAGCCATTATTAAACCCATTTGTTTAATTAAGCACGACCCTTGATTATTTATTCAAATCTCAATTCCCCTTATCACTCTAATTATTTACATTATTCTATTTAATTTACGTAATCAAATCTCCTGAATAATGTTATCAAAAATTAGGGGTGTTTCAGGCTTCCCTCCTTAAAGAATTTCGTCCTCGAAATTTAGTAAGGACTAAATACTAAACATAGAAATCATCTGTAACAAATCCTAACAACCGTACTAGCCTACCTGACTAGCAACTATCCATATAAATCTAATATAGACATACCTTAAAGCAGATCAAGATAAGTATCTTTAATCCTGTCTTCTGTCGCCCAAGTACAGTCCTTCTCGTTGTCGCTCCACTGAACTTTCACCAACTCGACTGTCTTGTTCCTCAATCTTTTCTCATCTCTCGCTACAAGCCGAACTGGTTGTCTAACAAAAGTCAAATTAGGCTCTACTATCAGATCTTCCAACCCTGTCGGAGGAATAGTAGTCTCTAGATCATGCACATACTTGCGAAGATGAGACACACGAAACACATTATGGACACCTGCCATACTGCTCGGCAAATCTACTCTATATGCGAGCTTCCCGATCCTCTCTATAATCTGGAATGGACCAACATATCTCGGGGCTAGTTTCCTTGACTTTCCAAATCGTACCACACCCTTCATTGGTGATACCTTAATGAAAACCTTATCTCCAACTGAGAATTATAGGTCTTTACGCCTCTTATCTGCATAACTTTTCTGTCTGGACTGAGCTTCCTTCATCCTTTCTCGGATCGACTCAATCTTCTCTGTCACCTCTCTAACCATATCTGGACCTAAGACCAAACTGTCTCCAGTCTTCAATCAACATGTTGGTGATTTGCATGGCCTTCCATACAAAGCTTCGAAAGGCGCCATTCCTATACTAGTTTGATAACTATTATTATAGGAAAACTCAACCAAATGCAAGTGATCTTCCCAAGATCCACCAAAGTCCAATACACAAGCTCTTAGTAAATCCTCGAGTACCTTATTGACTCTCTCTGTCTGCCCATCCGTCTGAGGGTGATACACAGTACTCATCTTAAGCTTGGTACCTAATACATCCTGTAGACTCTTTCAAAATTCTCTAGTAAACAAAGCATCTCTACCACTGAATATACTACTAGGAATTCCATGTAGTCTAACTATGTTCTTCATGAACAACTTAGCTAAAACAGGTGTCGTTTTGGTTGACTTAACTGGAATGAAATTGGCACTCTTGGTCAACATGTCCACTATAATCCATATACTTTCATTTTCTCTATTTGACCTTTACAACCTATCAATAAAATCCATGGATATCGAATCCCATTTCCAAACTGGAATGTCTTAAGGTTGAAGCAATCCACTCGGCTTCTGATGTTCGGCTTTCACTTGTTGATAGTTTGCACACTGCCTAACCCACAAGCCAACATCCCTCTTCATACCTTCCCAATAGAAGCTCCTCTTCATATCTTGATACATCTTGGTCCCTCTAGGATGAATCTCAAACTTGGATCGATGTCATTCTCCAAGAACTTCTTTCCTTAAGTCCTTAACATTTGGAACACATTATCGTCCCTTCTTTCTCAACCATCCTCTCTGGTCAAGGTTAAAATCCTTTATATCATTGACCTTTGATCCTACCTTAAGCCTTCTAATCCTCCTGGCTAATAATGGATCTTCCTTCTTCTTAGAAGCAATCCTTTCGATCAATACTGGTCAAACTTCTAAACAGGACAATATGGTGGTAATCTATCTAGAATAGCAGTCGATCTTAACTGCACACTACAAGTAGTCGAAGCTTCTAAATCCTTCCATTCTGCCAACGTAGCTAACACCACGTTCTGATGTCTTCTGCTAAGAGCATCCGCTACTTTATTTCCTTTCCCAGGAGTACACTCTATACCAAAATCATAAGTAGCCAAAAACTCCAGCCACCTCTTCTGCCTCATATTCAACTCCTTCTGAGAGAATAAGTACCTAAAAGACTTATGATCTGTATATAGCTCAAATCTCTCCCTTAAGAGATAATGTCTCCAAATCTTCAATGCGAAGATTACCACGGCCAGCTCCAAATCATGAGTAGGATATCTCACTTCATGTGTCTAAGCTGTCGTGAAGCATAGGTAATCACTTTACCCTTGTGCGTCAACACAGCTCCCAATCCAGTTCCACACGCATCGGTATACACCACCAACCCTTAGTTTCCGTCTAGAACTACTAACACAAGTGAATTGGTCAACAAATGATCTAACTTAAGGAATGCTTCCTCACATTTGTCAAACAAGACAAACTTCACCTCCTTCCTGGTTAACTTAGTCAAAGGCGCTACTATCCGCGAGAAATTCTTGATGAATCTCCGATAATAGCCAGCAAGTCCAAGAAAACTTTTAATCTCAGTCACAGTCTCTAGTCTCTTCCAATTATTAACAGCTTCGATCTTATATGGATTGACTGACAAGCCTTTCTCTGAGAAACTTAATCTCTTTCTTCCAAAAATGACACTTGGAAAACTTCGCCTTCAGCTGATGCTGCCTCAGTGCCTCAAGCACTACTCCAAGATGATACTCATGCTCTCTTTCATCCTTAGAGTATACTAAAATGTCATCTATAAATAATAACGCGCCAAGTACTCTTAGAAAATTCGGTTCATCAAATCCACGAAGAAAGCAGGTGCATTTGTTAACCCAAACAACATTACTAACCACTCATACAAACCATACCTAGTCTGAAATGCTGTCAAAGGAATACTGTCCTCTACCACTCTTAACTGATGGAAACCTGTTGCCAAATCCATCTGGGAAAAAACTTTGGCTCCACACAACTGATCAAACAGATCATCTATTCTCGGTAAAGGATATTTATTCTTAATCGTTCTCTCATTCAACTTACGATAATAGATGCACATCCTCAACGACCCATCTAGTTTCTTCACAAACACCACGGCCGCTCCCTAAGGAAAACTGCTTGGTCTAATAAAATTTCTTCCTTCTAGATCCACTAGTTGCGCCTTCAATTCCTTCATCTCAGTTGGTGTCATCCTGCTAGGTGATCTACTTACAGGTTCAACTTCTGGCACAAGGTCTATCCATAACTCAACAGATCATTTCGGTGGTAATCCCGTAACCGACTCAATGACATCTACAAACTCTCTTGCTACTTGAACCTAACTTAACTCTTCTCCTACTTCCATAGGACTTAACAAAGCACAAATACTTTGATCAGAATTCTCCACTGAGAATATGATTCGGTTATGACTATCAGGGTGTCTTAGTGATATCTCCTCGTCTTGGATAAATATCCTAGCCTCATACTTACTCAACCAATCCATACCCAAAATGATTCTGAAATCTACGAAATCGAAAACATACAGACTACATGCAAACTTATGACCTAACAAGTCTAGTTCTAACTGGTTACATCTTATAGAGTTAGGGATGTGCCATAGGGGCAATTCTAGAATTTATTCTAAATTGTTAACTCTCGTAATCAGTTCTCGTTCATAATAAAAGGTGTTTTCACTTTCTATTATATACTTGATATAATGTGTTCTATTAATTAATTAATTAGAAGTATATTTAATAGAAAATCCATAAATATTGTATTTTTGTGATAATAGTTATAAGGTGTTGTAACCATGAGTTATTTATCACAATGGAAAGAAATATACTATTTTAAAAAGGTTCCTAGTCAAGATACATTAAAAATGGATATCAATGTATCCGTTGAGACTAGTGTACGTAAAGCTCTCCAAATGTTGGGCAGTGTATTACTCATGACTGCTGGGGGGCACCAAGGGGTTACGTACTGATAGTTATTGGATAACTATGGAACGACTCGGTCGATGGTTTTCTATTGGTTACTATAACTAAGGTCAAATAGAAAATATAGATATGATTAATTTACACAGTGCTTTTGACTTGAGAATATTATAGATCTTCAATGCGGAAGCTTCGCTTTAATTATAGTCAAATTATGGCACGACGTCCATCAAGTGACTATAGTTGGGTCGAGTGGAAGTATTGGAAGTGAAACACTATTCAAGAGAGGATTCGTCTCCTCAGTTATATGGGGTTAGTATCACGGTCAACTTAAGTCAACACAAAGTTAAAATCTCTGGCCAGAGTAGTTCGGTTAATAAAAATTGTTATTATTGAACCAAGGTCTTTATGCTTGGATTATAGAGTTGAATATGGATGATATTGGAATTTTGACCATAACCAAATTCAGTAGGTCCAAAGTGATATAGTTTTGACGAAGAGAATTGGCGTAAATAATTGTCACAAAAGGGTAACGCTTAATAAAGTGAAATTGGATTTTACCAAAGTTTAGTAAGCGATAAATTTGGCCATAATGCCGCACCACCTGCTAAGTGACATGTGAATTTTGACATTCGAATAGTTCAATGTTGATCGCTGACTGAATTTACACCCAAGAGTCACACAACTGAAATACTTAATTCTCTTTAGACCAAACGATTTAATTGATTTATAATTTTTATAAATTAATTAATATTTATAAAATATTAATTATGAAATTTGAATATTATATGAGAGATAAATTTATTGCATATATTTATAATAGTAGTAAATATATTGGTCGATATAAGATATCGATAAGAAATTGAGTTAAATATGATTGTACATATTTAATTTGGGTTAAATGGGCTAACAACTAATGAAATTATGGAGTTGTAGGCGTTGGTTATGGCTAGGGTTAGAGGTGGCTTGAAAAAATGGTTAGGGTTTGGATATGTGTGGTTAAGATCTAGTGGTTTGCTCTCTTATTTTACCATATAAATAAACGGTCTCAAAACCTTAATTTGTAAGAAATCTTTCTGTTCATTTTTGAGTCGCCGCCCTCTTTCCTCTTTCTTGGCTGAAACCCTCCTCTAAATTAATCCTAAAATTCTCATATCAAATTCAAATCAAAACTAAAAGCTATTTGATAGTAATTGGTCGTAGATTCCAAATCAGCAATCTGAAGAATCAAAACATTTCAAAAGAAGGGAATTAATTATTCGAGGTGGACTTTAGGATCTAATTTGGGTTTTTTGATTTTATTTTTATCATATTATTGTGCTTTCATAATTTGTTAATCATATGAACATCTGTGTATAATTAGATTGTTGTTTTGTTAGTTAGGTGAGATTTTTGTATGTATTTATGTTGTCACAATGGAGATTGGATATATGTATAATAATTAAAGATCTATTCCATGATTATGTTTAGATATAAAATTAAACATTAAAATTAATTTTAAGTTTGAAATTATTTATGTTTATACATATTGATCATATGTAATCATATATGTTAATCTTTTGTGTTAAATATTCACATACAATTTGAATTAAGAGATATGTTTTATTACATGTTGTATATATAGATCTGAATATTTGCAAATGTTTATTTGTGTTTATTATGAATTATAAGTGCTGGTTTTTTTAATATTTATAAATTTTATTAATTTTAATATTTAATGATTATCTGAACCAATAAAATTCATATATAATAATAAACGTTTCTTAACTTTAGTTTAATATTTTCTAAAATCCATCCTTCATGTCAAAAGCCTTCAGGAAAACCTAAGATTTTTTGAACTTAAAAAGATAATTTTAAAAATTAATTTTATTTCGAACCTGAAAACAATTAATTGAATAGAAATATCATGTTAATTTACAAAATTCTGGAAAAAAATTTTAAGACCCAAAATATGTTATAGAAACCTTTGAAAAAGTTTCAGATTTTTATAACTTAATTTTATAATTTTAATAATTAATTTGATTTCGGGTCTACAATAAATTATATATTTAAAATATTATTTTAATTGAGAAAAATTCAAAAAAAATTCTTGAGGCCAAAAATGTGTTTCTAGATTTTCTAAAATTATAAAATTTATAATTTTATCATATGGTTATTTTATGATAATTTATTATGGCTAAATCTGTTTTATTCAATATATTAAATATATATGTATACAAAATAATAAAATCTTTGGAATTCCAGATCTAGTATATTTTCTAACTAGTAATTGTAAATGAAAGGAATTTTTAATTTATATATATATATATATTGTTATTTATGGTTCAATATATTGTCATATAAATAAATAAATATTTTCTACAACATTTTAATGATAAAAGTAAATTTTATGCATACATAAAATAGATATATATAATTTTTTAAAATAATAACATGAAATTCATAGTTATACATTTACACACATATTTGACAACATACAATACATACAAAATGAGCTAATGTGTCTGTTGCGATGCAAATCCCAACATCTATATACAGGCATGTTATACCCTACATGGATTCCTATGTTACACATGCACACACGTATATATATATGTATATGATACATATATATATATACACAAATATATAAGCAAAACCAAAATTAAACGAACCTCAAACTACTATATGTAAATTTAAATAAAATACATGATTTTATTTAAATCAAATTTAGACTTCATAGGCCCATTAAAGATTCAAAATGACAAAAAAATTGAAATTCACCCATTTCTTCCACTACGAGCTGGCACAGTTCCAACAATGGTATCGTAGTCCAATAGACTATGCGGTCTAAATTAGTCATGTTTGGGCTAACTAATTAAGCCTGCCCACTTAGTATGGTGTCTAGAAAGGTAATGTCTAGGATTGGAATTGGGTAATCAAGTACCATGTCCTACCTGGTTACCGGTCTGGCCTGAAAGGTGAAGTGAGCCCAAAGGTTGCCCCTAATAGAAAAGGCCCAACTTGAATTAGGCCTTGGGCTAATTTTCAAAATTGTTTTGAAAATTAAAGTTAAAGATTTTAAATTTAATAGTTAAATTTAAAAGGAAACGTGTTTATTATTAAAGTTATAATACAACTAGTTTTTCAAAATGTTTGAAAATAGGTCTCGTTAATTTCAAAAATTTAAATTTATTAATAAGATTAATAAAAATAAACTAATTAAATGAGTTAATTAATTTAATAAACATATACGTATTATATACTTAGGTATATGTTATGTTATTTTAAATTGTTTAAAATAGCATAAGTATACATGTATGTTTATGAATTGAATTTTGAAATTAATATTATTTACGGTTAATTAATTAAATAATATGCAAACGTATATGGTACATATGTTAATTATTATAATGTATAACAGTTAATCGATATAAATGTTATATGAACAATAAATTAATTAAATAAGATTTAATTAATAAAAGGGACAGTTTGGCACCGGTCCCTAATAAGTTTCAAAATATACAAAAACCCCAGTAAAAAAAAGTTTATAAATTAGGTCCCTAGAATTAAGTTATCGAATAATGACATACACTTATGCAATTATTCAATGAATAATTGCAGACATTTATCCAATTATATCAAAAAATTGCAGACATTTCCACAATTATTCACTGAAAAATTGCGTAAATTTCCGCAATTTTTTTAAAATATTGCGGAAATTTCCGCAATTATTCACCAAAAATTTGCGGAAATTTCTGCAATTTTTTCAAAAATTTGCAGAAAATTCCGCAATTATTCACCGAAAAAATTGCATAAATTTATGCAACTTTTGGATAAAATTGCATAAATATCTGTAATTATTCAGTGAATAATTGCATAACTATATAAAATTACTTAGTAACTTAATTCTAGGGACCTAATTTACAAACTTTTTTTACTGGATTTTTGTGTATTTTGAAACTTATTAGGGACCTGAGCCTAATATTCACTTAATAAAATGTTATGCATATGACTATTCTATAATAAATATGATATATAAAAGTTATATTATCATAAAACTTGTATTATATGAATGTATAAATTTAAAGGTGGTATTTTAAAGGAAACCCTAATTATACTTAAGGAATAAATATATACGTAATTGTACGTATATTGTGATTTTCGATGTGTCTGAGACTTGAACCCAAGAGTAATTCATATAAATTACATTATTCCATAAGTTTATATCACTCAACATAATATATTGAATGTTATGAATATTCAATAAATGGTGTCCTCTACCATATATATATATATATATATATATATTAATAAATTACTTACATACTCCCTGGTTGTTGAGTAAATTCAAGCTTGGGATGTTATGTGTAGTATTATTAATATGTTTTGAATGGACGAGGTAAGTAACTATATGTATTTGTTGAGCAAACTCAATATACATATACTATACTTAGGTCGTCGCGATATGGCAGGTATGAGTCAATAATTTCTTTCGACTTGTTGAGCAAACTCAAGGTCGAACTGAGATTAAGGCAAGGTACTAAGGATTAGGAGTTGTATATGATACAACCGATAAGGCGTTATCCATCATCTGTGGAGCTATGACTTGTTGAGCAAACTCAAGGTCAGAATTCCAAGGCGGATGAGTCCTAACACCCACTAACGAGGTCAAAAGACCATTATGTTTCAACTTAGGGTTTGGTGAAACATAAAAGATTAGTGGGAGCTTATTAGTAAAATGAAACATTAAATTTAACCTTACTAATATTATAAGAACATCTACTATGACTTGTCCTAATAATCTACCATTAAAACTTGTAGAAAATGACTACTCCAAAACTGTTTTCTAAAACCGACAAACTTACTGGACCAAACTATAATGGCTGGCTAAGGGCAATCAAGATAGCATTAACTTATGAGTGCCTTTGTACCTCTATTGCATGTGAACGCAAAGAAGAACCCGCTGATGATGCGGACCCTAAATTAAAACTTGCTTATTCAAAATGGCAATCAGACGTCGAAATCACCAAGTTTTCATGTTGTCTACATTAGACAAGCCGTTGCAAAGGCAGCACGAAAATATGTTTATCTATGAGATATTTGATAGCCTCAAGACACTTTTTGGTGAAAAGTCCCATTCCACAAGGTACGAACTTTCAAAGAAGCTGTTCAACACCAAAATGACCAAAGGACAGAAAGTGGACGAGTACGTTCTTATGATGAAAGGCTATATTAATAGACTTTCACAATTGGACGTAGAAATAAGCAATGAAATGCAAGTAGACTTGATCATTGGATCTCTTACTCCCCAGTATGAGCCATTCATGTTAAACTATAATATGAACCAACTGAATGTGAATCTCGTGGAGCTCCTCAATATGTTGAGGTCAGCCGAGTCACAATCTAAGGATCAAGGGGTCGTACTTGCTGTAAAGGGTGGCGCATCATCTTCAAAAAAATTGAAGAAGCGGAAGAGGGTAAACAAGAAAGGTAAAAGGACTGCTGCTGACAAGGGTGAATGTCATCATTGTCACAAGAAAGGTCATTGGCAACGGAACTGTCCGGAGTACTTAAAGATTGTTAAAGAGAAGAAACAAAATAGTTATGCTGCTCCATCAGGTACATTTATGATTCAAAATTGTTTTACAATCAATAAATTGTTATGGGTTTTAGATATTGGATCTGGAACTCACATTTGTAATTCATTACAGGGACTTAGGAGTAGACGTCATGTGGGAAAAGGGGAAATGAGGCTTCAAGTTGCTGATGGATCTTTGGTAGATGCAATGGTAGTTAGAGATTATCATCTACTTTTGCCAAATGGATTAGTTTTAATATTAAATAAATGCTATTATGTGAAAGACTTAATCTATGGTATCATTTCTGTGTCTAGATTGTCTGAGACTGGTTATGCATTTCACTATGCTGATAATGTTATGAACATTATGCTAAATGGTAATAAAGTTTGTGATGATATTTTGGATAATGGCATTTATGTGATTAATACTAATTTCATTTGTGCTATGAGAAACTCTTCTAAAATTAACATAAATGAAAGTTATCTTTGGCATTGTAGGTTGGGTCATATTAGTGAGAAATGACTTCACAAACTGAAAACTGAAGGTTTTCTCCCATCACTTGATTCTGAATCATTTGACACATGCGAGTCGTGTCTCAAAGGTAAAATGACCAAGCACCCCTTCAGTGGGAGCAATGAAAGAGTTGATGAACTCTTAGCGTTAATACATAGTGATGCATGTGGCCCAATACCAATAATGATCAAGGATAATAGTTCTTACTTTGTTACCTTCATAGATGATTTCTCAAGACTAGTATATGTGTATCTTATGAAGAACAAATTTGATGTATATGAGAAATTCGTTGAATACAAGAATGTAGTAGAAAATCAATCTAGCCATAAGATTAAGATTCTTCGATCAGATCGAGGAGGTGAGTATGTTGGATAGAATTTCCAACAATACTTAAAAGAAAATGGTATTATCTCTCAGGTTACTCCTCCTTATACTCCATAACATAACGGTTTGCCGGAGCGAAGGAGTCGAACTCTATTAGATATGGTTCATTCCATGATGAGTAAAGCTGAGTTACCTCTGTCCTATTAGGGATATGCATTGGAAACCGCAACGCATATGTTGAACTTATTGCCCACTAAATCTGTGCCTAAAACACCATATGAGATGTGGTATGGTAAGAAACCCCAACTCAAATATTTGAAAGCATGGGGTTGCCCGGCATACGTCAAGAACGTTAGTCCAAATAAATTAAAGGCAAGATCGGTATTATGTAAGTTTATAGGATATCCCAAAAACTCGATAGGATATATATTCTACAACACCGAAGAACAAAAGGTCATTGTTTCTCGATACGCTGTCTTTCTAGAAAAGGAATTTCTATCAAAGAAAATTAACAGCAAAATTATAGACTTGGATGAGATCCAAGAGACTAACACTGAGACCGAAATAGTGGGAGGACCGAGTTCACCCGTACATGAAAGCACACAAACTATTAGAAGGTCTAGAAGGGAATCTCGTGCACCAGAGAGATACTATGGTTTTCTTGTGGATGGCGAGAAGGAGGAGTGTGTCTTAGATGATAGCACTCCTTTATCCTTTCAACAAGCACTACAGAGTAAAGACTCCGCACTTTGGCTTGGAGCAATGAAATCTGAGATGGATTCCATGTACGAAAATAAAGTATGGACTTTATCGGACGTACCCGAAGGGATAAAACCTATTAGTTGCAAATGGATTTTTAAGAAAAAACTAAATGCAGATGGAAAAGTAGAGACTTACAAAGCAAGGCTAGTTGCGAAAGGATTTCATCAAATTCAAGGCGTTGATTATGACGAGACCTTTTCACCTATAGCCATTCTTAAGTCCATTCGGATTATGCTGGCTATTGCTGCATTCTACGACTATGAAATATGGCAGATGGATGTGAAAACAGCATTTCTTAATGGTGATTTGAAGAACTGTTTATATGTCACAGTCTGAGGGTTTTGTAGTCAGTGAGAGTGAAGGAAAGGCTTGCAAGTTGTTAAAGTCTATTTATGGACTCAAACAAGCTTCAAGGAGTTGGAATAAGTGTTTTGATAAGGTAATCAAATAGTTTGGTTTTTATCAGAACACAGAGAAAGCGTGCGTGTATAGAAAGGAACAAGGCAAAGCTATCGTATTCCTAGTGCTATATGTTGATGATCTATTATTGATTGGCAATGACATTTCACTGTTGCATCCAGTGAAGGCTTGGCTTTCCAAGAACTTCTCTATGAAGGATTTGGGAGAAGCAGCCTATATACTTGGTATAAAGATCTATAGAGATAGGTCTAAAAGGCTGTTGGGGTTGTCCTAATCCCAGTACATAGATACTATACTAAAAAGGTTCAGTATGGAAAATTCCAAGCGTGGAAATGTTCCAACGCAATCTGGAATCGTCCTTTCCAAGAAGGATGCTACTCATACCGATGATGAGAAAGAGCGTATGAAGAGGATACCCTATGCTTCAGCCATAGGATCCATAATGTACGCTATGCTATGTACTAGACTAGATGTGTCATAGGCATTAGGATGCGTAAGCCGATATCAGTCTAATCCTGGAGAAAAACATTGGACATCTATAAAATGTGTACTAAAGTATTTAAGAAATACAAAGGAATTGTTCCTAATATATGGGAATGGAGACCTCCTTATGAAGGGGTATACAGACTCCAGCTTTCAAAATGATATAGATGATAGCAAATCAGTGTCTGGTTATGTCTTTACTCTTAACAGTGGAGCCGTCAGTTGGAAAAGTTCAAAACAAGAAACAGTTGTTGATTCCACAATGGAGGCCAAGTATATTGCCCTTAATGAAGCAGCAAAGGTAGCAGTTTGGATGCGCAAGTTTTTGAGTGAGCTTGGAGTGATTCCCGATACTGAGAATCCTATGGCATTGTTCTATGATAAAGGCGATACAGATCGCAAAGGAACCAAGAGCACACAAGAAGTCATGACATATTCTTCGTAAATACCACTTAATTAGAGAATTTGTTGAGAAGAAGGAAATCGTGATACATAGGGTAGATACCAAGGACAGCATAGCAGATCCATTCACTAAGGGTCTAGCTCGGTCATCTCTCGAGAAGCTGATCGAAGGGATGGGAATGAGATTCCACAATTGACCCCAAGTGCAAGTGGGAGATTGATAGAGTTAAGGATGTGCCCTTGGGGCAATTCTGGAATTTATTGTAAATTGTTAACTCTCGTAATCAGTTCTCGTTCATAATAAAAGGTGTTTTCTCTTTCTATTATATACTTGATATAATGTGTTATATTAATTAATTAATTAGAAGTATATTTAATAGAAAATCCATAAATATTGTATTTTTTGTGATAATAGTTATAAGGTGTTTTAACCATGAGTTATTTATCACAATGGAAAGAAATATACTATTTTAAAAAGGTTCCTAGTCAAGATACATTGAGAATGGATATCAATGTATCCGTTGAGACTAGAGTACGTAAAGCTCTCCAAATATTGGGCAGTGTATTACTCATGACTACTGGGGGCACCAAGGGGTTACGTATTGATAATTATTGGATAAATATGGAACAACTCACTGATAGTTTTTTGTTGGTTAATATAACTAAGGTCAAATAGAAAATATCGATGTGATTAATTTACACAGTTCTTTTGACTTGAAAATACCGTAGATCTTTAATGTGGAAGCTCCTCTTTAATTATAGTCAATTTATGGCACGACGTCCATCAAGTGACTATAGTTGGGTCGAGTGGAAGTATTGGAAGTGAAACACTATTCAAGAGAGGATTCGTCTCCTCAGTTATATGGGTTAGTATCACGGTCAACTTAAGTCAACACAAAGTCAAAATCTCTAGCTAGAGTAGTTCGGTTATTAATAATTGTTATTATTGAACCAAGGTCTTTATGCTTGGATTATAGAGTTGAATATGGATGATATTGGAATTTTGACCATAACCAAATTCAATAAGTCCAAAGTGATATAGTTTTGACGAAGAGAATTGGCGTAAATAATTGTCACAAAAGGGTAACGCTTAATAAAGTGAAATTGGATTTTACCAAAGTTTAGTAAGCGATAAATTTGGCCATAATGTCACACCACCTGCTAAGTGACATGTGAACGTTGACATTCGAATAGTTCAATGTTGATCGCTGACCGAATTTACACCCAAGAGTCACACAACCGAAATAATTAATTCTCTTTAGACCAAACAATTTAATTGATTTATAATTGTTATAAATTAATTAATATTTATGGAATATTAATTATGAAATTTGAATATGATATGAGAAATAAATTTATTGTATATATTTATAATAGTTGTAAATATATTGGTCGATATAAGATATCGATAAGAAATTGGGTTAATATGTACATATTTAATTTGGGTTAAATGGGCTAACAACCCATGAAATTATGGAGTTGTAGGCGTTGGTTATGGCTAGGATTAGAGGTGGCTTGAACAAATGGTTAGGGTTTGGAGATGTATGGTTAATATCTAGTGGTTTGCTCTCTTATCTTACCATATAAATAAACGGTCTCAAAACCCTAATTTGTAAAAAATCTTTCTGTTCATTTTTGAGCTGCCACCCTCTTTCCTCATTCATGGCTGAAACCCTCCTCTAAATCAATCCTAAAATTATCATATCAAATTCAAATCAAAACTAAAAGCTATTCGATAGTAATTGGCCGTAGATTCCAGATCAGCAATCTGAAGAATCAAAACATTTCAAAAGAAAGGAATTGATTATTCAAGGTGGACTTTAGGGCATCTAATTTGGGTAACTTTGAGTTTATTTTTATCATATTATTGTGCTTTCATAATTTGTTAATCATATGAACATCTGTGTATAATTAGATTGTTGTTTTGTTAGTTAGGTGAGATTTTTGTACGTATTTATGTTGTCACAATGGACATTGGATATGTGTATAATAATTAAAGATCTATTCCATGATTATGTTTCAGATCTGAAATTAAACATTAAAATTAATTTTAAGTTTGAAATTATTTATGTTTATATATATTGATCATGTGTAAATCTTATATGTTAATCTTTTGTGTTAAATCTTCACATACAATTTGAATGAAGAGATATGTTTTATTATATGATGTATATATAGATCTGAATATTTGCAAATGTTTGTTTGTGTTTATAATGAATTATAAGTGCTGAATTTTTTTTAATATTTATATATTTTATTAATTCTAATATTTAATGATTATCTGAACCAATAAATTCATATATAATAATAAATGTTTCTTAACTTCAGTTTAATATTT
The DNA here is from genome assembly GCA_030737815.1 of Allium fistulosum. Taxonomy (NCBI): domain Eukaryota; kingdom Viridiplantae; phylum Streptophyta; class Magnoliopsida; order Asparagales; family Amaryllidaceae; genus Allium; species Allium fistulosum. Next base: position 910,615,378 of record CM060903.1, read on the forward strand.
TCTAAAATTCATCCTTCATGTCAGAAGCCTTCAAGAAAATCTCAGATTTTTTGAACTCAAAATAATAATTTTAAAAATTAATTTTATTTTCGACCTAAAAACAATTAATTGAATAAAAATATCATTTTAATTTACAAAATTCTGGAAATTTTTCTTAAGAATTAAATAAAAATATTATTTTAATTTACAAAATTCTGGAAATTTTTTTTAAGACCCAAAATATGTTATAGAAACCTTAGAAAAAGTTTCAAATTTTTATAACATAATTTATAATTTTAATAATTAATTTGATTTCGAGTCTATAATAAATTATATATTTAAAATATTATTTTAATTGAGAAAATTTCAGAAATTTTTCCTGAAGCCAAAAATGCGTTTCTAGATTTTCTAAAATTATAATATTTATAATTTTATCATATGGTTATTTTATGATAATTTATTATGGCTAAATCTGTTTTATTCAATATTTTAAATATATATGTATATTAAATAATAAAATCTTTGCAATTCCAGATCTAGTATATTTTCTAACTGGTAATTGTAAATGAAAGGAATTTTTAATTTATATATATATATTGTTATTTATGGTTCAATATATTGTCATGTAAATAAATAAATATTTTCTACAATATTTTAATGATAAAATTAAATTTTATGCATACTTAAATAGATATATATATATATATATTTAAAATAATCACTTGAAATTCATAGTTATACATTTCCGCACATATTTGACAACATACAATACATACAAAATAAGCTAATGTGTTGATGCAAATCCCAACATCTATATACGGGCATGTTATACCCTGCACGGATTGCTATGTTACACATGCACACTCGTATATATATTTATATAATACATATATATATACACAAATATATAAGCAAAACCAAAATTAAACAAATCTCTAACTACTATTTGTAAATTTAAATAAAATACATAATTTTATTTAAATCAAATTTAGAAAAGTTCTAAATAAATTTAGACTTCATCGGCCCATTAAAGATTCAAAATGGCAATTTTTTTATGAAATTCACCCATTTCTTCCGCTATGGGTTGGCCAAGTTCTAACAACATCTCATCCCTAAAGTTGCATACCCTCCTATTGGATTCACAACCCTTAAGAAAGTAACAAGGTATGTGGGTTCTAAGCAAAACCTATCAACCAAATTCTGAGATATAAATGAATGTGATGCACCGGTATCAAATAGTACCCTAATTGGCATACTCTGAATCAAAAGCGTATATGCCATCACGATCTTCCCTTTTTTAGCTGTAGTTAGCCTTGCAGATGATGGTCCAACAACAAAAACCTTTCCCTTGTCCCCCCTGACTGATTCTGGACACTGATTCTTATAATGCCCAACTTGGTCACAGTTGAAGCACTTCACTTCTTCTTTTCTGCAGCCTTCTTCCCCTTTCCTGACCGACACTCATGAACATAATGACCTTTCTTGTCACATTTAAAGCAAACTAAATCAGCCTTTGCCTTCTTGGCAACCTCCCCCTTCTAGGATCCCTTCTTCTTAAAGAACTGCCTCTTCTTTCCCTGAGGGCTTTGGGTTTCAACCGGTTTTTCTCTAGCACAGATAACAAGCATCTCCTCATGTCGGATTGCCATCTCCACAATTATATTACAAGGATCACGGATATGTGCCTGGGTCGCCCTGGAAATCTCAGGCCTCAATCCCCGAATGAACCTCTCATTCCTCCTGATGATGTTGTCTATAGTAGCATACTCATATCGAGACAACTCATCAAACTTAGTAGCATACTCGATTACCTACATCTCTCCCTGCTCCAAATCCATAAACTTTCTCATCAACGTTGTTTAGCAACTTCAGATAAAAACCTCTGTTCAAATCTTTTTCAAAAATCTGCCCAAGTCAACTCCTCCACCGAACTCCGGCAGTAACACTATTCCATCAATGAAGTGCTGCCCCTTGCAACTTCCTAGAGGCCAGCCTCCTCTTCTGCTCATCATCCAAACCCAAATCGGTGAAGATTCTCTCACAGTGCTACAGCCAATTCTCAACTTCTATAGCATCCTCCGTTCTTATAAACAGTTTCCCACCAAGACTGGTGCAATCTCTGCTCAGCTTAGCATAGTTATTCCCAACTGGAGCCACAGGATTAGCTCCTCCAACATTTCCAACAACACCAGCAGCAGCTCTAGCTTGCATCATATTGACGAACAACTAATACATCACCCTCATATCCACTGGTGGATTTTCAGCACCCACATTGACATATGCATTTTGGTTAGCAATTTGCCTGTCGACCTGGGTTCCTCCTGGTGGGTTGAACAATTCTGTTAGTTGTGGTGCTTCCTACACTGAGGTTTCCTCTTCCGTTTGCTACCTCCATATCTTCTTTCTCGTAAATCTACATATGTGCCTTAGTAAGGTACATAAGAGCGGTCTAAGAGAGAGAGGGGAATACGTACTTATATATATATATATCAAATACAAGTATGTTACAATAGCGTTAATCCAAACCCCGATCTTATTTTCTAATTCATTGGATTATGTTTGAAAATCTTTTAGCTTTAAATTTCTTTCAAGTTTCATAAACCTATGCTTTGATACCAACTTGTAACATCCCCCACTTGGAGGCCCAAAACTAACGGCTATGGATGCTGTAGTCATCCATTGTTATTAATCCTCGGTGACCAAATACGGTAATGTTAGATACATTAATATGACAGAAACACATGATATGGAAAAAAATCAACAAACAACTTTCTCATTCCATTTCAAATTCATTACATAATCCCAATATGGGAACCATGTTCAGAGAAAATATAACTATTACAACATACGCCAAGAGCGACATATGAAGATGCCCCCATGGATGATTAGAGTATATAACTAGGCAATTAAACATCTTTTCCTTTACAACAAAACACAGGGGAATCAAAATAGGAAAGAACTCTAAATAGCTATCATGCCTTCTGCACGTATCCGGAAGCTTATTCGTCTAAAGAGGTACCTGAAAATATGAACTCTCAAACTACTCAAAATCAATTGAGCACCCGAGAGTTTAAGAGGAAAACATAAACTTCGAGTCAGACATAAAGCCTGGTATGAATAATAATCTACCATCTCAACCCATTTAGATATCTAGTGAGACCACGCCGCTTAGCGGAATGGGTTTTCCCCTCACTAGTATCTTATTCAAAACTTAATAAAAACCATATACTATGCTCCGGCATCCACAATGGTTAAAACATAACAATTCAAAACATCATGATGATATGCAAACAAGTAAATCAATTCTGGATCACCCATCCTCATTCATTCTGACTATCTGCCTTAGTTATAGTTTCTAGGGTCACTATTAACCTATTAGTTTTCATGGGCTGACTAATAACATGTTTAAAGCTTATGGACTCCCTGTCCAGTTTCATAGTTTTCATGGGATCACTAAGAACCTATTGGCCCCTGCCAATAACTTCGTCATTCATGGGTTCTCCTTGAATCTATAAGTATCTCCAATAACTTCCCTCTTTTCATAGTTTTCATGATTTGACTATGAACCTATTGACCACTATAAATAACTTAATCAAGATATAGTTTTCATGGGTTCACTAAAAACCTATTGGCCCCCGCCAATAACTCTTTCTAATCATAGTTTTCATGGGTTTACTATGACCCTATTGGCATCAGCCAATAACTTTTCCTAAACATAGTTTTCATGGGTTTACTATGAACCTGTCTATCTGACAACTTCACTATTTAGGCATCCTACATTCTGGTCTATCTGACCTTCATGATGCAATTCTACTCATTTAGGAGTTAATTTAATTTATATTCACTACAGGATCAACCTAGCTGGTTATTCTGCCTTTCCCCAAAATACAGTTATGGGTCCATTACAATGTGAACACATACACACACAGATATATATATATATGAAGAAGTAAACATAATAACATAATAATACCAACACTTATGGTTTAATATCCTTGAAATCATTTTATATAAAACATGGTTAATCCCTTTAACCTATTAATCGAGGAAAACTTCTTCAAAAAATCCATACTTAAAATAATTTCAAAACTCTTTTATTATGCCATGGTTTCCTTTAAAATAAGATTGGGTTATTTCTTTTGAAAATTAAGGCTTTCGAACCCTTTAAAACTTTAATTTTGAAAAAATTGGATAACCTCCTTTGAAAGCTTAAAATCTTCTTTTCAAAACACTAACATATATCTTTCGAACCTTCAAAACATCCCTTTCGAAAGTATTAAAGCTTTACTTAATATCTCTTAGAAGCATAGCTTCGAAACCAATGAAAATAACCCTTTTGAAACCATTGGGTTTTGCATACAAACATCTTTTGTGTCTAAGTGAATACATACGAAAGTAACCCTTTCGAAACCATTGGTCTTATATAAAATTGTTTGGGGAAAAGTTGATGGCTTCGGAACCATCCTTTCGAAAGCTTCAAAACATTAAGTAAAACATTGAAAGATAGCATCGAAACCCCCTTTCGAAGCCATTGCCTTCAAAACCCTTGAAACCTTTTGAAAGCTTTTAGGAAGTGGCTTAGTACAATTTTAAAACAAAAGCTACCTTTCGAAAGCATTGATGACTTCAATGCCTTCGAAAGGCATAAGATTGGTAGCAAGGTCTCGACTAGGTCAAAACCACCCTTTTTTGAAAGCATTGATTTATAAACTAGGAACTCATTCGAAAGCTCCACTTATAAAAAGAGGCGGCGATAGATTCGAAAGCAAAGGTTTCGACTTGGTCGAAAGCATTCTATTGAAAAACAATGCAGGCGCTTATCTTTAGAAAGTGAAACAAAGGTTTTGACCTCATCGAAAGCAATGGTTTCGATACCATGTCTTCCACCTTTCTCCAATCCACTAAGTACCATTATTGTGATACCTTGTGTATTGGTTTCGGCTTTGATAGGTTTCGACTTGGTCGAAGCGGAAGTAATGGGTCGAAAGGTGCTTCTGAAAGAGGCGGAACCAACTTTTCTTGGTAAGAACTGATTTAATGCCAATTAAAGCAAATACTTTATAACTAACCTGCCTATTTGTAAACATTTGATTGGTTGCCATAACTTTTCAAATTCTTTACAAAAATAACTACCGCATAGTTCCAGATCTAAACATGGATTAATTTAACAAATAAGCCCTTCCATTAAGCAAAACTAACAAAACAATTAATTCCTTCATCTAAAATAATTTTATTTCCATAGTAAATTACTTAGCAAAAATCCCCAAAAATTACAGAAATTCACTTTCAATATGTTATCTAACATATAAAAATTCCAGACCCAAATTCTGTATAAAATAATCGAAATGAATTTCTAAACCCAATTATTCATATTTTCCTTTGAAAATTCATAATAAATTTTCTATAGCTTGGAAAATTATAAAAATTAAAACCCATCTCCAAAATCATGTTTTACATAACATATAATTTTTTCATGGCATACGAAAATCATTATAATTGGTTTTACCCTTAAAACCATGTAAAATAATTATCAAATTATTTTGTTTGAATCCAACATATCCAAATCTAAGCATATCATCAATCAAAAATCATCATAATAATGGATTTAATCTTAAACTCGAAAAATAAATGATCATAAAACAAAATAGAGATGATTTAGATTATTATTTACCTTGGTTATGATAAGGACTGAGATTTGATTGAAATTAATTCCCTTTGCTTTGTTGTCTTGTTTTTAAATGATTTTTCCAAATTGATGAAGAGTTGTTATCTAATTGAATTGTCCAGAAAAATGTGCTGTCACGATATCTATTTTGGTCCATTTAGCTTATAAGAATCAGTAGAGAGAAATTCCAAAGAAGTTTTATTATATTTGCTTGTAAAATCTCTTCTAATTTCCTAATTCCAAATCCCCCTTCTATTTTTGATTTTCATACTTCAGACCAACTCATTTTATGAGATTTACCATGCCATGGACAAGATACTATATAAAGTATATCAGCCACTAAATACAACAAAGGCCCTTTGGAATGCGCTTGCTGCAAAGTAAAAAACGTTGAATGTGAGTCTAAAGAAATTCATTGTAGACAAATTCATGGACTATAAGATGGTAGACTCCAAATCTGTGACTACTCAACTGCATGAACTTCAAATTATCATTCATGAACTTGAGTCAGAAGGCCATAAAGTTGGAGAATCTTTCTTGGTTGAAGCCATAACAGGGAAGTTGCCTCCATCATGGAAAAACTACCGTAACTATCTGAAGCATAAAAAGAAGGAAATCTCTTTACAGGATCTCATCGTCCGACTAAAGATTGAGGCAGATAACCGCGGAGTTACAAAACAAAGTGAGGAGGCATTTGTTATAGAAGGGTCAAAGAACAAAGGACACTTCAAAAAAACAAAAGGAAGAATTCTCACAGAAGAGAAAAGCTCCTGAAAACAAACCCAAAGATAACAAACAAACCAAGAAATTTAATGGCGAGTGTTGGGTTTGTGGAAAAGTAGGACATGCCGCTAGAGATTGTAGAAACAAGAAGGAAAGCAATTCAGAGGCAAATATGGTGGACAACATGGAAATGGATGAGTCCAACTTTTCAACAGTCGTATCTGAATGCAATTTGGTTCAGAACTCTGCACAGTGGTGGGTAGACACAGGCGCTACTCGTCATGTACCATGTTTTCTACTTACAAGAAGTTCGATCGGGAAGAAAAACTCTACATGGGTAATTCTGTAGTTTCCATGATCGAGGGCAGTGGCACAGTAATTCTCAAGTTTACTTCTGGAAAAACTGTTAAGTTGAATGACGTGCTTCATGTTCCGGACATACGCAAGAATCTCATTTCTGATTCAGTGTTGTCGAAGAAAGGATTCAAAATGGTCTTCGAGTCAGACAAGATGGTTCTGTCCAAGGTTGGAATGTACATAGGCAGGGGATATTTATGTGATGGCCTATTTAAGGCAAATGTAGTCGTAGTCGGCAAAAACACTATGTATTCTGATTATGCAATCGATAAAATTGAAATTTCTTACTTGGTTGAGCAAGAAACTCTATTATGGCATGATAGGTTTGGACACATAAATTTCCGTAAATGAAAACATTTGCCAACTTAGGATTAATTCCTAAATTTCAAGTAGATAAAAAATACAAATGTGATGTGCACGTAAATGTGCATATTTTTACCACCATATTTAATCTATTTAAATTAAATAAATGATCATATCGGGTATTTTAACTTGTTTAAACCAAAATTCATATTAATTTCAAATCGTCACATATTCATCTTCATCCAAGGGCAAAATGGTCATGTTTGTGCATATATTAATTTGAGAAAATTTAATTGGAAATTCCTATATTATTTTATAGGAATTTGGCTTCATATGCAAGTGGTTTCATGAAGATGTAAGCATGCACAAGAGTGAAGATAAAGAAACGAAGATGGAAATAATTCAAAGGCATGATAATGAAGGACCCCACCTACCCACCTACCTTAATGTACAAATTAAAGGCTAAATCACATGCTTATGGAATTAATGGCTTCATGTACACTTAAATGATGATTAGTAAAAGCTAATGATTACTTGGCCTCCACAATTTCTCAAGGGTATTTTGGGCATTCCCTTAAAATATGAATTAGGGTTTAACACATGTATAAGTACCCCTCATGTTTCATGTAACCCTCTTCTTCCTTAGTCTTTCTTAGTTAGTTTTTAGCTCAAAAATAAAAGAAAGCTCTCTTTCTTTTCATGACTACTTAGCCAATTTTATTTCTTGTAAATTTTCTTTTCTTTCTTATGCAATTCAATATATGCTCTTTACATTTACATGCTCTCTTTCTTATGTTGTAGTGTAGATTTCTTTTCTTTTATGCAAGTAGAATAGATCTCTTTTCCATTAGCTTTAATTTTCCTTTCTTTTTGCTTTCATGTTGCTAGCTACATTTGTTAATCAAATGACAAATATGAGAGGCTAAACCCCTTCAATTTAGGGGTAATGAAGCTCTCTAATTATGTAGCTTCAACTATTTGTTCATTCATGCTCTCTTTTTGTGCTTAATGATGATGATAGAAATGGTTTACTAGTTGTTTTTGCTTTGAATTTGATAGCCTATATTGTTGACATCAAATAAACTATGCTTAAACAATCACTAACACTAATTGCCTCTTCATCAAAATATGATTATGGCAAAATAAAGTGATTTGAAATTAAAATTTGATGGTTTATATTTCTAATCAATAGTTAATAGGCCATACTTAAAATAGATTTCATTTTTATTGTCAAGTTTCATGAAAGTTAGTAAGTGGTTTAAGGGGTGTGTCAAAGTTTGATGGCTTATGTTGGCTAACTAATAACACAAATATGTCATACTTATGATAGGCACATCAATTAGAGCACTAATGACCATAAAAGAGAGATCATGATTTCATATTTGTTGAACTACATGATCTAGAGAGTGGATTTATTCTCTAAATTGTCACTTAACTCTTATATTTGCTTCTCTTTTCTTTTATTTAGTTAGCTAATTTTCTAATTCTCTAGCTTAACTTTCACTCGACTTTGGTTTAATTTGATTGAATAGATTTTTAAAATCATTAATTCCATGTGGATCGACCTGTATTCGCCATGTACTACAAGTGTACGCCGTGCGCTTGCGGTAAATTTTTAATTTGAAATTTTTCGGCATTTTTCTAATCCGATAGAAATTTTGTCGTTTAACAAGTTTTTGGCACCGTTGCTGGGTAATTTGCTTTGATTTTAATTTCTATTCTTCGAATTATTTGTTGTTTGATTTTTGTGTGTTTTATTTTGTGTCTGTTTGCATTTAAAAAAAATTGTGTTTATTCTGTGGTTTGTGTTTTCACTTTGTAATGTGCTTATAGTTTTCCTTTCTAGTTGCATAACATTTGCATATCTTTTTCTTAAAAAAAATTAAAATTTCAAAAGGAGCACAACTTCAACTAAAAAAGAATTGCACTGTTTTCATTTACATTTACAATTTTAAGCTTGAATTTACAATTTTCATTTACAAATCTACAAAGTGCACTGTTCATTTACTGTTACATTGTTCACTCTCTGTTGCAAATACACTTCTCTGTGCTATTGCTACTGTCTTCTGAAAACTTGCACCATTACACTCATCACTACAACACGCAAAATTGCCTGCATATACAACTTCATGTCATACCCAACTGACAGCCTGTACACATAACCATACATACACATCTCAATACATCTCCCATCTGATCAACGTTCATCCACCACAGTTTATTGCTACAAAAACCACCATCTCACCATCAAACTGCCTTCGACCACAGTGTCATCATCATACATCCACCAACATAACTTACTTCCCACTTCACTGCAGTACCATCTGACTTCCCTGCCTCCTCAAAATCTTCAAGAAACCATCCCACCACTTCATTGCTTTGAGCCACTTCATTGCTGTCACGAGATAGTGAACCACTTTGGATGCTCCCATTCAACAACCCAGTTCCACAATACCACTGACATCACTCGAGAAACCACTACTTACACTTATTTATATTCAATCAAACCAAAGCACCTCAGCCCAACATCATCATCATTTCAACAAACGGTTCACTCCCTAAGCATTAACAGCTAAACTGTCGACATAATTTTTGCAATTCTCAAACCATACCTAACCATACCATTTCTTCCCCTGCACCACTACAATACCCTGATTACCCAAACAACCAAATTTGTACACAAACAAAACCACTTCTTCACAATGCAGTCCACCATCAGACCAAATGCTATAATCATCACTGCAAATCACCTTGAAACAAGCGAACAACCCAAAGACGAATCCATCCATAACCGAACTCAAATTCGAACTCTTCAGCAATCACGAACTGCTACCACCCTGTACAATACCCCCACCGAACCATATATCATTCCATCGAACCCAATACCCAAGTCTTCCTTGCCAAGTCGCCGCGACCACCACAGCCTCGACGCCACCTCAATCATCACGGCCAGCAATCGAACTCCACACCAACCCCCTCTAACCCAGAAACCATCTCCACCTCCTTCCGCTTCGACTATTAGTACAATCCGAAATCACGAGCATGAGCTCCAATTCGCAACTCCTAGTTGCAATTTTGAAGGATAAATTCGATTTTGGGAATTAAGCTATTTGGGAATATACGAGAAGTGGGTTAAGTTTATCTTATTGTATCGGTAAAATAGGATAGAACAATGGTTTGGGTATTGGACTTTGTAATTGGGCCCGGGCTTGTTTTGATTTAAAAAAATATATAATAATAATTACATACAAGTCTTTCTTTCATTTATTTTGTTTTGTTTCGTTTATTTGTTTTGATTTTCCATTTGTTTAGTCTTTCTTTTCTTTCAAATTTTTTTTTTAAGTAAAACTTCACTTTTAAACTTTGTTCCCTGTTCAACAAAAAAAACAAAGAGTCTCTCCCTAAAAAAAGTTTTTTTTTAGTTTCATTTGTTTTATTTCTTAATAAAAAAAACCAAAGTTGTTTCATTTTAATTTATTTTACTTCTTCCTAAAAAACAAACAAACAAACAAGTTAGATTTAATATTGTTTTCTTTTGTATAGTTTCATTCATTTTGTTTTAGGTTCAATGCTGTTCTGTTTTCATTTTTCTTAGTTTCTTCTTTGATATATATATATATATATAAATAATCTGTGTATATATCTTTGTTTTATCTTTCAGGTTGCAAAAAAACAGAAGGAGAAGGAGAAGGATTGCGCTGCTAAGCTTGCCAAAAATAAATTGCTGACTTGCTTATAAAAAAAATTGCTGCTTTCATCTCTACTTTTATTTGAATTGCATCGTTGTTTGCTTGCATTTTGAGCAAAAAAATTTCCATTCGTAGTTGCATTGTTAATACACGTTTAATTTCTGTTTTGCATTTAATCCTAGAATTTGATTAATAATAACGATTAAACATCGATAACTTTTAATTGTATATTGACAAGTTGTCTTCTTTGAACAATTTAATTTCTTGGTGTTTAGGCTACGGCAGAGCAATAATTAGTTATAAATATTACGGTGATTCGTAAATATTATACTGAATTGTTTCCCTGAAGGTACTTAAATCTTCGGCTGCATTGCAACGGTGATTCATGGTGCACCGATAACTCCTGCCCGTTACCTGGCTGAGAACTATCTTGTTGATTTAAGACAATATGTGATTATACAATTTTGGGTTAACTTAGGATAAATCATTTGTAATTAAACCTTGCATTCATTTAGTTGCATTAGTTCATTCATATTTAAAAAAAAACAAAAAAAAAATTCAAAATCCAAAACTAAAAAAATTGTAAATATTTCTTAACTTAGTTTCTTTTTTCCTTTTTCTTTGAAAATTCCAAAAAAAAATTACTTAGTTTTTTTTAGAAAATCAAAAATCCAACAAAAAAAAATTATAAAACGTTTTCAAAAACAAAAACAAAATTGAAACACCAAAAAACAAAAATTAATTTCCCTTTTGAAAAATAAATTTTATTTGTAAATAAAAACATTCTTGAAAATGTCCGAGTTTCCCCACTCACTTGAATTATACAATAGTTGTGAAAATCAATATAATCTATATGATTTCACTCCAAATTCGAATGGATATTTTAACAATAACTATGGTTTAAATGATTCAAATTTTGAACCACAAAATTTTCAAAACGTTGACCAACCCATAAATCTTGAAAAGAGCATTTCGTCTTTACTTGAAATCTCTACACAACAAAATCAAATGATAAATGATTTGTGTAATTCATATTTGGGCAATGATTCAAATAAAGTTTTCAAAATAATCAAAATTTGAATTCACTTCAAAATTCAAACGATTTCGAGTATAACCCATGCCAATTCAATTTTGAACTCCAAAATGAGTTTCAAAATCAAAACGAAAATGTGATCCACTTTTCAAATAATTTTGGCAATGGGAATAATCTCGACTATGATGCAAGTGAAAATGTTTGTTCTCAACAAATCCAAATCGAAAATCCTCAAGCTAATAATTATAAATTGGATTTTGTTGAACAAATAAACGAAATTTACGATGATCACACGGATTCGTTGTTTGAAACTTATAAGAAACAAACTGAACAACAAAACCAAATCCCAACGTGTGACGAGTTAAGTAATAATCCATCTTTTACCCAAATCGACGATTTTCAAATAACAACTTTAAAATTGAAAATAATAATCTTAATGAAATTGTTGAAAACACAGTAATTGAGTTGGATTTCAATTCTTTTGAGGGTGTGGAACCAAATTTAAAATTCGATCTTCCTTTTCTTGATTTTAAAATTTTGAATACATCAATTTTAGATTTTGAACTTGAGATACACGATGAAGTTGTTGATAATCTAATAAAGGAAGACGAATTTAACGAACACGATTTCTTTGGACTTTTCGAAAACGAGTTGTCAAATTCTGAAGGGGAAGATTTAAATCACCATTTTAATTTTGAAATCAATAATTTTGAAGAAGTTTTCAATGATGAATTTGAATTTCAATTTGGTAAGAATAAACTTGAACTTCAACCAATTTTTCTATCAACCCCGAAAATTATCGAAAACAAAACAACTTGTACGATTTTTAATAAAACGAAATTTGTTTTTCCAAATCAACATTCAATTCCAAAATCTTTTACGATTTGGTTTTCCGAGCTTAAGCTGTGTCTCGCATATTTGAGGAGACAAATGAATCGGTCTTTGGAAGACCATTTCATTTACTTTTTGATGATATACTTTCTGATCTCGTGTAAATACCGTTAATTTTCATTTAAATAAAGGTCATGTTTTTTTCTCCTTTCACTTGGGTTGACTGTGGGGACACAGTCAAAATCAAGTGTGGAGGGAAGACTCATCTTCATTTTTTATTTTTCATGGTTTATTTTTATTTTTTCTTTTAAAAACTCAAAAAAAAATTAAAAAATCCCAAAAACAAATTTTCTTTTGGTTTATTTTTAAAGAAACATTATAGGATAAATATATGGTTATGGTTTATTGAATTGAAATTTTTGAAAATTTATTCGTCTTAACAAAAATAAAAATGAAGTTTGATTACAAATAACAATGGTTTAACTAATATATAGGAAGATTCATACGTGTTAATTATGAAATACATCCTAATTGAAAATCTTTGTTTTAAAAAGTGGTGATTTTAAAGTAAAGGATATAACATGTTTTCTATTTTCTAAGTTAAATGGTGCTAAGATGATTTTGCGAAACTCTCTCTCTAAAAAAAATTATTCCTTGTATATATAAATTTTCTTAATAAACACCTAGAGTCATGTGTTCACACTCGTGTGTTCACTCGCTATGCTCTGTACCCATCTCACGTAAGCCCGAAAGGCAGTGCACGATTGGTATATCTGGCCTCAGTTTATCTGAGTTAGGTGTGTATATATAAAAATTATTTTACTAATAACACCTACAGTCAATAAGTGTTCACACTTGTGTGTTCACTCGCCATGCTCTGTATTCCCCTCACATCAGTCTGCAAGGCAGTGTATGGGTAATATATTTGGCCTCAGTTTACCTGAGTTAGGCATATGTAAATATTATTAATATTAATAAAAAATTTAAACAAGAGAGAGTAAGCAAATGAAACCCAAGCACCATTTAAACTTATTTGATTTGATTTGTTATTGAAAAGAAATGAAAATACCACTTTGAAAAACTTTGATAATCAACTAAGGATCCATTTCAAATTACACTGTGTTATCAACCAAAACAACAAGTTAAACTATTGTCTATTTGTTATGATAACTTGATTTTTGTTGGAAATTTTGACGAGTAAAATAACTTAAATTTCAAGATAATGACAAAAACTTATATTTAACTTATCTGTGTCTATTTAAGAGTAAATCTTTCATTTGTAAATATTTTCAAGAACTCGCATTCATCTCTTTGTAAATAAATCTTTCATTTTGTAAATATTTTCATCCTGCATTTGGATTTTGTGGGTAGTATCCACTGAAAACCCTCACGAGACAACACTCGTCCTACTGGGGACACCCAGAGGTTTAACGGCTTGTTGCATATGCTCAATGCAATCGTGCTCCCTACGAATACAGATTTATCTTAGTTTTTCCTTTATTCAAAGACGAATAAAAAGATAAGTGTGGGGGTATTTAATGTGCATGTAAATATGCATATTTTTACCACCATATTTAATCTATTTAAATTAAATAAATGATCATATCGGGCATTTTAACTTGTTTAAACCAAAATTCATATTATTTTCAAATCGTCACATATTCATCTTCATCCAAGGGCAAAATGTCATTTTTGTGCATATATTAATTTGAGAAAATTTAATTGGAAATTTCTATATTATTTTATAGGAATTTGACTTCATATACAAGTGGTTTCATGAAGATGTATGCATGCACAAGAGTGAAGATAAAGAAAGAAGATGGAAATAATTCAAAGGCATGATAATGGAGGACCCCACCTACCCACCTACCTTAATGTACAAATTAGAGGCTAATTCACATGCTTATGGAATTAATGGCTTCATGTATACTTAAATGATGATTAGTAGAAGCTAATGATTACTTGGCCTCCACACTTTCTCAAGGGTATTTTGGGCATTCCCTTAAAATATGAATTAGGGTTTAACACATGTATAAATACCCCTTATGTTTCATGTAACCCTCTTCTTCCTTAGTCTTTCTTAGTTAGTTTTTTGCTCAAAAATAAAAGAAAGCTCTCTTTCTTTTTTCATGGCTACTTAGTCATTTTTATTTCTTGTAAATTTTCTTTTCTTTCTTATGCAATTCAATATATGCTCTTTACATTTACATGCTCTCTTTCTTATGTTGTAGTGTAGATTTCTTTTCTTTTATGCAAGTAGAATAGATCTCTTTTTCATTAGCTTTCATTTTCCTTTATTTTTTCTTTCATGTTGCTAGCTACATTTGTTAATCAAATGACAAATATGAGAGGCTAAACCCCTTCAATTTAAGGGTAATGAAGCTCTCTAATTATGTAGCTTCAATTATTTGTTCATTCATGCTCTCTTTTTGTGCTTAATGATGATGATAGAAATGGTTTACTAGTTTTTTTGCTTTGAATTTGATAGCCTATATTGTTGACATCAAATAGGCTATGCTTAAACAATCACTAACACTAATTGCTTCTTCATCAAAATATGATTATGGCAAAAGAAAGTGATTTGAAATTAAAATTTGATGGTCTATATTTCTAATCAACAGTTAATAGGCCATGCTTAAAATATATTTCATTTTCATTGTCAAGTTTCTTGAAGGTTAGTACGTGGTTTAAGGGGTGTGTCAAAGTTTGATGGCTTATGTTGGCTAACTAATTGCACAAATATGACATACTTATGATAGGCACATCAATTAAAGCACTAATGACCACAAAAGAGAGATCATGATTTCATATTTATTGAACTACATGATCTAGAAGTGTGGATTTATTCTCTAAATTGTCACTTAACTCTTATATTTGCTTCTCTTTTCTTTTAGTTAGTTAGCTAATTTTCTAATTCTCTAGCTTAACTTTCACTCGACTTTGGTTTAATTTGATTGAATAGATTTTTAAAATCATCAATTCCCTACGGATCGACCCGTATTCGCCACGTACTACAAGTGTACGCCGTGCGCTTGCGGTAAATTTTTAATTTGAAATTTTTCGGTATTTTTCTAATTCGATAGAAATTTTGTCGTTTAACAAAATGTAAGACATGCGTAGAAGCAAAAATGGTCAAAAATCCATTTCATACCGTTGATAAAAGTACTGTACTACTAGGGATGGTTCATATTGATTTATGTGATTTCAAATCATTACCTACAGGAGGTTGGAAAAAGTATTTTATCACATTTATTGACGACTATACACGATATTGCTATGTATATCTTTTAAACAATAAAGATGAAGCAATTACATCGTTTATAAAATACAAAACTGAAGTAGAAAATCAGCTTAATAGAAAGATCAAGATATTGAGATCTGATCGAGGTGGAGAATATGAATCACCATTTGAACAACTATGTGCCGAAAATGGTATAATTCATCAAAAAACAGCCTCATATTCACCACAAAAAAATGGTATTACCGAGAGAAAAAATAGAACGTTAAAAGACATGGTTAACGCTATGCTTTTAACTTTAGGTCTACCGACGAACTTGTGGGGGAAAGCCCTACATATGTCTAATCATATATTAAACAGGGTTCATCATAGCAAAACAGGAATGATTCCATATGAGTTATGGAAAGGACACCTACCTAGCTTCAAATACCTCAAAGTGTGGGGGTATTTGGAAAAGGTTCCAGTTCCGCCCCCCAAAAAGGTCAAACTTGGACCTAAAACTATGGATTGCTACTATCTAGGCCCAGCCAAAAATAGTAGCGCCTACAGATGTTTAGTTTTCAAGTCTGATATAAATGACATCAATGTAAATACTATAATTGAGTCAAGAGATGCCTCCTTCTTTGAAGACGTGTTCCCATATAAAAGAAACAATGGAAATCTTGCCCCAAAAAGGACAAGAGATGACAGAGATGAACCACATGAAGATGAAACTCATCGGGACAAAGATAAAGTTGAACCAAGAAGAAGCGTAAGGGCTAAAACTTCCAATTCTTTTGGCTCATAATTTCTAACTTACGTACTAGAACATGAACCTCAAACATATAAAGAGGCAATGTCTTCTTCTGAATCTTTATGTTGGAAAGAAGCAATCAAAAGTGAGATTGATTCAATTCTAAGTAATAAAACTTAGGAAATAGTTGATATTCCACCTGGAATAAATCCAATTGGTTGTAAATGGATTTTCAAGAAGAAAATGAAACTAGATGGCTCTATCGACAAATATAAAGCCAGATTAGTAGCTAAAGGATATCGTCAAAAAGAAGGTGTAGATTTCTTTGATACATATTCACCGGTTACACGAATAACTTCTATAAGAATGTTAATAGCAATTGCATCCATCTATAATCTAGAAATTCATCAAATGGATGTAAAGACAACATTCTTAAATGGAAATGTCAATGAGGAGATTTACATGGAGCAACCTGAGGGTTTTATTTCTAAAGGAAATGAAAACAAAGTATGTCGATTAGTAAAATCATAATATGGACTCAAACAAGCTCTAAAACAATAGAACGAAAAATTTTATAGTGTCATGATGAGAAATGGTTTTCGTATAAATGAATGTGATAAATGTGTTTATTACAAGCAAGTTGGAGAATCATATGTAATGATTTGTCTATATGTTAACGATATGCTAATCTTTGGTCCTAACAAAACAGTAATAGAGACCATAAAGAAGATGTTAATCAACAATTTCGATATGAAAGACTTAGGAGTTGCAGACGTAATTTTAGGAATCAAAATAATAAGAACACCTAATGGAATTGAATTATCTCAGTCACATTATGTAGACAGTGATTGAAAAATTTCAACAATATGGAATTAAAGAAGTGAGAACACCTTTTAACCCATCAGAAGTACTGCATAAAAACATTAATGAGAGCATAATGCAACTAGAATACTCTCGTGTAATAGGATGCTTAATATATCTCATGAACTGCATAAGACTAGATATCGCTTATGTAGTAAGTCGACTAAGTAGATATACAAGTAACCTAGGGAAGAAACACTTGAAAGCACTAATGAGAGTGTTGGGATATTTAAATAATACCGCTAATTTTTCCTTACATTAAGGAAAATATCCCACTGTCTTAAAAGGATATAGTGATGCAAACTGGATTGCAGATTCAGAGGAATCAAAATCCACAAGTGGTTATGTCTTTACCCTTGCAGAAGCAGCAGTGTCATGGAAATCTACTAAACAAACATGCATAGCTCGATCCATCATGGAATCTGAGTTCATCGCATTAGATAAAGCAGGCGAAGAAGTAGAATGACTTCGTCAATTCTTAGAAGATATTCCATTTTGGCCCAAACCTATAACAGCTATATGTATTCACTACGATAATCAAGCATCGTTAAGTAGAGAGCAAAACTTTGTGTATAATGGCAAATCACGACATATTCGTCAACGCCACAACACAGTTAGGCAGTTACTCTCTAATGGAACTATCTCCATTGATTATGTAAGAACCAATGATAACCTAGCGGATCCATTTACTTAAGGTTTATCAAGAGAGAAAATCGACTGCGCATCGAGGGGAATGAGTTTAAAATCCTAAATAGAAAAGAGTTACCTTATACGGAAACCTATCCTAGCAACTAAAGATCCCACGGACTAGGATCAATAGGCAAACCAGTTTTGAGTAATTCTAGAAGTAATGCATTTATGGACTAAATCCTTACAAACTATTCTTATGATGTACAATCAAATGCATGTCTACAGAAGTATTAAAAAGGTTAAAGTTATGCTTTTTAATTATGACCATATCTTGAAATTAACAAGTGGGGTATATGAAGGATACTCTTAATGGATACAATCACCTATGTTAGTGTGAGCTGGGTCGGCTCTATGAGAATATTAAAGGCTTAAATTCTCTATAAACACTCGCAGAACCAAATTTTTTCAGGACCAAAATGAACATGTTTGCACAAAAATTGGGCAAACACCTTCAAGTCGTATGATTTAGTCGATTTTCTGTTGTTCTTAGTGATCTGGATACTTTATGCAAATATGTAAAAAGCAGGGACTAAACTGTAAAAGACACACAGGTTTATAGTGGTTCGGCCAGAATGTGCCTACGTCCACTTTATATCTTATTCTTCTTTACTGTTCAGATTACAAGTACAAGGCTTTGATTACAAGTGTATGAAAGTTGTTTGAAAGTTATGTCCGTTCTTGAGCTCTCCAACTTGTCCCCCATTGTTGTACCCTTACCCCTCTATTTATAGAGTGAGGTTGGGAGTAGGGGTCTTGGATGTATGTAGCTGCTGGCGGGCCTGGGCTGATGCAATCTGGCCAAGCAATGTTGGTTCGGCAACGCCTTGATCCGGTGGTGTCTTGATCAACGCCTTCTCCATCTTGGTTCGGCTAGGCCCTGGAAGTGGGTTGGTTTGGCAATGCCTTGGGAGTGGGTTGGTTCGGCAATGCCTTGGGAGTGGGTTGGTTCGGCGATGCCTTTGTTGTTTCGATTCGGCGGTATTGGTCCGGTGGCCCTGGTTCGGTGGAAACACCCCCAACATTTGCCCCCCAAAGTGGGGCATATGCCTGCATATGTCGCGCTTTGTTTTCCTAAGTTTGGACACTCTTGTTCGGCCCAAGTGCCGATCCAGTTGGTCCAGTTACCCCCACGTTTTCCTATAAGTATGGGCCTCACGCTTCCGTCATTCCTCACCGTTTGAGATAGCCGAAACAGACATTTGCCTGCCGGATCGACCTGGTCTCCGAACCAGATTTGACTGCCGAACCAGGTGAGGCTTTCTTCTGCCGAATGAATTTTATGCTTGGACTACCGAATGAGATCCGAACTTGGACTACCGAATGAACTGAGGGAGTATGGGTGCAGAATGGACTTTTAGACTCGAACTACCAAATGAAACTTTTATGTTTATGAATGAGATTCCCGACTGTAGATATCTGTTTGTTTATATCTCTACATTCCTTGCTCTAATAATATGTTTCCTCGCGTTGCAGACAATGTCTCATAAAGTAGAAACTCGTTCTGACAAGAAGAAATCTAAGGATAAAGGAGAGTCCTCCATTGTGCCCCTAGTCCAGGCAGAACCGGAACGACATGGACCTACCCCGAGATCGTTAGTGGAAGGGTACGGTCCACAAGAGCTCTTGAACTCACCGCCTGACTGCTTTCCCGGTTCCCTCAAAGATGAGCAGCTTGACGCTATATCTAGATCTTTTGGGATTGACAGGGCGCATATGAGGTTGCCGGGGAACGGAGTGATGCCGTTTAACCCCCCAGAAGGATATTTTGCTTACAGCAGGTATCATTGTATGTGCGGTGCCATCCCTCCGATTAACGCCTGGATAGTCAGCTTCATCACATACTTGAAGGTGGCTCCTTTCCAGCTTCAGCCTAATTCCTATGCTATCTTGGTGAGTCTGTTTATTATCTTCCAGACGAGATACGGGCTTCCTCCTTCCAACCGGGAAATTCGGTACTTGTACAACTTGAGAGGCTACAAGAAGGGGTCTCCGTATATTAGCTTAGAGTCGGTTGTGTCCTTCAAGCCAGTCCTGGATTTATATTCGAAATTCAGCATGTTCAAGAAGGAATGGTTTTTTGTCAAAGATGACTCTGTTTCTTTCCGCCGCTTCACCTCTGGCTGTAAGTTGAATCTCATTTATAATTTTTGTTCTGACTGCAATACTCCTCCTTACATGCTTTATTTCTTGCTAGCGGCAGGTGGCTTTGCGGTTGTAGAGAACGATCGTCTGGTTCGGATGGCTGAGGAGATAGAAGCCATTCCGGAAGGGGAAAGGGCGGCTTCTTATTTGATCAGAAACGCTACTCTTCTGGGGCTCAACCTGATTTTGCCACGTCAGTCTGTGGTCAAGCAAAGAGACACAGCTGAGGAGAGGGCCGCCAAAGCTAAAGGAGGGGCTACGGCAAAGAGCAGTAAAAGAAAACCCTTCTTAAAGCATCCAACTGCCGGGGGGAAGAAACTTAAGAAATCCGACGGTACCTCCCCCAGCACATGTCCAGACGTTCCGGAGGAGGAAGATAAGGAGGAGGAAAGAGGCGAGGGTGAAGGAGGTGAGGAGGAGAGTGGAAGTGGTGGAGAGGGTGATGGACAGAGTGGTGATAATGGTGGCGACGGGCAGAGTGGTGATGGTGCTGGGGCCTTGTCTTCTAAGCAAGCGGGTGTGATCCAGGAGTGGACGGACGATGCTTTCCGCCTAGCTTTCGAAGGGCTGGAGGAAGAACCGGCTCTGGTAGAGAAGTCTAAGAAAGCTGACAAGGCCGGAGCAGGCGCCGATTCATCTTCCAAAAGTGTTCTAGTTGAGGCAGCCCCCGCGACTCAAGGTGAATTTTTGACTTTTGCAGACTCCATTTATGATAAGGACTTAGGAATATTTTACGGTCAGCTCCCGTCCTGGAATGAGATCCAGGACTTATTGCAGTATCCCACTCCTCCCCAGGGTTTGTATAATAAAAGTGTCTCCTTACTTTTCCTAACTTGACATATTCCTTGAATTATAGTTCAATGTCTGCTTGTAACACTTGGTTTTTGTCCCAGGATCAGGTAAAGTGTCCAAGACACTGGGTGTTCGGCACCATCTTGAACAATATAAGCTTCTAAGGGCTTCCACTAAGCCAAAGCCTCCGACTAACCGCCCTGGAGACGTAGTCGGCTACCGTCCTCTTCTTGGAGTTATCGAAGAGGATATCCAAAAGAAGAATAGGAGTCGCTCTTTGTTGGAATCTCCATCTGATCCTCAGCCCCCGACTCAACCTCTTCAGGATACCACGGAGGAGGATACTGAGCTTATTCCTTCCCCGCACCCATCTGAAAATCCTACTGTTACCCCGATAGACCATCCTGGCTTGGCTCGTAATCCGTTTGCGGGTCATCCGGATCTAGATCCTGGTTTTCACGATATTTCCTTTGATGAGGCTACTGGTGAGCATCTTCTCCCTCGTAACCCCATGGTAAGGGTGCTTGACGAGGCCAAGTCTCTGGACCTTGATTTGCTTACCACTCGGGTTGTAACCTTGGGGGACGAAGCTAAGGCAAACATTGACCGGGTTGCTGAGGCAACCAGGAAGCTGATGGGGCATCATGCTCGACTGGTTAAGGCTGGAGAAGAAACCGGCAGTGCTAACATTCGGCTGCGTTTACTGGTTTCCGACCAGGCCAAACAACTTACTGATCAAGCCATCCAGATGTCTCAACATGAGATCGCATCTAGGCAGTTAAAGAAGACCATGGAAGAGATCAGCAGGGCAGAGATGCAGAAAATGGAGGCCGTTTGTAAGGAACGGATTGATATGGCTATTGCAACGGTGGATGAGGTTTGGAAAGTGGATCTCGAGCGGGTACAGGAGTTGTCTAGGAAGTTTGAGGCTGCGGAGCTTGCTCAAACCAAGCTGAAGGAGGAGATGGAGGCGATGAGAATAATCTTTCAGGCTGACTGCTCGCGATACCAATCGAAGAGGGACGCCACCCTTGCAAAGCTGTTGGATTCTGAGAACCGAGTAAGGGAGTTCGAGGAGAATGAGGGGATAATGGATGAGATGCTTCAAGATATATACTTTCGCACTTGGAAACAAGGCAACTTATCTTGGATGGATGATTACCCCCGAGTCATGGCCAGGATTTATCTCAGAGCCCTAGAGGAGGCTAAGTCCGATGCAGATAAGGAGAGTGGTGTGGCCTTTAGAATGGATGTGGTTACGGCTCAATTCACCAAGGAGGAGAAGGTGGCGGTGAAAGAGGGTATGCGGCTGCTTGCTGCTGAGGAGGTTGGTGTGCAGCTGGAGGATGATAATCAAGGAGCAGAGGCTGGTAAGTCTTTTCTTTTAGCTTTTTGTAACCTGACCGCTTATCGCTTATCTAATGGATTCTTCTTCTGGATTGGACAGATGAGACTTCCAAGGTACCGACTACCTCCGTCCAGCATGTTGAGAGTTCTGATCCCGTGGCTAAGTAGATCTTGGAGGGCCTGTAGGATAGAGGTGAAGCTCCGATGCAGCTGACTCCCTGACGTGACCTGGATGTCTTTTTGGTTTGTTTGACATTCCTGTCTACGCTAGCTCTAAAACACTAATGTAACTTTTAGACTATAATTATGTTATTGGTAATCGAACGACTTTATTCTTAGCCTGTAATTTTTAACTTAAGCTGATTCTGTCATATTTGCATGCCTTAGTTATTTTGATGTGTTGCATAAGAAATACAGCTGTGCATATGTCTGTGATTTCATCGTGTTTGATGCCAGTTTCTTGCTTAAGATATAATTTCATATCTTGCCAAGTTAATGTGATGTGTGAATAAATTATAGCTATGTATTTATTTACAAGAGAAGAAAGTACCGCCCTTCATGTTTTAGTTGTAGATGGTAGCTTTGAATGTCTTATATGACTGAGCATGGAATGTAGTTGATTGACCTGTCATCCCATTGTGAGTTCTTATCCTCATCGATGAGTGTCTCCTACTTTGTGTCATGTACTTTAGGGATTGATATGGAGGATAGGAGGAAAGTTTTTAAATAAGATAGAAATATAAGAAAAAGTAAAACTTCCAATCACGGAAGGCATGCGATGTGCTTAAGTTCGAGGAAAGCGGGTTTTGTAGTCACTTTCCCTAGCTGTGGGTCTTGGAGACATTTGTCACCCATTTACGCCTCCGCGGGGAGTTTATCTTTTTTACCACAGCCGTACTTAAGACACTCGGAGCCGAGATCGTGCACAGTAACTACCCGGGCCATTATGGCCCATAATCGTGGGTATTATTCAATTTACCGTGGCCGGCTAGCGTGGGTGCCGATCGTCAACCGCGAACTACCCCTGGCTGGCCACACCTTATGTTGGGGCTTAAAGTAGGTTCACGGTTGCCGGCGAGCCGAACGCCGTAATGAGCTGCCTAGGCTATAGTCGACCTACTCGGTGGCTTATAATCGGCTCATTACAGTTGGCTTTAAGGGCCGATCGCGAGCAATGAGTTAACCCGCAGCAGAGGGATGCTGGAGCAAAAGTGTCTCATTGGCGAGGGCATAGATTCGCATAGTACCTGTTAGTTATTGTCCAGGTGAAGTCGCGCCGTGAGGTGCCTTGAATGGAGATGCCATTACACAGGATTTCGTTCAACAGAAAAGGATAAGGTTAACAAGTAGCCAAGATATAAAGGAACAAGTTAAAAAGAGACAAGTTTTTAAAGTGGTTCAGCACGAAAATGCCTACGTCCACTGATTCTCTTTGTTAATTCACTTCATATGGGCAGTACAAGTTAAGAAAAGTATCGACGAAGGTGTTGGATGTTCCATGCCCTCTGGAACACCTCTCCGTCCACCGTTGACAAAATATAAGCTACATTGTGGAGATCTTTATGAATTACATATGGTCCGTCCCAGATTGGATCTAGCGCTCCGGGGCGCGGGAAGATTCGCTTGAAGACAAGATCTCCTTTTTGTAAGCTACGATGCTTGGCTTTGGAATTGTATTGCGTTGCCACTTTTTGCTTGTGAGCTGCTGCTTTGAGGGTTGCATCATTTCTTCTTTCCTCAATTAGATCCAAAGACATGTGAAGGAGTTCTTCATTCTCTTCTGGGTTATAGTGGATCCTACGGTAGGAAGGCACTATAGTTTCAACTGGGAGCATAGCCTCCGATCCGTATGCCAAAGAGAAAGGAGTATGCCCCGTTGATGTTCTGAAAGATGTGCGATAGGCCCAAAGTGCCATAGGAAGTTCATCCACCCAAGCGCCTTTTGACTTTTCAAGTTTCTTTTTTATTAGAGTTTTGAGAATTTTGTTGACAGCTTCGACTTGTCCGTTTGCCTGGGGATAAGCTACAGATGAGAAGCTTTTGTGAATTCCATGCTCTTGGCACCAGTTGGCGAACTCCTCGCTATCAAACTGAAGTCCATTGTCCGATATGATTTTAAGTGGGACTTCGTACCTGCATAGAACATTTTTGATCAAGAAGTTAATAACTTTTGCTGAAGATACTTTATTCAGGGGTTCTGCTTCCACCCATTTGGTGAAATAGTCGACTGCCACTATAGCATATTTGGCTCCGCCTCGGCCCATTGGCAGTTCGCCAATCAAGTCAATTCCCCATACTGCAAAGGGCCAAAGGCTGGTCATTTGAGTAATCTCAGTTGTTGGTGGCCACGGAATATTAGCAAATTTCTGACATCTGTCACATTTTTTGACGAAATCTAAGGCGTCTTTGCTTAAGGTGGGCCAGAAATATCCATATCGGAGTATTTTCTTTGCCAGAGTCTGCCCTCCAGTGTGATCTCTACAGCTTCCTTGATGGATGTTGGATAAGATTTCCTCCACTTCCCTTCCAGCGACACACCTTAATAAGGGGTTAGAGAAGCCGCGCCGATAAAGGGTGCCTTCCTGTATTGTGTAGCGGGAAGCTCTCCTCAATATTTTCTTGACTTCGTTATGCTAGTCGGGCAGTGTGCCATCTTGTATGTATTTTTGGATGGGAGTCATCCAAGTTTCCTCTTCGACTGCAACTATCAGATTCACCTGCTCGAAACTCGGGGTTAGTTGCTTTGAGATGGCCACTGCTCCGGAAATAGTGTCGTCTCTCATGCTTGCTTGCTTTGCCAATTCGTCGGCCTCTTGTTTCTCTTCCCGAGGGATGTGTTTGATTAAATAGTGATCCAATTGATTGAGAAGCAGCTTGGTCTTCTTTAGATATGTTGTGAGTCGTTCTTCTCGACCCTGAAATTCTCCTAGTATTTGATTTACAATAAGTTGAGAATCACTATGAAGACATAGAGAATTGGCTCCAATCTCTAAGGCAAGTTCTAATCCAGCTATCACTGCTTCATACCCCGCATCGTTGTTGGTGGCAGCGAATTCCAGCCTTAGAGCATAATGTAGCTTATTTTCCCTGGGAGTGATTATTACCACACCTGCCCCCGAGCCTTGTTCGTTTGACGCTCCATCCACAAAGAGATTCCACTTGATGTCTTCTGCTATTTTTGATTGCTCCTTACTTTCATTGGTAGTGAATTCGGCAATGAAATCGGCCACGGCTGTGCTGTCCACAAGCTGATCGATTCGGGGAAGTAGGAAGCAATCCTTCGGGCAGGCGTCATTTAAGTTGGAGAAGTCAATGCATGTTCGCCACTTCCCATTAGCCTTCTTTACTAGTACCGGGTTGGTGATCCACTCTGGGTAGATGGCTTCTCGTATGAAGTTATTAGCAAGTAGGTTCTTTACTTCTTCATCGAGGGCTGCTGATCGTTCTGCCCCCATACTTCTCTTTTTCTATTTTACTGGCGCCTTGGTAGGATCGATGTTTAGTACGTGGCATGCTATGTTTGGGGAGATTCCAGTCATGTCAGCGTGCGTCCATGCAAATACATCCAAGTTGTGGTGGAGAAAACCAATGAGTTGTTCCTTTAATTCTGCTTTTAGTTGGGACCCGACTTTCAATAGTCTACTCGAGTCGTGTTTGTCCACAGATACAAATTCCATAGCCTCTGCAGGCTCGGCGGTGGCCTCCTCCTCTTTGTCCCTGGGGTCTAATTCATTGAAAAGGTCACTGGTATATCGAAGAGGAGGGGCTTTCTTTAGTTGCTATGCTTCCAAATTTTTCGTGCAGAGGGTAGTCTCTGCACTCTTCCCTTTATCCTTCCTGCGGTTATTGCAAAGTTCAATTACAAAGCAATCTTGAGCGATGTCCTGGTCTCCCTCTACTTCCCCTATTCCATTGTCCGTTGGAAATTTCATCTTCAGGCACCATGGGGCCAGGACAATTTGGAAGTCAGACAAGGCTGGTCTTCCAAAGAAGGCGTTGTAGGCCGAATGGTTTTCTATCAGCACAAATGTTTGTTTCCGCACAACGGAGCGAGGATGACTTCCAATTTCAACAAAGAGGTCCAGTCGCCCGAGGGGCATCTTCGCATTTCCAGTGAAACCGTGTAGTGGTTTATTACAGGGAAAAACATCCTTTATTGACAGCTTCATTTTGTCGAATGCATGCTTGAATAGGATATTCACTGAGCTTCCAGTGTCTACTAGAATTTGGAAAACTTCGGCTGGACCGAGCCGGGCAGAGATAACCATGGGATCCGTGTGAGGGTACAGCCTTCCCTCCAGGTCACGCCTACTGAATGTGATGTCATCATTCTCTATCCGCTTCGGGTGGCATTCTTCTATAATAGAATTAACGCACTCTTCATCGTTTCTAAGTGACTTTCCGTACCTTTCCATCTCTGCCCAGCTTCCGTCGGCGATGTGTGGCCCTCCCGAGATGGTATGGACCACTATCTTCTCTTGACTGGAGCCGCTGGTGTTGCGATTTCCTCTGCCTATTTCTGGGGAGGGTAGCCTTGGGTTCTCATTGGCAGGAGTTGGAGTCCTGTTCTGACCTTTTATATAGCGTTCTAGTCTCCTTCTTCTGATGTGTTCTTCAATCAAGTCCCGGAGATGATGGCATTCATTGGTATCATTCCCATGGGATTCGTGGAAGCGGCAAAATTTTCCAAACTTAATTGCGTTATCTGATTCCTTCTTGTGCGGGGGGCGTTTGTATTTAACTTCGTCTTGAGTGGCCAGGAAGATGTTTTTGATCGTTTCATTCAAAGGGGTGTAAGCGTCAAATCTCGGTCATGGCCGATATAGACGCTTTTCTCCCTTCTTGCCCTCAGCATTGTCTCTAGAGTCATTTCTTCGAACGTCCTTTGCTACAGCGGGCGTGTTGCCGCGAACGTCCTTATTTTGTTGCCGTGTTGCTCAGTGGCGGCGTCTTCAAGTCTCATATATTTCCCAGCTTCATGGAAGAAATCGGGTAAAGTAGCTGGTTTTTCTTTTGTCAATCTTCTAGCAAATTTAGTATCCGGATGCACACCACTACAGAGGGCCATTAAGATAAGCTTCTCATCGGCATCTTGGACTGCGGCTGCTACGGCATTGAATCGGGTTAGATATTGATGCACTTTCTCTCCAGGTTTCTGTTTGATACTGGATAAGGAATAAGCGTCCTTGGATTGCTCCACATGAATGCGGAACTGGCTGATGAACTTTTCTTTCAACATCTCCCATGAGCTGATGGATCCTTGGGGTAGATGGCAGAACCAGGAGGTAGCTAGATCTGCCAAGAATAGTGGAAAGCATTTGCACAGCACTCCTTCGGTTGCTCCGCTCATGAGCATATGCTGTGTGTATCTCTGTAAGTGTACAACGGGGTCAGAGGTTCCCTTGTAAGGTTCCATTGTTGGCATTTTCCATTCTCGGGGGGTGATGGCAATTTCGATACTGCGAGCGAAAGGGCCGGTTACCCTAGCGCCTATCCCTCGATCTCTTTGATCCCGTTGGACACACTCTCTGAACAAGCGTGCCATCCTTTCATCAGAGCTTGGAGCAGATAGAAATGAGTTCGGTTCTTCTCTGTGGGATTGATTCCGTCCAGATGACCTGTAGGGATGGTATCGTCTATCATTCCTAATATTTTCCAGTGGCTGTCTTTGGTCTTCTGGGAGCATGCTAGGGTTAGCTACAGCTGGCCCTTGCCCTGATCTTCCCCTGCTGGGTTCTGATCTAAGCACTTCCTCGGGTCCAACTTCGGGCTGGACTCTAGCTCGGCCCCATTCGTTGGCATTTCCGTGGTTAGGCAGCATGACAGGTTCAGCCACAGTTGACCTCCGCCTGGTACCTCCCCCGTTGGGTTCGGTTCCAAGTGTTTCCTCAGGTCGGCGTTCGGACTGAGTCTGGTCTCGGCTCCGACCATGGCTGCTTCTGTCGTTAGCTTCTTCGAAGAAGGAAGATCTTTGTCGCCTCCGAGATCCTCCAGACTGGGACTCACCCCATGTCAGTGTTGCGGTTGGACTCTTCAGCATCCCTTAAGCGTGACATGAGTTGGTCCACCAAGGCTTCCTGTTGGGATGTGAAGCGGTTAGTCACTTCTGCCACAACCCTGTCTAGATCTGCCCTAGTAATTGCTGTCGGCTATCCCGTGGCAGGGGTTGTCGGATTTGCCTGACCTCCATTTGGTATTGCTGTTGGAATGGGATGATTTACTTGATCTGTAACCACTGGATCTGGAATACTGCTGGTTGCGATGTTTTTTCCTTTGTTAACATCTTTCTTCTACTTGGGAGGCATGTCTTCCAAGCAATGAGCGATGATGTTAGGAAGAAGATTAAGTGGGAGAAGCTGAAGTCCGGAGTTCAGTTCTCAGTGAAAGCACCAAAAATGTTTGCACAAAAATTGGGCAAACACCTCCAAGTCGTATGATTTAGTCGATTTTCTGTTGTTCTTAGTGATCTGGATACTTTATGCAAATATGTAAAAAGCAGAGACTAAACTGTAAAAGACACACAGGTTTATAGTGGTTCGGCCAGAATGTGCCTACGTCCACTTTATATCTTATTCTCCTTTACTGTTCAGATTACAAGTATAAGGCTTTGATTACAAGTGTATGAAAGTTGTTTGAAAGTTCTGTCCGTTCTTGAGCTCTCCAACTTGTTCTCCATTGTTGTACCCTTGCCCCTCTATTTATAGAGTGAGGTTGAGAGTAGGGGTCTTGGATGTATGTAGCTGCTGGCGGGTCTGGGCTGATGCAATCTGGCCTGGCAATGTTGGTTCGGCAACGCCTTGATCCGGTGGTGTCTTGATCAACGCCTTCTCCATCTTGGTTCGGCTAGGCCCTGGAAGTGGGTTGGTTCGGCAATGCCTTGGGAGTGGGTTGGTTCGGCAATGCCTTGGGAGTGGGTTGGTTCGGCGATGCCTTTGTTGTTTCGATTCGGCGGTATTGGTCTGGTGGCCCTGGTTCGGTGGAAACACCCCCAACAGAACACAACCAAGAGATTGGATGAGAAGGGAAAACAATGCTTTGTAAAACTTATTGTCTGGTTATACAATAACGACTGACGGTTCATGATGAAATAATTCACTGATTAGCCAAGTATATCTGATGAGTTTTAACTAGGGAAAGTTCAAAGTGAAATATCTACTTATCCTCGATATAAGCATTATTCCATATGTACTTTGTGATATTCCACTTTGTGTGGGGGGAGAGTATATTATCATTCATGTGGGGAATTGTTGGAATTCCAATATGAATAAAATATACATTAGTCCCACATTGGCAAAAATAAGAGAAAATTCATGAATATATACTAAATCCTCAAACCCTATATTGGCCCTTAGGGTCGGGTAATTTTGTGCGAGGGAAATGACCTATATCTCATGACTAAAACACACACGTCCCGCCTGTCCGTCTCGTACCGAACCGAGCTCGGGTTCGGGTCAAATGTGATATCTTATTTTTGCTAAAAAACATGGCCATTTTTTTGAACAGTTTTGTTTGAAAAGATGAGACTTTTAAATTTAAACAGTCACAGTCTTTTGTGGAACGACAATGGCGAATGGTAACGGGTGCGATCCGTTGGACAGGCGTATCTATTCGGAAGGGATGACGGACTGCATATAAATAACGGAGAATACTGATCACATTCTCAATCCTAATTTCAACCTTCGTCTTCTCTCTTCTTACCGAAATACTCTTTCCATTGAAACACAGAGGAAGCATACTCTTTACAATCTCGACTGCGTAGATTCTGTTGTACCTTGGGAAGCTTTGCGAATCAAAGTTTTAAGGAGATTGCTAAGGCAAGCCTCAGAATCCCCATTTGATTTCCTGATCATATCAATTGTTGTTATTACATTCTGCTGGTTGTTCATATTTCTGCTACTGGTTGCGTTTTTAATTCCCCTAAAACTACACAAACTGCGACAGCATCATCTCATAAATTGAAAGCAACATCATAAAGGCAAACGATTATTACCTGAAAGTCCTGTAAAATGGCATAAAGCCACAGTGAACTAATATACGTTTTAAGCTTTAGTTAAAATCTTTTAGCCTTTTTTTTCAACAAATCCATTAACTTCTTTCAAGCATTTTGCTTGGCGTTCCTATTTGAAAGACTTCCAAAAAGCATGTTTGGCGAATCTTTCATCTTGTCGCAGATGGTAGCAACTTTTTTATAATCCGATGCTCTGTAATTCTTCACTCGAATTACCGGATTCAAGAATTTCTCTACTTGGTTGCTCAACCGAAGATTAACCAACTGCCTCGACTCTTGTAAACAATCTTTCAAGCTTCTATCTTTTCACACATTCACTCATGAAAGCAGCAACAATTGTGTCTTTTATATGATCAAGTGCACTAACTATAAGCTTGTACAATGCTTCGAGCGCGAAGATAAATAAACTCTTTATATTGAGTGATCCTACTTTTGAGATTCGACAATTGGGCTTTCAAAATTTTGGATTAATTGAATGAAACGTCACATAACAGTAGGGGAAAATGATGAGAAAATGTTAAGTTAAAAGAAAACGCGGTAGGTGGGAACAGAAGTGGCTATATTGGGTAATAATAGATGTAACTGTTCCCTCTTTATTGAAAATGATCCAAATTAACCTCGACTAAATGTTTATTTTACCACGTCAATGTCCGGGTATTTCTGGTATTGAATAAAAGGCTTCACTTTGACTTTTGACTGAAGTATTTGTTTTATATATAAGATAAGATATACCTTTTCAATGTCACGGTTCTAATATCTTTCAGCACTAAACAAAGTTGATATTGGCTCTAGCTTTTTGTCACTAGCATCCTTCGACTGATAATTAGGAAACCACCAGTGCTACAATTAAGTTGGGTAAGAGGCGACCGAGGTATTAACGAGTGTTTATCTTTTGTTTACTCATAAGGACTCTTTTGTCTAAACTCTTCAAGAAGAAGATCCATTGGCATTACATGCAGAGACTCAATTGTATTTGTGCTTGGAATATCAGGCTCAGATCTTCCTAGTGTACTGCCGCTATGTTCATAATCCTAAAAGTATCATGTACGGTACGTGTTAATATTCACAAATATTTTGTAGTTAATGATGGTTGATGGCATCTAAAACTTTAAGAAAAAGTTGGTAATTTCCTGCAAGACACTGCCTTACACAAAAGTCATGGTATATTTCCAGTCGTTGCTCCTGTTTCTACACAAGAGATGGACACCATTCTTTCCCTAAAGACAACATAAAAGTTTATTATTACATCATCGTCTGGAAATTTACACGCATATGTTAATTGTTTTCGTTTATTAGTAAATGTGAGCTTCTTAAGAGTGAAGGCAAGCAAAACCATAAGAAAGACGCAACTAATAATTCTCTAATCATTACAGTTTCTTCCTCACTTGTTCATTTTTTTTTTCCTTTTAGTTGTAGCATTTTGCCATCATATTTCCTTTGCAGTTAAACGTTCCAATGGATCAAAAATTGAGTTTATTGACAGGTACTCCAATGACTCCAATGGATCAAAATACGAAGTTATGGACAGATTCTCCAAAGCCTACTTTCATAAGTGGTGGGATGGTAAAATCTTTCAAACATTTTTTACAAAAGGAGAAAGTTATCGACCAACAAATAACCTAACTTATTTTACCATAAATTGTTGTGTTTTGTACAACCTTTATTGGACATTTTTATATTTTGATCAGTGATGTAGCAATAGTTCGAATGGTGCAGATTAACAGTGGATAGTTGCTCATGAAGAATTGCAGCCATACTCTCTTGTATAGAAGAAGAGAACAAGGCTTGTAGTAGATATTCAGTTTATCCACTGTTGAAAGCAGATTACTACTACCTTTTGCTTTCTCTATTCTTCTTTGAAAGTAACTCGTGAGCTACATTCACAAAGTTTATGATACAAATTTTGCTAAGAGGCACATGAATTTTATAAATGTTTTTATACACAAAAATATAGACATTGAGTGCAATCTAACAAAGGAAAAACATAAAGTTGAGTACCAAGTTCAGTTTAGATGAATTTCTACAAAAAAATCAGTTTAGACTCAAATTATGTATTCCAATTCAAATCGAATATTCATCAAGATTACAAATGACTAACCACCTATTATTTTACAGCCAGTCCAAAGTAGAATTAGAAAAGTATACAAGGTAAAGAAATCACGCGCATGTAGGCATAGCTTTAATAACTGGGCCACGGTCGAACCGAGAAAAACCGTGAACCGTTCCTTATGCTGGTCGGGAAAATAGTTGGGTCGGTGATAAGCTGGAACCGCGAGTTGTACCTCAAACCGACAATTGAACCATCTCTTTAAACGTTAATAATTGCGATCTTGAATTATCAACCTTTATCAACTTAGTACCGTTTTCTTCCCAAATCCCAGAAACCCAAATTCAGCAAATAAACCCACCGTTGCAACAAGATTCGCCGGCACTACCACATGGTCAGCCAGCACTGCTGCAATCACCACCACAGCTGAAATAAGCGCCACCATTGAATTGTCTGCCACTCCAGTGGCAATGTTTGTTTTTTTCCTTATAAATTTTAGTACTATTTTGATCCAGGGTGGCTTTTTTTCTTACAGTATGATGCTATTGGCACCTTGTGCAACACTTCTGGCCACCTCATCGTATTTCTTTGTTCCACGGTTCAACGGTAGGTGCCTCTTCTTCTTAAAAAAGTATGTACTTTTCTAAAATTTCAAACCCTAAACCCTATCAGAAGAAGATATTCTTTTTTTGCCTAATAAACGATGGAAGATGAAGATCGAGAAGATGTTAGATTTGTTTTCTCATGATTTTTAGTGTTTTCTATTGTTTTGTAGAAAACGTTATTAGGGTTTTTATTGGTTAGGATTTTCTATTGCGTTTTAGGATTTTTGTCCCGCTCCGTTGGATAGTTTGGAGGACATTAAATTTGACGACGTTGTAATAAAGAATGACAATGTAAGTTATTTACTTTTAGGTTTTTTCTCCATACAACTTACATGCCTTGTTTTACAATTTGATGACATTAACTTCTTTTTTTCACTTGTTAGACTGAAAATTTGAATGATAATACCCTTATTGTTTCGGATGATAAATATGTTGGTTGTGACAATATGATGCAAGATGCTCGATCAAATGACTCAGAAGACATAAATGTTGATCTGGCAGATCATTTTACAACCAACCAAGTAAGTATTCGTTAAAAAAATCGTTAATGTTTTTATTAAAATGAATTATGTTAATTTTTTGTTTAACTATATGATTTCAGGTATTTGATTTTCAGAGTACATTGATCCGATGGTGTAAAACAACAGGAAAAAAGTTGAATACCGTTGTTATAATTCTAAAGTCCGATAAATTAGGACCTGGAAGGAAACCAAGGTTGCAATTGGGGTGTGAAAGGGCTGGATTTTATCGTATTCATCTAGCAACGTCAATAAACAAGAAAAACAATGTAAAGCGAAGCAGACCTAGCGCTAGTAGAAAATGAAATTGTCCTTTTAGATTGAAGGACGTGTATCTGGACGAAGATAAGTGGAAAATATGTGTTATCAACGGAGTACATAATCACGAACTTCATTATTCTTTAGAAGGACATCTGTATGCGGCATGGTTGATTCACATGGAGAGAAAAATCTTAGAAGACATGAGTATTGCAGGCGTTCCTCCAAAAGAGGTGTTAGTAACCATCAAGAAGTCATTACTAGATAATACATCAACTTTGAAAACCATCTACAATGCCAAATATAAAATGTAGTTGTCAACTATGGAACGTAGATCCGCCATGCAACATTTAATGAAATTGCTTACGGAGAAGCATTATGTGTATTTTGACAGATCTGATATGAAAACTGATCATTTGATAGATATAATGTGGTCTCATCCGGAATCGTCTGTATTGTGTAAGTGTTTTACATCCATTCTTTTGTTTGATTGTACTTATAAAACAAACCGGTATAATATGCCTTTACTAGAAATGGTTGGTATGACTTCTACGGGACGAACATTTAGTATTGCGCATACATTTCTAGCACATGAGAAGGAGGAGAATTACGAATGGGTGCTAACCAAGTTAAAACATTTTTATATGCCCGATAAACTACCCGAGGTAATAGTAACCGATAGAGAGTGGACATTGATAAATGGAATTAAGAAAAAATTTCCACAATCAACGTCGATGATGTGTTTATGGCACATGGGAAATAATGTCATTACGAATTGCAAACCAGAGTTTAAAACAAATGAAGTTTTCAAGCTGTTTTTGCAAAGTTGAAAGAAGGTGGTTCACGCACCGACCGAAGATGAATTTTGGATATATTGCAATGATTTTCAAAAAGATTGGGTAGATTACCCCGAAAGCTTGAAGTATGTTCGTAATAATTTTTTGGAATACAAAGAGTATTTTGCTTATGCATGGACAAATAAAATTAAACACAGTGATAATAGGACAACGATTATAGCTGAATCTTCCCATGCGCAATTGAACAAACAACTTGGTACGTCTAGAGCAACATTTGCTGTTGTATGGTCGAAAATGGATAATATGTTGTGTCTACAACATACAGAAATGAAAGCCACTTTTGAAAGAAGTTTAGGAGCCGTACGGACTGCATATCAAGTTCCATTGTTAAAACATCTACGAGGTAAGACATCTTTTTTTGCATTGGATTTGATTGTGAATGAAATGAGAAAAATTAGTTGTGTTGCTTTGGATACTTCCGCTTGTGACCATTTGAATCGTCTAGTATATGATCTTCCATGTCCATATGAAATATACCAATATCACATTGATGGTCTTCCAATCCCGATTGAACTAGTAGATGAACATTGAAGACAGTTAAACTATATATCAAGAGTTGAAGAGTCACTTGAGTTAATCCATACACTCGAGTTTGCTTATATAAAAAAACTTTTTGATTCGAGCACGACTGAGGAGAAGAAAGTGATATTATTGAAGCTAAGAGAAATTGGATTGCCGGCCACGACATTAGTCTAGAGCCGAAAATAGGGAAACACAAAGGTAGACCAATTGGTAGTAAGAACAAATTAACTAGCAAACAAGCCTAACGTCAAACATCTACAAAAAGGAATCCCTCTACGTTTGAAAAAGCGAAAACTAGTAACGAAATTCTTTCTCAAGCTAGCGTGAACAAGAAACTGCCTCCCAAATGGAAAAAGCCAGATGTGAAGTTCGATAAGACTGATGTAAATACAACAAATAGCGGTTTCAAGTATTTATCGTATCTACCAGCTTTCCTACATCAACATATTGTTAACGTTGAAGATGTTATAGCAGATGACAATTGTGGATTTCGTTGCATAGCTGAACAAGTTGAGGAATTAAATTCTAATTGGAGAGAAGCAAGAAAATCAATTTTAAAGGAGTTGATGAAAAATTGGGATTTATATGTTAAACATTTCGATATAACAAACTGCGAAGAATTAAAGTCAGCTACAGATTGTGAATCTAGTCCTTATTCTAAAGCTAATTAGATGGTAATGCCTGAAACTGGATACTTGGTTGCAAATGCATTCAATCTAGTTGTTGTCTATATATACACCCTTCAGAGGTTGACATTTTTTCCACATGAAAGAAGCCTTAGTCTTGGAGATGAGCAACAATTCATATTTTTGCAAATATTTTAGACTATCACTTTATTAAATTGGCATTGACGAAAAATGCACCCATTCCACATGTTGCTAGCTTTTGGCTTAGATTGGCTACTAATGAAGCTAAACTATGGAGCGAGCTGTACGTTGATCGGCAAATTGAGTTTGTTAAACTTTGCCAACCTGATATGACCACAAGGATGCTCACATTTAACTCCAATTTATTTGCCATTTATTTTAAGCAAATAACACCAATGTAATTGCATATAAACTTGAATATTTTGTGTGCTCGTTCAAGTTTAGTGAAAATCAATTATGTGTTTGGTGTTCAATTAATTTGTTGTTTATTTAAAATTAATTAATATTTTTGTGATTGCATATAAACCAGTAATTGATGTTTGTGAAAATTAATTGTGTATTCACATATGATTGGTCAAAATATAGGAAATTGCAATAATCTCAGCAATTAACATACCTACGGCTACACACGACCGAACAAATTCATCAAATCCAACTGTTAGCAACCGAACAGAACAAGTATGGCCAGGGAAATTAAAAGTTACAGCGTCACGGTGGTTAGATGTCGTAAAAAATAAAAACATTCGGCGAAACACCACCGTGGCATTCAATGTATATCGTATGGATCTCCCGACTAGAGCTACAGCAGCAAATAACCGCAAGTATTAACCCAGCTCAGTTGTTAGTAACCGAACAGAAAATTGCAACGTTTGTGCTAAAGTTGTTCGGTGGTTACCCACCGAAAGATCTTCAAATACTTGGTATAACACCACCGTGGAGATTTAAGTAACATTATTTAATTTCGATCGAATTCTCTGTTCTGTTGCCAACAACCATTTGTATGGAAACTTTTCGGTTAGGCACAACTGTACAGAGAATTTGTGTACTGTTTAACCAATCAATTGCACGGCCTTTAGTAAACGAGCATTTATATATATTTCGGCAGATGGTAACTATTGCATATAATTGCAGACATGTAGTTGTAGAAATGTCTGCAACTATTGCATATAATTGCAGACATTTCTGCAATTATATGGTATAATTGCAGACATGTCTGCAATTATTGCATATAGTTGTAGAAATGTCTGCAATTATTGCATATAACTGCGAATATCTTGTCCTGCCGTTGTTTTTACATATGCACAATGCCACTCGTTAGAAAGATAATAAAATTTGTGATTTAATGGTGAAAACGGTTTGTTAACCCGTCATTTCTACGAGAAGTTATTGGGTTTTAAAGTGATAATTAATGGGGTGCAAATTTTAATTATGGATGTGAGAATAACATCTATATATGAAGATATCAACATTGTTGCAATGGAGAAGAGAGGTATTGTAGGGAAGAAAATTGTAATATTTGAAAATATGGATGTAATTTATATCTTTTTTATAAGGAGGATGTTTTGTGTATTAAGTTTGATTTCACGGATGTGTCCCTTATTTTCACTATAACATTTTCTATTATATAAATAATTACTTGGGTTCCAAGTAATATATACGTAAATATCAAACGTGTATTCTTGAATTATCGATTCAGTGATTAATAAAGATGTAGTCCTTAATGGCTATTTTTTCTTCTTTTTTCCTTCTTCTTCTTCCCTTCTTCTTCTTCCCTTCTTCTTATGTGTATTATATTTTGTTTTAATTCAATAATTTCAACATAGTATTATAGCTTAATTTTGTATTTTAACATGGTATCAGAGCGTGTTTTGATTCTACTAAAATAATTTTGTGATTCAATTTCAATTTGGGAACTACAATTCAATTCATCAATGGCAATTAGAATTCATCGACGCTCGTTCAAAGATTGCATCTAAACATCATCTCAGTTTGAAGCTTGAAGATTTGAAACCTGTCGGATGTATTGCTCAAACCATGCTTCCATTACTAGCGAAATAATCTAAGGTTGATGTATCAGTTTTTAGATTTTGGATTTCTTTTCTTAATCGACGTTAATCTTCTGGCAGCTACTATAATAAATCTCGATTAAAATTTCATTTCCAATCCCACGGGAATCCCCTTAGTCATGTTTTCTCTTTTTCCGGATTTGAATTCCGAATTTCTGGTTGGAATTATCTTCCAATCCCGATTGAAATTCCACTTTCAATCCCATAGGAATTTCCTTATTTCTGTTTTCCCTTCCTGAATTTCAACTTCAGATTTTTGATTCATTATTGTCGTCTTTTTATATAGTTGTCTACCAATCAGGTTTAAGCTGGTATTTGAAGATAGTCTTTCTAACGGCTCTTGAAACAATTTTTTCACAACATTGGATGGTTTTGGTGACAGTGCCAATTCAAATTCAATTTTTTATCGTATTTGATTTGACAAACTCCAGTTTCTACGCATCTTGAGTCGGAGGGGATGTTAAATAATATTGTAGGAGACTTTACAATTTATTATTTATCAATTATATTTTGTAGTTTTTCCGATTATAATATTTCGTATTATATGATTACTTGGATTCCAAGTAATCTAGATATAAATACCAATCGTGTATTCTTGAATTATCAATTTAGTGATTAATAAAGATGTAATCCTTAATAGCTATTCTTTCTAGGGCTGTTACGGTTGAACCATAAACCGCTCAACCATACCAACCGTTCATTCGATTACCATTTATAACGGTAATGATTGAAAAATTAGATAACCGCAATTAACTATACCAACCACATATAATTGTTTTGTATAATATTTAACATTAAAATATAAAAATTAGTAATTTAGGTTAAAGGAATAACTTATACATTAATAATATGTGTCTTCACGAACTAATAACATGTTCATGCATATTGGTCGTTTATAAACAAATAAATAAATTTGCAAAAAATAGTTAAAGCTATATGAATTTATCATCAATAATGCATATAATTGAAAATATATGTACAACATGCTTCAAAAAAAATATGACGGTTAACCATCATTGACGATTGCGATAACAGTTATAAGAATTTATAACCGTAAACAACGATTACGGTTATGGTTGGTGGTAATAACGACGGTTACTGCAACCGTAACACCCCTAATTTTTCTTACTTCCGTTCTTCTATATATATATATATATATTGTTACATGGAGGTTTGACTAAGTAACTGAAGGCACAGCATAAGCATCGTTCGGCATTCAAAGGACGTTCGACATAAGGGGTACCGTTCGGCATTCAAAGGACGTTCGGCATAAGGGGTATCGTTCGGCATTCAGAGGTCGCTCGGCATTCCAGCTTCGACCGGCATTCCAGCCTCATCCGGCATTCCTGCCTCGCTCGGCATTCCATCCTCGACCGGCATTCCTGCCTCGTTCGGCATTCATACCTCGTTCGGCATTCCAGCCTCGACCGGCATTCCTGCCTCGTTCGGCATTCATACCTCGACCGGCATTCCTGCCTCGACCGGCATTCATGCCTCGTTCGGCCTACACATTTCACTCAACACACTACCTCGTTTGGTTTGAAGCATGGCTCGGCATTTGATGAGAGAACTCATGGAAAGCAGGAGACAACTTGGAGAACAGATTCAAGATAACGCCAACCTTATGGCTCAGCTCACTCAACAACAGCATCAGAATGCTGGGGGTAGTCCAGCTCCTTACTCTTCATCTGATAGCTCGACCTCGTCCGATGAACCTCCCAGGCGTAGACGCCGCAAGACTGAAACTACGCAGGCATATGCTGCTGATCGAACAACTAGGGATCACTTACACCTCGGAGACCGCAACCGAGCAGGAACGGGAAACTTAGGATCTGGAGCACGTGTGGAAGCTGGATGCCCGGCTCACCAAGACGCCAATGATGTCGAACCTCAAGATGCATGTTTGGCAAATCGCCGGCAGAGGAGGCATCAACCTGATCAATCCCATAGGACAGACTCCAACCTTCCATCTTCCATACAAACCCCAGACCCGACAGCTATAGTCAGACAGTTGATGAAAGAGAATCAAGGCTTATCAAATGATGATTGGGGGGTATCCAGGAGTCATACTACGTTCACAGACACTGTTCTACAGGCTGAGTACCCCAGGAAGTTTAGCATGCCAACTATCCCGGCCTACGAGGGAAAGACCGATCCCCGGCAGCATGTGATGAGGTACAAATGGATGATGGATCCAGCTAGAGCGAATGATGCAACCAAGTGTAGATGCTTCCCAATAACTCTATTTGGAATCGCTACCATGTGGTTCACCCGACTTCCTTCGAGGAGTTGGCAATGAAATTTATAGAACAGTTCGGAATACATACTACTCGTCCAAAGGACGTGATGTCTCTATCAAGTGTAATCCAAGCTCCTGGAGAGTCGTTGAAGGAGTATTTACAGAGATTCCATGTTGCGGCTATAGAGGTTAGCAACCATAATGATCATGCAATTCTTATGGCTGTGATGTGAGGTGTGGATCCGGATTCAGAGTTTGGAGATTGGTTAGCAGGAAAACCTCCAACTACGCTAGAGCGTTTTTACTCAAAGGCTCATCAGTTCATAAGAAGAGAGGAAGCTAGGTGGATAAGGCGAGATAAGGCACCGGGGCCCGTTCAGGAGACCATGAAAAGCAACATCGCTGTGAAGCAATCCGGGGACAACTCGGGGAAAGTTCGGGTCAATGTCCAGAACAAGCCCGGATAATCTAAGGAATCTGAAGGAAGAAATCAGAGGAAGGTAAAAGAAGTGGGGAAATGGAAGCCGAGAATTCCAACCTACAACGAATACACCCCACTAAATGCATCTCTTGAGAATATTTACCTATCAACTTGTAATACCTTTCAATACAGAAAGCCGCGTCCAAAGGAATCAACCGAGGAGCAAAAGCGGACTGGGAAGTATTGCCGCTTCCATGAGACTTATGGGCACAATACTGAAGAGTGTAGGCACTTACATGACGCTATAGAGAAGTTGATTAGACATAAAAAGTTGCAGGAGTTTGTAAAGAATCCTCAAGATGGTGGACAGGGAACGTCCAATCCCGGTCACGCACCAGCTCCACGTCACCCTGAGGAGCCTTCTCGGACCGTGGACAGACTGGTCATAAACACGATAATAGGCGGACCTCACCCAGCAGATAAGAATTGGCAGGAAATGGAGCGATATGCTATTTCCTTGAGGCATGCAGATTTTGAGTGTTGTTCCAATATGGAGGATGGGACCCCCGCTAAATAGCAGCGCATGATGACAGATGATATAGTGTTCAGGAGCAGAGACGCTGACCAGGTGGAGGCTCCTACCGTTGACCCGATGGTCATATCTGCGACAATCGGGCCGGCCTTTGTGAAAAGAATTTTGATTGATTGTGGAAGTTCTGTCAATATCATCTTCAAGAAGGCTTATGATCAGATGAAGATGGAGACGAAGGATTTGAAGCCATCTAAAGCTCGTATACATGGCTTTAATGGCGCAGCGACTGATGCAGTGGGGTATGTTGAGTTTCCAGTTGAACTGGGACAAGGTGAGCGTAGGAGGGTGCGAATCCTACCTTTCGTAGTTTTGGATATATATTCTCCATACAATGTGTTTCTGGGCCGACCGGCCCTGGCTGAGTTTAGGGCAGCATTGGCCCCGTGGTGTTTGACTTTAAAATTTCTGACTGACAAAGGCGTAGGTGTTGTGCATGGCGACCAGGCGATCGGTCGTGCATGTTATGTGGCTAAGCTCCAAGAGGCCCATCGGAGAGAGAAAGGAAAGGTTGCGGACAACCCCGTCCACATTCAGAATACCGACAATTGACAAGTAATGCCCGAGCCCTGGCTCGGGCAAAATTCTCGGATCTATAGGGACGTAGATCCGAGAGATGATGATGAGGAACCCAAGGAAGAAAGAGCAGCACCGGCTGAACTGACAATTGACATTTCAGTCAGCCAAGACGATCCGTCGCGAGTATTGAAGATTGGATCACAACTCTACCCCTCGATGACCGAGGACCTTAGTGATTTCCTCCGTGCGAATCTCGATGTTTCCGCTTGGACGCATTCTGACATGTGCGGGATTTCACCCGCCATTACGAGTCATATGTTGAACATAGACCCGAAGTACGTCCCGGTTAAGCAAAAAAGGAGAGGAATGGAACCGGAGAGGTCCGCTGCTCTCAGAGAGGAGGTGGACAAACTCAAAGCCAATGGGTTTGTCCATGACGCCCTCTACCCTAAATGGCTGTCAAACCCCGTGCTAGTGAGAAAAGCGAATGGGAAGTGAAGAACTTGCGTAGATTACTCTGATTTAAACAAAGCATGTCCTAAGGACAGTTTCCCATTACCTAGAATTGATCAATTGGTCAACTCCACTCCAGGACACGAGTTATTATCGTTCATGGATGCGTACTCGGGATACAATCAGATCCCGATGCACATCCCGGACCAAGAACACACTAGTTTTGTCACAGACGTTGGGCTATATTGCTACGTAGTGATGCCGTTCGGGTTGAAAAACGCAGGAGCGACCTATTAGCGTTTGGTGAATCGGATGTTTAAAGACCAGATTGGTAGAACAATGGAAGTCTATGTGGATGACATGCTCGTGAAGTCACGACAGTCAAACGACCACATTCGAGACTTAGCAGAGATGTTTGGCATACTCAGATATTATGGGATGAAGATCAACCCTCTGAAGTGTTCCTTTGGCGTTGCGTCAGGGAAGTTTTTGGGATTCATTGTTAATGCCCGGGGAATCGAAGCTAACCCGGAAAAGATTCAAGCTATTCAAGACATACAAGTGCCCAGAACTATAAAACAGGTGCAAAGCTTGAATGAAAAGGTGGCTGCGCTGAGTTGATTCATATCCAGAGCCACAGACAAGTGTATTCCCTTCTTCGATATAATAAAGAAAGGAAAGAGGAATTTCGAATGGACATCCAACCGTGAGGAAGCGTTCCGAGCTCTGGTAAGGCATTTGGAAAGTCCTCCAGTGTTGTCGAAGCCAGTAGACCATGAAATGTTGTACGTATACTTGGCCGTATCCCCACATGCTATAAGTGCGGCTTTGGTCCGCGAGGAGGACCGAGTTCAAAAGCCGGTGTATTACGTTAGTAAACGTTTAACGGGGGTAGAAAGAAATTATCCTAAAATTGAGAAATTGGCCTATTGCTTGGTGATTGCATCACGTAAGCTGCGCCCATACTTTCAAGCACACTCAGTCAGTGTTTATACCGATCAGTCCTTGCGACAGGTACTCCAACGACCAGAAACTTCTGGGAGGATATTAAAATGGAATATCGAGTTGAGTCAGTTCGATATTACCTACCTGCCACGAAAAGCCATATAAGGGCAAGAATTAGCAGACTTCATCGCTGAGTTTACTGTATCAGACGAACCAGATAGTCACAGCGTCATCCCCCCCCCATTCGATGGAAATTGTACTCTGATGGGGCGTCAAACGACCGTTGCTCTAGGGCTGGTGTAGTTATTGTGACTCCAGAAAATCGGTCGATTTGTTATG
Organism: Allium fistulosum; assembly: GCA_030737815.1. Lineage (NCBI taxonomy): Eukaryota > Viridiplantae > Streptophyta > Magnoliopsida > Asparagales > Amaryllidaceae > Allium > Allium fistulosum. Next base: position 910,658,794 of record CM060903.1, read on the forward strand.
CTTTAAAGCTCAATTTCCTAGCTACGAATAATGAAGCAGAATATGAAGCATTGATTGCTGGTTTAAAGCTTGTTGGAGAACTCGGAGTAAAATCAGTTGAAATCTTTTGTGACTCACAGCTAGTGGTATACCAAGTGTGAGGAGATTACCAAGCAAGGGGACAAAAGCTTGCTCCGTACCTTACTCTGGTTCAGGAACTATTGGCGAACTTCGAACATTATGACATTTCTCATATCCCACGTGAACAGAACAAGGAAGCCGACTCGCTAGCCAAATTCGCAAGTACCGGCGATGCACAGCAAATGGGATTGGTTCCCGTCGAAACCTTACATGCTCCAAGCATAGATGTGATGGAGGTCGATTTTGTGTTGGAAACGGAAATCGAGAAGGAGTCATGGATAACCCCATTCAAACAATACCTGCTAAACGGGACTTTGCCCAAAAGAAGAAGCGAAAGACGACAAGTCATTCGCAAAGCCGCACGATATGTGATGCAGGGAGGAGTAATGTATCGGAGGGGGTTCTCGGTCCCCTTATTACGGTGCATTGCCCATGATGAGACAAAGCGGGTCTTGAAGGAAGTTCACGAAGGAGAATGTGGCGACCATACTGGGGGGCAGACATTAGCAAAAAAGATCCTCCGGTACGGATACTATTGGCTAACTGTGAATCGGGATGCCGCAGATTATGTAAGAAAATGTGACAAGTGTCAAAGATACGCAAAGATCCCGAGAGCCCCGCCAATGGAACTCACGCAAATGGTTAGTCCCTGGCCGTTTGCAATCTGGGGAATCGACATAGTCGGTTCTTTGCCTATATCCAAAGGTGGTGCAAAATACGCGATAGTTGCGGTTGACTACTTCACCAAATGGGCCGAGGCAGAGCCTTTAGCCACAATCACCTCCAAGAAGGTCATTAATTTCGTTGTACGAAATATTATATGCCGCTTTGGCCTCCCGCGAACCATCATTACAGACAACGGAACTCAATTTGAAAGTAGGGAATTCAAAGATTTCTGTTTAAAGTACGGCATTGAGAAAAAGTTCACCGCAGTTGCTCATCCGAAAGCTAATGGACAAGTTGAAGCCGTGAACAAAATAATCAAGTCCATATTGAAGAAGCGTTTGGAAAAGGCTGGAGGCAAGTGGGTAGATGAACTTCCAACGGCGCTATGGGCTTATAGGACTACCCACAAGTCCGCGACTGGCCACACACCATTCGCATTGGCATATGGCACAGAGGCTGTTATACCCGTGGAGCTTGAAGTTCCATCACATCGGGTGATGCATTATGATCCTAGGAAAATTCAGGATCTCTTGTTGGAATCACTGGACTTCGTTGATGAAAAACCTGAGGAAGCTGAGTTAAGGGCGGCAGCATATAGGCACCGAGTCAAACGATATTATAACGAAAAAGTCCGCCCAAGAATCTTTGACATGGAGGATCTCGTTTTGAAACGAGTTTTCCCGGTACCATCACGTCTGAATCCCAACTGGGAAGGTCCATATGTCGTAGAACGGAAGCTTGGAGAGGGAACTTTCAAGCTAGCGACCGTTGATGGCATGACACTCCCCCGAGCATGGAATAGTGAACATCTACGATGTTATTATATTTAGACTGTTTCTTTCGTGTTTTAGGTGCAATTATTTCCCGTATGTTTTTGTTCCATTGATTCTTAGTTCTTTAGCATGTAATCGGACGATTTAGTTTGTTTTCATTAATAAAGGCTTGAAGCCATCTTTGTTTCTATGCATTATAACACGATGACAAACAACTAGAGTCACATTACTCTATCTGACGTACGAACGCATATAAATGACCTAAATCTCCAAGTCCCCTGAGCGCGGACCGGAGTACTCTTAGTCCCCGGAGTGCGGACTAGAGTATAAACGACTTAAATCTCCAAGTCCCCTGAGCGCGGACCGGAGTACTCCGAGTCCCCGGAGTGCGGACTAGAGTATAAACGACTTAAATCTCCAAGTCCCCTGAATGCGGGCCGGAGTACTCTGAGTCCCCGGAGTGCGGACTAGAGTATAAACGACTTAAATCTCCAAGTCCCCTGAATGCGGGCTGGAGTACTCTGAGTCCCGAAGTGCGGACTAGAATATAAACGACTTAAATTTCCAAGTCCCCTGAATGCGGTCCGGAGTACTCTAAGTCCCCGGAGTGCGGACTAGAGTATGAACGACTTAAATCTCCAAGTCTCCTGAATGAGGACTGGAGTACTCTAAGTCCCCAGAATGCGGACTAGAGTATGAATGACTTAAATCTCCAAGTCCCCTGAATGCGGACTGGAGTACTCTAAGTCCCCATAATGCGGACTAGAGTATAAATGACTTAAAATCTCGAAGTCCCCAGAATGCGGACTGGAGTACTCTAAGTCCCTGGAATGCGGACTGGAGTACAAATGACTTGAACACATCAAGTCCCCAGGGTACAGACCAAAAAAATATATTCTAAGTACTTGAAGTGTCGAATAAAGGAGGTACAACCTCAAGGAATTTCCAAGCTATATGAAAAAGAATTGGGGGTTTATATAACTCACGATAGCTCAGGTTTCGACCACAGTTATACGGAAAGCTGAAAAACAAATGTCATTTGAGAGACAAAGAAACTAAACCTTGTTTATTAATCCAAAATGAGGCTCTACTACAACTCCTCCAAAATTCGGAGTCAAAAGTCTACCTACATTGATTACGAAAATAAATACATGAAAATAATTACATGATTTAAGCTAACTCTCGTTGAACGAGTGCAATGGCTACTTCTTCGATTTCTTTTGCTTCTTTTCCTCCTTTGTTTTCTCAGACGATTCTTCCCCCACGCGTTTTCGCTTGGACGTTTTGCTCGATGGGGAAGTAACCTCCGAGGAAGAACGGGGAACTTCTAGTGGCCTGGACCCACCGGGGAGGATGATCTTCAAAGGTTTATTCAGAGGATCATCCACATCCATGAATCGGGGCTCGACTTTGATTTCTTTTTTCTTCTTCTGCTCCTCCGCAATTTGTTCCTTCATGCTCAATTCAGAGGTATGCTCAGAGACGCTCGTGATCTCAACTTCATAATTCTCTTCAACGGGAGATGAAGTTTCAGACTTATCCTCGTCAAGCGCCCCAATCACTTGAGCATCAGGACCGGGGGTTACTCCCACGTGAGTAGCATCGCTCGCTTTCCCCATCTCCTCCTTGGCGTCATCGCTCCTTGGAGTCGGTTCAGGATCGGAGCGTCCTGCATAAAAACACAAAAGACGAACGTTAGAATACAATAACCTCTCGCCGAAAGCGACGGTTCTTCGAGCTTTAAGAAAAAGAGTTATATACCGGTTTCTTGCTGGCTTTCGACCGTCCGAGGAGTTTCACCCTCTAGAATGGGAGAAAGCATGTGAATGCCGAGGCCGAGGTCTTTCGGATCATAACCGACGTGTTGTTCGAACGGATCAAGTACTGGCCGATCAGTTGATTGAGTAGGAGGAGGAGCTGAAGGCCCGATTCCAGACGGACCGACCATGTCATTTTTCTCCTTTTATGGAGAAGAGCCTTTACCAAAGAGAACCATAGCTGTAGACAAGTCTGATGGCTCGTTCCCCCTTAGAAACTCTTTTACTAAAGCATCCTCGGCGACCTCCTCGGTGCCCGATTCCACCTTTCTAATCTTTATCAAAGTTTCTCATGCCTCGGCTAGAGATTCGAGGTAGCCCTCGCCCAGGAAAGTCAAGTCCCGATGCATGAGGACACGGGCGTTGTATTCAGCTATCAACGGGTCGAACAGGAACTTGATCTCCTCTCTACCGGCCTCTGTAGCCGCCTCAAGGCGAGAGTCAATCTCCGCGGATGCTATTCTTTTGCCCTCTTCACGGGCTTCATCCTTCAACATCCCGACTTTAGAGAGTCGCGTAGCAATAATCTCATCGCGGTATCATTGTGACTCTTCCTGGGCAGCCGTTTTTTCTTCTCTCTCTTTCGAGAGTAGTTCTTTCAACTCTTTGACCTGCTGGGCAAATGCATCCCTTTCTTTTTGGACAGCGTCCTTTTCCAAAGCCAGGGCCCCGCAGCGTTGGACCGCTTCGTCAATTTCTTTCTTGTAAGTTGTCTCCAGATGATTGACGGCTTCCGCAGTATCTTTGGCACTTTGTTAGGCAGCCTCGAGTTTGGACTTGTACGAAGAGAGCTCAGCATCCTGAGCTTTGATAATTTCTTTATCATGTATGGTTTCAAGCTTCAGGCGGTCTATTTCGTGTTGATGCTCAACAGAGACTTCCGAGACCTTTTCAGCCAGGTGGACAAACGCGTCATGTTGAACATAAACGTCGTTGTTGCAAGCGATGGCACTTTGTTTGACATGCCCCGGAATGCGATGGATCGCTGGGAGGAACTTCAGACCATCAAAGCAGATTTTGGGGAATTTAACTTTAAGCTCGGTCAGCTTCTCCGATATCGTCGGATCTGTTGCGGGAATAGGAGGAGACGACTTTGAAGTTCCATTTTCTTGCGATGTTCCCGAGACTGCTGTGTGCTAGATGAACCGGAGTGTTGATCACATGGAACATCAGATTGGGACCCCTTCTGCGTAGACTTCTCTTTACCTTGCTCTGATTGAGAAGGAATATCGCGGGAATATGAAGACTGGCTGTATGGTTTCCTTCGATAAGACGATTCTCGGGGGCGATAGTCTCGGTCTCCAGAGTCGTCTCTGTCTCGGCGCTTGCCGGTGCCCGAATCCCGGCTTGAATGATGAAAAATGGATGACCCGCGAAGACGATCGAGTCCGTGAGTGCGTCCCATGTCACCTGCATAGAATGAGAATAACGACAGATTAGAAGAGAACAGAGTGATGGCTAAAATTGAAGTGCAGGGTGAAGTGCATGTGTCCGTGTGTGTCCTAGTGTTCCCCCCGATGGACCGGTTTCTTTATCTTTACTAATAGGAGTTTTTTCTCCCTGGACATGAGCTTGAGCGCTTGCATCGCATCTGGCGGGCGAATGAAGTTTAAGCGCCTCTGAGTCGTCGAAACCATAATTGAGCAGATCATCAGGGATGGTGAGGTTTGACAGACCTTTCAGCGAACTCTCTAAGGGTTGGAGGGAAGGTTCTCTCTCCTCTGGAATAAGGGTAACTTTAGAAGTTCCACCCACTTTCGTCCTCCTCAACTTGTAGGTCAATTTCTTCTTTCCTTTGGATGGGGAAGATGACGTCTCAATATCGTGAACCTCGACTATCGGGCCCCGAGTGGGACTAACATTTTCACCCGGTACTTCAGGCGTCTTGCCTTCTCTAATTTCTCCCTCCTCTGGCGTGTCCGGGGCGTTACGTACAGAAGGCCCAGCCTGCTTTTTTCCTTTGCCCAAAGCAGGTCTGGATAGAGTGACACCTTGGAGGGCTTATTCGGCGACCTTCCGCCAGCAGCCCGAACTTCATAAGTGACTCATTTGAAATGAGAGATCCGATGTCCCGATCTTCTACGGGGAGGGCCCGGATAGTCTCAACAGCTTCAGAGTACCCAGAGCCTTCGGGACGTGGATTGATACTTGAAAAGGTGGATAAAGAGTCAGAAAAGATGCAAATTTCGCCAAATTCAAGTGTTGATCTAGAAAATGAACTTACTTCCTTCCACCCATCTCCTGGCAAAACCAGGGGGACAACGCACGTAGAACCACTCTTGCTTGTATTGGGCAAATTTGCTCCATGCCCCAGTCAGAATTTGGCATTTACTATGTGGCTCTAGAAATATAAAAGATGGGATGTCTGACCGTCTCTTGAAGCGATAGATATAACGAATATCGCCGGAAGTAGGAAGCCTGAAAAGGACACTCATGAAGAGGATGCAAGTCCCGTATATGAATGCGTGGCTATTTGGATGTAATTGTGAGGGAGCGATCTCGATATATTGTAGCACGTCGCGAAGAAAGGAATTGAATGGCGGCACGCTACCGACCCAGCACATAAACCTGTTGCAGGCTGTATATCCGACTGGGGGCAAGTGCGGACGATCATGCCCCGATGGAACTAACACGTCATCGAAGGGGATTCCATGGACAGAGCATATCCGACGGAGTGTACTTTCATTAATTTTTGAGGCCTGTGAATCGATTGGGTCGTCTAAGAAAATTGCTGCCTCCGGAGCGTCGGGAGCCAAGTCGACAGATGCTGTCGCAGGACTCGGTAAGTCTTGAGTAGGGGTAGTTGACAGGTTTGAGGTTCCTATGACTTCTTGTCGAGAGGATGGCCCGGGTCTATCCGAGATCGTAGCAGAGCTAGATTTCCTAGACATCTCTGATAAAGATCGAATCTGACAAAGCAACTGTTTGAACTATACTTGAAAAACAATTAACATTAGACTTAACAACATAAATATTCCCCCCGTGTGGTGTGTGAACTAGTGCGATCATTCAGATATAAGTGCCAAGCAGTGAAAAGACGCTGGATTTAGGAATTAAGTTTGAGTTTTGAATTGTCGTCTTCGAAGACCGTCATCGCTGACCGTTTACGAAAGCTTGACGTAAGACGGTTTATATTTTGAACTCGACGTCGTCGCTGCATTTGAAAAGTTATTAACTAATAGGCGAGTTCGTAAGTTCGGCAGTATGGAGGTAAAAGAAAAAGAAAAAAAAGAAAAAAAGTATCGCCTTATATAGAGAGAAGAGAAGTCGAAGGGACAACGACCGGTAGAACCGGTCAAAACACCTCCCTCGCTCGGCAACAATATCGTTCGGCATTTGTATGTCGACCGGCATTGGTAGGTCGTTCGGCATTTGTATGTCGTTCGGCATTAGTATGTTGTCCGGCATACGATGCATCGTTCGGTATTCAGAATAGGGACTCGAAGCAAAACACGAAGGACACGTGAATCAAAGCGCACCATGTCATCCACACGATGCACTTTGGGGGACAAGTGTTACATGGAGGTTTGACAAAGTAACTGGAGGCACAGCATAAGCATCGTTCGGCATTCAAAGGACGTTCGGCATAAGGGGTACCGTTCGGCATTCAAAGGACATTCGGCATAAGGGGTACCGTTCGGCATTCAAAGGACGTTCGGCATAAGGGATATCGTTCGGCATTCAGAGGTCGCTCGGCATTCCAGCTTCGACCGGCATTCCTGCCTCGTCCGGCATTCCTGCCTCGTTCGGCATTCCAGCCTCGACCGGCATTCCTGCCTCGTTCGACATTCATGCCTCGTTCGGCATTCCAGCCTCGACCGGCATTCCTGCCTCGTTCGACATTCATGCCTCGTTCGGCATTCCAGCCTCGACCGGCATTCCTACCTCGTTCGGCATTCAGACCTCGTTCGGCATTCCTGCCTCGACCGGCATTCCAGCCTCAACCGACATTCATGCCTCGTTCGGTATTCATGCCTCGTTCGGCCTACACATTTCACTCAGCACACTGCCTCGTTTGGTTTGAAGCATGGCTTGGCATTTGCCGTTCGGTACGCAGAAATCGCTCGCCACGGGCCGAAGTATCTCACTCCTAGGCCCAAGAGGGAAGTCCAACTCATCCCTGTCTATAAATAGAGAGGCAGGGGCATAGTGAAATGGACCTTTTTTCGAGAACACTGAGGAGACTCTACCGTTTTCAAGACTCACTCTTTTCAGTTCAAGTTTGTACTCAAGTCATTATTGTACGGATTGTATCTGTAATTAACTACCTGGAAAAGCAATAAAGATTACAATTCAAAGTGGACGTAGGCAGTTACGTCGAACCACTATAAATTTGGTGTTCTAGATTTCTGTAGTTAATTTAATCTACATCTCTCTGTTTTAATTTATCCTCTTCATTTATCTCTCTACACAATCTTTCTAAAGAGGGTTAGTGACTAATTTTGATGCTCACACACACACACACATATATATATATATATATATATATATTATTTCAATAGTTTCAACATGATGTCAAAGCTTAATTTTGTATTTTAACAAATTACACATAAGCCATTATAACTATTTTAATTTATAGTTCATTTATTTTACTGAATGTATCGTAAGCACAACAAATTTCTAATTTTAACGCTAAAAGTATAAATACTATATTTTCAAATATTACCGTATGTAATGCGCGGATTACACAATAATAATAATCTTAATCCATAAGCCATGAAAGCAAACTCTATCTGATCTAATCATATTACGAAACAGGCAATCAAACAGGCAATCAGTAACCTTGATTTACATGATGCTGGGAACAAGAGTACAGCATAATAGGCTGGAATGTACAACTGATTTGCCGTATGATTTATGGAAACTTTTATAAAACTAAGATCAATATCAATAAACTACCGAGTGTTTCTCTTTCTTTCTTTTAATATAGATTTTTGTAATTGGGCTAGTGTTATCACCAAATCATACATCACTGCGTATACACTGAATTACCATCTATAGTTTCTCAACTCAACTTCAGTCGATACATGACCTGTAAAATTATACATGTATACATGAATTTCACCCAAAAGCAACTTGTTTATTATAACCTTCCTGCAAAGTATTTTGTCTCCTTCAAAATTTACTTCGCTCCTGAGAAGGAGGAAAAAAAAAAGTATATGTGAGTGTCTAAATATTAAAATAAGAAGATATACTGAAAGTTTTTATGTTCCGATTTTGTTTCCAAAACGAAAGGAATATCAAAACAAAACAGTCCTGGTTCCCTTCTCTTTTAGAAAAGGTAATAAAAATTTAAAACTAAAACAGGTGACCTGTTTCCACCTTTCAACGTTGAATCATTTTTCTATCAAATGAATTTTCACCAAAAATATCCCAGCAGTCATCCCATTTCCTCTGCTCTCTTGCTTCCCAATACCCACCAATGTACCGAAACGTTCCATCTTCAATGTCTTTCTGAAACCATCTCGGTCTCCACCCATTTTCTTGTAATTTTCTAGACTGAAACAAAGTTGATCGTAAATTAGTAAACATCAGCGCCCATATGACATGGTGTTTCATGTTCTAGAAATGGCATTGTTAGAAACTCTATGATTCGCATGATAATTTTCTCAATGACTGAAAAATGACCTTTAGTTAAAACATAGAAATGACAAGTATCACTGAACCTTCATTAAATCTCAGTTCAGAGCCATGAGTATATCAGCATTATAATGCATTACAATGCAGATAAATTTTTGTGTTATAATACACGCAATAATGGGGGAAAAAGTACCAATCGTTGTCTTTGCTCCAATCTTAGCTTTTCTGCGTTTGCCCTCTCATACTCTCCATTTTCTAAAAGACGTTGATCTGGTCGCAGTCTTGAATCCGTAGGGGGGAGTTTATCCTACATCATGATTAAACATTAACATCAGACAAAGAAATTAATAAAGTGTATGGAAGAAGAAAAACAAAGGAGTGTAAATGGTTTCATTTACCATCAATTCTGGATTAAGTTCGTTAAGTGTAATGGCAAAAGAAGATAAGTTGTATCGTGTAGGATTGCCTGGAGGTTTACTCCTTTTCCATAACAAGGAGGGATTTTTTGTTTGACTAGTCTCTCTCACTCGAGATGATTCGCCTCCTATAACATAATACATGCTTTCATCCCAATTTCCCATTAAAGAGGCAGCTTTGTTTCCCTGCCTATCTTCGACAAAGCCTTGAACCTATGCGCATTGAGAGAACATAAAATAACTAAGCGTAAGTTTACATATATAACTTTAGGTGATCAGCCATATCACCGAGTAAGTTTTGATTATTATCAGTAATTTTTTCGAGTATCAGGTAGCAAAGTGCAGAATGAAGCCACATTATGATATTTTTAGTCTTACTTGGCGAGGGTTACGGTCAAGAATAGACTGCTCTTTAAACTTGAGTTTACACGAATACTGACGATTCCCTTCAATGCTCATGATTCCATGGTGGTCGCAATACAATTTTCCAAGGATGAGATTGTAAATACTTGTAGTGACCTGCAATTAGAGATGCAACTAAATCTAATGATACGTGTACATTTTGTTAGAATTTTGGAAACCAGCAGTTCAAATTATGTAACAATGCTCCCTATACTTATATTTAATAACTTTACAGAAATTGTAAATTTCATAATGGTTCCATTCTGCAAATCCAAAACTAATGTAGTTTAATTAGTCTTATTTATTGCGACATACCTTACTCCACGTAAATATTTCACCATCGTCAAATTCCAGGGTCAAGATACCGACAGGATCTAACTGAATAGAGCGACCCCAAAATTTTGATCTGAGATTGCTGTCACCCCAAAATTTCCATCCCCTGCCTTCACAATGACATGCAATAACCATAGGGGAGTGGCTAACCTAATAATGCAAATGGGCCATGGTGAAGATCCGATTACAATGCATCTGATATGAAGAATTTAATATCAAGTGTTAAAGGTAAAACACGTGTGCCAACCAATTTTTCCCCTTTAATACCATGATACTGGGTAGGGAGTATCTTATTAAAACTTGTACCCTATGTACAGCAACATTTTTGTTTTTTGTCTTTTGTTTTAACAAAAAAAAATGACAATTAAGAAAATTCATATACATGATAATTATAGGATAACTAAAGCATAAACTGCATGGATTTCTGGGTGCTGGTATGTCCATGTCTTTATCATGACACGCGAATAGTATTATGTTTATGTTCAAGCAACAAAGCTTAAAGTCTTAGAGATGCATGACCAAAGGTTGAACGACCCGTTCAATTACCGTGATTCAATATAGTGGAATACAAAAATAGTTGAGGACTGTAAAACCAAGATTTGCGTCATTGAAGAGATGATTGAAATTTTTGTTAATAACTTGATTAAAGCATTCAATAACAAATGCTGGTCATATATTAGGGGAAATTCGTACTAACCTTCTCCGAGAAAAATCGGATTCCTTTATCAGCGTAATCAGCTTCGTAAGTTTCTCCAAGTAAAGGATTAAATGGTTTGCGGTGTCGTCCATCTGAAGAAGCATATGCAGAGACTGCAAATGCTGCTACATTCAAAATTCTCATAAGACTGTTTCCCTGAACAATAGAAAATTATTGACTGGGTCAATGTATGAGAGATTGGAATAGCATATTTCATTGATTTACAGTTACATGTACGATTACTGTTTCTCTTAGCTTTCTTTACGGTCTATATGTTGGCTGAAAATTGTGTTCAAATATCAGGAAGATGGGACTTGCATTGATTTGTTTCTTAATTTTTTATCTAGCACTTTTACATTCTCTTCCAGAAATAAAATCTCTGATTAAGTTGTATTTATTTGTATGACGATATTGACTTATAAAACAAATTCAAGTTTATCCATATGTTGTTCTGTTTGTGAAAGCACTTTGTTTTCGAGCTTGTTTTTCTCATAAGTGTTCGTAGTGGGAGTAGAGTCTATGTGTAAGATTCACATACACACACAAAGGGATTATGTGTAAGGTTTCACTAAAGTACTTATCAATGTTTATAATTTATTTCCAGAAGTAACTCGAGGGTAAATCCTATTTCTCCCTATGCTATCAAGTAAAATTGTTAAATAGGAAATCAATCTAAAACGCCATTGTTTGGAAGGAGTTGTTACATTCAGCATCTGATTGTTTTACATATAAAATCTTGTTTTCAACAATACGAGCACTTCTACATCTACAGAAATAGACCAAATTTTCTACATTTCTCTTTTAATTAACAGAAGAAAATAACCTAAGTGTGGACATTATCACAATTTCGCAAACAGTAAATATTTTAATACAATTTGAGGCTTTGAGCTCTTGTAATGATGGGCATCGTTCATTACCAAGTATTTTGGAGGAAGGGAAAAATAAAAGTAACTATTTTAAATCTCACCGATTTTCCATATTCGTATGCCCGATCCAAGAGGTAAGAATATTCCATTTCCTCGAAACATTTCTGTAAAGAAGAAAGTGGTTCGTTGAAATAAACAGGCAAACACACCCGTGTAAGATCTTTTCCAATGCTGTCCTTTATTATTGACCATAGACTAACACCTTTCTCTTTCTCAAGAGGTTCAGGCAATGCATCCCTTCTACTGACATGTGGAAAGTTATTGTGAATATCATGTTTTTCTCTGATAAGTGTCATCTCGTCTTCACAGAAGTTGGTCATGTCTTTACAGTCTTTAATTAAAGGGGATGAGTTACCATCATAATTACTGAACCTTTCCTTTGTGTCATAGAAGGCAGTTATATCATCATCTGAAAACATATCCAGTTCTTGTTTTTCTACATCATCGGATTCTGTTGTGCTGTATTCTTTAGAAAAAAAAAAGGAAAAACACAAACGTGACAAACAATCATGTAGTTGAATGTGTAGTTAAATCATATGCAGAAAGTAACCCATTTAATAGCTACGCTGAAGGTGATACGATTGTTCAGGGAAACTCAGTGACACTAAATAGTTAATATGATAGTGACACTGAACAAAAAGGCCAACATATCCTAATGAAGATATGGACTTCAATGGCATTGAATCAATGAACCAAAATAGATAACATGATGGTGATTTTGTGTTAAAGATTGCCAACATAAAATAAATAGAATAGAGATTTCATTGGCATTGACAGGTTCATAAATAGGACTCATTTAAAATATAGGCATCCACAAAAAACTTATTTCAACGATAGAGCCCATCCAAAACTTATTACAAAATAGGCTTCTTCTTTTTTTTCTTTTCTTTTTTTTTTCTTTTTTTAAAGTTTATACATGTGAATTTTCAAAATGCGCAACAAACCTATTTTTGTAATAAGTTCCAGACAAGACTTATTTGTGAAATAAGTTTTGTGTTGAGGCTTAGTTTTGTAATTTACTCCATATAAAATGGAATATTATTTTTTTATCAGTTTAACTCACTTTTCAAACTGTATAACAAATTCAGACTCATTTCAAAACTTATTATAGATATATGATGTTGGTGCTGATCGAGCAAATTTTAATTTGCTCATTTTTGAGATCGCACCAAATTATTTTATTATTTTTGAAGCATTTGTTTGCATTGGTGCATTTTGAAAATTACTTCGATGTGATTTCAAAGTGAGCCGAGTAAAATTGCTGAATCAGCACCAACATAACAAAAATATGCATATATCTATAATATTTTTTGAAATATATCTAAATTTGTTATATGTTTTGAAAGGTGTGCTAAAATGATAAAAAGTCCTGTAAAAATCGAATATCAATATTATATGGACCCCACCATGATTATATAAACAAATATAGGTAGATAGTTATCAACAGATGTAGATTTGTAAATAATAGGATTAAAGTTAACAAATTTTACAAATTTCATTATACCGCTGAATTTTCCATGGCCAGAGCAAGAAAATTCATTTTTTATCAACTGGAGTTGGCCTTTGTGGATGGTTGCAATATCATCTTCCACATTTGCTATCTGCAAAATTCATATATAAAGACTAGAATTTTACCAACCAAGGTTGAAATTATGCATAAATGTATTGTGACAAAATAACCACCACACCGTTTTAGCAATTTACACATTGAATCGTCCTTTTAAGTTCGTTTACAAAATCATACCTGCTCATTTACTTGCTGCATTAATTTGATGGTATTATTTATTTATTTATCAGAGTTAAAGGTTAGAGTTCAAAACCTCAAATTTGTAAAACGAGAATTTCCAATCTTAAGATTATTATTATTATTATTATTATTTTAAAAAGGTTAATATGGAATACCTAGGGGTTTGAGCCCAGGATCTCTAGAAACAACTCAAGCTAGACACCTAGACAGTGGCAATTGGCATTTCTAATTTTTAAGATATCTATGATTTATAGAAAATGGAATAGTTATCCTGTAATGATTTTAAAACAAAACTTTCAATGGATATATAAGACAACATCAGTCCATATGAACAAGTATAATTTACAATATTCAAAATCATTTTTGATGGAAGATCTTATGACATAGTGCATATGTGGCACTAACATGCCAGCTCAACTATTAAATGAACCCTTTACAAGCTAGTAATGTTGCCTTTCAACCATCTTCATTCATATATGTTGCTATTCAATCCATCATAATACAGACATATTGGCAAGATGACACGGTTTAACTATTAATTTGTGGTGGTCTCTATGGTTTTTTGTTGGCACATATCCACATCAAATTATTGTACATAATAGTTCCAAAAGGCTGAATATATTTCCAGTCTTCAAGCATATAAATGACTCATAATATACATCATGTCTTGTAGTTAAATCAAATAATAGAAATTCCAAGCCTATAATAAGTTAAGAACTATTCATGCAATTAACATAACTGTAGTTTTACCTCTAAATGTCTTTGGAATGGTCCAAGCAAATTTAAGTGCTCTTCGTGTTTAAGTTTTAATTGTCTACGGATTTCTGAAATTTCTGACTGCATGATTTGCTCGCAATCCTTGATGAGGGCCTCCCCGATTCCTTCAATATGCATTCGATCCCTGAGCTTAGCAGTTGAGAAAGATATATCATTTTGCCTATAAGATAAAGATCTTAAGCTATACAAACTTCTTGCTGAAACTAATGCCTCAATCCATGATGTGCGATCTTCCTTTGAATAGCTTTTTAAATAAAGTGACTTAGTTGGTGCGAATATAAAGAATCTCCTGTCATCTGACCTGCTTTCACGAAATGCCAAGAACTGTAGAGGGAAAAAATAAATCAATATGGGACAACACTTGTGGGAAAATAAATAAATATGTAGATGCTGAATATTGGTTTAAAATTGTAGTTCAGTAATTCACGTAATATGAATGTATGAGTTAGAAGGTACATCCGTTCATCTGACCAATGCTAACATTTCATATTAAAAAAAAACACAAGGATATTTTAGCAGGGGTCATTAAGTTCAAACTTGCAATATAAAACATGTCTTTGAGTGTCAGGAATCATCGATGCTTCCTGCATATTTCCATTGGAAGGGTCAAATATTGATGTGGTTAGGCTAAGTTTTGGTTATCTGTATATTTTTTTCCCTTCCTTTCCATGAGTAGAAACTAATGTGCACAGGAATTTGAAAGAGTAGACTTAACCAAAAGTAAAGTAACACTGTTCTTTCAACACTTGTGCTTTTAACACATAATTAACCATTGAAGTTTGATGAAACACTTAAAAGTACATGATAATAATCAGCCAGGGTAGGCCCAAGATATATTTGAGACAAAATGTTGAATTTACTCCCTGGTATACATGATTTTAAACTGTAGGTTCTACGATAAATAAGATTATTGTAGAATTTACTTATATTAACTTGTTGGTTTACCTTTCAACAAAATCGACAAGTAAAAAATTCTTTTTATAAAAAAGGTAAAAGGCCTCTAAAGGTCTCAAAGTCAAGACCTCAGGGTTCACAATGCAAAAATCTTATCATTTTGTTACTGATCTTTGACATAAGTAAAATCAATATATAATAAAAGCTATTATCGTTTTCGTGTGAACAATAAATAGAACAACGTGAAAAAGCAAGGAGATGCTAAGTCTTTAATAACTATAATTGTAATACCTTCAGTATCATTTCTTTATTTGAATGCAAACCTCTCAAAATGTCCCATGCAATGGATATATTAGATCACAAATTCAAATCTCGGTATTGACAAAAATGTATCTTTATTTTATATCAAGAGAACGTGACGCATATATAATGTCATGCATTTGAATCCCAACTCAAAGAAAGTGACACACACATGTGTGTGTGCATGCGCGCGTGTGTATGAGTATACGAATGAATGTATGTATGTGTGTGTGTGATCTTGATACTATTAGATGCATTTATTAAAGTATTTACCATTTATGGTTTTCTTTTAGATTTATACATTTATACTCTACTTATCTAACTCTTTATATTCATGAACAATGAACTGTTGTGCAGAAATTGCACAAATGCGGAAAGACAATAAACAGGATCTAGATTTTCCAATTTGAACATCATTTAATCTAGCAGCAATTATTCTATACTCCAAATAAATAGTAAATAACTATAAAGAAGAAAAAAGACGCACAAAATTTATACTGGTTCCACTATCATCTAGATAGTGTACGTCCAGTCCAAAGGAGAGAGATTTTATTCCACACGAAAGAATTACAAGAGATTACAAGATAAGAGTTTACATACTAAAACCCCAATTAGGGATAATAAAAAGAGGCGCTCTATCTGGAGATCACTGGCTGAATACCAGGATGGGTTTACAATGAAGTCTATCCTCAATATATAGCCAATATAAATTCATGTGAGTCATCAATTAAATTACCAAAATATGGTAAGAAGATAATGGAGGCAAATTACAACGGTAACAAATCACGCAAACATAGCAAGTAATTCACTCGTTCCAAAGATGGAAGAAAATAATCCCAAAGCAATGCGATTACGAAGAAAGAAATAATATGCATATCTTTTGCATATATATTATTCCATAACGTGCGCATGCATAAATTTCCTTGCCATCTCATTCAAATGCAATCCAATTATTAATGCATTTCCATAATGAACAAACGTGATTGCTTTTCCTTTTGCATATTTGTTTCCTTCTATTTGTGATTTTGTATCACCAAAATTTAACACTCCACCTTGATGCAAAATCACATATTTCCAACACTCCACCTCGAGTCAAATTCTCTTTTCAACATAAAACTCTTAAAATCAAACTCCACCTTCAACCAAAATCTCTTAACGAGATGGATACCAAAAATGAATACTTACCCAATGGGTTCCGGCAAGGCCACCCCCCATCACACCTTGCTAACGAGCTCAGACTATGTCCCCGCCCGCCAACAAAATGTTGCAAATATCCAAAATCAAAAGAAGGTAGATATCAAAATAATCTCAAAGCCACCAAGGCCAAAAAAAAATTCTCTCAATCATCAATCAAATACAGAGCTAGAAAACAAAAAGCCAACAGACATAACAAGGCTGATCCAAATCTCTGTATACAAGACAAATCTCTCTCCTTCCACATACCTTATCTGCCAAACAACAAATTTCCCATGGAAATCAACATAAGACTCTCACATCAACATCGAGCCATAAAGCAGATACAAGTTCTCAAATCCAGATGTCTCTTCAACACAGTAAACTCCTTATCATCAAATTTCCAAGACTGGAACACTCTTCTTTCTCAACATAATCTCCTCCACTCCATATTGTACAAAATCTCCTTTTTCCATCCAAATGAGTAATAGCATAATCACCATCAGATCTACCGCTCTTTCTAGAAGCCATTGATGCACAAATCTGAACAAATCGCCTAGCTTTGATACCAATCTGTTGTGCAGAAATTGCACAAATGCGGAAAGACAATAAACAGAATCTAGATTTGCCAATTTGAACATCATTTAATCTAGCAGCAATTATTCTATACTCCAAATAAATAGTAAATAACTATAAAGAAGAAAAGAGACGCACAAAATTTATACTGGTTTCACTATCATCTAGATAGTGTACGTCCAGTCCAAAGGAGAGAGATTTTATTCCACATGAGAGAATTACAAGAGATTACAAGATAAGAGATTACAAGGTAAGAGTTTACATACCAAAGTCCCAATTAGGAATAACAAAAAGAGACACTCTATCTGGAGATCACTGGCTGAATACCGGGATGGGTTTACAATGAAGTCCACCCTCAATATATAGCCAATATAAATTCATGTGAGTCATCAATCAAATTACCAAAATATGGTAAGAAGATAATGGAGGCAAATTACAACGGTAACAAATCACGCAAACATAGCAAGTAATTCACTCGTTCCAAAGATGGAAGAAAATAATCCCAAAGCAATGCGATTACAAAGAAAGAAATAATATGCATATCTTTTGCATATATATTATTCCATAAAGTGTGCATGCATAAATTTCATTGCCATCTCATTCAAATGCAATCCAATTATTAATGCATTTCCATAATGAACAAACGTGATTACTTTTCCTTTTGCATATTTGTTTCCTTCTATTTGTGATTTTGTATCACCAAAATTTAACATGAACATCTTATTAAAAGCTATTTATTATTAATTGATCTTCTCATATCATTAATTTTTTTAAAAGAATTGTAATATAATGCATGCTTTATTGTATTTTTAAAAATAGGACATTTAAACCCATTATGATGTATACATTCATGGTGTATCATCATGATACTATTTTAGTCTAATATATCATAAAAAAATGAATTTGGAAATCTTAAACTTATTTATAAAAATGAATATATTCATATACATTTTAAGATTAAAATTTTGTAAAAAATCGAATATATCATAAAAACTGAATTTTGAAATCTTAATCTTAAACTTATTTATTAAAAATGAATAATATATATATATATATCATTGTAAATTTTATTCTATTTGTACATTTTATTTTAATATTAAAATTAAATAACTTTGAAGTTACGTCGAGCTATATTTATTATATCCTTATTGTACAATAAAATAATAAATATAAACTAATGCAAAAATCGTCTTTGATTGTTCTAGCTCAACATATGCACAATTACGGTATTTCGATATTTATTTTGGATTTGACATCTAAATTATTTGAGTCGATCATATCCAATATTAATTTCTTTTAAGAATAGTTACAGTTTTAATATTGAATTCTGTAAAAAAAACATTCCAACAATACATCAGATTGATTTCGTGAAAATATTATATATCTTAATCATTTTTTATATTTCAAAATTAGTTAACCATGTACAAATAAAATTAATAAATTTATATAAGAAAACATAATATTTTATTTTGCATTTTTTAGCTTTGATTTGAAAAACAATATTCCCAACATCAGTTTCAATTTTTAACTATACACAATATTTATATAACCATCTTTTGCAAATTTAAAAACAATAAATACTATAAGCAAAATTAGATGAAGGTTATTTGAATTTGTAAAAGAAATATTTCCAACACAAATGCCATTTGTGCCAAAACTTGAAGCGATGTCATAGTGTGAGCAAATGACTTTTGAGCATCTGACTTTGATGTGTTAGAACCACTATTCTATGGTTTCGATGACAACAACTATACACATATATATAGTCTGTCTACTTGCAGGAAAAGACTTTCAGAGATTAGATTGAAGATAGCTCGACAAAGGAGAAGAATCATCAAAGCTAATATAGTACTATTATTGTCCTAGATATGATTGTAAAATCTCCTTTTAGTAGTAATGTTTAAACTTAAGCATTTGCACGTAACATAAATCTAAAAAGATCAAAACTGCAAATGTCAGACGTCTGACATTACATATCAGACGTTTGATAATAGTTTCCGTTTTTAAATTAAAACCAAACTCAGACGTCTGTCTTCTTTTACCAGACGTCTGATTCTATGTTCTGTTTAAAAATTATATAACAGCTCAGACGTCTGAATATATGCCCAGACGTCTGTGCTGGTAACAGGCTTCAATTTTGAATGGACATCTTCTTCAAATAAAGGGATATCTTCACAACTCTTCAATGCATCCCTTCTCTATCAACAGCTGCAACCATTAGAATGAATAAGCAAACTCAAAAGATACTACTTTTCATCATAACTCTTCATTCTCTATAAATATGCAAAGATTTTAAGATTGAACCTTACCTGAATTTTCTGAATCTCTTATTTATATTCTTTGCATACTCTGATTTCAAAAGCAAACAATATTCAGCCTTTTTACTTCCTAAAATCAAAGCATCACATACATATAATACTTAAAGGAGATTATAGGAAGATTTGTACTAAGCAGTCAAAATCCGTGTTTTCTAGAACACATACTTGTCTTAGAAAGAACTATTGTATCTAGCCTATTCCTTCGGGCAAAGCGAAGATTGTTCTATACTATTATTTACTTTATTCTGTTGTTCATAAGTTAGTATTTTAGTACACTTGCATATTAGATATACATATACGATCCATACTCTCTTTCATTATGTTATAACATTTGTCTTTCACGTGTAGAACATGTGTGTGTACGATTTATTTCGTTTTTCGAACGTGGAGCACATGTCATTTGTTATAACTATTTTGCCTTGCATATGCAGAACTTGTGTCGTTTGCACTCGTTGAAGAAAAGCAGGAGTAAAGGGCTGGGTTTCATTTTAGTACAAGATAAAAATAAGGAAGAGTTACACTACGGGAAGAAGAATACGAACCCCAACATCACTAGCACTAGCAAAGATGCACCTATTAACCAACTCATCCAAATCCAAATTAGCATTGATGAACAAATTGGTGGACCCATTTAAAAGTTAGGCCATGAGCAATCACCCAGCCTTCCCATGGCCAAGACAGACCTTTAAATTGGTCGTGTAACATAAATTTATATAACAACAGCAACAACAAAGCCGTTATTTTCAAACAAGTTGAGGTCGGCTAGAGATGAAATCCAAAACTAAATGTCATTATTCCCAAACAAGTTGGGGTCGTGTAACATATATTTGATCAAAAGAAATTAATCAAGAAAAGGTACTTGTTCTTGCATATCATAAATGCTTGCTAACTTGATAATTGTCATATATAAGGCATGAAAGTTTCTTATCCCATAGTAAATTTTAATGAGCCTGTTAGTAATAATACTGTATGATTTTAATGAGCCTATCAAATAATACTTTTTACTGTGATTTTAATGAGCCTTTTAGTAATAATGTACCTTAGAGGTTAAAATTTTGTTGAAGACCAACGATTCTTAGTAAGAATCGTGTTTCTACATTTGAAATCTCAAACTCACAAATGGCAGAAATATGGTCACTAATAATCATCTCCAGTTACCTAAACATTACAAGCAAATCTTTTCAACATCTTACCAACATAAACACTTTTATTTTTTGTTGCCGAGCTTAAACCAAACCCAAAATTTAACTAAAAAATAACCTAAAGGAACAAAAGTTATGCAAATATAGCAATTTATTAATGGCATTTTGCGAATATTAACCAAACATTAAAAACAAAATATTTTATTTTCTTAACATCATAGCAGATTTCCCAGGGTAGAGATCCTCCTATTTCACACTCCATCACCAACAACCTTCTTTAGAGCGACCCAATGCATGAGCATCAATGTATCATTTCAATGTATTACTCCCATGTAGTACTTATGATATTTGCTGCTACCCAACCGGTAGCAGAAAATATGAACTTTTCCTGATGTTCGTAATTTAGTCTGTGTTAATACTTCTTCCCCCATTCACATTTTACTTCAAAATTTCACCCATTCAAATTTTCACCTTAAATCGGTTTCCTACAAAATTCAAAAAAAAAAATGTTCGAAATGAGATTCAAAATGGAAATAAAACCAAATAGACCCTCAAGAGAGAGTTGAAATTTTCTTGGAAAATGGAGGATGAGATTTCCACCTAGATCAGAGAGCCACATATTATCATAAAATATGAAGGATGATATCTTAGTATTAATATAGAATTGCTTTTGTAAACTACCCGATGTGGGACTAATTTCGACACGTCCCCGCACGTGTGTGGTATCATGAGCCAATTACATGGACATTCACACTGGAAGACGTGGAACAAGTGTGGCGGTTAAACGCACACAAATTAAACTGTTATAATACCATGTGGGTATTAATACCTAAACCTACATGATATTGTGGTAGCATGTGGGTATTATCACTCCATATTCTACTCATGGTGGAACGCTAAGATCTTCAACTAGTCCAACACCAACTCTTTAATATGTCTCTTGGTGGAAGTATGCCTGATCCCATTGTTAACGAGTGGGACCAAATAACTTGATTGGGTAACTTTCAAGATACTTATTGCAGTGTGAAGATCCAAACAAAACTAACATCCATCGCTAAGAACTGGACTGATGGGTATTTTTCCCAATGCTGTAAATATTGCTAGGCGGACGCTATACAGCAAGCATGAACTAGGGATTAATTATTTGGACGGGGATTAATCGAAGCTAGATGCTTTTAACAAACTTGCGTATTTTGATAAAATTTTAGTATTTTTTTAGCACTAATCAATCTAAAATGAAAATATAGGGGTTTGGACGGGTTTGAAAGTAACCAACCACGCAAAACCTCCAGAAACTAGCATGCAAATGCTTAAACGAGACATCAAGCTTCAATTGTTGCCTAAAACTGTTTATATGCTTATTTAGACGCTTAGATGATGCGGTATGCCTCATCTATGTCGGAATAGACGGATGGCTACACGGCATGCCTTGCCTAACGCCTAGGCGAGGTCAAGATGGGGTCCTAGAAGAATTTTTACAACAGACATTTTTCCTATCTTCCCCTCATGATGAGTGATAAACAAATTAGTGTGATCTAGTACAATAAACAATATTACTCATTAACAAATTACGATGATGAGTTCATAATTTAGCTCATAATCAGCATATAGTTCCTTTTAATGTCAGTGAAGAGGAAGCATCAATTAACAGAACACTTAAATAAGCAGAAACTTGAAATAAAAGCTAGCAGACACCAGATGGAATCTCTACTGTGCAATATAAAAAAGAAACGTGGCTTGAAAAATAAATTATGGGACCAGAATCATAAGCAAAAGAGAAAAGAAAAAAAAATCAACTGAACTTTTACCTAAAATCAGCACTCAGCAGCAGCTGTTCCTCACAAAGCCAAATGCAAGAAAGAACAGGGAGTAGTTATTATGATCAGACTCTTTTAGTCATAAGACATAAAAATTGTACAGAACCACTCAGAGGACACAAATATCTAAACAATTATCTTCATCGACTATAAACAAAACCTAGAAACCTTCGCAACTACTCATACTTTATTGCAGTGAAAGGGAAGTTAATGTAGTAAGAAAATGACTAAAATATTATCAAGTTGGCTGTATTTAAAAGTTTATATATATTGTCCACGCAAAATAGCATGACTTGTATGCAAAGAAAGTTAAAATCTGTCAATTAAACAACGAATTATAAGATGATCAGACTAGTCAAATAAAAATTACCATAAGACGGCCACTCTAGAGTATAGTGATTACTAAGGATAACCTTTGTGTATAAGAATTGTCTACGAATTGATGAACAACATTCATATTACGGTCTGGATGATCCCTTCATCCAAATTCTTTCTAGAGGAATAAGAATTAAACATTGTACAGTAGTCAAATTTGTAAATTCATAGTAGGGAAATAATTCGAAATAGCAAAGTGATTATTTCTCCCTCTTTAGTCACATCAACAACATTAATAGGAAAAGCTGCAGACGTGCAGGCATTCATTACTCTCTAAACATAACATAAGGGCCACAAATTAATTGATAAACCAATTGGATATCGGTCTCTCCAGTGAAGACGTGACAACAATAAGGTCTACAGACCAAACAGCTAAGATACCACTTAATTGTAATAGTAATAAGGTACAAGAGAAGAATGTGAGAAACAATTTGTACAGAATTTTTTTGTACATAAGTCCGTTCAATACACAATTTACATAGTAGCTAGATTGATAGATATCCAAATGTAAATATATGTTAGAATTTCAGCTTTATATTGTAAGAAGTAAAGATTATATGCATTTAACAGAAATGCAGTACCTATAATAGAAAAGCTAGTGCTTAGACCCCATTTGCCCAAAAACATAAGATTTTAAAGTCTATTTTTCCTCCAAATATAAATCAGTTTAGAGGTGAGTGGTTGATATTATTTCAGAAATATCATAAACAAAATAACATGAGTGACTTTCATTTGAATTTCTGTTTGGTATTAGATTTTTAATATTAACACGTTTCTAAAAAAACTTGCAAGTAATTTAATCCAAATTTCAGGGTGACCAAAAATTGAATCAGATAACATGAAATCCATCTTCCCAGCCTCATATATTACATATCTGCTGATATAGGATATCTATAAAATATCTAAATATTTGTATTATCACTAGATAAAATATGAAAAAAAATTCATTTTTCATTGTAAATTAAAGCTTTTGTATCCAGTTTATTGCTATGTTCGTAAACTTGTATTTTTTTATTATTCAATAACTATGTAATTTCTTGTCAAATATAACCCACTACGACATGTTTAGGTGTACACTGATAACTGCTAGAAGATTTGATGCAGAATTTTAATCTGACAATATAATCTAGCTTATGTATGTACTTAATTGCCATATACTTAGATTATCGTAATATGATGTACACCTCAATTTGACCAATCTGTTTCTATACTAATAACTACTTGCATAATCATCATATAGGATCTAAGATGCCTAATAAGTATTATATGCATTTGCTATTTCATTCTCCATATAAAATAAGCCACCTTAATGATACTGCAAGCTATTCACTTATACATACGATTCCGGCTAAATTCTGGTCACAAACCACACATTCAAATATTTTAGAAGATATCACTTGCCGCAACGATTTATACGGTAAAGATGTCACACTGAGCCTGACCAAGGCCTTTTCTATTAAAAAAAACCTCTAATTTCTAAATATTTCCAAGCATTGCTCCCATCATCAAAATTCAAGCACCAAAAAATCTCCAAAGTTAGCAAAAAATCCACATCTTTTCTCCATCCAGCCAAACAAGCCCAACAATAGTACAGAACTTTACAATAAACCCCCAAACACAACAAGATTTACAGTAAAAGAAACGTACCTTTACATTTATAGCCCCCACTTCCTTTTTTTCCGCATTAAGAAACCGTACGGAATCCTCCCCGATCAAGCGAACGCCGTTACCTTCCGTCAAAATGACGTTACATTTCCGTACAATCTTATAGTAGAAGATGACGCCATTATGGAGAGTGAACCATCGCTTTCGCCACCTCCTCGTGTAGTTGGTCCACTTGTATAGGATCCCGCAAATCACGGGTTCAAATCCGAGTGGAGTTGGGTTTGGTGGAGATCCAACCCGATCGGGGGATGTGGTATCGGAAAGATGGTCGGCGGCGATGCAGCAGGCTGGCTTTATTAGAGGTAGCATCGCATTTGGATTTTGAGATGGTGAGAGTGGAATTGAGAGGGAGAATGGTTAGTTTATATAGGATATTAAAAGGAGATAGTAGGGATTTCATATAGCTAAGTTAAAAAATTGAGATGTGAAAATGATGTTCAAGGTTACTGGAAATAGCTTAAATATAACATTCATGTTACCAAAAAAGCACTTGCATTTGCATTTGCCACGGAAGCAAGTAAAGGTGTGAGTGGAACATTAAAAGGAACTTGACAAAAGAAGATGAAGCAAAAACGTGCACGGACATAGTGCTTTCATTCATGTTAGTTGAGAAAATCGCATGTATAATATTTTTCAAACCCTAACTCAAAAGAACTTCAAAATAGTAGATCTAAGAATCCTAACATAAGTTTTCTTCATTTTGAATATTTGATACTCTTAAAATTAGACCATGTTCTATTTGAAAATTGTAATATCAATTTTTCGATTTTGTAGCAACTGCATTCTTTGAGTTCCTGAAATGATTTATTTTAGTATTTAGAATTGAATTTCTACATTTTAAAAAATAAATAAAAATTGATAAAATCTTCCCTCTCTTTTCTCCTTTGTTATAATGATTATGATTTTCCATCACCTCATTCTTTTTAAAATATTTTTAAATACATTGAAAAAACAAAACACAACTTAAAGCTTAAATCAAACAAGTCACTGCGCGGCGTTTGAATTGAAAATGAGTTTTGTATTTTTCGTTTTGAACATATATTCTGAAATGCACGAGAGATGAGAAGATGGTAAAAACAATGAACTTGAAAAACGATTTTAACATATAAATTTGAAAATAATTTTTTTTTTCCCATCTTTTGGTAAATATCAAAAATTATCTTTACGTTCCCTTCTCTTCTTTGTTCGAGTGAATCCATTCGATGTATATATTGAAAATAAAAAACTCATTTTCAAGTCTAAACTTTTTAAGTTTTGCTTACATGAAATGAAATGAAATGTTGTTTCTTGAAAGTGTAAATAATGATAATTGTTTTGTCATAAACTAAGTTAGCATCAGTAGTAATTAAGGCTTTTACCTTCAACCATCCATGACATTCTCAGAGTATGTTACATGGTAAATTGGTAACAGTTAAAAGATTTTAACAACTACAGTAACCATACCAATTATACTTGACTTTTTGTATGATATTTCACAAAAAAAGTTAGGTAGTTTAGTAGCTTAGGTTGGAGGAATAAATGCGTACCGACCATACTTAGGGGTGACGTTTAGATCTATGGAGTTTGATCCAGACTCAATCGGGCTTGTCTCGCTCTATTTAGATTGGGTTGGTCATGTTTAAAATTTACAATTTAGAATGCAGACCCGACTCGAATTCGGATTTGGTTACCTAATAACTGCCAGACTGCATAGATTTTCATGGTCCTTAGTCCGATTTATCGGGTCGGACCAGTTTGATTGGCATCTATGGTATTTTTTGTCGAGTTCAGGTTCAGGTCGTTTTGAGTAATATGTGAATACACAATGTATTTTAAAAATAAACAAATTAGTGACGAAAAAATAACGGAATCGTAATTATTTATCAACAGTAATGTTATAAACTAAGTCGTGGATGCGGTTTTCCATCAACAAAGATTTTAAGGATGAAAAAGAAGATATCAACAATGTGAAAATAGTAGCGGTTATGGAAGTGATAACGAAAGCCTTCTCTTATAGCCTCATGAATAGATGAAATTTCATTGGTAAGACTTAAGCGTACAAGACCTGCATCACTTCAGGTTCTAAAAAAATAAAAATGCAGTAAGGAAAAGAAATCCAACGTTTCCGATTCAACTGACGATTATCGAATTGGAATCAGGAGCAACAGTTAACTCGTAACGTATTTTCCTTTTCACACTTGCTTTAATAAAACCGCTAATTTTCCTTCTCATAGTGAAAATATAACAAGGTATTCATTGGTAAAAATCCAAAATCCGTTCTCATCCGTATTCGAAAAGCGGATAAATATTCGATATCCGAAAAATGGATGCGGATGCAAATATGAAAACATCCGCATTCGAAAATTATCCGTCTGGTTTATGTCAATATTATAGTTCAAATTATGTGTATTTTAATGCAGTAAATGATATTTGTTTATTATTTTACTAAATTAGTAGTTTATATTATATGCATTTAATACTTATTTATTTTTATTTTATTTTTGAAATGCTACTTAGATACAACATGTCACTGGGACAACAAACCACATATCATGTGTCAATAAATATTCGAATCCCGGTACGCGAGTTTCGAACTTGTGGCCTCTTGCACGAAAGTCGAATCACTTAACCACTGGGACAATGGTGCTTGTCGCATTTAATGCTTATTAACTGCCTGAAACTATTTATTGCATCATATTTGTTACTTTTTAACATTTTTATAATCAATGAGATCGAAAAATATTTATGTTAAAACAAAATTTTCTTTTTGCAGTTATTGATATATCGGTCGTTATCGGATAGGATAATTATTCGATATTCGTCCGTATCCGCGGATGTGGATATCCGATATCTGAAAATGATTTCGGATGTGAGTGCGGATATGACACTATCCGTATCCGAAAGCATCCGTTGACAGTTTTAATTCATTCGATTTAGATAGGAAAATTCTATAAGAGAGAATATCGATTCTTCAAGTATTTTAAAGCACACTCAAAAATTAAACTTAAAATAAGAGATGGATGTATACAGATGAGGTATATATTTCTTTGTAATGTATGGGTGCATGCACACACAATACAAAAGGATACACAGGTGTGTCTATGCGCACACGCGTAAATTGGTAAACTTGTGTGTTTGATGTTTTACGACGATCAATAAAATTACTAATGAGGTCACTAAAAGGACTATTTTTCATTAATGACGGTGTTTTTTTTGTAATTTAATAAAGGTTAGTGGAGAACGGAAGAGAATGAGATCTCCGAATAAAACTAAATCTAATTATTTTTATTTCTCCACATCAAAAAGAGATTCAACTGACCTCTATCGGATTTTCTTTTTATTTTTGATATGCCGTGGTCAAATTTTACATATTCAGTAATCGACTGATCCATGTTCTTTTTATATTTTGTAATATTTAGTGGTAATTAGTCTAATATATTTAAAATGTATTGTCGGAGCTCTTTCCACAATTTCAAGTTAAGTGAAGTTACCTCAAAACCAAGTCCCTTAGAGAACTGTCACTGCTAACATTACATACACAATAATGTTGGGGATAAACGAACAATTTAAGAAGGTTTCTGAACGCATACTTTCGAATGCAAATGGTGCCACTTTCGAATGCAAATGGTGCCACATCCGCATCCGCGTTCAAAATTATTTTCGGCTATTCACATTCGTCTATTTGGACAGATATCGAATAATTGTCTTATCCGCTAATAATTGGTAAATCAACAATAATAAATAAAAAAATCTGTTTTAACGTAATTTTTTTTTCCCAATCTTATTGATTATAAATGTAAGAGAAATAAACAAACATGATAATAGTAAATAGTTTTGAACAGTTAACATGCATTAAATGCATGTAATATAAATTGTTAAGTTAATAAAAATATTAAATACACGTCTTTTATTATACTAAAATATGTATATGGGGAATTAATTTAAAAGAAAAATTTTTGTATATTTTTAGCCTCAAGGATACGACCTCGATATTTTAACCAAAAGGACAAACATTCTCCTAAAAATTATTCATAAGGACAAACATTCTTTCAAAATTATTCATAAGAACAAACATTTTTCCAAAACTACTACCGAACTAAAATAAAAACCGATACCTAAAAACTGCTACCGATAACTACAAGTTGATACCTAAAAACTAAAAAACTGATACCTAAATAAAGTTGTCTTTCAGGCTAGAGGCTAAAATGCTGAGAAATTTTGTTCTTGACAATAATTTTTTTTAATGGGATGGATAAACTATAATATTTACAAAAATCGAACGGATAATTTTTAAATATGGATACATCACATTTTTTTTTTTTTTTTTGAATATCGGATATTTATTCATTTTTCAAATAAATTTCAGATTAATTAGACATAAATGTAAGCCCTCAACTGCCGAGATTTTGGGGATACGATGTTCAAATTTTACATTTCTTGCGAACAGATACGGAAATATCAAATCAACCATTTTAATTTAGAGACCTAATGGGTTGTATAATTTATAAGATCTTTACAAAAATTAGGTAGCGACGATAAGACGTCGCATTAATTAAATAAGCTGGACCAGGAAGGGAGACATGATGATACGAATAAGCTGAATAGCATCCATGAAAATGGGCATTAGCACAAGGAGCTCCCATGGGAGGCATTAGTTCTGGGAGTAAATGGGACCCATGTGTCCTAGAGTTTGAGAGTGAATTAATGATTGAATGATGTTAAAGCCATGGATTGACAAGATATATGCATTTTTATATTGCACGATATAGTTTTTGAATCTTAAAAAGGATGATTATGAATTAAGAATCCGTTTGAGGACATGGGTCCGTTTCTTCTTGTCTCGTTTATATTTAAAAATTAGACTACTCGGTCAATGTGATTCTTAAATATAATTTGGCCAGCATTTAATATCTTCATTGTGCAATTCATACACACACACGAGATGATGGTTAAAATGGGAAACGATTTGGATAGATGACATGGGGATTGCTTAAGAGAAAATATTAAAAAATAATACAATTTGATAAGGGAAAAATGGTAAGGTTATTATGTTATATTATTTTGATGGAGATAGCCTTATCACTTTTCTTTGTACAATCAATACACGAAAAATGTGAAAATTCAAAATGAAAAAAGTTTTAAAATCAAAAATTTAGATTTATCTAAAATGTTTAAAAATAGCTAAAATTATAATGAAGTATAAAAACCAAAATATTACTATTACTTATAAGTTTTAGGTTTCAAATATATTTAAAAAAAAATAACCTTTCCTAAAGAGTTTACAACTTCAAAAAAAATAATACAGATTTACCATTTGTAATTTTCTAAAACTTCTAAATTTTCCAAACATGCAATGATTATTTTTCTAGTTATATATCAACATTGCGTGCATACATACATACATATATATATACATATATATATATATATATATTAAAAGGGTAAATTTGTAAAAATAGTTATATTTACTTGATATAGTTAATGGTGTGCCCTAGTGTAATTATATAATTTGGTTATGTAACTTAGCTTTTATGCTCAACCTTGTACAAAAAAAAAGTAGGCTTTTGTTTTATTTTCTATTGTATATATTGTTATAATGGATTATAAATAATATTACAAATACATTAAATATATACAAGTATAAAATTCTAAGGAAAAATATTTAATCGATTGCAGTTATAAATATTTTAGTAACCACGAGTATTAAATCGAATAACATAAACACTTGTCCTTAGATATCCATAGTCAAGATGTATTGAGAACAGGAGGTCAATATACCCGTTGAGATTAGTGTACGTAACGCTCTTCGTATGATGGACGACGGATTACTCATGACCATAGGGGGCACAAGGGGTATGTATGTCGGTTGATTTGAAAATTACAGAACGACTCAGCAATAGTTTTCTATAGGATAAAAATAAAATAGAATCTTTCACATGATGATGTGCAGCAGTTTTTTGACTTCAGAATATTACGACTATTAAGTGTCAAATTTATAATTTGATTATAATCAATCACACGGCAACGTGGATAGTGTTACAAGGTCGGTCCTTAGGGTGGGCAGGTTGGTGGATACCCAAGGGCCCAGTTCAAAACGGGCCCAACATATTTATTTATATCATAATATATATTTCTGATATTGATGTAAATGAATATTCATTTCATATATATATATATATATATATATATATATATATATATATATAAGAATGAAAGCCTAAAATTAATATCTAGATTGGAAAAAAAAATGCAAATTTGTAGGCAAAAAATTAGTTGCTCGATCTACATTTAATTTTCTTTCCCGTTAGTCTATAAAACTTTTAGTTCTCCAAAAACAAGTCGAGCGGCTATGCATATTTTATTTTAATTCCCTAGATGTTACGACCCACTAATCCGTACAGCCTAAGGTGACAATATAACCGCACATGTCAACTCAAATTGCACAAAAAGACGGATTGTTAGGGGTAAAGAAGAAAGAGATAGAATAAAATAGAGAAACAACAATACATAATCTCACAATCGCAGCGGAACAAAATATAATATATGTAATAACGGATTTTTATACAAAGAAAAACTGTAACTGTTAATATAAATACCATCATCAGAGTACAACAATCAATAAATCAACATGGACAGTTATTATAAATTGTCCTCACCCGTGCTGACTATACAATCTACATACACAGCAGAATATAATCAAGTATGTGGTCTACATCTTTGTCATCCAGCTCGTCTCCTGAGCTCCATAGCATCCTAACCTGAATCTGTAATGCTCCGTCTAACCCGAGCATTATAATTAAATAACACCCGAGTCAGTCTGAAAAAACTAGCGTGAGAAAACACACTCAACATGAATTATTAAAATTATCAAAATCCTTTGAAAAATAAAGGTATCTCGTAAGACCGCGTCACACATAAACACGACGGGTTTTTACCTTACGATAACCAAAACATTTTTTATCAAAATCATCTGATATTATAATAGTGTCTATAGAAAGTAAATTAGAAAATAACTGAAATGCTTGCATCTCACGTTTCAGCATAGTTGGGCACAATCAAAACCATACAGGCTCATAGTGGATATTGAATTCCATACAATGACTGGGCTACTGAGGTACCGTCCGTCACAGTACACCTCTAAAAAATGTACCGAGGACCTCGTTAGGATCCCCTGCCAACACAAGACCGGCCTACCCCTAACCTGGATAGTACCGAATATGTTATCATCCTAGGTGTTCCCACCCTTAATCGAGCGCTCTCTTTTTATGCACAACCATATCCATAATTTATAATATATTTCTAAAGGTATCTAGAAAGATGATAACATACCCTAATTGGATGCGACCCACTTAGCCTTGCTGCATCTCCCCTGTTTTAGTCATTCCCGGTTGATGAGGCTTGAGTTTACGATTACCTTTAGAATAGCATTCATACATGGAATGCTAACATTGCCTTTCAAGCAAGCAATGCAATGATAGCATTCATCCATACAAGTTGTCCTGAGTTTGGACAAACCGAGTCGTCGTCTTCACCATCTTCACGATATCACCATTAATGTTCAAACCAGATCGAAGTGGTTTTCGGATAATTAATCTAATGCCAGTCTCTTCGAAACGATCAACGAATTTGGCCAGATTTGATAGTCGGTTATTTAACTATCAAATAAAATCCATAAACAGTCACCAGGCCCATATTATAAAATTTTCAAAACATTCATTTCAAAAATATCTTTACAACGATATATATTCAATCTCTTTCGATATTTCGATATTTGAAAACATTTTCGAGTACTTATATCCATAACAGGATATTTTAACCCATATCTTACGTCAACACTTATTGAAATATTTTCAATTTTGATTTATAATCCACTACTTAGAAAAATATCTTGATATAAATCCTTCGTCGCTAAATATATCCAAAAACCTTTCATTTCTACACTTAGGAAAATATTATAAATCCATTTTTCAAAATCATTTCTAATATCAATACTCAGGGATTATTCCATATCTTATCTCCTACAGTTCCGGAATTTATATTAATTCCTTTTGCGTTTACCAAAATCGATTATACTCAGCTATAATCTCATTTATCCATTTATAACTTCTTTATGAATTTAGATTCAATCCCGAAGTTCTTGTTTTCTAACATTTCAGAATTTCCTTAAGCCCCTAGAATTTCATTATAAGATTTTCTCTTGTAAAATCTCATCTGTTAAATAAACCCCGTTTACAAATCTCGAGAGAATTATAAATAAATTCCAATCATTCCAAACCTCTCTATATATATGTATAAGTAATAATTTATTTTTTAAACCCGTTTAAGTAACTATTTAAAATATCAAAACATTTTTAATAAAACATCAATAAATCATTTCCAACTCATTATTAAATAAAACTAATCAATTTACAAAGCTGATTATACAAATTAGAAATTTATTTCAATTAATATTAAATATTTGAAAAATCCACTTTTGAAGTATTTTATTACTAAAGCAGCTTTAAATTACATAGTTTGAATAAATAAAAATTCTCTTTTAAAACAATTTAACTTCTCGATAAACATATATATTTTTAAAATCCCAATAACCAATTTAATTTATAAATCCCTCTCGATTCATAACACATCGATATCATTCTGATTCCTAGCCATCCACATTTTTCAAAAATAGTATTCACTGTTTTTTCCAAAAATCTATTTTTCATATCTCGATATAAATTCACCCTGTGAAATTATATTCCAATTTATCAATTGATTTCACTTACCCTTATTTATAAACATCGTTTATAAATTTATAAGTCCTTTGAGTTTCACTAATCCCATTTATAAAATCTCATTGTATAAATTCATTTCTTAATAAATTCCATATCACAAATCTATTTAAAATATCGATTTCAAACTCTTTTTCATATTTTCTAGAAATATCATTTAAAAATCCATCATTTAAAATTCCTCTATATAAATTATTTTAAATTCTCTATTTAAAATATTTTTACGAATAGTTAAATACAACCCAAAATCAATTATTGTTTTTGTCCAAATCAATTTCTTTAAAAATAATCCAAATTTCGATATAAATATTTTTATATTCAAAATCTCCTTTTAAGTCCTTTCAAATTCAAAAAATAGTATTTATGGTATTTAAAATACCAAAATTTAGGCCAATGCTACTATAGCATCAAAACATTCAAATCACACAACAATCTATTACAGATTATTCACACAAATCATATATCACTATATATGAAATTAAAATCAACATTTTTGAGGAATCCAGTTGGATCCCTCCAACCTATTTCCTTACATCCACAGATGTTAGATAACATAAAAATACCAATCCCACTTCAAGGGGGATATCGCGGTAATATAGGGTCATCCGCTATTATGTGGGGCGCATAAGGTCTCTTCCGCTTCAATAGGCGGGAATATATCCAACTACTAATAATAAATCCGTACCTCTTGATTAACCACTAATCTCCATTGATTAACTCAAAATGAACGGGAATACGAACTATGATGGTTTAAGAAGAAGAAAAAGGTAGAAGAAGAAGAAGAAAAGAGAAAAAAAATAGAAGAAGAGAAAATAAAGAGAAGAAGAAGAAAGAAGAACAACAGAACAACATCAGAACAGAAAACAATATCAGAATCTCACATTCGCAGCGGAACACAAAAATATAATAAATAAATCACTAGTCTTTTAAACAAAGAACTATATCAGTTTTATACAATACATCAATCATCAGAGTCATATACAACAATGGACAGTTATATAAACTTGTCCTCGTACAGAATACACAGCGGAATAAATACTATCAGATACAAATACTACGTCTCGTCATCCAGCTTGCTTCCAAAGCTCCAGAATATCCTGATAACATAACTCTAGGCTGCCCGTGTGGAAAATAGTGGGCACCCAGAGTTTAGAAGGGAACAATAAACTCCGCGTCAGTCATGGTGACTGGTGTGAGATCGTAAAACAGTTATTTTTCACAAAGAAAATAAAACAAATTCGCAATGCTTTTGGAAAAATGAAACTACCATAAGACCTCCCGCCACACACACAATGCAAACGCAGAATTGGAGGAGATTTCTTCTTATGATAGTCAAAGATGCTTACTACGCAAAATCAATCCTTTTTGATATTATTATTAGTGCATAGTGTAGAAAACATTTCGAAAGTATAATATTAATCTTAGCCAACATACGACCAGTATCGTATGCCTACTATAGCTACTATGTTCAATAGCAGGTTACCGCCACATTCCATAGTAGGTAATACAACTAAAACCGTACACGTCACGTATTGTTTCTTTGGATTTCCAACAAATGGTCAGGCCAAGGAACTTCCTATGCCACGATGGGTACGTCCCTGGAATAGACGACCCGAGAACCTAACGTTACGGTTAGATCTCTGCCAACACAAGGCCGGGTTACCTCTGCAAAAATAGGTAACTACTGACACGCGTATGTCATCCCCCGATCGTAACCGATCTTCCCGAGGATCCCCGATTCGCAACAAACCACATAAATAAAAATGCAGCAACCACATAGGTTAAGTATCTGGGCTCCATACCATGATACCACCTCTATCCAAAAGGAATGACATACACTAAGGGGCGCTACTCCCTAGAACCTTGCCGCATCCTTCCTGTTTTGACCATTTCCGGGGTGTGAGGCTCGACGAAGTCTCGTCCACAAAGCTACGCTTTCTACAAAGCCCTGCTTCGGGTCAAACAAATGATCAACCTATGATCACAAAGATATAAGATAAAACAAATGATCATATCACAAATGATCAAACACTGATCATTTCACAGCAATACTTAGTATGCCACGTTACCAAATTGGGAGTATATCGCTGATAAATTTCAACTACATAACCTCTGAGCTCGTACGTCTCAGAGAAGGGTGTTAAGCTAAGAGAATAAATTCTCCGCCACCAACAGAAATGTATTTGAAAGAAATCAGCTTTATATCTCAAATTGTAACGTCAGACACACAATCCATACAAGTCTGTTCCGGGATCGAACAAAACCGAAGGCACTTCTCACGAAGCCCTTGCACATCCGGATAAATTTCTAATCACGTCCGGACTTCCCGTCACTAAGGGTGATAAAAACCTCTAAACCGGAGATCAGCCGATGTAGAGTAACTCGACGGTAATCCTTCCGTTTTCAAAAATATCCGGAGATCAGCCGATGAAGATAAAATCTCAAAACAGTTCATTTCATATTGGAAAAGCATTTCCATACCTATTTAAAAATAAGTAATTCACAAATCATTTATTTTCAACATTTGAAAATATTCAATATACTTAAATCAATATTAAGTATACATTTCATTCTTTAAGGAAATCATTAAATTTAACATCTATTTGAGTCAAAACGAATTGTTGCGTAAAACATCGTTACGACGACTCAAAATCACTAGTATAGGGATTCGAAATTTAGATATATATATATATAAATCCCAATACTACATAAAAACATTTCCTTTCGGAAACCATTTACTATAACAATAGTGTTATAGTCCACCATTTCCTTATTCCTCAAAAACGTCTATTTCAACAATAAATGTTGAAATCTATGATTTCGATATTCAATATATTTTAAAACATCGTTTAAAACAATTAACTTCATTTCAAATATCACTTTCCCAAAACCATATCTATTCTACTTAACAATATATTCACTGTCCAAAATCGTGAATATAATTCACTTAACCCAATTTCAATCATTTCTACACATTTTTATTTCAATAACAATTCGCTATCCAAAATCGCGAATATCTTCTTTAATAATCTTCTATATTTAATTTATCAAATTCAATCGATTTCGAATTTATAAACACGGTTATAAATTCTATTTCTATTTTAATAACAACCTCGACTTATAAATCTTCTTTTTATCAACTTCTATATTTTTACTTATCAAAATAAGTGATTTCGGATTTATAAACAACTTTTATAAATTCCAATTCTATTTATAAAAACTTCAATCCCAAATCAATTTCGATATTGATTTAAAAATTTATTTATCACTACTAAGTAAAATTCCTCATTTTCTCAAATTATTCAATATTCTGTTTTAAAATGGATTCTTCAAATTGAAATCATTTTACATTGATTTCCCAATTTATTTCAATTTACCAATTAAATTTCTAGTTGGATTTCCAACTCATCTTCTTTTAATAAATTCCTTTTTAAGGAAATAAATTTCAATCGTTTCTTTCAATCTATTTAAAAATCCAAATTCTTAAATTAAATTCTTCAAATTATAATCACTATTTTACGAAATCCATTTATTTAACATTTTCACTTGATTCTGGAATTAATTCGATAAGATTATAAAAATTAACTTTTTATACTTTAAAAATTCCTTTCTTTAAAATTTATTCAATTTTTAAAATTAATTCACTTAGAAATTTCTATTTTGATTTCAAAAATTCAATTTCGTTTATTTTTGGAATCCAATGATATCAAACATCCATTCAGCTAAATTTTAGCTTTCAAAACAATTTCCAGACATCAATTCAATAACATCAATAATCATTCACAGATTATCACATCACAGTAGAAATAAATTCAATCAATGTGAGGGGTCCAGTTGGATCCCTCCAACCTGTTTCCCTGCATCCAAAGACGTTAGCACAATACCAATTCCACTTCGAGGTGGAATATCGCGGTATATGGGTTTTATAAAAATAATCCGCTTACTAACGGCGCAATAGGGTCTCATCCGCTATACGAGGCGGGAATCAATCAATCCAATATATACATATGCCAATATGTATATATTGCTATATATATATAATAGATATATCCTACTATATCTAATATCACATCCAATAGCAAACATATCAATCAATAACTGCAAAAATTCCACATTCAATTTGAGTGAGAAGATCTCACCTTGATTTTAATCCTGATTCCAGCGTTTATTTCGAATAAAATTAAACACGCGTTTAATTTTACCCGAAATTCAAACTAGCTCCAAACGACTCCAATCCAATTGCATCGCGTAGTATTCGACGATACGATTCCAACGCATTTTGTTTCGTCAATTTCTGATCACGTATAAACAAGTTATAGCAGTTTGAAGTTAATACGATTTTAATAAAATTAAATTTACAATTTTTATTTCAATTTCTAACCCTAGTCAATCATCACCATTCATTTTCTCTTGCTTCATCCAGGCCGTCCCCTGTGTCTTCTCCCCCACGCGACATTCGTTCGAACAAACCCATATAGGCCGCCTCCAAACCCTAATTTCGCAACCCCCTACGAGCATCACCACGTTGATCAGAGACCCCCGCCACCTTCGCCTCCACGCGTGCCACCCACGGTCCAACCCCGGTCGAGCTCGGTTGGCCCAGGCACGAGCAAAACGTGCTCGAACGTTCGCTGTTCGAACGAGAATTGCCACCAATCCACCAACTCGATTCCAATCACCACCGTTGAGAACGCTGCTCTCGACGAGCTCTCGATCTTTGCAGTTGAAAGTTTCATCCAATTTCGCATGGATTGGGAGGAAATTGAAGGGAAGGCTCGTGAATTCCTGGCCTTCGAATTTGAAGATGGCGGCCGGCCAATGAAACCCTAGTTTTTTTTACTTTCTTTTTATTTTTGTGAAGAGAAGAGCTATTTATAGGAAATTGAACGAACACTATTCATTCCGGAATTTCCGAATTTCGATTTACGCGCGGTCACTATCGTTTCTAGGGTTTACCCCGCGTTCCGGACGCAATGGAACAGGTTTCGGAAGCTAATTCGATCGTCTGTGCAAGATATGGAATTAAACGATCAATTTAAATTAAACCGATTTAAATCGATTTTGAGGCGTTTTAATTTGTACCGGACAAATGGTAAATCCAAAAATTATGAAATTTGAAACCATGCAATAATTTCACATTACGGATCCGATGAAACTAGTTTCGTCGAAATCCGAGACTGTTTGAAAATTGACTATTTTTACAGTCGATAATTAAATATTAAAATATTCAATTTTCACAGATTAATTCCAAATTCAATTTTAAAAGTTCTATAACCTTTCTATAACCCCAGTATGATTAAATAAAATTTTACAAATCATTTTCAATCATTTTAACTCGATTTTTAATTATCTCTGGAATTTCAATCATTAAATTATCGATTTAATTGACCAAATTAAATCCAATATCCCTTAAATAAATTATCCGACTTATTAAATTCATTTATTAATATTTAAAATCAATTAAATATTCAAATTTTAATTATCAAAAATTCTGGGTCGTTACAGACTTCCCCCCTTAAAAGAATTTCGTCCTCGAAATTACAAGTTAGGAAAAATGGTCCTTAACTCGTCTAATATTTTTCAACATCCAAATAGTTTTATCAATTTATCAAAACAAATCTTTCTACTAAAGATTCTTTATCAATTCAACTAGCTTTCCAACTTCAATTATAAGTTTAAACAACATTGTTTACTTAACAATTCAAATTTAAATTTAAATTCGAATTTCAAACTTTCAAAATTTCTCAAAAATTTTCTAACGCCCTAAATTTCCGAAAAATTTCGCCAGCGTCTCCTTTGCGCGGCTAATACGGTACGACTACAAAACGTCCCTACGGACTCTCAGATTTCAAAAAGAAAAAGAAAAGGCCAAGCGGCTAGACAAGAAATCATCAAATTTCATATTGAAATTTAAATACTTACCTTTTTTCGAGCAATTCAAATTTATCTTCAAAATTAAAATCCCAATTCCTTTAATACACCTGTATATCCTACTAGCCATAATATCTAGCTACACATTCAAACCATCTTGCAAATTCAATTACAAAATTTCAATATATACTTCTTATATCCTCTTTAAATTCACTATTGAAGTTACATATTCAATTTCGTTCAATTTTTCATTTCAATTTCATTTGAATTCAATTTTATCTTTAGTTCACTTCATTTGCAATTGATTCCATTCAATTTAATTTGCATTTCATATTTTCATTCGGTTTATTTTATTAACTAAACAACTTTCATTCATAACTGCTCTTTTTAGATTAGTTTCAATTACTAATTTATCACAAATTCCAATTTATTTACAAATTCAAATTTGTTTTCAACATTCAGTTTCAATTTTATTCACTTACAATTGTAAATTCCGTTCATTTGAAATTTATTTCTACTTACTTGAATTTATTTGCAATTTCGAACCATTCTTTTTATTTAGTTCACAATTCAAGGCTTAATTTCACTAATTTAACTTTCAATTTCGCTTTCATTAAATCACAATTGATTCACTTGTACTTACATTTATTTAACTTCATCTTTAAGTTAAATTTATCAAAATTTAAATTGTATAAGTTATCAACTTATTTATTATTTCATAATATCTTTATATAGTATTCCAGAGTCTTAATAACATTTTCAAAGCCATTTTGAAAACAATTCAAATTATCCTTTGGATTCCAAAAACCAAACCCAAAATTTTCAAACAACTTCCATTTAAAACAATTTGGCAGCAATTTCTCTTTTGGAAACCCGAAAATGAATTCTAATGATGTGGCCATCATCATCAGGATTATTTTCCAGCGACCGAAAAGAGTTTAGAGCTTTCATCTCTCTAAAACAATTTTCCACAATATCAAATCCTTTGAAAAATTATTTTCAAACCAAAAAGGAATTAAACTTTCCAAATCTCCAAAATTTTCAAATTCTTTTCAAAACATTTCCAAAAACTTCTCTGGAATTCCGTTTTGAATCACAATTCGCATTTATAATTTACATTCTTAAATTTCATTTGTATGTGAATTTATTTTAACTTTGGAGTTATAATTCCAATTTCTCATTTAATTTCAATGATAATAGTTTAATATTATCACTTCTAGCAACCATGCAACCATATACTGTAATAATTTACAGAAAATCATTTCTTTTATATACAAAAATAGTCTTGGGTAAAATTATTTCATTCACCCTATTTTAAAATGATACTATGTCGTCTTGCCTCGTTTAAGTGTTTAGAAATCCCTATCGATAATATGGCGTCCCACATACCGACCAAAATTCATAAACATCTCAACGGATAAGCAAACACAATATAAAACATTTTTATATTCACTAACAAATACGCGCTCGTATCTATTATTACACTCAACTCATTCTAGAGTACTACTGACTCTATCTCTAATGAGTAACACCCAACAGAGTAGGGTTGTCGCTTAACCATATGCTCTGATACCAAATGTCATGGCCCGCAAATCCGTACCTCTTGATTAACCACTAATCTCCATTGATTAACTCAAAATGAACGGGAATACGAACTATGATGGTTTAAGAAGAAGAAAAAGGTAGAAGAAGAAGAAGAAAAGAGAAAAAAAAATAGAAGAAGAGAAAATAAAGAGAAGAAGAAGAAAGAAGAACAACAGAACAACATCAGAACAGAAAACAATATCAGAATCTCACATTCGCAGCGGAACACAGAAATATAATAAATAAATCACTAGTCTTTTAAACAAAGAACTATATCAGTTTTATACAATACATCAATCATCAGAGTCATATACAACAATGGACAGTTATATAAACTTGTCCTCGTACAGAATACACAGCGGAATAAATACTATCAGATACAAATACTACGTCTCGTCATCCAGCTTGCTTCCAAAGCTCCAGAATATCCTGATAACATAACTCTAGGCTGCCCGTGTGGAAAATAGTGGGCACCCAGAGTTTAGAAGGGAACAATAAACTCCGAGTCAGTCATGGTGATAGGTGTGAGATCGTAAAACAGTTATTTTTCACAAAGAAAATAAAACAAATTCGCAATGCTTTTGGAAAAATGAAACTACCATAAGACCTCCCGCCACACACGCAATACAAACGCAGAATTGGAGGAGATTTCTTCTTATGATAGTCAAAGATGCTTACTACGCAAAATCAATCCTTTTTGATATTATTATTAGTGCATAGTGTAGAAAACATTTCGAAAGTATAATATTAATCTTAGCCAACATACGACCAGTATCGTATGCCTACTATAGCTACTATGTTCAATAGCAGGTTACCGCCACATTCCATAGCAGGTAATACAACTAAAACCGTACACGTCACGTATTGTTTCTTTGGATTTCCAACAAATGGTCAGGCCAAGGAACTTCCTATGCCACGATGGGTACGTCCCTGGAATAGACGACCCGAGAACCTAACGTTACGGTTAGATCTCTGCCAACACAAGGCCGGGTTACCTCTGCAAAAATAGGTAACTACTGACACGCGTATGTCATCCCCCGATCGTAACCGATCTTCCCGAGGATCCCCGATTCGCAACAAACCACATAAATAAAAATGCAGCAACCACATAGGTTAAGTATCTGGGCTCCATACCATGATACCACCTCTATCCAGAAGGAATGACATACACTAAGGGGCGCTACTCCCTAGAACCTTGCCGCATCCTTCCTGTTTTGACCATTTCCGGGGTGTGAGGCTCGACGAAGTCTCGTCCACAAAGCTACGCTTTCTACAAAGCCCTGCTTCGGGTCAAACAAATGATCAACCTATGATCACAAAGATATAAGATCAAACAAATGATCATATCACAAATGATCAAACACTGATCATTTCACAGCAACACTTAGTATGCCACGTTACCAAATTGGGAGTATATCGCTGATAAATTTCAACTACATAACCTCTGAGCTCGTACGTCTCAGAGAAGGGTGTTAAGCTAAGAGAATAAATTCTCCGCCACCAACAGAAATGTATTTGAAAGAAATCAGCTTTATATCTCATTATCTCAAATTGTAACGTCAGACACACAATCCATACAAGTCTGTTCCGGGATCGAACAGAACCGAAGGCACTTCTCACGAAGCCCTTGCACATCCGGATAAATTTCTAATCACGTCCGGACTTCCCGTCACTAAGGGTGATAAAAACCTTTAAACTGGAGATCAGCCGATGTAGAGTAACTCGACGGTAATCCTTCCGTTTTCAAAAATATCCGGTCTTCAACACCGGTCTTCGAATGCAATTCATAACGACGTATCACATATTCGGAATGGGTTATACGACCCCATGGTCCTTTCCCGGCTAACCCGAATAGTGAGCGTAAATTCAAAATAAGTGTGGCATTCAAATTCATCCAATTCACAACAAATACCTATCTAAAGGTAATTATTGATAGTCGGTTATTTAACTATCAATAAAGATGCGCAACATCATCAGATTCCAAATAATTTTCCCAAATTATTTCATCTTCAAAAATATCTTTACTAGATATAAAATTTCCATACTTTAACCATTTGAAAACAATTTCAAATCAAATTCCACATTTCATTTTATCTTTGAAGATAAAATCTCAAAACAGTTCATTTCATATTGGAAAAGCATTTCCATACCTATTTAAAAATAATAATTCACAAATCATTTATTTTCAACATTTGAAAATATTCAATATACTTAAATCAATATTAAGTATACATTTCATTCTTTAAGGAAATCATTAATTTTAACATCTATTTGAGTCAAAACGAATTGTTGCGTAAAACATCGTTACGACGACTCAAAATCACTAGTATAGGGATTCGAAATTTAGATAGATATATAAATCCCAATACTACATAAAAACATTTCCTTTCGGAAACCATTTACTATAACAACAGTGTTATAGTCCACCATTTCCTTATTCCTCGAAAACGTCTATTTCAATAATAAATGTTGAAATCTATGATTTCGATATTCAATATATTTTAAAACATCGTTTAAAACAATTAACTTCATTTCAAATATCACTTTCCCAAAACCATATCTATTCTACTTAACAATATATTCACTGTCCAAAATCGTGAATATAATTCACTTAACCCAATTTCAATCATTTCTACACATTTTTATTTCAATAACAATTCGCTATCCAAAATCGCGAATATATCTTCTTTAATAATCTTCTATATTTAATTTATCAAATTCAATCGATTTCGAATTTATAAACACGGTTATAAATTCTATTTCTATTTTAATAACAACCTCGACTTATAAATCTTCTTTTTATCAACTTCTATATTTTTACTTATCAAAATAA
The DNA here is from genome assembly GCA_030737815.1 of Allium fistulosum. Taxonomy (NCBI): domain Eukaryota; kingdom Viridiplantae; phylum Streptophyta; class Magnoliopsida; order Asparagales; family Amaryllidaceae; genus Allium; species Allium fistulosum. The sequence goes on from CM060903.1 coordinate 910,702,346, forward strand.
GTGATTTCGGATTTATAAACAACTTTTATAAATTCCAATTCTATTTATAAAAACTTCAATCCCAAATCAATTTCGATATTGATTTAAAAATTTATTTATCACTACTAAGTAAAATTCCTCATTTTTCTCAAATTATTCAATATTCTGTTTTAAAATGGATTCTTCAAATTGAAATCATTTTACATTAATTTCCCAATTTATTTCAATTTACCAATTAAATTTCTAGTTGGATTTCCAACTCATCTTCTTTTAATAAATTCCTTTTTAAGGAAATAAATTTCAATCGTTTCTTTCAATCTATTTAAAAATCCAAATTCTTAAATTAAATTCTTCAAATTATAATCACTATTTTACGAAATCCATTTATTTAACATTTTCACTTGATTCGGGAATTAATTCGATAAGATTATAAAAATTAACTTTTTATACTTTAAAAATTCCTTTCTTCAAAATTTATTCAATTTCTAAAATTAATTCACTTAGAAATTTCTATTTTGATTTCAAAAATTCAATTTCATTTATTTTTGGAATCCAATAATATCAAACATCCATTCAGCTAAATTTTAGCTTTCAAAACAATTTCCAAACATCAATTCAATAACATCAATAATCATTCACAGATTATCACATCATAGTAGAAATAAATTCAATCAATGTGAGGGGTCCAGTTGGATCCCTCCAACCTGTTTCCCTGCATCCAAAGACGTTAGCACAATACCAATTCCACTTCGAGGTGGAATATCGCGGTATATGGGTTTTATAAAAATAATCCGCTTACTAACGGCGCAATAGGGTCTCATCCGCTATACGAGGCGGGAATCAATCAATCCAATATATACATATGCCAATATGTATATATTGCTATATATATAATAGATATATCCTACTATATCTAATATCACATCCAATAGCAAACATATCAATCAATAACTGCAAAAATTCCACATTCAATTTGAGTGAGAAGATCTCACCTTGATTTTAATCCTGATTCCAGCGTTTATTTCGAACAAAATTAAACACGCGTTTAATTTTACCTGAAATTCAAACTAGCTCCAAACGACTCCAATCCAATTGCATCGCGTAGTATTCGACGATACGATTCCAACGCATTTTGTTTCGTCAATTTCTGATCACGTATAAACAAGTTATAGCAGTTTGAAGTTAATACGATTTTAATAAAATTAAATTTACAATTTTTATTTCAATTTCTAACCCTAGTCAATCATCACCATCCATTTTCTCTTGCTTCATCCAGGCCGTCCCCTGTGTCTTCTCCCCCACGCGACATTCGTTCGAACAAACCCATATAGGCCGCCTCCAAACCCTAATTTCGCAACCCCCTACGAGCATCACCACGTTGATCAGAGACCCCCGCCACCTTCGCCTCCACGCGTGCCACCCACGGTCCAACCCCGGTCGAGCTCGGTTGGCCCAGGCACGAGCAAAACGTGCTCGAACGTTCGCTGTTCGAACGAGAATTGCCACCAATCCACCAACTCGATTCCAATCACCACCGTTGAGAACGCTGCTCTCGACGAGCTCTCGATCTTTGCAGTTGAAAGTTTCATCCAATTTCGCATGGATTGGGAGGAAATTGAAGGGAAGGCTCGTGAATTCCTGGCCTTCGAATTTGAAGATGGCAGCCAGCCAATGAAACCCTAGTTTTTTTTACTTTCTTTTTATTTTTGTGAAGAGAAGAGCTATTTATAGGAAATTGAACGAACACTATTCATTCCGGAATTTCCGAATTTCGATTTACGCGCGGTCACTATCGTTTCTAGGGTTTACCCCACGTTCTGGACGCAATGGAACAGGTTTCGGAAGCTAATTCGATCGTCTGTGCAAGATATGGAATTAAACGATCAATTTAAATTAAACCGATTTAAATCGATTTTGAGGCGTTTTAATTTGTACCGGACAAATGGTAAATCCAAAAATTATGAAATTTGAAACCATGCAATAATTTCACATTACGGATCCGATGAAACTAGTTTCGTCGAAATCCGAGAATGTTCGAAAATTGACTATTTTTACAGTCGATAATTAAATATTAAAATATTCAATTTTCACAGATTAATTCCAAATTCAATTTTAAAAGTTCTATAACCTTTCTATAACCCCAGTATGATTAAATAAAATTTTACAAATCATTTTCAATCATTTTAACTCGATTTTTAATTATCTCTGGAATTTCAATCATTAAATTATCGATTTAATTGACCAAATTAAATCCAATATCCCTTAAATAAATTATCCGACTTATTAAATTCATTTATTAATATTTAAAATCAATTAAATATTCAAATTTTAATTATCAAAAATTCTGGGTCGTTACATATATACTACTATATATATACATAATATAACATCCAACTCATAATATATAAATTCATCCAATCATTCAATAATTAATTTTCAACAATTTACATTAAAACAGTAATCCAAGATGAGTGAGATTTACTCACCTTGATTATATTTGCAATCCATTCTAATTTTATTTTATTGCCTAGATTCCACAACCACAATCCCGTACGACTGATTCCGTGCGATTTAACCTCGTATAAACAAATTTCGAATTATATAAATTAACGATTTCAATTTTAATTATAATTAATCAACTAATTACTTAAATTAATTAAATCCAAAGTCAAATCTCCCTCACTTACCCCTCGCCACGCGACGCTCGCTCAACCAACCTCCGCTTGACTCTCACAACCATGAACGAGACTCCACTTCCAGGTTCGAACTCGTAGATGACCACTCCACATTCCCAATCAACCATGCCTCCCCTCATTCGCCGCCATGCTTGCCTGGACGAAACCTAGCCTCCCTAACCCTCCAGTTTGCCACCGCAGATTTTTCCCTCTTCATCAATTTATCGCTGAAGACTTCCACCGCTCCTCCACTCTCCATCGAGATACCACATGACCTACCCTTCGAGCGCCACTCCCTCCGACCCACCAGTCGCATTCCGCTGTCTATCAGGAACCCCGCGACCCACCAGACTTTTGCCATCGCGCGATCGACGCTCGCAAGTCCATACAGTCACACGATCCATAAGAATACCTAACGCGATCGAGATTCCATCGCCCTAAACTGCAGTCGAGCCCTTCTACCTCCAAACGCGGTGCCCTAGGCCTTCGTGATTTTATATCGTTCTTTCCTCTTTTTTTATATCGAGTTTGATTAACATCTGAAGGAAGATAGGGTATACGCAGTTTTAAAATGAAAGGACGAGGCTTCTTGTATAAGTAGGTCGGTTAGAAAGAAAATAGAGTTTGACTTAACGATTTTTAGTATTATTTAATTATAAAATATCTCATTTTTAGCAACTTAAAATCCGATCTCCTATCGAGACGTGTCGCCTGGCGTTCCTATTTCTATACCGCTATTTCGAACCCAATGGAACAAGTTTCAAAGCCTAATTCGATCGTATGTAAAAGATAACTTTTTAAATCGACCATTTAAATTAAATTCAAATAAATTACATCTAGGCGTTTCTATTCCATACGAACAAACGGTAACTCTAAACACTGTGAAATTTGAAATCCGATAATAATACACTATTACGGATCCAATGGAACTAGTTTCGTTAAATTCTGAGATTGTGCCTCGGATCGCTATTTTATCGCGTCGATTAAATCGATGATTTTGAAAATTTGTGAAATCACTTGAAATTTCAGTTTTAAAAACTTATTAACTCAATTATAGTTCCAATAGAATTTATATCAACATTAGAAATCATTTTGATTCATTTTCAACTCCAATTCAATTATTTAAACGATCTTTAATTATAAATTCAACAATTAAATTTATTCAATAAATCGCTATGTTGGGAACTTAAATTTTATTCCACTTATTTGATCAATAAACTTCATAATAAAATTCAATTTTCATTTCAAATTCAACATTTAAAATAAATCAAATGTTTAAAATCAACGTCTAAAAATCTGGGTCGTTACACTAGAACTCTTAATTGTTCAATAATAACTTTTCTTCTTTAAATGCAATTTTACCATTTAATATTACCATTACCATTTAAAGGCTCCTGTTTAAAATACGAAAATCGAATTATTTGATCAATATCTAAGTTTTAATATTGAAAGGTGACCACATTTTCAAACACGTGCATATTTTGTACCGATGGATCGTTGTCTATTTATTTGAATCCTATAATTTATGTGATCTTCATTTGAAAATTGAATAGTTTTTCCAACATATTTACAAATGACTAGATATGTACTGTACTTAATCGTTAGATTATGTTTAATTTAGCAACTTGTATTTAATAGTCAAAATTGAAGTTATTAGGTAAAATTTCAGTATCATTTACATAAAATTATTTATCTTTAATTTTTATGTATATATCTATACCAAATAATACTCTTATGAATAAGTTAGTAACTATATGAAAGGGCCCAAATCGTACTTGTGCCCAAGGCCCAAAATAAACTTGGACTGGCATTGTCGTATTAAGGATATAGTTCGGTATAAGTTGAACCATTTGAAGTGAAACTCTATTCAAGAAAGGATTCGTCTCCTTTGAATAGAATATTGGTATCATTGTAATTGGTAGCCAACCTAACATCAAAATCTTTAGTCAATGCAAATTGGTTAATCAGTAGTTGTTATTGGATTGGACCATAAACTACAGTGTTAGACATCACAATTAAAATGCATAGTTTTTACCGTTGATCGAGCTCTAGATATCTAAGTGGTATAGTGATGACAAAGAGAAACGTGAACAATATATCGTTGCTTAAGGGTGTCGCTTTAAAAGATAGGAAATTGGATTTCTTTTAGATAATCTGTAAGCAACTGAACTCGTGTCTAATGTCATGCTTCAACAAAATCCGTAAAAGCTTTAATATTTGAATTGTTTAAATGTTATAGAGTGTTGAGTCCGTACCATGGAGTCACACAACCGAAACTCTTAGTTTTCGATCAAAAATACTTTATCAAGATAATTTAAAAAAGTTATAAATTATGATTATGAAGAAACTAATATAATAGCTATATCAATTAATTTATTATTATTTTTAATTACTATTAGAGGGCATAAAACTAATTAATAAAATATATAATTTTTATAATTTAATGAATCATTATTTGGGCCAATATAATAATATAAATATAATAAATAACATATGTATTAGTTTGGTAGTCGGAATTTTTTAAATTGTTTCAAAATTAGACGGATCAAAATATATATGGGTATGAATTAATTAAATTAGTTTAGTTAATTAAGTGAGACAAGACCTAACTTATAATGACCTATACCTTGAATAATGGATTTGGGTAAGATATTCTACATAGCTCATTCGTGTGTGATAAATACACCTAGATGCTTTATTAGATAGAAATCCATGCTTTCTCCATAAAATAAATTACAACTTAATGATGGACTTTACAAGTCCACCATTGAGCTAGAGATAAGATATCTTAAGACGAAACTTAGAGTTTAAGGTGTATTCGACCGACATGATTATCGAGATAAAATTTTCAAATTATTTCTCTAAAAAATTATTTATTTTATTTTAAATAAAATTATTTTAAAAATTGTTTAAATAAACAAAATAGTTCTAAATTACTATTCATTCACAAACCTGTGCATATCCTTGCTACCTTGCCTTGGTAGGAGACATCATAGCGACCAAATATATTACTATAGACCGCATTATCCATTTTCATCGATCGTTCGATGCGAGATTTGGATAATAACATGACATCAGAAACGTAGACTACAATGTGCTATAGTGTGATGTCAGATCAGTTAGGGCTTCGTATAAGAAACCTTACTTGGAAGCTAACTACGTCGAGTTCAAGGTGATGGGGTGCAGGATGTATGTCTGCAGATGCTGAAGAGAATGACGGTGGATGCGCATAAGATGACGATCAGAATTTGGGGTCGTTGGTGGCTAATGGCTGCCTCGGTTTAATCAAAGAAGATGAGATAAATTTACTAAACCCCTTGGAAAAGTATCTTTTACAAAATAGCCTTTCAGAATTTCTTTTACACACAACTTGTTTTATTGATATTGACAGATTTAGGGGTATGTCGTATGGGTAATTCTATAATTTACAGAAATTACCAACTCTGTAATAAAATCTCATCGGACTAAATGGTGTATTTATTTCTATTATATACTTAATGGGGGCACCAAGGTGCTACGTGCTATTTGTTATTGGATAACCATAGAATGACTCACTTAATAGTTTTCAGTTTGTTAATATAACTAAGGTCAAACAAAAAATATACATGCGACAATATTACATAATTCTTGAATTGAGAATACTGTCAAGCTTCAATGTGGAAACTCCGCTTTGATATTAAATCGTGGCATGTCGTCCATCAAATGAATGTAGTTGGGTTGAGTGGACGCATTGAAAGTGAGACACTATTCAATAGGAAATTTGTCTCCTTAGTTATACGAGGTTAGTATCATGTTCTATTGAAGTCAACCAAAGTCATAGTCTCTAGCAAGAGCAGTTCGATTAATAATAATTATTTTATTGAACCAAGGACTTTGTGTTTGAACTATAAAGTTAAGTATGGACGATATTAGAATTTTGACCATTATCAAATTTCATAAGTCCTAATGTGATATAGTTTTGATAAAGAGCACTAATGGGTAAACACTTAAAATAAGTAAAATTAGATTTTACCGAAGCATATCAGCGGTAAATTTGGCCATAATGTCACTCCACTAGCTAAGTTGATGTGTGAACGTTAATATTCGAATTATTCGATATTTATCATTGACTGAATTTACACTTAAGAGTCACAGAAATATTGAATACTACGACAACCACTTAATTTAATTACTTATAATTGTTATAAATTAATTAGATTAATTAATATTTATGAAATATTAATTATAAAAATTTATTTGATTTGTGTTGAAAATAGTGCATGTATAAAAGTTGTATACACACGTATCGATTTACGATATCAGTATACATTTAAATTGGATTTAAATATATTTTATTTAATCGAGTGTGAAACGAGATGGAGGCCTATATATAAGGCATGTGTGGTTGGCCATAGATGTTTGGAAATAGGGGTGGAATTTGATTTAGATGAAGTTTGAAATGGTCGGTAGATTTGTGGATCTAGATCCACTTTTTGCTCCTTCTTTTCTCTTCTATTTAAACTCCCTTAACCCCTTAGTTGCACAAATTTTTGCATGCTTTCTTCCAAACCATTTCTAGCCAAAAACTACTTCCCTCCTCCATCATTTCAAACATCAAACAACATAGGTTCGGTTAAAATAAGACATCGGTGTGTAGTTCTTTCAATCGGGTAGCGCTTTCTGGAAGAGTTCGGATTCAAAACCCAAAAAATTTAATCGATTCAGCATTCAAGGTGTTACTGCTGGGATATAATCAAGGTAACACTCTAATTTACATATTTCTATATATTTATTTGTCATTTTTTTTATATTTATATTTGGTTATGCTAGATTTATATATATGTCATGTCTTCTAGTAAATGAATATATAAATATATACTGTAAAATAATAATAAAATCTATAAATAGATACATATATACTTCCGACCAGAGAAAAATAAAAAATTATTATTTGTTTTTCGAATTTTAAAATTAATTTAAATGGTTTAGAAAAAAATTAATTTTTAAATTTATATAAACATATGTATTATATATATGTAAATTTATTATCAATTAATTTCCATGTTGATGATTCAAAATAATAATAATTATATATGTGCATATACTTATTAAACATGAACACACACACACACAAGTATAACACATTAAGTTAATTCTAACAAGTACACACACACATATATATGTATATATATTTGTTTTTTTATTTAAATTTACACTAAATTTATGTATATGTTAAAATGGTTATTGTCGAAAGAAAAAAAAATTAATTTTTCTTATAATTTCCAAATGGAAATTCATATTAATAAAAACGCAAATGATAAATCACAAGGATTTAATTAAAAAATTATTTGAATTGTTCAACATATGATTACGCTGAAATACATACATATATGTGTATGTGTGTATATGTATTTTTGTATATAATATATATTTAGATATATAATTTCATATTACATTATAAACAATGTATGTATTATTTTAATATATAAATAAATATATATTTACGTTTTAAAAAATCTATTTATTTTTGTATGTATACATATAATAAAATATCAAAGATAAAAAATTTGAAATTAAAAGATATTTTAAATCTAGATCTAGTTTTAAATTTGAAATTTGAATTTGAATTTCATTCATATATGTATATATGTATGTATATTTCAATGAAAAATTGTTATTGTGTATGTATGTGTGTATTTGACATCACATATCTATATGGAGAAGTTGACATGTCCATGTAAATTCCAACACTTAGATACGAGAATGTTAAACCATTCATACTATATACGTTGCACGTGCACGTATACGTACATGTGTATATGATGCACATATACATATTATATTTTAGAAATATAACATTAAAATAAACCTTTATTAATAAATAAAATAAAATAATGATTATATTTAAAACTAATTTAGATCATATCTAAATAAGATCCAATATGAAATAAATTATTTGTAATTTGCTCATTTATCCTACTGCGGTTGGCCCAGACCTAACAATAATATCAGAGTTCAATGACCTATGCGATCTAAATTGGCAATATTAGGGCTAACTTATTAAAGTCCGCTCAAATGGTAGGGTGTTTAGAAAAGTAGCGTCTAAGGGGTAACCAAGTACCGTGCTCTACCTAGATTTTGGCTTGGCCTAAAAGGATGAGGTAAGCCCAAAGATTGTCCCCGATATAAAGGCCTAAATTGATTTGGGTCTTGGGCTACTTTTCAAAATCTGTTTGGAAATTTAAAAAAAATTAAACGGTTAAATTTAAAATAAATAAAAATAATATTTTAAATTTATAGTATTAATTTTAAAATAAGTAATGATTTTATAAATGTTATAAAATTATTTTTTTTAAATAATTATTTTCAAAAGTTATTAATAATTAATTAGATTAATTAAATAAATAAACAATTAAAAGTTAATTAATTCAATTAAATAACATACATATTGATATATGTAACATTATCTTAAAATGTTAAGGTACTACAAATATATATAATTTTTGAAATTAATTAGAATTAAATTACATTGTTTTATAAATTAACTAAATGTTAATAAATAAATAATATAATAAGATATATATATATGTATAACTATAAATGTAATAGTGCAAATATTCAATTTAAAATGAATAAAATTAAATTAATTAAATTAAATTAAATAAGATTAGTTAATAAAATTAATATAATATTATATATAAGATTGTTATATAAGTTAATTAAATTATAAATTGTCATGTGATAATTAAACTTATATAATATGAATGTATAATTAAAGGTGGAATAGTAAGAAACTCAAATGGATTTAAAGAATAAATACATACATATACCGTGATTTCAAATATGTGTGATACTTGAATCATGAGGGCATTTCATAAGAAATACATTATTCAATAAATCGATATCACTCAATTATATATATTAAAGATTATGAATCTTTAATATGATTGTTGTCATCTACCATTTATATATTGATAAATTAGGAAAATATTATGAAGGTCATTTTTGAAGGTTTTTTTGGAATTTAGGACAGTCCACTAATATTTTTGCTTCAGGGGAAAGGCATTCTTCTTTACAACCTCATAAAAATCAAAACACTCTTTAAAAAATGATTCTTCTTCCAACAAATAATTGTTGCCTTGAGATTTGAAAAGTCACCTTAATAGAAGAGTATGCCTCTATCTAAAGATGACACCGTCGCTCACTAAGGAACTGTCGCCGTCAAGTTTCAAGATTTGGAGATGGAGTTAGTGGTTGTAGATCTGGAGATGGATACTGATGTTTTCGCTACTGTGTGATGATGCATAGACCCCTATAGATGCTCGCACTTGATGGTGGATATGATGGTTAAAACGATGCTTTGGGATCTGATGAGAGAAGTTACACAATCCCAGAGTTTCTCAAAGAAACATGGGAGACCGAGAATGATGGCGTAGTTCTGGAAGCTCATCCTTGCCATCGCTTGGAGATGTAGTATAGAAGTCTGGTTGCTTTACGTTTATTAAAACAAGATGCCAATAATATCATTTTGCCATCATGGACATCGAACTAGGTATTCAAAGAAAAATGTTGCCTGGAGTTCTTCATTGTTTTGTATACTAGTGGTAATACCTTTTTTCTTCTATGTTAGTAGAAAATATGTTGTAGATACGGTGTTGAAATTTGTTTATGTTTGAGTTGACTTTCATTTTTTTTCTCTATTTAAAATAAATGGATGATCTTATCATCATATCTATTGCCATTACCATATCCACTATTCTGCTACCCTATTTGATTGCTAAAGTATTTTACTGGCTATGGATAAAGCCAAAACTGATAAAAAAAAGCACTTGAGGAAGCAGGGGATTAATGGAACTACTTATAAGTTGTTTTATGGAGATGTATATGAGTTTGGGTAGTCAATTGCTAGAGCAAGAGCCAGGTCTATGGATCTTAACCATAGTATTATGTATCGGGTTCTTCCTTTTATTATCCAAACAACTAAAAATTTCGGAACATGCTTACTTTTCTTGAAAATATTGAAGTTTATTCTATTGCTAGTCATTGCTAGATAGATTTGTAATTCACAAATATCCATGATGTTAATACTTGGAATAGTGATATATCGTGAATTGATACCTTATGTATGTTCAATTTCATAAAATTTCCAACTATATCACAATTGTCGCAAATAGCTAAATTACAGTCTATAAGAGGATTAGCCTTAAATAATGAAGATCAATAACAGAACTGAAATGGGATTCAACCATCAATTTTGTGCAAGAATCACTGCAGCTGTAAATGCATGAATCCTTTTCTCCATGTCATGACCCCTCTACCCGAACTGAAGCACCATCAAAAAACTTCATTGCACACATTTCTGAAGCACCCTTCATAATCATATCCTGATTATAATCATAAAAAATCACTGATAAATCTACACCCCCACCGAAATATTATGATCTACTTCACCATTTGACCCATCATGATAATCTCTCTCTTCTATGTCCATGGTAGAAAATATATTGGTATTAGTTTTGTTATGAATGATGGTGAAAATAATTTCTAAAATTAAAAAGCATCAACTCCAATCAAACAAACTGTGAGTATCATTTTTGCAATATATTGGTATCGATTTTGTTATGTATGACGGTGAAAACATTTTCTAAAATCAAAAGGCATCAACTCTAATGAAACAAACACTGGATGTCATTTTTGCAATAGATTGGTATTAATTTTATTACAAATGATAGTGAAAACAATTTCTAAAATTACAAAGCATTAACTCCAATCAAATAGACAGTGGGTACCATTTTTGTAATAGATCGGTATAAGTTTTATTACAATGACAATGAAAACAATTTCTAAAATGATAAAGTATCAACTCCAATCAAATAGATAGTTGTATCGATTTTGCAATATATTAGTATCAGTTTTGTTATAAATGACAGTAAAAATAATTTTTAAAATTACAAAGCATCAACTCCAATCAAACAGACGGTGGGTACAATCTTTGCAATAGATTGATATCAGTTTTATTACAAATGATAGTGAAAACAATTTCTAAAATTACAAAGTATCAAGTCTAATAAAACAGACAATGGGTATCATTTTTGCAGTATATTGGTACCAGTTTTGTTACAAATGACAATGAAAAAAATTTCTAAAATTATAAAGCATCAACTCTAATCAAAAAATGATGGATATCATTTTTGCAATAGATTGGTATCAGTTTTGTTACGAATGAGAGTGAAAACCATTTCTAAAAACCAAGCATCAACTACAATCAAACAGAAAGTGGATATCATTTTTGCAATATATCGGTATAAGTTTTGTTAATGACACTGAAAATAACTTCTAAAATTACAAAGCATTAACTCCAATCAAATAGATAGTGAGTATCATTATTGCAATAGATCGATATTAGTTTTGTTACAAATGACAATGAAAACAATTTCTAAAATTACAAAGCATCAACTCCGACCAAACAAACAGTGGGTATCATTTTCGAAATATATTAGTATCAATTTTATCATAAATGACAGTAAAAATAATTTATAAATTACTAAGCATCAACTCCAATCAAGTAAACAATGAATATAATTTTTGCAATATATTCGTATCAGTTTTTTATGTATGGACGTGACAACACTTTCTAAAATTAAAAAGCATCAGCTCCAATTAAACAGTCAATGGGTATCATTTTTGCAATATATAGTTGTCAGTTTTGTTACAAATGACAATAAAAGTAATTTCTAAAATTACAAAGTATTTACTCTAATCAAACAAACAGTGGGTATCATTTTTGCAATATATTGATATCAGTTTTGTTACAAACGATAGTGAAAACAATTTTTAAAATTACAAAGCATCAACTCCAATCAAAATGACAGTAGGTATCATTTTTGCAATATATTGGTATCAGTTTTGTTACAAATGATAGTGAAAATAATTTCTAAAATTACAAAGCATCAACTCCAATCAAAAAGAAAGTAAGCATCATTTTTGCAATAGATTAGTATCGGTTTTGTTACCAATGATATTGAAAACAATTTCTAAAATTACAATGCATCAACTCCAATAAAACAAAAAGTGGGTTTCATTTTTGCAATATATTGGTATCAGCTTTGTTAATAACTGTGAAAATAATTTCTAAAATTAAAAAGCATCAACTTCGATTAAACAGACGTGGGTATCATTTTTGCAATAGATTGGTATCAGTTTCATTACAAATGATAGTAAAAAAATTTCAAAAATTACAAAGCATCAACTCTAATCAAACAAACAGTGGGTATCATTTTTGCAATATATTGGTATCAGTTTTGTTACAAGTGATAGTGAAAATAATTTATAGAATTATAAAGCATCAACTCCAACCAAGCAAATAATGAGTATCATTTTTGCAATATATTGGTATTAGTTTTGTTGTGTATGACTGTGAAAATAATTTCTAAAATTAAAAAAGCATCAACTCCAATCAAATAGACAGTGAGTATCATTTTTGTAATATATTAGTATCAGTTTAGTTCCAAATGACAGTGAAATTAATTTATAAAATTACAAAGCGTCAACTCCAATCAAGCAGACAATGAGTATCTGCAATATATTGGTATCGGTTTTGTTACGTTTGACGGTGAAAACATTTTGTAAAATTAAAAATCATCAACTCCAATCAAATAGAAAGTGGTTATCATTTTTGCAATATATTCGTATCATTTTGGTTACAAATGACAGTGAAAATAATTCATAAAATCACAATGCATCAGCTCTAATCAAGCAAATAATGATTATCATTTTTGCAATATATTAGTATCAGCTTTTTTATATAAGACGCTGAAAACAATTTCCAAAATTTTAAATGGCCACAACTCCAATCAAATAGACTGTGGATATCACTTTTGTAATATATTGATATCAGTTTTGTAACAAACGACTATGAAAATCATTTCTAAAATTATAAAGCATCAACTCCCATCAAATAGAAAGTGGGCATCATTTTGCAATAGATTGGTACCGATTTTGTTACAAATGATAGTGAAAATAATTTCTAAAATTACAAAGCATCAGCTCCAATCAAATGAATAGTGGGTATCATTTTTGCAATATATTAATATCCACTTTGTTACAAATGACACTGAAATAGTTTCTACCATTCAAACAAACATTGGGTATCAATTAAATTTTTCTATGATTAGGAACGTCAAAGCATTGATCACAAACATAAATTATTTTGCAAACTTCTACCAACAACGGTACACTATAGCATCCATACAGAAAGTCGAGCATCATTGTAATAAACCAGATATTTTGTCATCTGATAATTGGATAATTATCTGATTTTAACTATTTAAAAACACTGATTTATAAGTTAAACAAATAAATTATGTGTTGTATACATATGTGTTGATTTTAAATAGAATTTGAATTTGAATTTGAATTTGAAATTCAAATAATAAATATCTTAAAATAAATTGGATTTAAAAATATATGTATATGATTTTTATTAGTATAAAATTAGTTTTATATTATTTTATTTTAAAAGATTTGCTAAATATAAATTAAGAAAAAGTATTAACTAAATAGAAATTAAATATAAAGTTTTAAAAAATCATTTAAAAATTAATTAACACATGCATAATTACAAATGTAAGTTAATTAACATACAAATGACAAATGTAAGCCATTTTTAACAAGTGTCACCATTTTCTTTTATTTTCTTTTATTTTTAAAAATTATTAAAACAAGCTATAAATATATCTATACATCCCTCTTTCAATTCTTTTTTATCTTCATTTTCAAACTAAGAAAAACAAAAGTCTGTAAACAAACTCAAACCAGAAAATTCAAAAGCAATCAAACCAGTCGCAAACTCAAGGAATTTCATCTCAGATTTAAGTGGGATCAACTCAACTAAACAACTTCACCAAGCTTACATCTAAAACAAAGCAAAGCAAAGAAAAGTTCAAATTCAAGCTCAACTAAAAGTAGATCAGGATCAATTACCAGTTTTCAAAGCCTTCTCTGTTCTCTGTTCAAACATTATAAAGGTGAGTAACACTTTTTCTTAAAAAGCTTAAGTATAAATGTGATTGCATGTGAATCTCTGAAGCAAGAATGTTTGTATATATATGAATTTTCTGTGAATATTTAGGATGATAGATGTGTGCATGCTTGTGAAATACCTATAACATCTCTGTTTCAGTTTCAAGGTCAAGTTTTGATTCAAAAATCATTATCTCATGATCTAATCTTTGTTAGGATTTAAGTCTTAAACAAAACTTGTTTGTTTGATCATAGAGTAGGTTTAAAATTTTTATTTAAGTTAAAATAAATTTGGAAACTCACTGGAAATCAAAAAGAACAGAGCAAGCTAAATATAAGTGAAAATCCAAATATCCTAGTCTATTGTTTCAGGCATAAAATCTGAAACCTTATTCAAAAACATGATTTTTAAGAATGGAATCACATTTTTAGAGGTGAATCGAACGAGCAGTTCGAGTTTGTTCAGGGTTTGTGTTTTGGATGTTTTCTGGTGATCTACTTGCTCGGGAAGGTCGGGGTTCTCATTGGTGGTAGTGGAGTGATAGGTGACCTTGGGAAAAATGTCAGATTGGTGTTTAGGCTTCTGTGGCGGCGGTGGATGATCAGAGAAGTCTGTAGCCTTAGTTTTAGGCTTGGACGGGATTTTATTTCCCACGGCACCTCTAGTGGATCGAGTTCCACAGAACTCTGGGGATTGGAAGCTTTGAGGATGGCGAAGGTGAGGCTGGAAGCGTAGGTGCTCTGGTGATTGGCATTGTGAGTTCGAGGATTTTTTCTGGTTGCACTTCTGGTTCCAGGTTTGGGTTTGAATGCTCGAATTTGATTTCGAGGGAGAATCAAGGATCTGATGATCAGGATTGGGTGCAAGGTAGATCGCTGACTTGAGTGAGGCTTTGGGGATGACCGGAGTTGGTCGGAGCCACCATGCATCTTTGGTATCTGGCCATGATTGTTTTGGGAAGAAGCTTGTATCTCGAGTTTTGACTCGAGAAATTTTCGAGTTGTCTCGGGTTTTGTGGGTAGTATGGGACTCGGGTAGAGGATCGGAATTTTGATCAAGTGGCTCGGGTTGTCTGATGTGTTTTCCAGGTTTTATAATTTAAGTAAAACTTAAACAGTTGTTATAAAATATAGAGATAGTACAAGGTTTTAAAATAAATTAAAACAGGTTTCCAAGTTAAAGTATGATTTATGTTCCAAATCAAGGCATTTAAAACAAGTTTTAGAGATTTTTTAATGATTTGAGATTAATTAAGATAATAAAGTAATTTAAGTATAATTAATTAATTTAATTAATTAATGATTAAGGATTAATAAATTTATAATTGAGGGTTGTAAGTTTATTAATTGGAGGTTAATTAATTTGAAATTAAGGGTCTAGTTAATTAATTTGAGATTAATTAATTGATAATTAAGAATTAATTAGTTAAGTAATTTATAATAGAGGTTAATTAATTAAGCAATTGGGTTAATTAATTAAAGATTAATTAATTTATAATTAAGGATAAATTGATTAAGTAATTAGAGATTTATTACTTAAAATTAAAGGATAAATTTGTCGAGGATTAACTAATTTAATTAGTAATTAAAGTTTAAATGAATTAATAATTAAAGGTTAATTAACTGAGGATAATTAACCAATGGGATAATTACTTGATGAAAGTAAGGTAAATTACTTAAGGGAAGTAATTAAGGATTAACTACTTAGTGTAATTAAAGGATTTATTAATTGAGTTAATTAAGGGTTAGTTAATTAATGAGTGTGATTAATTAAAGGATAATTAATCAATATAAGTGATTATAGGATAATTAATTTGAATAATTAATTAAGGATACATGTAATTAATATGAATGGGTAAAGGTTAATTAATTTGTGTAATTAATTAAAGGCAAATTACTTAATGTAATTAAAGAAGATAATTAAGGGATGATTAATTAATAGTTTGTAATTAATTAACGTTAAGAAAGCAGGATTAAAAGTGATTAAAGTAATTAATTTAATTTATTTAAATTAATTAGAAATGGTGTAACTAATTAACCTTGCTTATGAATGATTAGATGATATTGAATGCCTCAGATTATTTGGTATCTCTGATATATGATATGAAATGTTTTGTGATATGATATGTTTGGGTTGATCAGGGATAATATGGTTATCTATCGATGATGAATTGTTGTGTAAAAGTGACATCCAGCATTTAAATTTAATTATATTCACTTGAATAACTTGGGTTAAGATGACATTTGATTCGAAGAGACCGGGGTCGGGTATCAGTAAATACCTGAAACCACTTCGACTTGTAATCTGCAAATATTCTTTATGGATTTGATTTTGAAAAAAAAAGGTTGGAATGAAATAAATGATGTAAACTTGGTCATTTAATCTAAGTAATAATACTTAGTTATGATTGTAAGATGTGTATTTGACTATGGAAAATTAAGAACTTGTAATAAGGTACGAGTTACCCTGGGTTTTAAATAAGTATTATGCATTAGAATTTCATGTTATATGAGTTTACTCACGCTGGTTTCCAGCCTGACCCGGGTGTTACTTTGATGTAATGCTCGAGTCAGACCGAGTATTACAGATTTTCAGGTAAGGACGTTCTGGAGCTCAGGAGGCGAGCTGGATGGCAGGAACGTATGGAGTGTATTCCGCTGTGATATATTGTAGTTTGTCTGGGACATGTTGATTTTATCTGTCCAGTGTTTGTGTAGTGGTTGCAACTCTGATGAATTGATGTAAATTAACAGATACAGTTCTTCTTTGTATAACTGATATTATTTGATATTATATTTTCATCCGCTGCGAATGTGAGAATCGGTGTTTTGTTTCCTGTTTCTTCTTCTACCTCTTTTCTTCTTTCCTAACTATCTGGGATTTTCAAGATCAAAAATTTCGGGTCGTTACATTTGGTATCAGAGCGAAGGTTAAGCGAGAACTTTGGCTCTGGTGGGTTTACTCATCAAGGATAGGGTCACCAGTACCTTAGGATGAGTTGAGTATGTGTATATATATATATATATATATATGAGAGCGTACTTGTTATTTTCTTATATAAAGATTTTAAAAATGGTTTTAATGAAAGATTTTTATAAAAGATTATATTATATATATAGCAATAATTGGTTATAAAATAAGAAATTAAGGAATATATATATACATATCCAAATAAGGATTGGATAAAATGAACTATATAAATAAGATGAATTAGAATTGGGTTCAAACCAGAAATAGAATGGTTATTGAGTATAAATAGGCTGATTGTTTTCCAATAAGCAAATAAATGTTTTAAGGAAGTAACCATTAGATGTGAATAACTTGTAAATTAGAAAGGATGTAAATTGAAAAGTTTTGAAATTGTTTCAAATTTTAATAGAAATAATAAAGAGTATTATTCAGAATATTTTGAATGTGATCTTAATTTAAAATAAGAGTTGTTTGAAAGCATTAAAGAAAACCGTTTTGAACTAAAACCAAAGGTGATTTAAAATTGAAGGATAACTTAGTGTGTAAAGGAAATAATATGTATATATGAGGAATATTCATAATATCAAAGATGGTTTGAAATAAACTCTAAATGTTGAGTTTTAAATTTGGAATGAGATGTGAAACCCAAGGTGATAAGTTTTTGAACTTATAAGATTATTAATGTGAAGTTTAAAATTTTGAAGCAGGAATTCAAATTGGGTAAGGTTAATGAAATTAAATTGAATTTAACTTTGGGAAAGTTAAATAAGTTAACAAGCAACCTGAATTGGAAATTTCGAGATGGAATTGGAATCTAACTTGGGATGTTAAATGGTTAATTTGAATTGGGAGTTTGTGTGATCTCAAAATGGGTTTGAGATCTGGAAATTGGAAATGTGTGGATGTTTTAAAATAAATTGGATGATATCATCCTATTGTTATTAATAATCTTCAAATTATGAATTGGATTTGTTTAAATGAATGAGGAATGAAGTGTGGTAATATATCCATTATTGTGATAAAAGGGAAATTAAACTTTAATTTGAAATTAAGGATATGGAATTACTTTGAAAAGAAAATTTGAATAATTGAATTTGTAAATTAAAATTATTTTGAACTCTTATTTGAACTTTGTAATAAGTAAAGTAAAGATAATTTTAAAATGGAATTTTGGAATTTGGATTCAGAATTAAATGGTTTAAAGATTTAAGTTGTCAAATTAAAAATAAAGGTTGATTTGATTTAAAAGTAAGGTTTAATTTGACTTAGGCGATTAAATCAACATTTAAACTTTTTTAACTCGAATTTATATAATTCGAGATGGTTTTAAGTTGATATTTGAATAGAATTAGTTCAAATTGAATTTGATTTGAATTAATTAAAATTGTGATTGAAGATAGATAAGCATAAGTTTAAATGGAAATTTTGAATTAAAATAATTTGAAGTGAAATTGAAGTTGAATAAGTTTAAAATTCAAATGGGAGATGATTTGAATGTGTGATAGAAATTGAGGTTAATTTAAATTGAATTGAAATTAAATCAATTTAAATGGAAGTGGAAATTGGATATTGATTGGAAATGGGGATTGGAAAGTTGGACAATTTGGCTCTAGACTATTTTCAAAATAATTAGGTTTAATATAAACCTATTTTTCCAAGCTACTTACTATACAATCTTTCTTTTTAAAGCCAAACTATTTTATACTTATTTTACAATTATTTTTGGAACAAATTACTATTTTTCAACTATTTTATAACTAATTCCTATTGTACAACTATTTTACAATTACCTAAATATTCTATAACTATTTAACTATTTTCCAACTGTTTTACAATTACTTAACTATTTTACAGCTATTTTACAAACTAAAAATTATTTTTCAACTACTTGTCTATTTTTAATTATTCAAGCTATTTTCTAAAGTTAAGCTGGATAGAGTTCAAACTGTCTATAATTGAATACCAATTGAGATAAGAATTGAAGTGTTAACCCAAATGGAAATTGGGAGCAATTGTGAATAAGTGAATGAAAATCAAGATGAATGTGAATAGAAAAGGAGGGTTGATTTAACTAATAATCAATGAAGATAGATACGTAGGATGTATGTATGTTATTCTATTTGCATAGTGATTTGATCCAGATTCGAGCAAAGAATTTTGAGATAGTATATCGATCCAAGTTGGGATTTTTCACTTGATTTTTGACGGCGAACTTGGATATGGATTTTTGATTGGTTCTGGAAATTCTCTATCATAGTTGTGACTATGCAAGGAGAATGACGGTTTCTGATCAGGAAACCAGATCTGAGTCCGCACTAGGAAGTCGGGTGGACGATATGTGACGCCCCACCTCTATACCCACGCTAGCCAAGAACACTACAGAGTAATGCTGTCAACTAGCATGGAGAATAAGGCTATCGAGGAGCGACCATCCGTGTAATTTCTTTGTGCGAGCACCGATATGTCAGAGAGTATAGCATGCATTTCATTTAAGGAGTAAATCCGACATACCGATACAAACTCAAAGCTATCACACGGTGGCTATATATAATCTTCATAAACAAACATAGAGGTAAACATAACACAAATCAATCACAGACATCCATATCACAAAGGCGGAAAAAGATATGAAAATATATATAACACATGAAAGTGTACATCAGAGTAGTGGTCTGAAAGATCCACGATAATACAAAAGAATAGCTACAAGCTACACAAAAGGATAAGTATACATCACAGAGTCTATATCTCAAATGTATACAACAAAAACTACTAATCTAAGTAGTTAGCCATAAGTCAGAATAATCCCAGAAGAGAAGTCAAGCAGAAGCACCTGTAACATCTCGGTCTGACCCGAGTATTATTTATAAGAAAATAATAAACGGATCAGTCTAGCTATAAATATCAGATTATATGGCATAAAATAAAAGACATGGCATGAACATGTAATAACCATAACGGCATACTACTATAAGTATGTAAATGATAATCAACAAGAGATTAATCAATATCACAAGAATCTTCTCAAAGATCCAAATCCACAAAAGGGTAATGACACACGAATTCACCAATGCACAAAAATTGATAAAACATATCAATGAAAATCATGAATATTGGTGAAGCACAAATTCCAGAAATCAACACACGAAATCCAGAAATCACAAAAAGGGGGGGAGGCCTATCACACGAACGGGAGCATGAAAGCTCACCAACATATGTATCATACGAACGAGACGCTATCTCATGGTAGCTAACCATTAATTTTTGAACCCACGAACGGCCCGAAGACCATGGGGCGCTACCCCACATATGTGATGTAGAAACATCACACAAACGGGGTTTAGTCTCCCTCATAGACAAAGAGACATCACACAATTGCTAGTCTAAATCACAAAAATGATCATCATGATCATCAAGAAGTGTCAATCACACCAAGCTAGTAAATATAAGAGTTTAGCTTCATGTCCCATAACCACTTGCTTAACTTAAATATTTACGAACAAACTGTAGATCTTCACTAGGAAATTGTCACAAAAAGGTTCAATCGAACAAGTCAAAGAGTTAACCGACGAAGTAAACGCAAGCGTTTCATACCACTTGTTTTACTAAGCCGTTTAATTAGATTTCTCATCCGAGTGAAGTAAAGGCTTGTATATACTAGTAGATTGGAAAACGGTTTAAGAAAAGGAGTTTTGTAATAAAATAGTGTTAAAATCGCTTTGATGAAAGATTTTTGATATTTACTACTAGTATTGAAACCTTCATATTTTTGAAGTGACAAACCACAAAACGATTGCCGAAGCAAATCGAATCACAAAAATTCACATTCGAAGTCGTGAGTAAAGTCCAAAGAAATAAATTCCAAAACCATCAAAGTAGGAATGCGCCTGCAACATAACATAGTACAACACCAGAAATGGTTGCGGCCAAACAAGGTGCGACCTAAGGAGTTGAAGGCTTAAGAAGTAACACACGGCCCACCCAGGTGCGACCTAATATTGGTGCGACCTAACATGGAACGACCTAAGGCCTTACGACCTAAGGCGGAACGGGCCGAGTGACTTTAGGGGTCATGCGACCTAAAGGAAATGAGGTCATGCGATCTAAAGGTAATAAGGTCTAACGACCTAAAGGAAATAAGGTCATGCGACCTAAAGGTAATAAGGTCTAACGACCTAAAGGAAATAAGGTCGAACGACCTAATTGAAATAAGGTCTAACGACCTAATGGTTTTGGGGTCATGCGACCTAACGGAAGTGAGGTCATGCGACCTAACGACCTAATGGTGCAAACGACCTAAGGCATGTGAGCAATATGCAGTTATATAGGCCGAGCGACTTAAGGTACGAAGCGACCTAACGGAATTGCGACCTAAGGTGAAGGCTGCGCGACCTAGTGGCTTGAACGACCTAATGTCTCAAACAAGGACGAGCGACCTAACGCCTAGCGACCTACGACCTAATGGAGCAAACGACCTAAAGGAATGTGAGCAATATGCAGTTATATAGACCGAGCGACTTAACGCCTAGCGACCTATGACCTAACTCGTACGAACGACCTAACTCATGCGAACGAATTAAGGTCGGAAACGAGTTATGCTCAGTGCGACTTTTCGACAGAACGACCTAATGCCAGGAAAATGCTAAAACACACGAAATTTGGAGTTTTTCACCAATTCGATCCAAACCGAATGCAAATGCAAATGCACATGCACAAGTGATAGGGAATCATTCCCAACAATCCAATGACAGTTATAGGCAAGAATGTGAGATAAAAATCTCACCTTTTTATGGAATTTGATGGAGATGAAGTATGAAAGCAAAGCAAGAATAATCACAAGCTTGAATCAATGTCTTCTCTTTGAATTTTGAGTTAGTTGTTGGATTTGCAAATGAACAAGAGCTTTGGAGTTTTAATTTCCCATTCCCTCCACCATTTTTGAAGAAGCTTGTATGTTAGGAAATGAAGAATGAAGTGATGAAGAGGAGATGGGTTGGGGGTTGAGTTAGTAAATGGTTCAGCCCAAACCAAAGTCATAAACGAAAAAGTGGCGAAAATTCCACTATCTCCAAACATATCGAAGTTTACACTCAAAAAGATTGCAAACGTCATTTTGAAATCAATGAAGGTGGTCTCGAGTCCTAATTTGTCCGTATGCAAAAAGTAGCTTTTCGGACTAAAATCTGACTAACGATAAAATATTTAAATAAAATATTTAAATATAAAATCAACAAATATGCGGGTTGTTACAGAATCCCCTCCTTAAAGAAATTGCGTCCTCGCAATATATAAGATGGAAAAAAAAGTAACAACCATAAAAGCATATTAACACAAAAGAAATTTGAAATAAGAAGTTTACCTCAAAGAGCATGAGAAAGTAAGTCCGGATGTGTTTGCTCGATGAATTCTCTAGATTCCCAAGAGCAATCCTTAGGATTTGAGGACCATTGAACTTTAACAAGCGGAACATCTTTATTTTGAAGTCGTTTGACCTCCGAAGCAATAATTCGAATAAGATGCTGCTCATAAGTTAAATTGGGCGAAACTTCAATCTCTTCCACAACACCGGGCTCAAGAATAGGATCGGAATCCCGAAGGCACTTCCGTAATTAAGAAACGTGAAACACGTCATGAATAGCAGAAAACTGAGCCGGTAATAATAAGCGATAAGCCATGGAACCAATATGTTCAGTGATGGGAAATGGCCCAATATATCGAGGCTAATTTTCCCGATCGACTGAAACGTACAACACCCTTCATAGGTGAAACACGAACAAAAACAAGATCCCCAACCGGAAATTCTAATTTCCTTCTTCGATTATCGGCATAGGACTTTTGTCTACTCTGGGCTTCTTTCATCCTATGGCGAATAAGTTCAATCTTTTCTGTGGAATCACGAATAAAATCTGGACCTAAAACCAGTTTCTCACCGGCCTCAAGCCAACAAGAAGGAGATCGGCATGGCCTTCCATAGAGTGCCTCGAAAGGTGCCATACCAATACTAGATTGGAAGCTATTATTATAGGAAAATTCAACAAGAGAAATATGATCTTCCCAACTTCCACCGAAATCAAGCACACAAGAACGAAGAAGATCTTCAAGAGTTTGATTCACACGCTCAGTTTGTCCATCGGACTGGGGGTGATAAGCGGTGCTAAAATTAAGCTTCATTCCCACAGCTTTTTGACGACTCTTCTAGAATCCACTAGTAAACAATGGATCATGATCACTAACAATGGAAGTAGGGACTCCATGTAACTTAACAATTTCTTTGATAAAGAGTTTGGCCAAAAGAGGAATGGTTCGGTTCGACCGAACGGGAATAAAATGGGCGGATTTAGTAAGTCTATCAACAATCACCCACAAGCTATTATGACCCGAACGAGAATGGGGAAGGCCATCAATAAAATCCATGGAAATTTGATCCCACTTCCAAACTGGAATTTCCAAAGGTTGCAATAACCCACCAGGCCTATGATGTTCAGCCTTGACAAGTTGGAAAGTCATGCAACACTTAACAAAGTTAGCAATATCAGATTTCATTCCCTCCCAGTAATAAAGTCGCTTCATATCCGCGTACATTTTACTACGTCCGGGATGAATGGAAAATTTGGAACGATGAGAATCTTCTAGAATATCTTTATGAAGATCACTAACATTTGGCACTATAAGTCTACCAAATTTTCGAATGCCGCCATGAGAATCAATATCGAAGTCTTTCAAACCTTCAATATCGGTTTTATCCTTAAAATTTTGGCCAAGCAAAGCCAATTCAGGATCTAGCCTTTGAGCTTCAAGAATGCGGTCTAAAAGAGAAGGACGAGCCTCAAAGCTACATAAAACAAAAGATGAACATAAATCGAATACACGATCTCTAATCTCACAAGTGGATAAGTCCTCGAGATCATGCCATTCGGATATCATCATAGAAACAACCGCTTGTTGCTTACGACTAAGAGCATCAGCAACTCGATTTCCCTTTCCGGGAGTGTAAAGAATATCAAGATCATAAGAAGCAAGGAATTCGAGCCAACGCTGTTGACGCAAATTAAGTTCCTTTTGAGAAAATAAATATTTCAAAGACTTATGATCGGTATAAAGTATAAATTTCTCTCCCAAAAGATAATGTCGCCAAATTCGAAGGGCGAAAACGATAGCCGGGAGTTCTAAATCATGTGTGGCATATCTAGTCTCAGCCGGCTTCAATTGCCTAGAAGCATAAGCAATAACACGTTCTTTTTGCATAAGAACGGCACCCAAACCAACGCGACTAGCATCGGTATAAACAACAAAATCTTGATTCCCTTCGGGAATAACAAGAATAGGAGCATCAGAAAGGAGTTCTTTTAATTTCTGAAAAGAAGTTTCACATTTTTCCGACCAAATGTATTTAACACCTTTCTTTGTTAAGCCAGTAAGAGGCACGACAATCATAGAAAAGTCTTTTATGAAACGGCGGTAATAACCTGCCAATTCGAGAAAGCTACGGATTTCAGTCACGCTCTCTGGTCTCTTCCAATTTTGAATCGCTTCAATCTTTGAAGGATCCACTGATATTCCGGATTCGGAAATAATATGACCGAGAAACTTCACACTAGATTGCCAAAAGCGGCATTTAGAAAATTTTGCTTTTAATTGATTGCTCCTAAGAGTTTCCAATACAATCCGAAGATGCTTTTCATGTTCCTCCTCGGTTTTAGAATACACAAAAATATCATCAATAAAGATGAGAACAAACCGATCGAGGAAATCTTTGAAAACTCGATTCATAAGGTCAATGAAATAAGCCGGAGCATTCGTTAAACCAAATGGCATAACTAGCCATTCATAAGATCCATAACGAGTATGGAACGAAGTCAAAGGAATACTATCCTCTGCAATACGAAGCTGATGAAAACCAGTAGCCAAGTCCAATTGTGAAAAGACTCTAGCACCACTAAGTTGATCAAATAGATCATCAATCCGAGGTAAAGGATATTTATTCTTAATAGTAAGATCATTAAGCTTGCGGTAGTCGACGCAAAGCCTAAGTGTACCATCGGATTTCTTCACAAAAATAGCTGAAGCTCCCCAAGGTGAGGAACTAGAGCGAATAAGTTGCTTCGTCTCCAACTCGGATAATTGTTTGCGCATCACTTCATTCTCCTTATTGGACATGCGATAAGGAGGACGAGTAATAGGTTGAGCTCCAGGTATAAGATTAATTTTGAACTCAATTGCTCGCTTAGGTGGTAATCCTAAGACAGGCTCAAATATGTCGGAAAATTCACGAACGACGCGAATAAGAGAAATGACATCTTCCTCATCATCATTATCATTATCACGAGGATTTAAAGAATATAAAGATGCAACCAAAACGGAATCTGAATCATTAAGAACAATGGAAATCTGATTAACAGATTGCAGATGACGGAGATAAATAGTCCGCTCAGGACATAGGATATGAGCTTCATAACGATTAAGCCAATCCATACCCAAAATAATTCCAAAGCCTAAGTAACGCATGACATGCAAATCAGCAAGGAAGGAAAAATCACACAAAATAATCTCCACATCTTTACAAATCAAACTAAGAGTTGCGGATCCACCAACCGGATTCGCAATTCTTAAAGAAGTCATTAAAGCAACAACACTTAAAGAAAAAGTATCGACAAGTTCTTTTGATATAAAAGAATGGGATGCACCCGTATCAAAAAGAACTCGAATAGGTTGATCATGAAATATAATAATGCCATCAAGGATAGAATGAGACATACCTTGACCGCGAGATGTCCTTCTAGGGGCTTGAGCAACGTTTAACTTTCCCTCCTTGCCTTGAAGCTTAGGGCATAGATGCATATGATGATCTAGACTTTTACAATAGCGACAAGAACGGGGCTTTGAACACTTGTTCGCAAAATGGCCCCTAGCACCACAGTTGAAGCATTTCCCATCACTAGGGGAAAGTGTCTTTGCAGCAGGAGTTGCTTGCTTACCCTTTTTGTTGGGATAAGGACCTTTGAACTTGTTAGGCCTTTTCTTGTTGTTGAAGTTCGGTTTGGCACCCACCACTTCAACATCACTTTCCCTATCCGCCTCTTCAAGACGAAGAGCGATATCAATGAGTTGATCGAAAGAAACTTCTAATTTTAGAAGTAGTGGCTTCTTGAGATTCTTATTTAAGCCATAGACGAATCTTTGGTTCTTCTTTAATGGGGTGTTGATGTATTCAACCCCATATTTAGATAGTGACTCGAAGGATGCGACATAATCTGTCACAGAGGATTCACCTTGAACAAGGTCTATGAAACGTCGAGCCAATGTTACTTTCTCTGCTTCTGGTACAAATTTCAATTCGAAGCGTTCCCGGAATAGCTCCCAGGTGAGATCCGCTTCATTGATTTCAGAAATAAGAAGTTCATACCAGTCCAATGCTCTTTCTTGGAGCATAATGGAGGCCACCTAAACTCGGTGAAGATCAATAAGATTCATGCGAGAAAAGATTCGATCGCATGTTCTTAACCAAGCCTGGACTTCAATAATAGTTTCGGAACCTTTGAACGGTTTCCCACCCAAGTTGGTATAATCGTTGCACAAGCGTGCAAATCCAGACTTAGGGTGAGTAGGTTCCTGATTAGGACCAGCTGCCTGAGCATTCTTTACTAAATCAAGAAGCTGTTGGGCAGTCATAAAAACTCCATCCTGGGGAGTAATAGTAGATGGTCCGGCTCTGGGACGACCTGGTCTAGACATTCTCTTCTTTAAGAAAGAGAGAAGAAGAAAAGTTATTCTCCAAATAAATATCAAGCAAATCTTGATAGATAAAACAAGGATACATAAAAGGAAATCGGATAAATCGGTACGAAGACTCGAATTAAATCCTAAGGCACGACTCCTAAGTTGGACTTAGGACGATGATCCTTGTTAAGTTATTCTACATTGTTCCGAAGTTTGGCTCTGATACCAAGCCGTGACGCCCCACCTCTATACCCACACTAGCCAAGAACACTACAGAGTAATGCTGTCAACTAGCACGGAGAATAAGGCTGTTGAGGAGCGACCATCCGTGTAATTTCTTTGTGCGAGCACCGATATGTCAAATAGTATAGCATGCATTTCATTTAAGGAGGAAATCCGACATACCGATACAAACTCAAAGCTATCACACGGTGGCTATATATAATCTTCGGAAACAAACATAGAAGTAAACATAACACAAATCAGTCACAGACATCCATATCACAAAGGCGGAAAAAGATATGAAAATATATATAACACATGAAAGTGTACATCAGAGTAGTGGTCTGAAAGATCCACGATAATACAAAAGAATAGCTACAAGCTACACAAAAGGATAAGTATACATCACGGAGTCTATATCTCAAATGTATACAACAAAAACTACTAATCTAAGTAGTTAGCCATAAGTCAGAATAATCCCAGAAGAGAAGTCAAGCAGAAGCACCTGTAACATCTCGGTCTGACCCGAGTATTATTTATAAGAAAATAATAAATGGATCAGTCTAGCTATAAATATCAGATGATATGGCATAAAATAAAAGACATGGCGTGAACATGTAATAACCATAACGGCATACTACTATAAGTATGTAAATGATAATCAACAAGAGATTAATCAATATCACAAGAATCTTCTCAAAGATCCAAATCCACAAAAGGGTAATGACACACGAATTCACCAATGCACAAAAATTGATAAAACATATCAATGAAAATCACGAATATTGGTGAAGCACAAATTCCAGAAATCAACACACGAAATCCAGAAATCACAAAAAGGGAGGGAGGCCTATCACACGAACGGGAGCATGAAAGCTCACCAACATATGTATCACACGAACGAGACGCTATCTCATGGTAGCTAACCATTTATTTTTGAACACACGAACGGCCCAAAGGCCATGGGGCGCTACCCCACATATGTGATGTAGAAACATCACACAAACAGGGTTTAGTCTCCCTCGTAGACAAAGAGACATCGCACAATTGCTAGTCTAAATCACAAAAATGATCGTCATGATCATCAAGAAGTGTCAATCACACCAAGCTAGTAAATATATGAGTTTAGCTTCATGTCCCGTAACCACTTGCTTAACTTAAATATTTACGAATAAACTATAGATCTTCACTAGGAAATTGTCATAAAAAGGTTCAATCGAACAAGTCCAAGAGTTAACCGACGAAGTAAACGCAAGCGTTTCATACCACTTGTTTTACTAAGCCGTTTAATTAGATTTCTCATCCGAGTGAAGTAAAGGCTTGTATATACTAGTAGATTGGAAAACGGTTTAAGAAAAGGAGTTTTGTAATAAAATAGTGTTGAAATTGCTTTGATGAAAGAGTTTTGATATTTACTACTAGTATTGAAACCTTCATATTTTTGAAGTGACAAACCACAAAACGATTGCCGAAGCAAATCAAATCACAAAAATTCATATTCGAAGTCGTGAGTAAAGTCCAAAGAAATAAATTCCAAAACCATCAAAGTAGGAATGCGCCTGCAACATAACATAGTACAACATAAGAAATGGT
Organism: Allium fistulosum; assembly: GCA_030737815.1. Classification (NCBI taxonomy): domain Eukaryota; kingdom Viridiplantae; phylum Streptophyta; class Magnoliopsida; order Asparagales; family Amaryllidaceae; genus Allium; species Allium fistulosum. The sequence continues at coordinate 910,731,503 of CM060903.1, forward strand.
TGCGGCCAAACAAGGTGCGACCTAAGGAGTTGAAGGCTTAAGAAGTAACACACGGCCCACCCAGGTGCGACCTAATATTGGTGCGACCTAACGTGGAACGACCTAAGGTAGAATGGGCCGAGTGACTTTAGGGGTCATGCGACCTAAAGGAAATGAGGTCATGCGACCTAAAGGTAATAAGGTCTAACGACCTAAAGGAAATAAGGTCATGCGACCTAAAGGTAATAAGGTCTAACGACCTAAAGGAAATAAGGTCGAACGACCTAATTGAAATAAGGTCTAGCGACCTAATGGTATTGGGGTCATGCGACCTAACGGAAATGAGGTCATGCGACCTAACGACCTAATGGTGCAAACGACCTAAGGCATGTGAGCAATATGCAGTTATATAGGCCGAGCAACTTAAGGTACGAAGCGACCTAACGGAATTGCGACCTAAGGTGAAGGCTGCGCGACCTAGTGGCTCGAATGACCTAATGTCTCAAACAAGGTCGAGCAACCTAACGCCTAGCGACCTACGACCTAATGGAGCAAACGACCTAAAGGAATGTGAGCAATATGCAGTTATATAGGCCGAGCGACTTAATGCCTAGCGACCTACGACCTAACTCGTACGAACGACCTAACTCATGCGAACGAATTAAGGCCGGAAATGAGTTATGCTCAGTGCGACTTTTCGACAGAACGACCTAATGCCAGGAAAATGCTAAAACACACGAAATTTGGAGTTTTTCACCAATTCGATCCAAACCGAATGCAAATGCACATGCACAAGTGATAGGGAATCATTCCCAACAATCCAATGACAGTTATAGGCAAGAATGTGAGATAAAAATCTCACCTTTTCATGGAATTTGATGGAGATGAAGTATGAAAGAAAAGCAAGAATAATCACAAGCTTGAATCAATGTCTTCTCTTTGAATTTTGAGTTAGTTGTTGGATTTGCAAATGAACAAGAGCTTTGGAGTTTTAATTTCCCATTCCCTCCACCATTTTTGAAGAAGCTTGTATGTTAGGAAATGAAGAATGAAGTGATGAAGAGGAGATGGGTTGGGGGCTAAGTTAGTAAATGGTACAGCCCAAACCAAAGTCATAAACGAAAAAGTGGCAAAAATTCCACTATCTCCAAACATATCGAAGTTTACACTCAAAAAGATCGCAAACGTCATTTTGAACTCAATGAAGGTGGTCTCGAGTCCTAATTTGGCCGTATGCAAAAAGTAGCTTTTCGGACTAAAATCCGACTAACGATAAAATATTTAAATATAAAATCAACAAATACGCGGGTTGTTACACGATACTAGTTCGGAAGAGAAATTGTGGGATCGAGTGAGCGATCAGATTGATATTGCGTATGGATGTTATGTGTACATCTTACGGGTTTGAATGAAATTGATATTAAAAAGTTGTGGATAAGAACTGTAAATTGGTTTTTGAAATATATTTTATGCAATATATGATGAAATAAAGTGAAAATTGGATATTTCTATGGTAGAAATTTACTTTATGTAAGTAAGTAATATGGTAAGTGACTTTATAGAGTAATCCAGCCTGAATATTGATTTACCATAAACAAAGTTATGTATATATAATTGATAAACTTCCCTTGTTGAATCTATAGCCAGAAGAAAAGGGTTTTTGAAAGTATTTGAAGTATAAAAAGGGAATTTATACAAGTATGAAGTGATCCAAAGATTTTCGAAGTTATATATATATATATAAGGGATTTTATGAGAATGATTTTGGAAAGGTTTTGGAACCTATGGATTTTGGAAAGGCTTTTGATTTTTGAGAAAAATCAGTTTTGGGAATTCGGAAAGCCAAGTTTGGAACTATCGATTTGGGATATCGATTTTGTGTAAAGGATATTTTGATATAAATCATAAAGTGTATGATTTAAAGATACTATAAGTGTATAGTATAAAGTGTTTTGAGATTGGCTCTGGGGAAAAAGACGCTCCCTTGAAATGAACTTCTCAGGAGTGCCAAAGGGTGGTACTGCCTTGAACCCTAAGGGGGGTTCTAAAGTTGATCCTGTGAGGAGTCCGGACAAACTAGTTCCTGAGGATTATGTGAAGTGTGTAGCGAAAGTCGAGGGCGCTGATGCCTACAAAGGCATTTGGGTTATGCTGTGACGACAGTTTAACTCGATGTCACTGCGATCTACTGCAGACCATAGCGAAAGTCGTGTGTGCCGCTGAGAGCCAACAGTCTACGTTTGATTTTATATCGGTAGACTACGACCTATGGTAATATAGAGAAAGTCGTGTGTGCTGCTGAGAGCCAACAGTCTACGTTTGATTTTATATCGGTAGACTGCGACCTATGTGGAAGTGGAGAAGTTTCATTCTTTTGGCAACGAAATTCGAGGGCGCTGATGCCTACAGCTACATGGACTTTTGCTGTGATGGCAACGTAACCCAGGATGTAACTGCGTACTGTAGCAGGTTCCATGGTGTAATCGAGGGGCGCGGAGTGCCTACAGTTATCTATGGATTTTACCGGGATGGCAACGTAACCATCGGGTTAACTGCGACCATGGATGTGGGTGATGATTTCCAGAGCATTCTCACCAAAGATATTTCCTCTATTTTCAAAACTGTTTTCTATATTTTCATAAATTATTTTCCAAGTATTTTCACTGGGTGTTGAAACGAGTTTACCAAGTACTTATAGATTTTTAGTCCTACGCCTGATCAACGTATGACCGAATTTCTGTGAGAACGAGGATGGATTTGTTGAAACATCGAGTTATAAAATAATATTTTTATAAACTATTTTGGCAATATTATGTCGATTTTTAAAGTGTTTTGAAAAAATCAAATAAAAAGAGTTAAGAGTTAAGATGTCTAAGGAATAATTTAACTGATAATCAACATTGTAATAAAATTCTTGCTTCGTTCCTTTTCGAGGACGAAAAGATTCAAAGGGGGGAGGAATGTAATAAACCGGATATTTAGTCATCTGATTATTGGATAATTATCTGATTTTAACTATTTAAAAACACTAATTTATAAGTTAAATAAATAAATTATGTGTTGTATACATATGTGTTGATTTTATATAGAATTTGAATTTGAATTTGAAATTCAAAGAATAAATATCTTAAAATAAATTTGATTTAAAAATATATGTATATGATTTTTATTAGTATAAAATTAGTTTTATATTATTTTCTTTTAAAAGATTTGCTAAATATAAATTAAGAAAAAGTATTAACTAAATAGAAATTAAATATAAAGTTTTAAAAAATCATTTAAAAATTAATTAACACATGCATAATTACAAATGTAAGTTAATTAACATACAAATGACAAATGTAAGCCATTTTTAACAAGTGTCACCATTTTCTTTTATTTTTAAAAATTATTAAAACAAGCTATAAATATATCTATACATCCCTCTTTCAATTCTTTTTTATCTTCATTTTCAAACTAAGAAAAACAAAAGTCTGTAAACAAACTCAAACCAGAAAATTCAAAAGCAATCAAACCGGTCGCAAACTCAAGGAATTTCATCTCAGATTTAAGAGGGATCAACTCAACTAAACAACTTCACCAAGCTTACATCTAAAACAAAGCAAAGCAAAGCAAAGAAAAGTTCAAATTCAAGCTCACTAAAAGTAGATCAGGATCAATTACCAGTTTTCAAAGCCTTCTCTGTTCTCTGTTCAAACATTATAAAGGTGAGTAACACTTTTTCTTAAAAAGCTTAAGTATAAATGTGATTGCATGTGAATCTCTGAAGCAAGAATGTTTGTATATATATGAATTTTCTGTGAATATTTAGGATGATAGAAGTGTGCATGCTTGTGAAATACCTATAACATCTCTGTTTCAGTTTCAAGGTCAAGTTTTGATTCAAAAATCATTATCTCATGATCTAATCTTTGTTAGGATTTAAGTCTTAAACAAAACTTGTTTGTTTGATCATAGAGTAGGTTTAAAAATTTTATTTAAGTTAAAATAAATTTGGAAACTCACTGGAAATCAAAAAGAACAGAGCAAGCTAAATATAAGTGAAAATCCAAATATCCTAGTCTATTGTTTCAGGCATAAAATCTGAAACCTTATTCAAAAACATGATTTTTAAGAATGGAATCACAATTTTTAGAGGTGAATCGAATGAGCAGTTCGAGTTTGTTCAGGGTTTGTGTTTTGGATGTTTTCTGGTGATCTACTTGCTCGGGAAGGTCCGGGTTCTCATTGGTGGTAGTGGAGTGATAGGAGACCTTGGGAAAAATGTCAGATTGGTGTTTAGGCTTCTGTGGCGGCGGTGGATGATCAGAGAAGTCTGTAGCCCTAGTTTTAGGCTTGGACGGGATTTTGTTTCCCACGGCACCTCTAGTGGATCGAGTTCCACAGAACTCTGGGATTGGAAGCTTGGAGGATGGCGAAGGTGAGGCTGGAAGCGTAGGTGCTCTGGTGATTGGCATTGTGAGTTCGAGGAGATTTTCTGGTTGCACTTCTGGTTCCAGGTTTGGGTTTGAATGCTCGAATTTGATTTCGAGGGAGAATCAAGGATCTGATGATCGGGATTGGGTGCGAGGGTGATCGCTGACTTGAGTGAGGCTTTGGGGATGACCGGAGTTGGTCGGAGCCACCACGCATGTGCACGATGCATCTTTGGTATCTGGCCATGATTGTTTTAGGAAGAAGCTTGTATCTCGAATTTTGGCTCGAGAAATTTTCGAGTTGTCTCGGGTTTTGTGGGTAGTGTGGGACTCGGGTAGAGGATCGGAATTTTGATCAAGTGGCTCGGGTTGTCTGATGTGTTTTCCAGGTTTTATAATTTAAGTAAAACTTAAACAGTTTTTATAAAATATAGAGATAGTACAAGATTTTAAAATAAATTAAAACGGGTTTCCAAGTTAAAGTATGATTTAAGTTCCAAATCAAGGCATTTAAAACAAGTTTTAAAGATTTTTTAATGATTTGAGATTAATTAAGATAATAAAGTAATTTAAGTATAATTAATTAATTTAATTAATTAATGATTAAGGATTAATAAATTTATAATTGAGGGGTTTAAGTTTATTAATTGGAGGTTAATTAATTTGAAATTAAGGGTCTAGTTAATTAATTTGAGATTAATTAATTGATAATTAAGAATTAATTAGTTAAGTAATTTATAATAGAGGTTAATTAATTAAGCAATTGGGTTAATTAATTAAAGATAATTAATTTATAATTGAGGATAAATTGATTAAGTAATTAGGGATTTATTACTTAAAATTAAAGGATAAATTTGTCGAGGATTAACTAATTTAATTAGTAATTAAAGTTTAAATGAATTAATAATTAAAGTTTAATTAACTGAGGATAATTAACCAATGGGATAATTACTTGATGAAAGTAAGGTAAATTACTTAAGGGAAGTAATTAAGGATTAACTACTTAGTGTAATTAAAGGATTTATTAATTGAGTTAATTAAGGGTTAGTTAATTAATGAGTGTGATTAATTAAAGGATAATTAATCAATATGAGTGATTATACGATAATTAATTTGAATAATTAATTAAGGATAAATGTAATTAATATGAATGGGTGAAGGTTAATTAATTTGTGTAATTAATTAAAGACAAATTACTTAATGTAATTAAAGAAGATAATTAAGGGATGATTAATTAATAGTTTGTAATTAATTAACGTTAAGAAAGCAGGATTAAAAGTGATTAAAGTAATTAATTTAATTTATTTAAATTAATTAGAAATGGTGTAACTAATTAACCTTGCTTATGAATGATTGGATGATATTGAATGCCTCAGATTATTTGGTATCTTTGATATATGATATGAAATGTTTTGTGATATGATATGTTTGGGTTGATCAGGGATAATATGGTTATCTATCGATGATGAATTGCTGTGTAAAAATGACATCCTGCATTTAAAATTGAAGTATATTCACTTGAATAACTTGGGTTAAGATGACATTTGATTCGAAGAGACTGGGGTCGGGTATCAGTAAATACCCGAAACCACTTCGACTTGTAATCTGCAAATATTCTTTATGGATTTGATTTTGGAAAAAAAATAGGTTGGAATGAAATAAATAATGTAAACTTGGTCATTTAATCTAAGTAATAATACTTAGTTATGATTATAAGATGTGTATTTGACTATGGCAAATTAAGAACTTGTAATAAGGTACGAGTTACCCCGGGTTTTAAATAAGTATTATGCATTAGAATTTCAAGTTAGATGGGTTTACTCACGCTGGTTTCCAGCCTGACCCGGGTGTTACTTTGATGTAATGCTCGGGTCAGACCGAGTATTACAGATTTTCAGGTAAGGACGTTCTGGAGCTCAGGAGGCGAGCTGGATGGCAGGAACGTATGGAGTGTATTCCGCTGTGATATATTGTAGTTTGTCTGGGACATGTTGATTTTATCTGTCCAGTGCTTTTGTAGTGGTTGCAACTCTGATGAATTGATGTAAATTAACAGATACAGTTCTTCTTTGTATAACTGATATTGTTTGATATTATATTTTGATCCGCTGCGAATGTGAGAATCTGTGTTTTGTTTCCTGTTTCTTCTTCTACCTCTTTTCTTCTTTCCTAACTATCTCGGATTTTCGGGATCGAAAATTTCGGGTCGTTACATTTGGTATCAGAGCGTAGGTTAAGCGAGAACCTTGGCTCTGGTGGGTTTACTCATCAAGGATAGGGTCAGCAGTACCCTAGGATGAGTTGAGTATATATATATATATATGTATATATGTATGTATGAGAGCGTACTTGTTATTTTCTTATATAAAGATTTTAAAAATGGTTTTAATGAAATATTTTTATAAAAGATTATATTATATATAGCATATAAAATAAGAAATTAAGGAATATATATATATACATATCCAAATAAGGATTGGATAAAATGAACTATATAAATAAGATGAATTAGAATTGGGTTCAAACCAGAAATAGAATGGTTATTGAGTATAAATAGGCTGATTGTTTTCCAATAAGCAAATAAGGAAGTAACCATTAGATGTGAATAACCTGTAAATTAGAAAGTATGTAAATGCTTATTTTCACCATTCATCGTTATTTGATTATTTTATTATCTAAAAATGCGGGGTGTTACATTCTCCCACCCTTTAGGAAATTTCGTCCCCGAAATTCGAAAATGGTAAAACTATGTAATTCCTTGCATCGATCACATCCATTTTGTGTACATCCAATTTTACGACCATCTGTGTCCTTGTGCAAAGTGTCATCCAACTAAAATATATGCATATACATGAATTTCTGAGCGGTACCTTCTATATGAATGCTTTTCTTCTTAAAAATTCCCTTTTAAAATATGATGCACACATCCTAAATAGACTTGCAATTTTTATATGAATGCAATCTTTTGAAAACTCAAAACGTTTTTCATCCAATTTTTTCCACACTCTTACTGAATAGGGGCGTAGTTCAATGAATTTTACATCCAAACCCTACCACACAACTTTTAATATTCGAATTTAAGAAAAATCTAATTTTTCGACACTTGATTTCTTTTGCCAGAAAGAAGGTAGAAAACAGAAAACCTCACATTTACCGTTTTACTTTTGCGCACCTCTTTCTCCGTACTTGGAACTTATGCCGCTACTCTATAAAAATCTCTATTTTCTTTCCCAAGCACGGTTCACATAAGAAAAAAATTCTTTTCAAATTTTTCTGTTGACGTTTTTATCGCTTTCTTTAAATTTGTTGTTTTCCTTTTAGTCACTCTTTTTGGCTTTTACTTTTCTTTTATTATTTACGTCCTATGTCCTTATTATCCTTTTGTGAACATCACAAAAACACAGAGAAAAAGCATCATACTAATCATCACCGATTTACTACAATAGGAACTAAATGCTTACATAGGAGTACAATCTCATAGCTAAAAGAGAAAACTAGTCCTACTACAAAGCGATACTAGATAGGTAAATATAGCAGCTAAACACAGCCATCATCTAGGGCTAGGAGGCCTAGGACCATGTCAACCCTTTCATAGAAAGGTCCCACTCTAGGAATCCAAGTAACTCATATGCTACTCATGCCACCTATTACTCTTTACTAACTCATGCTGCATTACTCACGGTGAATAAGATCTATTCACCTCTTCCATTCCATACTCAAAATGAAATAACCAAGTCTCATTTATTGCAATGAATAAGGATTTCAATCTATGCAGTCTCTATCTAAAAAGGCAACTAAGCTTGGGGAAATTTTCTCTTTACCTTTACCTTTCATTTTTCCCCAACTAAGGTCTACCTATCTCAACCACGTGTGTCTTACTATCTTACTAATATTACTTCACTATTCTTCTATAGTCTATACACATGAAGAAACATTCCTAGGTTCTCACTAGTGTCATATACACTTTACGGGAATTTTTATTATTACTACTAAAATTAATCACTGTTATCTCCTACATAGCCTTACACTTTTCCCGTCACACCTAAGAAATGATTCCTATCTACTCCATATTTAAAAGTTTGGTTTGGTATTTATCATTTCATTTCAAAAATTAAAGCTTCTAAATTTTTTTGAAACATCAAATCCCAAAATCCTTGCCTTTAAAAGTGCTACTTTGAAGTTTCTATTAAATTCAAAAGTACTTGGTTACTTAACATTTTATCATTTTAGGCTTGCATCTTTAAAGCTCTTTGAATTTAAATTATTCCCCAAGCCCAGAGGGGAAAACTTACAAATTCTAGGTTCAAAACTTATTCCTCTTTCCTTTTAAAGACCTTTACAGCTTTCCATAAAAAAATGGATTTTTAAATTTAACTGTTTACTAAGTTTTTCTCTTCCAAAGACTTATTTACTTTTTCACCAAACCAATTTTCTTTAAAGTATGCCTTGCTTGTCCTTAAAACATTTTTTTCTTGACTTCCAAAAATGTCCTCACATGTTTTCAAAACATCTTCTTTTCATAGATTTTCAAATTTATGAAAACTGGAGTAGATAAGAACAATTATTTTATCAAAAATCCCTTAACTTTCCTACTCTTCCAATTACCTAACCTTGGAGGAGTTTCTAACTTGCTACAAATGGGGATTTTCTACAAAGGCAAGCAACCAATGCGCATAATCAATGGAAAAATATGAAATTTCCATTGCTTAGCTTTCCTACTAAGGCTCTCTATAATATCCCTCCTAACTAACACTGTCTTCCAATTATTACACTTCTTATTACACCTAATGGTTTTATACCTTAATGTACTGGAACTACTTTCTCTTATGAGAAACCATTAACGCTAAAACCTTCAATGAATCCTTTAAAAGAGGATTTCATGTTTATATGAAATTACAAGGAACTTATTTTATATTTTATTGAAATAGGCTATACAAAATATGGTGCTTTCCATACCTCGTACATCTCTTTCATGTATTCCTTATAACTTGCACAAAACATCTTTATTTGTGATTTGGTTTCATAGAAAATTATATCATTATTCATTTCATTCCAATAGATTAAAATATGTTTAATCTATATTCACTTACAATAGACATTTCCTACAAAATTTATTAACTTCCTAATATTTAACTTACATCTTTTTTTTCAAAAGAACTCATTTTCAAAACTCTTTAAATATTTTCATAACTAGAAAACATTTCCATATACTTATTTAAATAATAAGTGTACTTACAAACCACTTTATTTCTATATTTAGAAATTATGTTCAAAACACATTTTTTTATTTGGGTCAAAACAGATGTTGCGTAAAACACCGTTACTACAACCCAAAAATACTAGTATATGGATTCAATTAAAATAAATATTAATAATATCCCATATGCTATGTAAAAACATTTTCTTTGGAAGTCACCTACTATAACAATAGTGTCATAGTCTATGCTTCCTTTATTTTTCACGAAAACATCTATTACAACAATAAATGTTGCAACCTACGTTTACGATACTTAACACACTCTAGGTTTTTATATTTAAAATCTTTGTTTACCTACAAAGAAACTAGCGAGCTATGCATGCTTTATAATTCTTCAAAAAGAATTTCAATTTTAACAAAATTTACATCATAAAAAAACCAATTTAAATTTCATACCACTTTTTTTTTCTTCAAAAACCCAATATTTACTTCCTCAAACATATTAACAATTATATTTTTCAGCTTTTCAATTCCAAAAGTTTCATTTTATTGGGCTAGACATAAAGTGGATTTTCTTCTTACTACCTAAGAAATACCCTTCCTAAACCTTGGAAATCTCATTTCCTTACTAAAATATCTTATTCCTTCCAAAATAAAAATACTCTCCCTACTATCCCTAGGGAACTTTTCCACTTCCTATAACATATGGATACCAATCTTTTTTCAAACCATAGCTTATTGTACACTATAAATCGGCAATAACATAGGGCTCAACATCCTCGGGTCATCCCAAACCCGACTAGCAAACTATGCACAAATATACTTCTAAAAACTTTCTATATGTTAAAATCTATAATTGGGGACTATTTGGATTTTAGTACATAATATATTTATATTTTATTCAAAAATACAAATACGTTCACTCATATTTCCTAATTTACTTAGGATCTACTAACTTAAGCTCTGATATAAAATGTAACAACCCAAATTCTAATGGGTCCGGATTTTTCGCAAAAATGCTAAAATCCAAGCCCAATGAAGCCCGAGTTGGGCATCTGGTATCCTGCAAATAGGCAAAGATAAATATATCAGAGCTCAAATAAATATCTCATAGCGGAACTGACTAAAATATAATAGTAAGTAAATACTCACAAAGGTAATAATACTTTCTAAACAAGTGTCTCAAAGCTGGAAAATCTCTGCCATCTATCTAACCTGTGGGATGATATGAGGAGGGGGCCAGAACTAAAGTTTTGGTGAATGTACAAATTATACACTTTTAGGCATAATTCTACATATACCGTTCTATTTTCACTTTTTGTTATATTAGGTTTATTGGGTTTATAATACTCTCACCTCTGTGCGTGAATCGTACCCATTTACTCCCTAGTAGATTAAGACCTAATAACCAATATATATGTAGCTACATGCCCAAACACCGCATCGGTCCTAGGTACTACCCATAGTACCTTTCTTATCCTCCTCAAAAAGGAATCCATCATCTTGCTATTAGTGCGTACTGTAACTACATCCGTAAAGGACAACTTCGTGAGGCCTATAATACAGTTGTTCCGTCGTCTACTATGAAAACGTGAAACAACATCCACACTAGTTTATACTAGTGCTCAAACATCCACAATGTACCACCCGGTGCGTACCTTGTGGACTACACGTGATCGTTCTGGTTACTCTCTAAATTCCACCAACAAGGTCTACCTTGTACGGAACTCAGTCAGGGATTTTATATATCTATAAAGGTCCACTTTGGTAGTCCTACAATACAGATATTCTACTTGGTCTGTCTCTTTTCTCATCATCGCTATGGCCCCACGCAGCCCCCCTCAACTAATCGAAAGACCTTTCAAGAGCTAAGTGGTTGTGCCCTATTGAAAATAATCTAAACATCCAATTGGCTGTACCCCTCATCCAATGTCTCGATAGTGAAAGAATTATTGGCCTGTGGGTTTAGCTCTAGTCTTTCGCGAACTCGCTCTGACTGATGATGGCTGATACCCGCATGCGACTATCCTTATGGGTCCTGCCCACTATAACCTACTCGCAAACTAGAGTATGGTGTCATACGAATATCCTACTCCATCATCAACCTTTTGACTGCCTACAAAGGTCTGCTTCGTTAGGCCTGCAATGCAAAAGCAGTCAAGGCATACTCTCTTGATGGAACACCTACAGACCTGCCTCCAGGGGTGCAGCTTCGTTAGGCCTACCTCAGAGGGCTATCCTAGAGCATCCTCATGTCCCGTTGAAGTCTCATACTTCCTTCCTGCCCAAAACAATTAAGTTGGACGTGCTCTTTCTGTACTAAAAATCTACGATGAACTGCTTCGTTAGGCTCTTTAACCAGATTCTCTTTGGGCTACTCCAAATGCACCTTACCATTTTATTACACCCTTCATCTAATCTTTTATTATGCATTTAGTTTACTTCTCTTATTCTGTTGGCCGCTTATATACCCTAATCAGCATGCCCAGCCCCACCCACGTGTGAGACCATCAGTCCTATACTTGAAAGGGAATGCTGTCGGTACGGGCCACTGCTATTATTTTTTGCTTATTAACTTAATCCAAGATCTAAGTTTGATAAAATAAGCCTCTTCTATTTCTTTCTTTTTAATTATAACCTATGTGATACAATTATACTTGCAATTGTCACTTTTATATTTTTTTCTTTCTTTTATATTCTACATGTTATAAATGTAATTGCAAGTGCCTCTTTTCTATTCAAGTCTGTCTTCTTTTATTATGATACTAAATTTTCTTTAGTTCTCTTATATTATATAACAGTCTTAACTTGGGGCTATGTCCAACCGTCATAAGTTTCTTATCATAATAACTGCTTTACTTTGTACTCTACTATCTGCGCAATAAATGCAGATCTATCCACATTTTTTTTTATTGTTTCTAGTCTTGTCAAATAATTAACTTGATTATTTCTTCTTCTTTAATTTCTTTAACGCTTCGCGTTATTCTCTTTTATTTTGGTAAGTAGTTCTATTCTATTTGGTTGGTTACAAAAACTGTGCTAAAATCCATTTCCATATTTTAATACAAAATAATGCTATAAACAATAACTCGTAATTGCAAGATATTTCTTTTATTGTTTCTTTAATTATTGGGTAATAAAAAATACAGTAATGTCTCTATTTTGCACTAATTCCATTTTTCTTGCTTTTATTCTTGTAATTACGTTTACCGTTTTTCTTACAATATTAAACTATGGAAATGTATTCCCTTTTTTAAACCAGCCAACTAATCTATCACTAACTTCTAAATCAAGTTATTAGGTTTCCCCATTTTATTTCATTCCCCGAGTTTTAACATAATTTACTATAAATTTCTCGCTTTTAGGCTTATGTCTTTCCCTATAACTTTTAAGCCTAATATTACTTATATTTAATTGGATTCCTTTCTTTTTTCCATATAAATAACATTTAAATATAAGTACACTTCTCTTATAAAATTTACAGTTTCAACATAGCTAACCAGTAGAACTAATTACTGAAATTAGTTCCAATGCTGAATTAAAATATTTAATGGGAATCTAACGGTATTATATATTATCAACATAAAAGATATAAAATTTAAATCCACCCACCTGTCGTCCTTAGCTTTCATCCATGGCCTTCCTGGATCCACTTCTAAGGCGTTTAATATTTTATTAAAAAATGTTCTCCCTAGAAATATTTTCCAGTTAGGGTTCAACCTCAGACAATGAACCCAACTGGGAGAAAATCTAATTGTGAGAAAATAGGTAGGCCTAGGGTTTTATTTATAGTGAATCTTAGGGATCTCAGGCCATCGGATTTTAGGATTGAATCTGGTGCAACCACGTCACTGGCCTCCTGCGACAGAAAACACGCTCGAGATTGCGCGAAAATCATATTATAAAACTTTGGCACGTCCCTCGACGATTTCTCGTCCAGGGCAAAATGCGGGTCGACCCGTGTGCTTTGCGGGTCGACCTATGGGTCGACCTGGGGGATTTGTGGGTCGACCTATAAGGTCCTTTTTTTCGTTTAAATATATTTATATAATTTTGATTTCTTATTCTTCTCGTAACTTCTTCATATTAACTCGGATTTCGACAAGTTATATATGGAAATTGGTTACAAAATCACCACGAACACAATGGTATAAGTTTCGAGGCTATATTCTGATAATTCCAAAAATGCTTATTTTACTATTCATCGTTATTTGATTATTTAATTATCAAAACATGCAGGGTGTTACAGAGACTTGATATATATATTTATGAAATGGTGATTTGTTAGATATGCCTTATTTGAGTATCTGTTTTGGGCACACTTTATTTATGACTAATTTGGTTATTGTTAAGTCAAAATTTTGAGATCTGTATTTATTGGTTTGATATGCCTTTTATGGATTTTTGGGTTTTAGGCATTTTTTGAGATGACTTATTTTAGAGTTAAGTCATTTATGGATTTATAAAGTAATGAATTTAATTAATATGCCTTATTATGATTGTTTGTTCAGCATATTTAATATTGCTTATTATTTTAATCACAAAGTTATGATATTTGTATCTCACCTTTTATTTAGATATAGTCTGACCTGTTTATTATATTAGTACTCGGGTCAGGCCGGGACTTTACAGGTAGAGAGACTCATTGACTCTTGGATTTTGGGTTAGCTTTGGAGTAGACTATTTTGACAGTTTCAGTTTATTTCATCATTATGTATATTGACATTTAGTAGTTATGTTATGTATATTATTCAGTAGTCATTTTTTACCTGATATAGTGTAAGATATACGTTGAATATTAGAGTGAGTCTAGTATTGACATTTTGTAGACTCACATCTTATTATGAAATATGTTGTAAATTACTCTGCTGCAATCTGTGACTCTGATTCTAATTTATCTATATTATGTATTATCTGAATATTTTTAATCGGTGTGTTTACTTTATATTAATACTACACACGTCAAATTTTTAGTTCAGATCCTCAAAAAGGTAAATAAGACGTGTCAGTGTTAGTATAAAGATATATTCACATTCGACCGCCCTTAACCAGCCGTATTCTCCGGATTAGTATACGATATTACTTGTAATGTTCTATGCTAAACTAGGCATAGCATTGGGGTCATTACATAAAGCCAAGGTTCTCGCTTAACCTTCAGCTCTAATACCATGCAATGATTCATCTTTTCGACCCTCAAATGTTGGCACTGATAAATCCATGGTATACGTGTGCCGAACAATTAAGTGCCCGAAAGACGAATTGTTATTGTGAAAATAATAGAAAATGAAATCAAACAAGGGAGATGGAACACAATATCAAAATCTCACAACGGAATGATCATATATAATATCAAAGACAATATAAATTGTCATCCTAAGATACAAAGTTTTCAAAGTTACAGTTATAACAACCTGTCCTGACAAATACTAATGATACAATAGTAATGCAGCAGAAATAATCACTATGGTAGGAAATCATCCAGCTCATCTCTAGAAGCTCCAAAGCATCCACAACTAAATCTGGAAATATATACGGGGCTGACCCGAGCATTATAAGAAAATAACACCTGGATCAATCTGGTAAACTAGTGTGAGAAACTCATAAAACTGAGAGACATGTAACAGTAATTATTGAGACCGTATAGATTCCTGAAATGGTTTTTCCCTCAAAGAAACCAACCATTCATTAAGTTAACATTTAGTGATATGATAGATAATGTCTAGAGTATAGGACATAAATCATATCAAATAGTTGTCGTGTGAACGGCACAACAATAATAGGTATATAATCAATACCGCTAAGACGCGTTCATATAATGGATTTTTTTATGGAGATCTCCTCGGTCTGACCACATCCGAACTTCATGACAAGGATCATAAACTACCTACTGAGCATCATATATATCTAGATGGGATATACTCTAAGGTAAACATAATGTGACCATCCTCGGTGTGTGATCCGAGATATATCAACTCCCGCTAGCAACAATCGATAAGCATCTCTAGAAATGGAGTTGACATACCCTTGAGGTTTCCTAAACCTCCCTGGCAATGCCCCTTCTTTGTTTTCTATCATTTTCCCGATGTTGAGGCTATGTTTGGCATCTTTCACATGAGTCTTTATCACTTGAACAGAACAAAATCATCAATTGGATTCCATCATCTTGAACAGATCTCAAATCATTACACGAATTCAAGCATTTTGAACAGATCTCGAACCTCATAGGTTCCCCGTATAAGTCCTCTGACGAATGCTAATGTCGTCCTCTCTCTTGGAATTCTCCTCAAGATAGACAGTCCATCTCTATAACATTCCACTTTATAACCGCTTCTAGAACATAGATCATTTATATGGTTTTGAAGTGATTACAAGTTTTGAGTCATCTCATATAAATACACTCTTCCCGCTTATCGAACTCTCCAAAACTAATCGATGAATTTTCGGTAAACTCATGTATGGTTCTTTTGGAGATAAACAGACAATATAAAAGAGCGGAGATCACCACTTAACAGTTTAAGAGGAGGATTTTCTTATCATTTATCCTTGAAGAACCAGATGAGTTTATACGTATAGTATAACATCTCTGAAGATTTTACAGTACCATATAGCACACGTGTTTCTTCTGGTTATTCCCAAAGTTATATCTAGACAATTCCGATAATCGACTATCTGGTAGAAGATAGATGTTTATAAATGGAAATCAAGTCTAGTATGCTTTCCATAAGCAAATAAACATACAAAATACTAACAATCCATACAAAGTGCGATCAAGCCATACAAAGTTTGGTTAAGCTACTTTAGTAACTCCTAATCCCTTTTATTTAATTAATCCTTTTATTAATTAAAAACTCCTTTATTAGTAAACTTCTTTTATCTAATAAACTTATATATTTTTCCAAAAGATTCCATACTTATAATTTCCTTCAAAATATCCATTTTAAGGATCTAAGTACTTTCGCAAATCCATTCAAAAGGTTTAAGATTAATGTTACCTAAATATTATGACTACAAATCTAAGACCATTTTGCTTATGCTTATTTGCAAATCATTCCTTTAAAGCTCAATTCAAATTCATAAGTATAATCAAAATGGGTTAAAGATGAATGTTATTAAAGCATTGTCACAACAAACCCAAAACCATTCCATACTTGTATTATCTTTAAAACATCCTTTAAAGATCTAAGTTAATATTCAGACAAGTTTAGTATTTAACTAGTTAACTATCAAGTTCTAAAAATGATTGCTTATGGAAATCACGGTTCGTATGCTTGGCTCATTTCTGACATTCCACCATAACCATTTCTCATTAAAAAGTGAAGCCAGATAAGTTAGAGCACCGGTTGTATCAAAGCCTTAACTAGACACTTCATTCTTAAATCCCACAAATGGCGTCGGCTTTTACTGTTAAGTATAGTATTAGTGATTTCAATAAACAATAAGAAATCAACACGATAACACGTTTCTGACATTTTTCAACTTATTGTTCCCCAGTCAAGAGGGAAGCCCGATAGGTTAGAGCATTATTGCTACATCCCTACTCGAGTATCAATCTTAACTCTCACAAATAGATAAGCCTTACTTTGTTGACATTTTGTGTTAAGCATAGTTAATTACTTTTCAAATAAGTAATTAAACAACTTAACCATTTGGCCATTAAGCAATTATAACCCCTTTCTAAACCTTTTGTTTGCACTTTCAAAACTCTTTCAAAAATGATATATATACATATATGTATATATGTATAGTAACTTGTTTACCAAACTTGATATTAAATAAATCTTTTCAAAAGGTATTTTATTCCATAAGATATAAAATAGTCAACGTATTTTCTAAAAACTATATATACTTTAAAATGCTTTTAAAATCCTTTATAATACCTATAATAGGTTTTAAATCATTTACTCAAAATACTACTTGAAAATAACAAATTTATATAATCCTTAAAAACTTGAAAACGACATGTTTTCAAACAAAATATCTCTTCTTTAAAAATTCACAAATAATTGTTAAAAATTCATAAATATCGCAAGCCACTTTTAAAATACTCTAATAAGAGTTATTAAATCTTTAAAAAGAATGAAACAAAATACTTGAATCTAAATATCTTTACAAACCCTTTAAAGTCCAAAATCAGGGCTAAAGAGCACCACTAGGGATGTTTGGCCACTTTTCGAGATGTTACTTAACTTATTATTATTCAAGATTTTGATAGCAAAAAACATACATATAATATATTATAAATATGGCGAGAAACCCCTAATAATCTCTCTACAAAGTTTCATAGCAATCGCCAAAAACAAGGCAATTCACAACTGCATTTATAGCGACTATCGTTATAAGTGCACTTTGACATCCGAGTCCGATATATACCAAAGTCTGTCTATAACTTATGTGCTTTTTTAAAGGTCTTGTCATATGTCATACAAGTCCATTCCAAGTTTGTTCAAGTCCATGTACATGGATCACATACGCCACTTTCTTTTATAGCAAGAATCTAAACCAATGGTTTGACATAAGTTAATAACAATTCAAACAACATATATACAGTTAACACAACATATGTATGTGTTACATTTTCATTCAAAGTGAGGTGTTAACTTACCTTAACCTCTCAAACAACCAAGCCCAAGCTAACCAAGACTAACCCCTTCCTTGCAACACCCGTACTTCCTCATTTCCTTGCCTTTAGCACTTGCTTCCTCCCTTCAAACACCACTTTAGCACTTGCTTTCTCCCTCCAAATCGTCTCATGAAGAGGTGTGTGTTAATTAGTTTCTAATGTGTTCATTTGATCACTAGATAAGTGCATAAGAGTTCAAACAACTTATATCGATCGAAAAGCTGTTTACCGATAAACCAATTTTCGGTCACATTATCGATTTCTCATCGAAGAATATAACAAGTTTGTAATCATTATTTATGATTTAAAATAGGGTTAACAAGCTTATTAAATCATTTTACTAGCATTTAATCCAAGATTCAAATATTTAAATAATTCAGATATTTAAATACGAAGTGTTTGAAAATCCACGTCGTTACATTATACCACACTATCCAAATGCATAGAATACATATGTCAATATAATAACTTATCAAAGTTGCACTTATTTTTTAAACATGCCTTTGCTGCAAAGAGAAAATAGGAAAAGGTTTCTCAATCATTTGGGTTATACAACTACCACTTGGATACCCAACATAGCACACATGCAACTTTTCCATATAGAAAGCTTATTTCAAAATCTTTATTAAACTACTCTATATTTTATATAAAATTTCTTTAAGGAAAACCTAAGAGCTAAGCACCGGGTTTTATTTTAAATCAATTGAAATGTTAATATACCACATATATTTTTTGTATACCAAACCATACTTTTGGGATTAACTCAAAATCTGTTTTACCAAAACTACTCTATAGCAAACAACTATTATAACAGCATCACTAGAAACCCAAAAATGAATGTCGATGATGCTGCAATCATCACCAGAATTATTTTCAAGTGACAGAAGTGAGTTCAGTACTCTCAATCTCACTTTTAGGACTTAACCAAAATCATTTTAAGTGGTATCAAATACTTTGTACAATAGTACTAAGTATCATGGTCCCAATTTTATAAACCAATTTCCTAAATATATACTTTAAAATCTATAGAGAATATACATATAGACCAAGTAACAAGAAATAAATACTATGGAAATGGGTCCTATCAAATCATACCATATATTATGTTACTAAGAAGGGTAACGTCCATGAGAAGTGCTTACCAATCAAACATATCTCTTGCCCATTTTTAGTCACTTTTGAGCCACTTAAACTAGATAACATAAAAAAATTTGTCTTCGAATCGATCGTCAGTTCCGAAAGAAATCTCAAACTCGAACAAATCTAAAAATCATTTTATAATATTATTATTCACAAAATCTTACCACTATTATTTTCCAAAATCATAGAAACCATTTCAAAGACACCTGGTTTAAGTTCTCAAAATATCAATTTAAATCCTCTTTATTTATAAACCATATTTATAAATCCTACTTATATAAAGCCACTTTCGTATATAAAATATTCTCACAAATGTATATTTACAAAATACCATAGTTTCCTTAAGATTATAATAAATATCTTTTACTAAATTTAACTTTTAACCCAACTTTGTCACTGAACACCTTGTAATTAAACTGTGAAACTTAATTCATAAGTTGTTCGTTTCTATTGAACCCATAGATACTATCTACCCAACCCCTGTAGTAAAAAAGTAAAACTATTCATAAGCTGGTCGCGCACAATAACAATTAATAAACAGTAGTCAATGCTCATAAATTGGCCGAGCATGACTAAGCCAATCAACGAGGAATGATAGATAACATCATTAATCCCTACACTAATTAGACTACACTATCAACTTATATATATAACGAATATACTACCATATGTATAATACACTCAACTCATTCTAGGGTGTCGCTTACCTAATCTCTCATGAGCCATACCAAGCAAAGTTCTCACTTAACCTTCAGCTCTAATACCAAGTGTAATGTTTTCCGTTTTCGACCTCAAATGTCGACACTAATACATTCTTGGTAGTCACGTGTCGAGCACTCAAGTGTCAGAAAGAAAAATTGTTAGGGTAAAATAAAAAGAAACAGAATAAGGAAGAAGAGAACACAATATCAAAGTCTCACCAGGGGAAGATAACATATAATACCAAAAGATAGTACAAACCGTCAATCTAAGATATATAGAATTTTAGAGTTACAATCCTAAGTACTATCATCAGCCTGGACAGCTATAATAGCCTGTCCTCATAAATGTTTATTTATAGCTAATAGTAATGCAGAGGAAATAAGAATACTACGGTAGATGAATGGAGCATCCAGCTTGTGTCTAAAAGCTTCAAAGGGCATTAATGAGAACCTACCTTTCCTAGATTGCTTGAAAGGGCACCCATGGAAATAAAGGAAATATATAACCATGAGCCAGACATAAATCTAATGTGAGAAGCTCAAGAAATATTCGTCTGACATATAGCAGCGACTTTTGAGACCGTACGGATCACCGTACAATTTTACCCCTAAAAAACAAAACCATCTGATAAGAACATAAGGTGATATAATAGATAATGTCTAGGGTGAAGAATATAGATAAAAAAATAGCTATGCTGCTTGCATCTCATGATTACAATATTAGAAATACAATCAAATCCGCAAAGGTACGCACATATAATGGATTTTTGTGGAGACGCCTTTAGTAAAACAAGGCGGATCTCCTGTATAAGTGTTAGAACCTACCTTCGAGCATCGTATATCTCTAGATAGAATATACCATAAGGTAAATATAGCAGGTCCACGTTCGAACATATGTAACTACATGATACCAAATATCATCAACTCCCACTAACCGCATATCGAAAGCACCACTAGATATGGAGTTGATATAGCCTGTTGCGACTTAGCTAAACTCTAGATTATGCTCTTACTCTCTTTTCTGCCTTTTCCAATGTTAAGGTCACATTTTGCATCTCTCACATGAGTCTTTGTCACTCGAATAGAACATGAATCACTCCATGGATTCCTAACATAAGTCGAACGAAAAATGCTAATGTTGACCTCTCCCTTGGACTTAACCTTAGGATAGACAATTCAAATCTATAACATAGTCTGAAATGTTAACGTTGACCTCACCCTTGGACTTAAACTTAGGATAGACAGTTCAACTCTATAACATTCCACTTCATAACTACTTCCAAAACATAAACCGTATACTAGTTTTGAAGTGGTATTCGGTAAGTAAAACACTTACTGATCCCGAACCCTTCAAAAATAATTTGATAAATTTTCGGTAAACTCAATTCTGGTTCTTTTAAAAGTAAGTGAACTATATAAAGAGAAGTCCTCTATGGGGATCTTACATATATAAGTTCTTAAAACTAAAGATGTTTTATATCAATGCTCCACCATAGAGGATCTCAAATTGTATGAAGCAGTGAAGCTTTTAAATACTTCCTAATTTAAAAATTGGTTAAGTTCGATAGTCGATTAGTCAACTATTTAGTCCTGCAAACGATCGCTTACGGAAATCAAGTTTAGTATATGTAACACATTTCTGACCTTCTCCTCTTATTCTCTAACTCATTCAAGAGTGAAGCCTATAAGTTAGAGCACTATTGCTTCTAAACACTATTTGAACATCATTCTTAAATCTCATGGATAGACCAAGCCTACTTCGTCTGCTTTTAGTGTTAAGTATAGTTAATTACTTTCCACAAATAAGTAGACACATAAAGCACGATTAAGTCACACAAAGCACGATTAAATCACATAAGCGGTTTCTAATCCATTTTTATTTCATTAATCCTTTCATTAATTAAAAATCCATTGTAAATACTTATATATATATATATTTAAAATACCTTTACAAATGATAACAAACATGTATAGTATAATTCGAATATTTATTTCTACCCATTTCAGTACTTGCAAAGTATTCATATACCTATTTCAAATGGTATAAGTATAGTCATAAATCGTTGATATGATTTCTTACTTTAAAATATAATCAAAGAGATTAAAAATAAATGTTACTCAAACACTCTTACTATAAACCCCTTTTCTTTATAAGTTAAATCTTTACTATATATATATATATAACCTTTTTCCACATTATTCCATACTTGTCATTATCTTTAAAATATCCATTTATAAAGACATGAATATATTCACATGGGTTAAAGGCATTTTTACTTAAACATCTGTCACTACAACCTAAAACCATTTCACCGATAATTATCTTTAAAACACTCTTTTTAAAGACTACTTGTATTACTAGGTATAATTAGAAAGGGTTAAAAACAAATGTTGCTTAAACATTGTTTACTATAAGCCAAAACTTCTTTATGCTTATTATTATCTTTAAAACTTTCTTTTTAAAGCTCTAAGTATATCTACACTTATTAAACAAGGTAATATATAGCTTTACAAAACCATTTATTGCAACATATGTGTTATAATCCAAAATCACCTTGTATTCCTTTGTAAAACAATTAACTTACTTTTCCAAATTTATATATTGACTAAAAACCTTTAAAAAAGTTATATATGTGTGTGTGTATGTATGCGTGCATATGTATATATATACATCGATCTATTTATAAAGCGAAGGAAAAACAATTTAAAAGATACAATATAATATACGCTTTTATATACTTTAATAAAATATTTAACAAATTTTTTAAAAACTATATATACTTAAAAATACTTAAAAATGCTTATAATATGGTTCAAAACATTTAATTTGAATATTACTTAAAAATAACTATTTTATAATTTATTTAAAAACTACAAAAATCATGTTTTCTTATTTAAAATAATGAACCTTCTAATTTAATAATTCATAATTAGTTACTAAAAAATTATAAAAATCCAAACCACTTGTAAAATACTCTAATATATGTTAGAAAAGACTACTAAAAAGCTTGAAGTAAAATACTTAATTTTAAAGTCATTTCAAAGCAATTTAAACTCTCAAATAGAAACTATGGCATTTACAGAATGTTGGAAAAAGTGATTTAGAGAAAAGCAGCATTTTAAAATTGCTACGGTTGATTGGTATAATTAACTACAACCTAGCCAGTTTTAATATTAATAAAGTTTGATTGATTTTCGAGATTCTAACAAACTTTTTAGCATCTAATCTTTTTACAGTAACTGTACACATAATATCACAACCATGGTGAGAAACCCCTCGGGATCTTTCTACAAATTTCTATAGAAATTGCCGAAAAAAACGTATTTCCTAAGGGCATTTATAGCGACTATCGCTATAAAACCACTTCCAAATCAAGTCCGATTAAAATCATTGTTCATCCAAACCCTATCAAGGTTATGCAACAAGTCGTACAAAGTCATACAATTCCACATCCATCAATTTCATATGTCATTTGCTTTCCATAGCAAGAATCAAAACAAATATCACAACATATAGTTAAGTAACTTATTATAGTTAAAACAGTCAAATTATACACTTCATATTCATTTAAGTGGTGAGTTAGCTCACCCATTAAAAAACAAACAACCAAGTACAAGCTTCAACTTCCTACCACAACCTTGTAAACACCAACTTCTTACCTCAACCTGCTTTGCACTAGGCATAGGCAATATTTGCTTTCCAAATAGCTCATAGCCAAGACTTGTGGGGGAAGTTGTGCTTCAATTCTTTAAGATCCAAGTTTTTATATGGTGTTGTAATGTTGTTGCAAACTTATAGAAGAAGTTTGAGTTGATTTGGAGTTGATTTGTTTAGTTCTTAGGAAATTGTGAAGAAAAGAGAGTGAAGAGTGTGTGATTTAATTTTGCCAAAATGTAAAAGTGATCTAATGAACTATACATGGTCTTATATAGGCTTCAGGTGATCACCCTTCCCTCCCACTCACCCCTTATTTCTGGTCAAGGAAGGCTCACCCCCATGCCTCCATCTGCATGCTTTACATCTCACCATGCTTTAGAAAATATCACATTCCACTCATATCTCTACTCAACCTTCTAGAAGCTTCTAGAAGATTCCTTAAATTGGTTTAGTGCAAAATATTTTTATTTATTATTAATTATTTCCTAAGTTACTTAGTGCATGTAAAAAAGTATGAACAACTTATATTGAATAAAAAGTCGTTTATCTATAAAACGGTTTTCGGTAACATTATCGATATTTATTCATAATATTTATTTTTGTAAACAAATTTTAAAAACAAGTTAAACTTCATTAGTTATTATTTCAAAAGCAGTTAACAAGGTTATTAAATCAATTTAACCACAATAAATCCAAGATTCAAATATTTAAATAATTTAGATATTTGAATACGAAGTGTTCAAAATTCCGAGCTGTTATAGTTTTGAGAAACATAAAAGTCAATTGGGAACCTTATTAGGAAATTGAAATGGTAATATTTAACCTTTCTAATATTATAAAAGGATATGTTGTGTATAAATTAAAGTAATATACATCGATAAATTTATGCATTAAATATAATTGATAAAATGTTTATTAATTAAAATATACAAATGAACTAAATTAATAATGACAAATACAAATGAACCGAATTAATAATGACAAATAGAAATATAAAATATGCTCACTAATAAATAACTTTTAGATGTTGTTTTAAGATCCATGTAAGCACCTAATTATACAACTAATAAGTACAATTGTAATTTGGTCTCTTATGAGCTCATTTGCCCAAGATTGTGTATTTCCTTCTATGAGTTTCAAATTTTAAAAGCAATACAAGGATATGATATTTGATCCATATACAATCACATATAAATATTATATGGTGAACGGTCACAATTCGTAATTTACGAAACCTCGATGAAATTAGTTCATTTGAAATAAGCAAGTAAACTATAATATAAGATTGTGAGTTCAATATAATTCATCACAGTAGTGATCTTATTGTACCAAATGTAACACCGGACCAAAGGCTATAAGGTGGATCTTAAAATTCAATCATTGAAATGTTAATTTGATCAGTTTATATAAAGGGCAAATTATTTGATATCTTTAAATGTTAAGGATGACAAAATGCACTTTTGTAAAGAATTCATTACGGTATTACAGTAAAGGTTTCCTTTGAGTAGTTCGACCGTTTTGAAAGGAAAGTGAATATAAGAGGAGATGCAACCTAAGGAACAGTTGGGATAAAGAGAGTGAATGATCACTTCTTCTTCATAAAGAAATTACAGAAACGAGAATTGTAAAATAGTAATTGATACCAAGTATTAGAATGAGAAATATGATTTCTATTCCAAAATGTATTTTCATATAGAAAACTGTTTTCTATGAAAATGATTTCTTTATATTCAAGATATTTGATATAAAATGTAACGACCCGTAATTTATGATAATTAAAAATATTAAATTAAAGAAAATTTCTAAATTTTATATTGTGAGAAATTAAAATTTATGATTTATTAATGACTAAATAATTAGAATATATATTATATTATAGTTTGAATGTTATTGACAACTATTTTAATGTAATTTCAATCAACTGAAATATAATTGTAAAGTTGATTTGGATATAATTGTAAATAAGGAATTAAATTAAATGTTGAATTTATCTGTTATTAGTTGAAATAGGTTAATATAGAATGGAAAAAATATTTGGTAAGTAATTTATCAACCTCTGTTTGTATACAATAGGTTAATAGTAGTGAATTATTAATGGATAACAATTTGATTTATTATTATTTTATTATTCAATCCATTTGAAATTAAATGTATATCAATTGAAATTAATGTAGTTAAATATTGCAGTTAAGTTAAGATGATAACCATAGAATATGAATGCAATAAAATGTAAACTAAAGTTAATTATATTCATAAGATAATAGTTGATTCAATAATAAGAGTGAGAATCAAAATAAAAGAATTTATTGGAATTTGAATTATAATAAACTGGGATTTTATTACCGTTGTAATTGAACACTCTAATTAGTACAATATTTAAATATTGAATTTGACATGGAAAATTTAATTTAAAAGATTATAAATATATATGTAATCAAGAATGTTGTTGTTAACTTTTAAATTTGAATTTAAAAGTGATTAACTTAATTTAATAATAATTTATTTAATAAACGTGTAAAAATAGCCATTTTGGTCACTATCTCGGATTTCGACGAAACTAGTTTCATCGGATCCATAGCAGTGAATTATTGTAGGATTTCAAGTTTCGTAGCGATCGGACTTGTCGTTTGACCATGCAAGCTCGAAACGTGTAGAAATAGATTAATGGAATTTAAATTAAAATAATCTGATTTTAGAAGCTAACTTCTGCACATAATGGAATTAGGGTTTGAAACTAATTCCATTGTGTTTAAAAATATCGAAAACCTATATTTCGATATATTGGATGACCTACTTTCGTTTTGAAAATGGAATGGGCTTTTCGGGTCGTGTTATCGTTTCAAACCAATTCGATATGTCCATTCGTTCTTATCTATCTCTGCCTATATATAGGCTGCTATAAACCCTAGTTGTTTCTCATTTCATTATGTCTGCACGTACTATTATTTCCATCTGCTCCTTTCCTTCTCAATGGTTGTCAACATCAAAACTCTAAATATAATTTTCAAATCAAAATCAAACTTCAAAATTCAAACTCCTTAAACCGTGTCATATTATATATTGTTGGAAAGCTCTCGATGAGCGCAATCTACTACCGTAATTCATTTTCCAATTTGATGCATCGTTTGGCCAGAAATCGTTTGAGAAGCCTCGGCCGTCCATATTAGTTTTCGATTTTAACGGCGGATCGGCGACTATAGGACGATCGGAGTGCACCGGAGTGTAGAGTGCATTGAGGCAAGTAGATCTAGGGGTTCTTGTTGGTCGATGGTGCATGCGATCGCCATAAATAGGCGGAAATAAGGGGCGGTGGCGTATTGGGATGACCGAAGGTGGTCATTTTCTGGTCGTGAGGTAGGGAGGCGAGCGGTGAGGTTGGATCATGGGAAGGTGTTGCAGAGCAGCGGTGAGTAGACATTGATCATGGTGGCTGAAAGACATTGCTGGGTTCGTCTCGTGTCGACTAGGGTTTGGACGGTAAGAATAATACGATTTTGTCCTTGTTAAATTTTAATTTTAATTTGAAATTCAATCGTTCTAACTATCATAACTTTTGCATACGAGCTCGGATTTGGACGCGGTTTCTTGCATTGAGATCGTATCGAAATTACAGACAACTTGGAACTAGTTTGGTCAAATTCTAAGACTGTTAGAATTTCAGGCTTTATTTGGATTTTAAACCGACTGTAAATCAAAAGTGAGTGATTTAACCCACTCACAAATATTAAACTATCTTATGTTAGTTAAATTAAATTTATAATGTGATTAGAAATTTATTGATTGTTGTTTGATATTTTAAATTGTCATTTAAATTTAATTTGAATTTTACTGAATTAAATTACCATTTAAACTAATATTGAATTTAAATTGCTAGTTAAATACCTGATATTGATAACCAGTCAGTAGTTATGATTAATTGGCTGATTTGAATGATTATGGTGATGGATGCTTAATTGTTGACATTTTGGATGATTTGATGTTATGTCTATTTTATATGTTTATCACACTACAAGTTCCCTTAGTTATTGTTAGGAAAATCACTATGGGTTGAAATGATACATGCACGAACGATCTTATAAATTAGGGAAAAATCGTTATGGGTTGAAATGATAAACCCAAGCAATTTTATGGATTTGGAAAATTATGATTCGGGATACGGGTTGAAATGATTTATATCCGAAAATTTAAATTTATTGCGGGTTGAAATGATATATATCCATATCACTTGACCATAGGATAGAAAATTATATACGGACACCGGATTGGTTAAATTAAATGGTTTAAAATCTTGTATTTGGATTTTTGATTAAATATTATTGTTTTAAAGGAAATACATTATAAATTTATATGAATTTAATTATTTTTCTAACTCAAGCTTTGAAAGTTGAAATTGAAATGGTTAAAAAGAAATTGTTTAATAATTAAACTGGGAATGTAAAGTTAAAATCGATATATGACTTTAATTTGGAAATTTGAATTAGTTTGAAGATTTGGAACTTAAAATTTAACAATGAAGTTAAATTTGATTTAAGTGGTTTAAATAAGTAAATTGAAACTGAGCTTGAAATTGATATAAATTGAAATGGTTTAAAATAAAAATGGAATTGAATTTAAATCATTGATTTGAATTATTGAATCGAAATTGAGGTTAAAATGAATGTTTCGGAAATTGAAGTTATTTCGAATAGAAATTGAAATCACATTGATTTGGAACTAATTCGAAATTGAGTCATTTGAATTGAAAGATTAAAATTGAGCTTTGTTGATTTGAAATCCGGATATGGTCTAGATTTGTTGCAATGGATGAAACAGTTTGATTTGATACTATTTTCAAAATAAGTTATTTTAATATAAACTGTTTAAAATCTGTTGTTTTAAAATTCAAATTATTTAGATTTTCAAAACTATTTTACTATATAAACCATTTCCAATAATCAAACCATTTCATATTAAACTATTTAAACTATTTTAATTACTATAAACTATTTTAAACTATTTTAAACTACTTTAAACTATTTTAAACTAATTTAAACAATTTATTACTAAACAAACTATTTCCTAAAATTCAAACTGTGCAAGTTTAAATTGGTTATATTTAAATCCTTGATCTAAAGGTGAATATGGTTAAATGATGTTATAACCTACGTTGGAATTTGAAATGATATTTTCTAGTGAAATGAATTATTTTGAGTAAATATGATGGTTTTGAAATAAGGGATATTTTGATATAAAATATGAATCGGTTTTTGAAATGTAAAAGAACCAACCGGTGTGAAATAAGCGTTTGGTTGTTAAAGAGACCGAGATCGAATATTGTCATACTCTCTGCCAATACCAAAAACCACTTTAACAGCTGTGAACGTGGTGGAGAATTCAGAATGAAGTAGGATGATTTGGCGAACGCTACTGGAATGGGTTAAGAGAATGATGATGGATAGCCTGGACTTTTGTGTCATAATTAAAATGACTAAAACAGGAGCTATACCTAAGCCAAGTGGGGCACTCCCCCTATCGAGCATGCTTCTTCAAAACCATATCTCTTACTTTGTGATTTGATTGGTGCGCACCTTTGATTGTGGGAGTGTGTCTCGAGGTGGGTGGTAGTAGCTGCTATGCGTTTCCACCAGCCCGGTTCTACAAAACGGTAGTATCCTATCCTAGGCATTGCCTTGTGTGCCATGTCATATTTATCTTGATCGAGCCCACTATGGGTTTGGTTTGTGTCGTACCTATGGAATGCTCCCTGATAGCCCACCGGTTTGGTGGAGTTTACAGTACTGTATAGACTACGGCATTTATAAAAATGTGTTAAGAGGGATATGAGTAACGCCTTAACGGTACTTTAATACTTTACTTTACTGTAGACATATTATAATAGCGTATTGTATTATGTATATAGATAGTTTAACGGATCCTTAGGAGATGGAATCCCAAACATAGCTTAAGTTATTGCATGCACGTTAGACATTGGATAGGAGATGTAAAATTCTGTAAACATCTTTGAAGCCGTTACACTCATATTTACTTATTTTGATTTAACTTACATAAGATCTTTTAGTTCTGACTCGAGTGTTTTTTCTTTTCATTATGCTCGGGTCAGCCTGAGCTTTTTAGTGTTGAAGACATTATTCTGAAGACGAAGACGGAGTTTAATATTATATTACTAGTATTATTCCACTGCATCATGTTGTTCCTCTACATTTTCCTATTTTACCCGTTGTATGTATAACTTTGATTTGTATTGTAATAGTGTAATCAAATGTTATTTGTAAAACCGCTTCATGAACTGTTTATTTGATTATTATATTTTGTCATTCTACTTGAGATTCTGTGTTTTGTTTTTCTTTCTTTTTCTCTTATTTTATTATTTACCCCATTAACAATCCTCTCATTTGAATGGTTTGAGTTGACATGTGTGGTTTATCATCGATTTAAATCATCCAAAAAGGTGGGTCATTACAGTTGGTATCAGAACTTTGGTTTAGCGATAACCTTAGCTTTGTGGGGTTTAACTCATTATAGATAGGGTAGTAGTACCCTAGAACGAGTTGTTTGAGCGCGTGCGTGTGTGTAGATATATATGAGAGAGAGAGCGTATTTGTTAGTGTTATAAAAATGTTTTTGTATTGTGTTAATTTGTTCTGTTTAGTATTTATAAATTCTGGTCGGTACATAGGATACTATGACATCGATAGGGATTTCAAAACACTTAATAGGGCAGACCGACACAATATTGTTTTTGAAATATAGGTAATATTTTGTATATAAAAGAATAATTTTTATAAATGGATATAGTTGTATGTGATCTGTTTGTTTGTTAGGAAGTGAAATTTTATAAATATTGTTTGCAAAATAGGATTTATAAATAAAATGAATTTAAATTAGAAATTCGAGAACTTAAGTTTTGGAGTTTTGAAATTAGTTTTCAAACGATCTTGGAAAAGAAATATTTGTATTATTTGAAAGTATTTAGATAGAAATATTTATTTGAAAGAAATGTTTTAAAAGAATTTTAAAAGGAAATAAGTTCTGTACTCCCCTCTTCTATCGTTGGAAAATAATTTCGGTGATGACCGCGGCATCATCGACATTCATTTTCGAGTTTCAAAGTGGAAAGACCAGTGTAGTAGCTTTACTACACATTTGTTTTGATAAACAAATTTTAATTATAAAATTTTTAAATATGATTTGATATATATATATATAAGATATGAATATATATTATTTCAAAATGATTGATATGAACCCGGTATTTAGTTCTCAAGTTCCTGTTAAATTAATGATTTTTAGTAATGGAAATAAAGTGAAATTTTAATAATCGGGAACTTCTAAAATGAAAAATAAGAAATTAGAAGCTAATTGATTAATGAAATTGTAAAGAAATTGAAGATTTGAACTTGTAAATTAAAGGATAATGAAAATTTAGAAGATGTAAATTGTTGAACATTTTGTTAACTAAACTGAATAAGATAAATTTGTATAACATTAAATTACATTCTAAAACATATATAAAACTTACCTGCAATATTTAAAAAGTTGAAATGTTAATATGGATATGTAATAGAATATTATACAAGTAAAATCTTAATAACAAAAATGCTTCGAAATGGACATATGGTATAAATGAAAAACTAAGATGTTAAAAGAAATTTGTAAACATAAATTAATGTTTGAAATGAAAATAATTAAATGGAATAGTTAAAAGTGAATACTATTTAAGTAAATGATTATAAACTTAAGAAATTGTTGAAATGATTCATAAATATATTTAATATTATATGATGCTATATATGAAGGAATAAATGTAAATTTTTAAGTTAAGAAACTTAAGTTGAAATGACCTGTTAATAAAATACTAATATAAAATTGAAATTAAGCTATATAAATAATGAATGTGAATTAGTCTGCAAGGAAACTTGTATAATATTTTAAGAACTGATTATTGAGGTTCTAAATAATTGAATGGAAAATAACATACGTAAGTTAATGAATGTAAATTAATGGGAAAACGACGTTGTATAAATGAATGAAAATAAATAAAAGAGTAAAAAGGGAAACCAATAGAACAAACTAAAATAACATTTAAATCCTGTATTGTTTGGCTAATAGGATGTTTGGAAAATGATACTTCAATTTGTTTAAGGTAGCATGAATAATCTATTAAGAAATTATTTAAGGCTGTTGAGCGTAGATACGCTTAGTAGTTTATTTATCATCCTTGTACGATGAAAAGTTTCTGAACTAAACAAACCATTAGTTTGCTATGGATGTATGATGGATTCTTTGGTTGCATATGATGGTTGTACCGTTTTGTTTGCATATGTTTTATGTAGATATGGTTTTGTTACTAATTGAAACCACTAAATATTTCTCTTTTACATAATTATTAACTGTTTTTGTAACAACCCAAAATTTAACCCGTAATAATTAATTTGTTAATTAATTAAATAATAAAATAACTTTGTGAGCTTATCATAATCAAGCCACGGATGTTACACCATTGTGTCCGTGGTAATTTTCATATGTTAAACATCATAAACCGAGCTAATATGACCAAGTTATAAAATAAACAAAATAAGTGAAAAATAATAATTATAAAGGCAGGTCGACCGGCCGGTCGACTGCCCGATCGACCCGCCTGTTGTTTTGGGGGCGAACGAGCGATTGTTCGTTCGTTCCAATAAAGGTGTGATTTTTTTAACCGACTGATGTGTTTTGCTTCCTTTAGTTTAATCCGGTCCCTCCATTCTTACATCTGATGGCTTTTATTCAGTCTATGACGTGGTTGGATCCTATTCAATCTCCAAATCCAACGGTCCGAGATCCACTTCTACACCTATAAATAGACCCCTAGACCTAACACTTTTTCTCATTCTAGGTTTTCTCCAATTGGGTTCACCTTTCTATGAAGGACCCTAAATGGAATAATTTTTCCAAAGGAGAAAATTGTTATAAATTAAATTATTTTACAACTCCAAGTGGATCCGGGAAGACCAAAGGAAGAGCTTAGGACCGAAGGTGGGTGATTGTAATTATTTTAAGATTTCTTTAAGTAATTTAAAATAATAGGGTTTTCAATAGTTGTAGTTTTACTACGATTTTTGGAATAGCCTTTTCAGTAGTTTATTTACAGTATTTTAGTTTATTTACTGTTATTTATACGTTATTTACATCTTCGTCCTACGCTTTGGATTTTCTTCTATTTTCAGTTTTCTTTTACAGGAAAATCAGCTGAAGGAAAAACTTAGCATTCTTTTTGGAATGAAGGACGCGACAATTATTTTTACGCTTAAAGGACGCAAGTTTTATTCTTTCGCCTGAAGGAAATTCTTCACAAAAAAATTAAACTGTTCTCAAATCTTGTTATCAAACCACTAGTACGGGCGGCGGCATCACAATAATTAATAGGCGGCGCTGCATCACAAGAACAGGCGTCGGCGGCGCAACCGCAGGCGAAGGCGGAGCTCGTTCAGGCGAAAGAGGAGCTCGTTCGTCAGACCAAGGTGATGGTCTGTAGGTGGTGACGACTACTTTAGTTTTTGTACTA
Source organism: Allium fistulosum (assembly GCA_030737815.1). Taxonomy (NCBI): domain Eukaryota; kingdom Viridiplantae; phylum Streptophyta; class Magnoliopsida; order Asparagales; family Amaryllidaceae; genus Allium; species Allium fistulosum. Next base: position 910,764,760 of record CM060903.1, read on the forward strand.
AATTTTTATCATTGGAATCAAACTATATCTGTACTGAATTTTGTTTTGAGATTCATTCCTTTATTTTTTTTCTTCCTTCTGTAGTTTTTGCTTTCTTTGATTTTTTAGCTTTGGATTCCTGTACAAAGAACCAGAAATGAATAATTTTATATTTAACAAACTATAATGCTATTTTCATCTATCATTTTTTTAAAATGCTATATTTGTCTATCATTACTCTTTTTCAATCCATGCTTTAACAGTTTAAAGGTTGAAATACTGTATTAATCAAAAACTGGAATGTTATTTTCATCTATCATTCCAACATAACACATGCAATTAATAAAATGATACATTCAACTATCATTCTGCAATTACCAATCTAACTATCATCTAACATTTATCAAAAACTGAAATGCTATTTTCATTCATCATTCCAACTTAATGCATGTAACAAATAAAATGATACATTCAACTATCATTCTGTAATTATCAATCTAACTATCATCTAACATTTATCAAAAACTATAATGCTATTTTCGTCTATCATTCCAACATAACACATGCAATAAAGAAAATGATATATTCAACTATCATTCTGCAATTATCAATCTAACTACCATCTAACATTTTCAAAAACTGGAATGCTATTTTCATCTATCATTCCAACATAATGCATATAATGAGTAAAATGATACATTCAACTATCATTCTGTAATTATCAATCTAACTATAAAATGATACATTCAACTATCATTCTGTAATTATCAATCTAACTATAAAATGATACATTCAACTATCATTCTGCATATAAAACACTGTCTATTGTGTTTCAAATGTAGAAATGCTATATCTAAATATCATTCAACTTGTGATTAAAACTTTTTGACTTTCTTCTTCTTGTGTGTTCCGCTTCTCCATTTGTTTCTTACCTCTAGATTTAGTGGCACTCGACTTCAATTTACGTTTGGATTAGAGTGTTGAATTAAGTTTTTTTTCAATTTTGGAATGGACGGCGGGAGCTTCGACGACGGCGGCGGCTTGAGTGGCGACGACAACGGCAGGTTAGGGCTAGAGCGGTGGCGGCTACGGTAGGTTAGGGCTAGGGCGGCTATGGCAGGCTTCAGACGATGGCTTCAAACGATGGAGGAAATGGTTAAAGTTGGTTGAATAGAACGTGCTACTGTCCTTGGGGCTAAAATTTAAAAGTTCCGTCCTAAATTTAAAAATTAGCATAAAGTTTTTCCTTTAAACTAATTTCCTCTTTCTTTTATTCCTCCTTCTTCTTCGCGTATGGATTAGAATAGGATTAACGCGAATACGGATTAAATTGTAAGAAAATTGAAATAATGGAATATAAGATGTAAATTTCAAAGACTGTAATATAAATGGAATTGGACTGAAATTACGCGTAATCATGACGTTAATTGGACTAATTAAAGATAATTGGCATAGTTATAACTTAGAATTATAACTAAAATGAGTAAAAGATGAAAGAAGCTTATTTTCACACTTAGACGTTGGGTTAATTAATAAGCATGATTATAACGTAGGTTATAATAAGAAAAAGAACATAATAAGGCTTATCTTAAGACTTAGGATAGATTAATAAGCACAGATAGTAGAGAAAAGTGTAAAGGCTTATTTAATATTTACCTAAGTTAATAAGCAAAGATGAAAGTAGGACCTATACCAAATAGCATTCCCTATGGCACGCTTATGCTAAGAATGGTAGTAATTGGTCAAATAGAAGTCCAAATCATGGGGATTTTGATAAGGGGCGCAACTAGGTATTGTTTGGATGAAGGGCTAGTACCAACAGCATTACCCCTATTTTCTATGGACGCAAGGTGATCTCACGTTAGCCTGAAGTGGGATGAGGGGCGCGCTTATGCTGGATGTTGAGATAATAAGAAGACCCAATAGATGGAGCAAAAGGTAGCATGGGCATGGTGGCAGTTACGCGTGCGACTTCCATTCGGGTGCTCAATGCTATGAGTTCCAAGCGCTTAGTATGAGTGTCTTTCGTAAACACCATTGCCTTCAGTGTAGGGAGCTATATATGTCGTCCGGATCCACAGTATTTGCTTTGTGCATCTTTCGTAGATACCATTGGCTGCTATGCAGGGAGTTATATAGTGGCTGGTCCGCAGTAAGGTCTATGGAGTAGCAGGCCGATCAATAAGGGTAGAATTAGGGTCACATCCTAATCATAGGATTATGAATTCGGATTAATTAAACCAGAACAAGTGCAAGCAATCAAAGTTAACCTACCTTGAGCAATATTTAATCGTATTTATTTCCAGTTTGTCTCTTTTCCATTTCTTTTGTTATCCTTATTCATGCTAGAACTATTGTAGAGTCTATTACTTTTATCTTGCTTAAAGACACCTGTAACTACTATCATTCACCAGATTTTTAGTCTGACCCACTTCTTTATTTCCCCCCTTTCCCCCCTTAGGCAATCAAGGGAGCAGCCAGTAGATTGCTGCAGCTTGGAGTTCTTCTTGGAGGAGATTTCTTCTATGTACTTCTTTTATTTTTAGCTTTTGTTCTTGTATGCACTGGCTTATTATGAGGGATATTACATACTCTGACTTTGAGACTATGAATTTTTATTTAATAAGACATGATGTGTTTTGAGATATGGATGTTGTATTTGGTATTTGACTCATTTATGAAGTAACTATGAAGCTTTGTTTTAATTAAGTTAATATTTAGTTTCCGCTGTCTTTACCTATTTTTGTCTTGTGAATCTCAGTCTCTGTTTGTTTCAGTTTACCTACAATGCACCAAGCCTTTTAATCTGCCCTTTTGGGTATATTAAGGGGTGTGGGGGTGTTTCACTTGGAATTAGAGCCTACGGTTACAGGATTCTAATTTTTTTTAAAATTAAAGTAATTTTTAAAATAACTTGTTTTAAAGGTATTTTTCAAAAAAGAACTTTTAGAAATGATATTTTAAGTATAAAAGAATTTCTATAAAAATCCCCTCATAAGTCCAGTTCAATTTCCCTTTAACTCTTTCCTATACTACCTTTTTCTTTTTGTGGAATGGCTGATGCCCCGAACCTTCCCGAGGGCATTCCAATCCCAGTCTGGTTTCGTAGGTACTTACAAGCCACGACTCCAGAGGTGCATGGGCATGCGCCCAATCCTGCACCAACGGTTGGGAATTCCATCAACTCACCTACCGCCATCAATTTCTCTAAGCTTGGTAAAGATTTTGCGAGTTTGGGCAGGAAGGCTTTTTCTGGCAAAGAGACTTTTGTGGAGGCGAGAGCATGGCTTTGGGACACAGAGAGGATTTTTGGTCTTTTGGGATTGGATGGTCAGCAGCGAGTTCAGCTAGCCGCTTGGCAGCTGAAGAAGGAGGCATCTTATTGGTGGGAGGTAATCGAGTTGGAGGGAAGGAATATTACATAGGATGGATTTCGGGAGCAATTCGATAGGAAGTTCCTGTCTCAGGTGGAAGAGAGTGTTCAGTTGGAGAGGTTTATCAATTTGAAGCAAGGGAGCTTGTCTGTCAAGGAATACATTAATCAATTCAATGAGCTATCGTGGTTTGGTATGGATTTGGTGAACACACAGCATAAGAAAGCTATGAAGTTTACGAAGGGATTGAATCAACCCCTTCAGGGATTACTGCTGACTCATGTACCGAAGGGAGCTACTAATGAGTCTTTGGTCGAGATGGCTCTTATGTCGGATACGGTTAAGGAAGGAGAGTCTAAAAAGGAGGTTAAGTCGGAAGGTCCAAAGAAGAAGTAGTGGGAAAAGAATAAGAAGAAGAAGAAGGGTGATGGTCCTCAGAAGCAGATTAAGAAAGGAATAAAGTGCCATGGTCGGGGAGGGTTGGGCCTATGGCTAAGGATTGCTAGAAGGAGAAGATGAAGGGTAAGTGCTATACTTGCACGTAGCCCGGTCATATGAGTATGAGTTGTCCCCAGGGAGCGAGTGCACCAGTTGTGCAGATTCAGGCATTAGACACACACCTTCCAGTAGCATTCTAGATAGAGGTAGGAAAGTCGCAGTTGAAGGTTTGATTTCTATATCTGATTTTCCCATTCGGACTTTATTTGATTCTGGAGCATCACACTATTTTATCTCTAGCTCTCTTGTAACGACCCACTATTTTGGACCATTCAAATCGACAATAAATCCACACATGTCGGACTTGAATAATTCAAAACAATAGATTGTAAATAAAATTTGGCAAAACTCAGAATATACAGTAAATTAATCACAGATCACAGACACAGAGTAATATAACAATGCAGCGGAAGCAAAGAAATAGTAGTTCATAAAGCTACTATATATACATCAGAGTTAACAAAATACAACAGAAGTAACAAGATGCAACAGAAGTCTCAATATGATATTTAAGTATAAATCAGAATACATCTCTGAAATCAACTGGATAACTGAAAGCGAAATAGATAGTTGGATCTCCAAGAAAAGCTCCAACTCCAAAAGTGAGTCTCAAATGCTGTAACACACAGCCTGACCCGAGCGTAAAGCAAAACACAAAACCCTCGAGTCAGGACATACATACTTATACAATGTAAACCAACTCAAGTGAACTGTAATAGAAAATTACAAGTAACTTAAAGAATGCTTGGGATCGCCAATTCTTTAAGGATCCGTTAAACTATCTACTATGTAGTAATATTCGCTATTATAATAATATCTATAATAAAATAAACTTACTTTTTAATAGCGTCAAGGGATTACCCATATAGCCCTTAACACGTAATAGTCCCAGTAGTCTATCCAGTATTAGCATACTCCCAGATCGGAGGCTACCCTCAATACTCCACAGGCTACAGGAGAAATCCAAACTCGTAGTAAAGCTCGCTATGGTAGGTGACACGGCACAACTAGGCAATGCCATAGTAGATATACCAATTACGCATCCGGGTTGGTGGAAACGCATAGCAGCCACTACCTCCTACCTCGAATGACACTCCCAAATCAAAATCGAAGGGTGGCCACCAAATAAATTACAAAGTAATAGAATAGTATCGAAGAAATGCGTCCGATCAGAGGTGCTACCTCATTGGCCCGTCAATCGCTCCTGTTTTAGCCACCTTATGCCAACTCACGGGAGTCGGGTCCACGTTCAAACCTCAATAGGATCGTCGCCACCATCCTACTTCATTCTGGAATCTCCATCGCGTACATGGTTGTTAAAGTGGTTTTCGGAGTTGGCAGAGAGTATGACAACTTTCGATCCCAGTCTCTTTAACAACCCAACGTTATTATAACCCATGGATATTTATTTCAAAACATTTCCATTCCAAAACCATTTAAATCAAATACCATTACTTTCCAAAATAATATCCATTTCAAAATTAAATACTATCTTATTTCATTTCAAAACCAAATCAATATATTATTTAAATAAAACCCAAATTTCCAAATCACTGAATATTTCTTTAAATTTATTTAACTTGAAATATTCCTTTAAATCATCTTAAACCAAACCACTTTATAAGGTCACATTCTTAAAACTTAAATTCCAAAAAGCGTCAAGCTAATATATTTAAAGACAATTCTTAATTAAATACTATTTCAACTAAATTCATTTTCAGACCATTTAAAAGTAAAGTCATTATACTTACCAATCAAATATTCAATTCCCAAAAATTTAGCCTTTTCCGAGTTCATTTATTCACTTAAATACTTTAAAACATTGAAATTTCAGCTTTCACAGCACTCAGAAAAATGCTGCGGTAAGTTATATTTGAAACAATTTATTTCAGCAAATGCAGCATTCATAAACTGCTGTAGTAGTTCAGTTTCATTTGAAAACTAGTTCAGTTCAGAAAAATACAACATTTACAAAACTGCTGTAGTAGTTCAGGGTTCAATTTGAAAAATTAGTTCAATTCAGCAAACTACAGCACTTATCAAGTGCTACTGTAGCTCTTTTATTAGTTCTAGGTTTTAGTTTTTAATTCAGCAACCACAGCACTTACCAAGTGCTGCAGTAGCCCTTAGTCAATTTAGCCTTTAGTTTATTTGCATCAAATTTTAAGTTAATTTCAGAAATGATAGCATTTTTGAAGTGCTACTAATTAAATTTCCAGATTTATAATAAAATTTCAGAAACAAATAAACTTCAATTTTAACCATTTAAACTTATAAAAATCGTATTTTTCCACTTAAAAATGTTCATTTAAATACCCTTTAACTTATGATTTTTATGAAATTTTTTTTTACAATAAAATCAAATTTTCGAATAATTTCACTTATTAAATTCAAGTGTACAATTTTCTTATTCTTTTCATTTTTAACAATTTACCTTAACACTTAAATTTCAATTTTCATTTCATAAATAAAACTTAATTTCCATTTTTATTTAATTAACTGAAACTTCCATTTAAAAATCAAATCACAAATTTCCAAATTAAGTTATGTTCCAAATCACAATTTTTCCATTCATTTATTTAACATTTTTAATACATAAAAAAATTATTATCACTTAATTAAATCATTTTAAATCCAAATTCAAATCAAAATATCAAATTTTACATTTTAAAATACTTAAAAATTTCTATAAAATTTATATAAAATAACCACGGGTCTGTATAATATTTTCTAGCCTAAGACAAGTGATACAGATAATATATCATTTCAATTCGTAATTTACAAAGAAAAATACGGGTTCTATCATTTCAAACCCGCAATCCCAAGTAAATGAAAATAAATAAAAATCGCTCAAGCCTATCATTTTAGCCCATAGCGATTTTTCCCTATTCTAAAGTCCGTTCGGATATGTATCATTTCAACCCATAGTAATAGGGAACTTGCAGTGATGATAAGCAGGAAATAAATAACAGTATACAAATAATATTATAACAAATGATATAACATGCATATAAATAGTATTTAACATCATATAAATATATCACAGGCATGTATGAACATAACACATTATTTTGTACAATTAACATGTCATCAATTCACAATTATAAAAGTACGTATGTCTAGAGTGAATAACTCACCTTTTAAAAGCTAGAATTGAAATTCAAACCCAAATCTAAACTCCGCAAAGCACAAAAAGGCACGACAAAGCACGACTATATTCTTTTGAGTGAATGAAAAGTCAGATCCAAACTTGAAATCAACACAATACCAAACAAATATAAGCATAGATTCAATACAAAAGAGTATAGATTGAAACAATGAAAAGATGTAAACAAAAGACATAACCTTGCATTACATCAAGAAATGGGCTCGCCCATGACTCAATGGGCTAGACCACATCATAGCATGCTCGACCACATCATGTTTGAGGCATCATAGGCTAGGTTATGGAGTCATAAGGCACGACCATGATAGGGAGAAGGGAAGGCAAAACAAGTAGAGGCAATGAACAAAGGGGTTTCAATCAACTTTTGGTGATGGGTTTTGGATCCAATGTTTACGGCTATGATTGGAGGTGGTGTTGGCCGTGGAAGGTGAAGGTGGAGGAAGTGATGAAGGGATGAGGTCGGAATTATGGATGGAGGCCAAGCAATAGCAATAAAACAAAGGAGAAACAAAAGAGAAATGGAAAGGAGGAAGAGAAGGAAGCCATAACTTTATGTAAAAAAAAATTCGCAAATGACTTTGCGATGAGAAGTTATTCACGTGAACTGCAAAACTAGATGGTGGATAGGGTTTACAAAAAGAATGAACGGCTATAGATGAGTAAATGATAGGAAACAAAAAGGCAAGAATTAAAGAGAGAGAAACATATACATATAATTTATTCTTAAATGCAAATGGAAACGAGGAAATGAGATAATTAGAATATTATGTGCTTGATTTGATAAGTGAATACACGGCTAGAATAGGTGAATGGCTAGGGTTTGAAATAAAGAGGGTAGGTAAAAAGAAGGCAAGAAATTAAAAAGGCACAATTTAATGAGGAAGAATCTTGTATAATTTTTTCTTTGTTTGCACGCAATGAAAAGGCAACAAATACACAAAACATGTAACCTATATCTCTTGAAATTCCTAAGCTATTATTCAAAGTAAAATCAATCAAAAATCAAATGAATATATTCAAAGTTTATACAAATAAAATAGAAATAAAAATTAGAGAAACAAACATAGGGAAATAGAAAATAAAATATAGAAAGTCATTGCGTGTAAACACTGTATTATTATATAATTTTAAAAGTATAAGTTTAAATTCCCAATAAATCCATATTAACATTGGTTTAGATACTAATACATTAATAACTTCCCAATTCATCCAAATTTCAATTAGCAAAGTAATTAATTTCATTCTCTTACCATAAATCTATTTGTTATGAACTGAATTCCCATAAGTTATAATTAATTTCAAATAAACTGATTTGATTCAATTCTAATCCATTTATTAAGTCTATACTACTCTACAAACCTTGTTAATATTCGTTTATCTTTCATTACATTAATATATATTCAAATATCCATCTTTCCTTTGTACTAACAGTTGTTCTCAATTATATTGAATTTGTTAACTGTATACATTTATTATGATTGAATACTCCATTAATTCATTCAGATAGGTTTAATTCTTTTATATTATTTTATGAATAAAACATGCATTTCCATTTATTTCATTACATTCACATTTTACTATTACTATCCTATCTTAATTTAATGAACATTTACTTACATTTGAATACAATTGATTTCCAATTCATTTTATAGCCTAAATAGACAACTTATAATAGTTGTTACCATTCTCTTTATTACACTCTAGTTTATCATTTTCTCTAATTATCAAAATTGCTTACAAAATGTTTAATTCATCCAATTACCATAAACTATATACTAATTTATTTATTCATGCCGCACTTACATTTATTCACTTATATTCAGTTTCATACCCCAAATGTAACATTTAAAATTAAATTAATAGACCAATTAAATAGTAACTTACAACCGTTACTATAACTTTTAATCACCTTTTTGAATTCATTATTCACAAACATATGTTACCATTCTTATATACCTAATCTTTATTCAATGGTCATTTATTTCATACTAAATCATAAATAAATTTTAATGTTTGAATTTGTTTTCTTACATACATTTATAGCCAAGTATAACAATTTACATTACTTTAATAAATTGAAATTTCATTTCAATTGTTAATAATTAGTTTTTAAATACATTGTTACATTTCATTTTGGCATTCATTTCATTATTAAATTACAAAGTTTTTATTTCTTCCAAATTTGTTTACCAAAATCTTATTAAATTGACAACTTTAATTATTGAAAATTTACGGGTCGTTACACTCTCCCCCACTCAAAACTTTTCGTCCCTAAAAAGGAAGAAGGTAGGAGAAAAGAAACAACCTGAAAGAAAAGAGATTGGAAAGCAAAGAAGATAATAAATCAAAAACCATGAAGATTTCATCTTACATTAATAATTAATGTCATCCATTTGACTTTCTTAAGTTAAATAAATCTTAACTATCTTTAATCTCATTATCTCATCATACAATTATCTTAAATCAACAATTTTCAAAGTCATGAATTTGAAAATCATTTATTATACATATAATTTATGCAATAAATTTAATTCTTCTTTATTCTAGATTAATATTAAATTTATTCCACTTAATATATCTAATCATATATATTAAGTATATTTACACTTATTATAACTACTTAAATTTGTTTATAATTCCTTTAACCCCCTTTTTATATTGTAAATTATTCAATTAACTTTTATTCTGTTTACCTCTATAAATCTCTTTATAACTAAAATTTAAGCGTATAACATTTATTATAACCACTCAAATTTTATTTATAAAATCATTTTATATTTGTACATTATCCAATTACATTGTTAACTTCTAAATAATTAAGGAAAGTTATATTGGAATGCAATAGAATATTATACAAATAAAACTTTCTAGTTCAATTATTTCAATCTTAAATATTTATCCAAAAATTTGGGTTCATTTTATAATTGAAATCATCCTTTAAGATAAAATTTAAGAATTAAATTTTCGGTTAATTTCAAACCATTCTATATAAATAAATATATATACATAATATATATCAAATCAAATTTGTAATCATATACCAATATATATATATTATAAATCAAGTAATACTTTAGAAATTCAAACCAATTAAAATTTTCAAAACAAAACTGTAGCAAGGCTACAAGGCGGTCTCTTCACTTCAAAACTCGAAAATGAACATCGATGATGCTGCAGTCATCACCGAAATTATTTTCCAGCGACAGAGAAAAGAGCACTGATTTAAACATTTAAAATTCTTTGGAAACAATTTCTACTCGAAAATACTTTAAAATAATATATCCTTTTAAAACTTTAAAACCCAAAGTTTGAAATCTTCGGAAATTAAATTCTCAATTCTTGTTTTTAAATTCATTTAAATTTCCCAATTAATTTATAACCATAATTTATAGTTCAATCATTTATATGAAACAAAACCAATGATTACAAGATATATACAAAGTCAAATATTATTTCTTAACATCCAATTCAATTAACTATAAAAATTCAGAAAATTATACATATATATAATATGATTATACAAAATTTCTCATTTACCATGTTTGGAAATAATATGGTGTTAGTTTGCTATGTTCAAGTGTTTTGGAGATCCTATCGATAGCGTTGATCAGACGAATCGATCGGAAACCCAAATCAACATCAACAACTCAAACAACACCCTTCATTTTAAACATTTTTAAATATTATGTTTTTCAAATATAGGAATAACTTCTTTTTCTTTCAAAATAAGGATAGAGGTTCAAATTTGATGGAATCAAATCAAAGAGAATTCTGATTTGAAGATAAGTTAAAAACAAAAGAAAAGATGATTAATTAACAAAATAAGGAGATGGATCAGTTTAAATAAATCGTGGGAAACTTAACCGGGTCAACCGTGACTTAAAGAATAAGATCGAGGTGGATTTTTTGGGGTAAATCTACATTCGATCTCAAGAGATAGAATTCAGAATAATAAGATATACTAGCATCTAAACCGAGGATATATATAAATCTTCGGTGAATTAATGCTGATTGTAAAGGAGTTTCACCCCTTTACAAGTCAATTTGAGGTTGGCGAGACCGGTAATTTTATAAAGATCATTCGAAGTGGAGTTATGGGATACTCCAGAATCAAAAGAAGATGATTAGTGAGGGACAAGAATGAATTTTGGAACCGCAGGGAACGTTCCAAAATTCAAAATAAATCGAGTCAAAAGGAAGAGATTCAAGCTCGAACGAAAGTCATTATGTAAATAAATTTACCATATATGCTAAGTTTTGCCTAGAGCCAAAGCTCTGATACCAAATGTAACGACCCACTATTTTGGACCATTCAAATCGACAATTGGGTAGCGCCCACCGTAGCATACAATGGTACCTGTGTTCTGCTTTTACGGCCAGCCTCTCGACTGCACCAACCCCGCGGGACATGTAGGAGTAAGAGTCATCCGCTCGCTACCAAACCCAAATGCGAGAACCCCCTATCATGCTGCACCCGCCAAGTGCATAAGCAGACATACATGTCGGACTTGAATAATTCAAAACAATAGATTATAAATAAAATTCGGCAAAACTCAGAATATACAGTAAATAAATCACAAATCACAGACACAGAGTAATATAACAATGCAGCGGAAGCAAAGAAATAGTTTCATGAAGCTACTATATATACATCAGAGTTAACAAGATACAACAGAAGTAACAAGATACAACAGAAGTCTCAATATGATAATTAAGTATAAATCAGAATACATCTCTGAAATCAACTGGATAACTGAAAGCGAAATAGATAGCTGGATCTCCAAGAAAAGCTCCAACTCCAAAAGTGAGTCTCAAATGCTGTATCACTCAGTCTGACCGAGTGTAAAGAAAAACACAAAACACTCGAGTCATGACATACATACTTATACAATGTAAACCAACTCAAGCGAACTGTAATAGAAAAGTACAAGTAACTTAAAGAATGCTTGGGATCGCCCATTTTTTAAGGATCCGTTAAACTATCTAACTATGTAGTAATATTCGCTATTATAATAATGTCTATAATAAAATAAACTTACTTTTTAATAGCGTCAAGGGGTTACCCATATAGCCCTTAACACGTAATAGTCCCAGTAGTCTATCCAGTATTAGCATACTCCCAGATCGGGGGCTACCCTCAATACTCCACAGGCTACGGGAGAAATCCAAACTCATAGTAAAGCTCGCTATGGTAGGTGACACGGCACAACTAGGCAATGTGTGACGCCCCACCTCTATGCTCATAATAACAAAGAGTATTAAAAGAAATACTGTCTATTATTATGAAGAATAAGGCTGGATAGGAGCGGCCATCCGTAGTTGGCCTTACACTAATATTGGTTATCTCGATAGGAGTGCTATATACTTTTTATTTTTCATCTTATTTATTTACTCCCATCAACATACCCAATTATCAGTATAAAAAAAACTACGGTGGTTCATAATAGTTTAGGACATTAGATATAATAATAACACAGATAATATAAATGCGGAACACAGATAAAACGAAAATCTCATATATATATATAACTGATGTCAGTTACAACATAGTTGACACAATACATATGATACAACTACAACTGTCGACTCTGGAAGTTATATATACTAGTACATTATCAACTAATATACATGAATACATATCATCCTATACAATGACACGACTTCTACAAAACGACGAAAACTACTTCAGAAGATATAAAAAGTCTTCATAGCCCGAAAAGCAACTCAAAATAAGAAATCTACAACCTGAAATAACTCGGGTCTAACCCGAGTATTACATTCAAAAGAAAATAATACACGGGTCAGTCTAATTCAAACTCAGTTATTAGTGCATAGAAGCAATAATAATCAAACATCAAATAGACGACAGTTACAGAAATCTCGTATATCCGCCTTCTTGATAAGAGAATCGGATAATGACAGATATAACACTGAACAGTGTTAAACAACAAATCAGCAATCCAAATCAATTTAAACAATTGAAATGTCAATTTAAAAACAACAATGCCGATTGACTGCAGTACATGCTAACGTGTACTGCCTCACTAATACAGCCTATGAAATACTCAGAAGATCAATGAATCCAAAAACAAACGGATCCAACTCAAATCAAAATGAACCATTTCAAAATACAACTTCAAATATTAAATTTAACCAACGAAACCATTTAACAATCGAAATATCAACTAAAACTGTCAATCCTGCTAGGGCTGCAGTACACGCATGTGTGTACTGCCTCGCCACTACAAAACAACCCAAAACAATACTAAACAAGATCAGAGGCAACAAGTGAACCAAGTTCAACATGTCACAAAGCAAAGTACAGTGAATTAGCAAACTGAAGGTGAGAGCACCAAGGATATGGTACTACAGCACTCAACAGAAAAAGACGCAGATCAGTCTCATTAGAAAATAAGGTCATCAGTGAAGCATCATGACCGATTGCAATTGAATACAAAGCATCAATGCAAAAGCACACAAGGTCAACCAATGGCAACAGTGCAATGACTACAATGATGAACAAATGGTCAAGCTACAAGAAAAATCAACCCAGACTAAGCAAATACATGAATGACTCAAATGGACAAATGCAACATCAGGTTATACTACAGAAGTACAACAAGCTACTTAGAACAATCAGTGGCAAATGCATGTACAAGTGAGCACATGAACACAGCAGTCTCAATCAAGACACAATGGCAACTGCAAATGACAGAAATGATCAACCAAGTTCAACAATCAAAGTCGGGTACAAGATCAACAATGTACACAGCAGCTACAGTGAAATTCAAAGTTAAATCCAACAGCAACATCAAAGTGCAGTGAAGTACAATAGTGAAGGCAGGCAACAGACTCAAGTGACTAAAGTGAATACACAGTTCAAATGGAATACAACAGTAATACAAACCTCAAGAGCAACAATACTGACACATCAAACTACAGCAATGATCAGGTGAACAAGTACAAGACCATATTCAAGTACAAACTACAATGAAATGCAGATACATGAATAATGAAGACTGCATATACATCAAGGTGAATAAATGGTCAAGAGTGATACATGTAACAATGACAGTTCAAGTACAACAATGCAACAATATAAAAGAACAGTGCATCAATAACTGCAACTACAATGAAATACAACTTCAACTCAAAGAACAATGCTACAAGAGTGAACACATAAACAATACTCAATGAACATGAGATGAATGCAACCAAACAATGAATGCACAGCAACAGTGAATCAAGACTACAGCATCAATGCAGAAGTTAACAAAGTCGGACCGAAATCAAATTCACAGTGAAGTCGACAAGAAAAGAATATCACAGAGAAAAGTCGAAATGATCAGAAACAAGGCCGTATGTTTGAAAATGTCAAGAATTAAATTTGGAAAGTTTCTGAAAGAGATCGAACGTTCAAAAATCAAAGCCGTAATTGTCAAAGGATTCGAATCAAGCCAAAATACACACCTATTCAATATTCAAATGTCATGGAACGACAATCGAACAATCAGAAATCACTAGAATTCAAAGCAGTAGTAGCCAAGAAATCAAACAACAAAATTCACGAATAAACGAGAATAAATTAGATGTGAGCGAAGAATATCACTCACCTTTGCCACGGATTGGAGCAGTCGAAGCCAAGCTACAAAGAGTCGTCGATCGACAAAGCAAATTTGATCATCTCAAAGCAACAAAGTCGACGGTAACAAAAGCCTCAATTCCAGTCTCGACGCAAAGATCATTGCAAGCCAGAGCTATAGAGAATCGACGAAGCCGAAGCTCCAATTCGCCAATGAAACGAACAAGGGCAAAGCCCTAATTCAGTCGAGCAAGCATTGAAGAAGATCGAGCCAGATTCGCCAGAGAATCGCAAAACCCTAAATCCAGATTCGAGGCAAAGGAGCATCGAGCAACGACGCCTCGATCCTAGATTCAAGAACAACAGAGAATCAAGGAGCAGTAGCTCGTAATCGCCAAAGACATAGCCGAAGCCCTAATCTTTTGTGATTCGCCCTTTTTTTTCTTTTTCAAGGATCGGGCCAGAGAAATAAAAGAAAGGGGATCGAAGATAAAGGATCGGGTTTAAGCCTTGGAAAATTTCACGGCAACAAAGAACATGGGCTGGATTCAGAAATTATAAAGCCCGTATAAAATTTTACAAATTCAAAAGGAATTTCAATCCGATTTTTAATAGAATATCGATTGGTTAAACGCCAAAAGCAGTTAGCAACCAAATTAAATCGTCAAATGACGATAATAATATAATTGTGAAATCCCGGGTTGTTACAGACTCCCCTCCTTAAAAAAATTGCGTCCCCGCAATTATCATACTTAAATTTGTCTATAACAATTATTATTCTACCATAAACTGGTTATGCTAGAAAAGTAAGAATCGAGAACACAAATACCAAAGAAATCTTTTAATTTCAATAAAAGAAATTTACAAATTCTCAACAAAATCTAATTATCAAGTAGATAATCAGAAAACAATCAAAACTGAATAAATGCAATCATCAGCAATATCCATTTACCAATTAGATATTCAGAAATACAGAAATCTCAAAATAGCAATATCTAATTATCGATACGATAATTAGAAAACAACAAATCTAATTATCAACAAAGATAATTATGAAACACAAATCACAAATCGCAAATTGCAAATATCTAGTTATCCAACAAATAACTAGAAAACACAAATTCCATAATCAACAAACTCTAACTATTACAGAAATAGATAGAAAATAGCAATTCAATAAAATCAGCATACTCTAGAATCAATTAGGGACTAGAGAATTACATAATCAGCAAAATTAGCAAATATCCAATTATCCAAATGGTACTCAGAAAACAAGTCAACAAATATCAAATTATCAAAGACAATAATCAGAAAACATCAAATATCTAATTATCTCAAACGATAATCAGAAAACAAATCAGCACATATCTAATTACCACAAACGGTAATTAAAATTTCAAATCAACAAATTTTTAATTACCACAAACGGTAATCAAATTTCAAATCAACAAATATTCGATTATCAAAAGCGATAACCAAATTTCAAATCAACAATTATTCGATTATTAAAGCGATAATCAAATTTCAAATCAGCGAATATTCGATTATCGAAAACGATAATCAAATTTCAAATCAACAAATATTCGATTATCAAAAGCGATAATCAAATTTCAAATCACAAATATTCGATTATCAAAAACGATAATCAAATTTCAAATCAACAAATATTTGATTATCAAAAGCGATAATCAAATTTCAAATCAACAATTATTCGATTATTAAAAGCGATAATCAAATTTCAAATCAGCAAATATTCGATTATCAAAAACGATAATCAAATTTCAAATCAACAAATATTCGATTATCAAAAGCGATAACCAAATTTCAAATCAACAATTATTCGATTATTAAAAGCGATAATCAAATTTCAAATCAGCAAATATTCGATTATCAAAAACGATAATCAAATTTCAAATCAACAAATATTCGATTATCAAAAGCGATAATCAAATTTCAAATCACAAATATTCGATTATCAAAAACGATAATCAAATTTCAAATCAACAAATATTCGATTATCAAAAGCGATAATCAAATTTCAAATCAGCAAATATTCGATCATCAAAAACGATAATCAAATTTCAAATCAACAAATATTCGATTATCAAAAATGATAATCAAATCAACAAATATTCGATTCTCAAAAACGATAATCAAATTTCAAATCAACAATATTCGATTATCAAAAACGATAATCAAATCAACAAATATCTAATTATCACAAGCGATAATTAGAAACAACAAATATCCGATTATCAAAAACGATAATCAGAATTAACAAATATCTAATTATCACAAGCGATAATTAGAAACAACAAATATCCGATTATCAAAAACGATAATCAAAAACAACAAATATCTAATTATCACAAGCGATAATTAGAAACAACCAATATCCGATTATCAAAAACGATAATCAGAATCAACAAATATTTAATTATCGATACGATAATTAAATCTCATAACATCAGATATCTAATTTCCTGCAGATAATTAGAAACAACAAATATCTAGAAATCAATTAAGAAGACTAGAAAATCAACATAAAAGCTTGGATCGATCCCATCAGATGGCGAGTTTTTAATTCGCCGCACGTTCATCAAAAAATGACCGAAGCCTACCAAGTACTCAACATAATTTTGGCGCCCATCAGATTGACCCGAAGGTCCATAGAGTGACCCGAAGGTCTAGTACTGGTATTTGACCCGAAGGTCCATCAGAGTGGCCCGAAAGCCCAACAAATGACCCGAAGGTCCAACAAATGACCCGAAGGTCCTCATAGTGGCTCGAAAGCACACGAAATCATCAAATATTTCAATTAACGAGTCCGGAATTAACCGAAATAGCAAACGCACATGTCCCATACCACGTGTTTTACTAAATCGTTTGATTCTCTTCATCGTTTCCTTGAAAGTGCAAAATTGTGTATTTTGTAAAAATACACTTTACATTCTCAAACGGACAAGTCCGGAATTAAGCGAATCAGTAAAAGAAAGGGGTCATAGTCCTCGATTTTGCTGAAACGTTTAAATCGCTTCCTCATTCTTTTGAAAGAGCAAACTGTTAAATTCCTGAAAATAATTTTATTTATTTTTATAAAAATAACAATTCACATTCTCAACTGGACAAGTCCGGAGTCAAGCGAATCAGTAAAAGAAAGGGGTCATAATCCTCGATTTTGCTGAATCGTTTAAGTCGCTTCCTCATTCTTTTGAAAACGCAAACTGTTAAAAATTTATAAAACAATTTTCATTTTAAAACGATTTTCCAATCACGTGATTAAAGAAACAACATCAGTAGCAATTTTGAAAAGAAAATTGCACTTCTCAAAACATCGTAAAACGAATCTCAAAATCAGCATTGCGGAATACCCGCTTGAAAATCCACTTTTAAAATTTGACGGTTACTGAAGCCAAAGCGACAGTAATTTTAAAACGTCAAAATCTCATCAAAATAATTCACATCAAAATGTGACATCAGTGAATTTTTTTTTTCATTAAAATTGTCAACAAAACACCGTGCTTCCAAAAATATAGCACTGGTGTAAAAATCCCGTTATAAAAATAACGGCAACAAAATACGTTTCATAACCAAGCATCGGTTCAACGTAAAATTAATGCAGTAACGTGCAATTCATATTTGCACGCACATTACAATATAAACAAAGAAATCATTCGAATGTATCTTCAATGAAGACAATTCAAAACAGCAAAATCTAATTAATAGATGATTAGTACAAAAGAAAGCCAGTGGAAATTTCAACAAAAATCACATAACTGTAATTTCTTCGAATCCTCAATTCGGATTCGAAATTCTCAAAGAAACAAAATAATTACAGCTATGTAAACAACCAATGAAATTTATTTCAATTTCATATTTCAATTTTTAAATCAAATAGATTATCAGTTGTACTCAGCGAAGACAGTTTCACTGTTTCCGCTGCGCACTCTGATAAACAGTACTCAAATAAATCAAATCATTAGAACACAAATTCACTTTTTATTTTTAAATAAAGATATTTAAAAATTTCATCAAAATTTCAAAACTTTAGTTTTGAATCAAAGCACAAATAAAACATCGACAAATAGTTGTACATATGTTCCATCTAAGTTATGTTTTATATTATGTCCATAAACCCCAAGCTCTGATACCAACTGTGACGCCCCACATCTATGCTCATAATAACAAAGAGTATTAAAAGAAATACTGTCTATTATTACGAAGAATAAGGCTGGATAGGAGCGGCCATCCGTAGTTGGCCTTACACTAATATTGGTTATCTCGATAGGAGTGGTATATACTTTTTATTTTTCATCTTATTTATTTACTCCCATCGACATACCCAATTTCCAGTATAAAACAAACTACGATGGTTCATAATAGTTTAGGACATTAGATATAATAATAACACAGATAATATAAATGCGGAACACAGATAAAACGAAAGTCTCATATATATATAACTGATGTCAGTTACAACATAGTTGACACAATACATATGATACAACTACAACTGTCGACTCTGGAAGTTATATATACAAGTACATTATCAACTAATATACATGAATACATATCATCCTATACAATGACACGACTTCTACAAAACGACGAAAACTACTTCAGAAGATATAAAAAGTCTTCATAGCCCGAACAGCAACTCAAAATAGGAAATCTACAACCTGAAATAACTCGGGTCTGACCCGAGTATTACATTCAAAAGAAAATAATACACGGGTCAGTCTAATTCAAACTCAATTATTAGTGCATAGAAGCAATAATAATCAAACATCAAATAGACGACAGTTACAGAAATCTCGTATATCCGCCTTCTTGATAAGAGAATCGGATAACGACAGATATAACACTGAACAGTGTTAAACAACAAATCAGCAATCCAAATCAATTTAAACAATTGAAATGTCAATTTAAAAACAACAATGCCGATTGACTACAGTACACGCTAACGTGTACTGCCTCACCAATACAGCCTATGAAATACTCATAAGATCAATGAATCCAAAAACAAACGGATCCAACTCAAATCAAAATGAACCATTTCAAAATACAACTTCAAATATTAAATTTAACCAACGAAACCATTTAACAATCGAAATATCAACTAAAACCGTCAATCCTGCTAGGGCTGCAGTACACGCACGCGTGTACTGCCTCGCCACTACAAAACAACCCAAAACAATACTAAACAAGATCAGAGGCAACATGTGAACCAAGTTCAACATGTCACAAAGCAAAGTACAGTGAATTAGCAAACTGAAGGTGAGAGCACCAAGGATATGGTACTACAACACTCAACAGAAAAAGACGCAGATCAGTCTCATTAGAAAATAAGGTCATCAATGAAGCACCATGTTCAATTGCAATTGAATACAAAGCATCAATGCAAAAGCACACAAGGTCAACCAATGGCAACAGTGCAATGACTACAGTGATGAACAAATGGTCAAGCTACAAGAAAAATCAACCCAGACTAAGCAAATACATGAATGACTCAAATGGACAAATGCAACATCAGGTTATACTATAGAAGTACAACAAGCTACTTAGAACAATCAGTGGCAAATGCATGTACAAGTGAGCACATGAACACAGCAGTCTCAATCAAGACACAATGGCAACTGCAAATGACAGAAATGATCAACCAAGTTCAACAATCAAAGTCAGGTACAAGATCAACAATATACACAGCAGCTACAGTGAAATTCAAAGTTAAATCCAACAGCAACATCAAAGTGCAGTGAAGTACAACAGTGAAGTCAGGCAACAGACTCAAGTGACTAAAGTGAATACACAGTTCAAATGGAATACAACAGTAATACAAAACTCAAGAGAAACAATACCGACACATCAAACTACAGCAATGATCAGGTGAACAAGTACAAGACCATATTCAAGTACAAACTACAATGAAATGCAGATACATGAATAATGAAGACTGCGTATACATCAAGGTGAATAAATGGTCAAGAGTGATACATGTAACAATGACAGTTCAAGTACAACAATGCAACAATATAAAAGAACAGTGCATGAATAACTGCAACTACAATGAAATACAACTTCAACTCAAAGAACAATGCTACAAGAGTGAACACATAAACAATACTTAATGAACATGAGATGAATGCAACCAAACAATGAATGCACAGCAACAGTGAATCAAGACTACAGCATCAATGCAGAAGTTAACAAAGTCGGACCGAAATCAAATTCACAGTGAAGTCGACAAGAAAAGAATATCACAGAGAAAAGTCGAAATGATCAGAAACAAGGCCGTATGTTTGAAAATGTCAAGAATTAAATTTGGAAAGTTTCTGAAAGAGATCGAACGTTCAAAAATCAAAGCCATAATTGTCAAAGGATTCGAATCAAGCCAAAATACACACCTATTAAATATTCAAATGTCATGGAACGGCAATCGAACAATCAGAAATCACTAGAATTCAAAGCAGTAGTAGCCAAGAAATCAAACAACAAAATTCACGAATAAACGAGAATAAATTAGATGTGAGCGAAGAATATCACTCACCTTTGCCATGGATTGGAGCAGTCGAAGCCAAGCTACAAAGAGTCGTCGATCGACAAAGCAAATTCGATCATCTCAAAGCAACAAAGTCGACAGTAACAAAAGCCTCAATTCCAGTCTCGACGCAAAGATCATTGCGAGCCAGAGCTACAGAGAATCGACGAAGCCAAAGCTCCAATTCGCCAGTGAAACGAACAAGGGAAAAGCCCTAATTCAGTCGAGCAAGCATTGAAGAAGATCGAGCCAGATTCGCCATAGAATCGCAAAACCCTAAATCCAGATTCGAGGCAAAGGAGCATCGAGCAACAACGCCTCGATCCTAGATTCAAGAACAACAGAGAATCGAGGAGCAGTAGCTCGTAATCGCTAGAGACATAGCCGAAGCCCTAATCTTTTGTGAATCGACCTTTTTTTCTTTTTCAAGGATCGGGCCAGAGAAATAAAAGAAAGGGGATCGAAGATAAAGGATCGGGTTTAAGCCTTGGAAAATTTCACGGCAACAAAGAACATGGGCCGGATTCAGAAATTATAAAGCCCGTATAAAATTTTACAAATTCAAAAAGAATTTCAATCCGATTTTTAAAAGAATATCGATTGGTTAAACGCCAAAAGCAGTTAGCAACCAAATTAAATCGTCAAATGACGATAATAATATAATTGTGAAATCCTAGGTTGTTACACAATGCCTGGGTAGATATACCAATTACGCATCCGGACTGGTGGAAACGCATAGCAGCCACTACCGCCCACCTCGGAACACACTCCCAAATCAAAATCGAAGGGTGGCCACCAAATAAATCACAAAGTAATATAATAGTATCGAAGAAATGCATCCGATCAGAGGTGCTACCTCATTGGCCCGTCAATCGCTCCTGTTTTAGCCATCTTATGCCAACTCACGGGAGTCGGGTCCACGTTCATACCTCAATAGGATCGTCGCCACCATCCTACTTCATTCTGGAATCTCCACCGCGTACACGGTTGTTAAAGTGGTTTTCGGAGTTGGCAGAGAGTATGACAACTTCCGATCCCAGTCTCTTTAACAACCCAACGTTATTATAACCCATGGATATTTATTTCAAAACATTTCTATTCCAAAACCATTTAAATCAAATACCATTACTTTCCAAAATAATATCCATTCCAAAACGAAATACTATCTTATTTCATTTCAAAACCAAATCAATATATTATTTAAATAAAACCCAAATTTCCAAATCACTGAATATTTCTTTAAATTTATTTAACTTGAAATATTCCTTTAAATCATCTTAAACCAAACCACTTTATAAGGTCACATTCTTAAACCTTGAATTCCAAAAAGCTTCAAGCTAATATATTTATAGACAATTCTTAATTAAATACTATTTCAACTAAATTCATTTCAAGACCATTTAAAAGTAAAGTCATTACACTTACCAATCAAATATTCAATTCCCAAAAATTTATCCTTTTCCGAGTTCATTTATTCACTTAAATACTTTAAAACATTGAAATTTCAGCTTTCACAGCACTTAGAAAAATGTCGCGGTAAGTTATATTTGAAACAATTTATTTCAGCAAAGGCAGCATTCATAAACTGCTGTAGTAGTTCATTTTCATTTGAAACCTAGTTCAGTTCAGAAAAGGACAGCATTTACAAAACTGCTGTAGTAGTCAGGGTTCAATTGGAAAAATTAGTTCAATTCAGCAAACTGCAGCACTTATCAAGTGCTACTGTAGCTCTTTTATTAGTTCTAGGTTTTAGTTTTTAATTCAGCAACCACAGCGCTTACCAAGTGCTGCAGTAGCCCTTAGTCAATTTAGCCTTTAGTTTATTTGCATCAAATTTTAAGTTAATTTCAGAAATTAGCATTTTTGAAGTGCTACTAATTAAATTTCCAGATTTATAATAAAATTTCAGAAACAAATAAACTACAATTTTAACCATTTAAACTTATAAAAATCATATTTTTCCACCTCAAAAATGTTCATTTAAATACCCTTTAACTTATGATTTTTATGAAGAATTATTTTACAATAAAATCAAATTTTCCAATAATTTCACTTATTAAATTCAAGTGTACAATTTTCTTATTCTTTTCATTTTTAACAATTTACCTTAACACTTAAATTTCAATTTTCATTTCATAAATAAAACTTAATTTTCATTTTTATTTAATTAACTTAAACTTCCATTTTAAAATCAAATCACAAATTTCCAAATTAAGTTATGTTCCAAATCACAATTTTTAAATTCATTTATTTTACATTTTTAATACATAGAAAAATCATTATCACTTTATTAAATCATTTTAAATCAAAATTTAAATCAAAATATCAAATTTTACATTTTAAAATAATTAAAAATTTCTAGAAAATTTATATAAAATAACCACGGGTCTGTATGATATTTTCTAGCCTAAGACAAGTGATACGGATAATATATCATTTCAAGCCGTAATTTACAAAGAAAAATCCGGGCTCTATCATTTCAAACCCGCAATCCCAAGTAAATAAAAATAAATAAAAATCGCTCAGGCCTATCATTTTAGCCCATAATGATTTTTCCCTATTCTAAAGTCCGTTCGGGTATGTATCATTTCAACCCATAGTGATAGGGAACTTGAAGTGCTGATAAGCAGGAAATAAATAACAGTATACAAATAATATTATAACAGATGATATAACAGGCATATAAACAGTATTTAACATCATATAAATATATCACAGGCATGTATGAACATAACACATTATTTTATACAATTAACTTGTCATCAGTTCACAATTATAAAAGTACGTATGTCTAGAGTGAATAACTCACCTTTTAAAAGCTAGAATTGAAATTCAAACCCAAATCTAAACTCCGCAAAGCACGAAAAGGCACGACAAAGCACGACTATATTCTTTTGAGTGAATGAAGAGTCAGATCCAAACTTGAAATCAACACAATACCAAACAAATATAAGCATAGATTCAATACAAAAGAGTATAGATTAAAACAATGAAAAGATGTAAACAAAAGGCATAACCTTGCATTACATCAAGAAATGGACTCGGCTATGACTCAATGGGCTAGACCACATCATAGCATGCTCGGCCACATCATGGTTGAGGCATCATAGGCTAGGTTATGGAGTCATAAGGCACGGCCATGATAGGGAGAAGGGAAGGCAAAGCAAGTAGAGGCAAGGAACAAAAGGGTTTCAATCAACTTTTGGTGATGGGTTTTGGATCCAATGTTCACGGCTATGATTGGAGGTGGTGTTGGCCGTGGAAGGTGATGATGGAGGAAGTGATGAAGGGATGAGGTCAGAATTATGGATGGAGGCCAAGCAATAGCAATGAAACAAAGGAGAAACAAAAGAGAAATGGAAAGGAGGAAGAGAAGGAAGCCATAGCTTTCTGTAAAAAAAAATTCGCAAATAACTTTGAGATGAGAAGTTATTCACGTGAATTGCAAAACTAGATGGTGGCTAGGGTTTAAAAAAAGAATAAACGGCTATAGATGAGTAAATGATAGGAAACAAAATGGCAAGAATTAAAGAGAGAGAAACATATACATATAATTTATTCTTAAATGCAAATGGAAATGGAAATGAGGAAATTAGAATATTATGTGCTTGATTTGATAAGGGAATACGCGGCTGGAATAGGTGAATGGCTAGGGTTTGAAATAAAGAGGGTAGGTAAAAAGAAGGCAAGAAATTAAAAAGGCACAATTTAATGAGGAAGAATCTTGTATAATTTTTTCTTTGTTTGCACGCAATGAAAAGGCAACAAATACACAAAACAGGTATCCTATATCTCTTGAAATTCCTAAGCTATTATTCAAAGTAAAATCAATCAAAAATCAAATGAATATATTCAAAGTTTATACAAATAAAATAGAAATAAAAATTAGAGAAACAAACATAGGGAAATAGAAAATAAAATATAGAAAGTCATTGCGTGTAAACACTGTATTTTTATCTAATTTTAAAAGTATAAGTTTAAATTCCCAATAAATCCATATTAACATTGGTTTAGATACTAATACATTAATAACTTCCCAATTCATCCAAATTTCAATTAGCAAAGTAATTAATTTCATTCTCTTACCATAAATCTATTTGTTATGAATTGAATTCCCATAAGTTATAATTAATTTCAAATAAACTGATTTGATTCAATTCTAATCCATTTATTAAGTCTATACTACTCTACAAACCTCGTTAATATTCGTTTACCTTTCATTACATTAATATATATTCAAATATCCATCTTTTCTTTGTACTAACAGTTGTTCTCAATTATATTGAATTTGTTAAATGTATACATTTATTATGATTGAATACTCCATAAATTCATTCAGATAGGTTTCATTCTTTTATATTATTTTATGAATAAAATATGCATTTCCATTTATTTCATTACATTCACATTTTACAATTACTGTCCTCTCTCAGGTTAATGAACATTTACTTACATTTGAATACAATTGATTTCCAATTCATTTTATAGCCTAAATAGACAACTTATAATAGTTGTTACCATTCTCTTTATCACACTCTAGTTTATCATTTTCTCTAATTATCAAAATTGCTTACAAAATGTTTAATTCATCCAATTACCAAAAACTATATACTAATTTATTTATTCATACCACACTTACATTTATTCACATATTTTTTTGTTTTATACCCAAATGTAACATTTACAATTAAATTAATAGACCAATTAAATAGTAACTTACAACCATTACTATAACTTTTAATCACCCTTTTGAATTCATTGTTCACAAACATATGTTACCATTCTTATATACCTAATCTTTATTCAATGGTCATTTATTTCATACTAAATCATTTATAAATTTTAATGTTTGCATTTGTTTTCTTACATACATTTATAGCCCAGTATAACAATTTACATTACATCAATAAATTGAAATTTCATTTCAATTGTTAATAATTAGTTTTTAAATACATTGTTACATTTCATTTTGGCATTCATTTCATTATTAAATTACAAAGTTTTTATTTCTTCCAAATTTATTTACTAAAATCTTATTAAATTGACAACTTTAATTATTGAAAATTTATGGGTCGTTACATCTCTAGTAGATTGTTTGCACTTGAACATACCATTAGTAGTAGACCCCATTATTGTTTCAAACCCTATAGGAGGATCGACACACTTATCTATGATTTCTAGGGGTTCGAAAATCTTTATCCTAGGTGTAGAGTTTGACTGTGATGCCTATGTTTTGGGATTCTCGGAGTATGGGATGATCTTAGGGATGGATTGGCTATCCACATATGGAGCTATCTTAAACTGCGAGAGGAGAGTCGTTAGACTTAAGACTTGTAGTGGTAGGACTCTAGAGGTATCTTATGACCCGCAAGGGTCAGTCATGTTGAGTTTTCTTTATTCCCTCGATTCATCGTCATCAGAGTTGCATTTGGTTCTTATCGTCGGAGATTTTACAGACATCTTTGATGAGGTTAGGGGACTACCCTCTAAGAGAGAAATTGACTTCAGGATTTATTTGACCGAGAATGCTAAGCCAGTAGCATTACCTGTGAGGCACATGACACCTAGGGAAAGGAAAGAATTGAGCAAGAAGATACGTGAGCTTTTAGAGAAAGGATTCATAAGAAGAAGCATATCGGAGTGGGGAGCGCCAGTCGTCTTCGCCACTAAGGCGGATGGTTCTCTTCGAATTTGCGTG
This sequence comes from Allium fistulosum, assembly GCA_030737815.1. NCBI lineage: Eukaryota > Viridiplantae > Streptophyta > Magnoliopsida > Asparagales > Amaryllidaceae > Allium > Allium fistulosum. The sequence goes on from CM060903.1 coordinate 910,791,595, forward strand.
GACTATAAGGAATTAAATAAGCTCACCAAGAAGAACCAATATCCACTTCCTAGGATTGATGATCTTTTTGACCAGTTGGTAGGTTCTTCGGTTTTCTCTCAACTTGATTTAACCGTGAGATTCCATCAGCTTAGAGTCACTGATGACAGCATAGATAAGACTGCCTTTAGGAAACCGGATGGATTCTTCGAGTGGTTGGTTATGCCTTTTGGGCTAACCAATGCCCCGGCCTATTTCGGTTATTTGATGAGCCGTGTCTTTAGGGATGTCCTAAATAAGTCTTTGGTGGTATTCGTGGATGTAGTCCATGAGTTGATGGTTTTGATGACAACAACCTTATAATAAGATTATATAATATAAATACTAACATTATAGTTTAGATATATATGTATATGCAGGATTTAACCATGCAGGTACCAAGAATGAAGACTGTACAGTATATAGATTCAAGATATCAAGATTGAAGACTCATGAGTATCAAGATTATCAAGAGTTCAAGATTTCAAGATAAGTATTGAGTCTAGAATTATGTTAAAACTTCATAATAGCATTGAAATCTTCACTCCATTTTTCTTTTGGGATGGAACCCATTTCTACCTTTTTAGTGGCTTACAAACCCACGACAAGTAGCTTACAAACCTACGAAAAGTGGCTTATAAACCCACGAACATCCTGGTTTTGTATAGGTTCTCGAGTCCTGATATGATGAGATATTCTGCAGGAAGAAGCTTGCAAAACTACTTCAAAATGATTTTCAAAACTACTTCGGAATGATGTTCAAAACTGCTTTTCAAAATTTTTAGCCTTAAAAATTATCTTTTCAAATGATTTTCAAAAAGATGTTTTAGCCTTAAAATATTCTTTGTTTTTGTTTTTAATAAACTCTTGTTTTAAACTTCGTTTGTTTTAAACTATCTTTTAATTATAATATATTTATACTTAGATTTAAATATAAAATTATAGTAAAATTATATATATATTATTCTCTATATTTATCTATGTATTTTATCTATAGTCAAGTATATTAATAAAGTTTAAAATATGTTTAATATAAGATAAAGGTTATTTTCAAAGAATAACAAAACATCAAAATTTCCTTTGGGATGTCGACATACCCTAGTACCCCATGTCGACATAGTGACAGTTAGATTCAAAAATTTGAATTTCAAAAGAAGTGTCTATTCGCCATAACCTTTCACGAATGGACATGGCTGTTGTTCTTCTATAAATAGGGGTTAGTTTCAACGAATTTCATATCAGATTTTCTGGTTTTTCACTTCTCTTCTTCTTCCACATTTTCTTATTCAAAATCCTATCATCACTCTGCCGAAATCAACATTGAATCTAACTAGATCATCTCTGGTTTGATCCTTTGTCACTATCTCATCAAGATCCTCAGTGTTATTCAGAGTTATAGGCTTTCTTTGTAATCAATAGAGTAAAAGGTGTGATTGTAGCCTTAGAAATCAATCAAGTGAGAAAAGGTGTGATTGTAGCCTTGAGAAATCAATTGGGTGAACTTGTTACCCGGAAATCAAGTATCTCTACCCAGAGGATTGTGATTCTGGAGGGTGTACCTCGTGGCCTTGAAATCGAGGGTTGTAATTGTTGAATTGCTTTTGAAAGGAAATCCATACTTAGTTGTGCGGGACTGGATGTAGGGTAACTCCGAACCAGTATAAAATCTGGTGTGTACTTTCCTTTACTGCATTTACTTTATTTCTGCATCTGTGTTTGATTCTGATTATATCTGTGTTTGAATATTTATACATTTGTGTACAAATCAATAGTAACTCAAAAAGATTTAGTAATTTCTTATAAACACTATTCACCACCCCTCTAGTGTTCATTCTAGCCTTAAGATCCATATTCCGCATTACTCACATTTGGTATCGGAGCAAGGTTTTCAAAAGTTTCATAATCTGATTTTTGAAAAAGTTTTTTTTTAAAAAAATGGCTATATTTAAGAAATTTGTTAATGCATGTTTAGAAATATTCAGATCATCATTGTCTCTTGATTCTGCATATAATCAATATTCAAATACAAGTTGTCTACTAAGATTGTTTGATGTGCAGGAATCATGCTTTATGGGAGTTGAGGAATTAATCTAGAACAAACAAATTGTGCAGATCAAAGAGAACAAATGGATACTTGATTGTGGATGTTCTAGACACATGACTGGGAATCCAAATATGCTGAATGATATAATATACAAAGACGGAGGACTGGTTAACTTTGGAGATAATTCAAAAGGTTATGTGATCGGCATCGGCAAAGTCGGTAACTCTGAAACTCCTATTATTACTAAAGTTTTGCTAGTTAAGAATCTGAAACACAATCTGCTAAGTATAAGTCAACTATCCGATAAAGGATATAAAATTAAATTTGAGAAAGATAAGTGTCACATTGAAGATAATAATTCAACCATAATATTTGAGGGAATTAGGAAAAAGAATATTTATATTCTTAGTATGAAAATTTCAAATGATAACTTGTGTCTTTTGGAAAATGCAAGTGACCCTTGGATTTGGCATAAGAGATTTGGGCATTTGAATTTCAAACTCTTATCTAGACTGTCAAAATATGATCTAGTAAGAGGCCTCCCTAAAATGAATTTTAAAGTAGATATTCTATGTGATGCATGTCAACTAGGAAAACTTAGAAAAAGCTCTTTTAAATTAAAAAATATAATTTCTACTTCAAAACCTCTTGAATTACTTCATATTGATCTATTTGGTCCATCTCAAATTCTATCAATAAATAATAGTAAATATGTTTTTGTAATTGTAGATGATTATTCTAGATTTACATGGAAAATATTTTTAAAACATAAAAGTGATACTTTTGAATATTTTAAGAATTTTTCAAAAAGGGTTCAAAATCAACTTTCTCAAAAAATTATAACCATCCGTAGTGATCACGGTGGTGAATTTGAAAATGAAAAGTTTGAAGAATTCTGCAATAAAAAGGGAATAATTCACAATTTTTCATTTCCAAGAACTCCACAACAAAACGGTGTAGTAGAACGTAAAAATAGGACGATTCAAGAGTGTGCGAGAACTATGCTTGTTGATAGTAATTTACCAAAGTACTTTTGGTCAGAAGCAATTGCTACCACCTGTTATATTTTAAATAGAATTTTAATTAGACCTTTAACTGATAAGACATCTTATGAACTTATTTACTCAAAGAAACCTAAGGTATCTTATTTTAGACTTTTTGGAAGTAAATGTTTTATTTTAAATACAAAAGATAACTTAGATAAATTTGATCCTAAATCCGACAAAGGTATCTTTATCGGATACTCTAATAGAAGTAAAGCATACAGAGTATTTAATTTAAGAACTTATACCATCAAAGAAACAATGCATGTTTCATTTGATGAAAATTTCAAAAAATTTGAAGAAATAAATGATGAAGAGGATTTAATCACTCAAAACCAAGAGTCAACTGAAACTAATAATGAATTAAATCATCCTAATAAAAGGATTAAACTTTTAAAAGATCATTCTATAGAAAATATACTTGGAGATATGCAATCTGTTGTTAAAACTAGAAACCAACTAAGTCAAGTGAGTAATGTAGCTTTTATATCAACTATTGAACCCAAAACTCCAAAAGAAGCATCAACTGATGATTCATGGATTTTGGCTATGCAAGAAGAATTAAATCAATTCACTAGAAATGATGTTTGGGATCTTGTTCCTAGACCTGAAAATAAAACAATAATTGGAACTAAATGGGTTTATAAAAATAAAATGAATGAACAAGGAGAGGTTGTTAGAAATAAAGCCCGATTAGTCGCTCAAGGTTATTATCAAGAAGAAGGAATATATTTTGATGAAACCTTTGCCCACGTAGCAAGATTAGAAGACATTAGGATTCTACTTGCTTACGCAAATCATAATAATTTCAAATTATTTCAAATGGATGTTAAAAGTGCATTTTTAAATGGTTTTGTAAAAGAAGAAGTATTTGTTGAACAACCACCACTTTTTGAAAATGATAAATTTCCAAATCATGTTTACAAACTTAAGAAAGCTCTATATGGTCTAAAGCAAGCTCCTAGAGCCTCGTATGATAGACTAAGATCTTACTTGTTACAATTAAATTTTGAAATAGGTAAAGTAGATAATACTCTTTTTATTAAAAGAAATAAAAATGATATTCAACTAGTACAAGTCTACGTAGGTGATATCATTTTTGGATCAACTAATTTTGAAATGAATAAAGAATTTTCTGAAATAATGACAAAAGAGTTTGAGATGAGTCATATGGGTGAATTAAATTTCTTTTTAGGATTACAAATAAAACAATTAGATAATGGTATCTTTATTGGTCAAGAAAAATATGCTAAAGACCTAGTTAGTAAATTTGGTTTGACTACTGCGAGTGGAAAACCCACTCCCATGACAACCAATAAGTACCTTAGTAAAGAAGATCTCTCGAAAGATGTAGATCAAAAATTATATAGAGGAATGATTGGATCATTACTCTATATCACTGCGAGTAGACCTGATATCATGCATAGTGTTTGTCTCTGTGCAAGGTATCAATCCCAACCTAAAGAAACTCACTTAAAAGCTGTAAAACATATTATAAGATATGTTAAACACACCTTTGATTATTGCTTATTTTATCCTAAAAATGATTCGTTTGACTTAATATCTTACTGTGATGCTGATTATGCTGGTTGTAAATCCGACCAAAAAAGTACAAGTGGAACTTGTCACTTTTTAGGGCATTCTCTGATTTCCTGGTTTAGTAAAAAGCAAAACACAGTTTCTCTATCAACAACTGAAGCAGAGTATATTTCTGCTGCTTTGGCTTGTTCTCAAGTAATATATATGCAACAAACTTTAAAAGATTTTGGTATAAATATCTCAAAATCACCAATTCATTGTGATAATACTAGTGCAATAAATTTATCCAAAAATACTACTCAACATGCCCGAACTAAACATATTGATATCAAACACCATTTTCTCAGAGATAATATAAGTAGAGAAGTAATTACTCTCGACTATATCAATTCTTAAAATCAAATTGCTGATATCTTAACAAAACCCTTAAATGAATCTACATTTACTAAATTAAGAAGAGAATTAGGTATTTGTTCATTAACTGAAATATAAAATATAAATAACAAAGTATAATTAAAAATTAAATCAAAATAAATCAAATAGTAAAAATATTGAGAACCATGTCGACATCCCCCCTCTTCCAAATCAAACATAAAATCAACCTTTTCGTTCCCTTCTCCTACCTCTGGTCCGTTCCAACGTACTACGCTCGCCCGAGTGACAAAAATGGAGGATTCTCTGAAGGATGCAATTCAGTTAATGACTGAAATTCAAATAGTGCAACTCCGAATGGCAAAAGAACAGGAAAGGCAAGGGAAAATTCTTAGAAATTTGCAAAAATTTCTAATGGACAATCGTGCTAATCCAATCTTTATTGACGAGGACTCTTCAGGAGATCATGAACAAGAGGAAAGTGAAGAAGAAGAAGAAGAACCAATGGAAGAAGAGCATGCGGAAGACAACGACAAAGTCATTTGTGTTGGCGAAGTATGTTTTTACAAGGACGGAAACTTGGTTGAACAACGTGGAAATTTCTGTTTCCATTATCCAAATTGTTCGATCCATAGATCTCCAATTGTCAATGATACTCAGTAGTTTCTTCTTTTTCGTTTTTCATTGTTATGTGTATATTTGTCATGTTGTACGAAAATGTAAATATAAACATATATATATATATAAATATTATGTGTTCTTATATATGATTCCTATATATGTTATATATAAGTATTATATAGGTACTTGGTTAGGAATGTTAGTAGTTTAGGACTAAGTTTTAGGTTTACAAGTAAGTATTGATTATGTATGATAACACTATCATTATAATCATATAGGATATTAGACTAAGAGTTATATAGTTTGGAGTTAGTTTGTTTTTGTTGATGACAAAGGGGGAGAAATATAAAATATAAGAGTTAGGCATAGATTAATGGGGAGTTATCAGTTTTAGGGGGGAGTTATTAGGATAGAAGTAATATTTTATAAACAAAGGTTGTCATCATCAAAAGGGGGAGATTGTTAGTCCATGAGTTGATGGTTTTGATGACAACAACCTTAGAATAAGATTATAAAATATAAATACTAACATTATAGTTTAGATATATATGTATATGTAGGATTTAACCATGCAGGTACCAAGAATGAAGACTGTATAGTATAGAGATTCAAGATATCAAGATGAAGACTCATGAGTATCAAGATTATCAAGAGTTCAAGATTTCAAGATAAGTATTGAGTCTAAAATTATGTTAAAACTTCATAATAGCACTGAAATCTTCACTCCATTTTTCTTTTGGGATGGAACCCATTTCTACCTTTATAGTGGCTTACAAACCCACGACAAGTAGCTTACAAACCTACGACAAGTGGCTTATAAACCCACAAACATCCTGGTTTTGTACAAGTTCTCGAGTCCTGATGTGATGAGATATTCTGCAGGAAGAAGCTTGCAAAACTACTTCAAAATGATTTTCAAAACTACTTTAGAATGATTTTCAAAACTGCTTTTCAAAATGTTTTAGCCTTAAAAATTATCTTTTCAAATGATTTTCAAAAAGATGTTCTAGCCTTAAAATATTCTTTGTTTTTGTTTTTAATAAACTCTTGTTTTAAACTTCATTTGTTTTAAACTTCGTTTGTTTTAAACTATCTTTTAATTATAATATATTTATACTTAGATTTAAATATAAAATTATAGTAAAATTATATATATATTATTCTCTATATTTATCTATGTATTTTATCTATAGTCAAGTATATTAATAAAGTTTAAAATAATTTTAATATAAGATAAAGGTTATTTTCAAAGAAAAACAAAACATCAAAATTTCCTTTGGGACGTCGACATGCCTTAGTACCCCATGTCGACATAGTGACAGTTAGATTCAAAAATTTGAATTTCAAAAGAAGTGTCTATTCGCCATAACCTTTCACAAATGGACATGGCTGTTGTTCTTCTATAAATAGGGGTTAGTTTCAACTAATTTCATATCAGATTTTCTGGTTTTTCACTTCTCTTCTTCTTCCACATTTTCTTATTCAAAATCCTATCATCACTCTGCCAAAATCAACATTGAATCTAACTAGATCATCTCTGGTTTGATTCTTTGTCACTATCTCATCAAGATCCTCTGTGTTATTCAGAGTTATAGGCTTTCTTTGTAATCAATAGAGTAAAAGGTGTAATTGTAGCCTTGGAAATCAATCAAGTGAGAAAAGGTGTGATTGTAGCCTTGAGAAATCAATTGGGTGAACTTGTTGCCCGGATATCAAGTATCTCTACCCAGAGCATTGTGATTCTGGAGGGTGTACCTCGTGGCCTTGAAATCGAGGGTTGTAATTGTTGAATTTCTTTTGAAAGGAAATCCGTACTTAGTTGTGCGGGACTGGATGTAGGGTAACTCCGTACCAGTATAAAATCCGGTGTGTTCTTTCCTTTGCTGCATTTACTTTATTTCTGCATCTGTGTTTGATTCTGTGATTATATCCGTGTTTGAATATTTATATATTTGTGTACAAACCAACAGTAACTCAAAAAGATTTAGTAATTTCTTATAAACACTATTCACCCCCTATAGTGTTCATTCTAGCCTTAAGATCCATATTCCGCATTCCTCACAATCTTGGTATTTTCCAAGAATATGGAGGAACATGTTGTTCATTTGGAAGAAGTTCTTCGCACATTTCGTAGTCATCATTTGAGAGCTTAGTTTTCGAAGTGCCATTTTTGGAGAGAGGAAGTTCGTTTTTTGGGGCACGTAGTATCGAAGGAAGGTTTGACTGTTGACCCCGCCAAGGTTATTGAAGTGCAAGATTGGAAGGCCCCCAAGAATGTTACCGAGGTTAGGAGCTTCCTAGGATTGGCAGGCTACTATAGGAAGTTCATTAGAGACTTTGCCAAGATTTTGGCACCACTCACGCGCCTTACTAAGAAGAATAAAGCCTTCGTGTGGGACGTGGATTGTGAGGGTTCCTTCACGAAGCTTAAGAGAGCCCTTACTAGTGCACCATTGTTAGTTTTACCTGACGGAGCTAAGCCTTTCACTGTATACACGGATGCATGTGGAATGGGCCTAGGTGCGGTATTGGTGCAAGAAGGGAGGGTAGTGTGTTATGGTAGTAGGCAGTTGAGGATGCATGGGAAGAACTACCCTACCCACGATTTGAAGTTGGTTGGCATAGTTTTTGCACTCAAGTCTTGAAGGCACTATTTGCTTGGAGAGAAGTTTGAGCTTTTTACCGACCATAAGTCCTTGAAGTACCAATTCTCGCAGAAGGACTTGAACTTGAGGCAACAAAGGTGGATGGAGTTTTTAGCCTTGTATGATTTTGGAATAGCTTATACTCCTTGCAAGGGTAATGTAGTTGCGGATGCATTGAGTAGAAAGAAAGCAACCCTTAGTGAGGGGTGATGCTACTGAGCTCGCTCATGACACTATGAGCCTAAACCATGAGCCTGCGGTTGTTTCCTCCCAAGGCCCATAGCTCCCTGCCTCGGAGAAGAGAAATTGAAAAAGGCTCATTTATAAGCTTCGCAGAGGGTAGGTCTCCAAGAAATCCAAATCAACCTCTGTTGCTACTGTTTAATTTATCTCTTTGCCTCTAGGAAATCTATATGAGGGGTTGTCGGACAACCCGCTCCTAGACGATGTCAGAAATTATGCTTTTGCCAACTTAAGCCTCGGGGGGTCTGAATCCACTATTCGATTTGGCGCTAACATTCCTCTTACTGGCATAGGAGAGATTACTCCCGCAAGCAAAGCTCTGGCAACTGTCCGTTGGGAGGTCACTAGGACACTCACGTTCACGTGCACTGTACCGCATGATGCTTATCCACCTCAAACTCCGGTGATTCTTATACACTTTAATTTTTTTGTAGGCTTAATGGGATGCCTTTATAGCTATGATTGCTTGAAAAGATCAGCATACTCTCAACCATATTATTTTAGGCCCAGTCGAGGTCGGACTCTGGTCGAGATAGAGATGGGTGTGAAGGAAGTGAAGACCATGATCGAAGCCACCAATCCAAGGACTTAATATCCAAACATAAATCAAAATCTCAATCTTCTCACCATAAGGGTGTCGGTCAACACCCCACTAGATATAGTAGTAGTAAATCACTACTTCATGTTCCCACTTCGGCTACTGTGCTTGAGCAACGTTCGGGTTCTTCCGACACTCGTCGCTCTTTGGAATGCCAGTCTGGCGCAGAAGGTCCAAATAATTCATCCCGCAAGCACGACAGACGGGCACTCTCTGTCCCAACTACACTTGATGCCACTGCAACTGAGAAAATGGTTGAGATCAAGGCCACATTACCTAAGTTGTGCTTTAACGAGTTCGAATTTGTTTCCGGTTTTGCATTCAATTCCTCCCGAGGCCAAGGACACAGTGCTCTTTTACGTTATTGATGTCTATGTCTAGCATAATACAACTCTCCGTGTGGCCGAGAGAATCTTTGAGGTATTGATAGAAATGAAACACGAAATTGATCACTTAACTCTTGAGGAGATCCATGACAAAGACATCATCAAGTGCTTGAACGAGGTGGTCAAGCAGTTGGGTACGAAGCTAGCCGATTCTGAGAAAAATGTCAGCGAGTCTTCTGAAGACATCGAGCATTCACTAAACTAAACTGCACACTGTCGTTTACCACAACGGTACTTTATCCCTTGAAAAAGACATTTTGTAGAAGGAGAAGGAGGCGCTAAAAAAAGATAATGATAGTTTGGCCCTTTGGATTAAACAACTTGAGGATGACCTTGAGAAGGAAAAGCAGGAGAAGCTTAAGGCTCAACTGGAGTCTTAACGATAATGCGAGGAGATCGTTGAGACTGGCGAAGCTATAATAGAGGCCCACAATCAACTTGCACATATAGAGGCCCTTACGGAAGAGGCTAGGGAGGCGGGCCGGACAGAGAAAAAGGATGAGTTTGATCCGCTGTTGATATATTACAGTGCATGCATCCTGATGAATTATAAACTCTACTTCCTTTGAGAGGGGTATCCTGAGTCGCTCGTCGAAGCCTGGAACCATACTGTAGATCTGAAAACAAAGTCTCTCGATGGTGCTAAAGTGGATGAAGAGCAGCTCATGCGAGAAATCTTGTGCGATGAAGAGCCTGATGAACTTAAGGCTGCTTGACTAAGTTTACATAGTGATCCAACGATGCCGGAGAGGGGAAAGATGGCGGTGAAGCCTCGGGGTCTGGTTCCCAAGACCCTCCTTCCGCTCAAGTAGTTGGTGCATCAATTTATTATGCCTCGAAAAAGGATGCGGGCTTCGATCCAGATCATCCAGGGTGGACAAATCTTCTGGACCATCTACGATTTTGGAAGGCAAGACTCCAACTATGACCGAAGGTCAATCTGATGAATGTATATCTCTTACTTCTCCGACGTTCGAGAAGGTTTACATCTCGTGCCCGATAGTAATGGGCTTACCCATTGGTCTTGATGAAATTGTAGGTCCGTCTGCATCTATCCATGCTCCCGATGATGATGTTTCCCTGGGATAGCAGGCGTAGACCGTAGAGCCTACTGTGGCTGTCACTGTACAAGTGGCTCCTACAAATTAACTTGCTGAAACTCCAAGCTCGAATGCTGAAGTCATAGGAGCTCTGCATGAAGAAAAGGCTGATAACCAACAGGGCTAGGATGAAATAGAGGACGTCGTTGTGACCCATGCTTCGAACACACTGGTAAATTTAGCATGAAGGAGCACATTGTAAAGGAGGAGCTTGAGTTGCAAACCAAGAAGGAGAGTGCCGAAGTGGATATTACTCCGCTGCAAGTTATACTGCTTAGCGGCATCACTCCTGAGGAGGTCGGACCTTCTGTATCCAAAGTGAGACTTCCTTTTTCTCTTAAAGCATCTCTCTTAAGGGTAGCAAGGGCAAAAAGGGTCGAAGAGGAGTGGACGAGGCAGCTTCGGAGAATCCACCTCGAAGAAGCCTAAAAAGAGGGAAAGTAGCCATCGAACTAGCTTAGGTAGTACATAGCTAGGTAGCTAGTTTCTTTTTGTTGGCTGCAATTGTGTGGATATGGCCTCCATTTTTGGCATTTTGTTTCTGAAATAAACTTGTACTTAGTTTCCAAGTTTCAGTATGTAAATAAAAACACTTTCATTTCTGTTTAGCTTTTGTTTGAAATTCATCCAAGTGTTAGAGCTATTACGTTTCCTATTCAATGTACTTGTAATTCATTGCTCGTCTTTCAAGATGCAACGTCTTTCGGTCAACCGTTGCTTCGGGTATCGATCCAAAAAATCCAACTCAACGCCTCCTTTTGGTCATGGCCTTAAGTCGTATTAAACACTAGGTGCGAGCTATAGTGTTACGCTGTCGTGTTCAACGGTTTAGTGATTATACTCCTGCCCCCATTCTTGGGTTGGCGGAGCGAGTCCATGGACAATCGAGTCCCATCCATGATGAGTTTATACTCCTCCGGTTGATTTTAGGCCAGAGTTGGAGAATGAATGCTTGAATCACACTCATTTATTTTGTTTACACTCTTATCCGCACTTTGAGGATCAGAGTTATCTGATGGGCGGTCAACCACACCCATTTGATGTTCATAATCTAGCCCACACCCTGGAGACTGAAGTTATCCTGGAAAACGGTTGAATCACATTTCCTTTGACTAGTTCCCTTGCCCCTAAGTCTGGGGAAAAAGTCGAAGAGTGGTCCTTCGTATCACGACCACTTTTACCTCACATTCATCTCATTGAATCAGGAGATGGAGTTAGTTAATGGGTGATTGAGTCGCACCCATTCTTTGCCTTATACTCATCCCATCAGATTGCAGGCGGGATTTAATGGATAAATGATCGAGTCACTTTCATTTTATTTAATTCAAGTATGGGCCCGAGTACTTGGTTGGCACCAGACTCCGGGTACTTGTTGATTTATATTAATCATATGTTCACATAAGTTGGTTGTATATCACAACTATTATATTATACACAAACAATTCATAGATATGGTAGGAACATCAGATTTTATTTCAAACTGAAAAAGAAGCAATAGAATCTGTCTTATTACATGGCTTTGACTTCAACTGCAAAAGCCAATTCTAAATGAAACTCAACTGAATGAGACAGAACTAAGTGAAATAGCATCGTAAATGCTCGCTATTCCATGCTCTAGGAAGCATGATGCTATCGATAGTCATTAGTTTGAAAGTTCTATCTCCAAGCTTCTGATTGATGTCATACGGTCCTTCCCATCTCGGACCCATGTTTATGCTTTTAGGAAAGATCCATTTTAGGACAAGATCGCCAATTTTAAAGGTCTTGGTTCGGACTTTAAAATTATAGTATCAGGCGACTCGATATCGGTATGCAAGGTGCCCTCAAATCAGCTTCTTCACACTTCTCGACGACCATGTCTAAAGATTTCCAAAGGAGATCTCTTTTAGTTCTGGGGTCATAATAAGTCACTCGATGAGAAGGGACTTCAAGTTCTATAGGAATCACGACTTCAGAGCCGTAAGCTTGGGCGAATGGAGTATGACTGGTCATGGACTTATGGGTGGTTCTGTATGCCCATAATGCTGGCGGGAGTTCATTGACCTACTTGCTTCTAGCCTTCTCCAAACGCTTCTTCAGAATGTAATTTATGATTTTGTTGACAGCCTCGACCTGCCCATTAGCTTGAGGCTAAGCAATTGCCACAAATCTTTTCTCGATATGACGTCGATGGCAGAAGTCTTCAAATTTCGCACTATCGAATTGGGTCCCACTATTGGTTATGATCGTTCGGGGGAGACCAAAACGATAGATGATGTTTTAAAAGAAAACTGATTATTTTCTCCGTAGTGATTATGGCCAAAGGTTCGGCTTTAGCCCATTTAGTGAAGTAATCAACTGCTACAATGGCATACTTCGCACCACCTTTGGAAATCGACAAAGAGCCAATAATGTCAATACCATAAGTAGTAAATGACCATGGACTGACCACCTGAGTGATTTCCTTCGGTGGGGCACTCGGAATTTTTGCAAACATCTGGTACTTGTTGCATTATCTAGCATAATTAACTACATCTCGATTGACAGTTGGCCAGAAATAACCATAGCAAAGTATCTTCTTCGCCAGGGTTTGCCCCCCGGTGTCATCACCACATTCTCCTTCACGGACTACTCTTAATACCTGCTTGATTTCATCTTCGGTGATGTAGCGAAGCAAGGGGATGGAGAAAACCTTCTTGTTCATGACTCCTTCTTGAAAGATGTATCATGAAGCTTTACGAAGGATCTGTCATTTTTCATTCCTTTGTTAACAAAGGATTCCCCTTTGCAAATAATCTTTAACCAGAGTCATCCACGACTCCTTCTTAGGCTCTGTTTCTAAGACCTAATCAATCTCTATCTGGTCAGTGCTTGGAGCATTGAGTGCTTCAACCGGGACTAAGCCCATTTGTTGTGCATCCCTGGAACTGGCCAGCTTGGCCAAAGAGTTGGCTTTCTCATTCCGTTCTTTGGGGATGTGTGTAATGCTATAATGCTTGAAATTGGTTAGCAGCTCTTAGACCAGGTTGAGGTAAGGAGCAAGTCATGCTCCTTTGGTTTGTTATTCTACCCTGACTTGGTTTTCTACAAACTGGGAATCACATAAAATTTGCAAGGCTTTTACCCCCAGCTCTTTAGCTAGTTTAAGCCCAGCGATCAAGGCTTCATATTCGGTTCATTATTCATTATAAGGAAGTTAATTTTCATGGGATAGCAGATCAAGCGTTACTCAAGAGTTACCATTATGACTCTGGTGCCAGAACATTGATCGTTGATGCTCCATCCATGTACATCTTCCATTGGATGGTAGGTTCTTCCTTGCTCTTTGGAGAGTCGTCTTGTGCATTGAATTCAGTTATGAAGTCTGTCAGTGCTTGTCCCTGGATGGATCTTAGAGGGAGATAAGGGATATCAAACTGGTTCAATTCAACGTTCCATTTAAGCAACCTTTTAGATGTCTCAGTTCGCTATGGGATCTGTGGTAACGGCTGGTCGGTGAAGACATTGATGGAATGAGCCTGGAAAAGGGCAAAGCTTTCTTGGCGCAATCAACCGGCAGCAGTGCGACACTTATGGCATGTACTGACACCGCTAAATAGATGTACAAGTCTTCATCATCAAGTTGCTTGGACAATATGGAGGGTCCCTCTAAATGATGTACCAGAGCTTGAAAAGCATCAATACAATCCTGCGTCCATTCAAAGTTTCTCTTCCTTCTCTTGATTAAGTTAAAGGCACTTATCAGTGGCTCTGGAGATGAACCAGCTCAAGGCGGTAACCTTCCTATTTAGACTTTGCACCTACTTAATTGTCTTTGGTACATGAATATCTTTGATCACTTGAATCTTCTCAGGATTGGCTTCAATTCTGCGAGAATTAACGATGAAACCAAAGAATTTTCCTGATGTAACTCCAAAAGGGCATTTCATGGGATTAAGTTTCATTCCATATTTCCGGAGAACACTATACGTCTCCACTAAGTCATCGATGTGGTCGTTTAATCGTCATGAATTCACGAGCATATCATCCTCATATACTTCCATCGATCGTCTGATCTAGTCTTTGAACATTTGGTTGACCAGTCTTTGGCAAGTAGCTCTAGCATTCTTTAATCCAAAAGGCATCACAATGTAGCAGTATAATCCTAGGTTGGTAATGAAGATGGTGTGTTCCTAGTCAGGGACATGCGTCGAAATCTAATTGTATTGGGAGTACGCGTCCATGAATGAAAGAAATTCATGTCCAACGGTTGAGTCTACAAGCTGGTCGATCCTCGAAGTGGAAAGCTGTCTTTCGAGCATGCCTTGTTAAGATTCGAGTAATCGATGCATGTATGCCACCTTCCATTAGCTTTTCTCACAAGAAATGGATTAGATACCTATTTTGGGTAGAGGGCGTCATGGATAAACCCATTGTTATTGATTTTATTCACCTCCTCTTTAAGTACAGCAGATCTCTCCGGATACATACCGCTTCTCTTTTGTTTCACCAGGACATGCCTCGAGCTGATATTCAATGCATGGCTTATGATGGTCGACGAGATTCCACACATGTCAGAATGGGTCCAAGTGAACACATCAAGATTTGCTCGGAGAAAACCAGTTAATTCCTTCATCGTCGTTGCACTGAGCTATAATCCGATGTTCATGACCCGTGATGGGTCATCGTGGCTGACCGTGGTGTCGATTGTGAGCTCAACGGGTGCGGCCTTGATTTCAGTAGGCTCCCCTTCTTCATCTCTTGGATCTATATCTTTATAGAACCGACTATGGTGCCCAAACCAAGGCCCGAACGCTGATTGCTTAGCTTTATTAGTTTTGATGTATAGGGACTTCTTCGCATCTTTTCCTTTCTCCTTTCGCTAAACATCTCTCAACTCAGCCACATAACAGGCACGTCCAGTTGCCTGATCTCCATGGGTAATTCCCATACTATTCTCTATCGGGAATTTGAGGGTCAGACACCAAGGTGCGATTGCTTCTCTGAATTCAGCAAGGGTCGATCGGCCTAGAAAAGCATTTTATGGGGAGTTCACATCCATCATAACAAACGGTAGCACCCGCACTCTCCTTCGGCTGCCTTTTCCTAACTCCACCGATAGCTCGACATAGCCTACCATTTCAGTTGCAATATCGTTAAAGCCATGAATATGGGCTTTGCACGGTTTCAGATCTTTGGCTTCCAGTAACATCTGGTCGTATTCCTTCTTGAAAATGATATTCATAGAACTTCTACAATCAATCAGAATCTTTCTCACCAAGGTGAGGCCAATCATGGCCAAGATCACCATTGGGTCGATCATAGGGCCTCTACCTTATCCACATATCTATTTCAAAACATGATATCATCTGTCATAGTTCGCTGCTGCTTTGCTGGAGCACCGACCTCCGTGTTCGAGCAACATTCAATGTCAACATGTCTTATAGCGTTCATGTAACGTTCCATTTCATTCTAGCTTTTGTCGATCGGAGGTGGTCCTCCAAAAATGGTATCCTGTGAGCCTTTAACAAACTGGTGCAACTTTCCTTTTCAAATTAACTACTTCATAACATCATAGAGGTGGCGACACTTGTCCATAGTACATCCATAACTCTCATGAAATATACAATACTTTTCGGACTATCTTTGATTCTCCGTCGGTTCCTTCAGAGGTGGTTTCCTATACTGCATAGTGTTTTCGGTCGATAGATCTCTAGCGATGTATTCAATGGCATGTATGTATCAAATGATGGGATCCTCGGCTGCCCTCTCCTGGAATCCCATCTTCAGTTGCGGCTTCTATCATCGTCTTTCTTTTGCTCGTTAGCTTTGTTTTGAACATTAATCTGAACTTTTTCGAAACTATCACTGGACTACTTTACTGTCACATTACTTTGTACTTCCTCGACACATGGACCTTCAACATCTCTCTTCCTAGTTCATTTTGCCTCCTCCTTCCTAATAAACTGAGCTGATTTTGCAAATAAACGATCCAATGTAGAAGGAGGCTTTCCTGCTAACCAATCGCCAGACTCAGAATTGGGGTCATTCCCTTAGTCCATGCCATGAGTATTGTATCATCATTCGAATTACTGACTTCTGTGATAACTGTATTAAACCTTTACAGAAAATCTTTCAGTGACTCCCCCTATGCTTTAACCAAGCCGGAGAGTGACATTACATCCTTGGGGCGAGTCGTGTGCATGCGAAACTGCTCCAAGAACTTCTTTGCTAACTCATCAAATGAAGAGATTAACTTTGGTGGTAACTTAGTGAACCACATGGTCATAACATCTTCCAGAAAAATGGGGAAACACTACAGTTGACCACATCAATGGCTTGGGTGGAGTCCATGTTCCATTCGTAGTTCAAAAGATGTTGCCTGGGATTGACTTTTCCCACATAGGCAGTCATCGTAGGCATATGGAACCTTCATGGATATTCTGCATGTAGAATGTTGTTGATGAATGGAATATGACTTTTGGAGAGTCCCTAATCATCGTTGGTCAAGCCTTGACTTTCTTTCACTAGTTTCCTTACCATAGCTGCTAAGTTTGGTGTTGGGAAAGTTGGTGCTAGGCTGTAGTCGTGCTCTACCTTATGTGAATGACTCGATCCATGCCTCCGATAGTGCCACGTTGCCTTAGCTCCTCTGGCTCTTGATCCTTTTCCTAAGTAGCAGTTCTATCTTTGTCTCTCAACTACGGTTCAACCACATTCGCATGCGCTCCCGCACTTTGATTGATCATGACACCTCCAGAGTAAGCTCCTCCCCTTGCATGCCGATCGCCCCCTTGATTAGAGGGTTTAGTGCCGATTGTCCATGCCTGATCGCTTGATCATGTCCTGATGCTCCAACTGCATATGCATCCATTTTGTGGCATCTATTTCTATGATAGTCGTTAGATAACGAGGAGTTTTCCAGTTTTGAATATGGAGTAAGCTCACTCCTGGTCTTTCCACGCTGATCTTTTAACTGGTCCATCAGGTCAACGTTAGCCTGGATTTTCTGGTTGAGCTGTTGATGGCTATTCATTAGTTCCTTCATTAGGACTTGAAAATCAACTCTAGTGATATATTCAGCTGGATTCTAGGCATCGGTAGCCATCAGTTGTACATTCTAATCAACTTGTTGAATACTAGCATCGTCATTTTCTTCAACAGCACGGGAACTAGTAGACTATCCTCTGGCCATATCTAATAGCTTCCTTCTAGATCTTCTTCAAATCTGAGTAGAAACGAAAACTTGTCGGCAGAAATCTAGATCTATCTCGCAGATACATGAATCCATCAGCAGATAATGAGATACAATCGGGCTGAGAATTTAGTTCTCATAGAAAGCACCAAAATGTTTGAATCAAAAGTTGGCACAAACACCCAATAAATTATATGTAGGTAAATAAATGAAGAAATCAAAATTAAAACCAAGTAAACAAGTAGAAAGCAGGTAAAAAACAATGACAAACAGATTTATAGTGGTTCGAAGTTGAGTGCCTACATCCACCTTGAAGAGTTAACTTTAATAGTCACTTGAATTTCTGAGTACAAGAGGGTCCGGATTGGAATCTGTAATTACAATGGACTATAAAGAAAACAATGGTGTAAAGATCCCTCACATGAGCTATGAACCCTATATTTATAGGCGTAGACTATCAAATACCTTTCTGAAAATTAGTCGGTAGAATCTCCAAATGTTGACGAGATCACCCAAAAAATTTCAAAGACCAATTCCCAATATCTAACGATCGAGGTCGACCGGTCTTCCTTACCCCATGGTGACCTACGATCGATAAGTTGGGTTCCCCTCTATGCTACTTCAAGTTTCTAGAATTATTTATATAGTCGCTTTCAGGTGCTAAGAGATATCGATCGATTCCCGTTGAGTTGATCTACTGATCCAAGTTGTTCATAGCTATAGTGATCCGATTTGATCCCCTACCTAGGGGAAGCACCATTCCATATTTAGGATGTTATGTATAGTCTATCTCTTGGCTTTGCTTGATCGTTACTTCATATTTCGTCTATGCTTGATCTTTAGACTCTATGATCACCTCTCTGAACTACTTTCTTTATCTATCATCGAGTTTAATTTGTTTTGTTTTCTGAAGAGTATATGCTTCCTGAAGCATGATGTTTATTCTGACCTCAGAATGATTAACAACAGCAGCATTAGGAAATGATTGTTAGTCTGTGACAATACAAAACCAAATATTCAGTTGTATTGTTCCGGAACAAATATATTTAGCAGACATGTTGTGTACAAGAATAAGACGGACACCAAAATGTATAGCATATTATTTTTAATTTTACTAGAAAGAACTAGCAGCTTGCAAGTATTATTAATTACCTGATTGTTCTGCGAACTGCAAAACTACTCTCATTTTCTAATCCAGTTATCACCAATCTAACTATATTTTTACCAAAGCTGTATAATCCAGTAAGTATAACAAGCACCATAGCTAATACTACAGTAGAAAGGTACGGGGAAATATAGAGAGAAATGATGCTCACTGATTTTATCATTTACAATGCACTGATGACAGCCTTTATTATGGGGTCTTCTCCATATTTCTGGGATTCATAACATTTTAGTTTGTTATGATGTTATGCTAAGTAGACATACTGTAGTTTAGAAGGACATTTCCATGTAAATTTGTTCCCTATATGCAATATGATTCTAATTAAATTCCGAAAATGCAGAGTTGTACATGTGATATCTCATACAGTGTTTCATTATCCTGCAGTAATCTTGAGATCATTGGTGTACTATTTAAATATATATCACAAATTTAGTCTCCACCATTCCTATTAGCTGTTTTGTACAATTCATTTTTTGTATTGGAAAAACTCAAAAAACAATTTCTACACCCCAAAACACCCAAACCAACAACAAAATCAATTTTTAAACAAACAATTATTCATCAAAATATAGAACAAATGAACTAATATGCAATGCATATGCATTAAAATGAAAAAATGATTGATGTATATGCATGGTGCCCTTAGGTTTATTTAGTACATTTTTTCAAGTAAACAGACCATTATTGGCTATAGGCTTAACTAAAAACCAAATGGACTTATGCACAACTGTCAATCACAATATCTCATAAACTAAGATTTTAAAGAAAATAGGGTATCTTTCTACTTTTCTTGTTTATCTACCGCCAAAAGTATTTCTTGGTAGCTTGCAATTACGAGTAGTAATGTAAGCAGATAGATATCATGAATGAAACGTATTTTATAGCTTATGACAATTTGAAAAATAAAAAATTGAAGAGAAACAAAAAACTTATAATTTGTTGAGAATTCTTCCTAATGCTGTTCCTTAAAGTAGTTTTCAGCATACTTTCAAACTTCTCATGGCATGGTGATTTCTGGAACACAAACTATGAAACACATTACCATTCTCTCCTCTACCCATGCTCATATTTTCACCCACTATCAAAATGCTTACGGCGAGACCAAAAGGTAAAATCAATGACCAAAAGGTACCTTTCTGTTCTTCACTTTCTTCTTGAAGTATGTACTTAACATAGTTGAATAGATGTAACAATTTACATTAGGCCTATTATTGCAATGTTGCATTTCAACGTTACTTGATAGAAAGAGAATTCAATATATGTATATTTCATTGACTTGATTGGCTAGTTAAGCAAATTACAAGTAGAAAGGATCCAGGTAGCCGAACTGCACATGCATATATAGAACAGAAGCATAAATTCGTAAAAAGGATTATAATTTATAATCCTAATATAATCCTAATAGTAGTATGACAGTAATACAACCTTACTATAGGTTATGACAGTAATACACAATACATTAAACAAACTTAAGATGTATTCTTCAGCAACAATATATCTTTCTATCTGCAAATGGTATCTCATTTGAGCAAAATATAGAGATGTTAACAACAACATTTAGTCCTAATTTTTCTAGAATACTGCTGATCATTGGCAGCAACAAAAAAAATAGAATGCATATTTCCTCAGATGTTTATAGATAATTCAGTTTATCTATCTAGATAAAGGAAAAAATATCTAATTTTATACTACATATTTTTTCCTTAAGCTCACTAGACAAAAAAGCACACTCAAAATACACAGTTTAACAAGATCCAACAAAAACAGTTCAGTTTTAATTTCTTCCAAGCTAAACAAAACAATTTCAAATCTAGTTTCACATTCAAAACTAACAATGCAGTCCACACAAAATTTGATATTTAATTTTAACAAAAATAATATTAACAAAAATACCTTTCTCTACATTTATGGGCTCTGGCTGATGGATGCTATGAGCTCGAATTAAGATTTGGATACTGGAACACCGAATAGGGAGAGTGTAGATGTCATTGTGGCACGATGATTGATGTTGGTAGTTGGAGGCTGCCTGACTCTAAGGTGGAGAGAATTTCCTATATGGTTTTGGTGTTTAGGATTATAATGATAAGTAATCTAGGGTTTGCAATGAGTGGAGATGCGACATGACTAGCCTGGAATTTAGAGGAGATATAGGCGTGGATGAAATGATGGCGGGTTAGATGAGTGGGAAAGTTTGAGAGAAGGACGAGACCGGAGCGAAGAGGCTGGTGGTTGAAAACTGGGAATCCCATTGTTTTTATTTTCGCTTTTGATAGTGTTTTGGTGCTTAGTGGAAGAAAGAGATATGAGCGGTAAACAAAACTTCATTCTACGAAATGTTGGCGGGAAAATTGGCAGCGTTTACGTATTTATTTTTGTTCCTACAAATGATCAGTAGTTGCATTAAGCTTTGAAACGCTGCTAATTAATGCAACAAATAACTAGTTTTCTTGTAGTGTCGGATAATAGTTCATCTTTACATCTTTTCAATTCGATCATTCCCAAGTCACTATTCTTTACTTCAAATATTTCTCCTCTTCATTTTTAAGAGTTCTAATCTTTTATACACATTTATACATCAACTATAAAAGCTCTTAAGCCACTTGGCTCCTACTCTCTTAATTCTTATATATTTACTCTGTAACTCTACCACCTTCAGGTTTTCCAAAGCAATCAATTTCCTTCCTATGCCTCTTGATATTCATTTTGGAGACTTATTGTGCGGTTTATATGAGATTATCCAAAGCAATCAAAGAGTCTACAAATACACTTTCATATTGAAGTCAAAATCATGTTGTAGAGTCATCAGATGGTCTACTTAATGTCTTATTCACTAGCTCAGGCAAAAATGGTTGTAAAAATGTTCTTAATGGTCAAGTGAGGGTTGAGTTAGTGAAATATCAAAAAGGAGTTCTAGGAATGGATGTACGATGGGAGTGAGAACCAATATAAAAATTCTAAGTGCGCTCTTTTTATTTACTTAATTACATATTACCATTCAGTTTTATACCTAGCTAGAAATTAATTACTAATTACTGGTTACAAGTTAAGTAATTAATAAAGTTGGCTATATAACTTAATTTCTATTCAATTAAAACACTTAGTGGTTCTGTAGTAGTGGAGGTGCAAAAAGTTACAACGGGGATAAAGCGAGGATATAGCAGAAAATATCAGAGATGCAAAAAGCTTTAGTAGTTATAAAATCAAATATTTAAAGTCAATTTATTATCATTCTCACATCATTTGTGTTGGATAAAGAAATATTATTTAACCTTATATAACAAAACCAAAGAATACAATAATTTAGGCAGACTAGATTTGGTGAGTGCAATAGATTTCTATACTATATTGAGTACTTATGCCTTAAAATTAGCTTTTTACCCTAACTTTGTTGATTTGGTTTAAAGAACTAGTCAAATCAACCTTTGTATATTAATACAGCTAAAGCGGCTGCTAAAAAGTGTTGATTTAGCAGGTGGAGCAGAAAATAACAAGGCTTAAAATAGATCTACTGTTTAATAATACTAAATTGAAATAGCATAACGATCGGAAAGCGCTACGTGCTACATCATGGATATTGGAAGGCTTTATTGAGGCTTTAACTACATAGCTCGATTTGATCCCGAACTTTTAAATTTTCTAGTTATATTTGGAATTTGCATTGGAAGGAAGAAAGCGATACACTTGAAATATTTAAAATAGGTGCAAAGAAAATTCAAAAATTAAAGCACTTAAAAATAAATAATACAAGGAGCGACTATGGTTGTGAATTTAAGAATGAACAATTTAGCAGATTTTTTGACAAAAAAAGAATTAGTCATAATTTCTCTTTTTCCAAAACATTACAACAAAATGGTGTTATAGAAAGAAAAAATAAAACCTTATAAGAGTGTGTGAATATTACTAAGTAGTCGTTCATTATCCAAAAAACTTCCAAAACCCTAGCTACATCTTGTTATGTGCTTAATAGAGTTTGTATAAAACTGTTAACTAAAAGTACACCATATGAACTCTTTAATTGGTAGGAACCTAAATTTTGATAAATTTAAGTTTTTTTATCAAAATGTTTTATTTTAAAAGCAAAGATTAACTTGGTGGATTCAATCCAAAAGCCGATAAAGGTAAGTATTTGGAATGAAGCAAGGCTTTTAGAATATTTAATAGAAGCACTAATGCTATTAAAGAAATACCTCATATTTCATTTAGCCAAAACTTTAAAATTAATGATAACGAACCAAAAATCTTGACATTAATGAACCAACAATTATTGAACAAAATTCTACTAAAGGCAAACATAAACAATAGTGAATATGAACAAGATGAAAATGATAAAGTCCTAAAATTCTACCATGAATTTTTAAAGATTATCCATTAGATAATGTTTTGGTCGATGTCAATGGTAAATTCAGAACAATAAGACAATAAACATAATGGGTCATGTTGGTTTTATTTCAAATATTAAACCTAAAAACTTTAAAGTAATTCTATGGATGATTATTGGATTTTGACTATGTAAGAAGAACTTGATCAACTTTAAAGAAAAGACATCTGGGTATTAGTTCCTCGATCTACTAACCAATAGATTATCGAAACAAAAAGAACGTATAAAAATAATTTTGATGAAAATGGCGATGTTCTTCGGAATAAATCTAGATTAGTAGCTTAGGATTTCAAAAGGAAGGAATAGCCTATGATGAGACTTTCACCCCTAAAGCTGGATTTAAAGCTATAAAAATAGCAATACATGTCACCATAACCCCAAATAGCATTAAATGGTTCTATAAAAGAAAATATTTATGTTGAACAAAAGTGAAAAGTGCCATGTTTTGAGTGGTAATGAATAATGGATCAACTGGTAGAACAAGTTCTTATTTCTCTTGTTGTAGTCCCAATAGTAAACCTAAGTGATGAGTATGCTAGAAGAAAACGACCACTAATATAATCTTATAGATATTTTCTTTAATTGAATATTTATTACCATTGATGTGTAAGAGTGGATTCAAAGGTATAATAGGGTCTTTAGGGATCTACTTTTGAATGATGAACCAAAGAAATTTACCTTTTGTGCAATTGAAGGGGGTGGCTAGTGACTATTGGGATATGACTGTTGTAAAACTCTCATGGAGAACATTTCTTGGGATAGGTTAAGGAGCTCTTTGAGATATGATTTAGCCCTTCATTGGCTAAAGAAGTTATATCTCATAAATTTTCTTAAGTAGCATTAGCAGAGTATTCGACCTTGGAGTTCCATAATCACTTCATATTCCTTAGCCAAGTATGAGATGAGTTTTACAAATATTCGAAAAAAAAGATGTGAAGTTTATTATAGATTTTAAGGAAGAGCTGAGTGTGAAAGTTATGGCTTACATCAATAATCGATATTGCTTAGATGTATGAAAATATAAAAAGAGAAAGAAAGGGAAAGAGCACTACTAGTGCTGAAGTTACCACCAAAGCTTATGTGCTCGCTATAAGTGGTAAGAAGAGGAGATGGGACTTTAATTGCAACATGAAGAAGATTTCAATGAACATTGTTATGCCAAAACATGATAAGTCTTAGGTGGAATGCTTCAAGTGCGAGAAGAAAGGGCATCATTCCAATTAATTTTGGGATCTAAGAAAAGATAAATTTCACCCCTTTAGAAAGCTTTGGAACCTAATATAGAACTATGTGGGGATAGTGGAGGAAGGCATGCAAAGGTCTATGCTATGGAGTCGAAAGCATCAAGACAATTGGCTGTTGAAAAGGGAAAAATGTTATCTGAAGTACACTGTTATTTAAACTTTTCCAACTAGATATTATTTTATATTGGGATTCACACGTTGATATATCAGCATCTAGTTCATAAACTAAAAATAAACCCCATATACCTTATAGTGTCCTTAATAGTTGTAAACTCTACTGGTGACTGTTCTACCCTTAACCTATATTGTGATGGTGTAGAACTAATGTTGCATGATCACATATTTTGTTGTAGTCTTCATGTATTTAACTTTTTTGGCTTTAGAGTTATCTTGTGTATGGACTGGTTGTTTAAATACAAGGACAAGTTATTTTTTAAGGATATGCTGGTTTCCTTAAAACACCCTGCTGATGCCAAAAGAATTTCTCTAAGGCTTAAAGAGTCGAAGTGTAATACCCCATATTTTTATAACATCATCTAGGATATTTAATTAGTTAAAGTAAATAAAATAATATGACGATTAATAGGTTGAGATTTGATTAAATTAAGGGTAGCCGTGCCATGTTAATGTGTAAATTAAAATGAGAAAACATAAACTAATGTGTTAGGAAATGAGTAAGGGGATTATGGGAAATAGGAAAGGCTTGTACCCTAAACTCTTAGCAATTGAAACTCACGTTCAGTCTTATTTTACCAAAATAAAAACTCTTAAGGCCGGCTACCATTATTGTTCTCAAGGAAAGATTGAAGTTAGGATTCAAGAGGAGGAAGATAATCAACTAATTTAACACAAATCTCACATCTTTAAATCTCAAAGCTAAGGTGAATAATTACTACATCCAATTTTCTTATGGTTTTCGGTTTTAAGATTAGATCTGAAATGTTTTGGCAAGTAAATGCCATGTTATGATGATTAAAGTTATATATTTGTTTGTTGGCGAATTATGCATGTTCATATTAGTATTCATGAAATGTTTGATATGAAAACCCTATTAAATGACATCCAAATGTCTTGAAAATTTAAATACAGGTCAGAAATTATATTTTAGAGATGGATTCCATTTTTCATAATTTTCTGAAATTATGTGGATTTTATATTAATTTTCTAGTGAAGAAAATGATTTATTGGGTTATAAATTATTTACGGCTAAAATAATGAGTATTTGGGTTTGAAATTTTTATATGTTGGAAAACATATTAAAATAGATTTTCTGGGATTTTTTCAGATTTTTCCTAAGTGATTTGATGAATATATAAAATTATTTAAGGTTTTGGACTTAAATGGTTTATATATTTAATTAAGGGGAAGAGACATTTTATAAAATAAAATTATAATTTAATTCTGAAATTAGTGGCAGCACTTTTCTGAAAAGTATTTATTAACCAATGAGAAATTAGCAAACAAAGGCATATTAGTTGAAAAGTTATCTTTTCAAGTTAAAAACAAGAAAATCATGCTTTTGGCATGTTTCAGCCATTTTAAGCATCAAAACTTCGGACTGAGATCTTCTGCCAAAGTCGAAAGGTTATAGCTTTCGACAAGGTCAAACCAATGCATATGGTACCAAGTTACTTGATACGTAATGAATTGGACAAGGTCGAAGGGTACTTAGTTGAAAGGTTAGTTGCTAAAAAGGTTGAAGTATGTTTGTTTTATAAACCAAAAGAGTCGCATGCTTTACTTTCGAATAAGAGCTTTCGACTTGGTTGCTTTCGACCAGGTCAAACATTTAAAATAAAGGTTTTAAACCTTCCGACAAGGTCGAAAGGTTACTGCTGCTTTATTGTTTTATTTTGAACCTTCCAACAAAGTCGAAAGGTTTACCTGCTTTAAAAAACCAGCCGCTTCTCCATGCTTTCGAAAGAAAGCTTTCGACTTAGATGATTTACCTTTGTTTTATAATTGAAGTTTAACCAAAGGCTTTTGAAGGAGTAGTTTTAAAGGCAGAAGCCTATTGTTTTAAACGATATGTTTAAAAGATTTCGAAGCAGGTCTTTCGAAAAAGTTGAACGGTTGCTTCCAATGTAGTCGAAAGGTTTTAAAGAAGGTTTTCCTCATGTTTATAATTAAATCCGGTAAGCCTTCGAAAGATATGAGTCCAATGGTTTTGAATGGTTTGAGTCCAATGGTTTTGAAAGGTTTGAGTTCAATGGTTTCGAAAGATTTTAGTTCAATGGTTTCGAAAGGTTCAAGTTCACTGATTTCGAAAGGTTTGATTTCGAAAGGTTTTAGTTCAATGGTTTCGAAAGGTTTAAATGGAAGGTTTTCCAAAGGTTTTCTAAAGCAATGTTTTAAGTTGTTTTTAAAGTAGGATGTCTAAAGTTTTATTGCTTTCGAAAGGAATGATTTCAATAGCTTCGAAAGGTTTGATGATTGGTTTCGAAAGGTAAGGCTTTGGCCTTTTGGCCTAGATAATTAAGGGGTTTCACTTAGTTTTGAAAGAGATGTTTTCAAAAATTTAGAAAGAGGTACTTTCAAATTTTTAAATGTTTTCATCAATCGATGTTTGAGTAAAGAAGATATATATAACATGGTAATGTGACTTTGAGTAAAGCATAAAGATTATATATTTTCCTTGTTGAGTTTGATTTAAAGGTTTTAAATCATTTTGAAAATGTTTTCAAGGAAAATTATGTGAGGGGATCCGTAAGTGAAAATAACTCAGATATTAGAACACTAGATGGAACTAGTATGGGGTCGCGCCCTATACATTAGCTATTAGCCTCAGCTAATTGTTGTCCAAAATTTCAGTGTGTAGGGCTTTGTCACAGGTAGACTGAAATTACGATTACACGCCGAATGGAATATATGTTTGTATAAAAATAGGTTATTGGTGAGCCCGAAAAACCTTTATGACCAGGAAGACCTGGGAGATGATTAAGTTAGGGATAGACCATTCAAAAGTGAAGTATTTAACAGATAATTAAGGACAGATCGTCCATAAGTGAAGTATTTAACAGATAGTTAAGGATAGATAGTCTAGAAGAAGATTAGCTAATAGGTCTTAGATTAATTTTGATTATATTTTCTGGTAGGCCCGAGTCAGCCAAAGGTTAAAAGTTATCCAAACCAAACTTATGTGTTTTAATAGTAGTTCATTATTGCTTGATATTTATGTATGTTTACATAATGAATTGCTTTATAGTATTTAACTAGTTTTGGTTATAGGAATAGGTTTTGCAAAGATATGTTTTAAAAGGATGTTAGTGTGGGGAAACCCGTTCTGCTAAGCGGCGTGGTCTCACTTAACATATTAAACCGAGATGTATAGTATTATTCAGACCATGCTTTATGTTTGACTTGAAGTTTATGTTTTCCCCTTAAACTCTCGGGTGCTCAGAATTAATTTGAGTAGGCTTTGGGATTAAGGTCTTTTCAGGTTTAGTAGGATGACGAATATGGCTACTGGAGGCATGCACGAGGCAAACGGATAGCTATTTAGGAGTTGCAATTTTATGTTTTGTTATATTTCCGATGTTTGTATTAAGTCTATTAGACTATATGACTCTGATCATCCAAGGGATATCTCCATATACCACTCTTGGTGTTTTTTGTATTAAGTATATTTTATTTGTGCCTGGGAACGTATTGGGATTATGTATTAAGAACATGTAACATATGTTTTAAATATAATGAAGAAAATGTTGTTTTGAAATCTGTGTTTTGTTTCATATTCAAGTGCTTCTGATATTGTAGATACCATTAACATAGCCGTATTTAGCCATCGGAAGCTAATACTATACATGACTGCAGCATCTATAGCGCTTAGTTTTGGGTCCCTAGATAGGGGATATTAGACGAAGGTAGATATTCATGCTTTATTGTTTTCTATAAAGATGTGAAGGCAAAGATATACTAGGTGTCGATGGTAAGAGAATTCGCCAATATGTTTGAACCTGCAATAATGTTACAGTTAAAGAAAGCTATAGAGTTTTAGATAGGCTTAATGCCAAGAGCCAAGTTAGTGAGTAGGCCTCCTAAGCGTATGACTCCTAGTGAAATAAACGAGATAAAGGTTTACTTAGTGGAACTATGAGGGGAAGTTTAATTTGACAAGTTGTTTGTTATGGGGATGTCTGCAGCGTCGTTTGTGAAGAAAACTAAAGGATCCCCCTGATTGTGTATTAACCCTAAGAAGTTGAACGATGAAACATAAAAGATCCGATACCCCGTGCCTAGCATAGATGACTTAATTAATTAACTTAATGAAGCTAAAATATTTTTGTGTCTGAATTTGGTGACTACCTTCCATTAGTTAAGAGTGATTAAGGATAGTACACCATCGATGACATTTCAAACTACATATTGTTCATATGAATGGTTCGTAATGCCTTTCAGCTTAACCAATGCAGCAACCTTCTTTTGGATTCAATAAATAGTACGAGAATTTTGCTACATTTGTGCTAGTACACATTAATGACATTTTCATATATCCTTAGAATGAATAAGAGCATGGGTTTATCCGATACTAGTGCTAGAGATGTTGAGGCAGCGTCAACCAAAAGTATAGTTTTTAAAATGCCACTTCTGAAAGACCAAAGTGATGTTTCCTTCTTATATGGTTTCAAAAGATGGATTGTTTGTAGATCCTTCAAAGATCAAATCTATTAATAATTGGAAGTGGTCAAAGATAATGATTGAGATAAGAATTTTTTTAGTTGGATGACTATTACCATAGATTTATTAAGGACTTCTCTATATAGTAGCACCGATGATGAAACTTACAATGAAGGATGCATGATTTGAGTGGAATGAAAAATTTGAAGGAACTTCTCGAGAATTAAACCATTTGTTAAATAATGCATCAGTGTTAGTTGTACCCAAAGGAAACTAATATTTGGTTGTTTTCACTAATGCTTATGGTACAGGGTTAGGAGCTTCATTAATGCAGAGTGGTAGGGTGATGGATTTTGTTTCTTCATAACTAAAATAAAATGAAGTTTGTTATCCTATATATGATTTAGAGCTAGGAGTGGTGATTATTGACTAAAAGGTATGGTGAAATCATATTTTGGGAGATATTACTAATGGACTATAAAGCCCTAAAGTACTTATTCTCTAAAAAAAGTTAAGCATGAGGCAACATAAATGGCTAGAGTTCCTAGCTGCATATCATTTCAAGATCGAATATACACTAAAGAAGGAAAAGAAGGTTGTAGATGTTCTTATCATTGAAGATGTCATAATATTGTGTTTGCAATGCTTTTTGAGTGGAAAGATTTAGAAGCAAAGGCATCTTGCAGAGTTCATATAAGACCAATAGCTAGTTTTATTAAAAAAAGACATTATTGTTTTGCTTAGAAGTTCAACCTACATTGACTGGTAGAATTGGTGAAAGGTAAGGGGAATACCTTTTATTTGCCAAATGCATCAAGAAGCTAGAGATGGCCACCAAAATTAAAGTCTTGGAAGATTTCAGTATTGATCGAAGAGGTATGCTTTCGAAGAAAGGATGGTTATATTTTCAGGTATTGACCGTCTTTGGAAAGAAGTGCTAAAAGAAAGCCACTGTACGAAGTTTATAGTTAATTATTGTAACGACCCGTATTTTTACGGATCGAAACATCGAAGAAAATTTTGTCGAAAAAGTTTTCATGAAGACTGGCGAAATTTCTAAGTCCTAAGTCGTCCACGACTTAGTGTAAGTCGTAAGTCGTATACGACTTAGGGGATATGGTTTAGGACGACCTATAGAACCTGACCGAGTTAGACAGTTCGAGTTAGCGACCTATGATAGTTAGGTCGGAGTTTACGACTTAGGTAGGGTAGCGACTTAAAATGTAGACGACTTAAGAAAGCTAGCGACTTATAGAATGTGGCGACTTAGTATCTTGGAGCGACCTATAGGTTAGCGACCTAAGAAGGTTAGCGTGTTAGCGACCTAAGAGTTAGGCGACTTAAGGAGTTAGAACATAACCCAGTTAGGTCGCGTGAGTAGTTTTGTAGTATGGGTTGTTGGGTCGCAGGGTATAGCTTAAGTGTTAGGTCGCGCGAGTTATTAGGTCGCTGGGTTTTGGCTTAGTAGTTAGGTCGCAGTCAAGTTGTTTGCGACTTATGTTAGGTCGCGTGGTAGCTTAAGGAGTTAGGTCGTAATGTTGTTAGGTCGCTTCTCAGTTGGGTCATAAGCGCGCATGCTATAGGTCGTGACCGACTTAGGAGATAACCGTTAAGTCATAAGTCGTATCTTTGTTAAGTCACGAGCTGCTAAACTTTAAGTCATAGGCAGGTGATTCTGTTAGGTCGAATAGGCGCGCGCACGTGTTAGGTCGAAGGAGAGTTAAGTCGTAGCCCTTAGGTCGGAGGGGTCTTAGGTCGTAAGTCGGAGATGACTTATGGAGATAGCCGAGTTACGACTTAAGGAAATTTCTGCTATAAATAGGAAGGGTTGTTCTCACTTTTTGGGATCCGGATTTCGAAGCGACGAAGTGCTGCCATTTTGAGAGCTCGACTTCTACACTTCTTCACTTCTTTTCTCCACTCTAATCTAGTGCTTCCATTCATCCAAGTTGAAGATCAAATTGAAGAATCAAGAGCTTAGATTGAAGATCTTCATCCTTTGAAGCGAGATTTCTTCGTTTGAAGTGGATTCGTGATAGATCAAGCTTGATCCTTCGCTGTCCAGATCTGAAGCGTGTTGATTTGAGGTTGTTTAGGTGATTTGGTGAGTGGTGATTATCTCTCACACGGATCCAAAGGAGTATATCGGATTGTTGGTTCGATTTGGTGTTAAAATAGTGATTTTCATGCATTTCCTTCATCCTAAGTGTAGATCTATGTAGATCCATTGTTCATGATGATTTGACAACCATTTTACTAATGTGTTAACCTATGCAAGTTCATTCATCAAGATTGTAGAGATATTTCTCATGATTTCATGCTTGTTAGACTTTCAACACTTTATTTACGAAATTGCCATTATTGTGATAATTGTCTATTTAGATCTCATTTGAATGCTTGATTGTTTGGATTAATGTTTGAATTGGTTGATTGCTACGAATTAGATGATTGATGATTTGCTTTAGACCGAAGATGATTCAAAAGCTAAGGGAAAGGCTCTTGAATTGAGAAAGCTGCTCGTGGCATATGTAGCGGGATGATGAAGCTCTTATGCATAGATTCGATGATGATGATGTTGAGATGAGACTTTGCGAGGATGTGATGAAGCGAAGTATGATATGAGATAGTCTTGGTCTAATCCAGACGGGATCATTCCAAGCACGTTGGTAACTCGGTGATATGATTCGAGTTAAGAGTAATGGATGCTTGAGAGGCGCTTGAGCTAGTATGGAAATAGTCGTCAAGGAGGATGACTAGGAGGCTTGGATAGCATCGTTGTTGAAGGTTCTAGCATGCTCTAAGCAAGAGTACGTTTGGGCAGATTCGATAGTCCCAACGGCCAACTATTGATGGTCGAGTACTCTGGGCAGATTCGATAGTCCTAGGCACGGGCTGCGACGACATGCGGGAGTTATGTCTAGAACCGGGGTTTCCATTAGCCCTTGACGGACGGCTGAAAGAATGTGCCGGTCATTCAATTAACGATGATATCGAAGCAATGATAACAGTGATAGCCAGAGTCATGGATGTTTGGTTGTATCGTCATTCGATCTCAAGAGCGGTATTTTCTGGATGCTTATCTGATCTTGGTTTAGGCCTTGGGGGTTTGTACCTGGAAAACATCGCCCTTGACTCGAGTGATAATAGCTTTACTTTAAATTGTATGCTCTGCTATGTTTGCTTCTGCTTAGTGTGTGTCTGGGGGCTATCACTGTAGAATGAGGTTGGAGTGGGAGGGTTGTATTCCTATTCCTTTTCCTTTATGCTCTTTTGGTATGTTGTTAGTTAATTTACTGCTCACTAAGACTGTTGTCTGACTCAAGGCTTTATGTTTTTAATTCTTATTGCCTTGGGCTATTCGTCCATTTTGGGACGGGCAGACTAGGTAGCAGGTGACAGGTGCTGTTCTCTTCTCACGATGCTGGTATCGAAGACGAGCTAGAGGGTTGCATATTATCTTCTTATATGTACTAGATGTTCCGCTGTTTGTATAATCTCTGAGTGTTATGTAGTGAGGCTTGATGTATTGACTATTTGGATGCTTGTATTCAACTATTATGGAGTTTTATATGATGGCATTTTATTCTGTAAAGCTTCACCATACATATGTTCTATTGTATTTTGTCCATGCGCTGTGAGTAATACGATAGATCCTGTTATTTTGATCTACCCTGACAATCGTCCATGGTCGCCTGGCACACTTTACAGCGCACTATCTCTAGATTCGGTGCAGGGGTCATGGGCGGTCGTCATAATTATGGGGGTAAGAAGATGTATCGAGATATGAAAAGGAGTTTATTTTGGTTGGGATGAAGAGAGATGTGGGCTTATGTATGAAATAGTGTCAAAATTGTTATCATGTAAAAGTCGAGCATATGAAGCCAAGCAGGCTACGTCGGTCATTAGAAGTTCCACAATGAAATTCAGGTAAATATCCATGGGATTTATTGATGGGTTTAAGGTGAAACGTAGGACACAAAATCAGTTGGTTTGTAGTATATAGACTAACACAGAGTGAACACTTTATATCATTTAAAGTGACATTCATGAGAACTAGTTTGGTATAGTTATATGTGTAGAACATAGTTGGACTCCATGATATATTGAGAAGTATCATGAGTGTCTGATATCCACTATTCACAAGTGAATTTTAGAGAAGTCCATAGATAGCTTTAGGCATCGAGCTTAACATGAGCACTACGTTCTATCTCAAGGTTGATGGGCTAATCAAGAGGGATAATAGAGTGCTTGAAGATTTATTGATATGTTGTGTGACAGACATTGGTAGATCTTGGGAAGATCACTTGGCTTGGACTTGGTAGAGTTTTCATACAACAACATTTATCGGCCTAGGATAGTGTGCCATTTGCAGCATTATACGGAACACTATGCAAGTTCCTGACATGTTGGCTTAAGACTAAGGATTGCTAATACTCGGTAAGAAATTAGTAAGAGAAGTGACTAAGAAGAAAATACTTGGAGTACTCAATTGGTGATCTAGTGTTTATGAAAGTATCACCAATGAAGGAAATAAAAGTTTTTGAAAGGTAAGGAAATTATCCCTGAGGTATGTTGGACATTCCCAATAATCAAAATGATTGGTAGACTCGTTTACCGAGTTACCCTGAAATGTTTAAGGCATCAAAATACTATGACCAGAAAGGTCTTTTAGTGTAATAAAATTTATATCGTTATTTGGTTGTTTACATGTACTTATATAATTTTCACCCTTTTTTATTATTCGATATTTAAATAAGTTTAGGAGCGAAACTTTTTCAAAGAGGGGAGCCTGTAACGAATTGTATTTTATATGCTTTTAATCACATCGAAGATATTAATCTAATATGTTTGATAAGATGATGTGATATTTAATTAATATGAGTTGAAGTGTTAAAGATGAGAGCAAACAATTAATCGTTATAAGTAAGATATTTAATTATTGTTGTAATGAAGAGAATAGGTTGATTGTGTTATGAAAGGGAATTATTTTCTTATATAAGCCTCGATCATATTTGGCTGAAGCCATATAACCCACATGATACCCATGTTTGTCTCCCTCTTTTGTTCGTTATCCTCATAACTCAAAATGGAAACAAAACTTTAAAAATATTTTAATAGCCTCTACATAAATTTCGACCTAGTATGATATCAAGATGAAGAAGAAAGCAAGCTTAAAGATATTTTAATTCTTGTGTTTAGCTGAGTAATATTACCTCAAAGCATATCTAAAGCTTTTATATTTTGTTTTGCTCATGAATAGTACTTGCCTATGTTTTCTATGAACGATTTCAAATTTAAAAATGCCATCAGAAAGGTTGCGTGAATGTAAAACTAGATTAAATGACAAAGAAAGATGAGTTTGACCTTTACAACCATTATTCTGAGCTTATAAACACTCAAAGATAATCTATGATTATATAGAAATGATATTTTCAGTGAAATATATAAATGAATCTAAAGGATATATGTGAGTTCAAAAGCTGAGAAATGATTTGTTTTAAAGAAAGAAGTAATTATAAATGTCACCCTTTTACCCAAAACTAGTTTGTTTTGGAGAGAAAATGATTTTATGAATCTTAAGAATTTTCTGAGAATTTCTATAATATTATAAAATGAGTTTCTGAAATGAAAAATATTTTTTGGTATATGGCCAAAAGTGTTAACTACTAAGAAGTTATTTAAAATATGTACTTGGATATAGGGGAAAACAATCTTATAAAATGAATAAGTGTTGTCCAGGTAAACATTGAGTTGAATTAATTAACCTTGGCGAGGGTAAGTTACCGAGATGAATAGTTAATTGCTTTGACAAACATCGAGCCGAATGATAGTAACCTTTGTGAGAGCAATTTACAGAGGCAATGATGACAAACATTGAGGTGAATTAAAGTAACTTTCATGTGAGGAATTTATTGAAGCAATGATTATAAACATTAAGGGGAATCATAATAAATTTCATGAGAGAAATTTATCAAGACAAAAGCTAGTGCTAAGATAAACACCAAGGAGTATGAACGAAACTCCATGACAGAAAAATACCAAGGTGAATGGTAATGACTTTCGTATGAGTTATGATTATGTAAATAAATACGGTGAGGTGAATGGTAATAGCATTTACAAGAGTAAATACTGTGACAGACTAGCGTTATACATAGATGAATAAAAGTAATCTTCATATGTACTAAATACCCGAATGAATGATTTAATACTTAGGAGCAAGATAGTAACCTTTTTAAGACTTTTTGTACCGAGGTGAAAGACAATTAACTCGAGGATAAGTAAACCGAGAAAAAATGTGAAAGTAGGAACCTAGAACATCATAGACTTTGTAGAAAGGTAGAATCAAACTTGGATAATTATGACATGAAGGTTTATACTTAAACCGGAGTTCGAGACCTATTTATATGAAAAAGTACTTGTATATAATGTATGTACACAAGCTAAGGGAAACCTGTTCCATTCGTGGCGTGATATCACTATGTATTGTTGTTATACGAATATTATGGATTCTATTATTCATAGTAGGCTAATGTCTGACTCAAATTTTACGTTTTCCCTTTAAAATCTAGAATACTTGTAACATCACGTATTCTGGGGTAACCAAATTGAAATGTTATAGTAAATAAACAAATTAAATAATTGATTTTGTTTGAAATGTGAATTTGATTGCTCGGTTTATAATTTTATTAATAAAATAAGCACACTTAAATGGTTTGTTAAATTAAGTGTTGACTAATTTTCCTCCATATAAGCCTACTTTTTTTAAAGAGAAATGGTGTAGATATAGCATAATAAGAGGAGATAAAAAAATTAATAAATTAGGCAAGGGAGAGCCCAAAGCCCATGATATTAACATTTATATCTCTTAAAAGGCTTCTATTATCTTCAATTCAGTTACATAAATAAATCATAGGAGGAAGAGAGAAAAAAAAATTCGAATACTAGTAAAAACTATCAATTTTACAAGGAAGTGAACCTATTGTTAAACCTTTCTTCATTTAGGTGGGTAACATTAAAATTATTTTACCATCCAAAACTTTTTAAATTCAGGTTAGTCTTTATTTTCTATTATGATGATTATAAACAAGTTTTTATAATGATAGAATGAATCTATTTAAGTGTTGATGACAAATAGTGAAGATGCTGATGAGAATTAAAGTGAAATATGGAAAAATCACTGTCAAATGATCTGAAACTTTATGTGATGCCTATGATATTAAATCAGAGATGGATTTTTCATTTTAGAAATTTTCGTGTGTATACTGATTATTATGAATTTTCTCAGATGAAAATAACTGTAAAATAATTTTAATAAATATGAAAGATTAACATTTTGATCTAATTATTTTACTGGAGATTGACACTTTGTTTGTTATTTTCTTTGAAATTTTGAGAATGTTCCTATGTATTTTGTAATTGATATGAAATGATGGTGATGTAATAAGTTACCTTAATTGAAAATTAATTGAGAAATTAATTAAATTAATAATTAATCGTGATAATTACTGACCACGAAATCTCTTTACTATTTCAATTTGATAATAACAAATGAAAACATGACAAACGTAAAGATTAAGTCAAAAGATACTACTTTTTTCAGAAATATTAACACATATTTACAAATTAGCCGATGTGTGCTTATCTCCTTTGTCCTTATCACTTGAATATAACCATACCTATCACTAAATAAGTTATAACTCTATCACTAAAATGATAGGAACATCTTCGAATAAAACTAATGCGTAATAGTTTTGAAGCTATGTTGTCATCATCGGTTTCGTTAGTCACAATGCTAAGTTATGAAAATGGTAACTTTGAAAGTTGATATCAACACTTACTACATAAAAGGTAAGCCATCATCATTAAAGTACATACGACCCATTGATATCCATCGCATAAGAGATGTGACCAACGCCTTAACCCAATAGAAAAAGCCGAAGCAACCATTGGATAAGCTATAGTGATGACCCAATAGTACTCTAATGTTGATGTGGCATGGTACCCGGGCCATCACATTTAGACTAATGATGAGCCCAAAGTAACAATCGTTTAACCTGATGATCCCACTGTATAAAGTGGACTATAACTAACAAGCATCTATCGCAAACTCAATTGATAACCAGAAGTGACTACCTTATGGCTCCATGGGTAAGCCAATGAGTATTTATAGCAAGTTTACTAAGTGAATCGAAGTAGCACTTTTGCTGATGAGACCAAATACTAAAGCCCCCATCATGTTAACTATAGGGATGACCTGATAGTACCTATCACATTTGTAAAGGCATAATTCGAGGTGATGGTCCTTTCAAGCTATTGTTAACTATAAGCACCCGCTTCATAGTGTTTTTCCACGATGTGGGACTATTATTCCCATTTTGTGGGATGCCACAATTTCCACCGCTTAGAGCGCAACACCCTTGTTGGCTCATGTACACAACTTCACCCTGGCGTTATGGCTGTAACACGTATAGTCTACAATTTTGGTTGGGTATGGCTCTGATACCAATTGTAACAGTACACACCTTACTTAGCGCGGATATTGTCCCCAACTTAGTCACCTCCACCTCATAACAGCGTCGAGACCTTTTTAGGAACAAAACCATACACCTTGCTTTGGCCCAACCGTTGAGGTAGGTAAGGAGTGGGTTTACTTTAAAGGGGATCGAAGCAATACCTTGGCTGATAGGGACAAGTTCTGATAAGGCCGATGTGGTGTAACATTCAACCCGGAAGTTAATTAAATGATGAAATAAATTTGAAATGGTTTTGGAAACTTACAAATTAATTTCTAAAAAATATGAAATTGATAAATTAGCTAAATATAAGATTAGGGGTAAGCACGACACAATCATTATAATCCAGTTCTCTAAAGTGGACTTTAGACGATAAGCGCATATCACCAACTCAATAAGATAACCCGATGTGACAACTGCATGACCCGATGGGTAAGCCGATTAATACCCATCAAAAGTTTAATAAGCTAACCCAAAGCAACGTTTTAGCATATGAGACCAAGGACTGAAGCGCCTATCGTGTAAGGGGTAGGAAAGACTTGATAGAAACCATCGTGTAATAACTCGTAAACTTAACACATTTAATATTAGTTAATTATCAATAGTAGTTTAATTGAAATGGGTAATAAAAGGAAATATTGAGCAAAGTTGGCTCTTAGTGAATTTGAATATTTATATTGGAGAAATAAATTTTGATATATAATATGTTAGAGTTTGGATACATTGATTAAATTGGATATTTTTAAGCCTAGGACCGTTTTAGACCCGATGTTGAAAAGCAATTAACCAAAATTAACAATAGAGATTAGATTATTAAATGCGTTTTTAAATGATAAAGTGAGAATAACTTGGGATTTAAATTATAATATTAAGGACTTTGACAATTTGGTAATATAGAAATTTATTTTGGATTGGAATGATGAAATGTTTTGTGAAGTTGAGAATTTTGATAGTAAATTAATTATTGTTGTGATTTGAGAAAATAATAATATGATTGGAGATATTTATTTACATTAGAGGGTACTATTTGTTAATGAGATTATTAAATGAAGTATTTTGATATTGGATATTTTTCAAGCTATGTATTATTAATAAATGGAAATTTTGATTCTTTCGAAGCAATATTGATGTTTTAAGCTTGAAATGAATTTTAAAATAGATCAAAAGTGGTTTAATAATTTTATAAAGCTAAATATCGCTCAATAAAAGAATTTTTGGGATTTATTATGGTAAAGATTGAATTTTTATTTAAATACTAGTAATTTATCTATAAATGGGGTTAGAAATGTAATTTAGGGATAATTAAATTTGAAATTGAGAAAACCATGAAAATATAATTTTATAAAAATTATAAAATGATGGGTAAACATTATTTATATTGTTTTTAAGTGAGATTGTGAATTGCTTTGATTTGGTAAAATAATCATTTAGTGAAGAGAATGGAGAGAATAAAGTAAAAATATCTTTCTCCTTTTCTATATCTTCGCTTCTCTTTAGGTGTCTAGAGACATCCTCGTCACTTTCGAAAATCAAGTCTCGTGGCTTCGTTTATTCATTTTTCATTTCCTATAACAAAATTTTAACCCTAACCTTCTTCTTCAATAATTCATATTAAATAGACTAAAATCCAAAAAACAAAAAATTGAAATATATACTTCTCATTACCCCTAGGAGAAATCAAAATGAAGTTTTGTGCAAGTTTGGAGTCAAATTGTGATTTATAGTAAATGGAGAAGATGAAGTATGGAAGAGTAATAAAGTGCAAACAGAGATTTTTGGTTCGCTATGTCTAAGCTGAGGGTTATCACTCATGAAATCTATGTTTAAAATATGTGAATAATTTGTCTTGATGTTTATTATGCTTGATTTCGCTCTATATTTCCCCAAAACCCATTAACTATCAAATTTAATTCAATATTTATGATGAATGAATGGATATATGAGTGTTATTTTAATGTTATAGTGTGTTGGAATGAAGTATATTAGCTTGGAAATGCATTTATGATTAAACGGGGGACCAATGGGGAGTTTTGGCATACGGCCTGGAGTTACACTACTCCAGGCTTTCACAGACGGTTGACCTTCCCTTAAGGGACCGGTTGACAAATAGTTGGCTTGTAGCAGTGATGCTCTAGGCCAGTGAACACCTTTATTAAAAAAATATTGTTTATAACTTAATATAAAATATGGGTTTAAAAGTAGGAATATGACGTATTCTAAATATGAAATTATTTTATTGAAAAGGTTTTATTTTAATTTAGTTATTAATTATTTAATTAATTATGTTATAAAAAATAGCTAGAAATTATTTTGGGCCTTAAATAATTATTAATTTATTTTAAAAGAATTTTCAATGATTTTTTAGTATAAAGAGGAGGTTTTAAAATATATTCTTTGGTTTGAAGAAGTAGAAATTGATTTTTGAGGCTTATAAATTCATTTAAAATATTTATTCAATTATAGAAAATTATGGGTTTATTTTATAAAGGATAGATGATTATAAAGGAGTTTTCTATGATTTTAATTATGGAAAAGAGATTTGGAAATGTATTATTAGTTTCGGAATACTTATTTTCAACTTGAAATAATTATGGAAAACATAATTACAAAATCTAAATTAATGAAAGCGCTTGATAAAAATAAATATAATTTTTCTAAATAAAATCTCTTTTCTTAAATGAATTGGGTGTTGCTTGTTTATAGTTTCTATGTGATGAGATTATCGAATAAATGAGTTTATAATAACGTTTGGTATGAGACTTTCAGTAAAGTTTCTTTTGTTATGAACACGTTAGAACACACGAGTACGTTGATTGTGGGGAATAAACATGTTAGAATACTCGGGTAAATCTGAGTCATTTTAGGTTCAGGGATGAAGTGACCAGCTTGTGATTGTAGGGCATGGTTGGAGGCTAGTTTTGTAGTTGATCAGTGTATCATTATTTATTAATATAGCTGCATGTATGTTGATGATGTTGAGATGTATGTATTCATCTTGTATTTATTTGATAGATAGTGGGTATTTGATTCATTTTATAACCCATATAGACTTGTGTGTTTTCTCTATTATTTGTTATTTCTGCATTGATGACTCCATATTCTATGTGCTTTATTTTACATTTTGGATTGTTTAATCATAGAAACACATGTATTTATTGCTTTGTGCCGATACCGAGTACGTATAGATTAGCAGTTTATGATTTTGGAAATATTTACCAATGTTAGCCCAAGGAAATATTCATGTGCAACACCCCAATATTGCTTCATTTTCCATATTACCAGATAGTATCATCTAATAATACATTTTGGCAATGGGTATAAAGGTGTTATGTTACAGTTGGTATCTGAGCAAGTTAAGAATAATACATTGTATAGGAGACACAATTCTTGACCTTAAATGACCCTTAGAGTCCATGTTCTCTTGGGTGTGTTAGGTAGTTACCATAAAGTAACAGATAGTAGGAGCATAAAGTGATTACTCGGGTAATTATTGAGGGATGTATTTATATTTTCTTACTACATAGTATATATCCAATCTATCTTCTAATTGTTAGACTCTGTATGAAATACAAAGTAGTGATAAGGGTAGTGAAGGTGGAGGTAGTTGTCCGATCAGTAGTGTCGGTCGTATTGATGAATAATGGACCTCATTAGGGCTTTGAATTTAGTAGTCCGATTCATTAAGGATCAGAGCGTATAGCGAAAGTTAACGGTTTTCTTTTCAGTAGGTGCCTTAGTTATTTCAGTGGTCTTCATTGATCAATTGATGTTTTGTTCGAAGTAATTATTGGGAATCAGTTTGAGTGTGGTGGTCGGTAAGAGTTATCATGGATGTTTTACGAGTGATGTTTGAATTGTCTTACAAGTGATGTTTTACGAGTGATGTTTTACATGGGATAATGGAAACTTCTCTTCCCAAAAACAAAAACAAAAAAACAATAGTTATACATAAAATTAAATTGGATTGGGTGAAATTTAATTGGAAACATGCTTGTTCGTATGCATGGGTGTTTTAAGAGTGATGTTTAAATTGTAGAAAGAGATTTATAATTTTAATGTATTTACAAAAAGCACATGTAAATGTTTTAATATAAGCAAGCATATGATTTAATTAAAGATCTCTTTGGTTAAAGTACATATATATGGTATTAGGTAACATTTTAATATGAATAAGCAATTATTTCTATAAAGAAAGTTTTTAAAGCAGAGATATATAAGTAAATATTTAAATAAATTTCAGGAGTAAATTTTGTGTTAGTTTCTCTATTGAGTGCTTTAAGAGTTCTGGTTGATGTGTCTGATCAACTTTATCGATAAGGATTCCTAACTCTAGAACGAGACATTTGGATACAATGTTTTTAAAAGCAATTAAGGTTTTGAAAGGGGTACAATATTTTGAGTAATATTAGAAAACCAATTTTTCTAAAATAATATTTTGAGGAATGTTATGATATTTTGAAAAAGAGAGTGTTTTGAAGAATATTTTTAAATGGGTATAATGTACTAGAAAATGAAATATTACAATTTTGGAAAGAAGTATAATTTTTGAGATAAGTTGAATATTATTTTGAAAGAAGTGGATAATTGGAGGAAAGACGTTAGTATATTTTGAGAAACGTCAATATTTTAAAGAAGTAATTTGAGCTAAATTTTGAAAAGAGTATCATATAATGTTTTAGAGAATGATATAGAGCAAACTTTTGTGTTAGATACTATGAAGATTGTCAAGTTTTCAAGTTTTAAAATTTTTATTTTATGCATAAGTGTATCTTTGTTGAAAATTTTATAGGTTCAAGAAAATACTTTTATTCCATATATTTTATAAAGTTTGAGATTTGTTATGTGAAAATGTAATTTAATAGGAGGATCAATTTGTATAATATGGAACTTTTTGAGAATTTGAAAATTTTGAGATTCTTAAATATTTGGAGTAATTTATAAAGCCAGATAAATTAAATTTTAAATGAGAATATACTTGATTTATATTAGAAGTAAAGTATTAATTTTGGAATTATTTTGGTAAACTGAAATTATGTAATATATAAAGTAAATAAATACTTTAGAAAACATGAAAAGATATCTCATGAATATGAAATTATGAGGTTGAAGAGAATTATTCAAAAAAAAATATGTTATAATTTTTAAAAATGTTAATAAAGGTTTTCCATTAAAGTGATGAAGAGAGGTGGTTTATATGAAATGAGTTTAGAAGAATTTATATTGTTTTTTGATTTGCATTATTAGTAATTTCTTATTAAAGAGGCGTATAAATATGATTTGAGGAAAAATGAGTTTTTGAATTAAAAGAATATTATGAGTATTTTGAAATCTTGACTTTATGAATCAAAGGGTCACATTGATGTTATTTTGTAAATTTATTTGAAATGAATTGAGCATTTTAGGAAAGAATAATTTGGAAAGAGATTTATCGGAATGAAGTGTTTTGAACTGGAGAAAGTGTTTGAAACATGTTTTTGGAAGAAAATTAGTTTTAACAAGGAATATTTGAAATTAAAATGAGGATAAGGAAACTTAATTTTTCTTTATACAGCTATCTACTAAAAGGTTGGGTTTTTATAAATTTTGATATTTAGAAGTGGGTTTGAAATTGAATGACTTTGGCATGAGGTGATTTCACTAAGTTTTAAAATTTTCTAGGGAAGATGTTGATTTGAATGGAATCAAAACGATGGAATAGGAATTTGAAAAAATTTCATTTATTTGAAGGGTATTTCTATAAAGGAAAACTTTTATATTGAGTACATTTTGAAATTGTGAAGTTTTCGGGTGACGAAATATGTTTTGAGAAGATGTATATCCCTATCCAAGTTTTTTGAGTTGGGATGTTGAATTATTTGATCATAACTTCTATATTGTTAATCTATTCCTATGATTTTGTGTATTCTGAAAAGTTGGGATTACAAGGAGGAACTTTTATTAAAAATGTTTTGCAAAACTTTGGAGTTTACTATATGGAACCGAAGTTTCAAAGAAGAGGACCTCTTTTGAAAAAGTATATAAGTTTTCAAAAATTAAAGTATTAGGTTTTAGGAATTTATTTGGGGTCCTCTATATTTTATATAAGTGTTAGAGAAGTTTAGGAAAGGAAGATGATTTACGAGTTATTTTACATCATCATCCTTAGGAAGAAATAAATAAGCTTAATGTTTTAACACCTTGAAGCTAATTAAGGAATTTTGTCTTTATAAATTTAAAGGTGTTTGTTGTGTGTATGGTATGTTTGCATATTATGAATTGGGTATGGTGGACTTATGTAATTCACTTGTACCATAGAGAATACTCCGAAATTTTATGAAATTTGCAGCACCTAAAGTACATTTTGGTTATGAGACTTTGGAATCTTCCA
The DNA here is from genome assembly GCA_030737815.1 of Allium fistulosum. Taxonomy (NCBI): domain Eukaryota; kingdom Viridiplantae; phylum Streptophyta; class Magnoliopsida; order Asparagales; family Amaryllidaceae; genus Allium; species Allium fistulosum. The sequence continues at coordinate 910,835,641 of CM060903.1, forward strand.
AATGAGTTCGTTTGAACTCGTAGCCGATGATCATAGATGATGGGAAAGGGATGTTAATCCATTGTTAGTGGGAAGCCATTGAAGGGTTTAGTAATTGTTGTCTTATTGGTTGAGCTTTGTGTCATATGTCAGCAATTTTTTGTGATGGTTGCATGTTTGTTTAAATTGTTGATGGGTGTAGTAAAGCTAGAAGTGTCGGTTTGTTATGGGGTTTTTCCCTAGGGGAAATTATGAGGACGAAATTTCTTTAAGGGGCGGAGTATGTAACAATCCGATATTGAGAAACAATTATTTAAAATTAATAGAGATTTAAATGATAAAATAGGTTTTTAAATGATAAAAATGAGAAAAACATGGGATTTAAATATAGAAATTTCTTATGGACTGGAATGATGAAATATTGAAGTAGAAAATTTGATAATAAAATAATTATTGTTGTGATTTGAGAAAACGATAATCTAATGGTAGATATTTATTTATAGTGGAAGGAATTATTTCTTGAAGAGATTTTTAAAAGAAGTATTATGATATTGAATATTTTGGAAGCTAGGTATTATTAATAAATGAAAATTTTGGTTCTTTCGAAGTACAATTGATGTTTTAAGAATGAATTTTTTTTAATATAGATTAAAAGTTGTATAATCATTTTATAAAGTTAAATAATGCTCAATAAAAGATTTTTTGGATTTATTATGCTAAAGTGTGAATTTTTATATAATCATTAGAAATTTATTTATAAATAGGCCGAAATTGTAATTTAGAGATAATTAATTTTAAAACGAGAAAATTGTGAAAATATAATTTTATGAAAATTATGTAATGATGGTCAAACATTATTATTGTGTAAATATGGTTTTTGAGTGAGATTGTGAATTGCTTTGATTTGTTAAAATAATACTTAGTGAAAAGAGTGGACAAATAAAAGTAAAAATGAGTTGACATTGGCCCAAAAGCCCAAACTTAGCCAAATAAAATATCCTGCTCCTTTTCTTTATCTCCTCTTCTCGTGAGGAGTCTAGATCCTTATCATTTTCAAAAATCAAGTCTCGTAGCTTCCTTTGTTCATTTTTCATTTCCTATAACAAAAATTTAAACCCGACCTTCCTCATCAATAATTCGAGTTAAATAGAATAAAATCCCAAAAATCACGAAATTAAAATACAGCTTCTTAACGCATAGCTACACCCCTAGGAGCAATCAAAATGAAGTTTTGAGCAAGTTTGGAGTCAAGTTGCGTTTATAGTAAATGGAGAAGATGAAGTATGGAAGAGTTATGAAGTGCTAATGGAGATCTTTGGATTGAGTGTTATCACTCAAAAAAATTATGTTTAAAATGAGTGAATTAATTTCCGTGATGTTTACTATGTTTGATTTCACTGTTATTTGCCTAAACCCATTTACTATCAAATTTAATTCAATGTTTATGATGAATGAATGGATATTTCAGTGTTGTTTTGGTGTTATAGTGTGTTGGATTGAAGTATATTAACTTGGAAATGCATCAGCGATCAAACAATAAGGCAAGTGGGAGTTTTAGCTCGAGGCCTTAAGTCATGCATCTTCATGCCATCACCTGTGGTCAGCCTCCCCTTGGGGGAGCGGTGGTTGGCCTGGAGTAGTGATGCTCAGGCCAGCGAAACCATTTGTTAAAAAAATATTTTTCTTTAAAGGTTAATATAAAATATGGGTTTGGAAGTAAGAATTTTACATATTCTAAATATGAAATTATGAAAATGTTTTGTTTTAATTAATTGTGTTTTAAAAATAGCTAGAAATTATTTTGGGCCTCAAATAATTATTTAAAAATACTAATTGACTCTAAAAAATTATGGAATGATTTCAAAATGCTATTAATTTCAAAAGTGTTTTCAATTATTTTTGAGTATAAAGAAGAGGTTTTTAAATATATTCTACTACTTGAGTAAGTAGAAATTGGTTTTTGAGGTTTATAAATTCACTTAAACTTTTTATGCAATTACAAAAATCATAGGATGGTTTTATAAATGATAGTTGATTATAAAGGAATTTTCTATGATTTTAAATATGTAAAATAGATTTGGAAACGTATTATTAATTTTGAAACACTTATTGGCTATTACATTAATTTTGAAACACTTATTAATTTTGAGATAAATAGTTAATTTTTGTAAATAAAATCGCTTTTCTTACATGAATTTGCTATTATGTTTGTTTACAATTTATATGTGATGATAATGCCGAATAAATGGGGTTATAATACCGTTTGGTATGGGACTTTCAACAATATTTCTCTAGCTATTCTTTAGACTTGTTACATAAAATACTATTGTGAGAAGTGAGTGCAGTTTTCGAGCATTGAGTAAATGAGCGAGTAACACCAGGTAGCATGGGACGTCTAAGTTGATATTTGTTCGATTACCTTTTGTAATTAAATGTCCCTTATCACTAAAGGGTTGGAAATTTTAGGTAATCGTCCTGAGGTGAATCTTATGAGATTAGTAGTTGAGAGGTCTATTTCTCACTGAGAGCTACAAGTTGAACATATATTGTAATTTACAAATGCATCCTCCAAAGATTAACTAGTCGACTATAATTATTTACTCCTAAGACTAGCAATTTAGGAGTTATTATGTTGTGACCCTCCCATCGGGATTTTTGGAGTCAAGAGTATTTGTTGGGAATCTGTGTTATAGGGTTCATGCCACTATGGAGAGCACATGACTAGGACCCACCAAATAGGCTAGTATCCATCATAGCGGTCCTAATTGCGAGGCGCACCCCAGATTGATGATGTCAATAAGTTGAGCTGACGAAGTTAAGGCCAAGAGATATGTAATGACCCTAAAATAAAAATAAAATGATATATATATTTATATTAGAAAATTCTGAGATATATATATATATAAGTATATATATATATTGCATTAAAACAGAAAAGGATTTAGCAATAAATAAAATTAAATGGGAGCTTCTGTTTGATAAAATGCAAGGAATTAAGGTAATTAGAAGAAAAATGGGAACTCAAAATAAATATAGCTTTATGTTCAAAGAATTATGTAAATATATATACATATTTAATATATATGGGGTGTTTGCTGTTTTATATGAAGATAAAATAAAATGAAGTTTAATATAAAGGTTTATATGTCTTATAATTGTGCCAGAAAATAATTAGCATAATATATGTGATTTTTAATTTAAAAGGAAGTTGACTGATTTGACATAAAGGCAGAAATATATATATATATATATATATATACACACACATATATAGAATCAAATAAAATTTCCATACCATATTTATTCCAAGCAAATAATTTGTGTAAATGATTTTACATTACAAAGTATGGTAGTATGTCTGATTTAATGGAGGTAATAGATAGGTAGAAAAAAAAAATACAAAGTAGATTTTCAGATATCCTTAAAACTTATAAAAAGAAATAATGAACTGAGGGTCACATGCTTATTGCATGAGTAGAAAAGAGTCATGAAAATAGTATTGAGTGTCTAAAAATGCATGATCCCCGAAATAGCTAATTAAAGTGTGCATTTCCAATTATGATCACACAGAAATATGATGTGTACATAAACATCTAAGGGTATCATGGGAATTACCCATTTTCTAAAACCCTAGAATGGATTTATAAATAACTGCACATAACCAAAACCATCACTCTCTCGAGATCAAAAACAAAATAAAATAAACAAGGAGAAAACACTAGCTTGAGGCTTTGGGGGATTTGCTGTTCTAAGAAATTAAGGCAGTGAAAGGAGAAACATTATGTGAGTATTTATCTTTTGTATGCAATGGCATTAAGTCCTATTGCAGGCAGCCTAAAAATACTATGAGTTATTTGAATCTCTGAAATGATTTGTTATGGGTGATATGGATGTTTGTTTGTGCATTTTTGTTTGGAGCATTGATCTGTAATTTGGCTTTCAGAATTAACATGTTTTAAGTATTCTTGTTCTGTAACGATCCGTATTTTTAAAATTTAAAAATACGAATTAAAATGAAAATTTTGGATAAAAATCCGAAGGAAATAAAATTTTATGTTGTTAAATGTGAATTACAAGTTAAAATACAAAATTTTATTCTGAAATAACTTATTTATAAATTAAATATGGATGTTAACTTGTAGTGAATGTAAATAATGAATTGAATTTGATTGTAAACAACGAAATAAATAAAATGTTACATTTAATATTGAAGTTATAATATGAAATCAACGTAAATGAATGTAATTTAATATTACTGTGAATTTAAATAAGATGATAGCTGAAGAAAATGAAAGTAAATGAATTATAAACTATTGTGATAATAATGTATAAGTAAAAGGTTGATTCAATAATGAAAGTGTAAATCGAAATAAAAGAATTCATTTGGAATTAAATAACTTGAATTTGAATTACAATATAATTGAACGTGGAATCTAATATAATCTTTTATATTGGATTTATAATGGAAAATTGCATTGTAAAAGATTGTTAATTACTATGAAATTAAAAATGGAATTTGTGAACAATTGAAATTTGATTTAAAAGTTAATAATTTAAGATTGGGAATTTTATATTGAAATTAAACAGGCGAATAATTTATTTTTCGAATATTGGATTTAATTAGACAATTAAATCGATAATTTAATAAGTTAAATTTCAGAAATAATTGAAAATCGAGTTGAATATGATTGAAAATGATTTGTAAAATTTTATCTTATCATATTGGAGTTATAGTAATGTTATAGAATAATTAAAATTGAATTTAAAGTTAATTTATGAAAATTGAATATTTTTAATATTTAATTATCGACTGAAAAATAGCCATTTTTCGAACAGTCTCAGAATTGAACGTAACTAGTTCCATTGGATCCGTAATAGTTTGTTATTGTTGGATTTCAATTTTGTAGCAATCAGAGTTATCGTTTGACCGTGGCAGCTCGAAACGCATCGAATTGTTTTTAATATTAATTCGGCGAGAGAAAATAGTCATTTTTCAAAAAGTCTCGGATTTCGACGAAACCAGTTTCATCGGATCCGTAATGTGATATTATTGTATGGTTTCAAATTTCGTGTCAATTGGATGTACCGTTTGTCCGGGGCAAGCCAAAACGCATCGAAATCGATTTAAATCGATTTAATTTAAAACTGATCGTTTTTCTCCGTAACTCGCCCAGATGACCGAATTAGCTTCCGAAACATGTTCCATTGCGTTCGGAACGTGGGGTAAACCTTAGAAACGTCAGCCGGCACGCTTCGTTTGGAGTTCGGAAAATCCGGGATGAATAGTGTCGCGTATTTTTCTATAAAAGCCCTCACTTTCTCTATTTTCCAAAAACCATAGGGTTTCAGCCCTTAGCCGCCACTTTTAATTCAATGGCCAGAAAATTTCGAAACTTCTTTCCTTAATATCTCTCAATCCGTTCAACGAAATCAAAAAATTCCAAAAGCAAAGTTGTAGATCTCGGCGAGCTCTTCAAATCCATACGGTTGATTCGTGCTGATTCGTCACGGATTGGTCCAGATCTGGCTTTGAAGTCGTGCGTATTTCCTTGGTTTGCGTGCAAACGGTGGCGAATGGGGTGGCGAAACTTGGCGCGTAGGTGGCTCTCAGGGTGGCGCTTCAAATGGTGGTGCCTGATCTGCGTGGAGATGCTCGTAGGGTGGTGCGTGTATTAGGGTTTAGGGCGGCTCATGGGTTTGGTACGTGCGTGCAAAACCTGGGGAGAAGAAGACAGTGGGAACGGCCTGGATCTAGGGCAGGAAGTGGACGTCCAGATTTTGCTGTAGGGTTTGTAAATAAATAAAAGTGTAAATTAAGTTTATAATAATTCGTTCAAACTTTAAACGATCATAACTGTGTCATACGAGGTCGGAAAATTACGAAACGAAGTGCGTTGGCTTCGTTTTGACGAGCACTACGCTATGGAGCTGGATTGGAATCGTTTGGAGCTAGAGAAAATTTCGAGTAAAATTAAACGCACGTTTAATTTTATTCGAAATAAAACGCTGGAACTGCACTGAAATCAAGGTGAGTGTTTATACGCTCACAATTGACTAAAATATCTTTATGGTAGTTAAATTTGACATTATGAAGTGATATGAATTTATTTGTCGTTGTTTGATAAAAATTTAATTGTCATATAGATTGTCGTGTGAATTCACCGTTGAAAATTTAAATTGACAGTAAATTGAAATTAGGATTTAATTGAAATCAAATTTCCCGATATTGATAACTATGAAATTACCGTGAATTGTATTGGCTATTGGATGATGTATTTCGATGGATGCTATTGGTTGATATTTAGATGTTTGGATGTTTATTTGCTTATATATATCCTATTATACATACATATGACACTGTGATTTGGTTTAAGTGATATATATTCATCCTTGACATTTAATTGAAATAACTAATCACTTGGCCATAGGATAGAAAACTATATACGGACACCGGGTTGGTTAAATTAAATGATTTTAAAAGTTGTTTGAAATTATTTAAATGAATTGATTTTAAGAATAAAATCCAATTTATGAAAATTGAATTATTTTGAGTTGAAGATCGAGATGTTGGAATTTAAACTTGGTAAATGAATTTGTTTAATTATTCGAAGTTTAGATTTTAAAGAAAAAGTTGAAATACGGCGTAAATTTTCGAAAGATTGATTTGTTTTAAAAGATTGGACTTTTAATCGAACTCTGAATATTTCTAAGAAAATTTATATGAAATGATATTTCAAGTGGAGTTTGGAATTGAAAATTGATTTGAAATTGAGATTTAATTAATTTGGAATTTAATTGAAATTCAAAGAAATTTGTGAATTGGACTAAATTGAAACTATTGAATTAAATTTGAAGATAAAATTGATTTGAATAGGATTTGAACTGAAATTGATTTGGAATGTAATACTTAAATGAATTCTTGAAATCCGAATGTTAATCTAAGTTTATTGAATTGGAATTGTTCCAGAAATTAAGTAAACTACTTAATACGGATGTTTAATTTGAAGAATATTCTAATTTGAATACGAAATGGTTTTAAAGCGAATCTTATATTCTTATATAAATATATGAACTGTTTTGAAATGTGAAATATTTAAAGTTTCGAAATATATTGGAAGTAAAATTGTTTATTTTGTGGTTCAAATATGTATTTGAAATTGATAATTTGAAATGGTTTATTGAGAAGCTGAATCGAGTTGAAATTGATGATTTGAGATTTGATTAAATTTTAAATTTTGGAATTCGAGTTTATGTGAAATCGAAATGAGATTTTGAGGCGAAAAGTGATTTTGAAATCGAAATGAGATTTTGAGGCGAAAAATGATTTTGAAATCGAAATGAGATATTGAGGCGAAAAATGATTTTGAAATGAAATCGTATATTTAAGTAGATATGATGATTTTGAAATGGATTTGATTTTGAAGCGAATATGATATTTTGATATCAATTATGAATCGATTTGAAATATAAAAGAGCCACCGGTGTAATAATACGTAGTTATTAAAGAGACCGGGATCAGATATGGACATACTCTCTGTCGATACCGAAAACCACTTTAATAACTAGTATACGCGGAGCGTTGATCCATAACGAAGTGGATGGTTTGGTGAACGCGTTGACTGAAGAAAGAGAACGATACTGGATGACCCCTGACATGACTAAAACAGGAGCCGCGCCGGGCCATTGAGGTTCGCCACCTCTAGCGGACACACTTCTTCGATACCATGTCTATTACTTTTGTGATTCGATTTGGGTGCACCCCGCAATTTTGGGAGTGTTGTTTCGCGGTGTTGGGGTAGTAGCTGCTATGCCCAACATCAGTCCGGATCACGCAACTACTAGTATCCTAGTTGGTATTGCCTCATGTACCTTGTCATACTGATTATCCTATTCGCGACCACTACGATTTTGGTTTGTACCTTTAGTATATGGATTGCCCTCTGGTGACTTCCGGTTTTGGGGAAACTACGGTCTTGTATATGCTCTTGGGAATATAAACTGTGTTAAGGGTGGAATGGGCCATGGCTTAACGCTATTTTAATACTTTTACTTTAATGTAGACATATTATAATAGCGTATTGTACTACATAGTAGATAGTTTAACGGATCCTTAAGAGATGGAAAATCCCGTAACATCTCTTAAGTTATTGCACTCACGTTGACACTGGACAGGAGATGTCAAACCCCGTAAACATCTCTGACGCCGTCACACTCATATTTTCTTATTCGATTTGACTTACATGAGATATTTTAGTCCTGACTCGAGTGTTTTGTCTTTTCATTACGCTCGGGTCAGCCTGAGCATTTCAGATAAGGTTGAAGATCTATTTTGGAGGACGAAGATGGAGTTTGGTATTACATCATTTGTATTCTACTACTATATTATTTTTTCCGCTGCATTATTGTATTATCTTTGATATGTATGTAACTGTGATTTATGATGTATAATAATAATCAAATTTATTTATTTAACAGCTTCATGAACTGTTATTTTATTATTATATCTTGTTCCTTCCGCTGCAAGATTCTGAGTTTGCTTCTGTTCTTTCTTTCCTTTTCTTATTTAACCCCAATAACCATCTGCCTTTTTGAACGGTTTGAGTTGGACATGTGTGGATTATTGTCGACTTGAACGGTCAAAAATGCGGGTCGTTAAAGTTGGTATCAGAGCTTTGGTTTAGATTACCTTGGCTCTAGTGGGGAATAACTCATTGAAATAGGGTTAAACCTTATGAATGAGTTTGAGTGTATATGAGAGAGCGTATTTGTAATTTTGATATAAAAATGATTTTATATTGTGTTAATTTGTTCCGTTGAGTATTTATGAATTCTGGTTGGTACTTGGGACGCCAAGGCATCGATAGGAATTTCTAAACACTCGAATAGGACAGATTGACATAATATTGTTTTGGACTATATTTTTATATAAAAGAACTATCTTGAAAATTTATAAATTTTGATTATATTAGTTGTTAGGAGATGATAATATTAGATTATCATCATTTATTGTTGATTAGTCAATATTTCTAACTATTGACTATTAGACGATTTTAAGAAATGAAACTTGTAAATATGATTGACAATGAATATAAATGGTAAATCAAATAAAATAAAAATGAATTTAAATTAAGATGGAGAATTTAAATTCCAGTGTTTTGAAAATTTATTAACAAAAATTTGAATTGTATAATACAAGTATTATATGATAGTATATTCGATTAGAAATGGTTTTCAAAGGATTTTCAAATGAAGTAAGTGTTATACTCCCCTCTTGACACTAGAGAATGATTTCGGTGATGAGTGCACGCATCATCGACGTTTATTTCCGAGAGTCTAAGTGGGGGAGATCACTAATAGTTTTTCTAAACCCTGTTTTGATTAAAAATTGTAAATTTCTAAAGTATGAAGTAAAAATAGGTATATGTATATATATATTTCAATGCTGATTAAAATTCTTCTAAAAAGTATGATTTGAGATATAAAGATATTAGTATATATATATTTATATTTTTATAAAAAAATGGTTTAAATCGAATCCGGAGTTGAAATTCTTAAGTTCTCTAATAAGGAATGATTTTAATTATTAAACTAAAGTAAATCTTGAATTGTTTGAAACTTATGAATGGAAAAAGGTGAAATTGAATTTAAGTGTAAAAAAAAATTAATTTAAAATTGTAGTAGTAACCCTTAATTTGGAAAATAATAAATTGGAAATTTATTTAATAGGTATAACACTCAAATTGAACGAAAAGAAGTTGTATATTGTTTAACTACATTCTATTTGCATAGCTATAACTTACCAAATACTTAAAAAGTTTAAAATGCTAATAAGGATAAGTAAATGAATAATATACAAGTGTGATTGCAAATAATAAAAATGTGAAGATCTATTGATAGTTGTAAATATAAAGGAAATTTAAGTTGTAAAATGAATTAAATTTAAAATTAATTAAATATAAAATTAGTAAATGGAAACTAATTAAATTTGAATAAAACTAAATGTCAATAAACTTGGAAGTGTATGAAATTAAAATTTTGACTTGGAAATGTATAATTGATTTAGTGTAGATTATGGATGGATGTTAATGTTTGATATGCATTGGTTGTTAGATGGATGATAATTGATTAAATCGAATTCATTAGTGTAAATGGAATTGAATAAATGGAATAAAAATTTTAAATAATTAAATTCAAATTTGAAGCAAATTGACTTGAATTTAAATTATGAAACAAACTTGAATAAATCGGAAACAAATCGAATGTAAACTTATTTCATGGATAAATAAGAAAATAAACGACTTTGTGTTTATGATTGTTTCTTTAGAAAATTTGAAGTTGATGGTTTGTACTTTGAAATAAGAAAAGCAAATTTTTGGAAAAAAAATCCAAAATTGTCCAATATATGCTGAAATGAAAACAACCATAACTTTTAAATGGTTGAACGGAATTTGACGATCTTGGACTTTTCGGAAAGCCTAGAAACTGTGCTACATCTTTTGTTTAGAATGTTTTGATAAATACCTTCATCCACTAGGCTTAAAACACCAATATTAGTCGCTGGCCTGTGCGGAGTAGAAATCTGAAGCACCTTAGTATTCTCGCCATAACTTTTTACTGGTGTATCGAATTTTGATGATCTTGCACTTTCTGGAAAGCTTAGAACTTAAGCTAAAACTTTTGTTTTAAGTATTGGGTGTTTTGCTGTCGTTTAGAAGGTCAAAAACGTGACCAAACGTCGCTGACCTGCGCAATTCATTGCCAGGCTGAGGCGTATCTATTTAGTAAAACGGTCGTAACTTTTGAACGGAAGGTCTGAATTCAATGATTTTGGACATTCCGGAAAGCCTGAAACGAATGCAACAACTTTTGTTTAGATTCCATTGCCAAATTTTATAGTTTAGGTGACCAAAAACTGAGATTCGTTTGCTGTCCTGGAATTGGAATTTCAGTTTTGAAGCTAAACATGTTATATGTATGTTGTTTATGCTAAGTATATCGATCTATCTTTATATGCATGGTTCTAACTTGGTTATTGAGCATTTTAGTAGGTAGCAAAGGGGCTGCGCTTCACTTGTGGAGCTTGCTTCTGCGCTTAATGCAAAATGTAAGTTAAAATGCTAATAAACGCTTAATAAAAGGTACGTTCTCGGATTACGGTTTATGTTGTGGTATATTATTGTGTTCCCCATGTTTTGGGATGCCTCATTCTTGTAATGAGATGTATATCATGCAATTATTACCACTGTGAAATTTTTCGGTCCTAGCCGCGCAAAGGAGGTGCTGCCGAAATTTTTCAAAAATCCGGGAGTTAGAAAATTTTGTGAAAAAAAAATCCTATAACTAAATTTTGCAAATAAGTATAATATTTTTGAATGAATTATATCTAAATGATGGTTTCCCCTTCTCCGTTCCTTTTCGAGGACGAAAAGTTTTAAGTGGGGGGGGAATGTAACGATCCGTATTTTTGACACTTTAAAAATACGAATTAAAATGAAAATTTTGGATAAAAATCCGAAGGAAATAAAATTTTATGTTGTTAAATGTGAATTACAAGTTAAAATACAAAATTTTATTCTGAAATAACTTATTTATAAATTAAATATGGATGTTAACTTGTAGTGAATGTAAATAATGAATTGAATTTGATTGTAAACAACGAAATAAATAAAATGTTACATTTAATATTGAAGTTATAATATGAAATCAACGTAAATGAATGTAATTTAATATTACTGTGAATTTAAATAAGATGATAGCTGAAAAAAATGAAAGTAAATGAATTATAAACTATTGTGATAATAATGTATAAGTAAAAGGTTGATTCAATAATGAAAGTGTAAATCGAAATAAAAGAATTCATTTGGAATTAAATAACTTGAATTTGAATTACAATATAATTGAACGTGGAATCTAATATAATCTTTTATATTGGATTTATAATGGAAAATTGCATTGTAAAAGATTGTTAATTACTATGAAATTAAAAATGGAATTTGTGAACAATTGAAATTTGATTTAAAAGTTAATAATTTAAGATTGGGAATTTTATATTGAAATTAAACAGGCGAATAATTTATTTTTCGAATATTGGATTTAATTAGACAATTAAATCGATAATTTAATAAGTTAAATTTCAGAAATAATTGAAAATCGAGTTGAATATGATTGAAAATGATTTGTAAAATTTTATCTTATCATATTGGAGTTATAGTAATGTTATAGAATAATTAAAATTGAATTTAAAGTTAATTTGTGAAAATTGAATATTTTTAATATTTAATTATCGACCGAAAAATAGCCATTTTTCGAACAGTCTCAGAATTGAACGTAACTAGTTCCATTGGATCCGTAATAGTTTGTTATTGTTGGATTTCAATTTTGTAGCAATCAGAGTTATCGTTTGACCGTGGCAGCTCGAAACGCATCGAATTGTTTTTAATATTAATTCGGCGAGAGAAAATAGTCATTTTTCAAAAAGTCTCGGATTTCGACGAAACCAGTTTCATCGGATCCGTAATGTGATATTATTGTATGGTTTCAAATTTCGTGTCAATTGGATGTACCGTTTGTCCGGGGCAAGCCAAAACGCATCGAAATCGATTTAAATCGATTTAATTTAAAACTGATCGTTTTTCTCCGTAACTCGCCCAGATGACCGAATTAGCCTCCGAAACATGTTCCATTGCATTCGGAACGTGGGGTAAACCTTAGAAACGTCAGCCGGCACGCTTCGTTTGGAGTTCGGAAAATCCGGGATGAATAGTGTCGCGTATTTTTCTATAAAAGCCCTCACTTTCTCTATTTTCCAAAAACCCTAGGGTTTCAGCCCTTAGCCGCCACTTTTAATTCAATGGCCAGAAAATTTCGAAACTTCTTTCCTTAATATCTCTCAATCCGTTCAACGAAATCAAAAAATTCCAAAAGCAAAGTTGTAGATCTCGGCGAGCTCTTCAAATCCATACGGTTGATTCATGCTGGTTCGTCACGGATTGGTCCAGATCTGGCTTTGAAGTCGTGCGTATTTCCTTGGTTTGTGTCCAAACGGTGGCGAATGGGGTGGCGAAACTTGGCGCGTAGGTGGCTCTCAGGGTGGCGCTTCAAATGGTGGTGCCTGATCTGCGTGGAGATGCTCGTAGGGTGGTGCGTGTATAGGGTTTAGGGCGGCTCATGGGTTTGGTGCGTGCGTGCAAAACCTGGGGAGAAGAAGACAGTGGGAACGGCCTGGATCTAGGGCAGGAAGTGGACGTCCAGATTTTGCTGTAGGGTTTGTAAATAAATAGTGTAAATTAAGTTTATAATAATTCGTTCAAACTTTAAACGATCATAACTGTGTCATACGAGGTCGGAAAATTACGAAACGAAGTGCGTTGGCTTCATTTTGATGAGCGCTACGCTATGGAGCTGGATTGGAATCGTTTGGAGCTAGAGAAAATTTCGAGTAAAATTAAACGCTCGTTTAATTTTATTCGAAATAAAACGCTGGAACTGCACTGAAATCAAGGTGAGTGTTTATACGCTCACAATTGACTAAAATATCTTTATGGTAGTTAAATTTGACATTATGAAGTGATATGAATTTATTTGTCGTTGTTTGATAAAAATTTAATTGTCATATAGATTGTCGTGTGAATTCACCGTTGAAAATTTAAATTGACAGTAAATTGAAATTAGGATTTAATTGAAATCAAATTTCCCGATATTGATAACTATGAAATTGCCGTGAATTGTATTGGCTATTGGATGATGTATTTCGATGGATGCTATTGGTTGATATTTAGATGTTTGGATGTTTATTTGCTTATATATATCCTATTATACATACATATGACACTGTGATTTGGTTTAAGTGATATATATTCATCCTTGACATTTAATTGAAATAACTAATCACTTGGCCATAGGATAGAAAACTATATACGGACACCGGGTTGGTTAAATTAAATGATTTTAAAAGTTGTTTGAAATTATTTAAATGAATTGATTTTAAGAATAAAATCCAATTTATGGAAATTGAATTATTTTGAGTTGAAGATCGAGATGTTGGAATTTAAACTTGGTAAATGAATTTGTTTAATTATTCGAAGTTTAGATTTTAAAGAAAAAGTTGAAATACGGCGTAAATTTTCGAAAGATTGATTTGTTTTAAAAGATTGGACTTTTAATCGAACTCTGAATATTTCTAAGAAAATTTATATGAAATGATATTTCAAGTGGAGTTTGAAATTGAAAATTGATTTGAAATTGAGATTTAATTAATTTGGAATTTAATTGAAATTCAAAGAAATTTGTGAATTGGACTAAATTGAAACTATTGAATTAAATTTGAAGATAAAATTGATTTGAATAGGATTTGAACTGAAATTGATTTGGAATGTAATACTTAAATGAATTCTTGAAATCTGAATGTTAATCTAAGTTTATTGAATTGGAATTGTTCCAGAAATTAAGTAAACTACTTAATACGGATGTTTAATTTGAAGAATATTCTAATTTGAATACGAAATGGTTTTAAAGCGAATCTTATATTCTTATATAAATATATGAACTGTTTTGAAATGTGAAATATTTAAAGTTTCGAAATATATTGGAAGTAAAATTGTTTATTTTGTGGTTCAAATATGTATTTGAAATTGATAATTTGAAATGGTTTATTAAGAAGCTGAATCGAGTTGAAATTGATGATTTGAGATTTGATTAAATTTTAAATTTTGGAATTCGAGTTTATGTGAAATCGAAATGAGATTTTGAGGCGAAAAGTGATTTTGAAATCGAAATGAGATTTTGAGGCGAAAAATGATTTTGAAATCGAAATGAGATATTGAGGCGAAAAATGATTTTGAAATGAAATCGTATATTTGAGTAGATATGATGATTTTGAAATGGATTTGATTTTGAAGCGAATATGATATTTTGATATCAGTTATGAATCGATTTGAAATATAAAAGAGCCACCGGTGTAATAATACGTAGTTATTAAAGAGACCGGGATCGGATATGGACATACTCTCTGTCGATACCAAAAACCACTTTAATAACTAGTAAACGCGGAGCGTTGATCCATAACGAAGTGGATGGTTTGGTGAACGCGTTGACTGAAGAAAGAGAACGATACTGGATGACCCCTGACATGACTAAAACAGGAGCCGCGCCGGGCCATTGAGGTTCGCCACCTTTAGCGGACACACTTCTTCGATACCATGTCTATTACTTTTGTGATTCGATTTGGGTGCACCCCGCGATTTTGGGAGTGTTGTTTCGCGGTGTTGGGGTAGTAGCTGCTATGCCCAACATCAGTCCGGATCACGCAACTACTAGTATCCTAGTTGGTATTGCCTCATGTACCTTGTCATACTGATTATCCTATTCGCGACCACTACGATTTTGGTTTGTACCTTTAGTATATGGATTGCCCTCTGGTGACTTCCGGTTTTGGGGAAACTACGGTCTTGTATATGCTCTTGGGAATATAAACTGTGTTAAGGGTGGAATGGGCCATGGCTTAACGCTATTTTAATACTTTTACTTTAATGTAGACATATTATAATAGCGTATTGTACTACATAGTAGATAGTTTAACGGATCCTTGAGAGATGGAAAATCCCGTAACATCTCTTAAGTTATTGCACTCACGTTGACACTGGACAGGAGATGTCAAACCCCGTAAACATCTCTGACGCCGTCACACTCATATTTTCTTATTCGATTTGACTTACATGAGATATTTTAGTCCTGACTCGAGTGTTTTGTCTTTTCATTACGCTCGGGTCAGCTTGAGCATTTCAGATAAGGTTGAAGATCTATTTTGGAGGACGAAGACGGAGTTTGGTATTACATCATTTGTATTCTACTACTATATTATTTTTTCCGCTGCATTATTGTATTATCTCTGATATGTATGTAACTGTGATTTATGATGTATAATAATAATCAAATTTATTTATTTAACTGCTTCATGAACTGTTATTTTATTATTATATCTTGTTCCTTCCGCTGCAAGATTCTGAGTTTGCTTCTGTTCTTTCTTTCCTTTTCTTATTTAACCCCAATAACCATCTGCCTTTTTGAACGGTTTGAGTTGGACATGTGTGGATTATTGTCGACTTGAACGGTCAAAAATGCGGGTCGTTATATGTTCTACCATCATTAAACATGGATCAAGATTAATAGGGGAACATGGGGTTGAGCCAGAAAATATGCAGGCAGTCATATTTCTCTGATATATGAAAAAAAAACAAATTTGGTCACTTGGGGGTAGTCAATGATCTTCTTACTTCAGGTGGAAGCAAGTATATGCATGGTGCAACTGCACCCTGAGGCCTTTGTGTGTTGGAATAATTTAAACAACCTGGGAGTTTCCATCACAATGCATACATAGTGTTCATTTGACAAGGAGTTAAAGACCATAAAATAAATGGGGGTAGGGATTTAAAATTCTGGGTTATAAACTTTCAGATTTGGTGTTAGATTTAATCAAGATAAATATTGATTCATTGATTAATTGCTGGGTGGAAGCTTGGAGTATAAATCAGTGATTACTTATCCAAGATTTGATGAGGATGAATTAAAATTGTACACATGATTAATCTTAACTGACTGTTGTGCATTGTATAATTTGTTGAATGTGATATTGTGTCTTCTTGTATGAACCAAAACTTGCTAAGTATAAGACCTGTTAATCTAGGAAGGCATTGCAAGATTACTACAATTATGTACATGTATACAAAATTGATAAATGCTCATACCAGTGTAAACTGACCCTTTTGGTTGCCCTTGCAATCATCTGGGTGTCTCAAAAATTATTTGGGGCAGCTAAATGATTTGCTTGCAGGAAATTGAAGTTGGCTTGATGAGTAAAGAAGGCATTGGCTGCTAGTATAAATAAGAGAGACTTGTTTTAAATTTGCAGTTGCTTTGTAATGGAATTACTAGAAAAATTCTATTTTCTGTAATTGAAGTACTTGTAGGAAACTTTCTAAGTATTTGGGGAAGAAAACTTGTACTTAAGTAAAATTCATTTTGAATGATATTTGATGGAGTTTGATTTTTATTGATTTTATGATCATCTGATTGGGAGAAAACAAGGGGATGGATATAACACATAAATATAAAATGTGAATGTAATGATATCTGGTTTTATTGCCTGAGTTTATTCTATGATTTTCTTTAAATAGAATTACAATAGATTTGACAAGATTTGAATAAGAAATACTCAAGTGGAATAAAATGTATGCATGTCAGATAACTGATACTGAGATATATATATATATATATATTTTTGAAACTGATACTGAGATATATATATATATATATATATTTGAAACTGATACTGAGATAAATATAAATATATTTGAAACTGATACTGAGGTATATATAAATATATTTGAAACTGATACTGAGATCTATATAAATATATTTGAATCTCTGATTTCTATTGTTCATATTTTGTCTTATGGAAATTAAACAGCTAAGGGGATATAATTTTTGAAATGAACTCTCAAAGATCTTAGCAGAACATTCAAGCAAAAAATGAATTTGTGCATGGCAAGTAAATGATATTGGCAGGTGCATAAATTCTGGAAAATTGTATGGATTTGAGCATTTAAAATTTCAAATAAAAAGGGGATCTTTGAGAATAGTAGACCTGGAAGGGTAATGGACTTTGGATATTTGGGTGAACACCTATAAGAAAGTATTTTCCAGAAAACTTGAACTAGGCACAAAAAGGCTTGGAAATTTAGGAGTAGGAATTTTGTAAAAGCTTGCCAAAATGGAGGGTATGGGTTTGCAAGTGGTAAAAGGGGGACTATGGCTGGTCTAGGTGGCCATGGGTCAAACCCTTGGAGCCTGGAATCTCTCCATTTCAATTGATGAAGTGTGAGTGCATCCGGGACAAAACCAAGAAAAACACCAAGCAACCCTCATATAACACCAAGCAATTTTAGAGATATACCAAACAACTAAAAATCTGTACCATGTCAAATATAGAAATGCAATCTAACTTCAATTGTTTAATTTGAGACAGTGATTAGGAAATCACTTTTAATGTTCCTAACTACAAGTAGGATCTTGAAATAATTTTATGCATAAGCCTAATAACTGTCACAAGAACAAATGAATGCACATAGCCTTATTCAGGCAGATTAATATTTATATATAGCCAGATAACAAGTTTAGGTATTATAATTTGCTAAAAATATACCTCTGGCAGTAGAATAAGATTTAAATAGGAAATAAGTGGCTAGTCAATAGCTTGTATGATATTTTGTTTTCAAATTGATTTAAATTGACTCTGATATAAATAATAATAAAGGAACAATTGTATATCATCAAATATATAATTGGTTTAATCTTTGTATACTGATATGATTATATTAGTAATTCCAGGGTCTTGGGAAAAATACTTGGAAACTATATAAAAATTTAAATATAAAAGTACTTGGGGTTTAGTGGTGAGTTCCTTTTGAATAAAAAAAAATCTAAGTGATTTTAAAGATGAGGGTCACCACAGTTGGTATCAGAGCCATGTTTTAAATAACATAGTAAATGTTGTTGTATGCATATGGATGTTTGAATGCATTGTTTGAATTGTTGGTGTTGAATGTTTTTGCTTTATGTCAAGAAATATATGTGTGTACATGTGACACATGCACAGTGTGCACAGAAATGAAAATGAACCAAGTAAAGACACCAAAAACTGATAGGGGTAAATAAACTAACATAAAAATCATATTTATAGCATTATGGTAGGACCAAGGCATCACACAGGTGCAGGATCATCACGTGAGCCACCTGTGATGAGCATGGAGGATTTTGTGAGAGCTTTAAGGGATGGAATGGCACCAAGGCAAGACAATCCTCATGAGGAACTCTCCAAACTGCTTAAGACTTGTACCACTTTGGGAGGAAAGGATTTTGAAGGTACTGAAGGAGCTATAGGTGTTCAAACTTGGATAAAAACTATGGAGAGGGTCTTCACAGATATGCAAATCAATGACCAAAGAAAGAGACAGATAGCTTCAAGGAAATTGAAGGGGGTTGCACTGGATTGGTGGGAAGTTGTGACAGCAGGAAGACAAGAGGATACCATTACTTGGAATAATTTCAAGGACATGCTTGAGGCCAGATTTGTCCCAGCATCTGCCAAGGCCACACTGCTTGAAGACTTTATCAGATTAAGGCAAGGAAGCATGAGTGTGAATGAATACACTCAGAAGTTTGAAGCATTATCCAAGTATGGACTGGTGTTAATAGGGAATGTAGAAGCAAAGAATGCAAGGTACATTCAAGGCTTGAACCCTAGTTTGTCAAGGGCAATGTTGCCATACAAGGACAAAACTTTTGATCATGTAATTGATCTAACTCTCTCATTTGAGCAACATGACACTACAAGAGAGAAATTCAGGAATATGAAGCTCAACAAGAAGAAGGGTGGTCAGAACAAAGTGCAACCTTATGACAAGAGAAATGCAAGTAAAGGGGCTAAGAAAGGGGAAGGAGCAACAACACCTGAAAGCAAGAAGTTTACTAATTGTTTTAATTGTGGAAAAGCTGGACATTATAGTAACCAATGCCCTGACCCCAAGATACCTAGAGGAGGATGCTATAATTGTGGAAAGATGGGTCATCTCAAGAAGGATTGCCCAGAAACCAATAGGGGAACAGCAAGGGTAGGAGCTTTGGCAGCAAGTAACACTGGGAATGTTGGGCAACTTGAAGGTATAATTTTTATTCATACCCAACCAATATCAGTCATATATGACACTGGTGCCTCACATTCACTAATATCTTTGGAAATTGTAAAGAAATTAACACTTGCATGTGTTTCCATTGATCAGCCCTTGGTTGTACACAGTCCCATAGGGAGTCATTGTATGTTGGGGATGAAGTGTTTGGGTCTGAAATTAATTATAGGGGGTTATGAATTTAATTCAGATTTATATACCTTAAATTATCCTGGTATTGGGATTATTTTGGGGGTAGATTGGTTAATGAGAAATAAAGCAATTTTAAATTTAGAAAACCTTACTATTTCTTTGGAAACAAATGAAGGCAAAAGAATTACCATCTTAAGTGAAATAGCAAAGAATACATGTTTTAATAAAATCTGGAGTATTAATGAAGTTCAAAAGGAATTAAAAATAGAGGAAATCCCAGTAGTCAATGAATATGTAGAGGTGTTTGGAGAAGTGAAAGGAATTCCTCAAAACAGACCAGTTGAATTTAAAATAAAATTAATTCCTGGAACAAATCCAATCATTAAGAAGCCTTATAGAATGGGTCCAAAAGAGTTGGTAGAATTAAAACATCAACTAGAAGAATTAGAAGAGAAAGTATTCATAAGATCAAGTAGTTCCAGTTGGAGTTCCCCAGTGCTATTTGTCAAGAAACATGATGGAACAATGAGGTTGTGTGTAGACTACAGAGATTTAAACAAGGTGATTAAACTGGTGAAAATCCAATGGAGCTTGGACACTAATGATTGTACATGGGAGGTTGAAGATAAAATGAGGGCTAAATACCCCAATTTGTTTACTGATGAAGAGGTATGTTTAAGCAACCTAAGATAATTTTTCTAAATATACTTATACATTGTTTGTTTTCATAAAATATGGGTATGGGGTTATGGAGTTAAAACAGGCTACGGATTAGTGCTTTTAATTGGAGAAATTAGGTGAAATTATGAGGACATAATTCCTTTAAGGGGGAGGGTATGTAATGACCCTAAAATAAAAATAAAATGATATATATATTTATATTAGAAAATTCTGAGATATATATATATATAAGTATATATATATATATATATATTGCATTAAAACAGAAAAGGATTTAGCAATAAATAAAATTAAATGGGAGCTTCTGTTTGATAAAATGCAAGGAATTAAGGTAATTAGAAGAAAAATGGGAACTCAAAATAAATATAGCTTTATGTTCAAAGAATTATGTAAATATATATACATATTTAATATATATGGGGTGTTTGCTGTTTTATATGAAGATAAAATAAAATGAAGTTTAATATAAAGGTTTATATGTCTTATAATTGTGCCAGAAAATAATTAGCATAATATATGTGATTTTTAATTTAAAAGGAAGTTGAATGATTTGACATAAAGGCAGAAATATATATATATATATATATATATATACACACATATATAGAATCAAATAAAATTTCCATACCATATTTATTCCAAGCAAATAATTTGTGTAAATGATTTTACATTACAAAGTATGGTAGTATGTCTGATTTAATGGAGGTAATAGATAGGTAGAAAAAAAAAATACAAAGTAGATTTTCAGATATCCTTAAAACTTATAAAAAGAAATAATGAACTGAGGGTCACATGCTTATTGCATGAGTAGAAAAGAGTCATGAAAATAGTATTGAGTGTCTAAAAATGCATGATCCCCGAAATAGCTAATTAAAGTGTGCATTTCCAATTTATGATCACACAGAAATATGATGTGTACATAAACATCTAAGGGTATCAGGGGAATTACCCATTTTCTGAAACCCTAGAATGGATTTATAAATAACTGCACATAACCAAAACCATCACTCTCTCAGGATCAAAAACAAAATAAAATAAACAAGGAGAAAACACTAGCTTGAGGCTTTGGGGGATTTGCTGTTCTAAGAAATTAAGGCAGTGAAAGGAGAAACATTATGTGAGTATTTATCTTTTGTATGCAATGGCATTAAGTCCTATTGCAGGCAGCCTAAAAATACTATGAGTTATTTGAATCTCTGAAATGATTTGTTATGGGTGATATGGATGTTTGTTTGTGCATTTTTGTTTGGAACATTGATCTGTAATTTGGCTTTCAGAATTAACATGTTTTAAGTATTCTTGTTCTATCATCATTAAACATGGATCAAGATTAATAGGGGAACATGGGGTTGAGCCAGAAAATATGCAGGCAGTCATATTTCTCTGATATATGAAAAAAAAGAAAACTAATTTGGTCACTTGGGGGTAGTCAATGATCTGCTTACTTCAGGTGGAAGCAAGTATATGCATGGTGCAACTGCACCCTGAGGCCTTTGTGTGTTGGAATAATTTAAACAACCTGGGAGTTTCCATCACAATGCATACATAGTGTTCATTTGACAAGGAGTTAAAGACCATAAAATAAATGGGGGTAGGGGTTTAAAAATCTGGGTTATAAACTTTCTGATTTGGTGTTAGATTTAATCAAGATAATTATTGATTCATTGATTAATTGCTGGGTGGAAGCTTGGAGTATAAATCAGTGATTACTTATCCAAGATTTGATGAGGATGAATTAAAATTGTACACATGATTAATCTTAACTGACTGTTGTGCATTGTATAATTTGTTGAATGTGATATTGTGTCTTCTTGCATGAACCAAAACTTGCTAAGTATAAGACCTGTTAATCTAGGAAGGCATTGCAAGATTACTACAATTATGTACATGTATACAAAATTGATAAATGCTCATACCAGTGTAAACTGACCCTTTTGGTTGCCCTTGCAATCATCTGGGTGTCTCAAAAATTATTTGGGGCAGCTAAATGATTTGCTTGCAGGAAATTGAAGTTGGCTTGATGAGTAAAGAAGGCATTGGCTGCTAGTATAAATAAGAGAGACTTGTTTTAAATTTGCAGTTGCTTTGTAATGGAATTACTAGACAAATTCTATTTTCTGTAATTGAAGTACTTGTAGGAAACTTTCTAAGTATTTGGGGAAGAAAACTTGTACTTAAGTAAAATTCATTTTGAATGATATTTGATGGATTTTGATTTTTATTGATTTTATGATCATTTGATTGGGAGAAAACAAGGGGATGGATATAACACATAAATATAAAATGTGAATGTAATGATCTCTGGTTTTATTGCCTGAGTTTATTCTATGATTTTCTTTAAATAGAATTACAATAGATTTGACAAGATTTGAATAAGAAATACTCAAGTGGAATAAAATGTATGCATGTCAGATAACTGATACTGAGATATATATATATATATATTTGAAACTGATACTGAGATATATATATATATATATATATTTGAAACTGATACTGAGATAAATATAAATATATTTGAAACTGATACTGAGATATATATAAATATATTTGAAACTGATACTGAGATCTATATAAATATATTTGAATCTCTGATTTCTATTGTTCATATTTTGTCTTATGGAAATTAAACAGCTAAGGGGATATAATTTTTGAAATGAACTCTCAAAGATCTTAGCAGAACATTCAAGCAAAAAATGAATTTGTGCATGGCAAGTAAATGATACTGGCAGGTGCATAAATTCTGGAAAATTGTATGGATTTGAGCATTTAAAATTTCAAATAAAAAGGGGATCTTTGAGAATAGTAGACCTGGAAGGGTAATGGACTTTGGATATTTGGGTGAACACCTATAAGAAAGTATTTTCCAGAAAACTTGAACTAGGCACAAAAAGGCTTGGAAATTTAGGAGTAGGAATTTTGTAAAAGCTTGCCAAAATGGAGGGTATGGGTTTGCAAGTGGTAAAAGGGGGACTATGGCTGGTCTAGGTGGCCATGGGTCAAACCCTTGGAGCCTGGAATCTCTCCATTTCAATTGATGAAGTGTGAGTGCATCCGGGACAAAACCAAGAAAAACACCAAGCAACCCTCATATAACACCAAGCAATTTTAGAGATATACCAAACAACTAAAAATCTGTACCATGTCAAATATAGAAATGCAATCTAACTTCAATTGTTTAATTTGAGACAGTGATTAGGAAATCACTTTTAATGTTCCTAACTACAAGTAGGATCTTGAAATAATTTTATGCATAAGCCTAATAACTGTCACAAGAACAAATGAATGCAAATATCCTTATTCAGGCAGATTAATATTTATATATAGCCAGATAACAAGTTTAGGTATTATAATTTGCTAAAAATATACCTCTGGCAGTAGAATAAGATTTAAATAGGAAATAAGTGGCTAGTCAATAGCTTGTATGATATTTTGTTTTCAAATTGATTAAAATTGACTCTGATATAAATAATAATAAAGGAACAATTGTATATCATCAAATATATAATTGGTTTAATCTTTGTATACTGATATGATTATATTAGTAATTCCAGGGTCTTGGGAAAAATACTTGGAAACTATATAAAAATTTAAATATAAAAGTATTTGGGGTTTAGTGGTGAGTTCCTTTTGAATAAAAAAAATCTAAGTGATTTTAAAGATGAGGGTCACCACAGTTGGTATCAGAGCTATGTTTTAAATAACATAGTAAATGTTGTTGTATGCATATGGATGTTTGAATGCATTGTTTGAATTGTTGGTGTTGAATGTTTTTGCTTTATGTCAAGAAATATATGTGTGTACATGTGACACATGCACAGTGTGCACAGAAATGAAAATGAACCAAGTAAAGACACCAAAAACTGATAGGGGTAAATAAACTAATATAAAAATCATATTTATAGCATTATGGTAGGACCAAGGCATCACACAAGTGCAGGATCATCACGTGAGCCACCTGTGATGAGCATGGAGGATTTTGTGAGAGCTTTAAGGGATGGAATGGCACCAAGGCAAGACAATCCTCATGAGGAACTCTCCAAACTGCTTAAGACTTGTACCACTTTGGGAGGAAAGGATTTTGAAGGTACTGAAGGAGCTATAGGTGTTCAAACTTGGATAAAAACTATGGAGAGGGTCTTCACAGATATGCAAATCAATGACCAAAGAAAGAGACAGATAGCTTCAAGGAAATTGAAGGGGGTTGCACTGGATTGGTGGGAAGTTGTGACAGCAGGAAGACAAGAGGATACCATTACTTGGAATAATTTCAAGGACATGCTTGAGGCCAGATTTGTCCCAGCATCTGCCAAGGCCACACTGCTTGAAGACTTTATCAGATTAAGGCAAGGAAGCATGAGTGTGAATGAATACACTTAGAAGTTTGAAGCATTATCCAAGTATGGACTGGTGTTAATAGGGAATGCAGAAGCAAAGAATGCAAGGTACATTCAAGGCTTGAACCCTAGTTTGTCAAGGGCAATGTTGCCATACAAGGACAAAACTTTTGATCATGTAATTGATCTAACTCTCTCATTTGAGCAACATGACACTGCAAGAGAGAAATTTAGGAATATGAAGCTCAACAAGAAGAAGGGTGGTCAGAACAAAGTGCAACCTTATGACAAGAGAAATGCAAGTAAAGGGGCTAAGAAAGGGGAAGGAGCAACAACACCTGAAAGCAAGAAGTTTACTCATTGTTTTAATTGTGGAAAAGCTGGACATTATAGTAACCAATGCCCTGACCCCAAGATACCCAAAGGAGGATGCTATAATTGTGGAAAGATGGGTCATCTCAAGAAGGATTGCCCAGAAACCAATAGGGGAACAGCAAGGGTAGGAGCTTTGGCAGCAAGTAACACTGGGAATGTTGGGCAACTTGAAGGTATAATTTTTATTCATACCCAACCAATATCAGTCATATATGACACTGGTGCCTCACATTCACTAATATCTTTGGAAATTGTAAAGAAGTTAACACTTGCATGTGTTTCCATTGATCAGCCCTTGGTTGTACACAGTCCCATAGGGAGTCATTGTATGTTGGGGATGAAGTGTTTGGGTCTGAAATTAATTATAGGGGGTTATGAATTTAATTCAGATTTATATACCTTAAATTATCCTGGTATTGGGATTATTTTGGGGGTAGATTGGTTAATGAGAAATAAAGCAATTTTAAATTTTGTGATTTATTCTATATTTTGTATTGTTCCATCATGGAAACACACGTATTTATTACTTTTTACTGCTACCGAGTATGTATAGGTAAGTAGGTTATGATTTTTGAAATACGTACTGGTGTTAACCCAAGTAAATATTCACGTGTGATAGCTCAATATCGTCTCATTCTTCGTATTACCGAACAGTATTACCTAGTAATACTGTTTGGTGGTATGGGCATAGATGTGGGTATCGCACCCAAAAACCAAAATATTCACTATAAATATGTGTTATTCTTTACCCTATTCGTCATCATATCAGTTTGTCCTCGCTAATCCTCAAATCCTTCTTGATTGCACTTTAATAAGGGACAATTTTCTCTAATTACAATTTATCCCAGTTATTCATAGTTTTCAAACCTCGTTGAATTATATATCAAATTTTCACCTTAATGAGATGCGAGAAACAACAACAATTCGTTTCCCCGTTCGGTAAACGAGATAGCCACAAATGAACAAACCTGTTCCGTCGAATTAAAGGCTATGAAATGGTGACTAGAGGATGATCGAAGTGTACCATTGTTTAGAACATGAGGAGTGGAATACTCCTGTGGTGTTTGATCATTCCATATCATAAGGAGATGGCTTTAATAATTCACCAAAAGTAAAGAAAAATGGCAACGGGGACAGTAGTTATGGTGGCAACATATGCGGCGATAGGGGGAGTCGGCGATGGTATTTGATAGACGATTGATGGCTCGTATTTGTGGTGGCTGCAGGTCAAAGTTTGAGAGGATATGGGTTAGGGTATTTGGCCCGGATGAGGAGGGAGATGGAAATTTTAGAACTTGTCCCCTTGATAATTTTTAATTGCAAATTAAACCCTGAAACTTCTAATATTATATCTTTTGCATTCGATCTCCGTTTTAGATTCGGTTTGTAGCATTGAATTCGTGGCAAGATTTAGACATACTGGCTTATATTTTGCTAGGTTTTGAAACTATTTGTGGAAGTGGATGGGTGGGATTCAAAGATCATAACTATTCATATTTTGAAAACATTAAATCGACATTTATTGATATAAATCTATATGTTGAGATAGGATTATACCTTTTTTATCATTGTTCGGATGTTTTTGGTGATATGTTCTAATTTGGTTATTCATATATTTAATTTGTATGTTGTTGGATTATGAATTTTTGATGTATTTAATTATGGATTTGGAAAAATTAATTAGGATTAAATGTAAATGGGTGACTATAGATTAAAAGATTACTTAATAAATTGGTGGTTAATAATTGTGCATAATCATAGTCGATAAATTGTACTAATGCTAATGTGTATATTTTAGTCTGGTCATTATTTATGAATTTTTGGAGAAATTCATAAATGATAATGAAAAATCTATTAACCCAGATTTGAGAAAGTATTGTTATTTATAAAGTATTATAGAGTTTAATTACTAATAATATAATTTTTGATAAACTAATGTTATTATTGAATTTTATAGTAAAAGTTAACTATAAGAGACTCAAAGATAAATTTGCATTGTTTGAGATAAAAAGTAGTAGTGAGCTTTTAAGAAACTTAAATGAGTATTATTACTATTTGTTGGAAAATAATAATATGACTTTTTTACAAGTATTATTAGGAAATGAAATTATTTTTATTTAAAGCAATGAGAGATATTTGGAGCAATAATAAAGAGATATTTCTGAAAATATTTTAAGTTACAATATTATTATTTTCGAGATAGATGATATCTTCGTTTGAGTAATAAAAAACGAAATATTATATTTCTAAAATAACTAAATTGGAATTATTATTCTAATTTAGGGTTGAAAAGAATAAAAGCGTTTTAAAAAGGAGTTTAATACATAAAACTATTATTTTGAGGAAGACAACAATAATATGCTTTGAACGAGATTTTGTAATAATTGCTACTATTTTTGAGAAAATAGTAATAAAATGTTTTAAAGTACTTAAAGTGAATTAATGTTATTATTTGGGATAAATAACTATAAACCTTCGGACATGTGAAGTAATAGTATATAATTTTAGAGCTAACAAATAATAGTAAAATAATTTGTATTATCTAAAGTATGTTGGTGATTTTTGAATAAATAATAATGGGATGATTTTACTACATTGGGAATGAAGTATTATCATCTATTATTGTTCATTTGTCATGTGAGTCAATATTTACCACTATGGGACATGCTATTTCGATAGGTACTTACCATTTGTGGAGGTATACCTTTTTTATTTACATATGGGGAGGTGGTTACTGTTGAAGTGGTAATTGCTATTTATTGGTATTTACACCTCGTTGGTAATATATAGAGTTGGTTAACATGTATCATTGTTAGTTTTTAATGAAATTTATTATTGTTGTTTGATGTGTGGCTAGCTTTGTTATTACACATGGATTCATGTATTTATTTATAAGTTAAGCATTAGTGTTTATTTGATACTTTTAAATATATTATGGGAAAAAGGAATTAGATGACTTTTCGGTTCCCTGTTTTCTATTTCCATACTATGGTTGATATGATAGATACACCAATCTTATTGTGTGGATGCATTCGTAATAAATGTTATCATGCGCTAACATTTTTGACTGCATGCGAAGAGTAGGTCCAGGTATGGAAATAGAAATGTGTAGGCTTGATCGTAAAAGGGTACGTTGGCAGTATTTTTCTACGGAATAGCCACCGGATCCCTTAGGTTAGGTGGAGGTGCGTAGAGTTAGGCACAATCTAAACTAGTTTACACCACTTTCCTACTTTCCGTTCTTGTACTATTATATGCATGTTGTATATGTATAAGTTATGTCTATTTCACTGGTTTGAAGATGATGGCAAGGAGAATGGAAAGTGGTGAGTTTGTCAATTATATTACATGTTGTATGAGTTTTATATATCAATTTTCAGCTATTCTAGTTCATTCAACCCGTTGAATAAACTTTAATGTAATGTGGATGTAGATGAATAACAGAGGAATCATTTGTAATATTGGTTATTGTATGATATAAATTCACTAAAGTAATCAATTTATGTTTAGTTCCGCTATGAGATAAATTAAAGGGTACTTTTGGTACAGGTCCTTATTAAGTTTCAAAATTCACGAAAAGTCCTTCACTAAATTTCAGTGTAAATTAGGTCCCTGTTTTTTATTCACGATTATTGCAGAGCATGATGCAACATTTCATAAAAGTTGCTGACATTTCCGTAACATTTCTGTACACTGTGAACATAGTGTATGAAAGTTGCTGAAATATCAACACTTATTTATAAAAGTTGCTGATATTTCAGCAACATTTATGTACACTGTGAACACAGTTTATGAAAGTTGCTGAAATATCAGCACTTATTTATAAAAGTTGCTGACATTTCAGCAATAATTTTTCTTTGTTTTTACAATAAAATTTTGACACAGATAGTTGCTGAAATATCAGCACTTATTTATAAAAGTTGCTAACATTTCAGCAATAATTTTTCTTCGTTTCCAGAAAACAAGGACCCGCTTTACAATGAAAATTTGACAGGGACCCGCTTTACAATATGAAAGTATGATAGGGATGCCTCCCTAATTTCCACTAAATTAAATAACTAGTAGTTTTAAATTATTTACCTAATGACCCATTGTTTTTAACATTTGAGATTATTGTGCAATAGTAGATGGCATTTGACACTGATTTTGGATATAAATAATGGAGCAATTCACATTGCATCTATAAATAGCCTAAGCCATGTGACCACCACTTCAAGCAGATGATGACCATGTCAATGCAACTATTGTCATAAACCTATTGATGAGGCATTTGACTGAAGGGAACGATATTCTCTTCATGTGCATGATGCGATGAGGACCAAAGTGGCCCGTATGGTAGACCAGAGATCCTTAAATGTGAGCCAAAGTAAGACTCAAAGGGAAGACCCAAATTGATGCATAGGAAGGACCAGGGTTAGGGTGAAGGAATGCCTTGGTAGATATGGATAATTATTGGTAAGGTTGATGTGACCTATTTCTTTGTATTCAAACTGAGAATAAATTAAATAATGAAAATTTCATTTAGCGATAAACCAAATTTAAGATGGCTTTTGAAAATTTTCAAATTAATTTTCTAAATATAAGTTAATAAATTGCAGATGAATAATGAATCAAGTTCAATAATTTCAAGTGATCAAAAATAGGAAAATTTTAACTTGAATGCTTCTTTACATGACATCATATGAATATGTATGTTTTGTAAGAAATTTATGATGATATATAAACCCTATTATGCGCTTTATACTCACTTTGATGATCATTTATGTTATGTGATAGAGAAATTAAATTATGAGTGCTATAAAATATGGGTATAATTGGGGTTGACTCTTGAGTGAGTAGAACTGCAACCGAAAGATCAAAGGGATCTGAAGTGAAATGTAATAACTAGTTATAATGGATGAAATTTAACACAGACCGATGGGTTTTTAGGATTATGAGAGCTTCAAAACCTAATAACATAGAAGCTTGTTGACTGATGTATCCCACTTTATAGTGTGCAACCAACTCTTAAGTGGATTAGTGTACCCAGGAATGGTGTAATCTCATGAAATGTGTTGCATGAAAAACTAAAGGGACGTTGTAACCGAGAGGTGAATTTAACTCTTATGAATGAATTGATGAAATTAAATCACACCATATTATGATGCCTAGTGTCACTAGAAGATTATACAGTGATGTATAATTTGGATGTCGGGATGAATGTTAGTGTAAACATTTTATTAACTATGCATGTTAACTACTTTACCATTTCTATGCTAAACTGTATGTTATGATGATGATGATGATGTGTACGTTTGAAACAATGAGTGGAAAACCCATTCCCCTTTATGGTGTGATCTCACTATTATATGTTTATATTTTAGATGGATTAATTTTATCTACACCACACAATTGTCCAACATGTTATTTATTATTGTTTTCCCTAAAAAATTACAGGTGCTCACTTGACCAGACCGAGTTTAAGATCTTCGGGTTTGACAGGTTCATCTCGGATTGTGAATAATAAGCCGAAGATGGAGTAGAAATTTGTCTACCTATATTTGTAGTTCTTCTTTTAATTTTCATTATGTATAAATTAGCTTATGTAACTGGCTAAATGAATGGGTGGCATCTTCATATTTCAGCACATCATATTTATTTATGTTTCTATTATGTTTACCCCTACGTGGGAAGTTGATTTAGGTAAATTTGTTATTGACGTGTGAAATTGTAAATATTTTTTTAGTTGCTATGTTTATGTTTATATTTTTTTTTAAATTAATTTTATTTTGCTGCTTAAAATTAATTCTAATGATGACTAGAGCATAATTGATATTCATTTTAGAGTCTCGTGATAAGAGATATTACAACTTGGTAACAAAGTATATGATATGGACAATCATGTTAAAATTAGAGATAATAAGAATTTAGGTGTAGTTTAGATAGGAAAACACATTAGGAAAGGGTATATGCTGTATAACGTATGTATCATTTTGATATAGATGCATCAATGGATATATCTATTCTTCTATTTTTGTTTCACTCTCTTTCTTTAGTTTCTTACAAAGTCTACTTGTGTAAAACGTAAAAAATGGAAACTCAAAGTGGTCTTGTGATTACTATAAAAGCAAGGGAAATGGCAGTTAAGGATTTGCAAGTACCCAGATTACGTGAGAGCAGGGAAAGTAGTCCAAATGTGAGTGGTAATATAAACCTGGACGAGGGAGTAGCAGCCATGGAGAATGTTGGAGCTCAAATTCCATTCCAACTAATGCAACTTTTGATATAAATGCTTTGTTTTTAGAATACATGGATAGAATGATGAGGCAAACCATTCCAGAGATGGTCGCACCATAGCCAGCAGTGAGAAAGGAAGATTTTTCTAAGATGAATTTTGAATATAGAGTCTTTGGTGGTAAGATTTTCACAAGCAAGGAGACTATGATGGAACTGTTGAATTGGCTAAAAGTTTTTGATTGCATATTCTCAGACTTGCACTTTACTAATCCATAAAAGCGGATATTAGCTTAAAGACAAATATAGGGAAGGGCCATGGATTGGATGGAGATTGTTATAGTTGAGACCATAATGGACAATTAATGGAAAAGTTTTAGACTTGTTTTATTCTTAGGTCTAAAAAGAGTTCTTTATTTAGGGAGTTTCATGATCTGAAATAGGAAGATATGTCTTCGGCTAAATACATACAACGCTTCAACTCTTTAGTAAAGTGTGAGTTGGAGTACATTAAATCTCCATTTAATAAGAATGTGAAATTCATAAATGGCCTGAAGAAAGGGTTGGGTCATAAGGCGATGGCTTTTCTCTTATCACTATTTGAGATGGTTATTGGGATGAATCATTGATACGACGTTCTTTATCAAGAGGATAAAGAGACAAAGAAACCTAAAGTTGAGATGTAGAACTGGTCCATTTCATAAGAGCAAGGGAAAAAGGGATAGATTAAGGATAAGGCCTAAAGAGTAGATTTTGTTGAAGTAGTCTACTACAACTGTTAGTAGAAGGGCCATTATGCATTAAAGTGCCAAGCACCTAAGGCCAAAGGGAAACCAAAGTGCTTTAATTACAACGAGATAGGATACAAAAAGCATGGTTGTTCGTATTAGGCCTCAACAAGAGTTTTATCTTTGGAAGGACCACAGAGGGTTTTATATTGAAGGGAAAAGAAAAATGGATCTCTATCCAACATGTACAATTTTTATTTATGATATTACAGTTAGTGTTATTTTTACACCGTCGCTACACGCTCTTTTCTATTAAAGGAAATAGTTAGTAGACATGGCCTAAGTGTTACAAACTTTGTAACAGTCTATAGTTCTGAAGTTATTAATAGGGATTTTATGATGGAAGTTTAATTAATTAAATGGGTTTTAATACTAAAATAGCGGAAAAATAATTATAAAGTGGGAAAATAATTTATTTGAGTAAATTTTAATTTGTATAAAAGAGTTTAGTTATTTTAAAAGCCAAAATGATTTTTAAATTATATTGAAAGTGGTTAAATAATTTTTATAGTGTTAAATATTAAACATAAATAAGATTAGAAATTTTATTTCAATGGAAAAGGAATTTTTATTTCACTTATAAAAGGAATTTATAATTTATTTTTTATAAAAGGGTGTATAGTAGTAAATAACGGAAATAGTTATTTAAATGGAGTAAATTAGGGAAAATAATAAACATAAAAATATGGAATGATTATGCACCACCGTGGGAAGTTATAATGATTTAAAAATAATTAATTGGAATCATTTTTGATTAAGTAAAAGATATATTTACAAAAGACAAGATAGTAATAAGATAAAAAAAA
Source organism: Allium fistulosum (assembly GCA_030737815.1). Classification (NCBI taxonomy): domain Eukaryota; kingdom Viridiplantae; phylum Streptophyta; class Magnoliopsida; order Asparagales; family Amaryllidaceae; genus Allium; species Allium fistulosum. The sequence continues at coordinate 910,868,694 of CM060903.1, forward strand.
TGAAGTGTTCAAGGCCCAATTAGCTCAAAATCCACACCTAAGATATTTTGCTTTGCACCAAATCTCTTGAGTTATCTAGAATTCTCTATCCCACTCACAAACATCTACCCACTTTGCATTATCCCATGGTATTTCCATCTTAAGAAAATATAAAGTATAGTCCTCTTTTGAAAAGTTCAAATCAAAATAGGTATAAATTCCTAGAAATTCCAAAATCAAAATATATCCTTCTACACACTCAACCACACCACTAGAAAAGAAGAAGTTAGTGTTTTGCTTAAGATTTGGGTGCTTTGGAATCTACCATAAGTGGAGAAGGAGAAAAAGGAGAAGGAGCTTAAGCTTTCTAGGGCAAGGAGTTACTATTACTTTAGGTGAGTGTATTTTACACTCACAATCTAAGTATGCAATGTAATGTTAAACATTGATGCTATGTTGTGCTTATAAAATAGTATATGTATCTTCTTCTGTGACTCATTATGCCCACTATAGAACTCATACACTACTCAATCTCCCCTTCACTGTATATTGATTTTGTAAGGTTGTGTTTTCAACTGCTCGAAGTTGCACTTGGATGGAGGGGAAGAAAGGTGGGAGATCAATGGTAATGTGGGATGAAGCCTGGACCACAATGGCTCCAGGTTATGTCCCGACGGTCCACAGCCCACGACACAAGCAGTAGACCGCTCATGTCGCTAGTCGACCGCTTTGGCCGACCACATGGAGTCGTAGGTACTCTAGCATATTTTCGTATGCATGTTAAAAAAATAAAAATTAAAATAAAAGAAAATTTTATTTAAAAAGTAAAAATGAGTCATTTTCTTAATATATAATTATTTTATGGAAAAGAGTTTATCTTTACTAAAAATAAAATAGGAGAAGTTTTATTCATTTAAGTTAAATAAAATTTGATTTTTTGGGTAGAAATTTAATCCATATAAAATTTTATAAAATTATAAAATGGTTTTTAATATTTATTACATGATTTCAAGGTATTTTCCATAAATTTATTAATTAGAAAGAGATCTGAAAAAAATTATTTCACTAGGTAAAACCTTGATTTTTGAATTAAATAAATACATAAAAATATTATATTTCTACTAGAAATTCAAAGAAGCTTTTGAGATGAATAAATAATTTTTTCTAATAATATAAAAATATCTTTTGCAAGAAAAATGGTTATTATGTGATTATGTTTTCCATGTGGCGAGGAATTGGAATAAACCGAGTTATAACACCGTCTGGTGTGGGACTTCGGTAATATACCCTCGGGTTTTCGATGGACTTATTGTATCTAAAATAATGGATTGATGAGAGTGCAATCTATGAGTTTACAGTAAAAGATTAGATAACACTAAGTTGTATAGGATACTCAAGTGAAATTTGGTTGGTTACTATTCGTCAGTAAATGTCATTTAGGGGTTAAGGGTGTTAGTAATCGTCTGAGGTGACTAACAGGGTTTGATAGTTGAGAGATGCAATCTCTCCAATGATTAGGGATTAATTATTAGTTCAAAGTATCCAAGTAATGCCACTCTCATTAGGACAAATTTAGTTGAGATGTCTAAATTTGTGTCATAGGGTTCACGGCACTATGGAGAGCGCATAATTAGAACTCATCAGATAGGTGTGCAATTAAAGACCTGCTAAAATCCTGCAAAACCCCGCTATAGTGCATAGTGCTCTTCGACCGCTATTCTATTTCTAAATAGCGCTATTAAATAGTAGATCTGCTTTACAATTTGCTATTTTTCGCTATGTTCGCTAAATCGATGCTTTTTAGCACCTACTTTAGCAACATTAATATACAAAGGTTGATTTGACTATGCAAATGATATGAGAATGAGAATAAATTAACTTCAGGTATTTTTTGGTTTTATATTTAATGAAGCTTTTTGCACCTCCACTATTTTCCGCTAGATCCCTGCTATAATTTTGCACCTTCACAGCTATATAACCGCTAAGTGTTTTAACTGCATAGCCAGATAGGTTAGTATCCATTCTGGTGGTCCTAATTGTGGGGTTGCTCCTTGGATCCAGGTCGTTAATCATGTGAGTATTAGGCTGAGGGTTAGAACTCTCATCAAAGCCATTTCCCAAACATCACATAGTACCAACAGTGCATGAAAAAGGGCAAGTAGGAGTCATGACCAATGCACTACACAGTCTAGTAGCATGTTTATTAGAAGTAGATGGATGTAGATGTTGCGATTTTGGGAGCAACTAAGGGACTGTAAGAAACAGGTCATGTTCATTAGCGTTTCCTGGAGCAGTGCCATGGTATACTAGTCTCTTCTTTGGATGGCTTAGGTAGATTCACTTTTGATGATTGTTCTTATATTTGACCTCATTAGGGAGACGATGATTATGCGAGAAATTAGAGGCTAGCTGCGTGTTAGCATGTTAACCAAATTACACTTACCCCGATACCACTTGTTATCAATTATTGGACAGTATTTGCTATGATATTTTATATGTTAATTGGAGTCCACATATCTTATCATTATTTATATTTATACTTCCTAAGGCCAATCAGTCGAGGATTCCCTTCTCTTATTGAGACTGATGGTTGAGGTATTTATGTTATTTTGTTTTTATAGATGTTGTTAGGTGATGCTTATTGATGTGATATGTTTATGATACTCCTTTCATCATATATCACCCTATATACTATCAATTTGTTAGTTAGACCCAGTTTGCCCTGTGTATTATTTCATAATACTCGGGTCATTCCGAGATATATCACGTCCATGGATGAAGTAGCGTGCTTGACTTATGGGATACCTTTTGGAGGCTAGTATACATGTTAGAATATTTGTTTCTGTTATGTACTTTGTATCCCCATTTATTATGATGATGTATTTATTGGACTATGATATGTATATTTCACGATGTTATGTGTCAGACTAGCATTTGTTTACCTACTTTGACAATATACTATTGATGTATTATACTTTATCGTTGTATTCTAGCTCTATGATCTATGTTTGTTTATTTTGTATTGTGTATTGTTCTATCCTAGAATATGCACGTGTTTATCGCTTTGTGTTGTCATCATGTACATAATGGTATGTGTTATATGATTTGAGATATGTACCAGTGTTAGTCCAAGGAAATATTCACGTGTGCAAGCTTATATAGCCACATTCGTCGTATTATCAGACAGTAGTACCTATCAATACTCTTTGGTAGTACGGGTGTAGAGCTGGGTTGTTAAAGTTGGTATCAGAGTACGTTCAGAATAATACATAACATGAGATACATGAGAGAATGGCCTTAGATGGACCTAGAAGTCTACATCCCTTGGGTTTCAGGTAAGTCCCCCAAGTATATAATAGGATTAAATGGTGATTACTGGGGTAGTCACCTAGAGACGTACTTATTATGTTTATGTTTGGATATATGAACATATTTGTCTTGTTTATTCTAAATATGAATCTCACTTTACTTCAGAAGTGAGAATGGCAGGTGGTTGATTTGCCCAAACAAATGATGGACAGTCTAGTGGATCAGTAATGAGGGTGTGTACATGACCATCGATTAGTTGATCGAGCTTATTAATAGGTTAGGGTATACCTTAAGGGCAATTATGTAATTTGTTACATATAGCAAACTCGATAACTAATCTTGTTTGAAATAAAAGGTGTTTTATTTCTATTATATATTTAATATAATGTGTTATATCGGTTAATTAATTTAATTAAGTATATACTTAATAGAAAATTCATAAATGGTATGTTTTATGATAGTAGTTTCAAAGCATTGTAACCATGAGTAATTTATCACAATGAAAACAAATATACCATTTTAAATATTCCTAGTCAAGATGTATCAAGACTAGATATCGATACATTCATTGAGACTAAAGTACATAACGCTATCCAAATGTTGGGTAGTGTATTACCCATGGCTACGAGGGCACTAAAGGTTTACGAACTGATAGTTATTGGATAACCATGGAATGACTCACTCGATAGTTTTCTGTTGGTAAATATAACAAAGGACAAATAGAAAATATTGATGTGACTGATTTACACAGTTCTCTCGATTTGAGAATATTGTTAGTCTTCAATATGAAAGCTCTTTTTTTTATTATAGTCAAATCATGGCACGGCGTCCATAAGTGACTATAGTTGGGTCAAGTGGAAGTATTCGAAGTGAAACATTATTCAAGAGAAAATTCGTATCCTCGGTTAGATAGGGTAAGTATCACAGTCAACTAAAGTCAGAGTATTTGGCCAGAGCATTGCATTTAACAATAATTTTCATTATTGAACCAAGGACTTTGTGTTTAGAATTTAGAGTTGAATGTAGATGATTTTGAAATTTTGACCATTCCAACTTCCATAAGTCAAAAGTGATACAGTTTTGACGAAGAGAATTGGTGTAAATATAAGTCTTAATCGGGTAACGCTTAATAAAGTAAGATTGGATTTTATGGATACCAAGTAAGAGATAAATTTGGCCAAAATGTCACACCACTTACTAAGTGACGTGTGAATGTTAATATTTGAATAGTTCGATATTAATCATTAACCAAATGTACATTTAACAAGTCACGCAACCGAAATTTTGAATACCCCTTTAAAAAAATGGTTTAATTAATTTCTAATTGTCATAAATTAATTAATATTTATGCAATATTAATTATAAAATCTAATTTTGATTTGATGAATAAATATTATTAAATGTATTTATAACAGTTATAAATATATTAATCGACATACGATGTCGATAAGCATTAAATAAGATTTAATTGCAAAATATTTGTTAAGGCCACAAATGGGTTTAAAGCCCATGAAGGGGGCTAGTTTGTTCGGCCATAATAAAGGTAATAGGTGGTTGTGTGACGGTGCTAAAGGCACTGATATGGAGGGCTAAGTTAGAAGAGAATATGTAAGAGATGATGTAGGTTTTGATCCTAAAACATCTCTGAATTTTCCTTTATATAAGCTTCTACACTTGTTTTAGATCTTTTAAGCCTCCATATATCCTCTAGATCCGGCCGAACTCTCCTCCTCCATTTCTCTGATTTCTTATGTTCAAATCAAATCAAATCATGTGTTATTCGATAGCCGATGTTCATCAGTTCAAGTACTATCACTCTACTAGATTGGAAATGAGCTTAAGGAACAAATTTCATCATTTCAAGGTGTACTTTCAACCATTGGGAGGAAGGTACATTTCTAACCAATATATAATTATTAATATCTAGATACTATGTCTATATTATATATTATATTGTCATTTAGATGACGATTCTTGTATACATATATGTTGTCACAATTGGATTGGTCGTATGTTTACATATAATTATATATTAATAAAAATAAAAAATAATTTTATTGCCACATATATGCCTACATGCAACACGACTAATAAATAACAATTTTTTTATTTAAAATAACTTAAATATATAATATTTAAATATGTATACATAATGTAAAATTTAATACTACATTATACTTATATAAAATACAGTCATATAATTTATATATAAAGTTTTAAAACTATATTATTTTCGATAGAAATAAAAATAATATATATATATATATATTATTTTTAAATATTATTCAAATCAACATGTATATAAATCAATTATATTAATATATATATATATATCATAAAACTATGTTTTATATTTTATAAAATTAATTTATTAGCTAACTTACTCTCCGCAAAAAAAAACAAAGAAAAACATTTTTTTATTTTAATTTTTTTTTAAATATAGACCGTAATTTAAAGCTAGATTTAAAATTTTAAACTTACAAAATATATTTCAAAATTTTAATATAAATTCAAAATTCAAATAAGTTTCCAAAAAAAATTTTAGTTTAATTTTTATTAATATTTAATAAATATCCATTGGATATTTATTTAAATATATTTTAAAATTTTAAAAAAATTTCCATTCGCATGACCTGGTACGTGTATATTTAAAATATATATTTTTGTATAAATTTAAAATATTAATATATATATATATATATAATTTATTATAATATTATTTTCTTATACACATATAAACATTTAATTTTTATAATATTTTTTACATTCATATATTGGTTTTGACTAAAAAAATATTTTATGTAATTTATAAATGATTTACATTTCATACATATGATTATATATATATAATTATTTAAAAAAATATGATTTATATACATACACACATATATACATATATGTAGTATTTTGTAAATATATATAAATTAAAAATATATATAAACATACATTTGAACAATATATATGTACATAGGATGAGCTAATATGTTTGTTGCAGTGTAAATCCCTACACCTATACATGGGTATGTTATACCTTGCACAGATTGATATGTTACACATGCATACACAAATATATATATATGGGTATATAATACACCATTAATCAAATAATATAAAATCATTTTATAAATTGAAATAAAAAAAATCACTATGTAAATAATTTAATCTTCATAGACCCAGTAAAGATCCAAAATGGTAAATTTTTTAAAATTCATCCATTACTTCTACTCCGGCTGGCCTAGTTCGAGCAATGGTATCAGAGTCCAATAACATATGCGGTCTAAACGAGTCATGTTAGTGTTAACCAATTAAGTTCACAATCCAGTTAGTAGGATGTCTAAGAAAGGTAGTATCAAAGGATTATGTTTGGATAATCAAGTACTCTACCTTACCTACCTATCGGCTTAGCCCGAACATATATATGAGCTAAAAAGTTACCCCTAATAGAAGAGGCACAATTTAAATTAGGCCTCTTGCTAATTTTCAAAATGTTTAAAAACTAAAAATGTAAGATTATTTAAAAGTTAAATTTAAAATAAGATATATACATTACAAAAGTTATAATATAATAAAAAATTTCAAAATATTTAAAAAATAATATAAATTAATTTCTAATTTTAAATTTATTAATAATATTCATAAAATAAATTAATTAAATATGTTAATTAATGAAAAATTATATACATGTATTACATATGTTATGATATTTTAAAATGTTTAAGATATCATAAGTATACATGTATGTATATAATATGATTTTTCAAAATTAATATAATTTTGATTAAAAAAATTAATTATATAAATTAATTAAATTAATTAATTAAAGGTTAATTAATTAAATACAATTACACTTATATGAGATATATGTCTTATACTATAAAGGTTATAGTATATAATAATATTTAATATAAAATTTATATTAAGATAATATAAAATTAACTAAAATGTTAATTGATTAAGCTTAGTTAAATGAGTTTTGATTGATATAATATTATATTTAAGACTATTATATAAGTAATATGAAATAAAATGTTATATAATAATAAAAATAATATAATATGAATGTATAAACTAAAGGTGGAACGGTAAGAAACCCTAAACAAACTTAAGGAATAAATATATACGTAAATTTACGTATACCATGATTTCTAATGTGTCGGACACTTGAATCACGAGGGTATTTCATATGAAATACATTATTCCATAAGTTGATATCACTCAATATAATATATTGAAGATTATGAACCTTCAATATAATATTTTCCTCTACCATATATATTAATAAATTTCTTGCATACTCCTTAATTGTTGAGCGAACTCAAGCTAAGGATGTTTGTGTAGTATTTTTAATATATTGAATAGACGAGGTAAGATAACTATATGTATTTGTTGAGAAAACTCGAGTTATATATAATATACTTAGGCCATCATGATAGCATTGGTATGAGTGAATAATTTAGTTTCGATTTGTTGAGCAAACTCAAGGTCGAAGTGAAATTAGGATAAGTTACCAAGGTTAGTAGTTGCATATGATATAACTGATAAGGAGTTATACATAGTTTGTGGGGGCTATGATTTGTTGAGCAAACTCAAGGTTAGAATCCTAAGATAGATGAGTGCTAACACCCACTAGTGAAGTCGAAAGACTTCTATGTTTCATTTTAGGGTTTGGAGAGACATAAAAGACTAGTGGGAGCCTTATTATGAAAATGAAACGATCACATTTAACCTTTCAATATTGTAATAACATATGCTATATAATGTTATAATAATCTACAATAATAAATTTATGCATTTAAAATGATTGAAAACGTTTTTCAATTAAGATATACAATTAAACAGAATTGATGATTGACAAATAGGAATATAACATATATTTACTATAAATTACTTCTTGCATGGTAATGTTTTCTGTACCCATGCAAGTGCCTAATTTTGCAACTACTTAATACGTTCATAATTTAGTTGCAATATAAATCTTATTATGTTAAATGTAACACAAGAGTAAAGATTAATTATAATAAAGATCTTATTGATTGATTATTATCAATTATATATATATATACAATAAAATTAAGTTTTATATTTTATAAAATTAAATTATTTCCTAACTTACTCTCGACAAAAAAACAAAAACATTTTTTGTTTTAAAATTATTTAAATATGACCGAAATTAAAAACTAGATTTGAAACTGTTTTAAAATTTTCAAATTACATATTAATATTTAAAATTACAAAACATATTTTAGAATTTTAATATAAATTTAAACTTCAAAATAAGTTTTAAGGTACAAATTTTTTATTTAATATTTTTATTAATTTTTAATAAATATCCATATAGATATTTGTTTAAATATATTTTAAAGTTTAAAATAAAATTACTGTGCGCATGACTTGGTATATATAGATTTAAAATATATTTTTTGTATAAATTTAAATGTTAATATATATATATATATTTATATAAATATAATTTATCATAATTTTATTTATGCATAAACATATAAGTATTTAATATATATAATACCTATTTTACATTCATATACTGTTATTGATTAAAAATATATTTTAAATTATATTTTATGTAATTTATAAATTATTTAAATTTCGTATATATATTTATATATAATTATAATTATTTAAGCTAAATACGATATACATACATACTTACATACATAGATATATATATTTGTAGTATTTTGTAAATATATATAAATTAAAAATATATTTAAACATACTTTTGGACAATATATTGGTATATAGGATAAGTTAACATGTCTATTGCGGTGTAAATCCCAACACCTATACACGGGCATGTTATACCCTGCACGGGTTGATAGGTTGCATATACACGCATACACAGGGATATATACGTATATACCTTTATGTGTGTTTGATATATGTGTATATGTAATATAACATTAATCCAATATTATAAAATCATTTTATAAATTTAGATAAAATTAAGATTCTATTTAAAAGAAATTTAGAAATGTTCTAAATAAATTAACATCATAGGCTCGATAAAGGTCTAAAATTGTAAAAAAAAATAATAATGTGAAATTCACCCATTACTTCACTGGTAGCTCGCCCAATTCCAGCACATATGTTGAGCATTCAAGCATCCAGCACTTCCATAACCCCTTATCCTCCGACTCCCCGCTTTGATTTTGCTTGGATGTGCAGTGACTATGCTAGCCCTACAGAGAAGTCCTTCAAGGGCATTGAGGGAGTTATTGGAATTCAGGCTTGGCTCAAGACATGCGAGCACATCTTAACTCGTATATGAGTCGCCGATTAGCAAAAGTTGTAGGTTTCATCTAGTCAGTTGCATGAGACGGTTCTTTATTCGCATGAGTTTTTGGTGGCTAAGATTGATGAGGCTGAACTGATGTGGGATCAGTTCAAGCTTCGTTTTGGGCAGAGGTTCCTTCCCGAGGTAGATAAAGCATCCATGTCTGGGAAGTTCATTGATTTGAACCAAGGCCAGATGTCCGTGGAGGAGTATATGGCTATCTTTAGTGCTCTTTTGATGTACGGTACAGATATCATCGACACTCCTCTCAAGAAGAACCAAAACTTTGTTTATGTCTTGACCAAGACTTTGAGGAAAGCCTTACTTTCACAGCTTAAGCCTAACTTTGAGAAGCTAGCGGATACTGCTTTGAGACTTGAGGAGGTTGAAAGGGATAGTGCCGACGAAGGACGGAAAACAAAAGTCAACTTTGGTCAAAAATTGTAGTTCCCATCTAAGAAGCAAAGCCCAAATTCTAGAACTAGAAGCAAGCTAGAAGAAAGGTACGGTTCACCCCAAATACGGCTACTACTCAGGTTTTCTACTACAATAGTGGAGAAGCATGTCACTATTCCAATAAGTGCTACAAGCCTAGGCAAGTGGTTGGTCTGAAGTAGTGTGGAGTTTGCAAGGAGATATGTCATTTCAATTAAAGTTGCCCAGCTATTGGGAAGGGAAGAAGAGTGGGACTCTATATGCTTTAGATACCTCTAGTAGGCCATCTTATACTAAGGGGAAAGTTACTATCGTCCTTGAAGGTATTATCTTATTTTGAGATTCTTCCATTAGTGTTCTTTTCAACACGAATGCGTCTCATTCATTTGTGGTGAAGGAACTATTTGATAGATTTGATCTTGAAGTTGTTTTCCTTGTTACATCTTTGAAAATTGCTAATCCTATAGAAGGATGTGCAACCCTTGGATGTTATGTAAGGATGCTGAATTGGACTTATGTGGTTTCTCCTTCTCATGTGATTTGCATGTATTCAAATTTTAGGATTTGGCATTATTTTTGGATTGGATTGGCTTGATCGATACGAGGATCACTTATTCTATTCTAAAAGAGTTATCACTCTTAACCATACAGATTCAACAGAGCGACTCATTCTAGCTGTTGGAAATATGAATCAAAGCTCGATTAGTTCTCATTTTGCCTTACAGTCTCAAGAAGAAGATGATACTTGCAGAATGCCAATTATCAGAGATTATCTAGATGAGCTTGAACCTATCATAGATTTGCCTCCAAGGTGGGGTATAGAGTTCCTCATTTATCTTATTCCAAGAGCTCAACCAGTTAGTCATTCTCCCATGAGGAGGTCTACCGAGGAGAATGAGGACTTGAAGAAGAAATTGTTAGATTTGGAAGCAAAACATTTTATTCAGTCTAGTAGTTCACCATGGGGAGCCGCGGCAATGTTTATAAAGAAAGCAGATGGTTCCCTCAGGTTGTGTATAGATTATCAAAAGCTGAACAATCTCGCTCTAAAGAATAAATATCCCCTACCTATAATCGATGATATGTTTAATCACTTAAGTGGTGCTAAGTTCTTTTCCCGGCTTGACCTTGCAGTCGGATTCCATCAGCTCCAAATTACTGAGTATAATATTCCGTTGAAAGCTTTTCGAACTAGTTATGGTTCATATAAGTGGCTTGTGATGCTATTTGGATTAAAGAACGCGCCTACGTATTTTGTTGATATAATGAATATAAATTTCAGATATTATCTTGATAAGTTTGTCCTGGTATCCATTGATGACATTTTGATCTATTCCAAGTTAGAGGTGGAGCACGAGCAGCATCTCAGAGTTGTTCTGGAGACACTTGGGCAAAATCAATTGAAAGCCAAGCTCTTCAAATGCCATTTTTAGAAGAATGAGATGAAGTTCCTAAGCCAAGCTATATCAGAAGCTAGCATTTCTATTAATCTAGCTAAGGTTGAGGCTATTCAGAATTGGAAGCGGCCTCAGATAATTAAAGAGATTATAAGTCATTTGGGCTTAGGCAGCATTTATCGATGCTTTATAGAAGATTTTTCAAAGACTGTGTTACTCCTTACTAATCTTACAAGGAAGGGAGCTAAGTTCCAATGGACAGATAGAAGTGAGATAGCTTTCTAAAATCTAAAGGAGTTGCTTACTCATGCACTTGTTCTTATTGTTCCGAACGTTAACCAAGACATCGAAGTTTATACTGATGCATATGGATTTTGTTTGAGTGAGTTTTTATGTAGAGGGGCGGAGTAGTTAATTATGTATCTAGGCAGTTGAGGCCTAATGAAGTCCATTATGCTACTCATGATTTGGAGCTTATCACCTTTTTGCATTGAAGATGTTACGACATTCTTTGCTTGGTGAGAGGTTTGTTATTTATACATATCATAAGTCACCAACGTATATGTTCTCTCAGACAGATCTCAACAAGAGGCAGTAGCGGTAGCTTGAGTTTCTTACAGCCTATGACATTGATATTTAGTACGCTCTTGGGAAGAGGAATAGAGTAGCAGATGCATTAAGTAGGGAGCATCAGGCAGTTGTTTCAATGATGATGGCTTGGTGTAAGGATCTTGAGTTGCATTTCATGTGTGATATCTATGTGATAGAGATTTTGTTATTGATTTGGGGGCGATGTTGGTTTGTCTTGTTGCCCGACCTTCCTTGACTGATTAGATCGCTAATGCTTAGAGGAGACATCTGACTACTCTCATTCTTTCAAAGGTTAGAGTCTGGTGATGATGGTGATGATCATGTTGGTTATTCTACTGGTGCTCACAGTTGCTTATGGAGAAGGGATGGAAACGTTGTTTCTGATTTGGATGGTCTCCTTAAGAAGGTAATGGATCATTGCCATCGTTCGCGCTATAATATTTCCCTAGAGGAAGTAAAATGCATATGTATATGAAGCGTCTCTATTATTGGGAAGGGATGAAGCGCAACATTGGCAAGTATGTGAAGAGCTGTTTGATTTGTTAGCTTGTTAAAGCAGAACAATATAGGCCTAGCGGTCTTCCTTAGCCATTGGAGATTCTGCTATCGAAGTGGGAAAATGTATAAGTGGATTTAAATTCCTAGACAATTCACTTATATAAATCCCTATATGAGATATAGTAGGAATTTCTTTAATGTTGTGTTCTTTGTCAATGGACTTTGTTGATGGGCTACCTTGATCCAAGAAAGGCCGTGATAGCATTTGGGTTGTACATGATTGCTTGACTAAACTAGCGCACTTCATTCTAGTGAAGTCAAATTGGACTACTTCATATTTGGCTAAGCTTTATGTGAAGGAGGAAGTAAGACTTCATGGTATTCCCAGTGCCATTGTGTGTGATCGTGATCCATTATTCAGTACTGAATATCATCCGTAGATTAGTAGTCAAACAAAGTGAGTTAATAAGGTTTTGGAGGATTCCTTCTTGTGATATTGATTTTGGAGTTAGCTGGGAGGATCATATCTATCTACTTGAGTTTGCTTATAATAACAGCTACAAGTCCAACATCGATTTGCACCATATGGGGCTCTATACGGCTGACTGTGTCATTCACCTTCTTGCACCGTACACGTACAGTTTGATTGTTTATTTGTTGAAATAGTATATGGCGCAGATAAGATAAAATTTATTAGTAAAGTTATAGGTTTTTGCTAAGGAGAAATTGCAAGGATGTAATTTTCTTAAGGGGAGCGACTAACGACCCGTAGTTGAGAAGTGATTAATTGGGATTTTATAATGGATGTTTAATTAATTAATTAAAAATGATTTTTATATTAAAATATGGACAATGGTTGTTGAGTAGAAGATTAAATGGGAAAAATATCTATAAAATGGGAAAATAATTTATATGAGTAAATTTTGTTTTTTATAAACAAGTTTAGTTATTTTAAAAGTCAAAATGATTTTTAAAATATATTAAAAGTGATTAAATAATTTCCATAGAGTCAAATATTAAAAATAAATAAGATTAGAAAATTTATTTCAAAGGAAAATGAATTTTTATTTCACTTATAAAAGGAGTTTATAAAATTATTTTTATAAATGGGCATTTAAGAGTAAATAAAGGAAATAATTATTTAAATTGTGTAAATTATGGAAAATAATTAACATTAAAATATGGAATGATTGTTAATCACTTGTAGGAAAAAACTATGTTTTTAATTAATTAATTGGGATATTTTTTGATTAAGTAAAAGATATATTTACAAAAGACAAGAAAGTAATATGATAAATAATAAATTGTTTAAGGCCCAATTAGCCCAAAACCTACACCATAAATATTTTTCTTTGCCCCAAATCTCTTGAATTGTCTAGAAATCTCCATCCCACTTACAAATATTTCTTCTTGTACCCACTTTGCACTATCTTGTAGCATTCCATCTTAAGGAAATAAAAATAAAAACGCTAGCCCACCTTTGGAAAATTCAAATAAAAATAGAAATAAAATCCTAAAAATCCAAAAATCAAAATATATCATTCTCAACACTCAACTACACCACTAGAGAAGAAGAAGAAGTTTCTCTCAAGTTTTGGGTGCTTTGGAATTCATGGTAAGTGGAGAAAGTGAAGAAGGGGAAGGAGCTGAAGCTTTCTAGGGCAAGGAACTACTACTACTTTAGGTTTGTTATTTTACACTCACAATCTACGTATGCAATGTAATGTTAGGTATTGGTGATGTGTTGTTCTCGTAAAATAGTATGGTTATCATCTTCTTCTGCCTTTATTCTCATTACAAAACCCATACACTGCTAAATCTCCCCTTCACTGTACATTGATTTTGTGTGGTTGTGTGATGCAATTATATGATGTTTGATTGTGTTTGGAGTGCTCGAAGTTGCATTTGGATGGACGAGGAGAAATGTATGGGATCGAGGGTGATGGAGGAAGAAGCATGGAGCACTACGGCTCCAGGCCATGTCCCAATGGTCGATCGCTCGTGTCATTTTGGATCGATTGCTTGGAACCGTAAGTACTCCAGGCTATTTTTGTATGCTTGTTTTTCGAAAATTATTAACTAAAAATAAAATAAAATTTTATTTAAAAAGTAAGATGAGACATTTTCTTAATATGATTATTTTGTGGAAAGAGTTCATCATCAACAAAAATAAAACAGGATAAGTTTTATTCCTTTAAATTAAATAAAAATTGATTTTGGGTTTAAAAATTTAATCAAATAAATTCTAGACAATTATTAAATGGGTTTTTAATAATTATTACATGATTTAAAGGTATTTTCCATGTTTGTTGAACTAGAAAGAGATTTGAAAAAAAATTATTTCATTAGGTAAAACCCTTATTTTGGAATTAAATAAATACCTAAAAATATTATATTTCTGCTAGAAATTCAAAGAAGCTTTAGAGATGAATAAAAAAGTTTTTCTAATAAATAAAAATCTATTTTGCAAGAATAATAGTTATTGTGTGATTACATTTTCTATGGTAATCAAAATAAACTGAGTTATAATACCGATTTGTAGGGAACTTTGGCAATGTTCCTCTGGTTATTTATTGGACTTATCATATAGAAATAATAGAATAATGAGAGTGTAATTTATGAGCATATAGTAAATGATTGGACAACACTAAGTGGTATTAGACACTCAACTGATATTTGATTAGTTACGAGTTTAAGTAAATGTCACTTATTTAGGGGTTACGGGTGTAAGAAATCATCTAGAGGTGACTAATTGGGTTGATAGTTTGAGAGATGCTGTCTCTCTAAGGATTAGGGGTTTATTGTGAGTTGAAATTATCTAAATAATGCCACTCCCATTAGGACAAATTGAGTCGAGATGTCTAAGTCTATGTTATAAGGTTCACGTCACTATGGAGAGCGCGTGATTAGAACTTACCAAATTGGCTAGTATCCACTCTAGTGGCCCCGATTGCGGGGTCATTTCCTGGATCCATGTCATCAATCATGTGAGTATTGGGCTACACGTTAGTACTCTCATTAGAGCCATTGCCCATACGTCACATAGTACCAACAGTCCATTAGAAAGGGCAAGTAGGAGTCGTGACGAATATATGACATGATAAGTTAACAAAGTATAGATATAGCATGTGCATAAAATATATATTTGCTCACATATGGATATTGAATTTATATCCATTCCTATGCAGTTAAACTTCAATAAAGCCCCGCCAAATCCCCGCCATAGTGCATAGTGCTCTACAGCCGCTATACTATTTCAGTTTAGCGCTACTAAATAGTAAATCCACTTTAAGCCCCATTGTTTTCCATTACACCCGCTAAATCAAAGCTTTTTAGCAACCGCTTTAGCAACATTAATACACAAAGGTTGATTTTAATATTGTTTTCCTTTAAATTAAATCAACAAAGTTAAGTTAAAGACCAAAATTTAAGGCATAAATGCTCAATATAAGTTGGAAATCTATAATAGTCATCAAATCTAGTCTACATAAATGATGGTATTCTTCAGTTTTGTTATATAATTAAAAAATATTTCTTTTTCCAACACAAATGGTGAGAGAATAAGAATAAATTAACTTTAAATATTTGGTTTTATATAACGAAGCTTTTCCACCTCCGCTTCTGCTATCTCCCCACTTTATCCCTACTATAACATTTTGCACCTTCACCGCTATAAAACCGCTGAGTGCTTTAACTACACGGATCCATTCACATATAACTGTGATGTTTTAGATAAACCTTGTTTACAGACAAGTCCAAAATTATGTAGAAGTTTTTGACTAAATCTAGTTTACATATAAGTCCAAATTTCCCAATATTTATATACCAACAAAATAATCATGATATATAAACACACATTCACATATCTATACAACAAACACATATAAGTTCTTCATTACATGCAATTTCCAATTATGTGATACGATATTCAAAATCAAATCATATAATTACCCACATTTTTGGACGGTTTAAATCGATAATGACCCACACATGTCAGACTCAAACAATCCAAAAGGGAGGATTGTCAATGGGGTAAATAAGAAATTTAAGAAAAGAAGGGAAAATAAAACAAATAATCTCGCAGCGGAATGATAAAAATATAATAATCAAATAAACAGTTCATGAAGCTGTTTTACAAATAACATTTGATTACACTTTTACAATACAATCAAAGTTATACATACAACAACTATAATAGGATAATGCAGCGCAACAACATGATGTAGTGGAATAAATATAATAAATAGTATACCAATATCCGTCTTCATCCTCCAAAAATAAAATGGTCTTCAATATGCTGAAAAGCTCAGACTGACCCGAGCATAAGGAAAAGTCAAAAAAACCGATTCGAAACTAAAATATTCTCATGTAAGTCAATTCAATATCGCGTGGAAAACGAGTGTAATGGCGTCAGAGATGTTACGGGGTTTTCATATCCTATCCGGTGTATAATGTGAGTGCAATAACTTAATAAATGTTACGGGATTTTTCCATCTTAAGGATCCGTCAAACTATCTATATGTAGTAGTATACGCTGTATATGTAGTGTCTATCAGTAAAGTATAATATTAAAAATAGCATTAAGGCGTTACCCATATCCCCCTTAACACATTTTATATAAGTATCGTAGTCTAAACCGTACTGTAACTCTGCCGTAAACTGGTGGGCTATCAGGGAGCACTCCATAGGTATGACACAAACCAAAATCGTAGTGGACTCGATAAGGCATATGACAAGGCACACGAGGCAATGCCCCAGGTAGGATTCTACCATTTTGCACTCCCAGACTGGTGGTAACGCATAGCAGCTACTACCGCCCCCCTCAAGACACACTCCCACAATCAAATCGAGAGTGGCCACCAATCAATCACAAGGTAACAGATATGGTATCGAAGAAGCATGTCCGAGAGGAGGAGCGACCTCACTTGGCTTGGTATAGCTCCTGTTTTAGTCATATCAAGCAGACCCGAAGGTCAGGGCTACGTTCTTACCTCATACTAGTAGCGTTCACCAAACCATCGTACTTCGTTCTGGATTCTCCACCACATGCACATTTGTTAAAGTGGTTTCGGAATTGGAGAGAGTATGACAATATCCGACCCCGGTCTCTTGAACAGCCAAACGCTAATTTCATCCGCGGTCATTTTATAAAACATTTTAAAAATAAATCCAGAAAACAGTTTATACCTTCATATCAAGATATCCATATACTTATTCCAAAAGTATAAATATATTCATAAATGCCGAGGAAGATTTCTTTCAACCAATTTCAAAAATAATTTATAAATCTCTCTTAAACCATTTATAAACTACATATATATACTTTAGAACCATTTAAAAAGCTATTTATAAATTCCAAAACAGTTTACAACTCTTCCCCTTTTCATAAACCTCTACACAAATTCCTTTAAAACGCTTCCAAATCCCTTTATACAAGTTCTTTTATAAAACCCTTTATAAAATCCTTTTAAACCCTTATAAACTCATTTATAAAACCATTACAAAAATCTTTATAACATCCTTTTATAAAATCCATTATAAAATCTCTTACAAACTTTTATAAATTCCTTACAAAAGCTTTTACAAAATTCTAAAATCTTTTACAAAAATCTTTTATCTATTAAAGTTATTATAAAAGTCTATATTTATTATCTTAAATTAAAATTTTAAATAAATCTTTTAAAATTATATTGAATATTTTATTAAATCAAAATTTTCAAGTGTTTTTATTATATTACATTATTTAAATTATATATTTATAAACTAAATAAAATTATAAGTTAAAATATTAAAATTTAGATTTTTAAAATTTATATTAACTAAAATATAAATTTTAAATAAAATCTTTAAATTAAATTTTAAAATCAAATTTATTAAATCAAAACATACTTTACGATTTAGAAAATAGTCTAAAACCGACCAACGGTGTCCGTATATAGTTTTCTATCCTATGGCCAAGTGATTAGTTAATTTTAATTTTAATTTTAATTTTAGGGATGGATATATATCATTTCAATCCAAATCAGGTGTCATAGGTATATATAATTTCAACCTATTTCTTAATTTATTTAATTTCAGATTTATTTAATGCCCGTAACATCCAGGGTGAATAACATGAATAAATCAACATAAACATCTAGAGTGAATAACAAGAATAAATCAGCATAAACAAACGTCCAAACATCTAACATATCAATCATTAGGCAACCATCACAATCAACATCCAAAACAGTCACATATCATAACAGGTTACTAGTAATAAATTCTCGGGTGTTTATTTAGCAAACTAAATTCCAATTTCAATTTAAATGTCAATTTCAATTTAACTGTCAAATTAAATTACAATATCGATGCAATTCAAAATAAATGTCAATTTTAAACCACAAACAACAATCAATAAATTTAAATCAGTTCATGATTTCAATTTAATGAATATCAAAATATTTTAGTGTTTCGTGAAACACTCACCTTTGATTTTTACTCGAATTAAAATCCAAAGAACGCCCAAATTTGAACAGTCTCACAATGTAGCCAAACTACTTCCTTGCCGTTCGAAATTTCGATACGAACCCAACGGAAAAAACCGTGCGTTAATCGGAGCTTGTATCAAAAAGTTATGAACGTTAGAAGTTTTGAAATTTAAATTTTAAATTAAATTAAAATGAATGGAAAAATCGTAATTTCTCACCATCGCTAAACCCTAGCCGAGACAATCGAACCCAACTTCACCCAACCGCCACCGTTCATGAGCCAAACGTCGACACTACGAACCACTGTGCGAAGATCTGGCAACGCCATGAGCACCACTGCCGCCACAAGCTACTCCTCCAAACCCCAACGCCTCCGCCTCCGGTCACCACAGCACGCTCTGCCGCCGCCGCCACATCAAAGCCAATCCTGGCTATTCTCGATGTCATCTACCCACTTGAGCCGTATAGATCGACTCGACACATCCTCCTCTACCCAGTGGCGCTTCCCGATCGTCGATTGGTCGAAGATCCGCCGTGATTTGCAAACCCTAGGATGGACGCCCGAAACTTCTTCACCAAATTCTACCCAAACCGAGAACCAATTGCAAAAATGAATTGCAGAGAGAGATTATATTCATCGAGAGCTATGCGATGATATATAATTCGATAGGGTTTGAGGAGTTTGAACTTTCGATCTGATTTGGGATTGAAGTTAGGGTTTTGAAATTTCTGGAATTGAGAACGAGGAACATATGAAAAATAGAATTGTACGTATAGGAAAAGAATAAAAGACTACTAGGGTTATAGGAAAAATCTATTTATATAGACAGATGGATAAGAATGGGTGGAACATATCGAATTGGGTCGAAACAACAACAATGACCCGGAAAGCCCGTTTCGTTCCCGAAACGAAGATAGGTTATCCAATATATTGAAATATATGTTCTCGATATTTTTAAACTCAATGGAACTAGTTTCAAGCCCTAATTCCATTGTATATAGAAGTTAGCTTTCAAAATCAAATTATATTCATTTAAATTCTTTTAATTGATTTTTACGCGTTTCGAGCTCACACGATCAAACGGTAAGTCCGATCGATACAAAACTTGAAACCTATAATAATACACTATTACGGATCCGATAAAACTAGTTTTGTCGAAAGCCGAGACAGTGCCCAAACACTACAAGACACACTGTGCATTCCAACGGCGGCCAGACGTTGGCGGCCGTTGGAAAGCCGTTGATGGACGTTGGAAACGCCATTGATATACATTTCAACGGCATCCAACGTCTACCAACGGACCCAACGCCCATATACCAACGTCTTCCAACGTTCAGGTTGTCCACGTGGAAGAAGATGTTGACCAAATAGACGTTGGAAAGACGTTGGAAGATCCGATGGAGGACGTTGTAAGACGTTGGAATAAATGTGCCAGTAAACCATTGGTGGACGTTGGAAGACGTTGGAAATCTGGGTGTTTTTTTTATAGAACCAACAATGCATGCTTCCAGCCACCTCCAACATCGTATAACTCATAAAAGCTCAATTTTGAGCACATATACAACAGCATATCTCACATATAATCAATCATAATAGTAAATCCAAGTAATAAGCATATATAATAGGGTACTTTTGGCACAGGTCCTTATTAAGTTTCAAAATTCACGAAAAGTCCTTCACTAAATTTCAGTGTAAATTAGGTCCCTGTTTTTTATTCACGATTATTGCAGAGCATGATGCAACATTTCATAAAAGTTGCTGACATTTCCGCAACATTTCTGTACACTGTGAACATAGTGTATGAAAGTTGCTGAAATATCAACACTTATTTATAAAAGTTGCTGATATTTCAGCAACATTTATGTACACTGTGAACACAGTTTATGAAAGTTGCTGAAATATCAGCACTTATTTATAAAAGTTGCTGACATTTCAGCAATAATTTTTCTTTGTTTTTACAATAAAACTTTGACACATAGTTGCTGAAATATCAGCACTTATTTATAAAAGTTGCTGACATTTCAGCAATAATTTTTCTTCGTTTCCAGAAAACAGGGACCCGCTTTACAATGAAACTTTGACAGGGACCCGCTTTACAATATGAAAGTATGATAGGGATGCCTCCCTAATTTCCACTTTATAATAATCAATATACACAATACAAATCAATATAAACAACATAAACCATCCAACATCAACATCCAACAAAATGTCCAATCCAACAATATCCAAACTACTACGTCAACATCTCAAAAATCACATCCAAACCAACATCCAAAACATCAGAATGTATCAAATCCTCACACTCTCCAAATATACATGTCCATAGCAAAACAAATCAAATCATACCTGAAATCGCTCTCCTCTAGAACCACCAGAAGACGGAAACTGGCCGTATTGCTCCATAAACTCCGTAAGACGCCTATTCAGCTCCTCCGTCTTGGCTTCGGTGCAGATATTGCATTCCTCGAGCGCGGCGAATTGGGCTCTGAGCTGTGCAATCTCCTCCTTTTCTTGAGCCCTCTGATACTCAATCTGAGCCGTCTTAGCCTGTAAATAAAATTTAAATTATCAGTGTTTAATAATTGTAATTCATGTTTACTATAATCCATCACAATGTGCAACAGTTGGTTCAGAATAATTATTTTAAAATTTAATTTAAAGTTATTACCGATTGATTCCCAAAACCATAGCATCTGCCATGTGCCGCTAGATCCATGACAGACTCAAAAATAGCGTCCTCCTCATCGGCGGTCAACTCGTCGCGCCCAGAGCCCTCGAGAATGGAAGTCCGTGCTTGCTGAAACTTTTGCTGTTATGCAAAATAAGTTGAATTTAGATAACATTATTTTAATTAACTTATATAAGTGTTAAGTCATTATGTTACTTACATATGCGGACTGCGCTTTGGCATCGTGATCCCAGGAGTATGAAACGGTGCCTGCTTCGTCGACCTGGCTCAACGCATGAGTATGCGTGAAAACATCCCAGTAACTCACAGAAGCACCACCACGCTGTCTCTCCTGAAGTATGTCCATATACATATATATTATATATATATTGTTACATTATCTACAACTTAGAACTTAAAATCTTTAAATTATAATCGTAATTAATAAATATACCAAGTCCTCTCGGTGATGCTGAAATGACTTGGAACCACCACGATGTGTGACAGGGTTCTTGCTCCTATTGGCTGAGTTCCTCTGCGACTGCCTCTGTAAATTTAATTTAAAAACAATTTTTTTTTAACATTTCTAGTTAGTATTTGCGTAGAAGAATTTAAATTAAACATGTGATAAATTTACCTGAAACTCCTCGTTTCCCCACCATGTCACAAAATCATCCCACACAACTGCGCTCATCCACTGAGGCTTCTTTCCTGCTGTTTTTAAGCTGTTTATTGTTTCCCGGTAGTTCTTTGCAACTTTGCTGCACCAGTGGCTATATACGACTGAAATATCAACGTCCTGAAGGTCCACTTCCGCCTGCACGTTTGACAAAATAAGAGTTATACAGCTTTTGTAAATAATGTAAACATGAATTGATATAACATGTTCCTAATATATAAAGTGACATACCAAAAAATCCTGCCAAATAGTCTCTTTAACATTATCTGGAATCAATGTCCACTTAGGCCAACATTCGGTCATACGACCCATGTACGCCCGTCGAGATATAGATAGAACTACTTGAGTCGGCTCCAAAGAGAAACCACTGTGTTTAAACAGAGAAAAAACATTTAATATTTCATGACTACTATATATTTTCAGAGTAGATCGTACGAAAATGAAATTTAATTTTGAAATTTAATACTTACCTTTAATCTGCTTTTGGCTTTAGCCACACCATAAGACGCCGTAGCTCCTGTGATGGACCACCGCCATCACCACCATCCGAACGAGCATGCCCTCTCTGTGAGGAAGAGGGAGACCCAGAATGTCCACCGGTACGTCTACGTGACGACATACCTATATATATATAAGTAAATTACCTAACAACCGGTGCAACTTCGGCACAGTTGAGAAGAACATATGTGTGTGCAACATGATAATCTCTATCATCCAACCATACTTCCACACAAGCACCAGCAGGCCGACCTTTTTTTAAAAAAATTGATAAGGTCGTTTGACAATCATCTTGATCAATGCCTTCATCATTACGCGTAGCACTTTCAAATGATATGTTCACATGGTCACTAAAATAATGAGAGAGAAAAAATGAAGCTTCTTCTTCGATGTATGATTTGCAAATCGAACCTTCAACTCGAGCTTTCTGTCTCAATTTTTTTTAGATGATTTAAATACCTTTCAAATGGATACATCCATCCATATTGCACAGGACCTCGAAGACGTGCTTCTAATGGAAGATGAATAGGTAAATGTTCCATAATATTGAAAAAACCTGGAGGAAATACTTTTTCCATTTTGCAGAGCAATATCGGGATTTCTTCCTCAAGTTTACGTAGGCGATCAACTTTAAATGTAGTAGAACAAATCTCTTTATAAAAAAGACTAAGTTTTGTTACAACAGTCCAAACTTTTACGGGAAACAGTTCTTTAAAAGCGACGGGTAATAAATTTTCCATCATAACATGACAATTATGACTTTTCATCCCGCTAAGTTTATTGTTCTTATAGTCGACACATCTACGAATATTAGAAGATATACCATCCGGGAATCTTAGTCCTTCCACCCATTTTAAAAGTACTTTAACTTGATTATTGTCTAGCTCATAGCAAGCTTTTGGCTTTTTTGTGTCATTTGGCTTTATATGAAGCTCAGGACGATTACATATTACTTCGATATCACGTCTTGATTTCAAATCATCTTTCATCTTCCCCTTGACATTCAAAATTGTATTAAAAACATTATCAAACACATTTTTCTCATTATGCATCACGTCAATATTATGACGAATCAGGAGATTTTTCCAATAAGGCAACTCCCAAAATATGCTTTATTTGCACTAGTTATGAATCGATGATTTACCTTGAATTTCAATTTGTTCTCCGGTTTCATGTATCTTTGGATAATCCTTTACAAGTTCATAAATATCTTCGCTTGACTAAACCGTAGGTGGTCTCAAAGTTTCATGTCTATTAGCTGTAAAGTTTTTCTTATCTCTTCTAAAAGGATGATTAATATGAAGAAAACATCGATGACACTCAAACCATGAGATTTTCTTTCCATGAGGTAAAGAAAATGCTCGTGTATCTTCCATGCAGTATGGACAAGCTAGACGACCAGCCGTACTCCAACCTGAAAGCATTGCATAAGCAGGAAAATCGCTGATTGTCCACATCAAAGAAGCATACATGCGAAAGTTTTTTTTGGAAATAACGTATGTTTCTACTCCTTCATACCACAGTGTTTTTAATTCTTCAATCAAAGGTTGTAAATAAATATCGATTCCTTGTGTCGGATCATTAGGACCAGGGACGACAACTGTGAGAAACATATATGGAGTTTTCATACACATCCATGGAGATAAATTATAAGGTGTGACAATTATAGGCCATGACGAATATTTAGAACCAAACTGAGAAAATGGTGAAAATCCATCCGTACATAAACCAAGTCGAACATTACGACTCTCGGATGCAAAATCAGGATATTTGTGGTCAAAATGCTTCCATGCTTCCCCATCAGCTAGGTGTGTTAACGTACCTTCTTCCCGTGTTCTAACACTATGCCATCTCATATGTTGCGCGGTTACAGAAGATGCATATAACCTTTGATGTCTAGGAGTAATTGGTAAATAATGCATACGTTTATACGGGACTTCCTTTCCTTTTTTCTTTCTTGATTTGTACCTTTGCTGATTACATATTTTACAATTTCTAAGGTTGATATCTTCTTTCCAAAATAGCATGCAACCGTTTAGACATGTATCTATTTTATGATACGGTAAACCAAAAGCTGACATTATTTTTTTTACTTCATAATGATATTTGCACATTAAATTATTGGGAGGCATATGCCGTTTCGCAGCTTGTACAACAGCTATAAATCCAGCTTCTGTGAAGTTGTATTTAGATTTCATCGCAATGTATTCAGCAGTTATTGATAATTGGGTTCTGCTTGTGCAGCCTTCCCAAAGGGGTTTCTTTGCGGCATCTAATAAATCATATTTTTTTTGCCCCAATATTTGGTTCTTCTTCAGCATTACCATCATCATCAATTAATTGAGGAACATGAAACATTGACCGTGTAGCATCTTCAACCATATGTTCTACGAGATTCGTCGTATCAATTTCAGTACACACTACCTCCTCGGCTTGTACACGATTAGATGCTAACGGTTCTCCATGACGATCCCAAACCAAATAGTTCGGCACGAAACCGTATTGACGCAAATGAACTCTAACCATTTGAGGAACATGAAACATTGACGGATTTCTTCGTCGTTTCTGATATTACTTAAAGCGAAATCAATAAATACGCGAACACCATTATTAAACTGTTCACTTATTGAGCCTCCATTTTCGACCATTCTTTTTTTGTACATCCAGCTTCGATCAGTAAAATAATTGTCCATTTACCTACGTATATAATTAAAAAAGTACGATATAAATTTAAAAATTTGACATTTTATTAAAACAATATTATTGGTGAATTTTATATTAATAGATCATTGACACTTTGTCGATGGGTCATCCTACCTCCCATTACAAATACAATAACGTAATTAAATCGCGTAAATCATTTCAATTTAAACGATTCAACAAAATTTCGGCAGCACTTCGCTTTAGTTCCCTGAATAGTACACATTTGCGTATACACAAGGAACATAAAGGAAGCACTGTCGAAATTCTATGAACCATTTAAAATGAAATGTTTTACGAGATTTAATTACGTTATTGTGTTCGTAACTTGTCCAATACAGGGACAAATCCAACAAATATTGTATACGATGAATATAGATGTTCGTTCTGTTAAAAAACGAATATCCACATAACGATCATATACAATACTTATCAGACGGGGCCGAAAGACACTCTAAGGGTTTCATGAATATAAAATATCATTTTTGAAATTTTCTAAAATACATAAACTAATTGTATGCTCACTAACAACTAACGTTTCCAAACAAACCTAAAACTAATTGTATGCACATTATTCTGTTGTTAACACAAACTTAAATATATATAATCTTGCAATACATAAGTTAATAACATAAATTATGCCTCAATAAACTAGATTATACATACAATAAGGCAATACAAACATTTAATACACTAATTTAACAAATTTAATTAAATATAGGGATTAGGGTTTATACCTTTTCTTGAGAGATTAGGGAGTTAGAGAGGACGAGAGGGAGGCTTGGAGTCGGAGGAGGAGCCGTTGATCGTTGGAGCAGCGGGGGGGGGGGGGGGGGTGTCTCGGAATCAGAGCAAATTTGGGAATTGGGGGGGGGGAATGTTTCAGCCGAATGGGGAAGAAGAAGCTGGGCTTCTGTTTTGCTCGCGGATTTCCAACGTCATTCAACGGCCGCCACCGTCTACCAACGTCCTACAGTTTTTAACTAATAAAATATACGAGAAAACACTGGACGTTGGAAGACGTTGGTCAATGACGTTGGAGGCCGTTGGAAGGCTCCGTTGGAATACACTGTGTGTCTTGTAGTGAAAGAGGCTAATTTTACACATTAATTAGATAAATTATTATTTAAAAATCAATTTAATAACTTTTAAATTCTAAATTAAAAGTTAACAATTTTCATCATTCCTGATTAAATAGGAATTTAATAATCTCTTAAACTACAATTTCCATGTTAATTCTAATATTTAACTATTACACTAATTTTAATGTTAAATTACAATAGGAATATAACCTATTTTATTATAATTTAAATTCCAATAAATTCTATAATTTTGATTTTCTCTCTTATTATTAAATCATAAAATACCTTATGAATATAATTAACATTAGTTTACATTTTATTACATTCATATTCTACAGATATCATCTTAACTCATATTGACTACAAGATTTCACAATATTAATTTTATTGATTTCCAAATTAATTTCAAACTGATTTGATTAAATGAGATGATAATAAATCAATTGTTACAACTTAGTAATTCATCTCAACTAAATTATTGTTTACAACCAAGAGTTATAAATTTACGAACAAATAATTGATTTCACATTCTATGCTAAAACCAATTAAATAAAATAACATACGATTTCACCACTAGTACAACATTTAATTTATTCCTCGTTAACTTTCATTATTATCATTAATTGGAGTTTCATTAAACAGTTGTCAATTTCATTCAATCAACATTATTAAATTATGTTTTAATAATTTTCTCATTTCTAAATCATAAATTTTAATTTCTCACAATATTAAATTCCAAAAATCTTATTAAATTTAATATTTTTAATTATAAAAAATACGGGTTGTTACTATCTCCACCGCTCAAAACTTTTCGTCCCCGAAAGGAATAAGAAAGAATCAAAAAGGTTGATATATTTTATTACGAGTAGTCAATTTATAAACACTTTAAATTTACACCATTAAGTTTTTATATAACTTTAAAAATATCCACATTCCCCATAAAATTTTCTAAGTCCTAAATTTACGAAAAATTTCGATAGTGTCTCATTTGCGTGGAGAGGTCCGAAAAAATAATAATATCAATAATTACGATATATATATATATATATATATTATATTTCAACAATAAAACATCCCAAACCGTGGGAAAAACAATAAAATATCGTTTCAAAAATCGTAATCTGAAAACGTACCTATTAGTCAGGCAAACAACTTTACTTATGAAACCAAAAGCAGTAGTTATTGCTTCCATAAACCTATATTTCACTTATATAATCCAAAGAGTAAAAATTATATGAAAGAGTAATATACCAGTTGTTTCAATAAATAGCACAAACAACACAACAATATGAAATAATCATATGTAAACAAAAGACATGCAATTAAAGAAATCAATCATACATCCACAGTAAACAAAACTAATGGTTTGTCCAGGTTCAAACACTTTTCATCGTACACGGGTGATAAATAAACTACCAAGCGTACCTTACGCTCAACAGCCCTCGGACAATTTCTTAATAAGTTATTCATACAACCTTAAACAATTTGAAGTATTATTTCCCAAACATTCCTTAAGCCAAACAACAAAGAATTTTAAATTTTATTAAGTTTATTCGATTGGTTTCATTTCACATCATTATTTACTTCTCATTTTTTTAGTTCTCATTCTTTCATATAAGATTATCTTTTATTAATTTACATTCATTCACTTATATAAGTTATTCCCATTCAATATTTGAAATCATCAATGAATTCATTATTAAAGTATTACATACATTTCATTGCAGTTTAATTCACATTTACAATTTGCTTATAACCTTGATTTCCATTACTTATTAATATTCATTAATGAATCATTTCAAAATTTTCTTAAATTTATAATCATTTACTTAAATAGTATTCACTTTTTACTATTCAATTTAATTATTAAGCATTTCAAACATTAACTTGTGTTTAAAACATTTCTTGTACATCATAATTCTTATTTGTAGACATAACTCCATTACTTAAGTTTTACTTGTATAAAATTATATTACATATTCATATTAACAGTACAACTTTTTAAATGCTTCCGGTAATTTTTATATATGTTTTAAGAATGTAATCGAGCGTTATACAAATTAATTCTATTCATTTTTAGTTAACATAATAGTTTATATCTTTTTTTTTAATTTTCATTATCTTTCAATTTACAAGTGACAAATCTCCAATTTCTTTACAATTTCATTAACCACTTAGCTTCAGACTTCTTATTTCACATTTTAGAAGTTTCCAACTATTAAATAGCCAATTTCATTTAATTACAATAATTGAAATCACTAACTTATAGAAACTTGAGAACTAAATACCGGGTTCCATTTCAAATCATCTTGAAATATGATATACTTATATTCTTTGTATACCAAATCATACTTCGAAAATTTAGAATTAAGATTTGTCTATCAAAACAAATGCGTAGCAAAGCTACTAAAGTTGTCTTCCCACTTTGAAACTCGAAAATGAACGTCGATGATGCCGCGATCATCACCGAAATTATTTTCTAGCGACAGAAGAGTGTAGTACAAAACTTATTTCCTTTTAAAATCCTTTTTAAACATTTCTTTCAAATCCCATTGAAATTATTTCTATTTGAAAATACTTCCAAATAATACTAATATTTTTTTTCCTCAAATCTTTGTCTCAATTTCCAATTAAATTCATTTTATTTGTAAATCATAATTAATACCATATTAATAAAATTACATTTTCTTATAACATACAGTAGTTAATGGTTTTAAGAACCATGACTAACCAAATAATAAATGACAATAATTGAATATTATCATTTCCTAAAAAAACAACACAACAAAAATAACAAAATCAATTTATGAAAAATTATATATATATATATTATATATACAAAATATACTACTAGGTAAAATTATTTCATTTACCTATTTTTCAAAAATAATATTATGTCAGTCTGCCCTACTAAGTGTTTAGAAATCCCTATCAATGCCATAGCGTCCTATGTACCGAACAGAATTTATAAATACTAAACATAACAAATTAACACAATATAAAAACATTTTTATAGCACTAACAAATTCTCTTTCTCATATATATACACTCAAACTTATTCTAGGGTATTATTAACCCTATCTCTAATGAGTTAAACCCCAAACAGGCTAAGGAATCAATAAACCAAAGCTCGGATACCAACTATGATGACCCACCTTTTTGGATGGTTTAAATCGAAAATAACCCACACATGTCAGACTCAAACAATCCAAAAGGGAGGATTGTCAATGGGGTAAATAAGAAATAAGAAAAGAAGGGAAAACAAACCACATAATCTCACAGTGGAATGATAAAATATAATAATCAAATAAACAGTTCACTAAGTTGTTTTACAAATAACATTTGATTACACTTTTACAATACAATCAGAGTTATACATATAGCAAGTATAATAGGATAATGAAGCGGAACAACATGATGAAGTGGAATAAATATAATAAATAGTATACCAATCTCCGTCTTCATCCTCCAAAAATAAAATGGTCTGCAATACGCTGAAAAGCTCAGACTGACCCGAGCGTAATGAAAAGACAAAATACTTGTAAAGACCTGCTTTTTTGGACATTTTAAGCAGACACACATGCCAGACTCAAACCATTCAAAAGGGTAGATTGTTATGGGGTAAATAAGAAAAAGAGAAGAAATAAAACAACTACAGAATCTCGCAACGGAATGACAAAATATAATAATCAAATAACAGTTCATGAAGCAGTTTTATAAATGCATTTGATTATTCATTTACAATATGAAAATCAGAGTTACATAAACAAGAATAAATAAATAAATAATGCAGCGGAATAAATATTATAAATAATAATAGTACAAATCTTCGTCTTCGTCCTCCAGAAATAAGATCTTCAACCCTGAAATGCTCAAGCTGATCGAGCGAATTGAAAAAACAAAACACTCAAGTCAAAACTAAAAGATCTTATGTAAGTTAAATCAACAGTAAATAAATATGAGTGTAACGGCGTCGGAGATGTTTATCGGGTTTGACATCTCCTATCTAGTGTCTAACGTGAGTGCAATAACTTAAGGAATGTTCGGGATTACCATCTCCTAAGGACCCGTTAAACTATCTACTATGTAGTACAATGCGCTATTATAATATTACAGTAAAGTAAAAGTATTAAAATAGCGTTAAGGCGTTACCTATATCCCCCTTAACACATTTTATATATTCCCGTAGTCTATATAATGCCGTAAGCTCCACCAAACCGGTGGTTTACCAAAAGGACACCCCATAGGCATGGTACAAAACAAACTCGTAGATGGCGCTCTAGGGCATGTGAACACGGCACTTGAGGCAATGCAGGGTAGATATACCAATTGCGGATCCGGACTAGTGGTAACGCATATCAGCTACTACCGCCTACCTCGGAACACACTTCCATATTCAAAATCGAGGGGTGGCCACCAAATCATCACAAAGTCATAATATGGTATCGAAGAAATGTGTCCGATCGGAGGAATGACCTCACTTGGCCCGGCGTAGCTCCTGTTTTAGTCACATCTAAGCTGACTCACGGGAGTCAGGGTCATGCCAATACCTCATACAAAAATCGTTCGTCAAACCATCCTACTTCATTTTTGGAATCTTCCTCACGTACACAGTTGTTGAAGTGGTTTTCGGTATTGGCAGAGAGTATGACAATATCAGATCCCGGTCTCTTTAACAACCAAACGCTTATTTCACACCGGATGGTTCTTTTACATTTCAAAAAGGTCAATTCACAATTTATATCAAAATATAATATTCTATTTCAAATCATATCTTTTTCAAAATTATATTCACTTTCAAATTATATTCACTTTCAAAATCATATTCACTTTCAAATCATATTCACTTTTGAAATCATATTCACTTGGAAATTATTGATAAGTTATGTTAATTAATTCTTCATTTCATATCGTCTTATTCACTCAAATATGTCATTCACAAAAAAGGTATCAATTCCAAATTCCAACTTAGGTTGTATCATCATCAAGGATTTAAATATAAATACTTCAACTTTACACAGTCTGAAATTTTAGAAAATAGTTTAGTAATTATAAATAGTTTATATAGTTTTAAAAATAGTTTAAATAGATTTAATATAGTTTGAATAGTAAAAATAGTTTAAATAGATTTAAATTTGATTTAATTAGTTTTAAAATGATTTAAATAGATTAAATATAGATTAAATAGATTTTTTAAATAGATTCAATAAATTTTAAAATAGATTTAATAGATTTAAATTACATTAAATAGATTTAAAATAGATTAAATAAATTTAATTAGTTTAAAATAGGTATAATAGGTTAAATTGTATTAAATAGGTTGTAATAGATTAATATAAATTAAAATAGTTTTAAATTGATTGGAATAGTAAATTTTATTAAAATAGTTTAAATTAGTTTAAATATATTTCAAAGTTATATCCAAACATTTTCAATAACTCAATTCCGATAAATTCATTTATATTTGACACTTCAACTTTGAAATTCAAATTTAAATTCTTTGAGCAATTCATTAAACCAATTTCAATTTCAACATTTTTTTTTGAAGAAGGGTTCAAACTTTCTATTAATAACCAAGAAAACAAAAGAATATACAAATCCGACATAACCCAAACAACCAACAAAACCAGGCCTAATATCTTATATTAGCTAAAAAAACAAGACCCAAAACCAAAATAAGCAAAACAAAACAAACACCCAAACCCGCTAGAAGCTTCCAGACTACTCGAAAAAGTAGAAACTGCGAGCCTTCACTTGAGAAGCCACTTCATTTACTCCTCTCGAACACAAAGGTGAGGAAACATTAATGGCGGCGAGGAAGTGAAAACAAACTCGAACTCTAATCAGCTTCAAAAACCTTCCGCTAGGCCACGACTAAGCAAGAAGCACGCCAGGGAACTCTATTCCGCTAATCAGATCCTACACGAGAGAGAGCAGCAACAGATAAGTGTTCTAAACCCGTAAAGGTAGAACCTTTTATCTTGGAATGGATTCTAACAACAGATCTGTAGGGTATAGAACGCAAAACAGGAACTGAAGACAAGAAATCATCAATCGACACTGAAGGCTTCGATTTCTAGAAGTCACTGCCTTTAGATCAAAAGGACTAAGCTCAAGGAGTCTCCGACTGTCAAAAGATGGAATCTTTGGACGCTATATGGTGCCTTCGAACTCGCCTCTGAGAAAGAAACCACAGGAAAACCAGTCCTCTCAGAACAAACAAGCTAAGTCTTTGACTCTCCTATGTTAAAGATAATTATGACTTCTGAAAATAACTCGAGATATGTTAAAATAGGTGGAGAACCAAATAGAGAGATGGCGGATCAGCTATAATTCCTGCATTCTTAGGCTTACAGACTAGGTCAAATAGGCTTGAAAGTAATTAAGTAAGATGTAAATTAAATAGATGTAAGATGAATGTAAAGATAATACAGGATGCAGAAAAACCTGAATCAAGGCACAAGAAGGACGCAGCGAGGAGGAGCAATACATATGATCAACCCGAAGAAACCCTGACTAGCTTATCGAGGTAAATCCCCATTTGTTAGCAATTGTGTTCGACGTATCTTTCAAGTGCTTGAAGTGCTTAGACTTAACCATTCTAATACTCACTGTCTGATAAATCTTAGAGCATAACTGCGAAGTGTCATTAAATCTATTAAGAAATATCCTATCATTTCTTTCTTTCCATATATGCCAAATACAAACTGAGATAGATAATTGGAACAGATCCGAGTTGAGATTTCTTAATTTTGAGATAGAAACAATTTTATGCAAGTCTTCCCTTAGAATAAATGAGAACATTCTTTTCGGCGAGCTAAAAAATTTCTTGCAGCTCCATAACCAGACTTGTCCTGTATAATTACATTGAAAAAAGAGGTGATCTACATTTTCAATGTAGTTATTACAGAAAACACATAAGGGGTCAACGACAATCTGTTTGAAAGTTAATCGCTCTTTCGTAAGCAAATAGTCATTAATGGCTTTAAAGAGGCAAACCGCCATTTTAGGAACGTGAATTTTATTCCAAACTAATGACGACCAGGATTTTAATTCAAAACTTGACCTAATAGAGTTCCACACTAGTTTGAACTGATATTGACCGTGTTTGGAACATTTCCAAGCCCAAAAATCCCGCTCTCTGTCTTTAAAAATCTTAACACCTTCAATCTCCGAATGAATCCGCCGAAGGAAACTGAACTCATCCCACTTCCATTCTCCTTGTTTTACAATTCTATCAAGAGTCAAATGTTCTGTACCGGTTCTAAAAGCCGTATCTAAACCAATTCGCTCCATAATGGAGCTACCATTCAACCATGGGTCATACCAGAGGGACGTAGTTTTACCATCACTTATATTAAGGGAGAGGCACTTCAGAGCTGCTTGTCTGTTCTTCAAAATATATTTCCACACTCCCGAGTCGTCCACTCTCGGATTGATATCCCAAAAACTTTTATTTCCAATATATTTTCGTTTTAAGAAATCTGCCCAAATTCCTTCAGCATTGAGTATTTTCCAAATTAATTTAATGAATAACGCTTGATTCAGCTCTTCTAGATTCCTCAGACCCAATCCTCCTTCTTCTTTTTGTTTGCACAAAATTTCCCAGGGAATCTTACTACTACGGCTTTTCCAAAGAAAATTAAGAATTAAATGTTTTATTTTATGTACCGTAGTTTTTGGGAGACAAAAACATTGCATCCAAAATTGAATGATAGGGTAAATGGTAGATTTGATAAGTTCTAGTCTCCCAGCTAGACTAAGCATTCTAGTTTCCCATCCTGCCAATCTTGTCTTTATTTTCTCTAGCAGTAGATCACAATCCCTATCCTTCAAATTAGAACTAGATAGAGGGATGCCCAAGTACCTTATAGGGAGTACTGATTGTTGAATATTAAGAATAGAACAAATATCAGTACTGTTGGTAACCCCTTTACCAAAGAAAACATTAGACTTCTCACAACTTAATTCCAATCCGGTTACTCTTTTCATACGATGAAATACATCACTAATGGCTGAAGCATTAAGAGTACTTGCTTTAGTGAAAATTATAATATCGTCGGCGTAAATGATGTGAGTTAACTTGTTATTAAAATCTGAGATAGGAGAAATGAGACCTTCTCTGACTTTGCCATCCATCAGTAACGTGAAATATTCCATAACCAGACAAAATAGAATTGGGGAAAGAGGGTCCCCTTGTCTGAGGCCATTTGAGCTCTTGAAATAACCATGTGATTCCCCATTAGCAATAATAGAAAACACTGGAGTGGTAATGATATCTCCAATAATTTTCACCCATTTGTCTGGGAAGCCCAAACTTAATAACATGTGAATAACAAAATCTCGGTTAATCGAATCGTAAGCCTTTTTCAAATCTACCTTGATACACATGTATTTATTATCCTTTCTTCCAAGACCTCTAATAATTTCGTGAGCGAACAAAATTCCATCCCCTATAGATCTCCCTCTTATAAAAGCCGACTGATTAGGGGATACCAACTTATCCAAAAAAGGAGCCAGTCTATTACACAGAATCTTTGTAAAAACTTTATATAATGTGTTGCAACAGGCAATCGGTCTATAATCTTGGATTCTGGAGGCGTGATCTTTTTTAGGAATCAAGTGTAAAAAAGTGTGATTCCACTCTTTTAATATAGAACCCTTAAGGAAGACGTCATTCAAAGCTTTACAAATTAACTCTTTTGAAAGAGACCAGTGAGTTTTGAAAAACTTTGAATTAAAACCGTCTGGACCTGGAGAAGTCGAATCACTGATATTCCACAAAGCTACTTTAATTTCTTCCAAAGAAATACTCTCATTCAAGAAGTTCGCGCCATATTCAGATATTATCGATTTACAAATAACTTCTGGAAACTGGTCAGTTAAGGAGAGATTGAAAACTTGTGTATAAAAATTAATGGCCTCATCAACTGAGATGTTAGACAAGCATTTTCTACTTCTTCTACTAGACATTTTAGCATAAAAGAAAGCAGAAGCCTCGTCACCCTTCAACAACCAATCACATTTAGCCTTTTGTTTGGTGTCTAGGAATTCTTTGTTGAGAGCCATCTCCAATTTGATTCTGGCATTTTGAAATTCCATAGCTAAATTGTGATCTTTAGATGTTTCCAGAATCTTCTGAAGTCTAGAACAGTTTTCTCTTTGATCATTAACCTCTTTCTTAGTGTTGCTTTTGCCAGCACTCCAAAGCTTAAGATCTTTTTTAATTTTCTTGAGAATGAACAATACTTGAAAAAGAGGACGATCATTCTGATCAGCTGACCATAATTTCTCAACCAATGGAAAGTAGTGATCACAAAGGGGCCAGTGATTCATAAATCTAAAAGGCCTATTTTTAACACTCGGCTTGGGGGAAAGAGAGACAAGAACTGCATTATGATCACTCACAGAGGGAGGTAAGAATTCTGCAGATAGATCCTGATACAAATTTATCCAGTCTAGATTAGCAAACACCCTGTCTATTTTAGAAAATATGTTTCGGTTAGGCCCAGACCACCAAGAATATTCGAAGCCTTTAATGTTGATCTCCTTAAGACCTGTGTCGTTAGACATATCATCTAATTCAAATAGGTTTCTAAAAGGCACTGGATTACCTCCCTTTCTCTCTGATGGACATCGGATACAATTGAAGTCCCCAAGAACCAACCAAGGTCTATAAATATTAATCGCGTCTTCCTGTAAATTCTTCCATAATCTTGACCTGAGATGAACAAAGTTTTGAGCATAAACGAAAGTTAAATTGCTTTTGAACTTCAAGTTATTAACCAATTCAATAGAAATATGTTGGTCGCTCATGCTAATAAAATTGTAATCCCAAGTATTCCCATCCAGTAAAACAAAGATTCTACATTTATAATAGCATGAGACATTGCTGATAACTTTCCAACCATCCAATAAACCTCTTTCCAATTCCAATATATCCGAAAACAGGAGCTTGTTTTCCAAGACACCGAAACAACTAATACTAAATTTATCAATAAGTCTTCTTATTTCTTTCAATCTGTTAGGGTTATGAAACCCTCTGACGTTCCAACATGCAATAGACATTAAAACGTCTTGTTATTTCGAGTCCTCTGCGACCTACTACTAGAGGACTCACCTGTATCTTCCGCTGAGATACCTAACATCTGCACCCACTTAGGGTTCTTACGGACTAACTTGTCCTTTTGAATGTTCTCAAATTCTGTAACCTGGGACTTTTGAATGGCCTGCTCCTCCTGGGCTAGATCGACCTTGTCATATGTATTTCGTTCCCCTATCGCTTCTGTCCTTCTTGAGTCCAAATTCGAGGCCTCCTGTACCTGCACATCAAAACATAAATCAGTACCTCTCCTTAGATTCACATTATTAATTACACAATCATCAATCCTATTATCGTTAGCAAGTAAATTAAAAGGAGTTATTTGTGTGTCCACTGAAGAAGGACGTTTGAGAATTGATTTCTGAGCCATAGGAGACTTCAAAGGGCTCTCTTCTCTGTCTCCCAAAGTCTCTTGACTCTCAAGAATATTGATCTCCTTATTTCCTGAAACAGCGGGGGTTGCTTGCTCTAACAAGTTAGACACAATCTGAGTTCCAATTTGAACACCATCATTGGACAAATAGACTTCATTCTCTTGGATCTCCCGAGGAAGAACTTCTCCACCTAAACTCACCACTTCATTGATCTTAAAAGATTCGACTGACTGCAGGCTCTCCTCTGGAATGCTTCCACTGGTCTCTTGATTGCTAGATGGAATATTAGTGACTTCTCCGACTTCCTCACTCTCCGTTTCCAAACAATCAACATGAATAGGTTCAACCATGTTTTCCTTTTCAGCAATATCTTTTATGGTCTGCTTAGGAACCCATGTCTGTGTCATAGGACATTCTTCAGTAACATGTCCGAAACACACGCACTTACCACAGGTAGGAGGGGGATTTTCATATTCCACTGTCTGCACAAACCTTCTCCCATTTTCATCCATACCTTCAATGGTATTCGGCATACCATAGGTGGCATTAACCTCTATCAGGACTCTGGCGTATGCAAGCCTGGATTTAGATTTCGTAGCCTCATCCATCTTGATAGGCAGGCCTATAGTACTTGTTAGAGCACTAATAGCTTTATTGCCCCAAAGTTTAAAACTTAAGCCTGGGAGTCTTACCCACATTGGCAGAGAAGTGAGAAGATCCCTATCCGTATTCATGTCTGGGGACAAACGTTTCATAATAATCAAGTTCCGATCCATAAACCAAGGACCAGATTTCAAAATCTTATTACAGTCCTCATCCGATCCAAATCTTACCACGAAAAAACCATTATTCCTCGAATGAACAGAAAACGGCTTCTGAGTAGACCATACTCTGTTGGCGTACCCTTCAAAAGTTTTAAGCCACGGTTTGTAACCAACGACATACAGTAAAATACATAAGTCCCATCCACCTTCTGCTTCTTTGATAGCATCAGCTGAGAGAGAACCTATCCTTTTGCCACCAGATATTTTTGGTTCAATGAATTCCAGATCTAGGTTACCTAGATCACCTACAGCTCCAATTTTGACTGCTTCACTATATGAAAATTTTTTCGCGTTCTCTGAAACAGTAAATTTAATTTTCCCATAATTTCCTGCAGGATTAGCTTTCTGCTTAGAGGATTTCGAGAATTTCAATGAAGATCGCCCTGGGAAAGCCTCCGAAACAGTACCTCCTAGCTTGCGGACCTGACTAGCTTTGATCTGATTCCGATCCGATCCAGAAAACTGGCCACCCAGATTTAACCTAGCTTCATATCCAGCCGACATGGGAGCCTTACCCCTTTTCCTACGCACCTCTTCCCAACCTTCATCATCCCGCAAAGGGCTCATGGCGATAAGAGTTTGAGGAGAAAAGATTGAAGAAAATTTAGAAGAGAGAAAGAGAAAAAAGAAGGAGAAAGAGGAGAACTAGGGTAAACCCTAGTCTCCAGATCTGGACGCCATTGTTAAATTGGTTAAAGATTTATTATACAGCTTTCAATTTCAACATTTAACACTTGGATTATCGAAAATAATTCAGTTTATATAAATGAATTTATATTTCAAAATGCCAGTTAACTGAATTCAAAATTTCAAAGATTCAAAAATCATTTAATTTAACCAATCCGGTATCCGTATATAAATCTCTACCATATGGTCTAGTGATACGAATATTTATCATTTCAATCCGCAATTTAAAATTTTACAGTTATATATTATTTCAAACTGCAATCTCGAATTAAATAAAATCCATAAAATCGCTCGAGTCTATCATTTCAACCCATAACGATTTTTCCCTAATCTATAGATCGTTCGGGTATGTACCATTTCAACCATAGGGAACTTGCAGTTATAACAATATAAAATACAACATCCAGCCATCCAATATCAACTATCAAACATTCACCACAATCATCATCCAAATCAATCAATAACATCAATAGATAACTGATAATCAATAACAGGTATTAAATTGACAATTTAAATTCAATAGTAAATTAAACGATGACTAGATGTAATAAAAGTCAACTTTAACTGGGATGATAATTTAAACTTACCAACCATCAATCAATTACTTTCTAATCACGTCATAAATTAAATTTAACTAACATAAGATAGTTTAGTAATCGTGAGTGGGTGAAAACACCCACCTTCGATTTTAAATCGAATTAAAATCCAATTTAGGCCCAAAATTCAAACGGTTTCAGAATTCGACCAAACTAGCATCAAAAAGTCCGTAATTTTGATACGATCCCAATGAAATAAACCGCGTGTGAATTAGACCTTGTATGTGAAAGTTATTCAGGTTAGAATGTTTGAAATTAAAATTAAATTAAAATAAAAAAGAAACAGACTTACATCAACTGCCACGTCATCCCTCCCTACCGAAACCGTAACCTGCAAATCAACGTTCGAACGCGACAATACACTGTCACCGATCATCTTCACGCTCGCCTACGCACTGTGTCAAGACCCGCAAATCCGTACCCTTGATTAAACACTAATCTCAATTGATTAAACACTAATCTCAATTGATTAACTCAAGATGCACGGAAATACGAAGCATGAGGGTTTTAAAAGAAGAGGTAGAAGAAAAGATAGAAGAAGAAGAAAAGATAGAAGAAGAAGAAAACAGAAGAAGAAAGAAGAAAAGAGAAAGAAGAACAACAGAACAACATCAGAAACAGAAACAATATCAGAATCTCACATATCGCAGCGGAACAATATATAATAGATAAACACTAGTCTTTTAAAACAAAGAACTATATCAGTTTATACATACATCAATCAGAGTCAATATACAACTCAATACAACAATGGACAGTTATATAAACTTGTCCTCATACAGAATACACAGCGGAATAAATAAATAATTACGGATACAAATACTACGTCTCGTCATCCAGCTTGCTTCCAAAGCTCCAGAATATCCTGAATATCCTGATAACATAACTCTAGGCTGCCCGTGTGGAAATTGGTAGGCACCCAGAGTTTAGAAGGGAAACAATGAACTCCGAGTCAGTCATGGTGACTGGTGTGAGATCGTAAAACAGTTTATCTTTAAAACAACAAAATAATTTTTAAAGTCAATTCGAAATGCTTTTGGAAAATGAATCTACCATAAGGCCTCCCGTACACACACACAATGCAAACGCAGAATCGGAGGAGATTTCTCCTTATGATAGTCAAAGATGCTTGATACGCAAAATCAAATCATTTTTGATATTATTATTAGTGCATAGTGTGGAAAACATTTCGAAAGTATAATATAAATCTTAGCCAGCATAGACATTCCGCACTTATGCCTACTATAGCTATCATCCAAACAGTGGTGACCACCATAAGTGAATGATAGGTTCTACAACTAATACCGTACAAGGCTCGTATTGTTTCTTTGGATTTCTAACAAATGGTCAGACTAAGGAACTTCCTATTCCAAGAATAGAACGCCTCTGGAATGACGTTCCGAGAAATAACCTAACATTACGGTTAGATATCTGCCAACACAAGGCCGGGTTACCTCTGCAAAAATAGGTAACTACGACACGCGTATGCCATCCCCCGATCGTAACCAATCTTCCCGAGGATCCCCGATCTGGGCTCCATACCATGATACCACCTCTATCCAGAAGGAATGACATACACTAAGGGGCGCTACTCCCTAGAACCTTGCCGCATCCTTCCTGTTTTGACCATTTCCGGGGTGTGAGGCTCGACGAAGTCTCGTCCACAAAGCTACGCTTTCTACAAAGCCATGCTTCGGGTCAACAAATGATCAACCTATGATCACAAAGATATAAGATCAAACAAATGATCATATCGCAAATGATCAAACACTGATCATTTCACAGCAACACTCAGTATGCCACGTTACCAAATTGGGAATATATCGCTGATAAATTTCAACTACATAACCTCTGAGCTCGTACGTCTCAGAGAAGGGTGTTAAGCTAAGAGAATAAATTCTCCGCCACCAACAGAAATGTATTTGAAAGAAATCAGCTTTATATCTCAAATTGTAACGTCAGACACACAATCCATACAAGTCTGTTCCGGGATCGAATAGAACCGAAGGCACTTCTCACGAAGCCCTTGCACATCCGGATAAATTTCTAATCACGTCCGGACTTCCCGTCACTAAGGGTGATAAAACCTCTAAATCAGAGATCAGCCGATGTAGAGTAACTTGACGGTAATCCTTCCGTTTTCAAAAATATCCGATCTTCAACACCGGTCATCAAATGCAATTCATAACGACGTATCACATATTCGGAATGGGTTATACGACCCCATGGTCCTTTCCCGGCTAACCCGAATAGTGAGCGCTTATTCAAAAATAAGTGTGGCATTCAAATTCATCCAATTCACAACAAATACCTATTCAAGGTAATTATTGATAGTCGGTTATTTAACTATCAATAAAGATGCGCAACATCATCAGATTCCAAATAATTTTCCAAATTATTCAATCTTCCAAAAATATCTTTACTAGATATATAATTTCCACACTTCAAAAATAATCAACATTTATTTTTCTAAACAATTTCCCTTTTCTTTTATAAATTCCATAGTGAATTTATATCTTCGAATATCTACTGATATTCGATTTTCTAATCGATTTCAAATATTCAATTTCAATTTATCTTTACAAAGATAAATTTTTAATAACATTTCATTTCATTTTGGAAAAGCATTTCCATACTTATTTAATAATAAGTATTTCACAAATCTTTTACTTTCAACACTTGGAAAATATTCGATATACTTAAATCAAAATTAAGTATATATTTCATTCTTTTAAGGAAATCATTTACTTTAACAACATCTATTTGAGTCAAAACGAATGTTACGTAAAACATCGTTACGACGACTCAAAATCACCAGTATAGGGATTCGGATTTTAAGATAGATATATAAATCCCAATACTACATAAAACATTTTCTTTCGAAAATCATTTACTATAACAACAGTGTTATAGTCCATCATTTCCTTATTTCTCAAAAATGTCTATTTCAACAATAAAATGTTGAAATCTATGGTTTTGATATTTAACACATTTTAAAACATCGTTAAATCAATTAACTTCATTTTTTTAAATGTCACTTCCCCAAAATAATATCCATTTTACTTAATAATATATTCACTGTCCAAAATCGTGAATATATTTCACTAACCAAATTTCAATATTTTCTACACATTTATATTTCAAGAATTATCCACTATCCAAAATCGTGGATAAAATTCCCTTAATAGCCTTCTATATTAAATTCATCAAATTTGATTGATTTCGAATTTATAAAACAACGTTTATAAATTCACCTTTATATTTTCTAACAACTTCGATTTATAAAATTCTCCTTTTATTAACTTCTAAAATTACTTATCAAAATAAGTGATTTCGGATTTATAAAACAACGTTTATAAATCACATTTATACTTCATAACAATTTCAACTTATAAAATCATTTTATTAGCAAATTCTGTTCAAATCCCATCTAAGTGCAAAAATCTAATTTATAATTAAATTTCTTATAAATCTTTTATTTTACAACATCTATTCACTTTATAACTTCACGTTATAAATCTATTAATTTCATTCACTTATGAAATCCATTTATATTTCTTTTTAACACTTATAAAAATTCGTTTTATAAGTCCAATATTTTGATTTATAAAATATCA
Organism: Allium fistulosum; assembly: GCA_030737815.1. NCBI lineage: Eukaryota > Viridiplantae > Streptophyta > Magnoliopsida > Asparagales > Amaryllidaceae > Allium > Allium fistulosum. The sequence continues at coordinate 910,911,496 of CM060903.1, forward strand.
ATTTTATAAATCTTTTTATACAAATCATTTATAGTTATTCAAAAATCCCAACTTAAACCATTTTATAAATAAATCAACTATTTATTTCAAAAATCACACTTTGGTTAAATTTCACCAAAAATCTTAACTTTTATAACTTTAAGATTTTAAACGTTTATTTATTTGAAATAAATCAATTCAATTCAAAAATTAAATAAAACGTCCACTTTCAAAAATCACTTTAAAATCCTTTTAAAGTAAGAATCGTTATTTTTAAACTTCAAAGTTTGAATCCGATGATGCAACAGCACCAAATAATCAATCACGTCAACAAACATCATATATCAACATATGATAACAGAATATACATCAATATCTGTAAATAAATAAATACTGGTGAGGAATCCAGTTGGATACCTCCAACCTGTTTCCCTGCATCCACAGACGTTAGCACAATACCAATTCCACTTTGAGGTGGAATATCGCGGTATATGGGTTTTATAAAAATATCCGCTTACTAACGGCGCAATAGGGTCTCATCCGCTATACGAGGCGGGAAATCAATCAATCCAATATATACATATGCCAATATGTATATATTGCTATATATATATATCCTACTATATCTAATACAAACAGCAATCAATCAGTCAAACAAACAATAACTACAATCCATTTTGAGTGAGAAGATCTCACCTTAGCATTAAATTTTGCAATCCATCCAATCCTTCTTTTGTTTTCTCGATTTTTAACCTTGTATATAAATAATTTATAAATCTATTAATACTCGAATTAAATCGAACAATTCAATTTTCCATTTGAAAATTTTAATTAATTAAAAATTTTCACTTTAAGCTAATACTTTTAAATTTAAACAAATTCCCTTTTCGTTTCCTTGTTACACTGACTTACGGTAACTGTAAATTTTTAAAACAGGTTTGTAAATTAAAATATGTGAGTATATTTATTTTCTATAACAACCTTTTAAGTAAACCGTTTATAATATTTTAAAAATCTCTAATATACATCATTAAAATAAACTGGTAGATTTCTTTTTCTAACTGAAACAAATTTTCTGCTTTCTGAAAAATCACAGTAATTTATCATACTGTCTACATACAAATATTTAAATTTGTTTTCGAATTTAAATTGGAAGGAAAAAAAAACAATCCGTAAATACCTCACTGTCTTGATTTCACTGCTGATACCCTATTCAAAACCCAGCCTTGCTAATCACGAACGACAACATCACGACAAGCTTCCATCACCTGACATCACATCCCAGACCACGGCGCTGTCTCGTCTTCGATTTCGAGCTCGTCTCCAGCCCGCGCTCCACGCCATGGCCGCTCGAACTACCCAACGCCACGACTTCGAACGCCTTGACCACCGAGTCTTCCTCGACCATCGCGAGCTAACCCAAAGCACATCGCCATCGGCTACTGCCACGACCTCCTCCCCAACCGGTCGCGAGCTTCGATCGATCCCATTCCCAGTCGCGAATATCGTTTTTGTTTGCTTGAATTTAATTTGTGAATTTGACTGAGGGAAAAGAAAGGGATTTTGTTTTGAACTGAGAGGGCTTCGTCCATTAATGTTTGTTTTGCTAATTTTTTTCTTCGATTGATTTCTGAGTGGGGGAGGAATATTAAAAATCGAGAGGAGGCATGGGTTGCACGATAAATTATTGATTCTCGGCGTGTTTTAAGGCGTAAACACAGGGAAGACGACGTGCTCAATTTTGACTTAATTCAAATTTAAATTTAAACTGAATTCAATTTAAATTTCAATGTGTTTACCTATCGTGTCTTCGCATATCAACTCCGAAAAATACGAAATTTGAAATCCGGTAATAACTCAATATTACGGACCCAATGGAACTAGTTTCGTCGAAATCCGAGACTGTGCCTCGGACGGCTATTTTTAAATATCGATTCAAGCGATATGATTTCAAAACTGAAAAAATCATTTTCAAACTCGATTCTGAAGTTTCAATTATCTTCAGTACTATCAATACGAATTTTAAAAGCTTTCGAAATATTTTTCTTCAACTTTAAATTGAAGATTTAAATTTTTATTCAACATTCAGCAGATTAAATTTTATAATTAAATTGCCAAATTCAAAGTTATATTGGGGATTCAAATTAAATCATCGTTCAAATATTTAAAATTAATTAAATATTTTCAATTTAATTTGTTTAAAATTCTAGGTCGTTACACACTACCACATCATGCCGCAACCAATGCCCTACCTCCAGACGACCCGCCGCCACCTCCACGACCTCCCACGACTCCGCCTCGTGTCTTGATTGCGACTTGGAAGGGCCAGCCACCGCACACATAACAAACCCTACTCGAATTTTACGCCACATCCAACCATCAATCAACCAAATGAACGACACAGATGATCTCCGCGTGCCACTCTCCACGCGACCACACCCTATGTTCGACGATCCATTGTCGTCGATCAAAACCCAATGAAGGGCTGAGAATAAATCACCAATTTTTGGCCAAATGGTTATCTGAATCGAAAAATGAATTATAGATTTGGGTTGCGCTCGTCGAGAGCTTCGAATCGGTATATAATTCGATATAGTTTGGAGGAGTTTTATTTTTGATTTGAATTTGATTTGCAATTGAATTTGGAATTGGTTTGTGTGCCATTAGAAAGAGATAAGCAAATAGAATTGTACGTACAGACAAATGGAATAAGAAATAGTTAAGGTTTATAACGAGCTATTTATAGGCAGATCAGAAATAGGGATGAATGGACTATATTGATTTGGATTAAAACGATAACTACAACCCAAAAGCCCGTTTCGCTTCCGAAACGAAAGTGGGTCATCCCATATATCAAAATAGATGTTTTCGATATTTTTAAATTCATTGGAACAGGTTTCAAGTCCAAATTCCTTTGTATGAAGAAGTTAGCTTAAAACCAGTTTATTTCAAATTGATTTCAATTGAATTGATTTCTAAGCGTTTCGAGTCCGTTTGATCGAATGACAAGTCCGATCGCTACGAAACATGAAATCCTACAATAATTCACCTTTACGGATCCGACGAAACTGGTTTCATCGAAATCCGAGATAGTGGCCAAAATGGCCATTTCCACATTAATTAACTAAATTATTATTAAATTAAAATTTTCACTTCTTATATTCAAATTAATTAACTAACCATTTTTATCATTTTTGATTTCATAGACATTTACAATAATTCAAAACAAATTTACATATTAAATTCAGTGCTAAATATTTCGCTGATTACAGTGTTCAATTTCAACTGTAATTAAATCCAATTAAATTAAAATCAAATTCCAATAAATTATTTTAAATTTGATTTCAGAATTTTATTCTAACAATTATTACTCTACAAACATAGTTATCATTGTTTATCTTGTTATACTAACCTTCTACAATTATCATCTTAGTTTTCATTAACGTAGTATTTAATTACATTTAATTGCAATAAATCCATTTATTATAATTTTAAATTCCAATAAATTGGTCAAACTTGATTCCAATTCTTTTTATTCAATCAGTTGTCATATTATGCATAAAATTTTCATTGGTTACATCTTATTGAATTAACATTCTACCATTATCAATTTAACCTACATTAACTACACTAATTAAGTGAATTAATTTCAATTGATTTCCAATTTGATTTAACAGGCTAAATAAATAGCTAACATATAATAATTGTCACCATTAACTTTTAGTCACATTTTACAAGTTTATTATCCACAACAAGTGTTATAATTACTACTACAACACTAAATTTATTCAATCACAATTCATTGCACATTATTTCATTAATTAATCAACATTTAATTTATCAATTGCTCTTTTAATCCAATTCCCATTAATAAATACATTACTATAACTTATTTACAATCTATCTCAATTGTAACTCTATAGTCCTTTTAATTAATTGGAATTACATTCCAATCCATTATCAATTACCTTGCATTAATACAATTTCATTTCATTCCAGTTATATTCTTATTATTAAATCATAATTTTTTTTTCCAATATTAAATCACAAAATCTTATTAAATCTACTATTTTTAATTATCGAAAATTACGGGTCGTTACAACACTAGAGTCAGAACTAAAATATTCTCATGTAAGTCAAATCAATATCAGGTGGAAAATGAGTGTAATGGCGTCAGAGATGTTACTGGGTTTTCATCTCTTATCCGGTGTATAACGTGAGTACAATAACTTAAGAGATGTTACAGGATTTTTCCATCTCTTAAGAATCTGTCAAACTATCAATATGTAGTAGTATCTATATATGTAGTGTCTATTAGTAAAGTATAATATTCAAAATAGTGTTAAGGCATTACCCATATCCCCCTTAACACATTTTATATAAGTATCGTAGTCTATACCGTACTGTAAACTCCCCCGTAAACTAGTGGGCTATCAAGGAGCACTCCATAGGTACGACACAACCCAAAATTGTAGTGGGCTCGGTAAGGCATATGAAAAGGCACGCGAAGCAATGCCCATGGTAGGATTCTACCGTTCTGCACTCCCGGACTGGTGGTAACGCATAACAGCTACTACTGCCCACCTCGAGAAACACTGCCATAATCAAATTGAGGGTGGCCACCAATCAATCATAAAGTAACATATATGGTATCGAAGAAGCGTGTCCGATAGGAGGAGAGACCTCACTTGGCCCAGTATAGCTCCTATTTTAGTCATATCAAGCTGACCAGAAGGTCAGGGCTACGTTCTTGCCTCATACCAGTAGCGTTCGCCAAACCATCCTACTTCGTTCTAGATTCTCCACCACGTGCACAGTTGTTAAAGTGGTTTCGGAATTGGCAGAGAGTATGACAATATCCGACCCCGGTCTCTTTAACAAATAAATGCTTATTTCACACCATGGTCATTTTATAAAACATTTTTAATAATAAATCCAAAAACAGTTTATACCTTCATATCAAGATATCCATATACTTATTCCAAAAGTATAGATATATTCATAAATGCCGAGGGAGATTTATTTCAATCAATTTTGAAAGTAATTTATAAATCTCTCTTAAACCATTTATAAACTATTTATATGCTCTAAAACCATTTATAAAGCTATTTATAAATTCCAAAATAGTTTACAACTCTTTTCCTTTTCATAAACCTCTACGCAAATTCCTTTAAAACGCTTCCAAATCCCTTTATACAAGTTCTTTTATAAAACCCTTTATAAAATCCTTTAAAACCCTTATAAACTCATTTATAAAACCATTATAAATGTGATAATCCGCAAACCTATACCCCTTGAATCGACTCTATCCTCTAACATATCGACTCAAAGTGAACGGAAATACGAACCATCAGGGTTAAAGAAAGAAAGAGGTAGAAGAAGAAAGAAAGAAAAAGAAACAGAAACAATATCAGAATCTCACATTCGCAGCGGAACAATACATAATAGATGAATGAATCATCTTTATAACAAAGAACTATATTAGTTTATACAATACATCATCAGAGTTTACAACAACAACACACATCATTGGACAGTTATATAAACTTGTCCACATAACATAATACACAGCAGGATAATACTAGTATAAGTGATACGTCTCGCCATCCTGCTCGCCTCCAGATTTCCACAGCAATCCATCCAGATCCAATCGATAACCTGATTCTAGGCTGCCCGTGTGGAAAATTATGGGCACCCAGAGTTTAGAAAGGGAACAATGAACTCCAGGTCAGTCATTGGACTGGTGTGAGATCTCAAAACAGTTATTTTCACAAAGAAAATAAAAGAAATTCGCAATGCTTTTGGAAAGTGAAACTACCATAAGGCCTCCCGCCACACACACAATGCAAACGCGGAATTGGAGGAGATTTCTCCTTATGATAGTCAAACATGCTTGATACGCAAAATCTTTTTAATATTATCATTAGTGCCTAGTGTGGAAAACATTTCGAAAGTATAATATTAATCTTAGCCAGCATACAACCATTATTGTATGCCTACTATAGCTACCATGTTCAATAGTAGGTTACCACCACATTCCATGGCAGGTTATACAACTAAAACTGTACAAGGTTCGTATTGTTTCTTTGGATTTTCCAACAAATGGTCAGGCTAAGGAACTTAACCAGCTCTCTGCTAACACAAGGCCGGGTTACCTCTGTACTTAGGTAACTACTACTCGAGTATGCCACCCCTCGGTCGTTTGCGAACTTTATCATGGTATCGTGCCTAGTGTGGGCTCCATACCATGATACCACCTTTTTCCAGAAGGAAATGACATACCCTAAAGGGTGCGACCCTCATAATCTTGCCGCATCTTTCCTGTTTCGACCATTTCCGGGGTGTGAGGTTCGATGAGGTCTCGTCCACAAAGCTACGCTTTACACGAAAGCCTTGCTTTGATCAATAAATGATCAACAACACACGGCAGCACTTAGCATGCCACACTACCAAATTGGGAGTATATCATCGATAACCTTCAACTACATAACCTTTGAGCTCGTACGTCTCAGAGAAGGGTGTTATGCTAAGAGAATAAATTCTCCGCCACCAACAGATAAGTATTTGAAAGAAATCTGCTTTATATCTCAAAGTGTAGTGTCAGACATACGACCATATAAGTCTGTTCCGGGTTCGAACAGAATCGAAGGCACTTCGTCCAATAAAGGAAGAAGCCCTTGCAAATCCGGGTATCCACAATCCCGATCGGACTCCCCATCACATATGGAGATCTCTATACCAGAGCAACTCAGTGCAGAGACATTCGATAGATTATCCTATTGTTTTCAAAGACACCCGGTCTTCATCACCGTCTTCAATTGCAATCCATAACGTCGTATCATTATTCGGAATGGGTTATATGACACAAAGTCCTCTCCCGGCTTAACCGAATAATAAGCGCTTGTTTTAAAAACAAATTCAAGTGTCATCTCAAAGGAAAATATTGATAGTCGGTTATTTAACTATCAAATAATATTCACAACAATCAAGCCTCAATAATTTCCCCAAATTTTTTATACTGATAGTTGGATATTTTACTATCAAACAATATTCACAATAATCATCCAATCTAAATAATTTTTCCCAAATTATTAAATTTCAAAATATCTTTGCAAGATATATATTTTTCACACTTCATCACTTTGAAAACAAATTTCAAATCACTTTTCACTCGTGGAATAAAATTCCCGATATTATTTATTTCCACTGAAAATCTGCCAAGTCCGAATATTTTAAAGTAATTTAAATCACTTATCCAAAATATACTTGGAAATATTTGAAAATCGATTTCCAAATTAATTTCCAACACAAAAATCAATTTTTCATTCAAACACCAAATCAATTTTCATATTGATTTTCCAAAGATTTATTTTCCAATACCAAATCCATTTTCAAATGGATTTCAAAAAATTTATCACCTTTTAAATAAATCCCTTTATTCTTTCCAAATTATTTAGAATTCCATTTTCAATGAATTCTTCAACTTTTAAACAATATTATTCAAAACCCATTTCCCATATTTTGGAAATAATTCGATAAGATTTCAAAAATCAACTTTATGCTTTTAAATTCCTTCTTTTAATTTCATCCAATTCTTTCAAAAGGGATTCACTTAAAATTTCCTACTTTAATTTCAAAAATCCAATTTTATTTATTTCTGGTATCAACGATACCAAAAATATATTCGGCTAAATTATAACCTTCAACAAATTCAATCATCAATATAATCATTCACATATTATCAATAAATCATCACAAAACATATGAAACAAATTCATACAATTTGAGGAATCCAGTTGGATCCCTCCAACCTGTTTCCCTGCATCCACAGATGTTAGCACAACAATTAAATACCCATTCCACTTCGAGGTGCAATATCGCGGTATATGAAATTTATAAAATATCATCGGTTATTATGCGGCGCAGGGTCTCATCCGCTACATAATGCGGGAAATAAATCACTCCAAATATATATATATATATATCCTACTATATCTAATATCATCAATAGATAAATCATCCAATTCATCCAAACACATCCAGAATTTAAACTCAACTATTTAAATTAAACCGCAAACCTAGTGAGTGAGGAGATCTCACCTTTGATTTCGTTTTGCAATCCATTTCCATTCCGACTATTTCTTCATTGTATTAGACCTTGTATAAACAATTTATACAATTTATTAATATTCGAAATAATCGAACAATAAATTTTCATTTGATAATTTTAACTCACTAGTGATTTTATTTTAAACTAATAATTTAAATTTAAACTAATTCCCTTTTTAATAAACTATTTTTAACGACTAAAATAATTAAATTAAAAATTGGCATGTATATATATACTATCAAAACATAATTACTTTATGTCTTACAGTAAAAATATATTTTCCTCTGTGTTTTTAAACTTTCTATGACTTCATTTCTTTTTGTCTATAGACAGATTTATTAAATTAAAATTGAAAATGAGGAATACAAAAATAAGCTGTAGGATTGATGAATACCTTATTGCCCAAATTAGCTCGCACAAGCCCAGACTTTGCGACCGAAAATCGTCGAACCAACCCCAAATCGATCACCGTTCCACGCGTGTATTCGCAGCCACCCACATCGTGCCCAAACCCTAAACCTCGAGTCTATCAAGTCGCCTTCGTCGCTGCCACGTGAAAGAACAGTCTGCACGCCAGGTTTTCAATGGTCCAGCAACCGCGACCCTCGCAGTCGACTACGCATGCCATTCCATCGCCTGAGTCGCCGCTTGAAATGATCGACACGAGAACTTCCACGGCTTCGCAGCCATGTTCGAATTCGCGAACTCGACCTCCCCTTTTCCGAATTTAATTTAAACAGGCTTCGGCCATTTATTTTGATTTTGAACTTGTAAGGAATGGAAAGAGGAATGAAGATAGGGTACGTGATTTATTCATCGGCCATTGATTTTATTTCGTTCTAACTGAAGATGAAAAGGAGATAGGGTCGAGAGTTTTTTTTCTTTTCTTGCGTGAGATTTTAAAACAAGAATGGAGACAAAAAGGACGTGATTTTAAGTTTGAGATGAAAGGTTGTGTGTAGAAGTTGGCTAACTACAGTGATTTGAGTTTTTGAGAATAACGGCTGATGTGAAGTTCATTGACTGGTCAACAAAGCGTAGATTATATTTAAATTTTCGATATAAATTTCAGAGCGTTTACCTATCGTACGATCACACGACAACTCCAAACGCTACGAAATTTGAAATCCAATAATAATACATTATTACGAATCCAATGGAACTTGTTTCGTCGAATTCCGAGACTGTGCCCCGGAAGGTGTGACGACCGCCCATGACCCCTGCACTGAACCTAGAGATAGTGCGCTATAAAGTGTGCTAGGCGACCATGGACGGTTGCCAGGGTAAATCAAAACAACAGAATCTATCGCATTACTCACAACGCATGGACAAAATACAATAGAATATATATATATATAGTGAAGCTTCACAGAAGTAGAATCTCATCAATAAAACTTCATAATAGTTGAATACAACATCAGTATAGCCAATACATCAAGCCTCACTACATATCACTCAGAGATTTATACAAAGCAGCGGAACATCCAGTACATATAATAAGAAGATAATATGCAAGCCTCCAGCTCGTCTTCGCCATCAACAACGTTGGAAGCAAGAACAGCACCTGTCACCTGCTACCTAGTCTGCCCGTCCCAAAATGGACGAACAGCCCAAGGAAATAAGAGTTAAAACATAAAGCCTTGAGTCAGACAACAGTCTTAGTGAGCAGTAAATTAACTAACAACATACCAAAAGAGCTTAAAGGAAAAAGGAATAGGAATACAACCCTCCCACTCCACCTCTTTCTACAGTGATAGCCCCCAGACACACACTAAGTAGAAGCAAACATAGCAAAGCACACAATTTAAGGTAAAGCAATTATCACTCGAGTCAAGGGCGATGTTTTCCAAGTACAAACCCCCAAGGCCTAAACCAAGATCAAATAAGCACCCAGAAAATACCGCTCTTGAGACCGAGTGACGATACAACCAAACATCCATGACTATGGCTATCGCTGTTATCATTGCTTCGATATCATCGTTAATTGAATGACCGGCACATTCTTTCAGCCGTCCGTCAAGGGCTAATGGAAACCCCGGTTCTAGACATAACTCCCACACGTCATCGTGACCCGTGCCTAGGACTATCGAATCTGCCCAGAGTACTTGACTATCAATCATTAGCCTTCAGGGACTATCGAATCTGCCCAACGTACTCTTGCTTTGAGCATGCTAGAACCTTCAACAACGATAAGATCTCAGCCTCCTAGTCATCCTCCTCGACGACTATTTCCATACTAGCTCAAGCGCCTCTCGAGCAAACCATTATCCTCAACTCGAACCATATCACCGAGTTATCAACATGCTTGGAATGATCCCATCTGGATTAGACCAAGACTATCTCATATCATGCCTCGCTTCATCACATCCTCGCAAAGCTTCATCTCAACATCATCATCATCAAATCTATGCATAAGAGCTTCATCATCCGCTACATATGCCACGAGCAGCTTTCTCGATTCAAGAGCCTTTCTCTTAGCTTTTGAATCATCTTCGGTCTAAATCAAATCATCAATCATCTAATTCATAGCAATCAATCAAATCAAACATTAATCCAAGCAATCAAGCATTCAAATATGATCTAAGTAAACAATTATAACAATAATGGCAATTTCGTATTTAAAGAGTCGAAAGTCTAATAAGCATGAAAACATGAGCAATGTCTCTATAATCTTGATGAATGAACTTGCATAGGTTAACATGTAGTAAAATGGATGCCAAATCATCATGAACAATGGATCTATACTTAGGATTAGGAAAATGCATGGAAATCACTATTTTAACACCAAATCAATCCAATGATCTGATATACTCCTTTGGATCCGTGTGAGAGTTAATCACCACTCACCAAATCACCTAAACAACCCCAAATCAACACGCTTCAGATCTGGACAGCGAAGGATCTAACTCGATCTATCACCAATCCACTTCAAACGATGAAATCTCTCTTCGAAGAATGTAGATCTTCAATCTAAGCTCTTCGATCTTCGATTTGATCTTCAATATGGATGAAAGGAATCACTAGATTAGAGTGGAGGAAAGAAGTGAAGAAGTGTAGAAGTCGAGCTCTCAAAATGGCAGCACTTCGCCGCTTCGAAATCCGGATCCCAAATAGTGAGAAATGGACGAGTATTTATAGCTGAAATCTCCTTAACTCGTCCGCTTTCTTAAGTCGTCACTCGGAATTAGGTCGTCCACGACCTATAGAGCCACGACCTACGACTTAGAAAAATACCACGACCTAACAGCTTTGCCGACCTATAAACCCACCTGTCTACGACTTACGACTTAGAAGCTAACTCCTAAGTCGCTCACGACTTAACACAGCATATGCACGCCTTCTCACGACCTACGACTCAACGACCTACGACTTAAGAATGCGCGACTTAACTGGGTAACTGACCTACGACTTAACACTTTAGGGCCTAATAGGGGATACGACTTAACCCCTAACGACCTAACTCCTCAGTCTTCTACGACTTACGACCTAACACCTAAGTCGTCTACGACTTAGTACAGAGGACCTAAACTTCAACGACTTATGCCATAACCCTTAAATCGTTAACTCTGCTAGGTTGGTAACTCTTAGGTCGGTCAATTCCTTAAGTCGTCTAACCGACCTAACTTCTATACAACCTAACTTCTATACGATCTAACTCCTAAGGTCGTCTATCCCTTAGGTCGTCTACTACCATAAGTTGCCAGATCCTATAGGTCGTCCCAAACTGTCATACGACCTAAACCACTGCCCCTCTTCCTTAGGTCGTCGCCGACCTACTCCTTAGGTTGTTAACTCGCCAAAACTCATAAGTCACCAACTTTTCCTAAAGTCGTCTATGTCTTAAGTCGGTCACTACCTTAAGTCGGTCACTCGACCTAAGCCACCCTATGACTTAACTTCTATAACTCGTATCTTCCTTAGGTCGCTCCAAAACTCCAATACGACCTAGGACTTAAACTCAGGACGACTTATCACAAATGCGACCAAACTTCAACTGTTTTACGATGTTTCGATCCGTGAAAATACGGGTCGTTACATTCTCTCCCCCTTAGGAATTTCACCCTCGAAATTCCAAACAAACAAAGCAATCAAAGACTATTCTGCACGCCTACCATCCATAGCAATCAACAAACCATGCATCCAATTCTAGCTTAGCATGCAAAATTCTAAAACTAGAACAAGTTACAATATCGTGAGATGACACGACACCTTAGGGCCATACCTTGAAGAGTTCAGGATGGGCTGCTTTCATCCTCCCTTCCACCTCCCATGTACAGTCGTTATCATCATCACTCCATTGTATCTTGAGCAACTTAACTACCTTCCTCCTAAGCTGTTTCGTGTCGGTTTCCACAACACGAAGCGGCTTACGAGGTCTCTTATTGACTGGATCAACTTCGAAATCTTCATAGCTATCAGCAGAAACCACTGTATTCGAGTCGTGCACATACTTCCGTAGATACGATACATGAAAAACATTGTGCACACTCGACATCTTTTCTGGTAACTCCAATTTGTAGGCGAGCTTTCCAATTCGCTCGATGATCGGGAATGGTCCAACAAATCTCGGAGTCAATTTTCCTTTCTTCCCGAATCGAATAACATTCTTTAGTGGAGAAATCTTCACAAAAACCATGTCTCCAACGTCGAATTCCAAATCTTTACGACGCTTAACGGCATAACTTTTCTTACGATCTTGGGCTGCCTTCATTCGTTGCTGAATGATCTCTATACAATCCGAAGTCTGTCGAATCATCTCTGGCCCAAGCATCAGCTTTTCCCCGGTCTCTAACCAACATGTCGGAGAGTTACACGGTCTTCCATACAATGCCTCATACGGTGCCATACCAATGGTCGACTGGTAACTGTTGTTGTACGAAAATTCCACCAAATGAAGGTGATCTTCCCATGATCCTCCGAAATCCAAAACACAAGCTCTGAGGAGATCTTCCAAAACTCGGTTGACTCTCTCAGTCTGACCATCTGTTTGAGGATGATAAGCTGTACTCAAGCACAACTTGGTTCCAAAACTTCCTGGAAGCTCTTCCAAAATCCACTAGTGAACAATGGATCTCGATCGCTCACTATACTTTTCGGAATACCATGGAATCGAACTATCCACTTAACATACAACTCAGCCAACTTTGATGCAGTCCTAGTCGATCGAACAGGAATAAATCTTTCACTCTTAGTCAGACGATCTACGATGACCCAAATCCCTTCATTTCCCGTTCTTGTTCTAGGTAGTCCATCAATAAAATCCATCGATACTTGCTCCCACTTCCATGTAGGAACCTCTAATGGCTGAAGAAATCCACTTGGCTTCTTCTGCTCAGCTTTCACCAACTGGCAGTTCATGCACTTGGAAATAAAATTTCCAACATCCTTAGTTTTGTTGGTTGGTTAATTGGTCACATTTTATTCATGAAATGGGTTGGATTGGTATTATTCTGGATACGGCAAAATCATTACCTTCCCAGTAATAGGTTCTCTTCATATCCCGATACATCTTATTTCCACCTGGATGAATGGTCAACTTCGAGTGATGACTTTCCTTCAGAACTTCGCTCCTCAATTCATCTATATCGGGAACAACTAGTCGTCCTTGCTTCCGATGCCAACCCTCTCGATCGACCTCGAATTCTTTATCCTTTTCTGGTTCCATTCCAGACTCCAAATCACGGATAATCTTGACAATCTTATCATCTCGCTTTTGGCGCTCTCCAATCCTTTCCACAAGAGTCGGTCTTATCGATAAGTTTGCCAACATCTCAGGTTCCAATTCGCATCTAGGCCTGAAGTCAAATCCAGCTAAATACTCGAGATTCTTCCATTCTGAAAACATGGCTCCCAATCCCGCATGTCTTCGACTTAACGCATCTTCCACTGCGTTACCTTTTCCCGGAGTATAGGCTATATCAAAATCATATGATGCTAAAAACTCTAGCCATCGTTGCTGCCGAAGATTCAAATCCTTTTGGGAGAAAAGATACTTCAACGACTTGTGATCTGTAAACAACTCGAATCGAACTCCCAATAGATAATGTCTCCACATCTTCAGAGCAAAAACAATCGCCGCTAACTCCAAATCATGAGTCGGGTAATTCCTTTCATGCGGCTTCAGTTGTCGACTTGCATACGCAACAACTTTATCTCTCTGCATCAGCACTGCTCCAAGTCCAGTACCACATGCGTCGGTGTAAACCACCATCTCATCATTCCCACTTGGAATAGTCAAAACAGGAGCACTCGTCAATCTCTCTTTCAGGATTCCGAAAGCTTGCTCACACTTAGCATCCCAACTAAACACTTGGTTCTTCTTCGTCAATCCTGTTAACGGTGCAGCTGTCTTGGAGAAGTCTTTGATAAACCGTCGATAATATCCTTCTAATCCAAGAAAACTTCTCACATCCGATGCATTCTTAGGTCTAACCCAATCCTGGATTGCTGCCACCTTAGCGGGATCAACCGCTATTCCATTTCCAGAAATCACAAGGCCTAAGAACCTCACTTCACTCTTCCAGAAGTGACACTTCGAAAACTTAGCCTTCAGCTGATGTTTTCGTAAGATTTCCAAAACAATACGCAAGTGCGCCTTGTGCTCTTCTTCAGTTCCAGAATAAATCAGAATATCATCCACGAACACAAGCACGAACTTGTTCAACTGATCTCTGAACACTCTATTCATAAGATCCACAAAATACGCTGGCGCGTTAGTCAATCCAAACGGCATTACCAGCCACTCAAAGAAACCGTATGGTGTTCTAAAAGCAGTCTTCGGCACACTATCCTTAGCCACTCTCAACTGGTGAAATCCCGTTGCCAAATCCATTTGAGAAAACACCTTAGCTTCGTGAAGCTGATCAAACAAGTCATCTATTCTCGGCAATGGATACTTGTTCTTCTTAGTCACCTTATTCAGCTCACGATAATCCACACACAACCTCAACGATCCATCTGCTTTGGTTGCGAACACAACTGGTGCACCCCATTCGGACACACTACGCCGAATGAATCCTTTCTGCAAAAGATCATCAACCTGCACCCTCAACTCCTGCTGTTCTCTTGGCGCCATCCGCCTAAGAGGCATCACAGCAGGTCTGGCTCCTTCTACTAGATCTATACGAAACTCGATCTCTCTATGCGGCGGTAACCCTTTGACCTCGTCAAAGACATCCTCAAATCCATTAGCGATCGGCACTGATGACAGTCCATCCCGTGGAACAACTAGCGAATACATGAAGCTCATGAAGACACCTTCTTCATGCTTACATCGTATCACAATCTTTCGCCCCTCCACATTCTTGACTGTCACTTCCAACCTCTCGCAATCAACCTTTGCCGCATACTTCCTAAGCCAGTCCATACCCAAAATAATTCCAAACCCCGCAAAGTTCAGAACAAAACAATCACAAACAAAAGAGCAATCATGACTCGATACAACTAGACCACGGCATAACATACACAAACAAGACGAACCCCCAACTGGATTAGTCACAACCAATGGCCTATCAACAATATCCGGTTCCAAACCTAACCAGCCTACAAGTTCACTACAAACAAACAAATGCGACGCCCCAGTATCAAACAGAACTCTAACTGGAACACCACATAGGAAAAGAGTACCTTGAACCACCACACTCTTTCCTTTCTCTTCAGCGGTAGGAGCTTTTGAAGACGATGGGACAGCTCCCAAAGCATAAGCTTGCACAATCTGCTTGTCCTTCCGCGGTTCTGGACAATTCTTCCTGATATGCCCCAGCTTGTCACAGTTGTGACACTTCATCGGTACCTTCGGATTCTTACAATCCTTAGAGAAATGGCCCTTCTGCTGACAATTGTAGCAGGTCACCTTGCCTTTCGGCTTCTTCTGGCCATCCTTACCCTTTTGCTGCTGCTGCTTCCTCTTCTTATTTCCACCCTGCTGGGGTTTAGATTCTTCCCTGGTTACAGCAACAACAGATCCTTCCTTAGGAAACAGACTCTCATGCTTGAGAGCTTTCTCCACAAGCTTCTCAAATGAATCGTCCAAATGATCCACTAACTGCCTCCCAAGATAACTGTCCAAGCCTGTCACAAACTTCTCATTCTTCTGATAAGCAGATTCAATATATGACTGGGCATACTTGGACAAAGCTTCAAACTCAGAAACATACTCAAGAACTGGTCTTCCACCTTGCCTGAGCTCCACAAACTTCTTGAACAGAACAGACTTCTAAGCTGTAGAAATGAACTTAGCTTCAAAATCTGACTTGGAATTGCTCCCAAGTAATCTCTTCCTCCGGAGTATTGATGGTAATAGAGTTCCACCAATCAGAAGCTCTCCCTTGAAGCTGTCTTGATGCCAACTTCCTCTTAGTTGCATCCTCAATTCCCAAATCACCAAAAATCCTTCTACAAGCATCCATCCATCTCTGGACCACAATAGTTGATTCTGTTCCCAAGAAAACCTTTCCTCCAAGAGCAGTATAGTCCTTACACAACTTAGCAAAATCCACCGGCTTTGGAGTTTGGACTTGAACTCCAACATCAACTGCTGCCCCCGGAACGGGTATCCTTCTCATGATCGAAGTCATCATAGCTTCGAACATAGCTGCATAATCAGCATCCCCTTCAGTAGCACGGCCTTCCCTTGCAGCTGGTCTCCCTCTTCGACTCATCCTTAATATCTATAAAAAGGAATGATCAGAACATCTAGAGAAACAACTGCATAAAGGACTCAAACTCTACTAAGTTACTATATATTATATAGTAATCATCCATCAAAATACAATTACGTCTCTCATACGTAGTTACGTCAGCGAGCGTTGGGTAAAATCGATTAACCAAAGCTCTGATACCAAATGTGACGACCGCCCATGACCCCTGCACTGAACCTAGAGATAGTGCGCTGTAAAGTGTGCCAGGCGACCATGGACGGTTGCCAGGGTAAATCAAAACAACAGAATCTATCGCATTACTCACAGCGCATAGACAAAATACAATAGAATATATATATATAGTGAAGCTTCACAGAAGTAGAATCTCATCAATAAAACTTCATAATAGTTGAATACAACATCAGTATAGCCAATACATCAAGCCTCACTACATATCACTCAGAGATTTATACAAAGCAGCGGAACATCCAGTACATATAATAAGAAGATAATATGCAAGCCTCCAGCTCGTCTTCGCCATCAACAACGTTGGAAGCAAGAACAGCACCTGTCACCTGCTACCTAGTCTGCCCGTCCCAAAATGGACGAACAGCCCAAGGCAATAAGAGTTAAAACATAAAGCCTTGAGTCAGACAACAGTCTTAGTGAGCAGTAAATTAACTAACAACATACCAAAAGAGCATAAAGGAAAAAGGAATAGGAATACAACCCTCCCACTCCACCTCTTTCTACAGTGATAGCCCCCAGACACACACTAAGTAGAAGCAAACATAGCAAAGCACACAATTTAAGGTAAAGCAATTATCACTCGAGTCAAGGGCGATGTTTTCCAAGTACAAACCCCCAAGGCCTAAACCAAGATCAGATAAGCACCCAGAAAATACCGCTCTTGAGACCGAGTGACGATACAACCAAACATCCATGACTCTGGCAATCACTGTTATCATTGCTTCGATATCATCGTTAATTGAATGACCGGCACATTCTTTCAGCCGTCCGTCAAGGGCTAATGGAAACCCCGGTTCTAGACATAACTCCCGCACGTCATCGTGACCCGTGCCTAGGACTATCGAATCTGCCCAGAGTACTTGACTATCAATCATTAGCCTTCAGGGACTATCGAATATGCCCAACGTACTCTTGCTTTGAGCATGCTAGAACCTTCAACAACGATAAGACCTCAGCCTCCTAGTCATCCTCCTCGACGACTATTTCCATACTAGCTCAAGCGCCTCTCGAGCAAACCATTATCCTCAACTCGAACCATATCACCGAGTTATCAACATGCTTGGAATGATCCCATCTGGATTAGACCAAGACTATCTCATATCATGCCTTGCTTCATCACATCCTCGCAAAGCTTCATCTCAACATCATCATCATCATCAAATCTATGCATAAGAGCTTCATCATCCGCTACATATGCCACGAGCAGCTTTCTCGATTCAAGAGCCTTTCTCTTAGCTTTTGAATCATCTTCGGTCTAAATCAAATCATCAATCATCTAATTCATAGCAATCAATCAAATCAAACATTAATCCAAGCAATCAAGCATTCAAATATGATCTAAGTAAACAATTATAACAATAATGGCAATTTCGTAATTAAAGAGTCGAAAGTCTAATAAGCATGAAAACATGAGCAATGTCTCTATAATCTTGATGAATGAACTTGCATAGGTTAGCATGTAGTAAAATGGATGCCAAATCATCGTGAACAATGGATCTATACTTAGGATTAGGAAAATGCATGGAAATCACTATTTTAACACCAAATCAAGCCAACGATCCGATATACTCCTTTGGATCCGTGTGAGAGTTAATCACCACTCACCAAATCACCTAAACAACCCCAAATCAACACGCTTCAGATCTGGACAGCGAAGGATCTTACTCGATCTATCACCAATCCACTTCAAACGATGAAATCTCTCTTCGAAGAATGTAGATCTTCAATCTAAGCTCTTCGATCTTCGATTTGATCTTCAATATGGATGAAAGGAATCACTAGATTAGAGTGGAGGAAAGAAGTGAAGAAGTGTAGAAGTCGAGCTCTCAAAATGGCAGCACTTCGCCGCTTCGAAATCCGGATCCCAAATAGTGAGAAATGGACGAGTATTTATAGCTGAAATCTCCTTAACTCGTCCGCTTTCTTAAGTCGTCACTCGGAATTAGGTCGTCCACGACCTATAGAGCCACGACCTACGACTTAGAAAAATACCACGACCTAACAGCTTTGCCGACCTATAAACCCACCTGTCTACGATTTACGACTTAGCAGCTAACCTTTAAGTCGCTTACGACTTAACACAGCATATGCGCGCCTTCTCACGACCTACGACTCAACGACCTATGACTTAAGAATGCGCGACTTAACTGGGTAACTGACCTACGACTTAACACTTTGGGGCCTAATAGGAGATACGACTTAACCCCTAACGACCTAACTCCTCAGTCTTCTACGACTTACGACCTAACACCTAAGTCGTCTACGACTTAGTACAGACGACCTAAACTTCAACGACTTATGCCATAACCCTTAAATCGTTAACTCTGCTAGGTTGGTAACTCTTAGGTCGGTCAATTCCTTAAGTCGTCTAACCGACCTAACTTCTATACAACCTAACTTCTATACGATCTAACTCCTAAGGTCGTCTATCCCTTAGGTCGTCTACTACCATAAGTTGCCAGACCCTATAGGTCGTCCCAAACTGTCATACGACCTAAACCACTGCCCCTCTTCCTTAGGTCGTCGCCGACCTACTCCTTAGGTTGTTAACTCGCCAAAACTCATAAGTCACCAACTTTTCCTTAAGTCGTCTATGTCTTAAGTCGGTCACTACCTTAAGTCGGTCACTCGACCTAAGCCACCCTATGGCTTAACTTCTATAACTCGTATCTTCCTTAGGTCGCTCCAAAACTCCAATACGACCTAGGACTTAAACTCAGGACGACTTATCACAAATGCGACCAAACTTTAACTGTTTTACGATGTTTCGATCCGTGAAAATACAGGTCGTTACAGAAGGCTATTTTAACTCGTCGATTAATTCGAACGATTTTCAAAATCGTCGAAATCTCTTAAAATTTCACTTTTAAAATTTTAATAATTCAATTACAAATCATATAAAATTTATAATCACATTAGAAATTATTCTGATTCATCCCGAATCAAAATCTGATTATTTACATTATTATAATATTAAATTCCATTATTAAATTAATATAAAATTCCAAATTCAGCTTATCGACTTTTGATTCCATCCAAAAGCCCAACAACATTATTAAATCCAAATAGACTTAAAATAAATCTTAGAAATCATTTCATACCCATTTACATCCAGATTCACAATTTATCCCAATTTCAAATATTTAAATTATTGTTAACTAAATCCAATTTGAACTGCCATATCTAAAATTTTAACTAATCTTAATGATTTAACCAAAATTTTCTTGTTTCAAAATAAAATTAAAATTCACATTCAACATTTAAATTGAATTAAATGTTCAAAATCTAACGATCAAAATTCTGGGTCGTTACAATAAAAATCCTTTATAAAAATCTTTTATAAAATCCATTATAAAATCTCTTACAAACTTTTATAAATTCCTTATAAACCCTTTTACAAAATTTTAAAATCTTTTACAAAAATCCTTTATCTATTAAAGTTATCATAAAAGTTTATATTTATTATCTTAAATTAAATTTTTAAATAGTCTTTTAAAACTATATTGAATATTTTATTAAATTAAATTTTTAAAGTGTTTTTATTATATTACATTATTTAAGTTAGATATTTTTTAACTAAATAAAATTATAAGTTAAAATCTTAAAATTTAGATTTTTAAAACTTATATTTACTAAACTTTAAATTTTAAATAAAATCTTTAAATTAAATTTTAAAATCAAATTTATTAAACCGAAACACACTTTATAATTTAGAAAATAATTAAAAACCGACTGACGCTGTCCGTACATAATTTTCTATCCTATGGCCAAGTGATTAGTTAAATTTTATTTTTATTTTTATTTTAGAGATGGATATATATATATATCATTTCAATCCAAATCAGGTGGCATAGGTATATATCATTTCAACCTATTTCTTAATTTATTTAATTTCAGATTTATTTGATGCCCGTAACATCCAGGGTGAATAACAGGAATAAATCAGCATAAACATCTTGGGTGAATAACAGGAATAAATCAGCATAAACAAACATCCAAACATCTAACATATCAATCATTAGGCATCCATCATAATCAACATCCAAAACAGTCACATATCATAACAGATTACTAGTTATAAATTCTCGGGTGTTCAACTAGCAAATTAAATTCCAATTTCAATTTAAATATCAATTTCAATTTAAATGTCAAATTAAATTACACTATCGATGCAATTCAATATAAATGTCAATTTTAAACCATCAAACAACAATCAATAAATTTAAATCAGTTTATGATTTCAATTTGACGAACATCAAAAAAATTTAGTATTTCATGAGTGGTTTGAACACTCACCTTTAATTTTTAGTCGATTTAAAATCCAAAAGAATGCCCAAATTTGAACAGTCTTAGAATATAGCCAAACCAGTTCCATATTGTCCGAAATTTCGATATAAACCTAACAGAAGAAACCGCGCGTCAATCGGAGCTCGTATCAAAAAAGTTATGAACGTTAGAAGTTTTGAAATTTAAATTTAAAAATAAATTAAAATGAATGGCAAAATCGTAATTTCTCACCATCGCCAAACCCTAGCCGAGACAGTCGAACCAAACTTCACCCAGCCGCCACCGTTCATGAGCCAAACGCCGACATCTCTATCTTTTTATATCGATAAATTATGTAAATGGCTACCAATCTATGATGACTATCACTTCAAGCCTATCGATATAAAAAGATAGGGACAACCCCAACTATTTATAACCGTTCATGTAAAGGATAGGGACGACCTGATAAAAACTATCGCATGTGTAAATGGCATAAGCCGATGGGACTATCACTTCAAGCCAATGTTGACCATGTCTTTAATGCCCCATCTCTGTACCCATATTACCAAAGATTATTACTAAGTAATATTGTCTGGTAATACGAAAAATGAGACGATAATGGGAGATTTCTTATGAACATTCCCTTAGCCTATGACTGGTACAATTTTGAGTAACAAGTAATATAATCTTATACATGCCCAATCTTTGCACAAAACAATAAACATGTACCTTCTTACAAACTACATCTTGGATTGATGGATACGTGGTCAGTGGATATGAAGCTCTGTATGGATATGAAGCCTTCAACCTTCTTGCAAACTAGATCTTGTATCGATCATAACTCTCAAACTACACACTGGAATTTCATGAAATTTGGAGAGCAAGGACTTTGCATTATCATCTTTCACCATGATCGATTTTAGCTTGTTTGGAGTGATTCTTGATCGATACAAAATCCATATGGATCGATTGGGTATCGATCCCAAACCACTCTAGATTGATAATGTGGGCCCACCTGCACGTGAGAAAAGGTATTCCGAGTTTTGGGGCAGATATTTCCATATCTACTCCTGTAAATAGCAACTCCATGACAACTAAAGAGGGAGCTTCTTCTTCTCTTTGGAACAAAACTCTGCCATTTTGGGTGTTGATATTCAAAGGATTGTAAATATAATCATAGTATAAAGAAAATAAAAGGATCAATTCAAAGTAGACGTAGGCCGGGGATAGCCGAACCACTATAAATCTTGTGTCTTCTCTTACTTTCTTTCATTTCAATTTTGTTATTTCTTCATTTTTACTCTCTACATCATCTGGATCTGAGATCTGTGACTGGATACTAAGGATTTGTGATAAACACTGGTGCTTTCATTACATATGGGGTTTGTGACCAATTTTGGCGCAAACACTTTGGTGCTTTCACTGAGAAGACTAGCACCCGCTACATCGGATTTGGAATTCAGATTTGGAAAGCTAAAGGATTGGATCCGAGTTATAGTTAGGCAATCAGCTAGAAGGACTTTGCTAGAAAAGAGCCATTAAGAAGGAAGTCAAGAGGCTTCCTCTGGAGCTAAAGCAGATCAGGCATCCATCTACATCACGAGAGATGAGATACAGACTATGATGGATTCTACGCAGGAGCAGTTGGTGAAAAGGTAGGAGGAGATGGTACAGAACCTTCTCAGGCAGTTTGGACAGGCAGTAGAAGCAGGAGCTGCTGGAGAACAAATCCATTGAGCTAGATCAGAGGGACTCAACAGGCAACCGGATAGAGCAGTTTAGCAAGGGGCTGCCCCTAATCACCACAAAAATGTCAATCTAGATGGATCTAGGATGCCAACTGACACTGCACAACCTGACGCCAACAGGAATACAGGAGTCTGTGACGAGGAGCACGTACCAGAATTCCCACGAGGACTCGGGGGGCAGTTAAGAAATGGAGGCGGGTGACAACACTTGGTGGACAACCCTGGCTGAAATTATTAGGCGAACAATTCGTGGAGGTCTGACAAATAGAGATCTTGAAGAGGTAAATAGGAGTCCATTCGCCCATAACATCAGGATGGCTAGGAATGAACCAGAGTTCAAGCTACCTACTCTAGAATTATATAATGGTAGGATGGATCCTACCGATCACTTGATGAGGTATACAAGACACATAGAAGTGTAGGGGGCATCCGAGGAGGTTATGGCTCAGTGTTTCCCCATGTACTTGACGAATATAGCTACTATGTGGTTCAGGTAGTTGGAAGATGGATCTATTAGGACGTGGACAGAATTGGTGGATAGGTTTCTGAAGCAGTTTCAGGTTCATATCAAGAGGCCGAAAAATGTGATGACGCTGAGGTTAGTAAAATAGAGGACAGGAGAATCACCTAGAACTTTCTTTACCCAGTTTAATGCAGCAGTTGCTTTGGTGGATCGGCCGGATCCATCGATGGTTTTAATGGAGGATGTGTCAGGAGTTAGGGACAATTCGGATTTGAAGATATCATTGATACAGGATCCACCAATGGATCTTGAGGAAAACTTTCACAAGGCCGAGAGATTTCTTCGGCAAGAGGATGAAAACTTGGATATGAAATCAAAGGAAGTTAATTTTGCTAAGGATGGAGGACCATCCGGTGAAAGCTTGGGTAAGGATAAGGATAAAGGGAAGAGGAAATCAGATGACGATTCTGGCAGCGCAAGGAAGCGTTGGAGAGATCCAAAATTCTCCACTTACACATGACTGAATGAAACATTGGAACAGATATACAAGAAAACTCAAGATCGCCTTTCTTAGCGAAGGCCAGTAAAGAGGGAACCCTCGGAACGTGAGAGGGCATCACTGTCTCTTTAATGACCGGGACGGGCATGATACCAACAGCTGCAGGCATCTAAAGGATATAATCGAGGAGCATGTATGGAATGGTTAGTTGTGGCAATATGTCGGGACTCGGAGTGCGGCGGTAGAACAGGGGCTACCACCTTCTACCTTAAACGACGATGGCGCAAGACCTAGGAATGATGATCGGTTGGTTACGATTAATCAGGATGGTAAGAAATAAGTAGAGAACTTTGTGCAGACGGCTAAGTCACTTACTCATGTACAGGGACGGAGATAGCCCCTAGGCATGCTCTGAGATGATGATAAACCATGATGCTCCAGTTTGTGAAATTTGCCTTTTCTTTCTGGTTTGGATATTTTCTTTTCTTTGGTTTAGTTTTGGAGTTTGGTTTGAACTCGGATTTTTTTGATTTTCTAGTTTGGATGTTTGTCCTTTGGTTTGGATCTTGGTTTGGATTTTTGATATGGATTTTTGATTTTCTGATTCGATATGGATTTCGGATTGGATTTTTATATGGTTTTTGGTAAAAGGTAGTCGAATATGGACTATGCCCGGCAAGGGTCCAATGTGACCAAGGTCGACCTAGGACTTAGGCTATGGTTTAAAAGAATAGGATTTGTTATTTAATGTTTCAGGTCGTCGAGTATGGACTATACTCGGCAAGGGTCCAGAGGCACCAGGATTCGGCCTAGGACTTAGGCCCTATATTATTTATCATTTATTCATTTCAGGTTGTCAAGCATGGACTATGCTTGACAAGGGTCCGGGATGACCAGGTTTGGCTTAGGACTTAGGCCAGGATTAATTACGCAGGATTTGGCACATGAGTCGTTGAGTATGGACTATGCTTGGCAAGAACCCAGAGAGGTTACGGATTCAGATTTTGGCTTTGAATGGCTAAGGATTGGCAAAGGGCCCAGAGCGGTACCAGATTTGGATATCGACCCGAAGAGGTCATGGATTTGGTTATCGATTATTGGATACGGATGGATTAGAACTCGTTTGTCGAGTTCGGATGGACATGGAATTGGCTAAGGATTTAGTTATTGGATTCGGAACTGGATATCGACTCAGAACAGTCGTGAATTTAGATAAGGACATAGCACTTGGATAGAATGGCTTGGTAATGGATTGGATTATGGTTTAGATGATATGGCTATGGATGGAATATGGACTTTGGATATCAGATTTGAAGCTATTCAAAACGTACTGCAAGGCATGTTTTGGGGGGCAAATGTTATCCCACCTTTTGGACTGGGCCGGGACATTAACAAATTGGCTAAAAAAGATGGATATCAGAATTGGAGATCAATTGAAAACAAGGATATGATCAATACCATCAAAATTGGACCAAGCTCCAATCAAGGTTGGATCGGTAGGGAATGATAACCAAGGCTTGGTGAGGCTACCTTTCAAATATCAGGACAATCAGAGTTCGTACGCTCAAGTTATGGATGGATCAATATTGGTGAGAAATGGTCTCGTATTGATATGTTCGTATCAATGATTGAGGTGTTTGGTTTGGATCGATCGGTCTTCGGATCGATACATCTCGTATCGATGCACTTTGTATCAATCAGTTGACTCTAGGGCGAATTCAGGTTGATGGATGTGGATTTAGTATTGATACGTGCGTATCGATTAGATGATTAGATCGATTCATATCGATGGCTTTCGTACCTATCAAATGACATGGCTTCAGATCGATACGAAAGAAAGGACGCTGGATGGATTCGAATGGCATGGATACGAGGCAATAGTTAAAGGGGTTTGTAGAAGAATTTCGTATCGATCCCTTATTGATCGATATGAAGGACACACACGGAGGGACTGGATAGATACAGCAAAGAATGTTGATGCACTTCGTATCAATCACAGTTGGGATCGATGTGAGGAATAAAACAAACCGATGGATACGAAGGGTAGCTACATTGGATGGATCCGAAGGCACACTTTGTATCAATCGATATGAACCGGTCAATGGAAGAAGCGCTCAACGAGGATCATTGCGTGATGCTCGGATCGATGCAAAGGCTACGGATATAGGGATTGATGGATACGTGGTCGGTGAATATGAAGCTTTGGATGGATATGAAGCCTTCAGCCTTCTTGTAAACTAGATCTTGGATTGATCATAACTCTCAAACTACACGTTGGAATATCATGAAATTTGGAGAGAAAGGACTTTGCACTATCATCTTTCACCATGATCGAGCTCAGCTCGTTTAGAGTGATTCTTGATCGATACGAAATCCATATGGATCGATCGGGATCGATCCCAAACCACTCTAGATCAATCATGTGGGCCCACCTGAATGTGAGAAAAGGTGTTCCGAGTTTTAGGGTAGATATTTCCATATCTGCTCCTATAAATAGCAACTCCATGGCAACTAAAGAAGGGGCTTCTTCTTCTCTTTGGAACAAAAATCTGTCATTTTGGTTATTGATATTCAAAGGATTGTAACTGTAATCACAGTATAAAGAAAATAAAAGGATCAATTCAAAGTATACGTAGGCCGGAGATAGCCGAACTACTATAAATCTTGTGTCTTCTCTTACTTTCTTTCATTTTAATTTTGTTATTTCTTCATTTTTACTCTCTACATCATCTGGATATGAGATCTGTGATTGGATACTAAGGATTTGTGTGTAAATACTGGCGCTTTCATTACATTCGGGGTTTGTGACCAATTTTGGTGCAAACACCTTGTCAGCACAAAGCATGAATAAGAAGACTTCACCCTTTACTGTTCCTATCTTGCACCCCTAGCTTGCTTCTCTAAATCTATTCTGTAGGTTGTAATGGGGAGGGGGTTAGAACAATGTTATGGCAACTAGAAAATTACACACTTCATCTATAACATTAATTTATACCGATCGATTTCCATTTAAGTGTTATGTCTAGTATTTCTAGCTAATCCGTTAAATCCTAAGTGTGCGTATGATATGCCTAACCTCCTCTGAGTTATAACTATATATACGTGTTTATATACATATAAATCTAAACATAAACTACCCAAAATCCCCGGTCACTTAGTACTTCTTAAATAGGGAGGAGGCAGACCCAATGGCTCTTTAATACCTCAATCCTTGAAGAGAGCCTTCCATAATGTAATTGCTAGTCAATTGACCCTAGCAACAAAGACCGATGACACCTATACACAGCTCTATAATATATAATTCAATTGTCGTACCACTAACGCATCTCAAAGACTTATCTGAGGTTAACTAGCCTACTTCCAAAAAAAACGTCTAACAACTAACTTTGAGGTCTGTGTGTATCCTATACGGATTCCACACTAGTAGGAAGCGAAATCCATCAAGCAGTAACCTGAGTTTTTACTACCAACTGCTCGGGACCACTGGTTGTCATAGCCCAGGTGCCAACCCTACTACAAAATACCTGTCCAAAAAATACTGACTAAGCCCATCGACCTTCCTCGGTCGACATCCCATTTAGATCAACTTAATGTAAGTCAAGGAAAATGTCCCTTTTATTTACTTAATGCCTCTTATTAGAAAAGAAGCAGACCCTATTTCCTTCAAAGAACTGGACCATTTAATACTTCAATTCCTAGATGAACCCTTAGTATACATTCCCCTATCTATCCGCAAATGTGTATCCTTTCCCCACAGGTCCTAAGGTTAGAGATGTCCTGAATCAGTTGTAAGTATACACAACTATTGGTAGCCTCAAGGTGAAAGACAGACTTTTGTTGTGTAACTCTACTGACTTCGCATCCTAACCCACTAAACCAAACCAACCATCCTAGGCTTTAAATGTTGAGCTAAGCCTACTAATCCATGCTTGTCCTAATTGTGCAATCAAGGCTGTATAATTTTCCTCTATGAACTTTATACTACTTTTTAGCATTTAATTCCAACCTTATATACCTATTAATTATATTCCATAAATGTCAATTATCTATAATAAATGGTCATTATTATTCTAATTGGACAATTTCTAATGGTATTTATTTATTCTTTCAAATTCAACCTTTTATGTTTGTTCATTCTCCATAGTGCATAATAAATTCTTTAACCGGTCCATTAACACTTTTTTCCCCATTTAATTCTATAGCTCCCTATTAACTGCACATTTATTTCCATATTAATTTTGGAGTTACTATATCTTTTCTATCTACACCTCCTAATCCTACTATTAATAACTAATACCAATATCATTGTAAATTACATTATATATATGTTTTTATTTTTAATAGATGAGCGCGATTATACGTGCATATATATATATATATATATATATATGTGTGTGTGTGTGTGTGTGTGTGTGTGTGTATTTTCCTATTTCTAACTATTGATTCCTAAACTAGAACATTCCTTTACACGTTTTAATTTATTAGAGCTATCCTTCCTAAAAGGATTACCCATATAACATTCCATAAATTACTTAAAAATGAGACTTTTACTGCATTTGAAATTACAGAGAATTATCTTTTTTCTTTTATTGAAATAGAAGTACAAACTACGGAGAAGAATACAAATACTTCACATATCACTTTCTTTTTTGGTATATTCCTTGTTAATTCAAACGACACACTTTTTATGCATATTTTTGAAATTGGATAATTTATAGAAATTACACGAAAATAGATACAATTAAATTATACCCTCTTCCCAATAAATTAAAACATAGAAATTCACATTCCAAGTCAAATTAGGACAATCTAAACTAATACTAACATTTTACAATCCAAATATAAATCTTAAATAAACTTTATAATATTATCAACATTCAGCTTTAACAATTTAGGAACTGGTTTCCAAATTTCTTGATTACGGTATAAATAACATTCCTATTCCAATTACCTATTTTACAGAATATGTAGGCAATATTCATATATGTTTATTTAAAGCCTACTACTCATTAGATCTTATATAGGCATAATAATTAAATAAAGTTCAATAGGATAGATTTCAATATTACGAATAAATAATATAGTTTCCACTCACCTTTGTAGATTTCCAAATCTCCCAAATCTGAATCCATTCCTTTACTGGACTCATTTTCTATTCTAATCGAAAAGAATATATATATATAACAATGTATACATATACTATTAAAATTACAGCTCTAAGCAGAGATTTGTGTTAAGTGGAATATAGATTTATAATAATGAAATTTACCTTTTTCTGAAGTATCAATTTGCTCCTTCTCTTCTTATATTTTATTTTCCGCCTTTCTCTAATTATATATACATATAATATAATATTTTATTATTAATAGAAATAGTGGAAAAGGGAAATGACAAAGTGTCGCTGCTTTGATCAGAAAATACAAGAAGAGAAGTGAGGGGTTGGGCTTGTATTTATAGGCTCTCAAATCAGTTCCAATCGTTAGATTAAAATAATTAAATCCAAGTCGTTTGGCCAAGGTTCAAACCCTAACTGCCACTATACGACCAGTCGACCATTCTCCTATAGGCGGTCAACCGCTAGCAGTCGAGTGGCCCAAAGAGGGGGTTGACCGATGGGGTTTGCATTTAATATAATTTATTTCCTATTTTTGTTTTTTTAATTATTTTCGTTCAAAAAATTTTAACGCTGATAACTTTTTCGTTTGTGTTCCAATTGCAAAACCCCAAATATGGAACTTGCTCAATAAATCAGCACGAACACAACAATGCAAATTTCATGGCCAAATTTTGATGTTTGCTCAATTTCCCGTTTTGGAGCCTTATTAATTCTCGTTAAATTTTACATGGTTTACAGCAAGCTCTCAACAAGCCACACCTCTAGACACCTTCAATTTGTATTATTCCAGAGTTTACTCAACGTTTGTACAACCACTCTCCATTACACAAATATTAGACATCACAATTCAAAGAAAAATGGAGAAATACTACCAAAGGTCTCATACCGCTCAACAATATAACTCCGTTTATTCAGAATTCTCATTACGTAGAATCAAAAAATATACATTCAATTCAACCAATATTATTTTTCAAAGTTGTTTAATTATAAAAATTCTTATTTACCAAATTATTTTCAATTAATTCCAAATATCAATATTTGAAAACCTCTATGGCATTTCAAAAACTGATATTTAACTTTCATTTGATTTCAAACCAATAAACACATTTTTGGAAAAAAATATTATACAACTTGAAAATCCATTTAATAATTTAAAGATAATAACATAGAAGTTTGAAAATAGAGAATTCTTAAAAAAACCAAGTTGAAATTATCCAATTCAATCCCAAAAAAATAACAAATTTAAATTATTCAAAAAGCTGTTATATTCAATTTCAAACTCAACATTTAAAATATTTATTTCACTCCAAACCCATTAAACCACCTTTGAAAGTAATTTAACAAATTGGAATTTCCTTTTTCACATTTTAAATTAATCATATAAGAGTTTTACCAATTGAGAATTCATTACAGTATCAAATTTAAAATATTTGTTTTCCTTTCAAAATAATTTTCATTAATTATTTTCCGACGATAAATAAATCACATTCAAAACTCAATATTTTCCTTCAAAGAGTACTTAACAAAACTTCTATTTTTTTTAATTCCATAAAAGTAATCTCATCACTTTGGAAAATAATTTTTAGTCTTCCATTTATAAAAATCCTACATTTTAATCTTTAAAAATCATAGACAAATAAAATATCGATTTATAAAATCTAGTTATATAAAGAAGTTATGAAGTTATCACTTTTAGAAATAATTCTATTCAGACAATTCTTAAAATATTTGCTTTCAAATATTTTCCTCCTTCCTTTATTTCAAACCAAAACAATTTAAGATTATTAGAATAATTTATATATGTGATCATTATTTCAAATATAATTTTTTTCTATTTATCATTAATCATTTTTCAATATATATATATATATCAAAACAGTGCATAACCTAGAGCAAAATTACTCTAGGCTTTTCTACCGGTCGACTGGTTCGGTCAAACCTGGTGCAATTTTCTTCAAGTTTGCACCCTGACCAGTCTCCCCTTCTATCCATTTCTGTTAATGATTTGTGTCAGTTACAGTCAACATTAAGTAAGAATACTGGCAAGCAAACATAACAAGGCATCACGCAATGAATCGACACAAATATTTGGCATGGTTTCTTTTGAATAAAAGGGGATTTCCAATTACTATAAACTGAAAGCTAGCCATGTCATCAACAGAGTACCAAATTCAAACAATATATATTCAAAATATCAACAAATAAGAAATGCAAGGAAACTAAACCATAATTGTGAGGAAAAATCTACTAACCATAATTTCAGCTACCAAATGCAAGCAGCCTTCTATTGCTTCAACTCTTCAATTTCAACTTTAATCTTCATATTTCCTTTGTTGACTACATCTGAAATATGCCCCCAAAAATCTATGAACTGAGGTATTATTAACTCTAGAAGATGTAGGAGAGGTGTTGGAGTGGCTTATCTTTGATTGGGAATTTTTCTCAATTTTTTAGAATTTATTTGTTATTTAATTTGAAGCGTTAAAGTTGAGAGAGGAAGAAGAAGATAGTCTTCTTCTTTTTTTTCTAGCTGAAAGAAAATGAACGTGCGGTTCACGCTCGAAAGAGAATAGGGAGAAATACTAAATGCTAAATGTGTCATGGTCTATTTCAGCCTAAAACAAAACATTTTCTCCATGTTTTAATTTATTTTGAACAAAACTTTTACATGAATATGTATGTGTCAACTACTTTATCTTTCATATTTAAACTCATATTTTATAAATATTTAAAATTTATTTCTTATTGAAATATAACCCTTCTTTTGATGCATTTTAAAAAGCACACAACTATTATTTGTCAAAATTTTCCAAAATTTCAAATATCAATAATTCCATCATTTTAAACATTTTGACGCGTAAGATTTTATTTTTATCAAAATAAACATATTTATCCATAACTAAATTAATGTTCTCCAACACCATTTTATTACATCAAAATAAACCGATTTCATCTTTCTTAAAATTCTCCTTCAAAACTATTTACAAAAAAACCCTCAAAAATCATTTCACATCATTCATTAATCCATATTAGCAAAAAAAATTAATTTATTTTTCCCTAAAAATCACCATTCTAACACAAATGTATTTTTAATAAATTTGAAATTCGCTTTAAAGTTCATTTTTATTCCTAGATTATACACTTCAAAATCAGGTGTTATAAAAGAAATGCGATTGTAATAATAAACCTATCAATGAGGCTTTTTGCCGATAGGAAGTAAGTGTGATGTTCCCATCACATATGTAATAAGATAAGGACCAAATTAACCATTAGGGGCAGAGCAAAGCGACCTTAAGCATGGAGCAAAGAAAGACTTGAGGGGAAAACCCCCCCTTGATGTAAGGGAAGGATTGGGGTAGCCATAAGGGGAAATGAAGTAATGCCATGAATGACGAGGACAAGCATTGGTAAAGACTATGTGGACTATTTTTGTAATTTCAAACAGATAATCGATGATGAAAAATTTATTTAGTGATGAAATAAATTTGCGATGGCTTTTTAAAATTTACAAGCTGTTTTGTAAAACTATGAATATGATTAAATAGCAAGATATAAGTTAATAAATTAGAGATGAGCAATGGGTTATGAATTATTTAAAGTGTTCAAAAATAAGAAAAATTGATCTTGAATGCTTTTCATAAGACATCATATGGATATGTATGTTTATTTGTTACGATGTAAGTAATTTTTGATGATGTATGAACCCTACTATGTGTTGTATTCTCACTTGTGATGACTATTTTTGTTGCGTGATAAATGAATATAACTTAGAAACGTTAATAAATGTGGCATAATTAGGATTAACTCTCGAGTGAGTAGAACTACATCTAAGTGATCAAAGTGATTTAAAGTGGGATGTGATAACTAATTATAATTAATGCAATATAACATTAACCAATGTTTTTTGGGGGATTAGGAGATATTTAAAGGAAAATGGAAAAACACTTGTTGGTTTGTGTAGCCAAGGTTGTAGTGTGCAACCAATTCTTAAGTGGGCTGGTGTAATCCCACGAATTATGTTGCATGCAAAACTAAAGAGAGATTGTAACCTAGTAGTGAGGTTAACTGTAACTCTTCACATCTATACCTAAACTATCGAAGGGTATTATAAGGTAATACTATCAGATGATACAAAGAATGAGACTGTAGTGGGCAATCACACGTGAATATTCCCTTGAACTAACACCGGTCTGTATTTTAACATCAAATAATACCACCATGTATGTACTCAGTCTCAGCACAAAGAACTAAACATGTGGATTCTCGAGACATAACAATACACAATATCAAAATATACTTATACAAAATATGCATAGCCAAAGTAGGTCTATAATATGAGTGAAAGACCTATTATATCCTAAAAAAACATATCACAAGTCAATCTCAAACATACAACCCAAAATACATCATTAACCCATATATACGCGTGGAAATATAATAATATATGCATAATATTGTTGTACTATATATCTAACCTCCAAAATGATGTGCCTAAAAAACGAAGATGGATAATGTGTCCTTGTACTAGAAATGTATCGAATTGACCCAAGTATTATATAAATAATAAATGGGTTAAACTATGCCTATGGTATAATATTTTAGAGTATAAAACAATTGGCAGGATATCATATGTATATATCACATAATAATCATATCAAAGTATAATTTAATATCATCATCCGTCATCACTCAAATACAGCATACAACTATAGCCAAGCATCAAACGACACATGATCATAACTGGGTGAGTCATGCTAACATGGATACTCAAAAAAACATACATAAAATACAATCAAGGAACGCTCTTAGCAACGCCAACATAAAGATTATCTCTTAGAAAATCATACACTAAGACGTGCATGAGGCCGATATTACTTCATATAACAACAAAATTACCTTCTAGGTAATTAAATAATAGAGAAGCATATAACTGGTCTTAAGGTTGCACTATTCAGTAGACTCTCGGTCACATGAATAGATGTATCAGCCCTTAGACTCTCAAATAGTCGTCTTAAAGGAGGTGATATCATAGTGTCCTATGTCTACAAATAATCCAGATGGGAGGCTGGTAAGCTCTCATCTCTCCACTAAGAGCCTCCCTCACATCCTTTTAGCATTACTCTTATAGTATTTGGTACATAACGGTCATCATAACAACGTTATCCATCTTACATGCCATAGCTTGATACAAGCTTAAGCAATACAAGTTCAATCCATTAATTCAACTTTAATTTTAATAGAGGTTTTATCATAAAGTATATTTTCTTGATATCTTTGTTTAAACTACAAAATATATATTTTAAAAGAGATTTACTTCATAACACACTAATAAAATTTCAACATCTCTATATTTATCTTCAAAATGGTCTTTAAAGCCTCATTATCATTTTCTAAAGAAATGTACATGTTTATAAAATTTAAATGCCTAAAATTCCACTTTAAAATGCAAAATATTCATTTTAAGCATTTTCCATTGATTAAAATAATATACTAGAGGATTAGAGAATAATAGCCTCACAAAATATTTAAACTTCTTTTCTTTGATTTTTTTAAATTTCTTTCACATTTTAAAATATTTTTAAGAATAATCAAACACCGCTTAAATTTGAATTCAAATAAACAACCATAACCCAATCAATTGATAGAAAGATAATTAAATAAGTAAATTAACTTACTTTCACTAAATGATTTTTAGAATAGTTTCCCCGAAAACTAGAATTTATTTTAAAATTTAAAAATAATTTTTATTTTTATTATTTTTCATTATAAAATTATTATTTGACTTTTAATCTATTTGAAAGCCATTTCTAAATTGAAATTGTAGCATTAATCCAAGAATAACAAATTTCTAATTTACTGATAATCCATTGTTTCAAAAATATTTCAATACCAAAATACCCCACTTAATAACTTCAAATCTCTTACCAAAATTTTATAACCTCCCCGTTAATTAATTTCTTTCAATGTAATTCATTCTCACACTTCTCTTTTATTTTTATTCCATAAACAATATTATATTTATATTTAAATAATCACCAAGTCAATTAACCCTTTACGTCAAACTGAAATTTTCCAACTTCACAAGCATATTCATTCATATATTTTCAAAATTATCCTATATTCCCAATATTTTATCATTTACACCCATTAAATATTATTTTTCCTTTTAAATATCTCAATTTATTACATCTTGTCACATTAGCTATAACAACCTGGCATTTTCGACCTTCTGATTTGACACACCCAAGATGTGTAAACCCCAAAAACTAAAAATGACGTGTCATTGGTGATTGATAACAAGAGATAAGCAATATATATTTTCTGTCTATCTCCATCTATACTAACAATTGAAGGTAATAACCTATAATAAAATCAAATATCACTTTATTTCAAATTTGTAGATTTAATGTATATACATTGTCAAATATAGACGAATCCAATCCAATCCAAATCTATGTACACACATGTAATCAATATCTATGTTAGATGATTATTTATATATATACATAAGTAATTCCTCATCATCCCCACCATCCAATGTCATTCCAATGTCACTCGATACAATAAACCAGTTTCCATCAGCCTAATGATGAAATGAAAAACAAGGAAAATATAGACAGGTTTAGACAACAGTCTGGTAAGTGATGTTCGTCTACTTTACTGCAAACTCTAGATATTCCCAAATAATACCAAGATAAATGTGGTAAACAATCATACCATTGTCAGGTTTCATCTTCATCCAACAAGTTAGCCGAATGGTACAATAACACATGGCTAACTCTGTGAAACAAGGTGTAAATCCAATACAGTTACAATGGTCGATAATATGGCCAAACCCATATACAAAGATAAGCCCACTCTATTGCATTAACACATGGTTGAATCACCAAATGGACATAGCTCCATACACAACTTATGGGCTCATTCTCACCAAAAACACACCCCTTAGCATTTCAACAGTCATTGAGTGATTGTGTTACAATGATTACCAATAGAGGTCACAAAAAGTCAATAGTCAAACAACCACTAATAATAGAAATCAACTATTCATACATGTATATCTACATATATCCACTATATATACTTTCAATCGCTTAATTTGGTCAAGTTGGAAAATTATATCAAAATGTTGCATAAACATCACCTATAAAAGAGCAATATATTTGCACCCATCAAACATCAATATACATCTTCTGGAATCCTACCCAAACCCACGTATGAGTTGAAGAATGAAACAGAAGTTAAATGGCTATTTTGTATAGGCCACTATAGGTCTAGGTTCATACTACGTCTATAAAACGACTAGAGGTCAACCGTTGGGTCTTCCTAAGATTGACTGCTAGGGTTAAAATTTGCAAGATTAAATCCTGTTACTTCTAGATTTTATATATTTATTTTCTGATTTTCTTTCTTCAACTTCACCTTCGTTTTTTATTCGTTTTTCAATCTTTTTTTTCAGATTCAAGTATGATTATCTACTATCTATCTATTTAAATTCTTAAATGATTCAGGTCGAACTTATAAAAAATTGCTACAAAAGTCAGTATGTATAAAACTAGTTTTCTAATTTATAAAGTACACTTTCTTACATATATACTTTAAAATACACTAAAAATCAATCCAAATTCGAAATGAAATTGAATAAGACCTGCAATAACATATGACAACTTATATACATTTTTACATAATTTTTATATGTATTTTTATCTCATATTTTCAATATAAACAAGTTATCAAAAATCATTTAATCCTTGTAACATATCATATCTCTCCAGAAATCATTTCATCACATTTTTCAATGATTTATTAAATTATTTATCAAGAATTTGCCTACGTATATCTTAATATACATATTTCAACCATATGCTTGGATTTAATCAATATATATATATATATAGTTTTGTTCTCTAATTATCACATTTTACCATTACAAGTTTCAGATTTCATAATTTCATTCATCTCATATGAATTTTAAATAATATAACTATACTATTATTTCAACTTTCATCGATAAATCACAAATTTGGTCATTTCCATGAACTTACCATTTTTCTCTGATTTTGCGAATCAAATTCTCATTTTTAGTTTTAAATTTGTACAATTTAATTATTGTAAATTTCAGCAATCATTCATATTAACACCAATTTCTAACCCAAAACCATAATCACCTAAGAATTAAGAAAGATTGACTAATTATATAATAAACTAGGAAAAAACCACTCATAATGATCTGGTTTTGTCCCCAAATGCTCACTGTCTGTAATTAGCCTTCACTCTGAAATGAGAATTTGCTAATCTAACGAGTAATTAATGATTTCCCTAGCTTTTCTCTTCAAGTTTATGTTTGAATTATTAGTTATTTATTGAGAATTGAAGTTTAATTCGATTTTTAGAGAGATGGGTTTTCTGAGTCGAGAGGAAGAACAAAAGAGAAAGGGAATGAATTTAGAAATGAATTCAAATTTTCAAGCAGAAGAAACTGATAGGTATTTATTTGAAAAATATAGTATTTGTTCAAAGTTAGTTTATTTCATTATTTTAAATGATTGAAAAATATGGGTTATTACACTCTCCCCCTAAAAGGAATTTCGTCTTTGAGATTATGAACATAGCATCCAAGTCAAACAATTCACAATAATCATCAACTTCGATCACTTCAATATTGACGAACAAATATGAATGGGTGATTTGTCCTATAATACCGACAAATTGCAAGATAAAATCTATATGTATGCTATATAGATGATATGTAGGCATGATGTAATATAATCTAGTATACCAGCTTAGATAAAATCTACATGAATGCAATTGTTTGCATCATATCATGAGTTCATGGTTCAATCATTCTAAATATCTATCAAAATCTAAGTCAACCATGAAGAAACCAAATCTCAAGCATTTAAAATATAACATCTTAACATATATCCTAAGGAAACAAAATAGAATTAAGGGACGTACTAGTAAAGAGATTAGGATGAGAAGCCATCATCTTCTATTTAGGCTTCCATGTGCTCTCCGTAAGGTTGTTACCCACTGGACTCTTACCAAGTTCACTACTTTATTACTAAGTTGCTTTACTCCATACTCGACAATACAGGACGAACCATGGGATGAACTTGGCTTGTGTTTCAACTTTACATCTTCCAACTGACTGGGCTCAATAACAGTGGATGAATCATGCATACATTTTTGCAATTGTGATACATGAAACACATTTTAGATTCCTGCCATCTTCTATGGGAGTTCCATTATATTGGCTAAATTTCCAATATGTTCCAATATTGGGAAAGGTCCAACAAATCTCGATGCTAATTTTTTTGAATTTCCAAATCTCATTACTCTCTTTAACTGTGAGTCCTTCACAAATACTAAATCTACAACCACAAAATCCAACCCAGTCCTCCTCTTATCAACATAAGACTTTTGTCGATCTGTGTAGTCTTCATTATTCTCCTTATCAACTCCACCTTCTCTGAAGGATCCTTTATCATCTTTGGTCCCAGAATTATCTTTGCCATTGACTCCAACTAATTTACACGGCCTCCTGTATAGCAAATCATATGGTACCATCCCAATACTAGTTTGGTAATTGTTTTTATATGCAAATTCAACTAATGGTAGATGGTCTTTGTCATGTCTGCCTTACACCTCCAGTACCCAATATACATGTATAATGCATTATGGAGGTACCCAGCCGATGCAGGATAGTAGCC
This sequence comes from Allium fistulosum, assembly GCA_030737815.1. Lineage (NCBI taxonomy): Eukaryota > Viridiplantae > Streptophyta > Magnoliopsida > Asparagales > Amaryllidaceae > Allium > Allium fistulosum. The sequence continues at coordinate 910,950,278 of CM060903.1, forward strand.
AAGGGTGTAAAGTAAAAAAATCCCAAGCAAACAACCTATAGAACATCTTACAGCGCACAGACAATGTATAATAAAATAACATTGATATAAAATATGAGAGACAATGATATAATCAAATGAACCATAAATAAGAACATCATAGCGCAACAGGTTCATTGATTATACAAAATCCAAAATAATAGAGTTTATACATCCCAAATCTCCAGAATGAACCCTATAAGTATCTTTAAGATAATACAAGTATTAATATAGCTCCACAGTACTGCGCATCAGAATATAAGAGATAGTAAGCTCCGAATATAGATATATGAAAGCACAGCCTCCTACTCGTAATTTGTACAGCTCGATCAGCTATCCAAACATCTTATCCCTACTCTAATCATTTAAGAGTACCCAAGATAATAATAAGCAAAGCATAAAACCTCAGGTCAGACAACATTCTGGTGTGAGTGATACATCATCTCAAAAATACTATAAAAATCTTATATAGTAAATAGGGGCATAGATTATGAAGAACCATACCTGACATGTCCCTGCATCCAAAGAGTTAGCGTATAACAGTCGATATATGTTAATGTACTATCACCTTCATACAAGTGTATTTTAATCGAAGTACAATGTCGAGTGTCTAGGCATACGATTGAAAATAGCTACATCATATGACACCCTAAAGTAATAAATAACCATGGCAAATATAGCATCCATCATACAATCCTCATTAACACTCGTGTGCATTGGGTATATGATAAATCGCATGGCAAAATCAACTCAATCGAAATCCCGGCTTCATTGGTGCTCAAATCCATGCCACTCTATAAGGCTAGGAACCAAGCTCATAATCACAAAAGCCTAGGGTAATCTACTATCGCAAGATCTGGATACAATCGTAAATCCAGGTGGGCGTCCCCACATACCCCTTCTTTACGAGCACATTTGAAGCCTTTGAGTTATCAACAATCCCTTTGCATGCGTCTCTAAAATGGAACTCAATCATTATTTCATCACGGTTATTTCCATAGAAGGACACAGTCGCAAATCCTCCTTGCAAGCCCCATCGTTGAACTTGCCCTTGTGGATCACCGTCACGACTCTAATCATTGGGTCACCTTCTTTGGAACACCTTTAGACATCCATTATAAGTTATAAAGCCATTGTACCAAGTTTCTGAAGTCATTGTCATCATCGTTGGCATCATCATGTCAAAGCATTACGCCAATCTCTTCACTACTTGCCACACGAGATCCATTATCATCCCGGGTCATTTGGTGTTACCTACTTCACTCCACATCACCCCTAAGAACCCTAAAACATGCCATGAAGAAATGCATAAAGTATCGCTATGCCACAGTGAAAATCCCCCAGCCTCCACTCTCTGTTCGGTTATAATCGAGCAAAGCCCAAACTGGCACTCCTATTACTCAAAGCACACCAAAAAACCAAAAAGCAAATCTTGTTCGGGTACTGACCGAAGCTTTCCCTCCAAACCACCAAACAAGACATGATGTAACCAACAACCCCAAACATGAATTGTTGCTCGGGCCTTAACTATGTCTTCCCTGAACCAAACTTGAAGCACACCCCGAATAGGAAATCATGTCCGGCCCTCGAACGTGGGGCCTTCGAAGAGCATTTGTTATCCAGTTCCCCTCCATAGCCGAGCCAAAGTGAGACCCAAGCCAACAAATGCCGAAGCACCACCGAACCAAAATACCGTAGCATCTCAAATTCCTAATTTTGCATCGATTTCACTGCTATGCCATGTTCTTCGACCCTTATGCATTCTATATGCAATGATACAACTCTCAATAACCTCGAGTCAATCCATCGAAGCTCGGTTTCACGGTTCTTGACTTTAAGTCGCTCCGATGAGTATTTCAACCATACAAGAATACAAGCAAACACCATAAAAGCACCAAATGACATTCAATCATGCAAACATACAACAATTCATGGAAAATCATACTATGCTATCTCTAACATAGCCTAATACACATCAAGGCAACCATACATCAAATTAACATGATTAGAGCATTTTAAATTCATTTTTACTTCAGGTTTCACTTTAAACAGTGCCAAAGATGATTTTAACTTTAAAAATGAGTTTATAACATGTTAAAATCTGTAGATGCGTATATAATAAAGTGGATATGATAAATCTCTCGCAAAAACCTCTAAAACTCAAGTTTTGCATGCAAATCGAGGAAATGCGTAAATCAATGGCTAGGCCCCATATTTTCTTCCTTAAAATGTAGATTTAAAGATCTCTAATGAATCCCCATACTAATCTACCCTTAATCTGTGATTTAGACTTGATTTAGAGGAGAAAAGGGAAGGTTTTGAATGTAAAATGGGTTAATGGGAGCTTATATCTATTTGAGAAGTGGTAAAAATGATTTAGGGATGATTGTTCAGCCTATTATAGCATCTAAATGCAAAATGGAATAATGTACTTATCCCCAAATATACTAATTACCCAAGAAGTTGCTTGAAAAACTATCAATCTTCAAACAGCCTTATCTCCTAGCCAAAATGTCCAAATTGCTATTATGACCACTCTAAGGAAAGGGAAACAATCGTATCTTTCCAATGGAAATGGTATTGGATGCTAATTTGACTTCTATGAAATGTTATAGCAGTTACAAGTTTTTAGGGGTAAAACCGTCCAAAAAATTCTAAATATTGGGAATATAACTAGCAGGTATGTCCCAATGTTATAGAATCACAAGATCTCATATGAATTTAAAAATAATATTTTACGATCCTCCGATATGTAAAATACGGGTCGTTACAGATTTCGCAAGCTCTTCCAAAATCAAGTTTATAAGCGCTGAATAAATCCTCTGAAACTCCATTCACCTTTTTCATATGTCCATCTGTCTGTGGATGATATGTCGTACTTCAATTTAGTTTTGTTCCCAAAGCATCCGATAAACTTTTCCAGAATTCACTTATGAAGAGTGGATCCAAATCATTTACCATACTATTTGGAACTTCATGTAGCTGAACTATCTCCTTTATAGATAGTGTTGCCATTGTCGTTGTTATCCTTGTGTTCCTCACTTGGATGAAGTGTGCACTCTAGGTTTGTTGATCCATAACCACCAAAATACTCTCATTTCCTCTCATACTCTAAGGCATTCCATCAATAAAGTCCATAGTTATGTTCTCTCATTTCCACTATGGAATCTCAAACATAAGTAACAACCCGCTCACTTTCTTCCATTCAGCTTTTACCCTTTGGCATGTCAAACACTTCACCATAAATTCTGCTACATGACTCTTTATTCTTGGCCAATAAAAGGTCCTCTTCGTATCCCAATACATTTTGACTCAACTTAATGAATGGTCATCCTAGAATGGTGAAACTCTCTCAAGACTTCTTCTATCAATTCCTTGACTTGAGGTACTCATAACTTACCATTATGCCTAAGGTATCCTTTCTTATCATTGGAGCAACGATCTAGATGACTCGATCATGCACCCTATTCTAATTTCTCTAAAGTAGCAACTAGTGATGCATCTTGTCTTTGACTTAATCCAATTATATCCATCAATGTAGGTCTAACTACAGTTATAGCCAATAAGCCTGGTGTATATTCTAACGAAGGTTAGAAGTGGAAACCAAAATAAATTCTAAACTCTTATATTCTTATAGGAAACAGTTCATCATGGCATACTTTCTACTCAATGCATCCTCAACCACGTTCCCCTTTCCTAGAGTATAGGCAATTTGAAAATCATACGATGAAAGAAACTACATTCATCTTTGTTGCCTCAATTTCAAGTCCTTCTATGAAAATAAATATTAAGAGACTTCTGATCCATAAACATCTCAATGCTTTCTCCCAATAAATAATGCCTTCGGGACTTTAATGCAAACATGATGGTAGTTAACTCAAGGTCTTATGTCAGGTAATTTTTCTCATATACCTTGAGCTGTCGGCTAGCATAAGCTAACACCTTTCCATCTTGCATCAAGAAAGCACCAAGATCAGTTTCGCAAGCATCGGTGTATATCTGGTAGGGTTAAGATGGGTGTGCTCATCAACATTATCTTTAACCTAGCAAAAACCTTCTCACGATCTGGGTACTAGGCAAACACTAGATTATTCTTAGTAAGCTTCGTCAAAGGTGCTGAGATCTTCATTAAACCCTTGATAAATTTCATATAAAAGCCAACGGATTCTAAGAAGCTATAAACCTCCAAGGCATTTTTCGATGCCTTCCAGTCTCTTACCGCTTCTACTTTTCCTGGGTCAACAACTAACCCTTCACTAGATACAATATGGCCAAGGAACTTGACTTCCATTTCCTAAAAAATACATTTTGAGAATTTTTCCATTAAGTGATTCTTTCTCAAAATGTCTAACACTTCCCTCAAATGACGCCTATGCTCCACTTCACTTTTGGACAAAACCAAAATATCATCCACAAATGCCACCACAAATTTATTCAACTATTCTTGGAAAACTCTATTGATCAAATCCATAAAATAAGTGGAAGTATAAGTTAAGCCAAATGGTTGACTATCCATACAAACAACCCATCAGGAGTTCTAAATGCAGTCTTCAGAATACTATCTTATGGTACCCTTAGCTGATGGAATCCTATTGCATAATAATTATGAGAGAAGGCTTAAACCCTGCCAACTGATCAAAGAGGTCATCAATGCGAGGCAAAATATATCAGTTCTTTCTCCTCGGTTTGTTTAGATCCCTATAATCGACGCAAAGCTCGAGGGAACCATCGACTTTAGTGGTAAAGACGATAGGTGCTCCCCAATAGTCCCTGGACTTGTTTATCCAACTCCCTTCTTTCTTTAGAAGCCATATGCCTAAGTGGAAACGCTACAGGCCCAACGTCTTTAACAAGATTGATTCTAAATTTGTCCTCTCTTTGGGGTGGAAGATTGGAAATTTCAACCAAGAAATCTAGAAAATTTTGCATTATGGGGATCAAAGACAGATCGTTCGACGACAAATTAAGGTAGCACAAGTAACTAGTCATTGTGGAATCATCATGCCTACAACATATAATAGGTCCTTCCCTCCACCATTACTCAATCATACCACCCTACTATCAGTAGCCAAAGTTACCACATAGTGTGACATCTAGTCCATTCCCAAAATCAATCCATACCTTAATAAGTTAAGTACATATGCATTACAAAGGAACAACACACCATGCATGATCAACTTAAGGTTTTGAAAAACCATATATAGACGGGTAACAGGGTTCGACACTGAGATAAAATCAAAGATAACTTAGGGTCTAAGGCTTGCCTTATCCACTAATACACGATTAATGAATGAATGCAATGCACCAGTATCAAAAGGAGTTCTGATAGGAAATCTAGATAGAGACAACATCACTTCCATAATAGTTTGATTTACCTTTTCGTCAGCAAATGGTACAATACCAGTAGTCAGAGCTGCCTCAAATGCATATGCCTTCACCACTTTTTATTCCTTCTTTTGTTGAGTCGAGCAGTTGTTCCTAAAGTTTCCAAACTGTTAACACCCATAACACTTAACCTTAGTAATTTCTACCCTACACTACTTCATCATGTGGTCCACCTCGTGACACCTCTTATAAACCACCGCCTGCTTCTTCCCCCGTCCTCATTAGGGTCCGCCCTTGCGTTTAATTCCTATTATTTCCTTTCATTGGACCATTTTCCTTAACTGCAGCAGCTAACCTTCCATCAATCGATTAACAATCACTACGATGAAAATAGCCTATGATAGCACACAGAAAATGCTCTAATAGCCTATAATAGTGGTTTAATAAACGTTGATAGACACGTTGTAATAGATAGTGGACTATATATAGCACAAAAAAACTGCTATAAAAGTTTACTTTCAATAGTGCTTTTTATCCACTATTTTATGTTTTATAGTGGTTTAATAAGCGTTGTATATCGACATGTTAGAATAGGTACAAAATTATTTATAACACAACAAAGTGCTATAATTTTTTTAACTATCAATAACGCTTTTTTATAGGCTTTATATGGTGTTTTCTAAGTGGTATGGTTTTTTTGGTTGCATTTTTAAAATCTACCGATAAACCATGATAGTTAATACGTATCAAAATGCTGCATGAAGTATATTTTTAAAACATTATACCATTTAAATAATGAAAAGTCATAGAAAATATTAAATATAAAGATATAACACATTGTATTAAACATAACCAAATATTCATATAAATTTTAACCATGTAATATTATGTTGAATATGTAAGCACAAACCATAAAGTGGTTGTTAATGTTATATCAAAAACAAGTAGGTACATTAAAAAAAGAAGTAAACCAAGTCTTCCGTTCTCTCACCTGCAAAAGAATCATATATCTATATTACAAATGAATATAGATATGAATATGAATAAAATTGGAAAATAAAGTATCTACATTAGAAAAAACCTTTTGCTAATGATTTCTTGTCAAAAATATTCTAAGTGTCTAAATTTCTGAAAACAATTTCTAAAATCTCCTTGCGTGGCTAGCACTGGGAAAAATCCCAAACACAAGAAATAGATATACACAATCGAAAAATGATTGGAATCACAATATATTAACCACAAACACCTGCATGGTTAAAATATCCAAATGTTTACTTATATATATCTTATAAAATGTGTACGTCATATAACATGCACACCTGTTAAGCATTGAAACATACATTTTTGCAACATTAGCGAGTTCGCTAATAGATCCAAAGAAACATGAGCATGAAAAGAACCAAAAGCAAGTAAAGAGCCATCTAAAACCTTCACTTAACTCAGATAAGCATATGAGCACATATTTTTATGAATTTATACAACTAAACCCGTAGAAGAAAGATAATGACTTTTGAACAACATTAATTATGTAGGTAAGGAAAAAAAATCTAAAAAAGAGGTAATTTCTTAATAAAAGCAAATTAAAATGGTATTGTGCATTATCATCTACCAGGACAAGACTTAAGGTTTATTTCTATCATTATTATTTCTATTATTAACAACAATTTTCTCCCTTAAGATATCGATACGAGATTTTCTTTTTTAAGGAACCCTTTAAACTATTGATTTTAGCTAATATTTAGTCAGGGTTCAAAATCCAGTTGAAACATAATAAAGCGGGTATGTAGGTCAAATTATCCGTTGTAGCAGTATTATTGCTGCTGAAGAATCTTTGGTGTCTGTCGAACTTAGTTAATTTCTGTAAACTTGTTTAATTTTTATAAAACTTAATTAACAAGTTAATTTTGATAAACCTAGTTAATTTTTTTATTATTATATAAATTTAGTTAATTTTTATAAAACTTAGTTAATTTGGTTAATATTTTATAATTTATTATAAACATTATTATTATTATTTTAAAATAAGTTAATTTTTATACAACTTAGTTCATTTATAGTTATTATTGCTATTATGATTGTTGCTTTTTTTGTTGTTATTAGTATTATTGTTATAAACTTAGTAAACTAAATTATTATTATTATCAAATTTGTTAAATTTTATGTAACTTAATAAACGAAGTTAATTTTATAATCTTAGTTATTTTATTATTGTTGTTGCTGTCATTGTTGTTGTTGATATATAATTTAGTTAATTTTTATAAAACTTAGTTAACTTAGTTAATATTTTATAATTTATTACCATTATTAGTATAATTATTACTATAAACTTAGTTAATTTTTATAAAATGTACGGTCAATTTATTATTATTATTACAAACATAGTTAATTTTTATAAAACTTAGTTAACTTGGTTAATACTCAATTGTTATTATTATTCTAAATTTAGTTAATTGTTATAAAACTTAGTTAAATTTTAATCAACTTACTTAACGAAGTTAATTTTATGAACTTAGTTAATTTATTTTGATTATTATTATTTTATTTATTATATAAATGTAATAAATTTTTATAGAACTTTGCTAACTTGGATATATTTTATAATTTATTATTTGTATTATTATTCTAAACTTAGTTAATTGCTATAAAACTTAGTAATTTTTATAAACTTAGGTTATTTATTATTACTTTTGCTATATGATTATTGTTGTTGTTGTTGTTGTTTTTATTAGTATTATTTAATCATCGCATCAGTAGGAAATGGGAATAGCTAGTAAATTTCCGACCGTGATAATAAAAATTAGTACTACCGCTATGAGATTAATAAAGAAAACATACGCTCACTGATCTGTTTGTATAAATTTCTAAATAAGTTGTTTGTTACCTTTCAAACGATGATGTTATGATTATCCATATGTTGTTACTTATACTGAGTTATGTGACTTATAAGTCTACAAAACCTTTACTCATGTAATAAACATAAGAATAGTTACCATTGCTTTACTCATAAAGGTCTGTACACACACACACACACACACACACATACACATATATATATATATATATAAACACAAACACTCACGCTCACACATATACAAATATACTTACGGATCTATAAATACATATGTTTATACATACATACATACATAAATACTTACATACACACACACACAGATACACACACACACACACACACACACATATATATATATATATATATATGTGTGTTTGTGTGTATGTGTGTGAATAATATATGCATACACATGTATGTATAGATAGATAATAGAACTACCAGCCACAAAAAAATTATCTGGCCTGCTAATATTTGACACCCTATTTGCATAAGCTTTACAAAAGGCTACAAGTCAAGAAGAGAATTTGCGGTTGCTCCATGAACCGATGCACAAGTTGCTTCTTCTACAGCCTTAAGTCTAGGAACAAATATATCTTGGTCATCTCCTTTATTGTTAACCACCTAAAAAGAATACAAAACGAAAAGTAAAAACAAGATATGACATTATGTGTATTAACAGAACAAACCTACACCTCTACATATTTTGAATACACACACAACTTCATCTAAGTCATCCCCATTTGTTATCACATTTTATACACACATAAACTTTAGCTTACAAAATTTAGAAAATAAAACCTGGTTTAAAATTTCCAAGTTTGGTAATATTTTGATAAAGCCTTAATCATAAACAAAACAAAAATAATAATAAAATTTAAAGCTTGAATCATAAACATGCCAGGTTATGATAGTATAAATAATGTCTAATAAAAATCTAAAACTATGTAATGGATTAAAAGAAGAAATATATCAAACAGTGTTTAAATCAAACAAATTGTGCGGAGAGGAGCGTTATAATGAAATAAGAAATATGTATAAAAAATGGGAATGCAAAGGTGGGTGACTAGACATATACAAAGAAGATACAAAGATGGATCGATGAAGAATAATGATAATATATACATAGAAGGGAACAAAACAAAAGGAAATATCAAAATTAATATGGGAATAAACCATCTAAAAACAGAAATTAATTAAATACAAAACTCAAACTAGAAACTATGAAAAAATGGGAATCCATGTGGCAAACATAAATAATTTGGAACTAAGGAAATAAAGATAAAATGACCACTAAGATTTTCATAAGAGTGTGAAGTGTATCATTTAAGCCAAAATAATCAACCACAAATATGATCGTCAACCCAAGTTACAATTGACTGGTAAGAATTTCACTTTTGCAAATAACTTTCACATGAAACAATGTATATGTTCACAAACTAGAATTATGGATTATGGACTAAATTTGTGTTCTTCTACGATACTTTTATTTTGAATATTATTTTTTTGTCCCCATTGCACAAAAATTCATAGATCCTTTAGTGGTTGTCCTTTAACAATTGTTACTTTTTAAATTTGGCCCTTTCTATTAACTAATGTAAAAACAATAGAGTCTATGATCATATTATATAAAATATATTGTAGAAGGTTAAAAAAATTATATTGTCTAATATTATATATAACATTTGATGTAAGTAATTAGTAATAAAACAACAAATCAAGTACATCAAAGTATCAAATATATATTACAAATAATCAAAAGAACCTGCTATTATTACGCCTTGGAGTCCATTTATGGATCAAGCAAAGGCTCGGGTTTTATCAATTCCGGTTTGGGCACATTTCTCTTACATCCCTTCTATTCTTCAACCCGTGCTTGGTCTAAATTGGCTAACTGGTATAGTTGGTAAAAAGTGATATGCTTCGATTCTAACACTGTGGCTAGGAAGCGTTTGATATACGCTAAAGCTTTGATTGAAATTATTCCTTCAATACCATTGCCCACTTCAATCAAAGTCCATATTGCGAAGGGTGTAGAGGCCAAAATCATTGTGCATTATAGTTGGAAACCTAATATTTTTACTTCATGTCAGTCTTTTGGCCATCTATTGGAGACTTGTATCTTATTATCTTCTGCTTCTATGCCTTTAGATGATAGGGTTCCTCTTTCTCGTACCATTCTTAAGCGGGTTCTGAAACCTCTTAGAGCTAGTTCCTTCCCTCATTCTGTTATTGATATTGTTTATCCACTTGTTACTTTGGTTAAGGAGCTGCCTATTATTATTGTTGATCTAGCTACCACTACTAGCGAGGAACTACCTATTTCTATTATCCTTCCTGGTCATACTTAGGTTGATGAGCTTCCTTCTATCACTATTGCTTGGGATGAGCTAGATCAAGCGTGGATTCATCATGCTTCCGATATGCAATTCACCCATGTTATGGTTCTTACCATATGTGTAACGACCCCGAATTTTATATGAATTTAAATTGATAATTTATTTAGTCTTTGAATAAAATCTGTAAAATCAATTGATTTTAGTGATGCGAGTTTTCCCGAATCCAAATAAAAATATGTTAAATCATTTAAAATTTAAGTATTGTATATATATGTATATATGTGAATATATATATATATATATATATATTTGGACATATATGAGTAAATTTGAAATTATATATATATGTTTGATTTGAATTTAATTTGTAAATAAATGGTTTAAAAATATAAAAGTAACCCGTTAGCTAAAATTCTAACAACAAATTAAAATAGAAATTAATATAAGATAAATTTTAATAAAAATAGAAAGTAGAACATTTAAATAAAATCTAACAACAAACTAAATTAGAAATTCATTTATCTTATAAAATAATATTTTTAAAGACAAGTGTGTAAACAAATCAAGTTGAAATAAAAGTAATAAAGATAGAAATAAAACAAAAATACATTCAAGTATGTAAGCTTGCATAAGAAGATAGCAACTACACATCTACAGCTGCAAATGTAGACATAAGACATATATGCAAAGGAAGACAATGTAAATATCTACCTACATACACAAATAAAATAAGGTTGAGACACAAGGTACTTAGCATTAAATGCTTTCATCTCAGCTCAAGGTATTGGGTCAATTCGAAATGTATCAGCCACCAAGAAAAATTATATCTGCCTATATTTGTACAAAGCTAATTAATGTTGGCCACCACAACAATCTATTAGCCAACAAAGGAAGCAAATATCACTGATCTCATTTGTACAAAATAATATTTCCTGTACAATATTTTATCACCCAGTACAAATAAAATATTACCCTCACTCTCTTTTCTATATACATACATCCTTTTTATTCTAGTTCGTTCATAATTTAACAAGCCTGGAAAGAAAAGAAGAAGTAAACATCACTGTTTTGCAAATTCAAATACAAATCAACTGAAGCTAAACTTACAATTCAACAAAGTAAGCAACATAATTTAAAGGAAGATTAAAACTGTAGTTTTTCAACCCAGTATTGTTCTGTTCTTCCATTCACAGTGAGTAAACTTCCTTTTCTAAAAAAATAAATCAGTATTATATCTTGAAGCATGTTGAATGTTTGTAAATGTGTTTTGCATGTATATAAACTATGTGCAAATGTCTGTGCATATCTGTATAAACAGATATATATGTTCTCTATTAGTTTACAGGCTCTAGTTCACCCAATAAAAATTCATATCTTCTTATCCAAATAAAATTAGATTATGGTTTCTATATGAAAATTGTCTGGGTGTGTGTAATATCATTTTTAAAAATAGATTCAAGAGTGTTTGTTGAGTACTTATTTATAAAATGATAAATCATAGTAAAAATCAAAAGTAAGTGAAAAATCAAAGGTCTGGAATTCATGTTTTGATGTTACAATCAGATTTGTATTACAAAATAATGATTTTTGATAAACATTTTAGAATTTTTAAACGAGTATTCACGGAGAACTCTCAAGTTGAACGAAAACCATATTATTGCCAAAATCCACCAATAGGCAAAATCATATGCGTCGTGATTATAGTGGAAGGAGGCTTGAGTGTTGTAGATCAATGGAAAAATGGAATCGTATTTTTTTTAAATCATCGTTGTTGACGATATGGTTGGAAGTAGGGTTTTAGGAATGGGTTTGTTCGACAGGGTTGCAAAACAAATTCGTTGACCATGGGGGATTATAGATGATTGGACCAGGGGGAAAGGGTTCGTGGGTCATCGGAGCAGCTGGGGTTGTGGTCGCATGGCGCCCGATGGTCTGTGGTGGCGATGCTGGGAAGATTTTCTGGTGATAGTTGGTTCCAGATTTGACGCAAATTGCTTGATTTCGTTCTCGAGTTTGATTCATGTTTCTGGGTGGTCAGACAGCAGGAGTGGGTCGAGGTCGACCTGTCGGTGGTAGTTTTGGAGGCCGGAGCTTCGCCATTGATCGGTGTACGTGCACGTGCACGTTTTATCGTCTCTGGGTTCTGTTGATTTGGGGACGAAGGTGTTCTTTGGGTCGAGCTCGAGTCAATTGAGGGGTTTCCTCGAAGTTAAGAGGCGACGTGAAGTTGCTCGGAGTTTTAGTTAGTTTGCTCGGGTATTTTTGAATCTGGCTCAGGTAAATGGGTTTTGGCTCGGATTTGTTGATTTTCTTTTAAAACAGTTTTTAAAACTTTAAACTTAAATCAAGTTTTATCCAAATAATTTGTTTAAAACACTTTTAAATAATAGGTGTTGTTTATGTCTGAAATTAAATAAAGGTTTTAAAAATGGAATTGTTTTGAAAGTTTATTTTAAATAAACTTAATATTGTTGAAGGTTAGTTAATTAATATAAAGAATGTTTTAATGGTTAATTAACTTTTAAAGTTTAAAGTTAATTTATTTGTTGAAGGAAATTAACTACTTGAAGTGAATTACTTAATAAAAGTGATTAAGGTAAATTTGTTAATAATTTAAGTTTGATTAACCAAGTAATTAAAGAATAATTAATTAGTGGATAATTAATTATGTGATTAATTAATTAAGGTTGATTAATTAATAAATAAATGTTGATGAATTATAATTAAAGGTTAATTAATTTATTATTGATGGTTAATTAATAAATGATTAAAGAATAATTAATTAAAGTGATTTGTAATTTATTAATGATTAATTAACCAAGATTTGTAGTTTATTCATAAATAAGTAATTAATTTGGTATAAATTAATTATAATCAGATATTATTTGATTCTACTTATGGATGTTTGGATTTCGTTGAATGGTTGAATTGTTTGATATCCCTGATATAAGATGCTTTGTGATACATTCTGATTTATGTTGTGATCTGTAATTTACTTACCTGTGATATATATATCTGTGATCTGCTAATGAACGATAAGCGTTATAGTTAATACCGCTTATCAACTATATTTCTTTATTCTGATCTGTGATGATTGATGATGTTGCACTACTGTGTGAAACCCCTGGACTACACCATACACACACAAATATGGATTTCACGTGGAAATCGGTTAAGTCACAGATAATTTAAATTTGATGTTTTTGAAATTGAAATTTTAATTTCAATTGATTTTGAAATTGGAAATTTGGGTTTAAAGTGAAAAGCTTTTGAAATGGGATTTCAAAGATAAAACTTATTTTCAAATAACTTGATTAAGTTTTGAAATTTAAATAATTTGATTTAAATTTGAATTCAAGTTTGAAATTGCATTCTATGATTTGAAACTAGGGATTAAAGATGCTGTACAAGTTATATATGGATTAAACCATTTTAAATGTATTGATTTGGGAATTTAAAGATTTTAACTCATGTAAATATAACTGGATTTTTTCGAAACAAAAACTATTTGTTTTCAAATAGTAAAAGCTTTCACATAAGTAATGAACTTCCAATTTGTGTTGGAAGAATTTCAAGTTTGAAATAGAATTGAAATGTTTTGAAAACTATGAAATGAGTCTTTGATTCAAAGACCGGATGAGTTAATCCAACTTGAAATAGAATTGTTTTGAAAGGCTATGAATGAATCTTTGGAAACTAGTTTTGAAAGCTATAAGTTAAATCTTGACTTAAAGATTTAACGAGTTAATTCAATTGAAATGGAAATTGTTTTGAAATCCATGAATGAATCTTTGTGAACGGGGTAAACTTTGTGAATTGAATCTTTTTGGTTAAAAGATTAAAAGTATGGAAATTGTTTAAACCATTGAAGGTTTTTTTTTGAAATAAATCTTTTTGTTTAAAAGATTGGAAATGGTAATTTGTTTTAACCATTCGAATGAAAAGTTTTGGGCTTTAAGCTGTGATTTAACTGAGACCCCAGTATCCATATGATTTTTAATTGCGCTCGTTATTCGGGTTAGCCGGGAAAAGACTTTTGAGTCATATAACCCATTCCGAATAGTGATACGACGATATGGATAGCATTTGAAGACCGGGAATTTGCGAGAGCGATAGGATGACTTATCGATTGTCTCTGCACTGAGTAGCTACGGTATAGAGATTCCCTAAGTGATGGGAAATCCGATCAGGATTGTGAATACCCGAATTGCAAGGGCTTCTTCGGAAGTGCCTTCGGTTCTGTTCGAACCCGGAACAGACTTGTATGGATGTGTGTCTGACATTACACTTTGAGATGTAAAGCTGGTCTCTATCAAATACATTTCTGCTGGTGGCGGAGAATTTATTCTCTTAACTTAACACCCTTCTTTGAGACGTACGAGCTCAGAGGTTATGTAGTTGATGGTTACTAGTGATACATTCCCAATTTGGTAATGTGACATACGAAGTGCTGATGATCATTTGTTGGTCAAAGCGTTGCTTTGTGAAAAAGCGTAGCTTTGTAGACGAGACTTCGTCGAGCCTCACAACCCGGTAATGGTCGAAACAGGAATGTTGCGACAAAGGTTTGTAGGGATAGCGCCCCTAAGGTATGTCATTTCCTTCTGGATAAAGGGTGGTATCATGGTATGGAGCCCAGATACTTAACTCGTGTGGACACTGTAATTATTACTGTGTGATTGTTGCTTTGTTGGTTTTCGGGATCCCGGATAAAGGTCGGTAATGACTGGGGAATGACATAGCTCGTGTGTTAGTTACCTAGTTACAGCTTGGTTAAAGCGTGAGGTAGCGTCGGCCTTGTGTTTGTAGAGATCCAGTTAGGATCCGGGACGTCGGCCTGACCATTTGTTGGAAATCCAAAGAAGCAATACGAACCCTGTACGGTTTTAGTTGTAGAACCTGCCATTTACTTATGGTGGTCACCACTGTTTAGATGGTAGCTATAGTAGGCATACGATACTGGTCGTATGTTGGCTAAGATTAATATTATATTTTTTGAAATTTTTTCCACTATGCACTAGTAATAATATCAAAAGAGTCTTCTTTTGAGTAGTAAGCATGTTTGACTATCATAAGAAGAAATCTCCTCCAATTCTACGATTGCATTGTGTGTGTGGCGAGAGGTCTTATGGTAGTTTTATTTTCCAAAAGCATTGCAGATTTCAATGTTAAACTTCTTTTGTTGTTTGTTTAAAGATAAACTGTTTTGTTTGCTCATACCAGTCTCATGACTGATCCGGAGTTTATTGTTCCCTTCCTAAACTCTGGGTGTCCATCATTTTCCACACGGGCAGTCTAGAGTTGGGTTTCTCAGATATTCAGGTTTAGTAGATCATCTGGAGCTGGTTCAGTTCTTGGAGTTCAGGACTGCACTTGCTTCTCTTTGTGGTTCGAGCTTGATATTGGAGTTGTTGGAGTCATTCTCTTTTGAAGATCATTTGGAGTGATCTCTTCCATTGTTATTTATTTCCGCTGTGGAATTGTATCATATCTCTGATATTGTTGTATCTTATTGATATCATTGTTGTATATCATTCTGGATATTGTATTTATTGGAGTTGTATATGATATCATTGTTTTCTTTATTCCGCTGTGTTGTTATACTTAATGGTGTTATAAGCTCTGGTGAACCAGATTCGGCGTTTGAATCTACGGCATTTTGAGTACAAGTGAAGTACGGGTGCCGATTTTCGAAGGCTGATTTCTTAGAAGTACGGATCAGTCTAATTTATTCTTAGAAGTGAATGCATCATAAACAACATCAAGAAAAATAATAATAATCTCGAATGAGACTATTCAATCATAAGAAATCAACATAGTTTAAATAAAAAAATCACATCAAACTCCATCAAAATCAACTTTCAAATTCACAATTGAATTCCAAACAGCAATTCACAAAATCTAGAAATCAAAAATAGATAACTAGAAAATCAACATAAAAGTGGATCGATCCCATCATATGGCGAGTCTAAGCTACGCCGCACGTGCATCAACATATGGCCGAAGCCTACCAAGTACTGTCATCATAATTTTTGACGCCAACAAATGTCCCGAAGGTCCAACATATGACCCGAAGGTCTAGTACTGGTATTTGACCCGAAGGTCCATCATATGACCCGAAGGTCCAGCATAGTGGCTCGAAAGCCAAACAAAATCATCAAAATCATCAAACAACAGCAAATATTTCAATTAACGAGTCCGGAATTAACCGAAATAGTAAAAATGTGGTTCCATACTCAGCACTTTTGCTAAATCGTTTAAATCTCTTCATCGTTTTCTTGAAAGTGCAAAATTATGTATTTTATATAAATAACAATTTACGTTCTTAAACGGACAAGTCCGGAATTAACCGAATCAGTAAAAATAAGGGTTCATAGTCCTTAATTTTGCTGAAACGTTTAAATCGTTTCCTCATTCTTTTGAAAGCATAAACTGTCAAAATTTTAGAAACAATTTTTATTTTAAAACGATTTTGAAAACCTGTGATTAAAACAGCAACATCTATAGCA
Organism: Allium fistulosum; assembly: GCA_030737815.1. Taxonomy (NCBI): domain Eukaryota; kingdom Viridiplantae; phylum Streptophyta; class Magnoliopsida; order Asparagales; family Amaryllidaceae; genus Allium; species Allium fistulosum. Next base: position 910,967,317 of record CM060903.1, read on the forward strand.
ATTTCGACAAAGAAATTGCGCTTCACAAAACATCGTAAAACCGGATATCAAATCAGCGTTGCGGGATAACCGCTTAAAAATTCACTTTAAAATTGACGGTTACTGAAGTCAAAACAACAGTAATTTTTATTCGTCAAAAAATGCCATCAAAACAACACGCGTTTCAAAAATATAATACCGACGTAAAAAATTTCCGTTATAAAATAACGGCAATAAAATACGTTTTCAAACCAAACACTGGTTCACGTGAAACAAACGGTAGACTGCACTACCATATATACATTAAATATTTCTCTGCCTGACACTAACTTCTTGCTCGCAATTATTTTTGCACATAGAAAAGAAGAAATAAAATTGACCTGGAACTTGACGCTAGTGTACACATTTGTACAAAAATTTGAAATGGACAAATTTTTTTTTTTTTTACATACTGACGTGACAAGGGTGCAAAGGAACACTTGACTTGGACTTAATATTGCTTTGGTGTATGCACTATTTAATATGCTCACGCAACAAATAGCCTGGGCAATATAAAGTGACCTGGCAATAAACTACAATGTGCATGACCAAAATAGAAAAGAAAAAAAAAGAATCAGGCTATATCATTTCCACGCATACACTAACTAAAGGAATGCATGCACACGAAATATCATCTGACTACTACTTATACACGCACACAATAATCAAACATGAAAATGCAGTACATCATCTATGCCTTCATGCAATAATACATACCACACTCTTAAGTGACAAAATTGGTCTCTGGAGTTAATTTGTAGATAACGTACGCAAGGATAAAAGAAAAGAAAATAAGATGCATTTCCCACACCAAAGAATAGATTAGCAAAGTGAGTCTCGAACTCACCTTAGCCTGTTTCAAAAGCAAGCTGCAAGGAGATTTCCAAAAAGAGCAACTCAACCCTCTGCCATTAATGCCTTCTACTCGGCAGGAGATTTTTAAATTTGAACAAAAATGAAAACCAATAAATAAATAAAAAAAGAAAAGGATGAAGGGTACAAAAGCATTAAAACGAAACGTGCAGCTCTTCTCTTGCATTTAATGAAACTTGTACAAAGTTGCAAAAAGGTCTTACTGCATGACCTGGGCAGTGCTAGTGCACATGTAATAAAAGTGAAAATGCAAAAAAATGTGATGTTTCCACTTGCTGTTGAAAATAATGTGACAGCAATGCAATTGTTCACATTTGGTTCACTTTGCTTTCACGTGAAAGAACAATGCAGTGCACTCTCACGTTCACAAAATAAAGCATTTACTGACCTTATAAATTATTTGCACTTTATTTTTATGTTTTTTCAAAATTTTTAATTTTAAAATCTCTATTTAAAATATTTGCTCCGACAGTAATTCGAAAATCACGGTCGTTACAGATTTTTAAAATATTTATTACGACAGTGATTCAGAAATCACAGTCGTTACACTGTAACACTACGTAAAATTAATAAAAAATTAATTAATTGATAATAAGGCTAAAAATGAAAAAAATTTACACATCGGAATTCATCCATAAAAGTTACACCATTGCATTCATGGCGATTTTCTGATCAACTTTCATATATAAAGTTTTACAATTAGACTTCAAATGAAAAAGTTATTGACCTTAGAAATTTTCAAATTAAAAATATTGAACAAATTCAAATTTAAAATCTAATTAACTTTAATGTTTGAAATTTAAAACATTAATAAATATGTTAACGTTGATGAGAACCTTAGGGTTTAAGGAAACTTTGAAATAAACGTTAACATTAATTATAAAAATAGGAAACAAATTAAAATAAAATTGTCGTAAAAAGTTTCATTCTAAATATAAGGTATCGGTTGACTGCCTCCCTTGGAGCGATCGACCGCCAAGGGAATAGTGGTCGATCGGTGAACACGCGACGGCTAGGGTTTTGTTAGGCATGAACGACCCAGATTTTACTATTTTATACTGACTTAAATCCTATGGTCCAGATGCCTTCTAACCACTATAAATAAGAGGCTAGCCCCCTCATTTTTATTCAGAAAAACATTTGGAACACTAGAGAAGCTCTGTCGGTCATCTTCCTTGACTAGATTTAAGAGTTCAAGTCTAAAGGGGAAAGGCAATAGATTTATATAGATATACATTTTATTATTTTTATTCCTCCCGGTCTTTGAATTCTAAATCTAATTTATATACAATTATATTATTATATTTTCCAATAAGAAGAAACCTGAAGGAGTAGTTTGGTGAAGGTGTAAATTAGATCGAAAGGAGAGTTGGAAACTATTTATTTATAGAAATCTTAGTTTTTCACTTTTTGTATCCGTATAATAGAAGTTTGGATTTGTTTTATGCCTAGGGAATTTTTTTGCCCAAAAACCCTAAACTAAAACCCCAAAATTCCCCCAAACGAAATGTCAATTCTTAAATTTATTGGAATCTCAATTGTTTTATATTATAATAGTATAATTTGTTTTGTTATTGCAATTTTGAATATTTTATGTTCTATTCCACTTCCACCTTTTATCTATTGATGTGTTAAAACGTTATAAAAGGAATAAGTTAGGAAATGGTGTATAATTTACGAATTCTCTTATTTCGTAGTTTGCATAGTTTATTTCCGTAATTTAAATATGAATCCATTTTTCACTTAAAGTTTGTGTATGTAAAAGTTGAATAGATTATAAAGGGTTAAAATTGTGAGTTTAAATCCTTGAAACAGAGGAATTGATTCTACTGTATTAATATAAAATAAGTTTGGTATTTGATTCTATTTTTTGCTAAGAATATTAGCTAATTTGTAAGTTATAGGCTGGAGTTAGACTTGTACGAATTGGAGGTTTTGGTATTTTAATCTATTAGTATAGGGCATGGAAATCTTTGCAAGCTTAGGAATATCAAGTTAGCCTAAATTATGTACGTTAATATATTAGCATATAAATATATTTTAACGTATAACTAATGATATATTAATCGTACCAAATAAAATAAATAGGTTAGTAAAAAGCATTAAACCTCATAGGTAGAAAGTAACAATAATTATGGAAATTAATCCATAATTGAAGGAAAAATAAGGAGTTTTCCTTATATGGCTTTAATACAAAATGCGGTGAGGTATATATATATATATATATATATATATATATATATATGATAGTATGTTAGGAGAGTGGAATTATGACTAAGTTATAAAGATGTAAGGTCAGTCAAAAGCATATAGAAGTCTGCCCATCTAATCTGGCTATCAGCAGTGTATCGACTCGAATTTTTTTTTTTTTTGAATTACCTAGAGAACCAAGCTTCGCTTGTAAACTCTAGGGAAGTATGTGCCTGCCAAACACATACTTCGGGTACTTGTTACAGGGTTGTCAGTTTCGGGGCTCGAACTCGTGACCTTCGATCACGCAGTCCGGACCATCAACCAACTGCGCCAACCCTGTTGGCTATCGACTCGAAATTTTATCACTTTAATTAAAGATATTTAAATATTTTAAAAAATTCAAATATAGATTATTTTTCATAAGTAGTCAAGTTTTAAAGTAATAAAGAATGATAATGAACTTAATTTTTGGAAAAGTTATGGGAAATATTTCCTTTGGAAATAATGCCGATAAAATGGTCGATAACCACTTTATCGATCAGTAGCTCTAAAATCGTAAAATGCCGTGCATGAGCTGGATACATGCATTTATTTTTGTAATTGAACAAGAATATAAAATAACTTAATTATTTTATTTTTTGGGAAATTAAAAGTATGTATGACATCATCAACGATGCCCTTATATTTAATAATTGATTAATGATTTTAATTTGAGATTTAATGATTTAATAATTACTATATTTATTCAAATAATTGTTTTAAATGATTATAATTCATTTTCAATAGTGATGAAGTGACAATAAATCATTTATAACAGTTTTATAATGATATATAATTAATTTGAAAATATAAGAAAAATCAATATCGGTTTATCGATATAATAACACTTTTTGTAAGTCATCGTTTAATATATATTTATATAGTTTTACAATGAAAATGTGATCATTTTAATTAGTTAATAATGATTTAAAAATTCAATTTTTTTACAAATATATGTATATAAATTAATAAGTGAAAATATGACCGGGAATCGGTTTTTCCGATTTTCAACGGTTTAACGAACGAAAGTTGTTCGAATTCATCAAACGTTGTTAGTTCTCTTGTGCACATACATGAACATGTATATACATTTCACATGCACAAATGAACACTTATACACATACAAATAAACATACACATATATATATATATATAAACATATATAGGTAAAATCTAAGATATTTTAGAAGCTTAACCCTTAAGCTTTCTTTAAGTCAACCATCTCACATCAAAGTACACACTTAAGCACACACACATGGGGGGTAATGATGGTGGATATTGGGAGCTAAAATTATGGATGGAAATAGGGCACATAGGTGATGGAGAAGGAAATGTATGATGTGGGATATTTTGTATAAACTTAAGGCTATAAATATGTCTCCACTCTTTTTTTCATCCACTTCAACCAGCCATAACTTTCTCTTCCGTCCTCCAAATCATAAAATTATTTTTTTCAAATTGTATATAATTTAATTGGCTATAATTTTTCTTTACATCACTTCTTCCAAAATAGAGAGTAGCTATGTCAAAATTTCCATTCTTTCATACCCATTCTCGGCCTAGATTTTTGGAACCCAAGAATGCACCTTATTCTCTTGGATATAACTTCCTCAAAAAATCCAAATTAAGAAATTATTTTTCTCAAATTGAGTAAATTGAGTTGTCTGTAATTCTCATTCTGATAACTTCTTCAAAATTAGGGAGCTAGTAGGTTAAAATGCAATTCTTTCAGATGCATTTTCTGTCCCAAATTTTTAGAACCCGAGAACACCTCTGATTCTTTTGACCATATCTCACTCAAAAGTAATCCAAATTGGATGAATCTTTTACTGAAACCGTAGAGAAAAGAATTTCTCACAACTTTCATGTTGAACACTTTTTCAAATTCAGAGAGTAGAATGTCCAACAACCCAAGAGAAGATGACCTATTTTCAGGTCTAGTTTTTTGGTAAATTCAATAATAATCCAAAGTCCTACACCTCATTCCCCATGCTTGGTCGAGCACCACTTTTGGCATGGAACGGCTGAGCATGCTAGGAGGCAAGGAGTAAGGTTTTGTGAGCTTGGATCATGATTTAGTGAAGCTATAGCCCTTTTTCCGATAGAAAATAAATATGAGAAAACTCCTAAATTATAGTTATATAATTTATTGGATGATATAAATCTAAATATGATCATCAATGATGGTTATTTATCATGTTTGAATATGATAATATGGATGTTTAATATGGCTGTTGAATATATATACAAGTCATTTTTAATCCACGTCAAAAATCACAAAGGAAATCACTTTCCTTTAATAAATGAATTGATGTATATGAGATTGTTAAACCTCTTGAAAATGGTTTAAAATAGTTTATAAATGTTTTATAATCACTAAAATAAAACTTTGTAAAGTTTGACAAGATATAAAAAATTGATTCAAAAATATGCACGTTGCGTAACGGTAGTTTGCTATTTCGCGCTATAAAAGTCAAAGGAATGTATAGAATGGAATTTAGCTCATAATTCTTCGAGATAAGAATTTTCTAAACTACTATATCCATAGATTTCAAATAAAGAAAGAAAATCAAGATTTCGTGTAGTGGATTTTAAAATATGAGCAAATCAAGTTTTAAATAAAATCGCGCTTGGGCAGTTCGAAGGCCAAAGTAGTAAATGTTTTAAAATATATATTTTTAATTCTTTAAAAATATGAAATAAATTATATAAATATTTTAAAATGTTTTAAAAGAGATTTGACTTATAAAAATGGATTTCTAAATGATTGAAAAGTTGTTTTGACCAAATAAGCTTTGAAAACACTTTTTGCGGCACTTTTTTACTAACTTTTGAAATATGAATTTAGACTTAACAATTCCTTTTCAAATCTTTTATAAAAAATTTCAAATAAATAAATAATTAAATAATTTAAAGATGATTAAGAATTTTAAAAATGAGTATGCGAAAACGACTGGTACATTTGTTCCATTTGTGAGTGTCATAGAAAATCCGATCGAGGAATGGAACAGATCGAAGGGAAAGTCTGGATGCTCTAAAATAATTAAAAGTTAATTTAAGTATGTCAAAAAATTTAGAGTCTATCAAATAACTTGACCACCTTATGGGTGACAGAGAGGTAGTCTCTAGGCTTGGGTTTGGGAAACCAATTGCCTGCCCTCCCTAGCTACCCGGATGAGTCCGACAAAGGAGATAGTAAATTTGATTTATTCGGATCAAAATTTCATAAAGTATAAAAGATATAATTTTCCAAATTTAAACAACTTGGATTGCATAGGAATAATCTTCTTATACTTGGTATTAAATTCCGAGGAGGGAACCCATACTATCCGTGTGAATTTAAAAGGTGATTTTACCATCATTCGACGGATAATAAAGATTGAATACGGAAATTGATATTGAGTAGAATTAACATAATTTCTATCGACCCTTTTTAACTCAATTAGTTTTCCAATATGACTTATGAAATGATTTGGAATTAATTTAATTCTTATACTTAAAATTAATTGGTTTGGGTTTATAGTAAACGATGTCTTAAATAACATTGTTTTTGACCCAATTTGAAAAAGTATGATTTGAAAAACTTTGTTAAGATTTAAATGGAATGATTTGGAAATATTTCCTTAGTGAAAATTGAAATGATTTAAAAATATTTCAAGATTTAAAAAAGGTTTCAAGAAATCAAAGGATTTGATAAGAGAGTTTTAATGATTCCGTATATACTAAAAGAATTTTTTCATGATATATATCTCTAGAAGATATTTTTAATAAAAAAGGAAGTAACAAATCAAACGATAAGCACCAATTTACCTAACATCTTTTTATCGCTGATTGGTTCGAAGGAACTGAGGTCGATTCGAGTAACTCTTATCCGGAAACCACTTCAAACAAATTTACATATTCAAAATGAAGACATGGAAATGATTTGGAAGATGGAATGTAGGGCTGCTTATCACTGACCCTCTCGGGAAATTTCCCATATCCTACTATGTGGTAGTAGTTCTTCATTTGAGATCTTCAATGCAAGGACTACTCGCTACTAATCCTAAGGGTAATCCTGACATGATGTGGTAGCAGTGTGCCTTTGGTTTGTCCAATTTCTGGACAACTTGTATGGACGAATGTCTAAGTTGTATGTCTAATTAGATTGATTGATCCCTATGAACGTACCATCTGTTTGGTGGCGGAGAATGTAACTTCTCTTAGCTTAACACCCTTTCCTGAGACGTAGGAACTCGAAAGTTATATGTTTGTAGAAATCAGTTGTGTGATTATGAATTGGCAATGTGGCATTCAAAGTAGAATGTGCTATGTGAAAGGTAATCTTTAACTCGGGCCTCATCACCCGGTAATGGATTAAACTGGGTGCGCCGTAAGGCTATGTGGTTCACAACCATTAGCATATGGTAATCACCTTTCTAGATAACCCTTTATATTTCAGGTATGTTGTGTATGCTAAAAGAGCTCTCGGATAGGTCGGTAACGACCGAGGTGATGTCATATTCGGTTTCTATCCAAGCTATGTCTAAGTGCCAAATACGAATAGATTGGTCTTGCAAGATGCGGATGATTGTTTGTGTATCCTCGGTACATTCCTCTAGAGATGTATTGTACGTAAGGTAGTCCCTTACCTACCACTGTATGGAAATCCATTCTCCAATAAGTGCCTTCGGACTTAGTTGTAAACCTATTATGCCATCAAATTTAACCAATGTAACAATTTCGGCTATTTTTATATGTTTATTTGAAAAACGTTTTTCAAAGAATGTCATTAAAAATAATATTCCCTGATTTTGCGTAGCAAAAGGTTTGGTTATCATAAGGAAAAAATCTGTTCCGTGTTTATGTGTGGCATGGTCTTATGAGATACCTTTGTTTTAAAAATGCGTATTTTAAGTTTCTCAGACTAGTCCCATGACTGACACCGGAATTTATTTTCTATTCGCCTTAAACTCTGGGTGCCCTAATTTTTCCAAGTAGCCTAGTAGTCCGGTTTAGTTTGAAGAAATCTGGAAGAGCTCGAAGCTTGGAGTTAGAAGATTCTTCTGAAGATTATTACCTATTTCCACCACACTCATGTACTATTATATTACGCATTTGTAAGGATAGATATTTATAACTGTCCATGTTTAACTCTAATAAAGGTATTTAGAATTTCTGCTGTAAAGACTATATGTTGAAATAATATATGTTATTCCATCCATGTGAGAATCTGTTCTATCCTTATTTTCTTTTTTACCTTTAAAGATCGGGTTTCCAGCACTTGGATTCTCGGCATGCAATACTGTGGATGTATTAGTGTCAATTTTCAAGGATCGAAAATCTCGGCCGTTACAAGTAGTGTGACTTTAATACTGATGTGAGACATTGCCTATAATAAGTACCCATAGCGGATGCAAGGTTAGTCCTAATTTCTTAGGGTAAGTCTGCCCAGTTAGTCTGGCTACTAGCGCCGACGAATAGTCTAACTGATGTGAGACATCATAGTTTGGGTTACATGTTATAATATGTAGGGCCTGCTTCTAGGTTCAGGGTATTACGTAGCTGTTGTAGGGTCTGCTTCCTTCCCACTTAAGAAGCTTTAAATGGTCGAGATTATCGTTTAGGTGAGGTAGTAGGGAATCTTGAGAGGGGTCTACTTTAGGGTCAATGTATTAAGTGGCCGTTGTAGAATTTGCCTCTTCCCATGAAGAAGTATTAAGTAACCCGATGACATTTCATGCGATGTCAGATAGGAATACCAAAGAGGAGTCTGCCTTAGGTTAGGCATTGAATAACGGGGATCTGCTTAGAGTGTAGGTATTAAGTGGTCAGAGTCTGGCTAATTTCCATTAAAAAAGATATTAATTCGCTTAGGTACTTTCTATCACATTGTTAGGACATGATTGACGGTAGTCGCGCAGGACCGAGAAGGGCCTTTGGCCGACAGTTGAAGGTACGCTATGGAGTTGGACTGGGAAGGCCTACGGGCATATCGTTTGAGGTATATTTTTGTAGGATATAGTATAGGATTCATAAGACATGTTTCTTAGCTAAATGATACTGCCCGAATGCTATTATGGTAAGACTTGAGATTTTCATTCATCGGACATTGTTATTGTGACCCCTCCTCATTACAACACATGAGTTAGGGGAAACAATGCTGATAGAGAAGATGGAGGCGAAGGCAAAGACGTGTGGCATTTATCTATCTATTTCTGTTTTTGATATATCTTGATGTATCCAGTTTCACACATGTTATTGTTGTTTTTGGGATATTGTATTTTGGATATTTGGGGTGATTTGTTGTATTTCTAAAATTCAGAATTTTATGAAATGGGTAATTATTTCTGATATTATATTTTATCTTTTCCGCTCTGAGATTATGATAGCATAGATAGATAGCTTAGTATATTGTTCATTGTATCAATTTTATGAACCAACAACCAGCTTTGAAATGAGTCTAAGGTTCAATAGGCTTATATTGGATAAATAATTAGGTCCGTTTCCAAGTGGGTTGTTATAGTCATGGAATAAGGTTCGGTACCCACATAAGGCTTTACGCCCAAATAAGAGAAATCCCTTTAGAGTTTTGGGAAATCCACTACTGGTGCTAATTGGACGGGAACTACCTCTAGGGTGGAAATATCATTTGGAATAGGAGTCCCGATAGAGTTCTGATCGATTACCAGCAAATACCTTTGAAAACATAAAGGGATGTTCTCTCCAAGGATATCTAAAACATTGAGCAATATCCTCCAACCTTGAATTCGTATGTTTAGAGGACCATCATGTTAACCTTGCGGAGAAAACGATAATTATTGATTGCACAATAGTTATGCTAAATTTAGGTTTCAAATAGTTGGAATTGAAAGGCACAAAGGGAAAGGAACAAGATGAGGAAGTCATAGAAATTTTATGCTTGCATTTCTAAATATGCTAATGACACCCATGTAAATTAGCATATGATTGTAAAATTGTGTATTTAAAAGAAAATTGGTTTAAACATAGATATAAATGTCAAAAAATATAAGTAGCATGCTAATGTACTTATTTAGGTGGTTATGGTTCCTTATTTGATGTGGCCATTATAATAATCACAACAAAAGGAATTACTGCAAATTAATTCAATAATTGTTTCATATCTACAATTTTAAAACAAAACTCCTATTGTTAGGAAGTATTTTTGAATTCAATGAATTGGTTTGATGATTTTGTTAATGTGACATATATTGACTTTATTCAAGGGTTTTAGTAAGGAAATTTATGAACTTTAAATGTATAGCCTTTGAATTATAAAGTCATTTAAAGAGTTCAATGACATCATACACAAATAGTATGATGGTTTTAAATATAAATGTTATCGTAGGTCTAATTTTTTAGATTAAGGGTGACATTTTGAACAATAATTATTATGAGCTTTATTTAAAGCAAGAAAATATTTCCTTTGTAAAATTTCATATTAGGAAATATATATTAAAACATAGATTTTCATGTTTTAATGCAGCATACACATATATGTTGGAGCATACACACATTTAGGAAAATTATATGTATTGCAGGAAAATGCTAGATAATTTTCATTTTTTAAAACATTATGAAAAGGAAAGTTTACATAATGCACAATCACTAAGAAATGATTATTTTGAATACATATGCGAATGAGTGTTTATTTGTCAAACAATAGTTTGTGCATTTATGAAATTGGATGTCTTATAAACAAGCAAAGAAGTATTTAGTTATTTTATATATGAATAAGATATTTTCATAAATAAATATGAAATGAAATATTTATCTTCGATGAATGTTTGAATTGGGTTAAAAGTTACTTGCATTGATATTAGTTATATGTATAAGATGTTACAAATTGGGAACATAATATCAAATGTTGTAATTATATGTAAAGAGGAATATGGGTCACTACCATATATGATTGATTATATTATATATGATAATTGCATATATATTGGTGATGTAAAATTTATTAAATAAAAAGATGTTATTTTCTAAATGGCATGAGTGTATTTTAGAATTTGATCGATATTTTCATGTTAAATTCATCGATATTTATAATATTTATATACTTTTGACGTTATGACTTTAAATGATATATATATTGCAAAAGGTTCTGAGGTATTTTCACTTTGTTAACATGAATGAATTCAACTAAGGTGAAGTAGTATTAAAGTAGACTATATATTAAGAAGTATTAACCGGTACAATATAAACAAATTTATATGGAATCAAAATGAAGGCTAAGCTTGTTTTATACAATTAAAATAAAATAATGAATGTTTTTTAATGAATGTCAAAGTTAAAATAAGGTATAGTATGGTTTACTTATAAAGTGTAGTAGGAACTAAATTGAATATAAAACATATATCAAGTATGGTAAGCTGGGATGTATGTTGGAAGAAATAAAATTTCATATTTTTGCAATAATATATTAGTACTTGTAAATTATAACTTAAAAAAAGTGACTGATGTTTTACAAAAGGCATGTTATAAGTCATAATGAATAAGAAATACGTCAAGTATTTCAAAAAGTATTTTAAAATGAATATTAAAAATTACTGGTACACACATGCATTTATTACAAGTAAACCACCATTCTGTTCCATGTGGGAGCGTAAGAATGTTCACATGTCATAGAAAGACTTATTTAGTTTACTGACATGAGTTGGAAGATATTGGATTTATAAATATAGGAAAAATAATTATTTTGGAATACACATATGAAACTAGAGTTTAAATTATTCATAATTGTTTAAAATATTTTTCTTAAATACATATATGGAAAAGAGGATTTCATACTGAAGATAGGCTTGTGGTATAGATGTAACGACTCTTAATTTGACCGCTTTTATTAAAAATATTTAAATTATTTTCAATATTCAAATATAGATTATTTTTCAACAAATAATCAAGTTTAGGTAATGAATAATAATGATGAACTTACTTTGGAAAAATGTTCACAAAATTATATACTTTGAAAAAATATCGTTAAAATGGTCGAAAACCATTTTATCAATAAACAGCTCTATAATTATCGGACATCGCACATGGAGCTAGATACGTACACTTATTTTTATAATTGAACAAGAATATAAAATAAAATTAATTATTTTATTTTTGAAAATTAAATGTATTTATGACATCATTAGTGATGCCCTTATATTTAATAATTGTTTTTAAATGATAATAATTCATTTTAATTAGTTATAAAGTGATGATAAATCACTTATAATAGTTTTCTAATGATGTACTATACGGAAGGTAATCCCTTACCTTGTCATTGTATGGAATCCATTCTCCAATAAGTGCCTTCGGACTTAGTTGTAAACTTATTATGCCATCAAATTTAACTAATGTAACAATTTTGGCTATTTTATTATGTTTTTTGACAGACATTTTTGTCATTAAAAATAATATTCCCAGATTTTGCGTAGCAAATGTTTTGGTAATCATAAGGTAAAAACATGTTCTGTGTTTATGTGCGGCATGGTCTTATGAGATACCATTTGTTTTCAAATATCTGTATTTTGAGTTTCTAACACCAGTCCTATGACAGACCCAGAGTTTATTTTCTATTCCTATTAAACTCTAGGTGCTCTATTTCCCTGGGCGGCCAAGTAGTTAGGTAGTCTTGGAGCAATATGGAAGAGCTCGCAGCATGGAGTTAGAAGATACTTCAATAAACTATTTCCACTTTTTCACCATACTTATGTACTATTGTACTCCACATTTGTAAGGATAGATATTTATAATTCTCCATGTTAATGTTAATGTTAAGTTAAACTCGAATAAATGTATTTAAAATTTTCCACTTTAAAGATTATATATTAAAATAATATATGTTATTCCATTCGTGTAAGATTATATTCTATCTTCATCTCTTTCTTACCTTTTAGAACCGCCTCTCCGGCACTTGGATTTGCGGCACGTGAATACCGAGGATGTATTAGTGTCGATTTCCATGGAACGAAGAATCGAGTCTTCACATTTGGTATTAGAGCTTAGGTTGTGCGAACACCTGAGCCTGATAAAAGTATAAATCTCATCAAAGATAGAGTTTGTAATACCCTAGATGAGTTACCCATTAGAGATAGGGTTTGTAACACCCTAGAATGAGTTAAGAGTATTATACAAGAGCGCGTATTTATTAATGATATATATAAATGATTTTATTTTGAAATTATGGTAAATAAAATAATTTTACCTAGGACTACACTTTGAATAAAAAAGGATATCTTTGAAAATTTTAGTATTGGATTATTACAATAAAGTTAGGTAAAACTAAGTACAAACATCTTATGATTAGAATTTCACAGTTTAGCTATAGGATGTTTATAATAACGCTGAAAGGATAAATAAGGAATTAGAACTAGATAAGTGAGGAATATACATATGACCAGAATTTTTGAAAAAGAGTTTTCAAAAGATTTGAAATAGTATATTTGGAATGTTTTCTCAATAAAGGATTTCAAAAGGATTTTGAAGGAGATATAACATTTTTATAGAAATCACAATTTGTTTTCAAAGATTGGTTTGGAGGAAAAATAACAACAAGTGCTTGGAAAATCCTTTTCCTTAAAAAGGTTATAGTTAAGGCCGATATATATTAGGAAATGCCTAAATAAATAAGATATTAATAACTTGACATTAGAATGAGTTAGAATAAGTAAAATGCTTATATCTAAGCAGTTGCGTTTACATTTGTAGGAACCATATGGAAGAAAGTATTTCAAGGCTGAGTCATCATGAGCAAATTGGGGCAAAAAGAAAAATCTCATTATCCTCTCAAGCAATAAGGAAGAACCATCGAAGTAGTCACCGAGCAACATTTGGCCTCAGATTGATAAGGAGTTTCTCCCGAACACAAAAAGGGAAGAAGGCGGGCACCCAATGGCGGGGATGCCCATCCCACCCGCTGCTCCGGAAATGATCGATATATCCAGTGATGATAAGTCTGCACGAGCCTCGGAAGGAGTACGGGTAACAGATCCGTCCAGTTTTGAATTGGAACCCATAGCAGAATCCGAACCAATGGAGGAGGAATTTGAACCTATGGAAGAGGAATCCAAGCCCATGGAGGACCCAGAAATCCTACTATCAGACCGTAGTAGCATAGACAACAATGTGATTTGGGAAATGGAAGGAGAATACATTATCTGGCGAGAAGAATCATCTAGTTCTTACATCAAGTGGGATGAAATGGAAGGAGACGATGAGGAAATACTTGAGGAAGAAGTTGAAGTATTTCAGAACCCATGAAATATTAAGATGCAAGGACTCAAAGAAATAGCAGAAGGAGAAGTAATGTAGGAAGTACCTATTGGTCTCGGTCACGTTCCACGGAACCAGCCATGGTTACCTTATGTTGAAGGAGAGATGCAGCAATTGGAAGATGGGAATGATGTAGAAGATGAACAGGAGAGTGACGAAGAAGGAATTGGAAGATTTCAGATATTGGAGCATCCCATCGACCTCCGATTTAGAAGAATGAGGAAGATGTTGAGCATGATAGTTGAAGGCTATTTCTATCTATCTATTTAGTATATCTATATATAGCTTATGTATGATGTGAGATAAGATGTTACATTGATGGATGATGTATAGTATTAGTGTTATGTATCCTAATATAGGAGTTGTATGATTTAGGTATGACCTATGTCAAGGAATTGGAACGTTAATGTAAATTATGAAGTGTATAATATAAATATGTTATTTCATTTCCAACCGCAACCATTGCAACTACATAAATCTCTTAATTGAATCAATGAGAATTCTTGATTAAAGAAGCAAAAGTTAAGCGAAAAACCTTCTTTTAAACTCAAAATGGAATTTTGCTAAACATTTTGAGAAAGATATATTTGTATATACATATAAAGGAAGTTTTGATAAATAAAGAGGTATTAATTAAATAAGTAAGTTTTGACTAACAAAGAAGTTTTATTTATTACAGAAGTATCGCAATTAATATTGATTTAAAAGAAGTAAAAGACAATATAAGAGGTTTAAAAGGTAAGTTATCTTTTAGCTTGAATGATTTATTGGAAAGATTATTATATATATATAAAGAGTGTACATTATTTTGTTGCACAATTTTGAACTAAGATTCGAGTATAGAACTTTGAGGTGTTTACACCGGCCCGAAAAAGGATTTATCACTCGATTCTTGACGTCGTACATTGATGGGGGTTTGTGGTCGAATGCTTGAGTTTTCTATCATAGCTGAGAGCTATACCAGGAAAAATAAATTCTGATCGGAAAGCCTGATCAGAGGTCGCACTAGAGGACCGGGGGATCAATACTAGTTCGGAAGTAAAGTTTTGGATTCAAATAGCAGATCAAATCAGATATTGCATATAGATGATCTATATACATCGTATGAGCGTAAGTTAAAAAATAATTTTTTTAGACAAATACCTTTAGGTTTGGCTTTGTAATTTTGGGGATGAAATTTTTTTAAGTAGGGAAGTATGTAATGACCCGTAATTTGATCTCTTTAATTAAAGATATTTAAATTATTTTAAATACTCAAATATAGATTATTTTTCAACAAATAATCAAGTTTTAAGTAATGAATAATAATGATGAACTTATTTTAGAAAAATGTTCACAAAATATATATATTTGGAAAAATATTGATAAAATGGTCAAAAACCATTTAATCAGTAAATAGCTCTATAATTATCGGGCATCATGCACGAAGCTGGATCCATACACTTATTTTATAATTGAACAAGAATATGAAATAAAATTAATTATTTATTTTTGGAAACTAAATGTATTTATGACATCATCTGTGTGCCCTTATATATAATAATTGATCTATGATTTTAAATTAAGATTTAATGATATAATCATTATTAAAATTATCCAAATAATTATTTTTAAATGATAATAATTCACTTTAATAAGTTATAAAGTGATGATAAATCATTTGTAATAGTTTTATAAAGATATATATTCGATTTGAAAATACAAGGAAAATTTGTATCGCTTTATCGATATAGCAGCACGTTTTGAAAATAATTGCTTAATATTTATATGGTTTTAGAATTCAACTGAGATCGTTTTAATTAATTAGTATTGATTAGAAATTTATTTTTAAATTTTGTATACATTTATATGTAAATTAACTTATAAGTGAAAATATGACCGGGAATCGGTTTTCTCGATTTTCAACGGTTTAACAAACTAAAGTTGTTCAAAAGTCATTGCAACCTTGTTTATATGTTATGTGCATGTATATAACATACACATGCACACCCTAACATGCACATGAACATAAATATACATATATATGTATACACATATACATTTAATTATAAATATATTACAAAATATCAAGATATTTTCCTTAAAACTTAATACTTAAGCAACTCAAAAGCAAACATCAACTTACCTTACACTCTTATACAAGCACATGGAGGTTGAAAGGAGGGGCGAGCCATGCGTATGAGGTGATGGAGGGGGCGTGGGCAAGGTGCTTTTGGTCCACTCATGTTTAGATATTTTTTTTTCAAAATTTCCTATAAATACACCACCCCTCTTTCATAAATTCCTAAGCCATTTACTTCATCTTCTTCCTCCTTCTTCAAGTTATTCTAATGGCCTCATTTATAAAGAAAATGGAGAAAATAATTAAAAAATTAAATTATATTATATTACTATATATGCATTATCTAATCCACTCAAAACCAAGCTCAAATCACTCCATTCCTCCACCTAAGCCCACGACCACCACCTCCTACCCCCCCAAGGTCGAGCCTTCTTCCTCTCCTAGCCAAGGCCATGAGCTTCCAAGGGTATGCCGAGCCTCCCAAAGGCTTTCGAGCTCGAATTCATGGAGTTTGATTTCGAGATAGCGGAGCTATAGCCATTTTAAAACTAGTTCGAGTGAAAATGAAGTTGAGAAACTCTATTTATAATATGATATATTGGATGATATATGTTTGGTTATGCTTGGTTGTGATGATTGTTTATCAAGTTTGGATGATGAAGATATGACTGTTTGATTTACAAGTCACGTTTAATACACGTCGAAAATCACAAAGGAAATCACTTTCCTTTAATAAATTAATGGTGTATATGAGATTGTTAAACCTCTTTAAAATGATTTAAAATAATAATGTTTTATAAACATTTAAAAGTGTTTTGATGAAGTTTGAAAGTAAAATAGAAAATTGGTTAAAATACGCGCATCGCGTAATGGTGGTTCGCGATTTCGCACCGTAGAAAGTTAAATCCATTTATACGATGGATTCATAGTCGAAATTCTTTGTAATAAGAATTTTCCAAACCCTTATAATCATAGTTTTCAAAAGAAGAAAAAAGATTGGGATTTTGTTTAATAGATTTTGAAATATGAGTAAAATAACTTTTCAAAATAGTTGTGGTTTGGCAGTTCGGACCAAAGCGGCAAATTCATTATAAATGATATTTTAAATTCTTTAAAAATATGGAATAAATTATATAAATGTTTTAAAATGTTTTAAAAGAGATTTGAGTTATAAAAATGAATTTCTAAATGATCGAAAAGTTGTTTTTATCAAATAAGCTTTAAAGCATTATTCACAGCACTTTTTATTAACTTCTGAATTATGGATTTAAACTTAACAATTCTTTTCCAAATCTTTTATAAATGTTTTCAAATGAATGACTAAGTGTTTTGATAATGATTTGGAGGTTTTATAGTTTACTTAAAAGATATTAAATAAATGATTTGATGAAAATCTATTAAAATCAAGGGATTTAATCTTGGCATAAAAGCCGGCGAGTAAACTGGATTTTTCTATCCATGAGATTCGGATGTGAGGTGCTTAAACTAACGAGATGTTCAGGAGCAACCTGTGCCCTGGCTTACCTGGCCTCTTTCCTCGGTGAAAATAGATAAGGTCGAAATGTCGAAAACGAGGCAGGTATAAAAGATTTTTTTTTCAAACTTAATACAATTTGGATTATATAGAGATAATCTTCTTATACTTAGCATTAAATTCCAAGGAGGGAACCCATACTATCCGTGTGAATTTAAAAGGTGATTTCTCCATTATTCGACGAATAGTTAAGGTTGAATACGGAAATTGAAGTTGAGTAGAATTAGTATAATTTCTATCGATTCTTTTTACTTAATAAGGTTTTGCAATATGATTTATGAGAAATGATTTTTATTTAGTATTTACAAAATTAAAGAGAGGTTTAATGATTCCGTATATACCAAGAAGAAATGTTTTAAAGATATATATCTCTAAAAGATATTTTTAATAAAAAAAAGGAGTAATTAATCAAATGATAAGCACCGATTTACTTAATATCTTTTTATCAATGATTGGTTCAAAGGAACCAGGGTCAGATTTGAGTGAGTCTTATTCGAAAACCACTTCAAACCAATTTAGGTATTCGAAGAGAAGACATGGAATGATAATAAAAGAATGAAGGCTGCTTGTCAATTATCCTTGGGGGGAATTTCCCATATCATATATATGTGACAGTAGTTCTTCATTTGATCTTCGATTCAAGGGTTGCTCGCTACTAATCCTAGGGGTGATTCTTGACAGGATGTAGTAGGAGAGTTCCTTCGGTTTGTCCTATTCTTGGACAACTTATATGGATGAATGTCTAACGTTGCATTTCTAATCACATTGATTGATCTATATAAATGTATCATCTGTTTGGTGGTGGAGAAGGCAACTTCTCTTAGCTTAACACCCTTTCCTGTAACATACGAGCTCAGGATTTATACTTTTTTTTAAATCAGTTGTGTGATCATGGAATGGCAGTGTGGCATTCAAAGTAAAATGTGTGTTATGAGAATGGTAATCATTACCTCGAACCTCATCACCCGGGAATGACAAAAAAATGGTAGACGCGATAGGGCTAAGTGGGTCGCTCCCATTAAGATATAGTCATCACCTTTCTAGATTACCCTTTATATTTTGGGTTTGTTGTGTATGCTGTGGCCACGATAGGTCAGGAACGACCGAGGTAATGGCATATTCGGTACTATCTATGGAAAAGGTAGGCTGGTTCTGTGTTGGTAGAGGTTGGAGCCTTAGGTTTTCTAGAGATGTACTATATGGAAGGTAGTCCCTTACCTTGTCATTGTATGGAATCCATTTTCCAATAAGTGCCTTCAGACTTAGTTTTAAACTTATTATGCCATCAAATTTAACCAATGTAACAATTTCAGCTATTTTAATATGTTTATTTGAAAAAACTTTTTCAAAGGATGTCACTAAAAATAATATTCCCAGATTTTGCGTAGCAAATTTTTTGGTTATCATTAGGTAAAACCCCATTCCATGTTTATGTGCGATGTGGTCTTATGAGATACCATTTGTTTTCAAATATTCATAATTTGAGTTTCTCACACCAGCCCATGACTGACCCGGAGTTTATTTTCTATTACCCATAAACTCTTAGGTGCCCTATTTTCTCGGGCAGCCAAGTAGTTAGGTAAACTTGGAGCAATCTGGAAGAGCTTGGAGCATGGAGTTAGAAGATTCTTCAGTAAACTATTAAATCATTTTCTCGACACTTGTGTACTATTGTATTCTGCATTTATAAGGACAGATATTTATAACTATCCATATTAATATTAAGTTGAACTCTAATAAATGTATTTAAAAAAAATTACTGTAAAGATTATATGTTGAAATAATATATGTTATTCCATTTGTGTAAGATTCTATTTTGTCTTTATTTCTTTCTTACCCTTAAAGAACCGCCTCTTTAGCACTTGGATTTGTGGCATGTGAATACCAATGATGTACTAGTGTTGATTTATGAGGGTCGAAGAAACAAGTCTTCACAATAGATTTATGGATATTATAATTATTCATTTAAGCAAGAAGTAGTATTATTTTGATAACAAGAGTGGTACTTTACTCAGGCAGACCATTCATTATGATGTTTCAGAGGCTCGAACCCATGACATGTAGAACCTTTCTTTAAAGCGTCATACCTCTAATCACTTGAGTTAGAATTCCTTAACAAAAGAGAAGGATTATAAATATACATAAATGTATATTGGTCATAAGATTTTATGATTCACATGTTTTATGTGTAGAGCATACCCCTCGAGTAATGTATGTATGATAGGAGAATAGCATGATCTAAATTGAATTTTGAGTTGATGTAAATAAGTTTAATGTGCTTACCGTGTTTATGCAAAATGAGCTGTTATTTGCTTGTATACTCATTCATGTTGACATACTAAATGTAACTAGTGATATAATTGAGTATAGCCGTCTTTTACTATGTTGTTTGGTTGTTACATACTCAATGTGGTTCCTTATAAAATTCTGTAAAGGGCTCTTTATAAATTATCGAAAGTTGTTCCCCCAAACCTGGAATTTTTTGAAGTGTAAAGGTATCTAGTTAAAGTGGCTTTAAAGGACATTATAAAAACCAATAATGGACATAAGATATTCATGGTTAGTTCATTCTTGTCCTTCAATTTGAGATATTAGATTTAAGAGAGATTAATGTGAGTAAATTAGATATAATTTCTCCCTATGTTGATCCAAAAAAATCTTGGAAAGATTGATTGTTTTGGTGTGGCTACTACGTAATCTCTCCATTGTTCTTGCATACACTTTAGAATAACTAACATAATTTACCTTAGGATTAATGTGCTATAATTACAAGAAGCATCATGTTTCTCTTGAATTGTTTTTGTATCCTTTCTTATGATGTGAATGGATAAACTCCTAATCCCGTTGATGAAGCTATTAAATTGTATAATGAAAAGAGAAGGCATAATTGTACCGGACCTAAAGCAGTTAAGAAGTTGATGAAAGGAGTTATCTTATTGGAATAAAAAGATTGAGAGGAACTTGATGAATTTGCTTACCAAAAAATTATTAAGGAATGTAGTATTGAACCTTCTGTTTGGGTGGATTCAAGACTAAAATAGATGAATTTGTGGTGGGTACCGATTTGCGATGAAGCGAAGCCATATGATTACCCATTACACTAAATTTTTCTGCTTATTTTTTTCTATTGAACGACTTACTCTTATTAATCCATAACCACTTTTAGTGATGTTTATGCGATGCACTTGATGGATTATTTTTTGGTAGTCTTGGTTTGGACTTTACGCTCATGATTAATTCATAGCCAGTTTTGG
Source organism: Allium fistulosum (assembly GCA_030737815.1). Lineage (NCBI taxonomy): Eukaryota > Viridiplantae > Streptophyta > Magnoliopsida > Asparagales > Amaryllidaceae > Allium > Allium fistulosum. Next base: position 910,988,555 of record CM060903.1, read on the forward strand.
TGGTGCCTTTGATATACACTTGATAGGTTCTACAAACAAATGAAATATTGATCTATTTTTCTCTAATTAAACCCATAGTAAATTTCGATGGTGCTTATGGGGTGTACTTGATTGATTTCACTGATTATTTTTAGATTGAGCTTTGTGCTCTTGTTGAATCTGTAGTTAGCTCTGTTGGTGCTTGTAATGCGCACTTTGATGGTATTTATAATCGTATCAGAGGTTATGGCTTATTTCCATTATCAATTTCATAACTAGCATTACTGGTGCTTTTGAGATGCACTTGATGTATACTTTCTAGTTTGAGGTTGAGCCTTTTGATCGTAGTGAGTACATTTTAATATGTGGTGGTGTTAGAGAGACCCACTTGATTAATTCACCCATTTGGGTATGAAATTTGATTGCCTTCTATGGGAGATTTGAGTAATCTCTCTAGAACACTCATGAATTATCAAGTTATGTGTATGACCACGAAAAGCGCTTATTGAATTTATATCGTGGAGTTTGTCAAAAATCAAATTTGTAATAAATGGTGTGAGTGAGAGTGTTAATGGTATGCCCTTGGGGCAATTTTGTAAATATGTTATTTAACTAACTCTGTAAACAACCTTGTTCATAATAAAACCTATTTATGGTGTTTGTTTCCTTTTATGTACCATGTTATATTATGATATAAATAATTGATAATTAATTCAAAGTATATAAATAAGAAAATACTTAAATGAAATGTTAGGTGATTTGTAACACCTGGGAAATTCAAAAATATTTTAGTAAAATACTAATAATACAAAATTGTGGCAATAGTTGAAATTATTGAATTAATTAAATAAATTAAAAATAAGGAGGGGAAAAATGGTCATTTTTCAACTTCGGAATTTGACGATGAAACTGGCGCTATTGCAATCGTCTAATTTTTTTCGAGTCATGCGATATTTTTGTCTGCCTTGCTTGAGTTTATATGAAGGAAATACGGGTAAAAGTTAGTAGATTGCACGAGCACCAAAACATGAGGTCAGAAATTAGAAATTTGGCAGACAGTTTTCCCTCCAACTACTTAAAAGAATTCACGTGTGTTTAGTTTCAAAAACCACCCGACCACTCCTTCTTCTTCCTCTTAACCTATCAAGAATCAAAAAACAATCTCTCTCTAAACTCATCTAAAATTCACAAAACCAAAAGCATTGCAAAGCTATTGAAGAGGACTACATACCAACTGAGATTTGGAGGCAAAATTTGAAGCACGGAGGAGAAGCACTCTAATAGCGAGAGTTCAGGCAGGAAACGGGAGTATGATCAAGTCATTTGGATCACTATTAAATATAGGGGTAGGCGCGATTGATTAACTGACTAATTTGGGTAATATTTTCGATTAACCAAAATTATTATGCAGTTCAATTAACCGATGGTCGGTTAAGGTAGTCATCAGACCATCGACCGAATCGGTTAATTTAAACCACGGTTAACCGATTAATTTAAATGGTTAACTGTTGATCGATAATTAATCGGTTAACTGGTTAATTTAAATGGTTAACTAATTGAATTATTGAACTACTACAGGCCTGCAAGCACTTTATAACAAGCCTGCAACTAAAATTTATACCATTATATGCATATTGAATCCATATACTCATTACCGACATTACATACAACATTGTATAAAGTTATAAACTATAAATTGAAATATATTAATAGAACTGACTTGGATAAATACATTACCTACAACATTTGGCATATAGTAACAACATGTCAGCATTATAGTCTACACTCTACAACACAATATAATACATCACATTATTCACAATTCAAAATTTTAAACCCCAAAGTCTGATACTGTAACAACCCGTATATTTGTACCATTTAAATTGACAATAATCCACACATGTCAACTTAAATAATACAAAACACGAATCATTATGGGATTATAAATACATAAATGTAAATGAGAATCAATACAACATCACAGAACAGTCACAGAATAATGCAGCGGAAAATACATCGTCATAATAGCAGTTCATGAAGCCACTATATAATATACAACAATGTCTCAACATCAAGTGACTAGTACCAAAAATGTCCAACAGACTAGGACATTAATACAGGAATATAAATAGACTGATAAAGATAAATGCTAAGCCTTCAGCATCTTCAACCAACCTTGATCAGCAATCTGGATAGCTTCAGACTGACCCGAGCATATGCAAAAGGAAACACTCGAGTCAGGACTCAAAATCTTATGCAATTAAACCAAGTGCAAGGGAATAGTTCATAACTTAAAGATGGATAAATAACATCTCTAAGGATCCGATAAACTATCTATATATACAGTAGAATACGATAGATAGGTAATGCCTAATCAGTAAAGTACGATATTAAAATAGTGTTAAGTCATGGCCCATTCCATCCTTAACACGTTTTATTCCCAAGAGCATATACAAGACCGTAGTTTCCCCAAAACCGGAAGTCACCAGAGGGCAATCCATATACTAAAGGTACAAAACAAAACGTAGTGGTCGCGAATAGGATAATCAGTATGACAAGGTACATGAGGCGATACCAACTAGGATACTAGTAGTTGCGTGATCCGGACTGATGTTGAGCATAGCAGCTACTACCTCAACACCGCGAAACAACACTCCCAAATCAAGGGGTGCACCCAAATCGAATCACAAAAGTAATAGATATGGTATCGAAGAAGTGCGTCCGCTAGAGGTAGCGAACCTCAATGGCCCGGCGCGGCTCCTGTTTTAGTCATGTCAGGGGTCGTCCAATATCGTTCTCTTTCTTCAGTCAACGCGTTCACCAAACCATCCACTTCATTCTGGATCAACACTTCGCGTGTAATAGTTATTAAAGTGGTTTTCGGTATCGACAGAGAGTATGTCCATATCCGATCCCGGTCTCTTTAATAACTACGTATTTATTACCCAATGGTCGGTTAACTTAACGTTTAAAACAAATCAAAGTCCAAAAGTCAAGGTGCAAATTTGACTTCCAAATTTTGACATTTCACGATTCAATTTATTTCGGATATTTAAAATCATATTTCCAAATGAAATCTGTAGTTCAAACATTTGAATTAACAATATAATTAAGTATTCGAGTTAAATTTAATAACTCACTTATTAAATTTAGTTCAAAATCAATTAATTCGAATTTTACCGGTCAATTAAGTTCGAATCGTTAAATCAAATTCTATTTATCTCAATTCATATTTACATTCATCGTTACATTAAATATAATCATAAATTTAATTAAATCAATTTCCTTAAATTTAAAATCATTTTACATTTAAATTATCGCTAAATTAAATCCATAAAACTTTAGTTAGTTTCGTATTCCATTTTAAGTCAAAATTTCCTAAATCTAAATTATTATTTATGACAAGTTCAAATCTATTTAATTTAAAACTCAGTCTAAATCTAAATCTACCAATCTAATAAATTAAATTATTAAATTTTAAAACTCACTTGTTTTAAATCTTATTTCAATCAAATTCTCCAATTCATTTTTCTTTAATTAAATAGATTTATTAATCCGTTTCAATTAAATCCATTAAGTCGTTACTTGATTTCCAAACAAATTATTAAGTTCATTCCTTAATTTCAAATAGATTTCAATTTCAAAATAATTTTGTTGACCAATCGGGTTTCTTATTTTTAATTGTCTATCCTAGGCCAAGTTGTTTAAGTGGATATTTATCATTTCAACCCGATATCATTCAATATAAAGCATAGCAAAGGGAACTTGCAGTGTGATAACTGGGATGGTGTCAAAGTAAATAAACAAGCAATAGCAACCATACATAACCATTTAACAATTTATTCAAATAATCCTGAAATAATCATATTAACTCACATTTGTTATTATGCAAATTAATACAATTATTCCTAGAATCCTACGGATTAAAGATTATTACATTATGATTTTTACTTGGTGTCCGTTATCAAATTTCTACATCAATCGTACTTATCAATTTTAAGGTCACTATTATTTACCCTAATTATCATCATATTACAGTTCAACATGTTTAATCAACTTAAACAATACATGGCGTCAAATTTTTAGAACTTAACAGTTTATTTCAACCAAATTTTAACAACCAACAATTTAATATCCAATTTAATATTAACGACAATTATCACTTGATTTTCATAGCATAATAGATTGAGTCGTGAATGAAATATTCACCTTGCGAGGTTAGAGAAGATGACGAAGCACGAAGACGAATAGATAAATAGACCCTAATAAACACGACGCAAAGCGAGCACAAACTGTAATCAACAAATAATTAATCAATAATTTGTTTATTACAATATATATATTGATTTGAATATATACAAACCATACTCAAACAAGAAACTAGATGCAAAATAAAGTAGACGGAAGTCTAGGCCTGAGATCCCGGATCAGCTACAACTGTCAAGCAAATGAACAAAATCTGAGATATTGTAGCCCATATAATAAAATCAACTTCTCTATACTTTGCAAGCTAATACATTATGTATATACAATGTATTCAAAGAAAGCACGGTGGTCGGGGTCGGAACTGTGGCGACGAGGGACGGAGTAGGCTGGAGCAGGGGCTGGACTGGGCAGAGCTGGGCAGGGGATGAGAGGGCGGACTGGGCTGGACAGGGGCTGGGCTGGCAGGGCTGGGCAGAGAATGGGAGGGCGGACTGGGCTGGGCAGGGGCTGGACTGGCAGGGCTGGGTGGAGGGCTGCTGGGCTGGAAGGGGCTGGAGGGTGGGAGGGCTGCATAGACTAGGAGGGCTGGAGGGGCTGCAAGAGGGTGGGCGGAGGACTACATGGGCTGGGAGGGGGTGGAGGGGCTGGGTGAAGGGTGGGTGGAGGGCTGCATGGACTGGGAGGGCTGGAGGGGCTGCAAGAGGGTGGGCGGAAGGCTGCATGGGTTGGGAGGGGGAAAAGGGGCTGGAGGGGCTGGAGGACTGGTAGGGCTGAGGAGTGGGTGGAGGGGTTGGAGGGCTGGAGGGGGCTAAGTGGAGGGTGGGTGGAGGGGTTGGAGGGGCTGCATGGAGGGGCTGGGACTGGAAGGGCTGGGTGGAGGGCTGGGAGGGCTGAAGGGCTGAAGGGGGCTAAGTGGAGGGTGGGTGGAGGAGTTGGAGGGGCTGCATGGAGGGGCTGGGACTGGAGGGGCTGGGTGAAGGGCTGGGAGGGCTGGAGGGGCTGGAGGGGTTGGAGGGGCTGCATGGAGGGACTGGGACTGGAGGGGCTGCAGGAGGATGGGTGGAGGGCTGGAGAGGCTGCAGGAGGGTGGGTGGAGGGCTTGGAGGGGCTGCATGGAGGGGCTGCATGGAGGGGCTGAGACTGGAGGGGCTGCAGGAGGGTGGGTGGAGGGCTGGAGAGGCTGGAGGGGCTGCAGGAGGGTGGGTGGAGGGCTGCATGGGCTGGGAGGGGAAAGAGGGGCTGGAGGGGGCTAAGTGGAGGGTGGATGGAGGGGTTGGAGGGGCTGCATGGAGGGGCTGGGACTGGAAGGGCTGGGTGGAGGGTGGGTGCATGGGAAGTTTGAAAAAAATAATAAAAAGAAGAAAGAAGAAGAATGCAAAGAGAGGAGAAAGGGAGGAGAGAAAAAAAAAGGCAGAGGAGGTTACGTACCTAGTTTCTCTGAAGTGAAAAGTGATGTTGTGTACAGTGTCATAATGGAGAGGGGGATATATACACGAGATTCAAAGTGTGCAGAGGACAATGCAATGATGATTTTTTTAAAATGGAGGCTATTTGGCTTCCCAAGGCAGCTGGAAGGCTCCAAGATTTTAAATGTTGAAATGTTGGGTACCGGTTTGTGTGGCGTAACGGACCAGTTTGTACCCCGTTAACCAGTTTATAACTTGCGACGCCGAACTCCGATTGACACAAACAAATATACCGTTTTGATCAGCGCGACGAGGCGGACACAACGGTATGAAGATATTGATGGTTTGACATTGTTTGCGAAGTGGTAAATCTTATTGAACCATTTGCACGAGTGAACATTTTAACTAGCAATTAAAAGCGAAATTTGACGAAACGAAATGCGCCGTCAAGTTCAGAATATTTTTCTTATGCAACATTGAGAAAAATATTTGAGTTCGGACAATAGGAAATTTACACATAGAATTTTAACTAATAGGTAAATGTGACGACCGTAATTTACTTCAATATTTTTCAACGAAATTTGGCGCACGCCTATGTCTATCTAGACGCATTCCAAATGCGAAGTTTGGTTGGCAACGGAAGTTGTTTGTGAAAATTCGAATTTTTGCATCAAATAAGTGATTTAAAAATTTTAAACTGGGTCTGAATTTCAGGGTCGTTACAGATACAATACATCACAATTCAAATTTTTAAATCTCAAAGCCCAAACATAAATAGAAATACATTAATATAATTACAAGTTTACAACAACAAAGGGTCCAAATCAAATAATGTAAAATTACTAAAAATACTACCAAAGATATTGCAACTTCATTCTCCAATCTCCAAGTCTCTATCTAAAGGTAAATAGATATAAGTTAGCCGAACTGAATCGAAAGAAATATGGTGCATTACTGCAACTAGAAACATTGGCATAAAAATTGAACTGACTTGTTTAGTTTTTACAATAAATGACTGTATGAACTGAGTATTAACTTAGTTTACGATTTAGTTCAAATGCATATACAAGCTTAGTTCATGACAGTAAAATGAACTGAGTATTAACTAAGCATGATACTAAAATGATATATGAACTAAGTATTAACTGAAATAAAAGATATATGTCTCAACCGACATATTAGTGTACAATATAAATCTATGCTTCCTTTATACTATGCTTATTTTATACTGAAATATATGCCTATTTTAGAAAGATATACTTAGTTCATATTTTAGTTAAAGCGATATTTATAGACTATAATATAACCATGGATTTAAATAAGCACAGATTTAAAATGATATAGATATACTTAGTTTATATTTTAGTTAAAGCATGATAAATAATAGATTTTAGTTAAAGCATGATATATGAACTATTAAAATAAGCAGAGATTCAAGTATATACTTAGTTCATATTTAAGTTAAAGCATGATAGTAAAGTGACATATATTAGTTTGCGATATATATAACTATAATACAAGTTATATTTATATATATTTAGAGGTTATATATATCAGTCTGTAAATATAATAGTAAATTTAACTATCAGTTTGTTGCGCATTATATTTATTATATTTAACCCAACAAATTATAAGATCATTGAATGTTCACAAAATGAACTAACTATGGTGAAAACAGTGATAAAGGAGATGGACAATCCATGGTGAAAATAAAAGATGACGGCGATTCACGTTGATGTCCATGTACAAATTCTACATGGTAAACAAGTTAGTTAGAGTATTATATGCAAAATCAAACAAATATGGAACTAGACTATTTTATGAATGCTAATATCACTTGAAAAGGCTTCATCATAATAATAAATGTCGTCGAAAGGAACATTATTCCGATGATCGACAAAAATTGGTTTGGACCTTATCTGGAACAACCCGCCAATCCCCACAATTCAAGCTGACAATAAACCACACATATCCAACCCAAATTGAACGGAAAGACAGATAGTTATGGGAAAGAAAGAAGAAAGAAGAAGAAGAGAGAAGAAAAGAAGAAAGAAATTAAAAACAACACAGAATCTCACAATCGCAGCGGAACAATATATAATATAATATCAATGATCTTTACAAAAGAGAAACTATTGTATACATACATCCATCAAAGTATAACAACAATCCACTACCATCAGCCTGGACGGTTATAAGAGCCTGTCCTCATAATTGTTGATGATTGCTGTAACGACCTAGAATTTAATTACCTTAATAATTTAAATATATTTTTCATATACTAATTAATTGATTTTATAAATCAAAATAAACTCCTTTTAAATAACAACTAAAAATGGTGAAATAGTTTTTGAAACGGCCTAGAATTTCACTGCATTAATTTATAAATATTTAATTAATTTTAAATACTCAAATAATAGATATTATAATGAAAATAAAACTCTTTTAATAATAATTATTGATGGTGAAATCATTTTCAAACTTTGTTTACAAAAAATATTTAGTTTGAAGAAAAATCTAAAATGTGACCGGAATTTGTTTTCCGAATTATCGACATTTCGTCAGCTAAAAGTTGTCAAAAATTGTTATGCACATTTGAGATAACATATTCACATTTATAAATAAGTTAAATATATATTTTGATAAATATATATATACATATTAATTTAAATAAATATAAAGGTGATGTGATCTTTTATGCATTATTTATTAATAAGAAAAGAAGTTAAAGGAAAATGTCATTTCATTAGCAAACATAATGTACATGAAGTACTAAACATATTTAAACATGTTGGAGCATGTTTATAAGGAGGGGACAAGGAGGATGATGTGTCATGATGGTAGTGGAGGGCATGTACTTGGGGGTATTTTGGTAATTTAATTTATGCACTTAATATATAAGGCATTTTCTTAACATTTTCCACTATTTTCATTCATTTCTATTTCATGAAAATTCCTCCAAAGCTTTCATGTTTATTTACATGGCATCCAAAAATAATTCCTAAGTAAAAAAATCTAAAACTCTCTTTTAAGTATTAAATCCTTGTTAAAATTATTCTCTTCCACTTCTACACTTCCTCCTCACAAAAACAAGTCCATACGCCCATCCACAATGTTGGCCGAGCACTAAGACCCCATTAGGCCGAATACTTTTTACATAAAAGCCACCAAAGAATCCACTTTTCTAAGCTAAAAGCAAAAACATAGGGTGTGTTCGAGTTATAAAAGAAGCTAGCTTGATTTAGTCCATTTCCGGTGAGTAAAGTTCTCACTTTTATGCGAAGTTATTAACCTTATACATGATGTATATTTATTAGTTAAAATGACGCTTGTTTGAGTAGTTATGATGTTGAATTGGTTATGCATAAGTACTTGGAAATGGTGTTGATTTGGTTGTATATAAGTATGCTTGTATGTGGAATTGTATAAACTTGAAATCGAAAGTCAAATGTAGTAAATTAGTAAGGTACGATCTTCCTTATGTTTGGAATCATGTTTTTGTGTTGTGGTTGTGATATTGATTATGATCTTGGTATATGTATTTCATGCTAATAAAGTTAGCATTTCTGCTAACTTAAGCGACTTATGAAATCCCTCTTTGAAAGTTTGAACTTTGGACTTAAATTTTGAAAATATATTTAAGTTTAAACTTCTTTAGTTTCAAAACCCACATCTTTATGTTTACAAGGTATAAATGTTAACAAGGTAGTAATGTTTCCAAAAGTAAATGTTTTAAAGAAGAATTAGAAAACAAATTTCAAGTTTGGAAATTTCGGGTCGTATAGCGATAGTCGCTATAAATGCAGTTCGTCAAAACGAACTCTTTTCGAAATCTAAAATGCTTTCACTTAGAAATATTTTTGGAAAATGTTTTAAAACTTATATTAAGTAATTAAAAAGGTAATTATTTATTTATTTAACGATTATTTAATTAATTAAGTAATTAGTACTTAATTAATAGTTAATAAAAGTAATTAATATCTAAGTGTTAATCAATAAAGTAAATTTTAATTAGTTAGTTAACTAAAATTAATTATTATTTAATTTATAATTTAGGGTTAATTCTTATTTTTTATTTATTAATTAATTATTTGTAAAAAAGGGTTTAATTAATTATTAATTAATTAATGAGTTAACTAAATTTAATTCAGATTGTAATTAAAACTTAACTAAGATTTAATTTATTAATTAATTAATAATAAGGGTTTAATTAATTAATAATAAGGGTTTAAAATCGCTTTGGTTTTAAATATTTGTTTAGTTTAATCTGTTTTTTCTTTTCTAAAATGTTTTAAATCAAGGGATTTCTGCATCGATTACCCTTAAGTAACCTCAAACAAATATGAAACCAATGCTAATGTGGTGACACATTTATGGGAAGTAAGTCATCCCATAGTTAGCACTAAAAGCCGATGAGTATGCTAATCTTATATCTATGAGATCTAGAATTTATTTCCAGGCGAGGGATAGAGTAAAATCGAAATATCGGAAACGTGGTAGATATGGGAGGGTTAAATCCTATCAATGAGTCATGTTTAAATTAAGTATATGGTTATTCATATGCAAACTTTATATAATTACCTTAAGTAGCGGATTGTCGCTATTTATAACTTGACCTGTTTTAACTCAAGAAGTATGTTGTGTATATTAGAGTTCCCCGGTGAGGACTCGAATACTGGTTACATACTTCCAAAAGAACCGAAAGTGAGTTAGCCAAAAACCATCGCTTAGTTTGGAGACACTGGTTCCACGTAAGTATAAATTATCTGAACCACTCCAAACTAATAACATTCGTGATGGACAGTTATGAAGTATGTTATGGAGCTATACTATTCTTCCTAGAGGTGATTCCAAAATGGAAGATAGTAAAAGTTTAAGGTTTGTTCGATCCCAGAACGAGTTGTATGGATGAATGCTATCATTACATTCGATGCCTGGTGGGCAATGTTAGCATTCCAAGATGATCTACTAGAAGGAAGGTAATTGCGTAGCTACAAGCTACGCCTATTAGGGTATGATCATCACCAAATCTTGAGTGATGTCTACGGTTTATGTATGCTTCGGGATCCCTTTACGGTTGTTGATTGCAACCAAAGGGTGATCATATTCGGTACTATCCAAGTTCAAGGGTAGGCTGATTCTGTGTCAACAGGGATATGCCAAGTTCAGGGTTTGACCTAGGTACCTTTTATCTAGAGGTGTGCTATACGGAAGGTACTCCCTTACCTTGTCACTGTTGGAATCCATTTTCCACTACGAACCTTCGGACTTGATTGTATACCTATCATGCTGAAATTTAATAATGTAATGAGTTCGGCTATGATTCCATACTTAATTTAAACCTAGACATTCTAATAATATCAGAGGATTTTATATAGAAATATTTTGGTTATCGTAAGGTAAAAGCCCATCCATGTTTATGTGCGGCGTGGTCTTACGAGATACCTTTAATTTGAAGGTTTTTACAAAGTTAAACTTATGCTTTACTCACACCAGACCCATGTCTAACCCGGAGTTTTATTTCTTTCCTTTAAACTCTCGGGTGCTCAAATTTTTAAGAGTAGCCAAGTAGTCAGGTTTCTTTGGAGCATTTTGGGAAGCAGTATGGAGTAGAAGCTTTCACTGTATCCAGCAGTTATGTTTATTTCGGCTGTGATTGCACATTATGTATTAGTAATTTAGGTAGGCTAATATAGCTGTCCTTGTTAGGAATAGTACTTGTTGTAACTTTGGTGTAACATTTTGGAGTAACAATATGTACAATTCTGTGATGATGTATATGTAACTCTATCGTTTGTGAGAAAAATCTGTATTTGTTTCCTTTGTCTTCTATTTCCTTTACCCCATGACATGTTTTTCGAACACTTAGTTGATCGGCACATGTATACCGAGGATGTATTAAGTGTCATCTTTGGGTGTAAGAAAGGCAAGTCGTTATACTTGATATCAGAGCTTAGGTAGAGTGAATACCTAGGCTTTGGTTGAGGTTGACTCATTAGAAATAGGGTTAAAAGTACCCTAGAATGAGTTCAGTTTTCAAGAGTGCGTTTCTGTGTTATTCTGATCAGCGCTTTTATATTTGGTTTTATGCTTTATTTCCTAAGATAATCATGTCCATGTATTCTAAAGATATCATGCTTTATTCAGGTAGTATGAATGAGTATGAGAAGGGGACAAGGAAGGGGAAACGGTAGCACAACAACCACAAATGTAAGAACCCTGAATGTTGGAAAGGGTAGAATAGCTGTTGAGGTAGTAGCTCTAGTGCAGCCTCGAGTAAACTTTGCAACTCTATGCAAGGACTACACAAACCTAGGAGGAAAACCTTTCAAGGGAGTCAAATCCATCATTGAAGTACAAGCTTGGCTATGGTCATGTGAGAATATTTTCAAAGGTTTGGACATTTCTGATGATAAAAAATGATTCTTGGCATCATGGCAATTGCAAGAGGGTGCAGCTGCATGGTGGGATTCTGTCACCATAAATGTTCCCGAAGATGAGTGCTCATGTGCTAGATTCAAAGAAGTATTCGAAGACCAATTCATGCCAGCTGTAGGAAGAACTCGATTATATAGAAATTTCATGGATCTCAAGCATGAAGACAAGTCGGTAGCTGAATACGAGTCCAAGTTTAATGAATTATCTCGTTTCGACCCCTGACTTATTGATACACCATTAAATAAAAATGAGATGTTCGTATTAGTTATGAGAGAAGAGTTTCATGAAAAGATGATGACTCATGTGAAGGAATCGTTTGTGGATTTAGTTGATATGACCTTAAGTTATGAGGTGCTTTTGAAGAAAAAGCTAGTAACATCACCCAGTGGAGGTAAAACTTACCCACACAAAAGGAAGTTTAATCCAAACTGGAAAAAGATGCAGGGAAAGGAAAACCTGCGAGAGGAGATCAAGGAAACCGTTTCAAAGATATTGAATGTTTAAATTGCAAACAGAAGGGTCATACTTCTAAAGTTTGTCGGCATGTAGGACCTATCTCTCCGATGGTTCAGAAGACACTTTGCTATAATTGTCAACAGTCGGGGCACATGGTTAAGGACTGCCCACTGTTAAAGAAAGGACAACAGGCCAAAGTTTATGCAATCAAGGACGAACCCTCAAATTTTGGAGCTATGAAAGGGAAGGGAGTCTTGGAAGGTACTTTAATTATTAATGGAGTTTTTGTTAAAGTTTCGTTTGATACCGGGGCTTCCCACAATTTTATTTCTCTTGATTTAGTTAGGAAATTTCAACTTTCCCCTAAAATCGTAGGAAACCCTCTATGTGTGTCAAACCCCATAGGAGGCATAACAAATCTATGTATGGTTTGTAAAGATGTGCGAGCTTCATACCTTACCCACTACTCTTCATGCAACTTGTTTGTTCTAGATTTTAATGGATTTGATATTTTACTTGGTATGGATTGGCTGGCAGAGAATAGAGCCATTGTGGATTGTGTTGGAAGAACAATATCTTTGGTAACCAAACTAGGAAGTTTGGAGGTGGTGCCTTGTGATGAGCCTAGCAAATTATTTCATAGTTTCTTGTATGCCTTAGAATCATCCCAGGAAGAGTTAGAATCGCTTGAAGCTGTTAAAGATTTCCCTGATATTTTTGAGCTGATTAGCAGTTTGCCTCCTCGTCGGGAAATTGAATTTCATATTGATCTAGTTCTTGATACAAGATCTATTATTCAACCCCTACGTAAAATGGCCCCAAGAGAGAAACATGAGTTAAAGGCTCAAACCGATGAATTATTGAGAAGAGGAATGATTAGGCTGAGCCGTTCAAGTTGGGGATCGGCGGTAGTTTTTGTAGCCAAATTTGATGGTTCGTTAAGATTGTGCATGGATTATAGGGAACTAAATAAGAATACCATTCGAAATAAGTACCCGTTACCCTGAATAGATGATATGTTTGACCAACTTCATGGGGCTAGAGTAATTTCCCAAATGGACCTTGCTACGGGGATCCACCAGTTATGGGTAGCGGAGGATAGTATACCCTTAACTGATTTTAGAGAACCGGACCTATTCTATGAGTGGTTGGTTATGCCTTTTGGGCTGACCAATGCACCTGCATTTTTTGTTGATCTTATGAATCAAGTTTTTAGGGATGTGTTGAATAAGTTCGTGTTGGTTTTCATCGACGACATTCTTATCTACTCAAAGACCGAGGAAGAGCACAAACACCGTTTGGAAGTGGTGTTGTAAACGTTAAGGAAAAACGTTCTTAAAGCTAAGTTTTCTAAGTGCCACTTTTGGCAATCAAAAGTGAGATACCTAGGACATATTGTATCTGGTGATGGCATCCTAGTTGATCCGGCTAAGGTAGCTGCAGTGCAGAATTTCAAAAGACCCCAAACTCCCATAGAAGTGAGAAGCTTTTTAGGGATGGCCAGTTATTATAGAAATTTCATAAAGGATTACTCCAAAATTGCCTCTCACTTAACCAAGCTAACAAAGAAGGATGTTAAATTTGAGTGGACTCCAAAGTGTGAGAGTGCATTTCTCGAATGAAAGGAGAGATTGACCAGTGCCCCTGTTTTGGCTATTATTGATGGAGGAGAAGGGTTAACTGTTTTTACTGATGCATGCAGGTTGGTTTGGGTGCAGTGTTGATGCAACATGGAAAGGTTATAGCCTATGCAAGTAGACTGTTAAAGACTCATGAGAATAATTATGCAACGCATGACTTGGAGCTGTTAGCGTAGTATTTGCGTTAAAGATGTGGAAGCATTACTTGCTGGGTAAGAATCCTTCTTTTCCTCTTTTGTTTATTTCTAATCTTTAGGGATCCTAGTTAGTAATTTCCTTCCTTAAAATAGGTGAAAAGTTCGAGCTCTTCACGGATCACAAGTCCTTGAAGTACATTTTCTATGACGGCCCGTTTCTTCGACTCTACATCCTCGGTATTCACGTGTCGTAGATCCAAGTGCCGGAGAAGCGGACCATTAAGGGTAAGAAGGAGAAATAAAGACAGAATAGAATCTCACATATGTTATTTCAACAATTAATCTTTACAGCAGAAATTAAAATATATTTATCAGAGTTAAACATGGAAAGTTATAAATATTTGTCCTTACAAAGGCGGGATACAATACTACTCAAGTGTTGTGGAAATAGATAACAAATCTTCAAAAAACCTTCTAACTCCATGCTTCAAGCTCCATCCAGCTTCTTCTAAGCTAAACCTGACTACTAGGTTGCCCGTGGAAAACTAGAGCACCCAAATTTTAAGGAAAGGGAAAATAAACTTCAGGTCAGTCATGAGACTGGAGTGAGAACTCAAAATATGCGTTTTGAAAACAAAAAGGTATCGCATAAGACCACACCGCACATAAACACGGAATCTGTTTTTACCTTATGATAACCAAACATTCTACATTAAAATACTTAATATTATTTTTAATGACATATCTTTGAAAACATTTGCAATTAAACTTATCAATCTTAGCCGAAATTTTTACATCAATTAAATTCCAACAATACTAGCCACAAACGGGGTTCTACAAACAAAGAGGAAGGCACTTATTAGAGAATGGATTCCATACAAATGATTAGGTGAAGGGACTACCTTCCGACAGTACATCTCTAGAAGAATGTACTGAGGTCAACAGAACATATGCACCTCTACCAACACAAGGCTGGCCTACCTTTCCTTAGTACAAAATATGTTATCACCCCGATCGTTACCGACCTATCCAAGATCTCTCTTCGCATACATCCACATTAATTTACATCCCGAACGTCATAACCGGAAGAAATATATTTAGAAGGGGATGATCACACCCTGATGGTTGCGAACCACATAGCCTTAGTGCATCCAACCCTATTTCGGTCATTTCCGGATGTTAAGCTTGAGGCAACGATTACCTTATTGCATAGCACATCACCTTTCTTTGAATGCCACACTACCATTTCATCAATCACTTGTTGACTTCCACAAACATATAACCTCCGAGCTCATACGTCTTAGAGAAGGGTGTAAGCTAAGAGAAGTTGCCTTCTCCGCCACCAAACAGATGTACATTTATAGAAGTCAACAATGTAAATCTCAAGAATGCATGTCAGACATCCAAACATACACGTTCGTTCTAGGACTGAACAAAATCGAAGGTACTCTCCTACCACATCATGTTGGTAATTTACCTTAGGATTAGTAGTGATGAGTCCTTGGATCAAAGATTTTCATAACGGAACACTACTTGTCACCATAAATATATGATATGATAAATTTCACCTCGAGGGACTAATGGAAAGTAGCTCGACATCATGAATATCTCCACCTTCAATACTTTTATCTTCAGCATGTTTTACTTCGAACGTAAATTGGTTCGAAGTGGTTTTCAGATAGGGAATACCCTAGATCTGACCCGGTTCCTTCAATCCAATCATCGATAAAATAAATATAATTTATCAAAGTCATAAATTTGTAGGTCGTTACAGACACACCCTCTTAAAAGAATATCGTCCCAGAAATTTCCCAAAACAAAAACCTAAAGGTTTTGCCCAAAATATTTATTTTTAACTCATTTCCATAAGATGTGTATAGATCATATGTACACAATATCTTATTTGAATTCACAACTTTACTTCTGAACTAGCATTGATCCCCAATCCTTTAGTGCAGACTCTGACTAGGCTTTTTGATCAGAACTTTAGTTCTCCTTGCATAGCTCTTAACTATGATAGAAAGCTCAAGCATCCAACTACAAACCCTTATCAATGTTCGTCATCAAGAATCGAGTGATAAATCCTCTTTCGGATAAGTGTCAAATACGTCAAAATTCTGTACTCGAATCTTAGATTAAATCATGCGATGAAATAATCCATATACTTCAATGAATTTATTAACCTTTAAAAAAAATTATAAAAAAAACATTTCATAAAGCTTTCATTCTTTATTCAACTTTTATAAAGATACTCCTTTATACATAACCATTTTACCCCCTTTTTTCAAATATTATTCACAAAAATATTTCTATCTTTTTTTCCAAAAGAAATCAATTATCCTTTATTTGGAGTAATACTATTATAAATCTTATTTCAAAATTCCTTTGAAATTTCTTTGTTAATAAATCTCCTTATAAATTTTGTTCCAAACTTATTTATATTACATAACTTTCCCTTTTATACTTTTTCAAAACATTAGGATATCCATCTTTCTCAAACACCATTTTATTTTTACTAATTACACTTTAATTTATAAAATATACTTTTATAAAATATATTCTTAAATAATTTCTTAATTAAACAGTTTTTAAAAATACATTACTACATAATCATGTTATTACCATACATTTCTAAACATATCTTAGGGGTTTTCTAAAAAACTTATTTTCAAAGTAATTCATTAAATTGATAAATCACCATAAACTTCCTTTAATTAATATCAAATGTGAAAACATTCTTTATTTAGTTAAAACTTTCTTTATCAATTAAACTTCCTTTATACATACATACATATATATATATATATATATATATTCTCTTTACTTACCAGTCTTAATACTTGAAAGTGTTTATATACTTATTCAGTTGCTTTAAGTATATTCATAATTTACTTAACAATTTTTATTTTCTTACCTTTTCAAAGAGATTAAAACAATTAGTACCAAAACATTGTTATAGTGAACTACTTTTCTTTAATCAAATACACATTTAACATTTACTATCTTTTTCTTAAAGGATTGCAATACTTGTTATTATCTTTAAAATCCCATTATTAAAGATCTAAACATCTCTACTATTAATAATGAGAATTCGATGAATTGAATTTCAACCGTGTCTTTTTGAAATTCCAAAAATTCCCCAATCCACCAACGGAATATTACCGTCGATTTACAACCTCCACCACCATCCCCTTCCCAAGCACCCTTAAACATAATTTCACTATAAATTTGCAATCAACACCACCAACATAACATTTTAAAATAAAAATATTATGACCATCAAAGCTATTAGATGCACGTACGTGCGATTTATACTAGTACTCATAAAATTTCTTCCAAAGTGTCATTTAAGGGTTTCAAAACAAATATTGCTAAAACATCGTTTACTACAAACCCAAAACCATTCATTATTAACTTTAACCATTTCTTTTAAAGATCAAAGCATACCCATACTTGTCAATTAAGAGAATACACTTTGATAAAATTTGACAACCATTAATTTGTCAAATATGTGATTCACATTATCTCTTTTTTTCTTTTTTAGAAGATTATATTGGTTGAATAACTCAAAAATGATATTAATGAACTGGGTACTACCAATAGTATCGCATATTTCCTTAACAAGAAGGGGAATACTTAAAAGAACCGTTTACCATCCAAACACATCCCTTGCCCATTTTTAGTTACTTTCGAGCCACTTGAATCAATTAATCATAAGATTGTTTTTCGTTTTCAATATCCCTTTTTAGAAATAATATTATTATTATTCCTTTTCCAAAAATCATTCGAAATTCCTTCCAAAAATACCAAAATTTAAATTCCCACAAATTTCTTTATAAGCATGTTTTATAAATCCAGTTTATAAAATTACGTATATAAAACGTATTCATAAGATTTATTTATCTTAAATAAATTCCGTTAATAAACATTTATTGAATACCTCATAGTCAATCAATTATAATAACTAAGTATTATCCTTTCGTTAATCAAATGATTATATTACTTGAAAAATATTCTTTATATTCAGAATATAATCGTTGGTAAAATTATTTCATTTATCGATTTTCAAAGCCAAAATCATTTGGATCTTATGGGGATAATCTTACTCGATCGGAAACGCACCATTTCTAGGAAGATATTGTAACGACCCGGAAATTTTAACGATTTTTAAAATGTATTTAACTAAATTTTTGATGACAATAAATAATTAACATTTAGCAATGAAAATTTGATATTTGGAATACGTCTATTTAAACATAGCAAATGGAAAATTTTCATGGGTAAATATGAAAGTTAGTTCTGTGGTGTAATTTTCAATTTTAAATTTAAATCAGTTAAATTGATGAAATAAAATATCTTCGAAATTTTAATATTTTTATATAATAAAAATGTAAATCATTTTGTGAGTGGGGCGTCGTATTTCGTTTTGTCAAATTTGGACTTCTCTAGCCCTATTTATCTTATTTTCGATGAATTTGCAGTAGTTTAGCAGGGAAATATCGACTTTTGATAGGATGGTCGTATCGTTGATATATGTATATCATTATGTTCATCTCGTCGTGCTGATCTCCGTAGTATATTCGTTTGTGCATTCTGCTATCCAGTACGTGGCAAAATCGATAAAACGATTAGCCGTATCAGTACTCGTTTTAAACTTTTGGTTTTCCTTGTGTCCTTTCGTTGTTCACCATGTACACCAAAGAGCCATTTGCATTTATAATTCATGAAATTCAATTTTTCCTTTTTGTTATTCCTCGGTTTCAATGTGCATGTGGGCTCGTCCTTCCACTTCCATTTTCTCTGCTCTGACATTGCTTTTGAAAGAAAACATTAATATTTTATATAAAGCTTATAAATTCATGCATGTTGATGTCCTCATGTACATTCTCTTCCTTTGTTTTCCCTTTCTTCCTGTTGGTTCTCTTCCTATTCCATGTTTTAAAAAAAAAAGATGAAGCTTATATTTGCCTGGAGTTGTTTAAATATTGGATCTATAATCTACATGTCACCTACCTTATCCCCATCACCACTTCACACCACACCGGTAGCCACAACACCTCCTCCCTAGATCCGCACGCCCTGACAATCACCACCTAACCGAACACCATCGCCCACCACTACCACAACTCTGTGCGAACCAGCGCCGAGCACACTACTTCCCATCGTGACAGCCCTCACCACAACCCCCCACTGCCCACTTTGACTCACCTACCATCGGCCGACACCACAAATCTCTCTCCACCTTCATCGCATCACCGACCTAATGCCAACAGTCCCATGCACCCCTGCCCGACCAGATCTTGAACATCCCCTCCGATCCTCTGCCCCTCTTCTTCCTTTAGCCGCCTCCAATGCACTGCATCCTCCCCTGACCGGCTTCGCAACCACCTGCGACCATCTACGTCCCTCCACTTCATAGCGGTAGCCGCTTTGCCCGACCGCCCCACTGCCATACTCCGCAAACCCCACCTAACAGATCCTTCCACTCCTCCAGCCGAGCAGTTCTCCACTCCCTGTCCTCTCTCTATCTTTACCGCTTGCTCCGACCATAACCATCGGCCACCAGATCCGGCCACAAACTATGCTGAACTGCAAAGCATTCTCCTTTGTTTTTCTTTTTAAATAAAAATAAAAGGTATATATATAAACAATATATATAGGTTTGCATGAAAATTTCTGTAGCTTTGTTCATTTTCTTTGCCGAGACTTCCTTTGTTTTCTTCTGTCATGCCTAGCTATTTTCCTTCTTTTCTACAATTATACATATGTAAGTTTATATATTAGTTTATATATATATATAAGTATACATGGATTTTGACTTTCAAATATAATATAGGGGTTTTATTTTTAAATTTTAATATGTGTCAGTATTTTCTTAGTGATTATATATGTTTGTATATATTGATTTTTGGTTTTGAATATAATATGTGTTATAGGTTTTAAAGTATGTGTTTTATTTTACGAGTCTAAAGTATTGATTTTATGTATTGGTTTTAAGATATAAATAATACACACTTTGATTTTAAATATATGTATAGTAAGAAATGATGATTTTGAAATATTTGTATATGTAACTTTTGAAAACGTGTTTTTAAGTAAAACATTGTTTTAAAAAGAGGAATATATATATATATTCTATATCGATGTTTGATTTTATCGAATTCTGGGCTTTGCATGCCACCGTCGAACTTGTCACAGCAGTTTCTGAGTGCTGTTGTGGAGTGTCCGTATCCATCTGCGTGTCCGTTTATATATGTATAAATATATGGGTTTTATATGGGTTTTATAAATATTGATTCTAAAATATAATATATAAATGTTATTTTATATATGTGTAAATTTAGAGTTTTAAACTATATGTTTGGAAAATTTTAAATTTATAAGTTAGTTTTGAAAATATAATTTTTAAGATTTTTCTTATAACTTTATTATTTTAAAAATATATAAATAAGATTTAATAAAATTTAATTTAATTAATATATATATATATATATTATGTTTAAGTATTTACATTACTATATTCTAAAAAAGGATTTTGTAATTACTTTAATAAATTAAGGTTGGAAAGATAAATTGAAATTGATTTGTAATTTAATTTGTTTAAGAATTGTATTTAAATAGAAATTGATTTGAAAATCATTAATTTGAAATTTTAAGATATAACTTTATAACCGGATAATTTGATTTTAATTAGAGGTAAATAAATGAATATTTTTCATATTTAAATAAGATTGAAATTGAATATTTAATTTTGATTTAAATTTGAATTTGAGAATTTTATTTAAATGTTTATAGATGTGATAAAATGAATATTGTTAGAATTTAATATAATTGAAGTTTGATATTTAAATTTTGATATTGGTTTAAATTTGCAATTTGAGATTTTATTTAAGTGTTATTAAAATTGGTCAAGTGAATATTTGAGATTTAGACAAGTTAAAGTTGAATTTGAAATATAAATGAAATGTATAAAAATTGAGTTATTGTAAATTGTTGAATATTTAACTTTGAAACCTATTGAATCAGAAAAATGGTTTAAATTTGTAGATTAAATTTGGATTTGAAATCGATAAATTAAAATGGTTTTAATGATAAATTGAATTGAGATTGGTTAAATTGAATTTTGAACTAAAGGTTGATTTGAATTGATTTGTAAAATTGGAAGAAACCAATTCTAATTTGAACTATTTTGATATAAACTATTTTAGTATATAAACTCTTTTTAATATATAAACTATTTTTAATTTATAACTTATTTTTAAATATATAAACTATTTTTAATTTATAACTATTTCAATATATATAAACTATTTTCGATATCCAAACTGTTTAAGTTGGAATCGTTATGATTTAGATTTAATGGATTTAAATGCGAATATTTGATATATTGGTTTAACCTATTTTGTGGTTAAGATTTTGGAAATAAATATGATTTTAAAGTGAATACTGATTTGAAAGTGATATAATTTTTGAAAGTGAATATGATTTTAAAGATGATTTGATTTTGAAATGGATATGATATTTTGTTATGTGATACAAACTGTTTGAAATATAAATTACCACGGTGTGAAATAAGCGTTTGGTTGTTAAAAGAGACCGGGATCAGATATTGTCATACTCTCTACCAATACCGAAAACCACTTTAACAACTATGTACATGGTGAAGACTTCAAAACGAAGTAGGTTGGTTTGGTGTACGATTCTGTATGATGTATTTACGTAGCCTAGACTCCCGTGAGTCAGCTTAGATGTGACTAAAACAGAAGCCATGTCGGGCCAAGTGAGGTCATTCCTCCTATCGGGCACATTTCTTCGATACCATTCTATTATTTTGTGATTTGATTGGGTGCACCTTTTGATTTGGGAGTGTGTCTCGAGGTGGGCGGTAGTAGCTGCTATGTGTTACCACCAGTACGGATCCGCAAAACGGTAGAATCCTACCCTGACATTGCCTCGCGTGCCATGTTCACATGCCTTATCGCGCCTTCTACGAGTTTGGTTTGTGTCGTACCTATGGAGTGCTCCCTGAAAGCTCACCAGTTTACGGTGGAGTCTACAGTACTGTATAGACTACGGCAATATATAAAATGTGTTAAGGGGGATATGGGTAATGCCTTAATGCTATTTTAATAGTTTATTTTACTGATAGACATATTATAATAGCGCATATTACTACATAGTAGATAGTTCCACGGATCCTTAGAAGATGGAAATCATAAACATCCTTTAAGTTACTTGTATTTCAGTTGACATTTCACTTGAGTTGAATTTACTGGAATAAGAATGATAATCCTGACTCGAGTGTTTTGTGTTTTGCTTTATGCTCAGGTTAGACTGAGTGTCACAGTATTTGGGACCAACCTTTGGAGCTGGGAGTTTTGCTTGAAGATCTATTTTTCAGCTTTCAATTATTTCGGTTTATTCTAGTTGTTGATATTCAGACTTGTCATCTGCTGATGTATTTGAGACTACTTTGTATTTGAGATTTCGGTTGTATCTTGTTTTAGACTCTGATGTTATAGTAGCTTCATGAACTACTATTTATCTATTCCACTGCTTATTGTTATATTACTCTGTGTCTGTGATTCTATGACTGATTTATTTACTATATATGCTATAAGTTTTGCCAAATATAAATTAACAATCTATTGTTTTGAGCAATTCAAATCTGACATGTGTGGATGATTGTCGATTTGAATGGTTTGAAATGCCAAGTCGTTACAGATTTCTGGCTGTTCCTCTTCGCCACTAGAGAGAACTATGAGGCTATCCTTCTCACCCCAATTCGCTCTAGAGGACTCCCGTTTCATGTAACTTCCCCCATATGGTTTATACAAGGCAAACAATTATTCTTTTAGGCACAAGTAGTAGGTAATTGCTAGCGTATTCTTTGGTAGAGAGGTTTGGTCAATACTCAGAAGATGTTTCGAGATTTATTTCGAAAATTGTTTTTTTTAATTCTTTGTATAATGTTTATTTATTTCAAAAATTCTTTGAAAATTTTACCAAAATATTCTGTTCTTTTCAAATACATATATATATTTTTTAGGTAAAATGATTTCATATAAGGCCAAATTCTTTTGTATATTTTATTAACAAATACGCGCTCATATATAATACTCTCAAACTATTCTAGGGTGCTACTGATCCCATCTTTAATGAGTTACTCATCCTAGGGCATTACTAACCCTATCTTTGATGAGTCTTTTACCCCTATCAGGCAAGGTGTTCTCTCAACCTAAGTTTTGATGCCAAATGTGATGGTTTAGGCTTTTCTACCATCGACAGCGACAATCGGTAGGCTTTTCAACCACAACCAGCACCACCGTGGCACACATTGGTACCTCGAATCTGATTTTACGGCCAGCCTCGCGATTAACAACCACCATTTTCCATCTAGGGACATGTAGTGGTAAGAGTCTCTTGCTCGCCACCAAACAGAAAGTGAGAACCCCCTATCATGCTACACACTCCAACGGATGGTGCATACCCCCAATACGAGGGGTAAGTACCAGATTAGATCCGATCCCGGTTCCTCCGATCCAATCATCGATAAAAATAGGTTTTGTGAATAGAGAATCATTAGTTAATTGATTAAGTTCTTTTTATCAAAAATCTCCCTCGGTGATATATATATTTCTAAAACATTCTTTCCGGTATATACGAAATTATCAAACCTCTCTTATCAAATCTTCGACTACTTAAAACCCTTAAATTTGAATAATTCGAAATCATTTCATTTTGCACTTAGTAAAATATTTCCAAAACCATTTCATTTAAATCTTAACAAAGATTTCTTATTCAAAACTCTTAATTTTAATTGATTTAAAACCATGTTATCTAGGATATAAATCCCAAACCATTAAATATTTAAGAGAGCAGAATCTATAGAAATCATCTAATTCTACTCAATATCAATCCCCGTATTCAACAAATACTATGGGCAGAATAATGGTGAAATCACCTTTTAATTTCCACGAATAGTACGAGTTCCCTCTATTGGCTTTAACACCGATTACAAGAAGAACATCTCTATAAAATCCAAGTTGTTTAAATCTTGGAAAATTAAATCTTTTTATACTTAACTCGTTTCCGACATTTCGAACTTATCTATCCCCCACCTAGGAAAGAGGCCAGATGAGCCAAGGCACTGGTTGCTCCTGAACAACTCCTTAGTTTAAGCACCTCACATTCGGATCTCACGAATAGAAAAATTCAGTCTACTCGTCGGCTTTTAGAGCCAATATTAAACCATTATTTACAATAGCTTTTTCTTTTAATCATTTATTTGAACTTTCTTCAATAAGCTAGAAAACCTCCAAATCATTATAAAAAACTCTTAATTATCCATTTAAAAACATTTATAAAAGATTTGGAAAAGAATTGTTAAGTTTGAAACTATATTTCAAAATTTATAGAAAAGTGCTACAAAAAGTGCTGTGGAAAGTGGCTTTTAAGCTATATTATATACATGTGTATATATTTTACTAATATTTTTCCATAACTTTGCTAATATTTTCCTAAGACATGGAACCATTAAAGAATCTCTTAGGAAGCTTAAGAAGAAGGAGGAAGAAGAATGAAAAAGAAGAGAGTAAGGTATTTATAGGAAAAAAGAGGAGTATAAAGGAAGATATGCATACACCACTTTATCCAAGCTTCTCCAACACACTTCTCCTTTAAAATACATGGCCATAGCCTCTCCCCCATGTGCATATCAATTCCATCCACTCATGTATGCATATGTTGACTTGTTTAAGCTTAATGAAGAAGCTTTACTTAAAATATCTTGGATTTTTGTACTATTTATGTATTTGTAAGTGTATAAGCATATATGTATGTATACATATGTCCATGTGAATGTTAGTGGATTAATTTTTATGTTACATATGTATACATGACATATATACAATGTTGCATTGATTCTGAACAACTTTCGTTCGATAAACCGTTGCCGATCGGAGAACCAATTCCCGGTCACATTTTCACTTATACTTTAACATGCGTATATTTGTAAACAAAATTTCAAAATAAATTTCTTTTCATCTTAAATGAATTAAAATGATCACCTTTCATTTATAAAACCATATAAATTTATATTAACAATTATTTACAAAATCGCTATTATACTGATAAAGCGATGTCAATTTTTCCTTAAATTCAAATCAAATATATCTCTTTATAAAACTATTATAAATGATTTATTATCACTTTATGTTTTCTAAGTTTTTAACCCAGTAGAAACTGATAGAAAACAGAACAACCTCGTGTAAACATGATGGTTCAGGACTTAACCAGAAAATCTAAGACAAGAGATCAACAAGAGCCAAGCAATATGGCCAAAACAACGACTAGGATCGACGAAGTCGAGAGACCAGCATTCTTTCAGTCCAATCAGCAGCTGAGCGCAAACAGCTAGTGAACTGCCATCAAAACATAACAATTAGGATAGAAGACTATCAAAACATCTCCAATTCAAAACTCCATAAAAGTCCTAAGTGCTTGGATCATCAGCAACCCATACCTCTCCTCAAACCTTCAAACCAGACAACCAAAGAATACTACGGAAGAGGCCAAGACATTGGCTCGCTAACAAGCCAAGTCCATGGGTCGCCAGCGAAACATAGGCCATGGGTCGCCAATGACCCATGGTTCTACCTTGTATAAGCCACGAGAACTTAACCCAATTCTCGAAAAGAAAAAGTTAAAGACCAAGAGCAAGACTTTGCTCCAGAACGGTGAACAATCGTTCGAGACAAAACATAGCTTCACCGTAGGTCAAATTAAAACTATATAGGACAACTCCAAACTTACGTCATGCACCCACTTATCGACCTAAACCCTTGTGAAAACTACGGAGCATTGATTACATCATCAATAACAGGAATTGAAATTCAGATCGAAATCAAAACGGCTATCAGAAGTCAGTCAATTGAAAACAACATCTTGAAGTGGCCACCGACAATTCACACTGAAAATTTAACAGATGGATGAATAGTCAAAGCCATATTTGCATGGTAACCTCAACATGATCGACTGGTGATTCGACGTACAGTAACGGCTGTGGAACTAAACACAAGTCAATTATGGTCTAATGGACGAAGATAGAAAAACGTGTCAAGCGTTAGCTCGAAGCCTAAATGTCATTTCGAGAACAACTCAAGACTCGATTTACTATCTTCTTCCATTAAACCACAATCAATTCGAACTTCTTGTAATCAAGATTGCAAATGTACACTAGTCATCAAGTCATTACACGAACGTAGTAATTAGCAAATCAACTAAGCAAACCCACCTCAAACTAACTTCTAAGGCACCAGAAGGATCAAGAATCAAATTCAACGTGCTTTGAATGATTCGATGGCGAGCTAGAAAATCGATGGCAAATCAAGAGGGTAGCGAGCTAGAAATTCGAGCTAGGGTTCAGGAATCACGAACTGGAATCATGATGGAAGGAGTCACGATTAGGAATCACAATGGGAGGTATCCCCAAGGACTGATGGATCAACGCGCAAGAAGATTGCTGAATTGCTTGGAGATGAATCGCTTGAAAAATTGGATCGCTTGAAGGTTCTACTGATTCGGGTCGAATGAGGTTAGGTCGGCTCTAGCAATGTATACGAGAGAGAAGGTGGAAGCAAATTTTTTTGCTAAGTACTGGGGTCGGGGGCAACCCATCATGGATCGCTAGCGACTCGACCCCAATTTTACAAAGAAATTAGGTCGCTAGCGACCCATCTCACATAGATCGCTAGCGACCCTAAAAAATTAATGAAATTATATAGAGAGAAAGAGGAAAAGAAACTTCACCTATTCTTCTCGAACTCGATCTTTTACGACTGTTCATCATTTCGAGGCATGCTAGGAAAATACAAGCAGAAATGTGATATGTTGCGACAAGTAGTAGCAGTCAGAACGAAAGAAAGACAACCAACAACATTGGGTTAACGTATTCGAAAAGCTCTAATGCAATCACTTGGAGATCGGTGGATGGATATTGAGAGCAATAACTTCCAGAGCACGCCTTGTTTACAACTAAGACGTACTCCGGGGGCAAATGTTATCCGGTTTTTTAACACAGCAGAAACCGATAGAAAACAGAACAACCTCATGTAAACATGATGGTTTAGGACTTAACCAGAAAAGCTAAGACAAGGGATTAACAAGGGCTAAGCTATATGGCCAAAACAACGACTGGGACTGACTAAGCCAAGAGACCAGTATTCTTTCAGTCCAATCAGCAGCTGAGCGCACACAGCTAGTGAACTGCCATCAAAACATAACAACTAGGATAGAAGACTATCAAAACATCTCCAATTCCAAACTCCAGAAAAATCCTAAGTGCTTGGATCATCAACAACCCATACCTCTCCTCAAACCTTCTAACCAAACAACCAAAGAATACTACGAAAGAGGCCAAGACATTGGCTCACAAACGAGCCAAGTTTATGGGTCGCCATCTACCCTTAGGCCATGGGTCGCCAGCGACCCATGGTTCTGCCTTGCATTGTGAGCCAAATCCTCCATGGTTCGTCTCCTACCTGCCTACGAGCTGGTGATGATGTGGCCTGGCCCAGGAGCTCTCCGATCCATATAAATACCATCCTACCTGCAACATAAACGGAATTTTCTCCGAACTGGTGGTTGAAGCTCTCTTAGAATTATTCTTCACTCTCTACCTCCCACACAACAATCTCCAAAGGAATACACTTTGATTCTCCAGTAGATTCCAACTTTGGAGATTCAATCTAGCTAGAAAATAATCAAGGACTTGTATAACCAAACATCTGTTGTAACAGCAGTCAGTCTATAATAAAACTATAAAGTGGACGTAGGCTTCATTAACAGCCAGAACAGAGCTGGTGCTTTCAAACTCAAACCAGGGTGTTGGTCTATTTTTTGGATCAACACTTTATAATTATTCAAAATGAATTATAACCTTTTTAAAATCATTATTTAAATAATTATAATAAAAATTTAATCATTAAATCTCAATTTAAATTAAATAAATCAATTATCATATTTAAGGGCATTACTACTAATGTTATAAATACATTTTATTTTCAAAAACAAACCAATTGATTTATTACATATTCTTTTTATTACATATTCTTTTTTAATTATAAAAATAAGTGTATGTATCCAGCTCTGTGCACGATGTTTTACGATTATAGGGCTGGTTACCAATAAAACAATTTTCGGCTATTTGATCGATTTAGATTTCGAGGAAAATATTTTTGTAAATATTTATTTAAAATAAAACTACTATTACTTATTATTACTCAAGAAAATATTATTTATATTATTAACCTTTTATTTAAAAAGAAATATAATTTATCAAAGTTATAAATTTGTGGGTCATTACATTTTCACTCAGAAGGATCAGAACCTAAGGAAACAGCGATGGTTGGAGTTCCTAGTGTCCTACGACTTGGATATTCTCTACACGCTAGGAAAAGAAAATGTTGTGGCGGACGCTCTTAGTAGGAATGCAGTTTTAGCACTCTTGGAAGTTAAACCAACTTTTTTGGAATGGATTACTAGTAAGCAAAGGGAGGACAAGCATTTAAGGAAGATCATCAAAGATGTTGAGGATGGTCTATGTGCAAGTTTTGAGATGAATAATCGAGGCATACTGCATTTTAAGAGGAGGATCTGCGTCCCTAATGCCCATGGCCTTAGACAAGAAGTTTTGTTGGAATGTCATCATTCCAAATTAAGTATCCACCCAGGTGTTTCTAAGATGCATAGAGATATGAATCGAGTATTTTGGTGGCTTGGAATGAAGAGGGATGTCTCAATCTTTGTCAGTAGATTTTGAACTATCAATAGATAAAAGGCGATCACTAGAAGACGGCCGGTTTACTTCAACCCTTGGAAATTCCTAATTGGAAATGGGAGAGGATATCAATGGATTTTATCGATGGTTTACCCAGAACCGGAAAAGGAAATGAAGGTGTGTGGGTTATCGTGGATCGGCTAACAAAGAGTGCCCATTTTATCCTAGTAAAGCCGACAAGAACTGCAGCTTCTTTGGTAGAAATTTATATGAGGGAGATTGTTCGATTGCACGGAGTCCCAGTGAGTATTGTAAGTGATCGAGATCCCATCCTCACTAGTCAGTTTTGGGAGGCGTTTCACGTTGCATTGGGAACAAAGCTGAGTTTGAGCACTGCTTACAACCCTCAAACCGATGGACAAACTGAGAGGGTTAACCGCGTCTGGAAGATATGTTGAGGGCCTGCATTTTGGATTTTGGATGGTCTTGGGAAGATCATCTTCATTTGGTGGAATTCTCCTACAACAATAGCTTCCAAGCAAGCATCGGCATGGCACCCTATGAAGCTCTCTATGGACATCCATGCAAGTCACCAGCATGTTGGGTAGAGTCTAGAGATCGGCTGGTGCTTGGGCCAAATGTGATTCGAGAGGTGACGGAGAAAGTTGCAGTGATTAAGAAAAGGATGATGGCCGCCCAAGATTGCCAGAAGAGTTATGCTGATAGGAGGCAAAGAGATTTTGAATTTGAGGTTGGTGCCTTGTGTTCATTAAGATTTAGCCAATTAGACGAGCTGTTAGATTTGGGAAAGCTGGGAAGTTAGCTCCAAGGTATATTGGACCTTTCCGTATACTTGAAAGGATTGGGTCTCTGGCTTATAAGGTTGAGTTTCCGAAGAGATTAGCATGTGTTCATAATGTATTCCATGTGTCGCATTAAGGAAATTTGTGCATGATCCATCCTTGATTGTAGAGCCATCTAAGCAGGAGGATCTGGAAGTGTAGCCAGACTTGACAGCGGTTAGACATCCAGTCTATATTATAGATCAGGATGAGAAGCGATTGCGCAATAAGGTAGTGCAGTTGGTAAAAATTTAATGGAGTGAGGATCCTAGAGACTGCACGTGGGAAACTGTAGACCATATGAAGGAGGCCTATCCTGAGTTAATGTTAGGATAACTAGTTGTTTGTTTGTATGTATAGTTTAAGCATTGTTTGCTACGGATGTTTAGTGATGTCTTTTGTATGTGATTTATGATATGAATATATAGCTTTTCAAGTAATAGAGTTATCTTCTGATGTGCCAATTTCGGAACGAAATTCTTTTAGGGGGGAGTGTAACGACCTAGAATTTAATTACCTTAATAATGAATATTTAAATATATTTTTCATATATTAATTAATTGATTTTATAACTCAAAATAAACTCCTTTTAAATAATAAATAAAGATGGTGAAATAGTTTTTGAAACGACCCAGAATTTCACTACATTAATTTGCAAATATTTAATTAATTTTAAATATCAATAATAGATATTATAATGAAAATAAAACTCTTATTAAATAATAATTAATGATGGTGAAATCATTTTCAAACTTTGTGTACAAAAATACTCAGTTCGAAGAAAAATCTAAAATGTGACCAAAATTTGTTCTCCGAATTTTCAACATTTCGTCGACTAAATGTTGTCGAAAATTGTTATGCACATTTGAATTTACATATTCACATTTATAAATAAGTTAGATATATATTTTGATAAATATACATACACACATTTATTAATTTAAGTAAATATAAAGGTGATGTGACCTTTTATGCATTATTTAACAAGAAAAGAAGTTAAAGGAAAATGTCATTTCATTAGCAAACATAAAGTACATGAAGTACTAAACATATCTAAACATGTTGGACCATGTTTATTAGGAGGGGACAAGGAGGATGATGTGTCATGATGGTAGTGGAGGGCGTGTACTTGGGGTATTTTGGTAATTTGATTTATGCACTTAGTATATAAGGCATTTTCCTAACATTTTCCACCATTTTCAATCATTTCTATTTCATGAAAAATTCCTCCAAAGCTTTCATGTTTATTTCTATGGCATCCAAAAATAATTCCTAAGTAAAAAAATCTAATTCCATTCTCTTTTGAGTGTAAAATCCTTGTTAAAATTAATCCCTTCCACTTCTACACTTCCTTCTCACAAAAACAAGTCCATACGCCCCTCCACCATGTTAATCGAGCACTAAGACCCCCTTAGGCTGAATACTTTTCACCTAAAAGCCACCAAAGACTCCACTTTTCCAAGCTAAAAGCAAAAACGTAGGTTGTGTTCGAGTTATAAACACTACACCAAAACAGGTGATTCCCAACGAGTATAACTGTCGCAAACAGTTTCTGCAACGCTTATTAGCGTCGCTGTATGGGCGTCGCAATTTATTGCCAACGCTTATAAGCGTTGGGGAGTTTAGTTTCCCAACGCTAATAAGCGTTGGAAGGTTGTATTCGCCAACGCTTATAAACGTTGGTGTATATTATTTAGCAACACTTATAAACGTTGGCGAATTAACCATCCAACATTGTTTAATTTTCTATGCTGACGCTTATAAGCGTTGGTAAATTTTAATTGCCAACGCTTATAACGCTGAAATATTTTCATTCTCAATATAGTCAATTATTTTAACATTAATAAACAATTAATAACAAACATGATATACATTATTATACTACATTCAATAGGAACCCAAAATTTACAATATTCATGATCAAATAACAACATAAATTTCATAGTCAACTACTTCATAACAATGTCAACTACTTCATAACAAGTACAATACATAATTAAGTTGGTTAATTCAATACATAATCAACTACTTCATAACAATGTCAAATTGGAATTGATGGCATTATTAACTTGATTAGCTACTTGCCTTTCTATCTTTAGGTTGTCATAATCAATTACTTCATAACTTGATTAGCTACTTGACTTCATAACAAGTCCAGCTTCTCTTTCTTTCCGAAGCCTTGGAACCTCGTGTGCTTTAGCATCAAGAAGAAAGAAATTGTCTTCCCCTATTTCTTCTCTGATCTCAACATTGGCACCATCCAAAGTTCCAATTATGATGCATCCATTCAAGTCTAGGCTCGAATAGAACAGTTTCCAAGTTTCTTTTGAGTTACATTGACTTTCGAACTGAAACTTCAAACCTCTTGTGTTATTAATCACAAATAGCATGAAAACATGTAGAAAAGTCTTTTGTTTTCTTTTCAAAGTCATGGATCAAAATAGCATGAACACCGAGAATATATAAGTGAAATCACATAGACTTGCAACTAACTCAATAAATCATATCATCGGCTTCCATTAACATATTTGGAGTTTAATTCCATCTGCCGTTTAGTCTCATCAACCTGCATATTTCGTGTAAAGGGAAGAAATGAGAGTCAGTTTTTCTCAATTTCGGGCAATCAGGATTAATTTCCAGACTAATTGAACATAATAATGATATCTTAACAGATTAATTTCCTTCAATAACAGTAAACATATACATGCACTAGTAATGTATTTATAACTGGATGTTTATCAACATATATACTATGGAGACCTAAAGCATATTTTAATGTTTTTGATCTAAAATCAACCAACTGAACTGTTTGTTAACCATTGACCTAACTCGAGAAAAGCGAAGAAAAATTAAAATTTAACTTTGTTAGGATGTGAAAACTAAAACCCAGTAATTGAACTTTATTTATTACCAATGCATAATGGAACTTCCTATAATACAGAAAGTACTTCTTCTTGGCTTCTTCGATAACTGGACCTCTATCACCAAACTTTCTGTCTGTTTCTTCCTCAATTCTGTCAAACTACACACAGGAAAGTGCATATATATAGATGCAAATATGATATATGTACCCTTAAGATGCGAGTTTTAAAATGAAAAATTGATTAATAGTATACATGGCAGCTTGTATAGGAAACACAAATTAAAAAAACAACCTATAGTATACAGCCATAGAGTTCCCTACGTCTGAAGAAGAAAAAACGATAGGTGATGTTAACAAAAGTTATTATATTAGAACTCAACATTGGTTTGATCTAGTAAAATCGTTACTTTGTCTTGGTATAAATGCAAAAGAATATGAAACCATTAATCATTTAAATTGCAGAATTATTTTTCATCTATTTCCTTTTTCAGCAAAATCAATACCAAACACAGTAACATTGCTTATAATTAATTGAACATGGTAACATTGAGCTAGAAGCAAAATTTAAAAGAGATATGAAACCGATTGATCATTTCATGAATGAGGTGATACAAAATAATAGGAAAAAATAATTGCTTATACTGAAAATATCTGCTGTTGAGACACGTGAAAGTACCAAAATAGTTCTAGTTTAGAAAGCTATAAATTTATGTTCGTCCTAACAATTTTGTAGGTAAATATGGCGAACTTGCAGGCATTTGATCTGTCAAAGCTAGAAATTAAATTATATATCTTCTGAGTGCATGTATGTAAGAATCAAACCAATACATCATCATGATGAACCAACTCCTTGACTATCCTATAGAAAAAAGAAAAAAATTATCCTCAAAATTTCTTTATTCATGTAAACGTAAGGAAGATGCAGATGCAGATGCATATATCATCACCTAGTCCTAAGATATTCTTACACTAGAAAAGCATATTGGTATTCAATTTGCATATCAGCTGAAGAATAATTGTTGCTACGGTATACAAAATGCATGTGCCCATAGACCTTTCCAGTTAACCACGCATGGGCAAAACAAGCAGTTGTGGTATGCTAATTTAAAGTTTATTTATATTATTTTCCTATTCAAGTTCATTGGCCTATGCTTTGGTTGCTTCAGCGGGTGGACCACCCATGACCAAGCGAGTACATTAACTTGCCAGGAAAACTGTGCTAGAAGCCATAAATATTAAACAGTAATTAAAAAAAACATATGTTTTGACAAGGTATGTATAGGAAACACTGCAAATGAAAATGAGAGACAAGTGATATGAGTTGGTAAAGAACATACACTCTTTCTTTCGTATCGGTAAGGATCTTGCTGTCCATAACCTTCCATATTCATATTTTGCTTTTGTTGTGGTTGAGCGACTGCGGCTGGGTTGTTGTTTGTTTTTTCTCATCCCGTGCTTTATTGAAAATAACTGTGAACCCTTCTGCTGATGCTGGATTATTCACGTCCCACTCTCCAAATTTAGCATTCTGGCGTGCCAACTAAGTTCTTGGAGGCATGTTCACACTTGCCCTTCTCAAAATCCTTTTGGCGCACCTACAGCTTTACATTTGTCGCATCTACATACTTGCTCTTGGAGGCATGCATTTACATAACTATGCATTTAAATACTTTCTTTATGCGGGTACATAATTCTACTGCACCAACATTTCACATGCAGCAACTAAATCCAATTTGTGTCTCACTTGCCCCATACTTCAATCATGCATTTACTCCTTTTTGCACTCTATCGTACCTCACTTTCCACATCCTCGTCTTGGTCTTCATTTTGATCATATGCATACTCAAAAGTGGTTTTGTTACAAACATTCAACTTGTTAAAATAGTACTGAACTTCATGAGCAGTCATCCACCTTCTCAAGCTGCATAAAGCACAATAAATCTGCAAATAGAAGCGAACGATCCTAATATCAAGGTTACAAATAGAGGTTTGAGTTAAAAATAAATTATAAGGATGAAAAAATACAATTCATCTTAAGAACTGTGAATACAAATTCATACACGCGGAAAATACTTCAACAATCTAAAGATAAAGTGTATGGGATTTTTGTCTTTGTCCTAGACATGAAACAAAAAGTGTTATATCTAGATGTCAGATTATAATATATGATCAAACAATATTAGTTGCTCATCAATAAATAAGAAAATATTCAGGAGATAACTACTTTCACTACTGTAATCTGTATTTTTCAAGTTACCAAAAAAAATATCTCCTAATTCTTTAATATTTTATTGATGCTTATTATACACTCTAGGTTCATGTTAGATAAATATGCAGGCTTACGTGAGAATTGGAGATCACCTGAAATGATGCAGGCTTTCAGACTTTAAAAAAAAAAACTAACCAAATCCATCATTAAATAAGAAAAGAAATTGAGTAGTCTTAATAAGTTCAAACATGATAAACTCATGGGCACCAGATAACATAACAAAACTTAGGCAAACTTCCTTAATTAAATGGAAAACCAGTTGAAATTTGATATATAGAAATTTAATCAACCTCTTGAAGTGACGCCCCAGCAGCAACATCTTCCACGGTGAACTTACCCTTGGCTTCTTTATCAGCAGCCATCCTACCTTTCGCCCTCCTCTCGAGTAGCGCCTTTCTATCCTTGTCCAATTTCAGCTTTGTTATCACTACGTTTATGCATCGATTCCAACGTTGACGGTCGATCCATTTACTTTCTCCCTCGTGATTCTCTCGATGTGAATCACCCATTTTCGCCTGTAGACTTGAATAACCTTGCCTTCACGTCCTTTGAAGGTTCCACGAACCACCTGGACCTCGTCGTCTTTTCTGATTGGAACGGAACGAACGTTGTACTTGTTACGGAGATCAGCGGAGAGCGGCGAGCTCATCAGCCTCCGACGGACGCTGGACGGCGCAGTGAAGTGTGCCTTTCTGCATTTGCGGCGGGAACTAGTGACTCTTGGATTGTATTTCATTTCTGGGGAAATAGGGTTTCTTAAGCGGCGGCTGAAAGAGGCTTACTGAAATGATCGTTGGGAATCACCTGTTTTAGCATACACGATTTGGAGAAAATGCGAATTGGAGAATTGGAGAAAGAATGTCAGAGAGTGGAAACGATTTGGGGAAAATGCGGCCAGGGATAAGCATGGCTAGGGTTAAGCGTGATATGTTATTCAATTACAATTTTGCCCTAGTATATTTCAATTAACTCCAATTAAACCAAGGCTTACAACGAAAATAAGTGTCGCCGTATTTAAAAGTGTAAATTTTTATTTTCAGTAACACTTATATTGGATAGCGACACTTATTAGCGAGACTAAAATGCAACCCATATAAGTGTCGCCAAATGAAAAAAAAAGTGTTGCCAAATGCCTGTTTTGGTGTAGTGAAAAGAAGCTAGCTTGATTTAGTCCATTTTCGGTGAGTAAAGTTCTCATCTTTATGCAAAGTTATTAACTTTACACATGATGTATATTTATTAGTTAAATATGATGCTTGTTTGAGTAGTTATGATGTTGAATTGGTTATGCATAAGTATACTTGGAAATGGTGTTGATTTGGTTGTATATAAGTATGATTGTATGTGGTGTTGTATAAACTTGAAATCGGAAGTCAAATGTAGTAAATTTGTAAGGTATGATCTTGCTTATGTTTGGAATCATGTTGTTGTGTTGTGGTAGTGATATTGGTTATGATCTTGGTATATGGTTTTCATGCTAATAAAGTTAGCATTTCTGCTAACTTAAGCAACTTATGAAATCCCTCTTTGAAAGTTTGAACTTTGGACTTAAATTTTGAAAATATATTTAAGTTTAAACTTATTTAGTTTAAAAACCCACATATTTATGTTTACAAGGTAGTAATGTTTCCAAAGTTAATGTTTTAAAGAAGACTTAGAAAACAAATTTCAAGTTTGGAAATTTCGGGTCGTATAGCGATAGTCATAAGTGCAGTTCGTGAAAACGAACTCTTTTCGAAATCTAAAATGCTTTCACTTAGAAATATTTTTGGAAAATGTTTTAAAAATTATATTAAGTAATTAAAAAGGTAATTTTTTTTATTTAATGACTATTTAATTAGTGGAAATTAGCCACAAGGGCCTCTCTAGCAAGTGCAATTAGTTTCTAGGACACACAGCTGAAAAAATTACTTTTAAGGAAAAAATGCAAAATAATTAGTTTCTAAGGCCAAAAAAGCTATGAAATTATGTCCTGAAAGTAATTGGACAGCTGACTTTGTCCTTAAAAGTAATTGTTCTACTGACTTTGGCCTTAAAATTAATTTCTGTAGATGTGTGTTCTAGAAACTAATTGGACTGCAAAGTTTGTCCTTCTAGTGAAATGCCTCATTTAATTAATTAATTAAGTAATTAGTACTTAATTAATAGTTAATAAAAGTAATTAATATCTAAGTGTTAATTAATGAAGTAAATTTTAACTAGTTAGTTAATTAAAGTTAATTGTTATTTAATTTATAATTAAGGGTTAATTATTTTTAATTATTTATTTGTAAAAAAGTGGTTTAATTAATTATTAATTAATTACAGATTTATTTAAATTTAATTAAGATTTAATTAATTATTTAATTAATAATAAGGGTTTTATTAATTATTTAATTAATAATAAGGGTTTAAAATCGCTTTGTTTTTAAATATTTGCTTTGCAAAAAACATTTTTTTTCTTTTCAAAAATGTTTTAAATCAAGGGATTTCTGTGTTGATTACATTTAAGTAACCTCAAACAAATATGAAACCAATGCTAATGTGGTGACACATTTATGGGAAGTAAGTCATCCCATAGTTAGCAC
The DNA here is from genome assembly GCA_030737815.1 of Allium fistulosum. Classification (NCBI taxonomy): domain Eukaryota; kingdom Viridiplantae; phylum Streptophyta; class Magnoliopsida; order Asparagales; family Amaryllidaceae; genus Allium; species Allium fistulosum. The sequence goes on from CM060903.1 coordinate 911,026,137, forward strand.
TAAAAGCCGATGAGTAGGCTGATCTTCTATTTGTGAGATCTAAAATTTATTTCTAAACGAGGGATACAGTAAGGTCGAAATATCGGAAACGTGATAGATATGGGAGGGTTAATTCCTATCAATGGGTCATGTTTAAATTAAATATATGGTTATTCATATGCGAACTTTGTATAATTTCCCTAAGTAGCAGATTGTCGTTATTTATAACTTGACCTGTTTTAACTCAGGAAGTATGTTGTGTATATTAGAGTCCCCTAGTGAGGACTCGAATACTGGTTACATGCTTCCAAAAGAACAGGAATTAAGTTAGCTGGAAACCATCGCTTTGTTTGGAAACACCAGTTCCGGGCAAGTATAATTTATCCGAACCACTCCAAACTAATAACGTTAGTGATGGATGGTTATGAAGTACGTTATGGAGCTATACTATTCTTCCTGAGAGTGATTCCAAAACAGAAGATAGTAAATGTTTAAGGTTTGTTCGATCCTGGAACAACTTGTATGGATGAATGCTATCATTGCATTTGATGCCTAGAGGGAAATGTTAGTATTCCAAGACGGTCTGCTAGAAGGAACGTAAATGAGTAGCCTCAAGCCTCACAACCCGAAGGTGGCTAAAACAGGGTAGATACAGCAGGACTATGTGGGTTGCGCTCATTAAGGTATGATCATCGCCAAATCTAGATTGATGTCTACGGTTTATGTATGCTTGGGGATCCTTTTATGGTTGTTGATTGTAACCAAGGGGTGATCATATTCGGTACTATCCAAGTTAGGGGTAGGCCAATTCTGTGTTAGCAGGGGTAGGCCAAGTTCAGGGTCTGACCCTAGGTACATTTTATCTAGAGGTGTACTATACGGAAGGTAGTCCCTTACCATGTCACTATTGGAATCCATTTTCCAATACGAACCTTTGGACTTGATTATATACCTATGATGTTGGAATTTAATAATGTAATAATTTCATCTATGATTCAATACTTAATTTAAACCTTGACATTATGATAATATCATAGTATTTTATACATAAATGGTTTAGTTATCGTAACTTAAAAACCCGTCCGTGTTTATATGCAGCGTAGTCTTACGAGATACCTTTAATTTGAAGGTTTTTACAAAGTTCAACTTATTCTTTACTCACACCAGACCCATGTCTGACTCGAAGTTTTATTTCATTCCTTTAAACTCTTGGGAACTCAAATTTTTATAAGTAGCTAAGTAGTCAGGTTTCTTTGGAGCACTTTGGGAAGCAGTATGGAGTAGAAGCTTTCACTGTATCCAGTAGTTATGTTTATTTCCGTTGTGACTGTACATTATGTATTAGTAATTTAGGTAGGCTTATATATCTGTCCTTGTTGGGAATAGTACTTGTTGTAACTTTGATGTAACATTTTGGAGTAACCATATGTACTATTCTGTGATGATGTATATGTAACCCTATCATTTGTAAGAAAAATCTGTGTTTGTTTCCATTGCCTTTTATTTCCTTTACCCCATGACCTATATTTCATACACTTAGATGATCGGCACATGAATACTGAGGATGTATTAAGTATCTTCTTTAGGTGTAAGAAAGGCAGATCGTTATAATTTCAACAACAAAGTAGTGGAATAACATATACGTGAATACAACTTGAAGACCTCCAACTCGACTCCTGAGCTTCAATGCATCCAAAGTAATAAGTAAATATGCTCGGTCTGACCCGAGCATTATAATAAAATAACACCTGAGTCAGTCTAAAAAACCAGCGTGAGAGAAACACACCCAACTGGATTTTTAAAGTTATAGAAAGCTAATCAAAAGTATCTCATAAGATTACGCTGTGCATAAACACGGACAGGTTTTTACCTTACGATAACCAAACCATTTTTATAGAAAATCCTTTGATATTATAATAATGTCTAGAATACAAAAACCTACTAATCATAGCCGAAATTGTTACATTATTAAATTCTAGCATACTATGTTCTACAGTCAAAACAGTAAAGGCACGCAGTGGAGTTTGGATTCCGTACTATGACAAGGTAAGGAACTACCTTCTGAAGGTACATCTCTAGATAAATGCACTGGGATCTGACAAGAGCATCTTGTACCCCTGCTATACAGGACTGGCCTACTACTCGACTAGTAGTACCGAATATGATCACCCTACTTTGGTCCCCGAAGTATAGAAAAATAGATAGTAACCGATCTAGATTTGGAATGACCATACCCTACTTGGAAGCGACCCACTTGGCCCTACTGCATGCCCGATTTTTTTTCATTTCCCAGTTGATGAGGCATGAGGCTACGTTTTACGTTTATATAGCACTTTCCACTTGGAATGCTAACACTGCCCTCCAGGTAACAATGCAATAGGAGCATTCATCCCTATGTCCTGGGACTGAACGAAACACTTTAGAGCTACATCTCCAAATTCCATCATCCTCAAGATGTCTTCACTGCGAAACGCATTTGTTGGATCGAAGTGGTTTTCGAATAACATATCTGATCCTGGTCTCTTTGGAACAACTATCGATAATTTCTAGTAAACTCAACCCTAGTTCTTTAGGAAATAAATAGTCAAAGATAAAAGCGAAGATCACCTCCTAACTGTTATTGGACGGATTTCCTTATCATTGTCCTAGGAGAACGAAAAGAGATTTATACGGACAGTACAGCATCATCGAAGATGACTGTGCCATATAACTCACGTGTTTCTTCTAGAAATATCCAAATTTACGTTTTGGGTCCAAATTCAATAGTCGGTTATTTAATTATCGAACAACAACATTCAATCAGGGATTTAAATTCCATAGGCAAAACAAACATTGGTTAAGCATCAAGCAACACTAAGCCTCTTTTATCAAATCCTTCCATTAGCTCAATTTTTTTTAAATATTTGTACCAAAATACTTTAACAAAGATTAATTTACAAACACTTATATTTTCAATACTTGGAAAATATCCATATACGTATCTCAATGGTATAAGTATATTCACCAACATTTGGGAAGATTCCTTTTATAAATCCATAAACCCATTTCTAAAATTTCTTTTATAAACATTTAAAACAATTTATAAAACGCTTTTACCCTTTTTAAGCAATCTTCCATTACATTTTCCAAAGCATGTTATAAGATTCCTCTTATAAAAACCTTATCTGTTTATAAAAATCCATTTATAAATCTCAGAAACAATTATAAATAAATTCTAATCATTTACCTTTAAACACTACTATATAGCAATAACATTATAAGTAAATAAATACTAAATTTAAAACATCTCAAAATTATAATTAATAATTTTCAAAACATTCTTAAATAAACAATAATGATTTATCTTCAACATTATTATAAATAATAAAAATTAATTTCCAAAACTTTACTGATAAATAATTTAAAATTAATTTCAACCCATATTAATAATTTAAATAATTAACTTTTCAAATATTAAAAATATTGATAAACCCTTTTAAAACAATATTAATATAAATAAACAACTTTTAAAATATAATTATATTTCCTTGATAAAAATCCATACTTAACTTTCCATATAATCATTTCCATATTTTTTAAACAAGATTCATAAATCTCTATCTATTTATAAAACTTCCTTTCATAAAATTCATTTATTTTTAGAGCTTTATTTATAACTCTATCCCTTTATAAACCTTGCTTATTTATAAAATCCCACTCAAAAACATAATTTCAACCCGTTTGAAACGTTGCTCCTATATTCATGGATTCCTTTTATAAATTAATTTTAATTTATAAAATCATTCGACATCTTCCAATTTACCCTCACCTTCAATTTCCAAAATAGAATCAACTATTTTCAAAAAAAACATTACACATCCTATAATGAATCCACCCCTTTGTGATTTATTTCCTCGTTTATCCAATGATAAAAGTTTCCCTAAATCTATAAACACCGTTCATAAATCCATACTTCTATTAACAAAATATGATTTTACAAATCTTACTTCCTTTGTAAGATATCACCTTTATAAATTATCATATTTATAAATTTCATCTTTATAAATAAATTATAATATATTTACCTGTAAATATATATATTTCTTTATATAAAATGGTTGATGAATATTTATCTAAAAATATTTTTATTTTCTTCTTACAACCATATCCTTTATTATAAAAGATGGGCTTATTTTCCAAGATTTTAAAAACCTCTACTCACAATTCAAAAATTCTATTTAAAAATGTTTTATAAAACTATTAAATTATAATATCCTTAAAAATCATATCTTTGATTTTAAAATAAATTACTTCTTCAAATAATTCAAGAAAATTATATAAAACATATATAATTTTCCAAAATAACTTTGAAATCTCCTTTTAAAATCAATCACTATTTTATGGTATTTTAAAATACCAAAATATAAGGCCTAGTGCTACTAAAGCACTAATAAGCAAAATCATGTTCATGTTATCCAATATAACATCCAACATATCATATATCACAATATATATGAAAAATAAAATCAACAGTGTGAGGAATCCTGTTGGATCCCTCCAACCTATCCCCTTGCACACCTACAGTATATAATCATAAAAATATAAATGAACCACTTCGAGGCGGGATTTGTATACAAAGGGTCATCCGCTCTTACACGGGAACCTAACAAGGTCTCATCCACTCCAAGGACGGGAATATATCCAAACTAATAATACAAACTAGTAATCCATCCAAACATTCAATACAAATCAATAATAAAATATTTATGCATCCAAAAAATAATTTTTAATTACCATATAAATTTTCTGATTAACCAAAAAGGTGAGATTAACTCATCAAAATCTTCTGATCGTCAAAACATTTCATTTTGAATTAAAATTGAACGAATGTCCAATTTTAATCCAAATTTCCCACTAGCTCCAAATCAATCCAGTCCAACTCCATAGCATTGCCTTCGTTGATACGATCGCAATGCAATTTGTAATGCTCGATTCGGACCTCGTATGAGCAAGATATGAATTATTTAACATTCAAAAAATTTTAAATTACTTAAATTAATTAAAAATTAAAGTTTAAACCCTTTCTCTTCCCTCCCTCTATCACATTCCAACCGGGACATTCTTTTTTTTGTTTCAAATTGAACGAACGCGTTCGCCCAGCCACCGCCATGCTCGCCGCGTCCGCTACCGCCGCTCGCCTCCGCCATTCCGCCCCCACCCCCCTACGCCACCATATGCCTTGCGCGTGTACGACGTCGTTTGCCGAAAACCAAAAGATGCACCGCGAACGCAGCCCAAAATCGACCACCATGACGTGAATTTCAAGGATTCAACCATTGAATAGATCGAGCTCCCTCCCACGACCATCTTCGCAGTTGAACTCGAGGGCCGATATCGCCTCGATTGGCTCCGACGAATATGAGTCGCTGGGCTGAGGGTGTTTTTGATTTCAAAATTTTAAATTTTAAAGGTAAGGCTCCTTCTCAAATAAAATGTGATATAAAAGGAAAAAGTGGGTATGGGCTCGCGTACTATGGTATGGGCTATGGAGATGTGGGTATGGCCTAATAATATATATATATATATATATATATATATATATATAATATCCCACTTTAAACGTCTAAAAATCTTGATCTCCAAACGAGGCGTGTCGCCTGGGGTTTTATATGTTATACCCATATTCCGAACATAATGAAACTAGTCTCGAGACCTAATTCGATCATATGCAGAAGATAGCTTCTCAAACCTAATTATATTATTTTAAATTCCTTTAATTAATTTCTACGCGTTTTGAACTTGCATGACCAAACGATACGTCCGATCGTCATGAAATTTGACGGCATATAATAATTCACTATTACGGATCCAATGAAACAGGTTTCATCGAAATCTTAGACAATGCCCCCAAAAGACTAATTTTACGCGTCAATTAAAACGAGTTATTTCCAAAATCAGTTTAATCACTTTTAAATCCAATTTGAAAGTTTACTATCTTGCTTCTTATTCAAATAGAATTTAAATCAACTTTAGAAATCATTTTTAATCATATTAAATTCAAGATTCAATTATTTAAACAATTTCAAATGTTAAATTTAACAATTTAATTACCCAATAAATCACTATATTTGAAATTCAAGTTATTTAACTCATAAATTTAACTTTTCAATATTTGAAATCAATTAAATATTCCAATTTAAATGACTAAAATTCTGGATCATTACATTAACCAATTTTGAGTACAAACTAAACCATCCATGGAATCAAAGTACTACGAAAAAGGTCTATAACCCTTCCTTCGGTGCTAAAAGCAGATTCAAAAGAAACCACTGACATTGGACACACTACATCAATTGCATATGTGTGTGTGTGTCGATATGAGTCTATACCAACTCTAATTCATTTTATATGCAATACACACAACATAGTTCATATGTAATACACAGTTTAAAACTGTAAATTAAAACTAATAAATTAAAAGTTAAAACTGTTAATATATAATAGTTCATATAGATGTATAATATATAGGCAACTTAAATACACTGACACATATAACAGTTTATATATATATATATGTATGTATGTATGTTTATATATATATATATATTAAAACTTAAATATATAACAGTGCATATGCAATACACTGACACACACTAACAATCACACAAACTATAACATGTGTATGTGTATACAACTATAACATGTGTGTGTAAATTGGGAGCAAAATTTGCTAGAACCATGTTCGTATGAAAGTTATAATAAAGACAACTATGTCTATGTATACCTAGTATATTATATTGTGCATTAATCAAAAGATATTGAATCAAAGAATCAAGGAGAATAGCAAACAACTCATCAACATATCACAAGTCAAGAGTATACGGATCATCTACAAATCAAAAGTCAAATGTATGTATTTGGTCTTAGATTTATTTATAAAATCTCTTAGATGGTCCATATTCACACACAAATCTCATCTCACATAAGAATTTTAAAAACAGGAGTTAAACAATTTATTAAACAAGATTGAATATATAAAAAATTATTTTATATAGTTTCAGTCGACTGAGGGTGGTCGACTGAAAATAAATCCAGTCGACCGAGCCAATCTGCAATCTATTATAATCCATCAACTAAATTTTGTTGTTTCCACTGCAATTCTTGATGCTCATATTCAGTAGATTAACTTCTACTCAAGTCAATTGAATGAACTATAATGGCTATTTTCTAAAATGACATTTCGAATAGTTGTGATCATTCAAGTGCTTCTCTTCAAAGAGTAATGGATTCTTTGAATGATCGCAACTCTTCAATGCGACTCTTTGACATCTATAAATACAATCTAACATTCAGAAATAATTTTCAACTTTTTCTCTTGAATTCTTTTCTCTCTTGAATACTCTTTGCTCTTAGATTATCTTATTCACTCAAGAATCACATGGTGCACGCATCTTGAATCATCAAGGAGATTATAGGATGTCCTGTACTATCAGTCAAAATCAATATTGAAGAAACACAAGTTTGTCAAGCTGGAAGACTATTGTATTGCCTATTCCTTTAGGATAAGGGAGGGTATATTGGTTAGTGGAAATTCTAAAGGGAAGCATAGGAATGGACGTAGGACGGGAGGTCCGAACAAGTATAAAAACTTTGGCGTAATTATTTCTCACTTTACTTTACTATTTATTCAGTTATATAGCTTAATATTACACATACACTTGCATGCACAACTTAGTCATGTTATCTTAGATCCATGTGCACTTTCATTTGGTATTAAAGTTGGTCATTTCAATAACCGTAACAAAGTTTTTGAATAATATTATAATATGGCAAGCACTTTTCTAGAAGGCCAGTCAACTGCACGTCCTCAGCTATTCACAAGGTCTAACTATGCATACTGGTCCGTACGTATAAGAATTTATATGGAAGCTAACCGTCTAGAGATTTGACAAGCTACTCAAACTAAGTACGAAGCACTCAATACTGAAATGAGTAATTGGACAGATGTTTAAAAAAATTGCGGCAACCAACAATGCTAAAGCAATGAATGTTCGTTTTTGTTCACTATACAAAAACGAATGTTCTAGAGTTATGTTGTGTAAAATTGCTTATGATATTTGGCGTACACTTCAAGTCACAAGTGAAGGCACAAATAAAGTCAATAAAATTAATATTCTATTCTACAAAATCAATTTTCATCATTGAAAATGAAAACTAATGAAACTATTATAGATATGCATGCTAGATTTCAAACTATACAATATGATCTCATGGCTTTAGAAGTTATATTCATTGATTTGACCTCGTTGCATGCATTTTAAATTCTTTAACTATTGAATGGGAAAGAAAGGTCCTATTTATAGAAGAAGCAAATGATCTTTCCCAACTCAAAGTTGAAGAAATAATTGGAAATCTAATATCATACGAAGCAAATTTGCAGGCTAGGAAAGAACAAAACCATGCGAATAAGAGTATAGCCTTCCAAGCCAATGATGATGACTCGGACTTAGATGATGATGAGATCGTGTTTATTGCCAAGAACCACGATAAATTCATGAAGTTCACAAAAACTCAAAATGGTGTTAACTCAAATCACTCAACTTCAATTAAGTGCTATGGATGTGAAAATTTTGGACACATGAAGAAAGACTGTCCAAAATTAATCAATGAAAAGAAGAAGAAAATTGGAAAGTTCAAGAAGAAAATAAAAGCTTTCCAAGTTACAAGGGACGATTCAGTTTCATCTTCTTCAAATTGTGAGAGTGATAGTGACACAGAAAAAGCAAACGTTTGTTTCATGGCCACTAGTGAGGTAAATCCTGAGCTTTCTTATTATGGCATTCTAGAAATCAGTATTGAACTAGATGATAAACTAAGAGATTTGAAAATGTTATATAAAGAAAATATAGGCAAATTAAATAGAGTTGAACTAGAAATTGGCAGGCTTATGGATGAGAAATGTATTTTAGAAGAAAAACTAGGAATTTCACAAAAATCATGTAAAGTTAAACTTCTCAAATTACTGCTTTGACTGATGAAATTAAGGCTAGTAGAACCGAGAATGATAAGCATAACAATGAAGTTTGTGAAATAAAATCTAGTTTAGACTTGGCTAAAAATGAAGTTTTAGATTTAAAACAAAAATTAGAGCAAATTACTAATAATGTTCCAAAGTTTAACAAATCAAAACAGAGCTTAGAGAATTTGATTAAAATCTCAGAACCCTTTAGCAATAAAAATGGACTTGGTTTTAAAGCAAAACAAAATAGTCAAAAGAAATATAACATTTTGTACACGAAGTTTAGAAAATCTAAAGGCAATGCTAAAACAAGTGTTCCAAATTCAAGAATTATAATGATTTGGGTTCCAAAAACAAATATCAATTTAATTAGACAGAAACATATAAATAATTTTCTAGAAAATATTATCCATAGCAGTAATTATTTTTCTAAAGGTTCCAAACCCTCTTGGGTATGACTACCTTTCTCTACTAATACATAGGACCCTAACGTAGGAAGCGTGTACCAGTAAAATTTTATATTTTTTTGTATGTACCAAAAAACAAAAGGAAGAAATGATACTCGATAGTGCATGCTCCAAACATATAATAGGCAATGCAAAAATGTTATCTAATATAACATACATCGATGGAGGAAACATGATATTCAGAAATAACTCAAAGGGATTCATAGTTGGAATTGGAGACGTCATCAATATTGATATATCTAACTCTCCTTTAATTACTAATGTAATAAAGGTTTTAAAATCGATTTTGAAAAGATAAATGTAATATTTTGACCAAAATAAAAATTAATTTTCAAAGGAGATTTATGATTTAAACATGTTAAGGATATGTGTCTAATCACCAATCACAATGATCTACGGCTCTGGCACAAACGTTTTTGTCATATCAATTTTAAGTATCTTGATAAACTAGCTAAAAATGAACTAGTTAGAGGATTACCAAAAATAAATTTTAAAGTTAATAATCTATGATGCGTATCAATATGGAAAATTCAAGAAAACCTCTTATAAATCTAAAAAGGAAATATTATCAAAACAACCACTTGAACTACTACATTTAGATTTATTTGGTCTCATACAACTAAGATCATAAAAGCAAAATAAATATGTTTTTGTGATTGTTGATGATTATTCTAGATTTACTTGGACTTTATTTTTGAAAAACAAGTGATGCTTTTGAAATGTTCAAAATATTTGCTAACAGAATTCAAAATTTAAGAGATTTAAAATTAAAAGTATTAGAAGTGATCACGGAGGAGAATTTGAAAATGATTTAATTTTTTTTGCAATAAGATGGGTATAAGTCACAATTTTTCTTTTCCATGAACACCACAACAAAATAGTGCAGTTGAAAGGAAAATCATACTCGATAGGAATGTGTACAAACATTTCTAAGTGGTAGTAACTTACCAAAAAAATTTTGGACTGAAGTCGTTGCTACTACTTGCTATGTACTTAATTGTGCATCTTTAAGACCATTGACTAGAAATACCTTTTATGAAATGTTTTTATGAAAGAAACCGAAGTCTCGTATTTTCGAATTTTTGGCTCAAAATGTTTTATATTGAATACTAAAAATCAATTAAGCAATTTTGATCCAAAAATTGATGAAGGAATTTTTATTGGTTAATTCGGAACGAAGCAAAGCCTATAGAATATTTAATAAAAGAACTAATGCAATTGAAGAAAGTTTGTATGTTTCTTTTGATGAAGAATTTAAGAGAAAAAATGAAAATGAAGACAAAGAGATTTTAGAAATAAACCAAACTCTTATTCAAGAAAATAATATTGATAATAGAAATGAAAATGAAAATGAAAATATAAATACTAACAATGTCTCAAGATCACCCCTTATAATTTTAAAAGACCATCATATAGACAATATAATTAGAGATGTATACAATAGAGTCACAACTAGAAGTCAATTAAATCAAATGGGTCACGTAGCTTTTATTTCGAATATTGAACCAAAAGATTATAAAGAAGCTACTAAGGATGATTTTTGATATTAGCAATGCAAGAGGAACTTAATTAATTTGAACGAAGCAAAGTTTGGGAATTTATACCAAGACCGGATGATCAATCCATTATTGGAACAAAATGGGTATTTAAAAATAAAGCCAATGAAAATGGAAATATAATTCATAATAAAGTAAGATTAGTAGCTCAAGGGTACAATCAAGAAGAAGGGTTGACTACGAAAAAACATTTACCCCTGTAGCTCGATTAGAAGCAATACAAATTTTAATTACATTCGCTTATTACCATAACTTCAAATTATATCAAATGGATATCAAAAGTGCTTTTTAAATAGTTTTATTAAAGAAAATTTTTGTGTTGAATAACCACCTCTATTTGTTCATGAAAAATATCTAAACCATGTTTTCAAACTTAAAAAGGGCCCTATATAGTCTAAAACAAGCACTCCGTGCTTGGTACGATAGACTCAAAAATCAATTGTTAACTTATGGATTTCAAATTGGTAAAATTTACACTATGTTATTTATTAAAAAGTAAAATGATGATATTTTAATTGTTCAAATTTATATTTATGATATAATATTTGGTTCTACAAATGAAATTATGTGTAATAATTTTGCAAGTATCATGAAAAACGAATTTGAAATGTCACATATGGGAGAATTAAATTTCTTTTTGGGTCTACAAATTAATCAATTAGAAAGTGGAATCTTTATCTATAAAGAAAAATTCTGTAGAGAGTTGTTCAAACGTTTTGGAATGGATAGTACTTCAAGCAAGCCAACTTCAACGAGTACGAGTTTACACTTCGATAAATATAAAAAAGGTAAAGATTTTGAACAAATATTGTATAGAAGTATGATAGGTTCTTTATTATATCTTACTACTCGTAGACCTGACATAATGATGAGTGTTTGCTTGTGTGCTTGATTTTAAGCATAACCCAAGGAATCTCATCATCGAGCCATGAAACGAATTTTGCGATATTTAACCAACACAAAATATTATGGGCTATTTTATCCGAAAGGAAGTTCTTCTGAATTAGTTTCATATAGTGATGCTGATTTCGGATGATGCAATACGAATCGAAAGTGTACGAGTGGTACTTGTCACTTTATTAGTCAATCCTTGGTTTCGTGGTCTAAAAAGAAATAAAATTGTGTTTCACTATAGACATGTGAAGCCGAATATATTTTAGCCACCTTGGCATGTGCTTAAGTTATATATATGCAACATACATTTAGAGATTTCGAAAAAATTATTACAGAATCTCCTATATACTATGATAATACGAGTGCTATCAATCTCTGAAAAACCTATTAATCACTCTCAAACAAAACATGATGATATTCATCATCGTTTTCTACGAGATAATGTTGACAAAGAAGTTATTTCTTTAGAATTCGTTAATACAAAAAAATCAAGTAGCAAATATATTTACTAAACCATTATGTGAATCAAAAATTTTAAAATTACGACGAGAGTTGGGAATTTGTTCTTTGAGTGAGTTAGTTGAATAAATTTTAAAAATTCATTTATATGTACATTTTCTATATATATATATAAAAATTTATATACATATATATATATATATATCTATATATATATATAAAAGTTTCTTTCAATTTTAAGAATTATTATTATGAATAGATACTAGTTTAAAATATATAATATCCATAGAATTTCTGTTAGAAACAGAAATTCTAAATATTGTATAGGAATAAATTATTTATTCTATTATTGGTTCTTCATTTTTAGAAAATTGTGAATATAATTAACCATCTTGTTTATTCAAGAATCTAAGTTCTTAAATAAATTAATAATCAAAATTTTCAACAATGTCAACTTCCGACAACTCTTCCTCGTATATAAAAATCACTACTTCTCCCTTTGAGAAAACGGGCAATTCTCTAAAAGGAAAGAAAGTTGGACAATCGATTATGTTCGAAGGTCACGTAACTACCACTCAAGATGATCGTACCTATAATATAGCTCATTATCAAGAAGAAACAATGAGATTGCAAAAAAATTATATTAGGAGCAACGATGATAAAGTGAGCGTATGAGTTTTATTGAAAGGCCGTTAATAGGTTTTTGCAAGAAATGCATTCATTCCATGGGAAGCCTTACAAAAGAACCATCAACTCCTATCAAGATATATGAACCAAGTCGAGACAATTCTTGAGAACAAGAACCATCCGAAGAAGAAACCGAACCATCAGAGAATTAAAATTAACTATTGACTATAATACTAAAATTCTTATTGACTATATAATTTGTAAATAGGTTTCATGTATGAGTGTGTGTATATATAAATATATGTATATGTTTTTTATGTTCAATATATGTGTAAAAAAGTTCTAAAAGTATATATATATATACACACACACACTCTAACAAAATATATATAACAAATGTACAGATATTTCACAAAAAATGAAACTTGTAGTTTTTCAATCGATTGAAATGTTAACCGATCGATTGTATCATAGCACTTTTTATATAAAATAAAAAAAAGTTGACTAAATAAATTACTTTAAGTCAACTAAAATGAAAGCTAGGTTCTGGAAAGCAAACAGGATCATTTCAGTTGACTGAATTACGTCCCCAGTCTACTAAAAGAGGTGCATTTCAGCAACAGTTGACTAAAATATAGAAAACAATCGACTAAAAGTAACGTTGCTTTCTGCTTTCAAAATGACTCAGCTCAGTCGATTGGGACGTTCATCTAGTCGATGAATTTTGGTGACTTGGAAGACTTTTATTAAAACACAATCAACGAAAATCCAATATCCTTCTCTAGAATGCACAATGTATGCATTCTGTCGACTGAAATTTATTCCCAGAAATCCTAGCTTTTCAAAACTTTGCAATTGAATCGACGGCCCCCGGATAAAAGCTATCGGTTATAAAAAAGAGAGCACAACCATAAAGGAAAAAACCTTTATCTTCTCCAACACCGTCTCATCCTAAATTCGCCTCCGATGAATTGGCATAATCGATGGGATTGGGATGATTTTGTGCAAGATTTAGGAATGATTTTAGCTTAATCTTCTTCGGTTATGATTGGGAAGATATTGATCATGACAACTTTGAATTCAACTCCATTAGCTACTTATTTCGAACTAGCCAAACAGGTCATAATTCTATCAATCTTCATCCATAAGCATAAATAATTAATAAAATGGTACTTCACACGATATTGCATAGGATGGGGAGCTATAAGAAGATGTACGATAACAATTACAAAGTGTTATATGCTATTTGTTCTAATAAGAAGTTGAATTAGGAAAAAATTATCCAAAGTTGGATCAAAAGCTTCAATCCAGCTCACAACACACCATGTTTTATGCTTCTTTGTTGACAAAAATAATCGTTCATTTTGGTGTAAATGTTGAAAGCATGCAAGATTTCATCTTACTGGTGGTTATGGATCAAAAATCCAGCTCCTTGATGAAACTTCGTTCTTCTAATGGAACCAATAATGCCATACAGCACTTATCTCTCCCATTTGGTGCATGAAAACATCAATCAATCTTCATTATAGCCACAATCTCATGTGCAATCATCTCCACCTTCAGAAATTGAGGTAGAAGAACCTTGGTCGACCGATAGTCACAATGATATCTCTCATGTGCAACCTTCAAAGAACATCACCGCCAACACTGTCATTCTTCGTAATCAGGAAATTCTTTTTAAGCAACAATGAAAACTAATTAAACGTCAAAAACGGTTTGGAAAGAGCACAATGAGATTTTTTGAGAAGATCTGGAACAAAATTTCATCTTGCTCACACTCACCTTCACCATTCGACTCTTCTACTTGACCCTAAAGTTGAAGTATCCTCATTCTTAGTAGTTTGATTCTATTTTGCTTCCGAACTTGTATTTTTTTCTTATTTATGTATGAATTTAGTTGGTCTGCATTAGTGAGCGAGTAGTAGTATTTTGTAAGTTGTGTTTGAATGTCCTGTTTAACTGTGATGTATAAACTATTGTTTTTTTACAGTTAGTTATGTTTTTGTTGTTTGAATGTTCATGTTGTTGTGTATGTCATTTGTGTTGCTGTTTATTGCAAGTGATATATGTACTTATCATTGCGCATATGTTATTGTAATCCCTTTATCGGTTTTAACTATTTGTTTATGCCCCGCCTTAATAATATTTTTCCTTTTTGTTGATGACAAGGGGGATAAAATATAATGACAGAGGAATCATATATTAAGGGGGATCTATATAAGCTCATATCATTTCATACCTTTTATATATAGTTGTCATCATCGAAAAAGGGAAGAATGTTAGAACCCTATTTGTATGAAAGTTTTAATGATGACAACTATATTTGTATATACCTAGCGTGTATATATAGCGCACACAAAGATATATATATACATATACATATATACATATACATATATATACATATATATATATACATATACATATACATATATATATACATATATATATATACATACATATATATATATGGAAATCTAAAAGATACACACACCCACGCACACACACACCCACACACACGTATACACATATATAGGGGAACCTGAAAATCTTAAATATTAGTTATGAAAAATCGAGTTATGAACTAACTATCATGATCATCAACAACAATAGTGATTATAACTAGCAGTTATATCATCAACAATCGAGTTATGAAGTAACTATATCAGTTGCTGCAACAATTGTTATATCAACAATTTAACATCATTATGTTGTATATCATCAACCGATATAATTATTCTTGAAGATATATTATTCTTGATGATATAACAACAAGTTGATATCATTATTCTATATATATCATCAACCGATGATATAACAGCAAGTTATAGAACTGTTAACCCAAGCAAGATATATCAATTGCTATTATAGTTAGTTCATATAATCATTATTCCGTTCATCTTATATATTTTAATAGTTAGTTCATCATCTCGATTGTTCAGCAGCAAGCTAACTTCAAAATTGATAGCAGTTAACATTTTAAATACAATTCAAATGGTCTAATTAAATGTAAATAATAATTACACGTTTTAATTAAACTTAGTATCAACAATAGAAATATAGGACAATTACACAGTTTAATTAAACTTAGTATCAACTACATAAATATATAAATATAATTTCGATCACAATTTAAGTTCATATCCCAATATTACAGTATATAATGAATTATACAACCCATGAAAACAAACTAAAATGAATAAAAACTAAAAACACACATAATTAATATAATTAGCGTTTTTCCTTTTCCTGCTAGCATTCACCATATCTGAATTTGTAGATCAATCTAAGTTTGTGTTGAACAACGGCTAGGTAATCGGTGGCTAGGGTGGCACTATAAATTTGTGTTAATCTGAGTTTTTTTAGAATGATTAAGGAATAAGGAAATTTGTAGATCTGATAATTTTGGGAATGAGATAGGTGTTGAATCAATGAAATGAAAGCGGTGGGCACAATAATTAGGGTTATGTTGTTTTTTTTATACGATATTGGGATGGGCTGGGTAGCAAAGTAGTTAATTCATTCTTGGGTAATTAGCGGAAAATATTTTCATTAACGGTTAACCGATATATGTCATATGGTTAACCGTTAATATAACTATCTTTCGTCGGTTAACATCGGTCGGTTTACCGAATTATCAGTTAATCGAAGTCAGTTAATGCGGTTTGGTTAAGGTTAGATGGGTCTTTTAAGTTGGTTAACTTGGTTAAATACCCACCTCTAACTCCATGGATCAGAAGGGTTATGTAAGGCGAGATGAAAGGCTATGTGTACCACATGTTAAGGATTTGATGGAGGAAGTCTTGGGTGAGTGTCATCGCTGAAGGATGACGATTTATACAGGAGGAAACAGATGTATCAAGACGTGAAGAGTATATTTTGTTGGTCATGAATGAAGAGGAAAGTAGCTGAGTATTTGGCGAAGTGTATGACTTATCAAAGAGTGAAGGTGGAATTGAAAAAACCGAGTGGGCTATTACTATCATTAGATGTGCCACAGTGGAAGCGGGAATGCATATCTATGGATTTTGAGGATGGACTACCCTGAAGTAGAAGGGGGGATGAGAGAAGATGGGTTATAATGATCGTCTCATGAAGAGCGTGCATTTTATTCCAGTTAAGAGTACGAGAACAATGACGACATTAGCGACACAGTATATTTGAGAAGTAGTTTGAATGCATAGAATTCCTACTAGTATATGAAGTGACCGGGATACACTTTTCACGAGTGAATTCTAGAGGAGTCTTTAGGAGGCAATTGGAATGGAGTTGAATTTGAGCACGGCATATCATCTACGGACGATGGAAAAATGGAGATGGTAAACTAAGTGTTGAAGGATTTTTTGAGGGCTTATACATTGGATTTTAGAGGGTCTTGGGAGGATATTTACCTCTTATGGATTTCCTGTATAATAGCTACAAGGCGAGCATAGGCATGGTATCATTTATGTTGGTGGGAGTCTACAAATAAGATTACTTTGGATCCAAAGATAGTTAGGGATATTAGAGAAGGTAAAGCTCATAAGGAAGAATGAAAGTCGCATAGGATGGACAGAAGTCATATGCTGATAGGAGGAGAAAAGATTTGAAATTTAAAGTAGGATATTTGGTTTTTGTTAAAGTTTCTCCATTGAAGAGGGTGGTAAAATTTTGAAATTCGAGGAAGTTAGCATGTAGATTTTACGACCCATTTCCAATGCTAGAGAGGATATAAAGTTTGGCATATAGAGTGGAGTTTCTAGAGAAGGTGGTTGGAGTCCATAAAGTGTCTCACGTGTCACATTTGCTGAAATGTGTACACAATCTGACGAATGTGATTGTACCTAGTCAGTTGAAGGAGGTAGAATTGGATTCTAAGCCATCATCCCATGGTCCAATCTATATTGTGGAATATGGGTTAAAATGACTTAGAAAGAAAGTTGTGAAGTTGGTTAAAGTGCAATGGGAAAACCATCCGATGGATAGTACATGGGAGCCTGAAGAGAAGATGAAGGTTGCTTATCCTCAACTCTTTTCCGATATTTTTTCTTTTCAGTACATTTTTTGATTTGGTTTGATTTGATTTCCTTAGTTTAGAATATTCTAGGATTAGGATTTGGATGGCTTGGATAAATTAATTGTTAGATTTTATACCTATGATTGGATTTTCATTCATATACAAATATGTATATGCATATACTAAGATGTTGTGCATCCTGCCTAATATATCATTTTTATCGCATTCATATAGGATGCATTGGTGGCATTTATGCATTTTAGGGGTAGAAATTTGCATGTTCATGGCATTATTTATCCCTATATGTTTATAGCATCTACATCCATATATTGTTTGCATAAATTGGATGATATGTTTGCTAACTTAATTGATATGTGTTTGACTAATGAACGAGCATTATAATACATTTTTTATTCCTTAGAGATTTTAGGGATGAAATTCCTTTAAAAGAGGGAGAATGTAATACCTCAGAAAATTCAAAAATATTTTAATAAAATATTAATAATATGAAAATAGTTGAATTTAATGAATTGATTGAATAAATTAAAAATAAGGAGGGGTAATAGTCATTTTTTCATCTTAGTAGTTTGACGATGAAATCGGTGCCATTATGACCGTCCCATTTTTCCGAGTCATGCAGTAGTTTGATTTGCCTAGTTTGGAGTTTGTATGAAGGATATATGGGTGCAATGTACCAGATCGAATGGGAACCAAAATGTGATGTTTGAAATATTAAATTAGGCGGACAGTTTTCCCTCCAACCACTTAAAAGAATTCATGTACGTTTAGTTTCAAAAATCACCCGACCATTCCACTTTCTTCTTTTTCCTCTTAACCTATCGAGGATTAAAACATAATATCTCTCTCTAAAATCAATGAAAATTCGTAAAACATAAAGCATTGGGAATCTATCAAAGATGACTATATACTAGCAGCGATTTGGTGGCAAAAATCAGAAACATAGAGGAGCAATAGTCCGGACAAATGGAAGTTCGGACAGGAAACGTTGAAATTAGTGAGTGATTCATCCTTTTTCCTTCGTATAATATAATTACAACAATATATCTATGACATGTTGGTTATATTAGTGCAGTATGACATAAATAAACATCTTAAATCGGATTTAATTATGATTTGGGTGGGATTTGGCTATGAACAATAAAAAGGAATTATATTTATACTTGAATTTGGAATTTTGATGAATGTACACTCAATTTTATAAAATAAAGTATGAAACCGGACTTAGAAACGTAATACTAGGCACCGGGACTTTCTTTGGCTACTAAAGGTGGAGAAGAGGCCACTAGTGGTAGAAAATGATAAGAAAAAAACTTATTTTCAAAACCTGGCAACTGCCAAGAAATGGTGTACATTGGTGCAACGATTACCCCAACCGGTCCATCAGTGCATTATAACTTCAGGCAGATCAAACCTAGACCCATATGGTCCTATATAAATAATAAATGATCGATTAATTCGACTCTCTTATATTCTGGAGGATGATTAAAAGTAATTGATGAGGCAAACGACGATGGTATGAATTAAGTGAATAGTTATGAGGATTGGTTGATATTTGAAATGAATAAATATGTTACTACGATGCAGACACGTGATACGATGGTAACGAGGAACATGAACGAGTCTTTGGCATAGGCAGGCATAATGGGATATGGATATGGATATGAAAATGGATATTGATACATATACAAATATGGATATGGACACAGATATGGATACATACACCGATATAGGTATGCATATGGCTGCAAATGCGGACCTATGACACAAGTAGGTAATCAAGGTATTACGGTGCCCCCTACAGTGATGGGCCATGTGGAGGAGGTGGATGTTAAACGACCCTGCAAACTACAAGCGGACTAAGGCGTGAGTCCAATTAGTATGAGGGCAACGGTCTTTCTTGTAGGCTTCGGGTGGTCCAGGGATGTGAGTGCTACACGTGATTTACGTGATGATGGAATACAGGCGACCCTGTAGCGCATGAGGCCGGTCCAGGGAAGTGAGTCTATATAATGATAATGTAGTACGACTGGATGTGTGGTAATTAGGCACGAACTGCTGAAAGGACATGAGGTGATCGGGCGATAGAATCGTATCATGTTATAGTATTATTTTTGTAGTATATGTAGAGTAATATTATGGTTCACTCACCAAACTTATGTTTGACCCGTCCTATTTTTTCCTTTATATATATATATATCCAAGTTAATGGAGTTTTGATACGAGATGGTATCAGAGGTAAAGACTCATTTGTATATATTATATATGATGTAAATAAGTGTTATAACCAGGATCAGACTATATGTAAGGACTTGGTGTAGTTGTATTGTTCAGACATATGTATCAAACATTGTAGACATGTTATGGTGATGTAACTTTGGTTATTCTTGATATATTATATTTTATTTCATTCCGCTGTGAGACTTTAAAAGTAGATAGTTATTAGATGGCACTAGCCAGAACTGTATGTGATATCTGATTTTGTTAGTAGTTGTATATATTTTACCCAAAAGCCCAATGATTCGTCCTTTCGGTTCTCAGGTTGTCAACGTTGGTTCGGATATTGAACCCGAGGTCAAAAGGGTAGTTGTTACATGATTGTTGTTGCAAATATTTGCAACCATGAGTAGTTAACCATAACTTAAATAACATATTATTTTTAAATATTCCTATTTAAGATGTTTCGAAATAAGATATCAATACATACACTATGACCAAAATACGTAACGCTCTACAAATGTTGAGTATTGTATTACTTCAAGTTGTCGGAGCATCAAGAGGTTATGTATTTATAGTTATTGGATAACTATAGAATGACGATCAAGAGTTTCCTGTTGATTGGTAACAACTAGGACAAACATGAAATCTCAATGTAACAATGTCATATGGTTCTCTCGACTTGAGAATATTGTGGAATTTTGACATGAATACTCCATTTTGATTATAGTTGATTCATGGCATGACAACCATCGAACAATTGGGTCTAATATGATGTGAGAAGTGAAACACTATTCAGTAGAGAATTCGTCTCCTTAGTTGTATAAGATTAGCATCATGGTCAAACGTAGTTAACTCAAAGTCAATATCTTTGACTAGAGTAAAACAGTTAATAATAAATGTTATTATTAAACTAAGGACTTTGTAGATGGACTAAATAGCTATATATGGATATTATTCGAGTTTTGACGATATCAAACTCCATATATCTAAAAGTGATATAGTATTAATGAAGAGAACGTGTGTATATTATATCGTTACTTATAGGTATAACTTAAGTTGATCCAAATATTATTTTATCAAAAAGATCTATAAGCAATGATTCAGCCAAACTGTCACAACACCAGTTAAGATGATGTGTAACCATTAATGTTAGAATTTTTCAATATTAATCACTGATTAAATTTATACCTATGAGTTGCACAGCCGTATCTGTGCAATCTCTGAAATATCGTGCGATTTAGTAGTTTATAATGTGTTATAAATTAACTAAATCAATTAACATTTAAGAAATATTAATTATGAGTGTTTAAATGTTTAGGATGCATTTAGTAACTGGGGTAGCTTTTTGAAAGTTTCTATATGTTACTAGTAATTATGTGGGTGTATATGTAAAAGTTATATATATGTATCGATATGTGATATTGGTATATATTTAAACAAAGATTTATATATATATGTGTGTGTGTGTGTGTGTGTAATAAATTAAGTAGGTAGAAAATTTGTTTTCATATGATGTGTCGATATAGGGCAGGCCATAGACGAATGGTAAGGTAGTTTGAATTAGTTTGACTTGACCTTTGGAGACTTAGTTTGAATTAGTTTGATTTGGTCTTTGGAGACTGAGTAAAGGGAGCAAGTTATTTCTTCTTGGCTCTCTCTATAAATACTCATACTAATTCATTCTTGCCCATACCATTTTAGAATCTCTAATTGCCTATCTCCTAATAGCCAACCCCATTACTTCATCCCCTTAAAATCAAAGCAGTCTATTGGTGGTTCAATTCATTTCCTTGCAAGTTCAAGTGGTGGATTCAAAATCCTAGGAGGTAAAACCAGATCACCATGTAATAAGCGGCAAGATCTTCGAAGGTAACTTCTGGTTTATAGGTTTATTTATATGATCATGCCTTAACTTTAATATATCTTAAAATTGCCATATATATGCATTTTCATTAATAATTTTAGATTTAATAATTAATTAATATGAATTTTATATAAATTGATATATAGTAAATTACAAATCAATGTAAATTTATTTATTTATTTTTGAACTATATATATATATATATATTGTAACAGCTTGTAAACTTGTTTTAAATATTAAATTATTTTATTAAGCATATATTTATTGTTTAAATATTAAATAGATTTGGGTATTAAAGTCAGTATTTATATATATATATATTAGTTAATTAGTGTAAACAATATATACAAATTAAAAATTCCCTTAGCCATTTATTAAAATAAAATAAAATAATTTAATTGATCTCAGTTGGGAATAATAATATTCAAATATATATACTATGTTTATATATTAATAAATCAATATATATGTGTGTGTATTATAAAATATGTTTTTAGCTGAAAATAAATAGATATATATATATATATATATTAAAATTAAAATATTGATTTAATCAAAATATTAGATAATTATGTTTAACACTATGAATTTTAAATTAAAATTTTGGTAACAACGATAAACCAAATTTTCAATAGAAATTCACTACATAAATTAAGTTGATTAGCCAAAATCTTTATAGCTCAAGAGAAAATCACTACTTAGGTTAAGTTGTGAACTAATCTCTTTATGCATCGACTCAACCAAAAGATATTGATACTTTACGTATGAGACTTTTTATTTGCCCAAGTTGTTCTTTTTTGATATTTTTGAATTTTCCAAATAGGGGATTGCTGGATAACTCCAATAAAACTCATATAACTCAAAAATCATGTCCTTTTTCCTTCTTGACCTTCAAATTTTTATAGTCATTTCTATTTATAGAATGGTTATATATTGACTTTATTAATGTAAGAGATATACAAAAATTTAAAATTCATTTTCTAACTCATCTTATGAAATTATCTTTTCATAAATTTATCCTTTAAATATATATATTATGAAATTATGTTTTGGTATTTCTCATGGAATAATTATTTGCACATATCTGAAATTCTTGCGCAATAGGTTATACAAATCTCCAAATCCTTCAACATTGAATGCATAAGTTTGAACCTTGTGGAGCAGATGATAATTATTGATTGCATTATAGTCATATTAAATTTCGCTTTCAAGGCAGTGATCTGTCTACAACATAATTCTATGACTAACTCTTCTTATTCCTTACCCATTACTGCCTTCACTCCAACCAAAATTCATAAATTGATCATCGGTGCATAACATGTAAATAACAGGTAGTATGATTGGTACATGTTAATTATCAGTTTATCCTACTTTACTTTAGCAAGATCAAAAGTTCAATATCTAAACTAGATAGAGTGCACTAAAATCTTTATTACTTTATTTTTAATTAAAAAATACTGAAATATGTTCATAATCGAAGTATGAAGCACTGTCATCACGGAAGTACTAAATATATAATCCCATGATTTGAAATATCATTACCTGAAAAGTACACTCATTTGAGCATTATGCATATGAAGAAATCCTTTTGTCAGTGGATCCATTACATGGAGTTCGTCTGAATATGCTGATTTAATCTTTTTTGCACTCTCTCATTCATAACTAGGAACTTTATATCAATATATTTACATGGTCAAGTTGTGATTCACAAGTAATAACGTTGGCTATTGTTAGAACCTCTATTGTTGGATTTTAATGACAAAAACTATACAATTATGTTAAAGAATCTATAAGCTAACTTGCATGTACATGAGTATCAAAAACAGACAAACAAATAAGTTCAACATGACGATATACAGAACAAAAAGGATAAAAGAATATATAAATGTGGAGATGCAAGAAGAGATATACATGATGGTGACAAGACGAAGGTGACGAACAAAGTACTATTGGTCAGAGTGTCATGTATAGAGTATACATATGTTAAAATCTCTTCAAAGTAGTATACACACATACATCTCATATTTTAAATGAAAATCAACTTTTAAAAATGCATGAAGCAAGACTCGAACCTGGGTCACTAGTTTGAAAAGCAAGTGCTCTATCCAACTGAGCTAAGACAATTTTTTTTTACACGGAATTTAGTCTACTAAAACATTTAATTAAATCGACCGAATCCTGTATGTATCACATTTATAAAGCAGAATTCAGTTGACTGAATGAACTTTTTAAGTCGACTGAATCAAGTGTTTCTGCACTGTTTTTTTGTGGATAAAAATCCATGTAATTCAGTCGAGTGAATCACTTATTTCAGTGGACTGAACACTACAACTGTCATTTTTTATTTAAAATACCGAAGGGTTCCCCTTCTTAGTGAAGAGTCACTTCCCTTCATTAATGGCTACATCTCTTCTAATGGTTATCACTCTTCACAAAATAGTTGCAACCATTCATTTTCTATATAAAGCAATCTCATTATTGAATTTAAATAGCAATTCTATTCTTTTTTTTCTACATCTTTGATTTGAATTCTATAAGCATTCAACAATTAACATTGCACTTACTTTTTGATCACTTGCACTTTCAAGAATATTTCTCCTGTGATCAAAACATTTCTACTTCTTCACGAACACACATTATACCATCAAGAAGAAGATTAAAGAAAGGTTGTACATATTGGCTCATTCATGCTATTTAAATAGCACATAAAGTCACAAACTCAACTATTTGTAATAGTTGGGGTCATGTTGGAGATCTTTAGGCACGAAGTCCTGTTCGGCAGCTCAGGCGGTCTGTAATACCTATTCCTCCATGTTAAGTGAGGACGTTTGTTAGTTAAATCCAGAAGAAGTCTGAGACTGGACGTAGAACAGGAAGTTCGAACCAGTAAAAAAATCTTTAGTGCACTTTATTGCAATTTTTATACTACCAGTTTGATATAAGTTTTTATTTAGTAGATAATATCATATTGCTCGATCCGCATAGACTTTTAGCTATTATAAAGTTACAACTTTAATGGTTCTTCATGTTTCTCAATAAGCCATAATATTGTGATAAAATTTCAATGCCATAGTCAAATGCCTCATACTAAAACATAAACATTTTTTCCAAAGTGAAGGACACTATTAAGTGTCAACATGACATATTTTACCTAATATAGCTCCACCATCTAATAGGAAAAAGGTATACTGAAGTTGGTCTTCTGCACTCTTGACATCCAGTAATTCAGAACATAATACCGTATGATCTCCCACTATCCAATCAAGCATAAATTCCTTTGTTACTTTAAGATACCTTACAACCCCCTTGGATTCAATTTTCTAATCCTCCCTCGAGGTCACTAAGATATCTTCCTAATGAAACAACAACCTACACAATGTTGTTACATGTACACACTAAAGCACATATTAAAACGACCAAAATATATGCATAAGGAAACTTCTATGTTCCTTGACTCAAGGGATGTTCCTAGGGAACCATTTAAGAAAAAGTTTCTCATTAAATAAGAAGGGCTTCGATTGATTTGCAAAACAATTTTAGCACTTCTCTATATATCTCTTTTAGAACAATCCAAAACACTCTATAAAGAATAAAGGTGTATTTAAAACCCTAAAACAAAAGGCTATCACCAAGATTTTTCATTCCAAAATCACTGGCAAAAAATTACTTAGATTTTATGCAATATACCTAAATAGTTGTTACCAAGTAATATATCGTTAGTTTTACCTAATCAGAAGCAAAAAAATTCTCCCACTAAACTTATGATACACACAATTATCAATAATATTGTATCTCAATACGATGTGAGATGATTACATGATGAAATATGTATTATCATCGATGAGAAGTCGATTTAAACCTATAACTGGATTTCTAAAGCTGTTTATTCGATATCTCTATTGAAAAACACAAATTTAATATCCATTTCAAGTTGTTTGAGGTCAAAGTATGCATAAAATCCAAATTGCTTCAATTTTTTTTATGCTTCAATTTTTTTTGATAAGACTAGAGAGAAATTCTCCTTATAATAATTTCCTTCCTTTTGTGTATAGTTTTTTGTTACAACATGAGATTTATAGCTTTCCACATAAGTTATCGAATCACTTTTTATTTCGAATAATCACTTACAACGAATATGATTCTTACTTTCATATGAGGTGGAAAATCCTAAATTTAATTTCCTTGCATAAACTTATACTCTTCAGGTAAAAGCTTTAACCTTCTATTAAAAATTGATTGTCATGAATGGCTTAATAAAAGCCGATAGAATAACCTTCCAGTAATCCATTATTTTTCTTCATGTTTTACCACGTAATCGTTTAAAATAGTCTCTCTCCTTTTTCGAACAAATCTCCTTAGCGTAATTTTTATCTTATTGAGTTTTCCATTTGGAAGCCTTAACTTGAAGGAGTTTTGTTTGACATTGTCTTGCTGAGATTCAAGATTTACTTCTTGATCGATGACAGAAATGAAAATCTGTACATCGTCAAAAGTGGTAGCTCTAGTAGAGATCAAAAATGACTTCTACTTAGAGACAATATCTTTTACTTTATTTCTCCTTCCAAATTCAACATTCTCAACAAATGTTGAAGTTCAAATTCAAAAAATTTCTTAATTCGAGATCATAGAACTCATAATCCCTATGCTAATTTTCATCCAATTTTCTTTCAATGGGCCTATAAGGTCCTGCTTCAACTGGACATCCCCTGGTATACAAATGCCTTAACTTAGGCTTTTTATGTTCCCAAAGCTCATAAGGTACTTCAGAGCGACTTTAGTAGTTACTCTACTGAGGATATAAGCTGTTGCCTTTATTGTCTCTTCCGATATTGTTTTGATATGGTGTAGTGATTGATAACACTTCTCATAATGTCTTTATGGGTTTGGTTTCGCCATTTAGTATGATTGTACCAACTAAGTGAACATTGTATGGTGCACTATGTGATTCCACATTCAAGACTTCATCATACTTGTACTAACACACAAAAATTGAATTCTCGATAATAACTTAAAATTCCCAACAAACTTTAATCTTGCTGACTTTCCATCACCTAGATACTTTTGTCTTCCAACATGAATTGGATTTCAATAGTTTAAACAAACCTTCATGGAAACATTTAGGTGAGGAATTGCTCCAAAATTTAACCATCAAATATTTCTGGGTACTAAAGCCAAATTTACTTCTAAACATACTAATATATGAAGCATATGTTTTTTATATCCCTTGCATGGCATCTTATATAGTATCGCTTTCGCTGGGAATAAACAACTATTACAACCTTGACGTTGTTTCTTCTATTCTGCCCTTTTTTGTAGCTTCTTAATCCTCCCTTTTTTGGATAAGGTGCTTTATTTACTAGGTAAATACAGTTATAAAAGGTGAATATATTATTATCAAATAGCGGTAGGAGTGTTTCACTAGATTAGAACTCGAAAACCACCGTACAAACCTAAATATCCACTAGACGCACAGAAGCTAAAATAAACTGCAAACCAAGTCCAAGAAAAAAACAACAGTAGTAAACATCTAATCCAGGTACTAACTAGAAAGACAAACTTCACATTCCTATTATTCCCTGAAATGACTCGAGAGAATAAGCCCCCTTTAATAAACCAACAACACCAAGCTGAATCAGGTAAGCTCATCAGACTTCCATCTCCACATTTAAAAGATCGCGCTATAAACAACTGCTTAACTTGAAGCTGTCAAAGTAAACAAATCGTCTGTCTTCAATTGGAAAGGTTTCTTCCTAACTCTATATGAGAAGGAACGTTCATGTTTGACTTAGAACGCTTCTTTTTTTCCTTTCAATTTTAGTTGTAAAACCATGTTATGCCTGTGAGAAATGCGGATTACGGATCTTAAGGCTGGAATAACACTAGAGGGGGGTGAATAGTGTTTTATGGATTTTTTAAATCTTTTTGAATTTTATTCAATTTAAACATCAACAAATGCAGTTCAGGAACATAAATATAATCACAGAATCAAACACAGATGCAAATACTAAATAAAAGCAGTAAAGGAAAGAACACACCAGAATTTTATACTGGTTCGGAGTTACCCTACATCCAGTCCCGTACAACCGTACAAATTTCTTATCAAAATAATCTCCCAGATTACACCCTCGGTTTCAAGGCTACGAGGTACACCTTCCTGTATTCGAGTCTAGGGAAATTCTCTTGATTTAACCAGGCTATAAGATCACCTAATTGATCTCCGGGGCTACAATCACACCCAATTGATTTCAAGGCTCAACCGCACCTTTTACTCAATAGTTTGTTTTACAAAAGATTCTATAACTTTGAATAGCACTGAGATCTTATGGAGAGAGTGGCAGAGAATCTAACAAGAGATAATCAAGTACGATTCACTTGGTATTTCGATAGAGTATAGTTTAGGATTCTTTAGAATAAATGTGGACGATGAAGAGGAGAGAAAATAAATGAAATCTGGTTAAAAATTCATTTAGAACTTACTGGTATTTATAGTAGAGCAACAGCCATATCTATTCGTGAAAGGATACGACGAATAAACACTTCTTTTGAAAATTGAAATTTGAAAATAACGGACACCATGTCGACATGGGGGTTAAGGGATGTCGACATGCTCAAGGAAAAAATTGATGTTTTGATTTTCTTATTAAAATTGGTTTCTATAATTTGTCAAAACAATTTCTAAACTTTGTAAATATATTTGAATATAGTTTAAACATATAAAAGAGTTTAGAAAATAAATTTTAATATATATAATCTTAATCTATAAAGTGATTTAAAATCTGAGTATATAAATATTTTAAAGCTAAATATTTAAAACAAGAGCTGGTTTAAAAAACAAGGACAATTTTGAAATCAAAATATTAAAAATGATAAAAATAGTTTTGAGGCTAAAATATTTCAAATAAGAGAGATGTCTTTTTGAAAAGAAAGTTCTGAAAACATTTTAAAAAAAACAAGAGATATTTTTTGAAAAACATTTTTATAAAATTAGTGGATATCAAAATAGCACCACTATATGTTCCACTAGATATCCCACTAGGGTTCCATCCCTTTAACAGGCTCGAAGTGGATTCTATTCCACAAATAAATTTCGAATAAAGATGTAAGTGCTTTCAAGAAGTTTTAACATAATTTTAGACTAACTACATTATCTTGTACTGTTTGAAATCTTGAACTCTTGATAACTTGATTTCTTGATACTCATGAGTCTTCAATCTTGATATCTTCGATCTTTAAATTCATCAGTCATGTATCTCTATATTGTACAGTCTTCATTCTTGGTACCTGCATGTTTATATTCTGCATATACATATATACTAAACCAAAACGTTAGTATTTATATTTTATAACAAGTCCTAAGGTTGTTGTCATCAAAACCATCATCTCAAGGACTAACAATCTCCCCCTTTTTGATGATGACAACCTATGTTTATAAAATATACTTCACCTTCACTATAACTCTCCCTAAAACTAATAACTCCCCCTTAATCTAAGCCTAACTACTCTATTTTATAATTCTCCCCCTTTGTCATCAACAAAAACCATCCTAAAACCATAAAACTATACAACTTCCCCTTAAACTAATACTAGAACAAAGTACAGTAAATGGAATGTGAAAGACATTAACATAATTATGTTATAATTATTCAGTACATAAATATGTATAAGTATATTTCAGACAATCCAATCAACACACACATCAAATCCAATCATGTCAAACAAGTCAAACAAATCAATTAAGTCAAATAAGTCAATCAAGTCAATCAAGTCAAACAAGTCAATCAAGTCAATCAAGTCAAATAAGTCAATCAAGTCAAATAAGTCAATAAAGTCAAATAAGTCAAACAAGTCAAACAAGCAAATCCAATCAAACAAGTCAATCAAAACATACCAAACAAATCAAAAACTAATAACCCTATATTATAAGACAATAATACAAACTCACCCTAAATAAAATACACTTGTTATGTGTACATGTATGCAATATGTAGTTTGTAATGCAGTATGAAATGTATGACATATGCAATGTAGCATGAGATGATATGCAGAATGAAGTGCAACTTATGATGCAAATGATTATGATATTTCATGCATTGTAATTTATGATGTAATATGCAATGAAATGTGATATGAAAAGGGATGCATAATGAAATGTAATATGAAATAAAATGATAACGAAGTAAAAATAATAATATGCAGAATGATATGATGATATATACTATGGTAAGAGATATTCAGATTATAAGATAAACATGAGTGATAAGTAATATCTAATTGACAAGCATATATATATATATATATATATATATATATATATATGTAACAACCCTGTATTTTACAATAATTTTTAAATAGATTTCCAGATTTAAAAGCTTTATTTATGAAAAGAATAAATTTTGTTATTGTAAATATAAAAACTTTGATTTTGTATGTGGATTAGAATTCCAAATATGACTAAATTTAATATTTCCAGAAAAGTGAATTTTGGTTAAAATAGTAAAACTTTGACTTTTAAATTTAAATTTTAAATATTTGAAATTATAAATTTATCTTTTATTATGAAAATAGATTTAATAACATGAATACTGCTTTTCGTTTCGTTGAAAACGGAGTTAAAATGTAAAAGTTATGTACATTTCAATTTTTAGTATAATTTGTTTTATTGTGCAATTTTGCCTATTTTAAATTTAATAAATCATATTTTCTTTCTTATATTTTATTTTAATATGTGTCAATATGTTTATTTATGTATATTTCCATCTCTAAATATTTTAAAAATGATAATAGAATTTTTCCAAAATTTACTATGATGATTTCCTATTTTTAAAGGCTGTTTTCCTATTTTCTTCATTAGAAATTATATGTAAATTAAATTTTAAATGTTTATTTTGTGAATATATTTTTATTTCATGTTATTATTTATGTTTAAAAATATATTACAAGCTCATATGAATTTTCTAAAAATTTATTCTATTCAATTCCAAATTTTCTAGACTAGTTTACTATTTTAGCAATTTTCTTAATTTAACTTTATATAATTGATAAATATTTATATAAATTATTATATTTTGATAAAATTTCGAAATTTTATCTGGGATTATTATTTTTTCCAGAAATATAAAGTTATAAAAAGGGGATTAAAGATATATGAAGAGTTTGATACCTTTTGTGTGCTTAGCCCTTTTGAATTCTACCGTTTCTTTTCAATCAATACATCTTTTATTTTATTTTTTGCCGTTCTTTTCCTCATTCATTTTCAGCCAACTCCCTCATATTATTCACGAATTTTCAAAGCTCCAAAACCCTAAAAAAAATCATGGCCTCCATCTTGCAAAAAAATTTGGTAATCTCCCTCTTTTCTTTCTACTTTTTTTCTTACTTTTCTATGCAATTTTGCCTTGATCTCTTCACATGTTTGCTTGGCCTAGCCTCTACTACCTTCATCCCCATCATCACCTCCTTCATCTACTACAGCAAACACTCCCTTCCCTCTGACCAAGACAGGCCATGACCTTCCACTTGAAGCCATCACCACAAAACTCCACAAAACATTGCCTAGACCACACATATCATCACCTACCCTCCATATCTTGCTTTGGCCACCCCCTTAGCCACCACCACCACTTGCTACATGACCTTTGGCTGCTGCTACTCATCATCCAAACCTCTGTCCAGACCTGTACCTGATGATGGCCGAGCCATTTGACCCATAGATCGAGCCAAAAGTTGAACCAAACTCCACTATGTTGCCTAGTCTCTTGATATTCTTGTGTTGTAACTTCCTCCACATGTTCTAGCCTTTATGCTATGCATTCCTATGATCAAACCTGAGCCAAAGTCATGTCAAACCTGACCTAAATAAACCCCTAGGCCATGCAAAGCATTGTAGAAAACAAGGCAAAAGATTTGACATTCAAATCTCTTTTCATTTCAAAGTTATTTCATTTTAAAGTCGTATTGAATTTTGTTGTTTTGATTGGTTGTTTTGGGTTGTGCACAAGAGTTGTAGCTTGGATTTGCTCTCCACTCAAGTCCGTAGTCTTGTCATCGTGCTTTTGTTTCCATTGTGTCATTGGTTTTGATATCTCCAGCACAAACAGGTGAGTTATTCTCACCAGACAATATGTACCTATATAACTAGTAAATTGACACTCTGTGAATCTGTAGAAATATATTATCATGTTATACTTGACTATGTTATGATCATATGATGTTTATACACCTGTTATATCATATGGTACTGTTATTTAATGTTATTCTGTTATTTATATCAATTATCACCATTGCAAGTTCCCTGTAGACTAGAATCACTATGGGTTGAAATGTTACATACCCGAACGGACTTTAGAATAGGGAAAAATCGTTATGGGCTGAAATGATAGGCCTGAATGGTTTTATTTAATTTATTTTAACTTGGGATTGCGGGTTTGAAATGATAGAACCCGGATTTTTCTTTTTAAACTGCGGATTGAAATGATACATATCCGTATCACTTGACCTAGGCTAGAAAACTATATACAGGCCCGTGGTTATTTTATAAAGTGTTTTGAATATGTTTAAGTGTTTTAAAAATATAAATTTATGAAATTTGATTTAAACAGATTTTGAAATATTTTGAATTAAAGAAATTATGATTTTTCTATATGTTAAAAATGTAATTAATGAATGGTTTAACTGGATTTTTGAAATATAACTTAAGTTGGAAATTTGGAATTTTGGTTAAAAATGATATTTAAGTTATATAAATAAAATGGATATTAAATTTTATTTGGAAATGGTAAATATGATAATTTGATTAAATTTGAATTTAAGTGATTTATTAAAGTATTATTGATTTTTCTATGAATTTAAGTGGTTAAATAAATGAATGTTTAAAAGTGATCTTTTAAAATATAACTTGACTAGGAAATGTGAAATTTGGTTTTAATTAAAGGTTTAAGTTAATTAAATAAAATTAGAAATTTAGTTAATTTGTGAAATGGTAATTTAAATTTGAAGTGTTAAGTTTATTTGTTGAAATGTGAAGAATTGGACACTTTTACACTAAAATTTATTAAGTAAATTGTTGAAAATTGGATTTGATTATAAGAAATTTATTGTGAAAAGATATATGTTAAATGATATGTAAATGAACATTTTAAATGTTAAAATATGATTTTTAAAAATGTTTATGTGTTTTAAATTAAAGTTATTTAATTGCTGGAAATACACTAACACCTGAAATTAACTTTTAATAGCATTCAGAAATGCTATAGATTCTGTTTTGAACTAAATGTGTGTAAAAAGGAGCTATTACAGCATTTCTGGAATGTTGTAGTTGCTGTAGTTGAACTTATAGGCTAATATTGAACTCAGGCCTATTATAGCATTCTCTGGAAATGCTATAATGGTCTGCAGTCTATGTTGAAATCAAATTTAACCCTTGTTTTGAAATCTGAACTACCGCAGCACTTCTGAAATGCTGTCTTTTCTGTTTTGAACTATAATTCAACTAAAACTGAGTTTTAACAGCAGTTTTAAGTGCTGTCTTTGCTGAATTAAAAATGTTTTCAAATATAACATATAGCAGTTGTTTTTAAATGCTGTGAAATGCTGAAATTTTAATAATTTGGGTTTTTGACTTAGTAAACGAACTCAGAATTGTTTGAAACTTTGGAAATTGAATACTTGATTTGAAAATATAATAATTACACTTTTAAAAGGTTTAAATGAATTATTTTGATTGGAATATAAACTATTTAAAGGTGATTTGAAATGATAGTAAATGAACGATATCTTTGAATTTAAAAGGTATTTAAAGTTGAATATTTGGATTTGAACTGATAGGATATTTTATTTTATTAAAATGATTTGAAATGAAGTTTTGTAAGGATATGATATTTTATTATATTAAAAATGATTTGAAATGAAGTTTTGTAAGGATATGATATTTTATTATATTAAAATGATTTGAAATGAAGTTTTGAAATGATATGAAAATTTAAATATATGGAAATGGTTTGGAATTGATTTAATCTTTATTTTGATAAAGATATGGTTTGAAATGATATTTTATTTTGAAGTAAAGTATTGTTTTTAAAAGTTATAACCACGGGTTATAATAACGATTGGTTGGCAAAGAGACCGGGATCGGATATGGACATACTCTCTGTCGATATCGAAAACCACTTTGACAACCGTGTACGCGGTGGAGATTCCAGAATGAAGTAGGATGGTGGCGACGTTCTTAAGGTATGTTACGTGGACCCAACTCCCGTGAGTTGGCATAAGGTGGCTAAAACAGGAGCGATCTCGGACCAGTGAGGTAGCACCTCTTCTCGGACACATTTCTTCGATATTATACTCTTACTTGTGATTGATTAGATGGCCATCCTCCGATTTGCGAGTGTTGTTCGAGGTGGAACGGTAGTGGCT
Organism: Allium fistulosum; assembly: GCA_030737815.1. Lineage (NCBI taxonomy): Eukaryota > Viridiplantae > Streptophyta > Magnoliopsida > Asparagales > Amaryllidaceae > Allium > Allium fistulosum. The sequence goes on from CM060903.1 coordinate 911,060,626, forward strand.
GATATGCGTATCCATCAGTCCGTGTGCGTAATTGGTATATCTACCCTGGCATTGCTTTGTGTGCCGTGTCACCTACCATATCGAACCTACTACGATTATGATTTTAAGATCCGACCGCGTTAAGGTTCTCCATCCCCTTAACGCTATTTTCTATATGATTATACTTTACTGATTAGACACTACTGTATATAGCGTATATTACTACATAGTAAATAGTTTAACGGATCCTTAAAGAATGGGCTATCCCAAGCATTCTTTAAGTTACTTGTACCCTTATTACAGTTCGCTTGAGTTGGTTTACATTATATAAGTATATATTGTCCTGACTCGAGTGTTTTGTGTTTTGCTTTACGCTCGGGTCAGCCTGAGTTATTCACAGATTTGGATTTCCACTCTCTTGGAGATTTGAATCGCTGGAGATTATCTGCTTGTCATGTCCTATCTATTTCAATTCCGTTGTTCTACTCAGCTTGTACTTGGTTATTATATTGAGACTTTTGTTGTATTCTATTTCTTCTGTTATATCTCATGTAACTCTGATATATTTATATAGTAGCTTCATGAACTACTATTTCTTTTACTTCCGCTGCATTATTTTACTCTGTATCTGTGATCTGTGATTATATTTATTTACTGTATATTCTGAGATTTGCCAAATTTTATTTACAACGCGGTATTTTGAGCAATTCAACTCCGGCATGAGTGTCTGCCTATACACTTATAATGGATGCGAATGGTTGAAAATATCGGGTCGTTATAGTTGGTATCAGAGCTTTGGCTTTGAGGCAAAACTTAGAATGTATGGTAAATTTATTTACAGAATCACTTACGTTCGAGTTTGAATCTCTTCCTTTTGATTCGATTTCCTTTGAATTTTGGAACGTTCCCTACGGTTCCAAAATCCATTATTGTTCCTCACTATTCATCTTCTTTTGATTCTGGAGTATCTCATAACTCCACTTCGAATGATCTTTGTAGTGAATTGGCGGTCTCGCCAATATTCTAATTTTCTTGTAAAGCGGTGAAACTCCTTTACAATAGCATCGATTCACCAAAGATTTTATATCCTCGGTTTAGATGCTAGTATCGCTTACTATCCCAAACTCTATCTCTTGAGGTCGAATGTAGATTTACCCTAGAAATCCACATCGATCTTATTCTTTAAGTCACGGTTGACCCAGTTAAGGTTGCCCGTGATTTATATAAGCTTATCCATCTTCCTATTCTGTTATTTAATCATCTCATCCTTGTTCCAACTTATTTTCAAATCAGAATTTCATTTGATTTGAGTTAACCAAATTCGAATCTCTATCCTTCTTTGAAAATCAATTCCTGTATAGTGTATTTGTAAACTAATATTTAAAATTAAAATGTTTAAATATTGTGTTGTTTGAGTTGTTGATGTTGAATTGGGTTTCCGATCGATTCGTCTGATCAACGCTATCGATAGGATTTCTAAAACACTTTGACAGAACAAACTGACACAATATTATTTTAAAATTTGGTTAATGAAATAAATTTTGAGATATAAGTAAATTTATGGAACTTATCATTTATAGTTCTATAAATGAATTTATAAATAGTTGTTTATACATTTATTTGGGAACTGAAATGAATTTAAAACAAGAAATTTAAGAATTTAATTTCCGATGGATTTCAAACCTTGTGTTTAAAGTTGTAAAAGGATATATTATTTAAAGTATTTCTAAGTAGAAATATGTTTCTAAAGGATTTTAAAGTTTAAAAATTTAGTGCTCTTCTCTTTGTTGCTGGAAAATAATTTCGGTGATGACTGCAGCATCATCGACATTCATTTTCGAGTTTTGAACTGAAGAGACCGTTCTGTAGTCTTACTACAGCTTTGTTTTGAAAGATTTATTTTATTTGAATTTTTAAATATGATTTGATTTATAATATATATAGATATATGATTTAAATTGATTTGACATATTTTGTGCATACATTTATTTATCTCTAACTGGTTTAAAGGAAATCAGAAATTAATTCTTACATTTTTTTTCTTCTTAAAGAATAATTTCAATTATAAAAAGAAAAATAAAAAATTTGGATAAATGATTCAAACTTGAGATAATTGAATTAGAAAGTTTTATTTGTATGACATACAATTTCATTCCAATATAACTTACCAAAATTACACAGAAGTTGAATATGAAATTGGATAATATACAATATAGAAAGGATTTTATAAAAAAATTGAGTGGTTATAATAAATTTTATACACTTAAATTTTAGTTATAAAAGATTAACAGAGGTAAATAGTGAAAAAGGAATTTAAAGAGATTTTATTTAAATAACTTAATAATCAAATTTGATTTAATATGGAACCTTAAGTCTAACCTAGGAATTTTAATAAGGGTTATTTCCTGAAATGAATATGTTGTATAATAAATAATGTATCTTTGAATAGATAAAATAAAATACATTGGAATTGGACATTTTGTAATAAAGTTTATTTAACTTGAATTCATAGTTTAATTGATGTCTAAATGAATAAATGTGTAAAGAAATTTGATTGTTATATTTGCTATGATAAATATTTTATTTATGAAATTGATATGCCTTGAAAAATGAATAATTATGATTTAAATAGTTAAAATGTATTTTAACATCACTAAAACTTGATAATTGAGAATTTGGTTTTCAAATGGAAATTTTAAGTGTAACTTATTAAAGGAATATCTATTTATGAAATGGGTATTTTAAATAAAGTGTTAGGGTATGTGTTAAATTTAGAGCTAAGTGAAATAGTGAGCTTTTGACTTAATAAACGAAGTATAGTTTAATTTGGATATTCCATTCATAAAAGTTTGTTTTAATAAGTCATAAGTTAAATGATATCCAAATGAATATTCTAGAATTAAACTGATTTGAAATACTAATATATCTACTGTAGCATTTTATAAGTGCTGCTGTTTTGAAAATACAATGTTTTGGAAATTTTTATAATTGAATGAACTTAGAAATGTTACAACTTTAAAATGAATATTGTTTGATCTTGGATTAAAATGATTTAAATGAAGATTATTTTTTAAAAAGGTGTTATGATTTTCTAAGTGTTATGTTTTTTTTTAGAATAACATTTCCAAAGTGTTATGATTTTTAGTAGTATGATTTCCAAATGATAACATCCCTAAATTGTTATGATTTCAAAGCATTATGGTTTCAAATTATTATCTTATTTTGTTTTTCAAACCATCTTTTGACTGTCCTTATTTTCCCTCATCTTGCTACAGACTGGTATAAGCATCTTTCTATAATCTTTCTGTTTAGAAATCTTTCTGTAATCTTTGATAATCTTTGTTACTCATCTGGATCTGAACACTGTTTTTCCATTTATAGACCGTCGGTCAAGTGAAAAGGGAGATTCAGACTCTAGAGGATTTTTTTCGTGTTGGTGTTCTTGATTTGATCACCTCCATCTTGTTAAACTTGCCTATAACAATAGTTATCAGGTGTAATTCCAATATTCTTATCATCTTGTCTTAATTCTATTCATTCTATCTTTTTAGGTGCTTTCCCGTACCTCGTTCCTTTTCGGGGACGAAAAGTTTTGAGTGGGGGAGAGTGTAACAACCCTGTATTTTACAATTATTTTTAAATTGATTTCCAGATTTAAAAGCTTTATTTATGAAAAGAATAAATTTTGTTATTGTAAATATAAAAACTTTGATTTTGTATGTGGATTAGAATTCCAAATATGACTAAATTTAATATTTCCAGAAAAGTGAATTTTGGTTAAAATAGTAAAACTTTGACTTTTAAATTTAAATTTTAAATATTTGAAATTATAAATTTATCTTTTATTATGAAAATAGATTTAATAACATGAATACTGCTTTTCGTTTCGTTGAAAACGGAGTTAAAATGTAAAAGTTATGTACATTTTAATTTTTAGTATAATTTGTTTTATTGTGCAATTTTGCCTATTTTAAATTTTATAAATCATATTTTCTTTCTTATATTTTATTTTAATATGTGTCAATATGTTTATTTATGTATATTTCCATCTCTAAATATTTTAAAAATGATAATAGAATTTTTGCAAAATTTACTATGATGATTTCCTATTTTTAAAGGCTGTTTTCTGCTATTTTCTTCATTAGAAATTATATGTAAATTAAATTTTAAATGTTTATTTTGTGAATATATTTTTATTTCATGTTATTATTTATGTTTAAAAATATATTACAAGCTCATATGAATTTTCTAAAAATTTATTCTATTCAATTCCAAATTTTCTAGACTAGTTTACTATTTTAGCTATTTTCTTAATTTAACTTTATATAATTGATAAATATTTATATAAATTATTATATTTTGATAAAATTTCGAAATTTTATCTGGGATTATTATTTTTTCCGAAAATATAAAGTTATAAAAAGAGAATTAAAGATATATGAAGAGTTTGATACCTTTTGTGTGCTTAGCCTTTTTGAATTCTACCGTTTCTTTTCAATCAATACATCTTTTATTTTATTTTTTGCCGTTCTTTTACTCATTCATTTTCAGCCGACTCCCTCATCTTATTCACGATTTTTCAAAGCTCCAAAACCCTAAAAAAAATCATGGCCTCCATCTTGCAAAAAAAAAATTGTAATCTCCCTCTTTTCTTTCTACTTTTTTTCTTACTTTTCTATGCAATTTTGCCTTGATCTCTTCACATGTTTGCTTGGCCTAGCCTCTACCACCTTCATCCCCATCATCACCTCCTCCATATACTACAGCAAACACTCCCTTCCCTCCGACCAAGATAGGCCATGACCTTCCACTTGAAGCCATCACCACAAAACTAAACAAAACATTGTCTAGACCACACATATCATCACCTACCCTCCATATCTTGCTTTGGCCACCCCCTTAGCCACCACCACCACTTGCTACATGACCTTTGGCTACTGCTACTCATCACCCAAACCTCTGTCCAGACCTGTACCAGATGATGGCCAAGCCATTTGACCCATAGACCGAGCCAAAAGTTGAACCAAACTCCACTATGTTGCCTAGTCTCTTGATATTCTTGTGTTGTAACTTCCTCCGCATGTTCTAGCCTTTATGCCATGCATTTCTATGATCAAACCTAAGCCAAAGTCATGTCAAACCTGACCTAAATAAACCCCTAGGCCATGCAAAGCATTGTAGAAAACAAGGCAAAAGATTTGACATTCAAATCTCTTTTCATTTCAAAGTTATTTCATTTTAAAGTCGTATTGAATTTTGTTGTTTTGATTGGTTGTTTTGGGTTGTGCACAAGAGTTGTAGCTTGGATTCGCTCTCCACTCAAATCCGTAGTCTTGTCATCGTGCTTTTGTTTCCATTGTGTCATTGGTTTTGATAGTTTAACGGATCCTTAAAGAATGGGCTATCCCAAGCATTCTTTAAGTTACTTGTACCCTTATTACAGTTCGCTTGAGTTGGTTTACATTATATAAGTATATATTGTCCTGACTCGAGTGTTTTGTGTTTTGCTTTACGCTCGGGTCAGCCTGAGTTATTCACAGATTTGGATTTCCACTCTCTTGGAGATTTGAATCGCTGGAGATTATCTGCTTGTCATGTCCTATCTATTTCAATTCCGTTGTTCTACTCAGCTTGTACTTGGTTATTATATTGAGACTTTTGTTGTATTCTATTTCTTCTGTTATATCTCATGTAACTCTGATATATTTATATAGTAGCTTCATGAACTACTATTTCTTTTACTTCCGCTGCATTATTTTACTCTGTATCTGTGATCTGTGATTATATTTATTTACTGTATATTCTGAGATTTGCCAAATTTTATTTACAACGCGGTATTGTGAGCAATTCAACTCCGGCATGAGTGTCTGCCTATACACTTATAATGGATGCGAATGGTTGAAAATATCGGGTCGTTATAATATATATATATATATACACATGTATGTATGTATGTATGTATGTATACATATATCAAACTATTTATTATAAATCACTTCAACCAAACAAAGGTAATACACATCAATTACTATACTTAGGTTAAGGAAACTAATGAATGGGGCCGAAAGAGTAGTAAAGACAAGAGTTTAAAGGTAATGAATGATATTAAAATTATAACATATTCATGAAAGGTAGTAATCAAACTCAATATCAAAATCAAATTGCTAAGAAATATGGATTTAAACTATATATATGATCAATATGGTTTTTAAAAATTAATACCCTCCTTATTTAATTTCTTTAAAATAGTTTTTTTAACTTAATTGTTTTTTTTAAGAATTCAAACTTCCATGTTTATTAAATACTTAACTTACTAATTAAAACCTATATATTAAATTATTATTGACTAAAATATTTAGAAACATGTTTAAACACCTTTTAAATAAAAAAATATCATAATGAAATATTAAATAAAATAACAAAGATTGAAAAACTAAAATAAACATGTGTTATATTAAGGCCTCTTACATTAAAAAATTTAGTTAATTAATTAAAATATATTTAAACATGAAATTAATTTTAAAATATTCTAATATAAGTTAGAAAATAACTCTAAAAAAATAGAGAAAAATACTTAATTTAAATATCATTTTTACATAGTTTAAAGTTTCAAATAGAAAAGACAGCATTTACAGAATACTATAAAAAGTTTTTGCAGTAAAATATATTCAAAAAATTATAACACAGAAACTGCAGCATTTAACGAATGCTGTGAAAAGTTCCTGAAACACTACAGCGTTTCAAAGCAGAGTAATGCTATAAAAACGAATTTGCAGTGCTTAAAAAACGTTGCAGAAGCAAAGACAGCATTTCAGAAACGCTATCTAAAGTTCTGGGCTTGTTTTTAACATGATTTTGCACTAATTTTACGACTAGATTTTGACATGTAAATAATTGATTTTTGACCCAATTTTTTTATAGTAGTTAATATAATTAAAGTAAATAAAAACATAAAAAAAATAACGAAAAAAACATGTGTAAAGACACTTGGCACTATGCATGTAAAAATGCTTTTATTAAAGAACAAGTGTAATGACACGTGTCATCTTGCATGTATGTCACTATTTGTTTATATGACAAGTGTCATGTGATGTGTTGCAATCTTATTAAATGAAGAAATCTATAAATAGAGCCTTATTCTAACATTCTAAATTAATTCTATTAATTTCTTAAAGACATAAAATTAGAATCTTAAAAGAAATAGAGTACGAGAAGTAAAAACAACATTAGAAAAGTTGAAATCACGAATGAAGGTATGCTTTTCTACTTAGTATAGTTGTAATAAATTAGTAGTAAAATTTTATTTGAAAGGAAACACATTTTAAAAGACTTTAAAAAAAATTAGACTGGTATATCGATATATATATACCACGGTGTGTCGATATATGGCCAAAATATCAAAACTTATAAAAGAGATAAATTTCTATACCTAACTAAATGCATAAATATATATTCCTATATGCAACAATAAAGATGCAATAATAGCAAAGCGTACCACTTTTTGCACTCCTCTACCTTTCTAACTTTGTTGTTCTTCCATTGTCGTGAACCACGCATTTATATCTTTTAGAATTTGACGACGAGATCTATTCTATTTCGACGGGCTTGTTTTTCTGATCATCGTAGTATATTCATTTGCTGAATTTGAAAACCGTATGAGAAATATACAGATGATTTAGTATATTAACCAACTTGGCGCCAAAACTTTGAATTTGAATTTTGAATGAATGGACACTTCAACCACTATAACAACCACTATAAATAGACCTAACAGTCACCATTTTTCATAAAACTTTTTCTTCTTCTTCTTCCCGTTTTTATATTTGCTATCAAACTTCTAGAAGGCATACCTCCTTCGTTTCTTAACGGAATTGGATGAAACCAACGGCAAATCGAAGAGGAAGGCAAGGGCTACGATCTAGTAATAGTTTGGTGACGAATTTGAACGGTATTGTGGTTCAACAGGCCGAACAGTAAGAGAAATGCAGGAAATCCCGTACACAGTTTTCAGTTTTGGATAGCCAATTTCAAACTGTCATATCTTACTCAATTTTGATCAAAATTTGATGATCCACCCATCAAAACGACCGTGAGAACAAGAACTACAATCTGGAAAAGGAGTTGGGACAAAATACTCAAATCTCTAGATCCAATTTGAAGAATACCATTGATAGTTTTTCTTTCTTTTTCTCTTTGTTCATCAAAACTTCATTTGACCATAACTTGGTCATTCTTGACGGATTCGCACGAAACCAGTGATATTGTGAAGTAGACGGAGAGAAGTATAGTATCAAATCAAGTTGTAGATGAGAATCAAAAGTTTTGTATTGATCTGGTACCCATTTCATTGTCGATTGCCATTATATATCCATTTGTTCCTCTTGATCGATGAATGATTATGTGGTATCTTTTAACCAACAGTCATTAGACATAACTCTTCTCCTCCAAAACAACATAACCTTTTAAAGAATCAAATTACTTTTCAAAATAACTAAATATAGTTTTAAACAACAATATCATGATGATTCTGTGACATATTCATATGAAAATAGTGTTAATAATTTTATCAAAAAAATTTGCCATTTTAAAATTTTTCAAAAATCAGATTATGAGAATTTTGAAAACCAATGCTCTGATACCAAATGTGAGAAATGCGGATTACGGATCTTAAGGCTGGAATAACACTAAAGGTGGATGAATAGTGTTTTATGGATTTTTTTTAAATCTTTTTGAATTTTATTCAATTTAAACATCAACAAATGCAATTCACAAACACAAATATAATCATAGAATCAGACACAGATGCAAATACTAAATAAAAGCAGTAAAGGAAAGAACACACCAGAATTTTATACTGGTTCAGAGTTATTCTACATCCAGTCCCGTACAATCGTACAGATTTCTTATCAAAATAATCTCCCAGATTACACCCTCGGTTTCAAGGCTACGAGGTATACCCTCCTGTATTCGAGTCCAGGCCAACTCTCTTGATTTAACCAGGCTATAAGATCACCTAATTGATTTCTGGGGCTACAATCACACCCAATTGATTTCAAGGCTCAACCGCACCTTTTACTCAACAGTTTTTTTACAAAAGATTCTATAACTCTGAATAGCACTGAGATCTTATGGAGAGAGTGGCAGAGAATCAAACAAGATATAATCAAGTTTGATTCACTTGGTATTTCGGTAGAGTATAGTTTAGGATTCTTTAGAATAAATGTGGAAGATGAAGAGGAGAGAAAATAAACGAAATCTGGTTAAAAATTCGTTTAGAGCTTACTGGTATTTATAGTAGAGCAACAACCATATCTATTCGTGAAAGGATACGACGAATAGACACTTCTTTTGAAAATTGAAAATTGAAATTTGAAAATAACGGACACCATGTCGACATGAGGGGTTGAGGGATGTCGACATGCTCAAGGCAAAAATTGATGTTTTGATTTTCTTATTAAATTGGTTTCTATAATTTGTCAAAACAATTTCTAAACTTTGTAAATATATTTGAATATAGTTTAAACATATAAAAGAGTTTAGAAAATAAATTTTAATATATATAATCTTAATCTATAAAGTGATTTAAAATCTGAGTATATAAATATTTTAAAGCTAAATATTTAAAACAAGAGCTGGTTTAAAAAACAAGGACAATTTTGAAATCAAAATATTAAAAATGATAAAAATAGTTTTGAGGCTAAAATATTTCAAACAAGAGAGATGTCTTTTTGAAAAGAATGTTTTGAAAACATTTTTGAAAAAACAAGAGATATTTTTTGAAAAACATTTTTATAAAATTAGTGGATATCAAATTAGGACCACTATATGTTCCACTAGATATTGTCGTGGGTTCCATCCCACGGGTTCCATCCCTTTAACAGGCTCGAAGTGGATTCCATTCCACGAATAAATTTCGAATAAAGATGTAAGTGCTTTAAAGAAGTTATAACATAATTCTAGACTAACTACATTATCTTGTACAGTCTGAAATCTTGAACTCTTGATAACTTGATTTCTTGATACTCATGAGTCTTCAATCTTGATATCTTCGATCTTTAAATTCATCAGTCATGTATCTCTATACTCTACAGTCTACATTCTTGGTACCTGCATGTTTATATTCTACATATACATATAAACTAAACCAAAACGTTAGTATTTATATTTTATAATAAGTCCTAAGGTTGTTGTCATCAAAACCATCATCTCAAGGACTAACAATGCCATGTCGGGTTGTCTATCACATCCGCCTTCTGCGATGTTGAGAACTCAAGTGGATTGTCTTCTTGACATTGCTTCCTGCATTGATTCGACCTCGTGAGGGATCCAACTTTATCATTGTTGGAGCATCAATGTGGCCTCGAGAAGTTTCGGTTTCCTCATTGTTGCATTTGTCTGCTTCTGCGTGTTCAATTTTAGGGTTGAGAACAGACATATTGGCTTCATTGTGTACCATTTCATTTTGAGATGTTTGATCAATACATGACTCTACATGCATGTTTAGATCTGCTACTACTTCTGTTCCGTTAACAGAAGCTATTTGTATTACATTACCCAGAACCTGATTATTAGTATTATACGTGTCATCCCAAGTCGCCTTTTGTATACCTTAATGGTCATTTATGCCTGAATTAAACTGCTGTGTGCCCTTTTCCTCGTCAACATCCACATAATTGTTCACTGTTATCATTCGTACTTGCTGAGTGTAATGGTTCAAGTACTAATTGTAGGTTATCAGTCTCCTTTTGATCATTAACACTGCCCTGGCTAGTTGTCGCTTTGGGTACCCATATTTTTTCAAAGACACATGATTTAATCGAATGGCCAAAACAACCGCAGTTCTGACAGATGTTGGGTCTCCATTCTTATTCAACCGGTTGTACAAAGAGTTCATTGTTTTCAGTAATAATGTTAACTTCACTAGGGAACTTAAAATCATTATTGATTTCAACTAGAAAATGGACGAATGAAATTTTTATCATACCTTTCGTAAATTGGTCCATCTTAATGGGATGTTCTAAAACAGAAGCGGTTCTGCTGATTCCTTCTTCTGACCAAAAATCTAGCTTAAGACCCAAAAAGCGTACCCAAACAGGAATGATTCGAAGCAATTCCTTGTTTAGTTCAAGATCCGGTACCCACCTCTTCATCATCATGAGTTTTCGATCATAAAAATAAGGACCTTTTCTAATATACGATCATGGTCCTCCTTGTTATCAAATTTAATAACATAGAAGTCATTGTCTATGGTGTGAATATAAAATTCACCTGATGGTCTCCACACTCTATAAATTAAGCTCGAAAATAGTGATAATATAAATGAGATCAGAAACGTAATAACCTATTGAGTTCTTCCAATATTTTTCTGCTGAGTCTATTGCAACATTAGTCATTTTGGCACACCTTTTATCACTGACATCTACGGGATTTAAAGAATTTGAGCGGCGTGGATATCAGAATGTCCTCCTCGACTATCACCGCATTCCATGCCCTCGATTGGGTTTTTAAAGGGAATTTGTTCACTTGAGAATAGCGTGGGGCTGGGGACGTTCCTCCTAAAGAAGGGTTATATTGGTTCCAATTTAGTGGTGGGAAATTAGAGTTATAGGCTGAGAAGTTAGGGTTTAAAGGAACACACGGATGATGATTAAACTGATTAATGCCTTTAGATCAAAAGCAATATTAGACATTTCCATAACGTACTTCATTACGTTCTTATTGCTTTGACACTTGAACATTGCATAGACGTGCTTTTTTTTGCCTTGTTATTTTAGCAACATGTTTCTTAGTTTCGATAGGGGAGCTCATTGTAAGTTATCATCGCTTAGGATAAAATGTGTGTCCGTAGTTCAACCAAATATTATCCTTTTTTTGATCGACTAATATGCACATAAATTTACATATACACGCAAATACCCAACCATGCAGAATCTGTACAAAAGAAGTCACTTAAGCACATCTTGTTTTAATTAGCTCTCAATGGAAGGTAAGATAACAATAATTAAGTTGCAAAGAGACCCAAAAAATATTTTAATTTATTATGGATTATATACGGACAGCTAATTCATTGGCCGCATAATTGTCTTATCGTATTTTAAATAAACAAGCAATATAAGTATTCGTAATAGTCGTATTAATCTAATCGTTAGCTTAAGTGCATTTTAATAATAGTGTGCTACTATTTACACTCAGGTTTTTTCTTCTGACCGTCAAGCCATCTTAAACAATTCAATTTCCCTTTTCCTAGCACCATTACTATTTTCTCCACGTAAACAGACACCCAAAATTCAAAATGCTTATTCCTCTTTTTTTTTAGAACGAGCGCCATAGCTGAAAGGAAAAATGAAGAAGTCAAGTCGTTTGTCAGCAAGTCGAAAGCTTACCACTTTGAATAACATATGCAGTTGTCGAGTAAGCACTACTTCTCTATCTTTTTGCGAAACCCAAGATTTTTAAATTGTGGTTGAATTGGTCGCGGTTGATTGATTTGTTGAAAAATTAAAAAACCTGCAAACAACGTATTTATGATTGATTTGTTGAAGAAAAATTGACTTTAACACATGAAAAAGAAACTAACATCTTTATGATCATCACAATTGAGTTTATCCACTACTTCTCCTTTCATCATCTGTTAGGCAAAAAGAGAATTTTTTTTATTTGGAATTTTTGAGAAAATATGTACAATTTTTGAGAAGAGATGAGAGAAACAGTGTTGTAAGGATGAGTGAAAAAATTGAATAAGATGGTCGGAGGTACATACAAAATGTTGATGTTTAGTAAAATTATAATGGTGACCGAAAAGAAAAAAAAACTGAATGCCAACAATAGTATACTAAATAATAAACAAATGTGATTCTTGTGCAAATGACAGTTCGTCTTATAATTTATCGAGGGAATTCAATATGAAATTACAGTCAACAGATTAAATGCACTTATGATACACCGTCAATAAATAAATTCAACTTGACATTTCAATGAATTAACAAATCATTTTGTTTTATATACATTCTCACGAAAGTTACACGTGTAAAGCTAATATATATTTGTTCAATTGATTATTTCCTAATGTCTTATATGCACTATAGTAAAACACATATGATTTTAAATAAGTGGTAGAGGAAAATATGGACAAGAACAAACATTAAGAAATTTTTAGACGCAAGGACATTAAGTTTATTTTTTCATACGAAGGCCAAAGCTGTTGTCAATATACATCGCAACACCAAACTTAAGAGGAGACTAAAATTATGAAGGTTTGGTGAGCGACGACATAACGGCCGATTGTTTGAGAGTCGACAAGGTGGCAGCAACATGAAATGGAGGTGGTGGTTGGTCGAAACAACGAGATGGCAGCTGGTCAAGAGATGGCGACGATGGTTGATCAAAACGACGATGTTGCACCAAGTTAGCAGGCGACGACGTGGTTGATCAAGGTGGATTGGAAGGCGAAGGTCGAGTCGAGGTGTGACAGGTTACTGATCGATTTTTTATTTTTTACATTTAACAGTCGAAAATGCTATATAGAACTAGCATTATCTGTAAGTGAAAACTATATAGCATTATATGTTTATAATGCTAATTCAATTTAGCATTTTTTTAAACGATAAAAAATATGATGCTGCTAGTTCAATTCATCATTTTTTATGCTTTAAAATTGAATAACATAAGTTGATTTTATATTTGTTTAATTTAGCTCTTTTTTTAACGACAAAAATGAATATAGCATTGTGTGTGTATCATGCTAATTTAAGTTAGCATCGCATGTTTATCATATTTGAAATGGTAGATTGATAGTACTTTAACTATGAAGTACACCATCATGTTTAAAGAATGCAAAACGGTAGTATAATTTTGCATTTTTAAACTGTAAAGAAATGAATATAGCATTGCCATGTTTTAATGCTATTTTAATTTAGCATTTTCGTCTGTTACTGATTTTTTTTTAATTTCAAATCGATGATGATGGTGCATGGACAACAGAGGATGACTGCGGTGAGGTGGTACGATGTTTGATTCAGGAGAGGACGACGAGTCTGAAAGGAAGGAACTTTATAAAGAGGGGCTATCGACGGGGACGGTGAAGGAATCGAAGACGATGGTGATAAGGGGGGAGGGACTATCGACGACGACGACAAATACGTTGAAGACGATAGTGATGAGAGACATGCTGGCAAATGAACATAGACAAGAACAGCTGAATAAATATGGAGATCGACGTTGATAAGAGAGAGAATCTGATTTTGTTCTTGAGCCTAAATTTAAAAAGTTTGAGACTACATCTAAAAAAATTCTTAATGTTTGTCTTTCTCTCTATTTTCCTCTAAGCGATACATATGTTGAATTTTTTCAACATTAATCACCACCCCTAATTAAAAGAATGTTAACACATGCCTAAGAGCATATGTTATACGTTGAGATTGTTAAATAAGTAAGCGGTTCATTGAGTATCACCGATGTACACGTCTACATATGATTGGAAATGGAAGCAGGAAAATTGGAAAGGAAGCAGGAATTGGATGGTGTTAGGCCACGTCTACATAAGCTTTGAAATTATGGTTGCTACGGCTCTTATTCACATTAATACAGAGGCAGACAAGGGAAGGGTACGAGTAAGAAAGCAAAAGTTGAACAGCAAGCAAGCCCACGTGTGAATGAGTGTCCTTTGGGCTATCTCCACCCTTAAAAAGTACACTAATGTACTATTTTCTTTTCTTTATTATTTTTGCCTCCTTGATTTTCAAAATAATTAAGTTTCAATTCATTTATTTCTGTTAGCAACATCACAACGGCCTCTATTCGAAAAAAATAATACTAATTTCGAGGTAGTAAAATGTACCTCAAACGAAACGTCACCACAAGTATAATAATCAACACTAGTAGACTAAATATGCAAACTTTGTGCGTCAAATGAACAAAATGTATTTACTTTTTATTCGAAAATTCTTTGACACAGGCAATTTTATTACATTAATATTGTTTTTATTATGCAAGTGTTATAAGTAAAAAAACTATTGGTGACCATTAACGTCTTTATTTCAAGCAGTTTGAGTGATGGTGAAAGTTGCAAATCGATAGTGGGATTCTGTTAATGAACGATTACGAAGGAACGATGATGTATGTGAAAAATCGCTAATAATATTCTATTGATGAGCCATTCGAAAGAAGATCCTATGTTTTGTATTTTCGAAATTTCAAAAAAGCATTATGGAAAAGTTATACGTTGAACTTTCATTATTAAACTAGAGAAGATGTATATGCGGGGTATTATTAATGTGGACACGTGTTAAGAATGATTATCAGATGTTAAAGATAAAAAAAATTATTTCAAATATCCAATTTATCCTTACACCACGAAAATTAGGTGGAATCCATGGTTTATTTGGGTAGTTTAACAATCCTAAATCTTAACTTGTTGCACGTTAACATTTTCAAAAAAAAAAAGGAAAAAATGCATTGTTACTAACACTTCACTTTTGCATAGGACGGAGTCATTTTTTTTCAAAACAAAATTTTACGGAATTACTAATAAAAATAGTTCTCTCGTAAAATTTCAATTTAAATTGATCGATTTGCCCCTTTCTTTATTTACCCTGATTCATTTAATCTTCGCTAATCTCCTTTTTTAATCTGTAAACCAAATTGATAATCAATGGAGAAATCAATGCAGATTAAATTTCAAACAAGAAAAAAAACAAGATTAATTCTTACTCAAGAAAGCATTCGTAACGTAGATTTTGTACAACAAAACAATCGAGCAATTTATTTTTTAAATTTCTAATGTTTTGTAGGTAGGATTTAACGTGTTTGTCAATCAAAAAAATCAATATAGCTGATATTTGAAATAATGTTCAAAAGGAATGACCGAAATGGATAATTTAACTTGACAGCCCCCTGCTGTTTAACTTTTCTATTTCCGCAGCCTATTGTTGATTTTCAGTTTTTAGTCCGACATACACCTATTGAATTTTATACATTTATTTGAAATAATGTTCAAAAGGAATGACCGAAATAATGTTCAAAAGGAGTGCCACTAACGATACCACATTTTATAAAATAAAAAGCAAAAAAGTATTATTATACACCATTGATGCCAAAACTTTGTGGCATATAAACAATGATGATTTAGTTGATGAAATAATCTGCACGTTCACAGCACATCTCCACAAAATGAATGAATGGGGACTTTAAACGTCCAATTTGTAGAAATCCGTGAACGTCATTGCCAAAAAACAGTTGGAATAGATACAGATGACGTGAATACAGTAATCCAATCTCATATTCCAGTGGCTGGTGAATACCGGTAATAATTATTCTCGATCTAACATAATTTTAAATGGGCTTTTGCAGCATCCACTTTAAAGTGGGCCAACCAAAGTCTATTCAAATCTGCATAATAGACGAATGGAGAGTTTTTAACGAAAGTTAATACCAATTATGCGATGTTAAACTCAACTGTTTTGTATATTTTAATCATCGTCGTTAAAGACTATGTGATATCGCAGGACTTACGAAATATTTGAATGAAGCGAATAAGGAAGGACAGGAAAAGTGAAGGTATCAAGCAGTACACGTTGGTGTCTTGCTGCCACTTCTGACAAGCGAAGCGAACAACCGCATATATACACAGTTGATAACCTTTTTTTAATATGACTAGGGGTCGGTTTAATTCTGTGTCAATATTCAACGTTGATTCCATACTTAATTATTATGATTTGACTCCATATTTTGTAGGATAAAAGTGCATGTTCCATATGCGAGAGTCTCATCTTAGGTCCTCCCTTTGTCTCCGGACGATCAAAATTAATATGATTATTAGGAGACAAGACAACAAATGATTATACTAGTAATTGTACAGTGGTTTTATTATGACTCATTCAGAAAATAATGGAAATCTACTGTTCTTTATGTGATTGTTTAATTTGGTCCACAGGGCAAAAAGAAAGATTGTGTGTACAAAACTTTTTACGTGACTTTCTGATCCACTCACGGGTTGGCCCAATATGATTTCTGTTAAATAGGACGATTAAACCCTCACGGTTGGCCCAATGCAGTTCGTATCGCGCAGTTGTTGCTTGCATGTTAATTTAATTATTATTTTTTACAAAGGGAATTAGGAAGAAGGACAAACTTTTAAAAAAAATATAGATTGAAGAACAATGGTAACTAGCATTATATTCAATTTTTACAATATATAAAATGCTAGTTATAGCTAGTATTTTTGTAGTGCAAAATTGTAATACTAGCTATACTAGCATTTTGTATATTGTAAAAACTAAATATAATGCTTGCTATAATTAGCATTGTCTTTCGGCTTAATTTTTCTCAAAGTTTGTCCTTCAATCCAAAAATGAATCTTGTTATCTTTCAGTTTAATTTTTTTTCAAAGTTTGTCCTTGTACCTATTTTCCATTATACAAAATTGATAAACGTGAATGCTACCACATAATATGGTTTGATATTTACCTCTAACATGAAGGATCGAAGAACACGTAAATGCTACCACATGATATGGTTTGATATTTACCTCTAACATAAAAAATCGATGGAAAGTGAAAATGACTAATTACAAAACATTCTTCTTCCTCTATTAACTTATTTTTTGATCGTTTCTCTCGTTCCAATTTCATGAGGGTCAACCATGAGGACGATTGTTCATAATTGTTTTTTCTTACATCAATGATTGAGAAATTTACATACTAATACACATTTTAATTGTTATTTAACTAATATCCTCGGAAACCCTAATGCCAATGGATTTAAATGATATGAAACATTGCTATTTTCGTGATTTATGTTGTGGTTTTGATTGCTTTAATGCTTTTACAGTCAAATAGTAGGTTAGGTTAAGTTGTTTCAAACTACATTGCATGCAGTCAAAGTTAATTGAATTTTTTTTGCTTGCTTTCGGAAAATTTAACGAAGTTGGACATGGTTCAGTTTGGAACCGATTGTACAATCCAAATATCATTCAAAAAACAGAATAAAAAACAAATCGAATTGATATTTTTCAAAATCAAAACCAACCAATCAACCAAAAATAATAGATTTGATTTGGTTGATTTTTTTAATGAGCTACATTGTTTAGTTACTAACATAATATGATGTTATAATTCTGGTTGAATACAATTTTATTCTGATAAAAATAAGGCGTACCTTGAAGATAATTATTTAATCTGGTTATATAACTTAACTCATATAATGAACCTTTTCGAAATAAAGTAAGTTTTTAACTTTATTTTCTATTTTATATATACATATATAAGTAATGTTTTAGAATATATATATATATATATATATATATATGTTGAAAAATCATTTTAAAAAATTCGATCGATTATAATTACGAATGTGTTCGTAACCATGAGAATTTAATCGTAACAAATAAATACTTGTTCTTTAATATTTATAGTTAAGATGTGCCGAGAAGAAGATCTCCGTTGAAACAAGTATACGCAATGTTTTTTATACGGACGATGAGTTACCCATGACCGTTATTGGACACCAAGGGGTCAGTAGGTGTCACTATTTGGAACAACTAATGAGCGACTCAACAAGATTCTTCAATAGGTTAATTATAAAGTCGAATAGAAAATCTGGCCTAACGATGAATAATAGTCTTTTGACTTGAGAATACCATAATCTTATTTTTCTAAACTATACTATGACGATGGTCAATCGCGTTACAACGATTTATCTTGTTAAGGCCACAATTAGGTATAAGTTGTACCACTAGAAGTAAAACACTATTCAAGATAGGATTCGTCTTTTTCGAATAAAATGTTAGTATCACATTAATAGGTAGCTAATTGAAAGTCCAAATTTTTTGTTAAAGCAAATCGGTTAATTAATAAACGTTATCAGATTGAACCTTGGACTTTAATGTTGTACTTCGTACACATAATATGCCATTGCTTACGGTATAGCTTAAATGATTTTGAAATAAGATTTCATCTAAATGATTTGTAAACAATTGAAATTATGCCCACTACTGTGTTTTAGCAAGATCCATACAGGCTTTAACATTTTAAATGTTTTAATATTACCGAGGCCGAGTTCACACCAAGAAGTCACACAAATGTAGTTATCAGTGTATTTCCAATTTTGGGTTAATCAAATAAATTTCCAATTGTTATAAGTTGAAATAGAAGTAATTAATAGAAACATTATATTAGTTTTTTGGGAAGTTTAATTATTATGAAGGCTTAAAATTAATTGAAAATAATATACAAATCGTTATATATATTTTTAGTTAATAAATAAAGCTAAATAATAATTTAGTAATCATCAATTATTGATGATTATGTAAGAAAATTTCTAATTAAAATTATACATGGGCCGACCTCACTTTATCATCATTGGCTAATATACATAATGGTAACACGCAGTCTTAATAACCTAACACTTCCATTAGAGAGTTGATCTTATAGTTAGATCTTACGATGAACCCCGGTAGGAAGGAAAATGAGTTTTCCAAAGAGGAATGTTCTCGCAACTTGATGTGTGACGACCCGGATTTTGACATTTGATAATTGGGTGATTAACTGATTTAAATTTTTGGAATATTAATGGATCGGATAAAGGAATTTCTGGTAAATAAAAAAAATATCCGAATATATAAATTGGTTTAAAAACTATAATAAATATTGAATTATGAAATCTCTGAATATGATGAAAATAAAGAATATATTAATATATAAACTCCACCATATAAATTAAAGGTAAAAATGTCCATAAATATATGTATAAATATACACAATTTTTATGACATGTGATGATATATAAGTATTGAAAAGTGCATATATGTATGGATGCTATGAGAAGGAGAATATATGAAAGATGTATAAATGTAAATGTTGTATATGAGAACAAATATAAGTTAATATATATATATATATATTCATTTAATTAAATAGTGAAAGTGTAAATACATAGGTATATGATGACAATTACCTGTATATATATATATATATAGAAGTAAAAATATATATATGAAGTGTATATGCTTGTAAACAAAAAGGGGTAAGCATGACAAAGTAAGAATGTATATTGTATACATATGATGAGAGAAAAAAATATAAGTGAATATATGTGTAAGGCATATATGCATTTAAACAATGGAAAACGGTACGTATATATATATATATATATGCATAAGGATATATATCAACAAATGTACATGTAGACACTTAAGGGGACATAGAAATTAATGCATATCATCTCAAGCAAGCAATATATCATATCAGCCCAAAACTTCAGATCAAAGAAAATGTAAAATATATGAATATCAGTACAATACCTCAGCTTGGCTTACCCTGTAAGCTTCATTCTTCTCTTTATACCCTACTCTATCTTCTTTTTTTCACTCATTCGATCAACTGAAGTAAATAAGAATACAAACTACCATTACAAATTTAAGGAAATATAAAGCACCTAAGAATAGGAATCAAAACAAAAAAATCAAAACCTGTTAGCATTTTCAAACCAGGAAAAGAAAGCAAACAAAATCAAACAATCAACTGATCATTTTCAAGATCATTTAAATCAAGTATCAAGCTAGGATTCAACTCATCTAGGCAGATCAAATTCAAGTTTTCAGCTTCAAAACACTTTTCAGTTTTCAAGATTAAAGAAATTTCCAGTTTCTTTTCAAAAAGCTCCTCTGTTCCCATCTTTTTACAGGTGAGTAAACTACTGACCTTAATCTAAATCTGTCTTGATCTATGATGCATGTATCATAGTTAATATTGTTTGCAGAAGTATATTGATGTGAATGCATGTATGTAAATATAATATGCCTGAGCAATGCTTGTGTATATGTGTATATATGCACTCTGTTCTAAGTTCCTGATTTAATGAATTTAAAAAGAAAATTCATATCTAAATATATATACAGAATTATGTTATAATCCTTAAATGAAATCTGGTAGTGATAACTAAATTCGATTTTAGAAAGTATTATTGATAATGTTTAACAGGCATGGTTATGGAAATTTAGAAATTACAATGATAAATAAATTCAAGTCAAAAATTAATGGTTGTGATTTCATGTTTTGATTATACAAATAGATTCATATTTCAAAATCTTGATTTTTAATAATCATTTCAGAAATTTTAAGTTTATTGGTCGAGAAATTCAAAGTTGATTGGAAAACACCTTTTTGTCAATTGTCGTTGATCGGCGGGCTTATACTCGACGTGATCAAGGTGGAAGGTAGCTTAGGTGCAGTAGACCGTCGGAAAAATACTCATAAATTTTCCAGAAGAACGTGGTGATTGGATGAGAGCATTTTAGGGTTTAAAACTCGTTTTGGTCGAATTTGTTCTCAGAAGAACTGCATCGTCGTCGAAGCTTTATGGTCGATCGGACCTGGGGGGATGGAATTGTTGTTGTGTGGCGAAGCTTTGATTGCGGAGGCCGGTTGACCGGAGGTGGGAGTCGTCGTGACGAAGTAGTTTTTGGCGATTGGATTGTTCCAGGTTTGATCGATTAGTTCGATCTTTGATTCCAAACGAGATAGCTAATGATAGGTGGTCGGGAAGCTAGTGGTGATCGTAGTCGACTTGTGAGCATGGTCGGCGAGGTGACGGAGTCGTCCAGATCGCCGTGCATGTGCACGTGTGCGAGGTGGTGTCTGTGTATGGTTTTGAGGTTGGGTTTCTCGGTGATGAGCTCGAGAAAATTGAAGGTCGACTCGAAGTATTTGAGTGTCTCGGTGATGTTCGTAGTTAGCTCGGGAAATTTGGGATTTAACTCGGGTTGTTTTAGATAAAGAAAACCAGGTTTAAATTTTTAAGGAAAATTATGTATAGGTTTAAAGTTTAAAGGAAATCAACAACCAGGTTTTAAAATTTAATTGAAACAAGAATCCAAGTCTAAAAACACTTAAAATCTACAAATTAATATGGATGGGTAGAGGTTAATTAATTTGTGTAATTAATTAAGAATTAATTACTTATTGTAATTAAAGGATTAATATAATTAATTAAGTATAATTACTTAGTAGAGTAATTAATGAATAATTACTAGATGGAATTAATTAAAGGGGGATTACTTAATGAAGTAATTAAAGGTTAATTACTTAGGAGAAGTAATTAAGGATTAATTACTTGGTGTAATTAATTAAAATATTTATATAATTAATTAAGGAGTTAATTAATTAAGGAAAGTAATTATTGGATGGTTAATTACTGGTTATGATTGATTAAGGCTGATTAATGGAAGTAATTAATTAAGGATCATTAATTAATGTAATCAATTAATGTAATTAATGAAAGTAATTAAAGATTGATTACTGTAAATGGTTAAGGATAATTAATTTGTATAATTAATTAAAGGATAATTACTTTACGTAATTGAAGATAATTAATCAAGGATGATTAATTAAGATGGATAATTAAAAGATGATTAATTAATTGATTTGTAATTAATTAATGATTAAGTAAAGGTAATCTAAGTGATTAAAGATTTGTAATTAATTTAATTAGAGTTAATTTGAATTAATTTTTGGGAATGATCCATCTTGCTTATAAATGACTAAATGAGGATTAAATGCCTTGAATTGATTGATATCTCTGATATGAAATGTTTTGTGATATGATATGTTTGGGTGGACAATGATAATGTGGTTATCTATCGATGATGAATTGCTATGTAAAAAAGTGACAGCTTGTATTTAAAGTTGAATTGTATTTCACTTGAATAACTTGGGTTAAGATGGTATTGAATTCGAAGAGACCGGAGTCGGGTATTAGTAAATACCCGAAAACCACTTCGATTCTTTATAAATTGATATGTGTAATCAATAGGCTAATATGGAATGATTTAAGTGAATTAGACCATTTAATCTAAGTTTTGGTACTTAGAATTTCAGGTGTGAAATAAGTGTTGTCTTTAACAAATTGTGGATTTGTAAGTTGATTCGAGTTACCCGGGTTTTCTTTATGGTTTGAGTTTAGTATTTCAAATTTTATGGGTTTACTCACGCTGGTTTCCAGCCTGACTCGGGTGTTACTTTATTGTAATGCTCGGGTCAGACCGAGTATTACAGACTTTCAGGTAAGGGCGTTCTGGAGCTCAGGAGACGAGCTGGATGATAGGAACGTATGGAGTGTTTGCGCTGTGATATTATTTCTGTTTATCCGAGACATGTTGATTTGTATATGTCTAGTGTTTGAGTATATATGTAACTCTGGTATATAGAAATGTAATCAACTGATACAGTATTCTTTTGTAAACTGTTATTATTTGATATTATATTTTGATCCGCTGCGAATGTGAGAATCTGTGTAGTGTCTCTGTTTCTTCTTCTTCTATCTCTTTCTTCTTTTCCTAACTATCTGGGATTTTCGGGTTCGAAAATTCCGGGTCGCTACATTTGGTATTAGAGCGAAGGTTAAGCGAGAACTTTGGCTCTGGTGGGTTTACTCATCAAGGATAGGGTCACCGGTACCCTAGGATGAGTTAAGTGTATATATATATATATATATGAGAGTGTACTTGTTATTTTCTTATATAAAGATTTTAAAAATGGTTTTAATGAAAGATTTTTATAAAAGCTTATATCATATTTATAAAGCAATAATTGGTTATACAATAAGAAATTAAGGAATATATATATATATATATATATCCAAATAAGGGTTGGATAAAATGAACTATACAAATAAGATGAATTAAAATGGTTTCAAACCAGAAAATAAATGGTTATTGAGTTTAAATAGGATGATTGTTTTCCAATAAGCAAATAAATGTTTTAAGGAAGTAACCATTAGATATGAATAACTTGTAAATTAGAAAGGATGTAAATTGAAAGGTTTTGAAATTGTTTCAAATGTTAATAGAAATAATAAAGATTATTATTCAGAATATTTTGAATGTGATCTTATTTTAAAATAAGAGTTGATTGAAAGCATTAAAGGAAACTGTTTGAACTAAAACCAAAAGTGGTTTAAAATTTAAGGATAACTTAGAGTGTAAAGAAAATAATATGTATATATGAGGAATATACATAATATCAAAAATGGGTTGAAATAAACTCTAAATGTTGAGTTTTAAATTGGAATGAGATGTGAAACCCAAGGTGATAAGTTTTTGAACTTATAAGATTATTAATGTGAAGTTTAAATTTTGAAGCAGGAATTCAAATTGGGTAAGGATGGCTGGATTAAGTAAATTGAATTTAACTTTGGGAAAGTTAAATAAGTTAACAAGCAACCTGAATTGGAAATTTCAAGATGAAATTGAGATTTAACTTGGGGAGTTAAATGGTTAATTTGAATTGGGAGTTTGTGTGATCTCAAAATGGGTTTGAGATCTAGAAATTGAAAATGGATGTTTTAAAATAATTTGGATAATATTATCCTATTGTTATTAATAATCTTTAGATTGTGAATTGGATTTGTTTAAGTGAATGAAGAAATGGATTGTGGTGATATATCCATTATTTAGATAAAAAGGGGAATTAAAATTTGAAATTAAGGAGATGAAACCACTTTGAATTTAAGATTTAAATGTTCAAAAGGAACTTGGAAATTTAAATTGTTAAGGATTGGTTTCAAAATTGAAATTGGGGAATAAATTGGATATATCTATTGTTATGAAGAAAATTTTAAATGAAGTTTTGAAATTTGGACTCAAAAATTTAATTGTTTAAAGATTTGGATTATTGATTTAAAAATAAAGGTTAATTTGATTTAAGCGGTTAAATCAACATTTGAAAATTTAACTCGAATTTATATAATTCGAGATGGTTTAAAGTTGAGATTCAGATTTCATTAGTTTAAATTGAATTTAATTTAAATTAACTAGAATAGAATATGGATAAGTATAAAAATTCAAATGGGAAATTTGAATTGGATTAATTTGAAATAAAATTGAAGATTGAACGAGTTTAAATTCAAAAGGGAATTGGGATTAATTCATATAGAAATTGAAATGATTTGAAATTGAAGTGGATTCAATTTGAAATTAGTCTAAATTAATTTGAATCTGGGAAAGGAATCAAGATAAATTCAAATTGAATTGGAATTGAATCAATTTAAGTGGAAATTGATTGGAATGGGAGTTTGGGAAATTGAACAGTTTGACTCTGAAACTATTTTTCAAATAAATTGGTTTAATATAAATCTATTTTTTCCAAACTATTTGCTATACAACTTTTCTTTTTAAACCTAAAACTATCTTAAACTTGTTTTACAATTACTTTTGGAACTATTTAACAATTTTACAACTGATTTTTAAACTAATTACTGTTTTTCAACTGTTTTATAAATAATTACTATTTTTCAACTATTTACAATTTCTTAACTATTTTACAGCCTTTTATAGTTAATAATTATTTTTCAACTATTTATTTATTTAAAAAAATTTCAAGCTATTTTCTAAATATAAACTGGCCGGAGTTCAAACTGTTATTGATTTAAATACCCAACTGAGATAAGATTTGAAGTGATAATCCAAATGGGGATTAAGGCAAATGTGAATAAGTGAATAAAATCAAAGTGAGGATGAATAGAAAGGAAATTGATTTAACTGATAATCAATAAAGATAAATACGTAGGATGTACGTATATTATTCTATTCGCATAGTGATTTGATCCAGATTCGAGCATAGAATTTTGAGATAGTATTATCGATCCGAGTTGGGATTTTTCACTCGATTTTCGACGGCGAACCTGGATATGGATTTTTGATTGGTTCTGGATATTCTCTATCATAGTTGTGACTATGTAAGGAGAATGACGGTTTCTGATCAAGAAACCAAATCTGAGTCCGCACTAGGAAGTCGGGTGGACGATACTAGTTCGAAAGTGAAATTGTGCGATCGAGTGAGCGATCAGACTGATATTGCGTACGGATGATATGTGGACATCGTACGAGTTTGAATGAAATTGATATTGAAAATCTATGGATAAGAATTGTAAAATGGTCTGTGAAATGAAGAGTATATTTTGTGAAATATATGATGAAGTAAAGTGGAAATTGGATATTTCTATGGTAAAAATTTACTTTATGGAAGTAAGTAATTTGGTAAGTGACTTTGTAGAGTAATCAAATTTGAATATTTGATTTGGAATAAACAAAATTATGTATCTTTGTTATATATATGATAAAACTCCCCTTGCTGAATCTTTTGCCAGAAGAAAAGGGTTTGTGAAAGTATTTGAAGTATAAAGAGTGAATTTGTACAAGTTTGAAGTGATCCAAAGATTTTTAAAGTTATACATATATATATATATATATATATGTAAAGGATTTTATGAGAATGATTTTGAGGAAAGGGTTTTTGGAACCTATGGATTTGGAAAGGCTTTTGATTTTTGAGGAAAATCAAATTTGGAACTTGGAAAGCCTAGTTTGTGAATTATCGATTTTGGGATAATCGATTTTGAGAAAGGAGATTTATATGAAATTCATACTAGGTGTATGATTTGGAAAATACTATATATGTGTATAGTATAAAGTGTTTTGAAAGTGGCTCTGGGGAAAAAGGCGCTCCCTTGAATGAACTTCTCAGGAGTGCCACAGAGTGGTACTGCCTTGAGCCCTAAGGGGGGGTTCTAAAGTTGAACATATGAGGAGTCCGGACAAACTAGTTCCTGAGGATTGTTGGGTAGTGAAAGTCGAGGGCGCTGATGCCTACAGGGGCATTTGGGTTATGCTGTAACGATAGTGTAACTCGATGTCGTTGCGATCTACCATGTGGACCATAGCGAAAATCGTGTGGAGGATGAGTGCCAACAGTCTACACTTGATTTTGCCGGGATGGCAACGTAACATCAGTAGACTGCGATCTATGGTCAAGTGGAGGAGTTTCATTCTTTTGGCAGCGAAATTCGAGGGCGCTGATGCCTACAGTTAAATGGGTTTTTGCTATGATAGCAACGTAAAGCCCGGGTATAACTGTGATCTGTAGCGGGTTCCATGGTGTAATCGAGGGGCGCGGAGGCCTACAGTTATCTATGGATTTTGCCGGGATGGCAACATAACCATCGGGTTAACTGCGACCATGGATGGGAGTGATGATTTCCATAGCATTCTCACCAAAGATATTTCCTCTATTTTCAAAAATGTTTTCGATATTTTCAATAAAATAATTTTTCAAGTATTTTCATTGGATGTTGAAAATGAGATTACTAAGTACTTATAGATTTTCAGTCCTGCGCCTGATCAACGTTTGACTGAATTTCTATGAGAACGAGGATAGACTCGTTGAGACATCGAGTTATGAAAAGTATTTTTTTATATAAAATAATTTGGTAATATTATATAGATATTAAAAAGTGTTTTAAAAATGATCAAAGAAAATTTATCTGATTTTAAGCATTTTAATAATTCTGGATCCGTTCCTTTTCGAGGACGAAAAGTTCTAAAGGGGGAAGGAATGTGACGACCCGAATTTTGACGTTTGATAATTGGGTGATTAACTAATTTAAATTTTTGGAATATTAATGGATCGGACAAAGGAATTTCTGGTAAATATAAAATAATATCCGAATATAAAAATTTGTTTAAAAACTATAATAAATATTGAATTATGAAATCTCTGAATATGATGAAAATAAAGAATATATTAATATATAAACTCCACCATATAAATTAAAGGTAAAAATGTCCATAAATATATGTATAAATATACACAATTTTTATGACATGTGATGATATATAAGTATTGAAAAGTGCATATATGTATGGATGCTATGAGAAGGAGAATATATGAAAGATGTATAAATGTAAATGTTGTATATGAGAACAAATATAAGTTAATATATATATATATATATTCATTTAATTAAATAGTGAAAGTGTAAATACATAGGTATATGATGACAATTACCTGTATATATATATATAAGTAAAAATATATATATGAAGTGTATATGCTTGTAAACAAAAAGGGGTAAGCATGACAAAGTAAAAATGTATATTGTATACATATGATGAGAGAAAAAAATATAAGTGAATATATGTGTAAGGCATATATGCATTTAAACAATGGAAAAAGGTACGTATATATATATATATGCATAAGGATATATATCAACAAATGTACATGTAGACACTTAAGGGGACATAGAAATTAATGCATA
Source organism: Allium fistulosum (assembly GCA_030737815.1). Taxonomy (NCBI): domain Eukaryota; kingdom Viridiplantae; phylum Streptophyta; class Magnoliopsida; order Asparagales; family Amaryllidaceae; genus Allium; species Allium fistulosum. The sequence goes on from CM060903.1 coordinate 911,088,694, forward strand.
TCATCTCAAGCAAGCAATATATCATATCAGCCCAAAACTTCAGATCAAAGAAAATGTAAAATATATGAATATCTGTACAATACCTCAGCTTGGCTTACCCTGTAAGCTTCATTCTTCTCTTTATACCCTACAATATCTTCTTTTTTTCACTCATTCGATCAACTGAAGTAAATAAGAATACAAACTACCATTACAAATTTAAGGAAATATAAAGCACTCAAGAACAGGAATCAAAACAAAAAAATCAAAACCTGTTAGCATTTTCAAACGAGGAAAAGAAGCAAACAAAATCAAACAATCAACTGATCATTTTCAAGATCATTCAAATCAAGTATCAAGCTAGGATTCAACTCATCTAGGCAGATCAAATTCAAGTTTTCAGCTTCAAAACACTTTTCAGTTTTCAAGATTAAAGAAATTTCCAGTTTCTTTTCAAAAAGCTCCTCTGTTCCCATCTTTTTACAGGTGAGTAAACTACTGACCTTAATCTAAATCTGTCTTGATCTATGATGCATGTATCATAGTTAATATTGTTTGCAGAAGTATATTGATGTGAATGCATGTATGTAAATATAATATGCCTGAGCAATGCTTGTGTATATGTGTATATATGCACTCTGTTCTAAGTTTCTGATTTAATGAATTTAAATAGAAAATTCATATCTAAATATATATACAGAATTATGTTATAATCCTCAAATGAAATCTGGTAGTGATAACTAAATTCGATTTTAGAAAGTATTATTGATAATGGTTAACAGGCATGGTTATGGAAATTTAGAAATTACAGTGATAAATAAATTCAAGTAAAAAATTAATGGTTGTGATTTCATGTTTTGATTATACAAATAGATTCATATTTCAAAATCTTGATTTTTAATAATCATTTCAGAAATTTTAAGTTTATATTGGTCGAGAAATTCAAAGTTGATTGGAAAACACCTTTTTGTCAATTGCCATTGATCGGCGGGCTTATACTCGACATGATCAAGGTGGAAGGTAGCTTAGGTGCAGTAGATCGTCGGAAAAATACTCGTAAATTTTCCAGAAGAACGTGGTGATTGGATGAGAGCATTTTGGGGTTTAAAACTCGTTTTGGTCGAATTTGTTCTCAGAAGAACTGCGTCGTCGTCGAAGCTTTATGGTCGATCGGACCTGGGGGGATGGAATTGTTGTCGTGTGGCGAAGCTTTGATCGCGGAGGCCGGTTGACCGGAGGTGGGAGTCGTCGTGACGAAGTAGTTTTTGGCGATTGGATTGTTCCAGGTTTGATCGATTAGTTCGATCTTTGATTCCAAACGAGATAGCTGATGATAGGTGGTCGGGAAGCTAGTGGTGATCGTAGTCGACTTGTGAGCATGGTCGGCGAGGTGACGGAGTTGTCCAGATCGCCGTGCAAGTGCACGTGTGCGAGGTGGTGTCTGTGTGTGGTTTTGAGGTTGGGTTTCTCGGTGATGAGCTCGAGAAAATTGAAGGTCGACTCGAAGTATTTGAGTGTCTCGGTGATGTTCGTATCTGGCTCGGGAAATTTGGGATTTAACTCGGGTTGTTTTTGATAAAGAAAACCAGGTTTAAATTTTTAAGGAAAATTATGTATAGGTTTAAAGTTTAAAGGAAATCAACAACCAGGTTTTAAAATTTAATTGAAACAAGAATCCAAGTCTAAAAACACTTAAAATCTACAAATTGATATGGATGGGTAGAGGTTAATTAATTTGTGTAACTAATTAAGAATTAATTACTTATTGTAATTAAAGGATTAATATAATTAATTAAGTATAATTACTTGGTAGAGTAATTAATGGATAAAACTAGATGGAATTAATCAAAGGGGGATTTCTTAATGAAGTAATTAAAGGTTAATTACTTAGGAGAAGTAATTAAGGATTAATTACTTGGTGTAATTAATTAAAAGATTTATATAATTAATTAAGGAGTTAATTAATTAAGGAAAGTAATTATTGGATGGTTAATCACTGGTTATGATTGATTAAGGCTGATTAATGGAAGTAATTAATTAAGGATCATTAATTAATGTAATTAATTAATGTAATTAATGAAAGTAATTAAAGATTGATTACTGTAAATGGTTAAGGATAATTAATTTGTGTAATTAATTAAAGGATAATTACTTTACGTAATTGAAGATAATTAATCAAGGATGATTAATTAAGATGGATAATTAAAAGATGATTAATTAATTGATTTGTAATTAATTAATGATTAAGTAAAGGTAATCTAAGTGATTAAAGATTTGTAATTAATTTAATTAGAGTTAATTTAAATTAATTTTTGGGAATGATCCATCTTTCTTATAAATGACCAAATGAGGATTAAATGCCTTGAATTGATTGATATCTCTAATATGAAATGTTTTGTGATATGATATGTTTGGGTGGACAATGATAATGTGGTTATCTATCGATGATGAATTGCTGTGTAAAAAAGTGACAGCTTGTATTTAAAGTTGAATTGTATTTCACTTGAATAACTTGGGTTAAGATGGTATTGAATTCGAAGAGACCGGAGTCGGGTATTAGTAAATACCCGAAAACCACTTCGATTCTTTATAAATTGATATGTGGAATCAATAGGCTAATATGGAATGATTTAAGTGAATTGGACCATTTAATCTAAGTTTTGGTACTTAGAATTTGAGGTGTGAAATAAGTGTTGTCTTTAACAAATTGTGGATTTGTAAGTTGATTCGAGTTACCCGGGTTTTCTATATGGTTTGAGTTTAGTATTTAAAATTTTATGGGTTTACTCACGCTGGTTTCCAGCCTGACCCGGGTGTTACTTTATTGTAATGCTCGGGTCAGACCGAGTATTACAAATTTTCAAGTAAGGGCGTTCTGGAGCTCAGGAGACGAGCTGGATGACAGGAACGTATGGAGTGTTTCCGCTGTGATATTATTTCTGTTTATCTGAGACATGTTAATTTGTATATGTCCAGTGTTTGAGTATATATGTAACTCTGGTATATAGAAATGTAATCAACTGATACGGTATTCTTTTGTAAACTGTTATTGTTTGATATTATATTTTGATCCGCTGCGAATGTGAGAATCTATGTAGTGTCTCTGTTTCTTCTTCTTCTATCTCTTTCTTCTTTTCCTAACTATCTGGGATTTTCGGGTCCGAAAATTCCGGGTTGCTATATGATGAGTAACCAACCGACATCGTTTATCAAGGTATAATTCTAATTTATTATTTATTCCACATCATTAAATCCCAAATATATATTATGTCTAGATATTTTTAAATTTTAGATATGAAATTAATATTTATCTATAGTTGGTTTTTTAACTAATACATACATACATACATACATATATATTTATATCCATATTAAGTGTTAAAATATTTATTAAAAGCACAGTTTTTAGTCTGACTTGATGTAATGTTTCAAAGATTTTTATTTTATTTTAAATTAGTATATTTATCATATAATTATTAACAATTAGGAATCTAATTTAATACATACATATATAATATTATATATGTGTAAACTAAAAAAGAAAATTATATGCATATACACACACACATCAGATATGTTTTTGGAAATTAGAAAAAATCATTAAATTTTATTTTTGTTAATAATATTATAACAAAGATTTATACATTATTTGACATGGTATTTATCAATTAAAAATTTACCCAACCTCAAAATCAGATTAGTGCATTTGTATTTGCAAAAGTTGCATGTAACATTAGGGTTAAAAATTAAAAATAAGGAGTAAAGTGAGCAAATTAAATTAAATGACACAAAGATATAGAGTAGTTCGATTAAGCTTGCCTACGTACACTATGAAGATCTCTTACATGTGTAGTTAAAGCCCCGCTAAAGCCTCGCAAAGTCCCTGCTCTAGCGCATAGTGCTCTTCCACCACTACGCTTTTTCAATATAGCGCTAGATCCGCTTTAAGCCCCGCTATTTTCCACTACACTTGCTAAATCAACGCTATTTATCATCCGCTTTATCAACATTAATATAATCGACTAGTTCTCTTTCGAATCAAATCAACAAAGTTAGGCTAAAGACATAAGGCATAAATGCTCAATATAAGTTAGAAATATATTTAGTAACCAAAGCTAGATTGCACCAATAATGTATTCTTTGGTTCTGTTATATAAGAGTAAATAAAAAAAAATTCCTGCACAAATTATATGAGAATGAGAATAAATTAACCTTAAATATTTAGTTTTATATCTAATGAAGCTTTTTGTACCTCTGTTATTTTCCGCTATATCCCCGCTATAACTTTTTACACCTTCAACGCGACGGAAATGCAAAGAGATTTAATTGCGCAGTCTCTTACTATGTTGATCTCTTACAATTATAAAGAATTATAGAAGAATAATAAGAAATTGGTACTTAAGTTTACAATGATATTAAACTCAAGAGCTATAAGTTTTTAACTTTTAGAAACGTGAATCCTAGGCATAAAAACAACCTCTTTTATGTTGTATGACATGATGTATTTATAACAGCTAGTATGGATAGTGGATGGCTATGATTGCACAGTAAAATATGCAGGAACCACTCCTGACTATTGTTCTAGTAGCATGGGTTGATGGAGAATAACTCTAAAGGCATAATGAATATATGGCTGAGAAGCATTCTAACTTTCTCTCTAAGGCGTGCATTTGGGTTGAGAAAGGCGGTTTGTTATAGGAGTATGCATGTGTAACGACCCGCTAATTTATCGATTTGATAAATTATATTCATTTTTAAAATATTCTAATATAAGGTTTTATAACACAAGTTATGATGTTTTGAACAATAAATAATAATGGTAATAAGTATCTACAAAAAAATATTTCCTTTGGAAATATATAGATAAAATAGCCAAAAACCGTTTTATCGATAAACAGCTCTATAATCATAAAACGTCGCGTACGGAGCTGGATACATACACTTATTTCTACAATTGAACAAGAATATGAAATAAAATTTATTTATTTATTTTTGGAAATTAAAAGTATGTATGACATCCTCAATGATACCCTTATATTTAATATATTGATTTATGATTTTAAATTGAGATTTAATGATTTAATAATTATTACAATTATTTAAATAATTGCTTTTAAATGATAATAATTCATTTTAAATAGTTATAAAGTGATAATAAATAATTTATAACAGTTTAATAAAGAGATATATAATCAGTTTGAAAATATAAGAAAATTGATATTGCTTTATCGGTATAATAGCAGTTTTTATAGATAATAGTTAATATTGATTTATATGGTTTTATAATTCAAATATGATCATTTTAATTAATTTAAAATGATAAGAAATTTATTTTCAAATTTTGTTTACAAATATATGTAATTTAAATTATAAGTGAAAATGTGACTGGGAATCGATTCTCCGATTGGCAACGGTTTATCGAACGAAAGTTGTTCGGAATCAATGCAACGTTGTTTATAATTCATGTACACATATATAAAATATAAATGCACACCCTAACATACACATAAACATATACATATATACATTTACACTTATATATATATATATATAATATAATATAAAATATATAAGATATTTTAGGCAAGGTTCCTCCTTAAGCTTACATAAGTCAACATATGCATACATGAAGTTGATGAAGTGATGGAGCACATGGGGGGGGGGGTAATTAACGTGCATTATGATGTGATGGGAGGGTAGTGGACTAAGGGTAGTTTGGTCCATGCACATTTAGATATTTTTTTCATAAATTTTTCCTATAAATACCCACCTATATCCTCCTTCAATCTTCACAAATTCATTCTTCTTATTTTTCACCATTCTTGAGCTTCTTAATGCTCTCTAATGGCTTCTCCTCTTTAAGAGTGGTAGGAGGGTTAAAAATAGTGGAGTGCTTAAGCACCAATCTGCTAATTACTCTCTAACCTCTTCTTAATCTACTTCTTTCTCTTCTCTTCTTTAATGGCACTTGGCCGTGAGTGATGGTGCTTGGGTGGTGGAGGCCGAGAGTTTGGAGGTGATGAGAGCATGGGCCGTGAGCAAGGAGGAGGTAGAAATGGTGGCCGAGCACTTTGAAAGCATGGTTGAGTTGTTTAGTGATGTATTGGTGAAGTTTAGAAATGATTCAGATGAAGTGTTATGGTGATTTGAATGTTGGTAGGAAGTTTGGTTTGATTATGGTGAGTACTCAATGTTTCTTAAATAATAAATAATCTCTATAAATATTTTTAAATATGATAATATAACCATTTAATCTCTTAATGATTTGTATGAGTGTTTGATAACTTGGTTGATTATATGGTTGATTATGTGAATGTTGATATGGTTGATAACTTGGTTGTGGTAAATTATGAGAAATCATAATAAAATGGTTAATTAATAGAAATGAATGCATCTAATATGTATATGGAGTTTATTTAGCCTCTTAATGGTTTTGAAAATATAAAAAAAGACGAAAATAAATATTATAATAATATAATATTATGAAATGATTTAAAAGTGAAAAGAGATTTAATATGGAAAATATTGGTTTAAATGTTTGAAAATGATTTATAAATGTTTTATAAACATATGAAAGTGTTTCGGTAAAGTTTGAAAAAGAAATGAAAATTTAGTCAAAAACAGACGCGTCGCGTAACGAGAGTTCGCGATTTCGCGCCATAAAAGTCAAACGAGTGTATAGAAAGGAATTTAGCTCGGAATTCTTCGAGATAAGAATTTTCCGAACTATTATCTCCATATTTTTCCAATGAAGAAAAAAATCGAGATTCCGATAAGTAGATTTTGGAATAGGAGTAAAACAAAGTTTTGAAAAATCCCGAATTTGAAGTTCAGAATCCAAAACTGGATATTTTCGAAAATAATGTTTTAAAATGTTTAAAAATATGGAATAAATATTATAAATCTTTTAAAATGTTTTAAAAGAGATTTGAGTTTTAAAAATGAATTTTCAAATAATAAAAAATCGATATAGCTAAAATCACTTTTGTAGCACTTTTCCACAGCACTTTTCTATAATTTTTGAAATATAGTTTTAAACTTAACAATTCTTTTCCAATTATTTCGAAAATGTTTTCAAATGATTAACAAAGTATTTTAAAAGTAATTTGAAGGACTTATGAAATGATTAAAGGTTTAATGATTTAGAGTCGATCAAATAACTTGACCGCCTTATGTGTGTTAGAAAGATAGTGTCTAGGCTTACGTTTGGAAAACTAGTTTCCTGCTCTCCCTGGCTATTCGGACTGGCCCAACGGATGGAATAGTAAATTTGGTTTATTCAAATCAAAATTTTCCAAAGTATAAAGATATAATTTTCCAAATTTAAATAACTTGGTTTGCATAGAAATGATTTGGAAATGTTTTCCTAAATGAAAGGTGGAAGGATTAGGAATTATTTCAAGATTAAAAAAAGATTTCATTAACCAAATGATTTGATAAATGAGGCTTAATGATTTCATATACTCTGAAAATGAGGAATAAATATTTTAATGAAAGAGATATCTATGAATGAGTAAAAAGATGAATTAGATTGATTGATGATTGATAATCGCATCTGAACTTAACATTTTTTAATCGATGATTGGTTTGGAAGAACCGGGGTCAGATTTGGGTAAATCCTATCCAAAAACCACTATGAACCAATGTATACATTCGTAAGTGAATACATGATGATGATGATTTTTGAAGACGGGGATCTCATGATGAAGGGCTGCTTGCCACTAGTCCCTCGAGGTGAAATTTACCATATCATATATTTATGGTGGCAGTAGTGCTCTGTTATGAAAATCTTCGATTGCAAGGACTAACCGCTATTAATCCTACGGATAATTCCTGACAGGATGTGGTAGGAGGACTGCCTTCGATTTTGTTCAGTCCTAAAACGAACTTGTATGGATGAATGTCTGACATTGCATTTCTGAGATCACAAACGTTGACTTTTACAAACATACATCTGCTTGGTGGAACGTTACCTCATGAGCCTCCATGAATGGTACGGGATACTATGTGGTATAAAGGACATATTTCGGGCTATTATTCAGGGAAGTTCCCTGTAGGCACTTGTTGCCATATTGTATAAATGGAAAGGTATGGAGGCCGACGGAGATCGTGTAAAGCCACCGAGTAATACGCTGTTCCATGGTAGTGTAGCAGTATAGTTCGGAGGCTGATGGAGATCGTGTAAAGCCACTGGAGTGAACTAGGATTGTTGTACGTGGATATTTTGGGTTTGAATGGTCACTAGTTCCCTATCATGTTGGAAATCCAATTCCACTACGTTGACTTTACGGTTTTGATTGTATAACTTACTTTTAAAAAGTAGCTAGTAAGCCGTCAAATTTAATCAATGTAATAATTTCAGCTATTTTCATATATTATTCGAAAAGTGTTTTCAAAGAAATGTCATTAGAAATAATATCAAATTATTTTGGTATAAAAGTGATTTTGTTATCATAAGGTAAAAACCCGTTTGTATTTATGTGTAGGCATGGTCTTATGAGATACCCTTCTTTTCAAAGGTTTTAAACTGGCATCAATTTATAAATCAAGTATCTCATGCTGGTTTATTAAGCCTGATCCCGGTATTTTAAATACTCGAATCAGGTCCAAGTAGTTTCAGGTTTAGTTGAAGACACTGGGAGTTTCCAGAGGAGAGCTGGAGATCTTTATCTACATATGGACATATTCTATTATCCCCTGCATATACTGCATTTGTTTTGTTTGGTTGTCAGCATTTGTAAGGACAGGGGTTTATAACTGTCCAGATTGAATTTAGGTTAGACTCTGATGTTGTATTCAAAATTTTCCGCTGTAAAGATTATATATTAAAATAATATATTTTATTTCATTCGTGTGAGATTCTGTTCTATCTTTATTTTCTTTTTCCCCTAACAATCGGGCTTTCCAGCACTTGGATTTGCGGCACGAGGATATATCAGCATCGATTTTTGAGGGTCGAAAATCTCAGTCCGCTACATTTTGTATCAGAGCTTAGGTTGAGGGAACACCAAGGCTTTGGTGGAGTAAAACTCATTATTGATAGGGTTAGTAGTACCCTAGATTGAGTGACTCATTAGAGATAGGGCTACTAACACTCTAGAATGAGCTTTGAGAGTATTATATATATATATATATATATATATATATATATATGAGCGCGTATTTATTATTTGATATAAAAATGTTTTGTGTTGATTTATCTATTGAGTGGTTTATAGATTCTAGTCAATGCACCTGATCACCGTTATCGATGGGAATTTCTAAACACTTTAACTAGACAAACCGACACACTATTTTAAAAGGATTATAATTTAAGTATAAAGGAATATCTTTTAAAATATATAGATATTTGTGTGTGTCTGTTTATGGTTAAGGGAATAATAATATTTAGTTATTATCATTTGTTGATTGAACGAACATCTTGTGAATTAAGTTTCACGATTTGACTATAAGACGTTTGATAAGAATATGGAGTTAAGTTTAATGAATTTGTATAAGATAATAAAATAAGCATGTGGCATAAAAATTTATTTTACCAAATAATTTTGTAAAATGTGGATATGAAAGATAAGTTATATAAATTTTGAGAAACTAAATTTTGGGTATTTTGGAAAAGAGTTATAAAATTTAAAAGGGAGTAAGTTAATATAAGATGTTTTTATGAAGAGATTTATAAAAAGGATTTTATAAAAAAATAAAAACAATAGTTTTATATAACCAAGGTGAAATAAGTGAAATTATATATAAGTATGAATTCATAAATATGATTTATAAAGTAAAAATGGGAATTTAAAAGAAATATGAAAAAGCACTAAACTCACTTTAGTCGCTGGAAAGTAATTCGGGTGATGACTATAGCATCATCAGTATTCATTTTCGAGTCTCTAAGTGATGAATTGCTACCTTAATAATTTACCATTGAAGTTTTGTTTTGATAAAACAAGTTTTGATTGTAAAATTCCAAGTATGATTTGATAATTATATAATAAAAAAAGTTTTTGAACTTATAAATTTGAAAATGATATAAAAAAAAGGGAATAAGTTTACGACTTATGAGTTTGAACAGGAAAGTAAAACCAAATTTTAAAAATAGTTGAACATTTTGGTTAAGAAAACAAAAAGAAATTTGAAATTGAGATATGAAATAAAAGAATTAACTTGAGTAAGTTAAATGAAATGAAGTTAACCTAAGAAAAGTTAAATGAAAGTGAATTGAATTTGATTTGTAATGAAATTAATGAAACGAGTTAAATAGAAATTAGGATTTGACATGTGAAATGGAATGAACTTAAGTTGTAAAGTAATAATAAAAATGAGATTATGTTGTATTAAAATGTTTATGAACTTAAGTAAATAATATGGAATGGATGTATAAATATGATGTTAATCAGCAAACTTCTCTTTGGATTATCCTCTCATAGCACTTCTTCTATCTTATATTCGACCAAATTTATAAGATATTTTGAAATAAAAAGATTATATAATATAAAGAAGTGTATTTATAAAAATTGTTTAAATTAAGAAATTATTTAAGAATATATTTTATAAAAGTATATTTTATAAAGTAAAGTGTAATTAGCAAAAATAAAATGATATTTGAGAAAGATTGATTTAAGAATTCATATCCTAATGTTTTGGAAAAATATAAGAGTGAAAGTTATGTAATATAAAATAAGTTTGGAATTAAATTTATAAGGAGATTTATTAACAAAGAAATTTCAAAGGAATTTTGAAATAAGAATTATAATAGTATTATTTCAAATAAAGGACAATTGATTTCTTTTGGAAAAGAGATAGAAATATTTTTGTAAATAAATATTTTGAATAAATAAAGGATTTATAAAGATATTTAAATAAAAAAGGAAGATTTATGAAATGTTTTCATAAAGATTTGGAAAAAGTTAAATAAGTTGTAAGTAGATCATTTTGTCACACGATTCTGATCTAAGATACGAGTATGGAAATTTGAGGTGTTTACACTAGTCCAAAAAAGAATTTATCACTCGATTCTTGACGATGAACATTGATGAGGGTTTATGATTGGTTACTTGAGTTTTCTATCATAATTGAGGGTTATGTAAGGGAAATAAAGTTTTCTGATCAAGAAGCCTGATCAGAGTCCGCACTAAAGGATCGGGAGATCGATACTAGTTTGAAAGTAAAGTTGTGAATTCGAATAGTAGATCAAATCAGATATTGTGTACGGATGATCTGTATATATCATACGCACGTTAGTTTAAAAATAAATATTTTGGGCAAATACCTTTGGTTTGTTTTGAGTAATTTCGGGGACGAAATTTTTTTAAGGGGGGAGTCTTTAACGACCCGCTAATTTATCAATTTGATAAATTATATTTATTTTTAAAATATTCTAATATAAGTTTTTATAACACAAGTTATGATGTTTCGAACAATAAATAATAATGGTAGTAAGTATTTACAAAAAAAATATTTCCTTTGGAAATATATCGATAAAATGGTTGAAACCCGTTTTATCGATAAACAGCTCTATAATCATAAAACGTAACACACGGAGCTGGATATATACACTTATTTCTATAAATGAACATGAATATAAAATAAAATTTATTTATTTATTTTAGGAAATTAAAATATAGATGAAGTGTTGTGATGATTTTAATGTTGGTGGGAAGTTTGGTTTGATTATGGTGAGTACTCAATGTTTCTTAAATAATAAATAATCTCTATAACTATTTTTAAGTATGATAATATGACCATTTAATCTCTTAATGATTTGTATGATTGTTTGATAATTTGGTTGATTATATGGATGTTGATATGGTTGATAACTTGATTGTGATAAATTATGAGAAATCATAATAAAATGGTTAATTAATAGAAATGAATGCATATAATATGTGTATGGAGTTTATTTAGTCTCTTAATGGTTTTGAAAATATGAAAAATGTTGAAAATGAACATTATAATAATATAATATTATGAAATGATTTAAAAGTGAAAAAGAGATTTAATATGGAAAAATATTGGTTTAAATGTTTGAAAATGATTTATAAATGTTTTTTAAACATATGAAAGTGTTTTGGTAAAGTTTGAAAATGATGTTTTAAAATGTTTAAAAATATGGAATAAATATTATAAATCTTTTAAAATGTTTTAAAAGTGATTTGAGTAATAAAAATGAATTTCCAAATAATAAAAAGTTTATATAGCTAAAAAGCACTTTCTACAGCACTTTTCCGCAACACTTTTCTATAGCTTTTGAAATATAGTTTTAAACTTAACAATTCTTTTCCAATTATTTCAAAAATATTTTCAAATGATTAATAAAGTATTTTAAAGGTAATTTGAAGGATTTATGAAATGATTAAAGGTTTAATGATTTAGAGTCGATCAAATAACTTGACCGCCTTATGGGTATCAAAGAGATAGTGTCTAGGCTTGGTTTTGGAAAATCAGTTTCCTGCTCTCCCTAGCTATCCGGACTGGCCCAATGGATGAGATAGTAAATTTGGTTAACTCAGATCAAAATTTACCAAAATAAAGATATAATTTTCCAAATTTAAATAACTTGGTTAGCATAAATATGATTTGGACATGTTTTCCTAAATAAAAGGTGGAAGGATTTGGAATTATTTCAAGATTAAAAAAATGTTTTATTAACCAAATGATTTGATAAATGAGACTTAATGATTCCCTATACTCTGAAAAAGTGAAAGAAATAATTTAATTAATATATCTCTAAGATGTATCTATGAATGAGTAAAAATATGAATTAAATTGATTGATGATTGATAATCACATATGAACTTAACATCTTTTTAATTGATGATTGGTTTGAAAGAACCGGGGCCGAATTTGGGTAAATCCTATCCGAAAACCACTCCGAACCAATGTATATGTTCGAAAGTGAAGACATGATGATGATGATGAGTTTTGAAGACGAGGATCTTCATGATGAAGGGCTGCTTGCCACTAGTCCTTCGAGGTGAAATTTATCATATCATATATTTATGGTTGTAGTAGTGCTCTGTTATGAAAATCTTTTATTGCAAAGACTAATCGCTACTAATCCTAGGGATATTCCCGACAGGATATGGTAAGAGGAGTGCCTTCGGTTTCGTTCAGTCCCAGAACGAACTTGCATGGACGAATGTCTGACATTGCATTTCTGAGATCATAAACGTTGACTTTTACAAACGTACATCTGCTTGGTGGCGGAGAAGGCAACTTCTCTTAGCTTAACACCCTTCTTTGAGATGTACGAGCTTAGAGGTTGTACATTCGTGAAAGTCAATAGTGATCAAAGGAATGGCACTGTGGCATTCAAAGTAGAAGCTGTGATGAACAAAGTGTGGCTTTGTGGAGCGTAGCCTCACGAGCCTCACACCCCATGAATGGTATGTGATACTATGTGGTCTGAAGGACATATTTTGTGCTATTATTGAGGGAAGTTCCCTATAGGCACTTGTTGCCATATTGTATGATTGGAAAGGTATGGAGGCTAACGGAGATCGTGTAAAGCCACCGAGTAATACGCTGTTCCATGGTAGTGTAGCAGTATAGTTCGGAGGCTGACGGAGATCGTGTAAAGCCACTGGAGTGAACTAGGACTGTTATACGTGGATTTTTTGGGTCTGATTGGTCACTAGTTCCATATCATGTTGTAAATCCAATTTCAATACTTTGCCTTTATGGTTTTGATTGTAGAACCTACTTTTAAAAAGTAGCTAGTAAGCCATCAAATTTAATCAATGTAACAATTTTGGCTATTTTCATATATTATTTGAAAAGTGTTTTCAAGGAAATGTCATTAGAAATAATATCAAATTATTTTCGTATAAAAGTGATTTGGTTATCGTAAGGTAAAAACCCGTCTGTATTTATGTGTGGGCGTGGTCTTATGAGATACCCTTCTTTTCAAAGGTTTTAAACTGACATCAATTTATAAATCGAGTATCTCACGCTGGTTTATCAAGCCTCATCCAGATATTTCAAATACTCGGGTCAGATCCGATTAGTTTTAGGTTTAATTGAAGACACTTGGAGTTTCCAAAGGAGAGCTGAAGATCTTCATCTATATATGGACGTATTCTATTATCCCCTGCATATATTGCATTTGTTTTGTTTGGTTGTCAGCATTTGTAAAGATAGGGGTTTATAACTGTCCAGGTTGAATTCAGGTTAGACTCTGATATTGTATTCAAAATTTTCCGCTGTAAAGATTATATATTGAAATAATATATGTTATTCCATTCGTGTGAGATTCTATTCTTTCTTTGTTTTCTTTTTCCCCTAACAATCGTGTTTTCCAACACTTGGATTTGCGGCACAAGGATATATCAGTGTCGATTTTCGAGGGTCGAAAATCCCGGTCTATTACAGCATGCTTGTAGTAGGGATGCTAGAATTCCTATTATGCATAGCTATATTATTTGTCATTTACTTTGCTTTTCCATGGGACAAAGCAGATGAGAAGCTTCTCGTGCATTGTAACAACCCGGGGTTTGTAACAAATTTATAATCGTCATTTGACGATTTAATTTGGTTGCTAATTGCTATTGGCATTTTAATTGGTTGAAATTCTATTATAAAATTTGTTAAAGGGTTTGTGGATTTAGAAAAACATTAGGCCCGTTCCCTTTTCAATTTATTCAGCCCTTTCCCTTTTGTTGAGATAAAGGTTTATACCCGATTTCCTTATTGATTTCGTTCAAAAAAAAACCCCTAAAGCAAAACGAACGAGAAAAAAAAAACAATGGAGGCTCTCGTTTCTCGTTCGCTTTTCCCCCCTTTCATTTTCGAAATCCCTAATCAAAACAAGAAAATAAACAATGGCGGCCTCGTTTACTTTCGTTCGTCTCTTTCTCCATAGTAGGGCTTTCGACTTGCGTTCGTCTGCAAATTAGGGCTCGTGAGAATAGGCGTTCTTCGTTCCTCAATGCTCGTTCTTCTTCGTTCAAAGAAATTTGGGTTTCGCTCGATCTCGAGAGTGCTCGGCGTCGATTTCGATCTGGTCAATTCTCTTTGACTTCGGCTCCTTCGATTGTGTCCAAAGGTGAGTATTATACTCACATCTAATCCAAACTTGAATTGTTTCTGGGTTAATTAAATTTGTGATTTTCGTTGTTTGAATTCGTGGGTTGTCTACGATGTTTCTGTTTATATAGGGTTCGAAACAGTTTAATTTGAACTGCAAATGTTTTGAGCAATTTTTTGTTGGCGTCGGCATTAACTTGAATTTTGATTTGCTTCTATGCCTTATCACTTGCGTTCGAATCTATAAATTTTCTGATGATGTTACACGAGAAAGTATAGGGTTGTAAAACTTGGTATGCCCTTCAAGTGTACATCTTGGCCTGTACATGATTTGCACTGCGAATCTCAGCAGTGCTTGTGTCTTTCTGCTATTTTGAATTGTGAAGCATTTGTTAGTTCTTTATGTTGTTCATTTTATTGGCATGCTCGTTCATCTCTGTAGCGTGTTTAACTTGTTGATTGTCGTTCCATGACTTTTGAACTCGTGTGCACTTTATGCCATGACTTCGGCAATGTCATAGTTGATTTTTAAATTTGACTTTTTATGGGCTTTGAGAATTGAATTCGGTTATTTGATATTCATTCCTGTAATATACTTGACTTGTTCAATTTTTCATTGCCTTTATTTGTGCTTGCTGCATTTTAAATGTGGCTTCGGCTCTGGAATTGATTTCGAACTTGTTTTGGTTGAACTTTGACATTAACTCAATAATGTCTTCAAGTTCACGATTGATGTACTGGAGTCTGCATCCCCGATCATGTCACTGCTTGCATGGTCGACTTATGTGTTCTATGTAGTTGAAGCATTTTGTTATCCACTGCTTGGACGTTTGGGCTCTTATGAAGTTGCAGTGTATTTATTTTGTAAATTTGAGTTGTTTTGTTAAGCTTTTGTCCACTGTTTCTTCATATATGTGCATATATACGATTGAATGTGTGTATGCATGTATCGTTGAGTCTACACTTGCAATTACAGTCCCTATACATCACTGTTTCAATTGAAGTCTGACACTTCACCATTAACAGTTTCCTTTCATTTGAAACTAGGTAACTTGTCACTGTATTTGTTTCATGATGTATCTTTGCATTGTTTTCAAAACTGTTGAAGTTATGTGCTATTTCAAGGTTATATTGAATAGTAGAATTGCTCTGTCACCTGGTTATTCGAGTCTGCGTATATGTGCATACATACGCTTGTATGTGTGTATGCATATATTATTGGACTGGGACTGAGTATGAGTTATTTTAAGTGTGGCCTTGTGCCTTTGTGCCCTTGAGATATTTGCAGTTTGATTTTTCACTTGTATATGATCTGGAGTATTCGGTGGACTTTGGTCATTTGGTTTTTTGGTGAATTTGTTGGTTTCTTGATTTTGGTTGCCTTTATATTCTGTTTCACCTGATGACATTCCTTTGGTGCAGTCTTATGGTCGAGTTATGAAATTTGACCTGTGCACGACTTTGATATTTTTGTATGTGCATATCATCTTATCAGTTTGGATGAACTTGCCATACATTTGTGGTCACTGTTACTTGTTGTATTTTGATACTAGTTTGTACATGCTGTTTCAGTTGCAGTTTTCATTTGGATGTTCATTCGTTGATTGAACTTCATATATCTATATACACCATTGTCCATGATTTGGTGATACTGTAATTTGGGTTTGGTTCCATTTGTTTGATGTCTTCATGCTATGTATATGTTGATTTGAGTTTCATTTCTTTGTAGTTGAGTTGAGTCACGATAGTCTTGACTTGACCTCTACAGTTTTGATTGCTGTTAGTATTCACAGTTGTGATGATTTCACGTACTGTGTGGCGAGGCAGTGCACGCGTGCGTGTACTGCAGCCACACAGAAAATTGTTTTGATCGATCATTTTGAGATTTTAATTATCTAATTAATGATTGGAATTTGTTGAAAATTGCTGTTTAGGCAATTCTGGAGTTTTCATATTATTCATTGGTAATCGTTTTATTCATCTTGCTGATGATTTGGGTTGCTGATTTGTTGTTTAACACTGTTTAGTGTTATATCTGTCGTTATCCGATTCTCTTATCGAGGAGTTGGATATACGAGATTTCTGTGACTGTCGTCTACTTGATATTTGATTATTACTGCTTCTGTGCATTAATAACTGAGTTTGAATTAGACTGACCCGTGTATTATTTTCTTTTGAATTTAATACTCGGGTCAGACCCGAGTTATTTCAGGTTGTAGATATCTTGCTTTGAGTTGCTGTTTGAGCTACGAAGACTTTTCATATCTTTTGAAGTGGTCTGCGTCTTTTTGTAGTAGTCAGTGTATGGATTTAGGTTGATATGTATTCATGTATATTAGTCGATAATGTACTTGTATATATAACTTCCAGAGTCGACAGTTGTAGTTGTATCATATGTATTGTGTCAACTGTATTGTAACTGACATCAGTTATATATATATGAGACTTTTATTATATGTGTTCCGCATTCTTTTGTATCTGTGTTATTATTATATATATTTTCCTAAACTATTATGAACCGTCGTAGTTCGTTTTATACTGGAATTGGGTATGTCGATGGGAGTAAATAAATAAGAGATGTAAAATGAAAAATATATACCACTCCTATCGAGGTAACCAATCCTAGTGTAAGGCAAACTACGGATGGCCGCTCCTATCTAGCCTTATTCTTCGTGATAACAGACAGTATTTCTTTTAATACTCTTTGTTATTGTGAGCATAGAGGTGGGGCGTCACAGTTGGTATCAGAGCTTGGGGTTTATGGACATAATATAAAACATAACTTAGATGGAACATGTGTTACAACTATTTGTTGATGTTTTATTTGTGCTTTGAGTCAAAACTATAGTTTTGAAATTTTTAAATATCTTTATTTAAAAATAAAAGTGAAATTGTGCTTTGATGATTTGATTGATTTGTGTTCTGTTATCAGAGTGCGCAGCGGAAACAGTGAAACTGTTTCGCTGAGTACAGCTGATAATTATTTTGATTTAAAAATCAAAATATGAAAATGAATTTAATTTCATTATGTTGTCTAACCAGTGGTTTTGATTTGTTGAAATTCATGCTAGTTTTCTTTGATGCTAATCACATATCTGATTAGATTTTTGCTGTTTTAAATTATCTTCATTTGAAGATAATAGAGTAATTTCTTTGTTTATATTGTAGTGTGCGTACAAATATGAATTGCACGTTACTGCATTAATTTTACGTTGAACCGATGCTTGATTATGAAATGTATTTTGTTGCCGTTATTTTTATAACGGGATTTTTACATCGATGCTAAATTTTTGGAGCACGGTGTTTTGTGGCATTTTGATGAATGAAAATTCACTGATATTACATTTTGACGTAAATTGTTTTGATGAGATTTTGACGTATAAAAATTACTGTCGCTTTGACTTCAGTAACCGTCAAATTTTAAAAGTGGATTTTCAAGCGGTTATTCCGCAATGCTGATTTTGAGATTCGTTTTTTTTTTGGTGTTTTGGGAAGTACAATTTCCTTTTCGAAATTGTTACTAATATTGCTGCTTTAATCACGCGATTGGAAAATCGTTTTAAAAATGAAAATTGTTTTATAAATTTTTTAACAGTTTGCGCTTTCAAAAGAATGAGGAAGCGACTTAAACGATTCAGCAAAATCGAGGACTATAACCCCTTTCTTTTACTGATTCGCTTAACTCCGGACTTGTCCATTTGAGAATGTGAATTGTTATTTTTATAAAATAAATAAAATTGTTTTTAGAAGTTTTACAGTTTGCGCTTTCAAAAGAATGAGGAAGAGATTTAAACGTTTCAGCAAAATCGAGGACTATGACCCCTTTCTTTTACTGATTCGCTTAATTCCGGACTTGTTTGTTTGAGAATGTAAAGTGTATTTTTACAAAATACACAATTTTGCACTTTCAAGGAAACGATGAAGAGAATCAAACGATTTAGTAAAACACGTGGTATGGGACATGTGCGTTTGCTATTTCGGTTAATTCCGGACTCGTTAATTGAAATATCTGCTGTTTTGATGATTTTGCACTTTCAAGGAAACGATGAAGAGAATTAAACGATTTAGTAAAACTCGTGGTTATGGGACATGTGCGTTTGCTATTTTGGTTAATTCCGAACTCGTTAATTGAAATATTTGATGATTTCGTGTGCTTTCGAGCCACTTTGTTGGACCTTCGGGTCATTTGTTGGACCTTCGGGTCATTTGTTGGACCTTCGGGTCAAATACCAGTACTAGACCTTCGGGTCACTCTGCGGACCTTCGGGTCATTTGTTGGGCGCCAAAATTATGTTGAGTACTTGGTAGGCTTCGGCCATTTGTTGATGCACGTGCGGCGAACTAAAAACTCGCCATCTGATGGGATCGATCCAACCTTTTATGTTGATTTTCTAGAGTATCTTAATTGATTTCTAGATATTTGTTGTTTCTAATTATCTGCAAGTAATTAGATATCTGATGTTATGAAATTTAATTATCGTATCGATAATTAAATATTTGCTGTTATGAGATTTAATTATCGTGTCGGTAATTAAATATTTGTTGATTTGATTATCGTTTGAGATAATTAAATATTTGTGCATTGAGATTTCTGATTATCGTTTTTGATAATCGAATATTTGTTGTTTCTAATTATCGCTTGTGATAATTAGATATTTGTTGATTCTGATTATCGTTTTTGATAATCAGACATTTGTTGTTTCTAATTATCGCTTGTGATAATTAGATATTTGTTGATTCTGATTATCGTTTTTGATAATCGGATATTTGTTGATTCTAATTATCGTTTTTGATAATCGGATATTTGTGTTTCTGATTATCGTTTTTGATAATTAGATATTTGATGTTTTCTGATTATCGCTTGTGATAATTAGATATTTGAGATTTGATTATCGTTTTTGATAATCGAATATTTGTTGATTTCAGATTTGATCATCATTTGTGATAATTAAATATTTGTTGATTTGAAATTTGATTATCATTTGTGATAATTAAATATTTGTTAATTTGAGATTTGATTATCGTTTTTGATAATCGAATATTTGTTGATTTCAGATTTGATTATCATTTGTGATAATTAAATATTTGTTGATTTGAAATTTGATTATCATTTGTGATAATTAAATATTTGTTAATTTGAGATTTGATTATCATTTGTGATAATTAAATATTTGTTGATTTCAGATTTGATTATCATTTGTGATAATTAAATATTTGTTGATTTGAAATTTGATTATCATTTGTGATAATTAAATATTTATTAATTTGAGATTTGATTATCATTTGTGATAATTAAATATTTGTTGATTTCAGATTTGATTATCATTTGTGATAATTAAATATTTGTTGATTTGAAATTTGATTATCATTTGTGATAATTAAATATTTATTGATTTGAAATTTGATTATCATTTGTGATAATTAAATATTTGCTGATTTGTGATTCTGATTATCGTTTTTGATAATCGGATATTTGTGTTTCTAATTATCGTTTTTGATAATTAGATATTTGATGATTTCTGATTATCGTTTGAGATAATTAGATATTTGTTGATTTGATTTCTGATTATCGTTTTGATAATTAGATATTTGATGATTTTTGATTATAGTTTAAGATAATTAGATATTTGTTGATTTGATTTCTGATTATCGTTTTTAATAATTAGATATTTGATGATTTGATGTTTCCTGATTATCGTTTGTGATAATTAGATATTGGTTGATTGCTGATTTTTATTGATTTGAGATTTTCTAGTCTCTAATTGATTCTAGATTAGGTTGATTATATTAAATCGCTGTTTTCTATCTATCTCTGTTGATAGTTATAGCTTGCGGATTATGAAGTTTGTGTTTTCTATTTATCTGTTGGATAATTAGATATTTGCAGTTTTACGATTTGCGAATTTTGTTTTCTAATTATCTTTGTTGATAATTAGATTTTGCTGTTTTCTAATTATCGTATCGATAATTAGATATTGCCGTTTTGCGATTTCTGTATTCTAATTATCTAATTGATAATTGAATATTGCTGATAATTGCATTTATTCAGTTTTGCTGTTTTCTGATTATTTATTTAATAATTAGATTTTGTTGAGAATTTGTGAATCTCTTTTATTGGAATTAAAAAGTTTCTTTGGCATTTGTGTTCCTGACTTTATTTTTCTAGCATAACCAGTTTAGGTTAGAAAAATAAGTGTTATTGACGACTTTATTTATGAAAATTGCGGGGACGCAATTTTTATAAGGAGGGGAGTCTGTAACAACCCGGGGTTTTGTAACAAATTTATAATCGTCATTTGGCGATTTAATTTGGTTGCTAATTGCTATTGGCATTTTAATTGGTTGAAATTCTTTTATAAAATTTGTTTAAGGGTTTGTGGACTTAGAAAAACATTAGGCCCGTTCCCTTTTCAATTTATTCAGCCCTTTCCCTTTTGTTGAGATAAAGGTTTATACCCGATTTCCTTATTGATTTCGTTCAAAAAAAAACCCTAAAGCAAAACGAACGAGAAAAAAAAAACAATGGCGGCTCTCGTTTCTCGTTCGCTTTTCCCCCCTTTCATTTTCGAAATCCCTAATCAAAACGAGAAAATAAACAATGGCGGCCTCGTTTACTTTCGTTCGTCTCTTCCTCCATAGTAGGGCTTTCGACTTGCGTTCGTCTGCAAATTAGGGCTCATGAGAATAGGCGTTCTTCGTTCCTCAATGCTCGTTCTTCTTCGTTCAAAGAAATTTGGGTTTCGCTCGATCTCGAGAGTGCTCGGCGTCGATTTCGATCTGGTCGATTCTCTTTGACTTCGGCTCCTTCGATTGTGTCCAAAGGTGAGTATTATACTCACATCTAATCCAAACTTGAATTGTTTCTGGGTTAATTAAATTTGTGATTTTCGTTGTTTGAATTCGTGGGTTGTCTACGATGTTTCTGTTTATATAGGGTTCGAAACAGTTTAATTTGAACTGCAAATGTTTTGAGCAATTTTTTGTTGGCGTCGGCATTAACTTGAATTTTGATTTGCTTTTATGCCTTCTCACTTGCGTTCGAATCTGTAAATTTTCCGATGATGTTACTCGAGAAAGTATAGGGTTGTAAAACTTGGTATGTCGTTCAAGTGTACATCTCGGCCTGTACATGATTTGCACTGCGAATCTCAGCAGTGCTTGTGTCTTTCTACTGTTTTGAATTGTGAAGCATTTGTTAGTTCTTTATGCTGTTCATTTTATTGGCATGCTCGTTCATCTCTGTAGCGTGTTTAACTTGTTGATTGTCGTTCCATGACTTTTGAACTCGTGTGCACTTTATGCCATGACTTCGGCAATGTCATAGTTGATTTTTTAAATTTGACTTTTTATGGGCTTTGAGAATTGACTTCGGTTATTTGATATTCATTCCTGTAATATACTTGACTTGTTCAATTTTGCCTTGCCTTTATTTGTGCTTGCTGCATTTTAAATGTGGCTTCGGCTCTGGAATTGATTTCGAACTTGTTTTGGTTGAACTTTGACATTAACTCAATAATGTCTTCAAGTTCACGATTGATGTACTGGAGTCTGCATCCCCGATCATGTCACTGCTTGCATGGTCGACTTATGTGTTCTATGTAGTTGAAGCATTTTGTTATCCACTGCTTGGACGTTTGGGCTCTTATGAAGTTGCAGTGTATTTATTTTGTAAATTTGAGTTGTTTTGTTAAGCTTTTGTCCACTGTTTCTTCATATATGTGCATATATACGATTGAATGTGTGTATGCATGTATCGTTGAGTCTACACTTGCAATTACAGTCCCTATACATCACTGTTTCAATTGAAGTCTGACACTTCACCATTAACAGTTTCCTTTCATTTGAAACTAGGTAACTTGTCACTGTATTTGTTTCATGATGTATCTTTGCATTGTTTTCAAAACTGTTGAAGTTATGTGCTATTTCAAGGTTATATTGAATAGTAGAATTGCTCTGTCACCTGGTTATTCGAGTCTGCGTATATGTGCATACATACGCTTGTATGTGTGTATGCATATATTATTGGACTGGGACTGAGTATGAGTTATTTTAAGTGTGGCCTTGTGCCTTTGTGCCCTTGAGATATTTGCAGTTTGATTTTTCACTTGTATATGATCTGGAGTATTCGGTGGACTTTGGTCATTTGGTTTTTTGGTGAATTTGTTGGTTTCTTGATTTTGGTTGCCTTTATATTCTGTTTCACCTGATGACATTCCTTTGGTGCAGTCTTATGGTCGAGTTATGAAATTTGACCTGTGCACGACTTTGATATTTTTGTATGTGCATATCATCTTATCAGTTTGGATGAACTTGCCATACATTTGTGGTCACTGTTACTTGTTGTATTTTGATACTAGTTTGTACATGCTGTTTCAGTTGCAGTTTTCATTTGGATGTTCATTCGTTGATTGAACTTCATATATCTATATACACCATTGTCCATGATTTGGTGATACTGTAATTTGGGTTTGGTTCCATTTGTTTGATGTCTTCATGCTATGTATATGTTGATTTGAGTTTCATTTCTTTGTAGTTGAGTTGAGTCACGATAGTCTTGACTTGACCTCTACAGTTTTGATTGCTGTTAGTATTCACAGTTGTGATGATTTCACTTACTGTGTGGCGAGGCAGTGCACGCGTGCGTGTACTGCAGCCACACAGAAAATTGTTTTGATCGATCATTTTGAGATTTTAATTATCTAATTAATGATTGGAATTTGTTGAAAATTGCTGTTTAGGCAATTCTGGAGTTTTCATATTATCTTCATTGGTAATCGTTTTATTCATCTTGCTGATGATTTGGGTTGCTGATTTGCTATTTAATACTGTTTAGTGTTATATCTACCGTTATCCGATTCTCTTATCGAGGAGTTGGATATATGAGATTTCTGTGACTGTCGTCTACTTGATATTTGATTATTACTGCTTCTGTGAATTAATAACTGAGTTTGAATTAGACTGACCCGTGTATTATTTTCTTTTGAATTTAATACTCGGGTCAGACCCGAGTTATTTCAGGTTGTAGATATCTTGCTTTGAGTTGCTGTTTGAGCTACGAAGACTTTTCATATCTTTTGAAGTGGTCTGCATCTTTTTGTAGTAGTCAGTGTACGGATTTAGGTTGATATGTATTCATGTATATTAGTCGATAATGTACTTGTATATATAACTTCCAGAGTCGACAGTTGTAGTTGTATCATATGTATTGTGTCAACTGTATTGTAACTGACATCAGTTATATATATATGAGACTTTTATTATCTGTGTTCCACATTCTTTTGTATCTGTGTTATTATTATATATATTGTCCTAAACTATTATGAACCGTCGTAGTTCGTTTTATACTGGAATTGGGTATGTCGATGGGAGTAAATAAATAAGAGATGTAAAATGAAAAATATATACCACTCCTATCGAGGTAACCAATACTAGTGTAAGGCCAACTACGGATGGCCGCTCCTATCCAGCCTTATTCTTCGTGATAACAGACAGTATTTCTTTTAATACTCTTTGTTATTGTGAGCATAGAGGTGGGGCGTCACATGCATAGTGACGGTTGGTTGCATGTTGTTGAAGGTTGTTCCATGAAGTTGAATATGCTAAGGACAAGGCCGTAAGGGATGTGTTGAGTCGGCCATTGGATGATAAGTCAGATTGCTTGGGATCGGTCGATGATGGGTTCGGATGGAGCCAAGACAAAAACCGATCAAGCTTGAGCGGGCCTAGAAGTGTCTTGCCGGCTTTTGTCGGGCCAGGCTTTGTTGTGTTGGTTGGCTTATTATACTCGTGAGAAATTTGACTAACGATATTAGTTTGAATATAATTTAAATTTTGAACTCATATGGTAAATCCTAAAATTATTACCCTTTTATAGAATAACTTGAAATTAGACTTTTATAAAACTATAATATAAATTTAAATATGAAAGAGTAGAATAGTTTTGTAAAGCTTTTTGTATTATACATCGATGGTTTTCTATTGATCTGTAACGATGTACTGATGTTGCAGTTAATGGAAATTGGTTCCATAATAATTTCTCGATGCAGGATTTATGTGAGACATCCTACATGTTATGTATACATATCTACAGAGATAGATCGAAAAGGATATTGGGATTGTCCCAATCTATATATTCAGGTACCATATTAAGACGATTTAGTATGGAAAATTCCAAACGTAGAAATGTTTCAGTGCAACACGAAATTGTCCTTTCTAAAAGGGATTCCCCATTTATGGATGAGAAAATATGGTACATGATTCGGATTCCTTATGCTTAGCCAATAGGGTCGATCTTATACGCTATGCTATGTACAAGACTGAATGTCGCTTCTGCACTAGGTGCAGCAAGTCAATATCAATCAAATCCAAATTAAAATCATTAGATGGTAGTTAATGTCATCCTTAATCATTTAAGAAATATTAAGGGTTTGTTTCTCATATATGGAAACAACGAACTCCTTATGAAGCCGTATTTAGGCTCAAGCTTTCCAAATGATATTAATGATGGTAAATCAGTCTTAGGTTTTGTGTTTACCTTTAAGGAAGGGGTCCTTGGTTGGAAATGTTCCAAAAAAATGTTTTGGCCCATCCTACCATGGAGACCGAGTACATCGCCTTGAACAATGCCACAAAAGAAGTAGTATGGATGCATAAATCCATTAAGGAGCTAGGAGTGATCCCATGGATTGAAGGTCTGATACATTTGTATTATAACAATATTGCAGTAATACGGATTTCCAAGGAACCGCGCACAAGAATTCTAGAAACATCCTCTTTAAGTACAACATGGTAGGGCAGTTTACCAATGATGGAGAGATTGTTATCAAGATAGCATATACCAAAGATAACATAGCAGATCCATTCACTAAGGCGATTTCTTAATCTATTTTTGAGAGAATGATTGAAGGTATAGGGATGAGGCTGTGTAACTCGCTCTAAGTGCAAGTGGAAGATCGGTAGAGTATAGGGTGTGCCCTTGGAGCAATTATGTAATTTTTTATATTAACTTAACTTTGTAAATAATTTTGACTATAACAAAGTATGCTTTTGGTTTTATTTTCGGTTATATTTGCTTTTATATAGTGATATGAATAATGAATTAATTATATTAAATATATATTAACTAGAGAATCCTTAGGAAGTGTTTTATCGACTTTAGTTACAAATATGTTCATAACCCTAAGTATTGAATCAATTTACACAAAAACACCAACTCCTTAAATGTTCCTAGTCGGGATGATCAAGAAAATGATATTAATACATCTATTGGGACTAGTGTATGTAACTCTCTCCATACGATGAACGGTGATTTACTCATGACCATCGGGGGCACCGAGCGGCTACATACTTGTGTTTGTTTAGAATAATCGCATAATGACTTGAACAGGTCTTCTAACTTGAGATTACTGTCAATTTAAGTAGGTAGACTTTATGTTGACTATGGTAAAACACATGACATAACAACCATATTACAACCATAATTGGGTACATGTTGAACTACTTGAAGTTGAACACTACTCAAGAAAAGGATTTATCTCATTCGTTACAAAAGCTAAGTGTATCACCAAAATCAATAATCAATTTAAAGTCAAAATCACTGGCCAAAGCAAATCAGTATCGATAAATGCTATAAGATTGAGCCAAAGACTTTAAAGTGGTCTATGCAATTAATACGGAAATCAGTAGAGTTTTGACCTTAGACCAAACTATAGATATCTAGGTGATACAGTGATGACAAAATGAATACTTATATAAAATGTTGTTACCAGGTGAGCTTATTGTAAATTAGAATTTATATTTCACCTAAATAATATGCAAGCAATGAACTTATGTCTAATACTATAATTCCGTAAAGTCTACGAAGGCTTTGATATTAAATTGTTTAAAGTTGACTTAGGATCGAGTTCACACTAGAGAGTCAACACAACAACAGTGTTAATTATTTCCTAATTCGGCCAATATTAAAATTGGTTTACAAGTGTTATAAATTAGTAGTAATGATGTATTAATGTAAAATATAATTTTTAATTATTTAATTGAAGTTTAAAATTGATCTGAATGATTTAAAAATATTGAACATTGATTTAACTGAAAAAGAAGCTCAAATAAAATATTTAAAACGATGATTCAAATAGGAGTCAAACGACATTCTCGCAATGCTTTGTCACATGTGAGGCAGGCTTTGAATGGGGAGTTGGAGACATAGTCTTTTCGGTTTCAAGTGAAAGAGGGAGATATATTGATATATCCTTAGTTATAAATAAACAGCCTCTAATTATTTTTTCTCTAAACTTTCTCCATATAACTCTGGCCCCAGTTGATCATTGGTGAAGCTAAGATGACACCTTTGAAACTTGTAACCAAGGAGTAGAATGGAGGTTCGAGGAGAAAATAACCAACAAACAACATGTTCGATTGTAGGCTATATTTTATTGGTGAAAGGTACTTGTTCAACTTTAAATATATATTCATATATACCTGATCTTCGATTATACTATACGCTTGTTATTACACATATTCATCTAGACCGCGATAGTTTTCAAAATTATATTTTCTTTTAATATTTGTTAAACGAACAACATATTTTAAAACATATATGTATATATATATGTATGTATATTATATATATACAATTTTATTTTTGACTTTAAAAACTTCAGATACGATACTTTACTTATTATATATATATAGATGTATGCATGTAAACTATATTATAATTTAAATCTATTATATATATAGTTCGATATTTAATATTAAAGTAAGAATAAAATATATTTTTTGGGTTGAATTTTTTTATTTTGTGTAAAAAGTAAAAGGTGTTTTAAAATTTAAGTTATTTGATTTTTTAGCTAAAATCCTAATGGAATAAAAAATATTCATAATGGTTGTCCTTTAGTAAATAATAATAATAAACTAAAAAAATATTATACATAGGTATTATTATGTATTTAATTTTAATGGTCATATTTGTTTAAATTTAGAATTATTAAATATATATTTAAACTAAATTCAAACATTATATATAATAAAGATATTAGAATATAAAATTTCATGCATATACAGATTTTATATTTATTTACAACAGTGAACTATATTTTAAAATATTTATATATACACACACTCATTTATTGGAACTGGGTCAGCATGTAGCGAGTTGAATGAGTGAATTTCAAAAAAAAAATTCTATTTTATATTTTATTGGGCCTAAGAAGTCAAAATTAATTTAGATCCAATCTAAATAATTATAAATAAAATCTTTATTTTATTTAAATTAACTAATATAAGGTTTGATTATATGTATAGTGTATATGTATATCAAATACACGCATACATGTATAAATGCTGAGACTTACATTGTGATAGAAACATTAGCCTCTTTATATACATATTTGCTATCTATTATTATTTTAATGTTATACACATACACAAAAAACACATAAACATATATACAAACTTAAATTTGAACATGTCGACTAATTCAAATTAACGTTTAAAATTATCTTAGGTAGATTTAAATAAATTAGATCTAGATCTAGAATGAAATCTATTTTAAATTTGAAATTCAAATGAAAATGAAAATATTTTTGACTATAAAAGTGAGTGCACGCACACACATATAATTTAATTTTTTTATTCGGAAATATTATATATATATATATATATTATTTATAAAATATTAATTAACAAATATAAATTGTTGTGTGTGCATATCTAATTAACAAGCTAATATATAGGTAATATATTTATATATGTTTACTAATTATATAATTCAAAATTTAACTTTAAAACTATTTTAAAACATTTTAAAATTTTCAAAAAATATACATATACATTTTGATGTTGTCGAAATAACTTTATACATTTTGTATATATAAAAGGTTGTTTTTTCATTATAAATATCATGTGTATATAAAACTGACGGCAGAAAGATATATAAATTCGTGATAAGATAATATTCTAAACTACATGTATAAACTAACATAAATAAATACGAATGTAATAGAACATATAAATCAGATCAGATGTTACCTGTAGAGTGGCCTTGAATATGCTCCTCGAATGCTAAATCTAAAACTCCTTGGATCGAATCTTTACTCTTCCAGAAACGCAGCAAACTAAAGTGATCACCACACTTTTGTAGTGTATTCAGTTTGATCTAATTTTAATCTAGAAATTAGGAAGGGGAAAGGGTCTAATGCTTGTAACCAAGGGGGTATAAGGAAGGAAGCAAAAGTAAAGTGCAAATGAAGAGGAATGGTGAGTTTAATAGGCAAAAGAAAGGAGTTAAAGGGCGATCTAGATCTCTCTTTTTACCTCTTCTCCTTGCCATTTCAATACCCTACATTTAGAATAAATATCACACCACTTCCCCCGAAGCATGGTCGGATATCAAAGATGTGCTAATGGACCCAAATGCATTTTAAAATCAAATCAACATTAATACATTATAAATCCAATTTAAATGTTTATTAATATCGTATATCGATACGTATGCATAGAACTTTTATATACACACTTTACTAAATACAAATTCAAATAAGTCAAATAAAATTTTATATTAATATTTCATAAATTTTAGTTAATTCATAATAATCATAATTTTATTAAATCATGTGACGATCCACCTTTTTGACCATTGAAAATGAGACTTAATACATCCATGGTATTTGTGTGCAGTTACCCAAACGTCTGAAAGATGAATTGTTGTGGGGTAAAAATAAAAGAACAGAACATAAAATCTCACAACGAAATTGTTAATTAGAATATAACAGTAAAATAGTACATAAGGTTACCCCCAAAGATGGAGTTACCAAAGTTATATAAAAGTACCACCATCATCTTAGGCAGTTATAACAACCTACTTTTACACATGTTGAAACAAAATACACTTACATGATTTAAAAAACAATGGAAATAGACAACTAAATAGATATAGGCCTTCTGCATGCTTGCCGTCTTCAAAGGAGTCCATAAAAACCTGCTACTCTCGGACTACTCAAATAAAAATGAGTACCCGAGAGTTTAGGGAAAACAAATAACTCGGGTCAGACAATATGTCTGGTATGTGTAAAAACTCTAAACAATATGTGTAATTAAACAACAACAAGTGAGACCACACCACCAAATGTGGAACGGGTTTCCTCTCACAAGAACAAAATCCAAACGTAAAGAATGACTACAAATAATTAAACATTGTGAAGAGTGCTAGACTCTTCCCAATGCAATTAAGAAAAACAAATTCAAAGGTTCGAATTAACAAGGGAAAATGGAATGTTACAACAATGACTAGTTAGGTGCATCCCCTTACCGAAAGTATACCTCTAGAATATACTTGAGAACTCTGATGGCTTTCGGAAACCTCCAAGCTAGACCCGCCAACTGTTATAGAGTATCTGAGTTTTTGACATCTTAGTGCACAAATATCCACACCAGATCTAGAGTAGACATGACAATATCCAGATGGGAGCAACCCCACATAGCTTTACCCTCACTCACTCTTTGGGTTTAGTCATTACCGGCAAAGGCTAAGAAAGCTCAAACGAGCAACACATCTTCTTAGAGTGATGAAATACAAAGAAAGATGAGGTAATCGATAGTCGACAAACCGACTATCAAAGATAGAAAAATGATCTTATATGTAAATTAAATCTTGTATATACATCACCACTTGTCGATTTCAAACTTGTACAATCCCTTGGGTAACAATGATTCGGGATTAAGGTAGTGTTACCTCAAATTCATGTCTCGTCATACATTCTTAACTTTTGAGATAAAGACGAGTCTCCCTCTTCGATGTTTGGTGTTAAGTATACAACTAATTGCTTTTCATGTAAGTGATATCACTTTACGGAAATTAATTCATTTCCATAAACGAATCAAACTTTTACTTTTAAAACCCAATTCATGCTTGGGCTTCACATTACAAGTATTAAATTAAAAACAACTTTGTTAAAGTGTTCATTAATTTTAAAACACCATTATAAAAAAGATTTAATAACATAAAACATCATTATTAGATTGATTAATCAGCTTTAACTGTCATTAATAAGAGCGATTTATTTATCTTTAAACTTTGTTAAGTAATTGGATTAATTAACTTTAAATTCCATTAGTTAAAAAGGGTAGATTAACTTTAAAAACCATTAATTAAAAGGATTAACTAACTTTAATCCATCACTATTAAATGATTAATTGACCTTAAACATTATTAGATAAAATGATTAGTTAAGTTTAAGTATCATTAACAAAGTAATTAATTAATTCTAAACACATCATTATTAGGTTAATTAATTAACCTTAATCCTTATTAATTAAATTTAAAAATCATTATTAAAATAGTTAATTAATTTTAAATCCATCATTATTCAAAAACTTAACAAACTTTGTAAAACGAAACCCAAGCACAAGATTAAACCAAAAAGTTTCTAAGCGATGGTATTTATCAAAAGTGTCGATATAGCGAGTCGCTATATGGACACTTCTATAACTACTTTCATGTCATTTGATTTACATCCAAGCATCACGTCACATAACATAAGCATGGCATATACACAGAGTAAACAATATTCATGAACATAAAGAAGACATCACTTATACAATTTTACTGCGAACTTTACAACTAATTTTAAGTGCTTACTAACTACTAAAGGTGTCATCTTTTTAAAGCACAATCAAGTAAATAACATTACATCCAAACATTACTATCCAAAAAATACAATAGTGATAGCAATATGGAGAAAATAAAGTTCAAAACTTTAGTTTAAAAAGGCGAGCTTTACTAACTGAAATGAGCACAAATTTGAACCGAACTTGTAATCTCACACGGATGGAGTCTCTTTTTGTAAAAGTGGAGTTTGGGCCTTAAGTGGCCCTAGTTGGTTTGGCCATGGCATGAAAAGGGCTCGGCGATGGTTAAAAGTGGTGTGTGTACTAGTTTAGGCAAGGAGTGGTTGTAGAAGTGGATGGAAGGCTTTCAAACAAGGCTTAAGAATTTTAAAAGTGAATGAAGCTAAGGTTTTTAAGTTTTAGAAATTCATGGAAGCCATGAAAGTTTTTCTCAAGAGCTTGGAGAATGATTTTAGAAAGTGAAAATGAATGGAAAATGAGAAAAGAAATCAGGAATTTGGTTATATACAAAGGGATTTACTAAATTACCAAATTACCCCTAGTACCATACCCTCCACACAAAGTTTGCCACATCATCATCTTGTCTCCCCTCCTTATTGCTCACGTGTACATGTCCCCCTTCATTTATTGAGCCAACATGCACTTATGGCTTATGTACTTAGTTTTTTTGATGAAGTGATGTGTTATGACAACTTTTCCATTTATATTTTAAATTCTTTTAAACTATTTCTTAAAGTCATATTGTAATTTTATTAAGCCTAAGTATATATTTATATTTCTAAAATGTGCTGACTTATTTATAAATGAATGTGAAAATTTATACCAAAGAGTTCAATGTTTCCGACAACTTTTAGACAATGAAAAGTCGAAAATTCGGAAAGCGATTTCCGGTCACATTTTCGAATTTTCTTCAGACTAGATATTTTTTAAACAAAATTTAAAAACTATTTCACCATCACTAGTTATTATTTAAAAGAGTTTTATTTTAGTTATAAAATCCATTTATTAATTATTTAAAAATATACAAAATATCCATATTTTGATGTGAATAAATTACGGGTCGTTACACTCTCCTCCTTAAAAGTATTTTGTCCCTTGAAATTAATAGTTAAGGAGATAACTCAAAAAGGGCATATATCACATCAGAAAACCCATACAGCAACTACACACTAAGCAACTATATCACAATAGTGAATACGCAATACATACAAACAAAAAACTATCCTAACATCAACTCAAACAAACAACTATCCTCACATCAACTCAGGATAAGCTTCCTTCATACTATCGACAATCTCCTAACTACAATCTCTAGGATCTTCACTCCACTGTACTTTGACCAAGTTCACAACCTTAGTCCTTAACCATTTCTTATCCCAATCGATAATTCGAATAAGCTGTCTTACAATTGTAATAACCCAAATTCTAGTGGTCCGGATTTTTCACAAAAATGGTAAAAACCAAAGCCACTGAAGCCTGAGTTGGGTATCTGGTATCCTGCAAATAGGCAAAGACAAATATATCAGAGCTCAATAATTTATCTCACAGCGGTATTGACTAAAATATAATAGTAAGTAAATACTCACCCAAATGATAACACTTTCTAAGCAAGTGTCATAAAGCTGAGAAGTCTCTGCCATCTACCTAACCTTCAGGATGTTATGAGGAGGGGGTCAGAACAAAAGTTCCGATGAATGAATAAATTATATACTTCTAGGCTTAATTCTATATATATCGTTTTATTTCCATTTACTCTTATATTAGGTTGATTAGGTTACAATACTCTCGTCTCTGTTCGTGAACCGTGCACATCTACTCCATAGTAGATTAAAACCTAATAACTAATATATACGTATATGTAGCTATATGCCCAATGACCATATTGGTCCTAGGTACCACCCATGGTACCTTCTGTATCCTTCTCGAAAAGGGCTCAATCGTCTTTCTTCGAGAGCGTTCCATAACTACATCTGTAAAGGACTGCTTCGTCAGGCCTACAATACATATGCTCTATCGTCTTGCTACATAGTTATATCTCTAAAGGACTGCTTCGTAAGGCCTACAATTCAGATACTCCATCGTCTTGCTTCACGACCATTCCGTAGCTACATCTGTAAAGGACTACTTCGTAAGGCCTACAATACAGATGCTCCACTACTTACAATGAAAACGTAAATCGCGTCCGCAGTAGTCTATGCCAATGCTCGGACATCCACAATGTACCACCCAGTGCATACATCGAGGACTACGTAATCATTCTGTCTACTATCTGAATCTCACCAACAAGGTCTACAATGTATGGAATTCAGTCGGGGATTTTCTATATCTGTAAAGGACTGCTTCGTTAGGCCTACAATACAGATATTCTAGTTGGTCTGTCTTTTTTCATCGTGGCTATGGCTCCACGCAGCCACCCCTCAACTAACCGAAGGACTTCTAAAGAGTTAAGTGGCTGTTCCCTACTGCAAACAATCTAACATCCAAATGGCGGTGCCCCTCGTCCAATGTCTCGATAGTGAAAGAATCATTGGCCTGTTGGTTTAACTCTAGTCTTTCCCGAAATCGCTCTTGGTCTTGATGCTGGCTGATATCCGCATGCGACTATCCTTAAACTTACTTGCTAGTATTGGACATACGAATAACCTACTCCAAACACCAAGCCCTTCTGACTGCTTACAACGGTTTGCTTTGTTAGGTCTGCAATGCAAATGCAGTCAATGCATACTCTCTTGATGGAACTCCTACAGACCTGCCTTTGGGAGTGCAGCTTCGTTAGGCCTCCCAGAGGGCCATCCTAGAGTATTCTCAAGTCCCGTTGAAGTCTCGTACTCCCTTGAAGATCAAAAATACTAAGTTGGACGTGCTTCTCCATTTCTGAAATCCGTGATGAACTGCTTCGTTAGACGCTTCATTCTTTGGGCTGCTCCAAACGCATCTCAATTCTTTTATTAGACCCTAAGTCAAATCTTTTAATTTGCGTTTAGTTTACTTTCTTATTCTGTTGGCTACTTATTTACCCTAATTAGCATATTATTGCTCTCATCTCACCTCTATCTATTGTGAGATTTCCATTTATTTAATAGGGAATGTTGTTGGTATGAGCCACATTCATTATCTTGCTTATTTAACTTAATATAAATCTTAAGTTCATTAAAATAAGCCTCTTTTATCATTCCTGCTTTATTTGCTTATTGACTTAATATAAATTATTTAAATAAGCTTCTACCATTATTATTGCTCATTAATTTATTCAAAGTCTCAAAATAAGCTTTTTCGTTCTTATTACTTAATTATAACCTATGTTATAATTCTACCTATAATTGTCATTTTCTCTTCTTTTATAGTCCGTACATATTTCCAGCATTTCTGTTCTAATTTGCCTTCTTTTATTATGATATAGAATATTCTTTTATTCTCTTATATTATATAATTCACTTATCATAATAACTATCTTCTTAAATAGTCTGAGCAGTGAATGCAGACCTAGGTTCATTATCGTTTACAGCTTCAAGTTCTTATCTAATAACGTACTTGATTCATGTCATACTTTGCTATATTATCTTCTATTTTGGGAAATAATTCTATTTTATTTGGTTGGTTATGAAAAATATATTTAAAAAACCATTTCTATATTTTAATATTAAATAATACTATAAACAATAATCTGTAACTGCTAGATATTTCTTTTACTATTTTGGAATAGTGTAAAATACAGTGTTTTCACTATTTTACTCGAATTCTCTTTTTCTTTCTTTTATTCTAGCAATTACGTCCATTGTTGTCTTTTAAATATTAAATTATAGAAATGTATCCTATTTTCTAAACCAACCAATTAACCTTTTAGTTACTCTCAAATCCAGTTATTAGATTAATCAACTTTTTCCATTTTAACGTAATTTATTACAGTAATTCCATTCCTCAAACTTTTATTACTTTACATCTTATTTCCTTCATTTCAGTATTCTTAATTATTTATTCACGTTTAATCTATTCTAATTCATACGCGAAGAAAGAGGAGAAAATATAAGAAGAATGATACTTGCATAGAAATCAAAAATGTAGAAACATATGTAAATAATGTTAATACTATAAATTTCTTATAGTTTAGCATAAATTAATTAATAGGATTAATTATTGAATAAAATTATCTAAACGGGAATTTAACGATAATATATCTAAAACTTAAAAGATATATAAATAAATCCACTCACATTGCTAGCTTTCCAAATCTCCCCGTTTTATTTCAGATCTGTCCCCAACATCTATATTCACCTCCCTTGTAATCCCTATTTGGAATTACAAACGATATATTTGCAGATCTATAATATTTGAAAGAGAAAAGGAAGATATTTGGATTAGAAATAGCAAATAAAATTCAGATCCAGGGTTTTACCTTTGACACAGTCTTCTGATTTGAACCAATTCCTAATTCCCTAATTAATTCTATTCTCTTTCTATTTAGATCTAAATTCGTGTGAATTAGATCTAAAATTTTGTTATTAGGAAAGTGTAGAAGATATAGAAAAATGGCAGAGCTTCTGTAGGCAAGAGAAAAACAATGAGAATAAAAACGAGGCTCTGCACCTACATTTATAGTGGTTCAAACCAGTGCTAACCATTAGATATAAAACCCTAAAATCTAAAGCGTACACTCAATCTATGGACATTAAATTAATATGTTTTCTTCTGCATTTGTTTTTATTTCAAATTGATTCTCCAACAATCTTTTCATTAATCACTTTCCTCTTCTCTCTCGCAATCTTTGGAAACATATATTTTAAATGTTACGTTTCTTTTAAATAAGATTCCCCTATTAATTGCCCAATTAATAGATTTCATATACACCTAGAATTAATTTACTATCCAATTAATCCCGCAAGCACTGTGATTTCTTACCAAATTAATATGCCAATCAACACCATATTAATTCGTCACATATATGCATATTAATTTATTTTATTCCCATAATTATTGCATGCGTATATTCTACAATTGAATTTTGAATCACAATCTTAATTATATATTTTACCATAAGTCTCAATGTTTATTAATTGACAATTGATTACTTACACAAATTACTCTTCCTCCATTTTATTCTCTTGTATTAACATATATGTTTCTAATCATATCAATTAGTTGCCACAATATATGTTCCCTTTCTTGTCAGTTCCTATCAATTAATCACCTCTACTAATTAATTGAATATTAATTTCCCTTTTAAACAAACACCATCAATTAATCTTCCCTATTAATTAATTTTATATAATTTCTCTCTCTAATTTATTTGTTACACAAATATATATGTATTCCAAATAATATTAATTAGTTGCCCCATTTACAAACATTTCTTTATTTTAAAATTTCAAATGTATATAACTTAATTAAATTATTTGCTATATAATTGTAATTTAACGCAGGGTGTTACATTCTCCCCCCTAGGAAATTTCATCCTCGAAATTTAATAAGGGTTCAATTATGCAATTTTTCATATTAATCACATCCATTTTGTATACATCCAAATTTGCAACAATCCGTGCATAGTGCAAAGTGCAATACATCATAAAATATATGCATGTACAAGAATTTCTATGTGGTACCTCCTATATGACTGCCTTTTCTTTTAGAAATTCCTTTTAAAACATGATGCACACATCCTAAATATACTTGCAATTTCTATATGAATGCAATCTTTTGAAAACTCAAAACATTTTTCATTCAATTTTTCCCACATTCCTACTGAATAGGAGCATAGTTTAACAAATTTTTACGTCAAACCTACCACACAACTTTTAATTTTCGAATTTTAGAAAATTCTAATTTTCCAAATTCGATTTCTTATGTTATAAAGAAGGTGAAAAACGAAAAAACTTCATATTTCTCCGATTTTCTTTTGCGCACATCTTCCTCCATACTTGGGATTTAGGCTACTATTCTAAAAAAAATTATTTACTTCCCCAAGCACAGTTTACATAGGAAAATATCTCTTTTTAAATTTTTCTGTTGACGTTTCTGTTGCTTTCTTTAATTTTGTTATTTTCCTTTTAGTTATCTTATTCTACTTTTACTCTTTTTTTTATATAGCAACTAAATACAGCTATCATCTAGGGCAAGGAGGTCTAGGACCATGTCCACTTTGACATAGAAAGGTCCTACTCTAGGAATCCAAGTAACTCATATGCTCCTCCCACCGTCTATTACTTGTTACCAACTTACGCTGTATTACTCATGACGAATAAGATCTATTCATCTCTTCTATTTCATGCTTAAAAAGGAATAACCAAGTCTCATTTACTGCAATGGATAAGGGTTTCAATCAATGCAGTCTCTATCTAAAAAGACAACTAAGCTTGGGGAAATTTTCTCTTTACCTTTCATTTTTCCCCAACTAAGGTCTACCTATCCCAACCATGTGTGTCTTATCATCTTACTAATATCATTTCACTATTCTTCTATTGTTTGCACACATGAAGCAACATTTCTAGGCTTTCACTAGTGTCCTATACACCTTACAGGAACTTTTATTATTATTAAGAGTAATTACTGCTATAATATTATGCTTTTTCCGTTACACCTAGGAAATGATTCATATCTACTCCATATTTAAAAGTCTGATTTGGTTTGGTATTTATCAATTTTTTTTCAAAAATTAAAACTTCTAAATTTTATCTTTTCAAAAACTTATTTACTTTTCCACCAAACCATCTTTTTTTTAAACAAGTCTTGCTTGTTCTTAAAACATTTTCCTTTTTTATTGACTTTAAAAAAATGTCCTCACATGTTTTCAAAATATCCTTCTTCTTTTTTTATAGATTTTCCAATTTACTAAAACTGGGGTAAATAAGAATAATTATTTTATCAAAAATCTCTTAACTTTCGTACTCTTCCAATTACTTAACCTTGAAGGAGTTACTAACTTACTACACTTAATGGTTTTATACCTTAATGTATTGGAATTACTTTCTCTTATGAGAAACCATTAAAGCTAAAACCTTCTATGAATCTTTAAAGGAGGATTTCATGTTTATGTGAAATTATAAGGATTTTATTTTATATTTTATCGAAATAGGCTATACAAAATATGGTGCTTTCCATACCTTGTACATCTCTTTCACGTATTCCTTATAGCTTGCACAAAACATCTTTATTTGTGATTCATAGAAAATTATATCATTATTCATTTCATTCCAATAGATTAAGGTATGTTTACTCTATATTTACTTACATAAGATATTTCCTACTAAATTCATTAATTTATCGTACATTATTTTTCAAAAGAACTCATCTTTAAAACTTCTTTATAACTAGAAAATATTTTCATGTGCTTTTTTAAATAATAAGTGTACATACAAACCACTTTAGAAATTATCTCCAAAACTCAATTGGGTCAAAACAGATGTTGTGTAAAACACCGTTACTACAACTCAAAAATACTAATATATGGATTCAATTAAAATAAATATTAATAAATCTCGTATGATATGTAAAAACATTTACTTTGGGAGTCACCTACTATAACAATAGTGTCATAGTTTATGCTTCCTTTATTTAAAATCATTGTTTACCTACAAAGAAACTAGTGAACTATACATGCTCTATAATTCTTCAAAAAGAATTTCACTTTTAACAAAATTTACATCATATAAAAACCAATTTAAATTTCATACCACTTATTTTTTCAAAAACCCAATATTTACTTCCTCAAATATATTAACAATTATATTTTTCAACTTTTTTAATTCAAAAGTTTCATTTTTATTGGGTTAGACATAAAGTGGATTTTTTTTCTACTAAAACCTCTTATTCTTCCCAAAATAAAAACACTCTACCTACTATCCTTAAGGAACTTCCCTACTTCCTAAAATGTATGGATACAAATTTTCTCTCAAAACATGGCTTATTTGTTATAAATCAGTAATAACATAGATCTATACATACTTGGGTCATCCCAAACCCAACTAGCAAACTATGCACAAATATACTTCTAAAAACTTTCCATATGTTAAAATCTATGGTTGGGGACTATTTGGATTTTAGTACATAATATATTTATATTTATTCAAAAATACAAATACGTTCACTCACTATCTACCTAGGAATCCTAAACCTAGGCTCTGATACCAAATGTAACAACCCGAATTCTACTGGTTCGAATTTTTCGCAAAAATGCTAAAAAACCAAGCCCACCAAAGCCCGAGTTGGGTATCTGGTGTCCTGCAAATAGGCAAAGGCAAATATATCAGAGCTCAATAATTTATCTCATAGCGGGATTGACTAAAATATAATAGTAAGTAAATACTCACCCAAATGATAACACTTTCTAAGCAAGTGTCATAAAGCTGAGAAGTCTCTGCCATCTACCTAACCTGCAGGATGTTATGAGGAGGGGGTCAAAAAAAAAGTTCTGGTGAATGAATAAATCATATACTTCTAGGCTTAATTCTACATATATCGTTTATTTCCATTTACCCTTATATTAGGTTCATTAGGTTACAAATACTCTTGCTTCTGTTCGTGAACCATGCCCATCTACTCCATAGTAGATTGAAACCTAATAACTAATATATATACGTATATGTATCTATATGCCCAATGACCATATTGGTCCTAGGTACCACCCATGGTACCTTCCGTATCCTCCTCGAAAAGGGCTCCATCGTCTTGCTTCAAGAGCGTTCCATAACTACATATGTAAAGGACTGCTTCGTAAGGCCTACAATACAGATGCTCCATCGTCTAGCTCCGTAGCTATATCTGTAATGGGCTGCTTCAGAAGGTCTACAATACAGATACTCCATCGTCTTGCTCTGCGAGCGTTCTGTAGCTACATCTGTAAAGGACTGTTTTGTAAGGCCTACAATACAGATGCTCCACTACTTACTATGAAAACGTAAATTGCGTCCGCACTAGTCTATGCCGGTGCTCGGACATCCACAATGTACCACCCAGTGTGTACATTGAGGACTACGTAATCGTTCTGTCTACTATCTGAATCCTGCCAACAAGGTCTACCTTGTACGGAATTCAATCAGGGATTTTCTATATATGTAAAGGACTGCTTCATTAGGCCTACAATACAGATATTCTTGTTGGTCTGTCTCTTTTTCATCGTGGCTATGGCCCCACGCAGCCACCCCTCAACCAACTAAAACACCTTTAAAGAGTTAAGTGGCCATGCCCTACTGCAAACAATCTAACATCCAAATGACGGTGCCCCACATCCAATGTCTCGATAGTGAAAGAATCATTGGCCTGTTGGTTTAACTCTTGTCTTTCCCGAAATCGCTCTTGGTCTTGATGCTGGCCGATATCCACATGCGACTATCCTTAAACTTACTTGCAAGTACCGGACATACGAATACCCTACTTCGAACACCAAGTCCTTCTGACTGCCTACAAAGGTCTGCTTCGTTAGGCCTACAATGCAAATGTGGTCAAGGCATATTCTCTTGATGGAACACCTATAGTGTAACAACCCACATTTTTGGATGGTTTAAATCGACGATAAACCACACACGTCGGACTCAAACCATTCAAAAGGGCATATTGTTATGGGGTAAATAAGAAAAAGCAGAGAAAGAAAGAAACAAACACAGAATCTCACAGTAGAATGACAAAATATAATAATCAAATAAACAGTTCATGAAGTTGTTTTACAAATAACATTTGATTACAGTTTTACAATACAGAATCAGAGTTACATACAATAGAAATAAATAACAATGCAGCGGAATAATATGATGCAGTGACATGAATATAATAAATAGTAATAGTATTAAATCTTCATCTTCGTCCTCCAGAAAAGCAGTCTTCGATACATTGAAAAGCTCAGACTGACCCGAGCGAATTGAAAAGGCAAGACACTCAAGTCAGAACTAAAAAATCTTATGTAAGTTAAATCAACAGTAAATAAATATGAGTGTAACGGCCTCTGAGATGTTTACGGGTTTTGACATCTCCTATCCAGTGTCTAACGTGAGTGCAATAACTTGAGAGATGTTCGGGATTTCCATCTCATAAGGCTCTGTTAAACTATCTACATACATAGTACAATACGGTATTATAATAATGTCTACATTAAAGTATTAAAATAGCGTTAAGGCATTACACATATCCCCCTTAACACATTTCA
The DNA here is from genome assembly GCA_030737815.1 of Allium fistulosum. Lineage (NCBI taxonomy): Eukaryota > Viridiplantae > Streptophyta > Magnoliopsida > Asparagales > Amaryllidaceae > Allium > Allium fistulosum. The sequence goes on from CM060903.1 coordinate 911,130,446, forward strand.
TATATTCCCATAGTCTATACAGCACCGTAAGATCCACCGTGAGGTTTACTCAGAGGGCACTCCATAGGTATGGTACAAACCAAACTCGTAGATGGTGCGATAAGGCATGTGAGCACGACACTCGAGGCAATGCTAGGGTAGGACTCTACAGTTTTGTAGAACCGGGCTGGTGGTAACGCATAGCAGCTATTACCGCCCACCTCGGAACACACTCCCATAATCAAAATCGAGGGTGGCCACCAAATCAATCACAAAGTCATAATATGGTATCGAAGAAGCATGTACGATCAGAGGAATGACCTCACTTGGCCTCGGTATAGCTCCTGTTTTAGTCACATCTAAGCTAACTCACGGGAGTCAGGGCTACGTAAATATCTCATACAGGATCGTTCGCCAAACCATCCTACTTCATTCTGGAATCTCCATCACGTACACAATTGTTAAAGTGGTTTTCAGTATTGGCAGAGAGTATGAAAATATCCGATTTTGGTCTATTTAACAACCAAATGCTTATTTCACACCGGATGGTTCTTTTACATTTTAAAAAATCAATTCATAATTGATATCAAAGTATCATATTCTCAAAACCAATCGCTTTCGAAATCATATTCACTTTCGAAATCATATCACTTTTGAAATCATATTACTTTCGAAACCATTTTCACAAAATAGGTTAACTCTCATTTCAAAATCATAATATTTACTCAAATATGTCATTTCACTAACAAATATTATTTCAAATCCCAACTTAAGTTATAACATCATTTAACCATATTCACTTTAAGATCAAGGATTTAAATATAAACACTTACACTTTACACAATCTGAAATTTTGAAAATAGTTTAGATAGTTATAAATAGTATAAAAGGTTTAATAGTTTAAAATAGTTAAAATAGTTAAAATACTTTAAAATAGTTTAAAAATAGCTTAACGTAGTTTAGGTGGATTTAAGATAGTTTAAATTTAATTTAAAATAGATTAAATAGATTTAAAATAGGTTAAATAGCTTTAAAATAGATTAAATAGATTAAATAGATTAAATAGATTAAATAAATTTTAAAATGGATTAAATAGATTTCAAAGTTATATTCGAACATTCTCAATAACTCAATTCCGATAAAATTCATTTATATTAAACAAATCAACTTTGAAATTCCAATTTAAATCCTTTAGCAATTCATTAAATCAATTCCAATTTCAACATTAACTCTTGGATTTTAGAAAATAATTCAGTTTATATAAATCAATTTCTATTTCAAAATATCATTTAACTGAATTCAAAATTTAAAGATTTAAAATCAATTAATTTAACCAATCTGGTGTCTGTATATAATTTTCTACCCTATGGTAAAGTGATACGGATATTTATCATTTCAATCCACAATTATTTTTAAATTTAAGGGTATATATCATTTCAACTTGCAATCCCAAATTAACTTCAGATGCATGATATCGCTTGAGTCTATCATTTCAACTCATAATGATTTTCCTTAATCTATCAGATCGTTCGGGTATGTATCATTTCAACCCATAGGGAACGTGCAGTGTTATAACAATATAAAATATAACATTCAGTCATCCAACATCGACAATCAAACAACCATCACAACCATCATCCAAATCAACCAATAAACATCAATAGACAACTGATTATCATTAACAGGTATTAAATTGACAATTAAATTCAATATTAAATTAAACGATGATTAAATGCAACAAAGCTCATATTTAACTGGAATGACAATTTGAACATACCAAACATCAACCAATCAATTTTTAATCACATCATAAATTTAATTTAACTAACATAAGATAATTTAGTAAATGAGTGAGTTAAAACACTCACCTTATGGATTTCCATTTTCTAGTCGGATTTGGATCCGCTATTACTTCCTCCTTTTCATTTGTTTCCTTGCTATCTTAATCTTCTATTTTTTTATAGAAAGTTTTGGAAGAGACAGAGAAGTTTGTATAGATATGGATTTGAAGAAAAGGATTTGGAAAAAGAAGAATATTTGGAAGAGAAGAATAAAATTTAAAAAAGATGAAGAATTGATAAAGAAAATGAAGCTTTGAAAAAGAATAAGAAGATTTGAAGAATAAGAATAAGAAAATGGAAGCTTTGAAGAAAAGAAAGAAGAAGGAGACTTGAGGAAGAAAAAAAATGAAGGAGGAGGAAAATGAAGAGAGAGAGAGAGAAATGAGATGGAAGTTTGTTTGGAGGAATGAAGCTACAGAAGATGAGATTTGAAAAATGAAATGAGGCTACAGGGAAGAAGATGGAAATAAATGAAAAGCTAATGAAGTATATGTAAACAAACTAGTAATTGAAATAAAGTAAGAATATGAACAGCCTTAAAATGGTAGTATTGAAAGAGGTAAGTAAAGGAATAAATATATGAATAAAGATAAAAATAAATCTTCCATTCTTTAATATGAAGCTTCGGAAGAAAGAGTTGCCAATGAAAGGAAACTACAAGAACTAATAATGCATGAACAAAATAAACTTCAGAAATGGAGAATAGTAAATGCTAATTAGATGGCATGAAAATTAATTTGTATGTTCACATTAAAAATGGAAAAAAAAGGAAAAAAACTTCAGGTAAAGAACTTGAAAGGAGCAAACGAACAAATGAGAAACAAATGAAAAGAATGAGGCAATTATTAATTAATAAGAAACGAATGAGTAGTCTAATAATTTAATGGATGCTCAAATGAAACCTACACGGAGAACTTGAAAATGAAAAGAAAGAGAACGTGGATGTGATAATAAATGCAAAGTAAATGAAGGGACCACTTATATACTATAAACAAACCTTTGGGATCTAAATTCCAAAACTTACTCCTATTAATTCACTTCAACAAACCCAAATATACACATATTTATCATTTAATTCTTTATTAAAACATCAGTTTTACGTTAATATATGTGCACACTCCATTAGCGCAATCAATCAATTAACAATCAATCAATCGATTAATCAACCAATCAATCTATTCATTTATTTATGTTACTCAAACCAATTTTACTAATTAATGAATATATATCTATCTATGCATTATAAAATGATTTACTTTATTTTTTTAATTACTGTAACAGTCACATTAATACAACAAATTTACAAGTTTTAACCATATATAAAATGGAAAAATAAATATACGTGAACATGTGTAATTAATGTACGATTGTTAATTAAAGGTAATTCTAATTGATTCCACAACATTTACACAACCATGAACTCTCTGATATATTTAAAATTTTGGATATTAATGTGTGTGTGTGTATAATATCCTAAAATTCAATTTTTTTCCAAAATCATACTTTTTCAAAATGAAAGTTTTATTTTTATACATCTCAAAACATCAATTATCTTAATTAAAATGTTCATTCCATACTAACACAAAATGCAAGTTTCTATATTAACTCATTCATTACAATTTCATTTATGTTTTCTTTTAATTGAAAATTTTCAATTAATCTAATTCCAATTCATTTCATTACTAATTTCAACAAATTCTAATTATAAACACTGTTTTCTTTTCATTTATACCAATTCAAACATGTTTTATAAAATTTCATATACAACAAAATTTATACACTATTTACAAAGTAAATGTTTTTATCTTATTGAAAATCAATTTCTCCACGATGCATTTCAAATAACAAATTATGTTATTCTTTCATTAAAACATTCACTCCATCCTTTATTCAAATTGAACATTTGTTATTTCGGTTAGAAGCGAACATACAATTTATTCTTTCCAAGTAAAAGCTTAAATTTCATTAAAATCTTTATCTTAGTTTAATTTAAAATGTAAGTTCTTATGCTGAACTTATTAATTACAATGCACTTGTCTTTTCTTTTCAATTAAAGGATTCCAAAAACTATTATTGTAGTTTATATTCAATATTAGATTTCAAACGAATTATCATTATACCACAACTATTTACTGTTCATTTCATATTCCAATATTTATTTCTTAAATTATTCCATTCTTATATTAACATCTATTATTATAATCAATCATTACCCTATAGGCATAGTTAGCATTGGTTTATATCTTATTACATTAATATTCTCCAATTTTCATCTTAATTTACATTAACGTAATATTTAATTACATTTAGTCGCAATTTATTCCAAATTAAATCAACAGATTGATTAAATATGTAACATATAACAATCGTCACCTTTTCTTACTTTAATCACACTTATAAGTTTATTATTTTCAAATAAATGTTATAACTACTTACACCACCTTGATTTTTCCCAATTACAATGAATTGCATATTATTCCACCAATTAATTATAACATTTTATTTATTCCCTTATTTACCATTTATAACTAATTAGATTTCAATGGATTAATTAACCATTGTTACAATTTTCCAATTCAAACACATTTCCAAGTTTATTGTTAACTAACAAAACAAATAACTTCATATTAATTTTATCTCCTTATTTACAATTTCTAACCAATGTAACTTTACAATTTATTACAATTATTTGAGATTTCATTCAATTAGTCATTTATTATATTAAATTTACATTATTTAACCTTATTTCTTTATTTACAACCTATAACCAATTTTAACTTAACAATCATTTCAATTAATTGGACATACATTAAAGTAGTTATCAATTGTCTTGAATTAACATTTTTAACATTACATTTTAGTTATTTCTTATTAATAGACCACAAATTTTAATTTCTTCCAATATTAAATTACAAAATCTTATTGAATTCAATATTTTAATTATCGAAAATTACGGGTCGTTGCATACAGACCTGCCTCCGACAGTGCAACTTCGTTAGGCCTACCCAGAGGGTCATCCTAGAGTATCCTCATGTTCCGGTGAAGTCTCGTACTTCCTTGAAGCCCAAAAATACTAAGTTGGACATGCTTCTCCATTTCTGAAATCCGTGATGAACTGCTTCATTAGATGCTTCATCCTTTGGGCTGCTCCAAACGCATCTCAATTCTTTTATTAGACCCTAAGTCTAATCTTTTAATTTGCGTTTAGTTTACTTTCTTATTCTATTGGATACTTATTTACCCTAATTAGCATATTCTTGCCCTCGTCTCACCTCTATCTATTATAAGATTTCCATTTATTTAATAGGGAATGCTGTTGGTATGAGCCACATTCATTATCTTGCTTATTTAACTTAATATAAATCTTAAGTTCATTAAAATAAGCCTCTTTTATCATTTCTGTTTTATTTGCTTATTGACTTAATATAAATTATTTAAATAAGCTTCTACCATTATTATTGCTTATTAATTTATTCAAAGTCTCAAAATAAGCTTTTCCGTTCTTATTACTTAATTATAACCTATGTTATAATTCTACCTGTAATTGTCATTTTCTCTTCTTTTATAGTCCTTACATAATTCCAGCATTTATTTTCTGTTCTAGTCTGCCTTCTTTTATTATGATATGGAATATTCTTTTATTCACTTATATTACATAATTCACTTATTGTAATAACTATCTTCTTAAATAGTCTGCACAGTGAATGCAGACCTAGGTTCATTATCGTTTACAGCTTCAAATTCTTATATAATAATTTATTTGATTCATGTCATACTTTGCTTTATTATCTTCTATTCTGGGAAGTAATTCTTTTTTATTTGGTTGGTTATGAAAACTATATTTAAAAATCCATTTCCATATTTTAATATCAAATAATACTATAAACAATAATCCGTAACTGCTAGATATTTCTTTTACTATTTTGGAATAGTGTAAAATACAGTGGTTTCTCTATTTTACACTAATTCTCTTTTTCTTTCTTTAATTCTAGCAATTACGTTCATTGTTGTATTTTAAATATTAAATTATAGAAATATATCCTATTTTCTAAACCCAACCAATTAACCTTTTACTTGCTCCCAAATCCAGTTATTAGATTAATTAACTTTTCTTGTTTTAACGTAATTTATTACAGTAATTCCATTCCTCAAACTTATATTACTTTACATCTTATTTCCTTCATTTTAGTATTCTTAATTATTTAATCCATATTCATGTTTAATCTATTCTAATCCATACACAAAGAAAGAGGAGAAAATAGAAGAAGAGTGACGCTTGTATAGAAATCCAAAACATAGAAACAGATGTAAATAAGTACTAATACTGTAAATAAACTGTAAATTCCTTGCAGTTTAGCATAACTTAATTAATAGGATTAATTATTGAATAAAATTATCTAAATGAGAATTCAACAATAATATATCTTAAACTTAAAAGATATATAAATAAATCCACTCACACTGCTAGATTTCCAAATCTCCCTGTTTTTATTTCAGATCTGTCCCTAACATCTATATTCACCACCCTTGTAATCCTTATTTGGAATTACAAACGATATATTTATAGATCTATAATATTTGAAAGAGAAAAGGAAGAGATTTGGGATTATAAATAGCAAATAAAACTCAGATCTAGGGTTTTACCTTTGACACAGCCTTCTGATTTGAACCAATTCCTAATTCCCTAATTAATTCTATTCTCTTTCTATTTAGATCTAAATTCGTATGAATTAGATCTAAAATTTTGTCCTTAAGAAAGTGTAGAAGAGATAGAAAAATGGCAGAGCTTCTGTAGGCAATAGAAAAATAATGAGAATAAAAATGAGGCTCTGTACCTATATTTATAGTGTTTCATATCAGTGCTAAGCATTAGATATAAAACCCTAAAATCTAAAGTGTACACTCAGTCTATGGACATTAAATTAATATGTTTTCTTCTGCGTTTGTTTTTATTTCAAATTGATTCTCTAATAATCTTTTCATTAATCACTTTCCCCTTCTCTCTCACAATCTATGGAAACATATATTTTTAAATGTGACGTTTCTTCTAAATAAGATTCCCCTATTAATCACCCAATTAATAGATTTCATATATACCTAGAATTAATTTATTATCCAATTAATCCCTGTCCGCACCGTGATTTCTTACCAAATTAATAAGCCAATCAACACCATATTAATTCGGGGTTTTGAACCAAAGGTCCCTATTTTCAAAGCTCATGCAAAAAAAGTCTCTGCTCATAAACACATGTAAATTAGGTCCCTATTTTGTTATTTTTTACCAAACTGTCCTCTTTTAGAAAATCGACTTAGCATTCTTTTCAGGGGCAAAAGCGGTATAAATTAGCCAAAATCTAAAAACAGGGACCTAATTTTCATAACTTATTCGGAAGGGACTTTTCTTACATCAACTTTCAATTTTAGGGACTTGACAGCGATTCCTTGTATTAATTCGTCACATATATGCATATTAATTTATTTTATTCCCATAATTATTGCATACATATATTCTACAATTGAATTTTGAATCACAATCTTAATTATATATGTTACCATAAGTCTCCATGTTTATTAATTGACAATTGATTACTTGCATAAATTACTCTTACTCCATTTTATTCTCTTGCACTAAGATATATGTTTCTAATCATATCAATTGGTTGCTACAATATATGTTCCATTTCTTGTCAGTTCCTGTCAATTAATCACCTTTACTAATTAATTGAATATTAATTTCCCTTTTAAACAAACACCATCAATTAATCTTCCCTATTAATTGATTTTATATAATTTCTCTCTCTAATTTATTTTTTACACAAATATATATATGTATTCCAAATAATATTAATTAGTTGCCCCATTTACAAACATTTCTTTGCTTTAAAATTTCAAACGTATATAACTTAATTAAATTATTTGCATATATAATTGTAATTTAACGCGTGGTGTTACAACAATGGTCAAGTTCGGCTCAACTTCCACATCCTTCTGCTGAGATGAAAGAATAATCGAAGTAGGATCATGTACATACTTACGTAGATAGGATATGTAAACGACATCATGTATGCCTAACCATCTAGTCGGCAATTCCCTTTCCTCTTGAGTATTTTAAAAGGTCCAATAAAAAAGGATCTAGATTTCCTCTTTTCTCAAACCGAATCACACCTCTTATCGAAGAAACTTCAATGAATACATAATCCCCAACTGCAAACTCCAAATCTCAACGCCTTACATCTGCATAATTCTTTTACCGACTCTGAGTTACCTTTAAGTGCTTCCTAATCCAATCTACCTTATTCGTGGCATCACAAATTATATATGGTCCAAGTATTAAGCGGACTCCTGGTTCCAATCAACAAGATGGAAACCTACAAGATCTTCGATACAATGCCTCAAAAGGCACCATCCCAATACTAGCTTGAAAACTGTTGTTATAAGCAAACTCAACCAACGGTAAGTGGTTCTCCCATGAACCTCCAAAGTCAAGCACAAACTCTCTCGGTCCATCCATCTGTCCGAGGGTGATAAGCTATTCTCAAACTTAGCTCCGCCCCAAGTGCATCATGTAAACCTTTCCAGAACCGACTTATGAAGATCGGATCTCGATCACTCATAATATCACATGGAATTCCATGAAGCCTAACAATATCTTTAGCATATAACTGAGCCAAACTAACAGTTGTCCATGTTGCCTTGATTGGTAAGAAGTGAGCGCTCTTGGCTAACCTATCAACGGTAACCCAAATTCCTTTATTACCTTTCTTGATCTAGGCATTCCATCGATGAAATCCATAGAAATCTGCTCACAATTCCACTCCAGAATCTCAAGCGGCTGAACAGTCCGGCTATCTTCTGGTGACTTCCCTTTACCTACTGGCAGTTAGCCCATCTATTTACAAATGTAGCAACGTCTCTTTTCATCCCTTTCCACTGAAAGTACACTTCATGTCCTGATACACCCTGGCGACCCCTGAATATATCATTTGTTTAGAAATATGAGACTCTGCCGGAACTTCATGTCTAATTCCATCCACATCTGGAACATACAACCGACCATCCATCCTTAGAACGCCACGGTCATCTACCATGAATCCTGGCCACTTCTCCAACGAAATTTTTTCACTAACAGCTCTAGCTATCTGAGAAAGATGATGGTCCCTCTGTTGATTACTCTCAATCCATGGGATAAGATTTAGATGAACTTCCATTTTAGCCAAAACCACATAATTCCTGCTTAGCGCATCAGCTACAAAATTAACTTTCCCGACGTATACAAAATCTCAATATCATAAGCCGCCAAATACTCTAGCCAACATTGTTGCCTTAAGTTCAAGCCCTTTTGAGTAAAGAGATACTTTAAAGATTTATGATCTGTATGTAACTCAAACTTTTCACCCAAAAGATAATGCCTCCACATCTTTAATGCGAAGACATCTGCCAAGAGCTCCGAATCGTGCGTAGCATAATTTTCTCACGTGGTTTTAGCTGTCGACTTGCATACGCAATAACTTTTCCATGTTGCATCAGAACCGCTCCCAATCCAGTTCTACGAGCATCCGTGTATATAGTTAACCCTTTGCTCCCATTTGGAATGGTTGAAACAAGAGCACTTGTCAGTTTCTCCTTCAATTCATTGAATGCTTGATGGCACTTAGCTGTCCATACAAACTTAGCATCTTTCTTCGTCAACTTCGTCAAATGAGAAGCATTCTTCAAGAAATCTTTGATGAACCTTCTATAAAAACCTGCCAATCCCAAGAAACTTCCAACCTCTGTCGCATTTTTGGACTTCTTCCAGTCTTGAACCACAACTACATTAGCTGAATCCGCTAATATGCCTTCTCCCGAAACTACGTGCCCAAGAAATCTAACTTTGGATTTCCATAAATGGCACTTAGAAAACTTTGCTTTCAACACATAACTTCTTAAAGTATTTAGAACGACTCAGAGATGATACTTATGCTCTTCCTTTGTCTTAGAATAAATGAGAATATCATCAATGAAGACGATGGAAAAGTAATTAAGAAAATTCTGAAAAACTCGCTCCATTAAGTCGACGAAATAAGCGGGTGCGTTATTCAGTTCGAATGGCATGACTAACCACTCGTACAAACTATCAGGGATACAAAAAGCTATTAAGGGAACACCTTCTTTGCTACTCTTAATTGGTTAAAACTAGTGGCAAGATCCAATGGAGAAAATACCCGAGCGCGGTAGAGCTGGTCAAACATATCGTTGATCCTAGGTAAATGATACTTATTATTGATAGTCCTTTTGCTTAACTCTCGGTAGCTTATGCATAACTTAAAAAACCGTCCGCCTTGGTACTACTGGTGATCCCTAACTCAATATACTACGTCGGGTTAAACTTTTCTGCAATAAGTCAATCGTTCGCTTCTCTAATCCCCTTCTCTCTTTCGGAGCCAATCTTTGGGGAGGTTGTACAACCAGTTTGGTTCCTGGAATCAAATCAATATGGAACTCCAATTCATGGTGAGAAGGTAAACCTTGTCTTCATCGAAAATATCCTTGAAACCTAGAACAATCAGTATATCTCTTATCTCCTCTTTAACCACTTCAAGCGAATAGAGGAAACTATTCATTAACTCATTTGGCCTCCTATAATTTATATCTACACCAACGTCTCCAGTATTACTAACTCTGACAATCCTTCGATCAGAATCTACGATCGCTCTAAACTTAGATAACCAATTCATTCCCAATGGCACCCCATAACCCGTGAAATGGAGAACAAACAAGTCAAAGGGAAAGAAATGGTTTCGACATGAAAAAGGCACACTTAGACACATAGTGTCAAGATTTGTCGGACCCTTAATTTGGTTCGACAAACAAAGAGGGTTATTTAGAATAACATACTTACAGTTTAATTGGTTCATTAGATTATACAAAATAAAACCATGGGAAGCACCCGTGTCGAATAATACTCTAATAGAAATATCAAAAATGGATAATGTACTTTACAATGCCTGCTTTCCTTTTTGATCCGTAGAAGCATATGGTATTCCCTTAATAGTAAAAGCTTGTCCTTGCAACCCCTTCTTTAAGAAACGACACTCATTCTTCATGTGTCCGTCCTGGCTGTAATTGAAATAAGAGACGTTTGGACACTGATTTGCAAAGTGGCCCATCTTGTTGCATTTGAAACAAAGAACATTCGCCAAGTTGGGCTGCTTCTTTTGAGTCGGAGCCCCATCCCTGGGTTTCTTTCCCGCCCACCGCTTCTTCCCTTTAAACCTGCTCTTAAAATTCAACTTATTTGCAACTGGGATAACTGATAAAGCTTGGGCACTAACTGCTAGCACTACGCCTTTCTGAATACCTTACTTGATTATCCATAGCTTCGAACCTCAAATCCATACTGATAATATTGGTCAAGGTAACATTAACATGATTAGTCATCTCACGATTCTGACCACAGTCCTTCCACAAACATCTCGTTCTTTTTGAGTGGTGTGTCTATCAATTCTGGACCAAAGCGAGATAATGCATTGAATCTATGCTCATACCGCGTCACTGTTATATCACCTTGCTTCAAATCCATGAAACTCCTAAACAACCAAATCCTCCCTGCTTTCGGAATAAACCGAGGTTCAAAAACTTCCTTAGAATGAGCCCAAGAAAAATCATCCTTTGGGGTATTAACTGTCACCGAGTCCCACCAACCCATTGCTAACTTTTGGAGCGGTCGCGATGCCAACAATTACTTCCTTGCATCCTCCAATTGAAGATCCTAAGATATCCTATCACAATATTGGAGCCATGTCTGAACTTCCAAAATATCTTCAGTTCTAAAGAATGGTTTACCATCTAAAACAGTATAATTTTTGCAAAGAGCAGCAAAGTTCTGAGACGGTTGAACTTGTACTATTGTTTCTTCTACCGGCTCTACAACTGGCCCATTTCTAGTAGCTTTACCATTTATAGCCGTACTTGTTCCAGATCCTCCCCCTATTCTTCTTGTACTCATTTTCAAATACCTGAACAATGACAAGTATTATTAGAATACAAAGACATGACCAAAATGATTTAAGGGAAACAACACCAGAGAATCTAAAACGAGATTTTAGGATGGGTGATACAAACACACTCTCAAGATTAACTCACTCTAGGGCTCTTCTCACCCAATCTTTAATGAGTTATACCCCATTCAGGCTAAGGTGTTTGCTCAAACAAATCTCTGGTACCAACTGTGATGACCTACATTTTAGATCTCTGAGAACAACACTTAATACATTCACGGTATTCGTGTGTCGTTACCCAAGCATCTGAAAGATGAATTGTCATGGGGTAAAAGTAAAAGACAAAACAAAAAGTCTCACAATGTTAAATAGAACATAATAGTAAAATAATATATAAGATTACTCCCAAACATGGAGTTATCAGAGTTACATAAAAGTTTTACCATCATCTTAGGCAGTTATAACTACCTACCTTTACATACGTTGAAACTAAATACACTTACATGATTTAAATAAACAACAGAAATAGACATATAAATAGATATAGGCCTCCTGCTCGAACGTCGTCTTCAAAAGAGCCTATAAAAGACCTACTCTTGGACTGCTTAAATAAAAATGAGTACCTTAGAGTTTAGGGGAAACAAAAAATTCGGGTCAGACAATATATCTGGTATGAATAAAAACTCTAGACAATAGGTGTGATTAAACAATAACATGTGAGACCAAGCCGCCAAACACGGAACGGGTTTCCTCTCACAAGAACAACATCCAAACGTAAAGAATGGATACAAATAATTAAACATCGCGAAGAGTGCTACACTCTTCCCAATGCAATTAAAAAAACAAATTCGAAGGTTCGAATCAACAAGAGAAAAGGGAATTTTCCAACAATGACTAGAATGGTGCACCCCTTACCGAAAGTATGCCTCTAAAATTATACTTGAGAACTTCGATGGCTCTCGGAAACCTCCAAGCTGGACCCCACCAATTGTTACGAGTATCTGAGTATTTCACATCTTGATGCACAAATATTCAAACCAAATCTAGACTAGATGTGACAATACCCTAATGGAAGCAACCCCACATAGCTTGGCCTTCACTCATGTTTAGTCATTTCCGACAAAGGCTAACAAAGCTCAAATGAGAAACACATCGTCTTAGAGTGAAGAAATACATAGAAGGCCAAGGTAATCCATAATTGACAAACCAACTATTGAAGATAACAAAATGATCGTATATAGAAATTAAATCTTGTATGCCCATCACCACTCGTCGATTTCAAACTTATACTATCCCTTGGGTACAATTATCCCGGACAAGTTAAGGTAGTGTTACCTCAAAGTCATGTCTCAGTGTACATTCTTAACTTTCAAGATAGAGATGAGTCACCCTCTTCGACCTTCGGTGTTAAGTACACAACTAAATGATTTCTATATAAGTGATATCGCTTTACGGAAAGTAATTCATTGCCATAAACGAATCAAACTTTTACTTTTAAAACTGAATTAGTGCTTGGGCTTCACATTACAAGTATTAACTTTAAAACAACTTTGTTAAAGTAGTTCATTAACTTTAAAACACCATTATAAAAAGATTTAATAACATAAAACATCATTATTAAATTGATTAATCAGCTTTAACTATCATTAATAAGAGTGATTTATTTCTCCTTATACTTCGTTAATTAATTTGATTAATTAGCTTTAAATTCCATTAGTTAAAAAGGGTTAACCAATTTTAAACACTATCAATTAAAAGGATTAATTAACTTTTAACCATCATTATTAAATGATTAATTAACCTTAAATATCATTAGATAAAATAATTAATTAAGTTTAAGTATCATTAATAAAGTAATTAATTAATTTTAAATACATCATTATTAGGTTAATTAATCTTAATCTTCATTAATTAAAATGGTTAATTAAATTTAAAAATAATTATTAAAATAGTTAATTAATTTTAAATTCATCATTATCCAAAAACTTAACTAACTTTGTAAAACAAAACCCAAGCACAAGATTAAACTTAAAGGTTTCGAAGAGATGGTATTTTTCAAAAGTGCCGATATAGCGATAGTCGCTATACGGACTATAACTACTTTCATGTCATTTGATTTACATCCAAGCATCACATCACATTACATAAGCATGACATATACACAAAGTAAACAATATTCATGAACATAAAGAAGGCATCACTTATGCAATTTTACTTCGAACTTGACAACTAACTTTAAGTGCTTACTCACTACTAAAGGTGTCGTCTTTTTAAAGCACAATCAAGTCAACAACATTACATCCAAACATTACTATCCAAGCAACTACCATAGTGAAAATAATATGAAGAAAATAAAGTTCAAAATTTTAGTTTAGAAAGGCGATCTTTACTAATCGAAACAAACACAAATTTGAACCGAACTTGTAATCGTCACACGGACGGAGTCTCTTTGTAAAAAGTTGAGTTTTAGGCCTTAAATGGGCCTAGTTAGTTCGGCCATGGCATGAAGTGGGCTCAGCCATTGTTAAAAATGGTGTGTGTGGATTTGTTTTGGCAAGGAGTGGTATGTAGAAGTGGATGGAAGGCTTTCAAACAAGGCTTAAGAGTTTTAAAACTGAATGAAACTAAGGTTTTTAAATTTTAGAAATTCATGGAAGCCATGAAGTTTTTCTCAAGCGCTTGGAGAAAGATTTTAGGAAGTGAAAATGAATGGATAATTAGAAAAGAAATTAGGAATTTGGTTATTTGCAAAGTGGATTTGCTTACCAAATTAGCCTTAGTACCATGCCCTTCACTCAAAGCTTTCCATATCATCACCTTGTATCCCCCCTTGTTGCTCACGTGTACCATGTCCCCCCTTTATTTGTTGAGCCAACATGCATTTATGGCTTATGTACTTAGTGTGTTTGATGAAATGATATGTTATGACAACTTTTCCATTTATATTTTAAACTCTTTTAAACTATTTCTTAAAAGTCATATTATAATTTTATTAAGCTTAAGTATATTAATATTTCTAAAATGTGCTAACTTATTTATAAATGAATGTGAATATTTATACCAAAGAGTTCATAATGTTTCTGACGTTTAGACAATGAAAAGTCAAAATTTTGGAAAATGATTTCCAGTTACATTTTCGATTTTTTTTCGAACTAAATTTTTTTATAAATAAATTTTGTAAACCGTTTCACCATCACCAGTTATTATTTAAAGAGTTTTATTTTAGTTATAAAATCCATTAATTAATCATTTAAAAATATATTAAATATCTGTATTTTAAAGTGATTAAATTATGGGTCATTACAAATCGTATGGTATTTCAAAATATTTAACATTGCTGTGGTGCGATTCATATGTGTAAATTCAATGTATGGTTAATATCGAACAGTTCAAATAATAACGTTTACACATTACCTTAGCTAGTGGTGACAGTTTGGCTGAATTTATTGCTTACATAATTTTGATAAAGTCCACTTTTACTATTTTAAGCTCTCCTCAGTAGTGACAATTATTTACATCAATTCTCTTCATCAATACTATATCACATTAGGACTTATAAAATTACGTTTTGGCCCAAATCCCAATATCATAAATATTCAACTTGTATAATCGAAACATAAATCCTTGGCTCAATATTAACAATTACTATTAACCGAACTGGTCTGACTAAGATGTTAACTTTGAGTTGACTGCAATTAACCATGATAGTAACCTCATATAACCAAGGAAAAGAATTCTCTATTGGATATTGTTTCACTCTCAAAGCTTCAATTTAGACCTAACTATAGTCATTTGATGGACACCATGCTATGATTTAATTATAATTAAAATGGAGTATCCACATTAAAGTTCAACAATATTCTCAACTCAAGAGAACCGTGTAAAATTATCATTTTGATAGTTTCTATTTAACCCTAGTTATATTAATCAATAGAAAACTATCGAGTGAGCCATTCCATGGTTATCCAACAACTATCAGTATATAACCCCTTGATTCTCCAACAGCCATGAGTAATACACTGTCCAATATTTGAAGAGCGTTGTGGACTACAGTCTCAACGGATGTATCTATATTCGGTCCTAATAAATTTTGACTATGAATATTTAAAACAATATGTTTGTTTTCATTCTAATAAATTTCTCATGATTATAACACATTGTAATTATTATCACAAAACATACCGTGTATGGATTTTCTATTAAATATACTTAAATTAAAAATTAATTGATTAACACATTATAATAAGTATATAATAGAAAGAAGAAGACCTTTTATTTTGAACGAGATTTTATTACAGAGCTAATAATTTATAATTAATTATAGAATTGCCCCTAGGGAATACCCCTAACTCTATCAATCTCCCACTTGCACTTGGGCCAAGTATGGAATCTCAATCTCATCCCTTCTATCAGTTTGATGAGAATTCATTGAGCTAGTATATTCGTGAATGGATCTACTTGGTTGACCTTTGTATATACTCTTTAATCACTTCTTTTTTCTTGACAAATTCTTTAATGAGGTGGAACTTTCAAAGAACATGTCTCGATTTCTTATGTGCACTAGGCTTCTTTGTGATCTGCATTGCCGCATTATCACCATAAAACAATGTCATTAGATTCTCCATGTCGGGAATCACCCATAGCTCAATCATAAATTTACGCATTTGTACTTCTTCCTTAACTACTTCATTGAGGGTGATGTACTTAGTCTCCATTGTGGAATCAACTACCATTTCCTATTTGGAACTTTTCCAACTAACGTTCCCACCATTTAAAGTAAAGATGTAACCTTACACTGACCTACTATCGTCCATATCACTTTGAAAGCTGAAGTCTGTACACCCTTTTATAAGGAGGTCTCTATTCCTATATATAAGAGACAAGTCCTTTGTATTTTTTAAATACTAATTTTATATTTTACAACAGTCCAATGTTTCTCTTCAGGATTAGACTGGTATCGGCTTATACAACCTAATGCGTAAGCCACATCCGTTCTAGTACATAGGATATCATACATCAAGGAACCGATTATCGATGCATATTATATCCTCTTCGTACGCCCTTTCTCCTCATCTGGTTGAGGAGCGTCCATCTTAGAAATGATGATTCCAGATTGCTCAGAACATTTCCGCCTTTGAAATTCTCCATACCAAACCTTTTCAGTATGTATATATATACAGGGATTGGGACAATTTCAGTAGCCTCTTAAATCTACCTCTATAGATCTTTATAAACAATATATAGGCCGCTTCTCCATATCCTTCATGAATAAATTCTTGAAAAGCCAAGCTTTCACTAATTGCATCAATGCAATGTCATTGCCAATCAATGATAAACCATTGACATATAATACTAAGAACACTTTCTTATTCTTTCTGATATACACAAGCTTGCTTTGTGTCTTGACAAAAATCAAACCTTTTGATTACCTTAGCAAAACACTTATCCAACTCCTTGAATCTTATTTAAATTCATAATTGGATCATAACAACTTGCAAGCCTTGCCCTCACTCCCATTGACCTTGAAACTCTCGGACTGCAACATATAAATAATCCCTTCTAAATCACCATTTAGAAATGTCGTTTTTACGTTTATTTGCCATATTCCATAGTCGTAGAATGCAATAATAGCTACCATTATCCGAATGGACTTTAGCATCGGTACAGATAAGAACATTTCGTCATAATCAACACCTTGAATTTGACGAAATCCTTTCGCAGCTGCCTTGATTAATAAGTCTCCGCTTGTCCATCTGCATATAGCTTTTTCTTAAAAATCTCTCTACAGCCGATAGGTTTTATCCCTTCGAGTATGTCGCCTAAATTCCATACTTTGTTTTCATATGTGGAATTCATTTCGAATTTCATAGCACCAAGCCATAATGCATAGACTTTACTCTGCAGTGCTTGTTGGAATGATAAAGGAGTGTCGTCTTCTAAGATGCAATCTTTTTTCTTACCATCGACGAGAAAATCATAGTATCTCTTCGGTGCGTGAGATTTTGTATTAGGCATTCTAATAGGATGCGTGTTTTCATATACTGGTGAATTTGGTTCTTCCACTGGTTTAGGCTCCGTATTAGTTTCTCAAATCTCATCCAAGTCTACAACTTTAATGTTAATTTCTTTTGATGGAATTTTTTTTAAAACAACGTATGTGGAAACAGCAACCTTTTGTTCCTTAATGTTGTAGAAAATATATCTCTTAGAGTCCTTGGGATAGCCTATAAACTTTCATATGGCTGATATTGCCTCAAGTTTGTTAGGGTCGACGTTCTTTACGTATGCACGACAACCCCACACCTTCAAATAATTCAAATGAGATTTCTTTGCATGCCACATCTCATATGCGTCTTAGGCACAGATTTCATGGGTATCAAATTCAACATATGCACTTCGGTTTCTAGTGCATATCCCAATAGGAAAGAGGTAATTCAGCTCTACTCATCATGGAACAAACAATATCCAATACGGTTCGATTCCTTCACTAAGAAACACCATTGTTGTAAAGTATATGTGGAGTAATATGAAAGATAATCCCACCATCTTTAAGTGTTGCTGGAGCTCTTATCCAACAAATTCATCTCCTCGATCGAAGTATTTTATGAATGAATTAAGTCAGCAAATAATAGGTTAAATAAATGAATTTCCAAAAAAAATTTAGATCTTATTGGGCCTGTGAAGTCTAAATTTATTTAGGCCCATCTAACTACTTTAATTAAAATCGTTATTTTATTTAATTAAAATATATAAAGATTTGATTTTGTATAAAAGTGTATATATGTATCAAATACACACATACATGTAAGTGTATGTGCAACATATAGATGTATACATGGTTTACTACATAAGTGCTGAAATTTACACTACAACGGGCACACTAGCTCCTTTATATACGTATTTGTTGTCAATTATTAATTTATTAACATACACACACACACACAAAAGTGTGTAAATATACATAAGGCATTTTATGTATAAATTTAAATTTGAATCTGTTGACCACTTCAAATGATTTAAATTAGTGCTTAAAATATCCTAGGTGGATTTAAAATTTAAAACCATATCTAGAATAAAATCTATATTAAATTTAAATTCAAATTTGAAATGATAATATATTTAATTATAAATGTGTGTACATACATACATACATACATATAGACACACACACACATATACATACGTACATGCGTACATACATACGTACATGCGTACATACATATATACATATCACACACATACACACATATATGCGCACACACACAAATACATATACATATACATACATACACACACATACGTACGTACATGCATACACACACATATACATATGTACATGCACACACACACACACATATAGACATATACATACATACATATATATTATCATTTTAATATACACACACATACGTATGTACATGCATAAATACACACACGCACACATGTACGTGCATGCATGCATGCATACATACATACATACATACATACATACATATATATATATATATATATATATATATTTGAACGATAATATACATGTATATACATGTCATTTTCAAACACACACACGCACGCACGCACGCACGCGCACACACACGTATGCATGGACGGGTGTATGTGTGTGTATATTCGAATGATAATATATGTGTATGTATGTATATGTATGATTATATATCTATATGTATATGTGTACGTGTACATATATGTATATATATGTGTGTATATTGTACATACACATACATATATACATATACATACATATATATGTATGTATGTATGCATGCATGCATGTACGTACGTACATATGTATTATAAAATATTAATTTACAAATGTAAATAGTAATATGTTAATTTTTTTTATGCCAAAGCCATTTTTAGAACCATTTTTTTTAATTTCATGTGGATTTAAAAATTAATTTTTATGAATTATAATTTTCGTATGAAATATATTTTTGATTTATATTTATAACATACATACATATACACACACATGCGTGTGCGTGGGCTCGTGCACGCACACACACATGCGTGGGCTCGTGCACGCACACACATATATGTGTGTGTGTGTGTTGATACATATCAATTTAAAGAAATTTAATACATGCATACATACGTACACACACAGATATATATATATATATATATAATTATATTTATTTTAGATTTAACATATCATGTATATAAATTTTTTTAAACACACAAGTATATTTATATGAATAGTATATATGTGATATATATTTATATATGTTTACTGATTGAAAAAAAAATCAGAATTTTTAATCTAAAAATTATTTTAAAACATTATTGAATTTTTGAAAAATATATTTATATATTTGTAAATTGCTGAAAATGATTCATACATTATGTATATGTAAAACAATTTTTTTTTTAAAATTTAGAAATTATGAATGTGCACATAAAACTAACAACATATATATATATATATATATATATATATTCGTGATAAGGTAGTATTCTAATCTACACGTATGGACTTACATAAATAAGTATTATATAATAGAATGTATAAATCAAGTGTTACCAATATGGTGGCCTTGAATATGCACATTAAATGCTGAATCCAAACTTCTTGAATTGAATCCTCTCTCTTTCAGAAATGTAATTAACTGAAGAGATCACCACACATTTTGAAATACATTGATTTGATTTAATTTACTTTGGAGATGGAGAAAAGGGAGGTCTATATCCTTGTGGCCAAAACTAGGAGGAAATGAAGGCAAAAGTTCAATGCAAATGAAGGGGATCATGTTAAATAGGCAAAAGAATGGAGTAAAAAGGAAGGAATCTGGATCTCCCTTTTTATCTCTTTTCCTTACCATTTTAAAACCCATAATTCAAATAAATATGACACTCCCTATCCCCTCCAAGCATGACCGACCATCCCGGCCAACAAACACAAAAGGATTTCCAAATCCAATCAATATTTACGAATTTAAATCCAGTTTAAATGTTCATCAATATGGTATACTGATACATGTGTATGTACAACTTTTATACGCACAAATTAAATATCGATTGCAATAATATTTTTTCTATTATGTGTGTGTTATAAGTGCAAAACCTTTAGACGTCTTTATTTCAAATAATCCTGTTAGTGTTGAAGTTTACATATCAATAACCAAATTTTGTTGATGAGTGGTAAGAAGGGGACGATGATGGATGCTATAAATTACTATTAAGGTTTCTTTAATGGATGATTAGAAAGAGAATGCAATTTAGAGTATTTTAAAATTTCAAAAAGGCATGATGTAAATGCTATTGATTTAATTTGTGAAAGGTAGAAATGTACGATATAAAAGAGTAATACCATATAATACAGAATCAAAAAACTTGTATTAGATGTCTACATGATACTGCATGAAGTCAAGTTTTGGTGATGTCTAAATATGGACTTTAATATCCTACATTTCAAATACCCACATCCACATGGAAATTCAGAGAGCAAATAATCATGGTCGCAAAATTTGAAACTTTTAAACATGATACTCCGACAACTTTAGATTTTAAAGTCAAGTACCGGACAAAACTTCTTGGAATTGTGTCCATCATGCTATAGTTCAGCCCACGAGGACTAAATGATCACATGATTCTTTTAAAAATGAAACGCTGTGTAGAAAAAAAAAGAAAACATACTGGAACACTGGTTAATGTTTTGTTAATTTCGTTATTTGGTAAATAAGATGGATTGTCTGTTGTGTCTAGCAGTATACGATGGACAGTAGGTGCATCATTTCAAGTCTCGACGAATAGCAAGCGTTTTGTCAACAAATCACACATTATAGTAGAATTTATTAGGGCTGTTATGGTAATGGTTACCGTTACCATTTCACAAGTACCGTTACCATACCATTTTTACTGGTAAGCGAAAATTGCTTACCGTTACCATTACCGATAGGCTGGTATACCGAAGACTGGTATACCGATAATCTGGTAACCGTTACACTGGTAATGGTAAATTACCGTTTTTGTAATAAAGGTGAGTAACATAACACGTATTCAGATCATAACGGTGCTTCATTATACAATTTATAGTGTTACTTAATAAAAAAAACATAAATGAGAAAGAAGTGAAGTGTATTTAACATTATTTCACCTGGTTAATAAACTAAATTTAATCATTTTCTTGGTTCTGAATGTCTATAATAAAGCATGTTACATGAATATACATGTATTATAAATTGACTGGTAAATTTACCGTTACCGCTGGTATTGAAGAAATGTTACTGATGATTTACCGTAGAAAATGATAAATTTACCGTTACCATACCGATTAAACTGGTATACCGATTTCACTCGAAAATGGTAACCGATTGGCTGGTAATGGTATGGTAATGGTAAATTTACCGTTACCATAACAGCCCTAGAATTTATTGACATTGTAATGCTAATCCATTTCAAATTATGAGGGCGAACTCATGCTTAGCAGCATCGTTATCAGAATGAAATGAGTTTGGTCTTTGTCGGATTCTACAAAATGAAATTCCACGCTCTGGTTGAAAGTGACCAAAGGCGACACTGTTATTTCAGTGCACTCGTGGTTGCTTGTTGCTTTAAACAAAATAAAATATGTTTAAAATTCCTATCCTACCCTTCGTCATCTCAATTTGAACATGATCCCAACCCTCTCTCTACTTACTTACTTTCTCTCTCCTTGAAGACCCAAAACAGTGAACAAAATGAGCGGATTTTCGCACTTTGATCTTATCGAATCCACATTTTTTCACCCGAGGTTCCAATTTCAAACTTGCTACCAAATCGAAGATTCTTTCGAAGAACAAATCGACTTCACGCTAAACCTCCTAAACCCTAGCCCAACCTGCCTCGATCTCCTCCCTTTTTTCGAACCTCCCATCGATCCGATCCGCTCCGAGCTTCGATACCTCTCGGATCGGATCGCTGCGCTCGAGATTAAGACCGAACAAGTTTTGGCGCCAAAAAAGTCAGATCTTGATCGAAAATACAAATGGACCAAGGAAATCAAAAGCGGGAACGTCAACAGAAAGTATCAGTGGACGGTGGATGCGAAGGCAGGGGAGGAAAGGAGGATAAAATGGAAGGCGGAAATTAATGATGAGGGTAAAAGTAAGATTTATACGTTCGAGAAGTCCAGTGCGAAGGGCAAACCTGTAAATGTGGAGACGAAAGAGAAGGAAAAGGAGAAAGAGAAGGAGAAGGTGAAAAAAGGGAAGAAGAATGGAATTAAGCTGGTCGAGATTGATGAAGGAGAAGATCGTGGTACTATTGCTATTAGAAAGGTTCGACTCTTATTATCATTTTTTTTTGTAATTATTTTCGAGGAAAAAATAAACCATTTCATAACTTCTAGATAATTCGTCATTTATTACAATCAAATGAACACAAGGTATGAATGAGCTTAAATCACGTTCTTTCAATCCGACCTACGCCTTGACATTGTATAAATCAATCTGTATGTTGAATTTGTTACATGTCCACCCAACTCTCCATAATGCCCAAACTGACTAGGAATCGAGTGTTTATAACTTCCTGCAGCTTGGAAGACTTCCAAATTTTAACCCCCATGCTGGCCACCTCCATCCATAATGAGTTAATGACTCATTGATTGCCTCATTCAGTCTTGTGGCTTCATAAACTACCATCATTTAATGGTTTGGATTTGGATTGTACCATTACTCAAAGTTTATCTAGTTCATTGATGTTAGCATTATCCCTACTTTTTGAATGCTGTTGAGGATTATCTAATGTACTGATATGAAATGAAACGTATGTAGCTATGGTTTGTTTTGCCATACAAGTCCCCCTTTTTTCTTTTTCTTTCCTCCTTTTTTTTTAATTTTAGTTTCAAAGTAGTTTTTAGCATAATTATTTATATAAGGAATGTTGGTTACAACTTCTTGGCAATAAATTGGTTTTGAACAAATTAATATTGTAAAGAGATACAGAGGTTGTTTTGCAACAACTTATAAGTATCAAAAGCATTGTTATAAAAAAATTTACGATTCAAATCTCATTTTAGATCAGATCTCTTCCTTTATGATTTGATTCACATTCCAATTCAAATTTAGTTAAAACCATAATTTAGAAATATCATTCAATCTATATTGATATATTTAATATATTTATTTGGATCCTAAGTTCCAATTCTAATGTTTTCTAAACAGAATAAATATGAAAATGAAGAGAAAATTGAGTTTTAGGTTTACATGTGGAAGTTTAGCATCAAAATCAATTTCAAAGGGCATACAAACCTTAAAACATGAAACTTTTGTATCTACGATTTAAATCCGGTTTCGATTTAAAATTAGAACTTTACGATTTAAGTGTTAAATTCCATTTTCAAAACCCTGATTAAAAGTAACTAATAAGTATCAAAAGCATTGTTATAACTTTGGTAATCTTAAGTGTTTGATAACGACTTGATTTTTTGTTTTGGAAGTCTAAGTCCTAAACAACAAATACTTGCTTATGGCATATTGCTGTTGATAACAACTTAAATTTCATCACAATTTCAACTTATATATCTAGACGCTTTTACCTTTTGTTATTCTCTCAAAACTACTTGAAAGTTATCATTCAAAATTACTTTTAAGAAGGTTTAAAATAGGTTGCCCCCATAGTTGGTTGAGAATGTCGGTTTCGACCAACGAGGTCAAGGGTTCGACCGACATCTGCAACACTATACAAGTGAATATACGCGATGTATGAACTAGGGGCAGGTAGATACTTTGTTAGAGTGTTCAAGTATACTATGTGCAATAAAAGAAAGTTGTTGCTAAATGGGATTACAGATATCGCAGGATCATAGATATTGCAGCTAACTTGATATTGATTTTAGCTGCTTTTGTGTACAATAGATATTGTAGTGCTCAACATGAACCACATATTAACTCTTTTTGGAACCAAACTTCCATGCTTAATTTGTTTTCATATATTTGTCCAATATTTAACTGGGATATGTTTAGTTGCTGTTTGTTTTGACTAAGGTCAAAATGAATTTCATATACATACATGGGTGCAAAGTTGGTCATGTCTACAATCCTACCATTATCTTCTGCCAGTGCTTGAATTTAATTATATAATCTGTCTTTTGAAGGCATTTGCCAAGTATAAGAACAAAGGAAAAAAGAAGGAACTATCTCCACAGGATGCTGCCACAATAATCCAGATGACATTTAGGACTCACTTGGTTCGCCGCTCCCAAGTGGTCCGCTGCCTTAGAGCTTTGGCAGTAGCGAAAGCCAAGCTGAAGGAGATAAGAGCTCTCTTTTACAATTTCTCTTATAGGCGTCGCATTACTACAGATGCTGAAGAGCGTCAGAGATTTGCTGAGAAGATTATTGTCCTTCTACTAACTGTTGATGCTATCGAGGTAACTCCTTTATCATTCTGTAGATTTATGTTTTTGTCCATCTAAACTTGTGATGTTTGTGACTTGTGAAATAAGTGAAGCTTTATGTGACTGGTGCATGTTCATTTATATTTACATACATATGCACTCAACCATAATCACGGTTAACCAGCTTAGCTTGTGCATGTGTCTTTTGATCAATAGGAAGAAAGGTATTCAACGTTTTTGATTAATTTTGAATTTTATGTCTTACTGGAACATTCAGTTTTATATCTTTCTAGTGGGAAAATATGATTCAACTATTTATCCTGGGGCCTGGACCTCTATATAACATGGTCCAGAGCTCTTAAAATGCTGGCAACTAGTCAAATATTTAGGCATTGCGCATATATATTCTATTATTAGAAGCATGGTTATCAAAAATCTTAGGACTTAAATCCATTTTGGGATTGAATCTTTCCTTTTCCGATTCAATTTTACATTATAATTCGAACTCAGTTAAAACCACAGCTGAGAAAAATCATTCAATCCAAACTTATTTGGATCCAAAATTCTAATTCTAGTGTTTTCAAGCTGAGCTTTAGGCTTAGATAAAGAAATTCAAACATCGTGAACAATTTCAATGTATGTAAAAACCTTAAAATTGAATATATGATTTACGATTTAAATCCCATTTCAATTTAAAGTTTGGATTTTATGATTTACGATATAAAACACGTTTTGAAATCCTTGATTGGAAATGCCAATCTATATGTAGAAAGCCAACCTCTTATTATCCCACAAATATACTTGAACTTGAGCCAAGCTCCTAATTTCAAGCTGCAAACCAAAGTAGGTTGAGCATTTAAGCAGCGCTAATTAGTTCTATAAGCTTAGCAGCATAGTTTGTATTTGAATTGCAATTATTGGTCTCAAGTGGTACATTAGACTTCCATGATGAATTCATAACAATTTGGAGTTATATGATCAGCGCTAAGCTGTAAACATGTTATATTGAGTATGTACATACTGGAAATCTAAAATCAAGAAAAGTTGAGTTTTTGTGCAACATATAACAGAACATACTTACTCGCAATGTGTTTGAATAATGAAATATGGGATATATATAAATATAAAAACAGGGACCGGACTACATGGTTAGGGCAGCAAGGAAGTCGATGGTGGAGGAACTAGACTACATGCTGGATACAGTGGACCCACAGCAAGCAGGCAAACCGGGTTCACTAAGGCGCAGAAAATTTGACCTGCCAGCTGGCGGCATCTCTAAAGAACTGGCTAAGGGTGTGTCTGAGGTCGTCCAAATGCTCAACGACGACGACGATGGAGACAGCATGTAAGATGCGATTAGTAGATGAGATTAGTTTCAGACTTTGCACTCAGCCTCTGCATCCTTGCATTGTTTCCTTCTGTATTACTACTACTACTACTTATTAGCTGGTGTGTGTCTGTTTTTAACTTGTAATAGCTGGATTTTGAATCATTATTTGTTTTGTAGTAGTTGCTTGAAGCAGTGTTCTGTACTTTTATTGTAGTAAGCAGACTGCTGTTCTTTAATCTATGTCATCTGTTGTGTTTGTTTTATGATTCTTTGATATTTTTATTTATAAAATCTGCTTGCATGTGAAGGGTTTTCAAAGTTCTGAGTTGCTTACAAACTTTGATGTGACATGTCCCTTTGCAGTTTGGACTTTGCTGCCCTTCTTCACACCCCCACATATATTATTATTATTATTATTCTTATTATTATTATTATTATTATTATTATTGCTTGGTGCTATGTCTGATGAACTGCTATATACTATTGGCCAGTTGAAATATAGAAAATGTTCAATGTTTTCTCGAACTTGAATTGAACTTCTACGAATCCAAAGACTGCCAATGCAAATCTGTCTTAATATTTTATTTCTTCATATGTTTATGACATTTGTCTCTGATGTTGACTGATATGTTTATTATATATAGTTTATTTTCGAAATGCATGGCAGCTTCACATGTTAAATTAGCAATAGCAGCTAGGATTGTATTTTGTCAACTTGGGCCGAATCACTCAATCATGACTCCTACTAACTTCATGATTATCCAAATAAATGGTGGATGTTATTTGGACAGACTTGCAATACTTGTATGGTTGTAGAACCTATTTTGTTACTACCTCGAGGTAGGTAGCCAAACCTCAGAATTTAGAGAAGATGGACAACATAATGGGACCTCTAAGAGTTTTCACATTAAAATACATAGATAAATAAAGCAAAAACCGAGTGGAAGAGAAAGTACGACGAAGTGTCTTTGTTATATTTTATTATTGTGAGAATCATTGAAAAAGAATTGATTTAGATAAGAAATATAAATAAAAACACTGTTTTCTAGACAAGATAATGATTTAAATGATAGTATGATGTGGTAAGCATTTTGGTGTTGGTTTGTTTCTCAATAATGTTACTCAAAGAAACTAAGGGTCTGTTTGGTTTCGTTTTTAGTTTTGCGTTTTGTGTTTTCAACATACAATACAAAATACAAGAAAATGAGGGAAATTCTTTACAATTTTTAGTCATTACGACGATCAACGAGAAATGGAGGGGACGAATTGTTTTCCGTCCTTTTGTTATGCCTCAAAACACGAAAAATCAAATAAACTTGTTTTTTGTTTTCTATGTTAATTTCATTTTCCAAAATTGCGTGTTTTCCAACAATGTATAAGAAATGCGCATTTTTATTTAGACGAAAACACAAAACTAAAAACAGCAAGCCAAACGGGACCTAAGGTTACGATCTATTTTGAGGAAAAAAATGCTTAATACTTAACTAAAAAAGTGATAAGAGCTTGTTAGATTGTTTGTTTTCAAGTAAATGCTTTAAAGCCCTTTTATTTACTTAATTGAATAAACAAAATTTTAATGCTTATTGTAGGTGCTGAGCAGTTATTGCACTATATTTTTCAATCATACTCATATGCGACATAACATGTAATTGTTTTATAAAGTTTTTTCTGAGTTATGTCAAACAATTAGAAAAGTTCACACAGAACATCAATTTTGTTTTCAATTTCATTCCCTTCTATGGTGATTTGATTCTTTTCGTTTCGTTTTGATCTTAATTTTATAATGTAATTTTGAATCACTAGAAATATACTAAAAACTAGAAACGAAAAAAATTTGACGACGAAAAGAAATTGATGACAACCTAGCAACGTTTGCATACAATTTGAAGCTAAAATATGATAATTTATAAATTGTTTAAAAAGAGTGGAAATGGAAAAGAAATTGAAATATGTAACGCAGTTTGAAAAAACTGTAAATAATAATTTCGAGAAGCTGAACAATACCAATTTATCTTAAGGTAAATGAAAACTTAAATAAATCTGCAATGCATATGTGGAAACTCAACATTTTAACTAATTATGAAAAGTTGGACAAAATCGTTTGATATTGATAATAATTTATTTCGATATGTTGAACACACACATACATATATAATAATAATAATGCTGAGAAGATTAATTAATAATCCAAACACAACACAAGCTTTAATTTTATCATAATAATAGAATATTTTCTTCTCGACCAAACTTTTATAAAATATATTTACGACATCAAATTTTCTTTTTTCGACATGTTTTGTAGATTTGGTAGTACTTATACATGCGAGCGTTTGTTTGTTCATTTTTTTTGTGTATAAAATATAAAGTAAAAAATAAGATGATTTAATGTGTTTTATATGGCAATTACACGAAAAGATAATTAATTTAACTTTGAGGGGTAATATTGTCAAAGTAGTAAGTTACGTTCACAAATAAATTTCTAATCAAAACGTAAGCAAACTATATTTCAAGTATTCAATCATTAGCATTCAACAACTAGTATTCAACATTTAGTCGTTCAGTATTCAGCATTCAGCATTTTAAACAAATGATACCTAACTTAGACGAATTAAATGAGAAAGTGAATGGTGGAATAGTGACCCATAGAGAGATTATTACATGCCTTTTCAAATCATTTCATCACTCTTTTCTCATTTCATTCTACATGTAAATTAAAATAAAAGCTTGGAGCATTTAATGGCGACAGCCTAAGTAAGAGAAAAAGATAAGAAGAAGATTAAAGCAAAGTGAACTAAAAACGTCATTCAACTAAGAAATCTGGACGAGTAATGTATTCTTCAATTCTGTTTTCGTTCATAATTGCTAAAGACTGAATTACTTACGATTATTTCCTTTGCTTGTTGTGATCTAAATGATTTGAAAATTTAATAGGATGTTATGAACACATTATTAGAGATGATTTTTATTTATTTATAGAGTTTTCTCATAAGTAAATAAATTGGTATGAATTATTTAAGAACTGATTATTATAGAAAATGTTTAGAAATAGAGAGTTTGATATATATATAAATATAAGAATTTCTAAAAGAATTATAAGTGATTTTCGATATAAAATACACTTAGCCAAGGGGAAATTTACGAGTGCCAGAAGGCAAATAATTGGGGCCGGGAGATAATTTAATTAAAAAAGTATTTAATAGATGGTCAAGAGACTAGATCCACATATACGTTGAACATGTCAAAAAGTACTAAATAAAGGTAAAAAAGAATGAAGTAAAATGAATGAGAAGTCGACACTTGCAAAGGTAGTGTTAAACATGTAGTAGACAAGTTTTTAACATGCATCTAGAGCCAGAACTGAAGGCAGCGGAGTCGAACCGAGAGTAAATGATCTAGAACCTTAAGTATGAAGACTTAAATGAAAAACTAAGAAATGTCAAGTATGAGTCTAGGTTTATTAATCGAAAGTTGAAGTAAACGAGGGCTATGGAGGGACTATGGTTAGAGGAGGTGATTTCCAAAATCTAGAGTTGAGATTCGGTATGTTATGAAACGAAATTAAACTAAGTTAGGCTTCCCTAGATGAGACCAAAGGTAGTATTTGCCGAGACCAGATTAGCTCTTAGTAAAGTGTTGGAACGAGAATTAATTGACTTTCAAAGAATTAAACGAAATTATAAGAGAGGATTTTTTGATTTATAAAGTTTTCTCATAAGAAATAAGCTGATATGAATTATTTAAGAATCGTTATTATGAAAAATGACTAGAAATAGGGAGTTTGAGAAATTTTATGAAAGAACACACACACACTCTAAGAATTTCTGGGAATATTCTAAGTGATTTCTAAGAGAAAATACACTTAGCCGATAGGAGATTATGGGCGCCCAAAGGCAAAAAATTTGGGGCTGCAATGTAATTTAATTGAATAGAGTATTTAATAGTTGGTTAAGAGACTAGATACACAATATATGTTGAACATGTCAGGAAAGTACTAAATAAAGGTAAGAAAGGACGAATTCAAACGAATGAGAAGTCGATACTTGTAATGGTAGTGTTAAACGTGCTGTAGGCATGTTTTTAACGTGTACCGAGAGTCAAAACTGAAGGTAGTGGAGCCAAACCAAGAGTAAATGATCTTGAACCTTGAGTATGAAGACTTAAGTGAAAAGCTAAGAAATGCTAAGTGTGAGTCCAGATTTATTAACAGAAGGTCGAAGGGAACAACGACTATGGAAGGATTATAGGTAGAGGAGGTATTTTCGAAACTTAGAATTGAGACTCTGTATGTTACAAAACGAAACTCATTCGAGCTTCCCTAGACGAGATCAACAATAATAATTATCGAAAGCATAATTGCTCTTAGTAAGTTGTTGAAACCAGAATTAGGTTGCGACCTTTAATAGAAATTTGCTTTTATTGGGCTAATGGTGATAATGGTTATATTTGTATTTTACTATATAGAGACATAGGTGAGCTCTAATAGAGATTTTCTATTACTAAATTACTTTCTGTCTTACGATTCTAACGAAAACTTTTTTTTACCAGAAAATGGAAATGTGGAGTGGAAGAATTACATTGGGAGGATTCATGCTATAAGAAAAAACGATAGCATGAAAAATGGTAAAGGAAATGTAAGGGAGGTGCCTCCGATAGTAGTGAATGAAGCTATCCTACCAATTGTGGGTATGGATATAAATATTTTGTTTTGGCAGTTCATGGCATAGATGATGAGCAAAAACGCGTCGAAAGTGGTTGAGCCAAGGCCGGTTGTAGAAATGTTATGGGTGTTTGTGACGACCGCCCATGACCCCTGCACCGAATCTAGAGAAAGTGCGCTGTAAAGTGTGCCAGGCGACCATGGACGATTGTCAAGGTAAATTAAAACAACAGAATCTATCGTATTGCTCACAGCGCATGGACAAAATACAATAGAACATATGTATAGTGAAGCTTTACAGAACAAAATGCCATCATATAAAACTTCATAATAGTTGAATACAAGCATCCAAATAGTCAATACATCAAGCCTCACTACATATCTCTCAGAGAATACAAAACAGCGGAACATCCAGTACATATAATAAGAAGATAATATGCAACCCTCCAGCTCGTCTTCGATATCAGCATCGTGAGAAGAGAACAACACCTGTCACCTGTTACCTAGTCTGCCCGTCCCCAAAAATGGACGAACAGCCCAAGGCAATAAGAATTAAAACATAAAGCCTTGAGTCAGACAACAGTCTTAGTGAGCAGTAAATTAACTAACAACATACCAAAAGAGCATAAAGGAAAAGGAATAGGAATACAACCCTCCCACTCCAACCTCATTCTACAGTGATAGCCCCCAGACACACACTAAGCATAAGCAAGAATAGCAGAGCATACAATTTAAAGTAAAGCTACTATCACTCGAGTCAAGGGCGATGTTTTCCAAGTACCAAGGCCTAAATCGGATAAGCACCCAGAAAATACCGCTCTTGAGTCCGAATGACGATACAACCAAACATCCATGACTCTGGCTATCACTGTTATCATTGCTTCGATATCACCGTTAATTGAATGACCGGCACATTCTTTCAGCCGTCCGTCAAGGGCTAATGGAAACCCCGGTTCTAGACATAACTCCCGCACGTCGTCGTAGCCCGTGCCTAGGACTATCGAATCTGCCCAGAGTACTCGACCATCAACAGTTGGCCGTTGGGACTATCGAATCTGCCCAAACGTACTCTTGCTTAGAGCATGCTAGAAACTTCAACAACGATGCTATCCAAGCCTCCTAGTCATCCTCCTCGACGACTATTCTCATATCCATTCATTATCCTCAACTCGAATCATATCACCGAGTTATCAACATGCTTGGAATGATCCCGTCTGGATTAGACCAAGTCTTCATCATATGATGCATCGCTTCATTACATCCTTGCAAAGCCTCATCTCAACTTCACATCATCAAATCTATGCATAAGCGCTTCATCATCCCGCTACATATGCCACGAGCAGCTTTCCCAATTCAAGAGCCTTTCCCTTAGCTTTTGAATCATCTTCGATATAAATCTAATCATCAATCATCTAGTTCATAATAAGCAATCAAATCAAACATCAATCCAAGCAATCAAGCATTCAAATATGATCTAAGTAGACAATTATAACAATAATGGCATTTTCGTAATTAAAGAGTTGAAAGTCCAATAAGCATGAAAACATGGATTATATCTCTACAAACTTGATGAATGAACTTGCATAGGTTAACATATGATAAAATGGATGTAACATCATCATGAACAATGGATCTATATGGATCTACACTTTGGATGAAGAAAATGCATGGAAATCCCTATTTTAACACCAAATCGAGCCAACAATTCGATATACTCCTTTGGATCCGTGTGAGAGATAATCACCACTCACCAAATCACCTAAACAAACCCAAATCAACACGCTTCAGATCTGGACAGCGAAGGATGAAGCTTGATCTATCACGAATCCGCTTCAAACGAAGAAATCTCTCTTGAAAAGATGAAGATCTTCAATCTAAGCTCTTGGATCTTCAATTTGATCTTCAGCTTGGATGGATGGAAGCACTAGATTAGAGTGGAGAAAAGAAGTGAAGAAGTGTAGAAGTCGAGCTCTCAAAATGGCAGCACTTCATCGCTTCAAAATCCAGATCCCAAAAAGTGAGAACAACCCCTCCTATTTATAGCTGAAATTCCTTAAGTCGAAATCTGGCTATCTCCCTAAGTCGCTTCCGACTTACGACCTAAGCCTCTCCGACCTAACACTTTTGCGCATCCAAACACCCAGCGACCTACGACCTAACGCAACGCGCGACTTAACACATAGGCTACGACTCAACTCCTCAGCGACCTAACACATCGCGACTTAACAACCATAGAAGTCCACGACCTAACTTAGGTCGTTGCCGACCTAACTGCCTACAAAACACACACGTATTAACGCGACCAAACACTTAACTGCCTTGCCGACCTACGACATAACGAGGTTACGACTTAACTGGGTATACGACTTACTACTTAAGAGGCAACCCATCCTTCGACTTAACGAACAAAGCACCCCATAGGTCGCTTACGACCTAACTACTAAAACACACGCGACCTAACAACTTACTAAGCTACGACCTAAGACTTACAAAACCCTGCGACCTAACAACTTAGCACCCACGCGACCTAATGGTGTTACGACCTACCACTCAACTCTTAGGTCGCTCACTACATCCCCAGCTTCCTTAGGTCGTTGCCGACCTAACTATATACTAGGTCGCTAACATTCTATAGGTTGTCCCAAACTAACTCGCGACCTAAACCACTACACAACCTAACCGCTGGTCCTCCTTAGGTCGTTACCGACCTATCTCTTAGGTCGCTCAAAACCCTTAACTCGCCCGAAACCCTTAAGTCTCCTATCTTAGGTCGTCTACGACCTAAACCCAACATCCTTAGGTCGCACCACATCCCTAAGTCGTCTACAACATAGCTCTTAACTCGCTACCATTCTATAGGTCGGTCACGTCTTAGCTCTTAGGTCGTTCACGACCTAGGACTTAGACAAATTATACTCAAAATCTGAAGTGTCTTAAAATGCTGAAAATTCTAGATTTTGACGAACTTGTCGATCCGTAAAAATACGGGTCGTTACATTCTCTCCCCCTTAGGAATTTCGCCCCCGAAATTCCAAACAATCATAGCAATCAAAAACTATTCTGTACGCCTACCATCCATCGCAATCAACAAACCATGCATCCAATTCTAGCTTAGCGTACAGAATTCTAAAACTAGAACAAGTTACAATATCGCGAGATGACACGACACCTTAGGGCCATACCTTGAAGAGTTCAGGATGAGCTGCCTTCATCCTCTCTTCCTCCTCCCACATGCAGTCGTTATCATCATCACTCCATTGTATCTTGAGCAACTTAACTACCTTCCTCCTAAGCTGTTTCGTGTCGGTTTCCACAACACGAAGCGGCTTACGAGGTCTTCTATCGACTGGATCAACTTCGAAATCTTCATAGCTATCAGCAGAAACCACCGTATCCGAGTCGTGCACATACTTCCATAGATATGATACATGAAAAACATTGTGCACACCCGACATCTTCTCTGGCAACTCCAATCTGTAGGCGAGCTTTCCAATTCGCTCGATGATCGGGAATGGTCCAACAAATCTCGGAGTCAATTTTCCTTTCCTCCCGAATCGAATAACATTCTTCAGTGGAGAAATCTTCACAAAAACCATATCTCCTACGTCGAATTCCAAATCCTTTCGACGCTTATCAGCATAACTCTTCTGACGGTCTTGGGCTGCCTTCATTCGTTGCCGAATGATCTCTATACAATCTGAAGTCTGACGAATCATCTCTGGCCCAAGCATCAACTTTTCTCCAGTTTCCAACCAACATGTCGGAGAGTTACACGGTCTTCCATACAATGCCTCATACGGTGCCATACCAATACTTGACTGGTAACTGTTGTTGTATGCAAACTCCACCAAATGAAGGTGATCTTCCCATGATCCTCCGAAATCCAAAACACAAGCTCTAAGAAGATCTTCCAAAACTCGGTTGACTCTCTCGGTCTGACCATCTGTTTGGGGATGATAAGCTGTACTTAAACACAACTCGGTTCCCAAGACTTCCTGGAAGCTCTTCCAAAATCTACTAGTGAACAATGGGTCTCGATCGCTCACTATACTCCTCGGAATACCATGGAAACGAACTATCCACTTAACATACAACTCAGCCAACTTTGATGCAGTCCTAGTCGATCGAACAGGAATGAATCTCGCACTCTTAGTCAGACGATCCACAATGACCCAAATCCCTTCATTTCCCGTTCTTGTTCTAGGTAGTCCATCAATAAAATCCATCGATATCTGCTCCCACTTCCATGTAGGAACTTCTAATGGTTGAAGCAATCCGCTTGGCTTCTTCTGTTCGGCCTTCACCAACTGGCAGTTCATACACTTGGAAATAAAATTTCCAACATCCTTCTTCATACCTTCCCAGTAGTAGGTTCTCTTCATATCTCGATACATCTTGTTTCCACCTGGATGAATTGTCAGCTTCGAGTGATGACTTTCCTTCAGAACTTCACTCCTCCATTCATCTATATCGGGAACAACTAGTCGTCCTTGCTTCCGAAGCCAACCCTCTCGATCGACCTCGAATCCTTTATCCTTTTCTGGATCCAATCCAGATTCCAATTCACGGATAATCTTGACAAGCTTATCATCTCGCTTTTGGCTCTCGCCAATCCTTTCCACAAGAGTGGGTCTTATTGATAAGTTTGCCAACATCTCAGGTTCCAATTCGCATCTAGGCCTGAAGTCAATCCAGCTAAATACTCGAGACTCTTCCATTCTGAAAACATGGCTCCCAATCCTGCATGTCTTCGACTTAACGCATCTGCCACTGCGTTACCTTTTCCCGGAGTATAAGCTATACCAAAATCATATGATGCCAAAAACTCTAGCCAACGTTGCTGCCGAAGATTCAAATCCTTTTGGGAGAAAAGATACTTCAACGACTTGTGATCCGTAAACAACTCGAATCGAACTCCCAAAAGATAATGTCTTCACATCTTCAGAGCAAAAACAATTGCCGCTAACTCCAAATCATGAGTCGGGTAATTCCTTTCATGCGGCTTCAGTTGTCGACTGGCATACGCAACAACTTTATCTCTCTGCATCAGCACTGCTCCAAGTCCAGTACCACATGCGTCGGTGTAAACCACCATCTCATCATTCCCACTAGGAATAGTCAAAACAGGAGCACTCGTCAATCGCTCTTTCAGGATTCCGAAAGCTTGCTCACACTTAGCATCCCAACTGAACACTTGGTTCTTCTTCGTTAATCCTGTTAACGGTGCAGCTACCTTGGAGAAGTCTTTGATAAACCGTCGATAATATCCTGCTAATCCAAGAAAACTTCTCACATCAGATGCATTCTTAGGTCTAACCCAATCCTGGATTGCTGCCACCTTAGCGGGATCAACCGCTATCCCATTTCAAGAAATCACATGGCCTAAGAACCTCACTTCACTCTTCCAGAAGTGACACTTTGAAAACTTAGCCTTCAGCTGATGTTTCCGTAAGATTTCCAAAACAATACGCAAGTGCGTCTTGTGCTCCTCTTCCGTTCTGGAATAAATCAGAATATCATCCACGAACACAAGTACGAACTTGTTCAACTGATCTCTGAACACTCTATTCATAAGATCCACAAAATATGCTGGTGC
The DNA here is from genome assembly GCA_030737815.1 of Allium fistulosum. Lineage (NCBI taxonomy): Eukaryota > Viridiplantae > Streptophyta > Magnoliopsida > Asparagales > Amaryllidaceae > Allium > Allium fistulosum. The sequence continues at coordinate 911,167,165 of CM060903.1, forward strand.
GTTAGTCAATCCAAACGGCATTACCAGCCACTCAAAGAAACCAGATGGTGTCCGAAAAGCAGTCTTCGGCACACTATCCTTAGTCACTCTCAATTGGTGAAATCCCATTGCCAAATCCATCTGAGAAAACACCTTAGCTTCATGAAGCTGATCAAACAAGTCATCTATTCTCGGCAGTGGATACTTGTTCTTCTTAGTCACCTTATTCAGCTCACGATAATCCACACACAATCTCAACGACCCATCTGCCTTGGTTGCAAACACAACTGGTGCACCCCACTCGGACACACTACGCCGAATGAATCCTTTCTGCAAAAGATCATCAACTTGCACCCTCAACTCCTGCTGCTCCCTAGGCGCCATCCGCCTAAGAGGCATCACAACAGGTCTGGCTCCTTCAACTAGATCTATACGAAACTCAATCTCTCTATGCGGCGGAAACCCTTTGACTTCGTCAAAGACATCCTCGAATCCATTAGCGATTGGCACCGATGACAGTCCATCCCGTGGAACAACCAGCGAATACATGAAGCTCATGAAGACGCCTTCTTCATGCTTACATCGTATTACAACCTTTCGCCCCTCCACATTCTCGACTGTCACTTCCAACCTCTCGCAATCAACCTTCGCCGCATACTTCCTAAGCCAGTCCATACCCAAAATAATTCCGAACCCCGCAAAGTTCAGAACAAAGCAATCACAAACAAAAGAGCAACCATGACTCGATACAACTAGACCACGGCATAACATACACAAACAAGACGAACCCCCAACTGGATTAGTCACAACCAATGGCCTATCAACAATATCCGGCTTCAAATCTAACCGGCCTACGAGTTCATTACAAACAAACGAATGCGACGCTCCAGTATCAAACAAAACTCTAACTGGAACACCACATAGGAAAAGAGTACCTTGAACCACCACACTCTTTCCCTTCTCTTCATCGGTAGGAGCTTTCGAAGACGACGGAACAGCTCCCAAAGCATAAGCTTGCACAATCTGCTTGTCCCTCCTTGGTTCTGGACAATTCTTCCTGAAATGCCCCGGCTTGTCACAGTTGTGACACTTCATTGGCACCTTCGGATTCTTACAATCCTTAGAGAAATGGCCCTTCTGCTGACAATTGTAGCAAGTCACCTCGCCTTTCGGCTTCTTCTGGCCATCCTTACCCTTCTGCTGTTGCTGCTTCCTCTTCTTGTTTCCACCCTGCTGGGGTTTAGACTCTTCCCTGGTCACAGCAACAACAGATCCTTCCTTAGGAAACAGACTCTCATGCCTAAGAGCTTTCTCCACAAGCTTCTCAAATGAATCGTCCAAATGATCCACCAACTGTCTCCCAAGATAACTGTCCAAGCCTGTCACAAACTTCTCATTCTTCTGGTATGCAGACTCAATATATGACCGGGCATACTTGAACAAAGCTTCAAACTCAGAAACATACTCCAGAACTGATCTTCCTCCTTGCTTAAGCTCCACAAACCTCTTGAACAGAACAGACTTCTGAGCTGTAGAAATGAACTTAGCTTCAAATCTAGCTTGGAATTGCTCCCAAGTAATCTCTTCCTCCGCGGTATTGATGGTAATAGAGTTCCACCAATCAGAAGCTCTCCCTTGAAGCTGCCTTGATGCCAACTTCCTCTTAGTTGCATCATCAATTCCCAAATCACCAAAGATCCTTCTACAAGCATCTATCCATCTCTGGACTTCGATGGTTGATTCTGTTCCCAAGAAAACCTTCCCTCCAAGAGTAGTATAATCCTTGCACAATTTAGCAAAATCCACTGGTTTCGGAGTTTGGACTTGAACTCCAACATCTACTGCTGCCCCTGGAACTGGTATCCTTCTCATGATCGAAGTCATCATAGCTTCGAACATGGCTGCATAATCAGCAGTCTCTTCAGTAGCACGGCCTTACCTAGCAGCTGGTCTCCCTCTTCGACTCATTCTCAATATCTATAAAAAGGAATGATTAGAACATCTAGAGAAACAACTGCATAAAGGACTCAAACTCTACTAAACTACTATATTATAGATAGTATTCATCCATCAAAATACAATTACGTCTCTCATACGTAGTTACGACAGCGTGCGTTGGGTAAAATCGATTAACCAATGCTCTGATACCAAATGTGACGACCGCCCATGACCCCTGCACCGAATCTAGAGAAAGTGCGCTGTAAAGTGTGCCAGGCGACCATGGACGATTGTCAAGGTAAATTAAAACAACAGAATCTATCGTATTGCTCACAGCGCATGGACAAAATACAATAGAACATATGTATAGTGAAGCTTTACAGAACAAAATGCCATCATATAAAACTCCATAATAGTTGAATACAAGCATCCAAATAGTCAATACATCAAGCCTCACTACATATCTCTCAGAGAATACAAAACAGCGGAACATCCAGTACATATAATAAGAAGATAATATGCAACCCTCCAGCTCGTCTTCGATATCAGCATCATGAGAGAAGAACAGCACCTGTCACCTGTTACCTAGTCTGCCCGTCCCCAAAAATGGACGAACAGCCCAAGGCAATAAGAATTAAAACATAAAGCCTTGAGTCAGACAACAGTCTTAGTGAGCAGTAAATTAACTAACAACATACCAAAAGAGCATAAAGGAAAAGGAATAGGAATACAACCCTCCCACTCCAACCTCATTCTACAGTGATAGCCCCCAGACACACACTAAGCATAAGCAAGCATAGCAGAGCATACAACTTAAAGTAAAGCTACAATCACTCGAGTCAAGGGCGATGTTTTCCAAGTACCAAGGCCTAAATCGGATAAGCACCCAGAAAATACCGCTCTTGAGTCCGAATGTCGATACAACCAAACATCCATGACTCTGGCTATCACTGTTATCATTGCTTTGATATCACCGTTAATTGAATGACCGGCACATTCTTTCAGCCGTCCGTTAAGGGCTAATGGAAACCCCGGTTCTAGACATAACTCCCGCACGTCGTCGCAGCCCGTGCCTAGGACTATCGAATCTGCCCAGAGTACTCGACCATCAATAGTTGGCCGTTGGGACTATTGAATCTGCCCAAACGTACTCTTGCTTAGAGCATGCTAGAACCTTCAACAACGATGCTATCCAAGCCTCCTAGTCATCCTCCTCGATGACTATTCTCATATCCATTCATTATCCTCAACTCGAATCATATCACCGAGTTATCAACATGCTTGGAATGATCCCGTCTGGATTAGACCAAGTCTTCATCATATGATGCCTCGCTGCATTACATCCTTGCAAAGCCTCATCTCAAGTCACATCATCAAATCTATGCATAAGCGCTTCATCATCCCGCTACATATGCCACGAGCAGCTTTCCCAATTCAAGAGCCTTTCCCTTAGCTTTTGAATCATCTTCGATCTAAATCTAATCATAAATCATCTAGTTCATAACAAGCAATCAAATCAAACATCAATCCAAGCAATCAAGCATTCAAATATGATCTAAGTAGACAATTATAACAATAATGGCATTTTCGTAATTAAAGAGTTGAAAGTCCAATAAGCATGAAAACATGGATTATATCTCTACAAACTTGATGAATGAACTTGCATAGGTTAACATATGATAAAATGGATGTAACATCATCATGAACAATGGATCTATATGGATCTACACTTTGGATGAAGAAAATGCATGGAAATCCCTATTTTAACACCAAATCGAGCCAACAATTCGATATACTCCTTTGGATCCGTGTGAGAGATAATCACCACTCACCAAATCACCTAAACAAACCCAAATCAACACGCTTCAGATCTGGACAGCGAAGGATGAAGCTTGATCTATCACGAATCCGCTTCAAACGAAGAAATCTCTCTTGAAAAGATGAAGATCTTCAATCTAAGCTCTTGGATCTTCAATTTGATCTTCAGCTTGGATGGATGGAAGCACTAGATTAGAGTGGAGAAAAGAAGTGAAGAAGTGTAGAAGTCGAGCTCTCAAAATGGCAGCACTTCGTCGCTTCAAAATCCGGATCCCAAAAAGTGAGAACAACCCCTCCTATTTATAGCTGAAATTCCTTAAGTCGAAATCTGGCTATCTCCCTAAGTCGCTTCCGACTTACGACCTAAGCCTCTCCGACCTAACACTTCTGCGCATCCAAACACCCAGCGACCTACGACCTAACGCAACGCGCGACTTAACACATAGGCTACGACTCAACTCCTCAGCGACCTAACACATCGCGACTTAACAACCATATAAGTCCACGACCTAACTTAGGTCGTTGCCGACCTAACTGCCTACAAAACACACACGTCTTAACGCGACCAAACACTTAACTGCCTTGCCGACCTACGACATAACGAGGTTATGACTTAACTGGGTATACGACTTACTACTTAAGAGGCAACCCATCCTTCGACTTAACGAACAAAGCACCCCATAGGTCGCTTACGACCTAACTACTAAAACACACGCGACCTAACAACTTACTAAGCTACGACCTAAGACTTACAAAACCCTGCGACCTAACAACTTAGCACCCACGCGACCTAATGGTGTTACGACCTACCACTCAACTCTTAGGTCGCTTACTACAGCCCCAGCTTCCTTAGGTCGTTGCCGACCTAACTATATACTAGGTCGCTAACATTCTATAGGTTGTCCCAAACTAACTCGCGACCTAAACCACTACACAACCTAACCGCTGGTCCTCCTTAGGTCGTTACCGACCTATCTCTTAGGTCGCTCAAAACCCTTAACTCACCCGAAACCCTTAAGTCTCCTATCTTAGGTCGTCTACGACCTAAACCCAACATCCTTAGGTCGCACCACATCCCTAAGTCATCTACAACATAGCTCTTAACTCGCTACCATTCTATAGGTCGGTCACGTCTTAGCTCTTAGGTCGTTCACGACCTAGGACTTAGACAAATTATACTCAAAATCTGAAGTGTCTTAAAATGCTGAAAATTCCAGATTTTGACGAACTTGTCGATCCGTAAAAATACGGGTCGTTACAGTGTTTTGGTCCAAGGAGTGGTGACATTTAGATTGGAGTCGTAAGGAACATCTGGTATCCAAGTTCCCTAAGCTCCAACACCTTGGTTGTACAAGTCAGAAGAAAGCAAGAAAAAGTGGGCCTTTACTCATCTATCTAGTAGTCAGACTACCGAACATAAATTCATGTCTGGTGGTCCTACCACCGAACAAAAATTGCTGTTTGGTAGTAAAGCTACTGGATAGGATTTCTTGTTCGGTAGTAGAACTATCAAACAAGAATACTAGTTCGACACTTAGGGTGTTGCCGAACCAAGGGGTTGACATTTGAATGAAGTCGTGATTGCAGCTGGGTCAATTCACTTAATCAACTAGCACTAAACTAGCCAATTTCCACTGGACCGAATGGAATATTTAAGGAAAAGCATCCTGTATATATGGAAAGACTAGATAATATCTGGTATAGATGGAAATAATCGAACCGAGAAGGGTAAATAAGAAAACTGCCTATTTTATCCGCTTGATTTCTCTATATCTTCACTCCTATAAATATCCAAGCTTCCAGTAGCAATGAGAACTACTTTTTGAACTGCCAGCTAATGCCAAACATGATATACCGAATAGACTATTATAAGCTATATTTTATTCCAATTCATTGTATTTTCCATTTAGGTCACTGTAAAACTGATCTATAAGATAGGAGATTATAATTAATTGTGGATATAGGCACATTCTAGCTGAACTACTATAAATTTATCTGAATTTTACTTTACTGCCTTCTTACTTCTCTCTTACTACATAGTTGTGCAATAAATTCAATATACGCATCTCCACATCAAATCGATTGGCGGTGTTTGTCTATTTTCTATGCAAGCTACTCTGTATGCCTTCAAAATTGAAAGCCAGAGTTAGTATCACCAGTGGGAATGTTAACTAGATAGTTACTAGTTAGGATAACCATTCATCCAGCACCATAGAGCTAAACACTGTCTCTAGAGGCGGCCTGGATTGAGTTGTGGTAGAACCAAAGCTAGCTATTGTGGACCAGATGATGGCATGCTCGGGGCGGACACAAACAACCGGACACAACACTGAAGCTCGAGTCGATCCATGTCCAGGGGGTCCAAAAGGCAAAGTAGGTCATATTCTGGTAGCGGATCTGATTAGGAGAACCAAAAAATGGGGAGAGTAAATGCCAAGGAAGTGGAACGAGTAAGGATTCATCCTGAAGCTGTGCCCATGGAACGGTTGGACTCCGTACCAACTGGCGGAGGCACTGAAACAAACCAGTTATGGATGACCCCTCTCACTCTAGGCAACGCTCCCCCAACTTAGTTGAAATGACAGTAGATGGAAGGTGACCTGACGACTAGAAACGGTCCTAAAGTTGGTATCAAGATAAGGATCGCATGTCAAGTTGTCACAGAAGAAGCAAGAGAGGCTCCTTATCTCAAAAGGAGAGGTTAACCCATCTTCACTCATCGCCTGAACCAGAAGATAGAATGGAATAGATCATTAGAGAATGTGTCCGACATGAATTGTAACGACCCACTATTTTGACCATTCAAATCGACAATAATCCGCACATGTATGACTTGAATAATTCAAAATAACATATTATAAATAAATTTGGAGCAATAAAATCAAATACAGAATCACAGACACAGAATATCAGAATAACTCGCAGCGGAAATTAAAATACCATAGTAGTTCATGAAGCTACTATAACAAACTCTCAAAACAAAATACATAATATCAGTCTGAAAACATATACAATAGAAATCTCAAATACATAGAAGTTTATAATACCAGAGCTGAAATAGAACAACTGAAACTGAACTGGATAGATAACTATATAAGTAGAATCTCCAATGATTCCTAGCTCCAGAAAGAGATCCAAAGCTAAGCTGTAAATACTCAAGCTGACCCGAGCGTAAAGCAAAATACAAAACACTCGAGTCAGGACATATATACTTATATAATGTAAACCAACTCAAGTGAAATGTAGTAGTAATGCAAACTTAAAGGATGCTTGGGATCGCCCATCCTCTAAGGATCAGTTAAACCATAAATCAAATACATCCCGTGGTTAAAATTTCAAAATAGTATTTTATACTTCGAAATCAAATATCATTTCAAAATTCAATATCATTCAAAAATCCATTTCAAAATATCAAAATATCATATTTCAAAATAGTTTATATTACGAAACAAATTACTTCATTTTAAATCATAAAAATGAAGTTATTATATTTAATAATTAAATTATTAAATTTCCAAAATTTTAATCTTTCAAAGTTCATTCGTTCACTTAAATTAATTAAAACAATGAAAATTCAACTTTCGCAGCATTTAGAAAATGCTATGGAAAGTCACATTTAAAACAGTTCAATTTAACAAAAGATAACATTTAAAATGCTGTAATGGGGTTACATTAGTTTCAAATAAACTTAGTTAAATTCAACCATTATAACATTTACAAAAATGCCATAATAGCCTTTAATCAAATTCAGCCATTTGGTTCATTATTATCAACTACAACATTTACAAATGTTGTATTATCATTTACATTAGAATTAATAGCATTTCAGAAATGTAGTTAATTAACTTCAAATATTCAGTGTAATTTCAAAAACGATTATATTTTTATATAAATCATTTTAACTTATAAAATCATATAATTTCACTTTTAAAATAATCATTCAAATACCCTTATATTCATGATTTTTATAAAGTTAAACCTTCATTCAAAAAAATCAAAATTTAATAATAATTCACTTATTAAATTCCAATATTAAATTTTAAATTCATTAAATTAAATTAACTTTACAATTAAATTTAAATTTCCCAATATAACTTAATTCCATTTTTATTTACTTAACTTAAAATTCACCTTTAAGCCAAATTCACAAATTTCCAATTTTAGTTATATTTCAAAATTTCAACTTAAATATTCATTCATTTCACATTTTAACTTTATTCAAAAATCATTAATATATATTATAAAATCATTTTAAATTAATTTTAATTCCAAATATCATAAATTTATCATATTTCATATTAAATTTAAATTCCATTTCATCACCAAATTAGAATTTCCAAAATAACTTACATTTCAAATTTCCAACTTTACCATTTATTTATTTCACTTATAAATTCTCAGAAAATCAAAATACTTTACAGAAATCATTTTTAATTAAGTTGAAATCAAAATATTATAATATTTACATTTCTAAAATAATTTAAATTTTTTAGAAAACATATTTTAACCATGGGTCTGTAAATCATTTTCTAGCCTAGGTAAAGTAATACGGATACTATATCTTTTCAATCAGTAATTACAAAGAAAAATCCGGGTTTGATCATTTCAAACCCGCGATCCCAAGTAAGAATGAAATGAAAACCGCTCAGGCCTATCATTTCAGCCTATAACAATTTCCCCTATTCTAAAGTCCGTTCGGGTATGTTTCATTTCAATCCATAATGATTCTAATCTACAGGGAACTTGCAGCGTGATAAACTGATATAAATAACAGAATAGCATGATATAATAGTAACATATGGTATAACAGGTGTAAATACAGGTGTGAACATCATATGAATATAATATGGCAGTTATAAAAGGATGATGTAAATTACATATTTAAATGGTGTCAGTTTACTAGTTATATAAGTACACATCGTCTGGTGAGAATTACTCACTTGTATAAGCTGGAGATGACAACCAATTGCACAAACAAGGAACTTCAAAGGCACGATAACACGACAATGATTTGAGAGTGGGAGAGCCAAAGCTAATTTCCTTGTTAAATATCAAACAAAACAAATACAAACATGAATTACAAACCGAAATATTACAAAACAATGCTAGGAATAACTACCCAATTCAAAGCTAGAGCTTTTGCACTTGCATTCAACATCATATGCTTCAGCCATAGGCTGGAAAAGCACTGTTATGGGATGGTTATGGATCAGGTTTGGATCAGGTTAAATCCATATAGGGGTCGGCCATAGCAATATAAGGAGGAGATGAAGGATATGTGCTTGAATTTCAAAACAAGGCAACTACAAGTGGTTTCTATGCCACAAATGGTTCGACCCTATGCAACATGGGCACGGCCAGGCTTGTAGTGGACTGGAGAATGGTGTGGCAGTGGCTTTGGGTCAGGTAGGTGCTGGTGGAAGTGATGCAAGAGGCGGCCAAAGTGGTGGTTGGAGTGGGGAAGGCAATAGGTGCTAGGCTATAGGGTTTTAGGTGGATGTTTGCTCAATTTTTGGTGGATCTACATCATATATGGCCATGGCTATGGATGGTTAGTGGGCTGGAGAAGATGATGGCCTGATGTGGTGGTGGTGGAGGCAGCCATGGTGATGGAGGAGCAAGGCCAAGCTACCTAAAGTTGAAGGCAAGTGCAAAAATCATAAGAAACAAGAAGAAAAAGAGTAGAAAAGAAGAAGAAGTTTACCAAATTTTTGTTCAGGTGTGGAGGCCAAAAATTTTGGAGTAAGAAGCTATTTTTTTTTACATGAAAATGGAAAGAAGTAATCAGCTGAAGAAAATGATAAGGCCAGCCAATAGTAAATGCAAGTGCTGGTTAGAAAATGGAAAGGCAAGAATACAAAAAGACTAGGAATAACAAAAGTCACAAACTCTTCATATTTCCATATTTTCTTTTTATAAGTTTAAATATCTGAAAATATATATAATTTCAGTTAAAATTAGAAAATATAAAAAATATACAAAATATAAATAAATAAATATTAATTATATATGATTAAAATAAGAAAATAGTACAAAATGAAAACTAGTCTAGAAAATTTGAAAATAAACAGGATAAACTTTGGTAGATTTATATGGACTTAGAAAATATTTATAAATAAAGATAATAACATAAAATAAAAATTCTTTCACAAAAGTAAATAAATAAATTTTAATTAAATATAATTTAAATTAAGAAAATAGCAGAAAAATAGAAACTAGCCTTTTAAAAATAGGAAATAAATGCAATAAATTTTGGAAAATTTTTATTATCACTTTTAAAAATATTAAAGGACAAAGTATCCATAAAATAACATATTAACACAAATTAAAATAAAATATGACAAAGAAAATGTAATTTATATATTTTAAAATAGACAAAATTGTTAAATAAATCAAATTGCACTCAAAATTGAAACGTACATAACTTTTACAATTCAAATCCGTTTTCAATGAAACGAAAAGTAGTATTCAAGTTATTAAACCTATTTTCATAATAAAAGATAAAATTTAAGAATTTAAATATTTAAATTTAAGGTTTAAAAATCAAAGTTTGACCAGTTTGACCAGAAATTCCTTTTTCAGGAAAATGTTCAATTTATACCAGTTTGAAATTAAAATTCACATAATAATCAACATTTATATTTAAAAATGAAATGTTTGAAATAAAAAAGTTTAAAATAATTTAAAATAAAATAAAGTCAAATTTAAATATATGTAGAAATCTAGGGTTGTTACACTCTCCCCCACTCAAATCTTTTCGTCCTCGAAAAGGAAGGAAGCGGAGAAACAAATAGAATGAACAATAGGTTGGAAGACATCCCCGAAAAGAAGGTAGGGAAAATGTAGCTAGGTGGTAAAACAGGTTGAAAGACAAGGATGAACCATTATTTAAAATTGTTGGTTAAAGAGGTAAAAATATTTAAAACACTTTAAAATCCTTTAGAAAGGAAATAACTGATCAAAGTATCCTTTATATAATATTTTATCAAAATACTTTTATAACTTGATGTCTTAACAAGTTTATCCTCGTTCCTGCAGACTCTGGCAGTGTGTTGATCAGGCGCAAAGCTAGAATTCTCCAGATACTTAGTAGACCTGTTTCAACACCCAGTGAAAATACTGGAAAACTTTTAAAAACAGATATGGAAAGTACAATAAAAAAAACAAAACATGTCGATCATGGATCGCGGATACACAATGGTTACGCTTGGATCCCCCAGGAAACATCCGTACCCTTAGGCCGCCCCCCAACCTTGCGATTACGCCATGAAGACTGGTAGTACTGCAGATACACAATGGTTACGCCTGGATCTCCCAGGAAACATCCGTACCCTAGGCTCTCACAGCCCCTGCTGATTACGCTACCAAGCAACTCAATAGATCGTAGATACATAATGGTTACGCCTGGATCTCCCAGGAAACATCCGTACCCGTAGGCCGCCCCCAACCCTGCGATTACGCTATGAAGTTGCGCTCGTAAGACCATGGAGATTGCCATGGAATTCGATGGAAACTTGAGTATCATATCCGGAAAACCAAAAATCAAAGAAATATCGATAGAATGAATCCACAATGTGGCCACAAAGCGGATATCAAGCAGAAGGCACTTTCCATATCTTTACTTCGAAAATATGTATCATATAGTACCTTTTCTAATCACTTTCAAATATCATACTTATATAAAGTCCATTATATATAAGATTTCATTTTCAAATCAAATACTTTCCAAAATCAATAATATATCAAATCACACTTATATAGACTTCAATTATATAAGATTTCACTTTTCAAATTGAGTACCTTTTCAAATCCATAGTTTTCTAATCAACATCATACTTATACAAACCAAATTTTTATATAAGTTCGATAACTCCCAAATCAAGTATTTAGTAACACAAGGTTTTCAAATTTCAATTTGTTTCAATATCAGTTCAGTTTCAAAATCGTATACAATTCCACCAAATTATTTCTTCTCAATTTAAATATCTTCAGTTTCAAAGTTTCCAAAGTATAGGTTTGGAGAATAATCCAAGTTTCTAAATCAATATAATTTAAGTCAAACAATTCATTTCCAAAATCAATGGTTTTCAAAATCATCTTATACTTACATAAAGTTCATCTTATATAAGGATCAAAAATTTTCAAAAATAATAAATTTCGCTGCATGAAGAGCCATATGGGATTGAACATCTTTGCTTTATAAAAGTTTTTTTTATTATTTAGAATAGTTTTGTATATAAAATAGTTTGTATGTAAAATAGAATAAAATAGTTTGTTTAAGAAGAACAAAAGAAAAATAGTTTCGAAAAATGGTTTTAAATTGATAGAAGTTTTTAATTAAACAAAAATTCCAATTAAATTACAAAGATATCCAACCCAACAACTTCCAATTTCAGCGTCAAGTGTATCAATGATATTAGAATATAAGATGTACCTATGTCATCATTTCGCAAAATCACATTCGATCGCTCACTCGATCACACAAGTTCGCTTTCGAACTAGTATTGTCCATTCGACTTCCCTAATGCGGATTTCGATATGGTTTCTCGACTAGAAACCATCAGTCTCCTTGCATAGCCATATACTATGATAGGGAATTCTAGAATCAAGCCCAAAATCCATATCAAATATTCACCATCAAGAATCAAATGAAAAATCCTAACACGAAATGGTTTAATTCACCTCGAACTTGTGTACTCAAACTTGGATCAATCTAATTATGCGAATAAAACAGCATACGTACAACTTATGTATCTATTCCAACTTTTTAAATATATAGTTTCATAAAGATGTTACTAAGTTAAATATTTAAACTAAATTTTATTCAAAATATTTTGAAGACCAAATTCTTCTCAAAACATTTCAAATATAAATTTCATATTAGAAAAATTCAAAATAGCCTTTTTCATTTACTTCACAAAACAGTTTCAACTTATTTAAATCATATTACTACATAATTTAAACATACATACCAAACTTATATACTTTATACTTTTCAAAATTACTTAGCTTTGAAAAGTTAACCTTGATTTGGAAGTGCTCGAACCTTCAAAATAGTCGAAGACATCATATTTCAATCCAAGAGTTGGAAATCACAATTAAATCAATAAATCAATTCCAAAAAATAGGGTTATATCAAATCAAAACCAAAACTCAAGGACCAAACACCGGCTCATTTCAAATTGTTCAAATATATATACATATATCTTTCGAATATCACATCACACTTCGGAATTTGAAATCAAAATTGGTTTCACAAATCAATCGCATAACAAAGCTACCGAAGTGGCCTCTCACCCACTCTGAAACTCGAAAATCAATGTCGATGATGCATGCATTCATCACCGAAATTATTTTCCAGCGACATAAGTGGGTTCTGGACTTCTATTTTCTCAACTTCTTTTGAAATTTCTTCGAAATCATTTGAAGCTCATTAAAATCATTTGAAACATTTCATATTCGGAAAATACTTTCAAATCATATTATTAAATTATTTCAAAATCTTAAAACCAGTTCCAAAATGCCGGAGTTCAATCACTCAAATTCAGATTCAAAACCTTCAGTTATAAATTATTTTATATGAAACCATTTCTTATATAACTTTCAAAATTTCAAATCCATTCAAAACTTTAAATTCTCATTTAAAAGGTATATAGATCTTTATAGAAAACATTTCACCTTTTATATAAACATATGGTCATCCTTATCAAAATAACAACTACGATGAATACATAATTTTCAAAAGACAATCAACCACAAATTTTTCCAAGGGATGATTCAAGGATGGATTTCAAAACAAAACAGAGATTCAAATTTAGAGGAACTCCAATTAAATAGAATTCTGATTCGAAGATAAGCTCAAACGAAGATGAGATAATTAAATCACTGAATAGAAGATGGATAAGCCTATATAAATCGCGGGCGACCTTAATAGGGTCAACCATGACTTCAGGAATATAATTGATGCGAAAATCTAAGGCAAATCGACCTTCGATTGCCAGAGATAGAACCTAAATATAGCAGAAGATAAATAGCATCGTAAACCGAGGATACAAAAATCTCTGGTGAATCAATGCCAATTGTAAGGGAGTTTCACCCCTTAACAAATCATTCAAAAATGGCGGAACTGCCAATCTTTAGAGGTCATTCAAAGTGGAGTTATGGAATGCTCCAAAAATCAAAGGAATACAATTAGGGGAGACATGAATGGATTTCAGAACAAGTGGGAGCGTTCCAAAATTCAAAGGAATCCTAATCGAAGAAATCCCAACTAAGATAGAAGTTCGGAATTTTTAAGGAAATCCTAATCAAAGAAATTACTAATAAGGTGGATACGAAAGGGATAAAGTCCAAAAAAATTTCTTTCAAAACAAGAAAATTTTATATCAAAATAATCTTTAAAAACCCTTTAAAAATCATTTGAAAATCATTTTATACTTCTAAAATACGTTCTCTCACAAGGGAATGATTCTGAGATTGATTACACTCATTCCAGGGTATTTCTACCCTATCTCTAATGAGTTTTTGCTCCGCAGGCTAAGGTTTGCCTAAAACCAAAGCTCTGATACCAAATGTAACGACCCACTGTTTTGACCATTCAAATCGACAATAATCCACACATGTTTGACTTGAATAATTCAAAATAACAGATTGTAAATAATTTGGAGCAATAAAATCAAATACAGAATCACAGACACAGAATATCAGAATAACTCGCAGCGGAAATTAAAATACCATAGTAGTTCATGAAGCTACTATAACAAACTCTCAAAACAAAATACATAATATCAGTCTGAAAACATATACAATAGAAATCTCAAATACATAGAAGTTTATAATACCAGAGCTGAAATAGAACAACTGAAACTGAACTGGATAGATAACTATATAAGTAGAATCTCCAATGATTCCTAGCTCCAGAAAGAGATCCAAAGCTAAGCTGTAAATACTCAAGCTGACCCGAGCGTAAAGCAAAATACAAAACACTCGAGTCAGGACATATATACTTATATAATGTAAACCAACTCAAGTGAACTGTAGTAGTAATGCACAATAACTTAAAGGATGCTTGGGATCGCCCATCCTCTAAGGATCAGTTAAACCATAAATCAAATACATCCCGTGGTAAAAATTTCAAAATAGTATTTTATACTTCGAAATCAAATATCATTTCAAAATTCAATATCATTCAAAAATCCATTTCAAAATATCAAAATATCATATTTCAAAATAGTTTATATTACGAAACAAATTACTTCATTTTAAATCATAAAAATGAAGTTATTATATTTAATAATTAAATTAATAAATTTCCAAAATTTTAATCTTTCAAAGTTCATTCGTTCACTTAAATTAATTAAAACAATGAAAATTCAACTTTTGCAGCATTTAGAAAATGCTATGGAAAGTCACATTTAAAACAGTTCAATTTAACAAAAGATAGCATTTAAAATGCTGTAATGGGGTTACATTAGTTTCAAATAAACTTAGTTAAATTCAACCATTATAACATTTACAAAAATGCCATAATAGCCTTTAATTAAATTCAGCCATTTGGTTCATTATTATCAACTACAACATTTACAAATGCTGTATTATCATTTACATTAGAATTAATAGCATTTCAGAAATGTAGTTAATTAACTTCAAATATTCAGTGTAATTTCACAAACGATTATATTTTTATATAAATCATTTTTAACTTATAAAATCATATAATTTCACTTTTAAAATAATCATTCAAATACCCTTATATTCATGATTTTTATAAAGTTAAACCTTCATTCAAAAAAATCAAAATTTAATAATAATTCACTTATTAAATTCCAATATTAAATTTTAAATTCATTAAATTAAATTAACTTTACAATTAAGTTTAAATTTCCCAATATAACTTAATTCCATTTTTATTTACTTAACTTAAAATTCACCTTTAAGCCAAATTCACAAATTTCCAATTTTAGTTATATTTCAAAATTTCAACTTAAATATTCATTCATTTCACATTTTAACTTTATTCAAAAATCATTAATATATATTATAAAATCATTTTAAATTAATTTTAATTCCAAATATCATAAATTTATCATATTTCATATTAAATTTAAATTCCATTTCATCACCAAATTAGAATTTCCAAAATAACTTACATTTCAAATTTCCAACTTTACCATTTATTTATTTCACTTATAAATTCTCAGAAAATCAAAATACTTTACAGAAATCATTTTTAATTAAGTTGAAATCAAAATATTATAATATTTACATTTCTAAAATAATTTAAAATTTTTAGAAATCATATTTTAACCATGGGTCTGTAAATCATTTTCTAGCCTATGTAAAGTAATACGAATACTATATCTTTTCAATCAGTAATTACAAAGAAAAATCCGGGTATGATTATTTCAAACCCGCGATCCCAAGTAAGAATGAAATGAAAACCGCTCAGGCCTATCATTTCAGCCTATAACAATTTCCCCTATTCTAAAGTCCGTTCGGGTATGTATCATTTCAATCCATAGTGATTCTAATCTACAGGGAACTTGCAGCGTGATAAACTGATATAAATAACAGAATAGCATGATATAATAGTAACATATGGTATAACAGGTGTAAATACAGGTGTGAACATCATATGAATATAATATGGCAGTTATAAAAGGATGATGTAAATTACATATTCAAATGGTGCCGGTTTACTAGTTATATAAGTACACATCGTCTGGTGAGAATTACTCACTTGTATAAGCTGGAGATGACAACCAATTGCACAAACAAGGAACTTCAAAGGCACGATAACACGACAATGATTTGAGAGTGGGAGAGCCAAAGCTATTTTCCTTGTTAAATATCAAACAAAACAAATACAAACATGAATTACAAACCGAAATATTACAAAACAATGCTAGGAATAACTACCCAATTCAAAGCTAGAGCTTTTGCACTTGCATTCAACATCATATGCTTCAGCCATAGGATGGAAAAGCACTGTTATGGGATGGTTTTGGATCAGGTTTGGATCAGGTTAAAGCCATATAGGGGTCGGCCATAGCAATATAAGGAGGAGATGAAGGATATGTGCTTGAATTTCAAAACAAGGCAACTACAAGTGGTTTCTATGCCACAAATGGTTCGACCCTACGCAACATGGGCACGGCCAGGCTTGTAGTGGACTGGAGAATGGTGTGGCAGTGGCTTTGGGTCAGGTAGGTGCTGGTGGAAGTGATGCAAGAGGCGGCCAAAGTGGTGGTTGGAGTGGGGAAGGCAATAGGTGCTAGGCTATAGGGTTTTAGGTGGATGTTTGCTCAATTTTTGGTGGATCTACATCATATATGGCCATGGCTATGGATGGTTAGTGGACTGGAGAATGGTGTGGCAGTGGCTTTGGGTCAGGTAGGTGCTGGTGGAAGTGATGCAAGAGGCGGCCAAAGTGGTGGTTGGAGTGGGGAAGGCAATAGGTGCTAGGCTATAAGGTTTTAGGTGGATGTTTGCTCAATTTTTGGTGGATCTACATCATATATGGCCATGGCTATGGATGTTCAGTGGGCTGGAGTAGATGGTGGACTGATGTGGTGGTGGTGGAGGCAGCCATGGTGATGGAGGAGCAAGGCCAAGCTACCTAAAGTTGAAGGCAGGTGCAAAAATCATAAGAAACAAGAAGAAAAAGAGTAGAAAAGAAGAAGAAGTTTACCAAATTTTTGTTCAGGTGTGGAGGCCAAAATTTTTGGAGACGTGAAAATGGAAAGAAGTAATCAGCTGAAGAAAATGATAAGGCCAGCCAATAGTAAATGCAAGTGTTGGTTAGAAAATGAAAAGGCAAGAATACAAAAGGACTAGGAATAACAAAAGTCACAAACTCTTCATATTTCCATATTTTCTTTTTATAAGTTTACATACCTGAAAATATATATAATTTCAGTTAAAATTCGAAAATATAAACAAATATACAAAATATAAATAAATAAATATTAATTATATATGATTAAAATAAGAAAATAGTACAAAATGAAAACTAGTCTAGAAAATTTGAAAATAAACAGGATAAACTTTGGAAGATTTATATGGACTTAGAAAATATTTATAAATAAAGATAATAACATAAAATAAAAATGCTTTCACAAAAGTAAATAAATAAATTTTAATTAAATATAATTTAAATTAAGAAAATAGCAGAAAAATAGAAACTAGCCTTTTAAAAATAGGAAATAAATGCAATAAATTTTGGAAAATTTTTATTATCACTTTTAAAAATATTAAAGGACAGTATCCATAAAATAACATATTAACACAAATTAAAATAAAATATGACAAAGAAAATGTAATTTATATATTTTAAAATAGACAAAATTGTTAAATAAATCAAATTGCACTCAAAATTGAAATGTACATAACTTTTACAATTCAAATCCGTTTTCAATGAAACGAAAAGTAGTATTCAAGTTATTAAATCTATTTTCATAATAAAAGATAAAATTTAAGAATTTAAATATTTAAATTTAAGGTTTAAAAATCAAAGTTTGACCAGTTTGACCAGAAATCCCTTTTTCAGGAAAATGTTCAATTTATACCAGTTTGAAATTAAAATTCACATAATAATCAACATTTATATTTAAAAATGAAATGTTTGAAATAAAACAAGTTTAAAATAATTTAAAATAAAATAAAGTCAAATTTAAATATATGTAGAAATCTAGGGTTGTTACTTGAATAGTCAAAACGAGGCATTAGGGCAAGTGTTGATAGTCCTTTCACCATGGAGATAGAAACCACTCGGAACCTTGGAACTTCTAGATGCCTACCATGGATCCTTACCAAGATCTGAATGGGCACGTAGTACATCTACAATGATACATCTAGCATATGCTAATGAGCGAAGCAACGGAGAAAGTCTTGTGCAAGGGTTTTCTCTTATTCTCGGCAGATGTAACGACCCGTAAATTTTAATGGTTTTATAACGTAATTAATTGAATTTTTCATGAAATTTAAATAATTAAGTTTTGAAATGAAAGTTTGATATTTGGTATGCGTCTATATAAACAAAGCAAATGGTGAATTTTCATCAGAAAATATGAAAGTAATTTGAGAATATTTAATTGATTTTAAATATTTAAATGTTAATTTTTAAGTTGAATTCCAAATATCACTATTTATTGGCTAGTTGAATTATTAAATTTAATAATTTGGGAATTGGGTAAAATGTTGAGCCTGGGGTTTTAATCCAGTTAAAAATAATTTGAAGACTTGTGAAATTTATATTGATAATACTGAAGATAGTAAAAGTGTTAAAATTAAATTTAAAAGTGTTTTGTTTAGTTTTAAAAAATATACCGTTTAAATTGACGTTTAAAAATAGCCTTTCGAGGCACAGTCTCGGAATTTGACGAAACTAGTTCCATTGGATCTGTAATAGTGTATTATTATCGGATTTCAATTTTCATAGCATTTGGAGTTGTCGTGATCGTACGGTAGATAAACGCGCTGAAATCTATATCGAAAATTCAATATAATAGCTAGATCCAAAAAGCTATCTTCTCCATACGATCGAATTAGGACTCGAAACCTTTTCCATTGCGTTAGAAATAGGGGTATAACATTATGAACGCCTGGCGGCACAACTCGATAGGATGTCAAAATTTTAAGTTGCGATATCAAGGCGATTTAAAATTTAAAATTTAAATAATTTATATATAAGTTGGCTGGTCAATGAAATTCCCATCAACCCTTTTTCATTTCACCTCCAAATCACTGTAGCCCATCTGGTACACGTTACCCTCATTTCAGATATCACTTTTCCCCTTTATTTCATTTCACAACCGAAAGAAAAAAAATTGTGTTCGAAGCTTCAAACGACAAAAATATATCGTTCTCCTTTCTTCCTTTTAAAGGCCCTGCATCCGCACATGTCGGACTTGAATTGCTTAAAATATCAGATTATTAATTTATATTTGGCAAAACTCAGTATATACAGTAAATAAATCAATCACAGAATCATAGACACAGAGTATTACAACAGTAAGCAGCGGAATAGATAAATAATAGAGTTGAAGTAAAATACAACAGAATATCTCAAATACAAAGCTCTCTTGAATACAAACAGATGACAAGTCTGAACCAACAACTGGATAGCTGAAAGCTGAATAGATACATATGGATCTCCAAGCGAAGCTCCAACTCCAAAGGTGAGTCTCTAATGCTGTGGCACTCAGTCTGACCCGAGCTTAAAGCAAAACACAAAACATTCGAGTCAGGATTAACATTCTTATATCAATAAATTCAACTCAAGTGAAATATCAACTGAAATACAAGTAACTTAAAGGATGTTTGGGATAACCATCCTCTAAGGATCCGTGGAACTATCTACTATGTAGTAATATACGCTATTATAATATGTCTATAGTAAAGTAAAAGTATCAAAATAGAGTTAAGGCGTTACCCATATCCCCCTTAAAACATTTTATATATTCCGTAGTCTATACAATGTCGTACGCTCCTCCGTAAACTGGAGGTTTACCCAGAGGACATCACATAGGTACGGTAAAAAACAAACTCGTAGAAGGCACGCTAGGGCATGCGACAAGGCACTCGAGGCAATGCCAGGGTAGACATACCATTTGCACTCC
Source organism: Allium fistulosum (assembly GCA_030737815.1). Taxonomy (NCBI): domain Eukaryota; kingdom Viridiplantae; phylum Streptophyta; class Magnoliopsida; order Asparagales; family Amaryllidaceae; genus Allium; species Allium fistulosum. Next base: position 911,187,519 of record CM060903.1, read on the forward strand.
CAGACTGGTGGTGACGCATAGCAGCTACTATCGCCTACCTCATGAACACTCCCAAATCAAAATCGAAGGGTGCACCCAATCAAATCACAAAAGCAATAGAATGGTATCGAAGAAATGTGTCCGATAGGAGGAATGACCTCACTTGGCCCGGTATAGCTCTTGTTTTAGCCACATCAAGCTAACTCACGAAAGTTAGGGTCACGTAAATACCATATAGAGTCGTCACCAAACCATCCTACTTCATTTCTGGAATCTCCACCACATACACAGTTGTTAAAGTGGTTTTCGGTATTGGCAGAGAGTATAACAATATCCGATCCCGGTCTCTTTAACAACCAAACGTTATTATAACACCGTGGTCATTTTCAAATAGTTCATACTTCAAAATCAAAATATCATATTCATTTCGAAACCATAATAATTCAATATCATTATTCACTTAAATAATATTCATTTCCAAAATCGTAACACTTTCAAAAATTATAATCGTTTCGAAATCAAAACATTTTTGGAAATCATAGTACTTTAGAAATCATAACACTTTGGAATCATAATACTTTCCACTCAAACAGTTTAGATATAGAAAATAGTATATGTAACAAATTCGATTATAAAAATAAAAATAGTTTATATAATAAAATAGTTTATGAAATAAAATAGTTTATGAAATAAAATAGCTATAAATTTTAAAAATAGTTTATATTAAAATAATTAGTATATTAAAATAGTTTTATATTAAAATAGTTTAAAATGACCCGCTGTTCGTAGCTCGGTTGGTTTGGGAGCTGGGAGATGGGAACCAAAGGACTGTGTCCGGGCAGGTTCGAATCCCAGCGCCAAACCATCAGTGGGAGTTTCAACGTTAAGCATCCGTGTGCGATGACTAAATAAAAGCGGGGTATACACACGACGTGGGGTTTACTTAAAGTGAGTATCAATGAATACCATGATCTTAAGGTTCCCCATGATATCAAAAAAAAAAGTTTAAAATGAAATATATTCATAAAGTAAAATATTTTTATATATTAAAATACTTTATATAAAATAAAATAGTTTCCCCAAATTTCATAATTATAATATCTTAAAATCAATATTTATTAAAACCATATATATTTCTTTTCAAAACCTTGGAAATATATATATATATATATAGACCAACAGTGCCTGTATATAATTTTCTATCCTATGGTCAAGTGATACAGATATTTATCATTTCAATCCGCAATTTAAATATATACGGGTATATATCTTTTCAACCCGCAATCCCAATTTAAATTCAATGAAAATCACTTGGGTTTATCATTTCAACCCATAACGATTTTCTCCTATTCTACCAGATCGTTCGGGTATGTATCATTTCAACCCATAGGGAATTTTATGCTAACAGGGAACTTGCAGAGTGAGAATAGATATGATAATAGTAATAATAATATCAACAACATGCATATATCATCAGTAAAAAATAAAATATATATAACGGGATATGGTGTCATATCCCACAGGTGAACAATTTCAGATAACAAGATATCATATATAGCAATTATAAAATTAACAGTTCAATTTAGCAGCATATTTCAATTGTCGTTTCAATTGAAATCAAATTTAATAAATATAAGAACGTTAATCGTGAATGATTGCTCACCTTTCGAGGTTAGAGCGATAGACAATGAAGTTGAGTTACGAAATCCAGGCACGAAATCACAAAACAAGGCAAGATTGCATCGACGAACGAAGCTGATAAATAGGGATTGACGAAATCAAGTCAGAACTGGATCGACGAAGATAATTGATATAAGTGAACTTATATATAACTATATATAACTACCTATAAAAATTTATATTCTTAAATTCAAAAAAATATTTAAAATCTTCAAAATATATATAAAAGAAACGATATTAAGTTTAAACATATATACACATATCCAAATAAAAATCTATATGTATTAAAAATCAACATATATACATAATGTATTTAATCAATGCTTATACATATTATAAAATAAACAAACTATGTATGAACTATCATATATACTGATATGTGAACCATCTATAATATAATAGATAATATAAATCAGTAAGCAAAAATCCACCTTTACATCATCCTTACAAATCAAACAGAAATAAATGAAATCCCTACATTATATATGTGTAGGCTGTACATATTATCACTCAACTACAACTTACCTATATAAAACCATATATACTACTCTTTAAAACTATGGGAATCACTGTAGATTATATATAAAAATCTGTAAATAGGAAAAATATAAAATCAAAGACCCCACTATAACAGCTTGAATATAAACTTCTTAAATCATAGTATATATATAAACATAAGTTGAATTTTCATAGAACAAAAAACAGTAGAAGGTAACAAAATCGAGTATAAAAATCAATATACATATATATTACTATATACATACATACATACATACATACATACATATATATATATACACTCATGTACTTAATATATTTTATAAATTCGTGTAAACTAACAAACAGTACAACATATATGTATATTAATATATAGCTAACGTATTACATTTTTCATAACAGCTAGTATATATATACAAAATCGTATAACCTACATAAACATCCATACTTTATATAACTGACAGACGATAAACTAAACTAATATATATAAAATTTATATACTCTAACATAAAACCCATATATATAACTTATATACATTAAACAATTATATATATATAATACTTTATACACAGACTTACATATAAAATATATAAACAAATACATGTGCAGTCGAATGATGCATATAGATGCAGATCATAAAGCAAAAAAAAAAGGAAAAAATGTGTGCAGACTAACATATATATATATATATACACATACGTATAGTGCAGACCATATACACATATATGCAGGCTACAAAATATATATAAACTATGCAAAAATTCGATAAACTCTATATCTAACTTTAAACAATCAAATGAATTTGTAGCATGTATGAACACCCAACAGACAAGACATCCAGTCATTAACATAACTTATATAAACAAATAAATAATATATATTATTATATACACTATAAAAATAGGATATCGGCAATATATATTCGAACAGCCCCTTTTACTGTAAAACAATATATATAGTAGTCATATATATATATATAACCTATATGCAAATTATCTTCACATATGTATGCTTCAAAATAAATGTGCAGAGTAATATATATGACTATATATATATATATAACCGTACGTGAGTATATATATATATACAACAAAACTATATACCAAAAGCCATAACTCTTTTAAAATTGAGTATACTGTACTACTTCCAAATCAACTATAGGCAGACAAACATAGCATATACCTTATACAACTGTATATAACTATATAGATACACACTTATATATGGACAGACTGTGAAACCCAGATTTTTATAACTGATATGAAATAACACTTGAAACATATATATACTTTGCTATATACAGGGATATTTATTCTTAAAAAACATATTATAACTATACTGTGTTAAAAAAATATTCAGAACGAAAAAATAACTCTCTCATAACGATTAGCAGTAGTACATAGAGTATTTATAACCAATATGACAGCTGTATTACAGTTGTGTTACAGTTGTATTAACTAATAGTAATAACAAAATACTAACTAACTCTAACATCCCCCCTCAAACTTAGGGTAGAGGAATCTTCTACCCTAAGTTAGTTTCTAAGAAGGACAAATCTAGAACAAGCTAATGCCTTAGTAAGAATATCTGCAACTTGATCACACGAAGGCATATGTTGAACCAGCAGTTGCTTGTTGAGAACCTTCTCTCGTACAAAATAGAGGTCAATCTCTATATGCTTAGTTCTGGCATGAAAGATTGGATTTGCTGACATTTGCATCGTGCTCAAATTATCACACCAAGCAATGGGAGCTCGAGATTGAATAATCTGAACCTCAGAGAGAAGAGATTGAAGCCAAGTTACCTCAGCAGCAAGATGTGCTAGACTGCGATATTCCGCCTCTGTACTGGAGCGAGACACCGTGTGCTGCTTCTTAGAAGACTAAGAAACCAAATTAGAACCAAGAAATACACAGTATCCAGAAGTGGAACGCCTGTCATCAGGGTCGGAGGCCCAATCTGCATCACAATAACCAGTCAGCTCCAAGTTGGAAGACCATCTTAGGTGTAGACCAAATTCAATTGTTCCCTTGAGATATCTGAGCAACCTCTTCACAGTTCTCCAATGCGATTCCAAGGGAGTTTGCATGAATTGACATACTTTGTTTACAACATATGAGATCTCTGGTCTGGTAATGGTGATATACTGTAGATCACCAACCGGACTTCGATAAAGTTGTGGATGTTGTATAGGATCACTGCCTTGTGCTGAAAGTTTCTCTCCACTTGTCATAGGTGTAGTTAGACCATTGGCATATTGCATTTTGGCCCTGCATAATAAATCTGAGATGTACTTCTTTTGAGACAAAATAACACCTTCAGCCGTATACTCAACTTGAATTCCTAGAAAATAGCTAAGTGGACCAAGATCCTTAAGTGCAAATTTGGAATTCAAACAACTGATTACAATAGCAACCTCAGCAGGAGAGCTCCCTGTAACAATAATATCATCAACCTACACTAAGATATAAGTTGTATGTTGAGAAGTGATTCGTATAAACAGGGACTGATCTGCTCGAGCATTGTGAAAACCAAGAGAAATAAGAACAAATCTCAGCCTGTCAAACCAAGCTCTTGGAGCTTGCTTCAAGCCATACAAGGCTTTATGTAGTTTACATACATGAGTAGGAGCTTTAGTGTCTTCAAAACCAGGTGGCTGACTCATATATACTTCTTCTTGCAATACCCCATTCAAAAAAGCATTATTAATGTCTAGTTGATGCATGATCCAATTTCTTGAGAGAGCTATCGTGATAATAACTCGAATGGTGGTTGGTTTCACCACTGGGCTAAAAGTTTTGTAAAGTCAAAACCATATTGTTGCAAGAACCCCTTTGCCACCAACCGAGCTTTATGCTTATTAATAGTACCATCGGGATTCTCTTTTAACTTAAACATCCATTTACAACCTATAGCTTTTTTGTCTTTGGGTAACGGAACCAATGACCATGTTTTGTTGGTTTGCATTGCATCAAATTCAACTTTCATAGCAGCCAGCCAATCAGGATTCTACAAGGCATCATGCATAGTAAGCGACTCTTTTGAAGCCATGTAAACTTTAGGTTTAAAAACCCCTACCTTGGACCGAGTTACCATTCCATGAGAATTGGTAATAGAAGGTCCAAGATTGATTGATGATGTTGGTAAATCATGAGTGGAAGGAGCAGTAGAAGTTGGTTGATGAGTGGAAGGTTGGGAAGGAATTGATGCAGTAGCATCTATGAAATGAGATGATGAAGAATCGGTATGAAGTGAGGAGAATTGGGATGATGTATCAGACTGTGATGTATTGAGAGGGGAAATTAGTGGAATTGATACACTAGTGTGAGTAGGAACTGTGGGAACAGAAGTTGAACTTGACGAATGGTTTGAGTAAGGAAAGGAATGCTCATTGAAAATCACATCTATGGAGATATAAATTCTACCAGATCTGGACAAACATTTATACCCCTTATGCTTGATACTATAGCCCAAGAATGTACATTCTTCAGATCTAAATTGTAGTTTATTCTTGTTAAAGGGTCTAATGTTGGGAAAACACGAACAACCAAACACTCTTAGTTGAGAATAGTCTGGATTTAAATTGAAAGAGCTTGAAAGGGAGATTGATTGTTAATTACCGATGAGGGTAACCTATTTATGAGAAAAGCAGAAGCTCGAACAGCTTCATCCCAGAACTTAAGAGGTAAGGATGAATGAGCAAGAAGAGTCAAGGCTGTCTCTATAAAATGTCCGTGTTTCCTTTCAGCCACTCCATTTTGTTCATGAGTGGTTGGACAAGAAATACGATGTATAATACCATGAGTTGTAAGAGTGTTCCGAAAAGCTTGAAACTCACCTCCCCAGTCAGATTGGAGGGCTTTTATTTTGCAATCAATCTCATTTTCAACTTGAGTTTTGAAGTTTAAAAAGGTTTGCAAGGCATCCGATTTACACTTTAATGAAAACACCCAAGTGTAACGTGAAAAGGCATCAATAAAGTGGATGTAATATTTGTATCCGTTTGAGGATACAACAGGAGATGGACCCCATAAGTCTGAGTGGATCAATTGCAGGGGTTTAGTGTATTGAGTTTCAGATGTAGGAAAAGGTAGTTTATGAAGTTTACCTTGACAACAAGCAGTACAAAAATAAAATATACTTTTATTAACAGCAGGAACATTACATTTGCTGAGTACATTTTTAACAATTCGAGCACTAGGGTGACCCAACCTATTATGCCAAATAGAAAAAGAAGATACAGTTGACATAGTATAAGCTGTAGAATTTGACAAACTCAGATTATTGCATTGAAAAGAAAAATTTGGTAAAGAGCGGAATGAAGCAGGCTGACAAAGAGGAATGTTAGATGTAGGGAAGACATATAGACCATTGTCAAGCTTGCCTTCCATCAGAATGAGCTTGGAAACCTGATCCTTGACAAGACAAAAATCAGGATAAAATTCAAAATAAACATGATTATCACGAGCAAATTGCGAAACACTAAGAAGATTTCTAGTGATTTGAGGAACATGAAGAATTTGATTAAGAACTAATGATTTTGAGGAGTGTGGAGATTTGAAGAATGACTTACCAACATTGGAAATGGTGAGACCAGCACCATTTCCCATATGAATTTGGTCAGATCAATGGTACTCCTATTTCTGCATCAAATTGTTTTCATTTGATGTGCAGTGATTGGTGGCTCCAGAGTCAGGGTACCAAGCTAGATCACTAACTGTGCTGGCAGATGCAACCATGGCTTGCATAGATGCTGAATCTTTATCTACATTGGCTGCTCCAAGACCTTGAAACTCCATGTTAAAACGCTGATAACATTTGGAAGAAACATGACCAATCTTGCCACAAAGTTGGCATATAGGACGAGTTCCAGACCGACCAGAAAAAGAGCCTCGAGAGTAGCCGGCACCGACATTATTAGATCTAGAACCAGTAGCAAATGGATTCCAAGATTTGCCTCTACTCGAAGGTTGTGAAAAACCTCCTTGAGTAAAACTAGAAGATGGATTGTTGCTTTTATTAACAGAATGTTGATTGCCATATCCAGATTGACTCGGAAAAGCACCACGATCGTGAGCAAGATTCGCCGTTGGATTGGAATCAAGATCTTGAGTGTGCTTCTCAAGTCGATGCTCTTGAGACAATAGTAAGGACTCAATTTCCTCAATAGTGTATTCTTCCTTGCGAGAATTGATGGATATAATGAAAATATCATAGTCTAAAGGCAATCCATTGAAAATGGCAGCAACATGTTCTTTAACAGTAACAGTATGGCCAACAGATCCAAGTTTGTCAATAAGAGACTTGAGTCGAAGCAGGTAGTCATTGATCGACAGTGATCCTTTCTTGAAATTGCGTAGTTGAGTCTGGAATTGATCAATTTTTGCAGAAGTTTGAGAAGAGAAATGTTGTTCAAGAACCTTCCAAACATGAGCAGAGGTCTCACATCCAACAATCCGTGTGAGAAGATTTTCAGTCATGGAAGACAATAACCAAGCATATAACAATTGATCTTGTTTCAACCAAAGATTAAAGGCAGGATTGATAGTACCAGTTAGTTGATCCACCTCAGTAATAAATTTCTATGGTGGATTAAAGCTATCGGAGATGTAATCAGAAAGATCGTATCCACGAATCGCAGTAAGCACTTATGGACGCCATAGAAGAAAATTGGTATTGTCCAATTTCACAGAAAGCTTGTGTGAAAAGATCACCAGATTTGTAGAGGACGGAGTCGACATAATCAATCCAGAGAAAGATCTCGAAAAACGATTGGAGAAAAGGAATAATCGAAAAAAATAGAGAATCAATGAGAGAGAAAACAGATTCGCTCTGATAGCATGTTAAGAAAATATTCAGAACGAAAAAATAACTTTCTCATAACGATCAGCAGTAGTACATAGAGTATTTATAACCAATATGACAGCTGTATTACAGCTGTGTTACAGTTGTATTAACTAATAGTATTAACAAAATACTAATTAACTCTAACATACTGCAACCTATTATATATATATATACTTACAATAATAAAATGTCGGTATCATCTTTTAAAAAAAATCAAATATAATTTAAAACCATACTCAAGTAAATTTATCTATATATGTATATATAAATAACATATTATATTTATAAATCCATATTATAAAACCAATATAACTCATCTGCTCTGAGATATATATATATACACATATTTGCTGTACAAAATTTTATAAACATATATACATACTTACAATCAAAATATAATATAATACCTTGTTCTATAAAGAGAAGCTAGGAGGAAAGGGGACGACAATTGGTTGACGATGGTGATCAGGGCAATGATGATAGGCGGTGAAGTGTGGCGGTCTCGGCTTGGCTGTTTGGCGATGTTGCGAGGCTTGGTGGTTGGTGAGGTTCGGCTGAGCTTGGTTGCATGAAAGGGGGTAGGTAGCTCCGCAGCAGTGCACGGGTGCAAGGCTGTTCGGGTGAGGCAATGGTGGAGGGAGTGATGCGGATCTTGAGGAGGCGAGTGAGGTGATGGCGGATCCAGATGTGGAAGGCGGACGAGCTGCTGTCTCGTATGGTGGTGGGTGGTGTTGTTTGTTCGATTAGAGGGATAAGGCGGCTATAGGGAAAACAAAGGAGGAGAGAAGTGGTTGCTTGGGTTTCATTTGCTGTGGAGTTTTGCAAAAAAAAAACTAGGAAAGAATAGGCAGCCTTGCTCCGCTGTAACACTTTATGTGTGTGTATTTCGAATTGTGTGAACAGAGATATGGGACAAAGAGGTAGAGAAAACGTACCACTATGAAATAAAGTGAAATGACGGGAATGGTAACGGCTGTCCATTGATTCTGCAAAAGTCATTAAAGCAATTTATTATATTGCTTGGGCTGCACGGTTCAAAGTTTAAAACGCAAAAAGAAAACATGAGGTCCCGGATCCGGTACCGATACGGTTACCGGTTTCACGGATTCCGCTGTGTACCGGACTTCAAAACACAAAATTGAATATACCATAGAGATCAGCACGACGAGACGATCAAAATGGTATACAAATATCAGTGGTATGACCATCCGATCAAAAGTCGATAATCGGTACCGGAAATGCTGCAAATTTTCTAAAAATAAGATAAACGAAGCTAGAGATGTCCAAATTTTATGAAACGAAATATGACGTCTCACTCAGAAGGTGATTTACAAATTTTCTATACAAAAAATATCCAGGCTTGGAAATTATTTCCTTATCATCAAATATTAACTGATTTGAATTTAAATAAAATTATACAAGAAAATAAACTTCCATATTATCTGATGAAAATTTATTATTAGCTATGTTTTAATTGACGTATTCCAAATAATAAATTTTTATTACAATATATTATTATTTAAAATTTCACCAAAATTCAATTAAATTCATAAATAAAACCTTTAAATATTACGTGTCGTTACATGTAATATGGAGATCAATTTATTTGGTAAACTTATTTAATTATTTTAGTTACTAAAGATATTCTATTACAGGGAAATTAGTTTTAAATTAAATTATTAGTTAATTAAATTAATAAATGGTAATTTATTTTTCGATTAGTTCAAATATTAATAAACCATACCATGTTTGTACAAGGTCCAAGAATCGTGAAGGAAAATAGCCGGTTTGGATCGGATTGCAAATTAAAAGTCAAAGGTGAGTTAGTCTCACTCAAATTGGATTGCTAGTTAATTTAATTGGATAAAATTAAATTATTGGATTGATTGCTTGAATTGATAATTTATTATCAGTCTGGATGTGATATTATATATAGTAGTATATATATATTGGAGTGATTGATATTCCCGCATTATATAGCGGATGAGACCCTATGCTCCCCGCATAATAGCGGATGACCCTATATACTGCAATATCCCCCTCGAAGTGGGATTGGTAATTTTTTATATTGTGCTAACATCTATGGATGCAGGGAAACAGGTTGGAGGGATCCAACTGGATTCCTCAAAAATGTTGAATTTATTTCATATGACGTGATATGATTTATTTGATAATCTGTGATAGATTATATTGATTATATTGGAAATTGGAGTTATTGAAAGCTATTGTTTGGCCGAATATATTTTGGGTATTTTTAGATATAAAAATATAAAGATTTGATTTTAAAAGAGAAATAAAAGAGAGAATTTTAAGTCAAATAAATATAGTGAATTCGGGTAAAATTAAAATAATGAATTTGGAAAGAAATGAAAGTTGGATTTAAAATCCTAATAAATAAATTCTGGATATGGGAAAAATTAGAGAATTGGAATAAAGGGGAATAAAGGAGTTTTGAGGACTTAAGCGATATTTTTAAAGAATTAAAGGATTTATTTTTAAATTCAGGAATTTAATGGTTTGGGGGAAATAAAAGGAGAATTTTGGAATAAAGTATGAAGTTGATATTTCAGTTTTAAATAAGATTTTAAATCGTAATAAAGGAGTGAATACGGAATTAATGGGTTTTGGAATAAATTTGGGTAAGTATATTAAGTGTTTTGAAAATGTGATTAAAAAAAGGAGAATGAGACTATGGAATGTATAAACTGGGTTTATAAGTAAAGTGAAATAAATATAAGTGGATATTTGAGATTATAAATTCACGGTGGGAATTTATAAGAATGGTAATTCGTTTTAAGAATAAAAGGCGGTTTTATTTTTAAAAGTGTGGAAAAGAAAATTTACGAGATTGGGATGTAAATTAAATTGGAATAAATCGAGAAGGATTTATAAATGATTAGATGGGATGTGTTGAAATGGGAAGTGTATTTCCTGAAGAGCCAAGTATATTTTTGAAGAAGATTTTTAAGTATAAATTAAAAGTTTTAAAGTTGTTTTAAAGGAATGTTTCTAGAGAAATTTATTATTTAAATTGTTTTAAAATTTTAAAGGTAAATATTTATTAAGTTAGTTATAGTAGTAATTATTTTAAAGGTTTAACTAGTATTATGATTTAAAAGATATTTACTAAATATTTATGCTTTATATAATAGTTTTATTTTAAAGGTAGTTTTGGCTAAGTTTTACTTGGAAATTATTATAGAATTTCATAACTACTATTTTAAATAAAGTGTTTAAGTAGTTTTATTTAAATGCTTTAAGCATATATTTTTGGATGAAGTGATTTAATTATTTAAAATCTAAATTTAATAAGACTTGGCGCTTTCCAAGGGAAATAAAATAATTGGTGAATGATTGTTTAATTTGATAGTTAAATAACTGACTATCAATATTGGCCAATGCCCTGATCGTTTCGAAGAGACCGGGATCAGATTTAATTATCCGAAAACCACTTCGATCCGGTTTGAACATAGCGAATGAATACCGTAAAGATGATGAAGACGGTGATTCGGTTTGTCGAGACCCAGGGCAACTTGTATGGATGAATGCTATCAGACTATCATCATTGGAGGACGATGAGCATTCTAGGTGAATGTGTACTAAAAAGGTAACGCATAGCCTCAAGCCTCATCAACCGGGAATGGCTAAAACAGGGGAGGTGCAGCAAGGCTAAGTGGGTAGCACCCAATTATGATAAGGTCATCCCTGTTTAGATGTCCCTTTTTATTCGGCTTAGTGGGCGGTTGCTGATCCCAACCGCGGGTTGATCTTATTCGGACTATCCAGTAAGGGGTAGCTCCGGTCTTGTGTTGCAGGGGATCGGGCGTGATCCTCGGTACTATGATCTAGGCCATGTACTGTGATGGGCGGTACCCCAGTAGCCCTGCCATTGTATGGAAACCCAATCTCCAATAAGTGCCTTCGGACTTGTTTGTATACCTATTATGGTGGAATTTAATGAATGTAACAATTTTGGCTATTTGAATAAGTATTTTTGCTTAGACACTATTATAATATCAGAGGATTTGATATAGAGTGTTTTGGTTATCGTAAGGTAAAAACCCGTCATGTTTATTTGTGGCGTGGTCTTACGAGATACCTTTGATTTCAAAGGATTTTTGAAAACTTTAATAATTCAATTGAGTGTGTTTTCTCACGCTGGTTTTCCAGACTGACTCGGGTGTTATTTTATTATAATGCTCGTGTCAGACCGAGTATTACAGATACAGGATAGGATGCCGTGGAGCTCAAGGGACGAGCTGGATGACGAGGCGTATTCTCGTTGATGTGTATTCCACTGTGTAAGGACAAGTTCTTAAACTGTCCAGTCTTGATGTGATGATTATGTACTCTAATGATTGTAAGTATTAAACAGTTACAGATTTCTTTGTATTTAAAGCTGTTGTTATATATTATATTTTATTCCGCTGCGACTGTGAGATTCTGATGTTGTTTTCTATTTCTTCTTCTACCTCTTTCTTTTTAACCCTAATGGTCTGTATTTCCGACCACTTTGAGTTGAACTGAAGGGGTACTGATTTGCAGGCTGTTACATAAATTATTTAAATAAAATTTAATTTAATTAGTATATATATATAAAATATGCTTAACTATTTATTTAAAATTTTACATTAATATTTTAAATAGACTTTTATAATAACTTTAAATAAATAGAGGTTGGAAAAAAAATATAAAGTAAAATTGACTTGAAATTTAAATTGGTTAATAATTGAATTTAAATAAGAATTTGTTCGAACTTATTAATTTTGAGATTTGAAAAGGTATGATTTATAACTTGATTGATGAAAGTGATTAAATGAATATTCTGAACTTTAAATAAAATTGAGACCGAATATTTAATATTGATTTGAATTTATAAATTGAGATTTTATTTAATTGTTATTAAAATTGATTAAGTGAATATTTAGAATAAAACTAAAATTGAGATATAACTGAAATTTATTGTAAATATCTGAATATTTAAACTTTGAATCTTATTGGATTTGAAATCGATATAAATTGAAATTGTTTATTTAGGATTTGAATTGAATCTTTGACCTTTAAATTGAAATGGTTAAACTGGAATTGATTTAAATTTAATTTTGGAATTTAAGATGATTTGAATTGACTTGCGAAATGGGAGGAAACTATTTTTATTATATAAAGTATTTTTAATATATATGAACTATTTTAATTTACAACTATTTCAATATATAAATTATTTTAAAATATAAACTATTTTAATTTATAACTATTTTAATATATATATATACACACACTATTTTCAATATCTAAACTATTTAAGTTGGAACTGTTATAATTTCAAAAGTGCTATGATTTCAAAAGTGTTATGATTTCCAAAGTGTTATGATTTCCAAAAGTGCTATGATTTCAAAAGTGTTATAATTTCCAAAGTGTTATAATTTTTAAAGCGTTGCGATTCAGGAAATAAATATTATTTAAAGTGAATAATGATATTTAATTGATATGGTTTTTGAAATGAATATGATATTTTGATATGAAGTATAAACTATTTGAATTATAAAATGACCACGGTGTGAAATAAGCGTTTGGTTGTTAAAGAGACCGGGATCAGATATTGTCATACTCTCTGCCAATACCGAAAACCACTTTAACAACTGTGCACGTGGTGGAGATTCCAGAATGAAGTAGGATTGTTTGATGGCTATTCTATATGAGGTATTAGCGCAGCCCTGACTTCCGTGAGTCAGCTTGATGTGGCTAAAACAGGAGCCATGCCGGGCCAAGTGAGGTCATTCCTACTATCAGACACATTTCTTCGATACCATTCTATTGCTTTGTGATTTGATTGAGTGCACCTTTGATTTGGGAGTGTGTCACGAGGTGGGCGGTAGTAGCTGCTATACATTACTACCAGGTCGGATCCGAAATCGGTATATCTACCCTGGCATTGCCTCAACTGCCTTGTCGCATGCCCTATCGCACCTTCTACGAGTTTGTTTTTTACCGTACCTATGTAGTGTCCTCTAGGTAAACCACCGGTTTGGTGGAGTGTATGGAATTGTATAGACTACGAAAATATATAAAATGTGTTAAGGGGGATATGGGTAACGCCTTAACGCTATTTTAATAGTTTACTTTACTATAGACATATTATAATAGCATATATTACTACATAGTAGATAGTTCCACAGATCCTTAGATGATGGAAATCCCAAACATCCTTTAAGTTACTTGTATTTCAGTTGACATTTCACTTGAGTTGAATTTACTATATAAGAATGTAAATCCTGACTCGAGTGTTTTGTGTTTTGCTTTATGCTCGGGTCAGACTGAGTGTCACAGCATTTGAGACTCACCTTTGGAGTTTGGAGCTTCGCTTGGAGATCCATCTATCTATCCAGCTTTCAGTTATTCCAGTTGTTTCCAGTGATTTACGTTCAGTCTTGTCAGTTACTTTTGTATTTGGGACTACTCTGTATTTGAGATTATGTTGTATTTGTTTCAAACTCTGATGTTTATATAGTAGCTTCATGAACTACTATTTATCTATTCCGCTGCTTATTGTTATATTACTCTGTGTCTGTGATTCTGTGATTTATTTATTTACGGTATATGCTGAGTTTTGCCAATTATAAACAATATGTTGTTTTGAGCAATTCAAGTCCGACATGTGCGGATGCGAACGGTTCGAAATAGCGGGTCGTTACAAATTCCAATTAATTAAAAACATTAAGGAGTTATAATTGATATAGGTTGTAAATAAATTATAGTATTGTGTGTATTAATAGATAATTGGATTATAAGAGCCATCGATAATTTAAAAGCTGATTGATTAATGAAATAATGTGTAATGAATTGTAACTGAATAAATATAGTGTTGTGGTAGAAATTATAACACTTGGTGTGGATAATAAACTCATAAGATGTGGTAAAAAGTAAATGGTGACAATTATTATATGTTACCTATTTATTTAGTCTGTTAAATTAAATTGGAAATCAATTGCAATTAATTCATTTAAATTAGCGCAGTTAATGTGGATTTAATTGATAATTGTAGAGTATTAATTGAATAAGATGTAACCCAATGTAAATTTTATTCATAATATGACAACTGATTGAATAAAAAGAATTGAAATCAAGTTGATCAATTTATTGGAATTTAAGCTATAATAAATGGATTTATTGCAATTAAATGTAATTAAACACTACGTTAATGAAAACTAAGATGATAATTGTAGAAGGTTAGTGTAACAAGATATAAACAATGATAATTATGTCTGTAGAGTAATAATTGTTAGAATAAAAGTCTAAAATAAAAATTAAAACAATTTATTGGAATTTAATTTTAATTAATTGGATTTAATTACAGTTGAAATTGAACACTGTAATTAGTGAAATATTTAACATTGAATTTGATATGTAAATTTGTATTAAATTATTGTAAATGCCTAAGTAATAAAAAATGATGAAAATTTGTTAGTGATAAATATTGAATTAAAAAGTGATTAATTAATTTAATATTAATTAATTTAATTAACGTGAAAATAACCATTTTGGCTACTATCGCGAATTTCGACGAAACCAGTTTCATCGGATCCGTAACAGTGAATTATTGTAAGGTTTCAAGTTTCGTAGCGATCAGACTTGTCGTTTGATCGTACGGACTCGAAACGCGTAGAGGTCAATTTAATTAAATTCAAATTGAAATCAATTTGAAATAAGCTGATTTTTAAGCTATATTCTTCATACGATGGAATTAGGACTTGAAACCTGTTCCATTGAGTTTAAAACTATCGAAAACATCTATTTTGATATATGGGACGATCCGTTTTCGTTTCGGGAACGAAACAGGCTTTTCTGGTCGTTTATCGTTCAACTTTCAAATCGATCTAGTCCATTCGGTTCTATTTCTGATCTGCCTATATATAGCCCATTATAAACCCTAACTATTCCTTATTCCAATTGTCTGTATGTATAATTTCATCTATCTACTTCTCCTTCTCAATGGCGAAAACAGATTCAAATTTCAAAACCCTATTCCAATTTCAAATTCAATTCCAAAATCAAACTCCTCCAAACACTATCAAATTTTATATCGATTCGAAGCTCTTGATGAGCGCAAGTCAAATCTACGGTTAATTTTTCGATTTGGATTTCAGTGTGGCCAGAAATTGGTGATTAATTCTCGGCCGTTCGTTGGGCTGCGATCGACTTCGACCGATCGTCGAATCGACGACATGGATTTGTGGAGATTGATGAGCGTAATCCATCGGTGTGGTTGGTTTGGCGAGTTGATGGTTAGATCGTCGCCGAAAATTTAATTAGGGTTCATTTTTAGCGGCGGCGGTTGGGTCTTTTGGGCGATCAGAGCTTGGCCGCGAGTGGTCGTGGAGGCTAAGCAAGGGTGGCGCAGCGTTGGGGTGGACGGCGCTTGACCACGGCTAGCTGTGGCAGTGCGTAGGCCGATCTTCGTATGGCGGCTGATGCTCTTCGTTTGTGCCTAGGGTTTCAGGGTGAGAGCTTACGTATGCGCTTATTTTATTTAATTACATCTTAAATCATGTATCGTTCTAATATACGTAACTTTTACATACGAGATCCAATTCACGCGGGTTTGTTCCGCTAGGATCGTATCAAAATTCCGGATATTTTGATGCTGGTTTGGACGTATTCTGAGACTGTTGAATTTTGGGCCTTATTTTGGATTTTAAATCGATTTGAAATCAAAGGTGAGTATTTTAACCCACTCGCAATTACTAAACTATCTTATGTTAGTTAGATTTAATTAATGATGTGATTAGAAATTAATTGATTGATGTTTGGTGTGTTAAAATTGTAATTCTAGTTAAATTTGACTTTTATTGCATTTAATCATCGTTTAATTTAATATTGAATTTAAATTGTCAATTTAGTACCTGTTATTGATTATCGATTATCTATTGGTGTTTATTGATCAATTTGGATGATGATTGTGATGGATGTTTGATTGTTGATACTGGATGACTGGATGTTGTATTTTATATTGTCATAACACTACAAGTTCCCTATGGGTTGAAATGATACATACTCGAATGATCTATAGATTAAGGAAAAATCGTTATGGGTTGAAATGATAGACTCGAGCGATTTTATGGATTTTATTTAATCCTGGATTGCGGTTTGAAATGATATATAGCCATAAAATTTTAAATTGCGGGTTGAAATGATAAATATCCGTATCACTTGACCATAGGGTAGAAAATTATATACGGACACCAGATTGGTTAAATCAAATGATTTTAAATTCTTTAAATTTTGAATTCAGTTAACTGGTATTTTGAAATAAAATTGATTTATATAAACTGAATTATATTTGAAAGTCCAAGCGTAAATGTTGAAATTTGGAATTGATTTAATGAATTGTTTAAAGGATTTAAATTGGCATTTCAAGTTGAAGTGTCAAATATAAATGAAGTTATCGAAATTGAGTTATTGAAAAGGTTTGGATATAACTTTGAAATCTATTTTAAATTAATTTAAACTATTTTAATGAATTTAAACTATTTTAATTAATTCAAACTATTTTAATTAATTCAAACTATTTAATTTATTTTAATCTACTATAACCTATTTAATCCAATTTAATCTAATTCACCTATTTTAAACGAATTAAATTTATTTAATCTATTTTAAATCTATTTAATATAATTTAAATCCATTTAATCTATTTTAAATTTATTTAATCTATTTTAAATCTATTTAATACAATTTGATCTATTTATCATTTATTTAATCTCCTTTAAAGCTATTTAATATAAATTTAATTTATTTAATCTATTTTGAATCTATATAAATCATTTTACATCTAATTAAATCAAATTTTAAATCTATTTAAACTATTTTTACTTTTTAACTATTTTAACTCTATTTTAAACCATCTTTAAAACTAGTAAAACTATTTATGACTATCTAAACTATTTTCTAAAATTCCAAACTGTGTAAATTTGAAGTATTTATATTTAAATCCTTGATGATGATACCACTTAAGTTAGAATTTAGAATTGATACTTTTTTGTGAAATACACATTTGAATAAATAATGATGATTTTGGAAGGAGAAATTTATTAGTCCATCTTATCGATAATTTCAAAAGCGAATATGATTTTGAAGCGAATATGGTTTTGAAAGAGAGTATGATTCCAAAAGTGATATGGTTTGAAATCGAACATGATATTTTGATATTAATTATGAAATGGTTTTGGAAATGTTAAAGAACCATCCGGTGTGAAATAAGCGTTTGGTTGTTAAAGAGACCGGGATCGTATATTGTCATTCTCTATGCCAATACCGAAAACCACTTTAACAACTGTGTACGTGGTGGAGATTCCAAAAATGAAGTAGGATGGTTTGGTGAACGACTCTGTATGAGGTATTTACGTAACCCTGACTCCCATGAGTCAGTTTAGATGTGACTAAAACAGGAGCCACACTGGGCCAAGTGAGTTCATTCCTCCTATCGGACACATTTCTTCGATACCATTCTATTACTTTGTGATTTATTTGGTGGCCACCCCTTGATTTGATTTGGGAGTGTGTTTCGAGGTGGGCGGTAGTAGCTGCTATGCGTTACCACCAGTCCGGATCCGCAATTGGTATATCTACCCTGGCATTTCCTCGAGTGTCGTGTTCACATGCCCGAGCGCACCTTCTACGAGTTTGTTTTGTACCGTACCTATGGAGTGCTCCTTGAGTATCCCACCGGTTTGGTGGGCTTACAGTATCTGTATAGACTACGGGAATATATAAAAATGTGTTAAGAGGGATATGGGTAACGCCTTAATGCTACTTTAATGCTTTACTTTACTGTAGACATATTATAATAGCGTATTGTACTACATAGTAGATAGTTTAACAGATCCATAGAAGATATAAATCCCGAACATCTCTTAAGTTATTGCACTCACGTTAGACACTGGATAGGAGATGTCAAACCCCGTAAACATCTCTTACGCCGTTACACTCATATTTATTTACTATTGATTTAACTTACATAAGGTCTTTTAGTTCCGACTCGAGTGTTTTGTCTTTTTAATTCGCTCGGGTCAATCTGAGCTTTTCAGTTTATCGAAAACTACTTTATGGAGGATGAAGATGAAGTTTTGTATGATTATTATGTATTATATTTACTCAACTATATCATGTTGTTCCGCTGCACTTATTTTTTATTTGTCCTTGTTTTATGTAACTTTGATCTGTATTATAAAGGTTTAATCAATGTTATTTGTAAACAGCTTCATGAACTGTTTATTTGATTATTATATTTTGTCATTCCACTACGAGATTCTATATTTGTTTTTTTCTTTCTCTGCTTTTCTTATTTACCCCATAACAATCTGCCCTTTTGAATGGTTTGAGTCTGACGTGTGTGTCTGCTTAAAACGTCCAAAAAGGTTGGTCGTTAAACGATTGGAGGAATGACCTCACTTGGCCCGGTGTGGCTCCTGTTTTAGTCACATCTAAGCTGACTCACGGGAGTTAGGGTCACATAAATACCTCATACAGAATCGTCCGCCAAACCCTCATACTTCATTTTTGGAATCTCCACCACGAACACAGTCGTTAAAGTGGTTTTCGGTATTGGCAGAGAGTATGACAATATCTGATCCAGGTCTCTTTAATAACCATACGCTTATTTCACACCGGATGGTTCTTTTACATTTCCAAAACTGATTTATAATTTATATCAAAATATCATATTCTCAAAACCATATCATTTTCGAAATCATATTTACTTTCGAAATTATATCACATTTGAAATCACATCACTTTCAAATTCATATTTCCAAAATATATTAAATCCTCATTTAAAATCATCATATTCCTCAAATATGTCATTTAAATCCCTACTTATGTTATAACATCATTTAATCGTATTCTACTTAAAAATCAAGGATTTAAATATAAAACTTCCACTTTATAAAACCTAAAATTCATAAAATAGTTTAAAAATATAGTTTAAAATAGTTTAAAATAGATTAAAATGGATTAATATAGTTTAAAATAGATTAAAATGGATTAATATAGTTTAAATAGATTAAAATAGATTAATATAGTTTAAAATAGATTAAAATAGTTTAATATAATTTAAAATAGATTAAAATAGATTAATATAAATTAAAATAGAATAAAATAGTTTAATATGTTTTAAAATAGATTAAAGTAGATTAAATAGATTTAAAATAAATTAAAATGGGTTAAAAATACTTTAAATAGATTTAAAATAGATTAAAATACTTTAGAATTTCGATTTAAACCAATTTCCAATTCCAACCTTCAAACTTGGATTTTCAAAGTAATTCAATTTATATAAATCAATTTCCTTCAAAATATCATTTAATCCAATTCTAGATTTAAGGGTTTTAAAATCGTTTAATTTAACCAATCCGGTGTCTGTATATAATTTTCTACCCTATGTTTAAGTGATACGGATATTTATCATTTCAATCTGCAAAAATTTAAATTTACGGGTATATAATATTTCAACCCGCAAATCCCAAATTCCAAATCAATGAAAATCGCTTGGGTTTATCATTTCAACCCATAATGATTTTCTCCTACTCAATATGATCGTTCGAGTATGTATCATTTCAACCCATAGGGATTTTCTAACAATAACTAAGGGAACTTGCAGTTTTATAACAATATAAATATAACATCAAATTATCCAATATCAACAATTAAACATACATCACAATCATCACCCAAATCAACCAATAAACATTAATAGATAACTGATTATCATTAACAGGTATTAAATTGACAATTAAATTCAACATTAAATTAAACGATGATTAAATGCAAAAAAAGTTAAATTTAACTAGAATGACAATTTAAATATACCAAACATCAACCAATCAATTCCAAATCACATCATAAATTCAATTTAACTAACATAAGATAATTTAGTAGTTGTGAGTGGGTTAAAACACTCACCTTTAATTTATAGTCGATTTAAATCTAATAAAAGCCCAAAATTCCAATAGAAGAAATCGCGCGTGAATCGAAGTTTATATGCAAAAGATATTCATGTTATAAGAAATATTATTAAAATAATAATTGGTACACGTTTAAATAAAAATAAACAAAGTTTAATACTTACGTTTTTCACAAGATAGGCTTCAGGCAAATATGGAAAAACAAACTAAGATGAGGGCAGGACATGTAGAAAAAAAAGGATGAAACTCATGTTTCATAAAAGAAAGCTTTTGAATTTGCAAAATGAGAGCTTTTGAATTTGCAAGTTCACATTAAAATAATTCAAGGAAAGGAAGATTTGAAATGGAGATCTAAACATAGGAAATGAAGCGGCGACAAGAAAAAAAATGAAGGAGCAATTTTAAAAACATGAACAATTTGCTGATGAGATTATAGCTTCAGCAAAGAATAATTTGAACTAAATGAATATGAGGTGTCAGGAGAAACAAAATGTAAAAGAAGAAATAAAGTGGCAGGTTATTTAAAGATAAAAAATGAAGGTGGAGGGACAAAATGAATGTCACGTTTCTAAAATGAAGGCTTTAGGAAATATAGGCTACCAAAATAAATAAATAAAATATGAGGTGGAAGAAGGCTACAGGAAAACAAAATGAAAAGAAATGAAATGGTTGTAGAAATATGAAATGAGATGGAGAAAACAACAAACTCACATTTTTTTCTTTAGGAATTGGAGGTAGCGCATGGTGTAAAGAGGTGAAGAAAGGTTAAATAAAAAAATATGTATACATATAAAATAAAACTCACATTTGAAAAGATGTAGCTTCAGGAAAAAAAAGGAAGGAAATAAACGAAAATGAAGAAACAACAAAAATGAGGAAAGAAACGTGGTTATATTAAATAATGATGAAAGAATGCAGGGACCAGATGTACACTACCAACTAACCTTTGGAATTCAAATTTCAAACTTATGTCTCCTCTTTTTTACTTTCTATAACTCATAAACCCATAGTTGCACCTATTTAATTTTACATTAACACACAATAAATAAAAATAAATTCTTTACACAAATTTGTGTAATTAATTAAGGCAATATACAACATTAAGAACCTTTCATCTCTCTCTCTCTCTCTGTGATTAGATTAAGAATTTAAATAAACATGTTAACATTTCGATTAAACATTTTACTAGGAACGCATTAACATACATTAAACAAATATGACATCATAAATGAGGTAATATAAATAGGTGTTGTAACGACCCGGTATTTCGAACCATTCGCATCCACACATGTCGGACTTGAATTGCTCAAAATAACAGATTGTTAATTTATATTTGGCAAAACTCAGCATATACAGTAAATAAATATATCACAGAATCATAGACACAGAGTAATATAACAATAAGCAGTGGAATAGATAAATAGTAGTTCATGAAGCTACTATATAAACATCAGAGTTTGAAATAAAATACAACAGAATATCACAAATACAGAGTAGTCTCAAATACAGAAGTAACTGACGAGTCTGAACAAAAATGACTGGAATAACTGAAACAAGTGAAAACCGATAGATAGGTCTTCAAACAAAGCTCCAATCTCCAAAGGTGAGTCTAAAATGCTGTGACACTCAGTCTGACCCGAGTATAAAGCAAAACACAAAACACTCGAGTCAGGATTAACATTCTTATATTAATAAATTCAACTCAAGTGAAATATCAACAGAAATACAAGTAACTCAAAGGATAGTTGGGATTTCATCCTCTAAGGATCCGTGGAACTATCTACTATGTAGTAATATACGCTATTATAATATGTCTATAGTGAAGAAAACTATTAAAATAGCGTTAAGGCGTTACCCATATCCCCCTTAACACATTTATATATTCCCATAGTCTATACAATGTCATACGCTCCACCAAATCGGTGGTTTACCCAGAGGACACCACATAGGTATGGTACAAAACAAACTCGTAGAAGGCGCGATAAGGCATACGACAAGGCACTCGAGGCAATGCCAGGGTAGATATACCATTTGCACTCCCGGACTGGTGGTAACGCATAGCAGCTACTACCGCCCACTTCGTGACACACTTCCAAATCAAAGGGTGCACCCAATCAAATCACAAGCAATAGAATGGTATCGAAGAAATGTGCCCGATCGGGGGAATGACCCCACTTGGCCCGGTATAGCTCCTGTTTTAGCCACATCAAGCTGACTCACGAGAGTCAGGGCTACGTAAATACCATATAGAATCGTCGCCAAACCATCCAACTTCGTTCTGGAATCTCCACCACATGCATAGTTGTTAAAGTGGTTTTCGGTATTGGCAGAGAGTATGACAATATCCGATTCTGGTCTCTTTAACAACCAAACGATTATTTCATACCGTGGTCATTTTCAAATAGTTCATACTTCATATCAAAATATAATATTCATTTCAAAACCATATCAATTTGATATCATTATTCACTATAAATAGTATTCATTTCCTGAATCATAACACTTTCAAAATTATAACACTTTCGAAATCATAACACTTTTGAAATCATAACACTTTGGAAATCATAGCCCTTTTGAAATCATAACACTTTGGAAATCGTGGAACTTTTGAAATCATAACACTTTTTGAAATTCATAACAGTTCCAACTTTAACTGTTTAGATATTGAGAATAGTATATATATGAAAATAGATATAAATTACAATAGTTTATATATATTAAAAATACTTTATATAATAAAATTAGTTTCCTCCAATTTCGCAAGTCAATTCAAATCATCTCAACTTCCAAAATTCAATTTAAATCAATTCCAGTTTAACCATTTCAATTTAAAGGTCAAAGGTTCAATTCAAATTCTCAATAAACTATTTCAATTTTTATCGATTTCAAATCTAGGTTTTGAACTACCACTTCAATTCAAATAAGATTCAAGTTTAAATATTCGACATTTACAATATAAATTTCATTTATATTTCAACGATTAACTTAAATTTTATTCAAATTGGAAAGTATTCACTTAATCATTTTAATAACAATTATTTAAAATCCCAATTTATAAATTTATATCAATATTAAATATTAAATATCAATTTTATTTAAAATTGAGAACATTCATTTAATCACCTTTTTATCTAATTAAGTTATAAATCATAATTTCAAAAATCTCAAAATCAATAGGTTCAAATAAATTCTTATTTAAATTCAATCATTAACCAATTTAAATTCCAAGTCAACATTAATTTATCTTCCTAACCTTTATTATTAAAGTTATAAAATCTATTTTTAAAATATCAATATAAATTTATGTAGATACTTAAACATATTATATACTAATTAAATTAAATCTCATTATTAAATTTATTTTTATATTAAATCTATTTTATATATTTTTAAAATAATAAAATTATAAGTAAAATCTTAAAAATTATATTTTCAAAACTAATTTATAAATTTAAAATTTCCAAAATATAATTTTAAAAATAAAAAATTTAGACATATATAAAATAACATTTATACATCTTATATTTTAAAAATCAATATTTATTAAAACCCATATATTTCCTTTCAATACTTTGGAAATGATTTTTCAAATTATAGACCAACGGTGTCCGTATATAATTTTCTATCCTATGGTCAAGTGATACAGATATTTATCATTTCAATCCGCAATTTAAACATTTATGGGTATATATCATTTCAACCCGCAATCCCAAAAATTCAAAATTAATGAAAATCACTTGGGTTTATCATTTCAACCCATAAAGATTTTCTCCTATTCTAGAATATCGTTTGGGTATGTATCATTTCAACCCATAGGGAATTCTAAACTAACAGGGAACTTGTAGAGTGAGAACAAATATGATAATAATATAATATATCAACAACAGGCATATATCATCAGTGATAAATTAAATAAAATATACACAACGGGATATGGTGTCATATATCATAGGTGAACAATTGAAGATAATATCATATCATATTTAACAATTAAATAACTAGCAATTTAAATTTAACAGCATATTTCAATTGTCGTTTCAAGTGAAATCAAATTTACTAACTATAAGAATGTTAATCGTGAGTGATTGCTCACCTTTCGAGACTAGATATAGCAGGATAAGCACACGAATAAGTGCGAATCAAAGCAACTAACTACGGCAATCAATTCTGGACGGCGGTGAAACCTAAAGCAAAGCACGATAGACTGGATTCGATGGACACAAATTAGAGCTAATATGATCTAGAATGGAAACAAAATATATTTGAAATACGAAATATATATACCTTTTTCTTAAACTCAATATTCAAAATTTAAAACACCAATAAAATGAAAATCGCTATATATATATATATTAAAAATCGATATTCGATCAAAACACATATTAAATAAACTCTTTATATATTTTTTGAAAATT
This sequence comes from Allium fistulosum, assembly GCA_030737815.1. Lineage (NCBI taxonomy): Eukaryota > Viridiplantae > Streptophyta > Magnoliopsida > Asparagales > Amaryllidaceae > Allium > Allium fistulosum. The sequence continues at coordinate 911,212,897 of CM060903.1, forward strand.
TCCGAATAGATCTTTATACCCAAAATATATTAAAGTTATTTTAAATCTATAATTATACATACATACTTCGAAACAAATATATTAAAACATAGATTGTCGTTGAAATTATATAAACACTTTAGATATATTACACACGCACACATATATTAAAACCATATTAATTTTAAACACATATTAAAGATGAAACAAAATATTTATTTAATCTTTTAAAAATCAAAACAGACAGTATATATAATTGAATATATACAACTCTAACAGCCTATATATATAACGCAGATAATATAGTTTATGAAAACTATATATATAACAACATAAATTTAAATAAATACATAACATATTATATAACTTACATAAGCTAGCAAAACGGGTTTGTGTTGATGGCGGAGCACGACAGAGAGGGGAGGCGCTGCTTATGGGTTGGCCGTTGGCCTAAGGAGATGGGACGCGGGCTGTCATTCTGGAGGGATGAGGAAGTGGTGGCGTACGGGTCTGGTTGGTGGATTTTGAAATGAGGTGAATGCACAAAAAATAGAGGAGCAGTTTTTGAGAATGCAAACGGGAAGAAGAGCAAGCAAACTTAATAATATTATATATATACTTTGGAAAGCAAGATCGGATCAGAAATGAAAAGGCAATGTAAAGACAGACAAATATAAATATAAAAATAAACGCAATGATGAAGGGTCAGACGTTGTTTCATAATTTAATAAAGGCAACAGTCTACACGGCTGGGCAATTGAAAAGACAAGAGAAAACAAAAAGGCACAAGATACCGTACCGATATGACACACTGCTTTGTCGTTTTCGTCGTGTTCCAGACATCAAAACACACAATTGAATATACTACTGAGATCAGCACGACGAGACGGTCATAACGGTACACAGATATGAGCAATACGATCATCCTACCAAAAGTCGATATCCACTGCCAAACTGCTACAAATTTACTGAAAACAAGATAAACGAAGCTAGAGAAGTCCAAATTTGACATAATGAAAGATGATGTCTCACTCAGAAAATAGTTTACATTTCAATTATATAAAAATATTCAGGTTTCGAAAATGTTTTATTTTCATCAAATATTAACCGATTTAAAATTTAAATAAAATTACACGACAAAATAAACTTCCATATTCACTGATGGAAATCTGGCATCTGCTACGGTTAAATAAACGCATTACAAATATCAAATTTTCATTGGTAAATTAAATTATTTAAAATTTCACAAAATTTACGTAAATAAAAATTTTCGGGTCGTTACACTCTCCCCCGCTCAAATCTTTTCGTCCCCGAAAAAAACGAAATAGGAGAGTAGAAACAACCAATAAGAAAAGATAGATTGAAATACAAAATACAACAATTAATTTAAAACCATTTAAATTTTATTTGATTTTAAATTGATCGATATTCAACCAATTTGGGTTCAACCCATTTTATTCAATCAATAACTATTCATTATAATCATATTTTGTTGATTCAATTTAATGTATTTCAATCGATAGATTTGATTTCAAGTTATTAACATTTTTTTTTACAAAATTTTCATTTAGTTTTGAATTGATAAATATTCAACAAATTTTGTTTCAATCCATCTTATTCAATAAATATACAATGTATTCATATTTAGTTAATTTCAAATCAAGATATTTTCATTCAGTTGATTTGGTTACAATTTATTACATTTGTTACAAAAAAATTTCAAAACAAAAATTATTTTGTTCAGCTCATTTATTTATTCCATTTGATTTCACTTAATTTAATTCCTCATATAATTCAATTTCAACTATTCTTTATAATTTACCATTTATTTACAAAGATATGAATTCTTTTATTACCTGCTTAGCTTCTTAAGTTTACATTTATTTACTCATTCTCTATTTATTATTCAATTTATTTCAACTTACATTTCTTATGACATAAATTAAATATATAACATTCATTATAACAGCACAATTCTTATTTATAAATTCCCTTATCAGAATTTATTTTCACATTTTTTCCTTTTTATATTGTATCCTGTTCAACTACATATTCTTATTATATTTTTAAACTTTTGAATATTTCAGGTAAGTTTTATTAATGTTTCATATGTAATTGAGCACTCTACCAATTTACTTGTTATTTATAGTATTTTTATTAAGCAAAATATTAATTTTGAACAATTTGTTGCCTAAGTTTTCTCTTATATAACCTTCAATTGCAAATTCATCTTAACATTTCAACTTTTTAAATAATTCAGGTAAGTTATACATGTTTATTAGAATGCAATTGAATATTATATAAATAAATTTTATCCTAGTTCAGCTGTTTCAAGTTGTTTCAATTTCATTTCCATTTGGATACTCCAATTATTCAAAATTTCACTTTATTTCAATAATTGAAACCATTTCTTAATACAGAACTTAAGATTCAAATTTTCGATTTCACTTCAAACTATTTTGAAATAAATATATACATATATATAATTTATAAATCGAATCATACACGAGAAATTTAAATCAAATCCATTTTCCCCATAACAAAAGTGTAGCAAAGCTGCTAACTGGTCTCTCCACTTCGAGACTCAAAAAATGAATGTCGATGATGCTGTAGTCATTACCGAAATTATTTTTCCAGCGACAAACAGGAAGAGTACTGACTGTTAAAAATTCTTTCGAAATAATTTCTATTCAAAAATAATTTCAAATAATATGATTTTTTTCCAGAACTTTAAAAACCAAATTTTGAAAGACACCGAAAATTAAATACTCAAATCCTAAATTTTAAATTCATTTTATTTCCAAATCAAACTTTTATAACTCATATTTATAAAATTTATCTCCTTATAACATACAACAATAATTAAATATTCTCAAATTTAGGACTGCTAACAAAATGATAATCTAGTATTATCATTTCTAGCAATCAATTCATTTAACTATCCAATTTCAGAAAATTATACTTTTATATGTAAAATATAATCATACAAACTTTATTTCATTTACCAATTTTAAAAACAATATTGTGTCCGTTTGCTCTGTTTTAGTGTTTTGGAATTCCCATCGATAGCGTTGGCCAGACGAATCGATCGAACCCCAAAGTTCAAACTTAACAACCCTAACAACATAATATAAGACAATTTATATTAATAACAAATACACTCCCTCACACGTTGATTGAAGAATGGATTATAGATCAAGAATAGAGATTAAAATTGAGAGGGACCCTAACCAAAGAGAATTCTAATTCGAAGGTAGGCTCGAAAGGAGGATAAGATAATTATATTCCAAAAGAGAAGGGATGGATAGACTAATATTAGTCGCGGGTGACCTTAACCGGGTCAACCGAGATTCCAGGAATAAGATCGATGCGGAAATTCAATTTCCCGCTTAAATGGGAGAGATGTGACTTCACCAAAACATCAGGATATTCCATGGTTATCAGGTTGTAGTCAAGACCACTAGACAGAAAAGATAAAATGCCTGCAAATCTTGAGGCAAACGACATTCAATCTGAAGAGAATTACCCTGGTCATCTACTAGAGAAACGGGTCGGGCTTTGTAAGAAATAACAGCATCAAAACCGAGGACGAAAAAATCTCCGGTGAATCGATGCTTGTTGTAAAGGTGTAACAACCCGCATATTATACAATTTTATATTTAAATATTTTATTTAAATATAGCGTCGTTAGTCGAATTTAAGTCTGAAATGTCACTTTTTGCAAACGGTCAAATTAGGACTCGGGACCACTTCCATCGAGTCCAAAATGGCGTTTGCGACTATTTTGAGTATAAGCTTCGATATGTTTGGAGTGAGTTGAATTTTGCTATTTTCTGTTGGGCTTTTGGGTTTGGGTTTCACCCAACTCATCTTATACTCTAACTCTTTAACTCTTCATCCATTCACTCTCCAAACACTTTAGTTCAGCTGAAAATGGGGGAAGAGAAGAGGAATTAGAAATTCCAAGCCCTAGATTCAATTGCAAACTCCAGTTCTTGCTCCAAATCCAAACAAAAGCTTAGGTAAGCTCCACCTTTATCTTCTCCATCTCTTCTCCTCTTCAATTTCAGAAAATTCCTAAACCCTAATTTAGGAAATACTTGTTTTGATCTTAGATTGAAGCTTGTAGAGTTGAAGTGAAGAGTGGTTGATCTTGTCCTTGTGTTTGAGCTTCTTATCATTTGTTTTTGAGTTAAAAAGGTGAGTTTTTGAACTCACGTCTACATCTATAGATGTCATTGTTGTTAGGTATGAATTCCTAACACTTATCTATGTCCATTTGCTTTTGATTTGAATTGAATTGGTGGATATTCCAATTTTTGTGTTTTGGTCCAATTTTATGAAAATCCTCTTGTGGATGTTTGGACTTTGATGTTTAGGGTGTATCGAAGAGCCTATAAGGCGGGGATGTCGTTTGGCTTAAATCCTTGGTCGTCATTGCTCGATCGATCGCTCCCAAATCGTTTTGGCCATCATGGACTAGGCAAATTGTTGCCCAGACCAGTCCTTCAGACGTCTGAAATACAAGTTCAAAAGTCTGGTTTTGAACCTGGAGCAAAAGAAAATTCGGCAGAGATTTATAAAAATGGCAGAAAACAGAGTCAAACGTCTGAAACAACCTTTCAGACATCTGAAAGGCTGTGTCAGACGTCTAAAATACCCTCTCAGACGTCTGATACTACATGTCAGACGTCTGAAGCCACCCTCCAGACGTCTGGATGGTTTCTGAATTTCCAGAACCTTAATCCAGACGTCTAGATTGACCCCCAGACGTCTGGAATTGCCTATTTTTGCCTATTTGCCTATTTGCCTATTTTTGATTGAATTTCCATTGTTTAATCGATTCGTGTTGATCCAATTAGTTGTTATTGCATTTTTTGACTTTGATGATCCCTTTTTGATTCGTACACGGGTTTTTATAAAACGATCTTTTCAAATTATATTAAAAGCTCGTTTCTCCAATTTATAATTTCTATTTAAAACACACACACAATTTTGCACTTCGAGCGAAGAGGGAGGAGAATTAAATGATTAAATAAAACGCGTGCTATGAACACGTGGGTTTATCTTTCCAGTTAATTCCTAATCTATTTGTTTGACCATTTTGACCTTTGGGTCTGGTTTACCGATGAGATGAGGTGAACTTTGTATTGCTTTGAGTGTGAAATTGACTAACGGTTAGTAAACCGTTTAGTGCGAACGTGTGGTATGGGACTCACGTTAACATTTTTCGGGTTCCTTTCTAAGAGTTGTGACACATTCCGCCAGTTAGTGGTGTCCAGTACTGGGCCTACGGACCTTCACCACTACGGTTTGTTGCCCTATAGTATCACTTTTGGAGTTGGTCCATCGTCACCGCTCGAGTGATATTGGGTTTGTTGCCTTAGGGTATGTTTCCTTCGGGTTTGTACCTTCGGGTTTGTGCATTTGGGTTTGTTGCCCTATAGTATCACTTTTGGAGTTGGTCCATCGTCACTGCTCGAGTGATATTGGGTTTGTGCCTTCGGGTTTGTGGATCCTTGTTATACAGTACTGAACTTGAGCATCTTTTGTTTCTTTGATAATTATATTTCCCTAGTGTATCGCCTTTCAGTGTAGGTTCTTTGAACCACACGATACATAGCGTTTTCCTTGTGGAAACTTGTGTTACCTTTATTGGTATTTGTTATTTGCCTTTTGGCTTGTTTTGGGATATGTATGTCCTTTGTTTATTTGAGTTGCCTATGATATGAGGCTTGTTTTGGTTCATCTTATGTTAGATGATTTGGTTATCTCCTTTGGAGATTATTGTGGTACTTTATGATCTTGTATGTTCATTATCATTTAGTTTATCTAACTGATTTTTTAGCTAGACCGACCCGGGTATTTTATACTCGGGTCAGACCGAGATGTTTCAAGTTAGGTACATTAGACTTAGCCTATTTTGCTTCCGCATGGACTATTCCACTAGCTCCTTTTTGTTATATCTTTTTGTGTAGTCCTTTTTGTCTATAACTCTGATATGTACTCTATTGACTCGTCTGTATATTGTGGTTTGCTTTACCACTTGATATGTATCATTTTGTAAACTCTGTGATTATCTGTATATGTGTAAATGTATGTGATGATCTACTGTTCGGTGATGTGTATTACAATTGAGTTGTTATATTTTATTCTGATAGATCCTCAGCCACCTATGGCTTTGTATTAAGTATGTATTGGATATGTCGATCCATTTAAGTAAGAAGTGGCATTGTCGGCGTATTCAATAGATAATTAAGATAAGGCTATAGATGATCGCTCCTAACCAGCTCTATTCTCCGCATTAGCAGATGGTGTTCCTTGTAATACTCTTTGCTAATGTGGGTTTCGGAGTGGGGCGTTACAGCTTGGTATCAGAGCTGAGTTCAGAACAAATTATGATAAACATAGAACAGAGACACATATTACGGTACATCAAAGGGTAGTACGAATGTTACGAATCTTTGAATCATTGTGCTTTTATTCCTTCCGTGCCTTTGGGGTAGATAGGATTTTGGGAATACGTTTAGGAAAGCATTTTATTCTGTAGTATTCCATATTTGAATTAATGATATCTACCTTGTGAATAATCATATCTTATCTTTCAGCTAATGGCCGAAAGAGGCATAGGACGACGCTCCGATGCTGGGCAATCCAGCGGCTCACATCCGGACGACGTTTATATGTCTACCGATCAGTTCTTGGAGTTGTTTAGGAGCACTCAGCCTCCAGCTCCTATTCATGCATCTCCTCCGCGCAAGTCTGCCTTTGCACGCCTGTGTAGTGATTTTTCTCATCTTGGTGGAAAGCCATTCAAAGGCTCCAAGTCCGTTCTTGAGGTCCAAGCTTGGATTCGCACATGCGAACGTATCTTTTCTCGCATGGATCTTTCTGACCATGATCGAGTTCTTGTAACTTCTAGTTTATTGCAAGAGCGTGCCCTTGATTGGTACGAGCTTCTTATAGCCGAACTTGATGAGTCTGCTCTTTCTTGAACTCAGTTTCAAGAACGATTCGAACTCAAATTCGTTCCTGAATCTGAGAAAGTTTTATTAGCTCGTCGCTTCCTTGAGTTGAAGCAAGGGAAGTCTTCCGTTTCTGAATATGTTGCATCATTCGAGGCCTTATCTAAGTATGGTCTTGAATTCATTAGCACTTCTTATAAGAAGAATATGAAGTTTGTCTCTGGTGTTAAGAAATATCTTAAGAAGTCCTTAATGCTCCAGCTTAAGCTTTCTTTTGAGGAGTTGGTTGATTCGACACTTCATCTCGAGGCCATCGAGAAGGAGTGTGATAGTGGTGATGATGTTGAGGTTCGCAAGAACCCCAATAAGAAGAAGTTTCCATTTCATAAGCAGGGATTTCTTCCTTCCAAGAAGAAGAAGCCTGTTGAATCTGGTTCTAACTCTCAATCTACTGGAACACCTTCCATTCGGAAGTGTTTCAATTGTGGTTCTACTGATCATATGATTCGAGCTTGTCCTAAGCCTCTCTTCTGCCGTTATTGCAAGAAGGAAGGTCATCATGTTTCCTCCTGCCCTACTATTCCTGCTAATGCCAAGCCTGGCAAGCTTTATGTTGCTAAAGCTTCTGGAGGTTCTTCTCAGCCCAGAGGTATATCTCCATCTATTTTGGAAGGTTCTATTTTATTTCATGACCGTAGTATTTGAGTTCTTTTTGATACGGGAGCTTCGCATTCTTTCGTACAGAAAAAGCTCATCGATGATTTGTCTTTGGATGTTTCTTGTATGGTTACTTTGTTGAGGATTGCGAATCCTATTGGGGGATCCGCAACCCTTAGCATGCTTTGTGATGATGTTGAAATTGTTTTATGTGGCTTTTCTTTTCGTGCGAATATGCACGTTATTTCTTATTTGGATTTTGATATGATTTTGGGTATGGACTGGCTAGTGAGATACGATGCCAGGATTATTTGTTCTGAAAGAATTTTATATCTTTGACATACGAATTCGTCTACTCAGCTATCACTTGTTCTTCGGAATGTGGATAATTTCGAAATGGCTTTATATTCTCTTGACTCACGAGATGATGATGATATATCTCGTATTCCTATTGTTTGCGACTTCTCTGATGTTTTTGAGCCGGTTTCGGGTTTGCCACCCAAGCGGGCGATCGAGTTCCGCATTGATCTCATTCCAGGCGCGTAGCCAGTTGGGTGTCCTCCCACGAGGATGTCTACAAAAGAAAACGAGGAACTCAAGAAGCAGCTTTTAGAGCTTGAGTCCAAGCAATTGATTCAGTCCAGTTTTTCACCGTGGGGTACCGCGGTCGTCTTCATGAAGAAGTCCGATAGAACTCTTAGGCTCTGCATCGATTATCGCAAGCTTAACGAGTTAACCATCAAGAATAGGTATCCTTTGCCTAGAATCGATGATATGTTCGATGTATTGAGTGGCGCTAAGGTCTTCTCTCAGCTCAACCTTGCTACTAGTTTTCATCAGCTCCGAGTCGCGGAAGATAGCATACCTCTTACAGCTTTCCGCACTCGATATGGTTCTTTCGAGTGGCTTGTTATGCCGTTCGGTTTGACGAACGCTCCTGCTTTCTTTGTTGATCTTATGAATCAAGTATTCAGGGAATATCTCGATAAGTTCGTCCTTGTGTTCATTGATGACATTCTTGTTTATTCTAAATCTGAAGCCGAGCATGCTAATCACTTGAGAATTGTCTTGAGTACTCTTCGTCACCATCAGCTTAAAGCCAAATTCTCCAAGTGTCATTTTTGGGAGAATAAGGTTAAGTTCTTAGGCCATGTTGTATCTTCCGACGGCATTTCTATCGATCCCTCAAAGATCGAAGCTATCCAGAATTGGAAGAGGCCTGAGAATGTTCATGAGATTCGTAGTTTCCTTGGATTGGCAGGGTATTACCGTCGGTTTATTAAGGATTTTTCCCGTGTTGTCCTTCTTCCCACCAGCCTTACTCGGAAAGGCATTCGTTACATTTGGTCCGATAAGTGTGAAGCTTCCTTTCAGACATTAAAGGAACTTCTCACTAATGCTCCTATTCTTGTGGTTCTCGAGGGGAATCATGATCTTGTTGTCTACACCGATGCTTGTGGTAGCGGTCTCGGTGTCGTGCTTATGCAGAAGGATCGGGTAGTTGCTTATGCTTCTAGGCAACTGCGTCCGATTGAAATTCGCTATGCCACTCATGATCTTGAGTTAGCCGCCATTGTCTTCGCCTTGAAGATTTAGCGACACTATTTATTAGGCGAGCGCTTCATTCTCTATACCGATCATAAATCCTTGAAGTATTTGTTCACTCAGAAGGAACTCAATATGAGGCAACAGCGTTGGATCGAGTTTCTTGCCTCCTATGACTTTGATATCCAGTATACCCCTGGTAAGGGTAATCGTGTTGCTGATGCGCTTAGTCGCAGACATTCGGCTGTCGTTTCTATGATGCTTGCCGAATGGGATATTCTTGAGACTCTATCTTTTTGTGATATTCGTGATCGAGCTCCATCCTCTGATTCTCCGGTAGCATTATTCAGTTTGGAAGCTCGACTCTCTTTGTTGGATCGTATTGCCGAGGCTCAGCGGCGTGATCCTGATCTTGTGCATCTTATTCAGCTTTGTGAGACTAAACCCCGAGATGAGGCATTGCGGGATTTTAGCATTGATCTTCATGGGTGTCTTCGCAAGAAGAACCGTCTTGTTGTGCCTTCTGATTCTGCACTTAGGCATGACATTCTTGATGACTGTCATCGGTCTAAGTATACCATTCATCCTGGAAGTAGTAAGATGTATGCCGATATGCATCGCCTTTATTATTGGGAAGGCATGAAGAACGATGTGGCGAGTTATGTGAGTAATTGCATGACTTATCAATGTATTAAAGCCGAACATCAGCGCCCTTCTGGTCTCCTTCAGCCTCTAGAGATTTCATTGTGGAAATGGGATCAGATTTCGATGGATTTCATTGATGGCCTACCTCGTACGAGATCGGGCCATTCTAGCATTTGGGTTATTGTTGATCGCCTCACTAAGTCTGCTCATTTCATTCCTATTAAATCTAATAGGACTGCTTCTCTTTTGGCTAAGTTATTTATCAAGGAAATCGTGATACTTCACGGTGTTCCTAGTTCGATTGTGAGTGACCGTGATCCTTTATTCACCAGTCATTTCTGGAAGTGTCTGCAGCTAGCTTTGGGAACAAAGCTTAATTTCAGTACAGCTTATCATCCGCAGTCTGATGGACAGGCTGAACGGGTGAATCGTATCTTAGAGGATCTTTTCCGTATTTGTATTCTTGATTTCGGAGGTAGTTGGGAGGATCATCTACCCCTTGTAGAGTTCTCCTACAACAATAGTTTTCAGTCCAGTATCGGTATGGCTCCTTTCGAAGCCTTATACGGAAGGCCATGTCAATCACCTTCTTGGGTGTTGGAATCTGGGGAGAAGCTTATTCTTGGCCCAGAGTTTGTTCATGATTCTTCTAAGAAGATTGTTCTTATTCGTCGGAGAATGAAAGAGGCACAGAGCCGCCAGAAATCCTACGCGGATAACCATAGGAAGCCTCTCGAGTTCTCGGTTGATGATCTCATCTTTATTCGAGTTTCTCTTTTGAAAGGGGTTATGCACTTCAGTGTGACAGGGAAATTGGCTCCTCGCTTTGTAGGACCATTTCCTATTACTGAACGTATTGGCCCTGTGGCTTATAGAGTTTCACTTCCAGCTCATCTATCCAGTGTTCACAACGTGTTTCACGTCTCTCAGCTTCAGAAGTGTCTTCGAGAATCGGATTCTGTTATTGACTCTCCTGATTTGCAAGGGCTTGAGATCTCACCAGACTTATCTATTGTACAACAGCCTATTCGCGTACTTGCCATGGAGGTGAGACACCTTCGAATTAAGGACGTGCCGCTCATTAAAGTTCTATGGTCCGCTAATCCCAATGACTGTACTTGGGAAACCAGAGAGTTTATCGAGCTATCCTATCCAGGTTTTCTATCTTTGCCTAGCAATGGTGAGAATATCTTTTGTCTCAAGCTTATTTTCTTTTCTTTTTGGGTAATGTTAGTGTGTAGTTGTTACAAATTCTTCTCTAGGAATTGCGTGGATGCAATTTTGTTAAGAGGGGGAGATTTGTAACAACCCGCATATTATACGATTTTATATTTAAATATAGCGTCGTTAGTCGGATTTAAGTCCGAAATGTCACTTTTAGCAAACGGTCGAATTAGGACTCGGGACCACTTCCATTGAGTCCAAAATGGCGTTTGCGACTATTTTGAGTATAAGCTTCAATATGTTTGGAGTGAGTTGAATTTTGCTATTTTCCGTTTGCTTTTGATTTGAATTGAATTGGTGAATATTCCAATTTTTGTGTTTTCGTCCAATTTTATGAAAATCCTCTTGTGGATGTTTGGACTTTGATGTTTAGGGTGTATCGAAGAGCCTATAAGGCGGGGTTGTCGTTTGGCTTAAATCCTTGGTCGTCATTGCTCGATTGATCGCTCCCAAATCATTTTGGCCATCATGGCCTAGGCAAATTGTTGCCCAGACCAGTCCTTCAGACATCTGAAATACAAGTTCAGACGTCTGGTTTTGAACCTGGAGCAAAAGAAAATTCGGCAGAGATTTATAAAAATGGCAGAAAACAGAGTCAAACGTCTGAAACAACCTTTCAGACATCTGAAAGGCTGTGTCAGACGTCTGAAATACCCTCTTAAACGTCTGATACTACATGTCAGACGTCTGAAGCCACCCTCCAGACGTCTGGATGGTTTCTGAATTTCCAGAACCTAAATCCAGACGTCTGGATTGACCCCCAGACGTCTGGAATTGCCTATTTGCCTATTTTTGATTGAATTTCCATTGTTTAATCGATTCGTGTTGATCCAATTAGTTGTTATTGCATTTTTTGACTTTGATGATCCCTTTTTGATTCGTACACGGGTTTTTATAAAACGATCTTTTCAAATTATATTAAAAGCCCGTTTCTCCAATTTATAATTTCTATTTAAAACACACACACAATTTTGCACTTCGAGCGAAGAGGGAGGATAATTAAATGATTAAATAAAACGCGTGCTATGAACACGTGGGTTTATCTTTCCAGTTAATTCCTAATCTATTTGTTTGACCGTTTTGACCTTTGGGTCTGGTTTACCGATGATATGAGGTGAACTTTGTATTACTTTGAGTGTGAAATTGACTAACGGTTAGTAAACCGTTTAGTGCGAACGTGTGGTATGGGCCTCACGTTAACAATTTTCGGGTTCCTTTCTGAGAGTTGTGACACACTCCGCCAGTTAGTGGTGTCCAGTACTGGGCCTTCGGACCTTCACCACTACGGTTTGTTGCCCTATAGTATCACTTTTGGAGTTGGTCCATCGTCATCGCTCGAGTGATATTGGGTTTGTTGCCTTCGGGTATGTTGCCTTCGGGTTTGTTGCCCTATAGTATCACTTTTGGAGTTGGTCCATCGTCACCGCTCGAGTGATATTGGGTTTGTGCCTTCGGGTTTGTGGATCCTTGTTATACAGTACTGAACTTGAGCATCTTTTGTTTCTTTGATAATTATATTTCCCTAGTGTATCGCCTTTCGGTGTAGGTTCTTTGAACCACACGATACATAGTGTTTTCCTTGTGGAAACTTGTGTTACCTTTATTGGTATTTGTTATTTGCCTTTTGGCTTGTTTTGGGATATGTATGTCCTTTGTTTATTTGAGTTGCCTATGATATGAGGCTTGTTTTGGTTCATCTTATGTTAGATGATTTGGTTATCTCCTTTGGAGATTATTGTGGTACTTTATGATCTTGTATGTTCATTATCATTTAGTTTATCTAACTGATTTGTTTAGCTAGACTGACCTGGGTATTTTATACTCGGGTCAGACCGAGATGTTTCAAGTTAGGTACATTGGACTTAGCCTATTTTGCTACCGCATGGACTATTCCACTAGCTCCTTTTTGTTATATCTTTTTGTGTAGTCCTTTTTGTCTATAACTCTGATATGTACTCTATTGACTCGTCTGTATATTGTGGTTTGCTTTACCACTTGATATGTATCATTTTGTAAACTCTGTGATTATCTGTATATGTGTATATGTGTAAATGTATGTGATGATCTACTGTTCTGTGATGTGTATTACAATTGAGTTGTTATATTTTATTCTGATAGATCCTCAGCCACCTATGGCTTTGTATTAAGTATGTATTGGATATGTCGATCCATTTATGTAAGAAGTGGCATTGTCGGCGTATTCAATTGATAATTAAGACAAGGCTATAGATGGTCGCTCCTAACCAGCTCTATTCTCCGCATTAGCAGACGGTGTTCCTTGTAATACTCTTTGCTAATGTGGGTCTCGGAGTGGGGCGTTACAAAAGGAGTTTCACCACTTTACAAATCATACCAAGGTTGTCGAAACAGAAATGGAGCTATGGGATGCTCAAGTATCAAGAAGAACACGAATAGGAAGGGACAAGAATGTATTTTAGAACAAAAGGAAAAGTTCCATAATTCAAAAGAAATCCTAATCCAGGAAGAAGGATTTCAGGCTCGAACGAAGGGGATTCTGTAATTAAATTTTACTCCATCTACTAAGTTTTGCCTAAACCAGAGCTCTGATATCACTTGTAACGACCCGATATTTCGAACCATTCGCATCCACACATGTCGGACCTGAATTGCTCAAAATAATAGATTGTTAATTTATATTTGGCAAAACTCAGCATATACAGTAAATAAATATATCACAGAATCACAGACACAGAGTAATATAACAATAAGCAGCGGAATAGATAAATAGTAGTTCATGAAGCTACTATAAACATCAGAGTTTGAAATAAAATACAATAGAATATCACAAATACAGAAGTAACTGACGAGTCTGAACATAAATGACTGGAATAACTGAAACAAGTGAAAGCTGATAGATAGATCTTCAAACAGAGCTCCAATCTCTAAAGGTGAGTCTCAAATGTTGTGACACTCAGTCTGACCCGAGTATAAAGAAAACACAAAACACTCGAGTCAGGATTAACATTCTTATATTAAATAATTCAACTCAAGTGAAATGTCAACTAAAATACAAGTAACTCAAAGGATAGTGGGATTTCCATCCTCTAAGGATCCGTGGAACTATCTACTATGTAGTAATATACGCTATTATAATATGTCTATAGTAGAGTAAACTATTTAAATAGCGTTAAGTCGTTACCCATATCCCCCTTAACACATTTTATATATTCCCGTAGTCTATACAATGCCGTACGCTCCACCAAACTGGTGGTTTACCCAGAGGACACAACATAGGTACGGTACAAAACAAACTCGTAGAAGGCGCGATAAGGCATGCGACAAGGCACTCGAGGCAATGCCATGGTAGATATACCATTTGAACTCCTGGACTGGTGGTAACGCATAGCAGCTATTACCGCCCACCTCGTGACACACTCCCAAATCAAAGGGTGCACCCAATTAAATCACAAAAGCAATAGAATGGTATCGAAGAAATGTGCCCGATCAGGGGAATGACCCCACTTGGCCCGGTATAGCTCCTGTTTTAGCCACATCAAGCTGACTCACGGGAGTCAAGGCTACGTAAATACCATATAGAATCGTCGCCAAACCATCCTACTTCGTTCTACAATCTCCACCACATGCACAGTTGTTAAAGTGGTCTTCGGTATTGGAAGAGAGTATGACAATATCAGATCCCAGTCACGCTTATTTCACACCGTGGTCATTTTCAAATAGTTCATACTTCATATCAAAATATAATATTCATTTCAAAACCATATCAATTTGATATCATTATTCACTATAAATAGTATTCATTTCCAGAATCGTAACACTTTCAAAATTATAACACTTTCGAAATCATAACACTTTTGAAATCATAACACTTTGGAAATCATAGCCCTTTTGAAATCATAACACTTTGGAAATCATAACACTTTTGAATCATAGCACTTTTGAAATCATAACACTTTTTGAAATTCATAACAGTTCCAACTTTAACTGTTTAGATATTGAGAACAGTATATATATTAAAATAGTTATAAATTACAATAGTTTATATATATTAAAAATACTTTATATAATAAAATTAGTTTCCTCCAATTTCGCAAGTCAATTCAAATCATCTCAAATTCCAAAATTCAATTTAAATAAATTCCAATTTAACCATTTCAATTTAAAGGTCAAAGGTTCAATTCAAATTCTCAATAAACTATTTCAATTTTTATCGACTTCAAATCTAGGTTTTGAACTACCACTTCAATTCTAATAAGATTCAAGTTTAAATATTCGACGTTTATAATATAAATTTAATTTATATTTCAACATTTAACTTAAATTTTATTCAAATTGGAAAGTATTCACTTAATCATTTTAATAACAATTATTTAAAATCCCAATTTATAAATATATATCAATATTAAATATTCAATCTCAATTTTATTTAAAATTGAGAACATTCATTTAATCACCTTTTTATCGAATTAAGTTATAAATCATAATTTCCAAAATCTCAAAATCAATAGGTTCAAAAAAATTCTTATTTAAATTCAATTATTAACCAATTTAAATTCCAAGTCAACATTAATTTATCTTCCCAACCTTTATTATTAAAGTTATAAAATCTACTTTTAAAATATTAATATAAATTTAAGTAGATACTTAAACATATTATATACTTATTAAATTAAATTTTATTAAATTAAATCTCATTATTAAATTTATTTTTATATTAAATTTATTTTATATATTTTTAAAATAATAAAATTATAAGTAAAATCTTAAAAATTATATTTTCAAAACTAACTTATACATTTAAAATTTCCAAACATATAATTTTAAAAATAAAAAATTTAGACATATATAAAATAACATTTATACATCTTATTTTAAAAATCAATATTTATTAAAACCCATATATTTCCTTTCAAAACTTTGGAAATCATTTTTCAAAATATAGACCAACGGTGTCCGTATATAATTTTCTATCCTATGGTCAAGTGATACAAATATTTATCATTTCAATCCGCAATTTAAATATTTACGGGTATATATCATTTCAACCCGCAATCCCAAAAATTCAAAATTAATGAAAATCGCTTGGGTTTATCATTTCAACCCATAACGATTTTCTCCTATTCTAGAATATCGTTCGGGTATGTATCATTTCAACCTATAGGGAATTCTAAACTAACAGGGAACTTGCAGAGTGAGAACAAATATGATAATAATATAATATATCAACAACAGGAATATATAACCAGTGATAAATAAAATAAAATATACACAACAGGATATGCTGTCATATATCACATGTGAACAATTGCAGATAATGGAATATTATATTTAACAATTAAATAACTAGCAATTTAAATTTAACAGCATATTTCAATTGCCGTTTCTAGTGAAATCAAATTTACTAACTATAAGAATGTTAATCGTGAGTGATTGCTCACCTTTCGAGACTAGAGATGGCAGGATAAGCACACGAATAAGTGCGAATCAAAGAAACTAACTACGGCAATCAATTCTGGATGGCGGCGAAACCAAAAGCAAAGCATGATAGACTGGATTCGATGGACACAAATCAAAGCTAATATGATCTAGAATGGAAACAAAATATATTTGAAATACAAAATATATATACCTTTTTCTTAAACTCAATATTCAAAATTTAAAACACCAATAGAATGAAAATCCTTATATATATTAAAAATCGATATTCGATCAAAACACATATTAAATAAACTCTTTATATATCTTTTGAAAATTTCCGAATAGGTCTTTATACCCAAAATATATTAAAGTTATTATAAACATATATATATATATATACATACATACTTCGAAACAAATACTTTAAAACATAGATTGTCGTTGAAATTATATAAACACTTTAGATATATTACACACGCACACATATATTAAAACCATATTAATTTTAAACACATATTAAAGATGAAACAAAATATTTATATTATCTTTTAAAAATCAAAACAGACAGTATATATAATTGAATATATACAATTCTAACAGCCTATATATATAACGTAGATAATATAGTTTATGAAAACTATATATATAACAACATAAATTTAAATAAATACATAACATATTATATAACTTACATAAGCTAGCAAAACGGGTTTGTGTTGATGGCGGAGCACGACAGAGAGAGGAGGCGCTGCTTATGGGTTGGCCGTTGGCCTAAGGAGATGTAAGAGTAAACTAGAAGAGCGAAGATGGAAAGGTAAATTATGTTGCAATTAAAATCTAATCAAGTCTAAGTAAAATGGAAATAGTTAAGTGTAAATATATTTTACCCCTTTACAATTTCCTATTAACATTTAATTTAAAACCATATGAGATTTCAAACCTAAATAATCCTTTTTTTATATAATTGGGTCTGAAACGTAAGTTTATATTTAGGTACAAACATATATGTAGTATGTGACGACCGCCCATGACCCCTGCACCGAATCTAGAGATAGTGCGCTGTAAAGTGTGCCAGGCGACCATGGACGATTGCCAAGGTAAACTAAAACAGCAGAATCTATCGTATCACTCACAGCGCATGGACAAAATACAATAGAACATATATATAGTGAAGCTTCACAGAATAGAATCTCATCAATAAAACTTCATAGGAGTTGAATACAAACATCTGAATAGTCAATACATCAAGCCTCACTACATAACACTCCGAGATTATACAAACAGCGGAACATCCAGTACATATAGTAAGAAGTAATATGCAACCCTCCAGCTCATCTTCGATATCAGCATCGTGAGAAGAGAACAACACCTGTCACCTGCTACCTAGTCTGCCCGTCCCAAAAATGGACGAACAACCCAAGGCAATAAGAGTTAAAAACATAAAGCCTTGAGTCAGACAACAGTCTTAGTGAGCAGTAAATTAACTAACAACATACCAAAAGAGCATAAAGGAAAAGGAATAGGAATACAACCCTCCCACTCCAACCTCTTTCTACAGTGATAGCCCCCAGACACACACTAAGTAGAAGCAAACATAGCAGAGCATATAAAGTAAAGTAAAGCAATTATCACTCGAGTCAAGGGCGATGTTTTCCAAGTACAAACCCCCAAGGCCTAAACCAAGATCAGATAAGCACCTAGAAAATACCGCTCTTGAGACCGAATGACGATACAACCAAACATCCATGACTCTGGCTATCACTGTTATCATTGCTTCGATATCACCGTTAATTGAATGACCGGCACATTCTTTCAGCCGTCCGTCAAGGGCTAATGGTAACCCCGGTTCTAGACATAACTCCCGCACGTCATCGTGACCCGTGCCTAGGACTATCGAATCTGCCCAGAGTACTTGACTACCCAATCAGTAGCCTTCAGGGACTATCGAATCTGCCCAACGTACTCTTGCTTTGAGCATGCTAGAACCTTCAACAACGATGATATCTCAGCCTTCTAGTCGTCCTCCTCGACAATTATTTCCATGCTAGCTCAAGCGCCTCTCGAGCATCCATTATCCTCAACCCGCTTGGAATGATCCCGTCTGGATTAGACCAAGACTATCTCATATCATACTTCGCTTCATCACATCCTCGCAAAGTCTCATCTCAACATCATCATCAAATCTATGCATAAGAGCTTCATCATCCGCTACATATGCCACAAGCAGCTTTCCCAATTCAAGAGCCTTCCTCTTAGCTTTTGGATCATCTTCGGTCTAAATCAAATCATCAATCATCTAATTCATAGCAATCAATCAAGTCAAACATTAATCCAAGCAATCAAGCATTCAAATATGATCTAAGTAGACAATTATAACAATAATGGCAATTTCGTAATTAAAGAGTTGAAAGTCAAATAAGCATGAAAACATGAAAAATATCTCTATAATCTTGATGAATGAACTTGCATAGGTTAACATGTAGTAAAATGGAAGTAACATCATCATGAACAATGGATCTATATGGATCTACACTTAGGATGAAGAAAATGTATGGAAATCACTATTTTAACACCAAATCGAGCCGACAATCCGATATACTTCTTTGGATCCGTGTGAGAGATAATCACCACTCACCAAATCACCTAAACAACCCCAAATCAACACGCTTCAGATCTGGACAGCAAAGGATCTAGCTTGATCTAGCACGAATCCGCTTCAAACGAAAAAATCTCACTTCAAAGGATGAAGATCTTCAATCCAAGCTCTTGAATCTTCAATCTTGATCTTGGATTTGGATGAAAGGAGGCACTAGATTAGAGTGGAGAAAAGAAGTGAAGAAGTGTAGAAGTCGAGCTCTCAAAATGGCAGCACTTCGTCGCTTCAAAATCCGGATCCCAAAAATGAAGAAATGGACGAGTATTTATAGGCTGATTTCCCCTTAACTCGGCCATCTCCATAGGTCGTCTCCGACTTATAGCCTTCCGACCTAAGCCCTTCCGACCTAGCCTCTTCCGAATCAACACACGCGCCTATACGACTTAACACGCTACGACTTAGTGCATCTGCATAGACCTAACGACCTACAAGCACTTACCGACTTAACAGTGTTACGACCTAACACTGCGCGACATAACAAAGTCTCCGATCTAACAGGGTATACGACTTAATAACTATGTCGACCTACGACTTAGTAACTCAACACCTTCTACGACTTAAGACCTACGACCTAACACTTAAGCCAACACGCGACCTAAGACTTAGTCAACAACTTCCGACCTAACAGACTACGACTTAAAGTCCACACGACCTAATACTTAACCCCTTAGGTCGTGTAACGACCTAACTACTAAGTCGTTAGCTAGCTTATCTCCTAGGTCGGTTAACTTGCTAAATCTCTTAAGTCGCTACCCTACCTAAGTCATTAACTCTTAGGTCGGTCAATTCTATAAGTCGCTAACTCTAATAAGTCGGTAACTACTGGGTTGTTAACTCGCTAACTCGTCTAGCCGACCTACCCCTTAAGTCATCCACTACCTTAGGTCGCTCCAACACCCTACGACCTAAGCTACTACGACTTATCTCCTAACTCGCCGAATTCCTTAAGTCACTGCCGACCTACCCCTTAGGTCGCCAATCCTATAAGTCGGTCACGACTTAAGACTTAACCAAATTACCCAAAATCTGAAATGACTTAACAACGCTAAAAATTCCAGATTTGAACGAACTTTTTGATCCGTAAAAATACGGGTCGTTACATTCTCTCCCCCTTAGGAATTTCGCCCCCGAAATTCCAAACAAACAAAGCAATCAAAAACTATTCTGCACGCCTACCATCCATAGCAATCAACAAACCATGCATCCAATTCTAGCTTAGCATGCAGAATTCTAAAACGAGAACAAGTTACAATATCGTGAGATGACACGACACCTTAGGGCCATACCTTGAAGAGTTCGGGATGAGCTGCCTTCATCCTCTCTTCCACCTCCCACGTACAGTCGTTATCATCATCACTCCATTGTATCTTGAGCAACTTAACTACCTTCCTCCTAAGCTGTTTCGTGTCAGTTCCCACAACACGAAGCGGCTTACGAGGTCTTCTATCGACTGGATCAACTTCGAAATCTTCACAGCTATCAGCAGGAACCACTGTATTCGAGTCGTGCACGTACTTCCGTAGATAGGATACATGAAAAACATTGTGCACACTCGACATCTTCTCAGGTAACTCCAATCTATAGGCGAGCTTTCCAATTCGCTCAATGATCGGGAATGGTCCAACAAATCTCGGAGTCAATTTCCCTTTCTTTCCGAATCGAATAACATTCCTCGGTGGAGAAATCTTCACAAAAACCATATCTCCTACGTCGAATTCCAAGTCCTTACGACGCTTATCGGCATAACTCTTCTGACGGTCTTGGGCTGCCTTCATTCGTTGCCGAATGATCTCTATGCAATCCGAAGTCTGTCGAATCATCTCTGGCCCAAGTATCAACTTTTCTCCAGTTTCTAACCAACAAGTCGGTGAGTTACACGGTCTTCCATACAATGCCTCATACGGTGCCATACCAATGCTTGACTGGTAACTGTTGTTGTATGAAAATTCCACCAAATGAAGATGATCTTCCCATGATCCTCCGAAATCCAAAACACAAGCTCTGAGGAGATCTTCCAAAACTCGGTTGACTCGCTCGGTCTGACCATCTGTTTGAGGGTGATAAGCTGTACTCAAACACAACTCGGTTCCCAAAACTTCCTGGAAGCTCTTCCAAAATCCACTAGTGAACAATGGGTCTCGATCGCTCACTATACTCTTCGGAATACCATGGAATCGAACTATCCACTTAACATACAACTCAGCCAACTTTGATGCAGTCCTAGTCGATTGAACAGGAATGAATCTAGCACTCTTAGTCAAACGATCTACGATGACCCAAATTCCTTCATTTCCCGTTCTGGTTCTAGGCAATCCATCAATAAAATCCATCGACAATTGCTCCCACTTCCATGTAGGAACTTCTAATGGCTAAAGCAATCCACTTGGCTTCTTCTGTTCGGCTTTTACCAACTGGCAGTTCATACACTTGGAAATAAAATTTCCAACATCCTTCTTCATACCTTCCCAGTAGTAGGTTCTCTTCATATCCCGATACATCTTATTTCCACCTGGATGAATTGTCAACCTCGAGTGATGACTTTCCTTCAGAACTTCACTCCTCAATTCATCTATATCGGCAACAACTAGTCGTCCTTGCTTCCGAAGCCAACCCTCTCGATCGACCTCGAATCCTTTATCCTTTTCTGGATCCAATCCAGATTCCAAATCATGGATAATCTTGACAAGCTTATCGTCTCATTTTTGGCTCTCGCCAATTCTTTCCACAAGAGTCGGTCTTATCGATAAGTTTGCCAACATCTCAGGTTCCAATTCGCATCTAGGCCTGAAGTCAAATCCAGCTAAATACTCGAGATTCTTCCATTCTGAAAACATGGCTCCCAATCCTGCATTTCTTCGACTTAACGCATCTGCCACTGCGTTACCTTTTCCCGGAGTATAAGCTATACCGAAATCATAAGATGCCAAAAACTCTAGCCAGCGTTGCTGCCGAAGATTCAAATCCTTTTGGGAGAAAAGATACTTCAACGACTTATGATCTGTAAACAACTCGAATCGAACTCCCAATAGATAATGTCTCCACATCTTCAGAGCAAAAACAATCGCCGCTAACTCCAAATCATGAGTCGGGTAATTCCTTTCATGCGGCTTCAGTTGTCGACTTGCATACGCAACAACTTTATCCTTCTGCATCAGCACTGCTCCAAGTCCAGTACCACATGCGTCGGTGTAAACCACCATCTCATCATTCCCACTTGGAATAGTCAAAACAGGAGCACTTGTCAATCTCTCTTTCAGGATTCCGAAAGCTTGCTCACACTTAGCTTCCCATCTGAACACTTGGTTCTTCTTTGTCAATCCTGTAAACGGTGCAGCTACCTTGGAGAAGTCTTTGATAAACCGTCGATAATATCCTGCTAATCCAAGAAAACTCCTCACATCTGCTGCATTCTTAGGTCTGACCCAATCCTGGATTGCTGCCACCTTAGCGGGATCAACCGCTATTCCATTTCCAGAAATCAGATGGCCTAAGAACCTCACTTCACTCTTCCAGAAGTGACACTTCAAAAACTTAGCCTTCAGCTGATGTTTCTGCAAGATTCCCAAAACAATTTGCAAGTGCGTCTTGTGCTCCTCTTCAGTTCTGGAGTAAATCAGAATATCATCCACGAACACAAGTACGAACTTGTTCAACTGATCTCTGGACACTCTATTCATAAGATCCACAAAATATGCTGGCGCGTTAGTCAATCCAAACGGCATTACCAGCCACTCAAAGAAACCGGATGGTGTCCTAAAAGCAGTCTTCGGCACACTATCCTTAGCAACTCTCAACTGGTGAAATCCCGTTGCCAAATCCATCTGAGAAAACACCTTGGCTTCGTGAAGCTGATCAAACAAGTCATCTATTCTCGGCAATGGATACTTGTTCTTCTTAGTCACCTTATTCAGCTCACGATAATCGACGCACAATCTCAACGACCCATCTGCCTTGGTTGCAAACACAACTGGTGCACCCCACTCGGACACACTACGCCGAATGAATCCTTTCTGCAAAAGATCATCAACTTGCACCCTTAACTCTTGTTGTTCCCTAGGCGCCATCCGCCTAAGAGGCATCACAACAGGTCTGGCTCCTTCAACTAGATCTATACGAAACTCGATCTCTCTATGCGGCGGCAACCCTTTGACTTCGTCAAAGACATCCTCGAATCCATTCGCGATTGGCACTAATGACAGTCCATCCCGTGGAACAACTAGCGAATACATGAAGCTCATGAAGACGCCTTCTTCATGCTTACATCGTATCACAATCTTTCGCCCCTCCACATTCTGGACTGTCACCTCCAACCTCTCGCAATCAACCTTTGCCGCATACTTCTTAAGCCAGTCCATACCCAAAATAATTCCGAACCTCGCTAAGTTCAGAACAAAACAATCACAAACAAAAGAGCAACCATGACTCGACACAATCAGACCACGGCATAACATACACAAACAAGACGAACCCCCAACTGGATTGTCACAACCAATGGCCTATCAACAATATCCGGTTCCAAACCTAACCGGCCTACGAGTTCACTACAAACAAACGAATGCGATGCTCCAGTATCAAACAACACTCTAACTGGAACACCATGTAGGAAAAGAGTACCTTGAACCACCACACTCTTTCCTTTCTCTTCAGCGGTAGGAGCTTTCGAAGACGACGGAACAGCTCCCAAAGCATAAGCTTGCACAATCAGCTTGTCCCTCCTCGGTTCTGGACAATTCTTCCTGAAATGCCCCGGCTTGTCACAGTTGTGACACTTCATCGGTGCCTTCGGATTCTTACAATCCTTCGAGAAATGGCCCTTCTGCTGACAATTGTAGCAAGTCGCCTCGCCTTTCGGCTTCTTCTGGCCATCCTTACCCTTCTGCTGTTGCTGCTTCCTCTTCTTGTTTCCACCTTGCTGAGGTTTAGACTCTTCCCTGGTCACAGCAACAACAGATCCTTCCTTAGGAAACAGACTCTCATGCCTGAGAGCTTTCTCCACAAGCTTTTCAAATGAATCGTCCAAATGATCCACCAACTGTCTCCCAAGATAACTGTCCAAGCCTGTCACAAACTTCTCATTCTTCTGATATGCAGATTCGATATACGACCGGGCATACTTGGACAAAGCTTCAAACTCAGAAACATACTCAAGAACTGGTCTTCCACCTTGCTTGAGCTCCAAAAACTTCTTGAACAGAACAGACTTCTGAGCTGTAGAAATGAACTTAGCTTCAAACCTAACTTGGAATTGCTCCCAAGTAATCTCTTCCTCCGGAGTATTGATGGTAATAGAGTTCCACCAATCAGAGGCTCTCCCTTGAAGCTGTCTCGATGCCAACTTCCTCTTAGTCGCATCCTCAATTCCCAAATCTCCAAAAATCCTTCTACAAGCATCTATCCACCTCTGGACCTCAATAGTTGATTCTGTTCCCAAGAAAACCTTCCCTCCGAGAGCAGTATAATCTTTGCACAACTTAGCAAAATCCACTGGTTTTGGAGTTTGGACTTGAATTCCAACATCAACTGCTGCCCCCGGAACTGGTATCCTTCTCATGATCGAAGTCATCATAGCTTCGAACATAGCTGCATAATAAGCAGTCCCCTCAGTAGCACGGCCTTCCCTAGCAGCTGGTCTCCCTCTTCGACTCATTCTCAATATCTATAAAAAGGAATGATCAGAACATCTAGAGAAACAACTGCATAAAGGACTCAAACTCTACTAAGCTACTATATTATATATAGTAATCATCCATCAAAATACAATTACGTCTCTCATACGTAGTTACGTCAGCGAGCGTTGGGTAAAATCGATTAACCAATGCTCTGATACCAAATGTGACGACCGCCCATGACCCCTGCACCGAATCTAGAGATAGTGCGCTGTAAAGTGTGCCAGGCGACCATGGACGATTGCCAAGGTAAACTAAAACAACAGAATCTATCGTATCACTCACAGCGCATGGACAAAATACAATAGAACATATATATAGTGAAGCTTCACAGAATAGAATCTCATCAATAAAACTTCATAGGAGTTGAATACAAACGTCTGAATAGTCAATACATCAAGCCTCACTACATAACACTCAGAGATTATACAAACAGCGGAACATCCAGTACATATAGTAAGAAGTAATATGCAACCCTCCAGCTCGTCTTCGATATCAGCATCGTGAGAAGAGAACAGCACCTGTCACCTGCTACCTAGTCTGCCCGTCCCAAAAATGGACGAACAACCCAAGGCAATAAGAGTTAAAAACATAAAGCCTTGAGTCAGACAACAGTCTTAGTGAGCAGTAAATTAACTAACAACATACCAAAAGAGCATAAAGGAAAAGGAATAGGAATACAACCCTCCCACTCCAACCTCTTTCTACAGTGATAGCCCCCAGACACACACTAAGTAGAAGCAAACATAGCAGAGCATATAAAGTAAAGTAAAGCAATTATCACTCGAGTCAAGGGCGATGTTTTCCAAGTACAAACCCCCAAGGCCTAAACCAAGATCAGATAAGCACCCAGAAAATACCGCTCTTGAGACCGAATGACGATACAACCAAACATCCATGACTCTGGCTATCACTGTTATCATTGCTTCGATATCACCGTTAATTGAATGACCGGCACATTCTTTCAGCCGTCCGTCAAGGGCTAATGGTAACCCCGGTTCTAGACATAACTCCCGCACGTCATCGTGACCCGTGCCTAGGACTATCGAATCTGCCCAGAGTACTTGACTACCCAATCAGTAGCCTTCAGGGACTATCGAATCTGCCCAACGTACTCTTGCTTTGAGCATGCTAGAACCTTCAACAACGATGATATCTCAGCCTTCTAGTCGTCCTCCTCGACAACTATTTCCATGCTAGCTCAAGCGCCTCTCGAGCATCCATTATCCTCAACCCGCCTGGAATGATCCCGTCTGGATTAGACCAAGACTATCTCATATCATACTTCGCTTCATCACATCCTCGCAAAGTCTCATCTCAACATCATCATCAAATCTATGCATAAGAGCTTCATCATCCGCTACATATGCCACAAGCAGCTTTCCCAATTCAAGAGCCTTCCTCTTAGCTTTTGGATCATCTTCGGTCTAAATCAAATCATCAATCATCTAATTCATAGCAATCAATCAAGTCAAACATTAATCCAAGCAATCAAGCATTCAAATATGATCTAAGTAGACAATTATAACAATAATGGCAATTTCGTAATTAAAGAGTTGAAAGTCAAATAAGCATGAAAACATGAACAATATCTCTATAATCTTGATGAATGAACTTGCATATGTTAACATGTAGTAAAATGGATGTAACATCATCATGAACAATGGATCTATATGGATCTACACTTAGGATGAAGAAAATGTATGGAAATCACTATTTTAACACCAAATCGAGCCGACAATCCGATATACTCCTTTGGATCCGTGTGAGAGATAATCACCACTCACCAAATCACCTAAACAACCCCAAATCAACACGCTTCAGATCTGGACAGCAAAGGATCTAGCTTGATCTAGCACGAATCCGCTTCAAACGAAGAAATCTCACTTCAAAGGATGAAGATCTTCAATCCAAGCTCTTGAATCTTCAATCTTGATCTTCGATTTGGATGAAAGGAGGCACTAGATTAGAGTGGAGAAAAGAAGTGAAGAAGTGTAGAAGTCGAGCTCTCAAAATGGCAGCACTTCGTCGCTTCAAAATCCGGATCCCAAAAATGAAGAAATGGACGAGTATTTATAGGCTGATTTCCCCTTAACTCGGCCATCTCCATAGGTCGTCTCCGACTTATAGCCTTCCGACCTAAGCCCTTCCGACCTAGCCTCTTCCGACTCAACACACGCGCCTATACGACTTAACACGCTACGACTTAGTGCATCTGCATAGACCTAACGACCTACAAGCACTTACCGACTTAACAGTGTTACGACCTAACACTGCGCGACATAACAAAGTCTCCGATCTAACAGGGTATACGACTTAATAACTATGTCGACCTACGACTTAGTAACTCAACTCCTTCTACGACTTAAGACCTACGACCTAACACTTAAGCCAACACGCGACCTAAGACTTAGTCAACAACTTCCGACCTAACAGACTACGACTTAAAGTCCACACGACCTAATACTTAACCCCTTAGGTCGTCTAACGACCTAACTACTAAGTCGTTAGCTAGCTTATCTCCTAGGTCGGTCAACTTGCTAAATCTCTTAAGTCGCTACCCTACCTAAGTCATTAACTCTTAGGTCGGTCAATTCTATAAGTCGCTAACTCTAATAAGTCGGTAACTACTGGGTTGTTAACTCGCTAACTCGTCTAGCCGACCTACCCCTTAAGTCATCCACTACCTTAGGTCGCTCCAACACCCTACGACCTAAGCTACTACGACTTATCTCCTAACTCGTCGAATTCCTTAAGTCACTGCCGACCTACCCCTTAGGTCGCCAATCCTATAAGTCGGTCACGACTTAAGACTTAACCAAATTACCCAAAATCTGAAATGACTTAACAACGCTAAAAATTCCAGATTTGAACGAACTTTTCGATCCGTAAAAATACGGGTCGTTACATAGTAAACCAACACTAAAATTAGAAACATGAACTAAATTAATTGAAAATTAATCACCCAATTTAAATTTATTTCAATATACATCTACAATTAATATCTTCTCTCTTTTTAATTAAAAGGTTCTAATCACATTAATTGCTATTGATTTCTAAGTTAAAATTTTAAAAGAGAAATGAGACAATTCAATTCCTTTTATAGTAATTTAACATATTTATGGAATTATTGTATACAAACCAAAAGCTATTAATTTCTTGCTAAATAATTGATTTCTTATTCCTGTAATTAATCTGTAAGCTAAAATACATTTCAATCAAATAAACATAAGTTTACTCCTTTACTAAACTTATTCATTTTTATTCTTTTATTTTTTAATTTAAATGTTCTCATATTAAATCAACTATTACCTTATGAATTTATTCAACATAAGTTTTCATTTTATTTCACTCAACTCCATAGTTAACACCTTTTCTTATATTAACTGCAATATTTAATTACATTTAATTTCATTGATTTCCAAATTGATTTCAACGGATTAAATAATAAGATGTTAAGTAAAACAATATTTACATTTAAGTAATTTAAACACATTTAAAAAACACATTTATAAATCAATTCAGTGTTGAATATTACACTAATTACGGTGTTCAATTTCAACTGTAATTAAATCCAATTAATTATATTTTAATTCCAATAAATTGATTAAATATGATTTCAATCTTCTATTCAATCATTTATTGTCAAATGGGTAAAACTAACATTAATTTACATTTTATTACCTCAATATTCTACATTTATTGCCTTAATTTTCATTAACATAACATTTAATGTAATGTATTTCTAATTTGATTTCAACAAGTTAAACAAATATGTAACAAATAACAATTGTCCCGTTTAGCTTAATTTAATCATATTTATAAGTTGATTGTCTACACAAATGTTATAATTATTTGCACAACACTAATTTTTATTCAATTACAATTTATTACATACTATTTCATTAATTAATACAACATTTAAATTATCAGTTACACTTTTAATCCAATTATAAATTAATACACACATTGATACAATTTATTTACAATCTATAACTAATCATAACTTTTTAATCATTTCCATTAATTGGAATTACATTTAAAGCAATTATCAATTACCTTAATTTAATACTATTACATTTCATTCCAGTTATTATTCCCATTAATAAATCTTAAATTTTAAATTTCTCACATTAATTATGTCACAAATTTTTATTTCTTCCAAATTACATTATAAATCTTATTAAATTTAATAAATTAATTATCGGAAAATTACGGGTGTAACGACCCACCTTTTTGTACAGTTTAAATCGACAATCAAACACACATGCCATTTTCAAACCTTTCAAAAGGGAGGATTGTTAATGGGGTAAATAAGAAAAGAAGAGAAAATGAAGAAGAAACAACCACAAAATCTCGTAGCAGAAAGATAAAATATAATAATCAAATAAACAGTTCATGAAGCTGATTAATATACTTTTGATTATCATTTATACATCATTTATCAGAGTTATACATATACAATAGAACAAATAAAATAATGCAGCAGACAGCATGATGCAAGGATAATAATAGCAATAGTATACCAAATCTTCGTCTTCGTCTTCCAGAATAGATCTTCAATAAGCTGAAAAACTCAGGACTGACCCGAGCGTAATGAAAGAACAAAACACTCGAGTCAGGACTAAAATATCCTTATGTAAGTTAAATCAATCGTAAATTAAGATGAGTGTAACGGCGTCAGAAATGTTTACGGGGTTTGACATCTCCTATCCAGTGTCAACGTGCGTGTGCTAACTCAAGAGATGTTACGGGATTTTCCATCTCTTAAGGATCTGTTAAACTATCTACTATGTAGTAGAATACGCTATTATAATATGTCAACAGTAAAGTAAAAGTATTAAAATAGCGTTAAGGCGTTACCCATATCCCTCTTAACACATTTTATATATTCCCATAGTTTATACAGTACCGTACGCTCCTCCGAGAGGTTTACACAGAGGGCACCCCATAGGTATGGTATAAAACAAACTCGTAGAAGGTGCGATAGGGCATGTGAACACGGCACTCGAGGCAATGCCAGGGTAGATATACCAATTGCACTCCCAGATTGGTGGTAACGCATAGCAGCTACTACCGCCCACCTCGGACACACTCCCAACAAATCGAGGGGTGGCCACCAAATCAATCACAAAGTAATAGAATGATATCGAAGAAATGTGCACGTTAGGGGGAATGACCGCAATTGGCCCGATATAGCTCCTGTTTTATCCACATCAAGCCGACTCACGTGAGTCAGGGTCACGTAAACACCTCATACAGGATCGTTCGTCAAACCATCCTACTTCATTTATGGAATCTCCACCACGTACACAGTTGTTAAAGTAGTTTTCGGTATCGACATAGAGTATGCCCATATCCGATCCCGGTCTCTTTAACAACCAATCGCTTATTACACATCGGATGGTTCTTTTACATTTTCAGAATCAATTCATAATTGATATCAAAATATCATATTCGCTTCAAAATCAAATCCATTCCAAAATCATCATATCTACTCAAAATATACTATTCCAGTTCAAAAATCATTTCGCCCCAATATCTCATTTCAATTTCAAAAATCATTTCGAATTTCAATTTAGGTTGTAACTTCGTTTAGCCCGATTCGTATTTAAATCCAGGATTTAAATATAAACATTTCACCATATTGACCAGCTTGAATTTTTGGAAAATAGTTTGATAGTTTAAAAATAGCTTAAAAAATTAAAAATAGTTAAAATACTCTAAAATATTAAAGACAGATTTCAAAATAGTTTTAAATTGATTTAATATAGTTAAATAGATTTAAAATAGATTAAATATAATTAAATAGGTTAAATAGATTTAAAATAGATTAAATATAATTAAAATAAATTAAAATAGGTTAATTAGTTTAAAATAAATTAAATTGGGTTAACTAGATTTAAAATAGATTAAAGTAAGTTAACATGATATAAGATAGGTTGAAATAAATCAATATAGTTAATATAGGTTAAAATAGTTTAACATAAAATAGTTTCAGTATTTAAAATGGTTTATATAGTAGAATAACTTAGGAAAACCAAAATGAAATAGCTTCAAAGTCAAACCATTTCAATTCCAACCTCCCAATCCAAATCAATTCAAATTTCCATTCAGTCAATTCAATTTCGGTTTCAATTCAAACCGATTTCGACTTCGATTTCAGATTAATTCAATTCCATTTTCATATCCAATTAATTCAATTTCAATTCATATCAATTTCTGGCTCAATCTTCAACTATCGACTCAAAACACTGAAATCAAGTTAACCTTCAATATCCAAATTTGAAATCCAAATTTCCAAATACTTTTACTTGGTAAAGTTCAAAGTTTGAATAAAAATCTCATCCTTTTTATCAATCAATTTCTGTAATTTAAATCATAATTCGATTATAACTTAAAAATTCTAACTCAATTATTCAAAACATTTCATTGACCAAATTTAATTTTCAACATTCCGAGCTCAGGTTCAAAATAATTTGACTTCAATAAATTCGATATTGATTTCTTTTAAATCAAACTATTAAAATAATTTCAAGTCAAAAATTTCAAATCATTTAATTTAACCAATCCGGTGTCCGTATATAATTTTCTATCCTATGGCCAAGTGATCAGTTATTTCAATTTAATTTCAGGGATGGATATATATCATTTCAACCTATTTCTTACTTTCTTCGAAATAATTCAATTTACACTTTATATACTGTAAATAATACATAGGGTGATAACAGGATATACATAACAAATAAACATCCAAACATTCAAATATCAACCAATAGCATCCATCAAATTTAATCATCCAAACAGACAATATAATTCATGGCAGATGTCATAGTTATCAATATCAGGTAATTTAATTGCAATTAAATTCCAATTTCAATTTGAATGTCAAGTTAAATTTCTAGAATTAAATTTAATGATATTCTAGGTGACAATTAATTTATCAACAATGACCAATCAAAATCATATCACTTTATAAAAACCAATTTAACTAGCATGAGAATATTCTAGTACGTTGTGAGCGTTATAAAACACTCACCTTGAGTTTTCAATTTTAAATCAAATCGAACGAAGTTCGATTTAACCTAAAATTTTAACGAGCTCCAAACATCTCCGGATATACACTACAGCGTAGCTCTCGTCTCTGCGATTCCAGCGTCGCCAGTTTCGTCCGATTCCGACCTCTTATGCATGAGATATGAGTGTTTAAAGATTGTATATAATTTAAAACAAAATTTTCATTTTCTTTTTTTTAACCTGGAAAGATCGTGGCCGCACATTCCAAAATCAAGGCCGATTCCCTTCTCTTCCATCATGCTCCAGTAGAACGCACACAAGATGAACCCACTAACGCCGTTCGAAACCTAGATGCCGCTCGTCCCTCGGGCCACTAGAGGATGATCCACACCCACCAAATCGAAGCCCTAAGTGAGCACAACCCTCGACCAAGGTACCATGAAGCTCAGCTTTCCCTGGACCTCGATAGACTCGCACGAATGGGCCACGAATGGAGACGATTCTCCCTCTATCCGTCTCGCCAAACTCCATCTCGACCGTTGGATACGAAGAACTCGACACGCTCTGCGATCTTCCAGTTGGAAGTTTTTGTTATAGATGAATGGATTGGGAGATAGAACGAGAAGAAAGAGAGGAAGTTTCGGCTATTAATTATAATAAACGGCGGCTACCAATGTTTTAACCTAGGGTTTTCTGAGGACGCGAATATATATATATACGTGTACAAATTATTTTATTGTTATTTCCAAATTTTAATGAGTTTTTCAAACGAACTCCAAATGAAACGTGCCGCCAGGTGTTTATAATGTTTTACCCGCATTCCAAACGCAATGGAACATGTTTCGTGGCCTAATTCGATTGTATGTGTAAGATAGCATTTCGAATCGAATTAAAATATTAAATTTTCGATATTTAGTTCAACGCGTTTCTAACCCGTACGACCAAACGATAACTCCAAACGCTCTGAAATTTGAAATCCGATAATAATACACTATTACGGATCCAATGAAACTAGTTTCATCGAAATCCGAGACAGTGTCCTAGATCGCTATTTTAACGTCTCGATTATAATATAAAATTTTCAATTTCTAATTATTCACTTTTAAGTTCGATTTTAGATGTCGACAATCTTCATTGTTGTTTAAATAAAGTTACATCAACTTACGATATCATTTTTAGTCATATTATATTCAGAATTCAATTATTCAAATATTTGCAATATCGAATTTTAAACAATTTTGATTATATAATAAATCACTATCTTTTGAAATATTTGAAAATGAACTTATAAGACTTAACTTTTAAAACAAATTCAAATTATAAAACAACCATTTCCATTAAACCGTTATTCAATTCCCCTTATTCCATTATTCACTTAATTTCAAATATTAAATTTAAACAATTTAATTGTTCAATATTTGACAAATTTCAATATTGGATTTTAAATAAATTTTCATTATCTGCCAATTACTTTATTTACATCTATTAAATTCAGCATTATTTGTTAATCCAGCTATTGATTGTAAAGACATTCGATAAGTAGCATTATCTTTCAATACTCGTTATTTACTTAAATCTTCGAAATTAGTTCATTTCAAAATTTTATTTCTATCTAAGTAATTCACAATTATTACTCAACTTCAGTTATCGATTATAAACCCAGCTCATATACATAATTTCATTTCAATTGCAATAGGTTTCCCAATTCAATTCGACTGACTAAATAAACAAGTAACTTATAATAATTATCATCATTAACTTTTAATCACACATATAAGTTTATTATTTACTACCAAGTGTCACAATTTCCTATATACCAATTTGATTCCATTCATAGCCAAGTTATAACATTTAAGTAATTCCAATTGATTGGAATTTCATTCAATTCATTAACAATTAACTTAGATAAATATTGTTGAAATTCATTATAGTTATTATTATCATAAATAAATTACAAATTTTTAATTCTTCCAACATTAAATCATGAAATCCTATTAAATTAGCTATTTTAATTATCGAAAATTTACGGGTCGTTACACTCTCCCCCACTCAAAACTTTTCGTCCTCAAAAAGGAAAAAGAAGGGAAAATGAATTAAGTAAAGAATTCAACATTTGATATATTCTATTCAAAATTATCAACCTATAAAACAATGAAATTTCATTTATAAAGTCGTTACTATGTTTCCACTACGCTACTCTGATTTGCTTACGGAACTTACAAGCTAGTTATCAACACAAGTTGTAAAAATTTAAAACTACAAAATTTCCTAACACCCGGATTTACGAAAAATTTCGGCAGAGTCTCCTTTGCGCGGCTCGATCGGTATGGCTACAAAACGCCTCTACGAGCCCGAAACCAACAAAAGAAAATAAAAGCCAAGTGGCTCCATCATAAACCATCAAATCAAATGACAAATAAACACGTACCTTTTTGTCGGGCCATCCAAATTTCTTGATTTAAATACCTGCATCTTATTTATCAATGATATCCAATCATATAATTTGAAAATCATTTTATACTTTGCATTTTCAATTTTCAATATTAGCTTCTTAAACCCGTACGATGTATATATATCATCCATACACAGTATCAAATCCGATCGCTCACTCAATCATAAAATTTCACTTCCAAACTAATATCATTCACACGACTCTCTAGTGCGGACTCAGATTTGGTTCCTTGATCGGAAACCGTCATTCTCCTTGCATAACCATATACTATGATAGAGAATTCCAGAATCAAATCAAAAATCCATATCTAGGGTTCGCCGTTAAGAATCGAGTGAAAAATCCTAACTTGGATCGATATAAATTATCTCGAAAGTCTGTGCTCGAATCTGGATCAAATCATTATGCTAAAATAATATACGTACAACTTACGTATTAACTTTCAATAGATTTCTATACAATTCATCTATATTAAATTATTTTACTTACCTTCATTTCATTTATAATTAATTATTTACAGCCCATGATTCTTAGTTGTACCAAATTCTTTTGTTTACATTTACTTCATTTTCATAATTTCAATTAATAACAGATTTATTTGTGAAACATTTTACTTTAGTTCATAACCATTCTATAAAAGTCATATATAAGAAGTTGGACATTATCTTAGTTTACAATTACCTCAAAAGCTACAAATTCCAATTTCACAATTTCTTTGCAATTTATATTTATTTCTATAAAAAAAATTTACAAAGATATTATTTGATTCATTTATCTGCTTCCTTAAGTTCCACTTACTTATTCCATTTAGCTATTCATCATTTCATATTATACATAAGTTTATGTACATTTATTATTACAACTTAATTTCCATTTATATACATTTTAATTACTTTTAGGTTTTGCTTACTTGTATATTTTACTTACTTTTAGGTTTTGTTTACTTGTATAATATCCCATTACATATCCAAATCATCATTTTAACTTTTAACATTTGGTAAGTCTTATTATATGTTATTAGAATGCAATTTGGTATTATACAAATTTATAGGATTCGTTTTACTTAATTAGAATGTTCATAATTTTACTTTTTTAAATTTCCTTTACTTGTCAATTTAAGAGTTGCACTTCAACTCTAAAGCTTCTCAAAACATAAGGCTTAGAATTCTTAATCATCTTATCTTATAAGTTCTGGTTATTCACATTTCATTCAAATAATTTGAAATTATAAATTAATAGAACCTAAAAATTTAAATACCGGGTTCTTTTCAAATTATTTTAAATAATTATATACAGTTATATCTTTTATATATGTCAAATCAAACCTTTTGAGTTTAACCCAAAATCCATTTATCAAAACAGTTTCGAATCAAAGCAAAGCAAAGTTTCTCATAAGTCTCCCCCACTTTGAGACTCGAAAATGAACGTCGATGATGCTGCGCAGTCATCACCGAAATTATTTTCAAGCGACAGAAGAGGGGAGTACTGAATTCATTACTTTTAGAATTTATTTGAAAACATTTTGCAGTTGTATATACCTTTAAACAATACTAATATTATTTTCCAAACCTTGAAACCGTTTTTAGAAACACCGGAATTTAAATTTCTCAAATTCTCAACTTTATATTCATTTTACTTGCAATTTATATATCATAAATCACACTTATACAATTTCATTTTCTTACATCATATAATAGCTAATAGTTTAGGAATATTGACTAATCAGCAAACGATGATGGTCAATATTATCATTCCTAGAAACCAATTTATTTGACTATCTAGATTTCAGAAAACCATTCTTTTATATATAAAATATAATTATAGGTAAATCATTTCATTTACCAAACTTCAAAAACAATATTGTGTTGGTTTGATTTGTTCAAGTGTTTTGGAATCCCAATCGATATAGTGGCGTCCCACATACCGATCTGAACCCAAAATTCAAACTTAACAATTCAAATAACACAATATAAAACTTTTTATCCAATACTAACAAATACACTCTCTCAAATATATATGTACACTCAACGACTCATCATAGGGTATTACTAGCCTATTAATAAAGAGTCAGACCCCACAAAGCCAAGGTTTATCACTAAGCCAAAGCTCTAATACCAACTGTAACGACCCACCTTTTTGGACAGTTTAAATCGACAGTCAAACACACATGCCAATTTCAAACCATTCAAAAGGGAGGATTGTTAATGGGGTAAATAATAAAAGAAGAGAAAAGGAAGAAGAAACAACCACAGAATCTCGCAGCGGAAAGATAAAATATAATAATCAAATAAACAGTTCATGAAGCTGTTTAATATACTTTTGATTATCATTTATACATCATTTATCAGAGTTATACATATACAACAGAACAAATAAAATAATGCAGCAGATAGCATGATGCAAGGATAATAATAGTAATAGTATACCAAATCTTCATCTTCGTCCTCCAGAATAGATCTTCAATAAGCTGAAAAACTCAGGACTGACCCGAGCATAATGAAAGAATAAAACACTCGAGTCGGGACTAAAATATCCTTATGTAAGTTAAATCAATTGTAAATAAAGATGAGTGTAACAGCATCAGAGATGTTTACGGGGTTTGACATCTCCTATCCAGTGTCAACGTGCGTGCGATAACTCAAGAGATGTTACGGGATTTTCCATCTCTTAAGGGTCCGTTAAACTATCTACTATGTAGTAGAATACGCTATTATAATATGTCTACAGTAAAGTAAAAGTATTAAAATAGCGTTAAGGCAT
Source organism: Allium fistulosum (assembly GCA_030737815.1). Lineage (NCBI taxonomy): Eukaryota > Viridiplantae > Streptophyta > Magnoliopsida > Asparagales > Amaryllidaceae > Allium > Allium fistulosum. The sequence continues at coordinate 911,249,857 of CM060903.1, forward strand.
TACCCATATCCCCCTTAACACATTTTATATATTCCCAGTCTATAGAGTACCATACGCTCCTCCGAGAGGTTTACCAAGTGGGCACACCATAGGTATGGTACAAAACAAACTCGTAAAAGGCGCGATAGGGCATGTGAACACGACACTCGAGGCAATGCCATGGTAGATATACCTATTGCACTCCCGGACTGGTGGTAATGCATAGCAGCTACTACCGCCCACCTCGGACACACTCCCAACAAATCGAGGGGTGGCCACCAAATCAATCAAAAAGTAATAGAATGGTATTGAAGCAATGTGCCCGTTAGGGGGAATGACCCCACTTGGCCCGGTATAGCTCCTATTTTAGCCACATCAAGCTGACTCACGGGTGTCAGGGTCACATAAATACCTCATACAGGATCGTTCGTCAAACCATCCTACTTCATTTCTGGAATCTCCACCACGTACATAGTTGTCAAAGTGGTTTTCGGTATCAACAGAGAGTATGCCCATATCCGATCCCGGTCTCTTTAACAACCAATTGCTTGTTACACACCAGATAGTTCTTTTACATTTTCAAAATCAATTTATAATTGATATCAAAATATCATATTCGCTTCAAAATCAAATCCATTCCAAAATCATCATATCTACTCAAAATATACTATTCCAGTTCAAAAATCATTTCGCCCCAATATCTCATTTCAATTTCAAAAATCGTTTCGAATTTAAATTTAGGTTGTAACTTCATTTAGCCCAATTCGTATTTAAATCCAGGATTTAAATATAAACATCTCACCTTATTGACCAGCTTGAATTTTTGGAAAATAGTTTGAATAGTTTAAAAATAGCTTAAAAAATTAAAAATAGTTAAAATACTCTAAAATATTAAAAATAGATTTCAAAATAGTTTTAAATTGATTTAATATAGTTAAATAGATTTAAAATAGATTAAATATAATTAAATAGGTTAAATAGCTTTAAAATAGATTAGATATAATTAATATAAATTAAAATAGGTTAATTAGTTTAAAATAAATTAAATTGGGTTAAGTAGATCTAAAATAGATTAAAGTAAGATAACATGATTTAAGATAGGTTGAAATAATTCAATATAGTTAATATAGGTTAAAATAGTTTAACATAAAATAGTTTCAGTATTTAAAATGATTTATATAGCAGAATAACTTAGGAAAACAAAAATGAAATAGCTTCAAAGTCAAACCATTTCAATTCCAACTTCCCAATCCAAATCAATTCCAATTTCCATTCAGTCAATTCAATTTCGGTTTCAATTCAAATCAATTTCGACTTCGATTTCAGATTAATTCAATTCCATTTTCAAATCCAATTAATTCAATTTCAATTCATATCGATTTCTGGTTCAATCTTAAAATATCGACTCAAAACACTGAAATCAAGTTAACCTTCAATACCCAAATTTGAAATCCAAATTTCCAAATACTTTTACTTGGTAAAGATCAAAGTTTGAATAAAAATCTCATCCTTTTTATCAATCAATTTCTGTAATTTAAATCATAATTCAATTATAACTTAAAAATCCCAACTCAATTATTCAAAACATTTCATTGACCAAATTTAAATTTCAACATTCCGAGCTCAGGTTCAAAATAATTTGACTTCAATAAATTCGATATTGATTTCTTTTAAATCAAACTATTAAAATAATTTCAAGTCAAAAATTTCATATCATTTAATTTAACCAATCCGGTGTCCGTATATAATTTTCTATCCTATGGCCAAGTGATCAGTTATTTCTATTTAATTTCAGGGACGGATATATATCATTTCAACCTATTTCTTACTTTCTTCAAAATAATTCAATTTGCACTTTATATACTGTAAATAATACACAGGGTGATAACAGGATATACATAACAAATAAACATCCAAACGTTCAAATATCAACCAATAACATCCATCAAATTCAATCATCCAAACAGACAATATAATTCATGGCAAATTTCATAGTTATCAATATCAGGTAATTTAATTGCAATTAAATTCTAATTTCATTTTGACGGTCAAGTTAAATTTCTAACATTATATTTAATGACAATCTAGGTGATAATTAATTTATCAACAGCGACCAATCAAAATCATATCACTTCATAAAAACCAATTTAACTAGCATGAGAATATTCTAGTACGTTGTGAGCATTATAAAACACTCACCTTGAGTTTTCAATTTTAAATCAAATCGAAAGGCGTTCGATTTTATTTAAAATTTTAACAAGCTCCAAACATCTCCGGATCTACACTGCAGCGTAGCACTAGTCTCTGCTATTCCAGCGTCACTAGTTTCGTCCGATTCCGACCTCGTATGCATGAGATATGAGTGTTTAAAGATTGTATATAATTTAAAACAAAATTTTCATTTTCTTTTTTTTAACCTGGAAAGATCGTGGCCGCACATTCCAAAATCAAGGCCGATGCCCTTCTCTTCCATCATGCTCCAGTAGAACGCACACAAGATGAACCCATTAACGCCGTTCGAAACCTAGATGCTGCTCGTCCCTCGGGCCACTATAGGATGATCCACGCCCACCAAATCGAAGCCCTAAGCGAGCACAATCCTCGGCCAAGGTACCATGAAGCTCGGCTTTCCCTGGACCTCGATAGAAGCGCACGAATGGGCCACAAACGGAGATGATTCTCCCTCTATCCGCCTCGCCAAACTCCATCTCGACCGTTGGATACGAAGAACTCGACATGCTCTGCAATCTTCCAGTTGGAAGTTTTTGTTATAGATGAGTGGTTTGAGAGATAAAACAAGAAGAAAGAGAGGAAGTTTTGGCCATTAATTATAATAAACGGCGGCTACCAATGTTTTAACCTAGGGTTTACCATGGACGCGAATATATATATATATACGTGTACGAATTATTTTATTGTTATTTCCAAATTTTAACGAGTTTTTCAAACGAACTCCAAATGAAACGTGCCGCTAGGTGTTTATAATGTTTTACCCGCATTCCGAACGCAATGGAACATGTTTCGGGGCCTAATTCGATTGTATGTGTAAGATAGCTTTTCGAATCGAATTAAAATATTAAATTTTCGATATTTAGTTCAACGCGTTTCTAACCCGTACGACCAAACGATAACTCCAAACGCTCTGAAATTTGAAATCCGATAATAATACACTATTACGGATCCAATGGAACTAGTTTCATCGAAATATGAGACTGTGCCCCGGATCGCTATTTTAACGTCTCGATTATAATATAAAATTTCCAATTTCTAATTATTCACTTTTAAGTTCGATTTTAAATGTCGACAATCTTCATTGTTGTTTAAATAAAGTTTACATCAACTTCCGATATCAATTTTAGTCATATTATATTCATAATTCAATTATTCAAATATTTGCAATATCGAATTTTAAACAATTTTGATTACACAATAAATCACTATCTTTTGAAATATTTGAAAATGAACTTATAAGACTTAACTTTTAAAACAAATTCAAATTATAAAACAACCATTTCCATTAAACCGTTATTCAATTCCCCTTATTCCATTATTCACTTAATTTCAAATATTAAATTTAAATAATTTAATTGTTCAATATTTGACAAATTTCAATATTGGATTTTAAATAAATTTTCGTTATCAGCCAATTACTTTATTTACATCTATTAAATTCAACATTATTTGTTAATCCAGCTATTGATTGTAAAGACATTCGATAAGTAGCATTATCTTTCAATACTCGTTATTCATTAAATCTTCGAAATTAGTTCATTTCAAAATTTTATTTCTATCTAAGTAATTCACAATTATTACTCAACTTCAGTTATCGATTATAAACCCAGCTCATATACATAATTTCATTTCAATTGCAATAGGTTTCCAAATTCAATTCGACAGACTAAATAAACAAGTAATTTATAATAATTATCACCATTAACTTTTAATCACACTTATAAGTTTATTATTTACAACCAAGTGTCACAATTTCCTATATACCAATTTGATTCCCTTCATAGCCAAGTTATTACATTTAAGTAATTCCAATTGATTGGAATTTCATTCAATTCATTAACAATTAACTTAGATAAATATTGTTGAAATTCATTATAGTTATTATTATCATAAATAAATTACAAATTTTTAATTCTTCCAACATTAAATCATGAAATCCTATTAAATTAGCTATTTTAATCATCGAAAATTTACGGGTCGTTACATAATTCCAACATTAAATCCAACATTTAATTGCCTTAATTCCATTAATTACCCTTTAAATATTCAAGTGGATAAATTAATGAGAAGATAATTAAACAATCGTTTATAATAATAATTCATATCCATTATCTTATTAGTTACAACCAAGGGTTATAAATTGCTTACCAAAAATGATTTTATATTCAATATTAACCTATTTCAATCAATTACATACAATATCACCATTAAAGACATCATTTAATTTATTTCATGATTTACAATTATAACCAAATTAACCTACAATTTTATTTTAATTGATAGAAATTACATTAATTAGTTATCAATAGCATTCAAACAACATCATTAGATCTTATTCTAATTATTTCCTCATTAATAAATCATAAATTTTAATTTCTTACAATATTAATATTTCAAAATCTTATTAAATTTAATAATTTTTAATTATCGAAAAATACAGGTCGTTACACTCTCCCTCACTCGAAACTTTTCGTCCTCGAAAAGGGAAAGAAGGAATTAATATATTTTATTCAAAGTATTCAATTTATAAACAATCACTTTACATAATTAAGTATTTTAAATAAAATATACTAATTAATAACAATTAAATCTTCATATTCAAGTTTACTAAAGTTTGAAAATATTTTCGCCTTCACAAAAAATTTCTAAGTGTTAAATTCATGAAAAATTTCGGTAGAGTCTCCTTTGTACAGAGAGGTCCGAAAAAATAGTAATATCAATAATTACAATATATATATATATATATATCATATTTCAAAAATAAAATATCCCAAACCATGGGAAAACAATATAATATCGTTTCAAAACCGTAATCCAAAAACGTACCCATTTGTCGGGCAAACAACGCTTTATTTATGAAACCAAAAGCAGTAGCTATTGCTTCCATAAACCTGTATTTCACTTATATAATCCAAAGGGTGAGAATTATGTACAAGAGAAATATTTAGTTGTTTTCAATTGGCAACCAAAGAAAATCAATATGAAACATATACAATCAACAATACAACCATTATATGCAACTAATGAATCCATCATGCATCCATAGCAACCAAAACTAACGGTTTGTGCGTGTGCCGACTGCAGAGACTACAAGCCGACTCGCTTCTATTCTTGTTGGGATTGGATATAGATGGAGAATCTCTATAGATCGTAGTAGTTTTTAATCATTCAAGGTGCTAAATAAACTATCAAGTGTACCCTACGCTCAACAACCTTGGGTAATTAGTTAATAGATTATCCATACATCCTTAAACAATTAGAAATATCCTTTTCCAAACATCCCATAAGCCAAAAAACCAAGAATTTCAACACATTATTTAAGTTTATTCAATTGGTTTCTTTTCACATCATTATTTACTTTTTATTTATTTCCATTCATTCATACATTGTCTTTTTTTCCATGTACTTATATAAATTATTTCACATTCAATATCTGAATTCATCAAAGAATCAAGTTTTAAAATGATATATAGGTTTCCTTGCAATTGAATTCACATTCAATTACTTACATAAATTATTTTCCATTCAATATTTAAAATGATCAATGAATTCATTATTTAAGTATTACAGACATTTTATTGCAGTTTATTTCACATTTATTATTTACTTATAATGTTTGATATCCATTTAATATTGATATTCATCAGTGAATCCTTTTCAATCATTATTCTTGAGTTTATACTCATTTACCTAAACAGTATTTACTTTTTACTATTTAATTTAATTACAAGCATTTCACAATATTAACTTACATTTATAACATTTCTTGTACATCAAATTTCTTATTTATAGAAATAGTTTCATTTGAACCCTTTCATTGCTTAAGTTTTACTTGTATAATATTCTATTACATATCCCTATTGAACATTACAACTTTTTAAACATTTGGTAAGTTATATATATGTCTTTTAGAATAAAATTAAATGTTACACAAGTTAATCTTATTCATTTTAGTTAACAAAATGTTCAATGATTACATATCTTTCGATTTACAAGTTACAAATTCCAATTTCTTATATATTTCATTAATCACTTAGCATCTAATTTCTTATTTCTCATTTTAGAAGTTCCAAATTATTAAAATAGCTGAGATTTCATTTCATTACAATAATTGAAATCTCTAATTTATAGAAACTTAAGAACAAAATGCTGGGTTCATTTCAAATCATATGAAACAATATATATATATATATCAAATCATATTTAGAAATACAAAATTAGGATTTGTTTATCAAAACTAATGTGTAGTAAAACCACTACAGTGGCCTTCCCACTTTGAAACTCAATAATGAACATCGATGATGCATGCACTCATCACCGAAATTATTTTCCAGCGACAGAAGAGGGGAGTACAAAACTTATTTCCTTTTAAAACATTTCTTTCAAGTCACATTTGAGAATATTTATCCAAAATACTTCTAAATAATACTAGTATTATATTCCAAAAATCCCTTGAAAACAAATTTCAACCCGGAACTTTAGTTCTCAAATTTCCAATTAAATTCATTTTATTTATAGTCCTATTTTGCAATCAATATTTATAAAATTTCACTTCCTATCAAACAAATATATCACATACAACTATTAGTACTTCAAAATCAAGTAAATATTTCAAAACATACTTCAAAGTAGCAATTTCAATTTATTTTTCAAGCATATTACTAAAATAAATTTCCCAAATCATTTATTTTCTTATTTATATAGTCCATTGATATAATATCTTTAAATGATACATTCAAAGAAACTTACATAAATTTTACTTGAAATATTCATTTAAAAACATCATTTCCAAATCAATCATCTTTAATACTTAACAAAAATTCATCCATAAAATTCCTTGCTTCATTTATAAATACCATTTTTAAAAATCTTAAATAACATCTTTATAAATATATGTAAACTATTTGAAAATAATTATTTGCATCATTACTTATATTTAAAAGGAGTTATTGAAAACCTTAAAAAATTTATTAGTTTTAAATCTCAAAATACTTTTCAAACATTATTTATAAATCAATAATCATTAACTTTAAATATGTTTTACTTAATTAATAACTTCTCACAGTATTTACAACACTAATAGTTATTTATTAAACCATGTTGTACATAAATAAAAAATATTTTAAAAGTATTTAGAAAAGAAAAGGAAATGACCAAAATATCCTTTATATAATACTTTATCAAAATACTTTTATAACTCGATGTTTTAACAAGTTTATCCTCGTTCTTGCAGACTCTAGTCATGCGTTGATCATGCGCAAGGCTAGAATTCTCCAAGTACTTAGTAGACCTGTATCAGTACCCAGTGAAAATACTTAAAACATTTAAAAATAGATATGGAAAGCACATTCCCCCATGGATCGCAGTTACGCAATGGTTACGCTGCTATCCCAGCGGAATCACTTGTAACTGTAAGCATCCTGCCCCTCGACTTATGCCATGGTTCATAGATCATAGCTACGTACTGGTTACGCCGCTATCCCAGCAGAATCACTTGTAGTTGTAGGCATCCCACCCCTCGATTTACAATATGCATGAATAGATCGCAGCTACACAATGGTTATGCCGCTATCCCAACGGAATCACTTGTAGCTGTAGGCATCACACCCCTCGATTTACGATATTCAACAATATCAAATGAGTATAATAAGTGACCCACCAAGTGGGTTCCGATACGTGTTTCTACCGAGTAGGACCCCGTTTTCCGATGGACACCCCGCGTGGAGTTCCAATGCAACCCTACCGAGTAGGATCGCGATTTCCGATGGAAGGTATTTCCCATATCATTTACTTTAAAATATGTCGTACCATATATAGTACCCTTTCAAAATCATAATGTAACGACCCGCTATTTTGAACAATTCGCATCCGCACATGTCAGACTTGAATTGCTCAAAACAACGGGTTGTTAATTTATATTTGGCAAAACTCAGCATATACAGTAAATAAATCAATCACAGAATCATAGACATAGAGTATTACAACAAATAGCAGTGGAATAGATAAATAGTAGTTCATGAAGCTACTATATAAACATCAGAGTTAAAACAAAATACAACAGAAATCTCGAATACATAGAAGTCTCAATACATAGTCAAATGACAAAATCTAAATCTAAACAACTGGAGACAACTGAATAACTAAAAGCTGAATAGATATAGATGGATCTCCAAGTGAAGCTCCAAACTCCAAAGGTGAGTCTCAAATGTTGTGACACTTAGTCTGACCCGAGCATAAAGCAAAACACAAACACTCAAGTCGGGATTAACATTCTTATATCAGTAAATTTAACTCAAGTGAAATGTCAACTGAAATACAAGTAACTTAAAAGAATGTTTGGGATACCCATCCTCTAAGGATCCGTGGAACTATCTACTATGTAGTACAGTACGCTATTATAATATGTCTATAGTAAAGTAAACTATGAAAATAGCGTCAAGGAATTACCCATATCCCCCTTAACACATTTTTATATATTCTCATAGTCTATACAGTACTATAATTCCTCCGTAAACTGGAGGGCTATCAGAGGGCACTCCATAGGTATGGTACAAACCAAACTCGTAGAAGGCGCGATAAGGCATGTGACAAGGCACTCGAGGCAATGCTAGGGTAGAAATACCGTACTCCCGGACTGGTGGTAACGCATAGCAGCTACTACCGCCCACCTCGAGACAAACTCCCAAATCAAAGGTGTACCCAATCAAATCACAGAAGCAATATAATTGTAACGACCCGGTATTTCGAACCATTCGCATCCGCACATGTCAGACTTGAATTGCTCAAAACAACAGATAGTTAATTTTATATTTGGCTAAACTCAGCATATACAGTAAATAAATTAATCACAGAATCACAGACACAGAGTAATATCACAATAAGCAGCGGAATTAATAAATAGTAGTTCATGAAGCTACTATAAAACATCAAAGTCTAAAAAAAATACAATAGAATCTCAAATACAAGAGAATCTCTAATACATAAGCAACTGACGAGCCTGTACATAAATGACTGGAATAAACTAAAACATTTAAAGCTGGATAGATAGATCTTCAGACAAAGCTCTAATATCCAAAGGTGAGTCTCAAATGCTGTGACACTCAATCTGACCCGAGCATAAAGCAAAACACAAAACACTCGAGTCAGGATTAACATTCTTATATAGTAAATTCAACTCAAGTGAAATGTCAACTGAAATACAAGTAACTTAAAGGATAGTTGGGATTTCCATCCTCTACGGATCCTTGGAACTATCTACTATGTAGTAATATACGCTATTGTAATATGCCTATAGTAAAGTATTAAAATAGCGTTAAGGCGTTACCCATATCCTCCTTAATACATTTTATATATTCCTGTAGTCTATACAATGCCGTATGCTCCACCAATCCGGTGGTTTACACAGAGGACACCACATAGGTACGGTACAAAACAAACTCGTAGAAGGCGCGATAGGGCATGTGACAAGGCACGCGAGGCAATGCCAGTGTAGATATACCGTTTGTAGATCCAAATAGGTGGTAACGCATAGCAGCTACTACCGCCCATCTCGTGACACACTCCCAAATCAAAGGTGCGCCCAATCAAATCACAAAAGCAATAGAATGGTATCGAAGAAATGTGTCCGATAGAAGGAATGACCTCACTTGGCCCGGCATGGCTCCTGTTTTAGCCACATCAAGCTAACTCATGGGAGTTAGGGCTGTGCTAATACCTCATATAGAATCGTCACCAAACCATCCTACTTCATTCTGGGATCTCCACCACGTACATAGTTGTTAAAGTGATTTTCGGTATTGGCAAAGAGTATGACAATATCCGATCTCGGTCTCTTTAACAACCAAACGCTTATTTCACACCGCGGTCATTTCATTTCAAATAGTTCATACTTCATATCAAAATATCATATTCATTTAAAACCATATCAAATTCGATATCATTATTCACTTTAAATAATATTCATTTTCAGAATCGTAACATTTTCAAAGATTGTAACACTTCTGAAATCATAACACCTTGGTAATCATAATACTTTGGCAATCATAACACTTTCGACTTAAACAGTTTAGATATTACAAATAGTATATATATTAAATTAGTCATAAATTAAAATAGTTTATATATTAAAATAATTTATAGATATTAAAAATACTTTATATAATAGAAATAGTTTCCTCCAATTTCACATGTCGATTCAAATCAGCTTATATACAAAAATTCAATTTAAATAAATCCCTGCTCAACTCTTTCAATTTAAAAGGTTAAAGATTCAATTCAAATTCTCAACAACCATTTCAATTTTGTATCGATTTCAAATCCAAGTTTGAACTATCATTTCAATTCCAATAAGATTCAAAGTTTAAATATTCAGATATTTACAATATAGGTTTCATTTATATTTCGAAATTCAATTTTATTTTCTAATTGGAAATTTTCGCTTAATAATTTTCATAACAATTAAATAAAATCTTAATTTATAAATTTAAATCAATATTGAATATTTGGTCTCAATTTTATTTAAAATTTAGAATATTCATTTAATCACTTTTTATCAAATCAAGTTATAAATCATATTTTTCGAATTTCAAAATCAATAAGTTCAAATAAATTCTAATTTAAACTCACCAATTTAAATTCCAGGTCAACATTAATTGTAATGACCCGGTATTTCGAACTATTCACATCCACACATGTCGGACTAGAATTGCTCAAAATGTCAGATTGTTAGTTTATATTTGGCAAAACTCAGCATACACAGTAAATAAATCAATCAGAGAATCACAAACACAGAGTAATATAAAAATAAGCAGCGGAAAAGATAAATAGTAGTTCATGAAGCTACTATATAAACAATAGAGTTTGAAATAAAATACAACAGAATATCTCAAATACAATATAGTCTCGAATACCAACAGATGACAAGTTTGAACAAAACAACTGGATAGCTAAAAGCTGAATAGATATAGATGAATCCTCAAGCAAAGCTCCAAAGCTCCAAAGGTGAGTCTTAAATGCTGTAACACTCAGTCTGACCCGAGCATAAAGCAAAACACAAAACACTCGAGGCAGGATTAACATTCTTATATTCATAAATTCAACTCAAGTAAAATGTCAACTGAAATACAAGTAACTTAAAGGTTGTTTGGGATTCCCATCCTCTAAGGATCCGTGGAACTATCTACTATGTAGTAATATTCGCTATTATAATATATCTATAGTAAATTAAACTACTAAAATAGCGTTAAGGCGTTACCCATATCCCCCTTAACACATTTTTATATATTCCCATTATACAGTACCGTAATTCCTCCGTAAACTGGAGGGCTATCAGAGGGCACTCCATAGGTATGGTACAAACCAAACTCGTAGAAGGCGCGATAAGGCATGCAACAAAGCACTCGAGGCAATGCCAGGGTAGATATACCATTTGAGGATCCGGACTGGTGGTAACGCATAGCAGCTACTACCGCCCACCTCGTGACACACTCCCAAATCAAAGGGTGCACCCAATCATATCGCAAAAGCAATAGAATGGTATCAAAGAAATGTGCTCGAGCGGAGGAATGATGTGACGACCAGGAATTTTTGAGCATTTGAAATTGGTTATTTAATTGATTTTAAATATTTAAAAGTTGGTTTCTAACTTGAATTTCAAATATCGCTGTTTATTGGATAATTTAAATACTGAATTTAATAAGTGGAAATTGGGTAAAGTATGAAATCTGGAGTTTCAAGCTTGTTAAAAATAATTTGAAGGCTTATAAAATTTATATTGATAGTACTAAAGATAGTAAAAGTGTTAAAATTGAATTTGGAAGTGTTTTGTTAAGTTTTGAAAATATATTGTTTAAATTGATATTTAAACAAAATAGCCTTCCGAGGCACAGTCTCGGAATTCGACGAAACCAGTTCCATTGGGTCTGTAATATTGTATTATTATCGGATTTCAAGTTTTGTAGTGATTGGAGTTGTTGTGTGAGCATACGACATATAAACGCGCTGAAATTAATATCGAAATTTAATATAATAACTGGGTCCAAAAAGTTATCTTCTCCATACGATCGAGTTAGGACTCGAAACCTTTTCCATTGTGTTCGAAATAGGGGTATAACATTATAAACGTCTAGCAGCACGCCTCGATAAGAGATCAAGATTTTAAGTTACATTTATTGAGACAATGTGAATCCAATTTAATTATATATATATATATATATATATATATTTGGTCAACCATCAGCCGACATACTTTTCACATCAGACCTTCTTGCTTTCATCTCGTGGTCACCGTAGCAAAACCCTTCAAACACACCAACATCTTCTCCTGTCTCCCCATTCCTTTTAAAATCACACGCGAAACAGATTTTTTAAAAACATAGAAGAAAATTAATTAATGGCCGAGCAAACATTCCCTTAAAATCGCGTCTCCCTCCTCCGTTTGTTTTCATTCAAATCGAAGCTATTTGAATATGGAGCCGCGAGTTTTCCTCTTCTCTTCCCGTTCGAAAACCAAGCAGTATTCCTCTTTCAAAATTGAATCAGTAGACCCAAAATAAAAATAAAAAAAGAGTTCGTTCCTAAATCAATTTGCATCTTTTCTCCTCCTCCACTTCTATTCGAATTGGGTTTTAGCATTTGCGGAATGTGGGAATTCATGAGCTAGTCGCGACAGGAAGGGGCAAATCGAACGAAGGACGGCGAACTCGAGCGAGCGTGTGCGATTGGAGGTCTACGACTGGGCGAAGCTTCAAGGCGAGGGCTTTAGGCGGTAGGCGGTAGGCGCACGACATTGAGTGTCGATCGAGGAAGAGGCAGGCTGTTCGTCTGCGATTTTGGTGGAAGGTATATTCTGTAGTTAGTTTAATTTAGTGAAGTATTGGTTTAGTTAATGCTGTTACAAAGAAAAATATATAATAAGAAAAAGATTTTAAAACAGGAGTTTTAAAATGTTGGATCTGGAAAAAAAATGTATATACATATTCATAGTTTAAGTTTGTAAATTTACTGATGATTTTTGTCTCCTTTATCAAGAATTAACAGCAAGATATGAAACAGTTTGTTTTAAATCTAATCAGCTATATATATGTTTAAAACAGCAGGGTACATGATTTCACTTGTTTGATACTAACTGGGTTGATATATATATATATATATTAAAAAAATATACACTTTAACTTACTAGTCAATCTCAATATATACATGGTGGTGATTTATTTGTTTTATTAACTTATTAAATTATTTTAGTTACTAGAAATAATTTGTTAAAGGAATATTAGTTTAAATAAAATTATTAGTTTAAATAAAATTCTTAGCTAATTAAATTTATTAAATGGTAATTGATTAGTTCAAATGTTAATAAACAATCTAATGTTGTACAAGGTCTAAAATCGTGGAGAAACAAGTCGAGATGGAAATGGGTTGCAAACAAAAATCAAAGGTGAGTTAATCTCACTCACATCTGGATTATTGGTTAATTTAAATAGTTAAATTTAAAAATTGGTTGAATGATTGAATTTATTGGATGTGACATATTATATAGTACTATATAGTATATATTGGAGTGATTGATTTCCTGCATTATATAGCGAATGAGACCCTATGCGTCGCATAATAGCGGATGATATTATATAAACCCATATACCGCGATACTCCACCTCAAAGTGGAATTGGTATTGTGCTAACATCTGTGTATGCAGGGAAACAGGTTGGAGGGATCCAACTGGATTCCTCAAAATTATTTAGATTTGTTCTAATAATTCTGTGATATGATTATTTGATATTCTATGATGAATTATATTGATAATTAGAGATGATGGATGTTATGGTTTGATTGAATATATTTGGGTATACTGTGTTACCAAAATATATAGATTGGATTTTTGGAAAGAAATAATAGAGTAAATTTTTAAGTAAATAATTATAGAAAATTTAAATAAATTAAAGAATGAATTGGGGAAGGATAAAGTGATTTTTAAATTCTAGTAAATAAATTCCGAGTATGGAAAGGGGATTTTGAATAAAAGGCAAATCATGAATTTTAAACTTAATGATATTATTTAAAGGAATGAAAGATTTATTCTTGAATTCAGAGTTAAAATGGTTTAGAAAGAAATAAAAGAAAATCTTGGAATAAATGTGGAAATTTGTATTATCAGTTAAAGTAAGATTTTAAATGATCACAAGGAAGTTAAACCTGAAATTTATAAGTTTGAAATAAAATTGGATAAGTAAAGAATTTATTTTTAAATGGAGTAAATTTTGGAAATCAATTTGAGAATTGATTAAGTACTTGAAACTGGGATTCTAAAAGGAAGTTGATATTATGAAATTTATAAACGGGGTTTATAAAGTGAAGTAATATATCAGTGGATATTTGGAAGTATAAATTCAGGGTGGGAATTTATTAAAGGAATGGATAAATTTGGTTAAAAATAAATAGTGATTTATTTTTAAGATGTGAAAGAGAAGTATATTTCCCTAGATATCCAAGTACGATTTCAAAGCAAATCCTTAAGTATAAGTTAAAGTTTTAAAGTTGATTAAAGGTATTTTTAGAAAATTTATTATTCTTAAATATTTAAATTTTAAAGCAAGTATTTTTTCAAATTTATTTTAGTAATAATTATTTAAAAATGACTTGGTATTATGTTTTAAAAGGTAAAAATCTAGTTTATATTTTATTAGCAGCTTTATTTTAAATATTCTTAAAGTATATATCTTTGAATAAAGTATTAAAGTAGTTTTAATTTAAATGTTTTGTTTAAAGTATATTTTATAATATAGTGTTTTAAATTACTTTAAAAATCTAAAGTGTTTGTACTTGGTGATTTCAGTGGAGATAGAAAATATTTGGGAAATTTACTCCGTGAGAGAAAGGTGGTTTTTGAAACCATTTTCAAAAGGGTTGAAAATGGAAATATATCTTGCGAAGATATTTGTGAGGTAAATAAATAATTTGGAAAATTATTTATGTTTGATGGATGTTTGTGAATGTTAATTGATAGTTAAATAACCGACTATCAATACTGGCCAATGCGCTGATCGTTTCGAAGAGACCGGGATCAAGATTTATCTCCCAAAAACCACTTCGATCCGATTTGTACGTTTTTGTAACGTCTGCGAATTTTCGCGTTCGAAAATCGACACCCATACTTTACATCATACTCGAATGCCGTAGATTCGACCGTTCAAATCCGAGTCGTCGGAGCTTATAACACACTTATGTACAACACAGTGGAAGAAATGAATAATACATTGATATACAACACTGATACAATATCTGATACAACAGAATGATAAAATGAATATCAATATACATCAGAGATATGATACAACAAATAGCAGCGGAAAAGAAAACGATAACAGTAGCAGCGGATAATCTCCATATCCAAAGACTGAACTAGCTCCAGAAAATCTACTAATATGACTATCTAAAAAACCCAACTCTAGACTGCCCGTGTATAAAAATTTTGAGCATCCAGAGTTTAGGAAAGAAACAATAAACTCAGGATCAGTCATGGGACTGGTGTGAGCAACAAAAACAGTTTATCTTTAAAAACAAATAGCAAAAGAATTTTAAAGTCAATTCGTAATGCTTTTGGAAAATGAAACTACCATAAGACCTCCCGCCACACACACAATGCAAACGCAGAATTTGAGGAGATTTCTTCTTATGATAGTCAAACATGCTTGATACGCAGATTCTTTTCAATATTATTTTTATAAGTACAAAGTGCAGAAAACTTTTCGAAAGTATAATATAAATCTTAGCCAGCATAGACATTTCGAACTATGCCTACTATAGCTACCATCTAAACAGTAGGGCGCCACCATAAGTAAATGGCAGGTTCTACAACTAAAACTGTACAGAGTTTCGTATTGGGAATTGGATTTCCAACAAATGGTCAGGCCAAGGAACTTCCCATTGCCACATAGGTATGCCTCTGGAAAGACGCCCTGAGAACCTAACCGGATCTCTACCAACACAAGGCTGGGTTACCCCTAACTGGGTAACTACTGACACGAGTATGCCATCCCCCGGTTGTAACAACCTTTATACGAGGATCCTCGATTCCAACAACCACAAAGAAATAAATTTGCAGCAACAACATAGGTTAAATATCTGGGCTCCATACCATGATACAACCTCTATCCAGAAGGAAATGACATACCCTCAAGAGGGCACGATCCCCAAAATAACCTTGCTGCATTCTTCCTGTTTTGACCATTACCGGGTTGTGAGGTTCGCCGAAGTCTCGTCCACAAAGCTACGCTTTTCACAAAGCCATGCTTTGGGTCAACAGATGATCAAAGTAATGATCACAAAGATAAATGATCAAACAAATGATCATATCAAAAATGATCAAACAATGATCATCACACAGCAACACTCAGCATGTCACATTACCAAATTGGGAGTATATTGCTGATAAACTTCAACTACATAACCTATGAGCTCGTACGTCTCAGAGAAGGGTGTTAAGCTAAGAGAATAAATTCTCCGCCACCAAACAGAAATGTATTTGAAAGAAATCAGCTTTATATCTCAAAATGTAATGTCAGACACGTAACCATACAAGTCTGTTCCGGGTTCAAACAGAACCGAAGGCACTTCCGAAGAAGCCCTTGCAAATCCGGATAATTTCTAATCACGTTCGGACTTCCCATCAAAAGGGTGCTAAAATCTCTATATCGAGGCCAGTCGATGCAGAGACATTCGACGAGTTGTCCTTTCATTTTCGAAAATATCCGGTCTTCACCACCGGTCTTCAAATGCGATCCATATACGACATATCACTTATTCGGAATAGGCTATATGACACAAAGGTCATCTCCCGGCTAATACCAAATAGTGAGCGCAATGTTTAAAAAAACATATGGATATCGGGAATTTCGATTAAGTCACAACTTAATACCCAAAACCTTTCTTTTCAAATGGTTTAAACAAATTACCATTTTTAATTTTTTTTAACAAAAAGATTCACAAAGTTCACCCAGTTTCACAAAGATTCATTCACGGATTTCAAAACAATTTCCATTTTGATTGGATTAACTCATTTAAAATCTTTAAATTAAAGATTTAACTTATAACTTTCAAACTTGTTTCCTTCTTATATGAATACTTTCATTATTTGAAAAAAAAAAGTTTTCGTTTCAAAAAAATCCCATTTTATTTGCACGAGGTAAAGCCCTTGAATTATATTCACATTCCCAAATCAATATTTTTAAAATGGTTTAACCCATATATAACTAGTATATCCCTAGTTTCAAATCATAGAATTCAATTTTAAATCTTGAATTTAAGTTTAAATCAAATTATTTAAACTTCAAAACTTTATCAAGTTATTCAAAATAAATTTCATCTTTGAAATTCCATTTCAAAAGCTTTTCACTTTAAACCCAATCCATTTCCAAAACATTTGGTTTTAAATATTCAACTTTTAAACTATTTCAAAATCTGTGACTTAATCGATTTTCTTTGTGAAATCCATATTTGTGTGTGTATGGTATGGTCCAGAGGTTTCACACACAATAGTGCAACATCATTCAATCATCACAGATTAAAATACAAAAATATAGTTGATAAGCGGTATTAACTATAACGCTTATCATTCATTCACAGATCACAGATATATATATGTCGCAGATAATCAATTACATTCATCCCAGATGAATAAATTACAGATCACAACACAAATCAGGTATATCACAAAGCATAACCTATCAAGGAATATCAACTATCCAATCATCCAGTAAAATCCAAACATTCATAAATAGGATCACTTTAATTATCTGATTGATTCAAATCAGATAAATTTCTATGAATAAATTTGCTAGTCCTGGTTAATTAATCATTAATTAATTTCAAATTTATTTTAATTAATTAACCTTTAATAATAAATTAATTAGCCTCAATTAATAAATTAATTAATTATCATTTAATTAATTATCCTTAATTACTTTTATTAAGTAATTAACAATTTACGATTGATTATCTAAATTAATTAATCTAATTAATTATCAAAATTTAATCACATTAATTAATTACTTAATAATCCCTAGTTAATCATCTTCATTAACTAATAACATTTCTTTAATTACTTTCTTAAGAAATTTTCTTAGATTAAATCAATATTAATCATTTCTAATTATTAATTAATCTAAATTATTTATAAATTAAATAAATCATTCTTTAATTACCTTATTAATTTTAATGAATTATAAATCATTAATCCAAATTTTCGTCAAGATAAAACTTTTTTTACCTATACATTTGAAAACATTTATTTCAATTTTACCTTTAAATTCAAACTATTTGAACCCTTTTATGTTTAAAAACATTTTAATTTATAAAATTTAAATAAATGTTAAATCTAGGGTTCAACTCAGTTTTGAATTCCATACTTCAAATTTAGGTTTTAAATTCTGCTTTAAAACTTGCTTCCAGATTTTAAAGTTAAATTGAATTGAAAAAAACAGGTTTTCCCAAGAAACCTGTAACCACTTTCATACCCGAGCCAATCACTCACTTACCTGAGCTCAACTTCGGGTTCCACCCCTCCATTTCCTACTTCGAGTAAACCACGCAATTACTCGAGATTAAACACGAGAATTTCCCCTGCTCTTCCCAGGCCAACAACACCCAGATCCTAAGCAACGCGCTCGTGCACGTGTACATCACCGTCCATCTCCTCCAGCCGATGCCGCAACGTCGAACAAGTCGACAATCGCTCATAGATCAACTCTCGGTCACCTGAACTCCATCGTTGTTTCGAATTCTAGATCGAGCAGAAAGATTCGAAACCTGGAAAACACTGAAACATCACACTTCAACCTGTCATCACCTTATGCTCCCTGCTCCGACCACCGGAGGCTCCCCAATTCCGGCCGTAGCCTCGTCTACCTCCCCTCTTCCTTCCCTCAAAACCATGTGGCACTCGATCAATCCATGGTGCCGAAAACGAGAATTTAACAGACCACAAAAAAAAAATGAACCCAAACCCTACTTTTGATTCGAACCACAAATCCTTGCATTAGAAAATTTATTTAGCATTTTTCTTGGTTCGTGCATTATTAAACTTGCTGTATAACAAATTTTAGCAGCTAACATTTGTTAATTCAACAGAAATTGATAAAAATGCAATTTGAGTTCATATAGAAATTGCACCATGTTTAATCATCTAAAAATCAATGTTTTTGGTTTAAAAATCTTAACTTTGCATGTTAAATCAAGATATGGGATCAATTTAACAAATTAAAACATTTGAATTTTGACATATTAATTTCTTAATACTGTAACTTGAATAAACAGTATCTATATAATACTGTTATGCTTCAAAACAATTTCCAGGTTTATAAATTAAGTTAAACAAACTTAATTAGCTTAAATTCCTAAGTCTAAATTGGTTTAAATGAAGAAGTATTAGCTTCTTTACACTTCTTTGCTCGGAAGCTTTAAATCTGCTGAGAACATCACATATTTAACTACCAGAAAACATCACAGAACTACATACTTCCAATACATAGCAACCACAATTATTCACATAACTAATTACCAAAACTTAAACTTTAAAATTTTATGTTTACTCACTTGTTTCCTGAAAGAACTAAGAAGAACAGAGCATGCCTTCAAAACAGAAGTTGCTTTGACTACCCAGGCTTGTATTTTCTGGCTAGCTGAAGATCTTCTTCTCTGGTTTGGTTGATTTGTATTGTTGTTGAAGTTAAATTTGTTTATGGTTTTCGAAATGAGGTTTACTTCAAATTTTCTCAGCTTTTTGAATAAACGAAACTGAGATGGATGTTTTTGATATATAGGAGATGTATGCAGGCTTGCATTTCTTTGCTAGTACAAGTGATACCATATCTTGTACAGGGTGATATATAGAAAGAGTTGTACAGGTTATATTGTTTTGTTTGTACAATATAGGCATGGCTGAAGGAAATCTTGCATTTAATGCTTTGATATTTTGTTCCTATGCCTAGCCCATGTCTTCATAAACTAACATTTTTCATTTACTTGCATTATTTTACTCGGCTGAGATGATTTTTTTCACAATTTGAATTGACAATTGTTGCTAGCATTTAATGAATAAGTACTTTATGTTCCCTACTTCTTATTTTATTTTTCATGTTCATAGATATATTACTTTGTTCTTAACTTTGCATCAATCTTACAGGCATATACATATATTTGTTTGTGTTATTTTGTATTGACTTATTCTTGCCTGGTTTGTCTTTACTTTATGCATATAGATATAAAGTTGTTATTATCTTCTTTCTTCTTTTGTTATATTGTTTTGTAATTCAAATGAATCTCTATAATTACTATGTTGTTTAAATTTAGCTAATGTATTCTTTTTATATTTTACATAGTTTATTTTATTTATTTGTTTAACTTCATATCCAAAAATCCAAACACAAATTTATTTCCTAAGATATTTATATTTAAATCCCAATCTCAAATTCAATTGTCGATCCATTTCATATACATGTTTATTTTCAAATATCTAAATAAATTCTCGATTAATTCAAAATTTAGATTAAAATTTATATTAATTACCAATTACTTCACAATTTTATTCAGAAAAGAAATTAATTATCAATTCATACTCAATTTAAATCCGGGATCATTACAGTTTTCGTGGGGAAAACGAGTTTGGAATCGAAGATGGAGCAGTGAAGTGCAATGGCTAATCTCTACTAATCCTGAGGATGATTCCAAAATGGATGTAGTAGGAGTAGTGCCTTCGGTTCCGTTCGAACCCGGAACGGACTTGTATGGATGAATGCGTTCAGAAAATCGTCAGGTGGACGGTGGGCATTCTAAGTGAAATGTTCTAAAAAGGTAACGCTTAGCCTTGAGCCTCATCAACCGGGAATGACTAAAAATCAGGGGTTATGCGGCAAGGCTAAGTGGGTCGCGCCCATTAGGGTGAGGTCATCCCTGTCAACATGTTCCTTTTTATTT
This sequence comes from Allium fistulosum, assembly GCA_030737815.1. Taxonomy (NCBI): domain Eukaryota; kingdom Viridiplantae; phylum Streptophyta; class Magnoliopsida; order Asparagales; family Amaryllidaceae; genus Allium; species Allium fistulosum. The sequence goes on from CM060903.1 coordinate 911,271,035, forward strand.
CGGCTGTGTGGGCGGTTTCTGATCCCAACCGCGGGGTGATCTTACTCGGGATTATCCAGTAAGGGGTAGTCCCGGTCTTGTGTTGCAGGGGATTGGGAGTGATCCTCGGTACGTTGATCTAGGCCACGTACTATGACAGGTGGTACCCCAGTGCCTAGTCATTAGTTGGAAATCCATTCTCCCTACGTGCTTTTACGGTTTTTGTTTGTAGAACCCACTTTGTGGCTAGTATGCTGGAATTTAATCATGCAACAATTTCAACTATTTGAATAAGTATTTGTATATAGACACTATTATAATATCAGACGGATTTGATAAGAAAGTGTTTTGGCTATCGTAAGGTAAAAACCCGACATGTTTATTTGTGGCGCGGTCTTACGAGATGCTTTTGATTTCAAAGGGTTTTGAAACTTTAATAATCCAATTGAGTGTGTTTTCTCACGCTGGTTTTCCAGGCTGACTCGGGTGTTATTTTATTATAATGCTCGGGTCATACTGAGTATTACAGATACAGGATAGGATGTTGTGGAGCTCAGGAGACGAGCTGGATGGCGAGACGTATCACACGTATATGATGTATATTCCGCTATGTTGTGTATGTTGTGTATTCTGTATGTGGGACAAGTTATTATATCTGTCCTGAATTGTGATGTTGATTGTATTGTACTTTGATGTTGTATCCTGATGATGTATGTATAAACAGATATAGTTTCTTTTCTGTAAAGATCAGTTATTATCTATTATATTTTATTCCGCTGCGATGTAAGATTCTGTTGTGTTGTTTTCTTTCTTCTGCCTCCTTCTTCTTCTAATCCCGATGGTTCGATTTTCCGGGTATGAAAATCGGGTCATCACACTTGGTATCAGAGCTGAAGGTTAGCGATAACCTTGGCTCTGGTAGGGATTACTCATTGAGATAGAGTCTCTAGTACTCTAGAATGAGTTTGAGTGTATTAATAGATATGAGCGCGTATTTGTTAGTGAATATAAAGTTTGTTTTATATTGTATTGATTGGTTTATTGAGTAGTTTATAGATTATGGTCAATACGAGTAATTTACGTTATTGATAGGGATCTCTAAACACTTGAATTGAACAATTCGACACAGTATTGTTTTAAAATAGGGTAAATGAAATAATTTTACCCAAATTATTTTTGTATATGAAAGAAATAATTTTTAGAAATTATTATTGTTATATATGGATGCTTGGTTGTTAATAAGTGATAATATTAAATTATTATTACCATTGTGAGGGAAATTGAATAAGAAATTGGAAATTTTAACTAAAAGCCAAGGAATAAATTCATATACAAATGAGATTTGTAAATGTAAACTATAAATGTGATTTATCATTTGAAATAGAATTCCAGAGAAATATTTGACCATAAATTGAGGTGAAAATTCCAGAGTAATGTTTGAATATAGATTGAAAGAATTTAAATTTTGAAATTTTGGATAGGGTTTAAATTCTTTTGGATTTGAAAATGGTTTTCAAATGCTTTGGAGAAATAATGATGATAGTATTTGAGAAATATTTTGAATTGAATTTGAAATCTAGAGAGATTTGAAATTAAAAATATTTGAAATTTTTTTAAAGAGATAAAAGCATTGAACTCTTTCGGTCGCTGGAAAATAACTTCGGTGATGACTGCAGCATCATCGATGTTCATTTTCGAGTTCCAGGAGAGAAATTGCTGCCAAATTGTTTTAAATTGGAATGGTTTTAAAAATGGGGTTTGGTTTTGAGATTCAAAGAATGCTTGATTTGGATATGTATTTTTTTTTCAAATCTGATTTTGAATGTTTAAACTCTGGAAGCTTATTTAAAATATTATGGTAATATAAATGTGATTGTTTGAGTTAAAAATGAATTGAATGTAAGCAATTAAGTTGTAAACTATTTAAATTAAATGAGAATAGTATGTGGGTTGATTGAAACAATTGAAATAGTATATGAATTGGTTGTCAACAATTAAAATTAATGTTGGAATATTGGAAATTGCTTATGAAAAACTGTTTAGTATGCATTGTTTATCAAATACATGTTTTAGCTATTTTAAATAAGTGAAATACTAGTGAATTGTATGTATTTAGCACTTACATGTTTTAATCGAGTAAGTACAGGTATAGGGAAGCCATGTGGCTGGATTTGGTTGCGCTAATTGCTAAAATAATAAGCCGCTTGCTTAAAAATGCTAAATAAAGGTACGCCTATGCAATAAAAAAGATAGGAAATATGAACTGTTGTTTGTTTTTTTTGTTTTCCGACCATGTGGGTCGATGTATATATATTTATACCTCTTGTCAAATTGCAAAAGCTCCTCCGTACAAAGGAGACTCTGCCAAAATTTTCTGAAAATTTGGGAGTTGGAAAATTTTTAAAATTTTCACTAACGACGAATGATTTAAAATTGGTAAGCAAATAAAATTGAAACCGAATATTGAAATCTAATTTAAAATTGTGTATGTGAAGTAAGGTGAAATCGAAGAAATTGTTCGAAGAAACTAAAGGAAGAAAAAGTTTGCAAATAAACTTTTATTTGAGATTTTAAATAAATTAGTAAGTGAAACTAATAAAAGGAAATGGTTAATTAAATATGGGTTGAGATAAGGTGAACAAAAAAATTCAATATTCAGAGTTTGAAGACAAATTGAATTCAAGCAAATTTGAAAATGAAAATCTGAATGAAAATCGGGAGAAAGTATTTAGATTTGAAAATAACTAATAAATTGAAGCAAATTGATTTTATATGGAATTGGAACTCAATTGGAGTATAAACTTCAGTAGTGAAGTAGTAAAAAAATAAATATAAGGAATATTTATATTGAACTTAAGAAATGAAGGATGAAATTCTTAAGTAAATTGGTATTGGGAATATACTAAGTTATTTTGGAATGGAGAAATATACTAAGTGAATAATTGAATGAAGATTAAAACTGAAAGTTGTGAAAAGGGAAATTGTGAATAAGTAAATAGAAATCAAATGAATGTGAATAAAGGAGAATTGATATAGCTAATAATCAGTTGAAATTAATACGTAGGATGTACGTATATTATTTTATTCGCATAGCGATTTGATCCAGAATTCAAGCACAGAATTTCGAGATAGATATATCGATCCGAGTTGGGATTTTACACTTGATTTTCGACGGCGAACCCTGGATATGGATTTTGATTGATTATGGAAATTCTCTATCATAGTTTAGGACTATGCAAGGAGAATGACGGTTTCTGATCAAGAAACCAGATTTGAGTCCGCACTAGGAAGTCGGGTGGACGATACTAGTTCGGAAGTGAAATTGTGTGATCGAGTGAGCGATCAGATGTGATATTGCGTACAGATGATATATGTGCATCGTACGGGCTTAAGTAAAGCAAATATTGAAAATTTGTAAAGGAAGTGAATAAAATGATTTGGATTCTGTAATTGGATATTATTGCTGAGTAAGACACAGGTGTTTCAAAAGCAAAAGAAATTGATTTTTGATTTCAGAAGATAAATTGAAATTTGCTCGCAAAAGGTATGTATTTAAATTGGCATATGAAATTTGATGATTTTCTGGTCTAGCCTCTTGGCATTTTGTTTTCTTTTGAAATTTGGGGGCCCGTTGAGGCATTTTGTGGTTGTACCGAGCTAGCCGCGCAAAGGAGATGCTGGCGAAATTTTTCGAGAATTTAGGGAGTTAGAAAAATTTTGAGAAAATTTTGATAATTCAAAATTTGGTTTTAAATTTAAAATTGAATTGTTAAGTAAGTGATATTGTAACGACTCGTATTTTTACGGGTTGAAAAGTTCGTTGAAATCTGGAATTTTCAGCATTTGAAGTCGTTTCAGATTTTGGCAGAATTTTTCTAAGTCCTAAGTCGGTTTGGACAAGTTAAGGAATAAGTCTGGGTCGAGTTGCCAACTTAAGGAATAGGGGCGACTTAAGAGAACTGACCGAGTTAAGGGTTAGATCGGTTGGGCCGACTTATAGAAGTTGGACGAGTTAGCGAGTTAAGGCTGTTGGGTCGTAGACGACTTATAGGGTAGGCAGACCTAGTAGAGTGAGCGACCTATGAGACCGACCGACCTAAGAGTTAACGACATAGGTAGGATAGCGACTGAAGAGATTTAGCAAGTTGACCGACCTAGGAGATAAGCTAGCTAACGACTTAGTAGTTAGGTCGTTAAACGACCTAAGGGGTTAAGTATTGGGTCGTGTGGACTTTAAGTCGGAGTTGTTGGCTAAGTCTTAGGTCGCGTGTTGGTTAAGTAGTTAAGTCGTAGGTCGGAAGGTCTTTGTTAAGTCGGAGGCCCTGTTTAGTTATAAGTCGGAGGGACTTGGGTTTAGTTAAGTCGTAGGTCGGCTTAGTAGATAGGTCGTATGCGCATGTGTTGAGTCGTAGACCTGTTAAGTCGCACGCGCGTTAAGTCGTAGATTGCTGGGTGCGTTAAGTCGTAGACGACTTAGGAGTTGAGTCGTAACCCAGTTCTGCTAAGTTATAAGTCGTAGGCTAGTGGGATTTGATAAGTCGTAGGTTGGCATAGCAGTTGAGTCGTAAGTCGTCTGGGATATTAAGTCGGAAGGTTATAAGTCGGAGACGACTTAGGGAAGGCAGACGAGTTAAGGAGGAATTCAGCTATAAATACTCGTCCATTTTCTCACTTTTTGGGATCCGGATTTCGAAGCGACGAAGTGCTGCCATTTTGAGAGCTCGACTTCTACACTTCTTCACTTCTTTTCTCCACTCTAATCTAGTGCTTCCTTTCATCCAAATCGAAGATCAAGATTGAAGATTCAAGAGCTTGGATTGAAGATCTTCATCCTTTGAAGTGAGATTTCTTCGTTTGAAGCGGATTCGTGCTAGATCAAGCTTGATCCTTCGCTGTCCAGATCTGAAGCGTGTTGTTTTGAGGTTTTTTTGGTGATTTGGTGAGTGGTGATTATCTCTCACACGGATCCAAAGGAGTATATCGGATTGTTGGCTCGATTTGGTGTTAAAATAGTGATTTCCATACATTTTCTTCATCCTAAGTGTAGATCCATATAGATCCATTGTTCATGATGATGTTACATCCATTTTACTACATGTTAACATATGCAAGTTCATTCATCAAGATTATAGAGATATTGTTCATGTTTTCATGCTTATTTGACTTTCAACTCTTTAATTACGAAATTGCCATTATTGTTATAATTGTCTACTTAGATCATATTTGAATGCTTGATTGCTTGGATTAATGTTTGATTTGGTTGATTGCTATGAATTAGACGATTGATGATTTGATTTAGATCGAGGATGATTCAAAAGCTAAGGGAAAGGCTCTTGAACGGGAAAAGCTGCTTGTGGCATTTGTAGCGAATGATGAAGCTCTTATGCATAGATTTGATGATGATGTTGAGATGAGACTTTGCGAGGATGTGATGAAGCGAAGTATGATATGAGATAGTCTTGGTCTAATCCAGACGGGATCATTCCAAGCGGGTTGAGGATAATGGATGCTCGAGAGGCGCTTGAGCTAGTATGGAAATAGTTGTCGAGGAGGACGACTAGAAGGCTGAGATCTCATCGTTGTTGAAGGTTCTAGCATGCTCAAAGCAAGAGTACGTTGGGCAGATTCGATAGTCCCTGAAGGCTACAGATTGGTAGTCAAGTACTCTAGGCAGATTCGATAGTCCTAGGCACGGGTCACGATGACGTGCGGGAGTTATGTCTAGAACCGAGGTTTCCATTAGCCCTTGACGGACGGCTGAAAGAATGTGCCGGTCATTCAATTAACGGTGATATCGAAGCAATGATAACAGTGATAGCCAGAGTCATGGATGTTTGGTTGTATCGTCATTCGGTCTCAAGAGCTGTGTTTTCTGGGTGCTTATCTGATCTTGGTTTAGGCCTTGGGGGTTTGTGTTTGGAAAACATCGCCCTTGACTCGAGTGATAATTCCTTTACTTTACATTGTATGCTCTGCTATGTTTGCTTCTGCTTAGTGTGTGTCTGGGGGCTATCACTGTAGAAAGAGGTTGGAGTGGGAGGGTTGTATTCCTATTCCTTTTTCCTTTGTACTCTTTTGGTATGTTGTTAGTTAATTTACCGCTCACTAAGACTGTTGTCTGACTCAAGGCTTTATGTTTTAATTCTTATTGCCTTGGGCTGTTCGTCCATTTTGGGACGGGCAGACTAGGTAGCAGGTGACAGGTGCTGTTCTCTTCTCACGATGCTGATATTGAAGACGAGCTGGAGGGTAGCATATTACTTCTTACTATATGTACTGGATGTTCCGCTGTTTGTATAATCTCTGAGTGTTATGTAGTGAGGCTTGATGTATTGACTATTTGGATACTTGTATTCAACTATTATGGAGTTTTATATGATGGCATTTTATTCTGTAAAGCTTCACTATACATATGTTCTATTGTATTTGTCCATGCGCTGTGAGTAATACGATAGATTCTGTTGTTTTAATTTACCCTGACAATCGTCCATGGTCGCCTGGCACACTTTACAGCGCACTATCTTTAGATTCAGTGCAGGGGCCATGGGCGGTCGTCACATTTGGTATCAGAGCATTGGTTAATCGATTTTACCCAACGCTCGCTGACGTAACTACGTATGAGAGACGTAATTGTATTTTGATGGATGATTACTATATAATATATAGTAGCTTAGTTGAGTTTGAGTCCTTTATGCAGTTGTTTCTCTAGATGTTCTGATCATTCCTTTTTATTGATATTGAGAATGAGTCGAAGAGGGAGACCAGCTGCTCGGGAAGGCCGTGCTACTGAGGGGACTGCTGATTATGCAGCTATGTTCGAAGCTATAATGACTTCGATCATGAGAAGGATACCAGTTCCGGGGGCAACAGTAGATGTTGGAGTTCAAGTCCAAACTCCGAAACCAGTGGATTTTGCTAAGTTGTGCAAGGACTATACTGCTCTTGGAGGGAAGGTTTTCTTGGGAATAGAATCAACTATTGAGGTCCAGAGGTGGATAGATGCTTGTAGAAGGATTTTTGGTGATTTGGGAATTGAGGATGCAACTAAGAGGAAGTTAGAATCAAGACAGCTTCAAGGGAGAGCTTCTGATTGGTGGAACTCTATTACCATCAATACTCCGGAGGAAGAGATTACTTGGGAGCAATTCCAAGTCAGGTTTGAAGCTAAGTTCATTTCTACAGCTCAGAAGTCTGTTCTGTTCAAGAAATTTGTGGAGCTCAAGCAAGGTGGAAGATCAGTTCTTGAGTATGTTTCTGAGTTTGAAGCTTTGTCCAAGTATGCCCGGTCGTATATCGAATCTGCATATCAGAAGAATGAGAAGTTTGTGACAGGCCTGGACAGTTATCTGGGGAGACAGTTGGTGGATCATTTGGACGATTCATTTGAGAAGCTTGTGGAGAAAGCTCTCAGGCATGAGAGTCTGTTTCCTAAGGAAGGATATGTTGTTGCTGTTACCAGGGGAGAGTCTAAACCACAGCAGGGTGGAAACCAGAAAAGGAAGCAGCAGCAGCAGAAGGGTAAGGATGGCCAGAAGAAGCTGAAAGGCGAGGTGACTTGCTACAATTGTCAGCAGAAGGGCCATTTCTATAAGGATTTTAAGAATCCGAAGGTACCGATGAAGTGTCACAACTGTGACAAGCCGGGGCATTTCAGGAAGAATTGTCCAGAACCGAGGAGGGACAAGCAGATTGTGCAAGCTTATGCTTTGGGAGCTGTTCCGTCGTCTTCGAAAGCTCCTACCGCTGAAGAGAAAGGAAAGAGTGTGGTTGTTCAAGGTACTCTTTTCCTATGTGGTGTTCCAGTTAGAGTTCTGTTTGATACTGGAGCGTCGCATTCGTTTGTTTGTAGTGAACTCATAGGCCGGTTAGATTTGGAACCGGATATTGTTGATAGGCCATTGGTTGTGACTAACCCAGTTGGGGGTTCGTCTTGTTTGTGTATGTTATGCCGTGGTCTGAGCGATCGAGTCATGATTGCTCTTTTGTTTGAGATTGCTTTGTTCTGAACTTTGCGGGGTTCGGAATTATTTTGGGTATGGACTGGCTTAGGAAGTATGCGGCAAAGGTTGATTGTGAGAGGTTGGAGGTGACAGTCGAGAATGTGGAAGGGCGAAAGATTGTGATACGATGTAAGCATGAAGAAGGCGTCTTCATGAGCTTCATGTATTCGCTGGTTGTTCCACGGGATGGACTGTCATCGGTGCCAATCGCTAATGGATTCGAGGATGTCTTTGACGAAGTCAAAGGGTTGTCGCCGCATAGAGAGATCGAGTTTTGTATAGATCTAGTTGAAGGAGCCAGACCTGTTGTGATGCCTCTTAGGCGGATGGCGCCTAGGGAACAGCAAGAGTTGAGGGTGCAAGTTGATGATCTTTTGCAGAAAGGATTCATTCGGTGTAGTGTGTCCGAATGGGGTGCACCAGTTGTGTTTGTAACCAAAGCGGATGGATCGCTGAGGTTGTGTGTGGATTATCGTGAGCTGAATAAGGTGACTAAGAAGAACAAGTATCCATTGCCGAGAATAGATGACTTGTTTGATCAGCTTCACGAGGCTAAGGTATTTTCTCAAATGGATTTGGCAACGGGATTTCACCAGTTGAGAGTGGCTAAGTATAGTGTGCCGAAGACTGCTTTTAGGACACCATCTGGTTTTTTTGAGTGGCTGGTAATGCCGTTTGGATTGACTAACGCGCCAGCATATTTTGTGGATCTTATGAATAGAGTGTTCAGAGATCAGTTGAACAAGTTTGTACTTGTGTTCGTGGATGATATTCTGATTTATTCCAGAACTGAAGAAGAGCACAAGACGCACTTGCGTATTGTTTTAGAGATCTTGCGGAAACATCAGCTGAAGGCTAAGTTTTCGAAGTGTCACTTCTGGAAGAGTGAAGTGAGATTCTTAGGCCATGTGATTTCTGGAAATGGAATAGCGGTTGATCCCGCTAAGGTGGCAGCAATCCAGGATTGGGTCAGACCTAAGAATGCATCAGATGTGAGGAGTTTTCTTGGATTAGCAGGATATTATCGACGGTTTATCAAAGACTTCTCCAAGGTAGCTGCACCGTTAACAGGATTGACAAAGAAGAACCAAGTGTTCAGATGGGAAGCTAAGTGTGAGCAAGCTTTCGAAATCCTGAAAGAGAGATTGACAAGTGCTCCTGTTTTGACTATTCCAAGTGGGAATGATGAGATGGTGGTTTACACCAACGCATGTGGTACTGGACTTGGAGCAGTGCTGATGCAGAAGGAGAAAGTTGTTGCATATGCCAGTCGACAACTGAAGCCGCATGAAAGGAATTCCCGACTCATGATTTGGAATTAGCGGCGATTGTTTTTGCTCTGAAGATGTGGAGACATTATCTATTGGGAGTTCGATTCGAGTTGTTTACAGATCATAAGTCGTTGAAGTATCTTTTCTCCCAAAAGGATTTGAATCTTCGGCAGCAACGTTGGCTAGAGTTTTTGGCATCATATGATTTTGGTATAGCTTATACTCCAGGAAAAGGTAACGCGGTGGCAGATGCGTTAAGTCGAAGACATGCAGGATTGGGAGCCATGTTTTCAAAATGGAAGAATCTCGAGTATTTAGCTGGATTTGACTTCAGGCCTATATGCGAATTGGAACCTGAGATATTGGCAAACTTATCGATAAGACCTTCTCTAGTGGAAAGAATTGGCAAGAGCCAAAAACGAGACGATAAGCTTGTCAAGATTATCCGTGATTTGGAATCTGGATTGGATCCAGAAAAGGATAAAGGATTCGAGGTCGATCGAGAGGGTTGGCTTCGGAAGCAAGGACGACTAGTTGTTCCCGATATAGATGAATTGAGGAGTGAAGTTTTGAAGGAAAGTCATCACTCGAGGTTGACAATTCATCCAGGTGGGAATAAGATGTATCGGGATATGAAGAGAACCTACTACTGGGAAGGTATGAAGAAGGATGTTGGAAATTTTATTTCCAAGTGCTTGAACTGCCAGTTGGTAAAAGCCGAACAGAAGAAGCCAAGTGGATTGCTTCAGCCATTAGAAGTCCCTACATGGAAGTGGGAGCAAGTGTCGATGGATTTTATTGATGGATTGCCTAGAACTAGAACGGGAAATGAAGGAATTTGGGTCATCGTAGATCGTTTGACTAAGAGTGCTAGATTCATTCCCGTTCGATCGACTAGGACTGCATCAAAGTTGGCTGAGTTGTATGTTAAGTGGATAGTTCGATTCCATGGTATTCCGAAGAGTATAGTGAGCGATCGAGATCCATTGTTCACTAGTGGATTTTGGAAGAGCTTCCAGGAAGTTTTGGGAATCGAGTTGTGTTTGAGTACAGCTTATCACCCTCAAACAGATGGTCAGACCGAGAGAGTCAACCGAGTTTTGGAAGATCTTCTTAGAGCTTGTGTTTTGGACTTCGGAGGATCATGGGAAGATCACCTTCATTTGGTGGAGTTTTCATACAACAACAGTTACCAGTCAAGTATTGGTATGGCACCGTATGAGGCATTGTATGGAAGACCGTGTAACTCTCCAACATGTTGGATTGAAACTGGAGAAAAGTTGATACTGGGACCAGAGATGATTCGTCAGACTACGGAGTGCATAGAAATCATTCGGCAACGAATGAAGGCAGCCCAAGACCGTCAGAAGAGTTATGCTGATAAGCGTCGTAAGGATTTGGAGTTCGACGTTGGTAATATGGTTTTTGTGAAGATTTCTCCACTGAAGAATGTTATCCGATTCGGGAAGAAAGGAAAATTGACTCCGAGATTTGTTGGACCATTCCCGATCATCGAGCGAATTGGAAAGCTCGCCTATAGATTGGAGTTACCAGAGAAGATGTCGAGTGTGCACAATGTTTTTCATGTATCATATCTACGGAAGTATGTGCACGACTCGAATACAGTGGTTTCTGCTGATAGCTGTGAAGATTTCGAAGTTGATCCAGTCGATAGAAGACCTCGTAAGCCGCTTCGTGTTGTGGAAACCGACATGAAACAGCTTAGGAGGAAGGTAGTTAAGTTGCTCAAGATACAATGGAGTGATGATGATAACGACTGTACGTGGGAGGTGGAAGAGAGGATGAAGGCAGCTCATCCTGAACTCTTCAAGGTATGGCCCTAAGGTGTCGTGTCATCTCGCGATATTGTAACTTGTTCTAGTTTTAGAATTCTGTACGCTAAGCTAGAATTGGATGCATGGTTTGTTGATTGCTATGGATGGTAGGCATACAGAATAGTCTTTGATTGCTTTGTTGCTTGGAATTTCGGGGGCGAAATTCCTAAGGGGGAGAGAATGTAACGACCCGTATTTTTACGGGTCGAAAAGTTCGTTGAAATCTGGAATTTTCAGCATTTGAAGTCGTTTCAGATTTTGGCAGAATTTTTCTAAGTCCTAAGTCGGTTTGGACGAGTTAAGGAATAAGTCTGGGTCGAGTTGCCAACTTAAGGAATAGGGGCGACTTAAGAGAACTCACCGAGTTAAGGGTTAGATCGGTTGGGCCGACTTATAGAAGTTGGACGAGTTAGCGAGTTAAGGCTGTTGGGTCGTAGACGACTTATAGGGTAGGCAGACCTAGTAGAGTGAGCGACCTATGGGACTGACCGACCTAAGAGTTAACGACTTAGGTAGGATAGCGACTGAAGAGATTTAGCAAGTTGACCGACCTAGGAGATAAGCTAGCTAACGACTTAGTAGTTAGGTCGTTAAACGACCTAAGGGGTTAAGTATTGGGTCGTGTGGACTTTAAGTCGGAGTTGTTGGCTAAGTCTTAGGTCGCGTGTTGGTTAAGTAGTTAAGTCGTAGGTCGGAAGGTCTTTGTTAAGTCGGAGGCCCTGTTTAGTTATAAGTCGGAGGGACTTGGGTTTAGTTAAGTCGTAGATCGGCTTAGTAGATAGGTCGTATGCGCATGTGTTGAGTCGTAGACCTGTTAAGTCGCGCGCGCGTTAAGTCGTAGATTGCTGGGTGCGTTAAGTCGTAGATTGCTGGGTGCGTTAAGTCGTAGACGACTTAGGAGTTGAGTCGTAACCCAGTTCTGCTAAGTTATAAGTCGTATGCTAGTGGGATTTGATAAGTCGTAGGTTGGCATAGCAGTTGAGTCATAAGTCGTCTGGGATGTTAAGTCGGAAGGTTATAAGTCGGAGACGACTTAGGGAAGGCGGACGAGTTAAGGAGGAATTCAGCTATAAATACTCGTCCATTTTCTCACTTTTTGGGATCCGGATTTCGAAGCGACGAAGTGCTGCCATTTTGAGAGCTCGACTTCTACACTTCTTCACTTCTTTTCTCCACTCTAATCTAGTGCTTCCTTTCATCCAAATCGAAGATCAAGATTGAAGATTCAAGAGCTTGGATTGAAGATCTTCATCCTTTGAAGTGAGATTTCTTCGTTTGAAGCGGATTCGTGCTAGATCAAGCTTGATCCTTCGCTGTCCAGATCTGAAGCGTGTTGTTTTGAGGTTGTTTTGGTGATTTGGTGAGTGGTGATTATCTCTCACACGGATCCAAAGGAGTATATCGGATTGTTGGCTCGATTTAGTGTTAAAATAGTGATTTCCATACATTTTCTTCATCCTAAGTGTAGATCCATATAGATCCATTGTTCATGATGATGTTACATCCATTTTACTACATGTTAACCTATGCAAGTTCATTCATCAAGATTATAGAGATATTGTTCATGTTTTCATGCTTATTTGACTTTCAACTCTTTAATTACGAAATTGCCATTATTGTTATAATTGTCTACTTAGATCATATTTGAATGCTTGATTGCTTGGATTAATGTTTGATTTGGTTGATTGCTATGAATTAGACGATTGATGATTTGATTTAGATCGAGGATGATTCAAAAGCTAAGGGAAAGGCTCTTGAATGGGAAAAGCTACTTGTGGCATTTGTAGCGAATGATGAAGCTCTTATGCATAGATTTGATGATGATGTTGAGATGAGACTTTGCGAGGATGTGATGAAGCGAAGTATGATATGAGATAGTCTTGGTCTAATCCAGACGGGATCATTCCAAGCGGGTTAAGGATAATGGATGCTCGAGAGGTGCTTGAGCTAGTATGGAAATAGTTGTCGAGGAGGACGACTAGAAGGCTGAGATCTCATCGTTGTTGAAGGTTCTAGCATGCTCAAAGGAAGAGTACGTTGGGCAGATTCGATAGTCCCTGAAGGCTACAGATTGGTAGTCAAGTACTCTGGGCAGATTCGATAGTCCTAGGCACGGGTCACGATGACGTGCGGGGGTTATGTCTAGAACCGGGGTTTCCATTAGCCCTTGACGGACGGCTGAAAGAATGTGCCGGTCATTCAATTAACGATGATATCGAAGCAATGATAACAGTGATAGCCAGAGTCATGGATGTTTGGTTGTATCATCATTCGGTCTCAAGAGTAGTGTTTTCTGGGTGCTTATCTGATCTTGGTTTAGGCCTTGGGGGTTTGTGTTTGGAAAACATCGCCCTTGACTCGAGTGATAATTCCTTTACTTTACATTGTATGCTCTGCTATGTTTGCTTCTGCTTAGTGTGTGTCTGGGGGCTATCACTGTAGAAAGAGGTTGGAGTGGGAGGGTTGTATTCCTATTCCTTTTTCCTTTGTACTCTTTTGGTATGTTGTTAGTTAATTTACCGCTCACTAAGACTGTTGTCTGACTCAAGGCTTTATGTTTTAATTCTTATTGCCTTGGGCTGTTCGTCCATTTTGGGACGGGCAGACTAGGTAGCAGGTGACAGGTGCTGTTCTCTTCTCACGATGCTGATATCGAAGACGAGCTGGAGGGTTGCATATTACTTCTTACTATATGTACTGGATGTTCCGCTGTTTGTATAATCTCTGAGTGTTATGTAGTGAGGCTTGATGTATTGACTATTTGGATGCTTGTATTCAACTATTATGGAGTTTTATATGATGGCATTTTATTCTGTAAAGCTTCACTATACATATGTTCTATTATATTTGTCCATGCGCTGTGAGTAATACGATAGATTCTGTTGTTTTAATTTACCGTGACAATCGTCCATGGTCGCCTGACACACTTTACAGCGCACTATCTCTAGATTCAGTGCAGGGGCCATGGGCGGTCGTCACAGATATTGTTTGCAACTTATGGATAAGTTTGGAAAGTTAGAAAGAGAATTAGTGTGTCTTTAATAAAAAGATTGTTTTGAGAATTGTTTGGAATTGTTTGGTTTTGGGAAAATGAAGAACGGGTAACAGACCATTCTTCCTAACTAGTAATTTCGGGGACGAAATTCTTTTAAGGGGGAAGGAATGTGACGACCCAGAATTTTTGAGCATTTGAAATTGGATATTTATTTGATTTTAAATATTTAAAAGTTAGTTTCTAACTTGAATTTCAAATATCGTTGTTTATTGCATAATTTAAATACTGAATTTAATAAGTGGAAATTGGGTAAAGTATGAAATCTGGAGTTTCAAGCTTGTTAAAAATAATTTGAAGGCATATAAAATTTATATTGATATTACTGAAGATATTAAAAGTGTTGAAATTGAATTTGGAAGTGTTTTGTTAAGTTTTGAAAATATATCGTTTAAATTGATATTTAAAAAAAATAGCCTTCCGAGGCACAGTCTCGGAATTCGACGAAACCAGTTCCATTGGGTTCGTAATATTGTATTATCATCGGATTTCAAGTTTTGTAGTGATTGGAGTTGTTGTGTGAGCGTACGACATATAAACGCACTGAAATTAATATCGAAATTTAATATAATAACTGGGTCCAAAAAGCTATCTTCTCCATACGATCGAGTTAGGACTCGAAACCTTTTCCATTGTGTTCGAAATAGGGGTATAACATTATAAACATCTAGCGGCATGCCTCGATAAGAGATCAAGATTTTAAGTTACATTTATCGAGATAATGTGAATCCAATTTAATTAAAAATATATATATATATATATATTTATATTTGGTCAACCATCAGCCGACATACTTTTCACATTGGACCTTTTTGCTTTCATCTCATGGTCATTGTAGCAAAACCCTTCAAACACGCCAACATCTTCTCCTGTCTCCCCATTCCTTTTAAAATCACATGCAAAACGGATTTTTTAAAAACACAGAAGAAAATTAATTAATGGCCGAGCAAACATTCCCTTAAAATCGCGTCTCCCTCCTCCGTTTGTTTTTATTCAAATCAAAGCTATTCGAATATGGAGCCGCGAGTTTTCCTCTTCTCTTCTCGTTCGAAACCAAGCAGTAATCCTCTTTCAAAATCGAATCAGTAGACCCAAAAAAAGAGTTCTTTCCTAAATCAATTTGCATCTTTTCTCCTCCTCCACTTCTATTCGAATTGGGTTTTAGCGTTTGTGGAATGTGGGGATTCGCGAGCTAGTCGCGACAGGAAGGGACAAATCGAACAAAGGACGACAAACTCGAGCGAGCGTGTGCGAATGGAGGTCTGCGACTGGGCGAAGCTTCAAGGCGAGGGCTTTAGGCGGTAGGCATGCGACGTTGAGTGTCGATCGAGGAAGAGGCATGCTGTTCGTTTGCGATTTTGGTGGAAGGTATATTCTGTAGTTAGTTTAATTTAGTGAAGTATTGGTTTAGTTAATGCTGTTACAAAGAAAAATATATAATAAGAAAAAGATTTTAAAACAGGAGTTTTAAAATGTTGGATCTGGAAAAAAAATGTATATACATATTCATAATTTAAGTTTGTAAATTTACTAATGATTTTTATCTCCCTTATCAAGAATTAACAGCAAGATATGAAACAGTTTGTTTTAAATCTAATCAGCTATATATATGTTTAAAACAGCAGGGTAGACATGATTTCACTTGTTTGATACTAACTGGGTTGATATATATATATATATATAGATTAAAAATATATATATGCACTTTAACTTACTAGTCAATCTCAATATATACATGGTGGTGATTTATTTGTTTTATTAACTTATTAAATTATTTTAGTTACTAGAAATAATCTGTTAAAGGAAAATTAGTTTAAATTAAATTATTAGTTTAAATTAAATTATTAGTTTAAATTAAATTGTTAGCTAATTAAATTTATTAAATGGTAATTGATTAGTTCAAATGTTAATAAACAATCTAATGTTGTACAAGGTCTAAAATCGTGGAGAAACAAGTCGAGATGGAAATGGATTGCAAACAAAAATCAAAGGTGAGTTAATCTCACTCACATCTGGATTATCACTTAATTTAAATAATTAAATTTAAAAATTTGGTTGAATGATTGAATTGATTGGATGTGATATATTATATAGTAGTATATAGTATATATTGGAGTGATTGATTTCCCGCATAATATAGCAGATGAGACCCTATGCGCCGCATAATAGCGGATGATATTATATAAACCCATATACCACGATACTCCACCTCAAAGTGGAATTGGTATTGTGCTAACATTTGTGGATGCAGGGAAACAGGTTGGAGGGATCCAACTGAATTCCTCAAAATTATTTAGATTTGCTCTAATAATTCTGTGATATGATTATTTGATATTTTGTGATGAATTATATTGATAATTGGAGATGATGGATGCTATGGTTTGATTGAATATATTTGGTATACTATGTTACCAAAATATATAGATTGGATTTTTGGAAAGAAATAAAAGAGTAAATTTTTAAGTAAATAATTATAGAAAATTTAAATAAATTAAAGAATGAATTGGGGAAGGATAAAGTGATTTTTAATTTCTAATAAATAAATTCCGAGTATGGAAAGGGGATTTTGAATAAAAGGGAAATCATGAATTTTAAACTTAAGTGATATTATTTAAAGGAATGAAAGATTTATTTTTGAATTCAGAGTTAAAATGGTTTAGAAAGAAATAAAAGAAAATCTTGGAATAAATGTGGAAATTTGTATTATCAGTTAAAGTAAGATTTTAAATCATCACAAGGAAGTTAAACCTGAAATTTATAAGTTTGAAATAAAATTGGATAAGTAAAGAATTTATTTTTAAATGGAGTAAATTTTGGAAATCAATTTGAGAATTGATTAAGTACTTGAAACTGGGATTTTAAAAGGAAGTTGAGATTATGAAATTTATAAACGGGGTTGTAAAGTGAAGTAATATATCAGTGGATATTTGGAAGTATAAATTCAGGGTAGGAATTTATTAAAGGAATGGATAAATTTGGTTAAAAATAAATAGTGATTTATTTTTAAGATGTGAAAGAGAAGTATATTTCCTTGGATATCCAAGTACGATTTCAAAGCAAATCCTTAAGTATAAGTTAAAGTTTTAAAGTTGATTAAAGGTATGTTTTAGAAAAAATTCATCCTTAAATGTTTAAATTTTAAAGAAAGTATTTTTTCAAATTTATTTTAGTAATTATTAGTTAAAAATGACTTGGTATTATGTTTTAAAAGGTAAAAATCTAGTCTATATTTTATTAAGTAGCTTTATTTTAAATATTCTTAAAGTATATATCTTTGAATAAAGTATTAAAGTAGTTTTAATTTAAATGTTTTTTTAAAGTATATTTTATAATATAGTGTTTTAAATTACTTTAAAAATCTAAAGTGTTTATACTTGGTGATTTCAGTGGAGATAGAAAATATTTGGGAAATTTACTCCGTGAGAGAAAGGTGGTTTTTGAAACCGTTTTCAAAAGGGTTGAAAATGGAAATATATCTTGCGAAGATATTTGTGAGCTAAATAAATAATTTGGAAAATTATTTATGTTTGATGGATGTTTGTGAATGTTAATTGATAGTTAAATAACCGACTATCAACATTGGCCAATGCGCTGATCGTTTCGAAGAGACCGGGATCGGGATTTATCTCCCGAAAACCACTTCGATCCGGTTTGTACGTTTTCATGGGGAAAACGAGTTTGGAATCGAAGATGGAGCAGTGAAGTGCAAGGGCTAATCTCTACTAATCCTGAGGGTGATTCCAAAATGGATGTAGTAGGAGTAGTGCCTTCGGTTCCGTTCGAACCCGGAATGGACTTGTATGGATGAATGCTTTCAGAAAATCGTCAGGTGGACGGTGGGCATTCTAAGTGAAATGTTCTAAAAAGGTAACGCTTAGCCTTGAGCCTCATCAACCGGGAATGACTGAAAATCAGGGGTTATGCGGCAAGGCTAAGTGGATCGCGCCCATTAGGGTGAGGTCATCCCTGTCTAGATGTTCCTTTTTATTTCGGTTGTGTGGGCGGTTTCTGATCCCAACCGCGGGGTGATCTTACTCGGGATTATCCAGTAAGGGGTAGTCCCGGTCTTGTGTTGCAGGGGATTGGGAGTGATCCTCGGTACGTTGATCTAGGCCACGTACTGTGACAGGTGGTACCCCAGTGCCTAGTCATTAGTTGGAAATCCATTCTCCCTACGTGCTTTTACGGTTTTTGTTTGTAGAACCCACTTTGTGGCTAGTATGCCAGAATTTAATCATGTAACAATTTCAACTATTTGAATAAGTATTTGTATATAGACACTATTATAATATCAGACGGATTTGGTAAGAAAGTGTTTTGGGTTTCGTAAGGTAAAAACCTGACATGTTTATTTGTGGCGCGGTCTTACGAGATGCTTTTGATTTCAAAGGGTTTTGAAACTTTAATAATCCAATTGAGTGTGTTTTCTCGCGTTGGTTTTCCAGACTGACTCGGGTGTTATTTTATTATAATTCTCGGGTCAGACCGAGTATTACAAATACAGGATAGGATGTTGAGGAGCTCAGAAGACGAGCTGGATGGCGAGACGTATCACACGTATATGATGTATATTCCGCTGTGTTGTGTATGTTGTGTATTCTGTATGTGGGACAAGTTATTATAACTGTCCTGAATTATGATGTTGATTGTATTGTACTCTGATGTTGTATCCTGATGATGTATGTATAAACAAATATAGTTTCTTTTCTGTAAAGATCAGTTATTATCTATTATATTTTATCCCGCTGCGATGTAAGATTCTGTTGTGTTGTTTTCTTTCTTCTACCTCCTTCTTCTTCTAATCCCGATGGTTCGATTTTCCGGGTATGAAAAATCGGGTCATCACACTTGGTATCAGAGCTGAAGGTTAGTGATAACCTTGGCTCTGGTAGGGATTACTCATTGAGATAGAGTCTCTAGTACTCTAGAATGAGTTTGAGTGTATTATTAGATATGAGCGCGTATTTGTTAGTGAGATAGGGTCATCACACCATGGTCATTTCATTTCAAATAGTTCATACTTCATATCAAAATATCGTATTCATTTCAAAACCATATCAAATTCGATATCATTATTCACATTAAATAATATTCATTTCTAGAATCGTAACATTTTCAAAGATTGTAACACTTTCGAAATTAGAACCCTTTTGAAATCATAGCACTTTCCACTTAAACATTTTAGATATTGAAAAATAGTATATATATTAAAATAGTTATAGACTAAAATTGTTTATATATTAAAATATTTTATATATAAAATAGGTTATATTTTAAAAATATTTTATATAATAAAATAGTTTATAAAATAAAAATACTTTATATAATCAAAATAGTTTCCTCCAATTTCGCAAGTCAATTCAAATCATCTTAAATTCCAAAATTCAATTTTAAATCAATTCCAGTTTAACCATTTAAATTTAAAGGTCAAAGATTCAATTCAAATTCTCAATAAACCATTTCAATTTATATCAATTTCAAATCCAAGTTTGAACTATTACTTCAATTCCTATAAGATTCAAGTTTAAATATTCAAACATCTATAATATAAATTTCATTTATATTTCAACATTTAATTCCAATTTTATTCAAATTGGAAAGTATTCACTTAATCGGTTTAATAAAAAATTATAAAACATCCTGATTTATAAATTTAAATCAATATTAAATATCCAATCTCAATTTTTATTTAAAATTGAGAATATTCGTTTAATCACTTTTTATCAAATCAAGTTATAAATCATATTTTAAAATCACACAACCAATAAGTTTCAAGTCAATTTTATTTAAGTATAATTCTTAAAAAAATACAATTTCAAATCAATTTCAATTTCTTTCCAACCTTAATTTATTATAGTTATTACAATTTATTTTTAAAATATAATTTTAAACGAATACCAAAACATCTTATATACTAATTAAATTAAATTTTACTAAAATAAATCTTATTATTAAATTTATTTTATATTAAATCTATTTTATATTTTTTTTTAAAAATAAAATTATAAGAAAAATCTTAAAATTTATATTTTAATACTTAGTTATAAATTAAAATTTCCAAAACATATAATTTAAAATCTAAATTTATCAAAATAAAATATCTTTACATTATTAAAATCCATATATTTACTTCCAAAATTCAAAAATCATTTTTCAAAATAGACCAACGGTGTCCGTATATAATTTTCTATCCCATGGTCAAGTGATACGGATATTAATCGTTTCAATTCGCAATTTAAATATTTACGGGTATATATCATTTCAACCTGCAATCCCAAAAATTAAATCAATGAAAATCGCTTGGGTTTATCATTTCAACCCATAACGATTTTCCCCTAATCTACAATATCGTTCGGGTATGTATCATTTCAACCCATAGGGAATTTCTAAACTAACAGGGAATTTGCACAGTGAGAACAGTTAAAATATAACATATCAACACAGGCATATATCATTAGTAACAAATTAAATATAATATATACAACAGGATATGGTGTCATATCACAGGTGAACAATATCAGATAATGGCATATCATATACAGCAATTATATAATTAACAGTTCAATTTAGCGGTATATTTCAATTGTCGTTTCAAATGAAATCAAATTTAATAAGTATAAGGATGTTAATTGTGAATGATTGCTCACCTTTCGAGGCTAGAGAGATTCGACAATGAAATGAGTTACGAATCCAAGCATGAATTCCAAAGCAAAGCAAGATTGGCACGAAATTGACGAACAAAGCTAATAAATAGGAATCGACGAGAACAAAATATAAGTTATATATATATATTCAAAAATCAATTTAAACATATATTTTCAAATTAATATTTAATTCAAACACATAAAAACAAAGTCTCCATATATATAAATTTGAATACCAAACTAATGTATACTTGTATATATAAACTAATATATATAAACATATATATTTAAACTTGCATACATATTATACTTCAAAACAATATGTATCATAAAAGTCAATATTTACACAACCTGAAATATATATATATATATATATATATATATATGTACTACACGCAAATCAATTTCTTAACTAATATATTTCCATTTATAGTATACATACTATAAGCATTTATATACAAACAGCAAATGCTAGTATGCAAATAAATATAAACTTATAAACAATTATATGTTTCAGGCTATGAACCATTATTTGCAAAACAAATACACACACACACACACACACACACACCTTAAACATCAATATATCAACACTGTTATCAATATATATGGTCAAATATAAGAGTACCAACTTTATACTATATTTAATAATGTAACATATATATATTAGACTTATGTAATATAATATAGCTTATATATATACTGTAACAATATATATAATACTTCCTTTATATTATAACTAACAGATCAACTATAAGCAGTGTATAGACAAACTGTATATGTAATAATATATAAACTAAACCCATATATAAACTTATACTTTATATAAACAAACACTTATACATAAAATGGGATGTTATAAATAATATATAGCTTAAGTACATCTTAAAATTTAGAATAAAACTTTTATATCAACTTTGAAACAAAAGCTCATAAAATAAAAATCTTTAAAAATCTCAAATCTCAGAACATTTATTTTTCCTCAACATATATAAGCAACCCATACAGAACTCAAATAGATCTTATATACTTAATAAACTAATATATATACTGTAACGATTTGGATTTTCGCGCTCGAAAATCAACATCCATACTTTACATCGTATTCGAATGCCGTAGATTCGACCGTTCAAATCCGAGTCGCCGGAGCTTATAACACAATTAAGTAAATAACACAGCGGAAGAAATGAACAATACATTGATATACAATATCTATTACAATAGAATGATACAATGAATATCAATATGCATCAGAGATATGATACAATAAATAGCAGCGGAAAAGAAAACGATAACATCAGCAGCGGATAATCTCCATCTTCAAAGCACCAATCCAGAAATAGCTCGAACTCCCAATAACGAGGCACAAAGATAAGAAAGTGCAGTCCATATCCAAAGACTGAACTAGCTCCAGAAAATCTACTAAACCTGACTATCTGAAAAACCTAACTCTAGACTGCTCGTGTAGAAAAATTTTGAGCATCCGGAGTTTAGGAAAGAAACAATAAACTCCGGATCAGTCATGAGACTGGTGTGAGCAAAAAAAACAGTTTATCTTTAAAAACAAATAGAAGAGAATTTTAAAGTAATTTCACAATGCTTTTGGAAAATGAAACTACCATAAGACCCCCCACCACACAATGCAAACGCAGAATTGGAGGAGATTTCTTCTTATGATAGTCAAAGATGCTTACTACGCAAAATCAAATCATTTTTGATATTATTATTAGTGCATAGTGTAGAAAACATTTCGAAAATAGAATATCAATCTTAGCCAACATACGACCATTATCGTATGCCTACTATAACTACCATGTTCAATAGCAGGTTACCGCCACATTCCATGGCAAGTAATACAACTAAAACCGTACAGGGCTCGTATTGTTTTGTTTGGATTTCCAACAAATGGTCAGGCTAAGGGACTTCCTATGCCACGAAAGAACGCCTCTGGCGGGACGCTCCGAGAGACAAACTGCTCTCTGCCAAACAAGGCCGGCTACCCCCTTTCCCAAAGAATATACAAAACCTCAGATATGCCACCCCCGGTCCTTTGGGACCTTTAAACGAGGATCATCTACACCAACATCACACATAATAACATGAGTAAGTATCTGGGCTCCATACCATGATACTACCCTTTTCCAGAAGGAATGGTCATACCCTAGGGGAGCTACCCCTAAAACCTTGCCGCATAATTCCTATTTCGACCATTACCGGTTTGTGAGGTTCGACGAAGTCTCGTCCACAAAGCTACGCTTTGTCACAAAGTCATGCTTTGGGTCAACAGATGATCAAAGCAATGATCACAAAGATAAATGATCAAACAAATGATCATATCACAAATGATCAAACAATGATCATCACACAGCAACACTCAGCATGTCACATTACCAAATTGGAAATATATCGCTGATAACCTTCAACTACATAACCTCTGAGCTCGTACGTCTCAGAGAAGGGTGTTAAGCTAAGAGAATAAATTCTCCAATGTAAAAGTCCGAAGACAATGGCAACCGGTAGGCTTTGCAACCATCCCAGCCCCACCGTGGCATACACTGGCACCTCGCAGTTGCTTTTACAGCCAGCCTCTCGACTGCCACGGCCTCCGCCTAACCAACCCATCCCTCTCAGGGACATGTAGGGGTAAGAGTCTCCCGTTCACCACCAAACCGCGAAGCGAGAACCCCCTATCATGCTGTAATATAGCAAATGCGATCCATATACGACGTATCACTTATTCGGAAGGGGTTATGTGACACAAAGGTCTTTTCCCGGCTAACCCGAATAGTGAGCGTAATATTTAAAAATATATGGATATTGGGATTTCAATTAAGTCACAACTCATTACCCAAACTTCTCTTTTCAAATGGTTTAACAAATTACCATTTTCAAATCTTTAAACAAAAAGATTCATTTAACAACCTACAACGGTTTAAACAATTTCCACATTTTTTTTATCTTTTAAACAAAAGATTCATTCACAGATTTTTCAAATCAATTTCCATTTCAATTTAACTCGTTAAATCTTTAAATCAAAGATTTAACTTATAGCTTTCAAAAAAAAATTCATTTCGAATGGTTTAAATAAATCATCATTTTAAATCTGTTAAAAATAAACAGATTTAATTCATAGCTTTCAAAAAGAATTCATTCATAACTTGGAAAACCATTTTTCAATTCAATCTTGAAATTCCTTTAATTAAATTGGAATTTCATTTCTTATCTAAAAGGTTTTATCATTTGAAAACAATAGTTTTCATTTCGGAAAAATCCAATTATATTTGCTCGAGTTAAAGCCTTTGAATTTAAATTCAAATTTCCAAATCATCACTTTTAAAATAGTTTAACCCATATATAACTGGTATAATATCTTTAAATCCCTAGTTTCAAATCATAGGATTCAATTTCAAACTTGAATTCAAATTTAAATCAAATTATTTAAATTTCAAAACTTAATCAAGTTATTTGAAAATAAGTCTTCACTTTGAAATTCCATTTCAAAAGCTTTTCACTTTAAACTCAATCCATTTCCAAAACATTTGGTTTTAAATATTCAACCTTTTAAATTATTTCAAAATCTGTGACTTAATCGATTTCCTCGTGAAATCCATATTTGTGTGTGTAAAAGTGTGGTCCAGGGGTTTAACACAATAGTGCAACACAATGAATCATCACAGATCAAAATACAGGATATAGTTGATAAGCGATATAACTATAACGCTTATCGTTCATGCACAGACCACAGATATATAAATATCACAGATAATAAATTACATTCATCACAGCTTGAATTAAAATAATTCATATCACACAGCATCACATAGTAGGGATATTGAACAACTTACAGCATTCAATAAAATCCAAACATCCATAGGTAAGGTCAATTTATTTATCTGATTAAATTAAATCAGATTTGTCACTAATCCTGGTTTAATTAACATTAATTTATTACAAATCATTTTGATTTATTATTCTGTTAATCATTTATTAATTAACCATTAATAATAATTAAATTGACCTTTAATTATAATTCATCAACCTTTAATTATTAAATAATTAACCTTTAATTATTTAATTCACTATTTAATTAATTATCTTCAATTAATAAATTTACCTTTAATTAATTAATTACCATTTTATTAATTTGTCCTTGATTAATTACATTAATTAATCCTTTAATTATTTAATTAAATCAATTTACTTAATCAATTAAATCATTTATTTAAATTATCTTCAATTAAGAAATTATCTTTAAGAAATTAATTACTTTAAATTACTTATATTAATTATCCTTTACCATTCACAGTAATTAAACATTAATTGCTTTTAATTAATATTCATAAATCTCTAATCAGTAGTTAATCAATCAAAATCATTAGTTAATTTAAATTAATTAACTATTCTTAATTAATTCATTTAGCAATTATCCTTTTGACTACTTTAATTAACTGACTAACCTTTAATAAATTATACTCAAATTAATTACCTTAATTAATTAATCACATTTATTTACTAATCACATTCATTAATTAATCCCTTAATTTAATTAACCAACCTTAATCAAGTTCAAAGTTTATTTTAAAATAACGATTATATATATTAAACCACTTTAAACTTAATTACTTTAATATAATTCATTTTTAAACCTTTAACTAATTTCAAACTTAAACAAATAATTATTTTTAAAGGAATTTGTTAAGAAAAGTTTAACTTGGTTATGTTTAAAGTTTTAAAGCTGTAACGTCGAGTACTCGAGACGAAACCCGAGCCATCTTCCCTTATCCCCGAAGATTACTTCGAGACAAAGACTTCTTCTCCAAAAACTTCGATTCCACCAGATACATCGTGCACCTGTGCACGAACACCGATCAACCACGACACTCCGACCATCTTCCTGGCCTTCAACAAGTCGACATTGGCCTCGACATTTACCCCGACCACCTAGATGTCATAATCTCATCGCGAATCGAAATCGAGACACTCGGTTGAAACTGGAACCAAAACCAAACGAGGCAAATCACCTTGCCGCCGACGAATTCGATCACCAGAGCTGGCACCACTTCACCCAGAGCTTTGCCTCGCTCACCTTCCCCTTTTCCCATAGTTGTGTGCAACTCGATGCACGATCGAATCCACCCCGATCAAATTCCTGATCACAGCCCAAACTAGGTTTACAAATTTCGAAAGGTCGCCGCCGCCGCCACGTTCACCTGCCGACCACCCCACTATTTTCTCCGACACCCCATAGGATCCTCCACATCCTGGAGAAACTCCGGCCTCCCCAAACAAGTAGATCACCAGTAATCACAAAAAAAAACCCAATATTGTTCAACTTCAATTTCTTCGATTGATACCACATTAAAAATCCTGATTTTTCTCTCAAAAATCATTATGTTTGATAACGTTTCAGATAGTATACCTGAAACTTGGATTTACGATGTTTGAATTTTAAAAAAAATTGAATTGTGCCCTGTAATTTCAAATTTCCAGAAACCCATAAATTTATTTTTGCTTAAACTCATTTTTTTTTTAAAATTTAAATTATATTTAAATAAGCAACTTCTGTTTGAAATCTAAAGTCTAATAGTGATTGAAGAAGAAGAAATCGAATTTTAAAACAGACTTATGCCTGTAAACCTGGAACCAAGTTCCCTCATGCCTGTCACTGACATACACAAGCAGGCATGTTCAAATTTATTCATGTGTATAACAAAATTTCACTCTAGAAATATTCCATCACAACTTTACTTCATAAAATTAACACTGTATCAAGTTAAAGCATCACATCAGGGTGGTTTACTCACTGTTTTGGGTTTTAACAGAGAACAGAGGTGAATATATAAACATATACAGTCATGCATCAATTATCCCAGGCAATCACATAATTACTTCCATAGAAACCACATTATTTTGATTGTTTATCACAAGAAATATCATATAAATGGATTTATTTATCAAGTTAAGAGTTTGCTCACCGTGTCATAGAAATGAACAGATCCTCCTTTTGAGTTTTCAACTGAAAATTCTAATTCCATTTTGATTTTCCAGTTTGAAAGTTGAACACTTGCTTGAGATGATCTTTTGCAAACTGATCTAGATTTTATTTTGGTTACTTTGTATTGAATTTCTTTTGAATCTGAGGCCTGCTGTTGAGGGTCCAGGCCTGAAAATTCTCTGGTTTGGTTTGATATACATATTGTTGTTTTAAAGTGAAGTTTTGTTTACTTCAGATTTTTTTTTTCTTAGCTTTGAAGATGGATGAATTGAAATTGAGGAAGGCTGATATAGAAGAAGCTTACAGGGATGTGGTTTGTACAGGGTTATTATAATTTTTATTTGTACTGGTGATGTATAGTTTCTTTTTAAATGAAAAGAAATGAGGAAGGTTTGATATATAGAATAGAGTTTACAGTATTGATATTATTTTACTTGTACAAGATTTGTTTCAGAGATTTTCTTCTATAGGGGGAGGGGGCTAAGATGATCTATATTGTACTAGAGAGATGTTAGTATTAATGAAGATGTCCTTATGTCTACATATATTTATCTTTTTACTTAAATTTCATATGTACTTATAATAGTTTTCTTTATTCGTTTTCAAGTGTACAAAATAGTTTTATACTTCCTGTACAAGTATGAACATGTTTTCCCTTCTTCCTTATGTCCTACAGCCTTGTTTTAGTCTAACAGCCTAGCACTGTAATCAAGTATATCTAGTTTATTTATTCCTAGAATTATGTCAAGTGTTCATTTTTTTAACTTGGGGCTGATATGATCTTGTGCTTGTAATATAACTATGTTTCTATTTCTAACTTAACTACTAATTTTTATTTCTTTTTAAAGCTTAAGTATCAACTCTTACTTTATATTCATAGATGTATATATGAAATTGAGTTGTACATAGTTTATCTTATACATTTCCATTTTTATTTATTTCTAACTCAAATATTCATTTCTAACTTCAATAGTTATTTTATCTTACATATAAATTTTCAACCATCAACATTTTCTAAGTCATTTATTAAGATTTTATTTCAAATCCAATATACACACACACACACATATATATATATATATTATCAAATCCATATGACTTTATATATTTTCTATTTGAATCGGGGAAACTCGCTTCCATTTATAAAAAAATTTACAATTTTTATTCAAAGATTCATTTAATTATCAATTTAAATTAAATTGAAATCTAGGGTCGTTACATATACAACATATAATAACAACTTATATACTTTATATATAAAAACCGAACTCATATATACATATACCTTATTTCTTCAAAGAGGAAGGAGAACGCAGGGAGGATGGGGAGTTGCTTTCGGCTGAAGGTGGGTGACATGGTGGAGTTCGTCACTTGCAGGGGAAAGCTTGGATGCTCGGTTGGGCTAAGGCAAGGGGCGCGTGAGGTCAGGGGAAGGATGGTTGCGGCGGTGAAGCTAGCATGGTTGGGTGTTAAGGCATGGGTGGCCGAGTTCTAGGGATCGGCTGAGAGTAAGGTGGAGGGAGAGGGGGAAATGTGGTTGTTCGGTGCTACAGGTGGATGTGAAGGCCTGGATTTGGGTGTTGATGCCTTGGCGAGGCTAGGTGGCGGCATGATGGTTGCCAGAGGAAGAAATGGGAGATGAAGGAGGTGCCTGCGGTGAAAACGATGGCTTCAGGTGGTTTGGCTGTGGGTGATGGTCGACTTCACTTGGATGGGAGGGGCTGTGGCTTACGATGGCGGATGGTGGTTGCTGAGGTCGGTGATGGGTGGGAAGGCCGAGCGAAATTGGAGAAGATGAGAGTGGGAAGTGGAAGAATGATAATGGCACGAGCCTCCTACAAGAATAATGCATATGAATGTTTAATATTAAATTTTTATACCTTCAGAACAAAATGAAAAGGTATAAGACGAACCAAAATAATATATGGAACTGGTTGGAATGCTAATAGCCAATGAATAACAAAAGTTAGAAGTTAGGTTTTCAGTGAATAATAATGACTGATGGCTATCAGTTTTCAAACGGTGGGTCAATGACTGGATAGAGGAAACCAAAAGATTTCAGAATTAGGTACCGATATGGTTATCCATTTTCACAGATTTCGCCGTGTCTCGGACGCCAAAACACATGAATGAATATACCACAGAGATCAGCACGACAAAACGATCAAAACGGTATACAGATATGAGTGATACGATCATCTTATCAAAAGTCGATATTCGGTACCGAAAATGCTGCTAAAACGCCGAAAATAAAATAAACGGAGCAATAGCAGTCCAAATTTGATGAAACGAAAGATGACGTATCACTCGGAAAATAATTTACATTTTTATTATATAAAAATATTCAGGTTTCGAAAATATTTAATTTACATCAATTTTAACTGATTTAAATTGAAATAAAATTATACAACAAAATAAACTTCCATATTATATAATGAAAATCTGACATTTGCAACATTTAAATAGACGCATACCAAATATCAAATTTTTACTTCCAAATTCAATTATTTAAAATTTCAAAAAAAATTCAGTTAATTACGTTATTGAAACCGTTAAAATTTTAGGGTCGTTACACTCTCCCCCACTCAAAACTTTTCGTCTCCAAAAAGGAACGAGGTAGGAGAATATGAACAACCAGAAAGAAAAGATAGATTGAAATACAAAATACAATCATTAATTCAAAACCATATAAATTTTATTTTTAAATTGATTATTATTCAACAAATTTGATTTCAATCCATTTTTATTCAACCAATAAATATCCATTTATATTCATATTTTGTTGAATTTCAACTCAAGCTATTTCCATTTAATTGATTGGTTTTAGCTTATTAATATTTGTTACAAAAAAAAATTCTTTCAAAACAAAATTTATTTGATTTAACTCATTTATTTAAATCCTTTTGGCCCTAGTTACGTTGATTTCACTTAAATTTCAATTTCACTATTCTTAAGTTCATATTTATCTACTTAAATAGTCTTCTCTTTTATTTATTTAATTTATTTCACCTAACATATTTTGCAACATATATTAAGTGTATAAACATTTCATAACCATATATTATTCAACAAATAAATTTTTCCTTTTTATTATTCAATTTATTATCAGTAAATTCCCTTAACAAAATATCATTTTGGACACCTTATTGTCCATATTTATATTGTATATTATTTAATTACCTATTCCCATTATCATTTAACTAATTCAGGGTAAGTTATATTAAGGTTCTGAGTGTAATTAAATACTACACAAATTTTCATTTTTATTTACAACATTTATGTTAAGCCAGATTTTAGTTTGAACAATTTATTACTTAAGTTTCTCTTATTGTATAACCCTTTATTATACCCTAACATTTTAACTTTTTGAATATTTTTAGGCAAGTTATATATATTAAAATGCAATTTAGTATTATACAAATAAGTTTTATTCAAATTCAGCTATTTCAAGTTGGTTAAATTTCATTTATCATTTTAGATATTCCAATTTTTCAATATTTTCACTTTATTTCAATAATTGAAACCAATAATTAATATAAAACTTAAGATTCAAATTTTCGGTTTCACTTCAAACTATTTTGAAATAATTATATACATATATATTTTACATAAGAAATTTAAATAAAATCCATTTTTTTCGAAACAAGTGTAGTAAAGCTACTTAGGGGCCTCTCCACTTCAAGACTCGAAAATGAATGTCGATGATGCTGTAGTCATCACCGAAATTATTTTCCAGCGACAAAAGAGAGAGTATTGATTTTCTTCCTTTTAAAATTCTTTGAAAACAATTTATATTCGAAAATACTTTCAAATAATATATTCTTTCAAACCATGAAACCAAATTTTGTAAACCACCGGAAATTAAATTCTTAAACCCTTAATTTAAATTTATTTCATTTTCAAATTAGATTTATAAATCATACTTATAAAATTTTCAACTCTTTATAGCATACAACAACAGTTAACAGTTAAAGAATGTTGACAAAACAATGAATGATAATCTAGTATTATCCTTTCTAACAACCAATACATTTAACTATCCAATTTCAGAAAATTATTCTTATATATATATATATATATAATATATAATCATACATAAAATTATTTCATTTACCAAATTTGAAACAATATTGTGTCAGTTTGCTCTGTTTAAGTGTTATGGAATTCCTATCGATAGCGTTAGCTAGACGAATCGATCGAAACCCAAAATTCAAACTTAACAACTCAAATAACACAATATAAACATTTTTATTTTAACTACAAATACACTCCCTTACTCGATGATTTAAATGGATAAAGATTCCCATATAGAGGGATCTTAATCAAAGAGGATTCTAACTAACAAGATAGACTCGAAAGGAAGATAAGATAACTAAATTACAAAAGAGGAAGATGAATAGACTTATATTGATCGCGGCGACCTTAACCGGGTCAACCGAGATTTCAGAAATAAGATCGATGCGGAAATTAAATTTCCCGCTTGAGAGAAAGAGAAGTGACTTCACCAAACATCAGGATAATCCCTTACTATCGGGGACATCGAGATCACTAGACTGACAATATAAAACCGCCTACAAAATCCTAAGGCAATCGAATTCCATCACGCGAGAATTTACCCTGGGTAGTCTACTAGAGAACTGTTTAGGCTTTGGAAGAAATAATGGCATCGAAACTGAGGATGTAGAAATCTCCGGTAAATCGACGCTTGTTGTAAAGGAGTTTCACCAATTTACAAATCATATTTTGGTTGGCGGAGCCGCCGATGGGATTAGTTACACAAAGGATGAAGTTGACAGTTGAGGTTGGAGCTATGGGATGCTCCAATATCAAAAGAACGCAAACAGGAGAAGACAAGAATGAATTTTCAGAACGAAAGGGAAAGTTCCAAAAATTCAAAGGAAATCAAAATCAAAGAGGAGAAATTCAAGCTCGAACGAAGGTGGTTCTGTAATTAAATTTTACTCTATATGCTAAGTTTTGCCTAAACCGGATCTCTAATACCAACTGTAACGACCCGGTATTTCGAACCATTCGCATCCGCACATGTCAGACTTGAATTGCTCAAAATGTTAGATAGTTAATTTATATTTGGCAAAACTCAGCATATACAGTAAATAAATCAATCACAATCACAGACACAGAGTAACATAAAAATAAGCAGCGGAAAAGATAAATAGTAGTTCATGAAGCTACTATATAAACAATAGAGTTTGAAATAAAATACAACAGAATATCTCAAATACAATATAGTCTCGAATACCAACAGATGACAAGTCTGAACAAAACAACTGGATAGCTGAATAGATATAGATGGATCCTCAAGCAAAGCTCCAAAGGTGAGTCTCAAATGCTGTAACACTCAGTCTGACCCGAGCGTAAAGTAAAACACAAAACACTCGAGTCGGGATTAACATTCTTATATTAATAAATTCAGCTCAAGTGAAATGTCAACTAAAATACAAGTAACTTAAAGGATGTTTGGGATTACCACCTCTAAGGATCCGTGGAACTATCTACTATGTAGTAATATATGCTATTATAATATGTCTATAGTAAAGTAAACTATTAAAATAGCGTTAAGGCGTTACCCATATCCCCCTTAATACATTTTTATATATTCCCATAGTCTATACAGTATCGTAATTCTTCCATAAACTAGAGGACTATCAGAGGGCACTCTATAGGTATGGTATAAACCAAACTCGTAGAAGGCGCGATAGGGCATGCGACAAGGCACTCGAGGCAATGCCAGGGTAGATATACCGTTTGCGGATCCGGACTGGAGGTAACGCATAGCAGCTACTACCACCCACCTTGTGACACACTCCCAAATCAAATGATGCACCCAATTAAATCACAAAAGCAATAGAATGGTATTGAAGAAATGTGCCCGATCGGAGGAATGACCTCACTTGGCCCGGCGTGGCTCCTGTTTTAGCCGTATCAAGCCGACTCACGGGAGTCAGGGCAATGTAAATACCATATAGAATCATCACCAAACCATCCTACTTCATTCTGGAATCTCCACCACGTACACAGTTGTTAAAGTGGTTTTTGGTATTGGCAGAGAGTATGACAATATCTGATCCCGGTCACTTTAACAACCGAACGCTTAGTTCACACCGTGGTTATTTCATTTCAAATAGTTCATACTTCATATCACAATATCATATCCATTTCAAAACCATATCAAATTCGATATCATTATTCACTTTAAATAATATTCATTTTCAGAACCGTAACATTTTCAAAGATTGTAACACTTTCGAAATCATAACCCTTTTGAAACCATAGCACTTTGGAAATCATAGCACTTTTGACTTAAACAGTTTAGATATTGAAAAATAGTATATATATTAAAATAGTTATAAACTAAAATAGTTTATATATTAAAATAATTTATATATAAAATAGTTTATATTTTAAAAATATTTCATATAATAAAATAGTTTATAAAATAAAAATACTTTAAATAATCAAAATAGTTTCCTCCAATTTCGCAAGTCAATTCAAATCATCTTAAATTCCAAAATTCAATTTTAAATCAGTTCCAGTTTAACCATTTAAATTTAAAGGTCAAAGATTCAATTCAAATTCTCAATAAACCATTTCAATTTATATCAATTTCAAATCCATGTTTGAACTATCACTTCAATTCCTATTAGATTCAAGTTTAAATATTCAAACATCTATAATATAAATTTCGTTTATATTTCAACATATAATTCCAATTTTATTCAAATTGGAAAGTATTCACTTAATCAGTTTAATAACAATTTATAAAACATCCCGATTAATAAATTTAAATCAATATTAAATATCCAATCTCAATTTTTATTTAAAATTGAGAATATTCATTTAATCACTTTTTATCAAATCAAGTTATAAATCATAATTTCAAATCACACAACCAATAAGTTTCAAGTCAATTTTATTTAAGTATAATTCTTAAACAAATACAATTTCAAATCAATTTCAATTTCTTTCCAACCTTAATTTATTATAGTTATTACAATTTATTTTTAAAATATAATTTTAAACGAATACCAAAACATCTTATATACTAATTAAATTAAATTTTACTAAAATAAATCTTATTATTAAATTTATTTTATATCAAATCTATTTTATATATATTTTTTAAAAATAAAATTATAAGAAAAAACTTAAAATTTATATTTTAAAATTAACTTATAAATTAAAATTTCCAAAGCATATAATTTAAAATCTAAATTTATCAAAATAAAATATCTTTACATTATTAAAATCCATATATTTCCTTCCAAAATTCAAAAATCATTTTTCAAAATAGACCAACGGTGTCCGTATATAATTTTCAATCCTATGGTCAAGTGATACGGATATTTATCGTTTCAATCCGCAATTTAAATATTTAAAATCCCAAAAATTAAATCAATGAAAATCGTTTGGGTTTATCATTTCAACCCATAACGATTTTCCCCCAATCTACAATATCGTTTGGGTATGTATCATTTCAACCCATAGGGAATTTCTAAACTAACAGGGAACTTGCATAGTGAGAACAGTTAAAATATAACATATTAACACATGCATATATCATCAGTAACAAATTAAATATAATATATACAACAGGATATGGTGTCATATCACAGGTGAACAATTTCAGATAATGGCATATCATATACAGCAATTATATAATTAACAGTTCAATTTAGCGGTATATTTCAATTGTCGTTTCAAATGAAATCAAATTTAATAAGTATAAGGTAGTTAATCGTGAGTGATTGCTCACCTTTCGAGGCTAGAGAGATTCGACAATGAAATGAGTTACGAATCCAAGCACAAATTCCAAAGCAAAGCAAGATTGGCACCAATTTGACGAACAAAGCTGATAAATAGAAATCGATGAGAACAAAATATAAGTTATATATATATATTCAAAAATCAATTTAAACATATATTTTCAAATTAATATTTAATTCAAACACATAAAACAAAGTCTCCATATATATAAATTTGAAAACCAAACTAATGTATACTTGTGTATATAAACTAATATATATATAAACATATATATTTAAACTTGCATACATATTATACTTCAAAACAATATATATCATAAAAGTCAATATTTACACAACCTGAAATATATATATGTACGACACGCAAATCAATTTCTTAACTAATATATTTTCATTTATAGTATACATACTATAAGCATTTATATACAAACAGCAAATGCTAGTATGCAAATAAATATAAACTTATAAACAATTATATGTTTCAGGCTATGAACCATTATTTGCAAAACATATATATATATATATATACACACACACACATACCTTAAACATCAATATATCAACACTGTTATCAATATATATGGTCAAATATAAGAGAACCAACTTTATACTATATA
The DNA here is from genome assembly GCA_030737815.1 of Allium fistulosum. Lineage (NCBI taxonomy): Eukaryota > Viridiplantae > Streptophyta > Magnoliopsida > Asparagales > Amaryllidaceae > Allium > Allium fistulosum. Next base: position 911,306,212 of record CM060903.1, read on the forward strand.
TAATAATGTAACATATATATATTAGACTTATGTAATATAATATAGCTTATATATATACTGTAACAATATATATATAATACTTCCTTTATATTATAACTAACTGATCAACTATAAGCAGTGTATAGACAAACTGTATATGTAATAATATATAAACTAAACCCATATATAAGCTTATACTTTATATAAACAAACACTTATACATAAAATGGGATGTTATAACTAATATATAGCTTAAGTAAATCTTAAAATTTAGAATAAAACTTTTATATCATCTTTGATACAAAAGCTCATAAAATAAAAATCTTTAAAAATCTCAAATCTTAGAACATTTATTTCTCCTCAACATATATAAGCAACCCATACAGAACTCAAATAGATCTTATATACTTAATAAACTAATATATATACAACATATAATAACAACTTATATACTTTATATATAAAAACCGAACTCATATATACATATACCTTATTTCTTCAAAGAGGAAGGAGAACGCAGGGAGGAGGGGGAGTTGCTTTCGGCTAAAGGTGGGTGACATGGTGGAGTTCGGCACTTGCATGGGAAAGCTTGGATGCTAGGCTGGGCCAAGGCAAGGGGCGCGTGAGGTCAGGGGAAGGATGGGGGCGGCGGTGAAGCTAGCATGGTCGGGTGATAAGGCATGGGTGGTCGAGTTCTAGGGATCGGCTGAGAATAAGGTGGAGGGAGAGGGGGAAATGCGGTTGTTCGGTGCTATAGGTGGATGTGAAGGCCTGGATTTGGGTGTTGATGCCTTGGCGAGGCTAGGTGGCGGCATGATGATTGCCAGTGGAAGAAATGGGAGGGGAAGGAGGTGCCTGCAGTGAAATCAATGGCGAAGGTGGTAGTGGCTTCGGGTGCTTTGGCTGTGGGTGATTGTCGACTGCACTTGGATGGGAGGGGCTACAGCTTACGGTGGCGGATGGTGGTTGCTAAGGTCGGTGATGGGTGGGAAGGCCGAGCGAAATTGGAGAAGATGAGAGTGGGAAGAGGAAGAATGGTAATGGCATGAGCCTGCTACAGGAATAATGCATATGAATGTTTAATATTAAATTTTTATACCTTCAGAACAAAATGAATAGGTATAAGACGAACCAAAATAATATATGGAACCGGTTGGAATGCTAATAGCCAAAGAATAAAAAAAGTCAGAAGTTAGGTTTTCAGCGAATAATAATGACTGATGGCTTTTAGTTTTCAAACGGTGGGTCAATGAATGGATAGAGGAAACCAAAAGATTTCAGAATTGGGTACCGATACGTTATCTGTTTTCATGGATTTCGCCGTGTCCCGGACGGCGAAACACACGAATGAACACACTTCAGAGATCAGCATGACGAAACAATCAAAACGATATACAGATATGAGTGATACGATCATCTTATCAAAAGTCGATATTCGGAATCGAAAATGCTGCTAAAACACCGAAAATAAAATAAACGGAGCAATAGCAGTCCAAATTTGATGAAACGAAAGATGACGTCTCACTCTGAAAATAATTTACATTTTTATTATATAAAAATATTCAGGTTTTGAAAATATTTAATTTACATCAATTTTAACTGATTTAAATTTAAATTGATATAAAATTATACAACAAAATAAACTTCCATATTATCAAATGAAAATCTAACATTTGATACATTCAAATAGACGTGTAACATCCTGAAATTTTCAGCCATTCGCATCCATACATGTCGGACTTGAATTGCTCAAAATATCAGATTGTTAATTTAAATTTGGCAAATCTCAGCATATACAGTAAATAAATAATCACAGAATCACAGACACGGAGTAATAACAATAATGCAGCGGAAACAAAAGAATAGTAGTTCATGAAGCTATCATATATATATATATAACATAGTTAAATAAGATACAATAGAAGTCACGAATACAAAGATGTCTCAATACAATAGTCAAATATGAGATCAGAATACATCATTGGAATCAACTGAATAACTGAAAGCAGAATAGATAGTTGGATCTCCAAGCGAAGCTCCAACTCCAAAGGCGAGTCTCGAAAACAGAACCACTCAGTCTGACCCGAGCATAAAGAAAAACACAAAACACTCGAGTCAGGATTAACATTCTTATATCAATAAATCCAACTCAAGTGAAATATCAACTGAAATACAAGTAACTTAAAGGTTGTTTGGGATAACCATCCTCTAAGGATCCGTTAAACTATCTACTATGTAGTAATATACGCTATTATAATAATGTCTATAGTAAAGTAAACTATTAATATAGCGTTAAGGCGTTACCCATACCTCCCTTAACACATTTTATACATTCCCATAGTCTATACAGTACCGTAATCTCCCCTTTAATGGGCGTTGTTAGAGGGCACTCCATAGGTATGGTACAAAACAAACTCGTAGTAAAGCACGCTAGGGTAGGTGACACGACACAACTAGGCAATGCCAGGGTAGATATACCAATTACACTTCCGGGTCGGTGGTAACGCATAGCAACCACTACCGCCAACCTCGAGCCACACTCCCGAAATCCGAAGCTGCGCACCAAATCAACCACAAAGTAATAGAATGGCATACAATGGAGTGTGTCCGATCAGAGGAGCTACCTCATTAGCCCGTCAATTGCTCCTGTTTTAGCCACCTTATGCCAACTCACGGGAGTCGGGTCCACGTATATACCTCATATAGGATCGTCGCCACCATCCTACTTCACTCTGGAATCTCCACCACGTACACAGTTGTTAAAGTGGTTTTCGGTATCGACAAAGAGTAAGCTCATATCCGACCCCAGTCTCTTTAACAACCAAACGTTATTATAACACCACGGTCATTTCAAAATAGTTTATACTTCGGAACCAAAATATTATTTCCATTCAAAAACCAAACCAATATGATATCATTTTCACTTCAAATATATCCATTTCCAAATCATATCATTTTCCAAAGTTATAATGCTTTCGAAATCAAAACACTTAAAATTATAATACTTTGGAAATCACAACATTTGAAATTGTAGCACTTCGAAAATCATAACACCTTGAAATTATAGCATTTTGGGAATCATAACACTTTGAAATTATAGCATTTTGGAAATCATAACACTTTGAAATGATAGCATTTCCCTTAAACCGTTTAGATATCACTAATAATATTTATATTAAAATAGTTTATAAAATAAAATAATTTATATAAAATAGTTATAAGTTAAAATAGTTTATAATAAAATAGTTAGTATACTAAAATAGTATATATTAAAATAATTTATATTAAAAATGATTTATATTAAAAATGATTTATATTAAAATAGTTTATATTAAAATAAGTTATAAAGTAAAACATAAAATAGTTTAAATATAGTTAAAAATACTTTATATAATAAATTAGTTTCCTCAAATTTCATAAATCGATTCAAATCAACTCAGATTCCAAAATTCAATCTTAATTCAATCTCAATTCATAAATTTCAACTCAATTCAATTTCTCAATAAATCACTTCAAATTATATTGATTTCAATTACAGATTGAAACACAAAATAAACTATTAAATTTCAATATATTTCACAGCTTAAATATTCCACATTTCCAAAACTAAATTTGATAATTCCATTTATATCTCAAATTAATTTCATTACATTTAGTTTCTGAAATATTTAATTAATCATTTCAATAACATCTAAATACAACTTTAATTTACAAATTTAAATAAACAAAATATCCCATTTAAATTTATATAAGTTTGAAATATTCATTAAGTCACTTTTATTCAAATTCAAGTTATAAACATATCTTAACATTTTAAATTTAATAAATTTCAAACCAAACTTATTTAAGTATAATTCTTAAATAAATATAATTTCAATTAAATTTCAAATTTATTTTTCCACCCTGAATCATTATAAACTCTATATTTAAAAATATAGATTTTGTATAAATACTTAAACATATTATATATCAATTTTTATTAAATCAACTTTAATAAATCTTTAAAAATAAATATTTAATAAAACCATATATTTCTTTTCAAACTATAGAAATCATTTTTCAAAATATTTATATATATAGAGACCAACGGTGTCTGTATATAATTTTCTACCCTATGGTCAAGTGATACGGATATTTATCATTTCAATCCACAATTTATATATTATACGGGTATATATCTTTTCAATCCGCAATCCCAAATTCAATTCAATGAAAATCGCTTGGGTTTATCATTTCAGCCCATATCGATTTTCTCCTATTCTACAGATCGTTCGGGTATGTATCATTTCAACCCATAGTGAATTCTATACTAACATGGAACTTGCAGAGTGATAACAGATGTGATAATAACATAATAGACATATATCATCAATATAAATAACAGATAATGGTGTCAGATGTCACAGGTGAACAGATACAGATAAAGCATATATATATATATAAATGTAAATAACTAGTAGCGGTATTTCAATTGACATTTCAATTGAAATCAAATTTAATAAATAAAAGAATGTTAATCATGAGTGATTGCTCACCTTTCGGGGCTAGAGATGAACGAGAATGAGATGAGATACGAATCCAAGCACAAATTCCAAAGCAATGAAAGATTGGCACGAATTTGACGATAAAGCTGATAAATAAGAATCGATGAGAAAAATCAATCAGTTTGATAGAGACAGAAAATATATTATTATTATTATTATTTGATTAAAATCAATATTTAATTTAAAACTCCTATTAAAATTTAGAATCTTTATATATCGTATTTAGAAGTCAATACCAAAATCAAACAGCTTCTCAACTATGGAAATAAACCTATATATTATAAGGATCAAAACACACACACACACACACACATATATATATATATATATATTATGATTTAAAATTCTCTATATATATTTAACGATCAAAATATCAATATATAAGGTTTATACACAAATAAACGCGTCGGGATTTAAACACTATAGTTAAAATCAAATGAGACCTTTATATACTAAAATTAAAAATCAATATACATAACTTTATAGACATATACACATATCTACACTTCTATACACTCCTATATATAACTAACATATATACATATAAACTGACAAAGGTACACTGGTGTAACCTTATAAACAGCTAACATTATATGTATTACCTTCTTAAGCCAAAAACTACAGCCAAACCATATATTGTAATTAACCTATATATAACATTAGAACTTGATAAGCCTTATAATATTTATAAAACACCTTCAAGAAAACGTGTTAATATAAACTGTTAATAATATATATATATATATATGGATATAAACTATAACCACAAGAAATACCCGACCGTGCTAAGATATATAAACTAGTAGATGAACTTACGTGCATATATATACAATTTAAAAAGCAATATTTACAGAACAAATATTTTATCTTTCGAAAATTCCATATAGTGTATGCAGACCAAAAATAACTCGTATAATGAAATATATATACGTCTATATTTGTATAGTATATGAAACAAAGGAACAAAATATTCCTCTCTGTTTATCACATATATATTATATACACGCTGACACTTATTATTAAAATCAAATACTATGTTTGTACGATAAGATTTGAAATCAAAATTTCTTAAACACATGTATCAAAATCAAAGTAAATCTATATTTCAAATCAATATAAATTTACACACCCATACAGTAAAATCTATACCTATATTTCAAAACATTGCATCATAAGATACAATTTGAAATTTAAAACAAGATTCTTAATTTATATTGAAACCATTGTATGCACGCATATAAACAATAGTAATATGATATGCTACAAGTAAGTAAGGTTTTATGCATATAAAATGTATAACAGAAAAGCAAGAAGACAGAATGATAAATATATACATACGCAACTGGAAAAGGAGCATAAGGCGGATGTCGGGTCACGAGGAGGGAGGACGAACTGGAGGTCATTGGCTGTGAGGGAGGTCAGAGAAGTTGGTGGCTCGGCTGGCTGTACGGCCGTAATGGCTGAGATGGGTTTGGGTTGAAGGTGGCATACTTCGGGTAAGGGAGAGCAAAGCGCGGGCAAGAAACGGGTTAGCTCGAGAAAAATAATGGTGGAAAGGAGATCTAAAGTGATGGTTGCTTGCTTGCGTGAATAGGAAGGTGAAGGAAGCAAGATTCAACAGAAAAAGAAAACAGGCTGTAAAGATGAAAAATGAACGTAACCTCAAATAAAATGAACCAGTAAAAATGATTTTAACGTTCGGAATAGAGGGACCCAAAATGCTGGAATTCAAGGCTAATAATAAACTGATGATCGTTGATTTTTTTTTACAATAGGAAAATTTTGAAAAGTCGCCGAACACATATAGACTCGAACGGGTACTGATACGGTTGGCCGTTTCACGGTTTCCGCAAAGTATCGGACTCCGAAACACAGATATAAATATACTAAGGAGATCAGCACGAAGAGACGGTCAAAACGGTATACAGTTATCAGTGGTATGATCATCCGATCAAAAGTCGATATCGGTATTGAAATGCTGCACAAATGTCAGAAATAAGATGAACGGAGCAATAGAAGTCCAAATTTGGAGAAACGAAAGATGACGTCTTACTCAGAAGATGGTTTACAAATTTGTTATGTAATAATATTCAGATTTGAAAAACATTTTATTATCATCAAATTTAACTAACGTAAATTTAAATAAAATTACACAAAAAAATAAACTTTCATTTTATCTGATGAAAATTTACCAGTTGCTATGTTTAATTAGACGTATTCCAAATATCAAATTTTATATTTCAAAATTTAATAATTTAAAATTTCATAAAATTACCAGTTATTTACATTATAAAAACTAGTTAAAATTTCTGGGTCGTTACAAGATGCATACCAATTATCAAATTTTTACTTCCAAATTCAATTATTTAAAATTTCACAAAAAATTCAGTTAATTACGTTATTAAAACCGTTAAAATTTTCAGGTCGTTACATTAATTTATCTTCCCTACTTTTATTAATAAGGCTATAAAAATCTATTTTTTTAAATATTAATATAAATTTAAATAAATACTTAAACATATTATAACTAATTAAATTAAATTTTATTAAATTAAATCTTATTATTAAATGTAATTTGCATTAAATCTTATTTTATATATTTTTAAAATAACAAAATTATAAGAAAAATCTTAAAATTTATATTTTTCAAAACTAACCTATAAATTTAAAAATTCCAAAATATATAATTTTAAAAATCTAAAATTTAGACATATAAAAAAATAACATTCATATATTATATAAAACAATATTTATTAAAACCTATATATTTCCTTTCAAAATTTGGAAATAATTGTCAAAATATAGACCAATGGTGTGCGTATATAATTTTCTATCCTATGATCAAGTGATACAGATATTTATCATTTCAATCCATAATTTAATTATTTACGGGTATATTTCATTTCAACCCGCAATCCCAAAATTTAAAATCAATGAAAATCGCTTGGGTTTATTATTTCAACCCATAACGATTTTCCCCTAATCTATAATATCATTCGGGTATGTATCATTTCAACCCATAGGGGATTTCTAAATTAACAGGGAACTTGCAGAGTGAGAACAAATATGATAAAATATAACATATCAACAACAGGCATATATCATCAGTGATAAATAAAATAAAATATATACAACAGGATATGGTATCAAATGTCATAGGTGAATAGTTATAGGTAATAATGTATCATATATAGAAATAATAAATAAACAGTTCAAATTCAACAGCATTTTTCAATTGTCATTTCAATGTGAATTAAATTTATTAAATATAAGAATGTTAATCGTGGGTGATCGGTCACCTTTCGAGGCTAGAGAGATAACAAGAATGTGATGCACGGACACGAATATGCACAAACAAGCTAGAGTTGTGGAATAATTTCCAAATAGCTACGAAACAAGCAAAGCTGTCGTACCGCAACCGGGATGGCGAAACAAGAACAAAGACGAGCACACAAACAAGGCTGATAAAAGGAATCGATGGAACAAATCAGAATCAGCTTGATATAATTGAAATGAAATGTATAATCTATTTCAAAATCGTTATCTCCTAAACCATATGTATTTAAAAATCAAAACAATAATAATATATATATTACGTTATATTCTTAAAACCAATACTTGGACCAATATTATCTTTTGAAACACATATACAAAATGAAATATATATATATATATGTTTAAAAATTTATATTAATATAACATACTTAAAAATCACTATTATTGTAAACAGATATACCTATATACTTTATAAATCGATACTGTTATAAACATATATGTATATTATATATTTTGAATATTAATATTCTTCAAAAATCAATATTCCTATCTATATATATACAAGCTACTCCAAGTCATATATATAGTAATACAGATCATATAACATAGTATATACATAGGCTTTCAAACTTTTATATTAATAAACTTATATATTTATATATTCTTAAAATTTAGAATATAAGTTGATATGGGATGTTGAACTCGAATTCAACAATACTGTTAAATTATATTCAAAAATAATGCATGCTATACTAAAATATATACCACTTACATATGTGCAGCATATTATATATATGTAAACTATCATAAACTTATACATTAAAACCTAATAGATCATATATATATACCAATATACATATACATACATCATATATTATAATTCTTAAACATATTATAAATATACTTCTCATATATATATATATATGTATGTATGTATGTATAACAAAAATTGTGTAGGCTTGAATATATATATATATATATATAAAACTGCAAATAAAAGAAAAATATATACAACAAAAGAAATCATAACTTACATTTTAAACAATAGGAAGGTGAAGTGCAACAAAAACAACCAAGACCCAACTTGCGACTTGAATTTTCTCTTATATATATATATATACATACTCATATATATATATACAAAACACAGAATGGAGTGAGGCTAGAAGGTTGAGGGTATAAAGAGATAAGGGTATTCGGCAGTTGCATGTGCTGTGACAGGGGACCGGGTTTTGCTTCTAGGCGAGGGTGGAGAGGGATGAAGACGTGGTGGCCGAGGTGGTTTGTACATGAAGGGCTGTGTTTCGGTTATTGGTGAAGGTGGCTCGGTAGGCGGTTACATGGAGGGGTTGGCTATTGCGTTGATGGGTGTACAACATGGCGAGGTCAGGGAGAAGCTACTTCGGTTGGTGATGGCGTTAAGGTGCAAGGCATGGAGATGAGCATGGCGTGGGTTCGGTTATGGCAAAGCATGGGTGGAGTCTGGTGGGAAAGGAGTTACGTGTTTGCAGCTTGGGTGGTGTAACGACCTGCCTTTTTGGTCGTTTTAAGCAGACACACATGCCATACTCAACCCATTCAAAAGGGCAGATTGTTATGGGATAAATAAGAGAAAGAGAAATAAATAAAACAAATACAGAATCTCGCAGCGGATTGACAAAATATAATAATCAAATAACAGTTCATGAAGCTATTTTATAAATACATTTGATTATTCTTTACAACACAAACATCAGAGTTACATAAACAGGAATAAATAAATAAATGCAGCAGAACAACATGATGTAGTGAAATACGTATCATAAATAATAATAGTACAATTCTTCATCTTCGTCCTCCAGAAATAAGGTCTTCAACCCTGAAATGCTCAGGCTGACCCGAGCGAATTGAAAAGACAAAACACTCGAGTCAGAACTAAAAGATCTTATGTAAGTTAAATCAACGGTAAATATGAGTGTAACGGCGTCAGAGATGTTTACGGGTTTTGACATCTCCTATCCTGTGTGTAACGTGAGTGCAGTAACTTAAGAGATGTTCGGGATTCACATCACCTAAGGATCTGTTAAACTATCTACTATGTAGTACAATACGCTATTATAATATGTCTACAATAAAGTAAACTATTAAAATAGCGTTAAGGCGTTACCCATATCCCCCTTAACACATTTTATATAATGTTGTATTCTATACAGATACTGTAAACTCCACCCGCAGGTGGGCTATCAGGGAGCACTCCATAGGTACGACACAAAACAAACTCGTAGAAGGCGCGATAGGGCATGCGCCACGGCACTCGAGGAAATGCTAGGGTAGATATACCATTTGCGTATCCGGACTGGCGGTAATGCATAGCAGCTACTACCACCCACCACGGAATACACTCCGATATCAAAATCAAGGGTGGCCACCAAATCAATCACAAAGTCAGAATATAGTACCGAAGAAGTGTGCCCGATAGGAGGAATGACCTCACTTGGCCCGGCGTGGCTCCTGATTTTAGCCGCATCAAGCTGACTCATGGGAGTCAGGGTCACATAAATACCTCATATAGAATCGTTCGCCAAACCATCCTACTTCATTTCTAGAATCTCCACCACGTGCACAGTTGTTAAAGTGGTTTTCGGTATTGGTAGAGAGTATGACAGTATCCGATCCCGGTCTCTTTAACAACCAAACGCTTATTTCTCACCGGATGGTTCTTTTACATTTCAAAAGTCAATTCACATTATATCAAAATATCATATTCTCAAAACCATATTACTTTCGAAATCATATTCACTTTAAAATCATATTCACCCTTTAAATCATATCGTTTTCGAAATCATAATTTCTTTCAAAAGTCATATTTTCAAAATAGGTTAAAACCGTCATTTCAAAACTTCATATTCAAATCAAATATGTAATTTAAATCCTAATTTAGGTTATAATATCATGTAACCATATTCACTTTGAAATCGAGGATTTAAAATATAGACACATCTACTGTATTTAGTTTGAAATTTAGAAAGATAGTTTAGATAGTTATAAATAGTTATAAAAAGTTAAAATACTCTAAAATAGTTTAATTAAAGGTTAAAGATACTATTAAATTGATTTAAGATAGTTAAATAGATTTAAATAGATTTAATATAATTAAAATAAATTAAATAGCTTTAAAATAGATTAATTAAATTTAAAATAAGTTAAAATGGGTTGATCAATTTTAAAATAAATTAAATGGTTTAAAATAGGTTAAAATGATTTAATATAGTTAAAATAGGTTAACATAGTTTAATAGTTTGAAAATCTTAATAATTTAGAAATTTTAAAATAATATATTTTTAAACAGTTTATATTAAAATATGAATTTGGAATTAATATCAATTTAAACTATTTATTTTATTTCAACACATCTGAACCATTTCAATTTCCAAATCAACAAAACCCAATTTTTAATCTTTCAATTCAAATTCTTTCCAATCCATGTTTGAAATATCAATTTAAATTATTCCAATTTCAATACATTTCAAAGTTATATTTCAAACCAATTCAATAACTCGATTCCAATAAAATTTCATTTATACTTAAAATTCAACTTTAAACCTTCAATTTAATTTCTTAAAGCAGTTCCTTTAAACCAATTCACATTTCAACATAAAAATTGATTTTCCAATAATAATTCAATTTATATAAATCAAATTTTATTTCCAAATATCATTTAACTCGATTAGAAATCAAGGATTTAAAATCATTTAATTTAACCAATCTGCTGTCCGTATATAATTCTCTACCCTAGGGTCAAGTGATACAGATATTTATCATTTCAATCCGCAATTTAAAATTTTATGGTTATATATCATTTCAAACCGCAATCCCGAATTTAAAATAAAAATCCATAAAATCGCTCGAGTCTATCATTTCAACCCATAATAATTTTTCCCTAATCTATAGATCGTTCAGGTATATATCATGTAACGACCTAGATTTTTTAACGTTGAATTTGAGATATTTAAATGGATTTAAATATTTAATTTGGATTATAAATTGATTTCGGAATATGGAAGAGTTGGTTTGTATTTAATAAAATGGATTCAGAACTTAAATAGGGGTTTATTGAATAATTTAATTATTGAAATTTTATAACTAAATATGGGTATAAATAGTGAATCTTGGGTTTTAAGCCTGTTAAAAATAATTTGAAGGCTTGTAAAATTTATATTAAATATACCGAAGACAATTCAACTTTTAAAAGTGAATTTAAAAGTGTTTTTTTCAGTTTTGAAAATATATCGTTTAAATTGACATTTAAAAATAGCCTTCCGAGGCACAGTCTCGAAATTCGACGAAACTAGTTCCATTAGATCCGTAATATTGTTTTATTATCAAATTTCAAATTTCGTAGTGTTTGGAGTTGTCGTGTGATCGTACGGTATATAAACGCGTAGAAAATCATATCGAAATTCAATATAATTATTAGGTCCAAAAAGCTATCTTCTCCATACGATCGAGTTAGGACTCGAAACCTTTTCCATTGCATTCGAAATAGGGGTATAACATTATAAATGTCTAGCGGCATGCCTCGATAGGATGTCAAAATTTTCGTGCTGCGAATTCGAGATGGTTTGAATTTTAAATTTTAAATTAATATATATATAAATATATTTTTGACCGGTCAAACGCATTCACATCTAAACTTTTTTCTCTTCACTTCAGCAGCACTATAGCAAGACTATCTCTACATGCAAGGCATATTTCACTCTTTTCAAAAATCACGTCCATCTCTCAGTTCAAAATCTATTCGAAGCCGCCCTTCCATGTTTAAAAACGCTAGCTTCCTTCTTATCTTCTTCATTTTCATGAATCACAAAAAAAGGGGTATCATCTCGTTCCAGTTACAGAACGAAATTGAAATCTCGTTCAAAACGAAATCGCTTCGTTCGAAAAAAATGAACAAGTTGGCGCTCGAGCTCGGCAACCTCGATTTTCATAAGGGAGGGGGAAAATCGAACGAGAAGGCGGAGGGGCAAGGGATTTCACGATTTCATGGGCACGACGATGTTCGGCTGGCGATTGAAGCATCCTGGATTGGAAGCAAGCAAAGCTCGAATGAAGGCATTGCGAGCAGGTGAAGCGGGCAGCGAACTCGGCTAAGACGAATGGTTTGAGGGGCGAAGTCGAGTGGTTATCGGCGAACGCGATGGATAGTTCGACAATGAAGTGGTGGTCGCGAGTGTCGAGCAGTCTGTAGGGTCTGTAGTAGTAAGGTATATATATATAGGTGAAACAGTAAACACAAATATATAAGGTTTTGGAAAATATAGGGATTTTAAATGTTTATATAAATTAGACTTTTATGAAATCTATATAAATTATTTTTATAAGTATATACATGTAGTTTCAAAAATAAAATAAATATACATATACACATTTTAAAACTACTAGTTTATTTTAAAAATATGTATTTAGGGTGATTAATGTTTTTAATAAACTTATTTAATTTATTTTAGTTACAAAAAGGTTTTTAAAGGAAAATTTTTAGTTTAAAATAAAATCATTAGTTAAGTAATTTATTAAATGAGAATAATTGTCCGATTATTTCAAATATTAATAAAATCATATAATTGTTTATACAAGGTGAAAAGTCATGAAAACAAGTCGAGACGATAATGGACTGCAAACAAAAAGCAAAGGTGAGATTTTCTCACTCATTTGGATGCCATAAATTAAATTTAAAATGTTAAATTTAAATCATTGGATGTGCTTGCTTGAGTTATAATAATTTATCTGTTGGATGATATTATATATATTGTAGTACATATATATATATATATATTGGAGTGATTGATATTCCCGCATTATATAGCGGATGAGACCCTATGCGCCCCGCATAATAGCGGATGACCCTATATACCGCAATATCCCCCTCGAAGTGGGATTGGTATTTTATTTGTTGACTAACATCTGTGTATGCAGGGAAAACAGGTTGGAGTGATCCAACAGGATTCCTCAAAAATATTTATTGTTCATATATATGTATGTTGATATATGATATGATGGATAAATTGATATGGTTTGTGTGAATTGAATTATTAAATGTTAAATGGAATTGGAATTTAAAATGGGCATTTTAAATACCGGAAATAATTAAATTGAAGGAATTTAAAAGGAAATTTGGAAGAAAATTATGTATATTGACAATTGGGTTTATTCTAAAGGGAATTAAGTGGAATAATAATATATTAACTAACTGGGTTATTCTTAACTATTTGGAAATTAGTTTAAGTAGAGATTTGAAATTAAATTAAGCGCTCGAAGAGATATCAGTGGATATGTTTTAAAAATATAAGTGAAATGGAGAGAACTTATATCGAGAAATTGAAATAACTTTGAAAGGAAATAGTGGAATATATTTCGAATATGAGAATGGTGATAAATTGGATAGGATCGATGGATACGAATCCAGAGGATTTTATAAATAGAAATGGGGAATATTGGATTTTCTAAAAATAAACTTTTGTTGAGATAAACTCAAGTTTTATAAACCAACCTTGTAAATTAATTAGCAACTGGATATGAACTTTAATACTTTTAAGATATTGATATTTTAGTTTTACCTAAAACCATATTTAAAAGAAAACCATTATTCTTATTTTATAAGTATATATGTTTTTAAATGTTTTAAATTCAATTTTAAATCCTCTTGGGATGAGAAGCGAAATATATTAAATTGGATAAGATCGTAGAGGAAAGATCTTATAGTGGGGTTTATGTAAACTTAAAGTATAAGATAGGAGTTTCGGAAGGTGGAATAAAATTCACACAAAGGAAAGTAAAAGTGAAACTGGGATTTTAATAAGTGAATAGGGCTTTGGAAATATAAAAGGAATTAACTAAGGAATTCTGAATTTATAGAATCCGTGTGAGATGAATTTGGAAATTTACAAATAAAGTTGTAAAAGATTTTTTGAGAAAAGAAATAGGGAATAAAATGAAGAGTTTTCAAGTATTGAATATTAAATGAAGTGGGAAAATATTCTAAGTATTGGAAAGGGTTGAAATTTATTCCGTTGAATAAAAGGGGTTTGAAAACTATTTTCAAAGTGTTGAAATATGGAAATAATATCTTGTGAAGATATTTTTGAAGATAAATAATTTAGGAAATTATTTAAGGTCTAATGGTTGTTTGTGAATGTTATTTGATAGTTAAATAACCGACTATTAATATTGGACAATGCACTAATCGTTTCGAAGAGACCGGGATCGGATTTAATTATCCGAAAACCACTTCGATCCGGTTTGAACGTTAGCGAATGAAGACCGTGAAGATGATGAAGACGGTGTTTCGGTTTGTCATGACCTAGGGCAACTTGTATGGACGAATGCTTTCAGAACATCATCAGGAGGACGATGAGCATTCTAAGTGAATGTGTTCTAAAAGGGTAACGCATAGCCTCAAGCCTCATCTACCGGGAATGGCTAAAACAGTGGAGGTGCAGCAAGGCTAAGTGGGTAGCACCCAAGTAGGGTAAGATTTCCCCTGTCTAGAGGTCCCTTTTTATTTCGGTAGTGTGGCGGTTGGTCGCTCCAACCGTGGGGTGATCTTATTTGGACTATCCAGTAAGGGGTAGCTCCGGTCTTGTGTTGCAGGGGATCGGGCGTGATCCTTGGTACTCTGATTTAGGCCAGGTACTATGACGGGCGGTACACCAGTAGCCCTGCCATTGTATGGAATCCAATCTCCAATAAGCGCCCGTACGGTTTTGATTGTGCCCAACTATTGCTGGAACGTGAGATGCAAGCATTTCAGCTAGATTCTATTTTATTTTCTATAGACACTATTATAATATCAAACGAATTTGATAAAAATGTTTTGGTTATCGTAAGGTAAAAACCCGGCATGTTTATTTGTGGTGTGGTCTTACGATATACCTTTGTTTCAAAGGATTTTCAAAAATATAATAATCCAATTGAGTGTGGTTTTCTCACACTGGTTTTCCAGACTGACTCGGGTGTTGTTTTATTATGATGCTCGGGTCAGACCGAGTTGTACAGATTCAAGTTAAAAAGCTAAGGAGCTCAAGAGACGAGCTGGATGGTTGAAATGTAACATCCCGAAAATTTTCGACTTTCGAAAATTCAACATCGATACTCACTTTATCGACTGCTGAGCCATCGAATGCCGGAAACCCGAAAGGTTATGGTTTTAAGAAAGAAGAAAAAGGTAGAAGAAGAAGATAGAAGAAAAAGAAAGAAGAACAACAACAGAACAAGAGCAGAAACAGAAAACAATATCAGAATCTCACATATCGCAGCGGAACAATATATAATAGATAAATGAATATCATTTAAAAACAAAAAAATTATATCTGTTATTACATTACATCACATCATATCATCAGAGTCAATAAACAACAATGGACAGTTATATAACTTGTCCTCATACAGAATACACAGCGGAATAAATACTATCAGATACAAATACTACGTCTCGTCATCCAGCTCATCTCCAAAGCTCCAGAATATCCAGAATATCCTGATAATCTAACTCTAGGCTGCCCGTGTGGAAATTTGTGGGCACCCAGAGTTTAGAAGGGAACAATAAACTCCGAGTCAGTCATGGTGACTGGTGTGAGATCGTAAAACAGTTTATCTTTAAATTAAACAACAGAATTTTTTTTTTTTTAGTCAATTCGCAATGCTTTTGGAAAATGAAACTACCATAAGACCTCCCGCCACACACACAATGCAAACGCAGACTTGGAGGAGATTTCTTCTTATGATAGTCAAAGATGCTTACTACGCAAAAATCAAATTCTTTTTGATATTATTATTAGTGCATAGTGTAGAAAACATTTCGAAAGTAGAATATAAATCTTAGCCAGCATAGGTACCATTATAGTATGCTTGCTATAGCTGCCATATTAGATGGCAGGTTCTACAACTAAAACCGTACAAGTCACGTATTGTTTCTTTGGATTTCCAACAAATGGTCAGGCTAAGGAACTTCCTATCCACGATGGGTACGTCCCTGGAATAGACGACCCGAGAACCTAACCGGATCTCTGCCAACACAAGGCCGGGTTACCTCTGCAAAAATAGGTAACTACTGACACGCGTATGCCATCCCCCGATCGTCACCGATCTTCCCGAGGATCCCCGATTTCCAACAAACCACAAAGTAATAATAACTGTGCAGCAACCACAGAGGTTAAGTATCTGGGCTCCATACCATGATACCACCTTTATCCAGAAAGAATGACATACACTAAGGGGCGCTACTCCCTAGAACCTTGCCGCATCCTTCCTGTTTCGACCATTTCCGGGGTGTGAGGCTCGATGAAGTCTCGTCCACAAAGCTACGCTTTCTCAAAAAGCCCTGCTTCGGGTCAAACAAAATGATCAACCTATGATCACAAAGATATAAGATCAAACAAATGATCATATCGCAAATGATCAAACACTGATCATTTCACAGCAACACTCAGTATGCCACGTTACCAAATTGGGATATATCGCTGATAAATTTCAACTACATAACCTCTGAGCTCGTACGTCTCAGAGAAGGGTGTTAAGCTAAGAGAATAAATTCTCCGCCACCAACAGAAATGTATTTGAAAGAAATCAGCTTTATATCTCAAATTGTAACGTCAGACACACAATCCATACAAGTCTGTTCCGGGATCGAACAGAACCGAAGGCACTTCTCACGAAGCCCTTGCAAATCCGGATAATTTTCAATCACGTCAGGACTTCCCATCACTAAGGGTGATAAAACCTCTAAATCGAAGATCAGTCGATGTAGAGTAACTCGACGGTAATCCTTCCGTTTTCAAAAATATCCGGTCTTCAACACCGGTCTTCGAATGCAATTCATAACGACGTATCACATATTCGGAATGGGTTATACGACCCCATGGTCCTTTCCCGGCTAACCCGAATAGTGAGCGCTTATTCAAAAATAAGTGTGGCATTCAAATTCATCCAATTCACAACAAATACCTATCTAAAGGTAATTATTGATAGTCGGTTATTTGACTATCAATAAAGATGCGCAACATCATCAGATTCCAAATAATTTTCCAAATTATTTCATCTTCAAAAATATCTTCATTAGATATAAAATTTCCACACTTTAAAAATAAATCAACGTTTATTTTTAAAATAAATTCCCATTCCATTTATAAATTCCATAGTGAATTTATATCTTCAAAATATCTACTGATATACGATTCTCAAATCGATTTCAAGTATTCAATTTCATTTTATCTTTAAGAAGATAAAATCTCAAAACGTTTCATTTCATTTTGGAAAACATTTCCATACTTATCTAATAATAAGTATTTCACAAATCTTTTATTTTCAACACTTGGAAAATATCTGATATACTTAAATCAAAATTAAGCATATATTCATTCGTTAAGGAAATCATAAATTTTAACATCTATTTGAGTCAAAAACGAATGTTGCGTAAAACATCGTTACGACGACTCAAAATCACTAGTATAGGGATTCGAAATTAAAATAGATATATAAATCCCAATACTACATAAAAATATTTCCTTTCGGAAATCATTTACTATAACAACAGTGTTATAGTCTACCATTTCCTTATTTTTCTCGAAAACGTCTATTTCAACAATAGATGTTGAAATCTATGATTTCGATATTTAACACATTTTAAACCACCTTTAAAATGTTTAACTTCATTTTTTAAAATATTACTTCTTCAAAAATGAATCCATTTTACTTAACAATATATTCACTGTCCAAAATCGTGAATAAAATTTACTTAACCCCATTTCAATCATTTCTACACATTTTTATCACATTCAATCTATTATAAGCACGTTTATAAATTCTATTTCTCTTTTTAATAACAACTTCGACTTATAAACCTTCTTTTATCAACTTCTATATTTAACTTATCAAAATAAGTGACTTTGGATTTATAAACAACTTTTATAAATTTTAATTCTATTTATAAAAGCTTCAATACCAAATCAATTTCAATATTGATTTCTAATTTTATTTTCAACGTTTGAATAAAATTTCCATATTGATTTCTCAAAAATTCATTTCTAAATATTAAATCAATTACAGATTGATTTCAAATTTTATTTATCACTACTAAATAAATTCCTTATTGAATTCATTTTACATTGATTTCACAACTTATTTCAATTTACCAATTAAATTTCAAACTGAATTTCCAACTTATCTTCTTTTAAATAAATTCCTTTTTAAGAAAATAAATTTCAATCGTTTCTTTCAATCTATTTAAAAATCCAAATTTAAATTAAATTCTTCAATTTAAAATCACTGTTTTATGAAATCCATTTATTTAGCATTTTCACTTAATTCTGGGATTTATTCGATAAGATTATAAAAAACAGCTTTTATACTTTAAAATTTTCTTTCTTCAAAATTTATTCAATTTCAAAAATTGCTTCACTTAGAAAATTTTCTACTTGAATTTCAAAAATTCAATTTCGTTTATCTTTGGAATCCAATGATGTCAAAACATCCATTCAGCTAAATTTTAGCTTTTCAAACAATTTCCAGATATCAATTCAATAACAACAATAATCATTCACAGATTATCACATCACAGTAGAAATAAATTCAATCATTGTGAGGGGTCCAGTTGGATCCCTCCAACCTGTTTCCCTGCATCCAAAGATGTTAGCACAATACCAATTCCGCTCCAGTACGGAATTATCGCGGTATATAGGTTTTTATAAATCCGCTTACTAACGGCGCAATAGGGTCTCATCCGCTATACGAGGCGGGAAATCATCAATCCAATATATACATATGCCAATATGTATATATTGCTATATATATAATAGATATATCCTATCATATCTAATATCACAATCAATAGCAATCATCAATAACTGCAAAAATTCCACTTCGAAATTTTGAGTGAGAAAAATCTCACCTTAGCTTTTATTTGCACTCCGTTTCCATTTCAGTTTTGTTTTCTCGATTCTAACCTGGTATAAACAATTTTATAAAATCTATTAATATTCGAATTAAATCGAATAATCGATTATCGTTTAATAGTTTAATTAACTGATGATTTATTTTAACTAATGATCAAATTTCTCTTTTTAATAAATTTAATTAACCAAAAATTATATTATGAACTAATAATTTTGGTCCACTAATTTCTTTTCAAAACTCCCAAAATCCCTATATATTTCTTTCAAAACCTCTTATACATACATTAAATTATAAAAATACAATTCTTATTAAACCTCTATATTAACCGAAAAACAGAGATGTTTTATATACAGCTTACTGTAAAATATTTAGTTATTATATTTCTTTTAATAAATTTATCTAACTAATTATCAAATTCCTCTTCTAATAAATTGTTTTTGGCTTTCAAACAAATTTCTTTTTAACAAAAATTAAATTCAAAACTATTCTTTATAAATTCCAATTTTTATTTTATATAACATTTGGACCAGTCGCATAAATAGATTTCCATTCGCTATATTTAATTAACCCAAAAGTTCAATTTAAACCAAAATAAAATTTTAAACCCGTTTTCTTTTATATACATATTTATTTAACAAAATTTTTTTTTTTCCTTTTAAATAAATTTGCAAATTAAAATCTATCTATATATATATAAAAAATTATTTCTGTTTACCTATATATATATACACTTCTAGCTATTTCAAAATTCCCACTTTTCATATATATACATATTAAATTTAAATCGAAAAGAAAATGGGATGATATACCTCTCAGCGAATCTGAGAACCGAGCATCACCCATCCGACCAGTCGAACCCCACCTTTCGAACGAGTCGCCTTCGACTTGCATGACGCCACCGCGACCACTTCGACTCCGCTTGCTCGCGAATCCCTAGCCCTACCAGACTTCGCCACCGCCCTGCGCTCGAGAACCCACGCGAGAACCTACGCGCCATCAACCTGCCACCATCGCGAATCTGCTCGCGCGCGCCTGAAACCCCCTTGCTTCGCGTCGCCTTCGAACGCCACGCCGCCACTGCGACCGCCCCAGCCTCGCGACATCGCCACCGCCGCCCCTAAAGCCCATCGCGACTCACCTCGTCTCACGCGGTGCCGCGCCTTCCCCCATCGTTTCGATTTGATGTAGAAACGAAGTCGTGATTGGATCTCAAACAAAGACGATCACAAATATCAAATTGGAGGAAGAGACGTGACCAGAAAATCGAATTTAGAATTTCGACAATTATCTTTAGTTCTGCCTTTAAGGAGATACTGTCGATCGGCCATGAATTTTCTTTTGAACGAGAATTTTTTTATTTGAACGAATGAGGAACTTAGTTTAATTTATCGCGTACATATAGAAGATGGTTTGCACGATTTTTTTGTTCGTGTTTTCTGGCGCGATTTTAGGCAGAAAGGAAGGAGAACGTGTTTGCTTTATCTCTTATGTCGGCAAGGTTTTAAATTTTAAAAATCTAAATAGAATTCAATTTAAATTTTCAATGCGTTTTTATGTCGCACGCTCACGTAATAACTTCGAAAAATACGAAATTTGAAATCCGGTAATAAGTCAATATTACGGACCCAATGGAACTGGTTTCGTCGAATTCCGAGACTGTGCCTCGGACGGCTATTTTTAATATCGATTCGAACGATTAAATTTCAAAACTGAACAAATCATTTCCAATTTCATTTCTGAAGCTTCGATCATCTCCAGTATTATCAATATAAATTTTCAAAGCTTTCGAAATATTTTTCTTCGGCTTAAAATTGAAGATTCAAATTTTTATTCAGCATTCAATCGATTAAATTTTAAAGTTTAATCGCAAATTTCAAAGTTATATTGGGGATTCAAATTAAATCATCGTTCAAATATTTAAAATTAATTAAATATTTCCAATTTAATTTGTTCAAAATTCAGGGTCGTTACAGACTTCCCCCCTTAAAAGAATTTCGTCCTCGAAATTACAAGTTAGGAAAAATGTCCTTAACTCGTCTATCATTTTTCACAATTCAATAGTTTTATCAAATTTTCAAAACAAATCTTTCTACTAAAGATTCGTTATCATTCCAACTATATTTCCAACTTCAATTATAAGTTTCAAAACAACATTGTTTAACTTCAAAATTCAAATTCGAGTTTAAATTCAAATTTAAACTTTCAAAATTTTCTCAAAAATTTTCTAACGCCCGAAATTTTCGAAAAATTTCGCCAGCGTCTCCTTTGCGCGGCTAATACGGCACTACTACAAAACGTCCCTACGGACTCTCAGATTTCAAAAAGAAAAAGAAAAAGCCAAGCGGCTAGACAAGAAATCATCAAAAACTCATATTATAATTCAAATACTTACCTTTCGAGCAATTCGAATTTATCTTTGAAAATCAAATCCAATTCCTTTTCCCTGTATACCCTACTAGCCATTATATCTAGTTACAGCATTCAAATCATTTTGCAAATTCGATTCCAAATTTCAAATATAAACTGTTTACACATTTTTAACTTACTATTGAAGTTATATCCATTATCTTCAATTTTACATTTCAAATTCATTTGAATTCAATTCGCAATTTTAATTCTATTGGAATTCAATTTATCTTTAATTTTGAATTTCATTCCAATCAGATTTCAAATATTCTATAATTTATCAACTTATCTACATCTTGATTTATACAATCATTTATACATTCACATTCACAATTCCATTTCATTAAGGAATTTTATTTTCAATTATCTTCTTGGAATTCTATTTTCATTTATAAATTCATTTACAATTCATATTCATAACCTTTGTTCATATATGAATTTATTTCCTTATACTTTCAATTCACATTTATAGATTTCATTTGTTAATGAACTTTAATTCCAATCACAATTACATAATTTACATTAACAATTTCTATTTGTATAAGTTATAAATTCAATCATATTCCATAAATATTCTTATACAGTATTCCAGAGTCTTTTCAACCTTTCAAAACCATTTTGAAAACAATTCAAATTTATCTTTTGAAATTTCAAAACAAAACTCAAATTTTCCAAACACTTCTATTTAAAACAATTTGGCAGCAATTCCTCTTTTGGAAACCCGAAAATGAACACCGGTGATGTCGCGATCATCATCGGAATTATTTTCCAGCGACCGAAAAGAGTTTAGAGCTTTCATCTCTCCAAAATACTTTCCAAAACCTTTGAAATTCATTTTCAAATCAAAAAGATTTAAAACTTTCCAAATCTCCAAAATTTCCAAATTCTTTTCAAAACACTTCCAAATATTCTCTGGAATTCTGTTTCAAATTACAAATCACATTTATAATTTATATTCTTTAATTTCATTTGTATATGGATTTATTTCTTAACTTCGGAGTTACAATTTCAATTTCTTATTCAATTTCAGTGATGATAATTCACTATTATTACTTCCTAACATCCATGCAACCATATACTATAGTATTTTATAGAAAATGATTTCTTTTCTATACAAAAATAGTTTTGGGTAAAATTATTTCATTTACCCTATTTAAAACAATACTGTGTCGGTTTATCTTGTTTAAGAGTTTAGAAACTCCTATCGATTCCAGTTAGCTAGACTGCACCGACCAGAATCCATAAACAATCAACCGATAAGTCAACACAATACAAACCAATTTTATA
Source organism: Allium fistulosum (assembly GCA_030737815.1). Taxonomy (NCBI): domain Eukaryota; kingdom Viridiplantae; phylum Streptophyta; class Magnoliopsida; order Asparagales; family Amaryllidaceae; genus Allium; species Allium fistulosum. Next base: position 911,329,629 of record CM060903.1, read on the forward strand.
TTCAAATAACAAATACGCGCTCATATCTATTATTACACTCAAACTCATTCTAGAGTACTACTGACTCTATCTCTAATGAGTAACACCCAACAGAGCAGGGTTGTCGCTTAACCATATGCTCTGATACCAAATGTAACATCCCGAAAATTTTCGACTTTCGAAAATTCAACATCGATACTCACTTTATCGACTGCTGAGCCATCGAATGCCGGAAACCCGAAAGGTTATGGTTTTAAGAAAGAAGAAAAAGGTAGAAGAAGAAGATAGAAGAAAAAGAAAGAAGAACAACAACAGAACAAGAGCAGAAACAGAAAACAATATCAGAATCTCACATATCGCAGCGGAACAATATATAATAGATAAATGAATATCATTTAAAAACAAAAAAATTATATCTGTTATTACATTACATCACATCATATCATCAGAGTCAATAAACAACAATGGACAGTTATATAACTTGTCCTCATACAGAATACACAGCGGAATAAATACTATCAGATACAAATACTACGTCTCGTCATCCAGCTCATCTCCAAAGCTCCAGAATATCCAGAATATCCTGATAATCTAACTCTAGGCTGCCCGTGTGGAAATTTGTGGGCACCCAGAGTTTAGAAGGGAACAATAAACTCCGAGTCAGTCATGGTGACTGGTGTGAGATCGTAAAACAGTTTATATTTAAATTAAACAACAGAATATTTTTTTTTAGTCAATTCGCAATGCTTTTGGAAAATGAAACTACCATAAGACCTCCCGCCACACACACAATGCAAACGCAAACTTGGAGGAGATTTCTTCTTATGATAGTCAAAGATGCTTACTACGCAAAAATCAAATTCTTTTTGATATTATTATTAGTGCATAGTGTAGAAAACATTTCGAAAGTAGAATATAAATCTTAGCCAGCATAGGTACCATTATAGTATGCTTGCTATAGCTGCCATATTAGATGGCAGGTTCTACAACTAAAACCGTACAAGTCACGTATTGTTTCTTTGGATTTCCAACAAATGGTCAGGCTAAGGAACTTCCTATCCACGATGGGTACGTCCCTGGAATAGACGACCCGAGAACCTAACCGGATCTCTGCCAACACAAGGCCGGGTTACCTCTGCAAAAATAGGTAACTACTGACACGCGTATGCCATCCCCCGATCGTCACCGATCTTCCCGAGGATCCCCGATTTCCAACAAACCACAAAGTAATAATAACTGTGCAGCAACCACAGAGGTTAAGTATCTGGGCTCCATACCATGATACCACCTTTATCCAGAAAGAATGACATACACTAAGGGGCGCTACTCCCTAGAACCTTGCCGCATCCTTCCTGTTTCGACCATTTCCGGGGTGTGAGGCTCGATGAAGTCTCGTCCACAAAGCTACGCTTTCTCAAAAAGCCCTGCTTCGGGTCAAACAAAATGATCAACCTATGATCACAAAGATATAAGATCAAACAAATGATCATATCGCAAATGATCAAACACTGATCATTTCACAGCAACACTCAGTATGCCACGTTACCAAATTGGGATATATCGCTGATAAATTTCAACTACATAACCTCTGAGCTCGTACGTCTCAGAGAAGGGTGTTAAGCTAAGAGAATAAATTCTCCGCCACCAACAGAAATGTATTTGAAAGAAATCAGCTTTATATCTCAAATTGTAACGTCAGACACACAATCCATACAAGTCTGTTCCGGGATCGAACAGAACCGAAGGCACTTCTCACGAAGCCCTTGCAAATCCGGATAATTTTCAATCACGTCAGGACTTCCCATCACTAAGGGTGATAAAACCTCTAAATCGAAGATCAGTCGATGTAGAATAACTCGACGGTAATCCTTCCGTTTTCAAAAATATCCGGTCTTCAACACCGGTCTTCGAATGCAATTCATAACGACGTATCACATATTCGGAATGGGTTATACGACCCCATGGTCCTTTCCCGGCTAACCCGAATAGTGAGCGCTTATTCAAAAATAAGTGTGGCATTCAAATTCATCCAATTCACAACAAATACCTATCTAAAGGTAATTATTGATAGTCGGTTATTTGACTATCAATAAAGATGCGCAACATCATCAGATTCCAAATAATTTTCCAAATTATTTCATCTTCAAAAATATCTTCATTAGATATAAAATTTCCACACTTTAAAAATAAATCAACGTTTATTTTTAAAATAAATTCCCATTCCATTTATAAATTCCATAGTGAATTTATATCTTCAAAATATCTACTGATATACGATTCTCAAATCGATTTCAAGTATTCAATTTCATTTTATCTTTAAGAAGATAAAATCTCAAAACGTTTCATTTCATTTTGGAAAACATTTCCATACTTATCTAATAATAAGTATTTCACAAATCTTTTATTTTCAACACTTGGAAAATATCTGATATACTTAAATCAAAATTAAGCATATATTCATTCGTTAAGGAAATCATAAATTTTAACATCTATTTGAGTCAAAAACGAATGTTGCGTAAAACATCGTTACGACGACTCAAAATCACTAGTATAGGGATTCGAAATTAAAATAGATATATAAATCCCAATACTACATAAAAATATTTCCTTTCGGAAATCATTTACTATAACAACAGTGTTATAGTCTACCATTTCCTTATTTTTCTCGAAAACGTCTATTTCAACAATAGATGTTGAAATCTATGATTTCGATATTTAACACATTTTAAACCACCTTTAAAATGTTTAACTTCATTTTTTAAAATATTACTTCTTCAAAAATGAATCCATTTTACTTAACAATATATTCACTGTCCAAAATCGTGAATAAAATTTACTTAACCCCATTTCAATCATTTCTACACATTTTTATCACATTCAATCTATTATAAGCACGTTTATAAATTCTATTTCTCTTTTTAATAACAACTTCGACTTATAAACCTTCTTTTATCAACTTCTATATTTAACTTATCAAAATAAGTGACTTTGGGTTTATAAACAACTTTTATAAATTTTAATTCTATTTATAAAAGCTTCAATACCAAATCAATTTCAATATTGATTTCTAATTTTATTTTCAACGTTTGAATAAAATTTCCATATTGATTTCTCAAAAATTCATTTCTAAATATTAAATCAATTACAGATTGATTTCAAATTTTATTTATCACTACTAAATAAATTCCTTATTGAATTCATTTTACATTGATTTCACAACTTATTTCAATTTACCAATTAAATTTCAAACTGAATTTCCAACTTATCTTCTTTTAAATAAATTCCTTTTTAAGAAAATAAATTTCAATCGTTTCTTTCAATCTATTTAAAAATCCAAATTTAAATTAAATTCTTCAATTTAAAATCACTGTTTTATGAAATCCATTTATTTAGCATTTTCACTTAATTCTGGGATTTATTCGATAAGATTATAAAAAACAGCTTTTATACTTTAAAATTTTCTTTCTTCAAAATTTATTCAATTTCAAAAATTGCTTCACTTAGAAAATTTTCTACTTGAATTTCAAAAATTCAATTTCGTTTATCTTTGGAATCCAATGATGTCAAAACATCCATTCAGCTAAATTTTAGCTTTTCAAACAATTTCCAGATATCAATTCAATAACAACAATAATCATTCACAGATTATCACATCACAGTAGAAATAAATTCAATCATTGTGAGGGGTCCAGTTGGATCCCTCCAACCTGTTTCCCTGCATCCAAAGATGTTAGCACAATACCAATTCCGCTCCAGTACGGAATTATCGCGGTATATAGGTTTTTATAAATCCGCTTACTAACGGCGCAATAGGGTCTCATCCGCTATACGAGGCGGGAAATCATCAATCCAATATATACATATGCCAATATGTATATATTGCTATATATATAATAGATATATCCTATCATATCTAATATCACAATCAATAGCAATCATCAATAACTGCAAAAATTCCACTTCGAAATTTTGAGTGAGAAAAATCTCACCTTAGCTTTTATTTGCACTCCGTTTCCATTTCAGTTTTGTTTTCTCGATTCTAACCTGGTATAAACAATTTTATAAAATCTATTAATATTCGAATTAAATCGAATAATCGATTATCGTTTAATAGTTTAATTAACTGATGATTTATTTTAACTAATGATCAAATTTCTCTTTTTAATAAATTTAATTAACCAAAAATTATATTATGAACTAATAATTTTGGTCCACTAATTTCTTTTCAAAACTCCCAAAATCCCTATATATTTCTTTCAAAACCTCTTATACATACATTAAATTATAAAAATACAATTCTTATTAAACCTCTATATTAACCGAAAAACAGAGATGTTTTATATACAGCTTACTGTAAAATATTTAGTTATTATATTTCTTTTAATAAATTTATCTAACCAATTATCAAATTCCTCTTCTAATAAATTGTTTTTGGCTTTCAAACAAATTTCTTTTTAACAAAAATTAAATTCAAAACTATTCTTTATAAATTCCAATTTTTATTTTATATAACATTTGGACCAGTCGCATAAATAGATTTCCATTCGCTATATTTAATTAACCCAAAAGTTCAATTTAAACCAAAATAAAATTTTAAACCCGTTTTCTTTTATATACATATTTATTTAACAAAATTTTTTTTTCCTTTTAAATAAATTTGCAAATTAAAATCTATCTATATATATATAAAATTGTTTCTGTTCACCTATATATATATACACTTCTAGCTATTTCAAAATTCCCACTTTTCATATATATACATATTAAATTTAAATCGAAAAGAAAATGGGATGATATACCTCTCAGCGAATCTGAGAACCGAGCATCACCCATCCGACCAGTCGAACCCCACCTTTCGAACGAGTCGCCTTCGACTTGCACGACGCCACCGCGACCACTTCGACTCCGCTTGCTCGCGAATCCCTAGCCCTACCAGACTTCGCCACCGCCCTGCGCTCGAGAACCCACGCGAGAACCTACGCGCCATCAACCTGCCACCATCGCGAATCTGCTCGCGCGCGCCTGAAACCCCCTTGCTTCACGTCGCCTTCGAACGCCACGCCGCCACTGCGACCGCCCCAGCCTCGCGACATCGCCACCGCCGCCCCTAAAGCCCATCGCGACTCACCTCGTCTCACGCGGTGCCGCGCCTTCCCCCATCGTTTCGATTTGATGTAGAAACGAAGTCGTGATTGGATCTCAAACAAAGACGATCACAAATATCAAATTGGAGGAAGAGACGTGACCAGAAAATCGAATTTAGAATTTCGACAATTATCTTTAGTTCTGCCTTTAAGGAGATACTGTCGATCGGCCATGAATTTTCTTTTGAACGAGAATTTTTTTATTTGAACGAATGAGGAACTTAGTTTAATTTATCGCGTACAGATAGAAGATGGTTTGCACGATTTTTTTGTTCGTGTTTTCTGGCGCGATTTTAGGCAGAAAGGAAGGAGAACGTGTTTGCTTTATCTCTTATGTCGGCAAGGTTTTAAATTTTAAAAATCTAAATAGAATTCAATTTAAATTTTCAATGCGTTTTTATGTCGCACGCTCACGTAATAACTTCGAAAAATACGAAATTTGAAATCCGGTAATAAGTCAATATTACGGACCCAATGGAACTGGTTTCGTCGAATTCCGAGACTGTGGCTCGGACGGCTATTTTTAATATCGATTCGAACGATTAAATTTCAAAACTGAACAAATCATTTCCAATTTCATTTCTGAAGCTTCGATCATCTCCAGTATTATCAATATAAATTTTCAAAGCTTTCGAAATATTTTTCTTCGGCTTAAAATTGAAGATTCAAATTTTTATTCAGCATTCAATCGATTAAATTTTAAAGTTTAATCGCAAATTTCAAAGTTATATCGGGGATTCAAATTAAATCATCGTTCAAATATTTAAAATTAATTAAATATTTCCAATTTAATTTGTTCAAAATTCAGGGTCGTTACAGCGTACTTCCGTATTTGATTATTATTCCGCTGTGTAAGGACATATAATAAGCTGTCCAAAGTGATGATTGATTGTTGTACTCTGAAATGGTATGTATATATAACAGTATAGATTTCTTGTATTTAAAAGTTGTTATTCTATATATATTTTGTTCCGCTGCGATTGTGAGATTCTGATGTTGTTTTTTTTCTTCTTCTTCTACCTATTTCTTCTTTAACCCTAAAGATTCGCATTTCCGCCCGTTTTGAGTTGAATTGGTATGGAATATTGTCGGCTAAAAGGGGTACGGATTTGCGGACAATCACATATCATTTCAACACAGTGATTTTCCAAATAATAACTAAAGGAACTTTCAGAGTGATAACATTATATAATTCAAACAAGACATCCGTCATTCAATATCAACAATCAAATATCCATCACAATCATCATCCAATTCAATTAATAAATATAAACAATTAACAGATTATTATTTATAGGAAATTAACTGGCAATTTAAATTCAATAATAAATTAAATAACAATTTAATTCAAAATAATGCAAATTAACAGTAACAGCAATTTAAATATACCAAACAGATAGAAATAAATTCCTAATCACATCATAAATTTAATTTAACTAACATAAGAAATTTTAGAAGTTGTGAGTGGGTTAAATCACTCACCTTCGATTTTGAATCGAATTAAAATCCAATTTAGGCCCAAAATTCAAACAGTCTCAGAATTCGAACCAGCGTCGAAATGTCCAGAATTTTAATACGATCCTAACGACAGAAACCCGCGTGAAACGGACCTCGCGTATAAAAGTTATGATAGTTAGAATGATTTGAATTTGGAATTTAAATAAAATAAAATAAAACACAACCTCACCTACAGGCCACGTCATCAACACGTAAGTACGCACCCTAACACAGAACACAGAACGCACGCGACCTTCTTCGAAGCTCAGCCGCAACGTCCACGCATGAACCGCCGCCACCCCCCTTCGACTACGGTCTGATCCAACACCACCGCCATACTCGCCAAGTCCAGGCGCCCCCTCCTTGAAGTCGCGGCCGTCCTCCTCCTGCCGAATCTCTCTCCGCCGCCGCCTATGATGGCGATTTCTGGTGAATCGATGCGACTTGGAGGAGAACGAACCATAGATCTGAGGCTTGTTCAATACCATCTTTCCAACGGTGCCTCCTGATCGTCGATCGGGCGACGATCCACCGTTGGATCATCCAAATCCAATACGAATGGCCAGAATTGATTCGCGAATTCTGGGCAAACGGTGGTCCGAATTGAAAAACGAATTGCTTCAGTGAACTAGCTTGTCAAGAGCTTCGAATCGGTATATAGTTTGATAGGGTTTGAGGAGTTTGAATTTTTGATTTGGTTTTGATTTGCAATTGAATTTGGAGTTTGTTTGGTTTGTCTGCCACTGAGAAGAAGAAACCATAGAAAATTGTACGTACAGACAAATGAAAATAAGAAGTAACTAGGGTTTATAACGGGCTATTTATAGGCAAAGCTAAAAAATAGAATGAATGAACCAGATTGATTTGGATTGGAACGATAAACGACCCGAAAATCCCATTCTGTCTCCGGAACGAAATGGGTCAATCCATATATCAAAACAGATGTTTTCAATATTTTCAAACTCAATGGAACATGTTTTAAGTCCAAATTCCATCGTATGAAGAAGTTATGTTAAAATCAGCTTATTTCAAATTGATTTCAATTAAATTAATTTCTAGGCATTTCGAGCCCGTACGATCAAATGACAAGTCCGATCGCTACGAAACTTGAAATCCTAAAATAATTCACCATTACGGATCCGATGAAACTAGTTTCGTCGAAATCCGAGTCAGTGGCCAAAATGGCTATTTTCACTAATTAAATAAATTAATAATTAAATTAATTAAATCACCTTTTTATTTCAAAGTTAATAATTAATAATTTCCATCATTTTTGATTGCTTGGACATTTATAATAATTTAAAGTAAATTTACATATCAATTTCAGTGTTAATTATTTCAATAATTACAGTGTTCAATTTCAACTACAATTAATCCAATTAATTAAAATTTAATTCCAATAAATTGATTTTATTTGATTTCAATCTTTATATTCAATCAATTATTACTCTAATAACATGGTTAACATTTATTGATATCTTTTTCACTAATATGCTACCATTTCCATCTTTTATTTGTGTTAACTACTATATTTCAATTATATATTGAATTTTGTCAATTTTTCTCATTAATTAAAATTTAAATTCCCAATTAATTCATTCATCTTAGTTTCATTCTTTTATTAAATCGATTATTTTTCTTATGAATATAATTAACATTTCTATACATTTATTACATTCACACTTTGAAGTTATTGAATTAACTCACATTAATGTAACATTTATTTACATTTATTAAAATTGGTTTCCAATTTAATTTAACAGACTAAATAAATAGGTAACTTATAATAATTATTTCCATTAACTCTTAATCACACTTTTATAAGTTTATTATTAACAAACAAATGTTACAATTGCTTACATAACACTGATTTTATCCAATTATCATTAATTATATACTAATTCATAAATTAGTCCAATATCTACACTTGTTTCCTTATATTAAATTTATAGCCAAGTATAACATTTAAATTATTTTAATTAACTGGAATTTCATTCAAGTTGTTAATGATTAACTTTAATTAACATTGTTACGTTTCATTTTAGTTATTATTTCATTATTAAATTACAAATTTTTATTTCTCCCATTATCAACTCACAACATCTTATTAAATTAACCATTTTTAATTATCGAAAATTTACGGGTCGTTACACTCTCCCCCACTCAAAACTTTTCATCACCGAAAAGGAAAAAGAAGGGAAAGAAGGAATTAAGTAATAAATATATCTGATTCAAAATATAAACTTTATAACAAATAAATTTACAAAATTAAATAATTTAAATAAAATATATCAATTTATAACACTCAAATTCTTTATATTTAAGTTAACAAAAGTTTGGAAAACATTTCACAAAATTTTCTAAGTCCAAAATTTACGAAAAATTTCGGCAGAGTCTCATTTGTACGGAGAGGCTCGGGAGAAATAATAATATCAAAATAATCAATATATATCACATATATTTTCAAAATAACATATCCCAACAGCGGGAAAAACAATATAATATCGCTAGAAAACCGTAATCCGAGAACGTACCAATGTGTCTGGCAAATATCGCTTATTTTATGAAACCAAAAGCAGTGGCAATTGCTTCCATAACCTGTATTTCACTTATATAATCCAGAGAAGTTAATAATAATTATATAAGAGAAATATTTAAGTTGTTTCAATCTATACCAAACAAAACAACACAACATAACAATAGTCATTTGCAATCAAAATCATACAATCATCACACGAAACCAATAAAATCAATCATACATCTATATCAAGCAAAACAAATGGTTTGTTCAGGTTTAGACACTTTTAATCGTTAAATGACAAATAAACCACTAAGCATACCTTATACTCAACAGTCTCAGATAAAACTCAACAGATTATTCATACATCCAAACAATTAGAAGTATCCTATCCCGAACAACCCATAAACCAAACAAACAATGACTCCAAGCATTAATCAGGTTCATTCTTATTAATTTCATTTCATAGTTTTCCTTTCTTCGGTTTCATTCATACAATGATTATTTTATTCATTCACATTCATTTATTTACATATGTTATTTACAATTTCTTGTTTATAATAATCCATGATTTCTTTATCTAAGTATTACATACATTTTATTACAGTTTAGTTTACATTAATTTATTTATATACTTCATTTCCATTAGATATTAATATTCATTAGTGCAGAAGTTCATACTTAAGTCTCTTGTCTTTTTAATTTACATTCATCCTTTATTATATAATGTCATTGAATATTAAATCCATTTTCTAAATCATTTCAACTTTTCTGAAGCTGTAATCATTTAATTTAATATAGTATTCACTTTATTATTTACTTTAATTATCAATAGCTACAAACCTTAACTTAAGTTTATAATTATTTACTTATAGTACTTCACTTTCTATTTCATTTTATTTAGTAGTATTTCAATCGTAACTTAAGTTTATAGCAATTATAATATCAAAATTTCTTATTTACAAAAGTAATTCCATTGAACACTTTCATTACATTAAGTTTTACTTGTATAATATTCCATTACATTTTCTTATTAAACATTATAACTTTTAATATTTTGGTAAGTTATATATTTATGTTCCTAAGAATGTAATTGAAAGTTCCACAAGTTTATCTTATTTATTTTTAATAACTTAATGTTCAATAGTTGTCATTTCTCATTTTCATATCCTTAAGTTTTCAGGTTACAAATTTTCAAATTTCTTGAAATTTCATTTATACTTAGCATTTAATCTTCTTATTTTCATTTTAGAAGTTCCAATTATTAAATCATCAAATTTCATTTTATTACAATAAATGAAATCTCTAATTTATAGAAATTTAAGAACTAAATGTCGGGTTCCATTTCAAATCATTTAAAATAATATATATAACCATATCTTTATATATATATATATATATATCAAATCATAATTGGAATTAATATTAAGATTAATTTATCAAAATGGTTGTGCAGTAAAACTACTACAACAGCCTCACCACTTTGAGACTCGAAAATGAACGTCGATGACGCGTGCACTCATCACCGAAATTATTTCCCAACGACAGAGAGAGGAGTACAAAACTTATTTCTTTCCAAAATTCCCTTAAACATTTCTTCCAAATTATATTGAAATATTTTATTAGAAAATAGCACCAGATAATACTAATAATATATTCCAAAATCTTTTGAGAGGAATTTTCAAAATCTCGGAATTTAAGTTCTAAAATTTCCAATTTATATTTATTTTATTTACAATCCCATTTTCAACCAATATTTATAAATTTCACTACCCAACAAACAAATATATAACAACCAACTATATCATTTATAAAATTTATTATATTATATACAAAATATATAATAGGCAAAATTATTTCATTTACCTATATTTCAAAACAAATATTGTGTCGGTCTGTCTTATTAAGTGTTTAGAAATCCCTATCTATGTCATAGCGTCCTACGTACCGACCAGAATTTATAAATACAAAACGGAACAAATTAACACAATACAAATACCTTTTATAACACTAACAAATACACTCTCTCATATATATACTGTAACAACCCGCATATTTATCAATTTATCATTTAAATATTTTATTTAAATATTTTATCGTTAATCGGAGTTTGGTCCAAAAAGCTACTTTTTGCAAACAGTCGAATTAGGACTCGAGACCACTTCCATTGAGTTCAAAATGTCGTTTGCGATCTTTTTGAGTATAAACTTTGATATGTTTGGGGCTAGTCAAAAATTTGACCATTTTCACTTTGGGTTGGGTTTGGTTCAGCCCTATGTTTTAGCTTAACACTCCAAACTGAAACCCCCTCTTCATTCACTCCCTCCTCCTCTTCATTTCAGTTCTAAAGAGATTAATGGTGAGTGGAATGGGAAATTAAAACTCTAAAACCCTAGTTTCCATCTACAAATCAAGTTCTAGCTCCAAATCAATAGAAGAAGCTTTGGTAAGTCTCCTCTTCTTCTTCCCCAACTCACTCTCTTATCAATTTCAGAAATTCCTAAACCTAATTTAGAAAATGTTTCTCTTTTTAGCTTAGAATCAAGCTTGTTGAGTTGGGATTGAAGAGAGATTGTCATTGCCATTGCTCTATAGCTTCTTCATTCTAGTTCTTGTGCATAAAGGTGAGATTTTTATCTCACATCTTAATCTATATTTATCTTCGATTGTTAGGTATGAATTCCTAACACTTATTCTTGTGCAAATGCTTTTGGTTTGGATTGATTTGGTGAATATTCCAATTTTTAGTGTTTTGAGTTCAATTCTTTGAAAATCCTACCTTTGATGTTTTGATCATGTTTTTGGTGATGAATCGAAGAGCGTATATGGCCGGGTAGTCGATGGGCGTAAACCCTTAGCGCCGTTGCTCGACCGATTGCATTTCGGAAGGGATTGGCATTCATTTGATTTGGCATGGGAGTGCTGGAAACAGGCTCCGGTCGACCGACCTCAGAGTCCGGTTGACCGACCTGCTACTCTAGCATCTCCCTGCCTCTGTTTGGAAGTGCAGGTTACAGGCTTCGGCCGACCGACCTCAGGGTCCGGTCGACCGACCTGCTACCCGAGCACTTCTGTCTCTGGTTCGGTCAACCGACTCAGGGAGTCCGGTTGACCGACCTGCTCCTATTTGCCAGTTTTTCCTATATTGCCTATTGGTTTGAATTTCCAACTTTAATCGATTCGTGTTGTCTCCTATTTGTTGTTTTCATTTCTTAAGACTTTGATGACTCCTCTTTCGGGATGGTACCTCGTTAGGTCGCTCGACCCTATCCCCCTTAAATTTATATATTCTTAAAATTTAGAATATAAGTTGATATGGGATGTTGAACTAGAATTCAACAATACTGTTAAATTATATACAAAAATAATGCATGCTATACTAAAATATATACCACTTACATATGTACAGCAGATTATATATATGTAAACTATCATAAAATTATACATTAAAACCCAATAGATCGTGTGTGTGTGTGTATATATATATATATAGACCAATATACAAATACAGACATTATATATTATAACACTTTAACATATTATAAATATACTTCTCATATATATATGTATAACAAAAATTGTGTAGGCTTGAATATATTTATATATATATATATATATATAAAACTGCAAATAAAAGAAAAATATATACAACAAAAGAAATCATAACTTACATTTTAAACAATAGGAAGGTGAAGTGCAACAGAAACAAGCAAGACCCAACTTGCGACTTGAATTTTCTTATACATACATACATACATACATACATATATATATATATATGCACACACAAAACACAGAATGGAGGGAGGCTAGAAGGTTGCGGGTATAAGGAGATAGGGGTGTTCGACAGTTGCATGTGTTGTGACAGGGGATCGGGTTTTGCTTCGAGGCAAGGGCGGAGAGGGATGAAGCTGTGGTGGCCGAGGTGGTTTGTACATGAAGGGCTGTGTTTCGGTTATTGGTGAAGGTGGCTCGGTAGGCGGTTACATGGAGGGGTTGGCTGTTGCGTTGACGGGTGAACAGCGTGGCGAGGTCAGGGAGGAGCTACTTCAGTTGTTGATGGCGTTAAGGTGCAATGCATGGAGATGAGCATGGCATGGGTTCGGTTGTGGACAAGCATGGGTGGAGTCTGGTGGGAAGGGAGGTACGCGTTTGCTGCTTGGGTGGTGGAGGTGGGAAAATGGAAGGCGACGCGTGATGTAGCTTCGGTGATGGTGGCAGATGGATGTTGTGGAGGCTGACTCGAGTTGTGATGGTTTAGAAAAGATAAGAACGAAAGGTAGAACAGAGGTAAGGCCAATGGATGATAGGTTAAACTCGATTATAAAAGAAATATTATTATATATATATTTTTCCAAAGCGCAGCACAGAGGAACCAACGAATACCGAATGAAAATGGACCAGCAAATAAATATTGGAATCAGTGTGGAAAAGAAAAAGTCACCATAAATTCTAAAAATAATAAACGATAGTGGCTATTGATTTTATGGTGGAAAATGAAAGGGTATGGAAAGCTAAAAGGTCCAAATACGGAACCGATATGACTAATGGGTTTACCGATTTCGTCGTGTCCCGAACTCTGAAACACACAAATGAATATACTACGGAGATTAGCACGACGAGACAATCAAAAAGGTACACAGATATCAGCGATACGACCATCCTATCAAAAGTCGATATTTCGCAGCTAAGCTGTTGCAAATACGTCGAAAATAAGATAAACGGGGCTAGAGAAGTCCAAATTTGGCGAAACGAAATATGGCATCTCACTCAAAAAATGATAAACATTTTTATCACATAAAATATTCAGATTTCGAAAACATTTTATTTTCATCAAATATTAACTGATTTAAATTTGAATAAAATTACACAACAAAATAAACTTCCATATTCTCTGATGAAAATCTGACATTTTCTACGTTTAAATAGACGCATTCCAAATATCAAATTTTCATTACCCAATTCAATTTTTTTAAATTTTCACTAAAATTCAGTTAATTATGTTATTAAAACCGTTAAAAATTATGGGTCGTTACAAGAATGGTATCGATGAAATGTGCCCGATAGGGGGAATGACCCCCACTTGGCCCGGTATAGCTCATGTTTTAGCCACGCCAAGCTGACTCATGGGAGTCAGGGCTACGCTAAAATCTCATATAGAATCGTCGCCAAACCATCCTACTTCGTTCTGGAATCTCCACCACGTACACAGTTTTTAAAGTGGTTTTCGGTATTGGCAGAGAGTATGACAATATCCGATCCTGGTCTCTTTAACAACCAAATGCTTATTTTACACCGTGGTCATTTCTTTTCAAATAGTTCATACTTCAAAATCAAAATATCATATTCATTTCAAAGTCATATCAATTCGATATCACTATTGACTTTAAATAATATTCATTTCCAGAATCGTAACACTTTAAAAATCATAACCTTTTGAAATCATAACACTTTTGAAATCATAACACTTTCAACTTAAGCAGTTTAGATATTGAAACTAGTATATATTTATTAAAATAGTTATAATTTAAAATAGTTTATATGTTAAAATAATTTATATATTAAAATAGTTTATATATATTAAAATTACTTTATATAATAAAAATAGTTTCCTCCAATTTCACAAATCGATTCTGTTATCCCGCCTTTTGGCAAGGCCGTGACACCAAGAACTTGACTAGAAACCAATGACGGATCGTCTTGGAGATCGGTTATACATAGGTTCACTATGGATACTGGTAAATTTTTCCCGAGTCCGGATCGAGCTAAAATTGATATGACACGACAAGCAAAGCTATGAAAGCCAACGTTCCAAATTTCAAGTCAATTGGAGTTCGTATGCTCAAGAAATGATCGATGCAAGTTTGAATTTGTTGAAGGCTGTCAAATTCGCATCGCTTCTGTTCGCATCGATCCTGTGCGCATCGATCATGTTCGCATCGATCTTGTTCGCATCGATCCTGTCCGCATCGATCCTGTTCGCGTCACTTCACTATTCACATTGATGGATACGAATTGTAGCTGTTTTCCTTAACTTGCATCGATTATAACCCAAAATCTATAAGTCCGAATGCCACCAAATTTTCACAGGAGTTTGCGTACAACCTAAAGAATATTCATGATCGATCTCGACTCGATTGGACAAAATATTAATCGATACGAAATTCGTATGTATCGATCACGAATCGAATGCAAACAACATGGGATCAATCATGTGGGCCCACCCACGTGAGAGAAGAGGTCTTTCGAGATCTGAGCGAGATATTTGCAGCCTACGCCTATAAATAGCAGCCTAGAACCTACTGATGAGGGACTTTTTGCCCTCCCTACAACGATATTCTACCGAAATCATTATCAAACTTCAGTTATACTGTTGTAATCCCTTGTAACCAGCAAGCAAAAATCAATAAACATCAGTCATTTCATAGTGGACGTAGGCAATTCGCCGAACCACTCTAAATCCATGTGTTTCTATGCATTCTCTTATCTGTTTATTGGTGTGTTTGTTAGATCTGCTTCATTTTACATTTAGTTTCTTCATTTTATCTCTTCAAACACATCTGAAGAGTGTTGTGCCCAATTTTGGTACAAACACTTTGGTGCTTTCACTGAGAAAACCCAACTTTTGTCCTGCTCTGTGGATCTACTACCATCATTGGATTGCAAAAATCTAAGGAGAAGATCTAGACCTATCGTCAAGTGGTTCCTTCTATTCTATTCAGATTGCTCCAAGTCTAAGAGGAACTGCATTCATGAAGATTTTCGTATCCAGGAAATATGGTGATTTTCATATCCATGTTTTCACATCCAGAAAATATGACAACATTCGTATCGATCGAACTTCGTATCGATCAGTTTTCGTATCGATCTAATTTCGTATCGATCAGTTTTCGTATCGATCGAATTTCGTATCGATCAGTTTACGTATTGATCACTTTTCGTATCGATCAGTTTTCATATCGATCAACATTCGTATCGATCACTATTCGTATCGATCGACTTTTGTATCGATCACTATTTGTATCGATCGACTTTCGTATCGATCACTATTCGTATCGATCGACTTTCATATCGATCACTATTCATATCGATCGACTTTCGTATCGATCATTATTCGTATCGATCGACTTTAGTATCGATCACTATTCGTATCGATCGACTTTCGTATCGATCAACTTTCGTATCGATCACTTTTCGTATCGATCAACTTTCATATCGATCACTATTCGTGTCGTATCGATCGACTTTCGTATCGATCACTTTTCGTATCGATCAGTTTTCGTATCGATCAACTTTCGTATCGATCCAGCCGTGTGCATTTCATATCGATCCTCAGATCCACTTCGTATCGATCCAGCTGTGTCATTTCGTATCGATCCTCATATACCTTCGTATCAATCTAGCTGTGTGCCTTTCGTATCGATCCAAGTGTCCACTTAACATACCTTAAGAACGTCGCCACCATCCTACTTCATTCTGGAATCTCCACCGCGTACACGGTTGTCAAAGTGGTTTTCGGTATCGACAGAGAGTATGTCCATATCCGATCCCGGTCTCTTTGCCAACCAATCGTTATTATAACCCGTGGTTATAACTTTTAAAAACAATACTTTACTTCAAAATAAAATATCATTTCAAACCATATCTTTATCAAAATAAAGATTAAATCAATTCCAAACCATTTCCATATATTTAAATTTTCATATCATTTCAAAACTTCATTTCAAATCATTTTAATATAATAAAATATCCTATCAGTTCAAATCCAAATATTCAACTTTAAATACCTTTTAAATTCAAAGATATCGTTCATTTACTATCATTTCAAATCACCTTTAAATAGTTTATATTCCAATCAAAATAATTCATTTAAACCTTTTAAAAGTGTAATTATTATATTTTCAAATCAAGTATTCAATTTCCAAAGTTTCAAACCATTCTGAGTTCGTTTACTAAGTCAAAAACCCTAATTATTAAAATTTCAGCATTTCACAGCATTTAAAAACAACTGCTATAAGTTATATTTGAAAACATTTTTAATTCAGCAAAGACAGCACATAAAACTGCTGTTAAAACTCAGTTTTAGTTGAATTATAGTTCAAAACAGAAAAGACAGCATTTCAGAAGTGCTACGGTAGTTCAGATTTCAAAACAAGGGTTAAATTTGGTTTCAGCAAAGACTGCAGACCATTATAGCATTTCCAGAGAATGCTATAATATGCCTGGGTTCAATATTAGCCTATAAGTTCAATTACAGCGACTACAGCATTTCAGAAATGCTGTAATAGCTCTTTTTACACAATTTTAGTTCAAAACAGAATCTATAGCATTTCTGAATGCTATTAAAAGTTAATTTCAGGTGTTAGTGTATTTCCAGCAATTAAATAACTTTAATTTAAAACACATAAACATTTTAAAAATCATATTTTAACATTTAAAATGTTCATTTACATATCGTTTAACATATATCTTTTCATAATAAATTTCTTATAATAAAATCCAATTTTCAACAATTTACTTAATAAATTTAAGTGTAAAAGTTTCCAATTCTTCACATTTCAACAAATAACTTAACACTTCAAATTTAAATTACCATTTCACAAATTTAACTAAATTTCCAATTTTATTTAATTAACTTAACCCTTTAATTAAAACCAAATTTCACATTTCCTAGTCAAGTTATATTTTAAAAGATCACTTTTAAACATTCACTTATTTAACCACTTAAATTCATAGAAAAATCAATAATACTTTAATAAATCAATTAAATTCAAATTTAATCAAATTATTATATTTACCATTTCCAAATAAAATTTAATATCCATTTTATTTATATAACTTAAATATCATTTTTAACCAAAATTCCAAATTTCCAACTTAAGTTATATTTCAAAAATCTAGTTAAACCATTCATTAATTACATTTTTAACACATGGAAAAAAAATCATAATTTCTTTAATTTAAAACATTTCAAAATCTATTTAAATCAAATTTCATAAATTTATAATTTTTTTAAAATACTTAAAAATATCCAAAACACTTTATAAAATAACCACGGGCCTGTATATAATTTTCTAACCTAGGTCAAGTGATACGGATATGTATCATTTCAATCCGCAGTTAAAAAAAAGAAAAATCCGGGTTCTATCATTTCAAACCCGCAATCCCAAGTTAAAATAAATAAATAAATAAAAATCGTTCAGGCCTATCATTTCAACCCATAACGATTTTTTCCTATTCTAAAGTCCGTTCGGGTATGTATCATTTCAACCCATTGTGATTCTAGTCTACAGGGAACTTGCAGTGTGATAAACTGATATAAATAAACAGAATAACATAAAACAACAGCAACATATGATATAACAGGTGTAATAACAGGTGTGAACATCATATGATAATAATATAAGCATATATAACATGATAATATACATTACAGATTCAAATGGTGTCGGTTCATCAGTTATATAGGTACATATTGTCTGGTGAGAATAACTCACATGTTTAAGCTGGAGATGACGACCAAACACACAACACAGAATCTTTGAAGGCACGACAACATGAATATGATTTGAGAGTGGAGAGCCAAATATAATTGCCTTGTATACATATAAACAAAACAAGACAATGTATACATAAATATGTAACACAAAACAATATCGAAATTACTTGAAATAAAAAGCAACAGAGGGCAAAGTGATTCGACCTTTCTTTAACCATTCAAGAGCTTGACCAAGGGGATCTTTTGGTCAGCCATAGCTGGACATAATCTCAGGTTATGGCATCAAAATAGCATGGCAACAAGGAGATGATGATGGTAGGAGTTACATATGAATAAGACAAAGGGTCAAGGCAAAATAAGTGGAGTTTTGGTGCATTTTTGGCTCATCCAAAGGCAAGTGGGGCTCGGCCCTTGGATGGTTCAGGTCTGGACAGTAGATGGAGGGGTGTGGGGAGGTCCAGAAAAGGTGGTGGTGGTGGCCTATAGTGGTGGCCAAGGTGGTGGATGAAGGTGGTGAAGTAATAGTGGTGACTAGTGCATTGTTTTGGAGTTTTTTTGACATTGTTTTGGGGTGTAGGCTCATCTAGATGGTCATGGCCTGATCTGGTCAGAGGGGATTGGAGGAGGAGCTGCTGCAGATGATGGTGGAAAAGGTGTTGGAGGTGGTGGCCGTGGCTATGGAGAAGAGGCCATGCAAATAGAAGAGAGAAACAAGGCAAAATAGCATAGAAAAAGTAAGAAAAAGTAGAAAGAAGAGAGGGATTTACCATTTTTTTTTTGCAAGATGGAGGCCATGATTTTTTTAGGGTTTAGGAGCTTTGAAAATTCGTGAATAACATGAGGAAGTCGGCTGAAAAAGATTGGGGGAATAGAACAGCAAAAATAAAATAAAAGATGTATTGATTGAAAAAGAAACGGTAGAATTCAAAAGGACTAAGCACACAAAAGGTATCAAACTCTTCATATATCTTTAATTCCTTTTTATAACTTTATATTTCTGGAAATGATAATAATCCCAGATAAAATTTCGAAATTTTATCAAAATATAATAATTTATATAAATATTTATCAATCATATAAAGTTAAATTAAGAAAATAGCTAAAAATAGTAAACTAGTCTAGAAATTTTGAAATTGAATAAAATAAATTTTATAAAAATTCATATGAGCTTGTAATATATTTCTAAACATAAATAATAATGTAAAATAAAAATATATTCACAAAATAAATATTTAAAATTTAATTTACATATAATTTTTAATGAAGAAAATAGCAGAAAATAGGGAAACAGCCTTTAAAAATAGGAAATCATCATAGTAAATTTTGGAAAAATTCTATTATTATTTTTGAAAATATTTAGAGATTAAAATATACATAAATTAACATATTGACACATATTAAAATAAAATATAACAAAGAAAAAGTAATTTATACAATTTAAAATAGACAAAATTGTTAAATAAACAGTTTATACTAAAAAAATTGAAATGTACATAACTTTTACATTTTAACTCCGTTTTCAACGAAACGAAAAGTAGTGTTCAAGTTATTAAATCTATTTTCATAATAAAAGATAAAATTTATAATTTCAAACTATTTAAAATTTAAATTTAAAAGTCAAAGTTTGACTATTTGACCAAAATTCACATTTTCTGGAAATATTAAATTTAGTCATATTTGGAATTCAAATCCACATCAAAATCAAAGTTTATACTTAAAATAACAAAATTTATTCTTTTTCATAAATAAAGCTTCTGAATCTGGGAAAATCAATTTAAAAATATTTGAAAAATACAGGTTGTTACACTCTCCCCCACTCAAAGCTTTTCGTCCTCGAAAAGGAATGAGGTACGGGAAAGCATAGAAAAGATAGAGTGAAATAAGATTAATATAAGATGACAAGGAGATTTAAATTACGCCTGATAACTATTGTTATAGGTAAGTTTAACAAGATGGAGGTGATCAAATCAAGAACACAAACACGAAAAAGAACCTCTAGAGTCTGAATCTCCCTTTTCACTTG
The DNA here is from genome assembly GCA_030737815.1 of Allium fistulosum. Taxonomy (NCBI): domain Eukaryota; kingdom Viridiplantae; phylum Streptophyta; class Magnoliopsida; order Asparagales; family Amaryllidaceae; genus Allium; species Allium fistulosum. The sequence goes on from CM060903.1 coordinate 911,350,289, forward strand.
ACCGACGGTCTATAAATGGAAAAACAGTGTTCAGATCCAGATGAGTAACAAAGATTATCAAAGATTACAGAAAGATTTCTAAACAGACTGGTATAAGCAATAGCCTTTCCATTCTGTAACAAGATAAGAGAAATAAGGACAACCAAAAGATAGTTTGAAAAACAAAATAAGATAATAGATTTGTAACCATAATGTTTTGAAATCATAACAATTTAGAGATGTTTATCATTTGGAAATCATACTACTAAAATCATAACACTTTGGAAATGTTATTCTTTAAAAAAAACATAATACTTAGAAAATCATAACACCTTTTAAAAATAATCTTTATTTAAACCATTTTAATTCAAGGTCAAATAATATTCATTTTAAAGTTGTAACATTTCTAAGTTCATTCAATTATAAAACTTCCAAAACATTGTATTTTCAAAATAGTAGCACTTATAAAATGCTACAGTAGGTATATTAGTATTTCAAATCAGTTCAATTTCAGAAATATTCATTTGGATATCATTTAACTTATGACTTATTAAAACAAACTTTTATGAATGGAATATTCAAATCAAACTATACTTCATTTATTAAGTCAAAAGCTCACTATTTTAGTTAGCTCTTAATTTAACACATAACCTAACACTTTATTTAAAATACCCAAATAGATATTCCTTTAATAAGTTACACTTAAAATTCCATTTGGAAACCAAATTTTCAATTAACAAATTTTAGTGATGTTAAAATACATTTTAACTATTTAAATCATAATTATTCATTTTTCAAGACATATCTATTTCATAAATAAAACATTTATATAGCAAATATAACACTCAAATTTCTTTACACATTTATTCATTTAGACATCAATTAAACTATGAATTCAAGTTAAATAAACTTTATTACAAAATGTCCAATTCAAATGTATTTTTTATTTATTTTATCTATTCAAAGATACATTATTTATTATACAACATATTCATTTCAGGACATAACTTTTATTAAAATTCCTAGGTTAGACTTAAGGTTCCATATTAAATCAAATTTGATTATTAAGTTATTTAAATAAAATCTCTTTAAATCCCTTTTTCACTATTTACCTCTGTTAATCTTTTATAACTAAAATTTAAGTGTATAACATTTATTATAACCACTCAAATTTTATTTATAAAAATCCTTTCTATATTGTATATTATCCAATTTCATATTCAACTTCTGTGTAATTTTGGTAAGTTATATTGGAATGAAATTATATGTTATACAAATAAAACTTTCCAATTCAATTATCTCAAGTTTGAATCATTTATCCAAATTTTTGATTTTCTTTTTATAATTGAAATTATTCTTCAAGATGAAATTTAAGAATTAATTTTACGGTTTCCTTCAAACCGGTTAGAGATAAATAAATATATGTACATAATATGTCAAATCAATTTAAATCATATATATATATATATTATAAATCAAATCATATTTAGAAATTTAAATAAATTAAATCTTTCAAAAGAAAGCTGTAGTAAGACTACAGAACGGTCTCTTCTCTTCGAAACTCGAAAATGATCGTCGATGATGCTGCAGTCATCACCGAAATTATTTTCCAGTGACAAAGAGAAGAGCACTTAATTTTTAAACTTTAAAATCCTTTAGAGACAAATTTTTATTCAAAAATACTTTAAATAATATATCCCTCTAAAACTTTAAACACAAGGTTTGAAACCATCAGAAATTAAATTCTCAAATTCTTGATTTAAATTCATTTCAGTTTCCAAAATCAATTTATAAACATCTATTTATAAATTCATTTATAGAATGATAAATCTAGTATTATCATTTCAAATAATCAATTTAAATCAATTTATTAAGTTCCATAATATTTACTTATATCAAAATTTATTTCATTAAACAAATTTTTTTTAAAATAATATTGTGTCAGTTTGTTCTATCAAAGTGTTTTAGAAATCCTATCGATAGCGTTGATCAGACGAATCGATCGGAAGCCCAAATCAACGTCAACAACTCAAACGACACACTATATAAAACAAAACATAGATTTACAAGTACAATTCAAAATGTTTGGAGATATTTCAGAAACAAAACAAGATGATTAATTATCAACATATGAAGATGGATAAGCTTAGATAAATCGCGGGCAACCTTAACCGGGTCAACCGTGACTTAATGAATAAGATCAAATGTGTATTTTTTTCTAGGGTAAATCTACGTTCGATCTCAAGAGATAGAGTTTGGAAAAATAAAAGATATTAGCATCTAAACCAAGGATAAATATAAATCTCTGGTGAATCGATGCTGACTGTAAAGGATTTTCACCCTTTTACAAGAAAATTAGAATATTGGCGAGACCGCCAATTCACTATAAAGATCATTCGAAGTGGAGTCATGGGATACTCTAGAATCAAAAGATGATGAATAGTGAGGGACACGAATGAATTTTGGAACCGCAGGAAACGTTCCAAAATTCAAAAGGAATTCGAATCAAGAGGAAAAAATTCAAACTCGAACGAAAGTGATTCTGTAAATAAACCTACTCCATATGCCGAGTTTTGCCTCAAAGCCAAAGCTCTGATACCAACTGTAACGACCTGATATTTTCAACCATTCGCATCCATTATAAGTGTATAGGTAGACACTCATGCCGGAGTTGAATTGCTCAAAATACTGCGTTGTAATTAAAATTTTGCAAATCTCAGAATATACAGTAAATAAATATAATCACAGATCACAGACACAGAGTAAAATAATGCAGCGGAAGTAAAAGAAATAATAGCTCATGAAGCTACTATCTAAACATGTCAGAGTTACATAAGATACAACATAAGAAATAGAGTACAACAACAGTCTCAATAAAATAACCAAGTACAAGCTGAGTAGAACAACGGAATTGAAATAGATAGGACATGACAAGCAGATAATCTCCAGCGATTCAAATCTCCAAGAGAGTGGAAATCCAAATCTGTGAATAACTCAGGCTGACCCGAGCGTAAAGCAAAACACAAAACACTCGAGTCGGGACAATATATACTTATACAATGTAAACCAACTCAAGTGAACTGTAATAAAGGTACAAGTAACTTAGAAGATGCTTGGGACCGCCCATCCTCTAAGGATCCGTTAAACTATCTACTATGTAGTAATATTCGATATTATAATAGTGTCTAAATAAGTAAAGTATAATCATATAGAAAATAGCATTAAGGGGATGGAGAACCTTAACGCGATCGGATCTTAAAATCATAATCGTAGTAAAGCTCGATATGGTAGGTGACATGGCACAACTAGGCAATGCCAGGGTAGATATACCAATTACGCACACGGACTGATGGATACGCATAGCAGCCACTACCGTTCCACCTCGAACAACACTCCCAAATCGGAGGATGGCCATCTAATCAATCACAAGTAAGAGTATAATATCGAAGAAATGTGTCCGAGAAGAGGTGCTACCTCACTGGTCCGAGATCGCTCCTGTTTTAGCCACCTTATGCCAACTCACGGGAGTTGGGTCCACGTAACATACCTTAAGAACGTCGCCACCATCCTACTTCATTCTGGAATCTCCACCGCGTACACGGTTGTCAAAGTGGTTTTCGGTATCGACAGAGAGTATGTCCATATCCGATCCCGGTCTCTTTGCCAACCAATCGTTATTATAACCCGTGGTTATAACTTTTAAAAACAATACTTTACTTCAAAATAAAATATCATTTCAAACCATATCTTTATCAAAATAAAGATTAAATCAATTCCAAACCAGTTCCATATATTTAAATTTTCATATCATTTCAAAATTTCATTTCAAATCATTTTAATATAATAAAGTATCATATCCTTACAAAACTTCATTTCAAATCATTTTAATAAAATAAAATATCCTATCAGTTCAAATCCAAATATTCAACTTTAAATACCTTTTAAATTCAAAGATATCGTAAATTTACTATCATTTCAAATCACCTTTAAATAGTTTATATTCCAATCAAAATAATTCATTTAAACCTTTTAAAAGTGTAATTATTATATTTTCAAATCAATTATTCAATTTCCAAAGTTTCAAACCATTCTGAGTTCGTTTACTAAGTCAAAAACCCTAATTATTAAAATTTCAGCATTTCACAACATTTAAAACAACTGCTATAAGTTATATTTGAAAACATTTTTAATTCTGCAAAGACAGCACTTAAAACTGCTTTTAAAACTCGGTTTTAGTTGAATTATAGTTCAAAACAGAAAAGACAGCATTTCAGAAGTGCTGCGGTAGTTCAAATTTCAAAACAAGGGTTAAATTTGGTTTCAGCAAAGACTGCAGACCATTATAGCATTTCCAGAGAATGCTATAATATGCCTGAGTTCAATATTAGCCTATAAGTTCAATTACAGCAACTACAGCATTTCAGAAATGCTGTAATAGCTCTTTTTACACAATTTTAGTTCAAAACAGAATCTATAGCATTTCTGAATGCTATTAAAAGTTAATTTCAGGTGTTAGTGTATTTCCAGCAATTAAATAACTTTAATTTAAAACACATAAACATTTTAAAAATCATATTTTAACATTTAAAATGTTCATTTACATATCCTTTAACATATATCTTTTCATAATAAATTTCTTATAATAAAATCCAATTTTCAACAATTTACTTAATAAATTTAAGTGTAAAAGTTTCCAATTCTTCACATTTCAACAAATAACTTAACACTTCAAATTTAAATTACCATTCCACAAATTTAACTAAATTTCCAATTTTATTTAATTAACTTAACCCTTTAATTAAAACCAAATTTCACATTTCCTAGTCAAGTTATATTTTAAAAGATCACTTTTAAACATTCACTTATTTAACCACTTAAATTCATAGAAAAATCAATAATACTTTAATAAATCACTTAAATTCAAATTTAATCAAATTATCATATTTACCATTTCCAAATAAAATTTAATATCCATTTTATTTATATAACTTAAATATCATTTTTAACCAAAATTCCAAATTTCCAACTTAAGTTATATTTCAAAAATCTAGTTAAACCATTCATTAATTACATTTTTAACACATGGAAAAAAAATCATAATTTCTTTAATTTAAAACATTTCAAAATCTATTTAAATCAAATTTCATAAATTTATAATTTTTTTAAAATACTTAAAAATATCCAAAACACTTTATAAAATAACCACGGGCCTGTATATAATTTTCTAACCTAGGTCAAGTGATACGGATATGTATCATTTCAATCCGCAGTTAAAAAAAAGAAAAATCCGGGTTCTATCATTTCAAACCCGCAATCCCAAGTTAAAATAAATAAATAAAAATCGTTCAGGCCTATCATTTCAGCCCATAACGATTTTTTTCCTATTCTAAAGTCCGTTCGGGTATGTATCATTTCAACCTATAGTGATTCTAGTCTACAGGGAACTTCCAGTGTGATAAACTGATATAAATAAATGGAATAACATAAAAAACAGCAACATATGATATAACAGGTGTAATAACAGGTGTGAACATCATATGATAATAATATAAGCATATATAACATGATAATATACATTACAGATTCAAATGGTGTCGGTTTATCAGTTATATAGGTACATATTATCTGGTGAGAATAACTCACATGTTTAAGCTGGAGATGACGACCAAACACACAACACAGAATCTTTGAAGGCACGACAACATGAATATGATTTGAGAGTGGAGAGCCAAATATAATTGCCTTGTATACATATAAACAAAACAAGACAATGTATACATAAATATGTAACACAAAACAATATCGAAATGACTTGAAATAAAAAGCAACAGAGGGCAAAGTGATTCGACCTTTCTTTAACCATTCAAGAGCTTGACCAAGGGGATCTTTTGGTCAGCCATAGCTGGACATAATCTCAGGTTATGGCATCAAAATAGCATGGCAACAAGGAGATGATGATGGTAGGAGTTACATATGAATAAGACAAAGGGTCAAGGCAAAATAAGTGGAGTTTTGGTGCATTTTTGGCTCATCCAAAGGCAAGTGGGGCTCGGCCCTTGCATGGTTCAGGTCTGGACAGTAGATGGAGGGGTGTGGGGAGGTCTGGAAAAGGTGGTGGTGGCGGCCTATAGTGGTGGCCAAGGTGGTGGATGAAGGTGGTGAAGTAATAGTGGTGACTAGTGCATTGTTTTGGAGTTTTTTTGACATTGTTTTGGGGTGTAGGCTCATCTAGATGGCCATGGCCTGATCTGGTCAGAGGGGATTGGAGGAGGAGCTGCTGCAGATGATGGTGGAAAAGGTGTTGGAGGTGGTGGCCGTGGCTATGGAGAAGAGGCCATGCAAATAGAAGAGAGAAACAAGGCAAAATAGCATAGAAAAAGTAAGAAAAAGTAGAAAGAAGAGAGGGATTTACCAAAATTTTTTTTGCAAGATGGAGGCCATGATTTTTTTTAGGGTTTAGGAGCTTTGAAAATTCGTGAATAACATGAGGAAGTCGGCTGAAAAAGATTGGGGGAATAGAACAGCAAAAATAAAATAAAAGATGTATTGATTGAAAAAGATACGGTAGAATTCAAAAGGACTAAGCACACAAAAGTTATCAAACTCTTCATATATCTTTAATTCCTTTTTATAACTTTATATTTCTGGAAATGATAATAATCCCAGATAAAATTTCGAAATTTTATCAAAATATAATAATTTATATAAATATTTATCAATCATATAAAGTTAAATTAAGAAAATAGCTAAAAATAGTAAACTAGTCTAGAAAATTTGAAATTGAATAGAATAAATTTTAGAAAAATTCATATGAGCTTGTAATATATTTCTAAACATAAATAATAACATAAAATAAAAATATATTCACAAAATAAATATTTAAAATTTAATTTACATATAATTTTTAATGAAGAACGCTTATAGTGCTCGTGAGATATTTAAACATGAGAACGCTTATGCTACTTACCAAAGGACGATTAACAGATCATTCAAAAATCAGATCGGCCGATCGATGAAAGTAGACATGGTTAATATGCTCGTGAGATCACGACTATCAAACGACCACATCGATGACTTGGCAGAGATATTCAGTGGTCTCCAAAAATTGCAGGATGAAACTCGATCCTTTGAAATGCTCTTTCACCTTTACATCAGAAAGATTCTTTGTTTTCATCGTCAACTCTCATGGAATCAAGGCTAATTTCCAGAAAATTCCGACAATTAGAGATACCCATGTACCAAAGACAACCAAGCAGGTACGGAGCCCAAGTCAGAAGATTACCATCCTAAGTTGATTCAACTCTAGGACCATCTACAAGTGAATTCTCTTCTTCAACCTGACCAAGAGAGGGAAGAGAACTTTTGAATGAACAAACAACTGCGTTGATGCAATTCCAGCTCTGATAAATCGCTTAAAGAGACCTCCTATTTTACCCAAACAATTGGATCGCGAAGATTCATACATCAATTGGGTCGTGTCAACACACTCCATAAGCATCGTAATGCTATATAAAGAGAAACGAATCCAAAGCTCAGAATATAATGAAAGCTAGCTATTGACAGGCTCACCCCGTTAGGTCTATATCGACTAACTCGATAGGTCCTATAGCAACCTTAAATGTTTGGAAGGTTACCCAATCAGAATATCAAGCTAAGCCAATTTGATATCACTTATTTTCCTCAGAGAGATATCCATGGTCAATCATTAGCTTACTTCATATCTGAATTCACTACATTAGATGACTATCCGAAGAGCAGAAGAGAACCGTCCAACCGATGGAGAACCTATACAGATGGAACTTCCAATAATCGGCTTTCTAACATCGGAGTTGCATTAATGACTCCAGAAGAGCGATCGATCTGCTACGCATTGAAACTCAACTTCCCTGCAACAAATAACAAAGCTAAGTATGAAGCCTTAGTCGCCACGCTCAAACTTGCAAGAAAACTAGGAGTGGAAACTTTACATATCTTATGTGATTACTGGTTAGTAGTATACTAAGTCAGGGAAGATTATTTAACTAGGGGGCAACATCTTGCTCCTTATCCTAGCTGGGTCCAAAAGCTACTGGCCGACTTCGAGTATTACACCATTACACACATCCTCGGAGAACAAAATGAAAAGACCAAGTCACTGGCCAAGCTAGCCAGTTTCGGGGATACACGACATATAGACTTTGTCCCAGTTGAAATACTTATTATTCCAAGCATTGATAGATGAAGATCGACTAGATCTTAGAGACGGATCCAAAAAGGGAGTCACGGATGACTCCTATCAAATATTATCTACAACAAGGCATCCCTCCTGAACAGAGGAATAAGAAATGGAGTTGAATGTTCATCTGCTGACAATTACAACATTGAACAACAAATCGCTAGCGCTTGACACTCAGTTACAACAATGCACTGCATGATCATTGACAATCAACAGTTCGACATCTATATCACCGTCGTTTCAATCAAAGGTTACATCTTTTGACGAAAAGATAGCAACTACTCAGCGAATCAGATAGAACTTTTTCAGAATGAAGGATGCAGATTTTCAAACCACATCATGTTCCCACAAGACGTACTTTGTGGGGGCAAATGTTATCCCACCTTTTGGCAAGGCCGTGACACCAAGAACTTGACTAGAAACCAATGATGGATCGTCTTGGAGATCGGTTATACATAGGTTCACTATGGATACTGGTAAATTTTTCCCAAGTCCAGATCGAGCTAAAATTGATATGACATGACAAGCAAAGCTATGAAAGCCAATGTTTCAAATTTCAAGTCAATCGGAGTTCGTATGCTCAAGATATGATCGATGCAAGTTTGAATTTGTTGAAGGTTGTCAAATTCGCATCGCTTCTGTTCGCATCGATCCTGTTCGCATCGATCTTGTGCGCATCGATCCTGTTCGCATCGATCCTGTTCGCATCGATCATGTCCGCATCGATCCTGTTCGCATTGATGGATACGAATTGTAGCTGTTTTCCTTAACTTGCATCGATCATAACTCAAAATCTACAAGTCCAAATGCCACCAAATTTTCACAGGAGCTTGCGTACAACCTAAAGAATGTTCATGATTGATCTCGACTCGATTGGACAAAATATTGATCGATATGAAATTCGTACGTATCGATCACGGATCGAATGCAAACGACATGGGATCGATCGTGTGGGCCCACCCACGTGAGAGAAGAGGTCTTCCGAGATCTGAGCAAGATATTTGCAACCTACGCCTATAAATAGCAGCCTAGAACCTACTGAAGGGGGACTTTTTGCTTCCCTGCGCTGATATTTTGCCGAAATCATTATCAAACTTCAGTTATACTGTTGTAATCCGTTGTAACCAGCAAGCAAAAATCAATAAACATCAGTCATTTCATAGTGGACATAGGCAATTCGCCGAACCACTCTAAATCCGTGTGTTTCTATGCATTTTCTTATCTGTTTATTGGTGTGTTTGTTAGATCTGCTTCATTTTACATTTAGTTTCTTCATTTTATCTCTTCAAACACATCCGAAGAGTGTTATGCCCAATTTTGGTACAAACAGATTCAAATCAACTTAAATTCCAAATTCAATTTAGATTAATCCATGTTCAACACTTTCAATTAAAAGGTTAAAGGTTCAATCAAAATTCTCAATAACCATTTCAATTCTTATCGGTTTCAAATCCAGGTTTGAACTATCATTTCAATTCCAATAAGATTCAAGCTTTAAATATTCAAACAATTTCAATATAAGTTTCCTTTATATTTCAACATTTAACTTTAATTTTATTCAAATTGGAAAATATTTGCTTAATAATTTTAATAACAATTAAATAAAATCTCAATTTATAAATTTGAATCAATATTAAATATTCAGCCTCAGTTTTATTTAAGGTTATAAATCATACCCTTCAAATCTCAAAATCAATAAGTTCAAATAAATTATGATTTAAATTCAATTATTACCCAATTAAATTCAAGTCAATTTCACTTTATTTTTCCAGCCTCTATTTATTTAAAGTTATTACAAAATCTATTTTTAAAATATAATTTTAAATAAATACCTAAACATATTATATACTACTTAAATTAAATTTTATTAAATTAAATCTTATTATTAAATTTATTTTATTTAAATCTATTTTTATATATTTTAAAATAGTAAAATTATAAGTAAAATCTTAAAAATTATATTTTCAAAACTAACTTATAAATTTAAAATTTCTAAAACATATAATTTTAAAAATCTAAAATTTAGACATATATAAAAATAACATTTATATATCTTATATTTTAAAAATCAATATTTATTAAAACCATATAATTCCTTTCGAAACTTTGGAAATCATTTTCAAAATATAGACCAACGGTGTCCATATATAATTTTCTATCCTATGGTCAAGTGATACTGATATTTATCATTTCAATCCGCAATTTAAATATCTACAAGTATATATCATTTCAACCCGCAATCCCAAAATTTCAAAACAATTAAAATCGCTTGGGTTTATCATTTCAACCCATAACGATTTTTCCTTAATCTATACTATCGTTCGCGTATGTATCATTTCAACCCATAGGGATTTCTAAACTAACAGGAAACTTGCAAAATGAGAACAGATATGATAATAATATAACATACCAACAACAGGCATATATTATCAATAACAAACTTAATCATAATATAAATAACAGGTTATGGTGTCATATGTCAAAGGTGAACAGTTACAAATAATGGCACAATCATATATAGCAGTTTTATAAATAACAGCATATTTCAATCGTCATTTCATATGAATTTAATTTACTAAATATAAGAATGTTAATCGTGAGTGATTGCTCACCTTTCGAGGCTAGAGAACGACGATGGTGAAGGAGATGACACAGACATGTACATGGATATGGACATAGTTACGACTAGCGGGACAGCGACAAGCTAGGAATTGCAGCGATAAATTCGATATTGAGGATGTAAGTCAAGATGGACTAGAGATCGATGAAACCAATATATATAGCTATATATTTCAGTCAAAATTTAAACACGTATTAAAAATAAAATCATTATAATATATATATATATATTGAAAATTAATATTAAATTTAAACATATATACCTATGTCAAAAATCAAAATCTATATATATTTCAATATCATTATTAATTTTAACATATATTTTTAAAATATATATTATATTACATGCACAGTACACGAAATCATTTCTTAAACTAATATATTATTGGTATACTAACGTATAACTGTTACAAGTAAAGCATTTCAGAAAATTAATACTTCAACCCGATCATATATACACTTATATAAACTTATATATACAACCCGATGAATTATAGATATGTTATATAAACTTGTGTATGTAGACAACAAATTACGTAAACCTACATAAAATCATACATATATATATATATACAAACAACATTATATACCACTTATATAACTTATATACATAACAACTTATATAACAGATTTTATACCTTATAAATAACCACATATATTTACATACATACACTTTAAAATCAATATTTAATAACAAATATATATTGCCTTTCAACATGTTTTATATATACTTATAAACAAATCTATACATTAAATATAATACAAAAGCAGGTAAAATAATGATATAGATATAAACTAACCTACGTAAGCTTTATATACAAAATAACATATATATAACTTGCACAAACATATAGATATAACTAACATATTATATATGTATACATTTCAGAGTATCACATTTATTAACCATATATCAATATATCTATATTATAAAGAAAATCAATACTAAAACCGTATATTTACATATACAGGCTTAACATTTATATGAAACTATACCTATAAGCAGATATATGTATCAGGCTGTAAACAATTATTTGGAAAAATAGATATATTTATAAACAAATATATATGTAACATATAAAACAATTTTTTTAAAACAAACAAAATAGAAGATTGTGCTCACCTATACTTCTAGGATCCATACCAACTTATATATAATAGTATATATACTGAACGCGCATGCTATATTCAAACTTTGCATGCCAGCTGGCAAGCAACAGAGAACGTGCACAAGCTTCCTTGATGTGGCGGAGGGGTTGTGGCAGCGGTGGTCAGTCAGGATGCTTGTGCTCAGTGGTTGAGAGAGGAAAAGTGGTTGCGGCTGTCAGTGGGAAGTGGTGTGCAGTTGTGGATGATGGGATGTAGTGTGGTGGCGGGCTAAGCTATAGGGAAGGAAGCAGACTGCTGGCGTGTCGGTTCAGGTCAGATTGAGGGTGGGTTCCGGCGGCTCGAGGTAGGTGATGGGGTTCGGGTCGCTAAGGGTGTGGTGGCCGTTGCGGGCGCTGTGTTTTGGCGAGACAGTGGGCGGTTAGAGGAAGGGGATGATGGGCGTTGCAACCAAGGGAAGAGACATGAGTTTGGGTTTGGATCGGCTTCGGCTACTGCATTGGTGGCTGTCGTTCATGCGGAGGTGGGTCTGGTGAAGTGACATGCAAGAATGGCTTGGAGAGGAGGTTAGCGGTCGGGCAAGGGGAAGGAGAGGGATGCGGTCGTGTTGCTGGTCGGTGACGATGGTGGTGGGTGAAGTGGGCGTGGGTTTGAACGATGGATGAGGAGGTGGTCGTTGGTCGTGTGAGGGGAGGAGCAGCAAAATGAAAATGGAGTGGGTTTCAGAAAAGTGAAAGCTTTTCACTTTATGTAAACATGCTCAGAAACGAAAGAAGGAAAGAGAACGAAAGAAACGAACAAGAAATATACATTGGGACCAGTGGGAAAACAAAAAGTCAGTACGCTTTGAATTCTGGAAAAATTATTAATAGCAAATGTCTTTTGGAATTGTACGCTGGAAAATTGAATAGTCACGGAAACAATTAGACTCGAACGATTACCGATACGGCTGACCGTTTCGTGGTTTTCACCGCGTACCGGACACCGAAACACATGAATATACTGTGGAGATCAGCACAAGGAGATGAATAGAGTGGTACAAAGATATCAGCGATACGATAATCCTATCAAAATTCGACATTCGGAACCGAAAATGTTGTTAAACCGTCGAAAATAAGATAAACGGGGCTAGAGAAGTCCAAATTTGATGAAATGAATTATGATGTCTCACTCAGAAAATAATTTACAATTTTATTATATAAAATATTTAGATTTTTGAAAACATTTTAATTTCATCAAATTTAACTGATTTGAATTGAAATAGGGAATTACAAAACAGAACTAACATTCATACTTACCAGTGAAAATTTACTATTTGCTATGTTTAAATAGACGCATTCCAAATGTCAAATTTTATTTCTAAATTCAATTATTTGAAATTTCACAAAAATTCAGCTAATTACGTTATTAAAACGTTCAGAATTTCGGGTCGTTACACATAACTTCAAATATCACACTTATATAAATTCCATTATACATAAGATTTCATTTTCAGATAGAGTACTTTCCAAAATCAATAGTCACGAATATATCAGATCATTCTTATATAAGTTCTGTTGTATATAAGATTTATCTCTTCAGATCGAATACCTTCCAAAATTAACAGTCTTCAAAATCACATTATACTTATATAAAGTCCATCTTATATAAGAATCAAAAAATTTCCAAAATCAATTACGGTGCATGAAGAGCCATATGGGATTGAACATCTTTGCTTTATAAAAGGTTCTGAATTTAGAATAGTTTTGTATATAAAATAGTTTGTAAAATAGTTTTGTATATAAAATAGTTTGTAAAATAGTTTTATATAAAATAGTTTGTAAAATTAGTTTTGTATGTAAAATAGAATAAAATAGTTTTGAGTAAGAGAGAATAAAAGAAAAATAGTTTTGTATATAAAATAGAATAAAATAGTTTTAAGTAAGAGAAAATAAAAGAAAAATAGTTTTGTAAAATGGTTTAAATTAATAGTAGTTTTGCACAAAAAAATTTCCCTATTTAAATTACAAAGGATATCCAACCTAACAACTTTCAATTTCAACGTCACAGCCTATCAATTATATTAGAACATACGATGTACATATGTCATCATCACGCAAAATCACATTCGATCGCTCGCTCGATCACACAAGTTCGCTTTCAAACTAGTATTGTTCATTCGACTTCCCTAATGCAGACTTCGATAAGGTTTCTTGATTAGACACCATCATTCTCCTTGCATAGACATATACTATGATAGAGAATTTTAGAATCAAACCAAAAATCCATACCAAATATTCTCCATTAAAAATCGAATGAAAAATCCTAACACGAAATGGTGTAATTCACCTCGAACTTGTTTACTCAAATCCGGATCAAATTAATTATGCGAATAAACAATATACATACAACTTACTTATTTATTCCTACTTGTTTCATCACAATTACATTTTCAATTTAAGTTCATTATAAATCTCATTTATTATCACAAATATCACTTCATTCTTAAATATTTGTTTCACGAAATTTCTCTATTTAATATATAACATTAATATATTCATTCTCATAACATTGCTTATATTTCTCTTCATTTTAGATTACATTCATTTCACATGTAATATTTCTCATTTAATACAACATTTATTTGCGAATCATTTCATAAGAAATTCTCTTAAGTTTATAGCCAATTTATAAAAGCTTAACTTCTCATATAAAACATTATTCGAGTTTAAAGTTATCATAACTTTAATTATAACTATTTATTACAACATCCATTTACTTCATAAACAATTTACAAGTCATGACTTTATTTATAATCATTTCATAACGACCCGTATTTTTCGGTAATTAAAATAATAAATTTAATAAGATTTTGAAATATTAATATTGTAAGAAATTAAAATTTATGAGTTGTAATAATAAAACAATTAGAATGTAATATAGTAATGTTGATTTAATGTAATTGATAACCATTTTAATCCAATTTCAGTCAATGGATATAATTATAAGGTTATTTGGTTATAATTGTAAATAATGAAATAAATTAAATGATGCATTTAATGATGAGATTGTATGTAATTGATTGGAATAGGTTAATATAAAATATAAAATCATTTTGTTATAACCCTTGGTTGTAAATGATAAGATAATGGATATGAACTATTATTATAAACGATGGTTGTAATTATCTTCTCATTAATTTGTCCATTTGAATATTAAATGGGTAATTAATGGAATTAATGCAATTGAATGTTGGAATTATATGTTGTTAATTGAAATTGAATATAATCAGTGATGTATAAGTAGTCATATCATTTGTTGTATATAATAAACTTATAAATATGATTAAATTACTTAAAGGTAACAATTGTTCATTTATCATCTCATTATTTAATATGTTTGGAATTAATTTGGAAATCAATGAAAATTTATGTAATTAATTATTGCAGTTAATATGGTAAAAAGATGTTCATGTAGAATATGCTAGTATATGATTTTTGTTTGATGGTAATAAACATATATATATATATATATTCATTTAAATGTATTTGTTATTGTACTATTTTATTTTTCACATAATTAAATAAATATTTGTTGAATAGTATAAAATAAATAATTCAGAATTCATATTTAAACAAATATTTTATTCAAACAAATATTTTATTACAAATTTGAGCTCTCACTACATTTACACACTTTTCATTTACAATACAATTTCAAGAAGAACACAATTTTCACTTTACAATGTTCACCTCACTAATATAGTCACTCAACACTCGTATTTGATCTTCAACTCTGTTCCAGCCTGTATCCAGCGTTTGAGCTATCTGCAAAATAAACACTAACGCAGTAAAATCGAAAAAGAAATATTTTGCAGTTCAAAATGAAGTGTGTGGTTTGAAAATGTTATTTTCCTCAGTTATTTGGGTTGTTCGTCATTTATTTTCTTTTAAATCATCATACACGAACTACTTGTGACATGCACAGTGTATCACTGTACATGCCACAAGGCCGTGCACACCGATATACACTTTCTTGTTAAAATTGCAGGGACAGGTGAGCACGAGGTTAAACCCGAGCCAAAGCTGGATTCAACTCAAATGCAGACTCGAGTGAACCAGAGATCATCACAACCAAAGGCAATAACAAATCAGAGTCCAGTTGGAACAAGACTCAATGCAATGGTTAGGTGCAACATGAAGAACACCATACATGTTAAATCGAATCAAGTACAAGACAAATGTAAGAGCTACAGTTCAAGTCCACAGTAGGCCACTACAACATGAAAACCAGATTTCTAGTGAACCAACCTGGTCAGAATACCACAACAATGGACAGAGGATACAAACAAAACAACATGACAACAGAGCATCAAGCAGAACAAGGCATCATAACATACATATATACATGCGTGAACACACACATATATATGCAGTGGAAACCAGACAAGACCAGTGCACAAGTGAAGTCTCCACCAAGACACAGTGCAGATCAACATAACTCGAAGCAGACCAGCATACATATATACATAAGTGACAACAGTTTCATGATTAACTCGAAGCAACTCAGGGACCAAATACAACAATGATTGTACACTGAAGTGTAACCAGTTAAAAAATTCAACAACAAAGCCTCAATACCAAAATGCAACAAGACTACACAATGATGCCAGAGTACACAGATCAATGTACACAAGACATATACAAGTTCAATGCACGGGGGCTCGAAGCAACTGACTCAAAGTGGTGAATGCAAAACTCACACAAACATGCAAGGATAACACAACTGCATACAACACTCAAATGAACCAAACCGGAACACAATAACAAGAACACGCCAATATGCTCGAACAAGTGCAGACATTTATATAGCAACTACAAGTAAATAAAAAAGCAAAAAAATATTGAATCAGACTTCAACCAACATAGCAATGGAATTCAACATGAATGCAAATCCACACATGCAACCAGTCAAAGATATAAATGAAATGTTAGACCACAATGCACCAGATCAGTGAAGCAGCAAGCAAAGTGACATATGTATGCACATATACATATAAGTACATACACATATATCAGGTTAGATGTATGAACAACCAGAGTGCAGACTCAAAGCAAAATAAAGACCAGACCAATAAAGACTACATTCATATAAAACAGGACAGCAGCTCTACACATAGTGGAATGCAAGGCTACCAAGTCTAGTTATTAACAGCAGTAGTTTTGAACTTGTCAACCAGGGAATATATTCAAAAATCCAGTGGTGCAGTTCGAACAAAAAAATCAAGGTAGCAGTATGAATGAAGTCAAAGTCAATTTTATCTAAAAAATTCAAATGTCGAAGTCACAGAGGTCATGAACGAGAAACAAATTCAAATGCCAGAAAAGAACATAACCTACTTAGAAAAATATTCAAGCAAATTCAACACGAACAAGTCAACAATTTATCACAAGCATCCAATTGAAAACCAAGTGTCGAAGACGTAGAAGCAAAAGAAGGAACCGACCCAAAGCAAGTCACGAAAATTCGAAATATACAGTAACATGAACAAGTCAAGAATTCATCGCATCGTTCAAGCAAAATCGAACGATGAAGCAAATAAAGAGAAGAATTCAAATACAAAAATATATGAAGAATAAAATAGGGCTTTGTTCCCTATATAAACCCAGTTCATCATCGAAAATTATCTTATTCGAGTTCGAGATAAATCAGAGAGCATACTTAGAACCAATTACATAAATTATCCAAAACTCGAATCAAACAAGTCGAGCAATAATCAATATCGAAAAGGGGCAAATCGCATACCATTTTTATATCATCCGTGCTCGACACAGATTGAAGCCGCCGTGAATTATCAAGGCCAGTGAATCAAAGCCAATCAAGTGAAAGCTATTTCGATCGATCAATTTTCCAAGCGGAGCTTCAATTTACAGCAAAACCCTAGTTTTTTGAAGAGGAACGAAAAAGAAACAAGGCGACCGATAATACAAAAGAAGGGGAGATATCTATTGTCTCCAGTTTTAATTGAAGTGGGTCGTGTTTTAATTGTTGGGCTTTAATTATATAATAATAAGGTTTTGTGTTTAGTTGTATTTTTTTTAGTTTTTATTTTGATTTTATTTAAAATTTCTTAACTCTCTAGTCGTGTGACTAGGTTACGAACTACGGTGGTGTAGTTCGAGAATTTGCAACTCAGAGGCTGAGTTGTGGTAGGGTTTTGAGCGTAGAGTTAGGTTAGTCGTTAGCAGGTGTCGCAAGTTTACGTGTGTAAGCGTTTGACTACTTAATTTCTAGTAGAAACCTTGGGGGAAGCACGTATGCAAGATTTTGCCGAAGCTGGGTAAATTTGTGTGTGATCTCTTCTGTATTATTTACTGTTATTGTTTTTATTTCCGCATTTATTTTTATTATTATTAGTATCACTCTATTCACCCCCCCCCCCCTCTAGGGTTAAAATGATCCTACAAGTGGTATCAGAGCAAGGTTAATAGCAAGGATGTCTAACCCTAGTTGCAAATCTAGCGAGAGTCAGTCCAGTATTATTCCCCCTATTTTTGATGGAACAGATTTTTTAATTGGAAATTAAAAATGGAATTTTATTTAAAATCTGTTAATTTTAAATGTTGGGATATTATTGAAAATGGGTGTGATATAGTAGACAAGAAAAATACTTCGATTAAAGCTCTTGCTATGCATATACTATATTGTAACGACCCGTATTTTTACGGATCGAATCATAGTAAAACTGTTGTTAGAGCGTCCAGAGTTTGGTCGTTCGGAGCTTAGGTCGTATAGTAATTAGGTCGGTGGAGCGACTTAAGGGAGTTGGCGACCTAAGGAAGTTGGCGACCTAAGGATTATGGGATAAGTCGTGTAGAAGTTAGGTCGTGTGGTGGCTTAGGTTGAGTGAATGACTTAAGAGTTAACGACTTAAGTATTGGGGCGACTTAAGGAAAGACAGCGACCTATGGAAGTTAGTATTAGAAGTGAACGACCTAGTAGTTAGCGGCGACTTAAGGAGTTGTGCTTAGTTAGGTCGTGAGCGACCTATGGGGTGTTGTGCTTAGTTAGGTCGTAAGCGACCTAAGTTTAGCAGTTATGAGTAGTTAGGTCGTCCAGACGACTTAGGAGTTAGGTCGGAAGACCATGCGTGTAGTTAGGTCGTTAGACGACCTAAGATTGTTAAGTCATTAGGTCGTGTGGTGAGCCGTGTGTGTGTTAGGTCAGTACTTCTGTTAAGTCGCGTCTCAGTTGAGTCGTTAGGTCATGCATATGTGTTAGGTCGCGCATATGTGTTAGGTCGCGATTGTTGTTAAGTCGCATAAGCAGTTAAGTCGTTAGGTCGTAGGTCGCGTAGTAGTGTTGAGTCTTAGGTCGTGACATTTTTAGACCGTGGATGCGCATATGCGGTAGGTCGTTAGATCATGGAAGCGCATATGCAAAAGGTCGTAAGTCGAAGTGGATGGTTAAGTCGTAGGTCGCGCATTAGTGTTAAGGCCTAGGTCGTTGGGTTATTAGGTCGCGCGCGTGAGGATAGTTAGGTCGTGTGAGGATTTGTGTTGTTAAGTCGCGAAGCCGCATTCTGTTAAGTCGTTAAGACATAGGTCGTGGGGTTTCTTAGGTCGTGGACGACCTAATAGCGAGCAAACAACTTAGGGATTTCAGCCTATAAATACACGTCCATTTCCTCATTTTTTGGGATCCGGATTTTGAACGACGAAGTCCTGCCATTTTGAGAGCTCGAGTTCTACACTTCTTCACTTCTTTTCTCCACTTTAATCTTGTGATTCCTTTCATCCAAATTGAAGATTAAATCGAAGATCCAAGAGCTTAGATTGAAGATCTACATTCTTCGAAGAGAGATTTCATCGTTTGAAGTGGAATTTTGATAGATCGAGTTAGATCCTTCGCTGTCCAGATCTGAAGTGTGTTGCTTTTGAGGTGTTTAGGTGATTTAGTGAGTGGTGGTTATCTCTCACACGAATCCAAAGGAGTATATCGGATTGTTGGCTTGATTTGGTGTTAAAATAGTGATTTTCATGCATTTTCTTAAACTTAAGTATAGATCTATTGTTCATGATGATTTGACATCCATTTTACTACATGTTAACCTATGCAAGTTCATTCATCAAGTTGTAGAGATATTGTTCATAATTCATGCTTGTTAGATTTAGACTCTTTATTTGCGAGATTGCCATTATTGTTATAATTATTTATTAGATCATGTTTGAATGTTTGGATTAATGATTGACTTGATTGATTGTTATGAATTAGTTGATTAATGATTTGATTTAGACAAGATGGTCGAAGATGATTCAAAAGCTAAGGGAAAGGCTCTTGAATTGGAAAAGCTGCTCCTGGCATATGTGGCGGTTGATGAAGCTCATATGGATAGATTTGATGATGATGTTGAGTTGAGGCTTTGCTATGATGAGATGAAGCGAGGCATGATGTGAGATAGCCTTGGTTTAATCCAGACGGGATCATTCCAAGCATGTTGATAACTCGGTGAAATGATTCGGGTTCAAGTTCAAACTCCAAAACCGGTGGATTTTGCCAAGCTGTGTAAAGATTATACTGCTCTTGGAGGAAAGATTTTCATGGGAGCAGAGTCAACTATTGAAGTCCAGAGATGGATAGATGCTTGTAGAAGGATCTTTGGTGATTTGGGAATCGAGGATGCAACCAAAAGGAAGCTTGCATCAAGACAGCTTCAAGGAAGAGCTTCTGATTGGTGGAACTCTATCACCATTGATACTTCGGAGGAAGAAATTACTTGGGAACAATTCCAAGCCAGATTTGAAGCTAAGTTCATTTCTACAGCCCAGAAATCTGTTCTGTTCAAGAAGTTTGTGGAGCTCAAGCAAGGTGGAAGACCAGTTCTTGAGTATGTTTCTGAGTTTGAAGCTCTGTCCAAGTATGCCCGGTCGTATATTGAATCTCCTTATCAGAAGAACGAGAAGTTTGTGATAGGCTTGGACAGTTATCTTGGGAGGAAGTTGGTGGATCATTTGGACGATCCATTTGAGAAGCTTGTGGAGAAAGCTCTCAGGCACGAGAATCTATTTTCTAAAGAGGGATCTGTTGTTGCTGTGACCAAGGAAGAGTCTAAACCACAGCAAGGTGGAAACAAGAAGAGGAAGCAGCAGCAGCAAAAGGGTAAGGATGGCCAGAAGAAGCCGAAGGGCGAAGTGACCTGCTACAATTGTCAGCAGAAGGGCCATTTCTCCAGGGATTGCAAGAATCCGAAGGTGCCGATGAAGTGCCACAACAGTGACAAGCCAGGGCATATCAGGAAGAATTGTCCAGAACCGCGGAAGGACAAGCAGATTGTGCAAGCTTATGCTTTGGGGGCTGTTCCATCATCTTCAAAAGCTCCTACCGCTAAAGAGAAAGGAAAGAGTGTGGTGGTTCAAGGTACTCTTTCCATATGTGGTGTTCCAGTTAGAGTGTTTTCGATACTGGGGCGTCGCATTCTTTTGTTTGTAATGAACTTGTAGGCCGGTTGGGTTTAGAACCGGATATCGTTGATAGACCATTGGTTGTGACTAATCCAATTGGGGGTTCATCTTGTCTGTGTATGCTATGCCGTGGTCTGATTGTGTCGAGTCATGATTGCTCTTTTGTTTGTGATTGTTTTGTTCTGAACTTTGCGGGGTTCGGAATTATTTTGGGTATGGACTGGCTTAGGAAGTATGCGGCAAAGGTTGATTGTGGAAGGTTGGAGGTGACAGTCGAGAATGTGGAGGGGCGAAAGGTTGTGATATGATGTAAGCATGAGGAAGGCGTCTTCATGAGCTTCATGTATTCGCTGGTTGTTCCACGGGATGGACTGTCATCGCTGCCAATCGCTAATGGATTCGAGGATGTCTTTGATGAGGTCAAAGGGTTACCGCCGCATAGAGAGATCGAGTTTCGTATCGATCTAGTTGAAGGAGCCAGATCTGTTGTGATGCCTCTTAGGCGGATGGCGCCTAGGGAACAGCAGGAATTGAAGGTGCAGGTTGATGATCTCTTACAGAAAGGATTCATTTTGCGTAGTGTGTCCGAATGGGGTGCACCAGTTGTGTTTGTAACCAAAGCGGATGGATCGTTGAGGTTGTGTGTGGATTATCGTGAGCTGAATAAAGTGACTAATAAGAACAAGTATCCATTGCCGAGAATAGATGACTTGTTTGATCAGCTTCACAAAGCTAAGGTGTTTTCTCAGATGGATTTGGCAACGGGATTTCACCAGTTAAGAGTGGCTAAGGATAGTGTGCCGAAGACTGCTTTCAGGACACCATCCGGTTTCTTTGAGTGGCTGGTAATGCCGTTTGGATTGACCAATGCGCCAGCATATTTTGTGGATCTTATGAATAGAGTGTTCAGAGATCAGCTGAACAAGTTCGTACTAGTGTTTGTGGATGATATTTTGATTTATTCCAGAACTGAAGAAGAACACAAGACACACTTGCGTATTGTTTTGGAAATCTTACGGAAACATCAGCTAAAGGCTAAGTTTTCGAAGTGTCACTTCTGGAAGAGCGAAGTGAGGTTCTTAGGCCATATTATCTCTGGAAATGGAATAGCGGTTGATCCCGCTAAGGTGGCAGCGATCCAGGATTGGGTTAAACCTAAGAATGCATCTGATGTGAGAAGTTTTCTTGGATTAGCAGGATATTATCGTCGATTTATCAAAGACTTCTCCAAGGTGGCTGCACCATTAACAGGATTGACAAAGAAGAACCAAGTGTTCAGATGGGATGATAAGTGTGAGCAAGCTTTCAAAATCCTGAAAGAGCGATTGACAAGTGCTCCTGTTTTGACTATTCCCAGTGGAAATGATAAGATGGTGGTTTACACCGACGCATGTGGTATTGGACTTGGAGCAGTGCTGATGCAGAAGAATAGAGTTGTTGCATATGCAAGTCGACAACTGAAGCCGCATGAAAGGAATTATCCGACTCATGATTTGGAGTTAGCGGCAATTGTATTTGCTCTGAAGATATGGAGACATTATCTATTGGGAGTTCGATTCGAGTTGTTTACAGATCATAAGTCGTTGAAGTATCTTTTCTTCCAAAAGGATTTGAATCTTCGATAGCAACGATGGCTAGAGTTTTTGGCACCATATGATTTTGGTATAGCCTATACTCCGGGAAAGGGTAACGCAGTGGCAGATGCGTTAAGTCGAAGACATGCAGGATTGGGAGCCATGTTTTCAGAATGGAAGAGTCTCGAGTATTTAGCTGGATTTGACTTCAGGCCCAGATGTGAATTGGAACCTGAGATGTTGGCAAACTTATCGATAAGACCGACTCTTGTGGAAAGAATTGGGGAGAGCCAAAAGCGAGACGATAAGCTTGTCAAGATTATCCGTGATTTGGAATCTGGATTGGATCCAGAAAAGGATAAAGGATTCGAGGTCGATCGAGAGGGTTGGCTTCGAAAGCAAGGACGACTAGTTATTCCCGATATAGATGAATTGAGAAATGAAGTTCTGAAGGAAAGTCATCACTCGAAGCTGACAATTCATCCAGGTGGAAATAAGATGTATCGGGACATGAAGAGAACCTATTACTGGGAAGGTATGAAGAAGGATGTTGGAAATTTTATTTCCAAGTGCATGAACTGCCAGTTGGTAAAAGCAGAGCAGAAGAAGCCCAGTGGATTGCTTCAGCCATTAGAAGTTCCTACATGGAAGTGGGAGCAAATATCGATGGATTTTATTGATGGACTACCTAGAACAAGAACGGGAAATGAAGGGATTTGGGTCATAGTAGATCATTTGACTAAAAGTGCAAGATTCATTCCTGTTCGATCAACCAGGACTGCATCAAAGTTGGTTGAGCTGTATGTTAAGTGGATAGTTCGATTCCATGGTATTCCGAAGAGTATAGTGAGCGATCGAGACCCATTGTTCACTAGTGGATTTTGGAAGAGCTTCCAGGAAGTTTTGGGAACCAAGTTGTGTTTGAGTACAGCTTATCACCCCCAAACAGATGGTCAGACTGAGAGAGTCAACCGAGTTTTGGAAGATCTCCTTAGAGCTTGTGTTTTAGATTTCGGAGGATCATGGGAAGATCACCTTCATTTGGTAGAGTTTTTGTATAATAACAGTTACCAGTCAAGCATTGGTATGGCACCGTATGAAGCATTGTATGGAAGACCGTGTAACTCTCCGACATGTTGGTTAGAAATAGGAGAAAAGCTGATACTTGGGTCAGAAATGATTCGACAGACTACGGATTGCATAGAGATCATTCGGCAACGAATGAGGGCAGTCCAAGACCGACAGAAAAGTTATGCCGATAAGCGTCGTAAGGATTTGGAATTCGACGTGGGTGATATGATTTTTGTGAAGATTTCCCCACTGAAGAATGTTATTCGATTCGGGAAGAAAGGAAAATTGACTTCGAGATTTGTTGGACCATTCCCGATCATCGAGCGAATTGGAAAGCTCGCCTACAAATTGGAGTTACCAGAAAAGATGTCGGGTGTGCACAATGTTTTTCATGTATCGTATCTACGGAAGTATGTGCACGACTCGAATACAGTAGTTTCTGCCGATAGCTGTGAAGATTTTTAGGTAGATCCAGTTGTTGAGAGACCTCGTAAGCCGCTTCGTGTTGTGGAAACTGACACGAAACAACTTAGGAGGAAGGTAGTTAGGTTGCTCAAGATACAATGGAGTGATGATGTTAACGACTGTACATGGGAGGTGGAAGAGAGGATGAAGGCAGCTCATCCTGAACTCTTCGAGGTATGGCCATAAGGTGTCGTGTCATCTCACGGTATTGTAACTTGTACTAGTTTTAGAATTCTGCATGTTAGGCTAGTAATTGGATGCATGGTTTGTTGATTGCTATGGATGGTAGGCATGCAGAGTAGTTTTTGATTGCTCTTGTTTGTTTGAAATTTCGGGGGCGAAATTCCTAAGGGGGAGATAATGTAACGACCCGTATTTTTACGGATCGAATCATAGTAAAACTGTTGTTAGAGCGTCCAGAGTTAGGTCGTTCGGAGCTTAGGTCGTATAGTAATTAGGTCGGTGGAGCGACTTAAGGGAGTTGGCGACCTAAGGAAGTTGGCGACCTAAGGATTATGGGATAAGTCGTGTAGAAGTTAGGTCGTGTGGTGGCTTAGGTTGAGTGAATGACTTAAGAGTTAACGACTTAAGTATTGGGGCGACTTAAGGAAAGACAGCGACCTATGGAAGTTAGAATTAGAAGTGAACGACCTAGTAGCTAGCGGCGACTTAAGGAGTTGTGCTTAGTTAGGTCGTGAGCGACCTATGGGGTGTTGTGCTTAGTTAGGTCGTGAGCGACCTAAGTTTAGCAGTTATGAGTAGTTAGGTCGTCCAAACGACTTAGGAGTTAGGTCAGAAGACCATGCGTGTAGTTAGGTCGTTAGACGACCTAAGATTGTTAAGTCGTTAGGTCGTGTGGTGAGCCGTGTGTGTGTTAGGTCGGTACTTCTGTTAAGTTGCGTCTCAGTTGAGTCGTTAGGTCGTGCATATGTGTTAGGTCGCGCATATGTGTTAGGTCGCGATTGTTGTTAAGTCGCGTAAGCAGTTAAGTCGTTAGGTCGTAGGTCGCGCAGTAGTGTTGAGTCTTAGGTCGTGACATTTTTAGACCGTGGATGCGCATATGCGGTAGGTCGTTAGGTCGTGGAAGCGCATATGCGAAAGGTCGTAAGTCGAAGTGGATGGTTACGTCGTAGGTCGCGCATTAGTGTTAAGGCCTAGGTCGTTGGGTTAATAGGTCGCGCGCGTGAGGATAGTTAGGTCGTGTGAGGATTTGTGTTGTTAAGTCGCGAAGCCGCATTCTGTTAATTCGTTAAGACATAGGTCGTGGGGTTTCTTAGGTCGTGGACGACCTAATAGCGAGCAAACGACTTAGGGATTTCAGCCTATAAATACACGTCCATTTCCTTATTTTTTTGGGATCCGGATTTTGAAGCGACGAAGTCCTGCCATTTTGAGAGCTCGAGTTCTACACTTCTTCACTTCTTTTCTCCACTTTAATCTTGTGATTCCTTCCATCCAAATTGAAGATTAAATCGAAGATCCAAGAGCTTAGATTGAAGATCTACATTCTTCGAAGAGAGATTTGATCGTTTGAAGCGGAATTTTGATAGATCGAGTTAGATCCTTCGCTGTCCAGATCTGAAGTGTGTTGCTTTTGAGGTGTTTAGGTGATTTGGTGAGTGGTGGTTATCTCTCACACGGATCCAAAGGAGTATATCAGATTGTTGGCTTGATTTGGTGTTAAAATAGTGATTTCCATGCATTTTCTTAAACTTAAGTATAGATCTATTGTTCATGATGATTTGACATCCATTTTACTACATGTTCATTCATTAAGTTGTAGAGATATTGTTCATAATTCATGCTTGTTAGATTTAGACTCTTTATTTACGAGATTGCCATTATTGTTATAATTGTTTATTAGATCATGTTTGAATGTTTGATTACTTGGATTAATGATTGACTTGATTGATTGTTATGAATTAGTTGATTGATGATTTGATTTAGACAAGATGGTCGAAGATGATTCAAAAGCTAAGGGAAAGGCTCTTGAATTGGAAAAGCTGCTCGTGGCATATGTGGCGGTTGATGAAGCTCATATGGATAGATTTGATGATGATGTTGAGTTAAGGCTTTGCTATGATGAGATGAAGCGAGGCTTGATGTGAGATAGCCTTGGTTTAATCCATACGGGATCATTCCAAGCATGTTGATAATTCGGTGAAATGGTTCGGGTTTGAGGATAATGGTTTGCTCGAGAGGTGCTTGAGCTAGTATGGAAATAGTCGTCGAGGAGGATGACTAGAAGGCTGAGGTTTCATCGTTGTTGAAGGTTCTAGCAGACTCAAAGCAAGAGTACGTTGGGCAGATTCGATAGTCCCTAAAGACTATGATTGTAGTCGAGTACTCTGGGCAGATTCGATAGTCCTAGGCACGGGCTGCGACGACGTGCGGAGTTCTGTCTAGAACCGGGGTTGCCATTAACCCTTGACGGACGGCTGAAAGAATGTGCCGATCATTCAATTAACGGTGGTATCGAGGCAATGATAACAGTGATAGCCAGAGTCATGGATGTTTGGTTGTATCGTCATTCGGTCTCAAGAGCGATGTTTTCCGGGTGCTTATCTGATCTTGGTTTAGGCCTTGGGGGTTTGTACTTGGAAAACACTGACCTTGACTCGAGTGATAATTGCTTTACTTTAAATGTCTGCATTGCTATGTTTATTTCTGCTTTGTGTGTCTGGGGGCTATCACTGTAGAAAGAGGTGGAGTGGGAGGGTTGGATTCCTATTCCTTTTACCTTTATGCTCTTTTGGTATGTTGTTAGTTAATTTACCGCTCACTAAGACTGTTGTCTGACTCAAGGTTTTATGTTCCACTCTTATTACCTTGGGCTGTTCATCCATTTTGGGATGGGCAGACTAGGTAGCAGGTGACAGGTGCTGTTCTTAGTGACCTACGATGCTGATGACGAAGACGAGCCGGAGGCTTGCGTATTAGTTTCTTACTATATGTACTGGATGTTCCACTGCTTGTATATTCTCTGATTGATATGTAGTGAGGCTTGATGTATTGACTATTCAGATGTTGTACCAAACTATTATGAGGTTTAATAGAGATTTTGTTCTGTAAAGCTTCACTATATATACTTTCTATTGTATTTTTATCCATGCACTGTGAGTTATACGATAGATTCTGCTGCCTTAACTTAACCTTGGCAATCGTCCATGACTGCCTGGCACACTTTACAGCGCACTATCTCTATGTTCAGTACAGGGGTCATGGGCATTCGTCACATATATTCTCATATTAATCAAGATAATTTTAACCATATCTCTCATTGTGAAAGTGCATAGGAAATCTGGAATACTTTTGATGCAATATATGGTACAAAAGTCAACAACCGTGAGAAATCCTCCACAATCGACTCAGTTAAAGAAACGTGCTTGACAGGATTTGCAAAAGACAGCGGTGATGAAGATTCAATAGCCGATGAGACAAGTGATCTTTCATTTAATGATTTAGTTCTCTTATGCCGACAATTAATTGAAAATAATGAAGAGACGAAAAATAATAGTTGAAAAGGGAACAATCTAAACTACATCAGAAGAATAATGATTTGGAAAAACGAGCTTAAAAATATTAAGAAAAAAAAATTCTAATTGCAAAAGGTCTTTGGACTATGAAAAAGAATTTTCCTGTTTTCATGAAAACTTTCAAAAGTTAGAAAATGAAATTTTAATTCGGGAGAAAAATAAAACTGAGTTGATTTGTAATAATAATATTTTGCAAAAAGAGTTGGATTGTTTTAAGAGGTCGGAAAGTTTTAAATGTGCGATTTTTGAAAAGAAATTAAATAAGGTCAACGAAAATTTCAAAACTCTTGAAAAAGAAAATTTGATTTTGAGAAAATCTAAAATTATTCGATTAAATCACGAGTTTGAAAAGGAGATTGGAAAAATCAAGGATTTTGAATAAATTGAATTTAAAAAACTCCTACTCTTTGAAACTGAGATTCTAGAAATTGAGACTAAAATTAGAGAGCTTTAAAATGAAAATATGGGCTTGAAAATGAATAATTTTGAGAAGAGAGATGGTACCATTAGTTGTCGTTCAAAGCTAATAAATGAAAATAAACTTTTATAATCCAAAGTTAATAAACTAGAGTTGATTACTCGGAAATTTTTCACTAAAGAAAAATCATTTAATATGCTCTTAGAAAATCAACCCTTCGTGAATAAAAGAAAAGGATTTGCGAAAGTGTCAAAATATGAACAAACGACTAATAACACTGTTAAAGGGGAATACCCAAATGCTTAAAGTGTGGAAATATTGGACATGGCATTTGTCAAAAATATATACAAACACAAAACCGTTAAACAAATATGGATTCCAAAAGGTATGAATATAAACGGTTTGAAATTTAAACAAATTTGGATTCCCAAGGGTACAATTGTAGATGCTAACGGTTTGTTATATAGACAAATTTGGGTACCAAAGATTTCAATAGGTAATAATAGTGGTCCTACATCCTTAGTTAGACCACTTGCCTTCTCCAAAATTTAGACACATAAGTGGGCTAAGGAACAAATTTGATGGAGATAGATTTCGAGTTGTTCTAGGTGATTGATAAACTAAAATTTAAATGTTCCTTAGCCTATAAAGATTAGATGGAGATCATCGCATTTCGGATATCACGACATCAAAGGAAAGTGAGGTATGATCTCTCAACTCAATTTTTTTCACATATTATTAATTATGTTTTCATCGACATTGTTGAAGTATTTCTGCCATATCTTGAGCTTCTTAACTTCGATTTGTAAAATTCTTGAAGTTCCATAAAGCTAATTGATAATGCTACAACTTTTCTGTTTTTAGCTTTTTATTGATTCACTTTGGAATGTCATGAAAAACTGCTTTGATGAATTTTTTGAATGTGTGTTTTTGCTCAATTTAGATTACTTTACATGTGCTAGATATAAATGGACGTGCTGAAAATTTTCAAAAAAAAACAATTCAAGTGTTGAGGAGTACGCATGTTTCTTATATACCACTATATATCACCATGAATACCTCGAATATAAGTGGTATCTAATATCATCTCATGTTGAAATCATTTTTGCAATTATTTAATTATTTAT
Source organism: Allium fistulosum (assembly GCA_030737815.1). Taxonomy (NCBI): domain Eukaryota; kingdom Viridiplantae; phylum Streptophyta; class Magnoliopsida; order Asparagales; family Amaryllidaceae; genus Allium; species Allium fistulosum. The sequence continues at coordinate 911,379,840 of CM060903.1, forward strand.
ATTGATTTTCAACTAGAATTTATTTTCACAAACCCCCCCCCCCTTACAGAAAATTTATTTTCACTTATGTTAATTTTTGAAACTTGAGTTTTCATCATGATAAAAATACTCTAGTTTATTTCCGTAAGAGATTTACTCTAGAAAAGATAATCATTGACTAATCGAATCTTTTGGAACTTATCAAAATTATTATAGTGCTTGAAAAGTGATGGATAGTGATTAAATTATATTTCATAACAAGAGGAAGTATAATTTTATAATTTCATGAAAATTAAACAAATTTTATAATATTTTTAGATTAGTACTTATTCCATGATTATTTCTATCACATTCACCTTTCTGTCAATCCTTACATCATAATATAGTGTGCAGAATTTGGTATTTCAAAATAAGGAAATATTTTTTTGTAAAATAATTATATCCTAAAGTATTCACTCTCATTAAAAAGTCCTCACGGTTATGCTTGGGTGAATTACTTGAATTTCTATATATGGGCTTCCATTCTCATTTAAAAGTCCTCGCGGTTATGCAGATGGGACGCATATATGAAAGGAATAAATATCAAGTATATTCTAATCTCATTTAAAAGTCCTCATGGTTATGCAAGGTTAGAAAATACTTGACATATTTTTTTTTTAAAAAGGGTAACCACTAACCTCATTTAAAAGTCCTAACGGTTATGCATGGTTAGTAAGTGTTTTACATCTTTTTTGTATAATATTTGAAAATAGAAAATGCACAAATTATTCCTTTATTGAAAATATCAAACTCTTGTCACTATATAAAATTTTGCATAATCCTACCATTTCTCTAAAGTGGAGTTTGTTTCTAATTAATAAAATATTATGATTTTTGTTTGATTAATTTGAATTTGAAATTAATATTTCCCTCCTGATTTGATTTTATCAAAATCGTAGCTATTTCAATTACTATTATTATTTTTGATGATAACAAAAGAGGGAGAGAGAGAGGTTAAGATTTTGATTTTTGAGCGATATCCTTACTAATATTAGAGAGTGTTTTTATTCAAAGTTATTTTTAATTAATTTTTCAGTTTTAACTACAGGCATCTGTGTAAGGGGAGCTTTGTTGTAGGGGGAGCATTCAAATAGGAAGAGCTAATGGAATTTATCAAAACCAAATACATTAATAGATTCAAATATTAATATATGTTTGTTATCATCAAAAGGGGAAGATTGTAGAATATGCTAGTATATGATTTTTGTTTGATGATAATAAACATATATATTCGTTTAAATGTTTTTGTTATTGTACTATTTTATTTTTCACATAATTAAATAAATATTTGTTGAATAATATAAAATAAATAACTCAAAATTCATATTTAAACAAATATTTATTCAAACAAATATTTTATTACAAATTCAAATAGTACAAATTTGAGCTCTCACTACATTTACACACTTTTCGTTTACAATACAATTTTATGTACAGCACAATTTTCACTTTATAATGTTCACCTCACTACATATAGTCACTCAATACTCGTATTTGATCTTCAACTTTGTTCCAGCCTGTATCCAACGTTTGAGCTATCTGCAAAATAAACACTAACATAGTAAAATCGAAAAAGAAATATTTTGCAGTTCAAAATGAAGTGTGTGTTTTGAAAATGTTATTTGCCTCAGTTACTTCGGTTGTTCGTCATTTATATTCTTTTAAATCATCATACATGAACTACTTGTGAGATGCATAGTTTATCGCTATACATGTCACTAGGCTGTGCACACCGATATACACTTGCTTGTTAAAATCGCAGGGACAGGTGAGCACGAGGTCAAACCTGAGCCAAAGCTGGATTCAACTCAAGTGTAGACTCGACTGAACTAGAGATCATCACAACCAGAGGCAACAAAAACCAGAGTCCGGTTGGAACAAGTCAATGCAATGGTCAGGTGCAACATGAAGACTACCATACATGTTAAATGGAATCAAGTACAAGACAAATGTAAGGGCTACAGTTCAAGTCCACAACAGGCCAGTACAACATGAAAACTAAATTTCCAGTGAACCAACCTGGTCAGAACACCACAACAATGGACAGCGGATACAAACCAAACAACATGATAACAGAGCATCAAGCAGAACAAGGCATCACAACATACATATATACATGCGTGAACACACATATATATGTAGTGGAAACTAGACAAGACCAGTGCACAAGTGAAGTCTCAACCAAGACACAGTGTAGATCAACATAACTCGAAGTAGACCAGCATACATATATACATAAGTGACAATAGTTTCAAGATTAACTCAAAGCAACTCAAGAACCAAATACAACAATGATTGTACAATGAAGTGCAACCAGTTAAAAAATTCAACAACAAAGCCTCAACACCAAAATGCAACAAGACTTCATAATGATGCCATAGTACACAGATCAATGTACACAAGACATATACAAGTTCAATGCACGGGAAGCTCGAAGCAACTGACTCAAAGTGGTGAATGCAAAACTCACACAAACATGCAAGGATAACAAGACTGCATACAACACTCAGATGAACCAAACCAGAAGACAATAACAAGAACACACCATTATGCTCGAACAAGTGCAGACATGTGTATATGCAACTACAAGCAAATAAAATAGCAAAAAATATTGAATCATACTTCAACCAACATAGCAATGGAATTCAACATGAATGCAAATCCACACATGCAACCAGTCAAAGATCTAAATGAAATGCCAGACCACAATGCACCAGATCAGTGAAGCAGCAAGCAAAGTGACATATGTATGCACATATGCATATAAGTACATACACATATATTAGGTCAGAGGCATGAACAACCAGAGTGCAGACTCAAAGCAACATGAAGACAAGACCAATGAAGACTACATTCATATGAAACAGGACAGCAGCTCTACACATAGTGGAATGCAAGGCTACCAAGTCTAGTTATTAACAGCAGCAGTTTTGAACTTGTCAACCAGGGAATATATTCGAAAATCCAGTGGTGCAGTTCGAACAAAAAAATCAAGGTAGCAGTTTGAATGAAGTCGAAGTCAATTTTATCTAAAAAATTCAAATGTCGAAATCACAGAGGTCATGAACGAGAAACAAATTCAAATGCTAGAAAAGAACGGAACCTACTTAGAAAAATATTCAAGCAAATTCAACACGAACAAGTCAACAATTTATCACAAGCATCCAATTGAAAATCAAGTGCCGAAGACGTAGGAGCAAAAGAAGGAACTGACCCAAAGCAAGTCACGAAATTCAAAATATACAGTAACATGAACTAGTCAAGAATTCATCGCATCGTTCAAGAAAAATAGAACGGCGCAGCAAATAAAGAGAAGAATTCAAATACAAAAATATATGAACAATAAAATAGGGCTTCGTTCCCTATATAAACCCAGTTCAGCATCGGCAATTATCTTATTCGAGTTCGAGATAAATTAGAGAGCATACTTAGAACCAATTACAGAAATTATCCAAAACTCGAATCAAACAAGTCGAGCAATAATCAATATCGAAAAGGGGCAAATCGCATACCATTTTTATATCATCCGTGCTCGACACATATTGAAGTCGCCGCGAATTATCAAGGCCAGTGAAAAATATCCGTGCTCGACACATATTGAAGAGGAACGAAAAAGAAACAAGGCGACCGATAATACAAAAGAAGGGGAGATATCTATTGTCTCAAGTTTTAATTGAAGTGGGCCGTGTTTATTAATTGTTAGGCTTCAATTATATAATAATAGGGTTTTGTGTTTAGTTGTATTTTGTTTTTAGTTTTTATTTTGATTTTATTTAAAATTTTGTAACTCTCTAGTCGTGTGACTAGGTTACGCACTACGGTGGTGTAGTTCGAGAATTCGCAACTCAAACGCTGAGTTGTGGCAGGGTTTTGAGCGTAGAGTTAGGTTAGTCGTTAACGGGTGTCGCAAGTTTACGTGTGTAAGCGTCTGACTATGTAATTTCTAGTAGAAACCTTGGAGGCAGCACGTAGGCAGGGTTTTGCCGAAGCTGGATAAAATTGTGTGTGATCTCTTCTGTATTATTTACTGTTATTGTTTTTATTTCCGCATTAATTTTTATTATTATTAGTATCGCCCTATTCACCCCCCCTAGGGTGAAAACGATCATACAGTTAACGGTAAAATAATAAATGTAATAAAATGTAAACTTATGTTAATATAATTCATAGGGTATTGTTGATTGAATAATAAGGATGATAACATAGGTTTGAATGTAATTGGATGAGAATTGGATGCGTAGTTAATGACATTTAACCTTTTAAATATGATAAGGGGAAACAAATTAATATTGCATTAATTGATATTACATCTTTTAATTAAGATAAAGTGTAATGATCCGTAGCTTTTAACAACTTTAAAATTGCAGTATTTTGAATTTAAATAAAAATTAAATTAAAAAAATTTGAATTTGTGATGTTGAGTGTTTTATTTGACCAAATTTAATAGAATAAAATTTTTGTGAAATTTCAAATTTTGGTCAAACTTAGTCAAAGTTTGACTTTTGATTGAAAAAATTAAATTTGAATTTTAAAATTTTATTCTTTTTATATGGTACTAGACTGAATTTTAATCTTCCCTCCACTTTTAGTTTTGTCAAAATCAAATTCCTATTGCTCTAAAAATTTGAATTACTATGAAAAATTAACATGAATTGGTAGTGTTTAGTTGTGTTTTATTTGGCTAAGGCATATTGGGTTTGTTTGGTCTAATGGGCCTTGGTTAACCAAGAGACTCTAGTCAGTCATGTGACCATTACTTTGCCTACGATCTTATATTTCTTATCTGATAACATCTACGTACATAATTTTTTTCTGAGAAACTTTCCCTTCACACTTCTTCTTCCTCCTCAAAATCTACAGAGAACTCTAGATCTAAAACTCCAAAAACCTCACAAATCAAAACTTCTTTCCTCCTCTCCTTCAACCCTTCCTTCCTTCCCTATAGCCACCGCCCTCTCCAACATCTCCAAGGCCATCTCCTTCCACCTTCCCTCTCCTCTTCTTTCTCCTTTTTCCCTTCTTTTCACCTTCCCTATTTTCTCTCTTTCTTCCCTTTATTTCCATGGCTTCTATATTCCACTAAACTATTCCAAATCAATTTTTTTTTGAAACCATGTATAATTTCAATGGCAACAACTTTTTTGTTGAACCCTTCTTCCCATTCCGAATATTTCTATATCAAAAACTCCATTTTTCAAGTCTTTTCTCGGGTCCAGTTTTGACCGTAAATACCCCATATTGTATAAATCATATCTCCTTCAGGAATGAACCGAATTATGTGATTCTTTTTTCAAACCATTTATTTTTTCAGTAGCTTCCACTTTCTTTTAGATCAGTTCTTCAGATTCGTTAATTTGCTATCCCAAAAACTCAAATCTTTTCGAAGTGTTTTTGAACTCAGATTTTCAACTCAGAAAACACCTCTGTTTGTTTTGACCATAACTTCCTCAAGAAAGAAGCTTTTTGAGTTATTCTTTTTTTGAAAGTGGAGAGAAAAGAATTTTGCAACAACTTTCTACTTAGTCACTTTTACAGATTCAGTAATATTCTGGTCCGAATATTTTCTAAAAAATGACCTAGTTTCAGGTTTGTCCGTAGTTTGGATCTTGGGTTGTTTGAAAGTTGGAAGTAGTTGAAACTTGTTTACTGTTTCGTGTTCGTGTGTAAGCTTTGTTGGATTTTCTTTGCATTTGGATCTTTGCTAGGAATCTCCATATTGGTTCATTTTTATCATCACATTCGTAGCCACGAAAGGTGAGCAAACACTCACAACTACTAGATTTTATTATGTTAGTTGAATTGAATTTATGATGTGATTAGAAATTGATTGGTTGATGTTTATTATATTTTAAATTGTCATTCCAGTTAATCTAACTTTTATTGAATTTAGTAGCCATTTAATTTAATATTGAATTTTAAATTGCCAGTTAAATACATGTTAATGATAACTAGTAAATTATTGGTAGTTATTGGTTGATTTCAATGATGATTGTGTTGTATGTTCAATTGTTGATATTTGGGTGATTGGATAGATGTTATTGGTTGACATTTTGGGTGATTGGATGTTATTTATGTCTATATCTCTATTATCCCAATGGGTTGAAATGATATATACCCGAATGATCTTATAGATTAGGGGAAAATCGTTACGGGTTGAAATGATAAACCCGAGCAGTTTTCATTGATTTGAAAATGTTGATTTTTGATACTGGTTGAAATGACATATACCCATATAATTTCTTGAATTTGGATTTTTATTTGGAATTGAATTATTTGAAGGGTTTAAGTTAATTCAAACTTCGGATTTGTTTTAATTAGATGATTAAGATTGATATTTCGAATTATTTGAAACCTTTTAAATAATTATATTCACGTTGTACACTTGATAGGAGATGAAAATCCTATAACATCTATGAAACCATTGCACTAATATTTCTATTTTACTTATTTTGATCCGACTTACATAAGATCTTTTAGTTCTGACTCGAGTGTTTTGTCCTTTCATTACGCTCGGGTCAGCCTGAGCTTTTTAGTGTATTGAAGACTATTTTCTGGAGGATGAAGATGAAGATTCAGTATATTATTGTTATTTATTATTCCACTGCATTCTGTGTTCCACTGCATTATTTGTTTATTTTTGATGTATGTAGAACTCTGATTTGAATTGTAAAGTGTAATCAAATGTTATTTTGTAAAACAGCTTCATGAACTGTTTATTTGATTATTATATTTTGTCATTCCACTGCGAGATTCTAGATTTTGTTTTTCTTTCTTCCTTTTACTTTTTTATTTACCCCATTAACTGTACTGACCCATAATTTTCGATAATTAAAATTAGTTAATTTAATAAAGTTTTGTGATTTAATGTTGGAAGAAATAAAAATTTGTGATTTAATAATAAGAATAGAACTGGAACGAAATGTAATAGTATTAATTTAAGGTAATTGATGACTGATTTAAATGCAAGTCCAATTATTGAAATGAATAAAAAGTTATAATTGGTTATAGATTGTAAATTTATTGTAATAACATGTATTAATTGATAATTGGATTAAAGGAGTAATTGATAAATTTAAAGGTTGTATTAATTAATGAAATAGTATGTAATTAATTGTAATTGATAAAGGTAGTGTTGTGGTAGTAGTTATGACATTTGTATGTAGATAACAAACTTACAAATGTTATTAAATTAAGAAAAGCGACAGTTGTTATTTGTTACCTATTTGTTTAACTTGTTGAAATCAAATTTGAAATAAATTGCAATAAATGAAATTAAATATAGCATTAAAATGAATTAAGATAATGACTGTAGAATATTAATGTAATAAGATAGAAACCAATGTTAAATGTATACATAGAGCAATGAATGATTGAATATAAAGATTGAAATCAAGTTTGATCAAATTATTGGAATTTAAATTATAATAATTGGATTTATTGCAATTAAATGTAATTAAAATTACGTTAATGAAAATTAAGATGATAACTGTAGATTATTAGTGTAATAAGATATAAACAAATGTAATTATAGCCATGAGATGACAAGTGATTGAATATCAAAATGAAAAGGCAAATAAATGGATTTATTGGAATTTAAAGTAATAATTACTGTATTTATTTCAATTGAGATTTAACACTGTAATTAGTAAAATAATTGACATTGAATTGATATGAAAATTTGTTTAAAATTATTGTAAATGTCCAAGTAATCAAAAATGATGAAAATTGTTAGTTATCAAATTTGAAAAAAGGTGATTTAATCAATTTTATAATAATTTATTGAATTAACGTGAAAATAGCCATTTTGGCCACTGACTCGGATTTTGACGAAACCAGTTTCATCGGATCCATAACAGTGAATTATTGTAGGATTTCAAGTTTCATAGCGATCAGACTTGACGTTCGATCATACGGACTCGAAACGCCTAGAGATCAATTTAATTGAAATCAATGTGAAATAAGCTTATTTTAAGCTAACTTCTTCATACAATGGAATTAGGAATTGAAACCTATTCCATTGAGTTTAAAAACATCAAAAACATCTATTTTGATATATGGGATGACCTACTTTCGTTTCGGAGACGAAACAGGCTTTTTAGGTCGTTATTGTCAATTCGAACCAATTCGATATGTTATTCTTTCTTATCGAGCTTCGTTAGTATATAGTAGTTCTGTCCAAACCCTAGCAGCCTTCTTACTTCTCATTTCTATACGTACCTGCCTATTGCACCTATCAGCTTCTCCTTCTTCTCAATGGCTACAGATCCAAACCCATATTCAATTTCAAAACAAAATCCAAAAATCAAACTCCACCAAACCATATCAAATTATATACTGTTTCGAAGCTCTCAACGAACGTAATTCACTGGTGTGATTCATTTTTCAATCGGGTTCACCATTTGCCCAGAATTCGCGAATCAATTCCGGCCGTCCATATTGGGTTTTGGACGATCCAACGGTGGATCGTTGCCCAATCGACGATCGGGAAGTGGCGATGGGAAGCTGACGTCGAGCGGCACCAATTGGTACCATTCGCTTGTCCCCAAGTGGTCGAAATTCGCCTGGAACGGCCAGAAAAGGTGGCAGCGACGGAGGTTTTTCCTAACGTCGTGGAGCATTGGCGTGGTAGTGGGAAGCTCGGCTTGTGGAGGGGAGTCCATCGACCTTGTCAGATGGGGGCGGCTGTGCTCGTGGCGGCGGCGTATTTTGGATCAGAGCAGCAGCTTCAGTAGTTCATGGTCGATGCTGAGCTAGGGTTCCTGGTTCGTGTGTGTTGAAGTGCTAACGTGTAGGGTTAGTAACGTATTATATTAATTACTATTTATTTATTTTAATTTTAAATCGTTTATCTTCTAATGTCGATAACTTTTGCGTACGAGGACGGATTTACGCGCGGTTGGTTTTGTTGGGTTCGTATTGAAATTCCAGACATTTTGACACTGGTTTGAACGAATTCTAAGACTGTTGAAATTTAGGCCTTATCTTGGATTTTAAATCAATTTGAAATCAAAGGTGAGTGTTTTGTAACGACCTGCCTTTTTGGACGTTTTAAGCAGACAAACACGTCGGACTCAAACCATTCAAAAGGGTAGATTGTTATAGGGTAAATAAGAAAAGAAGAGAAAAGAAAGAAAACAAAATAGAATCTCGCAGCGGAATGACAAAATATAATAATCAACTAACAGTTCATGAAGCTGTTTACAAAACATTTGATTATACTTATACAACACAGAATCAGAGTTATATAAACAAGAATAAATAAATAAATAAATAAATGCAACGGAACAACACGATGCAGTGGAATACATATCATAGATAATAATAGTACAAATCTCCGTCTTCGTCCTCCAGAAATAAGGTCTTCAACCCTGAAATGCTCAGGCTAACCCGAGCGAATTGAAAAGACAAAACACTCGAGTCAGAACTAAAAGATCTTATGTAAGTTAACTCAACGGTAAATATGCGTGTGACGGCGTCAGAGATGTTTACGGGGTTTGACATCTCCTATGCAGTGTCTAACGTGAGTGTGGTAACTTAAGAGATGTTTGGGATTCAAATCTCTTAAGGATCCGTTAAACTATCTACAATGTAGTACAATACGCTATTATAATATGCCCACAGTAAAGTAAAATTATTAAAATAGCGTTAAGGCGTTACCCATATCCCCCTTAACACATTTTATATATTCCCATAGTCTATACAATACCGTACACTCCTCCGTAAACTGGAGGTTTACCCAGAGGGCACTCCATAGGTATGGTACAAAACAAACTCGTAGAAGGCGCGCTAAGGAATGTGAACACGGCACTCGAGGCAATGTTAGGGTAGATATACCAATTGCGGATCCGGACTGGTGGTAACACATAGCAGCTACTACCGCCCATCTCGGAACACACTCCCAAATCAAAATCAAGGGGTGGCCACCAAATCAATCACAAAGTCAAAATATAGTATCGAAGAATTGTGTCCGACCGGAAAAATGACCTCACTTGGCCCGTCCTGGCTCTTGTTTTAGTCACATCTAAGCTGACTCACGGGAGTCAGGGTCACGTCATACCTCATACAGAAATCGTTTGCCAAACCATCCTACTTCATTTCTGGAATCTCTACCACGTACACAGTTATATTTCAGACGATTTTAATAACTCAATTCCGATAAATTCCAATTTTACTTCAAATTTAACCCTAAAATTTCAATTCAATTCCTTTAAACAATTCCTTTAAACCACTTTGAAATTTTTAGCATAAAACTTGGATTTCGATAATAATTCAATTTATATAAATCAAATGTTATTTCAAAATATCATTTAACTAAATTCAAGAAGATTAAGGATTAAAAATCATTTAATTTAACCAATCCGGTGTCCGTATATAATTCTCTACCCTATGGTCAAGTGATACGGATATTTATCATTTCAATCCATAATTATTTTATATTTACGGATATATATCATTTCAATCCACAATCCCGAGTTAATATAAAAATCCATAAAATCGCTCGAGTCTATCATTTCAACCCATAACAATTTTTCCTTAATCTATAGATCGTTCGGGTATATATATCATTTCAACCCATAGTGATTTTTCAAATAAAATTTAAGGGAACTTGCAGAGTGATAACATTATATAAATCAACCATAACATCCAATCATCCAATATCAGCAATCAGACATCCATCACAATTATCATCCAATTCAACCAAATAAATCACAACAATTTACTTATTATTATTCACAGGTAATTAGCTGGCAATTTTAAATTCAATAATAAATTAAATGACAATTTAATTCAAAATATTTAAAATTAACAGGAATAGCAATTTAAATATACCAAACAGCCATAAATAAATTCCTAATCACATCAAAAATTTAATTTAACTAACATAAGAAATTTTAGAAGTTGTGAGTAGATCAAAATACTCGCCTTTGAATTTAAATCGAATTTAAATCCAATTTAGGGCCCAAAATCAAACAGTCTCAGAATTCGTCCAAACCTACATCAAAATGTCTGTAATTTCGATAAGATACCAACACAAAAATTCACGCGTGAATTGGACCCTGAATGCAGAAGTTATGAGTTAGAACGAGTTGAAATTGAAATTCAAATTTAAACAAGAATAAAATAAACTACGAATTACCGTTCACAACGTCACCCTCCTGGAACACGCTTCTAACCCTAGCTTGCTCAATTCGAACGCGACCATACACTGTCATAGAGCAACTCGCTGATCCATGTACGGCCATGTCACGCCGCAGCCAACGCCGTTCACCCAGGCGCCGTGCCTTCGCCACGCGACCCACGGCGAACTCCCCCCGGCGCTCCGATCACCACGAAAAATCAGCCGTCGCCACGTACATGAAACCCTAATGCAATTTATATGCTTGATCTAACCATCCAATCGACGAACTACAAACATCGGTGAGCTGCGTGCAACGATCCCCACAGCCCAGTACCCTCCAATCGACGATCGGTCGAGGTTGATCGTGACACGATGAACGGCCGAGGTTCAATCGCCCAATTTCGGCCACACAAAAACCCAGATCGAATATGCAAATATGGGTTGCGCTTGTCGAGAGCTTCGAATCGATATATAATTCGATATATTTTGAGGAGTTTTGATTTTTGAAGTTGAATTTTGAATTGAAATTGAATTAGGTAATTTAGGGTCTTTAGTCATTGAGAAAAGAGGAGTGACGGAAACTTCTGTACGTACTGAAATAAGGAATAGGAATAACTAGTGTTTATAACAGGCTATTTAAAGGTAGATCCGAACAGAAATGAATGGACAAGATTTGATTTGAAAGTTGAACGCTAAACCACCCGAAAAGCCCGTTTTGTCTTTGAAACGAAAATGGGTCATCCCATATATCAAAATAGATGTTTTCAATATTTTTAAACTCAATGGAATAGGTTTCAATTCCTAATTCCATCGTATGAAGAAATTATTTTAAAATCAGCTTATTTAAATTTGATTTCAATTGATTTTAATTAAATTGATTCCTATGCGTTTTCAAGTTTGTACGATCAAACGACAAGTCTGATTGCTACAAAACTTGAAACCTTACAATAATTCACTGTTACGGATCCGATGAAACTGATTTCGTCGAAATCCGAGTCAGTGGCCAAAATGGCTATTGTCACATTATTTAAATAAATTAATATTAAATTAATTAAATCACTTTTTAATTCAATATTTATTAACTAACAAATTTCATCATTTTTTATTACTTAGAAATTTATAATAATTCCAAACAAGTTTACACATCAATTCGGTGTTTAAAATTTTACTAATTACAGTGTTCAATTTCAACTGTAATTAAATCCAAATAAACTATAATTTAATTTCAATAAATTGTTTTAAATTGATTTCGGACCTTATATTCAATCAATTATTACTCAATAAATAGTTAATATTTGTTGTCTTTCATTACCTTAATACTCTCCAACTTCCATCTTTATTTGTATTAATTATTATATTTCCATTTATTGAATTTTTGTCAAATTTATACATTAATTAAAATTTAAGATCCCAAATGATTTACTTATCTTGATTCCAATCTTTTATTAAATCAATTATTTCCTTATGAATATAGTTTACATTTATATATATTTTATTATATTCACAGATTGCAGTTATTGTCTTAAACCACATCAATGTAACATTTAATTCCATTCAATTATAATTGATTTCCAATTTAATTTGGCTGACTAAATAAATAGGTAACATATAATAGTTTGTTACCATTAACTTTCAATCACACTTATAAGTTATTATTTACAAACAAATGTTACAATTGTTTACATACACTGATTTTATCCAATTATCATTAACTACGTATTATTTCATTAGTTAATTCAATATTTACATTTTTTTTTCTTATATCAAATTTACAACCAAGTATAACATTTAACTTATTCCAATAAATTGGGATTTCATTCAAATTGTCAATGATTAACTTTAATTAACATTGTTACATTTCATTTAAGTTATTATTTCATTAAATAAATTACGAATTTTATTTCTTCCAATATTTAATCACAAAAATCTTATTAAATTAACTATTTTAATTATCGAAAATTACGGATCGTTACGCTCTCCCCCACTCAAAACTTTTCGTCCCCGAAAAGGAAAAGAAGGAATTAAGTAATCAATATATCTTATTCAAAATATTAAATTTATAAACAATTAATTTCCAAAATTAAATAATTTAAATAAAATATACCAATTTATAACAATTAAATCCTTTTATATTCAAATTCACAAAGTTTGGAAAACATTTAACAAAATTTTCTAAGTCCAAAATTTACTGAAAATTTCGGCAGAGTCTCCTTTGTACAGAGAGGTCTGGGAGAAATAATAATATCAATAATAACAATATATATCACATATATTTCAAAATAGTATATCCCAACAACGGGAAATGATATAATATCGCTATAAACCGAAATCCGAAAACGTACCTATTTGTCGGGCAAACAACGCTTAATTTATGGAACCAAAAGCAGTAGCAATTGCTTTCATACCTGTATTTCACTTATATAATCCAAAGGAGGTTAATAATTATATAAAAGTGAAGTATTTAAGTTGTTTCAATAAATAACAAAACAAATCAATACAACAGAATACCAATCACTTGCAACCAAAAGCATACAATCATCACATGAAACCAATGAAATCAATCATACCCCCATATCAAGCAAAAAAAATGGTTTGTTCGGGTTTAGACACTTTTAAATCGTATTGAATGACAAATAAACCATTAAGTACACCATACACTCAACAGTCTTAGATAAACTCAATAGGTTATTCATGCATCCTAAACAATTAGAAGTATCCTTTCCCAAACAACTCATAAGCCAAAACAAACAACAAATTCCAAACACTATTTAAGTTTATTCTTATTAGTTTCATTTCATATTATTTACCTTTCTTTGGTTTCATTCATACAATGACTATTTCATTCATTCACATTCATTTATTTACATATGTTATTTACATTTTCTCACATATGTGACTCATTTGTAATTATTTAGGCATATGTAAATCAATTCTTAAAGTGCTATATAGGTTTCTTTGTAAATAAATTCACATTCATTCATTCAGTGCTTATTTTCATTTATTTCCATTAGTTACTTACAAAAATTCACTTTTAGTTATCCATATAATGTCATTTCATTTCTTTACTTTATACTTATTTCTTACATATGTTATTTCCATTCAATTGTTTATAATACTCAATGAATTTATTATTTAAGTATTACATACATTTTATTGCAGTTTAGTTTACATTTATAAATTTATATACTTGATTTCCATTAGATATTAATATTTTTTAGTGCAGAAGTTCATACTTAAGTTTCTTACTCTTTCTATTTACATTCATTTCTCTACATAGTGTCGTTGAATATTAAATCTATTTTCTGAATCATTTCAGCTTTTCTGAAGTTATAATCATTTAATTTAATATAGTATTCATTTTATTATTACTTTAATTATCAATAGCTTCAATCATCAACTTAAGTTTATAATTATTTTCTTACAGTACTCATTTTCCTATTTCGTTTTATTTAGTAGTATTTCAGTTATAACTTAAGTTTATAACAATTATAATATCAAAATTCTTATTTATAGATGTAATCCATTGAACACTTTTATTACTAAAGTTTTTACTTGCATAATATTCTATTACATATTCTTTTTAAATATTTCAACTTTTAATATTTTGGTAAGTTAGATATATTTTTAAGAATGCAATTGAAAGTAACACAAGTTACCTTATTTATTTTAATTAACAAAATTGTTCAATAATCACATCTTTTAGAATTTCATATTCTTTTTGAGTTACAAGTTACAAATTTCAAATTTATGGTATATTTCCTTTATAATTTAGCATTTAATTTCTTATTTTCATTTTAGAAGTTCCAATTATTAATTAGTTAAAAGTTCATTTCATTACAATAATTGAAATATCTAATTTATAGAAATTTAAGAACTAAATGCCGGGTTCCCTTTTAAATCATTTAAAATAATATATATAACTATATCTTTATATATATATATATATATATGTATATCAAATTATATTTGAAAAAATGAAAATCAAGGTTTATTTATCAAACAAATATGAAGTTAACTACTACAACAGTCTTCCCACCTTGAAACTCGAAAATGAACGTCGATGATGCATGCACTCATCACCGAAATTATTTCCCAGCGATGGAGAGGGGAGTATAGAACTTATTTCCCTTTGAAATTCCTTTTTAAAACATTTCTTTCAAATTATAATGAAATATTTATCAGAAAATACTTCCAAATAATACTAATATTATATTCCAAAATCCTTTGAAAGAAATTTCAAAATTCCGGAACTTAAGTTCTAAAATTTCCGATTTATATTTATTTAATTTACAAATCTTATTTTCAACCAATATTTATAAATGTCATCACCTAACAAACAAATATATAACAACCAAATATACCATTTATAAAATTATTATTTTATATACAAAATATATAATAGGCAAAATTATTTCATTTACCCATCTTTCAAAACAAATATTGTGTCGGTCTGCCCTATTAAGTGTTTAGAAATCCCTATCGACGTCATAGCGTCCTATGCACCAACCACGATTTTTAAATACAAAACGTGACAAACTAACACAATACAAAAACCCTTTTTATAATACTGACAAATACGCTCTCTCATATATATACACTCAGGAACTTATTCTAGGGTATTACTACCCTATTTTATATGAGTCAGACCCCATAAAGCTAAGGTTATCGCTAAACCAAAGCTCTGATACCAACTGTAATGACCTGCCTTTTTGGACGTTTTAAGCAGACAAACACGCGGACTCAAACTATTCAATAAGGCAGATTGTTATGGGGTAAATAAGAAAAGAAAGAAAACAAAACATAATCTCGCAGCGGAATGACAAAATATAATAATCAAATAACAATTTATGAAGCTGTTTACAAAACATTTGATTATACTTATACAACATAGAATCAGAGTTACATAAACATGAATAAATAAATAAATGCAGTGGAACAACACGATGCAGTGGAATACATATCACAAATAATAATAGTACAAATCTCCGTCTTCGTCCTCCAGAAATAAGGTCTTCAACCCTGAAGTGCTCAGGCTTACCCAAGCGAATTGAAAAGACAAAACACTCGAGTCAGAACTAAAAGATATTATGTAAGTTAAATCAACGGTAAATATGAGTGTAACGGCGTCAGAGATGTTTACGAGTTTTGACATCTCCTATCCTGTGTCTAACGTGAGTGTAGTAACTTAAGAGATGTTCGGAATTCACATCTCCTAAGGATCCGTTAAACTATCTACTATGTAGTACAATACGCTATTATAATATGTCTACAATAAAGTAAAGTATTAAAATAGCGTTAAGGCGTTACCCATATCACCCTTAACACATTTTATATAATGCCTTAGTCTATACAGTACCGTACGCTCCTCCGTAAACTGGAGGTTTACCCAAAAGGCACTCCATAGGTATGGTACAAAACAAACTCGTAGAAGACGCGCTAGGGCATTTGAACACGACACTCGAGGCAATGCCAGGGTAGATATACCAATTGCGGATCCAGACTGGTGGTAACGCATAGCAGCTACTACCATCCATGTGACGCCCCACCTCTATGCTCACGCAAGCCAAGGACACTACGGGGTAATGCCGTCGACTAACATGAAGAATAAGGCTGTTGAGGAGCGACCATCTGTGTATTTGCTTTGTGCGAGTACCGATATGTCAGCTAATATAAATTACATTTCGTTTCAAGAGGAAATCCGACATATAAAATACAAACTCAAAGCTACCACACAGTGGCTAAGTGGACTTCGGAAACAAATATAGAACTAAACATAACACAGATCAGTCACAGACATTCATATCACAAAGGCGGAATCAGATATGAATATATCACATAAAAGTGTACATCAAAGTAGTGGTCAAACTAGATCCACTTTCTCACAAAAGAATAGATACAAGTGCTAGACAAAAGAATAATTATACATCAAGGAGTCTTTATCTCAAATGTATAATAACAAAAACTACAAAACTATGTAGTTAGACAAAGGTCAGAAGATGATCCCAGATAAGGAGTCAAGCAGAAGCACCTGTAACATCTCGGTCTGACCCGAGTATTATTTAATAAGAAAATAATAAACGGATCAGTCTAGCTATAAATATCGATAAAATGAGATAGAATAAGAGATATCACAAAAACGTATGATAATAATAATGTCATACTGCGACAAGTATACATCAAAGAACAACAAAAATCATACAATATCCCAAAGCATCTCGAACACCAAAAGAATGTCATATTCTTTAAATTATTCACCAAACACAAATATTGATAGAGCTTATCAATGCAATCCACGAAAATTGGTGAAACAAAAATTCTAGAAATCATCAATTAGAAATCCAGAAATCACAAAGGAGGGAGGCCTATCACAAACGGGAGCATGAGAACTCACCAACACGTGTATCACAAACGGAACGCTATTCCATGGTCGTTAACCATAAATTTTGAGCTGAAGCTCCACAAACGGCCCGAAGACCATGGGTCGCTACCCCGCCAAATTTGAGCCGAAGCTCCACAAACGGGGTTTTTAGTCCCCACACAAACAAATAGACATCGCACATCGCTAGTCTAAATCACAAAATGATCATCATCGATCAATAAAAAGTGTGAATTGCACTAAGCCAGTAAATATAAGAGTTTAGCTTCATGTCCCATAACCACTAGCTTAACTTAAATATTACGAACGAATTGTAGATTTCCACTCGAAAATTGTCACAAGAGTTCAATCGAACAAGTCCAAGAATTAACCGACGAAGTAAATGCAAGCGTTTCATACCACTTGTTTTACTAAGCTGTTTAATTAGATTTCTCATACGAATGAGGTAAAGGTTTGTATATACTAATAGATTAGAAAACGGTTTTAAAACGAGCTTTGTATTTAAAAGTAGTGTTGAAATCGATTTGATGAAAGAGTTTTAGTATTTACTACTAGTATAGAAACCTTTGTATTTAGAAGTGATAAATCACAAAAATGATTGTAGAAACAATCAATCACGAAAATCCACATTCGAAGACGTGAATTGAAACCATAAAAATCGATACCGAATCCATCAAAAATGGATATTCCCCAAAATCCCGAACAAGAAGTGTGACGACCGCCCATGACCCCTGCACTGAACCTAGAGATAGTGCGCTGTAAAGTGTGTCAGGCTACCATGGACGATTGCCAAGGTAAATTAAAACAACAGAATCTATCGTATTACTCACAGCGCATGGACAAAATACAATAGAACATATACATAGTGAAGCTTCACAGAATAGAATCTCATCAATAAAACTTCATAATAGTTGAATACAACATCTCAATAGTCAATACAATAAGCCTCACTACATAACACTCAGAGGATACAAAGCAGCGGAACATCCAGTACATATAGTAAGAAGAAACAATATGTAATACTCCAGCTTGTCTTCGATATCAGCACCGTGAAAAGCTAGAACAGCACCTGTCACCTGCTACCTAGTCTGCCCGTCCCAAAATGGATGAACAGCCCAAGGCAATAAGAATTAAAACATAAAGCCTTGAGTCAGACAACAGTCTTAGTGAGCAGTAAATTAACTAACAACATACCAAAAGAGCATAAAGGAAAAGGAATAGGAATACAACCCTCCCACTCCAACCTCATTCTACAGTGATAGCCCCCAGACACACACTAAGCAGAAGCAAACATAGCAGAGCATACAATTTAAAGTAAAGCAATTATCACTCGAGTCAAGGGCGATGTTTTCCAAGTACAAACCCCCAAGGCCTAAACCAAGATCAGATAAGCACTCAGAAAATACCGCTCTTGAGACCGAATGACGATACAACCAAACATCCATGACTCTGGCTATCACTGTTATCACTGCTTCGGTTTCACCGTTAATTGAATGACCGGCACATTCTTTCAGCCGTCCGTCAAGGGCTAATGGTAACCCCGGTTCTAGAAATAACTCCCGCACGTCATCGTGACTCGTGCCTAGGACTATCGAATCTGCCCAGAGTACTCGACCATCAACAGTTGGTCGTTGGAACTATCGAATCTGCCCAAACGTACTCTTGCTTAGAGCATGCTAGAACCTTCAACAACGATGAGACCCAAGCCTCCTAGTCATCCTCCTTGACGACCATTTCCATAACCATCCATTATCCTCAACTCGAACCATTTCACCGAGTTATCAACATGCTTGGAATGATCCCGTCTGGATTAAACCAAGTCTTCATCACATGATTGCCTTGCTTCATCACATCCTCGCAAAACCTCATCTCAACATCACATCATCAAATCTATGCATAAGAGCTTCATCATCCCGCTACATATGCCACGAGCAGCTTTCCCAATTCAAGAGCCTTTCTCTTAGCTTTTGAATCATCTTCGGTCTAAATCAAATCATCAATCATCTAATTCATAACAATCAATCAAATCAACATTAATCCAAGCAATCAAGCATTCAAATATGATCTAAGTAGACAATTATAACAATAATGGCATTTTCGTAATTAAAGAGTTAAAAGTCCAACAAGCATGAAAACATGAACAATATCTTTATAAACTTGATGAATGAACTTGCATAGGTTAACATGTGATAAAATGGATGTAACATCATCATGAACAATGAATCTATATGGATCTACACTTAGGATGAAGAAAATGCATGGAAACCACTACTTTAACACCAAATCGAGCCAACAATCCGATATACTCCTTTGGATCCGTGTGAGAGATAATCACCACTCATCAAATCACCTAAACAACCCAAAAGCAACACACTTCAGATCTGGACAGCGAAGGATTTAACTCGATCTATCACAAATCTGCTTCAAACGATGAAATCTCTCTTCAATGGATGTAGATCTTCAATCTAAGCTCTTGGATCCTCGATTTGATCTTCGATTTGGATGGAAGGAATCACTAGATTAGAGTGGAGAAAAGAAGTGAAGAAGTGTAGAAGTCGAGCTCTCAAAATGGCAGCACTTCGTCGCTTCAAAATCCCGATCCCAAAAAGTGAAGTAGAACCATGTATTTATAGGCTGGAAATCCTTAGGTCGTCCACGACCTAAAATGTCGACCTAAAAAGTCGACCTAAAATGTCGACCTAAAATGTTGACCTAAAATGTCGATCTAAAAAGTCGACCTAAAAAGTCGACCTAAAATGTCGACCTAAAAAGTCGACCTAAAATGTCGACCTAAAAAGTCGACCTAAAATGTCGACCTAAAAAGTCGACCTAAAATGTCGACCTAAAAAGTCGACCTAAAATGTCGACCTAAAATGTCGACCTAAAATGTCGACCTAAAAAGTCGAACTAAAATGTCGACCTAAAAAGTCGACCTAAAATGTCGACCTAAAAAGTCGACCTAAAATGTCGACCTAAAATTTCGACCTAAAAAGTCGACCTAGGACTTAAACAATATTTTGCCTAAAATCTGAAATGGCTCAACAACACTAACAATTCCAGATTTTGACAAACTTTTCGATCCGTAAAATACGGGTCGTTACATTCTCTCCTCCTTAGGAATTTCGCCCCCGAAATTCCAAATAAACAAAGCAATCAAAAACTATTCTGCACGCCTACCATCCATAGCAATCAACAAACCATGCATCCAATTCTAGCTTAGCATGCAGAATTCTAAAACTAGAACAAGTTACAATTTCATTAGATGACACGACACCTTAGGGCCATACCTTGAAGAGTTCAGGATGAGCTGCTTTCATCCTCTCTTCCACTTCCCACGTACAGTCGTTATCATCATCACTCCATTGTATCTTGAGCAACTTAACTACCTTCCTCCTAAGCTGTTTCGTGTCGGTTTCCACAACACGAAGCGGCTTACGAGGTCTTCTATTGACTGGATCAACTTCGAAATCTTCACAACTATCAGCAGAAACCACTGTATTCGAGTCGTGCACATACTTCCGTAGATATGATACGTGAAAAACATTGTGCACACCCGACATCTTCTCTGGTAACTCCAATCTGTAGGCGAGCTTTCCAATTTGCTCGATGATCGGGAATGGTCCAACAAATCTCGGAGTCAATTTTCCTTTCTTCCCGAATCTAATAACATTCTTCAGTGGAGAAATCTTCACAAAAACCATATCTCCAACATCGAATTCTAAATCCTTACGACGCTTATCGGCATAACTCTTCTAACGGTCTTGGGCTGCTTTCATTCGTTGCCGAATGATCTCTATACAATCCGAAGTCTGTCGAATCATCTCTGGCCCAAGCATCAGCTTTTCTCCTGCTTCTAACCAACATGTCGGAGAGTTACATGGTCTTCCATACAATGCCTCATACGGTGCCATACCAATGCTTGACTGGTAACTGTTGTTGTATGAAAACTCCACCAAATGAAGGTGATCTTCCCATGATCCTCCGAAATCCAAAACACAAGCTCTGAGGAGATCTTCCAAAACTCGGTTGACTCTCTCGGTCTGACCATCTGTTTGAGGATGATAAGCTGTACTCAAACATAACTCGGTTCCCAAAACTTCCTGGAAGCTCTTCCAAAATCCACTAGTGAACAATGGATCTCGATCGCTCACTATACTCTTCGGAATACCAAGGAATCGAACTATCCACTTAACATACAACTCTGCCAATTTTGATGCAGTCCTAGTCGATCGAACAGGAATGAATCTTGCACTCTTAGTCAGACGATCTACGATGACCCAAATCCCTTCATTTCCCGTTCTTGTTCTAGGTAGCCCATCAATAAAATCCATCGATATTTGCTCCCACTTCCATGTAGGAACTTCTAATGGCTGAAGCAATCCACTTGGCTTCTTCTGTTCGGCTTTTACCAACTGGCAGTTCATGCACTTGGAAATAAAATTTCCAACATCCTTCTTCATACCTTCCCAGTAGTAGGTTCTCTTCATATCCCGATACATCTTATTTCCACCTGGATGCATGGTCAGCTTTGAGTGATGACTTTCCTTCAGAACTTCACTCCTCAATTCATCTATATCGGGAACAACTAGTCGTCCTTGTTTCCGAAGCCAACCTTCTCGATCGACCTCGAATCCTTTATCCTTTTCTGGTTCCAATCCAGATTCCAAATCATGGATAATCTTGACAAGCTTATCGTCTAGCTTTTGGCTCTCGCCAATCCTTTCTACAAGAGTAGGTCTTATCGATAAGTTTGCCAACATCTCAAGTTCTAATTCACATCTAGGCCTAAAGTCAAATCCAGCTAAATACTCGAGATTCTTCCATTCTGAAAACATGGCTCCCAATCCTGCATGTCTTTGACTTAACGCATCTGCCACTGCGTTACCTTTTCCCGGAGTATAAGCAATACCAAAATCATATGATGCCAAAAACTCTAGCCAACGTTGCTGCCGAAGATTCAAATCCTTTTGGGAGAAAAGATACTTCAACGACTTATGATCAGTAAACAACTCGAATCGAACTCCCAATAGATAATGTCTCCACATCTTCAGAGCAAAAACAATCGCCGCTAACTCCAAATCATGAGTCGGGTAATTCCTTTCATGCGGCTTCAGTTGTCGACTTGCATACGCAACAACTTTATCTCTCTGCATCAGCACTGCTCCAAGCCCAGTACCACATGCGTCGGTGTAAACCACCATCTCATCATTCCCACTTGGAATAGTCAAAATAGGAGCACTTGACAATCGCTCTTTCAGGATTCTGAAAGCTTGCTCACACTTATCATCCCATCTGAACACTTGGTTCTTTTTTGTCAATCCTGTTAACGGTGCAGCTATCTTGGAGAAGTCTTTGATAAACCGTCGATAATATCCTGCCAATCCAAGAAAACTTCTCACATCAGATGCATTCTTAGGTCTAACCCAATCCTGGATTGCTGCCACCTTCGCGGGATCAACCGCTATTCCACTTCCAGAAATAACATGGCCTAAGAACCTCACTTCACTCTTCCAGAAGTGACACTTCAAAAACTTAGCCTTCAGCTGATGTTTCCGTAAGATTTCCAATACAATACGCAAGTGCGTCTTGTGCTCTTCTTCAGTTCTGGAATAAATCAGAATATCATCCACGAACACTAGCACGAACTTACTCAACTGATCCCTGAACACTCTATTCATAAGATCCACAAAATATGCTGGCGCATTAGTCAATCCAAACGGCATTACCATCCACTCAAAGAAACCGGATGGTGTCCTAAAAGCAGTCTTCGGCACACTATCCTTAGCCACTCTCAACTGGTGAAATCCCGTTGCCAAATCCATCTGAGAGAACACCTTAGCTTCGTGAAGCTGATCAAACAAGTCATCTATTCTTGGCAATGGATACTTGTTCTTCTTAGTCACCTTATTCAGCTCACGATAATCCACACACAACCTCAACGACCCATCTGCTTTGGTTGCGAACACAACTGGTGCACCCCATTCGGACACACTACGCCGAATGAATCCTTTCTGCAAAAGATCATCAAACTGCACCTTCAACTCCTGCTGTTCCCTAGGCGCCATTCGCCTAAGAGGCATCACAACAGGTCTGGCTCCTTCTACTAGATCTATACGAAACTCGATCTCTCTATGCGGCGGTAACCCTTTGACCTCGTCAAAGACATCCTCAAATCCATTCGCGATTGGCAACGATGACAGTCCATCCCGTGGAACAACCAGCGAATACATGAAGCTCATGAAGACGCCTTCTTTATGCTTACATCGTATCATAATCTTTCGCCCCTCCACATTCTCGACTGTCATCTCCAACCTCTCATAATCAACCTTTGCCGCATATCTCCTAAGCCAGTCCATACCCAAAATAATTCCGAACCCCGCAAAGTTCAGAACAAAGCAATCACAAACAAAAGAGCAATCATGACTCGATACAATCAGACCACGACATAACATACACAAACAAGACGAACCCCCGACTGGATTAGTCACAACCAATGGCCTATCAACAATATCCGGTTCCAAACCTAACCGGCCTACAAGTTCATTACAAACAAAAGAATGCGACGCCCCAGTATCAAACAACACTCTAACTGGAACACCACAAATGGAAAGAGTACCCTGAACCACCACGCTCTTTCCTTTCTCTTCAGTGGTAGGAGCTTTCGAAGATGATGGAATAGCCCCCAAAGCATAAGCTTGCACAATCTGCTTGTCCCTTCGCGGTTCCGGACAATTCTTCCTGATATGCCCCGGCTTGTCACAGTTGTGACACTTCATCGGTACCTTCGGATTCTTGCAATCTCTAGAGAAATGGCCCTTCTGCTGACAATTGTAGCAGGTCACTTCGCCCTTCGGATTCTTCTGGCCATCCCTACCCTTTTGCTGCTGCTGCTTCCTCTTCTTGTTTCCACTCTGCTGTGGTTTAGACTCTTCCCTGGTCATAGCAACAACAGATCCCTCTTTAGGAAACGGATTCTCATGCTTGAGAGCCTTCTCCATAAGCTTCTCAAATGAATCGTCCAAATGATCCACCAACTGTCTCCCAAGATAACTGTCCAAGCCTGTCACAAACTTCTCGTTCTTCTGATACGAAGATTCAATATACGACCGATCATACTTGGACAAAGCTTCAAACTCAGAAACATACTCAAGAACTGGTCTTCCTCCTTGCTTGAGCTCCACAAACTTCTTGAACAGAACAGACTTCTGAGCTGTAGAAATGAACTTAGCTTCAAATCTGGTTTGGAATTGCTCCCAAGTAATCTCTTCCTCCGGAGTACTGATGGTAATAGAGTTCCACCAATCAGAAGCTCTCCCTTGAAGCTGTCTTGATGCCAACTTCCTCTTAGTTGCATCCTCAATTCCCAAATCACCAAAAATCCTTCTACAAGCATCTATCCATCTTTGGACCTCAATAGTTGATTCTGTTCCCAAGAAAACCTTTCCTCCAAGAGCAGTATAGTCTTTACACAACTTAGCAAAATCCACCGGTCTTGGAGCTTGAACCTGAACTCCAACATCAACTTCTGTCCCCGGAACTGGTATCCTTCTCATGATCGAAGTCATCATAGCTTCGAACATAGCTGCATAATCAGCAGCCCCTTCAGTAGCACGGCCTTCCCTAGTAGCTGGTCTCCCTTTTCGACTCATCCTTAATATCAAATAAAAATGAATGATTAGCACACCTAGAGAAACGACTGCATAAAGGACTCAAACTCTACTAAGCTACTATATTATATATAGTAATCATCCATCAAAATAAAATTACGTCTCTCATACGTAGTTACGTCAGCGAGCGTTGGGTAAAATCGATTAACCAAAGCTCTGATACCAATTGTGACGACCGCCCATGACCCCTGCACTGAACCTAGAGATAGTGCACTGTAAAGTGTGCCAGGCTACCATGGACGATTGCCAAGGTAAATTAAAACAACAGAATCTATCGTATTACTCACAGTGCATGGACAAAATACAATAGAACATATACATAGTGAAGCTTCACAGAATAGAATCTCATCAATAAAACTTCATAATAGTTGAATACAACATCTCAATAGTCAATACAATAAGCCTCACTACATAACACTCAGAGGATACAAAGCAGCGGAACATCCAGTACATATAGTAAGAAGAAACAATATGTAATACTCCAGCTCGTCTTCGATATCAGCACCGTGAAAAGCTAGAACAGCACCTGTCACCTGCTACCTAGTCTGCCCGTCCCAAAATGGACGAACAGCCCAAGGCAATAAGAATTAAAACATAAAGCCTTGAGTCAGACAATAGTCTTAGTGAGCAGTAAATTAACTAACAACATACCAAAAGAGCATAAAGGAAAAGGAATAGGAATACAACCCTCCCTCTCCAACCTCATTCTACAATGATAGCCCCCAAACACACACTAAGCAGAAGCAAACATAGCAGAGCATACAATTTAAAGTAAAGCAATTATCACTCGAGTCAAGGGCGATGTTTTCCAAGTACAAACCCCCAAGGCCTAAACCAAGATCAGATAAGCACCCAGAAAATACCGCTCTTGAGACCGAATGACGATACAACCAAACATCCATGACTCTGGCTATCACTGTTATCACTACTTCGGTTTCACCGTTAATTGAATGACCGGCACATTCTTTCAGCCGTCCGTCAAGGGCTAATGGTAACCCCGGTTCTAGACATAACTCCCGCACGTCATCGTGACCCGTGCCTAGGACTATCGAATCTGCCCAGAGTACTCGACCATCAACAGTTGGTCGTTGGGACTATCGAATCTACCCAAACGTACTCTTGCTTAGAGCATGCTAGAACCTTCAACAACGATGAGACCCAAGCCTCCTAGTCATCCTCCTTGACGACCATTTCCATAACCATCCATTATCCTCAACTCGAACCATTTCACTGAGTTATCAACATGCTTGGAATGATCCCGTCTGGATTAAACCAAGTCTTCATCACATGATTGCCTTGCTTCATCACATCCTCGCAAAACCTCATCTCAACATCACATCATCAAATCTATGCATAAGAGCTTCATCATCCCGCTACATATGCCACGAGCAGCTTTCCCAATTCAAGAGCCTTTCTCTTAGCTTTTGAATCATCTTCGGTCTAAATCAAATCATCAATCATCTAATTCATAACAATCAATCAAATCAACATTAATCCAAGAAATCAAGCATTCAAATATGATCTAAGTAGACAATTATAACAATAATGGCATTTTCGTAATTAAAGAGTTAAAAGTCCAACAAGCATGAAAACATGAACAATATCTTTATAAACTTGATGAATGAACTTGCATAGGTTAACATGTGATAAAATGGATGTAACATCATCATGAACAATGAATCTATATGGATCTACACTTAGGATGAAGAAAATGCATGGAAACCACTACTTTAACACCAAATCGAGCCAACAATCCGATATACTCCTTTGGATCCGTGTGAGAGATAATCACCACTCACCAAATCACCTAAACAACCCAAAAGCAACACACTTCAGATCTGGACAGCGAAGGATTTAACTCGATCTATCACAAATCTGCTTCAAACGATGAAATCTCTCTTCAATGGATGTAGATCTTCAATCTAAGCTCTTGGATCCTCGATTTGATCTTCGATTTGGATGGAAGGAATCACTAGATTAGAGTGGAGAAAAGAAGTGAAGAAGTGTAGAAGTCGAGCTCTCAAAATGGCAGCACTTCGTCGCTTCAAAATCCCGATCCCAAAAAGTGAAGTAGAACATGTATTTATAGGCTGGAAATCCTTAGATCGTCCACGACCTAAAATGTCGACCTAAAATGTCGACCTAAAATGTCGACCTAAAAAGTCGACCTAAAATGTCGACCTAAAAAGTCGACCTAAAATGTCGACCTAAAAAGTCAACCTAAAATGTCGACCTAAAAAGTCGACCTAAAATGTCGACCTAAAATGTCGACCTAAAATGTCGACCTAAAAAGTCGACCTAAAATGTCGACCTAAAAAGTCGACCTAAAATGTCGACCTAAAAAGTCGACCTAAAATGTCGACCTAAAATGTCGACCTAAAAAGTCGACCTAAAATGTCGACCTAAAATGTCGACCTAAAATGTCGACCTAAAAAGTCGACCTAAAATGTCGACCTAGGACTTAAACAATATTTTGCCTAAAATCTGAAATGGCTCAACAACACTAACAATTCCAGATTTTGACAAACTTTTCGATCCGTAAAATACGGGTCGTTACAAGAAGTCATCAAGGTAACGAATGATAACAACAAATCGAATCAACAAAATCGATTAAAAATTGGAAATCCACACAAATTTGTCTAAAATAGGCAAAATAAACATCTCCCAGAATCAGTCGACTGGACTACAGGGTCAGTCGACTGACACAGACCTGGAAACACTCGGTTTCCAGGCTCAGTCGACTGACTCAGTGCGTCAGTCGACTGATACAGACCTGGAAACACTCGGTTTCCAGGCTCAGTCGACTGACTCAGTGGGTCAGTCGACTGATGCAGGGGCAGAGAATTTTCTGCCCCCTGGTTTAGTCGACTGAACCTGCTTCATCAGAAGTTTCAGCCTAGCCCCCTTGTGGGGCAAAATCAATAACACAGAACGAAACCGAACGAGCGAGCAACAACGACTAGGGATTTACGCCAAGCGACAACCTAGCCTCGTATGGCCCTCCGAAACACCCCACTAACGTGTTAAAACATCAAAGATTGAATTTTCAAAGATTTGACTTCAAAACACCAAAAATTGGAATATTCACCAATTCAATTCAAATCAAAAGCAAATGAACATAAATAAGTGTTAGGAATTCATACCTAACAACAATGATATCTATAGAAGTAGATGTGAGCTCAAAAACTCGCCTTTAAACCCAAAAACACGAATGAGAAGTTATAAAGCAAGGCAAGAACAACCACTCTTCAATTTTAACCCAAGAAGTTTCAATCTAAGCTAATAAGAAAATATTTCCTAAGTTAGGTCATGGGAAATTTCTAGAATTGGAGAGAGATAGAGATGGGGAAGATGAAGAGGATGCTTACCTAAGCTTATCTTTGAATTTGGAGCAAGAATTTGTATTTGCAAAGGAAACTAGGGTTTTGAATTTTAATTTCCCATTCCTCTCCCCATTTTTACTGAGCTTGAAGTGTTAGGAAATAAGAATGAAGTGAAGAGGAGAGGTGGACTGAGTTAGGGTGTTAAGATGGGTTAGTGGGCTGAAACCTAAACCCAAAGCCCTAGTAGAAAATTAGCAAATTCTACTCAACTCCAAATATATCGATGTTTATACTCAAAAAAGTTGTAAACGCTATTTTGGACTCAATGGAAGTGGTCTCGAGTCCCAATTCGACTGTTTACAAAAGGTAGATTTTCGGACTTTAATCTGATTAACGATGCTATATTTAAATTAAATATTTAAATATACAATCGAAAAATATGCGGGTTGTTACAATCCACCTCGGGACACACTCCCAAATCAAAATCAAGGGGTGGCCGCCAAATCAATCACAAAGTCAAAATATAGTATCGAAGAAATGTGTCCGATCGGAGGAATGACCTCACTTGGCCCGGCGTGGCTCCTGTTTTAGTCACATCTAAGCTGACTCACGGGAGTCGGGGTCACGTCATACCTCATACAGAAATTGTTCGCCAAACCAACCTACTTCATTTCTAGAATCTCCACCATGTACCCAATTGTTAAAGTGGTTTTCTGTATTGGCATTTGGCAGAGAATATGACAATATCTGATCCCGGTCTCTTTAACAACCAAACGCTTATTTCATACCTGATGGTTCTTTTACATTTCAAAAGTCAATTCACAGTTTATATCAAAATATCATATTCAGTTTCAAATCATATCTCTTTTGAAATCATATTCATTTCCAAACTATATTCACTTTCAAAATCATATTCACTTTGAAATCATGTTCACGTTTGAAATCATATCATTTCCAAAATCATAATTTCTTTCAAAAATCATATTTCCAATTAGGTTAAATCCTCACTTCAAACCATCATATTCAATTAATTATAACAATTAAATCCCAACTTAGGTTATAACATCATTTAACCGTATTTGCTTTTAACCCAGTGAATTTGAATATAAACACTTCCCTCTATTTAATATGAACATTTAGAAGATAGTTTAAATAATTATAAATAGTTAAAATAGTTATAAATAGTTGAAATACTCTAAAATAGTTTAGTTGTAGATTAAAGATACTGTTAAATTGATTTAAGATAGTTAAATAATTTTAAAATAGATTATATATAATTAAAATGGATTAAATAGCTTTAAAATAGATTAATTAGATTTAAAATAAGTTAAAATGGGTTAATTAGTTTAAAATAAATTAAATGGTTTAAAATAGGTTAAAATGATTTAATATAGTTAATAGAGGTTAAAATAGTTTAATAGTTTGAAAATCTTAATAATTAAAGTCTTTGAAAATAATATATTTTAAAACAGTTTATATTAAAATATGAGTTTGAAATTAATATCAATCTAACTATTTATTTTATTCCAACATATCTGGACCATTACAATTCCAAATCAACAAAACCCAATTTCGAATCTTCAATTCAAATTCTTTCCAATCCATGTTTGAAATATCAATTTAAATTATTCCAATTCCAATAAGTTTCAAAGTTATATTTCACACGATTTTAATAACTCAATTCCGATAAATTCCAATTATACTTCAAAGTCAACCTTAAATTTTCTATTAAATTCCTTTAAACAATTACTTTAAACCACTTTCAAATTTTTAACATAAAACTTGGATTTCGATAATAATTCAATTTATATAAATCAAATTTTATTTCAAAATATCATTTAACTAAATTCAAGAAGATTAAGGATTAATAATCATTTAATTTAACCAATCCGGTGTCCGTATATAAATCTCTACCCTAGGGTCAAGTGATACGGATATTTATCATTTCAATCCGCAATTATTTTATATTTACGGATATATATCATTTCAATCCGCAATCCCGAGTTAATATAAAAATCCATAAAATCGCTCGAGTCTATCATTTCAACCCATAACAATTTTTCCTTAATCTATAGATCGTTCGGGTATATATCATTTCAACCCATAGTGATTTTTCAAATAAAATTTAAGGGAACTTGTAGAGTGATAACATTATATAAATCAACCATAACATCCAATCATCCAATATCAGCAATCAGACATCCATCACAAGTATCATCCAATTCAACCAAATAAATCACAACAATTTACTGATTATTATTCACAGGTAATTAGCTGGCAATTTTAAATTCAATAATAAATTAAATGACAAAATAATTCAAATTAACAGGAATAGCAATTTAATATACCAAACAGCCATAAATAAATTACTAATCACATCACAAATTTAATTTAACTAACATAAGAAATTTTAGAAGTTGTGAGTGGATCAAAAACACTCACCTTTGAATTTAAATCGAATTTAAATCCAATTTAGGGCCAGAAATCAAATAATCTCAAAATTCATCCAAACCAACGTCAAAATGTGCAGAATTTCGATACGATCCCAACACAAGAAACCGCGCATGAATTAGACCCCGAATGCAGAAGTTATGTGAGTTAGAACAAGTTGAAATTCAAATTCAAATTTAAACAAGAATAAAATAAACAGCGAATTACCGTTCACCACGTCACCCTCCTGGAACCTGCTTCTAACCCTAGCCTGCTCAATTCGAACGCGACCATACACTACCATCGAATAACTCGCTCTTCCATGTACGACCACGTCACCCCGCAGCCAACGCCGTTAACCCAGGTGTCGCGCCTTCGCCACGCGACCCACGACGAACTCCCCCTGGCGCTCCAATCACCACGAAAAATCAGCCGCCGCCACGTACACGAAACCCTAATGCAATTTCTACGCTCGATCTAACCATCCAATCGACGAACTACAAACACCGATGAGCTGCGTGCAACGATCCCCACAGCCCAGTACCCTCCAATCAACGATCGGTCGAGGTTGATCATGACACGATGAACGGCCGAGGTTAAATCGCCCAATTCTGGCCACACAGAAACCCAGATCGGAAAAAAAAACTGCAGATATGGGTTGCGCTCGTCGAGAGCTTCGAATCGATATATAATTCGATATATTTTGAGGAGTTTTGATTTTTGAAGTTGAATTTTGAATTGAAATTGAATTAGGTAATTTGGGGTCTTCAGCCATTGAGAAAAGTGGAGTGACGGAAACTTCTGTACGTACTAAAATGAGGAATAGGAATCACTAGGGTTTATAACAGGCTATTTATAGGTAGATCCGAACAGAAATGAATGGACAAGATTTGATTTGAAAGTTGAACGCTAAACCACCCGAAAAGCCCGTTCTGTCTCCGGAACGAAAATGGGTCATCCCATATATCAAAATAGATGTTTTCAATATTTTTAAACTCAATGGAATAGGTTTCAAGTCCTAATTACATCGTATGAAGAAATTATGTTAAAATCATCTTATTTAAAATTGATTTCAGTTGATTTTAATTAAATTGATTCCTACGCGTTTCAAGTTCGTACGATCAAACGACAAGTCTAATTGCTACAAAACTTGAAACCTTACAATAATTCACTGTTACGGATCCGATGAAACTGGTTTCGTCGAAATTCGAGTCAGTGGCCAAAATGGCTATTTTCATATTATTTAAACCAGTATTCATGCACGTCCAATGGACGTATGCATAGAAAATTTTGACATAGATGGGAATGAATTTTAAAACTGGAATGTTGTTGCTGTATCTCTTGTTTATTGGTTCATAGTCCAGTCAAAATTTAGTACATACATAGATTGTTTGTAACAGGTGACTTGTTCAAGTATAATGCATAGATGTATAAATAGTTTATTTAAATAGTAAAAAAGAGAGTACATAGATGGCTTCTACAATTGTAATGTACTGTGTACCTTCCATGTTTCATGCATATTGACAAATGTCCTGTATTAGTGTTGTAGTTTGGCCCAAATATAGAATACTTTGGAACCTATGATTCACTTTTCACATTGATCAAATTATTTTATTTCATTTATGCAATTTCTAAGAGAACATAGGACCATGCATATTTCGTTATTTCAGTTTACAGCATATCTTGTCTATCTATGGTTGGATTTCCACCTCTGAATGTTGTACAAACATAAAATTAGGCACGTTTCATGTCTTCAAGTTAGGAAGTTATATAACTAATGTCCATGCAAGAAGCCTATATATTAAGCATATAGCAATGAGTTAGAGTATGAAAATTGGAAATGGAATTGACTAAAATCTTTTATGATCTCTTTGGAAAAAAACTCTTATACGATAGTGTCTTATGATAATTAGATTATAAAACATGATGGTTAATACATAATGTCTTGTGTAATTATCCGCATATAAATATCAGTTTGTTATGCCAGTAGAATAATACTAAAAAGAGAACCTATTTTGCTTAGTTAGTGAAGAACTTGAGCCCGTTACATATGAAGATTTCATTCTGCCCAATATTTTTCTTATCTTTGACAGATCTTTGACAGGTGGATAAGTCACAATGTTTATGCAACTACTTTCACACAGATCTCCAAAACACTCAAGAACTGCAAATAAAACTATAAAAATGCTGAACACAAACAAATATCCCAATTTCCGTTACATATTTATCGTCTTTTTTAATACTGATGGAACTAAGATAGATGGAGCTAACGGCTTTTTAAAGTACAGTGGAAGAATCATCCACAGAAGAAGTAAAGAGGAAATAAAATACACATCCTAAATTATTGAAGCACAAACAGTACCATGAAGTTTTACAGGGAGAATCTTAAGATGTCAGTGTTATTCAAGGGAAAATATCTGGTAGACGCTAGCTTTCAATGTCCGATGTTATCATCATGATCATTATCATCTTAAACTTTTTAAAAGTGATCAAATACATGCATTCGTCCAGGTTCAAGACATGGTAAAAAAACGTTAACCTATCAGGCATAAACAATATAAGAACCCTACTAATTAGGTATCTTTATTTTGCTGCTCGAAATATGAAAATTATGACTTGCTATATTAAAATATTGACTATGCTATTTGCTTTACTTGCGGATGGAAATATCATGGAATCCTTTCATATAATGGACAATTGATCTGACAATATTTTATAAGCAAGTAAGTTTGGTAGTTGCAATAGTAATATACTGCTAAACAATATGAATTTATAGTGCTAATGTATTCTTAAATTCATGTTTTGTTGCGTACTACATGAGAAGTTTGAACCATGGAGTAGTAGATTTTAAAGATAGAGCGTAGTGTATTTTTATTCCACCAACCTTAACTTTCAAATATAAGCACACAACTATAAGAGTACAACAGTATAAGCATATTGAGTTATGGGTGGAACTGTTATATGTTCATTTTACAACAAACATCAAAACAAATTCATGAGACAGCATATGTCAAACCATCATAAAAAAATCATTAGGATTCCAGAAAATTAAACAATGACACTTTCTAATAGGTTATACCATTCATGTGTGATCACTGTATATGACTTATGTAGTAAAAAAAAATAAGTCATGGAAAGTTAAAAGATCAATTAGCATTCAAAATATTTGGCAGCATGTTGAACGCATTTCACAGTTTTGTCGGTTGTTGCACCAAACTCAATCATCTTTTTGAGGCCCGAGAGCAACATGTCCCACCACCATTTGCTTTTTTAGCGTATTTTATTTTCCACCATTTTTATTACCGTCCACTAAGCTAAAATTAATTACAGGGAACAAAAAAGAATATGAAGAAGAAAGAGAAGAAGCTGAGGAGGCCCTATCCGAAGTTGGTAGGCGTGGGAGACCAAATAGGATTCGTGTATGTAAATAATCTTAGCGAAATAAACCAAACTAAAAGGATAAAAGATGTACCTCGTTTAATCTACCATGCAGCATCAACTCAACATGACTGTTCATAATTTCAACCCTTAATTGCATATACTTTTTAAACTGGAACCATTCGAAGACTCCATATTGTCATCTACACCGGAAAGAAGAAGAATAATTCATCTCACACGATCAATTGAAAAATCGTGCAACCGTCACTATCTCAAAATAGGAAAAAGGGTACAAAAAGAAAGAGGTGGGCGAAAACGTGTGTTGCGGCCGTATTTTTATAATGGAGTAACTGTTCCCCCCTTTCTTTCAATGACAAAATTAACCCCCGGTAAGTATTTCGTTTAGTAACAAATAGCAATCATATACTGGCATTTTAGGAAGTGTAAAAAAGGCTTCACTTTGACCTTTTGACTTAATGTTTTGCTTTATAATATAAGATAAATTAATTAAATCACTTTTTAATTCAATATTTATTAACTAACAAATTTCATCATTTTTGATTACTTAGACATTTAT
Source organism: Allium fistulosum (assembly GCA_030737815.1). NCBI lineage: Eukaryota > Viridiplantae > Streptophyta > Magnoliopsida > Asparagales > Amaryllidaceae > Allium > Allium fistulosum. Next base: position 911,414,728 of record CM060903.1, read on the forward strand.
AATAATTCAAAACAAGTTTACACAACAATTCGGTGTTTGAAATTTTACTAATTACAGTGTTCAATTTCAACTGTAATTAAATCCAAATAAACTATAATTTAATTTCAATAAATTGTTTTAATTTGATTTCGGACTTTATATTCAATCAATTATTACTCAAATAAAATAGTTAATATTTGTTGTCTTTCATTACCTTAATACTCTCCAACTTCCATCTTTCTTTGTATTAACTACTATATTTCCATTTATTGAATTTTTGTCAAATTTATACATTAATTAAAATTTAAGATCCCAAATGATATACTTATCTTGATTCAAATCTTTTATTAAATCAATTATTTCCTTATGAATATAGTTTACATTTGTATATATTTTATTACATTCACAGATTGCAGTTATTGTCTTAAACCACATCAATGTAACATTTAATTCCATTCAATTATAATTGATTTCCAATTTAATTTGGCTGACTAAATGAATAGGTAACATATAATAGTTTGTTACCATTAACTTTCAATCACACTTATAAGTTATTATTTACAAACAAATGTTACAATGGTTTACATACACTGATTTTATCCAATTATCATTAACTACATATTATTTCATTAGTTAATTCAATATTTACATTTTTTTTCTTATATCAAATTTATAACCAAGTATAACATTTAATTTATTCCAATAAATTGGGATTTCATTCAAATTGTCAATGATTAACTTTAATTAACACTGTTACATTTCATTTAAGTTATTATTTCATTAAATAAATTACAAATTTTATTTCTTCCAATATTTAATCACAAAAATCTTATTAAATTAACTATTTTATTTATCGAAAATTATGGGTCGTTACAGTTTTGGCCCACTCACAACTACTAGATTATCTTATGTTAGTTAAATTAAATTTATGATGTGATTTGAAATTTATTGATTGATGTTTGGTAGGTTTAAATTGTCATTCTAGTTAAATTTGACTTTTATTGCATTTAATAATCGTTTATTTTAATATTGAATTTAAATTGTCAATTTAATACATGTTATTGATTATCAGTTATCTATTGATGTTTATTGATTGATTTGGATGATGATTATGATGGATGTTTGATTGTTGATATTGGATGACTGGATGTTGTATTTGATATTGTTATAACACTGCAAGTTCCCTATGGGTTGAAATGATACATACCCGAACGATCTATAGATTAGGGAAAATTGTTATGGGTTGAAATGAAAGACTCGAGCGATTTTATGGATTTTATTTAATTTGGGATTGCGGTTTGAAATGATATATAACCGTAAAATTTTAAATTGTGGATTAAAATGATAAATATCTGTATCACTTGACCATAGGATAGAAAATGAGGGAATTAATTTAAAGGACAAAAAATTGTATATTTTTAGCCTCAAGGACACGACCTCAATATTTTAACCACAAGGACAAACATTCTCCTAAAAATTATCCATAAGGACAAACATTCTTCCAAAATTATTCATAAGGACAAACATTCTTCCAAAACTGCTACCAAACTAAAAACTGATACCTAAAGACTACTATCGAAAACTAAAAACTGATACCTAAAAACTGCTATCAATAACAAAAAACTGATACCTAAAAAAGTTTTCCTTTAGACTAAAATACTAAAAGTCTGTCCTTGAGGCTAAAATGTTGAGAAATTTTGTCCTTGACAATAATTTCCTGATAGAAAATTTTATACGGACACCGGATTGGTTAAATTAAATGATTTTTAATTCCTTAAATTTTGAATTCAGTTAACTGGCATTTTAAAATAGAAATTGATTTATACAAACTGAATTATTTTCGATAATCCAAGTGTTAACGTTGAAATTGGAATTGATTTAATGAATTGTTCAAAGGATTTGAATTTGAATTTCAAAGTTGAAGTGTCAAATATAAATGAATTTATCGGAATTGAGTTACTAGAAATGTTTGGATATAACTTTGTAATCTATTTAAACTAATTTAAACTATTTTAATTAAATTAACTATTTTAATCAATATAAACTATTTTAATTTATTTTAATCTATTATAACCTAATTAATCCAATTTAATCTATTTGACCAATTTTAAACTAATTAAATTTATTTAATCTATTTTAAACCTATTTAATATAATTTAAATCTATTTAATCTATTTAAAATCTATTTAATATAACTTTAATCTATTTAATCTATTTTTAAATCTATATAAATCTAATTAAATCTAATTAATTCAAATTTAAATCTATTTAAACTATTTTACTATTTAAACTATTTCAATCTATTTTAAACTATTTTTAAAACTATTAAAACTATTTATGACTACCTAAACAATTTTCTAAAATTTCAGACTGTGTAAAGTTTAAGTATTTATATTTAAATCCTTGATGATGATACAACCTAAGTTGGAATTTGGAATTGATACCTTTTTGTGAAATGACATATTTGAGTAGATATGGTGATTTTGGAACTAGGATTTAATTAACCTATCTTACGATAAATTCAAAAGTGAATATGATTTTGAAAAAAGAATATAGTTTTGAAATTGAATATGATTTCGAAAGAGGTGTGATTTGAAATCGAATATGATATTTTGATATAAATTGTGAATTGACTTTTTGAAATGTGAAAGAACCATCCGGTGTGAAATAAGCGTTTGGTTGTTAAAGAGACCGAGATCGGATATTGTCATACTCTCTGCCAATACCGAAAACCACTTTAACAACTATGTATGGATGGAGATTCCAGAAATGAAGTAGGATAGCTTGGCGAACGATTCTGTATGAGGTATTTACGTGATCTTGACTCCCGTGAGTCAGCTTAGATGTGACTAAAACAGGAGCTATACCGGGCCAAGTGAAGTCATTCCTCCTATCGGGCAAATTTCTTCGATACTATACTCTGACTTTATGATTGATTTGGTGGCCACCCTTGATTTTATTATGGGAGTGTGTTCCGATGTGGGTGGTAGTAGCTGCTATGCGTTACCACCAGTCCGGGAGTGCAATTGATATATCTACCCTGGCATTGCCTCGAGTGCCGTGTTCACATGCCCTATCGCGCCTTCTACGAGTTTGTTTTGTGTCGTACCTATGGAGTGCTCCCTGATAGCCCACCTTTGGGTGGAGTTTACAGTATCTGTATAGACTACGACATTATATAAAATGTGTTAAGGGGGATATGGGCAACGCCTTAATGCTATTTTAATACTTTACTTTACTATAGACATATTATAATAGCGTATTGTACTACATAATAGATAGTTTGACGGATCCTTAGGAGATGGTAATCCCGAACATCTCTTAAGTTATTGCACTCACATTGACACTGGATAGGAGATGTTAAACCCTGTAAACATCTCTGAAGCCGTTACACTCATATTTATTTACTGTTGATTTAACTTACGTAAGATCTTTTAGTTCTGACTCGTGTGTTTTGTCTTTTCAATTGGCTCGGGTCAGTTTGAGCTTTTCAGTTTATCCAAGACTGCTTTCTAGAGGATGAAGATAAATATTTTGTACTGTTATTATTTACTATATTTATTCCACTACATAATGTCGTTCCGCTGCATTTATTTATTTATTTATTTATCCTTGTTGTATGTAACTTTGATCTGTATTATTAAAGTATGATCAAATGTATTTGTAAAACAGCTTCATGAACTGTTATTTGATTATTATATTTTGTCATTCCACAGCGAGTTCTGTATTTGTTTTATTTCTTTCTCTTCATTTTCTTATTTACCACATAACAATTTGTCCCTTTGAATGGTTTGAGTCTGACGTATGTGGTTTATCGTCGATTTAACCCGTCCAAAAAGGCGGGCCGTTACAGTTGGTATCGAAGATTTGGTTTAGCGATAACCTTAACTTTGTGGGGTCTGACTCTTTAGAAATAGGGAAGTAATACCCTAGAATGAGTCGATGAGTGTATATACGAGAGAGCGTATTTGTTAGTGTTATAAAAAGGGTTTTGTATTGTGTTAATTTATTCTGTTTTGCATTTATAAATTCTGGTTGATGCATAGGACGCTATGACATCGATAGGAATTTCTAAACAATTAATAGGACGAACCGACACAATATTTTTTTGAAATATAGGTAAATGAAATAATTTTGCCTATTATATATTTTGTATATAAAATAATCAATTTTATAAATGATATAGTTTGATGTGCTATGTTGTTTGTTAGGTAGAGAAATTTTATAAATATTGATTGAAGATTAGATTTACAAATAAAGTAAATATAAATTGAAATTTGAGAGCTAAAGTTCTGAGATTTTGGAAATTTCTTTTAAAATATTTTGGAATATAATCTTAGCATTATGTTGGAAGAAAATATTTGTTTTTTGGTATAAATATTTCAACATGATTTGAAAGAAATGTTTAAAGAATTTTTGAAGGAATAAGTTTTGTACTCCCCTCTCTGTCGTTGGAAAATAATTTCGATGATGAGTGCACGCATCATCGACGTTCACTTCCGAGTTTCGAAGTGGGAAGACTATTGTAGTAGTTTTACTACACATCTGTTTTGATGAATAAAACCTAAATTTTGAATTTCTGAATACGATTTGATCTATAAAGGAGAAATATATATTACTTTCTAAGTGACTAAAATGAACCCGGTATTTAGTTCTTAAGTTTCTGTAAATTAGTAGTTTCAATTGCTGTAATAAATGGAATCTTGATTATATTAATAATTGGAAACTTCTAAAATGAAAATAAGAAATTGAAAATTTGTAAACTGTAAATAAAATGGAAATGAAAATAAGAAATGGTAACTATTGAACATTTTTTTTAACTAAATATATAAGAGAAACTTGGGTAATATTCAATTGCATTCTAAAAGACATATATATAACTTACCAAATTATTAAAAGTTGAAATGTTAAAAAGAATATGTAATAGATTATATACAAGTAAAAACTTAGGAAAATGAAGGGTTCAATGGAATTACTTCTATAAATAAGAATTCTAATGTTATAAATTGTTATAAACAATTTAATAGTTTGAAATGCTACTAATTAAATGTAATAGAAGGGAATAATGTAAGAAAAATGATTATAAACTTAAGTTAATATTTTAAGCTATTTATAATCAGATTGAATGGTAAAGGTGAATACTGTAAGTAAATAATTATAAACTTGAATTAATATTGAAACCATTTATAATTAAAATGAGTACTATAAAAATTGAATGGTTATAACTTCAGAAACCATTGAATTTAGAAATGGAGTTAATATTCAATAACACTATATAGGGAATAATGAATGTGAAAAAGAAATAATCAAAACCCAAAATCTCACAGTGGAATGAAAAAATATAATAATCAAATAAACAGTTCATGAAGCTGTTTTACAAAATAACATTTGATTACACTTTACAATTCAAATCAGAGTTATACATACATCAGAAATAAACAAATAATGCAGCGGAACACAAAATGTAGTGGAATAATAAATAGCAATAATATACTGAATCTTCTTCTTCATCCTCCAGAAAATAGTCTTCAGTACACTGAAAAGCTCAGACTGACCCGAACGTAATGAAAAGACAAAACACTCGAGTCGGAACTAAAAGATCTTATGTAAGTCAGATCAAAATAAGTAAAATAGAAATATTAGTGCAATGGTTTCATAGATGTTACGGGATTTTCATCTCCTATCAAGTGTACAACGTGAATATAATTATTTAAAAGGTTTCAAATAATTCGAAATATCAATCTTAATCATCTAATTAAAACAAATCCGAAGTTTGAATTAACTTAAACCCTTCAAATAAATCAATTCCAAATAAAAATCCAAATTCAAGAAATTAAATGGGTATATGTCATCTCAACTAGTATCCAAAATCAAAATTTCCAAATCAATGAAAATCGCTCGGGTTTATTATTTCAACCCATAATGATTTTCCCTAATCTATAAGATCGTTCGGGTATGTATAATTTCAACCCATAGGGATAACAGAGATATAGACATAAATAAACATCCAATCATCCAAAATGTCAACCAATAACATCCATCACAAATTCAACATCCAAATCAACCAATAAATCACAACAATTAATTGGTTGTCATTATCAGGTGTTTAACTAGCAATTTATATTCAATATTAATTAAATGGCAATTCAATTCAATATAAATTTAAATTTAACGTAAATGACAATTTAAACTACCAAACACCAATCAATAAATTTCTAATCACATCATAAATTTAATATAACTAACACAAGATAATTTAGTATTCGTGAGTGGGTTAAAACACTCACCTTTGATTTGTCGTCGATTTAAAATCCAAAATTAGCCTAACTGTCTTAGAATGCAGCTAAAACAGTTCCATAATGTTTGGAATTTCGATACGATTGCAACAAAGAAAACCGTGTCTGAATCCGAGCTCGTATGCAAAAGTTATTAACGTTGGCAGATTGGAAAATTTAGGCCGTGAGTTGACTTGGAGTCCTACTTCGGTCTGCCGCCTCAAATCCCCGGTGCTTGCTCTAAGTTTTTGCCAAAACGACCCAAGACCCGAGTCATTTGGTTCCTGACCCGAAGTCGCTGCAGGGTTTTCGCCTCTAGAACTCAAAGCGCGACTCGAAGTCGCACTAGATCCACAATTTTTTTTTTGAAATTGAAAATAGGATTTTCAGCCATTGGAAAGAAAGAGGAGATAAGAAGGAAATGTACATACAGAATTAACGAAATGAGAAACAGCTAGGGTTTATAACAGCCTATATATAAGAAGGGTTGGATCGAAACGATAACAACGACCCGAAAAGCCCGTTTCGTTCCCGAAACGAAAATGGGTCATCCAATATATCGAAATATATGTTTTCTATATTTTTAAACTCAATGGAACTAGGTTCAAACCCTAATTCCATTGTATATAGAAGTTATCTTTTAAAATCAGATTATATTCGTTTAAATCCTTTTAACTGATTTCTACGTGTTTCGAGCCCACATGATCAAACGGCAAGTCCGACCACTATGAAACTTGAAATCCTACAATAATTCACTCTTACGGATCCGACGCAACTGGTTTCGTTGAAATCCAAGACAGTGGCCAAAAATGGCTATTTTCACGTCAATTAAATAAATTATTATTAGATTAATTAAATCACATTTTAAATTTAAATTTCATAACTAACAAATTTTATCATTTTTTATTACCTAATAATCTATAATCTTTTAAAATAAATTTCCATATCAAATCCAATGTTAAATATTTCACTAATTACAGTGTTCACTTGCAATCGCAATAAATTCATTAATTATAGTTTAAATTCTAATAATTCATTTAGTTTGATTTACTCTTATTATTGAATCAACTATTATCTTACGGATATAATTAACATTGGTTTACACGTTATTACGTTAATATTCTACAATTATCATCTTAATTCATAGTAATTGCAATATTTCAATCATATAAAATTTTATCAATTTCTAAATTAATTTAAACGGATTAAATAACAAAATGATAATTAAAGCAATTATTATACACTAATAAATCAAACACATTTCCAAGTCTATTGTTTACGAACAAAACCCAATAAATTTATGTACTAATAAATTGATTTCCTAATTCATAATAAACCTATTTCAATTAACAACATATAATTCCAACATTCAGTTGCCTTAATTCCATTAATTACCCATTCAATATTCAAACGGATAAATTAATGAGAAGATTATTAAACAATCGTTTATAATAATAATTCATATCCATTATCTTATGAGTTACAACCAAGGGTTATAAATTGCTTACCAAAAATGATTTTATATTCTATATTAACCTATTTCAATCAATTACATACAATCTCACCATTAATGACATCATTTAATTTATTTCATGATTTACAATTATAACCAAATTAACCTACAATTTTATTTTAGTTGATAGAAATTACATTAATTAGTTATCAATAGCATTCAAACAACATCATTAGATCGTATTCTAATTATTTCCTCATTAATAAATCATAAATTTTAATTTTTTACAATATTAATATTTCAAAATCTTATTAAATTTAATATTTTTTAATTATCAAAAAATACGGGTCGTTACAATTACACTCCTGTTATATGTTATATTAATTTGACTTACATAAGAACTTTTAGTTCTGACTCGAGTGTTTTGTCTTTTCATTACGCTCGGGTCAACTTGAGTATTTCAGTCCATTATTTTGGTATGTTTGTTAATTGTACTCTGATTATGTTGTAAAAATCGAAATCAAATGTATATTATAAAACAGCTTCATGAAATATTTATTTGATTATTATATTTTGTCATTCCGTTGCGAGATTCTGTGTTTTGCTTTCCTTCGTTTCTGTAACGACCCGTAAAATTTTTATAGTTTTAATAACATGTTTAACTGAATTTTTGTGAAATTTTAAATAATTAAATTTGGAAATGAAAATTGGATATTTGGAATACGTCTATATAAACATAGCAAATGATAAATTTTCATCAAGTAATATGAAAGTTTATTTTATTGTGTAATTTTATTAAAATTTAAATTAGTTAATATTTGATGATAATAAAATGTTTTCCAAACTTGAATATTTTTATACAATAAATTTGTAAATCATTTTCTGAGTGAGACGTCATAATTCGTTTCGTCAAATTTGGACTGTTCTAGCCCCGTTTATCTTATTTTCGACGAATTTGTAGCAGATTAGCATCGAAATATCGACTTTTGATAGGATGGTCGTATCGCTGATATTTGTGTACCGTTTTGATCGTCTCGTCGTGCTGATCTCCGCAGTATATTCATTTGTGCATTTCAAAGTCCGATATGCGGAGAAATCCGTGGAAACGGATGGCCATATCGGTATCCACTTTGGAGCTTTTAATACTCTGTGACCATTTAATTGTGAAACGGCTGAATCACCGTATTTGGTCGCCAAGGATTAATAACTATGGATGACTACAGCATCTGTAGCCGTTAGTTTTGGGCCTCCAAATAGGGGGATGTTACAAAACACCAACTCCACGATAAAGGGATTTCTTTTAGAAATTATTGGTAGTAAAATGGATTGGATATGACCCAAAGATTAAACTGATTACAGAGGATGAAATGAAATTAATCAAATCTAAACGAACACAACTACTTAGAATGTCTAATAAGAACTTTAACACATTAAAGAGAAACTATGATTCTCTTATTGACATTGAGAAAAGAATTTGCTCAATCGTCAATAAGCCATTAAGAGTATCGACTCTACCATGCATGATGCGCAAATCGGGAATGGATTCCATGTACATCAGCAAAATATGATTTTAGTAGTTGTACCCGAATGGATATGATCCACTGACGGCAAATGTGTCTTTGAGAATAAGACCAAAGTAGTTGGAATATAAGCTATGGTGTTAAAATAACATCGTAAATTTTAGTTGTTGAAATTAACATAACAGATTCATCATTCAACGCACTTAAATTTATTCGAATTTACTCACAAAATTATTGCTCAATATGACTTTGAGTTTTGGTGTACATACGTTGAAAAAGAAATTCCAAATGATGATTTAGAATATGCTGCTTACGCTTACTAACCAAAGTGTCTCAAAGTTTGTGGGAATGATTCTGAGTTTGTGGGTTATGGATATGGTCTAAGAAATGATATGAAATTATTATTCGATAAACATTAGAGTCAATCAGGTATTTTGATAGAAAAATCAAATAGTTTGATTTTCGGTTAAAATGTAGAAGCAATGTGTGTCTGTAAAAAAGAATATTAATAGTCGCTAAGGTATTTCTAAAACTATAAGTAAACAACAAAGTTATGATTGTTGATGATGTATTCGTGTTAAAATCATTTTAATTCGGTTATTTAATTCTTAGTATATGATTTCAAAGGACATCTTTTATAGTAAGTATAAAAGGATATTAGGAATGTCCTAAAACTATATACACAACATTATATTAAATTGTTTAAAATGGAGCACGTAAGATGGGCTCCTTATGCGTTGGCGATAGGAATTGTCATACATGATATATTGTCTACAATATCACCTTTGTTTATGTATTTGATACATAAGCAAGTATTAAATCCAAATTAAGATCGCTAAATGATAATTTATAATATTCTCAAGTATTTGTGAAATACTAGAGAATTGTTTTTAGAAACATTGAACTCCTTGTGATGAAGTGCACGGACTCGAAGTTCATAACTGATATCAAGTATAGTATGTCAATCCCAAATTCATATTTAAGCTTAAGTTAAGAAACTTAATTGGAAATGTTCCAAACAATAAGTAGTGGCTGATTCAACCAAAGACTAAGTACATCGCCTAGAATAGCATTACAATAAAAGAAGTATAAATAAATGCACAAATTTATAACTCAACTAGGGATGATTCCAAATGTTGAGAATCCTATGACATTGTTATATGATAACAATGTTGCGATACAATTCGTAAAAGAACCTAAATCTCACTAGAAGTTGAAAGACATACTCTGAAAGGTTCTACATGGTAAATGCAGTTATCAACATCAGAGGGAGTTAATTGATAAAGTAGATAGTTAAGACAAAATAACATACCCGTTCACTAAGGACAAGCCCAATTAATTTTGAGAAAATTGATCGAAGGATTAAGGATAAGACTTCATAATTGATCCCAAATGCAAGTGGGAGATTGATAGAGTTAAGGGCATACCTTAGGGGAAATTATGTTATTTGTTACATATATCAAACTTGATAACCAATATTATTCAAAATAAAAGTTATTCCTCCTATTATATACTTGTTATATTATGATATAATTAATTAAGTAATTAATCTAAAGTATATTAAATAGAAAATCCATAAATGATATGTTATGTGATAGTAATTGCAATGTGTTTTAATCATGAGAAATTATCACATTAAAACATATTATTTTGACTATTCCTAGTCATGATGTTTCGAGACAGGATATCGATACATCCATTGAGACTAGAGTATGTAACGCTCTTCAAAAATTAGGCAGTGTATTATTCATTATTGTTGGGGGTACCAAGGGGTTATGTAAAAACCCATCCCAGAACAAGCTTAAATTTCGATCCAGAAAAGGCCCATTGAAATTTAGATCCATTCTAAGGTTGGTTGTTGGTTGTTGGTTGGAAAAAGAGATAACAGTATAGAGCAATAACTATTATTTTAGAACTCATAGCAGATGGAATAAAATATAATAGCAAATTGTATCCATTTACTTCAAACCATCAAAATGTCATAATACAAAATTCCATAAAAACTATAACATTAGATCCGTTTCAACATTTGTCTAAATACATAGGTACAACATAAAAATACCATAAAAGAAAATACTAATAACTGCCATAAGCCAAGCTACTCCACCTTCGAGCATCGTCTCCGTTATCACTCCATCCTTAACCTGTGTTGTAATGAGGAGGGAGTCAGAACAACAAATGTCTAATGAATAAAAACCTCGAGTCTTACCTTTTCAGTACTTGGGCAGTATATTTCAAAATAGGAGTATGTCTACGTACAAAAAACCATTTAATGCTTCTTATAAGGAAAGGAGGCGGGTCCTAAAGCAACCACTTAGTACCTTCCATTCTAGAAGCAGTTTTGTAAAATCCCATGACCCAAATCCCACGTCATAAATAGCTAATAATGCACGAGATAGTACCCAAGCCACTTAATACCTTTATTAGAAAATAGGCAAACTATGGCTATTTAAGACCTCAATTGAGGCAGACCCCATCATTTAATACCCATCCTCAAGGCGGACCCCTAAATGGTGACTATCTAACTGGCATCATATGGATCTCTCAAGTCACTTAATACTTCTTTATAGAAAGGCGGACCCTCAATCGGCCACTTAATACATTATCCTGAAGCGGACCCTACCGAGATACTACCTATCGTGCCTTATAACTAGCCCCTTGGCCATTTAATACTCCATTTGGGGAAAAGGACGGGCCCTCAAACAACCAATTAATACCACAAGACCCTGAAGCAGACCCTTCGTATTATGGCCGGTACTCATAATGACGTCTTACATTAGTCCGACTATTCGTAGGAGCTGGTGGCCAAATTAGCTGAGCAGGTTTACCCTACTGAATTTAGGACTAACCTCGCGTCATCACAAATATTTATCATAGAGAATATCTCACATCAATAGGGAGTGTACACAACTATTGGTAGCCTCAAAGTGAAGGGAAGACTTATGTCGTGTAAGCCTATTGACCTCGCATCCTTATGACTTGGCCATAAATTAAATACTCTCCATATATATAATACTCATTCACCATTTCATAATTAAGGCCTTATAAGGAATCTTCTTTATTATGCCTTGAAAAAATAATTACCTTTCAAATGGGGGAATAAATGCCTAATTAACTACGCAACATACGCCATAATTATACATTAATTATGCTAATAGGTAAAATTTATATTCGCGCCTAATAAATTCTACGCGTGTAATTTATACGTCCTAAACCAACATTAAATGTCAATTCCCTAACCAAAATATTACAAGTCCTTTTCTTCCAAATTCCCAAGATTTCAACATACAAAATAAGGGATTCTAATATCCAAAATAAGGAATAAATGTTCATAACCAAAACTACAATAACAGACTTGTAAATAATAGAAACCCAATTTATTACATCAATTCAATGGAATATCCTAAACAATAGGAATTGCAACTTAACTTCATATTCTATTCAACTTCTCTTTTACAAAGAAATAGATGAAGGGAAATTTGTATGGAATAAGTGGTGTAAACTATGGATAGAATTCATAATTTAAACCCTTATTTTATTGAAGAATCACAATTTGAATCAAAGAATGAGGAGAAGTGGAATAGACCATGAAATTATCAAAAATTGCATAAACAAAACAAATTCAGTTAATATAAATAATCGAGAATCTTCACATAGAATTGATATTTTGAAATAAGAAGGAATTTTGGGGGTTATTATCTATCGTATTTTCGCAATCTCAAAATCCCTAAGGCATATTTGAATCCATAGAGACATACTAAACAATTACTAAAAAAGAAATACAAAGGTTTCCACTCACAGAATAGCTTTAGATTTTCCTTCCTTGGATTTGCACTCCTTTCAATCTCTTCTGGAATCTCTCTTTTTGAAATATACACACAATAGGGAAGATGTATATATTTTTATTAGTTTTAGAATAGTCGGAGAGGAATAGAATAAGAATCGGTTGGAGGAAGAAGAAATAAATAGAAATAGATTGGATTCTTACCTGAATTCTCTGGAGAGATGACAATGGCAGAGTTTCGTTGAATTCCCCAAATAATATAAATAAAAAGTGAAGAGGATAGAGTTCTATTTATTGGGGTTAAAATGCACCAGAATCGTAGGATGGAGGTAGTAAGAAACGGATAAATCTGGAGCGTACAACTCAATACAACAGACATCCAAACCCTAGTCGCCACTGCCACTTTTTAGCATCGACCGGTCGACCGCCTCTCTTGAATCGGTTGACTACTAGGGTTCGACCGGTACGTTTGTTTTGAAAATGTTTTTATTTCTGTTGCTTTTTAATTAATTTTATACCCTAATTAACTTTAATGTTAAACGTTAATTAAACATTTATCTAACCCCCAGCTAATTTTTTTGAAATTCAAACCCTAAATTTAAATTCTCATTCTCATTTGAATTCAAACTAAATTAATTTAAATCTGAAAACTTCAAACGCCCATAACTTCTTTGTTTAAGCTCTGTTTTCAACATATTATATATGGAAACATGTCAGAATTTTGCCACGAACGCAACAGAATAAATTTCGTGGTCAAGTTATGAATTTTTATAAAATTTCCGTTTTCTACCTTATCGTATTTTATTTTATTTACTCCATTTAATTTTGGCTTATTTTACGGGGTGTTACACTCTCCCCCCATAAAAAGGTTATCGTCCCGAAATATTTCAACCGGTGAACAACATAACATGCAATAACATCCATGTTATACAACCAAGTTATCTATGCAACCATCTACTCAACCAATAGTGCAATGTGATTATGTACTGCAGACATAATAAAATGAGCTCAACCTTAGCGTGAATGTGTAATCGTGTCATACAAGTAAGTATGCAAATACTCTAAACATGCATACAAATGTCAATATGAGTGCAAGGTAATAGTGAAAAAGTGTAGCAACCATCTCCTACCATCCAATCTAGCTACCATAATCCAACCAAAAATCCTAATTTTGGAGAGAAAATTTATCGGTGAAAAGCTATGGGTGGGTGATCTTCATCTTCTCATCGGTTTCCAATGTGCTTTCCCCCAGATTGTCTCCTCATTATACTCGAACTAGGCTAATTACTTTGTTGCGGAGTCTCCTAGTTCCATGCTCCACAATGCATGCGGTAGCACGAGGCACCTTTAGCTCCGTCTCTAAATCCCCCAACTGATCGGGCTCAACTCTAACAGTGGTGTCACGAAGGAATTTCCTAAGGTGAGAAACATGGAAAACATTGTGGATCCCTACTAACTTGTCAGGAAGTTCCATGTGGTACGCAAGTTTTCCTATCTTTTCCAAAACTCTGAATAGCCCAACAAATCTAGGCGCCAATTTTCCAGACTTGCCAAATCTAACTACTTTTCTAAGATGGGAGATCTTAACAAATACCATATCTCCAACCTCAAACTCAAGTTCTTTCCTCCTTTTATCCGCATAAGGTTTTTGATGGTCATGCACTACCTTCATTCTTTGCCTGATCAACTCTGCTTTTTCCACGGTATCACGGATCAAATCGGGTCTGAGCAATACTTTGTCGGTGGTTTCCCACCAACAACTTGGCGATTTGCATGGCCGCCCATAAAATGCTTCAAAGGGGGCCATACTAATCGTTGCTTGAAAGCTATTATTATACACGAACTCAACTAAAGGTAGATATTCTCCCAATGTCCTTCGAAGTCCAAGACACAAGCTCTCAACAAGTCCTCCAAAATCCTATTCACCCTCTCATTTTGTCCATCATTCTGTGGGCAATATGCAGTGCTAAGATTCAAAGAAGTTCCCAAAGCTGCTTGTAGGCTCCTCCAAAACTCACTAGTGAACAAGGGATCCCTATCACTGACTAAGCTCATAGGAATTCCATGCCAACGAATAACCCCTTTGATGTAAATCTGTGCGAGAGAAGCGGCGGTCCTATTTCTCCTAACCAGAATAATATGGGCACTCTTAATGAGTCTATCCACAACAACCCAAATAGCCTCAATGCCCTTCTGACTTTTAGGAAATCCTTCCACAAAATCCATCGAAATATACTCCCACTTCCAAGTCGGAATTTCCAAAGGTAATAATAATCCACCAGGCTTCCCTTGCTCTGCTTTTACTCTTTGACATGTTAAACACCCAACAATAAACTCAGCTATGCTCTTCTTCATTCCATGCCAAAAGAAAATCATCTTTATATCCCTGTACATTTTATCTCCTCCGGGATGAATGGTCATCTTTGAGTTGTTGTAACAACCCGCATATCTATCGATTCTATATTTAAATATTTTATTTAAATATTTTATCGTTAGTCGGATGTTAGTCCGAAAAGCTACTTTTTGCATACGGTCAAATTAGGACTCGAGACCACCCCCATTGAGTTCAAAATGACGTTTGCGATCTTTTTGAGTGTAAACTTCGATATGTTTGGAGATAGTGAAATTTTCGTCACTTTTCCCGCTTGAGACTTTGGTTTGGACTGCACTTCCTTAGTTCAGCCCAACCCCCTTCCTCACTTCATTCACCCTTTGTTTTAACATTCAAGCTTCATCAAAAATGGTGGTGGGAAGTGGAAATTAAAACTCCAAACTCCAATTCCATTGCAAATCCGTGATTCAACTCCAAATTCAAGTAGAAGATAGTGGATTCAAGTTTAGGGTTACTTCTCCTTGCTTTCAATCTCCATCTCGATCAATTTCGTGGAAAAGGTGAGATTTTTGATCTCACATCTTGCCTATAATCGTCATTGGACTGTTGGGAATGATCCCCTATTGTATTTGCATCAACACTTGCATTTGGTTTGGATTGGATTGGCGAAAAACTTCAATTTTCAGCGTTTTGGTGATTTTTCTGGCCTTAAGTCGTTCTGGCCTTCGCTGAGTCGTCCACGAGTTAAGCCTAAGTCGTGAGTCGTTCACGAGTTAGGGGCTTAAGTCGCGCGCGTGCATTTCTGTTCGCCTGGCCTGAGTCGTTCGCGAGTTAACTCCTTGAGTCGTTCGCGAGTTAACTCCTTGAGTCGTTCACGAGTTAAAGGTCTGAGTCGTTCTGGGTGTTCTGCCTTCGCTAGGTCTTTCGTGAGTTAAGTGATAAGTCGTAGCTCGTATGATCTTAAGTCCTAGGTCGTTGGCTTTTTAACTGTTAAGTCGTATGACCTTAAGTCGTAGGTCGTCCCCGAGTTAAGACTTAAGTCGTTGCTTTCTGCTATCTCGTCCTGGCTTAGGTCGTACTGAGATAAGTCGTTAGGTCGTATAGACCTTAGCTCGTAGCTCGTATTTGAGCTTAAGTCGTTAAGTCGTATTGACTTTAAGTCGTTCGCGAGATAAGCAAGTACTAAGTCGTTCGCGATTTAAAACCTTAAGTCGTAGGTCGTCCCCGACCTTGTCCTTAGCCTTATTAGGTCGCGTGAACTCATAGGTCGTATGAACTACTTTTTCTTAGGTCGTTGGACCTTCTTAACTCGTTAGGTCGAAGACCCTTAAACACTTAGGTCGCAGAACCCTCTTAAGTCGTAACTCGTTCGCGAGTTAGCACTTGGTCGTTTTGACCTGTTTTTCCCTAGGTCGTTCGACCTGTTCTTCTGCTAAGTCGCGTGGCATTCTCCACTTAGGTCGTATGACCTTATCCCTTAAGTCGTAAGTCGCTTGCCTCCCTTAAGTCGTAAGTCGTTCGCGAGTTAGTACTTGGTCATTTGACCGGTTTGGCTTCTCGAGACCGCTTGCCTTCACTAGGTCGTACCGTGACGGGGCGCTGCCCCGCACCCCGCCGTGGGCGCTGCCCCCTGGACCCCCGCGACCTGACCGGGCAGGTCGAACCCCGAATTACTCTGCGTAGGCAATCTCTTCTGAAAAGCATTTATCAGAATTTCTACTTGAAGGTTTTGGGATTGACGTCTTTAGACTTTACTCACGTCTTCGAACGTGAATTGATTTGTTTCTACCATCGTTTTATGACTTGTCACTTTAAAGATATATGAAGGTTTCAATACTAATAGTAAATATCAAAACTCTTTCATCAAAGCGATTTCAACACTATTTTAAATATCAAAAGCTCGTTTTCTCAAACCGATTTTCAATCTACTAGTATATACAAGCCTTTACTTCACTCGAACGAGAAATCGACTTAAACGACTTAGTAAAACGAGTGGTATGAAACGCTTGCGTTCACTTCGTCGGTTAGCTCTTGGACTTGTTCGATTGAACCCTTTTCGTGACAATTTCCTAGTGAAGATTTACAGCTTGTTCGTAAATATTTAAGTTAAGCAAGTGGTTATGGGACATGAAGCTAAACTCATATATTTACTAGCTTGGTGTGATTGACACTTCTCGCTGATCATGATGATCATTTTATGATTTAGACTAGCAATTGTGCGATGTCTCTTTGTTTGCAAGGTAAGACTAGACCGCAATAGTGTGATTCCGACTCACACACATCTCTTTGTCCGCAAGGTTAGTCTAGGCCGCAGTAGTGTGATTCCGACTCACACATATCTTTATGTTTGCGAGGTTAGGCTAGACACCACTTGTGTGATTCCATTCACACATACCTTTCTGCTTTTTGGTTAGCCTAGGCCTCAATCAGTGTGATTCCGACTCACACATATGGGGTAGCTCCCCATGGTCTTCGGACCATCATGTGATAGGCCTCTTTCTCTTTTTATGATTTCTGGATTTCTTGTTTTGATTTCTAGATTTTTATGTCATTGACTTGTTATGAGTACAAGTCTAGGGTATGATGCCCTCTTTGGATCTTTGAGAAGATTCTCGTGATATTGATCATTTCGCATCGGTTGATCTCCTGTTGATCATCATTTTCATACTTATAGTAGTATGTCAGTATGGATATTATATGTTTATGCCATATCTTTTATTCTATATCATGTCATCTGATATTTATAGTTAGACTGATCCGTTTATTATTTTCTTAAATAATACTCGGGTCAGACCGAGATGTTACAGGTGCTTCTGCTTGACTTCCTTCCGGGATTTGCTACTCTGACTTTTGGCTGACTATTTAGTTTAGCAGTTTTTGTTGTATACACTTGAGATATGGACTCATAGTTGTATTCTTTTTGTATAGCACAGGTTGCTATCCTTTTGTATTATTGTGGAACTTTTTGACCACTACTCTGATGTACACTTTCATGTGTTAGTTATATATTCATATCTTCTTCCGCCTTTGTGATATGGATGTCTGTGACTGCTTTGTGATATGTTTATTTCTATGTTTGTTTCCGAAGATTATTTTATAGCCACCGTGTGATAATCAATTACATGGATGGTCGCTCCTCAACAGCCTTATTCTCCGTGCTAGTTGACAGCACTACATCGTAGTGTCCTTGGCCAGCGTGGGTATTGAGGTGGGGCATTACAGCTTGGTATCAGAGCCAAACTTCGGAACAATGTAGAATAACTTAACAAGGATCATCGTCCTAAGTCCATCTTAGGAGTTGTGTTTCAGGATTTTGTTCGAGTCTTCGAACCGACTTATCCTGTTTTCTTTATGATTCCTTATTTCATCATTCAAGATTGCTTGATGTTCATTGGTGAATAACCTTCTTCTTTCTCTTCTTTCTTTAAAAAGGAAGAGGATGTCAAGACCAGGCCGTCCCAGAGCTGGAACATCTGCTGCTGCTCCTCGAGATGGAGTTTTTATGACAACTCAACAGCTTCTTGAATTAGTAACGAATGCACAAGCAGCTGGAGCTAACCCGGAACCTACTCACCCAAAGTCGGGATTTGCACGGTTGTGCAGCGATTACACCAATTTGGGTGGGAAGCCCTTCAAAGGTTCCGAGCCTATTATCGAGGTTCAAGCTTGGTTAAAATCATGTGATCGAATCTTCTCTCGCATGAACCTTGTCGATCTGCACCGAGTTCAAGTGGCTTCAAGTATGCTCCAAGAGAGAGCATTGGATTGGTATGAACTCCTTACATCCGAAATTAATGAAGCGGACCTCTCCTGGGAGCACTTCCGGGAACGCTTCGAATCGAAATTCGTACCCGAGGCTGAAAAGGTAACTTTGGCTCGGCGATTTATTGACCTTGTTCAAGGTCAGGCTTCTGTGGCGGACTACGTCGCATCATTCGAATCCCTTTCCAAATATGGGGTCGAATATATAAATACTCCACTAAAGAAGAACCAGAGGTTCGTTTACGGCTTAAACAAAAGCCTCAAGAAGCCACTACTTTTGAAGTTAGAAGTTTCTTTCGACCAAATTGTAGATATCGCTCTTCGCCTTGAAGAGGCTGATAAAGAAAGTGATGTTGAAGTAGTAGCTTCCAAACCCAGCTTTAACAACAAAAAGAGGCCCAACAAATTTAAAGGTCCTTACCCCAACAAAAAGGGTAAGCAAGCGATTCCTTCTGCAAAGGCTCCTTCTCCTAATAACGCGAGATGTTTCAACTGTGGATCTGGGGATCATTATGCGAACAAATGTTCAAAGCCCAAATCTTGTCGCTACTGTAAAAGCCCGGATCATTTTATACATCAATGCCTCAAACGTGAAGGCAAGAAGGAGGGAAAGTTGAATGTGGCTAAAGCCCCTGGCAACACATCTCGTGGCCAAGGTATTTCTCATTCTGTTCTTGATGGCATTATATTATTTCATGATCAACCTATTAGAGTTCTCTTTGATACGGGTGCATCCCATTCTTTTATATCAAAGGAACTTGTCGATACCTTTTCTTTAAGTGTTACTGCTTTAATGACTTCATTAAGAATTGCGAATCCGGTTGGTGGATCCGCAACTCTTAGTTTACTCTGTAAAGACGTAGAGATTATTTTGTGTGATTTTTCTTTCCTAGCCGATTTGCATGTCATGCGTTACTTAGGCTTTGGAATGATTTTGGGTATGGATTGGCTTACTCGTTATGAAGCCCATATCCTATGTCCTGAGCGGACTATTTATCTCCGTCATCCGCAATCTGTTAATCAGATTTCTATTATTCTTAAAGATTCAGATTCTGCTTTAGTTGCATCATTATATTCTTTAAATCCTCGTGATGATGACAATGATGATGAGGAGGATGTCATTTCTCGTATTCGCATCGTTTGTGAATTTTCCGACATTTTTGAGCCCGTTTTAGGATTACCACCTAAACGAGCAATTGAGTTCAAAATTAATCTTTTACCTGGAGCTCAACCTATTACCCGTCCTCCTTATCGCATGTCTAATAAGGAGAACGAAGAGATGCGCAAACAACTATCCGAGTTGGAGACGAAGCAACTTATTCGCTCTAGTTCCTCGCCTTGGGGAGCTTCAGCTATTTTCGTAAGTAAGTCCGATGGTACACTTAGGCTTTGCGTCGACTACCGCAAGCTTAATGATCTTACTATTAAGAATAAATATCCATTGCCTCGGATTGATGATCTGTTTGATCAACTTACTGGTGCTAGAGTCTTTTCACAATTGGACTTGGCTACCGGTTTCCATCAGCTTCGTATTGCAGAGGATAGTATTCCTTTGACTTCGTTCCGTACGCGTTATGGATCTTATGAATGGCTAGTTATGCCATTTGGTTTAACGAATGCTCCGGCTTATTTCGTTGACCTTATGAATAGAGTTTTCAAAGATTTTCTTGATCGGTTTGTTCTCATCTTTATTGATGATATTCTTGTGTATTCTAAAACCGAGGAGGAACACGAAAAGCACCTTCGAATTGTATTGGAAACTCTTAGGAGCAATCAACTAAAAGCAAAATTTTCTAAATGCCATTTTTGGCAATCTAGTGTGAAATTTCTCGGTCATATTATTTCTGAATCCGGAATATCCGTGGATCCTTCAAAGATTGAAGCGATTCAAAATTGGAAGAGACCGGAGAGCGTGACTGAAATCCGTAGCTTTCTCGGATTGGCAGGTTATTACCGCCGTTTTATAAAAGACTTTTCTAAGATTGCCGTACCTCTTACTGGCTTAACAAAGAAAGGTGTTAAATACATTTGGTCGGACAAATGTGAAACTTCTTTTCAGAAATTAAAAGAACTCCTTTCTGATGCTCCTATTCTTATTATTCCCGAGGGGAATCTAGACTTTGTCGTTTATACCGATGCTAGTCGCGTTGGTTTGGGTGCCGTTCTTATGCAAAAAGAACGTGTTATTGCTTATGCTTCTAGGCAATTAAAGCCGGCTGAGACTAGATATGCCACACATGATTTAGAACTCGCGGCTATCGTTTTCGCCCTTCGAATTTGGCGACATTATCTTTTGGGAGAAAAGTTTATACTTTATACTGATCATAAGTCTTTGAAATATTTATTTTCTCAAAAGGAACTTAATTTGCGTCAACAGCGTTGGCTCGAATTTCTTGCCTCTTATGATCTTGACATTCTTTATACTCCCGGAAAGGGGAATCGAGTTGCCGACGCACTTAGTCGAAAACAACAAGCGGTTGTTTCCATGATGATATCTGAATGGAACGATCTCGAACTTTTATCCACTTGTGAAATTCGAGATCGCGTTTCCGAATTGTGTTCATCTCTTGTTTTATGTAGCCTTGAGGCTCGTCCTTCTTTATTAGACCGCATTCTTGAAGCTCAACAGCTAGATCCTGAATTGGCTTTGCTTGGCCAAAATCTTAAGGATAAAACCGATATTGAAGGTTTGAAAGACTTTGATATCGACTTTCGTGGCGGCATTCGAAAATTTGGTAGACTTATCGTACCAAATATTAGTGATCTTCGTAAAGACATTCTAGAAGATTCTCATCGTTCCAAGTATTCCATTCATCCCGGTAGCAGTAAAATGTACGCTGATATGAAGCGACTTTATTATTGGGAGGGAATGAAATCTGATATCGCTAACTTTGTTAAGTGTTGCATGACTTGCCAACTTGTTAAGGCTGAACATCAAAGGCCCGGTGGGCTATTGCAACCATTGGAAATTCCAGTATGGAAGTGGGATCAAATTTCCATGGATTTTATTGATGGCCTTCCCCGTTCTCGTTCGGGACATAATAGCTTATGGGTGATTGTTGATAGACTTACTAAATCTGCCCATTTTATTCCTGTTCGGTCGAACCGAACCGTTCCTCTTCTGGCCAAACTTTTTATTAAAGAAATTGTTAAACTGCATGGAGTTCCTTCTTCCATTGTTAGTGATCGGGATCCATTGTTTACTAGTGGGTTCTGGAAGAGTCTTCAAAAAGCTTTGGGAACGAAGCTTAATTTTAGCACCGCTTATCACCCCCAGTCCGATGGACAAACTGAGCGTGTGAATCAAACACTTGAAGATCTTCTTCGTGCTTGTGTTCTTGACTTTGGTGGAAGTTGGGAAGATCATATTTCACTTGTTGAGTTTTCCTATAATAACAGCTTCCAATCTAGTATTGGTATGGCTCCTTTTGAGGCACTCTATGGAAGGCCATGCCGATCTCCTTCTTGTTGGCTTGAGGCCGGTGAGAAACTGGTTTTAGGACCAGACTTTATTCGAGATTCCACAGAAAAGATTGAACTTATTCGACATAGGATGAAAGAAGCCCAGAGTAGACAAAAATCCTATGCCGATCACCGAAGAAGGAAATTAGAATTTTCTGTTGGTGATCTTGTATTTATTCGTGTTTCACCAATGAAGGGTGTTGTACGTTTCAGTCGATCGGGAAAGTTAGCGCCTCGATATATTGGGCCATTTCCTATCACCGAACGTATTGGTTCCATGGCTTATCGCCTTTCATTACCGGCTCAGTTTTCTGCTATGCATGACGTGTTTCACGTTTCTCAATTACGGAAGTGCCTTCGGGATTCCGATTCTATTCTTGAGCCCGGTGTTGTGGAAGAGATTGAAGTTTCACCTAATTTAACTTATGAGCAGCATCCTGTTCGAATTATTGCTTCGGAGACCAAACGACTTCGAAATAAAGATGTTCCGCTTGTTAAAGTTCAATGGTCCTCAAATCCTAAGGATTGCTCTTGGGAAACTAGAGAATTCATCGAGCGTACACATCCGGAATTGCTTTCTCCTGCTCTTTAAGGTAAACTTCTTAATTCCAATTTCTTTTTGTGTTAGTATGCTTTTATGGTTGTTACTTTTATTTCCATCATATATATTGCGAGGACGCAATTTCTTTAAGGAGGGGAGTCTGTAACAACCCGCATATCTATCGATTCTATATTTAAATATTTTATTTAAATATTTTATCGTTAGTCGGATGTTAGTCCGAAAAGCTACTTTTTGCATACGGTCAAATTAGGACTCGAGACCACCCCCATTGAGTTCAAAATGACGTTTGCGATCTTTTTGAGTGTAAACTTCGATATGTTTGGAGATAGTGAAATTTTCGTCACTTTTCCCGCTTGAGACTTTGGTTTGGACTGCACTTCCTTAGTTCAGCCCAACCCCCTTCCTCACTTCATTCACCCTTTGTTTTAACATTCAAGCTTCATCAAAAATGGTGGTGGGAAGTGGAAATTAAAACTCCAAACTCCAATTCCATTGCAAATCCGTGATTCAACTCCAAATTCAAGTAGAAGATAGTGGATTCAAGTTTAGGGTTACTTCTCCTTGCTTTCAATCTCCATCTCGATCAATTTCGTGGAAAAGGTGAGATTTTTGATCTCACATCTTGCCTATAATCGTCATTGGACTGTTGGGAATGATCCCCTATTGTATTTGCATCAACACTTGCATTTGGTTTGGATTGGATTGGCGAAAAACTTCAATTTTCAGCGTTTTGGTGATTTTTCTGGCCTTAAGTCGTTCTGGCCTTCGCTGAGTCGTCCACGAGTTAAGCCTAAGTCGTGAGTCGTTCACGAGTTAGGGGCTTAAGTCGCGCGCGTGCATTTCTGTTCGCCTGGCCTGAGTCGTTCGCGAGTTAACTCCTTGAGTCGTTCGCGAGTTAACTCCTTGAGTCGTTCACGAGTTAAAGGTCTGAGTCGTTCTGGGTGTTCTGCCTTCGCTAGGTCTTTCGTGAGTTAAGTGATAAGTCGTAGCTCGTATGATCTTAAGTCCTAGGTCGTTGGCTTTTTAACTGTTAAGTCGTATGACCTTAAGTCGTAGGTCGTCCCCGAGTTAAGACTTAAGTCGTTGCTTTCTGCTATCTCGTCCTGGCTTAGGTCGTACTGAGATAAGTCGTTAGGTCGTATAGACCTTAGCTCGTAGCTCGTATTTGAGCTTAAGTCGTTAAGTCGTATTGACTTTAAGTCGTTCGCGAGATAAGCAAGTACTAAGTCGTTCGCGATTTAAAACCTTAAGTCGTAGGTCGTCCCCGACCTTGTCCTTAGCCTTATTAGGTCGCGTGAACTCATAGGTCGTATGAACTACTTTTTCTTAGGTCGTTGGACCTTCTTAACTCGTTAGGTCGAAGACCCTTAAACACTTAGGTCGCAGAACCCTCTTAAGTCGTAACTCGTTCGCGAGTTAGCACTTGGTCGTTTTGACCTGTTTTTCCCTAGGTCGTTCGACCTGTTCTTCTGCTAAGTCGCGTGGCATTCTCCACTTAGGTCGTATGACCTTATCCCTTAAGTCGTAAGTCGCTTGCCTCCCTTAAGTCGTAAGTCGTTCGCGAGTTAGTACTTGGTCATTTGACCGGTTTGGCTTCTCGAGACCGCTTGCCTTCACTAGGTCGTACCGTGACGGGGCGCTGCCCCGCACCCCGCCGTGGGCGCTGCCCCCTGGACCCCCGCGACCTGACCGGGCAGGTCGAACCCCGAATTACTCTGCGTAGGCAATCTCTTCTGAAAAGCATTTATCAGAATTTCTACTTGAAGGTTTTGGGATTGACGTCTTTAGACTTTACTCACGTCTTCGAACGTGAATTGATTTGTTTCTACCATCGTTTTATGACTTGTCACTTTAAAGATATATGAAGGTTTCAATACTAATAGTAAATATCAAAACTCTTTCATCAAAGCGATTTCAACACTATTTTAAATATCAAAAGCTCGTTTTCTCAAACCGATTTTCAATCTACTAGTATATACAAGCCTTTACTTCACTCGAACGAGAAATCGACTTAAACGACTTAGTAAAACGAGTGGTATGAAACGCTTGCGTTCACTTCGTCGGTTAGCTCTTGGACTTGTTCGATTGAACCCTTTTCGTGACAATTTCCTAGTGAAGATTTACAGCTTGTTCGTAAATATTTAAGTTAAGCAAGTGGTTATGGGACATGAAGCTAAACTCATATATTTACTAGCTTGGTGTGATTGACACTTCTCGCTGATCATGATGATCATTTTATGATTTAGACTAGCAATTGTGCGATGTCTCTTTGTTTGCAAGGTAAGACTAGACCGCAATAGTGTGATTCCGACTCACACACATCTCTTTGTCCGCAAGGTTAGTCTAGGCCGCAGTAGTGTGATTCCGACTCACACATATCTTTATGTTTGCGAGGTTAGGCTAGACACCACTTGTGTGATTCCATTCACACATACCTTTCTGCTTTTTGGTTAGCCTAGGCCTCAATCAGTGTGATTCCGACTCACACATATGGGGTAGCTCCCCATGGTCTTCGGACCATCATGTGATAGGCCTCTTTCTCTTTTTATGATTTCTGGATTTCTTGTTTTGATTTCTAGATTTTTATGTCATTGACTTGTTATGAGTACAAGTCTAGGGTATGATGCCCTCTTTGGATCTTTGAGAAGATTCTCGTGATATTGATCATTTCGCATCGGTTGATCTCCTGTTGATCATCATTTTCATACTTATAGTAGTATGTCAGTATGGATATTATATGTTTATGCCATATCTTTTATTCTATATCATGTCATCTGATATTTATAGTTAGACTGATCCGTTTATTATTTTCTTAAATAATACTCGGGTCAGACCGAGATGTTACAGGTGCTTCTGCTTGACTTCCTTCCGGGATTTGCTACTCTGACTTTTGGCTGACTATTTAGTTTAGCAGTTTTTGTTGTATACACTTGAGATATGGACTCATAGTTGTATTCTTTTTGTATAGCACAGGTTGCTATCCTTTTGTATTATTGTGGAACTTTTTGACCACTACTCTGATGTACACTTTCATGTGTTAGTTATATATTCATATCTTCTTCCGCCTTTGTGATATGGATGTCTGTGACTGCTTTGTGATATGTTTATTTCTATGTTTGTTTCCGAAGATTATTTTATAGCCACCGTGTGATAATCAATTACATGGATGGTCGCTCCTCAACAGCCTTATTCTCCGTGCTAGTTGACAGCACTACATCGTAGTGTCCTTGGCCAGCGTGGGTATTGAGGTGGGGCGTTACAGTTGTGGCATTCCATGAGCACCTCTCTCAACAAATCATCAACCATTGGGACATAAAGGCGTCCATCCCATCTCAAGCATCCCTTTTCATCAACTGAATACCTACTGGTGTGGGGAAAATGCTCTCCTTTCCTCGACTTCTCCAAAATCTCTACCAACTTCTCATCCTTCACTTACTCCTGCCCTATTCGGTCCATCAAGGCTGGTATAATCACTATAACTACTAGAAAGCCTTGGATGGGTTCTGTTGACCGTTGGAAGTTAAAATTCGAGAGAAAATCCAACTGTCTCCATTCATATATAGCACCTAGGGTGGCTTGCCTCCAGCTAAAGGCGTCGGAGACTGCGTTCTCTTTTCCACGGGTGAACTAGATACTAAAGTTAAATGATGCTATATACTCCATCCATCTTTGCTGCCTAAGATTCAAATCTTTTTGAGAAAATAGGTATTTGAGTGATTTATAATAAGTGAATAACTCAAACTTTCCTCCTAAAAGATAATGCCTCCACATCTTTAATGCAAAGATAAGCTCCCAATTCCAAGTCATGAACTGGATAACTCTTCTCATGATCCTTTAGTTGCCTGCTAGCATAAGCAACTACTTTCCCTTCTTGTATTATAACTGCTCCTAACCCTATGCCACAAGCATCTGTGAAAACCATAAACGGTTTGGTTCCATCAGGAATAGTGAGCATAGGTGCACTGGTCAATAACTCCTTATCTTTTCAAATGCCTTAGTGCATCTGTCGTCCCAAGAAAAGACTAGGTTCTTCTTAGTCAATTAGGTTAAAGGGGCTGCTATTCTTGCAAAGTTATTGATGAACTTCCTGTAGTAGCCTGCCAACCTTAGAAAACTTCTAACCTCAGATGCGTTCTTAGGAGTCTTCCATCCTTGGACAGCTTCTATTGTAGCAGGGTCTATAGCCAATCCTTGCTCCGAAACAATATGCCTAAGAACTCTAACTTCACTTCTCCAAAAGTGGCATTTAGAAAATTTAGCCTTGAGTTGGTGCCTCCTCAAAGTTTCTAATACCTCCCTAAGGTGGTCCTCATGCTCCTCCTTGCCTTTGGAGAAAACCAAAATATCATCAACAAACACTACGACGAATTTATTGACTTGCCCCCTAAATACTCTACTCATCAAATCTACAACGTATGATTGGGCATTCATCAATCCAAAAGGCATTACTTTCAACTCATAGAGTCCATCTGGTGTGCGAAATACGGTCTTCGACTTGCTTTCCTCTGCAATTCTTAACTGATGGAATCCTGTTGCTAAGTGTAATTAAGAAAAGACTTTAGCTCCGACAAGTTGGTCGAACAAGTCATCAATCCTAGGTAAAGGATATCTATTCTTCCTTGTCAACTTGTTCAATCCTCTATAGTCGACGTAAAGTCTCAAAGAACCATCTGCCTTAGTGGCAAAAACAATGGGGGCTCCCCATTCAAAAGTACTTCGCCGGATGAATCCTTTCATCAAAAGCTCCAAGATTTGCTTGTCCAACTCCCTTCTTTCTTTGGGGGCCATATGCCTCAAAGGCATGACGACTGGCCTTGCATCCTTCTCCAAATCTATTCGGAACTCGATCTCCCTATGGAGTAGGAGACTCGAGACCTCCTCAAAGACATCAGGAAATTCACAAACTACCGGTACGGATGTTGGCTCTATAATAACAGATAGACTTGGCGAGTATAAATGGCATAACTCAACCAAAATCTTTGGGTGTACAAAGAATTTCTAGATCACGACCTCCATAACTCTTTAATCGTACTACCCTCCTATTGCAATCAAGAATGTCTCCATGATATGATAACCAATCCATGCCCAAGATAAGTCCATACCTCTCAAAGCTTAGAATGTATGCATTACATATGAAATCAATGTAACACATGATAATACTAGGTCTTTGCAAATAAGAGAGAGATGTGTCGAACTCCCAATAGGATTAGAAACCTTTATTGGGTCGTTGACCATCTGGGGTTGAAGGTTTTGAGAAATTTACTACATTCCTAGCTATAAAGGAATGTGATGCCCCTGAATCAAAACAACGGGGGCTCCCCATACATTCATAGTATTTTGCATCATTTACATCAGTAGGGTTCTTTTCAAGGAATAACTGTGGTTGTGCACATTTTTGACTTAGCTGATCAACAAATTTGTGTGGATTATCTACTAAGTTAGACTAGTTTCTTAGGGATGCTTCTACTTTCTTATATAAGTTGAATAACTAATTTCCAAATTGAGACTTTTAGATCACCTTCAACTATGTCATTGTAACTGTTAAATAAGAACCACTAATTTGCATACTTGAAAGGCTTAGGTTTGTTTAAATTGTTGAATGGTAAATTGATGTATAATAGAAGTGGGAAATGATCATTACTTGCAGTTGAGTGTAGCTGCACTTGAATTTGGAAAATCATTTATACATTATATGTTACATAGAATTATATCCAATTTAGAAGCAATGTTCTTCACTGGGCCAGATATCCATGTGAGTTTATAGCGATCAATGTTTAATTCCATCAAAATATTTTTAATCAAATAACCATTCAATTCACTTACCTTATTTTCAGAAAGAGTAGTACTATCAACCTTTTCATTAACAAGTCTTACACAATTAAAATCACCAAAAATTGCCATGGTTCACTAGATATAACATCTTCTTGTGTAATGTTGTTCCATAATGTTGTTCTAATACTTTGTAGATTAGCATCATATGCAACGATGATAATACATGAAGCTTCTACTTTATTATATAACATAATAGTTATATGTTGCAAACTTTCTAAAATAAATGACATTTTCAAAAGTTTGAGTCTATATATACTAGAAGTATAAATTTGTGATGGAATATGCAGTTATTATACTATACCAATTATTTCACCATTTATTATTCATTTTGCAAAGGCAATACTCACAAGCTTGTTTCTAATAAGGCTACTATGGATGGATTATACTTCCTCGTGTAATTATAAATATCAAACCATCTACCTACCTCGTTAGAACATCTTACATTACAGCAAAACAACTCCATTATAAACTCTTATTTAATCTCTTTTTTGCTGGCTGAGCAGAACCATTGCTACCACTTTTGAAATTCTTAGCCGACTTTTCCACTGTTAAATCTTTCCATGCCTGATTTTCTACTGTAACTTCTCTTGTCGTTTCCTTATTTATTGTAAAAGAGGAATTGTTTAATACATCAGTGGTTACACTAGCCCCTTGTTTACATACCACTGCGTGATTGAGTAATTGACGATGATGGATTGTAGGATATTGCCAATGATAGATTATGGGTGGTTGATTCAGGCCTGGCTGCCACTGATCAATTATCGATTTGATTGGCTATTTCTACCGTTTGTTACACTTAAAAATTGACCTTTGCTCCAAGCATATGTAAGAAACTCAGACTAGATTTATCTATATTTTCATTTGAATTCAAGTTTAAATTTGAATCAGAGGGAATGAATTTGTCTTCTGAATTGTGCTTTGTTTATATTTTTCCATCATTTCCAGTGATGATTCTGGGTGGACAGAGTAAATCTCTTAGTGGACAGAGTTAATCTCTTAGTGATGCCTAAGAAGATCAGGCAATTTATGCTCATTTATGCTTTCTCTCTCAACCAACGTATTGGTTGACATGGTATTGATAAGAACGAATGCTACATCAAATACTATATTAACTGTGTTCGACCTCAACATTTTTGTTTGAGATTACATTAAATGATTGCAAATTCTCTTGATTAATTGAGAAAACATGTCATTCATCTTGCAGCTCGATGATGATAACTTCTTGGTTCACCTCCACTTAATTTTGTGTAGCATAAGTTGACACTTTTTCTGATGGTTTTGTTTGTGTTTCATTCTTGAGTTGTTTTTATCACATTGGCTTTTGTTCTATTTCTTTTCAAACGTGCAGTTGACATTATGGTTTTGATTTTGTGTATATTCTTTGCTCATGCTCTCCTTTGATTGACTATTCTAAAGCGGTCTAAATTCTTTTTTGTATTGAGTTACTGAATTATCCATAATATTACATTTTACTAACATCGGACATTGTGAGATTATATGTCCAAAGCATATGTAAATTTAACATTTTGGAAGGCTGAGGTCATATTCAATTTGTTGTACATATATTTGACATTTTTTTGTTTTTGCTTATACTAATTGTTTGAGTTTGTCTTCCACTTTTATTCGACCATAACTCTGGCATAGTTTAGCATGTTCACGTGTTATATGGAATCATCAAGTTTTGATTGGCTTGCCCACCAACTAGCAATTCGGTAAATATTTTATTTATCCTCGATTGTAGTACTAAAGAATGACAATCTCATCCAAAATGGAATTGATAGTAGTATATCTTTATCCAGTTTAAGATCAAGTTCTTACTTATTGGTTATAATCATTTTCCCTTCAATTAACCATGGACCTCCTTTAACTACTGTAGTTATATTACTTTGATCGTTGAATTTTATAAGATAAAATCCATTTTCTCTGGAGTATTTCAAAACCCGCTTTTGGATTTCAAAGTTCTGTGAGTTTGATTTTTAAATGTGCATAGTTTGATCTCTTACCCACAACATAGATGTTAATTGAATTATTCTATTTATCTTCATTTTAATCATAGCTTCAAAGCAGCAAACTTACCTTCATTACCGTTACATGGTTCATAAAATTTATCTTGGTTTTCGTGTTGCCTTTCACCATATCTTCTCAGTTTTTAAGCTGTGTTGTGGTGGCAAATGAGCTATGATTTTTAGATCTAGGTAGATCTGACCTTGATCGGATAGATCTTTTGTTGTAATGGCACTCCTATTTGCAAAAAAATTGTTGATTTGATTTTGGTGCACAAATCTATTGCATTTAAGACGATTTCTACTCAATATGATCCAGTCATCATCAGCTTGCTCAAAAGTAGGAATGGAGGAGGAAGAGGAGGGAGGGTTAGTCGAAGAGGAATTGGTAGAAATGGGATTGGCGACCATGATTTGTAAAATTGATTTTATTCGAAAATTTTGGAATTCTTCAAGTTATAATAGAAGATATTTTGATATACAAATGTCCTATAATATAAACGTTTGCAAATTCTAAGCTTTTGTTATCTAAAGTTTTGAAAAAATTAACATATACTTGCTGTAATAAATTGACCAGTATTTTATTAATATTAATGATTATAACGTAAGTTCTTAATAGTAAGATTCCAGTGAAATTAATTGTTTTGAAAAGCTTATTTTTTTGAATACAACTTTAATGTAAAGTCTTATCCGTTTGAAGTTAATTGTCCCAAAAATTATGAAAGTAGCAAGTAATATTTTATTGAAACCTTTTTTAGATCTTTTCGAATAAAAGACGATAACCAAAGATTTACAAGTTTGAATCTGTGAAGAAACAAATTGTTTTGAAAGCTTATTTAAATAGGTATGACATTTGTTATCAGTTTTATTTACAATAACTATTGTGATATTTATGCTTAGGAATTAAGATAGCCTAACTCCCACATAGTTTGTGCTCAAATCTACACCAATCGTTACAAACTTACAAAGATTGTAGGGCAACTTTTTGCATTTATCGTTATTTATGCTTGCCTTCACGTAGGATGTTACTTCTAGGTAGGTTGGAAGCACCTGTTATTAAAAAAATACATATATATTATGTATGGCGAGGAAAATAAAATTCATTTTATGGCATAAACGTTTTCTTATCAATCAAGGCAAAAGGCGTTTTAGGATTGATTTTACTATATATTGCTTTCGTAGATGTTTGGATTTTGATCAAGTTCGGAAAATAGTTTTATTCAACAGCGAGGATAATATTGCATGCTATTTATCCAATTCGATCCTCGCTCAAGAAAGAACTTTGGCTAATTACATTAGGTGAGATAATACATGTACAAGGTGTGATTCAATAGACGAGTTAAACTTCTTTTTGAGGACTATGTTGACATACACAAACTCAGGTCCAATAATATGTTTCCACTTATAAATGACTGAAAGGGCAACCCAAACCCACATTTTGACCAAGCCCGAACAGTTTCAAAACTCATTGACCAAATCTATCAAATTTCAAAACTTTAAAAAGAGTTCCCCGAAACACCATATCAAACCAGGGGGTCTACATAAATTTCTCACAGTCAACTTGCACAGCATTTGAAAGCAAAACCCAAGTGCTGCTCCGTTTTCTTTTTTTTCCCATTATTCTCTTCCCCAAAAAAGCGCAGCCTTTTATGCATTTTTCGCATTAGTTTTTAATTTTGATTGTTACTCTCTTTTCTAAATATTGGATTTTGAGTATTTGGGCGTATGTGTATGAAGAGATATTGAGTTTGAATCGATATGCTTGATGGTTTATATCAATGGGATGCACTATTCATTGCATGAGGGTATATTTTGTTATCAATGTCAACATCTAATTCTCCAGCTGAGGTAATTAGATTTTTAAAGATTTATTTTCTTGATTTCTTGTATTTTTCAGATTTTAGAAACTGATTTTAGGATTAAATGAAAGCCGTTACTGCATCTTGTTTAGTAATATTGTAACTGCATATTATGATTTGTTTCATCTGTTTGTTTTACGACTATGATGCATGATATTGATATATGCATACTCCTCATGTAGAATGAGCGCTGCAAATGCTGTGAATATATGAATTAATTTGTTATGATTTCGACTGTATAGATTGTAGCATGTTGTGTTATGGAGAAATTTGTTGTATTATGCAAAATAATGTGATTAGTTTTACATTTAATTTTGAGACTTTAGTTGCAAGAACACATGGTTGATGCCTTAAAACACATCTAAGCACCATATATACTGCCAAAAATAGTATTATTGATGCAGATGCAGTTATCAAGTCATTCATCATTGTGTTATTTCACATAAAAAATACCGATATTTTAACCTTTTAAAGTTAAGATTGTGGATCAGCAGTTCATACTATTTATGTGGC
The DNA here is from genome assembly GCA_030737815.1 of Allium fistulosum. Classification (NCBI taxonomy): domain Eukaryota; kingdom Viridiplantae; phylum Streptophyta; class Magnoliopsida; order Asparagales; family Amaryllidaceae; genus Allium; species Allium fistulosum. The sequence continues at coordinate 911,448,064 of CM060903.1, forward strand.
TATAGATGACCATAACTAAGCATATGGAGGCATTATAGTACAAATTAACAAAACTAATTAACCGACTTCTAATGGTCGTTCTTGGACAAAACAAACAAACCAATGGGTGTGTTTGATGTGCATTACATTGGACGTAAATTTATGAAAGAGCTTATGTTAGATTTTTGTCTTAGTCTTACATCCCACTTAAAAGGATAACATGTCAGATATAAGCGAAGTTATTTTTTTTTTCCTTTGATTTTGTCATATATTGGTACATTCCCAATCTTACATTCAACTTTACATCTCAACTTTCAATATGGTTTAAAATAGCTGTTCAACTTCGGTTTATTCAATCCTATTGCATGTTTCACTCAACTCCTTGTCCTCAGAAGCACCCTAATTGTGATGGGCAATCATCTTTAGAATTATCAAAGTAAAACATCTGGAATTACCTCGAATCAATTCTTCTCATACTTATATATGCTTTTGTTTGTAAAACAGTTTGATATCTGAAATATTTGTTGTGTACTACTTAAAAGGAGTATCCATTGTCTACATGGTTGCAACAATAGTTTATTATATTCACTTAAAATTATAATATTTTTCAATATCTACTTGTATGAATAAAAAAATGGAGCGGCTATTGGGACAAAAAATTTGACACAACAAGTAGAGACCGTTGGATCCTTTTTTTTTTACATGGGAGGTGGAAATCAGAGAAGATCTAATGGTCAAGATCTCTTGTGTCCCATTTTGTATCCAAATAGAATTTCCCATAAAAAAACATGTTTAATTAAGATGTTTCTTTTTTAACTATTGCATTACCTGTAGAAACACACATATATTTTACATTATTTTCAAATATGATTTCCAACTCGTTTTTATAATGTATGCTATAAACTTTCGTTCATGGACGTGCTTAGTTGTCATAATATTCATAAAATACAATCTATGTAGAAAATTTTGTTATCTTTATTATTTCACCCATCGAAAAGATAATTCCTATAGAAAAAAATTGTTTTCTTTGTTATTTCACCAGTCTCAAGAATAATTCGTAATTTCGTTGCCGATAATACAAATCAAAAAATCCTTTTAAGATTTTGGTCATACCTATTATGATTGTGCATGCGATATAAGAAAATTTTATGCTTGTATGAAGTTCTTCTCGTTGTTCAATGCACATATGGTTTAAATCCATGTTGTGCATTCAGACATTAAAACTATACTAAAACTAACACGTGCGGTGTGTGCAACAACTTAACCATCTATATTTTTCCTATATTCTCTTATCTTAGTTTTATGTTTTATGATTAAAACATGCACTCAATCTATATGCTGAGATTAAGAAAATTTTAGATAGTGGAGAGACCATGTTCTAAATAACTTTCCATTTTCATATATTTGTAAATCACATGTCAATGATCCTTATGATCTATATATTATTTCTTTCAATTTTTCAGGAAGAAATTTTAAGCAGACTTCCATTGTGGTTAAACGCTTTATTGGGTGAGGAATTCTTTGATCCTTGTTCCAATCATCGGGGTTACAAGCAAAACGAGAAGAATATATATTGCCTCGATTGTTGTATGAGCTTTTGTAGCAACTGTTCTTCAAGCCATTTTGGTCATCAAATTCTACAAGTAATTTTTTCTTTCTTTCATAAAATGTGTGCGAAGGATGAGTTTTGTCCCTTTTGTTGGTCTATTTTCTCATTTGCATTCATTTGTTACAGATTCGAAAATACAATGAGCATAGAGTTGTCAAAACAGAAGACATGGAAAAGCTAATCAAATGTCCTTTAGTTCAGGTACTAACATAAGAAAACCATGAATTAGCACATTGTTTTCCTCTCTTTTTTAAGTTGACAATTGTATCAAGAGCAACTTATTTCACAAAGTGATGTTGTTGATGTTTCTAATTTTGAGGATATCCATAACAAAAATATTCCATTTTCCAAGTTTATTCAACATGGTATTAAGTTAAAAAAAAACAAGTGCTATTTATTTATTTATACTTGTTTGATACTGAATTTTTGTTAACTTGCACTTAGACATATATAGTGTAATTATTTTCCATGGGTACTTGTAGTCATATATGCTGAACAGAGCGCTTGTGGTATTCTTAAAACAAAGATCAGCAAACAGTAAGAAAGAAAAAGATAAAGAGAAGGAAAGCATGAAAGAGGAAAAAGAGGAAAATCAGTCGCAATTAAACAAGAAGAGAAGGAGACCACGAAAATTGCATGATGACTCTTGTGATAAAATTTGTGCTTCTTGTCCTCGTTCTCTTAAAGAAGAGTATGAATATTGCTCCATTACTTGCATGGTAATTGTTTGAATTATAAGCTCTATCTTGCTCCATTTTAGTTTCTTCAGCGATTTTTCATAGGTCTTTCAATTCATCAAGTTGTTCATTAGAACAGTAGTGACTCTATAACTTTGGTGCACTAGTTGTAATGTTTTTGCTGCAGCAAAATGTGCAGTATTGTCATAGTTTAAATTGCTTCATCATATTGTGGGGAGAACTAGATTTCAAACAAATATTATATAATCAGCTAATATTAAGTGTTACTAATAATTATTGCTATGACATATAGGTGAAGCACTTGTTGAAAACTGAAGGAAGCATAAGTAGACAACTTAGAGAAATTCAACTTGAGGAGGCTGAATCTATCCAAAAAGTGGTTAGTATGAACCGAAGGAAGGGAGTTCCTAAGAGATCTCCATTTTGCTGAACCCAAGGGTAAGCTTGAGATTAGTTTACTTATTATGTGTCCTCTTCGGAATCAAGTAAGATAACACTGATTTGTAAAGGAAAATTCTCTCCCAGTTATGCAATATTATAAATTTAACCATGTTTCTAGGCTTCTGTATTGGTTTCAATTCATTGGAAATACTATCAAGTGAAGTTCCACATTTGCATTACTACGTGGGTGTGCACTCTTTAGTCAAATTGGTTAGGAAGAGAGAAATTGGGTTTATATAGCAGCATTCTTTATATAACCATCAATCATTTTTAGTTAATAACATCCCGATTAATCCTGCATCTCTTGTGCTTATACATAGGCGCACACTTTGATAAACATCAAATGTTTCTAAGTCATAAGTTATCTCTATTGTTAAAATGGTAGGTCATCTATAAGCACATAAGACAAAATGTACCTTTTATTTTATAATTTTGGTATAATCATTCCCTCTAGAAAGGGGTAAAATGGTCTCTATTAAAAAATTAGAAACTTTTGTTATTTTCGTTATGTAAAAGCAAAACAATGTTTAGTCTCTCCTATAAAATTTCGTTTACAACATTTTTTGTTTCCACACCTCAATTGAAACATCAAATTTTCTATCTCATTAGTAATCTTTAGACATGTATTCTCCCAATTTCTCAAATAAACCTAGTTGAACACCTACACACACATACATATATGTATATGTGTGTGTGTGTGTGTGAAGTCCTCGTTAAACTGCCATGTAGTTTGAGCATATGTATTAATGCTCTTGGTTGAGTATCAAAAAATTCTCCCAGTCACTATAAATTTATTTGAGAAAAATGACAACGTTGTTTATAAATTCAAGTGGTCAAGAGCTAAATATGTCACAAAATAGTATAATCTAAGTTTAAATGAATCAGACAACACAATAATACACATCCCACACGGTGTGTACTACTGTTGGCCCTACCAGGAAACGACCTATCTACAAAAGCTTGATCAGTTCGCAGTGCACATTCAGAAATGCTAGTTTATAATTATCTAGTTCTATAGGCGAAAAGGTTAGGGGTTGTTGGTTATAATCTAGGTGGACATCTTTTAATTCTAAATTTAATTAAATTACATCACAAAACCTTTTTCCGGATATATTTGAAGAGAGGGGAATTTATTTGAATGTGCATCTGAAACATGAAACGATAATTGATTTTCAGGAGTGCACATTCCCATCTTTATTTCAAAATAATTTTGCACACACCATAAGGGTCCTGTGAATATGCACCATAGTGCAGGGGGGACCATGTACCAATATGACGCGTTTAATATTTATTAATTTTATTAGTTACTCCATATAGAAAATATATTAATAACAATATGCATTATGGTGCATGAAACTTCTAGTCCTAAGGTCCACATTCCTTTTTTCTTCTTAGATATCATTCTTTTGACACAATTCATGTTTCCTTCGTGTCTCTTTAGATCCAAATAAGTATCCATTTGGTTGTCTCTAATCAATGTGAATTTAGTGAGTTCAAAAATGAAACCTTGTTGTTGACTTTGGTTTTGATTCTTTTTATTGGAACTTAGCATGGCAAATCATTGCAGATGTAGCATCCTTTAACTTGAACCTCCACCATACATTATATAGGGACATGATTTAGTTTGTAAACTATCTTCCTCAACCGCATATACATGCGATGCTATGTAAGTGGGCTAAAAATAGGATGTGATCAGGGTACAACATGATTTGATGCTTCCTTAAGCAGGGATGTGGTCAGATTTCATGTTGCTACAAATTTCACCTTGTAAAGATTGAAACTTTTTATGAACAATTTTTTAGAATATTTGTCTCTGCTTTTAATAGAAGAAACTAATTGTATAAGGTTCAACAATGCTTGTTTGGAACACCAAAATTATCAATCCAATTTACATTATTTGAACTTTTAACCGATTTTTCTACCTTCCAACAAGCTGTTTGCATTTTAATGTCCATTTCTCTACTTATTAATAATTAAAATTATTATATAACATTTAGCGGTGTTTTTTATGATGTTAAATTTCACTATTATAGTTTATATTACTATAGCTAATTTATGTTATTATAACTTTTAATTGAATTTTCGGCCTTTCAATGAATTATACGATGTAACTAATGTAAATTGAATGATTAGAATCACATACAGTAAGTGATGTAGATTTAAGAACTTCATCCGTGTTGTGCGTGCGTGCATACATATAGATACATACTGTCTATTTAGTTTATGTAATCTTTTGATGCTTCCTGGAATTCTCAGGAAAATAATGATGTGAGAAACTATTTAGCTAACGTTGGTTTTTTTTTTCCCCTCTCTTTTCTCCCTTTGATAGGAACACTGGATTAATTCCTGAAGCTGTTTCTTAGATGGTATGCCAAAGTTAGATCCTTTATGTAACATCATGTAGAATTTTATCTCTTTTGACGTGAGAAAGTTTGTGAAGTTTAAATTGAACATGCAAGACATGTAGCTAAATTTTGTTTAGAGTTTTTATATCATGTGATCGAGGTGTTAATTCAGTCTCTAGTTTATTGGGTTAGTCTTCTTTTAGGAATACTACAAATTCTAATGCATTAGTACGTATAAACCTTTGTGATTGATTGATTATTTGAGGGCTCTTATTTTATTATTCAGGGTGGTGTATTAATTTTTCATCTTTTGCTTGCTTTTGTATATGTGTGGATACAATGTGGTTGATAACCATCGTTTTGCCTTGGGATATTTTGGCTTTTCAAAGGATAATAGTTGGAGTAGGCATATTTGTGATGTGCATAAATTTGTTTGGATCTGTTTATCTTTATATCTGTCTGATGTTTGGACTACTCTCCTGACGTGATTCTTCAAAATAATGATTATAAGATGGACTTGCATCATATATGTGTGTGGATCCAACTATATGAAGACGACGTTTGTTTGACTCAAGGGGTCCATCATGCAAACTGTTGCACATGATTCCAATATTTTTAATGTGAATTATATGTTCTTTGTTCTTGCCTAAGATTGATCGGCTGCAGTATATTCTTCTTTGAAGGCAATCTTCCCAACCTATTGAAGCTGTATGATTAAATGATGATGTTTAAAACATATGAGTGGATATAAATAAATCTAATTTTGCCCAACCACTCGTGTATGATCTTCCGTATCATGGTCCGTATGTTGCGTCATTTATTAGGCCATTACGGGGTAACCTCTATTTTCTATATGGATGTAAATAAATCTAATTCAATTGCACTGCCTAATTAGCATTCTTATATACGATATCAGTCACAAATTTATATTTACATAAAAGACTTTTTACGACAAGTTCCCATCATTAATTAAAATGAACAAAACACACATAATTTATGTAAATTAGATTCCTACACATTCATTTTCTTTATAAGTAGCTGTTATTCTCATATTCTTATTTAAAATCTGCACTCCATTATTTATCAAACGCAATAACTTTTTATAGAAACATTGAATTAGCAAACTGTTTTCACTGTTAAATCCCAATTTTATTATCTTTTTTATGATATGTATTATAGATATGCAAAAAATCTAAATTTCAAAACTCATTTTTTTCAAATTCGAATTTTAAAAAAATCATTATTATAATGCATTATTATAATACAGTTTTTCACTACATTTTGAAAATGCAATTAAAAGCTGCATTACTATAATGCAATTTTTAACTGCATTTTATAAATGCAGTTGAAAACTTAACATATTAATGCGGTTTTTAACGCCATTAATACGTTGCAGTTTTTAACTGCATTATAGTATTGCAGTTTTTAACTGCATTTTAAAAGTGCAGTTAAAAAACTACAGCGAAATGCAGATAAAAATTATATCAATGTATTGCAGTTTTTAATTGTATTAATATATTGCAGTTTTTAACTGTATTTTATAAATATAGTTAAAATCTGCAGAGAAAAGAGAAATAACAATTATTTAAATGGCTTGTACCATGAGGCTCCAAGATAGTGTTAAATATAAGATGACATTGAACCTAGCCCGTTTGTGTAGTAATTTCAAATTTTGTTTTGTTCTCTTGAGCAGCAATTTCGAGTACAACAGATTGATGTGGAATATCTAAAACTGACATTGATTGAGAACAAATTGTCTATAAGTCCTATTCTTAATTTTTCAAAATACTTTATATCAAAATATTAAATAAGGTTTGTACGAAGAACAACCGAAGTATTTATTCGATGACCTTAACGCATTTAGCAACAACATAGGACTCGTCCCACTTTAATATTTCAATTTATAATTTTTGGTGCGAACAGAATCTACGTGGAAATTCAACAGAGGTAGCCTTCTTAAAATCGATATCTTATTTTCAATTCATTATGTAACACAATCGCTTGTTTGTGAAATTATGGTCTTCTATAATTAATTTTAGGCACATAATTGCTTATTGGCTTTAAAAAGCGAATAAAGCAAGAATTCTAGGTAAAATGGACTCAACCTACAGTTTGAGGTCATCCCAATATTTATCATTTTTTAAGGGTGCAAAATCTAACATTGAGTAGGACTTTCAATGGATATCCAAAAAATCTGAAATCCGTCCGCATCCGCATTCGAAAAGCGGATAAATATCCGATATCTAAAAAACGGATGAGGATGCAGATAAAAAGACATCCGCATCTGAAAATTATCCGTTCAGTTTTTGTTAATATTATAGTTCAAATTATGTGTATTTTAGTACAGTGAAAAATATTTGTTTATTATTTTATTAACTTAGTAGTTTATGTTATTTCACTTAATGCTTTTTAACTGTTCGAAATTATTTATTATCATCATATTTGTTAATTTTTAACACTTCTATAATCAATCGGATTGAAAAATATTTATATTAAGCTAAAATTTTCTTTTATAATTCTTGATTTATCGGTTGTTAGCGGATAGGATAATTATCCGATATTCATCCGTATCCGGATGCGGATATTCGATATCCGAAAATGATTTCGGATGCGGATGTGGATATAACACTATCCGCATCCGAAAACATCCGTTGACAGGTCTACCATTCAGGTCTGTACTGTATAGTCCAATTATTTGTTTTTCGTTCTTTGCTCTGCTCATATGAAAAATATTTTGTAGATCCCAAGCAGGATAGGTTTAAGATAAGAAGGTAGAGTTGAATTTCTCTGTTCCAATATTATCTGTATCCATATATCACAAGATACCGTAGTCATTCCTTAAAAAAAAAAAATTGTGAAATCCACCATGTGTGCCACACGAGGACAGTAAACAAAATAGAACAAGAGATTTGAATTGTTTTAAGTCTACCACGCTAAGTTTAAAACACATAATATTTTTGGACCACATATTTTTAAATAAAGTAGGACATGAGAGTTTTTTATCATTTTTCAAGAAAAATGCCATGAGAAATACAAAAATATTTGTCCTTTTAACAAAAACAATTAAATCCTTAACCATCCTTTGATTTTCGATGATTAATCACCGTTTTTTCAACATTTTTTTTGACAAGACGCCGTCGAAAATGATTTTCGATATACCCTATTTTTTAATACATTTCAATGGTTAATTGTCGAATTTTGCTTTGCATTAGAGTTAAATTGTAAACTGTTCTGTTCGAATAGAATGTACATAACAGTTATTTTTTAGTTGAAATCTCTCTAAAATTGGTCCTTTAAAGAATGTCATTTATATGTATATTAAAGAAAAATTGAAGTTCCTTTACACATCCGCAACTTCTTCTGGTTTAAGCGAGCAACCAGACAAATAGATGGTCATTTGTATCTTATTTGGAAGAGAGAGCAAAGAAAGCGAGTTATCCATTGGGAACGATAGCTTAAATGGAGAAGGCTTGACATAACCGAACTATAAATTGATACAAGAACTGAGATATGGGCACGTATGCTCGCCTAACAATTAGAAGAATTGTCATTTTCATTATACTAAATACCACCTTGCATTGCTCAAACAATCTCCCATAGTGGTTTCTTCATCATTCTTTATTTTATTTCATAGAAAAATCATTTTAAATCAAAATGAAAATTTTATTTCGATACCTTAAATCTCGAACAATCGAACAAACGATTAAATTAACATAAAACTATATCAAAAGACGGTTATTATGATATTTTGATAATCGACGCGGTTAAATTAACATAAAACTTTATCAAAGGACGATTATTAGGATATTTTGATAAATGACGGACGCACTTTTTCATTTAATATCAACCGTTGTTTACAATAAAATGCTTCTGTTGTCATTATCGCAACCATGATGTTGATCATCATATTTCAAACTGGACTTTTTACACATGTATTGCTGATTATATACAGCATTGTTAATAAATAAATAAACTCCTGAATATTTTCTCACGCACTAGTTTGTTTACTTGTAATTGCGTTTACATGTTATTAGTCCAAAACGAACAAGTCACCAGTAAACATGTTGTTCTTTTACCATTAATTACGAAAACGTATTAGTTTTTTGAAATAACACATAAATCATCGGTAGTTGGTATGATCAACCATCATTACTAGGCTTTCGGCCTGGTTATCTTAAAACCAGAAGCTGAATCCGATCACAATAATCAAAACTTGCACACGACACGAATTCATATGGTATTTTAAAATCAATATCCAAGTCCAAATTGTCGGGCTTTTTAAACCCGTTAAATAATACACATATACCGAACTCATAATATTTATGTTAACATCATACTTTAAACCTACAATTTTTGTAAAACTATACAAACTTACAAAGTGAATATTGATATAATCAAATTTACAATAAAAATAAGCAAAAACATATACATGCAAACAAACAAAATAGTAAACAAATAATATAAACACTCGTGTTTTGATACCGTGGAAAACTAATATTCGGATCCAAACTAGGTCAAAGTTTAATAAAACCGTACTTGACCATAATAGTAATTGGATCGGACTTGAATTAAACCTGGGTAGTTAGAGCAAATCTTGTATCCTTCTTAACACGGTGGGTATGAGTCGGACTCGGGCAAAAAGTCATACCATTGACAGGTCTAATACCTAGACACGGAAATTGAATGAATGGTTTGAGTAATGCTTTACTTTTTTCGTCTTGTGGAATGCACGAACTTAATTTAAAATCATAATGATTACCAAATACAAATTAGGGTAGTTGAATTTTAGTTTTATTTGCTTTGAAAGAGTACATTTGTTTAAGCTCGTTGTCATCATCCTAACACAAAACTAAAAAGGAAACTTAAAAATCATGCTAAGTAGGATGGTAAAATCATGCTAAATACGATGGTTGATGTGATAATGGTTATTGTTAATATTTTACAAATATCATTATCGTACTATTTTTACTGATAAAAAAATTTGTTTATCATTACCTATCGATTTGTTGATATACCAAAAGCTGATATACCGATAAAATAATAAATGTTGCACTGGTAATGTTAAATTACTGTTTGCTAACAAAAGTAAAAAAACCTCGTATATTTTTACATTGAAACAATGTATCATTGCACATTTTATCGTGTCATTTAATAAAAGCATCCATGAGAAATAAAATAAATGTATTTAATATTATTTGAACTGAAATTTTAAACTAAAACTAATTATATGTTTGCCTTTGTAGGCTAAGTTACCGTTATCGTTGGTTTTTAGAAAATTTATCGATATTTTATCGATAAATTTATGGTTATCATAACAATTATACAAATATAATGACTTTACTTAAAAAATGATAACTGATTGGTTGGTAATGAAAATTTTACCGGCATCATAACAACCTACTATGTATGTGTGGCCCTTTGAGTCGGTCCCTTTGAATAATTTGTTTGTATTGGCTATTCGGTTTTATTTTCCCAATTCGTTTTGTTAACTATGAAACGACGTCTAATTTTAGGCTTTTATAATCATCCGTACCGTACCTTAATGTTCTCTGGTTCATATTAACAGTCCATTTTTTATTATTTTTCTTATGAGTGTTTAAAGGAAGCATCGAGGTATACGTGTCTCGATATTAGCCGTCATCCAAGATAGTTGAAGTTAAAAATAATACGAATCAACACCGATCGTCCATCTATGTATGGGTAAGGTCACTTCAAGCTTCCACCGATATACATGGGCCCCCTGTAAACTGATCATTTTGAAACATTTGTTTTTTTTGTTTTACACCATAACAAAGTATGTACCGCTCTTTTCAAAGTATGTCAAATAAATTTACAACATTGATTAAATACAAATTTTATTATTTAATGATTAAACGCAGAAGAATTGACAGTATACCCGCCTAACAATATGAAGAATTGACACTTGTCATTTTCGTTATAAATACCGCCTTGCATTGTTCAAACTAGGGGTGTTACGGTTGCGGTAACCGTCGTTATTACCACCAACCGTAACCGTAACCGTTGTTGACGGTTATAAATTCTTATAACCGTTACCGCAACCGTCTATGATGGTTAACCGTCGTATTTTCAATTTTGAAGCATGTCATACATATATTTTCAATTATATGCATTGTTGATGATAAATTGATATAGCTCTAACTGTTTTTTACAATTTATTTATTTGTTTATAAAACGACCAATATGCATGCACATGTTATTAGTTCATTAAGACATATATTATTAAAATACAAGCTATTTCTTTAACTTAAATTACTAATTTTTATACTTTAATGTTAAATATTACACAAAACAATCATGTACGGTTGGTATGGTTAACCGCGGTTTTCAAATTCTTCAACTGGTACCGTAACCGTTACCGTTATAGATGGTAACCACATGAACGGTTGGTACGGTTGAGCGGTTGAGCGGTTCAACCGTAACAGCCCTAGTTCAAACAATCCCCGCAGTGGTTTCTTCATTATTCTTTATTTTATTTCATAGAAAAATCATTTAAAATCAAAATGAAATTTTTATTTGGATCCCTTAAATACCGAACAAACGACTAAATTAACATAAAACTATATCAAAAGACGACTATTATAATATTTTGATAATCAACATGGTTAAATTAACATAAAATTTTATCGAAAAACAATTATTATGATATTTTGATAAAGGACGGACGCACTTTTTCATTTAATATCAACCGTTGTTTACAATAATATATTTCTGTTGTCATTATCGCAACCGCCATGTTGAGCCATCGTATTTTAAATTGAATCTTTTTACACATGTATTGATGATTATATGCACTATTGTTAACAAATAAATAAGATGCTGAATGTTTACTTTGTTTATTTGTAATTGCGTTTACATGTTATTAGTCCAAAAAGAACATGTCCCCAGTACACATGTTGTTCTTTTACCATTGATTAGGAAAACGTAATAGTTTTTTTTTTTGAAACTACACATAAATCATGGGAAGTTGTTATGATATACGGTCATTACTGGCCGGCATGTCAATAAGGGTACGATTTGGGTATTTTAAAACTCGAATCCGAGCCTGATTACAGTAATCAAAACTCGAGCACGACACGTATCCGTAAGGTATTTCAAAACCAATAACCAATCTTGACCCGTCGGGCTTTTCAAACCCGTTGGACAATGCCACTACATCGAACTCATAATATTTATGTTAATATCGTACTTTAAATCTACAATTTTTGTAAAACTTACACAAACAATGTTAACTTGCAAATTGGATGGTGTTATAGCCAAATCCACAATAAAAGTAAGTAAAAACATTCAAATGCAAACAAACAAAATGGTAAACAAATAACATAAACGCTCATTTTTTGATACCATAAAAAACTAATAATCGGATCAGATCCAAATCAGATCAAATTTTGTTAAAACCGTATCTGATCCTAATAGAAATCGGATCGGGCTTGGATCGAATCTGGATAGTTATAGCAAATTTCGTATCCGTATTAACAGTGGATGGGCTCAGGCAAAAACTTGTAACATTGGCATGCCTAATAATTGCGGTCATGGACGGAAATTGAATGAACGGTCAAGTTATGCTTTACCTTTTTCAGTCTTATGTAATGCACGGACTTAATTTAAAATCACAACGATAACCATATACCAAAAAGGGTAGTTGATTTTTAATTTTATTTGCTTTTAAAGATTACACTTGTTCAAGCTCATTGCCATCGTACTAACACAAAACTAAAAAGGAAACTTAAAAATCATGCTAAATATGAGGGTTGACCTCATAATGGTTACTGTTAACATTTTTGCAAATATCATTACTATATCGTTTTTGCTGAGAAGAAAAAAAATTACTTATCGTTACCCACCGATTTGTTGATATACCGAAGGCCGATATATCGATAAATTAATAAATGTTGCACTGATAATGTTAAATTACTATTTGCCAACAAAGTTAACAAAAACCTCGTATATTTTTACATTGTAATGATGTTCTATCGTATATTTCATCGTGTTACTTAATAAAAACATCAATAAAAATTAAAGAAATGTATTTAACGTTATTTGAACTGAATTTTTCAATTAAAACCAATCATATGTTTGTCTCTAAATGCCTATAATACAACCTAACGCATGAATATCAATGTATTATAAGTGAACTACTAAGTTATTGTTACCGTTGGCTTTTAGAAAGTTTACCGATATTTTATCATTATAATACCAGTCATACTGATATAAAGACTCGGTTAAAAAATAATAACCGATTGATTGGTAATGATAGTGTATTGGAAACTATACCAAAATGGTAGTAACAACCCTAATATGTATCATGTAGCCCTTTGAGTCGCTGCCTTTGCATAGTTGTCTGTTTCTTCTATTGGCTACTGGGTTCCATTTTCCCAATTCGTTTTGTTAACTTTGAAATGACGTTTAATGTTAGCCTTTTATAATCATTTCCAACTTAGTCGCAGTCGTTGGTACCGTGCATTAATGGTCTCTGGTCCATGTTAACAGTCCACTTTTTATTGTTTTTCTTATGAGTGTTTAAATGAAGCATGGAGACATATGTGTCTCTATATTAGCCGTCATCCAAGATTGATGAAGTTAACAATGAATACGAATCAACACCGACCGTCCATCTATGTATGGGTAAGGTCACTTCAAGCTTCTACCAATATCCATGGGCCCCTGTAAATGGATCATTTTGAAACATTTGTTTTCTTGTTTTACACCATTATAAATCATGTACTGCTCTTCTCAAAGTTGCACATGACGTTTTCTCCTTGTTTTTCTTTCTCTAAGTAGAAAATACAGTGTGAGAACTTGTTGAAAACTGAGTGTGTTAGTGTTATACTTCAGAATTCGAGTATGTCAAGTAAATTTACAACATTGATTAAATACAAATTTTATTATTTAATATGATAAAACGCAGAGGATTGATGATTGAAATTCAAGTGGTACATGAGACGAGACGATCAAAGGATTTGTATTCTTGGAAATAGGTTTTTGCTGTTTGTTGATGACAATAAGGTATCTTTGGTAGCAATAAATGGTCCGTTTTAGTTGGAGGCACTTCAGATAAGTCATACATTTTCGATACGTTAACATTGGATCCACTTGGTAAGTTCAAATAACAGTAATTAATGACAATTATTCTCTTTACAAGCATATATTAATACTTTATCCCTTTTTCAACCATATATTTAAACAAATAATTAATACTCTTTAATAAATGATTTTCCTTTCAAATACACTTTCATTGAACTTTCAATGCACACACAAACGCATTCTTCTTTTCCAAACCTTTTTCTTTACAATCCCTTTTAAACGCTCATTTCCCGTGCCCCACCAAACCTTTAAATCTTGCAAAAGAGAATTTGATTTGATATAAAGTGCCCTTTATCAAAACACTTTTAAGAGGTATTCGAACATTGTTTTGTGACACTACGAACGAGTACCAAACTGATGCATTTGCAAATATAGAAAATGAATTGAAACGATATATTTAAAGATGGGAAAATAAGTTTGTATTTTAATCAAGAAGGAGGTTGACTTAGTTGGTTGGTAGTTTAGACTACGGAATTAAATATCACAAGTTCAATCTCTGGGATCGACACTTGTTGATAATAATGAACCTTATTCAAAAGAAAATTGTACTTTAATCAAGTACTTTGACATCCGCTGTAACAACCCTGAATTTTTGACATTTGAAATTTGAATATTTAATTGATTTTAAATATTTGAATGTTAGTTTAATTTGAATTTCAAATATCAGAGTTTGTTTGGTAATTAAATTTGTGAATTTAATTGTTAAACTTTGAGTAAAATTTGAATCTTCAGTTTTAAGCTGATTAAAAATAATATGAAGTCTTGGAAAATTCATATTGATTATACTGAAGGTAATGGAAGCTTCAAAATCGAATTTGAAACTGTTTTGTTCAGTTTTAAATTTTATCGTTCGAATCGATATTTAAAAATAGCGTTCCGGGGCACAGTCTCGGAATGTGACGAAACTAGTTCCATTGGATCCGTAATGTTGTATTATTATCGGATTTCAATTTTTGTAATGTTTTGAGTCATCGTTTGGCCGTACGATAAGCAAACGCACTGAAATTAAATCGAAATTTAATATTATGACTGGTCCAAAAAGCTATATTCTCCATACGATCGAATTTAGACTCGAAACCTTTTTCATTGTGTTCGAAATAGGGGTATAACATTATGAATGCCTAGCGGCACACCTCGATAGGAGGTCGAGATTTTGAGCTATGATTTCGTGACGTTTTAAATTTCAAATTTAAAAAATAAATATATATATATTGGTCAATTCCCAG
Source organism: Allium fistulosum (assembly GCA_030737815.1). NCBI lineage: Eukaryota > Viridiplantae > Streptophyta > Magnoliopsida > Asparagales > Amaryllidaceae > Allium > Allium fistulosum. Next base: position 911,463,464 of record CM060903.1, read on the forward strand.
CTGCCTTTTTCTTCACATCAGAACTTTTTGATTTCATTTCATGGATCACTGTAGCAAATTGTCTTAGGCACGTAAAAATCAAATCACGGTCTCCCTCTTCCTTTTATAAAAATACCGAGCCTTATCCTTATAATAAAAAAACATTTAGAACGAAGTCAGTCTCGTTCCCAATTTCGAATCATGTCTTCCTCTTCGCACAAAAAAAAGAGAGAAGGATTTCGAAACCAAAAAAAAATTTAATCGAATCAATCGGCCTCAAAAACTGAATCGAGTCCCTCGATTCTAAATCGAACCAGTCGATTTAAGCATAGAAGCTTGTTTGAAGCCGATTTCGCACTCGAGTGAAGGTGAGTAAAGGAGGGTGATCGATGGCGGTCGAACGAGGCAGCAACCACTACACCAAACAGCTCATTTTGTAACACTTTTCCGCTTTCAATTTGTAACGGTAATAACCGTTACAAATTTCTAACGGTTATATCCTTTACAACCATTTACAACAGTTATTACCGTTAGTAAATATGGTAATTTCGTAAATAATGAAAAGAAGAAGGATAAGATTGTAAATTTATCTTTTAACAACAGTTATCTCATTTCTCACGGTAATTTCATTTCTCCCTCTCATGTTTTACTTCTCTTTCATTCCTACGCGGTTTCATCTGCCACCGACTCCACCGTCTGCCACCGCCTCGGCCTTCTGCCACCGCCTCCGCCTTCTGCCACCGCCTCCTCCCTTTTTCCTATCAAATCGACGAAGATGAAGGAAGATCTCGATTGCGAACTACGAATCTAGGGCTTCGCTTTTCCACCTCCGTCTACTCAGGTATGAACACTTTTGTATCAGGTAACAATTTTGTTGTACATACTTTTTGATTTGTTGTTTGTTTATATCACCTTTTTTTCATTTGAGCAATTTTAGTATTGGAGCACATAACAATTTGTTTTAGGTCGATTACTAAATAGTAAGCGACTGAATAGTATTTGGTCATTTATATGAATCTAGTGATAATTGGGATTTTATAGCTTTGTGTCTACATTTGAATCGACTAAATTAAACAGACTTACCTCGCTATGCAACCGTAAGCAAGACAAGAATTAATGACAACTAAACGCTTAAAGTTATAAGCCCCTGCTTAACATGTTTTCTTGATTCAACAAAGAAACTCTGAAGTAAAACAGGGGGAAAAAGAGTCAAAGTCGTAATGTGAGTAGCTAAATAAAGATGATTGGCTGAACATAAAGTTTCTTTGATTTAGTTGTTAATTTTTTTTTAAAATAAATAAATGTGTAACTGTAACTTAAGGCAGTGAAAGTGTTCTGATACTGAAGTTAACTTCTGATAGCAAATATGGTTAACCTCTACTAAAGTACCATCAACCTTAATAATTAATATATTTTTTCTTCTACCCAATCTTGTGAAACAATACACTGGAAGATGGTTTTTTTCCTCTTCTTTTTATTTATTTTTTAAAAAGGAGGAAAACAAAACTAATTGGATGTGCGTACATTGTCAAAAGCGTATGCATTAACATGTTGTGTGTGTTGTGTGCACAATTATTTGCTTCGCTGTAAACCATGAGGTCTCAAACTTAACTTTAGAATCTAATGCAAATTTAGAGGGTTTCCCCTAGAGTACTTGTGGATGCTTACACGTCGTGACGGCCTTACAATTTTAGGCTTATTTTCGTAATATATCTAAAAGTTAATATGGTATACTTGTAGATTCAGATTTTTTCCAAAAGCTGTTATTAAATTTATTCTTAAAAAAAATTCAATATTAATTTGATTTTGTAGGTGAATTCAAACTCAACATTGAATGCAACCATACTACTCTAGTTGGCCATAGGTATGTTCTTATTTTGGTCATTGGTGAATAGTTTCATTTAGCAGTTAAGTTGATATTAGATGAGCAGGTATTTTATGTACATGGTGATAATTATGGGTATTTTATGTACATGATGATAATTATAGCTGCTTTCACGAGCTTGAAACCTCAAGAATAAATGGAATACTTGGAAATGTTGATGCAAACACTGGAGATCCTCATATTGATATTATTCATACAACCGAAATACTGTCTTTCATTGAGCTTTTGTGTTTAATAAGCCTGGAAATCTAACTTCTTTGCTTGTGTTAAAATGAAATATATCTGTAGGATGGGATACTGACCAATTCCTTACCGATATAAGTGAGGCCACTCTAGTTATGTTAAGCATGATTCGAAATGCAAGTTGACTAAATTTAATTATGTTATCTTTTTCAACTATGTTAGGCTTTGTGCTGATTGTTATTACATATATGTTGTTTCATGAAACTGATGTTGAACTCATTTTAATTTCAGGGTGGACTTGCCCCTGGCGGTTTCAATTTTGAAACAATGTTCCTAACAGAATCATATTGATAATCAATTCCTGTTACAATTGCTTTCCACAAGATTCTATTGATCAAAAATAATGATTTCATTATCAGTTTCTTTGAGAACATCTTTTTCAATATACACAACACCAAATAAATGTATTCCCTATACATATAAGAAATGTTTTGATAGAAAGTATAAGAAATGTATTCCCTATACTGGGAAACCAAGCAATTTTATCAAAAGCTTGATAGGTACATATATACACTTATATTTTCTTCATCCAATTTATTTAATTACTTCTTGAGCTGCATGTAAATGTTGATATTAATCGATTTTAATAAACATTTAGCTGGGGAATCGATGATGTGTTCTTAAACTATGAGTCAAGCAGCTCGCCTGAAGGAACAACAGATAACGCTCCTCCTTCTACTTTCATTGTTAATGCAGGAAAGAATATAATAGTTTAAAGAAATAGGAGAAGAAGGCTCAATGATAAGCTATATGCTCTTCGTAGCCTAGTTTCAAATATTACCAAGGTATTATATGCTAACAGTCCGTAAATTACAACACAACTTAATTGACGATAGTTAACTAATAACAGTGGTTGAATATCATGATTTGGGTTCAGATGGACAAGGCATCAATAATAAAGAATGCAATCGAATACATTCAAGATTTGCAAGAACAAGAAAAGAGGATTTTAGTTGAGATCGATGAATTGGAATTAACCAAGGCACCAAAAAAGCAATGTTGCAGTGGTGTTCCAAAAAGGAGAAACATGAACACCATTGAAGTTACAGAGGTAATTAAAATTGGGTTATTTTGATTTCATTCAGTATTTGATTCAATAATGAACTACGTTTTATTCAATATTTCAATTATGTGGCAATGTAGACGAAGATAAGAGAAGTAGGGGAGAAGTCGATGGTGATAAGTATAACATGCAATAAGAAGAGAGGAACCATGGCTCTACTGTGCGAGCTCATTGAGTCTCTTAACCTTAAAATCATGAGCACAAATATCACAACTGTTTGTGGCAGTCTTTTGCATACTTTATTCGTGGAGGTAAGAATTTCCCCTCTGATTTGTATTTGTTCCATTGTTATCCATTGTTGGATTATCACCGATAAACAAGTATATATCACTAAAATCTAATCAGTTGATAAGCAGCTTTCAAGTTTGATTGGCTTTTACTATAGCATTATATTTAAATAACAGTACCATCTACCGCAGTGCGTCGGGCTTAACGTATTTGAGATTGTATATCTTTGCAACTTGAAGGACTGAAATAGGAACACGATAGTTTTGCAAAAATAATGAACTAAATATGAGTAAATAATAAAATGAATACTGGGTGGTTAAGTCTAATATATTGTAGCAATGGGGATCATGTCAAATAATCCCAATTAACTTACTTTCCATTGATTGTTACAACAAAACTCTCCTTTAGAGCTGTTGTGATAGCTTACAGCCATAAACTATTAGTCCTAAATATTTCTTAAGTCATTGTCATATTTCTGCCTTGTTTCGTTTCATTGATTGTAGTAGGATATTATTAATTTATCAATTAAATAACAGTATCATTTAGGACTAATATAGTGGAAATATTAGTGCAGTTATGTTTTAGATATTCATCAACTTGTTAACGAATACAAATTTGTGAATTAGAGACAAGTAAATGGGGCCCCTGAAATTTACACTATTTGGAATTTTTTTTTCGCGTGTCCATAGATGCTGGTAACGATAGATATTTTTTTATACATGTTGTGCACAAATGAGTTTAAGTTTTTCTACCAACTTTACAAAAGGAAAGGCAACTATAACCAGTACTTAGTTGAAGATGTTTTCAAAATAAACTATCTTCCAAGAAAGAGGAGTATAGGTTTTACTGTTGGCTAAAAATTAGTGTATCCTGTATCTAGGATCTTTAATTTTCCATTATTCCATTATGATGTATGCTTTTTCCATTACTTGCAGCAACCTACACTCAAAACAAATATCTCTTTTGTATAACAGGTTCTGCAACACCTTTTACTCGAAAAACATCAGAGAAAGTGAATCCTCCGCTGTGGCAACATGCACTCAAAGACCAATTACTGCCATTTGTAGGAATCTCTATCTTTCAACATGTTGTCTTTCCATTTTGATTTTGTTTTGGTCCATTTTCTATTTCATACATATTATGTATGCTCTTTTGTCCAACTACAGGTACCTTCTATATTTACTACCTAACAATATTTGATCTGTAAAAGCTAAATTATTACACGTTAACTAGAAAATGGTGAAATGTACCACTATAACTTTGAATTTGGACATATTTTCTAGCCATTATGTTCCTATTTTATATGTTTTAAGCTGCTGCACATTTAAAGCTAACCTATAATATTACCACCTAGGCCATGTACGGATGTTAAATATGTTATGCTTGTATGCTATAATTTGTGGTGTTGGTATGAAGTATCTTTTGTGGTGTTTGACTGAAACATAAATGTTTGGTGTTGTTTTAATTATTGATCGTATGTTTTCTTAATGTTAATACTATATATTTTTTGTATAGATTGTTTGTAGCTGTAATAAAATATTGGTGCTATATAGTTTGTTTGATACTGTTTTAGTTATCACGGTTATAAGTGTTAGAAAATAACCTTTCGTGATGGTTATAACTGTGATATAATTTGCATTTGTCACGGTTATAAGTGTCCGAGTATCCTTTTTGGTAATGGTTATAAATGTGAGAAACTATTGTTCTGTCACGGTTATAAGTGTGAGAAATTACTATTTTGTAACCGTGAGTCAATACTATTCTGTCACGGTTATAAGTGTGAGAAATTACTATTTTGTCACGGTTATAACCGTAAGTAAATATTATTCCGTCACGGTTATAAGTGTTAGAAATTACTATTTTGTCACGGTTATAACCGTGAGTAAATACTATTCCGTCACGGTTATAAGCGTGAGAAATTACTATTTTGTCACGGTTATAACCGTGAGCAAAAGTGTGACTGAATTTGCCCACGGTACCTATTTTCACGGTTATAACCGTGACAAATTAGTTTTGTCACGCTTATAACCGTGAGGAAATTGCCTTTCTGGTGTTGTGAACGGTACGCATCGTGATGTCTGGGCGGAGGCAGGGCAAGGAAAGGAAGACGCTGGTGGGGTTCGTTCGCATGAGCACGACATGGCAAGGAGACAGGGATTGGAGAATCGGGTTGGTGAGAGGCGAGTAGGGTTTGACGGCAGCGGTGCTAGGGTGCGATCGTGCGGTGAAGGCTGGATGGCATCTTCGCGCTCGGGAAGGTTTGGGTTCGTGGGATTCAGTAAGATAGTTTCTTTTATTCATTTATATATGCGTAGATATATATACAGAAAAAATGCGTCTAGGTAAATAGAAAAACAGTTTAGCTACTGAGATAATTTTTAGGTAAACAGAAATTTTGAAGAGTTTATAAAGGTTTGATTTTTAATATATATATATATATATAGAAATAGGATTTTGAAAGGAAAATTTTAAATGTTTGGAAGTTTATATAAAACCAGATGTTTAAATCTATATAGATATTTTATAAGTGTGTGTATATTTTCAAAGGGAAAAGAAAAGAAAATATTTTTGTTTTAAATCAAATTTTAATTTTAAAATTAAATCATTAGTTAATTTAAAACTATCAAAACGAAAATTTATTGTTCGATTAGTTCGAATATTAATAAACTGTATAAATTGTTTATACAAGGTCAAAAATCGTGAAGACAAAAAAAATTGGGATTGGAAATGGATTGCAAAATTAAAAGCAAAGGTGAGATCTTCTCACTCAAATTAAAATTGAAATTGCAGTTATTGATTAACTGTTTGGATTGTGATAGTGTATATATAGTAGTATATAGCAATATATATTGGCATATATATATATATATTGGAATTGTGATTTCCCGCATTATATAGCGGATGAGACCCTATTGCGCCGCATAATAGCGGATGATATTTTTTATAAATCCCATATACCGCGATATTCCACCTCGAAGTGGAATTGGTATTGTGCTAACATCTGTGGATGCATGGAAACAGGTTGGAGGGATCCAACTGGATTCCTCAAATTGTATGAATTTGTTTCATATGCTGTGTGATGATTTATTTATAATCTGTGTATGATTATATCTGTGATTGAATTTGTTGAAGGCTATAATTTAGCCAAATGTGTTTTTAGTATCACTGGATACCAGAAATAAATAAATTGGATTTTTGAATTTAAAGTTGGAAATTTTAAGAAAATTCCTTTTGAAAAAATTAGGTGAATTTAAAAGAAGGAATAAAAATATTAAAATTTATTTTTTGTAATCTTATCGAATAAATTCCAAGATATGGTGAAAAGATTTAATAAATGGATTTCAGGTAATATTATATAAAAGTCGAAGAATTTATTGAAAAATGGAATCTTTAAATGATTTAGAAAGAATGAATGAATTTATTGAAAAGGTAATAAATTTTAGAAATCAATTTGATAATTGATTAGTATTTGAAAATAAATCTTTGAGAAATCGATTAAAAATTTGATTTGGAGTTGAAAGTGAATATTTGAGAAATCAGTTTGAAAATCGTATAAAAAGTGGATATTTGAAAATGTAAATTCAAATGGAATTTATAAAGGAAAAGGAAAATTTGTTTTAAAATAAACACTGATTTATTTTTAAAGTGTGGACATAAATTTACAGATTTGGGATGTAAATTTAAAAATAAATCGATAAGGATTTATCTAATTGGTTTAAAAGGACCATTTTGAAGTGAAAGTGTATTTTCACTATAAAGCCGAGTATATTTCCAAAGTAGCTTTTAAAAATATAAATTAAAGGTTCTAAAGTTGGTTTTTAAAAGAAATATATTCCGCATAAGGAAATTGATTTGAAATTTATTTTCAAAGGTTGAAAGGTGAAAAATGATTTGAAATTTGTTTTCAAAGTGATGAAGTGTGGAAAATATATATCTTGTGAAGATATTTTGAAAATAAATAATTTGGGAAAATTATTTAAATCTGATGATTGTTACGAATGTTGTTGATAGTTAAATCACCGACTATCAATATTTGCCTTTGAAATGGCACTTGATTTGTTTTTAAAACAAGCGCTCGTTATTCGGTTTAGCCGGGAAATGACCTTTGTGTCAGATAACCCATTCCGAATAGTGATACGACGTGTATGAATTGCAATTGAAGACCGGTGTGAAGACCGGGTATTTTCAAAAATGAAAGGACAACCTATCGAATGTCTCTGCACCGAGTTGCTCCGGTATAGAGATTTATATCACACTTTTTGTGATGGGAAGTCCGATCGGGATTGTGAATACCTAGATTGCAAGGGCTTCTTTGGAAGTGCCTTCGGTTCTATTCGAACCCGGAACAGACTTGTATGGTTACATGTCTGACATTACATTTTGAGATGTAAAGCTGATTTCTTTCAAATACATATCTGTTGGTGGCGGAGAATTTATTCTCTTAGCTTAACACCCTTCTCTGAGACGTACGAGCTCAGAGGTTATGTAGTTGAAATTTATCAGTGATATACTCCCAATTTGGTAATATGGCATGCTGGGTGTTGCTGTGTGATGATCATTTTTTGATCAATTGTGATCAAAGCATGGCTTTGTGAAAAAGCATAGCTTTGTGGATGAGACTTCGTCAGACCTTACACCCCGGAAACGGTCGAAACAGGAATGATGCGGCAAGGTTATGAGGGTCGCGCCCTTTAGGGTATGTCATTTCCTTCTGGAAAAGGGTGGTATCAGGTATGGAGCCCTGGTATTTAACCTATGTGGTTGCTCCAATCTCATTCTTTGTGGTTATTGCTTTGTGATCGAGGCGCCTCGGATAAAGGTCCCAAAGGACCGGGGGATGGCATATTCGTGTAGTAGTTACCTATTCCCAGAGGTAACCCGGCCTTGTGTTGGCAGAGAGCCAGGTTGGTTTCTCGGGACGTCCAGCCAGAGGCGATCCCATTGGCAGTAGGAAGTTCCTTAACCTGACCATTTGTTGGAAATCCAAAGGAACAATACGAGCCCTGTACGGTTTTAGTTGTATAACCTGTTATGGAATGTGGCGGTAACCTGCTATTGAACATAGTAGCTATAGTAGGCATAAGTGCGGAATGCCTATGCTGGCTAAGATTGATATTATACTTTCGAAATGTTTTCCACACTAGACATTAATAATAATATCAACTGATTTTTTCGTAGTAAGCATCTTTGACTATCATAAGAAGAAATCTCCTCCAATTCTGCGTTTGCATTGTGTGTGTGGCGGGATGTCTTATGGTAGTTTCATTTTCCAAAAGCATTGCGAATTAATTTTATTTTCTTTGTAAAAATAGCTGTTTTACGATCTCACACCAGTCGCCATGACTGACTCGGAGTTTATTGTTTCCTTTCTAAACTCTGGGTGCCCATAATTTTCCACACGGGCAGCCTAGAGTTATGTTATCAGGATATTCTGGAGCTTTGGAAGCAAGCTGGATGGCGAGACGTACTTCCGTACTTGTTTATTTATTTACGCTGTGTATTTTGTATGAGGACAAGTTTATATAACTGTCCATTGTTGTATTGAGTTGTATATTGACTCTGATGATGTATGTATAAACTGATATAGTTCTTTTTTTTAAAAGACTAGTGATTATCTATTGTATATTGTTCCGCTGCGATTGTGAGATTCTGATATTGTTTCTATTTCTGTGTTTTTCTGTTCTCTTTTTCTTCTGTCTTCTTCTACCTCTTCTTTTTAACCCTAATGGTTCGGTTTTCCGGCATTCGATTGCGCGGCATTTGATACAATGGACTAATTAATGTCGACTTTCAAGCATCGAAAAGTCGTATCGTTACATGTGGCATCAGAGCATTCGGTTAAGCGACAACCCTTGGCTCTGTTGGGTGTTACTCATTAGAGATAGAGTCAGTAGTACTCTAGAATGAGTGTGATTGTAATAATAGAAATGAGCGCGTATTTGTTAGTGAATATAAAATTTGTTTTGTATTGTGTTGACTTATCGGTTGATTATTTATAGATTCTGGTCGGTGCAGTCTGGCCAACTGTAATCGATAGGGGTTTCTAAACTCTTAAAAAAGATAATCTGACACAGTATTGTTTTAAAATAGGGTAAATGAAATAATTTTTCCCAAAAACTATTTTTGTGTAGAAAAGAAATGATTTTCCATGAATTATTATAGTATATGGATGCCTGGTTGTTAGAAAGTGATAATATTGAATTATTATCATTGTTATATGGAATTGAATAAGAAATAAAATGTATAACCAAAGATTTGGAGATAAATTCATTTAACAAATGAAATTTATAAATATGAATTGAAAGCTAAGAAATAAATCCATATACAAATAGAAATTGTGAATATAAATTGTAAATGTGATTTATAATTGGAAATAGAATTCCAGAAAAATATTGAAAATAAAATTTATTAAAGGAATGAATTTGTGAATGAACAAATGAAGTTACATTTGTAAATAAATGAATTGGAATTGAATAATGTAATGTGATTTGATTTGAATCAAGTTGAAGAGAAATCCAAACTTGGAAAAAAATAAGATAAAATGGATTGAATTCAAGTAAACAAACTTGATAATTTATTAATTCATGAAATAATGAATTGGAAGTTGAATTAGTTAAATTAAAATTGAATTGTGAGTTGAATAAAAATGGTTTGAATTTGTATATAAATTCAAGTAGTAGAAATAAATTGAAATTTTCTTGTTATTAATAAAATAAATTCAGGATGAATTGAATATGGAAATTTGAAATTTAAAAAGAAAAATTGTGAAATGGTCGTCGTCGACTTTTATTGAATGGGTTTGAATAGAATTTGTTTGGTTAATGAAATGAATGTGAATTCGATGAAAGCGATTAAATTTGTATTGAAATTCTATAAATTGCTAATGGAATTTATTTTGAATGCATTGCTTATGAAATCTATGTATTTGCTATTGAAAATAAGTGAAATGTTAATAGATTTCCTATATATGTCACTTACGTGTTTAAATTGAGTAAGTACAGGTTTTTGGAAGCCGTTTGGCTGCATTTTGGGTTGCGCAAATGCTTAAAAATAACCGCTTTGCTTAAAAATGCTAAAAAGTTACGCCTACGCAATAAAAAAAATAGGAAATATGAACTGTTTTTCTACTTTTCCGACCGAGTGGGTCGATGTATATATATTTATATCCTTTGTCAAATTGCAAAAGCTCCTCCGTACAAAGGAGACTCCGCCAAAATTTTCCGAAAATTTTAGGAGTCAGAATTTTTTTTGAAAAATTTGGAAAATTTTTGTTAACGAAAAATTGATTTTCAAATTGTAATGGAAATGTAAGAATTGAACAAGAAAAGTGAATTTTTAGTTTTTGAAGATAAAATGAATTCAAATGGGATTGAAAATACAAAGTTGGATGGAAATGAAAATATAACTTTGTTAGTGAAGTGAAAATAAATATAAGAAATACTTATATTGAACTTAAGAAATGAAAGTTGAAATTCTTAAGTAAAATGGGTATTGGGAATCCAATAAGTGAATTTAGATATTGTTGTTAAGTAAAGTATACAGGGTATTTGGAATTGGATTTTGATTTTGAAGATAATTTGAATTTCTCTACAAAAGGTATGTATTTGAATTTCTGTATGAAATTTGACCGAGTTTCTGATTTTGCCACTTGGCATTTTGTTTTCTTTTTGAAATTTGGGAGTCTGTAGGGACATTTTGTAGTTGTACCGAGCTAGCCGCGCAAAGGAGAGGCTGGCGAAATTTTTCGAAAATTTAGAGAGTTAGAAAATTTTTGAGAAATTTTTGGATAATTCAAAATTTGAATTTAAATTTAAATTTGAATTGTAAAGTAAAATAAAGTTGTTTGAAAACTATGAAAGTGTTTGGAAAGCTAGTTGAAGTGATAACGAATCTTTAATAAAAAGATTTGTTTTGAAAATTTGATAAAACTGTTTGGTTTTGGTAAAATAATAAACAGGTATTGGAGCATTCTTCTTAACCTGTAATTTCGGGACGAAATTCTTTTAAGGGGGAAGATTATAACGACCATAAATTTTTGACATTTGAAATTTGAATATTTAATTGATTTTAAATATTTGAATGTTAGTTTAATTTGAATTTCAAATATCAGAGTTTGTTTGGTAATTAAATTTGTGAATTTAATTGTTAAACTTTGAGTAAAATTTGAATCTTCAGTTTTAAGCTGATTAAAAATAATATGAAGTCTTGGAAAATTCATATTGATTATACTGAAGGTAATGGAAGCTTCAGAATCGAATTTGAAACTGTTTTGTTCAGTTTTGAATTTTATCGTTCGAATCAATATTTAAAAATAGCGTTCCGGGGCACAGTCTCGGAATTTGACGAAACTAGTTCCATTGGATCCATAATGTTGTATTATTATCGGATTTCAATTTTCGTAATGTTTTGAGTGATCTTTTGGCCGTACGATAAGCAAACGCGCTGAAATTAAATCGAAATTTAATATTATGACTAGTCCAAAAAGCTATATTCTCCATACGATCGAATTTGGACTCGAAACCTTTTTCATTGTGTTCGAAATAGGGGTATAACATTATGAACGCCTAGCGGCACACCTCGATAGGAGGTCGAGATTTTGAGCTATGATTTCGTGAAGTTTTAAATTTCAAATTTAAAAAATAAAAATATATATTGGTCAATTCCCAGCTGCCTTTTTCTTCACATCAGAACTTTTTGATTTCATTTCATGGATCACTGTAGCAAATTGTCTTAGGCACGTAAAAATCAAATCACGGTCTCCTCTTCCTTTTATAAAAATACCAAGCCTTATCCTTATATTAAAAAAACATTTAGAACGAAGTCAGTCTCGTTCCCAATTTCGAATCATGTCTTCCTCTTCGCACGAAAAAAAAGAAGGATTTCGAAACCAAAAAAAATTTAATCGAATCAACCGGCCTCAAAAACTGAATCGAGTCCCTCGATTCTTAAAATCGAACCAGTCGATTTAAGCATAGAAGCTTGTTCAAAGCCGATTTCGCACTCGAGTGAAGGCGAGTAAAGGAAGGTGATCGATAGCGGTCGAACGAGGCATCAACGGTACGCATCATGATGTCTGGGCGGAGGCAGGGCAAGGAAAGGAAGACGCTGGTGGGGTTCTATCGCATGAGCACGACATGGCAAGGAGACAGGGATTGGAGAATCGGGTTGGTGAGAGGCGAGTAGGGTTTGACGGCAGCGGTGCTAGGGTCTAAAATCGTGAAGACAAAAAAAAATTGGGATTGGAAATGGATTGCAAAATTAAAAGCAAAGGTGAGATCTTCTCACTCAAATTAAAATTGAAATTGCAGTTATTGATTAATTGTTTGGATTGTGATAGTGTATATATAGTAGTATATAGCAGTATATATATATATATATTGGAATTGTGATTTCTCGCATTATATAGCGGATGAGACCCTATTGTGCCGCATAATAGCGGATGATATTTTTTATAAATCCCATATACTGCGATATTCCACCTCGAAGTGGAATTGGTATTGTGCTAACATCTGTGGATGCAGGGAAACAGGTTGGAGGGATCCAACTGGATTCCTCAAATTGTATGAATTTGTTTCATATGCTGTGTGATGATTTATTTATAATCTGTGTATGATTATATCTGTGATTGAATTCGTTGAAGGCTATAATTTAGCCAAATGTGTTTTTGGTATCGCTGGATACCAGAAATAAATAAATTGGATTTTTGAATTTAAAGTTGGAAATTTTGAGAAAATTCCTTTTGAAAGAATTTGGTGAATTTAAAAGAAGGAATTAAAGTATTAAAATTTATTTTTGTAATCTTATCGAATAAATTCCAAGATACGGTGAAAAGATTTAATAAATGGATTTCGGGTAATATTATATAAAAGTTGAAGAATTTATTGAAAAATGGAATTTTTAAATGATTTAGAAAGAATGAAGGAATTTATTTAAAAAGGTAATAAATTTTAGAAATCAATTTGATAATTGATTAGTATTTGAAAATAAATCTTTGAGAAATCGATTAAAAATTTGATTTGGAGTTGAAAGTGAATATTTGAGAAATCAGTTTGAAAATCGTATAAAAAGTGGACATTTGAAAATGTAAATTCAAATGGAATTTATAAAGGAAAAGGAAAATTTGTTTTAAAATAAACACTGATTTATTTTTAAAGTGTGGACATAAATTTACAGATTTGGGATGTAAATTTAAAAATAAATCGATAAGGATTTATCTAATTGGTTTTTTTTTGAGAGAAATGTGTGATCCTCTACTAATAGAGGAGAGCACACATGAGAATGTATATATCACGTAAATAAGGTACTGCCAACATGCCTAGCAGGTAACAAAAAACAAAATAAATGTATCAGAACTCTAGTACTCCTAAGATGAGTTCCGGCAAGGCCACCACCCATCACATCCCAATATCGAGCTCCGGCAAGGCCACTGCCCGATATTGAGATGTTAGAAGTACCTAAAGAAAAACAAAGACTAACTGAATGACTACACACACTAACAAAGAAGCTCCAAAACATCTGAATCAGAAAGGGTGAAATGAGCATCTGCTCTGAAGAGGATCTACAGAAAAAAGGACCGCTCCGTAGGCTGAAGAAGTGCCAAACTGCTAGTAGTCCTGGATGAAGAATCTCTGCTCTGATGACCTCTCTACAATCTGATATCCAGCAATTTGAAAACAAGAGTACCTGCAAAATGAACCTGATATCCTATCTCCCATATCTGTATTTGAAACAAGACTAAGGAAAAATTAGAAAAGATACATATATATGTATATTTGTATAATAAATATACATATATATGTATATATAAGGAGGGAAAATAAAAAACCTAAGTAAGACTGACTGGAATATAACAAAAGAAAAGAAATACCTGTAAACTAAAACCAAACAAAACGAGAACAAAAATTAAGACAGATCAATTTTATGTATCCTTAATCATAAGTAAGTTATGATTAAAAGTGAAATCATCATATAAATTTAAGAAAAGATTAATAATATTATTATTAATGTTAAAAAAATTATTGTTATACTTAAAAAAGTTAATATTATGATTAACTTTGTTAAGATACCCTTTGAAATGGATAATTTTAGCTAATTTATATTTAGGGTTAGAAATCCAATTAAAACAAAATGAAGAAATTGAAAAAATCAATTTGTTTGAATGACTGTTATTATTATTAAAAATTCTTTGATTTCTTTCAAACCAAATAAACCAACTAATAATAATGAATAAAGTGTCTAGTAGAAATCTAATATTCTTTTTGAACTTGAATCTAAAATTATTCCAGTAGAATTCACAATTTTAAATTTTAGAAATTATATTAAAGTTAAAAATTTTAAGAGTATTAATTAGGATGTAATTAGTATCTAAACAATCATAATATAAATGATTAATGTCCTCAAGACGCAGATTACAAAAATAACATTTATTATCATTTTGAATGTTTTTTCGTTTTAAAAATTCTATTGTATTAAGTTTACCATGAATTATCAACCACATGTGAATTTTAGATTTGGGAGGAGCATTAGATTTCCACAAATAATTAAAAGAGTTATTAATAGTGCTCGAATAATTAATAAATCTATAAAAAGAATTAGAAGTATACTTCTTACTCTTATCCCATTCCCAGCTAATAAAATCGTTATCATTATCAATATTATAAAGATTTAATCTGGCATAAAGCAAAGAAAGTTGCCTAAGGGTTGAATCAACTAAAATTCTGTTAAAACTGAAATTCCAAGGAGGATCATTTTCAGGAGAATAAACTTCGTTAATTAAAACATACTTAAAGTTACAAATTTCATATAGATCCTTAAATTCTAGCTTTAGAGGCAAGATCGAAATCCAATGGTCGTGCCAAAAAGAAGTGCAATTACCCGAATGAACAATCGTATTAATTCCTAAGTTAAAAATTTCTTGACATTTTAAAATGTTTTTCCAAAAATTAGAAAAATTATGGGTATAAGGAAAAGCAATTTGATATAAATTGCAATTACCATTATAGTAATATTTGGAAATGATCTCTTTCCAAATAGCGTTATCATTTATATCTTTAAATTTCCAAAGTCATTTACCTAGAAGAGACAAATTCATATTACACAAATTAATAACACCTAAGCCACCTTCCTTTTTGGCCTTACAGATGGTATCCCAATTTACTAGACATTTTATATTATTATTAGAATTATCCCCACTCCATAAGAAATCTCTTCTAACTTTGTCAATTTTATCAATAACCCAATCCGGAAACAAATGCATGGACATCCAATAATTCGGAAGGGCTGATAAAACCGAATTTATTAAAACTAGTCTACCCGCTCTAGATAAAAATCTCCCATTCCAGTTAGAAATCTTATTTTTGATTTTATCAATAATTATGATCCAATCATCATGTTTGAGTTTGGTGGGTCTAATCACAAAACCAAGGTAGTCAAAAGGAAAGTTCATAATTTTGCAATTTAGAGTATTAGCAACTAAGTTTTCAACTTTTTCAAAATCATTTAAAACTAAAACCGAACTTTTTTCAAAATTTATTTTTAAACCAGATAAAAGTTCAAAACTATAAAGAATAAACTTGAGAGTAATAATGTGTCTGGGAAGAGGAGAAGAAAAAAGTAAGGTATCATCTGCAAATTGCAGAACCGATATACCATTATGCGATATGTCATTTCCTACACTTCCTAGAGATCCATTATCCACTGCTTTTTTAATAATTTTAGCAAAAACATCAGCGGCTAAGTTAAACAACAAAGGCGATAATGGGTCACCTTGCCTTAATCCTCTTTTAGACTGAATTTTATTACCTAAAATACCATTAACCATAATACTAGAATTTCCAGTTTTAAGCAGAGACAAAATCCAACTAATCCATCTATGTCCAAAACCTCTAGCATGAAGAATATCAACAAGAAAATCCCAATCCATTGAATCAAAAGCTTTAGCAAAATCAAGTTTTAAAACCGCACAGGTTATGTTGTTCTTACAACAGTAATTAATATATTCTTGAACCACAGCCACTCCATCGGTAATATTTCTCCCTTTAATAAAAGCCGATTGCGAACAATCTATTAAATCATTCATTCTTGAACTAAGTCTATTAGCTAGAACTTTAGAAATGATTTTAACTGAACAATTAATCAAAGAAATAGGTCTAAAATCTTTTAGATTATTAGCTCCTACTTTTTTATGAAGCAAAATAACATTTGCGAAATTAAATCTCCCTAATTGCAGATTTCCATTATAAAAATCATTAAACAAATTAACTAAGTCAAAATTTAAAATATCCCATTATAAAATAAAATAGGAAACCCATCAGGTCCCGGAGATTTATCACTTGGCAAATCATTAATTTCTATCCTAATTTCCTCTTCTGTAAAAGATTTATCTAACTTAGATAAATCAACAATAGAATCCGATGGGTATAAATCTGACCATCTAACATTGATTCTATGTTTGATTTTAGAACCAAAAATACCCTTATAATAGTCTGTAAATGCCTTGTTGAGATCACTTTGATCAAATAACTCTATATTGTTAACAAATATAGAGTTAATTGTATTACTACATTTTCTACCATTAGCAATATTATGAAAAAATTTGGTATTATTGTCGCCTTCGTTTATCCATTGAATTCTGGATCGCTGCTTCCACATCACCTCCTCTTTTTCTAAAATAGAATTTAGTTCATCTTTTAAATTAGAAAGAACATTATGTTCACATAGATTCAGAGGTCTAGATTCTTCTATCTTGTTAATTTTAAGAATTTCATTAAGAATATTATCTTTTTTAATTTTTAAATTGCCAAATACATTTTTGTTCCAACTTTTGAGAAAAAACCTAAGATCTCTAAGTTTAGAAATAAAAGCTTTAGCAAAATTTTCCTTATATCTGAAATTGTGGAAACTCAAAGAATTCCATTTACATTTAACTAAGTTCACAAAGTTTGATTCCAAAAGCCACATCTTTTCAAATTTAAAAATGTTCGTAATAACTCTATGAAACTCGCAAGAAAGGATAATAGGACAATGGTCAGAGAAAGTATAAGGTAAGCCATTGACTCTACAGATTGGAAATTTGTCCTCGATTTCATCACTAACAAAAAATCTATCAAGAAGAGCCATAGAAGGATACTCTCTAGCGTTACTCCAAGTAAACTCACTATTATAAAGAGGAATTTCAATCAAATTAGAGTTAAAAATAAATTGGTCGAATTCCTCCATAGTAGAGTAATCCCCTTCTCTAGGAAAACGCTCACCAATGAAACGCGTAACATTAAAATCACCCCCCAAAATCCAAGAACCCGGGTCCAGGGATCTAAATTCTAGACATTCATTCCACAAAAATCTCCGACTAATTTTAGAATTAGGCCCATAAACATTAGAAATATTTAATAAAGAATTGTCAGAAAGATTAATAAGAATAACATGAAGAGAATGTTGCTTAACAATACATTGAAGTAATTTAAAACAACTATCTCTCCAACCTATCATTAGTCCCCCTGAAGAGCCAACGGAAGGTAAAAAAACCCATTTTCTAAAGTGATAACCACCTAGTCTACTAAATAAACGGGCATCGGGACAGTCAATTTTAGTTTCTTGAAGTAAAGCAATATCTATACTGTAGTCTTTAAAAAATACTCTAACCTTATCACATTTGTTTAAATCATTCAAACCTCTAATGTTCCAACTCATGATCCTCATATATGAACAGAACTAGCCCTCTCTAATTCCTTACATCTAATATACTCCCGATCTAACTCAATATCAGAAAAGATAAAAAAAGTGTCACGAGCTAGCTGACTAAACTCAGCAGAAGAAAGATTACCTAAAGCATAAGTAGAAAACGTACTACCCAAAGTAGAACTCGTACCTGAGCCTGGATACGAAGTACCACTCGTGGCACTTGAACCAGGTAACTCACCTATAGGAGAAGACTTCCAGTTGTGGATTCTAGCACTTCGACGAACTGAACCGCTAGAAGCTACCGATCGCTTACGCTTTCCTCTCTTCGATGATGTGGTATTAGGCATAGAGCAACTGATATTCTCCAACCCGTCAGACTTCGAAATATCTGAAGAAATTATTACTAGCTCATCTTTCATCTCAGAATTAGAAGCGGCAGAAAAGTTCTCTCCGTATACAACAGAGACATCATGAAAAACATCTAAAGAAGCAGATAATGAATATGAAGAAGTCTCTGTCTCCACACAAGTGTTCAACAAAAAATCATCCACTCTTGAAGAAAATCCAGATGCAACATCACAGAAACATTGTGCATCCCTTGTGCACGAGTGCACGCCTGCTGAAAACTCTACTAATGCCAAGCTAAAATCATTATTAGCCTCAAACATATTGCCTAATTCCACGAAAGCCTCTTTTTCTTCCAGAACTTCAACAGCTTCAGATCCCAAAAACCAATCCAATACTTCACGAATAGGTTTCCAGAAAAGCTTTTGATTTACAACTGCTGTTATTAACATTATCCAAATCAACGCATCCAGCTGATAGTATATCCTCTTGTAAATATTCTGAAGAGTTACCCAAATCGAAAGAAAGAAATTCACATGGCTTTAAAGAGGTTAAAACTAGGTCAAGACAGTCTGACACTTCAAACTTCGAATATGCTACAAAATTCTTAATTCCAAAAAACTGTTGAGCCCCATAGCTAATATTAACAAGATCAATAAACTCTTGGTCCAATAAATCGAAAACAACTTCACCAAGATCATCGGACCAATCCATCATAGTAACATTCGAAAAGCTGCGATCATTAACTTCGCCACTATTATCTGATATTGAGTCTGGAATAATAAACTCTGAATCTTCATCTAGTTTATCTAGAGATAAGTCAACTTCAGAACTCAAAGATAGGCAATTAAATCTGTTGGAGGTAGATAACTCAAAGAAATCCTGAACACCAAGTTTAGATTTACGATTCCTTCGAGCGGGGATGAATAAATGGTCCTGAACTTCAACATTTACACATTCATTCAAAGATGATATAAGGCAAGACTGATTCAAACAAACTGAAACATCGGGATAAAAAAGAATGGGGTCGAAACCCAGATTAATCTCATTAACAACAGGAGAATTAGGTGAAATCAAATCAACAGAAAAAACATCTAGAGGAACAGGCTTTTCATACAGGTTATCAGGTTGATCAACAATTTCTTCAGAGATACAAAAACTATCAGAGGACCCATTGCCATAGTTCGGTTCGTTGATGATGTCAAAATGATAGAACAGTTCATCGAGATATCTTATACCTAAATCTTTATTAGACCGGATATGTTCGATCAACAAACCCCTTAACAACAAAAATTTCAGAACGAATTGAAAACCATGGTTAATTAGAGTAGGTTTAAAACTTCCCTGTGAATGATCTAAGGATTGAGTATGCTCTTTAACTTCACCAACATCAGATTTACCAAAATAAAACTCTGGGTTGCCAAATCTTTCCAAATAGCCCTTTCCTATGTTCGGCTCATTTATGATGTTAAAATGAAACAAAAGCTCGTCGAGGTATTGGATTCCAATATCCTTCTTGGACCAGAGAAAATCGAGAAGAACACCTTTCAGCTTTAAGAAGGTCAGGACGAAAAGGAAATCATGCTTTGTCGAATTCGATTTAGCCTAAAAAGAATTCAAATCAATCCCACAATCCTTACTCTTATGTCCAAAGAATCCACAAGAAAAGCATCTTACTGGCTCTCGACAAGTGATCGCAAAATGATTTAAATCCCCACATCTGAAACAATATTTCTTTCCCTTTCTGGATTCAATCCATCTCAGATTATTTTTATGAAAAAACGTTCCTTGAATTTGAGAAGGAGATTGACATTTAACAGCTTGAATATATGAATATGGAAGAGAACCGCGATTAGAAAGATTGGTAGGAAGAAGAAAGTTTCGGCCAAAAATCATGAGAGAGAGAGGACGCCATTAAAGTTTTGATTTATCTAATTGGTTTAAAAGGACCATTTTGAAGTGAAAGTGTATTTTCACAATAAAGCCGAGTATATTTCCAAAGTAGCTTTTAAAAATATAAATTAAAGGTTCTGAAGTTGGTTTTTAAAAGAAATATTTGGAAATATATTCCGCGTAAGGAAATTGATTTGAAATTTATTTTCAAAGGTTGAAAGGTGAAAAATGATTTGAAATTTGTTTTCAAAGTGATGAAGTGTGGAAAATATATATCTTGTGAAGATATTTTGAAAATAAATAATTTGGGAAAATTATTTAAATCTGATGATTGTTACGAAAGTTGTTGATAGTTAAATCACTGACTATCAATATTTGCCTTTTAAATGGCACTTGATTTGTTTTTAAAACAAACGCTCGTTATTCGGTTTAGCCGGGAAATGACCTTTATGTCAGATAACCCATTCCGAATAGTGATACGACGTGTATGAATTGCAATTGAAGACCGGTGTGAAGACCGGGTATTTTCAAAAATGAAAGGACAACCTGTCGAATGTCTCTGCACCGAGTTGCTTCGGTATAGAGATTTACATCACTCATTTTGTGATGGGAAGTCCGATCGGGATTGTGAATACCCGGATTGCAATGGCTTCTTTGGAAGTGCCTTCGGTTCTATTCGAACCCGGAACAGACTTGTATGGTTACATGGCTGACATTACATTTTGAGATGTAAAGCTGATTTCTTTCAAATACATATCTATTGGTGGCGGAGAATTTATTCTCTTAGCTTAACACCCTTCTCTGAGACGTACGAGCTTAGAGGTTATGTAGTTGAAATTTATCAGTGATATACTCCCAATTTGGTAATGTGGCATGCTGAGTGTTGCTGTGTGATGATCATTTATTGATCAATTGTGATCAAAGCATGGCTTTGTGAAAAAGCATAGCTTTGTGGACGAGACTTCGTCAGACCTCACACCCCGGAAATGGTTGAAACAGGAATGATGCAGCAAGGTTATGAGGGTCGCGCCCTTTAGGGTATGTCATTTCCTTCTGGAAAAGGGTGGTATCAGGTATGGAGCCATGGTATTTAACCTATGTGGTTGCTCCAATCTCATTCTTTGCGGTTATTTATTTGTGATCGAGGCGCCTCGGATAAAGGTCCCAAAGGACCGGGGGATGGAATATTCGTGTAGTAGTTACCTATTCCCAGAGGTAACCCGGCCTTGTGTTGGCAGAGAGCTAGGTTGGTTTCTCGGGACGTCCAGCCAGAGGCGATCCCATTGGCAGTAGGAAGTTCCTTAACCTGACCATTTGTTGGAAATCCAAAGGAACAATACGAGCCCTGTACGGTTTTAGTTGTATAACCTGCTATGGAATGTGGCGGTAACCTGCTATTGAACATAGTAGCTATAGTAGGCATAAGTGCGGAATGCCTATGCTGGCTAAGATTGATATTATACTTTCGAAATGTTTTCCACACTAGACATTAATAATAATATCAACTGATTTTTTCGTAGTAAGCATCTTTGACTATCATAAGAAGAAATCTCCTCCAATTCTGTGTTTGCATTGTGTGTGTGGCGGGAGGTCTTATGGTAGTTTCATTTTCCAAAAGCATTGCAAATTAATTTTATTTTCTTTGTAAAAATAGCTGTTTTACGATCTCACACCAGTCACCATGACTGACTCGGAGTTTATTGTTTCCTTTCTAAACTCTGGGTGCCCATAATTTTCCACACGGGCAGCCTAGAGTTATGTTATCAGGATATTCTGGATATTCTGGAGCTTTGGAAGGAAGCTGGATGGCGAGACGTACTTTCGTACTTGTTTATTTATTTCCGCTGTGTATTCTGTATGAGGACAAGTTTATATAACTGTCCATTGTTGTATTGAGTTGTATATTGACTCTGATGATGTATGTATAAACTGATATAGTTCTTTTTTTAAAAGACTAGTGATTATCTATTGTATATTGTTCCGCTGCGAATGTGAGATTCTGATATTGTTTTTGTTTCTGTGTTTTTCTGTTCTCGTTTTCTTCTGTCTTCTTCTACCTCTTCCTTTTAACCCTAATGGTTCGGTTTTTCGGCATTCGATTGCGCGGCATTTGATACAGTGGACGTATTAATGTCGACTTTCGAGCGTCGAAAAGTCGTATCGTTATATCCGCATTGCATATAGATGTGAATTTGATGTTAATAGTAGGAAAACATATTTTTTAATGAGAAGCAAGTTAGAACTTTTTAGTTTTTACAAATATGATTTAATAAATATATAAGGATATTATTATATACCACTAACAATTCCTAACATTGTTAAAGAGAAACTAAAAAAACTAAAAACAAACTTCAAAAGCTTATCGAGGTCGATTATGCAAAAATACTCTAATATTTTTAAAGTAAAAATCACTTCAAATTTCTTATTCAGCTTGAATAATTGCTTCTTTGCATTTTATTTTTGTTAAGACTTCAACTCTTATCTTCTGAAAAGATATTTCAAATGAAATCGCCAACAAATACACACACAGATATTTCAAATGATATTTGATTGAGCAATTACTAATAAATGGTAAGGTTCCTAATTAATGTCAATACACACATAGAGATATGTGTGTGTACGCGTGCGCGTACGTAAGTGTATGTACCTGTGTGTAGATGCGTGCGTTTGAATATTAATCCATGGTTCTTTACAATAGTCAATAATATATATGTAGAATACCAATAAATCATATTAATTGATTTAAAGGTAATAAATAATATTGATTTGAATAATAATTAATGACATTAACTGGGAAAGGATAAGCATTATTTTCTTTAAGAAAATAAAAGAAAAAGTATTTTGCATGTAACACCTCGAAAAATTTAAATAATGAATTAAAAATAAAAGTAAATAAAATGGATAAAATGATGATTTTATATAAAAGGAAAAAAATAGTATTTTATGGAAATGTTGGAATTAGGCCATTTTGGTCAATAAATAGTGTGGGCCAAACTGAATAAAACATAATTTTTCGCTTATAAATAAGTTGTTAAGGCCTAAGCTTTTCATTTGAAACCCTAACCACCCTGTACAGTTCAGAATTTCTAGATCTAAACAACTGTCTTCAAATCTCCTCTCAAATTTCTAAATCAAAAAAAATTCAAAACTAAATTAAAAGGAGAAAAGAAGAAGAGTAAACAAACCAAAAGATATCGATCGAGAAAATGAGGCTCGTCGTCCTCCTATATCCCGGTCCTCCATGGTGAAGACTTGGAATATGCGACAAACAATGAAGGCAAGGAAAGATATCTTTACTACGAAATTTTGAGGGTGAGCTTATTCTATCTACCGAAGCTGATCTCGGTGAAAAAATAATAGAGGTTCTTGGGGATGCCTCTTGCTGTAGGAGTTTTATCTATTCACTTGAGTCGTCTATATACGACCTTGGTTTTGTCAGGTTATTTTCTTATTTAATCCATCTAATTGGTCCCGAGTCAGCCAATGACTCTTCCTCCAATGCGGGAGGTTAGCCTTGTTTTGGTTGTTGTATTAGTTTGGGTAATTTTGCCCAACTCTTGTACTTTTAGTATATATTTTATTTTCATAGTTGTTGATGCGGTTTTGCCTCACACCCGAAATTTTCTTTGTAAAAGTGGTACGGCCGCTATAATTTGACTTTTCCATGCAAAATAATAATTCTTGTTTTCCTTAAAAAAATAAGTAGTTAAACTGTTCCACAGAAATAAACTCTAATAGTAGCTTGCCTTCTGCACGTCTCTGGAAGCTTGTTCGTCTAAACATGAAAACCATACTCTCAGCCTACTTAAATTTCAATTGAGCACCCGAAAGTTTAGGTGAAATAAAAAAAATTCAGGGCAGATAAAAAGTCTAGTTTGAATAATATTATTCCATCTTAAACCAAAATAGATAAATAGAGAGACCACGGTGCTAAAGAAAAAAATGAGTTTCCCTTTGCTATTAGCTTTATAATCTATATGTCCACCATAACATATCCTACAACCAAAATGATTAAAACATAATCATAACATCAATATAATGCATAACATATCAAAATGAATAGTTTGTCGTTAACTATGGCTAAAGAGTAACGCGTTTCCATAATTTCCCAATCTCATAAATAGTCCCTTCAAAGACACAGTTTTCCTAGGGTTACTATAAACATACTAGTCATAGGCCATCTAAAATCCATCGGGCTAACTTGAGCCAAAATATAATTAGATAATCCATAATCTCATGTCCAACAAGAGGAAATAACAACAGCTTTTGCTCAGCAGAAAACAAATAATTATGAGCATCTTTACTACGAGTTCCTTTCTTTACATAATCACGATCTTAACCTATCTCCTGTCCAATAGAAGGAAAAATCTTTATGTAATGGAATCACGGACTTGATCAACTAAGGGCTAATGTTTGGAGGATATGGCATAAGACTACTCCTGTCTCCACCTAAAAGTTTGGTTTTTAGAGATCTCAACGAGTCATGTCTTTTGATCAGTTCTAGGCATCCTAACATAATTTGATCTTCATGATTTACTGGATGCAATTCTACACACTCAGACATTTAAATCTGACCATACTCACTATTGAAACAACCTAACTTGATCATCAATTCCCAATCTTAGAGGGCAAAAATGTTGGATGATAACATATAACAAATAAGTGATCATGTCAACATTTAACATATATAATATCAACCGATTAAGATGCAAACTTGAATATATAATAATATCATCCATCACATATATATGTTCATATGATAGTCACTTTATACACAAAAATTAATTGTTCTTAAGTAATAATTTCTTTAACAAAACTCTTTAAAAATAGGCTAAAATATATTTTCTCTCATTTTAAAACCTTGTCAAAAATACTTAACAAAAACTATATTTTGTTGTGAGGAATACATAGCATAATGTATAGTTAAAAGCTATCGAGTGTCAATAAAAAAAGGCTATATCATTCGTAAAAAATTTATGCTTTGCACCTTAAAATACACGCTATCATATGTTAAAATTAATGCTATCGAGCTTTAAAAATACAGGCTATCGCATGGCAAAAGCTTGTGCTATCGCAAATCAAATACATATACTATCACAGACAAAAACATAGCTATTGCATGCCAAGAAAATGCAGCTATCTCATAAATATAGTTATCGCACACCAACAATATAACTATTGCATGCCAACAAAATATAGGTATCGCATGTCATAAATATAGGTATCACATACCAACAATATAGCTATCGCATGTAAGAAAAAGAAGGTATCGCATATCATAAATATAGCTATTGCATATTAACAATATAGCTTTCAAATGTCAAGAAATCATAGCTATCGAATGTCAAGAAATCATAGCCATCGAATATTAAGGAATCATAGCCATCGAATCTCAAAGAAAACAAAGCTATCGCACATCATAAATAGAAAGCTATCGTGTGTTGCATGTCAAAATGCGAAGCTATAGAGTGTTTAAAATATGATGCTATCACATCTCCAAACTTGAAAGCTATCAAAGGTTGAAAATATAGTGTTATCATATGTTAGAATTGAGATCGAGTGTCGAGATAGCTATCATAGGTTTAAAATGGCATTTTTGTAATATTTGAAAAACTGATTTACTTCCTTTAAAATTAATAACTTTCCAAATCAATACCTTTGTCAAATTCTCCTTAGTTTATCTAAATCTTTTCAAAAATTTTGCAACAAAATCAAACAGAAAATTTCTCTTAATTTTACAAAACATTAGTTATATGTCATAATCAACTAATTATTATCTATAATAACTAAATCCTTCCCTTACTAAATAATTCATAGTAATTCAAAAATGCATGAAAAATTCTCAAAATACTCCCAGAAATCTGAACTACCGTTTTTGTATCACATATAAAAATTTCATAGCAAAATGATTATTTTTCACATTTTAAACAATTAAAATCTAAAATTACCCATTTATCCAACCGGCAAATTTTATAACTAATTCATGCAATTTCATAAAATAATGAAATTTAAATTTCATATCTAAAACAATATTGCAAACATTATTTTAAAAAGTTTGAAGTATTTAGAGATTAAAATTCACATTTTAAACTCAAAATCCCTTTACGAAAATTCCAAATAATTAAGAAATGAACACCATAATTCACATAAATGATTTGCTAAGTCAGATGCATGATTTCACAATATACCAACTTGGTTTTCATGTTAAATCCGAATTGAAAAAATACCAAAAAAAAACTAGAATTGACAGTGTTATTCACATTAAAGTTGTGGTAGTGATGGGATTTACCTTAAACTTCTTTTTCCCTAAGCATTTTCTTCTTCTTAGTTGAAAAGGTGATTGATGGTAACAGGGGTAGCCGACCTCTTTTCTTTTGTATTTGTTTTAAGATGGTAATGAAATGAATAGGTGGAGTGGAGGAGAGAATGTAGTAGTCTTTCATTCCCTTCTTACCCTCCTTTAATTGATTTAGTTATGTTTCTTTCCCCTAATAAAACATTCTCCTTATAATATTTATGGCCGAATTAACTATATTGGAAAATCTCACGCTTACCTATCCTACCCACATTATTAATTTAATTATCTCTTAATTACATATCTAGAATAATGTGCTACAAAAATTAGAGATGTTACGGGCTCCATGCCTTAAAGAATTTCATCCCCGAAATTATAATAAGGTACAAACAATCAAGCATATCGATCATGCAAATATATGTCAAAGCTCAAAAAACAAATAATATTAGCATAGTAACTAGTCAAAAGTCTATGCAACAATATAGAACATATATCACAATAACTCTGGATAAGCCTCTCTAATCCTATCCTCAATCTCACAAGTACGGTCTTGTTCATCATCACACTACTGAACCATTACCAAGTTGATCATCTTATTCCTAAGCTCCTTCATTTTTATATCCACCATACAAATATATTGCCTAATGTAATGACCCATCCTCCGTAATACCTAAAAATCATCATCTCACATCAACGACTGACTTCCAAATACCACAAAAGATGGATTGTCAGGGTAAAATTAGAATGAAACACTACACCAAGATGTCGATAATATCTCACAACAGAACAATAACATATAATATACTGAATATACATAAACAAGAGGACAATATATAAGAGACCACACTAGTAGAAGTAACTGATAAATAAATATCAACACAGAAAGTCAGGATACATCAAGTCCCAATAACATGGACTTATAAAGAAATATCTAATACAAACGGTCTCATATACAAATAACAAGACTTTTATGTACTACTAAAATATCAATTATACATATCTAAAAATATCGATGCCACACCTCCAAAATGCTCCGGCTCTGCGTTCTAATAGCATATCCCCAAAAGCACCTGACTTCGAAACTACTTAATCGAGTATCCGAGAGTTGCCATGACATTAATAGACAAAGACAAAGCGCTGGTCGGACTTAAAGCCTGGTGTGAGGGGAACTATCTCAAAATATTGCATATCAAAAGTATATACAAATAAATA
This sequence comes from Allium fistulosum, assembly GCA_030737815.1. NCBI lineage: Eukaryota > Viridiplantae > Streptophyta > Magnoliopsida > Asparagales > Amaryllidaceae > Allium > Allium fistulosum. Next base: position 911,491,286 of record CM060903.1, read on the forward strand.
GGAAACTACTAAGGCCCAGTCGGTCCTCTCCACGAACATGACTCGGGGGTAATCCGGACTGTCCATAAATAGGTAAAGTAAACCTATTCCAAATGATTGGAAATCATACCACCACCCGCTCTTCTCCTGCATCTAACAACTTAGCACATTTCTAATTTCGTGCTACACTCTATGATCAAACTATCATATACGAAAAACATGTTACTGGTCATGACTTAACCGTCACACACACTAGGCTAGCGGACCATGGGTCTCTCGGTAAGGCAAAACCCGCCAAGTATGGCCACTAATATAAAACCAATATCTACGACGCTCCCAATGCATCATCCACCACCTAAGAATTGTATCGAACTTGAATCGATATATAGATGTGCCTAACTACTACCATTTGCTTATCGTTAGAACAAATGAAAAGTATGTCCCAACCTATAACCGTTGCGACAACGTACCTGAGGTCTATATCTGTAGTACCAAGATAGAATGTCTCCTCTCCTCGAATCGTCGCCACTCTAAGACGTGCAAATAAAGCAACAACCTATCATGCTACAAATTTTTTATAACTATCAAATTCCGAGGCCAAGGCTACGGGAAACGGACTCACACCATATACACAATATCGTATAGAATCGTATAACGCAATGCTCTAGTTATCATGCCTCAAAATCACCGGACGGCTCTACAAAAGTTTCCATATGAATCCAAATTATCGTTCATAGTCAACTATGACCTTATTGCAATCTTTCTTCTTCGATTCACTCCTCCGATCTATCTAAATATCCACGATTTTGGAAAACATGTTAGAGTGGAACCCACGTGGACCTCAAAATCAAATTACTCCAAAACCTACCAAAATCCTCTAGATAGTAGCCCTTGAAAAATGATGAATACTATTCCAAACCACGTCTCAATCCGAGTTTATTTATTGCGTTTTGAAATTTTGATTGATCAATCGACATAATTCGAACAACAAGTGTTCAAACGTCTGAAATGCGATTCAGATGTCTGAATCCCAAGGTCAGACATTTGAATTGTCTTTTAGATGTCCGAAAACCTTTGAAAATGTATTAATTCCTTACTATTTGCCCATAGAACTTATCCGCATGTTTGGCTACTAAATTCAGACATTTGGATGCTTGCCAATGGCAAAAATTATCTTCAAATGCCCATAACTTTCAATCCGTAGCGCCAAACGACTTGCCATTTCTTCCATTGTTATCGTGTAAAAATTCTCTTCAACCTAGATACACTAAATCATGAATTTACACACTTTTTTAAATCGCCTTTGTCCCTTGAGTGCTTTCAACGTATGGCTTCGTATCTATGTTGCACAACCATCGTCCGACTCGAATTCATGTGTAGAGTTCAATTGGTGATTCTAGCGACCCGGCCTCCTACGACATGCCAAAACAATATAATCGACCTCTTTGTCTCTTGTGTAGCTCATACGTGTATTGGTACACTCACTGATCTTATAAAAGCTACTTAACTGAATCAAACAATTTATTTCGACATGAGTGTATCGAATGAGTGTATCTTATATAAGCTACCGAGACAAGGTGATTTGCGATTATAAAACAATTATTTGGGCATGATTTGGTTAATCTAAGGCAAGGTGATTAAGAGGTAATTACGAAAAGATTAGAAGAGGATGAGAAGAAACTAATGTGAATGAAAAGTGAATGAGAGAAAATGAAAGGAGTAAGCCACTTATAGGCGACTAATGGGCTTAGCCCAAATTCTCTCCATCCGGCACTATTCATCCCCGAAAATTATCAACTATGAAATTAGTCAAGTTTATACTCATTTTTCTCATGTTGGAAAAGCAGTCTCAGCTACGGGTATCTCCGAACCCAGTTCATCCATATTTAAAAAATTGAGTATAACAGACACTTTGCCGATTAATGATTAAACATTAAAATTTGTTATTTAAATATCTGATCATTAAATTTGAGGGTTGTTACACCTAACAATAGTCACTTAGACTCCACTACTAAATCTTCCAAAACCATTGGCTCAATGGTAACCTATTGATAACGTATATACTTCCTTAAATAAGAAAAGTGATGGGCTTTTGCCAAAATAATCGGTAACTCGATACAATATGCTAGTTTCCCAATTCTCTCTATAATAGGAAATGGACCAATGTATCTAAGTGCCAACTTGTGACACCCCATATTGGTAGTAACATTATTTAGGATATTTGATTAGTTTTAATAAAATAAAATAATGTAAGACGATTAATGGATTAAGATTTGATTATAATTAAGAGTAGCCGCGCCATGTTAATATATAAATCAAAACGACATAGCATGAATAAAATGCGTTAGGAAATAAGTACGGGGTAAAATAGAAAATAGGCATTTTAATATCCTAAAACCCTTAGCCATGAATTCATTCATTCTCACTTACAAAAATAAAAAACTAAAAGAGAGGTCGGCCACCATTTTCTAGAGCAAGAGAAAGAAAGATAAAGGGGATGCTTAATCAACATCAAATTCACATCTTTAATCACAAAGTTAAAGTGAATAATTACTACATCTCACTTTTCTTATAGTTTTTGGTTTTTAGGATAATTCGAAGTGCTTTTGCATGTTTATACCATGTTTTGAATGATTAAAAGTTTATATATGCTTGTTGATGATTTATGCATGTTCATATTGATTTTTATGATATGTTTTGGTATGAAAACCCTATTACATAACATCTAAAAGCCTGGCAATTTTAGATATAGATCGGAAATAATATTATAGAGATGGGTTTCAATTTTTATAATTTTCTGAATTAATGTGGATTTTATATTAATTTTCTAGTGAAAAAAATGATTATTTGGGTTTTAAATTATTTATGGCTAAATAAATAATTATTTGGGTCTGAAATTAATATATGTCAGAAAACATATTAAAATAGATTTTCTGGAATTTTTATAGAATTTTCCTAAGTGTTTTGATTAATATATAAAATTATTTAAGGTATGTGACTTAAATGTTTCATATATTTATTTAAGGAGAAGGAGTATTTTTGTAAAATAAAATTATTGTTTATTTTTGAAATATTGGCATCACTTTTTAAAAAAGATATTTAGCAACCGATGAAAATTTGACAAACATAGCAGATTAGTTGAAAAGTGTTTCTCTTTTAAGTTAAATACAAAATATACATGATTTTAGCATGTTCCGCCACTTTCGGCACCAAGGGTTCCGACTAGGACGTTTCGCCACCATGCTTTCAAAAACAATGTGCATGGTATCAAATTGCTTGGTACGTAGCGTATTGGATAGAGGCGGAAGGAACGTAGTCGAAACATCGAGTTTCGAAGGGGTTGGATTATGCCTTTGTTTTAAAATTAAAGTAGCTCCTGCTTTGCTTTCGAAAGGATAGCTTTCGACTGAGTCAAATGTTTTTAAAGAAAAGGTTTCGAATGGGTTGTGCTCTTTTATTTTAAGTAATGCATTCGAAGGGGTCGAAACCCCTAGCTGCCGCCTTTCTACCTTTCGAAGTCAATGGTTTCGAAAGGTATATTTAACTTTTAAAATTATCCACTTCTCTAATGCTTTCGAAAGGGTGGTTTCAACACCATCACTTCTTTACTTAGGGATGCTTTTGAAAGGTAGGCTTTCGACTTAAATTATGTTATAGACCCTTTTGTTCTGTTGAAGTATAACCCAATGGTTTCGAAAGAGAAAGTTAAAATGGTTTCGAAAGGTGTTTTTTCACATGTTTAAATTAAATCCAAGTGCTTTCGAAAGGTTTGAGTTTATAAAGGTTTGATGCTTTCAAAAGGTTTTAGATGGTTTCAAAAGGGTGGTTCCCCAAAGGGTTTCGAAGGAGTCGAAAGGTAATGTTTTTCTGATGGTTTCGAAAGGGTTGAATGGAAAGGTTTTCCAAGGGTTACTAAAGGCAATGTTTTGAAATGTTTTAAGATATGATGTCAAAGGTTTTAAAGCTTTCGAAAGGAAGGTTTTCAAAGGTTTCGAATCGAAAGGAAGGTTTTGGCCTTTCGGCCTTGATAAATGAAGGGTTTTACTTGGTTTCGAAAAAGATGCTTTCAATGGTTTTGAAAAGGGGTACTTTCAATGGATTCGAAAGGGGTACTTTCAAGTGTTTAATTATTTTCATCAACTAAGGTTTGAGTAAAGTGTATATATATGTAACATGGCAAGGTGATTTTGAGTAAAACATAGAGTATATGTATTTTCCTTGTGTGACTTTGATTTAAAGGTTTTAAATCATTTTGAAAAGGTTTTTAAGGAAAGTTATGGGAAGGGAACCCTAAGTAAAATGACTCGGATATTAGAATACCAGATGAGACTGGTATAAGGTCGTGCCCTGTACATTAGCTATTGGCCCCAGCTAATTTTGTCCAAAATTCCAGTGTGTAGGCCTTTGTCACATGTAAGACTAAAATTATGATTACACATAGAAGGGAATAAATATTTGTATATAGATACGTTATTGGTGAGCCTGCAAAACCGTTAGGATCAAGTGACCTTGGGAGATGTTAAGTTAGGGACAGACCGTTCAGAAGATAAGTATTTGACAAATAGTTAGGGAAAGACCATCCAAAAAAGGAGTGTCTAACAGATGTTAGATAAATTTTGTTTATATTGTGTGGTAGGCCCGAGTCAGCCAAAGGTTAATAGTTAGCCAAACAAAACTATAGTGTTAGAAAATATAGTTCATTTATTACCTGATATGTATGTTTACATAATGATGCTTTACAATTTTAACTAGTTTTGGTTATAGGAAAAAGGTTTGCGAAAGAAAGATATATTTTAAAAGGATGTTAGTTAGGGGCAACTCGTTCCACTAAGCGACGTGGTCTCACTTAACATTAATAGTTGAGGTGTATAGTATTATTCACACCAGGCTTTATGTCTGACTCGAAGTTTATGTTTTCCCCCTTAAACTCTCGGGTGCTCAAAATTGATTTGAGTAGGCCGAGGGTTAAGGTATATAGGTTCTTAGTAGGATGACGAGTAAAGCTACCGGAGGCGAGCAGGAGGCTAACATATAGCTAGTTAGGAGTTGCAGTTTTTGCTTTGGTGTGCCCTTTTTGGGTATACTAAGGGGTGTGGGGGTGTTTCAGTGTGTGTTTCTTTGTGTGTGTGTAACATGGCAAGGTGATTTTGAGTAAAGCATAGAGTATATGTATTTTCCTTGTGTGAGTTTGATTTAAAGGTTTTAAATCATTTTGAAAGGTTTTCAAGGAAAATTATGGGAAGGGGTCCCTAAGTAAAATCACTCAGATATTAGAATACCATATGAGACTGGTATAGGGTCACGCCCTGTACATTAGCTATTGGTCCCAGCTAATTTTGTCCAAATTCCAGTGTGCAAGGCTTTGTCACAGGTAAGAATAAAATTATGATTACACACAGAAGGGAATAAATATTTGTATGCAGATAGGTTATTGGTGAGCCCGCAAAACCATTAGGATCATGTGACCCTGGGAGATGTTAAGTTAGGGACAGACCATCCAGAAGAGAAGTATTTGACAGATAATTAGAGACAGACCATCCAAAAGAGGAGTATCTAACAGATGTTAGATAAATTTTGTTTATATTGTGTGGTAGGCCCGAGTCAGCCAAAGGTTAATAGTTAGCCAAACAAAACTATAGTGTTAGAATAGATAGTTCATTTATTACCTGATATGTATGTTTACATAATGATGCTTAACAATTTTAACTAGTTTTGGTTACAAGAAAAAGGTTTGCAAAAGAAAGAGATATTTTAAAAGGATGTTAGTTAGGGGAAACTCGTTCCGCTAAGCGACGTGGTCTCACTTAACATTAATAGCTGAGATGTATAGTATTATTCACACTAGGCTTTAGGTTTGACTCGAAGTTTATGTTTTTCCCCTTAAACTCTCGGGTGCTCAAAATTGATTTGAGTAGGCTGAGGGTTGAGGTATATAGGTTCTTAGTAGGATGACGAATAAAGCTACCGGAGGCGAGCAGGAGGCTAACGGATAGCTAGTTAGGAGTTGTAGTTTTTTCTTTGTTGCTATTTCCGTTGTGTGTATTATGACTATATTACTCTGATCATCTAAGGGGGCATCTTCATATGTCGCTCTTGGCATATTTTGTAATAAGTATATTTGATCATTACCTGGGAAACGTTTTGAGGATTATGTAATTTGAATATGGAACATATGTTTTGAAATGTAATGGAAAATGCTGTTTTGAAATCAGCGATTTGTTTCATATTCAAGTGCTTCTGATATTATAGATACCATTAACATAGCCGTATTTAGTCTTTGGAAGTTAATACTATAGATGACTGCAGCATCTGTAGCGCTTATCTTTGGGCCTCTAGATAGGGGATGTTACACAACTTCTCTGACTTCCCAAATTGTAACACACATCATCAGTGATAATTTCATAAATACATAATCTCAAACTGAAAATTCCAATTCCTTAAACTTTCTGTCCGCATAACTTTTCTACCTTGAAAAAGTTTCCTTCATCCTTCCATGGATTAACTCAACCTTTCCAATCACTTCCTTTAGCAAATCCGAACCAAACATTAGTCTACTCACCTGTTTCTAACCAACTTGCTAGTGACTTGCAACCTTCTGTAAAGTGCTTTGAAAGGTGTCATTCAAGTATTAGTCTATTGTTATTATTATTATAGGAAAACTCGATTAATTATAAATGATCTTTCCATGATCCTCCAAAGTCTAGTACACAAGCTCTCGGTAAATTTTCAAGTACCTTGTTAACCCTTTCCGTTTGCCCATTAATCTGCGAATGGTAAGTGGTACTCGTAATCAGCTTGGTACCCAATACATAATGTAAGCTCTTTCTGAAATTCACTAGTAAACAAAGGTTCTCTATCACTTACAATGCTACTCTCCATTGTGAATAATTTTGCCACACTTGGTGTCATCCTTATTGACTTAATAGGGGTAAAGTGTGCACTCTTGGTCAGTCCATCAACCATGGCCCAAATGCTTTCATTCCCCTAATCGACCTTGGCAACCTATTGATAACTTCTATAGATTTAGAATCTCATTTCCACGTTGGCACTTATAAAGGTTGACGTAGTCCACTGGCTTTTGATGCTCGGCTTTTATTTATTGGCAATTTGTACATTTCGTCACCCATATGCCTACATCTCTCTTATTCCTTCTCAGAAGAAACTCGTCTTCATATCTTGGTGCATCTTCGTACTTTTGGAATGAATCATAAAATTCGATCCATGACACTCTCTAGGAAATTCCTTCTTTAGGTTATCCACATTCGGAATACACGAACATCCCTTCTTTCTTAACCATCCTCTATGGTCAAGTGCAAAGTCTTTCAAACCATCAATATAATTTCCCACTTCTACTCTCTTAATTCGTTCGGCTAGTAATGGATCATCTCTTTGCTTTACAACAAGCCTTTCGATCAACACCCGTCGAACTTCTACACAAGAGTTCATTGTGCCACTCTTGCGAGAACTGGCCATCGACCTCGTTAAAAATCCACAAAAGGCCAAGGCCTCTAAGTCATTCTATTCTACTTACATCTCCAATACCATATTTTAATGTTTTCTACTAAGTGTATCGGCAATTTAATTTTTCTTTTCTAGCGTATGCTCAATCCTAAAGTCATATACTGCTAAAACCTCCAACCGCCTTTGTCATCTCATATTCAACTCCTTCTGAAAGAATAAGTACCCCAAGGACTTATGATCAACAACCAGTTCGAATCGTTCCCTCAAAAGATGGTACCTCCACACCTTTAATGCGAAGATTATAGCTGCAAACTCCTAATTATGAGTAGGAAATCGAACTTCGTCGGTCGAGCTATCGAGAAGCAAAGGCAATGACTCTTCCTTTATGCATTAATACAACTCCTAACCCAGTTCCATATACATAAGTACAAATGATTTCCATCTGGAACAAATAATGTAGGTGCATTGGATAATAAATGTTGTAGCTTCTAAAATGGTTCTTCACATTTATCAGTCTAAACAAACTTTACGTCCTTCCTATTTAGTTTAGTCATCGATGCAGCTACGAGTGAAATCTTTAATGAATCTCTAGTAGTAGCCAAGCAACCTCTAAAATTTTCTAATTGCAGTAATATCGCGGGTCTCTTCTAACTGCTAATATCTTAGGTCTTTGATGGATCCATAGCCAATCCATTCTCCAAAACTATATGTCTAAGAATTTTTACTTATCTAACCTAGAAATGACATTCTAAAACGTCACCTTTAGCTGATATTGCCTTGGCGTATTTAGCACTATTCCAAGATAAACCTTATGATTTTCTCATTCTTAGAATATATCAAGATGTCATCAATCAACACAAATCTATTCAAATGCTCTTAAAGATTCGGTTCATCAAGTCTATAAAGAAAGCAGGTGCATCACTCCGAAAGGTATGACTAACCATTCATATGAACCATACCTTATTCAAAACACTGTCAATGTATACTTTCAACTAGGACTCTCATTGATGGAAAATAATTGCTTAGTCTAATTGTGAGAACACCTTGGTTCCACATAATTGATCGAATAAATCAACTATTCTAGGCAAAGGATACCAATTCTTTATCATCTTCTCATTTAGCTTTCTATAATTAATACATAATCTTAACGACCCATCTAGTTTCTTCGCGAACACCTTGTAGCTCCCTAAGGAAAGCTGCTTGGGCTAATAAAATTATTTCCTTCCAAATCCACTAGCTGCATCTTTAACTCCTACATCTTGGTAGGTGTCATTCTGCTAGGTGGTCTAATTACAGGTTTAGATCCTAGTACAAGATCTATTCGAAACTCTATCGCACGTTTTGATGGTAATTCCATAACTGGGTCAAAAGCATCTACATGTTCTTTTACTATGAAAACCAGATTTATTTTGTCCTCCGCGGCCACCATAGCACCAAATAAAGCACACACATCGAAACTTGATTCCTCTAATGAGTATATAATTGATCATGATAATCAAAGTGTCTTAAGGATATTACTGTATCTCGGAAAAATATCTTAGCGTTATACGAACTTAACCAATCAATACTTAGAATAATCTCAAAACCCACAAAATCAAACATATTCAAATTATAGGCAAACATATGACCTAAAAATTCAAATTCTATATGGTCGCATCACATTCCAATAGTTGCATAGCTATCTATCAGATTACAACCTTCAGAGAAGTAATAAGGTTTGCGAAGGAACCGGGCCAGCCAACAACGGAAGAAATTGGTGAATTTCAAAAAATTTAGCCATTTTGGATCTTTAATGGGCCTATGAAGTCTAAATATACTTAGAACTTTTCTAAGTTTCTTTTAAATAAAATCAATATTTTATTTAATTTTATAAATAAAGTTTTACTTTAATTTAATTTGTATGTAAATTAGAGTATATCAAATATACTCTAATGTACATATCTATGTGTAACAATAATATATTAAATTTATTTAGAGAAGGAAAATTTTCATTTCCTATCTCTTAAATTATTCAATTAATGACGAGGCATAAATTTATTTAGAGAAGGAAACTTTTTATTTCCTTCCCCTTAACTTATTCAATTAATGATGAGGCATAAATTTATATGGAGAGATAAACTTTTCATTTCTCTCTCTTTAATTGAATTGATTGATCATATGAATGTCATTAATTAGCAATATTTATATGGCATGAATATAAGTATAAACAAATATATGTTATAGTGTAAATTCTGTAAGTGCAATATATGATATGTGCTATCAATTGATGGCAAGGTGTAGACATATAAACAAAATTAAATGGATAGCTAATCACATAAAGAAAAAAATGAGAAATAAATAAAGGGAAACAATGACGATTGAATTAATTCCCCATTAGGTAAACTTAATTAATGCAGCATATAAATGAAAAATTATAGGCATCATAATGTAAGGATATAAATAGTCAAAAATAAATATATGTATGTATTATTGCCTCATTTAAATTATTTCCTCCTTTTAGAAAGAAATCTAATCATAATTTGATAATATAAAATACATGTGATAAATTTTATATATGCAAACAAACATATAAAATTAATTGTGTGTATATACGATTAAATCAAGTCTTTCTACTTAATAAAAATAGAGATTTCTAGCAATCAATTTAGAAGTAGGTTTATTGTCAAAACATTAATTGTATGTAGAAAATATCTCTAATTAATACAAATTATAGACTTATGGTAATCAAATTAAAATTTAGATTTATTGCCAAAACATCTTCCATTTTTAAATTTCTAAAACAATACAAACATAGAATACATACATGTAAACTTTCAAATCTAAAATTACATTTTGTTTTATATGATTTAAAACATGAATCTTAAATAAAACACTATAATAATCATACACAAATTTTAATTTAATTTTGTAAAGTAAAATCCAATAAAACAATATGAACATACAAAGTTTTAGATCTACAGGATTATACTTTGAATTGAATGTTTACAATATGGATCTATAATAAAATATTGTATTCAAACATATAAAAAATTTAATTTTAATTTAACAAAATAAGAACCCAATTGAAAAATTGAACATACAAAATTTCTAATCTAAAAATTAGACTTTAAATTGAATGTTTAGAACATAGATCCAATATAAAACATTATATTTAAACATATACAAATATTAGTTTTGATTTATTAAATAATACACTAATTGATTCATTCAACAAACAATTCAAGCTACACAAACAATTCTCAACTTAAATGAGGCAGTGATATGTACATACAAATTACGATGATTAAATTTCTCTTCCAACAAACATTACATCAAATATCATTACCTATTAAAAAACATATCTTATTATCCAAAGCCTTCAAGCACATCTTGAAAATGGACTCCCCTTAGGATGTTGCCTAGAAGTCATACCTTGAACGATGATATCTCCTCGGATCTTCAAAATCCCCATCTTATCCTTTCAAGAGATGGATGAACAACTTTAGATTTATTTATATTGATGTTTTCATATGGAGTTGAAAGAATTTTGGAATTTTTTTTTGTTTTCAACCATGAAAAGTTAGGAGGAGAGAAAGAAACATACTGAATGAGAAAGAATGAATTGTATGTACAAAATGAATTCGAGAATTTTTTTTATTTGAAAGAAGGAAACCTTTCATATTCTTTAATTAAAACTTCTCTAATTAATTCTCTTGATTAACTTTCTCTTTTCACTCCTATTTCTTTACATGGTATGGCTGAAAATTACGTGCCATCAAATGATATAAGATTCCATAAAACACATGTAATTATCTTTTATTACAATGATATCATATATCAATGCGCGCTAATATAACTTTTGTAAGTGCATTCAAATAATTACAAATAACTCCCAAACATCAAATAAAATAAATAATAATTAATATTTCTCAAATACTAATTAATTTAATTAATTTACATCTTTTTATAAATTAATTAAATCATGTGGTTTTTCGGAGAATTCATCATTATGATTGTGCGGCTCAAAGGTGTAAATTCAATCAGCGATTAATATTGAACAATCCAAATATTAACATTCACACGTCACGTAGTAGGTGATGTGACATTTTTGTTGTATTCATCGCTTACACATCTTTTGGTAAAATCCAATTTTACTTATTATAAGCGGTACCTAATAGTGACAATTATTTACATTAATTCTCTCCATCAAAACTACATCACTTTGGATTTATGGAATTTGGTAATGGTCAAAATTCCAATATCATCCACATTCAACTTTATGGTCCAAACACAAAGTCCTTGATTCAACAATAACAATTATTATTAACCAAAATGCTGTGGCTAGAGACTTTGACTTTGAGTTGACTTGAGTTGACCGTAATACTAACCCCATATACCCGAGGAGACGAATCCTCTCTTAAATAGTGCTTCACTTCCAATACTTCCACTCGACCCAACTATAGTCACTTGATGGAACTCCATGCCATGATTTGACTATAATCAAAGCGGAGCTTTCATATTGAAGATCCACATTATTCTCAAGTCCGGAGAACTGTGTAAATCAGTCACATCGATATTTTCGTTTTGTCCTTAGTTATATTAACCAACAAAATACTATCTAGTGAGTTGTTCTACAGTTATCCAATAACTATCATTACGTAACCCCTAGATGCCCCCAACAGTCATGAGTAATACACTGCCCAACATTTGGAGAGCATTACATACTCTAGTCTCAATTGGTACATTGATATCCATTCTCGATGCATCTTGACTAGGAAAATTTAAAATGATATATTTGTGTTATTGTGATAAATTACTCACGGTTGCAACACTTTGTAACTACGATCACAAAATATGCCATTTATGGATTTTCTATTAAATATACTTTTAATTAATTTAATTAATTAATGGAACCACCTTTATTATGAACAAGATTGTTCAATGAGTTAGATATATGTAATAAATTACATAATTGCCCCTAGGGCATACCCTAACTTTATCAATCTCCTACTTGCACTTGGGGTCAATTATGGAATCTTATTCCAACTTCTCCAATCGGTTTCTCAAAACCAGTTGGGTCAGTCCCTTTGTGAATGGGTATGCTATTATGTTTCAACTATCTACTCTGTAAATCAACTCTCTCCTACGGTGATAAACTGCTTTATCAAGTGGAACAATTCAGGTATGTCTCTCGACCTCTAATGTGCTCTAAATTCTATTAAGAATCATATCGCGACATTGTTATCATATAACAGTGTTATGAGATTTTCAACATTTGGAATCGGCTCGGTTATAAATTTGTGCTCTTATAATTTTATATATATTATTTTTATTACAGCAATATTCAAGGCAATGTACGTAGCCTTTTTTCATTGAATAAGCCATAATCTTTTATTTGGAACCATTTCCAACTTAAAGATCCTTAACTTGAATTTATTATAGACATAATACACTCAATATGACTTATGAAGTTTGAGTTTGAACACTCCTTCATAAGGAGTTTGTTTATGTAAACAATTCTCTAGTATTTTATAAATACACCAGAACACTTCAAACAACCATTTAGTGATATCAATTTGGATTTGATACTTGCTTCATGCATCAAGTACATAAACAAATCATGATATCGTAGATAACACACCATGTATGATAATTCCTTTTGCCAATGCAAAGGAATTAACCTTACACGTTCCATATTAAACATTTTAATAAGGTGTCCTTGCATATCATTTGGGACATTCCCGACATCTTTTATACTTACTATAAAAGACATCATTTATTAATCCAATGTTGAGTATTAAAACAACTAAGACTGATTTTAACACAAGTACATCGTTAAAATCAACAATGTGTTGTTTACTTATAGTTTAGAAATATCAATGTACCTTTTAACGTTCTTTCTCATGAACACATGCTTCCTCTGCACTTTGATTGAAAATCAAACTATTGATATTTATATCAAAATACTTATTCAATCTTGATGCTTATAAAATGATACTTTCGTATCATTTCTTTGATCATATCCAAAGACTCACAAGCTCAATATCGCTCCCACTGACTTTGAGACATTTTTGTTTAATATGTGTAAACAACTTACTCTAAATCGTTATTTATAATATCCTGTTTCAATACATATGTACTAAAACAATAGGACTTATCATGCGATAATTTTGTGAGTAAATCCGAATTGACTTGAACGTGTTGAATATCGAATCTACTATGCTAATTTCAACAATTGAAATTTGCGATATTATTCTTACCAACATTGCTCATCTAATTCCAACTGCATTAGTCTTACTCATAAAGACACAGTCGTGGTCGATGGATCATATCCCTTCAGTTATGACCACCAAAATCAATATTTTGATAGCGTACTTGGAATTCTTTCGAATTTGTGCATCATACCATATAGAGTCAACACTCTCAATGGTTCAATTAAACAATCTAGGATTATATATTTTCGACATTAATAAGAAACTCATAGTTTCTCTTAGACGTGCGAGAATACTTATTAGACATTCTAATGCTATGTGTTCGTTTAGGCTAGTTATTTTCATTTCATCTCATATAATCAGTTCTATCAATGGATCGTATCCAATTCCATTTTACTACTAATAATTCCTCAAAGAAATTTCTTCACAATGAAGTTGGTATATCTTGAAACAACAATTGTTTCTCAGTGCAATAGAATAGGCATTCATAAACGTTGTATGAATTTCTTTATTTACAAAACTGATTTGGTTTTAGTTTACAAAAATTATGTTCGAAACATAAATATGTCATCCAATGACAGTCTTTTCAAAATCCTATTGGGGAGATTCATACAAGATCCCTCATGAACAATTATTACGTGCAATCTTCCAGCTTGCACAACTTTCCAACTCCTTGGCCTAAGATATGTTGGAGTTTCTTGTAGACCCTTATCTTGTAAAATTTTGTAAACTGTTATTCAGATGAAGTAACATTAACCTTGTGTACTACCCTTAAGTACATTACCTTATAGAAAGAAACTAACTCAACTTCACTCACAATTAATCGTACATTGTCCAACAAAGTTCGATTACTCCATATCGATGCATCATTATGTATCACATGGAGGAGTAATTTTGAGATTGAAACTTTATTCATTTTAGGTACGTTCATAACATTTTCCAATATACTCACTCATTCGATCTAATCAAATCATTTCTGTCGCATGTTATTTTTTTTGCTTCTGTTTTATATTCTGTAAGTTTACCATGGACATACTACATGTGTATTTCGACGATAACTCATCGGTGAATATGACGAAGCACATGGAACCATTTTGGTATTTATAGAATTATGATTGCATACATCTATATGTATCAATCCAAACACTTCATTAACTCTTATGATACTCCCACTAAATGGGTGCACAACCCTTTATTATTTGAGATATAATTAACAAGTATCATATGATTCAAAATTATATAATAAAATTATTTCTCAAAACTATGGCTTAGTCTATAATTTCAAAACAACTGTAAATAATATTAAATACTTTTGTATTTTTCCATTGCATCACTCTTGTTATAAAAATACTACCACGTTATAGTTTTATTTCATAAAGAATATTCATAATATTCATCTTGAAATATAGCTATGTTTATTTTTTTCAGTCGATACCGAAAAATAATCATTATTTCATAAATAATATATGGTAAGTTTAACAAAAATAAATTTTGTACTATGATGCAATTAAGAAGTGCTATATGGCAAGTTCCCACTATTTCCACCATTACTATAATAGCGTACTAAATTCGGAGGTCCATCATTCACTTAATACCATTTGTTTATTTCATACACTGCAATTGTTTATAATGGAGAGTTCGTTGATCAAATATTTTGAGCTTAAAGAAATAAATCTCATAGAAAACAATTTTCTATATGAAAATACATTTCAGAATAGAAATCGAATTTATTATTCCAATATTAAGTATAAATTATTATTACAATTCTTGTTTCCAATGTTTCTCTATGACGCAGAAGTGACTATTCATTTTCTTCATTCCAACTGTACCTTATATACATTCGTTTTCCTTTTAAATGGTCAAACTATTCAAATGAAAACCATACTACAATATCATAACAAACTCTTTACAAAAGTGCACTCGATTATCCTTAACATTTAAGGACATCAAATATGTTGCACTTTACGTAAACCGATCAAAATGACATTTCAGTGACCGAGTTCTTATATATATCTTGTAGTTTTTGGTCTTGTCTTACATTTAGGAGAGAAAGAAACAGACTGAATGAGAAAGAATGAATTGTATGTACAGAATGAATTAGAAGATTTATTTTATTTGAAAGAAGGAAACATTTCCTATTCTTTAATTAAAAATTATCTAATTAATTCTCTTGATTAACTTTCTCTTTTCACTTCTATGTCTTTACATGGTATGGCTAAAAATTACGTGCCATCAAATGATATAAGATTCCATAAAACACATGTAATTATCTTTTATTATAATGATATCATATATCAATGCGCGCAAATATAACTTTTATAAGTGCATTTAAATAATTACAAATAACTCCCAAACATCAAATAAAATAAATAATAATTAATATTTCTCAAATAATAATTAATTTAATTAATTTACAACTTTTTATAAATTAATTAAATCATGTGGTTTTTCGAAGAATTCATCATTATGGTTGTGTGACTCAAAGGTGCAAATTTAGTCAGCAATTAATGTTGAACAAATCAAATATTAACATTCACACGTCACTTAGCAGGTTGTGTGACATTTTGGTTGAATTCATTGCTTACACATCTTTTGGTAAAATCCAATTTTACTTATTATAAGCGGTACCCAATAGTGGCAATTATTTACATCAATTCTCTTCGTCAAAATTATATCACTTTGGATTTATGGAATTTGGTAATGGTCAAAATTCCAATATCATCCACATTCAACTTTATAGTCCAAACACAATGTCCTTGGTTCAATAATAACAATTATTATTAACCAAAAAGCCCTGGCCAGAGACTTTGACTTTGAGTTGACTTGAGTTGACCATGATACTAACCCCTTATAACCAAGGAGACGAATCGTCTTTTAAATAGTGCTTCACTTCCAATACTACCACTCGACCCAACTATAGTCACTCGATGGAACGCCATAATATGATTTGGCTATAATCAAAGCGGAGCTTTCATATTGAAGATCCACAGTATTCTCAAGTCGAGAGAACTGTGTAAATCAGTCAAATCGATATTTTCTCGTTTGACCTTAGTTATATTAACCAACAGAAATCTATTGAGTGAGTCATTCCACAGTTATCCAATAACTGTCAGTACATAACTCCTAGGTGCCCCCAGCAGTCATGAGTAATACATTGCCTAACATTTGGAGAGCGTTACATACTCTAGTCTCAACGGATACATCGATATCCAGTCTCGATGCATTTTGAATAGGAACATTTAAAATGATATATTTGTTTTATTATGATAAATTACTCACGGTTACAACACTTTGTAACTACTATCACAAAATAAGCCATTTATGGATTTTTTATTAAATATACTTTTATTTACAATTAATTAATATAACCATATTATATCAAGTATATAATAAAAAGAAACACCTTTATTATGAACAAGATGGTTCAACGAGCTAGATATATGTAATAAATTACATAACGCTCCTAGGGCATACCCTAACTCTATCAATTTGTTTGTTCAAGGTTTAACTTATTTACTAAACATCTAGAGATAAAAGAATGTGATGCACCAGTATGGAATAACACTTTTACATGAATGTTATGTATAAGAAGTGTACCTCCCATCACGGTCTTTCCCTTCTCCATGCAGTCGGTCCAGAAGTTGTAGGATCCAGAGCAAAAATCTTTCCTCTTTTAGCTTCGATCGGTTCAGGACACTCCCACTTATAGTGCCATATCTCGTTGCAATTATAGAATAACATTTCTTTCTTAACATCGACCTTCTTACCATCTCCAAAGCGACACTTACTAGCAAAATGCCGTTCTTTATCACACCTTTTTGACTTTCCCTTCTTAGACTCTCCATCCCATGGAGTTCCCTTCTTGTCAAAGCTATGTTACAATAAGCATTAAGTGAGGCGACGTGATAAAAGTCTCACTTCACTTAATGTCGCTTAAGTGCTACTTAAATTTTAGCATACTTTATCCATACCTATATATATCTATTACAAAGAGATTATATTAAGTGTATTATATGTTTACAAATGTACTATATGTGTATGCACAAATCCATCACAAAGAATTAAAGTTTAACATTGATGTTAACTTATAAATTCATAGGTTTCAATAGTTGGATTTAACTTTCTCTATTTATTTAAAGTTAGCATACTCGAGTTGAGTACAAATTGTGCATCTAAGTTAAATACAATAATGATATCTTAACGTAAATCATCGATCAATCCATATCATAGAAAATTTGTTTAGGAATGTGGTTTTTTTCTATGATCCCAATTCTTTTTATTTTTAAAATAATACTTTTTTTCTAAGTATTGCTTAAGCATTACTTAAATTTAAGCAAAGCACATATAAGAACCAATCAAGTGTGCTTAAGCTCTTATCGCTTATTTGTTTTACTTTTTCAAAGAATTAAACATTGTTTATGCATTTAGTGCTTAATTGATACTTAAGCATGCTTTTCATAACACGGTGCCAAAGAATTTCCGTTTCTTCCATTGAAAACCCATGGTCTTCATAGACTTATACTTCTCCAACGACGAAAGCAAACCTTCATCCCTTAGAGTCATATCTACAACAACATTGAATGGACGCGGCATCGTTGCCCTTGTAATCTCATGCTTCAGTCCATGAATGAACTTTTCATTATACTTAAGCAAAGTATTAATGATTGTCTACCCATGTCTTGACAACTTATCAAACTTGGTTGCACAATCCAACATAATCGTATCTCCTTACTTCAACTCTGCAATCTTTCTAAATAAAATTGATATAGTAGTTTTAGATAGAAATTTCTCTTTAAACTTTCTTCAAAGTTAGCCAAAGCAAGCTCCTCGTCCAGTACTTCCATAGTCACATTGTTCCACCAATACAAAGAAATTCCTTGTAACAATCTTGAAACCAATCTATACTTATGATCATCATTTAGCTCCAAGTCAGAAAAATCATTTCACACTGAAGAAGCCAATCCTCCACTTTAATGGCATTCTCCATTCATAATAATAGTTTTCCTCCCAAGCTAGTATAATTCCAACTTAATTCGGCAATAATTTTTGTAAGCAACCACTTCGGGTATAGTAGCTCCTGCATCGCCAACATTTCCTCCAATAAAACCAGCTGTTGCTCCAACTTGCATCATATCGATAAAGAACTGATTCATTTTCTCCATATCAACCGGTGCTACTCCGGCAATCAAACTAGCATTAGCATTGGTGGTTTGGTTACCGTTTCTAGCATTGGCCCGAACATTACCATTAGTTGTGGTGCTTCCACCTTGCAAGTTCCGTCTTTCACTTTCGGTATCCATTCTTTTAATCTCCATACGAATCTCCATGAGAATGGTTTATAGATAGATGGGAGTATATATATAAATATATGTACTTATATATATATACCAAGTAACAAGTATGTTAATATAACGCTATCTCATTCCCTAATGATTATTCTTTATATTCCATTTCGGTAATGTTTTTCAAAAATCATATCAAGTTTTATGCAAACCTGGCTCTGATACCAAGTTGTAACATCTAACATTTTGAAGCTCAAAAATAGATACTAATAATGTTACATTCATCCTTAGTATTATTTCCCAGTGACAAAATGAGATTAATTATTGTATTATTTACATCAACAACACAAGAAATTTACAAACTTTTAAACGAAATATTGTAGTTCATTCATTTGCAAATTCATTACATTTCCATTACATTACCCCATGATTCCCTCATTCAGGTAAAAAATAAGAAATACAAAGACAATTATAAGAGAGATATGTTGGAACCGGGCCAGTTAAAAGCAGATGAAATATATAGATTTCAAAATAAAAGTGGATCTATAAAGTCTAAAGGGGTTATACTAGATCCAATCTAGTTTTAAATACATTCATATTTTATTTAATTCATTATTTATATTTGTTAATTAAACATGTTAACATTTCATATAAATGTTTTTTTATGAATGCATCAATATACATTTAAACATATAACAACATAAATGAGCTAATATAAACATGTGTGTGTCTATATATATATATATCTGTGTGTGTGTATGTATGTAAGTATGTACATCTGGATATTGAGATTTATATATATTGTTTATATATACACACACACTTACATATACGTGTTACATTCTCATATGCATATTGAGAATATAAATGAATATATACATATGTTTGGGTGTACTGCAATATGTGCATATGGTTTGTATACACATATTGATAGTACTACACATATATAGTTAAGATATATATATATATATATACATACATGTAACCTTTTTTGCCACTTATATCTTTTTACATACATAAAAAGGTATGAAAATAATTCATATAAAGATAAGATTAATGTAAAAGTAAATTAGAAGAGTGAAGGTGGAAAGGTAATTTATGTTGCAATTAAAATCTAATCAATTCTATGTTAAAATGGAAACAATCATGTAGTGTAATTCTACTTTACTTTTTCTTCTACAATCACCAATTAAACAATTAATTTAATATTATATGGAATTTCAAACTTAATTACAGCAAACATCCAAGCCATTTAAAAACAAAGGAAGTTTATGTTATATCTAAATTTGAAAAGACATATAATTAATCGTAAAGAAAATCAAATGTTTATAATTTAGTTGATTAACCCTAATGATATAATTGGATCTGAAACATAACTTGATATTTAGATACATACATAAATGTAACGAACTTAAATTTAATTTTGAAACATGAAGCTGAATTAATCTAAAACAAATAAACTAAGTAAAATTTAGTTTAGTATTGATTTACAATTTCAAGGTACGGAGAAGATGTGCAATATGTGTGTGTGTGTGTGTATATACATGTAAACACATATATGTGCTATACACACACACACATAATTTCATCATTTGATCTGCTAAAATTTGATCCATGATTAAGAGGAACAAGCTGTAACAACCCATATTTTTGGGTCTTTGAATTTGAATATTTAACTTGTTTAAATTTTCAGATTTGAATTAAATTATAATAAAACATCTATTCCAAATTAAGACTTGATTTTTATGATGTATTTTAAGTTAATTTATAGGATTTTTCTATAATTTTTAATTTGAAAATAATTAAATTTTTGACTAACGCGTTTTACGCCGAACTTCAGTATTTTGAAACTTCACAGAATAAGTTAACCGATCTATTTTATTTTTGTTTCGTGGTCGTGTCACATCGATATATGCAATTGTAATTTTATTTTGTCATACGTGATTCGTATGCGGACGGAATATTGGGTAGCGTCGTACCCTGAAACATATAAACAAATATCTTGATTTTTTTTTTTAAAAATCAAATCTCCCCCTACCATTTCACTTCAGCACCTTCCTTCTCACTGACATCTGCACCACCTCATCCCATCACTTCTTTACTTCATCCATAATATATTTTCACAATTTTACATCTATAAATACCCACAACACAAGAAAGGAGGGGGACACATAGAAAAGAAGGCAAGGAGACAAAATATTCATCTCCCAGTAAACACCAAAAGAAAGTCCATTTTTACCTCTTCAAAAATCAACACACTCCAAACCATTCACAATTGGTCAAAACGATCTAAACCAAAGTTTACCATCTTGATCCCAACTTTTTATAGAAACTGATCGCCTTTAATTTCATCGAGCAACGACCGAGATATGTTCTTTTTACAGTAAAGAGGAAATTATGTTTGTTTCTTTCAATAAAATTAAAATCTCTCAATCTGCTCTGAATCGATCGACGTCGTATGCGTCGTTGAAGTCAAATGGTGACGTAGTATTTTGGTGAAGTTTTCGACGGAGTTTCGTGTCAATGATTTGCGATGGTCGGAGGCTAGGGTTTCGATTAGGCAGAGATAGAGGCGTCGAGGGAGGAAATGGAGTGCTTCGTTGGATTCATCGAGGCGATGAGCTTCTAGCGGTAGAGTTTGGGGTGATTCGGCATCGAAAAGTGTCGCTAATCTTCATGCCTAGATGCGACTTTTTGGGTGGAATTCGTTGCGGGGGTCTTAAGCTTCAGCGAGGGAGTGAGGTCGAATGAGCACGAGATGTCTAGTATGATGGTGGTCTTGGCAGTGATGATGGGTGAGAGGTTGAGCGGTGCACGTTCACGGCATGCACATCATTGGGTTTACTAGAAATAAGAGAAGGAGATTAGGGAAGAAGAAAGGGATGAAAGGTTAGAGGGTTTGGGCCTCGGGCCGTTTTGGGTAATGGTTTTGTTTTATAAGTTAATTTGTTTTATTTTTTTAGTTTAGTTTTAAGTAATTAAACTTTTAAAAAACTATAACTCCTTCATACGAAGTCCGTTTAACCCGCGGTCTTCGGTACCAGATTTATATTAACGAATAGAATACATTAGAATAATTTGACACTTTTTACGAGGTATAAGATATTGATAAATTGTTAGTGATTGAATTTAATTATAGTTTACGTAACTAAATAACTATACTTCATTAGTGACATTTAATTAGTAGAACAAATCCTCATTCTGCTATTCTAAATTGAATAGATTAATTTGGACATTTATTTATATACCAGTTAATTCTAAGTATATGTAATTATTCAATTTTTTGAATTGTTAACAATAATGTGTTGTTATCATCATTGTTTGGTTGTTGATTTTACTCGACCAGTTTATGAGCTATTACCCTTTTTATTTGGCATTGGTTGGGTAGAAAAACATTAGTAGACTAACACCTTGTGATTTATTTCAGGACTTGGCTATAAGGTGTTTAGCAATAATTTCGGTTAACTTCAATTACATGAAGTTGTTTTGAAAGATGGTTTTCATAAAAGAATTTGTTATGAAACGTTTATGGAAAATGAATTGTTTACAAAAGAATTTAAACATATTTATAAATGAAATAATTATAATAAAGGATGTTTATTATAGTTTTAAAAAGGAAAGGATACTTGTCTTTTGAAATGAAATGGTTTCTTTTAAAAGAAATAGAAATATTTGGAAACGAATATTTTGAAGTTATATTATATAAAAAAGATTTATATAAAGATATTATAAAATGTGTTTTATAAATAAATAATTTCGAGAAATTAAAACCCGGTAGTTTTAAAATGACTTTACAAATGTTTTCGGGGAAATAAATAATATTGTGTTTGGATGTATTTGTGATTATTAATGCAAAATGATTTGTCACCTCGGGAAACAAAATGATTTGTTATGTTACTTATGATTCAAGTAACCCATAGCTAAAAAGGTGGATAAGGGTGGTGCAGATGTTCTGTAGCCTCGGTATAATCCTTTCGACGAACAGAGGAATTTACATATCTATTTTTTTCGGAAGGTTGGGACTTAGTGCCTTATTATTTGGAGAAACCTCCCGGTCAGGTTGCATGTATTTTGATATGCTTTTGTAGTAGTATTTTGGGATTTCCAAATAAATATTTCAAAAATGAATTGTTTTATGATCCCGAAGTAAAGTATATATAGTTTGATACAAAAGAAGAGTGTGTGTGTGTATTTCAGAAAGGATTTGAAATAAGACCGGGAATTTAGTTTGAAGAGGTTAATTTCAAGAGGAATATATTTTGAAACAATAAAGCTAATTTTGAGAAATCTAAATGTGAAGTTTAAGCCTAAGTGGATAGTTTGGGAATTGCATATTTGTTTGTTGCAACGTAGGCTCCATGAGTCCTATATGCAGTAGAAGAACTACGTTGGCTTGATCCTATATTTAATTGGGTACCCAATTAGATAGTGGTATGTAGGCAGTCAGAAGTGGTAGTGATGTGGCCCCAATAATAATACAACCTCTTTCTTGTTTATTGATTGATATTCGTCTTGTGTTGTTGTATCTTTTCTGCTTACTATTTTATTCCGCATTTGACATATTTATTGAGTTTGCAAGAATGGCTATTGATGTCCCTCTCATTAGAGTTGTGCAGTGTTAGATATTTGTATTTGTATTTGGTATGTATTAAAGCACACCTAGCAGATTAAATCGATTATTCTGATAAATTATACAACTGAAATTGTATCCTATACATTTAATAGTGTTGAATATTTACCAAATATTATGTCTTAAGTTGGTAGTTTTCGACGATTTTGACTGGTCCAAAAATCTGGGTCTTTACACAAGTGTGACAACAAGAGTAATTTATTAAAACATAGAAGATTTACAACAACACACAATAGGATAACAAACGAGAGGATTTATTTCATATATCAAATGAAATAAAAACCAAATTATTTGTTAGAAAAATCACTAACCAATCACAAAAATAATCCGCATACCAGTCCTAAACAATTAGTAATTTTGATTCAATTAAATTGTCAACATTCAAAACCATACATAAATAGAACTTATGGTCAATCTCAATACATAGAATAATTTTAAAACCGATTTTAATAAGTGGCTACAATTTACATATATGTGAAAACTTTATTTTGAGCATCATGAATGAATACAAACTTACCTAACAAACCTTACCTTTCATCATACCTTGATTTGTGGCTTCTCCTCGGATTTCAAATAAACCATCTTCCCACCTTGCAAGAGAATGATGAACCGCCTTTCTTTAATTTAATTTGATATTGATTTGAATTTGTTTTGATGTTTTTTGCAAGAAGTTTCAATCATGATTGAATGATAGAGAAGAGGAAGAAAAATTATTTTCGGTTAAATAAATCAAATAACGAGATTTTGTTTTAGTAGAATTAAACGAACCTTTCCTACTCTCTTATCGAAACTCCCTTCTTTAATTCCTTTTTAAATTTCAATCAATTCAAATAATTGATTTCCTCCTCTCATCATTATATAGTTGGTCTAAGCGCATTCTTAATGTGCAAATTCTCCAAATAAAAAACTTTTATATAATTATTTTATTATTTAAAACTTGTTTGAAATTATGCCGATATCGTATATCAATATATGTAAATATAACATTTATATGTGCATTTAAATAATTTCCAACAACGTTCAAAACATCAAATAAATTAAGAATAATTAATATTTCATAAATATGAATTAATTCAATTAATGTATAACATTTTATATATTAATTAATCGTGTGGTTTTCAGAGAAATCGCAAATATGGTTGTGCGACTCAGAGGTGTGAATTCAATCAGCAATTAATATTAAAAAAGTCAAATATCAATGTTCACATGTCATCTTAGCTAGTGGTGTGACAATTTGATCGAATTCATTGCTTATAGATCTTTTTGGTAAAATCAAATTTTATAAACACTTAAGTGGTGCCTTTGAATAATGATAATTTACACCAATTCTCTTTCTTAAAACTATATCAATTAGAACTTATAGAATTTGGTTTTGGTCAAAATTCAAACATCCTTCACATTCAACTTTGTAATTTCAAACACAAAATCCTTGGTTCAACAATAAGAATTATTATTAACGTACTGCTCTAGCTAGAGACTTTGACTTTGAGTTGACTTAAGCTGATCCCGTGATACTAACCCCATGTAACTGAGGAGACGAATTCTCTCTTGAATGGTATTTCACTTTCAATGCTTCCACTCGACCCAACTACAATCGTTCGATGGGCACCGTGCCATGATTTAACTATAATCAAACTAGAGTTTCTACTTGAACTTTGATAGTTTTCTCAAGTAGAGGGAATTGTGTAAAATTATCGGATAGATATTTTCTGTTTGATCTTAGTTATATTAACTAATAAAAAACTATCGAGTAAGTCATTCCATAATTATCCAATAACTATAATTACGTAACCCTTTGGTGTTTCCAATAACCATGAATAATACACTGCCCAACATTTGGAGAGCGTTACGTGCTCTAGTCATAACGAATGTATCGATATTCAGTCTCCATACATCTTAACTTGGAATATTTAAAACGATATGTTTATTTTGTCGTGATAAATCACTCATAATTACAACTCATTGTAACTAGTACTACAAAACACACCATTTATGGATTTTCTATTAAATATACTTTTAATTAAATCAATTAATTAATATAACACATTATATCAAGTATATAATAGAAAGAAAATACCTTTTTTCGAACAAGATTGGTTATCGAGTTAGGTATATGTAACAAATTACATAATTGCCTCTAAGATACACCTTTAACACTACCAATCTCCCACTTACACTTATGGTCAATTATGAAATCTCTGTCCCATCTCTTCGTTCAACTTGATGAGAACCAATCGAGTTAGACCCTTCGCAATGGGTATGTTATGTTGTTTTAATTATCTACACTGTCAATCAAATCACTCCGATGTTGACATACTACATTTATCATATGGAACTAGCTGTTGTATATTTCTTGACTTTTGGTGAGCTGTTATTATTACATTATTATCATATAACAATATAATATTCTCAATACTAGGAATCACCCCTAGCTCAGTTATAAATTTATGCATTTATATTTATGCATTGCATTTATTGTGGCACTATTCAAGGAGATGTACTTAGCCTTTTTGTTGAATCAGCCACAACCTCTTGTTTGGAACATTTCCAACTTAAAGCCCCTTAGCCATGGTTTGAACTTAATATTGATAAATATTCTCAATATAGTTATGAAGTTTGAACTCAAAAACTCCTTCATAAGGAGTTGATATGTTTTTGTAAACAGTTCTCTAGTATTTCGTAAATACTCAGAAACACTTTAAATAATCATTTAGTGATTTTAACTTGGATTTTTTATTTGCTTCATGTATCACCTATATGAGAAAATTACAACATTGTAGATAATACAACATGCATGGTTATTTCTATTGCTAATTCATAAAGAATCAACCTTAGATGTTCCATATTAAACATTTTAATAAGGTGTCATTACGTATCGCTTTGGGACATTTCCCACATCCTTTATACTTATTATAAAATATATAATTTACAAATCCAATATTGAGTATTAAACAAACAAAATATTTTTGATTTTAATATAAGTACATCGTTAGAAATCAGGAATATGTTGTTTACTTATAGTTTAGAAATATCTATATACCTTTTTAATGGTTCTTTCTTATTGACACATGCTTACTCTGCATTTTGACTGAAAATCAAACTATTTGATATTTCTCCCAAAATACTTACTCAATTCCGATGCTTATAGAATGATACCTTCGTACCATTTCTTGGATCATATCCGAAAACCCATAAACTCAATATCGCTTCCACTGACTTCGAGATACTTTGGTTGTTATATGCAAATAGTCTTTTCTAAATCATTATTTAGAATTTTCCACTTCAACACATATGTACTAAAGCACAAAGTCATAAGAAGTGATAATTTTCTAAGTAAATCCAAAACTTGAGCTCATTTAATAACGAACTATTTACGCTAATTTCAACAGTTCAAATTTACAATGTAATTCTTATCAAAAATGTTCATTGTATTCCAACTACATTAATCTTGTTCTTGAAGACTCATTCACGACTAATGGATTATATCCCTTTGGGTACAACTATCAAAATCATATTTTGATACTATACTTGGAATCCATTTCGAATTTGCATATCATACGAAATCGTAGAGTTTATACTTTTGACGGTTTAATTGACTGCCGAGGATTATCCATTCTCAACATTGATAAGAACTCATGGTTTCTCTTCAATATGTAAGAATATTTATTAGACATTCTAATGCATTGTGTTTGTTTAGGTTTGATTAATTTCACTTCATCCCAAGTAATCTGTTTCATCTTTGGATTGTATCCAAATCCATTTTACTACCAATAATTTCTAAAAGAAATTCCTTTGTTACAAAGTTGGTATTTCTTGAAACAACAATTGTTTCTCAGCGCAACAGAATAGGTATGCATAAACACATTATGAATTGCCTTTTATTTAAAACCGATTTGGTTTTAGTTTACAATACTTATGTTCAAAACATAAATTGGTCTTCCAATGACAATAGTTCCCAAAATCCTTTTGGGTGATACATACAAGATTCCTCATAAATAATTATTATGTCCAGTCTTTCAACTTGCACAACCTGCCAACTCCTTGATCTAGGATATGTTGGGATTTCTTATGAATCCTTGTCTTATGTGATTTTGTAAACTATTCTTTTAGATGAAATTAATTTTAACCTTTTGTACTACTCTTAAGTGCATGACCTTATGAAAAAAAGTTAACTCAGCTTCACTCACCATTAATCATACTTCATTTAATAAAGTTTGATTACTCCTTATTG
Organism: Allium fistulosum; assembly: GCA_030737815.1. Lineage (NCBI taxonomy): Eukaryota > Viridiplantae > Streptophyta > Magnoliopsida > Asparagales > Amaryllidaceae > Allium > Allium fistulosum. The sequence continues at coordinate 911,519,060 of CM060903.1, forward strand.
ATACATTATTATGTATTATAGAGAGGAGTGACTTTTGAGATTGAATCTTTATTCATATCAGGTATATTTGATACTCTTTCCAATTTACTTACCTATTCGACCAAATCAAATCATTTTTATTTTCTATTGCACTTTTTATTATTTGTTTCTGTTTTATATTCTATGAGCTTACATAGACATACTATATGTGTGTCAAATACACATATCCATGTCGCTGATAACTCATCGGTGAATATAACAAAGCATGTGGACATGTTTTGATATTATTAGACTTATGATTGCATACATCTACATGTATCAATCCGAAGAGTTCATCAACTCTTATGTCGCTTCCACTGAATGGGTGCTTTACCCTTAATTTGTTTGAGATATAATTCATAGTACCATACGATTTATAATTATATGGTCAAAAATTTATTTCTCCAAACTATGGCTTAGTCCATAATTATAAATAAATTTAGATACATTTACATTTTCCAATGCATTATAAATACCACTTTTGTAGTTTTATTTTATAATGAATATTCATAATGTTAACCCAAAAATAGGTCAACACCCTAGATTGAGTGTGAAAGCACCAGTCCTATTCTTATAGAGCAATAATAGAGTGAATAAATGTAAAAAGAGCAGAAATAGTAAAAAGACAAGAACATTTTATAGTGGTTCAGATGTTAATGAAGTCTTCGTCCACTTTATAACTTTCTATTAACTGACTGCTGTTACAAGTTGAATCAGATTACAATATGATTGAATCTTCTAAGTTAGATCAAGTCACAAGTACAAGAGTTCACTGGAGAATCACAATGAACCCCTATATGACTATTGTGTGGGAGAAGAAGAGTGAAGAATAATCTCTGTAGACTTCCAGTAGCCAAAGTCCAGAAGATCTCGTTTATGTTGCAGGTGGGATTGTATTTATAGGAGTTGGAGAGCACTTGGGCCAGAAGTTTAAGTGCAGAAGAGTCCAATTGTTATACCAAGTCATCACCCAAAATCTCAAATCACTCTGAGTCATTTATATGGATCGCTAGCTATCCATAGGGGATAGATCGCTTGCTATCCATCAACTTAGCATATTTTTCTTCCAGAAGCCTTTATTTAGTGCTACGAAAGAGCTCAGAAAGTTTGAGGGTGATCTGATGTATCTTGATGGATCGCTAGCTATCCATAGGGGATGGATTGCTAGTTGTCCATAGAGAATGGATTGCTAGCTATTCATCTACTTTGCATATTTTTGAGTGATCTTAGTTTGGTTGTCTTCTTGTCTTTTATTTAAGTGTCTTGTCCAAATATCAAGTCATTTGGAGTTTGTTTGATCATCCGTCTTCATAGGTCATCTGTGTTAAATTTTGGTGATACCAAATCACAAATAAAAGGAAACAAATATGCAAGAAGGAAAGTAATCACGTTTGTTCATTATGGAAATGCATAAATCATTGGATTGCCTTTGAATGAGATGGCAAGGAAATATATGCATGCGCACATTATGGAATAATATATATGCAAAAGATATGCATATTATTTCTTTCTTCGTAATCGCATTGCTTTGGGATTATTTTCTTCCATCTTTGGAATGAGTGAATTACTTGCTATGTTTGCATGATTTGTTACCATTGTAATTTGCCTCCATTATCTTCTTACCATATCTTGGTAATTTGATTGATGACTCACATGAATTTACATTGGCTGATATCGAGGGTAGACTTTATTGTAAACCCATCTTGGCATTCAGCCAGCGATCTCCAAATAGAGTGTCTCTTTTTGTTAACCCTAATTTAGGGCTTTAGTATGTAAACTCTTATTTTATAATCTCTTGTAATTCTCTCATATGTAATAAAATCTCTCTCCTTTCGACTAGACGTACACTATCTTGATGATAGTGGAACTAGTATAAATATTGTGCGTCTCTTTTCCTTCTTTATAGTTATTTGCTATCTATTTGGAGTAATAGAATATTTGCTGCTAGATTAAGTGATGTTCAAATTGGCAAATCTAGATCATGTTTATTATTTTTTCGCATTTGTGCAATTTTTGCACAACAATCTGGTCCGGAAGAATCATCCATAACTCACTCAAAACTTAACAAAATCAGAGGAAACTTTGCAGGTACACTCTAAAGGGTGTATGGAACCAACAATAAAAATTTGAGTTGGTGGGGCCCAGTTTACATGGATCGCTAGCGATCCATCTAGCCTTATCCAATCATGCTCATTTTTGGTGAGTGCCTTTTTTTATGTCTTCTAAGTGTTCTCCCAAAATTTCAAGTCAACCCGACTCCATATGATTTCTCTAGGTACGTTTTATGTTAGCTACATTGGTTAAAAAGCGGGTATACAGCTTGAATCAAACGAGTCTTTACTTCTTGAACTACGTTGCTTGGAATGCTATAAAACTTGGTAAGTATTCTTAAAAGAGATAGTAAATCATGATGCAAGAGTCTTTGACAACTCATGATGCTTCCTTTTGGATCGCCAGCGATCCATCTGTTTAGTGGATTTTTGGCTTGTTTCTCTTAAGTTCACTCGGCATGTTCTTTTAGATGCCTTGTTCAAGTTTCAAGTCACTCTGGCTTAGTTTGGATGTTCTAATTTCTGTTGAATTCTACTTGGTTAAAAACCCATTAACATTTCCCCCTAGAGTACGCTTTCGTTGGAAACAAAGTGTGCTCTATAATAAGACAAGTTTGGGATTACTATTCTGTGAATTTCAGTGAATCGTCGGAGTCCATCTCAAGATGTTGTTTTCAATTAACCGAATTCTGACAGCCGTTTTTTTATTTCGAACTGAATTTCAATTCTTGGTATTGACGATGCAATCTTTGCTCTGTAGTTTACACAAGGGTTTTGGTCGGTAAATGGGTGCACGACATAGGTTTGGAGTCGACTTATATAGTTTTAACTTGACCGGCGGTGAAGCTAATTTTGCCTCGAATGATTGTATGTCGTTCCGTAGCGAAGTCTTACTCTTTGTCTTTAATTGTTTCTTTTGAGGACTTGATTAAGTTCTTGTCGCCGTTTTGAATTATAATGCGATGATTTATTCCAAAACTGGGTATAGTGGAAGATTCAATCGTATCGCTCTTCCCGTTTCTGTGCTCTAGTGATCCTGCAAAGAAAAGCTACTCGCGTCGCTTTTGGCAGCAGCTCCTTTATCGATCGTTGATCAATAAGGGTAAGTGTGTAAAATATAATTTCAAAGGACAACATGGCTTGTTTTTCAAATGTAAGCAAGCTATCTGCACTAGATTGTTCATTTGCAATATTCGAGATACTGGACTCTTCTCATGTAGATAACACACTGCATGTGCCCTGGTCAACGCTCAGAACTTGACAGGTCAACATACGTTGACTTCCCTTGGATTACGGGCGTTTGTTATACGAAGCTATTATTTAAAGTAAAACATACCCGACAGGGTTGAATGCAAAGTTTTATTGTTGAAAATGACTTTCTGGTCATCCAATCTTTAGTCTGGCGGAGGGACTTCTATTCCTCCAGCAGCTGGGTCCTTTGCAACTTAGGCTTCGCTTATTATTCTTGTCATACCGGGATGATTGATTATAGTTAAATTGCAAGACACAACTGCTCTTGTAGAGCTGTAGTTGAAGTTCGATCAGGCACAGTTTCAGTCTTCGGAAACTAGTGCATGACTTGTTCGATTACGATTATCCTTCCTTTGCATTTTTTGAAATTCAAACTGCACACCAGCCTCTTTCTTCATGGACTATTGGTTTAATTGCTCTATTCCGAGCACTGCTTTTTCTCGCTGTTGCACCTCGTGTGTTCATGTACAACATACTCGTTTACTATAATTCTAAACATGTAAGTAATACTTCTATTGTTATTTCGGCATATTCTATTTCATATCTTTGTTCAGAACTATGAGGTAGCTTGGTCTAGCCAATTTTGTAGCTAATCCCTACTCATGCTCAATTGAGTTCGTTTCAACAATGTGTTGATGTATCTGCCCTAATCCATAAGGCAGATTTCTCTAAATACTAAGTCTACATGTTTTTAGGAGACTAGGTCTTTTAGGCAATACGTTCGATTACCACAGTTTGGTTGACACGATAGCTCCTATCTCCAAGAACTAGGGACTTTGCTGCTTGATTCCAAGCTCTGATTTTTTTAATGATGTATGTTTCTTGACTGTAATTGAATTCCTCCAAGTTGACATCGTCATCCAGTGTCATTCTGGGTACAAGTGCTGGAATGACGCGTTGCCATTATCTTTTGCTAGAGTGAAGTCTTCTAAGTCCAGTGTTGTGACCCTAATCATGTATCAGTTTCTATATCCAGAAACCCATGCGCAGATGACTCAACTCTATGGATTTTTCCTTGATGTTGTGAATCTTCAAATAGCATGAGATGCCAGAAGGTAAGGCTGAAGATTCGATCAAATTCTTGCTTCTGTTTTTGAAAGCAGATGTATCGATAGTTTCATTCTAGGGCTTCCTTCTTAGCATCACCAAACTTTAGGTAATGGCATATTCCTGCACGTTGGAACCAAATGATCTAGTTAGACCGTAAGTAAGTCATCGATCCTTCTCGTCATCGCCAGACTGCGAGCTACGGTTGATTTATAAACGTTAAATCGTTCATTTCCTTGTTGGTGATTTTGCTGCGGAAATGCTCTGTTTTACGATATATAACCATTATATAACCAAACTCGCAGTTATTCATGTTTGTACTTTGCTACATTTCTTTCGATTAAGTATCTGTGCGTTTATCCCTGCTCGAGGGATTAGCTATTTCAAACACCTGTATTTGGGTGACTGTGAGAGATGGAGAGGTTTGGGGCAAATGATTCAATTCCCCTGGTCTGGCTCTCAATCCTATTCTAGGATTGAGGAAGTCCGATGGTTTTAGTTCCAACCTTCCATGATTGTTCCTACATGTTCTTAGCTGTGCATGCTTTGCTTGATTGCTGTCGTCACGAAAGTTGTGTTCATACGCCAAATCCTCTCTATGGGAATTGATAACCTAGCTACTTGGTTCCAAGCTACACTTCGTCGAGGCCACCTATCTTTTGGTTGTATCTAAATTCTTTCTAAACTGAATTAAGGAAATTCAGTTGTGCACCAGCTTTTATCCCTAGAAATTAGCACACGAGCAATTCAATCCTAGGATTTCCTTTCAACGATGCTTTATTCCTATGTAGTGGCTAATTCTGGTGATGAAAGATTGAACCATCCGGCTGACCCTATGAAAGGTTATGTCTTCCTGTTATTGCCTATTTTCGGGCAACGATAGTTTTCTGAAGAGAAGGGTAGAATCTCAGTTGAGGACCAACTTCAATCTCTGGAATCTAGTGCATAGATGGTTTACTATAATCGAACATATAGATTAAAGTTTTCTTGGCATTTCCGAGACAATACCGGTACATAGCGAATTTTCCAAAATCGCCAGGTTAATGCCGATACTTAGGAAATAAAGGTTTTATTGGCATTGCCAGGGGAATACCGATACTTATGAAATAGAAAGTTTCTCAACATTGTCGGGGCAATATCAGTAGTTAGGAAATGAGAAAAGGCCTAAGCATTGCTGGGGCAACACCGACACTCAGGAGGTTGGGGTCGATTATCCCTACCGATCCGGCAATGCTTTTAATCTAGGTAGGCACTAGTTTCGGTCTTCGAAAACTTGCTTTTCGACGACTAGATTTCTTTTCTTAGTGCTGCCTGTCTTCGGGCAATGTTCAAGTCATGTTGGTTAGGATTAAATCATTCATCCGATCCTGTATAGTTGAGTAGATCCCATTTAACCTAATGTGGCTGCTTTTCTCAACCTTGCTTAACTTCAGGATATGCCATGTTCTGGAATGATGGGAGTCCTAGGCATTCCCGTAGCCTAACCTTGTTTATCGTCGTCAGGTGTTACCTTTGGAAATGCAGGGTTGTTTCTTAACCAATTCCATGGTTATTCCTCCAACCGGTTTTTGTTATAATCTGACTTCTATCTACGGAACCCTTCATATCTAGATGGAACTCTTCATTTCTAGATGTCAAATTCCTAGTTCTTATAGAAAAATTGAAATTGTGGAGCGAGTCATAACATTGCTCCCAGTACGACCGCACTCATTCCTATCCTGATCACGAACGGGTAGAGTTCGGTAGTGTTTGTCTTGAATCTGTGACACTAAACCTTGTTTGTTTCAGGCCATATGCGTTATGCTGGGCAGATAGCATTATGTTAGATATCAACCTTATTCGTTGGTTCCAATCTTCGGGAATAAATGGTTTGAGTGTTCTCTCCTTGCTGTTGTTTGTCTTTGGATAACAGTTGGTTTTCTACAAGTTAGGGTTTGAGACCTCAGTCGAGCACCTGCTTCTGTCTTTGGAAACTTATGATGATTTGATTCTGGAAATGCCTTCCGTTGTTGTCTATCTCTGGACGACGGTTAGTTCCTCCTTTTATTACAAGTTGGAGCGATTTTCTATCCTGACCAAGCGTTAATGTGTTATGTGCCCCTCAGTCCATAAGGCTGATTATTCTGAACAATTGATGCGAGACTTGATGTTCTGGGCAACTCCCTGGATGCCCCAATTAAAGGCACGTTGCAGCTCTTATCTTTGGAAACTCATGACTTGGATGTCTTGAATTTAGACATTTTGTACATTAACTTTGGTCGACTTCTTGGTTTGTGAACTTTGTGGCACTACTGAAGCAATCTCAGTTCTTTCGGGTAGCGGGAGTTGTTCCCTGTTAATCCTGCAATAGATAAGTTTTTCGGCGTTTTTGGGAGAACCCGGTACTTAGAAAATTTTAACAATTTGCCGATGATGCCAGAGCAACATCAAGCAATGCTTGCACGGCTTATGAAATGCACGACTTTTAAGAGTGCGCGGCTTATGAAGTGCACGGCTTATGAAATGCATAGCTTATAGGATCGATATGACCCATCGATCCGGAATGGTTTGGAACACCTTGACGTTGCCAATCTTCTGGTAATGTGAGGAGTTCGTGCTTCGAGATTGTGGTTCCATAGCTCAAGAGGTGATGCGTGTCTTATGGGAGTGCACGGCTTATGCGATCGATACGACCCATCGATCTGGAACGATTTTGAACTTGTCGACGTTGCCAGTCTTCAAGTAATGTGAGGAATATGTGCTTCGAGAGTGTGGTTCCATGGCTCAAGAAGTAATGCACGGCTTATGGCAGTGCGCGACTTATAAGATCGATACGACCTGTCAATATGGAATGGGTTGGAACTTCTTGACGTTGCCAATCTTCGGGTAATGTGAGGAGTTCGTGCTTCGAAAGCATGGTTCCACAACTTATGAAGTGATGCACAACTTATGGGAGTGCGCGGCTTATGAGATCGGTACGACCTGTCGATCCGGAATGGTTTGGGACTTCTCGACGTTGCCAATCTTCGGGTAACGTGAGGAGTTTGTGCTTCGAGAGCATGGTTCCATGGCTCAAGAAGTGATGCACGGCTTATGGCAGTGCACGAATTATAAGATCGATACTACTCATCGATCCAAAATTGTTTGAAACTTCTTGACGTTGCCAATCTTCGGGTAATGTGAATAGTTCATGCTTCGAGAGCATGGTTCCACGGTGCATGAAGTGATGCGCGGTGGAGTGTGCGGCTTACGGGATACACACAATGGTTTGGCCTTTCTGGTGCCGGAGGAGTGATACCAGTTCTTAGAAGGTAAGGATCAAGTTTTCTCATCAATCCGGTGATTTGACTTTGTTGGAACGCGATTTCGTTGGTTCTAAGAGATAATTGGTTTTTGGATCGGGTAATCATGGCTTGGATGATCCTCCCGTATTTTGGGAAGATGTGTATGGTCAAACAGATAAGGTTGCCATGGTGGAGAGATCTACAGCCAACCGCATGGAGATGGTTATGAAGAAAGAGCTTATGGGAGTTCCAGGCAAGACTCTAAGGCCCCGTTTGGCTTGTCGTTTTGTGTTTTGTGTTTTCGTCTATACGAAAACGCGTCTGTTGTATGTATAGTTGAAAAACAAACAATTTTGAAAAATGAAATTAACATATAAAATAGAAAACAAGTTTATTTTATTTTTTGTGTTTCGAGAGATAATAAAAGCACGGAGAACAATCAAACTCTTTTGTTGTCCGTTGGTCGTCCCAACGGCTAAGAATTATAAATCTTCTCTTCTTATTTCTTGCTATTTCTTAGTACAAGTTGAAAACACAAAACTCAAAATACAAAACGAAACCAAACGGGCCCTAAGTTTTTGGTCCAAAACTGCTTTCACAGAATTGGTCTTCAACTAGCATACAGTCTAAGAGGAAAAGGAACTGGTAACCAAGGGTGGTAAAGGAGGAGTTGGAAAGAAGTAAGCAAGTATTATGCTTCTATTTCGTTTGTTGCGCAAGCTAGGTTGTTAAGTCCGTAGTTGTCAAAATGCCATATTTTTGGTCGAGCATAACAGAACTGCGGTTTGATTAATCTCAGCCTTCCTTGTGGATATTCAAGTGTGTTGAGTGCCCCTCATGCCACATGTCTATTGTCGCACTTGAACTGTACCCAGGGTCTCTCCACAACTCATCTGGTTGCCTCTAGCCTAGTGGGTGCGGTTCTCCTGAGTTCTAAGTCTTGGCTTGATTCGAGTCAGCCTCTGATTAACCACAAGGTCGGTTCAGTTTGGCTTAGTTCCTTTGAGCGACTTTGAAGCACTGGAGTTTAACATTGTTTCTTTCATCGATCGTTGGAAGTGATTCCGTTAATTATGCAAAGTGACCGATATGATTGTCGATTTATGGCCCCGGAGCATGACTTCGTTAACTTCAGGGGGCTCTGGATCAGATGACTGCTGATCTTCCAGTTCACCTTTGTGGATATCAATCGTACGTAAATTTCGCTGATCTACCAATTCGCCTTCACGACGCTTTAGTTCATGAATGACCTTCCCTTCGTGAAGGGTTTCTTGGATCAAATCACCACTGATCTACCGGTTTACCTTCACGATGCTCTAGTTCATGAAAGTCCTTCATGTCTGTGATGGGTTTTTTGGATCAGATGACTGTTGATCTACCGATTCGCCTTCACGATGCTTTAGTTCATGAAAGACCTTCATGTTTGCAAAGGTGTTTTTGATCAGATGACCGTTGATCTACCGGTTCGCCTTCACGACGCTTCAGTTCGTGAAGGGTTTTTTGGATCAGATGACTACAGATCTACCGGTTCCCCTTCATGATGCTTTAGATCGTAAAAGACCTTCACGTTTGTGAAGGGTTATTTTGGATCAGATGACCACTGATCTACCAGTTCACCTTCATGATGCTTTAGTTAGTAAAAGACCTTCACGTTCGTGAAGGATTTTTTAGATCAGATGACCGCTGATCGGTTCCCCTTCACGATGCTTTATGTTGTGAAAGACCTTCATGACACTTTAGTTGGTGAAGGAGTTTTTGTGGTTCGATGTCCAGCGACCAGACGACCTTGGAATGATAATCGATTCCGAGAGGAATTTTGGTCGAACGTCCAACGACTAAACGGCCTTGGACCGATAATTCATAAACTCAAGAAGAGTTTTGGTTTATGTGTTTGACGGCCCAGTGGTTTTAAAGTGATGATTCATCGACTTCAAGAGAAGTTTTGTTGGAAGTCCAACGACCAAATGGCCTTAGAACGATAATTCATCGACTCCAAGAAGAGTTCTGGGTCATGTGTTTGACGGCCCAACGATATTAAAGCGATGATTTAATGACTTAGGGAGGAATTTTTGGGATTCATTTTGCGGGAACACAGTTTTATAAGTTTCTGGAGACTAAGGGGTTGGGTCTGTTTGTTCGAAGATCCTTCGGACAACACTTCTCGATACTACCAAAGCAATGCCGGTTCTTAAAAGGGAGATGGACATGACTCATCGAGGGCGTAGAAGCATTTCTTTTGCCGGTGCAATCTACAATGCCCCTAGTGTCCTGGTACGGCTCATTTGGAAAAGGAAAGTAGACAAAAATGGATGAGAAAGCTTCGCTTTAGGTTGTTGCCCCATTCCTTAGTTGCTAGCTAGCTAGAGTTTCATTCGATAATCATCCTTTGGTCTGATTTCGTCAGTTAGCTGGGACGCTTTTCTACTGGGTCTTAGTACCTTGCTTGGGCAAAAGATCCCTGAGGTCATGTAGCTCCTTCACTGTTTGGTATGTTCTTTGGCAAATTGCGGGGTTTGCCTTCTGCTAATTGCACTACCTTTAGTCTTTAGAACTGGTTTGCCTTCCCATAAAATTCTTCTGGAGTAGTAGGTTGTTTCATCCTTTAATGATTCCTGAGGGCCTTGCAGTAGACTTATCCTTCGCCCTTGCTTCGTCCGTATGCTAGTCATACCTGTATAACAGCAATTTCGAATCGGTTGTACAGTTGTAAAAAGGTATAGTTGGCATGATGAACTTCTTTGGATATTCTGCATATTGAACGGCTTCGGCGAAAGGGTTTCGATGGGGGAAGATGTTGTAATCATTGTCAGACCGGTCCGTTTTCAAGTTACAGCCGTTTATAATGCTTAAGAATGATATAAGCATGATTGTACTATGCTTGAATGACTGGGAAATGCCGATTGAATGACAAATCACTTATGATGGGGTCATGGATCAATAATGATCCCCAAAAATTTCAAACTAGGTGAGATCGGTCTAGGGTAACAAAGAAGCCCCCATATGGTTGCATTCCAAATTTCAACGCATTTGGAGTTCGCATGTTCGAGTTATTGGCAAAAGAAGTTGGATCGACATTGATGGATCAGTGATAATTTACTTGGAGTCTGACCCGAGAAATTTGCCATTTGCTTAGTGTTAGCACATGGTTCACTTGGAGTCACAGAAATTTGAAGTGCTGGGTTGGTGACAAACGTTGCTTGGCGCCATTTGCATGTTTGCTTGGAGAAAATCTTAATTTTATCCGATTCTGATTTCAAGCCAAAATTTCCTGGGTTTACTTCGAGTCAAATGGGAGATTACTTGAGTTCGACTTCGAGTCAGGACTTTCAGAATCTGCTTCAAGTCAAGTAGGCGATTACCCGAGTTCTACTTCGAATCAGACCTGAAGTGAGTTTTTCAACGATCATTTTGACGATTTTTGATGATTTTCGACGACGACCATTCGTGATTCGACGATGGGAGCTCCATGATGGAATTGGAAGCTGGTTAGTTGGAAGTGGTCACAATATACCATGGAAGCTTGGCCTTGTAATTGTTCTCAGTTTGTATCATATCTTCTTGGTTCTTCCGCCTCTAGGAGTACCGTTTAAGTAGCAGTTCCTCGTCCATTACTTAGCACTATTCCGCGCCACGGGTTTTAGAGCTTCTTGTACCATTTTGCACGTTGCCATTTTCATCCAGTCTGTCTTCTTTAAGTTGTTTGTCATCTTCAGTGTTCGAGAGAGCCATTATTATATCCTCCCATGAGGTTTTCACCCCTAAGTTCGGGTTTGTAGCAGGTGCTTTTGCAGTAGGTGGAGTGTTAATGCTTTTGCAGTAGGTGAAGTGAACACCTATATGACTATTGTATGGGAGAAGAAGAATAAATAATAATCTCTGTAGAGTTCCAATAACTAGTCCAGAAGATCCTGTTTATGTTGCAGGTAGGATTGCATTTATAGAAGTTGGAGAGCACTTGGGCCAGAAGTTTAAGTGCAAAAGAGTCCAGTTGTTTTGCCAAGTCATCACCCAAAATCTCAAATCAATCCGAGTCATTTCTATGGATCTATAGCTATTCATTGGGGATAGATCGCTAGCTATCGATCAACTTAGCATATTTTTTTACCAGAAGCCTTTACTTAGTGCTGCGAAGGAGCTCAAAAAGTTTGAGGGCGATCCGATCTATTTTGATGGACCGCTAGTTATCCATAGAGAATGGATTGCTAGCTATACATCCACTTAACATATTTTTGATTGATCTTAGTTTGGTTGTCTTCCTATCTTCTATTTAAGTGTCTTGTCCAGATATCAAGTCATTTGGAGTTTGTTTGATCATCCGTCTTCATGGGTTATTTGGTACAGAAGAATCATCCATAACTCACTCAAAATTTAACAAAATCAGAGGAAACTTTGCAGGTACACTCTAAAGGCTGTATGGGACCTACAATAAAAATTTGAGTTGGTGGGGCCCAGTTTACATGGATCGTTGGCGATCCATCTAGTTAGGTCACCAGCGATCCATCTAGCCTTATCCAATCAAGCTCATTTTTGGTGAGCACCTTATTTTATGTCTTCTAAGTGTTCTTCCAAAATTTCAAGTCAACCCTACTCCATATGAGTTCTTTAGGTCCGTTTTAAGTTAGCTTCTCTAGTCAAAAAGTGGGTAAACAACTTGAATTAGATGAGTCTTTACTTCTTGAACTACGCTGCTTGGAATACTATGAAACTTGGTAAGTATTCTTAGAAGAGATATTAGGTCATGATGCTAGAGCCTTTCATAACTTATAATGCTTGCTTTTGGATCGCTAGCGATCCATGGATGATGGATCGCCAGCGATCCATCTACTTAGTAGATTTTTGGTTTGTTTCTCTTAAGTTCCATTGGCTTGTTCTTTTAGATGCCTTTTTCAAGTTTCAAGTCATTCTGGCTTAGACTGGATGTTCTAACTTCTGTTCAATTCTACTGGGTTAAAAACCCAGTTAACATTTGCCTCCTAGAGTACGCTTTCGTTGGAAACAAAGTGTGCTCTAGAACAAGGCATGTTTGGGATTACTATTCTGTGAATTTTAGTGAATCGTTGGAGTCCATCTTAAGATGTTGTTTTCAATTGACCGACTTTTGATAGCCGTTCATTTTTTGATTTGGATTTGAATTTCAATTCCTAGTATTGACGATGAAATCTTTGCTCCGTAGTTTACACAAGGGTTTAGGTCAGTAAATGGGTACACGACGTAAGTTTGGAGTTGACTTATATAGTTTTAACTCGACCGTCGGTGAAGCTAAGTTTTGTCTTGAACGATTATATGCCGTTCTGGAGCGAAGTCTTGCTCTTTGTCTTTAACTATTTCTTTTCGAGGACTTGGTTAAGTTCTCATCACTGTTTTATTTTTAATGCGATGATTTATTCCAAAATCAGATATAGTGGATGATTCAATTGTATCGCTATTTCTGTTTATGTGCTCCAGTGATCCTGAAAAGAAAAGCTTCCCACATCACTTTGGACAGTGGCTCCTTTATCGATCGTTGATCGATAACGGGTAAGTGTGGAAAAGATAATTTCAAAGGACAACATGGATTGTTTTTCAAATGTATGCAAGCTATCTACCCTAGATTGTTCGTTTGCAGCATTCGGGATACTGAAATCTTCTCATGTAGATAACACACTACATCTGCCCCGGTCAACGCTCAAAACCCGATAGGTCAACATACGCTGACTTCCCTTGGATTTCGGGCGTTGGTTATATGAGGATATTATTTAAAGTAAAACATACCCGATAGGGTTGAATGCTAAGTTTTATTGTTGAAAATAACTTTCCGGTCATCCAATCTTTAGTCTGGCAGAGAGACTTCCACTCCTCCAGAAGCTAGGTTCTTCGCAACTTAGCTTCGCTTATTATTCCTGTCATATTGGGATGATTGATTATAGTTAGATTATAAGGCACAACCGCTCTTGTAGAGTTGTAGTTGAAGTTCGATCAGGCACAACTTCAGTCTTCAGAAACTAGCGCATGATTTGTTCGATTGCGATTATCCTTCCTTTGCATTTTTCGGAATTCAACCTGCACACCAGCCTTTGTCTTTAGGGACTGTGGGTTTAATTGATCTATTCCGAGCTCTACATTTTCTCGCTGTTGCATCTCTTGTCTTCATGTGCAGCATACTCGTTTACTATAATTCTATACATGTAAGTAATGCTTCTGTGGTCATTTCAATATATTCTATTTCATAGGTTTGTTTAGAATATGAGGTAGCTTGGTCTAGCCAGTTCTGTAACTAATCCCTACTCATGCTAAATTGAGTTCATTTCAATAAAGTGTTGGTGTATCTGCCCTAGTGCATAGGGCTGATTTCTTTGAATACTATGTCTACATGTTTTTGGGAGACTTGGTCTTCCGGGCAATACATTTGATTGCCCAGTTTGATTGACACGATAGCTCCTATCTCTGGGAACCGGTGACTTTGTTGCTTGATTCCAAGCTCTGATTTTTTTAATGATGTTTGTTTCCTAACTGTAATTGAATTCCTCTAAGTTGACATTATCATCCAATGTCATTCGGGGTACATGTGCTGGAAAGACACGTCGCCGTCACCTTTTGCTAGAGTTCTTTTAAGTCCAGTGTTGAGACCCTAATCATTATCAGTTTCTATCTCCAGAAACTCGTGCGCAGATGACTCAACTCTATGGATTTTTCCTTGATGTTGTGAACCTTCAGATAGCATGAGATGCCAGAAGGCAGGGCTGAAGATTCAGTCAAACACTTGCTTATGTTTTCAAAAGCCGATGTATCGATAGTTTCATTCTGGGGGTTTCTTCTTAACATCACTGAACTTCAAGTAATGGCATATTCCTGCAAGTTGGAACCAAATGATCTTGTTAGACCGTAAGTAGGTCAGCAATCCTTCTCATCATCGCAGGACTATTGAGCGATGGTTGGTTTCTAAACGTTAAATCATTCATTTCCTTTGTTGGTGATTTTGTTGCAAAAATGCTCTGTTTTGCGATACAAAACCATTATATAACCAACTTCACAGTTATTCGTGATTGGATTTTGCAACATTTCTTTCGATCAAGTATTTGTGCATTTATCTTTGCTCGAGGGACTTGCTATTTTGAATGCTTGTATTTGGGCAATTGTGAGAGATGGAGAGGTTTGGGAAAAATGATTCGATTGCCCCTGGTCTGGCTCTCAATCCAATTCTAGGATTGAGGAAGTCTGATGGTTTTAGTTTCGATCTTCCATGATTGTACCTACATGTTCTTATTTGTGCATGCTTTGCTTGATTGTTGTCATCACGAAAGTTATGTTCATATGCCAATTCCTACCTTCGGGAATTGATAACCTAGCTGCTTGGTTCCAAGTAACACTTCCTCGAGGACGCTTATCTTTTGGTTGTATCTATGTCATTTCTAAACTGAATTTAGAAAATTCAGTTTTGCACCAGCTTTCATCCCTAGAAATTAGCACACGAGCAATTCAATCCTAGGATTTCCTTTCGATGCTGCTTTGTTCCTGTGTAGTGGCTGACTCCTGTGATGAAAGGTCGAACCATCCGGCTGACCTATGAAAGGTTATGTCTTCCTGTTGTCGCCCATTTTCGGGCAACGGTAGTTTTTTGGAGACAAGGGTAGAATCTCAGTTGAGGACCAACTTCTTTCTCTGAAAGCTAGTGCATTGATAGTTTACTACGATGAGTGTTTCTAAGCAAACCTATAGATTAAAGTTTTCTTTGTGTTGCCGAGACAATATTGGTACATAGCGAATAGCGAATTTCCTGGCATTGCCGGGTTAATGCTGGTACTTAGGAAATAAAAGGTTTCCCAGCGTTGCCGAGGGAATACCGATACTTATGAAATAGAAAGTTTCTTGACATTGCCGGGGCAACACCGGTACGTAGGAAATGAGAAAAGGCCTTAGCTTTTCTGGGGAAAACACCGACACTTAAGAGGTTGGGGTCGATTCTCCCTACTAATCCGACAATGCTTTTAATATAGGTGGGCACTAGTTTCGGTCTTCGAAAACTTGCACTTTGATGATTGGATTGTAGAAGTCTTTTCTTAGTGCTGCCTGTCTTCGGCCAAGGTTAAAGTCGTGTTGGTTAGGATTAAATCATTCATCTGATCCTATATAGTTGAGTAGATCCCTTTTAACCCAATATGGCTGTTTTTCTCATTGTTGCTTAACTTTGAGATATGCCAGAGTCCCAGGCGTTTTCGTTGCCTAGCCTTGTTTATCGCCATCAGGTGTTACCTTTGGAAATGCAAGGTTGTTCCTTCACCAATTCCATGGTTATTCTTATTCACAAAAAATTGGATTTCCTCCAACCAGTTTTTGTTATGATCCGACTTCTTTCTGCTGAACCCTTCATTTCTTGGCGGGACCCATCATTTCTAGATGTCAAATTCCAGGTTCTTATAGAAAATTAGAAATTGTGGAGAAAGTCATCACATTGCCCCCGTTATGACCACGCTTATTCCTATCTTGATCACCGACTTGTAGAATTCGATAGTGTTTGTCTTAAATCTGTGACACTTAACCTTGCTTGTTTCAGGTCATATGCATTATGCTGGGCTGATAGCATTACTGTGGATATCAACCTAATTCGTTTGTTCCAATCTTCAGGAATTAATGGTTTAACTGCTTGATTTCGAGCATTCTCTCCTTACCTTTGTCTGTCTTCGGATAACAGTTGGTTTTCTGCAAGTTGGAGTTTGAGACTTCAGTCGAGCACCTGCTTTTGTCTTTGGAAACTTATGCGTTGATGCTTTGATTCTGGAAATGCCTTCCGTCGTCGTCTATCTTTGGATGACGGTAAGTTCTTCCTTTTATTAAAAAATTAAGTGATTTTCGATCATGACCAAGTGTTAATGTGTTACGTGCCCCTCAGTCCATAGAGCTGATTATTCAAAACAATTGATGTGAGACTTGATGTTCTGGGCAGCTCCCTAGATGCCCCCAGTCAAAGCCACGTTGCAGCTCCTATCTTTGGAACTCGTGACTTGGATGTCTTGAATTTATACATTTTGTACATTAACTTTGGTCAAAGATCAGAATTCTTTGTCGACTTCTTGGTTTTTGAACTTTGTGGCACTACCGAAGCAATGTCAGTTCTTTTGGGTAGCGGGAGCTGATCCTTGTTAATCCTGCAATATACAAGTTTTTCGGTGTTTTTGGGACAACACCGGTAGTTAGAAAATTTTAACGGTCTACTGATGATGCCAGAGCAACACCAAGCAGTGCTTGCGCAGCTTACGAAATGCATGGCTTTTAGGAGTGCATGGCTTACGAAGTGCGCGGTTTACGAAATACACGGCTTATGGGATCGATATGACCCGTTGATCCGGAAATGTTTGGAACTCCTTGACGTTGCCAATCTTTTGGTAACGTGAGGAGTTCGTGCTTCGAGAGTGTAGTTCCATAGCTCAAAAAGTGATGCTCAGTTTACGGGAGTGTGCGGCTAATGTAATTGATATGACCCATTGATCCGGAACGGTTTGGAACTTGTCGACGTTGCCAATCTTCTGGTAACGTGAGGAGTTTGTGCTTCCAAAGCGTGGTTCCATGGCTCAAGAAGTGATGCATGGCTTATGGTAGTGCGCAACTTATGAGATCGATACGACCCGTCAATCCAGAATAGTTTGGAACTTCTTGACGTTGCAAATCTTCGAGTAACATGAGGAGTTAATGCTTTGAGAGCATGTTTCCACAACTTATAAAGTGATGTGCATCTTATGGGAGTGCGCGGCTTATGAGATCAGTACGACCCGTCGATCTAGATGGTTTGAAACTTCTGGATGTTGCTAGTCTTCGGGTAACGTGAGGAGTTTGTGCTTCGAGAGTATGGTTCCACGGTTCAAGAAGTGATGCGTGGCTTATGGAATTGCGCGACTTATAAGACCGATGCTACCCGTCGATCTGGAACGGTTTGGGACTTCTTGATGTTGACAATCTTCGGTTAATGTGAATAGTTCGTGCTTCGAGAGCATGGTTCCGCAGTGTATGAAGTGATTCGCGGAGGAGTGCGCGGCTTACGGGGTGCACACAATGGTTTGGCCTTTCCGGTGCTGGAGGAGTGATACTAGTTCTTAGAAGGTATGGATCGAATTTTCCCATCAATCCAGCAATTTGACTTCGTTGGAACGCGATTTCGTCAGTTCTAAGAGATAATTAGTTTTTGGATCGATTAATCATAGCTTGTATGAACCTCTCGTATTTTGGGAAGATGTGCATGGCCAAACAGATAAGGTTGCCATGGTGAAGAGATCTACAACTGATCGCATGGAGATGGTTATAGAAAGAGCTTATGGGAGTTCGAGGCAAGACTCTCGGTTTTAGTCCAAACTACCTTTAGAGAATTGGTCTTCAACTGGCATACAGTCTAAGAGGTAAAGGAATTAGTAACCAAGGGTGGTAAAGGAGGAGTTGGGAAAAAGTAAGCAAGTATTATGCTTCTATTTCGTTTGTTTCACTAGCTAGGTTGTTAAGTCCGTAGTTGTCAGAATGACAGAATTTTTGATCGGGCGTAACAGAACCGTGGTATGATTGATCTCAGCCTTCCTTATGGCTATTCAAGTGTGTTGGGTGTCCCCCATGTCATGAGTCTATTGGTGCACTTGAACTGTACCCAGGGTCTCTCCACAACTTGTCTAGTTGCCCCCCAGCCTAGTGGGTGCGGTTCTCTTGAGTTCTAAGTCTTGGCTTGATTCGAGTCAGCCTCTGATTGACAACATGGTCGGTTTAGTTTTGGCTTAGTTCCTTTGAGCAACTTTGAAGCTCTGGAGTTCAACATTGTTTGTTTCATCAGTTGTTGGAAGTGATTCCGTTAATTATGTGGAGCGATTGATTGATTGTCGATTTGTGGCCCCAGAGCGTGACTTCGTTGACTTCAGGGGGCTCTAGATCAGATGACTGCTGATCTTCCAGTTCACTTTTGCGGATATCAGTCGTACGTAAATTTCGTTGATCCACTGATTTGCCTTCATGACGCTTTAGTTCATGAAAGACCTTCCCATTCGTGAAAGTTTTTTGGATCAGATGACCACTGATCTACTAGTTTACCTTCATGATGCTCTAGTTCTTGAAAGACCTTCATGTTCGCGTGGTTTTTTTGGATCAGATGACTACTGATCTACAGGTTTGCCTTCACGATGCTTTAGTTCGTGAAAGACATTCACGTTCACAAAGGGTTTTTTTAGATCAAATGACCACTGATCTACCGGTTCCTATTCACGATGCTTAAGTTCGTGAAAGACCTTCATGTTCATGAAGGGTTTTTCTGGATCAGATGGCCGCTAATATACTGGTTCCCTTTCATGACACTTCAGTTCATAAAAGACCTTCACGATTGTGAAGGTTTTTTTGGATCAGATGACCTTGATCTACCGTTCCACCTTCACGACGCTTTAATTAGTAAAAGACCTTCGCGTTCGTGAAGGGTTTTTGGATCAGATGACTACTGATCTACCGATTCACCTTCGTGACACTTTAGTTCGTGAAAGACCTTCACGATGCTTTAGTTCGTGAAGGATTTTTTTTGGTCGGATGCCCGATGATCAAATGGCCTTGGAATGATAATTTATCGACTCCGAGAGGAATTTTGTTGGGCATCTAACGACCAGATGGCCTTGGAGCAATAATTCATCAACTCCACGGAGAGTTTCGGGTCGTATGTTTGACGGCCCGGTGATCTTAAAGCGATGATTCATCGACTTCAAGAGAAACTTTGGTTGGATCTCCGGCGACCAGACGGCCTTAGAACGATAATTCATCGACTCCAAGAAGAGTTATGGGTGTGTGTCCGATGGTCCAATGGTATTAAAGCGATGATTCAATGATTTCAGGAGGAATTTTTGGGATTCAGCTTGCGGGAACACAGTTTTATATGTTTCTGGAGATTAAGGGGTTGGATCTGTTTGTTCGATGATCCTTTGGACAAGACTTCTCGATGCTACCAAAGCAACACCGGTTCTCAGAAGGGGGATCGACACGACTCATCGAGGGCACAGAAGCATTTCTTTCATCGTGCCATTTGCAATGCTCCCAGTGTCCTGGTATGACTCATTTGGAAAAGGAAAGTAGACAAAGACAGGTGAGAAAGATTCTCTTTAGGTTGCTACCTCATTCCTTAGTTGCTAGCTAGCTAGAGTGTCATTTGATAATCATCCTTTCATTCGATTTCGTCAGTTAGCTGGGGCACTTTTCAACTAGGTCTTAGTAGCCTTGCTTGGGAAGAAGGTCCCTGAGGTCATGTAGCTCCTCCACCGTTTGGTATGTTCTTTGGCAAATTACCGGGTTGGCCTTCTACCAATTGCACTACCTCTAGTCTTTTGAACCGGTTTGTCTTCCCATAAAATTCTTCCAGGGTAGTAGGTTGTTTCATCCTTTAATGGTTCCTAAGGGACTTACTATAGACTGCATCCGTCGCCCTTGCTTCATCCATATGCTAGTTATATCTGTAAAAAGCAATTTCGAATCAGTTGTACAGTTGTAAAAAGGTATAGTTGGCATGATTAACTTCTTTGGATGTTCTACATATTGAACGGCTTCGGTGAATGGGTTTCGATTGGGGAAGATGCCGTAATCGTAGTGAGACCAGTCCATTTTCAAGTTATAGCCATTTATAATGCTTAAGAATGATATAGTCATGATTGTCCTATGCTTGAATGATTAGAAATGCCGATTGAATGACAAATCACTTATGATGGGGTCATGGATCAGTAACGATCCCCAAAAA
This sequence comes from Allium fistulosum, assembly GCA_030737815.1. Classification (NCBI taxonomy): domain Eukaryota; kingdom Viridiplantae; phylum Streptophyta; class Magnoliopsida; order Asparagales; family Amaryllidaceae; genus Allium; species Allium fistulosum. The sequence goes on from CM060903.1 coordinate 911,539,402, forward strand.
TTTTCAAACTAGGTGAAATCGGTCTGGGGTGACAAAGATGGCCCCATAAGGTTGTATTTCAAATTTCAAGACATTTAGCGTTCGCATGTTCGAGTCATGGGCAAAAGAAGATGGATCAGTGGTATTTTACTTGGACCGATCCGAGAAAATTTGCCATTTTCTTGGAGTCAGCACATGGTTCGCTTGGAGTCATAGAATTTGAAGTGCTCGGTTGGTGACAAACATTGCTTGGAGCCATTTGCATGTTTGCTTGGAGAAAATCTTGGTTTTACCCTAGTCTAGTTTCAGGCCAGAATTTTCTAAGTTTACTTCGAGTCAAATGGGAGATTACCCAAGTTCGACTTCGAGTCAGGACTTCCAGAATCTGCTTCGAGTCAAGTAGGCGATTACCCGAGTTCGACTTCGAGTCAACCCTAAAATGAGTTTTTCAACGACCATTTTGACGATTTTTGATGATTTTCGACGATGACCATTCATGATTCGATGATGGGAGCTCCATGATGGGATTGGAAGCTGGCCAGTTGGTAGTGGTCACAATATACCATAGGAGCTTGGCCTTGTAATCGATCTCATTTTGTATCATATCTTCTTGGTTCTTCCGCCTCTAGTAGTACCGTTTAAGTAGCAGTTCCTCGTCCATTACTTGGCACTGTGCTGCACCACGGGTTTTAGAGCTTCTTGTACCATTTTGCACGTTGTCATTTTCATCCAATTTTTCTTCTTTAAGTTGTTTGTCATCTTCAGAGTTGGAGAGAGCCATTGTTATATCCTCCCATGAGGTTTTCACCCCATTTTTATATTCGCAGCAGCCATGGCTTCAGGCACCATTCTGGGAGTAGTTATTGATTGCAGCGCTAAGAGTGCATCTATCTTTTCCCTTATAGCCTTTTGTCTATTTGCCATTTAATGGTTAATTTCATCAACCATCTTGTTCAATTCTTCCTTAGTCACAACTTCATGCTATGTGAAGGATCCTGGAACCTGAACTCCGGAGTTGGCTCCTAATAGTAGGTTGTTGGGGTTGTTGACTTCAGTTTGCTGAGGGTTTGTTTTTTCTCCAGCAATGGTAGCTCCTATGGATCTTCTGAAGGTAGTTCTTTGTAACACCTCAGATTTTTGGTAACATTAGTTAGGATATTTAATCAGTTGAATTAATTAAAATAATGTGTTGATTGGGGGATTGAGATTTGATTTTACTTGAAGGTAGTCATGCCATTTCAAAAAATGAATTAAAGTTGGGTTCTAAAATGAGTTAGAGGAAGGGTAAATTGGGAAAGAGGCCATTCCTATATCTATTCCCTTAGGCCGTATATTATACACGTACATTTCATTTGAATTTTTTTTTAAATAGAGGCCGGCCACCATTAACAAGGAAAGGGAAAGAATTAAGAAAAGCTAAAGGAAAAGCTAATTCAAATCAAATTCATCCAAATCTCAAGCTCCTTTAATCTCTAAAGCTAAGGTGAATAATGTTTACATCTCACATTTTTATTGGTTTTGGCTTTAAGATTAAATCCTAATATTTTGCATTCATTTGCCATATTTTTGAATGATGGAATGTTAATATATACCTGTTGATGATCTATACATGTTCATATTGATTTTTATGATATGTTTTATGGTAAAACCCTATTAAATGACATTTTTATGCCTTGCGAATTTTAATATAGATCAGAAATAATATTTTGGAGATGGGTTTCAATTTTCAGAATTTTTTGGAATCAATGTGGATTTTATATAAATGTTCTAGTAAAGAAAATGATATTTTGAGTTATAAATTATTTATGGGTAAATAATTAATTATTTGGGTCCGAAATTTTTATATGTTAGAAAAGATATATAATTTGATTTTCTGGAATTTTTCCAGATTTTTCCTAAGATTTTTGATAAGTATATAAAATTATTTAAGGTATGGGACTTAAATGTTTTATATATTTTATAAAGGAGGAAAGGGCTTTTTGTAAATAATTTGAATTTGTTAATTCTGGAAAATGGTAGCACTTTTGAAAAAGTAATATGGCAACCAATCAGATTTAGACAAACAAGGCAGGTTAGGTACAAAAGAAATAGTTTAAAAGTACAAATAAATAGCTTTTTAACTATTTCGTCTCCTTCGGCATGTAATGTTCCGCCTCCATACTACCCTTTCGAACAGTCGAATCCAATGCACATGGTATTAGTGAACTGGTACATGGTGAATTGGAAAAAGGCGAAAGGTATAGGGTTGAAACCATGGGGTTTCGAAAGGGATGAAGCTTTGTTTTGTTTTAAAGGAAAAATATGCGTGCTTGCTTTCGACTAAGATGCTTTTGACTTGGTTGGGTTTCGACTAAGTCAAATGGTTTAAAAGAAAATAGTTTCGATTGGGTTGCATATTTGTTTTTAACTAAATGCTTTCGACCAAGTCGAAACACCTAGCTGCCACCTTTTTACCTTTCGACCCAGTTGGTTTCGAAGGGGTTACTAGTTTTCTAAAATTTGCCCACTTCTCAGATGCTTTCTGTAACGACCCGATATTTTCAACCATTCGCATCCACACATGTCGGACTTGAATTGCTTAAAATACCGCGTTGTAAATAAAAATTTGGCAAACTCATCATTTACAGTAAATAAAAAAATCACAGATCACAGACACAGAGTAATATAATGCAGCGGAGGTAAAAGAGATAGTAGTCCATGAAGCTACTGTATAAATACATTAGAGTTAATTAAGATACAATAGGAATACCAAGATACAACAGGAGTAACAGTATGAAAATCAGGTACAACTGGAATCAACTGGATAACAAAATGAATAGATATCTGGATCTTCAAAGAAAAACTCCAGCTCCGCAGGTGAGTCTCTAATGCTGTATCACTCAGTCTGACCCGAGCGTAAAGCAAAACACAAAACACTCGAGTCAGGACATACATACTTATATAATGTAAACCAACTCAAGTGAACTGTAATAAAGGTACAAGTTACTTAAAGAATGCTTGGGATCGCCCATTCTTTAAGGATCCGTTAAACTATTTACTATGTAGTAATATTCGCTAGTATAATAGTGTCTAAATAAGTAAAGTATAATCATATAGAAAATAGCGTTAAGGGGATGGAGAACCTTAACGCGGTCGGATCTTAAAAATCATAATCGTAGTAAAGCTCGATATGGTAGGTGACACGGCACAACTAGGCAATGCCAGGGTAGATATACCAATTACGCACACGGACTGATGGATACGCATAGCAGCCACTACCGTTCCACCTCGAACAACACTCCCAAATCGGAGGATGGCCATCTAATCAATCACAAGTAAGAGTATAATATCGAAGAAATGTGTCCGAGAAGAGGTGCTACCTCACTGGTCCGAGGTCGCTCCTGTTTTAGCCACCTTATGCCAACTCACGGGAGTTGGGTCCATGTAACATACCTTAAGAACGTCGCCACCATCCTACTTCATTCTGGAATCTCCACCGCGTACACGGTTGTCAAAGTGGTTTTCGGTATCGACAGAGAGTATGTCCATATCCGATCCCGGTCTCTTTGCCAACCAATCGTTATTATAACCCGTGGTTATAAATTTCAAAATAGTTTATGTTTCAAATCAAAATACATCCTTTAAACCATTTCAAAATCATATCATTTATTTCAAACTAATACATACTTTCAAACCCAAAACATATCTATTCAAAACCAATTCAAAAATATATCATTTCCATTTCAAAACCAATTTTCAATAATATATCATTTCAATAAAACCCAAATTTCAAAAATCACTGAATATTTCCTTTAATTTATTAAACTTGAAATCTTCCTTTAAATTATCATAGCATTTTGGTAATGTAACCTTAAGGAATCATAGCATTTTTGGAATGTAATACTTTCCAATTTAATATTTTATATAATCAAAGTATTTATATACTTACAAATTTTTAACATGGTCATTTTATCATAGCCTTATAGTTAAATAAACTTTGTTACTGTAATATCCAATTTAATGCTGAAATTCTTATGTTAAGTTAAGAGTACCTTATTAACTTACATTATCATTACAATAAAGAAACTTTATTATTTTAGTCATTAAAATATGTCATTTACATTAATTAAAACTTACATATTAAATGTACTTTTTAACTTACATTTCTATTACAGTAAAGAGCATTTATCGTTTAATCAATATTACACTAATTAAACTTACATTATCAAATGTACGTTTTATTACAAAAAGGGCATTTATTATTTTAAATCAATATTACACAAATTAAGACTTACATGTTTCTTTCATTAATTAAGACTTTACATGTTTCTTTCAGTAAGTAAAACTTTACATATTTCTTTCATTAATTAGAACTTTGCACGTCTCTTTCATAAATTAAAACTTTACATATTTCTTTCATTAATTAGAACTTTACACGTTTCTTTCATAAATTAAAACTTTACATATTCTTTCATTAATTAGAACTTTACACGTTTCTTTCATAATTAAAACTTTACATATTTCTTTCATTAATTAGAACTTTACACGTTTCTTTCATAATTAAAACTTTACATATTCTTAAATTAGTTTATATTTCCAATCACAAATTTCCATTTATTTATTTAACATTTTTAATACATATGAAATCATTTTTCACTTTATTAAATCATTTTAAAAACAAAATTTAAATTAAAATATCAAAATTTACATTTTCAAAATACTTAAAACTTCCAGAAAAACTTATAAAATAACCACGGGTCTGTATAATATTTTCTAACCTAGGTCAAGTGATACGGATAATATATCATTTCAATCCGTAATTTACAAAGAAAAATCCGGGTTCTATCATTTCAAGCCCACAATCCCAAGTTAAATAAAATAAATAAAAATCGCTTAGGCTTGTCATTTCAGCCCATAACGATCTTTCCCTATTCTAAAGTCCGTTCGGGTATGTATCATTTCAACCCATAGTGATTCTATTCTACAGGATACTTGTAGTGTGAGAACACAGAATATAAATAAACAGTAAAATAAAATAAAATATAACAAATGATGTAACAGGCATATAAACAGTATTTAATATCATATAAATATATCACAGGCATGTATAACATAATATAATTATTTCAACACTTTCACTTGCTATCAATTCAAAATAATATAAGTATGAATGTCAGGTGTGATTACTCACCTTTTTACGCTGAAGTTTGCAAAGCAAACACACAAACAAAAATCCGGAAAGCACGAAAGCACGACTAGACACAATTTTAATTTGAATGGATGGAGAGCCAAGATATTGATCTTGTATATAACAAATACACAAATCATAAGAATAAGATTCAACACAACAAAAGATGAATTAAACTATGCAATTACGAATCAAAGAACATAACCTTGCTTTCAACCACCAAGTGGGCTTTGCCATGGTCTAATAGTGAGGAGGAGGTTATGTTGTGGTGGTGGAGGCTGAGCTATGCAAGGAGAAAACAAAAGGAAAAAAAAGAGGAAATAAAATAAAAGTGGAAAAAAAAGAGAAGGAAGCCATGGAAATAACCTAGAGCTTGTTGTATTTTCTTCACGCAAATGAAAATAAGAGGATGAGAACTTGTACGTGAATAAGAAATAAAAAGAAGGCGGCTAGGGTTTCAAGAGATTTGAATGGCTAAGATGTAGGGTTTAGAAAATAAAAGGCTAGCAAATAAAAGGCTAGTGAATGAGTGGGATTTATTTCCTATTTAATAAAAGAAACTTACTGTAAAATATTTCAATCAGAAGAGGCAAAATGAGGAACTGAGGTATTGAGAAGATTTTTATGTGATTTGATAGAGTAAATGCTAGGAAAACCAAGAGACAAGAAATAAAGAGAAAAAAACTTATACATATATTATTCCTAAATGCAAGTGAAATATGTGAATCATAATAGGAAATAAATTTTGTACGTGTATGGAAAAAGGAAATACACGGCTATAGAAGAGAAAAAAAAGAACTAAGGAGTTATGAATGCTAAGGAAACGAAAAGGCATAAGTTAAGGAGAAAAAACGTACAATATATTTTATTTTTAAATGCAAATGAAAAATGAGAGATGGGAAATAAATTTTGTACGTGAATTATGAAGTGGAGTGGATGGCAAGAAAAGATTTTGAACGGCTAAAGAGGAGTAAATGATAGAAAAACAAAAAGGCTAGGAAATAAAAGGTAAGAAATAAGGAGAAAGAAACACACATACATACATATATATATATATATGTATATATAGATATATATGATTCTTAAATGCAATTGAAAAGAGGATATTTTGAGATGTTTGTACATGATTAATAAGAGCAATTCACGGCTATGAATGGTGAATGGCTAGGGTAAGTAATAAAGAGGGTAGGTAAATAAAAAGGCAAGCATTAAAGAAATATAACGCATGTCTCCTTGATTTCTTCCAAGCCTTTTATGAAAAGATATACACACAAGTGAAATCCAATAAATAAAGTTTAGATAAACAAAATAGAAAAATAAAATAAAATAACATAGAAAATAAAAATATAGAAACGCACATAGAAAACTAGAAATTGAAATACAGTAAATAACTGCGTGTAAAAATGCTGTAATTTATCTGATTTAGAAAGTATAACTCAGAATTTAACGAAACGAAAAGCAGAACAGATATCATAAATATATTCTGCTTCAAAGAAAAAGATTAAAATTTGAAATTCAATTTTTTTTATATTTAAACTGAAAATTCAGATTTTGACCAAAATATAAAATTTTCAAAAATCGTTTATTTATTGCATATGGAAAATAAATTACAAACAACTTTTAAACTTACATTGGAATAATTCTAAAATTCATTTTTAAATGATTTAAAAAATCAAAATTTCAAATAAAAATTTAATTAAAAACATTCACAAAATTATGGGTTGTTACACTCTCCCCCACTCAAAACTTTTCGTCCACGAAAAGGAACGAGGCATGGAAAATAGAGACAACAGATAGAATGAGATAGAACCAAGACAATATAAAGAAAAAGAAGATTGAAATTATACCTGGTAACAGTCGTTACAGGTAATTCAACAAGATGGAGATGATCTTCCCCAGATCCTCTTAAATCAAGGACACAAGCATGAAGAAGATTCTTGAAAAGTTTTCCAAAACAGACTGGTAAAGGTATTTTGGGAGGAAGAACTACAAATCGAACTTTAGGAGATAAGATCAATTTGGAATTCAATTCCCCGCTTAGGATGCAAGAGAATAGGAACAACCGAAGGATAAGAGATTGGAAAACAAAATAAGATGATAAATTTTAAAACCATAAAATTTTCAACTTAAATTAAGAATTGATTTCATCCATTTGATTTTTCCTAAGTTAATTAAATCTTATCTATTTATAATTTCATTATCTTATCACCCAATTAACCATTTCTAAAATCGTGAATTTGAGATCATTTATTATACTCAAAATTTTATTCAATAAGTTTCATGCTTCTTTATTCTAGATGGTTATTACATTTATTCCACTTAATATATGTCTAATCACATATATTAAGTATACTTACACTTATTATGACTTACTCCAATTTATTCATAAGTTCCTTTAACATCACTTTATGCTGTATATTATTCAATTAACTTTTTATTCTATTTACCTTTATTAATCCTTTATAACTAAAATTTAAGTGTATAACATTTATTATGACCACTCAAATTTTATTTATATAATCTCCTTTATATTGTGTGTTCTCTAATTACATATTTAACTTTTAATAATTTAGGTAAGTTATATTGGAATGCAAGAGAATATTACACAAATAAAATTTCTTAACTCAATTATCCAAGCTTCAATATTTATTCAAATTTTGATTTCCTTTTATAATTGAAATTATCCTTTAAGATAAAATTTAAGAATTAGATTTCCGATTAACTTCAAACTATTCTAGAGATAATTAAATATACACAATATATATCAAATCAACTCTTAAATCACATATATTATAAATCAAGTCATAATTAGAAAGCCAAATCAATTTAATTCTCCAAAGAAAAACTGTAGCAAAACTACAGAATGGTCTCTTCGCTTCGAAACTCGAAAATGAATGTCGATGATGCTGCAGTCATCACCGAAATTATTTCCCAGCGACAAAGAAAAGAACACTGATTTACAAATTAAAATACTTTGAAACAATTTCTACGAATTACCTTTAAATAATATATCCTTTTAAAACTTTCAAAACAAAGTTCGAAATCATCGGAAATTAAATTCTCACATTCTTGATTTAAATTCATTTAAATTTCCAAATTAATTTTTAACCATGTTTAATTATTTAGATATGAAACTAAAGCCAATGATTATAAAATACATACAAAGTTAAATATTATTTCTTAACACCCAATTCCATTAATTATCAAAAATTTAGAAAATTAACCTTATACATATTATAATTATACAAAATTTATCCATCTACTAAATAAAAAAAACATATTATGTCAGTTTGTTCTGTTCAAGTGTTTTGGAGACCCTATCGATAGCGTTGATCAGACGAACCGATCGGAAACCCAAATCAACATCAACAACTCAAACAACACAATATATAAAACATCTTTAAAATATAAAAAAATTTGAAATACAAGATTAATTTATCAAAATAAGGATAGGGAATCAAATTGATGGACTCAAATTAAAGAGAAATTTTTTTTAGACAAATTGGAGGCAAAGATAAGACGATTAAATAACAGAATAGGAAGATGGGTAAGCCTATACATATCGCGGGCAACCTTAACCAGGTCAACCGTGACTTAATGAATAAGATCGATGTGGATTTTCTGGGGTAAATCTACATTCGATCTCAAGAGATAGAATTCAGGCATAGCAAAAGATAGTAGCATCATAAACCAAAGATACAGAAGTCTTCGGTGAATCTATGCTTTTTGTAAAGAAGTTTCACACCTTTACAAGTAATTAGAATATTGGCGGGACCGCCAATTTATTAGAAAGATTATTCGGAGTGGAGTTATGGGTCACTCCAGAATCAAGAAGACACGAATAGGGGAGGACAAGAATGGACTTCGGAACTGAAGGGAATGTTCCAAAATTCAAAGGAAACCGAATCGAAGATGAAGGAATTCAAGCTCGAACGAAAGCGATTCTGTAATTAAATTTACTCTATATGATGAGTTTGCCTAAAACCAGAGCTCTGATACCAACTGTAACGACCCGATATTTTCAACCATTCGCATCCACACATGTCGGACTTGAATTGCTCAAAATACCGCGTTGTAAATAAAAATTTGGCAAACTCATCATTTACAGTAAATAAAAAAATCACAGATCACAGACATAGAGTAATATAATGCAGCGGAGGTAAAAGAGATAGTAGTCCATGAAGCTACTGTATAAATACATCATAGTTAATTAAGATACAATAGGAATACCAAGATACAACAGGAGTAACAGTATGAAAATCAGGTACAACTGGAATCAACTGGATAACAAAATGAATAGATATCTGGATCTTCAAAGCAAAACTCCAGCTCCGCAGGTGAGTCTCTAATGCTGTATCACTCAGTCTGACCCGAGCGTAAAGCAAAACACAAAACACTCGAGTCAGGACATACATAATTATATAATGTAAACCAACTCAAGTGAACTGTAATAAAGGTACAAGTTACTTAAAGAATGCTTGGGATCGCCCATTCTTTAAGGATCCGTTAAACTATTTACTATGTAGTAATATTCGCTAGTATAATAGTGTCTAAATAAGTAAAGTATAATCATATAGATAATAGCGTTAAGGGGATGGAGAACCTTAACGCGGTCGGATCTTAAAAATCATATTCGTAGTAAAGCTCGATATGGTAGGTGACACGGCACAACTAGGCAATGCCAGGGTAGATATACCAATTACGCACACGGACTGATGGATACGCATAGCAGCCACTACCGTTCCAACTCGAACAACACTCCCAAATCGAAGGATGGCCATCTAATCAATCACAAGTAAGAGTATAATATCGAAGAAATGTGTCCGAGAAGAGGTGCTACCTCACTGGTCCGAGATCGCTCCTGTTATAGCCACCTTATGCCAACTCACGGGAGTTGGGTCCACGTAACATACCTTAAGAACGTCGCCACCATCCTACTTCATTCTGGAATCTCCACCGCGTACACGGTTGTCAAAGTGGTTTTCGGTATCGACAGAGAGTATGTCCATATCCGATCCCGGTCTCTTTGCCAACCAATCGTTATTATAACCCGTGGTTATAAATTTCAAAATAGTTTATGTTTCAAATCAAAATACATCCTTTAAACCATTTCAAAATCATATCATTTATTTCAAACTAATACATACTTTCAAACCCAAAACATATCTATTCAAAACCAATTCAAAAATATATCATTTCCATTTCAAAACCAATTTTCAATAATATATCATTTCAATAAAACCCAAATTTCAAAAATCACTGAATATTTCCTTTAATTTATTAAACTTGAAATCTTCCTTTAAATTATCATAGCATTTTGGTAATGTAACCTTAAGGAATCATAGCATTTTTGGAATGTAATACTTTCCAATTTAATATTTTATATAATCAAAGTATTTATATACTTACAAATTTTTAACATGGTCATTTTATCATAGCCTTATAGTTAAATAAACTTTGTTACTGTAATATCCAATTTAATGCTGAAATTCTTATGTTAAGTTAAGAGTACCTTATTAACTTACATTATCATTACAATAAAGAAACTTTATTATTTTAGTCACTAAAATATGTCATTTACATTAATTAAAACTTACATATTAAATGTACTTTTAAACTTACATTTCTATTACAGTAAAGAGCATTTATCGTTTAATCAATATTACACTAATTAAACTTACATTATCAAATGTACGTTTTATTACAAAAAGGGCATTTATTATTTTAAATCAATATTACACAAATTAAGACTTACATGTTTCTTTCATTAATTAAGACTTTACATGTTTCTTTCAGTAAGTAAAACTTTACATATTTCTTTCATTAATTAGAACTTTGCACGTCTCTTTCATAAATTAAAACTTTACATATTTCTTTCATTAATTAGAACTTTACACGTTTCTTTCATAAATTAAAACTTTACATATTCTTTCATTAATTAGAACTTTACACGTTTCTTTCATAATTAAAACTTTACATATTTCTTTCATTAATTAGAACTTTACACGTTTCTTTCATAATTAAAACTTTACATATTCTTAAATTAGTTTATATTTCCAATCACAAATTTCCATTTATTTATTTAACATTTTTAATACATATGAAATCATTTTTCACTTTATTAAATCATTTTAAAAACAAAATTTAAATTAAAATATCAAAATTTACATTTTCAAAATACTTAAAACTTCCAGAAAAACTTATAAAATAACCACGGGTCTGTATAATATTTTCTAACCTAGGTCAAGTGATACGGATAATATATCATTTCAATCCGTAATTTACAAAGAAAAATCCGGGTTCTATCATTTCAAGCCCACAATCCCAAGTTAAATAAAATAAATAAAAATCGCTTAGGCTTGTTATTTCAGCCCATAACGATCTTTCCCTATTCTAAAGTCCGTTCGGGTATGTATCATTTCAACCCATAGTGATTCTATTCTACAGGATACTTGTAGTGTGAGAACACAGAATATAAATAAACAGTAAAATAAAATAAAATATAACAAATGATGTAACAGGCATATAAACAGTATTTAATATCATATAAATATATCACAGGCATGTATAACATAATATAATTATTTCTACACTTTCACTTGCTATCAATTCAAAATAATATAAGTATGAATGTCAGGTGTGATTACTCACCTTTTTACGCTGAAGTTTGCAAAGCAAACACACAAACAAAAATCCGGAAAGCACGAAAGCACGACTAGACACAATTTTGATTTGAATAGATGGAGAGCCAAGATATTGATCTTGTATATAACAAATACACAAATCATAAGAATAAGATTCAACACAACAAAAGATGAATTAAACTATGCAATTACGAATCAAAGAACATAACCTTGCTTTCAACCACCAAGTGGGCTTTGCCATGGTCTAATAGTGAGGAGGAGGTTATGTTGTGGTGGTGGAGGCTGAGCTATGCAAGGAGAAAACAAAAGGAAAAAAAAGAGGAAATAAAATAAAAGTGGAAAAAAAAGAGAAGGAAGCCATGGAAATAACCTAGAGCTTGTTGTATTTTCTTCACGCAAATGAAAATGAGAGGATGAGAACTTGTACGTGAATAAGAAATAAAAAGAAGGCGGCTAGGGTTTCAAGAGATTTGAATGGCTAAGATGTAGGGTTTAGAAAATAAAAGGCTAGCAAATAAAAGGCTAGTGAATGAGTAGGATTTATTTCCTATTTAATAAAAGAAACTTACTGTAAAATATTTCAATCAGAAGAGGCAAAATGAGGAACTGAGGTATTGAGAAGATTTTTATGTGATTTGATAGAGTAAATGCTAGGAAAACCAAGAGACAAGAAATAAAGAGAAAAAACTTATACATATATTATTCCTAAATGCAAGTGAAATATGTGAATCATAATAGGAAATAAATTTTGTACGTGTATGGAAAAAGGAAATACACGGCTATAGAAGAGAAAAAAAAAAGAGCTAAGGAGTTATGAATGCTAAGGAAACGAAAAGGCATAAGTTAAGGAGAAAAAACGTACAATATATTTTATTTTTAAATGCAAATGAAAAATGAGAGATGGGAAATAAATTTTGTACGTGAATTATGAAGTGGAGTGGATGGCAAGAAAAGATTTTGAACGGCTAAAGAGGAGTAAATGATAGAAAAACAAAAAGGCTAGGAAATAAAAGGTAAGAAATAAGGAGAAAGAAACACACATACATACATATATATATATATATGTATATATATATATATGTATATATATATATATATGATTCTTAAATGCAATTGAAAAGAGGATATTTTGAGATGTTTGTACATGATTAATAAGAGCAATTCACGGCTATGAACGGTGAATGGCTAGGGTAAGTAATAAAGAGGGTAGGTAAATAAAAAGGCAAGCATTAAAGAAATATAACGCATGTCTCCTTGATTTCTTCCAAGCCTTTTATGAAAAGATATACACACAAGTGAAATTCAATAAATAAAGTTTAGATAAACAAAATAGAAAAATAAAATAAAATAACATAGAAAATAAAAATATAGAAACGCACATAGAAAACTAGAAATTGAAATACAGTAAATAACTGCGTGTAAAAATGCTGTAATTTATCTGATTTAGAAAGTATAACTTAGAATTTAACGAAACGAAAAGCAAAACAGATATCATAAATATATTCTGCTTCAAAGAAAAAGATTAAAATTTGAAATTCAATTTTTTTTATATTTAAACTGAAAATTCAGATTTTGACCAAAATATAAAATTTTCAAAAATCGTTTATTTATTGCATATGGAAAATAAATTACAAACAAATTTCAAACTTACATTGGAATAATTCTAAAATTCATTTTTAAATGATTTAAAAAATCAAAATTTCAAATAAAAATTTAATTAAAAACATTCACAAAATTATGGGTTGTTACACTCTCCCCCACTCAAAACTTTTCGTCCACGAAAAGGAACGAGGCATGGAAAATAGAGACAACAGATAGAATGAGATAGAACCAAGACAATATAAAGAAAAAGAAGATTGAAATTATACCTGGTAACAGTCGTTACAGGTAATTCAACAAGATGGAGATGATCTTCCCCAGATCCTCTTAAATCAAGGACACAAGCACGAAGAAGATTCTTGAAAAGTTTTCCAAAACAGACTGGTAAAGGTATTTTGGGAGGAAGAACAACAAATCGAACTTTAGGAGATAAGATCAATTTGGAATTCAATTCCCCGCTTAGGATGCAAGAGAATAGGAACAACCGAAGGATAAGAGATTGGAAAACAAAATAAGATGATAAATTTTAAAACCATAAAATTTTCAACTTAAATTAAGAATTGATTTCATCCATTTGATTTTTCCTAAGTTAATAAAATCTTATCTATTTATAATTTCATTATCTTATCACCCAATTAACCATTTCTAAAATCGTGAATTTGAGATCATTTATTATACTCAAAATTTTATTCAATAAGTTTCATGCTTCTTTATTCCAGATGGTTATTACATTTATTCCACTTAATATATGTCTAATCACATATATTAAGTATACTTACACTTATTATGACTTACTCCAATTTATTCATAAGTTCCTTTAACATCACTTTATGCTGTATATTATTCAATTAACTTTTTATTCTATTTACCTTTATTAATCCTTTATAACTAAAATTTAAGTGTATAACATTTATTATGACCACTCAAATTTTATTTATAAAATCTCCTTTATATTATGTGTTCTCTAATTACATATTTAACTTTTAATAATTTAGGTAAGTTATATTGGAATGCAAGAGAATATTACACAAATAAAATTTCTTAACTCAATTATCTAAGCTTCAATATTTATTCAAATTTTGATTTCCTTTTATAAATGAAATTATCCTTTAAGATAAAATTTAAGAATTAGATTTCCGATTAACTTCAAACTATTCTAGAGATAATTAAATATACACAATATATATCAAATCAACTCTTAAATCACATATATTATAAATCAAGTCATAATTAGAAAGCCAAATCAATTTAATTCTCCAAAGAAAAACTGTAGCAAAACTACAGAATGGTCTCTTCGCTTCGAAACTCGAAAATGAATGTCGATGATGCTGCAGTCATCACCGAAATTATTTCCCAGCGACAAAGAAAAGAACACTGATTTACAAATTAAAATACTTTGAAACAATTTCTACGAATTACCTTTAAATAATATATCCTTTTAAAACTTTCAAAACAAAGTTCGAAATCATCGGAAATTAAATTCTCACATTCTTGATTTAAATTCATTTAAATTTCCAAATTAATTTATAACCATGTTTAATTATTTAGATATGAAACTAAAGCCAATGATTATAAAATACATACAAAGTTAAATATTATTTCTTAACACCCAATTCCATTAATTATCAAAAATTTAGAAAATTAACCTTATACATATTATAATTATACAAAATTTATCCATCTACTAAATAAAAAAAACATATTATGTCAGTTTGTTCTGTTCAAGTGTTTTGGAGATCCTATCGATAGCGTTGATCAGACGAACCGATCGGAAACCCAAATCAACATCAACAACTCAAACAACACAATATATAAAACATCTTTAAAATATAAAAAAATTTGAAATACAAGATTAATTTATCAAAATAAGGATAGGGAATCAAATTGATGGACTCAAATTAAAGAGAAATTTTTTTTATAGACAAATTGGAGGCAAAGATAAGACGATTAAATAACAGAATAGGAAGATGGGTAAGCCTATACATATCGTGGGCAACCTTAACCAGGTCAACCGTGACTTAATGAATAAGATCGATGTGGATTTTCTGGGGTAAATCTACATTCGATCTCAAGAGATAGAATTCAGGCATAGCAAAAGATAGTAGCATCATAAACCAAAGATACAGAAGTCTTCGGTGAATCTATGCTTTTTGTAAAGAAGTTTCACACCTTTACAAGTAATTAGAATATTGGCGGGACCGCCAATTTATTAGAAAGATTATTCGGAGTGGAGTTATGGGTCACTCCAGAATCAAGAAGACACGAATAGGGGAGGACAAGAATGGACTTCGGAACTGAAGGGAATGTTCCAAAATTCAAAGGAAACCGAATCGAAGATGAAGGAATTCAAGCTCGAACGAAAGCGATTCTGTAATTAAATTTACCTTATATGCTGAGTTTGCCTAAAACCAGAGCTCTGATACCAACTGTAACGACCCGATATTTTCAACCGTTCGCATCCACACATTTCGGACTTGAATTGCTCAAAATACCGCGTTGTAAATTAAAATTTGGCAAACTCATCATTTACAGTAAATAAAAAAAATCTCAGATCACAGACATAGAGTAATATAATGCAGCGGAGGTAAAAGAGATAGTAGTCCATGAAGCTACTGTATAAATACATCAGAGTTAATTAAGATACAATAGGAATACCAAGATACAACAGGAGTAACAGTATGAAAATCAAGTACAACTGGAATCAACTGGATAACAAAATGAATAGATATCTGGATCTTCAAAGCAAAACTCCAGCTCCGCAGGTGAGTCTCTAATGCTGTATCACTCAGTCTGACCCGAGCGTAAAGCAAAACACAAAACACTCGAGTCAGGACATACATAATTATATAATGTAAACCAACTCAAGTGAACTGTAATAAAGGTACAAGTTACTTAAAGAATGCTTGGGATCGCCCATTCTTTAAGGATCCGTTAAACTATTTACTATGTAGTAATATTCGCTAGTATAATAGTGTCTAAATAAGTAAAGTATAATCATATAGAAAATAGCGTTAAGGGGATGGAGAACCTTAACGCGGTCGGATCTTAAAAATCATAATCGTAGTAAAGCTCGATATGGTAGGTGACACGGCACAACTAGGCAATGCCAGGGTAGATATACCAATTACGCACACGGACTGATGGATACGCATAGCAGCCACTACCGTTCCACCTCGAACAACACTCCCAAATCGGAGGATGGCCATCTAATCAATCACAAGTAAGAGTATACTATCGAAGAAATGTGTCCGAGAAGAGGTGCTACCTCACTGGTCCGAGATCGCTCCTGTTATAGCCACCTTATGCCAACTCACGGGAGTTGGGTCCACGTAACATACCTTAAGAACGCCGCCACCATCCTACTTCATTCTGGAATCTCCACCGCGTACACGGTTGTCAAAGTGGTTTTCGGTATCGACAGAGAGTATGTCCATATCCGATCCCGGTCTCTTTGCCAACCAATCGTTATTATAACCCGTGGTTATAAATTTCAAAATAGTTTATGTTTCAAATCAAAATACATCCTTTAAACCATTTCAAAATCATATCATTTATTTCAAACTAATACATACTTTCAAACCCAAAACATATCTATTCAAAACCAATTCAAAAATATATCATTTCCATTTCAAAACCAATTTTCAATAATATATCATTTCAATAAAACCCAAATTTCAAAAATCACTGAATATTTCCTTTAATTTATTAAACTTGAAATCTTCCTTTAAATTATCATAGCATTTTGGTAATGTAACCTTAAGGAATCATAGCATTTTTGGAATGTAATACTTTCCAATTTAATATTTTATATAATCAAAGTATTTATATACTTACAAATTTTTAACATGGTCATTTTATCATAGCCTTATAGTTAAATAAACTTTGTTACTGTAATATCCAATTTAATGCTGAAATTCTTATGTTAAGTTAAGAGTACCTTATTAACTTACATTATCATTACAATAAAGAAACTTTATTATTTTAGTCATTAAAATATGTCATTTACATTAATTAAAACTTACATATTAAATGTACTTTTTAACTTACATTTCTATTACAGTAAAGAGCATTTATCGTTTAATCAATATTACACTAATTAAACTTACATTATCAAATGTACGTTTTATTACAAAAAGGGCATTTATTATTTTAAATCAATATTACACAAATTAAGACTTACATGTTTCTTTCATTAATTAAGACTTTACATGTTTCTTTCAGTAAGTAAAACTTTACATATTTCTTTCATTAATTAGAACTTTGCACGTCTCTTTCATAAATTAAAACTTTACATATTTCTTTCATTAATTAGAACTTTACACGTTTCTTTCATAAATTAAAACTTTATATATTCTTTCATTAATTAGAACTTTACACGTTTCTTTCATAATTAAAACTTTACATATTTCTTTCATTAATTAGAACTTTACACGTTTCTTTCATAATTAAAACTTTACATATTCTTAAATTAGTTTATATTTCCAATCACAAATTTCCATTTATTTATTTAACATTTTTAATACATATGAAATCATTTTTCACTTTATTAAATCATTTTAAAAACAAAATTTAAATTAAAATATCAAAATTTACATTTTCAAAATACTTAAAACTTCCAGAAAAACTTATAAAATAACCACGGGTCTGTATGATATTTTCTAACCTAGGTCAAGTGATACGGATAATATATCATTTCAATCCGTAATTTACAAAGAAAAATCCGGGTTCTATCATTTCAAGCCCACAATCCCAAGTTAAATAAAATAAATAAAAATCGCTTAGGCTTGTCATTTCAGCCCATAACGATCTTTCCCTATTCTAAAGTCCGTTCGGGTATGTATCATTTCAACCCATAGTGATTCTATTCTACAGGATACTTGTAGTGTGAGAACACAGAATATAAATAAACAGTAAAATAAAATAAAATATAACAAATGATGTAACAGGCATATAAACAGTATTTAATATCATATAAATATATCACAGGCATGTATAACATAATATAATTATTTCTACACTTTCACTTGCTATCAATTCAAAATAATATAAGTATGAATGTCAGGTGTGATTACTCACCTTTTTACGCTGAAGTTTGCAAAGCAAACACACAAACAAAAATCCGGAAAGCACGAAAGCACGACTAGACACAATTTTGATTTGAATGGATGGAGAGCCAAGATATTGATCTTGTATATAACAAATACACAAATCATAAGAATAAGATTCAACACAACAAAAGATGAATTAAACTATGCAATTACGAATCAAAGAACATAACCTTGCTTTCAACCACCAAGTGGGCTTTGCCATGGTCTAATAGTGAGGAGGAGGTTATGTTGTGGTGGTGGAGGCTGAGCTATGCAAGGAGAAAACAAAAGGAAAAAAAGAGGAAATAAAATAAAAGTGGAAAAAAAAGAGAAGGAAGCCATGGAAATAACCTAGAGCTTGTTGTATTTTCTTCACGCAAATGAAAATGAGAGGATGAGAACTTGTACGTGAATAAGAAATAAAAAGAAGGCGGCTAGGGTTTCAAGAGATTTGAATGGCTAAGATGTAGGGTTTAGAAAATAAAAGGCTAGCAAATAAAAGGCTAGTGAATGAGTGGGATTTATTTCCTATTAAATAAAAGAAACTTACTGTAAAATATTTCAATCAGAAGAGGAAAAATGAGGAACTGAGGTATTGAGAAGATTTTTATGTGATTTGATAGAGTAAATGCTAGGAAAACCAAGAGACAAGAAATAAAGAGAAAAAAACTTATACATATATTATTCCTAAATGCAAGTGAAATATGTGAATCATAATAGGAAATAAATTTTGTACGTGTATGGAAAAAGGAAATACATGGCTATAGAAGAGAAAAAAAAAGAGCTAAGGAGTTATGAATGCTAAGGAAACGAAAAGGCATAAGTTAAGGAGAAAAAACGTACAATATATTTTATTTTTAAATGCAAATGAAAAATGAGAGATGGGAAATAAATTTTGTACGTGAATTATGAAGTGGAGTGGATGGCAAGAAAAGATTTTGAACGGCTAAAGAGGAGTAAATGATAGAAAAACAAAAAGGCTAGGAAATAAAAGGTAAGAAATAAGGAGAAAGAAACACACATACATACATACATATATATATATATGTATATATATATATGTATATATATATGTATATATATATATGTATATATATATGTATATATATATGTATATATATATATATATGATTCTTAAATGCAATTGAAAAGAGGATATTTTGAGATGTTTGTACATGATTAATAAGAGCAATTCACGGCTATGAACGGTGAATGGCTAGGGTAAGTAATAAAGAGGGTAGGTAAATAAAAAGGCAAGCATTAAAGAAATATAACGCATGTCTCCTTGATTTCTTCCAAGCCTTTTATGAAAAGATATACACACAAGTGAAATCCAATAAATAAAGTTTAGATAAACAAAATAGAAAAATAAAATAAAATAACATAGAAAATAAAAATATAGAAACGCACATAGAAAACTAGAAATTGAAATACAGTAAATAACTGCGTGTAAAAATGCTGTAATTTATCTGATTTAGAAAGTATAACTCAGAATTTAACGAAACGAAAAGCAGAACAGATATCATAAATATATTCTGCTTCAAAGAAAAAGATTAAAATTTGAAATTCAATTTTTTTTATATTTAAACTGAAAATTCAGATTTTGACCAAAATATAAAATTTTCAAAAATCGTTTATTTATTGCATATGGAAAATAAATTACAAACAAATTTCAAACTTACATTGGAATAATTCTAAAATTCATTTTTAAATGATTTAAAAAATCAAAATTTCAAATAAAAATTTAATTAAAAACATTCACAAAATTATGGGTTGTTACACTCTCCCCCACTCAAAACTTTTCGTCCACGAAAAGGAACGAGGCATGGAAAATAGAGACAACAGATAGAATGAGATAGAACCAAGACAATATAAAGAAAAAGAAGATTGAAATTATACCTGGTAACAGTCGTTACAGGTAATTCAACAAGATGGAGATGATCTTCCCCAGATCCTCTTAAATCAAGGACACACGCACGAAGAAGATTCTTGAAAAGTTTTCCAAAACAGACTGGTAAAGGTATTTTGGGAGGAAGAACTGCAAATCGAACTTTAGGAGATAAGATCAATTTGGAATTCAATTCCCCGCTTAGGATGCAAGAGAATAGGAACAACCGAAGGATAAGAGATTGGAAAACAAAATAAGATGATAAATTTTAAAACCATAAAATTTTCAACTTAAATTAAGAATTGATTTCATCCATTTGATTTTTCCTAAGTTAATTAAATCTTATCTATTTATAATTTCATTATCTTATCACCCAATTAACCATTTCTAAAATCGTGAATTTGAGATCATTTATTATACTCAAAATTTTATTCAATAAGTTTCATGCTTCTTTATTCCAATAGGTTATTACATTTATTCCACTTAATATATGTCTAATCACATATATTAAGTATACTTACACTTATTATGACTTACTCCAATTTATTCATAAGTTCCTTTAACATCACTTTATGCTGTATATTATTCAATTAACTTTTTATTCTATTTACCTTTATTAATCCTTTATAACTAAAATTTAAGTGTATAACATTTATTATGACCACTCAAATTTTATTTATAAAATCTCCTTTATATTGTGTGTTCTCTAATTACATATTTAACTTTTAATAATTTAGGTAAGTTATATTGGAATGCAAGAGAATATTACACAAATAAAATTTCTTAACTCAATTATCCAAGCTTCAATATTTATTCAAATTTTGATTTCCTTTTATAATTGAAATTATCCTTTAAGATAAAATTTAAGAATTAGATTTCCGATTAACATCAAACTATTCTAGAGATAATTAAATATACACAATATATATCAAATCAACTCTTAAATCACATATATTATAAATCAAGTCATAATTAGAAAGCCAAATCAATTTAAATCTCCAAAGAAAAACTGTAGCAAAACTACAGAATGGTTTCTTCGCTTCGAAACTCGAAAATGAATGTTGATGATGCTGCAGTCATTACCGAAATTATTTCCCAGCGACAAAGAAAAGAACACTGATTTACAAATTAAAATACTTTGAAACAATTTCTACGAATTACCTTTAAATAATATATCCTTTTAAAACTTTCAAAACAAAGTTCGAAATCATCGGAAATTAAATTCTCACATTCTTGATTTAAATTCATTTAAATTTCCAAATTAATTTATAACCATGTTTAATTATTTAGATATGAAACTAAAGCCAATGATTATAAAATACATACAAAGTTAAATATTATTTCTTAACACCCAATTCCATTAATTATCAAAAATTTAGAAAATTAACCTTATACATATTATAATTATACAAAATTTATCCATCTACTAAATAAAAAAAACATATTATGTCAGTTTGTTCTGTTCAAGTGTTTTGGAGACCCTATCGATAGCGTTGATCAGACGAACCGATCGGAAACCCAAATCAACATCAACAACTCAAACAACACAATATATAAAACATCTTTAAAATATAAAAAAATTTGAAATACAAGATTAATTTATCAAAATAAGGATAGGGAATCAAATTGATGGACTCAAATTAAAGAGAAATTTTTTTTTAGACAAATTGGAGGCAAAGATAAGACGATTAAATAACAGAATAGGAAGATGGGTAAGCCTATACATATCGCGGGCAACCTTAACTAGGTCAACCGTGACTTAATGAATAAGATCGATGTGGATTTTCTGGGGTAAATCTACATTCGATCTCAAGAGATAGAATTCAGGCATAGCAAAAGATAGTAGCATCATAAACCAAAGATACAGAAGTCTTCGGTGAATCTATGCTTTTTGTAAAGAAGTTTAACACCTTTACAAGTAATTAGAATATTGGCGGGACCGCCAATTTATTAGAAAGATTATTCGGAGTGGAGTTATGGGTCACTCCAGAATCAAGAAGACACGAATAGGGGAGGACAAGAATGGACTTCGGAACTGAAGGGAATGTTCCAAAATTCAAAGGAAACCGAATCGAAGATGAAGGAATTCAAGCTCGAACGAAAGCGATTCTGTAATTAAATTTACTCTATATGCTGAGTTTGCCTAAAACCAGAGCTCTGATACCAACTGTAACGACCCGATATTTTCAACCATTCGCATCCACACATGTCGGACTTGAATTGCTCAAAATACCGCGTTGTAAATAAAAATTTGGCAAACTCATCATTTACAGTAAATAAAAAAATCACAGATCACAGACATAGAGTAATATAATGCAGCGGAGGTAAAAGAGATAGTAGTCCATGAAGCTACTGTATAAATACATCAGAGTTAATTAAGATACAATAGGAATACCAAGATACAACAGGAGTAACAGTATGAAAATCAGGTACAACTGGAATCAACTGGATAACAAAATGAATAGATATCTGGATCTTCAAAGCAAAACTCCAGCTCCGCAGGTGAGTCTCTAATGCTGTATCACTCAGTCTGACCCTAGCGTAAAGCAAAACACAAAACACTCGAGTCAGGACATACATAATTTTATAATGTAAACCAACTCAAGTGAACTGTAATAAAGGTACAAGTTACTTAAAGAATGCTTGGGATCGCCCATTCTTTAAGGATCCGTTAAACTATTTACTATGTAGTAATATTCGCTAGTATAATAGTGTCTAAATAAGTAAAGTATAATCATATAGAAAATAGCGTTAAGGGGATGGAGAACCTTAACGCGGTCGGATCTTAAAAATCATATTCGTAGTAAAGCTCGATATGGTAGGTGACACGGCACAACTAGGCAATGCCAGGGTAGATATACCAATTACGCACATGGACTGATGGATACGCATAGCAGCCACTACCGTTCCAACTCGAACAACACTCCCAAATCGAAGGATGGCCATCTAATCAATCACAAGTAAGAGTATAATATCGAAGAAATGTGTCCGAGAAGAGGTGCTACCTCACTGGTCCGAGATCGCTCCTGTTTTAGCCACCTTATGCCAACTCACGGGAGTTGGGTCCACGTAACATACCTTAAGAACGTCGCCACCATCCTACTTCATTCTGGAATCTCCACCGCGTACACGGTTGTCAAAGTGGTTTTCGGTATCGACAGAGAGTATGTCCATATCCGATCCCGGTCTCTTTGCCAACCAATCGTTATTATAACCCGTGGTTATAAATTTCAAAATAGTTTATGTTTCAAATCAAAATACATCCTTTAAACCATTTCAAAATCATATCATTTATTTCAAACTAATACATACTTTCAAACCCAAAACATATCTATTCAAAACCAATTCAAAAATATATCATTTCCATTTCAAAACCAATTTTCAATAATATATCATTTCAATAACACCCAAATTTCAAAAATCACTGAATATTTCCTTTAATTTATTAAACTTGAAATCTTCCTTTAAATTATCATAGCATTTTGGTAATGTAACCTTAAGGAATCATAGCATTTTTGGAATGTAATACTTTCCAATTTAATATTTTATATAATCAAAGTATTTATATACTTACAAATTTTTAACATGGTCATTTTATCATAGCCTTATAGTTAAATAAACTTTGTTACTGTAATATCCAATTTAATGCTGAAATTCTTATGTTAAGTTAAGAGTACCTTATTAACTTACATTATCATTACAATAAAGAAACTTTATTATTTTAGTCATTAAAATATGTCATTTACATTAATTAAAACTTACATATTAAATGTACTTTTTAACTTACATTTCTATTACAGTAAAGAGCATTTATCGTTTAATCAATATTACACTAATTAAACTTACATTATCAAATGTACGTTTTATTACAAAAAGGGCATTTATTATTTTAAATCAATATTACACAAATTAAGACTTACATGTTTCTTTCATTAATTAAGACTTTACATGTTTCTTTCAGTAAGTAAAACTTTACATATTTCTTTCATTAATTAGAACTTTGCACGTATCTTTCATAAATTAAAACTTTACATATTTCTTTCATTAATTAGAACTTTACACGTTTCTTTCATAAATTAAAACTTTACATATTCTTTCATTAATTAGAGCTTTACACGTTTCTTTCATAATTAAAACTTTACATATTTCTTTCATTAATTAGAACTTTACACGTTTCTTTCATAATTAAAACTTTACATATTCTTAAATTAGTTTATATTTCCAATCACAAATTTCCATTTATTTATTTAACATTTTTAATACATATGAAATCATTTTTCACTTTATTAAATCATTTTAAAAACAAAATTTAAATTAAAATATCAAAATTTACATTTTCAAAATACTTAAAACTTCCAGAAAAACTTATAAAATAACCACGGGTCTGTATAATATTTTCTAACCTAGGTCAAGTGATACGGATAATATATCATTTCAATCCGTAATTTACAAAGAAAAATCCGGGTTCTATCATTTCAAACCCACAATCCCAAGTTAAATAAAATAAATAAAAATCGCTTAGGCTTGTCATTTCAGCCCATAACGATCTTTCTCTATTCTAAAGTCCGTTCGGGTATGTATCATTTCAACCCATAGTGATTCTATTCTACAGGATACTTGTAGTGTGAGAACACAGAATATAAATAAACAGTAAAATAAAATAAAATATAACAAATGATGTAACAGGCATATAAACAGTATTTAATATCATATAAATATATCACAGGCATGTATAACATAATATAATTATTTCTACACTTTCACTTGCTATCAATTCAAAATAATATAAGTATGAATGTCAGGTGTGATTACTCACCTTTTTACGCTGAAGTTTGCAAAGCAAACACACAAACAAAAATCCGGAAAGCACAAAAGCACGACTAGACACAATTTTGATTTGAATGGATGGAGAGCCAAGATATTGATCTTGTATATAAAAAATACACAAATCATAAGAATAAGATTCAACACAACAAAAGATGAATTAAACTATGCAATTACGAATCAAAGAACATAACCTTGCTTTCAACCACCAAGTGGGCTTTGCCATGGTCTAATAGTGAGGAGGAGGTTATGTTGTGGTGGTGGAGGCTGAGCTATGCAAGGAGAAAAAAAAAGGAAAAAAAAGAGGAAATAAAATAAAAGTGGAAAAAAAAGAGAAGGAAGCCATGGAAATAACCTAGAGCTTTGTAATGACCCAAGATTTTACGAATTTATTCTGACAAATATAAATGAATTCAAAATAATTTTTGAATAAATTTTGAAAGGGGATTGATATAGCTTGATAGTGTATCAGTATGTGTGTACATGTGTGCACAGGAAATGCACATGAAATAAAGCTAAAAGTCCCTGAACTCTAAGAATAAATACATATTGATATGTATGGGAATATATATATATATATTTAGATTAAACCCTTAAAAGTTGTATGCATGAGTAAATATACATATATGGATGCTACTGAATATTTTTGAGTATACATGTGCATGTGTGTGTCAATACAGAATGATGTGTAAATATATATATATGGGTGTGCTAATTATTTCAGTAAGACTTATATAAATATATATATATGTGTTAATAAAATACTAGAGTTCAAATTAGTAAAATAAAATATACAGACATATTTTAGTATATAGGAAGAAAGAAAGAAAAACTGAGGATAGAAAAAGGAGTAGTCCTCTTATAAATAAATAAAGGAAGTACATACCATTTACATGAAAGCTAAAAATAGGAAAAAATAAGACAAAACAGGGAAATGCTTGGTATAAGCAGAATTAGGAAGAGTATTTGATAAATAACAAATCAAGTCACATTTTTAGCATGATTGTAGACAAAGGAAAAAGTATTTTCTGAAAAGTAAATTTCTGAAAAGAATATAACCACTTTTCTTTTCACCTAAATTAAGCCGGGAAGGGTAGAATTTTGGGTTTAAATAAAATACAGATAACACAATTTTTCTGGTGGGCAAAAATGGCTTTAGCCAATACCCAAAACCCTAAGGAAGACCCTGTATATATATATGTATATGCAGCAGCCTCCTCTCCTTCTCAAAAAAAAGAACTTGGAAAAAAAAAGAAACAACACCATAGAAATCATAAGGCAAGGGAAGGAAAAGAGTTTGAGGCTAAAGGCAGAAGTTCATCGATTAATTAAGGAAGCAAAGAAGAGATCTAGGTGAGGAAACTCACTCAACAACTTAAGGCACTAAGTCCTAATGAAGGCAGCCAGTTATAAATGAATTTTTCTTAAAAGTATATGTGATTGTTCTTTAGAAATTAAGGATGCTTTAATGCTTGCTAGTTGTTCTGATTGTTTCATTCTTAATATGATCAGTATGCATGAATAGGTAATTTAAAAACCCAGATTTCTTTCTGATATGATATTAGATAGAAATATAATAAATACCCAGAAAATAAGATGTTGAATATAAGCAAGTAGTGTTGGTTTTGGCTCAACCCAGAAGAATTGATAAGTATATGGGCTGCAATATACATATGTATATGTGCTGAGGCTTATTATAAAAAGGAATTAGGAGTGTAATAGGCTTGCCTATGTGCTGATACTCCTGGTTCAAAGAAAATATACAATAACCACCTAGCAGATAGATTTTGTGAATTAGGAAGCTTGGTCAATCTGAGTTAACTAAAGCACAGATGTTTGCAACAAAATATTCCAAATAGAGCCATAAACCAATGTTAGTTGTCTATACCTCTTCTAAATTGCAAGAACATGTTTTAATAAATTGCTTGATTGCCTCTGTCTGTTTATATGAATGATGAGGAATGTTATGAGATGAATGCTTATTTTAGTGGAATGACTCACTGGCTGGGTTACCCTGAAAATTTAAAGGATAAAACACCTGAGAAACTTGATTAGGAAAATGGGGTCAAGATTACTGCAGGAATGACTTGTGTTCTTGAGTAATGCAAGTTGACACATGGCTTGTTTAAGTCCTGAGATCTTTGTGTAATGGAGTGAATTAGTTGATTACAGTGTGTCCATTGATTCATAAATATTGCAGATGAGACCAGGATAGATAAATATACCAAGGGAAAAATATTTGAGATGATGAGAAAACTAGAGTTTTTCCCAGAATTGAAATATGAGGATGGAATAAATGATTTAACTCATATTGGTTATTTTCCTGTTTGGTGTGAATGATTGTTTGACTATGACTGAATTGTATGCTTGAATGTATGTGCCATATTTATATATGTAGTCTTTGGAAAGAAAAATCAAAGTGTGCACATGCACAATGACACAGAGCATGCACACAAGTATGACCTGATTCCAAAGGGCAGAACTTTATGTATATGTACTTAACTTGATTTTAACCTAATTAACTAATTGCTTTTGTGAATTTTCTCATACCAGACATGTGTCTCACCCTAGTGTGCTAATGGCATCTGGGGTGTCTCATTTAAAATAAGGCAGTTTCAAATGCTTTTTCAGGGATTACAGCAACTAAGTAGGAGTAGGAGCAAGGCTTTGAGAAGAAGATTATAGCATGCTAAACTTAGTTAGATAAGAGCCTAAATGATAAAATCCGCATGTATTAATGATTTAAATTGTTACTTGTATTAAGTGTTGAATATGGGATGGATATTTTGTTAAGTATTTTATTAAGAGATTGACTTGTATCTGGAATTTATAAATCTAGTTAATATCTGATATAAAAGAAGTTAATCAAAATATTGTAAGTGGATTTAGTAAGAACACCATGTTAAAATTAAATGATTATATTTTAAAAATGTATTAGTCAATCTTGAGTCTTTAGAAATGATTTAAGTTTTGGAAAACCTGGATAGTTGATTCTCAGAAAAATTAAATGGTTTTATCTTTCTACCATGGCATATGTATACAAAAGATAATAGACATAGGTTGAATGTTTTTATGTGACTGCAAGGTTTCCATAATTTAACTTGTTTTATACAAATGTTTCATGCCTTATTTTTAAATAAAGAAAGAATCTGTAATATGGGAGTTGAAAGCCAGATCCAAAATAGTTGCAGTTATATACACACATAAACATGTTTTGTACAGATATTAACACACCTTTTCCTTTGTATTTTTAATAGGAATCTGACTTCCATATCACTCAGATTTTAATCAAATGCATTTTAAGACCAGATGGGTTACACCAGAACAAAGAGTCTGGTTGAACCGTGTGATTGACATCCATGGTTACAGGAAACCCACTCAAGTTTGCATTTCATTTAATTTAAGGCATACTGACATCCAAGAATCAAGATGTTGAATGTGTTAGATCACTTTAAACTATTCCAAAAAAAAAGAGCCTGTATTCCAGACAGATTTTATAAGAAAACAATCAAACATGGATAATGATAAACACTTCTATCATTTTTCAGAACCCAAGCACCAGACCATTAATTTATAGACAATCATATCACAATTATCTGGTTTCTAGAATTTATACTCCCTAGAGAATTTAGCAAAGAATCAGGAGTTTAAAAATATATATATAGGTATTCATGCATGAATGGAATTTTTATTGCATATAACACTGAACTATGTGTGGATTGATTAAATTCAATCAATCCAATATCCTCTTGTTTTCCAGAACTCTGATTCAAACAAGAGAGGCATATACATCCTCACATGTATGTGCATATCTTTGTGAATGTACTGATATATTTATATTGGTTAATTATTTTGATCCTGGATATATTTTGTTTATTGGAAAAAGAAAATGACCCTGGGAAATATATTTGTAATGAATGATATATCTATATATCATCTCTGTAAAAAAAAATCCTTATGAAATTAGGGTAGAAATAGGAGGGTCATTTCATTTGGTATCAGAGCTATGTTATTCAACATAGTAGAAGTAAAGATCAAGTTCTTAGATAGAAATAAAATTTAAAGGAACTAAATATATATATCAATGTTTTCAGTGTGAAAAAAAAACCACTGAAATAATAAAATTACCAATCAAACTAACTAGCTATGTAAATTATTATTAGCAAACTATGGTAGGGAGACCACCAAATCAGGGAGCAGGATCTTCCCATGCACCACCAATGGTCAATCTGCAAGACTTGGTGAGAGCATTTAGGGATGGGGCAGGACAAAGGCAAGAAAATCCCTATGAAGAACTCTCAAAATTACTTAAGACATATACTCATTTAGGAGGCTAAAGCTTTGAAGGGACAGAGAGTATCATGGAAATTTAAACATGGTTGAGAACATTGGAAAGAATTTTCAATGACATGCAACTTGATGATCAAAGAAAGAGGCAAGTGGCTTCAAGACAGCTAAAAGGAGTAGCTTTAGGCTGGTGGGAAGTAATCATTGCAGGAAGGAATGAGAATGAAATCACTTGGAATCAATTCAAAGAGATGTTGGAAGCAAGGTTTGTACCAGCATCAGCAAAGACTACCTTGCTAGAAGAATTTATTAGACTTAGACAAGGAACCATGACTGTCACAGAATACACTCAAAAGTTTGAGGGGCTTTCCACATATGGAGCAATGCTTATGGCAGATGAGGCATCCAAAAATGATAGGTACATAAAAGGGTTGAACCCAGGACTTAGCAGAGCCATGTTACCCTATGCAGACAGGACTTTTGACCATGTGATAGACTTAGCTTTGAGGTTGGAACAACATGACAAGGAAAGGGAGAAGTTCAGAAATTTTAAGAACAATAATACCAAGAAGGGTAAGGGGAGGTATCACCCTTATGATAAGAAGAAGGAAGAGGCCAGTAACAAAGGCACTGGAGATGTCAAAGCTAAGGAAACCAAGAAGAAAATTGTGTGCCATCAGTGTGGAAAGGAGGGGCATATCAAGCCTAGGTGTCCAGAATTGAAGGGAGGAGCTTTCAAGTGCTATCTATGTGGGAAAGAGGGGCATATGAAGAGGAATTGTCCTGAGTACAAACAGCAAGGAAAATTGGCAAATTTGGAAGGAAAAGGCAAAGCCACAGTGGAGAGTAACACTGAAAACCATAGCCAAGTGGAAGGTACATTACTTATTTGTACCATACCCATAGCAGTAGTATATGATACTGGGGCAACTCACTCTTTAATTTCTTATGAACTAGTTAAAATGCTAAAACTGAATTGCATATTGGTTGAAACCCCATTGCATATACAAAGTCCACTGGGGAGTTCTAGTGTTTTAAATATGATTTGTGTGGATGTGGAATTAAACATAGGAGGAAATATTTTTATTTCCAATTTATATGTTTTGAATTACCCAAATATAGGTGTTATATTGGGGGTAGACTGGTTAAGGCAATTTAAAACCATAATTAATTTAGACTCATCCACCATATCATTGCAAAATTCTAGAGGTCAGAGAATCACAGTTTTATGTGAAGTAGCTAAGGAAGGAAAACTATATCATTTAGTTGACTCAGAAAAAGATTTCAGTGAACTAACCATTGAAGAAATTCCCATAGTCAATGAATATTTGGATGTGTTTGGTGAGGTCAAGGGTGTTCCACACCATAGACCAGTAGAGTTCCAGATCAATCTAGTTCCAGGAGCAAGCCCAGTGATTAAAAAGCCAACTAGAATGGGGCCAAATGAACTAAAAGAATTAAAGAAACAGTTAGAAGAATTGGAAGGAAAGGGTTTTATAAGACCAAGTGATTCTTGCTGGGGAGCACCAGTGGTATTTGTTAAGAAACAAGATGGCTCCTTAAGACTCTGTATAGATTATAGAGAATTAAACAAAGTAACTATTAAAAATAAATACCCATTGCCAAGAATAGATGATCTTTTTGATCAATTAGCAAGGGCAAAAGTATTTTCTAGACTAGATTTAGCATCTGGTTTTCATCAAATGAAGGTGGAAGAATCAAGCATCAAGTACACTGCCTTTAACACTAGGTATGGGTTGTATGAATTTTTGGTTATGCCATTTGGCTTGACCAATGCACCATCATACTTTGTAGATTTTAATGAACAGAACATTTAGAGATTATTTAGACAAGTTTGTGCTTATTTTTATAGATGACATTTTGATTTACTCCAAAACAGTGGAAGAACATAAGCATCATTTGCACCTGGTTTTGTCTAGATTAGGGGAAAAAGATTTAAAGGCAAAATTTTCAAAATGTGTATTTTGGAAAGAGGAAGTACATTTCCTTGGCCATGTTATATCTGCTCAAGGAATTTCTGTGAACCCCAATAAAGTAGTGGCTATTCAAGCATGGAAGAGGCCAAGCACTGTGAGTGAAGTGAGGTCATTTATGGGGATGGCAGGGTATTATAGGAGGTTTATAAAAGATTTTTCAAAAATTTCTACACCACTCACTAACCTAACCAGGAAGAACCAAGCTTTTGTTTGGTCAGAAAAATGTGAAAAGTCTTTTGAACAGTTGAAGGAGGCATTGGTGAATGCTCCAATTTTAAAGGTACCTCATGGAAATGAAGAATTAATTGTATACACTGATGCTAGTGGATTTGGCTTGGGTGAAGTGTTGATGCAACAAGGCCAAGTCATTGCATATGCATCCAGACAACTTAAACCCCATGAAGTAAGGTATGCCACACATGATCTCGAATTAGTAGCTGTGATCTATGCTTTAAAACTTTGGAGACATTATTTGTTAGGCACAAAGTTCGAACTTTACACTGACCACAAGTCTCTAAAATATTTATTTTCACAAAAAGATTTGAACATGAGGCAACATAGATGGGTGGAGTTCTTAGCTGCCTATGACTTTGACATACTCTGTACACCAGGCAAAGCAAACAAAGTTGCAGATGCTCTAAGTAGACAGCATGCTAAATTGGCTATGATGATGATAGAAGAATTTAAGGGCTTGTCTTTGCTAACTGAGTTAGAAATTGGGGAGAATGGTTGTGTGCACATTGATGAGCAAATGCATGGTGCACAAGAAGATAAAGGGAAGTTAAGCTTAATGACACTTCAACCAGATTTAATTCTGAAGGTAGGAAAAATGCAAGAACAGGATGCCAACTTATTAGAGAAGAAAATGCTCCTCTCAAGAGGGGAGGAAGTGATGAATCACCATATTGATAAAAATGGTTATATGAGATACCAAAATAGGATGTGTGTACCAGAGGACACAGAATTGAAGAAAGAGATATTGAATGAATATCACAGAAGTAAATACTCCATACACCCAGGCAACACAAAAATGTACCAAAATTTGAAAAGAGACTTCTGGTGGAAGGGGATGAAATCTGATGTAGCTAAATACATTGCCAAATGTATGACTTGCCAACAAGTCAAGGCTGAAACCCAAAGGCCATCAGGGTTGATGCAGCCTCTTTGTACCACGGTGGAAGTGGGAAGACATATCTATGGACTTCATAGATGGACTGCCTAGATCTAAGAGAGGTAATACAAGTATATGGGTGATAGTTGATAGGCTAACCAAGGTAGCACACTTCATCCCAGTCAAGTCAGAAAGGACAGCACCAAAATTAGCTCAAATTTTTATAAAGGAAGTGGTAAAGTTACATGGCATTTCCAAAACCATTGTGAGTGATAGGGATACCATCTTCACTTCAAAATTCTGGAGAAGCTTTCAAGAAGCAATGGGAAGTGAACTATGTTTAAGTACTGCCTACCATCCTCAATCAGATGGGCAGACTGAGGTAGTAAACAAAGTTTTGGAGGACATGTTGAGGGCATGTATACTGGATTTTGGGGGCAACTGGGAAGATTATCTTCATCTAGTTGAATTTACATACAACAACAGCTACCAAAGCACCATAGGAATGGCTCCATTTGAAGCCTTATATGGTAAACCCTGTTTGTCACCTGTTTGTTGGGTAGAAGCAGGAGAAAGGTCTATTTTAGGACCTGAGTACATACAAGAAACTAAGGAGAAAATTGAGTTGATAAGAAGAAGAATGGCAGCAGCTCAAGATAGGCAAAAGAAATTTGCAGACATGAGAAGGAGGCAGGTAGAATATGAAGTGGGAAATTTTGTTTTCATCAAAATCTCACCTATGAAAAATGTGCTGAGGTTTGGAAAACAAGGCAAGTTAACCCCGAGATATATTGGACCATACAAAATTCTGGAAAGAATTGGTCCCTTGGCATATAAGTTGGAATTACCAGAAAACATGCAAGGTATACATGATGTTTTTCATGTATCACAATTGAGAAGGTGGGTCCATGACAAGGCAGAAATTCTTGAGACCCCAACCCAAGTGCAGATAAATTCTAATTTGATTTATGAAAAGGATCCAGTGGGAATTTTGGCAAAAGATGTGAAGAAGTTGAGAAATAAATCTCTGAAACTTGTGAAGGTACAGTGGAGTCTTGATCCTAGTGATTGCACATGGGAATTAGAAGACAAAGTTAGGATGAATTATCCTAAGCTATTTTCAGATTAAAGGTAATTCTGATTTTTGATTGTTTTCTTTTTTTTAGATGCATATGTTTTTAGTTGTTATAGAACTAAAAATCTATTTGGTTGAGAATGTACTTGTTCTCTGAATTAAGATTAAATTTTATTTTAAGCTTAGGAAAATTGTGGGACACAATTTCTAAAAGGAGGGGTGTATGTAATGACCCAAGATATTAGGAATTTATTCTGACAAATATAAATGAATTCAAAATAATTTTTGAATAAATTTTGAAAGCGGATTGATATAGCTTGATAGTGTATCAGTATGTGTGTACATGTGTGCACAGGAAATGCACATGAAATAAAGCTAAAAGTCCCTGAACTCTAAGAATAAATACATATTGATATGTATGGGAATATATATATATATATATATATATATATTTAGATTAAACCGTTAAAAGTTGTATGCATGAGTAAATATACATATATGGATGCTACTGAATATTTTTAAGTATACATGTGCATGTGTGTGTCAATACAGAATGATGTGTAAATATATATATATATATGGGTGTGCTAATTATTTCAGTAAGACTTATATAAATATATATATATATATGTTAATAAAATACTAGAGTTCAAATTAGTAAAATAAAATATACAGACATATTTTAGTATATAGGCAGAAAGAAAGAAAAACTGAGGATAGAAAAAGGAGTAGTCCTCTTGTAAATAAATAAAGGAAGTACATACCATTTACATGAAAGCTAAAAATAGGAAAAAATAAGACAAAACAGGGAAATGCTTGGTATAGGCAGAATTAGGAAGAGTATTTGATAAATAACAAATCAAGTCACATTTTTAGCATGATTGTAGACAAAGGAAAAAGTATTTTCTGAAAAGTAAATTTCTGAAAAGAATATAACCACTTTTCTCTTCACCTAAATTAAGCCGGGAAGGGTAGAATTTTGGGTTTAAATAAAATACAGATAACACAATTTTTCTGGTGGGCAAAAATGGCTTTAGCCAATACCCAAAACCCTAAGGAAGACCCTGTATATATATATGTATATGCAGCAGCCTCCTCTCCTTCTCAAAAAAAAAGAACTTGGAAAAAAAAAAGAAACAACACCATAGAAATCATAAGGCAAGGGAAGGAAAAGAGTTTGAGGCTAAAGGCAGAAGTTCATCGATTAATTAAGGAAGCAAAGAAGAGAGCTAGGTGAGGAAACTCACTCAACAACTTAAGGCACTAAGTCCTAATGAAGGCAGCCAGTTATAAATGAATTTTTCTTAAAAGTATATGCGATTGTTCTTTAGAAATTAAGGATGCTTTAATGCTTGCTAGTTGTTCTGATTGTTTCATTCTTAATATGATCAGTATGCATGAATAGGTAATTTAAAAACCCAGATTTCTTTCTGATATGATATTAGATAGAAATATAATAAATACCCAGAAAATAAGATGTTGAATATAAGCAAGTAGTGTTGGTTTTGGCTCAACCCGGAAGAATTGATAAGTATATGGGCTGCAATATACATATGTATATGTGCTGAGGCTTATT
Organism: Allium fistulosum; assembly: GCA_030737815.1. Lineage (NCBI taxonomy): Eukaryota > Viridiplantae > Streptophyta > Magnoliopsida > Asparagales > Amaryllidaceae > Allium > Allium fistulosum. The sequence continues at coordinate 911,574,636 of CM060903.1, forward strand.
ATAAAAAGGAATTAGGAGTGTAATAGGCTTGCCTATGTGCTGATACCCCTGGTTCAAAGAAAATATACAATAACCACCTAGCAGATAGATTTTGTGATTTAGGAAGCTTGGTCAATCTGAGTTAACTAAAGCACAGATGTTTGCAACAAAATATTCCAAATAGAGCCATAAACCAATGTTAGTTGTCTATACCTCTTCTAAATTGCAAGAACATGTTTTAATAAATTGCTTGATTGCTTCTGTCTATTTATATGAATGATGAGGAATGTTATGAGATGAATGCTTATTTTAGTGGAATGACTCACTGGCTGGGTTACCCTGAAAATTTAAAGGATAAAACACTTGAGAAACTTGATTAGGAAAATGGGGTCAAGATTACTGCAGGAATGACTTGTGTTCTTGAGTAATGCAAGTTGACACATGGCTTGTTTAAGTCCTGAGATCTTTGTGTAATGGAGTGAATTAGTTGATTACAGTGTGTCCATTGATTCATAAATATTGCAGATGAGACCAGGATAGATAAATATACCAAGGGAAAAATATTTGAGATGATGAGAAGACTAGAGTTTTTCCCAGAATTGAAATATGAGGATGGAATAAATGATTTAACTCATATTGGTTATTTTCCTGTTTGGTGTGAATGATTGTTTGACTATGACTGAATTGTATGCTTGAATGTATGTGCCATATTTATATATGTAGTCTCTGGAAAGAAAAATCAAAGTGTGCACATGCACAATGACATAGAGCATGCACACAAGTATGACCTGATTCCAAAGGGCAGAACTTTATGTATATGTACTTAACTTGATTTTAACCTAATTAACTAATTGCTTTTGTGAATTTTCTCATACCAGACATGTGTCTCACCCTAGTGTGCTAATGGCATCTGGGGTGTCTCATTTAAAATGAGGCAGTTTCAAATGCTTTTTCAGGGATTGCAGCAACTAAGTAGGAGTAGGAGCTAGGCTTTGAGAAGAAGATTATAGCATGCTAAACTTAGTTAGATAAGAGCCTAAATGATAAAATCCGCATGTATTAATGATTTAAATTGTTACTTGTATTAAGTGTTGAATATGGGATGGATATTTTGTTAAGTATTTTATTAAGAGATTGACTTGTATTTGGAATTTATAAACCTAGTTAATATCTGATATAAAAGAAGTTAATCAAAATATTGTAAGTGGATTTAGTAAGAACACCATGTTAAAATTAAATGATTATATTTTAAAAATGTATTATTCAATCTTGAGTCTTTAGAAATGATTTAAGTTTTGGAAAACCTGGATAGTTGATTCTCAGAAAAATTAAATGGTTTTATCTTTCTACCATGGCATATGTATACAAAAGATAATAGACATAGGTTGAATGTTTTTATGTGACTGCAAGGTTTCCATAATTTAACTTGTTTTATACAAATGTTTCATGCCTTATTTTTAAATAAAGAAAGAATCTGTAATATGGGAGTTGAAAGCCAGATCCAAAATAGTTGCAGTTATATACACACATAAACATGTTTTGTACAGATATTAACACACCTTTTCCTTTGTATTTTTAATAGGAATCTGACTTCCATATCACTCAGATTTTAATCAAATGCATTTTAAGACCAGATGGGTTACACCAGAACAAAGAGTCTGGTTGAACCGTGTGATTGACATCCATGGTTACAGGAAACCCACTCAAGTTTGCACTTCATTTAATTTAAGGCATACTGACATCCAAGAATCAAGATGTTGAATGTGTTAGATCACTTTAAACTATTCAAAAAAAAGAGCCTGTATTCCAGACAGATTTTATAAGAAAACGATCAAACATGGATAATGATAAACACTTCTATCATTTTTCAGAACCCAAGCACCAGACCATTAATTTATAGACAATTATATCACAATTATCTAGTTTCTAGAATTTATACTCCCTAGAGAATTTAGCAAACAATCAGGAGTTTAAAAATATATATATAGGTATTCATGCATGAATGGAATTTTTATTGCATATAACACTGAACTATGTGTGGATTGATTAAATTCAATCAATCCAATATCCTCTTGTTTTCCAGAACTCTGATTCAAACAAGAGAGGCATATACATCCTCACATGTATGTGCATATCTTTGTGAATGTACTGATATATTTATATTGGTTAATTATTTTGATCCTGGATATATTTTGTTTATTGGAAAAAGAAAATGACTCTGGGAAATATATTTGTAATGAATGATATATCTATATATCATCTCTGTAAAAAAAAAATCCTTATGAAATTAGGGTAGAAATAGGAGGGTCATTTCAAGCTTGTTGTATTTTCTTCACGAAAATGAAAATGAGAGGATGAGAACTTGTACGTGAATAAGAAATAAAAAGAAGGCGGCTAGGGTTTCAAGAGATTTGAATGGCTAAGATGTAGGGTTTAGAAAATAAAAGGCTAGCAAATAAAAAGGCTAGTGAATGAGTGGGATTTATTTCCTATTTAATAAAAGAAACTTACTGTAAAATATTTCAATCAGAAGAGGCATAATGAGGAACTGAGATATTGAGAAGATTTTTATGTGATTTGATAGAGTAAATGCTAGGAAAACCAAGAGACAAGAAATAAAGAGAAAAAAACTTATACATATATTATTCCTAAATGCAAGTGAAATATGTGAATCATAATAGGAAATAAATTTTGTACGTGTATGGAAAAAGGAAATACACGGCTATAGAAGAGAAAAAAAAGAGCTAAGGAGTTATGAATGCTAAGGAAACGAAAAGGCATAAGTTAAGGAGAAAAAACGTACAATATATTTTATTTTTAAATGCAAATGAAAAATGAGAGATGGGGAATAAATTTTGTACGTGAATTATGAAGTGGAGTGGATGGCAAGAAAAGATTTTGAACGGCTAAAGAGGAGTAAATGATAGAAAAACAAAAAGGCTAGGAAATAAATGGTAAGAAATAAGGAGAAAGAAACACACATACATACATACATATATATATATGTATATATATGTATATATATATATATATGTATATATATATGTATATATATATATGATTCTTAAATGCAATTGAAAAGAGGATATTTTGAGATGTTTGTACATGATTAATAAGAGCAATTCACGGCTATGAACGGTGAATGGCTAGGGTAAGTAATAAAGAGGGTAGGTAAATAAAAAGGCAAGCATTAAAGAAATATAATGCATGTCTCCTTGATTTCTTCCAAGCCTTTTATGAAAAGATATACACACAAGTGAAATCCAATAAATAAAGTTTAGATAAACAAAATAAAAAATAAAATAAAATAACATAGAAAATAAAAATATAGAAACGCACATAGAAAACTAGAAATTGAAATACAGTAAATAACTGCGTGTAAAAATGCTGTAATTAATCTGATTTAGAAAGTATAACTCAGAATTTAACGAAACGAAAAGCAAAACAGATATCATTAATATATTCTGCTTCAAAGAATAAGATTAAAATTTGAAATTCAATTTTTTTTATATTTAAACTGAAAATTCAGATTTTGACCAAAATATAAAATTTTCAAAAATCGTTTATTTATTGCATTTGGAAAATAAATTACAAACAAATTTCAAACTTACATTGGAATAATTCTAAAAATTCATTTTTAAATGATTTAAAAAATCAAAATTTCAAATAAAAATTTAATTAAAAACATTCACAAAATTATGGGTTGTTACACTTTCGAAGGGGTGGTTTTGACACCATCATTTCATTACTTAGGGAATGGTTTCGAAACAGTTGCTTTCGACTTAAATGAATTTAAAGGCCCTTTTTCTTTTGTTTGAAGTATAACCCAAAATTGGTTTCGAAAGAGATGATTTGAATGGTTTCAAAAGGAAGTGCTTTCGACTTTAATGGGTTTATGTCCTTCTACTTGACGGCATGATCCAATGGTTTCGACCGAAACATTTTCAAAGAGGTTTCGAAGTAGTTAACTTCGAAAGGTTTCCACATGTTTTAAATTGAACCCATATGCTTTTGAAAGGTTTAGATTTAATGCTTTCGAAAGGTTTTAAAAGAGGTTTCGAAGGGGTGGTTCCCCTGAGGTTTCGAAGGAGTCGAAAGGAGTTGTTTTATGATGGGTTCGAATGGTTTCGAAAGGAAAGGTTTTCCAATGGTTTCGAATGGCAATGTTTAAAGGTTTTTAAAAGAAAGTTGTCTAAGGTTTTAAAGCTTTCGAAAGGAAGATTTCCAAAGGTTTCGAAAGTGTTTTGAGAATGGTTTTGAAAGGAAGGTTTTAGCCTTTCGGGCTTAGATAAAAGAAAGGGTTTTACATGGTTCCGAAAGGGTTACTTTCGGGGGTTTCGAATGGGTTGTTTAAAGGGTTTAACCAAAGGTTTCAAATATAATGAATGGGCAAACTAGCCAAACTATTTTCAAGTTATAAAGGACTTTAACTTATTTTAAAAGGATAGGTAATCCTTATTGAATATCATCAACATTATTTTGAGTAAAGTATATATAACATTTCAAAATAGCTTAGAATAAAGCTAAAGATATATTTTCCTTGTATATATATGATTTAAAGCACCAAATCATTTTGAAAAGGTTTTCAAGGAGAAGTTCAAAGGGTAGTTAACCCTAAGAAAATGACTCAGATTAGAAGACCAGATAGGAATTGTGTAGGGTTGCGCCCTATGCCTATTAGCTATTAGCCCCTAGCTAATTTAGTCCAGAATTCCAGTGTGTAGGGCTTATTCGCAGGTAAGACTAAAATGTTGGTTACACACAGAATGGAATATTGATGTATAGATGTAGGTTATTGGTAAGCCAGAAAACCATTAGGATCAGTTGACCCTCGAAGATGTAAGTTAAGGATAGATTGTCCAGAAGTTTTGTCTAACAGTTGTTTAGACTATTTGATATGGTATCTGGTAGGCCCGAGTCGGCCAAAGGGCAATCAACCCAGATTTCGGATAGTTAGTCCATTTATTACCTGTTTATAGCATAACGGATCTTTTTATTATTTTATATCATAATCAGTTTGATTAACCAGTTTGGTTGTAGGAAAGGATTTGCAAAATATATGTTTTGAAAAAGGATATCGGTGAGGGGAAACCCATTCCGCTAAGCAACGTGGTCTCACTCAATATCAGTAAACCGAGATGTAACAGAATTATTCACACCAGGCTTTATGTCCGACTCGAAGTTATTGTTTCCTCTTAAACTCTATGGTGCTCAAAATTGATTTGAGTAAGCTGAGGGTTTAGATTTCTAGGTTTTCGTAGTTTTGGCGAATTAAGCTTTCGGAGACAAGCAGGTGGCTGACGGATAGCTAACTAGGAATTGTAGATTATTTCTGTTTTTGTTTCCGCTGTGTATTAAGTCAAATATGACTATATTGCTTTGATCATCCAATGGGGCATCATCATATGTCGCTCTTGGCATATTTTTTTAAATTATAATTGATCATTTCTCAGGACACGTTTTGGGGATTTTGTGACTTGGATATGATATTGTTTTGAAACATAATCAGCTAAATGTTGTTTTCCTTGAAATATGTGATTTTGTTTATATTCAAGTGCTTCTGATATTATGGATACCATTAGCATTGTCGTGTTTTGTCACCAGAAGTTAATACTATAGATGATTGCAGCATCTGTAGCGCTTAGCTTTAGACCTTTAGACACGGGATGTTACATTCTCTTTCTTTCTGTTGCCATTGATTCTTAGCAACAAATCTTCTAAGCAAAGATTGAGGATCTAACTTCTGAACCTATCTGATCCAAAGTAGATAGCAAGATCTAAGCCTAAGTTTGGTTCTCGGTGAAAGCACCAAAATGTTAACCCAAAAAATGGATCAACACCCTGGATTGAGTGTGAAAGCACCAGCCATGTTCTTATAGAGAAATAATATAGAGAATAAATGTAAAAAGAGCATAAATAATAAAAAAAAACAAGAAGATTTTTATAGTGGTTCGGTTGTTAATGAAGCCTACGTCCACTTTATAGCTTTCTATTAACTGACTGCTTTTACAAGTTGAATCAAATTACAATATGATTGAATCTTCTAAGTTAGATCAAGTCACAAGTATAAGAGTTCATTGGAGAATCACAGTGAACTCCCATATGATTATTATGTGGGAGAAGAAGAGTGAAGAATAATCTCTACAGAGTTCTAGTAGTCAGTCCAGAAGATCCTATTTATGTTGCAAGTAGGATTGTATTTATAAGAGTTAAAGAGCACTTGGGCCAGAAGTTTAAGTGCAGAAGAGTCTAGTTGTTATTCCAAGTCATCACCCATGATCTTAAATCAATTTAAGTCATTTCTATGAAACGTTAGCTATCCATAGGGGATAAATCACTTTCTATCCATCAAATTAGCATATTTTTCTACCAGAAGCCTTTAATTAGCGCTACGAAGGAGCTTGGAAAGTATGAGGGCGATCCGACCTATCTTGATGGATCGCTAGCTATCCATAGGTGAAGGATCTCTAGCTATCCATAGAGAATGGCTTGCTATCTATTCATCCACTTAGCATATTTTTGAGTGATCTTAATTTGGCCGTCTTCCTATCTCCTATTTAAGTGCGTTGTTAAAATATCAAGTCGTTTGAAGTTTGTTTGATCATCCGTCTTCATGGGTCATCTGGTACAGAAGGATCATCCATGACTCACTCAAAACTTAACAAAATCAGGCAAAACTTTGCATGTGCACTCTAGAGGGTATTTGGGATCTATACTAAATATTTGAGGTGGTGGGGCCCACTCTACATGGATCGCTAGCGATCTATCTAGTTAGATCGCTAGCGATCCATGTATCCTTATCCAATCAAGCTCATTTTTGGTGAGTGCCATCTTTTATGTCTTCTAAGTGTTCTTCCATAATTTCAAGTTAATCTGAATTTGTATGAGTTCTTAAGGACCATTTTAAGTTAGCTGCTTTGGGAAAAAAGTAGGTAAATAGCTTGAATCAGTTGGATCTTTACTTCTTGAACTACATTGCTTGGACTATTATGAAACTTGGTATGTATTCTTAGAAGAGATAGTAGATCATGAAGCAAGAGGCTTTGACAACTCATGATGCTTCCTTTTGGATCGCTAGCTATCCATATCGCTAGCGATCCATGGATGATGAATCACCAGCGATCCGTCTACATAGTGGATTTTTGGCTTGTTTCTCTTAAGTTCCATTGGCTTGTTCTTTTAGATGCCTTGTTCAAGTTTCAAGTCATTCTAGCTTAGTCTTGATGTTCTAACTTTTGTTGAATTCTGCTCGGTTAAAAAGTCTATTTAACATATAATATTCACGTAGAAATAAAACTATGTCTGTTTATCAATCAACATTGAAAGACAATTATTATTTCATAAATAACATTTAGTATTTTTATGAAAATAATTTTCGTAACTTGATGCAACCAATAAGTGTTATATGGCATGTCCTACTATTTCTGCCATTACTATTATAGCATATGAAAAATGAGCTTCATTCAACCACTTAATATGGGCTATTTATTTCATTTACTATAACTGGTTTACAGTTGAGATTTTCAGACTAAATATCTTAAATTCAAAGAAATAAATCTCATAAAAAATAATTTTCTATGTGAAAATATATCTGGAATAAAGATCATATTTTTCATTCCTAGTTAAGTATCCATTATTATTTTACAAATCTCGTATTCGATGTTTCTTTAGGAACTAGAAGTGACCATTTACTCTCTTCATCCCAACCGTGCCTTAAGTTATATCCACTCTTATACATTTGATTTTCTTTCAAAATGGTCAAACCATTCAAAAGAAAACCCTTGATCATTCCTAAAATTTAGGAATATCAAATATTGTGAATTTATCAAAGTGACATTTCAATGATCAAGTTCTTATACCTATCATGTAGCTTTCGATCTAGTGTTACATTTCACACTACAAGATTATTATTGCAATCAATCATATTGAATACATGATCTTACACTACAACTTTCTTGCTTATTTCAACGAACTAATTTCATCGGGGTTTTGTACATTACTAATTGTGACTGTTCACCATATAACATTTATAAGTGATCGTACATGGATTGAATATCCATACAAGTATTACTTTTAGAGTTTGAAACTCATAAAGTAAAATACACAGTCTCAGGCAAATAAACACATAAGTGACCAATTACGAATGTATTTAGTAGTTATAAATTTGGGCACTTGCATGGGTATTTAAACAATAACATACATAAATGTTTATTACTAAGTATATTTTATATTTCTTTTATCAATCTTTAATTCAGTTCATTTGTATATCAATGTAGATTATTATAACTTTATATAACAAATGTTCTTACAATATTAGAAAGGTTAAATGTTATAATTTCATTTTTCTAATAAGGCACCCAACAGACTTTTATGTTTATCAAACCCCTAAGAAAAACATAGAAATCATTTGATTTCTCTAGTAGGTTTTAAGAATCGCTTGCCGTGAGATTTTGACCATAAGGAATATCAACAAATCATAAGATCGCAAGGGATGGATAACACTTTATCAGTTGTATCAAATACAACTCTTAACCCATGATCTTTGTCCTAATCTTATCTCGATCTTGAGGAATATCAATAAATGGAGAAAGATATAATTCACTCATACCCACAATTTCATGACGACCTAAGCATAATGCATATACCTTGAGGAATATCAACAAATACATGCATGTATCTTATCTCATCTAGTTAATATACTACATAACATCTCTTGCTTGAGGAATGTCAACTGTAAGATAATATGCAAGTAATCTATTAATATATAATAATGGAGGACAACTTTATATTAAAGATTCATAATCTTTAATTTATTTGATCAGTTGAAGGTTTGAAGGAAAATATATTATGGAGGGAGTCTCATGCGGGTATGGGAAGAAGGTGCTTGTTTGATCAGTTGAAGGTTTGAAGGCAAATATATTGGCAGGCAAGCGAGGCTACTTGGTTAGGTGTGCTGTTCGGCGAGTTCAAGTGGGATGTTTTATGGGTTCAATGGAGGAACAATGGGCGACGACAGGAGAGATGGCGTGGACCGAGGTGAGGGGTGTTGTACGGAGGGAGGTTGCTGGATGGGGTCTGGGCAGGGGCGACGAGGTCGGAGCAAGCTTGAGGAGGAGGGGATCTCGGTGTGGAGTCGATGGAATGGAGGCTTGCTGGTTTGTTTGGCCGAGCATGCTAATAGTGGAGATGTAGGCGTGGGCTGAGTGGTACGGCAGAAGTCTGGGTGGTGCGGCAAGGATTCAGGTGGGGCTGCTGGGTCTCGGCAGGGGAAAATGGCTGCGCGGTGGAGGTCGATGGGAGGTGCGCGGGGCGGAAGAGGCCGTGGGGATGGAGTTGAGGCGGATGTGGATGGTGATGGGTGATGTCTTCAGTGGTGGAATTACGTGGGGGCTACGGGGATGCTGTGGTGGATTCGAGTTCATGGAGAGAGAGAGGGGGGAGTAAGGCATGGAAATGGGTTAACAAGATGAGCAGGCACGAACCCAATATAAGACTTTTTTTTTCTTCTTCAACTTAAAGAATGAAGACAACAGTGGGCATGGAGATGTGACAGGAAGGCTTCAGAACAAAATTATAATAGCTTTATATGTATTTTTATATATTTTGTTTCAAGGGGTAGAGCGGAAATGAAGGAGAATTAAAAGGGACTCAAAGTGAATAAACGAACCGGTGGGAAGCAAATGAACGGATAGGAATTAAAGCACCTGAAATATATATTTGAGACGGTAGGAAAAAAAAGTCAGGCACGAGAATTTATGAAATAATAAAAGCAAATGACCGTTGATTTTCAAACGGTTGACAATTGAAAGGTTACAGAACATTCTAGAACTCAAAATGGGTACAGATACAACTACTCGTTTCGCGGATTTCGCCGCGTACCGGACTCCAAAATACACAAATAAATATACCGCAGAGATCAGCACGACGAGACGAACAGAATGGTACATAGATATGAATGATATGATCATCCTATCAAAAGTCGGATTTCGGTGCCAAAACTACTGCTAATTTGCCGAAAATAAGATAAACGGAGGTAGAGAAGTCCAAATTTGGCGAACTGAAATTTGACGTCTCACTCAAAAAATTGTAAACATTTTTATTATGTAAAAATATTTAGAATTTGAAAACATTTTATTTTCATCAATATTAACTGATTTTAAATTGAAACTGAAAATTAAACAACAGAATTTACTTCCATATTTTCCAATAAAATTTACCAGTTGCTATATTAAAATAGACGTATTCCAAATATCAAATTTTCATTGCAAAATTTTATAATTTTAAATTTCACAAAAATTTCAGTTAATTACGTTATAAAATGATTAAAATATCAGGGTTGTTACAAATTAATTAACATTTTAATTAATTTTATGTTATTCGGTTAAACATTATAATTGAATGTATACACCATAACATTTATGGTAATATATGAATGTATGTATGTTTATATTTTATTATTTTCTAATTAACTTATTTAAATAGATAATTTAATCAAATATTAATTTCAAAAATTTCTTTTGTATATACATATATAATTTCATCATCTTAAACAATTAAAGATAATGTAACATACTGAAGGAATTAGGCCAGCCCGCAGCGGAAGTAATGGATGAATTTCAGAAAATTTACCATTTTTAACCTTTTAGGCCTATGAAGTCTAATAGTATATTAGATCCAATCTAATAAAGTTTCTAAATAAATAATTATATCCAATCTATTAATTTTTTAAATAAAATCTTATTTTATTTAAAAAATTGATCGAAAGAAGTGTTTTAAACTTTAAACTTAGATAAATAGTGTACCAAATACACCAACCAATTACTCATAAGAATAAATTAAGAGAAAGAAAGCTTTCGTTTCTTTCTTCAAAAGTTATGTAATTCAAAGAAGGAAACTTTTCATTTCCATCTCTTAACTTATTTAATTAATGAGAGAATACTTTATTTATATGGAGAGAGAAAACTTTCATTTCTCTCTCTTTAATTAAATTGATTACTTATTTGAATGTCATCAATTAGCAACATGTACATGACATAAAGGTAAGTGCAACATATGATATGTGCTATTAATAGATGACAAGGTATAGACATCACATAAGAAAAAGGGAAATAAATAAAAGGCAACAAGGATAATTGATTCGACTTCCCACTTGGTAAACTCAGTTAATATAGCATATAATTGATAATTAATAGTTGTCAGTGAATACAAACAATCTACATTAACTTTATATATATAGTTGCCTCATCTTAAATTATTTTTCTTGGAAATAAATCTAATTCATACTTTGACAATATATGATACATAATAAATTATATATATATATAAACGTACATATAAAATTAATTATTTGAATATAAGATTAAATCAAGTCTTTCTAACTAATACAAATTAGAGATTTATAATAATCAATTTAAAAATAGATTTCTTGTCGAAACATTAATTGTGTATGTACGATTCAATCAAATCTCTCTAATTAATACAAATTAGAGAGTTATAATAATCAAACTAAAATTTAGATTTACTGCCAAAACATCTTTCCGTTTTCAATTTTTAATACAATACAAACACAAAAACATAAATGTAAACTTTCAAATCTAAAATTACACTTTGTTTTATATGGATTTAACACATGAATCTTCAATAAAATATTATACTATTCATTCACAAATTTTAGCTTAAGTTGTTAAAGTAAAATCCAAACAAAATAATATGAACATACAAAGTTTCGATATAAAGGGTTATATTTTGAATTCAATGTTTACAATATAGATCTGTAATAAAACATTGTATTTTAACATATACAAATTTTAATTTTAATTTTACAAAATAAGAACCTAATTGATGAATTGAACATATAAATTTTCAAATCAAAAAATTAGACTTTAAATTGAGTGTTTAGAACATAGTTCAAAAAACATTATATTTAAACATATAGAAATTTTAGTTTTGGTTACTAAATTAAAACCCCAATCAATTCATTCAACAAATAATTTAAACTGCACAAACAATTTCCAAATTAAACGAGACAGTGATATGTACATACAATTATGTTAATTAAGTTTATATTTCATCAAACATTACATCAAATGTCATTATCTATAAAAGAAAAACATACCTTATTACCAAAGCTTTGAAGCATAACTTGAAAATAAATTCACCTTAGGATGTTGCTCAGAAATTGCACCTTGAATGATGATATCTCCTTAGATCTTCAAGATCCCCATTCTATCCTTTCAAGAGATGGATGAACCACTTTTGTTTTGTTTTATTTGATGTTTTTACTTGGATTTGAGTTTTTTTTGAATTTTTTTTGTTTTCTGCCATGAAAGTTAGGAGGAGAGAAAGAAAAAGAATTACATCGATATCGTATATCAATGCGTGAAAATATAACTTTTATAAATGCATTTAACTAATTAAAAAAACTTCCAAACAACAAATAAATTAAATAACGATTAATATTTGTCAAATAGCAATTAATTTAATCATTTTACAGCATTTTATAAATTAAATAAATCATGTTTTTTTAGAGAATTCATCATAATGGTTGTGCGACTCAAAGGTGTAAATTCGGTCAGCGATTAATATCGAACTATTCGAATATTAATGTTCACACGTCAGTTATCAGGTGGTGCAACATTTCGGCTGAATTTATCGCTTACACATCTTTTGGTAAAATCCAATTTTACAGATTATAAGCAGTACCTCATAGTGACAATTATTTACTCTAATTCTCTTTGTCAAAACTATATCACGTTAGGACTTATGGAATTGGTAGTAGTCAAAGTTTCAATATAGTCCACATTCAACCTTATAGTCCAAACACAAAGTCCTTGGTTCAATAATAATAATAATTATTGACCGAACTGCTCTGTCCAGAGACTTTGACTTTGAGTTAACATCAGCTGATCGTGATACTAACCTTATATAAACGAGGAGCCGAATCATTTCTTTAATAGTGTTTCACTTCCAATGCTTCCACTCGACCCAACTAATTCAATGGACGTCGTGGCATCATTTATCTATAACCACTTCCACATTGAAGATCAACAGTATTTTCAAGTCGAGAGAACTTTGGAAATTAGTCACATTGATATTCTTTGCTTGACCCTACTTATGTTAACCAACAGAAAACTATCGATTGAGTTATTTATAGTTATCCAATAACTATCAACACGTAACCCCTTAGTGCCCCCAGCAGTCATGAGTAATACACTGCCCAATATTTGGAGAGCATTACATACTCTAGTCTCAACGAATGTATTGATATCCAGTCTTGATACATCTTGACTAGGAATACTTAAAATTATATATTTGTTTCTGTTGTGATAAATACTCACGGTTACAACACTTTGTAACTACTATCACAAAACATACCATTTATGGATTTTCTATTAGATATACTTTTAATTAAATTAATTAATTAATATAACACATTATATCAAGTATATAATAGAAAGAAAACACCCTTTAGTTTTAATAAGAAATGTTACCAAGTTAGATACATGTAACAAGTTACATGATTTCCCTTATGGCATTCCCCTAGCTCTATCAATTTCCCACTTGCACTAGGTGTCAATTATAGAATCTCATTCTAACATTTCTGATCGACTTTCTCAAAAACAATTGGGTCAGTCCCTCAGTGAATGAGTATGCTATTATGTTTTAATTTTCTACTCTGTCAATCAACTCTCTCCGATGCTAATAAACTTTCTATCTCATACGGAACAATTCAGAATATGTCTCTTAACTTTTAGTGAGCTCTAGGTTCTGTTATGAACCATATTACAACCATATAACAATGTTATGGGATTCTCAACTTTTGGAATCACCTTCAACTCGATTATAAATTTGGGCATTTATACTTATATACATTGATTTTATTGCGGTGCTATTAAAGGTGATTGTACATAGCTTTTTTCATTGAATCAGCCATAGTCTTTCGTTTGGAACATTTTTAAATTAAAGATTCTTACCTTGAATTTATTATTGACATATTATACTTAATATCACTTATGAAATTTCGAGTCCGAACACTCCTTCATAAGGAGTTTGTTGTTTCTATAAACAAATTTCTAGTATTTCATAAATACATGAGAACACTTCAAACAACCATTTAGTGCTATTAATTTTGATATGATATTTGCTTCACGTATCAAATACATAAACAAATCACGATATCATAGAAAACATAACATGTTTCCTATTGCCAATGCATAAGGAATCAATTTACATGTTCCGTATTAAACATTTTAGTAAGATGTCCATGCATATTGTGTTGGACTTTCCCAACATCTTTTATACTTACTATAAAGAATTATCCAATTTTGAGTATTAGAACTAAAGTTGATTTTAACACAAGTACATTGTTAACAATTAATAGTGTGTTGTTCACTTATGGTTTAGAAATATATATTACCTTTTTAAGTTTCTTTCTTATGAGCACATGCTTCCTATGCATTTTCATTGATAATCAAACTACTTGATTTTTCTATCAAAACACTTATTCAATTTGGATGCTTTTCTAAACGATACTTTTGTATTCGTTCTCAGGTCATACCATCAAGCTCACAAACTCAATATCGTTACACTGACTTCAAGACACTTTAATTATTACATGTAAACGGTTAACTCTAAATCATTATTTAGAATTTTTCGTTTCAACACATACATATCAAAACATAAGGTCATATTGCGTAATAATTTTATGAATAAAATCTGCACCCACTTGAGCACATCGAATGGTGAATCTGTTGCGTTAATTTCAATAATTGAAATTTAATATATTATTCTTATCAATGCGGCTAATGGATCATATCCTTTAGGTACAACTTTCAAAATAATATTTTGACAATGTACTTGGAATTAATTTTAGATTTGCGCATCGTACCATATTGTAGAGTCAATACTCTTAATGATTTAATTGACTGCCGAGGATTATCTGTTCTCGACATTGATAAGAAACTCATAGTTTCTCTTCAATGTATAAGAATACTTATTATACATTTGAATGTGTTACGTTCAATTTTGTTTCATTAATTTCATTCCATTCCTTGCAATCAGTTTTATCCTTGGATCATATCCAAACCCATTTTATACCAATAATTTCATAAAGAAATTCTTTCGCTATGAAGTTGATATTTCTTGAAACAACGGTTGTTTATCAATATAATGGAACAAATACTCATAGACATTTTAAGAATTTCTTTATATAAAATAGATTTTGCATTAGTTCATAATATATTTATGTTCACAACATAAATTAGTCGTCTAATGATTACGTTTCCTAAAATTCTCTTGGGACGATTTATACAAGATCCCTTACATACAATTATAACGTGAAGTTTTTTGATTCGCACGACCTGCCAACTCCTTAGCCTTGGATATGTAGGGGTTTTTTATAAACCCTTATCTTATATAGTTTGTAAACCATTGTTTGGATGATATTATTTTTAGCTTAGTGCACTATTCTTAAGTACACACCTTATAGAAAGAATTTATCTCAACTTTACTCATAATTAACATGCTTTGTCCAATATAGTTCAATTACTCCTTATCAACACATCATCATGTGTTATAGGGAGGATTTAACTTTGAGATTCAATCTTTATTCATTTTTAGGTACATTTGAAACTCTTTCCAATATAATCACCTATTCGATCAAATCAAATCAATTCTTCTGCAAGTTATGCTATTTACTTCCATTTTTATCATATGGGCTTATCATAGACTTATATATCTGTATCAAAGACACATGTCCATGTCAATATTAACTTATCGGTGAATATGATGAAGTACAAGGAACCATTTTGGTATTAATAGATTTACGATTGCATAAAACTATATGTATCAATTCGAAAAGTTCATCAACTCTTATGATGCTCCCACTTATTGGGTGTATATCTTTTCAACTGTTTGAGATATAATTAACCAGTGTTATGATTCATAATCATATAATAAAAATTATTTCTCAATACTACGACTTAGTCTATAATTCTAAAATAATTGTAAATAATTTTAGATATTTTTGCAATTTCAATGCATTACTTTTGTTGTGAAAACAAATACCACATTACAGTTATATTTCTTAACGAATATTATTAATATTCACATTGAAATATAACCATGTCTATTTTTTAGTCAACACAAAAAATAGTCATTATTTCATAAATAATGTTTGGTATGTTTTACAAAAATAATTTTCGTAATTTTATGCAAACAATAAGTGTTATATGGGATGCTCCCACTATTTCCACCATTCCTATAATAGCGTACTGAGTTTGGAGGTCCATTATTCACTTAATATAGATTATTTATTTCTTGTACTGTAGCTAGTTTACAGTGGAGGGGTTTTTGATGAAATATCTTGAATTCAAAGAAATAAATCTCTTAGAAAATAATTTCCTATGAGAAAATACATTTTGAAATAGAAATCATATTTCTTAGTCCAACGTTAATTATCAACCATTATTATCACAATTCTTGTTTCTGATGCTTCTTTAATAAGAAGAAGTGATCATTCACTCTCTTCATCCCGACTGTACCTTAAATCACATATACTCTTGCACATTTGTTTTCCATTTTAAATGGTCAAATCATTCAAAAGAAAACTCTTACTACAATATCACAACGAACAAAAGCACATTCGATTATCCTCAACGTCTAAGGACATCAAATATGTTGCACTTTACGTAAACTGATCAAATTGACATTTCAGCGATCGAGTTCTTAGATTTATATTATATTTTTGGTCTAGTGTTACATTTAACACAATACAATCCTTTTGTAATCAATCAAATTAAATATTCGTTCTCGCACTATGGTTTATTTGGGTTTTCGGATGAACTAATTTCATCGAAATATTGTACATTATAAACTTTGACCGTTCACCATATAACATTTATATGCGGTTGTATATGGATCAAATATAAAATATAACCAAATAAACACGTAAGCGACCAAATTATGAAGATAATAAGCAGTTGTAAAATTAGGTAGTTGCATGGGTATTGAAACATTAGCACGTAAGAAGCATTTATTGGTAAGTATGTGTTATATTTCTATTTGTTATTGTCAATCTATGATTCAAATCATTTGTATATCTTAATTGACAAACATTTTATCAATCATATTAAATGCATAAATTTATCATTACAGATTATTATAACGTTATATAGCATATATTCTTACAATATTAGAAAGGTTAAATGTTATCATTTCATTTTTCTAATATGGCCCTTACTAGTCTATTATGTTTCACCAAACCTGTAACGCCCCACTCCGAGACCCACTGTAACAAAGAGTATTATGGGAGTAATACTGTCTGTTAAAGCGGAGAATAGAGTATAGTGGAAGCGACCATTTATAATCAAGCTATAACTATCTACCGAATACGTCGAAAGGTGGAATCTATTTAAATTTTTCTCAATCAGGTGGTTCGACATATTCGGTAAATACTTATAACGAAATTACAAATGGCTAAAGATCTATCAGGACAAAGCATAATAACATAATGAAATAGCATCACAGAACAAAATCACATAACAGATATAAAATCCCAGAACAATACATCATCAATACAGATCCAAATACTATAAGTGGGTACAAAGCCACTGCTCACACATGCGAGTCAAAAATATGTACATATCAAAGTCTGAATAATAACAGAGTAGCGGAATAGTGGACAAATAAAAGCGCTATCTATCAGCATAGCAGATAATGTCCAAGCGGAAGCACAGAAGCTAAGTCCAGAGACCTAACCTGAAACAACTCGGTCTGACCCGAGCGAAAACACTCGGGTCAGGCTAGCTAAACAATCAGTAATAACTGAGATATAGAATAATGCGGTACATAAATAAAACAATACTTATCCAAAGAGAAGTATATTATGAACCACATGAATATAATGACGATCCCTAATCATCAATAAACAATAAAAATCTCCAAAGAGAAATCAACACCAAAGTGTAGAATAAATAAAATTGCCTCATATCATCGGCGTATCCAAAGCTATAAAAAGATGCCCATAGGCAATAATCCCAAGAGTGACCAGAGTCTGTAATCAATGCCCAAGCAAAGATCGATGCTCCAAAGAGCAATGGGGATATACTGAAAAATCAATGAAATCAAACACTGAAAAACAGTGTCCAGAGACACTGTGAATCCACAAGGTAATCGCACTTACATCGTATGGTTCCATAGAACCAACGCCGAATGGCGATACTCGAATGGATATAAAAATCATCAGATAATACAAGTTTTGCACGTGCACCGACCAGAGTCGTTGTTGCCAAGTACTGTAAAGTTGTGATCGATCACTCGCACCGATGCGAAACGCGCGAGACGGCGAGATCCTTCCCAGAAGGATAAAGGCCCAGAGGCACACGCCGAAAAATAAACTGCTCCATAGAGCAGGTGTCCAGAGACGGTTGCCCAGAGGCGTGGTGACCCAGAGGTCCAGTACTGGCCGCCCAGAGGCTAATGTGTCACTAACTTCTTGGAGAGGAACCCGCAAAGTGTTAACAATGAGTCCCATACCCCACGTTCGCACTAAACGGTTTCCTAACCAATAGCAAGCTCACACTCCAAACAATAAAAAGTCTACCTCATATCATCGGTAAACTAGACCCAAAGGTCAAAACGATCAATCGAATAGGTCGGGGATTAACCGGAAAGAAAATACACACGGTTTCCATAGGCCGGAGATTTCCTAACCGTTTAAGCACCTTTCCACTTCGCTCGACGTGCTAAAAGTGAGTGTGAGATTTTTATTATAGAAAATAATGGTGTAAAACGGATTTATAATTGATTTTCGGAATCACTTTTAAAACGGTCTTTTGAAAGGTCTCCTATTATGGAGTAATTAATTTAATAATTAAAATAATATTATATAATAATTTTCAAAAGCCATTTAGGAGTGAAAAATCTTTTGAAAATGATTCATAAAACCCGTGTACGAAATCTAGAGACAAATCTCAAAGAAATCAATGAAAACCAGAAAATCATCAAAAATATTCTAAGTGTTTGTAAACATTCAAAAACAGCTGTGAACTCAAGTTCGATAATTTATTTGGACCAGCAAACTATGTCCAAATGTCATGAAAATTTGCAGGTATGTATTCCAAGATCCCTACTTTAATATGCAAAAAGAATTTCTGGATTCAGAGTTGAGACGAAGTGGCAGCGACGTCTCAAAGTTGGACCCAGAACAAGATTTATACTGTTTACAAACAGCGACTAGAGTTCAACTTCGACACGAAATTCGAAGTACCAAACGAACTCCAATGTTGTCCAAATTTTCCTGAGATGGAGCTCAAAACTCCACCTTTCTAACGAGACCAAAAACGTTGAATTCCGACTTCCGATGCGAACGTGGAGGCATCGTGGAGTGGCGCTCAAAAGCTGGAAACAGAAGGGATATTTGATTTTCATTCTAAGTGTTTGACCATTCAAAAACTGCTGCGAACCCAAGTTCGGCAATTTATTTGGACCAGCAAACTGAATCCAAATGATATGAAAACTGGTAGGAATATAGTCCAACATCCCTACTATAAGATGCAAAATGAATTTCTGGAATCCGAGTTGAGACGAAGTAGCAGCGACGTCTCAAAGTTGGACCCAGAACAAGATTCACACTGTTTACAAACAGCGACAAGAGTTCAACTTCGACACGAAATTCGAAGTACCAAAAGAATGCCGATGATGCCTAAATTTTACAGAGATGGAGATCGAAACTCCTCCTTTCCAACGAGACCAAAAACGTCGAATTCCGACTTCGGATGCGATCGTGGCGGCATCGCGAAGTGGAGAAAAAAAAATCTGGAACAGGGTTTAAAAAAAATTATTTATTATTTTTTTTTCTTTTTTTTCTCGGGACAGTGGTAAGAATGTACAATTTTGACCAAAATAACTTCGAAATTTCATGAAACTCAAAACATGAAAGTTTTAGCTCTAAATCTAAGCTTTCCAGAACATCCAAAATTATTAGATTTGGATAAGAAACGAGAGAGATACATGCAAAACAATATCAGATTGAAACTCAAGATAACTTGTTAAAGACAGAATTGGTCTTCTGTCTTTGAACGCATTTCAGGTCATCTAAATGGCAATATTACAGAAAACTCACTGAACAAAAATTGTAGCATATGTTTTAAGCTTTCCGGAACATCCAAAATTATCTAATTCGGATCAAAAACGAGTAACTTATGGCCAAATCAATTTTAGGGTTTTATTTTATCAACCTTGTAGTTTGTTGTCAGGTCAGCGACAAACAAACGTGATTTCGACCATTGAAACCACAAAATTAGGCAAAGCTCAAAACATGAAAGTTATAGGCTACAGAATAAGCTTTCCAGAACTTCAAGAAAATCTTAATTCCGATTTAAGATGAATGAGATATGCCTAATTTACTAACAGCAATAAACTAATTATAATTTCAGCTAGCATATATTACCTCTTTCCAAGCAATGAAAAGAAGATCAAAGAGTTTCACAATCTAAATGCATAAAAAAAAGAGGATTACAAAATAATTTCAGAAATTAAAGAATGAATTAGAGGTGGGTTTTGTGATTGCTATTACCTCTTTTAGTAGTTTGGATTAACTCTCTTTGATTTGGTGTAGATTGGAGTCTTGCTTAGGAGGCCATGACTAGGTTTTGGAGCTTTCTAATTAGGTTTTAGTGGTTATGAAATGAAGTGTTGGCTGAAATGGGAGAGTAAAAGATACTTTATAGGCTAATGGTTAGGGTTATTGGATCTAATACCCATTAGGACTTTGTATTATTCATGTGCATACATATATAGGCAATTTTCTCTAAGTACACTCTACATACAAATTACTAAATACATTTCAAACCATAGAAAATTATGAAAATATGTTAACAATTACTTTTAGCCATTTCATAAAATCCTATATCAACAATATTTTACATTTTAACCCCTAATTTTTCCAAAACACCGTTTATAGTTAATATTAGCCAAAATCACCATTTTGCAAATAAATTGCAAATTAATTTCCCAAATCAAATATTGCACTATTTTACACATATAAAATTTTGCAATAATATAAATTACAAATTTCCCTAATTAATTTCCTTGAAATGCTCCATTTTACACTTAAGCCCAAAATATTAATTTATTCAAAATGACTAAATTTTGAACAAATTAGCCACATTAAAAATTCATTAATAGCTCCAATTAAATTAAAATCCCAATTTTAATTTATTATTTGGTAACTGCAATCACGGGTTGTTACAAAACCCTAAGCAAAGCATTGAAGTCTTTCAACTTTACCAGTGGATGTTAGGACTCGTACTCCTTGGGATTCTGACCTTGAGGAAAGCTCAACAAATCATAGACCCGTATATGATGGATAACTCTTTATCGATTGTATCACATACAACTCATAACCTTTGGTACCTTGTCCTAATCTCACCTTTACATTGAGGAAAGCACAAGTAAAGTGAGACTATTCATTTGGACCTATCATTTCGCTACAGCCTAAGCATAATGCATGTGCCTTGAGGAATGCTCAACAAATACGTGAAGTCATCTTACCTCGTATATTCAATATATTAATAGTACTACACATAACATCCCTAGCTTAAGGAAAGCTCAACAACTAAAGAAGCAAGCAATCTATTAATATATAATGATAGAGGACTACTTTATTATTAAAGATTCATAATCTTCAATATATTATATCAAGTGATATCGGCTTATGGGATAATGTATTTCTTATGAGATACTCTCATGACTCAAGTATCGGACACATCGGAAATCACGATCTACGTACATTTACATATGTATTTATTCCTTAAGTTTATTTATGGTTTCCTTAATGTTACACCTTTATTTTATACATTCATATCATATAAGTTTTATTATTATATAAATTTTATATTTCATATTACTTATATAATAGTCTCATGTATAATATTTTATTAATTAAATCTTATTTAATTAATTTTAAATTATATATTATTTAATAATTTTAATTAATTTTAAATTAGTATCTAATACAACATTTATATTAGACATATCTACTATAACCTTTATAGTATATACTATAACCTTTATAGTATATAGTATAACCTTTACAGTGTAACGCATGTCTTATATATGTGTATGTTTATTTAATTAATTAACTTATTTAACTAAAAAAGTTAAATTAAATTAAATTAATTTTGAAAATTTATCTTATGTACATACATGTATACGTACGTTATCTTAAACACTTTAAACTAACATAACATATATCAACATATATTACACATGCATATAAGTATCAATTAATTAACTCGCTTATTTATAATAATCTTACTAATAAATTTTAAATTTTGAAATTAATATTTAAATTGTTTCAAATATTTTGAACTTTTCATTACATTTTCAAACATTTTGAAAATTTATGTTATATTACAACCTTTTATAATAAACATGTTTTTATTTTAAATTTAACTTTTAAATTTAAATCTTGTCTTAATTTAAAAAACCATTTTGAAAATTAGCCCAAAGCCCAATTCAAATTGGGTCTTTTCTATCAGAGGCAATCTTTGGGCTCACTTCAACTTTTAGGTTAGGCGGGTAACCAGGTAGGTACTTGATTATCCAATTCCAATCCTAGCATCACCTTTATAGACACTATACTAAGTCCACAAGCTTAATTAGTTATGACACCATACTAAGTGCGCAAGCTTAATTAGTTAGCCCTTACATGACTAATTTAGACCGCATAGGCTATTGGGCTTTGATACCATTGTGAGAACTAGGCATACCTATAGTAGAAGAAATGAGTGAATTTCAGAAAAATTACAATTTTGAAACTTTTAGGATTATGAAGTCTAAAGGTATATTAGATCCAATCTAATAAAGTTTTTAAATAAAATCTTAAATTGTTTAAAAAGTTGATCAAAAGAAATTTTTAATTAATTTAAAATTAAATAAATATTGTATCAAACACCCAACAATTACTCTTAAGAATAAATTAAGAGAAAGTAACCTTTGTTTCTTTCTTTAAAAGTTATGTAATTTAGCGAAAAAAAACTTTTCATTTCCTTCTCTTAACTTATTTAATTAATGAGAGAATACTTATATGGAGAGGGAAAACTTTCATTCGTCTTTCTTTAAATAAATTAATTGATTATTTGAATGTCATTATTTAGCAACATGTACATGACATAAACGTAAGTATAAACATACATACATACACACACACACACACACACATATATATATATATATTATAGTGTAAATTGTGTAAGTGCAACATATAACATATGCTATCAATTGATGACAAGGTGTAGACATATAAATAGAAATAAATGGATAGCTAGTCACATAAGAAAAAGGGAACAAGGATGATTGATTCAACTTCCTATTTGATAAACTCAATTACTGCAGCATATAAATGACAATTAATAGGTGTAGAAGAATACAAACAATCAACGATAACTTTATATATACATATAGTTGCCTCATTTTAAATTGTTTTTTTGGAAGGAAATCTAATTCTTATGACAATATATGGTACATAATAAATTATATATATAAACGTACATATAAAATTAATTGTGTTAATATAAGATTAAATCAAATTCACTCTAATTAATACAAATTAGAGAATAATAACAATCAATTTAAAAATAGATTTATTGTCAAAACATTAATTGTATGTATATAAGATTTAATCAAATCTCTCTAGTTAATACAAATTAGAGATTTATAGTAATCAAATTAATATTTAGATTTACTACCAAAACGTCTTTCCTTTTTCAATTTCTAATACAATACAAACACAAAATACATACATGTAAACTTTCAAATCTAAAATTACACTTTGTTTTATATTTAAAACATGAATCTTCAATAAAATATTGTACTATTCATACACAAATTTTAGATTAATTTGTTAAAGTGAAGTCCAAACAAAACAATATGAACATACAAAGTTTAGATCTAAAGGATTAAACTTTGAATTAAATGTTTATAATATAGATCTATGGTAAAACATTCTATTTAAACATATACAAACCTTCATTTTAATTTAACAAATATGATCCCAATTGATGAATTGAACATACAAAATTTCAAATCTAAAAGTTAGACTTTAAATTGAGTGTTTAGAACATAGTTCTAAAAACAATGTAATTAAACATATACAAATTTTAGTTTTGGTTTATTGAATTAAAAGCCCAAGTAATTCATTCAACAAACAATTCAAACCGCCCGAACAATTTCCAAATTAAATGAGGCAATGGTATGTACAAATAAATTATGATAATCAAGTTTACATTTCATCAAACATTACATCAAATGTCATTATCTGTAAAAGGAAAACATACCTTATTACCAAAGCTTTAAAGCACAACTTGAAAATAAACTCATTTAAGGATGTTGTCTAAGAATCACATCTTAAATGATGATATCTCCTTAGATCTTTAAGATCCCCATCCTATCCTTGCAAGATATGGATGAACCACTTTTGTTTTATTTTATTTAATGTTTGTATTTGGAGTTGAAATATTTTTTTGGAAATTTTTTTTTTTTTGCAATGAAAAGTTAGGAAAAGAGACAAAATAAAATGACTAAGAAAGAACGAATTGTACATTCATAATGAATTAGAGAATATGTTTTATTTGAAAGAATGAAACATTTCCCTTTCTTTAATTAAAACTTCCCTAATTAATTCCCATGATTAAACCTTAGGATGGAAAATATATTTACTCTTGTGAATCTGCGGTTTTTGATCCATATATCGTGGATCATTTCTCAGGTTTTGTCCATGTTATGGGTCCTTGTTCAGTTGATGACGACAATGGTGCCTCCTCTGAGGAGGACGTCCAGTGTTTTGTATGTACAGTGGTATGGCCACTATAAAACCATGTTAGCTGTTGCATGTGCAGAATACCTATGTTCTTATTTATATATAGTGGCATGACAAGCCGGCGAGCTTTGCTAAATTCCCATGATTGTCTCTCTCTCCCCAATTCTTTCTTTGCACATTATATGCCATCAATTGACATAACATTTCCACAAATCAATCCATCGAATGACATAAATTTCCATAAATCATTGTATGCAATTATCTTTTATTTGAATTACATCAATATCGTATATCAATGCGTGCAAATATAACTCTTATAAATGGATTTAAATAATTACAAAAAACTTCCAAACATCAAATAAATTAAATAATACTTATTATTTCTCAAATATCAATTGATTTAATCAATTTACAAATAAATCATATGATTTTTTCAGATAAATTATTATTACGGTTGTGCGACTCAAAGGTGTAAATTCAGTCGGCAATTAATATCGACCTATTCGAATATTAACATTCAAACGTCACTAAGCAGGTGGTGTGACATTTTGGCCGAATTTATCAATTACACGTCTTCTTTTGGTAAAATCCAATTTTACTAATTATAAACAGTACCCGATAGTGATTATTATTTACTCCAATTCTCTTTGTCAAAATTATATCATATTAGAACTTATGGAATTTGGTAGTGGTCAAAATTCCAATATCATCCAAATTCAACTTTATAATACAAACACGAAATCCTTGGTTCAATAATAACAATTATTATTAACCGAATTTCTCTAGCAGAGACTTTGATTTTAAGTTGACATCAGTTGACCATGATACTAACCTCATATAATTGAGGGACGAATCCTCTCTTGAATAATGTTTCACTTCCAATGCTTCCACTCGACCCAACTATAGTCGTTCGATGGACGTCGTGGCACAATTTAACTATATTTAAAGAGGAGCTTCCACACTGAATATCAACATTATTCTCAAGTCGATAGAACTTTATAAGTTAGTTACATTGATATTCTTTGCTTGTCCCTAGTTATACTAACCAACAGAAAATTATTGAATCAGTCATTCCTCAGTTATCCAATAACTATCGGTACGTAACCCCTTGGTGCCTTCGACGGTCATGAGTAATACACTGCCCAACATTTGAAGAGCGTTATACTCTAGTCTCAACGGATGTATTGATATTCAGTCTCGATATATCTTGATTAGGAATATTTAAAATGGTATATTATTTACATTATGATAAATTACTCACGGTTACAACACTTTGTAACTACTATCACAAAACATACCATTTATGGATTTTCTATGTACTTTTATTTAAATTAATATAACACATTATATCAAGTACATAATAGAAAGAAAACACCTTTTAACTTGAACAAGTTTGGCTATCAAGTTAGATATATGTAACAAATTACATAATTGCCCCTAGGGCATACTCCTAACTCTGTCACATATATATAGTATATGTATATACTTTAATTAATCAACCATTTAATTAATTAATTTAGTTTATTACTAAATATTAATTTTTTTGAAATATGTTTAGTATATTTTCAAAGCACTTTTGAAAACTGTACTATAACATTTATAATGTACATTGTTTTCAAAGCCAACTTTAAAATTCGTATCGTAACGTTTATAATGTAATTCTTATTTTAATTTAACTTTTATATTTAAAATCTTTTTAATTTCAAAACAATTTTGAAATCATATTATAACATTTATAATGTATTTCTTATTTTAGATTTAACTTTTAAATTCAAGTTTTCGTTTCTAATTTTCAATTCTTTTCTTTGAAAATTAGCCCAAAGCCCAATCGAGATTAAGATTTTTCTATTATGGGCAACTTTTAGGCTCACTTCACTTTTCGAGCCAGGCCAATAAGCAGGGTAGGAAGGATATTTGATTACCCAAATCTAACTAGACACCAATTTTCTAGACACCCTACTAAATTGGTAAGCTTAATTGGTTATCCCTAACATGACTAATTTAGACAACATAGACTATTTGGCTCCGAGACCATTTTTTCTTTGGCCCAAACTCCTTTGGGGTGACATAACTAAGTATCTCATGGGCGAGTTTTACATGTAGCCTTTCGACTAGCATAACCATCACAGGACATGTAGAGGTAAGAGGCAATGCTTCATCACAGATCGTAATATGAGAACTCCTTATCATGCTAGTTGCAGGGATCGAACCTGGGACATCCAATGTACTAGGTGACTCCTCAACCAACCTTGATATTATACTATTGTAGGAACCAGGCCGGTTGGAAGTGGGTGAAACAGGTAGATTCAAAAAAAATCATACCTTGGGTCTATTGGGATTATGAAGTCTAAAGGGGTTATACTAGATCTATTCTAGTTTTAAGAAAAATCTTTTTTTATATAATTCATTATTTATATTTGTTAATTAAACATGTTAACATTTTAATTAAATATGTTATTAGGAATGCATAAATATACATTCAAACATATAACAACATAAATGAGCTAATATAAACATGTGTATGTATCTATATACACACACGTACATCTGGATATTGGGATTTATATCTATTGTTCATACACACACACACACTCTTACATATACATGTTACATTCTCACATGCATATTAGGAATATAAATGCTTAAGTATATACTTATGTTTGGGTATAATACAATAATGTATATTGTGATGATCCTCCTTTTCGACCTCCAAACGTCGGCACTAATGATATTGATGTGTCGAGCACTCAAGTACCGAAAAGACAGATTGTTAGTGTAAGTAAAAAGAAAAAGAAACAGATCTAAGAAAGAAGGAACAAAATATCAAAATCTCACAGCAGAACTATAACATATTACATAAAAAGACAATACAAGCAATCATCCTAAGATATATAGCATTTTAGAGTTACAATCCTAAAGCACTATCATTAGCATGGACAGTTATAATAGCTTGTCCTCACAAATGCTAATGTATACATACTAGTAGTGTAGTGGAAATAAGGATACTATGGTAGGTGAAACATCCAGCTCATTTTCTTGGGCTCCAAAGAGTAGTCAACTAAAACCCACCTTTCTCTAACTTCTCGAAAGAGCACTTGAGGAATTAAGGAAAAAGTAAAACCACAAGTCAGACAAAAGTATGGTGTGAGAAACTCAAGAAACATATGCTCATATAACAGCACCTTTTGAGACCAACTGAATTATCGGAATGGTTTTCCCCTTAAAAGATCCAACCATCTATATGTACACATTGTGATATAATAGATAATGTCTAGGGAATAGAATATAAATCAGAAAAATAGATATGTTGCATCTACAACACAATAATATTAGGCATACAATCAAAACCACTAAGGTACGTTCGCATATATATGGATTACCATTTTGAGTTCCCTCAGTATGTCAAGAACGGGCCTCCTAACAAGGGTTGGAGATATCCTTCCGAGCGGCATATATCTCTAGGTAAAATATACCATAGGAAAAACACAACTGGTCCATGCTCGATCACGTAGCACTGAGCATCATCACTCTCGCATGCATATTCGAAATCTTCACTAGATATAGAGCTGATATACCCTTGGGTTAGCTAGACCCCATTGCTATGCTTCCTACTCTGGTTTCTATCATTATCGATTGTGAAGTCATATTCAACATCTCATCACACGAGTCATTATCACTCAATTAGATCTCGAATCTCTCTCTGGATTCTAGCATAAGTCCTTCGACAAATGCTAATATTGTAATCTTTCTTGGAATCACCCTTAATATAGACAATCCCACAGATAGCAACGTTCGAAATGTTAACACTAACCTATCCCTTGGGCTTAACCTAAGGATAGACAACGCAACTCTATAACATTTCGCTTCACAACTGCTTCTAGAACATAGACCACGAATATGGTTTTGAAGTGGTTACGGTTTTGAACCATCTCATATAAGTACACTCCCGCGCTTACCGAACGGTCCAAAACCAATTGATTGATTTTTTTATTAGCTTAACCCTGGTTCATTAAGCAATAAACAGACAATGCATAAGGATGGAGATCAACTTTTATTCAAACCATTTCCTTATCATTTATCCTAGAAGTGCATGATAAGTTTATACGTACAGTATAACATCATCGAAGATAACTGTATCATATAACCCCCGTGTTTCTTCTAGATATTTCCCAAGTTAATTTTGGTACCATTCGACAACTATAAAAATGATCGCATATGGAAACCAAGTCTCATATATTTATCACATTTCCGACCTTCTCAACTTACGCTATCCATCGATCAAGAGTGAAGCCCTGTGGGTTAGAGCATTATTGCTTCTAGAACCTACTCAAATCATCATTATTAATTCTTACAGATAGAACAAGTCTACTTTATTAGCTTTTAGTGCTAAGTACATGATTAAATACTTTCCATAGACAAGTAAACACATAAAGCACAATTAAGTCACAGAAAGCACGATTAAGTCACATAAGCGACTTCTAATCCCCTTTTTATTTAATTAATTCTTTTATTAATTAAAAATTCCTTTATTACTAAAAATTCTTTTATTTAATAAAACTTCTTCTATCAATTACTAATTCCTTCAGAAGTAAGCGAACTATGTGTAGGAGTCCTCCCTGGGGTATCTCGAATACATATGTTTTAAAAGCAAGAGACGGCTCGGACGAACGAGTCCTTCCCAGGAGATCTAAAACTATATTAATATACGATGCTTCTATTCACTTCCTTTTCTACTTGTACATATATTTAAATTACCTTCATAAAAGATATATACATGTATTATACTATTTCACTATTCATTTGTATCCTTTTCAATACTTCAAAAAGTATTCATGTACTTATCTCAAATGGTATAAGTATATTCATAAATCATTAACGAGATCTCTTACTTTAAAATATAATCAAAAAGGTTAAAAACAAATGTTACTTTAACATTGTCAGTATAAACCCCTTCTCTTTTATAAGTTAGATCTTTACTTTTATCCTTTATCCAAAAGATTCCATACTTGTTATTACCTTTAAAATGTCCATTTAAAAGGTCTAAGTATATTCTCAAAGGTTAAAGACAAATGTTACTTAAACATTGTCATCACAAACTCAAAACCATTTCACATATAATTATCTTTAAAACATTCTTTTTAAAGATCTAATTATATTTATAAGTGTAATAAAAAGGGGTTAAAAACAAATCTTGCTTAAACATTGTTTACTATAAACCCAAAACCATTTATACTTGTCATTATCTTCAGAACATTCTTTTAAAAGATCCAAGTATAGCTATCGTAAACAAGGTAATTTACTTTTAATTAACTTTACAAAACCTCTTATTATAACATAAGTGTTATAATCCAAAACTTTTTTTTATACTTTTATAAAATACTTAACTTACTTTTCTAAAAACTTATATACACATAAATTCTTAAACAATACTTATAAATAGGTTTTAAATATCTATATAAAATATTTCTAAAAATAACACATTTTGAAACTTTTTGAAAACCTTTTATTTGATGCTACAAAAGAAAACCTTTTCTTTAAAAATACATATTTAATTATTAAAAATATATTTAAATTTCTAACCTTTTTCCATACTCAAATCATGTTATTAGACTTCCCTAGAAAGATTCCATTAAGAAAATAAATTATAAACCATTAAAATTACTAAAAACTAGTTAAAATATCACATTAAAACAAAATAATCCAACAAGCCCAGAAGTGTTGTTGTCGGTCTAGGACAACATTTATAAGTGCTATAGTTGATCAAATACATCATTTATAAATGCTCTAAAGTTCTGGACATAGAACAATATGAAATTACACGAACATCGCGACCAGTTTTCACCACTTAAATAAATGACGTAAGATCCAATTTCTTTTACAGTAATTGGTTTACTAAACTACATAAGAACCATAAAAATAAACCCCTAAGAATATCTTCCATAATCATATTAAAAATTCTCGAAAACAAGGTATTTTAAAAGTGGTCATATAGCGACCATTCGTGTTATAAATTTTTCCGCTTCATTCAACCACTTCTACAACTTTTTAAACCTTGATATTTTTATAGTAGTAAGTACACATATTTTACTTATTAAAAATATCATAGAAAACCGTAAGGGTGTCTCTCAAAGTTAACACAAAAATCATCAAACACAAGACATTTTCAAAGTGCATCCATAGCGACCTTTTAGCTTCTAACTTTCACAAAATTGTTTCATCGGTTTCACAATTTTCAAACCATTTGATTAATTTCCCATACACCAAAATATATGCAGAGAACAACCAAAATATATTACATCACAATATATTAACATATCACCAATTTGAACAAGTTTAAAGCAAGGGGATTTCAAAGTGCACATATAGCGACTATCGCTATATAAACACTTCCATATTCACAATAATTCAACACACAAGTCAACCAAACATGTAAACACAAACTTTAGGCCATGATACATGTTTTAGAGGTAATAGAAGTGAAGACATATAATATAAAGCTATCATTTTCTTTTCAAAAGCAAAGATGTTCAAAGTTATAACTTTAATTAGTTCATACTTATAACTTTATATTCAAATACACAACATATATAACACAATATATACTTGTTCAATGGCGAGTAAGCTCACCTAAACCCATGCTAAACACAAGGCTCAAGAACTATAACACTAGAACAAATTTCTACCATCACTAAACATCCAAATCTTCCACATTTTTCTCAAAAATGCACTTGGCCTTCACCCTCCTCTCTTATTTACTCATGGCCCTAGAAGCGTTTGGGGTTTGTGCTCCATTTATTTAATTTTTGCTTTTACTATTCCTTGTTTCCATGATGATCTAAGACCCTTGTCTAAGTTTTACTTGATTTGGACTTGATTTGATATGAGTTTAGAAGATTAAAGAGGAGAAAAGAGAGCTTGAATACTTTGGTTTTTTCCACAAAACCTTAGGTAATAAATTATAAAATGGAAGAGAGATGAACTCCAAATTTTAACAAGGGAAAAAGACTCCCCTTACTCCTCCATAGGGCCAGCCAAACACTCCCCTATGCTTCCCTTATGTGCTTTGCTTTACGCCTCACCAAATCCAAAAATAAATACCTTTACTTCCTTAATCAATTACCAAACTACACCTCTTCATCGAAAATCTCTAATTACTTCTAGAAGCTTTTATTAGGCAAATTATTTTTAGTTGTTAATTATTAATACATTGATTAATTTAACAAACACAACAAGTTTGAACTTCTATTGAGTAAAAATCTGGTTATCGATAAAATGATTTTCCGTCATATTATTGATATTTCTTCGAGCTATATATTTTTGTAAACGTTTTCAAAAAAAAGTTTACCATCATAAGCTATTAATTTAAAAGTAGGTTGATAAGGTTATAAAATTACTTTTATAACATCTAATCCAAGATTCAAATATTTAAATAATTTAGATATTTAAATACGAAGTGTTCAAAATTCCAGATTGTTACGTAAATGGTTTGTATGGACTAATTGACAATACCAGATATATATAGTTTAGACACAAACATGTATACATATATGTAACCTTTATTGCCACTTATATTTTATATTTACATACATAAAATGGTATGAAAATAATTCACATAAAGAGATAGTTAATGTAAGAGTAAATTGGAAGATTGAAGATGGAAATGTTATTTATGTTGCAATTAAATCTAATCAAATCTAAGTTAAAAGGAAAATAATCATGCAATGTAATTCTACATTACTTTTCTTCTACAATCACCAATTAAAAAATTAATTTAATACCGTATGGAATTTCAAACTTAATTGTAGCAACCATCCAAACCATTTAAAAATAAAGGAAGTTTACGTTGTATCTAAATTTAAAGAGGCATATAATTAATCATAAAGAAAATCAAAAGTTTTATAATTTATTTATTTACCCTAATGATATAATTGGATCTAAAACATAACTTCTTATTTAGATACATACATATATACTTAGATTTAATTTTGAAACATGAAGCTGAATTATACAAATTAACCAAGTAAAATTTAGTTTAATATTGGTTTACAATTTCAAGGTAAGAAGAAGATTTGACACACACACACACTGTAACGATATGAAATTTTTAACATTTCGAATGAGAATATTTAATTTACTTAAATATTCAGATTTGATTCAAATTTAATGAATAATAAGAAAATAAATTATTAATATAACTACTCAACTTTTATTGACGTATTTTTAGTTTAATTTATTTGATTTTTCCGTAATTATTAATTTGAAAAATATTTAAATTATCTTTTGATGATTTTTTGGCAGACGATGGTACTTTTTTGATTTTAATAGAATAAGATAACCGGTGCGTATTATTCTTGTTCTGAGATCGTATCGTATTTTTGTGCACGATCATATTTTTATTTCTGTGGTTCGCAGTCCATACGTGAATGGAATATTGTGTAGTGCGGTACCACAAATATTTCTTTTCATAACTTCTTAAAATCAAATCATATTCAAAAGTTTAAACAATCCACTAATGTTGATTAATCATTTTGAGGTGAAGTGTTGCTTGATTCTTGGTTTTACTTGTGATATAAGTAAAAAGAATATAGTTTCTATATAAAAGCAAAACATACTCAACACTCTTACTCGTTTTTTTCCTTTGCTCTTTATTTTTTCGTTGCTCCCTCCTCCTTTCCTTTAATTCATCATTTCTCAGCAACCAAAAACAATGCCTCTTAAAAAAGAAAGTAAGCTTAAAACTTCAAAAATCAAAACCAAACTCTACACCTGACTGAAAAAATACTATACTTGATTTGTTGGAATCGTGTGGCCAAGATCTTTGTTTTGATATGAGTATTGTAAGGCATGGTGTTAATTTGAGGTGCTTAAGTTTGTACAGTAGACTAGGGTTTAGGGGTGCGGAGGTTGTAGTCGTCGATGGTCTAAGTGGAGTGTACGGGCATGTTTGTCGAGAGGAGTCGGCGATGGTTTGAGGTGATTTGCATCTTTAGGGTTTTAAAGCTCGACATCCAGGTCATGGGCAGAGGAGGAGGCTACTGAGCTGGCTGTAGAGGAGGAAAAAGGTGCAGGGGTCAGAGGCGATTGCAACAGAGGTGGCGACGTGGTCCAAGGTGGGGTGTAACGTCAATGGTAGGGGGATGGCCAAGACGAGGAGGGTTCGTTTTGTTTTTAATGGGGAAGAATAATGTAGCTATGGGTTGGGTGTGGTTGTGAGGCATGGGTCGGGCTGTGTTGTTTAGGGTGAGATATGTTAGTTTAATTTATTTATTTTAATTAGTATATCAATTCGATTTTAGTAATACATTCGTATTTCATCCATACAAGGTGCAATCGAGATGTGGTCTTTTGCATTGCGTGCGTAATGACGTAGGCTATGCGATGGAACTGGTTTGGTCGAATTTGGAGTTAATGGAATTTTGGGTTAAAATCGAACGTCATTCGATTTTAGTTCAAACTGGAACGTCCTAAGTATCCACTGGAATTTCGGTGAGTTGAAATCACCTTTTTAGATAATTAGTATGATATATAATAGATAGAATTTACTACTTGTGTTTGGATGAATTATTGGTTCGTTCGGTTAAGCATCCACATTTGAAAAGCGAACGCCATTTAAATTGAATAACAAGGAATTTTGTAGAGAAATCTGAATTTCTCATTGTTGTGATTTTTAATTCCAGTTATATATATTTTGATGTTATTTCAGTCATATACCTATTATATAGATTGTTAAATGCTAAAATTTAATTGTTTGGCCATATTGTATATGACACTGATATATGTTAAAAGTGAACCTTTTTGGTAAAAATGGTAGTAATAGCATTGATTAAGTGCTATAGTAGCTATTGGCCTCGTTATATTATTTTGAAAAATACTATTAATTACTATTTGAACTGGAAATGGTTTTGGTTTGGAAATATGATTTTTAATATGGCCTTTTTGAATTATCTATAATATTTTATTCAGAAAAATAGTTTTTATTCTTCTTCACTTTACTTTAATTTCTTTTATTTTTATTTTTCTAATATATTTATGTATGTAATTGTCTTAAGATATTTCTAAAAAGTGTCTATTTTCATAGAAAATTTATTATAATAATGAATATTTATTTTAAAGGAAATAAAAGGGGTCATTCCTTATTTTAAAGAGATTTTTGTGTTTAAAAGAAGATAGGTATGTTTTGGAAATAATTATATATGTGAAACATTTTATATAATTACAATAAAAGAGTAGATTTATAAATGGTAATTTATAAGTTAAAGAGAGATGTATGAGTGATATTTTTTAAATAAAGGAATAGGTTTATAAATGTATTTTATAATAAGGAAAATATTATCATTTTGATAAATTGGAGTTTTGTAATTATATTTAGAAATTTATAAAAGGACTTTTATAAATGAATTTGGAGTTTTATAAAAAGAGTTGCAAATAAATTAAGGGATTTGTAAAATTGGTTTTATAAATATTATTTTATAAAAGAAGTTATGTAAAAGAGTTTTTTAAATTGTATAAAGGAGGTTTTATAAAGGAATTTATTAAATAAATTTGGAGAATTGTAAAAGGAGGTTTATAATTATGTTCAGATGTTTATAAAGGGGATTTTATAATTTATATAATTTTTTAAAAGGAGTTTGTAAATATAAAGAGTTTTATAAAGGCATTTTATAAAAAGGGATTTATAAAAAGACCGAGATTTGATTTGCATAAATGATCCTTTTAAATTATGATGGTATGGAAAGTGTTACTATACCACAAAGTGAATTAGACAGCAGTGATTCACAAAACATATGGTAAATTTTCCGTTATCCCACCTTTTGACACAACATATGGAAAAATCATCTACTGTGTGACACAACAATGATCAGACAACATTTGTTTTCAGACAATATTTGTCTGTTGTTTGATTGAAGTTATCAAAAAAAATAGTTTTGGCTCCATATCAATATTTTGATTTCCCACTTAATATTTTCGTAGCCACGTATTCCTTAATTATTTCGCTCCTCTTTCTTTCCATTTAATTTTTTCTCATCTCTCAAACTATAAAATCAAATGATTAAACCCTACTCATCCCATTTTCTTCTCTCACTCCCAAAACCAAATTGGCAGAACCCTTTAAGCCAAAAATTAATCCTTTTATTTTCCTTTAAGCCCATGTTCATTTCCATGCCATCTTCCTTTTTTCTCCATTCTGATATAGGGTTTCTAGATCGAAAGATGTCGCTTGGAATTTGAAATGCAAATAGTACTCCTTCTTTGATGCTTGCACACGATTAACAGTGATTGATTGCATGGTTGCTTTCTTTGTCGAGTTGATTGCTATCGATTTTGTATGTTTAATAATTTTTCCCCTTTTCAATTTTATGCTCGAACTCAGTTAATTTTGCCGATGATGATATGGGTTAATTTACAAGGTTTGAATCCTTATATTTTCGTTTTGAATATTTGATTTTCCTGTGATGATTTGGGCGTTTATATAGGAATCAATTTCCTTTATATTCTTGTGTACTTTTGGTTTGAATTTTTACAAAGTTTGATTAGCATTCTGACTAGTTCATTGATATATGTATGTATGTATGAGATTCTTGAATATATTTTGAATATATTTTTTCCATCATTCGGTTTCTACTTTGGTTTCTTGTCCATAGTTTAATTGCTTTTCAGATTCTTGAATTTCTACTTTGGATTCTGTTTGCTAATTCGATTGCTATGTTGGACCTTGTTTTTCACTATTTTGCCTGACCATGTGCTCTTGACTATGTTTCCTGACCATATCGCCCAAAACTGATACCTAGTGTATGTGTGCACCTCCAATTGTCAATGTGAGTTTGAAATTATCAGTCATGTTCCTGTTGCTACTAATTTTCTTTTGATTTGCCTTATGATTGCCCCTATTGCTACTGAATGCCACTTTTACTATTTTGTTATGATGGTGAAAACTTGAACTTGGTTGCTGCTTTGATGAGTTCATGTCTGAGTTAGTGGATGCTTTGAACTTCCATGTATATACATACATATGTTTGTATATATGTGTGAATGTTGGTTGTTAATGATTCTTTTGGATGTTGGAGTGATAGACTTTGCCTTGTAATGTGATTCTTCACTTTGTGGATCCTAATTTCTGGAATGCTATGTTATGTCCATTACTCTTCCATATGCTTGTGCCTTTACTCGTTTGTGCACTTGCACTAGTATTCTAACCTGTGTGCATGCTTGTCTGATCTAGTTTTCACATGTACCTGACTTCATTTTATAGTTCATGTGTACACTTAGTCTTGTTTCCTGACCATGTGCTCAGACCTATGCACTTTAGCCTTGTTCATGCTTTTTAAAACTGATATGTACATTGCACTTGAGTAGGGCCCAAGCCCGCTTTGGCTTAACCTTGTGCACACTTACACTGTGTTGAGCCTTCGGGCTTGACCTTCGCATTTTTCGTGAGAGACAATCGATGCTCGGCCTTGTGATATTTATAGTGATACACCGTGCATATCATAAGCTGTTTGTGCACACTTAATTTTTGTCCCTGTCTAAAATATAAAAACAAACAACCCAAATAACTAAGGCAATATTAAATCATAATTATAATTTTATTTTTGTCATTTCGGTTTGTTTCTTTTTCCATTTTACTGCGTTGTTTATTTGACAGGTATAGTGAACGACTGGACATAGGTTAGAGCAAGAAGATATCAAAAACAAATTCGAGTGAGAGTTTGTATATGAGAGTGTGAATTAGTATATGATGAAAGTTGTATTGTATTTGAAAATGTAAATATAGTGGAATCCAAATGTGCACTATATGAATTTGAATTGAAATAAATATTTTTTTAAATAAAATTACGATTCATTTATTTAATTCTACAAATATTTATTTCATTATCTGATAAACAAATAAGTGTAATTGGTATCCATATTTTTCAATATTTATATGTTGTCTAATAGAAAATTCTAGGAATGAAACTCATCAAACAACATACGATTTTTCGTTGTTATGTTAATGCATATCATATGAAGATGTATATTTATGGTATGTTGTGCAATGCGATGGCATCAGATTTAACGACAGATGGATATGCTTTCAGACAATGGAGCATATCTATCGTGTGATGCATTTTTTGGCATAGTGTGTTCCTTTCATACTTAACACCAAATTCCGAGGTATGAAATCATCTCTATCTTAAGAATTAAGAATGTATATTGAGGTATGAATAGTTTTCTAACTTTTCCAATTTCATTGTTAATAAAGGGATGGTAAGTATATGTGGTTTAATTTCCATCCGACTTGTTTTACTTGCATCAAAAGGAAGGTGTCTTAGGCTTATTATTATCATTGGTTTAAATGACATTAGAATTAACCCAAATAAGTATGTTCTGAAAATGGAATCTTTTATAAGATTCGTAAAATATACTTATACCATTGAGATAAGTATATGGGTACACTTTTTAAGTATTGGAAATGTAGTGTTTTGTGAATATACTTATATTGTTAATATAAGTATATGGAAAAGTTTTTTAAGTTTTAAAGTGAAATGTTTTGTGAGTATACTTATATAGTTGAGATTAGTATATCGGTATTTTTTTCATGTATGGAAAAGAGTAGAGAGGATTTGTGAGTGTATCTTTGTAAAAGTATTTTAAATATAAGAATTTACAAAGTGGGTTTGATTAATGAAAAGATTAATTTAAGAGGCTTAGTGGTTGTTTTGTACTTAACCATGTTTGGTTTCCTTGTGAAATTAGATCTCCGATTTGATTGTTTGTTTATTTAATAGTTAAATAACTGACCATCAAATGTTGGTCTGTTTTTAAAACTATTGTTGTCAGTATAGAGAGACTAGGATCAGATATTATCTTAAAACCACTACGAATCAACTCAAGCATTCGAATTGAAGACATTTTGAAGATGATGAGATCAAGGACAGCGCTCTTCGAAGTGCAAGGGCTTCTTGCTACTAATCTCAAGGGTAATTCCAAAAAGGATGTCGTAGAATTGTGCCTTTGGTTTGTTCATATTTCCCGAACAACTTGTGTGGATAAAAGCTAGCATGAAATGTGACTAGAGGACATTGTTAACATTCCAAGTTAGATTTACTAAAAAGGTAAAATGTAGCCTTTAGCCTTAAACCGGGAATGACTAAAACATGGGATATGCTTCAAGGCTATGTAGTTCACTACCATTAGGGTATGCCATCACCCTTATATTTATTTATTATGGATTTAGTTGTGCATGAGAGCTCTCAGGAAAAGGTTGTTAAGCAACTGAGGTGCTGACATATTCGGTACTATCCAGTAAGGGGTAGGCCGGTCCTGATTCACATGGGTCAAAAGGTTTCGATCCCGGTACATTCTAGTTGTGTACTGTACCCAAGTAGCCTAGTCGTTGTATGGAATCCATTCTCCAATAATTGCCTTTAGGACTTAGTTGTATACTTATTATGGTTGAATTTAATTAATGTAATAATTTCGGCTATGATTCAATATTTATTTTAAACCCTAGACATTATTATAATGTCAGAAGATTTCCTACGAAATGGTTTGGTTATCGTAAGGTAAAAACTCATCCGTGTTTATGTGTGGTGTGGTCTTATGAGATACCTTCATTTTGAAAGGTTTTATAACATTAAAAATCCATATGATGTGTGTTTCTCATGCTGGTTTACCAGACTGATATGGAATTTATTTTCTGATAATGCTCAGGTCAGCCGAGCATGTTTTCCAAATTTATTTGGGATGCTTTGGAGCTTCAGGTGATGAGTTTGATGCCTCCGAGACGTATTCATGTATATTTTATTTTACGCTGCATTGGTTGTTTTGTATTTATCAGTAATTGTGAGGAAAAGTTGTTATAACTGTCCAGGCTAATGATAGATTAGTGTAGTCTGATTGATGTATGTATAGTGTAGTTTTCTTTTGTAAAGATCTATTATACATTATATAATATTCATTACGATGTGAGATTCTATTCTATCTTTTTTTTCTTTTTCCCCAACAATATGTCTTTCTGGCACTTGGATGCTCGGTACGTGAATACCGTGGATGTATTACTGTCGACTTTGAAGGATAAAAAAGGCGAGTCTTTCCAGACACATGTGAAATACAATATATAATTTCATGAATCAGTCTACAAAAATTGTATCTATGGTTAGACGAGAAAGTCTGACAACAAGATTAATTTATTAAAATAAAGAAGATTTATAACAACATATAATAAGATAACAAAAGGAGGATTTGTTTCACATCTCAAATGAAATAAAAAACATATTATTTGGTTAGAAAAATCATTAACCAATTATAAAAAATTCAGAGAATCAATACCAAACAATTATTAATTTTAGATTCAATTAAATCATCGACGTTCAAAACTATACACAAATAGAACTCATAGTCTGTCTCAATACATAGAATAATTTAAAAATTGATTTTAATAAGTGGCTACAATTTATATATGCATGAAAAAATTATTTTTAACATCGTGAATGAATTATAAACTTACCTTATAAACCCTACCCTTCATCACACCTTGATTTATAGCTTCTCCTTGGATTTCAGATAAATTAATATCCCAGTTTACAAGAGAATGATAAGCCACTTTTCTTTAACTTAATTTGATGCTGATTCGAATTTGTTTTGGTGTTTTTTGAAAGAAGTTTCAGCTATGAATGAATGATAGAGAAGAGGAAGAAAAATTATGTTATGTTAAAGAAATCAAATGAGGAGATTTTGTTTTAATAGAATTAAAGAAACCTTTTCCAATCTCTTATCAAAACTTCCTTTTTAATTCCTTTTTAAATTTCAATCAATTCAATTAATTAATTTCCCCCTCTTACCATTAAAATGCTAGTCCAAGCAGATTCCTAATCTGCAAATTTTCCAAATAAAAAACTTTTATGTAATTATTTTATTATTTAAACCTTGTTAAAATTATACCAATATCATATATCAATATATGTAAATATAACCTTGTATACGTATTTAAATAATTACCAGCAACATTCAAAACATATAAAATTAAAATAACTACTATTTCATAAATATTAACTAATTTAATCAATTTATAAAATTTTATAAATTGATTGAATCATGTGGTTTTCGAAGAAATCACAAATGCGGTTGTGCGACTCAGAGGTGTGAATTCACTCAGCGATTAATATTAACTATTAATGTTAACACGTCATCTCAGCTGGTGGTGTGGCAGTTTGGTCAAATTCATTGCTTATAAGTCTTTCCAATAAAATCAAATTTCG
The DNA here is from genome assembly GCA_030737815.1 of Allium fistulosum. NCBI lineage: Eukaryota > Viridiplantae > Streptophyta > Magnoliopsida > Asparagales > Amaryllidaceae > Allium > Allium fistulosum. The sequence goes on from CM060903.1 coordinate 911,615,673, forward strand.
CAAACACTAAAACGGTACGTTTTAGTAACGATAATTTACACCAATTATCTTCATCAAAACTATATCACATTAGGACTTATAGAATTTGGTTTTGGTCAAAATTCCAACATTGTCCACATTTAACTTTGTAATTCCAAACAAAAAATCATTAGTTCAATAATAACAATTATTATTAACCGTACTACTCTGGCCAGAGACTTTTACTTTAAGTTGAATTAAGTTAATCCCGTGATACTAAACCCCATATAATTAAGGAGAAGAATTCTCGCTTGGATAGTGTTTCATTTGCAATGCTTCAGCTTGACCCAACTATAGTCATTCGATGAATGTCATGCCATGATTTAACTTTAATCAAAGTAGAGTTTCCACATTGAAGTTCGATAGTATTCTCAAGTCGAGGGAATATGTAAAATTATCGCATCGATATTTTCTTGTTTGACCTTAGTCATATTAACCAATAGTAAACTATCGAGTGATTCATTACATAGTTATCCAACTATCAGTACGTAACCTCATGGTGCCTCCGAAAATCATGAGTAATACATTACCCAACATTTGGAGAGCATTATGTACTCTAGTCTCAACAGATGTATCGATATTTGGTCTGAATACATCTTGACTTGGAATATTTAAAACGAGATGTTTATTTTATCATGATAAATCATTCATTATTACAACGCATTGTAATTACTATCACAAAACACAAAATTTATGGATTTTCAATTAAATGTACTTTTAATTAAATTAATTGATCTATTATACACATTATATTAAGTATATAATAAAAAGAAAACACATTTTATTTCAAACAAGATTGGTTATTGAGTTAGATATATATATATATGTGTGTGTGTGTGTGTGTATAACAAATTACATAATTATCCCTAAGGCTTACCTCTAACTCTATCAAGATATATGAAGATGCTACATTAGATGATCAAAGTCTTAACTATTAGAGTATTATTAACCCAGTCATTACATATAGTCGACAATAAGGTAAGCAGTTAAAATGCATAGCGGAAATAAACTCTAATATTACTTTACCTCTTGCACGTCTTTGAAAGCTTATTCGTTTAAACCGAAAACCAATACTCTTAACCCAGTCAGTTTCAATTGAGCAATCAAGAGTTTCGAGGGAAATCAAAAATTTTGGATTGGACAAAATGTTTGTCATGGATAAAATTATTCCATCCCAAATCAAAATTGATAAATAGCGAGACCAAGGCGCTGAAGCATGGAACAAGTTTCCCCTATTATCTTTATACTATATATGTCAACCATAATATATCCTGTAAGTCAAATGATTAGACTGTATTCATAAGTCAATATTATGCATAATGGATCAAAATGAATAGTCTGTCATTCACTATGGTCAAAGGGTCTCATATTCTCATAATTTCCTAATCCAATAAATAGTCCATTCAATGACATAGTTTTCCAAGGGTCACTATGAAACTATTAGTTTTCACAAGCCAATTTAAAAGCCTATCGCACTGACTTGGGCCAAGATATAACTAGATTGTCCAAAATCTCCTACCCAACATAAGGAAATAATAATGACCTCTATCCAACAGAAGGAAAACAATAGTGAACATCTTTGCTACGAGTTTCTTTCTTTGCATAACCATAGTCTTAACCTATCTCATGTCCAATATGAGGAAAAAGCCATATCCAATGGAATCGCGAACTTGAACTACTAAGGGCTAATGGTTGGAGATAGGGCATGACCCTACCCCAGTCTCCACTTAAAAGTCCATTTTTTAGAAATCTCAGTGAGTCGTCTTTTAATTAGTTCTGGGCATCCTAACATAATTTTACATTCACGCTTCATGGATGCAGTTCTACTCACTCAAGAGTTTAAATTTAACCATACCCATTATTGGAACAACCCTAATCGGTTAGTATTTCCTAGTCTTAAGGTCGCAAATGTTGGGTCATAACTATAACATATAAGTGAGCATGTCAACTATTTATGTGTGCAATATCAATTGATCAAGATGCAAAACCGAACTTATAATAACATCATTCATTACACATATATGTTTATATGATAACCATTTTATATACAAAAATTACTTGTGCTTAAGTACTAATTTCCTTCATAATACCGTTTGAAAATGGGCTAAAATATCTTTTCTTTCCTTTTAAAATCTTGCAAAAATACTTAAAAGAAACTATATCTTATAATGTAGAGTTAAAAGCTATCAAGTGTCATTAAAAAAAAGCTATCTTATTCTTCAAAACTTTGTGCTATCGCACCTTGAAACATTTGTTAAGCCTGTTAAAGTTGATGCTGTCGAGCTTTAAAGCATATGCTATCGCATGCCAATGCGATCACACTTGAAAAATATATGTTACCGCATGCCAAAAATAAGCTATCCATGTCAGGAAAATGTAGCTATCACATGTCATAAATATAGCTAGTTACTACATGTCAAGAAAATGTAGTTATCGCATGTCATAAGTGTAGATATTACGTATCAATATTATAGTCATCGCATGTCAATAAAATGTAGCCATCGAATGTCAAGAAATCATAGCCATCGAGGAATCATAGTTATCGAATGTCAAAGAAAACAAAGCTATCGCACACCAGTAATACAAAGCTATCGAGTGTTAAGCTACCATATGTCAAAATGCAAAGCTATCGAGCGTCTAAAATATGATGCTATCGCATCTTAAAACTTCAAAGCTATCGAAAGTTGGAACATAGTACTATTGCATTTAAAGAAACCAATAGCTATAGAGTTTCAACATAGCCATCGCTGGTTTAAAATGGACTTTTCGTAAATATCTAAAAACTGATTTATTCCCCTTAAAAGTAATAACATTTTACCAATATCTTTGTCAGATTCTTGTTGGCTTATCAAAATCTTTTCAGAAATTTTTTAGCAAAATCGAAGAGAAAATTTCTCTTACTTTTACAAAAACTTAATTATATGCCATAATTAACTAATTGTTATCAATAATAATTAAATTCTTTCTTTACTAAATGAGTCATAGTAATTCAAAAATGCATGATAAAATTCTTTAAAAGTTTCTAAAAATCAACAATACCTTCTTTTATCACATGTTAAAATATCGCAGCGGTATAATTATTTTTCACATTTTATATAATTAGAATACGAAATTATTCATTTTTCCAACTCTGAAAATTCATAACTAATTCATACAATTTCAAAAAATTATGAAATTTAAAATCTATCTCCAAAATAATATTCCAAACATTGTAATAAAAAATTGAAGCACATCCATGTTTTTGACTCAATATCCCTTTTGGAAAATTCCATAAAATTAATAAATGGTAACTATAATTCACACAAATAATTATTTAAGCCATGTGCATGATTTCACAACACATCAATTTGGGTTTCGTGCTAAATCTAATTTTAAAAAACATAAAAATCTAGAGATGACAATATTACTCAGATGAAATTTGCCTTGAGCTTCTTTTTCCCCAACCTTTTTTTTCTTCTTAGTTGAAATGGTGATTAATGGTGACAAGGGTAGCCGACCTCTTTTCTTTTTGTTTTAGGATGAGAATGAAATGAATGAGGGGGGAGAAGAGAGAATGTAATGATCTTTCATTTATTTCCTACCCTCCATTAATTGATTTAATTAAGTTTCTTTCCTTTAATAAAACATCCCCCTTTATTGATATATACGGCCGAACTAATTATATTAGCAAATCCAATATTTACCTACCTTACTTGCATTATTAATTAAATTTTCTCTTAATTAAACATCCAGAATAATATGTTGCAATAATTAGCGATGTTACAACTCTAATCGTGAGTTTCAACTCTGCCTACACTCTAAATGAACTATAATTCACAATTCCAACTAGGGATAGGAACAAATACTAATTGTAATGGTTCGTACATCAGTAACACGTATATATTTACAAATTTATTAATCTATTCTTGTGGTGGCAAATCGAAGGAATCGCGGTTGAAGTTTGTTAAAAACACACAGTCTCGAGAATGAACATGGGAGGGAAAGGTATATTAAAATGTTTAAAATTTTAATTAATTAAAGTTAATTATAATTTAATTATTTCAAACATTCATTAATTCATATTAAATTCATACGAGGTCCAAATTGAACGCGACAAGTTGCAATCGTATCGGCGAAATCTACATTATGAAGTTGGATTGGATGGATTTGGAGCTAATAGGAATTTGGATTAAAATTGAACGCTTGTTCGATTTTAATTCAAACCGAAGCGTTTAGGTGATTACTGGAATCAAAGTGCATTAAACTCACCTCTCTGGCCCAATTATAGTTTTATATAAGTGTGGATAATTTTATTGTTGATTGTTTGTTGACTGTTTTGATGGTTTGCTATTTTATTTGTTGATTTAGATATATTCCCGCCCCTGGAGCGGATGAGGCCTTATTACATTCCCGTGCATAAGCGGATGACCCTTTGTATACGATCTTGCCTCAAAGCGGTTGATTTATATTATTTGATTATATATTGTATGTGATGCAAGGGGACAGGTTGGAGGGATCCAACTAGATTTCTCACATTGTTGATTTTACTTTTCATATATTTTAATATACGATGTGTTGAATGCCATATTTGATGACATGGATGATTTTTCCCTATTTAGTTATATAGTAGCACTAGGTCATCTTTTTAGTATTTTGAAATACTATAAAGTGAAGATTTAGGTTTTAAAAAAAGATTTTAAGTGATCTCAAAAATTTATATGTTTTAATAATTATTCTTAAATTAAAAAAAGGAATTTATTTTAAAATAAAAGGTATGATTTTTATATATTATAAACTAATAGTTTTATAAAATACTTTAAATAGAGATTTTGAACTGTAAAATAAAGATTTTTAAAATCTTAAAAAGAAGTACGTCTTTTATAATAAAGGAATATGGTTTTAAAAAGAAAATAGAAATATTTTGGTATAAATGATTTATTTACCGTTTTATATAAAGTGAAACACACACACACATATTAAAATTCATTTATAAATGTAAAGATTTAAAAATGTGAAAATTATAAATGTGACATTTTACAAATAAAATGAAGATTTGTAAAATCGTATTTTATTAAATAAAAGATGGATTTATAAACTGTGTTTTATAAATTATAGGGAAACTATTGTCATTGGATAAATTGAAGAAATAAATCACAATTGTGGATTTACAATAAGATGTGGAATGTTGTTTTAGAAAAATAGTTGATTCTATTTTTGGAAAGTGAAAATGAGGATAAATTTGGAGATGTTAAACGATATTTTACAAATAGAAGGGAATTTATAAAAGAAATTTATACATATGGAGGCAATGTTAAAAACAGATTACGTATGATGTTTTAAATAGGATTTTATGAAGAAGTGAGATCTATAAAGGGAAGAGTTATAAATGGGGTTTTACAAATAAAGGGATTTTACAAAAAGGAAGTTTATAAAATAGAAAGAGATTTATAAATATAGTTTTATAAATATGGAAATAGCTATGTTGAAATTTAAGTATGGATTTTTATCAAGGAAATATATTTAAGTTTTTAAAAGTTAAAATAATATTTTAAAGGAATGTTTTGAAAGTGATATTTTCGAATGGAGTTTTATGGTTTTAAAAAGTGATTTAAATGTGTTAAGTGGTAGGAAGACATGGATTTCAACATTTTTGTTGTAATAGATGTTTTCGAGAAAGTGAGGAGGACATAGACTATAATACTGTTGTTATAGTAGATGATTTCTGGAAGAAGATGTTTTTATAGTATACAGAATTTATATTTATATCCTATATTTGATGTTAAATTTCGAGGTGTGTAACTTACATCCATTTTGAAGTTAAGAATGTTGTTATTTCAAGGTCTGAGAGGTAGTGGTACCGCAACTTGATCGGCTTCATTGTTTACTAATAAATAGTTTGAGTTTGACATCGAAAATTAATACTAAATATGACTAATTGGATCTCTATACTAATGTTTTTGTGTTGTCGTAACGATGTTTTACACAACATTCATTTTGACCTAATAAAATGTGCTTTGGGAAGTGAGAAGTTGCCCTCAAAAGTTGTAAATATACTTATTATAGGTTTAAGTATATAGGGGCATCGTCTAAACGTTTAAAATGAAATGGTTTGTGAATATACTTATACTGTTGAGATAAGTATATAGAAATGTTTTTCAAATATAAAAAGATTAAAGGTGGTTTTGAGAATATATTTTCGTGAAGATATTTTGGGATAAATATTTGGAAAGTGTTTTAATTAATGAAAAGATTAATTAAAGAGGCTAAGTGTTGCTTGGTACTTAACTAGTATTGTTTCCTTTGGAAATTTGATCTCTGTTTGGATTGTTTGTTTATTTGATAGTTAAATAACCGATTATCAAATGTTGGCCAGTTTATAAACTAATATCGTTGGTTCAGAGAGACCGGGATCAGATCTGTTATCCGAAAACCACTTCGAATCGGTATAACCATTTCAAATTGGAATATCTTGAAGTTAATCGAAATGGAGCTTTTGAAGTGCAGTGACTACTTGCTACTAGTGCTGAGAGTGATTCCCAAAATGGATGTAGTAGAGATGGTGGCTTCGGTTTCATTCAATCACAGAACGAACTTGTATGGATGAACGCTGGCATTGCATTGTTGCGTGGAAGGCAGTGTTAACATTCCAAGTGGGAAGTGCTATATAAAGGTAAAATATAGTATCGAGCCTCATCAATCAGGAAATGACAAAAATCGGGCATGCAGCAGGGCCAAGTGGATTGCTCCCATCAGGATATGGTCATTCCAAAATCAAGATCGATTACTGTCTACCTATGTATGCTTGGGGACCCATTAACAAAATGGGTGATTATATTGGTACTACTGACAAGTGGTAGGCTAGTCCTGTATGGTAGGGGTATAAGATGTTCTTGTCAGACCTCGGTGCATTTTGTCTAGAGATGTACCATTGGAAGGTAGTTCCTTACCTTGTCATGGTATGAAATCCATTCCGCAATACAAGCTTTATGGACTTTGTTGTGCCCAACTATGCTGAAACGTGAGATGCAAGCATTTCAGCTATTTTATATATTTACTTTAAATCCCTAGACATTATTATAATATCACCAGATTTTCTATAGAAAATGTTTTGGTTATCATAATGAAAAAACCCGTTTGTGTTTATGTGTGGTATGGTCTTACAAGATAACTTTGGTCTGAAAGGTTCTGGATAAACATTAAATTTCAACTGGGTGTGTTTTCTCACACTGATTTACCAGATTGACTCAGTGTTCTTTTATTATAATGCTCGGATCAGACCGAGCATCATTACAGATTGCTTTGGATGCATTGGAGCTCAGGAGACGAGCTGGAGGTCTTTAAGCCATATTCACGTATATGTTTATTTTCACTGCATTTTTGTTGAAATTACTAGCATTTGTGAGGACAGGTTGTTATAACTGTCCATGTTGATGATTGTTATTTGTTGTTGTACTCTGACGAATGTATGTATATCACATTTTCCCTTTTGTAAATATCATTGATATTATATTATATGTTGTTCCGCTGCGATTGTGAGGTTCTGTGTTGTTTCAATTTCCTTTTCAATTCTTCTTCTTTTCTCTTCTTCTTTCTTCTTTATTTCCCATAACTATCCGTCTTTCCTTTTAATTTGGGTTGGACATGTGCAATTTATTGTCAGTTTGAGTTATGTGGATTTGCGGGTCGTTACACAAAGTAACCAAATCAACTAGAAAAGCAATCAAAACAATTAAAATGATGAAGTAACCAAACTTATTAAATAATCAAAATAACAAAATCACTATAAATACAAGGCAACAAAAATAATATGATATACAAACCAATCAAAGAGTTGAACAAATGTTATTCCTTGGGATGAATAATACCGTTTCTTGTCAACCTAATAGATGTCAAACGGACTTAATCCTAAACTTAGTTGAGCAAATATTGCTAAAGGAAATACTCTATAATCTGTTTGCCTCAGCATCCCAATGTGTTATTTATGCTCAACCCATGGATCAAAGCTTGTTACTCAATAACCCATCATTGCAGTATTTTTTTCAAATAAAACATTTTTCAACAAAATACTTTCTCTAGCAAGGTATCTCTCAAATATTTTCTTAATAAAGCAGTTTTTCATATACCTTTGCTAATAAATGTCTGTCAAATTAAATATCTTTCTCAACGAATTCAATAGAATATTTTAACAAATATGTTTACAAAAATAATTTGGTAATGCAAAAAACAAATTTCATACCAAATAATTTCTAACAAATATTTTTCAAACAAAATACCATTAAAACAAAATATATTTTAACAAATCGTATCTCAATAGGTTTCATAAGGTTGTTTATATATGCAACTAAGATTTTTGAAACTTTATAAGTGGTTACATATATCATTTTAAAATTATAAATCATTATCTCACAAATTGTATCTCCAAATTCATTAAATTTACACTCAAAGTTGAAACGTCCAAATAGATCTACGAAATGATTATGCATACAGCACCAATATCATTACGTTGTTCTGAATTCACGTTTATTTTGTTACTTAATTATTTACAGTGATTTACAATTTATTAGTATAAAAAATATGTGTAAATATATGGTTTCTTACACTGAACCACACTAAAAACTATGTCACTTTTAAAATTTATGCACTTTTGTTTTGTTATTTCTTTCTGAGATTTAAATTAATATATGTTATTCTATTGTTGATTTGCACTCAGATCTCTAAGTATAGTTATAAAATCCTCATCAAAACTGTATTTTTGGTCATTGCCCGAAGACCAGAGATCTAACTAATCTATACCTATGCATACGTGTAGAAACAACGTGAACACTACCATTTGATTCAATGTTATTTTCCACTTAGTTATCAATTCTTCTCGTTTTATTTCTTGCTATTACAAGGATGTTTCGACATTGTTTATTATTATTGCAATATTCTCATTACCACCATCGGATTCAACATCTTCGTTATTTGTATTGAAAGTGCGTAAGGTTCTCTTTTGTGCATGGTTTTCTTATTTAGCCTATAATTGCAATTTATATAACATTAAATTTCCTACTTATTATTCTACACTCACTTGACTAAGGTCATTGGCTTCTTTTATTGCTAATCTATTCTGTTCTCATTCACTAGTTTATCATTTAACATTTTTCCACCAGTGTCTTCTTTATAAAATATTTTTCTTAGTGTTATCAATGTATTTTATATGTCTTCTAATCTAGCATGCATGTCACAGGAACACTTATAAGGCTTCAGTTTAAAGAGTCGAAGCATGTTAGTCAACATAGAAATCTAGGTCTGGTTTGCTTATTTGTTCCATTGTGCATGACTTGAAGTGTTTCCAAATTTCATACACACTTTTATAAACTAACACTTTATTGATACTCATAGCCTTTGCATTATTACACGCTAGTGCCTTTGGTCTACAATCCATTATGCATAGTCTATTTGGGGTTTAATATACTCACTTTGTATAAACATCCATATTCAAATCTATTAGATTGTAAATAAATTTCCCCTTTTCAAGATCAGTATGAATCATCACCACCATTAAATGGTGGTGGTTTAATAGTGGATGAAGAGTTAGATAGCATGTTACTATACTAGTGTTGTTTAGCATTTTCAAAAGTTCGAATAAAGAACCGCTAAAAACTATGATCTAATACTAAATGGAAGTTTGTTTCACATTATTAATTAGAATGATATTAAGGCCAATAATACATTAGTGGAGGATGACATAAATAATGTGTTTATACTTTTTCTAACTAACTTGGAATTTTTACAATTAAGTAATGATTGATTCCACATATATTGATACATTCAAGCCATAAACACTAAATAATCAAGCAAAGAAGTAATAAAGCAAAGTAATAAGAAAGAAGACACCAAGATTTTCAATAACATGCTAAGTCCCGTAGTGCTTCACATTATGATGAAACATTTCCACTCATTGCCATGCTAAAGTCCATTCAGATATTAATTGAAATTTCAGCCTTCTATGACTACAAAATATTATAAAGGGACATGAAAATAGCTTTTCTAAATGGGATTTAGAAGAGAAATTTTACATGTCATAGCCCGAGGGTTTCGAGGTCAATGTAAGTGAAGGAAAAGCTTATGAGTAGTTAAGATCTATATACGATCTTAAAAATGCTTCGAGCAGTTGGAACAAGTGCTTTAATAAAGTGATTAAATAATTTGGTTTTCAACGAAACACAAGGATGTGTGCATATACTGGAAAGAACAAGGCATTGCTATAGTGTTTATCTTTTAGTATGTTAATGATTTACTCCTGATTGGAAATGACATACCAATATTGCAATCAATGAAAGTATGTTTATCCAATAACTTCTCCAAGAAGGTTTGGGAGAAGCAACTTATAAGCTAAGAATTAGAAAGTGTGGAGGTAAATCCAAAAGGTTACTAGGATTATCCCAATTCATGTACATAGATACCATACTAAAAATATTTACTATAGGTAATTCTAAGCGTAAAAATATTCTGATGGAATCAGGAGTTATCCTTTCGAAGAAGGTCGCTCATCATACCGACGAAGTGAAAGAGCGTATGAAGAAGATACCATATGCATCTATGATTGGATCCATTATGTATGTCATGCTATGTACAAGACTGGATATGGCATCTGCCTTAGGATGCGTAAGCCATACCAATCAAATCCCAAAGAAAAGCATTGGACTACCATAAAGCGTATTCTTAAGTAATTACGAAATATCAAAGACTTATTCCTAATTTATGGGAATGCGGACCTCCTTATGAAGGGATATAGGGACCCAAGCTTTTAGAGTAATATCGATGACAATAAATTGATATCATGCTACATATTTATGTTAATTAGTAGGTTAGTAAGTTGGAAGAGTTCAAAGTAAGAGATAGTAGTTGATTTAATGATGGAGACTAAGTACATCGTCTTAAATGAAGCCGTTAAAGAAGTGGTCGGGATGCATAGATTTATGACTGGGCTAGGGGTGATTCCAAATGTTGAGAATCCATGACATCGTATTATGATAACAATGACATAATGCAGATCGTGAAAGAACCTAGAGTTCATAAGAAATCAAGGAATATACTCCAAAAGCTACACATAGTTTATCAACGATGGAGAGGTGGTGGTTAAAAAAGTAGATAACAATATAGCGAATCTATTCACTAAGGGACTAGCTCGATCAGTTCGGTTTAAACCAATCAAAGATATGGGATTGAGAATCCATAATTGGCCCAAAGTACAAGTGGAGTCAGTGGTATGATATAGGGGAAATTATGTAAATATGTTATGCAGTTAACTTTGTAAATGATCTTATTCATAATAAAACTTATTTCTGGTGTTTGTTTTTTTCGTATATCGTGATATAAATAACTATAGATTAATTTAAAGTATATAAATAAGAAAATTATTAAATGAAATATTATATGATTGTAGCTGCAAGCCTGCAAATAGTTGCGACCGTGAGTAATTAATCATAACTTAAATGACATTTTATTTCTAAATATTCATGGTCAAGACATTTCTATAAAGGACATTGTTACATCCGTTGAGACCATTGTAAGTACGCTCTCTAAATATTGGGTAATGTATCACTCATGGTTGTTGAGAGGTACCAAGGGGTTACATACTTGTAGTTATTGGATAACTATAAATTGACCCGATCAAGAATTATTTCTTGTTGGTTAATAATAACTACGTCAAACAGGAAATTTGGTATGGTATGCAGCTCTTGTGATTTGAGAATACCGTGGAACTTCAACGTGAATATTTTACTTTGATTGTAATCATATCATGACATGGAAACCAATGAACGATTATAGTTGGGTCCAAGTTGAATCGTAGGAAGAAAAATACTATTCAATAGAGAATTTCTCTCCTTAGTTTTATGGGATTAGTTTCATGATCAAGTATAGTCAACTCAAAGTCAAAATCTCTAGCCAAAGTAAAACATCTAATAATAAATGTTATTATTAAATCGAGGACTTTGTAGATGGTGTGAATAGTTGTATATGGATATCACTGGACTTTTTACTGATACCAAACTCCATATATCTTAAGTTGATATAGTGTTGATGAAGAGAACATAAGTATACTATATCATTATTTAAACGATACATCTTAACTTGATCTAAAATTTGATTTGACTGAAAAGATGTGTAAATGATAAATTTAACCAAACTATCATACCATTAGCTAAGGTGATGTGCAAATGTTAATATATGAATTATTCGATATTAATTACTAGTTGAACTCACCTTCATGGATCACATAACCGTGATTATGAAATCTTTGAAATACCATATGATTTAATTAGTTTATAACGCGTTATGGATTAATAAAATTGATTGTTATTTAAGAATTATAAATCATTACTGTATTTGATGTTTGGGGTGCCCTTAGTAATTGGGGTAGCTCATGGAAATTTTCGAGGTACAATTTGTAATTATTTGGTTGTGTATATAAATATTACATGTGCAAATATCAATATCATTGTGTTTATAAATGTTACATATGCAAATATCAATATATGATATTGATATATGTTGATAATAAGTTTTAAATATACGTACAAATAATAATTTGGATTGGAAATATACTGACCAAATGGTCAATATAGGGTCGACAACATGTTGTCAAGGGAAGACTAAAGATAGTCTTAAATTGGTCTTGGAGACCAAGCAAAGAGTTCTAGATATTTTGATAAAAACTCTCTTTATAAATACTCTCCTATTCTTTTGTTTGCCTCTACTTGATGCAAGCTAGGTCGCACTCCTATACCTCATAGTCGAATTCTTTTGCTCCTCCATTCCAAATCAAATCATTTCCATTGGTGTTCCATCTCTTCCTTTTGCAAAGTAGAGTGGTGGATTTTGAATCCAAGGAAAAATGGCAAATCAAGGTGTTACAACAGTTGGATCGTTAGGGTAATATTCATTTTGTATATTACTTATATTATATCTAATGATATATCATTGCCCAACCATAAGATACATATATAAATTATAATTAATAGTTAGGGTTAACAAGTAATTAATATGATTCATAAACAAATTAATATGCATTAAACTACGAAGAATAAAATAAAACACATATTTATTTTCAGCCACATTATATAATTATTTTATATATGAATTTTTCTAGACTATTTCATTATATATAAACATATATTTATTATTTAGTATAAAATTATTTATATTTTAAAAATTATATATTTATATATTAATTAAATAATATAAATTAATATGTATATCTTTTAGTAAATTTTTTTTAATTTGCAGCTTTATTTAAAAATGTTTGATTTTGTTTCGTCCATGAATAAATGACACACACACATATACTATTAATTAATATCTAAATATTTTATTTATAATATGTATATATATTATTATACATTAAAATTGTATTCATAAAATTATTTTAGGCTAAAAATAAATATTTGTATTTTTTAAAACTAAAATGTTTGAATTAGTAAAAATGTTAAATTTTAATTTTCAAATTTTAAATTTATATGATTTTGAAATCGTCAATTTAAAGTTCTAATATTAAACTCTTTTGACCCAATCAAATAATTTTAAATTAATTTTTTGAATTTTGAATGTTAAATTTTTAAAAAAAATTTACTTACTCAAACTAATTAGATTTTGTAAATTTAAAATTTAAATATACATATACATTTATCTATTTAATATGTTCAAAATTATATTTTATCCATATATATATTATCATTATTTAAACATAGCAATATATATATCTGTGTATATGTGTATTTGCGCACGCATGCACTTATTATATATATATTTAGTATTTCAAAACCATATGCATATATCTTAATATACAAACAGAGATACATATAAATATACATATACATACATACATACATACACACACACACACATACACACACATACATACACAGAAGGATTATATATATATATATATGTGTGTGTGTGTGTGTGTACAATAAATATAAATCTCATTATCTATATGTGTGTATATATACATGCACATATTACTGCTATTATTTATGTTGTTAAATTATCTTATACACACACACTCATATATATTAAAATATAAAATATAAACACTTTAAAATGATATATGACATTTAAAATGTTGTTGACTAGATCAGTGGATCTAACTACTAATTAATAGTTTACATAGATCCATCAAGATCCATTAGGGATTTTTTTTTGGAAATTTACCCCATTTCACCCATTGCCAAATGGGCCAGTTTCGACAACAGTATCAGAGTCCATTTGTGTAACAACCCACACCCCAGTAAGGCCTGGATTTTCACTAAATCGAAAATCCAAATCAACCAAAGTGCGGATCGTTGATTTGGTATCCTGCAAATAAATAAATAAATGCATATCAAAGCACTATCGATATATCTCATAGTGGAATAATGAAGTATAATAGAACATATAATTACTAACCAAGTTGACACTTCCACTGTCTTGTGTCCTTGTCAGTCTCAAGCATGCCTAAGGAAACCTGTCTTTCCACTGTTCCCACCTTGCACTGATACCTATCCCTTTAAAGCTATCTGTGGGTTGTTATGAGGAAGAGGTCAGAACAATGTTCTGGTGACTGGTGAATTATGCATTTTACACATAACACTAGTTTATGTCGATTGTCTTCCATTACATGTCATGACTTTTACTTTTACTTAGTCGTCTCGACTCCACGTACGCGTACACCACGTTATTTCTACCCAAAGTAGATCATAACTATATAAGTGTTTAGATATAAGTACCACAGTCCCCCTTTGGACCAAAATACTTTCCCCACTATTATCCATAACCCAGCACCCTGTCAAGATCCATCATCATCGCAATATGACGTCCTCGCTGTCGTGCATACCTAGGAACTCACGTAGTGCCTAATAACGGCTTGTTATAATTTAGTCGTATTCTATCTAGCATCGCTTTAGGGATTTACTACTTGTTTGCTTCCTATTATGGACTAGGCTCCACAGACTATAAAGGACTCAGCTTCTATGACCACCATATCCGTTTTTTAACTTTTATGGGTTAACTAGCCTTATCCTAATAAATAAACTAGCAAACAACTATGGCGGTGCGTTACCAAACGTGGCCTACCATAGTAGGAGGCATAGCCCTTTAGGTGTAACCCTGCCTTTCCCTTTTTGATTGCTCTGGACTGATGACGTACCCGACTTATGTGCAACTCTTACTCCTGATTTGGTACCAGTACATACTGACATATCATCGAGTTGCTTACCATCTATTTAGATTACCTAACGTAATCAAGGCAATATCCACCCCTTAATTCATTGAAACGGACTCTATTAAGGGTATTCCTTTACCTATATGCAAGCGTATATACTTCACGGGTCCTATAGTTGGATATATCCCACATTAGTATAATGTATACACAACAGTTCGTGGCCTCTTGTGGTAGGCAGATTTCTTATGCATTTGCATCTTATTTAGTTTAAGGTCATTTACCACTTTCTTTTATCACTATTTAACTTTCTATTTTTGTTTCTATTACTTTTTATCCTTTAATTTCCTACTTTTTTTAGAGGACTATTTATACCCTTTTTAATTTTAAATTATGACTTGTCTATCTTTTCATTCCTTTTATTTCACTTGCATTTTAATATACCACGCTTCTTTTCTTCGACTATTTTTATCACATTTATATTTTTTTAGTTTATCCTTTGGGATTTATGTATTTTAATGCATTGGAATTACATTTCTCCAAAATGGAACGGTTAACACTACAAATTACTATATCTTATCCAAAGGGGAATTTGTGCTACGTTTATAATTACAAGGAAATATCTTTTTCATAGTTATTGAAATAGAGAGTACAAAATACGATAAATATCCCTATTTTATACATCTCTTTCTTTTTAGGTGTATTCCTTGTTATTTCAACCGTTACATTTTTATTTATAAATCTGAAACTTGATAATGTATTGAAATTCACATTGCGACACGCTATATAATCCAATAAATTAAAATACTACATAAATCCATACGTTTATCTGCGATAACTTAATTTACCATTTTATTTTCATAAGTCATATAAAATTTAGAAATATGGACTTATACGTATTCTACAAATTTTATGAACTAAATTCACTGACTACTAATACTCAGTATTTTCTAGATACATGCAATTACAATTCAAGTTATCAATAGCAAAATATTTAGGCAAGGTTTATAATTTTATTTCACATATACAATTTTAGCCTACAACTCCAATTTACATTTCAAGCATCCAGGAATAGATCTACAATGTTATAAATCTAACATTATATAAAAATATATAATTTCTCACTTACCTATTTTGCTTTCCAAGCTTATAGATCTAATCCATGTTATTCCAGTATGACTCCCTTTTTCCCTATTCAGATTTATACACCGAGGCATATACAGATCTATTAGAAATCTAGATTAGAAAAGAGATTTGGATTGGATTTATTATTTAGATCTGGATTTACAGTTTACTTTGGCATTGATGATTTGATTTGACCTTATTCCTCTTCCCTATCATCTTCTACAATTCTCCAATTGTATATATGTATAAACTACAACTATTTCTAAGAATTTAGAGTTTGAAAGAGAAGGGAAAATTATAGAGCTCCGACGTCGCTTTGAAAATATGAGTTTAGAAGTGGGGGACTAGGTCTATATTTTTAGACATTCAAATCAGTACTAACCGTTAGATTAAACTGTTTTAAATCTGAGCCGTTCAGGCCAACGTTTACTATCAATTTAAACCTTGCAATGGTCGACCGTTCATGACCTAGGGTCGATAGCTACTGGTCGACCTGGGTACATCTTTGTACGACCTATGGCTTGGTTTAGCTGTAGATAATTAACATTTTTAGTATGTCTAATTTTGTTCCATGTTTAACCGATTGTGTTCATTTGTTTCCCTTAGCATTTATTTTACGAGATTAGATTTAATGGTAACATATATTAATGCCCAAGTTTCCATTAACGTTATTAATTAATTTTAATTAGCTTTTATTATCATAATTACATATATAATAAATTTTGATTCAGAATCCTCAAACGTTAATAACTTTTCCATTTGAACTCCGATCAGAAAACTTTATATATGAAAGTTGACCAAAATATCATGACGGACATAATGGTGCAAGTTTTGTAACCAAATTTTGATATTTTTAAAAATTCTGTTTTTCAACATTATCGTTTATTAATTAATTTATTTTTAAATAATTGTCATAAAATTATGAAGTGTTACAACTTGGTTCGTCCAAATATATTAATTGACATTTAGGGCCAAATAATAAACTTTTCTTCTAACGGGTGCCTAGAATAGAAGTGTCTAAGCCTGGGGCTAGAGTAATCAGTATTCTCTCGTGTTTGGCTCTTCACCTGGCTCTATGGGTAAAGGAAGTCTAAAAGGTTAGCCTGAATGTAAGACTTAGATTTATTTTTGGCGCTGGGCTTACTTCAAATATGAGATTTTGAAATCTTAAAATATATTTTAAAATTAAAGGTTAACTTTAAAATATAAAAGAGCTTATAAATGTTATAAAATAAATTCAAATTGTTTGATATTTTCTCAAAATTAGTTTGAGAAATTAAATTGAATAAATTTTATAATTTTTTATTTATTTAAAATGTTTAACTAAATATATAATTAATTATTGGTTACTTAGTATGTGCATATGTATATATGTATATGTATTAATTAAATATTTTTTAATTAATAAGATATATTTATATATATATATATATTATATAAATTAATACATATATATATATATATATCTTATTATATATGTTAGTTAAACTATAATAGCTAAAGCTCGAGCAATGTCGCTATTGTTCGATAATCACCATCTTTATTTTGCGTTCGTTCTTCCCACTATCGCTTCCTTCGATCCTTTCTCCCCGCCCTCTTTCATATCCCTCCTTTTCATGGCTACGCGAGCAGCTCAAGTACTCCACCTCCATCCACAACTAGATCAGGGCATGCCTTCGATGCCTCATCCCATCCGCCTAATCTGGGTTCACTCTTTGATTTAGCTTCCCTTGAGAATTTAGCTCCGCTTTTTGATTTCCCTTCTTTATGTGAAATGTCTTTAGTTTGTTCCATCTTTTCCTATAAACCTACAATCTCAGATCCGCCATTAACCTCATCAAATGTCGTTGCGGTTCTGGATACAACCTTAAAGAACTTTGTCGTCAGTCGCTCTCCTCTCTTCAGAGTGTCTACAAGTGATGTCGTGGTTGGGAATAGTCTTATTTCGCCCATGTTGGTAGTTGGTTCCTTGGCGAGCCAGTGGACAGATTCTGATAATTGTAAGATTAATGTTGCTTTGGGTAAATGTGCTATGGTTGATGGTGAGAATGATAATAATAAGCATATGACTTATGTAGTAAGTTATGGGCACAACCTACTTGTGCCACTGTCCACCCTATTGCTGTTATCTCTAATTTTGTAAAACCCAACTCTTATGTAGTTTTATCTTCCTCCTTGTCTGATAATGATATGGTTTCTTCTCTATTGATTGGTAGCAAGTGGGTGTCACTCTTTAGTGCGATGTCGAGGAATGAGGTTGACTATATTCCACGCTCCTTTGATATTGAGGAGGTGGATGGTGCAATGATTCCCCTGTCGGAGGTTTTGGAAGCAGGGGTTGCTTTCTGGTCATAGTATTTAGTTAAATATTTCCCTAATTCTAACCCTCTATATCAAGTAGTCCGTGATCATTGTTATTAGTGTTGGAATATTAGGGGTAGATTCAAGCGCACTTTAACAATAGCTTGTTCATTTTCAAGTTCTCTAGGAAGGAAGAAAGGTTCTGAGTGCTTGAGGCGGATCCCTCCATTCTTGCTGGACAGCCTTTTATTATTACCCCGTGGAGTCCGACAGTGGATAAGGCCAAGGAACATATTCTCTCCATTCCGATACGAGTTCACTTCCCTAATATTCCTTCTGTTTTGTAGCCCATGATTATGTTAAATTGGTTAGCGAGCATTTTCGGTAAACTCAAATGTTTTGATGCTAAAACTATTGCTTGAAACAAGCTAGCGTATGTGTGGGCTCTCATTGAAGTTACCCCAGAAAAGCCTCTTCCCTCCAAGATTTCTATTAGTATAGTTGAGGGCCATGTTTCAGTTGTTAATTTCCATTATAGTTGGAAGTCGAGAAATTTTTTCATCTGGTCACACATTTGATCATCTTGTTGAAGCCCGTACTCTGCATTTTGATGTCCTACCTGTTCCTTTTTCTCTTAGGATCTCACTTCCTCGTTTTGTCATGAAGTGGGTCCTAGTAGTTAGCCCTTCTATTGTTCTTTCATCCACTGAGATCATGACTTTAGTCATTAATGTTCACTCTATTGATATTATTGTTGATTGCTCTGCTAACGCTACCGATATTCGGTCTTTTGATGCATTTGTGCCTTCGCCTCCTGAGATAGGACTCCTATCATCGATGCTCTTTCTTTGATGTTATTATTAGTTCTGTGAGAAATCTGGATATTGCTCTTCTTGATGACTTCTTTTGGGGTTCGTTTGAGCATTGGATTCATGAACATTTCGAAATGAGATTTGACCCTAAGGATGGTAGGTTCTTTAAGTATGTTGGTGGCGATGAAGAAGAAATGTGGCTATATTATCATGCTAAGGGTGAAGGCCTTGTTATATCAATTCTAGGTTAGTTAAGTGGTTTGAATTGTTTTGTTTATCAAATGCCTCTTAGGCTAGGGAATACCTTTACTGCTCTGATTCAGTGGATTTTGTTTCTACGTTAGCTTCTCTTTTCTTTGGGTTTATCATGTCATTGGGCCTGAATCTTCAGATAAGGGGAGTGGTTCTTTCTGCTTGGAGGCAGACTAATTTAGGTTTTGTTGTTGGTTAGCAGTTTGGCATTTTCGCTAAACTCGTATGCTTTATTTTTCTTATAGATGGTCTTGTGCATGTACCTGAACAACTGTTAACATTCTTTTATACATATAAATAGCCCACTAAAAGTGCCAGCTATTCTTGCTAAAAAAAATTATAACAGCTAAAAATAAATTGAACTTATATAACTATATGCATAAATTAAATATAAATGGAACTGAAATAACCTAAAATTGATTTTTGGAATAATTACATTCATACGGTATGCATACCATGTATTAGATGCATCTCGAACTTGTTTCACAAGAGTATTCCATAAGTAGTACATTATTCCATAAATCAATGTCATTTTAAATTATTAAAGACTATGAATCTTTAATAAAGTCGCCCCCATCATTTATCTAGCAATAGATTACTTTTATATGCTTTGGCCGTTTGAGCTAACTTAAGCCATGGTTCTTCTGTGTAGTATTGTCAATATATTTCTAGACGGAATAAGATAAATGCTTATATTTATTGAGCAAACTCGAGATATATACATCTATACTTAGGCCACTACGAAATGATATGTTAGAGTGAATAATCTCTTTTGATTTTTTCAGCAAGCTTAAGATCAAAATTGAGGTTAAGAAAAAGACCACAGTTAAGAGTTATATATGATATGATCGATGAACAGATATCCATACATGCGGGGCTGTGAAACGTTGAGCAAACTCAAGGTATGAATCCAAGGCGAGTGAGTCCTAACACTCATTAGAGAAATTGAAAGAGTTCTATATTTCTCTTATGGTTTTGAGAAATATAAAAGTCTAGTGTGAACCTTATTAGGAAAATGAATGATATCACTTAACAACTCTAATATTGTAAGAACATATGTTGTATAAAACTATACTAATCTAGTTGATATAAATTTGTAGAAAAATGGAAAACCAAAGATTGTTTTTGAAATTGACAAATTCACTGAAATAAAAATTACGATGAGTGATCGAGAGTGATTAATATAGCACTAAATTCTAAAGATCATAGTGTATCATAACTAAACCATTGCGAATTAAAGCTTCTGAGGGTGAATATCATGAATTAGTTAAATCTGATAACACTTGAGTAGTTGATTGTGAATTAGCCCTAGCTTTATGCTGCCTACTTTAGATAAATCATTGCAAAGACAGCATGAAAACATTTTTGTTCATAAAATTTTTGATAGCCTCAAATAATTGTTTAGGGAGCGGTCGTGTTCCGTAAGGTACGCGATAGTTAAGAAATTATTAAGCATGAAGATAAGTAAGGGTAAATGTGTACAAGACTTTATCATGATAATGAAAGGCTATATTGATAGAATTTCTAAGCTCGGTGCTAAGATTGAATAAAAACTACAAGTAGGCTTTCTTTTAGACTCGTTGACTTCATAGTTTGAGCCAATCATATTGAATTTCAATATGAATCAAATGAAAGTGAGCCCTATTGGTCTACTCAATATTTTTAGGTCAGCTGAAGGCTCATTTAAGGATCAAGGTACAATGTTTGCTATGAAAGGGAAATCATCATCTTTGAAAAGTTCAAAGAAAAGAAAATGAGGTGGAAAGAAAGGTATAGGTGGTGCCTCTAATGATAATGGTGAATGTCACCATTGTAATAAGAAGGGGAACTAGAAAAGGAATTGCTTAGAATATCTAAAGACGGTAAGATAGAAAAAGGAATTGGATTCCTCAGCTTCGAAGTTATGTTTATAATTCAAACTTTTTTTGTAATTAATAAACTAATGGGTTTTAGAAACCATATATGAAACTCATATATGTAATTCATTACAAGGACTTAGGAGTAGATAACCCATGACAAAAGGACAAATCAGCCTTTAAGTTGGTGATAAATCTATAGTAGATGCAACTGCGGTGGGAGATTTTCATATACGTTTACCTAGTGGTATGTTATTATTTTTAATTATGCACAAAACATTATTTGCATAATAATTTATGTGCCCGAAATAGTCGAGACTGAATATGGTTTTCATTCTAATAATGATGTTATCAACATTGTGTTTGATGATACTAAAATTTGAAGTAGCATTTTGGATAATGACATTTATGTAGCAAATTTTAAACATGTATTTGTTGTTAATAGTTATTTTGCTGTTAATTTTAAAGAGAGTTATTTATGCACCGTAGGCTCGATCATATTAGTGACAAAAAACTTCATAAATTGAAAATCAAAATCTTTCCTCGTCTTTTTATTATGAATCATTTGACACTTATGGGTCATGCCTCAAAATAAAAATGATCAAGCACCCCTTCAATGGGAGCAATGACCCTTTCAATGGGAGCAATGAAAGAGTTAATGAAATCTTCGGTCTCATACATACTGATGTATGTGACCCAATACCTATAGTGATAAAATATAGTTTCTTGTATTTTGTAATATTTACTGATGATTTCTTTAAACTAGATATGCATAACTTATGAGGAATAAATCTAATATCCATGATAAATTTATAGAGTATATAAAAAAATAGAAAATCAGACCAACTATAAGACTAAAAAGTTTTGATCCAATTAAGGTGGTGAGTATACTGGACATTAATTCTAATGGTACCTAAAAGATAATGAGATTATCTCTCAGATCACTCCACCCTAAACTCTTTAACATAATGGTGCCTCAGAGAGAAGGAATCAAACCCTATTGGATGTAGTTCGGTCTATGATGAGTGGGGCAGAGTTACCTCTCTCGTACTGGTGATATGTGGTAGAATCCACAATAAAAACATGATATTTGATGCCATCTAAGTTCGTGCATGAGACACCATATGAGATGTGGTATGGGAATGAACCTCATTTCAGGTATTTGAAGGTGTGGTGTTGCCTTGTCTACATCAAGACAGTTTGCCTTAATAAACCTAAGGCAATATTAGTTCTATGTGTGTTTAAAAGATATCCCAAAGATTCTATGGGATATATTTTCTACAGCTCGGAGGAACAAAATATTATTGTTTCTTGAGATGCTGTCATTTTAGAAAGGGAATTTCTATCAAAAGAAATTAATAGCGAAGTTATAGATTTGGATGGGATCTGAGAAACTGACACAAAGAATGAAAATGTTGAAGAATCAAATTCACCCATATATGATAACGTGCAACCTATTAGACGATCTAATAGGGTATCTCGCACACCAAAGAGAGACTATGGATTTATCGTGGATGGAGAGAAAGAGGATTGTATCCTAGAATATGACACTCCCTTCACGTTCCAACAAGTGCCACAGAGTAAGGACTCTGCCCTATGGCTTGAAGCGATGAAATCCAAAATGAATCCCATGTATACAAGCAATGTATGGACTTTAGATGATATACCCAACTGGGTAAAACCTGTTGGCTGTAAATAGATCTTTAAAAAGAAACTAAATTCATATGGAAAAGTAGAGACCAATAATGCAAGGCTAGTTGCGAAAGATTTTTGTCAAGTTCAACATATGCAGTTAAAGCGCTTGACGGTTTTATAGCAATGGAGGTGTAAAAAGCTATAGCGGGGATATATCAGAAAACGATGGAGGTGCAAAAATATTTATTGGAGATAAAGTCTAATATTCAATGTAGATTTATTCTCATTCCCACATCATTTATGTAAAAAAATAGAAACATTCTTCACTCCTATATAAAAAAGCTAAAGAATATTAAGATCAATGCAGTCCAAACTTTGATAATGTAATACAATTCTAATTTATGTTAAGCACTTGGACTTGAATTCGGATCTATACTTCAAATTTGTTTATTCTTTTATAATAGAACTTGTCAACTTAACACTTTTTTATTTAAGTTACTAAAGCGGATGCTAAAAAAACATAATTTAGCGGGCGTAACAAAAAATAATGGGGCTTTAAGTAGATCTATTATATAATAACGCTAAATTGATAAGGAGTAGCGGTCGAAGTATGTTAAGTGTTTTAACTACATAGAGTTCAATGTATTGACTATGACAATGTTTTCACTCATAGCCTTCTTAAAGTCTATTCAGATATTACTCATCATTATCACCTTCTATGACTACAAAATATGGAAAATGGAGTGAAATCCTGGTTTTTAAATGGTGATTTATAAAAGATAGTTTACATGTCATAGCCCGAGGGTTTCGATGTCAGTAGGAGTGAAGGAAATGCTTGTGAGCTATAATGATTAATTTACGGTCTTAAACAAGGTTCATGGAGTTGGAACATGTGATTTTATAAAGTGATCAACCAATTTGGTTTTTATTAAAACGCAGAGGAACCGTGTGGCTAACGGAAAGAACAAGGCATTATTATAACATTATCTCTTTATACGTTGACGATTTAATCTTGATTGGCAATGACATACCGTTATTTCAGTCTGTGAATACTTGGTGGTCAAAGAACTTCTGTATGAAGGTTTTAGGAGAAGTAACATATATAGTAGGTATTAGGATCTATTAGGATAGATCTTAAAGGTTGCTATGATTGTTCCTATCCTTGTACAAGAAACGTATTAAAAGGTTTGGTATGAAAAATTCCAAGAGTAGAAATGTTCCGACGCAATCGTGAATTTTCCTTTCGAAGATGGATGATGCTCATGTTGATGAGAGGAGAAAGAGCATTTGAAGAGGATACTGTATGCATTTATGGTCAAATCCATTGTGTATGACATGCAAGGTATAAGACCAGATGTCGTCGCTGTTGCATTAGGATGTGTAAGCCATACTAGTCAAATTCCAAAGAGAAGCATTTAGCTGCTATAAAATGCATTCTTAAGAATTTAGGAAGTACTAAAGATTGATTCCTAATCTATGGGATTGCAGGCCTCCTTATGAAGGGGTATAAAGACTCAAATTTTCAAAGTAATACCGATGATAGTAAATCAGTGTTAGGTTACGTATTTACGTTAAATTGTGTGGTAGTAAGTTGAAAGAGTTCCAAGAAAGAGAGAATAGTTGGTTCAATGAAGGAGACCAAGTACATCACCTTAAACAAAGTAGTTAGAGAAGCAGTCTAGATGTGCAAATTTATAATTGAGCTACGAGTGATTCCAAATGTTAAGAATCCATGACATTGTATTGTAATAACAATGCCATGATGTAGATCATGAAAGAACCTATAGCTCACAAGAAATCAAGAACATACTCCGGAAGTTTCACTTGAAAATGTAGTTTACCAGTGATGGAGAGGTGTGACAGAGTTAAGGGTATGCCCAAGGTGCAATTCTATCATTTATTGTAAATATTAACTCTGTAATAAAATCTCATTCGAAATAAAAGGTGTTTTTCTTTCTATTATATACTTGTCATATTGTGACATGTTATTTAATTATTTAATTTAAGTATATCAAATAGAAAATCTTTAAATGATATGTTATGTGATAGTAATTACAATGTCTTGTAATTATGGGAAATTTATCACATTAAAATAACATACATTTTAAATATTCCTAGTTAAGGTGTTTTGAGATAGGATATCGATACATCCGCTGAGACTAGAGTATGTAACGCTCTCCAAATATTGGGCAATGTATTACACATGGCTACTAGAAGCATAGAGGGGATATGTACTGGTAGTTATTGGATAACTATAGAATGGATCTCCCGAGAGTTTCCTATTTGTTAATTACAACTAGGTCAAACATTAAATCTCGAGTGGCGATATTACACAGTCCTCTCGGCTTGAGAATACTGTAAAACTTCAATATGGAAACTCCACTTTGATTATAGTTAAATCAGGGCATGGTGTGGGACAAATGATTATGGTTAGGTCTTAGTTGAAGCATTGGAAATGGAACATTATCAAATGGAGAATTCATCCCCTCAGTTGTATGAGTTTAGTATCACGGTCAACTGTAGCGAACTAAAAGTCAAAACCTCTAGCTTGAGTAGTATGATTAATAATATATGTTATTATTGAACCAAATACTTTTTTGAAGGTAATGTCTAGAAAGGCAATTTCTAAGCCTAGGTTTGGGTAATCAAGTACCATGTCCTATCTAGCTACTGGCCGACCCGAAGGAAGAAGTACGCTCAAAGGTTATCCATAATTTACCTAATTTGAAAATATAAATAATATATTAAATTCAAAAGTTAAGTTAAATTTGATAAATGTTATAAAATATTTTCAAAAATTGTTTTGAAAATTAGTTAATTCTTTTTGAAATTTTATTATACTAATTAGAAGTTAATTAATTAAACTAAATCATGTATACATATAGATTTATGTATATTTACCTTAAAATGATTAAGGAAAATAATCATAAATTTTCAAAATTAAGTATGTTTAACTAAATTGTTTTAATTAATTAAATGTTAATTAATAAAAAATACACATGTATAGTAATTTATATATTACTATCAATGTTATAGCATATAAATATATTCAATTTCAAAATGTTTAAAATGAATAAAATTAAATTAATCAAATTGTTGATTAGGCAATTAATTAAATTAATTATATATGATTTAATTAATAAAATCATAGCCAAAATTTTATTAGATAGAGTGGAACTATAATAAACCCTAATTAGGTTAAAGGATATACCATGATTCAAGATATCTTTAATACTTGAATTGCGAGGGTATTTCATAAGAAATACATTATTCAATAAGTCAATATCACTCAAATAAACATAGATTAATGATTATAAACATTTAATAGAAATGTTGTCCTCTATAATTTATATATTAATAGATTACTTGCATATTGTATAGTTACTAATGTAACGATCTGCCTTTCTTACACCCAAAGACGACATTAATACATCCTCGATATTCATGTGTCGATCATTTAAGGGTCCGAAAGACAGGTCGTGTGGTAAAGAAAATAAAAAAAACAAGGAGAAACAAACATAGATTTTCACACAGCGTTAGAGTTACATATACATCATCATAGAATAGTATATCGGTTACTCCAAAATATTACATCAAAGTTACAACAAGTACTATTCCCAATAAGGATAGTTATATCAGCCTGCCCAAACTACTAATACATAATATACAGTTACTACGGAAGCATAGACAACTAAAATATGATGATGAAAGCTCCTACTCCATACTGCTTCCCAAAATGCTCCAAAGAAACCGACTACTGGTTACTCATAAAAATTTGAGTACCCAAGAGTTTAAGGGAAAGAAATAAAACTCCGGACCAAACATAGGTCTGGTGTGAGTAAAGCATAATTTTAACTTTATAAAAACCTTCAAATCCAAGTGCAGATGATATTCCCATGATCCTCCAAAATCCAAAATACATGCCCTTAGAAGATCTTATAAGGTCCGGTTCACCTTTTCTGTTTGTCCGTTTGTTTGGCGATGGTATGCCATGCTCAAGCTTAGCTTTGATCCTGAAGCTACTTGCAACGCCTTCCAAAACTGACTAGTAAAGAAGGGGTCTTAATCACTTATAATGCTTACTAGGACCCCATGCAACCATGCACTCAAACAATCTCCTTCATATAAATTTAGGCCAAAGAAGCTACAATTCTTGTCGGCTTTACCTGAATAAAACGAGCACTCTTCATTAGCCGATCTTTGATGACCCACACTCCTTCATTCCTTTTTTTGGTTCTGGGTAAACCAACATAAAATCCATTGATGTCATCTCTCATTTCCAATTTGGGATTTCCAAGGGTTGAAGTAAACTAGCCGTCTTCTGGTGATAGACTCTTTATCTGCTGACATACCAGACATCTGCTGACATATATTGAGACGTCCCACTTCATCCCTTTCCACCAAAACAACCGCTTCATATCTCGATGCATTTTAGAAACAACTGGATGGATATTCAATTTGGATCGGTGGCATTCTGATAAAACTTCTTGTCTAAGGCCCTCGACATTAGGGACGCAAATCCTTCCATTCATATGCAAAATGCCTTGGTTATCCATCTTAAAACATGCACACTACACCTCCTCGACATCCTTAACGATCTTCATTAAGCACTTACCTTCCTTTAACTTACTAGCAATCCTTTCCAATAGTGTCGGTGTGACTTCCAAGAGCCCCAAAACTGCATTCCTACTCAAAGCATCTACCACCACATTCGCTTTTCCTAGCGTATAGAGAATATCCAAATCGTAAGGTGCCATGAACTCCAATCATCGTTGTTGCCTCAGGTTTAGATCCTTCTAAGTGGAAAGATACTTCAGGGACTTATGACCCATGAAGAGCTCAAACTTTTTACTTATTCAAAGAAGGAAATTACTGACTAGGATCCTTAAAGATTAGAATAAACAAAAGAGGAAAAGAAGGATTCTTACCCATCAGGTAATGCCTACACATCTTTAACGCAAATTCAATGGCTAACAGCTCCAATTCATGCGTTGCACAATTCTTCTCGTGAGGCTTTAACTATCTACTTGCATAGACTATAAACCTTCCCATGTTGCTTCAACACTGCACCCAAACCAACTCTACATGCATTCGTATAAATAGTTAACCCTTCACGTCTATCAATAATAGCCAAATCAGGGGCAAGGGTCAATTTCTCTTTTAACTCGAGAAATGCACCCACACACTTTGGAGTCCCTTCGAATTTAACATCCTTCTTCGTTAGCTTGATTAGGTGAGAGGCGATCTTGGAGTAATCCTTTATGAACTTTCTATAATAACCTACCATCCCTAAAAAGCTTCTCACCCCTATGGGAGTTTGGGGTCTCTTGAAATCTTGCACATCTGCTACCTTTGTCGAATCAACTGAGATTCCATCTTCTGACACAATATGTCCAAGCATTTCACCTCTGATTACCAAAAGTGGCACTTAGAAAACTTGGCCTTAAGAATGTTTTTCCTTAATGTTTCCAACACCAATTCCAAATGGTATTTGTGCTTTTCCTCAGTCTTTGAGTAGATAAGAATGTCGTCGATGAAAACAAACATGAACTTATTCAATACATTGCTAAAAACGTTATTTATAAGATCGATGAAAAATGCGGGTGCATTGGTTATGGATTTTCGATTAGCCCAAAAGGCATAACCAACCACTCATAGAAAAAATTTGGCCCTCTAAAAGTAGTTAAGGCTATACCATCCTCCGCTACTCTTAATTGATGGAAACCCGTAGGAAGGTCCATTTGAGAAACTACTTTAGTCCCATGAAGTTGGTCAAACATATCATCTATTCAGGGTAATAGTTATTTATTTTGAATGGTATGCTTATTCAACTCTCTATAATCCATGCACAATCTTAAAGAACCATTAGACGTAGCTACAAAAATTACTGTCGATCCCCAACTCGGATGGCTTGAATCTAATCAATCATCTTCTCAACAAATCATCGGTTTGACTTACTAGCTCCTCCTTCCCTCTCGAGGCCATTTTACGCGAAGTTTGAATGACAACTCTTGCACCGAACTAAATCAATACGAAATTCAATTTCCCGATGGGGAGGCAAACTGCTAATCGGCTCAAAAATATCAGGGAAATGTTTAACAACTTCTATCGGTCCTAACTCTTCCTGGGTTGATTCTAAGGAATAAAGGAAACTACTCATGCGTTTGTTAGGCTTCTTACAGACTATCCTTTCCAACACTTTTTCAAAGTTGGGTTTCAACACTACCTTTCTCTTATCGCAATCTTGAATAGCTCCATATTTCGACAACAAATCCATACCAAGAATAACATCAAGCCCCATAAAATCCAAGACAAATAGGTCATAAAAGAAATTATGTTTTCATAAATCAATTTGTACTCTTTCATAAATCAAGTGTAGATTAGTTATACCACCTATAGGGTTGAACACACAAATAGGGGTTTCTATAAATTTCGAGATAAGTTGTAACCTATCCACTAATTCTTTAGAAATAAAACTATGAGAAGCTATGGTATCAAAGAAAATATGAACTAAAATACTATTAATAAGTAAAGTACCTTCCAAGACTCCCTTTCCTTTTACGTCTTCAGAAGTTGAGGGCTCATCCTTAATAGCATAGACCTTAATCTGCTGACCCTTCTTTAATAGTGGGCATTCCTTAACCATGTGTCTAGGCTGGTGGCAATCATAGCAAAGCCTTTTCTCGGACCATTAGAGATATAGCCTTCGCCTGTTGACGGTGTGTTGAAATATGCCTCTTTTTCTTACAATTGTAACAAACAACATCTTTATACTTGTTTCCATAATCTCCTCCGGTTGGCTTTCCCTTATCCTCCTTCTTTTTTTGGTTTGGGTTAAACTTCCTTTTATTTGGGTTAACTATATTGCCACTGGGTGTTGCTGTTGATGATGGCTTCTTCTTCAAAAGTACTTCATACCTTAAGGCCATTTCTACCAAATCTGCAAATGATTCCTTCACATGAGCAGTATCTTTTCATGGAACTCTTCTCTCATACCAAATATGAACATCTTGTTTTTCTTTAATGGCGTGTTAATAAGTCCAGGGCCAAAACAAGATAACTCATTAAAATTTGTCTCATATTCCGCCAACGACAAGTCTTCCTGCTTAAGATCCATGAAACATTTGTATAGTCAAGTTTTGCCTGCAACTAGCATGTATTGGTCTTTGAATACTTCTTCTGCATCTAGCTTATGAGAACTCATCTTCGGAAACATTTGACGTGATAGAATCCCACCATGCCGCTGCCCCCTCTTGCAATTTTCATGATGGCAAAAGTGTTTCAGATCATCAGAAATGTCCAAACCTTTGAAAATCTTCTCACATAACTATAGCCAAGCTTGTACTTCAATGGTGGATTCTGTACAGTTGAAAGGTTTTCCTCCTAGGTTTGTGAAATCCTTGTGTAGAGCGGCGAAGTTTACTCGAGGCTGCACTAGGGCTACTTCTTCGATTGTCCCAACTCTTCTAACATTCGGGGTTTGACCATTTGTGGTTGTTGTGCTACTGTTTCCCCTTCTTCGTCCCCTTCTCGTACTCATACTTACTACCTGAACAAAGTAAGATATCTTTAGAATATGTAAATGAGATTATCTTAAGGAAAAAGAACATAAAACCAAACATATAAATGCTGATCCGAACAACACGGAAACGCACTCTTCAAGGCTGAACTTATTCTAGGGTACTATTAAGCCTATCTCTAATGAGTAGACCCCGACCAAAGCCTAGGTGTTCGCTCAACCTAATCTCTAAAACCAAGTGTAATGATCTACCTTTTTTACACCCAAAGACGACACTTAATACATCCTTGGTATTCATGTGTTGATTATCCAAGTGTCCGAATGACAGGTCCTCGGGTAAAGAAAATAAAAGGACAAGGGGAAACAAACAGAGATTTTCTCATAACATCAGAGTTACATATACATCATTACAGAATAATACATATGGTACTCTAAAATATTGCATCAAAGTTACAATAGGTACTGTTTCCAAATGGGATAGCTATATCAGCATACCCAAACTGCTAATACACAATATATAGTTACAACGAAAACATAGACAAACACAAAATGACGATGAAAGCTCCTACTCCATACTGCTTCCCAAAACGCTCTAAATAAACTTGACTACTTGGCTACTCATAAAAATTTAAGTACCCAAGAGTTTAAGGGAAATAAATAAAACTTTGGGTCAGGCATGGATCTATTATGAGTAAAGCATAAGTTTAACTTTATAAAAACCTTCAAACCAAAGGCATTTTCGTAAGACCACACCGCACATAAACACGGATGAGTTTTTAGCTTACGATAACCAAAACATTTCTATATAAAATCCTTTGATATTATCATAATGTCTAGGTTTAAAATAAATGTGGAGTCATAGCCGAAATTGTTACATTAATTAAATTCTAGCATAAAAGATATACAATCAAGTCCAAAGGCTCGTATTGGAAAATAGATTCCAACTATGAAAAGGTAAGGGTTTACCTTTCGAATTAGTGTACCTCTAGATAAAATGTACTGGAGGGTACAATATGTTGCACCTCTACTTAAGACGAGCCATAACCCTTACTGGGTAGCACTGAATATGATCACCCCTTGGTTGCGATCAACAACCATAAAAGGGATCTCGAAGCATACGTAGATATCGCTCTAGATTGGTGATGATCATACCCTAATGGGAGTGACCCACATAGCCATGCTGCACGTCCCTGATTTATTCATTTTCCGGTTGTGAAGCTTGAGGTTACATTTAGTTTTTCTTCTTATAGACCATCTTGGAATGCTACCAATGCCCTCCAAGAAACAATGCAATGACATCATTCATCCATACAAGTTCTTTTGGGATCAAACAAACATTCCACATTTATTATCTTCCATTTTGGAACCACCCTCAGAAAGAATAGTACAGCTCCATACCATACTTCTTAACAATCCATCACAAACTTTTTTAGTTTGGAGTGGATCAGATAAATCATACTTATCCGAAAGTCGATGTCTCTAAACTAAGCAATAATTCCTGGATGATGCAATTCTGGTTCTTTGGAAGTATGCAATAAGAATTCTAGTCCTCACCGGGGAACTCGACTATACATAACATACTTCCTGAGTTAAAACAGGTCAAGTCATCGATAACGAACAAACCGCTATCTAGGGTAATTATATAGAGTTCGAATATGGATAACCATATACTTAATTAAACATGACCCATTGATAGAAATTAACTCTCCCATATCTATCACGTTTCTAATATTTCGACCTTACTCTATCCCTCGCCTAGAAATAAATTTTAGATCTCCCAAATAGAGGATCAGCCTACATATCGGCTTTTAATGCAAAACTATTGGATGACTTACTTCCCATAAATGTGTCATCACATTAGCATTGGTTTCATATTTGTTTGAGGTTACTTAAGGATAATCGACAAAGAGATCCCTTGATTGAAAACACTTTTGCAAAAGGAAATAGTTTTTAAAACAAAACCGGTATTTAGAAACAAAGTAATTTTAAAGTTCAAACCCTTATTAATTTATTAAATTAATTAAATTAAACATTTATTAAATAATAATTAAATCTTAATTAAATTTGACTTAATCGGTAATTAATTAATAATTAAACCCCCTTTTAAAATAATTAATTAATTAATAATTAACCATAAATAAATAACTAAATACTAATTAATCCCTAATTGATAGTTAAATAATAATTAACTTTTCATTTATAAATAAATTAATTATAATTATTTTATTTTATTAACACTTAAGTATTAATTACCTTTTTTAACTAATGATTAAGTACTAATTACCTTACATAACAAATTAAATAACCAATACAACAACAACTAAGCCATTATTCCCAAATAAGTTGAGGTCGGCTAGAGAGACCCAAAATTAAATGACAATGTCAATTTAAAAGTAATAAAACAATAATATATTAAAATAATAATAATAATAATAAGTAAAATAATTAAACAAATAATAATAAAAAATAAAATAAAAAATAGATAAAGAAATTAAAAAAACTATGATAATAATAATAATACTAATAGTTATAATTGTATTAATAGTAATAGGGATCGAAGACCAAACATTACGTCTTAGGCTCCTATTCATTAGTCTTATAGTCTAAAACTTATAATGCTATCTCTAAACCAACCCTAAGTAAAAAACTACTAGTTCATGGTTCTGGTATGTGGATCGCTAACTTTCATGCGCTCCTATCCAACACCAGCTCATCGAATATATTTCAATCCCTCAAGTCCATTTTTACTATTTCCTTCCACGTCAGCATTGGTCAATCTCTACCTCTCTTTGAGCATTCGATGTAGCATGTAATTCCAATGCCACATGTGCCTTGGGATGCCTCCGTTGGAGATGTCCAAACCATCTTAAGCGGTGTTGGACAAGCTTCTTTTCAATTGGTGCTACTCCAAGTTTGTCACTTATATCATCATTACTAATTCGGTCTCGTTTTGTATGACCACAGCTCCACCGCAGCTTATGCATCTATATTATACTTATTTTCTGGATGTGTTGTCTTTTAGTAGGCGAACATTCTACACCATACAACATCGTATGCCTGATTGCGATTCTGTAGAACTTTCCTTTAAGATTTTGTGGGACTTTTCTGTCACAGAGAATGCCAGACGCTAGTCTCCATTTCATCCATCCCACTCGAATTCTAAAACTAACATCTTCATCAATCTCACCATCATACAGCAACATTGACCCTAAATACCGAAAGGATTCTTTCTTGGGTCCTACTTGTCTGACCATAGTGACATCTCCATTCTCTGACCTGACACCGCTGAACTCGCACTTCATATAATTTGTTTTAGTTTTGCTAAGCCTAAAACCCTTTGATTCTAAAGTCTGCCTCCACAACTCCAGTTGTCTATCAACTTCTATCCTACTTTCGTCAATCAGCACTACATCATCAGTAAGAGCATACACCAAGGAATTTCACCTTGTATATCCTTTGTAACCTCATCCATCACTAAGGCAAAAATGTAGGGGCTCGAAGCTTACCCTTGATGTAATCATATATTAATGGGAAAGTCACTAGTTTCACCATCGCATGCTCTGGCACTGGTCACAATATCATCGTACATACCCTTGATAAGGTTAATGTATTTCGTTGGGACTCTCTTCTTTTCCAGTGCCCCCCACATAACCTTTCTCGGTACTTTATCACAATTTTTTTCCAAATCGATAAATATCATGTGTAAATCCTTTTTTGCTTTGCAAATTTCTCCATAAGTTGTCTTATCAAGAAAATGGCCTCTGTGGTCGACCTCTCAGGCACGAAACCAAATTAGTTTTTTAAAAAGCCTGTCATCATTCTTAATCGGTGTTCAACGACTTTCTCCCAAAGCTTTATTGTATGACTTATAAGCTTAATTCGTCTGTAGTTTGTGCAACTTTGAATATGTCCTTTATTCTTGAAGATTGAAAGTAATATGCTTCTCCTCCACTCATCTGGCATCTTATTTGATTTGAAAATATTATTGAACAACTTAGTTAGCCAGGCTATCCCTACATCTCCAAGGAATCTCCATACCTTAATGGGGATGTCATCAGGCCCCATCGCCTTGCCTGCTTTCATCCGTTTTAGTGCCTCCTTTACCTTGGACTCTTGAATTCTCTGAACAAAATGTCTACTGGTGTCATCAAAAGAGTCGTACATCTCGACCGTAGTGCTATCATCTTCTTCATTGAATAAATTTAATTAAATAATAAATAATTATAAATAAATACTTTTTCACTATGCCATAAAGTGAATCAGATAACAGTGATCGCACGACATAAGGTAGATTTTCTGTTATCCCACTTTTTCACACAACACATAACAAAACCATTTTTTGTCTGAAGAGCCACATAATCTTTCATTTGTTGTCTGAATGGCCCGTGAAATCCCTATATACAAGCTTGCTATTCACACAACATTTTATATGTCGTCTGATTTATGTTATCAAAATTTTTATTTTTTGCTCCACCTTTTCCCTTTTAATTATTTCATGGCCGCTCTTTTGTTCGATTCCCCCCTTTATTATTTTGTTCCCCCTTCATTATTTCGTTCCGTTCCCCCCTTTATTATTTAATTCCCCTTTTTTATTTTTATTCAGGAGAAAATCGCCATCTTCTTCTCATCGTTAACTTAGGGTTTTAGGAAATTGAAGTCGTCTCCTTCTCGTCTTTGTGCAAATTGATGGTTGCGTGCTTCATTCCTTAGGGCTTCCTAATCAAATCCGCCTTTTTCATCTTCGTTCTGAAATTAGGGTTTCTTGAAGGTCGCTGCTTGAAAGTTAAGCTTCGAATCACCATGCTCCTTTCCTCACTGACTATTGATGGTTGCGGCTTCTCCTTGTCGAGTGTCTTTGATTAATATTGGTATGATTTATGCCCCTATCGATTTATATTGTTCTCGACTTCTAATCTCTAGCCGATGATGATTTGGGTTTCTTATATAGGAATTTATTTCCTAAATATGCGAATATATGATTCGATTTGATTCTTGAATTTCTGATTTTGGTTTCTGTTTGATTTGGTTTTCTGATTCTTGAATTTCTGCTTTGGTTTATATTTGCTAATTTTATTGCTAGGTTGGACCTTGTTTTTCACTATGTCACCTAACCATGTGCTCTTGACTTCATGTCGAAGTTAGTGGATTGCTATGTTGGACCTTGTTTTTCAAGGCAGTGTTGACTGGAACTGCCTTGTTCAAGGCAGTGCACTTCAACACTTGATATGTCTTGTTGTATATACTTATTGTATATGTGTCCAGTTTCTCGAGTCTTGTGTTGAATTGCAGGTCCATAGCATTGCCTATCGCTGTGAGTCTTGTTGGTCCTGCCTTGTTTTAATTTGTGTGAATGTTTATACTTGTGTTCATGTGTTCATATGTATATACTTGTGTTCATGTGTTCATATGTATATATGTGTAATAGGATTTCAGTTTTGAGACATATGGGATTTTAGTGTTGCATATATACATGTATATACATATGGGTATATGTATATATATGCTGTTACATCTTACTTCATTTCTGTATATGTGTGAAAAGTCTGTATAATTATACCCTAGTGCTTGTGTATGTATATCTTCACCCTTGTATGTGTGTTGTGTTGTTTCAGTTTTCACGTATAGTTATATGTACTTGAGCTTGAACCAATTTGAGTATGTACATATATACATGTATTTACATATGTGTGTATATGTATATTAGTTAAAGCTTGCTGTTGGTTGAATCTCTGAACACGTGTTGCATATATACATGTATACATGTATAGACATACGTGTATATATGTATATTAGTGTGCCAATTACATCCCACTTCATTTCTGTTTTGCTGCTTCATTTATGATCTCGCCTGGTCTTGTGCCTTAAATTGATTCATTTATGATCTGGTCTTATGCCATGAGTCTGGACCATGTGCATTGAATTGTTCATGTGTTCATATGTTATATATATATATATGTATACATGCATATACATACATGTATACATGTAAAATCCCTTAACCAGATTTTGAATAGCTTTGAGCTGCTTTTGAATTGTCCATGTGTTAGTGTATATATGTATATACATATGTGCTTTGAGCTAATTTTGAATTGCTTTGAGCTGCTTTTGAATTATTCATAGGTTCATATGTTGAATTTTTGATGCATTTTGCTTTGATACTTGAATGGATTTTGCTTTGATTGCTTTCACTGAACCTTGAATGCATTTTGATACATGTATACATCCTTTTGTATGCATTTTGGTTTATACATATATACATGTACACATTTAAGATTTATACATATATACATGTATGCATTTTTCTTTGAATGGTTTATACATACATACATACATATATATATACATGTATCAATTTCAGGTCATTCAAGTATCAAAGCAATCAAAGATTTATAAATGTATATATGCTTTGATACCAAAATGCATTTTGCTTTGATTGCTTTCCCTGAACCTTGAATGTATACATCCTTGCCTTCCCTGAACCTTGAATGGCTTGAAATTTATACTTGAATAACCTGAACCTTGAATGGTCTGAAACCTTGAATGGTTGTTACTGCTATATGTAGTCTTCTTGCATGTTACTTCCATGTATATACACACATACATATGTATTATATATGTGTGAAATATTGCCATGTTTTTCCTTATTTTGTTTGGTTTATACATGTGCACTTCAGCTTTGTTCATGCTGCTCCTATGTGCATTATGCATAAACTGTTTTGAGATTTCTTACCTTGTATTCACTATGTACTCTTGTGTTTATTGAACTGATGAAACTTGTATTCACTATGTACTCTTGTGCATTTTCCTGGCTGCACTTGTATATTTCTGGTTGGAGCACTTGAGTGTGCACCTTAGTTTGATTTTCTGGTTTGTATATTTCTTGTTTGATTTTCTTATTTGAGTTACATTATCTTGTGCACCTGAGTTGAGCCCGATGAGGCTTGGGCTTGACCTTGTGGACATTTGCACTGTGTTGAGCCTTCGGGCTTGACCTTTGCAATAGTCCATGAGAATTAATCGATGTATGGCCTTGTGATATTCATAGTGATACATTGTGAATATCATAAATTTTCCATGCACATATATATTTGTCTGGCCATGTCTTAAACATGAAGAGAAAACAAACCCATAAACTGAGGCAATATTAATATTCAAATTTAATTTAATTTTTTCAATTTAGTTTTGTTTCCTTTTCCATTTTACTGCATTGTTTATTTGACAGGTATAAGAGATGACTGGACACAAGCAGGAGCAAGCAAATGAAGATCAATATCAAAAATAAACTCAAGTGAGTGTAAGTGAGTGCTAGGGAAAAAAAGTTATATATGAGAGTGTAGAGAAAAGTTGTATAGATGAGAGTGATAGTGAAAGTTGTATTGTATTTGAAAATGTAAGAATAGTGAAAGTTGTATTGTATTTGAAAGTGCAAGTATAGTGAAAGTTGTTTTGTATGTAAATTTGATTTGAAATAAAATATTTGTTTAAATAAAATTGCGATTCATTTATTTCATTCTTCAAATATATAATATAATTGTAATTGGTATGCATATATAGAAAATTCTAGAAATGATACTATAACATCAAACAACGTAAAATTATTATTTTATTAACTTTCAGACAACATATAATATTCATCTCTACTATCTGTAAAACAAGAACAACACATCAGGCAACAGAGCATATCTGTGGTCTAATATGTAATGAGACGGCATAGAAATAAACACAGATAGGTATTCATTCAGACAACGGAGCATATCTGTCGTCTGATTCATTTTTTCTCATAGTGTTTATTACCCAAAATATGTTTTAAAACACTTTCCAAAAAGATTCCTAAGTGAAAACACTTTGATTTTTTTTCAAAATATTTCATTTTACGAACTGCATTCATAGCTGCTATCACTATATGACCCGTAATTTTCAAACTTGTTTAACCTTCCAAATAGTCTTAAAAACCTTTCCTTTTTATTTAAACCCACTTTATAACTTGTATGAAGTTTGTAAACTAAATAAAATCAAAGTTAACACTTTATGGAAACTTTTCCGAAATCGCATAAGAAAAGCAAGTTTAAGCAAAGGATTTTCAATATCGCAACAAGTGATTTTAAGTGCTAATTCCTTTAGCATACAACACATATAATAGCACAATATTATCCCAACATAAGCAAGATTGTTAACATATATATACATGCCATAATTTAACACACACAAGCAAGATTTCAACTCGTATGCTAACTTAACTTTTAACTTCAATATTCAAAACTATATGTCATCTCAACCAAGCACGTATACATACATCTAAGTCAACACTATATAAACCCAAACAAACATCATATTTTATAACAAGTCTAACATATGTATAAGTTTTAAAAACTTAGTTAATGGCCAGATTTTTACTCACCAAAAGTTCATGAAATCAAGGTAACTTCTACTAAAACTCGAATACAATCTAGATCTTTGCCTTGCTCTTGGAAAAATGAAGTCTTGGAGCCAAGGGAGGTGCTTTTTGAATTCGGCCTAGGGGGTATGGATTCGTCCTTGAGTGGTAATGGGTAGTGGGGCTTGTTTTTGGAAAAGAAGAGTTGTAGAAATGGAAAATGAGGCTTTAAACAAGGGTTGAATGAATAATAAAACTAGGATTTTTAACTTTAGAATTCTATGAAAGCCATGATATTATACATGAAGACCTGGAAGAAAATTTGCAGAATAAAAATGAAATGAAAAATGGGTAAAATATTAGGAAATTTGTATATATACAAGGTGCATAAATTAATTTACTAAACTAGCCATAAGTAGATTACCCCTACTATATGCTTGCCACCCCACTACCCTTGTCATCCTCCTCCTTTCTCACGTGAATCTTACCCCCTTCCCTTAATTTGATGAGCCAGCATACATTAATAGCTAACATATTTAATGTTTCTAAAGAAATGACATATTATGTCACTTTGTATTTTACATTATTATTTTGTTTTAAATTTATATAATTTGCCACGTCATACCCTATAATATTTCTTAAGTGTGTGTGTATATATATTATAAAATTCTAACTCATTTATAAATGTGTGAAAATGTTAAGTCAAATGTGCATAATGTTTTCCGACAACTTTTAGACACCGAAATGTCAAAAGTTCAGAAAACGATTTTCGGTCACATTTTCTATTTTTCTTTGAACTAATTATTTTTGAAAACAAATTTTGAAAAATTTCCACCATCATTAATTATTATTTTAAAGAGTTTTATTTTAGTTATAAAATCCATTAATTAATTATAAAAAATAAATTTAAATATCCATATTCAGAATGATTAAATTCTGTGATGTTACAACTGATATTCCTCGAACTAGAGATTTTACGTGCAGTATTACTTATAAATTGAATAAATGAGGTAAGATACATGCATGTATTTGTTTGTATTCCTCATAGTAAATGCATTCATACTTAGGTCATCGTGAAATGGTAGGTATAAGTGAATAATTTCTTTTTATTGTTGATATTCCTCATGATTGAAATGAGATTAGGACAAAAATTAAAGGGTTAGGAGTTGTATATGATACAGCCGATAAAGTATTATTCGTCCCGTGCAGATCTATGATTTGTTGATATTCCTTAGGATCGAAATCCCAAGGCAAGCGAGTCTTAATGCTCACTAAATATATAAATATAGTGGGAGCTTTTTAGTAAAATGAAATAGGTATATTTAACCTTACTGATAATATAATGACATTTGAAATGCATAAATTAAACTAATCTACTATGATAAATTTATGCAATTAATACTATTGACAAATTGTTTATCAATAAAATATATGTAATGACTGCCTTTTAAACTCCAAAAGACGAGTCATTAAGGATAGAAGAAAGGAATGATAAGAAGAAACTACACTATCATAGATCTCACCACAAATCAGAACAACATATAATGGATAACATATGATACCACATAGTCATTTCCATGACAATAATACACCAGAGTTATTACATTACAACCTTCAACTGGACAGTTATAGCTACTTGCCCATACAAGAATACATAAATCATACATAAGCACAGTAGAATAATAAAATAACTAGCTAACGGTGAAGCCACCTGCTCCAGCTCCTTCAGAATGCTCCCGTAAGAAACTTGGATTACTTGGCCACTCATACAAATTTGAGTACCCAAGAGTTTTAGGAAAATAAAATAAAACTCTGGGTCAGACATGGGTCTGGTATGAGTAAACTCAAACAACTTAAATTTACTTTTATTAAATGCTTTGAAAATCAAAGGTATCTCGTAAGACCACGCCACACATAAACACGGACGAGTTTTTTCTTCCGATAACCAAAACACTTTATATAGAAATCCAGTGATATTATGTTAATGTTTAGGGTTTTCAAGTAAAATAGAACATAGCTGAAATGCTTGCATCTCACTTTCCAACATATTTGGGTACAACTAAATCCGTACGACACTTATTGGAGAATAGATTCCATACAATGACTATGCTACTGGGGTACCACCCATCACAGTACACCTCTAGATTTATGTACCAAGGTCGAACCTATCGACCCCTGCCAACATAAGACTGGCCTACCCTTTACTGGATAGTACCGAATATGAACACAACTCGGTTGGGATCAGCAACCGTACCGAAGCATACATGAGTAGATATCTAGATGGGAGTGATCATATCCTAATGGGAGTGACCCACCTAGCCTTGCTGCATCTTCCTTGTTTTAGTCATTCCTGGTTGATGATACTTGAGGCTACGTTTACCTTTACTATAGCATTGCCACTTGGAATGATACATCACCTTCCAAATGTTGATACAATATCAGCATTCATCCAAACAAGTCGTTTAGGAGATGAACCAACCGAAGGCACTATTTCCACTACACCAGTTTTGGAATCACCCTCGGGGTTAGTAGCAAATAGCCCTTGCACTTTAAAGTCTTCATCTTGAACCTTGCCTTCACTATTTCCAATTTGAATGCTTACGTTGGTTCGAAGTGGTTTTCGGATAATAACTGCTATCTAATCCCAGTCTCTCCAAACCAACGTTCGATAATTTTTAAAGGATCAAGTTGTTTATAGTGGCTATCCCACTATTAGGGTGTAAAGATTTACATACGAACATGTGTTCCATATGCTTAGATTATCATGACCCACTTATCAAAACTAACCATTGGTATTCGTCACGTTCCCAAAGTACGGTATTTGTGATAAGTACAAGTCGACTTACTTTCAATAAAATCTGTCAATGTTTTATTACAACTACTTTAATTCATTTGCCTACTTAATAGCATGGACAAGAGATCCTTTGGTTTTAATTTTTTTTACTTAAACAAGAAAGTTGGTTAAAATAAATAACCGATGGAGTTTTGAAAGAAACTTTAAAATAAATAAACCTTAACTAAACCATAAGTTTAAAACTTAATTAATCTTTATTAATCTTAACTATCATACTTTGTACTTTAATTGATTAAAAATTCTTTATAATTAAACTTTAATTAAATAGCATTCCTTTAAGAAATTAAATCCTAATTAAGTGCATAATAAACTTTTAATTAAATAATTATTAATTTAATAATTAACTCTAATTAAATAATTAATTAAAGTAAATAAACTTGATTAAATAAAAATTAATTTACTTTTATCTTAATTAATCATTATTTAAAACTTCCCTATTAACCTGGTTAATAATTTCTTAAACTCTAATTACTTAAGCTAATCACTTAATTAATTAAATAATAATTACCCTAATTAATAAATTAAATAATTAAAACTTAATCTTTGACTTAATTAATTAGTTTGAAATGGTTTTCAAAAAACAATCCAAAAGAAAACACTTTAAAACTTGAAATCGTAAAATTTTCCGAACTGCATCATAACGCCTATCGTTGTGAGCACAGTTTGCTAGAATTGATTTCTAGGTGAAAATCTCACTTTAACTCTTGCTACTACATGTCTGAAACACAAATGGAATAGTTTTGAAAACCTAAGCAAAAGGTGAAAATTTGGAAAAACATTTACTAAATTCAAAAACTAGAAAACAAGCATTTGTTTCCATATCAAATCTCAAGTCCTTTGCGACTTTTCAAGGTGCTAACTTCACAACAATTACATCACATACACTTTGTTATGTTTCATAAGCACACTAC
The DNA here is from genome assembly GCA_030737815.1 of Allium fistulosum. Classification (NCBI taxonomy): domain Eukaryota; kingdom Viridiplantae; phylum Streptophyta; class Magnoliopsida; order Asparagales; family Amaryllidaceae; genus Allium; species Allium fistulosum. The sequence continues at coordinate 911,658,493 of CM060903.1, forward strand.
CATCTTATCCAAACCGATTCACATATCCATATCCAAACATATCATTTAACATCCAAATTATAAATCCAAGCTCAAAGCCTCAAACACAAGCTTATAATCATATGTCATCAAAACAACTTGATATTTCAACACAACAACCACTATATTTTCACAACATATAGTTCGCCAAAATCAAGTTATTTTGTTTTCCAAGATAAGAGTTTTACCCACCAAAAATTTACTAACTCAAGGTGATCGTTTGCTAAACTTGGATATAAGCTAAAACATTTGCAAAATGAAGACTTCAATGCCAAAATCACCTAGACTAGGCTCGGCCATAAGGAAGTTTGGACTCGTCCATGAGGAGTGTAGGCTCGGTCATTGAGTTTTAGGGTGGTTGGGTGCTTGTATTTTGGAAGAGGAGGTATTGTAGTATATGTAGAAGTGGTTTAGTGGACTAAAGATGGGATTTTAGCAAAAAGAAGTGATTTTTTCTCAAACTAGAAAATATGAAGAGAAGCCATGGATATGTTTTCTTAAGCTTTTAAGAAATTTAAAGTAAAGAAGGAGATTGTAAAATGAGAAACATGAGAGTTAGGCGGTATATATAGGCTTAGGAAATTTATTTAAAAATATGCAAGTGCTTAAATTATATGTATGTATGTATGTATGTATGTATGTATGTATGTATGTATGTATGTATGTATGTATGTATGTATGTATGTATGTATATCTATGTGTATGTGTGTGCATGCATCTCCACTACTCCCCCCTAATCATGCACTATTCATGCCATATCCTCGTGTACTATGTGTTGAAAAGGTTATTTTTATATGTGTGTATATATATACACTTTTCTTTATAAAACATTTTCTCTTATTCTTATATATACACTTTTAAAGTAAAGTATATACATGCATATACACATGTATTCATCATGTTAAAATAGTTTGTAGTGTGCATACATGTGTTTAAAATAGTGTTATGGCATTTTAAATAACTTTTAACCACTGAAAAACCAATATTTCGGAAAATAATTTATAGTCACATTTTTTATTTCTCTATGAACTATATATATTGGTAAACAAATTTAAAAAAATAATTATATCATCATTAGTTATTACTTAAAATTGTTTTATTTGTTAGTAAAAATTTATTTCCTAATTATTTAAAAATATAATTAAATATTCGTTTAAATAGCGATTAAATTCTAGGTCGTTACAATATACGAATGAACTGAATTAAGATTGAAAAATAGAACTATAACATATACTTACCAATAAATTTTTGCATGCTGTCAATTCAAGACCCATTCAAGAGCCTAATTATACAACCACCAAATACGTTCGCAACTTAGTCACTTACGTTTTTATTTGCCCGAGACCGTGTACTATTTTCTACGAGTTTCAAACTCTAAAAACAATACATGAATATGGATATTTGATCATATATTTAATCACATATAAATGTTATATGGTGAACGATCATAATTTAAAATCTACTAAATTTCGCTGAAATTAGTTCGTTCGAAATAAATAAGTAAACCATTATATATTCAAAACAATTGACTAAAGTAAGAATCTAGTTGTGTAAGATGTAGCACTAGACCAAGAACTACATGACGGGTCTAGGAATTCCATCATTGAAATTTTTGTTTGGTTAGTTTATGTAAAGTACAATTTATTTGATATCCTTAAACTTAAGAGCGACCGAGTGCATTTTTTAAAGGGTTCATTACAATCTTGTAGTAAGGGTTTCCTTTTGAATGGTTCAACCATTTGGAAAGGAAAGATAACGAACAAGGGTAAATGTAAACTTGGACATAGTTGCAACGAAGAGAGTGGAATGGTCACTTCTGCTTCATAAGGAGATATCAAAAACGAGAATTGTATAAAATAATAATATATACTGAGCAAGGGATGTTAAATATGATTTCTACTCCAAGATATATTTGCATATAGAAAATTGTTTTCTACGAAATTTATTTCTTTGAGTTCAAGAATTTAATCTGAAACTCTCAACTGTAAACTTGTTATAGCGTATGTAATAAAATTCTGTGATAAGGAGTTGAATGGAGGATCATATTTCGTAAACTATTGTAGTAAGGCGGAAAAGGGGAGAATACCATGCAATGCTTTTTTGTGGACGCATCTAAGTTATGAAATTTTTTTTTGTAAAGATACCTAATATTATTTATGAAATAATAACTATTTTCAGTATGGACCGAAAATAGACATAGATTTATTTTGTCAATATTATGAATATTCCTTATAAGATAAAATTATAATAATGGTATTTTTTATAACAAAAGTGATGCATTAGAAAATACAGAAGTATTTGGAGTTTTTACATATAATTTAGAATTATGGACTTAGCCACAATTTTAAGAAATAATTCTTGAATCATATGATTATGAATCATAAGATATTGGTGAATTGTAATTCAAACGATCAAAAGCAATGCACCCATTAAGTAGGAGCAACATAAGAGGTGATAAACTCCTCAGATTGATACATATATGTAATAGTAGGTCTAATGGTACCAACACAGTTCCGCATACTTTGTTAAATTCATCAACGGATTATCACAGCTTAAACATGTATATTTGATATACATGTAATATGTCTATAATAAGCCCATAGAATATAAAATAGAAGTAATCGACATAACGTGCAAAAGAAAATAAAATGATTTGAGTTGATCGAATAGGTGAGCCTATTGAAAAGGATTTCAAATGTACCTAAAAATGAACAAAGATTCAATTTAAAAAGTCACTCCTCCCTATAATACATAATGATGTATCGATAAGGAGAAATCAATCTTTGTAGAACAAAATACGATTGATAATGAGTGAAGTTGAGTTAACTTCTTTCTATAAGGTCATGTACTGAAGAGAAAGTACATAAGGTTAAAATGATTTCACATAAAGCATAATTGTGAATTCATACAAAATATGAGTTTATAAGAAACCCCAACATATCCTAGATCAAGGAGTTGATAGATTGTGTGAGTTGAAAGACTATATGTAATAATTATTTGTGAGGAATCTTATATAGATCAATCGAAAGTAATATTGAAATGGTCTATATTGATTAACCAATTTATGTTATGAACATATATTTTGTAAATTAAAAATCAAAGCATTTTTATACATATATAAGGCTGTTCATAAAATGTTTGTGGACATCTATTCCATTAAACTGAGAAATAATTGTTGTTTCAAGAAACACCAACTTTGTGGTGAAGAATTTTTTTGGAAATTATTGATGGTAAAATTAATCTGCATGGGTACGATCCAAAAGTATAGCTGATTGCAAGTGATGAATTGAAATTAACCAAACCTAATTGGACACAACACATTAGAATGTTTAATAAGTATTCTAGAATATTAAAGAGAAACTATAAACTTCATGTTAATGCTTAGAAAAGAATTTCCTTAGTTGTCAATAAGCTATTAAGAGTAGTGACTTTGCCATATGGAATGGTCTGCAAATTAGAATGGTTTCAAGTAAATTACCAAAATATGATTTAGATAGTTGTACCCGAAGGGATATAATCCATTAGCCATAATTGTGCCTCTGAGAAGAATATCAGTGTAGTTGGCAATATAGTAAGCAACGTTGGTAAGAATAACATCATAAGTTTTAATTACTGAAATTTACAAAGCAGATTCATTGTTTAATGTGTTTAAGTTAATTCGGATTTGAGTTGAAAAATTATCGCCAATATGATTTTGAGGGTTGGTACTTATATGTTGAAACAGAAAATTCTAAATAATGATTCAGAATAGACTATTTGCACATAACAACAAAAGTGTCTCGAAGTTAGTGGAAGCGATATTGAATCTGTGAGTTTCAGATATGATCCAAAAACTAATATAAAAGTATCGTTCGATAAGCATAGAGTTGAACAAGTATTTTGACAAAAATATTAACCAATTTAATTTTCAGTCAAAATGCAGAGGAAATGCGTGTCTATAAGGAAGAACATTAGAAAGTACTTACATATTTCTAATCTATAAGAAAGAACACTAGAAGGTACTTATATATTTCTGAACTATAGGTAAACAATATACTGTTGATTGTTAACGATGTATCTATATTAAAATCAGTTCTAGTTTTGTTAGGATTTGAAAAGACAACTTTTATAATCAGTAAAAAATGATGTTGGGAATGTCTCGAACAATATATACAGACACTATATTAAATTTTTTAATATGGAGCATGTAAGATGGATTCCTTATTCATTAGCAATATGAATTATCATATATGATGTATTGTCTACAATGTCATATTTACCTTGTGTATTTGATACATAAAGCAAGCATTAATTCTAAATCAAGATCGCTAAATGATAGTTAAAAGTGTTCTCGATTTTTTTTAAATACTAGATAATTGTTATAGAAACAACAAGCTTCTTATGAAGAAGTATTTAGACTCGAACTTCAAAATTGATGTCGAGTATACTATGTCAACCATAAACTCGTAGTCAACATTAGTTAAGGAGCTTTAAATTGGAAATGTTACAAACAAGAGTTGTGGCTGATTCAACCAAGAGATTAAGTGCATCACCTTTAATAGCACTGATATATATATATATACATACATACATATATATATGCATAAATTCATAATTGAGTCAGCGTTGATTCAAAGTATTGAGAATCCTACGTCATTATTAATAACAATGTCGTGATACAGATCAAGAAAGAAACTAGAGCTCACTACAAGTCGAGAAACATGCTTCGAAAAATTCTACGTGACAAAGGTGGTTTATCAACATTGAAGAGAGTTGATTAATAGAGTAAGTAATTAAAGCAACATAGCACATTCATTCACAAAGGTACTAACTCGGCTGATTCTAAGCAAACTAACCAAAGAGATTGGATTGGGCTTCCGTAATTGGCCCCAAGTGCCTGTAGAAGACTGGTAGAACTAAGGGTACGCCTAAGGGTAATTTTTTAATCTATTATAAATCTTTAATTTTGTAATAAAATCTCCTTTGGAATAAAAGGTGTTTTTCTTTCTATTATATACTTAACATATGTGATATGTTAATTAATTATACAATTTTATGTACATCAAATAGAAAATCGTTAAATGATATGTTATGTGATAGCAATTACAATATGTCATAATCATTGAAGATTTATTACTTTAAAAATAAAATATTAATTTAAATATTCATAGTCAAGATGTTTCAAGATAGGATATCGATACATCCATTGAGACTATAGTACGTAACACTCTCCAAATGTTGAACAATATTTTACTCATGGTTGTTGCAGGTACCATGGGGTTATGAAATGATAATTATTGGATAACTATGGAATGATCCATTCGAAAGTTTCCTGTTGGTTAATTACAACTAGGTCAAATAAGAAATCTTAAGTGACGATATTATATAGTTCTCTCGACTTGGGAATATGTTGAACTTCAATGTGGGAACTCCACTTTGATTAGTGGCATGTGGTCCAACAAAGGACTATAGTTGGGTCTAAGTGATGCATTGGAAGTGAAACATTATTCAATAGAGAATTCGTCCCCTTGGTTGTGTGAGATTAGTATCATGATCGACTATAGTGAACTCGAAGTTAATATCTCTGGCCAGAGTATAGTGCGGTTAATTTTAAATGTTATATTTGAACCAATGACTTTGTTTATGGACTTACTAGGTTGAATGTGGACGATATTGAAATTTTGACCAAAACCGAATTCCATAAGTCCTAAAGTGATACAGTGTTGACGAAAAGAATTGGTGTAAATAGTTGTTACTTAAAGGTACCACTTGAATTTGTAAAATTGGACTATATCGATGAGAATTGTAGGCGATAAATTAAGTCAAACTGTCACACAACTAGCTAAGTGAAGTATGAATGTTAGCAATTAAAATTGTTTAAATATTGATCGCTGGCTAGATTGACACATGTGAGTCGCATAACCAAATCTATTCAGCCTCTGAAACACCACATGATTTAATTAAATTATAATAGTTATAAATTAATTAATATTTATAAAACATTATTTTTTATTATATGGTGTGTGTTTTAGTAAAATGGAGTTGTCTTTAGATTGTTACGAGTGCTATTAGTTTTTTATTGGATGTGTATATAAAAGCTATATATGTACGTATTGATATGTGATATCGATAAGGATTTAAATTGGATTTAAACAATATATTTTACTAATGGATTTAGAAAGGGTTTTGGTCTATTTAGGGGACTTGGTATGGCTGGCCAAATATGGAGGGAAGAGTAGGTTGATTGTTGAATTGGTATGCTTGGGTAAGATATTTTAGTCAAACTCCGCTATAAAGGTGAACCATGGCTCCATTGTTTTATACCTTTTTTAGCCTCCTCTCTCCTCTCCCTTAGCCCGCAAATACCCTTCCTCTTCCTCTTTATTTCCTTACCTTAAAAATATCCAATCAATTTAATATAATCTTTTATGGTGTATGCACGCCCATCTCTTGCAAAAAGGACACAGACCGAGATACCTAAGGAGTTAGTTTGGATCAACGTGCATTTCTTTTGGCCTCCTCTTTATTGTATAATTTATTTACTTATCCAATGATATTTTGTATCATGTTTATAAAGATCCATTTTAATCTTTAAATGGATTTATATGCACAATTATTATCCCCATATTAATAAACTATTTCACAAATACAAAGACATACAGATCTGATGGTTTCATTGTCTTTGTAATATATCTTTGTTTTATATAAAGAACTTATGTTATAATTTTATAAGAAATATATATAATATATATAACATATACATGTATATATACATGTATATATGTATGTATGTGTATATATATAGTTTTAAATGATTTTGAACATCATATTATATTTGACAATAATAATTAAAAAAATTAAAATATTATATCTTATTTATAAATACAAAACTACAAATTATTTTAATGAAAATATAATTTTGTTAATCTATGTATATATATGTGTGTGTGCTTGTATTGATAAATGAACATTTTAATTTTATAAAATTATTTTTATACGAAAATTTAGTACAAATAATATTTTGGTCAAAAGACGTTTAATTTAATATATATATATATGTATATATATACAAGTACGTATGGCACGTACGTTGGACGTATGCAAAGAAAACCATATGTTAACTTTTGTTTAGTTCAAAATAGTATGTACAAACGTGCACAATGCTCAATATATTCACTATATGTAAAAATTTGGTTTACTAAGATGAATGATCTCCCCCGTCTATATGTTTGCACCATATCGAAAAAGTATGAGAATTATTATAACTCAAATACTCATGTTACTTAATGTTAGAATAAAACAAATAATTTGTAGACGCTCAATTAAAATTCAATGAAATTTTATTCATATTTTCAGAAAAAAATAGCTATCTTTCTAAAAATATATAATATGTATCTTCATTCTATAACTTACAGTATGTGTTTAAGTCAAAGAAAAAACCAATAAGCATCAAAAGTCTTCGTTTACTGCAAATAGAATTATATAATAATATATCTTGAGAAATATTTACAGCTTAATATTCTTGTTGTTCCTTATTTTTCACACTTTGACTCTCAACTCTTCCATATTGGCCACCACTAAATATGATAGTTACGTAGATAGTCAATGGTTATCGATCTTTGTACAACTAAAATAATAGTAAAACAATTTTTGAATAGCCCACTATGGTTATGTAAGTAACGGTAGTTTGTAAATAATTGCTATCATCCCTTATTGGAAAGAAATTCAGACTATTTATCTAATAACAATAGTACATTAGTAATATTGTACAATAGTTATGGCAAATTTTCTATCATGTGGATTTGGATTGTTTAGTAGCTTTCCTATTATGTAGCTTTGGACAACTGGGTTTGTAAATTACAGCGATTTCGCTATTATATAATGAATATCATTAAGCAGTAGCCTCATACAATTATAGTGACGTATTTAATTTGACCACTATTGCCGTTAAAATAGAAATAAACATTTAAGATTGAAAAATAGGACGATGTAAACCACAGCAAGTGATTTCTACATCAGATGCTCGAACAATGCTTAACAAATAAGTTTAAGGTCTACTTTAAAATAGTAAATTCTACAATTGAATGATTTTTAACGTATGATTCCTAAATAGACTGGTAAAAACTTATGGATATAACAGATCAATTGAAAAGAGCATATAAATTATAGAGAGGACTTGAAATCCATGAGGGATAAAATTAATTCTGACATAAGACCAAATTACCAAGTCGACAATACTGATGCCTTAATTTGATGGAACCGCGATGTATAACTAAAGCCTCAAGCAATTAATGGTTCTTCATTTTCTGCAGTAATCAAGAAACAAAAATTGTTTTCAAAAGATAGTGGAAAAGATTAACGAATTAAGGTCTTCATGCCATTAATATTGAGTTGTCCTCAATTTGTGAAAAGAGAACGGTCCTTTCATCTCTATGGAAGGCAAGGAAAAGCAGGGAGACATAGGATAGTGGAACAATAAAAGACATAACTGCCCTTTTATTATTTTGTTTTTCTCTAATTGACATAAAGGATATTATGGTAACTTCAAAAGCTTTAAATGGAAGTATTCCCATTATATATATACACATACATACATACATACATACATACATATATATAATTCATAATTTATATTTGTTTTAGTGTAAAGTAGATAAATGAATATTAAAATAAATAAATAAATAAATAAAAACATTTGTTTTCATAAATACTATGTATTTAAATATATTATGATAATTTTATTTTAATTTTAAATATATATATATATATATATTCACACACATACACATACACATACATACGTACATACACACACACACACACACACACACACACATATATATATATATATATCTTTTTTAGAGGAGTAAAATCCTCTCAAGGAAGAGAACACTCGTGTAATTTTATTCCATACTTAAGACAAAAGCTGCCAACAAGCCTGTCAGGTAGCAAACGCCCACTCTTGTAGAATAAGAGAAAGAAAACTCCCCTCCCCAACCTAAACTAGCGATTAAACTGAACTAGAAGAGTCCAAACCAGTTGTAGCTATATGTACAGCAACCTATGTCATATCATAGCTATCAAAATAGGAATAGTCCATGTATATCATCAAAATACGCAAATAGGAATCGATGTAATAGAATAGTCTTAGCAAATAAACAAAAGCACGGCGATCTAAAGCACCCACATGTGCAACTCGATAAGAGGCGCGTCACAACAGCCCACTATCAACAATCCATTCGTATAAAAGTCACATCATAAGTAGAACAGTCCACAACGGCAGTAAACATAGATCTATATGAGGAGAAAGGATCGATGTTACAACAGTCAAGCAACCAAAGAACTGCAATGAGGCAAGTATAGGTAACCGATCTAAGCAATCAAGTATTCTTGTTCCATTAGCATAAGCTACCAATCCACTTCAATCACAGAAGCTAAAAACTTAACTAAAATGTGAGTACCGCTGATGTATGTATATAATTTAAAAGTTAAAACACACACACACGGTTGAAAAGCAAACAGGAGCACAAAGTAAAGCAGGATTAATTATCAACCAGGAGTAAAATGTTCAAACAGTTATCCTTGTTAGAGGTTTCTACTAAGTCGGTATTTAAGGCGGTGTTGTGTCTCATTCTGTTGCTAGCAAGTTCAACCTTTAGGGTATCTATTCTAATTTTAATTTTTTAAGAAAATCTCTAAAATGGTCATTTTTCGCCAATCTATAATTGAGATTAGTGACCCAGCCATAAATGAATAATGCGATGGCATAAATTAGGTTATCGAGGGAGTGTTAACACTATTAAACATTCTTTGGTTCATTTCAAACCATATGTACCAATATGTCATTTTAAATTTATATATCCAGATCTATTTTTAAACTATTTTACACATTAAACAAATTAGATATTTTGAAAAAAAAATTGAATTAAGATTATCGACTTTGTCAAAATGATTTGTTCTATTTTAAAAAATTCAAAATTCAAATAATATTATATATAAATTTTAAAATTGTTTTGGACAACAATGTGTATATAAAGGGACAAATATATCTGTTGCGGTGTAAATCCCAGCACCTACAAACGTACACATTAATCATGTAGTTATGTATATGTTGCATGTGCACTTTACACGTATAAGTGTATTTGATACAATTGCATATATGTTGTTGACGATTTGTTTTGTTTCATCTTTTTCATGCATGGTAGTTTTTCATGTTTTTTAGCCTTTTTTCTATTTTAATTGTACGGGTCCATAGGAAAGAGCCATCAACCAGGCTTGGTTGTAGCGCTTTTTTTAGGTGTATTATAAAATTACATGAGCGCTCTTCTCCTCACAGAGAATCACTCATTTTACTTAAAAAACTAAACCTATTATAAATAAACTAAATAAAATAAGGATTTTATTTAGTTTAATTTAGATTGGATCTAAAATATAGGCCTTAGCAAAGTCTAAAAATGGACTTTTTTTGAAATTTACCCATTTAACCCCTTGCGACTCGACTCAGTTCTTTCAAGGTGCTGATTAACAGAGTAGATAGCAAAGACAATATAGCAGATCTATTCATAAAGAGACCAGCTTGATCGGTTCAAGTAAACTAGCTGAAGGAATTAGATTGAGAATCCATATCTGGTCAAATGTGCAAGTGGAAGATTGAGAGAGTTGACGGTTTTCCCTTGGGACAATTATGTAAATATGTTATGTAACTAACTCTGTAAACGATCTTGTTCATAATAAAAGTTATTTTTGGTGCTTATTTTCGTTTACATACTATGTTTTATTGCGATAAAAGTAACTATAGATTAAATTCAAAGTATATAAATATGAAAATTCTTAAATGAAACGTTACATGATAGTTGTAAATATGAGTAATTAATTATAACTTAAATAACATTTCATTTATAAATATTCCTGTTAGGAACTGGAGATAGTGATTTTGATGACAACAATCTTTATAACTTATTTTATTATAACTTATATACTAACACTATTGTCTAGATATATATGAATGTTATTATGCAGGATATATATAAGGCAGGTACTGATTATTGAAGACTGTACGGTATAAAGATCAAGAATGAAGAAATCAAGTTTGAAGACTCATGAGTATCAAGATTAAGATTTCAAGATAAGTGTCTAGTTTTGTTAAAACTTCATAATAGCATGGAAATATTCATTTCAAATTTCATTTGGGATGGAACCCATTTCTACCTTCTTAGTGGCTTACAAACCCACGACAAGTAGCTTACAAACCTACGACAAGTGGCTTACAAACCCACGAGCATCCTGGTTTTGTACAAGTTCTCGAGTCCTGATGTGATGAAATATTCTGCAGGAAGAAGCTTGCAAAACTGAAATGACCCTCCTCTTTCTACCTTAATTTCATAAGGATTTTTTTTTACTTCATCAAAGGGAATTTAAATCAAATAGAAATCAAAATGCCATACAAGTTATTGACATAGCTACTTATTTCTTTTCCAAATAGGCAAATTAGGCAAAATCAGCAGTTCAGACGTCTAAATTCTTATGACAGGCGTCTAAACTTAATCCCAGACGTCTAACTAATTATGACAGACGGCTCAGAGATTTAAAATTGAAACAGAGAGAAAAAGACATTTTGAACTAAATTCAGACATCTAAATTTTTTGTGACAGACGTCTACATTTAACCTTAGACGTCTAAATTATTATGACTGACGTCTAAGTTTAATCTCAGACGTCTAAATTAATATTACTGACGTCTAAATTTGATCTCTATGTACATGCATATGCACATTCAATTTATATGTGTCTGGATGTCCACCTACACTCATTTGCACTTTTAAGTTTGATTTAAACTTCCTTTGAACTATCAGAGTCATTTTTTTTCCTTTCAAACAATTCAACCAGGATTCAAAACTTATTACCAATATAAACATATCAGTGCATCCCTATAATATACACATACATATGAGGATGTACGTGTTTATCTTGTTTAAATTCAGAGTATATATATTTTTGTTAAACAAGAGTATCCTGCTTGATTTGGATTCTAGCAGTTCTGACTAAAGTTAATTACTATATACTTTTGAATATTTGTAACAAGTCAGTAAATCCTATGCATATCTAATTTATATGAACTTAAAAATATCCACAAGAATAATTCCAGGTTTTTATAGCTAAACTCAGATTTTTAACCTTCAAACTTAAGGTTTTAAGTAACTTGAAATTAACTAATACAATATATGTACATATACATATCCATTTCTCAAATACAGGCATATATCATTTACAAATTTTCACCACAATACTCAAGTATATATTTTCTTGCAAAAATTCAACCAAGTCTTTAGATTAATCCCAAACTTAGTACATCACTAGATTCATTTAGAACAACCAATAAATCCAAACCTTTAAGATCATTACATAACAACCAAAACAGAACTATAAAAACTCCCCAGATTACATGTAAATATTTCATTCTAAGTTCTTATTCAATTCTAATTTAGCATGCTTATATAATCACTCTCATTAGCCACAGCAGCTTCCTATTTAGATCCAGCATTCCCTGAAAGAACATTAGAGGCTGCCCCATTTTAGATGAGACACCCCAGATGCCATAAGCAAACAAGGGTCAGATACAAGAAGATCTGGTATGAGTAAAATCAAAAATTCCATGATATTAAGTAAATGAGTGAGACATAAATATTTTGTACAAGTGGGCATATCTTCTTTGAACAATTTGCCTGACTTGTTTATGATATACTTGTGCATATATGATCAGTATTTAATACTAATCATGTACACACATTCAACCATGCAAACATATGTTTCAAATAGAAATACTCAGGAACTATCATAGCTCCAGTCCAACCATCTTAGGAATAACTCAAGTTCCTACTTCATCAATTTAAGGTTGCATTTATCAAATTAATTCCTAGCCTCATCTGCCATAAAGGAATCACAGGGACACATTGCAATAAAATAAGTCACAATATTGCACAAAGATCTCAGGGCTTAAACAAACCATGTGCCAACTTGCATACTTCAAATATGACAAGCATTCCAGCAGTCTTTTTGGCTCACAATCCTTAGTTTATTTACTAAGTATTCATGTTTAATCCTATCGTGAGATAGCTAGGTGACTAAATCCCAGTATACATGAAACATTACATAGAGTTTACAAGCATAACTCAAGAACAATCTAACATTCATGTTCAGGGAAAATCATATTTTCAAGTATTTTGGCTTAAAGAAAATACAAGAATATTTACAACTGGGAATAAAGACTAGGCATGTGGGTTATTATTGTTTCATAAGCAACCATGTTTGAACTAAATTCGAGATCTAGCTTAAACAAGATTTCTGGCTCATGGATTTTCTATTTGATCAAGGGTTCAGCACTTTTGGATATTTCCATTGCAACCTTGAATCTTTCATTTGAGCCTCAGCACTTACACAAGTGTAATGCAACTCATATACATTTTGGTTTCTATGTTTTCCATGCCATATCTAAACCAGTTACAAGTATCCTCTATTTACTTTCATGATTTCATACTTTTACCTTTCTGGGTGTAACCAAACAGAGCAAAACACTCAAACATCAAAGCAATCAAAACATCCAGAAACACCCATTAAAACATCCATTGAAGCATCCATTAAAACCATAGTAATGGAATCAAAAACATGTAGAAAAATAACATAAATCTGGCTGCCTCATAACAGGACTTAATGCCATGGGTTTAGTGAGATTACTCACCTGAATATTTCTTCTTATAAATCCAGAAAATCCCTGAGTGTATTTTCTCTTCCTTTAAAATGTTTTCTTCTTTTCCTATTATAAGTAGCTCGGGTAAAACAATTTCTCTGGCCATAACTACTTATTTATAAACATATTTTTACTAGGGTTTTTCTCAAGACAAAATTCCATTTCTGTCCTGGCTAACATTATGCATTGTGTGTTTGCATTTTCTCATTTTTATCCCTAATTACCCCCGGTCATATTACCAATTAAAGGCTGCATTTTCTTTTCTTTACTTTTTCAGAAAATGGCCACTCACCAAGTCATGTAAAAAGTGTGACTACCCTATTTTATATTTTAATTATTCCTGAGAATCCCCTTTGCTATTTTTGCCTACACAAGCATATTGACTTGTATTACATTTCATGTCATTTTAATGTTATTGTTTCACTTGCTTATATATATACTTTTCAGTACTTAAAAATGTATATTTGTATACATATCTTATATAGGCTTATTTAATTCCTCTTTAATTTCAGAAACATATGCACCTATATGTATACAGGTTTTCAAATCCTTATAACATATATATGTATAAAATTTTTCTGGGTTTTAAATAAAATCTGTTTACTGATTTTTAAAATAAAACTTACTTTTCTTATTTTCTGGGATGATCCATATAATTCCAAAAATCAAATATCCATATCACAAAATCATGTTTGTAATACTTTTTAATCCTTGTTTTAAATTCAAGAAATCTGGAGTTCTTCCTTGTGCCATATCAGTGTGCACGTGCACACATGCACACATACTTGCACACAATTGATTCCATATATTCTTATACAAATAAATTCAGATATTTTCAAAATTCAACTAAAATAAGATTCCATGAATTTCTGGGGCATTACAATCACCCCACCTTTTTAGGAATTGTGTCCTCACAATTTTCTCATTTTGACTTTAAACATTTCCAGATTTTATAAAATCTATCAAACATAGCATAAGCAAACAATTCAGCCAATAACAACCATACATATTAAACTTTTTAGGGATTTAGATTTTTACCTTCCACTGCAAAAAGATTAGGGTAATCCATCTTTATCTTATCCTCTAACTCCCATGTACAATCATTAGGGTCTAGGCTCCATTGAACCTTTACCAATTTCAAAGTTTTGCTCCTCAGCTTCTTTTCCTCTTTAGCTAAAATCCCCACTGGTTCTTTCTCATAGACCAAGTCAGGATTTATTTGAACTTGAGTTGGTTTCTCTAGAATTTCCTCTTTATCATGCACCCATCTCCTAAGTTGTGATACATGAAATACATTATGCATTGCACTCATCTCTTCAGGTAGCTCCAACTTATATGCTAATGAACCTATTTTTTTCCAAAATCTTGTAAGGTCCAACATATCTTGGGGTAAGTTTTCCCTGCTTGCCAAACCTCAACACCTTCTTTATAGGTGAAACTTTGATGAAAACATAATCACCAACTTCATATTCTACCTGCTTCCTCCTCATATCTGCAAACTTCTTTTGCCTATCTTGAGCTGCTGCCATTCTTCTCCTCACCAATTCAATTTTCTCTGTAGTCTCTTTAACATACTCAGGCCCTAAGACAGCCTTTTCTCCTGCTTCAATCCAACATATTGGTGACAAACATGGTTTGCCATACAAGGCTTCAAATGGTGCCATACCTATGGTGCTTTGATAACTATTGTTATATGTAAATTCAGCCAAATGGAGGTGATCTTCCCAATTACCTCCAAAATCCAATGCACATGCCCTCAACAAATCCTCCAAAACTTTATTTATCACTTCAGTTTGACCATCTGATTGGGGGTGGTATGCAGTACTCAAGCATAACTCACTTTCCATGGCTTCTTGAAAGCTCTTCCAAAATCTGGATGTAAAGATTGTGTCCCTATCACTCACTATAGTCTTAGGGATTCCATGCAATCTTACTATTTCTCTCATGAATATTTGAGCTAGTTTAGGTGCATTTCTTTCTGCCTTCACTGGTATAAAGTGTGCCACTTTAGTCAATCTATCAACTACTACCCAAATGCTTGTGTTTCCTCTTTTTGACCTAGGCAGACCATTTATGAAATCCATAGATATATCTTCCCACTTCCACTGTGGTATACTTAGAGGTTGTAATAGGCCTGAGGGTCTTTGGGTTTCTGCTTTGACTTGTTGGCAAGTCATACACTTTGCAACATGTTTGGCCACATCAGTTTTCATCCCTCTCCACCAATAATCCCTCTTCAAATTTTGGTACATCTTGGTGCTGCCTGGGTGTATAGAATATTTGCTCCTATGATATTCATTAAGTATCTCTTCCTTCAATTCTATATCCTTTGGAACACATATTCTACCTTTATTCCTTAAGTAACCATTCTTATCAATGTGGTAGTTTGCTACTTCTTCTCCTTTTTCTATTAAAGTCTTCTTTTCTAATAAATCTGGATCTCCCCCTTGCATTTTTCCCACTTTCAAAATTAAATCTGATTGTAAAGTTATCAAACTTAATTTTCCTTTACTCCCTTCTTCAATCATCTCCATGTTTACCTCACTGTTTTCCTCAATTTCCAAATCAGTAAGTAGAGATAAATTTCTAAACTCTTCTATCATTAGCATGGCTACTTTTGCATGCTGCCTGCTCAAAGCATCTGCAACCTTATTAGCTTTTCCTGGAGTATAAAGTATGTCTAAATCATATGTTGCTAGAAACTTAACCCATCTATGTTGCCTCATATTCAAATCTTTTTGTGAAAAGAGATATTTCAATGCCTTATGGTCTGTGTACAAAATAAACTTAGCACCTAGAAGATAATGTCTCCAGAGCTTTAATGCATATACCACTGCTGCCAACTCAAGATCATGGGTTGCATACCTTGATTCATGTGGCTTCAATTGTCTTGATGCATAGGCTATAACTTGATCTGGCTGCATCAATACAGCTCCTAGCCCAAAACCACTTGCATCAGTATACACAATCAAATCCTCATTTCCTTCTGGTACTTTCAACACTGGTGCATTGACTAAGGCCTCCTTGATTCTACTAAAGGCTTGTTCACATTTCTCAGTCCATATAAAGGGTTGGTTCTTTCTAGTTAGGTTGGTAAGAGGTGATGACATCTTAGAAAAATCTTTTATAAACCTCTTATAATACCCTGCCATTCCCATAAATGACCTAACTTCTCCCACTGTGCTTGGCCTTTTCCATGCTTGGATTGCCACAATTTTATTGGGATTTACAGAAATGCCTTTGGCAGATATAACATGCCCAAGGAAATGCACTTCTTTTTTCCAAAATGCACACTTAGAAAATTTTGCTTTTAAATCTTTTTCTCTTAATCTAGACAAAACAAGGTGTAAGTGATTTTCATGTTCCTCTACTGTTTTAGAATAGATCAAAATATCATCAATAAAAATCAAAACAAACTTGTCAAAATAATCCCTGAATATCCTATTCATCAAGTCTACAAAGTATGATGGAGCATTTATCAACCCAAATGGCATGACAAGAAACTCATATAAACCATACCTAGTGTTAAAGGCTGTGTACTTAACACTTGAGTCCTCAACCTTCATCTGATGGAATCCAGATGCCAAGTCTAACCTAGAAAATATTTTTGCTCCACTAAGTTGATCAAAAAGATCATCAATTCTAGGTAAGGGGTACTTGTTTTTGATAGTGACTTTGTTTAGCTCCCTGTAATCTATGCACATTCTTAAAGTACCATCATGTTTCCTTACAAACACTACTGGAGCACCCCAGCATGAATTACTTGGTCTTATAAATCCTTTGCTTTCCAACTCTTCTAACTGTTTCTTCAATTCCTTCAACTCACTTGGCCCCATCCTAGTGGGTTTCTTAATAATTGGACTTGCTCCTGGTATCAGATTAATCTGAAATTCCACTGGTCTGTGGTGTGGAACATCCTTAACTTCTCCAAACACATCTAAGTATTTGTTAATTATGGGGATTTCTTCAATAGAAGGCTCACTGGAATCCTTACTTAAGTCAATCAAGTGATATAATTTTCTTTCCTTGGCTATTTCACACAAAATTGTGATTCTTTGACCTCTAGAATTTTGTAATGATATGGTGGATGAGTCTAAATTAATTATTGCTTTGTATTGTCTTAACCAGTCTACACCCAATATAACACCTATATTTGGGTAATTTAAAACATCTAAATTGGAAATAAAAACATTTCCTCCTATGTTTAATTCCACATCCACACACATGTTTAAAACACTAGAACTTCCCAATGGGCTTTGCACTAACAAAGGGGTTTCAACCAGTATGCAATTTAATTTAAGCAATGCAACTAACTCATGGGAAATCAGAGAATGTGTTGCCCCTGTATCATACACTACTGATATGGGTAGGGTACAAATAAATAAAGTACCTTCCACTTGACCATGGTTTTCTGCATTAGCCTCTACTGTGGATTTGCTTCTGCTTTCCAAACTTGCTAGCTTCCCTTGCTGTTTATACTCAGGACAGTTTCTCTTGATATGTCCCTCCTTACCACATAGGTAGCATTTGAAAGCTCCTCCCTTCAATTCTGGGAACCTTGGTTTGATATGTCCCTCTTTTCCACAATGATGACATGTTATTTTTCTCTTTGTATCAGTGGTCTTAGTATCATTGGTTTTCTTGCCTTCTGTCTCCTCCTTCTTTTTGTCATAGGGATGATACCTTCCCTTATTTTTCTTATTGTTGTTATTCTTAAAATTCTTATACTTCTCCCTTTCCTTGTCATGTTGCTCAAATTTTAAGGCCAGATCAATGATTTGATCAAAACTTTTATCTGCATATGGTAACATAGCCCTACTAAGCCCTGGGTTTAAACCCTTAATATACCTATCATTCTATGATGCCTCATCAGCCACAAGCATAGCTCCATACTTAGACAAGTCCTCAAACCTATGAGTATATTCAGTCACATTAAAAGTACCCTGCCTAAGTCTGATGAATTCTTCAAGCAATAGAGTTTTGGCTGATGCTGGAACAAATCTAGCTTCCAACATCTCCTTGAATTGATTCCAAGTGATCTCATTTTCATTTCTTCAAGCTATGATCACCTCCCACCAGCTCAAAGCTACCCCTTTCAGTTGTCTTGAAGATACTTGCCTCTTCCTTTGATCATCCAATTGCATGTCATTGAAAACTCTGTCCAGTGTTCTCAACCATGCTTGAATTTCCATCACATTCTCAGTTCCTTCAAAACTCCTGCCTCCCAAATTGGAATAAGTCTTCAGTAGTTTTGAAAGTTCTTCATGTGGGTTCTCAGGCCTATGCCCAATTCCATCCCTTAAAGCCCTCATAAAGTCTTGCATATCAAGCATTTGTGGTGCACTTGATCCTGCATGGTGATGAGATCCTCTTCCTACCATGGTCTGCTAACTAAGTTCTGGGCAAATGGTATTAGTATATTATGAGTACTTCTATAATTACTATTTTCTTATCTAAATTATTTCATCCAAAACAAACAGACAAAATACATTTCTATAATACTTAGCAATCAATGCAACCAAGTGCTCTGATACCAACTGAAATGACCCTCCTCTTTCTACCTTAATTTCATAAGGATTTTTTTTTTACTTCATCAAAGGGAATTGAAATCAAATAGAAATCAAAATGCCATACAAGTTATTGACATAGCTACTTATTTCTTTTCCAAATAGGTAAATTAGGCAAAATTAGCAGTTCAGACGTCTAAATTCTTATGACAGGCGTCTAAACTTAATCCCAGACATCTAACTAATTATGACAGACGGCTCAGAGATTTAAAATTGAAACAGAGAGAAAAAGACATTTTGAACTAAATTCAGACATCTAAATTTTTTGTGACAGACGTCTACATTTAACCTTAGACGTCTAAATTATTATGACTGACGTCTAAGTTTAATCTCAGACGTCTAAATTAATATTACTGACGTCTAAATTTGATCTCTATGTACATGCATATGCACATTCAATTTATATGTGTCTGGATGTCCACCTACACTCATTTGCACTTTTAAGTTTGATTTAAACTTCCTTTGAACTATCAGAGTCATTTTTTTTCCTTTCAAACAATTCAACCAGGATTCAAAACTTATTACCAATATAAACATATCAGTGCATCCCTATAATATACACATACATATGAGGATGTACGTGTTTATCTTGTTTAAATTCAGAGTATATATATTTTTGTTAAACAAGAGTATCCTGCTTGATTTGGATTCTAGCAGTTCTGACTAAAGTTAATTACTATATACTTTTGAATATTTGTAACAAGTCAGTAAATCCTATGCATATCTAATTTATATGAACTTAAAAATATCCACAAGAATAATTCCAGGTTTTTATAGCTAAACTCAGATTTTTAACCTTCAAACTTAAGGTTTTAAGTAACTTGAAATTAACTAATACAATATATGTACATATACATATCCATTTCTCAAATACAGGCATATATCATTTACAGATTTTCACCACAATACTCAAGTATATATTTTCTTGCAAAAATTCAACCAAGTCTTTAGATTAATCCCAAACTTAATACATCACTAGATTCATTTAGAACAACCAATAAATCCAAACCTTTAAGATCATTACATAACAACCAAAACAGAACTATAAAAACTCCCCAGATTACATGCAAATATTTCATTCTAAGTTCTTATTCAATTCTAATTTAGCATGCTTATATAATCACTCTCATTAGCCACAGCAGCTTCCTATTTAGATCCAGCATTCCCTGAAAGAACATTAGAGGCTGCCCCATTTTAGATGAGACACCCCAGATGCCATAAGCAAACAAGGGTCAGATACAAGATCTGGTATGAGTAAAATCAAAAATTCCATGATATTAAGTAAATGAGTGAGACATAAATATTTTGTACAAGTGGGCATATCTTCTTTGAACAATTTGCCTGACTTGTTTATGATATACTTGTGCATATATGATCAGTATTTAATACTAATCATGTACACACATTCAACCATGCAAACATATGTTTCAAATAGAAATACTCAGGAACTATCATAGCTTCAGTCCAACCATCTTAGGAATAACTCAAGTTCCTACTTCATCAATTTAAGGTTGCATTTATCAAATTAATTCCTAGCCTCGTCTGCCATAAAGGAATCACAGGGACACATTGCAATAAAATAATTCACAATATTGCACAAAGATCTCAGGGCTTAAACAAAACATGTGCCAACTTGCATACTTCAAATATGACAAGCATTCCAGCAGTCTTCTTGGCTCACAATCCTTAGTTTATTTACTAAGTGTTCATGTTTAATCCTATCGTGAGATAGCTAGGTGACTAAATCCCAGTATACATGAAACATTACATAGAGTTTACAAGCATAACTCAAGAACAATCTAACATTCATGTTCAGGGAAAATCATATTTTCAAGTATTTTGGCTTAAAGAAAATACAAGAATATTTACAACTGGGAATAAAGACTAGGCATGTGGGTTATTATTGTTTCATAAGCAACCATGTTTGAACTAAATTCGAGATCTAGCTTAAACAAGATTTCTGGCTCATGGATTTTCTATTTGATCAAGGGTTCAACACTTTTGGATATTTCCATTGCAACCTTGAATCTTTCATTTGAGCCTCAGCACTTACACAAGTGTAATGCAACTCATATACATTTTGGTTTCTATGTTTTCCATGCCATATCTAAACCAGTTACAAGTATCCTCTGTTTACTTTCATGATTTCATACTTTTACCTTTCTGGGTGTAACCAAACAGAGCAAAACACTCAAACATCAAAGCAATCAAAACATCCAGAAACACCCATTAAAACATCCATTGAAGCATCCATTAAAACCATAGTAATGGAATCAAAAACATGTAGAAAAATAACATAAATCTGGCTGCCTCATAACAGGACTTAATGCCATGGGTTTAGTGAGATTACTCACCTGAATATTTCTTCTTATAAATCCAGAAAATCCCTGAGTGTATTTTCTCTTCCTTTAAAATGTTTTCTTCTTTTCCTATTATAAGTAGCTCGGGTAAAACAATTTCTCTGGCCATAACTACTTATTTATAAACATATTTTTACTAGGTTTTTTCTCAAGACAAAATTCCATTTCTGTCCTGGCTAACATTATGCATTGTGTGTTTGCATTTTCTCATTTTTATCCCTAATTACCCCCGGCCATATTACCAATTAAAGGCTGCATTTTCTTTTCTTTACTTTTTCAGAAAATGGCCACTCACCAAGTCATGTAAAAAGTGTGACTACCCTATTTTATATTTTAATTATTCCTGAGAATCCCCTTTGCTATTTTTGCCTACACAAGCATATTGACTTGTATTACATTTCATGTCATTTTAATGTTATTGTTTCACTTGCTTATATATATACTTTTCAGTACTTAAAAATGTATATTTGTATACATATCTTATATAGGCTTATTTAATTCCTCTTTAATTTCAGAAACATATGCACCTATATGTATATAGGTTTTCAAATCCTTATAACATATATATGTATAAATTTTTTCTGGGTTTTAAATAAAATCTGTTTACTGATTTTTAAAATAAAACTTACTTTTCTTATTTTCTGGGATGATCCATATAATTCCAAAAATCAAATATCCATATCACAAAATCATGTTTGTAATACTTTTTAATCCTTGTTTTAAATTCAAGAAATCTGGAGTTCTTCCTTGTGCCATATCAGTGTGCACGTGCACACATGCACACATACTTGCACACAATTAATTCCATATATTCTTATACAAATAAATTCAGATATTTTCAAAATTCAACTAAAATAAGATTCCATGAATTTCTGGGGCATTACAAAAACTACTTCAAAATGGATTTTCAAAACTGCTTTTCAAAATGTTTTAGCCTTAAAAATTATCATTTCAAATGATTTTCAAAAAGATGTTTTAGCCTTAAAATACGCTTTGTTTTTGTTTTTAAATAAACTCTTATTTTAAACTTCGTTTGTTTTTAAAACTATCTTCTGATTTTAAATATTCTTTTATAATATATATACTTGAGATTTAAAATCAAATTTATATATACATTCTAAAAATATATTTTTCTACTCTTCTTTATTTTAAATCATAGGAAAATTAGTTTATTTTACTCCAGAATCATTTCATCTTGTTTTCCTTTCAATACCATTTTCAAAACAAATTTTACATTGCTTTTAACTAAGGGATGTCGACATCATGGGATACCCCATACCGACATGGTGGCCGTTAAATTCAAAGGTTTCAATTTTCAAAAGAAGTGTCTATTCGTTTAAATCTCTTAACGAATGGTTATGACCGTTACTGGTCTATAAATAGCCTTCACAAACGAATATTTTAACTAACTATTTTTCTTATTTTCTTCACTCCTTCTCCACAAAACCATATTCTAAAATTTTCATATTTTAAGATCGTGCCGAAATTCTGCCAAGTTCTCAAGTGAATCAAATTAGAATCTCATTCTTGTTTGATTCTCTGCCCTCTCTCAAAGATCAAAGTGCTATTCAGAGTTATAGGATTAATTTGTAATCAAAAGTTTATCGAGTCTCTCTATAAGGTGTGGTTGTGCTTGGAAATCAATTGGGTGACCTTGTGGTCCATAAATCAAGAGAGTTTGCTACGGACTCGAAGACAGGAGGGTCCCTCAAGGCCTTTAGAAATTGAGGATTGTAATCTCGACATTGGTATAATAAAAATCTGTACGAGGTGTTTGCCTTGGTGTAGTACTGGACGTAGGTTAACTCCGAACCAGTATAAAATCCGGTATGTTCTTTCCTTTTACTGCTTTTTATTTACTTTCTGCATCTGTGTTTGATTCTGTGATTGTTCTGTGATTAAGTTTTGTATTTGTTTATATCATAATTTTTAAATTAGTCCATATAAGTCTTAGAATCCATTAAACACTATTCACCCCCATCTAGTGTTAAATTAGCCTTAAGATCCTTAATCCGCACTCCCTTTCAATTCCTGGTAAAGATGTTTCGAGAAACTATATCGATATATCCTTTGAGATTAGTGGACACAACCTTCTCCAAATGTTGGGTATTATATTACACATGACCGTTGGGGACACCTCAAGGCTACATACTTATAGTTATTGGAAAATTATAGAATGACCTGATCGAATTTTTTTTGTTGTGTGATAATAATTAGGTCAAACAGAAAATCTCACTGTGAAGATGTTACACGGTTCTCTTGATTTGAGAATACTGTGGAACTTCGATGTGAATACTACACTTTGATTATAGTCAAATGATGATATTAGGTCTACAAACAGATGCTGTCGGATACGAATAGTGTTGTATCCGTATTTATATTCGAAATTAAAAATTTGTATCTGAATCCGTATCCGATATCCATGAATATTTGTTGAAGCGTATCCTTATCCGTATCCGCGGACATTTTCGGATGTTCGAAAATATCCGCATCCGGCTTAGCAAATATGGATCCGAAAATATTCGAAAAAATTCGTATCTGAAACTTAAAAATGAATATTAAATACATATATTTTCGGATATTCGAAAATATTCGAAATTATACACTAAAACTGCATCTTTTATTTTTTAATCACACAAATTGGTCGGCCCTAATATCGAGTAATTTAGTGAAATTGGATAAGGAACAGGAAGGTAACAAAATAGTAATAATAAGTTTGGGTATGGTTAATGGACTCAATTTTGTAATATGTTTTATTTTTAATATTAGTGTATTTGTGCTAAAAATTATGGAGATAAAATAGCATATGAAAATAATAATAAAATATATATTTAATTTCACTATGGATATTCATCAGATACCAATACTATCGTATCCGCATCCGAAATAAATTTCAGATATCAGATATTTTTCAAATTTTCGGATGCAGATGCAGATAAATTTCAGATATTTCGAAAACTCATTGACAGGTCTACATAAAATGACCACTATCGAGCGACTATAACTAGGTTTGAATCGGATCGTACAAAGTGAAACATTATTCAACAAAGAATTCGTCCTCTCAGTAGACAGTAATCAACTCGAAATCAAAATGCATGACCAGAATAAAACGGTTAATAATAAATGTCGTTATAAATCTAAACCGCTCTTTGTTCCTGTCGTTAATCTTTAAGCAATAGTTGCCGCTTGCCAGCAAATTTGTTCGATTTTTACGACTCCAGCAAGAAAACGAGTAAAAAGAAACTGTTACATTAGATCTGCGCGGTTAAATATTGCTACAGAATTGATTAACAAACAAACAAAGTTAAAGTAAAACGAGAATAAATATGGTCCGTCGAATAAAAAAAAATCAAAAAATATATCCCACATGGTTGTTTGTAAACAATCTGTTTATTCGTCGTTTTCTTTCTCACGCCTAACATCACTTTACTTCCGTCGCATTATAAAAGTTGCAGCACGAACTGTAGGTTTATTCACTAAAACCCACATCCTTTCACTCACCGGCGGTTGACATACCCGCCATGGATGCTCAAGATATTGAGTCCCGTCACCCTCTCATCGATGCACGCCCTCGAAGGAGAACTCCAAGGTTCCTTTCGATTCTTTTGGCCGCTGCTTTTTTGCTCGGTTTGGTTCTGTTTTATGCTAATGGGACTGGTTCGGGTACGGGTGTGGATCCGGTACGGGCTGATAATGAGTTTCCGTGGACTAACGATATGCTAGCTTGGCAGCGCTGTGGGTTCCATTTCCGAACTGTTAGAAATTATATGAACGGTAATAATGTCTAATTCTTCGTCTTATTTCTAAAAATTTTGGTGTACTTTTTTATTTTTAAATTTTGTGCTGACTTTATGCTGGTTTGTTTGTTTTGCATGTTTGGATTTTTGTTGGGCATCAGATCCGAGTGGTATGTCATATCTTCAATTCTTAGTGATTATATGTTTTTTATGTTTACTCGTTTAAAGCAGGGTTGAATAAACAAATGAGCGTTTAAAATTGAATTTTACTTATATGAATATGATATATTGAACCATGAAAAAAGTTGTCAGAACACCGAACCTGGTATCTGGTGAATCCGCGGCTGAGAGAGGGGTAACGGGTTAAGGATTTGAGTATGCGGGTCTGGTAGGGTTTTGCTCAATAATCCAAGCCCAGTTATAAACCCGTTTAGAGTTAAAGGTTTATACTGATTGTTTCCTGAAACAGATTAATTGATCAAACTTCTCTGATGTGATAAAGTAAGCTTAGTGTAAAAATATAAACATCACAAACTATATGATTTTATGTGTTGGTGATTTAAAATCTAATAATACATTTATTTCTGTAAATTCAACTGATTTACAAATGGGAACTTCTATGCAACATCCTCATTAAGTTTCAAAGTACATGGCCATCGCTCCTAAAAAATAAGTTTTGAAAAAAATTCTTATTTTAAGTTTCATCAAATTTGCAGAAAACTATGCAAATATCCAGACTAACAAATATTTGCGGAGAATTATGTACACAGTAGCAGAGTTTTCTACAAATATTTGCTGTGTAACCGCAAATATTTGCATTTTTTCAAAAAAATCAAGATAAAAAATAGTTTTGATTATATGAAGATGCATATAAAGTTTAGATTTTATTTTAAAAAAATAGGGGTGAAACTAGAAATAATTATTTTGAGAAAAAATATTTTTTATCGAAATTAGAAACATGATTGTGATTTAAAACATGTGCTTGAGAAAAGTTTTTCACATACGAAACTTTAAAATAAGTGGCGGATCTTAATTTTCACTTTACAATTACCAGGATTTGATTTGACAAGTCAGGTGGACAATGTTTTCTTTTTGAATTTTGCCACACTAAAAAGTAAGACTTGAATGTCTCTAACTTCAATCTCATGTGTCGTCCTTATACCATATACACCGTTCATTGGTAATTAATTAATTTGATAAATTAATCAAATCAGTGAAATTAACGGTGGTGATTGTGTGGAGATGGAGACACGTGAAGTTTGAGGACACAAAATCTCAGCTCAAAAAATAGTAAGTAAATCCAGAGTTATCATAGCGCACACTATAGCGTAAAATAGCACATAGCGCAGAGTGTGCACTATTTGACTTATAATAGCGCACATGTCTTCTATAGCGCAAAATAGTGCATAGTCCAAAATGACGCGCTATTTTGTTTTATTTTTCCTTTTAGATATGTATAGTGAATAAAGCTCAAAACTGATCCAAAATATATTTTTGAACTAGATACATAGCAAGAAAAGGAATATGCTTGAACACAAAAGACTACAAAACCTTGTCTTTATCAAGTACAATCAAACTTTTAAAAATCGTTTCAAGTGAAGAAATGTGGTGGATCCTATTTCTTTAAAAGATATAGTGATTCAAATGGGTGGACGATCAATTTCATGGAAGGGTATAATTCAAACGTAGAAGATGAGTTAGCTTTTGAGAATGATACACTGACTTAGGATATTATATCATGGATGTCGGAAGCTGAAGAAAGAGTACACAAAACTAGACAACACCAAACTAAGTTGAAATGAAAATGAAAGATTGCAGCTTCTAATTCAAGGTCAATGTATGTTGATCATAAAGAAGAGGCTAACTTTGAAGGTGATTCGGAGGAAGACAACATGGATTAGGATTCGAAAGAAGAAGAAATGAAAGATGATTTGGATAATAATGATAGTTGCGATTTGGATGACATTAGTAATTAGGCTTTAGAAACTTAGAAGTATAATATAATTTCTAAGTTTTGCTGTCGTTGACTTAAATCATATTTGACTTAGTTTATTTGAATTTTGCCATAGTAGACTTTATGGTATGTTATTTTCGCTTGACCTTCATATTTTCAGTTTATGACTTTTCTTGTTTATATTTTTTCTTAGTTTTCGTCAATAGAAAACCTTATGCATTTATGCAATCGTATTTCCATGCATTTTTTTTACACAAAATTTTATCTCATCACAATTTCACAACTCACAAAGTATAAAAATAAATTTCAAATCGTTTAAGACACAAATATGTTATATATATTAATTATTTTGAATGTACAATATGAAATCATCAACGTTTTCTAATAACTGCATTTTACATTAATTTTTTTTTTAATACATGCATGAAGTATGGTATTGTTTGTATTTGGTACCCTGAACGGTTTGGATATGACACAAAATCTACAAAAAATAACATTAAATTTCGAGTAGGCATAGTGCAAAATAGCGTATAGCGCAAGCCCCGCGTTATTTTGCGCTATTCGTTATTGATTACCTTGAGTAAATCTTACTTGCAAGAGATACAACGATGCGTGCGACCAACACGTATAATGGGTCCCACAAGTCATTTTATCTTTTATTTGTGATATTTACTTAAGATATTATTAGTAAGAGTAGCATTTTGATGTTTTTTAGAGTTTCCATATTGTAGTTTTCTAATCACAGTATCTTAAAGCAATAAATTTCGATGATATCTCATATAGTAGTCCTAGTACCTTCATAATGTTTTGGTTTTGTGAAGTTTTCAAAATGTTCTTGGAATACGGATGAGTTTATGAGATCTTTCGTGGCATCGAGTTACATTTTCGATAGATATTGTCCTTATTTTTAATGAAAATTTTGGTATATCAACGGGGTCACATATGTTGGAATCTCAATCTCATTCTGACAAGATATTTGTACTTTTTGTCCATTTTATTTGGGTTGGTTTCTCATACATAATTATTTTTGTTTATACTCACTTTAGACAATCTATTTATTTTTCTTTTATTTTCATGCTCAATCGTTATTTTATGAAAAATTGTATCCTCAATTTGATGATTTGAAAATTTTAAGATGCTTATGAGATTATGAGTTCGAATCTCGTTAACCTTTGTTATTAGTTGAAAATTTTGGTATATAAGTGGAATCACAACTTTGAATTTCGGTCATGATGTAGATTAACCTTTATTTTTAGTTGAAAAATCTTACAAGTGAGAGCATATGTTCAAATCTCAACACTGACCAAAAGCGCTTATATTTTTTCTTACTTATTTATGTATTTTTTTGGTATTTTCATTATTGATGCATACGCTTTTACATTTTTAATTTTCATCTTTCACGGTTTTAGTTTACACCATTCACCGTTGTATTTTACTCTTTATTTTCAGGTATTGTATATTAAAGATCATTCGTAAATTAGAATTTAATGAGTCAAATTTGCTATTATTTTTCAAAGATATTTTTGTGCACACACCCTTCATTATCTTGTTTTGGATCTTTATAAATTCCTGTTGTTGTGTATAAACACGTAAATGGGAAAGTCTACCGAGGAAAATAAAAACACAAAATATGACACAATTAATCTTGACCATTGAATCTCTCCCTGATTTAAAGCTCGAATGGAAAGACAATGAGATCCAATCACCAAAATAAATTCACATTTTGTGTATTTATACGTGTTTCAATAGTCACTCACTATATGCATTTATGTTTGTATGTGTGTGTACACACTATACACACCCGTGCATATGTATATGGACTGTCTATTGGAACTCAAATTGGGGCATGATTGTTGACAATGGATTTCAACCGGTGGATCTCCGTCAGATCTAAGATATAAGTAGAAACACGTTGAGATCTAATGGTTGAGATCTGTCATGTTACCAATTATATCATTAACTTGCATTTCAATAAACTTTTCCATTGTAGGTGCGCACGCGTGTATATAAACATCTTATACCATATTATTTTGTATTGGATAGCCTAGATTATAACATTGCACATGAAATTTTATAGATCCAAGTAAAATTGTAACCTTAATTCCTTAATTGAGAACTGATTGTTCATCCCATAACCAGTCTGTTCAACCTTTAACCATATGACATTAAGATGGACTATAGCAGTCAAGGTTTCTTATGGTTTTTCACTGCAGTATATAAATATACATCTAAATGTATCCGTGTTATTACACTAAATTTACTAATTTTTAACACGTTTACCAATAGTTTTATTAACCTTTTTTGGATTCCAGTGATGGATTGTAAATGTATAAAATGGAACATGTTGTGAAATAAGGGATAATGTTTTTTCTATTAATGTACATTCTCGTAGCTGTTTGTAAAAGCACTAGTTCAGTGATTAATTAAGCATTTGAAAACAGCTAATTTTGTTTTTGAATAACCATTTCGAACAAAAACTGTATCAATACACCAAAAAAGAGAGGAAAGTTAGGGTCCTGCTACAGTTCTACAAATATATTTTTGTAGTATTTGAAATATATCATATACTGCTAATTTTGTGCGCTTGGCCCATTGAACTATTGAAGTATCACTAGCCTTGATGTGTTGCTGGTACTAATTAGAGAATTTCTACTTCATACAACAAAGCAGAGGGAGAACACTAACAAATTTGAACAGTCGGTTCTTATGAAAAAATAGATTTAACCTACACATATATGAACTTGGACGAATTTACCAACTTAAGAAATTCATGCACTATAATTCAGAAAGTTAATCAAGGATATTGATCTGTATTGTGTATGCATTATGACTATTAACCGGTTATCCTGGACATATTTTAGGTCCAATGTATTACAAGGGATGGTACCATTTATTCTACCAACACAACACAGATTTTGCATACTGGGGCAACATAACATGGGGACATGCAGTCTCACGTGACCTTATCAACTGGGAGCACCTCCCCGTTGCAGTGGGACCTGACCATTGGTACGACATATCCGGTGTGTGGACCGGGTCCATTATTGTCGTCTCTGAAGATCGAGTTGTGATGTTATTTACAGGCGGCACAGAATCAAAGGCCCAAAATATAAACCTTGCAGAAGCCGCAGATCCATCGGACCCATTATTGTTAAAATGGATCAAGTATGATAAAAATCCGATACTCTGGCCACCTCCTGGCATTGTGAGAGATGACTTCAGAGATCCAAATCCCATTTGGTGAGTTCCAACTTTATGAAGTTATGGTGTTATTTATATATTTGGAGTGCTTATGTTGAACCATAACCATCTTACACGTTCCCTAATAGGTATAACTCATCTGATTCAACATATCACATAGTAGTCGGTTCAAAGAACGACTCGTTACAACACACGGGGATTGCTCTTGTTTACTTAACAAAAGATTTCAAGAAATTTGATCTCCTTCCTACCGTCCTTCATTCGGTCGACAAAGTTGGTATGTGGGAATGTGTTGAGGTCTACCCTGTTGCAACTGCAGGCCCATTACTCCACAAGGCTATTGACAATTTTGATGTCGACCGCGTCCTTGATAGATCTACAGTGAAACATGTGCTTAAAGCAAGCATGAACGATGAGTGGCACGATTACTATGCAATCGGCACCTTTGATCCAATGGCAAATACATGGACCCCAGACGATGAAACAGTTGATGTGGGAATAGGATTAAGGTATGATTTGTTATTTTAGAGTCCGTTTTTCAATGGTTTTAAATCTTCTTAAAAAGAGTTTTGAATAGTAACTTATATATTGTTTTGTGTAATAGTAAAAATTGGGAGTGTTGGATAGAAAAGTTGAAATTGTGATAAAATTGAATTGTCACATTTCAACTAAATACTTCAAATTACAAAAGTAATTTTGACGAGCTATTGCCAAACTCCCTCTTATCTTGAAGTGTTCATCTGGCTTAATTAATTTTTCTAATGATATATAGGTATGACTGGGGTAAGTTTTATGCTTCGAGGTCGTTTTTTGACCCATTGAAGCAGAGGAGAATCATATGGGGGTATGTTGGAGAGGTTGACAGTCAAAAAGCAGATATTGCGAAGGGATGGGCCTCTCTACAGGTACATTTTCCCCCCTCATACAGGATGACATATGGCCACTTAATGATTATGGCTCATGAGTAACTGAAATTTGGTTGCTTGAACTCCTTTGAGTTTTAAAATGTGATCAAATCGACATTCATATAGCCACTAACTCATACACGTAGTTTACGAATTATTTGTCAACTAACCGATTTTATGAAAATGAAAGTTATACATGCATTGATGTAAGCCAGCAACAAAAATTGGCGATTAACTGATTTATTAAAATAAAAGATATGTGTGCATAGATCTAAGCCAATAATTTGAAGAAAAAATGATTCTGTAATAAATTATGGTGCTAAACAAGGATTTTCAAATTCAATGCAGGGTATTCCTCGATCAGTGCTATATGATGTAAAAACAGGTACTAATGTTTTGACTTGGCCAATCGAGGAATTTGAGAGCCTTAGAATGACCAGAAAAGATTTCAGTGGTATCATGATCAACAAGGGATCAACCGTTGAGCTTTCTGACATTGGCGATGCCTATCAGGTATGATCTATTTCTAGTTATTTTTGTTTTTGTTGTTGCTGTTGTTTTGAGTTACCCTTAATAACTTTATCAAGGTGTATTTGAATAATAAAAGAGTCGTGCTGTGCACCGTGTCACGGACTCCACTCACTGCCAAATTTTGCAAGGGGCAGTCGTAGCATATTAAAGATCAAAACCTGAGGTGAAATAAAGTGCTAAATGAGGTGCATTTAACACCACTCATAACTAAAATATGCGAAAAAGAAAAAAAAATGTATATGTTTTAGTTTGATGTCAGGGTTGAAAAAGTATTTTGCAAATATTGTACTAAATGACGCTTACTGATGATTAAATGGCCAACTAGCATTGTTGTCAAAAATTTTAAAATCTTGCGATTTAAATCCCGAGTCAAATCGGATCTCTCCCCTTACGATTCGATTTACACCCGATTCAAACTTAGTCAAAACCACAATTTAAAATAAATAAATAACTTATACTAATAAAATTAAAATATCTATTTAGATTCACAATTCCAATTATAACGTTTAAAAAATATATAAATGTAATTAAAGAGAATATTGAGTTTTAAATTTAGTTGTAGAAATCAAAACATTAAAATCAATTTCAGAATGTGTACATACCTTAAAATATTGATCTTTTGAATCCATGATTTACGATTCAAATCTCGTTTCAATTCAAAGTTTGAATTTTACGATTTGCAATTTAAATCCCATCTTGAAAACCTTGCCAACTAGAAGGACAAAACTAAAAACCTTGTAAGGGGGTAAACTGTAAGGGATGCATGAGCGCTTCTAACACACACACGCACAGACAAATCAACTGCGTGTACATGCCATCACAATGGATGATCAAGTCGTTGAGCACTAAGAAAGGCGCAAAGATGTAACTACGTTTACAGCCAAGGTTTTGATAACGGGATTCAAATCTTACAGTTTAAATTTTGAATCTGAATCGGATTTGAATCATGGATCGTGGATTCAAGTATTCATATTTCAATGATTATATTTATTTTCATGTTAGAAATTTTGCTCAATGACGGTTATCATATGACATTTAAGCATATGAAATTATTGATTTTCTTCTTTCCCTAGTAATACTATATTTTTGAAATTGATTTTGATTTTGGAATTTCACATTTAAACATAAAAACCAATTCTCTTTGTTGTTTTATCTTTATTTGTCCATGAAATAAAGAAGATTGAATTGTAAATTCAATCAAGTACTTTGATATAATTTTACCTCAACGTGAACCGAATGAGTTTTCTCAATCCCGATTGTAATTGAGTTTTGAATGGTAATTTGAGAGCAGTGTCTTCACCAGAGAGATTCAGTTTGAAAAGAGATTCAAATCGCAAGACTTTACCATTTGCTATAACGATGATAACCATATAAAAATCATTGATTTATCCTGTTATACTTTAGGGATGCATAGTCTCTTAGAATTTACCAACGAAGCTTGGGCTCTGTGCGTTACAGAAATATTAAATAAAAACAAGGTTGTATATGCCCTAATTATGGTTCTAAACCTACACTGTCCCCTGCTCACCCACTTCATTGATTTATGCTTAACCCTTCCCCTTGAGGCTTAGAAGACAATTCCTTGATGGTTTTATTGTAACTTAATTGGCTAATATCAGAATCCTAAACTGTGTACAAATGACATTGGGTTTATTTAACAGATCGACATAGAAGCTGAATTCAAGATAAGTAAAGAAGAACTTGAGGCCACAATAGAAGCAGATGTGGGATATAACTGCAGCACTAGTGGAGGTGCTGCAACACGAGGCACGCTCGGACCTTTTGGTCTTCTTGTTCTCGCAAATCAGGACTTAACTGAAAATACTGCAACTTACTTCTATGTCAGCAAAGGAACTGATGGCGCTTTACGCACTCACTTTTGCCAAGATGAAACAAGGTTATAAACTTTTATGAACAGTTAAATTGATGAACCATTATACTATGATGTTATGTTTTGGCTAATTGTTTGGTGCAATTATAGGTCATCGAAGGCTAATGATATCGTTAAAAGGGTGGTAGGAGGTACAGTCCCAGTGCTTGACGGCGAAACATTTGCAGTAAGAATATTGGTAAGTTATCATACTCTACTTTGCAATAAGGAAGAATAATATCTCATGATAAGGTTAGAGAAGAAATCAATATGCAAGTTATAACATCACCGTTAGGTTAGGTGTACCTGCAGATGTATATCATACCTACGCTGTTGACTTATACAAATCAAAAATATAAATTTGTTTCGTTAGGTGGACCATTCGGTGATTGAAAGCTTTGCCATGGGAGGTAGAACGAGTACGACATCTAGAGCATATCCAACCGAGGCAATAAATTCTGCAGCTCGAGTCTTCCTCTTCAACAATGCAACTGGTGTTAATGTGATTGCTGAATCTGTGAAGATTTGGCAAATGAACTCCACTTATAATGATTTTTATCATTTTTAAGCGCCATGAAGAGCTCCATGTCTTGAGATGGTTCCACTGCTAGCTATAGTTTATTTAAGTGCTTAATTTTATATTCTAGTTCTGTAATATTGTGATTTTTCAAAGGAATATTGGTATCGGTTGTAATATTTCGTTGGGAAGTCACGGGATGTTTCTGATAATGTTACTGGTTATGAATATTTTACTGAGAAGGTGCGGTTGGTACCACTTTGTACATGCCATGTTACCATGTTAGCCACGAGATTGTGCTTATATCCATCAGTTGATTTGTGGAGATTATAAATCCACCCATCGTTGGTATGCATATCTTATCAAACAATTTTCTAATCATTTATTATCTAAAAGAGGGATGCTCTGATCTATTAAACCCATTAATCTAGTAAATAATTTTAATCACATGCTCTTTTGAATCTTAGAAATTCTCTTCGTTCTCATTATTTCTTTTGCTTAATCTTTTTTTGATATTTTATTTTCAAATTCCTAGCATTTATCATAATCATTACAATGCTCTACTAATTTTCTTTTTTATATTTTTAAGTAAAATACGCATATTTTTTATTTTGACAATTATTTACAAAATTCTCACTTTTTCTCACATTGTTTTACATTCAAGGCCTTCTATTTAAATTAACTAAGGACCCGTTTGGCAAACAAAAGCAAAAGGACTTTTGCTTATTTCAAAAATCCTTTTGCTTTTAAAAAGTAAAAAAGTATGTTTGGATAACTTGAAATTTGAAATTTTAATTTTGAAATTTGGAATTTGAATTTGAAATTCAAATTTTTTTTAGATTTTTTGAAAATACATTTTTTTAGAATTTTCTCATATAAAAAATCGACTTATGTAAGTCGAAAAGCAAAAAAAAATTGCTTTTGAAATAAGTTGAAAAGTGACTTTTAAAAGTTTGTAGATTTTGTTTATCCATATTGACTTTTTAACTTTTACCTTTTATAAGCAAAAAAACAACTTATTTATTGTCATCCAAACGACCCTTAAGTGGTATTAAATTTTGACTTTTTAAATAGGGTACTTTTGGCACGGGTTCTTGATAGGTTTTAAAATTCACAAAAGCCCCAGTGGAAAAAAGTATGTAAATTAGGTCCTTATTTTTCGAAAATCATTAAAAAACAAAAAAAACTTTCAAATTTTAAAACTTATTTCAATTAATATTTATCTTCGTATTCATGTCAAAAAAAAATCAAAAAACAAGGATGAAAAGGGAAAAAAATGACACACAGTATGTTTGAGGAATACTTGCAGATATGTATGCAATTTTAGAGAATAAGTGCAGACATGTCTGCACTTATTACGAATAGCATGCCTTTGCAACTAAAAATTACAAATATGTCTGCAATTTTAAGGAATAAGTGCAGATATTTACATAAATATCCTGATTGTTAAATCAATGTGCTGTTATTCAGTGAATAATTGCATACATGTCTGCAAATATATGAAATAATTGCTGACATATATGCAATTATATGGAATAAGTGCAGATTTTTATTCAGCGCAGTTATTCAGTGAATAATTGGGTACATGTTTGCAATTATATGGAATAATTGCATACATATCTGCAATTATTCAGATGTTTATCGAATGTAATTATTCAGTGAATAATTATAGACATGTCTGCCATTATATGAAATAATTGCAGATATGTCTGCAATTTCTTTTTTTTTCTTTCAGAAACCTAGTTATAATATTTACAATTGTTTGAACAGGAAATTATTGTCAAGGACAAATTTTCTCAGTATTTTAGCCTCAAGGACAGATCTTCAGTATTTTAGCCTGAAGGACAACTTTCTTTAGGTATCAGTTTTTACAGTTTTTAGGTATAAGTTTGCAGTTATCGGTAGCAGTTTTTAGTTATCAGTTTTTAGTTCGGTGGCAGTTTTGGAAGAATGTTTGTCCTTATGAATAATTTTAAAAGAATGTTTGTCCTTATGAATAATTTTTAGGAGAATGTTTGTCTTTTTGGTTAAAATATTGAGGTCGTTCCCAAAGCTGCTTGTAACTCTTCCCAAAACTGACTAGTAAAAATTGGATCCTGATCACTTACAATGCTACTTGGTACTCCATGCGACCGGACAATCTCCTTCATATAAATATCTACCAAGCTTGTTATAGTCCTAGTTGGCTTTATCGGAATAAAATGCACACTTTTGTAGTCGGTCGATAAAAACCCAAACGCCTTCATTACCCTTTCTTGACCTAGGCAACCGTTTTATAAAGTCCATCGATACTTGCTCCCATTTACAACTCCGAATCTCAAGTGGTTGCAGTAACCCAGCAGTCCTTTGATGACCACCTTTGATTTGTTGGCATTTATTATCTGCTAACATGGATAGAAATATCCCTCTTCATTCCTTTCCATCAGAATACTCGCTTCATATCCCGATGCATCTTCGAAACACTAGGATGGATACTTAGTTTGGATTGATGGCATTCCGCCAATACTTCTTGCCTAAGACCATCGACATTCGGAACGCATATTCTTTCGTTCATCTGTAATATTCCTTATCGATCAATCTCAAATCTTATATAATGTCTCTTATCTATATCCTTGATGATCTCCATTAAACGACTATCTTCCCTTTGCTTGCTCGCAATTCTTTCAAGGAGAGTCAAAGTAACTTCCAAATGAGACAAAGCTACATTCCTACTTAGAACATCAGCTACCACATTGGCTTTTCCAGTTTTGTATAAAATATCAAGATCATATGCTGCAAGAAATTCTAACCAATGTTGTTGGCTCATGTTAGTCCTTCTGCATGAAAAGATACTTCAAGGATTTGTGATCCGTGAAGAGCTCAAACTTTTCACCTAATAAGTAATGCCTCAACATATTTAATGCAAACACAACAGCTAATAATTCCAAGTCATGAGTTGCATAATTACGCTCATGAGGCTTCAGCTGCCTACTAGCATAAGCGTTCACTCTTCTGTGTTGTATTAAAATTGCACCCAAACCTATGCCACAAGCATCCATATACACTGTCAATCCTTCACTTCCATTTGGAATAGCTAAAACTGGAGTGCTGGTTAACCTCTTCTTTAACTCATTGAATGCTTCTTCACTCTTCCTAAATAAACTTAATATCCTTCTTTGTTAACTTTGTCAGTGCGAGGCAATCTTGGAGAAGTTTTGAATGTATCTCCTATAATATCATGCCAAGCTTAACAAGCTTCGGACCTCCGTTGGAGTCTGCGATGTCTTCCAATCTTGAACAGCTGTTACTTTCTCTAGATCAATCGAAATACCATCCTCCAACACAACATGTCCAAGGAACCTTACTTCCGATTGTAAAAATTGCACTTAGTATTTGGCACTTAAAACGTGTTTCTTTAACATTTCAAGCATAACTTCTAAATGGAGTTGTGTTCCTCCTCGGTCTTGGAATAAATGATAATATCATCTATAAAGACCAACACAAATTTATTAAGGACTTCTCTAAAAACTAGATTCATAAGATCTACAAAATAGGCGGGTGCATTGGTTCGCCCAAAAGGCATAACCAACCACTCGTAGAAACAATTCGGCCCTCTAAATGCTGTTAAGGGTATACTATCCTCCACTATCCTTAATTGGTGAAATCCTGTAGCAAGATCCATTTGTGAAAATACTCAAGCACCATGAAGTTGGTCGAACATGTCGTCTATATGAGGTAAGGGATACTTTTTCCAAAATGTCTGCTTGTTTAACTCGTGGTAATCAACAAAGAGCCTTACAGAACTTTCTGACTTTGCAACAAAGACTACAGCTGGTCCCTAATTTAAGCGACTTAATATAATCAGTCCCTTTCTCAACAAATCATCGGTCTGGTTCCTTAACTCCTCCTTCTCTCTCAGGGCCATCTTATGGATATAATGAATAACAGGTTTCCAAATGGGAATTAAGTCAATACGAAACTCAATCTTCCGATGTGGAGGTAGACTGTTAACTTCTTTAAAAACATCTGGGAAATCCTTAACAATTAATGTCGACCCTAACCCTTTTTAGGATGAATTAAGTGCATAAAGAAAACTACTCATTAGCTTGTTTTTCTTATCACACAAAATCCTTTTTAATGCCCTTCTAGACCTGGCTTTCAACAAACATGTCACTTGACATAGCCCAAAACAACTCCATACTTTGATAACCAGTTCATATCGAATAAAACATCAAACCCATTAAAATCTAGAACAAACATGTCACATGAAAAGCGGTGGATAAGGTAAGTAACTTGTACATTTTCATAAATCATACACATATTAGTTGCACCACCTATGAGGTTAGACACACAAATAGGGGTTTTTTTAATCCTTGAGGTAAGTTGCAATCCATTAACCAATCTTTTAGAAATAAAACTATGTGAAGCCCCTGTATCAAATAATACTTGAACTAAAATGCCACTAACATATAAAGTACCTTCAAGAACTCCTTTTCCTTTTACATCCTTTGAAGTTGATGGTTCCACCCTGATGGCATAAACCTTGGCTCGCTGACCCTTCTTCATTAGCAGAAAATCCTTCACTATATGCCCTGGTTACTGGCAATTGTAGTAGAGTGTCTTTTGAACCATTGGAGAAATAGGTTCTGTCTGTTGCTTCTGGGTTTCAGATTCCTACAAAATCTTGCAATATGGCCCTTCTGCTTACACTGATAACACTCAACATCCTTGTGCTTATTTCCCGGCCCCTCCTCCTGACATTCCTCCCCGCTGCTTCTTTCCTTGCTGATTAAACTTCCTCTTGTTTGGGTTGTTGCTATTATTGCTTGGTGTTGCTGTTAGCTTCTACTTCTCAAGAACTTCATATCGTAAAGCCATATCAACATGGTCTACAAATGATCCTTTCAAGTGCGCAGTCATCTTCTCATGAAATTCTTCCTTCATCACAACTACAAACATCTCATTCTTCTTAAGAGTGGTATCAATAAGTCTCGACCCAAAGCGTGACATCTCATTGAACTTAGTTTCATATTCAGCTACCATCAGTTCTCCTTATTTAAGATCCAAAAGACTTCTATAATGATGTGTTTTCATTGCAGTTGGCATATACTGATCTTCAAATGGCTCCTTAAACCTTTCCAAGAAAAGTCATCCTCAGGGATATTCGCTGTGATCGAATCCCACCATGCTGAAGCTCTATCCTGTAACTGCCAAGATGCCAAGAATCGCTTTTTCTCATTAGGAATATTGAAACCTTTGAAGACCTTCTCACAAGAACAAAGCCAAGCTTGGACTTTGATAATAGACTCGATGCCCTGGAAGGGCTTCCCTCCTAAATTGGTATAGACTTTGCACCAGGCTGGAAAGTTAACATAGGGTTGCATAGGTGCCACCTCTTCAACTACTCCCACCTTTCCAACATTTGGAGCCCGACCATTGGTGGTCGTGGTACTATCAGCTCTCCTTCCTTGCCTTCCTCTATTACTTATCTTTTACTTCCCAAGCGAAGTAAGATAACTTTAGAATACATAGATGAGATTATCCTAAAGAAAAAGGGGTACTAAATCAAACATATCAAATCTGATCAAAATGACTTGAATATATATATTTGGATAAAAATTACAAATACGTACTCTCATAGACTAAACACATTCTAGGGTATTACTAACCATATCTCTACTGAGTTGACCCTAACTAAGGCCTAGGTGTTCGCTTAACCTAAGCTCTGATACCACGTGTTAACGATCTGCCATTCATATTCCTAAAGATGGCACTTAATACACCAATGGTACCCATATGTCGATCATCTAGGTGTCCAAAAGATAGGTCATTGGGGTAAAAGTAAAAAAAGACAAGAAGAAAGAAACATAGAATCTCACAATGCATGAAAATCAAATATAATAGAACATAAGATAGTACATACAGTCATTTCCAAAATGAAATATCAGAGTTACA
Organism: Allium fistulosum; assembly: GCA_030737815.1. Classification (NCBI taxonomy): domain Eukaryota; kingdom Viridiplantae; phylum Streptophyta; class Magnoliopsida; order Asparagales; family Amaryllidaceae; genus Allium; species Allium fistulosum. Next base: position 911,698,809 of record CM060903.1, read on the forward strand.
ATAGGTACTACTTCAGCAAAGGACAGTTATAACTACCTGCCTCCACAATGCTGATACATACTATACACACACAGCGAAAATAAAATAGATAACTAGATAACGGTGAAGCCTAATGCTCCATACTCCTCCAAAATGCATCTATAACAACCTGGACTACTTGGCTACTAAAAAATTAGAGCACCCAAGAGTTTAAGGGAAAGAAAGAAAACCTCTGAGTCAGACATGGGTCTGGTGTGAGAAACTCAAAATATATGAATTTTTATACTTATAAAACCCTTCAAAATAACGGTTACTCATAAGATCACGCCGCACATAAACACAGATGGGTTTTACCTTACGATAACCAAAACATTTCTATAAGAAATTTTGTCATATTATCATAATGTCTAGGGTTTAAAATAAATATTTAACATAGCTGAAATGGTTGCATTAATTACATTGTAGCATATTTAGTATACATCAAAGTCCATGAAGCATGTAGTGGAAAATGTATTCCAACAATGACAAGTTTACCGGGACTTCCTGTCATAGTACATCTCTAGAGAAAATGTACCGAGGGTCTCACACGGACCCCGTGCAAATCAAGATCGGTCTATCCCTTCTTGAACAGTATCGAATATGATCATCCCTCGGTTGTAATCAACAACTATACTAGGACCGAAGCATACATCCAAAACTAATATCGATCTAGATCAGGGATGATCACACCCTAGTGGTAGCAAACCACATAGGTTTGAAGCATATCCCATGTTTTAGTCATTTCTAGGTGTGAGGTCTAATACAATGATTACCATTATTAGCAAACCCATCTTGGAATGCTAACACTACGCTCCATAATAATGCAACGCCATCATTCATCCATACAAGTTATTACGGGATCGAATAAACAACTTAACCTTGTTACCTTCTATTTTGGAAGCACTCTCAGGAATGGTAGTACTACTCCATAAAATACTTCACCATGATTCAGATCATGAATCATTTGTTAGTTCGAAGTGGTTTAGATAAACTATACTTCTCCAAGACATGTGTCTCAAAACTAAAGCGATGAATTCCCAATTGACTTAATTTCAGTTCTTTTAGAAGTATTTGAAAAAATATAAGAGTTGTCGTCGGGATCTTGAATATGCATTCTTAAAAGAGAACTACATTTCATAGAAATGTGTCCACTCCGGGGGATCTCAAACTGTATGAAATCGTGAAGATTTTATATACTTCCTAAGTCAAAATAGGTCAAGTTGTTAATTGTAACATCCTGGAATTTTATCGTTTTGATTCTGAATATTTAATTAATTTTAAATATTTAAATAATTAGGTTTTAGAGTTTAATGATTTGAATTCAAATATAGGAATTACTTAAATATTTGAATTGTGAATTAAATATTAGTTAAATGGATTTATTAACCTTATTTAACTCCTTTTATTTAATAAATAATAGCTGTGAAATCATTTTGTAAATTTATTTACAATAATAAATGGTTCGAATAAATAATAAGAAAATCAATTGTTATTAAAAACGACTTGATTTTTATTATAGTGTTTTTAATTGAATTTTTAAGATTTTTCCATAATTTTTAATTTGAAAAATATTTAAATTGTCGTTTGACAATTTTTCGGGAAATGATGGTATTTTTGTGATTTTACAAAATATGATAACCAGTGTATATTATTATTGTTTTGGGATCGTATTGCATTTTTGTGTGCGATCGTATTTTTATTTTGTCATTTACATTTCATACGCGAATGAAATTCTCTGTAGCGATGCGCCAGAAATTGCCATATAAACATATCACTATCTTAATCAAAGACATATTGACATTTTCTTTGCTCCTTTCTCTTTTCTTTTTCAAAACTTCCTGTAAAAGAGAAAAGTAAGCTTCTTCATCTTTAAAAATTAAAATCAACAAATCTACTCGACTAAAATTTTCAAAACAAGGATCTTTGCACTTATGAGGCATATATCTACAAATCTAGGTATGTATGGGAAGTTGCGGTAATTTTTGGAGCGTTCGATAGTTAAGTAAAAAAGCAAGAAGGCAACTAGGGTTTCGCGTAGATGAAGATCTAGGCGGCATTAGGTGAATCGAAGGGTAGATTAGCGTTTCCCTTGTCGTAAAGCACTTTCCCCTTAGTTTCATTAAGTCCGATCATTTATTGGAGAGTGCGATAATTTTACCATGATCAAAATTGTGCCCAGGTCACGATTAAGAGCGCTAGTTCGAGTGTGAAGTTGTGGTAATGGATGCGTAGTACTTGCGATGTGTGTCATGTTGGTGAAGCTGACGTTGATTTTCTTTGAGGGATGGAGGAGATAAGTTGAAGACATGCAAGCGTGAATGGGTTTGGGTGTACATGTATCAGCCAGCATTAGATTTGATTTGAGGAAGATGTATTAATAGTGGTAATTAAATTATTAATTAAAGTGATTAAGGTTTTAATTATTTTAATTAAATCAAAATCTTATAAAATTAATATCTTGCTCATACGAGGTCGGATTTGGACGTGGTCTTTTGCGTTGGACTCATGTCGACGATATCTCCACAATGGAACTAAAATCATTGAATTTGGAGCTAATGTAATTTTGGAATAAAATCGAACGTCGTTCGATTTTAGATCAAATCAAAACGCGAAAGCATCAATTGGAATTTCGGTGAGTTTACTAACCTTTCAATAAACTATATGATATATATGTTGCTATAAATTATTGTTGAATGCTTGGATGGTAGTTCAAATTGTTGTTTGGTTGTTTTCTTGGATTTTACATTCTCGCTTGAAACGCGGATGGCGTAAATAACCATTGTGTTGTAGGGGACAAAACCCAAAGGAAAGTTGGAGTGTGTCTAGCAAATAGGTGTGTAACATCCCGCCTTTTTGTACGCTTTAAGCAGACACACGTGCCGACTCAAACCATGCAGGATGGATTGTTATTTGGGGTAAATAAGAAAAGAGAAAGAAATAAAAACAAAACAGAATCTCGCAGCGGAATGACAAAATATAATAATCAAATAATAGTTCATGAAGCTGTTTACAAAACATTTGATTATACTTATACAATACAAAATCAGAGTTACACATATAAGAGATTAACAAATAATGCAGCGGAACAGTATGAATGTAGTGGAATAATATAGTAAATAATAATAATACAATCTTCGTCCTCCGGAAATAAGGTCTTCAAATCCTAAAATGCTCAGGTTGACCCGAGCGAATTGAAAAGACAAAACACTCGAGTCAGAACTAAAAGATCTTGTGTAAGTTAAATAAATGGTAAATATGTGTGTGACGGCGTTAGAGATGTTTACGGGGTTTGACATCTCCTATCCAGTGTCTAATGTGAGTGCATTAACTTAAAAGATGTTCGGGATTCACATCTCCTAAGGATCCGTTAAACTATCTACTATGTAGTACAATACGCTATTATAATATGTCTATAGTAAAGTAAACTATTAAAATAGCGTTAAGGCTATATATTTCCACCTTAACACATTTTTATTTTCCATAGTCTATACAGTACCGTAATCCCACCCGTAAACCGGGTGTCGTCAGAGAGCACTCCATAGGTATGGTACAAACCAAACTCGTAGAAGGCGCGCTAGGGTAGATGACACGGCACAACTAGGCAATGCCAGGGTAGATATACCAATTACGCATCCAGACTGGTGGTAACGCATAGCAGCCACTACCGCCCACCTCGAAACACATTCCCGAGTTAAATTCGAAGGGTGGCCACCAAATAAATCGCAAGTCAGAATATAGAATCGATGGAATGTGTCCGATCAGAGAAGCTACCTCATTGGCCCGGAATCGCTCCTGTTTTAGCCACCTTATGCTAATTCACGGGAGTTAGGTCCACGTAAATATACCTTTAGGATCGTCGCCACCATCCTACTTCATTCTGGAATCTCCACCGCGTACACAGTTGTCAAAGTGGTTTTGGTATCGACAGAGAGTATGCCCATATCCGATCCCGGTCTCTTTAACAACCAATCGCTTATTACACACCAGATGGTTCTTTTACATTTCCAAAACCATTTCATAATTGATATCAAAATATCATATTCAATTCAAATCATATCATTTCCGAAATCATTACTCATATTTACCTTTGAAATTATATCACATTTGAAATCATAGTTCGAAATTACATTTCCTTTCAAAGGTCGTGTTTCCAAAATAGGTTAAACTCTCATTTCAAAATATCATATTAAACCGAATATGTTATTTAAATCCCAACTTAGGTTATAATGTCGCTTAACCACATTCACTTTAAAAATCGAGAATTTGAATATAAACCCATCCATTTTACTTAGTTTGGAATTTAGAAGAAAATAGTTATAAATAGTTAATATATATTTTAAAATATATTAAATATAATTATAATAGATTAAATAGCTTTAAAATAGATTAATTAGATTTAAAATAAGTTAAAACAGGTTAATTAGTTTAAAAGTTGAAAATCTTAATAATTAAAGTCTTTAAAATAATATATTTTTAAAACAGTTTATATAAAATATGAATTTGAAATTTTTATCAATTTAAACTATTTATTCCATTCCAGTACGTTTGGACCATTTTAAAATCCCAAAACCCAATTTCAAATTTTCCAATTCCAATTCTTAATAAAATATTTAATTCAATATCGCCTCCAATCCATGTTCGAAATATCAATTTAAATCACTCCTATTTCAATATTTTCAAAGTTATATTTCAAACAAGTTAAAATGATTCAATTCTGACAAACTTCACTTTTTATTCCAAATTCAACTTTGAAATTTCAATTAAATCCTTTTAACAATACCTTTAAACCAATTCCAATTTTTTTTATCATAAACTTGAATTTCGATAATAATTCAATTCGTATAAATTAATTTTTATTTCAAAATATCATTTAAAAGGGTTCAAAAATTTAAAGCTTTAAAATCATTTAATTTAACCAATCCGTTGTCCGTATATAATTCTCTACCCTAGGGCCAAGTGATACGTATATTTATCATTTTAATCCGCAATTTAAAATTTTATGGATATATATCATTTCAAACCGCAATCCCGAAAATATCAAATCCATAATATCGCTCGAGTCTATCATTTCAACCCATAACGATTTTTCCTTAATCTATTGATCATTCGGGTATGTATCATTTCAACCCATAATGAACTTGCAGTTTATAGCGATATAAATAAAACTCCATTCATCCAATATCAACAATCATCATCCATTACAAACATCATTCAAATCAATCAATAAATATCAATATAGAACTGATAATCAATAACAGGTATTTAACTGGCAATTTATATTCAATAATAAATTAAATAACAATTTAATTCAAATAAATTCAAATTAACTGAGATGATGATTCAAAATATATCAAATAGTCGTAAATAAATTTCTAATCACATCATAAATTAATTTAACAAACATAAGAAATTTTAGAAGTTGTGAGTGGGTTAAAACACTCACCTTTGAATTTAAATTGGATTTAAATCCAATTCAAGCCCAAAATTTGAACGGTCTCAGAATTAGTCCAAACCTTCGTCAAAATGTCAGAAATTTCAATATGATCCCGGAAAAACAAACCGCGTCCAGATCTGAGTCCGTATGCAAAAGTTATGTAAATTAGAAGTTATCCGATTTTGAATTTAAAACAATTAAAAATAATAATAAAAAAAACACGTCACCTTTGCACAATACCCTCACCATCGCGCATGAGCTTCAGCAGCTCAAGACCTAAACCCTAACGCGATTGCCACGAGCGCCGCCACGCGTAGATGCCGCCTCCTACCACGACGTCGCCTCGCCCATGCCGACGCTCACCTAGAGGATGTCGCGACCACCTCCTAAGCCTCGGGATCGCTCAGTTCACCAGCGGCCTCCGCACAAAATCAATGACTAATCGAATTCTTCCCGATGATCTAACCGTCATCTCGCGAAACCAACCACCACGATGAACTCCCCATTCGACTCTCCATAGATCCACGTTGTCGATTCGACGATCGGTTGAAGTCGATCGCGGCCCAATGAACGGCCGAGAACAAATCACCTATTTCCGGCCACATAATAACCCAGATCGAAAAATGAACAGCAAAATTGACCTGCGCTCATCGAGAGCTTCAAATCGATATATAATTTGTTTGGATTGGAGGAGTTTGAATTTTGATTTGAAATTTGATTTGGATTTGAACAGAGAATTTGTTTGTCTGCCATTGGAATGAGGAGTTGAGAAAGAAATATACGTACATACAAATGAGAATAGAAACAATCTAGGATTTATAACGAGCTATTTATAGATGGATCAGAAATAGAATAAATGGATAAGATCGATTTGGGTTTGAACGATAACTGACCCGAAAAGCCCGTTCTGTCTCCGGAACGAAATTGGATCAACCCATATATCAAAATAGATGCTTTCGACAATTTAAAATCAATGGAACTGGTTTCAAGCCCAAATTCCATCGTATGAAGAAGTTATGGTAAAATCAATTTATTTCAATTTGATTTCAATCGATTTCAATTAAATTGATTTCAAAGCGTTTCGAGTTCGTACGATCAAACAACAAGTCCGATCGTTACGAAACTTGAAATCCTACAATAATTCACCGTTACGGATCCTATGAAACTGGTTTCGTCGAAATCCGAGTCAGTGGCCAAAATGGCTATATCTCAGTTGATTAAATAAATAAATAAATAAATTAATTAATTAAATCACTTTTTCCATGTAAATTTTAATAATTTACAACTTCTATCACTTTTGATTTTTTAATCACTTACAATAATTTAAACAAATTTAGATGTCAACTTAAAGTTGATTAATTCATCAATTTCAGTGTTTAATTTCAATTTCATTAAATTCAGAAATTATAAATTTAGTTTCCAATAATTCCATTTAGTTGAACTTTCATCCTATTATTCAATCCATTATTTTCAAATAGATAAAATTTACATTGGTTCATGATCTATTACATTAATATTCTCAAATTTCATCTCAATCTCCATTAACGTAATATTTAAATATTTAATTTCATTTATTTGCAATTAATCCAATTATTATAATTTAAATTCAAATAAATTAATAAATATTGATTTCCATTCTTTTTATTCAACCAATTATCATATTATGAATAAAATTAACATTCCTATTTATTTTATTACATTCATAATTTATATATAACTTATGTTAATGTAATATTTAATTCCATTTAATTGCAATTGATTTCCAATCTAAATTTAATAGCCTAAATAAATTGGTAACATATAATAATTGTCACTATTGACCAATAATCACATTTATAGGTTTATTATTCCCAACAATTGTTACAATTACTTTCATAACACTAAATTTTTCCAATTACCATTAACTATATACTAGTTCATAATTCTATACAACATTTACATTTATTTACTTACATTCAATTTATAACCAAGTTATAACATTTACATTATTTAAATTAATTGGAATTTCATTTCAATTGTTAATAATTAGCTTTAATTAACATTTTTACTTTTTCATTTTTGTTATTATTTCATTATTAATTAACAAATCTTTATTTCTTTCAATATTTAATTTCCAAAATCTTATTAAATCAACAAATTTAAATCATCGAAAATTACGGGTCATCACAAGGTGGCTACGTAACACTTTGAAAATTCCCATTTATATGCGTGATGGTAGGGTTCTTTTATAAAGAGGCCCTAAGGGCTTCTCGCTAATATTAATTTACTTATATTCTTATGTCGCTTGTATCGTTGTTTGGTTGAAATTTTTTTTGCCATACCATTTGATTGTGTCAGTGTCGTTACAGCGGTTATCATTGTACTGTCACTTATGAAATATCATTCCCTTAAACCCTTGTTGTGTGTTGGACTTGAGCTTGTATTTTTTTACAAAATAAATGTTTGGTCGTGTTTTGCACTTTGGACGTTGTTTAAACTGTATTTTCAAATATTTTGAGAATTTTGTAAATAAATGATAAGTGTTGACTATAATTTGTAAAGGAAGTTAAGAATTTGAGTAATTATCCTTCAAGATAACTAATGTCATTTAAAATTTTATAAAAAATTATAAATTGGATTTAATTATCTTTCAGGGTAATTAAAGTTGTTTTAAATTTATAAAGGTTATTTACCTTAAATATGTTGTAAATTCTTTCAGATGGGTTTTTAAGGATTGTATAAGTATTTGAAAAGAATTAAAGGTTTAAATTTGTTCTTAATTATTATTTAACTATAATAAAGTTAGTTAATAAATTTATTAATGATGTTTAAGGTTAATTAATCATTTTAATAATGATGTTTTAAAGTTAATTAATTATTTTGATAATGATGTTTAAGATTAGTTAATCATTTTAATAAATGATATTTAAATTTAATTAATTGGTTTAAATACAGGTGTTTATAATTAGTTATCGGATTAATAAAATTGTTTTCAAGATTAATTAACTGGTTTAATAAAAGTGATTAAAGTTAACTAACTGATTTAATAAAGGTGTTTAAATAATTAATTGATTTATTAAAGGAGTCATAAGTTTGATTAATTTTTTATTGAGATAATTAATGCGGTTTTAAAGTTAAAAGAATCATATCAATTATCTTCCCGAATGATTAACATCGTTTTAATTTATAAAAGCATTTTAATTGGTTTATTATCTTCTGGAGTAATAAATATTGTTTGAAATTTATAAATTATAGTCTATAAATGAGAAAATCTTATAAAAGGGAATTGTTTTTAAAAATAATGCTAAGTGTAAATTGTTTTGGGTTTATAGTAAATAATGTTTTAATGATATTTGTTTTTGACCCTTCTTTTTAATACCCTTAGAAATTAATTTGCTCTTTATAAAGAATATTTCAAGAGTGTTTTTAAGGTGCTTTACAAATATTGTGATGTGAAAACCAAGCACAAGTCCGGGTTTTAAAAGTTTAAAAGTTTGATTCGGTTACGAAAAGGATAAGAAATTTAATTTCCGTAAATGATATCGCTTATAAGGAATGGATTTAGTCATACTCTTAGCACTAAACGTCAAGGTATGGAAATGCGTTCCTATATCGAAGGTTAAAAATGTTGTTACGGCAATGCCTAGAGGTAACACTACCTTCACTAGTACGGCTTCAAGGGATAGTATAAGTTTGAAATCAATGGGTAGCGGTAAGGGTATGAGATATAATTTCCATATACGATCATTTTGATTATTCACGACAGTTGATTTATTGACTATCGATTCAGCTTTCTTCCTTGTGTATCATCAATTTAAGACGATTTGTTGCTCATTTAGGCGTTGATATCCTTTGCCGGAAATGACTAAAACCAGAAAGTGAATGGACGTCAAGCTATGTGGGGTTGCTCCTATTAGGGTATTTTCATATCTACTTTAGATTGGTTTCAGTGGTATGTGCACGAGGATGTGAAATACTCAAATTCTCGGTATGGTTAAAGGGGTCCGGCTTGTACATTTCTGAAAGGAGTCACAGGAGAAACCGACCCTCTCAAGTATATTGTCTAGAGGAATACTTTCGGTAAGGGGGTGCACCCTTTTAGTCATTGTTAGAAAATTCCTTTTTCTTATTGTTGATTCAAATCTTTGAATTATTTTTCTTAATTGCATCGAGAAATGACTATAGCTCTTCTCGATGTTTAATTATTTGTGTCCATTCTTTAAGTTTGGATTTTGGCCTTGATTATACCAACACTATTAAGTTTGGGTTTTGTTTTAATTTATTGCCATTCATTTATATGTGGAAGTTGTGCTTGTGAGGTAAAACCTGTTCCGTGTTTAGCGGGGTAGTCTCATAAAATTATTATATGTTCACCACAGTACTTGAATTTTCTCACGCTGGTTTTCCAAACCGATCCAGGTGTTATTTTATTATAATGCTTGGGTCAGACCGAGTACTTTTCCAGGTTGTTGTTGGCGAGACATGTAGCTCATGGAGTGGAGATGGATGTTCACCTGCCGTAGTATCTTTATTAATTTTTCCATTGTATAATTATATATGCCCATCAGTAATTGTAAGGTCGGAAAATTATAACTGTCCAAGCTGATGAGGTTTGTTTTAACTCTGATATACCATATATTTTAGAGTGACAGCTTTTATTGTCTTTGTTATATTATATGTGATCGTTCCACTGTGAGATTCTATTTCTCCTGTTCTTTTTCTTTTTACCTTAATAATTTTCCTTTCCGACGATTGAATGTTCAGTATTTGAATACCGTGGATGTATTGAGTGTAGACTTTTGATGGTTAAGGAGGCGGGTCATGACATTTGGTATCAAAGCTGAAGGTTAAGCGAGAACCTTGGCTTTGGTAGGGTATGGCTCATTAGAGATAAGGTAAGTGAAACCCTAGAATGAGTTTGAGCGTATATATATACAAGAGCGTATTTGTTATTACTATAAAAATGTATTATGTTAATTGGTCTATTGAGTTGTTTATGAATTCTGGTCAAGATGTCGATAGGGATTTCTAAACACTTAATCAAGACAAACATACACGATATTGATTTCTGAAATTTGGTAAATGAAATAATTTACCAAGGATTATATTTTTTTTATGTATAAAGAAATAATTTTCAAATTTATATAGTTATTCATAGTGTGTTTGTTTGATTTTATGATAATATTTATTTATTATCATTATTGTTTGATTGGTCATGCTCGGATAATTTAGGAGCGTTAACTATTATTGGTTGATTGTTAATTTATACTCGACCAGTTTTGGGCATTTATTGTTTTGATAATTATAAGTATATTAAAATGAACCCCTTATGAATTAAGTTTCACAATTTGACTATAAGGTGTTCGGATAAAATGTTAATTTAAAAATCATCTTTTCATAATTTTGAATTAAAAGCAAACTTTTAGTAGAAGCTGTTTGATATAATCCAAATGGAAAGAGAAGACATATAGAAAATATATACTAGATGATTTATTATAATAAAGGGAAGTTATTATAATACTAGATGATTTTAAAGGTAATTTTATGTAAATATAGTATATATAAAATAATTGATATATTTATAAACGGTGTTAAGTAAAAAGATTTTTGGGAATTTAAATCCCGGTAATCGCTGAGTTGATCTCAAAATGATTTTGAGAAAAATGATGGTAGTATTAATGGGAAATATTTCTATGTATAAATATTTTGGAAAAGAAATTTTAAGTGGAATGCATTTTCTTTGGATAGTCCTGGGAAAACATCTCGATTTGTTTTGTAGTTATTCGAATAATATTTTAAATGACGATCAGATGTTTTCTTAGGCGAACGTCTTAGTGCACTTAGTAAATTATTCCTTTTATCATTGTATGATCGAACTGAGTTCAAATCCGAACAAATACAAAGCGAGTGCTAGTGAATAAATTATTAAGATTATTATATATATATATATGGAATATATATGTAATGTGATTTCAAAAAGGTTTTGAAATGAAAATCGGGTAATCAGCCTTAAGTTTCCTTAAAGGAAATTGATTTAAAATGAAAGTTATTTAGGATAATAAATTGATAAATGAAGATTTTTAAAACTCTTTGATAGCAGAGAGTTAATTTAACGCAAGTTTTAAATGGGTAAAGTTAGATAGGAAGGTTTTAATAAGCACTGTTTTATTAAAACCATAGTTTTTATTAATTACCTAAGCTGTGAAAACTATTTGGTGATATTGGGCCAACCTGTAAACATCTTTCCTTATAACGCACTAAGGTTAAGGGGTCGAAGGGTTGAATCGGTTTTAAAGACCCATATTTTGTTTGGGCCTCCATTTGAATTTTTTTTTAAAATATAATAAATAAATAAAATAAATTGAAATTTTGTATATACCCTTAGGATGTTGAAGATTATTAACTAAGTAAGTAATAGGGAAATAAGTTTTTAATTTAATGTCTTATAAAGATCTGTCTATATAAAATGTTTATAAATTTAAGTGAAAATTTGTAAAACAATTCATAAATAGTTTTAGTATTAAATAAGATACTATAAATAAAAATGAAAATGGTTTAGAAAGAGACTGGTGTTGTTAAGAGACCAATAAAATAAAGTACGTAAGTTGTACATAGATCATTTTATTCGCACTTTTCTCGATCTAAGGTTCGAATACATAACTTTGGGGTAATTCACACCAGTCCGAAAAAAGATTTCTCACTTGATTTTTGTTGGCGAATTTACTTGATCCAAATCCTTGATATGATATTGAGATTTTCTATCATGGTATATAGCTATGTAAATAAAACAGAGGTCTCTAATCAAGGAACCTGATCAGAGTCTGCACTAAGGAGGTCGAGTGAGCGATAGTAGTTCAGAAGGGAAGTTTATGTATTCGAGCAAGTTGTTGGATCAAATACAGCGTACGGATGATTTATGTATATCATATGGGATTAAGTATTTTTGTATACTATGTTTGGTTGCTTAGAAAAGATTGGAAGTGACTTTAATTTTGTTTGAGGGAGCTTTGATAATCTTCTACGCAATAACCAAAGGCAGATTAGTATGATGGTCCGCTTAGGACATTATCTACACCCTTGGACGATCGAGAAAGTGTAAACCTGAGCAAAATTTCTAAATTTTGTTTGTTAAGTTATTTAACATTTTAAATAATGTTAAGTGTTACTTTATTCCTTGATGGAATTTAATTTAATTGATAATGTGATTTTATAGGCTACAGTTTATAGAGTTGTTGTTTGTTAGGACTTAAATCCCAGAACTTTTGAAAAAGAAAATGATTCAAAAGGACTTATGAAAGGAATAATAATATTATTATTCTGAAAATTTTGGCAAAGTACTATAATTTCAGGATATTTGAAAAGAGTTCTTGTGAAGTGATTTTTTAAATATTTTTTGTTATGACTAAAGTTGGACGACTAGGAGTTTTCCAATTTGGAAGACTCGTCGGGTATATTTGTTTACTTTAGTTGTTGTTTACGAGGAAACGAAATACCACCAGATGCTTCGTATTATTTTGATTTTAGAGTTATACCATGCTTTGATAGGAGGAGCCTCCTCCTTGTCACAATTGATTTTGGTTTTGATATATTTCTCTTTGGAGGAATTTGAAAATATATTCTGGATATAAAATCCCGGGCATTTTTGAAATGATTTGGATGCTTAGTATTTTATTACCGAATACTCTCTATACTTTTGTTGCATATGGTAGTTATGATTGTTTGTGTTGCTACTGCTTATGATAGAAATAGCTTGTTTATTGCTTCTTGTCAGTATAGTTCTCTTTGGATTATGAGTACAAGATAGGTACAACGAGCAAGAGATTACTATTTGATTTCTTGCGCACCTGCGTTTGCATGGACATAGTGAGCTGCTTGCAAAAATAAAAATCAAACGCAAAAGAGGTACATAGTAGATCTGGAATTTGGCGTTTTGATTTATTGATGATTTTATGCCCCGAATATGGGATGCCACTTGGCTTTTGTTTTCTTTTGGTTGATTTGGGCCAGTTGTGGCGAGTTATAGTTTTTCTTGATCAACCGCGCAAAGGAGATGTTGCCAAAATTTTCTGAACTATAAAAGACTTTAAAAGTTTAATACCTTATTTTAATTAATAGTTTTTAAACTTAAGGGTTTCGAGATATTTTCTTCCTATGGGAATTTCACGGACGAAATTCTTTTAAGGAGGGAGAATGTAACATCCCATAATTTTGTCGTTTTGATTTTGAATATCTAATTAATTTAAATCTTTAAGTAATTGGGTTTTAGAATTTAATAACTTGAATTCAAATATAGGGATTATTTAAATATTTGAATTGTGAATTAAATATTAATTAAATGGAGTTAATAACCTTATTTAACTCCTTTTAATTAATAAATAATAGTTGTGAAATCATTTTGTAAATTTGTTTACAATAATAAATGGTTCGAATAAATAATAAGAAAATAATTTTTTATTAAAACGACTTAATTTTTATTGTAGTATTTTAATTGAATTTATAAGATTTTTTCATAATTTTTTGGAAAATATTTAAATTGTCGTTTGATGATTTTTCAGCAAACGGTGGTATATTTGTGATTTTACAGAATACGATAAGCAGTGTATATTATTATTGTTTTTGGATCGTATCACATTTTTTTGTCCAATCATACTTTTGTTTTATCGTTCGCGGTTCATACGCGAACGAAATTTGATGCGGTGACGCGTCGAAAATTGAAATATAAACATATCGCTATCCTAGTCAAAGACATGCTGACTTTTTCTTTGCTCCTTTCTCTTTTCTTTTTCAAAACTTCCTATAAAAAATAAAAGTAAGCCTTTTCATCTTTAAAAAATAAAATCAATAAATCTATTCGAGTTAAATTTTCAAAACAAGGATTATTAAACTATTGAGGCATAAATCTACAAATCTAGGTGTGTATGTCATGTTTGGAGTGTTCGACAATGAAGTCATGAGCAAGGAGGCAATAGGGTTTTGCATAGATAAAGATCTAGGCAGCATTAGGTGAATCGAAGGGTAGATAAGGGTTTCTAGTGTCGTAGAGCTGCTTTCCCCTTAGTTTCGTGAAGTCCGGTGTTTATTGGAGAGTGCAAAAGTTTTGGCATGATCGAAATTATGCCTAGGTCACGATTAAGAGCATTAGTTTGAGTGTGAAGTTGTGGTGATGGATGCATAGTACTTGCGATGTCACATTGGCGAAGATGACATTGATTTTCGTTGAGGGACAGAGTAGATAAGGTGGAGAGATGCATTCGTGAATGGGTTTGGGTGTGCATGTATCAAGTGGCATTAGATTTGAATTAAGGTAGATGATCTTGCATAAACATAATAATTATATAAAATTCAACAATATAAATTTTAGTGTTATATATAAATCATATAATTTCTCACTCACCTTCTAGCTTTTAAAATCTCCCAAATCTGAATTCATCCCCTTAATTGACTCTTTTTTCCTTTCCAATCCAAAGAAATATAACAAGATGTATACATACCTAGTAGAATTAAAAATATAAGATGAGATTTGAATTTAGTGGAATATAGATTTATAATTATAGAATTTAACTTTTTCATAGAACTGATTCACTTCTGCTCTCTTCTCTTTTATTTTCCGCACTTCTCCGATTTATACACACACACACATACATATACACACACATATATAAATATAATTTCTAGAAATAATGGAGAAGGGAAAATGGCAGAGCCCCGCTGCTCTGATTAGATAATATAGGAAGAAAAATGAAGGGTTATGCCTGTATTTATAGATGCTAGAATCAGTTCTGTCTGTTCGATTAATATTAATTAAATCCAAGCCGTTAGGCCGTGGTTCAACCCTAGCTACCACCACTTTAACCGATTAACCACTCCTTATGGGGTTATCGACTGCCAGCTATCGACCATGCCAAGGAGGGGGTCGATTGGTAGGGTACACACATTAATTATTATTTATTTCCTAAATTCCATTTTAATTATTTTCGATCCAAAATGATGAAACGCCAATAACTTCTTTGTTTGACCTTCGATTACAAAACTTCATATATGAAAGTTGCTCAAAAAATTACAACAAACGCAATGGAGCATGTTTCATGGTCAAATTCCGACATTTGCTCAAATTCCATTTTTGAGCCTTATCAATTAATTATTTATTAATTATTTTTAATTAATTTTCGTTCATATTACAGGGTGTTACAGGAAAGGTGCTCGACTGCTAATAAACTATTTGACACTTTCTTAAAGAAAACCAATAAGACAAAAGTAGAGATTTGGATTATCTAGAATGAGCGTAGCATGAAACTATTGGGCGAATCAATGAGCTGGAAGATCATGTATCTAAATTGGGTTCTAATGTTTAGTCCTTAATTATGACTTCTAGGTGTTTGTACTCTTTAATGCTTGGGGTTTTCGGACCAGCATAGTCAGATTTAGCGTAATAGCTCAGACATGAAAATTTCAAGCATATTACATCTGACATAATTGTAAAGCGCACAGTTGATGTGTATACTCATTTCTTATTGGAACTAGATATAAGATTTCTTTATAATCGATCTGATTATATTTTTAGGAGATAAGCCTTGGTAATCCTTGGGCCAGCAAAGTATGATCCGAGGCTCCCAACTATTGGCGCGCTTCCTTATTCTTCAATCATTATAACTAAGATACCACCATCTCATACTGCTCAAGCTTCTAGCAAGAAAAGAAGGTTCCTAATAAGGGAGGATTCAAAGGCTGACTAGAGTGATTTTAGTGAATTTAGCGAATATTAGCTCATGATATGTATTTTTTGCATACTTAGCATTTTATGGTGAATTGTACTGCAATTGGAAAAGAAATTGTAAATTTGTGTGCGCGCTTTTTATAGCTTTGCATAGGATTTTTGTAGGTTTTCCTTAGGTTGTATTACATGAATTTCTTCTTCATTTCACAGCAACTCTTGACTTTGATCGTGATATAATTTTTTGTTATGCTTGGCATAATCTGCCCCGCTTTAGTGTGTAGATTTTTGTGTTTCGACTATGAAGTCAGATTGTGTATTTACAACCCCTTATTTCATGCGCATGGTTTTTTGTACTATTTAGGGCAGTCTAATACCCCTATGTCCAGTGAAGTTTTGGTTGAAAAGCCGAGTTATGCTATTATAACTCTTATGTAATTTACAAGTAAATAGAATTGATAAGTAGATTTTTATACTAGTTCGGTCCTCTGATATCCCAACATCCAGTTCATTATCTTTTAAAAAAATTCGGTTACAACTTGGTAAATTATACTTCGTTACAAGAAATGAAATATTAAACAAAGTAAGGCGGGTAGTGCTCTAAGTTCCACGCTTTTGGGATTAGGTTCTCATCTGGTCTAGAGAGGCGATATACGGTATTTGAGAGCACTTCAGCCACTACCAAGGGTCCCTCCCAGTTCGGTCCAAGTACTCCCTCTTTTGGATCCTTTGTATTAGCAATACTTTTCTTAAGACTAGATCTCCTTTGTGGAACTTCCTTTCTCCGAGTCACGAATTATAAATCTTGGCAGGTCATTATTCATAGACTGCAGACCTAATTACTGCCTCATCCCTTCTTTGTTGTATAAAGTCTAAGGTAATTTCCTTCAAATACAAATTTTGTTTTGGTCATGCATGATATGCGCCGGTGCAATAGTATGCCTACTTCAACTGACATTATTAGTTCATAACTACACGTCAAGGAAAATGGTAGTGACCTATAGGAGACCTCTTGGATGTTCTATATGCCCATAAAACTAAAGGACGTGGCTCCTTTGCTCACTTCCCCTTTGTTTTTATGAGTCTCTTTTTTAGCAGCTTCTTTATCATTTCGTTTGCTGCTTTGACCTACCCATTTGCTTGTTAATGGACTACTGATGAGAAGCTTTTGATTATGCCATTTTTCTCGCAGGGGTCGAAGAATTCCTTGCTTTGAAACCATGTCTTGTTGTCAAAAATTATTTTATGTGGGATTCCAAATCTGGTGATAATGTTCTTGACCATAAAGGTGACTATTTTCTTGGAAGTTATAACTACAATGGGTTTGAATTCCACCCATTTAGTAAAATAATCCACTGCCATCACTATGTATTTTCCCCCTTTAGACATTGGGGGTTAGCTTATCAACTCAATCCCTTATATATAACAAATGGCCATGGGCTGGTCAAGGGGTAAGTTCATGTGATGGAATTCTTGGGATGTTGACGAAACTTTGACACCTATCATATCTTCAAACGAATTCCTATGCATCACTTAACGCAGTGGGCTAGAAGTAGCCTTGTCTCAATATTTTCTAGGCTAACTTCATTCCTCCCAAGCGATCTCCGTAGTATCCCTCAACGACTTCTCTCATGACTCTTGTTCCCATTTCTTTTGATACACAGCTCAAGTAAGGGGTTAAGTAACCCCTCTTATAGAGTATTTCATCAAAGAAACTGAAGATGGAAGGTTGGTACCTAATCTTACTTGCTACATTCCAATCTATTTATAAACTTCCTTCCAACAAGAAGGAATCATTCAAGATTCTGCCTCTTCTTGATTAACTATTGACGAGGTTAAGTAACCTAGAATCTCACCTACTTCCCCTTGAATTGCGATCTCCTGACCCCTTGTTGTTGAGCTTGCATCAACATTAGAATATGCCACACTTTGGAAATGCTCAGCTCGGATAAATGTCCTACGGAACCACCTTCATTTCGTATGCAACCTTAGTGCCGACTAACTTAGCTGAAGAATATGCCGAAGAGTTTCTCTCTCTGGGAATTTTCTTTATGTTAATGTTTGAATTTGGGCTAATAACTCTTTGGACAGTCCCAGTATTCAGCCGAAGTTGGTTCCTTAGTTTGATAATTTCCCTGCACTTGATTTATGACAAGTTGCAAATTGCTATAAACTTTAATGTGAGCTATCTTCATTATCTATGTTATTTATAGCCCGATAATGAATGCTTCATATCCTACGATGTTATTTGTCCCTTTATACTCTAGTTGAACTGCTCCATATAGTTTATGCTTATTTGAAGTAACAAATAAATAGTCAATTCCAACCCCATGTTCATTAGATGGGTACTCTATATGGAGTTACCAAACTTGTGGAGGTCTCTAGTTCCTTATTATATTGCATTGTTAGAGATGTGCATTCCACGATGAATTCGGCTAAAGCTCGATCTTTGACGGCATTTCGTGGACAGTAGGAGGTATCATATTGGCTCAGCTCAATGGCCCACTTTATCAGGGGACTATATGCCTTGGTTTTTGAAGTATCTACTTTAGCAGTTTGTCTATCAGTACTTTAACGGGATGCACCTAGAAATATGGCGGCAACTTTTGTGCTGTAAGCAGAAGGTTATAAGCTAACTTCTCTATCATTAAGTAGTTTAATTCTACTCCGCTTAGGCGCTGCTAATGAAGTTATTGGTCTTTGTACACATGTTTCTCCTTATACTACTACTCCACTCATAGACTGATCAGTTATGGCCAAGTATACAAATCAACCCTCACTTATAGTTAACTTTAAAAGAATAAGTAGATTGGCGAAGTGGTCTTTTAGCACTTCAAAAGCTGCTTTGCATTCCTCTCTCCATTTTAAGTCTCTGCCATATTTGATTTGACTGAAGAAAGGAATGCATTTCTCTCTATGCTTAGAGATAAACCTTGTCAGAGATGCTACTTTCCCATTCAGACTCATCACGTCTTTGGGCTTATCTATAACTTTCATCTTCCTAGTAGCTTCATTCTTCTCTGAATTGGTCTATATTCCTTTGGCGCTAACTATATATCCAGTAATTTTCCAGATTGATTGCAAAAGTACACTTTAACAGATTTAGTTTCATCCTATACAACTTTAAGTTTGCCCAGGTTTCCTCTAAATCCTGCATGTAATCTAAACACGCTTTGGATTTGGTTAACATATCATCGACATAAATTTTGAAATTCTTGCCAATTTGGTCCTCGAACATCATGTTCTCTAATAAGTTTCCCCTATGTTCTTTAACCAAAATGCCATTACCTTATAGCAATACAACCCTTTGTCATTAATAAAGTTTTGTGTTCCTGATTCGGCTCGAACATAGCTATTTGATTGTATCTGGAATATGCATCCATAAATCTTAGCAGTGTGATATGTTCTTAGTAATGGAAAACTGTAGGGCAAGCTTTGTTAAGGTGTAATGACTCGTCATTTCGAACCATTCAAATCGACAATAATCCACACATGTCAGACTTGAATTGCTCCAAACAACAGATTGTTAATTTATATTTGGCAAAACTTAGCATATACAGTAAATGAATCAATCACAAAATCATAGACACAGAGTAATACAACAATAAGCAGTGGAATAGATAAGTAGTAGTTCATGAAGCTACTATATAAACATCAGAGTCTAAAGCAAGTACAACAGTAATCCAAATACATAGAAATCTCAATACATAAGCAAATGACAAGTCTGAACATAAATAACTGGAATAACTGAAAGCTGAATAGATAAAAGGTAGATCTCCAAGCAAAGCTCCAAGCTCCAAAGGTGAGTCTCAAATGCTGTGACACTCAGTTTAACCCGAGCATAAAGCAAAACACAAAACACTCGAGTCAGGATTAACATTCTTATGCAAGTAAATCAACTCAAGTGAAATGTCTAAGTGAAATGCAATATAACTTAAAGGATGTTTGGGATTCCATCCTTTAAGGATCTGTGGAACTATCTACATACATAGTACAATACGCTATATAAATAATGTTTACAGTAAAATAACATTAAGGCGTTACCCATATCCCCATTAACACATTTTATATAAATGTCGTAGTCTATACAGTACTGTAAACTACACCAAACTGGTGGGCTATCAAGGAGCACTCCATATGTACGACACAAACCAAACCCGTAATGGGCTCGGTAAGGCACATAACAAGGCACGCGAAGCAATGCCAAGGTATGGTTCTACCGTCTGCACTCCCGGACTGGTGGTAATGCATAGCAGCTACTACTGCCCACCTCGGAACAAACTCGCAAAATCAAATCGAGAGGTGGCCACCGAATCAATCATAAAGTAATAAATATGGCATCAAAGAAATGTGCCCGATCGGAGGAGCGACCTCACTTGGACCGGTATAGCTCTAGTTTTAGTCATATCAAGCTGACCCGAGGGGGTCAGGGCTGCATTCATACCTCGTACTAACGTTCGCCAAACCATCCTACTTCGTTCTGGATTCTCCACCACGTGCATAGTTGTTAAATTGGTTTACGGTATTGGCAGAGAGTATGACAATATCCGATCCCGGTCTCTTTAACAACCAAACGCTTATTTCACACCGTGGTCATTTTCATTTCAAACAGTTCATACTTCATACCAAAATATCATATTCATTTCAAAATCATATCACTTTCGAAATCATATTCACTTTTGAAATCATATCACTTTCGAAATCATATTCACTTTAAATCATATTCTGTGACGCCCCACCTCTATACCCACGCTAGCCAAGGACACTACGAGGTAATGCCGTCAACTAGCACGTAGAATAAGGCTATTGAGGAGCGACCATCTGTATAATTGCTTTGTGCGAGTACCGATATGCCAGATAAAAATATAACTTTTCATCTCAAGAGGAAATCCGACATACCGATACAAACTCAAAGCTATCACACAGTGGCTATATATATATTCTTCGGAAAAATATAGAAATAAACATAACACAAATCAGTCACAGACAGTTCATATCACAAAGGTGGAAATAGATATGAATATAACACATGAAAGTGTACATCAGAGTAGTGGTCAAATAAGATCCACAATAACACAAAAGAATAGATACAAGTGCTAACCAAAAGATTAGTTATACAACATGGAGTCTAATCTCAAGTGTATACAAACAAAAACTACTAAACTAGAGTAGTTAGCCAAAAGTCAGAAGATGGCTCCAGATAAGAAGTCATGAGGAAGCACCTGTAAAATCTCAGTCTGACCCGAGTATTATTTAAGAAGAAAATAATAAACGGATCAGTCTAGCTATAAATATCAGATAAAGTGATATAGAATAAGAGGTATGACAAAAACGTATCATAACCATAATACCATACTGTGATAAGTACGTAATTGAAAATCAACAAGAGATTAATCAATATCACAAGAATCTTCTCAAAGATTACAAAGAATGTCATATTCTTCATGTAATTCACCAAGCCACAATAATGACATACATATTAATGCCAATTGTAAAAGTTGGTGAAACATAAATTCCAGAAATCAACCATTAGAAATCCAGAAATCAAATAATCCGAAGCAACGACGTCGTACAGCGTAACGTCCAATGATCCAGAAAAACAATAAATAGGAACAACGATGTCGTACAGCGTAACGTCCGATGAACCCAAGCACAAATAAAAGGAACAACGATGTCGTACAGCGTAACATCCGATGAACCAAAGCATAGGAAAATGGAACAACGACGTCGTACAGCGTAACGTCCGATGAACCAAAACACAATAAAAGGAAAAGGAACAACGATGTCGTACAGCGTAACATCCGATGAACCAACACGTAGTAAAATGGAACAACAACGTCGTACAGCGTAACGTCCGATGAACCAAATCACCATAAAAAGAAAAGGAACAACGATGTCGTACAGCGTAACATCCGATGAACCAATACGTAGTAAAATGGAACAACGACGTCGTACAGCGTAACGTCCGATGAACCAAATCACGATAAAACAGATCAACGACGTCGTACAGCGTAACGTCCGATGGACCGAATCAAAGAGACATCGCACATTGCTAGTCTAAATCACAAGAATGATCGTCATGATCATAAGGAAGTGTCGATTACACTAAGCTAGTAAATATAAGAGTTTAGCTTCATGTCCCATAACCACTTGCTTAACTCAAATATTTACGAACAGATTGTAGATCTGCACTAGAAAATTGTCACAAGAGTTTCAATATGTGTGAATCGAAATCACACCAATGAGGTATAGACTAACCTTGAAGATAAAGAGATATGTGTGAATCGAAATCACACAAATGGTGTCTAGTCTAACCTCGCAAACAAAGAGACATCGCTCAATCGCTAGTCTAAATCATAAAAATGATCGTCATGATCATAAGGAAGTGTCGATTACACTAAGCTAGTAAATATAAGAGTTTAGCTTCATGTCCCATAACCACTTGCTTAACTCAAATATTTACGAACAAACTGTAGATCTCCACTAGAAAATTGTCACAAGAGATTCAATCGAACAAGTCCATAAATTAACCGACGAAGTAAACGCAAGCGTTTCATACCACTTGTTTTGCTAAGCCGTTTAATTATATTTTCTCATACGAATGAGGTAAAGGTTTGTATATACTAGTAGATTGGAAAACAGTTTTATAAACGAGTGTGATATTGAAAATAGAGTTGAAATCGTTTTGATGAAAGAGTTTTGATATTTACTACTAGTATTGAAACCTTTATATTTTTAAAGTGACAAGTCATAGAAGTGATTGTAGAAACAATCAATTATAAAAGTTCACATTCGAAGACGTGAATAAAATCCAAAGAAATCAATTCCCAAAACCATCAAAGTAAGAAGTTCTGTTGAATGTTTTACAGATAAGATTTGCCTACGCAGAGTTGTACAGGGTTCGACCTAAGGGGGATAGGGTCGAATGACCTAACGAGGTACGACCTAGAGAGGACAAAATGAGGTCTAACGACCTAAGGGGGATAGGGTCGAACGACCTAACGAGGTACCATCCCGAAAGAGGAGTCATCAAAGTCTTAAGAAGTGATAACAACAAATAGGAGACCACACGAATCGATTAAAGTTGGAAATTCAAACAAATAAGCAATATAGGAAAAACTGGCAAATAGGAGCAGGTCGGTCAACCGGACTCCCTGAGTCGGTTGACCGGACCAGAGACAGAAGTGCTCGGGTAGCAGGTCGGTTGACCGGACTCTGAGGTCGGTCGGCCGAAGCCTGTAACCTGCACTTCCAAACAGAGGCAGGGAGATGCTAGAGTAGCAGGTCGGTCGACCGGACTCTGAGGTCGGTCGACCGGAGCCTGTTTCCAGCACTCCCATGCCAATCAAATGAATGCCAAACACTTCCGAAATGCAATTGGTCGAGCAACGGCGCTAAGGGTTTACGCCTATCGACTACCCGGCCTTATAAGCTCTTCAATGCATCACAAAAATCATGATCAAAGATCAAAGTTTGGATTTTTAAAGAATTGAACTCAAAACACTAAAAATTGGAATATCACCAAATCAATCCAAACCAAAAGCAATTGCACAAGAATAAATGTTAGGAATTCATACCTAACAATCGAAGATAAATATAGTTTAAGATGTGAGATAAAAATCTCACCTTTGAACCCAAACAAATGAAGAAGAAGCTTTTAAAACAAGCTAAGATCAACTCCTCTTCAACACAACCCAAATGAGCTTGAATCTATGCTCAAAAAGAAGAACATTCCTAAAGTTTGGTTTAGGAATTTCTAAAATTGAAAGGAGAACGGGTTGGAGAAGATGAAGGAGATGCTTACCAATGGGTTCTCTTTGAATTTGGAGCTAGAACTTGATTTGAAGATGAAACTAGGGTTTGGGGGTTTTAATTTCCCATCTCTCCCACCATTGTTGCTCTAAAACTGAAAAGAGGAAGAAGTGAGGGTGAATGGGGGAGGGATGGTTCAGTTTGGGGTTTAAGTTGGCAAAGGGGCTGAACCCAAAACCAAACCCAAAGTGCAAATGGTCAAATTTTTGACTAGCTCCAAACATATCAAAGCTTACACTCAAAAAGATCGAAAACGACGTTTTGAACTCGATGGAGGTGGTCTCGAGTCCTAATTCGACTGTTTGCAAAAAGTAGCTTTTCGGACTTCAATCCGACGGACGATAAAATATTTAAATATAAAATCGATAAATATGCGGGTTGTTACATATTCATTTCCAAAATCATAACCACAAAATAGGTTAAACCATCATATCAAAGTATTCGCATTTAAATCCATTAAATCTAAATCATAACAGTTCTAACTTAAACAGTTTTAATATTGAAAGTAGTTTATATATTGGAATAGTTATACATTAAGAATAGTTCATATTTAAAAATAGGTTTAAATTAAACTAGTATATCTATTAAAAAAAGTTTATATATTAAAAAGAGTTTATATCGAAAATAATTTCAAATTAGAATTGTTTCTTCCAATTTCACAAATTAATTCAAATCAACTTTAATTCCAAAACTCAATTTAAATCAATCTCTGTTCAACAATTCAATTAAAAAGGTTAAGGACTCAATTCAAATTCTCATTAAAACCATTTTTAATTTATATCGATTTCAAATCCAGGTTTGAAATACAAATTTAAACCACTTCCAATTCAATTGGTTTCAAAGTTTAAATAATTAAACATTTACAATAACTCAGTTTGATAAATTTCATTTATATTTCAAAATTCAACTTTAATTTTATTTAAGTTTGAAAATATTCACTTAATCATTTTTTATAACATTTAATAAAATCTCAAATTACAAATTTAAATCAATATAAATATTCAGTTTCAATTTTTATTTAAATTTGAAAATATTCATTTAATCACCTTTAATTAATATCCAGTTATCAAGTTATAAAAATCATATCTTCAAATACTCAAAATTAATAAATTTCAAATCAATTTTTATTTAAATACAATTCTTAAACATATAAAATTTCAAATCAATTTCAATTTATCCTTCCAACCTTAATTTATTAAAATTTTTACAAAATCTATTTTTGAAATATTAATATAATTTTAAATAAATACTTAAACATATTATATATACACTAATTAAATTAAATTTTATTATATATATACTAATTAAATTAAATTTTATTAAATTAAATCTTATTATTAAATTTATTTTATATTAAATCTTATTTTATAAATTTAAAAATAATAAAATTATAGTAAAATCTTAAAATTTATATTTTTCAAAACTTAACTTATAAATTTAAATTTCCAACACATATAATTTAAAAACCTAATTTTTTTACACATATTAAAAATAAAATCTATATATTATATTTTAAAATCAATATTCAATTTAAAACACATATTTAAATAAATTCTTTATATTATATCCTAAAAATCAATCTCTATTAAAACCCATATTTTCAAAATTCTAGAAATCAATTAAAAATTGACCAATGGTGTCTGTATATAGTTCTCTAACATATGGTCAAGTGATACAGATATTTATCATTTCAATTCTCAATAATTTAATATTTACGGGTATATATCATTTCAACCTGTAATCCCAAAATTTCAAAATCAATAAAATCGCTTGGGTTTATCATTTCAACCCATAACGATTTTCCCTAATCCATAAGATCGTTCGGGTATGTATCATTTCAACCCATAAGGATTTCCTAAACTAACAGGGAACTTAAAGTGTGAGGACAATATAATAATAATAATATAAAATAGCATAACATATCAATTACAAGCATGGATCATAACTAACAATTTAAAATATAATATATATACAACGTGTTATGGTGTCATATGTCAATTAACATAGGTTAACAAATGCAGATAATAACATATCATACTTAACAATTTAATTTCTAACCAATTCAAAATTTAACAACATATTTCAATCGTCATTTCATGTGAAATAAATTTACTGAACATAAGAATGTTAATCGTGAGTGATCGCTCACCTTTTGAGGCTAGAGAACAACAGGAATAAGCAAACGGACACGCACACGGATACGAACACGACAACTCGGATGCGGATCTGGACAGCGGCAAAGCTAGAAACTTGAACTTGAATAATCAGGTTCAACTAGGCTTAATCGAGAAAAAGACAAAGCAAGCAGTTCAACAATGCTGTTGCACAAGCTCTATTGGCTAAACGAATCGGAAAGAAGCACATTATAGCAGAAACAGGAGTTGGTCAGCATGGATTTTCCACTACTACTGTATGTGCATGCTTTGGATTGGAGTGTATTATTTATATGGGTGCACAGGATATGGAGAGGCAGGCACTCAATTTATTTAGGATGCGACTACTTGGTGCAGAGGAGAGTAGGGTGTGGAGTGGAAAGGCAGTGGTGGCGGGCGAGATTGGAGAGACACTTGCTGGAGGGTGACAATTCAGTGGAGGGTGTGATCGACAGGTTAGAAGGGAAGGTGGGGTAGCTGTGTGGAGGGGGTTGGCTGTAGGCGGATGGGTTCAAGCGTGGAAGGCAGTGGGAGAAGATCTAGTTGAGAGGCGTGATCTGGTGGGGATTGTTTCG
Source organism: Allium fistulosum (assembly GCA_030737815.1). Classification (NCBI taxonomy): domain Eukaryota; kingdom Viridiplantae; phylum Streptophyta; class Magnoliopsida; order Asparagales; family Amaryllidaceae; genus Allium; species Allium fistulosum. The sequence goes on from CM060903.1 coordinate 911,725,491, forward strand.
GGCTTGGCTGCTCTCGGGTGAGGCTGTATGCTGGAGATGAGGTGGGGTCTGGTCGGCAGGGGAGTTGAGGCCGTGGGATGGAAGGCTAGTGGGCCGCAGGTGCTATGGTGGAGGTTATTCGGCGGCAGCAAAGAGGGAGAGCTGGGTACTACTTGGGTGGTGGGAAATGGTTGCTGAGTGAAGCGCGACCAGGGAGGAAGGCTGCTGGTTGATGGCGGTTGGCAAGGCAGCAAGTGCTTGGTTCAGAGTGCGGAAGTTGAGGCGGTGGAGAGGGAGAACGACAAGTAGTTGGAGGGTGGAATGGAGATAGTGAGCGGATGACAGCTGTGGTCGGGGTTCGGGTGGCCAAGCGGGCAGAGGGAGTATGGGTTTTGGCGTCGGTGTTGGTTGTGGTGAAGGGAAGATGGGTGGTCAGATCTGTGGGTTGCGATGGGAAAAACAGTAGGTGGGTGGCTTGCTGGGGATGGTCGGTGCGATCGTGGAGGGGAAATGATGTGGCCGAGGTAGGGTTTCAAGGAGATGGTCGGAGCACAGGTTGATGGAGATTGGTCGGCAAGGAGAAATGGTGGAGGACGAGCAAGGAAGGGTTGAGGCAGGTTAAGATCTGTTATATATAACTTATATATTTTTTTCTTTCTCAAGTAAGCATAGAACAAAGAAGAAAGGAGCAGAGTGAAAGGACGGACCAGAGATAAATCAACCAGGGGAAAAGAAAACGTCACGCCTTAAATTTTGAAAATAATAAAGGCTAGTGGCTATTAGCTTTACCAGAGACAAACGAAAGGACACAGAAAGCCCAAAAGGTTCAAACGGGTACCGATACGGCTAACCGTTTCCGCAGATTTCGCTGCGTACCTGATGCTGAAATGCACAAATGAATATACTACGGAGATCAGCACGACGAGACGAACAGAATGGTACAAAGATATCAGAGACACAAACATCCTATCAAAACTCGATATTCGCCGCCAAAAATGCTGCTAAAACGCCGAAAATAAGATAAACGGAGCTTAGTCCAAATTTGGGGAAATGAAATATGACGTCTCACTCAGAAAATGGTATACATTTTTCTTATGTAAAAATATTCAGAATTTCAAAAATATTTAATTTTCATCAAATTAACTGATTTAAAATTTAAATTGAAATTTCACAACCAAACAAATTTTCATATTTTATGATGAAAATCTGACACTTGCTATGCTTATATAGACGCATACCAAATATCAAATTTTCACTGATAATTTTTATTGTTTAATTTTTATGAAAAATTTAGTTAATTACATTATAAAATTCGTTAAAATTCTCTGGTCATTACACTCTCCCCCACTCAAAACTTTTCGTCCCCGAAAATGAACGAGATAGGAGATTAGAAGCAACAGAAAGGAAAGATAGATTCGAAATACAATGTACCAGATATAACAATTAATTCAAAATCATATAAATTTCAGTTTTGGACATCTTATTACTTACATTTATATTATATACTATTCAATTACATGTTCTCATTACATTCAAACTTTTTCCAGGCAAGTTTTATTAATGTTTCTGAGTGTAATTGAGCACTATACAAATGTGCCTTTTATTTACAACATTTCTATTAAGCAAAATTTAGTTTGGACATTTTTATTACTTAATTTTTCTCTCGTATAACCTTCAATTACATATTCACATTAACATTTTAACTTTTTGAATATTTCAAGTAAGTTATATATGTTTTAGAATGCAATTGAGTATTATACAAATAAGTTTTATCCTAGTTCAACTATTTCAAGTTGTTTCAATTTCATTTCTCATTTTAGACACTCCAATTATTCAAATTTTTTTGCTCCATTTCAATAATTGAAAATCATCACTTAACATAGAACTTAAGTGTTAAATTTTCGATTTCCCTTCAAACCATTTTGAAATAAAGATATACATATATATATTTTATACATCAAATCATGCTCAAGAAATTCAAATCAAATCTATTTTCCAAAACAAAAGTGTAGCAAAGCTACTAAGTGGTCTCCCCACTTTGAGACTCGAAAATGAATGTTGATGATGCTGCAGTCATCATCGAAATTATTTTCCAACGACAAAAGAGAAGGGTACTGACTTACTTTTTTTTAAAATTCTTTGGAAATAATTTCGATTCAAAAATACTTTCAAATAATATATTTTTTTCAAAACTTTGAAAACCAAATTTTGAAAAGCACCGAAAATTAAATTCTCAAATCCTTAATTTAAATCCAATTCATTTGCAAATCAGATTTATAAACCATGCTTATAAAATTCATCTCCTTATAACATACAACAATAGTTAACGGTTAAGGAATGTTGAGAAAATAATAAATGATAATCTAGTACTATCATTTCTAACAACCAATTCATATAAATGTCTAATTTCAGAAAATTATACTTTTATGTATGAAATATAATCATACATAAAATTATTTCATTTACAAATTTCGAAAACAATATTGTGTTAGTTTGCTCTATTCAAGTGTTTTGGAATTCCTATCGATAGCGTTAGCTAGACGAATCGATCGAAGCCCAAAATTCAAACTTAACGACTCAAACAACACAATATAAAACATTTTTATATCAATTACAAATACGCTCCCTCATAGGATGATTCAAGAATGGTTTTTAGAACAAAGATAGAGATTCAAATTTAGACGGACCCTAATCAAAGAGAATTCTAACTAAGAAGGTAGGCTCGAAAGGAAGATAAGATAATTAAATTACAAAAGAGGAAAGATGGATAGACTTACATTAATCGCGGTGACCTTAACCGGGTCAACCGAGACTCCATTTTCAAAAACAATGTGCCCAAGGAATCAGATTTCATCCCTCTAGAAATTGCATTTAGAAAATTTGGTTTTCAACTGATGACTCCTAAGAGTTTCCAAAACATAGCTCAAATGAGATTCATGCTCCTTCTCTGACTTAGAAAAGATGAGAATATCATCAACAAAAACTAGGACAAACTTGTTGAGCACATCGCGGAATACGCGATTCATGAGATCGACGAAGAAGGCAAGAGCATTGGTTAATCCAAAAGGCATGACTAACCATTCTCCGTTCGGAAAGCAGTCTTGGGAATGCTCTCCTCAACTCGACTTTCTCTTTGGGTGCCATCCTTCTGGGAGGAAGAACAACAAGTCGAGCTCCAGGAATAAGATCGATGCGGAATTCAATTTCCCACTTAGGAGTTAGAGAAGTGACTTCACCAAAGACATCCGGAAAAAGTTGGACAACTGGGGTGGTGTCAAGATCACTAGGCTAAGAATCAAGCAAAAAGATAAAACTGCCTGCGTAATCCTGAGGCATTCGACATTCGATCATAAGAGAATTACCCTGGTCGTCTACTAGAGAAACGGGTCGGGCTTTACAAGAAATAACAGCATCATAACACTTTAACCAATCACCCCTAAGTAAGATATCAAATGCATCAAAACCGAGGACATAGAAATCTCCGATGAATCGACGCCCGTTGTAAAGGAGTTTCACCCCTTTACAAATCATACTAAGGCTGGCGGGACCGCCGATGGGATTAGTCACACATAATGATGAAGTTGCCAATTGAGGTTGCACGATGTGCTCAAATTTATTACAGAGATCAACAGAAATAAAGCTATGGGATATCCAGTATCAAGAAGAACACGAATAGGAAAAGACAAGAATGGATTTTAGAACAAAAGTAAAGTTCCAAAATTCAAAAGAAATCCAAATCAAAGAGGATCCTAACAAATAATTTCAAGCTCGAACGAAGATGATTTTGGAATTAATTTACTCATTCTAGGGTATTACTACCCTATCTCTAATGAGCTTTTACTCCATATGCTAAGTTTTGCCTAAACCAGAGCTCTAATACCACTTGTAACGACTCATCATTTCGAACCATTCAAATCGACAATAATCCACACATGTCAGACTTGAATTGCTCAAAACAACAGATTGTTAATTTATATTTAGCAAAACTTAGCATATACAATAAATAAATCGATCACAGAATCACAAACACAGAGAAATACGACAATAAGCAGCGGAATAGATAAATAGTAGTTCATGAAGCTACTATATAAACATCAGAGTCTAAAGCAAATACAACAAAAATCCAAATACATAGAAATCTCAATACATAATAAAATGGCAAGTTTGAACATAGATAACTAGAATAACTGAAAGCTGAATAGATAAAAGGTAGATCTCAAAGCAAAGTTCCAAGCTCCAAGCTCCAAAGGTGAGGCTCAAATGCTATGACACTCAGTCTGACCAGAGCATAAAGCAAAACGCAAAACACTCGAGTCAGGATTAACATTCTTATGCAAGTAAATCAACTCAAGTGAAGTGTCCAAGTGAAATGCAATATAACTTAAAGGATATTTGGGATTCCTTCCTTTAAGGATCCGTGGAACTATCTACATACATAATACAATAAGCTACATAAATAATGTCTACAGTAAAGCAAAATATTAAAATATCGTAAATGCGTTACCCATATCCTCCTTAACACATTTTATATAAATGTCGTAGTCTATACAGTACTGTAAACTCCACCAAATGGGCTATCAGGGAGCACTCCTTAGGTACGACACAAACCAAACTCGTAATGGGCTCGATAAGGCATATGACAAGGCATGCGAGGCAATGCCAGGGTAGGATTCTACCGTTTGCACTCCCGGACTGGTGGTAATGCATAGCAACTACTACCGCCCACCTCGGAACACACTCCCATAATCAAATCGAGGGTTGGCCACCAAATCAATCACAAAGTAATAAATATGGTATCGAAGAAATGTACCTGATCGGAGGAGCAACCTAACTTGGCCCGGTATAACTCCAGTTTTAGTCATATCAAGCTGACTCGAGGGGTTCAGGGTTGTGTTCATACCTCATACTGACGTTCGCCAAACCATCCTACTTTGTTCTGGATTCTCCACCATATGCATAGTTGTTAAAGTGGTTTTCAGCATTGGCAGAGAGTATGAAAATATCCGATCCCGGTCTCTTTAACAACCAAACGCTTATTTCACACCGTGGTCATTTTCATTTCGAACATTTCATACTTCATATCAAAATATCATATTCATTTCAAAATCATATCACTTTCGAAATCATATTCACTTTCGAAATCATATCACTTTCGAAATCATATTCACTTTAAATCATATTCATTTCCAAAATCATAACCACAAAATAGGTTAAACCATCATATCAAAGTATTCACATTTAAATCCATTAAATCTAAATCATAATAGTTCCAACTTAAACAATTTTTATATTGAAATTAGTTTATATATTGGAATAGTTATACATTAAGAATAGTTCATATTTAAAAATAGGTTATAAATTAAACTAGTTTATATATTAAAAATACTTTATATATTAAAAAGAGTTTATATCGAAAATAGGTTCAAATTAGAATTGTTTCTTCCAATTTCACAAATCAATTCAAATCAAATTTAGTTCCAAAATTCAATTTAAATCAATCTCAGTTCAACAATTCAATTAAAAAGGTTAAGGATTCAATTCAAATTCTCATTAAAACCATTTTTAATTTATATCGATTTCAAATCCAGGTTTGAACTACAAATTTAAACACTTCCAATTCAATAGGTTTCAAAGTTTAAATATTCAAACATTTACAATAACTCAATTTGATAAATTTCATTTATATTTCAAAATTCAACTTTAATTTTATTTAAATTTAAAAATATTCACTTAATAATTTTTTATAACATTTAATAAAATCTCAAATTACAAATTTAAATCAATATTAAATATTCAATTTCAATTTTATTTAAATTTGAAAATATTCATTTAATCACCTTTAATAAAAATCAAGTTATCAAGTTATAAAAATCATATCTTCAAAATCTCAAAATTAATAAATTTCAAATCAATTTTTATTTAAATACAGTTCTTAAAAAAATAAAATTTCAAATCAATTTCAATTTATCTTTCCAACCTTAATTTATTAGAGTTATTACAAAATCTATTTTTAAAATATTAATATAATTTTAAATAAATACTTAAACATATTATATATATACTAGATAAATTAAATTTTATTAAATTAAATCTTATTATTAAATTTATTTTATATTAAATCTTATTTTATATATTTAAAAATAATAAAATTATAAATAAAATCTTAAATTTTATATTTTTCAAAACTTAACTTATAAATTTAAAATTTCAAAAACATGTAATTTAAAAACCTAAATGTTTTTTACACATAATAAAAATAAAATCTGTATATTATATTTTAAATTCAATATTCAATTTAAAACATATATTTTAATAAATTATTTATATTATATCCTAAAAATCAATCTATATTAAAACCCATATTTTCAAAATTTTGGAAATCAATTAAAAATAGACCAATGGTGTCCGTATATAGTTTTCTAACCTATGGTCAAGTGATATAGATATTTATCATTTCAATCCGCAATAATTTAATATTTATGGGTATATATCATTTCAACCCACAATCCCAAAATTTCAAAATCAATTAAATCGCTTGGGTTTATCATTTCAACCAATAACGATTTTCCCTAATCTATAAGATCATTCGGGTATATATCATTTCAACCCATAGGGATTTCCTAAACTAACATGGAACTTGCAGTTTGAGGACAATATAATAATAATATAAAATAGCATAACATATCAGTTACAAGCATGGGTCATAACCAACAATTTAAAATGTAATATATACACAACGTGTTATGGTGTCATATGTCAATTAACATAGGTTAACAAATGCAGATAATAACATGTCATACTTAACAATTAAATTTCTAACCAATTCAAAATTTAACAACATATTTCAATCATCATTTCATGTGAAATAAATTTACTGAACATAAGAATGTTAATCGTGAGTGATCGCTCACCTTTCGAGGCTAGAGAACAACGGGAATAAGCAAACAGACATGCACGCGGATACAGACACGACAACTTCGATGCAGATCTGGACAGCGGCAAAGTTAGAAACTTGAACTCGAATAATCAAGTTCAACTAGGCTCAATTGAAAAAAAGACAAAGCAAGCAGTTCAACAACGCTGTTGCACAAGTTCTATTGGCTAAACGAATCGGAAAGAAGCGCATTATATCAGAAATAGGAGCTAGTCAGCATGGAGTTGCCACTGCTACTGTATGTGCACGCTTTGGATTGGAGTCTATTATTTATAAAGGTGCACAGGATATGGAGAGGCAGGCACTCAAAGTATTTAGGATGCAAATACTTAGTGCAGAGGAGAGAAGGGTGCGGAGAGGAAAGGCAGTGGTGGTGGGTGAGATTGGAGAGACACTTGCTGGAGGGTGACAGTTCGGTGGAGGGTGTGATCGGCAGGCTGGAAGGGAATGTGGGGTGGCTGTGCGGAGGGGGTTGGATGTAGGCAGATGGGTTCAAGCGTGGAAGGCAGTGGGAGGAGATTTGGTGGAGGAAGGAGATCTGGTGGGGATTGTTTTGGGCTTGGCTGCTCTCGGCTGAGGCTGGAGATGAGGCGGGGTCTAGTCGGCATGGGAGTTGAGGCCGTGGGATGGAAGGCCAGTGGGTGCTACGGTGGAGGTTATTCGGCGGCAGCCGAGAGGGAGAGCTGGGTACTACTCGGGTGGTGGGAAATGGTTGTTGGGTGAAGTGCGGCGAGGGAGGAAGGCTGCTGGTTGATGACGGTCGGCAAGGCAGTGGGTGGCTTACTGGGGAGGGTCGGTGCGATGGTGGAGGGGAAATGATGCGCCGAGGTGGGGTTTCAAGGAGATGGTCAGAGCACAGGTTGATGGAGAGTGGTCGGCAAGGAGAAATGGTGGAGGATGAGCAAGGAAAGGTTGAGGCAGGTTAAGATTTGATATATATAATTTATATTATTTTTTCTTTCTCAAGTAAGCATAGAACAAAGAAGAAAAGAGCATAGTGAAAGGACGAACCAGAGATAAATCAATCAGGGGAAAAACAAAAGTCACGCCTTAAATTCTGAAAATAATAAAGGCTAGTGGCTATTAGCTTTACCAGAGACAAACGAAAGGACACAGAAAGCCCAAAAGGTTCAAACGGGTACCGATACGGCTAACCGTTTTCGCAGATTTCGCCACGTACCAGATGTCGAAATGCACAAATGAATATACTGTGGAGATCAGCACGACGAGACAAATAGAATGGTACACAGATATCAGAGACACGACCATCCTATCAAAACTCGATATTCACCGCCAAAAATGCTGCTAAAACGCCGAAAATAAGATAAACGGAGCTAGAGCAGTCCAAATTTGGCGAAACAAAATATGACGTCTCACTCAGAAAACGGTATTCATTTTTCTTATGTAAAAATATTCAGAATTTCAAAAATATTTAATTTCATCAAATTAACCGATTTAAAATTTAAATTGAAATTTCACAACCAAACAAACTTTCATATTTTTTGATGAAAATCTAACACTTGCTATGCTTAAATAGACGCATACCAAATGTCAAATTTTCACTAATAAATTTTATTGTTTAATTTTAATGAAAAATTTAGTTAATTACGTTATAAAATCGTTAAAATTCTCGCGTCGTTACATAAGGTTTTTGAATTCTATGCAAGTCCTCCATTTTCTGTTCTTTTTCTTCACCAAAACTAGATTTGTTATCCTCTTCGGGTAATATATTTCTCTGATGAATCCGTTCTCCTTCAGCTTCTTGATTTCTTCATAAAGAGAATTGTAACATTCCTGATCAAAGGTATGCCATTTCCGTCTAACTAGATGTGCATCGGGATCTATATAAAGGGCATGGCAGATTATTGCTGGGTCGATTCCCTTCATATCTTATTGGGTCTCAGCAAAGACATTAGGAGATCTATTTAGGAAATCGATCAACTCAGTGCCCGGTTCATTGCTTTGCTTCTTTTTAATGCTCACAATCTCGTCGGATCTGAAGGATCTATTTGGATGTCTTCCAAGTCATCTACTAGCTCTAGGTCTTCTTGGTTTTCTTAAGATAGATCTTAAGGCTAATTTAACACCAAAGGGGATGAATAGTTTTTACCGATTTTTGCGAATCTTTTTAAATTCTTTTAAGATTATAATTAAACAATGCAGAATTAACAATCACAGATGCAAACACAGACATATATAAATGCATTAAAAGTAAAAAGTAAGGAGTTGGAGAGGCACACTAGAAATTTTTATACTAGTTTGGAGTTACCCTACATCCAGCCATGTATAATTTCTTGCACAGATTTCTTTTCAAATATCAAAGTTAATACAACCTTGATTTCAAGGCTACGAGACACGCCCTCCGGATTTTCAGAGCTCTGGATACACTCACTGGATTCGGATGGGACACCAGCATACCCACTTAGATTCAAATGGGACACCAAGCATACCCACTTGATTTAGATGAGACATAAGCTCACCAACTAGGATTTCAAGGATATCAAGCACACCCAAAAGTGTAAGAGTATTATTTAATAGAGTTTACAAAATCAATTTCTTGATCTTGAGTATAAATGATCCTATAACCTCTTGGAAAGCACATTGATCTTGGTTTGAGCAAGAGAGATGAGAGAGATCAGAGAGTAAATAGTAGAGAATCAAATCAATAGAGTTTGAATTTGATTCTGGTTGAATTGATAAGATTTTGAGTAGAATTAATTTTAGAATCAAGAGAGTGAAAGAGGAGAGAAAATATAAGAAAGCGGTTAACAAAAATTCGTTTGGAAAATCTCTATTTATAAAGAAACAATAGTCATGTTCATTCATGAAGAGATACGATGAAAGACAGTTCCAATCAAATTTGAATTTTGAAATTCTCGGCCTATATGTCGACATACATAATGGGGATATGTCGACATATCCTTTGAAAATTTAAAAAATCACTAATAAAAATTGTTTTTAAAATGTTAGGTTTTGTAAAATATTTTGATACTTTGCAAAATCATTTAAGCATAGTTTATACACATTTTAATCATAATAAAACTTAAGAAAACTTTATAAATTTATTTTGAAATATTTTAATATATAAATTATTTAAATATGAATTTCTTTTAAAAATAATATATATAAAGTATAAGTGAATATATATTTAAAATCAAAGTATTAATAAATGTCAAAATATACTTTTAAATAATGTAAACATTTATAAAGCATAAACTAAAACTATATTAGATATAATGGAAAGTATATTAAAATATAAAATACGAAAAACTTAATTACTCAAAATGTAATAATCTTGTAAATAAATAATAAAAAAGTTAGAAATCATTTGAAGGCTATTTGGAAAAATAATTTTGAAAATAGGAATTCGATAAAATCATTTTTATAAAATTCAGGGTATTTGAAAATCATTTAAAATCAGAGAATGTATTTTAAAATCTTTTTGAAAAATGAAGAGAAATCAAGGAAGTGCTACCGGGTTTTAACAAAATAATCTATGGATCTATAACTTATTTTGGTACCTTGAATCTTCAAAACTCACGAGTCTTCAATCTCTAACTCCTAAATCTTTATATCAGCCTTTTGAATCTTCTCTTGATACTGCACTATCTTAAATCAACACTTGTCTTATATCCTGCACTATATACTATATATAACTTGATAAAAACATTAGTATCTATATTTTATATAATGTCATATGGTTGTTGTCATCAAAACCAGCGCCTAAGGTACTAATAATTTCCCATATTTGATGATGACAACCATGTTTATATAATATGATATAACTCCCCCTTAATCCATGCCTGGATATTTTATATATTTCTTCCTCTTTGTCATCAACAAATGTATAACCAAAACTCCCCCTAACTAGGGTACTATATGATATGTAAAAGTGATATGTTAATGAATAAGAAAACCAATTTTATTAATAAATCCAATCCATATATTCAAATCCAAATTCAAGCCAAACACATAAATAAAAACCAAACGTACACACAAAATCAAATCCAAATCCTAACAAATCAAACTATAGCATACTAATCCTAAGTCCTAAGGTTTTCTCTTGATAATGGGAGACTTGTGGATGGGACAGTAAGGGTAGTGAAGGAAGAAATTCCATTTTTGTTCAACGAGATTTCCATCTCGATCGAAGCATACTTCACCGACGCATCTAACTTCATCATCATCCGCTTTTTCTTCCTCTTCTTCTTCCTCCTCTATAGGATTAGGTTCATCCTCTTCAATTACTATTGGATTATCCAATAGATATTTCTGAAGATTTCACAGAATTCGGCCTTGTTTCTCTTGTTTCTTCATCATTCTCAATTGAATGGCTTCCATTTTAGAGAGCATATTGAGAGTATGCTTTAGACCACTCTTAATCTTGGTCACTTTGGCCAATGTAGAGGTTTGGAGAGGGCTCAAAGTGGGAGAATCGAATGAAAATAATGTGGATTCATGCCTTGGACATTTGGAATTAGTAGGATCCATTAATTTAATTTTGTTTGTGATTTCCAAAAAGAAGAAGACGGTAAAATGGGTTTGTTTTCGAAATAAAGTTGTTATAAATAGCCATTTTAAGTTTTGAATTAAGGAGGGAAATTTGAATTCTGAAAATATTTGCATATATCGACATATAGGAAGTTGATATGTCGCCATATCCAGTATATTTTTGATGATTTGTTTTTCTTTTTAATTTTTAATTTTTAATCTGTATGTTATAATTTTTATATTTTTGAGAAAGAACATATTCCTAACTCTCTTCTTAGCTTAATAAATGATGTTTGATTTAATGTTTTTGTCAGTATATTAGCTATTTAATTTTCAGTGTTTATAAATTATAATGAGATTATTCCTTTATTTACGTTATCTCTTACAAAGTGATGTCGTATATCTACGTGTTAGTTCTAGCGCACTCTTGAACCGTTCTATTTTGACGTTCTACTACTCCTTTTTATTGAGGTATTTTTGGAAATGAAAAACTATGGGTAATACCTTTCTTATTATAAAATTTTGTTAAATTTTCATTTTCATATTCTCCACCGTGATCACTTCGAATTATTTTAATTTTAATAGACATTTGACTTTGAATTCTTTTAACAAAGTTTTAAACATTTCAAAAGCATCACTTAAGTTTTGGGAAAATCTTCCACGTAAACCTAGGAAAATCATCTAAGATTACCAAGACATATCTATTATGATTTATAGATTGTATTTGCGAAGGATAGAAAAGATCTAAATAAAGAAGTTCAAGGGGTTGAGGGGTAGAAATCATATCTTTTGATTTAAGGGAACTTTTTCTAGGTTTTCCTAATTAACATGCATCACATAGATTATTAACATCAAAACTCGTTTTAGGAAGACCCTTAACTAGATCATATTTGGCAATTTTAGATAGGTGTTTGAAATTCAAATGACCAAATCTTTTGTGCAAAATCTAAGCATCACTTGATTCGGCCAAAAGACATGAATTATCATTTGACACTTTTGATACTTAATATGTAGATATTTGTTTTTCTAATGCTTTCGAAGATAATATTTGAATCATTGTCTTCAGTATGACACTTATCTTTCTCAAATTTAATTTTAAAGCCCTAATCACATAATTGACTAATACTCAGGAGGTTATGTTTTAAATTCCTAACTAACAAAACATTAGAAATAGTAGGAGCTTTAGAATTACCGACACTACCGATGCCAATCACATATCCTTTAGAATTATCTCCAAAGTTCACTGATCCACCATCTTTGTAAACGATATCCTTCAAGTTCTGCGGATTTCTAGTCATGTGCCATGAGCATCCACTATGTTATATCCATTTATCATTTTTGATTGGTAAAGTTTGTTCATCAGGTGCATATTCATCAAAAACCGTGTAACATATCTATTCCTGCAATTTATACTTTTTCAAAAGATCAAATGGCTTTTCATAATGAGCAAATTCATGAAACAATGTGATGTTGATTTTGCAAAATTGCTTTTCAAAATAGTGTTAAAATTATTATCAATAACTTTTGCCATTAAAACTTTTCAAAAATCAAATTATGAAATTTTGAAAACCAATGCTCTAATACCAAATGTTAGTTTGTGGAAGATGGATCTTTAGACTAATTTAACACTGGAGGTGGGATGAATAGTATTTACTGATTTTTGTGAATCTTTTTTAATTCTTTTAAGATTATAATTCAACAACGTAGAATTAACAATCACAGATGCATACACAGATAGATATAAATGCAGTAAAAGTAAAAGGTAAAGAGTTGGAGAGATCACACTAGGAATTTTTATACTGGTTCGGAGTTATCTTACATCCAGTCCTGTACAATTTCTTGTGTAGATTTCGTTTCAAATATCAGAGTCAATGCAATCTCGATTTCCAGGCTAGAGACACACCCACTAGATTTTTTGAACTCTGGGTACATTCACTGGATTCGGACAGGACACGACATACCCACTTAGATTCAAACGGGACACCAAGCATACCCACTTGATTTAGACGGGACACAAGCACACCAACATGGATTTCAAGGACACCAAGCACACCCAAGGTATAAGAGTACAAATTGATAGAGTTTACAAAATCAATTTCTTGATCTTGAGTGCAAATGATCCTATAACCTCTTGCAAAGCACTTTGATCTTAGTTTGAGTGAGAGAGAAGGGAGAGATCAGAGAGTAAATAGTAGAGAATCAAACCAATAGAGTTTGAATTTGATTCTAGTTGAATTTGAGAAGATTTTTAGTAGAATTTCTTTTAGAAATCAAGAGAGTGAAAGAGGAGAGAAAATATAAGAAAGTAGTTAACAAAAATTCATTTGGAAAGCCCATATTTATAGAGAAACAACAGTCATGTCCATTCATCAAGAGATATGATGAAAAAACACTTCCACTCAAATTTGAATTTTGAAATTCCTGGCTTATATGTCGACATACATGATGAGGATATGTTGACATATCCTTTGTAATTTTGAAAAACCCACTAAATAAAAATTGTTTCTTTGCAAAATCATTTAAGCATAGTTTATACACATTTTAATCATAATAAAACTTAATAAAATTATTTCAAAATATTTTAATATATAAAGTATTAAAATTTTAATTTCTTTTGAAAATAATATATATATATAAAGTATAAGTGAATATATATTTAAAATCAAAGTATGCTTGCCCTTGTATGGCTCTTCTTGACAGATAAGTAATATCGAACTGACTCAACTCGATATTCCATTTTAACATCCTTCCAGAAGTTTCTGGTCATTGGAGTACCTGCCGTAAGGGCTGATCGATATAGACACTGATCGAGTGTGCTTGAAAGTATGGACGTAGCTTACATGATGCAATCACCAAGCAATAGGCCAATTTCTCAATTTTAGGGTAATTTCTTTCTGTAGAGCGCTTTCGAATGCCGAGCGCTTCTGGGATGCCGAGCGTATCATGACGCCGAACGTCATCTGGATGCCGAGCGCTTCTTGGATGCCGGCCGTAGCGAGACGCCGACCGAACCAGTTGAGCCGAACGACAGAGATGCCGAGTACTAAGTTGACCCTTATTCGGAACGGTGTGAAACTCCTCAAAGCCTTGAACTCGAATATTTGATCAAAACTATATGGGAAGAAGAAACGATCTATGTCCATCTCACACACTTATTTAATTGTTTATCCCTAATATCAATTCCAATTCTATTATATTTATGAAAACATTTCATATAACTTCCTTGGATTTGTAAAACTTATAAAACACTCTACCTCATTACCAAGGTATACCCAAATATTAGATTTTAATCCTTATTTTGAATTCCCTTTTAAATGCCCGGTTTTCATTCAAAACACTTTTGAATCCACACCATATATTTTTGGAAAGTTAAGGGTCAAATACTTGGATATTTATATTCAAATATATTTCTAAGCAACTCTTTCCCAAATATTTGAATGCCAAAAATCTCTTTAAAACCCAAAGCTATCTCAAATAAAATTATTATTTCCTTTCTCCATAATCCTTTGAAATAATAATAATATACATCTTTCCTTTATAGTAAATCAAACCATAATTTTGAAATCAAATCAAAATTTATTTTATCAAAACAGTTATATAGCAAGATCCTAATGGTGATAATTCCCAATTAAGAAATTCAAAAATATTTCCAACTACTATTGTTAACCTTTTACCTTGAAAACCATTTTGCCAAACTTACCGGAATTTAAACTCTCGAGTTCCTTTTATTTATAAGGCACATTTTTACAAATCAATTTTATAAAATATCCCCATTTAAAGGAAATCATTTTCAAATATTTATTGTGAAAATATAATAGCTTCCTTATATAATCATCTTTCAAGTATTTATTCCAGAAATATTTAAGGTTTTCTTTAAATAAACTTCTTTTATAAAACCCCAATCAAATACAACCAACTTTTATTTTCAATCATTCCCTAAATATTTATTTCAAAATATTCCAATTTCCTTTTTATAAAATCATATTTATTTAAACTTAATCAAATCAAATAAATCCTTTATATAAAATCGTTTCTATAATATTCAAATTTTCTTTTAAATAAACAATCTTTAGAAATTAAATTTTAACTCAACTTTACCAACGAATGCCTTATATTCAAATTGTGAAATTTAATCCATAAGGTACTCGTTTCAATGTTCCCAAATTCCTATCTATCCAATCCAGGTTTCAAAAAGAAAGATTCATGATAGATCAATTGATAATTGTCAATGCTATCAAATCCTAGATGATAATGATGGAATACTATCACTCTTAACAACCAAGCACAACCAAGAATAACTATGGGAAAATTTTATTTTATATAAAATATATTTCCAAGTAAAATTATTTCATTTACCCTTTTTAAAACAATACTATGTCAATTGGTCTTGTTTGAGTGTTTAGGAAATCCCTATCGATAACGATGGCCAAATGCATCGACCAGAATTCTTAAGCCACTCAACACATCAACCAACACAATACAAAACATTTTATATCACTAAAAAATACGCAATCTTTTATACACACACACACACACTCTCAAACTCATTCTAGGGCGTTACTTACCCTATCTCTAATGAGTTACTTATTCTAGGGCATCACTAACCCTATCTATAATGAGTTCTACCCCACCAAAGCCAAGCTTCTCGCTTAACCTTCAGCTTTGATCCCATGTTGTAACGACTCACTTTTCCGTACACTTTAAGCTGACAATAAACCACACGTGTCTAACCCAAATTTAACAGAAAGGCGGATAGTTAGGGAAAAGAAAGAAGAAAGAAGACAAGAAGAAACTAAACAACATAGAATCTCACAGCGGAACAAATAATCTATATTATATAACAAATCTTTACACAAACAAAACTGTAATATATATATATATATACAGACATCAATCAGAGTATATTGACCTATTCAGCACGAACAGTTATAACAACATGTCCTCATAATTGTTGAATAATATACAATAATGTAAGAAAACGAAATATAATCATCTACGTGAATTTTTCTCCGGGCCTCTAGCTCCTCTTTTGAAGCTCCAAAATAGATCCATCTAAACCTGGAAATATGCTCGGTCTGACCCGAGCATTTAGGAAAAACCACGCCAGGGTCAGTCTTGTAAAATCAGCGTGAGAGCTTAAATCACAAGGAATTATATATATTTTAACTTGTAAAATCCTTTAAAAATCAAAGGCATCTTGTAAGACCTCACCGCATATAAACACGGACGGGTTTTAACCTTAAGATAACCAAAACCTTTATATCAGAAAATCCAGTGATATTATAATAATATCTAAGGGCGAAAGTAATAATAATCAAATAGGTGTAATGCTCGTGCTATGTGCATCACAACAGTACTAAGTAAAAAATCAAAACTCGCTAAGGCACGTTCGCTAATTGTGTAGGATTTCCATGGAGGCATCCTCAGTACTTCGAGAACGGTCCTCCTGCACAAGGATCAGAGTTATCCTTCCGAGGGTCAGTACCTGTCTAGCCAAGGTACATAGGAAATACATAACTGGCCACCTAGGCCAAGTGAATCGCTCCCAGCATGCATAAAATAAACGATGGGGACTTGCTAGAAAGAGAGACAACTACACTCTCATGGGTTAGCTAGGTCCCTGGGCTATGCATCCTATCTCTGGTTTTAGTCATTTCTGCCGATGAGGCCACGTCCGGCTTCCAGCTCACGCACCGCCTCCAAAATAAATTATAGAATCCTATGTGGAATCCCACACCTTAACAGGTCACGGAATCACACCTGAATTCCACATCTCAATAGATCTTGGAATCTCACACAGATTCCCACACTCCAACGAGTCACGGAACCATGTATGGATTTCAACATCCTAAAATATAAATACTAACATTATTGTTTAGATATATATGTATATGCAAGATATATATACAGGTACCAAAGAATGAAGACTGTACAGTATAGAGATTTAAGAACTGATGAACTCAAGATCGAATATATCAAGATTCAAGACTCATGAGTATCAAGATTATCAAGAGTTCAAGATTTCAAGGTAAGTAATTTAGTTAGGAATTTTGTTAAAACTCCTAGAAAAGCACTGACATCTTAAAATCCATTTTATTCGTGGAATGGAATCCACTTCGAGCCCGTTAAAGGGATGGAACCCTAAGTAGGATGGAACCTACGAAAAATCTACTGGAACATTGTTTTGTATCCACTAACTTTTATTCAAATGTTTTACAAAATTATATCTTGTTTTCAAAATGATTTCAAAATTTTCCTTTTTAAATCAAAAACATCTATCCTAGTTTTAAAATACTTTTAGCCTCAAAATAATCTTTATTTTCAATATCAAATTATCCTTGGTTTTAAACTATCTTTTAATT
This sequence comes from Allium fistulosum, assembly GCA_030737815.1. NCBI lineage: Eukaryota > Viridiplantae > Streptophyta > Magnoliopsida > Asparagales > Amaryllidaceae > Allium > Allium fistulosum. The sequence continues at coordinate 911,743,257 of CM060903.1, forward strand.
ATAATATATTTAACTTTTAATATTTATACTTAGATTTAAATATAAAATTATAGTAAAATTTTATATATACCAAAATATTATTCTCTATACTTATTGATGTATTTTAACTATAGTTAAGTATATTTTTAAAGTTTAAAATAGTTTTAATACAAGATAGAAGTTATTTTCAAAGAAAAACAAATTACCAAAAATAACTTAGGCTTGTCGACAACCCCAAGGACCCCTTATCGACAAGGTGAGAGTTTATTTCAAAAGTTTGAATTTCAAAGGAAGTGTCTATTCGTCATATCCTTTCACGAATGGACATGGCTGTTGTTCTACTATAAATAGGGGTTGTTTTAAACGAATTTACAATCATATTTTCTCTGATTTCACTCCTCTTCTTCTTCCACATTTCTTTATATACATTTTTACCATTACTCTACCGAAATCACCATTGAATCTAACTAGATCATCTTTGGTTTGATTCTCTATCACTATCTCAACAAGATCCTAGTGCTATTAAGAGTTATAGACTTCTTTGTATTCAATCGAGTGAGAAAAGGTGTGATTGTAGCTTGGAAAATCAATCGGGTGAACTTGTTGCCCGTAAAATCAAGTATCTCTACCCAGAGGATTGTGAATCTGGAGTGGTGTACATCGTGGCCTTGAAATCGAGGGTGTAATTGTAAGAATTGATTTTGAAAGGAAATTCGTACTTGTGTTGTGGGACTGGATGTAGAGTAACTCCGAACCGGTATAAAATCCGGTGTGTTCTTTCCTTTATTGCTTTTACTTTATATCTGCATCTGTGTTTGATTCTGTGATCATATCTGTGTCTGAATATTGCATACATTTGTGTTCAAATTAATATAAACTCAAAAAGAATTAGTAATTCCTTAAAACACTATTCACCCCCCCTCTAGTATTAATTCTAGCCTTAAGATCCATAATCCGCATTTCTCACATTTGGTATCAGAGCAAGGTTTTCAAAGTCTCATAATATGAATTTTGAAAAAGCTTTTAAAATGGCTATGTTTGAAAAACTTGTTAATACTAGTTTAGAAATATTCAGATCATCACTGTCTCATGGGTCTGCATATAATCGATATTCAAATTCAAGTTATCTACCAAAATTATATGATGTGCAGGAAACATGTTTTATGGGTGTTGAGGAATCAATCCATAATGGAAAAATTGTGCAGATCAAAAAGAATAAATGGATACTCGATAGTGGATGCTCTAGACACATGACTGGTAATCTGGATATGCTAAATAATATAATATACAAAGACGGAGGACTGGTTAACTTTGGAGACAACTCAAAAGGATATGTGATTGGCATCGACAATGTCGGTAACTCTGAAACTCCTATTAATACTAATGTTTTGCTAGTTAAGAATCTGAAACATAATCTGCTAAGTATTAGTCAACTTTGCGATAAAGGATATAAAGTTAAATTTGAAAAAGATAAGTGTCACATTGAAGATAATAATTCAACCATAATATTTGAGGGAATTAGGAAAAAGAATATTTATATTCTTAGTATGAAAGTTTCAAATGATAACCTGTGTCTTTTGGCAAATACAAGTGACCCTTGGATTTGGCATAAGAGATTTGGGCATTTGAATTTCAAACTCTTATCTTGACTGTCAAAACATGATCTAGTAAGAGGTCTCCCTAAAATGAATTTTAAAGTAGATAGTTTATGTGATGCATGTCAATTAGGAAAACTTAGAAAAAGTTCCTTTAAATTAAAAGATATGATTTCAACTTCAAAACCTCTTGAATTACTTCATCTTGATTTATTTGGTCCATCTCAAATTCAGTCAATAAATCACAGTAAATATGTTTTTGTAATTGTAGATGATTATTCTAGATTTACATGGACAATATTTCTGAAACATAAAAGTGATACTTTTGAAAGTTTTAAGAACTTTACAAAAAGGATTCAAAATCTACTTTCTGTAAAAATTATAATCATCCGTAGTGATCATGGTGATGAATTTGAAAATGAAAAATTTGAGGAATTCTGCAATTAAAAGGGAATAACTCACAATGTTTCATTTCCAAGAACTCCACAACAAAACGGAGTAGTAGAACGTAAAAATAGGACGATTCAAGAGTGTGCGAGAACTATGCTTTCAGATAGTAAATTACCAAAACATTTTTGGGCAGAAGCAGTTGCTACCGCCTGTTATATTTTAAATAGAATTTTAATTAGACCTTTAACTGATAAGACATCTTATGAACTTATTTACTCAAAGAAACCTAAGGTATCTTATTTTAGAATTTTTGGAAGTAAATGTGTTATTTTAAATACAAAAGATAACTTAGATAAATTTGATCCAAAATCCGACAAAGGTATCTTTATCGGATATTCTAATAGAAGTAAAGCATACAGAGTATTTAATTTAAGAACTAACACCATCGAAGAAACAATGCATGTTTCATTCGATGAAAATCTCAAAATTTTTGAAGATACAAATGATGAAGAGGATTTAATTACTCAAAATCAGGAGTCAACTGAAACTAATAATGAAATTAATCATCCTAATAAAAAGATTAAACTTTTAAAAGATCATCCTATAGAAAATATACTAGGAAATATGCAATATGTTGTTACAACTAGAAATCAACTAAGTAAAATGAGCAATGTAGCCTTTATATCAACTATTGAACCCAAAAATCCAAAAGAAGCATCAACTGATGATTCATGGATTTTGGCTATGCAAGAAGAACTAAATCAATTCACTAGAAATGATGTTTGGGAACTTGTTCCTAGACCTGAAAATAAAACTATAATTGGAACTAAATGGGTTTATAAAAATAAAATGAATGAACAAGGTGAGGTCGTTAGAAATAAAGCCCGGTTAGCCGCTCAAGGTTATTTTCAAGAAGAAGGAATAGATTGTGATGAAACCTTTGCTCCCGTAACAAGATTAGAAGCCATTAGGATTCTATTGCTTTCGCCAATCATAATAATTTCAAATGGATGTTAAAAGTGCCTTTTTAAATGCATTTGTAAAAGAGGAAGTATATGTTGAACAACCACCACTTTTTGAAGATGAAAAATTACCAAATCATGTTTACAAACTTAAGAAAGCTCTATATGGTCTAAAACAAGCTCCTAGAGCCTGGTATGATAGACTAAGATCTTACTTATTACAATCAAACTTTGAAATTGGTAAAGTAGATAATACTCTTTTTACTAAAAGAAATAAAAACGATATTCAACTAGTACAAGTTTACGTAGATGATATCATTTTCGGATCAACTAATTTTGAAATGAATAAATAATTTTCTAAAATAATGACAAAAGAGTTTGAGATGAGTCATATGGGTGAATTAAACTTCTTTCTAGGATTGCAAATAAAACAATTAGATAATGGTATCTTTATCAGTCAAGAAAAATATGCTAAAGACCTAGTTAGTAAATTTGGTTTGACTACTGCAAGTGGAAAACCCACTCCCATGGCAACCAATGAGTACCTAAGTAAAGAAAATCTCTCGAAAGATGTAGATCAAAAATTATATAGAGGAATGATTGGATCACTACTCTATATCACTGCTAGTAGACCTGATATCATGCATAGTGTTTGTCTCTGTGCAAGATATCAATCCCAACCTAAAGAGACCCACTTAAAAGCTGTAAAACGTATCATAAGATATGTTAAACACACCTTTGATTATGGCTTATTTTATCCGAAAAATGATTCTTTTGAATTAATATCTTACTGTGATGCTGACTATGCTGGTTGTAAATCAGACCGAAAAAGTACAAGTGGAACTTGTCACTTTTTGGGGCATTCTCAGGTTTCCTGGTTTAGTAAAAAGCAAAACACAGTTTCTTTATCAACAACCGAAGCAGAGTATATTTCTACTGCTTTGGCTTGTTCTCAAGTAATATATATGCAACAAACTTTAAAAGATTTTGGTTTAAATATCTCAAAATCACCAATTTATTGTGATAATACTAGTGCAATAAATTTATCCAAAAATCCTACTCATCATGCTCGAACTAAACATATTGATATCAGACATCATTTTCTCAGAGATAATATAAGTAAGGAAGAAATTATTCTCGATTATATCAATTCTGAGAATCAAATTGTTGATATCTTAACAAAACCCTTAAATGAATCTATATTTACTAAATTAAGAAGAGAATTAGGTATTTGTTCAATAACTGAAATATAGAATATAAATATATAACAAGTATAATTAAAATTAAATTAATATAAATCAAATAGCAAAAATATGAGTACCTTGTCGACAACCCTCCTTTACCCATGTCGAGATATAACGAATTTTTTTCTTTTGAAATTTTCCCACCAAAATTCAAATTGGTGGTTATATATTCTTCTTATTTCGAAATTTTGTTCATTCTTTCTGTTCTTTCTCTGTTCTTACTTCTGAAAACAATAAAACAATGGCCTCCTCCTCCAAATCAAACAAAAATTCAACCTTTTCATTCCCTTCTCCTCCTACCGGACCATTTCAACGAACTACGCTTGCACGAGTGATGAAAATGGAGGTTTCCTTGAAGGATGCACTGCAATTTATGACTGAAATTCAAGTGGTGCAAATCAGAATGGCCAAAGAACAAGAATGGCAAGGCAAAATCTTTAGAAACTTGCAAAAGTTTCTAATGGACAATCACGCCAATCCCATCTTGATCGATGAAGAATCCTCAAGTGTTCAAGTGCAAGAGGACAGCGAGGAAGAAGAAGAAGAAGCCCCCATGGAAGAAGAGCACGCTGAAGATGACGACAAAGTTGTTTGCGTTGGCGAAGTGTGCTTTGACAAGGATGGAAATCTAGTCGAACAACGTGGAAATTTCTGTTTCCACTACCCAAATTGCTCGGTTCATAGATCTCCCATTGTCAAGGATATACATTAGTTTCTTTTCTCTCTTTCTTATCTTATTTGTATATGATCTTACTTACGTTTTCTACGCAAATGTAAATCTAACATTATATAATTAATAAATGATTTGTGTTCTCATATTTTAATTCTCAGATTATCATTATTATAAATATTATCATATATGGATTCTTAGCTTGGAGAGTTAGTTATTAAGGGCTAAGTTTTAGTTTCAGAATTAAGTGTTGATTATTTATGATAACACTATCATTATAATCACATGTAATATAGTATTAGATTAAGGGGGATTTGTATAGATTTAAACTTTGTTTTTGTTGATGACAAAGGGGGAGAAGTATAAGATAGCATAGTAAAGCATAGATTAAGGGGGAGTTATTAGGATGGAAGTAATATTTTACAAACAAAGGTTGTCATCATCAAAAAGGGGGAGATTGTTAGTCCCTGAGAAGTTGGTTTTGATGACAACAACCTTAGAATAAGATTATAAAATATAAATACTAACATTATTGTTTAGATATATATGTATATGCAGGATATATATACAGGTACCAAAGAATGAAGACTGTACAGTATATAGATTCAATAACTGATGAACTCAAGATCGAAGATATCATGATTCAAGACTCATGAGTATCAAGATTATCAAGAGTTCAAGATAAGTAATTTAGTTAGGAATTTTGTTAAAACTCCTAGAAAAGCACTGACATCTTAAAATCCATTTTATTCGTGGAATGGAATCCACGTCAAGCCCGTTAAAGGGATGGAACCCTAAGTAGGATGGAACCTACGAAAAATCTAGTGGAATATTGTTTTATATCCACTAACTTTTATTCAAATGTTTTACAAAATTATATCTTGTTTTCAAAATGATTTCAAAATCTTCCTTTTTAAATCAAAAACATCTATCCTGGTTTTAAAATACTTTTAGCCTCAAAATAATCTTTATTTTCAATATCGAATTATCCTTGGTTTTAAACTATCTTTTAATTATAATATATTTAACTTTTAATATTTATACTTAGATTTAAATATAAAATTATAGTAAAATTTTATATATACCAAAATATTATTCTCTATACTTATTTATGTATTTTAACTATAGTTAAGTATATTTATAAAGTTTAAAATAGTTTTAATACAAGATAGAAGTTATTTTTAAAGAAAAACAAATTACCAAAAATAACTTAGGCTTGTCGACAACCCCAAGGACCCCTTGTCGACAAGGTGACAGTTTATTTCAAAAGTTTGAATTTCAAAGGAAGTGTCTATTCGTCATATCCTTTCACGAATGGACATGGCTATTGTTCTAATATAAATAGGGGTTGTTTTAAATGAATTTACAATCATATATTCTCTGATTTCACTCCTCTTCTTCTTACACATTTCTTTATATACATTTTTACCATTACTCTGCCGAAATCACCATTGAATCTAACTAGATCATCTCTGGTTTGATTCTCTATCACTATCTCAACAAGATCCCAGTGCTATTCAGAGTTATAGACTTCTTTGTATTCAATCGAGCGAGAAAAGGTGTGATTGTAGCCTGGAAAATCAATCGGGTGAACTTGTTGCCCGTAAAATCAAGTATCTCTTCCCAGAGGATTGTGAATCTGGAGCGGTGTACCTCGTGGCCTTGAAATCGAGGGTGTAATTGTAAGAATTGATTTTGAAAGGAAATCTGTACTTGTGTTGCGGGACTGGATGTAGGGTAACTCCGAACCGGTATAAAATCCGGTGTGTTCTTTCCTTTATTGCTTTTACTTTATATCTGCATCTGTGTTTGATTCTGTGATCATATCTGTGTTTGAATATTGCATACATTTGCGTTCAAATTAATATAAACTCAAAAAGAATTAGTAATTCCTTAAAACACTATTCACCCCCCTCTAGTGTTAATTCTAGCCTTAAGATCTGTAATCCGCATTTCTCACATTTGGTATCAGAGCAAGGTTTTCAAAGTCTCATAATATGAATTTTGAAAAAGCTTTTAAAATCGCTATGTTTGAAAAACTTGTTAATACTAGTTTAGAAATATTCAGATCATCACTGTCTCATGAGTCTACATATAATCTATATTCAAATTCAAGTTGTCTACCAAAATTGTATGATGTGCAGGAAACATGTTTTATGGGTGTTGAGGAATCAATCCACAATGGACAAATTGTGCAGATCAAAAAGAATAAATGGATACTCGATAGTGGATGCTCTAGACACATGACTGGTAATCCGGATATGCTGAATAATATAATATACAAAGACGGAGGACTGGTTAACTTTGGAGACAACTCAAAAGTATATGTGATTGGCATCGACAATGTCGGTAACTCTAAAACTCCTATTAATACTAATGTTTTGCTAGTTAAGAATCTGAAACATAATCTGCTAAGTATTAGTCAACTTTGCGATAAAGGATATAAAATTAAATTTGAAAAAGATAAGTGTCACATTGAAGATAATAATTCAACCATAATATTTGAGGGAATTAGGAAAAAGAATATTTATATTCTTAGTATGAAAGTTTCAAATGATAACCTGTGTCTTTTGACAAATACAAGTGACCCTTGGATTTGGCATAAGAGATTTGGGCATTTAAATTTCAAACTCTTATCTAGACTGTCAAAACATGATCTAGTAAGAGGTCTCCCTAAAATGAATTTTAAAGTAGATAGTTTATGTGATGCATGTCAATTAGGAAAACTTAGAAAAAGTATCTCTACCCAGAGGATTGTGAATCTGGAGCGATGTACCTCGTGGCCTTGAAATCGAGGGTGTAATTGTAAGAATTGATTTTGAAAGTAAATCCGTACTTGTATTGCGGGACTGGGTGTAGGGTAACTCCGAACTAGTATAAAATCCGGTGTGTTCTTTCCTTTATTGCTTTTACTTTATATCTGCATCTGTGTTTGATTCTGTGATCATATCTGTGTTTGAATATTGCATACATTTGTGTTCAAATTAATATAAACTCAAAAAGAATTAGTAATTCCTTAAAACACTATTCACCACCCCTCTAGTGTTAATTCTAGCCTTAAGATCCATAATCCGCATTTCTCACACGATTAACTGTGTCAAGTTATATTTTTAATCTAGATTACTTGTCAATCAAAGGAATTTAATAATTGATTTATTCTTAATCAATGAAAATTAAACCGTCCATTTAAAATTTAATTGATTAATTAACATATAATTAATTAAATAAGAAATTTCTTATTTGTTCACTTTCAGTTGTTATAAATCATTAAATTTTACATTGCAGAAACTTGAAGATATTAGTTTATATAAAAATATTCCGCGATAGGGTTTCGACGCAAATCGTCGATTGGTTTTAAAATGGATGAGAAATAGAGTTCTAAATTCAAAGGTTATTAAATAAAATAATTACTTTAATTTTCTTTCAAACATCACTCAGCCCAATACAAAACCCAACTAGCCCATACGAACCAATCATCCCGGCTACCTAAACAAATCCCACCCCTTCTTTCTTCCAGTTTCCCTCTCCTCCCTCTTCCATTTGAACTTACCTAAGTGTGCACGAATTTGTGCACAGAAATGTGCACATGCACCCAAACTCCAGATGACACCCCTTGCCGCCGACCATCCTCGTGTGTCGCCTTCTCCCTCCGCCTCATGTCCATCCACGTGGAACCCACGACAACGTTCCAGTTCAAAAATTCAAACCCTTATTTGAAACTGGAACAAAACCCAGCACCACCTAATCGCCTCGCCACTACAGACCGCCATCCACCAACTAACTTCGCCTATAGCTTCGCCACAACCTCCCCTTCCTTTTCCCCCGGTGCGCAACCCTCTCCCTCTCTTTCCTCTTCGCCATCGCCACGAACCCACAACTAAACCCAAACCCACCTTAAACCCTACTTCCACCTCGTCAAGCCAACACACACAACGATAAATCACCATGCCATTTTTCTCTGATGCACCATCCCCTAAGTCACCTCCATGCTGAACACCATGCCACGAAATCGAGCACAATGCCGGAGTTTGACCAAACACCCAAATCTGATCATCTCCCAATCTCTCCCTCAGCTCGCCATTAAAAATTACCAAACCACCTTTAAAAATCAAGTTTTTCAACACTGAACACAACCGTAACATCCATTGATTAAATTATGATACCTGAATCTTGGCCATAACTGACCTACTTACTGTAAATTGGAGTTTTCTTCCTCCATGCTCAATGAAATTCAATGAAATAAATTTTAAAATGTTCTTCATTCAAAAACAAACAACTTTTGTTTTGAAATCAGGTTTTAAAACTCAATGGTTGTTGAGATATTGATTTTCATAGTTGAAAGACTTAACCGTTTTAGACTAAAACATGTATAGGGAAGAGAAAAGAAGAAGTACAGTGTTTCGTTTGAGTTGCAGGGTGATCTACCATGATTAACACATATATACAAAGGCATGTACACACAACAGATACATGTATACTTATCACAGATCAAAGATTCATCCAAACCATGGTTACATATATATGTACGTAATATCCAATAACAAAATAAGTATTTTACTCACTGTTTAAAAACAGATGAACACCCTGCTTTGTCTTCAAGCTTTGAACACTTAACTTATTTTGTTTTAATGGCAGGTCTTTGTTTTTCTTTTATATGTAAAGGAACAAGTGAACAAGTATGGCTCTATATATATAGAAGAGAATAGAAAGGGTCAGTGAAGTATATGGTGGCTAAGCACACACATAGGGTGGCTGAAATTTCATGTACATGCTTCACATTTTTTTTCTTTCAACCTTTGTGTGCTTGACTATATTTTTGATTTGATTTACTATGGGTGATTTGATTTTTAGTAAGCTTGATTTGATTTATTGTATGTGCTTGATTTTATGTTTTATATGCTTGATTTTATGTTTTGTATGCTTGATTTGAAACTTGTCATCATGAAGCCCATATGTACACACACACACATATAGATATATACATTTTCATATACATATTTTTATCATAAGTTTTGGAATTTTCCATCATGAAGCTTGTCTATGTATATATATTTATAGATATTTTATCATAAGTTTCAAATGGTGAAGTATACATACATACATACATACATACATACATACATACATACACACATATATATATATATATATATATATATATTATCATATTCAGCAATTAATGTTTGAAATTTTAGTATAGTTTTCAAAATTCATATATTCAGATATTTCCAATATCAGAATAATTTAGTTATTCGACGTATAAAAATTAATATTTCAATATTTAAAATTAGTTAATTATTCTAATAACACATGGCTAAAAATCCGGGTCATTACGCATTGTTTACATAGGATCTCTTGTAACTAATTGTGCTAGTTGGCCAAATTCTATTTGCTGTCTAAAAGCAAGAATTGTAGCCAAGCATTTATAAAAATAAAAAAAAGAAATGTAATAAAACCAACTATTGTTATAACTATTTTGTCTCTAGTGCTTTTGATTGTGTGCCTAGAAAATGAAGATACATCCATGCTATTTAGTGAACGGCTGACCGTATCATTACCATCCCCTCGAAACTGACCTTGTCCTCAAGGTCGAAGGTAGGAAAACTATACGTGAGTTGTTGAAGATTCTCCCAATACCTTCTTAGAGTGTTACTTTGCAAATGGTTTAAAGCTTCTTGTTGTGGTGTTTTCATATATTCAATAATTTCCATAGCCCTTCAAAAGAGTGGTGTTCACTTTGTCCTTTTGCTGAGCATGCCAAACATAATTGATCAGATGAATCTATGCATTAAGTCCTCTTGCTAAATGTGGATGTCAGGATGCAACCTACTATAACAGGTCAAGAGAACCACCTTTATTCCTTGTGATGAGCCCCTGGTATTCCAACAAATTATTCTCCGAGCTTAAGGGTTTTGAAGTGGAGTCATTCAAATTTGCAGTCTATTTTTTTTGCAAGCGTTCGGCCACAACACCACCACCTAAACCAAATTTTCTTTTTATATCAAAATTTCCACCCGGATCGAAGAAGAGAACTTTACTCTCATCCACCATTTTTTTGCATTCAACCAAACCCGTCAAAATGTGTATGTAATCCTCATTGCACAATTCATTACTCTATTTCTTTTCACCATTTCCCATAGTAAACAGAAATGTTGTTACTCGATCTATTTCCAAACCCAAAAATATAGATGTCCTTATGTGTAGGTGGTTTTGAGTGCTGCCTAAATGGATAAGGATTATCGCAAGTTGATTGAGAATGGTTGTAGAGAGCAACATTGCCTTCGGATTGGTCGCGTCAACAAGTACGTGATAGGAGATGTCATAACTAGAGAGTAACTTTAGATCTAATGGTTCTAATGAATCCAAATATGATGGTTGTGAAATGGTTTTTGGATCGTCATTAGTTATGGGACCGATGGTGACTGAGTATGGTGGTGGTATTCTAGAGCTTACATCAGCGACAGGGGCTCGGTTGGAGGAGCTAGAGAGAGAGTGAGAGGTGGAGGCAATATGATTTGGAGGTCGAGTTTCGTGGCAAGAGCAGATAAGGAATGAATGATATGATTAATGGAGGTTGTTTTGTTGGCGAGGATGGTTTTAATTTCGGCGATGTCTTTTGGTTGAGTATTAAGGATTGTTTGATGGTAGGCGAGGGTGGCTTGAACTATGCTAATGGCGGTTTGATGTTGTGTGGTTGTTTTGTGGAGTTGTTGGATGGATTTGTTGATGGTGTGGTTGTGGATAATGGTTTTAGCGATGGTTCAATCTTGTGAAAGAACCAAATGATGCGGATTAATGCAAAATTGTAGAATTCTAGATGGTGGAGAAGAGAAGAAAGAAGAAAAGGCTTGAAGAAGAGAGAAATATAGTAAAGAAGAGAATGCAGTTAATTTTCAGCCTACTCTTCCCTTCATAGGTGCGTACATATATAGCATTGTTTACATAGGATCCCTAGTAACTAATTTTTCTAGCTGGCCAAATTCTATTTGCTGTCTAAAAGCAATAATTGTAGCCAAGCATTTGTAAAATAATAAAAACAAGAAATGCTATAAAACTAACTATTGTTATAACTATTTTGTCTCTAGTGCTTTTGATTGCGTGCCTAGAAAATGATGATGCATCCATGCTATTTGGTGAATGCCTGACCGTATCAATTTGTTGTTGGTTGGTGTCTACTTTTATCGTTGGTGAGAAAGATTTTATAAAGCCATGGGAAAGATGTGAAGATAATCTGGAAAAGTAAGAAACATTTTTATATTGCGTATTACAATTTATTGCTGAAATCATCACATATTATTTACCTTTGTTTAATGTTCATTGATGGAAGTAGTTGCTTATTACATATTTAAGTATATTTAAGGTAAATATATTTGGTATTTATCATTTTCATTGTTGTATGCATTTTCCAATCATGTTGTGTACCTAACTTCTTGGGTTTTATAGACAATACTAATGAGTGATTGATAAATGAGAGCCATTTTGTCGTCTTTGTTATTGTTTGTTATCCAAATTTTATTACTGGAAATACCAATTAACGGAATCTCTAATCATAATTTATCTAATACTATTTCTAGCTGAACATTATTATAATTCATAATGATTACAACGGTAGATTAAAATCATTAGAAACTAACAATATGTTAATTTTGCAATCGTTATAAAACAACCCTTAAAGGCAACATTGTATTTGGAAAATTTCCATTCAATTACTAAAACTAGCAACCTTGCAAAATATGTAATTCCAATTCCCGATCCAATCAAGAATTATTATTGTCACCATAACAAATGTCTAAAAACTATCATTCATCAAGGCAAAAGTTTGCTAGAGTAAAGCGCCAAAGTGGACTCGGTGAATGATGACTAGTCAATCGAGCGGAAGCGAACAAGGCAAAAGAATTGCTCATCCTACATTGTTTGAGAAGATGCATCAACTTATCAGGCAAAGCATTTTTCTCTAATTAGGAGCAAGCACATGAATGTTATGTAGGAAACATTTGTAGTTGTTCGTATATCACATAATTTGTTCTATTTAGAAATACACATCGGGACATAATATCCCTTTGTATATCTTAATAATATTCATTGTAAATAAAATCTGTAGTAAACCAAGCTATAGAAACTCCCTGGTTGGAAAATTTTAGGTTCGAGATAAAAAGTCTATAATTTGTAATTCAATTTCTCTTTATCTATTCAAATAATAAAAATTGATCACTTCTTGATCCGTGGATGTAGGCAACACTGTGTTGAACCATGTGAATCCCGTGCGTGTTTTACATTTGTGTGATTATTTTTTTGTTATTGGTATCCCTTATATATAATAATCGTTTACATGATCCATCAACATATTCGTTTGATTGGTGATTCACATTTGGTAATCATCCATTTTCTTTATACAATCACTAAAGAAAAATTGCTTTGATATTTTAATGCTTCTGACGAAAATTGAACTTGGGGTAGGCATAAAACCCAAAGCTTTTCAAAAAAAATAAAGTAAAAATATCCTAAAGGCTCAAAAAGATAATAAGAAAATTCATTATCTTCGATGGCGATAGAAAATCTTGTTAGATGATCATCAGGCATCTCACAAATTCAAACAAATGCAATGTGATGTTGCTCAAGTGCATCATGAGTTTCAACAAATAAGAAAAAAATACCAAGAGAATCTGTTACATATTAAGTCTAATAGTCAATTAATTTCTTTTATCAGTAACATTTTAAATGCATAACAACCCTGGAAGCTTTTCATTTTATTTTGCTTTTATTAATAAGGCTATGAATTTGGATTCCTTCGTTTATTTTGCATGAATTTATTGGTTTGTCATTACATAGATACAAAAATCTTAAATTTTTCAATGGAAATCAGACACACCCCCTTCTTTTCATACTTAAGGCGGTAGCCCCTCCTTGGAACCTAATTTTCACTAAACAACTCTCCCTAAGTTGTAGAATTGTTCTTTTCATTTTTTTTAGAAATTTGACCTACGCTATTTTGCTATAATTTCCAAGAAAAAAATAAAAAATAATTTATTATTCTTGAAAATTTGCTTTTTTATACCGCAAATATTTGCAGTTTGAACTATTTGCACACAAAAAATTCCGAAAGTTACATAGATTTTGTGTTGTAGTGCAATCCAAAATGTGAAAAATAAAATAAAAAAGAATTGGTGAAAATAAATAGAGGGTGTTTGGTCGAATACATTTTTGGAGGGGGCCATTGTGCATTTTGAAACTTTGGGAAAAGTATTCTAAAAATCATCCTCTTTTTCATATAATCAAATAGAGGTCAAGCTAATCTTTATTTCATTCTCAAATATAAGCATATAAATAATAAAGTTGGAAGAAACACATTTCTATAGTAAAATATATTCAAATAATAAACTTGGTTCTCTAAAATTTTGGTGGCATCATATCATTGCTATTAAGTTGTGAATCGAAATTGATCAGATTTTTGATTTCTATTAGGGTTAAAAAAATTAACAACAACATGAAAGCCTAATTATAGCAAAATCATGAAAAGCGAAAAATTCAACCAATATCATTTCAAATTAGCAACAATATTTGTAAAATGTGATTATACAATGATTTAGCACTGAAAATATTCGACATTTACACCTATAAACCTAATCAAAACTACTAGAAGTAATAACTGTTTGTACCAAAATTGGGCACAACACCCTTCGGATGTGTTTGAAGAGATAAAATGAAGAATATAAATGAAAAAGGAGGCAGATCTAACAAAAACACCAAAAATAAACAAGAAAAACGCACAGAAACACACAGATTTAGAGTGGTTTGGCGTATGGCCTACGTCCACTATGAAATGATTGACTTTTATTAACTTTTGCTTGCTGGTTACAACGAATTACAACATAGAACTTGAATACAACAGTGATTTCGGTAGAGTCTGGACGTAGGAGAACCAAAAAGTCCCTTTTCTGTAGGTCCAGGGCTGCTATTTATAGGCGTAGGCTGCAAATATCTCGCTCAGATCTCGGAATACCTCTTCTCTCACGTGGGTGGGCCCACACGATCGATCCCATGTCGTTTGCACTCGATCCGTGATCGATACGAACGAATTCTTATCGATCAATATTTTGTCCAATCGAGTCGAGATCGATCATGAACATTATTGAGGATGTACGCAAGCTCCTGTGAAAATTTGGTAGCATTTGGACTTGTAGATTTTGAGTTATGATCGATGCGAGTTTGGATTTTTTGAAGGCTGTTGGATTCGTATCGATGCTGTTCGTATCGATGATTCCGCACGTGATGTCTGACGACGTGGTGCTTGCTTTTAGGATTGACCCGCATTTTATGCCGAGCGACCAAGTCTGTATTATGGATGTGCCTCGTTCGTATCGATCGTCACTGCTCTGTTCGTATCGATCGTCACTGCCCTGTTTGTATCGATCGTCGCTGCTCTGTTCGTATCGATCGCCACTGCTCTGTTTGTATCGATCGATCATAAGTGCATTTCGCACCGGTTCATCTTGTACTGTTCGCATCGATCACTGGCTGATCGATACGAGTGCAGTGTGTGTTAATGGATCGATATGAAGTAGCGACCTTGTATGGTTTCGATGGATACGAAGTGGACGTTGGTTGATCGATACGAGCAAGCTGGAGATGATGGATGCGAAGCAGTATGAGGAAGGATGGATACGAAGAACACTGCTATCTATGGATACGAACTTGCGCTCCCCTGAACGATACGAAGCTATGTGCATCTGATGGATTTGAACCAGATCGATATGAAGGAGGTTTTTCCTGGTTGCTTGATGGATATGAACAATGTGATCACTTGAGTTGCATCGATCATATATTGAACATACGAACTCGGATTGACTTGAAATTTGGAACGTTGGCTTTCATAGCTTTGTTTGTCGTGTCATATCAATTGTAGCGCGATCCGGACTCAGACAAGATTTACCAGTATGCATAGTGAACCTACGTATAACCGATCTTCGGGATGGACTGTCCTTGGTTTCCAGTTAATTTCTTTGTGTCACGGCCTTGCCAAAAGGCGGGATAACATTTTGCCCCCTAAAGTACGTCTTGTGAGAATAGGACGTGTTTTGAAAAGCTGCAATCTTCATTCTGAATTGTTTTATCTGAGTTGTTCGGATGGTTGTTGTCTTCTCGTTGAAAGCTGTGACTTTTGATTGATCTTTAGAAATAAAAATTATGAATTGTTGACTGCCAATCGTTGCACCGTGTACTGTTGTAACTTAGTGTTGCATGATAGTAATATGTTGTTCGTTGTTGTAATTGTCACCAGGTGAGCATTCAATTCCTGTGAATTTTAAAAATTGAATATAAGTCCGACATCCATGCACGTATGTTAGTTCGACTCTTGTTCACGTTTGCATGTTCACAGGTTGTTGTCAAGTTTTTTTTTTCTTGTTTAGATTGAGTGTCGTATCGATCCTCTCTTGAATCGATGTGAAATTCGAGTTGTAGCAACGACGGATAGTCGTTTTAAGTAACTTCTTTCATATCGATCCTCTCCTGGATCGATCCGAGATGTTGGAATGCATGCTTCGTATCGATGGCTATCGATACGAAATGGATAGTCCTTGGAGATGCTTCGTATCGATGGATATGAAGCTTGGGTCTTCGAGCATATGGATATGAAATAGGTGTTTCGTATCGATGAAATTCAATGATTCAAGTAAGACTTTGTTGTAAGGTTCGTATCGATGAGATTCGAATTGACGGATACGAAACAGATGGTAACTCGTTGATGGATACGAAGTGTTAACCTCTGCATTGCTCTAGGCTGATGGATACGAAGCTACGTCTTCGTATCGATGAAGCGAATCATTACAGACATGTTTGCTCAATGCCCTTCGTATCGACAGACCCCTGACCGTTTAAACCGGTTCTTGCTAGTGGGATACAAAACATTATTTGTTGGGATACGAATCCATATAAAAGGATTTTGTACTTAGAAATTTTTGTACTTGTCATTGTTTTCTTATCTGCCTTCGTACCGATTGAGAACACGGGAAGAAAGAACTGCCTTCGTCTCCAAATCACTTAACTTTTTAACCCTCGATCCAATTCACTTGAACTAGGTAATTAATCGACCAAAACCATTGTAAAATGATGAGACTCGAGTCTTAATGGCATTTCATCCAAAGTTGTGGCTGATTCTAGCGCTGTTGATGCTGGAAGTAGGTTGGAGTGAGGTCGTGGAAGTGGTAATGGCGTTGTTGTAGCTTGGAGAAGAAGAGGTATTGATGGATACGAAACAGTCATTGGAAGAATCTCTGGTTTCGATCTCGTATCGATGGTGGATGGAGGGAGCAGCTTCGTATCGATCTGGAATAGTAGGAGTTCGTATCGATCCAGAACGATCGATACGAAATCACAGCTGGCGATCGATACGAAGCTCTGGGTGTCGATCGATACAAAATCTTGGATGTCGATCGATACGAAATCTTGGATGTCAATCGATACGAAATCTTGGAGGGAGATCGATACGAAACAGAGCTTTTGGAGGAGCGATCCATGTTGAACTTTGATGGATACAAATCTATTGCGCATTCGAACCCTTGACTCCGTCGAGCTTTGGCCCTGCATAATTGGACTTGGCCATTAAACTGCATATTTGACTACCCCTCGAAGCTCGTCGATGGAACTATAATTTGACAAACTTAACGAACTCTAACATGGATCGTTCTTCGAAGTTATGTTGGCACGGCTGTGACGGTCAGTGATGACAGTCACTCCGGTTGCATCTCGAAGTCTCGTCCCTGAACACTTCTCAAATTCTGTAGAATTCTAAGTATTATGTAGCACTGCACTGCACAACACATTCGTGCACTTCACACTGGGGAACACACGGGCTTATTATAATCTAATGATGGTTTTTACTGAGTTGACTAGTTATGGAACTTACAAGTTCGCAACAGCAGGAGCCTCAGAGCTCGTCTTCTTTGATAATAGAGATCCCGGCCATCGCAGCCGAAGTAATAGGTCCAACTCCGGACGAGCTGCCCGGAGCAACTTTTATTGCGAACCCACAAGACTCTATGCCTTCCAATGTCTCTGAAGATATGTTGGGGCGAATATGCTTAAGGCACAGTCTATCATTAGATGACGTTTTGCTACCCGGACCAAATGACAGGCCACACACTCCCCCAGAAGGATTCACGGCCTTTAACCGCCATTCGTGCACCGCGAGAACACTTCCCCCATTTAACCAATATATCCGAGAAGTGTTGTCTTTCTTCAGAATCGCTCCATCACAACTACATCCAAATGGATATGCACTGTTGAACAGTCTATTCATCGTCTTCATGTAACATCTTTTCCGCCCCCCGACCCTGGAAGAAATCAGATACCTATTTAATGTTAAGAGTCGGGGAGACAGTCCTTCATTCACATTTCTAGAGGCAGTCAGGAACTGCCAAGTGGTGACGGGATCGTGGACCAGGCTCAGTTACTTTAAAACAGAGTGGTTCTACGTCTGATGCCCTTCAGGGTTTGCTAGTCGATGGTTAGCCAAATGTAAGTGCCACAATTTTTCCAGTAGTTAACGGGATGGTCATAATTTGACGTTGAAACTAATATCTTCTTTCCTTTACAGCCGCAATTTCGTGACCCAAAGGTGCTCACTTCAAAGAAATAGTGCGGATTCCTCCGGAAGTGCCGAGCGAAATGAGAGATATGGACTCGGTGCTAACAGATAGAAACTTGAGGATTGTCGGGCTAATCGATCGAAAGCAAAGCATAAGACTGGAGGGAACGCTTAGGGCAGCCCCGACAAGGCGGGTGAAGCGTAAAGCGCCAGGGTTTGTAATAGCCGAGGAGGGCGATGAAGAAAATACGCCCACGGACGATGAACCCGTAGTCGGGCCTTCTGACAGTTTTCAGGGTTCAGAGGGATGGAGAAATGGCAAGGCAATAACACAGAAGCGTCATAAATCTTCGAGATGGAAATCCGTAGTTGTGTCCCTGCCAGCCTCCAATGTTAGAATATCGGAGGCTCCTCCCTCGCAAGTAGAGAATCCTTTTGAAGGACTTGCCGATATTCCGATTCCGGACTATGTGTCACTTCAACACAACAGCGGATTGGAGGGGCTTCAAAGTGCTCTAGAGTTAAGCGAGTCTCTTCCTACAAGTGTGGCCGACTTTTCCGGTTGGTCGGGGGGTTGCACACATATATACGTCACGGCACTACACGATTTTCAATCACAAGCTATTCACCTCTAGAGATCACTAACTATGTTTCTCTTTTATCCTACAGATATAATGACTAGGCGAGATTCTATGCTTGGAAGCCTCCGTTCAGCATGCCAGTCATCGAGTTCATACTATGAGTCCCGTAGGAGGGAAGCCGATAGAGACCGCGATAATGGTTATTCTAGTCAGGAATGTTATGAGAGGGAGAGGGATAGGGACAGAGAATATAGATATCGCTCCCGATCACGCTCTCCACCTCCTCGGGCTCCAACACCACCCTCCGATCATGGGAAACAATCTCTAGAGCCTCCACATCAAAAACCATCTTCTCAGGCTCCCAGGCCCGATCCACAACGTCGTAGAACCGAGGCCGAAACTCCCATTGTCGCAGAACAAGCCATTACCGAGCCTACTGAGGAAGGAGCGATCAGAATCGCCCAGTTGAAGAAAGACTTCCCAAACATTTGTTTCGATGGCTTCGTCTTCCCTCCGCATTTGAAGAGAATTCTAGCTGAGGCAGAGCGGACTATGCATGATTACATCCACGACATATATACCCAGTATCGAGAGTGGATGAAAACTGTCGGCAAAGCATCAGCGGTGGCTTTTGAGCGAGCAAGAACAATTGAAAAGTTAGAAAATGACCTCGCCCAAAAGGACCGTATAATCCAAGTGCTAAACAATGAAGCCAAGTCTTCCCGCAAATCTAAAATAGAGGCCACCAAGAAAGCTGACGAGGCTAATCAGTCCATAAAGAGGATGCGACAAACGCATTTCACATTGGTTGAGGAGATGGGCCATCGAAACACCACTGTCACAGCTGAAAGGGATGTTGCGTTGAAGGAACTTAACGAGCTTAAAGCCAAATTTCCGAAATCGTCAAGGAAAAGGATGACGAAAACAAAGCAGCCTAGGAGGCGTGCAAACAAGCTGTGGTGCTCCGGGACGAAAAGGATGCGGCCGTACTTAAAGTTCGGGAGGCTGAGGCCAGGGTTAAGGAGGAAGTTAAGATGGCAAAGGCCAGGTTAGAGGCAGATATTGAAGACCTTCTGATCACGTATAATGTTAATGTCTTGAAGCATAGAAATCTAGCCTGGCTCGACAATTACCCAAAGCATATGTACAATGCTTGGGGCCGATTAGTAGGAGATGAAAAGGCTTCACACCAAGCTGAATCGATTGATGAGTTCGAGCTCGAGAACCGGGTGTTGAGTGAAGATGAAAGGAAAGTTCTCCACGATACGATGATCTCATATGAAAAGGAGAAACTTGGCGCTCAACACTCGGAGGTTGGAGAAGGCTCTGGTGTCGAGCACCATGATATAAGTTCCGAAACTCTTGCGCCAACTCAGCCTGAATCCACATCTGCGGTTGATCCTCAGCCCGTTCCTACTTATAACCCAGATCAACCGCAGTTATCTCCAGCTCGCGAGCAAGTCTCTGAAGCTGTTCCGCCACCCACGAGCCAAACTGAGGAAGGTACTCTGAACATTCTTTATGCTTATTCAAAATCGGAAGTGTTACTTGAAATAATTACTAACAGTCCTTCCTTTGTTTTTATCCAGTGATCAAAGCCACATCGGTCATGCCTCTTGGAGCTCAAGAATCACATCATGCACAGGAGGCCATCATAACAGAAGCGACCACCACAACGACCACGACACCAATTGACGGAGCACAGGGGAGCACACTTACTTTCAATGAAAAGATGATGGAGGAACTTCTCGGTCATCACAATGACCCCTTTGCCGATTTGCCGTTTGTTATGGGTAGAAGCACACCAATGACTAGTTCTTCGGCCCCAACTGCGGGCGTCCCCTGCGATGCGCAAACACTTCACGAAGAGGAGATTATAGCCGAAATCAACGTTGAGATGGAGGCAACCACGCGGGGCAGTGGATTTGGAGGTGGAATGGCGGGACCTGGCCCAGCCCCCTTGCGGATGATCTCCCCGGGAGGGACGGTTGTTGATACAAGTGTGCCTCCTCCGCCTGCTAACATTGATCCTATTCCTCCGACTCCGCCTTCGGGAAACATTCCTATTCACTTGAGTTCGGAGGAGGAAGTTGATATAATGCCCCCAACTAGAGATCGGCCGTCAAAATGCAAGGGTTCGAAAAGGAAACCAAGTGGAGAATCCAACGGGTCGACGCCGAAGAAGAAGCCGAGAAAGAAGAAAGAATAGACATGTCTCTTCGGCTCATTTTTGGTAGATAGATAGGAATCTACTTTTGTTTTCTTTTTGTAGGCCGTGTATAGATGCGGGTTCGGCCCCCGCTAGTAGGACTTTTGGTATAGTTTTGTACTTACCTTTTTCTTCCAAAGAATAATTAAAATAAAATTTCATTTTGTCTTTAGCTCGATTTATGTTCATTCGTTAAAGTGCTTAAACGTTTGAACTTTCATTCAACACACTTATGGAGTTTTAGCCTTTGAACCAGACCTGGGTTTAGTTGCTAAGTTCCAGAGTCACGATTTTGGATCGCGATCGAGCGCTAAGTCAAATTCCGATATTGCATTGTCCTAATCAGTGACTGATACTTAAGTTCTGTCCCTAGTTCTAGGGAGAAATTAAAAAAATAGATTAACAATCATTGATTGCCTTTAATATATCGAGCTAAACTTCGCTGAAGTAGAATTGAAACAGGACGAGTTCAGGTGGTCGAATCACACTTGCTCGTCCATCGGTGATCTCATCCACGCTCTGGGGATTGCACTTGTAGATCGATGGTCTGTCATACCTGCACAAGGTTTTTTAGACGCGTCCGCGCTCTGGGGACTTAAGTTATTGTATGGGTGGTTAGTTACATTCTTCTGATATTTAGAGCTTCGTCCGCACTCTGGGGACTTAGATCGATTCGATGTTTACACTCCAGTTCACACTTTGAGAATCTGGAGTTATCTTATGTTTATACTTCGATTCGTACTCTGGGAATCTAGAGTTAGTTGATGGGTGGTCGGTCACATCCATTTGGTATTTATATTTATACTCCATCTCGCACTCCGGGAGTCTGGAGTCGGCCGAGAGATGGTCAATCACATCTGTCTAGGCTTTTGGATTTCGTTCGCACTCCAGGAAAGACGAATGTATCAGGATCGTGGATGGTTGGTTCACATCCACCCTGAGTTAACAAGTGAGGTCGTTAGATGGACAGATCCATCCTCCTCGAACTTGGTTCGAATACGGGCGAAGTCGTTAGGTTTACAGATCCACCCTCTTCGAAACCGCATTTACAGGTTTATACTCCAGTTCACACTCTGGGAATCTGGAGTTAGTTAGAGGATTGTCATGTATCAATCCTATTTTGGCTTTAGTGTGATGACTTCTCCCCGAGCTCGGTTTTCACTTAGCGAGTAACCGGTCGTATCACAGTTACTTCCTATTTGAATAAACCCCACCGTATGGTGGAACTTAGATCTCCATGCATAGTGATGGTCATATGATGTATTTCGAATAAATCACAGCTCTGGCTCGAAGAGATTGCATTTTATTGCTGAAATAAGAAAATATGGCAAAGTCAGTTGCCTTATAACAAATTCAAATTTCGAAATGCATAAACAAATTGCAAATTAAAAATAGACTGAATAAATAAACAGAGCATGTCATGTGTAGTAGTGACGAAGACTCTTGCTGTTCCAGGCACTTGGAAGAGCGAGACCGTCAACGGTCGATAATTTGATTGTGTCATCTCCGAGCTTTCGTTCAATAACATACAGCTCTTCCCAGGTTGGCTTCATATGTGAAGGGACCGGGTAAATTCTCTTGAGGACGAGATCGCCAAGTTCAAAGGTTCAGGGTCGGACCTTGGCATTGTATAATCGGGCGACTCGACTTCGATATGCGGCTGCCCTCAAATCAGCCTCTTCACGCTTCTCATTCAATAAATCCAGAGATTCAGCAAGTAGTATAGCATTTGTCTTTAGATCATAATAGGTCACGCGATGAGAAGGTACTTCCATCTCGACTGGACTGACGGCTTCTGAACCGTAGGAAAGAGAAAGAGGAGTGTGGCCGGTTGCCGATTTGTGGGTTGTCCGATAGGTCCATAGGTCCATAGGAAGTTCATTGACCCATTTGCCCCGGGCATTTTCCAGTCGTTTCTTCAGAATAGACTTTCTAACTTTATTGACAGCTTCAACCTGTCCATTCGCTTGAGGGTGTGCAACTGCGGAGAACTTCTTCTGGATGTGGAACCTCTGACAGAAATTCTTAAATTCAACACTGTCAAATTGAGCTCCGTTGTTTGTGATGATGGTATTTAGGAGACCAAATCGGCAGATGATGTTGTGCACTACAAAGTTGATCACTTTCTTTGTTGTGATTGTAGCAAGGGGTTCAGCTTCTGCCCACTTGGTAAAGTAATCAACTGCTACGATGGTGTACTTTGCACCACCTTTGGCTAGAGGTAGAGAGCCAATAATGTTAATGCCCCATACTGCAAACGACCATGGACTGACCTTCTGAGTTATTTCGGTAGGTGGGGCTCTTGGAATTCGAGCGTGCTTTTGACATTTGTCACATTTTCTGGCGTAATCCGATGCGTCACGATTTACGGTCGGCCAATAGTACCTATATCAGAGCACTTTCTTGGCAAGGGCTTGCCCCCATGTGTGATCGCCACATTCTCCTTCGTGTACATCATGCAATACTCATTTGATCTCATCGTGAGCGATACACCGGAGTAAAGGAACAGAGTACCCTCTTCTAAACATGACTCCATTCTGGATGGTGAACCGCGAATCTTTTCGAAGAATTTGCCTCTTTTCACTCCTGCGCTCTGGCAGGGTCCCATGCTTGAGATAGTTTCTGAACGGAGTCATCCATGACTCCTTATCGGGAATGACCTCAAATACCCAATCCGTTTCCATCTGATCGATGCTCGGGGAAGATAAGGTTTCCATAGGAACGATTCCCATTTGCTGTGCCTCACCTGTACTAACTAACTTTGCTAATGAGTCAGTTTTCTGGTTGCACTCTCGGGGTATACAATAAATGGCATAATAATCGAACTGATTCAATATCTCCTGAACCCGAGCTAGGTAGGCTGCCAACCTTCGGTCTTTGGCCTGGTACTCCCCCCGAACTTGACACACGACCAACTACGAGTCACAGTAAATCTCCACAGCAATGACTCTTAAATCTCTGGCAAGTCTCAATCCGGCAAGTAGGGCTTCATATTCGGCTTCGTTATTGGTTGCACGAAAATCAAATTTTAAAGCATAGCATATAAATCGGCCTTGAGGAGTTTCAAGTACAACCCCTGCAC
The DNA here is from genome assembly GCA_030737815.1 of Allium fistulosum. NCBI lineage: Eukaryota > Viridiplantae > Streptophyta > Magnoliopsida > Asparagales > Amaryllidaceae > Allium > Allium fistulosum. The sequence goes on from CM060903.1 coordinate 911,767,554, forward strand.
TTGAGCAACGGTCATTTGATGCACCATCAGTATGCAGCTTCCAGATATACTTGGGAGATTCACTGGCTTCGGGCAAGTCCTTTGGGATAGTGAATTCAGCTATGAAATCTACCAGGACTTGTCCTTGAATAACTCGCCTTGGAGTGTAAGTAATGTCAAACTGGCTTAGCTCGATATTCCACTTAAGTAACCTACTAGACGTCTCAGGCCGCGTATGGACCAGTCGCAACGGCTGGTCGGTGTAGACGGCTATAGGATGAGCTTGAAAATACGGATGAAGCTTCCTCGAGGCAATAACAAGACAATAAGCCAACTTTTCCGGCTTCGGATAATTTCTCTCTGCCCCGGTCAGTCGTTTGCTAATGTAATATACTGGCCGTTGTATCCGATCTTCCTCCTGGATTAGGACAGCACTGATAGCGTTCTCTGACACCGCCAAGTAAATATACAACCTTTCGTGATCAATAGGCTTTGACAGAATGGGTGGTGTAGAAAGATGTTGAACTAGTGCTCGGAATGCGCTCTCACATTCCGTAGTCCATTCAAAGTTTCGTTTCCCTTTTCTGATCAGGTCGAAGAAGGGAATGCATTTGTCAGTGGATTTTGAGATGAACCTACTCAGTGCTGCTACTTTTCCGTTGAGGCTCTGGACTTGTTTTATAGTTCTTGGGGTCTCAAGATTTCTGATGGCCCAGATTTTCTTAGGATTTGCTTCGATTCCTCGAGCGTTGATGATAAACCCAAGGAAATTTCCGGATGCGACCCCAAAATAACATTTCAATGGGTTGAGCTTCATCCTGTATTCTCGGAGGATGTTAAACATTGACTCCAGGTCTTTGATGTGATCAGTGGAGAATCGCGACTTCACGAGCATGCCGTCCACATATACCTCCATGGTTTTTCCGATCTGGTTAGCGAACATTCGATTAACTAACCGTTGGTAAGTTGCCCCAGCATACTTGAGTCCAAAAGGCGTAACTTTATAGCAGTAAAGTCCCATATTGGTTACGAAGCTGGTATGCTCCTGGTCGGGCAAGTGCATGGGTATTTGATTATAGCCGAAATACGCATCCATGAAGGATAAGAGCTCATGTCCAGCTATTGAGTCTATGAGTTGATCGATCCGGGGAAGTGGAAAACTGTCTTTAGGGAAAGCTTTATTCACGTCCGAGTAGTCAACACATGATCTCCATTTCCCATTTGGCTTTCGGACGAGTACATGATTGGATACCCATTTTGGGTATAATGCATCTCGAATAAACCCGTTCGATTTGAGCTTTTCTACCTCTTCTTTAATGGCGGCAGATCTCTCTGGATCCATACCACGCCTTTTTTGCTTGACCGGGACATGCCGCGGGTCAATATTAATGCGTGGCTCGCGATGTCCAGCGAGATCCCACACATGTCAGAGTGCGTCCAGGCAAGCACGTCAAGGTTTGCCCAGAGAAATTCAACCAATTCCTCTTGCATTCGTTGGCTTTGCTGAGATACAATCTTTATCACTTTAGAATCGTCATTATCGTTGATCGGAACATCGATCGTCAGTTCAACCGGGGGAAGCTTGGCTGTATTTACTTTCGTCTTCACTTTCAGTATCACTCGGGTCAAGATCCCTTGGGAATTGGTTGGGGTGCCCGGACCTGGGTCCAGGCGTCAGTTGTCAATCCTCAACAAAGCGAACACAGAGAGATTCCTCTACGCCCTTTCCTTTTTCTTTTCGTTGCGCCTCCCGCGGCTCAGCAACATAACATGCTCGTCCAGCAGCCTGGTTTCCCTGAACAAATCCTGACTCCATTGTCGGTAGGGAATTTTAAAGTTAGACACCAAGAGGCGATGGTAGCCCTGAACTCGGCTAGGGCCGGTCGGCCCAAAAAGGCATTATATGGCGAATCTATATCCAATACAACGAACTGTAGTATCCGGACTCTCCGGCGTTCTGCAATTCCCAATTCCACAGGTAGCTCCACCATCCCAATGGGTATTGTCGCACTTCCATTGAAGCCATGGATGCGATACTAACAAGGCCTCAGATCCTCTGCTTCCATTTTCATCTGGTTATAGGCTCATTTAAACAATATATTTACTAAACTTCCACTGTCCACTAGGATCCTCTTCATCCAAGCAGGACCTATTTGGGCTGAAATGACAAGTGGATCAATGGTTGGGGCTTCGACTCTGTCGGCATCCCGGTCTCGAAACAAGATGTCATCAGTCATCATTTTTTGTTGCTTGGCCAGAGCCCCATCTTCCAAATTACTATAACATTCAAAGTCCGCATGCCTGATAGAGCTAGCATACGACTCCATTTCCCTCCAGCTTCGATCTGCTGTATGTGGACCACCATTGACGGTATTTATCACCAACCTCCCGCCAGTACGATCGGGTTCCTCCTGTCTTGACTGATTTGGCACATGGTTCTGATTCAATAGGCCCGCACCTCCGGACTGCGGCACCCGCACAAACTGTTCCAACTTTCTTTCATGTATCAACTTCTCAATGATATCCTAAAAATGATGGCACTCATTTGTGTATGGCCATAGCTATCATGGAATCTACAAAACTTTCCTGTCTGAATCTATTTTCCGATGATTGCTTCGGAGCAGGTTTTTTGTATTGGATAGTATTGCAGGTCTGCAAATACACATTCTCTAACGACATATTCAAAGGGGTATAATTGTCAAACATAGGAGCCCAGTGTCGTGGCCCACAATTCTGATCCTGTTTCCTATTTTGGTTTCCATTGCCATTCTGTTGATTATGTTTATTTTGTATATTCAGTTGTACCTTTCCGGAACTCTCCCTGGTTTGTTTGATAGCAACATTGCTCTGGATTCCTTCCGCATTGGGCCCTGCATCATCCTTCTTCCTAGACTGTTTCACATCCTCCCTTCTCAAGAATTGGGCTGCCTTGGAATAGAAATGGTCCAATGACGCAGGAGGTTTTCCAGCCAACCAATTGTCGAACTCGGAGTCAGGATCGATCCCCTTAGTCAATGCCATCAGAATTTAGTTATCATTGGGGTTACTAATTTCAACGCATGCATCATGAAATCTCTCCAAATAACGTCTAAGCGTCTCTCCAAGAGCTTGAGTGACACTAGACAAAGTATTAACATCTTTTGGCCTTGCGACATGCATGTAAAACTGCTCAATAAACTTTGTCGTCAACCAATCAAAACACAAGATAGATCGAGGTGGTAAACAAGTGAACCACATAGTCGCTATGCCCCTAGAGAGATCGAGAAACTTCGGCACTTAACTGCATCATCAGCTCGTGCAACATTCATTAACCATTCATACTTCAAGATATGTTGATTAGGATCAGAGCTCCCTTCATAAACGGGTAAAGTCGGCATCCTGAATCGCCGAGGTGGTTCAGCATAGAGTATATCATCAGTGAAGGGGGTATGACTCCGAGACATTCCCCAGCCGTTGTTAGTGAGACCCTGGCTTTCACGGATCATTTTACGAATCATCGTCGGGATGTCCAGCATCTGGACATTCTGAGCATGTTGGGCCAAGGTGTGGTCGGGTTCCACAATGCGAGGAGGGGCCGGTCGCGGTTGACGGTCCATGTCTCGCCTCCTTGGTTCTATGTCTTCAGGGACATAAGGCTCAGGAGTATGGTTGTGTTGGCGGTGGGTCGGATCCGTTCGGTTCCGAGCATCAACTCCCAAATCAGTAGCAGTGGTAGTGCGGTTGTCGGTAGGGTGATATGGGGCAACACCTCCTCGGGAGGATGGTCTAGTCTGATGGCTGGTTGACGGGCCAACTCTCGGTTGCCCAAGATTCAATGTGTGCTGATGCCCGGTGGCCTATGTGTAACTTTCGTCCAGTCGCGGGCGCGTGGATTTATGATTAAAGTCTGAAGAGGCTGAACTTTCGGTGGATGAATTGGAAGCCTGATCCCTTCTATATCTCCTTCGTCTTTGACGGTTTAGTTGATTGGTCAGCTCTGCGTTAGCACGCAGTTGCTGATTAAGTTGTTGGCAGCTTTGAGTAAGCTCCAGCATTAGCAATTGAAATTCTTTCCTGGTGACAGGGCCTTGCGGATTTGACGGTCCGACAACATTCTGATCGGTAGGAGGTAGTTGTATGGGGTTCTGTCTGTCCCGTCCTTCTGGATCTTCAGAAGTTGAGGTGGTCCTAGTGTTAACCATGATGGATAGTGAAGCTCTTTCCTAGACTTGATGCAAATCTGAATAGGATGGAAGAACTTTAAACTTGAAATCCGGATCTTCTTCTTAGATTTATGCAATCCGATATCGATAGTAGATCCAACGAGCAGGAGAAAAACTAGGTTTACTAAGTGAAAGCACCAAAGTGTTTGTACCAAAATTGGGAACAACACCCTTTAGATGTGTTTGAAGAGATAAAATGAAGAATGAAAATGAAAAAGGAGGCAGATCTAACAAACACACCAAAAATAAACAAGAAAAACACACGAAAACACACAGATTTAGAGTGGTTCGGCGTTTGGCCTACGTCCACTATGAAATGATTGACTTTTATTAACTTTTGCTTACTGGTTACAATGAATTACAACAGTAGAACTCGAATACAACAGTGATTTTGGCAGAGTATGGACGTAGGAGAACCAAAAAGTCCCTTTTCTGTAGGTCTAGGGCTGCTATTTATAGGCGTAGGCTGCAAATATCTCGCTCAGATCTCGGAAGACCTCTTCTCTCACGTGGATGGGCCCACATGATCGATCTCATGCCGTTTGCACTCGATCCGTGATCGATACGAAAGAATTTCGTATCGATCAATATTTTGTCCAATCGAGTCGAGATCGATCATGAACATTCTTAAGGATGTACGCAAGCTCCTGTGAAAATTTGGTAGCATTTGGACTTGTAGATTTTGAGTTATGATCGATGCAAGTTTGGATTTTTGAAGGCTGTTGGATTCGTATCGATGCTGTTCGTATCGATGATTCCGCAAGTGATGTCTAACGACGTGGCGCTTGCTTTTAGGATTGACCCACATTTTACGCTGAGCGACCGAGTCTGTATTATGGATGTGCCTCGTTCGTATCGATCGTCACTGCTTTGTTCGTATCGATCATCACTGCCCTGTTCGTATCGATCGTCACTTCGATCGCCACTGCTCTGTTCGTATCGATCGATCATAAGTGCATTTCGCACCGGTTCATATTGTACTGTTCGCATCAATCACTGGCCAATCGATACGAGTGCAGTGTGTGTTAATGGATCGATATGAAGTAGCGGCCTTGTATGGTTTCAATGATACGAAGTGGACGCTGGTTGATCGATACGAGCAAGCTGGAGATGATGGATGCGAAGTAGTATGAGGAAGGATGGATACGAAGAATGCTGCTATCTATGGATACAAACTTGCGCTCCCCTGATCGATACGAAGCTATGCGCATCTGATGGATTCAAACCAGATCGATACGAAGGAGGTTTTTTCCTGGTTGCTTGATGGATACGAACAATGTGATCACTTGAGTTGCATCGATCATATATTGAGCATACTAACTCAGATTGACTTGAAATTTGGAACGTTGGCTTTCATAGCTTTGTTTGTCGTGTCATATCAATTGTAGCTCGATCCAGACTCGAACAAGATTTACCAGTATCCATAGTGAACCTGCGTATGACCGATCTTCGGGACGGACTGTCCTTGGTTTCCAGTTAAATTCTTGGTGTCACGGCCTTGCCAAAAGGCGGGATAACAATAACCTGAGCTCGATTTGCCTTCTACATCATCTTCAACAGCTTTAGTCATCTTCGTCTTCTTCTTTGGTCGACAACGTTTTTTTCATCTTCGTCTTCTTCAATGAAATCGAGGCACCATCGCCTTTTTTCTGCCCTAGCATTTGTGTTTGACTAGTATGTTTGTGTTTGTGGGTTGAAATATACAAAGGTTGGAAATGTGTGTTGATCAGTATGAGGGTTGAAATATTTGTTGATCGAAAGTGTGTGTGTTTTACTATATGTGTGAGCTGAAAATATACAAGGACTGAAATATTTTAGGGTTGAAGCATATTGGGCTGAAAGTAATTTAATGTTATCAGAATTGGGATTAAAATCAATATCGGGATCAAAATCAAGACCAAAATCAGAAATAAAACATCCAAAATTTTCAAAATTTTCGGAAACTAACAAATTTCAAATAACCAAAACCGAGTTATCAAACCTTGCTTAATACTGTGTTTTGGGGAGACGTATAAATAAGTTATAAATTTTATATTCTTTCGGTTGATACTTTTAAATTTTGTTAACAATTTAATTTTAAATGTGTTTTTAACACTTATTTAATTCAAAATACTTTTTGCAGTCTTAAGTCTTAATCAATCTAAACTTCTTTTTTGTAAATTTGGACATTGCCCTTCATCAATCCAGTGGACTATGAAATAACCATAGGTAATACATGTTCATGGTTATCATCAAAGTCTTGGTGATCTTATGAAATAGTGAGGTAGTTATTTATGATTTTTTATGTAATTCATTTTATGTTACGTTATTTTAAAATTTTTGCCATTTGAAATGTATATAGATAACTATGGATTAGAGACAATGTTATTCATAATAGTTAAGAGAATTATTTTTAAGTACGAGAGATCGTATCAAATATAATTATTATGCAATAAATGAAAGGGGTCAATTGCTTTTTATTTTGATCAATTTGATTCGTTCAATAAACATTAATCTATTAAATAATAATTTAAACATCAATCTATTAAATAATAATAAAATAGAAGAATTTCTCGTTCTCTTATTAAATTTAGGAATTTCTTTATCTCTCCAAACACCATGTTATCGTATTCCTACAATTTATCATTATTATAATTATTACAAAGTTCTAATTCTTGTCATTATCATTATACAATTAAATATCAAAATGTAATAATTTCTACAATTATTTGCAAAATTCTCCTACATTTGGTATATTATTTTTTATTCAAGTCCATATATATTTAAATTAATTAAGTGATCGAAAATTTCAACTTTAAAAATAAATCCAATTAATTAATATTTATTGTAGGTTTAATTGGTCCAAAAATTGATCATTCGATATATTGCATATCATACTTATATTGACAAAAATGGTAAAATCAATATTTCACTTAAGTCCATATAACTTAGAATTTTCACAATTATATCAAAATTTATCTTTAGTTCTCTTAAGTTATTCGACATTTTTCTTTACATAAATTATTCATTTTTAACATTAGTGCGTTATCACAAAGAAAAGTATTTCATTACAAAACAAGTGCATACATGTTATCAGAACTCTCCCTCTTTGACTTTTTTTATGGCTTCCGCTCCCTATTTCCGCCTCTCCTTCTCTGATAAACCTCCCATCCTTTCCGTACCTACTCCCATGCCTCCTGACCTTCTTCACCCCATCCCTGACCCACCGCTTGCCTTGCCTCTTGACCAGTCGCCGACCTTACCACCTCCTATCTCTTCATCTCTACCTTCCTCGAGCTCTGTGTCGCCGCTTGTTTCTCTTTCCACCATTCCTCCCATCCTTCCATCCCCATCTTCCTTTTGTTCTTCTCCACCTGATGCTTCAACTGGATGGTCAGTGCTTTTCAAAGCCAAACCGAGAAATGCAGGTAAATACAATCTAGTTCATATCGATCTGGTTTTCAAAGATGAAGCAATCGTACCCCCTACAGAAGTAATCCAAGCCGGTGCTTCAATTTGGTGTGATTATGTAGTTGGTTTTTTCCTGGATAAGCCGTTATCTTTCACAACAGTCGTCGAGCACCTGAAAAGAGCATGGAAGTTAAAGGTTCGGTAAAAATTAAATTTGATGGCATGTTATTTTTATTTCGTCTTTCTTGTGAAGAGGACAGAGCTAAAGTTTTGCACGCTAATCCAATTATAATGAGAAATAAGATATTCATAATACAAGAGTGGAAACCAGAACTAGGCAATATTCGTGGAAATGTTAGAGTTGTCCCTGTATGGTTGCAAATGACTAACATACCAATATACGCGTGGTCACACTTGGGTTTGAATTGGCTAGCTTCTCGTATTGGGACTTTGCTATGCTTAGATGAGTCAACAGAAAGGTTAGAAAGAATTTCCTATGCTAAATGCATGGTAGAAGTGAGACCGGACCAAAAGCTAGTTGATAAATTCCCTGTTAAGCTACTTGATGGCAGTGAACAGATGGTCTATGTGAGTTATTTATGAAAACCAGATGTTTGTTTGAATTACAAAGTTTTTAGGCATAATGAAGATGGATGTGAAAAGACAGTTGAGATGGAGCTTAAGAAAAAGGAAGTGGATAATGATGTGAAGAATGGAATGGTAATGCAGGAAAAATGGTTATGACGATTGGAAATGGTAATGCAGGAAAAATGGGTAATATACATAGTCACACTACCAGAAATGGAACTAGTAAAGGCATTTTCCTAAAGCCCTTAATATTGATAATAGAGGCTAAAACAATAATCAAATTGCCTGCAAAAGTATGAGAGGCAAATTAATGATTGTCCCAAAAAGTGTTGCCTCTAAAAGCATATAAGGGCAAATAATATTTTTAACTTGCCTCTGTTACTGAGTCATATTATGACATGGATATATACTCAAATCTAAAAGCAGGCATCAACTGTTGCCTTAAATAATTGCACTGAAGACAAATAAAAAAGCCTCTACAACTCACTACAATAATTTATAATAATTTGTGGTAATGGCAAAACAAACCGCCTCTAATAATTATCAGATATTATTGTCACAGGTCTATACAATCTAATCATGAATTTGCTGAGCACAAGGAATACAAATGGAAAATAATATACACATAACATTTTACATTTCAGATACAAACCAGTTCAGATATAATAGAGGAATGTGGTAAAAGACATAATTCACATGCCATACACTAACAAAAGAACACTGTCTATTAAATCAAAGTAATATAGTTTCATCCTTAAACGCGACAAACTAGTATTAAGCTGCAAACTGCAGCCTTATTCAAACACAAACAAGAAAAGAAAAAAAAGTATTCTTAAAGATACATGAAAACAAACATTCCAAAAAAAGGAGACATAATATAACCGTCAAATCTGTTAAACCAATTACTTATCTGAAGTTGATCCTTGAGCCATGAATTGTAGAAAATCCATATCATTAAGGGTTGTTGTAAAGTCTCTTGTAGGTTGAGACACTTGAGCATACGATGATGGATAATACGGATGCGGATAATAGATAGGTCCAAACGGTGGATACGATAAATTTTGTTGGAAGAGTGGTTGTTGTTGGGAGGATGATTACTGTTGATTGGGTGGTTGATGCTGGTTTACTAGGTGCTGACTTGTGTGAAGGGGCTCTTCTTGTGCAGATGATGGTTGTTCAGGTGAGGATCGAGGATTTGATGACAAATTTTGAGAAGATTGTATCATATGTCGTAGCTCCTCTATCTCCTTCTCTTGTTTCTCATTGATCATTTGTTGTTTTTCATACATTTCTTTTAGACTCAAGCATTCGGATTGTAGTAAAGCGTAAGCTCGACCTCTGCGTGATCTACGAACCATTGATGCAGGTTGAGTTTCTTGAACCCAAGGAACCATGTCTGGCGTTACAACTTCTCCGTAACCGCGAACTCTGCCCCCGGTCTCAACTCCCCTTGCTGATACATATGCTTGTAGCCTTACCTCTGGTGTAACCTCTCCATTAATATCACTTAGTTCAACCAACTTCTGTGATATGAGTGCCTACAAAATATTGCATCAGCACAAAAGTAAATTGTAACGACCCGTATTTTTAACACTTTAAAAATACGAATTAAAATGAAAATTTTGGATAAAAATCCGAAGGAAATAAAATTTTGTGTTGTTAAATGTGAATTACAAGTTAAAATACAAAACTGAATTCTGAAATAACTTATTTGTAAATTAAATATGGATGTTAACTTGTAGTGAATGTAAATAATGAATTAAATTTGATTGTAAACCAAATTGGTTATGATTGTAAAAAGAGAATAAATAAAATGGTAGATTTAATAATGGAAGTTTATGTTATTGAAACCAATATAAAAAAAATGTAACTTAATATTACAGTTGATTGAAAGCTGATAATAACTGAAACTGTAATTCGATAAAGATGTCAACTTGTAATTGAACGTAAGTAAAGATTTAAATTTGAATGTAACAAGTAATTGAACTGAGTTGAATTTGATTGTAAACAACGAAATAAATAAAATGTTACATTTAATATTGAAGTTATAATATGTAAATCAACGTTAATGAATGTAATATAATATTACTGTGAATTTAAATAAGATGATAGCTGAAGAAAATTAAAGTAAATGAATTATAAACTATTGATAATAATGTATAAGTAAATGGTTGATTCAATAATGAAAGTGTAAATCGAAATAAAAGAATTCATTGGAATGTAATAACTTGAATTTGAATTACAATATAATTGAACGTTGAATCTAATATAATCTTTTATATTGGATCTATAATGGAAAACTGCATTGTAAAAGATTGTTAATTACTGTGAAATTAAAAATGGAATTTGTGAACAATTGAAATTTGAATTAAAAGTTAATAATTTAAAATTGGGAATTTTATATTGAAATTAAACAGTCGAATAATTTATTTTTCGAATATTGGATTTAATTAGACAATTAAATCGATAATTTAATAAGTTAAATTTCAGAAACAATGGAAAATCGATGGGAATATGATTGAAAATGATTCGTAAAATTTTATCTTATCATATTGGAGTTATAGTAATGTTATAGAACTTTTAAAATTGAATTTAAAGTTAATTTGTGAAAATTGAATATTTTAATATTTAATTATCGACTGAAAAATAGCCATCTTTCGAACAGTCTCAGAATTGAACGAAACTAGTTTCATTGGATCCGTAATAGTTTGTTATTGTCGGATTTCAATTTTCGTAGCGTTCGGAGTTATCGTTTGGTTGTACGGGTTAGAAACGCGTTGAAATAAGTATCGAAAATTTAATATTTTAATTCGATTCAGAAAGCTATCTTCCACATACGATCAAATTGGCTTCCGAAACATGTTCCATTGGGTTCGGAATGCGGGTAAAACATTACGAACGCCTGTCGGCACGTCTAGTTTGGAGTTCGTTCAGAAAAGTTGAAAATAATAATATTTTAATAAATTGGTTTATACGTATATATTCACGTTTGCTTCAGAAACCCTAGCTCCTTTTCGTGGCCGCCGTTTGTTTTGTTTTAATGGCCGAAAAGCTATGACTTTCCACCATCAATCTCTCCTCATCCTCACATTATCACGCCGAGTCGTCAACTAGGCAACTGTAGATCTCAATGAGAGCTACACATCCGTACGGTGGACGGCCGCGAAGCTCGATAGGATGGCCGAGATCCAGTCACGTTCATCACCGGTTTGATCACGTTTTTCGATGTATTGGGGCAGCCGAGTTCAACCGCATTCCAGGCGGTGGTGCCACGTGCGAAGGGCTTCGAGTTGGAGCCGCCTGATCAGCGTCACGGCGAAGATGGTGGTCGCGGCATGGAGGAGTTCTTTGCGTGTTGGGTTCGTTCGTTCCTGTGTACGCGATGGAGAAGAAGCTGGGGGGTGCGGCTCTGATTTTCTGGAGCCTTGATCAGTGGCCAGGATTTGTTTTGGTATATATATATAAAAAAAAAAGTAAAGGAAATTTGTTTTGAATTATAAATATATATTTATGCAATCTTGTAAAACTCATATCTCTTCCATACATTATCAGAATCAAACGAATCTTTTTGCGTTGGAATCGTGGTGACGAGCTCTACGTCATGGAATTGATTTGGAGATATTTGGAGCTAACTAAATTTTAGGTTAAATCGAACGTCGTTCGATTTGATTTAAAATTGAAAATCAAGGTGAGTGTTTTACGCTCACATTTGACTAAATTTTTATGTTAGTTAAATAGAAATTCCTGTGATAATATGTTGTGTTGTTTGATGTGGATGGATGAAATTGGCTGTTTATATCGTATTGGATGATTTATATGACTTTAATTGCCAGTTAATTTAAGTTTGATAGTTAGTCTAGAATTTAAATTTATTTGCCAGTTAAAAACCCCGACACCATTGAATAGTAAATTTTGTGATATTATGACTGCTTGGATTTATGGTTGTGATATATGATTTTATTTATTGTATATTGATTATGTAACTGTTTTCCTGTTATTTATATTGATTTCATATACATTGTTAGTTTGGTCGTTGATTTGTATCGATTAATCCCAATTATTACCCTAGATGTTGCGGGCATCAAATTAACCGGGATTAATCGTTTAAAGAATTAAAATTGTAATAATAAAAATTTCACTTGGCCATAGGATAGAGAAATTTATACAGGCACCGATTGGATAAATTTACTGTTTTCAAACATTGAAATTTGGTTTAATTGAATTTGTTTAAAAGAGAAATGGATTTGAAAATTTTGAAACTAAAACTTGAATTAGAAACCGTTTGAAATAAAACTGAAAGTTAAATTTAAGTTAAGTATGATTTGAATTTAATAAAGGAATTGCGAATTTGGAATGATCATACTTTATTCGGTGGTATAAATTTAAATGATCGATAACTGGAATTTGAATCCGAAATTTTGTATATATATATAAAAGTTTAAATGGAAGTTTAAGTGTTGTTAACTAATTTAATTGAACTATTCGAATCAAGTTGGATCGTGGAAATTTGATTGAAATTTATTTGAAATGAATGAGAATTTATTTGAAAATATAAACTTGAACTTTGATTTGTATGAACGGGAAGTGAAATGAATTTGAAAGGAATCGAAATATTTGGAAATTTAATTGGTTTGACTTGGGAAGATTTTTAAACAAATTACTTTAGAAAAAAAAAGAAACTATTTCAAATCTATTTTCATTTTTCAAACTAATTTGTTTTCTCAAACTATTTATTTTATAAACCATTTTATTTGTAAAACTATTTTCTATTAAACTAATACAAATATTTATTTATAAACCATATGTTTTCTTAAATTATTTTCTATTAAAACTATTTAACTATTTAACTTTCTAAAACTATTTTAAACTATTTTCTAAAAACACCAAACCAGTTAAACGGAATAAAGGTTATTTTTAAACCCTTGATTTAAATGCGAATTGGATTTAAGGAATTTAATCAAAATTGGAATTCAAATCAAGTTTTGAAACAAACGATATATTGAAACGAACTAACTTATCAAAGTAAATTATGGCTTTGAAATACTGTGTTGTTTTTTAAATAGATTTGTTTCCCAAAACAAATGCGATATTTTGATATGAAACATGAAATTGTTTTCGAAACGTAATAAAACCAAGCGGTGTAATAAATACGTAGTTATTAAAGAGACCGGGATCGGATATGGGCATACTCTCTGTCGATACCGAAACCACTTTAATAACTAATATACGCGAAGTGTTGATCCAGAATGAAGTGGATGGTTTTGGTGAACGTGTTGACTGAAGAAAGAGAACGATTTTGGATGACCCCTGACATGACTAAAACAGGAGCCGCGCCGGGCCATTGAGGTTCGCCATCTCTAGCGGACACACTTCTTCGATACCTTATCTATTACTTATGTGATTCGATTTGGGTGCACCCCGCGATTATGGGAGTGTTGTTTCGCGGTGTTGGGGTAGTAGCTGCTATGCCCAACATCAGTCCGGATCACGCAACTACTAGTATCCTAGTTGGTATTGCCTCATGTACCTTGTCATACTGATTATCCTATTCGCGACCACTACGATTTTGGTTTGTACCTTTAGTATATGGATTGCCCTCTGGTGACTTCCGGTTTTGGGGAAACTACGGTCTTGTATATGCTCTTGGGAATAAAAATGTGTTAAGGGTGGAATGGGCCACGACTTAACGCTATTTTGATATCTTACCTTACTGATTAGACCCTAGTGTATATAGCGTACATACTATGTAGTAGATAGTTTAACGGATCCTTGGGAGATGGAAAAACCCGTAACATCTCTTAAGTTATTGCATTCATATTTATCCATTTCGATTTAACTGACTTAAGATATTTTAGTCCTGACTCGAGTGTTTTGTTTTTCATTACGCTCGGGTCAGCCTGAGCATTTCAGTTTAGGTTGGAGATTATTCTGGAGGACGAAGACGAAGATTTGGTATATTTACTATTACTGTATCCATGCATTGTACTATGTTCCGCTGCATTGTTGTATTACTCTGAATGTATGTAACTCTGATTATTGTTGTATAATAATATTTCAATGTTTTATTTAACAGCTTCATGAACTGTTATTTTATTATTATACTTTATCCTTCCGCTGCAAGATTCTGAGTTTGTTTCTATTCTTTCCTTTCTTTTCTTATTTAACCCCAATAACCATCCGCCCTTTTGAATGGTTTAGAACCGGCATGTGTGTTTGATTTGTCGATTTAAACTGTCTAAAAGGTGGGTCGTTACAGTTGGTATCAGAGCGAGGTTTAGATTACCTGAGCTCTAGTGGGGAATAACTCATTGAAATAGAGGTAAACTATATGAATGAGTTGAGTGTATATGAGAGAGCGTATTTGTAATTTTGATATAAAATGATTTTATATTGTGTTAATTTGTTCCGTTGAGTATTTATGAATTCTGGTTGGTACTTGGGACGCCAAGGCATCGATAGGAATTTCTAAACACTCGAATAGGACAAATTGACATAATATTGTTTTGGATTATATTCTATATATAAAAGAATTATCTTGAAAATTTATAAATTTTGATTGTATTGGTTGTTAGTAGATGATAATATTAGATTATCATTGTTTATTGTTGATTAGTCGATATTTCTAACTATTGACTATTGGCTGATTTAAGAAACGAAACTTGTGAATATGATCGACAATGAATATAAATGGTAAATAAAATAAAAAATGAATTTAAATTAAGATGGAGAATTTAAATTCCGGTGTTTTGAAAATTTATTAACAAAAATTTGAAATGTATAATATAAGTATTATATGATAGTATTTGATTAGAAATTGTTTTAAAGGATTTCAAATGAAGTAAGTGTTATACTCCCTTTTGACACTAGAGAATGATTTCGGTGATGAGTGCACGCATCATCGACGTTATCTTCGAGAGTCTAAGTGGGGGAGATCACTTAATAGTTTTTCTAAACCCTGTTTTGATTTAAAATTGAATTTTATTTTGTATTCTCTATAGTATGATTTGATATATAAATTATATAAGTATATATTATTTCAAAACTTGATTTGAAATGAAACCGGGATTGGAATTCTTGAGTTCTTTAATAATTAATGATTTTTCTTTTAATGGTTGAAATGAATTAATACTTGAATCATTACAGAACTTCTGAATTGCGAAATGAGAAATGAACCTAAGAGCTAAGTGAAATATCAATTGAAGTAGAAATCCTGAGAATTAGGAAATTATGAATTTAAAATAAAATTAAAACTGTAAAACTCGCATAGTATTAAATTTCATTCTATAGCATAGATATAACTTACCAAATCATTTAAGAAGTTCAAAAATGTTATATGAATTGTTAATTGGATAATATACAAGTATAGGTTTGAATAATGAAATATGCATTTAATTAATGGTTTGCAAATATAAATAAAATTGTTAGTAAATAATTGGAATTTAAATTAACATTTAAAGGTGATTCACCATTATGTTAATATAAAATGGAAATACTATATGTGAATGTAAATGTGAAATTAAATTATAGTGAAATTGAAGTAATGACTTAAGAATTAATTAATTGAAAATTCAACTTTGAATGAAAAAGGGTTGTATGTTGTTTAACTACATTCTATTTGCATAACTATGACTTACCAAATACTTAAAAAGTTCAAAATGCTAATAAGGATAAGTAGAGGAATAATATACCAGTGTGAGAGTGAATAATAAAATGTGAAGATCTATTGATAGTTGTAAATATAAAAGAAATTTAAACTGTAAAATGAATGATATATACAAGTGAATGAATAAAATTTAAAATTAATGAAATATAAAATTTGTAAATGGAAACTAATTAAAGTTGAATATAACTAAATGTCAATAAACTTGGAAGTGTATGAAATTAAAATTTTGATTTGGAAATGTATAATTGATTTATTATAGATTTGGATGGATGTTAATGTTTGATATGCATTGGTTGTTAGATGGATGATAATAGATTAAATAGAATTCATTAGTGTTAATGGAATTGAATAAATGGAATAAAATTTTAAAATAATTAAATTCAAATTTGAAGCAAAGTGAAATTAAATATAATTGAATTCAAATTAAATTGAAGCAAATTGACTTGAATTTAAATTATGAATGAAACAAACTTGAATAAATCGGAAACAAATTGAATGTAAACTTATTTCAGGGATAAATAAGAAAATAAACGACTTTGTGTTTATGATTGATTGTTTAGAAAATTTGAAGTTTGATGGTTTGTACTTTGAAATAATAAAAGCAAATTTTTGAAAAAAATTCAAAATTGTCCAATATATGCTGAAACAAAAACAACCATAACTTTTAAATGGCTGGACGAAATTCGACGATCTTAGACTTTTCGGAAAGCCTAGAAACTGTGCTAAATCTTTGTTTAGAATGTTTTGATAAATACCTTCATACACTAGGCTTAAAACACCAATTTTAGTCGCTGGCCTGGGCGTAGTAAAAATCTGAAGCACATACCCTTAGTATTTTCACCATAACTTTTTACTGGTGTATCGGATTTTGACGATCTTACACTTCCTGGAAAGCTTAGAGCCTAAGCTCCAACTTTTGTTTTATAAGCATTTCTTATTTCTGTCATTTAGGAGGTCGAAAATCTGAAATTACATTTCAGGCCTGCGCTAATTGCTCGGGGCTGAAGCGTATCATTTTAGTAAAATGGCCGTAACTTTTGAACGGATGGTCCGAATTCGATGATTTTGGACATTCCGGAAAACCTGAAACGAATGCAACAACTTTGATTTAGATTCCATTATCAAATTTTATCGTTTAGGTGACCAAAAACTGAGATTCGTTTGCTGTCCTGGAATTGGAATTTCAGTTTTTAAGCTAAGCATGTTATATGTAAGTTGTTTATGCTAAGTATATCGATCTATCTTTATATGCATGGTTCTAACTTGGTTATTGAGCATTTTAGTAGGTAGCAAAGGGGTTGCGCTTCGCTTGTGGAGCTCGCTTCTACGCTTAATGCAAAATGTAAGTTAAATGCTAATAAACGCTAAATAAAAGGTACGTTCTCGGATTACGGTTTATGTTGTGGTATATTATTGTGTTCCCCATGTTTTGGGATGCCTCATTCTTGTAATGAGATGTATATCATGCAATTATTACCACTGTGAAATTTTTCGGTCCTAGCCGCGCAAAGGAGGTGCTGCCGAAATTTTTCAAAAAATCCGGGAGTTAGAAAATTTTGTGAAAAAAAAAATCCTATAACTAAATTTTGCACATAAGTAGAATATTTTTGAATAAATTATATCTAAATGATGGTTTCCCCTTCTCCGTTCCTTTTCGAGGACGAAAAGTTTTAAGTGGGGGAGAATGTAACGACCCGTATTTTTAACACTTTAAAAATACGAATTAAAATGAAAATTTTGGATAAAAATCCGAAGGAAATAAAATTTTGTGTTGTTAAATGTGAATTACAAGTTAAAATACAAAACTGAATTCTGAAATAACTTATTTGTAAATTAAATATGGATGTTAACTTGTAGTGAATGTAAATAATGAATTAAATTTGATTGTAAACCAAATTGGTTATGATTGTAAAAAGAGAATAAATAAAATGGTAGATTTAATAATGGAAGTTTATGTTATTGAAACCAATATAAAAAAAAATGTAACTTAATATTACAGTTGATTGAAAGCTGATAATAACTGAAACTGTAATTCGATAAAGATGTCAACTTGTAATTGAACGTAAGTAAAGATTTAAATTTGAATGTAACAAGTAATTGAACTGAGTTGAATTTGATTGTAAACAACGAAATAAATAAAATGTTACATTTAATATTGAAGTTATAATATGTAAATCAACGTTAATGAATGTAATATAATATTACTGTGAATTTAAATAAGATGATAGCTGAAGAAAATTAAAGTAAATGAATTATAAACTATTGATAATAATGTATAAGTAAATGGTTGATTCAATAATGAAAGTGTAAATCGAAATAAAAGAATTCATTGGAATGTAATAACTTGAATTTGAATTACAATATAATTGAACGTTGAATCTAATATAATCTTTTATATTGGATCTATAATGGAAAACTGCATTGTAAAAGATTGTTAATTACTGTGAAATTAAAAATGGAATTTGTGAACAATTGAAATTTGAATTAAAAGTTAATAATTTAAAATTGGGAATTTTATATTGAAATTAAACAGTCGAATAATTTATTTTTCGAATATTGGATTTAATTAGACAATTAAATCGATAATTTAATAAGTTAAATTTCAGAAACAATGGAAAATCGATGGGAATATGATTGAAAATGATTCGTAAAATTTTATCTTATCATATTGGAGTTATAGTAATGTTATAGAACTTTTAAAATTGAATTTAAAGTTAATTTGTGAAAATTGAATATTTTAATATTTAATTATCGACTGAAAAATAGCCATCTTTCGAACAGTCTCAGAATTGAACGAAACTAGTTTCATTGGATCCGTAATAGTTTGTTATTGTCGGATTTCAATTTTCGTAGCGTTCGGAGTTATCGTTTGGTTGTACGGGTTAGAAACGCGTTGAAATAAGTATCGAAAATTTAATATTTTAATTCGATTCAGAAAGCTATCTTCCACATACGATCAAATTGGCTTCCGAAACATGTTCCATTGGGTTCGGAATGCGGGTAAAACATTACGAACGCCTGTCGGCACGTCTAGTTTGGAGTTCGTTCAGAAAAGTTGAAAATAATAATATTTTAATAAATTGGTTTATACGTATATATTCACGTTTGCTTCAGAAACCCTAGCTCCTTTTCGTGGCCGCCGTTTGTTTTGTTTTAATGGCCGAAAAGCTATGACTTTCCACCATCAATCTCTCCTCATCCTCACATTATCACGCCGAGTCGTCAACTAGGCAACTGTAGATCTCAATGAGAGCTACACATCCGTACGGTGGACGGCCGCGAAGCTCGATAGGATGGCCGAGATCCAGTCACGTTCATCACCGGTTTGATCACGTTTTTCGATGTATTGGGGCAGCCGAGTTCAACCGCATTCCAGGCGGTGGTGCCACGTGCGAAGGGCTTCGAGTTGGAGCCGCCTGATCAGCGTCACGGCGAAGATGGTGGTCGCGGCATGGAGGAGTTCTTTGCGTGTTGGGTTCGTTCGTTCCTGTGTACGCGATGGAGAAGAAGCTGGGGGGTGCGGCTCTGATTTTCTGGAGCCTTGATCAGTGGCCAGGATTTGTTTTGGTATATATATATAAAAAAAAAAGTAAAGGAAATTTGTTTTGAATTATAAATATATATTTATGCAATCTTGTAAAACTCATATCTCTTCCATACATTATCAGAATCAAACGAATCTTTTTGCGTTGGAATCGTGGTGACGAGCTCTACGTCATGGAATTGATTTGGAGATATTTGGAGCTAACTAAATTTTAGGTTAAATCGAACGTCGTTCGATTTGATTTAAAATTGAAAATCAAGGTGAGTGTTTTACGCTCACATTTGACTAAATTTTTATGTTAGTTAAATAGAAATTCCTGTGATAATATGTTGTGTTGTTTGATGTGGATGGATGAAATTGGCTGTTTATATCGTATTGGATGATTTATATGACTTTAATTGCCAGTTAATTTAAGTTTGATAGTTAGTCTAGAATTTAAATTTATTTGCCAGTTAAAAACCCCGACACCATTGAATAGTAAATTTTGTGATATTATGACTGCTTGGATTTATGGTTGTGATATATGATTTTATTTATTGTATATTGATTATGTAACTGTTTTCCTGTTATTTATATTGATTTCATATACATTGTTAGTTTGGTCGTTGATTTGTATCGATTAATCCCAATTATTACCCTAGATGTTGCGGGCATCAAATTAACCGGGATTAATCGTTTAAAGAATTAAAATTGTAATAATAAAAATTTCACTTGGCCATAGGATAGAGAAATTTATACAGGCACCGATTGGATAAATTTACTGTTTTCAAACATTGAAATTTGGTTTAATTGAATTTGTTTAAAAGAGAAATGGATTTGAAAATTTTGAAACTAAAACTTGAATTAGAAACCGTTTGAAATAAAACTGAAAGTTAAATTTAAGTTAAGTATGATTTGAATTTAATAAAGGAATTGCGAATTTGGAATGATCATACTTTATTCGGTGGTATAAATTTAAATGATCGATAACTGGAATTTGAATCCGAAATTTTGTATATATATATAAAAGTTTAAATGGAAGTTTAAGTGTTGTTAACTAATTTAATTGAACTATTCGAATCAAGTTGGATCGTGGAAATTTGATTGAAATTTATTTGAAATGAATGAGAATTTATTTGAAAATATAAACTTGAACTTTGATTTGTATGAACGGGAAGTGAAATGAATTTGAAAGGAATCGAAATATTTGGAAATTTAATTGGTTTGACTTGGGAAGATTTTTAAACAAATTACTTTAGAAAAAAAAAGAAACTATTTCAAATCTATTTTCATTTTTCAAACTAATTTGTTTTCTCAAACTATTTATTTTATAAACCATTTTATTTGTAAAACTATTTTCTATTAAACTAATACAAATATTTATTTATAAACCATATGTTTTCTTAAATTATTTTCTATTAAAACTATTTAACTATTTAACTTTCTAAAACTATTTTAAACTATTTTCTAAAAACACCAAACCAGTTAAACGGAATAAAGGTTATTTTTAAACCCTTGATTTAAATGCGAATTGGATTTAAGGAATTTAATCAAAATTGGAATTCAAATCAAGTTTTGAAACAAACGATATATTGAAACGAACTAACTTATCAAAGTAAATTATGGCTTTGAAATACTGTGTTGTTTTTTAAATAGATTTGTTTCCCAAAACAAATGCGATATTTTGATATGAAACATGAAATTGTTTTCGAAACGTAATAAAACCAAGCGGTGTAATAAATACGTAGTTATTAAAGAGACCGGGATCGGATATGGGCATACTCTCTGTCGATACCGAAACCACTTTAATAACTAATATACGCGAAGTGTTGATCCAGAATGAAGTGGATGGTTTTGGTGAACGTGTTGACTGAAGAAAGAGAACGATTTTGGATGACCCCTGACATGACTAAAACAGGAGCCGCGCCGGGCCATTGAGGTTCGCCATCTCTAGCGGACACACTTCTTCGATACCTTATCTATTACTTATGTGATTCGATTTGGGTGCACCCCGCGATTATGGGAGTGTTGTTTCGCGGTGTTGGGGTAGTAGCTGCTATGCCCAACATCAGTCCGGATCACGCAACTACTAGTATCCTAGTTGGTATTGCCTCATGTACCTTGTCATACTGATTATCCTATTCGCGACCACTACGATTTTGGTTTGTACCTTTAGTATATGGATTGCCCTCTGGTGACTTCCGGTTTTGGGGAAACTACGGTCTTGTATATGCTCTTGGGAATAAAAATGTGTTAAGGGTGGAATGGGCCACGACTTAACGCTATTTTGATATCTTACCTTACTGATTAGACCCTAGTGTATATAGCGTACATACTATGTAGTAGATAGTTTAACGGATCCTTGGGAGATGGAAAAACCCGTAACATCTCTTAAGTTATTGCATTCATATTTATCCATTTCGATTTAACTGACTTAAGATATTTTAGTCCTGACTCGAGTGTTTTGTTTTTCATTACGCTCGGGTCAGCCTGAGCATTTCAGTTTAGGTTGGAGATTATTCTGGAGGACGAAGACGAAGATTTGGTATATTTACTATTACTGTATCCATGCATTGTACTATGTTCCGCTGCATTGTTGTATTACTCTGAATGTATGTAACTCTGATTATTGTTGTATAATAATATTTCAATGTTTTATTTAACAGCTTCATGAACTGTTATTTTATTATTATACTTTATCCTTCCGCTGCAAGATTCTGAGTTTGTTTCTATTCTTTCCTTTCTTTTCTTATTTAACCCCAATAACCATCCGCCCTTTTGAATGGTTTAGAACCGGCATGTGTGTTTGATTTGTCGATTTAAACTGTCTAAAAGGTGGGTCGTTACATAAATTCACTTTCATCATTCATGAATATATAATATAATACTATGAAAAGAATAATCTGATGGTATATCAATATGCTCATTGCTAGTGATGATGCCTGTACTACAGCAAAAGTTACTGACAAAGTACAAGAATGTATAGGGACGGGCCTTCTCTATCAAATATACAGTTCAAACTAACATTGAGATAGCTACTGCCAGCTTTACATAAAGTCTTAGTTAAATAACTCTAATTAGTTATGATATTTTACAAAATGTAAACGTAAAATTTTCATATTAATTGCATCAATTCGATTCACCCTATGAGCTAGCTAATGATATTTACCAGCATTGAGATATTTCATTCAGTATGAAAGTGAATAAATTGAATATATATTCAAAAGAAGCTATTGAATTCCATTAAAAATATATCATTTAGTATCTTAAAATTTTGGGACTTACTCTGGAAAAACAGCTAATCATAATTATCTTTGAAACAGTATTGGTAAGGTACAGGAAATGAAACAGTATTGATTCAAGATAGGCACGTCTTAATTATTGAGCTGGCACCAACTCTGTTTTTGTATTGCATTGCATTGCAATATGGTTTTCAAAGGCAAAATGTTTAACAAACAGAAAGCTGAGAATTCTGGAAACGCACTGAATCAAGTTCAACATTAAGATGTTACAAACAACTAATCATAAATAACCGTTGAAAATTTTATCATCATATTGTATCTTTGATTAACTGGTAAAAAAAATCAAATAGTTGATATACTGATGTTACCTGGAAAAGGATTTATATAAGATAGTTTTAAAAAACAATATAATGAGTAAAAAATATTATCAAAACTCTAAAAATGCTTATGAGCATACCAAGGGTGAAATAATATTTTCAGAGTTTTCCCTTATTGCCTTCCTTGTTTACAACAAAACCTTAACTATGTATCAGATCAAATTCAAATATTACACGTAAGTATTAACACCATCACTGTGTACTTTACCTCAATACAAAAGGCCTTCTATTTATTTTCTTTTTGTTGCCAGATTTCATGTAAAGCAAGTACTTTTAACTAAGGATAATACAGTTGAGTGTGTATTTTAACTAAGGATAAAGATAATTATTTGCTGGAAAAATAATGCCAGACCTCGTACTGTAATGATATCTTTATCTTTTATATAGAAAAAAAATGTTATTTTAAAATATAGATAATTGTTTGCTGGAAAAACAGTTGAGAAAAAATATTAACCTACTAATTAACTAATTATTTGTTTTGCAGATATTCCGCAAGGAAGCACTTTTCTACGGACATGATAACGAAGATCTGCTTGTTAAATTTGCAAAGGTAAATTTTGGCTTTAGTATGTTTTGAATTCTAAGCTAACCATAACATATACAAAGCTTATAATGCCTCCTTCGAGAGTCTGTCACAAGTATTTATAATACATTTGAAATTAGATATCAATTCATTTGTAAACAAAATATTATACCTTACACTATAAAAATATTGGTCTTTACTGCAGTTCAACTAAGTTTTTATATGCTAAACTAAGAGACGCATGAACCTACTTGATAAAATCCATGAATTATTGTTCAATTGCAAACCGCACAGCAGTAGCAATAGCATTCTAGGAAACATTAAACAAACAACTTTGTTTTATAAAGGTAATTTAAAAAATTGTAGTGGTTGATCTTTTGATTGACTTACTATATAAAAATGACGCGATATATATAGCAATTAGCATAATCTGGAAAAAGATGAATAGTATTTTAAGAAACAACAAATTTAACCTCAAAGGATATCATACGTACCCCCATTTGCTCAGAAGCATCGTCGACCCAACTTCTTTGCTCATCCTTTCTCTTATGAACTAATTCATATGCCTCAATTGGATCGGGTTCGTGGCCGTGCTCTTTTTCCTGTTTCGACAAAAGATACATCAACCAGCAATAAAAACTGCATGGTGAACAAAAAAGTTTAATCCAAGAAAAACTAAGGTTTTATAATGAAAGCTTAAGATTCATAAGTTATATAGAACAGTTATATATTAGATATGTGACTTGTAATAGAACTTATTCTTCGACACAGAGAGAACAAAACTGAGGATTCGGCGAACATAATGCTGTTGCATTTATTAGAAAAATTGGAAACTGCTTTTCCCTAGAATAAGTAATGGGTATTCTATTTTTGTAATAAAAACGTTAAAAGTTCATATACAATTATTTTAGTTTGTTAAGTAAACAACCTAAAACGATCACAACAAGAGATATCTGCAATAATTAGAAAAAGAGTAAACCACATGTTCATATGAAAATAATATGACTAGCTCATTAGAATGATAAAAAGAATGCAGCAAACACGATTACTTACAAATCCAGCATAGTGTCGCACGAAGCACTTTGATCCACCTGTGTGACTCATTTTCAGTTTCTTATGATTGTCAGTGTTTCTTTCAACCCTTATCTGATATTATTAACAATATTGATCATAAAAATTATATATCTTTATGTGTACATATGAATTTAAAAGGGATATATGTCTCTTACTTTATTTTTGGAATCATTATCCCAATAGTTTACCATTTCCCTCCATTGATCGTTGTCTACACGATCATCTCCACATGTAAAACGTGATGGTGACCCAATATGTGGAGTGTAATACTTATCTTTTAAGTTGGCTCGGTTGTTCCGTACTCTTTTGGACAGTCTCTTTAGCAGTGAATGACGAATTTTAGGAATGTGAGGGATATCTTCAGGACGCCAATTAATAGTATCCTTGAAACAAACATAAATTGTGTTACATTTACCAGTTATAGTTGCATATTAAAGCAAGAATTATACTCTTACAGTAAATAAAATTGACAGTAACGTCTGGTTTCATTTTAAATTAGCATGAAATTTCAAATTACACCAACTTACCGATATTACTTTCCATAGTTTGTCCATATATGCATCATCATATGCTCTCCAGTCTGTTGGTGATAGGGGAAGAAGATTATAATTTCTCGCCAAACTACCCAAGTACCTTCCTAACTGAGCATCTTTTGGTACCACACACAATCCATCCTTTGTGAACTCAATGCTCTTTTTCCCTGATTTTCCCCATTTAGGTTTGTTGTAGCCACGTCCTTTTCTCTTTATTAATCCTGTTAAGTAGAAGATAGGGTACATCAGTGTATGAGTAGTAATCAATACATGTAGGCATAAGAAATAATTAATTATAAGTTGCAAAATCATACCGCCATTTTGAGAGCCATCATTTTCTTGCATGTCATCATCAAAATTAGAATGTCCATAGGTGCTCATCTATTAGTTAATAATATATTTGTATAGCAAAATCATGTACCATTAAATTGGAAAATTCTAAGCATTCACACTGAATCTATAACAATTCACAGGAAAAAGGAATAAACACACAATGCATATGCAAATTAAAATGAAAAACATGTCATAAATAGTAATAATGAATTCCAATTTTGGGGAAAACTAATATAAGAAAGCATATCATAAATTTAAACATGAATTCGATTATTATATTTCGTCCTCACTCTCGTTTTCAGTCTCTCCTTCGTTAGCGGCATCCTCTTCAAATGTGGAAGCATCTACTGTGGTCATTGGTAAAACTTTGTTAACATAAACACCATGAACATCCGTCCTTAACTGGAGCTCTTCATTATCTAAATTCGGATCATCAAGATTTGGTGTGGCATAGTAGTCGTCTATGTCTACTTCGTCATTATCTTCTATTAAATCATAGAAATCTCTCGGCTTTGTTTTAACCACAACACTCCAATCTGGCTCTTTTGGATCAGCAACATAAAACACTTGGATGGCTTGTGATGCCAAAATGAATTTATCCTTATTTTGTGCCACTCGATTAAAGTTCACTAAGTTAAATCCATAAATATCTTTTTTTCCCTGAATTATTTACCCAATCAGATTCAAATAAAATAACTTTGCATG
The DNA here is from genome assembly GCA_030737815.1 of Allium fistulosum. NCBI lineage: Eukaryota > Viridiplantae > Streptophyta > Magnoliopsida > Asparagales > Amaryllidaceae > Allium > Allium fistulosum. The sequence goes on from CM060903.1 coordinate 911,793,686, forward strand.
CTTGATCATCACTTTCACCTGGAAATCTATAATCAAGCTCATAAATCTTCTTTAAAACCCCATAATAATCGACATTACCAGTGATTGGGCTACAATCTCTTACACTCGAATAACTTGAGGTTTCAGCATTCACAAAGACGCCACAATTTTGATTTTTATATCTATCATCCATAGATTTAGTTCGAAACCTGTAACCATTTATAACATATTTATTATATTCCTTAACGGTCATATTTGGACCATTCGCTAGTCGAAGCAAATCTTTTGATATTGAGGAATCTCCCATAGCATAAAGATTATTTACCTATAAATATAACAATATTATATTAACAATAATTTTAAAATACGGTGTATAAATTGAGAAAGATATTTACGTGATGTCGAAACCAAGTAGTAAATTCTTTGTTTCTCAAACTCTCCACTTCTCGAATCGTTCTACGTTGATGAATTCTACGCAATTCCCTCAACCTCTTACTGTCAAAACAGAAGCCGAGAAGAAAAAAAGAGTCGGTCATTCATTGCTAAAATTGAAGTACATATTTGATATTAATGAATGTGATCTTACTCTAGAAAAAATGTAACTTCGCTACAGTTGAATAAGACACAAGTGTGGCATTGTTCCCAAACGCTTTTTTCCAAATTAACTTCTGTACATTTGCCTAAATGATGACCAGAGTTTGCAAAAATTGGTAGACCCTCTTCGATATTGCGAGGCAATGATGTATCAGCATTCCGACCACGTCGATTATTACGAGTTTCAATACCTGCCAAATACATCGAACAAAACGACACACACTCTTCTGCAAGGTATCCAACAGCAATACTTCCTTCTGGATTACTCTTGTTGCGAACATATCTTTTCAGTGTCTGCAAATATCTATGAACGACAACAAAAGATAATTCTTAAAGGGTATTTACAATGTTTACAAATATCTTTTTAGTTTTTGTAAAAACATAATTTTATGATGTATATTTTTAATATGTGAATTATGCTTTGATACTACCTTTCAATAGGGTACATCCAACGATAATGCACTGGTCCAGCAATTGCAGCTTCATCCTCTAAATGAATAATTAGGTGAACAGATATGGTGAAGAAGGAAGGAGGGAACATTTTCTCCATCATGCATAGGACTAATGCAACCCTACATTTAAGTTGACTAATTGATGAAGCACGTTTCTTTTTACTACATAGTTGTCTAAATATTGCAGATAACTCGAGCAAAACAAGAATGAGTGGTCTAGGAAAAACTCGTCTAATTGCAAGTGGAAGTAAATGTTGCATAATTATATGATGATCATGACTTTTCAAGCCATGTAACTTTTTCTCCTTTACATCTACACAACATGCAATGTTAGTAGAATATCCATCAGGGACGCGTACATTTGAAAGAACTTTACAAAACAATATTTTTTCCTCATTGGTTGTGAAAAATATCGCTGGAGGTATATATGTCCTATTTCCTTCACGAATAGGCTGAGAGTGTGGTGACCCTCACTCTATAACACATAGATTTTTTTTTAAACTTTCAAGAGGAATTCACCACTAAACCCCAATTCTTTTATATTTGAATATTTATATAATTTCCAAATATTTTTCCCAAGACCCTGGTTTTACCAATATAATCATATCAGTGTACAAACAAATTAAGTCAATTGTATATTTGATGATATACAATTGTTTCTTTATTATTTTTTTTATCAGAGGGAATTTAAATCAAATAGAAATAAAAATATCATACAAGCTATTGACATAGTCACTTGTCTCTTTTCTAAGTCTTGTTCTACTACCAGAGGTATACTTTGGCAAATTATAACACTTATATATATTTATCTGTCTAGATAATTCTATTATCAATAAAATAGCATTTACTTAATCTCATGATAGTTATCAAAGTCAATAATAATTAATAACAATAAGTCGGATCGACAAAAATCGATAAATCTTGGAAATTTACTCGAAAATAGGCAAACTAGGCAAAATCAGCAGTTCAGACGTCTAAATTTTTATGACAGACGTCTAAATTTGATCTCAGACGTCTAAATTTTTATGACAGGCGTCTCAGAGGTTTAAAATTGAAACAGAGAGTAAAAAACATTTTGAACTAAATTCAGACATCTCAATTTTTTGTAACAGACGTCTAAATTTGATCTCAGACATCTAAATTTTTTATGACAGACGTCTAAATTTTTTCTCAGACGTCTAAATTTTTATGACAGACGGCTCAGAGATCTAAAATTGAAACAGAGAGTAAAAAACATTTTGAACTAAATTCAGACATTGTTATCCCACTTTTTGGCAAAGCTGAGATACCCAAAAATTAACTGAAATCAATATTAACCAACCACGAACATTAAATATGCATTGCAGGATGATCATGGATATCGATGAATTTTGTCCGAGCCTGGATTGGGCTGTAATTGACAAGACATGACATGCAAAGCCGTGAGAGCCAACGTTTCAAATTTCAGCTTAATCGGAGTTCGTAGGAGGGAGATATGATTGATACAAGTTAAATAGGCATGCTGTTCGTATCCATCCACGAGCTAAGGTGATGATGTGTTCGAATCCATCGAATCAGTCATATTCGAATCCATCAGGAAACCATCGCATTGGCTTGTTCGAATCGATCAGTTCCGTACCCATCTGAGCGACGTCGCCTCAACCTATTCAAATCTATTCTAGAACTTTGTTCGAATCAGAGTTGTTCGAATCCATCCGGTATTGGACTCCTCGCATCGATCCAGAGGCGGTAGCGTCGTATCAGTTTAGCTCGTATCCATTGTAGGCGAAACATTTTGTATCGACCAGGGGTAGACCCGGTTCGAATCGATTACAGAGCCTTGGTTCGTATCCATGTGGTTCGTAGTTATTCGAATCGATAGCGCATAAGTCCTTCTTCGTATCCATGTCAATAATAATCGATGCGAACGAGGACTACGTCGAATCGATAACTGTTTCGAGTAAAGACAGAAGCACGTGGATGCGAATAAAGAGTTGGTATGGGCGAAGCTTCAGCGCTAGATGCGAATGACTCGTTCGACACGGCAAAAAAGGTGGAGAGATCCAAGAGTTCCGCACCACGTCACTGCGCGCTCACATGCCCAGGTCGATTCGGAGCGATGGATATGAATCCATGGATTCGAACAGAGCAGCACACACGCAAATACAATCTTGTATCGATCATATCTCACAAACCGCTGGTCCAAATGCAACGAAATTTTCACAGTAGCTTCCACACAAGGTAAAGAGCAATCCTGCCAAGTTTCAGCTCGATTGGAGCATTTTCTGATCGATACGAAGTTGTTTTGAATCGATCCCAGATGGAGTTGAAACTTGGTGGGACCGGGCGTGTGGACCCACTCACGTGCCTGAAAGAATCTCCCGAAGTTTGGGCACGATCTCAGCCTTCTACGCCTATAAATAGCCCCCTGAAGCCTACAGAAAAGGGATCTTTTTGACCATTCAACGTCCAGACTCTGCCGGATTCAACTCTACTCCTCTCCATTGCTGTCATATTCAGATTCATACATTGTATTTGCTGTAATCATCTGTAATCAGCCAAGAACATCAATAAAAGATAAAAATCCTTGAAGTGGACGTAGGTCGGAGATAGCCGAACCACTATAAATTGTGTGTCACTGTTCATTATTTCTGGATTGTTGTTTGTTGCTTGCTTAGATCTGATATTTGTGTTTGAATATTGCTGATTTGTATTCATACACTGGTGCTTTCACAACACTTGGGGTTTGCGACCATTTTTGGTGCAAACACTTTGGTGCTTTCATTGAGAAGAACTAGCACCCGCCACACCAGATTCGAAGTTCAGATTTGAAAACTCGAAGATTTGAAGACAATGACTCGACAAACAAGTAGAAGACAAAGAGCCGAGAGAAGCCATCAAGGAGGAAGTCAAGAGGCATCCTCTGGTGCTGGAGAAGAACCAGCTTCGATCTACATCACTAGAGACGAAATGGAGACCATGACCAATCTGATGCACGAAAGAATGATGAAAAGTCAACAAGAGATGCTGCAGAATTTCTTTGAACAGATGAGAGCTGCAGGGATGCAGAGCCTAGGACCAACTACAACGGCTATGAATGTGGAACAAGGAGCTAGGATTGCGGAACCTAATGAAGGACAGAATGCAGAACTAGAGGACAATCAACAAGGACTCGGGGGCAGACCCTCGGGATTCGATGCTGGAAGGCCGACAGACGAAGCTCAACAAGCTGGGGCCAATGCTGATGCTAACGGGCCACACGAAGAATACATACCAGAATACCCTTCAAGACCAAGAGGGCAACCCCAAGATGGAGATGAAAAGATGGCTGGATTAGTGCGACGACTCATGAGAGGAGGATTGTCTAGCGGAGGATTGGAGGAAGTCAGTCGGAGTCCGTTCACTCCAAATATCAGGAATGCAAGGAACCCTCCAAAGTTCAAACTGCCGACGCTGAATCCGTATGACGGGAAGTCGGATCCGACCATGCACATTACCAGATACATTCGACACATGGAAATACTGGGAGCATCCGAGGAAGTGATGGCACGATGTTTCCCTTTATTTTTGTCAGACTTGGCTGCACTTTGGTTCAGGCAATTAAAGACCGGATCGATCAGGACATGGGGCGAGCTTGTAGATTGCTTCATGGAACAATTTAGGGTCCATGTTACAAGACCCAAGAGTGTGATGACTTTAGCTTCGATAAAGCAAAGGACCGGAGAGTCCATAAAAGGTTTTCTGCTGCGATTCAATGCAACGGTGGCTTCGGTAGATCGCCCGGATCCATCGATGATTTTGATGGCGGCGGTGGCAGGAGTTGGAGAGGCACCGAATTCAAAGATTCGTTGACAAGAGATCCACCACAAGATCTTGGAGAATTTTACCATGAAGCTGAGAAACTCATTCGATTAGAAGAATCACGAGCCGAGAGGCAGGAAGTAAATGCTGCACAAGGCGAAGGAACCGCCACGGAACAGTCCAGGGAAGACAAAGGAAAGAGAAAGCAGGATGACGCACATGATGGTCCTGATAAACGGAAGAAATTCCGAGAGCCTAGATTCAGGCAATACACAGATTTGACGGCAAGCCTAGAAAGGATTTACACTGAAACTCGGGGGCATCTCCCCTATCGAAAACCACCCAGGAGAGATCCCACAGAGCGGGAGCGTAGAACCGGGAAATATTGCCTCTTCCATGAGCTGGATGGGCACGCAACCGACGAATGTCGCCACCTGAAGGATGAGGTGGAAGAATATGCCAGGAGTGGTAAACTGCCACAATATGTCAGAGAACGAGCAACGGCGGTAAGGCCTGAACAACTACCGCCTCCCCCTAACAGAAACGATCCTGGATCGGGATCACGACTCGTCATCAACTGATTAAGATGGCAAGGGCCAAGTTAGAGATTTGGACTTCGACCAAATAATTTCATTAGATTTGCTTTTAGAATAAACGGCTATCCTACTTACTCATGTACGGGAACCGGAGAGATCCCTAGGCATGCTCTGAGATGGAGATAGACCGATCTGCCCGGAGAGGCAATGTCTAGTTTTCCTGGTGTTTGAGATTGAACATCTAGGACCTAAATTTAATAAATAAATTTGAATTTCTTGAAATAAACCTTTGACCGGAGAATTAAAGGATAAACATTAAATATCAATATAAAAATGATCGCTTTATGATCCTACCCAGAGAGGCGGGGTCCGGAGTGCAAGAAGTGAGTTGCTTCGCCAGAGAGCGACAGGATCGACTCACTTAAGCATCGTTTCCTATTCACCGGAGAGTGATTCGATTAGGATTCGATAAGAGCCCGGATAGGCTATGATCGGCCGACGATTCTGTCAAGACATCGCTTAATGTTCAGATACACTGAACCGGAGTGCAAGAAGTGGGTCGCTTCGCCGGAGAGCGATAGGATCGACCCACTTAACGTTGTTTCCCCTTCACCGGAGAGTGACAGGATGGGATCCAGCAGGAGCCCGGAGAGGCTACGATCGGCCCAGAACGGCCAAGACATCGCTTCACGCCCTAACTGGGGCCAGAGTGCAAGGGATAGAAAGCAACGCCGGAGTGCAATAGGATCTTTCTATTCGACCGCTAAGTCTGGAATGGGCTTCGCAAGGGTCCGGAGCGATCGACAACAGTCCGGAGAGACTGTAGAATTTCATTCTTAACTTCCACTGGCAGAAATTGATAATGCTTCGGCTTCGAACAGCCATGAACTCAATTGAAAATATCATAAGATTCGAATAAAACCTGAGCTTACTACATTCGAATTGAGACTAATCAAAACACACCTTTTACCAAAAGGCATGTTTTGGGGGGCAAAGTGTTATCCCACTTTTTGACAAAGCTGAGATACCTAAAAATTAACTGAAATCAATATTAACCAACCATGAATATTAAATATGCATTGCAGGATGATCATGGATATCGATGAATTTTGTCCGAGCCCGGATTGGGCTGTAATTGACAAGACATGACATGCAAAGCCGTGAGAGCCAACGTTTCAAACTTCAGCTTAATCGGAGTTCGTAGGAGGGAGATATGATTGATACAAGTTAAATAGGCATGCTGTTCGTATCCATCGACGAGCTAAGGTGATGATGTGTTCGAATCCATCGAATCAATCATATTTGAATCCATCAGGAAACCATCGCATTGGCTTGTTCGAATCGATCAGTTCCGTACCCATCTGAGCGACGTCGCCTCAACCTATTCAAATCTATTCTAGAACTTTGTTCGAATCGGAGTTGTTCGAATCCATCCGGTATTGGACTCCTCGCATCGATCCAGAGGCGGTAGCGTCGTATCAGTTTAGCTCGTATCCATCGTAGGCGAAACATTTCGTATCGACCAGGGGTAGACCCGGTTCGAATCGATTACAGAGTTTTGGTTCGTATCCATGTGGTTCGTAGTTATTCGAATCGATAGCGCATAAGTCCTTCTTCGTATCCATGTCAATAATAATCGATGCGAACGAGGACTACGTCGAATCGATAACTGTTTCGAGTAAAGACAGAAGCACGTGGATGCGAATAAAGAGTTGGTATGGGCGAAGCTTCGGCGCTAGATGCGAATGACTCGTTCGACACGGCAAAAAAGGTGGAGAGATCCAAGAGTTCCGCACCACGTCACTGCGCGCTCACGTGCCCAGGTCGATTCGGAGCGATGGATACGAATCCATGGATTCGAACAGAGCAGCACACACGAAAATACAATCTTGTATCGATCATATCTCACAAACCGCTGGTCCAAATGCAACAAAATTTTCACAGTAGCTTCCACACAAGGTAAAGAGAAATTCTGCCAAGTTTCAGCTCGATTGGAGCATTTTCTGATCGATACGAAGTTGTTTCGAATCGATCCCAGATGGAGTTGAAACTTGGTGGGACCAGGCGCGTGGACCCACTCACGTGCCTGAAAGAATCTCCCGAAGTTTGGGCACGATCTCAGCCTCCTACGCCTATAAATAGCCCCCTGAAGCCTACAGAAAAGGGATCTTTTTGGCCATTCAACGTCCAGACTCTGCCGGATTCAACTCTACTCCTCTCCATTGCTGTCATATTCAGATTCATACATTGTATTTGCTGTAATCATCTATAATCAGCAAAGAACATCAATAAAAGATAAAAATCCTTGAAGTGGACGTAGGCCGGAGATAGCCGAACCACTATAAATTGTGTGTCACTGTTCATTATTTCTGGATTGTTGTTTGTTGCTTGCTTAGATCTGATATTTGTGTTTGAATATTGTTGATTTGTATTCATACACTGGTGCTTTCACAACACTTGGGGTTTGTGACCATTTTTGGTGCAAACAGACATCTCAAATTTTTTTAACAGACGTCTAAATTTGATCTCAGACGTCTAAATTTTTATGACAGACGTCTCAAAGGTTTAAAAATTGAAATTTAAATACTCAATTACATACAAACTTCCAGAATTCATGCACATGCCAGTATCATTTACCTGCCATGCACAAATTCATTTCACTTGAATATTCTACTAAAATCTTAAGAGTTCATTTCAAAAAAATCAATCCTCTTAGCTGTTTAATTTCCATAAGGCAAAATATAGGCAATAAAAATCAGTGATCAAATATATATATGCACATATCATATGTATATGATATGTCTATCTCCTTATTTTCTCCAAACCAGACATTCATAAAATAAATTAGTAGTTAACCAAACATCATCAATGATCACTCACAACAGGTTTTGCTTAAGTACATATTTTCAACCCCAAATACTTAGAAAGTTTCCTACAAGTAACTTCAATTACAGAAAATAGAATTTGTCTAGTAATTTCATTACAATGCAACTGCAAATTTTAAAACAAGTCTCTCTTATTTATACTAGCAGCCAATGCCTTCTTTACTCATCAAGCCAACTTCAATTTCCTGCAAGCAAATTATTTAGCTGCCCCAAAGAATTTTTGAGACACCCAGATGATTGCCAGGGCAACCAAAAGGGTCAGTTTACACTGGTATGAGCATTTATCAATTTTGTATACATATTCATAATTTTAGTAATCTTGCAATGCCTTCTTAGTTTAACAGGTTTTATACTTAGCATGTTTTGGTTCATACAAAGAGATACAAAATCACTTTCAACAAATTAAACAATACACAGCAAACAGTTAAAATAATCATGTGTACAATTCTTAAATCATCCTCACCAAATCTTAGATAAGTAAATTCAGGTTTTATACTCCAGATTTCACCCAGCAATTAATCAATGAACAATGTTTATCTTGATTAAATCTAACACCATATCTGAATATTTATAACCCAGATTTTTAAACCCCTGTCCCCATTTATTTTATGGTCTTTAACTCCTTGTCAAATGAACACTATGTATGCATTGTGAAGGAAACTCCCAGGTTACTTAATTTATTCCAACGCACAAAGGCCTCAGGGTGCAGTTGCACCATGCATATACTTGCTCCCACCTGAAGGAAGCAGATCATTGACTAACTCCCAAGTGACCAATTTAGTTTTTCTTTCATTCATATTTCAGAAAGATATAACTACTTGTATATTTTCTGGTTCAACCCCATGTTCCCCTATTTAATCTATATCCATGTTTAATGATGATAAGATAGAACAAGAATGCTCAAAACATGTTAACTCTAAAAGCCCACTTACAGATTAATGCTCCAATCAAAAATGCACAAACAAACATCCATATCACCCATAACAAATCATTTCAGAGATTTAAATGACTCATAATATTTTAGGCTGCCTGCAATAGGACTTAATGCCATTGCATACAAAGGATAAATACTCACTTAAGGTTTTTCCTTTTACTGCCTTAGTCCTTTGAACAGCAAATCCCCCAAAGCCTCAAGCTGGTGTTTCTCCTAGTTTATTCTTTTATTTTTGTTTTGATCCCGAGAGAATGATGGATTTGGCTATGTGCAGTTATTTATAAATCCATTCTAGGGTTTAAGAAAATGGGTAATTCCCCTGATACCCTTAGGTGTTCATGTACATGTCACATTCCTGTGTGGTCCTAAGTTGGAAATGCACACATTAGGTTGCTTTAATTAGTTATTTCAGGGATCATGCATTTTTAACACTGCATGCTATTTTCATGTCTCCATTTTATTCATGCCATATGCATGTGATCCTTTATTCATTTCTTTTTATAAGTTTAAGGAATCTAAAAATCTCCTTTGTATTTTCTACCTATCTATTATCTCCATTCAATCATGCATATTATCATACTTTATTATGTAATGTAAAAATCATTCACCCATATTATTTTCTTGAAATAAATATAAGATATGGAAAATTTTATTTGATTCTGTATGTGTATATATATATATATATTTCTGCCTCTTTGTCAAATCAGTAACTCCTTCTATATTTAAATAAGAATCACATATATTATGCTAATTATTTTTAGCACAATTATAAGACAAGTAAACCTTTTTATTAAACTTCATCTTATTCTATCTTTAAATAAAACAGAAAACACTCCATATATCTATTAATGTATGTATTTATATAATTCTTTGGACATAGAGCTATATTTATTTTGAGCTCCAATTTTTCTTTTAATCACCTTAATCCCTTGCATTTTATCAAACAGAAGCTCCCATGCAATTTTTTTAATTTTATTTTAGGGTCATTACATACCCTCCCCCTTAAAGGAATTATGTCCCCATAATTTTTCTCCAATTAAAAAAACTAATCTATAGCCTGTTTTAACTCCATAACCCCATACCCATATTTTTATGAAAACAAACAATATATAAATATATTTAGAAAAATCATCTTAGGCTGCTTAAACATACCTCTCCATCAGTAAACAAATTAGGGTATTTAGCCCTCATTTTATCTTTAACCTCCCATGTACAATCATTAGTGTCCAAGCTCCATTGGATCTTCACCAGTTTGATTACCTTGTTCCTCAACTTTTTCTCTTCCTTAGAAACTATCCCTACTGGTTCATTTGTATAAACCAAGTTCTTCTGGACTTGAACTTGAGTAGGTGACTCCAGAATTGCTCCTTCATCATGCACCCATTTTCTCAATTGAGAAACATGAAATACAGGATGCACACCACTCAACTCCTCAGGTAACTTAAGTCTGTAGGCCATAGCACCAATTCTCTGCATAATTTCATATGGTCCTACAAATCTTGGTGATAGCTTACCAGATTTTCCAAACCCGAACACTTTCTTCATTGGTGATACCTTCAGAAAAACATGCTCTCCTACTTCAATCTCCATTGGCTTTCTCTTTCTATCTGCATAAGACTTTTGTCTTGATTGTGCTACCTTCATTCTGTGTCTAACTAATTCAATCATCTTGGTGGTTTCTTTAACATGATCTGGCCCCAATATTACACCCTCTCCTGCTTCCAACCAACAGGCAGGAGACATGCAGGGTCTCCCATACAAGACTTCAAAGGGAGCCATTCCTATGGTTGATTGATAGCTATTGTTGTAAGTGAATTTTGCCAAGTGAATATGATCCTCCCAATTACCCCCAAAATCAAGCACACATGCTCTAAGTAAATCTTCCAATATTTTATTCACTATCTCTGTTTGCCCATCACTTTGAGGATGGTAGGCAGTGCTTAAACAAAGTTGTGTTCCCATTGCTTCTTGGAAGCTTTCCCAAAATCTTGAGGTGAACAAAGTGTCTCTATCACTTACAATGGTCTTGGGTATACCATGTAGCCTCACCACTTCCTTAATAAATAATTGTGCAAGCTTAGATGCATTTCTATCTGACCTGACAGGGACAAAGTGAGCTGATTTGGTTAGTCTATCAACAATTACCCATATACTATCGTTGCCTTTCTTAGTTCTAGGCAAACCATCCACAAAATCCATGGAAATACTTTCCCATTTCCACTGAGGTACCTCCAAAGGTTGCAACATGCCAGAAGGCTTTTGGTAGTCTGCTTTAATTTGTTGACATGTGGAACACTTTGCCACATATCTTGCCACTGCTTGCTTCATTCCTGGCCACCAGTAGCTTCTTTTTAAATCATGATACATTTTAGTACCACCAGGGTGTATGGTGTACCTGGTCTTGTGATGCTCATTCATGATTTCTTCCTTCAACTCTGCAATGTTTGGTACACAAAGCTTATCATTTTTCCTCAAATAACCTTGGGAATCTATTTTAAAATTCTCTGACTCAATGTTATTTAATAACATTTCTTTCTTCTCCTTTAGACTTTGATCTTGATCTTGCATGCTACCAACTTTCTCCACCAGATTAGACTTCACTATGATTATTCCCAGTGTACCATACTCCACCATATCACCATGTTCTTTAAAATTCACTGCATCCTTGCTGTATATATCTGCCTCCCCAAGCACTGCAAGGTTTTTAAACTCATCAATCATCAAACTGGCTAATCTAACATGATTTCTGCTCAAAGCATCTGCCACTCTATTAGCTTTTCCAGGAGTGTACAAAATATCTAAATCATATGCAGCTAGAAACTCCAACCACCTTGCTTGCCTCATATTTAAATCTTTTTGAGAAAATAAATATTTCAGTGCTTGATGATCTGTGAATAATTCAAATTTTGCCCCAAGCAAATAATGTCTCCATAGTTTTAGTGCAAACACTATTGCAGCTAATTCTAGGTCATGAGTTGCATATTTGGTTTCATTGGGTTTAAGCTGTCTTGATGCATATGCCACTACCTTGCCATGTTGCATGAGTACTGCACCTAACCCAGACCCACTAGCATCAGTGTATACAACCATTCCTTCATTTGCTTCTGGGATTTGTAGGACAGGAGCTTCCACCAATGCTTGTTTCAATTTCTCAAAAGCTTGTTCACACTGCTCAGTCCACACATATGGTTGGTTCTTCTTGGTTAGTTTGGTCATTGGTGCTGCTATTCTTGAAAAATCCTTGATGAACCTCCTATAGTACCCTGCCAAACCTAAGAATGACCTCACCTCAGTCACTGTCTTGGGTCTACTCCATGTTTGAACTGTAATGACCTTGCTTGGATCTACACCTACTCCCTGCTGTGACACTATGTGTCCTAAGAATTTTACTTCATGTTGCCAAAATATACACTTTGAATACTTGGCTTTTAATTCATGTTCTCTAAGTCTGGATAATACTAAATGTAGGTGCATAGCATGATCATTTTCTGACTTTGAATAAATTAATATGTCATCTATAAATACCAAGACAAACTTATCCAAAAAGTCTCTAAAAATTCTATTCATCAAGTCTACAAAATAGGAGGGAGCATTGGTCAAACCAAATGGCATTACTAGAAATTCATAGAGGCCATACCTTGTGTTGAAGGCTGTGTACTCAATGCTTTCCTCTGCAACTTTCATCTGGTGAAATCCAGAGGCTAAGTCTAGCCTTGAAAATATTTTAGCTCCATGCAATTGATCAAATAGATCATCTATTCTAGGCATTGGGTACTTATTTTTAATAGTTACCTTGTTTAAATCCCTGTAATCCACACACATCCTCATTGTTCCATCATGCTTCTTAACAAAAAGCACTGGGGAACCCCAACTGGAACTACTTGATCTTATGAATCCTTTCTCTTCTAATTCTTCTAGTTGATGTTTTAATTCTACCAACTCTTTTGGACCCATTCTATAAGGCTTCTTAATGATTGGGCTAGTTCCTGGCATTAATTTTATTCTAAATTCAACTGGTCTGTTTTGAGGAATTCCCTTCACTTCTCCAAACACATCTATATATCCATTGACTACCGGGATTTCCTCTATTTTTAATTCCTTTTGAACTTCATTAATACTCCAGATTTTATTAAAACATGTATTCTTTGCTATTTCACTTAAGATGGTAATTCTTTTGCCTTCATTTGTTTCCAAAGAAATAGTAAGGTTTTCTAAATTTAAAATTGCTTTATTTCTCATTAACCAATCTACCCCCAAAATAATCCCAATACCAGGATAATTTAAGGTATATAGATCTGAATTAAATTCATAACCCCCTATAATTAATTTTAGACCCGTACACTTCATCCCCAACATACAATGACTCCCTATGGGACTGTGTACAACCAAGGGCTGATCAATAGAAACACATGCAAGTGTTAACTTCTTTACAATTTCCAAAGATATTAGTGAATGTGAGGCACCGGTGTCATATATTACTGATATTGGTTGGGTATGAATAAAAATTATACCTTCAAGTTGCCCAACATTCCCAGTGTTACCTGCTGCCAAATCTCCTACCCTTGCTGTTCCTCTATTTGTTTCTGGGCAATCCTTCTTGAGATGACCCATCTTTCCACAATTATAGCAGCCTCCTCTGGGTACCTTGGGGTCAGGGCATTGGTTACTAATGTCCAGCTTTTCCACAATTAAAACAATGAGTGAATTTCTTGTTTTCAAGTGCTATTGCTCCTTCCCCTTTCTTAACTCCTTTACTTGCATTTCTCTTATCATAAGGTTGCACCTTGTTCTGACCACCCTTCTTATTATTGAGCTTCATATTCCTGAATTTCTCCCTTGCAGTGTCATGTTGCTCAAATGAGAGTGTTAGATCAATTACCTGATCAAAGGTTTTGTCCTTGTATGGCAACATTGCCCTTGACAGGCTAGGGTTCAAGCCTTGAATGTACCTTGCATTCTTTGCTTCTGCATTTCCTATTAACACCATTCCATATTTGGATAATGCTTCAAACTTCTGAGTGTATTCATTCACACTCATGCTTCCTTGCCTTAATCTAATAAAGTCTTCTAGCAGTGTGGCCTTGGCAGATGCTGGGACAAATCTGGCCTCAAGCATGTCCTTGAAATTATTCCAAGTGATAGTATCCTCTTGTCTTCCTGCTGTCACAACTTCCCACCAATCCAGTGCAACCCCCTTCAATTTCCTTGAAGCTATCTGTCTCTTCCTTTTGGTCATTGATTTGCATATCTGTGAAGACCCTCTCCATAGTTCTTATCCAAGTTTGAACACCTATAGCTCCTTCAGTACCTTCAAAATCCTTTCCCCCCAAAGTGGTACATGTCTTAAGCAGTTTGGAGAGTTCCTCATGAGGATTGTCTTGCCTTGGTGCCATTCCATCCCTCAAAGCTCTCACAAAATCCTCCATGCTCATCACAGGTGGCTCGCGTGATGATCCTGCACCTGTGTGATGCCTTGGTCCTACCATAATTGCTATAAATATGATTTTTATGTTAGTTTATTTACCCCTATCATTTTTGGTGTCTTTACTTGGTTCATTTTTATTTCTGTGCACATTGCATGTATCACATGTACATACATATTTTTTTTATTCAGTCATAAAACAAAAGCATTCAACATCAATAATTCAAACAATGCATTCAAACATCCATATGCATACAATAATATTTACTATGTTGTTCAAAACATAGCTCTGATACCAACTGTGGTGACCCTCACTCTATAACACATAGATTTTTTATTTAAACTTTCAAGAGGAATTCACCACTAAACCCCAATTCTTTTATATTTGAATATTTATATAATTTCCAAATATTTTTCCCAAGACCCTGGTTTTACCAATATAATCATATCAGTGTACAAACAAATTAAGTCAATTGTATATTTGATGATATACAATTGTTTCTTTATTATTTTTTTTATCAGAGGGAATTTAAATCAAATAGAAATAAAAATACCATACAAGCTATTGACATAGTCACTTGTCTCTTTTCTAAGTCTTGTTCTACTACCAGAGGTATACTTTGGCAAATTATAACACTTATATATATTTATCTGCCTAGATAATTCTATTATCAATAAAATAGCATTTACTTAATCTCATGATAGTTATCAAAGTCAATAATAATTAATAACAATAAGTCGGATCGACAAAAATCGATAAATCTTGGAAATTTACTCTAAAATAGGCAAACTAGGCAAAATCAGCAGTTCAGACGTCTAAATTTTTATGACAGACGTCTAAATTTGATCTCAGACGTCTAAATTTTTATGACAGGCGTCTCAGAGGTTTAAAATTGAAACAGAGAGTAAAAAACATTTTGAACTAAATTCAGACATCTCAATTTTTTGTAACAAACGTCTAAATTTTTTATGACGGACGTCTAAATTTTTTCTCAGACGTCTAAATTTTTATGACAGACGGCTCAGAGATCTAAAATTGAAACAGAGAGTAAAAAACATTTTGAACTAAATTCAGACATCTCAAATTTTTGTAATAGACGTCTAAATTTGATCTCAGACGTCTAAATTTTTATGACAGACGTCTCAAAGGTTTAAAAATTGAAATTTAAATACTCAATTACATACAAACTTCCATAATTCATGCACATGCCAGTATCATTTACCTGCCATGCACAAATTCATTTCACTTGAATATTCTACTAAAATCTTAAGAGTTCATTTCAAAAAAATCAATCCCCTTAGCTGTTTAATTTCCATAAGGCAAAATATAGGCAATAAAAATCAGTGATCAAATATATATAGGCACATATCATATGTATATGATATGTCTATCTCCTTATTTTCTCCAAACCAGACATTCATAAAATAAATTAGTAGTTAACCAAACATCATCAATGATCACTCACAACAGGTTTTGCTTAAGTACATATTTTCAACCCCAAATACTTAGAAAGTTTCCTATAAGTAACTTCAATTACAGAAAATAGAATTTGTCTAGTAATTTCATTACAATGCAACTGCAAATTTTAAAAAAAGTCTCTCTTATTTATACTAGCAGCCAATGCCTTCTTTACTCATCAAGCCAACTTCAATTTCCTACAAGCAAATCATTTAGCTGCCCCAAAGAATTTTTGAGACACCCAGATGATTGCAAGGGCAACCAAAAGGGTCAGTTTACACTGGTATGAGCATTTATCAATTTTGTATACATATTCATAATTTTAGTAATCTTGCAATGCCTTCTTAGTTTAACAGGTTTTATACTTAGCATGTTTTGGTTCATACAAAGAGATACAAAATCACTTTCAACAAATTAAACAATACACAACAAACAGTTAAAATAATCATGTGTACAATTCTTAAATCATCCTCACCAAATCTTAGATAAGTAAATTCAGGTTTTATACTCCAGATTTCACCCAGCAATTAATCAATGAACAATGTTTATCTTGATTAAATCTAACACCATATCTGAATATTTATAACCCAGATTTTTAAACCCCTGTCCCCATTTATTTTATGGTCTTTAACTCCTTGTCAAATGAACACTATGTATGCATTGTGAAGGAAACTCCCAGGTTACTTAATTTATTCCAACACACAAAGGCCTCAGGGTGCAGTTGCACCATGCATATACTTGCTCCCACCTGAAGGAAGCAGATCATTGACTAACTCCCAAGTGACCAATTTAGTTTTTCTTTCATTCATATTTCAGAAAGATATAACTACTTGTATATTTTCTGGTTCAACCCCATGTTCCCCTATTTAATCTATATCCATGTTTAATGATGATAAGATAGAACAAGAATGCTCAAAACATGTTAACTCTAAAAGCCCACTTACAGATTAATGCTCCAATCAAAAATGCACAAACAAACATCCATATCACCCATAACAAATCATTTCAGAGATTTAAATGACTCATAATATTTTAGGCTGCCTGCAATAGGACTTAATGCCATTGCATACAAAGGATAAATACTCACTTAAGATTTTTCCTTTTACTGCCTTAGTCCTTTGAACAGCAAATCCCCCAAATCCTCAAGCTGGTGTTTCTCCTAGTTTATTCTTTTATTTTTGTTTTGATCCCGAGAGAATGATGGATTTGGCTATGTGCAGTTATTTATAAATCCATTCTAGGGTTTAAGAAAATGGGTAATTCCCCTGATACCCTTAGGTGTTCATGTACATATCACATTCCTGTGTGGTCCTAAGTTGGAAATGCACACATTAGGTTGCTTTAATTAGTTATTTCAGGGATCATGCATTTTTAACACTGCATGCTATTTTCATGTCTCCATTTTATTCATGCCATATGCATGTGATCCTTTATTCATTTCTTTTTATAAGTTTAAGGAATCTGAACATCTCCTTTGTATTTTCTACCTATCTATTATCTCCATTCAATCATGCATACTATCATACTTTATTATGTAATGTAAAAATCATTCACCCATATTATTTTCTTGAAATAAATATAAGATATGGAAATTTTTATATGATTATGTATGTATGTATATATATATATATATATATATATATTTCTGCCTCTTTGTCAAATCAGTAACTCCTTCTATATTTAAATAAGAATCACATATATTATGCTAATTATTTTTAGCACAATTATAAGACAAGCAAACCTTTTTATTAAACTTCATCTTATTCTATCTTTAAATAAAACAGAAAACACTCCATATATCTATTAATGTATGTATTTATATAATTCTTTGGACATAGAGCTATATTTATTTTGAGCTCCAATTTTTCTTTTAATCACCTTAATCCCTTGCATTTTATCAAACAGAAGCTCCCATGCAATTTTTTTATATTTTATTTTAGGGTCATTACAAAGAGATTTTCTTATATTTAAACTTTCCAAGTCAGCTCGAGCTTGAAGTCCATCCTTTCCTTTTTTTGGTACACCAAGTAATGTCCCCAAAATATTTTCACTTACATTTTTCTCCAAATGCATAACATTTATGTTATGTCGCATTAGAAGATGTTGCCAGTAAGGTAAGGTAAAAAATATGCTTTTTTTCTTCCATGGTCCAATAACTCTTGATTCCCTGGTGGAATTGATCATCCTTCGTCGTTTTTTTCCAATAATCTGCTCATGTATTGGCGTTTTACCGAATGTAAATTTTAAATTGGATAGTTGTATCAAACATTCAATTCCGATTAATGGTTTAGGTGCAAGATCATTCTCACGCTTCCCATTAAATGAGTGTACATCAAATCGAAACCTATGTGTTACAGGCAAAAATCTTCGACTTCCTAAATAGCCTTGCTTTTTACTATTTGGTAAGCGCACTGAACATGTTTCGTGGTTACAATGTGGACATGCAAGTTTTCCAGATGTACTCCATCCTGATAAATTAGCATAAGCAGGTAAATCATTTATAGTCCATAAAACAGCTGCTCTCATATTGAATGTTTGTTTGGTTAAAACATCATATGTTTTGGTACCAACTTCCCATAACTCTTTTAACTCATCTATTAATGGTTGCATATATACATCAATGTCCTTTCCAGGTTCGTGAGGTCCAGGAATTAGCAGTGACATAACAAGATAAGGTTGCTTCATACACAACCATGGAGGTAAATTATAAATAGATATGATAACTGGCCAAGTGCTATGTTTACTGTTCATGTGTGAAAATGGGTTGAACCCATCACTTGCAAGTCCAAGTCGAACATTCCGAACTTCAGAGCCAAAATCAGGGTATAGAGAATCTAGTTTAACTCATTTCCGGCTTTGGTCACATTTATCCATGCACATGCTTGCATACACACTGAAATTAATACACACACTACACTCAAGTATACACACATGCATACAGTCACCCAAAAGCAGCCAGTACATGTACATACACCACAATCACTAATACATGCACACACACTGATGGCTACCCTCACAGTAAAACACAAGTAAGTATGTGGGTTTATGAGAGTGTGACAGCATTCTTTGCCTTACCAATAAATGCGTGAGCATCTCTGTCGTGAGTAGACATGTCAGTTTACAAGGTGCAAAAAACAATAAGCTAACCCAAGTAGCACTACCCGTTTCAAAATACCTGTAGTACACAAATCTTGGATCTTTACCCGTTCAACAACGTACACCTACTCATTTTCTGAAATTGTAGCAAATTATCTAACCTATACTTTATTCATATATACATACTTGACAGTAGACTCTCCTTTCACTTGCTACTTTATCATCCCTTAAACCTTTCCCATATTCTTATGCAAATCCTTTCACAAATAAGTCCAATACCTTTATCATTATTTATTCTGCCTTTAGTTTATCTTTACCATTTAATGGAACAACAAGAGTAGTTTATCTTTACCATTTAATGGAACAACAAAGAGAAAAACGGCGGCTTAGTCAGCGTGCTAAACGTGCACAAGCAAAAGAAATAACTATTGCAAATAGGAGAACACGTTCAAATGAATACTTATACATTCAAGGCTTATCAAGTAACTATTTCCCATATATTACCTATATAGATATTTCAAGTTAGGTTTTGTTAATATAGAAACAGAACACTTTTGATCATTTCACTCTATATTTCTTATGCCGAGTTGTTGTAAACATAGTATTTAAGACTCTTTGGCCTCAATTATTCTAAACCGAATCATAGTATTTAAGAGTCTTTGGCCCCATAATTGTAGTTAAATGTGAGTGTCTGTAATCAATTTGATAATAAATATACTTAAATATCAGACTAATATGGTATGAATGCATTGATTTTGCAGTTATACCGTTTTGTTTTGAATAGTTAATATAGTTCCTACCAGGCCAGATGTACGTATATGGCCAATAATAACTACCTACAAGTTAATAAAAGTGCAATAAATGTCAAATATTTGAAAGTTATATATATTCACTCTATTTGGGATAATCTCACATTGTACTGTAGTTTTAACGGCTTTTAAAAGTTTTATTTTGCAGTAAATTTGTAAGTATTCTTCCAATGCTGAAAGATATTTAGCAGCATAAAATTAAGGGCTAATAATAATTTGATGATAAATTATTCTTCCTCATATAATACAAAACAGAAATTTATCTTTTGATGTATATGGCTACATATAATTTAGTTCAATGATAACTGACCTATGAATTTTTGTTTTATTCATGATAAATCTTCTTCTAAGTTTGCATTGATAACAAATGAAAGCTAAGGGTCACTTTATGTAGCCAGTCATAATTTTTTACAGCCAAATTATTGCTCACTCATGCGCTAACGCATTTTCAAGTATTTTTCTCTTATGAAAACATGTACCATGAAGAAAAATAATCTTCATTCATATTCCTAAAAATTATGCTTCAACTGTACAAAAATGAATTTATTTAAAAGAGGATTGGAATGTAAACAACATTCTATTTTAGCAAAACTAAATAACAAAAGAGATACATGTTATCCTTTGTCTTTTTTATCATTCATGAGGGAGAGTTTGACTTAGCTTGAGTAGTACTAGCAATGTGATAGAAGCAACCGTTACCAATATATAACATAATCAACCTTAATCATAGGGTTTATGTTAATATTTCATTACCTTCATATTATGTTAAAAGATGATTGAAATGTTAACAACATTCTATTTTAGCAAAACTAAATAACACTTTAAAAAATTCTTTTAACTAACAATAATGAATGATGGGCTTAAAACTGAAGGAAACATAAAAGCAGGTTAAGGTGACGTAACACTCTTCTCAAACCTGATTCATAATCAAAAGCTTCTATACTTGCATCTAATTTGGTACATAACTATAATTAGGTCACTAAGAAAATAAAAACATGCATACCCGGTCCTGATTATAGCAAGTTAAGGTAGATTTCCAGAAACAGTCGGTTTAGCTTTGTCAAAGACCTTGGTCTATGATGCCCATGCTACCTTAAACTTTCTTCTTCTCTTTTTGAGAACTCTATATTTATTCACATAAAATGTGTGTGTTCCTAGTTATTTAAAGTGAAAAATCTTGGTTTCAGTTGCTGGTTTCTTAGTTTATTATTGTTCCCTCGAAATAGTTGGATTTTTATACATTTATGTTTAATATGTATTTTTTGAGGGTTCATTTATGTTTAACATGAATATGATTGTCATGTTAAACAATATTTATTGCATATGGAAGTGGGCAAGAAATATATAAGCTGAGCAAAAATGTATCAAACTGTGCTCCAACTGACTTTGCAAACGTAATTGCAAATACAAACTAAATTTGCACTTACAACTAGGTTCAAACTTGATTTAGCAAACGAGTTCAAACTTGGTTTGCAAACCGACTGTGCAAGTGCATGCTCGATTTTGCAACATTCGGTTTTGCAAAACTGAGTTTGAAACTCAAACTTGCAAAACTGAGTTTGCACTCAGTTCTGCAAACAGAGTTCGCAGACTCAGTTTTGCAAACCGAGATTCGATGCTTAATTTGCAAAATTGAGTCTACAGGCTCAGTTTTCCAAACTAATGCAAACTGAGTTTGCAAATGCTAGCCAAGTTTGTAAACTTGGTTCATATGCGCAAACAAAGTTTTACAAATTCATGAGTACAAAAAAAGTAGGCTTGAGTTGTAACTAAGTTTTCAACCTCTTGATTTTGAAGTTAAAAGTTTTTATTGGGTGTTTATATTAAATGCAGGAACTTGTAGAAGAAGATAGATGAAGTGTATGGTATGTTTGTATATGCACAAAAGTGACGATTTGAAATAAATAATCCAATAACAAAATTAGCAGCTGTTATTCACCTCCTCACTCAGCACTTACGCAGTGATACAAACCGCTCCCCAACATAGATGCACAACAATGTATGATATGCCCACAAAACCATTAATACTTTTTAAACTAACACATGATTTTCCCTAATGTTAGTCAACTGTAAATTCAAATTAACACACAAGATTATTTTACTGGAAAATTAATATGGAACAATATGAATAAATTATCCCTAATTTTTCATTAAATCATTTCATCTCTTTAAAATGATGAAAAGTCAGACCAATTTCAACTCTATATAATGGTTCGTTAGGAAACTTGTTTTACCCATGGTTGTATATCAAGAATACAAAAAAAATTCATACAAAATCGGTAACTACGAAAAGTTTTATGGCCTAATTTCTCCAATTATCCAAAAGAATTTAAATTTCTATAATATGATTTTAGGTATCTATTCTTTCCTTTTTTTTTAATAATTTAATCCACGACGGCGTCAAATTCATACATCTTGAACTTTCCGAGCATTGAACTGCACCGTACTAAAAGCATATAATACCATGAGGTTTTACTATGTTGTTTTACTAAAAGCATATAATGAGTAACATGAGATTTTACTCATTAGTTCTCAAATAGACATTATATAATGAATTTTTACACAAGCAGCTAAAAAAGGTAGACAGACATGCAAACCCTAATGCCACTGCAAGTAGCCAGTAATTGTAATTAAGATTGAACCAAATAATTAAAAAAACTTTTGTCTAGTTCAATCAATATAGGAGTAAGTGTTTACATTTCAAACAAAACTGAGATAATCCTCAAAACTTTAGTTACATAAACCAGACTATACAAGTACTGTGCACTAACAAATAATGACTACTACTACATCAAAGATAAGATCCAAAATATTCAATCGGATAGTATCGTACACTCAAAGCATGCCATGGAGCTTTTTTCTGATTATATATGTTCCATCTATAGAAGAAAAGAGAACCTGCTTACTACAAAGTCAGGATTTGATTTTATAATAGGCCTTTTCTAACAAAGTGATAAAAAAGTAACTTCTTGACAGTAGATACATTTTGATTTCATAATAAACATTTGCAAACAAAGAGAGCACAGGTTGTATTTTTTAAAGGTTATGATCTGAAAGTATATATTTATCTGCGTCTACAGTGCAAGCTGGAAGTTTGCCCTATTTCCTACTGGGATAAGGAACCAAAAGAGTAGGATGGTATTCTTCTTGCTACTCCAATGTGTAAAGTAAATTCGTTTGTTACTCGTCTTCTTCTTACTATAAACTGTAAAAAACCATAATTTACCCCGAATTATAACACCTATCTCCTACCGAGCTGTCCCTACCGCCTACATGAATACACTACAACAGTTAAGATGCCCCATTATCGATTTTTTTTTTCTTCTGATTTGTGCATCAACAATCAATTTTAACCACTTTAACCACTACAAATCTACATGGAAATTTAGGAAAACATCAAACAATGGAAAAAAAAATTAATCAGTAAAAATCTTTTATGAAATAACTGTACGGTGAAAAAACAAATTTCAATTACGAATAGGATTAAAAAATAAAGGTAAAATTTACCTTAAAAAGCACCTGTTGATATGCTATCTAGGGTTTTGTCTCCGGAGTGATTGCAAATGAACGACGATATGATATGAATTTGGCGGGGAAGGAGGAAAATGAAAAGCACGAACTCCATCGCTGATCTATCGCCACTTTCCACCAGCCGTATTTTTTAATTTAATTTTAATCTGAGAAGAAAAGAAGTGGAGGCGTTTGAATAGGCAATTTTTATTTTAATCGGAGAGTTAATATCCTTTTGCCCCTAATATGGATAGTGACGTGTCCAGCTGATTTTTCAAATTAAGATAATTTCTTGGAATAATAATAAAGACGGTTTCATGTGACTGTACTGACATTATTAGAGCCGTTAGTTTTTTTTGCCCGTAATTGATTATTGGTAGGGGCATAAGTTATATTTTGCCTCTACTTGTTTGCCTCAAATATTCATAATTTCAGTAGTGTCAGAGAAAACAATGGAAGAGGGTGATAAAGAAAAAGAATATAATAAGGAAAGGAAAAGTTAGTGAAGTTGTCATGGGATTGCATGAAAATGAAGGAAAACACAAGGATAATAATAAAGAAAGTTAATGCAACACAGAGCATATGGTTCAAGAGAAATTAATAAATGAAGATAGCTGCAATAAATATGCAAGTCATTTGACTGAAAACAATTTGAATTCGAACCCATTCAATATCCTGTCAGTACAAGATGGAGTTAATGATAATGAGTTGGAAGTGGACTTAACTAATGGTTTGAATGCTCATACTACTGTGACTGAAGACATGTGCACAACTGCAGATGTGCATGCTACATGCACTGATACAAATTTGGAACAATCAGCAAACCCCATGCAAAAACATGCAGAAGTGCAACCCAACAACAAAATCCCACCATCACATCCCACCATCATACGTGACCCGATCCATGATCCCACTATCCAAACATCTCTGAATTCGAAAACTAATCCCATGTCTTTGCAATCCTCTGGCATACCACCCCACTCTCCTTCATCACAAAGCAATACCACTGTAACCGATGATATAGTTCTCAATGTTTTACCAACCTCACCTGAACCTTATTGTCATATCCAACCACCACCTGGCTATCACAGTAACTCTGATACAAGAAACAACAACCAGAATGAAAGCAACACAACCAACAAACAAAATGACAAAAGCAGTCTGATTCCAAGTAATACCAATTCCAACAACCACAACATCCAAAGAAATAAAAAAAAATACAAAGACTTCAATGAGCCAGTAATACTACAAACAACAAGTATACTACCAGAAACAAGCTCTACCCCGTCCTCTTCAACAAGAAGCAAGCAATGCATTCTGAATCATAACCAAAGTGTAGAATGATGACAAAAAAATAGGTGTATGTATTAGATTTTGATGTTATTGAGATATTGAAACAGAGAAAAGTAATTTTGTATTAACCAGAATCATTTTCTGTACAGTTACATTTCTGTTATATAGACAATGTAAAGGCATTGGGTTTAACAAGGCCCAGGCCCATTAATACAATACAATACAATACGAAGGTATTTCGTATCCTTCGGTTTCATTTTCTAACTCGCCCCCTCAAACCAATATTAGGGTTATTTCATGGCTGCTTCTCCTTGCGCCGCCTCAAGAAAAGAGATGATTTTTACTTCGATCTATAGTGTAATTGTGTAGTTCTGGTGATTTCATCATTATAGCATGTTCCTTCAAGCAGATCTGAGTGGTTTCGTTGATCTGGATACATCAGTTTGTTTTGGCGATAGATCTGATGTTGCTCGTGTTAAAGCTCTTGACTTTTGACGATTGAACTCTGCAGCTTCTTCAGGTTCAGTTGAGTTTGTGAGAGCAGCCACCTTTAATTCTTCTCTGAATCTGATGAAGCTTTGCTTTGACAAGGCTTTGGTAAGTGTATCGGCCCTTTGGTAAGCTGATGGTAAGTGATTTACTTGCAAGTTTCCTTTTTGTATTTGTTCTCTGACGAAGTACAGATCTATCTCTATATGTTTTGTCCTTGAGTGTAGTATCGGGTTTGCTGACATGTATACCGTACTTTGATTATCACACCATAATGTTGGTTTGACTTGCGATTTGATGTTTAGCTCATGTAGTAAAGACTGTATCCACATGATCTCTGCCGTTGCACTTGCAACACTTCTGTATTCAGCCTCTGTGCTGGATCTTGAGATTACAGATTGTTTCTTTGAACACCACGACACTGGATTGTCTCCTATATATATGCAGTACCCTGTAGTTGATCTACGATCATCTGGATTCGTTCCCCAATCTGTATCAGTATATCCAGTTATATTTAGGTTATTACTTTTCCTCATTAGCAGTCCATAATCTGTAGTTTCCTTTATGTATCTCAATATTTTTTTTACTGCTTTCCAGTGATCATCTTTTGGTTCCTGCATAAATTGACAAACTTTGTTAACACTGAAAGATATGTCTGGCCTTGTAATAGTTAAGTATTGTAAAGCACCAACAACACTTCTGTATTGTTTAGTGTTTGTTATGTATTCTCCTCTGTTTTTAGATAAGTATTGATGGCTTATCATTGGAGTAGGCTGAGACTTGGCATTGTCCATTTTGGTCTTCTCTAATAGCTTTATAATATATTTTTTTCTGACTGAGGATAATCTCTGATTTTGATTTCCTTTTGACCTCTATGCCTAAGAAATAGTTTAGTGAGCCCAGGTCTTTGATGGAGAATTCTTTGTCGAGATATTGAGCAAGGTTTTTGATTTCATCCTCATCATTTTCTGTAATGACAAGATCATCAACATATACTAGAATGTAGACACTAGTCTTATTGCTATTTTTAATGAATAAGGAGTTGTCTGATTTTATAGACTGATAGCCAAGATAAGTCAGTGTGGCTTTCAGTTTATCAAACCAGACTCTTGGAGCCTGTTTAAGGCCATATATAGCCTTTTTTAGTTTGCACACATGACTTGTATTTTCCCTGTACCCTTGTGGTTGCTCCATGTATATTTCTTCCTGTAATGTTCCATTCAGAAAGGCATTATTGACATCATATTGTCTAATATTCCACTGATTATATATGGCAATACTTAGAATAATTCTTATAGTGGTTGGTTTGACAACAGGGGAAAATGTTTCATTAAAATCAAACCCATATTGCTGTGTGTAGACTTTTGCTACCAGTTTTGCTTTGTATCTTGACACTGTTCCATCAGGATTCTTTTTTAATTTGTATGTCCACTTGCACCCTATGATGTTTTTGTTATCTGGTGGGTGTACAAGTTCCCATGTATTATTCTTCATCAAGGCATTATATTCTTCATCCATTGCTGCCTTCTAGTTTTTGTCCTTTGCAGCTTGCTCAAAGTTTTCTGGTTCCTCTAGATTTGATGCAGCTGTGTATAACTTTGGTTTAAAGATTCCACTTTTTGATCTTGTAATCATTGGATGACCAGTTCTATCCTATGGTGATGCATCTGTACTTGGTTGATTGTTGTTGTCATTTTCTGATTGTACTGGTATGCTTTCAGCTTCTCTTTCATCAACTGACTCTGTTTGATGCCTTGAATGTGCAGGAGTTTGACTGAGATAGCTGGGTGAGTTAGATGATTCATGACCTGGTTGATTCGACATTGTGAGTTGTGGATCATGACCCTCAGAAGTCCTTTCAATCACCTCAGGATGAAGATCATCACTGTAAACAGGTATACTAGGTACAGAATTTTTTGGATCTGTATCTTTTGAGTTGTTTTAATACCTGTATTTTTAAAGGGAAATACATGTTCATTGAACACAACATGTCTGCTAGTTATAACTTTGCCATTTTCATCTAGACATTTGTATCCTTTTTGATTTGACCCATATCCTATAAAAGTACATGGTTTAGCCCTGAAGCATAACTTATTATTATTGTATGGTCTTATGTGAGGAAAGCACAGACATCCAAACATTTTTAAACTCTGATAATCTGGCTTAACACCTAATAGTTTTTCTACTGGACTGATTCCTTTAAGAGTTTTTGTGGGAAGTCTGTTAATCAAATATACTGCAGTATTAAAGGAATCAGGCCAGAACTTTAGTGGTAGTGATGCTTGAGCAAGCAGTGTTAGCCCTGTTTCAACGATGTGTCTGTGCTTTCTTTCTATTAGACCATTTTGTTTAGATGTATAAGGACATGTGATTCTGTGTACAATTCCCTTCTTAGCAAAGTAATTGCTAAGGGTCTTGTACTCAGTACCACCATCTGACTGAATAATTTTGACTTGATTGCCAGTTTGCTTTTCAGCTAATAATATGAAATGTATTACTGCATTATAAGCTTCTGATTTAGCTTTTAAAAAATAAATCCATGTATATCTAGAATATGCATCAATGAAAGATATGTAATATTTGTAACCATAGTCAGAGTAGATTGGGGCAGGTCCCCATAAATCAGTTGCAATCAATTCTAAAGGTTTTGAATACTTGGTTAGTGAGTCATTGAAGGGTAACTTATGGCTTTTGCCCATTTGACAATATGTACATACATATGGTAAAGAAATATCATCAAACACAATTTTATTTTTCTCAAGTACTTGTTTCACAACATTTGTGTTTGCGTGGCCAAGTTTGTAGTGCCACAGATCAAACACACTTCCCTTTTCTTTAGACTGACTCATTTCACCTATATTACAACACCTCTGATTTCTCTCAGATTCGCTACTGTTTTTAAGATTGAATCTGTATAGTTCTTTGACTGCTTCACCCTGCAAAATATTTTCATTAGTTAGTATGTCTTTAACTAAGCAGTAATCAGGATAAAATTCAAAGTATATATTATTGTGTTTTGCAAATTGTGACACACTCATGAGATTTTTCTTTATTTTTGGTACTCTCAACAAGTTATTTAAATATAATTGCCTTTTTCCATTAATACTGGTTCTTCTAGTGTGAGTAATATTGACTGACTCACCATTCCTCATGCATATAGACTGTTTACCTCTATATTCCTTATTGCCAAGGTTTAAATTGTCAAGGTTATTTGTTATATGATTGGTTGCTCCTGAGTCTGGGTACCAGCCTTCATCATGTATATGTTCTGATGTTGTAGTTGTGCTTTGATTGACTTCACCATTGCTGTTAGTGTCTAACTGTATTTGAGCCATATTAGCACCAGATTTTCCATTTTCTTGATTATTTTGATTCTGATTTGGTACATAATTGGCATTAAATCTAAAGTAGCACTTCACAGCAGTATGACCAATTTTCTCACAAATTTGACACTTAGGCCTGTTATTGTTGTTATTCCATCTGCCTCTACCTTTAGATCTGTTTGAACTGCCTCCTCTTTGATAAGATGGACCTTGTTTGTTTTGATTCTGCCCTTTGTTTCTTGAGTTGAAGGTATAGTTGATTGACAGATCTGTTTCTTGAGATTTTTTATGATCTATTCTTGCTTCATGTGCAAGAAGTGTGGCATGAACATACTGTATAGATGGTAAGCTTGGTTGTGATGACATAACTGCAGCAACTGCTTCATATTCCTCACTAAGTCCATTCAGGATACTTAGGACTTGCTCTGTTTTAGATACTTTGTGTCCTGCTGCTTCTAACATATTGCAGATGTTATTGGCTTGTGAAAGATAATCCCTCATTGGCTGATTTCCTTTAGTAATATTTTGCAGTTGTCTTTTATAGTGCATAATTTTAGCAGCAGACTGAGTATTGAATGTTCTTTCAACAGTAATCCATATATTATTTGCTGATTTGCACCCTATAACTTGTGATAGTAACTTTGTGTCAATTGATGATAGGAGCCAAGAACTTATTAATTTATCTTATCTGTAGATTTTGTGTATTCTTCGTTGCTGATCATCTTATTTTGTGAATCAGTGATGAATTTTGGAGGAATTGGAATTGAGCCAAGAATAAAGCCTTCTAGTCCATACCCTTGCATTGCTGTTTCAACTTGTAATTTCCATAAGAGATAGTTGTCTTCCTCTAGATGCACGTTGATTAGCTGGCTTTGAGGACTGATAACTGTCTTGACTAACCTCTCTGTTGCATCAGTGAACTGTTGTGGATTGTTGGTGTTGTCTGAAGTTGCTGAAGCACATGATTAAAGATTTCTATGACTGGTGTAAGAAATCAATAATTCAGAAGATTTACTAATTCAAGATCACTCTATTACTGACAAGAACAGGTTAGTTGCAGCCAAGATTTAGATGATGAGCTTTGCTCTGATAAATCTTGGCACGGCAATTAGTTTCCTTTTGTCTTTGACTGCTTTCTTGGATTGGTTTTCTGATTTTCTGGGCTTTCTTGCTATGGATTTGCTTAATTTTTGATGAAAAACTTGTTGCAATCAGAAATCTAAATGATTTCTTGGTATGGTACCTGTTTTTCACAAAAAATTACAAATTCAATAATTAACCCAAATGATGAGATATCACCTGAAGGGTTAAGATGTCTTCAAATAATGAAATCTTTCTGATGAAGATTTGAGTATTGATCTTGTGTTGAGATTGCTGCCGTTAGGCTCTAAAGACTGCTTTGAATTCAAATTTTGATGTTGTTGCCGCAAGGCTTGTGTGGCTCTGATACCATATTAGATTTTGATGTTATTGAGATATTGAAACAGAGAAAAGTAATTTTGTATTAACCAGAATCATTTTTTGTACAATTACATTTCTGTTATATAGACAATATAAAGGCATTGGGTTTAACAAGGCCCAGGCCCATTAATACAATACAATACAATACAATACGAAGGTATTTCGTATCCTTCAGTTTCATTTTCTAATTGTATGAAATATTAGAGGAGCACACCAAGATATCAAACTTTCTCAAGCTAAAGACATCATTCAAGTTCACAAAATATAACTGCTAGCTATATTAAAAACCAAACTAAACCGTGATTTGACTGCAAGAGCAGCAAGAATAATTAATCCCAGCTGGAAATTGCACCATAATCTGGTGGAAGCACCTTATGGAAGGATTATGATCCTCTCTGACCCAAACTTCTTTACTGTGTCCCCTATCTTAACTCATAAACAATTCATTCATACCTACCTTACTCATATACCCTCTTCTACATCCATGTACCTTACAATTATTTATGAAGAAAATATACCAACCTTAAGACAACAACTGTATGACTATTTCCCACATCTTGCCCAAAACACCCACCCCTGGATTGTGACTGGAAACTTTAATGGCCTACTTGGATGTAATGATAGGATGGGTGGATCCCCCGTAACACAAAAAGACATCTCGCCTTTGAACTATGCTGTCAGCAGCTCAAACCTAATCCGTGTGCCATTTAGCGGTGCAAGATACTCATGGAATAACATGAGTAGACCAGGAAGAAGAATTTACAGCAAGATTGATCACACTCTATGCAACATGCCTACCTTATCTTTATGGCCTCATATCACTACTCATATTCCTCCCCCTCTGCTATCTGGTCACTCCCCACAAATCATATCCCTAGCCTTGGATGCCATGAAAAGAAGTACCTCTTTTAAATTTTTTAATAACTGGATTAATGAACCTGACTTCATTGATATTGTTAATACTGCTTGGAACTCTAACTTTATTGGATCTCCTATGTTTATTTTTTAGCAGTGATTGAAGCAGGTAAAGAAAGATTTAGGTTGGTGGGCTGCTCAGAAATTTGGCAGAGGAAATTTATTGTCTTCAACACTCAAGAATGCACTTGCTAATGCTCAACTACATGCTATGGCTAACCCAGATAATGAAGCTCTGGTAAAGGAGGAGTATGTACTACAAGAACAATACAGGTTTGCATTACAAACAGAAGAAGAAATATATAGACAGAAATTGAGATTGAAGTGGAATATTGATGGTGATAGGAACTCTCGGCTATTCCATGATAGCTTAAAGATAAAACAGTCTAAATCCCACATTCACTTCATCAATGACCATCATGGCAACCATGCTGACACCTCTGAAAGCATTGAAAAAGCCTTCCTTGATTATTTCTGCAATCTCCTTGGTAACTCAGATAATTTTACTCCTGATCTTTCATTAATTGATGATTTTCCAATGCCTACATTAACAATGGATAAAAAAGAAGCCTTATCTGCCAGAATAACTAAAGAAGAAATCAAATACAGTATTTTCAATATAAATAGGGAGGCATGCGGTGGGCCTGATTGCTTTAATGTAAGTTTCTACATAGCGTGTTGGGAGATAATTGGATCTGATTTAATTAAAGTAGTTAATAGTTTTTTCTCCAGAAATAGGATGTTAACTGGCATCAATGCTACAAACTTGTCTCTCATACCTAAGTGTGAACATCCAACTAATGTCACTGACTTCAGACCAATCGCATGCTGTAATATAATCTATAAATGTATTTCGAAGATTATTGCTACAAGACTTAAATATGTCCTTCCAGCTTTAGTATCATATAACCACGCTGCGTTTCTTCCTGGTAGAAGCATCTTAGACAACGTTCTCTTAACTCATGAACTATGGAAGGACTACGACAAGGCTACTGTTTCTCCTAGAGCAATGATCAAGTTGGACCTAAGGAAAGCGTATGACACCTTGCAGTAGATTTCTATCACTAGAGTTCTTTCTCGTATGGGTTTTCCTGCGCAATTTGGAGCTTGGATATTTACATGTATCTCCACTGTTAATTTATCATTATGCTACAATGGCTCGTCTAAAGGGTACTTCAGAAGTAGGCAAGGAATTAGGCAAGGCAACCCAATGTCATCGTACCTATTCATTTTAGTAATGAAAGTATTGACCAGATTAATCAATCATGAGGTAATTTCCAAAAACATAAGTCTGCATCCAAAATGTCGAGATCCTATGATCACTTCTCTCATGTTCGCTGACGATTTGATCATATTTCTGAAGCCAACTAACCTTTATGTTAGCAGTATTCTAAAAGTCTTGTCCACATTTTATAAATTTTCGGGGTTGGCTGTTAACTTCAATAAATCAAGCATCATGGTTGCTGGTGTTCCTAACCTCAGAGCCATCGAACTGTCCCAGCTTACTGGTTTGTCAATTTCAAATGACTCAACATCTTTCCTTGGTATCCCGCTAGTAACCTCGCAGATAACAACTGCTGATTGTATGAGCTTGTACGAGAAAACAACTTTGGCTATGAGTGGATGGTCTAACAGGAAAATGACATAAGTGGGAAGGCTCAATTTAATTAAATCGGTTCTCTTCTCCTATGCAACGTATTGGTGTAGAACTTTCATCTTCCCTAAGAAACTGATACTGATGATACGCAGAGCATTGTGTAATTTTTTTATGGTTTGGGAATGTTCATTCCACGAAACTTAAACCCATTAGCTTCCACAAGGTTGAGCATATGAAAAGGAAAGGAGGGCTTGGAATATTGAACCTACTTAAATGGAACATTGCTGCGTTCATTACCCAGTTCAACAACATCCTGACTAGAAGAAAAAATATATGGGTAGCATGGACAATGAAATACAATTTAAAATGTAACTATTTTTGGACCATGGAATTCCAATATGTGGTAGCTGGACTTGGCGGTCAATTCTCCAGCTTAGAAATGTTTTGTTGCCACATATAAGAGTTATAGCATCTCAAGAAGGAGGGACAAGTTTTTGACATGACACATGGACTAGACAAGGTGTAATACTCGGAAAAATAATGACCTACACTCAACAACTTCAAACTGGTATTCATAGACGTGCTAAGGCGAAGCTATATATAAACAATGGAACTGTCACGTTGCCATATTCTTCGAATCAGACTATCAGACAACTATGGAATGAAATTATGCTACAACACTATCCTATGGAGCAAACAGACATGGTGGTGTGGTCGCATGCTTTCAGGAAGCACTCTGTCTCAATCGTATATAGCTGTCTAAATTCAAATGTTGAAACACAGTTCACTTGGAGTCGTAGAGTTTGGAACCAAAACTTTAAGGAAGCTGATAACTTGATGTTGTGGAAAGTGCTCAGGAATGCGCTTAATACTAAGGGTAAGCTATATGCTTTGGGAATGCAGATCAACCCTGGTTGTGCTTACTGTTTTGATGAGGTAGAGACAAATGTACATCTTTTTTTCAACTGCAAGGTAGTTTTTTAATTGTGGGAAAGATTGATGAGAAAGTTTGGAAGAATTGATATCTCAAGAACTAGTAATATAAAGTGGTGTAATATTTATAAAGCGACGAGATGGAAAAATGATGCAGGTATGATGTTGCTTCTATTACTCAAGAAATTTGTGACTGTCATTTGGAGGCAGAGGAATGAAAGAGTGTTCAACGGTTCAGCAAAAACAAAGTTGGAAATATGGGTTGATCTCGCTCATGCTATTAAAAGTGGGATTATCAATGGGTCCTACTGTTTTGAAGAGCATTTTGCTGATATTTGGGTTTCTTAGCCTGTTCTTCTCTCTACTGCTTCTGTTTTTCCTTTTTTTTTAATACTTATTTTTTTCTTCTCCTTCCATCATTAAATCATACCATGTTACGGTATAATTTAACTTTTATTGTTTCTGCAATAAACTGGTAGGGGCCCAATTAACCCCGCCTCGCTTTGCTAAAAAAAATTATTAATGTTAAGTGATGAATATTGTAATTGTAAAATTTGAAAAATTATGTATATTTTTAGTTAATACATTTGTGAAAATGTTATATTTTAATTATGCATATTCGTAGTTTACGTTAGTTAATGAAAAAAATATATGATATTCTGATTAGATTTATTTTTCTTTTGTTTTTTGTCTCTTTGAGGAAAATGTTAATATGGTGTAGCGATTGCCCGACGTTCGGTTTGGCTCGAGACTATACAACATTCGATCCATATCCATCTGATGCTCATTTAGGTCACCAATTACGATAACAAAAAAATATACGAAAATATGTCTATTCGAAATTGTTTGAAATTTTGTATGATTGTTCGACGTCTGGGTCGGTCTGATTCTCATTTAGAACATGAATTAGGATAGTAAACAATGTACGAGAATATGTATATTACGAATATATATATATATATATATATATATATATATATATATATATATATATTTGATGTTTTAAGTTGATAACTAATGTAAATTATGAATGTAATAACTCTATCGTTTAACCTTTTTTTTAAACCGTAAACCACAAATATACATATTACGAACATACATAATTATCATTTTATAACTCTAATAATTATGATATTCGTAATTTACGTTAGTTAGTGGATAAAAATATCATGATTAGAAATACTTTAAACAAAGTTAGATAATAACGATTTATAGATAATAATTATGTATATTTGTAATTTATTAATGGATAAAAATATATGATATATTGATTAACTTATTTTATATTTTATATTGTTTTTTTGACAGATGTTAATATGGGTGTCAATATTGTATGATTATTCGGCATTCAGCTTGGTTCGAGGATGTACAACGTTTGATCCTTGTCTATTCGATTCTCATTTATGATACAAATTAGGATAATAAAAATTATAAAAACTTATTTGCTTGAAATTTTGTACGATTGTCCGACATCCGGCTCGCTTCGAGATTGTATGGCATTCGGTTTGGCTCGAGGTTGATCCTTGTCTATCTGATTCTCATTTATGATACGAATTAGGATAATAAAAAAATGTACGAAAATATTTCTATTCAAAATTGTTTGAAATTTTGTACAATTATTCGACGTTTTACTTGGTTGGAAACTATACAACATTCGGCTCGGTTCGAGACACTACAGCGTCCGGTCCGTGTCCATCCGATTTTCATTTAGGATACGAATTAGGACAATAAATTATGAACGAATATGTATATCTGACATTTTCATTCATTAACAAATGTAAATTATGAATATACATAATTATTATTACGTTAATTAATGGATAAAAATATATAATATTTTGACTATAATATTTTAAACAAAGTTATATAATAATGAGCTATTGATAATTATTATGTATATTAGTAATTTACATTCGTTAATGGATAAAAACATATGATATTTTGACTAGAATATTTTAAACAAAGTTAGATAATAATGAGCTATAAAAAATTATTATGTATATTCATAATTTACGTTAGTTAATGGATAAAAATATATCATATTTTGAATAAAAATATTTTAAACAAATTTAGATAATAATGAGCTATAGATAATTATCTTGTATATTCATAATTTATGTAAATTAATGGATATAAATGTATGATATTTTTTTAGAAATATTTTTCTTTTCTATTTTATTGTTTCTTTTCAAGGCAAATGTTAATAGGGGTGTAAATTTTGTATGATTGTCCGAAGGTCTGCTCGGTTCGAGACTATACAACGTTTGGTTCATGTCAATCCGATTCTCATTTAGGGCATAAATTAGGACAATAAAAAATATATGAAAATATGTCCATTCGAAATTGTTCTGAATTTTGTGTGATTGTCCAACGTCCGGCTTGGTGGGAGACTGTATAACGTCTGACTCGGTTCGAGACTGTACAATGTATGGCCTGTGTCCATTCGATTCTCATTTAGGACATTAATTAGGGTAATAAAAATATATGAAAATATATTCATTCAAAATTATTCAAAATTTTATATGATTGTCCGACATAGGGTTCGGTTCGAGACTATACATCATTCAGTTTGGTTCGAGATTGTACGTAATTTTTTTTCTTTTTTCTTTTACAAATGAATATACTTATCCCTACAAGAATAAAGTAATTTACTGATGCCAAAAAGGGGCTGGTGCGACGTCGGTAAATGCTATACCAATGCCATGTCGATGCCTTAAGCAACGTCCATAAAAGGTAGGTCGGAAAATGTATTTTGACGCCTTGTGGCACCTTACATGAGATTGTTGCCGATGTCTTACAAATTTTTTTCCTGACACCATTCAGATGCTTGTTCTCCGACCTTACTGCAATGCCTTATCGACCATTATTAAAATTGCTTAACTTGGATTTTTTAATGACTTTCCAATGCCTTAGCGATGCCAAATTGAATAATTATAATCGAATATTTCAACGCCCTTCAGACATCCCGTCGACGCCTCAATTGAAACATATTTGTAACATATCTGCTCCATTTCTAACCATAGTCACACATTCAAATATATACAATATATATTCACCTCACATAACATATTGACATCACAAACTCATATATCATACCATTACATACCACCAAATTCATATACCAAAACATATTACCCAACATGATAGTATCATAATATCCGACATCATAATATTCAAACAACACCATCATAATACAAACCAAATATCCAAGCAATACCATCACAATATAAACCAAAAATCTAAGCAGTATCATCACAATATATACAAATCAAATATCCAAACAAAAACAACACAAATACTTCCTACTCCACCGAACCATGACCACCATCACCATCTCTATTACTAGAAATTCTTCATCTGGAAAGCGTCACAAAATGCATCAGTAAGCAATCCAAGCTTCTTCTCTATCTTACCGACAATGACTTCAACCATCAGTTTTCTTCTTCTACGGCATTACTAACTGTAGCAGCTTTATTTAACGACGATCTCCACGTTTTAATCAAGTTTATTTGTTAATAACAAGTAATTTTTTATTTCAACTATTATATCTATCGAAACAAAATTTTTAAATTTGGGTTAACCATATATTTGTTTAATTTATCGGGTGATTAGAAAAAAAGATCTATAATTTAACTCGAATAAACTCTTGTATAATTTATTAAAACAAAATTTATAATTTAACCAAATTAATATATATAATTTATCGAGTGATTTAACTTATACAGACATTAATTTATCGAAAATTTATAATTTAACTCGATTATATATTCATTTGTTTAATTTATTGTGCGATTTAAAAAATATACATCTCTTGTTTAATTTATTGAATTTTTTATAATTTAAGCTAATTATATATTTGATTAATTTATTGAGTAATTTAACTTATATATTTTAACTCAAACTCAATTTATTTTTAAAATGACGATTTTTGGGATACATATTGCATACATATAATTTTTGGAATTTAAAATAACTCAAACTTAATTATACCAAGCATTCGTATAAAGTACATATATATACACATGTGATTCTTTTTTTGAGAAAGACGGATGTGTAGTGATATACTACACAGCCGATTAATAATAGTAGGATAATAGGTAATAAGGTCCGGTTGACAAGCCCAACCGGTGGCCCAAAAAAGTAGGCTTAACTAGATAGCATAATAATGTACATAAGAGCAATGGATTACAAGATGGAACACAAACACCATATTCGATGTTTCAACTGACAAAATGGGGCTAATCTGTTTCGCTTTGGAGCTACTACCGAGGGTTGGCGCTGGTGCTGGCCATTGATTCCGCAGAGTTAGCAGGGGCGGTCCTCAGTCGAAATCTGAACGGGGCTGAGTTGGTACCTGTCCAGTAATTGAAAAGATGTGAGATTCGACTACAAATGGCCGCAAAAGAAGATCTTGGTTTGTTGAAGACGTGGGCATTTCTTTCTTTCTAGATGCACCAACAAAAAATGGTGATAAAGATGTCGAGTTTGTGATTTCCGAGATCTTGCTGCCAATACTCAAAAATGAAGTGAACTCCGGTATGTAACCAAGGAGATGCGCGCTGGCTAGGGCCCAAATTGCGAAAGAGAAATCACAGTCTATGAAAAGGTGAGTAATGGTTTCGACGTGGGAGGAACAAAGTACGCATAGTGGATCTGTGGGGATGTTTAAACGAATAAGTCTATCCTTGGTGTTAATGCGGTTATGAATGAGGCACCATTGGAAGAAGAGGAATCTTGGGTGTGAATGGCATTTCCAAATCCTGCTGAAGGGGAATAGGCGGCCAGGGTGGGTGAGGAAGGAGTAGCAAGAGGATACAGAGAAGCCTTTAGATGGATTGAGTGCCCAAATGAAGCGGTCCGGTAAGTGGGAAAGGCGAAGAGATTGGAGGTTTTTAGAAGCTTCGAGAAGTTTATTAAAAGTTTCGATGGAAAAAAGGGAGGGGGGGATGAAGGCTACCGGGGCCCAGGTGACAGAGGGTATTGATGGTGGCGAGTTAGAGGTTTGAGGAGGAGAAAAGGTTTGGAAGTGATTTGACCAGAGGGGAAGGGTCCACCCACGTGTCATGCCAGAATAGGCAGTTGTTGCCATTGCCTATTATGACATGAAAGAGGGATTTGACTCGGGAGATAGTATGGAGGACACCGGACCAGAATGGAGATGGTCTGCAACTAGGGGGGGTGATGCAGGGCTAGGTGTGGATTGGAGTAGTGATATGTATGTAGGATCCAGTCTTTCCAGAGGAAATTTTTGGGGGAGAGAAAATGCCAGAGCCATTTTGTTAATAGAGCAGTGTTGAGCGAGGAGAGATCAGGGACACCAAGGCCACCATGGGGTTTTGGGAGGCAGACTGAGCGCCAGTTGATTAGGCACTTTGCTTTGGAGCCATTCCATAAGAAGGCCCTGCGAGATTTGTCAATTTTATTGGATACCCAAGAGGGGAGTTTGTGGAAGGAGATCCAGTAGGAGGGGATGACAGAGAGGACCGATTTAACTAAGATTAATCTACCAGCAGACGAGAGGGAAGCAGCTTTCCAGGATGAGGGGCGGGATTCAATTTTGTTAATGAGGGGTAGCCAGTCAGGACGTGTGAGTCTAGTGGGACGAATAGGTAGGACAAGGTAGGAGATTGGAAACTGGGAGAGTTTGCAGTTGAGGACGGCAGCGGTTGCAGGGCCAAGGTGGTTGGTATTGCCTAGCATGATTAGGGAGCTTTTGTGGAAGTTGATGGAGAGGCCAGAGATAAGTTTGAAGACATAGAGGAGAACTTTGAGGCAGTGGAGGTGGTTAGGTTCAGGTGAGGCAAAGAGGATGGTGTCGTCAGCAAATTGGAGGTTGGATATTTGAAGGTTAGATGTAGGGATACTAATTCCGGCCAAGTGGTTATTGGAGATGGACAGTTTAATCATGCGGTTGAAGACATCTGCAATTAGAACAAAGATTAAGGGGGAAAGAGGGTCTCCTTGTCGTAGGCCTCTCGTAGACTTGATGAGACCACCAAGTTCGCCATTGACTGATATGGAAGACATGCTGGAGTTTAGGATAAAGGATATCCAGGAGCACCATCTCGGTGGGAAGCCTCTATGTCGCAATAGTTCGAGGATGAAGTTCCAGTTGACTGAGTCAAAGGCCTTAGAGAAGTCAAGTTTAAGTAGGATTCCTGGGGTGTTGGTTCTGTGGCAGAAAGACACAACTTCTTGAGTGGCGGTCACACAATCTAGGATATTGCGACCGAGGATGAAGGCCGATTGCTCCATGCCCACTAGGGGGGATATTACAGATTGAAGTCAGTTTGCAAGGATCTTGGTAATGATTTTGAAAGTGGTGTTGAGGAGGCTGATAGGTCGAAAGGAATCAAGGGAGGTAGGGTCATCAGTTTTTGGGATGAGGATGATGTTGGCATAATTAATTCGCGCAATCGAGCTGGGATCATTTTGAAATTCAAGGCACATGTCTATTATGTTGGACTTCACTGTACTCCAGAAGTGTTTGAAAAATAGGGGGCCAAAACCGTATGGTCCAGGGGCTTTATTGTCAGACATATCTTTGACTACAGCCCAGATTTCTTCTTCCGTGAAGGGATGATCAACTTGCAAATTCTGTGGGTCAGGGTAAAGGAGATTCCAGTCTATGTTGGGTAGAGGGGTGGAAGGTTTTCCAAGGATGTTGCGGTGGTGGTTGGTGAAGAGGCGGAGGAGATCTGATTGGTCAGAGTAGGTGACGTTATTGTGTTGTATGTTAGAGATAATCGAGGATCTGCGACACGCATTTGCTAACCTATGGAAGTAGGCTGTGTTTCTATCTCCTTCTTCAAGCTACTTTGCTCTTGAGCGTTGCTTCCAACCAATTTCTTCCTGTTTAAGGAGCCTTTCCAATTCCTTTTCAAGGAGGATCAACTGTTGCAATTCTGGTTCGACTAGGGGTTGAGACTCGGCAAGGATATTAAGATTGAGGATTTCGTCTTGGGTTTGAGAGATGCGAAATCTTAGGGTACCCACGATGTATTTGGCCCAAGGTCTTATCAACTTTCTGAGCGAACGGAGCTTGGCCACAATACGAGCAGTAGGAGATTCTAGATTGGTGGGTTGAGACCAGGCCAACTTAATGAAATCATCAAAGGAGGGCTCTAGTAACCAGAGCTGTTCAAATCTAAACGGTTTGTGAGTGATGTTCAGTGAACTAGAGTCAAACAGGAGGGGGCAGTGGTCGGAGATCATGGTTGCCAACCCCGAGACAGATGAGAGGGGATGTTGGTCTTTCCAGGCTGTGTTAAAGAGGAACCTATCTAATTTGGCTAGGGATGGGTGATCTCTACGGTTAGTCCAGGTGAAGAGGCGGTTACTGATGGGGGGTCAATCAGCACGCAAGTGTTAATGAAATTATTGAAGGCAGTATAATCTTGGGATAGGTTTCCATAGTTTCTTTCAGTGGGGTGTCTAGTGGTGTTGAAGTCTCCGGCAATAATCCATGGGCCATTTATTCGGGCTGCGAAGTACATACAATGTTCCCATAGGACAGCCCTGCCCTGTGTGTCAGTGGGACCATATACGTTCGAGAAGAAGTAGATAATGCCTGATTCAGAGTTGCGAAGTGCGACATTAAGGATTGAAGGGAATTTGATAATTTGATGTAGGGACCATATATTTTCATTCCATGCTGTGATGATCCCTCCTCTGGATCCAATAGAATCAATGTGGGCCCACCCAAATAAATGTGTACCAATAGTTTGTGTCAACTGTGATTGTGTGGGGTCAGATAGCTTAGTTTCTTGAAGCATTAGAATATCAATTTTGTGGGGGGACAGAATAGTGTTAACAGCATAACGCTTAGATGGGTCCCCCAACCCACGAACATTCCATGTGATAAGTTTCATTGGGATTGGGAAATACGCTCATGTTCTAGAGTTTGCATGCATGTGTAGTGTTCATCATGCAAACTCACACCCACGCAACGTGATAAGATTTTATTAAGCCTATTATTTGCAGAGGAAAAAACAACAGGCATTAAAAAACTACCGGTTTGACCAGGATCAGATGCTGCCCCAACCAATTTGGAGCTGCGCCTAACCAGTGCCGGGGAGAAGAATTGTGCTGTGTCTATCTGGGTTGTCTGAACTTCCTCGTCATGCACAAATTGTTGCAGATGAGTATCTTCCTCCTGGGCAGTGTTATCTTGATTAAGTTCATGAGGAGGGGCCACGTTGAGGGGGGAAGTGACATTGATGGAGTGGGTGTCATCTTGGGCAGGAGCTGGGATATTGGGGGAGTCAGGGGGGACGGGGATGGAGGGGGCAAATGTAGGGTCGAGAGGCTGGTTGGACTGCAGGTAGAGAGGGGTGGAAAGATCTAGGTCTAGCATTGGGTCCCATCTATCCGTCATTTGGGTTGGGAACCCCCTTCTAGGGCCCGATACTTCAGAAGAGTCGTCTTGGGGTGGCAGAGCTGGAAGGATAGGGGGAGGCAAGGTGGCTTCATGAATCATGGCGTCAAAGAGGTCATCTTGGTCAAGAAGGATTTCGGGGGTAGTCCACTGCTGGTCAAGAAAGTTGAAATTTTGTTCAAGGTTGTAATCGAGGCCAAGGTAGGTGATGTCAGGGGCACGGTTCGGGTGTGAGTGTTCCCAACGGTTAATGGTTAGGAAGAAGTCAGTGTTTTTAAGGGAGGCCATGTAGGAGCAGGGGGTGGAGATGCCCGCGAAGAATTGGATTCTGGCGTAAAGAAACCGGTGGTCAATGTAGGCCCAGTCACATTCGTCCAAAGCAATGAATCTGCCTATGGGTTTCAAAGCTTCTCTGATAACATCTGGGTTTTCTTTGAAGAGTTCGGGGAAACCTTCAACTCTCACCCATGACTCAGGTTCGAGGGAGGGAGCGGTGAAGTTGTCTTGGTCAGCCCATGGTCTCAGGAATACTATACCTCCTGGTTTTGTTAAGGAGCCTGTCGTGACGAAGACATTTCTCTCGATCTCTGAATCACAGTAGATGAGAAAGCTATTGTCAGTCAACATCCAGATCGGA
The DNA here is from genome assembly GCA_030737815.1 of Allium fistulosum. Lineage (NCBI taxonomy): Eukaryota > Viridiplantae > Streptophyta > Magnoliopsida > Asparagales > Amaryllidaceae > Allium > Allium fistulosum. Next base: position 911,836,167 of record CM060903.1, read on the forward strand.
CGTTCTCGATACCCATGTTGGTTGAGGGCAGCTTGGATATCTAGCGCACTCCAGAAGCCTTGGGTTATTGTGGCAATGAGGTAACGAGCAGAGTTCTCCATGAGAAATTCTGGGTTTGGAAATTTTTTTGCGGAGAGAGGAGCTAATGGATTGTGTGGGGGTGATTTTGGGAGAGGAAGGGTTTAAGTTGGCATTGGAAATTGGATGTTGGGCTGATGATGACGATGGGATATGAGTCGACTTTGTTTCAGTATGGGGGACCCACACTTTTCTGCCAGTGGGGCCTTGAGAAAGATTTGGTCTGGGAATTCGGATTTGGGATGAGGAATGAGGATTATTAATTGGAGGGGAGTGATTTTTGGCAGTGTTTGTCTTGGAAGACGAGAGGACGGGCTGCACAAGGAACGAGGCATGTCTCTTCGAGGGGCAGGTGGAGGAAAAATGACCAAAGTATCCGCAATAATAGCAAAATTTTCCATTTCTGCAAGATTTTGCCACGTGTCCATTTCCCGCACATTTCAGGCACCGCCCTCTGGAACTTAGGAAAATGACCGTTTCCCGCGTAGATTTGAATTTTGGGACAAGTTTGGGACGCTTGGGTTTGGGGAGGAGAGGTGGAGATGGTTGAGATAACACGACCTGAGCGTAGCTACGACCGTCCTTATAGTAGGTGGGAGGTTTGCGGGCATAGCGATTGGTCACTTCAGGCGAGGCAAGCATCAGGTCAAGTGGTTGGGGATCGGGGGGTGTAGCAAACGATGGTGGTGTAGGCAGGACGGGACGATAAGCTGAGGCAGGATGACTGAAGTATGGAGCATATCTGGGGGGAACAAAGGAGATTGGAGGAGGAGGAGGAGAGGAGGAAATGGTATGGTTGGTGGAAGACGCCATTAATCTGGGCTCATGCTTTATCCTCTTCCATACACATGTGATTCTTGGGATTAAAACCAATGTATGCATACATATGGTATACTATACACACACACACACACACACACACACACACACATATATATATATATATATATATATATATGCATGTGTACATACATATCGCCTATTTTGCATTTTACGCGTTCATTAGAATTTTATGCATGCGTCTATATATGTAAATATTATGTAAATACATTTATACATGCTGAAAACTCGATGGAAGCATCATCTACCCAACTATTTGGGGTAGACCCATTCTTAAGCTCATATTCTTAAGAAACTCAAGCATCATGCCCTTCATTTTCAATTTTTTCAAAAATTCCACGTGTTGTCATGTGTCACAGCAGTTTAATAATTTAAACCTTTTTTTATTTAAATGTTTTATATTTTGTTACACATCCTAAACTTATTTTTTTTTGTAAAATCTTATATTAACCATTTTACCAAACATTTTTTAGTAGTGTAGTTTAGTCGTCCATGAAATATGTAACGATCCCGTTTTTAAGCCAAATTTAAAATTAGTAATTAATATAATTTTTGGGATTAATTTGTAAATTAATTTGAGATTTTCCAAAATCAATGAGATAAGTGTTGTTTATATGTATAAATTTATTTTAAATTGAATTTTGAATTTGATATTCAAAAATAAATATTTTAAAAATAAATTGGATTTATAATTTTATCTTTTGAATATATATATGTGTGTTCATTTATTAATGAGTTTTTGTAGGTTATATAAATATAAAAGGAAAAGTATAAATAAGAAAACATAAACCTATGAAAATTAAATAAAATGGAATAAAGGGTTTTAACATAATTTTAAAAATAAAATTTAAGTTTAGGATTTAAACATAAAAATGGATGCATTTGTTAAATAGGTATAACATGCATTTACAAGTGTTAGTTTGTAATAACAAGTGGCATTTAATTATCTTTTAAATAAAATTTATATGTAAAAATGATTAGAGAAAAGAAGTAACTAGGCTTCAAAAACTTCTCATCTTCATTTGCTAAAAATCAAAACAAAAGTAAAATAACTTTTGTTCAAAGAGCAAATCAAATAAGCAAGAAAGTTTAAAACAATCAATCTGGAAATAAAGCAAATCAACATCTCAAGAGCAAGTAGAAAATGCAGATCCAAATTTATCAAGTCTCGGATTAAGGAGCAAGTTCAGATCATCTAAAAAAAATCAAAGTATAGCTCAGTTTTCAGAATCAAAGATCAACAAAAAAAAAATCCAGTTTGCAAAGAAAAAAAGAATCCAGTTTTAAATCAAAGTCAGGATCAAAATTCTAAATTCCAGGCTCAAAATTTGTTCTCCGTTCTTTCAAATAGGTGAGAAAACTTTCAATTTAAACCCTTAATCTGTCTGATATCTAATTTCATGTGATAAATATTTAAAGTAGGAATGTTGCATGAATGTTTTTAAACTGGAAATGGTTGAACTTCCTTGTATATATGATGTGCATGTCTGTTTAAACACATATATACTTCTTTGTTTATATTACAGACTCCAGTTCACCCAATAAAAATTCATATCTCTTTATCCAAACAAATTTAGGCTATGATTTCTAAATGGAAAATATTTATAACAAGGTGAATTCATTTTTAAGAAGTGTTTCAAGTAGAATTATTTAGAAAATATTTCATAAATTGAATATTACAGTGAAATCTCTTTTAAACAGAAAAATCAATGAACACAATTTCAAGTTTTGATTGTATATTTGGATTCGTGTTGGGAAATCGTGATTTTTAATATAGATATCAAAAATTTTAAAATCGTAGGTGATGAGAATTCGAGAGATGAACGGAAAATGCTTTTTAGTCGATTCTTGACGATCGGCAAGTTTATACGCGTCGTAATCGTTGGTGAAGGAAGATGGTGGATAGGTGATCATCAGAAAAATATTCATTTGAATTCCAGATCGCCGTGGTAGCCGTGCGACGTTGATTTAGGGTTTAAGTAGCAGTTTTGGTCATCGATGTTTCGTGAGTTCGTGCGACATCCACAGTTGATCGTAAGCGACCGGTTCAAGGGGGATTGATGCGTAAGGGTGTGAAGTAGCTCGGGGTTGATTGGCGTGGCTCCAGGTGGTCTGAGGTGATGGCATGAGGGGTTGTTTGGTCGTTGAGTTTGGTTCCAGTGGGTTATGATGGGTTCGATTTTGATTTTGTGCTCGATCGAGGAGCCTGGGTGGTCGGAAGGCTCGGGCAGGTCATTGATGACCTGAAGGCGACGATGACGATGGTCGGAGGCGCGGCGATGGCATGTGCACGTACACCTGTGTCAATGTGTATCAGGGGTTGATTTGTTTTGGAGAAGAAGCATTCGTCTCGGGTGGAATCTCGGGGAAAATGTGTTTTGGCTCGAGTGGGTTATCCGGTCGAACGCGAGTTTGAAGAAGGTTGAACCAAAACAAAGTTTAAAAGAAAAAGAAAACTAGAAGAAGAGTTGAGCTCAAGAATTTTCAAGTGTGGCTTGGGTCTGAGTAATCAAGTATAAACAGTTTTTAACTTTTAAAACAAATCAAGTTTTAAACCTTTTCTGATTTATTCTTGTAGAATAATAAATGTTTTAATTTAGTTTTGGAATTAGGATTAAAGTAAATTATTTTAAAGTTAATTAAGTTTAAGCTTAATTAAGAAATTAATATAAAGGAGAATGATATTTTAAATTGTTATTTGACTTTAAAGTCTTAAGTTAATTTATGGAATAATAATAATTTTGTTTCAAAGATTAAAGGTTGATTAATCAAGTAATTAATGAATAAAGATAAATAGTTTATCTTTTAAGATAAATAAGGTCTTGAATAACTTCTTAATGAAATTTAAAAGATGATGATAATTACTTAATAAATTAATAATTGATTAATTAATGTAATAAATTAAAAGTAAATTACTTAATAAAAGTAATTAAGGATAATTAATTAATGATAAGAAATAAAAGGGCAATTTGTTAATGAAGATTAATTAAGGGGTAATTACTTTGTGTAATTATATTAAAGGACAATTAAAGATAATTATTTAATGAAAGTGATTAAGGGATGATTTTTTAATTAAGGAATAATTAATGTAATTAATTAACGGTAATTAATTAAAGGATGATTAATTAATTAAGGTAATTAACTTAAGTTAATTAATTTATGTGATTTGTAATTAAGGGTTAATTAATTAATGTAATTAATTAAATATAATTAATTAAAGGATAATTAAATAATTAAAGGTTAATTATTTAATGATTAAAGGTTGATTGATTAATTAATTAAGGTTGATTAATTAATAATTAAAGGTTGATTAATTTATTATTAAACGTTAATTAATAAATGACTAAAAGATAATTAATTAAAATGGTTTGAAATTAATTAATGTTAATTAAACAGAATTAGTAATTTATTCATAAGTAATTAATCTGGTTTAAGTCAATTTCAGATAATGAATTGATCTTACTTATGGATGATTGAATTGTATTGAATGCCTTGAATTGATTGATATTTCTGATGTGTGATGCTCTGTGATATGAATTTCTTTGATTTGAGCAGTGATAAATGTAATTTATTTATCAGTGATAAATTTATATTATTTATCTGTGAATCTGTGAATGAAGATAAGCGTTATAGGATTATACCGCTTATCAATATTGCTGTGCTTGAATATGTGATGATTAATGATATTGTACTGTTGTGTAAAACCCCTGGACTACACTCATACACACACAAATATGGATTTCACAAGGAAATTGGTTAAGTCATAGATATTTTGAATTTAATATTATTTTATTCAAATGGTGAAAAGTTGAATTTTGAATCCAAATGGTTTTGGAAATGGAAACGGGGTTGAATATGAAAGCTTTTGAAAAGAAAGTTTTGAATTCGAAAATTTAGTTTAAATATAATACGTCTTGTTTAAGTTTTGAAATTATTTTTGAAACTATGGTTTGAAAGGATTATACAAGTTATATAGTATATATGGATTTTAAACCATTTTGAAGTATATTAAATGAATTATTTTGGAAATTTAAATTTAATTCAAATAGAACTTGCCGAATACGGCAGTTCGTTGATTTTCCATTGTATACTTTGAAAAGCTATAACTTGAGTTAATTTAATCGGATTTTCCCAAAACAAAAAACCTTTGTTTTCAAATAATAATAGCTTTTATATAAAGGAAAGAATCTCCAATTTTGTGAAAGGATTTCGAATTTGTTAAAGATTGGTAAACCTTGTTTCAAATTGAAGTGGATTTTAAAAGGTGAATCTTTTGTTTAAAAGATAAAAAGGTGGATCTTTTGTTTAAAAGATTAAAATGGAATTTTGTTTAAACCATTTAAAAGGAAAGGTTTTGGGGATTAAAAAATTGTGACTTAACTAAGATCCCAATATATCCATATGGTTTTTAAAATTAGCGCTCATCATTTGGTTTAGCCGGAGAGGACTTTGTGTCATAAAACCCATTCCGAATAGTGATACGACGAAATAGAGTGCTTTTGAAGACGGTGGTGAAGACCGGGTATTTTCAAAAATGAAAGGATTACCTATCGAATGTCTCTGCACTGGCTGATCCCATGTATAGAGATTTATATTACCCTTTGTGATGGGGAGTCCGGACGTGATTAGGGATTATCCGGATTTGCAAGGACTTTTTTGAAGTGCCTTCGGTTCTGTTCGGACCCGAAACAGACTTGTATGGTTCTATGTCTGACATTATACTTTGAGATGTAAAGCTGGTTTCTATCAAATACATTTCTGTTGGTGGTGGATAATTTATTCTCTTAGCTTAACACCCTTCTCTGAGACGTACGAGCTCAGAGGTTATGTAGTTGATGGTTACTAGTGATACATTCCCAATTTGGTAATGTGGCATGCTAAGTGTTGCTGATCATTTGTTGATCGAAGCATGGCTTTTGTGAAAAGCGTAGCTTTGTGGACGAGACTTCGTCGGACCTCACAACCCGAAATGGTCGAAACAGGAAGGATGCGGCAAGGTTGTTTGGGGGTAGCACCCTCAGGGTATGTCCATTTCCTTCTGGAAAAAGGTGGTATCATGGTATGGAGCCCAGATATTTAACCTATGTGGTTGCTGCAAATTTATTACTTTGTGGTTGTTGGTGTTGAGGATCCTCGGATAAAGGTTGGTAACGACCGGGGATGGCATAGCTCATAAGGTTATCTAGTTACAGCTTCATTAAAGCGTGAGGTTACCCGGCCTTGTGTTGGTAGAGATCCGATTAGGTTCTCGGGGCGTCCCTCCAAAGGCGTACCCATTCGGTAAGGAAGTTCCTTAGCCTGACCATTGTTGGAAATCCAAACAAAACAATACGAGACCTTTACGGTTTTCAATTGTATAACCTGTCACCTCAGGTGGTAGCTATAGTAGGCATAATATAATGGTACCTATGTTGGCTAAGATTAATATTATACTTTCGAAATGTTTTTCACACTATGCACTAATAATAATATCAAAAGAGTTTTCTCATATCAAGCATGTTTGACTATCATAAGGAGAAATCTCCTCCAATTGTGCGATTGCATTGTGTGTGTGTGGGGAGGCCTTACGGTAGTTTCATTTTCCAAAAAGCATAGCGAATTTATTTTTATTTCTTTTGTTTAAATAAACTGTTTTTGTTTGCTCACACCAGCCCCATGACTGACCTGGAGTTTATTGTTCCCTTTCTAAACTCTGGGTGCCCATAATTTTCCACACGGGCAGCCTAGAGTCAGGTTATCAGTAGTTCAGATAGTAGATGTAGATTTGAAGTCTTTGGATCTAGAAGTTTTTGGGATGCACCGAGTTTGCTTAATCAACATGATTGGGGATTCGAGCTATCTTTGGTTTGGAGTCTTTGGAGTTTGGATATGAAGATGCAGTCGTTGGATTCTATCTCACTCTCTCGCTTCCTTTTGGAAGGCCATATTGGAGTTATCTTTCCGCTGCTGTTGTTTCCGCTGTTGTGTATTTTTTTGGCTCTGGTATTTTTTTAGGCATCTATTGTATCATATTGTATCAGATATTGTATCAATTGTTGTGTATCAATGATATTATTCATTCTTTTTCCGCTGTGTTGTTTACTTAATGTGTTATAAGCTCCATCCGAACTGAAGTTCGACGTTTGAATCTTGGGTAGTCGAATACAAGTGAGGCATTGGATGTCGATTTTCGAACGCTGGATTTCGGGTCGTGGCAAAATATTCATAAGCTACATGTGTTTTCAATTAATGCATGGCTTCCATTGATTTTTTATGGATCTTATTGAGTAGTGAATTTATTATCAATGATTTTGATTTGAAATTAAGTTGTTTTTTTTCTTTTTTGTAATTTGGAGATATTTACGTATAATTACGGATTGAAGATATGGATATTCATAATGTTTGTAATAAACTAACTTCAACTAGAATGAATCATACTAAATAATACTACCATGCAACTAAGAAAAAGAATTAGTAAATTAATCATTATTATCTATACATTTGGTTTTAAACTTAGTTTTATATTTGATTCTTTTAATGTTTCGAGTTTCTAAAATTCTCACTTTGTTTTTTTGTGTTATGTTTTAAAAGTATAGAAGGGAATTAATACATAATACATTCTCTAATATGAAAATTAGAATTAAACCAAAGTGAACTAATTAGAATTAATGATATTTATTCTCTATTTATTATGAATTAAAATTAAATATATTAATTTACTTTCACTATTAGTTGCATATAATAATAAATACATATTCATTCTCAAGCTGAACCTAACTTTATATCTATTAGTATGTGAAATTTATATACCAATGATTGTCTACAAATTGAAATGAATTTTATGTCACTACTATTTGTTCCTTTTATCATGTCGGTTCAAGTTGAATTTGTTATATATAATTCAAAATTGTATATGAACTTCAAAAAATATCAATTTCTAAAATCAAAAATTATTTGTACATTCGTTTTGAGAATAACATTTTGTTTGGTTCTTTTAATGCGTCAAACTTCCAAGCAATGGTTATTTTAATGGTTCTACTTCAAACTTCCAAGCATTTTGTTTGGTTCTTTTAATGGTTATTTAAAACTATCAAAAAATAAATTTAGCTTATTAAAATATTAAAAAATGTATTAGAGAATATGTGTAATTTAATTTGATTTTTTCTTGAAAGTAGGTGAGGTCAATTGGATTCTTACTGGATTATATATAGTTAACATAATTGCATATTGCAAGCAATTATAGGTTTGAAACTTCACATGTTTGTTTTTAAATCAAGTTGATTATTGATATTAATGATTACTTTGCACTAAGATTCAATAAGAGTTGAATATTATTCCTTAAATTCAATGAAGAATTCTCAAATTGATGGTAATTAATTAATTTAAATAGCAATAAAGAGAATTGATTCAATAATTAATATGTAGTCAATTCTCTAATTTATCAAGGAATAAAATAGAATGGTAAATTCATAATTGTAAATAACTCTCTAAATAGTTTGTATTCAGATTTAAATTAGCAGTAATCTTATCTTAATTTACTTCATTCTCTCAAGTTCATACGAAGTTAAAATTTAATGCATTCATTATATTTATTCTTATATTTTCATATATTAAAATCATGTAAATACTAAAATATTTTCAAATAATTAAGTTACCATTTGTTTCTATAATATTTTATAAACTTAAAAATCTATTATGCTAGAGATACTCCTTTTTCAAAATACACTAATGTCAAATATGATGATCTTTCTTATTTTCAAAATATTAGAAATATACTTAGTTTAAAAATTTATAAATTTTTCAGAAAATACGCGTGACTTAGTTAATTAGAAATATTGATAATATTACTTTTTTTTATTTTAGTTGAATGATGATAATAAAACATGGCGATGTGATTAAAATTTAACATTACAAAATTAGGAATAAAAGAGTATGAATCCATGTTATGCGCACGGTTTAGATATATAGGCAGTAGACAAAGCCTGTGAAAGTTTGAAGTATAGCTCTTCAGGTATGGTTGAATAGAGTTAGTAGTTGTTAATGGAGCAAATGTTGTAAAGGCAATTATTATACAGTTTGAAGTTAAAAATTTTAATATTGAGGAAAAAATTTAAAGGACAACCAAAACCATAAAGTCTAGAATTGCATTATTTATGTTGAAAAGCTTTTCAAGCTAAGTAATACGTTAAACAAATAGAAAGTAATAGTGAATAAACCAAGGCAAACTCCAAATCAATCGGATCTAAGCAAGACAACAAAATCTTTTCAACCTAATCTATACTATATTGTGATTACCGAGTTTGGTTTTAAGAGAGCACAAGAATTTTGTGAAATGAATAGTCACGGCTCTCTTCTTTTTCTTTCGTTACATCTCTTCTCCCATCCTTTCAATTCTTCCGACATCCCTTCAAATCTCTCCATTCTTCTTAATCGAGCATCAAGTGATGGAGTTCACCCCACAATCGTCCTCCCCTTCCTCTAAAGCGAGTTTGGTTTTCTTAACTCTAAAGCATGCTACATATATTTTAGAAGCCAAGAGTCCCATTTTTCCCCTCCCGTTCCTCTTTACTACTAATAATGAGAATTCATTGAATAGACCTGAACCGTGTCTTTTTTAAATACCAAATATACCCTTCCTACGTTTTGCCCTTCGTTTCTCACTTCCACTCACCTTCTCAAAACCAGAAAACCTAACTTAGATATCCCCCTCACTGCGAAAAGAGGTAGAGGCAATTCCAGATCCAATGTTTTCTCCAACTTCAATTATCGATTATCTTGTAAAAAAAATCATCAATTAATGATTATGGATCGATCGATGGTTATTCCACTGAACCATACAAACTAGGGTTATTTTGGTGCGACTCCAGATCTGACGTCTTCTCCAACATCGCTTACAATCATCAATTGTAAATTGTCAGCCATCAGTCATCAGTTAGCGATGATGGATCATTCGATGATCGACCAAGGTTAGTTCACTAAACAGATATCGTTTTTAGTGATATGTTTCTCATGCTTAATTTGATCAATCCATTTGGAATTTAGCCTTTTGTTCCTTATTTTCTTATATTAGTTCATTCTGCTACATGAATCAATTGTGTCTATATAAGTGCAGAAAAGTTCATTTTGATGCACCTGTCTCTTAATATGAAAGGCGTCTCATAGTGGAAAATGAAAGCTGGGACAAGAGACCGTGCCATTTTCCAGGTAAATTCCTAAAATCATGAATTTTTAGTTACTAAATTTTTTCGAGATTGATATTATATTTTATCAGTTTACTGTTATTACACATTAGGATTTAGGAATGTACGTTTTGTTGGTTAAAATTATTTCCAGAACCTGTTTAATAGATTACTTGATGCATTTTAATTAACCTGAATATTTTATTATTTTAGATGGATCAATGATGATTAAGGCTCTACATATGCAGATAGCTTAAGCTATGTGGAACCAGAGGTCAAGCCAACCATGACAGTTAAATTTTGAAGTAAGACCGGTTAAGCAATTGATTTCCATATGATTAAATGACTCTTTTAACAATAGAATTATATACTCTTTTTTATGCTTATGTTTTTTATTCCTTTACTATATCATGACCAATGCCTTAAAGTATATAGAGTTTGTTGTTTTAAACTGATAGGCTAATTTTATCTATGTCATAATGAGTTATAATCATATACAAGTGTGTGAAACATGTATATGAATTAACTTCTGCCGTTATAAGAGAATGGATGAAATAACAAAGATAAACTCATAATGAGTGAGGGAACATGAGCTTATTTTGGTCATGAAGATGAAAAGTGGGTTGATGGTTAAGGTGAAAGAGAGGAAGTGATGGTGAACAAATCTCTGTATCTTTATTAGAGTGATTTGTTATGTGATTCATATTTCTATAGATGCTTAATACATGAAGTAGCTATGTTGTGCTATCGGCCATTTCATCCAATTTGAGGTATAGTTCATTCATTTGGTCTTCATTTCACTAGATTGTTTTATGGAATTAAATTTATGGTCTTTAATTACCCTTAATTACTGGCATGGAAGAAGGTTTTATAGATTATATTTTGTGGATATTTCTTTCCACTCTCATTTGGTCATTTAGTCTTCTTCTAAATAGATTATGTTGCATGGATTTCATTTCAGTTTATGATCTTTGATTACTCCCAGCAGTTGGCATGGCTGAAACTATTATAGATTATACTGAAGTCCAACAGACTTTGATCAAGTACTTCACTCTAAACTATTTCAATTTTATATCTTCATTTTTTATGGAATTAAATAAAATGTTATATCCAGATTTTATAACTATTATAATTATAAATAAAATACAAACAAATTTCTAATTCGTATATATGAATTTCAATACCGGATGTATATCCCTTTATGTTTGATAACAAATATACTAAAGTACTTCCAGGTATAAATATTTTTGGGTCGTGTATTTGTTGGCACTAATTGATATTCGATTGTATTTATGGGTTTATTGGTATGTGTATATGCATGTATAAACTATACTTTGATGGGCACAAACACTATGGAGTTTGTACGTGCTAACTTAAGCTCCTCTCAATAACACGTGAACATGAACAAAGCCCATAGCTAATTAGTTCAAACACCAGGTTGATTAACAGCAAAATAAGAAACTGTAAAAAACATGAGGCTCTAAAGCTGTTCATTATGCCTAAAAACCCATTTCATTCGATTCACCAACTATTTTCACGTTGCTATATCTTACGCTTAGATGTTCAATTTACTTTTATCTTTACTATTAATAATAATAATTCAATACGTTGCTTTCAACCGTGTCTTTTGGGATTTCCAAAAATACCCTTTTCTCTGCTCTCATTTTCTTTCACGTTTCATTTCATCTTGCTTTTTCACATTTCACAGCACCTTAAAAAACCCTAACCACCAAAATTAAATATTATCATCATCATCATCGCCTCATCCACATTCGCTACCCTATCAACGAAGTTATCATTTGCCTGACATTACACCTACTCCATCGGGTCGTAGTTTGCAATTGAACGATTTGGTAGACTAGGGATAATTGCGATTTCTCAACTTCGCTGACAACTAATCAGTAATCGATTAGGCACGATATCGAGCTTCGACCACGTTTTAGGTATTTTTTAAACTTCTACAATATTTTCCCGCTTTGCGCCTTATTACCATTGCTGCAACTAATCCTTTACAAAATTGATTTAAAATTTGTATGATTTCTTTGGAGTTTTCTTATACTGACTTCCAAGTGGTAGCATTTTATTATAGTTAACTGATTATTATGTATAAGTCAAGTTTTAGGTCACAAAATTAGATCTGAAATATTTTCTGAAATGAGTAACAACGTATTTTCAGACTTCTAATTTGCTATTTTATATGATGACAATTCTACCATTGTACACTTACTAAACTGTGAAGGCTATTATGAAATTCTACATGTATGAAAATCACAGTTTATTCATCTTTTCCCTTTCTTGGTAACGAAGTCTATTAAGAAACTATTTATCTGGAAAAGGAAGAATATCTTATAACATGTTTACTTGATTTGTTATAGCTCATAAGTTTAGAATACTAGATAAATTTAATTTTATTTCTTTGGAAAATGGAGAAATAAATCTTGAAGATCTTGCATGCCCCCCTTTAGTAATAATATCTTTTCAATAAAAAAAACTTCTCCAAATCAGTTTTAATTTATAATACTATAGATTTTTCAAAAATAAAGGCTATAACGTATTTCTCTAATAAGAAAAGAAGAATATAAACATTAAGACCTTATTTCTACTTTTTTAATCAAATATATAGATATTTAACACTCTATTGTTTACTTCATTTCAAAGAACAGTTTCATCACTACAGTCGTTTTGTTCGCAAAAATGTTTTTAATTCAATACATGCTGAAGTGTTATTATGTTGTAATTGACTAAATGAGTTACTTTAGCACTATGGATATGTATGTGTAAACATTGTATATTGGTATAATTGAAGTCTGAGTGTTCTGTTAAGAAATAAATAAGTGTTAAAAGGGCATCTAGCTCATTAGAACATAGGTGGTATCTTTTTTTAATACATTTGATAACTCCAAATTGATTTATGTTGTATCTTCCAAGATGTGATATAATAATAGATTCTCCAAAACATTGTTTACAAAATCCCTATTTATTTTGGCTTTCCTATGGTTACTCATGAAAGAACTGCAATAATATGGGTGCCAATATCTCCTCCCATTATTTAGTGCATTGAACATCAATTTCTATCGACTATAAGAAGTAGGAAAAGATTGGTTGAAACTGAAAACAAGTCATGCAATATTCAATCTATTTCAGGCAACTCACTTCCTTATCATCCTACGGGTCCATAAAACTGCTTGAGCGTTTACAGGGCCTTGCATCAACCAAGCTGCTCAAGTATAAAAAATTCTAATTAAATATTTAAGCTTATTCTAACTAATTGATGAGTTTCAACTAAAATTAATTTTAAATGTTATTGCAGTAAGGTATTTTTCTTACTAGTCCACCAATTGTTTAGTCATAGAAATTCTCAAAGGAACAATAATCTTCTATCTACTATCAATAATAATAGTTCAACAAATAGAAATCAACCGTGTCTTTTTGGAATTCCCATAGTACCCTTTTTGCATTTTTGTTCCTTCGTATCTTGCTTTTGCATGTCTTCCCAAATGAGCAAACCCTAACTCTCCTACCTGCCAAACTACAAAAGGACGCAAATCAATTTCTTCATCTTCATTGTTCCGCAAACAAACTAGTGTTAGTTCAATGTGATTCCAAATCTAGCGTCTTCTCTTTTATCACCTATTATCGATTATCGATCGATGATTATCAATTATCGACTACATTAAACTGCGGTTCCTGATTTAAAATCTTCTCAATGTTCAATTATTGACTTACCTTGGTTATCATTCATACAACATCCATTAACCTTCAATCTCATGTAAGTATTCACTGATTTTGATTAGTTCCTTCGAATTTTGAGTATAACTGGGTTCCTTAACAAGTTTGTGTAATAATATTTAAGGTTGTTTTTTATTTCTTAACCTACGTGATTGATAACTTTGGCCTTTTTGTTTTGGTTGGATTTATCTTGATGCATAACTTTGGCTATTTTTGTTTTGGTTGGATTTATCTCGATGGATAACTTTTGTAACTATATTTTGCAAGAAATGTTCATTAACTTTATAGTATATAGATTTCAAATGATACAGATCTAAAGTTTGGCTGCCCTAAAGTTTAGTTGATTGGTTGGACACATATTTCCAATACTTTCATTCGTTTATATTTTATGCTTAGATTTATAGATTTTTTTTAAGAACATGACTAATTTTTTGATGACTTTGTTGATCATTATGTCATGACTGTTCTAGACATAGAATTAAGAGCTAATTAAGGATTACAATGGTAGAGATTATAGGTTTCTCAAAGTTCGCCAGAGGACTAATGATCAGCATCATTGTTGTTGGTTGTTTCCTTGGTGCAGGAGGCTATCTAATCTTCAAATTTCCATTACATTCTTCAACTTAGTAATCGTGCCCAAGTTGTTCATTAGTACACATATCCTTTGGTTAACATTATTATATCTACTTTCTTTCTGTTTTATATTTTCATGACAAGTAAATCGTAAAGTGTTAATTAAGTGCATGTGTTATTTTAACTTTTACTTTAGTTGATTCAGTAACATATCAAGTTAGCAAAAATAAATGATAATTTACATAAGAAAAATATTTATGGTCATAGAAATATATAGATGGTGAAACTGCATTAAGTTCACCTCTTCTTTCACATAAATAGATGGTCAAAGGAGTAAATACTAGGCTTAGATCAATGACTCCATAAGTTTCTTTAAAATGTAAATAACTAAAGGGAAAAAATATAGAATTTTACTTGCTGGCTTGCAGTAGTTGGCAGAACTTGCATGTACGGTAGGATCAGAACCTATAGTAAATCAAAGTGATATTATTGTATTGTGTTCATTATACAGGCCTGTAATTTATTTATTTATTTTTGATTGTAATAAAAAACAGTATGTTGGTATATGTCAGGATAACCAATAATTTGATTTAGACAAGAAGGAATGAAACATGAAGAAATAGTTGATATTAAGTTTAATGGAAATCTGATTATTATTTTTCAAAAACAAAAACCCCTCAAGTCATAGTTTTGCTTAACCCAATGCTCAAATATGCTTCTTAACAATCTTTAATGCAATATCAGGTAAGGATGTAGCATTATCCATGGTAACGCTACAGTGACAACTAAAAAAGACTAAACATGCTTAATTGCTTTGTCAATAATGCTACAGTTGTAAAAGTTCATAAATTACTCTATTATGTGTAAATAATTTTGTTCAACTTTCTTACATGTAAATAATTGTTTGATAGTGTTTAATTTTGATCATTGGTTTTACAACATCAACTCAAAATTTGTTTGCAAGTTAGTCAAAGAAAGTTTCAACAATTCATTTAAACGTCTAGAATTTTTCCTATTTAGTTCAAATTGCTTTTTAAAGTGTTTGCTTTTATCTTGATGTCATTCTAGAGTGTTTCACTACATTGGTTAGCATGTTACTTATCCTTTGTTTGAAATACATTTTTGTTGTACTTGAAAAATACAAGCATTACTGTTCATTATTGAAGCTATATGCTAAGAACTTAGCTTTGATTTCAAACCAATGAGTTTGTTGTCTTATTTTAGTTTTCAAACATATAATTCTTTTTATCTCCAATTAGTTTATATTTGATTTGGGGTAAATATTTAGGATTTAGAATATGATTGTTATCAAAAGTCAAAGCATACAAATAATGAAGTATCATAGTGAGCCATATGAAACTATTTTAATTTTTAAAGGACGACTTTTCTTTATGTATCTATACTTTTTGATTATTTAAGCAACGAATATGGTGTATGCTTTTGTCATATATGTTAATCAAGTTAACAAAAATTTAGCTAAAATCACGGCAGTTGTGAATTTTGTCAACGTGAATTGAAATGAACCAATATAGAAAAATTATATCAAGATCTAGCTCAAAAACATATTAGCTTAGCGGTGTATTCAATATGTAATATGTTGCTGGGTATTTGGAAAAAATCTCACATTCCAAATGCAGTGAGTGAATCTTTGGTGACTAGCTTGGAGATGCATTTTTTAATAAAGTAATTTTTTAATTTTTTTAAATTCCATATTGCATGTTTAAATGCTAAGTTTATAAGTATTAAGTCACCATGTTCAAGAATTTCCTTGGGCTATCCGAATAAATTGTCAATTGGAAGCACTGAACATGGAAAAGCATAAAATGTTGAGTATGAAATCCTATCTATTGTTGACCTTACTATTGGCCATATTGATTTTATAGACAGAAATCAAGTATGAATCCAACTACATCTTTTGCAAAAAAATTGGTACATCAGACAGGGATCCAAACAGATTTTTTTATTTAGTAAATTATGTAAGAAAGGTAAATTTTAGTAGAGCATAATACTTTTGATAATTAAATTTTGGATTCATCAAGAACCAGACCAATGACTAAATATATTATTTGTTAGCATATTAATCCATTTCTTATTTGGGCTTTTTAGCCTTTTCTTGTTTATGCTTTCTATCTATATAAACCTATCCCTGTAACCCTAATGTAATCAATCTTTTTGCTCAGCCGTCTTCTTTTGCTGAATAATATGAATTATCTTTTTCTTCTTATTTGATTTTATAAACGTTTTACAAACGTTTACATGGTATCAGAGCAAGGTTCCTGTTTCTGTCCGCTGCCTCGTCGTCGCTGCCTCGTCGTCGCTGCCTCGTCTTCCTGCCTCAGCCCAAAACCTTAGCCTTGTCTTCCTGCCTCGTCGCTACCTTGTCCCAAAACTCCAAAGCCCCGTCCCCGAAACCCTAGTTCCCAGCCTGCCAATCTCCCTGTCTTCCTGACTCGCCGAAACCCTTGTTCCCCGAAACCAGGTTGCCAATCTCCCAGTCCCGAAACCCTAGTCCCCAGCCTACCCCAGCCTGCCGAAACCCTTGTCCCCAGCCTGCCAATCTCCAAGCCTGCCGAAACCCTTGTTTCCAGCCTGTCGATCTCCAAGTCTCCCGAAACCCTAGTTCCCCGAAACCCTAGCCCAATTGATACCAGGCTCGACCTGAAGCTGTTGTTTGTCTCGACCTGAAACAAATAAGTCTGATTCGAAAAAGAGTTGCTGACTTCAAAATATGGTCGGAGGTGATGATTCATTACAGGCCATTAGTGTTCGTTTAGATGGAAAAAACTATTCTTATTGGAGTTATGTCATGAAAAATTTTCTAAAAGGAAAACAGATGTGGGGATATATTTCTGGTGTTATTGTGGCTCCTGAAGCTGCTAATGTTGAATCGATGGAGAAATGGGATACCAACAATTCAAATATCATTACTTGGATTAATAATTCTGTTGAGAATAAAATTGATATGCAATTGGCTAAGTATGATACCGCTAAGCAAGTTTGGGACTATTTGGAGCGACTTTTTGTGCGTTCTAACTTTGCCGTTCAATATCAATTAGAGGCTGATATTCGGTCATTGTCTCAGAATGATCGAAATATTCAAGATTTTTATTCTGAAATTACTGCTCTTTGGGATCAATTGGCTATGACTGAGGTTGCTGAGCTTAGGTCATTTGCTCCATATATCGCTCGTAGGGAGGAACAACGTCTTGTTCAATTGTTGATGGCCCTTCGACCAGAGTACGAGCATTGTCGTGCGTCCATCCTACATCGCACTCCTTTACCTTTTGTTGATTCTGTTCTACATGAATTATTAGCTGAAGAAACTCACTTGAAGTCTCAAACTGAGAAAGTTGCACAGACTTCTTCTGCATCTGTTTTTGCGATAGGGATTTTACCAATCCCTTCTCAACGCAACAAGATAAATATCAAGAATGGCCGTGATTGTAATTATTGTAAAAAACCAGGCCAATGGAAAAATCAATGTCCTGAATTATTGGCTCGTCAAAAAAATCAAAGTTTTAAGCCAGGTGATAGATCACAACAGCAACAACATGGTAGCCAACAACAGTCCTTCTCTACTGCACAAGGACATGGACAATCACGTGGTAGTTCCCAGCCTAATACTGCTGCATTGGTACATCCTTCTGGTGAATCAGTTGTGGATTCCTCTATGGACTCTCTTGCAGAGCAATTTCAGAAGTTCCTTGCTAGTCAGTCTTTGTCTCAAAACATGACTGCTCCTCAGTCTCAGCACTTTGCCATGTCAGCTCCCTCCATGTCAGGTTTTAATTCTCCTTTGTGGATTTTGGATTCTGGTGCTTCATATCATATGTCCCATGCTTGTTCATCATTTATATCTATGTCCTTTGATTCTCGCTCACCTTCTATTTTGATTGCTAATGGCACACCTTTGCCATTAACAGGAATCAGTACAATTCAAACCACACATGTTTCCCTCCCAAATGTTTATTGTATTCCTAAACTAACTATGAATCTTGTGTCGGTCAGACAACTTTGTGATCTTGGATATCTTGTTCATTTTTCTTCTACCACTTGCTCTGTGCAGGATCCCAACTCCAAGAAGTTGATTGGGACAGGCCGTAGGCAGGGCGGTCTCTATGTTTTGGATGACCTGCACATCCCAAGTCATGCTACTGCTGCTAGTATTGACCTTTCTTCTTTTCATTTAACTTCATTGTCTTCTAAGTTTTATTTGTGGCATTCTAGACTTGGTTATATTTCAAGCTCTCGTCTTAAATTCTTGTGTAATTCTGGTGTTTTGGGAGATTTACGTTCTCATGATATTTCAGATTGTAGTGGTTGTAAACTGGGAAAATTTTCTGCTTTACCCTTTAATCAAAGTGTTTCTACTTCCACTGCACCTTTTGATTTAGTTCACTCAAATGTTTGGGGTCCAGCACCCATCCCCACAAAAGGTGGGTGCAGATATTATGTCTCTTTTATCGATGACTATACTCGTTATTGTTGGGTTTTTCTGATGAAACGTCGTTATGAGTTTATTGATATATATACTGCCTTTCAAGCATATGTTAAAACACAACACTATGCTATTGTTAAATGCTTTCGTTCTGATTTAGGGGGGAATATACTAAGGGAGACCTTTCTAACATATTCACGGCTGATGGTACTTTGCATCAGTCTTCCTGCACTGATACCCCGCAACAAAATAGTGTTGCTGAAAGAAAACATAGACACATTGTTGAAACTGCACGTTCTATGATTCTTTCGGCTAGCGTTCCAAAAGATTTTTGGGGAGAAGCTGTTCTTACTTCCGTTTATCTTATCAATAAGATTCTGATTTCTCATAACTCTGGTATTTCTCCTCATGCCAAGTTGTTTGGTCAAACTCCTGATTACTCTCACCTAAAAGTGTTTGGTTCCACTTGTTTTGTTCTTCGTCCACATGTAGAGCGTACAAAATTATCTTCACGTATTGCTATATGTGTTTTTCTTGGATATGGAATTGGACAAAAAGGCTATCGCTATTATGATCCTTCTTCAAATAAACTGTATGTTTCTCGTCATGTTTCCTTTATTGAGCATATTCCCTTCTACTCTATTCCAGCTAGTCCTCATAGTATGACTAGGTCTGATCTTATTAACATTGATCCATTTCCTGCTGATAACTCCTCTGGTTCACCACCTTTTACCACTGATACACCGTCATCCATACACTCTGTTCCTCCTCCTTCTGCAGGTGACACCTTATCCCCTGCTACTACGACTGTTCAAACACCTCCTGTGATGACTGATCCTGTTCAACCTCGCTATCCCACTCGCCCACGTAAATCTACTCAATTATCAGATTTTGCTTACTCTTGTTACTCTCGGGCTTTTGCTTCATTTCTTATTTCCATTGACACTTTCCATGAGCCTTCTTCTTACTCGGAGGCTGTTCGTTCTCCTGTGTGGCAACGTGCTATGTTTGAGGAAATGTCTGTTTTGGACAAAACTGGTACCTGGGATCTTGTATACCTTCCTACTGGGAAGAAAACTATTGGTTGTCGATGGGTATATAAAATTAAAACCAAGTCAGATGGTTCTATTGAGCGATACAAAGCTCGTTTAGTTGCTAAAGGATTTGCCCAAGAGTATGGCATGGATTATGAGGAGACATTTGCTCTTGTGGCTAAGATGACATCTGTTCGGGTTCTTATTGCTGTTGCGTCCAATCGTCAGTGGGACATCTCTCAAATGGATGTTAAAAATGCTTTTCTTAATGGAGATCTTAAGGAAGAAGTTTACATGATTGCTCCACCTGGTGTGTCTCATGCTCCAGGTCAGGTTGGTAGGCTTAAGAAAGCTCTATATGGTCTTAAGCAAGCACCACGTGCTTGGTATGAGAGATTTTCGAATGTTGTTACATCACTTGGTTTTACCTCTAGTCCCCATGATTCAACACTTTTTGTCAGATTGACTTCTGCAAGCCGTATTCTTCTTCTACTATATGTAGATGATATGATCATTACAGGTGATGACCGTAATGGTATTGTGATCATTAAAGCCACATTGTCTCGTTGTTTTGATATGAAGGATTTGGGTCATCTACGTTACTTTTTAGGCATTGAAGTAGCTTCCTCAGAGAAAGGCTATCTTCTTTCCCAGTCCAAATACGCTACTGACATTATTCATCATGCTGGTCTTACTGATACACGTCATGTTGATTCACCACTTGAGGTAAATGCTCGATATACTCCGACCGATGGGAGTCTTCTTTCTGATCCCACTTTATATCGTTCTATTGTTGGTTGTCTTGTATATCTGACCATCACTCGTACAGATATTGCCTATGCTGTTCACATTGTTAGCCAGTTCGTATCTTCCCCTACCTCTGTTCATTGGGCTGCTGTTATGCGCATTCTTCATTACTTGCAAGGAACACTTTATTAGAGTCTTTTGTTCCCATCGACCTCATCTTTGGAGCTTCGTGCTTTCTCTGATGCAGATTGGGCTGGTGATTCAACGGATAGAAAATCCACAACTGGCTTTTGTATATTTTTAGGTGATTCCCTTATTTCATGGAAGAGCAAGAAATAGGATGTTGTTTCTCGGTCTTCCACTGAAGCAGAGTATCGTGCTATGGCCTCCACTACATCTGAGATTATTTGGTTACGTTGGCTGTTGGAGGATATGGGTATTTCTATTTCTTCTCCCACTCCTATGTATTGTGACAATAAGAGCGCTATTCAAATTGCTCACAATACTGTTTTTCATGAGCGCACCAAACATATTGAGATTGACTGTCATTTCACTCGGTATCACTTGCTGCATGGAACTATTTCTCTGCCTTTTACTTCGTCATCGACGCAACTTGCTGATTTCTTCACGAAGGCTCACACTATCGAACGTCATAGATTTTTCATTGGCATACTCTCAATGCTTCTCGCCGTACCATCGCGTGTTTGAGGGGGGATGTTAGCATATTAATCCATTTC
The DNA here is from genome assembly GCA_030737815.1 of Allium fistulosum. Taxonomy (NCBI): domain Eukaryota; kingdom Viridiplantae; phylum Streptophyta; class Magnoliopsida; order Asparagales; family Amaryllidaceae; genus Allium; species Allium fistulosum. The sequence continues at coordinate 911,857,501 of CM060903.1, forward strand.
TTATTTGGGCTTTTTAGCCTTTTCTTGTTTATGCTTTCTATCTATATAAACCTATCCCTGTAACACTAATGTAATCAATCTTTTTGCTCAGCCGTCTTCTTTTGCTGAATAATATGAATTATCTTTTTCTTCTTATTTGATTTTATATACGTTTTACAAACGTTTACATTATTAACACACTCCTATTGTCTCTTGACAATATAATACATGACATATTTTAGTTTATACATTCATAAGCTGACATCAAAAGTAATTTGCAAATCGACATACTAAATGAAGTTACTTAAGGTCATGGACTCATCATCAAGGAAATATTGACAAATGTATGATTGGCTTCAAGCTTAACGAGGAAAAATAGAAAGAACTATTATTCAAACCCATGAACATAAGGATAAGGCCTTGCACTCCACTAACTAAGCTAGACAGGCTCCCATTGTACTTTACAATATTTCACTACAGATTTATTTGATTCAATATTTTGATCAATATTGGCAATTATCATGAAGGAAGCTATGTAATTTGTTAACTATAGGCAATTGTAGTCTTACTGCTCTAGGTGTAGCAGTAAAATGGTTGTAACTCCATATGATAGTTTAACATTTTTTTCTTTTCTAATGATTTTATGGTAAGCAAAACAGTTAATGTTTGTTGATTACATTTAGATTTGTTGTTAAAAGATATATATTTCAGTTTTCTTTAAATCTGGGCAATAGACTCAATATAGCCTATGAAATCAACCATTTATTTATAGTGAATTTTTAAATGTACTGTGGATGCAACTTTGACACGTAAGAACTCCGAGGTTACTAGAATACTTGCTTTGCAGGAAGGTTTCTTAAGAAGGAGCTTGATGAAGTTCAGAAATCACTATTGGCAATGCATTTGTGTTTGTTTCTTTTTATTAACACTGTATAGCTACCTCTAAGTTTGATTATGTTTTTGATTTGTTGTCATCTTTTGTTGTTGCTTGAAATTTTTGTTTGGTTTGAAAATGCTGGGCATGCTTTGTGAAATACTTGAGAATGAATATATTGTAAATATTTGAATAATTGACTAATAAATAACTAAAGCCAAATTTCAAGTCAAATAATTACATGTAGCATTGAATACTTGAAGTTTATTGAGAAGGTAAAAATATATTCATTTGCACTATTTAACGGCAAGTTTGGTAAAGAAGTTATGTAGTGTTCATCAAAACTCATATAATATGTCTATGTTGAAGTCTCCATTAAATACCGACTCTATTATTAATTTTTATTTTTGGTTCTTAATGCCTTATGACAACATTATCTCGATTGGTTTGTGGTGTGTTGTCTTCCATTTATGATCTTAGGGACTAAAGCTTCATCATGTCCACAAAGCATAGTTAGAGACTACAAATTACTTCATTATGTCCATGAAGCATAACTAAAGATTACAAATTACTACTTGATCGAACATATGATATGAAGTTCAGAAATCATAAAATGATGAAATTCTCCGCAATATGAAATCCATATAATAGTAATAAAGAGTTTGATATTATTCACTCGCATTTTCTTTTTGTGCAAGTCATAAGAATTGTGATGTTACAGGTAATTACAGTCTATATGTAGTATGTACTTTGTACAACATTGATTGCATTATATAGAATTACTATCTATGTGATAAAATGCAGGCCCGCCTGGGCGTGCATATATACTCGTAACAAAGAATGTTTTTGTTCAACGCTTTCCATTTACTCTCTTCTCATCAAACCTTACATATCCATTTCTCTTAATCGATACCCAAATTCCTATCCAGCAGCTAAATTCAAGACGAACCCAGATCGACAACCACGGACGGTTTGCCGGGCATTATGGCGAACTTGAGGTTACGGAAAAAAGGTAAAGCAATCTCATGGTGCCATCCAAATCCATATCAATCGGATCCAAATCTACCAACCCGTTACCATTCAAGGACATTTTCAATTCCACCACAAATACCAAATCGAGCTCGGCTAGCTCAATGCTGATAAGCCTGTATAAGATGATGATATGTTTGGAGGCGTGCTTAGGATTAGAAGCAGAAGCAGTAATAATAAGGTCGAGTATGAAGATGTATTTGTATCGAATTTGAGTAAAGGAGGTGGGCATATGGAAGGATCCAGTGGGTTTGATGATTTTCTTGGAAAATTTGGTTCCTCTAGTTCCATTGGTGACCAAAAACAGTATGTGAATTTTGGTGGTTTTGAGGAGTTGATTCCTGGATTAGGAGGAAGTAGCCCGCCGAATAGAAGGTGAACTATAAATGTTTCAAAAAATAATGATATTACGTATGCTTCATGATTATTAGTTTCATTGAAATATTTTAATTTGTGTAAAATATTCGAGGGTTTAAACATATACATAAAACAAGAATAGAAAATATAAGACTTTGTTTACTTATAGTTGTTTTATTTAAACAGCTTGGTTCATTTTTTGTATATCTATCCAATATTCTTGGTATAATGGTTGTAGTTGTGGTTATAAATCAATCTACAAATGCAACAGTAATTATAGGATGTAGAGGTTAACTTTGTTAATTGCTTGATAACAAAATCAAGTTGTGCCATTTTTGATGGGTGATTTAGTTTATGTTTCCGCGTTTTATACAGTGCTTGAATACTAGAACAAAGGGAAATAATTTGTTGATTTATTGAGCTAGAGGGTTCAAATGACAACACACTTCATCTATTTTTTCCATGGCTACAAGTAAGGATAAATTTAGGATTGTTGCTTGAGTTGCAAAGGCCGACGGGTCAAGAAGTAGTCTCATTTGAGGTGAAAAACTTTTATCCCATTGTTATATTCTATTAATGTTAGCTTAAGTTTAATATATACTTTTACATAAAATGGATATGATACATCATAACAAGTCATTTTTCTTATAAGAACCAAGTTTATTAGGAATATAATACCATAATTATCCCACATCTCAAAGTTTAATTTCCATTCATGACATAAAAATATATGTTAACGAGAGCACAAACTACCATGATGCAACATGCCTATAAAATGCATGTAATAGTTTAAAAATTAACACCAGACTTTAATAATTATTCTTTTATGATTCATAATTAAATCTTGCACGTACTTTATGCACTTATAGTCAAAAAATTTCCATAAATTATGTCTATTACCAACGTTTAACACTTAAAGTTTTGACCTCACATTGTTGCTAACAAAGAAAAGGTTACCTTTAATTATAGGGGTTTTGGACCAAAGGTCCCTATTCTCAAAGCTCATGCACAAAAAGTCCCTACTCATAAACCCATGTAAATTAGGTCCCTATTTTGTTATTTTTTACTAAATTGTCCCCAACCAGAAAATCGGCCCAGCATCGAAATCAGGGGCAAAAGTAGAATAAATTAGCTAAAAGCCAAAAATAGGGATCTAATTTTCATAACTTTTTCGGGATGGACTTTTCTTCCATCATCTTTCAATTCTAGGGACTAGGCAGCCATTCCTTGTTAATTATATCGAATATTCTTACATGTTTTAGTTTAGTGGTTAAGAATTTTTAGGATACAGTATGTACTTTGGATTCTCTTAGAGCCTTACTATCCTGACATATTTATAGGCATCTTCGGGGCAACTATAATTATAAAATAGATATTTAATGCAAATCATAAAATGTTCATACAATCTATATCAAATGCAATCAACACACTATTGGTAGACCATCCGTCTTTTGTGAGGAAGGGTCATCAATACTCATTAATCGTATTCAGTAGACATGGATCAGTATTTTACATATAGGACTAGATAGTATTAATAATAACATAGATTGAAAATCAATTATTTTGATTTATAGCACTGTAAATATAATGCAACAATTTTTTCTTAGCCAAGAGGTCATCATGGCAATGGTGGCTATGATGTTTCTACTTCAAGTGAATCACATGCCATGGTTTTGATGTATTTTCCACAAATGTGCGTTCCATAAAATATATCAATTTTGTGTTACGTTGTTAACACTTTTATTCTACTCAAGCTACTTGCTAGCTAACCTTGCATAAGTGCCACAGTTTAAAAGTTTTAAAAACCTAAAGGAACAATGAATGCAAGTTGCATGAAATTGCAACATTGTATGATTGTGCATTTTATTTATTTTTTAAGAAATTTTATATGGGTTTGTCATAACATGTTAATTTTAAAGCATTTTAAACACAAAAGGCTGAACAAAGCACTTATGGTTTTGGTTATCCCTTAGTAAAAAGAAGTGTGCCTAAAATCAGTTCAAGAATATATTTTTTAGCATAGTAGGGTTTTCATTTTTATATCTAGATTGGTTTTTTTTCCTATCACCATTTTGGGAAATTTTGCCTGAGCATGAATTTGCGGTCTGGGAAAAGAAGTTTTGTCCAACAACTCTTGAAGAGGTGCTTTAAAGTAATTCTATGTAGGCCGAAACTGAGAGTTCTTCTACAAAAGGAGAGTGATCACTCTAAAATTATCATTTGGAACTTCTGTCGAGGTAAATAAATATATTAGTGCTTTATCAAGATCACACACATTATATATACGAGTGTATATGCACGCCCATGTGGACCTGTAAGTCACAATGTGCATGCATTTATAGTTATACCCCTAAAAGTAAAGTTGACAGTATCATTGTCTGCATAAACTGAACCTAAAGCAGCATTTGAGAAGACCAAAACAATTGAAGAATAGCCATGAACTAATTTTTTTTATAATACTAAAGTTTTATTATTCGTGCCTTTTGTTTTAGTTTATTTTATACTACTGGAAATGGAAATGATACTTATATTTATACATCCATATGCTCTTTTAGCTAATGTGGGAACATAATATATGCATCATCACTTCACAACAGGGCTTCATCTCTTCTATCTCTTCTTCTATCTAGTAATAGGGAGAATTCAATGCATAAGATTTTCACCATGGCTTTTGTTATATATACGAATCTCTATCTGTGGTTCTGACATTTGACTCTTGTTTATAAAAAAAATTAAAATGAAAAACAAAAGAAGAAGCGAAACTAAACTACTATCCAACTTTATATCAACAAAGTAGTTGAGCCTTAATAATTAAAAAAGGTGCACTGGTTGATATATTCCTAGGAAAACTTTACATTTGGTTGTATGGTGCTTATTTTCCAAATATGAAATTTCGCAACTGTTTTATAAAGCATATATGACCGTGAAAGTATATTTGCTAACAAAATAGTGTCATTTCCATCAACTTACATGTCATACTATTGCATATATGAAGTACAAAAATGAGAGTTGAAACAATACCAAATCAACTGAAACTGATTCAGAAGAATAAAAATAATATAAGAACCATGTAATAAAATAAAACACCAACGTTGAATTAAATATTAACTTTCAAATAAAACAGTAGCATGCTTCTTTTAGGTGGTCTTATGATAACAATTAATAAGATCTCTTTGCTGGTAGTTATATAATCCTGATAACACAACAGAAGACTTTAATTAATACTTTGAAAACCCATTCACATCAACAGCTATATGATTGGTAAAGACATAGCATGTGACTATATTACCATTTAATACGACCCATGTGTCAGCTAAGCTTTCTGTAGCCATGGTTCATAGTAAGTAGGCAAATTTTTATTTGTTGCGGTTATATTATGGAGCATGTTGCATAAATATCTGATAATTTGGTCCAACTTTTCAAAGTTATTTTATGTTTTCTCATGTTCTAAAGCATATCACAGATATAGTCAACTTTCTAACGGCATATCACAGATCCCCTCCATTTTAAACTCAATCTACAAACAAATTCAATATCCGTGGTTCAGTGAGTGCGGCGACAACAAGATGCAGAGCTATACATATGAACATCTGTCAAAGAGAAAAACAGTAATTTTACACTCTCTTTTACTCCCTTTTATCCTCTTCATCTTCATTGTTTTTTAGGCTAAAAGCATCACCTATATTCTTTTCATTCTTCTCCATTTGTACCAATCCGAGATCACCATTTGTCTCTGTTAAGGACCGAGCTTCTTCATCATCACAATCTTCATTAGCTTCGAATGAGTAAGCATATCTATGTTTATGACATAATACATGATGTCAGTTTTATATCCAAATAGAGCAAGCGTTATTTGTAAATAATGGTATCTGCATTTATGTACCTTTGAGAGCTTTGAAAAGAAGCCCAGAGGTAGCACATTATCATAGAGTTAGATGAAGAAACAGTTTCAAAATCTACATTATTCTGAAAGGAGGAAATTTGATAACTTAGAGATGATTACTTAACCAAAACTTATTTACCATAACATGCTAGACTAACCTGCTCCATCTTTTGCTTTCCCTTAGTTAAGGAAGCCGAGTAGTATGAGAAGTAAGGTTAACATTTAGAATTAACCCTATAAACAGCAAGTAATTGTAGTATATATGTTTCAAATCAATATAATGATATAATTTTCCATATCAAATTAGGAACACTATAAAGATAATATAACTGAGGATACATGGCACCAGCCCTTAGCTTTTAGTCGATGTGTAAATGAGAATCTAGATGTAAGTATGTCTTTTAAAATCTGATTTAAAAGTGAATAGTGTATATATGGCTGATGATGATGTTTGCATCGCATCTTTTGTATCCCTTAAAGCACTACTTCACATCTATTATATTTCTTAAAATATCATCAATCTTTATGTACTGTCTTCTGTCTAGTTTTTTACAAACCAAAAGCTAAATGCACTCAGTCATCCATGATTGTAGAATCAGTTATATTTAGTTTTCATTTTGTAAAAAACAAAGAACACTATATAAAGATTGAAGATGTTCTAAGAAATTTCAAATCGTTTTCCATTTTGCCAATATAGAGAACCACTTAGACAATGCATCTCATTTCTATCCAATAGAAACTCCTAATAGTATCCTTTAGTCATGAGGAATTCACTGATACAACTCATCGACGGAATCGATATTAAAATAACAGATACTAAAATAAAAGCAGAATATTATCTGAAATTTTGTCCAGTATCAGCAGCAAGCATTGAGGAGAAGGAAAAAAATGCACAAATGAATAATTGAAAAGGTTGGTTTTTTAAGTCAAATATCAAGCTTTCTATACTACAAAAGAAGAATGTAGTAAGATGGATAGGTGAATAAATTATGGAGAAACATAAATTTGTAAACTGATCAAAATATAGCAACTTTTAAGCTAGACAATGCTACATTAAATGTCTCTTTCGGCATATATACAGTGTGGTAATAACAGGTTGAGTGGAATATACAATAACCAACAATAATGTGTACCTGGTTATTAGGGACAAACCCAGCATTCTTGTTGTTGGGAACTTGATTTGTTTCCATTGTCTCTTTTGGCATTACATCATTGGGTTGATATATTAGCATATATATATACAATGAATAATTTTCCTTGTGATACATACTGAGTTGCCCTCTGTATTCACAAAAACTTTCATGACAAAATTACCCCTTTTAATTATTTTTTTGCTTAATTTATGTTTTACTTCTTTTTTTCCAAATTTTCTATCCACCACGTAGTGGCATTGCATGGTGCACTGAATGCACCAAGTGGTGCCACCGCGTGGGAGTAATTTTGAATTTTTTTTCCGACGAGGTGGGGGGGCAACTCAACAATTGAGGGGTTTTTCACTATTTTAAAATTCTGCTAGGCAACTCAGCAATTGGTTGCTATTAATGAAGTTAAAACATCAATGGCTTAAAATATATTATTTCTATTAAAAAAATTTGAAAACACATGTTTAGAGGATCCAATATAAGAAGCAATTAATGATAAAATTCAATAAGGTCTCCGTAAGAGTATCTAAAACAATGAATATAAAACATTTTACTGTAATCATGAATGAACCTTTTACTGTAATTAGAAAGGAAAGTTGATGACATGCCCACAACTTCTCCATTACATATACTATAGATTCAAAAGGCACAGAAAATCCTGGAAGCTGTGGAAATGTTTAAATGAAATTTCTCTATTCCATATACTATAGATTCACCTGTAGGTAGCATAAAAGAAGAGGTTAATACAGCGAGAATGTACCTTGAAATTGTTTGACCCTAAAAATAGAACATTTACTTTGTTTAATTTAGGAAGAAGTAAAGATTATAAACCATTATTGTGTAAGAACTAAGGTATGTACAAAAATGATAAAAAAATACTTAATTGTTAAGTAAACTATGTTGTTTACTTAATTTGCGATAATAACAGAACCATTCCTGGTAAGAAAATATTTATATAATGTTTATAAATACCACTTCAAAGTATTTTCAATTTTTTAGCATACAGTAGGAGTTAAAATCGGCGTAGAAAAATATGCTTAATAATCTCTCAAATTTCAACCTATTCCACAAATAATACCACTTATGTTCAGTTCAAAAGTTTTTATTCCAATTAGTGCGTTATTGAATAAAATGTTGTCTTTTTATATAAAGTATTGTTGTGATTATATATTTAGGTGAAAAAAAATTTTAAGGTAATAATTCATGCGTAAGTTTATAGATAATTTTTTTGTTTTCAGTTACAAATAAATATCCTTTTTAATGCATGTATCAGTAGATGTATCAAATGTAAGTACTATTCTATAATCTCACCTCATGTATTATATAGTCGAGTGTAAAAAAGGATGTACGTTAAAATAATTATAGCTGTTTCCAATGAATAAAAGATATTTGGTTGCCTTGTTTGCTGATGTCCAAACACCTTTGTAAAAATGTGTACAACACCTCACTTCTGTCTAAACAAATTAAAGCATTTTGGGACTAAATGCTTTAATTTTGACAGCACTTCACTTCTTTCTCTTGTACGCATAACTTTGCATTCAAGGGGTGTGTTGTTGTTGTATTTTCTAAAATAAATTAAAGCCTTTTGAGACTAAAGACTTTAATTTGTTGTTGTATTGATTAAAATAGTATTTAAAGTTTATTTTTAAATAAAAATTATATTTATTTCCTAATTTAACCAAATGCAATTTTCTGTGTTCTTTGCAATTTCTTATAATATCATAAATTAAGGAGTTGTATTTTTTAAAATAGTATTTAAAGTTTATTTTCAAATAAAAATTATATTTATTTCCTAATTTAACCAAATGCAATTTTCTGTGTTCTTTGCAATTTCTTTTAATATCATCGATTAAGGAGTATTATCTTATATATATATATATGTAACGACCCTGAATTTTTGACATTTGAAATGTGAATATTTAATTGAGTTTAAATATTCGAATGATTGTTTAATTTAAAATTCAAATATTTGAATGAATTTGGTAATTAAATTATTGAATTTAATTATTGAAACTGGGTAAAAAAATTTGAATCTTCAGTTTTAAGCCGATTAAAAATAATATGAAGTCTGGGAAAATTCATATTAATAATACTGAAGATAATGGAAGCTTCAGAATTGAGTTTGAAACTGTTTTGTTCAGTTTCGAAATTTTATTGTTTAAATTGAATTTAAAAATAGCGTTCCGGGGCACAGTCTCGGAATTCGACGAAACCAATTTCATTGGATTTGTAATATTGTATTATTATCGAATTTCAATTTTCGTAATGTTTGGAGCGATCGTTTGGCCGTACGATAAGCAAACGCGCTAAAATTAAATCGAAAATTTAATTTAATAACTGGTCCAAAAAGCTATCTTCTCCATACGATCAAATTTGGACTCGGAACCTTTTCCATTGCGTTCGGAATAGGCATATAACATTATAAATGCCTGTCGGCACGTTCCAATTGGAATTTGTTTAAAAAGTTTAATAATTTGTGAAGATATTATTAAATTAATATGTATCAGTGTATATATATTCACGTATTAGGGCTGAAACCCTAATTCATTCTCTAGCCGCCGGCATTGTTTTTCAATGGCAGCCCTTTCTTCATTCAAAGAAAAAAACAAAACGAACGAAAACTATCTTCGTTCGAAAATAAAATAAGGGCAGAAATTGAAAACTTCCTCTTCTCCTTCCCAGATTTGTTCCAATCGAAACAATACCTAGTTTCCCTTTCACCTTCAAAAGAAAAAAAAACGAAACCCAGAAAAGAAAAAAATAATAATAACGCAATTTGAAATCGCGTTCGAACTAATCGAAGCCTTCGCCGTCGACGAAAGGGAGTTCGACGACTTCGACTTCGGCTCGATGGGAGGCTGGCGCTCGCGCGCGCAGGCGAGATGGCTTCGAACTGTTCTTCGTTTTCATCGGCATCACGAATCGATGAGCTTCGCAATTCGAGCACAAAATCGATGACGACGAGGCATGTGATAGGATTTGGCTTCACATGCGATTCTAGGAAGACTGGCAATCGAACTCGTATGGAGGCGGAACCTCAGGGGTGAGTGTGTACGAAGCTAGCGACCTAGGGCAGAGTAGTAGTCTCGAAGCTAGAAGGCGCGTTCGTGTGATGCTGGTGGCTAGTGGCGCAAGCACGTGGTCGCGTGGGTTCTCAGTCGGTAGTGAGGTATTCGCTGTTTTTATTTTTTTTTAATTTAAAATATATATATTTACACAGTGAAGATTAGAATATAGATATGTAGATTTTTAAAATTACTGATTATGTTGTTTACTGGAAAGGAAACTGTAAAAAAAAGAGAATATATTTATATATGTGATTTTGGGAAACATAAGGATGTAAATGTTGAAGAATTTATAGAAATTAGACTTTGTTATAATTTATTTTTATAAATGTATATATATGTATACAGATTGAAGAAAGAGAAATTATTGTTGTTTATATGCAGTTTTGAGATGAAAGATAAATTTAAATAGATAGACACATTTTCTAAAACTACCAGTTATTTTAAATAATGTATTTAAGTGATTAATTTGATTAATAAACTTATTTAATTTATTTAGCCACTAAAAGATTTTTTTTGAGGAAAATTTTTGGTTTAAAATAATAAATTTATTAGTTAAAATTTAAAACTATTAAATGGCAATTTATTGTTCGATAAATTCGAATATTAATGAATTGTATAAAATTGTTTATACAAGGTCTATAAATCGAGAAAACAAACTGGAATGGAGATGAATTGCAAATTTAAAAGCAAAGGTGAGATCTTCTCACTCAAATGAAAGTGGAATTTTCAGTTATTGATTGCTATTGGATGTGATACTATATGTAGTAGTATATAGCAATATATATATATATATATATATATATTGGCATATGTATATATTGGAGTTGTTGATTTCCCGCATTATATAGCGGATGAGACCCTATACGCCGCATAATAGCGGATGATATTTTATAAATCCTATATACCACGATATTCCACCTCGAAGTGGAATTGGTATTGTGCTAACATCTGTGGATGCAGGGAAACAGGTTGGAGGGATCCAACAGAATTCCTCAAAACATTTGAATTTATTTCATATGCTGTGTGATTATTTATTTATAATCTGTGAATGATTATATTTGTGATGGAATTTGTTGAAGGCTAAAATTTAGCCGAATGTATTTTTGGTATCGTTGGATACCAGAAATGAATATAAATTGAATTTTTAAATTAAAGTGGGAAACTTTAAGTGAATTTATTTTTAAGAATTGAATTTATTTGAAAGAAGGAATTTTAAAGTATTAAAATTGATTTTCGAAATCTTACCGAATAAATTCCAAAATATGGGAAAAGATATTAATAAATGAGTTTTGAATAATATTGTTTTAAAAGTTGAAGAATTCATTTAAAAAATGGAATTTTGAATAATTTGGAAAGAACAAAGGAATTTATTTAAAAGTGATAAACTTTTAGAAATCAATTTGTAATTGATTTGGTATTGAAATAAAATTAGAAATCAATTTGGAATTTGATTTTGGGGTAAAAGTGAATATTTGGGAATGCAAATCCAAATGGAATTTATAAAGGAAAGGGAAATTTGTTTTAAAAAGTAAACACTGATTTATTTTAAAGTGTGGAAATAAATTTACGGATTTGGAATGTAAATTTAAAAAAATCGATAAGGATTTATTTAATTGGTTTAAATGGACCATTTTGAAATGGAAGTGTATTTTCACTATAAAGCCAAGTATATTTCCAAAGTAGCTTTTTAAAAAATATAAATTAAAAGTTCTAAAGTTGGTTTTTAAAAGAAATATTTGGAAATATATTCCGCGTAAGGAAATTGATTTGAAATTTATTTTCAAAAGTTGAAAGGTGAAAAATGATTTGAAATTTATTTTCAAAGTGTTGAAGTGGAAAAATATATATCTTGTGAAGATATTTTGAAAATAAATAATTTGGGGAAATTATTTAAATCTGATGATTGTTGTGAATGTTGTTGATAGTTAATCACCGACTATCAACATTGCCTTTGAAATGGCACTTGAATTTGTTTTTAAAACAAACGCTTATTATTCGGTTTAGCCGGGAAAGGACCTTCATGTTAGATAACCCATTCCGAATAATGATACGACGTGTATGAATTAAATTGAAGACAGGTGAGAAGATCGGGTATTTTCGAAAATGAAAGGACAACCTGTAGAACGTCTCTGCACCGAGTTGCTCCGGTATAGAGATTTATATCACTCTTTTTGTGATGGGAAGTCCGATCGGGATTGTGAATACCCGGATTGCAAGGGCTTCTTCGGAAGTGCCTTCGGTTCTGTTCGAACCCGGAACAGACTTGTATGGTTACATGTCTGACATTACGTTTTGAGATATAAAGCTGATTTCTTTCAAATACATTTCTGTTGGTGGCAGAGAATTTATTCTCTTAGCTTAACACCCTTCTCTGAGACGTACGAGCTCAGAGGTTATGTAGTTGAAGGTTATCAGCGATATACTCCCAATTTGGTAATGTGGCATGCTGAGTGTTGCTGTGTGATGATCAATTATTGATCATTTGTGATCAAAGCGTGGCTTTGTGAAAAAGCGTATGTAACGACCCGGGATTTCGTATTGATTTAAAATCGTCATTAAACGATTAATTGATTGTTAATTGTGGTTGAGTACTTTTAATCAGCTAAAATTCTTTGGAAATTTGTTTAAGAATTCACGGGCTTTATAGTATTGGCCCATGCCTTTTCTTTGTGTCGTGATAACTACCAAGTTAGACCCGTTCCCCCTTTATCAATTTCACAACCCTAAATCGAAACGAGAAAGAAATAAAAATGGCGACATCGTTCGTTCCTCCTCCTTGCGAAATTAGGGTTTCGATTCGTGAGTTCGGTCGTTTTCCTCGATTGACCGCCGCTTTGATTGAATTCGTGCTCTACGGTGTCGATTTCGTTCGCTTTTGCTTCGATCAAAGGGATTTGGGTTGCCGATCGTTGAATCTATGCTCGTCCTTAAGGTGAGTGATTTTTATTTCACTCACATCTAATTCAATAATGCTTTGGTAGTTCGATTTTGTGTGTTGTTGATAATTTATCTGAATTTCTCGAGTTCGTATAATCTGATGAATTCCGACTTTGATGAATTTTGAATTGTGTTTGACGATATTGTCTTGTTCGATTTTTACTGCTACTTGATTGCTGAATTGGTTTGGATGCAAGACTATACCTTGATTATTTTGTTTCGCTTACACCTTTAATTCGATTGCTATGGCGTCGAGTTTGTTTTCGTTGTCTTCGACCTTCGGTTGGATGTTCGACATGGTCACCGACCTGTTCCAGTTCGTATGTATGTTTTGCTGGGTTGTTTATTCTTGCATACTGCACTACTTCATTGTTCATTTCTTGTGTTCGTTTACTTCACTGATCTTGTACATGCATTGTTACACTGTTTCAATTGTACTCTGATGTTCCGCTGTCTGGACTATCATTCAGTTTTGATGTACTTGATCATGGTTGCAGTTGTAACTCGACTTGAACTTGTTACCATTCATGTAGATATCCAATGTTCTCTGTTTCACCTGTAGCTTCACTTGAGTTTTCTGAGGCATTGCCTTGTATGGTATTGCACATCTAGCCTTGTCATTTGAGTTACCGTGGTTATGCTTCTTGTACAGTTTCATTTGCATGATGAACTAACTTGAGTCGGTTCATGTTTTAGTTGTTTCCCTGTAGCTTCACTTGAGCCTTTTTTAACTTGAGTCATTTCTTGTTAACCAGATTAGTTCACTGATTCATTTTAAGTTGCATTCTGTCTCCAACATGCCATGTTGTCCAGACCTTTGCACATGCTCTTTGATTTATTGAGTATGGACATTTGTTTATGTACATGCAGCCTGATACTTTGAGTTGTATACCATACTGTTGCAGTTGCCACTGTGAACCTGAATCTATACTTGTGTACTTTTGTACTGACCAGTTGCTCCTTGATCATTTTGTTAAGTCTGAATGTGTAGTCTTCATTGTATGTCTGCACTCACATCTATTTTACCTTGTATTACATGCTGATGGTCTTTGAATTGTACAGTTTCACTTGTAGTTTGCATTGAATCTGGTATCCTTCTTGAGACAGTTTGCATATTATCCCACTTCGATTTTAGTTCTGGCTTCGAGCTTGTGGTCATCGTCTTGTGATCTTTCATACCTGTAGCATGCTTGACTTTGGCATTGCTTCATATCTGAATTGTTGTTTGACCATATGCATTTGTGGTTGCACTTCATTCGTCTTGTTATCAGTGCAGCACTTGCCTCTCTTGTTATTTCTTTTTCTGATTTGCCTTTGATCTTGTTTGTTGGTTTAGTGGTGCACTTGCTTGGCCATTTTGTACTTCTAGTCTTTGTTGGTTCTGGTCTTGCTTGTGTTATTACCTTTGTTGGTTTGCACTACTGTCACATATGTGTATCCATATCTGTACATACATATGTATGTGTGGATGCATGTATTGATTTGGATATACTTTGTTGGTTCTTGATCTTTTCACGTTGATTGTTGAAATTGCACTTGAGTTGAATCCGATTTTTGGGTTTGGCCTTGTGTTCGCTTGTGACTTTCTCTGAGTTCATGTGTATCTCATGCGATAGCGGCGAGGCAGTACACGTGTGCGTGTACTGCAGCCCTACCAGATTTGATAGTTTTAAATTGATGTTTCGATTGATGAATTGTTTCGTTGGTTCAATTCAATGTTTTGAAGTTGTATTTTGAAATGGTTCATTTTGATTTGAGTTGGATCCGTTGGTTTTTGGATTCATTGATCTTCTGAGTATTTCATAGACTGTATTGGCGAGGCAGTACACGTTAGCGTGTACCGCAGCCAATCAGCATTGTTGTTTTTAAATTGACATTTCAATTGTTTAAATTGATTTAGATTGCTGATCTATTGTTTAACACTATTTAGTGTTATATCCGTTGTTATCCGATTCTCTTATCGAGGAGTCGGGTATACGAGATTTCTGTGACTGTCGTCTATTTGTTATTTGATTATTATTGCTTCTGTGCATTAATAACTGAGTTTGAATTAGACTGACCCGTGTATTATTTTCTATTGAATTTAATACTCAGGTCAGACCTGAGTTATTTCAGGTTGTTGATTCCCTGCTTTGAGTTGCTATTGAGCTTTGAAGACTTTTCATATCATTGGAAGTGGTCTGCGTCTTTTTGTAGTAGTCAGTGTGTCTGTTTTAAGTTGATATGTATTCAGGTATATTAGTCGATAATGTACTTGTATATATAACTTCTTGAGTCGACAGTTGTAGTTGTATCATATGTATTGTGTCAACTATATTGTAACTGACATCAGTTATATATATATGAGACTTTTGTTTTATCTGTGTTCCGCATTTATATTATCTGTGTTATTATTATATCTAATGTCCTAAACTATTATGAACCATCGTAGTTTGTTTTATACTGATAATTGGGTATGTCGATGGGAGTAAATAAATAAGATGAAAAACGAAAAGTATATACCACTCCTATCGAGGTAACCAATATTAGCGTAAGGCCAACTACGGATGGCCGCTCCTATCCAGCCTTATTCTTCATAATAATAGACAGTATTTCTTTTAATACTCTTTGTTATTATGAGCATAGAGGTGGGGCGTCACAGTTGGTATCAGAGCTTGGGGTTTATGGACATAATATAAAACATAACTTATATGGAACATGTGTTACAACTATTTGTCGATGTTTTATTATGACTTGAGTCAAAACTAAGTTTTGAAATTTTGATGAAATTTTTAAATATCTTTATTTAAAAATAAAAGTGAAACTGTGTTTTGTTGATTTGATTAAATTGTGTTCTGTTTATCAGAGTGCGCAGCGGAAACAGTGAAACTGTCTTCGCTGAGTACAACTGATAATCTTTTTGATTTAAAAATCAAAATATGAAATTTAAATAGATTTCATTTGTTGTTTACATAGCTGTATTTATTTTGTTTCTTTGAGAATTTCGAATCCGAATTGAGGATTCGAAGCGATTGCAGTTATGTGATTCTTGTTGAGATTTTTGCTGATTTTCTTTTATGATAATCACATGTTGATTAGATTTTTGCTGTTTTAAATTATCTTCATTTAAGATAATAGAGTAATTCCCTTGTGTATATTGTAGTGTGCGTGCAAATATGAATTGCGCGTTACTGCATTAATTTTACGTTGAACCGATGCTTGGTTATGAAACGTATTTTGTTGCCGTTATTTTTATTACGTGATTTTTACACCAATGCTAAATTTTTGAAGCACGGTGTTTTGTGGCATTTTTTATGAATGAAAATTCACTAGTGTTACATTTTGATGTGAATTATTTTGAGGAGATTTTGACGTTTAAAAATTACTGTCACTCTGACTTCAGTAACTGTCTAATTTTAAAAGTGGATTTTCAAGCGGTTATACCGCAATGCTGATTTGTGACCGTTTTTACGGTATTTTGAGAAGTACAATTTCCTTATCGAAATTGTTACTAATATTGCTGCTTTAATCACGTGATTGGGAAATCATTTTAAAATTAAAACTGTTTTACAAAATTTTTAACAGTTTGCGCTTTCAAAAGAATGAGGAAGCGACTTAAACGATTCAGCAAAATCGAGGACTATGACCCCTTTCTTTTACTGATTCGCTTAACTCTGGACTTGTTCAGTTGAGAATGTGAATTGTTATTTTTATAAAATAAATAAAATTGTTTTCAGGAATTTTACAGTTTGCGCTTTCAAAAGAATGAGGAAGCGATTTAAACGTTTCAGCAAAATCGAGGATTATGACCCCTTTCTTTTACTGATTCACTTAATTCCGGACTTGTCCGTTTGAGAATGTAAAATGTATTTTTACAAAATACACAATTTTGCACTTTCAAGGAAATGATGAAGAGAATCAAACGATTTAGTAAAACACGTGGTATGGGACATGTGCGTTTGCTATTTCGGTTAATTTCGGACTCGTTAATTGAAATATTTGATGATTTCGTGTGCTTTCGAGCCACTATGAGGACCTTCGGGTCATTTGTTGGGCTTTCGGGTCTCTCTGATGGACCTTCGGGTCAAATACCAGTACTAGACCTTCGGGTCACTCTACGGACCTTCGGGTCAATATGATGGGCGCCAAAATTATGTTGAGTACTTGGTAGGCTTCGGCCATTTGTTGATGCACGTGCGGCGAATTAAAAACTCGCCATCTGATGGGATCGATCCAAGCTTTTATGTTGATTTTCTAGTCTTCTTAATTGATTTCTAGATATTTGTTGTTTCCAATTATCTGCAGGTAATTGGATATTTGTTGATATGAGTTCTGATTATCGTTTTTGATAATCGAATATTTGTTGTTTCTAATTATCATTTGTGATAATTAGATATTTGTTGATTTGAGATTTAATTATCGCATTTCATAATTAAATATTTGCTGATTTGAGATTTAATTATCGCTTTTGATAATTAAATATTTGTTGATTTGAGATTTAATTATCGCTTTTGATAATTAAATATTTGCTGATTTGAGATTTAATTATCGCTTTTGATAATTAAATATTTGCTGATTTGAGATTTAATTATCGCTTTTGATAATTAAATTTGATGATTTGAGATTTAATTATCGCTTTTGATAATTAAATATTTGATGATTTGAGATTTATTTATCGCTTTTGATAATTAAATATTTGCTGATTTGAGATTTAATTATCGCTTTTGATAATTAAATATTTGCTGATTTGAGATTTAATTATCGCTTTTGATAATTAAATATTTGCTGATTTGAGATTTAATTATCGCTTTTGATAAATAAATATTTGCTGATTTGAGATTTAATTATCGCTTTGATAATTAAATATTTGCTGATTTGAGATTTAATTATCGCTTTTGATAAATAAATATTTGCTGATTTGAGATTTAATTATCACTTTTGATAATTAAATATTTGCTGATTTGAGATTTAATTATCGCTTTTGATAATTAAATATTTGCTGATTTGAGATTTAATTATCGCTTTTGATAATTAAATATTTGCTGATTTGAGATTTAATTATCGCTTTTGATAATTAAATATTTGCTGATTTGAGATTTAATTATCGCTTTTGATAATTAAATATTTGATGATTTGAGATTTAATTATCGCTTTTGATAATTAAATATTTGCTGATTTGAGATTTAATTATCGCTTTTGATAATTAAATATTTGCTGATTTGAGATTTAATTATCTCTTTTGATTATTAAATATTTTCTGATTTGAGATTTAATTATCGCTTTTGATAATTAAATATTTGCTGATTTGAGATTTAATTATCGCTTTTGATAATTAAATATTTGCTGATTTGAGATTTAATTATCGCTTTTGATAATTAAATATTTGCTGATTTGAGATTTAATTATCGCTTTTGACAATTGAATATTTGTTGATTTGAAATTTGATTATCGTTTTGATAATCGAATAATTGTTGATTTGAAATTTTGATTACCGTTTGTGGTAATTAAATATTTGCTGATTTGAGATTTAATTATCGCTTTTGATAATTAAATATTTGCTGATTTGAGATTTAATTATCGCTTTTGATAATTAAATATTTGATGATTTGAGATTTAATTATCGCTTTTGATAATTAAATATTTGCTGATTTGAAATTTAATTATCGCTTTTGATAATTAAATATTTGCTGATTTGAAATTTAATTATCGCTTTTGATAATTAAATATTTGCTGATTTGAAATTTGATTACCGTTTGTGGTAATTAAATATTTGCTGATTTGAAATTTGATTACCGTTTGTGGTAATTAGATATGTGCTGATTTGTTTTTGGATTATCGTTTGAGATAATTAGATATTTGATGTTTCTGATTATCGTTTTTGATAATTAGATAATTGATGTTTCTGATTATCGTTTTTGATAATTAGATATTTGATGTTTCTGATTATCGTTTTTGATAATTAGATATTTGATGTTTCTGATTATCGTTTTCGATAATTTGATAATTGTTGATTTGTTTTCTGACTATCGTTTGGATAATTGGATGTTTGCTGATTTTATTGGTATGAGATTTTCTAGTCTCTAATTGATTCTAGATTATGTTAATTTCATTGAATTGCTGTTTCCTATCTATCACTGCTGATAGTTAGAGTTTGTTGATTATGGAGTTTGTGTTTTCTAGTTATTTGTTGGATAACTAGTTATTTGCCGTTTTGTGATTTGTGATTAGTGTTTTCTAATTATCTTTGCTGATAATTAGATTTTGCTGTTCTCTAATTATCGTATCGATAATTAGATATTGGTGTTTTGTGTTTTCTGAATTTCAATTATCTGGTTGATAATTAAATATTGTTGATGATTGCATTTATTCATCTTTGTTGTTTTCTGATTATCTACTTGATAATTAGATTTTGTTGAGAATTTGTGAATTTCTTTTATGAAGTTAAAAGATTTCTTTGGCGTTTGTATTCCCGACTTCTACTTTTCTAGCTTAACCAGTTATGTTAGAAAGAAAAAAAATTGTTATTGACAACCTTAATTATGAAAACTGTGGGGACGCAATTTTTATAAGGAGGGGAGTCTGTAACGACCCGGGATTTCGTATTGATTTAAAATCGTCATTAAACGATTAATTGATTGTTAATTGCGGTTGAGTACTTTTAATCAGCTAAAATTCTTTGGAAATTTGTTTAAGAATTCACGGGCTTTATAGTATTGGCCCATGCCTTTTCTTTGTGTCGTGATAACTACCAAGTTAGACCCGTTCCCCCTTTATCAATTTCACAACCCTAAATCAAAACGAGAAAGAAATAAAAATGGCGACATCGTTCATTCCTCCTCCTTGCGAAATTAGGGTTTCGATTCGTGAGTTCGGTCATTTTCCTCGGTTGGCCGCCGCTTTGATTGAATTCGTGCTCTACGGTGTCGATTTCGTTCGCTTTTGCTTCGATCAGAGGGATTTGGGTTGCCGATCGTTGAATTTGTGCTCGTCCTTAAGGTGAATGATTTTTATTTCACTCACATCT
This sequence comes from Allium fistulosum, assembly GCA_030737815.1. Lineage (NCBI taxonomy): Eukaryota > Viridiplantae > Streptophyta > Magnoliopsida > Asparagales > Amaryllidaceae > Allium > Allium fistulosum. The sequence continues at coordinate 911,877,773 of CM060903.1, forward strand.
AATTCAACAATGCTTTGGTAGTTCGATTTTGTGTGTTGTTGATAATTTATCTGAATTTCTCGAGTTCGTATAATCTGATGAATTACGACTTTGATGAATTTTAAATTATGTTTGAAGATATTGTCTTGTTCGATTTTTACTGCTACTTGATTGCTGAATTGGTTTGGATGCTAGACTATACCTTGATTATTTTGTTTCGCTTACATCTTTAATTCGATTGCTATGGCGTCGAGTTTGTTTTCGTTGTCTTCGACCTTCGGTTGGATGTTCGACATGGTCACCGACCTGTTCCAGTTCGTATGTATGTTTTGCTGGGTTGTTTATTCTTGCATACTGCACTGCTTCATTGTTCATTTCTTGTGTTCGTTTACTTCACTGATCTTGTACATGCTCTGTTACACTGTTTCAATTGTACTCTGATGTTCCGCTGTCTGGACTGTCATTCAGTTTTGATGTACTTGATCATGGTTGCAGTTGTAACTCGACTTGAACTTGTTACCATTCATGTAGATATCCAATGTTCTCTGTTTCACCTGTAGCTTCACTTGAGTTTTCTGAGGCATTGCCTTGTATGGTATTGCACATCTAGCCTTGTCATTTGAGTTACCGTGGTTATGCTTCTTGTACAGTTTCATTTGCATGATGAACTAACTTGAGTCGGTTCATGTTTTAGTTGTTTTCCTATAGCTTCACTTGATCCTTTTTTTAACTCGAGTCATTTCTTGTTAACCAGATTAGTTCACTGATTCATTTTAAGTTGCATTCTGTCTCCAACATCCCATGTTGTCCAGACCTTTGCACATGCTCTTTGATTTATTGAGTATGGACATTTGCTTGTGTACATGCAGCCTGATACTTTGAGTTGTATACCATACTGTTACAGTTGCCACTGTGAACCTGAATCTATACTTGTGTACTTTTGTACTGACCAGTTGCTCCTTGATCATTTTGTTAAGTCTGAATGTGTAGTCTTCATTGTATGTCTGCACTCACATCTGTTTTACCTTGTATTACATGCTGATGGTCTTTGAATTGTACAGTTTCACTTGTAGTTTGCATTGAATCTGGTATCCTTCTTGAGACAGTTTGCATATTGTCCCACTTCGATTTTAGTTCTGGCTTCGAGCTTGTGGACATCGTCTTGTGATCTTTCATACCTGTAGCATGCTTGACTTTGGCATTGCTTCATATCTGAATTGTTGTTTGACCATATGCATTTGTGGTTGCACTTCATTCGTCTTGTTATCAGTGCAGCACTTGCCTCTCTTGTTATTTCTTTTTCTGATTTGCCTTTGATCTTGTTTGTTGGTTTAGTGGTGCACTTGCTTGGCCATTTTGTACTTCTAGTCTTTGTTGGTTCTGGTCTTGCTTGTGTTATTACCTTTGTTGGTTTGCACTGCTGTCACATATGTGTATCCATATCTGTACATACATATGTATGTGTGGATGCATGTATTGATTTGGATCTACTTTGTTGGTTCTTGATCTTTTCACGTTGATTGTTGAAATTGCACTTGAGTTGAATCCGATTTTTGGGTTTGACCTTGTGTTCGCTTGTGACTTTCTCTGAGTTCATGTGTATCTCATGCGATAGCGGCGAGGCAGTACACGTGTGCGTGTACTGCAGCCCTACCAGATTTGATAGTATTAAATTGATGTTTCGATTGATGAATTGTTTCGTTGGTTCAATTCAATGTTTTGAAGTTGTATTTTGAAATGGTTCATTTTGATTTGAGTTGGATCCGTTGGTTTTTGGATTCATTGATCTTCTGAGTATTTCACAGACTGTATTGGCGAGGCAGTACACGTTAGCGTGTACTGCAGCCAATCAGCATTGTTGTTTTTAAATTGACATTTCAATTGTTTAAATTGATTTGGATTGCTGATCTATTGTTTAACACTATTTATTGTTATATCCGTTGTTATCCGATTCTCTTATCGAGGAGTCGGGTATACGAGATTTCTGTGACTGTCGTCTATTTGTTATTTGATTATTATTGCTTCTGTGCATTAATAACTGAGTTTGAATTAGACTGACCCGTGTATTATTTTCTTTTGAATTTAATACTCAGGTCAGACCTGAGTTATTTCAGGTTGTTGATTCCCTGCTTTGAGTTGCTGTTGAGCTTTGAAGACTTTTCATATCATTGGAAGTGGTCTGCGTCTTTTTTTAGTAGTCAGTGTGTCTGTTTTAAGTTGATATGTATTCACGTATATTAGTCGATAATGTACTTGTATATATAACTTCTTGAGTTGACAGTTGTAGTTGTATCATATGTATTGTGTCAACTATATTGTAACTGACATCAGTTATATATATATGAGACTTTTGTTTTATCTGTGTTCCGCATTTATATTATCTGTGTTATTATTATATCTAATGTCCTAAACTATTATGAACCATCGTAGTTTGTTTTATACTGATAATTGGGTATGTCGATGGGAGTAAATAAATAAGATGAAAAACGAAAAGTATATACCACTCCTATCGAGGTAACCAATATTAGCGTAAGGCCAACTACGGATGGCCGCTCCTATCCAGCCTTATTCTTCGTAATAATAGACAGTATTTCTTTTAATACTCTTTGTTATTATGAGCATAGAGGTGGGGCGTCACAGTTGGTATCAGAGCTTGGGGTTTATGGACATAATATAAAACATAACTTATATGGAACATGTGTTACAACTATTTGTCGATGTTTTATTATGACTTGAGTCAAAACTAAGTTTTGAAATTTTGATGAAATTTTTAAATATCTTTATTTAAAAATAAAAGTGAAACTGTGTTTTGTTGATTTGATTAAATTGTGTTCTGTTTATCAGAGTGCGCAGCGGAAACAGTGAAACTGTCTTCGCTGAGTACAACTGATAATCTTTTTGATTTAAAAATCAAAATATGAAATTGAAATAGATTTCATTTGTTGTTTACTTAGCTGTATTTATTTTGTTTCTTTGAGAATTTCGAATCCGAATTGAGGATTCGAAGCGATTGCAGTTATGTGATTCTTGTTGAGATTTTTGCTGATTTCCTTTTATGATAATCACATGTTGATTAGATTTTTGCTGTTTTAAATTATCTTCATTGAAGATAATAGAGTAATTCCCTTGTGTATATTGTAGTGTGCGTGCAAATATGAATTGCGCGTTACTGCATTAATTTTACGTTGAACCGATGCTTGGTTATGAAATGTATTTTGTTGCCGTTATTTTTATTACGGGATTTTTACACCAATGCTAAATTTTTGAAGCACGGTGTTTTTTGGCATTTTTGATGAATGAAAATTCACTAGTGTTACATTTTGATGTGAATTATTTTGAGGAGATTTTGACGTTTAAAAATTACTGTCGCTCTGACTTCAGTAACTGTCAAATTTTAAAAGTGGATTTTCAAGCGGTTATACCGCAATGCTGATTTGTGACCGTTTTTACGGTATTTTGAGAAGTACAATTTCCTTATCGAAATTGTTACTAATATTGCTGCTTTAATCACGTGATTGGGAAATCATTTTAAAATGAAAACTGTTTTACAAAAATTTTAACAGTTTGCGCTTTCAAAAGAATGAGGAAGCAACTTAAACGATTCAGCAAAATTGAGGACTATGACCCCTTTCTTTTACTAATTTGCTTAACTCTGGACTTGTTCAGTTGAGAATGTGAATTGTTATTTTTATAAAATAAATAAAATTGTTTTCAGGAATTTTACAGTTTGCGCTTTCAAAAGAATGAGGAAGCGATTTAAACGTTTCAGCAAAATCGAGGATTATGACCCCTTTCTTTTACTGATTCGCTTAATTCCGGACTTGTCCGTTTGAGAATGTAAAATGTATTTTTACAAAATACACAATTTTGCACTTTCAAGGAAACGATGAAGAGAATCAAACGATTTTGTAAAACACGTGGTATGGGACATGTGCGTTTGCTATTTCGGTTAATTCCGGACTCGTTAATTGAAATATTTGATGATTTCGTGTGCTTTCGAGCCACTATGAGGACCTTCGGGTCATTTGTTGGACCTTCGGGTCATTTGTTGGGCTTTCGGGCCACTCTGATGGACCTTCGGGTCAAATACCAGTACTAGACCTTCGGGTCACTCTACGGACCTTCGGATCAATCTGATGGGCGCCAAAATTATGTTGAGTACTTGGTAGGCTTCGGCCATTTGTTGATGCACGTGCAGCGAATTAAAAACTCGCCATCTGATGGGATCGATGCAAGCTTTTATGTTGATTTTCTAGTCTTCTTAATTGATTTCTAGATATTTGTTGTTTCCAATTATCTGCAGGTAATTGGATATTTGTTGATATGAGTTCTGATTATCGTTTTTGATAATCGAATATTTGTTGTTTCTAATTATCATTTGTGATAATTAGATATTTGTTGATTTGAGATTTAATTATCGCTTTTGATAATTAAATATTTGTTGATTTGAGATTTAATTATCGCTTTTGATAATTAAATATTTGATGATTTGAGATTTAATTATTGCTTTTGATAATTAAATATTTGCTGATTTGAGTTTTAATTATCGCTTTTGATAATTTAATATTTGCTGATTTGAGATTTAATTATCGCTTTTGATAATTAAATATTTGATGATTTGAGATTTAATTATCGTTTTTGATAATTAAATATTTGCTGATTTGAGATTTAATTATCGCTTTTGATAATTAAATATTTGCTGATTTGAGATTTAATTATCGCTTTTGATAATTAAATATTTGCTGATTTGAGATTTAATTATCGCTTTTGATAATTAAATATTTGATGATTTGAGATTTAATTATCGCTTTTGATAATTAAATATTTGCTGATTTGAGATTTAATTATCGCTTTTGATAATTAAATATTTGCTGATTTGAGATTTAATTATCGCTTTTGATAATTAAATATTTGCTGATTTGAGATTTAATTATTGCTTTTGATAATTAAATATTTGTTGATTTGAGATTTAATTATCGCTTTTGGTAATTAAATATTTGCTGATTTGAGATTTAATTATCGCTTTTGATAATTAAATATTTGCTGATTTGAGATTTAATTATCGCTTTTGATAATTAAATATTTGCTCTTTTGAGATTTAATTATCGCTTTTGACAATCGAATATTTGTTGATTTGAAATTTATTATCGTTTTGATAATTAAATAATTGTTGATTTGAAATTTTGATTACCGTTTGTGGTAATTAAATATTTGCTGATTTGAGATTTAATTATCGCTTTTGATAATTAAATATTTGATGATTTGAGATTTAACTATCGCTTTTGATAATTGAATATTTGTTGATTTGAGATTTAATTATCGCTTTTGATAATTAAATATTTGCTGATTTGAAATTTGATTACCGTTTGTGGTAAATAAATATTTGTTGATTTGAAATTTGATTACCGTTTGTGGTAATTAGATATGTGCTGATTTGTTTTCTGATTATCGTTTGAGATAATTAGATATTTGATGTTTCTGATTATCGTTTTTGATAATTAGATAATTGATGTTTCTGATTATCGTTTTTGATAATTAGATATTTGATGTTTCTGATTATCGTTTTTGATAATTAGATATTTGATGTTTCTGATTATCGTTTTTGATAATTTGATAATTGTTGATTTGTTTTCTGACTATCGTTTGGATAATTGGATGTTTGCTGATTTTATTGGTATGAGATTTTCTAGTCTCTAATTGATTCTAGATTATGTTGATTTCATTGAATTGCTGTTTCCTATCTATCACTGCTGATAGTTAGAGTTTGTTGATTATGGAGTTTGTGTTTTCTAGTTATTTGTTGGATAACTAGTTATTCGCCGTTTTGTGATTTGTGATTATTGTTTTCTAATTATCTTTGCTGATAATTAGATTTTTCTGTTCTCTAATTATCGTATCGATAATTAGATATTGGTGTTTTGTGTTTTCTGAATTTCAATAATCTGTTTGATAATTAAATATTGCTGATGATTGCATTTATTCATCTTTGCTGTTTTCTGATTATCTACTTGATAATTAGATTTTGTTGAGAATTTGTGAATTTCTTTTATGAAATTAAAAGATTTCTTTGGTGTTTGTATTCCCGACTTCTACTTTTCTAGCTTAACCAGTTATGTTAGAAAGAAAAAAAATTGTTATTGACAACCTTAATTATGAAAATTGCGGGGACGCAATTTTTATAAGGAGGGGAGTCTGTAACGACCCGGGATTTCGTATTGATTTAAAATCGTCATTAAACGATTAATTGATTGTTAATTGCGGTTGAGTACTTTTAATCAGCAAAAATTCTTTGGAAATTTGTTTAAGAATTCACGGGCTTTATAGTATTGGCCCATGCCTTTTCTTTGTGTCGTGATAACTACCAAGTTAGACCCGTTCCCCCTTTATCAATTTCACAACCCTAAATCAAAACGAGAAAGAAATAAAAATGGCGACATCGTTCATTCCTCCTCCTTGCGAAATTAGGGTTTAGATTCGTGAGTTCGGTCGTTTTCCTCGATTGACCGCCGCTTTGATTGAATTCGTGCTCTACGGTGTCGATTTCGTTCGCTTTTGCTTCGATCAGAGGGATTTGGGTTGCCGATCATTGAATCTGTGCTCGTCCTTAAGGTGAATGATTTTTATTTCACTCACATCTAATTCAACAATGCTTTGGTAGTTCGATTTTGTGTGTTGTTGATAATTTATCTGAATTTCTCGAGTTCGTATAATCTGATGAATTTCGACTTTGATGAATTTTGAATTGTGTTTGACGATATTGTCTTGTTCGATTTTTACTGCTATTTGATTGCTGAATTGGTTTGGATGCTAGACTATACCTTGATTATTTTGTTTCGCTTACATCTTTAATTTGATTGCTATGGCGTCGAGTTTGTTTTCGTTGTCTTCGACCTTCGGTTGGATGTTCGACATGGTCACTGACCTGTTCCAGTTCGTATGTATGTTTTGCTGGGTTGTTTATTCTTGCATACTGCACTGCTTCATTGTTCATTTCTTGTGTTCGTTTACTTCACTGATCTTGTACATGCTCTGTTACACTGTTTCAATTGTACTCTGATGTTCCGCTGTCTGGACTGTCATTCAGTTTTGATGTACTTGATCATGGTTGCAGTTGTAACTCGACTTGAACTTATTACCATTCATGTAGATATCCAATGTTCTCTGTTTCACCTGTAGCTTCACTTGAGTTTTCTGAGGCATTGCCTTGTATGGTATTGCACATCTAGCCTTGTTATTTGAGTTACTGTGGTTATGCTTCTTGTACAGTTTCATTTGCATGATGAACTAACTTGAGTCGGTTCATGTTTTAGTTGTTTCCCTGTAGCTTCACTTGAGCCTTTTTTTAACTTGAGTCATTTCTTGTTAACCAGATTAGTTCACTGATTCATTTTAAGTTGCATTCTGTCTCCAACATGCCATGTTGTCCAGACCTTTGCACATGCTCTTTGATTTATTGAGTATGGACATTTGCTTGTGTACATGCAGCCTAATACTTTGAGTTGTATACCATACTGTTGCAGTTGCCACTGTGAACCTGAATCTATACTTGTGTACTTTTGTACTGACCAGTTGCTCCTTGATCATTTTGTTAAGTCTGAATGTGTAGTCTTCATTGTATGTCTGCACTCACATCTGTTTTACCTTGTATTACATGCTGATGGTCTTTGAATTGTACAGTTTCACTTGTAGTTTGCATTGAATCTGGTATCCTTCTTGAGACAGTTTGCATATTGTCCCACTTCGATTTTAGTTCTGGCTTCGAGCTTGTGGACATCGTCTTGTGATCTTTCATACCTGTAGCATGCTTGACTTTGGCATTGCTTCATATCTGAATTGTTGTTTGACCATATGCATTTGTGGTTGCACTTCATTCGTCTTGTTATCAGTGCAACACTTGCCTCTCTTGTTATTTCTTTTTCTGATTTGCCTTTGATCTTGTTGGTTGGTTTAGTGGTGCACTTGCTTGGCCATTTTGTACTTCTGGTCTTTGTTGGTTTTGGTCTTGCTTGTGTTATTACCTTTGTTGGTTTGCACTGCTGTCACATATGTGTATCCATATCTGTACATACATATGTATGTGTGGATGCATGTATTGATTTGGATCTACTTTGTTGGTTCTTGATCTTTTCATGTTGATTGTTGAAATTGCACTTGAGTTGAATCCGATTTTTGAGTTTGACCTTGTGTTCACTTGTGACTTTCTCTGAGTTCATGTGTATCTTATGCGATAGCGGCGAGGCAGTACACGTGTGTGTGTACTGCAGCCCTATCAGATTTGACAGTTTTAAATTGATGTTTCGATTGATGAATTGTTTCGTTGGTTCAATTCAATGTTTTGAAGTTGTATTTTGAAATGGTTCATTTTGATTTGAGTTGGATCCGTTGGTTTTTGGATTCATTGATCTTCTGAGTATTTCACAGACTGTATTGGCGAGACAGTACACGTTAGCGTGTACTGCAGCCAATCAGCATTGTTGTTTTTAAATTGACATTTCAATTGTTTAAATTGATTTGGATTGCCGATCTATTGTTTAACACTATTTAGTGTTATATCCGTTGTTATCCGATTCTCTTATCGAGGAGTCGGGTATACGAGATTTCTGTGACTGTCGTTTATTTGTTATTTGATTATTATTGCTTCTGTGCATTAATAACTGAGTTTGAATTAGACTGACCCGTGTATTATTTTCTTTTGAATTTAATACTCGGGTCAGACCCGAGTTATTTCAGGTTGTTGATTCCCTGCTTTGAGTTGTTGTTGAGCTTTGAAGACTTTTCATATCATTGGAAGTGGTCTGCGTCTTTTTGTAGTAGTCAGTGTGTCTGTTTTAAGTTGATATGTATTCACGTATATTAGTCGATAATGTACTTGTATATATAACTTCTTGAGTCGACAGTTGTAGTTGTATCATATGTATTGTGTCAACTATATTGTAACTGACATCAGTTATATATATATATGAGACTTTTGTTTTATCTGTGTTCCGCATTTATATTATCTGTGTTATTATTATATCTAATGTCCTAAACTATTATGAACCATCGTAGTTTGTTTTATACTGATAATTGGGTATGTCGATGGGTGTAAATAAATAAGATGAAAAACGAAAAGTATATACCACTCCTATCGAGGTAACCAATATTAGCGTAAGGCCAACTACGGATGGCCGCTCCTATCCAGCCTTATTCTTCGTAATAATAGACAGTATTTCTTTTAATACTCTTTGTTATTATGAGCATAGAGGTGGGGCGTCACAGCGTAGCTTTATGGACGAGACTTCGTCAGACCTCACTCCCCGGTCAAGGTTATGATGGTCGCGCCCTTTAGGGTATGTTATGTCCTTCTGGAAAAGGGTGGTATCAGGTATGGAGCCCTGGTATTTAACCTATGTGGATACTCCGATCTCATTTATTGTGTGATTGTGTGTTTATCGAGGCGCCTCGGATAAAGGTCCTAAAGGACCGGGGGATGACATATTCGTGAGTTACCTGTTACAGGGGTAACCCGGCCTTGTGTTGGCAGAGAGCAGTTGTCTCTCGTGACATCCAGCCAGAGGCGATCCCATGTGGCGGTAGGAAGTTCCTTAGCCTGACCATTTGTTGGAAATCCATTTCCCAATACGAAACTTGTACGGTTTTAGTTGTAGAACCTGCCATTTACTTATGGTGGTCACCACTGTTTAGATGGTAGCTATAGTAGGCATAGTTCGGAATGTCTATGCTGGCTAAGATTAATATTATACTTTCGAAATGTTTTCCACACTAGACATTAATAATAATAATCCAATGATTTGCGTAGTAAGCATCTTTGACTATCATAAGAAGAAATCTCCTCCAATTCTGCGTTTGCATTGTGTGTGTGGCGGGAGGTCTTATGGTAGTTTCATTTTCCAAAAGCATTGCGAATTAATTTTATTTTCTTCGTGAAAATAACTGTTTTACGATCTCACACCAGTCACCATGACTGACTCGGAGTTTATTGTTTCCTTTCTAAACTCTGGGTGCCCATAATTTTCCACACGGGCAGCCTAGAGTTATGTTATCAGGATATTCTGGAGCTTTGGAAGCAAGCTGGATGGCGAGACATACTCCCGTACTTGTTTATTTATTCCGCTGTGTATTCTGTATAGGACAAGTTTATATAACTGTCCATTGTTGTATTGAGTTGTATATTGACTCTGATTGATGTATGTATAAACTGATATAGTCTTTTGTTTTAAAGATTATTATTTCATCTATTATATATTGTCCCGCTGCGAATGTGAGATTCTGATATTGTTTCTGTTTCCGTGTTTCTTCTTTCTTTTTCTTCTGTCTTCTTCTACCTCTTCTTTTTTTTACCCTAATGGTTCGGTTTTCCGGCATTCAATTGCGCGGCATTTGATACAGTGGACGTATTAATGTCGACTTTCGAGCATCGAAAAAACGTATCGTTACAATATATATATATATATATATTAAAAATGGTACATAAATGTTAAATTTGTTTGCAATACTTATTACTAAATTAATTTACATCTTATGTTATTTCACAAAACAAAATAATGTTAATAACATTTTGAAATTTCAAATTAATAAGATAGTAAATTTTATTGTAGGAAAAATGGAAACACTTCAGGTGACAACTCTTTTTAAAACCAAGCTAACTATAAATTAGAAAGGAAAACAGTCTCATATAAATGAACACAGAGTTATAAGCAAATAACAAAGTTATACATATACAATGTTCAGCTTACACCATTCAAAAGAATTAAAGTTCTTTGCTACCTAAAGTACAATTAACATAAGTGTTTAAATAAGTGAAATGAGCTGACAATGAAAAGTTTAAATGGTAGTATGTTATCCAATTCCAAATCTTTAAACCTTACATAATTGCTTAGCTCAAGTTCTTATAATTTCTCCTTTGTTGTAAGATCTCTTATCATTTTTGAAATTTTATTCAAACTATATGCCATAGTTTCACTACATAGAAAATTCTGAAATATCCTTTCATATTTGAATTTCACGACTTATGTATGATATGAAGCTTGATAATTGCATTTAAAAATAAAAATTTCATATATAAGGCACTTGATTATATAATATGAGACTTCATCACTGTCATATAACAAATAAGCAGCATTAGCATGAAAATTAACAACTATAAAATGTATAAACCAACTAAACATCAAATTCGAATAATGTAATAATAAATTAATAAATCATATTTAAACCCAATATGTTTCCCGTTAAAAAAATTGCACTAAAATCCGATATGTTTCTTGGAAGAGTCAATCACTCTGACATTTTGATAATGCTAACATGTCCACCATTTCTTCTAATGGTGTCAGTTTACTATCTACATCATCTATGTTTAGATATTCTTGATGAACATGATACCTATGAAATATATATATGAAAGTTCTTTTTTACTTTAGATACAAAATAACTTTACCACACAACCTTTTCTTATACTAAATGAACTGGAATGGCTTAGGAGACGAATACATTAAATATACCTTTGTTTTTTTATAGCGAACACTCACAAATAGTTTATGCTGCCATCTTATAAGATTATTTTACTTACTATTTTTCCAATACTATTATATTACATCCTAGAGAACCAAGTGAAAATCATGGACACCAATAAGTATTATAGTTTTGTCCAACATACATTAAAATGTGATGAATTGTAGAAAAATTATAGTTGATGGAGCTTTATTACAGACAATGTAGTTTTGGTAGTCAATTGTTATTGGTTATGTCTATAATTGATATTGGTAATTAACACCATACATGACAGAATGAGAGCAACTAAAAGTAACAACCAAACAAATCAGTTAATCATTGAAACTTACAGAGCACCTATTCAGGATCAAACTTTGGTCGAATAAGATTCTTATAGTTACCATTAGGTTAAGATGATTCAAGTTTATAGTAAGGTTTAAGCTGAAGGAATCTAGGTAAGTATTGCATTCTTAATGGGTTTATAAGCTATGTTATTTGTAGCTTAGCTTTAATAAATTTGTGAAGTAGTTATTCACACCTTTGCTATTAATATATTTACTATACTATTTAAAACAAATTTCAATAGTATTTAAAAATATTTTGAAATACATGAGTTGAGAAAAAACTATATGTTTATTAGTAAGTTAGAATATATTTGCAGTGAACTATTTTCATAGTTTATTAGCAAATTAATTTAATAACTATCAGAGAAGAAACTATATGCAAATTAATAAGAAGCATAGGAATGATATACTAAGTGTTTAAATAGTGTCCCATCTTGGCTATCGGTTTTTGTTCTAGAAGTGGACCCAACAAATGAGGGACGTGCTAGAAGCAATAAAATGTGGAAACTTTGCATTCAAAGATGAAGGTCTTAAGATAGCCATTGACTACTATACTAAGGTATATATTAATCATTTTCAGCACTGTCATCGGTATATGATAGCATAGTATACTCAGGTTTATAAGCTATGTTGATATAGGAAATTTTCAGTTCACTTATGTATAAAGGAAAACACATGTATTTCAAAATATCTTGAAAGCAATGTACATAGTTATGGCTACTTTTCTGCATTTTCTATGACATGGAAAATTGTAAAGGTTTGGATGGGCTTATAAATAATCATGTACACTTAAATTAAATAATTATACTCGTATATGTAGCATGAATCTTGTGTCGATTTATGGCTGTAGAGCATTAGGGTGTCAGTTGTTCCCATTTATTTATATATTTACTTCATTTACATTATCATGATATCAATATATCATACACACTCGGGGATCACCATTCGCTGAAAACCTGCCTATTGGCTTACTTCAATGGTAAATTGGTTATTATCTAATTGTAGTTGCCAGAGGGTTAAGAACTCATGTCCTGCTACGAACACATTTGGCTTTCGATTGTAAATTAAGGGTTCAAGGTCCTCCCTTATCATAATAAATACATAAATGACTACTCAAGTAATTAATAACTACTGGTATGTTGATGAAAAAATATATCATATATTTCAAAAATAGTCACACAATAAAACTCTAATCATCACACAGAGGACATGATGCACTAAAGCTGTGAAATGTAAACAGAAGGTAATATCAAGGCACATTCTCAAAGCTAAGAGAGAACAACATGAATATATTATAATGTACAATATACAGCAGGAAGATTGGTTTTTAAGCATTTTGATATGTTTCTATTGTGTGGTGAAATTAAACTGATAAGTCAACATCAGCACATAATAATCAAACAGAATAGCGTTATCAAAATCAAATTAAGGAATAGAAACTTGGACATCGTAGACCTATTTAAAAGTAATAGTTTTATCCCAATTTAAATGTGGAAAATGTGCAATTCAAATTGACAATCCACATCTCAGGTAGAATTCAATATTTATCTTAAAGATCTAAGTGTACGATGTACCTAATAATCTCAGGTCCTCTTTATTGCTTTATTGATACAATGGACCCACGATCATGATTCTCAAATGCAGTACTAATGAAATTAGTATAGCATATAACATATGTTGTCAATTGAATGATGAAGGTACTTGCATATTTTAGTGTTGCCAAGTAAATGAATATTATATATATACGACCTAATGCAATGTTTTCGAATCAACTGGGTAAGTGTTTAAGAAGAAAATTTTGTCTATGAAATAGTAGCAAAGACGCAAGACACCATGTAAGGTCGTTGTATAAAATCTCATATAGATCGCAAAGCTTGCTAACTACTATTATCCTAAGAATCATAAATACAGTCTATGATAAACTAAAAGTTAGATGATTAGCTATAAGAGTAATGGAATCAACAATGATTTTTATTTACATAAAATGGATGACACTAACCAATTTGCAAACTGTGGACCTCGATTGTACTTCTAGTGTACTTCAAGTGTACTTCATTGTTTCATGGGCCTATGGCCATTCCCAAATCTGTTGTTTCTGCACAAATATGAAAGCAATTTATCTTGGATTTTCACTATTTAAATCGGTGTAATATATAAACTTAACATTACCAAAAGCTTTAAAACAAAAGGTGAAATGAATTTATACTGGTGCATTTCATGCATATTACCCTTCCAGTAAAAAGTTTACCATCATAGAAACTATATTTTAGTCATAAAACTAAATCATGAACACAGGGTAATTTCAAATTAACCAAACGCTTATGGAAAATAGTAAAAGCAACAGGAAAAATAAAAGTTAGCAAAAGACACTTTCATGTAGGACTCATAATAAATGATAATTAAAACAGCTAGGATAAATACACCTACATCAATGATTGAGCAGCCTGAACTTTATTTAATGCTATCTGTTAGAAGCTAGGGTTAGCTCAATGACATAAACCAAGATTTTTATTGACGTATCCAAATAAACAATATGATTTGAAAATTTCGCATTATGGGATCATTAGTTTTCATACTGGTTTATAATGGTTTCATTTTAGCATTGTCATGCAAAAATAAAAATAAAGTATACTAATAGGCCATGCTTTTCAAATTGCTGTTATCTTTCCCTTAAAGGCTGCTTTGATTGTTCCCAGTTGCAGTATAGCTTCTACTAACAACAGTGGAATGGTTTACAAAATTTGAGTGGGTATTGTTCTATTTGTTGGAATTAAAATATTTGGGGAGATGGCTATTAGTTGGAAGTTACTTTCTGAATGCAACATATTATTTGTTTTTTTCTATTTTGTGCATGGTTTAGTCTGAAGCTTTTCTATTGCCAATCTTTATGTTGCTATCTAGGCTCCTATCCTAGATCAGAAGAACGCTTTTCAATTAAAAGGCACTTGGTTAATTATAGCAATTTTGCTACTACAAAAAAATATGCTAGATGTGCAAATATGCTAGACAAAAAATTAAGCGAACATTTTAAATTAGACCCTCTCTTTTAAACTACCCCTTATCACGAATCTATCTTACGGTACTGCCTTCCATCTCGGATGTCCTTTTCCTATGGACTCGTATTCACTTGTTTCTTGTCAATAATAGAATTATATAGGAGATATGGCCAAGCGGTTGAAGATATATATACCATAATAATTCCAACCTTTACTGTTACTAAATATAGATATTTGATGCTGCATTTGTTTAATGGTTGATAAAAATGTGGACCATTATTGCCTTATCTTTGATCTTTTGCTTGATAGTTGGTAGTTGGTAGGTGAATCAATTGAGTAGATATCCATAAATTATTTGTATTATTAGGCATGCTCCAATACACAACATTAGATGCACAACTATTTGCAGTTTAATGGTAAAGTAAATAACTCTCATATAAATATTGCTGTAGCAATAAGGAAAAATAAAGTAGCAATTTTACCTTGTTACTTGTTAACTTTTTGACCTCATCAATGTATCTCATTTAGCTTGCTCCTTTCGTTGCAGAGTCTGAAATATCCAACATTAGATTCAATAGTGAAAAAAAATAAAGAAATAAAAAATTAATAAATTAGTGTTGCTTATGCAACAACTAAATGTATCCATCATGCATTTAGAAAGGACTGTAAGAAGATGCTTACAATGTTTTACTATTTTCCAACATTCAAACTAATATCAGTGGTTATACTAATCCAAATTAACTTGTCCACTATCAGTACAAACATATCTAGTGTCACTAACATGAAACACATGAAATGACTATGGAATTTATATTTCTGTTGATAAAATAAAAACATAGAGTGATAGAGAATTTAAATTCAATAAAAGGAGAAGAAGCATAAAACAAACATAAAATTCAACCTCAAACATCGAATGCTTAGTTGAGATTGAAGTTTAACAGATGTCTTATATATGATGGTTGAGCATAATTCTTTATCTGCGTTGAATCAGTAAATGCAGGTTAGTTCTATGCTTAATCGACGGTCGAATTTTGAGATAAGAACAGATTAGTAGTCGTAGTTTAACAGACTAATCTCAGTCGATAATCGAAAATCGAAAATCGAAGCAGATATGGAATTGCAGTTTAATAAACTAACCCTAATCGCAGTGTAACGATTTAGGTTTTCTTAAAGCCAATAAGGCAAGCAAAATAGGTTTAATAACCCTAATCGTAGTTTACGGAGGAATAGGTTGCATGAGGAAGGGTTTTCGTGAATCAAAAATCAGGTGAATCAAAAATCAACGTTGTAGATTCATAAATCAGAGCAGAATAAAAATTAATGTATGTTCACCATTCACATCACAGATCAAGGAAAACCAAAAATAAAGAAATATACCTTCAATTCAAAACAGACAGTGATAAGACGGATGAGCTATCTCTGGCGGCCATCAAATCGCTAGACGCGGATGCAATATCTCTGGGGATGTTGGCATCAGTGATTCGCAAGCGGGAGAAACCGATTTTTGGAGATCGGATGAATTCAAGACCGTAGTTGAATTTAGGGAGGAACACAAATTGGTTAAGGGAGAATGGGAACAGAAGGAACGAATGCGTTGGGAGGGCTGACTACTTGAGTGCGGACGTGAAAACGTATAAGGGTATTTTTATCTTTTCAAAAAGACACGGTTGAAATTAGTTCGTGGAACTTTCATTATTAGTAGTAAAGAGTAATGATAATAGTAAATTTACGTTCTTTGAGCCATACATTTATTTAGATGGTTCCATATCTTCCCAAACAGTCAAGGGGAAGCACATATTTGATCACAATTAGAATTCTTACACGTTTTTTGCAGTAATGTAACATCATTTGTTTACACTATTGGTATTACCATGAAATTGCCTAATCCGACGATTACTGCTCATATTATTTTCTTTAGCTGACCCATACTCATCTTTTCATATTTATTATACTGGTGTGTTGTTGCTCAAGTATTCTTAATTTTAATTGCAACTCTTTGTCGTCCAATACTCAGGTACAACTTTGTATAAGTTTCTCACAAAATAGTTATTCCTTCAAGTATGATGTATAAATGTATGGTATTTTGTGCTATTACTCACGAGTACCTTGAGTCAAATTTCTTTACTCTTTTACTATTTAGTATATATGGTTAAATAAGCTTTACCTAGAATTGATTAGAATAGCATTTATTTTTTGGACGAAAAAGTTGGTCAAAATAAATTATTTTTTTATTTGTTTCCTCATATTCTCATGTGGTCAGTGGACATGCATTTATTAATAGTGGTCGATGAAGAATACATGATGGCAAAAAAGAAAAAATTCAACTAAACCTAAACCTGGATATATTGAATCACTATATTTTACTGTTATTATTGTACTCAACTATTCAACTAGAATGTTTTGGAAAAATATGTGAATAACTAACATGTCTTGACCTTTAAATATTGTCCTCCAATGCTTACTAAAAATCTATAACAAAGTTAATAGGTATACATACACTAGAAATCGTACATGCTTCACATAATTAGAGCATTCAATAAATTAGGCATATAATAACCATTTTGGACTGTGTTACACACACACATACATGTACATACTGATATACATACATACATACAATATATATACACACACACACAAATACATACATACACACACACATATATATGATATATATGTATATATATATGTATATATATGTATATATATATGTATATATATATTACCTTATTCGATTTAGTTATATACCAAAATATGAAGCTATTCACAATAAATGTTAGAAATAGATTCATTACTTAATTTCTAATATATTATCAGTTTTTTATCTTTAGTGTAGTTATTTTTGAAATCATCGTTGTGTAAAATAAATTATTTAAAAGAATAGTTCTTTTCTCGGTTGCATCTCCTGCGCTCTCTTGTATGACATATTTAGTTTATGTTGTACACTCATTTAGTAAGTTTTGCATTGCAAGAAAATATTGTTTTTTTGGATTCAATCATAAAAGCATTGTTATATACTATAATAACATATATGTATTATAATCTACAACAACACCAATATCCAGTGTTTTGAAAACCCGACCCAGCCTCGGTTCGACCTCGAATAACCCTGAACCTTTGATCATCACGGTTCAAAACTCAATCAGACCTTAGTCATGCGTGAACCCCGGTCGAACCTTCAAACCGGCGGTCTAACCATTAATTTTATCCGGTTGAACCGCGGTTCTTTTAATTTTTCCTATTTTCTCATCCTATAATTCTCTCTCATTTTCATCTTTTGTATTGTTTTGAAAAAAACAAGTAAATCTATATTTCAAAAATCATAATGGTACTAAAATCTAAACTACAAATTCCATCATTTGGCTCTTTGCTGCTGTAAACTCCTCTAATAGCACTATGCATAAAACCATGTTGCATGTTCATGTTATTTTATTATTAATATGTAGGTGTCAACTATTATATACACGTTAACTTGCATGTTCATAGCGACTATTTTTGTATGCTGCTAATGGATGTTTACATTTTGTAATGTAATGCATTTCATCCTCTGTTTACCTTTAGTATTAGTCTAAAATAAAACATGCACGGCTCTGACGGTTCAACCGGTCGAACCATAAAAACCTTCGACCTTGGGGCATTGCGGTTCTATCCGCGGTCCGGTTATCAAAACTATGCCAATATCAGTTAACTGAACATGGATTGCATTGACTAGCAAGAAAGGAGATCAGGCTTCGATTGTAAGTTTAAACTCTTTGAAAGCTCGGTTCATAATGTGATATCATTCTTGCTTTACTTAATTCAAATCAGTCTTTTTTTCCCATACTCTTATAATTTGATGTACTCGATTATATAAAGTAGCATTTTTAATTAACTTTGATGTCCTTGTTAATAGATACATGCAATGACCTAAGTAAGATAGAGTAGCGGGAAAGGTTTGTTTATTCATTTATCATGAAACTCTACCTTTTAACATCAAGATATTACAAATAACTATAACCTTACTCCATATTCTTAAGTGGATAGATAGAAACCTTATACATGTTTATTACGTTGTATATTCTTCTAGTACGCCAAGGTGAAGAAAAAGGAGATTTTTTTTGTATCATTTTTTAGATCATCAACATTGGTCATATGTTCTCATGCATGCCTTGATCTTAGTCTGACTTCCCATGCAGAATGTCAGTAAGTGTGGTATAAAACTGAATTTATTCTCTTAATAATAAGTTAACAGAATTTTCAACTATGTTGCAATCTTCTGTCGTTTTACAAAGTGTGTTCCAAACTTCTTTTTGTTTGAGGTGGTTAGAATTTGTTTACATTTTTAGAATAAGATGAGAGTAATAATAAAAAATAATCAAAATAAATATGTCCTCGCATGCATTTTCATATATTGGTTTCTAGGTATAATCGAACAATTGAATTTGTAGTTAGAAAAGGTTAAAAGATGCAATGTATCAAAATATTTTGGAAATATATTTTAGTTGTATAATGTTCAATTTGCTATGTACCTATTAAATAAGATTCTAAACCTAAACCAGTAGGGACAACGTAGCACCACCTTTAACAAAATCATATATAAATTCTAAATGATACAAAATTTATACAATAGGTTGCCAATCAGTAGGATAAATCATAAACAATGCAAAATAAAAAATACATTTCACAAAAGAAGTGAGCTCAAAAAGGGAAAAACAAGTCAAAGATTTGCCAATACGTTCTAAGCATGTTGTCACAGAATCAAATTAAACTACATTGCTTCATGTGCAAAATTTTGTATAATTTCTCAAAACCATGAAGCTTATACAAAAGTAGTAAAGTTATAGATAATTTTAAGCCACAACACCATGAAAAGGGTCAAAGAAAATAACCTAAACTTTGAATAATAATTGGCTTAAAGGTATCATCACCATCAAGCAAAAGCATTTAACGTGATCAAAAGGGTATACAAAGATGTTCATGCATTTTGAGTCAACAACATTAAGAGGTGGAAAAAAGGGAAAAACAAGCTGAAAGAGAGAATCTCAAGTAACATTTATTAGGACTTAATTCATCATATTAGCATTCTAGAGAGCTCAAAGACAAGCATGAACTATGTACCATATATTATAATTTTAAAAACTAAACTCAAAGATTGTTTGTGTCAATAACTAATTAAAGTTGGCTAATAGATATTATGCCATGGATAGAAGAAGAAATTATTCTCTTAACTGGTTTAGACAACAAAAATCTAAGCAAAAAATATATGGTGTTTTAAGCCACATATATAAAACCTAAAAGGTTCTGGCTATATTACAAATTATGAATTTGTACATAGTGTCTGTAAAATATATGTTACCAATTAAATACAACATTTTCATATTGGGAGAAACACATTGTAGTGAAAAATTGGTGATTGATAACAATTCAACACCACGGTGCGCTGTGGAAGCGATTTCAAATCAAGACCTAGTATTGTCTATTTGAATACCAATGCAACTTAAAATATCAATTATGAGAACACAATCAACAATATGAAAAACAAGAGACACAGAAGATTTAGCGTGGTTCGGATCTGAAGATCCTACGTCCACGGAAACCCAATAACCCTTTTATTATTATCACCAGAGATCACAAGCCAATACAATGATTAGAGAGATACAATATGTGGAGACTCTCTCTAATCAATTACTCAATTGAAGAGATTAGTAATAGAGCACTCAAAATAGAAAACCCCCAATTTGATTTCGTTAGGGTTTCTATTAATTACAATTATTGGAAATCTGATTAAAACCTAATCTCTTAATTTGGAAGATGATTAGGAGACAATATATAGATGACCTAAATGATCTAGATCATCCATCCACGTCAAAAGAATCTGCACCATCAGTTTAGAGAACCAAGCTTCGGAATTAACAAAATTGCCCTTTAGAATTCGGAACTAGAAGAATAACGTTCGTCGCCTCAGACGTCTGACCAGGGGGGTCAGACGTCTGCAGAATGTTTCAAGAAACATTCTGAAACAGGGTCAAACGTCTGACCTAGGTAGGTCAGACGTCTGCAGTATGTTTCAGGTTACAGCATGCAGGAACTCCACCTCTTCTGACAACTCTTCTTCCTCCAACCAACTCCAATGCTTTCCAATGCATAGCTCTACCGAATCTTCACATCAAACACATATATGAATCGCATAAATTCAACTCCACCTCGATTCAATATATGTATGTCTCATCAACAAAGTATCATAGGGGTTATTGGATCTCACGCCCAATGGCGCCCAAGCAGCTGGAATCAAATGGATTAAGTTTGAGCAATGCTCAAACTTATCCTTGGGAAGTGGCTTCGTCATCATATCTGAGGGGTTATATGAAGTATTCACTTTCAACAACTTGATCTTACTCCATTCTTCCTCCAGCATAAGAAAGAAACCTCTAACATCAATGTGCTTCGTTCGTGAACTATAAGCCTGATTATGAACAAGATGAATTGCACTCTGACTGTTTGAAAATAGCTCCACGGTCTTCTGCACCATAAAAAGGTCATCCAACAACTGAAGTAAATATAGACCCTTCTTAGTTGCTTCAACAATCGATATCAATTATGCTTCGGTAGTTGACAGAGCTACAGTAGATTGCAGCTTTGATCTCCATGAAATTGAGCCTATGCCAAGTGTAAAAACATAGCCCGACACGGATTTCCGTGCATCTCTATCCCCAGCATAATCTGAATCACAGTATCCTCTAAGTGAGATGTCGCCATCCACTCCACCATATAACAAGCCAACAGATGAAGTGCCTCTAAGATACCTAAGTATCCACTTTACTGCTTGCCAATGTTCCTTGCCTGGGTTAGACATATATCGACTTACAACACCCACAGCGTGGGCCAAATCTGGTCTAGTGCATACCATGGCATACATAAGACTACCAATAGCACTAGAATAAGGTATATCAGCCATATACCTTTTATCTTCTTCCGATGTGGGAGATTGGTCTTTTGACAATTTAAAATGAGAGCCTAATGGAGTACCAACCGGTTTGGCTTTCTCCATTCCAAATCGAGTGAGGACCTTCTCGATGTATTGCGCTTGGGTGTGTCTCAACTCTCTCCGCTTTCTATCTCTACAAATCTCCATACCCAATATTATTTGTGCTTTTCCCAAATCCTTCATATCAAACTCCTTGCTAAGTTCAGTTTTCAACTCCAAAATTCTTACCATACTCCGAGATGCAATTAACATATCATCAACATATAACAACAGATATATTAAATCATTATCACATCTCTTGAAATAAACACACTGGTCTTTGAAGCTTCTAGAATATCCTTGTGAAAGCATAAACTTATCAAATCTCTTATACCATAGTCTAGGTGACTGTTTTAGTCCATATAGAGATTTGTTAAGTTTACAAACATAGTCAGGCCTGCTACTATCAATGAACCCCTCCGGCTGCCGTAAATAAATTTCTTCATTTAGATCACCATGCAAGAATGCGGTTTTGACATCTAGTTGCTCCAACTCCATATCATAATGAGCCACTAATGCCAATATAATGCGAATGGAGGTATGCCTAACAACTGGAGCAAAAATGTCATGATACTCAACTCCCTTCTTCTGAACATACCCCTTTGCTACTAACCTTGCTTTATATCTGAAATTTCCATTGCCGCCGTCTTTTACTCTATAGATCCACTTACAACCAATAGCTCTCTTGTTGGTGGGAAGAGGCACCAAATCCCAAGTATGATTTTTCTGCAAAGATTCAATCTCCTCTTCCATAGCAACTAACCAACTGGAACTGTCAGATGAAGCAATAACGTCTCTATAATCTCTGGGTTTGTCATGGACAACATTCAAAGCATATGTTGCCATGTCATCAAAGTCAATGTCTTCGATGCTCAATCCAACAAAATCATTAAGCCAATTAGGCTTATTTTTCTGTCTAACAGGTCTAATCTCTGAACTAGCTCCACCTTGAGTCTGATCCTCTATACTAATCTCTGTACTTTCCTCATCAACCACGGTGTCATCGAAACTGTGCAGTTAATGCCCCGCTATTACCCCGCTATAACCCTGCTATATCTCATTGCGGATTTCTACCGCTACGATTTTTCCATATAGCCCCAAAATATAGCCTTTCCGCTTTAAGCCCCGCTATTTCCGCTATATCCCGTATTCCCGTTATTCCCGCTATATTCCGCTAATTCCGCTATATCTTCTTTAATAAAATGAATTGAAAAATTGCATTTATACATTATAAAAATTATGAAACTAGTTTATTTGATTTAATTTTTAATATATTTTTAGAAATGAAAATACTCTAATATTCTACAAAATTCAATTATGTTATATAACAGTTTTATGTTTATTTAAAGTATATTTGCACATGTTTTTATTTAAAATTATTTATGTATTAATTATAATTCAATTGAATGATATTTTTTCATTTAATTACCATTTATATATTTGAAAAAACATTAAGTATGAGTTTTATATGCTATTTTAGAGCCACCCGCTATATCCCGCTATATCCTCGCTGTATCCCCGCTATGACTTTTTGCACCTCCACCGCTTTGAATCCGCCGAGCGCTTTAACTGCACAGCATCGAAAACACCTTCAGAACT
The DNA here is from genome assembly GCA_030737815.1 of Allium fistulosum. Classification (NCBI taxonomy): domain Eukaryota; kingdom Viridiplantae; phylum Streptophyta; class Magnoliopsida; order Asparagales; family Amaryllidaceae; genus Allium; species Allium fistulosum. Next base: position 911,901,181 of record CM060903.1, read on the forward strand.
TCTATGAAAAGGAACAGTAGATGACTTACTTTGTGTTTGGTATTCTTCATTTGTCCTCTCATTGTCATCTGATGAGGAAGGCTCCACCTTCAACATAGCCTTCTCATCAAAAGTCACATGCCTGCTGGTAGCAATCTTCCTGCTAATAGGACAACACAATCTATATCCCTTTACTCCTCTTCTATAACCTAGAAAGATACACTTGCGAGCTCTAGGTTCCAGCTTCCCTCTGCTCTCATGTACGTAAGCTGGACAACCAAACACTTTGAGGAATGAATAGCTAACATGCTCTCCTTTCCATACTTCTTCTGGGATCTTCATGTCTATGGCGGTAGAAGGTGCACGGTTGATGAGGAAAGCCGCCATAGATAAAGCTTCTACCCAAAATCCCTTTTTCAACTTTGCAGTCAATCTGAGGCAACGAGTTCTCTCCAATAATGTCCGATTCATTCTTCCAACAACTCCATTGGACTGAGGGTCGCCAGGTGTGGTGTAATGCCTCTTGATACCTTCAGACTCACAATAATCGATGAATTCCTATGATACAAATTCACCGCCGTTATTTGAACGGAGAACTTTCAATTTCTTTCTTGACTGCTTCTCAACTATAGATTTCCACTTTCGAAACCTGTCAAAAGTTTCACTCTTCGACTGTAGAAAATATACCCAAACTTTACGAGAGAAATCATCTATAAATGAAACGAAATACCTGGCTCCACCTAAGGAGGGGCAAGGGGAAGGTCCCCAAACATCTGTGTGAACATGCTCTAAGACAGCCTTTGCCTTATGCTCTCCAATACCAGAAGAAATCTTCGTCTGCTTCCCAAGAACACACTCTTCATAAAAGCCAAGCTTTGAATGATGAACACCATCAATCAAACCTCGCTTTCTCAACTCATCCATGCTGCGCTCACCAATGTGACCCATCCGTAAATGCCATAATCTAGAAGAGTCCGAATCAACAGAAGTAACAGATGCTAATTCGCCAACTACAGTAGTGCCCTTCAAAAGATAAAGATTTCCTGCCCTTACTCCTTTCATAACTATTATAGAACCCTTTGATATTTTCATCTTATCTCCTTCAAATACAATCATCAAACCAAGCCTACTCAGAGCCCCAATAGATATCAAACTTCTTCTCAAATCAGGTACATGTCTAACATCTGTAATAGTATGAATAACACTGTCAAACATTCTAACCTTCACACTACCAACACCAATCATACGGCAAGAAGCATCATTTCCCATCAGAACTTCTCCTCCATCAATCTCACGGTAAGTGGAGAAACAGTTCCTATCAGGTGTCATATGATAGGATGCGCCAGAATTGATCAGCCATAGGTTGCTCTTCCCAGAAGAGCCAGAAGCTGTAAACACATCGGTATCACTCTCTGTATCTGACTTTTCAGCGGTAGATGCTGAAGCTTGCTTTGGGTCTCTTCTTCTACCTTCAAGCTTGGGACAAGTTGCTACAAAGTGCCCTGGCCTTTTACAATAATTGCAAGTCAATTTATTAGGCCCCCTAGACTGAGACCTTGGTTTATTTCGACCTCCACCATATTTTGACTTGCTTTGGCTTCTACCTCTCTGAACAGATAAGCCCTCCGTATCACTGTCTAAACTAGTGCTTGCTAATCTACCCCTCAACACTTCATTATGAAGTTCAGCTTTAACATCAGATAGGCTAATTTTACTACGACCATAAATCATAGAATTAACAAAAGCAGTGTACTCCTTAGGCAAGGAACATAAAAGGATTACCGCTTGAGCCTCATCTGTAATTTCAACTTCAGCTGCCTTCAAATTCATTACTAAGGTGGTTAGGGCATCCACATACCTCATGAGATCAGCTCCAGGCTTCATCTTGTACGAATAGAGTTGTTGTTGCAGAATTATTCTGTTAGTGAGAGACTTGTCCTGATATGCATCAGATAATGCATCCCATAATTCCTTTGCCGTTTTCTTTTGAGAAAATTATCTAAGAACCTCATCTGAATGACTTAGCTGGATGGTAGTTAGGGCTTCATCTTCCATCTCTTCTAAAGTTTCACCATCTAACTCTTTCAGCTTCTCAGGCGCAGAAACTATCTTAAAAGTCTTCTCCTTCTTTAATACGGCCTCCATCTTCATCTTCCAAGTTCCAAAGTCTCCCTTTCCATCAAAACGAGTAAGTCCATAATTGACCCCAGATCTACCAATAGATTTACTTGAAGTAGCCATTAATATCCAAACGGAACAATAACACCAGCTCCGATACCAAACTGTAGTGAAAAATTGGTGATTGATAACAATTCAACACCACAGTGCGCTGCGGAAGCGATTTCAAATCAAGACCTAGTATTGTCTATTTGAATACCAATGCAACTTAAAATATCAATTATGAGAACACAATCAACAATATGAAAAACAAGAGACACAGAAGATTTAACGTGGTTCGGATCTGAAGATCCTACATCCACGGAGACCCAATAACCCTTTTGTTATTATCACCAGAGATTACAAGCCAATACAATGATTAGAGAGATACAATAGGTGGAGACTCTCTCTAATCAATTACTCAATTGAAGAGATTAGTAATAGAGCACTCAAAATAGAAAATCCCCAATTTGATTTCGTTAGGGTTTCTATTAATTACAATTATTGGAAATCTGATTAAAACCTAATCTCTTAATTTGGAAGATGATTAGGAGACAATATATAGATGACCTAAATGATCTAGATCATCCATCCACGTCAAAAGAATCTGCACCATCAGTTTAGAGAACCAAGCTCCGGAATTAACAAAATTGCCCTTCAGAATTCGGAACTGGAAGAATAACGTTCGTCGCCTCAAACGTCTGACCAGGGGGGTCAGACGTCTGCAGAATGTTTTAGGAAACATTCTGAAACAGGGTCAGACGTCTGACCTAGGTAGGTCAGACGTCTGCAGTATGTTTCAGGTTACAGCATGCAGGAACTCCACCTCTTCTGACAACTCTTCTTCCTCCAACCAACTCCAATGCTTTCCAATGCATAGCTCTACCGAATCTTCACATCAAACACATATATGAATCGCATAAATTCAACACACATAATTTAAAGTGTCAATATATATTTATATATACAGTAAATGAATATGTTGCATATCATAAAGAGTTGTTTTCAGTAAACCATATTCCCCAGTTCTATGGATTACAATTGGAATAAGAGAAACATTGTTTCATCATGTGCTATATAACAAAGAGCTTTGTATCTTTTCTCTATGTTACATACTATATCTATATTATATTGGCATGTAAGTTTCTTTGCATATACTACACAAATCTGATTGGACAGGAGTCGAGCAATATATGTTGAAGCATGATAAAGTCCATTGGGTGTAAGACTAAGCACATGTATAGTGGTTTTGGCTATTGTTTCCAACCGTTGAGCATGTTATCAAAATTATTTACAATCTTTTTTTCCCAACCATGTTATCCATCTTAACCATATTTAACTTGGTGGAATTGCTGAATAGCTTGGTGGCGTTTTCTGTCTATTTCCAGCAAGTTGAGTATGAAATCTATAGGCCCAGGGAATATATAAATAACCAGACTTTAGTGTGTTCGATGATTGCTCATGGTTGTGGACTAATGGATGCTTCAAACTCACCAATAATCAGTAAAGTATTTGGATAAGTTTTGACCTTATGCTCCATGCTTTCCTGCACTACAGTTTAATGTCGTGGATATGTCACATAACATGTTATGGTTAAATATATTTTGATGCTTACTCATCCTTTTGTATAGAAAAGTAATTGATCTTATGTGGTTGTACTAAGATTAAAGGTTGTTAAAATGATTTAACTATTGAATTATAAATTGGAAAGTTATTATTGAGACTCAAATTGAAACTTGACATGAAGAATTACCATGCATCAGATTTGATAAGAGAACTAAAAATGGTGACTTTCTTACTGATAATTAAAGAATAGTTGTGTAATTCATTTTCTATATTTTCCATTTCTCAAAAATATACTACACAATTAATATGTATATGGTGTATTAAATGATTTCATATAATGATTTTACAACCACATAAATCTTACATTGATGATATATTTAGGGATTTATTTATTGCTAAATAAATAGGGATTTCTTTGTTGCTAAATAGGTTCCATGTATGAAAAGTAATATATTAAAATTGTTTCTGACATAGTATGTAGATCTTAATCGTTCAGAAATTCTAATACATGATCTTCTGAATTTGAGTTAACAATTATATATTATTTGCCAAAACTAATAATGCCAATAAACAACGAGCATTACATTCATAAAGAACTTATCTACTACATCCGTATGCGTAGCACGGGTTCACACTAGTAGTATATTGAGAACAATGATCAACAATTTTAAATACCATATTTTTAAACTACAAAATAAACTGATCTATAAAATCGTATTCTGTTTGGTACATTTAAAGAAGAGATCCATTGCACTAAATTATCCCTCACACAACATGAAAAAGAAAGCGGTAGTGAAAAAAATCGGGCAGAGAAAATATAGATTTTAGTATTAAGTGATAGTTTATTGCAATAGTGGTTTGAAAATATTTCCATTCAGGTAATTATTTGGAAGATTTTACACAAAAATAACGAGGATTAGTAATGAACATAACTAATACTGAAGTGTAGACTTTTTTATTGATGGAAAACTATATAATTTAAACTCAGAATATACATGTTAATAAATGTATTAATTATTTTAGAGATACATTTATTAATTTATTGATATATTGATCTCTAAAATGGTTAATAAGTTTAAATTTATTAACTTATTAATACATTTATTTTAGTGATAAATAAATTAATAAGTTAATAAATGTATTGATAAAATTTTGTAAAACAATTATTTTAGAGATAAATAAATTAATAAGTTAGTACATATTAAACTCAGAATATACATATATTTTAAAGATACATTTAATAAGTTAATGTACATTTACTTTAGAGATAAATAAATTAATAAGTTAATGTACTAATCATGTGTATTTTGCTGATTTATTCGACCAAAGCCACGATAGTAGATACTTAAGTACATCAACTATATAAATGATCATTTCTACACACAAAAAAGGAAAAAAAGTAAAAAGAAGAAGGAGGAGGATGACTATTTTACTGTTTGTAACAGCATCTATTTGGTTTTTCACTTAGAGAGGGGGTTCCTTTCGGAGCAAATTTGTTAATAGCCAGAGCCAGGGTAAGTGTACTCACTTGATCATTGTCTAGCTCATTATAATATTTCTTTTATATGCATTATGCACGTTATCAAAGAGTAGCAAGTGCGTATATTTATAACCATGAACTATAATGTGAACTTCACTTTTTGTTGCAATATCAATCATTTAGCCTATTTTATTATAATTGAATGGATTGTGCAATCATTGAAGGAGGATGAAGACGAGATGATGGTTAGGAAAATGTAATGGAGGCAGAATGGGAAGCTAAATGGAAAAATCTAGATTTAAAGCGGAAAAACCATCATTTGCGTCATATGCTGGCGATCCAGCGAGCCATGATGCACAATGATAACTTTGAGTAATGTTGTGTTAAAATGAGGTTCTGTTATATAAAAATATAGTGTTGAATCTACTTCGAATTATGCTGCTTCGACCGCTTGAGAATCTTGTTACCCTGCTGAACCGCGCTTTGAATTACGAGAATTTGTGCTGAAATTTGGTTATGAATAATATACTGGTTTGTGAAATATCATAATGTATGATATACTGCTTTGTGAATTATGTTGTGCTGTTCATGAATTAAAACTGCTTGATAGAGATGTAGAAAAATATCTTTAAGAATAGTCGTAATGCATTTGGTGTTACACTTTTTTTAGTATCAGTGTGAACTACCAAAAATGTCCCTCTATCTTAATATCACTTAAAATTTGGATCTAATTTCTTTTACAAATTCAAAATTCCCCTCCATAAGCATTGCCAAATCTTAATATCCCTTAAACACAGGATCTAACAAATAAAACTCTATATCAAATTTTAGTGCCGCTTAAATATAAGATCCAACAAATAAATTTCTTTTACAAATTCAAAACTTCGCTCTACAAATATTATCAAATCTTAATACCACTTAAAAAAAGATCTAATAGATAAAATTCTTTTACAAATTGCAATTAGGAAATAAAAATTCAAACTAGCTACACATGATCTCAACGTAAAAATATAGCTTAATATTTATGCAAATAATTTCTCTTGAATATGTTAAACATATTCAATTTATCAAAAAACAATTCACGCGTAAAGCGCGTGCCATCATCACACGTGAAGTACGTGTCGTAACGCTCGTAATACATAATTGAAATGCACACCAACTATATTCACACTTATTTGCACTCACAAATAAAATTATTATTTTAGAAACAAAATTTGCAATGCAAAAAAATAAATTATTTACACAAACACTAATAAAAGATCCTGTAAAAGTTAACAAATAAATGTCGCACCGGGTGTTGAGGTGGATTTATAAATTTAAATTTGAATTGGATGTTAGGTGTTTCTCTCCAAACAGTAAGAAATTAAAAAAATTAACTCGATTCTTCTTCCCAATCCTTATTAGGGTAACGATGGCCGATAAAATTCGGACTTCGTGCGAAGCTCCGGGCTACCGTGTAGGAAGTTATGTGATACAATGGTGATATTTTGGGACATATAGACATTGTCGAATATACGTATACACATTATGTCACATTAAAAATTTGACTAGTTTAGTCACATTTTGGATATTGTGTTGAACATGTATGATTATCTCTTGGATATTGGACACGTTTGATGTGCCATTAATTGTTAAGCAATATGTGACACCCCTTTATTTTTCACTTTTTATTTAGATCACTGGGTTGATGCATAAATCTAATTATGCATTTGGATCTATGATTTATGAGTGAAATGTTTTATATTATATGTCATTTTCTTCTGCGGTAAGTTCAGAAAGTAATTAGTTAGATTCTGTTTTGGTTATTTGCTATCATATAACAATGACTTATCGTTTTCGGACCTCGAGATGTTAACATGGGTTTGGGCATTGAATCCGAGGTTCGAGAAAAAGCGGGTTGTTACATTTGGTATCGGAGCAAAACTTTCTTTAAATTAAGGACTAGGAATGTATCGAGAGAGCATATTAATATTTTTACACATGTGATGATATATTTAATAATATAATTTATGAGTCGGGTGTAAGCATGAGTAAATGCCCGATTTACTTTTCCAGTTTCATTTACTACCTATTGGGGAGTTGCTAATGAGCCACATTTTTAGGTAGGAGAATATGAGTACCCTGATGGAAATTGGAATGGAGAACAACATTGGTGGGGTTGATACTAGAACTGGAAATGGCACTAGAGTGGATTCTTTGGATATTTTGGTGTGAACATTCCCACTTTGTTCCACCGATATATGTAAGTGACAGGTCAAACCGGTGTAAACACCATAGAACCTGCAGTTGCAAACTAATGAGTGGTTCAGATCCAAATATCACCTAATGTGAATTTCTCAAAGTTGTATAGGGACTTCTCTAGTTTGGGTGGTAGGCCTTTTGTTGGAATGGAGCCATATGCAGCAACATGGGTTTGCATTAGCATGTGTGAGGAAGTTTTCAGTCTTTTAGGTCTAAGCGATATTGTAAGGAGACAACTAACTTATTGGCACCTGCAAGGAGAAATAGCAAATTGGCTTCTTGTCACGAAACCAGATTTCATATGGAGTCACGTTTGAAGGGTTAGTTAACCAGCAAATTTGCTTCAAGGAAAAGCGATACAACCTTGGAGAGACATCCACCTTAATCGTGAATATTATAGGTATGCCCCACTCAAATATGCTCGTATGAATGCCTTAATAGGTCATTCACTTGCACTTTCAACTCTTTTTGCACTCTAGGTGCCATACGCCTCAATGGCATAACAATCGGTCTGGCATCCCTCACCAAATTAATGTGGAACTCTATCTTCCTATGTGGTGGTAAACTGATCACCTCTTCGAATATGTCCGAATACTCTCTCATAATAGGCACAAGTGAAAAATCATCATGTGGATTCTCAAGCGAATATAGAAAGCTAACCATAACCCAATCCTCTGGCAGACAGCCAAACACTACCGTCTGTCCCTCCATAGCCCCAATCATCACCAATAGCCTTTCGCTATCCACCACTACCGCATACTTCCTTAGTCAGTCCATCCCCAGTATAATATTAAACCCCACAAAACTCAAAATAAAGCAATCACAAGCAAACAAACATCCATGACTCAATAAGGCTAAGTTTCAACAAACCATACATAGGCTAGTCGATCCTCCAATAGGGTTTGTGACGGTCAAAGCTCGATCAACTATCCTGGATTTCAATCCCATCCTATCTACCAAACCACTAGATATATAGGAATGTGAAGCCCCAGTATTGAATAAAACACGCACAGGAGTATCAGAAATAGAAAGCATAACCTATATAACGACACTCTTCCTCTTCCTCTTCGCCAATGGAGCGTTCGATGAAGCTGGAATAACGTTCAAAGCTTAAGCAAACATAACTTGCTTATTTCTTTGGCAATCTTCTTGATATGCCTCAGCTTGTTGCAGTTAAAGCACCTTTTCTTCTCGCTTCTGCAATCTTTGCTAAGATGGCCTCTCTGTCCACAGTTATAGCAAGTAGGTTCCCACTTTTCCTTCTTTTACCCACCTTTTTGAAACTGCTTCTTCTTCTTGTCCCACTTCCTCTTGCCTCCCCCACCGACTTGCAGCTTTGGCTCATCCTTGGGAGCAACAACCAACTTGGAATTGGGATACATACTCTCATGTCGAAGGGCTTTCTCCACCAGCTTCTCAAAGGTCTCATCGATATGTCCTACTAGCTATTCTTCAAGATGCTTATCCAAGCCTACGAAGAACTTCTCATTCTTCTTTAGTGGAGTATCAATAGATAGACCTACTTCGATAGCATGTCGAACTCAGCTACGCACTCTAATACAGATATATCCCTCTGTCTCAAGTTATCAAACTTTCTAAAGAGTACCAACTTTTGAGTAGCTGGTATATACTTTTTTTCAAACCCTGCCTTGAACTGCTCCCAAGTAATCTTCTCCTCGGAAGTAGTAATCTTCATGGCATTCTACCACTCCATGGCTCATTTTGGAAGCTATATAGAGGATAGATTCCTCTTTACCATATCCACCAACTCCATATCCTTAAAGATGCATTCGCATGTGTCCAACCATCCTGCACTTTGATGGCTGATTCTGTTCCAAGAAACGGTTGCCACCTAGAGTATAGAAATCCTTGCTCAGTTTGGTAAAATAAGCCTTTGGCACTTGCATTGGAGCACCACCACCCATAGCCATAGCAGGAGTAACTTGGGTACTTTGAACCACCATCTCAGCAAACATGTTTTGTAGGTCAGGGTTAGCAGCCCCCGATCCTACCCCCTCAGTTCCAAAGATGGAGTTCCTAGTAGTATTCCTTGTTAGCCAGCTCATTCTTATAAGCTGTAATAAGAATGATCGGTCTCTCTAAAAGAAATAAGTTGTAACGACCCAGGATTTTGGTCGTTTGAATTTCAAATATTTAATTGATTTTAAATATTGAAAAGTTAATTTTATAAGTCAAACAACTTAAATTTCAAATCTAGCGATCTATTTGATAATTTGAATTGTTAAATTAATAATTGAAATTATTTAAATAATTGAATCTTGAATTTTCTTTGAATAAATGGATTTTAGAAGGTTGATTAAATTCAATTTTAAATAGTAAATAATTAGTGTAAACTTTAATCTATAATTTAAAGTGATTAGAATGGTTTTAATAATAATTTATTTTAATTAACGTGTGAAAATAGCCTTCCGGGGCACTATTTCGGATTTGGATGAAACCAGTGTCATTGGATCCTTAATAGTGAATTATTATATGCCGTCGAATTTCGTGGCGATCGGAAGTATTATTTAGTCATGCGAGCTTAAAATGCATAGAAATTAATTAAAGGAATTTAAATTAATATAATGTGATTTTGAAAGCTAACTACTCTATATGACAAAATTAGGCACCAATACTAGTTCAATCGTGTTTGAAAATTTTTCTATAAAGGACCTATAACCTTTCATTTTTGCTCAAGCCCTAAAAGAAAACCCTAGTTTCCATTTGTTATATCTCCATCATCCTATGGCCATCATTCATTACGACCACTACAGGCCGTTTCAAGCCGAAGTTTCAACTAGAGAAAAGTTTGGCAAGGAGTAGTGGGGGTGATGTCCGGTTGGATAAGGCAATAGCATAACAAGGTGATGGGACACTGGCTATGTCGATGATCAACTTTTAGGGTTCATCTTCGGTCATAGCAGCGAATTGGAGGTTGAGGACAATGACATTGGGTGGTTCGGTGATAGGGCTTCATACGGTGGAAGTGCGACGGCGATTGAAGTGGCGTGGCGGCGGCGTCGACATTTTAAAAAAGGCGTGCTGGGTTTTGATCGAAGCAGGAAGAAGGGGATTAGGGCTTGGATAATTAAGGTTAATTAGGTTAATGATGTAACTAAAAGAAATAATTATACTATTAAATTCCATAATCTTATTTAACCCATATCTTGGTCATACGAGGTCAAAATCGAACATGGTCAGTTACGTTGCACTCATGAAAGCATTCTCTACGTTATGGAATTGGATTCGTCAAATTCGGAGCTTGTAGGAATTTGTGTTAAAATCGAACGTCTGTTCGATTCTAATTCAAACCGGAACGCTTTGGCGATAAATGGAATTTCGATGAGTTAACTCACCTCTCTGGCCCACCTATATTTTATACACTACACCAGAAAAGACTTTTGGTAGCGTTGAAAAAATGCTACCATAACTTATGGTAGCGTTTTAGAGAACGCTGTTATACGACATGCAACTAAAAGTATAAAACTTTTTGTTGCGTTGTAGTAAACGCTACCAAAAGTCACTTTTAAATGCAACTATAGTTATTTTCTGTAGGATTTAAAAAACGCTACCAAAAGTCACTTTTAAATGCAGCTATAGGTTTTTTTTTGTAGGATTAAAAAACGCTACCATAAGTCTTCATTTTTTGGTTGCATTTTTTGTTTATATGCTTTTTTTGATTTTCAGTAGCATTTTTAAAATGCAATTGTATAATTTTTATATTAGTTTACATTTGTTTCTATAGCATTTCTGAAACGCTACTAAAAGTTATTGGTTGTTTGGTAGCATATCTTAAATGCTACTATTTACGGTTGATAGTTTATACCATTTCCAGCAATCGCTTATATACTATTCATATTAAAACGAACGATCAATCGCATAATTTTCATATATTCAAACAAACAATTAAATCACATAATTAGCATATACAAACAATCAATCATATGATCATCATATTCAAATAATTGCAAAAACATGCTAATCTCACAATTAAATATAATATCCATAATCAATTTGATAGTAGTTTTTCAACAAAATAAGTCACATACTACACCCCGCAACTGCCACAAACCATCACAAAATTCCCACAACCAGAAACAACATCTCCTTCCCTTCAACCTCTAGCATATCCCACTACACCCCGCAACTGCCACAAACCACCCACCAATCCACCCTTCAACAACTCTGTCAAATTCACCAAACAACCAGACATATTCAACCACAATTATGACCAAATTATTGCCATTAATTTCCTTAAACATGCTGCATCCAGGAGAGGGGAGCATTAAGTACTGTTACAAGCGCAAATAATGTTTTTGGCAAGACTTTTTATACAGAAGAAGAAGCTGTGTGGTGTCAAATGATTCAGAGTGCACTATACATATCTACAAATATCAAATGTGTACAACCTGATTTGGTGATTACCATCAGTTGTCTAATTTTTTGCAATATTTATACCCTGATATGATCGAATACCATTAGTTGGCTTAACAATTGCAATATTTATACCCTGATCGTTGCCTTTTCTTTTTTTTCAAATCTGATTCTTTACCATTACAAGAAAGTTGGTTTTTAATCTATCACGCATGAAACTTAACCAAGGAAACATTCACAGTATTATGTCCCAGGTCTTAAGTATCAGCATCTTTTATCTACATGCATGAAACTATTTGTAGCTAAAACTACTTTATTAATTAGATTATCCATATTAATTTTTCTCTTTGTAAAGCCATCCTTCTATTATTTAGCATATTAGAGGACCTACTACCCAGAGAACCGAAAACACCAAAATCATTTGTTCAGGACGTACCTTTAACCAAATCCATGCAACTTCTCGCCTTTCCCAACTCACTCTAACTCCATAGACTGCATCTTGATTTTGAACCTTAATTGAAAACATCATAATAGAATGCCATCTGCTTTAAGTTCCTACTACTTACAACAATCGACTCAATTGCCACTTGAGCTAATTCAGCCTGCCACTTTCCTTTCTCAACTCAATTGTAAACTCAATTGCCACTGGAGTGCTGGCTGATGACTATTGTTGGCATGATTCCCATTGATCAGATAGGTAGGAATCTCATTGCGCTACATGCCCAAAAGTCCAAATAACTGGGATGAAATATATGATTGTTTATATTCTCTACAATCTAAAACATACAAAATTTCCGATTAAATTAATAGTCTGCATGTGGATATATGATTATGTTTATTTTTTGTGTTTATATATGTCTTGGTTGTGCATATGCGTATGGACATTGATCTATATTGACAAAGCACCAGGTAGTAAAATAATATTCTAAGCTATCTGGGTTTTTCACAAGTCTGGGTTTATACCCTTATTTGGGAATATATACAATTTCGCACAGACACACCATTATTTAGCTTTCAACTTGCTGCCTCATGCCTTAAAATCATCACATTAACCATTTCTAGAAGGCAAAAATCAAGAACTAACATGCCTCAACCCTTAACTAAACGAAGTTTATGATACAAGCTCGTCTACAACACTAACCAACATAATGAATTCAGCGTAAAAAAACCTGAGCATGCAGATTAGATTCCCGATTAACACATACTGCAACTTCACAATAGAAAATTTCAGCATAAAGATTTGCCTCACTCTTCAACAGCAGTATGTTCATATACAAACTAAATCAAATTCGCGGGTGGAATTAAGTCTTTTTTATTAACTGCAGAAAGCAAGGGATGACATAAAGCTCAGAACGTTTTCTTTTAAGGTAAAAACAAATATTTCTGACAGCTAAGCTGGTTAATCATGCTTTAAGATCAGCAATAATGAGCTAGTTTGATGAAATTACATGTTTCCTGGAGATTTGACCAGGCAACTAGTACTCGGCATCCAGTTCAACTCGGCATCAGAGAGTGATCGGCATCAGAGAGTGATCGGCATCAGAGAGTGACCGGCATCAGAGAGTGACCGGCATCAGAGAGTGTCCGGCATCAGAGAGTGGCCGGCATCAGAGAGTGTCCGGCATCAGAGAGTGTCCGGCATCAGAGAGTGCCCGGCATCCAGGAGTGTTCGGCGAAGCGTTTGACATCCAGGAGCACTCGGCATCCCAATGGAACTCGGCGTCAACTGGCACTCGGCGACAACCAATGCTCGGCGCTAGCGTTCGGCATACAATGGTGCTCGGCATCGAGACTACTCAGCACACAAGGGTGCTCGGCATCAAGGCTGCTCGGCATACAAGAACGCTCGGCATCGAGACTACTCGGTGTCAAGACTGCTCGGCATAACAGGGTACTCGGCGTCAAGACTGCTCGGCATAACAAGCTACTCGGCGTCAAGGAGAGCACTCGGCAACAACCTAAGCTCGGCGTCGACTAGTGTCCGGGATCCCACGGTACTCGGCGTCAGTGGAGCTCGGCGGTAGGATAACTCGGCAACGAGAACGTTCGAACTACATACATTGGTTGGTCAAAAGCTTCAAAGGGAGATACGCTCGGCTTCACTGCAATCACCCCACACTTCCCATACACCAGGAGCACCGTTCGGCATGGGAAGGACCGTTCGGCATGGGAAGGACCGTTCGGCATGGGAAGGACCGTTCGGCACAGAAGCGTTCGGCGTACCTGGTTCGGCACACAGCACCTGGGCTCGAACGTTCGGCTAACAAGCCCGCTTGGGAAGTCCAGCCCATATTTGCCTATAAATAGAGGGGCAGGGTCACAGTGAAATGGATCCTTTTTTGGAGAGAAAATACGGGGAGACTCTGCCATTTTCAAGACTCATCTTCTCTACTTAAACAACTTCATTCAAGCATTTGATTCACGAATTGTATTTGTAATCAACCATAAAGGAAATCAATAAAGTTGAGCAAAGTGGACGTAGGCAATTACGCCGAACCACTATAAATTTGGTGTTCTTACTTTCTGCATTTGAATTAGGACTGTCTTCTCTGTTTAATTTACTTTCATCACTTATATCTCTACACAATCTTTCTGAACGAGGTTAGTGACCAATTTTGGTGCTAACACTTTGGTGCTTTCACTGAGAGTTGAATTCTAAGACCTCAAGGATCTGCTTTGAAGCTACTGGATTGAGCAAATCCCCCAAAGAAGATCCGACTTACTGATAGAACATCCGCTGATCCTACTCAGAGTTCATACCAATAACTCTACAATGGCAAGGCCACGTACCAGGTCAGCTTCTCTTAATGCGGATGCTCGAGAGACTGCTAGCGTGCAACAAGCAGGACCTAGCAATCAACCAGCGATCCCGAGTGCAGGGATTGCCGCTCAAGAACAGACTCCAGTTGTCACCAGAATGGAGTTCAACGACTTGATGAGAGAACTTAGGGAAAGCAGGAGACAACTGGGAGAACAAATGCAAACTAATGCTAACCTGATGGCACAACTCACTCAACAGCAGCAACAGAATGCTGGGGGAAATCCAGCTGCTTATTCCTCTTCAGACAGCTCAACTTCTTCTGATGAGCCACCCAGGCGCAGACGCCGTAAGACCGAAGCTGCAAGGGCAGATGCTGCTGCTCGAACAGCAGGAAACCGCGACCAAGCCAGAATTGGAAACTTCCGAACCGGAGTACAGATGGAGGAGGGAGCTCCAGATCATCAAGATGTTAACAATGTTGAACCTCATGACGCACGATTGGTAGATCGCCAGGAAAGGAGGCATCAGCATGGACAGGCGCGTAGAACTGACTCCAACCTCCCAGCTTCCATACAGACACCCGATCTGACAGCCATGATCAGGCAACTGATGAAAGAAAATCAGGGCTTATCAAATGACGATTGGGGAGTCTCGAGAAGTCATACTCCATTCACGGATGTTGTGCTGCAAGCGGCCCACCCCAAGAAGTTTAGCATGCCAACCATACCTGCATATGAAGGAAAGACTGACCCCAGACAACATGTAATGAGGTATGAATGGATGATGGATTCAGCCAGAGCAAATGATGCCACCAAGTGTAGGTGCTTTCCGATTACTCTATCTGGGATCGCTACTATGTGGTTCACCCGACTTCCTCCGCGATCCGTATCAAATTTCGAGGAGTTGGCAAAGAAGTTTATTGAGCAATTCAGGATACACACTACACGCCCGAAGGACGTGATGTCTCTGTCAAGTGTAATCCAAAATCCCGGAGAGTCGCTGAAGGAGTACTTACAAAGATTTCACGTTGCGGCAACTGAAGTCAGTAATCCCAACGACCATGCAATTCTAATGGCTGTAATGAGAGGTGTAGATCCGGATTCTGAATTCGGAGATTGGCTGGCAGGAAAACCTCCGACTACGCTAGAGCGTTTTTACTCCAAGGCACACCAGTTCATAAGAAGAGAGGAAGCTAGGTGGGTACGACGAGACAAGGCACCGGGACCTGCCCAAGAGTCAATCAAGAGCAACATTGCTGTGAAGCAATCTGGAGACAATTCAGGAAAGGTTCAAGTCAACGTCCAGAGTAAGCCCGTGCAGCCCAAAGAGTCCGGAGGAAGAAGTCAAGGAAAGAGGAAAGAAGCGGGAAAGTGGAAGTCGAGAATTCCAAGCTACAGCGAGTACACTCCGCTAAACGCCCCACTTGAGAACATTTACCTATCCACATGCAATACTTTTCAATACAGAAAACCACGTCCGAAGGAATCAACTGAAGAACAGAAGCGGACTGGGAAATATTGCCGCTTCCATGAAACCTATGGACACAACACGGAAGAATGCAGACACCTGCATGACGCTATCGAGAAATTGATTAGACAAAAGAAGTTGCAAGAATTTGTAAAGGACCCACAGGAAGGAGGACAGGGAACGTCCGACCCAGGTCGTGCACCGGTTCCACGTCATCCAGAGGAACCTGCCCGGACTGTTGGAAGACTGGTTATAAATACGATTATCGGCGGACCTCATCCCGCAGATAAGAACTGGCAAGAGATGGAACGATATGCGAGCTCCTTGAAGCATGCAGATTTTGAGTGCTGTTCGAACGTAGAGGACGGGGCCCCTGCTAAGCAGCAGCGCGTGATGACAGACGATATTGTGTTCAGAAACAGAGACGCTGATCAGGTGGAGGCTCCGACCATCGATCCCATGGTCATATCTGCAACAATCGGACCAGCATATGTAAAAAGAATTTTGATTGATTGTGGAAGTTCAGTCAACATCATCTTCAAGAAGGCCTATGATCAGATGAAGCTAGAGACAAAAGACTTGAAACCATCCAAAGCTCGTATCCACGGCTTTAACGGCGCTGCGACTGATGCAGTAGGATATGTCGAGTTACCAGTTGAACTGGGACAAGGCGAACGTCGGAGGGTACGAATTCTGCCCTTTGTAGTTTTGGATGTGGACTCTCCGTATAATGTTTTCTTGGGTCGGCCGGCCCTGGCTGAATTTAGGGCGGCACTAGCCCCGTGGTGCTTGACTTTGAAGTTTCCGACTGACAAAGGAGTAGGCATTGTTCACGGTGACCAAGCAGCTGGTCGTTCTTGTTATGTGGCCGAGCTCCGAGAAGCCCACCGGAGGGAGAAAGGAAAGGTTGCGGACAATCCCGTCCGCATCCCCAATACGAATAATTGACAAGTAGTGCCCGAGCCCTGGCTCGGGCATAGTTCTCGGATCTACGGAGATATAGATCCGAGAGACGACGATGAGAAACCCAGGGAAGAGAAGGCGGCACCGGCTGAATTAACAATTGACATTTCAGTTAGCAGTGACGACCCTTCGCGAATACTAAAGATCGGATCACAGTTAGGCCCCGCAATGACAGAAGACCTTAGCGACTTCCTCCGGGCAAACCTTGATGTTTTTGCCTGGACACATTCTGATATGTGTGGGATTTCTCCCGCCATCACAAGTCATATGTTGAACGTAGACCCGAAATACGTCCCAGTCAAGCAAAAGAGGAGAGGAATGGATCCAGAGAGATCCGCCGCTCTTGGAGAGGAGGTGGACAAACTCAAAGCAAATGGGTTCGTCCGCGACGCCCTCTACCCGGAGTGGGTCTCCAACCCCGTGCTAGTAAAGAAGGCAAATGGGAAATGGAGGACTTGCATAGATTATTCCGACTTGAACAAAGCATGCCCTAAGGACAGTTTCCCGTTGCCTAGGATCGATCAGTTGGTCGATTCCACAGCAGGACACGAATTATTGTCATTCATGGATGCGTACTCGGGATACAACCAAATCCCAATGCATATTCCGGACCAAGAACACACCAGCTTCGTTACAAATGTCGGGCTGTATTGCTATGTAGTGATGCCCTTTGGATTAAAGAATGCTGGAGCAACTTACCAACGTCTGGTGAATCGAATGTTCAAGGACCAGCTGGGCAAAACCATGGAAGTCTATGTGGATGACATGCTCGTGAAGTCACGGCAGTCAAACGACCACATTCAAGACTTAGCTGAAATGTTTAACATACTCAGGTCCTATGGAATGAAGATCAACCCGCTGAAGTGTTCTTTCGGCGTTGCATCAGGGAAGTTTTTAGGATTCATCGTCAACGCTAGGGGAATCGAAGCCAACCCAGAAAAGATCCAAGCCATTCGAGATGTACAAGCGCCCAGGACTATAAAGCAGGTACAGAGCTTGAACGGAAAAGTGGCTGCGCTAAGTCGATTTGTATCCAAGGCAACTGACAAGTGCATCTCATTCTTCGACATAATAAAGAAAGGAAAGAGGAATTTTGAATGGACGTCTAGCTGCGAGGAAGCTTTCCAGAACTTGGTAAGGCATCTGGAGAGCCCACCAATGCTATCTAAACCAGTTGACCATGAGATGCTGTACGTTTACTTAGCTATATCCCCTCATGCGATAAGCGCAGCTTTGGTCCGTGAGGAGGATCGAGTCCAGAAGCCGGTATATTATGTTAGCAAGCGTTTAACGGGGGCAGAGAAGAATTACCCTAAAATTGAGAAATTGGCTTATTGCTTGGTGATTGCATCACGCAAGCTGCGCCCGTACTTTCAAGCGCATTCAATCGGCGTTTATACCGATCAACCCCTGAGGCAGGTACTTCAACGACCGGAAACTTCTGGAAGATTGCTAAAATGGAACATCGAGCTGAGCCAATTCGATATCGCGTACCTACCACGGAGATCTATTCGAGGGCAAGCGTTAGCAGACTTCATCGCTGAATTTACCATACCCATCAAACCGGACGATCACGACATCATTCCCCCCATTCGATGGAAATTATACACTGACGGTGCATCAAACGACCGTTGCTCCGGCGCGGGCGTAGTTCTTATAACTCCGGAAAACCGATCAATCTGTTATGCCCTGAAGCTCGATTTTCCGGCTACGAACAACGAAGCTGAATATGAAGCATTGATCGCTGGCTTGAAGCTTATCAAAGAACTCGGAATCAAATCAATCGAAATCTTTTGTGACTCGCAGTTAGTGGTTTACCAAGTACGAGGAGACTACCAAGCAAAAGGACGAAAGCTTGCTCCGTACCTCGTTCAGGTCCAGGAACTACTATCAAATCTTGAGCGTTATGACATTTCACACATCCCGCGAGAACAAAACAAAGAAGCCGACTTGTTGGCTAAGTTCGCAAGTACCAACGATGTTCAACAAATGGGATTGTATCCCGTGGAAGTCTTGCATGCCCCGAGTGCGGACGAGATGAAAATCGATCTTGTGTTGGAAACAGAGATCGAGAAGGACTCGTGGATAACCCCATTCAAACTGTACCTGACAACCGGGGCTTTACCAGAAAGGAGAAGCGAAAGACGACAGGTCCTTCGAAAGGTTGCGCGATACGTAATGCAGGATGGATCCATGTACCGGAAAGGATTCTCAGTCCCATTGTTACGGTGCATCGCTCATGATGAAACAAAGCGAGTCTTGAGGGAAGCCCACGAAGGGGAATGCGGCGACCATACTGGGGGCCAAACGCTAGCAAAGAAGATCCTCCGCTATGGGTATTACTGGCCTACCGTAAACCGGGATGCCGCGGACTACGCAAGAAAATGCGACAAGTGTCAAAGATATGCAAAAATCCCGAGGGCTCCGTCAATGGAACTCACACAAATGATCAGCCCTTGGCCATTCGCAATCTGGGGAATCGACATAATCGGCTCTTTGCCTCTATCCAAAGGTGGTGCGAAATACGCGATAGTTGCAGTCGACTATTTCACGAAATGGGCTGAGGCAGAACCTTTGGCCACTATCACCTCTAAGAAAGTCATTAACTTCGTTGTGCGAAACATTATATGCCGCTTTGGCCTTCCACGCACCATCATTACAGACAACGGAACGCAATTCGAAAGTAGAGAGTTCAAAGAGTTCTGTTTAAAGTACGGCATCGAGAAAAAGTTCGCTGCCGTTGCACACCCAAAAGCTAACGGACAAGTCGAGGCCGTTAACAAAATAATCAAGTCCATACTAAAGAAGCGTCTGGAGAAGGTTGGAGGCAAGTGGGTAGATGAACTCCCGACAGCATTATGGGCATATAGAACTACCCACAAGTCCGCGACCGGCCACACTCCGTTCGCCTTGGCATACGGCTCTGAAGCCGTAATACCCGTGGAACTTGAAGTTCCATCGCACCGAGTGACATACTATGACCCCAAGACGAACCAAAACCTCTTGCTGGAATCACTGGACTGCATCGACGAAAAGCGTGAAGAAGCTGAGTTAAGGGCGGCGGCGCACAGACATCGAGTCAAGCGCTACTACGATGGCAGAGTCCGCCCAAGAATCTTCGATGTGGGTGATCTCGTTCTGAAACGAGTCTTCCCAGTGCCATCACGCATGAATCCCAGCTGGGAAGGTCCATACGCCATTGAACGGAAGCTTGGAGAAGGAACATTCAAGCTAGCGACCGTTGATGGCGCGACACTCCCCCGAGCATGGAACAATGAACATTTGCGGCACTATTACATTTAGCATGTTTCCCTTTCTTGTTATAGGCACTATTGTTTTCTGCATGTTTCCATTCAATAATGACTTAGTTTCCTTTTGAAGTTGTAATCGAGCAATTTAGTTGATTTTCGTTAATAAAGGCTTGAAGCCACATTTTCTATGAAGTTTCTGTATCTCTTAATTGGATGATAAATTACATTATTCTGTGCGGCGTACAGACTAGTATAAACGATTTCCAATCTCCGAGTCCCCAGAGTGCGGAGCGGAGTACTCTAAGTCCCCAGAGCGCGGACTAGAGTATAAACGATTTCCAATCTCCGAGTCCCCAAAGTGCGGAGCGGAGTACTCTAAGTCCCCAGAGCGCGGACTAGAGTATAAACGATTTCCAATCTCCGAGTCCCCAGAGTGCGGAGCGGAGTACTCTAAGTCCCCAGAGCGCAGACTAGAGTATAAACGATTTCCAATCTCCGAATCCCCAGAGTGCGGAGCGGAGTACTCTAAGTCCCCAGAGCGCGGACTAGAGTATAAACGATTTCCAATCTCCGAATCCTCAGAGTGCGGAGCGGAGTACTCTAAGTCCCCAGAGCGCGGACTAGAGTATAAACGATTTCCAATCTCTGAATCCCCAGAGTGCGGAGCGGAGTACTCTAAGTCCCCAGAGCGCGGACTAGAGTATAAACGATTTCCAATCTCCGAATCCCCAGAGTGCGGAGCGGAGTACTCTAAGTCCCCAGAGCGCGGACTAGAGTATAAACGACTTCCAATCTCCGAGTCCCCAGAGTGCTGAGCGGAGTACTCTAAGTCCCCAGAGCGCGGACTAGAGTATAAACGATTTCCAGTCTCCGAATCCCCAGAGTGCGGAGCGGAGTACTCTAAGTCCCCAGAGCGCGGACTAGAGTATAAACGATTTCCAGTCTCCGAATCCCCAGAGTGCGGAGCGGAGTACTCTAAGTCCCCAGAGCGCGGACTAGAGTATAAACGATTTCCAATCTCCGAGTCCCCAGAGTGCGGAGCGGAGTACTCTAAGTCCCCAGAGCGCGGACTAGAGTATGAACAGTCTCAAGTCTCCAAGTCCCCGGAGCACAGTGTCAGCAAACCAAATAAAGACAAGAGAATCATTCAAACAAGAAGAAACTAAAATTTTATTCGATAAGTCCAAAATAGGGATACAAGATCACTCCTACAAAATTCGGGCCTATACAAACTACAAGTTATGAAAGATAGAAACTGTTACAAACTTAAGCAAAAACTTGTTGAACAAGTGCATCGATCATTTCTTCGACTTCTTCTTCTTGTCTGCCTTCGGTGTTTCCGACGACTCCTCTCCCTCACGTTTCTTCTTGGACTTTTTGCTTGCTAGAGAGACGGAGTCAGGAGTAGGAGACGGAACATCTAATGGTTTGGACCTGCCTGGGAGAATGATTTTCAAAGGTCTATTCCGTGGGTCAGTAAGTTCCAGGACTTCAGATTCAACTTTGACTTTGACCTTTCTCTTCTCCTCGTCGGCAAGACGATCCTTCATGCTCATCTCTGAAGTATGTTCAGAGGCGCCAGTGATTTTAACTTCGTCGCTTCCTTCGGCAGGAGACGAGGTATCAAGTTTGTCATCGTCAAGCGCCCCGGTCACTTGAGCGTCTGGGCCGGGAGTTACCCCTGCGTGAGCAACGTCGCTTGTTTTCCCCGCTTCCTCCTTGGCGTCATCGCTCCTCGGAGTTAGCTCAGTGTCAGAACAACCTGTGAGAAATATAAGAAGTGGGCATTAGAACGAATAACCACTGCTAAAAAATGACGGATCACTTCGACTTCTAGAGAAAGAAGGATCTCCTACCAGGATCAGGTTGGCTGTCGGTGGCGCGTGGGGTTTCACCCTCCAGGATAGGTGACAGCACATGAACGCCGAGCCCGGGATCTTCGGGGTCGTAGCTGGCATGCTGCTCGAATGGATCACGCGTCGACCGACCAGCCGATTGAGCTGCATAAGGAGCGGCGATGTGAGGAGTAGTAGTGTCGGCCTCTGACGGGCCAGCCTCGTTATTCTTCTCTTTCGAAGGGGAAGAGCCTTTGCCATAGAGAGCCAATGCTACGGATAAATCCGATGGCTCATTCCCCCTTAGGAACTCCTTCACCAGTGCATCCTCGTCGATTTCTTCGGAGCCTGATTCGACCTTCTTGATCTTTATCAGAGTTTCCCACGCCTCGGCCAGAGATTCATGGTAGCCGTCGCCCAAGAATGTTAGGTCGCGGTGCATAAGGACGCGGGCTCCGTACTCGGCGATCAACGGGTCAAACATACTTTTGACTTCTTCCCTGCCGGTCTCTGTGGCCGCCTCCAGGCGAGAATCAAGCTCCTCCTCAGCCATTCTTTTGCCCTCCTCACGGGCCTCATCCTTCATTTTCTCGACCCCGGCAAGTTCACCGTCGAGCTTTGCCTTCAGGAGCCGGGTATCCACAATCTCATCACAATACCGCTGTGATTCTTCCTGAGCGGCTATTTTGTCTTCTTTCTCCTTGGAGAGTTGTTCTTTCAGCTCTTTGACTTGAGTAGCGAGCGCGTCCCTTTCTTTTTGGACAGAGTCTTTTTCTAGGGCAAGGGAGCCGCTGCGCTGAACTGCTTCGTCAAGCTCCTTTTTGTGAGCCACCTCTAAGCGAGTAACTGCCTCGGCAGTATCTTTTGCACCTTGTTCAGCGGCTTCTAGCTTTAACTTATAAGAGGCGAGTTCTTCGTCTTGGAGTTTGATGATTTTCTTATCGCTGTCAGCCTCCAGAGTCAGACGGTCAATCTCGTGTTGACGCTCAACAGATACTTCTGATATCTTCTCCACCAAGTGCACGAATGCGTCATGTTGAACATAGACGTCATTGTTGCATGCAATGGCACTTTGCTTCACGTGCCCAGGAATGTGATGGATGGCCGGGAGGAATTTCAAACCGTCAAAACAAATTTTCGGAAACTTGGCCTTAAGGTCGACCATCTTTTCTGCAACAGTCGGGTCCACGGCAGGAGCAGGAGGAGGAGGCTTAGAGAATTCCGTTCTTTTACGCGGCTCTCGAACTTGCCTCGTACTCGATGAACTGGAATGTTGTTCTCGAGCAGCATCAGACTGATAACCCTTCTGCAAAGACTTCTCTTTATCCGGCTCAGCAGTAGGAGGAAGATCACGGGACTGAGAAGATTGATAGTGCGCTTTCTTGCGGTGAGACGACTCGCGAGGGCGATTGTCCCTATCTTCGTAATCACCTCGGTCCCGGCGTCTGCCTGAACCGGAATCCCGTCCGGAGTGATGAAATATTGAAGACCCCTGAAGGCGATCAAGTCCGTGGGAGCGGCCCATATCACCTGCAAAGAAGGAAGATAACAACGAATTAAGGAGAATTCACGAATTAAAAAGACTTGAAGTATGTTATGGAATGCGCATGTGCGTGTGTGTCCTAAGTGTTCCCCCCGACGGACCCGTTCGTTTGTCTTTGCTAATCAGAGTATTGTCTCTGTGAGCCGGGAGTTGAACTCCTACATTGCCTCTAGCGGGCGAGGAGAATTTGAGAGCTTCAGGATCATCGAACCCGTAATTAAGTATGTCTTCGGGAATAGAGAGGTTCGAGAGACCCCTCAGAGAACTCTCCAGACGCTGCGAAGAAGCCTCTTTTTCAGGAAGGATAGGCGTAGATTTTGAGGTGTCGCCAACTTTCTCTTTCTGAACCGTATATTTCAGCTTTTTCTTTCCCTTCGAAGGGGAGGATGACGTCTCAATGTCCTGAACTTCGATTGCCGGATTCCAAGCAGGACCCACGTTCTCGCCCTGAGTGTCGGGTGCATCATCCTCTCTACGCTCGCCTTCTTCGTGCGCGTCGGGAGCGCGACGCGACGACGGACCGGCAAGTTTTTTTCCTTTACCAGATGGAGGTTTGGGAATTGTAACACCTTCTGGAAGGCTGACCCGACGATCAGGAGCTAGCAAGCCGAACCCCGACAGCGATTCATTTGAAATGATAGCTCGAATATCTCGATCCTCGGCCGGAAGAGCTCTAATCGCGTCGACAGCATCAGAATATCCTCGGCCTTCCGGACGCGGGTTAATACCTGAAAAGAGGAAATGAAGAGTTAAGAAAAACGTGACTCCCATTAAGTACGAGTAACGGTTCAGCAGAGAGACTTACTGCCTTCAACCCATCTCCTAGCAAAACCAGACGGGCATCGCACATAGAACCATTCCTGTTTGTATAGGGCGAACTTGCTACAGGCCCCTGTCAAGATCTGGCACTTGTGATACGGCTCGAGGAAAATGAAGGAAGGGCTATCTTTCCGTCTCTTGAACATGTAAATGTATCGAATATCACCGGGGGTTGGAGGTCTGGAGAAGACAGCCATGAAGAGTAAGTAAGTCCCATATAGGAACGCATGACCATTCGGGTGCAGCTGCGACGGAGCGATGTCTATATACTGCAGCACATCCCGGAGAAATAGGTTAAACGGAGGCACGCTGCCCATCCAGCACATGAACTTGTTGCAGGCCGTGTACCCGACTGGGGGCAAATGAGGGCGGTCGTGTCTCGAAGGAACTAACACGTCAGTAAAGGGAATTCCGTGAATGGAACATATCCGTCGCAGAGCGGCCTCATTGATCCTCGAGGCTTGAGAATCGACCAGATTGTCCAGTAAGATGGTTGACTCCAGAGCATCGGGCGCCAGATTATGAGCAGGAGAGATTGACGGGTTGGAGGCATCTGCGGCTCCTTGCTTTGCTGACGGCCCAGGCCTGTCAGATATGGTGGCAGAACTAGATTTTCCTGACATCCCGAATAAATAATGAACCTGGCTAAATGCTTGAGAAAGCTATACTTGAAAAACGTTGAGCGTTAGAATTAGCAACACGAGTTTTCCCCCCACGTGGTGTGTGAACTAGTGCAAGCAATTGTGTACAGACAATAAGAAGGTTTTAAAGATATAATAATTAGCTTCGAATCATCGCCTTCGAAGACCGTCATCGCTGACCGTCTCAAAAAGCTTGCCTTGAGGTGATTACAGTTCAAGATTCAGAAAACATGTAATTTATGAAGTATCCGGCTTAAGTCTAATTTGACATTTATATCGTTCGGCATTTAAATGTCGTTCGGCGGTTACATTGTTCGTCCTGAGAAGAGTTCGGTGTGTATCTTGGTTCGGTTGAGTCATTGTCAAGTGTTCGGCATTGAAATTGTTCGGCATATATATGTTTGTTCGGCATTTGAATGCTGTTCGGCTTGAGTTATTGTGCGACAATTGTATTGTTCATCCTAAGTATAGTTCGGCACGTATATTGTTCGGCCTAGGTATTTATATTGTTCGGCATTTTTGATGTTCGGCGAATATAATGTTCGGCAGTTATATTGTTCGGCAGGTATGTAACTGTTCGGCATGACAGTTGTTCGGTAATTTTGTCGTTCGGTCTAGATGCTATTCGGCATATATGTCTATTCGGCATAAGGGTAGTGTTCGGCCTTAGTTCGTTTGGCTAAGGCAGTGCTCCGCCCTCGACCATAACTCCGCCCTGCTCTCCCTCCATTTACGACGAACGACAGAGACAAGATCGCCCGGCGAAGGTTACGCCGTTCGACACCCCATCTCCTTTTTTCTTCCAATCTTGATCAGCACAAGGGAGCTAGGTCTAACTACCATGCACCGTTCGGCGACTCCGAACGTGCGAACCACTTCTACTAGTGAACCTAAAGTTGAAGTAATGTAATCGTGGAGGGAATGATACCTAGTTCGACGATCGAGGTTGAGGAAGGATCAACTAGACTTTATATCTGATAGAGTGGCAAGAATTGCAAATCTCTGGGAATGACAGAAGAGAAAGCGTAAAGGGAAAATGGTGGAAGGGCGCCTGGTTATATAGAGGGAGGTAGAAGTCGAAAAGGCCATGACCGGTAGAACCGGTCAAGGTCATAGCGTTCGGCGCATAACGGTTCGGCACTGAAGCATCGCTCGGCAAGGAAGCACCGTTCGAACGCGCATGTCTCGTTCGGCATTTGGAACACGTCCGGCACACATCGATCCCACAAAAGGGGCGTCTCCGTTCGAGGTTAGCCAAGGGTTTAAGACGTGACGAAAAGGTTGCACGGTTCAAAGCGTACCACGTTCGGCCACGCGATACACTTTGGGGGGCAAGTGTTTCCTGGAGATTTGACCAGGCAACTAGTACTCGGCATCCAGTTCAACTCGGCATCAGAGAGTGATCGGCATCAGAGAGTGATCGGCATCAGAGAGTGACCGGCATCAGAGAGTGACCGGCATCAGAGAGTGTCCGGCATCAGAGAGTGGCCGGCATCAGAGAGTGTCCGGCATCAGAGAGTGTCCGGCATCAGAGAGTGCCCGGCATCCAGGAGTGTTCGGCGAAGCGTTTGACATCCAGGAGCACTCGGCATCCCAATGGAACTCGGCGTCAACTGGCACTCGGCGACAACCAATGCTCGGCGCTAGCGTTCGGCATACAATGGTGCTCGGCATCGAGACTACTCAGCACACAAGGGTGCTCGGCATCAAGGCTGCTCGGCATACAAGAACGCTCGGCATCGAGACTACTCGGTGTCAAGACTGCTCGGCATAACAGGGTACTCGGCGTCAAGACTGCTCGGCATAACAAGCTACTCGGCGTCAAGGAGAGCACTCGGCAACAACCTAAGCTCGGCGTCGACTAGTGTCCGGCATCCCACGGTACTCGGCGTCAGTGGAGCTCGGCGGTAGGATAACTCGGCAACGAGAACGTTCGAACTACATACATTGGTTGGTCAAAAGCTTCAAAGGGAGATACGCTCGGCTTCACTGCAATCACCCCACACTTCCCATACACCAGGAGCACCGTTCGGCATGGGAAGGACCATTCGGCATGGGAAGGACCGTTCGGCATGGGAAGGACCGTTCGGCACAGAAGCGTTCGGCGTACCTGGTTCGGCACACAGCACCTGGGCTCGAACGTTCGGCTAACAAGCCCGCTTGGGAAGTCCAGCCCATATTTGCCTATAAATAGAGGGGTAGGGTCACAGTGAAATGGATCCTTTTTTGGAGAGAAAATACGGGGAGACTCTGCCATTTTCAAGACTCATCTTCTCTACTTAAACAACTTCATTCAAGCATTTGATTCACGAATTGTATTTGTAATCAACCATAAAGGAAATCAATAAAGTTGAGCAAAGTGGACGTAGGCAATTACGCCGAACCACTATAAATTTGGTGTTCTTACTTTCTGCATTTGAATTAGGACTGTCTTCTCTGTTTAATTTACTTTCATCACTTATATCTCTACACAATCTTTCTGAACGAGGTTAGTGACCAATTTTGGTGCTAACATTACATAGATAACAATTCATGATTTTAGAAATAATATGAATCCACTGCAGTTAAGTTTGTTCGTAGATCAGAAGTGTACTTTAGCAAACTATTATCAAAATCATAATTGATAACATGTCATGTGATCACAAGGAAAACCAAGAACTCTATTGTATAGATCAGGAAATACCACAGGTGCAGGTCATTTAATATTCTACCACAATCACATAAAACCTAGGATATATATAGGTATTGGGAGCCTGATTTTTGGTTATTTTATTATTTTGCAAGAAAACTTCTAGAACAAACTAACTGTAGAAATCATATAAAACATACGATTTCACATAAGACAATCACATGTTTGTATCCTTAGAGAGTGAGTGGGAATACATAAAACATTGATTTGTAATGAATGATAGGAGTTATATGACCATACTCACCTATTTTTTCACCAACATGGTATGTATACACTTGGAATGCATTGTCAATTCCACGATAGAGGCTGTTTAGTTCGCCTATCCTCATTGGAACTTAGCAAAAAATTGATCGACTGTCTGCAGGTGTTTGTAATCAAAATAAATCATAAATAATTTGGTTTAATAGATTACAACAAAAGGTCTAGAAATGAACTGTACATGTAAGTTTGTGATAAAAAATTAGCTAAAAAAAGCAGCCATTGCTTCAGATAGCAAAAATAACGAAAAAAAGAAGTTTGAACCTCTTCAATAATTCTGAACACTTCTACAATTGAACTTCCATATCGTTGTTGCATTGAAATTGGATCCCAGCCCTGCAGGTACATTAACATGATATCATTTATGTAAAGTTTAAATGACGGTGGCATAGTAATTTGATTTATGGGATGTAAGTGAACACTACAAGTGGATTGAGTGCATTTTAATATGACCTATAGGGCAATATTACAATAGACATAGAATAGTAACAAATTATTGTACAGCAAATAGTTACCTCTAATTGAATTGCCCTTCAACGCACTCAATAATTCGTCCTAATTGTGAATTCACCCATCTTAAAACCAATATGCCGGATTTATTTTCAAGGAAAATTGATGGAAGTGAGTTTCAAGTGTACCATATTTGTAGAGAATAATGAAACAATGATATCCGAAATAACAATGTGGTTGTTCATAACTGTAAAGTGTAAACATGAAAAACAGCTAGATACCGCTCAGCAACTTATACATCATTTACTAATCACATGGGAACCAAAAATATTACACTACTTCATGCATGTGGAGACTGCAATAGTAATTCAGTCCAGAAGATGGTATGGTGTCCTTTCGTTTAATGTAACAAAACAAAACTACACTTTGGTGTAATAGAGAGGAGAAACTAAAAGGGTTGGACTAAGTCTTTTTTGTTAGAATTATCGAATGGTCGAGCAAAGACTTTCAAGCTAAAATTCATGTTTCTCCCTTTTCTATTGTGGAAATTGGTACAAAGGGCTCCATTCCACCTAATTCATGGTTTTAAGTGTCTCATATCATTCTTTTCTAAAGTCAATGCTTATATGTTTAAAACTTTAAATTAAAAGCTTACATGCAGATTTCATAAAACTTAACTATAACAACTGAAAACCTCCAAACTAAACTTGTTTGCACCAAAAATGGTCACAAACCCCAAGTGCTGTGAAAGCACCAGTGTGTGAATACAAATCAGCAATATTCAGACACAAATATCAGATCTAAGCAAGCAACAAACAACGATCCAGAAATATTGAACAGTGACACGCAATTTATAGTGGTTCGGCTATCTCCGGCCTACGTCCACTTCAAGGATTTTTATCTTTTATTGATGTTCTTCACTGATTACAGATGATTACAGCAAGTATAATGAATGGATCTGAATATAACAGCAATGGAAAGGAGTAGAGTTGAATCCGGCAGAGTCTGGACGTTGAATCGCTGCAAGATCCCCCTTTTCTGTTGATTCTGGGGCTCTATTTATAGGCGTAGGAGGCTCAGATCTTGCCCAAACTTCAGGAGACTTCTTCTGGCACGTGAGGGGGTCCATGCGACCGGTCCCACCAAGTTTCAACTCAATCTGTGATCGATTCGAATCAATTTCGTATCGATCAAGAAATGCTCCAATCGAGCTGAAACTTGGCAGGATTGCTCTTTACCTTGCATGGAAGCTACTCTGAAAATTTCGTTGCATTTGGATCTACGGTTTAGGAGTTATGATCGATTCAAGGCTATGTTTTCCGTGGTCTGCTGAGTTCGAATCCATGTTTCGTATCCCCTTCTTCGACTCGATCGAAGCACGTGCGCGTGCAATGACGTGGAGTGATATGGAGCGGGTTTTCCTGGTCAATCCGGTTTTAGTGGCGTATTGACCGATTTGCATCCATGGATTTCGCCTTGCTTGTATCGGGCATTGTTATCTAATTTGAATCAGTCAACTTCGCATGCTTTGTATCAACTTTCAACGTATAGTTTGAATCGAGATTAGCAGCTTAGCTCGTATCGAGGAAGACCCATTCAATGGATACTGTTTGCGATGGATACGAGCTAAAGCTTCCTGATGGATTCGAACGAATGCCTCGTTTATCGATTCGAACTAATCATCAGTCAATCGATACGAAGTTCATGGATACGAAGGCCTGGACCATTCTGATCGATACGAAGCCCAAGGGTATGAACCAAGGTGTGGTGAGGGATACGAACAGATGGATTCGAACTCCACGACCGCGGTCTGACCCGTACCTGATCGATTCGAAGATGATCGATTCGAAGTTGCCAAGCTCCAATGGATTCGAACTTGGCGATGCCTCTCTGATGGATACGAATCTGATCGATTCGAACAGGTCGTCACCTTGGTTTTCTGATGGATTCGAACACCACCTTGTACCTAACTTGAATCGATCATATCTCATTCATGCGAACTCCGATTGACCTGAAATCTGAAACGCTGGCTCTCACGGCTTGGCAAGTCATGTCTTGTCAATTACAGCCCAATCCGAGCTCGGACAAAATTCATCGATATCCATGATCATCCTGCAATGCATATTTAATATTCATGGTTGGTTAATATTGATTTCAGTTAATTTTTGGGTATCTCAGCTTTGCCAAAAAGTGGGATAACATTTTGCCCCCCAAAACATGCCTTTTGGTAAAAGGTGTGTTTTGATTAGCCTCAATTCGAATGTAGTAAGCTCGGGTTTCATTCGAATCTTATGATATTTTCAATCGAGTTCATGGCTGTTCGAAGCCGAAGCATTATCAATTTCTGCCAGTGGAAGTTAAGAATGAAATTCTACAGTCTCTCCGGACTGTTGTCGATCGCTCCGGACCCTTGCGAAGCCCATTCTAGACTTAGCGGTTGAATAGGAAGATCCTCTTGCACTCCGGCATTGCTTTCTACTCCTTGCACTCTGGCCCCAGTTAGGACGTGAAGCGATGTCTTGGCCGTTCTGGGCCGATCCTAGCCTCTCCGGGCTCCTGCTGGATCCCATCCTGTCACTCTCCGGCGAAGGGGAAACAACGTTAAGTGGGTCGATCCTGTCGCTCTCCGGCGAAGCGATCCACTTCTTGCACTCCGGTTCAGTGTATTTGAACATTAAGCGATATCTTGGCCTAAATCGTCGGCCGATCATAGCCTTTCCGGGCCCTTGCTGGATCCCATCCTGTCACACTTCGGTGAAGGGGAAACAACGCTTAAGCGAGTCGATCCTGTCGCTCTCCGGCGAAGCAACTCACTTCTTGCACTCCGGACCCCGTCTCTCCGGGTAGGGTCATAAAGCGATCATAATTTTGTATTAATACGTAATATTCGTCCTTTAACTCTCTGGTCAAAGGCTTATTCAGGAAATTCAAGTTTATTTATTAAATTCAGACCCTAGATGTTCAATCTCAAACATCAGGGAAAAAGTAAACAATGCCTCTCCGGGCTGAACGGTCTATACCATCTCAGAGCATGCCTAGGGGTCTCTCTGGTTCCCGTACATGAGTGAGTGGAATAGCCGTTTTATTTTGAAAGCAAATCTAATGAAATTATTCGGCCGAAGTCCAGATCTCGAACTTGGCCCTTGCCATCTTAATCAGTTGATGATGAGTCGTGATCCCGATCCAGGATCGTTTCTGTTAGTTGGAGGCGGTAGTTGTTCAGGCCTTACCGCTGCTGCCCGTTCTCTGACATATTGTGGCAGTTTACCATTCCTGGCATGTTCTTCCACCTCATCCCTTAGGTGGCGGCATTCATCGGTAGTGTGTCCATCCAGCTCATGGAATAGGCAGTATTTTCCAGTTCTGCGTTCCCGCTCCGTGGGATCTCTCCTGGGTGGTTTTCGATAGGGGAGTTGCCCCCGAGTTTCAGTGTAAATCCTTTCCAGGCTTGCCGTCAAATCTGTGAATTGCCTGAATCTGGGTTCCCGGAATTTCTTCCGTTTATCAGGACCGTCCTGTGCATCGTCCTGCTTTCTCTTGCCTTTGTCTACTCCAGATTGTCCTCCTGCGGTTCCTTCGCTTCGTGTAGTGTTTATTTCCTGCCTCTCGGCTCGGGATTCCTCTAGTCGAATGAATTTTTCAGCTTCATGATAGAATTCCCCTAGATCTTGCGGTGGATCTCTGGTCAGAGAATCTTTGAATTCGGTGCCTTCTGCAATTCCTGCTACTGCCGCCATCAAAATCATTGATGGATCCGGGCGATCTACAGAAGCCACCGTTGCATTGAATCGCAATAGAAAATCTTTTATGGACTCTCCGGTCCTTTGCTTTATCGAGGCTAAAGTCATCACACTCTTGGGTCGCGTCACATGGACCCTAAACTGTCTCATGAAGCATTCCACTAGCTCACCCCATGTCCTGATTGATCCAGTCTCTAGTTGTCTGAACCAAAGCGCAGCCAAATCTGATAGAAATAAAGGGAAGCATCGTGCCATCACTTCCTCGGATGCCCCCAGCACTTCCATATGCCTGATGTATCTGGTAACGTGCATGGTCGGGTCTGACTTTCCGTCATACGGGTTCAGCGTCGGCAGTTTGAACTTTGGAGGGTTCCTTGCATTCCTGATATTTGGAGTGAACGGACTCCGACTGACTTCCTCCAATCCTCCGATAGACAATCCTCCTCTCATGAGTCGTCGCACTAGTCCAGCCATCTTTTCATCTCCATCCTGGGGTTGCCCTCTTGGTCTTGAAGGGTATTCTGGTATGTACTCTTCGTGTGGCCCGTTAGTATCAGCATTGGCCCTAGCTTGTTGAGCTCCGTCTGTCGGCCTTCCAGTGTCGGATCCCGTGGGTCTGCCCCCGAGTCCTTGTCGATTGTCCACTGGATCTGCATTTTGTTCCTCATCAAGTTCCACAGTCCCAGCTCCCTGTTCCACATTCATAGCCGCTGTAGCTGGTCCTAGGCTCTGCGTCCCTGCAGCTCTCATCTGTTCAAAGAAATTCTGCAGCATCTCTTGTTGACTTTTCATCATTCTTTCGTGCATCAGATTGGTCATGGTCTCCATTTCGTCTCTAGTGATGTAGATCGAAGCCGGCTCTTCTCCAGCACCAGAGGATGCCTCTTGACTTCCTCCTTGATGGCTTCTCTCAGCTCTTTGTCTTCTACTTGTTTGTCGAGTCATTGTCTTCAAATCTTCGAGTTTTCAAATCTGAACTTCGAATCTGGTGTAGCGGGTGCTAGTCCTTCTCAGTGAAAGCACCAAAGTGTTTGCACCAAAAATGGTCACAAACCCCAAGTGCTGTGAAAGCACCAGTGTGTGAATACAAATCAGCAATATTCAGACACAAATATCAGATCTAAGCAAGCAACAAACAACGATCCAGAAATATTGAACAGTGACACGCAATTTATAGTGGTTCGGCTATCTCCGGCCTACGTCCACTTCAAGGATTTTTATCTTTTATTGATGTTCTTCACTGATTACAGATGATTACAGCAAGTATAATGAATGGATCTGAATATAACAGCAATGGAAAGGAGTAGAGTTGAATCCGGCAGAGTCTGGACGTTGAATCGCTGCAAGATCCCCCTTTTCTGTTGATTCTGGGGCTCTATTTATAGGCGTAGGAGGCTCAGATCTTGCCCAAACTTCAGGAGACTTCTTCTGGCACGTGAGGGGGTCCATGCGACCGGTCCCACCAAGTTTCAACTCAATCTGTGATCGATTCGAATCAATTTCGTATCGATCAAGAAATGCTCCAATCGAGCTGAAACTTGGCAGGATTGCTCTTTACCTTGCATGGAAGCTACTCTGAAAATTTCGTTGCATTTGGATCTACGGTTTAGGAGTTATGATCGATTCAAGGCTATGTTTTCCGTGGTCTGCTGAGTTCGAATCCATGTTTCGTATCCCCTTCTTCGACTCGATCGAAGCACGTGCGCGTGCAATGACGTGGAGTGATATGGAGCGGGTTTTCCTGGTCAATCCGGTTTTAGTGGCGTATTGACCGATTTGCATCCATGGATTTCGCCTTGCTTGTATCGGGCATTGTTATCTAATTTGAATCAGTCAACTTCGCATGCTTTGTATCAACTTTCAACGTATAGTTTGAATCGAGATTAGCAGCTTAGCTCGTATCGAGGAAGACCCATTCAATGGATACTGTTTGCGATGGATACGAGCTAAAGCTTCCTGATGGATTCGAACGAATGCCTCGTTTATCGATTCGAACTAATCATCAGTCAATCGATACGAAGTTCATGGATACGAAGGCCTGGACCATTCTGATCGATACGAAGCCCAAGGGTATGAACCAAGGTGTGGTGAGGGATACGAACAGATGGATTCGAACTCCACGACCGCGGTCTGACCCGTACCTGATCGATTCGAAGATGATCGATTCGAAGTTGCCAAGCTCCAATGGATTCGAACTTGGCGATGCCTCTCTGATGGATACGAATCTGATCGATTCGAACAGGTCGTCACCTTGGTTTTCTGATGGATTCGAACACCACCTTGTACCTAACTTGAATCGATCATATCTCATTCATGCGAACTCCGATTGACCTGAAATCTGAAACGCTGGCTCTCACGGCTTGGCAAGTCATGTCTTGTCAATTACAGCCCAATCCGAGCTCGGACAAAATTCATCGATATCCATGATCATCCTGCAATGCATATTTAATATTCATGGTTGGTTAATATTGATTTCAGTTAATTTTTGGGTATCTCAGCTTTGCCAAAAAGTGGGATAACAAAACTAAACCCCTTGGTTTAAATAAATAGATGAGCTTGGAAAGCTATTTAACTTTTTTCATGTTGAGCTTGGAAAGGTTATTTTCTTGCCTATGTCCACATTATGTGGCATGTTACTCTCCTGAAGGCAGATGCACATGCGAGATGGGTCCATATTCAATGGGGCTTACCTGCAATCATCCAATATAATATATTACTACCAAACTAAATGCAACATAAAAGGCAACTCTTCTAGTATTGATCTATACTACACATTGTATTAGTCATGCATACAGAAAAGGCAATTGAGATGGATAATAATTGCATTGCCTCCCTAATTCATGGGAGCAGCAGAATAAGCCCCACCTAAAGCAATAAATTAAACCATAAACACTAACCAATGTATAAATATATCCATCCCATATAAATAAGTCAAACCATAAACATCTATTTGAACTACTAGAATCAAATTAGGAACTTATGAGTATTTATTTATCCCATAGCTTTAATAGTAATAGTGCATCCATTCTTGATCTTACATATAGGAAACATAATTTGCAGCACATTGAAACACTTTTCTAGAAATTTGGAAGCAGATAATGCGATGGATAACACAACTAGGATGACAAAGGGATAATGAACTTACGGGTTGAATAAAATATTTATAAAAAGTGAAATCATTAAGCAACTGTAAAGAATGCCATCCATCTCATAACAACAACCAAGGATATAGTTCTTTCCAATGACGGGTGAAATTAAAAAGTAGAGCTATGCACAATCAAATAGATTGATAGCTTGAAAACTTAAATACCTAAAATTACCTAAAACACATGATAGTGCATGAAGATGGTTTCAACTTCCGACAACAAAAATCTAAGCAAACTAGCCTAGGCACAAATTAAAAAAGGTTAAGATTTAAGATTGAATCCTCTTTTGTTATACTACTCAACTACTTTGTGAAGAGTTTTGGGAGAAGTATTTATGATAGAAAGGAATATCATTTTTCTTCTTTAGCAGAATTGTGTTTGAGCAACACAAAGAGTTACCGAACATCAGTAGAAGTGTTTCTTCTACTTAGAACAGTGCATATATAAAGGACTGAAGTTAACAAATAGGCCAGAAGCCTTAATGGCTACTGACTAATTCACTTAAAATATAATTTAAACCTTAACAGCTGATTTTAAAACATAAACTATTCACTGAGGTAATTCATCGAAAAAGGAAATAGCTTACCTGATTGTTTTCAGAATATCTACTCTTATTATTATACGATGATCACAACGAACCGAAGGTTTATTTATGTTAGTAACCCCAAACTTTGTAAATTTCAATACTTCACCAGGTTGTGTACTAGAAGGTATATGAAGATACCTATATCCTTCAGTGATCTCTACCTGGGAGGCATATGATTTTGAATATGGTTAGAAATGGACATAGTAGAACGAATAACTTTAGTTCAGAGTTCAATATCGAGAAGAGAAAAAATTGGATGAATTTAAATGAAAATGACTTTTTATTATACACTAACAAATCTAATGCTAAGTCGATTATTTGACTCTTCTAAATACTTGTTAGAGCAATGTTCATTCACTAGATCTAGCAGAAGAATCCATACATGTATTGAAACTAGAGCAGACTACCAGAACTAAAACCGTTAGCAAAATAGGTAGTGGAATATGAAAACATGATTTGTATAATTGCTATTGTTTATCATTTGAAAGTAGTAAATGGGACAGAGAAAACAATCGATTTATGGTTATTACTAGTGTTTTTCTAACCTATTTTTTGTTTGTTGTCTTGTATTGCAGCAAGTTCAAGTTGTCAAGGATTAGAACAGAAGAAAAAATTTGTTTAGATGTATTTAAGAGAGTTAAAAAAGGAATAGAAAGGGTCTATCGTCTATTACTTTGAAAAATAATAAATGAATAAACACAAGATTACCTTAGCCATGGTTCTTAATATTGTCGCTATTTAATCAACCTTAATGTTAGAATACAGATTCAGACTATATCTATGTTTTTTTCTCAACCACATGAATCAACAATAAACATCACCTGCCCTAACCCTATAATATAATGAACAGTAAACATAAGGTAAATTAATACAAGTAGCAGAGCACGATAATCAGCGAGTTAATTGAGATAAGTGAAGTTGAAAAAGTGCATACAAAGATCAGTTAGCTAACTCTAACTTCTATGATTCTATTGTTGCAAAGAGTGAATTTGTGCACTGCATATTGTAGTTTTAATAAAAAACTTGCTAACATACATTACTCTACAAACAAATACATCTACAACTCACCAGCAAGGTTTTCTATGCATTGAGCACACAAATAATATACAGGAACCTTAATTCAATCACACATATAAATAGGCAGATAGACACTAATAATCATTGAGACTCCATATCAGTTGACTCTCAATAAAAATAGAACAGTCAATTGTGTGCTTCGAATGTAATATCTAACCCAACAAGCAGGCATAATGCACACCATAAATGCAATATATTAGTCACGCATTTCATCAAACACCAAACATTCGCATCAAATAACGTACGAATAACAAATCAAATGAGTATACTTTACCTGTAACATGAATCACCTAACATTTCATCAAACACCGAACATTCGCAATATATTAGTCATGTAATATAACGTATGATCTTAAATTTAAAATAAAAATAAAAATCAGAACATTTACCTGTAACATGGTGCCGATGGCTCCTAATAAACAGCGAAGAATCCTGAGTTATCAACGGGAAATCCTGGGGAGAAACAATGGGTGATACATACAGTTTTGTCACCGACAGCTCACGTGGGGCGGATCGACGAGAGTTGATCGTGAATGTATTCACGGCTATGTGAGAGCAACGACGAGATAATGAATTCGTGAGTGGTGGAGAGGAAGATGATAAACCCTAGGTTTTCTTTTTAAGTAAAGAAATGGCACGATGAGAGGAAAAGAAGAGAAGAAGTGTTTATGTAACGCGTGGTTTTTCTTCTGAAATTATGGGCGGGTTAGGCGGCAGTGGCGGGAAGCAAAAGAAATTTAATGACATCAGCTATATTGGTTGCACTTTTGAAGTAAACGCTACCAATAGGTGATGCTGAAACTAGATTTTCTTGTAGTGATATAAGTGCGGATGTTTTCATTGATGCTTATTTGTTGCTTGTTTGGATGATTTACTATTTTATCAGTTGGTTTGGATTTATTCCCGCTATTGGAGCGGATGACCTTTTTATATATACCCGCCTAGTTGCGGATGATCCATATTATATAATTATATATTGTACGTGATGCAGGGGGACAGGTTGGTGGGATCTGACAGGATTCCTTACCACTGTTGATTTTACTTTTCATATATATTATGATATATGAATTGTTAGAAGCCATATTTGATGACATGGATATTATTTTGCTTATTTAGTGCTATAGTAGCACTTGGCCTTATTTTTAGTATTTTGAAATAATATAAAGTGAATATTTTGATTTAAAAGGATTTTTAAAAGGTTTTGATTTAAAAGGATTTTAAAGGGATTTTGAAATAATATATGTTTTAATAATTATTCTTAAATTATTAAAAGAAGGAGTTTATTTTAAAGAAAATAAAAGGTATGATTTTTGGTATTATAAACTGATAGTTTGTAAAATATGTTAAATAGAGATCTTTTAACCGTATCATAAAGGTTTTAAAAACTTAATAAATAAGTCCATCTTTTATTATAAAGAAAATACGGTTTTAAAGAAGACAAAAATAGTTTGAAACAAATATTTCTGAAATGGTTTATATAAAAGATTTATAAAAGTAATATTTTATAAATAAAGAAATAAAATTATAAATGGAGTTTTATAAATATTAGAAATGGATTTGTAATTGATATTTGGTACATAGATTTATAAATGGGATTTGGTAAATAAATGAGATTTATAAAGGAATGGATTTATAAATAGAATTTTATACATAAAGAGATTTTATTAAGGGAAGTTTTATAAAATAGAATGGAGATTTATGAACAAAGATTTATAAATATGGAAATGATATATGTTGAGATTTGAATATGGAGTTTTATAATGGAAATATATTCACATTTTAAAAGTTAAAATAATCTTTTAAAGGAATGTTTTGAAAGTGATATTTTTGGATGGAGTTTAATGGTTTTAAAAAGTGATTTAAGATGTACTAAGTAATGAAAACATAGATTTCAACATTTATTGTTATAATAAACGTTTTCTAGAAAGCAAGGAAGGCATAGACTATAACACTGTTGTTATAGTAAGTGATTTCCAAAAGGAAAGGTTTTATATAGTATACGAGTTTTGCATAAATATAAATGGTCGAATCCCTATACTATTGTTTTAGGTTGTCATAACGATGTTTTACGCAACATTCGTTTAGACCCAATAAAGCGTATTTTGGAAAATATGAAGCTTTCCTCAAGAGATTTGTAAATATACTTATTTCGACTTTAAGTGTATAGAGGTATTTTCTAAGTGTTGGAAATGAAATAGTTTGTGAATATACTTATACCGTTAAGATAAATATGTTGAAATGTTTTCCACATATCGAAAGATTAAATGGTATTAAGAATATATCTTTTTAAAGATATTTTGAGATAAATATTTAGAGAGTGGTTGAACTAATAAAAGATTAATTAAACAAGCCTAGTGACTGCTTTTATGCTAGATTGTATTTTTGGCCATTTTTGGTTCCTTGACTTGATGTGGGAACTAATTATTCATGCACTTAGTATGAGGCCAATTAAGTAGGCTTGATTATCGTTTGGTGTTAAGAATGATGATTCGAGTAGTGTGGAATGACTATGGCAATCCAATCTACTGAGCTTCCTTCTTGACCGAAGGACAGCAAGTTGAGAGTTGGAAACGTGCTAAGTCTACGAGACTTGGTTTCCATATGTGGTTGAGGGCCTCTTATCAATTGTTGGTCTGGAGAGACCGAGATCAGATTTATCCAAAAACCACTTCAGACCAACGTATGCGTTCGAAAGTGCAGATTTATTAAAAATGATGATTTTTTGAAGACGAAGATCTTCATGATGTAGGACTACTTGCCATTAGCCCCATGATCCATATTATATATATATGGTAGCAGCAGTGCTCTTTATGAAAATCTTCTATGCAAGGACTGCTCACTACTAATCCTGGGCTTGATTTCCTACAAGATGTTGTAGGAGAGTGCCTTCGGCTTGTCCTATTCCTGGACAACTTGTATGAATGAATGTCTGACATTGAATTTATAACATATACGTACATTGATTTTTACGAACATCCATCTGTTTGGTGGTTTAGGAAGTAACTATCTTACACTTAACACCCTTCTCTAAGACATACGAGTTCAGAGGTTGTACATGAAATCAATAGTGTGTGTGATGGAGTTGGCAGTGTAGCATTCAAAGTGGAATGTGCTATGTGAAAATTAAACATTACCTTAAGCCTCACACTCGTAAATGGCTTAAACAGGGTATGCCATAAGGCTAAGTGGGTAGCTCCCATTAAGGTATGTTCATCACCTTTCTATATTACCCTCTATATTTTGGATTTTGTTGTGTATGTTGTGGCCACGGATAGGTCGGGAATGACCAGGATGATGTCATATTCGGTTCTATCCGCCACCAGATGGGATTGTGGGTAGGCCGGTCTTGCTAGATGTAGAGATTTCAAAGTTGTTGATCCTCGGTGCATTCCTCTAGAAATGTACTATACGAAAGGTAGTTCTTTACATGCCATTGTATGGAATTCATTCTCCAATACGAGCCTTTACGGTTTTAGTTGTAAACCTATTATGCTAGAATTTAATCAATGTAACCATTTCAGCTATGATTAGTATGTATTTGTATCCTAAATACTATTGTAATATCAGAGAATTTGATATGAAATGTTTTGGTTATCATAAGGTAAAAACTCGTATGTGTTTATGTGCGATGTGGTATTATGAGATACATTTGTTTTGAAAGGTTTTTATAACTTTAAAATGCAATTGAGATGTGTTTTCTCATGCTGGTTTACCAGACTGATCCAGGTGTTCTACCCTTTTAATGCTCGGGTCAGACCGAGTATGTTTACAGATTCAATTTGGATCCTTTGGAGTTTCAAAAAGACGAGCTGGAGGTCTTTAAGTCATATTCACGTTTATGTTTATTTTCCACTACATCGGTTGTTTAGAATTATTAGCATTTGTGAGGGCATGTTGTTATAACTGTCCAGGCTGATGATTAGTGATTTGTTGTTATACTGCTTTGATGTATGTATATTACAATTTCTCTTTTGTAAAGATTATTGATATTATATTATATGTTGTTCCGCTGCGTTGTGAGATTCTTTGTTGTATGGTTCTCTTTCTCTCTTTTGTCTTCTCATCTTTCTTCTTTCTTCTTTCTTTCCCCTAACTATACACATTTTCATTCAATTAGAGTTGGACATGTGTGGTTTATTGTCAGCTTAAAATGTGAGGGATTGCTGGTTGTTACAGTTGGTATCAGAGCTTAGGTTAGCGAACACCTTGGCTGCGATGACCCATATTTCAGAAGGTTTAAATCGACAATAATCCACACATGTCCGACTTAAACAATCCAGAACATAGATACTCATTGGGGTTAACTAAGAAAATAAGAAAAGAAGAAGAAAACAAACACAGAATCGCGTAGCGGAACGATAAAATATAATAATCAAATAAACAGTTCATGAAGCTGTTTACTATACTTTTGATTATAATTTATACAACATTTATCAGAGTTATACATATACAACAGAACAAAATATAATGCAGCAGAACAACATGATGCAGGGAATAATAATAGTAATAATATACCAAACCTTCATCTTCATCCTCCAGAATAAATCTTCAATAAGCTAAAAACATAGGGCTGACCCGAGCGTAATGAAAAGACAGAACACTCGAGTACGGACTAAAATATTCTTATGCGAGTCAAATCGATATAGCATATAACATGAGTGTCGTGGCATCAAAGATGTTTATGGGGTTTCACATCTCCTATTCAGTGTATAATGTGTGTGCAATAACTCAAGAGATGTTACGGGATTTTCCATCTCTTAAGGATCCGTCAAAATATTTATATATAGTAGAATACACTACATATATAATGTCTAATCAGTAAAATAAATATTTTTCTTAGAGTTAAGGCTTTACATTGATCCCCCTTAACGCGTTTTTAAGCATTGGCATATAGTTTGCATTTGACACCACCAGTAGCACGTTGGTAGTCAGTGATGCGCCGAGATACGACAACGCTAAACCAAAATCGTAGGGGTCTCTTATAGGGATAAATGTATGACAAGGCACGTGAGGCAATGCCCAAGGTAGGATACTACCAGTTTACCCTCCCCGGCTGGTGGTAACGCATCATAACCATGACCGCCCACCGCGTCCAACACTCCAATAATCCGAGGATGCACACCAATCAATCACAATGTAAATGATGGTAATATGAAGAAGTGTGTCCGCTCGGGGTAGCTAGCCTACTTGGCCGGTACAACTCCTATTTTAGTCATTTCAATTTGGCACAAGTGCCAGGCTAATCCATCATCGTTCTCTTTCTTCAAATCTAGCAAGCAATGCCAAATCCAACCACTTTGTTCTGGACCATTACTCCACATATACAGTTATTAAAGTGGTTCCAATATTGACAAAGAGTATGCCAATGAGAGGCCTGGGTCTCTT
This sequence comes from Allium fistulosum, assembly GCA_030737815.1. Classification (NCBI taxonomy): domain Eukaryota; kingdom Viridiplantae; phylum Streptophyta; class Magnoliopsida; order Asparagales; family Amaryllidaceae; genus Allium; species Allium fistulosum. Next base: position 911,943,589 of record CM060903.1, read on the forward strand.
TAACAACCAAACGTCGTTTTACACACTGGTTGGTACTTTTACATTTTGAAAATAGTTTGTACTTGATATCAAAATATCATATTCACTTCAAAATCAAATTCATTTCGAAATATCATATTTACTTCAAAATCAAATCCATTTCGAAATCATCATATTCGCTTCAAAAAATCATATTTTACTTCAAAATGTCAATTCTGTTCGATATATCGATTTCACTTCAAAATTTTGATTCGAATTTCAATTTAGGTTATAACTTCACTTTAACCCAATTCGCATTTAAATCCAAGATTTAAATATAAATAATCCCACTATGAACAGTTTGAATTTTTAGCAAAAAGTTTGAATAGTTTTTAAAATAGTTTAAATAATTAAAATAGTTAAAAATAGTTTAAATGGTTAAAATAGTTTTATATATCAAACTAATTCAATTTCCAAACCTTCTCAATTCAAATCAATTCAATTTCCATTTCAATTTAATCAATTCCATTCCAATTTCAATCCGAATTTACTTCGATCCCAATTTAAATTCAAATAAATCCGGTTTCGATTTCGAATTAATTCAATTTCAATTCCAACTTGAATAAATTCCGATTCAATTCTCAATTTCAAACCATTTCAATATATCAAGTTCGAGTTCGATTTCAAAGCATCGATTTAAATCAAATCTAACTTCAATGTTCAATTCAATGTCGAGATCTTTAAAATAATTCAATTTCGAGCTCAATTATTGAAATATTGATTTAAATTACTTTACTTAGCAATATTTTGAAGTTCGAATAAAAGTCCAAATCTTTAAAACAACCCAATTTCTAAAATTCAAATCATATTTCAATTATAATTTCAAAATCTCAACTTCGATCATTTAAACCATTTCTATTAACCAATTTAAATTTCAACGTTTCGAGATCACATTCGAAAATAATTCAATTTTCTATAAATTTGATTTTTATTTGTTTAAATCAAAATCATTTAAATAAAGTTCAAATCAAAAAATTTAAAATCCTTTAATTTAACCAATCTAATGCCCATATATAATTTTTTATCCTATGGCCAAGTGAATTAGTTATTCCAATTTAATTTAGGGATGGATATATATCATTTCAATCCAATTCACAGTGTCATAGGTATATATCATTTCAACCTATTTCTTAATTTATTCGAAATAATTCAATTTACAGCTTTATATACTGTAAATAATTTACCAGGTGATAACAGGATATATATAAAAATAAATAAACATCCAATCATCCAAATATCAATCAGTTGACATCCATCACAATCAATCATCCAAACAGTCAAATAATTCGCAACAATTTCATAGTTATTCATTTCGGGTATTTTACTGGAAATTAAATTCCAATTTAAAATTTAACTATCAATTTTAATTTTTAACAGTTAATTCAAATTACAACTTAGATGACAATTAAATTTATCAAACAACGATCAATAAATTTATATCACTTCATAACTTCAAATTTAACTAGCATAAAAATATTCTAGTACTTCGTGAGCATTATAAAACATTCACCTTCTATTTGAAACTGAAAATTTTTCAGCTTCAAATAAATGCCACTTCGATTCCACACCCAAGCCTTCGTCGATATGATTCCAACCCTGCTTGTTTTGTCTCAATCAGACATCGTATGAGAAGTTATAGCATTTAAAAGATTACACGATTTATATATAAATTAAATTTGCAAAAATAAATTAAATTTTAACCTAAGTTATCCTGACCGTTCATTCCAGATCACAACCGCACGTTGCTCCTTCTACATCGCGATCGTTCTAGGTAAAACCATCACGTTCGAACCCACTTGTCGCCTCCATCATCTTCACGCCGCGACCACCACACACAGCTGGAGGTCGATCGAAGACTATCATGTTGAAGCCCATCGCCGAGTCCACCTTCGATCACGATGACAAGAAGCTCGGCCCCCCTACTGCCTTAGAAATCGTGCTCGAATGCTTTTCCTTTCCCATCGATTTGCTGCCACGTCGTTGCCTGAAAAACCATCATCACCGTATGGATGGGAAGCTCTCGTCGAGCTCTTCGATTGCCTTGTTGGAAGTTTTCGAAAATATGGGACGGATTGGGAGAAATTGGAGGAGGAACGATCAAGCTTCCATGGCCATTGAACCCTAAGTGGCGGCTGGAGATATAGAATTAGGGTTTTGGGAAAAGGATACGCGTGTATATACGTGTATACGTAATATTTTATTATTATCTTCCACTATTCACATGCTTTTCCGAACGAACTCCAAACGAAGCGTGCCACCTGGCTTTTATAATGTTTTACCCCTATTCTAAACACAATGGAACTAGCTTCGAGGCCTAACTTGATCGTATGTGGAAGACAGCTTTTCGAATCGCCAATATTAATTTCAACGCGTTTCTATCCCATACGACCAAATTGTAACTCCAAACGCTATGAAATTTGAAATCCGATAATAATACACTATTACGGATCCAATGGAACTAGTTTCGTCAAAATCTGAGACTATGCCCAAAATGGCTATTTTTACTTGTTAATTATAATATGAAATTTCCAATTTCTAATTATTCCCTTTTAAATCCAATTTTAAATGTTAACAATCTTCATTCTTGTTTAAATAAAATTTAAATCAACTTCCGATATCAATTTCAATTATATTAAATTCAGAATTCATTTATTCAAATAATTTCAAATATTAAATTTAAACAATTTAATTATCCAATAAATCGATATAAATAAATCATTAAGTTCCAAATAAATTTTAGTTGTCAACATCATTTTATTTCTGTCTAAATAATTCACAATTATCATTCAACTTCAGTTATTAATTATAAACCCAGTTAATATATAGAATTTCATTTCAATACTCGTTATCGCCAAATCTTCGAAATTAGTTTATTTCAAAATTTTATTCAAGTTCATATCCAATAACTTACATTCAAAATCATTAAATTTGTTTATTTTAACCATTTTTATTCAATAATTATATCATATTCCATAATTTAAAATAGTTAAAAATACGGGTTGTTACATTCTCCCCCACTCAAAACTTTTCATCCTCGAAAAGGGCTAAGTACAGAATTTAATACTTGATATATTTTATTCAAAACAATCAACTTATAAAACATTAAACCTTATTTATAAAACCTTTACTACGTTTCCACTATGCTACTCCGATTGGCTTACGAAATTTACAAGTTAGTTATCAAAACAAGTTATAAAATTTTTAAAACTTCAAAAATTTTCTAACACCCGGATTTACGGAAAATTTCGGCAGAGTCTCCTTTGCGCAGCTCGATCGGAAATTTTTTACAATTCAGTATATAACCCAAATAGATATCAAATATACATCTCATCTCAATGATGAGGCATCCTGTAGGGAAAAATATAAAAGCGCGGTATGTTATCCGAGATATGTACCTTATTATTATTATTAATACGAGCGAATTCGCTTGTATTAAGCAAGCAAAAGCATATAAAAACCTACATATACGTCCAAATGGTCTTCGTATGTACCTATCTCAACTCAATTTAGAATATTAGTCATTTATATAAGATATAGAAAGTATATATGAGTTTTATAGAAGCATATAACATGAATTTTAAACCCAAACCATAACATAAGCATTAATATACGACAACCAACAATCATACACAGTAAAACAGTTATAACGACGATTTACAACAAAAGAACCCATTCAATTATTAGTATTCATCCAATTAATTCATAACGATATGAATTTACATTATTTCAATTTATACACTTCATTTCTTATTAACATTCAATTTTTATTAGCATTTAATTGGTTTACTTCCAATTTATTCAAGTCTATTTCATTTGCATTCAATTTATTCAATTCAATTCGTTAAATTTCAATTGTTTCATTTTACGTTTAGCAACATCTCATATCAATTCATTTATTCACATTCATTCTACACTTAAGTTCATTTTCATTTTAAATTAATCTTATTTCATTTACTCATTTTATTAATACAATTCACTAACTTCTTCCATTTATTCATTTCGGTTAGCTTTTCACAAGTTAAAGTTCATTTCATAATTCAAAATTCGCTTCCTTCCTTTAACATCCATATTCAATTAATTTAACATCTTATTTAACTAACATTTATCAAAGTTATAAACTATGAAGTTTACTTTACATTTTCGCGAAACATTTGAATTATAATGTTCATATCTCCATTTTTAGCATCAACATCCTTAATGAATTATTTCTTATATCCTTACTTAAGTTTCTTACAGCATAATTCACATTTATTTTCACAATTTCATTTAATAACAAATTTATTTGTGAAACATTTAATTAATCACCACTTTAATTTATAATCATTCTATAAAAGTCCAACTTCTTATATACGACTTTATCTAAGTTTATAATTATCTCAAAAGTTACAAATTCAATTTCAAGGTTTCTTTGCAAATTAATATTTAATTATATAACCAATTTACAGAGATATTATTTAATTCATTTGTCTACTTTCTTAAGTCCCACTTACTTTTTCCATTTTGGTCATTAATCATTTCATAATATACTAATTAAGTATAACATTTATTATTACAACTAAATCTCCATTTATATACATTTTAATTACTTTTAAGTTTTGTTTACTTGTATAATATCCCATTACATATCCAAATCATCATTTTAACTTTTAACATTTGGTAAGTCTTATTATATGTTATTAGAACGCAATTTGGTATTATACAAATTAATTTGATTCATTTTACTTAATTAGAATGCAATTTGGTATTATACAAATTAATCCAATTCACTTTAATTAATTAGAATGTTCACTATTTTAACTTGTTTACATTTTCTTTACTTTCAATTTTAGAGTTGCAAACTTCAATTCTAAGTTTCTCAAAACATTTAGCTTAGATTTCTTAATTCTCTTATTTTATAAATTCTGGTTATTTAAATATTTCATTTCATTCAAATAATTTGAAGATTACTAATTAACAGAACCTAAAAGTTTTAAATATCGGGTTCATTTCAAATCATTTGAAATAAGTATATATACTTATATCTTTTGTATATCAAATCATACTTTTGGAGTTAAACCAAAATCCGTTTATCAAAACAATTTCATAGCAAAGCTCCTTAGAAATCTCCCCCACTTTGAGACTCGAAAATGGAAGTCGATGATACTGCGCAGTCATCACCGAAATTATTTTCCAGCGATGGAAGAGGGAAGTACTAAATTCATTCCTTTTAAAATTTATTTGAAAACAATTTGTATTTGTATATACTTTTAAACAATACTGATATTATTTACCAAACCTTGAAAACCTTTTTGAGAAACACCGGAAATTAAGGTAGTGTTTGGTTTAAAAATAAATTTTGTGTTTTCGGTTTTCAACATGTATGTCAAATATGAGAAGAATAAAGGAACTACAGAACAGATGAAAGAAAGACGGATGGGAGGACGAAGGGGATAGAGGAACGACCGAAGAATAAATTGTTTCACGTGTTTGTGTTATTTTCCAAAACACAGAAAATAAAATAAAGTTGTTTTCTATTTTGTATGTTAACTTCGTTTTCTAAATTGCTCGTTTCCGACAGTATACATGCATCACGTGCATTTTTGTATGGACGAAAACCTAAAACTAAAAACAACAAACCAAACACTACCTTCTCAAATTCTCAATTTTATATTCATTTTACTTGCAAATTATATTTTATAAATCACATTTATACAGTTTCATTTTCTTATAATAGCTGATAGTTTAGGAATATTGACTAATCAAACAATAAACGATAATGATCAATATTATCATTTCTAACAACCAATTCATTTAAGTATCTAAATTTCAGAAAACCATTCTTTTATATATAAAATATAATCCTAGGTAAAATTACTTCATTTACCAAATTTCGAAAACAATATTGTGTTGGTTTGCTTTGTTCAAGTGTTTTGGAATCCCTATCGATATAGTGGCGTCCCACGTACCGATCATAACCCAAAATTCAAACTTAACAATTCAAATAACACAATATAAATATTTTTATACAACACTAACAAATACACTCTCTCATATATATACACTCAAACAGACTCATTCTAGGGTATTACTAACCCTATCTCTAATGAGTCAAAACCCACAAAGCTAAGGTTATCGCTAAACCAAAGCTCTGATACCAACTGTGACGGCCCACATTTCAAAAGGTTTAAATCGACAATAATCCACACATGTCCGACTTAAACAATTCGGAACATAGATAATCATTGGGGTTAGTTAAGAAAATAAGAAAAGAAGAAGAAAACAAACACAGAATCACGCAGCGGAACGATAAAATATAATAATCAAATAAACAGTTCATGAAGCTGTTTACTATACTTTTGATTATAATTTATACAACATTTATCATAGTTATACATATACAATGGAACAAAATATAATGCAACAGAACAACATGATGCAGGGAAAAATAATAGTAATAATATACCAAACCTTCATCTTCATCCTCCAGAATAAATCTTCAATAAGCTGAAAACTCAGGACTGACCCGAGCGTAATGAAAGACAAAACACTCGAGTCAGGACTAAAATATTCTTATGCGAGTAAAATTGATATAGCATATAACATGAGTGCCATGGAATCAGAGATGTTTATGGGGTTTTACATCTCCTATCCAGTGTATAACGATCGTGCAATAACTCAGGAGATGTTACGGGATTTTCCATCTCTTAAGGATCCGTCAAAATATTTATATATAGTAGAATACACTACATATATAATGTCTAATCGGTAAAATAAATATTTTTCTTAGCGTTAAGGCTTTACATTGATCCCCCTTAACGCATTTTTAAGCATTGGTGTACAGTTTGCATTTGACACCACTAATAGCACGTCGGTAGTCAGTGATGCACCGTGATACGACAACACTAAACCAAAATCATAGGGGCCTCGTATAGGGATAAAAGTATGACAAGGCATGTGAGGCAATGCCCAAGATAGGATACTACCAGTTTACCCTTCCCGGTTGGTGGTAACGCATCATAGCCATGACCGCCCACCGCGTCCAACACTCCCGTAATCCGAGGGTGCACACCCAATCACAATGTAAATGATGGTAATACGAAGAAGTGTGTCCGCTCGGGGTAGCTAGCCCGCTTGGCCGGTACGGCTCCTATTTTAGTCATTTTAATTTGGCATAAGTGCCAGGCTAATCCATCATCGTTTTCTTTCTTCAAATCCAGCAAGCGACGCCAAATCCAACCACTTCGTTCTGGACCATTACTCCACATATACAGTTATTAAAGTGGTCCTAATATTGACAGAAAGTATACCAATGAGAGGCCCCGGTCTCTTTAACAACCAAACATCGTTTTACACACCGGTTGGTACTTTTACATTTTGAAAATAGTTCGTACTTGATATCAAAATATCATATTTGCTTCAAAATCAAATTCATTTCGAAATATCATATTTACTTCAAAATCATCATATTCGCTTCAAAAAATCATATTTTACTTCAAAATGTCAATTCTGTTCGATATATCGATTTCACTTCAAAAATTTGATTCGAATTTCAATTTAGGTTATAACTTCACTTTAACCCAATTCGCATTTAAATCCAAGATTTAAATATAAACAATCCCACTCTGACCAGTTTGAATTTTTAGCAAAAAGTTTGAATAGTTTTTAAAATAGTTTAAATAATTAAAATAGTTAAAAATTGTGTAAATGGTTAAAATAGTTTTATATAAAATAGTTTAAATATTAAAATGGTTTATATAGTAAGGTAGTTTGGAAAATCCAAAATAATTTGAATATATAAAAAGATAGATTTAAATAGTTTATATTAAAATAATTTATATGAAAATAGTTTCAAAGTCAAAATAATTCAATTTCCAAATCTTCTCAATTCAAATCAATTCAATTTCCATTTCAATTTAATCGATTCCATTCCGATTTCAATCCGAACTAACTTCGATCCCAATTTCAATTCAAATAAATCCGATTTCGATTTCAAATTAATTCAATTTCAATTCCAACTTGAATAAATTCCGATTCAATTCTCAATTTCAAACCATTTCAATATATCAAGTTTGAGTTCGATTTCAAAGCATCGATTTAAATCAAATCTAACTTCAATGTTCAATCCAATGCCCAGATCTTTAAAATAATTCAATTTCGAGCTCAATTATTGCAATATCGATTTAAATTACTTTACTTGGCAATATTTTGAAGTTCTAATAAAAGTCCAAATCTTTTAAAAAAACCAATTTCTGAAATTCAAATCATATTTCAATTATAATTTCTAAATCTCAACTTCGATCATTTAAACCATTTCTGTTAACAAATTTAAATTTTAACATTTCGAGCTCACGTTCGAAAATAATTCAATTTTCTATAAATTTGATTTTTATTTCTTTAAATTAAAATCATTTAAATAAAGTTCAAATCAAAAAGTTTAAATCCTTTAATTTAACCAATCTGGTGCCCGTATATAATTTTTCATTCTATGGCCAAGTGAATCATTTATTCCAATTTAATTCAGGGATGGATATATATCATTTCAATCCAATTCACAGTGTCATAGTTATATATTATTTCAACCTATTTCTTAATTTATTCGAAATAATTCAATTTACAGCTTTATATACTGTAAATAATTTACCAAGTGATAACAGGATATATATAAAAATAAATAAACATCCAATCATCCAAATATCAGTCAATTGACATCCATCACAATCAATCATCCAAATAGTCAAATAATTCGCAACAATTTGATAGTTATTCATTTCGGGTATTTTACTGGCAATTAAATTCCAATTTCAAATTTAACTGTCAATTTTAATTTTTAGCAGTTAATTCAAATTACAACTTAGATGACAATTAAATTTATCAAACAACGATCAATAAATTTATATCACTTCATAATTTCAAATTTAACTAGCATAACAATATTCAAGTACTTCGTGAGCATTATAAAACACTCACCTTTTACTTGAAACTGAAAATTTTCAGCTTTAAATAAATGCCACTTCGATTCCACGCCAAAGCCTTCATCGATATGATTCCAACCCTGCTTGTTTCGTCTCAATCGGACCTCGTATGAGAAGTTATAGCATTTAAAAGATTACACAATTTATATATAAATTAAATTTGCAAAAATAAATTAAATTTTAACCTAAGCTATCCTGGTCGTTCGTTCTAGATCACAACCGCACGTTGCTCCTTCTACATCGCGATCGTTCCAGGTAAAACCATCGCGTTCGAACCCACTTGTCGCCTCCACCATCTTCTCGCCGCGACCACCACACGCAGCTGGAGGTCGATCGAAGACTATCATGTTGTAGCCCATCACAGAGTCCACCTTCAATCACAATGACAAGAAGCTCGACCCCCCCCCACTGCCTTAAGAATCGCGCTCGAACGCTTTGCCTTTCCCATCGATTTGTCACCACGTCGTTGCCTGAAAAACCATCATCACCGTATGGATGGGAAGCTCTCATCGAGCTGTTCGATTGCCTAGTTGGAAGTTTTAAAAAAAATGGGACGGATTGGGAGAAAATGGAGGAGGAACGATCGAGCTTCCATGGCCATTGAACCCTAAGTGGCGGCCGGAGATATAGAATTATGGTATTGGGAAAAGGATACACGTATATATACGTGTATACGTAATATTTTATTATTATCTTCCACTATTCACATGCTTTTCCGGACGAACTCCAAACGAAGCGTGCCACCTGGCGTTTATAATGTTTTACCCCTATTCCAAACACAATGAAACTAGTTTCGAGGCCTAATTTGATCGTATGTGGAAGCTAGCTTTTCGAATCGCCAATATTAATTTCAACGCATTTCTATCCCGTACGACCAAATGGTAACTCCAAACACTATGAAATTTGAAATCTGATAATAATACACTAGTACGGATCCAATGGAACTGGTTTCGTCGAAATCCAAGACTATGGCCAAAATGGCTATTTTTACTCGTTAATTATAATTTGAAATTTTCAATTTTTAATTACTCACTTTTAAATCCAATTTTAAATGTTAACAATCTTCATTCTTGTTTAAATAACATTTAAATCAACTTTCGATATTATTTTCAATTATATTAAATTTAGAATTCAATTATTCAAATAATTTCCAATATTAAATTTAAAGAATTTAATTATCCTATAAATCAATATAAATTAATCATTAAGTTATTTTACTTAGCCGAAATCTAATCATTAAATCAATATAGAATAAGGGTTTTAGGAAAAGGATACGCGTATATATATATGTGTGTATACGTAATATTTTATTATCATTTTCCACTATTCACATGCTTTTCCGGACGAACTCCAAACGAAGCGTGCCGCCTGATGTTTATAATGTTTTACCCATATTTCAAACACAATGGAACTAGTTTCGAGGCCTAATTCGATTGTATGTGGAAGATAGCTTTTCGAATCGATTTAAAATGTTAAATTTCCAATATTAATTTCAACGCGTTTCTATCCCGTATGACCAAACGGTAACTCCAAACGCTACAAAATTTGAAATCCGATAATAATATACTATTATGGATCTAATGGAGCTTGTTTCATCGAAATCTAAGACTATGGCCAAAATGGCTATTTTTACTCGTTAATTATTATATGAAATTTCCAATTTCTAATTATTCACTTTTAAATCCAATTTTAAATGTTAACAATCTTCATTGTTTTTAAATAAAATTTAAATCAACTTCTGATATCATTTTCAATCATATTAAATTCAGAACTCAATTATTCAAATAATTTCCAATATTAAATTTAAACAACTTAATTATCCTATAAATCAATATAAATAAATCATTAAGTTCCAAATAAATTTTAGTTGTCAACATCATTTTATTTCTATCTAAATAATTCACAATTATTATTCAACTTCAGTTATTGATTATGAACCAAGTTAATATATAGAATTTCATTTCAATACTCATTATCGTTAAATCTTCGAAATTAGTTTATTTCAAAATTTTATTCAAGTTCATATCCAAGAACTTACATTCAAAATCATTTTTTTTATTTTATCCATTTTTATTCAATAATTATATCAAATTCTATAATTTAAAATAATTAAAAATACGGGTTGTTACATAGGCTTTGGTGGGGTACTTATATAGATAGGGTCAGTAACACCCTAGAATCAGTTTGAGTGTGTATATATTTATATATGAGTGCGTATTTGTCAGTGATATAAAAATGTTTTATATTATGTTGGTTGATCTTTTGAGTGGCTTATGGATTCTGGTCCATACGAGTAATTAACATTATTAATAGGGATCTCTAAACACTTGAACATGACGATTCGATATAGTATTGTTTTAAAATTGGGTAAATGAAATAATTTTACCTTGATTATAATTTATATATAAAGGAATAATTTTTTAGAAATTATTATAGTTATATATGGTGTATTGGTTGGATTTAAGGTATAATGTTAATAAAAGTTGTTTATTGTAATCTAAACGAAGATAAACATTTGTAAAATGAGTTATATAAGAAAGTGAATTTATAAATGTGAATTATAAAGTATTTATTATAATTAAAATAATCAATAGTTGTGAAATGATATTATATAAGAAGTGAAATATATAAGTATGATTTATAAATGTGATATATAAATAAAAAGGAAATGAAATTGAATAAGTATATTTATAAATATGGGTTATAAATAAAAATGGATTTAAAACAACAAATTGGGAATCCAAATCTCAGTGATTTTGAAAATTATTTTTCAAAGGTTTTGGAAGAATAGTAGTATTGTTATTTTGAAAATATTTGATTAGAAATATTTTAAAATGGAATTTAAAAGAGATAAGAAAGCACTGAATTCACCTCGGTCATTGCAAAATAATTCGGGTGATGACTGCAACATCATTGGTTTTCATTTTCGAGTGTCTAAGTAACGGATTGCTACCATTAGAGTTTTGTTTTAGTAAAATTAGTTTTTATTTTTAAAATTCAAAAGTACGATCTAAAATACAAAGAAATTATTTATAGTATAGTTTCAAAATGATTTGAAATAAGAACCGGGTGTTTGAACTCTGAAATTTTTTATCTAAGTGTTTTGTGAAAATATGAGAAAATAAGTTTTTGTAACTTATAATTTGAAAAATGGTATGGATAAAAAAAGAAAAATCTAAAATTGAGCTATGAAATGAAACTTAACTTAAGTAAAATTAAATGAAATGAATTAATGAAATGAACTAATGAAATGAATATGAACTTAAGTTTTGAAATGATAATAAAAATAAGTTGCATTGTATATAGTGTTTATAATAAACTTAAGTAATGTTTTATGTAATGGTTCCTAAGTGATATTAGTATTAAAAGAAATATACTAAGAATAAATTAAATGTGAATAAAAAGAATTTGGTATAGTTAAGAAACCAATTGAAATAAATACATAAGTTGTACGTAGATCATTTTATTTGCATAACTGTTTGATCCAGATTCAAGCACATGATTTTCAGGTGATTTACACCGGTCCAAGTTAGGATTTTTCACTCGATTCTTGACGGCGAACATTGGATATGGATTTTTGATTTATTTTAAATTCTCTATTATAGTATATGGCTATGCTAGGAGAATGACGGTTTCTAATCAAGGAATCAGATCGAAGTCCGTAATAGAGAAGTCGACTGAGCGATACTACTTCGGAAGTGAAATTGTATGATCGAGAGAGCGACCGGATTTGATATTGCGTATGGATGGTCTATGGACATCTTACAGGCTTTGGTATGTCTGTATGCTATGATTAGCTAACTTTATTTACTAGTAATTGTAAACACTATTAAGTAAGGATGCATGATGATTTATTTGGTAGCATATGGTGGTTATATTAGTCTATGTTATATAAAGATTTTACTTTCCACATACTTGTTCTCATTTGTTGCTAAGTGTTTAGTAGGTACGGATGGTGTATGCGTCGCATTTGGAGCTCGCTTTCATATTATATTGATTGTATAAGCTTACTAATATTAAGAAAAGTTATACATCTTGGATTACATATCGTATTTTTATGTTTTCCCAACGAGATGCCTCATCCTTGATGTTAACGTTAAAAAGTGAACGCTAACACCCGATGTGTGTAATAGAATTGTGAAAGCACCACCCGTTGGTACGGGAACAGAATATAAGCTGAAAATAGCAGAAAAGCAGTAAATGAACAACAGATTTATAGTGGTTCGGCCCGTAATTGAGCCTACGTCCACTTTATAGTCTTTTATTGCTGATTCGGTTACAATTTGATACAATATCCTTCAAAATACAATACAACTTGATCATGAAAGCACTCTTGACTACTAGCTCAATCTTTGATGATGAAACTCGACGAATCCATGTTGGATGTAAGGAGTTCTTCTCGAAGCTTGTTGTAGTGTCTCGAATGCTTGAAGATCTTTGATTGCTGAATGAGAGGAGACTTCCACAGAGTAACGGCGCCTGAAGAAATGAATGGCCAAAAGTCCCCCCCTTGTTGAAGTTTGAGGGGTATTTATAGGGTAGGATCTGACTCAGGAAATTTTCCTAAGTCTTTAAGTCGTGGCCGACTTATAGAAGTCTTAGGTCGTAAGTCGGCGACGAGATAAAGCACTTGTACCAGTTGGTACTTCCAGAACGAGTTAGTAAGTCGTGAGCGACTTAGTTTAAGTTGTAAGTCGGTAACGACCTAAAAGATGCAATACTGTTTTCGTTCCCTTAAGTCGGTGACGAGGTAAAGGTGTATAAGGTGTTCTGAGATTGTACACGACTTAGTATAAGTCGTAGGTCGGCGACGACTTAAGAGATAGGTCGTAGGTCTTAAGTTATCAACAATTGCCTTAGGTCCAAGACTCCCTTATCTCGTAGACTCTTAAGTCGTAGTACTTCTTAACTCGGAGCATTTCATAACTCGGTGTTGTTAGGTCGGAGCAGAGTTAACCCATAGGTTGTTAAGCTGTTGAGTCGGAAGCCCTTGTTAACTCGCAATTTGTTAAGTGGTAGGCTTCCTTAAGTCGGTAGGCTCCTAGGTCGACACACATCTTAAGTCGGCAGCTCTTCTCAGTAGTTAGATCGGCAACTGTTGGGTCAGAGCTTTCTTAAGTCGTAGCTTGTTAAGTCGGAGACCTTGTTAACTCGAAGCCTTCCTTAGGTCGTAGCCTGTTAAGTCGAAGACCTTGTTAACTCGGAGTCTTCCTTAGGTCGTAGCCTGTTAACTCGGAGTCTTCCTTAGGTCGTCTTCTGTTAAGTTGCGAATCAGAGGATTAACATTTGCCCCTCGAAGTGTGTGCCTAGGTCATAGGTCATATACTTCGATTTTCTTAACCTGCTCTTTGATTAGGTCGGAAGCGAATTAACAGAGGTCTTAGGTCGGCAGCGTGCAAGTCGACTCACCTTCCTGCGAATAAATAGTTGGGTCATCCTTCCTCTTCCTCACTTATTCTTCTTCTCGATTCAGCCATTGACGCAATTTAGAGCCCTCAGAGATAAATCCATCCATCCAATCGTCGATCAACCTCCTGTTATACATCGTAAGTTAATCTGATCCGAGTTTACCCATGCCCACTGTCGAATCGATGACTCCCCAGTTTTCGACTTCCATTTGTTTGCCGTGGTTCATTATGAATAACCCTTCGACTGTTCCGCCATTGCCATCGATCACGTTGTAGTTGTGATAGGGCAACAATACGTCAGATTCGCAACAAACTCGAGGCGATTCGAATTGGCTTTTTTGGGCGATCCAATGGTGTGATGGAATTAGGATCGTCATTGACTGTGAGGTTATTGGGCTAACGAGTTAAAAGTTATGGAAGAAAGTGGGTTGATGTACTGACTCGGTCACGACTTAGTGATTTCACTGATTTAAGTCGGAACCGACTTAGCAATTTCATGTGCCCTAGGTTTTGAGTCGCTTCCGAGTTAGGACTTAGAGGATTTCTTGTTGCTTCAAACTAGTTTTGCTTCTTAATCCGGCCAAGACTCGGGAACTACTAGCTTTGACCCATAGGGAATCTCTCTTAAGTCGTCACCGAGTTAGTACTTAGGTTTTCGGCGACTAAGCTGATGACTTTTGAACTTTGCCTGGACTTCGAACTGTTGAACTATGAACTGTGTTGCATGTATTTCTTTTTACAGATTGCTTCAATTTGCAAGTTAACAATCCTGTTTAACACAACATTCACAGAGTACTGGGACGAATATACTGTCACTGACTGCCCACATCGAATGACAGATTAGTTGGTAAAGAGAAAGTTAAATTGAATGAATATGAATGAGATGATGTACAATAACCAATTCAAGTGAAGTATTAAAACAAAATCGTAATAGTCAAATGAAACTGATTTGTCTGCACTAACACTGCACTTGAACATTAACAAGTTCTGAAATTCTGTAATCGATTGATTGTCAACTAATTTAATTCCAGTTATGCTTGTCTTTTATTTTCATTAGTTTTGCACAACACTCCACACTTTTTAGGAAACGTGCACCTTCACATTTGAACATTCAGCTGATTGTGTAGAATGTCTTCTCCACAAGAAGGAACAGAGCAAGTTGAAGATGCATTTCCAGTTGCTGTCCCGCTAAATGATCCTCCAGAAAGGACTCCTACCACTCTGAGCCATAAAGCCTTTCGTCAATTATGCATCCAGTTTGGCATTGCCGAAGCTGACGCTTTGCTTCCTGAAATAAATGATACTGCTGATAGGCCGCCCCATGGCTTTGTCGCAGTTAACCGCCAAATGTGCTCGAGCGGAGCTATCCCCCCATTCAATGACTGCCTTCGAGAACTTCTTCTCCGACTATCTATCTCCCCTTTTCAATTACACCCTAATGGCTACGCCATCCTGCTGGGACTGTGTGTGCTTTTTAGGAGAACGCTGGACCGTTTTCCCAGTTTTGGAGAAATTCGCTATCTGTGTACTTTTGCCAAAAACAGAGATCATCCCTCTATCACAGTCGTGAGGAGTGCTAGAAATCGTAAGTTGATCACCGGTCTCCCTGAAAGTGTTCATAGTTTCCTGAGCCCGTTTTTCTATGTTCGCTGTCCCCCGGGGTTTTACGCTATTTGGAGAGTAGGAAGTAAGATCACTTGCCTCTGTTTCTTATGTTCTTTCAAACTTACCGAAGTCCGAGTTATCAAGTGCTAACTTTGCCTTTTTTCCTTTTCAGCACTTCCTACTCCTTCTAGAGATCCCGGTCACAAAGTGACTTTTGAGAGGCTTATGGCGGTGCCGGTAGAGGAGAGGAGTATCCATTTTCTATTAGATGATGAGCTTTTGCACCAATTTGGGCTTTTACATCCCTCCAGGTCGACTCGGATTCATGAAATCTCTAGTTCTGATGCAGAAACGTTAGCTGCTTCGGGCTCTCAAGCAGAGGCATCGAATGCCCCAGTTTCTGTAGAAGAAGTTGCATCAGAAACACCTGTCGTAGAGGCTGCTTTGATAAATGTTCCGCATCCACCGATGTTGTAGGGTCAGCAAGTCGGCACTTGCTCCAATTATTGAAGAGGAATAAAATCCTCGAATTTCTGAAAAATCAATTGATGTGGAAGTTGAGAAGGAGAATTCTGCTGAGCATCATAATGATGACACCTTCGATGACTTGAGTGACATAATGATAACTTCTCAAGAGCTTTTCAAGGATAATATTCCAAAGGCGAACTCTCCTGTCGTTGAAGCGACTTCCTCTTTGAAACAGACCTCGACGCCTTCTACACCTGTCGTCTTCGTTCCCGCACTAAAGCGTGGTTTGTAGTTTGACGCACGTAGTTCGCACGCCGCACACACTTAGGATTTTTCTGCACTTATAAGCATTTACTCTTTCTTTCTGGAAATTTCTAAACTTTACTTCTTTTCCGTTTTCAGATTCTCCGATGGGGCGCTCCGGCTCATACTATGACTCATTTCAGCGCCATGGAGGTCGTGGATCCTATGACTTTAGGAAATATCTTGGTGATCAGAGAGAGACAGATGAGGAACGGGCCTAAAGGAAGGCTCAAGAAAAATGGGATTATGAGCAGCGGCAGAGAAGAAGAGATGCTGATCGATATGATTCTTCTTACAGAACTTACGATTCTCATAAGCGAAAGTCTTATGATGACAAAGGGAAGACTCATATTACTGATGAATCGAGCAAACGGTCTAAGCCAAGTGACGCGTCTGCTATTTCTGAGAATACTAACGCTCCCATTTCTTCTGATATTCCGGCCGGCTCTCCTCCTCTAAAGGAATCTGATATTCAAACCATCATTAACAGGCCACAATATCAAGTTAAAGATGGCCCTCCAACGCTTCAGAGCTGATTTCCGAATTGGTGTCTAAGAGGAGTCCGTTTTGACTTAGATTTGGTTCCCATTGATAAGCAGGCGATGCTGAGAAATGTCGATGCTGTCAAGCTTGACATTGAAAGAATGTCTGGATGGCAGAAGCTGGTTGATGAACTTCAAAGGGTCAACCATATGAACCTTGAGGCGATGATGACCATGGAGAATGATAAATCAGAATGGGACAAATGGCGCAAGCAGCATGATGCGGAGATGACGAGCATTGTAGACGACAACGCAAAGCTTGCATCTGAAGTCAAGTGACTTAAGGAAGATCTCGCCTCATCTTCTGCATCGCACACTCAAAAAGAAGAAGTCTTTCAGAAGCAAGTGCGGGATGCACATGCTGCACAAAGAGATGTCGAAATGAAGCTTGCCGCCGAACAGCACATTACTGAGAAATATCGCATAGAAAACACCGAACTGCGGGAAAAGGTCACCTCCCAGAACGTGGAGATTGAGTTACTAAAGTCGCGACTCGCTAAAGCTGAGACAGAGCGTGATGAGGCTATTACTGGTCGGGTTGCTGCCGTTGCCGAAAAAGAAGCGGCTGAGCAGTCACATGAGGCAACGAAAGCAAACATCAGCTCTACCTTATTCGACTTCTATTTACACAGCGTTCTGGGTCGTGGGAGCCTTGCTTTTCTGGGTCCTGATTATGAAATCACTCTGGCTGAAGTGTGGGAAGCCGCACTTGATATGTTTAAAGGTGCCGGCTATGATGAAGCAGAACTCGAAGCTCGCTATCTTGATGATGAGGCTCGCGCCGCTCTTGTTAAAGGGAAGGAGCAGCTTGCTAAAGTACGAGCTGAATTAACGGAAGAAGAGCTTCTAAAAGAGGAAGTTCCTTTAA
The DNA here is from genome assembly GCA_030737815.1 of Allium fistulosum. NCBI lineage: Eukaryota > Viridiplantae > Streptophyta > Magnoliopsida > Asparagales > Amaryllidaceae > Allium > Allium fistulosum. The sequence goes on from CM060903.1 coordinate 911,961,752, forward strand.
CTGCCCCTGTTCATACTTCAACTTCAGCCGATGTTAATATTACGGATTCCAGCTCTCATTCTTCACATCCAGCTAAAGTTGCCCAAGAAACTGTGACCACTCCTACAGAAGAGGAGGCAATGAAGGACTTTCAGGCTCGGGAATTTGAGATTGATCTCGCCAAACCGACTTCTCCAGGTAACTTTGACGAGACGAATTCAGTGAATTGCTTATTCGACTTAACCGAGTTCGACGAACTTCTTACTTATTACTTAAGCTTTGACGATCCACTGTCTTCTTTTTTCTCGGAGAATACTGATTTTGATTTCTTTTATTATGCAGCGGACGCGCCGGAAACTGCACCAATTTTTCCTTCTTCAGCTGTCGTTCCTCCTCCTTCTCAAGTTACTCCTCTTCCAGCTTCTCAACCAGGTTCACAGGAAGAACAGATAGCAGCCCTTCAAGGCTTGGATGAACCACCTGCTTCCGAGGAGCAGAAAGCAGAAGATCTGGAAGATAGTGAGAAGACCCCGGAGCAGTCTTTTTACTACGACACAAAGCTTTCTACATTTCTTACTCCGGGGAGTGAGTCTTCTTCCAAGAAGAAGGGGAAACGTGTGGTTTCGAAGAAAGGAAAGAAAAGTTCTTCTGCTGCTGGAGATGAAGCAGAAGTCGATCCGGCTGAGTCTCTTTCTCCTTCTTCTCCAATACGTCCTCCGAAACTAATTACCAGGCTGGGTAAAGGCTCCAAGGGTGGGAAGAAGGAGAAATGAGTTTGATTTTGACTTTTCTGCTTTTTGCATGTATTGACCGGAGATTGTGCGGATACCGGTCTCCGCTCCTTTTTGTAATCTGCACAATGTAAAAAGTTTCCATAGTATTGAATAAAATAGCTATTTTACTTGTACAAATTCTTGTGTATGTGAGAATGCATTTGTTTCTCTTTTTTGGTGTAGAATAAACGATTCCTTTTATTTGTACAAACTTTTTGCCTGTGTTTGGGAATACATTTATTCCACATCTATTTTTTGTGATATTGCAATGAACTTGTGGCATGTTGCTTTTATTAATATAATTGAATTGTATAGTGTTGCCCCCATACCACAAGTGCATTGCAACATTTCTAGCTTCTTCAAGACTGATACTCTTATTTCAGAGAATAACTACTCCACTTTTAAGGGAAGAATCATTCTGCTTTTAATAGAGTATATCTCGTCTTCAGAGAATTTTTTACTTTCTCTTTTTTCCTGAAGAACACTTCAACTTTTGGGAATGATCACTTTTATTTGTTAAAAAGTGAATTTTCCTACGCAGTGAAATGAGCTTCTGAAGAAGGTTTTGATTTTGTGCCCCAGTAAAGGGTTTATTTTTGGTACTTCAAGCAAGGTGAAGTACGCCTCTGAAGAGGTCTTTTGGTCTCCGAAGAGAAGCAATTTTGGTCTCCGAAGAGAAGCAATTTTGGTCTCCGAAGAGAAGCAATTTTGGTCTCCGAAGAGAAGCAATTTTGGCATTTCAGCTCTGTTGAAGTGGGTCTCCGAAGAGAAGCATTTTGCACTTCTACACGGGTGAAATGTGCCTCCGAAAAGGGCTTTTTAGCATTTCATCACCGGTGAAGTGGGCCTCCGAAGAGGAGCATTTTTCACTTCTACACGGGTGAAATGTGCCTCCGAAGAGGGCTTTTTAGCATTTCATCACCGGTGAAGTGGGCCTCCGAAGAGGAGCATTTTGCACTTCTACACGGGTGAAATGTGCCTCCGAAGAGGGCTTTTGCCTCCGAAGAGGTCTTGAAATTACGTGGAAGTTACTTTCTCATGGTTGAGTGGATCCACGGGGCGGACACAAGTTGCTTGATTGGATGTTCGTTTGCACAAACGATCGCAATCAATTAACAAGGGCCCTGTTCCTTCAGCTTGGGAAGGTGCCCCTCAGGTGGTTCCGCCAATCTTGTTATTGAGAGAAGCACTTTCATTTATTGGCGTGCCTCGTTAGAGGGCTTTGTTGACCTTTGGGAAGGAGCATCGGTTGGTTGGTGTGATAGGAAGGTTGCTTCTCAGGGGCGAGTAGATCCACGGGACGGACGCAAGCTGCCTGATCGGATGCATCACGATTAGTTAGCAAGGGCCCTGTTCCTTCTGCTTGGGAAGGTGTCCCTTCGGTGGTTCTACCGGCCCTTTTATTGAGGAGCAAAATTCCTTTTGGTTGCTTCCGTGCTTGCTTGGCCATGTTTTCCCATCATCTGCCCATTAGCGATCTTTTATTATCATTTCCAAGCGTATCTTCGTTCCTTTTGTAAGTAAATTGCCTTATCCGAAGAAGTGGACTTCACTGTTGAATAACTTCACGGGACAAACGTGAGTTACCTAGCTGGATGTCTGTTCATATTGATAATCACAACCGGTTAACGAAGGCTTGCCCCGGTGAAGTTGCCAACTTTTATGTGAAGTTCTTCTTGTATAGGATTTGAATATGGAATTTTTTGTTGCTTGGAATTTGCTTTAATAAATGATTTGTAAGGCTCGCTTAGCTTTGTGATGGGTGAGCTTTGCTTTAATGACCTGCAATATTAGATCGACATTTTAGCAATACATTTAGAGTATTTACACATCGAAATATAACAGGCATTTAGTAATAGAAAACACAGAATTCATAGTTTTTTCATTATTCAGTCACACTGATTTCTCAGCGGTTTACAATGCGGAAGTCATACATCCATTATCATTTTCACAAATTCAAGTAATGCTGTTAAGTAAAAAATGGATGCTAGTTATTATTGTTTTAGAATCTCCGGACTGATTTTCCATTTGCGCTAGATTCGCAGCTTCGGATTTATATGCCAGAGAAAGTGAAAGATGTCCCAGTTGCAGTTTTGTGGACAATTAACAGTCATCCCAACTTCTGCCTGCTGGGTATGGACCTCCTGTGACAACATTAATGACAAGCTTTTCTGAATCTTGCGCTGCAGTGTTGTGGTGAGAATCGGATTGATGGGTAGGACGTTGTTGATCTCGAGTGGATGAAGTTGGATCGACTCCACTTCTCTTAACGTATTGTTGGAGTTTACCCTGCTCCAGCAATTCTTCAATCACATTCTTTAATTGGCGACATTGGTCAGTGTCATGGCCAGGTTGATTGTGAAATTGGCAGAATTTTCCATTACGCTTTGCACCTCTCGTCATCTCAGGTGGCTTAGGATACCTGACAACGTCCTTTGTTGCAAAAAAGATATTTCTTGGTGTATCAGTTAAAGGAGTAAAATCCGAAGGATTAAAGCGGCGAGGTTTCTTTTCATTTCCCTGGCTCTTTCCTCCTTCATTCTCCCTTTTCTGACTTTCAGATTCTCTTTTATTAGATGGGACATTGTTATTATTAGTTTGGGCAGCAACCACCTTCGATGTCGTAGAAAGGCTTTCAAGGCGAATGAACTCGTCGGCCTTTTTATAAAAAAATTCAAGTGAGTTTGGTTCCTTCATCTTTAGCCATATTCCAAATTTACTCGATTTATCAATGGCTCGCATCAAATAAGTCAGGATCATGCGTGGTTCTGCATTTTCTACTACGGCTAAAGCTATATTGAAACGGCTCAAGAAAGATTTGATTGATTCTCCGGGCGCTTGTTCAAGGTTAGACAGTGACATTATATCCTTAGCTTTTGAAGCATACAATCTGAACTGTTCTTTGAACTTTTGCGTTAAGTCGGAGAACTTATCTACAGACCGAACTGGAAGCTTTGTGAACCAAAGTAAAGCCACACCTTCCAGGTATACTGGAAAGTATTGACACTTGATCTCGTCTGATGCTCTTGCACCGGTCATATGCCAATCGTATTTGTATAAGAAATGATTAGGGTCACTGGTTCCCCTATAGGCTTGGATAGTAGGAGGTGCAAATTTCCTTGGAAACTCCGCTCTCAGGATCCTTTCAGTAAACGGAGTTCTGCTTGGCGCAAATCCCAGGTCAGCCTCATCCTCTTCCCTTTGCATGCTCTCTTTCATGATGCGGCCAACCATTTCAGACAGGTACTCTTTATTGTTCAAAGACACCTTCGGGCAAGTATCAGTTCTTCCCTCGGAAGTTTGCCCGGGTATAGGTTCATGACAAGTTGGTTGCGGCATAGAACCATCAGCTTGGAAAGGTGGCATTTCAGGAAGAGTAGTTTGATGGTTTTCTGGTTGACGATTTGCCCCGAGCAGAGCAGTTAATCTATCCATCATCAAAGCGTTTTGGGTTTCAATCTGTTGGTACAATCCAAAAACTGCATCATCTAATTCAGCCCTGGTGACTCCAATGGTAGGAGTTGCTTGGTCTGCGGTTGGGGAAGCGGAAGTCCCTTCATGAGCATTTCTGGATCTGATAGGTCTACCTCTTCTTCCAGGAGCCATTATTTCGGATCTGGTTTTTAAGAGAGGTTCTTTTTTATGAATCTTTGCGAAGCAACGGTGGATGATCGCCTGAGTTGGGTTCTCAGTGAAAGCACCAAATGTTAACGTTAAAAAGTGAACGCTAACACCCGGTGTGTGTAATAGAATTGTGAAAGCACCACCCGTTGGTACGGGAACAGAATATAAGCTGAAAATAGCAGAAAAGCAGTAAATGAACAACAGATTTATAGTGGTTCGGCCCGTAATTGAGCCTACGTCCACTTTATAGTCTTTTATTGCTGATTCGGTTACAATTTGATACAATATCCTTCAAAATACAATACAACTTGATCATGAAAGCACTCTTGACTACTAGCTCAATCTTTGATGATGAAACTCGACGAATCCGTGTTGGATGTAAGGAGTTCTTCTCGAAGCTTGTTGTAGTGTCTCGAATGCTTGAAGATCTTTGATTGCTGAATGAGAGGAGACTTCCACAGAGTAACGGCGCTTGAAGAAATGAATGGCCAAAAGTCCCCCCCTTGTTGAAGTTTGAGGGGTATTTATAGGGTAGGATCTGACTCAGGAAATTTTCCTAAGTCTTTAAGTCGTGGCCGACTTATAGAAGTCTTAGGTCGTAAGTCGGCGACGAGATAAAGCACTTGTACCAGTTGGTACTTCCAGAACGAGTTAGTAAGTCGTGAGCGACTTAGTTTAAGTTGTAAGTCGGTAACGACCTAAAAGATGCAATACTGTTTTCGTTCCCTTAAGTCGATGACGAGGTAAAGGTGTATAAGGTGTTCTGAGATTGTACACGACTTAGTATAAGTCGTAGGTCGGCGACGACTTAAGAGATAGGTCGTAGGTCTTAAGTTATCAACAATTGCCTTAGGTCCAAGACTCCCTTATCTCGTAGACTCTTAAGTCGTAGTACTTCTTAACTCGGAGCATTTCATAACTCGGTGTTGTTAGGTCGGAGCAGAGTTAACCCATAGGTTGTTAAGCTGTTAAGTCGGAAGCCCTTGTTAACTCGCAATTTGTTAAGTCGGTAGGCTTCCTTAAGTCGGTAGGCTCCTAGGTCGGCACACATCTTAAGTCGGCAGCACTTCTCAGCAGTTAGATCGGCAACTGTTGGGTCAGAGCTTTCTTAAGTCGTAGCTTGTTAAGTCGGAGACCTTGTTAACTCGGAGCCTTCCTTAGGTCGTAGCCTGTTAAGTCGGAGACCTTGTTAACTCGGAGTCTTCCTTAGGTCGTAGCCTGTTAACTCGGAGTCTTCCTTAGGTCGTCTTCTGTTAAGTCGCGAATCAGAGGATTAACACTTGAGATGAGATGTATACTATATATGTATTGTAAATTTTTCAATCAAGCCGTGCAAAGGAGACATAGGTGAAATTTTCCGTAAATTTAAGGCATTAGAAATTTTTTGAAATTTTTGAGAAATTTTGATAACTGACATTTGGATTTTGTGTTATATCATGGGATAATATTAGTTGGTATCGGTGAATGAATTTAAAGACATAGAAAATTTAAAAATCTATTTCAGCTAATTGATTTTGAAAGTTACTAGGTGTCGTGGCATTTTTCTTACCTTGGCAATTTCGAGGGCAAAATTATTTTAAGGAGGGAAGTCTATAACAACCTAGGATTTTGTTCAGTTGAATTTGAAATATTTAATTGATTTTAAATATTTAAAATTAATTTTATAATTAAAATAACTTAAATTTCAAATACAGTGATTCATTTGATAATGTGAATTGTTAAATTTAATAATTAGAATTGTTTAAATAATTGAATCTTGAATTTAATTTGAATAAATGGATTTTGGAAGATTGTTTAAATTTAGTTTTAAATAATAAATAGTTAGTGTAAACTTTAATTTATAATTTAAAGTGATTAGAATGATTTTAATAATAATTCATTTTAATTAACATGTGAAAATAGCCTTCCGGGACACTATCTCGGATTTGGACGAAATCAGTGCTATTGGATTCGTGATGGTGAATTATTATATGCCATCGAATTTTGTGACGATCAGAAGTATTGTTTAGCCATGCGAGCTTGAAGCGTGTAGAAATTAATTAAAGGAGTTTTAATTAATATAATTTGATTTTGAAATCTAACTTCTGTATATGATGGAATTAGGCCCCGATACTAGTTTCATTGTATTCGGAATGGGGGTATTTACTACAGAACGCCAGGTGGCATGCCTCGTTTGGAGTTCGAATTTTTAGAGCGTAAATAGTGTTTGAATTTTTTTCTATAAAAGGACCCATACCTTTTCATTTTTGCTCAAGCCCTAAAAGAAACCCTAACCGCCATTTGTTATATCTCCATCATCCTACGGCCATAATTCATTATGACCACCACTGGTCATTTTAGGCCGAAGTTCCAACTAGAGAAACCTTCGACTAGGGGGTAGTGGGGGTGATGTCCGATTGGATAAGGCGTAGCGAGGCAGCGAGAAATAGGCTCTGTTGATGACAATCGAGTTTTGGAGTTCGTCTTCGGTCGTAGCGGCGAATTGGAGGCTAAGGACGATGGCGTTGGGGGGTTTGGTGACGGGGCTTCACGCGATGGAAGTGCGAAAGCGATTCAGAGGCGTGGCGACGGCGTCGACATTTTGAAATAGGTGAGCTGGGTTTTGATCGAAGCAGGAAGAAGGGGATTAGGGCTTGGATACTTAAGGTTAATTAGGTTTATGATGTAATTAAAAGAAATAATTATATTATTCAATTTGACAATCTTATTTAATCCATATCTTGGTCATACGAATCAAATGTGGTCAGTTGTGTTGCACTCGTCAAAGCATTCTCTACGTTATGGAGTTGGATTCGTCAGATTCGCAGCTTGTAGGAATTTGTGTTAAAATTGAACGTCCGTTCGATTTTAATTCAAACTGGAATGCTTTGGCGAAAACTAGAATTTCAGTGAGTTAACTCACCTCTCTGGCACACTTATATTTTATATAACTACAGATATTTTTATTGATGCTTCTTTGTTGCTTGTTTGGATGATTTAATGTTTTATCAATTGGTTTAGATTTATTCTTGCCATTGGAGCGGATGACCTTTTTATATATACCTGCCTAGTTGCAGATGATCCATATTATATGATTATATACTGTATGTGATGCAAGAGGACAGGTTGGAGGGACCTAACAGGGTTCCTCACCATTGTTAATTTTACTTTCCATATATACTGTGATATATGATTTATTGGATGCCATATTTGATGATATGGATATGATTTTGCTTATTTAGTGCTATAGTAGCACTTAGCCTTTTTTAGTATTTCAAAATAATATAAAGTGAGTATTTGGATTTAAAAGGATTTTTAAAAGATTTTGATTTAAAAGGATTTTAAAGTGATTTCGAAATAATATATATTTGTAATAATTATTCTTTAATTATTAAAAGGAGGAGTTTTTATATTAAATAAAAGGTATGATTTTTTGTATTATAAACTGATAGTTTGTGAATTAATAAAGATTTTTGAACCGTATTATAAAGGTTTCAAAAACTTAATAAATAAGTCCATCCTTTATTATAAAGGAAGGCTTTAAAGAAGACAGAAATAGTTTGAAACAAATATTTCTGAAATGGTTTATATAAAAGATTTATAAAAGTAATATTTTATAAATAAAGAAATAGATTTATAAATGGAGTTGTATAAATATTAAAAATGGATTTGCAATTGATATTTGGTAAATAGATTTATAAATGGTATTTTATAAATAAATGAGATTTATAAAGGAATGGATTTATAAATAGAATTTATACACAAAGAGATTTTATTAAGGGAAGTTTTATAAAATAGAATGGAGCTTTATAAACATAGTTTTATAAATATGAAAATAATTTATGTTGAGATTTGAATATGGATTTTTATGAAGGAAATATATTCATGTTTTAAAAGTTAAAATAATCTTTTAAATGAATGTTTTGAAAGCGATATTTTTAAATGGAGTTTAATGGTTTTAAAAAGTGATTTAAAATGTACTAGTAATGAAAACATAGATTTCAATATTTATTGTTGTAATAAACGTTTTCGAGAAAGCAAGGAAGGCATGGACTATAACACAATTATTATAGTAAGTTATTTCTAAAAGGAAATGTTTTATATAGTATATGGGATTTATATAAATATAAATAGTCGAATCCCTATACTATTGTTTTGGGTTATTGTAACGATGTTTTATGTAACATTCGTTTTGACCCAATAAAGCATGTTTTGGAAAATATGAAGTTTTGCTCAAGAGATTTGTGAATATACTTATTTCAAATTTAAGTATGTAGAGATATTTTCTAAGTGTTGAAAACGAAATGGTTTGTGAATATACTTATATTGTTGAGATAAGTATGTGGAAATGTTTTCCAAATACCGAAAGATTAAAATGGATTTGAGAATATACCCTTTTAAAGATTCTTTTGAGATAAATATTTGGAAAGTGATTAATCAAACAGGCCTAGTGACTACTTGCGTGCTAGATTGCATTTTCGAGCATTTTTGCTTCCTTGACTTGATGTAGGAACTGATTATCATGCACTTAGTACAAGGCCAACTGAGTAGGTTTGATTATCGTTTGGTGTTAAAAATGATGATTCGAGTAGTGCAGAGTGACTATGATACTCCAATTTATTGAGCTTCCTTCTTGGCCGAAGGATAGCAAGTTGAGAGTTGGAAACGTAATAAGTCTACGAAACTTAGTTTCCATACGAGGTTGAGGGCCTCTTATCGATTGTTGGTCCAAAGAGATTGGGATTGGATTTATCCAAAAACCACTTCGGACCAACATATGCGTTCAAAAGTGCAGATTTGTTGAAAATGATGATTTTTTGAAGACAGAGATCTTTATGATGTAGGGTTGTTTGCCACTAGCCATGCGATTCTATATTATATATAAATATATATGGTGGCTGTAGTGCTCTATTATGAAAATGATTAATGCATGGACTGCTCGCTACTAATCCTAAGATTGATTCCGAATAGGATGCGGTAGGAGAGTGTCTTCGGTTTGTCCTGTTCTTGGACAACTTGTTTGGATGAATGTCCGACATTTCATTTCTAACATACACGTACATTGATTTTTACGAACATACATCTGTTTAGTGGTGTAAGAAGTAACTCTCTTACATTTAACACCCTTCTATGAGATGTACGAGCTCAGGGTTGTACATTTGTGGAAATCAATAGTGTGTGATAGAATTGGCAATGTGGCATTCAAAGTGGAATATGCTATGTGAAAGGTAAACATTACCTTAAGCCTCACACCCGAAAATGGCTTAAAAATGGTATGCTGAATGGCTAAGTGGGTCGCTTCCACTATGGTATATTCATCACCTTTTTGGATTACCCTCTATATTTCGGGTTTCATTGTGTATGCTATAGCCACGAATAGGTTGGGAACGACTAGGGCGATGTCATATTCGGTTCTATCCGCCACCAAATGGGTCTACAGGTAGGCTGATCTTGTTAGATGCAGAGGTTTCAAAGTTGTAGATCCTCAGTACATCCCTCTAGAAATGTACTGTACAGAAGGTAGTTCCATACCTACCATTGTATGGAATCTATTCTCCAATACGAGCCTTTACGGTTTTAGTTGTAAACCTATTATGCTGGAATTTAATTAATAAAAAAATTTCAGCTATGATTGATATATTTGTATCCTAGACACTATTATAATATCGGAGGATTTGATATGAAGTGTTTTGGTTATCATAAGGTAAAAACCCCTCCGGGTTTATGTGCGGCGTGGTCTTACGAGATACCTTTGTTTTGAAAGGTTTTTATAACTATAAAATCCAATTGAGATGTGTTTTCTCACACTGGTTTACCAGATTGATCCGAGCGTTCTTCCCTTTTAATGCTCGGGTCAGACCAAGTATATTTACAGATTCAGTTTGGATGCTTTGGAGCTTTTGAAGACGAGCTAGAGGTCTTCAAGTCGTATTTACGTATATGTTTATTTTCCGCTGCATTGGTTGTTTAGAATTATCATCATTTGTGAGGACACGTTATTATAACTTCCTAGATCGATGATTAGTGATTTATTATTGTACTCTGATTTGATGTATGTATATTATAGTTTCTCTTTTGTAAAGATTTTTGATATTATATTATATGTTGTTTCGTTGCATTGTGAGATTCTATGTTGTTTGGTTCTCTTTCTCTCTTCTCTCTTCTCTTCTTTCTTCTTTCTTTCTCTCTTCTATCTTCTCTTCTTTCTTCTTTCTTTCCCCTAACTATTCGCCTTTTCATTCAATTTGAGTTGGACATGTGTAGTTTATTATCAGCTTGAAGTGTGCAGGATTGCAGGTTGTTACATAAGTGGTGTCCATAGATGCAATGCAACTTATATATTAATAGTTCCGAAAGCCAATATATAACAAGTACGCTCTCTCATATATCGCCCAATCCATTCTAAGAAGATCGCTACTTCCCTATCTCTAATGGATCCAAGTATTAACTTAGGTCATCTTCGCAACCTTAGCTCTGATACCAAATGTGACGATCAGCTTACACCTCCAGTACCCAAGATACCTGAATAGTGCGTCGTGGTGGTATTCGGGCGATACAGGACGGTAGCCAAGAGTGTGAAGGAATAAAATCCAAGCATAGAATCTTTATAGCATCTCACAGTGTAGAGATAAAGTATAATACAACAACATAGATGTAAAACAGGCGGGACAGTAGTATAATCAAATTTACCATAAATAAGAACATCAGAGTGCACCATGTTCATAGACTATACAAAAATTGAAATTAAGAGTTTACACATCCAAGTCTCCAAAATAAACTCTAAAACTGTCTCTCAAAATACAAGTACTGACATGGTTCCATAGTACTGCACATTGGAATATAAGCGATGGTAAGCTCCAAAATATAGATATATAAAAGCGTAGCCTCCTGCCAGCACTCCGATCAGCTCCATGCTCTATCCAGACCTATTATCCATACTCTACTCATTTAAAAGTACCCAAGGTAATAAGAAGCAATGCATAAAATCTTGAGTCAAACAACAGTCTGGTGTGAGTAATACATCATCTCAAAATATTATAAAACTGTATATAGTAAATAGGAGTATATGGTATGGAGAACCATACTTGACATGTCTTCGCATCCAAAGAGTTAGCACATAAACACAGTATATGCTAAACTACGATCACATGTGAAATATAGGGATATTAGGGGTGGGCGCGGTCGATTAACCGCACAAATCGGTTAATTGTTGCGGTTAACCTAAAATAATATGCGGTTCGGTTAACCGATATTCGGTTAATCGACGTTGGTAGTATCGACCGAACCGCAAAATTTAAACCGCGGTTAACCGGTCACATAGAACAGTTAACCGACTATTATTCGCGGTTAAACGATTAATCGGTTAACCGGTAAAGTTACAACGGTTAACTGATTGATTGTTTGCAATTTTGAAATGTTTTGCATAGCTCAGCCATCATACACCTAGCTCGGCAATAAATAATGATCTAGAAAATTTACAATATTATGTATAATCAATTCCCAAACTTGAACAGTATAATATATATTATACATTATAATCAAGACCCACCATTAGGCATCAGCCATCAAGTGTTTGTTGAACAATAAAATAAATAAACAAGAATTTCAGTTACAATATAATAAGATAAAAACATAAACACAATGTCCAATGAATTAGCTTACATCTTCATCAGTGAGTTCAACATTGAAGACAAAACCTTCTCCTCTTGCATTCCTATATGATCGCAAAGTGCCTTTATTTGTGACACGAACTTTTATTGTCCAAATGCCTTGATATGGGTTTAAAGAAACAAGAGGAAGGACTCTTCTAGTCATGGCCCTTCGAGCAACAAGTGCAGAACTAATATTTAAAGTACAACCAATTTGTTAGTGATTTGGTGTAAACGTAAATAAAATCAAAATTATTAAAGAGTGAAGCAGATTTTTAAGGTTGGAATAAAAATGCAAATGCTTACTTGATACGTTGTTCTTGCAATATCTGAGCTGCAGATTTTGCAGTCACTTCTTGCTTTGGCTTAAGCACAATCCCAGTTTCTTCTGCTTTAACTTCTCTTTTGACTACAGTGTCTTCTTTGCTAACTTCAGTTCTTATTTCAGAGTCGAGAGCAGGGGAAACAACTTCACATTTTGTGACTATTAAGGCCCTAAAGATAGCATAACTAAAAATTTATAACAGTCTACAAACCAAATTGACTTGAACCTTGTGAGATAAGATACATTACTTGTCAGGCTGGTTAGGAACATAAAAGATAGAAGCAAAATGAGATAGAAGCATTGCCTTGAGCTTCTTCTTTCCATCACTAGCCATGAATCTGCAAATTAAAACAGCCACTATGTTATATCTCAACATTGAGATTTATCAATGAATTACACTTAGCTCGGCAATAATGATCTAGAAGAGTGTGGCAGTCCACAAAATGCCACATAAAAGATTATAAAATGGGTTTCACAATTTGTTGTATATATAAATGTGCAAATATATAGCGTATAAAATGCACGGTCTATAAATCGTTTCAGGTATCACATATGGTGCCAATGCTCATTGTAAAAGGTTAAGAACAATCATAAAATGAAAGTTTAGCATGTGTAAACCGAGTAAAATGTCCAAACAGATAATATGATACTTAAACTACAAAAGCACAGTCTATAAGTATAACAACATAAATACTTCATTCTATATGCTAACATGTTTTATTGCAAGGAAACAATGTCAATCATTATGAATTTATACATGTATGATAACTGTATATTCTTTACGTTATGATCTACATAGGTTTATTAACCTTTGGAAGTGATGATGCTACAACCAATGATAAGTCGGCAACATTTTTGAATTTTGATGGTACAAAAATAAAAACTTGTGAAAATTATCTCAAATTCGAATATGATAGACGTCAAATGGCATAAAGTACCAATAAGGTGATCAAGGTAAACCTCAAACTAAAAAACAACAATAAATTAGCATGTCCTAAAATTCAACCGGGTTATAAATGAAAAAAAATGTGAATCCACCTAATTACATCGAAATACTAAAATAAAATAAATATGACATAAGATAATGATTTGAACAAGAAAAAATAGCATTAAATGTAACGATTTGAATTAAAAAAATTAAATAAAACCGTGCAGTTATGATATCATACTTGAGAACCTTCAGCCTGGCTTAAAGGAATTACAAAAGTAATTTACCATCAACGACAAGCATATTATTTTAGAGCATAAACCGAGCTTAGGGAAACACTAAAACTCTTGGGAATAAAGTCTACAGTCAGATCAGTAATATGATCTATGGTTTCACTTTCAAATCAGTAATATGATCTACGATTTTTGATCACAACTACTTAATATGATCTAATGCAGATTATAGCTAACTAATAAAACAAAAATTAAGGAGTACATCAAAACCAATTATGCAAGACTACTTAAAGTAAAATATTTTTTTTATTTCCAATACAGAAGTACCACCAACTAAAATGAATATTCAATCAATTCCATAATTAGCTAATGCGTAAAAAGGGAAAATGAATTGAGTAAAAACTAGAAAGCCTTCTTTTGATATTAAGGATAAAAATTTATCTGATTTAAGCATAAGCATCGATAATTCAAGTATCAGTGAAGTCATAACTAAAGAAAACTCAAAAAACAAGAACAAAAAAAAACACAATAATACTGTTAAAAAAATCTATTGAAATATGTCGAATTGCCACCTCTTATTAGTTGACATGGGATAGATAGCAATAAGAAACCATAATGGTCTACAAAATTTAAACCGCAAAAGGAAGGATTACAGCATATACCTTAGCAGTGAAACACATCAAATTTGGGTCTAGTTATTGGAAATTAGGAACCGAAATTGGTGATTGAAATAAGTGAAAAGAATTTTATATTTTATATTTCAAATACATCAATTGTACTCTTTAAACCATATTAGTGAGACTGAAAGCAGGTTATCCAAAGTGAGGAAACTCTCTAGAGGCCAATGAATATTTAGTGAACTTTTGGTAAAGGGCTATATGCATATAACTGTTAAAACAGAAAAAAGAGGTTTGTGCCTGCCTCTACTGAACTTAAATTACCCTAAAAAAGGTGAGGACTACATCCCACTGACAATACTCTTTGCATAGCAGTTGAAAGTCAGTTCTTTCCATCACCTTCTGCAACGATCTGGCCAATCTATCTCCACTTATTTTCCGACATCAATAATAAATTCTGGAAAGTACTCCATTGACAGTACTCTGAGCATGAATGCAAGTTCTTCTCTATTTACCATCACCGTAGATCCGTAGATCAATTTACCAAAAAAATAAAAAATTTACCATCACAGATCAATAAATAATCTCAGAAACAAAAACATGAAAGTGTAAATCTATGTAAAAGAAGCAACCAAATGGAAGTGGAACGATGCAAAATGAAAATCGAACTCACATTTTTTCTCTTCCTGCTAGTATTAACCATTGCTGGATTGGGCGATCTACGGATTTAGTGAGCAAAGATTGAAGAGCAAGGCGGCACTCGGCGCGGCGAACTAGATACGGAGTAAAGATTAAGGATTGAACATACGGAGTAAAATGAAAATCGAGCAAAGATTGAAGAGCAAGCTAATTTGATTCTTTGAATTTGGGGCGAATTGTTGTGAGTGAATGACTCCGTGACTAGTGAATAGTGGCGGAGGAAACTAGGGCAAATACAGACACGCACAGTCGCACGAAAGCAATGGGTCGGGTAGCAATTGTTGGGTAGGCCCGATAATTTGAAATCTATATTCGGTTAACGGTTAACCGATATATAACCGCGGTTAACCTTTAACTGAACCGATTTTGGTCGGTTAACATCGGTCGGTTAACCTAAAGTTCGGTTAACCAATTTTTTCGGTTAAAGCGGTTCGATTAAGATCGGTTCGGTCGGTTAAGTCGGTTCGGTCGGTTAAATGCCCACCCCTAAGGGATATAAGGGTATCACACAACATATCAAACAAATAACAACCATAGCAACCATCTTACAGCCTTGCACCTCTCACTCAAGTGCTTTCGATGTACAGTAACTCTTATAGATGCTCAACTCATTGCCCACACAAATGGCAAAGGACCGGACACACGTAGACGCCCAAGGTATGAGTACACATAGACTACCTTGGGTACACACATACTACCATGTCCCAATAGTGAGCATTACAAGCATAGATTTACCATCAATCCCTTAGCACATGTATCGATAGTAGAACTACTTCACAGATTCTCAACTCATGCCCACATAGATGGCTAAGGACTGGACATACATAGATGTCCAAACATATGGGTACATGCAGACTATCCTGTCCTACTCAAGAGCATCTCTACCTTAGTTCTACCCTTCGAGCTATCACACAGAACTCATCCTTTCGGTCCGTCACCATATGCTATAGTCACTCGCCACATCGAGTCGTTGAAATTGTTGCACTTCATTGGTTGCCATCCCAAAGTCATTTAGAGTCATCCTAGGGTCCTTCATCCCTACCCTGAGCCAACTCCCCAGACCACCAAATAACCCCAAGCCTTACATCGAAGTCTATATCCAAACTCCATGCTTCCCCTGCCGGTCTACCCTACGACCAAGCCAAGCCAGATGCCAACTAATGCATGCCCAGCCAAGCCTCCTCCCACGGGCCGACTTCCACCACCAAACCAAGTTTAGCATTCGATCACCATTCCGACATACCACCAGGCAGTCCACCACGACCGGCCACCGAACCACCTCACCCTCAAACAGGCTCTCTTGTTCGGCAATCGAACCAGTCACCGACTGGACCGACATCCCCGCTCGGCCATCGAATCGCCTTTCAGGCCCAGCCATCGATCCAATCCCTACCCTGAGCCAATTCCTCCCAAGCCCAGTGTCCAAGCCAAGCTAACCAATATTTAATCATTCAAGCATGCAAACACACAACAATTCATTGCAAATCATCCTATAATATGGATCTAATATAGCCTAACACACATCAAAGCAACCATATATCAAATTAACATGATTAGAACACTTGTAAACATTTTGAATTCATTTTACTTCAGGTTCGACTTTAAAAACATTTTCAAAACATAATTTTAACTTTAAAAATGAGTTTAAAACATGCCATAACCAAGAAATACATATATAATAAGGCGAGAGATGGTAAATCACTCACCAAACACCCAAAAATGGAGATTTGCACGCAAACCAAGGTAAATATAAAAATCCCAGCTAAGATTTGATTTTCTTCCCACTAATGTATATTTGAAGCTCCCTATAGTTTGGATAAGATTAGATAAGAAAGGAAATAATTTATGTAAAGAGTGGAATAATGGAGGTTGATACTGGAATGAGAAGTGGTAGAAAAAGTGATTTGTGGGAGGGTAGCTCTCCTATTTATAGGCAAAACCACCAAGCATCCCTCCAAAAGTGCTGGACGGACACCCCCCCAAACCGACCATGCCAAACCAAGGATGCCGAACCAAGGCAACTCCCATCCAAATTCCAAACACGCCTAGCTTGCCCAGAGCCAAATCTTCAAATAGTGATATCTTCTAGCCAGAAGCTGCAAATCACTATTATGACCAATCTACAGAAAGGGAAACCATCATAACATTCCAATGGAAGCAGTCTTGGACGCTAGTTCGGATTTTATCAAAAGTTATGGTTGATAAAAGTTTTCCAAGGGTAAAATCATTCGAAAAAATTCTAAATATAGGAAATGTCACTTATAGATATTTCCCAAAGTTATAGAGTCATACGACCTCATAAGAATTTAAAAATAATATTTTATGATCCTTCGATACATAAAATACAAATCGTTACAGTTGATACGGGCGAAATAGATGTTGAATCATTATTGGGTTTTGGGCCAGATTTATAAATTTAAATTTGAATTGGCCGCTAAGCGTTTTCCCTCCAAACATTAAAAAATTGAATCACGTGCATAAAGCTTCATCTTCCCGATCAGTATCTAAAACCCATTATTCCACTTAAATTACAAAACTTCAAAATTCGATATCTCATTCGTTTTTGAAAAAAATTCAACAAAACCAATGGCAAACCATTAGGGAACGACGACTAAAACCTTATAGCAATTTGGTGGTGAAATTCTATAGTTGGTGAGCGTAGAAGTTCGAACAGCGGCTAATTTCAAGAATCAAGCACTGATTTGGTGAATGGATCATCTCTACTTCTTTACAATACGATCAGAGTGATGAATCATGGTTAGGGGTATGATTTATGATTAATAACAAATTAAACTATGGATGTCTATGGCTAAAGTTGAGAAATGGTGATCCAAATATCATGGTATACGTATAATATGTATGTACTTATTCCTTAAATCTGAATTAGGGTTATTGCAGTTCCACATTTGTGACGCCCCACCCCGAGACCCACATTAACAAAGAGCATTGCGGAGTAATACTGTCTGTTAATGCGGAGAATAGGGCTGGTTAGGAGCGACCATCTGTAAGTTTTGTCTTAAACATGTATTGAATACGTCGATTGGGTGCTCTAAAAAATTTTCATTTATCTTTCTCAAGTGGATCGACATACTCAATAAATGTTTAACACAAAACTACGGTGGCTAACGGATCTATCAGAACAAAATATAACAACAATGAATATAATAGATCATAGAACATCAGTTACATATATATACATATAAACAGATACATCATAGTACACTACATAGTGATACAACAGTGTGGTACATGGACCACAATATACATCGAGTCAAAATGAATAAGTACATATCAGAGTTTACAAATCAACTACAAAACTATATGAAATATGACTAGCAGATAATCCAAAGCGAAAGATGAAAAGCAGAAATCTACAGCAGGTGATTAACCTGAAATAACTCGGTTTGACCCAAATAAATAAAATACACCGGTCAGTCTAGCTTAAATAAACCGATTAGCATATGATAGGTGAAATATAGGGATAAAGGATAATATTTCTTCTCGAAAGAGAAGAAGTAAAACCAAGATATGTCAACTACTTCATGAGAGATTATATCACTAAAATATATCATAAGAGGATATCTCGAAAGAGGCAAGTTCAATGATAATATCAAATAATCACAAATAATCGCCTCATATCATAGGCATGTACAATAGCCAATATAATGGCTTTCATCAAACATAACTCCTAAATAGGAAATCAAAAGTCTCAAAATCCACCAAAGAATGGCAATCTCAAATAACTCCTAAAATAGGAAATCACAAATCTCAAATATATGCCAAAGGATGGCAACCACAAATCTCAAATTGTAGAACTCAACTAAGATTTAAAAACTCCAAAATGTAACCACCATATAATAATTTCCAAAACGGCTCAAAAGGCCCAATAATCTCGAAATGGCGAAAACATTTGGAAATCACAAATAAACAAAGAAATATCACAAAAGATTGCATGTACTTAATAAAATGGCCGAAGCTCTCCAAGTAATGTATCTCAAATAAGGTGCCAAATACGACCCGAAGGCCAAACATCTCGAAGGACAAACATCCTGAAGGACAAACAACTATAAAAGCCCAAATGACCCGAAGGTCCAGTACAGGCAATCAACCCGAAGGTCCATAAAATAAAGTGTCACCAACTTCCAAATAGTAATCAAATCAGTAACAATAGTGCGTCCCATACCATACGTTTTCACTTAACTATTTACTATAAGGTAGTTAATTTCACTCTTGTGTTTAACCTCAATCGAACAAGTCCAGAATTAACCGAAAAAGTAAACGCATGTGTCCCATACCACATGTTTTACAATCGTTTAAACCGCTTCCTCGTTCGCTTGAAGTGTGCAAAAACATGTAATTTTATATAAAAATACTTTGTTCGAGAAAACTAATTTTTAAAACAATTTTTGGAAATCGTTTGGAAATCATAGCTTTGAAATTCTCTTTATTATAGAGAATATATAATTTTTAATAGCTTTAAAAATAATTATAAATATTTTAAAATATTTATTTCAAAAGCTATTTTATTATAAAAATCATTTCAAAATTGTTTAAGAAAACCTGTGCTCGAAAACAGCAGAAATCATTGAAAACGCCATAAAATCGGCATAACATATCATCTCAAAATCTTGTCAATCCAAAATACGAATCAACTAAAATGTTGGCTTACCTATTGATAGGTTAAAGCCCTTAAAAACGCTCTAAAACATCACAAGAATTGATCACACACTACACCAAAACAGTCATTTGGCAACACTTTTTTTTTTCATTTGGCGACACTTATATGGGTTGCATTTTAGTCTCGCTAATAAGTGTCGCTATCCAATATAAGTGTTATTGAAAATAAAAATTTACACTTTTAAATACGGCGACACTTATTTTCGTTGTAAGCCTTGGTTTAATTGGAGTTAATTGAAATATACTAGGGCAAAATTGTAATTGAATAACATATCACGCTTAACCCTAGCTACGCTTATCCCTGGCCGCATTTTCCCCAAATCATTTCCACTCTCTAACGTTCATTGTAATTGATTTTTTTTGGTAACATTGTGATTTCAGAAAGTAATAGAAAAAAACCACGCTTCCGACCAGCAGATGACCTTCGCGACTTCTTGTTCGTACGCGTCAGATGGGAGGTCTATCTCGAAGCAGACGCGGAGGTTTCAGTACCGAGCCAGCCACTGGCGCAGCACAACCACAAGTAATCGATGAGGTGATGCCCGCGGTGGCAGTTGCTTCTTCTGAGATTGCGGCTAGTCCACAATAGGAGATTTCAGTTGTTGAGGCGGAGCAGGCTATCGTATCTTGCAATCCCACTGCAAAAACTGGTAATAATCATACTCTCAAATTTATAGCTTCGCGAAAGGTTATAGGAGAATCACGAGCATATGTTAGTGAAGAAATGCTCTGAAAATCTATTGAGAATTGGAATAACAACACGCTTGTTTTATATGTCGTTGGAGCAAGGCTTTACTATATGTCTATATCCACTTTTGTGCCTACATTAGGCTTGTATGGAAGCCGAGTGGCAAGTTCGGTATATTTTCCAAGAAAAATGCCTTTTTCTTTGTGAAATTTGAGAAAGAACAAGACTATGAAAGAATACTGCATTTTGTTCGACTTCCCGGTTGATCGTCCTTCAAAAATGGAAGCTGGGAATTTCTTTGTTAAAGGAATCGCTCTCGACTTTGCTGGTATTGGTTCGTCTTGATCTTGACTTGACTATTGAGAGAGTGATATTATTAGTGCTATTACCAGTGTATTTGGTATTCCAATAGAGATACAAGCCAACCGAAAATATATCTAGATTGGGATAAGCTTGGATTTTGGTGGAAATGTGTTCTACCTGATGTCGTTCAATTTGCAGAGGTCCCCCCCGGCTGTTGCCTCTCACACTTTTCATGCTACCTCCCCCTCTGTGAAAATGCAAGCTTCTGCCCAAATGAAGCCTGCCAGTACTCCTGAACTCGGTGTACATGATCAACCTAGTCCAATTAGAATGTCCAATTAGAATATTAGTCTTTATTTTGGTAGCCTCTATAATTCCTACTAAAACTATCTATGAGCCTAGTAGTTATTCCTACATCATATTGAAATCCAAATGATCGAGTCGTCGCTTCAAAAAATAATAGTAACCTGAACAAATGTTAACTTAAAAAAAAGTCATTTTTTCCTCATCACTTAACTATAAAAGTAGGAAAATTTAAAAGCAAACTTTTTTTTTCCTATTCGCACTTATGAACAAATAATTTAACAATAGAAATATATTATAAACAAAAACAATCAATTTGATGTTGTTTTTAACAATATTACAGGAGTACACTAATGGCACATAGTTAATGTAATTAATGACTTCATTTATTCACCAAAGAAGTATTGAATTCAAAGGAAATGAGTTGCACATTAATAGGTGGGAAAAACTAATTAATCGTTCATCAAATGAGTTGACGGAAGAAGAAAAAAAGGTAAGCTACATTACAATCCATATTGCAGACCGCCTTGCAAGACTGGGTAAGCAGAGCGTGCACGTCAACACAAACCAACACACAAGCACATTCGCACGCACGACACACACTTTGTACGACGCCTCAAAATGCCAAAATTGGCAGCATAAACTAAGATCAACTTCCCTCATCTCACGATGAGGTACCAACCATCAAACCAGAAAAATACGAACGTTAATATTGCAATACAACCATCTCACGTGTGGTGGCACGATTTGTTAACAGAGGTAGATGTTATGAAGTGGGTGTATGAAGGCAATGGAAGTTGAAGTTTGTGTTTGTTTGCAGGGTGCAGGCAGTTATTAACAGAGGTGGATGGCAAAGGGAGGAAGTTGTAGGAGGGAGTTGGATGGTATACGGTCTGGAGGCAGTGGTTAGAGGAGTATAGGATGTGGCAGAGAGGAAAATGAATAAGTGATGGAAGAAATAAAGTATGGCATGAGGTAATTGACTGATGGAAGAAGTAGGGGAGTAAGTGATGGTTTGGGCAGTGGTAGGTGTTGTAGCGGGCAGTCAGGTTTATGGTAGTGGGATTGATATGGCAGTGTTACAGGGAGTTGTTGTGAATGGATGGTGAAGTATGGTTGCTGGCAGTAAGGAGATGGGGTAGAAGTGTGGTGTACCGGTAGATGAAGTGGAGGAGCAGTGAATGTTGAGAGTTTGAGGAATGCACTGTTTTGACAATAGTGTGATGCAATTGTGAGGAGGTAGTTGTTTTGGCTATATGCACATGTATAGTGGAGTGTTGATTTGCAGTAGCTGCAGAAAGGAAGTGAGGATGAAGTAAGGAGTTGTATGGAAGTGGGTCAGAGAAAGGTAGGTAAAGGTTGATGTATGATGGCGGGTATGTTATTATTTATTGAGGATAAGGATGCAAGGCTGCTGTATATGCAGAGGAAGGAATGGTTGGTGCACTGATTGTACAGTAGTGTTGCTTCAGTGGGATTTTTGTTGTTTTGATGAGAGAGTGTGATGGTTGTAGAAGGGATGTATGGTTGACAGTGGAAAATGGGATGGATTAGAGGCAAGTTGCAATGTTAAGGTAGTTTTGATGTGATTGAGCTGGAATGGAGAAGTGGAAGTGGCATATGCTGTAGGAAAGTATGAATTTTGGAGGGTGAAGTGGAACTGGATTATATTGCACATTTTATTTGTATGATTTGCCTGTTTCAATCACTTATACATTTTATTGTTCTCGCATGTGTGTATTGTTCTTGGTTGTTCAGACATTATTTTGACTTTCATCTTTTTGAACTTTCATCTTTCAGGATTTGAACTTTCATCTTTTTGAAACTGCCTAGCTCTTCCTCACAGTATTGGTTGTTGCATTTATGCTTCAGGTACTGGCTTCTTTATATAATGTATTTGCAGTAGCATGCCGTAGATGTCATGAACCATTTATATTAAATCGATTTCTAGTAAATAACAACCACATCATGTTATCGCATATAACACTACACCGTAGAGTTTATATTCTTTTCTATCTGTAATCAATATTTGCTAACTAAGTTACTAGACATTCATGAATAGCCTCAACATTCTACATATTAAGCTATTAGATAATTCGCTTATTAACAGTTGCTTCACTATTGTGTTAGCAACATGGGAAAGAAGATATTATAAGGAGGGATGGCAGTGGTCAGATTTTCCAAACAAAGTGGCTGTTCAATTGAATGATACTCATCCTACACTTGCAATACCAGAACTAATGCGGCTTTTAATGGATGATGAGAAACTTGGTTGAGAAACTTCTCAACGTTTTGGGGGTTGTATATCCATACAAGAAACCGAAGGTGTTTTCAGATTCTTACCAGCTTCTGCAATTTCGTTGTAACAGGCAATTTCTTTCTTCTTGATGCTGAAGCACACGAGGTTCCAAGGCTTCGGAAAGAAAGAGAAGCTGGACTTGTTATGAAGTCAAGTAGCTAATCAAGTTATGAAGTAGTTGATTATGACAACCTAAAGATAGAAATGCAAGTAGCTAATCAAGTTAATAATGCCATCAATTCCAATTTGACATTGTTATGAAGTAGTTGATTATGTATTGAATTAACCAACTTAATTATGTATTGTACTAGTTATGAAGTAGTTGACATTGTTATGAAGTAGTTGACTATGAAATTTATGTTGTTATTTGATCATGAATATTGTAAATTTTGGGTTCCTATTGAACGTAGTATAATAATGCATATCATGTTAGTTATTAATTGTTTATTAATGTTAAAATAATTGACTATATTGAGAATGAAAATATTTCAGCGTTATAAGCGTTGGGCAATTAAAATTTACCAACGCTTATAAGCGTCAGCATAGAAAATTAAACAATGTTGGATGGTTAATTTGCCAACGTTTATAAGCATTGCTAAATAATATACGCCAACGTTTATAAGCGTTGGCGAATACAACCTTCCAACGCTTATTAGCGTTGGGAAACTAAACTCCCCAACGCTTATAAGCGTTGGCAATAAATTGCGACGCTCATACAGCGACGCTAATAAGCGTTGCTGATACTGTTTGCGACAGTTATACTCGTTGGGAATCACCTGTTTTGGTGTAGTGACACTAGTCAGTGGTATAAGCAGAAAATCATAAGACAATGCACAAAACAAAAATAAAAAAGCTGCAAAAATTGAACAGCTCAGGTCGATCCATAGGTCGACCAATAGGTTGACCCTTGAGAAGCATAGGTCGACCCTAGGGTCGACCTCTAGGAGCTTTGGGTCGACCTGTAGGTTGCAATTCTTACAGGCACTTTTGCCTTCTTCGATCTAGTTTTTGAGCAATGTTTCGAAGCAATTCCAGGTTGAATTAGACCATGGAATTTGACATGCACTTACATCAACACATGGACAACAATCCGGAAAAATTCTGACATGAATTCAAGACAAGAACAGATAGATATAAGCACAAAAAGAAGGACACTCGAACATATTTTCACTGTAACTATTCAAGCAGCAAATTTTGTTTTACAGTGAGCAAAATTCAATGCTTATCAGCTAGCAAATCTGATTCAAGCTAGAAATTGTGAGTTATAAACTCACATTAGCAAAGTTTTGAGCAAATATTAGCAAACTTGAGGAAGATGAGAGCTTTTGCCTTGATTTAGCTGAAGGAACCTATAAAAAGCAAGTATACAGACATGCAAAATAGAAAACTGAAGTTACAGACAAATTAATTTCTCAAAATTAGAAATTGATGAAATAGATTAGTCATTTTGGTTTTGATTACCTGTTATTCTCTTTAATTAGCTAATTTCTCCTTTGATTTTGCTAAATTTTAGAAGCTAGATTTGAAAATTACATGAAGGTAGCCATTTTTCTTTCTTTACTGGTTTGTTTTAGGGACATAAGAGAATGAGGAGAGGAAGTGTGCATACAGTACAACTCCTCCCTCTCTGATTTTTCTTAGTGAATGAGTTTGGCCTTGAATACATTACCCAAAATGCATATATGTTATTACTTAATCAAGATTTACCCAAATTAATTCATGTTAACATTTTATTTCATCATGTTTTCACTTTATGTACACATATTTTAACCAAAGAAATTTTATACAACATATGTTTATGTTTACAAAAATGTTTTAGAACACATAAAAATTATTTTAGCCATTTAAAATTATTTTCCATCATTAAATCCTTATTTTTATTTAAATACATCGATTTACACTATTATTTACATAAACACCTTTTTATTTAAATAAATCATCATTTTAACAACCAAAATTACATAAAATCATTTCTCTTGTTTGACCAAATGTAACAAACCTTATTAACATTATTTTTACATCCAAATATTATTTTTAACCAATATTCCACCTTTTTATTTACAATATTTATCATATTAAATTTTAATACTTCATTAAAATTTACAAAACTCAACATTTGGCAATAATTTTCCAAATTATTGCATTTTTATCAAATTAAAACCATATAATGCTCATTTTTACCCCAAACTAACATAATAAAGTTTTTAAAACCTTATTTTCAACATTTTATATTTATTTCAACAAATTAATGTTGATTTAAATTCTTTTATCCTTATTTAATTCAATTAATCTCTAAATCAACATATTACCATTATTCACAATTTATTACAAACCAAACTATCTTAACTCTATCTTATTTTACCAAAACTCATTGTTTATTTAAAATAAACAATTTTAACAAATTTCTATTTTATTTCTCTATTATTAAATTATAACTACCGTTATAATTTAATTTCATAGGTAATCACCAAAACCAGGGTTGTTACAGACTCCCCCTTTATAAAAATTGGGTCCTCGCAATTTCTAAAGAAGAGCTGTATTCAACACGATTTATTTCATCTAGCAAAGGAAAATAGATAAGCTTGAGTTTAAAATTCTCACCCTCAACACAAGAAGATAGAAAACCAAGATAGGATCGCTCGATAAAATCTATGGTTTCCCAAGTGTAGTCATTAGGATTAGCGTACCATTGAATCTTTATGAGTGGTACATCCCTATTTCGAAGGCGTTTCACCTTCGAAGCAAGAACACAAACAGAATGTTTCACAATAGATAAATCAGATAAGATCGATCTTTCAGAAGCTTCACGAATAGAGTCGGCACTTAGCACAACTTTACCCTAGACTCCAACCAATAAGATAGTGATCGACATGACCTTCCGTATAAAGCTACGAAAGGAGCCATACCGATATTAGATTGAAAATAATTGTGGTAAGAAATTCAACAAGAGGCGGGTGGTCTCTCCAAATACCACCTAAATCACACGACTGCATAAATGCAAGTCATTAAATAATTGACTAGGGCAAGTCAAACACAAGGAATGGATTTTATACTTTCTTTTACTAATCAGATGTTCTTAGAGTTTTCAAATCCATTATCTTCATAAACAAATCTCAAATTTCAACACTTGAAAGTTTTTAAAGCTTCTTACTTAAATTTCAATTTAATCTAATTCCTCTTTATTTAAAGCGAATAAAATTTGAGTGGTTTCATCCTATAATTTCTACCACAAATATACTATAGTTTATAACATATTTTTCCACACTAATAATCAATTTCAAAATAATTTAATCAAGACTTGAAAAACACTTATTATTAGACCCTTCATCGATGGCTATTAACACATAGCTATCTCCCTCGCCCATTTGCTACTATTATGGATGTTGAGTAATACATAATTCGTTTAGGAGATACAAAAACTACTCAAAACACATAGGAAAAAATTTCCATATTTATTTTTCAAAATTTTCTAAGTGTTAAAAATTTCCAGAAAAATCGGCGGAGTCTCCTTTGTACGGATGGTCGTTTAAATATTACAAAAATGATTTATATAATACACATAGATCATTAGGTTGGAAACACAATATATATCACCATTTAACACTTAAAAATTTAATCTGAAAACATACCTTTCTTTTTAGCATTTTTAAAGAGAGTTAGCTTAATCTTATATATAATCCTTTTGCTCAAAATATAGTCCAACTATCATCTTTCACATGTACTTAACTCGAATAGATCATATTATGTTACATTCATAAAATAAGAAGCACTACATTTGACTATTAAGGGATACTAATCATTTTATTCTATTCTAAACCTACTGTAAAGAACTCAGGTTTTGACACAGAAAACTTCAAAATCTGATAATACTTATAAAATGAAAGTTATTCTACTAAGTCTAAGCTTTCCAACAATATAAAGATCATCCAAAATCGGTCTCCTGGTTTGAAAGTTATGCTAAATTTATTTTCAGCTCAAATCTTAAAAAATTTAGAATAGGACAAAGATGTTCATTCCTTTTCAAACCCACTTTAAACTGAATAAAATGCAAAATCTTCCAAAGTGGTATAAAGAAGATTTAGAGCTTACTGAAGGCACTTTCATTTACAGAAAGATTGAGCTCATTTGGAGTTATAAATCTCAAGTTATCGCTGCTTTAGTATAACACATTTCCAAATGAAATTTCAGCTTTTAAAATCAATTTAAAATTTGGAATTCCTAAACCATTCTAATTCCAAACTACATTTTCTAAACAAGCTTTTTATGCTAAATCATTTATTACATCATCCTATTTTCCGGAAAGCTAAGACATTCAAAGTTTTAATTAACTTCATGTAATCGTCTTTTAAAAGAAACAATTCACTAATTGGAAACACTTTCATCACTTTACACAATCAAGTTTTTTCTTCTTCAAACAATTAACTTTGAAGACTCATTTTGAAAGAGATAACTAATCTCTTTCATTATTAAAAGATAATTATCCATCCAAAATAAATTTTGGATTTACATATTAATTTTTAAATTGTTCTCACAATTTAAAATGATTGTATATCATGCCTTATTCATTTATTATACCTTGCACTTCTTAATATAGCATTTTATAATAAATGAACCATTCAAATTCATATTTCTTCTTATCACAAAATTAAATTTTCATCTTATTATCAACATAAAACTAACTAAGGTTGATAATTAACTTAAACTTGTTTCCAAAAGAATTTTACAAATTCATACCAAATTTTTTTAATACTATCAAAATTTAAAACAAAAGCTTGCTCACAAATTCATGCTAAAAGTATAAAATTAGCATTTCTTTATTTTCTTTAAGATAGAGTTTTATATCTTACCCTCTATTATTATTCAAACAACCAAGTGTCAAAACAAATTTTCATAGTCATCATTTATAGCTTTTTACTAAAATATTCAATTGATATTTTAATTTTCTAACCAATGTATTTTCTTATCTTTAATACATCATTTTATTAATCAATGCATCACATGATATTTTCTTCCAATTAAGATATCTCCTTGATTAGAATTATTTACTCTACTTATTAAAATTACCATATGATATCATTAGTTAGATTCCTATAGGTTATACTTACATAACCAATCAAAAGCATAACCATATTTAATTTCACAAATTTCAAATAATATAATGGCATTGCCTCGCCGTTGATTTATAGTGAATACCACCATCAGCTGGCTGTAGAGTTGACCAAATGATCAAAACTGTCTCGCTACTTATCCAACAATTACTATGGTTCAATGGCTGCATTTGTCATCTAAAATAAAAATTAATACTCACTCCCATATTAATTTATTTTCAAACCTTTACTTAATACAACCCAATTTACTATGTCTGACTGTCTCATCATAGCGTTTAGGAAATTCCTATCGATAACGTTGATCAGACGCATCGACCAAAATTCTTAAAGCACTCAATGGACAATTCAACACAAAATCATTTTCTATATGATAAACATGCCTCTTATATACTTTTACAAAATATTCTTTGCTTATCTCAATAAATAGAATCCAATTAAATTATAAGTGTATCTCCTATTAGAAAGATTTGTAATTTAAATTGTTGCTTTCACTCATCATCAATGAATACATGGATGAATTTATCGAGATATTCCCCGGATACTCGATTCATAAGATCGACGAAATAAGCTAGAGCGTTCGTTAAACCGAATGGCATAACGAGCCACTCATAAGAACCGTAATAAGTGCGGAATGCGGTAAGAGGAATGATGTCCTCCGCAACTCGTAGCTGATGAAAACTAGTGGCAAGGTCGAGCCGAGAAAAGACCTTAGCACCACTCAACTGATCGAATATATCATCGATCCTAGGCAATGGGTACTTATTCTTAATGGTTAACTCGTTAAGCTTGCGGTAATCGATGCAAAGCCTAAGAGTACCATCAGATTTCTTAACAAAGATGACCGCAGCACCCCACGATAAAGAACTAGACTGAATAAATTTCTTGGCATCAAGCTCCAACAATTGCCTTTTGAGTTCCTCATTTTCCTTAGGGGACATCCTCATGGGAGGACGACTAACAGGCTAAGCACCAGGAATGAGGTCAATACAGAACTCAATTGCCCGCTTGGGTGGCAATCCCGAAACGGACTCAATTACATCGGCAAAATCACAAACAACTGGAATTCAAGATACATCATCATCATCTCGAGACTCAAGAGCAATTAAAGATGCTTCGGAATCACTGTCAACATTCCGAAGAGCAAGAGATAACAGATCAGCCGAATTAGGATGCCTAAGATATAGGATCCTTTCAGAACATTGGATTCGGACTTGATAACAAGCAAGCCAATCCATCCCCAAAATCGTATCAAATCCAAAATAGTGAATAACGTGAAGATTCGCACGAAAAGAAAAACTAAAAAGAATAATCTCAACATTCCCACACAACATGCTAAGGGTTGCCGATCCCTCGATATAATTCGCAATCCTCAAAGAAGTAACAAGGCTAGAAACATCCAATGGTATAACATCAACAAGTTCCTTCGATACGAATGTGTGTGAAGCACCCGTATCGAAGAGAACTCAAATAGAACGATCACGATAAGGATTATTCATAGTGTAAGACATCATTAATTCAATTATGGAATACTACGGAATTAAAATGCATTTCTAGACATATTCCCAACTTATATCTACCCCCAAGGACACAAAAAGATTAAGGACACGATGATTAAGGAATATGTAACACTTATACTATACTCTGATGTACCATAATATATGTTCTATTCTGTGTTTATCATATTTTTTTCTGAACTCAGCTCTGATACCAAGCTGTAACGCCCCAACCCGAGACCCACATTAACAAAGAGCATTACGGAGTGATACTGTCTGTTAATGCGGAGAATAGGGCTGGTTAGGAGCGATCATCCGTAAGCTTTGTCTTAAACATGTATTGAATACGTCAATTGGGTGCTCTAAATTTTTTTCATTTACCTTTCTCAAGTGGATCGACATAATCAATAAATGTTTAACTCAAAACTACGGTGGCTAACGGATCTATCAGAACAAAATATAAAAACAACGAATATAACAGATCACAGAAGAGCAGTTACATATATATACATATAAACAGATACATCATAGTACACAACATAGTGACACAATAGTGTGGTACATGGACTGCAATATACATAGAGTCAAAATGAATAAGTACATATCAGAGTTTACAAAACAACTACAAAACTATATGAAAGATGACTAGTAGATAATCCAAAGCGGAAGCAGCAAAGCAGAACTCTACAGCAGGTGACTAACCTGAAATAACTCGGTCTGACCCGAATACATAAAATACATGGGTCAGTCTAGCTTAAATAAACTGATTAGCGTATGATAGGTAAAATATAGGGATAAAGGATTATATTTCTTCTCGAAAGAGAAGAAGTAACACAAAGATATGTCAACTACTTCATGAGAGATTATATAAGTAAAATATATCATAAGAGGATATCTCGAAAGAGGCAAGTTCAATGAAAATATCAAATAATCACAAATAATCGCCTCATATCATCGGCATGTACAATAGCCAATATAATGGCTTTCATCAACCATAACTCCAAAATAGGAAATCAAAAGTCTCAAAATCCGCCAAAGAATGGCAATCTCAAATAACTCCTAAAATAGGAAATCACAAATCTCAAATATATGCCAAAGGATGGCAACCATAAATCTCAATGTGTAGAACTCAATTAAGAGTTTAAAACTACAAAATGTAATCACCATAAAATAATTTCCCAAACGGCTCAAAAGGCCCGATAATCTCGAAATGGCGAAAACATTTGGAAATCACAAATAAATCAAGAAATATCACAAAAGATTGCACGTGCTTAATAAAATTACCGAAGCCCGATAAGTACTGTATCTCAAATAAGGCGCCAAATACGACCTGAAGGTCAAACATCCCAAAGGACAACATCCCGAAAGACAAACAGCTATAAAAGCCCAAATGACCCGAAGGTCCAGTGCTGGCAATCAACCTGAAGGTCCATAAAATAAAGTGTCACCAACTTCTAGATAGTAACCAAATCAGTGACAACTGTGCGTCCCATACCACACGTTTTCACTTAACTGTTTACTATAAGGTAGTTAATTTCACTCTTGTGTATAACCTCAATCGAACAAGTTCGGAATTAACCGAAAAAGTAAACGCATGTGTCCCATACCACACGTTTTACTAAATCGTTTAAATCGCTTCCTCGTTCGCTTGAAGAGTGCAAAAACGTGTAATTTTATATAGAAAATACTTTGTTCAAGAAAACTAATTTTTAAAACAATTTTTGGAAATCGTTTGGAAATCATAACTTTGAAATTCTCTTTATTATAGAGAATATATAATTTTTAATAGTTTTAAAATAATTATAAATATTGTAAAATATTTATTCAAAAGCTATTTCATTATAAAAATCATTTCAAAATTGTTTAAGAAAACCTGTGCTCGAAAACAACAGAAATCACTGAAATCGCCATAAAATCGGCATAAGAAATCATCTCAAAAAATTGTCAATCCGAAATACGAATCAACTAAAATGTTGGCTTACCTATTGATAGGTTAAAGCCCTTCAAAACACTCTAAAACATCACAAGAATTGATCGCACTAGTCAGTGGTATAAGCAGAAAATCACAAGACAATGCACAGAACAAAAATAAACAAGCTGCAAAAATTAAACAGCTCAGGTCGACCAATAGGTCGACCCTTTAGAATCATAGGTCGACCCTAGGGTCAACCTCCAAGATCTTTGGGTCGACCTGAAGGTTGCAATTCCTATAGGCACTTTTGCCTTCTTCGATCCAGTTTTTGAGCAATGTTTCGAAGTAGTTCCAGGTTGAATTAGACCATGAAATTTGACATGCACTTACATCAACACTTGGACAACAATCCGGAAAAATTCCGACATGAATTCAAGACAAGAACAGATAGATATAAGCACAAAAAGAAGGACACTCGAACATATTTTCACTGTAACTATTCAAGCAGCAAATTTTGTTTTACAGTGAGCAAAATTCAACGCTTATCAGCTAGCAAAACTGATTCAAGCTAGAAATTGTGAGTTATAAACCCACCTTAGCAAAGTTTTGAACAAATATGAGCAAATTTGAGGAAGATGAGAGCTTTTACCTTGATTTAGCTGAAGGAACCTGTAAAAAGCAAGTATACAGACATGCAAAATAAAAAACTAAAGTTACAAACAACTTAAATTCTCAAAATTAGAAATTGATGAAATAGATTTGTGATTTTAGTTTTGGTTACCTGTTATTCTCTTTAATTAGCTAATTTCTCCTTTGATTTTGCTAAATTTTAGAAGCGGGATTTGAAAATTACATGAAGGCAGCCATTTTCTTTCTTTACTGGTTGGTTTTAGGGAGATAAGAGAATGAGGAGAGGAAGTGTACGTACAGTACAACTCCTCCCTCTCTGATTTTTCTTAGTGAATGGATTTGGGCTTGATCCCATTACCCAAAATGCATATATGTTAGTACTTAATCAAGATTTAACCAAATTAATTCATGTTAACATTTTATTTCATCATGTTTTCACTTTATTTACACATATTTTAACCGGAGAAATTTTATAAAACATATGTTTATGTTTACAAAAATGTTTTACAACACATAAAAATTATTTTAGCCATTTAAAATATTTTCTATCATTAAATCCTTATTTTTATTTAAATACATCGATTTACACTATTATTTACATAAAACACCATTTTATTTAAATAAATCATCATTGTAACAACCAAAATTACATAAAATCATTTATCTTGTTTGACCAAATGTAACAAACCTTATTAACATTATTTTTACATCCAAATATTATTTTTAACCATTATTCCACCTTTTTATTTACAATATTTCATATTAAATTTTAGTACTTCATTAAAATTTACAATACTCAACATTTGGCAATAATTTCCAAAATTATTTCATTTTATCAAATTAAAACCATATAATGCTCATTTTTACCCCAAACTAACATAATAAAGTTTTTAAAACCTTATTATCAATATTTTATATTTATTTCAACAAATTAATGTTGATTTAAATTCTTTTATCCTTATTTAATTCAATTAATCTCCAAATCAACATATTACCAGTATTCACAATTTATTACCAACCAAACTATCTTAACTCTATTTTATTTTACCAAAACACATTGTTTTTTAAAATAAACAATTTTGAAAAATTTTACAACTCCAATTTATTTTATTTCTCTATTGTTAAATTATAACTACCGTTATAATTTAATTTCATAGGTAATCACCAAAACCAGGTTGTTACAACGTTTCTCACGCTACATAATTATAGTTATATAAGTTTTAATTTTGATTATAACCATTGTAATCAATAACCTATATATCAAAAATGTATTTATTAATTTAATCTTATATAATTACTTAATTATTTAAATCCTATTTAAATAATTTAATTTATTTATGAACTAATTAATTAATATTTTTAAATTTCAATTTTCTTTTTACCTTAAACAATTTAAGCTAAATTTATTAACAAAAAATTTATAGTTAATATATGTATATAACTTATTAATTAACTTTAGTTGATATACTAAAAAATTTCTTTATTTAATTAAATTTTTTTAATTAAATAATTTTAATCAATTGCAAAAAATTTAATATTTTATGTCTTAAACAATTTTAAGATAGTCCTCAAATATAACAATTATAGTAATATATATATATATTAATATTTAAATAATTATTTAATTAATGAAAATTAATTAAATACTATATTAAAATTTCGAAATTTAATTTCAAATTTTCAAAACAATTTTGAAAAATACAAAATTTTTATTTTTCAACCTTTATATATTTTATTTTTTATATTTAAATCTTAATTTTTAAATTTAAATTATTCGTTTAATTTTCAAACTAGATTTGAAAACTAGCTCAAGATGCAAAAAAATTTAGATCTTTATATTGGGGATAAGCTTTCAGCTTGCATCATCATTCGAGCCAGGCTAATTGCCAGGTTGGGCAAAGCATTTGATTATCCAAACTCAACCTTAGACCTGTGCAGTTAAAGGAATCCCCGCTATAGCACATAACGCTCTTTGACTACTACACTTTTCCAATATAGCTCTATTAAACAGTAGTTCCGCTTTAAGCCTCGTTATTTTTCGCTATACCTACTAAATTAAGGTTTTTTAGCACTTGCTTTAGCAACATTAGTACTAAAAGGCTAATTTGACTAGTTCTCTTTTAAATCAAATAAAAAAATTGGGGTAAATCCTAATTTTAAGGCATAAGTACTCAATATAATTAAGAAATCAATTGCAGTCACCATATCTAGACTACATAAATTATGGCATTCTTCGGTTTTGTTATATAAGATTAAACATTATTTTTTTCCTGCACAAATGATGTGAGAATGAGAATAGCTAACTTAAAATATTTGGTTTTACATCTAATAAAGCATTTTGCACCTCCGCAAATTTTTGCTATATCCTTGCTTTATCCCCGATGCAACTTTTTACACCTTCACCACTATGGAACGGCTGAGCACTTTAACTGCATAACTTGAGATAGCACTTTTCTATATACCCTACTAAATGGCTAGGTTTAAATAAGCTAACCCAAATATTTCTAATTTAAATTGCATAAACCATTGTGTTTTGATACCATTGAAGGAACCAGGCTAGGTGGAAGCAAGTTAAAATGGTGAATTTTGAAAAAGAAATCATTTTGGATCTTTGTAGGGCCTATGAAATCTAATTGATTTTTAATCCAATCCAAAATTGGTTTTAAATAAAATATTATTTTATTTAATCCATTTAAAAAGGGGACCCAATGTCGTTTTATTTATTCATAATTGTTTTGGAGCGTTTCACACAATTGATTAATAATGTTGTTGAAAACAAGGAGTCTGTACTGCATCTGAAATGTAAAAATCCATGTATAACATCCCTTTTATTTGTAGATGATGTAATTATCTTTGCTAAACCAACTGAATCTTCTCTGCTTAGCATCTCCAAGGTCCTGAAAACCTTCTACAACATCACTGGATTACAGAGTAACCTTGAAAAGTCTTTTTTTATCCATAGCAGGTCTTCCCATGCAGCAGAGAAATTTACTGCGTGATCCGTCCTCTCTGCCAAATATGAGAAACAATATGACTCATCTAGGTATTCCTTAATCTTTTAGAAAGATTGGATATTCTAAGTGTCTACCTCTATTTGAAAAAATAACCAGAACTATGAACAGTTGGGTGAATAGATTTCTAAGCCAAGCTAGTAGAATGATTATAATTAAATCAATTATTCATGCCATGATAGTATATTGGAGTAGAACATTTTTGCTTCCAAACAAACTTACTAATCAAGTTAGACAAGCTATGAATCACTTCATGTAGACTGGCAACATGCATTAAGAAAGTTAGTACCACTTGCTTTCAGCAAGGTGGAAAGAACTCACAGTTTGTGACACCCTACCTCTATACCCATATCATCCAAGAGTATTACATAGTAATACTATTGAGTAACACGGAGAAATAAGCGATGTAGGTCTTTCCAGGATAGAACAATGCAAAAATAACAACATCACATATAAATAAATCACATTATACTCTAACGGAAGCAAATAATGCATATTATACATTTTAATATTTTATACAATATTTGAATTTATTTTATACATTTCCAGCCATTTAATTAAAATATTTAACTATATCAATTTTTAATACAAATGAATACATAAATCCATTGACACGGTTCGTCCATCACCTCGTACCCAAAAGTATATCAATTGAAACCTGTAAATAATCCCCGGTATGACCTAAGGATTGTCGAATAAAATCAAACCCCAAATCGGACTATTTTTAGATGTGAGTTCATAGGAAATAATGAAACTTATAATATTCACCATAACAAAAGAAATCACAAAGTAAACCAAAATCCATACTTTAGAGATTAAATAGACTTAATGAGTATGATTATTCAACTTGAAAACTAGTCATAGTCATTAAACTTTGCAAACGTTTTGCAAGAAAAACACATTATTTTCACCTCTGTAAATCCTCTATTTCGAGTATCAAAACATATTGTTTTTAAGTGAAATTTTTGTGAGTTGTTCGTAATTTTGGGAATAACATATCAATTTTGGAATTTTCTACAATTTATTACAGATTTATAATCAACAGGCGTTTTCTGTCCAAATTTTCCAATAAAAGCTTGTGGAAACCACCATCATATTTAGCACATTAAACCTCAATTAAAATTCACGAAATTTGGTATTGAGGCGTTGGAATATGTTAGGGACAACATATCAAATCTTTTTTAAAACCATATGAACTAAATATGAATTTTATAGCGAAGAGGGTTTAGAATCATAGAATTTGTCAAAACACAACCATATCAACAAATATCGTCACTAATCATGTTTACTACCATATAAACACATGGTATTCATAACAAAAAAAGTTAAGGGTCTATTAAACTCACTTGAAATTTTTGAAGCTAAAATACTTTGATTTGATACTCGAAATCACACTTTAAACAAGTCTCTTCTCTATTGTTTATAAACTGGAAAGTAGAGCTTACTATAGCTATTATTCAACCATCCAAACTTGATCAAATGCAAAGTTCTTCATGACTAGATGTGTAGCATGGTAGTGAGATTCATATATTTTAATTTGGAGATTTTATTTCGATTTTAAATTGGAGGAGGGTTTGGTTTCCATTTTCCTTTCATGAAGTAGAAAATGAAAGATATAAAGAAGAAAACTTGAATGAGAAGAAATCTCATGAGCTAAGAGAGTTTTCTAGACTTAAAAATAGAATACTAATTCATGAATTAAAGGGTTTTAAAGATTACTTTCATGAAAATGAAAGCTTCCAAGAGAAGATATCAACCAACATGAAGTGTATTCATGAAGCCAAGGGAAAATTAGCTTCTCAGAGAAGATAACAACCAACATGAAGTGTATTCATGAAGCCAAGGGAAAATTATAGAGTTAGAAAAGTCAAGATAAGGCCTTGATGGATTTTGGGCTTGTAAAATAAGTTGGGCTGCATGAAAGAGATTACACAAATATATTTCATTTCAAACAATATATACATTCTCATTTTTAGTCCCTTTTAATACATCTAATATATTTTTTAAATATCTTTACTATTAAAAAATAATTGAATTTATCATTTATTAATAATTCACAAACTTTAATAGATTTACCTCAAAAATGATTTATCATCAAACTCGCTTTATTTCCCATTAAATTCCAAAATCATTCACGTGAAATCTTTAAAATCCTATTTTAATTAATTAAATATCAATTATAGACTTTAATTATTTGCTTCTTAAAATTCAAGGTTGTTACATAGTTATGGTGGTCTTGGAATTAAAAGCATAAAGCATCAGAATAAGGTTGCTTTCTTGAAGCATTTAGACAATTTTCTAAACAATAACGATAACTTATGGGCCAAGTGAGCAAGGAAGCATCATCTTGTCTTGGAATAAGAATTTTTAGACTATGGGCATGTCACTATTATGTGGATGGGTTGGGAGGAGTATTTAGCAGCTAGAGATACTATGCTTCCTCACGTGCAAATTTATTTATCTCATAATAGTAGTGCAAAACCTTAATTTGTACCTTGGGTTAGGAAAGGTTTAATTCTGGTTAATGTTATAGCTTATGATGAGAGGTGTCAATCTAGTATGCCGATGGAAGCTAAAGCTTGTGATTATGTTCATGATGGGGCTATAATCTTACCTCATATTAGTAGTGTGAGAGTCA
The DNA here is from genome assembly GCA_030737815.1 of Allium fistulosum. Lineage (NCBI taxonomy): Eukaryota > Viridiplantae > Streptophyta > Magnoliopsida > Asparagales > Amaryllidaceae > Allium > Allium fistulosum. The sequence goes on from CM060903.1 coordinate 911,999,620, forward strand.
AGGAAGTTTGGAATATAACATAAAGAACTTGAATGCTTGATGGTAAGGATATTTATGTCTGGTCAGACAAGTAGAAGGATCACACTATTTCCCTTGTGTACACGGCTCTTTCTTATTCTGTTCATGATAGAAGATTCTAGTAGAGTAAGAGGATATGGAATTCCTTCAGTTCAGAGAAACCCAACTTTCTTCTTTGGAAATTGATGAGGAATAGGCTTCAAACAACGTCTAATCTTCAAAAAGGGGAATTGTAATGTCCCACCTCTATGCTTATAATAAAAAAGAGTACTAAAAGAAATACTGTCTGTTATTACGAAGAATAAGGCTGGATTGGAGCGGCCATCCGTAGTTAGGCCTTACACTAGTATTGGTTACCTCGATAGGAGTGGTATATTTACTCTGTTTATTACTCCCATCGACATACCCAATTCCAGTATAAAATGAACTACGATGGTTCATAATAGTTCAGGACAACATATATAATAACACAGATAAGCTAAATGCGGAACACAGCTAATATAAAATCTCATATATATATATATATATATATATAACTGAAGGCAATTACAATACATGCGATACAATACATATGATACAACTACAACTGTCGACACTGGAAGTTACATATACAAGTACATTATTATAAATAATATACATGAATACATATCATCCTATACTATGACAGTGACTACTCCAAAAGGTATGAAGAGACTTCATAGCTCAAGCAGCAACCCAAAGCAAGATATCAACAACCTGAAATAACGCGGTCTGACACGAGTATTAAATTCAAAAGAAAATAATACGCAGGTCAGTCTAATTCAAACTCAGTTATTAATGCACGGAAGCAATAATAATTAAATAACAAATAGACGATAGTCACAATAAATCTCGTATATCCAACCCTTCAATAAGAAAATCGAATAACGGTAGATATAACACGAAACAGTGTTAAACAACAAATCAGCAAATTCAAATCATCAACAAAGATAAATAAAAAGGATTATCAATGAAGATAATTTAGAAAACAACATAATTGCCTAAACAGCAATTAACAGCAAGTGGCCAAAGCAAAACTCAAGCCAGTAAAGCAATAGAAACAACAATATCTAATTATCGATACGATAATTAGAAAACACATAATCTAATAATCCAGAAGATAATTAGATAGCAACAAAATAATCAAATTATTGAATTGAACATACGAAGCAATTCAAGCAATTGAAACATCACATAAAAACGTCAATTCTGATAGGGCTGCAGTTCACGCTCGCGTGTACTGCCTTGCCACTACAGCATCTGATATCATCTCAACACTAAATACTAACAGCAAGTCGAAACTGCAAAGGTCAAGTCACGGCTAGCAAGACTCAACACAACTGCAAACAAAATGAAACTGCAGCCACTACATGAATACAAGGGCAAAACTGCACAAATGAGCCAGAGAATCCAAACCAACATCAGCAACATTAAAAAGGCTCTAATAAAATTCATGAAGCTACATGGCGACATGCATGCTACAAGTCTGAAACTCAAAGGCAACCCAAATTCAACTGGACAGTGCATCCTTGATGAAAACAAATGCAAGAGACAACTATGGATCAAATGGTCAATGAGCAAGGCTGCACAGTGAAGACCGTAGGCAAACCAAGTGCACACATACTACTTGATTGGAAATACCAGTTGCAAATGAAACAGCAACTACAATGAACTCAAATGTATCAAACCAAATTGCATAAACAAAGTCGAGTATGCCACAGAACAATCATGCCGAAGTTTGGTTACAGCATCAAGGTGGTCAAAACAACTACATACAGTCTCAAGTGGAAGGTCATAGTGAAGACTGTATGCAAACCAAGTACACAAATACTAAACAGGGGAATGGGATCAGAACCCAATACAAAGAAATCAACCAAAATCGAGTACAACATCAAATATGTATATATGAACATGGATGCAGTGCCAACAGGCCAGAGACAAAGTGGATAACCAATCTGAAGTCAGCAATGCAAGAGCAATGTGCACAGGTATGCAACCGAGGAACATACAACATGCAGACATATATCTCAGTGAACATATATATGTATAAGCACTGAAACAAAGAAGCAACCTGAATCAAAGACTACATGAAGTCTACAAGCTACTGAACTCCAAACATTTCAAACTTGAGGACAACATAAAACTGGACCAAAATGACTTCAACAAGTGGATATGCAAACATGTATGCAGTGACAATTTCCATACATATATGCAGCAGTTTTCACACACTCAACACAATCAAGGCAATCCAAATTGAACAATGAAGTGCACCTGAAAACAAATTGACACTGAGAAGCAATGCTTAGTATACATATGAACCAAGTTCATATGTATAACAAACACAAAGAAACAAACTCAGCAATGCAAGTGAGGCAAGGCTACAAAACAATCGTAAACAAGCTTCACTGACTCGAAGGAACAAGTCGATATGGCAACAATGCAAACACAGTTTAAATGTCCAGACTGAACATCAATAATGTACTGTGAAGCAACCAGACTGTACAAAAGTGCTTCAGACAAGTGTGCAGTGACAATATACACGAATCAAGATACAAAACTACCTGAATTAGACTCGAGTACATAGTGCAGACAACTGAAACAACATAATGCATCATTGAAACAAGATCAAAGTAAAGGCAACATGAAACAGTGACAGTGTCGAAGTCACAAAGGGACAATCAACAACCATGGTGGCAAGTTCGAACAAATTCAATCAAGTCGAAGCCATTCAAATAATGGCAAGGCAAAAATCGAACAGCAAATCAACATCGATAAAATCAAGTCGAAACCAGCAAAAGTTTCACGCAACAAAACAAGTCGAAGTCAAAGCAAAACAACATCGTCAAAAGAATTCAACATCGAAAGACAACAAATATACGAACTTGAATTAGATGTGAGGATCACTCACCTTTTTCGATGAGCATAGAAGCAGTCGAGCAGAGCTCTACGAGACGAACGATCGACAAAGCAACACGCCAATAACCCTAAATCGATCAACAAAAGTCGCGGCTTCGAAGAATTTTCCAAAGCCCTAATTTGAAGACGAACGAGAAGGAGATCGAGCCACCATTTTCATTTTCGTTTGCTTTGAAAATGGGCTAGCGATCAAATGAAGAGAGGAACCGGTATCAACATTGGATAAGTATCACGGTCCCAAAAATAAAACATGGGCCAAGATTCAACTTTTAAAGCCCACCAACACTTAACAAATTTATAAAAGAATATCACTGATTAAAACGCCCATCAACAATAAGCCAGTAGATTTAATCGCCTAATGATGATTATAAATTAGTGCAAAACCCCGGGTTGTTACAGACTCCCCTCCTTATAAAAATTGCATCCCCGCAATTTTCATAATTAAAGTCGTCAATAACAATCATTTTTCTAACATAAACTGGTTAGGCTAGAAAAATAAAGGTCAAGAACACAAACGCCAAAGAAATCTTTTAATTTCATAAAAGAAATTCACATATTCTCAACAAAATCTAATTATCAAATAGATAATCAGAAAACAGCAAAACTGAATAAATACAATTGTCAGCAATATTTAATTATCAATTAGATAATTAGAATACAGAAATCACAAAACAGCAATATCTAATTATCGATACGATAATTAGAAAACAACAAAATCTAATTACCAACAAAGACAATTAGAAAATACAAATCACAAATCGCAAAACCGCAAATATCTAGTTATCCAACAAATAACTAGAAAACACGAACTTCATAATCAGCAAACTCTAACTATCAACAGAGATAGATAGAAAATAGCAATCCAATATAATCAACATAATCTAGAATCAATGAGACTAGAAAATCTCATAATAAACAAAATTAACAAATATCCAATTATCAAAAATGATAATCAGAAAACACAAATATCTAATTATCAAAAACGATAATCAGAAAACATCAAATATCTAATTATCAAAAATGATAATCAGAAATCACAAATATCTAATTATCAAAAACGATAATAAAAAAACATCAAATATCTAATTATCAAAAACGATAATCAGAAATCACAAATATCTAATTATCAAAAACGATAATCAGAAAACATCAAATATCTAATTATCAAAAACGATAATCAGAAAACATCAAATATCTAATTATCAAAAACGATAATCAGAAAACATCAAATATCTAATTATCAAAAATGATAATCAGAAAACATCAAATATCTAATTATCAAAAACGATAATCAGAAACAACAAATATCTAATTATCAAAAACGATAATAAAAAAACATCAAATATCTAATTATCAAAAACGATAATCAGAAAACATCAAATATCTAATTATCAAAAACGATAATCAGAAACAACAAATTCCTAATTATCAAAAACGATAATTAGAAAACATCAAATATCTAATTATCGAAAACGATTATCTAATTATCAAAAACGATGATCAGAAACAACAAATCAACAAATATCTAATTATCAAAAACGATAATCAGAAAGCATCAAATATCTAATTATCAAAAACGATAATCAGAAACAACAAATATCTAATTATCAAAAACGATAATTAGAATCTCAAATCAGCAAATATCTAATTATCAACAAAGATAATTAGAACTCAAATCAGCAAATATCTAATTATCAACAAAGATAATTAGAATCTCAAATCAGCAAATATCTAATTATCAACAAAGATAATTAGAATCTCAAATCAGCAAATATTTAATTATCAACAAAGATAATTAGAATCTCAAATCAGCAAATATCTAATTATCAACAAAGATAATTAGAATCTCAAATCAGCAAATATCTAATTACCTGAAGATAATTAGAAACAACAAATATCTAGAAATTAATTAAGATGACTAGAAAATCAACATAAAAGGTGGATCGATCCCAGCAGATGGCGAGTTTTAGCTACGCCGCACGTGCAACAACATATGGCCAAAGCCTACCAAGTACTATAAATTTTTGGCGCCCATTAGATGACCCGAAGGTCCGTAGAGTGACTCGAAGGTCTAGTACTGGTATTTGACCCGAAGGTCCATCAGATGACCCGAAGGTCCAGCATATGACCCGAAGGTCCAACATAGTGGCTCGAAAGCACACAAAATCATCAAAACAGCAGATGTTTCAATTTACGAGTCCGTAATTAACCAAAATAGCAAACACACATATCCCATACCACGTGTTTTACTAAATCGTTTAATTCTCTTCATCGTTTCCTTGAAAGTGCAAAATTGTGTATTTTAAATAAATGACATTCTACGTTCTCAAACGGACAAGTTCGGAATTGAGCAAATCAGTAAAAGTGAGGGTTCATAGTCCTCAATTTTGCTGAAGCGTTTAAATCGCTTCCTCATTCTTTTGAAAGCGCAAACTGTAAAAAAATTAAAACAATTTTTATTTTAAAAACAATTTTCAAAACACGTGATTAAAACAGCAACATCTGTAGCAATTTCAATAAGGAAATCGCACTTCTCAAAACACCGTAAAAACGGGTATCAAATCAGCATTGTAGAATAACCACTTGAAAATCCACTTTAAAAATTGACGGTTACTGAAGTCAAAGCGACAGTAATTTTTATACGTCAAAATCTCATCAAAATATAATACCAGTGAATTTTCATTCATTAGAATTGTCAACAAAACACCGTGCTTCAAAAATTTAGCACCGGTGTAAAAAATCCCGTTATGAAATAACGGCAACATAATACGTCTTAAAACCAAACATCTGTTCAACGTAAAATCAATGCAGTAACGTGCAACTCATATTTGCACGCACACCAAAAGATGAGCAAAGAAATCACTCGATTATATCTTCAATGAAGATATATTTGAAACAGCAAAAATCTAATCAATATGTGATAGCATAAAAGAAAACCAGCAAAAATCTCAACAAAATCAAGACCACTGGTTAAACAACACAATGAAACTAATTTCATTTTCATATTTTGATTTTTTAATCAAAAATGTTATCAGCTGTACTCAGCGAAGACAGTCATTGTTTCCGCTGCGCACTCTGATAAACAGAACACAAATTACTCAATCATCAAAACGCAATTTCACTTTTATTTTTAAATAAGGATATTTAAAAATTTCATCATAATTTCAAAACATTAGTTTTGACTCAAAGCACAAATAAAAACATCAACAATTAGTTGTAACACATGTTCCATCTAAGTTATGTTTTATATTATGTCCATAAACCCCTCGCTCTGATACCAACTGTAACGCCCCACCTCTATGCTCACAATAACAAAGAGTATTAAAAGAAATACTGTCTGTTATTACGAAGAATAAGGCTGGATAGGAGCAGCCATCCGTAGTTAGGCCTTACACTAGTATTGGTTACCTCGATAGGAGTGGTATATTTACTCTGTTTATTACTCCCATCGACATACCCAATTCCAGTATAAAACGAACTACGATGGTTCATAATAGTTTAGGACAACATATATAATAATAACACAAATAAGCTAAATGCGGAACACGGCTAATATAAAGTCATATATATATATATATATATATATATATATAAAACTGAAGGCAGTTACAATACATGCGATACAATACATATGATACAACTACAACTGTCGACACTGGAAGTTACATATACAAGTACATTATTATAAATAATATACATGAATACATATCATCCTATACTATGACAGCGACTACTCCAAAAGGTATGAAGAGACTTCATAGCTCAAGCAGCAACCTAAAGCAAGATATCAACAACCTGAAATAACTCGGTCTGACCCGAGTATTAAATTCAAAAGAAAATAATACGCGGGTCAGTCTAATTCAAACTCAGTTATTAATGCACGGAAGCAATAATAATTAAATAACAAATAGACGACAATCACAATAAATCTCGTATATCCAACCCTTCAATAAGAGAATCGGATAACGGTAGATATAACACGAAACAGTGTTAAACAACAAATCAGCAAATTCAAATCATCAACAAAGATAAATAAAAAGGATTATCAATGAAGATAATTTAGAAAACAACATAATTACCTAAACAGCAATTAACAGCAAGTGGCCAAAGCAAAACTCAAGCCAGTAAAGCAACATAAACAATAATATCTAATTATCGATACGATAATTAGAAAACACATAATCTAATTATCCAGAAGATAATTAGATAGCAACAAAATAATCAAATTATTGAATTGAAAATACGAAGCAATTCAAGCAATTGAAACATCACATAAAAACGTCAATTCTGATAGGGCTGCAGTACACGCTTGTGTGTACTGCCTTGCCACTACAGCATCTGATATCATCTCAACACCAAATACTAACAGCAAGTCGAAAATGCAAAGGTCAAGTCACGACTAGCATGACTCAACACAACTGCAAACAAAATGAAACTGCAGCCACTACATGAATACAAGGGCAAAACTTCACAAATGAGCCAGAGAATCCAAACCAACATCAGCAACATTAAAAAGGCTCTAATAAAATTCATGAAGCTACATGGCGACATGCATGCTACAGGTCTGAAACTCAAAGGCAACCCAAACTCAACTGGACAGTGCATCCTTGATGAAAACAAATGCAAGAGACAACTATGGATCAAATGGTCAATGAGCAAGGCTGCATAGTGAAGACTGTAGGCAAACCAAGTGCACACATACTACTTGACTGGAAATACCAGTTGCAAATGAAACAGCAACTACAATGAACTCAAATGTATCAAACCAAATTGCATAAACAAAGTCGAGTATGCCACAGAACAATCATGTCGAAGTTTGGTTACAACATCAAGGTGGTCAAAACAGCTACATACAGTCTCAAGTGGAAGGTCATAGTGAAGACTGTATGCAAACCAAGTACACAAATACTAAACAGGGGAATGGGATCAGAACCCAATACAAAGAAATCAACCAAAATCGAGTACAACATCAAATATGTATATATGAACATGGATGAAGTGCCAACAGATCAGAGACAAAGTGGATAACCAATCTGAAGTCAGCAATGCAAGAGCAATGTGCACAGGTATGCAACAGAGGAACATACAACATGCAGACATATATCTCAGTGAACATATATATGTATAAGCACTGAAACAAAGAAGCAACCTGAATCAAAGACTACATGAAGTCTACAAGCTACTGAACTTCAAACATTTCAAACTTGAAGACAACATAAAACTGGACCAAAATGACTTCAACAAGTGGATATGCAAACATGTATGCAGTGACAATGTCCATACATATATGCAGCAGTTTTCACACACTCAACACAATCAAGGCAATCCAAATTGAACAATGAAGTGCACCTGAAAACAAATTGACACTGAGAAGCAATGCTTAGTATACATATGAACCAAGTTCATATGTATAACAAACACAAAGAAACAAACTCAGCAATGCAAGTGAGGCAAGGCTACAAAACAATCGTAAACAAGCTTCACTGACTCGAAGGAACAAGTCGATATGGCAACAATGCAAACACAGTTTAAATGTCCAGACTGAACATCAATAATGTACTGTGAAGCAACCAGACTGTGAAAAAGTGCTTCAGACAAGTGTGCAGTGACAATATACACGAATCAAGATACAAAACTACCTGAATTTGACTCGAGTACATAGTGCAGACAACTGAAACAACATAATGCATCATTGAAACAAGATCAAAGTAAAGGCAACATGAAACAGTGACAGTGTCGAAGTCACAGAGGGACAATCAACAACTATGGTGGCAAGTTCGAACAAAGTCAATCAAGTCGAAGCCATTCAAATAAAGGCGAGGCAAAAATCGAACAGCAAATCAACATCGATAAAATCAAGTCGAAACCAGCAAAATTTTCACGCAACAAAACAAGTCGAAGTCAAAGCAAAACAACATCATCAAAAGAATTCAACATCGAAAGACAACAAATATATGAACTTGAATTATATGTGAGGGTCACTCACCTTTTTCGACGAGCATAGAAGCAGTCGAGCGGAGCTCTACGAGACGAACGATCGACAAAGCAACACGCCAATAACCCTAAATCGATCAACAAAAGTCGCGGCTTCGAAGAATTTTCCAAAGCCCTAATTTGAAGACGAACGAGAAGGAGATCGAGCCACCATTTTCATTTTCGTTTGCTTTGAAAATGGGCTAGCGATCAAATGAAGAGAGGAACCGGTATCAACATTGGATAAGTATCACGGTCCCAAAAATAAAACATGGGCCAAGATTCAACTTTTAAAGCCCACCAACACTTAACAAATTTATAAAAGAATATCACCGATTAAAATGCCCATCAGCAATAAGCCAGTAGATTTAATCGCCTAATGATGATTATAAATTAGTGCAAAACCCCGGGTTGTTACAGGAATTGATGATGAAAATGTTTGCATATTCTGCAAAAATCATAAAGAAGACATTGTTAACCCGCCTTTTGGCAAGGCCGCGGACAGACGGATTTAACTTAAACAACCTCACAACTATCGAGACTAAAGTATGATGGGATGGTTCGACATTAGAAGGAGTGTTCGGCATAAATCTTGTTCGGCACTGGGCGAGCGTTCGGCATAGAGAGTTCGTCGTTCGGCATTAGATGGAGCGCTCGGCATTAACCAACGTTCGGCATCTGGAGACGTTAGTCATTGGATGGAGCGCTCGGCATTAACCAACGTTCGGCATCTGGAGACGTTAGACATTGGATGGAGCTCTCGGCATTAACCAACGTTCGGCATCTGGAGACGTTAGACATTGGATGGAGCGCTCGGCATTAACCAATGTTCGGCATCTGGAGATGTTAGACATTGGATGGAGCGCTCGGCATTAACCAACGTTCGGCATCTGGAGATGTTAGACATTGGATGGAGCGCTCGGCATTAACCAACGTTCGGCATCTGGAGACGTTCGACAATGGATGGAGCGCTCGGCATTAACCAACGTTCGACATCTGGAGACGCTCGGCATTGGATGGATCGTTCGGCATCAAGGAGACGTTCGGCATTGGATGGATCGTTCGGCATCAAGGAGCGTTCGGCATTGGATGGGTCGTTCGGCATACCTCACCTCGCTCGACATTGCACCTCGCACCTCCATATCTCGCACCTCCATACCTCGCACCTCCATATCTTGGTACCTCCATACTCCGCACCTCCATACCTCGCACCTCCATATCTTGGTACCTCCATACTCCGCACCTCCATACCTCGCACCTCCCAACGTTCGACATAAGGATACCGTTCGGCATTCACACCTTGTTCGGCATCTATGGTTCGGCATATGGAGACCACACCATTTGGGCTGAGGTACTCGGCTACCAGGCCCACCAGGGAAGTCCAACCCATCTTTGTCTATAAATAGAGAGGCAGGGGCACAGTAAAAGGGGATCTTCTTTCTGCTCTCTTACTTTCTCTTTTCTAAGGCTAAGGCAACTCTGCCATTTTGTAACTGTAATCGATTATTACAGCAATAAAAAGCAAACTTCTGGAGTGGACGTAGGCCGGAGTTAGCCAAACCACTATAAAATCTGTTGTTCTTTACTGCTTTCATTTTAGTTTTAACTGTTCTTCACATTATTACTCTCTACATATATTCTATCTCTGAGCTGTGATTGGTATTTGGTGCTTTCATCTGGATTTGGGGGTTAGTGACCAATTTTGGCGCTAACACTTTGGTGCTTTCACTGAGAACTGAAACACTCAGGAATTTTGGAGTTAGGAACTTGGATCTTAGAAAGCAATGGCAAGACCACCAACGAAGAGGCAAGCAGTGGAAAGGAGCAATCAGGAAGGAAGTCAAGCGGCATCTTCTGGAGCTGGAGAGGGTCATGCATCCATCTACATAACTCGGGACGAGATGCAAGTGATGATGAATTCTATGCAAGAGCAGATGATGAAACGGCAAGAGGAGACGATGCAGGCTCTTCTCAGGCAATTTGAACAACCAAGAACTACAGGAGCTCAAGTTCGTGGAACTGGACCAGAGGGACTCAACCAGCGGACAGATGGAGTGATTCAACAGGAGGCAGCTCCCAATCAACAAACAACTAACAATCTAGATGGACCTAGACTCGGGGGCACACCACCAGGAAATGCTAGACCAACTCATGGAGGAATTCCAGGTAACACCACGCAACAAAATGCCGGTAAGAATGGTGGCCGATTGGTCATCAACTAATCTTGATGTTTTGGAATAAGTAGCAAACTCGGGGCAAACGGTTAAATCACTTACTCATGTACGGGGTCGGAGATAACCCTCAGGCATGCTCTGAGATGATGGCTTACCGAAACGCCCGGGTTTGTGAAATCTGTTTTTTCCTTTAACTTGGACATTTGCTTTTTCTGGTTTGGTTTTGGAGTTTGGTTTGAACTCCCTGTTTTTCTCGTTTTTCTGGTTTGAATTCTGGTTTGAATGTTTGTTTTTCGGATTGGATTTTGATTGGATTTTCTCTGGATTTTGGCTTAAAGGTCGTCGAGTATGGACTATGCTCGGCAAGGGTCCGGAGCGACCAGGATTCGGCTTAGGACTTAAGCCACGGCATTACTTGCGTCCAGGGACACTGGACCACGGTCGTCAAGTGTGGATTGCGCTTGGCAAGAACCTGGAGAGGTTAGCTCAACGCCCAGGGACACTGGGCCACGGTCATCAAGTGTGGATTGCTCTTGGCAAGAACCCGGAGAGGTTATCTCAACGTCCAGGGACACTGGACCACGGTCATCAGGTGTGGATTGCACTTGGCAAGAGCCCGGAGAGGTTATGGATTTGGATATCGACCCGGAGAGGTCATGAGTATGGTTATAGGTTATTGGATATGGATGGATTGGAACTCAGTAGTCGGGTTCAGATGGATGTGGAATTGGGTAAGGACTTGGTTACTAGATAAGAATCAGACATCGACTCGGAACAGTCGCAGAAATGGATCAAGATATGGCCGTGGTACTCGGATAAGATGGCTTGGTAATGGATTGGGTTATGAATCGGAAAGTATGGATGTGGATAACATACATACTTGGGATATTGGACTTGAGGCTATTCAAAACACACCTTTCACAGCAAGGCATGTTTTGGGGGGCAAGTGTTAACCCGCCTTTTGGCAAGGCCGCGGACAGACGGATTTAACTTAAACAACCTCACAACTATCGAGACTAAAGTATGATGGGATGGTTCGGCATTAGAAGGAGTGTTCGGCATAAATCTTGTTCGGCACTGGGCGAGCGTTCGGCATAGAGAGTTCGTCGTTCGGCATTAGATGGAGCGCTCGGCATTAACCAACGTTCGACATCTGGAGACGTTAGACATTGGATGGAGCGCTCGGCATTAACCAACGTTCGGCATCTGGAGACGTTAGACATTGGATGGAGCGCTCGGCATTAACCAACGTTCGGCATCTGGAGACGTTAGACATTGGATGGAGCGCTCGGCATTAACCAACGTTCGGCATCTGGAGACATTAGACATTGGATGGAGCGCTCGGCATTAACCAACGTTCGGCATCTGGAGACGTTAGACATTGGATGGAGCGCTCGGCATTAACCAACGTTCGACAATGGATGGAGCGCTCGGCATTAACCAACGTTCGGCATCTGGAGACGCTCGGCATTGGATGGATCGTTCGGCATCAAGGAGACGTTCGGCATTGGATGGATCGTTCGGCATCAAGGAGCGTTCGGCATTGGATGGGTCGTTCGGCATACCTCACCTCGCTCGACATTGCACCTCGCACCTCCATATCTCGCACCTCCATACCTCGCACCTCCATATCTTGGTACCTCCATACTCCGCACCTCCATACCTCGCACCTCCATATCTTGGTACCTCCATACTCCGCACCTCCATACCTCGCACCTCCCAATGTTCGACATAAGGAGACCGTTCGGCATTCACACCTTGTTCGGCATCTATGGTTCGGCATATGAAGACCACACCATTTGGGCTGAGGTACTCTGCTACCAGGCCCACCAGGGAAGTCCAACCCATCTTTGTCTATAAATAGAGAGGCAGGGGCACAGTAAAAGGGGATCTTCTTTCTGCTCTCTTACTTTCTCTTTTCTAAGGCTAAGGCAACTCTACCATTTTGTAACTGTAATCGATTATTACAGCAATAAAAAGCAAACTTCTGGAGTGGACGTAGGCCGGAGTTAGCCGAACCACTATAAAATCTGTTGTTCTTTACTGCTTTCATTTTAGTTTTAACTGTTCTTCACATTATTACTCTCTACATATATTCTATCTCTGAGCTGTGATTGGTATTTGGTGCTTTCATCTGGATTTGGGGGTTAGTGACCAATTTTGGCGCTAACAGACATCTTACACCTATTCTTCAACCGCTAGGGTACTCATTCTATATGTTGCATGGTTGTGATGAAAGGAAATATGCATAACCCTTTGAGGAACAGTAAAAAAGAATTGATTTGTATTTTAAAAACAGCTAGATGGAGAAATGATGATTCTTGTGTGCTTTTATTGGTTCTAAAGATTTTCATTTTTGAAATTTAGAGGGAAAGGGAAATTAGGCTTTTTGAAAGTAAAAGTTAAACTAGAATGGTCCAGTACAATACAATTCTTCATGAAATTAGGTCTTCAAGAAATTAGGAAAGGTTTAAGTAGTCATGGAATATTGAGTAAGGAAGTAGCTCTTGGGATATGGGACTGATGTCCTTATGGTTTTTGCATTTTTCCTATGGTTCTTGTGTGCTTCTGTTTGTTTAGTTTTTCCTCTTTTTTTTAGTTTGGCCTATTCTTTTCTGTTCACTTTGTTCTTCCTTGAGTTTTCACTTTACGGGTTTAAGCTTGTTTATTACCATTTTTTCTTGTTTAATAAATCTAATAAAAATCTAGCCAACCCTACTAGCTTTGCCAAAAATATATCTATAAACATCTTCAAACTACAAAAAATTCAAAAAAGCATAATTTCAATCTTGGAAAGTAACTAATAATTATCTCACTTCTCAATAGGATCCTTAAGAAAAAAATAGTTGCTTGCTACAAAATTTTATTATTTTAATATTCTTTTATTCATATAATGTTTTTTCCTTAATTTATTTTCTAACATACGTAAATATAGTTCAAAATGAAAAAAAGACAATGTTGCCTCTAACAAAATATTTATGTAGCAAAAAACCAATTATATCCAAGAAAATAAATGAAGTAAACAAAATGAAAAACCATCCTAATTAAATAAAATAAAATAAAATAATATGTTGACACAAAGCTTGAGAATAGAACAAAACGTGTTCAACTTTATCTATAAAAGATTTTACAAATAAACATGATATTATATGGTATTCATATATTTATAAATCCAACAACTTTTTGGAAAAGGATGAACGAAACTTTATCCATAATCATACAAACTAAAACAAAGATAAGAAGAAAACAAGGTTTTGGGCATAAATTTCAAAGCAAAGATTTGAAATTAAAACAAAAACAGCAAATTCAACCTCAAATTAAATGAATAAAAAATGATAAAAAAATCTAACCTTATAATCAAACTCGGTTGACCAATTAAGCTAAATTTTTTCCAGATGCCTCCAAGTTATTTTTCCATAAAAATAACAACAGTGGAGGCGATTGGTAGGAACACGATCTAAGAAAAACATAAATAGAATTATAAATAGTTCAAGATGAATATAAAGTGTAAAAATATTGACTAATTCAATCAGATTCCAGTTAGATTCAAAGTTAAAAGGGATTGGCAAAAAGTTATTTGAGAAATATTTTGATTTGATTCATATTTGGAATAGAATTTTTTAGGAGTTGTAGCATGTATATAATTGAAAAAGTGGAGAGACAAAATTATAAGAAAATGAGAAGGAAGTGTAAGAATCGTAAGATGAGAAATGTTTGTGATGTATGAAAATAATGAAATAATGAATGCAGAATTGTTGTAGAGGGAAAATATACTAATAGTCAAAGGCTAAACTTTATACGTACATATATACATACATACATACATATATATGATTATATATTAGAAGAGAATAAATATGATTTTCAAAATAAATTTATTGATGATATCATTAACTTTTGCCGTGTATGCTACAAGAACTAATGATATCATTAACACATGGTATGTAAATTTATATGGGTGTAAATATATATATTCCTTCAACTTACTAAGAAGTAAGTATACAGGATAAGAAGAAATGTGAAAGAGTATACTAAGAGTCATATACTTTCTTTTTTTATATAGTAGATGGATATAATAGATAGGTAGAATTGAAATGTGTGTATATAGAGTAATAGGTCACAAATTATAAATAAAGAAATGAGTAATTTAGTAAACAAATAACCTGGAAGTGAAAAGTCACCATTCACTTTCATATTATATATCATATATAATAGATAACAAATGTATAGGAAGTAAAAATTAGGAGAATTAAATTATCAGCACACGTAGCTTCGTAGGAGATTTTTATGAAAACTAGAAATATCAGCTTTCATATAATATAATAGCTTCCAAAAAATGAAATATTTTATCTCCTTGAGTCAGCGAATCGATTTTGTACTTCGTCTACCTACTCCAAAAACATCTCAGTTTCTTATAATGTCTTTTATATTCAAGGTAGGTCTTTCTGAGAGATATTATTTTGAAAATTTGTTAGAAAAATGGTATTTTCTTAAAAAATTATTTAAATTTAGTCAGCGAATAAATTCATAGATCTCTTCTTATCCTTTAAAAATTATTTTCACAAAGTGGTTTTGTAAAATTGTCAGCTATTTGATTTCATTGTTTACAAAATCTAATGTAATTATTCTTTTTTCCACATTATCCTTTAAAAATGATGTATTATGTCAGTATGTTTAGTTTTGGAATGGTTTATTTGATTTTTTGATAAATTTATTGCACTAATGCTATCGCAAAAAATAGGCGTTTAATTGAATTAACTCCAATAAATTTAGTGTTATATGATAATAATATAGAGATATAGTTAGTAGAAGGACTTAAAGCTAACTAGACGTCAAAAATAATAATTCTAAGAGTTCATTATGATAAATGCAGATTATTAGCATCAAAGAGAATTAATTGGCAAAGTAGATAATTAAGATAAAATAACATACAGATCCCATTAAGAGACTGGTCTAGTTAGTTTTAATAAAACCAATCAAAGGAGTTAGAGTAATATTCCATAATTGATGCCAAGCATAAGTAGGGGATTGATAGGTTAGGGATATGCCTAAGGTGAAATTATAAAATTTGTTACATATATTTAACTCGATAACCAGTCTTTTTCAAAACAATTCTATTAGATACTTGTTATATTGGATATAATTAGTTAAGTAATTAATTTAATGTATCTTAAATAGAAAATCCTTAAATGATATATTATGTAATGGTAATTGCAATGTGTTGTAATCATGAGAATTTTATCACATTGAAAAATAACACATTGTTTTAAATAATCCTGGTTAAGATGTTTTGAGAAAGGATATCGATTCATTCCTGGAGATAAATTATGTAACGATCTCTAAATGTTGGGTAGTGTATTACTCATGGCTATTGGTGACTAAGGGGATACGTACTGAAAGTTTTTGGATGACTATGGAATGACTCACTCGAGAGTTCTCTGTTAGATAATATAACTAAATTCAAAAAATAATATTGAGGTGATAATGTTACATAGATCCCTTACTTGAGAATACCATTGAACTTCAATCGGAAGATTCCACTTTGATCAAAGTTCAATTATGGCATGGCATCCATCGACTACTAAAGTTGGGTCTGAGTTGAAGTAATGAAAGTGTAACACTGTTCAATAGACAAATCATTTCCTTACTTATATGAGTTAGTGTCATGATCAACTATAGCCAACATGATCAAATATAGTAAACTCAAAGTCAAAGTCTTTGGCCAGAGCAGTATGGTTAATAATATTATTATCATTGAACCAAGGTTTTGTGTATGGACTATTCAAGTTGAATGTGGAAGATGTTGAAATTTTGATCAAAACCAGATTCCATAAGTCCGAATGTGATATTCTGTTGACAAAAAGAATTAGTATAAATAATCATTATTATAGTGTACCTATTATAATAGTAAAAATTTGATTTTTCAAAATGTTGTGTAAGTGATAAATTCATCCAAAATGTCACAATACTAGCGAAGGTGACATATTAACGTTAATATTCGAATTGTTAAATATTAATCGCTGGTTGAATTTACACCTTTGAGTCTCACAACCGTAATGATGAGTACTCCAAAAAACCATATGTTTTAATTTATAATCATTGAAAGTTAATTTTTTAATTAATATTTATGAAATGTTAATTATCAAATCTTATTTTATTTGTTTGAATACCATTTATAATTAATAAAGTGTGTATGTAAAAGTTATACACAAGCGTATCGATATGAGAATTCGATAGAATATTTAAATTAATTAATTACTAAGTGGTTTTGAAAATTGTTAAGGGCCTATGTGGCACCATCTATGACTGACAATGCATGCTAAAGGAGGAGAGGATTTTATGAGATTTAATAATGATTTAATAGAGGGGATTTTAGAGGAGGGAATTGAAAGGTTTCGATGTCTCCCTTAAAGCAAAATCTTCTTTCATTCATTTCATGATTATGCTATGTACAATTAATTCTTCCTAAGCTCTCCTCTCTCTTAAATTTTCATGCTAAAAAATAGATGCCTCTATGGCATAAAAATTTCTAGAAAACAAATTAAAATGAAGTAAATTCATTGAATGTGGTTGTTTTCTCTTGATTCTTACAAATCCAAAGGTTGATTAAGTTGAATCTAGGTGTTTTGTTCATTATTCAAGGTGCTACTCTTTAGAAGTATTCTAAGGTAACATCCTATTTTATTCATTCATGTATTAATCATGTTTATATGGTTTGAATCCTTTATGTGCTATATATCAAACTTTTGAATATTCATTTGTGATATAATTTAGATCCCCTTTTGTCACTCCTTAATTAATTATTCATTCATAACGTTAATTTGGATCCCCTTTTGTACCATTCATTAATTGATCATATGGCAAATATGTTAATATGGTTTAGATCCTTCATCTTATTTGATTATTTGTTCATATTGTTTGTATAGTTTAGTTCTGAATCTTTTATAATGAATTTATATATGTCTAAATGTTCAAATCCATATTTTGTTGTTGTTTTGAAATCGTTGTTTGTTATATACTTCTTAATTATATGTATATATACATATACATATACTCGCACATACATAATACATGGTTAACTTATTTGATTTTAAAAAAATGATTAATTTTAAATTATTTTAAAACTTCAATTATTTCATGTGTTACATGATTGATGTTTGAATATTTTATTTGATGTTGTTTACATAAGGTAAAAGTTATTTCAAATTGAAATCTATAAGTGGACTTTTATGTAATATCTTAAATCATTCGATTCCTTTAGAAGTTGAAAGTTAGATTTAAATTTGTTAACATTAAATTTATTTGCGTAAATATTTGATTGCAATCTCTACATACATATGTTGTTTATAAATATTGAAACGTAGTCTACAATCATTTATATATGGTCTTGTGTTTGTGATATTATTTTAACTCAAATTTTATAAAGGAAAAATCAATTCATAGTAAATTTCTATACGTATACAGAGAAATTTACAAAAATAATGTACACAATTTTTTACTCAATATCCACCATACAGATTACAAAACTACTATAATGAACATGATTTTTAACCCTCGAAAATCGACACTAATACGTCCACTGTATCACATGCCGAACATTCAAGTGCCGGAAATACCGATTTGTTAGGGTCAAAGAAGAAGGTAGAAGAATACTAAACAACACAGAATCTCACAACGCAGCGAATAAATACAACAATGATCTTTACAAAATGGAAACATCCTGTTTATATAACATTAGAGTGCACTAGACTTATCCTAAATTTTGGACAGTTATAAAAACCTTTCCTTACATTAGCAAACATACAAACTTTATAATACAGTGGAAGAAAATATACGTGAATACGTCTTGACCATCCAGCTCCTATCTAACTCCGAAGTATCCGGCTAAACCTAGGAAAAACATGCTCAGTCTGACCCGAGCATTACATGGAATAACATCCGGGTCGGTCTGGTAAACCAGTGTGAGTAAAACTCGATAAAAAGTAACAACCAAACTGATTTCTACATTTGAAAACTTTTCAACAAAGAGTATGTCGTAAGACCACACCGCACATAAAAACGGACGGGTTTTACCTTACGATAACCAAAACATTTTATATCAAAATTCAGTGATATTATCATAGTGTCTAGGTTTAAAGTAAAAATACAAATTAGCTGAAATGCTTGCATCTCACATTCCAACATAGTAGGTTCTACAATCTAAAACGTAAGGCACGTATTGGAGATTGGATCTCAACAATGACCGGGCTACTAGGGTACCGCCCGTCATGGTGCATCTCTAGATAAAATAACACCAAAGACCTCGCCTGGATCCCTTGCCAACACAGGACCAGCGTACCCCTTGCTGGATAGTACCGAATATGATCACCCCTCCATTACTGGGTCCGGAAGCATACAATTTGAGATATAATAGCAACTCTAGATACGGATGATCATACCCTACTTGGGAGCGACCCACTTAGCCCTGCTGCATCTCCCCTCTTTTAGTCATTCCCGGTTGATGAGGCTTCAGCTATGATTACCTTTCAAGAACATTTACACTTAGAATGCTCATTGCCCTCCAATGACAATGTGCTGATAGCATTCATCCATACAAGTCTGTTCTAGATCTGAACGAAACAAAATGCACTATTCCTACTACATCCATTTTGGAATCACCCTCAGGATTAGTAGCGATTAGCCCTTGCACTTCACATCTCCATCTTCAATTCCATGCTCTTCACAATGCCTTCACTTCAAAACGCATTCGTTGGATCGAAGTGGTTTTCGGACAACATATCTGATCCGGTCTACTCGAACAACGTTTGATAATTTCTGGTAAACTCAACCCCGGTTCTTTAGCAAATAAACAGACAAAGATAAAAGCGGAGTTCACCTCCGAATCATTTGTGGACGGATTTCCTTATCATTCGTCCTAGAAGAACAAAATGAGCTTATACGTACAGTATAGCACCTTCGACTGTAACTGTACCATATAATTCTCGTGTTTCTCCTAGATATTTCAAAAGTTACGTTTTGTCCAGATTTTATAGTTGGTTATTTACTATCAAATAATCAAACATCCAATCAGGGTTTAATTTCCATATGGGATCCACTAAGCCTTTATTAATTCTCTTTAGTTAATAAAACCACTTTATAAAACTTCATCAAAAGATCTTTTCAAAACACTATTCCCAAACCCCTTACATTTCCTTTTATACTTGGGAAACATTTATATACTTATCCCAACAGTATAAGTATATTACCAAAACATTTTACTTTTCACGCCTTGAAACAAAATCAAATACTTATCTTATCAATATAAGTATATTCACAAACTTTTCAAAGTTTTCTTCTTTCCAAATCCCATATTAAATAACCAAACATTCCGCTTATCCTTTACCAAAAAATCCCTTTTTAAAAGCTCATCTCATATTTTAATTCACTTATAACTTTCAAAATAAAGTTATAACCCGCTTTTATAAACCTTTAAGTTAATTTATAAACCACTTTCCAAATCTATGAAATGATTTATAAACCTTTTTCCTATTTTTAAAACTCTTTATATAAACCATTCTATACTCCTTTATCACTTACAAAACATCATTTGTAGAACACTTAAAGTAACCCTTTAGTAAAAACCCGTTTTATAAACAAGTTATTACTTATAAATAACTTTACAACATAATAGCATAACTTAGAAATCATTTATAAACTTTAAACTCTAAATTGATTAAAGAATTTAAGTTAATTCAAAACATACTTTACAAATTCAAAAGGAGGCTTTGCAATCCTAATGGTACTAGTTTAAGTTACAATTTAATTTCAATTCGATTCCCAAGTCACTTAACAATTATTTACATAAGCTACCATATATGTAAATACAGTTCATATCCAATCAGGGAATAACACGTCAATATAACCAGTTGGCATATACAAGTCCAAATAACATAACAATAAGATGGTGATTTATCCTGCTAAATAGATGTCCAAAAAATTCAACCAATTTATAGCAGAACGGGATTTATTCTGCTTAACACATATCCAAACAATCAAATCACTTACATTATAGCAGAATGGTGTTTTGTTCTAATAACATATGTCATTTAATTCTCCCAATCATATGGATTACTTAAGGGTCTAGACTAGAGATCATTTGATATGGAATCGATTTACTTTGAAAAAGAAAATTGATTAAAACACATTCTATTTAGTTTAAAATCACCTTTGAAAAGTTAAAAGTATATTTAATTAGCTTAAACCCTAACTAAATCTTAATTCATCCAATTTACATCAAGATTAAATCATAATTAAACTCTAATTAGGCTTAATGAACTAGATTAAGAACTAATTAACTTCCTAAAGCAACTTGATTAAGGTTAAACCAAATCGTTTAAGAGTTAAACCCTAATTAATTAAATATTAATTAATTAAATATTAATTAAATAACTCATTAATTAAATAAATAATTATTTAACCATTAATTTTAATTAAATAATTATTAATCACTTAATTACTTATTAACCCCATTAATCACTAGTTAAAACTTTATTAATCAATTAACAGTCATTAACTTAACTTAAGTGATGATTAACCTCTAATCACCTTCTTAATTACTAATTAAATGCTAATTACCTTTTAATTAACTAATTAATTAATTAATTAATTACTTATATTACAACTTAATTACTTTTTAAAATACTAATTATGTTTGAAATTTTTTTACAAAACGGTTTCAAGTTAAAAAAATGAAATAGAAATTCAAAACTTTATCGAACTACATCCATAGCGACTATCGCTATGAATGCTGTTCGTTTTAACATATTTTGAAAGCATAAACACCTCATTAACTTTACCATTTCATGTTTATAAATCTTTTAGAAAGTTTTACAAACTTTGAACTTAGATATACAAATTTAAAAAAAACCAATTTAAAACTTTTAACTCTTTTTAAAAAAAAATATGATTCCATTCAGGTCTCGGATCCATCATAATTACATACAAAGTCACTAACTTTGTTTCTAAACATCATAGCCTTAGTTCACATACACAATCATACATCACATAACGTACATCATCCTTACCATATACCACATATATACTCACAAAGATTCATGCTTACTAACTACATAATATCACAATCAAATCGCATAACCAAATCCAACGACTAACACTATTCAAACCAATGATTATCAACATCATAACTAACCAATATTAACCCTATATACTCATCACATATAATGTCAATATTTAAACTAACCTTTATACTAAAAAATGAGTTAGTTTACTCACCAAACTTCCACAAAAGCTACCCGAACTTAAGCTAAACTAGCCAACGACTCCCTAGCTTTGAAGGATGAAGGCTTTAGGTGCTGGCAACCCTCAAAATAGGCTTGGCCCAGGTGTATGTAGGCTCAGCCAGAGGTGTGGGGGTGGATGTGGGGTAGTAGCTTGAAGGTAGAGGAGCTTTGGGTTATCATCGATTTGTCGAAAATGAACCCAAAATTAGGTAATTTTCCCATTGGTTTTAGGGCTACCAACTCATGGAATTTCGAAACGTAGTCAAAAGGAAAGTTGTAGAAATTTCTTTCGTTTATATTTTCAAAAAAATAATCACTCATTTTCGATTTTTTTGAAGAAGTTATGATTAAAAGAAGAGGGGTAATTTTCTAAATTGAAATTCTGGGTGAAAAATTACTTTTCAAAGATTGGGTATTTTGACATAGCTGTGGTCGAAAATGGAAAAAGTGGCATACTAAAATGATGTAGCCGCTGGAATTCAAGTGATTTCAAAAAAAAAGATCACCGTTTGATGTTGAAATGAAGAAGTTATGGTAGGAGAAAGATGTGGAAAAATGAGAGGATGTTGGAGCTATTTATATGCAAATTTCCTATATATTTAGTCACATAACAAATCTTTTATAATATATATATATATATATAATTATTATTATGTTTAGTCACATCACTTTCTTATATATATATATAATTATCATGTTTAGTCACATCACTTTCTTATATATATATATATATATATCGTAACAACCCGGGGGTTAGTAACAATTAATTATCGTCAAATGACGATTAAATTGGTGGTTAATTACTATTGGAGTTTTAATCAGTAGAAAATCTTTTAATAATGGTTAAGAGTTATGCGGGCTTTAAAAATTGAAATTGTAGCCCATGTTTTCTTTTGTTTGTTTTATGCTGTGATAACTATCAAAGGCAAACCAGTACCCCCTTTTTTATTCATTTGATTGCAAACCCTAAAAAAACATACAAGAAGAAAGAATGGCGACCTCCTTTCGTTCGTTCCTCTTTTTAAAATTAGGGCTTGCTCGTTCTCGTTCATTCTGCTGTGAAAATTTGGGGTTTTTGGTTTTTCGAAAGCGCCGACTTCGATTTGCTCGATCGAATGATGGATTTCGTTGCTTGCTCGTCGAATCAAAGGTGAGTGAATTTTCACTCACATCTAGTTCATTCTTAATACTATGCTTCAACTGTTCGATTTTGTTTCGATGTTGATGTTTTCTCTGACTTAATCAAATTCGTATACATTGATATTTGCTTCTCACGATGTTGATTTTTGATTGGTTCAACTATATGGTTTTGATGAATTTTTGAACTGTTCGAACTCCTTGGTCATTACGGTTTGAATTGCTTCTGACCTCGGTCTTGATTGGGTGTATGCGATTCCATGACTTCGACTTTGGCTAGTTTGAAACTGCTATTTTGAGTCCTTTCTGATTTTGAGAAAAACCTACTACTTCGGTTACTTTAAATATGTGATTTTTATCACCGGGCTTTGACCTTATTAGTTCGAACTTGCTGTATTGAGTTGATGTTTTGGTTTTGACTCGACTTGATATTGTCACCGGTAGTTGCCGTAGTGTTGCAGTCTTTCTTGTGCCTGACCATTTGAACCACTGTTTAGTTATTCTTGGGTGTCTGCACTTGTGTACTCGAGTCTGATTCATATATATGTTTCAGACTTGTTTATTTTCTTGAATTTGTTGAGCTTGGTTGCACTCTGATTTCTCTGACCACATGAGCTAGTTTGGTTGAAGTTGGTTTTGAACATGATCATTGATGTTGTACCCCACTGTGTACATTTCTCTGTGCACATCGATTTTTCATGCTGTCTCCTTGACATTCTTCATTGCACATAGTGCAATTGCCTGTGCATATGATTCTCATTTGCTTCGAGACAGTTTTAGTTGCATTGTGTCTCTGAGTGTTGTACTTGCATTGTCCTGTTTCACAGCTGCATACATGTTTGCATATCAACCTGTTGAAGTCACTTTGGTCCATTCACTATATTGTCACTGCATACTTTGTTCTTGTGCATTTTGTT
This sequence comes from Allium fistulosum, assembly GCA_030737815.1. Lineage (NCBI taxonomy): Eukaryota > Viridiplantae > Streptophyta > Magnoliopsida > Asparagales > Amaryllidaceae > Allium > Allium fistulosum. The sequence goes on from CM060903.1 coordinate 912,024,052, forward strand.
GTTCAGTCTGGATTTTTCCTTGAGCTCTGTAGCATTCATGTGGTCTGTTTTTGCTGTCGAGGCTGAAGCACAATTGCTTGTTTCATTATCTTGAACTGGATCATTTCATGTTTTACATTTGTGAAGTTGTACCTGAGTTGAATCCAGTCTCAAGGACTCGGGTTTGACCTTGTACTCGGTTGTGAACTTTCATTGTGCATTCGTGTGCACTTCGTTCATTTTGATTTGAGTTGAGTTGCCTTTCAGTTTTTGTTGTGCTTATATATATGCATTTACATATGTATATACTTGATTCATTTTCATGCTCTCTAAAGTGTTTCTGCACTTAATGGTTTCTCTGGTGGACCTTCACACCTGAAGTCATCATGTTCATTTGTTATATGCACCCTGGTTCATCTATCAATTATTCTAGTTTAAATTTGAGATTTTGAACAAATTTGTGTTCTCTTGTGCACTTTGGGTTTGCTGTTGTTTTGTATCTTCTTTCTCCGGGCCACTTGGAGTATACTGGTGTTATGCCTGGTTTGTGAGTTCTGTTGCATTTTTGTTTTGTGTTCACTGGTCTCTCTGGTGCACTTTGTTGTACATATATGCATTCGATTTGAGGCCTGCTGCATTATTGCTTGATTCAGTCTTGAACACTGCATTCTTGATTATGTATGTGTATTTGATGTTGGTTCACTGGTCTGGTTTCATGCCATTACTGTCATGAAGTCTGGTTTATTCTCGATTTCTTGTATCACTTGGGGGCACTTCTGCGTTGTACTAATTTGATATTGCTTCAATTTAGTTTGGTTCACCTTGAACTTGATCTCGAGTGGGTGCCATTTGCTTTTGATTTATCGAGCTTTTGTGTATTTCATCACTGTTGTGGCGAGGCAGTGCACACGTGCGTGTACTGCAGCCAAACAGAAGTGACGTTTTAATTGATATTTCAATCGTTTGAATTGTTTCGTGTGTCCAATTCAATATTTTGAAATTGTATTTTGATTTGGTTTGACTGGATCATTTTTTTGTTGTCTAATTATCTATTTGATAATTAGATTATGAGTATCTAATTATTTATTGAATAATTGGATTTTGTTGTTAATTGCTGTTTAGACAATTCTGTGGTTTTCATATTATCTTCATTGATAATTTTTTTATTTATCCTTGTTGATGATTTGAATTTGCTGATTTGTTGTTTAACATTGTTTAGTGTTATATCTACCGTTATCTGATTCTCTTATTAAAGGATTGGATAGACGAGATTTCTGTGATTGTCTTCTATTTGGTTATTTAATTATTATTGCTTCTGTGCATTAATAACTGAGTTTGAATTAGACTGACCCGTGTATTATTTTCTTTTGAATTTAATACTCGGGTCAGACCGGGTTATTTCAGGTTGTTGATATCTTGCTTTGGGTTGCTGCTTGAGCTATGAAGACTTTTCATATCTTTTGGTAGGCTTCGGCCATTTGTTGATGCACGTGCGGCGTAGCTAAAACTCGCCATCTGATGGGATCGATCCAACCTTTTATGTTGATTTTCTAGAGTATCGTAATTGATTTCTAGATATTTGTTGTTTCTAATTATCTGCAGGTAATTAAATATTTGCTGATTTGAGTTCTGATTATCGTTTGTGATAATTAGATATTTGCTGATTTGAGTTCTGATTATCGTTTTGATAATTAGATATTTGTTGATTTGAGATTTCTGATTATCGTTTTTGATAATTAGATAATTGTGTTTTCTGATTATCGTTTTGATAATTAGATATTTGTTGATTTGAGATTTCTGATTATCGTTTTTGATAATTAGATAATTGTGTTTTCTGATTATCGTTTTGATAATTAGATATTTGTTGATTTGAGATTTCTGATTATCGTTTTTGATAATTAGATAATTGTGTTTTCTGATTATCGTTTTTGATAATTAGATATTTGTGTTTTCTGATTATCGTTATTGATAATTAGATAATTGTTGTTTTCTGATTATCGTTTTTGATAATTAGATATTTGTGTTTTCTGATTATCGTTTTTGATAATTAGATAATTGTGTTTTCTGATTATCGTTTTTGATAATTAGATAATTGTTGTTTTCTGATTATCGTTTTTGATAATTAGATATTTGTATTTTCTGATTATCGTTTTTGATAATTGGATATTTGATAATTTTGCTGATTGTGAAATTTTCTAGTCTCTAACTGATTCTAGATTACGTTGATTTATTGAATTGCTATTTTCTATCTATCTCTGTTGATAGTCAGAGTTTGCTGATTTTGCAGTTGTGTTTTCTAATTGTCTTTGTTGGTAATTAGATTTTGTTGTTTTCTAATTATCATATCGATAATTAGATATTGCTGTTTTGTGATTTCTATGTTCTAATTATCTAATTGATAATTGAATATTGCTGATAATTGTATTTATTCAATTTTGCTGTTTTCTGATTATCTATTTGATAATTAGATTTGGTTGAGAATTTGTGAATTTCTTTTATGAAATTAAAAGATTTCTTTGGCGTTTGTATCCTCGACCTTTATTTTTCCAGCTTAACCAGTTTAAGTTAGAAAAATAATTGTTATTGACGACTTTAATTATGAAAATTGCGGGGACGCAATTTTTATAAGGAGGGGAGTCTGTAACAACCCGGGGTTTAGTAACAATTAATTATCGTCAAATGACGATTAAATTGGTTGTTAATTACTATTGGAGTTTTAATCAGTAGAAAATCTTTTAATAATGGTTAAGAGTTATGCGGGCTTTAAAAATTGAAATTGTAGCCCATGTTTTCTTTTGTTTGTTTTATGCTGTGATAACTATCAAAGGCAAACCAGTACCCCCCTTTTTATTCATTTGATTGCAAACCCTAAACAAAACATACGAGAAGAAAGAATGGCGGCGTTTGTAACAACCCGCATATTTTACGATTGAATATTTAAATATTTTATTTAAATATAGAATCGTTAATCGGATTGAAGTCCGAAAAGCTACATTTTGCAAACAGTCGAATTAGGACTCGAGACCACTTCCATTGAGTTCGAAATGCCGTTTGCGACCTTTTTGAGTATAAACTTCGATATGTTTGGAGATAGTAGAATTTTGCTACTTTTTCACTTAGGGCTTTAGTTTGGGTTTCAGCCCTATATCCTAACACAAGCCCCTAGCTCCACCCCCACTTCTCTTCATTCACTTCCATTTCCTAATACAACTCAAGCTTTATCAAAAATGGGGGAAGAGAGAAAGAATTAGAAAATTCAAGCCCTAATCATCTTTGCAAATCCAAGTTCTATCTCCAAATTCAAGAAGAAGCTATTGGTAAGCCTTCTCTTCATCTTCTCCAACTCTTTCCTTCTTCAATTTCAGAAATTCCTAAACCTAACTTTGGGAATGTTCTTCTTTTAAAGCTTAGATTCAAGCTACTTGAGTTGGGATTGAAGAGTGGTTGATCCTCCTTTGCTTTCAAGCTCCTTCTTCATTGTTTTTGTGAAAAGATGAGATTTTTATCTCACATCTTAGCATATAATTATCTTCGATTGTTAGGTATGAATTCCTAACACTTATTCTTGTGAAATTGATTTTAGTTTGGATTGATTTGGTGTATATTCCAATTTTTGGTGTTTTGAAATCAAAATCTATGAAAATCCTTTTATGGATATTTGGACATTGATATTTGAGGCGTGTCGAAGAGCCGTTAAAGCTGGGTTGTCGCTTGGCGTAAATCCTTAGTCGTTGTCGCTCGATCGATCGCTTCTGGTATTCATTTGGCCATTTTTGGCCTGGGTTCAGGGAATGCCCTGAACCACAGTTTCAGACGTCTGAAACGTTAGATTCAGACGTCTGAATATTATACTGGGAAGATTTTTATTCCCAGATTTAGACGTCTGAATCTATTGTTTCAGACGTCTGAATTGGTTCGTTTTGAACCAGAAAGGAAATAGGACAAAAAGTGCCTATTTCAGACGTCTGAAATCAAGTATTCAGACGTCTGAATTCTGTTCTGGAAAATATTTTATTTTCCAGATTCAGACGTCTGAATCCTTGATTTCAGACGTCTGAATCTGCAGCCTATTTGCCTATTGAGCTTGAATTTCCAACTTTAATCGATTCGTGTTGATTCCCTTTTTGTTGTTATCATTTATTATCGGCTGTGATGACATTTTCTTCGTGATTTTTGGGAATATCCATTTTGATGGATTCGGTATCGGTTTCTTTGGATTTTATTCACGTCTTTGAATGTGAATTTTTGGTGATTGATTGTTCTACAATCATTTTTGTGATTTGTCACTTTAAAAATATAAAGGTTTTAATACTAGTAGTAAATATCAAAACTCTTTCATCAAAACGATTTCAACACTATTTTATTACAAAACTCCTTTTCTTAAACCGTTTTCCAATCTATTAGTATATACAAACCTTTACCTCATTCGTATGAGAAAATACAATTAAACGGCCTAGCAAAACAAGTGGTATGAAACGCTTGTGTTTACTTCGTCTGTTAATTTATGGACTTGTTCGATTGAAACTCTTGTGACAATTTTCTAGTGGAGATCTACAATCTGTTCGTAAATATTTGAGTTAAGCAAGTGGTTATGGGACATGAAGCTAAACTCTTATATTTACTAGCTTAGCGTAATCGACACTTCTTGATGATCGATGATGATCATTTTATGGTTTAGACTAGCAATGTGCGATGTCTCTTTGTCCACGTGGAGGACTGTTCCTCGTGTTAATGAGCTTCGTCACACTTCTCGCATGGGTCATACCTATCTAGGTGCGTCAATGTTTACTTTACGCATGGGTCGTACCTATCTAGGTGCGTTGATGATTATTTACTTCGTGGAGCAATCGGCTCAATAAGTCGGGACATGGGGCGTATCTTTCTAGGTGCGTCGATGTTCGTCTATGCATGGGTTGTATCTTTCTAGGTGCGTCGACGTTCGACTTTGCATGAGGTGTATCTTTCTAGGTACATCGATGTTAGACATTTCATGGGGCGTATCCTTCTCGGTGCGTCTATGTTTATTTATGCATGGGGCATATCTTTCTAGGTGCGTCGATGCTAGAGCATGGGGCGTATCTTTCTAGGTGCGTCGATGTTCGACTTTGCATGGGGTGCATCTTTCTAGGTGTATCGATGCTAGACTTTACATTGGGCGTATCTTTCTAGGTGCGTCGATGTTCAGTTTATGGGATTGGCCATCCTCTTTTCTTGTGATTTCTGGATTTCTAATTATTGATTTCTGGGATTTATGTTTCACCATTTTTTTTCAGTTGGCATTGATATGTATGTCATTTATTGTGGCTTGGTGAATTAAATTAAGAATATGACATTCTTTTTAATCTTTGAGAAGATTCTTGTGATATTGATTAATCTCTGGATTGATTTTCGATTAGATACTTATCACAGTATGGCTTTACGGTTATCATACGTTTTTGTCATATTTCTTATTCTATATCACTTTATCTGATATTTATAGCTAGACTGATCCGTTTATTATTTTCTTCTTAAATAATACTCGGGTCAGACTGAGATTTTACAGGTGCTTCCTCATGACTTCCTATCTGGAACTATCATCCGACTTTTGGCTAACTACTCTAGCATTGTAGTTTTTGGTTGTATACATTCGATATATTGACTCATTGATGTATACATATTCTGTTGTCTAGCACTTGTATCTTTTCTTTTGTGTTATTGTGGATCTTATTTGACCACTACTCTGATGTACACTTTCATGTGTTATATTCATATCTATTTCCGCCTTTGTGATATGAATTGTCTATGACTGATCTATGTTATGCTTATTTCTATATTTGTTTTCGAAGTCCATATAGCCACTGTGTAGTAGCTTTGAGTTTGTATCGGTACGTCGGACTTCCTCTTATGCATGCTATACTATCTGACATATCAGTGCTCGCACAAAGCAATTACACGGATGGTCGCTCCTCAACAACCTTATTCTCCGTGCTAGACGACAGCATTACACCGTAGTGTTCTTGGCTAGCGTGGGTATAGAGGTGGGGCGTCACAGCTTGGTATCAGAGCCAAACTTCGGAAAAATGTAGAATAATCTAACAAGGATCATTGTCCTAAGTCTTTCTTAGGAGTCGTGCCTTAGGATTTTATTCGAGTCAATTGGACCCGTTCTATCCTATTTTCTTTTATGATTTCTTGTTTTATCAATCAAGTTTGTTTGATATTCATTTTGAGATTAACCTTTTTCTCTTTTCTTTCTTTCTTAGAGAAGAGAAATGGTTAGACCTGGCCGTCCCAGTGCCAGTCAATCTAGTGCTACTCCTCAGGAGGGAGTATTTATGTCTGCCCAGCAGCTTCTAGATCTTGTTAAGAATGCTCAAGCTATCGGACCCATTCCAGAGCCTACTCATCCTAGATCTGGTTTTGCACGCTTGTGTAGAGATTATACTGATTTGGGTGGAAGGCCATTCCGGGGATCCGAGAGTGTTATTGAAATCCAAGCTTGGCTTAGATCATGCGACCGCATCTTTTCTCGCATGAATCTTGTTGATCTCCACCGAGTCCAAGTGGCTTCTAGCATGCTCCAAGAAAGAGCATTGGATTGGTATGAGCTTCTTATTTCTGAAATCGTTGAAGCGGATCTCACTTGGGAGCAATTCCGGGAAAGATTCGAATTGAAATTTGTGCCGGAGGTTGAAAAAATAACTTTGGCCCGGTGTTTTATCGACCTTGTTCAAGGTGAATCTTCTGTGACGGACTACGTCGCATCTTTCGAATCTCTTTCTAAATACGGGGTTGAAAACATTAATACCCCGTTGAAGAAAAATCAGAGATTTGTTTATGGCTCGAACAAGAATCTCAAGAAGCCATTACTTCTGAAATTGGAAGTTTCTTTCGATCAGCTTATTGATATCGCTCTTCGTCTTGAAGAGGTCGATAATGAAAGTAATGTTGAAGTTGTGGGTGCCAAACAGAACTTCAACAATAACATGAAGAGGCTTATTAAGTTTAAAGGTCCCAATCCCGACAAGAAAGGGAAACAAGAAACTTCTGTAGCAAAGACTCCTACCTCTAGTCGTGGACAATGCTACAATTGTGGTTCCACGGACCACTATGCTAGGGAGTGTCCGCAACCCCTCTATTATCGCTATTGCAAAAGTTTGAGTCATCATATATCTGCGTGTCCCATACTTCAAGCAAGAAGGAGGGAAAGCTAAAGGTTGTGCAAGCCTCTACTAGCACTTCTCTTGGTCAGGGTATCTATTCTATCCTTGATGACATTTATTTTGTGATTATCTTATTCGAGTTCTTTTTGATATGGGTTTTATCTCATTATTTTTATATCAAAAGAACTTGTGGTTCTTTTTCTTTAAACATTTCTAGGCTTGATGACTTCTTTGAGGATTGCGAATCCGGATTGGTGGATCCGCAACACTCAATTTGCTTTTTTATTGATGTCGAAATTATTTTATGTGATTTTTCTTTCCGAGCCGATTTTTACTTATGCTTCGGAATTGACTTTTGTAAGGATTGGCTTAACTATTATTAAGCCATATCCTTTGTCCCGTGTGGACTATTCATCTTCGACATTTTCAATATGTTAAGCAGATTTCTGTTTTTCCTTTGTGATTTTGATTCCAATTTGATGGCACCATTTTATTCTTTAAACTCACATGATGAGGAAAGTGTTATTTCTCTCATTCATGTAGTTTGAGAATTTTCTGGTATTTTTGAGTTTGTCTTAGGATTATCACCTAAGCAATCTTTTGAGTGGTGTTAAGGTCTTTTTAGCTCGACCTTGCCACCGATTTTCATTTGCTACGAGTTGCGGGAGTTGGCATTCCATTTACCGCATTCCGCACTCGTTATGATTCTTATGAATGACTTATTATGTCATTCAGTTTATCCAGTTTATTTCATCCATTTTGTAAATCAGGTATTCTATGAATATTTCGATGAGACCATTCTTGTATTCATTGATTTTGGATGAGAATAGCGATTTAAAATTTTGCAAATCTTTTTCATAAGATATTTACAAGTACAATTGGATTTTTGTTCTTAAAACGAGCAAAGAATATTCTTAAAACTTTTAAGAGATATTTTTATCATGTAGAAGATGATTTTGTGATTGTATTGTCCATTGAGTGCTTTAAGAATTCTGGTCGATGCGCTTGATCAACGTTATCGATAGGAATCTCCTAAATGCTTTGATGAGACAATTTGACACAATAAAATTGACTTGTAAAAATGTAAATTTTTCTAGAAGGATTATTTCATAAAGATAAATGTAATTTTGAAAGTTTTAGCTTTTCGGGAAAGAAGATTATTTAAAAGAAATTCTCTCTTTTCGATACTCTTATTCTTGTGATTCCCGAAGGGAACCAAGACTTTATCTTTTGTACCAATGCTAATCGTATTGGTTTGGATGCCATTCTCTTGCGAAAGAGAATGTGCTATCACTTGTGCTTCTAAATCATTAATGCCGATCGACTAGGTATGCCACTCATGATCTAGTGCTCGCTGCTATTGTTTTCACTTTTAGAGTTTGGCATCATCATTTTGGGGGAGAAACTTGTTCTCCACCTCGATCATAAATCTTTGGAATATTTATTTTCTCATAGGAATTTAATATTGGCTTGAGTTCCCGGCATCTTATGATCTTGATATTCTTTTTATTCCCAGAAGGAAAATCGTGTTGCCAATGCGCTTAGTCGTAAGCAACAAGTGGTTGATTCTTTGATGATGTCTGAATGAAATTATCTTTTTATCAAGTTCATCGGATGTTTTGATATACTTCGTTTTATTGAGTTTTACATCATTTCTTATACGGACTCGCGCCCGATGTTCTTTTATGGTGTTCGGTTCATTGGACGTACTGTTCTTGTACTACGTCGGTGTTCCGAATTATTTGAGTTTCCGTTCATTGGACGTACCGTTATCGTACTACGTCGATGTTCGGAGTTATTCGTGTTTCCAGTTTATCGGGCGTACCGTTTTTGTACTACGCCATTGCACCAGCTCAATTTTCTGCTATTCTTGATGTTTTCGCACGTCTTTTATTTACGGAATTGCCTTTGGGATTCCAATTTTATTCTTGAGCCTGGTGTTATAGTATGGATTATAGTTTCATCAGATTTGACTTTTGAGCAACATTCTATTCGCATCATTTCTTCGGGGGTTGAGTGCCTTCGAAATAAAGATTTTCTTTTTGTGAAAGTCCGATGGTTCTCAAATCCTAAGGATTTCTCTTGGGAATCCATAGAATTCATCGAGCGAACACGTTCGGACTTACTCTTTCGTGCTCTTTATGGTTAACTTCTTATTTCAAATTTTCTTTTGTGTTGATATGCTTTTATGGTTGTTACTCTTTATTTTCTTCTTAAGTATTGCGAGGACGCAATTCCTTCAAGGACGGGAGTCTGTAACAACCTGCATATTTTACGATTGAATATTTAAATATTTTATTTAAATATAGAATCGTTAATCGGATTGAAGTACGAAAAGCTACTTTTTGCAAACAGTCGAATTAGGACTCGAGACCACTTCCATTTAGTTCGAAATGTCGTTTGCGACCTTTTTGAGTATAAACTTTGATATGTTTGGAGATAGTAGAATTTTGCTACTTTTTCACTTAGGGCTTTAGTTTGGGTTTCAGCCCTATATCCTAACACAAGCCCCTAGCTCCACCCCCACTTCTCTTCATTCACTTCCATTTCCTAATACAACTCAAGCTTTATCAAAAATGGGGGAAGAGAGAAAGAATTAGAAAATTCAAGCCCTAATCATCTTTGCAAATCCAAGTTCTATCTCCAAATTCAAGAAGAAGCTATTGGTAAGCCTTCTCTTCATCTTCTCCAACTCTTTCCTTCTTTAATTTCAGAAATTCCTAAACCTAACTTTGGGAATGTTCTTCTTTTAAAGCTTAGATTCAAGCTTCTTGAGTTGGGATTGAAGAGTGGTTGATCCTCCTTTGCTTTCAAGCTCCTTCTTCATTGTTTTTGTGAAAAGGTGAGATTTTTATCTCACATCTTAGTCTATAATTATCTTCGATTGTTAGGTATGAATTCCTAACACTTATTCTTGTGAAATTAATTTTAGTTTGGATTGATTTGGTGTATATTCCAATTTTTTGTGTTTTGAAATCAAAATCTATGAAAATCCTTTTATGAATATTTGGACATTGATATTTGAGGCATGTCGAAGAGCCGTTTAGGCTGGGTTGTCGCTTGGCGTAAATCCTTAGTCGTTGTCGCTCGATCGATCGCTTTTGGTATTCATTTGGCCATTTTTGGCCTAGGTTTAGGGAATGCCCTGAACCACAGTTTCATACGTCTGAAACGTTAGATTCAGACGTCTGAATATTATACTGGGAAGATTTTTATTCCCAGATTTAGACGTCTGAATCTATTGTTTCAGATGTCTGAATTGGTTCGTTTTGAACCAGAAAGGAAATAGGCCAAAAGTGCCTATTTCAGACGTCTGAAATCAAGTATTCAGACGTCTGAATTCTGTTCTGGAAAATATTTTATTTTCCAGATTCAGACGTCTGAATCCTTGATTACAGACGTTTGAATCTGCAGTCTTTTGCCTATTTGCCTATTGAGCTTGAATTTCCAACTTTAATCGATTCATGTTGATTCCCTTTTTGTTGTTATCATTTATTATCAGCTGTGATGACATTTTCTTCGTGATTTTTGGGAATATCCATTTTGATGGATTCGGTATCGGTTTCTTTGGATTTTATTCACGTCTTTGAATGTAAATTTTTGGTGATTGATTGTTCTACAATCATTTTTGTGATTTGTCACTTTAAAAATATAAAGGTTTTAATACTAGTAGTAAATATCAAAACTCTTTCATCAAAACGATTTCAACACTATTTTATTACAAAACTCCTTTTCTTAAACCGTTTTCCAATCTATTAGTATATACAAACCTTTACCTCATTCGTATGAGAAAATATAATTAAACGGCCTAGCAAAACAAGTGGTATGAAACGCTTGCGTTTACTTCGTCGGTTAATTTATGGACTTGTTCGATTGAAACTCTTGTGACAATTTTCTAGTGGAGATCTACAATCTGTTCGTAAATATTTGAGTTAAGCAAGTGGTTATGGGACATGAAGCTAAACTCTTATATTTACTAGCTTAGCGTAATCGACACTTCTTGATGATCGATGATGATCATTTATGGTTTAGACTAGCAATGTGCGATGTCTCTTTGTTCACATGGAGGACTGTTCCTCGTGTTAATGAGCTTCGTCTCACTTCTCGCATGGGTCGTACCTGTCTAGGTGCATCAATGTTTACTTTACGTATGGGTCGTACCTATCTAGGTGCGTCGATGATTATTTACTTCGTGGAGCAATCGGCTCAATAAGTCGGGGCATGGGGCGTATCTTTCTAGGTGCGTCGATGTTCGTCTATGCATGGGTCGTATCTTTCTAGGTGCGTCGATGTTCGACTTTGCATGAGGTGTATCTTTCTAGGTACATCGATGTTAGACATTTCATGGGGCGTATCTTTCTAGGTGCGTCGATGTTTATTTATGCATGGGGCATATCTTTCTAGGTGCGTCGATGCTAGAGCATGGGGCGTATCTTTCTAGGCGCGTCGATGTTCGACTTTGCATGGGGTGCATCTTTCTAGGTTTATCGATGCTGGACTTTACATGGGGCGTATCTTTCTAGGTGCATCGATGTTCAGTTTATGGGATTGGCCATCCTCTTTTCTTGTGATTTCTGGATTTCTAATTATTGATTTCTGGGATTTATGTTTCACCATTTTTTTCAGTTGGCATTGATATGTATGTCATTTATTGTGGCTTGGTGAATTAAATTAAGAATATGACATTCTTTTTAATCTTTGAGAAGATTCTTGTGATATTGATTAATCTCTGGATTGATTTTCGATTAGATACTTATCACAGTATGGCTTTATGGTTATCATACGTTTTTGTCATATTTCTTATTCTATATCACTTTATCTGATATTTACAGCTAGACTGATCCGTTTATTATTTTCTTCTTAAATAATACTCGGGTCGGACTGAGATTTTACAGGTGCTTCCTCTTGACTTCCTATCTGGAACTATCATCCGACTTTTGGCTAACTACTCTAGCATTGTAGTTTTTGGTTGTATACATTCGATATATTGACTCATTGATGTATACATATTCTGTTGTCTAGCACTTGTATCTTTTCTTTTGTGTTATTGTGGATCTTATTTGACCACTACTCTGATGTACACTTTCATGTGTTATATTCATATCTATTTCCGCCTTTGTGATATGAATTGTCTGTGACTGATTTATGTTATGCTTATTTCTATATTTGTTTCCGAAGTCCATATAGCCACTGTATAGTAGCTTTGAGTTTGTATCGGTAGGTCGGACTTCCTCTTATGCATGCTATACTATCTGACATATCGGTGCTCGCACAAAGCAATTACATGGATGGTCGCTCCTCAACAGCCTTATTCTCCATGCTAGTCTATAGCATTACATCGTAGTGTTCTTGGCTAGCGTGGGTGTAGAGGTGGGGCGTCACATCGTCCTTTCGTTCGTTCCTCTTTTCAAAATTAGGGCTTGCTTGTTCTCGTTTATTCCGCTGTGAAAATTTGGGGTTTTTGATTTTTCGAAGGCGCCGACTTCGATTTGCTCGATCGAATGATGGATTTCGTTGCTTGCTCGTCGAATCAAAGGTGAGTGAATTTTCACTCACATCTAGTTCATTCTTAATACTATGCTTCAGCTGTTTGATTTTGTTTCGATGTTGATGTTTTCTCTATCTTAATCAAATTCGTATACATTGATATTTGCTTCTCACAATGTTGATTTTTGATTGGTTCAACTATATGGTTTTGATGAATTTTTGAACTGTTCGAACTCCTTGGTCATTACGGTTTGAATTTCTTCTGACCTCGATCTTGATTGGGTGTATGTGATTCCATGACTTCGACTTTGGCTAGTTTGAAACTGCTATTTTGAGTCTTTTCTGATTTTGAGAAAAACCTATTACTTCAGTTACTTTAAATATGTGAATTTTATCACTGGGCTTTGACCTAATTAGTTCGAACTTGCTGTATTGAGTTGATGTTTTGGTTTTGACTCGACTTGATATCGTCACCGGTAGTTGCCATAGTGTTGCAGTCTTTCTTGTGCCTGACCATTTGAACCACTGTTTAGTTATTCTTGGGTGTCTGCACTTGTGTACTCGAGTCTGATTCATATATATGTTTCAAACTTGTTTATTTGCTTGAATTTGTTGAGCTTGGTTGCACTCTGATTTCTCTGACCACACGAGCTAGTTTGGTTGAAGTTGGTTTTGAACATGATCATTGATGTTGTACCCCACTGTGTACATTTCTCTATGCACATCGATTTTGCATGCTGTCTCCTTGACATTCTTCATTGCACACAGTGCAATTGCCTGTGCATATGATTCTCATTTGCTTCGAGACAGTTTTAGTTGCATTGTTTCTTTGAGTGTTGTACTTGCATTGTCCCGTTTCACAGCTGCATACATGTTTGCATATCAACCTGTTGAAGTCACTTTGGTCCATTCACTGTATTGTCACCGCATACTTTGTTCTTGTGCATTTTGTTGTTCAGTCTGGATTTTGCCTTGAGCTCTGTAGCATTCATGTGGTCTGTTTTTGCTGTCGAGGCTGAAGCACAATTGCTTGTTTCATTAACTTGAACTGGATCATTTCATGTTTTACATTTGTGAAGTTGTACCTGAGTTGAATCCAATCTCAATGACTCGGGTTTGACCTTGTACTCGGTTGTGAACTTTCATTGTGCATTCGTGTGCACTTCATTCATTTTGATTTGAGTTGAGTTGCCTTTCAGTTTTTGTTGTGCTTATATATATGCATTTACATATGTATATACTTGATTCATTTTCATGCTCTCTGAAGTGTTTCTGCACTTAATGGTTTCTCTGGTGGACCTTCACACCTGAAGTCATCATGTTCATTTGTTATATGCACCCTGGTTCATCTATCAATTATTCTAGTTTAAATTTGAGATTTTGAACAAATTTGTGTTCTCTTGTGCACTTTGGGTTTGCTGCTGTTTTGTATCTTCTTTCTCTGGGCCACCTGGAGTATACTGGTGTTATGCCTGGTGTAACAACCCGGGGTTTTAAAATAGTTGATTATCGTCAAATGACAATTTAATTTGTTAAACAACTGCAATTGGAATTTTATTCAAGTTGACATTCGTTTATAAAAATGTTAAGTGTTTTATCGGGAGTAAATTCTTGTATAAAAATTTGTGAAAAGGTTGTGGACTTAGAAAAAAAAATTAGTAGGCCGTTCTTTTTTTCAGATGATTCAGCCCATTTCTTTTGGGGATAAGCGTTGTAGCCGATTTCCCCCTTGATTCATTTTTCTTGTTCAAAACCCTAAACAAGAATCGCGAAAAGAAAAAAAATGGGGGCGACTCTCGATTCTTTTGTTCGCTCTTTTTTCCCCCCAATTCACTGTCAAGATCCATAATCAAAACGAGAAGTCAAGCAATGGCAGCTCCATTCCTCCTTCCAATTAGGGCTTCGTTCGATTCTTTGTGCCGTGACTTCGACTTGCTCGAGCGAGAGATGGGTCTCGTTCAGCTTGGTCGTCGAAAATGGTGAGTGTTCCACTCACATTTAATTCCTTCTCGAGTTATTAGTGTTCGAATCCTATGAGTTTTGTTCGTATTCGATTGTTGATTTCGTTGTTGTTGAGCTTTGAATTTCTGAAGACTTTGATTTTGCTTTGTGAATTTCATTCCTGTTCTGGTATACGTATGCACTGCACTTGTATTTGTCTCTAGCCAATTTTGTTCTTCCATGTAGTTTAAATTGATTAAGCTTCAAGGTAGACTTGTTCTTTCTAGTTCGATTGGATACTGAGACGAGTTCTTTGATTTTAGCTGTTCGTATAAATTAATGCCTGCCACTCTCGGAATTGATTTTTTTGTTTGAATTTCTGGAGTTAATGACTTTTGGGTTCGTTGTTGATGATTCTCTAATTTTGTCGATCTCGTATGAGTTCGTTTTACTTGAACGGACGTAGTTGTTTTGTTCTTGATCGATTCTTTGGTTACTGGAATTAATGGATTGGTTTTGCAAAAATTTATTTGAGGATAATTTGCTGGGCTTAGTTTTGCATATCTGATTCTCTTGAGTTTTGATGCCTCGTCTAGTTTGTATCGATCAGTGTTAGATCACTTGTTGTTCCATGATTTTGGCATTGCGCCTTGTTCTTAATTATGAAGCTAAGTACTGTCCAGTTTACAGTGCTATATAGTTGCATTTTGATGATTCGAATGGGTTACTGTCACTGCATCTAACCCCTATACATGTATACATATACGTGCCTATGTGTATACATGTGGTTGGAGAAGTAGTCTTTTGATTGTAGTTTTCTTGAGTGATTTTCATTTCTCACGCTTCTCTAATTCATTCTGCAATCCCTGAAGTTGTTATTATGTTTACTCGGTAGTTCGATTTGTTCGACGTTGATGATTTTTGATTGGTTTGTTTACTTGGCTATTACGACATTGAGTCACTTTTGACTTCGGTCACTTGATTTTGTTGTTGATCTTGTTCGACTACTTGCTGTTTTGGCCATTATGCCTTTATTGACATGCTTACGTGATAAGTGTTTGAGGATGTTTATTTTCTAAACTACTACAGTTGAGTCTTTACAAGTTCATCTTTGTCAGTGGTTGAATTCGGCCCCATACTGGGTCGCTTCATAAGGCATACACTTTGATAATCAAGTGTGTTGTTGTGACATTAAGCCTTGGCTTTTGTATGTCTCTTCAATTCGAACTTGCCACAGTTTTGTTTCTTGTTGCTACTTTAAATTCTTTGTTGCCTTTATCAAGGTAACATTCACATTGCTGCATTGATTTAGAGGCTGCGGTATCATTTTCTACTGCATCCCCAGAGATGTGTTATTCATGTGCATTGCCTCCATACCTATGTTGCCTGGTTGTTGAACTAGGACAGTTTCATTTGCATGTGTCTTGTTCACTTGTTTACTGGTCACTTGTTCACCTGTTCACTTGTTCACTTGTGCACTTGAGTCTGTTTCAATTTGCCCTGTGTACGTCTCGAACCTGTGAGCTTGATGAGTTGCTTTGTCATAATTGTTTGCATCTGCAGCATTGTTTCATCACTAAAGCCTTGATGCTTTGATGTTTATGATTTCATTTGTGCATTCTTGTAGTCACTTGGGCTTGCTCTGTAGCTTGCCTTGACAATTGTATTTAGTTGTCATGTAATTCTTCTTGGCTTTGACATTGCTGAGCCTTTGCCCTTGATAGTATTTTGCGGTCTTTACTTTAGTTCATTGTCATCCGAACTGTTGCCACTGTCTTCTTTGTAGATGCATTCTGCCCTTGTCTTTGCAACTGTTTGCCACTGCAGTTTCATCGTGGTGGTTGCTTTGTATTCGTTTATGTCTGCAGTTGCCTGTGTTTTGTAGTTTTCCTCCTGTTGGGATTTGTTTCCGAATTCACTTGAGTTGAATCCGGTACTTCGGGGTTTGACCTTGTGATCATTTGTCACTTTCACTGAGCTTTTGTGTATCCCTTGCGATAGTGGCGAGGCAGTACACGTGTGCGTGTACTGCAGCCCTATCAGATTGACAGTTTTAAATTGATGTTTCGATTTGTTGAATTGTTTCGTTGGTTAATTTCAAATGGTTTGGAGTTGTATTCCGATTTGGGTTGTTGATTTGTCGTTTAACACTGCTTAGTGTTATATCTGCCGTTATCCAATTCTCGTATCGAGAGTTGGATCTACGTGATTTCTGTGATTGTCATCTATTTGAGATTATTATTGCTTCTATGCACTAATAACTGAGTTTGAATTAGACTGACCCGTGTATTATTTTCTTTTGAATGTAATACTCGGGTCAGACCCGAGTTATTTCAGGTTGTAGATTTCCTGCTTTGAGTTGCTGTTTGGGATATGAAGATTTTTTACATCTTTTGAAGTGGTCTTTGTCGTTTTGTAGTAGTCGTGTCGTTGTATAGGATGATGTGTATTCATGTATATTAGTCGATAATGTATGTGTATATATAACTTCCAGAGTCGACAGTTGTAGTTGTATCATATGTATTGTGTCAACTATGTTGTAACTGACATCAGTTATATATATATGAGACTTTTGTTTTTATCTGTGTTCCGCATTTATATTATCTGTGTTATTGTTATATCTAATGTCCTAAACTATTATGAACCATCGTAGTTTGTTTTATACTGATAATTGGGTATGTCGATGGGGGTAAATAAATAAGATGAAAAATGAAAAGTATATACCACTCCTATCGAGGTAACCAATATTAGTGTAAGGCCAACTATGGATGGCCGCTCCTATCCAGCCTTATTCTTCGTAATAATAGACGGAATTTCTTTTAATACTCTTTGTTATTATGAGCATAGAGGTGGGGCGTCACACCTGGTTTGTGAGTTCTGTTGCATTTTGGTTTTGTGTTCACTGGTCTCTCTGGTGCACTTTGTTGTACATATATGCATTCGATTTGAGGCCTGCTGCATTATTGTTTGATTCAGTCTTGAACACTGCATTCTTGATTATGTATGTGTATTTGATGTTGGTTCACTGGTCTGGTTTCATGCCATTACTGTCATGAAGTCTGATTTATTCTCGATTTCTTTTATCACTTGGGGGCACTTCTGTGTTGTACTGATTTGATATTGCTTCAATTTAGTTTGGTTCACCTTGAACTTGATCTCGAGTGGGTGCCATTTGCTTTTGATTTATCGAGCTTTTGTGTATTTCATCACTGTTGTGGCGAGGCAGTGCATGCGTGTTTGTACTGCAGCCAAACAGAAGTGATGTTTTAATTGATATTTCAATCGTTTGAATTATTTCGTGTGTCCAATTCAATATTTTGAAATTGTATTTTGATTTGGTTTGACTGGATCATTTTGTTGTTGTCTAATTATTTATTTGATAATTAGATTATGAGTATCTAATTATTTAATGACTAATTGGATTTTGTTGTTAATTGTTGTTTAGGCAATTCTGTGGTTTTCATATTATCTTCATTGATAATCTTTTCATTTATCCTTGTTGATGATTTGAATTTGCTGATTTGTTGTTTAACACTGTTTAGTGTTATATCTACCGTTATCCGATTCTCTTGTTAAAGGATTGGATAGACGAGATTTCTGTGAATGTTGTCTATTTGGTTATTTAATTATTATTGCTTCTGTGCATTAATACCTGAGTTTGAATTAGACTGACCCGTGTATTATTTTCTTTTGAATTTAATACTCGGGTCAGACTGAGTTATTTCAGGTTGTTGATATCTTGCTTTGGGTTGCTGCTTGAGCTATGAAGACTTTTCATATCTTTTGGAGTAGTCGTTGTCATAGTATAGGATGATATGTATTCATGT
Organism: Allium fistulosum; assembly: GCA_030737815.1. NCBI lineage: Eukaryota > Viridiplantae > Streptophyta > Magnoliopsida > Asparagales > Amaryllidaceae > Allium > Allium fistulosum. The sequence goes on from CM060903.1 coordinate 912,042,428, forward strand.
ATATTATTCGATAATGTACTTGTATATGTAACTTCCAGAGTCGACAGTTGTAGTTGGATCATATGTATTGTATCACATGTATTGTAACTGCCTTCAGTTATATATATATATATATATATATATATAAATATATATATGAGATTTGATATTAGTTGTGTTCCGCATTTAGCTTATTTGTGTTATTATTTTATATATATTGTCCTAAACTATTATGAACCATCGTAGTTCGTTTTATACAGGAATTGGGTATGTCGATGGGAGTAATAAGAGATGAAAAATAAATATACCATTCCTATCGAGGTAACCAATACTAGTGTAAGGCCTAACTACGGATGGCCGCTCCTATCCAGCCTTATTCTTCGTAATAACAGACAATATTTCTTTTAATACTCTCTGTTATTGTGAGCATAGAGGTGGGGCGTCACATATATAATTGTTAAATTATTAATTAAAGCTAAGACATGACAAGAGATAATGATGGTTAATAATTTCAAAATCTAAGAAGTGATAATACTTAATATATACATACATACATACATATATATATATATATATATGTTTATTATTTTTAAAACCATGTCTTGTCACATCACTTACTAATCTAAATTAACATAAGATACTTTATTTCTAAGTGTATTATTATTTAGTTAATAAACTCTTATATATATGTACATATGGTGTACATAGATGAACAATGTTCCCGACAACTTTCCGGTATCAAAAGGTCGAAATTTCGGAAAACGTTCTTTGGTCACATTTTCTATTTTTCTACGAACTATTTAATTTGGTAAACAAATTTTGAAAATGATTTTATCATCATTATTAATTTATTAAAATGAGTTTATTTTCATTATAAAACCCATATAATTAATTTTTAAAATTAATTAAATATTCACTAATCAAAGCAGTGGAATTCCGGGTTGTTACAACTACCCTTAGTTTGGAATATAACAAAACTCTCATATTATATCGGTAACTTTGTAATAACCTGTAAATTAATCACTTTATATTTGAATATTTAAATCAATTTATAATATTTAAATAATGGAATTTTATAACTAAATAAACATCTTTTAAATAATAATTAACGGTGTTAAAATCATTTTCAAAATATGTTTACTATAATAGTTAGTTTAAATAATAACACAGAATGTGACTGGAAATCGTTTTTCGAAATTACGACTTTTCTGCATCGAAATGTCATCGAAAAACGTTGTGCACATTTTTGTACATATGCACACATATATGCACATGCCATGGTAAGATAGTTAATGGGTTAGTGCTAAATAATCATGCTTAGTTTAAATTAATACTTGATGTGACAATTTATGCATTAGTTTATAAGAATGTATATTTATATATAAAGAAATCTTACCACATCTCATATTTAATACACATATATACACAAAACATTGAAGCATATTTTTGGGGTAGGGGAGGGGGTGACAAACATGTGAAGGTAAGGAGGGAGGTATGGTGATGCATGACAACTTTATATTATTTAATTCCTAAGTCAATTTACTAAAATACTCCACATTTTCCTATAAATACTCCTTTACATCACACCTTTTTCACTTTACATTTACATTTGTTTATACCTATTCCTAAATCTTCCATCTTCATTTCCATGGTTTCCATATTGAAGTTCATGGCATAAAACAATTGTTCTTCCACTTCCGTTAACTTAAAACTAGCTTATTCCTTCTCTACTTCATTCTACTTCACTTTACATTCAAAAAACACCCATAACTCCTCATTTTTCATCATGGCCATGCCCTATAGCCTCTATTCCGAGCCCTAAAGCACCTCCAAAAGCCCACTAAGTCAAGTCAATTGCATAATAGCGCATTGTTCTAGTTGCATTTATGAAGTTAGCACAAATTTGGTTAATTTAGTAAGCAATTTGGCGAGTAAAACTCCACCCTTATAACCAAAGTTTTTAAACTATTTTAATGCTCATATTATTGACCTATGAATTCTTATTGTATATGTGTAGTGATGGTTTGGTAGTTGGCTTGGTACATGTTGCAAAAAGTTATCGCATTTGGAAGTTAGTTTGCATGTTGTAAGCGATATGAAAAGTTAGTGGCTAAAGTTAAATATATTGTTAACAAATGTTTGATATATGTTGTATTATTGTAAATCACCATGTATATAAGCTCATACCCTTTCTATGTGATGTTTGGTTGTATTGCAATGACATATACTTGATTTCGAACTGCTCGTATAGCGATAGTCACTATATCGGTACTTACGGAAAAGTTCACTTTTTATCGAAACCGTTTAGTTTCGTCTTCGTGCTTGGAATTGTTTTACAATTTAAGAAAAATTTTGATTAATGATGTTTTCAAAAGTAATTAACCATTTTAATAATTATTATTTAATTTAATTAATTATTTAATTGATAAGGATTTAGGTTAACTAGTTAGTTAGTTAATGACGTATTTTAAATTTAACAAATTACTTTGTTAATGAAGGTTTAATTTATTTAATCAATTTATTTAGTGATGTTTAAGGATAATTAATCATTCAATAATGACGGATTAAAGTTATTAATCAATTTGCTAATGATGTTTCAACTTTAATTAATCTTTCCTTTAATGATGTTTACAGTTAATAAATCATTTTTAAAAATGATATTTAATTACTTATTAATTATTTTAATCAATTATATTTAAATATTACCAATTAATTGAATAATGATGTTTTAAAGGTGATTAACCCTTGTCAATTAAAGCATTTAAAGTTAATTTATCAACTAAATTAATGAAGTTTCAAAGTGATTTACCAAAGTAACAAGGATGTTTGGACTTTATTATTCATTTTAATTAATGATAATAAATTATTAATTTAATTAATTATAATTAATCTTTAATTAAATTAGTGGTGTTTAAAAGTGATTAACTTCTTTTGGATTAAAGGCTATTAAAGTAAATTCATCAACTGAATTAATGAACTTTTAAAGTTAATTAATCAATATAATAAGGATGTGTTTAAGTTATTAAATCCTTTTTATAATGATGTTTTAAAGTTAGTAAACTCTTTTAACAAAGTGTTTTAAAGCTAATACTTGTAACGTGAAGCCAAGCACGAATTCGGTTTTAAAAGTAAACGTTTGATTCGGGTATGGAACTGAATTAAGTTTCATAAAGTGATCACTTATATGGAAATGATTTATCCATGTACTTAACACTAAATGTCGACGAGGTAGACTTGCCCCTATTTCGAAAGTTAAGAACGGTCGTAGGACATGACTTTGAGGTAACACTACCTTGACTTGTCTAGCCTTATTGTTAACCAAGGAATAATACAAGTTTGAAATCGACAAGTGGTGATTGATATATAAGACTTATTTTCCATATACGATCATTTTATATCCTTGATAGTTGGTATCCCGGCTATCGGTTACTTCAGATTCTTGATTTTCGTCATTCTAAGACGATTTTTACTCCCTTGAGCTTTGTTATCCTTTGTCGGAAATGACTAAATCAAAGCGCATGTTTTTGGGGGCCAAGTTTTGTGGGTTTGCTCAATTAGGGTATTTTCACATCTCATCTAGAATAGATTCGGTTTTGCGCATTTAGATGTGAAATGCTTGGATTCTTGGTAAGGATTGGCGGGGTTTGGCCTGGAGTTCTCGGGGTTTTCAAGTATATTTCTAAAGGTATACTTCTTCTAAGGGGGAAGTACTCTCCTAGTCATTTGTTGGAAAAAATTTCCATTCCTTATTTGATTCGAACCATCGAATTTTTTTTAATTGCAATGGGAAGAGTCAACCACTCTTCTTGATGTGTAATTATAGGTTTTGTCCATTCTATCAAGTTTGGACAGTTATCTTGTTTTATCCATTATGTCCAGTTTGGATTTTGTTCAGACTATTTCCATTTTTTCAAGTATGGATCTTTATACTATTTTTTCCCATCATCTATGTGTGTATTTGTTTCCTATTGTTCTTTTCCATTCTTATGTTTGGTTGTTGTTTATGTAGGAGAAAACCCGTTTTGCATTAGCGGCGTGATCCCACATACTATTGTTATATACACTCCCTATTGTTTTAGAGTTTTACTCATACCAGACATATTGTCTAATCTGAGTTGTTTATTTTCCCTAAACTCTCAAGTACTCAATTATATTTGAGTAGTCCGAGTATAGCAGGTTTTTCTTTGGAGCTCTTTGAAGACAATGATCGAGTAGGCGGCTCCTTAGTTATCTAGTTATTTCTCTTCGCTGTATGATTATGAAGATATATTTTGTTCTAAAATGAAAAGTCAGAATGTATAACTGCAAATCTGTTAGATGTAGTACTTTTGTTTAATTTTGATAGCTCCATTGTAAAGTTTTTTCCTATTTTCTTGTTCTGTTCTTTATTTTTTTCCATGTCAACTTGTCTTTCGGATGCTTGAGCAACGACACACGAATACTATGGATGTATTAAGTGTCGTTCCCAAGAGTCAGAAAGGTCGGTTATCATAGATGGTATCAAAGCTTAGGTTTAGCGAACCCCTATGCCCTAGTGGGGTAAACTCTCTAAGGATGGGATTAGTAATGTCCTAGGATAAGTCTGAGAGTGTGTATATATGTATATATATTGAGTGCATATTTGTTAGTGTTATAAAAATGTTTTATATTGTGTTGTTTGATCCGCTGAGTGGTATATGAATTCTGGTCGATGCGTCTGATCATTGTTATTGATAGGGATTCCTAAACACTTGAACGGACCTACTGATACAATGTTGTTTTAAAATGGTAAATGAAATAATTTTACCCATGAATATATTTTATATATAAAAAAGAATGATTTTCATAATTAATATAGTGTATTGATGAGTTGATTATCAAGAGATGATAATATTTTATTATTATCATTTAGGATTTGTTTAGTTATACTCGTCCAGTTTGAGCATTAACTATTGTTGAATAGGTTCATAAGAAATTTTCCTTAGTAATGTATAGGTTAGGTAAATAGGAATTAGGAACCTTGAGAATGAACCCCCGGTAAATTTAGTTTCATAGTTTGACTATATGGTGTTCGGTGAAAAGGTTAAGTTAAAAGTCATCTTTTAATAGTGTTAAGCCGAAAGTAAACTTTTAATAAAAAGTTATTTAATATAATCTGAACGGTAGGATAATACATTTAAAGGATAAATACATGAGAAAATTTAGGAGAATTATTTAAATATGAGTTTAACTCACATTCAATTTTACTATATCATATCTATGATGCTAAAAACTATTATTGATTGCTTAGATATTAGTTAAATTTTTTGATTGAGTTTGATTGAAATTAATCTGGATATTCCATTTAAATCATTTAAGTGTCATTATAGCGAGTTTCGCTATACCATCATTTATTAAATATCATCCCTTAAACCCTTGTGTGTATGTTTGAACTTGAGCTTGTGTTTTCATAAAAGTAGATGTTTAAAATTCATTAAGCATTTTGATTAATGATATTTTAAATTTATTAATCGTTTTAACTAATGATGTTTAAAATTAATTAACCTTTTTGATTAATGAGATTTGAATTTAATTAGATCAATTTAATTATTGATATTGAACTTTAATTAACCATTTTAATTAAATGATTATTTAAAATTAATTAATCGTTTTAACTAATAGTGTTTTGAAATTTAGTTAATCATTTTAATTAATGATATTTGAATTTAGCTAAATCATTTTAATATGACGATATTTGAAATGTAATTAATCATTTTAACTAATGATCATTTTGCATTTAATTAATTGTATTGAGTAATAGTATGTAAATTTTATAAAGCATTTTAGTTTATGATAGTTGAGATTGATTATTCATTTTAATTAATGATTATTTGAATTTAATAAATCATTTGATAAATGATATTTTAAGTTAGTTAATTTATTTAATAAATGAGTATAAAGTAAATTAACTGATTTGATAAAAGTGTTTTAAAGTTAAATAATTGATTTAGTGTTTTAAAGTTAATTTACTGATTTAATGAAATAGTTTTGAAAGTAATTAACTATTTTTAATTAATTTTTTTATTGAAGGAAATTATAAATTTGATTTATTATCTTTCAGGATAATTAAGGTTATATAAATTCAATAAAAGATTTTATTTTGATTTATTTCCCTTCGGAAAATAAATGTGGTTTTAAAGTTTATAAAGAGTATCATGTATCATTCCCCAGGACGATTAACATTGTTTTAAAATTATAAAAGTATTTAAACTATTTTATTATCCTTTGAGGTAATAAATATTGTTTTAAAATTGATAAATGATGGTTTTTAAATGAGAACTTTAAAATAAAATTGTTTACAAATAAGGCTAAGTGTAAATTGTTTTGGGTTTATAGTAAACCATGTTTTAATGACATTTGTTTTGACCTTTGTTTTAAAACACTTAGTGTTATAAATTTGTCTTTTGAAAGAACATTTTAAGGAGTTTTTGGAAAAATTTGAATCCTAGAATTTTTTGAAATGATTTTAAAAGATTTTGAAAAAAATAATAGTGGTATTATTTGGAAATATTTCTAAAGTATAAATATTTTGGAAAAGAAATTTTAAGTAGAATGCTTTTTCTTTGAATAATTCGAAGGAAAACAATTCATTTAGCTTTATGGTAATCTAAATAATCTTCTAAGTGACGGCCATATGTTGCTTAGACGAACGTTGTGGAGTACTCGTAAATTATTCTCTTTATCATTGTGCAATCGAAATGAGTTCTAATCTGAACGAACCCAATGTAAGTTTTAGTAATTAAATTGTTTGAAGTTATTTCATAAAAGAAATATATGTAGTATGCTTTCAAAGATGAGTTTTGAAATTTATAACTGGGTATTTAACTTTAAGTTCCCTTAATCTGTAATTTATTTCAAAATAAAAAGTAATTCTGATAAGAGATTGTGTTAATAAATGAATTTTTACCCTTAGATAAGATAAGGGATAGTTTAACACTGATTTGATTGAGTTAGATTGGATATGAAGGTTTTGACAACATTGTTTTATCAAAGCTATAGATTTTATTTAAACATCTAAGGAGTGTAAACTAATTGGTGTTATTGGGCCAGTCCATAAACATCATTTATTATAACACCTTAATGTAAAAAGATAGGAGGATTTTATAGACATTGTTTTACTAAAACCATAGCTTTTGTTTGAAACTTGCAAGTAGTGTAAACTATTTTTTGTTTTGGATCAACCCATAAACATCATCCATTTTAACACTCTAAGTTAAAGAGTTCGAGAGGTTGGCTTAGTTTTAAAGGACCCAAATTTTGATTAGACCTTAACCTAAATTGTGAAAAGTGAAATAAAATTTGTATTTGTGTGTACTCTTAGAGTCTGGAATAGTATTATACAAGTAAATAAAGTAGAATAAGTTATTATTTGATGTTTTATAAAGAAATGACTTTATAGAATATTTTTAAACTTAGGTGAAAATTTACAGAATAATTCACAAATAATTTTGGTATTGAATAAAACACTAAAAGAAATTTAAAGTGATTTAGAATTATTGGTATAATTAAGAAATTAATAATTTTAGAAAGTGACTTTTAATTTTGTCTGAAGGAGCACAGGTAATCCTCTAAGCAATAACTAAAGGCTGATGAGCAAAATGGTATGCTTAGGAAATTATTTATATTCTTAGGCAATGAAGAAAGTTTTAAACCTAAGTTAAGATTTGTTTGTTAGTCATTTGACATTTTAAGTAATGTTAACCGTTAGATTTTTCCTTTACAGATTATGATTGGTCTGATTGAATTGATTGATTGGGTGATCTTATATACTATAGTTTATAGAGTTAAAATTTATAAACCAAGGTTTTTGAATTGTTATTGTTAAGACCTAAATTCAGGTGATTTTGAAAAGTGATTTTTGGGAAAATTTAAGAAATAAATAGATTGTTTGCTCTAGTTTTCGTTCTAGATGGAACCGGAATAGCACTGGATGCTCTATATTGTTTTGATTATAGAGTTTAACATGTTTTATTAGGAGGACCCCCTTCTTGACATTTTTGATTTTGGTTTTGATTTACTTCTCTTTTTGAGAAATTCGAAAATAAATTTTGAAATTATTTTGAATATATAACCCGGGCATTTAGTTCTATATTTAGAAAGTATTTTAAAAATATTGGATGCATAACATTTATAATAGAATATTCTCTATATTTTGTTGCACATGTTTGTTACATTGCATTTGGTTGCATCACATTACCTGATTGCATATGGTGGTTATAGTGTTTATATTGCATGTGTTTATGATAGAAATAATATAACTAAGGAAAATATAACTAATCAGAGTTACTGAAAACCAAGTAAGTAAATTGATTTTTCTTAGGTTGGTTATTACTTCTTCCACTCCGTAATAATTTCGGTGATGAAATTCTTTTAAGAGGGGAAAGTGTAACGACCCGTAAATAAATCACTTTATATTTGAATATTTAAATCATTTTAATATTTAAATAATGGATTTTTATAACCAAATAAACCTATTTAAAATAATAATTAATGATGTTAAAATAATTTTGAAAATATGTTTACTAAAATAGTTTGTTTAAATAAAAACAGAAAGTGACTAGAAATCGTTTTTCGAAATTACGACTTTTTGGCATCAAAAAGTCATCGAAAAACATTGTGCACATTTGTGTACATATGCACACATATATGCACATGCCATGATAAGATAGTTAATGTGTTAGTACTAAATAATCATGCTTAGTTTAAATTAATACTTGATGTGACCATTTATGCATTAGTTTATAAGAATGTATATTTATATATAAAGAAATCTTACCATATCTCATATTTTAATACACATATATGCACAAAACATTGAAGCATGTTTTTAGGGCGGGGAGTGGGAGACCAACACGTAACATCCCCCTATTTGGAGGCCTAAAACTAACGGCTATGGATGTTGTAGTCATCTATAGCTATTAATCCTCGGCGTCCAAACACGGCGATATTAGATACATTGATACACAGAAACACAAGAATATGGAAAAATTTAAACAGTAAAACAAATTCCACATTCCATTTCAAAATATTTCAAATTGATTACATAATCCCAATTCGCAGACCACGTTCAGATAACATATAATTATTACAAAATACGCCAAGCACGACATATGAAGATGCCCCTTTGGTAGATCAGAGTATATAGATAGGCAAGAAAACAATTTGCCTTTGTAAACAAACACACAGCGGAAATAAAAGAACTCAAATAACAAGCTTCCTTCCTACACGTCCTTGGAAGAATTATTCGTCTAAAAGAACACCTGGAAACCATAGCTCTCAACCTACTCAAAATCAATTGAGTACCTGAGAGTTTAAGGGGAAAACAAAAACTTCGAGTCGGACATAAAGCCTAGTATGAATAATAATTTACCATCTCAAACCATTTAGATATCTAGTGAGACCACGCCACTTAGCGGAACGGGTTTTCCCCTCACTAGTATCCTAAAACATTTATAAAACCATATACTGTGCTCCTGCATCCACAATGGTTAAAACATAATATTTCAAAACATTATGATGATATGCAAAACAAATAAATCAATTATGGATTACCCATCCCCATTCATTCTGACTATCTGTCTCAGTTGTAGTTTCTAGGATTACTATTAACCTGTTAAATGTTAAGGACTATCTGTCCAATTACTTAGATTTCATGGGATCATTAAGAACCTATTGGTAACTCCAATATCTTATTTCTTATCCTAGTTTTCACAGGCTAACTAGAAACCTATTGGCTGACTGTCAATATCTTAATCCGGATATAGTTTTCATGGGCTAACTACAAACCTACTGGCCCCTGCCAGTATCAAATCATAGTTTTCATGGGCTGACTATGAACCTATTGGCCTCTTCCAATACCATATAGTTTTCATGGGCTTACTGTAAACCTATTGGCCCCTGCCAATATGTTTAATTAAAGTTTTAACATCTGTTAAGTTAAATTCACTATGGGGTCTGTTAGTCCATAGGATAGTGGTTTTGATGACAACAACTATAGAAGTGTTATAAAATATATATGTGCAGGAAATCTATATGCAGGTATCAACAAAAGAAGACTGTACAGTAAAGAAAACAAAATTGATGAAGACAAAGATCAAGAGTTCAAGATTGAAGACTCATGAGATTCAAGATATTCAAGAGTTCAAGACAAATAATATAGTTAGGTTAGATATTTGTTAAAACTCCTTGAAAGCACTATCATTCTTTTTTATCCAATTTACTCGTGGAATGGAATCCACTTCGTTCTTGTTAAAGGGATGGAACCCTAGTGAGATGGAACTCACGAAATATCTAGTGGAACGGATAGTAGCCCTATTTTGTTATCCACTAATTTTGATTCAAAATGATTTTCAAAATTATCTCTTGTTTTATAAAATGATTTTCAAATATTCCTTTTCAAAAGAAAAACCTTCGTTCACATTTCCAAAAATGTTTTAGCCTCAAAATCATATTTATCATTTTGTTATATTTTGATTTAAAAATTGTCCTTGATATTTTAGCCTCAAAATCTATTTTAATATTATATTTACTTTAGTTTATTTACTTTGATTTTAAATATATTTTAGTATATATACATATATACATTCATAAGTATTTCTACTTCTAAATACCTTCTACAAATACATAGAGTCCATTTGAATAAAGTTGCATATGTTTTAAATCATCATTTTCAAAGTAAAGCAAATCATCACTTTTTTCTAGACCATGTCGACATCCTATTTACCTGTCATGTCGACATACTTCCCGTTACAGCAAAGGTTGTTTTCAAAAGAAGTGTCTATTCATTTAAACCTCTTCGAATGGACACATCCATTCATTCTCTATAAATAGAGACTGTTATGGACGTTTTCAAAAAACGACTTTCTTCATTTTCTCTCCTCTTTACTCTCTTATCTTATTTTCTAATCATCCTATCCATATTCTGCCGAAATCTTAAGTGAATCAAACCAGAATATCTCTAGTTTGATTCTCTGCCACTCTCTCCAAAGAATCTCAGTGCTTATCAGAGTTATAGATATATTTGTACTCAAAGAAACTTGTGTGGGGTTATAAAGGTGTGATCGTGTCCTTGGAAATCGATCGGGTGAACTTGTGTCCTATGAATCAAGTGGTTCTACCCGGAGACCTGAGAATCTGGAGGGTGTACCTCGTTGCCTTGGAATCGAGGGATTGTAATCTAGATTATTGTTGAATAGAAAGCCGTACGGGTTGTGCGGGACTGGATGTAGGGTAACACCGAACCAGTATAAAATTCCTGGTGTGTTCTTTCCTTTACTTGCTTTTTATTTATATTTGCATTTGTTTGTGATTCTGTGATTTGATCTGTGATTGTGTATTTGCATTAAGTTAGTTAATTCAATTTAAATCAAAGAAGTTTTAAAGAAATTCTTAAAACACTATTCACCCCCCCCTCTAGTGTTAAATAGCCTTAAGATCATCTTCCGCGTCCCTTTCATTTGGTATCAGAGCAAGTTTTTCAAAGTATTCATAATCTGATTTTTGAAAATTTCATGGCTAAGTTTGAAATGTTTCCTAAAAATATTTCTTTAATGATCAAATCATTGTGGTCTCATAAATTGATGCATGATAGTTATATAGAATCAGGTAATCTACAAAAGTTGCTCACTGTGCAGGAATCTTGCTTCATGGCGACAAATGAATCTATTCACAATGGACAAGCTGTGCAAATAAGGAAAAACAAGTGGATACTTGATAGTGGATGTTCAAGGCATATGACAGGAAATCCAGAGATACTCAATGACATTATTTACAAGGATGGAGGATTGGTTAATTTTGGGGATAATTCAAAAGGTTATGTGGTTGGCATCGGCAATGTAGGTAATTCTGAAACTCCTATTATTTCAAATGTTTTGTTAGTTAAAAATCTACAACATAATCTACTTAGTATTAGTCAGTTATGTGATAAAGGATATAGGATTAAATTTGAAAAAGACAAGTGCCACATCGAAGATAATAAATCTAATATTATCTTTGAGGGAGTTAGGAAAAAGAATATCTATATTCTTAGTATGAAAATTTCAAATTATAATCTATGTCTTTTGGCCAATACAAGTGACCCTTGGACTTGGCATAAGAGATTTGGACATTTGAATTTTAAACTCTTATCTAGACTATCCAAACTTGATCTAGTAAGAGGCCTCCCTAAGATGCAATTTAAAGTAGATAGTATATGTGATGCATGTCAATTAGGAAAACTTAGAAAAAGTTCCTTTAAACTTAAAGATATGATTTCTACTTCAAAACCCCTTGAGTTACTTCACCTAGATTTATTTGGTCCATCTCAGATTCAATCAATCAACCATAGTAAATATGTCTTTGTAATTGTGGATGATTATTCCAGATATACATGGACAATCTTTCTGAAACATAAAAGTGATACTTTTGATTATTTTAAAAGTTTTTCAAAGAGAGTTCAAAACCAACTTTCTTCCAAGATCATCACTATTCGTAGTGATCACGGTGGTGAATTTGAAAATGAGAAGTTTGAGGAATTCTGTAATCAGAAGGGAATTACTCACAATTTTTCGTTTCCAAGAACTCCACAACAAAACGGAGTAGTTGAGCGTAAGAATAGGACGATTCAAGAGTGTGCTAGAACTCTACTTTCTGATAGTAAATTACCAAAACATTTTTGGGCTGAAGCAGTTGCAACAGCCTGTTATATTTTGAATAGGATTCTAATTAGACCTCTAACCAATAAAACACCTTATGAACTTCTTTTCAATAAGAAACCTAAGGTATCTTATTTCAGAATTTTTGGAAGTAAATGTTTTATCTTAAATACAAAAGATAATTTAGATAAGTTTGATCCTAAATCCGACAAAGGAATCTTTATCGGATATTCTAACAGGAGTAAGGCTTATAGAGTTTTTAATCTAAGAACAAACACTATTGAAGAAACTTTACATGTTTCCTTTGATGAAAATTTCAAAGAAGTTGATCAGACTAATGATGAGGATGACTTAGTTATTTCTAATCATGAATCTGTAGATGCTACAAATGAAACTTTTCATCCAAATAAAAAGATTAGGCTTTTAAAAGATCACCCTGTAGAAAATATTCTAGGAGATATGCAATCTGTTGTTAAAACTAGGAATCAATTAAATAGTATGAGTCATGTTGCTTTTATATCCTCAATAGAACCTAAAAATCCAAAGGAAGCATCAACTGATGATTCATGGATTCTTGCTATGCAAGAAGAATTGAATAAATTCACCAGAAATGATGTTTGGGAACTTGTTCCTAGACCTGAGGATAAATCCATTATAGGCACTAAATGGGTATATAAAAATAAATTAAATGAATTAGGTGAGGTCGTTAGAAATAAGGCTCGACTCGTTGCACAAGGTTATTGTCAAGAAGAAGGTATAGATTATGACGAAACCTTTGCACCCGTAGCAAGATTAGAAGCTATTAGAATTCTGCTTGCTTTCGCTAATTTCAATAATTTCAAACTTTTTCAAATGGATGTCAAGAGTGCCTTTCTAAATGGTTTTGTAAAAGAGGAAGTTTAAGTTGAACAACCTCCACTCTTTGAAGATACAAAATTTCCAAATCATGTTTTTAAATTAAAGAAAGCCCTGTATGGTCTAAAACAAGCTCCTAGAGCTTGGTATGATAGACTTAGGTCTTATCTTTTGCAATCTGATTTTGAAATAGGTAAAGTAGATAACACACTTTTTATTAAAAGAAACAAAAATGATATTCAACTTGTACAAGTGTACGTAGATGATATTATTTTTGGATCAACCAATTCTGACATGAACAAAGAATTTTCTGACATTATGACAAAAGAGTTTGAGATGAGTCATATGGGTGAACTTAACTTTTTCCTAGGATTACAAATCAAACAATTAGATAATGGTATCTTTATCAGTCAAGAGAAGTATGCGAGAGAGTTAGTTAGTAAGTTTGGCTTGACCAATGTGAGTGGAAAACCAACTCCCATGGCAACCAATATAGCGTTAAGTAAGGATGATCTATCCAAAGACGTAGATCAAACCTTGTATAGAGGAATGATTGGATCACTTCTCTATATAACTGCTAGTAGACCAAATATCATGAACAGTGTCTGTCTCTGTGCAAGATATCAATCTCAACCCAAGGAAACTCATCTAAAAGCTGTGAAACGTATCATTCGATATGTTAAACACACCTTTGATTATGGATTGTTCTACCCTAAGAATGATTCATTTGAATTAGTTTCCTACTGTGATGCTGACTATGCTGGGTGTAAGTCAGACCGAAAGAGTACAAGTGGAACTTGTCACTTTCTAGGTCATTCCTTAATTTCCTGGTTCAGTAAAAAGCAGAATACTGTTTCCCTATCAACAACTGAAGCAGAGTATGTTTCTGCTGCTTTAGCTTGTTCTCAAGTTTTGTATATGCAACAAACCTTGAATGATTTTGGTATATCTATCACGAAATCTCCAATTTTCTGTGATAACACTAGTGCTATTAGTTTGTCCAAAAACCCAACTCTCCATGCCCGAACTAAACATATTGACATTAGACACCATTTTCTAAGAGATAACGTAAATAAAGAGAAAATTTCTCTTGATTTCGTTAATTCTGAAAATCAAATAGCTGATATTTTAACCAAACCTTTAGGAGAACCTGTCTTCACCAAGTTAAGAAGAGAATTAGGTATATGTTCTCTTTCTGAAATATAGTATATAGTATAGTAGTATACATAGGGTATATATGAATGTTTTCTTAACCATAGCATTTTGCAACACCATGTCGACATGGTATTCATGCGTCATGTCGACATGCAACGGTAAAAATGACAGTTTGTTTTTTCCCTCTAATTTTTGAATGGGTGGTTATTTAACTCACCCATTCCGAGTTTCTCTTCCCTCCAATTATTATTTCTTCATTCTACTTTCTGGAAACATCAAATCCATGGCTTCCACATCCAATCCTAATCAAATATCACCGGTTTCTTTCCCTTCTCCTTCACATGGCCCTTTCCAAAACTCCATACTCGCTCGTGTCATCAAAATAGAGGAGAAAGTTAATGATTCGCTGCAGATGTTAACTGAAATGCAAGTTCAACAATTGAGAATGGCAAGAGAGCAAGAGAAACAAGGGAAAATTCTGAGGAATCTTCAAAAATTCCTCATGGATAATCATGCCAATCCAATTGTAATTGAAGATTCTTCTAACATAGAAGCAAATGAAGAAGGAGAAGAAGACGAAGACGAAGAAGAAGAGGAAGAACCAATGGAGGAAGAAACTGATGATGAAGCAGTATGTGTAGGGGAAGTTTGTTTTGATGCTTATGGGAACATTGTGGAACAACATGGAAACTTCTGTTTCCATTACCCAAATTGTCCTGTCCACAAGTCTCCCATCATCAAAAACAACCGTTGAGTTGTTTATTTTCTTGTTTTAGTTATTTATGTGTTTATAAGTTTAAATAGTCATGTATATAGTAATATTGAAATGAATAAAATAATCTGTGGTTACACTTATTATTCTTATTCTTATATTACTCATATATAACATTCTAAGTATACGATGTTTAGTGCACTGTTATATCTAGTTTCAGTATTATTAATGATAACACTATCATTAATATCATAGATTTAGGGGGAGTTAGTGTCATTTTTTTGTTGATGACAAAGGGGGAGAAGTATAAAATATGTTAGTTAGGCATAGATTAAGGGGGAGTTATTAGATTTAGGGGGAGTTATAAGGAGAATATAAATATTTTATAAACAAAGGTTGTCATCATCAAAAAGGGGGAGAATGTTAGTCCATAGGATAGTGGTTTTGATGACAACAACTATAGAAGTGTTATAAAATATATATGTACAGGAAATCTATATGCAGGTATCAACAAAAGAAGACTGTACAGTAAAGAAAACAAAATTGATGAAGACAAAGATCAAGAGTTCAAGATTGAAGACTCATGAGATTTAAGATATTCAAGAGTTCAAGACAAATAATATAGTTAGGTTAGATATTTGTTAAAACTCCTTGAAAGCACTATCATTCTTTTTTATCCAATTTACTCGTGGAATGGAATCCACTTCGTTCTTGTTAAAGGGATGGAACCCTAGTGAGATGGAACTCACGAAATATCTAGTGGAACGGATAGTAGCCCTATTTTGTTATCCACTAATTTTGATTCAAAATGATTTTTAAAATTATCTCTTGTTTTATAAAATGATTTTCAAATATTCCTTTTCAAAAGAAAAACCTTCGTTCACATTTCCAAAAATGTTTTAGCCTCAAAATCATATTTATCATTTTGTTATATTTTGATTTCAAAATTGTCCTTGATATTTTAGCCTCAAAATCTATTTTAATATTATATTTACTTTAGTTTATTTACTTTGATTTTAAATATATTTTAGTATATATACATATATACATTCATAAGTATTTCTACTTCTAAATACCTTCTACAAATACATAGAGTCCATTTGAATAAAGTTGCATATGTTTTAAATCATCATTTTCAAAGTAAAGCAAATCATCACTTTTTACTAGACCATGTCGACATCCTATTTACCTGTCATGTCGACATACTTCCCGTTACAGCAAAGGTTGTTTTCAAAAAGAAGTGTCTATTCATTTAAACCTCTTCGAATGGACACATCCATTCATTCTCTATAAATAGAGACTGTTATGGACGTTTTCAAAAAACGACTTTCTTCATTTTCTCTCCTCTTTACTCTCTTATCTTATTTTCTAATCATCCTATCCATATTTTGCCGAAATCTTAAGTGAATCAAACCAGAATATCTCTAGTTTGATTCTCTGCCACTCTCTCCAAAGAATCTCAGTGCTTATCAGAGTTATAGATATATTTGTACTCAAAGAAACTTGTGTGGGGTTATAAAGGTGTGATCGTGTCCTTGGAAATCGATCGGGTGAACTTGTGTCCTGTGAATCAAGTGGTTCTACCCAGAGACCTGAGAATCTGGAGGGTGTACCTCGTTGCCTTGGAATCGAGGGATTGTAATCTAGATTATTGTTGAATAGAAAGCCGTACGGGTTGTGCGGGACTGGATGTAGGGTAACACCGAACCAGTATAAAATTCCTGGTGTGTTCTTTCCTTTACTTGCTTTTTATTTATATTTGCATTTGTTTGTGATTCTGTGATTTGATCTGTGATTGTGTATTTGCATTAAGTTAGTTAATTCAATTTAAATCAAAGAAGTTTTAAAGAAATTCTTAAAACACTATTCACCCCCCCTCTAGTGTTAAATAGCCTTAAGATCATCTTCCGCGTCCCTTTCAGGGTCAACCTAATTGGTTATTCTGCCCTTTCCCAAAAATGCAGTTATGGGTTAATAACAATGTGAATATCATTTCCTAAATCTTTATTTATGCCATGGTTATTACTTTAAATTGAGATTGGGTTTATGTTTTGAAACCACAAAACATCTCTTTTCGAAACCTCTGGATAGCCTCCTGAAAGCAAAGACTTCTATTCAAAAACATTGTATACATACCTTTCGAAGCCCTCAGTAAACATTCTCTTTCGAAACCTATTATACCTTTCGATGGTATCAAATCATCTTTTTAAAATATAAAGCTTCGAAACAAATGAAAGTATCCCTTTCGAAAGCATTGGGTTTACTCAAAAACAATATTTGGTCGAAATGGTTATATACGAAAGTATCTCCTTCGAAACCAACAAAAATTAATTTGGGGAAAATTGATGCTGTCGGAACCATCTAGTCGAAAGCAAAACCTTTAAAATGAAAACTTTGAAGGACAGAGTCGAAACCCATTCGACTCCATCACCTTTGAAACCCTCAACTCTTTCGAAAGCAATTAGGAAAAGGCTTAGTTTAAGGGAAAATAAGGGTAACCTTTCGAAAGCATTACTGCTCAATATAGTCGAAAGGTAGAGTAGCAGCTAAGTTTCGATTAGGTCGGAACCTACCCTTTCGAAAGCAATTATTTAAAGGAAAAAGATACTCCTTCGAAAGAAAATACTTTAACACAACATGACAAACTTCATCAAAAGTGTAATGACCCGCCCTTCTAAACACAGAAAGACGCATCATTATTAAGAAAGAAAGGGGTGAGAAATAGAAAAGATAGAGAAGAAAGAACTAAACAACATCAGAATCTCAACAGCGGAACGAATGAAATATAATATATCACATAAGAGATTACATAGTAACATATACATCAGAGATACACAGCTAATACAACACATACTAGACAGTTATAAACACCTGTCTAGTTAATACAACTCGATACAGCTCAAAACATCACAGAGATACAACACAGCGGAAATACACAATAAACACTAACACAGCGGAACCAATATATATCTATACACTGAAGCCTCCTGCTCCATTGCTCCTCCAGAATTTGTCAAAGCTAACCTGAATCCCTTGGCTACTCGTAAAAATTTGAGTACCCGAGAGTTTAGGAAAAACAGAAATAAACTCCGGGTCAGACATGGGTCTGGTATGAGTAAACGGTTAAAGTTGCTTAACTTTGAAAATCCTTTGAAAACAAAAGGTATCACGTAAGACTTCCCACACATAAACATGGAAAAGTTTTTACCTTACGCTATCCAAACATTTGATATGAAATTCAGTGATATTATAATAGGTCTAGGGTTTTCAAGTAAATAAGAAATAGCCGAAATTGTTACATCTATTAAATTCCAGCATACTAGGTTTACAATCAAAATCGATGGCACTTATTGGATTTTGGATTCCATACAATGGCAGGGCTACTGGGGTACCACCCGTCACAGTACCTGGCCTAGATCAGCGTACCGAGGACCCACCCTAAGTCCCCTGCAACACAAGGCCGGAACCATCCCTTACTGGATAGTTCCGAATAAAATCACCCCACGGTTGTGATCATCAACCGCACCACTAAGCCGAAATAAAAGGGACATCTAGACAGGGATGACCTTACTCCCCAGTGGGTGCGACCCACGGAGCCTTGCTGCACCTCCCCTGTTTTAGCCATTCCCGGGTTATGAGG
Source organism: Allium fistulosum (assembly GCA_030737815.1). Lineage (NCBI taxonomy): Eukaryota > Viridiplantae > Streptophyta > Magnoliopsida > Asparagales > Amaryllidaceae > Allium > Allium fistulosum. Next base: position 912,061,419 of record CM060903.1, read on the forward strand.
CTTGAGGCTACGATTACCTTTAGAGAACGCATCTCTTAGAATGCTCATCGTCCGCTTGACGATGTTCTGAAAGCATTCAGTCCATACAAGTTCGTTCCGGGTTCGAACGAAACCGAAGGCATTATCTCGTTACACTCATTTTGGAAACATCCTCAGAGTTAACGACAATAACCCTTGCACTCTGAATCTTCATCTTCACTTGAGATTCACGACCTATCGTTAATTTGGATCGATGTGGTTTTCGGATATCCAAATCTGGAAACCCGATCCCGGTCTCATCAAATCCAAACCGTGTCTTTTAAGGCCAAGTTGTTTTAAAGTTAAAACAATATAATTCCATTATCTATATACTCAGATAGATAATTCACAATATCACAGATAGATAATCATCATAAATAGATAATCCATATCACACAGCATTACTTATCTCATATCTGAGATTTCAAACCATTCAAGGCAAACAACATCATCCATCCATACATAAGCAAGGATAATAATCACACCATATCTAATTAATTTAAAATGGATTAAATTAATTATCTCATTTCAAATTAATTTAAAATGAATTAAATTAATTACTTCATTCTATAAATCCTGCTTACTCAACCATTAATTAATTACAAATCAATTAATTAATCATTCTCTAATTTCCATCTTTATTAATCATCTTTGATTAACTAACCTTTAATTACATTCCAGTAATTACCCTTTAATTAATTTCACAAATTAATTATCATTAACCATTCACAGTAATTAACCATTAATTACTTCATTAATTATATTAATTAATGATCCTTAATAAATTAATTCCATTAATTAATTAACTATAATTAATTACATTAATCCTTAATTAATTACGTTAATTAATTAACTTTAATTATTCACTTCCATATATCAACCTAAAACATAAACAGGAATTTCCATCTTGAAATTACTTATCTTAATTAATTAACTTCTTAATTAATTATATTAATCTTTTGATTTATAACACTAAGTAATAAATCTTTAATTACTACTACTAAGTAATTACACTTTAATTTACTTCCCATTAAGTAATTTCCTTTAACTAATTCATCCTGTAATTATTCATTAATTACTTTGCTAAGTAATTATACTATTCAATTTCATTAAGTATTTATACTTAATTAACCATCAAATGGTTGTCTTTAATTAATTTACAATTAATTATCTTGAATCAATCACATTCATTTGATTCATTACAATTGATAATTCATTTCTTAATTGCCTTTAAACAAATTTATTAATCTTAACTTTAGATTAATTATCCTTTAATTATTAATTAATAAATCTTAATTACCAATTAATCAACCTTCAATTTCTTAATTAATAAATTCCCAATTCATTAATCTCTAATTATTAGTTAATCAATCATAATCATTAATTAATTAAATTAATTATTCTTAAATTGATTATTTAATTAACATTTATCCTTAATTAATTAAATTAATTAATTATACTTAATTTCCTACTTAACTTAATTAATTCAGAGATCATAAATCTTCTTTAACTTAAGATAAACATTATCTTAATTACCATTTACATTTCAAGGCCCTTTATCTTTATAGTTAACTTAAACAAAATTTAGATTAAATAAATTTTAAAACTCTTTAACAAATGTTAAGAAACCATTTGATATTAATAAAGTAATGTTTTAAAAGAAAGTTTATCCAATTTGTTTTTAGATTTCAAAAATCTTATATTTTAAAACTTTTATAAAAACTGACTTTTTGTCTACTTCGGGTCATACCCGAATGCTACTCGGGTTTAAAACCGAGTTTTCCCTACTTACCATTTTTTTCTCAAAACTTAAAGTTAAATTTTACAGTTCTACAAAAACTGACAGGCCTAGCTCCCACAACTACTCGAATACAACTCGAGTCAAACACCCAATCATCCTGTGTCTATCTTCGAGAAACCCCACAAAATTCTCGAGCAACCCACGTGGAAGCTTCGTCTTCCCCAAAGCCCAAACCAGACACGAAGTGCATATGTGCACGTGCACTGGAGTTCGCCAGCGCTACGACCTCCTCGACCAGCCTCGACCAGTCACCGATCGCCACGACCATCGATTCCCACTCTCCAGTCATCCAACACGACCCCACCACGAAATCGAGCATTCCAGTTTGACCCTGGAACTCGACATGGCCAGAAATACCACTCGAACGCTCACCCCCGATCATCAGACGATGCGCCACCACTGCCACACGTCCCTCGACCATCCACGAAGCCATCCCCAAGGTTCCATCGCACTCGAAACAACAGAGAAGAAGAAACACGTAAACTTCAGACTCGAACAGAAATTAGGGTTAAAAACTTTCTCCACTCACCGCCGCCGCCACGGTGATCTGGAGCTCCACCAGAAAATTTTCTCGGCCTCCCCAATCGCTCCACTATCTCCAGTGGAAACCCTGACCTTTCCGATCACCTTGGTCATCGGAAAATACTAGAAAACCCATTTCTAGTTAAACCCAAAATCCACATTCGTTACTTTATTTAAAATTGAGATTTTGATTTTAAAAATCATATTTTACCAGGCCACTTCAAGTTACAAACTTGAATTAGAGCATTTAATCCATTAATTTTTAACATGGTTGTAATTTACTTTCTAATCTTTACTTTAGAGCTTGATTCCAAACATTATATAAATGTAAACATGTTAAACTCTTTTAGATCCAACTTTAAGTTTAAACAAACTATATTTGTATGAATCTAAAGCCTATCACAGACCAGAGGAGAAAGAAAAGTGAAATTTGAATTCAACTTAAACTCTGAAAGTAAATAAAAAAACAGAGAAGAACAATTTATAACAGGCATATACAACATGAATACAATCATCTATCAGAGTTCTACACTTATTCATGCACATACATGCATCATTATCATAGAGATCACGCAAGCAACATCATTAACTTATTTAGATTTTATTAAAGATGTTTACTCACTTGATATTGAAAAAGGCAGAGACTTGATTTCTTAAAATCTGAATAGCTTTGAAGCTTTGCATCCTTTGTTGTTTTGTTTTCCAGAGAAAATGTCTTGCATGCAACTTAAAACTGAAAGCTTTTAAAAAGCTTTAAAACTTGAAACTTTGAAACTGGAAGGACCTTCAGAGATTTCTTTTGAGAGATGCTTAAATTTCTTTTAAAAACTGAAATGCTTTGCTCGGGCTTTTGAAAAAGGTTTACAGGGATTGTTGTTTTGCTTTGTATTGTTTAAATGAATCGAATGAAAAAGGAAACTTGATATATACTAAAACAAGTGCAGAGGCTAACTTATGCAGGTACAAGATTTACTATTTTTGATCAGAGATCTTTTGTTATGGAGGCTGTGAGTAAATATTTTGTACACAAGCATTAATGAACAATGTAATATCTATCTTCTTTTTATTCAATTCGTATGTACCTATATGTTACTTTACTTCTTTTCTTGCCTGCAATCTTTATTGCTATAGTGATAGTACATATAGTTCTATATTTAATTTGGTACATCTTGAGTATATTTTATTTTGTTTTAACTTGTTACTTGCATAAACATAGGGTTATAGTATGTATATATTTCTTGCCTGCAAATCTAGATACTTAGTACATATATTCATTTTACTTTGACTTACAACTTGCATATACATATGGTTATAGTTTGTATATTCATATACAATTCTAGAACTATCTCAAGCTTTTATAAGTTGTTATGTTTATCTTTATTATGTTAGCTAGTGAATTTATTCCTATTTTACATGACTACTATTTTTATTTCTATTTATAAACTTAATGTATTAAACTAGTGTATATTTTCTATTTTTAAACTTAACTACCAAACACTTTAGTTATATTTATTTATTTTATTTTATTTTTACTTATGTTAAATATGTTTATATATATTAATACTTAGATTTTGACCATATATTAGTTTTATATTTATATTTAATATTGATAAGATTTATTTCAATTGAAACCTTATTACCAAAATTACATCCAATTATTCTTATTTAAAATCAATCTATAACCATAATTTAAAACATCCCATTATTAATTAATTTATTTATATTTGAAAATAACAATTTTAATCAATTTTAAATAATTTAATTAGGAGATTATCGCATTTTAAATTCCTCGAAATTCCAGGATGTCACAAAAAGCTAATTATAAAACCTTTTCGAAAGCATATGTTTCAACTATGTCGAAAGCTTTAGGTAAAACAAGACAAGAATGTTACTTATAAAAACAAAGCAGGGTTTCGAATCCATCGGAAGCTACCCTTTTGACACAAAGGCTTCCACCTTCCTTCCAATCCACTGCATACCATCTAAGTGATATCTTGTGCATTGGTTTCGACTATGGTGGTTTCGACTTTGTGGGTTTCGACTGGGATGAGGCGGAGTCAATGGAGTCGAAAGGTACTTACTAACAGAGGCAGAACACCTTTTTCTAATTTAAAGGTTGAATTATAGCAACTTTTAGTAATTACATTTCAACAACTTGCCTATTTGTAAAATATTGATTGGTTGCCATAAAAACTTTTCAAATACTTTACCACTAAAACTGCTGCATTTATATTAGATTAAAACCATTAAAAATGCAACCTTTTAGCCCTTTTATATAATAAAACCAATTATTTCAAAAAAGTCCTTTTAAAATAATTTATCTTCCTTAGTAAATCAATTAGGAAAAATCACCAAAAATCATAGAAATTCAATTTCATCATGTAATCAAACATATTAAAATTTTAGACCCAATTTCTTTTTGGAATTCTCGAAATAAATTTTTAACCCAAATATTTCATATTTACCATCAAAAATTCTTAATAAAATTTCCACAGCTTGGAAAATTCTAAAATTTAAAACCCATCTCCAAAATCACGTTTTACTTAACATAAATTTTTTCCATGGTAATCTGAAATCATAGATTCTTGGTTTTACATTAAAACCGTACAAATTCATATGCGTATGAATTAAAATAAATCATCATAATATAACTCAAGCATATCATCATCCATTTTATCACAAAAAAAAATTAAATCATAAATCCAAAACCATACAATCATAAAATAAAAATAGAGATGGTAGAGATTATTATTCACCTTAAACTTGATAAGGAATTTGAGATTTATTGTTGATTAATCCTCCCTAGCTTTTGATCCATAACTTTAGATTAAAATTCCTCTTTTCCCTTGTTAATGGGCGGCTCCTCGCTTTTATTTTCGTTTGTTTTGATTTGAAAAATAAAATGAACGTGAATGGACAAAGGCAAATGTATAGCCGTGAATAGAATGTGCGGCTATTTTTACTAATAACGCCTTATGTAAGTTAATTATCTAATAAACAAATTTTAAGCCCATTTATTTTATGGTTAAGCATGGCCATATATGTATAATTTACCCAAATATCAATCTCTTTATCATCATTATTCTATTTAATTTATCTAATTAAATCTTCTGAATAATGTTATCAAAAATTTAGGGATGTTACACAATGTGTGGAGGTATGGTGATGCATGATAACTTTATATTATTAATTCCTAAGTCAATTTACTAAAATACCATTCACATTTGCCTATAAATACTCCATTACTTCACACATTTTTCACCTTACATTTACATTTGTTTACATCCATTCATAAAGCTTCCATCTTCATTTCTATGGCTTCCATATTGAAGTTCATGGCATAAAACACTTGTTCTTCCACTTCCGTCCACTTAAAACTAGCTTATTCCTTCTCTACTTCATTCTACTTCACTTTACATTGAAAATGACACTCATAACTCCCCATTTTTCACAATGTCCATGCCCTATAGCCTTTAGGCTGAGCTCTAAAGCACCTCCAAGGCCCACTAAGTCAAGTCATTTGCATAATAGCGCATTTTTCTAGTCGCATTCGTGAAGTTAGCACAAGTTTGGTTAAGTTAGTAAGCAATTTGATGGGTAAAACTCCACCCTTATAACCAAAGTTTTTAAACTATTTTAATGCTCATATTATTGACCTATGAATGCTTGTTGTATATGTGTAGTTATGGATTGGTTCATATTGCAAAAAGTTATTGCATTTGGAAGTTAGTTTGCATGTGATATGGAAAAGTTAGTGGAAAAGATAAATACATTGTTAGAAAATGTTTGATATATGTTATATTATTGTAAATCACCATGTATATATGTTCATACCGTTTCTAAGTGATGTTTGGTTGTATTGCAATGACATAAACTTGATTTTTGACCTGCCCATATGGCGATAGTCGCTATATCGGCACTTACAGAAAAGTTCACTATTTATCGAAACCGTTTGGTTTCATCTTCGTGCTTGGAATTGTTTTACAAGTTAAGCAAGATTTTGATTAACGATGTTTTCAAAAGTAATTAACCATTTTAATCATGATTATTTAATTTAATTAATTATTTAACTGATAAGGATTAAGGTTAACTAATTACTTAGTTAATGATGTGTTTTAAATTTAGCTAATTACTTAGTTAATGAAGGTTTAATTTAATTAATCATTTTATTTAATGATGTTTAAGGATAATTAATCATTCAATAATAATGGATCAAAGTTATTAATCAATTTTCTAATGATGTTTTTAAATTAATAAATCTTTTTAATAAATGTTTTATTTAAAGTTAATCAACTTGTTTTAACTTTAATTCATCTTTCATTTAATGATGTTTACAGTTAATAAATTAATTTTAAAAAATGATATTTAATTACTTATTAATTAATTTAATTAATTATATTTAAATATTACCAATTAATTGAATTAATGATGTTTTAAAGGTGATTTACCCTTATCAATTAAAGGCATCTGAAGTTAATTAATTGTAATTAATCTTTAATTAAATTAGTGGTGTTTAAAAGTGATTTAACTTCTTTTGGATTAAAGGCTATTAAAGTAAATTCATCAACTGAATTAATGAACTTTTAAAGTTAATTAATCAATATAATAAGGATGTGTTTAAGTTATTAAATCCTTTTTATAATGATGTTTTAAAGTTATTAAACTCTTTTAACAAAGTGTTTTATAGCTAATTCTTGTAACGTAAAGCCAAACATGAATTCGATTTTAAAAGTAAACGTTTGATTCGGTTATGGAACCGAATTAAGTTACGTAAAGCAATATCATTTATATGAAAACGATTTATTTGTGTACTTAACACTAAATGTCGATGAGGTAGACCTGTGCCTATTTCGAAAGTTAAGAATGGTCGTAGGACATGACTTTGAGGTAACACTGCCTTGACTTGTCCAGCATTATTGTTAACCAAGGAATAATATAAGTTTGAAATCGATGGGTGGTGATTGGTATACAAGACTTAATTTCCATATACGATCATTTTATATCCTCGATAGTTGGTATCCCAGCAATCGGTTACTTCAGATTCTTGATTTTAATCATTCTAAGATGATTTGTTGCTCCATTGAGCTTTGTTATCCTTTGTCAGAAATGACTAAATTAAAGTGTGTGTTTTTTGGGGCCAAGTTATGTGGAGTTTCTCCCGTTAGGGTATTTTCACATCTCATATAAATTGGATTCGGTTTTGCGCATTTAGATGTGAAATGATCGGATTCTCGGTAAGGATTGATGGGGTCCATCTTGGATTTCCTGAGATTTTCAAATATATTTCTAGAGGTATACTTCTTTTAAGGGGGATGCATCCTCCTAGTCATTTTTTGAAAATTTTTCCTTTCCTTATTTGAGTCGAACCATCGAATTGTTTTTCTATAATTGCAATAGGAAGAGTCAACCACTCTTCACAATGTTTAATTATAAGTTTTGTCCATTCTATCAAGTTTGGACTGTTATCTTGTTGTACCCATTCTGTCCAGTTTGGATTTTGTTTAGACTATTTCCGTGCTTTCAAGTCTGGATCTTTATACTATTTTTTCTCATCAACTATGTGTGGATTTGTTTCCTATTGTTCTTTTCGATTCTTATGTTTGGTTGTTGTTTTCGTGGGAGAAAACCCGTTCCTCATTAGCGTTTTGGTTCTACATATTATTGTTAAATACACTCCATTTTATTTCGGAGTTTTACTCATGCCAAACGTATTGCCTGACCTGAGTTGTATATTTTTCCTAAACTCTCGGATACTCAATTATATTTGAGTAGTCCGAAAATAACTGGTTTTTCTTTGGAGCTCTTTGAAGACGATGATCGAGCATGCGGCTCCTTAGTTATCTAGTTATTTCTCTCCACTGTATGATTATGAAGATGTATTTTGTATCTAAAATGACAAGTCAGAATGTATAACTACAAATCTGTAAGATGAAGTACTTTTGTTTAACTCTAATAGCTCCATGTAAGGAGTAACCTTTTGTACTATATCATTTTGTTTTATGTGTAACCATTCTGTTGTGAGGTTTTTTTCTATTCTATTGTGTTCTGTTCTTTCTTTTTTTTCCCATGACAACTTGTCTTTTGGACGTTTGGGCACTGACACATGAATACCATGGATGTATTAAGTGTCAATCACAAGAGTCAGAAAGGTGGGTCGTCACAAACTTTCTCCCTCATGCAATAACCAAAACAAGGTTCTCAATTTTACTTTTGTAAATTTAAATTTTCAAAGTCAAAGACCTTAAATAGAATTCAAATTTATTTAATCATTTATATATAGCAAATTTAATTTAATTTTTGGATATTAAAATGTTAAAATATTTCAATTTTAATGTTAAATTTAAACTTGATTTTCTTTAATAAATGACAAAGAAGAATTCAGTATTCTATGAATCATATTGACTTTAGTAATAATTTTAAAATTTTATTTTGTTTTTAATTTGAAGCGAAAAATGTTAAAATTGACTATGCATGAATATAAGCTAAAAGCGTATAAATAGAATTTGATACCTAAAAGGAAATTAAATTTAATTCAATCGATAATGTATAAAAAATTTAGTTACTTTATGAAATAAATTATGTTGATTATACTATAAATTTGTGATCCTTTAATATTGATTTTTATTTTTTTCATAAATTAGGACATTTTTTTCTAATATTTTTTTTGTGGTGTAGGTAAACTAAGAAATGGTGTATGAATTAGAATTTGCCTTTTATAAAATGGCCTTTTGATTGAAATCATAGATTTAATTTTAAAAGCCTTCCTAAATTAAAAGCAAAATTAAAATTGTCATCTTTAGATTTAAAAATATATAAATTAGTCAAACTTAATTTAAAAACGCTTGTGTTTACAAGTAATGATTTAAAAATATATAAATTATTATACTGAACTTAATTTAAAATGTGATCACTTATTGATCCTGGGGTTACATTGCAGTAGACACATATTTTGTAGAAGTTATTTTTACAATAAAACCACATTTTTGACAATAATTAACAAATTTCACAATTTTAGTGTAAATACACTATTTTTAAAGCATAACTTGATCAAAAATTATCCTCTTAGTCTAATAAATTGTAATAAATCATTCTAACACTTTTAAAACAACAAAAAAATATTTTCACCCAATATTTCAACTTTTATTTTAATAAAAGACATGTTTTCTTCATATTTTTCCTTTTATATTCAATAAAAGGATAATATTGGCAATAATTACCAATATTATCACATTAACTTAATTAAGATACAATAAATGATTAATTTCACTCCAAAACCTCAAAATAAAGTTTTTAAAACTTTATTTACATCAATTTGGATTTATTTCAACAATTAAATGTTGAAAATGTGTGTATATAATGCTAAAAATAAGTAAAACATATACATAGTTTTGATTTTCACCAAGTAATTTTTCTCTTGGGCTTAATTGGGTAGAAAGAAGGATCCATTAGCCTACTATCTAGAATTTTTTGGCGAGAAACTAACAGTACATACTTTTTTCTCATTCATCATCTTCTCAAACTGAGTACAGTAAAAAGAAATTAAGAAAAACAATGGCCACTTCATGGTAAATCCAATTCCACCCAAAATTGCTGCTAAAAATAGAGAAAATTCTTCAAACTAAAGATTATACAAGGTAATCTCCATCAATACTACAAAGAGACTTCATCAAAAATTCTTAGAACTTGATATAATTGCCTATAACCAATTTGTTTTGTACTGCATGTTCTTATTTCAGCTTCTACAGGTGTTTAGGGCTCCAATCTTGTGCTAAAGGCCCAATTTTGCTTGCAAACCCTCACTTATTCACTGCAAATCAATAGGTAAGTGTAAAAGCTTACAAATGCTAGCCAAAAACAAAGTTTTGAGTTGAATTTTCGTATTAATAAGGTTACGTTTTCTCTTTGTTTTTTTTTCTGTTTTCTGTCGCCATATTGTTTTGGCCATATCCTTTTCGTTTCTTAACCGATCTGGATAATTTTGGATGTTCCAGAAAGCGTAAATCATGTACTACAACATTCATGTATTAAGTTTTATGTATTTATGAAGTTAGCTATGTCAAAATTGAATTTTTCTACTGCTATCCCGAGAGCAAAAACAATATTTGCTCTTTGCTTGAAGCTGAAACGAAATTGGCCATAACTTCTTCATTTCTTAACCGATTTTGAGAATTTTGGATGTTCCGGAAAGCATAAATTATGTACTACAACTTTCATGTTTTGAGTTTTCTGTAATTTTGATGTTTGCTTGTCAAAATTGAGATTTTCTACTGCTATCACGAGAGCAAAACCAATATTTGCTCTGTGCTTGAAGCTGAAACGAAATTGGCCATAACTTCTTCATTTCTGAAACGATTTTGATAATTTTGAATGTTCCGGAAAGCTTAAATTATGTACTACAACTTTAACGTATTAAGTTATCTATAATTTTAAGGTTAGCTATGTCAAAATTTAATTTTTCTACTGCTATCCCGAGAGCAAAAACAGTATTTTCTCTATGCTTGAAGCTGAAACGAAATTAGCCATAACTTCTTCGTTTCTTAACCGATTTTGATAATTTTGGATTCTCCGGAAACATAACTTATGTACTACAAGTTTCATGTTTTGAGTTTTCTGTAATTTTGATGTTTGCTTGATCAAAATCGTGCTTGTTTGTTGCTGTCCCGCGAGCAAATCGACAGCAACAAAAAACACAGGCCTGAGAATTGTTTTGGCCATAACATTTTCGTTTCTTAACCAAATTCAATAATTTTGGATGTCCTGGAAAGCTTAGACATAGAGCTATAAGTTTCATATTTTAAGATTTCTATAATTTTGAAGTTATCCGGGTCAAAATTGAGAGGAATTAAGAGCTGGAAATTTCTATTTGGAATTATGCTTATAATAACCATCTAGATGTTATTTTTACTTGCCGATGAGATGAGGTAAGCTACCTTTTTGATGATTTTACGATGTTGAGATGTATTATGATGGATTTTACTTGTTGATGAGATGAGGCAAGTCACAATGCCACTAGTATCCGTCAATGAGATGAGACGGGTATGGTATTGTGTTTACTCGCCGATGAGATGAGGCAGAGTATATTTTCATGATGTTTATGGTGTTTTACTAGTGTGGCACCAACTAACGGCTAGTAAACCGTTAGGTGCGAACGTATGGTATGGGATGTACGTTAACGCCTATTGGGTTCCTATCCGAGAAGTTGAGACACATTCATGATGTTTACTAGTACTATAGACCACGAGTACTCAATTGGAGTCATCACATTGTAGTTGTGACTCCGATCATTACGATGTTATTAACTCGGGTCTTTGTGACTGGGAGTCATTATGATATTATAGACTATAGTCATCACGACGTTCACGATGTTATGATGTTACTTGACTCCAGTCATCACGATGTTTATAGTACCAAATATTAGTACTAGTCACGATGTAGGCACGTGTAGTTTTCCATGAAATTTTAGATGTTTTGATTTCACCTTTTTACGAGGAAGTTTATTATAGCCTTGAGTAAGATGAAGGCTTACATGTATTGATGGTTTTATGGTGATTTCTAATATGATGTTTTGAACTCTTTGAGTTCTATTATGATGAATTTATGAGGTTTTAGACCGTTTTATGATAATTATTTATATGGTGTAAATCCTTGCCTATTTCACTTATATAACTATTGAAGTTGAACCATAGTTAGATAACCAATTGAATTCCTTTTTGAAATCATGATGAACCCATAGATGTCTCACCTTAGAGATGATCTTGATGATACTTATATCGTTCCGTTGGCAACAACGGAATGGTTCCTATTACTGTTATCTTTACTAATGATGAGTTCTAGCTAGCCTGACCCGTGTATTTATTACTCGGGTCAGACCGAGTTGCAGGTTAGGTATGGATTTAGCTCACTCCTTCTTGGATCGGTTAGCTTGCTTTTGTTTGGACCACTTTGTTAGGACTTGGACATTGTAACTATTATTTTATGGGATGGTTGTGTATGTATACTTTGTAGTTCATGCTACTTATGTATGTTGTATTATGTATGATGTATGGTGATGAATGTATACTCTGATCTGGTTTGCAGTTCTGTGACTGTTTATATTTTTTTGTATATTGTATTTATTCTGAAACGGTCCTAAACCACCATGGTATCGTATTAGTTAAGGACTAGGTGTGTCGATCATATATGAGGTAATGGAAGAAAAAAAATATCAACATACTTAGCTTTTAGCTAATGCATTATCATGAGGGTCGCCCTTAACCAGCCCTATTCTCTGCATTAGTAGACAGGATTACTTAGTAATTCTCTTTACTAATGTGGGTCTCGGGGTGGGGCATCACAGCTCAATATATTTTAGTCCACTACAATGTAACCCTAGAACCTATAAGCGATCACATTTGCCATTTACACAATACGATATTTTGTACTCAAACATTTTGCACCAGAGTATATTTGAATATACTCGCAAAATATGCCAAGTATAAATTGGTCATTTATATCATTTAATAAATCAATCAACTTAATTAAAGGGGGAGAAAAGATAAGTTTCTCTTTGTAAATAAAACAAAATCTTCTCTCAATTAGTTGAATAGTTTAAAAGAAAAAAAACAAAATGTTTCCTTCTCTAAATTAAGTTAAACCATTAACTATTACACGAATACATACAAGAGTATATTTGATATATTTTATTTTATATAAATCTCACATTGATTAAATATAATTGATTAAACCCTTTTTAGGCAAAACTAAAATAAAATAATATTTTATTTAAAAAGAATCTAGATTAGATCTAAAATCACTTTAGAATTCATAAGCCCAACAGATCCAAAATAGGGAAAATTTTGAAATCTATCTATTTCATCCACCTCTGGCTGGTCTAGTTCCTTCGATTGACAAGTTTTCTAAGTGACATTTTAATGGATTTTAAGTACGAAATAAATAAGAAGTGAATTGAGCAATTCGAAGGATATCTAGAGTGCCAAGGTTGCAAGACCCAAGAAGTTAGAACTAAAATTACTCAATTCATGTGGGTCGGTACTGAACCATATAGAATTAATTGAGGGCCCACGCTACTTAATGAAAGAGATATAAGTTGGATATGGAACCATATTGAAGGGATATAGGCCAGTACTGAGGCATATGGGTCAATACTGCCCGTGATGTTTCCAAAATCATCATATGGAAGTAGTTTCAATGCTTAAGCTTGCTAAAGAGAAAGTCAAAGCAGCAATTAAAGGATCGGTCGGTACAGTCCCGTATGATGGTCGGTATCGAAGTACCATAATAATTGCTGGGATTGGCGTAATTCGACCCGTTCTTCATGCTAGAGCTTTGGACCTAGGAATATTCACAAGTTCAAACCGAATTCTGCGATTTTGACGGTGGGTTTGATCTGTAAAAAAGAGTCATCGTCAACAAGGAAATGACTTTTGAGATGTTTGGGATCTTCTTCTCTTTCCTCATAAGACTTTGAGGAAAACTGAGATCGGTTGTGACTAGATGATGTGCACGTAAAAATGTATATTTTTACTCTCCTACTTAATCTTCTTTTATTAAAATAAATGACATATTAGGGTATTTTTACATGCTTTTACCAAAACATGAAAGTATTTTCAAATAATCATTTACTCATCTACATTTGGGCAAAACAATAATTTTGTGTATGCATTAATTTTGAGAAAATTTATTTACACATTTTTATTTAATTTTGTAGGAAATTCAGTGCAAATTGGAAGAGGCTTCATGGATGTATGCAGGCACATGTGTTGAAAGTCAATGAAAGAAGAAAAGAAAAGAAAGAACATTACAAGGAGAAGCCCACCTACCCACTTGCTAATGGACCATAATTAAAAGCAAAATCACATGTTAGTGGAAATTAACAAATGCTTAATGATTACTTGGTAGTCATACAAAGTTAAGGGTATTTTTGGTAGCACCCTAAAAAGAGATTAGGGTTTTAGACTTGTATAAATGCTCTTTTATGTTACATGCAAATGCATATATGAAGTTGTAGCCAAAAAATATAAATAAATGTTCTTTTCTGTTTCTTGGCTTCCTAGCCTTTTTATTTTATTTTATGCACTTTTATTTTATGCTCTTATTTTCATGCTTTTTATTTCATGCTCTTTTCTTTTGAGTTATTTTATTTCATGCAAATAGATTAGATTTATTTTATGCAAAGTAGTGTAGATTTACTTCTTTTTAATTATCTCTTTCTCTCTTAACATTTCTTTTCAATTTTGTTTATGTCGAAATCCATTTGTGTTAATATGAATTCAAAGATGAAAAGCTAAAACCCTTCAATTTAGGGTAATGAAGCTCTCATGAATCATGTAAATTCAATATAATGATTTCATTTATGATCTCTTATTTTTATTCTTAATGTAAATTTAGATGTTGATGGAAGTTTGGCGTTTATTAGTGAATTTGATAGTCTATGTTGTTAATTACAAATATGCTATACTTAATCAAATATAAACACAAGTTACATCTTCATCTAACTTTGATTTTGATAATGAAAGTGAAAGTAGAATCAAAATTTGATGTTCTCTATTACTTGATTAGAAAAGGGTAAACAGATAATGCTTATATTAGATTTTAATAATTTCATAATCATTTTCATGAGATTTGATAGGTGGGTTTGGATGATGTATTAAAGTTTGATGATTTAAGTTGTGTTAGTTAATATCACAAATAAACGATACTTATAATAAATACATCTACTAATTCTACTTGTGTTAAAAGAGAGATTATAAAAAAAAAATTGTTGATTTATATGAAAATGAAAGTGGATTTATCTCTAAATTGTCTTTTAATCTCATTGTTTTTATTCCAATTTCTATCTAGTATTTCTACAAATTTTAGTTCAACACACTTTCAAAACTCTTATGATAATTTGATTGAATAATTTTGAAATTTTTGCTTTCCATATGGGATCGATCCATACTTGCATACGTACTACAATTGTACGTCGTGCGCTTGCGGTATTTTAATTTATAAATTTCAGCAGTTTTCTAATTGGTAGAAATCCGTTTTCGAACATTCAAGTTTTTGTTGCCGTTGCCGGGGATAACAATTTAATTTTATTCTTCGAATTATTTTTTATTTTATTTTATTTTGTTTAATTTTTCCCAAAAACATATTGCATTTGTTTTCATTTGTACTTGTTTGTGCATTTGTGTGTTTGTGCATTTGTTTTCATTTGTTTTCTATTTTCCAGTTTTTAGTATTCTGTTACAATTGCACATCAAAAACCACAATGAACCTCATATACAACTGTATACATTTAGTATAAAAAAAGAATTTTTTGTGCATTTTCTTTTTAGTTTCAAACTGTACATTTCTGTTTCCACCGCAAAATTTTCAATACAACATTCTCCGTTAAGTTTTTTCATAGTGCAATTTTGTCACATTCTTTGTTCTAGTTTCCTCACACTACGCATTGAACAGACACCAGCCACATTCCCAATCATTCAATTCAACCTTTATACAACCCTCTACAACATTTAAAGCAACACAACAAACTGCTCCATCCCATTCACTGTCAACCTAAAACCCACTGCAACTAAAATCCCGACCTGCCTCCAACATCATTCAACCTTTTGCTCCTCACCAATACCAATAACAACCTCTGTCCAACTCCTAATCAACACCAAACTGCAACTTTAACCCATACCAAAAAAAACTCCAAATACATCAATCACACACTACCGCAACCCTACCCACATCTGATCACCTCTACCTTCACAACCCCATAGTCATCAACCAGTTACCGCCCTCCTTCTTCCTTCGACACACACTGCAACAACCAAAAACTAGACACCAAAACCACAACAGCGAACGACCCTTGGCAATCATCAAAACAAAGTCAAATCCTGCAACCAGCAAACGCACGCATGCAACCATCTACTCAAACACCAAACCCGCAACCTCAAAACCTTCCTAAGACCACCCAACCACCAATAAATCTGCAACTTCCTCTGCAGCACCTGCAACTACCACCGCGACCAAACTGATAGGCCCCTGTTGCTTATTCTTGTTTTTGATCATCATGGTTTTAGGCTTCTGGTTGGAACTGAGTAGTTTTGGTGAGTTAAGGGTAGTTTGGTGGTATTGGAGATAATCTAGAATGATAATGCAAGTGAGATGTAGAGGGAAAGTGAACGTGAATTTGCCATGGCATGGGAAGGTGAAAGTAGGCAAGTTTGTATAGGAAAGTTAGGAAGAAGTAGCAGTAATAAGGGTTAGTTTGGAGAGGAGTTAGTACTGTAAGGTTAGAACTTAGGAGAAAGGGTAGGAGAGAATGATGGTGAGAATTAGCAGCAAGAATTCACAGAAGAAATGAGGAAGAAGAACATAAGAAGATAAAAAAGAAACTAAAAACTGATATTATTATTCATTCAACACACTTGTACATAAATACTCAACCACGCATATATATGAATATTTGTAATGGTCCTAAACTAACTCATAGTAACCCTAATGAGTTAGTTAACCAACTTATTTACAATTCTGGCCCCAAATAACCTGTGCATACTTGTGCACGTGCACGTGCACAAAACAAGCACAACTAATATCTTCTGTTCTCCTCAACCTGAAGCTTTGAGCTCTGATGCAGTGATGCTTCCTTGTTTTTGCCATGGCCTTCACCTCTGACGATCTCAGATGCCAATTCTGGTGAATTATGGTCGGAGTTCTGTTTTATGCAGTTTTTTTCATACAATGTTCCTGAAACTAAATCAGCCACATAACAACTTCCCATCCCTTGAAAAATGGACCTTTTCCCAAAGTCCAAAGTAGGAAATTTCTTAGTTATCTCCTAATACTCCCCCATGTAGCCTCTTCTTCAAACTGCTCCTTCCACTTTACTAAAATCTACACTACTTGCTCTAAGATAATAGAAACTTCGGTGCCGTCGGGATCAAATACAAACACATTTCTCTCACCAAGTTTGGCCATGCTTAGCTGGCCCTCAAGCATTTTAGGATCTTCTAATAATTTCAATCTACATGTTAGTTCAATGTTTTTTTGGGATACATAAAATGATTTTACTGTAATGACTGGTTGAAAAGATAACATAAACGTGAAATCCATTATTGATATTTCAAAAGGTTGCCAATCATTAACATGAAATTGTTCAACTAATCAAAATTCTTTCCTGGTCATTTTCGCAAATGCCATATGTGTGTCCTCGGCCTTTCTTTTCATGGAAAAATCATTTGTCAACTTTGAGTAACCAACCGAATCCTTATTAGGTGAATTAGACTCAACATGATCATTCTCATACTTAGTGAAGTAAGATCTTGAACTTCTAATGTAATTTCTAGTTCAAAGCCAGTTTTAATTTTAGCAAGAATTGGTTCCTTAAGTGATGTTGGCATTTCAGTTGACTTTGAATCTTTTTTACTGTCTTCATTGTCAGTTTCATAAGTCATCTTTACATCAACTTTTGTATGAGAGTTAACTCCATTCTTTTGCTTCTCAAATTATCAACATAATGGGTATGGGAGCTTTTAGAACTTTCACAAAACCCATCCAATGCTTGTAATTTTTTTGTAGCTTGTCTCAAATTTGTGAGTTGTCTTCGAGTTACAAGATCAAAACTGCCATAGTTGTAAATAAAAACATTGGTAAAGGGATTTCAAATAAAGCCAGTGATATTCCAAATTCGGGTTATTTTGGAATCCAACGCAAAAGGCAATTTTTTGAGAAGATCATGAAGAAGCTGTATCGTATTTTTTTATGGCAAGGGTTAAAGAATCAAAGGAAATGGGTAGAAATTATAATTTAGTGATTCTAGGTCCTGAATTGAAGATCCAAGAACCTTCAAGAGAATATATTTTTGAAGAATTGGTGGATTGTCCATATGCTTTGATTCTTGGAATGGATCAAGACGAGGGTCGGAAATTTGCTCATTTACGAGCTCTGGTACCAATTTATATGCTCCTTGGGTTTCTTCATGGATCTAGTTAACATGGACTGGATTTCAAGAAGTTTGATGGTGGCTTAAAGGAGTAGGGATGTTTCAGGAAGGGTTTCAGAGAAGTAACACGGGGAGAGAATCGTAGGGAAGAAGAAGAAGAACAGTAGTTTAAAGAAACTGAGATAATCGGAGAAAGAAAGGATAAGGTAAAGAGTGCAGGTGATAACAAATTTTCAGAGAAAGGAAAGAAAGAATTTCTATTAATTTAATCAACTCAATATGAATACAATTTGATCTTTCTGCTTATTTATAATGATTACTAGGTGACTAATTCAACTATTACATCACTAGAATACATAACATATTTCAAATTAAAAGCCCAATAATTCAGATTATACATATTCATTCTGGTTATATGTACACGTGCATAGCCTGTGTACGTGCACAACTAGTCTATTATGCGAGGTAAGTAATTCAGCACCAATTGTCAGCCCCAGGAATGGATAGACTAGTTGTGCACGTGCACAACTAGTCTATCCATTTTTCGGGCTGATAATTGGTGCTAAAGTGCTCACCTCGCATAGCTCGTCTTATTCGTGTTGGCAATAGTTCGTCCTTTTCCCTAGATCATCGATGGTGGATGTGGAAACCATGGGTACCAAGGTGTTTGTGTTTATACCCGTGTTTACTGGAATCTGCCAAGTGTCTGATGAATTGCCTACTTTATCTTCTCTTCTCTCCATCATGTTCGATCCTTTTTCCCTAGGCCTAACATTCCCCTCCCCTTCAAAATTTGCAGGAAATTTCTTAACCAAATCCTAGTAGTCCTCCCAAGTCGACTCAGCCTCCAACCGTTGCTTCCATTTTACAAGCACCTGGGTAACAGCCCTGTTAATTTTTGAAAAAATTCTTCTATCTAAAATAGCTTTAGGTTCATCAATGATTTCTTCAATGAAGGTTGGAGCATCCTGTTGTAAAATTATTCCTTTGCCAAACTTTCATTTGAGTTGTGAGACATGGAAAATTGGGTGAATTTTAGCTCTTGGCGGTAGCTCTAATTTATATGCCACTTCACCTATTCTTTGTATAATTTGATATGGTCCAAAGAACTTTGGCGAGAGCTTGGTAGTCTTCAAGTTACTGATTGTAATTTGCTTATAGGGTTGTAGTTTGAGATAAACCCAATCACCAACATTAAACTGCCTCCCTGACCTTTTAGCATCAGCAAACTTCTTCATGCTCTCCTAATTTAAATCTAGGCTGTCTTTTTAATAGCTGCAGTGCCAAGTCCCTGGAATATAACTCTTGCTCTACTTGTGGTACCTTAGCTGTGTTAGGAATATATGATAATAGCATTGGTGGTGGGATACCATACACAACAGTAAAAGGGGTAGTGTTTGTAGAACTATGCCAATTAGTGTTGTACCAATATTCTGCCATTGCTAGCCATTGTGACCACTCTTGTGGATTATGGCATACAAAGCATCGAAGATAACCCTCTAGAATCTTATTTATGGCCTCAGTTTTCCCATCAGATTGAGGATGGTAAACTGAGCTTAATTTATGTGTGCATCCTTGTAGCTTGAAAAGTTCTTGCCCAAATGTACTAGTAAAAATTGCATTTCAATCACTCACTATGCTTTGTGGCATTCCATGGTGCTTGAAGACCCCATTAAAAAAAATTTGGCTACATATTTGGCTGTAGAAGAGTGTTGCAGAGGGAAATAATGTGAGTATTGGGTAAGCCTATCAACCACTACATAGATAGCAGTATATTTGTGACTCTTTGGAAGGCCAATGATGAAGTCCATTGATATGTCACTCCAAATCCTTTCTGGTATGGGCAGAGGTTGCAGTAATCTAGGCACTGGTATGTTCTCATGTTTGTTACACTGACAAGTATCATATTCTTTGATAAATTCTACCACATCTACTCTCATCCCCTTCCAATAGAATACTTGTTTAAGCATATGTTTCATTTTCTTAACTCGTGCAAGACCCCATAAAGGAGTAGAGTGAAACTCCTTAAGTATGATCGTAAGTAACTCCCTGCAATCGAAATCTACATATATTCTTTTTTTATAAAATATAAGATCATCAATTATCTTGTATTTATTTGAGTTGAGCTTTCCTTCTGTAATCTTTTGTTGCATTTCCTTGTAATTTTCAGAGTGCAGCACGTACTTTTTTAGTTCAGGTTGCCAATTGCTTTCAACTATAGATATAAAATAGCAATGCATGGATAATAAAGCCAAGTCTTGTTCCTCTGGAAACTTAGATAGTGAATCTGCTATAATGTTTTCTTTACCCTTTTTATATGCAACCTTGTAGTCAAATCCATGTAGCTTAGCCATCCATTTTCCTTGAATTCATGTTGTTAATCTTTGTGACAAAAGATGCCTTAAACTTTGATGATTAGTTTTTATGATGAACCTCCTTCCAATTAAGTACCCAGACCATTTTTTGGTAGCTAAAATTAAGGCTAATAACTCCTTTTCATATGTGGACAGCTGTTGATTTTTTTCATTCAAAGTTTGACTAGATAAGCTATAGGTTTGCCATCCTGTGTTAGAATAGCTCCAATTCCCACCCTACTGGAATCACACTCAATGATAAAATCCATGTTGAAATCCACATTATTTGAGTTTGTTAAAGGCTTCTGTGGTTTGCTCATTCCACTTGAATGCATGCTTCTTGAGCAAGTCAATCACTGGTCCCATAATTTTTAATAATTTCCTTATAATATCTTGTGAGTCCAAGAAAGCCTCTCAATCCTTTAATATTCTTTGGTTATGACCACTGTTTGATTGCCTTAACCTTATCTGATTCCACAGCTATACCATTCTTTAAGATGATATGTCCTAAGTGTTAAATTTTATGACACTATATGATAGAGAATTGAAGAGGAGGAATGTAGCTTCGTGTCGGAGAAGACGGTTTGCAAATCGAAGTTCGGAGGAAGGAGATATGAGGGATGAAGCTGGAGTTCTGCTGTAGGTCAGACGTCTGGTTGAGAAGGCCAGACGTTTGACGAGGTTCAGGCTGTTTTCAGAGAACTTCTTCAGACGTCTGGTCCCTCTGGCCAGACGTCTGATTCTGTCTGGTTGCGTCCAGTGAATTCATGCAGACGTCTGGTCCATCTGGCCAGACGTCTGGTCCTGTCTGGTTCTGTTTTCCAAAACCTGGCCTCAGACGTCTGAGATAAGGGGCCAGACGTCTGAAGCGGCAATTGTCTGTTTTCTGGGCCGAGTCTTTGTGATTTGTTAAAGGGCAAAGTGGTCTTTCGCCTCTGTTTTCTCCATGAGTATAAATTCTCTATTCAGGTTTAGAAGAAGGAAGCTGATCATTTTTCTATTTCAAGGGTTTAGTCCTCCATTAATTAGGGTTTTAGGCAAAACTCTATTTCTTCAATCCTAATCTCCTCAAACAGATATTCTTATTGAATAGATCATTATAATCAATCTCTTATACTCTTCTCATTTGGTGATAATAAAATATCTCTCTCAAAGTGGATGTACACTAACGCGACGTTAGTGGAACCACTATAAATCGGTGTGTGATTTATTGCTTGTTATCATATATTGCTTGTGGTGTTATTGTGATCGTGTTTGTCTTTGGATATATATTGAACGAGTGGTGATCGGTTGTTTTGCACTATCTATCACGATCTAGCTTTTCCGCGTGCGTTTGGGGATTTGTGTTTGAGCTGTCTCGATCGAAATCCGTCATAACATTTGGTATTGGAGCTTTGGAGTTGGTAGGTGGTTGTTGAAATGCCGGAAACGGATACCTCTGAAAATTCAATGGTTGGTCCAAGTAGTATAGCGCCGTATGTACGTGGGTCGTATGTGGCATTGGGATCGCAATTGGTAATCGACAAGTGGAATGGCGATAATGATTTTGAAAAATGGCAATGGAAGATGAAAGCGGTTCTAAGGAGGAATCGGGTACATCGAGTGGTGTTTGATACTCATTTGTTGCCGGCGGACATCTCGGATGTCGAGAGAGAGGAAATGGAAGAGTGGGCATTTACTACACTTCAACTTGCAATGGGAGAGAATGTGATCTCCGAAATTAGTGGTGAGACCACCGCTAAGGGAATTTGGGACAAGTTGGAGGAGTTATATATGAAGAAGTCTCTAACTAATCGTTTGATCTTGTTGCGAACGTTTTTCACCTATAAGATGAAAGAAGGAACTTCGCTGAAGGCACATTTGAATGTGTTTGATGATTTGCTTATGAAGATGAAGGCAGTAGATTTGAAGATTGAGGAAGAGCAAAAGGCGATGATATTGTTATGTTCGTTGCCGGACCGTTATACGGGTTTCTCAAATAGCTTGATCTATAGCCGGGATACTTTGACGTTAGATGATGTCAAGACGGGTCTTCTTAGTGAGGAATTGAGAGATCAAATGAAGGAGTTGAGTGTTGGTGGTAGTAGTGCCGGTAATGGTCAAGGTTTGTTTGTGGAGAAGGAAAGATATGTGAAGAAGGACAACCGGGGGCGTTCTAAATCAAGGAATCCCGGTTGGAGAGGAAAATCAAAGGAGAGGAAAGGCAAGTGCTATATTTGTAAGAAACACGGTCTTTGGAGAAATGAATGTCCGGACAAGGAGAAGGCAAAGAAGGAAGTAGCATCTTCATCTGTAGCGATGGAGAGTGGAGTTGGTGAGGAAGACGTAGATGTGTTGACGGCGGTAGCATCAGATGTTTCCGGTAGTGAGTGGGTGCTCGACTCGGGAGCGTCGTATCATATGACGCCTAATAGGAATTGTTTTTCTTCTCTTGTTGCTAAAGAGGGAAATTCAATTATTATGGGAAATGGTGCTATGTGTAGGTCTCAAGGCATTGGTTCCGTGCAAATTCGAATGTTTGACGGGGTGGTTCGTACTCTCACAAATGTGTGCTATGTTCCGGGACTTCGGAAGTCTCTTATCTCTTTGGGGCAATTGGATTCTCTTGGTTGTAAGATCACTATTGAGAGTGATTGTTTACGGGTTTCGAAAGGGGCACTTGTGGTCATGAAAGGTGCTAGGGCTCATGGTGTTTACTTGCTTCGTGGAGAGACCGTAGAAGGTGAAACTTGTGTAGGTGTTGATAGTTCTCGTGGCTTGGATGCGACAAGGTTATGGCATTTGAGGTTGGGTCATAGCTCGGAGAGGAGTTTGGAGATTCTTCGGAAGAGGGAGATGATCGATGGTGAGAGTTTAAACAAATTGGAGTTTTGCGAAGAGTGTGTCTTGGGAAAGCAAAGAAAAGTATCATTCGGTGAAGGAAAACATGATTCAAGAAATGTTCTTGAGTATGTGCACATGGATGTATGGGGACCGGCACCGGTAGCTTCTTTGGGAGGAGCAAAGTATTATATTTCCTTTATATATGATTTTTCTCGGAAAGTTTGGGTATATGTAATGAAGGCCAAGTCGGAGGCATTTGCAAAGTTCAAAGCATGGAAGGCTCTTGTTGAAAATGAGAGTGGACAGTCTTTGAAGGTTCTTAGGTCCGACAATGGCGGGGAGTATGTTTCCGGAGAATTCTTAGAGTTTTGCAAGCATCATGGGATTCAGAGACATTTTACTACATCGGGAGATCCGCAATCAAATGGAGTTGCGGAGAGGATGAATCGTACTCTACTAGAGAAAGCTCGATGCTTGAGATTGACATCGGGTTTATCTAAGGGATTTTGGGCCGAAGCTTTGTCAACCGTGGTGCATATCATTAATCGAATTCCGTGCTCGGCTATTGATAACAAAATTCCGGAAGAAGTGTGGAAGGGAAAGAGTATTGACTTGAGCTATCTTCGTGTCTTTGGAAGTCCGGTTTATGTGCATGATCCGGGAAATGATAAGCTCGAACCAAGAGCTTTCAAGGGGGTTTTGCTTGGCTATACGGATGGAGTGAAAGGCTATCGGATTTGGAATCCGGAAACGAAGAAGGTGACAAACTCTCATCATGTTACTTTTGATGAGTCGGCATTGTTCAAGGAAAATGAGAGCTCATCGGATATTCCGGTCTTGGTTCGTGATGAATCGAAGGAGAAGGAAATTATTCCACCATTTCGTCCAAGTGGTAGAGGTAGAGTAGTTGAAGATGCTTGTGAAGAAAATGCGGTTGATGTTACATCACGAAGTCCACGTGGTGCCTCTAGTAGTGTGGATGATGTACACGAGCCTAGAGAAGTTTCGGTTCAAGGTGGAGCCGAACGGAGTTTGGGTGAAAATATTGCTACTCGGGTTGGTCGTCGTCCCATAAGACCACCCGAAAGATATGGTGATTGGAACTATCTTAGCTTTTGTGATAAGTTGGACTATGCGCTTCATGTAGTCCAAGATGAGTCTTTGGACCTTGATGACGTCATGAATTCGAGTGATAGCTTGAAGTGGATTTGTGCCATGGAGGAAGAGATGCAATCATTGATGAAGAATCGAACTTGGAATTTGGTTCCGCTTCCTAAAGGAAACCGTGCTATAGGGTGCAAATGGATTTACAAGGTGAAGGACGATGGAAGATACAAAGCTAGGCTAGTGGCTAAGGGGTTTGCACAGAGAAAGGGTATGGAGTATGATGAGATATTCACACTGGTCGTGCGTCATACTTCCATACGGATATTACTTGCCATAGTTGCTGTTCATGACTTGGAGTTGGAGCAACTTGATGTGAAGACCGCCTTCTTGCATGGTGACTTGGATGAAGACATTTACATGGAGCAACCGCAAGGCTTTGTTGTAAATGGTAAGTCAAATATGGTGTGCAAGTTGAAGAAATCACTATATGGGTTGAAGCAATCACCTAGACAATGGTACAAGAGATTTGATCATTTTATGCTTGAAAACGGTTTCAATAGAAGCATCAAGGATGCTTGTGTGTATTTCAAGAAGTTGGGAAATGATTGTTGGGTGTATTTACTCTTGTATGTGGACGACATGCTCATTGCTTCGAAGGACAAGAATGAAATCAACAAGTTGAAATTGCAATTAAAGTCGGAATTCGAAATGAAGGACCTTAGAGAAGCAAAGAGGATATTGGGCATGGAAATAGAAAGGGATCGAAAGCGTTTTGAGTTGAAATTGACTCAAAAGGAGTACATTAAGAAAGTGCTTTGCCGGTTTAGCATGGAGAATTCAAAGGAGTCAAATACACCTTTACCTTTGCATGTGAAGCTTTCGAGTAAAGGATCACCTATCTTGGAGAAAGACAAGGCTTATATGGTAAAGGTGCCATATGCAAGTGCGGTTGGAAGCTTAATGTATGCTATGGTGTGTACAAGGCCCGATATAGCAAATGCCGTCGGGGTGGTTAGTCGTTTTATGTCTAATCCGGGAAAATCGCATTGGGAAGCTGTGAAGCTTATATTGAGATACCTTAGGGGTACCTCATCTCATGGTCTTGTTTTTGGCGGTAGTGGAAAAAGGAGTTGCAACTTAGTTAGTTATTGTGATTCGGACTACGCCGGTGATAGAGATAGGAGAAAGTCAACTTCCGGTTATGTCTTCACACTTGGTGGTACGACCATAAGTTGGAGATCTAGATTGCAGACCGTAGTAGCTTTATCCACTACGGAGGTGGAGTTGATAGCCGTGGTAGAGGCGGCGAAGGAAGCACTCTATTTGAAGCGATTGTTGTGTGACTTGGGTTTTGAACACGATAGCATTGATGTTCAATGTGATAGCCAAAATGCTATTCACTTGGTGGAGAATTTGGCATTTAGCTCACGGACTAAGCATATAGAAGTGAGGGAGTCATTTTTGGTAGCCATGGATGAGGATAAGCAAGTATATCTTCGAAAGGTGCACACAAAGGAGAACGCGGCGGACATGTTCACTAAGGCATTGCCGGTTGGGAAGTTCGAGCATTGCTCGGACTTGATTCGCTTAGAGAAGTGCTAGGTGCCACGGGGTGGCACGGTTGAGAGAGATACTTGTGTAGATGAGGAAGAGTATTGATATGAGATTGTCGTTCTATCTTCTTGGTGTAGTGCTAGTGTACACTCCTAGTGCTCTTGTCTTTGGTGAGACGGTGTTGGATGTTTTCAACATTTCGTTAGCGGGTGGGGGCTTTGTGCCTGAACTCGTTGATGGAGTGAAATGGGGGGCGGCTTTGCCAGAACCCGTTGGGGAAACATTCATGTTTGGTTGAAGGTAGAAGTGTTGGTAGTTGGAGCTATCGGTTGTTGATGGTATGGTACCATTGGTGTTGGAGATGGATATAGTGTCAAGGTGGAGTGTTAAATTTTATGACACTATATGATAGAGAATTGAAGAGGAGGAATGTAGCTTCGTGTCGAAGAAGACGGTTTGCAAATCGAAGTTCGAAGGAAGGAGATAGGAGGGATGAAGCTGGAGTTCTGCTGTAGGTCAGACGTCTGGTTGAGAGGGCCAGACGTCTGACGAGGTTCAGGCTGTTTCCAGAGAACTTCTTCAGACGTCTGGTCCCTCTGGCCAGACGTCTGATTCTGTTTGGTTGCGTCCAGTGAATTCATGCAGACGTCTGGTCCATCTGGCCAGACGTCTGGTCCTGTCTGGTTCTGTTTTCCAAAACCTAGCCTCAGACGTCTGGGATAAGGGGCCAGACGTCTGAAGCGGCAATTGTCTGTTTTCTGGGACGAGTCTTTGTGATTTGTTGAAGGGGCAAAGTGGTCTTTCGTCTCTGTTTTCTCCATGAGTATAAATTCTCTATTCAGGTTTAGAAGAAGGAAGCTGATCATTTTTCTATTTCAAGGGTTTAGTCCTCCATTAATTAGGGTTTTAGGCAAAACTCTATTTCTTCAATCCTAATCTCCTCAAACAGATATTCTTATTGAATAGATCATTGTAATCAATCTCTTATACTCTTCTCATTTGGTGATAATAAAAGATCTCTCTCAAAGTGGATGTACACTAACGCGACGTTAGTGGAACCACTATAAATCGGTGTGTGATTTATTGCTTTCGTTATTGCTTGTTATCATATATTGCTTGTGGTGTTATTGTGATCGTGTTTGTCTTTGGATATATATTGAACGAGTGGTGATCGGTTGTTTTGCACTATCTATCACGATCTAGCTTTTCCGCGTGCATTTGGGGATTTGTGTTTGAGCGGTCTCGATCGAAATCCGTCATAACACTAAGTATGTTACTCGACCCTCAGCAAATGTACATTTTGCAAGTTTGAAGACCAAATAATTACTTTCAAGCACCTGTAAGGTAAGTCTAATGTGCCACATATGCCCAGACCAGGTCTGGCTATAGATTAGGATATCATCAAAAAATACAAGCATAAATTTTCTTAAATATGGCTTAAATATATCATTCATCAGAGCCTGAAAAGTTGATGGTGCATTTGAAAGACCAAAGGGCATTATAATAAATTCATAATGTCCTTTGTATGTTTTAAAAGCTGACTTGCAAAAATCAGAGGTATGCATAAGAATTTGGTGATAACCAGATTTTAAATCAAGTTTAGTATAATAATTTAAACCATGTAATTCATCTAATAAATCATTAACTAAAGGAATTGAAAACTTATCTTTAATTGTTTGGCTATTGAGTGACCTGTAGTCCACGCACATTCTCCATGTTCCATCCTTCTTCATAACCATGACTATATGTGATGAGTATTCACCAGTGCTAGGCTGGATAATCCCAGATTCCAACATTTCCTTGATGAGCTTTTCTAATTCATTTTTTATATAATAGGAGCGCCTGTAAGGTCTAAGGCAGATAGGCTTGACATTTGGTATGAGTGGTATTTTGTGATTACAATTTCTCTTTGGTGGTAATGGTGGGGTAGCACTGGTAATAGAAGGAAAATTTTGCAGTATGGCTTGAACTTCAGGGTGTATCTTTTGAATGG
Organism: Allium fistulosum; assembly: GCA_030737815.1. Classification (NCBI taxonomy): domain Eukaryota; kingdom Viridiplantae; phylum Streptophyta; class Magnoliopsida; order Asparagales; family Amaryllidaceae; genus Allium; species Allium fistulosum. The sequence continues at coordinate 912,089,507 of CM060903.1, forward strand.
GTAACAGGCTATAGGAGCATGCAATTCTTTAGAGTACAAGAGTAATGTGAGCTGTCCTTTTGTACACTCCTTTGATATGTCTTTATCACAAATTAGTTTACCGTTATCTTTCATGCCTTGCCATATATGAGTTTGTCCCTAAAATTGGAATTTGACTTGTAGCTCAGCAAAGTTAAAGGACACATCCCCTAGTTCTTTCATCCATTGAGCCCCTAATACTATCTGACATCCTTTCAATGGTATTGCTAATAAATCAATTGGCATTGTGCATCCTAGGCATTTAAAAATAACTCCCTTGCAAATTGCTTTTCCTTGAGAGTTTTTTTTAACCATTTGCTATTTGTACCGAGTATTCCATGGTGTCTTGGACACTTAAATTCAACCTTTTTGATAAATCGGTATTTATGAAGCTATATGTAGACCCTATGTCTATCAATACCATGATTGATTTACGATTAATTAGGCATGTACTCTTATGGTGTATAGGGTAGGAATGTTGCATATGGCATTAAGGGTAATGACATAAGACTCCTCCTTATTTCCTTAAAGCATAGTATGGTCCTCACCAACTTCTTTACTGTCTGATACTTTGTTATTTTCTGGATTTATATCTTCTTCATCATGTAAAGGCATGACATCTTCCATAATATACACCTTTTTGTTTTTATAAACATGTCCCGTATGCCATTTTTCATTACACCCAAAGCATAGATTCTTTCTCTTTCTATCAATGATTTCTTAAGGGGTCAAACCTTTACTTTTGGCAAAAGCTTCTTTGGAGTTCCTTTCTGTGTACTTATCTTTGCTTGTTTAGTTTTGTGGATCATTTCTTGATGAACTGCTAAGCTTGTTTTTCTTTTTGCTGGCACTTTTGCATTCAAATACTTTTGCAAGACTTACCGCCTCTCTTAAATCAACTAGGTGAAGAGCCAGAACATCATACCTAATTTCTTATTTTAGGCCATTAATGAAGTTCTCAAACAGAATTGATCTGGTAAGGCATCATACAACCCTTGTAGTTTTTCAAAGTTGGTGAGGTACATTCAGATAATGGATGTTTGCTTAAGGTTGGATATTGCTCCATAGGGTCTTTGAAGGCCTTCTGGCACAAATCTTATTAATAACTCTTCCTTGAATATCACCCATCATTCATAATTCCTAACCTTTTTGTAAGCCATCCGAACCATAAATGGTCTTCTCCGTTAAGGTGGAAAGAACCAGTGGGCACCCATTCTATCTCTGGTGTATTATGGTACTAGAAAAGGTGCTTTACTTGACTGATCCATTTTACCACTCCACTATCTCCATTATATATAGGAAATTCTAACTTGATGGTGGTATTTTGGAGGAGTTTTGGTGATTGATTGGAGTTTGGTATGGTGTGGCCTAGTGAACTTGATAGGACACCAACTGATACATCATTAGGTGGGTAGTGGGTGTTTCTTGAAAGGCCGATTTGATTTTGAAGTTGGGTTTTAGACAGGGAAGATTCTTGATTAGGACTTAATAAATTTCGGTCAGCAGGAGGAATATATAGTGTTCTAGGCAGATTCTTAAGTTCCTTCAACTCTGTTGCTATGCCATTAATGACTTCACTGATATTATCCATCTTTACATTAAGTTCTTGCAGAGTTTGGTTCGATTCTTGAAGTTCCCTAATGGCTAATGCAGTCTTGATGTTAATTTTCTCTTGTCTGGATTCTTCAGGTGATTAGTCGGGTGTACCTCCTGTTTAGTTTATATTTTCATCATCAGAAAGGTCAGTTTGTATACCAGAATCTCGTGGCTCTGATACCAATTTTATAGGCATATGTTGCTTGTTCTTGTTTCTAGTCATCATGGTTTTAGGCTTCGGGTTGAAACTGAGTAGCTATGGTGAGTTGAGGGTAGTTTGGAGGTATTGGAGATAGGTTAGAATGATAATGTAGGAGAGATGTAAGAGGAGAGTACACACGAATTTGCCATGGTATGAGAAGGTGAAAGCATGCAAGTTTGTATAGGAAAGTTGGGGAGAAGTAGCAGTAATGAGGGTTGGTTTGGAGAGGAGTTAGTACTGTAAGATTAGGAGAAAGGGTAGGAGAGAATGATGGTGAGAATTAGCAGCAAGAATTCACAGAAGAAATGAGGAAGAAGAACATAAGAAGATAAAAAGAAACTGAAAACTGATTTTATTATTCATTCAACACACTTTTACGTACATACTCACCCATATATATATATGTATGTATGTATGTATGTATGTATGTATATATATATGTATATGTATGTATATATATGTATATGTATGTATATATATGTATATGTATGTATATATATATGAATATTTGTAATGGTCCTAAACTAACTCATAGAAACCCTAATGAGTTAATTAGCCAACTCAATTACAATTCTAGCCCCAAATAACTTGTGCATGCTTGTGCACGTGCACATGCACAAAACATGCAAAATTAATATCTTCTTTTCTCCTCAATCTGAAGCTTTGAGCTCTGATGAAGTGATACTTCCTTTCTTGTTTTCGCCATGGCCTTCACCTCTGATGATCTCAGATGCCAATTCTGGTGAATTATGGTCGGAGTTTTGTTTTATGTAGTTTTGTTCATATAATGTTTCTGTGACCAAATCTGAGGCATAACAAACATCAACCCAATTCAAAAATCCAACTCGGCTTCTTTTTGGAATTTGATTCAAGCCACTTCATTTTTTTCGATTTGAGGTTTAATTCGATTTGCGTCTCCTTTTTTTTCGTTTTTCATCATCGTTTATTTAATAGAGAAGATGGATTAGGGGATTTCATGTATTCTGTTTTAAAAAATAGCACTATTGGCTTTTGGGTTTGTGGACTGTTTTCTTATTTTTTTGTGTGTATTTTTTTTTTCTTTTAGTATAAATTCATTTATTAAAAAAATAGAGGAAAAACCCAAAAAAAATTGTTATGTTTTTAGAAAAATTTGTTTGGCCTTAGGTATTGGGCTTGTGGGCTGACTTTGAATTTTTTTAGTGTAAATTCAATTTTTAGTTTAAAAAACAAGAATTTGCTTTAGTTTGGTTTTGTGATTAGTTTTTGGAATTTGCGACCAATTTTTTTTTTGAAATCAACTTTTGGAATTTGGTTTATAGAATTATGCGAGTGTTGTGTGTTATTTTTCTTTTGATTTTAAGTTCTCTTGTGTGAATCTTTGTTTTTATTCTAAAAAAAATTATAAAAAATTTTTGTTTGTGGTTTTGTTTTTCTTTGCTTTCTTTTGCCCTTTGTTTGTCTTTTAAAAAACTTTACGAAAAAAAATCTTTATAAATTTTTTTAATTCATTTGCTTCTATTTTCATTTTAACTTTTTTTTAAAAAGAAAATTGTTTTCGACACTTTTTTTGGTTGGAAAAGCAGAAGAAGAATTACTTGCTAAAAATTTTTCACGCTCTGGTATTGTTTTCTGCACGCTCTGGTATTGTTTTCTTATTTCTTGTTTATATTTTTCATGTATTTTTTATTGATTGCATTTATATAAAAAGAAAACAAAATAAAAAAGTTTCAAAATAAATTTTTTATTTGTTGTTGCATTGTTAAAGAACGTTTAATATCTGCATTGCATCATTTTATGTTTGTTTTTATTTTCTAAGGGCGCCATCCAAATTCACATAAGGTGGGAGATTTCATCACCCTTTCCTTGGCCCATAAATTGCATTTCATCGTAGGAAATTTGATTAAATAATAAAGGCTAGACGACCTACTTACGGGTGTCGCGGGCTCATCTAGGACAAATTTTTATTTTGACAAGTTGATTTCTTTTACCAATACTTTCTCTTGGTGTTTAAGGCAATGACAGAGTCTCAATCATTTATAATTATTATGGGGATTCGTAAAATATTATAGTGATTGTTTCTCTGAAAGTACTTAAACCTTCAGTTGTAATGCTACGATGATTCATGGTACACTGATAATACTTGTCCGTTACCTGGCTAAGAACTGTTTTGTTGAATCAAGTCAAAGTGTCATAGTATAATTTTGGATTAAGAGCTACTAAGGATAGAAAATTTCTAACTAAGTCCTTGTATTCATTTAGTTGTATTAGTCTCATGCATATATAAATAAAACAAAAAAATCGAAAAATAAAACAAGAAAAACAAACATATTTGTTAGTATACAAAAACCCAAAAAATATATTTTAAAAAGCACATAGAAAAACAAAACAAACATTTCTTTTAAAAATATTTCCTTTATGGTAAATATTTTCTGAAAGAAAAAATTCACTTCATTCTTACTCCCTTACCCTTGTTTCACTTCTCTCTCCCATTAATCTTCTTCCTTATGCATGAGTGTTTAGACTCGTGGCACATCGATGAACCACTTAGTTCGAATAAACAATCCTTTAACTACAGCAAACGAAAATCCCCATTGAACTCCCATGGATAGAATTTTCCCCGATCGAGTTTCTATCCCTTCTTTCATTACTTTACCCACCGCAATGGGTAATCTCTTTGACATCCATTCAAGTCACATTAAAACACTTCTGAAATTTTGCAATTTTAAAAATGACGCTTATTACATCATTTTAACAAAGTTTGAACAAGTTTGTGCAACTATAAAACTTCAACAATTGTGTGACGATGGAGTGGAACTTTGGTTAACCACATTCGCACTTACCGACTACGCTGAGAAATAGTTGTATAGCTTGCCTTCGAATTCGATTAAAACTTTGGATGAATTTGTGAAAGTTTTCTTAAAGAAATTTTACCCCTTGGAAAGAACAACCAAAATTCGAAATGAAATTATAAACCGTTCGTCGACGGAAATTCTATCGGTTTAGAATACCGTTGAACGAATTTAGAAATAAAAATAACCGCAAGCGCACAGCGTACTATTGAAGTACGTGGCGAGTACGGGTCGATCCGCAGGAAATTGATGATTTTAAAATTCTATTCAATCAAATTATACCAAAGCCGAGAGATTGTTAAGCTAGAAAAATGAGAAAACTAACAAACTAGCAAAAGAAAATAGATAAAAATATGAGAGTTAAATGACAATTTAGAGATGAATCCACTCTCTAGATCATATAATTCAACAATTAATGAAATTATAATCTCTTTTTTGTCAAAAGTGAGTTTAAATGATTTGTTTATCATAAGTATGGCTTATTTGTGCTATTAATTAGCTCAACATAAGCCATCAAACTATAACACACCCCTTAAATCATTTACTAACTCTCATGAAAACAACAACAAAGTTGAAAATGAAATCTATTTTAAGCATGACCTATTAACTATTGTTTAGAAATATAGGCCATCAAATTTTAATTTCACATTCACTTCATTACCATCATCATATGTAGATGAAGAGGTAATTATTGCTTGTGATTGTTTAAGCATAGCCTATTTGTTATGAACAACATAGACTATCAAATTCAACATGAAACAATAAATCACATCAATATTCATTTAAGCACAAAAGAGATCAAAATTATCAAAATGTTGAAGCTACATGATTAGAGGCTTCATTACCCCTAAATTGAAAGGGTTAAGGTCTCATTTTTGTTATCATATGAACAAATGTAGCTATCAACATGAAAGCAAAAAGAAAGGAAAATGAAAGCTAATGGAAAATAGAAGCTAATTAACAAGAATTAAAACTAACTACTTGCATGAAAGTAAATCTACACTACAACATGAAAGGAAAACAAACAAAAGAAGAAAAGAGCAATGTATTAAAGTTGCATAAGAAGAAATTACATAAAACAAAAATGGCTAAGTAGCCACGAAAAGAAAAGAGAAGCTTTCTTTTATTATTAGCCTAAAACTAATCTAAGAGAGACTAAAGGAGAAGAGTTACATGAAACATAAGGGGATTTTATACATGTGTTAAACCCTAATTCATATTTTTGGGGAATGCCCAAAATACCCTCTTAGGAAGTGTGGAGGCCAAGTAATCATTAGCTTCAAATAATCCTCATTTAAGTATACATGAAGCCATTAATTTCATAAGCATGTGCATTAGCCTCTAATTTGTACATTAAGGTAGGTGGGTAGGTGGGGTCCTCCATTATCTTCACTTTGAATTATTTCCATCTTCATTTGTTCTCTTCACTCTTGTGCATGCATATATCATCATATAACCACTTGTAAAATTCACCAAATTTCCTACAAAACAACATAGAAAATTCCAAGTAAATTTTCACAATTTAATAAATGCATAAAAATGACCGTTTTGCCCTTATATGAAGATGAATATGTGACAATTTCAAATAATTTGAATTTTGGTTTAAGCAAGTTAAAATACCCAATATGATCATTTATTTAATTTAAATAGATTAAATATGGTGGTAAAAATATGCACATTTACGTGCACATCCTAAACTTTCATCAATTTGGTGGTGAATCTTTTGGATAATATTTTGAACGATTCAAGGAGGTTTTATTAAAATGTCTACATCACAATTTTGAAAAATTGACTCTTTGTAAAATTTTATACGATGGACTTGAAAATAGTTCTCAAACAATATTTGAATCAATGTGCCAATGGAACATTTTAGCACAACATCACAATACCGCTTGGCAGGTTCTCGTAAGCTTAACTGAAAAATCAACTCAATGGAACGATCTACTGAGAAATAAATCTATTCAATGTTAAAACCTCGAATTTTAATGTTTTGGTTATGAAACTATATAAGTAAATATTATATAAACTAACCAAATTTTCAGGAGAAGAAATCGTTAAAGAGATAATCACAAACATATGAAGACCAAGTTCCAAATTGTACCTACATTGTATTGTTAAGTATAGAGTCTGAGTCTAGAAGTAGAACTATGTTAAAGTCTCTCCGAAATGGTATACACATACACAGAAAATATTAGATTCATCAAAACAAAGAATACTGCTTAGAAGAGCACATTCAGCCAGCTAAATGTGCACTTTCAACCGTCTGAATGCTGTGCACTTGCACAAAAAATTTACAATATTCAACCGGCTAAAGTATAATATTCAAATGGCTGAATAAAGGCTATTTTGTACTATTTCCATGCTATCTTGATTTTCACTCGATTCAGCTGGCAGAAACGTTTAGTTTAGACGGATGAATATTTATAACAGCTAGTTTTTGAAAAGGTGCTTCTCTTCCATGGACAGAAACAACTCCTGATTTAAGAGTAGCTTCCATATCTCTTCATGGCTACTCTTCATAAACATATACAACTTTTAATCTCTATAAATAACAAATAATTTCAACGTCTTAAATATCAATTTTCTCATTCTTAATTCAATCTATTCTTGTTATTTTAACTCTAAAGCATTCTATACATAAAAACTCTATTTTGATCACTTGCATATTCAAGTTTACTACTCTTGTGATCAAATAAATTTCTTTTCTTCACGAACTACACAATATACCACAAAAGAGAAGATTATAGGAATGTTGTACTTTATCGACTTATCGGTGCTATTCAAGAGCATACTTAGTTAGAAACATTTCTACTAATTGTATTGGAAGTCTTGTTGTAGTATCCTTGGGCAGTTGAAGTCTTATTCGGTTGTCTAGGTGGTTGAAGTTATGTTCAGTTGCTCAAGTAGTGTAATACCTGTTCCTCCGGGTTAAGTGAGGATTTCGATTAAATCCAGAAGGAGTCTGAGACTGAACGTAGAACGGGAAGCTCGAACCAGTATAAAAATCTCTGGTGTCATTTACTTTACTGCTTTTACTTTTATATTTATATTCCACACAAGTAAATAGTTTGGTTAATATTTCATATTACATGATCCTTAGTCACTTTCATTTGGTATCAGAGTGGGTCATCGTATAATCGTAACACATTTGTTTGATATTCAAATAATATGGATAATAACACTAGCACAAGTTTTATTGAAGGTCAATCCACCACACGACTACCACTGTTTAATGGATTAAACTATAATTATTGGTCAACTAATATGAGAATTTACATGCAAGAAAATGGATATGATACTTGGAATATCACTCAGGATGAATACATTGTACCTACTACACCATATTCACAATGGTCTAACACACAATACTTAGATGTTGCTGCAAATGCTAAAGCCATGAAAATATTATTTTGTTCGCTAGAAAAAAATGAGTTTAACAGAGTTAGTATGTGTAATTCTACATATGAAATTTTGCGTACACTTAAAGTTACACATAAAGGTACTAACAAAGTTAAACAAAGCAAGATTTCCATGCTTAAGAATTAGTTCCAGAACTTTAGAATGAAGCAAGATGAAATAATAAATGAAATGTATTCTAGGTTTCAAGATGTATATCATTCACTTTTAGTATTAGGAGAAAAATACATAGATTTTGATATCGTTTCAAAAGTCCTCAACTCTTTAGCGGATGAATGACAACGAAAAGTCTTAGCAATTGAAGAAGCTAATGACATTTCAACTTTAAAACCAAAATAGTAGATAGGAAATTTAAAGTCATATAAAGTTAATTCGCAGGCAAGTATTCAGGCACAAGATAAAAAGCTAATTGCATTCCAGGCCGAAAAAGAAGAGTCAGATTTAGATGAAAATGATATGGCGTTTATAGCTAAAAATATCAAAAAGTTTTTGAAATTTAGAAAGAGAAACAAATTTGGAAATAACAAGAACAACAACAAACCATCAGCTTTAACTCTCGAATGTTATGAATGTCACAAAAAGGGTCACATGAAGAAAGATTGTCCCGACTGTAAGAAAGACAAATACAACTACAAGAATAAAAGAGACAGATATAAGAAGAAGCAAACATTTTCTGTTACATGGGATGATTTAGATTCGTCTTCCTCATCGGACAGTGAAAATGATAGTGACACTGAACAAGCCAATGTATGCTTTATGGCCACAAATGACAATGTAAGTGATCTCTGTTTTGATGATTTAATAGATATAAACTCCGAATTACTAGATAAACTATAGAATCTCAAAAGAAAATATAAAGATTCTCTATAAAAATTAAAAGAACAGAAATTGAAGTTGATATGCTAAGAGATAAGAAGAAAATTTTAGATGAAGAACTTGTAAATATACAAGAATCCTATGCTAATATTATTTCTCAGCTCACTATGTTAAGTAGTGGAATAGAAACTCAAAAAGAAAAGAATGACATTCTATCAACTGAGAATCATGAGTTAAAATCTATTGTTAAAATTTTAGAATTAGATAAATCTGGTCTTAAAACAAAATTAAAAAATATTACAAAAAACGTTTCTAATTTTAATAAAGGAAGATAAAATCTTTCTAGAATTATAGAAAATTCATAGGCTATCTCAAATAAAAATGGTTTAGGATATAAGAAAATGACAAAAACTAATCCTAAACATTATTCTTTACATACTAACTTTAAAAAGAAAGAAAATGCTTTTGTGAAACTAGTTTTAAAAAGTATTGTGCAACCAAAATCTACTAAAATTTGGGTTCTAAAGACAAACAATCATTTAATTAGAAATAAATATATAAAGATTTTTATAGATACAGTTCATGAAAATAAAATTTGACTTAGAAAGGGAATTCTAATGCCGTTTGGGTTTGGCTTCCTAAGACCTAACTCTTAGGACCCTAACAAAAAGTGGGTACCAACGTCATTTCTATATTTTTTTGCAAGTACCGATTAAGAAAAGAGGAAAGTGGATACTTGATAGTGATTGCTCAAAACACATGACAGAAAACAAAGACATGTTGACTAACATTATCTAGCTACTCAGGTGGAGGCTCTATCACATTTGGAAATAACTCCCAAATATATATCATCGGAAAAGTGATGTAAGCAATGACGGTACATCCAACTTACCTCTTATTACAAATGTTTTATTAGTTAAAAAATTAAAGCATAATTTGCTTAGTATAAGTCAACTTTGCGATAAAAGATCTGATATATCATTTTCAAAAAATAAATGCAATATATTTAATCAAAATAAAAACCTTATTTTTGAAGGGATTAGAGAAAGAAATATATACGTGTTAAATATGAAAATTAATCATAACACAAACATGTGTCTAATAGCCAAAGAAATTATCCTTAGTTATGGCATAAGAGATTTTGTCGCATAAATTTCAAAGCTATAAGCAATTTATCTAAATCTTAGTAAAATGTTTACCAAAGATGAACTTTAAAGTAAATAGTATTTGTGATGCTTGTCAGTTAGGAAAATTAACTAAATCATCCTTTAAATCAAAGAAAATAATTTTTACATTATAGCCACTTGAGTTATTACATTTAGATCGATTGGACCAACTCAAGTTCAATCTATAAATCATAATAAATATGTTTTTGTAATTGTAGATGATTTTTTGAGATATACTTGCACAATATTTATGAAAAATAAAAGTGATACTTTTGAAATTTTAAAAAAAAATCTAAAAGAATACAAAATATTAAAAATGTAAAAATTAAAAACATTAGAAGCGATCATGGAGGTGAATTTATAATGATATTTTTAAAAAATATTGTAATAAGAAAGGAATTTTTCACAATTTTTCATTTCCTAGAACTCCACAACAAAATGGAGTTGAAAGAAAAAATAGAACACTTCAAGAATGCGCTAGAACCTTATTAAATGGAAGCACTCTACCTAAACTTTTCTTGGCAGAGGCAGCAGCAATTGCTTGTTATGTTTTAAAGCGAGTCTCCATTAGGCCATTAATGAAACATACTCCATATGAACTTTTTAATGGAAGAAAACCCAACATATCATATTTTAAAATTTTTGGTTCAAAATGTTTTCTATTAAATACAAAAGACCAACTTGGTAAATTCGATTCAAAATCCGATGAAGGAATATTCATAGGATACTCGAAACGAAGCAAGGCATATAATATCTATAATAAAAGCACTAAGTAATCGAAGAAACACATCATGTGTCATTCGATGAAAATTTCAAACTTAATAATAAAAATGAAGATGAAAATATAATTTTAAAATCAAATATCACAGAAGATGATAATATTGAAAATAATACTGAAACTGAAAACAACTTACCTAATGAAAATGAAATACGATCTCCACCTAGATTATTAAGAAATCATCCAATCGAAAATACTATTAGAGAAATAAATTCTAATGTAAGAACAAGAAATCAGTTAAATCAAATGGGTCATGTAGCTTTCCTATCTAATATTGAACCTAAAAATGCTAAAGAAGCCTCAACTAATGATTATTGGATTATAGCTATGCAAGAAGAGCTAAACCAATTTGAACGAAATGAAGTTTGGGACTTAGTTCCTAGACCTAGTGATCAAACAGTCATTGGTACTAAATGGTTTACAAGAATAAAGCTGATGAGCAAGGAAATATCACTCTAAACAAAGCTAGATTAGTCGCTTTAGGCTACAATCAAGAAGAAGGAATAGACTACAAAGAAACATTTGCTCCTGTCGCCTGATTAGAAGCAATACGTATTTTATTAACTTTTGCGTGTTTTCATAACTTTAAGTTATATCAAATGGATGTAAAAAGTGCTTTTTTAAATGGTCTTGTAAAAGAAAATGTATATGTAGAACAACCACCCTTATTTACATATGAAAAACTTTCAGACCATGTCTATAAATTAAAAAAAGCTTTATACAGTCGAAACAAGCACCTCGTGCTTGGTATGATCGTCTTAAAAAATATCTTATAAATTTATGATTTGAAATTGGTAAAGTAGATCAAACACTTTTTATTAAGAAAGATAAGTTCAAATTGATGTTGATGATATCATTTTTGGATCTATAAATTAGAAACTATGTAAAGAATTTTCAAATATTATGAAAAGTGAATTCGAGATGTCACCTATAGGAGAACTCTCATGTTTTCTCGAATTATAAATTAAACAATTAAAAATGGGAATTTTATTAATCAAGAAAAATATTGTAATAATTTAATAAAACGTTTTGGTATGGAAAATACTTCTGCTAAACCGACTCCTATGAGTACTATTGTTCATCTTGATCATGATGAAGATGGTAAAAGTATTGACCAAAAACTGTAAAGAAGTATGATTTGTTCTCTATTATATTTAACCGCTAGTTGTCCATATATTATGATGAGTGTTTGTTTGTGCGCACTATTTCAAGCTAACCCCAAAGAATCACATTTGCGAGTTGTAAAATGGGTTTTGCATTATTTAAGCAAACAAAAGACTACGGACTTCTTTACCTTGAAGAATGTCCTTTTGAGTTGGTGTCATATAGTGATGCTGACTTTGGAGGATGTCAAACGGATCGAAAAAGTATGAGTGGTACATGTTACTTCATTGGAGAGTCTTTAGTATCATGGTTTAGTAAGAAAAAAAATCGTGTTTCACTTTCGACGTGTGAAGCAGAATACATCTCTGCTACTTTTGCATGTACTCAAGTAATCTATATGTAACAAACACTTCAAGGTTTTGGTATAAATTTGACTAAATCAACAATTTATTGTGATTATATGAGTGTTATAAATTTATCTAAGAATCCGATAAACCATTCAAGAACGAAACATATTGACATTCGACATCATTTTCTACGAAATAGCATAGAAAAAGATTTGATTTCGCTAGATTTTATGTCTTTCGAAAATCCAATAGCTAATATTTTTACAAAACCGTTGAATGAAAATAATTTTTGAAAATTAAGACGTGAACTCGAAATTATGTCGTTACATGATTTATAAGTTTATAATAAAGTATATATAATTAAAAGTGTATAAAATAATAAAAGTTGAGCAAAAAAAATGGAGCTGCTGGCACTCGAACTCTGCACTCTTGGGAGATAGGCATATGACTTCCATTTTATTTATTTATTTCAATTTTCACATTTTAACCTCTCCTCTTTTCTATTTTATATACGGCTATATTCATAACTTTTATTCTTACCTTAGAATCATATTAACTATTTATAGCATAGAGGTAAATTAAAGTCTGGCCTACAGATTAATAATAACCAGGAAACTCTAATTCAGAATTAGCTAAATGAATATATATACACACACACACACACAAATAAAAAGGTTTTTTTAAACAAACAAACAACTACTTGAATTTTTATAAAAATGTCATCTCTAGAAAATTCCTACTGCTCGTTAGTTGTATACAGCACACCGACTTCGAATTCGTCTAACAAATCTACTTCAGTTTATGTCCCTGTGAACATTACTCCATCTCCAAATCACCATACCGAATATACACCGAAGGGCAAAAGATCTAAAAGACACTTAGAACTTGGAACACCTTCTATTAAGGAGAAAATCGATGATATTCATCACTACAACATGAAACTTTAAGTATATAGTGTGAGATGTATTACGAGCAAAAACACTATGGAAGATGTTTAAATTTTCTCGAAGAATTTGCTCTAAAGTTCTGTGGAACTACCCCTAAAAAGGGTGTGCACAATTCATCTCCTTAACGACCTCACATATCTCAAAATTCTTGGAATTAAGATGCTACAAATATATCTCCTATTCGACGTAATACTTGGTCTCCTATTAATCCATTACAGGAAGACACCAAAGTTGAACCAAACTCGTTCGAAATTTTTTCTTCAGACGAATCCAAAACCTTTGAAAATAAATAGATTTTATATTTTCATAAAATTATGCTTATAATATTGATGTTGTAATTTACATATATAATAAGTTTGTTGAAATAAAAATTAAATAAAGTTATCTAATATGAGAATAAATCTCACATATTAACTCATGTATGGAGTATAGTGTTTAAACAAATTTAAATATACTGAGAAAAGGCTAACCTGTACAAAGTCAGCAGATTCAGCCGGTTGAAACACCCCATCCAGATGGCTGAATCTTCAAAATAAAAATTTATTCCACCCAGATTTCAGCCGGTTGAACCCCAAATTCAAACGGCTGAATCATGGCAAAAATGAATTGTTTACTTGCTGGTTGCAAAATTTTCAATTCAACCGGCTGTCTGGCCGAAATTCTGTTTTTTAAAAAGACACTTGCGCATTTCTCAAAGAACAAATCAAAATTCAAACCAATACTTATTCTTAAAACCTACCTATTCATTCTTTACTTGCCTCTACACTCTCCTGAAATAACAAAAGAAACCATAAATTCTCTTAGTCAAAAAACCAACCTTTCGTCATTCCTCAAAACAAAAACGCCTCCTAGATCAAAAAGAACAAGAGAATCTTCTACTAGTCCATCTCAAAGCCAAATTAGGGCATGGTTTCATAATGACATGGCTGTTAATCGATTTATAGCATGAAGAACTCCAAGCTTTTTGAAGGGGCTTTCATGAAGTTTTCGAATTTTAATGGATATGCAATTAGAGAATTAGCAGAAGCACATGAATTCGACTCTCTTATTGGGTATGATGCAAATAACATTAAGATTTATCCTCTCTTGATTAAGCTTTTTTATGCAAATATGAATCTAGACCACAAAAATCCTCAAAATAAAACCAATTGCATTTGGACTTTGGTATGTGGAGTTAAAATTTATTTACCTTTACAAAGATTAGGGCATATTTTAAGATGTGCATCCGAAGGCTTAGGCATTGATATGGTTGACGTTGATATGTACCAATGTGATGAAGTGTCATATAGATTTTTGTCCAACGATCTAACCGAACTAAAATCTAGTGTCTTACGTCCTAAGGCAAGAATTATCCATCGTCCTCTCATTCGCTCTCTTCAACCAAGAACTGGTAGCTATGAAGAAGTTTATAAGCATGATTTTCAAGCCCTATATGCTATTTGTTCATCTCAACATGTTAACTGGGGAAAGGTTATATTGGATGAATTTCAAAGTGTTAACAATAGGAGGAGTTATAAAACCATTCATTATGGAGCTTATATAATGAGGATATTAAAAAATTTTGGAGTTACTTTGCTTCATTCCGACTTCACAACAATAAGTGAACTTAACTTCGAAACCCTAAGTCTCATGGGTCTTCCGAAGCGTCCCGCAAATCAATAAATTATTAGTTTTCAAGAATGGATTGCCGATCGCAATTAAGGCATTCCGCAACCTCAAGACACAAATATTGCCTCTTCCTCTCAACAATCCTAACAAGAAGAAGAATAAGACGAAATCCATGAATTAAATGTTGATGTGCCTCCTAAACAAGCTCTCCTCACATTATCCCGAAATCAAAGCAAGCTCAATCACTGTTTAGCTAACGTTGAGAAAAATGTTTCTAAGACAAACAAAAAGCTAATCTCAATAAAAGGTTTTTTGAACAAGTTTTGGGAAAAATGTCTTGCTCCGCATCCACATCAATGGAAATTCTTGAAAATCTGGCACCGTTACTTGGACATCTTCGGAGGAAAAAGGAGAGGAAGATGAAGAAGGAAGGGAAGATTGATTTGGTATGTTTTTATTTATTATCTAGACATAACTCTATCTTTTCTACTACCTATTTCAAGAACATATCTATGTAATATCTATTTCAAGAACATATCTATGAAATATCTTTTCTATTAATTATTTATGATAGTTCTCTTATCAAATAATTGTTTCCTTTTGGTGGATGACAAATGGAGAGAGTAAGGTAGTCATATCGATAGGGGGTATCGAGTCAGGGAGAGAATAATTGAATCCATATATTTAATTCTTACATAGTTGTCATTGTCAAAAAGCGTGAGAATGTTAATACCTCGAATTTTGATGTTTTGATTGTGACAACTATATAAGTAAATATTATATGAACTAACCAAATTTGCAGGAGAAGAAATCGTTAGAGAGATAATCACAAACATATGAAGACCATGTTCCAGATTGTTTCTACATTGTATTGTTAAGTGTAGAGTCTGAGTCTAGAAGTAGAAATATGTTAAAATCTCTCCTAAGTGGTATACACATACACACAAAATAAAAGATTCATCAAAACAAAGAATACTACTCAAAACAGCACATTCAGCCGACTGAACGTGCACTTTCAACCGTCCGAAAAATCTGTGTACTTGCACAAAAAATTTACAATATTCAACTGGCTAAAGTATAATATTCAGACGGCTGAACAATGGCTATTTTGTACTATTTCCTCGCTGTCTTGATTTTCACTCGATTCAGCTGGTAGAAACGTTTAGTTTAGACGACTGAATATTTATAACGGCTAGTTTTTGAAAAGGCGTTTCTCTTTCATAAACAGAAACAACTCCTGATTCAAAAGTAGCTTCCATATCTCTTCATGGCTACTCTTCATGAACGTATACAACTTTTAATCTCTATAAATAGCAAAGAATTTCAATGTCTTAAATATCAATTTTCTCATTGTTAATTCTGTCTATTCTTGCTATTTTAACTCTAAAGCATTCTACACATAAAAACTCTGGTTCGACCACTTGTATATTCAAGTTTACTACTCTTGTGATCAAACAAATTTCCTTTCTTCACGAACTATACAATATACCATAAAGGAGAAGATTATAGAAAGGGTGTACTTTATCGACTTATCAGTGCTATCGAAGAGCATACTCAGTCAGAATCATTTAAACTATTTGTATTGGAAGTCCTGTTGTTGTAGTATCCTCAAACAGTTGAAGTCCTATTCGGTTGTCTAGGCGATTGAAGTCATGTTCGGTTGCTCAGGTAGTGTAATACCTATTCCTTCGGGTTAAGTAAGGGTTTCGATTAAATCAAGAATGAGTCTAGGACTGGACGTAGAATGGGAAGTTTAAACCAGTATAAAAATCTCTGATTTCATTTACTTTACTACTTTTACTTATATATTTATATTCCACACAAGTAAATAGTTTAGTTAATATTTCATATTACATGATCCTTAGTCACTTTCATACAAGATAGAGCGCACATTCGATAGGATCATCATTAGCCTTAGAAGTGAAAACCGATAAGATGATAAATAAATTTGATAATGTTTTTTCATCTAATCAAATGAACTAAGCTTCTCAAGTCCTGTGTTATAAATGTAATGATCCAAACTATATCATCGACCGATGTCCTCACTTATTAGAACAAATCAATGCTTTCAACAAAGTTAAGAATGATCAGTTCTCTCCAATATATATTCTGGGTTGGAGAAATCATCCTAACTTCGCTTGGAACCAAAACAATTCGAATACGAATTTGGTTCGATCGCCTTTTCAAGCATTTCCAAACATTGCTTCAAATCCTCCTTTTCAACCAAATCAATTTCAACAACACTATGTGCTTTCTTCTCAAAACCAAGCCCAATAACCTTTTGTTTCTCAAGGTGACAAGAAAAGTTTGGATACTTTGGCTAAAGCAACTACTCAAAATCTTCAATCGAACAACAATTTGCAAAATTTATTAACCTCGTATATGCAACATACTAGTCAATCGATCGCTAAACTCAAAGTGCAAATGAGTCAAATAGCCACTTCTGTGAGTAAACGGGATAGAGGAACGTTCCCGAGTCAACCACTTCCAAACCATAGGAATCAATCCACAAGCTCAAACCAAGCTCATGTCGTTCAAGATAGCAATGTGAATCAAATGAACGCTATCACCACTTTGCGATCTAGTAAACAAATTGATAACCAAGTTGTCAATCCAAATGACATACCAGAAATTCCTCTCGACACTTCGAAAATCACAAATGATTCTGATCAAAATGTCGAGTCAAACATCGAACCAAATTCAAAATCTAATTCTTTTCCAACTCAAGTAGACCATCCTAGTGAGTTTCAAGCTCCATTTCCACATCGAATTCGACCTAAGAAACATTCTGGTCAAATGGAAAAGACTTTGGAGATTTTTAAGCAAGTCAAGGTCAACATTCCTATTTTGGACATAATTCAACAAGTCTTGATCTATGCCAAATGTTTAAAGGACTTGTGCACACAAAAATGACACAGTCAAGTACCTAAAAAAGTCTTCTTAGCGGCGGGTCTAAGTGAAGTCTTGTCTCAATATATTCCTGTGAAATACAAAGATCCTGGCTACCCCAAAGTCTCATGTACGATGGGAGACAAGACAATCAATAAATGCTTATTAGACTTAGGTGCAAGTATAAATGTGATTCCATACTCCGCGTATCAACAAGTAAGCTTACGTGAGCTTAAACCGACAAAAGTGACACTTCAATTTGCTGATCGTTCTATAAAGAAACCCATAGGAGAAATTGAGGACGTACTTATTAAAGTAGTGCAATTCATATTTCCAATCGATTTCATCGTCCTTGAAACACAAGTTGTAAATAATCCTATGAGTCAAATTCCTTTGATTTTAGGATGACCTTTATTGGCAACCTCGAATGCCTTGATCAATTGTCAAAATGGTTCAATGAAAATTTCCTTTAGTAACAAAACCTTAGATCTTAACATTTTCAATTTAGAAAATCAATCAAACGAACCATTCGACCATACTTTGGATGTTTGCACTATTCAAGAAAACTTAGATGATGAAACAATTGACCTTAACAACGAACGGGAGAAAGAGTATGAATAATTGATTCAAAACATGCCAAACAAGATCGAAGACGCATTTCCCTTCAAACCTCTCACGGTTGAGTCCAAAACTCAACCAATTTCATTTATTGATCAACAACCTCCTAGGTTAGAGCTCAAGTCTCTTCCTTCTCACCTTAAGTATGCATACTTAGGTGATAACAAAACTTTTTCAGTCATTATTTCTACCGATCTTTCTCTTGACCAAGAAGCTTCTCTTCTTTCAATTCTTTTAGAAAACAAAGATGTGATTGGCTGGTCCATCTCCGTTGTTATGGGAATTAGACCTGCAATCGTTCAACGTCGCATTCACTTAATTGACGAAGCCAAACCTACTCGTGATGCACAACGAAGGCTTAACCCTAAAATGAAAGATGTGGTTCGAGAAGAAATTCTTAAGCTCCTTGATAACGGTATCATTTATCTCATCTTCGACAGTTTGTTAGTTAGCCCAATTCATATCATGCCTAAAATGTCCGGACTCATCGTTGTCACTAGTGACGCAAACGAACTTATTCTAGCCCGTACTCAAACAAGTTGGCGTGTTTGTATTGATTATCGAAAATTAAATGCTTCAACACGTAAAGATTATTTTTCTCTTCCTTGCATCGACCAAATGCTTGAACGGTTAGCCGGCCACAAATTCTATTGCTTTCTTGATGGTTATTCCGGTTATAACCAAAATCAAGAGAAAACAACTTTCAAGTGTCCTTTCGACGCCTTTGCTTATCGGCGTATGCCATTCAGACTTTGTAATGCCCCTGCGACTTTCCAGAGATCCATGGTCAGCATCTTTTCTGACATGATCGAACGCTTTCTAGAAGTTTTTATTCATAATTTCTCTATCTTCGGAGATTCTTTTTCTGAATGCATACATCATTACGAGTTGATTCTAAACTGATGTAAAGAGAAATATTTAACTTTAAATTGGAAAAATGCCACTTTATAGTCAAACAGGGCATTGTCCTCAAACTAGTCATTTCAAATAAGGGCATTGAAGTAGATAAAACAAAAGATGATGTTATTTCAAATCTATCCATTCCCACATCCATTAAGGACATTCAATCATTTCTAGGACATGCTGACATTTATCGACGTTTTTTTGAGGACTTTAGCAAAATTGTTCAACCTTTGACCACTCTTTTAGAAAAAGACGTTCTTTTCGATTTCAATTCTGATTGTGTCTTTTTTTTGAACGTCTTAAAAATGAACTCATTTATGCTCCAATCATTTGGTCGCCTAATTGGGATCATCCCTTCGAGATTATGTGTGATGCTTCTAACTTTGCAATTGGCGTTGTCCTATGACAACGTACCAATAAAATCCTTCTTGTTAACTACTATGCTAGTATGACTTTGAAAGATGCTCAACTCAACTACATAACCATCAAAAAGGAACTTCTAGCCATAGTATTTGCACTAGAAAAGTTTTGACCTTATTTGATAGGCTCACATATCACGATCTACATTAACCAATCCGCTCTTTGGTACCTTTTAGCTAAAAAGGATTTTAAGTCTCGTTAGATTCGTTGGATCATGTAACTTCAACAATATGATCTTACAATTAAAGAAAAAAAAAGATCTGACAATGTCATAGTCGATCACTTGTCTCGTCTTCTAAATGCACCATCTTCTTTATCTATCAAAGAGAACTTCCCCAACAAACACCTCTTATCGGTTTCCATCGATCCATGGTTTGCAGATATAGTGAACTATTTAGTCACTAAGGAATTTCTTTGTTTTGGTCCAAATAAGGTAAATACAAATTTTTATCTCAATTGAAATATTTCTATTGGGACGATTTCTGCTTGTTTAAGTATTGTTCCGACCAAATCATTCGACGATACGTCCCGGATAGTGAAATTAAGAATGTTTTTTTGTTTTGTCATGACCAAGCTTGTGGTGGACATTTTGGTTTCAAGAAAACCGTTGAAAAGATGCTCCAATATGGCTTTTATTGACCAACTCTTTTCAAAGACGGGTTTGGGTTTTGTAAAGCGTGTGATTATTGTCAAATGTTAAGGAAAATCACGAAAAGAAACATGATGCATTGACCCCAATCCTTATGATCGAAATCTTTGATGTTTGGAGAATTGACTTTATGGGACCATTTCCTAACTCTTTCGAAAATCTTTTGCAAAAGAAACATGATGCCATTGACTTTATGCATAACTCTCGACTTCATTTATTAACTACGAAATTAAAATCGAGATGGACAGGACCATACGTGACACATACTATTTTTCCACACGGTGCCATAGAAATGAAAACCTAGAGATGAATCGATTTAAAATCAATAGTCATCGTTTAAAACCTTACTTGGAATTGGCAAGTGATCAAGAAGAGGACCTCGTAATTCTTTTCTCCTTTACACTCATTATATCATGCATTGACTATGGGGATACAATCAAAATTAAGTGTGAGGGGAGTCTTATTTTGATTTTGATTTTGCATGTTTGATATTTGCAATTTTCCTTCTTTTTTTTTCAAATAAAAAAAAAAGAATTCCAAAAAAATTTGCGTTTTAATTTACTTTTAAATAGATAAGATAGAGTAAGCATACAGTTTTGGCCATTAAATTGGAAGTTTTAGGAAATTACTCATCACAACAAATAATAAAAAGAAAAGTTTAAATTATAAGCAACTTTGGTATAACCAGTATATAGGGTGATTCATAGGTGATGGTTATGAAGTGTATTCTAAGTTGTAGTCATTGTTTATGGTTGATTTAATCATATTATCTAAAGAATGAAGTAATGGGTCTAGAAGAATATGAGAAAATGCAGCAAAAATAAGGTTTAGGTGTTTACAGATTGTCTTACTTTCTTCCCTTATTGCAGATAGTATTATTTGTTAACTTCATGTTGTCACATAAGAATGACAAATTCTATTTCAACCCGAGTATTTACTTAGTAGCCCCCCAAAAATTAAAAAAGTCTGTAAACCCAAACAATAACTTAGTAGCCTCATACCATTTTCAGAACTACCCTTCCCATCACGAAAACCGTGAAAAATTGAATTTTTTCTTCACCGATTTAGAAACTAGGATTAGAATTTTTTGTTTACTGATTTAGAAACTTAGTAGTGAAAACTTGAATTTTTTCTTAGTAAAGTCTGTAAACCTAAAAATAACTTAGTAGTGAAAAATTGAGTTTTTTTCTTCATTGATTTAGAAACTCAATTCATATTTTTTTCAGAACTACAATTAAAAATGTCTGTAAACTCAAAAAATAACTTAATAGTGAAAAATTAAATTTTTTTTCTTCACCGATTTAGAAACTAGGGTTTTGAAGAAGCGGTGGTTTAGACAGTAAGAAACTGACGTAACAAGATAATGGAATTGCGAAAAAAGAACGTACGCAGCTTTCTAAGAGTATTTTAGTCTTTAAAATTGAATTCATTTTAAGAGAGGTTACTAAGTAATTATATGTGTTGAAATAGAATTTGTCCAGAAGAATATATATGCAAGATTTATTGCTAAAGCTTTACAAATATTTGCTTATTAATTACCGGATAATTATTAGTAAGATTATAAAATCTATCTATGCAGTGGATAAAGTTGATTAAACATTGGCTGTTTTGACAAATCAGTGAACCAACAATATGCGTCATATAACAAACTTCACTCAGTTCATACTATAAAAATAAAAAAACGCAAATGTTTTGTCTCTTCACTAGCTAACTCGCAGTTACTCTGGTTTTCTGACTGTAACAACCCATCATGGAAAAGGAAGACATCAAGCCCCCTCACCCCCTCCTCGATGTCCATCCTCAAGAGAGAGTTCCCTTAAGGTTTCTATCGTATCTCCTTACTTTCACATTTCTATTTGATTTGGTGCTGTCTAATGTGAATGGGGATGGTTTATTTCTGAGTGAAAAACTAGTTAGGACCAATGATAATAATCCATGGACTAGTGAGAATCTGGCTTGGCAACGTTGTGCATTCCATTTCAGAACTGTTAAAAATTATCAAAATGGTAATATAATTTATTCTTCTCGATTTTGGTTTAATTTTAATATTGTTTATCAAACGTTCACTGATATAATCTTATTTGTTTCTTATGCTGCTGTGGGTGGCCTTCCTTTCAATGAAATTCAGATCCAAGTGGTGCGTATGCAGTTTATATATGTTTTCTGTTGAACTTTATACATATTTTGCATTGTTGACAAATAGCAATAAAAATATACGCTTAGATGAAGATGAATAAGAAACAATCTTCTATAATAAATCAACTTATACAGAATCGGGTATTCAATGTATGCGAGAAATTAGCGGATCCCGTATGTTAGAAATTGGGTATCTACTTGTCCACTATATTCTAAAGCAAAAAATAATAATAATAAATAAATAAATAAAAATAAAAATAAAAACTTTCTGTAGTTAAATATGTCCATTAAAAGATCTTCATTGATGATGTCTGAAGATTATAAACCATTTTATATATGATATTTTACATCTCTATCGAGGATTCATAATTAAGAGTTTTTCTTTTTTTTCAACAAATTTCCTTCTCTGGTTTTCTAGCCTAGAATTTTCAAGTTAATTCATAATCCCATAGGTATAATATTACATATAACAATTTGTATCTTACACATGATTTTTGGACCTGATCCTGGAATTGTTTTAGGACCTATGTATTATAAAGGATGGTACCATTTATTCTACCAACACAACAAAGATTTTGCATACTGGGGCAACATAACATGGGGACATGCAGTGTCACGCGACCTCCTTAACTGGCACCACCTTCCCATAGCAATAGAGCGTGACCAATGGTACGACACATTTGGTGCATGGACAGGCACCATTACTGTTGTTTCAGAAGATCGAATTGTGATGTTGTATACAGGTGGGACTAAAGACCATTACCAAAACATAAATTATGCAGAGGCCGCAGATCCATCAGACCCATTATTGGTTAAATGGATCAAGCTTGATCCAAACCCGGTACTCTGGCCTCCACCGGGAATCGGGTTATTTGACTTTAGAGATCCTAATCCCATTTGGTGAGTGCATGCACGCATGTCTGTATCTTTATATCATCAATGTCTTCCCTAGCCCTAACATATACGTACATGCAATATTATGTATTCCAATAGGTACAATTCGACCGATTCAACATATAAGATGACAGTGGGTTCCAAGAACGACTCATTACAGCACACAGCCATTGTTCTTGTTTACGAAACAAAAGATTTTAAGAATTTTACCCTGTACCCAAAAGTTCTTCATTCAGTGGACCGAGTTGGCATGCTGGAGTGCGTTGAGGTCTACCCAGTTGCTACAGCAGGCCCATCGATACACAATGGTATTGATATTTTTGATGTAGAACGTGCACTTGATAGATCCACAGTGAAACATGTGCTTAAAGGAAGTGTCAATGATGAGTGGCATGATTACTATGCCATTGGAACCTTTGATCCAGCAGCTAATACATGGACCCCAGATGATGCAATGGTTGATGTTGGGTTAGGATTGAGGTAATATTCAGCAAATATTATGTGTTTTTGCCGGTTGAAATTTTCATGTAGGCTGAATCAGTACTTCATATAAAATAGGTTTGATTGGGGTAAGTTTTATGCTGCAAGAACCTTTTATGACCCGGTGAAAAAGAGGAGAGTCATGTGGGGGTATGTTGGAGAGGTTGATGATAAGAAACAAGATATCGCAAAGGGATGGGCTAACTTACAGGTATATTTCAGTTGGGTTCAAAAATTATGACATGCATATTTATTTCCTTTCATAGAAAATTTATATTATTATTATTTAGAAAAAAAGAGGTACAAACGAGTGTGCCTACATCAAGTAAGTGAGAAATGATACAAACAAACAGTACTCACTGACGTCACCCATTCCTCAAAAGAAAGCAAAATAAAAACAAAGGAAACTACATAAAGAGTGCCTATAAGTTAGGCTAGTCATAACTCTTTCCTCGAACTTAATATAAGAGTTAGAAGATAAGAGCACTGATCCCGAGACAACTGTATCTTGAAACTTCAAGTCATAAACCCACAACCAACTTAAGACTGTCAATGGATATCCGAAAATCTGAAATCCGTACGCATCCAAAAATCGGATAAATATTCGATATTCGAAAAAGTGGATACGGATGGGGATACAAAAACATCTGTATTCGAAAATTATCCATCCGGTTTTTCTTAATATTATAGTTCAAATTATGTGTAATTTAGTGAAAACGAAAGATATTCGTTTATTATTTTGTTAAGTTAGTAGTTTATATTAAATAGGCACTTAATGCTTAATAACTGATCGAAACTGTTTATTATCATCATATTTGTTAATTTTTAGCACTTTTACAATTAATGGAAATGAAAAATATTTATGTTAAACAAAAAATTTCTTTTTATAATTCTTGATTTATTGATCGTTAGTGGATATGATAATTATCCGATATCCTTATTCGCGGATGCGGATATCCGATATCCAAAATTGATTTCGGATTCGGATACGGATATGGCACTATCCGCATCCGAAAATATCTGTTGACAGGCCTAACCGGCTGGGTTCAAACAGCAACTACGTGACCTCTTCCATTTTTGTTCAAAAGTAACGCCAAGGCATAACATAATCATGGCAAATTATATTAAATAGATTCAAGGTCAATATCGTTTAAACCGTGCACAACCCTTTTGTTTTCTAGCTATTCTGGATTTAGGTTCATTTCAATTGCTCGGGTAGCTCTGCCATTTTAGGTTATCCATGACAAGCTGATTACTGGTTGAAGAATTTCCAGTCTTGTCTAGCTTTGCATTTATATATATCAGCTAGGAATTTCTTTTTTCTTTTTTGATTTCCTATTACTGCCAAAAGATGTTCTTCTTTCAACCTGTGTTTCAAGACTGTTGCATGGATTCATCAAGGTAGCTACAGTTTTATTTCAAAATTCCCGACTTCAGTCTGATATAATCCATCAGTGGGACTTCATCACCACTTCCTTGGACTGCTTGGGTCTTATATGTATGCAGTTTTTTTCCTTTAGAGTTAGGTTTGATAGTTGATATGTCAACATTATTGAGTTCTTATTTTAGAACATGAAACTTTTGTTGAAATGGAAAATTTAAACAAAATTAGATCATATATGAAGATTAGGGATTAACAATGATAATATTCATAAAGTTGAATGCATAATATATAACATAGATCGAAGTTGATTTCACTTGTGTGCATATATATGTGACCAAATACCACTAGAGCGGACAGAAATGGTATTTACATTTATATACTAACCGAGGTTTTATAATATAGGGCATTCCTCGAACAGTATTATATGATGTCAAAACAGGCACCAATCTTCTGACTTGGCCAGTTGAAGAAGTAGAGAACCTTAGAATGACCAAAAATGATTTCAGTCACATCACAATCAACAAGGGGTCAACTGTTGAACTTGTTGGCATAGGTGATGCCAATCAGGTATTGTTTGTTATTAAATAATCTTTCATAGTTGCACATTAACCTACATTGAATGCTGTTAAAGGTATATTTTGTCAGCTTAGTTTCAAATGTTGACTCTATAGATAACCATTTGTCATCCTATAAAGGGCTGATGTAACATTGTTTTATCTTGTCAATTTAATTGAAAATTTTCAAAACACTTTATAAACGATGAAGTTAATTATGAATTTGCAATGTTAAATAGCTGGACATAGAAGCTGAATTCGAGATAAGCAAAGAAGAACTCGAGGCCATAATAGAAGCAGATGTTGGATACAACTGCAGCACTAGGGGTGGTGCTGCAAATAGAGGCATGCTTGGACCATTTGGTCTTCTTGTACTTGCCAATCAAGATCTGTCTGAGAATACTGCAACTTATTTCTATGTTAGTAAGGGAACCGATGGCACTTTGCAGACTCACTTCTGCCAAGATGAAATGAGGCAAGCTTTGCTTCGCGCGCGTGTGTGAGATATTTCTTTTTTACGTTAGTTTTTTTTGGCTAATCTTTTGCAATTCGGATACAACAATTGCAGGTCATCGAAAGCTAACAGCATTTATAAGAGGGTCGTTGGAGGCAAAGTTCCAGTGCTTGAGGGTGAAACATATGCTGTAAGAATATTGGTACGTTATTACTATTTTGTTCGATAGCTAACCAATGTAGTCAGCCAAAAGAAAAAGCCAAAATTTTATCTTAAAGATGTTTAATATAACTGTATACGTGGTGATAACATATGAGGCAAATTCTACAAAAAAGAAAAAAAAATTCTATTTTTCATAAAAAAATGGGTGCTCCGACATGAACGTGCACATCATAACTGATACCATTATCTTTTGATACAAACTAAATTCATTAAGTTAAACCTTGATCAGTGTATATTATTTCCATTTTTTTCCTTTTTCACGTAGCAGTATTATTTTATTTCATCAGGTGGACCATTCTATAGTAGAAAGCTTTGCTATGGGAGGAAGAACAAGTACCACATCTAGAGCGTACCCAACTGAAGCAATAAACGATAAATCACGAGTTTTCCTCTTCAACAATGCAACTAATGCCAATGTAATTGCAAAATCTGTGAGGGTGTGGCATATGAACTCCACTTTTAATGATTATTATCATTTCAAAGAATAGCAAGATCCTATACAGTTGTGATGTATGCTATTTTGATAAAATGAAATGACGTGTTCATATCATGTTTTACAGGATTGTATTATGGGTTACATTTGCTATATTTTACATGTCTTGTGCATTGAAAAATGAAATCTATCTCATGAAGTAATAAGACTGTATTGAAAAACAAGCAGCTCATGGATAATTAAAATAGAAACAATGATTAGCTAACATTGATTACATAGAAGAGGGAGTAAGAATCATATTCATCGTTCTCTAATCAGTATTCAGTAGAATCCGGTTCACATACCTCATCGGGTTGAGCGGGATTAGGGATGGACAATTATCCGGTTCACATACATATGACTTGAGCAGTATTAAGAACGGATAAATTATATTTCTGAAACTCAGATCATTAAACCAAATGTCTTAGAAATCGAGTTTGACGGTGCACAAATAGAACTTACAATAAACTTTAATGTATTAAAGTAATGTGAAAATTAGGCTCACGTCCTTGTAATTAAACTTAGTCCGCGTAAACTCCTCCCGTTTGAAAACTTATATTTTCGATCCCTGTTTTTATTTCTGCCTCAATTTATTCCATAAATACCCCTGTTTACATGTCGCGCTAATTTTTTATGGTGGTTGTGATTTCGATTTCAAGTTTTAAATTCTGATTCAGTTCGATCATTGTTTTAAGATATTATTTCGAAATCATGGTTTTACCCTCTTCCAGGTAAAATATTGTTTGGATTTGTAATCGATTTTGTTTGTTTTTAAATGATATTGCGATATTCGTTTATAATTTTTTTATTTCTGTTTCATTAGTTTTTTTTTGTTTGAAGTAAATGAAAATTACAAGTATTCTATTGTTTATTTTATCTGAAAAATTAATGCGTATGTATAGGGTACTGTTCGTTGATTTATTTTTTTAGCTTTGATTAAGTTCTGATTTGTCTGGAATTATTGTAGGTATTTTACAGTCTTGTCCGCAAATAATTTGAATATGTATGGTGAAAATGGTACAAATTACTAATTGTTGCTGATTTATCTGCAACTTTTTACAATTATTGCATACATATCAGCAAGTAATGTTCGTATTTCACTTATTTGTTTAAGCTCAGACTTCTGCTTATTTATCTGCTTTTTTTTATAAACATTGCTTACATATCAGCAAATGATATTGCTTAAGTATTAAAATATTATTTTATGTGCTGATTTGTCTGCAATTTTTTATAATTATTGCTTACATATCAGCATATAATATATATATCCTCCGTTTTTGTATTTATTTTTTTATAATTGTAATTATGTTTTTTTAAAATTAAAGTGTTCCTGGTGATGCTGGAGTGCTTGTGCAGTTGAAGTTTGGATATGATAGCTTTTCGTTACGCCTTCAATTTGATAGTTCGGTTGTTATGTTGAGAAGTGCTATTTCTGGTAAATGGACAGAATTGAGTTCAATGTCATTTGAATTGTACTATGTTAGAGATGGATTGAGAAGGAATATTGAAACTAATTTTGATCTTCAATCTATTTTGTTGTTGGCTGCTCATAACCGTGAGGATTACTTTGTTATTTTTGTTGATGTTGTTCCTTCTAGTTTTTCAGCTACCAATATTAGATCAGATGCTGTTACATGTAGCAATGATTCCTCATTTGTTAGTACCGGTGATTCTAATATTCAATTCAGGCAGTTATTAAGAAATGATTCCAATCAATCTGTTTTTACGGGTGTTGGTCAACAATTTCCAGGTGGTGTTACTGAATTTAGGCTCAATTTGATGATATATAGTATTAAGACAGGGTATAAGCTTGATTTGGTTAAGAATGATAAGGAAAGAGTTACGGTTGTTTGTTCTCGAACAAAATGTACTTTCAGAATTCATGCTTCTGTTAAGTTTAATCTTCCGGGCTATTTTGTTATAAAGAGATTTCATCCTGAACATACCTGTGGTGCTGGAATTCATGATATTAATGATCCTCCTGTTTCAAGTAAATTGATTAAGTTGTTGGTTTATGATCATATTCAAGCTAATCCGTTAATGAAGACAAAGGACATTATTAACCTATTTCAAACTGAGTATAATATCATTTTGAAGTATTATTTTGCTTATAGTGGGAAGAGATTGGCTTTAGAAGATTTACATGGAAGTGATATGATGTCTTATCACCATTTGAAGTCTTTTTGTGATGCTGTAATTGAAAGTAATCCTGGTAGTAAAGTAGTTTTGGAGTGTAATCATGATACTCGTCAATTTGAGAGGGTTTTCATTGGTTTTGAAGCTTGTGCACATGGTTTTCAATTTTGTCGGCCTT
The DNA here is from genome assembly GCA_030737815.1 of Allium fistulosum. NCBI lineage: Eukaryota > Viridiplantae > Streptophyta > Magnoliopsida > Asparagales > Amaryllidaceae > Allium > Allium fistulosum. Next base: position 912,118,726 of record CM060903.1, read on the forward strand.
TAATATTTGTTGATGCTACTTTTATGAAGGGTAGAGCTCAAGGTTGTTTGATGGCTGCTACTGGTAAAAATGGCAATGAAGGTATGTTGTACATTAATTTATAATTGCATCAATATCTGCAATAATTATTATATGTTTCTGCAACATCAATATTTATTAAGAAGAAATAAAATATTTTACTTACATAAATCATTGCGGAAATCGAAGCAATTTTACATAAAAAATTGCTGAAAAGTATGCAATTTTTTTGAATTAAGGAAAATTATTGTGCAGTAATATTTGGTAATAGTTGCAGTTTTGTCAGCATTTTTTCAATATAAGTGAATAGTATTAAGCAATTTGTTCAGTTATTTATATATTTGTGATTGTTTTATCAGGTTTTTTTCCTATAGCAGTTGCAATTGTGTCTGGTGAAGATGAAAATAATTGGATTTGGTATTGTGAACAGCTTAAAGATTTTTTGAAAGATGATTGTAGAAAGTTTGTTTTCATTTCTGACCGTCATCCTGGTATTCTTGTTGCTATTCCCAAAGTGTTTCCAAATTCAGTTCATGGTTCCTGTTTTTATCATTTAAACAATAATTTAAAAGTTGCTTTAAAGTCTGAATTTTCCAAATCAAAAAAGAAATGGTTGATAGATTTGTTTGGACGTGTTGCATATGCTTCTAATTTGGATGATTTCAATTTAGCATTGAAGAATTTTAAAGATGCTGGTGGTTCTACTGTGGCAAACTTTTTGAATGGAATTCTCTTTGAGAAATTTACTAATGTTTTTTTCCCTGCTTGTCGTTATGGTGAAATGTCATCAAATTGTTCAGAGAGTTTCAATAAATGGATTTTGGAAGAAAGACATTTACCAATCACTGCATGCTTGGATAGCATTAGAGTTAAGTTGATGAAGTTAATTTCTAATCGTCGAGAACTTGCTAATAGTTGGAATAGTGTTGTTTGTCCGGTGAACGAAAATCGGTTGAAAAGTCTTCATTTGGAAGGAGCTTCATGGTTTGTTATAAAATCTAGTGATCATGTGTTTGAAGTTCATTCTCCTGTTCATCAATCTGTTGATTTAAATAATCGGACTTGTTCTTGTAATTTGTGGCAAATTTATGGTTTTCCTTGTGCTCATGCTGTTAGATGTATTTTGAGCTGTGGAAAGTTAAATGTTTATGATTACATTGAAGATTATTTCGAAGTTGTTTATTTTCGATCGGCATATTCTCATCCAATCAATCCTATTATAAACTTTGTGAAAGAAGATGTGGTTGTAGCACCTCCTAAAGGTAGAAGAATGCCTGGTCGACCATCTGCATTTAAGAGGATAAAATCTGCCGGTGAAATTTCAAAGACTATTAGATGCAGCATATGCAAGAAGTTGGGTCATAATAAAAGGACTTGTTCAGTGAAACACATGTAGTCTCTCTTTAATATAGGAAAGCTAAAATGTATGGAGTTGAGTTTATGTTTTTCTTATTCATTTTAATGGTATTTTCTCTATCCTTAGGTTGGATGTTTACTGTGTGTAATGTATTAAACATGGTTCGCTTTCGAGTAATCATTGTTGCAGTATTTTCTGCAATTATTACTGTTAATTGCACATATTTCTGCAGTTTTTCTGAATAATTGTTTTCTTTTTATACCCCTTTTGTGAATAATGCTTTTTATATGAAGATGATATTTGTATAATTGTTTGAATCGAAATAAATAAGATGTATCCATAAGTATGTGCAATTTTTGTTTATAAATATGGAGGTATCGGCAATTATCTATTTGTTATGCTGACATTTCTGAAATTATCTGGTTCAAGAAATTCGAATATCTACAAATTTGTGGACATATCTGTAGATATATGGTTTTATTGCTGAAATTTCTGCAACTATTTGTTGAAAGAATTTCCAATAGCTAAATATTTTTAGAGATATCTGCAGATATGTGCTTCATTTGCTGACATTTGTGAAATTATTATGAGTAAGAATTTGGAAAAAATAAATTATTACAGAGATATCTGCTGATATATGTTTTTATTGCTTATTTTTCTGCAATTTTTAAGAGCAAGTATTTAATTACCTACACATTTGTCAAGATAACTGCAGATATGTGCTTTTAATGCTGAATACAATTGTTAGAAATTTATATATAATTTTTTTTGTAATATACTCTAATATTGTGGTAACACAGTAATATTGTCTTTCAACTACATAAGTTTAGCAAATATGTACATACATTTCAGTATTCTTACATAAAACATTACAGTTTGATACATCAATTATTTTGATTTGCTTCAGAAAGTAAAAACTTTTGTGTCAAGCTTTCTTCTAAGCTCCAACTATAAGGTTTGCAAGAAAGAATTTGATGTGCTATTTCAGCTCTTTGTAAATCCATAGCTTCATATGAGAATTCAGGGTCTTCATTGTTGATTTCTTTGTCTTCACTTCTTTGTTTCATAATGTTCATTACAAACATGCCACAATCAACTCTGCAACGATTGACAAATATTATATAATTATTAGAAGAAATGTTCTATGATATGGAAATATTTGTACATTTTTTTTGTTGTGTACTTACGTATCAGAACGTTGTTGGGGGCTGTTAGCAAAAGTGATTTGCTTTGATGGTTCATGCTCTGCTTTTTCCAATTTCTTTAGTAAGGCAGTGACATAAACTCTCTGTACAAAAAAACAAAGATTTTGTTAAATAGTTTATTTTTCTCTGATTTATTCATTTTTTAATTTACATACCATCTTTCTTGCCGCTTTCTGATGATCTGCTTCGTGCCGTGGTTTTATGGAATCGTAGTGAATCCATATTCTACCTTGTTTATTAAACTCCAACAGTGTAAAATGTGATTTTTGGTGGATAGGGAAGAACATTTTATTGCAGTTTGCAAAAATTTTAGCAACTACATTATCGATTAGGGCTTGTGTTACATTCTTTGAATTGCTCAGTAGAAATGTCTGTAGGATAATATATTAGACAATTGAATTGATGAACATTTAAACAAATTCTTCAGTAGAAGATTATAAAACTTACAGTAGCGTAAACTTTGAAGTACAAGTTTTCTGGATGAACTTTACGCAATTCATGTGAATACCAGTCAATGATCTACAAATATTATTATAAGGAAATAGTGATAGTATATTTGTTTACAGAATAATATAATATGATTAGCAGAAAAAATAATAAGTTCTTGAAATTTTGCATAAAAACAACAGGTTTGATTAAATGTTGCTGAAAAATCTGGAGATAAATGATATTGTTTTGGATAAATGGAATTTTACTGACAAAACAATAAGTTTAAAGAAGTATTGCTGATAAATATGCAGATAAATGGAGTTATTGCAGATAAATGGGTTTTTGCAGATAAAACAGCAAGTCTAATTAAATGTTGCAGATAAATTTGTAAATAAATGTACTTTTGAGTAAAGTTGTACCTGGCCATCAAGAAATCTTCCTATAATTAGTTCACCAAGTGCTGTTCCAGTTATAATTATGTCATCGTCTCCATTTAAGTATGCACTTTTGCTGTGATATAATGATCAATATTAGTAAATGTTTGTATTTTTCAAATATTTGTTGATATCTAACCAGGAAATTTAAATAATTACTTTTAGTTAAGCAATTATTGGTATACTTGGCTACTAAAAGAATTATACAGTTTTACCTGAGGTCAGAGTTATTAAAGAAGTCCTCAAGCAGCTTGATTTTTTCTTCAGATAGACTTCGTACATTTGATCTCCTTCTGACATTTATTTTTGTACTGGTAGATAATTCTTTTGATCTAGGTTTAGATTCATATTCTTCAATTATTATTGGTAGGGTTTGTACTTGCTGTTTTTCCTTTTTTGATTTCTTTTCAGTTTGAAAATTCAGTTCTTCAGCTAATTTAACCCTTTTTTTTGGATTTTCAATTTCCAATGTTTTTTCTTTGATTTCTTCAGTTTTTGTTTCTGCTGAAGTAGATATTTTTTCGGTTTGTTTGCCTTGTAACTGTGTATATTTTTGAATGCTTTCACCTGAAATTAATTTGAATGATGGTTAATATTTCATTATTGGTTTTTGAAATACAATTATTGGTTGTTGGTTAATAAAAATTTTGTGAATAATTGTGAAAAAGTGAAGAATATGCTACACTCTACAGCAGTTGTTGCATTAATATCAGCAATTATTCTTCGTATTATTAATATATAATAGGAAGAATATTTGCGGATATATCAACAAATATGTTAAATTTTTACAGTCTGGTTGAAAAACTATAGTTATTCAAAGCATTACCAGATGAAGGATCTTGTTCAATTGCTTTATCTTCCTCAACTATTTTTGTTTCTTCATCATCTTCTCGGTCTTTCTGTTTTGCTTCAAAATTTATTTTTTCCCCATTATCAACATCTTTTTCTTTTTGTTCTTCTTTTTCTTCATCTATCTCCATTAGCTGAGATTCATCTTCAACAGTTTTGTCTTCAGTTTGAATATCAATTAAATTTTCATTTTCTTCTGTCCTTTGAGATGAAATATATGTTTGCAATTCAACTCTTTAATATTTTTGACATAGTTATAGATTTTGTGTTATGTTACAATGTGTTATGTAAAAAATGAAGAATGTGCTACAGTTTTTAATACTTATTGCAATGATATCTGCATTTATTCTTTAAAAATGCTTTTTTCATTTAGTAAGAATACTTGCAGATATATCATCAAATATTTTAAATTTTTACATTCTTGTTGGAAAACAAAATATTACTGAAAGTATTACCAGATGACGTATTCTCTTCTGTTTCATTATCCTCACTTTCTTTGTTTTCTTCACTTTCACTTTCATCTGAGGAATTTAGTTTGCTACCAGATCTTTCTATTAGTTGTAGCTCTATATTATCAGATTCTGTGGATGATGATGTTTCCACATTTTGTCTCAATTGCTTTTTTAGCAGCGTATTTTCAGCTTGAAGTTTCCTGTTGTCCAATTCAAGTTTTCTTATTATTTCTTTATATTTTTCTTCTCTTTTCTTGTAGAATGCTTCATATTCTTCATCCTTTTCAACTGCATCTTTCAACAATTTTAGTTCCTCTCCTTGAAAATCCTGGAATAAATAATTCAATCAAAATTGAAGCTTAAGAATATTTGTATGTAATTATGTAAGAACTGTGAATAATTGGAAAAATGAATATAATATTAATTATGATTGGTATGTATGTCCATAAATATTTTTAATAATGGCAGAAAAATCTGCAGGTATTATACAAAATAGTAGATATATCTTTAATTATTGTAAATAATTGTATAACTATGTTCAGTTTTGTTGTTTTAAGTGCAGATAAATATGCAATTGTTTATAAAAATTGCAGATAAGTCATCATATGTAGTGAATAATTGTAGCCAAAAAAAGCTCAACTGCTGCTAATAAATGCAGATATATCTGCAACCATTGTTAAATGTTGTAGATAAGTTTGCAAACAAATAAAGTACTGGCTATTTTTTTACTAAAGCTTAATAATTCTATAAATTAAATTGCAGTTATACTTACTGAGTTGCACTCTATGGTCAATAACATTATTGGCTTGAGTTTTGATATATCCCATTTGCCAACCAAGGGATACGAGTTGTTGTATTCGAATTTAGCAGATTTCAAAATTTGTGTTTTCTCACAGATCCACCACTGCAAAAAAAGACAATTAGTATTAGAATAAATTATTAATTAATAGGATATTTATCTAATTAATTAAAAATTTAATACCAGTAATAATGTAACGCATGCATTTATTTTCCTTGGGGTGTCAATATATTTTTCAATTTGATTTATCAAATGCTTGTGAATCGTTTTTGGCCATGATATCTGCTGCATTTTATCTTCACAAACACAATATGGAATCATATTCCATGATATACTTGAGTTTGGATTTGATATTAAAAATGTTGCAACCAAATGCAACTGCAAAAGCTTTGCAGTATCTGCTTGTTCTTCTTTTGATGATCCTTTTATTGTTGCAAATAATTCCCTTTCTATGTTTTTTTGTTGACACTTGTTTCTCCTTTAAAGTGCCTGCTGATGAATGATGTAAACTCAGCATTGCTTTTACCCTCTTTTTTCATATGGCCAGAAGTTTTGATTTGCTGACCCTCTGTAGGAATTGATAGCAATTGGCTTATATCATCCTCTGTAAATGTTAGTAGCATATCTCCAAATTGGAAACAGTTCAAATTCTTTATGTATGCTTTGATGATTATGTCTATTGTCGTTGAGTTTTTTGTGTTTTCTTTTGCAGGTATAATTCCAATATAGATCATATGAATGAACTTGTAGAAAGGTAGATTCTGAAGATATTTTGTATGTGATATTGTCAGCAATTTTTCATTCTTAATCTTGCGAAGAACATCGATGAAAGACCTCAAATTATTTCTGTAATTATCTTCTGTTGATTTGATTTTCCCTTCACTTATTGTTTTTCTTTTTTCCGGTAGAATATTTGATCCTGGTTGTTGTTCAACAGGAACAATAGATGTTTCCAACATAACTTTTTTTCCTTCTTTTATATCTTCTTTTGTGTTCTTCTGTAAATGTAAATTAAATATTATGAAATAACTATGCACAATCTAATAATATGATAGGTAATGTTAAATACTTGCAGTTATAATGAATATGTAACTGAATTAAAGCTCAATTTGATGATATATAGTATTAAGATATTTCTGCAACTATGTGTAATAGTTGCAGATATTTCTGCAACTATACCGAATAGTTGCATAAATTTCAGCAACTATTGCACATAGTTGCAGAAATGTTTGCAACTATGTGCAATAGTTGCAGATATTTCTGCAACTATACAGAATAGTTGCATAAATTTCAGCATCTATTGCACATAGTTGCAGACATTTCTGCAACTATTGCATAAAGTTGCAGAAATACAACTATATTCAATAGTTGCAGAAATGTTTGCAACTATGTGCAATAGTTGCAGATATTACTGCAACTATTAGCAATAGTTGCAGAAATATCTGCGACTAATGCACATAGTTGCAGATATATCTGCAACTATACGCAATAGTTGCAGATATATCTGCAACTATAAGCAATAGTTGCAGACATTTCTGCAACTATTTGCAAATAGTTGCAGATATTACTGCAACTATTAGAAATAGTTGCAGAAATATCTACGACTAATGCACATAGTTGCAGATATATCTGCAACTATACGCAATAGTTGCAGATATATATGCAACTATACGCAATAGTTGCAGATATATCTGCAATTATTTGCAAATTTTGTAAATTTTCAAAAAAATGAAGAATGTGCTACATGCATGGCTAACTCGATTTATATGTGCAATAGTTGCAGATATTTCTGCAACTATACAGAATAGTTGCATAAATTTCAGCATCTATTGCACATAGTTGCAGAAATATCTGCGACTATTGCACATAGTTGCAGATATATCTGCAACTATACGCAATAGTTGCAGATATATCTGCAATTATTTGCTAATTTTGTAAATTTTCAAAAAAATCAAAAACGTTTAAAATTTGCTGAATTATCTGCGAATATTTGAAATAATTGCACCTTTAATACAAATATGAATCTGCTTAAAATTTGAAGAGAGGAAATAGTTTTTTGAACAATATTTTTCAAAAATTGCAGTAATTACATAATGTTTTTTAGTATATCATCTGCATTCTCAATCTTCTTTGTATTACCGTAAAAAAGCTCGATTACATGCATGGCTAACTCGAAAATCTCTAAAATCCTTGCAAAAACCCTAAGATCTATTGATTTAAAACAGTGGAATATAAATCGACTACTTATGAAATTGAGATACATCACCTTCGATCTTCCCATTTTGCCTCGTGTGAGATTTTCGACTTGATTTTGGTTGTTCAGTTGTTCGATTTTATAGAGTTTTCGGATTTTGTTGAAGAAACTGTGATTTCAATTGTATCAAAGGTTACGATAAAAAAAGCGTGGGTTCAGGGTTTTACGATGATTTTTTAGGGTAGTTTGGGAAAAAAAAGGCGGTCTTTAAAAATAGGGATGAAATTTTTATGTTTTGTATCTAAGGGATGTTTGGTGAATTATGAAAGTTATTAAGGATGTATGGCAAACGTTCCCTAAAGTAATATATGTCACATATAACACGAACTTTCTACCTATCCATCTATACGTGAGATGCCCAAAAGAACAATGTGATAGAAAGCTCATTCTTGGACGTTAACCTTGTCTAGTTCTTTTTATACATCGGCTTGTTTGAATTTTTTTCAAACAATTTTCGCTCTATTCTCATCAAACATCTTTCCCATTTTGCAAAATGGCAATGATTTAAGTTGCGCTAAGGATGAACACTTCCGATTGAAACCAAATATATCAAAAAAATAAGCTTACTTGTCGGTTTTGTATGTTAATTGATACCATTCGGTTTCATTTTAGTATAAACAGCTGGGATTCTTTTTTACTTTTTTTTTTTTTTTTTTTTCAGTAATTTCAAGTTTTGAACCAAATCAACCAAATAAATTGAATACAAAATACAAAATATTCCAAATATATAGAAAGGGAGGTTTGCCTACCGCTTTTACCTATTTAACTAGCTTTAAAACTGTCTCCTAACATGTGAACTAGTTGAATCTAACATGCAGGGCTGCAAATATACATGGCGACGAAAGGGCATAGCAACAAACATAGACGAAGTGCTTGTGAATTATGATTTTCCACAATTTGCCACTATAGCTATCCCCTCATCCGTCAGCGACCATAAATCTATTCTGATAAGTTTTAGTAAACTAAAACCACCAGAAAAGGGTACGCCATTTAGGTACGTGAATAGTTGGCATTATTTGCATGGATACAATCAATGCATTACAGCAAAGTAAAATATTACGGCGGAACAAAGTGACGAAAATTTTAAATTCCTTTATGCAAGAATGTCTATGCTGAGACACAAATACAATTCAGGCTTCAATGGACAGGCACTATATGATCGTAATAAAATCAAAGAGGAAACAGTTCTCCACTATTGCCCCCTCTTTAACGGTGCCATTATTGCAGCTTTCCAACCAAGGTTTAAAATTCCGGTTTTTGATTCCGTTCCGATCATTACACTACTAGAAAAAAGCTAATACCGACGGAGGAGGACGACGGCTTCCGACGGCCTATTTTCGACGGGCCGTCGGCGGCCGTCGAAAGCCGTCGGAAATTATCGAATTACAGGCTCAGCCGAGCCTTCTTACTCCTCACTTTTCATACGAAAATTATAATACCTAAATCCCCAAATCTCTTCCCCAAGCTTCCAATCATCAATTTCGAGCTTTCGGATCCTCCCCGGCTGCGTAATCAACGTATATTGCTCTCCAGCTAAGGTATAATCTCTTATTTTCGAGAAAAATTGAGTTTTTATCCTAATTCTAGATTTGCATAAATTGATAAATTAGGGCTAATTGATGATTGAAATTGTTTCTAATTGTGTTATAATAGTTTCTAGCATTCAATGATATACTTATTTCATCTTTTATCGTGAAATTGTGAAAAACATGTATAATTTGGGTTTGTTCGTGTATATGGAAATCGTTGTATATGCCTTGGTTGTACCATTGTATATGTGTGTAGCGCTGCTATCATTGTATTGTGTTAGTTGGACGAAGATAAAATGAATGCACGAGCTTGGAATATTATATTGTGCACGTATTGACTTATGCAACAAAAAAAATTGCGTCGAACGAGCCTTAAGGTTGATGGAATACGTCGAATAAATGTGTTAAATTAAAATATTTTTTTGTAAATGTGAATAGTTAGTAAAACTGTATTTTTTCGTAAAGTGTGCACATTTAATTAACTAATGTCCCTTAGACAATTTTTGACCTCGTCTGACGAATGTTGTACATGAAAAAAAACGACCATTTATATTCGAACAAATTTTCGAAGTATGCTAGTTTTTGAAACAATTTCGCGAGTGGTGCTCGTTTTGAAACTAATTATCAAAGAAGGCTGGTTTCGTCCCAATCAGCAGCCAACTCAGCAGTTTTGTAACTGCCACGGCAAAGCGCAACTATGAGTTGCGCTTTTTTTTTTTTTATAGGCGCAAGTTTGAGTTGCGCCTATTTTTTATTGTAATTTTTCGATTCAGCGCAACTATGAGTTGCGCATACGTGAATTTATAATCCTGCGCAGCTCATAGTTGCGCCTACTATAATATAGCGTAGGCGCAACTATGAGTTGCGCCTGCAGGTAGCTGCTGTTAAAACAGAGCCAGCAGCTACCCCTCTCTTCATAACCCCAAAAACACTTCCCAAACTCCAAACCCCCTCTCATGCCCGAACCCATCACCTCCAAACTCAAATTTTAGCCAAATTACACAAAATTATCACAAATTTTTCAAATTTCTTCTTCATTCTTTGATTAAACCAAAGCTACAACAATGGAAGCGGGATCTTCTTCAACACAAATAGATTTTGGTAATTTCTAAACCCTAGTTTTCTTGATTTATTTGTAATTTGCTTATTATTTGGTTGTATTTTCTAGAAATATTTTCAAATAGCATGTTGTACATCTTAGTAATCCAATGTGAAACGTTGAATCACTAATTGGTTGTAAACGAATTGTATTTTTTTTGCATGAACTTTGAAGAACCGGAAAGAGGACCGGTAGACGGTAGCGTGCTTTATATGCAGGATAATCACCGCTCTAATGTTGAAGAGTTAATGAGGGTAGTATTAATTGTTTTGTAATTATAGTAAATTTTTGCAAGCAATGTCGCATTTTGAATAAAATGTATGTTATAATCCTTTGTTTGCAGAGTGTAAAACCTGTGGATTGTCTGGATCATTCGCAAAGTTTTGAAGATTTGATGGAGATGGTTGGAGATCAACGGGTTCAACAATTACTACATCAAGCCGGATTTTGGTATTTCATGCAGATCAAATATATCAGATTCGACAGGTCATTACTCACAGCTTTATGCGATAGATGGAGACCTGAGACTTGCACTTTTCATTTTTCGGTGGGAGAAATGACAATTACACTGCAAGACGTATCTATTTTGCTTGGCCTTCCCATTGAAGGCGCCGTGTTGAATTACGGTGGTAACGTGGACGCCGATGAGGTATGCCAACGTTTGCTTGGCGAAATTCCACCCCCAGAAGCGGTTGTCAATAGAAGAGAGTTGAAGGTCAAATGGCTAAATGACCTTATAATCGGCAGGGAGATTTCGATCGATTCATCTATTGAGAAGATAGAACAGTTTACACGGGCTGTCATATTGCTTCTTATAGCATCACGTCTTTTTGCGAACCATTCGAAGGGTAGAGTTAGCGTTAAATGGTTGTACTTGCTAGAGGATTTTGCCACCATTTTCGATTATTCATGGGGTAGCGTGGTTTTGTGCGCATTGTACAAGGAGTTGGATAATGTGGCACTTAGAAAAACAAATGGGTTAGCTGGTTGCCTAACACTTCTGCAGGTATGTTTGTTTTTACTTATTGGTGCACCAAATTTATGAAATATTTTGAAAATCGTTTCTTAACACTGATAATATGCAGGTATGGTCTTGAACGCGTATTTCTATTGGACGACCAAATGTTCGTGCCAACGTCGCTCCAGGATTACCTTATGGGGCAAGGTAATAGCAACCCGAAACTTACACTGATTTTTTTTTTCTGCCAATATTCACACACTTTTTTGATTATGAATGTAGATGGACCGGAGATAGACGTTGGCAAGATAATCCTGCCCGTCATCCTACATTCTATCGCAATGAGCTCGATGTTATGGACGAGCATGCTGTTGACTGGACGCCATACACGGCTGAGATCGTACAGGATCTGCCGCCTATTTGCTTGGACGGAGAGCATAGTTGGTATGCAAGAACCCCGATTATTTGCTTGCAAAGTGTAGCCATGCACTACCCCGACAGAGTGCTGAGGCAATATGGCCTTCGTCAGCATATACCGGATCCAGCCGAGCAGATTTTCCCGCACGGTTGGAATAGAGACTTGTACAACACGTACGTCGCAAGGTGGGATCACAGGTTGGATCACGTTCAGGCTGAACGTGTACCAAGAATGTCAATCGAACAATACTATAGTTGGTACTGGCATATCACACGGCGATTTGTTCTTAAAGAATCGTCAACTAGACTGCCCAGATATGCTCCACGGGGACCGGTGGAACATGATTTGGTACGTGTTTAAAAGTTTAAATCTTTGAACTTCCGCATAAAGCTTTACTTACTTGCATCATTGATTCTTGTGTTTTAGGTTCAAGGGTTGTATATGATTTCCAATGAAGTTGACGATGTCTTGGCGGATCCTACAGATGAGGACAGAGTACAGGGAAAGTGCTTCAACATCAAGGAGATTATCAAGTCGCTTCTTTGTTGGCATAAGCTAGAAAGACCACCACCGTATGTGCCTCGTCCGCCCCAGGCTTTTGGTCGTACCTACCAAAGAAGACGTTTTAGAGGCACGGGGGGTCCTTCACAAGGTAGTCAGCCGGGGCAGGAAATAGTTGAAGCTGGACCATCTCAACCGCCTCCGACCCAAACTCAAATGACACTACGCGACCGCAGAAACATAAGAAGATAGGGTTGTGTTGGTCTGTCTTTTGGTTGCTTTGTGTTGAAGTTGTAATGACTTGAAACTTGTTGGTATGTAGGTGTTGCGATGTTGTACTATTGACTTAAAACATGTTGTTATATGAAATATGTTGTTCTGTATGAAATATTTCACCTATTTGAATGAAATGGTGTACTTATATGTTGTTATTATATGAAAATTGATGTTGTTATATGTTATACGAAAATTGATGGAAATCTGGAATATCTCTCTGGAAAGTTGCAGGCGCGACTTTTAGTTGCGCTTTGAAGAATATACTAGGCGCAACTTACAAATGCGCCTATCAATTTCGTTATAGCGCAACTTTGAGTTGCGCCTGTATAATTGGGCTATCTTCTGGCCCAACAGCAGCATATAAACATCACAACTCCTCCCCAAACAAACACAGCTCCACAAACCCATTTTCTGTCAGAAACCCTAACCTCCATTTCCATTATTTTCACTACCAGCAACACAACATTCCACTCAAAATCATTTAATTGTACGAAGGTTAACAAAAGATTGCACGTTCGTCTACACTTGAGGTAAATATTCGAAACCCTACTCCACTAATGTTTGATAGATCTAGTGTTGACATTTAAATTTCTGTAATTTCAATAGACCAATGACTACGGTGCCGATTATTTGTCACTATGACGGCGATTTAGTCGTCGATGAAAATAGCAAGCCAACCTATGTTGGCGGAAAACATAAGGGATCAAAAGTCAGGAGGGGTTGCAATTTTGTTGAGCTGAAAACTGCAATTTACAAAGCTACAAAGATTGCTTCTACGGAGTTCGACATCTCGTTGGTTAGTAAATGGGTAACGGATGACGGACCAATTGCTATTGAGGTAAACGACGACGACGACGTCGATTCTATGTTTTGTGTGGGGATGAAAGTAATTGAGCTGTATGTTAAGAAGACGGAGGTGGTACATACAACTGAACAGCAAGCTCAAATCTTTGATTATGCAAGTGAACTTGGACCTAGTAATACTGCTGAGCGAAGTCAAATGTATTACACACACTACTCTTACCAGCCACTGAACGTTTACGCACAAGCAGCTGGGTATGCTTTTATGTGATGTATTATTGTTTTACTCATGTTTTTTGTACTTAACAGTCATATGTTTGTGTGCAGGTACGGTGTCATGGCATATCCATCGCAGTCACCCGGGTATGGTTTCCTTCCTTATCCATCGTATCCTCCACAGTCAATTCCAACCCCGAATTCAAACGACTACTTGCATGAAATTGAAGACGAAGATGTTGACACCGAGGACATGGAGGGTGGAAATGCCGATATCCAAATTTCCCATTTGGATAGCATGGAAATCGCTGCTTCATTTGACGACGATGAAACATGGATCGATTCTATGAATGTTAACAATGACGCTCCTTTAGACGATAATCCAGAGGAAGTTGTTGACACTGATGAGCATATCGAGATGGAAGAACCGTTAGACGATGACCAATGCAATGATACAATAATGAAAAGATCTATTGTGCAAGAATGTCAATTTACCGACGAAATGTTCGGACTGGAATGTGTGGAGAAGGGCCCTCGAGTTGGTATGATTTTTAAATCGAAGGAATCTTTAATTGAACATATAAGCGAATGGTCGATAAAGTGTTCAGTTTCATTTAAAAACATAAAGTCCCGCGCTAGAGAGTTCACTGCTATATGTGATATTGATGCTAATTGTCCATGGCGGCTTCACGCTATTGTATCTAAAAGAGATCATGTTGGGTGGTGGATGATAAAAAAATACGGTGGTGATCACACTTGCTCAAATCCAATCATCAACTCGAACCACAAACAAGCAACAGCCAAATTCATTTGCACCAAAGTCCTTCCACATGTTCGTTCGAACCCAAGTTACACTGCAAAATCTGTCCAAGAGCTTATGGCAAACACTTACAAAATTCAAATAAGCTACATGAGAGCCTGGAAAGGACTTAGCAAAGCGGTGTCTACAATATTTGGCGATTGGGATTCTTCATACAATGACTTGCCTCAGTTTCTTCATGCTATACAGAAATGCAATCCAGGTACTGTTTATCATGTACATACAGAAGGAGTACAATTTTGGGGGGCTTTTTGGGCATTCGGACCGAGCATTGCAGGTTTCAACCATTGTCGTCCGGTTCTTTCTATTGACGGAACACATCTCTACGGTAAATATCAAGGTACGTTGCTTGTGGCTACAGGAGTTGATGCAAACAACTCACTTTTCCCTTTGGCATTCGCTATTGTAAGGACGGAGTCGGCGGAAACTTGGGGTTGGTTTTTTTCATGCATGGGACACTTAATTCCATCTTTAAATGCAAGATGCATTACATTCATTTCCGATAGAATGAAAGGAATTCCAACCGCCTTGCAAGAGAAGTGGAGAAGACCACATCATCATCGATTCTGCCTACGCCATTTGAAAGTGAACTTTAAAAAAGCAGGTTTTGGTAGTAAGATTTTGCAAAACTTATTTCATGCTTCTGCTGAAGCAAGAGATGATTTAACATACAAAGAACTCAGAGACCAACTAAAAAATGTGAGTCCGGCTGCTGACAGATGGATTGATAGAAGTCTCTGACATAAGGATGAACAGTGGGCTCTTTACAAGGACAACGGTGAACGTTTCTGTATGATGACACCAATGCTTCGGAGAGTTTCAATGGAGTTCTTAAAGGTGCAAGATCGTTACCGGTAAAGACGTTAGTGGCACGTACCTTTCATCGTCTTAATAGCTACTTCTACAGAAGACGTACGGATGGAATGGATTACGCATCTACGCTAACGCCTAATTATGACAAAATGATGGAAAAATATTCAGTTGAAGCACGTACTATGGGCATTAACAGGTTCAGCTTAACGGAGTGGCAAGTAACAGACACAAACGCGTGCAACTACACAGTAAATATTGCCAATGACAGCTGCAGCTGTTCATGCAATATTCCTATTCTAGCTCATTTTCCATGTCCCCATGTTTTAGCTGCATGCGCACGATGTAGAGGAGGAGCGAACAGAGCTTACCATGATCTTATTTCTTCCTGGTATACGGCAGACAGTTATAGACATAGTTATTCTCCGGTCTTTCATCCAGTACCCGACAGCAGATATTGGGATGTACATGAAGGCCCTACTATAATCCCGCCGCCAACGCGAAGGAATACAGGAAGACCGAGGTCCACAAGAATAAGGGGAGTCATGGATGAAATGGAGGACAGATGTGGACAATGCGGTAACTTGGGTCATAAGAGAAGAACGTGTGGGAAGCAATAAATATTTTACTTGTTTCTACTACTTCTGTCAATCGTGAACTGTATAACTTATATTTTTATTCTGTACGTAACTTTGTTATCAAAAACTATCCTATGTTAAACATTTAAATTACTTGCTATGTTATGTTACTTTGATTTAATTTATACGCAGCTTATGTATGAATTTTCAGCAGTTTTACATCTATCGTCAAATAAACATAACAGACAAACAATAATACATCATCTATTGCATATCCATTACATCAACCAAGCAAAAAGACAACCAAGTAATACAACATTCATTAAAACTAAAGCATACATAACTCAATTGAACGAGTCTGATACACATCCATTACATTACAGTTGCATTACCCAGTTTACTAGACGCCTTTCCAAATTGGATTTATGGATTGCAAATATTCTACTTGATGTCGAAGCTGGCTTTTTTACTTTTCCAAACGTCTCACTTCGGCTTGCATCTCTAGCGCATACTCCACTCCCCTAGGGGTCAACGGACGATCCAGCCATTTGAAGAAATTACAGCACTCAACACCTTTCGGGTTAGTTATATGATCAAGGTAATCGGCACATCCGTAAAACCGACGTCCGGCATTTGTTTGAGTCTTGCATACAACTACCTCACAAACATCTCCACAGTGGCAAAGTGGATGTCTATCTTGTCTCACTCGTCCTTCGCTGCTAATTTGTTTCCCCGTTCTTTGATTCGCTTCACCTAAGCAGATTTGATTATCCAAAGCAGATTGAACAACACCATTAGCCGGCGGAACTATCTCAAATTGAGCTTCAGGAACTGTTTCAAACTGAGTTTCAGGAACAAATTCATTTTCAGCTTCCATCCGTTCAACAAATTGAACCAAAATTTCATCTGGAATCTCCCAATTATCCATAAAAATTAGTGGTAATGTAAGTGTGGGTGAAGGGATTGTTGTAGCTTTGGTTTAATCGAAGAATGAAGAAGAAATTTGAAAAATTTGTGATAATTTGGTGTAATTTGGCTAAAATTTGAGTTTGGAGGTGATGGGTTCGGGCATGAGAGGGGGTTTGGAGTTTGGGAAGTGTTTTTGGGGTTATGAAGAGAGGGGTAGCTGCTGGCTCTGTTTTAACAGCAGCTACCTGCAGGCGCAACTCATAGTTGCGCCTACGCTATATTATAGTAGGCGCAACTATGAGCTGCGCATGATTATAAATTCACGTATGCGCAACTCATAGTTGCGCTGAATCGAAAAATTACAATAAAAAATAGGCGCAACTCAAACTTGCGCCTATAAAAAAAATAAAAAAAAGCGCAACTCATAGTTGCGCTTTGCCGTGGCAGTTACAAAACTGCTGACTGGGACGAAACCAGCCTTCTTTGATAATTAATTTCAAAACGAGCACCACTCGCGAAATTGTTTCAAAAACTAGCCTACTTCGAAAATTTGTCCTTTATATTCATCTGGTACAATGTTTGTTGGATTTGTCCCTGTATTGGACAAGTTATGAACACAGTAAGCATTTACATTTTGTATACTACTTCGTCTCAAACGGTTCATAAAATTTCGGCCTAACTTTTCTTTTTTGTTTTCTGGGTACACGCATTTGTGTACAATGCAGGGAACAAAAGGGAAATGCTGCCGAAATTTTGTTGAATCGTTTGAGACGAAGTAATATACGAAATGTAAATGCTTACTGTGTTTGTAATGAGAAGTAGGATGCCGGACCAATATTGGAAAAAAAAATTATATATATTTTTAAATCGTTACGTTAAAAAATAAAATGTGCCCTATTTGAAAATATTTGTAAATTTGTGAACTTGTTTTTTAAATTCAAAATATTATACGACCATGAAAATAATCTTTTTCGAATTTGTATTCTTCAAATAAATATTAAAATTTGAACTTCTCATTTTGTCAATTAGGAAAAATGATTGATTATTTTGTTGATCGGAGGAGATGGATGTACCAAAGAAAAGGACTGAGAGGCTCAATAAAAGAAGATTTTTATAATGGTATAAACGTGCCCATCGCAAGAGCCACAGCATGTAGTTGTATCGTTAGTCCCTAGAGCAGATGGGTAAAAATTAAATTTTATTCCGCATCTTTTTTTCTATGATATACGTACGTACTTATCTATATCGTACTTAAAAACAGGGGTTTCGACCTACTTCCCTCTAAGGTTGTGCTGGACGTCTCTAGAGCATCTTATCGCAGTAGGATGAGTGCGTGCTGGCCGAAGTGGGATACCATCCCTCCTCACATCATAGAGTGCATATGGCAGGATGTCCTAGTATGTATAATTTTTATGTTTTCCATTTTCAATTCGTTTTTGTCGTTTTTCTATTGTTTAACGTTTAAAGTGTATTCTTTTTTTTAACACAGGCTGAGATAGACATCCAGACAGACGATCTGGTACTAGCACGAGCATACTAGATGAAGAAGATGTGCAAGAACTACAGGGACACGATATCTGAGATTAAGAAATCTGGTAAGAGACCACGGTGGATGGGAGAGAGCGTGTGGAAAGCTTGGTTGAGCTACTGGGAGACAGACGAGGCGAAGGCAAGTATACTATTTTTTTTTGAATTATTAATTTGACGTGATTGAAAAATAATGTATCAAATTTTGAATGTACAGGCAGAGTCGGATAGAAACTCTGCAAATAGAAATAAGAATCTCGTCACTCATCGTGGAGGATCGAAGTCGTTTCAGCAGTATCGGCAGGAGTTGGTAAATTTACTGAATAATAAATGTAAATAGTTTATGCTATATGATTTTAAATGTATATTAATTGTATGTAACAATCAACTTCAGGAAGCCGAGGCACATGGTCCTGTCAGCTATATGGACGTGTTCACCCGTACGCATGCTGTCGAGCATATTAATCCAGACGGGACTGTTTCGTACACATGGCAGGACGATAAATCCAGCAAAAGCCATGTAAGCATATTTCATTTTATTCAATATTAGTAATCGTTTTAATTGTTAAATTATGATGAAATAAGATATGATATTATTAATTTGTTAATGCAGGAGATGTTTATGGAGCAGCGGCAGAAACTCCTTACTGATACAGGACGAGAACAGCTGACGACCGATGAGGAGGATGTTATTTTCGAGTCCGTTATGAGTCCAGCAGAGCATGGTCGACGATACGGATTTGGCAATTTAGCGGTAAATAATTTACTTTTTCTTAAAATACTTAAAATATGATATTTTTAAGTTTTCAAAACAATAAACTTGGATTTTATTTATTTTTCAATTATTGCAGTCCAGTAGTCAGAGTAGGGGACGGCGGAGTAGACCTCAGAACGATTTAGCAACTATAGAAGAATTGCGGACTTCTAAAATTTCGGTTTCGTTTCGAAAATTCTAAATTTTTTATACCTTTATGTATGTTAATATGCCAATAAATAAAATAAATTTATACCGTTACAACTATAATTTAATTGTGACATAAATAAAATAAATTTATTCAATTATAACTATAATTTACTTAAGTTAGAAGTTGATTGTAATCTTTTTCTAATTTCTGCGTTGAAATCGAATGAAATAAACAACACAAAGCCCAATAAGAAAGGGCCTTAAAGTAAATCATTTGTTGTGCTGTAACCCTAAAATCATTACTGTAACCATAAGATAACAATCTCAACACAGCCGCCTTCCTCATACTCAGTTCCTCCTTCTCCATTTATTTCCTCCTCCCTCTCCTCTCGACATTTTCCCGCTTCAAGCTCATACGTATGCTCAATATTTTCTTACTTCAAACTTCTGCTCTGTTCGAATATATAATTTATCTTGCTCGATGTAACCCTAAAATCATCAGATCCCAAAAAGTCTTATCTCGATGCTCGAACCTTTCATTTCTCTTGCAGTTAGATCTCGCTAGCTATGTGGTAAAATAGATTCATTTTCTCTTAAGCCATCGCCGGAAACGGATTTTGAAACAAATTCCGGCCCAGTCGACGTCGGAACCGGACCGAAATCGACGGGATTCCAGCATGCCGGACGGAATCTCGAACCATGTTTCCAACTATAAATGCAAGACTGATCGTTAATGATAGTGGCAACTTATCTTCTCCGATTACTCTAGGTGAAGTAAAGGCTGCTTTAATGTTGATGATTCCAAAAGCCCGGGACCGGACGTTTTTTCCTTCAAGTTTTTCAAACTTCACGAGAACTTGTTACAAACACAATTGATGGAAGTAATAACAAAAAATTTTCAGACAAGGAATTTCGTAGTTAACCCAAAAAATGGATCAACGTCCTGAACTGAGTGTGAAAGCATCAACCATTTTCTTATAGAGCAATAATATAAAGAATAAATGTAAAAATAACAGAAATAATAAAAGGACAAGAAGATTTTTATAGTGTTTCGACTGTTAATGAAGCCTACATCCACTTTATAACTTTCAATTAACTGACCGCTGGTACAAGTTGAATCGGATTATAATATGATTGAATCTTCTAAGTTAGATCAAGTCAGATGTTCAAGAGTTCGCTGGAGAATCACAATGAATCCCTATATGACTATTGTATGGCACTACAACAAAATACCCCTTTTACAACGGGCAATGCCCGTTATAATAGGGGTTTCGCATCGGGTCTAGGCCCGTTGTATTATACGATGTTATAATAGAGTAGATGAATTTTACAATGGTTCTTGCCCGTTGCAATAGGGTTCTTTTGCAACGATTTTGGCCCGTTGCAAAAGAGTCTTTTACAACTGCTTTTGCCCGTTGTAATTAAATCTTTTACAGTTGTTTTTGCCCGTTGCAAAAGGGTCTTTTGCAACTGTATTTGTCCGTTGTTAAAAAAATTCAAATGAGAAAAAAAAACTACTACAATGCATGTGTAAATTAATTGAAACAAAATTATTATACTAACGACAACCATATTTATTCATATTTACTAAAATAGCAAATTAAATTCATATTTCAAAATAACAAAAAGATTTATCTATTCACATCATTCATAAGGTTTTACATAGTTACAAAACATCGAATATAAACCTAAGCTAACATAACTACTAACTACAGTCTTTATTGCTATAGGTAGAGCTATCGAAATCAATAACCATAATTGCACTTGATTTGGCCAGCCTCTTGAACGAAGCATCTTTAAATGACCTAGATGAACCCAGTTGCATACAAGTGAACATATTTTATTTAGAGAGCATATGCAGGCATAAGCACTATGAACAATGTATACAAGGATATTAAGATAATAAAATTAGAGGTGCCAAATCAGGGTTCGAACTTCTAGCATAATAAAAACTATTTATGTAAATTAAATTTGGCAAGCCAAATCGTTTAACGTCTCTGGCTACGAGAGCTAACAAAGTGGAAAACTGTTATTGCAGCCCATACAACAAAAACAAAAGTATGATAAACAAATGAGTAGATACTATAATATCCAGAGAGAAGCCTCTCATTGTTTAGAGAGGTTTATATCTTCATAATTTATAAAATGACTATCCTTAAAGTTTATTTATAGGTTGTTTAAAGAAAAATCCGAGAAGTCCTATTTTGCACGACAGTTAAGAATATTTCACTGGAAAGGTGTAGTTTGTTCGCTTGATTACACAGTTGGAGTTCAAATTCAAATTATTATTCAGTTTTTGAAATATTTTTCTTCATAATAACAAGTTTATGAATCAGTTATAATTCAATCCACACAGCAATGTACAAATGATGGTACTGTCTAAAGATAGAAGCATATAAACTTGAGTAGTGACAATAAAACTTCAAATTTCTAGTTAAGTATTGTTGCTTATTTGATGGATCTATGACAAAAAAACAAGACTAAAATCCAATTATACAGTTAAACTTACTAAAATGCATCAAATCAGATAAAACAAATAAAAGTGTACCTCTTATGCCTTAACTAAAATTCATATTTTTCCTTCCAACCTAAAAGTCGGAGTGAATTATCTTCCAAGGGAGCCTGTACCAAAAAATAAAATTCTCGGTGATTATATATCATAATATTGCACTATTATGTAGTATATACTCAAATTGAGGTTTACCTTAAATAAGTGATTTGAACTTGTGGATCAATGTTGATTGTAATTTATTGCATCTCCAATATAGTGTGGCTACAAAGACAATATAATAAAATTCAAAAACAAAGCAAACTTCATCAAAATAAAGCATCATCGCAAGTCATTAAACAAAAGGGATGAAAGGAAACTTCATCTCCAATATACTCACTGCAGTATCAGTTTCTACATCACCTCAAGTCATCAAATAAAGCAAACTTCATCTCCAATATACTCACTCTAGTATTAGTTTCTGCATGTTCCTAAAACAACAACAAACGCGAGCATCACTGCAAGTCATCAAACTCAAAGCAAACTATCTTAGGCTAAATAAACTAACGATAATATAATAATGAAGTTTTGATATTGTAAAAAATAGGCTAAATAAATACTTTTTACCGTTTCAATGCTTATGAAGCAATTATTGAATCTAACTGCACGTTGCTACATTTATATAGTAATTTCTTCGAATATTTATTACTCTACATGGATCTGAATTTGCTTTTTCTATATTTGTTCATTTATTTTTAGATGAATGTAATACTTTGATTAAGATTTTCTCAAACGCATTGTTATTAATATGCGATCTACCATTTATTACATGATTGAATTAGCTTCATGTATATTTTAGTGTGCAAAATTATAAAGGCTATCACGACTTTTACAACTACCTTCACTGTAACATGCATGTTCGTTCGAACTATAAAGATATTTAATGCATAATAGAAATTCGTAAACACGTATAACATGTGTTTTAATATAAATTAGAACTAATAAGTGTTAAAACATTTCCTTTTGTTTACTGACCATTGTAATTCTTCTTCGTTGCAACTTTCACCTAATAGAAATAATTTTTATTAAATACTTAGACAGGAATTGACAAATATATCACATTCAATGTCATCAATTAAGCAAAGAACGAGTCTTGTAATATTGCAAGTCCTTTTCTCAGAAATTGAATATAAGCAATGACTTTTACCGCTAGCTAATAAGGTTGGAGGAGATGTAATGGCCAAAGCCAACTACTTTTAATAAGATAAGCCTATTCAATTCTTAATCTATAAGCAAGATGGCGATTGATGTGAAGAAGTCTCAACACGTTTATTGGTATTATGTCTTCAAGGTGAAAACTACCGAAACCTACTTCTCAACTATTGTCCTACTTTACAACTACCATTTGTTGATAAGTTTACTGTGAATGAAAAGCTAAAAGCACAAGTGAACATAATGCATTTTTCTCCTTATTGTGCCAAAAGAGGTTGTTTAAGAGAAGCATATATGTTAGCTTCTTCGGAAAAAACAAGAACCTACTAGTTAAAAGCTAGTTGGAAACTTTATATTCAGATTTCAGAAATAAGTGGAAAGATAAAAAGCACAAAGTGTGATAAAGGTTATCTCCAACTAATCAAAGTTATTTTCTGACATTAAATATCTTCTTTTTTCATGTGATTTTCATTAACATGCCCATCACTTGTTTAGTGATGAATCATTTAATGAACTGTCGAGGGATTTTCGAACACACACTGCATTAGTGTTGCCATCAGTAATCTATTGTTTGATAAAACTTATGCATCAAACCAAGAATTATAACTTGTTTATATCTGATATTTTTCAAGATTTATAATGAAGCCATTGCTGTACTTTTTTGCCGACTATGAACCAAGTACAACTAATTCAGCAAGGATCAACATGTTTAGTTTACTGTAACATCATCATGTTCACAAATTAAAAACTGCAAGGTTTTCCTACACTTGATCAAAAAAGTATTCTTTTAATGGTATCAAGTAGATCAAACATTTATTCAAGCATGGCAATACAACCTTGTTTAGATTTCAACTACAAAACTTTTGAATGTTGCAGCATGAGTGATTTAATGACAAATCAGGTGATGAAACAGAAACATATCATATAATTTCATTCAGACTATTTGTCCAATACCTGAGCAGGAAAACGAGATTCTCCATGAGACTTTTTGTCTTCCCAAGCCGAAGGATCAATGTTAGTTCCACCAAAACTAGCAGCCTGTTATTAGTTCAGTTCATAAAAATTAAAATCATATTCAGTTCCATGATACGTATGCACAACATTTTACATAGTTTTTATGTTCAGTATTGTATTGTATAGTACCTCAAAAATGCCATGGAGCTGATGAGTTGAATAATTATAAAGAAACAGAGGAAGACCAGGAGTTATTGCTCGAACGGAATCCCTGTATCTTGGTGGCAGACCTGATCATATAAACATCATTATAAACAAATTCAGATAACATAAGATATACACTAACAATTTTAAAATGTGTTCTGTTTACTAATTAAGCACATAGCAGACAGTGTTCTATGACTCCAGACATTAATTGTGATTTCATTTTTAGAATAGTACATCTAAAATACTTATATCCGTCTGAATTGATTATAAACCTAAAACCCAAATCTATAGATGTAACTGGCACACATCCAAACCATTCAATTGAATCCTAATTAACAAGTGATCACATAAATATAAAACAGTAAATACTGATGGAGAATTAACAGTTAAAATTCATACCAAAAAGCTGCCTTTGGAGATTCTCCTGCATAGTATCATTGTTGCAAACAAAAATATATCCACAACAGCTTCATTTCTAGGCAAGGCTTCTGACGCAGGCAGTGTTTTATACCTCTTATCAACCAAAGTATTGTTATTATTATCCTTCTTATCATTGTTATTGTTGTTCTTGTTGTTGCCATTAACCTTCTTCTTCCCATTAAAATTACCCCCATCATTATTGTTCTTTTGGTTGTTCACAAATCCAAAACTGTTTTTATTCATATTATTCACCATCGGTTTCGCCACCGCCTTATCAAAACCTAAATTGAAATTTTTGTTCATACTCTGTGAATTGAAGCTACCAATTTTGCCAGCATCGTTGGTATTATTCATATTGTTGTTGTTCTTTGCAGTCGTGTTGCTGCCAAGGAGATTGAGGAGGCCGAGGCTTCGACTGACAAGGCGGCACTCGAACCTTGCCAGATCTGGTTTTGGAAGCGGTCTCCATTGGGTTGAAAAAGCCCAATTTCATTTCATGTTAATACACGTAGACTACAAGGGAGGGCGACATGCGACACAAGGGGTAAGGTGAAGAGGTGGATGAGGATGAATGAAGGCGATTAGAAATTAAGGATTTGAGGAGGACGACGAACGAAGGCGATTAGAATTAGGGATTTGAGGAGGACGGGTCACCAGTCGCCATTATTTCGTGAAAAATCGAATATTCATTTTGAACCAGGTGGTTCTCTTTGTTTTTTATTTTGAAAAGCTTGGTATATAATTACTTACTTATAATTGGCATCTATTACAACGGTTATTTTATGAACGTTGTAAAATTAACATCTATTACAACGGACATGAAAAGACCGTTGTAATAGCATTCTATTACAACGGACAGTTATTGCCCGTTATAAAAAGGGCGTTGTACAGGGCATTTATTACAACGGTCCTGAATGGACCGTTGTAATAGCCTTCTATTACAACGGGCAGCAAATGCCTGTTGTAAAAAGGGCATTGTAATAGGGTATTTTTGTTGTATTGTGGAAGAAGAAGAGTGAAGAATAATCTCTACAGAGTTCCAACCGTCAGTCCAGAAGATCCAGTTTATGTTGTAGGTAGGATTATATTTGTAGGGGTTTGAGAGCTATTGGGCTAGGCCCCCTTGCCAGATGCTTGCAAATGACCATACGAAGGTGCACTGAAAGTTTCACAGCGAACCGAATCAATTTAATGGATCGCTAGCGATCCATAGCTTTTGGCTTGCTGGCGATCTATTGTTTGAAATGCTTCCCACCATCCTCTCCTTTGAAGTTTATGGCAATCTGGCAAAATCGTATGGATCGCTCGTGATCCATAGTGCATGGATCGCTAGTGATCCATGTGCCTAGTGGATCATTGAACTTTGTCCTTTGGATCACATTTGTTATCTTATGCCCCATGTAATTTTGTAGCTTGTTGCCTTGTTTTGATGACAATCCACACACTGGTTGCATTATGGTGCTGATTGAATTAGACGAATGCTTGCTTCTTGGTTTAATTAGCTCGGAATTCCATCAAACTTACTCATTCTCCCTTGAATACCTACAAGACCATGATGCAAGAGGATTAGTGGATCTTCGAGCGAACATTATGGATTGCTAGCGATCCATCACCTTAGTCTGTTTTCGCTTTCTTTTCCTCTAATCTTTCTTGGTTGGTTCTTCTAGTCCTTTTGGTTGGCTCTTGAGATGTTGTGACTTTCTTTGAATTTTGTTGGGTAAAAAAACTCGGATAACATTTGCCCCCCCCCCAGAGTATGTCTTCGTTGAAAATAAGGCGTGCTTTAGAAGTAACTACTTTTGGGTTCCTGCTTGGTGAGATTCAAGTGATCATGTTATGGCCATTACACGATTTTGGCTTTGACTGTTCAGCTGCTCGTTAATTTTGACGTGAATTGTCGTTTCTTATTATAACAAGGCAAGTTTAACCCCATAACTTTTATGATGCCTTTAAACAGTACGTGAACCATACTGACTAAATTTGGAATTGATCGAATGCAATCTGATGGATCGCTAGCAATCCATAGCCAATGGATCGCTAGCGGTCCAATGACTTGGTGGTTTCTTTCTCGTGCAATTCTCCATATAACCTTCTCGAGCTGATCCATCCTCCATTCTTATCTTCTTCTTACGACCCAAGTTAACTCCTTGCGATTTGATCCAAATCTCGACCAAACCCTAAGTCCATCCACCCTATCACCGTCGTGGACCATCTACCACCAGAGCCTCTCACCGTTGATCATTCTGAAACTCGCCGTCACTTTGACTTCAATCCTAGCTCCTGAAACCTCATTTCTTGGATCGTTACCGACCCACCCATTTGGATTGTTGGATCACTGGATCGCCGCTGTCGAAAACTCCAATCATCTTTGCCTTTTGATTCTCGATTCGAGGTGTGTAATGCTGATTCTGGCGATCGTTTAGCAATTTGACGACAGGGTTGTATTGGTGATGACTGTCGGGGAAAATCCGAGTTGATTGTGGTTTTATGGAAGAAGATAGTAAATTGAGTCTTGAGTTCTTCACGGAATGACACTTGGGCCTTGCCCCGGTGCTTGATGTGTTTTGTTGTCTTCATCCACAAAATCAAAATTGACTTGTACTAAGTTACATTGTTGATACAACACGATGTATCGCGAATTGGCTTTAATCTTTCTAGAGGAGGATAACGGCTTAGGGTAGTATCTCGCATGCAACTTACGTTGTTATTGCCTTTTAGAGAGTTTGAGTTGGTCTCTGAACTTGAAAGAGCTTTTCACATCGCTTCGGACAACGGATTCGTTATCGATCATTGATCGATGACGGGTAAGTGTAGAAGAAATAATTTTGAAAAAATGATACAAAAGGCCCTTTTCATTCTTTAATGTAGCAAACTATCTACACCGAGCTCGCCTCCATAGATAACACACTGCACTTGTCCTGGTATATACTTGAAATCCGACGTGTCGGTGTAAATTGATATTCCTCCAAAATTCAAGTGTTGTAGAGGAATTTTTGTTAAAGATATAATTACCTGACCGCGTTAGACGCAAGTTCTGTTATATAGAATGAAGTATCGGTCTTCTCACTGTAAGTCCAATGGAGGAAGTCCAGCACTTTCAGAAGCTGATTCATCATCTGTCGCCCTTTTCTCTTCTGCTTCATGGGCTGAATTTGGTCAACTATCCCAGTTGGTCCGGTTGTGGGCTAAACTCCTTCGAATTTTAGAGTTCTTTTTAATTCACCGGAGAGAGTTTCGTTCGTAATCTCCGTTAAGGTTTTGCATAACGTTTGCTTGCAACAAGGCATTACAAAGGATGATGTGCGCTTTTTGGAGAAGGATTAATTTGCTCATACGCCGCCTTCGGGTTACACATCTTGCTATCGATATATGTGCTTAAACGGAGCAGTGCACCCCCCATCAATGACTTCTTGAGAGAAACTCTTTCGAACTTGGAAATTGCCCCATTCCAAATTCATCGTAATGGATATGCGAACTTGACTTGCCTGCACGTTTTGTTTATGGGGACAATTCACTGTGCTTCAAGTTTTGACAAGTTGATATATTTCCTCTCGTTTAAGAGCAGAGACGAGTGTCCATCCCTTATCATCATCGAGACCTAGAGGAATAGCAAAATCGTGCTACAGCTTCAAAGCAATTTGTCTCAATTCAAGACTCTGTACTTCTTCATTAGAGTCCTAAAGGGTTTAAGCGCCTTTAGACGACGGGGGGTAAATTCCCTTCCTTACCTATTGAGTTTCGACATGTTGCTGTGGGATTTCTGACAAGTCAAATACTTCCTGCAGTTACTCCAAACCCGAATAAAGACCTATCACTTGACCAAATTTTCCATACCCTGAAGGCCGTAGATGCTGGGGAAAGATCGGTTTAATTTTTGCTAACAGACGAAAAGTAGCTACGATATGGACTATTGCATCCTGGGGATCTATTGTAGTGGTTGAAATCCCGTCTCCTTCTCACTCCAAAATACGAACACGCTCCACTTCTTTATCACATAGCCCTGAAGAGTGTGTTCCCCAAGAAAAGGAAGGCTTGTTTGGCGAGTCAACTGAAGAAATTCATGAGGGAAGGGATGTCACAATTAGAGCTAGCTGTCCGGCTAGAATGGCCCAAATCCCAGAGGAAAGGGAAGAAGAGCTCAAGCAACGAGAGGACAAGGTTGCAGTGGTGAAAGAAAAAGAGGATGGTGAAGCTGATAGCAGCAGTCATGATTCCTCCTCCAGTGATGATGATTTCGACGTAGATTCTAGTGATGGAAACTTTGAATCATGTGACGAGATTCCAAGCATGAGTCACGTTCCCTCAGACTCACCTCCTCGAGAGATCCGCAATAAAGATGTTTCCCCGTACCCAAGCGACATTAGGATTCCCTAATTACATATGACGATGTAGAATTCGGGGATTTGACCAATGTTTACGTGGATATTGTGAACTCATAGGGGAAGATCTCGAATTCGAGGCTGCATCTCCTCATTCTGGTCTTATTGCATCTAAAGTTGATTCGATTTCTACCACGGTGGCCTCCCGAACCGGTTTGTGACGTCCTTTAAGGCTCTCCAAGACACAATACACATTTTACTAGGATCACATTCACTTACACATGCATTATTTAGGCCTATTTCTCATTGCTAAAGCTCTTTATTTATTCTTCATGTCAGGTACCATGAGAGGCCGTGGACTTTACGACGATCTCGATCACTTCACTGATTTGCAACGTTGGTCAAAATAGTCTACAAGCCGCCATCAGCCCCATGAGACCGAAGAGGAATGGAGACGGCGGAAAGATTGGGAGGCTAAAGCTTGTCGCCGTGATGACAGAAAACAGGGTCGGATGTATAAAAGTGGTTATGAGAAGAGAAAAACCCTTGATGATCGAGTGTCAAAGGTTGATCGTGGTTCTCATCCTTCTGAGCATCAGGTATCTGCCCCGGTCCTAACTTCTGTCAGTCTTAAGATTTTGGTTTCTTCCATTCAGGCTCCATTTTCACCTCAACCCCCATCGACTCACGTGGTGCCTGTTTCTAGTTCGTCGTGTCCTCACCGAAGGTCGGCTTACATTCTTCTGTCCAGTCCTTCTAGACTCAAAGCTGCGCTCCTCGAATGGTTCTTAAAGGGAGTTAAGTTTGGCCGTGACCTTCGCCCAAATAGCAAAGATTCCTATATGCCCCACCTTTAGGCGATTCAAAATGATTTAAAGCAAGCTGAGGGATGGGAAAATTTATGCAAGCAGCTGGCCGACATGAACCGCAATAATTATTAGGAGATCCCCTCTTTTGAATTAAAGAAAGACAACTTCGAGCGTGCATTAGCCGAACGTGACGCCAGAATTGAGTGACTAGAGCAAGAGAGGGATGCGGCACTTCGGAAGAGCAAGAAAAGCGTCAGCTTTGTTAAGGAACTGAAAGAGGCCCATGAAAAAATTGAGATTGTATTTCGAAATCAAATTAAGAAGGCACTTGCGGACGAAGTTAAGTTAAAAGAGGAGCTCCAAGCTCGTGACATGACTATTAAAGTCCAAAAGAAAATTATTGCTGACCACGACAAGATTGTTGAAGGGCATAACAAAACAGTTGTGGAATATAAGGAGATCATGAAGTACCATGACAAGAGCGGTCTCCAATCAAGCCCAAGCAATTGTTTCACTCCAAGAAAGAGTTGCACAGCTTATCGTCGAAAAAAATCGTGTTGAAATTGAGAAGGTCGTCGTTGCAGCATATTTAGAGTTTCAGGACACTTTCAAAAAGAAGATGGAGAAGATGGATGAAACCATCTTAAATTTATGTCAACTCCCTGTTGCATCAGGGGAGTCTCAGCTATTTGGGCCTCAATTTCCCATGCACTCTCGCCGTGGTTTGGGAGGAAATTCTAGCACGTTTTTGAGAGAACGGGGATGTCTATACTGATCGAGAGTGGAAGGATGCCTACCTTAATGAGGAATCAAAGAAAGCAATGATAGAGGGTTAAGAGATCCTGTGGATTGAGAAGAAACAGGAAACTGCCGATGTCGCTATGACTGCAACAGCCAAAACGTCGTCGGAGCCTTTCGTTTCTGGGCCTGGCAAATCATCAACCCATCCTCGCGATCAGTTGGTGAATACTGTCGGTGCTGCTATGTCGTTTTTTTCTTTGGTAGACGTGTGTGTAACTTGTGGTGGCCCTAGAACTTCTCCAAAAATCATGCAACTATCAAAAGAAGGAGAAGACGGGGAATATGAGATTGACATTCTCGGCCATTTCTCTGATGCACGTAACCTTCTTGTTTCCTCCAAGTTTGAGAATTTTCAGCTTACGCCGTAGGAACAAGATGAGCTTAATGCTTTTATTTTTGACCTTATAAGTCCATCTTCTTTATCTACTGACCCACCGATTTCTTCGACACCTGGACTCACTGCTATTTCAACCGCTTCGGTGCTTGTCTCCGTAGGTGCTTCGATTATGTCTTCTGCATGTGGTTCGTAGCCGGGATTGGAATTTGAGAAGATTACCGCATTGCATGATCTAGATGACCCTTCCTTATTTTTGGAGGGCGACTTCACGGCAGTTGAAGCTCGAGAGCAGGAAGACCGGACATTCCAACTACAAAGATCCCAACAACAATTGGTGGCCATTAAGAAGGAAATGGTTGAGGAGATTAAATCCTCCAAGAGCTCCTGCAAATCTTGGAAATGCAAAGTCAAGGGGAAGTCCTCCGAGAAAGCTAAAGTGTGGGTGGGGGAAATGCCAGTGTCGATTATGAGAGTAAGAAGAAACTCTAGACTAAAGGTGGAAAGGAAGCAGTGGAAAGAAGCATTCAGAGGTCCGGATGGCAGCGGAGCTAGTTTTTGGGATATTTTGTTTTTTTTGTTCAAGTGCAGCATCTGCACTTATTGCTTTTGTTGTAGCATCTATATTTTTTCCTTTTTGTTGGCCGATATTGTGTGGATACTACCCCCACATTTTGACTTTATATAAAAATTGTCATAAGTAATATAATGTTGACATTTTAATTGTAACTTTACATGTCTACATATCTGTGTTTCTTGAACTTATGTCAATTTTATTTAATGCTCTTTTATTTTATCTAGTCCTGTGATTACCACCAAAATTCTTTGTTTAGAGTAACAGAACTGTGAAGTGTTTTTGTTTCTGAGTATTTTTATTTGAGTGTTGGCGTTTGACCCATAATTCATGGGGTTGTTTACTTCGAACACTTGACAAATGACCAGTTGATCCAAGTGATTTTCGGATGTCTATAATCGGATTTATTTTGTGATGCTGTCTTCGGGAACTTATGATTTGTACGACTTAATTTCATATTTATTTTCGGTCAACCATTGGAATTTTCTACTGACTCGTAGTCAGTTTGACATTATTGGAATAATACCCATTGTTCCCAATAGTGGAAGCGGGTTGATTCTTGTTATTCCTACAATGGACGAGTTTCCCAAGATTTTCGAGGCAATACGGTACTTAAGGGTATGCACGGATTTTGAGAGTATGTGCGGCTTATGGGATGGGTGGATTTTGAGACTGATACGACCCATCGATCTAGAAAGGTTTCGGAACTTCTCAACGTCACCAATTTTCAGGCAATTTGAGGAGTTTATGCTTTGAGACAATGATTCCATGGCTCAAAAAGTAATGCGCCGCTTATGGGATGCCCGGCTTTTGTTTTAGGTCTTCTTGGTGCCACCGAAGCAACATGGTTCTTAGAGACAAGGATCGTGTTCCATCAATCCAACAGTTTAAGTCGGTTTGCTTCCGTCTACCCAGCGGATAGGTGAGGCATACTTGAGCGTGATTCCACTATCTCAAGCAGAAATTAAACGGTTTTGAGCATATTTGACCTCATCGACTCAACAGGTTACTCTTATGAATGCAGTTTTATTAGTTCAAAAAGCAAAGCAATTTCATTAAGAAAGGTTGGGAAAATTCTGCCTATTTACAATGCCCCTGGCATTTCGGGATGGCTTATTTACTAAAAAATAGGAAGTACATAAGATAATTTCAGATAAAGTAAGGATTTAGCGATTCGTTGTTCCATATGCTCCAGGGATTTGGATTCCGTCAATGGTTGTCAGTTTGAAAGTTTCGACCCCCATGTTTTGACTGATCACATACAGCCCTTGCCCATTTGTTTCGAAGGCTCTCGATACCGGATAGACTCGTTTCAGGACGAGATCTCCCACTTTGAAGGTTTGGTTGTGAACTCTGAAGTTGAAGTACCGTGCGACCCTTTTTGGTGAGCAGTGGTTCTTAGTTCGGCTTTTTCCCTCTTCTCGTCAATAGTATCAAGCGACTCGAGTAGGAGCTGCTCGTTTTTCCTTAGATTGAAATTCTTCCTTTGATTGAAATTCTTCCTTTGATTGAAGGGGACTTCTAGTTCTACGGGGATTATTGCTTCTAAACCATATGCCAAGGCGAACGAGTACGCCCGCTTACTGCTTTGTGTGTTGTTCTGTAAGTCCATAGTGCGAGTGGAAGTTTATCAACCCAATTTTCTTTAGCTTTAGTTAGCCATTTTTTGATGGTGGACTTGATGGTCTTGTTTATTACTTACACTTGCTCGTTAGCTTGCGGATGAGCGAATGCAGAAAAGCTTTTCTCGATATGGAAGCTTTATAAAAGTCTTCGAAATCGTCGCTTTCGAATTGGGTCCCATTATCAGTAATAATTTTTTATGACACACCAAACTTGCAAATATGTTTTTAGTAACAAAATTAATGACTTTATTTGTGGTAATGGTGGTCAGTGGTTCCGCTTCGGCCCACTTTGTGAAATAGTCGACGGAACTATAGCATAAATAGCCTCTCCTTTAGCTCTTGGCAATATGCCAATCAAGTCAATTCCCCATATTGCGAATGATTATGGCTGCGTTAGCCCTATTGAGGGTGTTCTTTTAATCTTGCCGAATCTTTGGCAATTTACCGTTGACCATAAGTATTCGTACCGAAGGATTTTCTTCGTAAGAGTTTGCCCCCAGTATAGTCTCTGCAGTCGCCCTCGTGTACTTCCTTCAAGATCCACCGAGATTCGTCGTCGGTCACATATCTGAGCAAGGGGTAGAGAACCCCCTTTGGTAGAGTGTCTAATCCTGTATTATAAATCCCGGTGCCTTCCGAGAAAGCTTTTTCCACTGATTCCTATCTGCGAGAAGAGTTTCTCTAAGTAAATAGTCTTTGATTGGCGTCATCCATGTTTCTGGTTCGCGGTGCTTTCAAAAATCCAACTGATATCCATTTCGCTTATACTTAGAGTGGTCAGGGTATCAATTGGGGCATCCCAATGCTTGAGCTTCTCCGAAGATGACCAATTTAGCTGAGTAGTCAGCCTTCATGTTTCGCTCCCTCGGGATGTGAGTTAAGGTGTAATGTTCGATGTCATTCAGCAACTTTTTACTTTAGACAGATATGGGGCAAGGTTCTCCCCTCGATCCTAGTATTCACCTTTCACCTGGCAGATGACTAGTTGGGAGTCGTTGTGGATGTGAATGAACTTTATTCCGAGTTCCTTCATGACTTTCAGTCCCGGTATCAATGCTTCGTATTCCGCTTCATTGTTTTCCACAGGGAATTCCAAGCGTAAGGCATAGCAAATGGCTCGTTCTTTGGGGGTTTCAAGCACTATCCTACCCCCGAGCAGAGGTTATTAGATGAGCATCGACGAAGAGTTTCCATCGTGTTTCTACTTCTAGTGGTACTTCTTCTTCATCATCCCGCACGGTAAATTCGATGATGAAATCGTCCAATGCTTACTTATTGATTTCCCTTCTCGGATGGTAAGTGATTTCATATTGGCTCAATTCGATATTCCATTTGAGGAGCCACTCGGAAGTCTCGGGTCGGTACAATACTCGCGTCAAAGGTTAATCGGTCAATACATTGATTGGATGCGCCTAGAAATACGGTCATAACTTCCTAGACACGATAAAGAGGCAATACGCTAGCTTTTCCAATTTCGGATAATTTTTCTCGGCTCCAGCGAATTGCTTGCTAATTTAGAATATGGGTCGCTGAATTCTAGCTTATTCACATACAAGAGTAGCACTCAACGCGTGAGGTGAGACTACGTCCTCTTCGTCTATTGGCTTTGATATTATTGGCAAGGTTTCCATATGTCACAGCAACTCTTCAAATGCATTTTGACAAGCCTCATTCCATTCGAAGTTCTTCTTTCCTTTCTTCAATGCATCAAAGAACGGTACACATTTGTCAGTGGCTTTCAAGATGAGCCGGCTTAGCACTGCGACTTTCCCATTCAAGCTTTGTAATTCCTTCTTGTTCTTCGGGGCTTGAACTTCTCATAGGACAGTTATTTACTCTAGATTTGCGTCAATGCCTCTAGCGCTCACTATGAATCTCAGAACATTTCGGAGGCTACCCTGAAATGACATTTGAGGGGATTGAGTTTCATTCCAAATTTTCGGAGCATTTCAAACATTTCGGCAAGATTATCTAGGTGATTGGCTGCTACTCATGATTTCACCAACATGTCATCCACATAGACCTTCGTGGTTTTTTTGATCTGATGCTTGAACATGGCGTTTGCTATTCTTTGGTAGGTTGCCCCTGCATTCTTTAAACCGAATGACATTACCTTGTAGCGGTATAATCCTAAGTCGATGATGAAGCTGGTGTTTTCCTGGCCGGGCTCATGCATTAGGATCTTATTATATCCCGAGTACGCATCCATAAATTATCGCAGTTCATGCCCAGCCTTCCCGTCCACAAGCCGGTTAATTCTGGATAGCAGAAAACTATCCTTTGGGCAGGCTTTGTTTAAGTCTGAGTAGTCGATGCAAGTCCGCCATTTTCCATTGGACTTCTTGACCAAAACTGGATTAGATGCCCATTCAGGGTAGGTCGCATCACAGATAAAACCATTGGCCCTCGGCCTATCTACTTCTTCTCTCAATGCCTTGGACTGCTCGAGGCCTAAGCTGTGCCTTTTCTGCTTTACCGGCTTAAACCTGGGATCAACGTTGAGCGTGTGGCATGTAATTTCTATCGATACCCCACACATATCGGAAAGTGTCCAAGCGAACACATCCAAGTTGGCACGAAGAAATATGGTGAGTTCTAATCGCATCTTGTTTCCAAGGTGCGATCCAATTTTCAGGACCCGCATCAGGTCATCCATACCGACAGGAATAAACACCGTTAATCTGTCAGTGTTGCCCGATCCTTCCTTAAACTCTTCTTTCTAGGGTCCAAAGCGTTGTCGAATCAGTTATGGTCCCTAAGCTAGGGATGGCTCTGTAGTTGCTATTTGGCAGGTTCGCGAATGTGGAAAGTTCTCCCCACGTCCTTTCCTTTTTCTTTTCTTTTGGATTCACGCAGTTCTATGATGTAACATTCTCTGGCGGTGCATTGATCTCCTTTGACCATCCCAGTTCCATTTTTCGTTGGGAATTTCATGGTTAGGCACCATTAGTTAAAGAGATTCTAAAATCCACCAGTGCGGGTCGTCCCAAGAAGGCATTGTATGCGAAAGTTTCATCTACAATTACGAACGGTCGCCTTCCCTAAATTCTACAAGAAAATCAATCGTCTCAACGAGTTGTTTGGGTTTGCCAGTGAATCTTGGTTTTTTGTTTGGCATGTAGATACATCTTTCATATTGATCTTCATTTGGTCAAATGTGGGTTTAAAAAGAATATTCATAGAACTGCCGCTGTCAGTCAATACTCATCGGACAGTGGCAGGTCTGATCCCTAATGTCACTACCATGGGATCGAAAGTTGAAGCTTCAATCCCTTCGGTATCTCGATTTTGGAATACTATATCATCATTCAAAGTTTATGATACTTGGTTGGGGCTCCATCTTCGATCGTGAGGCATGAACTTTCATTCAGGCCAAGCTTTTAGGGAAGCCAACCTTTCCGTCTGCCGGTGTCATGGAGCCAGTCTATAATGTTCCAAGTGGAGAACCATTTCCTAGTGTCTTATTTGGATAAAGGGCCAGTGCTATCCCATGGAGCGTGCTTTAATGAGCTCGCATACCGCTCCATTTCTCCCCAGCTCCTCTGTGCGGGATAAGGTCCTCCAGATATCGTTTCGATGATGAGTCTCTAGCTAGTTCGCTTAGATCCCTCTTCGTTGGTTCCAACTTGGTTTCTTTGATCCCTAGGAGCTTGGGGAGCCGCAAGTTGGTCAGGATTTTGTGGTTTTTCACGTATTGTTGAAGCTTGTTTTCCCTGATTAGCTCTTTAATCAAGTTCTTTAGGTAACGACGCTCATTTGTGTTATGACCATGTGTCTCATGGAAGCAACAGAACTTTCTTGAGCGCTTTTGTTGTTCAGTTGCTTCCTTCTTAAGGGGTTTCTTGTACTCTTCCGTCCTCTGTGTTGCAAGATAGATGTTTTTTGTAGTATCATTGAGTGAGGTGTAATCTTCGGGCCTGAAGCCTTAAGTCGCTTATTGTTACCATTTCGTTTATTGGATTTCTGATTTTTTTCTTTTTTGGTTTCCGTCTTTTTCCAAACTTCCTTCAGCGGTCGCGAAGGCATTTATGTTCTAATTATTGCCATGTCACTCTGCCCAACATTCATCGGTTGCAAGTTAGTAGACTTCCTTTCTAACTCCCGCACCTCTTCCAATCTCATGTATTGACTCGCCTTACGATTGAAGTCGTTCCTAGTGGTAGATTGTTTCATTTTGATCCATTTTTTGAACTCGCTTACGGGGTGGATGGCGTGGACCAAAGCCTTAAAACCAAATCCTCATTCGGATTTCTTACCTCTGTCACTGTAGTATTGAACTGGTTCATGGAAGACTTCAAAGATTCATTTCACCCCTAGAATAGGCCAGACAAGGACATCGCATCTTTAGGCTATGCTGTGTGAAGTCTGAACTGATCAAGGAATCTTATTGCTAGCTGATCGAAAGTAGAGATGGATCTTGATGGAAGCCTAGTGAACCACATGGAAGCAATTCCTTCAGAAAAATTAGGAAACATCTACATCAAACAGCGTCCAAAGCATTCGCTCTGTCCATGTACCAACTATACTTGTATAGATGGGTTTTTGGGTCTTTTGTTACATCATAAGATGGAACAGTTGGCATAGTGAACTTTTCTGGGTACCGCTCATTCAAGATCTCATTAGTGAAGAGGGTCCAACTTGGAGTGCATCCCCACTCATCATCTCTTCTATTCTTTTTCTCATCCATCAGTCGCTTGACCATATCTATGATATATGCCTCAGATGTCCAGTGGTCCGGGGGTCGGCTGTCAGTCACTACTTCGAGTGTTTGGCTTTGCAAACGGTCTTGGTGAGTGGAATGAAGCTTAGGCTCTCTTGTCTTTGGAAGAGCCACTCCCTCGAGATTTCGTTGGCTTGCGGTTGTCCTGATTCGGGCAGTTTAGACATTCCTGGCGTTATCGAACGCATTGGCATTTCCTTCCAACTTGCCATCATTAAATTGCTCTCTATCTTCTGAGTCAGAGAGGTCCATGGCTATATCTCTTGTGGAGTCTTTGCTCCTTGGTTCAAGTTTATAGCTGGTTGCCTTGCGGTCCGTTGAGTACTTGTGTTTCCTTCTACGTTGGTTCCCACAGTTCCATTTATCACTCCTCTTTGCGACAACTTCTCGTTTCTTCTGTTTAGACTAGAAATGGAAGGATTTTCTTGTTCCATAGCAGCCACGGGTTCTGCCATAGTTTTGGAGTAGAAAGTGATTATAAGGTCAAAAAGGCATTAAGCTTATCCATAAGGGCTCTCTGAGTGCTTTCCATTTTCTGATTGATTTCATCAACCATGTTATTCAATTCATCTATTGTAACGACTTCGCATTGATTAGAGGATCCTAGCCCCTGATCTCCTATGTTGGAGCCATTTACTTCAATTTGTTGATGATTCATCTCTTCTCTAGCTATTACTACCCCTATGGATCTTCCAGAAGTTGTTCTTTTTCTTCCAAGAGCTATGGATTCTTAGCAGCAGATCTTCTGAATAGTGAATAAGGATCTAACTTCTGAACCTATTTGATCCAAAGTAGAAAGCTAGATCTATGCCTGAGTTAGTTCTCAGTAAAAGCACCAAAATGTTAACCCAAAAAATAAATCAATACCCTGGATTGAGTGTGAAAGCACCAGCCCTGTTCATACAGAGCAATAATGAGAATAAATGTAAAACGAGCAAAAATAGTAAAAAGACAAGAAGATTTTTATAATAGTTTGACTGTTAATGAAGCCTATGTTCACTTTATAACTATCTATTAACTGACTGTTGTTACAAGTTGAATCAGATTACAATATGATTGAATCTTCTAAGTTAGATCAAGTCACAAATTCAAGAGTTCACTGAAGAATCACAGTGAACCCTTATACGACTATTGTATGGGAGGAGAAGAGTGAAGAATAATCTCTGCAGAGTTTCAGCATCCAGTCCATAAGATCCAGTTTATGTTGCATGTGGGATTTTATTTATTGGGGTTGGAGAGCTATTGGGATAGACCCCCTTGCCAGATGCTTAGGTGCACTGAAAGTTTCACAGTGAACCAAATCAATTTGATGGATCGCTAGCGATCCATAGGCGATGGATCACTAGCGATACTATGGATCGCTAGCGATCCATACGATTTTTCTAGATTTCCATAAAATTCAGATGAGAGGATGGTGGGAAGCATCTCAAGCAATCGAATCGCTAGCAAGCCAAAAGCTATGGATCGCTAGCGATCCATAGCCTATGCATCGCTAGTGATCCATCAATTGATTCGGTTCATTGTGAAACTTTCAGTGCACCTTCGTATGGTCATTTGCAAGCATCAAGCAAGTGGGTCTAGCCCAATAGCTTTCCAACCCCTATAAATACAATCTCACCTGCAACATAAACTGGATCTTCTAGACTGGCTGCTGGAACTCTGCAGAGATTATTCTTCACTCTTCTTCTCCCATACAATAGTCATATAGGGATTCACTATGATTCTCTAGTCAACTCTTGAACTTGTGACTTGATTTAAATTAGAAGATTCAATCATATTGTAATCTGATTCAACTTGTAACAACAATCAGTTATTAGAAAGTTATAAAGTGGACGTAGGCTTTATTAACAGTCGAACCACTATAAAAATCTTCTTGTCCTTTTACTATTTTTGTTTTTTTACATTTATTCTTTATATTATTGCTCTGTAAGAACAAGGCTGATGCTTTCACACTCAGTCTAGGGTGTTGATCCATTTTTGGGTTAACAGCGAGAGGCCCGAACCATAATTTCATCACACTAATTCCTAAAAAAAAGATAAGCCTCGACTCATGAACCTTCTAACGTAATTTATTATATCATTGCTAAAATTATTTGCAATAGGATAAAAGATTTTTTGTCGTTTTTGATTGTAGAGAATCAATCCTCTTTTATCCCTACAAGATCTATTGGAGACAATATATTGTTGGCACATGAACTTGTACAGGATTTTGCAAAAAAAAAGAAAAAGGAAAATGTGCATCAAGATTGACTTAGAACGGCATACAATATGGTGAACCAGGAGTTTGTATGTCATATGATAAGATCTATGGGTTTTCCTAATTCGCTTATTGATGTGGTATACGAATGTATATCCACCTCCACCTTTTCTATAATGATAAAAGGACGACCCCAAGGCTTTATCGAATCAAATAGAGGATTACGTCAAGGAGATCCCATATTCCCCTACTTTTTTGCATGGCTATAGAATACTTATCATTGCTAATGGAAGAGGGTGTTAGTGAGGGCAAGCTTACCCCATTTTCTAATATACAGCCTACTATAACACATCTCCTATATGTTGATAACGTGATGATATTCCTAGCAGCGATTGTAGAGAATGCATACTACATGAATGATATATTTAACAAACTTGAAGATACGGTGGGATTGAAAATTAATTAGGCTAAGTCCAAAGTTTTTTTCAACAAAACTGCTACTACTAAAATAGAAATCTCTACAATCTTACATATTGAAGAAGCGCATTACCTGTTAAGTACCTTAGCATTTCTTTAACTTCGAATTATTTGCATGCAATTTACTGTATTTCCCTATTGAACAAAATTAGCAGTAAGTTAGTGGGATGGGACAGTAAACTCTTGTCTACTGTTGGAAAAGCAGAACTTATCACAATATTGTAACACCTATCATCATGTATTGGATGCTGATCTACCATATTCCATCTACTGTGTTGAAAAAATTGGAAAAAATGTGTGCTGGTTTTCTATGGTGTGGAAAACTACATAAAATAGCTTGGGATACACCGTGCAAACCTAAATCAAAAGGGGAACAGGTCTTCGAAAATTTTCAGACCTAAATATCACTACTAGAATTAAACTATTGTGGTATCTAATAACAAAGGAAAATTTGTGGTCTAGATGGATGAATGCAAGGTATTTATCTAAAAACAATTTTTGGGCTATGCTAATTAATAATAATTTTTCTAGTACAATGAAATATATTCTACGGCAAAGAGAAAATGATTACAAATTATTAAACAAAGTTATTGTTAATGCTGAGTAGACTTCACCGTGGTTCGATCCTTGGATCAACCACAAGTCCTTAGTCAACATTATAGGATGGAATAGAGTACAACTATGCAATAGTGCTCATTATACAATAAGTGAAATTTTGTACGATAATAAACTACATCCAGAAATCCTCCCTGAAACAAGAGAGTATTCATCAGATTAAAGTAGCAAACAATGATCTTCAAGATTACTGGTAGATTATGAATAAAAGAAAATTTGTGTTTTCGAAGGTTTGGGATGGCATTAGGCATCATTCAGCAATAAACAACTATCATAAATTGGTGTGACACAATACAATCGCATATAAATTCTGATTCACAGCGTATAAAGCATGTTCCTAATGACTTCCTACAAATGGACCGTCTTATAAATTAGGGATTATCGTTCCACGGTAATTGCAGACTGTTCAAGAATTATCAGGAGGATCATTATCGTTTATTTAACAAATGCAATTACAGTTTTTATCTGTGGGATCTAATGGCGACAAATCTGGAAATTCCATCACTTAGGAATTTGAGCTTGCAACATAAGATCGACAGTATCACTGAGGTTTATGGTTCCATAGGCGTATTACAAGACCTCGGATACACCACAGCAATAGCGCTTATTCATCACCTTTGGATGAAGAGAAATAGAAGAAAGTTTGAACACAAACCTTGCTCGCCATCTAAAGAATAAACTTATGGAAATCAACGTGAGATTGCAAATGAAACGAGAGCGACACGGTTTCAGAGAGAGAGAGCAGATTTTGTTGAGGAGATATTACAAATACTCAAGGTTCCAATATGGTTCCAATATTGGAGTTCCAATATGGTTCCAATATTGGAGAAGGCAGATTTTATAAATACTCAAAAAAGTGCAAGGTAATAAAAATAATAGTATGGTTAAGTGGTTTCTTTAATGATTCATTCGTCTATCAAGGTTCAAGTCTCATGAGCTCAAATCCACTTAATATATTTTTCTCCGTTTCTTTGAATAATAGTTTGGGTAACCATTTTGTTTGGCTAATAGTAATAACTACCTTCAACAAAGGCAACTATAGTTTTGATAGCTTCAACAAAGGGAGTTAAATTTTGAAGTGCAAATTAAATAAAGCAGTTTTATCTACATTTCGCAAAGATGATTCCATAGAAGCGGTTTTAATCACGTCATATTGATGTTGTTTTGACTACGTCAACCATGCATTGTTCTTACTGAATTTGATAAATGCAGTTTGAACTACATCATCCAGATGTAGTTTTAACAGCATATGTGAGACGTAGTTAAAATTACAACGAACATGTTTTTCTTGGATCATCGTAATAGTTTAGATTGCATCAACATTACATAGTTTTAACTACATCGAACAAAGTCTCTAACTGTGAATGACTCTCCGTTATGCTTCAAAAGACATACTTCAATTGATCTCGCCCCTAACTCCTTGGAGGGGTCATTATTTCGAAGAAACAAAATTTTCTAAATTGATTTTCACTTGATAATTTTATATGTACCCATTAGGAAGTTTATAAAATTTAGGAAAAACAGTGTTAGTGTATTACAGATCTAACATTTGTAAAAGAATATTTTAAAGTTCAAACTTAATGATGTGTGAATTCTAACATGGAATGCAATAATAACATGATGGAGAAAAAGAGAGAGCGGGGAGAGACTTAATTTATAAATGGTAATGAATGTGCGTTTTTTTCTAATAAATAAAATTAATAATGTGGACATATCTCGTCCAAAGCTCCTAATTTGAAGTTCTTTTTTTAATTGTTGAAGGGGCTTTGGATGAGAGGTCTTTCTTATTAATTCAAATAGGAAAAAGCTCTCATCATAATCATTTACATATTAAATCATGGCCTCTTATTCCTTTTCGTCTTCTACCATTATCCTCACGCTCTTTATTGACATTTCAAATCTCATTTTAATTTAAATATTTAAAATGCAATAATTCTTTTTAGTAATGTCAGATTGATAAATCGTTATAATCATTAAATTTCAAATTTTATGAACTTTTTAATGATTAACACTACACATATGTAAAATCAAATCTGAGAAAAAATGGATAAAATTTTCTAAAATAAACGAATAAGAAATAATGACCCCTCACCTAGGAGGTTGAGTAGGCAACATCTTCTACCGTAGTCAACACACAATTCGGATTATGAGGTCGAGAGGTAACCATCCTTCGTGGAGGTCGAGGAGGCAGTTCCTATGTGCTAGAACTGTAGGTTGTTGGTAGAAGTATGTCCATTGGAAGACAGTGGAAATTTGACAACAGTTGGAGTCTCAGTTTGATGCAATTAAGGATAAATCGGTTTGGTCCAACTAAACCTACATCAATTCGATGAAGATTAAGCTTGTAACGACCTGTATTTTTACGGATCGAAAGTTTGTAAAACTGTTATCGTTAGATAGCTATGTTGATAATTCGACCAGAGTTAAGTCGTCTAGGGTTAAGTCGTGTAGAAGTTAGGTCGTCCGGAAGTTGGGTCAGATGGTAGTTAGGTCGGGTGAACGACCTAAGAGGTTGGAGCGACCTAAGGAAGATAAGTCGGCGACTTAAGAGAGTAGCGACTTAAGAATTAGCGGCAACAACCTAGTAGTTAGCGGCTTAAGGAATTGACCAACCTAAGAAGGTTAACGACCTAAGGAACGGAGCGGCTTAAAGGGGTTTAGCGACCTAGGGGTTGAGTGAGTTAACGACTTAAGAAAGTTAGGTCGTGGACGAGTTATAGTATAGGTCGTAAGTCGTTGAAGACCCTGTGTTGGAGTTAGGTCGTAAGTCGTTGGGACGAGATAAGGCTTAGGTCGTGTAAGGGCTTAAGCAGTTAAGTCGTTAAGTCGCGATGGTGATAGGTCGCTAGGCCGTGTGTGTGGTTAAGTCGCGACTAATGTTAAGATGCTAAGTCGTGTCCCAGTTAGATCGTGTGTATAGTTAGGTCGTGACTTTGTTGAGTCGCGATGGTGTTAAGTCGTCCAGAGGACTTAGGAGGGAACGCGCGCATGTGTTAGGTCGTTGAGTCGTCCAAACGACTTAGGACTTGGGTAGGAATGCGGTAGCTTGTTAAGTTGTTGAGCCGTGGATCGTGCGCTTGGGTTGAGTCGCGCACTTGTTGGGTCGGCAATGCTGTTAAGTCGTAGGTCGGGGATTTTTAAGTCGTGACCGACTTAAGGGGCGGACGACTTAAGGATTCCAGCCTATAAATACCCGTGTTTTCCTCACTTTTTGGGATCCGGATTTTGAAGCGAC
Organism: Allium fistulosum; assembly: GCA_030737815.1. NCBI lineage: Eukaryota > Viridiplantae > Streptophyta > Magnoliopsida > Asparagales > Amaryllidaceae > Allium > Allium fistulosum. Next base: position 912,162,856 of record CM060903.1, read on the forward strand.
GAAGAGCCGCCATTTTGAGAGCTCGAGTTCTACACTTCTTCACTTCTTATCTCTTCTTTAATCTAGTGCTTCCTTCCATCCAAATCGAAGATCTAAGAGCTTAGATTGAAGATCTACATCCATTGAAGAGAGATTTCATCGTTTGAAGCGGAATTTTTACAGATCAAGTTAGATCCTTTGCTGTCTAGATCTGAAGTGTGTGGTTTTTGAGGTGTTTAGGTGATTCGGTGAGTGGTGATTATCTCTCACACGGACCCAAAGGAGTATATTGGATCGGTGGCTTGGTTATGTGTTAAAAATAGTGATTTCATGCATTTTCGTAAACCTAAGTATAGATCTATTGTTCATGATGATTTGACATCCATTTTACTACATGTTAACCTATGCAAGTTCATTCATCAAGTTGTAGAGATATTTCTCATGATTCATGCTTATTAGATTTGGACTCTTTATTTACAAGATTGCCATTATTGTTATAATTGTTTATTAGATCATGTTTGAATGCTTGATTACTTGGATTAATGATTGATTTGATTGATTGTTATAAATTAGTTGATTGATGATTTGATTTGGACAAGTTGGTCGAAGATGATTCAAAAGCTAAGGGAAAGGCTCTTGAATAAGAAAAGCTGCTCGTGGCATATGACGCGGATGATAAAGCTCATATGGATAGATTTGATGATGATGATGTTGAGATGAGGCTTTGCTATGATGAGATGAAGCGAGGCATGATGTGAGATAGCCTTGGTTTAATCCAGACGGGATCATTCCAAGCATGTTGATGACTCGGTGAAATGGTTCGAGTTTGAGGATAATGGATAGCTCGAGAGGCGCTTGAGCAAGTATGAGAATAGTCGTCGAGGAGGATGACTAGAAGGCTAAGGTTTCATCGTTGTTGAAGGTTCTAGCAGGCTCAAAGCAAGAGGACGCTGGGCAGATTCGATAGTCCCTGTAGACTACAATTGGTAGTTGAGTACTCTGGGCAGATTCGATAGTCCTAGGCACGGGCTGCGACGACGTGCGGAGTTCTGTCTAGAACCGGGGTTACCATTAGCCCTTGACGGACGGCTGAAAGAATGTGTCGGTCATTCAATTAACGGTGGTATCGAAGCAATGATAACAGTGATAGCCAGAGTCATGGATGTTTGGATGTTTTGGTTGTATCGTCATTCGGTCTCAAGAGCGATGTTTTCTGGGTGCTTATCTGATCTTGGTTTAGGCCTCGGGGGTTTGTACTTGGAAAACAGCGACCTTGACTCGAGTGATAATTGCTTTACTTTTAATGTCTGATTTGCTATGTTTACTTCTGCTAAGTGTGTTTGGGGGCTATCACTGTAGAAAGAGGTGGAGTGGGAGGGTTGGATTCCTATTCCTTTTTCCTTTATGCTTTTTTGGTATGTTGTTAGTTAAATTACCGCTCACTAGGACTTTTGTCTGACTCAAGGTTTTATGTTCAACTCTTATTACCTTGGGCTGTTCATCCATGTTGGGATGGGCAGACTAGGTAGCAGGTGACAGGTGCTGTTCTTAGTTACCGACGATGCGGATGATGAAGACGAGCTGGAGGCTTGCATATTAGTTTCTTACTATATGTACTGGATGTTCCGATGCTTGTATATTCTCTGAGTGATATGTAGTGAGGCTTGATGTATTGACTATTCAAATGTTTGTACCAAACTATTATGAGGCTTAATTGAGATTCTGTTTTGTAAAGCTTCACTATATATATTTTCTATTGTATTTTACCCATGCGCTGTGAGTAATACGATAGATTCTGCTGTTTTAACTTACCTCTGACGATCTTCGATGGCTGCCTGGCACATTTTACAGCGCACTATTTCCTTGTTCGGTGCAGGGGTCATGGGCGGTCGTCACATTTGGTATCAGAGCTTTGGTTAATCGATTTTAGCCAACGCTCGCTGACGTAACTACGTATGAGAGATGTAATTGTATTTTGATGGATGATTACTATATATAATATAGTAGATTAGAAGGATTTGAATTCCTTATGCAGTTGTTTCTCAAGGTGTGCTAATCATTTCTTTTATAGATATTAAGAGTGAGTCGAAGAGGGAGACCAGCTACTAGGGAAGGTCGTGCTGCTGAGGGGGCTGCTGATTATGCAGCTATGTTCGAAGCTATGATGACTTCGATCATGAGAAGGATACCAGCTCCGGGGCCATCATTAGATGTTGGAGTTCAAGTTCAAACTCCAAAACCGGTGGATTTTGCTAAGCTGTGTAAAGACTATACTGCTCTTGGAGGAAAGGTTTTCATGGGAACAGAGTCAACTATTGAAGTTCAAAGATGGATAGATGCTTGTAGAAGGATTTTTGGTGACTTGGGAATTGAGGATGCAACCAAAAGGAAGCTCGCATCAAGACAGCTTCAAGGGAGAGCTTCTGACTGGTGGAACTCTATCACCATTGATACTTCGGAGGAAGAAATTACTTGGGTGCAATTCCAAGCCAGATTTGAAGCTAAGTTCATTTCTACAGCTCAGAAATCTGTTCCGTTCAAGAAGTTTATGGAGCTCAAGCAAGGTGGAAGACCAGTTCTTGAGTATGTTTCTGAGTTTGAAGCTTTGTCCAAGTATGCCCGATCGTATATTGAATCTTCATATCAGAAGAACGAGAAGTTTGTGACAGGCTTGGATAATTATCTTGGGAGGCAGTTGGTGGATCATTTGGACGATCCATTTAAGAAGCTTGTGGAGAAAGCTCTCAGACACGAGAATCTGTTTCCTAAAGAAGGATCTGTTGTTGCTGTGACCATGGAAGAGTCTAAACCACAGCAGGGTGGAAACAAGAAGAGGAAGCAGCAACAGCAGAAGGGTAGGGATGGCCAGAAGAAGCTGAAGGGCGAAGTGACCTGCTACAACTGTCAGCAGAATGGCCATTTCTCCAGAGATTGCAAGAATCCTAAGGTGCCGATGAAATGCCACAACTGTGACAAGCCGGGGCATATCAAGAGGAATTGTCCAGAACCGCGGAAGGACAAGCAGATTGTGCAAGCTTATGCTTTGGGGGCTGTTCCATCATCTTCAAAAGCTCCTACCGTTGAAGAGAAAGGAAAGGGTGTGGTGGTTCAAGGTACTCTTTCCATTTATGGTGTTCCAGTTAGAGTGTTATTCGATACTGGGGCATCACATTCTTTTGTTTGTAATGAACTTGTAGGCCGGTTGGGTTTAAAACCGGACATTGTTGATAGACCATTGGTTGTGACTAATCCAGTTGGGGGTTCGTCCTGTTTGTGTATGCTATGTCGTGGTCTGGTCGTATCGAGTCATGGTTGCTCTTTTGTTTTGATTGTTTTGTTCTGAACTTTGCGGGGTTCGGAATTATTTTGGGTATGGACTGGCTTAGGAAGTATGCGGCAAAGGTTGATTGCGAAAGACTGGAGGTGACAGTCGAGAATGTGGAGGGGCGAAAGGTTGTGATACGATGTAAGCATGAGGAAGGCGTCTTCATGAGCTTCATGTATTCGCTGGTTGTTCCACGGGATGGACTGTCATCAGTGCCGATCGCAAATGGATTTGAGGATGTCTTTGATGAGGTCAAAGGGTTACCGCCGCATAGGGAGATCGAGTTTCGTATCGATCTAGTTGAAGGAGCCAGACCTGTTGTGATGCCTCTTAGGCGGATGGCGCCTAGGGAACAGCAAGAGTTGAAGGTGCAAGTTGATGATCTTTTACAAAAAGGATTCATTCGGCGTAGTGTGTCCGAATGGGATGCACCAGTTGTGTTTGTAACCAAGGCGGATGGATCGTTGAGGTTATGTGTGGATTATCGTGAGCTGAATAAAGTGACTAAGAAGAACAAGTATCCATTGCCGAGAATAGATGACTTGTTTGATCAGCTTCACGAAGCTAAGGTGTTTTCTCAGATGGATTTGGTAATGGGATTTCACCAGTTAAGAGTGGCAAAGGATAGTGTGCCGAAGACTGCTTTCAGGACACCATCCGGTTTTTTTGAGTGGCTGGTAATGCTGTTTGGATTGACCAATGCACCAGCATATTTTGTGGATCTTATGAATAGAGTGTTCAGAGATCAGTTGAACAAGTTCGTACTAGTGTTCGTGGATGATATTTTGATTTATTCCAGAACTGAAGAAGAGCACAAGGTGCACTTGCGTATTGTTTTGGAAATCTTACGGAAACATCAGCTGAAGGCTAAGTTTTCGAAGTGTCACTTTTGGAAGAGCGAAGTGAGGTTCTTAGGCCATGTTATCTCTGGAAGTGGAATAGCGGTTGATCCCGCTAAGGTGGCAGCAATCCAGGATTGGGATAGACCTAAGAATGCATCTAATGTGAGAAGTTTTCTTGGATTAGCAGGATATTATCGCCGATTTATCAAATACTTTTCCAAGATAGCTGCACCATTAACAGGATTAACGAAAAAGAACCAAGTATTCAGATGGGATGCTAAGTGTGAGCAAGCTTTCAGAATCCTGAAAGAGTGATTGACAAGTGCTCCTGTTTTGACTATTCCAAGTGGAAATGATGAGATGGTGGTTTACAACGATGCATGTGGTACTGGACTGGGAGCAGTGCTGATACAGAAGGGTAAAGTTGTTGCGTATGCAAGTCGACAACTGAAGCCGCATGAAAGGAATTATCTGACTCATGATTTGGAGTTAGCGGCAATTGTATTTGCTCTGAAGATGTAGAGACATTACCTATTGGGAGTTTGATTCGAGTTGTTTACAGATCGTTGAAGTATCTTTTCTCCCAAAAGGATTTGAATCTTCGATAGCAACGATGGCTAGAGTTTTTGGCATCATATGACTTTGGTATAGCCTATACTCCGGGAAAGAGTAACGCATTGGCCGATGCGTTAAGTCGAAGACATGCAGGACTGGGAGCCATGTTTTCATAATGGAAGAGTCTCGAGTATTTGGCTGGATTTGACTTCAGGCCCAGATGTGAATTGGAACCTGAGATGTTGGCAAACTTGTCGATAAGACCTACTCTTGTGGAAAGGATTGGCGAGAGCCAAAAGCGAGACGATAAGCTTGTCAAGATTATCCGTGATTTGGAAACTGGGTTGGACCCAGAGAGGGATAAAGGATTCGAGATCGATCGAGAAGGTTGGCTTCGGAAGCAAGGACGATTGGTTGTGCCTGATATAGATGAATTGAGAGATGAAGTTCCGAAGGAAAGTCATCACTCGAAGCTGACAATTCATCCAGGTGGAAATAAGATGTATCGGGATATGAAGAGAACCTATTACTGGGAAGGTATGAAGAAGGATGTTGGGAATTTTATTTCCAAGTGCATGAACTGCCAGCTGGTAAAAGCCGAGCAGAAGAAGCCAAGTGGATTGCTTCAGCCGTTAGAAGTTCCTACATGGAAGTGGGAGCAAATATCGATGGATTTTATCGATGGACTACTTAGAACCAGAGCAGGAAATGAAGGGATTTGGGTCATTGTAGATCGTTTGACTAAGAGTGCGAGGTTCATTCCTGTTCGATCAACCAGGACTGCATCAAATTTGGCTGAACTGTATATTAAGTGGATAGTTCGATTCCATGGTATTCCGAAAAGTATAGTGAGCGATCGAGACCCATTGTTCACTAGTAGATTTTGGAAGAGCTTCCAGGATGTTTTGGAAACCGAGTTGTGTTTGAGTACAGCTTACCACCCCCAAACAGATGGTCAGACCGAGAGAGTCAATAGAGTTTTGGAAGATCTCCTCAGAGCATGCGTTTTAGATTTCGGAGGATCGTGGGAAGATCATCTTCATTTGGTGGAATTTTCGTATAATAACAGTTACCAGTCAAGTATTGGTATGGCACCATATGAGACATTGTATGGAAGACCGTGTAACTCTCCGACATGTTGGTTAGAAACAGGAGAAAAGCTGATACTTGGGCCAGAAATGATTCGACAGACTTCGGATTGCATAGAGATCATTCGGCAACGAATGAAGGCAGCCCAAGATCGTCAGAAAAGTTATGCGGATAAGCGTCGTAAGGATTTGAAATTCGATGTAGGTGATATGGTTTTTGTGAAGATTTCTCCACTAAAGAATGTTATTCGATTCGGGAGGAAAGGAAAATTGACTCCGAGATTTGTTGGACCATTCCCGATCATCGACAGAATTGGAAAGCTCGCCTATAAATTGGAGTTACCAGAAAAGATGTTGGGTGTGCACAATGTTTTTCATGTATCGTATCTACGAAAGTATGTGCACGACTTGAATACAGTGGTTTCTGCTAATAGCTGTGAAGATTTTGAAGTTGACCTAGTTGATAAGAGACCTCGTAAGCCGCTTTGTGTTGTGGAAACTGACACGACACAGCTTAGGAGGAAGGCGGTTAGGTTGCTCAAGATACAATGGAGTGATGATGATAACGACTGTACATGGGAGGAGGAAGAGAGGATTAAAGGCAGCTTATCCTGAACTCTTCGAGGTATGGCCATAAGGTGCCGTGTCATCTCATGACATTGTAACTTGTTCTAGTCTTAGAATTCTGCATGGTAAGCTAGTAATTGGATGCATGGTTTGATGGTTGCTATGGATGGTAGGCATGTAGAATAGTTTTTGATTGCTCTTGTTTGTTGGGAATTTCGGGGGAGAAATTCCTAAGGGGGAGAGAATGTAACGACCCGTATTTTTACGGATCGAAAGTTTGTAAAACTATTGTCGTTAGATAGCTATGTTGATAAGTCGACCAGAGTTAAGTCGTCTAGGGTTAAGTCGTGTAGAAGTTAGGTCGTCCGGAAGTTGGGTCGGATGGTAGTTAGGTCGGGTGAACGACCTAAGAGGTTGGAGCGACCTAAGGAAGATAAGTCGGCGACTTAAGAGAGTAGCGACTTAAGAATTAGCGGCAACAACCTAGTAGTTAGCGGCTTAAGAAATTGACCGACCTTAGAAGGTTAACGACCTAAGGAACGGAGCGGCTTAAAGGGGTTTAGCGACCTAGGGGTTGAGTGAGTTAACGACTTAAGGAAGTTAGGTCGTGGACGAGTTATAGTATAGGTCGTAAGTCGTTGAAGACCCTGTGTTGGAGTTAGGTCGTAAGTCGTTGGGACGAGATAAGGCTTAGGTCGTGTAAGGGCTTAAGCAGTTAAGTCGTTAAGTCGCGATGGTGATAGGTCGCTAGGCCGTGTGTGTGGTTAAGTCGCGACTAAATGTTAAGATGTTAAGTCGTGTCCCAGTTAGATCGTGTGTATAGTTAGGTCGTGACTTTGTTGAGTCGCGATGGTGTTAAGTCGTTAAGTCATCCAGACGACTTAGGAGGGAACGCGCGCATGTGTTAGGTCGTTGAGTCGTCCAAACGACTTAGGACTTGGGTAGGAATGCGGCAGCTTGTTAAGCTGTTGAGCCGTGGATCGTGCGCTTGGGTTGAGTCGCGCACTTGTTGGGTAGGCAATGCTATTAAGTCGTAGGTCGGGGATTTTTAAGTCGTGACCGACTTAAAGGGGGGACGACTTAAGGATTCCAGCCTATAAATACCCGTGTTTTCCTCACTTTTTGGGATCCGGATTTTGAAGCGACGAAGTGCCGCCATTTTGAGAGCTCGAGTTCTACACTTCTTCACTTCTTATCTCTTCTTTAATCTAGTGCTTCCTTCCATCCAAATCGAAGATCTAAGAGCTTAGATTGAAGATCTACATCCATCGAAGAGAGATTTCATCGTTTGAAGCGGAATTTTTACAGATCAAGTTAGATCCTTTGCTGTCCAGATCTGAAGTGTGTGGTTTTTAAGGTGTTTAGGTGATTCGGTGAGTGGTGATTATCTCTCACACGGACCCAAAGGAGTATATTGGATCGGTGGCTTGGTTATGTGTTAAAAATAGTGATTTCATGCATTTTCGTAAACCTAAGTATAGATCTATTGTTCATGATGATTTGACATCCATTTTACTACATGTTAACCTATGCAAGTTCATTCATCAAGTTGTAGAGATATTTCTCATGATTCATGCTTATTAGATTTGGACTCTTTATTTACAAGATTGTCATTATTGTTATAATTGTTTATTAGATCATGTTTGAATGCTTGATTACTTGGATTAATGATTGATTTGATTGATTGTTATAAATTAGTTGATTGATGATTTGATTTGGACAAGTTGGTCGAAGATGATTCAAAAGCTAAGGGAAAGGCTCTTGAATAAGAAAAGCTGCTCGTGGCATATGACGCGGATGATAAAGCTCATATTGATAGATTTGATGATGTTGAGATGAGGCTTTGCTATGATGAGATGAAGCGAGGCATGATGTGAGATAGCCTTGGTTTAATCCAGACGGGATCATTCCAAGCATGTTGATGACTCGGTGAAATGGTTCGAGTTTGAGGATAATGGATAGCTCGAGAGGCGCTTGAGCAAGTATGAGAATAGTCGTCGAGGAGGATGACTAGAAGGCTAAGGTTTCATCATTATTGAAGGTTCTAGCAGGCTCAAAGCAAGAGGACGCTGGGCAGATTCGATAGTCCCTGTAGACTACAGTTGGTAGTTGAGTACTCTGGGCAGATTCGATAGTCCTAGGCACGGGCTGCGACGACATGCGGAGTTCTGTCTAGAACCGGGGTTACCATTAGCCCTTGACGGACGGCTGAAAGAATGTGCCGGTCATTCAATTAACGGTGGTATCGAAGCAATGATAACAGTGATAGCCAGAGTCATGGATGTTTGGATGTTTTGGTTGTATCGTCATTCGGTCTCAAGAGCGATGTTTTCTGGGTGCTTATCTGATCTTGGTTTAGGCCTCGGGGGTTTGTACTTGGAAAACAATGACCTTGACTCGAGTGATAATTGCTTTACTTTTAATGTCTGATTTGCTATGTTTACTTCTGCTAAGTGTGTCTGGGGGCTATCACTGTAGAAAGAGGTGGAGTGGGAGGGTTGGATTCCTATTCCTTTTTCCTTTATGCTCTTTTGGTATGTTGTTAGTTAAATTACCGCTCACTAGGACTTTTGTCTGACTCAAGGTTTTATGTTCAACTCTTATTACCTTGGGCTGTTCATCCATGTTGGGATAGGCAGACTAGGTAGCAGGTGACAGGTGCTGTTCTTAGTTACCGACGATGCTGATGACGAAGACGAGCTGGAGGCTTGCATATTAGTTTCTTACTATATGTACTGGATGTTCCGCTGCTTGTATATTCTCTGAGTGATATGTAGTGAGGCTTGATGTATTGACTATTCAGATGTTTGTACCAAACTATTATGAGGCTTAATTGAGATTCTGTTTTGTAAAACTTCACTATATATATTTTCTATTGTATTTTACCCATGCGCTGTGAGTAATACGATAGATTCTGCTGTTTTAACTTACTTCTGACGATCTTCCATGGCTGCCTGGCACATTTTACAGCGTACTATTTCCTTGTTCGGTGCAGGGGTCATGGGCGGTCGTCACAAAGCTTCACTGATTTTACCCAGCTAAAGCTACATCAGTGCAATATAGCTGAAACTTCATCAGTCGAATGTAGCTAACACTACATCCATTGCATGTAGCTAAAGGTGCATTGATCGAATGTTGTTTTAGTTGCATTAGTCCTATATAGTTAAAGCTTCACTGATTGGACGCAACTTTAACTACATCGATTCTGTACAACTAAATGCATTGGCCTAATGTATTTTTTCCTAAGTCAATTCAATGTAGCTAAAATTTCATTGATTTGACACATGTAAAGCTAGATTGGTTCTATCACTATGCCACAAAATGAATCAGACAACAACGATCACACAACATAAGATAGATTTTCTATTCTTCCGATATTTACCACTGTTTCACACAATAGTGTTTCACACAACACATGGAAAAATCATCTGTTGTGTGACATGGCCCGTGAAAATATTGTTTTATTGAGATTTTATCCATGCCATTCAGACAATGTCTGATTTAAGTTATCAAAAATTTCATTTTGCCTCCAAATCAGTATTTTGGTTTCCCTCTTTAAGTCGTGGCAATTATTTCGTGGCTACGTTATTTCTCTCATTTACTTCTTTCCATTCTATTTTTTTGTCATCTCTCACTTTCAAAACCAAATTAGGGTTATTTCCCTCTTCTATTTCGTGGTTGCGTTATCCATGTCGATTCCGTCTGCTCCTTTTGTCCTTAGAAATTAGGGTTTCACATTGTTTGAAACAGCTGATTCACTGATTGTTGCATGAATGCGTCGTCGATCGATCATATAGCTTTGAACTCTCTTGGCTGCTTCAACGTCGAGTGGTTGTTGCTTTCAAATTAGTACAAATTTTATTCCCTTTTGAAGTTTGTGTTCAAACTCGATTATTTTCCAGTGATGATTTGGGTTTGAATTTATAGGAATTGATTTTCAATGATTCCCTATATTTTGTATATGTTTGATTTGTTTTTCGAGTTTGAATATTTAAAGTGGACTTTGTTCCTTGTTCATGCCTTTATCTGAATATTTTCAACGATTGTCACTATTTTCCAGTGATGATTTGAGTATTGATATTGCTTCAACCAATTTGAGCATTTTCTGGTGTTCCTTGTTCATGCCTTTATCTGAATTGAGTTTGGTTAGGTCTTGCAGAAAGCCTTGTTACTTTGAGTCTGGACTTATCTGTTTTTAGTTTGGATGCTTGTGTGTTTCTGTATTGGTTGTGTGTACTTGATATTTTAGATTTTCATTTGGTTCAAGGGTTTGATTCCATGAGTCTACTTGGTTGTGTGCCTGAACCATACTAGATGTGTTGCTTGATATTTCATGTATATACATACAAACATACATATGTATGTATGTGTGAGTAACTGCATGTATGTTTAGGCTTGTCATTGATGGACTTACACTTAAACTTACACTTGAACTTGCACTTGAACTTGCACTTGAATTTGGGAACTGGAGTTGAATACTTGTGTTTTTCTACCTATGCTTGTCATTGCTACTCCTCACTTTGGTTTTACTGCTTGAATGTATGTTTTGGTGTAATAATGTGTTGCTTGATGTCTCTAGTATATGTATACATACATCATACACACACATATGTGTATATATGTACTTGTCTGGTTTTACTTCATATATGTTGTTTCTATGAAGATGGTGATCTTGCATTAGCACAAAATCAAGGGCATTTGAATTTGAACTAGAACTTGTTGACTGGCATACATACACTTGTGTTTTGTTTCGCACTATATATTGTTGAACTTGAACTTGTTGAATTTGAAAAATGGAGTTGGAACACTTGTGTTTTGCTTTGCACTATATGCAAACTGGCAAATGCCTTGTTCTCCATGCTCCCTGGCCCATTTTATTCCTGTGTGAATATTCTTTTGATTCATGTTCATTTGATTCTTGCACCTTACAATTTCATTTCAATTCTTGTTCTTTTGATTCTTGCACCTTACAATTTTAGTTTATTACTTCTTGGCAGTGTGCACTGCCTTGAACTCGTGTACTTCTTGGCTGCATTTGTTTGTGGCACTACCCGTTGTTCATTTCTTTGTGGCACTTCCTGGTTGCATTTGACATGTGTTGCATATATACATGTATATGCATATGTGTATATGTGTGTTGCCCGCTATACTTATACTTGAATTTATATGATGCTCTTTTTCCTGAACCATTGTTATTACTTTTTCTTCAGTCCATGTGCAATGAATTTTGGCTTGTATGTTATGGTTTGATTCATGCTTGTTGTTGCATCAGTGCTTCTTGTAGTTTGAAGTTGCCACCATGTCCATGTATACATGTGTGTGTGTGTATGAATGTTTGTGTGTCTGATTTTGGTGTATTGATCTAAGCTTATGCACTTGTGTTCGCTGCACCATATTTCGGTCTTCACTTCTGTTGAACTGTCCCTTTGATGATGTTGAAAACTTGAACTTGGTTGTTGGTTCTACTTGTACCATGTCCTCACTACTTGCTGCCTAATTATGTGCTTAGCTTTGGCCTGTGCATGTTCACGTGTTGACCTTTGCATGTGCATTACCTTTGCTGGTTGTTCATGTGCACTTGACATTCCCATGTCTGTTTCCGTTTGGTACCTTCCATGCTTGCACATGACTGGTTTCACTTGTATGCATGTATTTGAGCCATGATCCACTTTTCATGTATATACATACATACATATGTATGTATATATGTGTGACTATGTAACTATGAATGCCTTATGTACACTGCTTGGTCTAACCTTGAGCACACTTGTCCATGAGATTTAATCGATGTTCGGCCTTGTGATTTTCACAGTGATACACTGTGCATATCATAAGTTGTTCGTGCACACATATATTTGTCCCTGTCTAAATCATGAAGACAAATCAAATCCATAAACTGAGACAATATTAATATTCAATTCAATTTTATTTTTGCAATTTAGGTTTTTTTTCCTTTTTCATTTTATTGTGATGTTTATTTGATAGGTATAGAAGATGGATGGACACAAGCTGGAGCAATCAAATCAAGATCAACATCAAAAACAAACTCGTGTGGGCAAAAAAAATGTTATATATGAGAGTGTAAAAAAATGTTGTATGTATCAGAGTGATAGTGGAAGTTGTATTTGAAAATGTATGTAGAATGATAGTGAAAGTTGTATTGTATTTGAATTTGAATTTGATTTGAACTAAAATATTTGTTTAAATAAAATATTTGAATTTCGTTCCGTGAACAATTATTCATATTAGTCAATATTTATATGTTGTCGAATAGGAATTTCAAAAATGATACTATAACATCAGATAACATTTGGTTTTTTTTTCTTTGCTAGTGTATATCAAACAACGATGCATCTCTGTGGTCTGATATGCAATAAAATGGTACGGGATTTAACGATAGATAGGTATTCAATCAGACAACAAAGCATATCTATCATGTGATTCGTTTGTTCCCATAGTGTATGCAGTTTCAACTGCATTGGTTCTATGTAGCTAAAGATAAATTAGGTCGAGCTGATTCTCTATGCAGCTGAAATTGCATTGGTTCGATAAAGGTAAAGCTGTAAAGCTACATTGTTTGGATGTAGCTTGTTGCATTATTTTTATATGGTTTTAGGTACATAAAGCCATTGCAGCTAAGGTTGCATCGGTTTGATGCGGCTAAAGTTGCATCGTTTGGATAGATTAATAGTTTAATGCATCTAATGCAGTTTTATTTGCACCAATTTGACTTAGTTTTAACTAATAATTATACCGTGGATATAGTTTAAACTGAGTATGTCTATGTTGTTTTAATTTAACGACGTCGATGCAGTCAAAACAGCGTCGGTTCCATGAAGTCAAAACAGCATCGTTTTTGATGCTGTTTAAATTTCTTTGAAAAATATAAGGTCTCCTCTGGTTTCCGTTTTCGATTTTGGACTTTTATAACATTTAAATGTATTGATTTTTCAAAACTATCAATTTGGATAATCGTGGTAGCATATGAAACTAAAAACGAATTTTCATGTTTTCAGTTTTGAAAAATATATTAAAATAAATATATGACAAACTATCTTCTGTGTCTTATTTTGTTGATTACAACGACTTCGGTAGTGTTTGGCTTAAAAACGAATTTTGTGTTTTTGGTTTTTAATATATATGTAAAATATAAGAAAAATGAAGTGACGACGAAAGGGATGAAAGAAAGACGGATGAGGGGACGAAGATGATAGAGAGACGATGGAAGAATGGATTGTTTCACGTTCTTGTGTCATTTTCCAAAACACGGAAAGTAAAAAAAATGTTTTCTATTTTGTATGTTAACTTCGTTTTTTAAATTGGTCGTTTTTGACAATATACATGAGTCATGTGCATTTTTGTATGGATGAAAATCCAAAACAAAAAACAACAAACCAAACATTATCTTATTTTTTTCATTCTTCCTCCTCTTCCACGTCTTTTAAGTACATATAGAAATCGCAAAGCACACACAAAGTTTGAATCAAACGGATCTCAAATTTTTAACGCATCAACAATATCTATAATAAGAAAAAACATACAAATTAGTGGTTAATGGTGAAATTAGACTTCAAAGTTTCACATTTTAAAAATTATACATAGCAAAATTTATTTTACATGAATTATTATATTAAATCCCTCTTTAAATTAATTATTGTATACCGTCTCGCTTTACATTTCTAACCAGCGACTAAAGTTAATTTTCATTTTATTGATTCTTTTTCCTTTAATTAATTTTTGAATTTAAGGTCTTTTTTTTTTTTTTTTACTTTTTGTTGGAAACATGTAAAGATACATTTGGAGCAGCACATAATACTTTCAACGTCTTGCTTCATGCATTTTGTATAAATTAATACATTTTCTAACAAAAAATATTTCATTTTTTATTCCAAACATCGTTATCTAGAATATTTTTTTAAAGTTTACTGGTCCTAGGCATATTTATCTATTACAAGTTCCAGAGTTTAACACATAAAGCATTAATATGTAAATTTATTCTTGTCTGTTAACAATTTTTTTTCATAGCTTGAATGATCTGAAATTAATACGTAAATGTGCAAAAACTTGCAGGCAGACTTGATAATAGATGGTTTCAGAAGAAAATTAAAAACAATGATTCAAAAAACATTAGCGCAGTCACAGCAGCAGCGTTACTGAGCTATTATCTTATACGATAAATTATACAGAGCTGAATAATCTTAAAGCCAACAAAAAAGCAACAATCTCTTTTGAATGAATATATTCATATTTCAAAATGAATGCATTACATTATATATAACATACTATACAAAGTAGAGTAATATCTTAAAACCAACAAAACAACAAAAATTCTCCCTTGAACATATATTTCAAAATCAACAAATTAGCAGAATCAGTACATCTTCATACAGATAAACAGATTATGTGGTGAGGTATGATAAACTCGGATATTAATTTCAGCTACACGCGCATTTGGCTACTTCGAGAGCCAATAAATGATCAAAAACAATGTGCAGGCAGCGATTACTGCAGAAAGTATCAGGGTGTCCCTAGATTTCTTCCTTTTTATGGCACCTTCAAATGCAAACATATGTTATGATATAACAATAACTACCTAAAGGAAAATTTATTTAAATTAATATTTCAACCTTTTGGTATAACTCTGCTAATGAATATACATCCATTATTGAATAAATAATTAGGTACCAATTTTTTGAATTAACAAACTGTATGAAAAATAAATAATTGCAATACTCAGATTACCAAGAAGTCCTCTGACAATAGGAAACTTTTCTCCTAATTGCTTTAATTTCCCCTGAACATTGCCAAAGAATGCCCTTTGTTCCCCCAGTGCAGATCTTGTCGCTTGAGCCTGATTTATAACTTCATCGATCTGGTTGGGGAAAAGAAAAGAAAAAAAACACCTCAGTCAGATTATTTGTTGTCGCAATATCATTTCAAATTCAATTAATTATTATTTTTCCTTTCTTAAGGATGAGTAATAAGATGCAGTTGAAATCACTTGCAATTCCAACCGTGCGATTACGTGCACAAGTTATCTGAGCGCTTTACTTGGGTTATTTTAGTTCAGCGATGTTAAATAATATACGGCTAATTATTAGGCTATTATTAAGTTGTATCAAAGATTCAACATATCAAATTCAACTCGTCAAGGAATCTTAAGTGTAGCTTTTAATAATTTAATCATCATTATCATATATATATATATATATATATATATATATATATATATATATATATATATATCTTTGATAATAGTTGTAATACATTTGGTGTCACACTTTTTTGGTACAACATGAACTACCAAAAATGACCCTTTACAAATATTATTAAATAGTAATACCACTTAAAATAGGATCTAACAGATAAGTTTTCTTTATCAATTCAAAACGCTTATCTAAAATATTATTGAAATCTCAATATCACTTCAAAATAGGTCCTAACAAATAAACTTTTCTTTCAAAATTGTTCTTTATTAGTTAATAATAGAAATAAAAATTTAAAGTAATAAAAAATTAAATTTATTCTTTATTAATTAACAATAAAAATGAAAATTCAAACTAACAAAAAAAAATCAGATGTTGCAATTTAGAAAAAACAATTAAAACTAACTCGATGTCATTTCAAGTTTTCAACGTAAAAAATGGCTAAATATTTATGCAAATCATATTTTTTTCGAACGAGCTAAACATATACAATTTGTTAAAAAAACAATTCACGCGCGAAGTGCGTACCAACATCACGTGCGAAGCACGTGCCGTAACGCTCGTAATAATATTTGTAATACATTTGTTGTCACATTTTTTTGGTGTCAGCATAAACTACCACAAATGTTTCTAATACCAAATCTTAATATCACTTGAAAATATGATCTAACAATTAAATTTCTTTTACAAGTTCAAAACGTCCGCCTACAAATGTTATAATCTTAATATTAGACCTGTCAATATATGACCCAACCCATTAACTCAACCCATTTACCCTACTTTTAAGTGAGTTGGGTCAACCCATTTATGAATTTTATTAAATGGGTTATGGGGTGAGTTGACCCTTTTTAAAAGGGTTATAAGTGAGTAACTCATTTACTCATTTATTAAAAACATTAAATTTTAATATAAATTTGAAAAATAAGAATTTTAAACATAAAATGTTGTTTTCATGAAGATTGACAGTTGTACTTAAAAAATAACAGGTCAACGCATCTTCATATTTGAACTTCACCTAGTGTAGAAGCCACAATTTTTTCTGTTCAGACTGCAATAAAAATTTCAAATTCCAAATTTCAAAATTCGATATTTTCAAAAATTTCAAAATTTAGATTTCAAATATCAAATTTCAAAATTTAAATTTCAAATTCCAAATTTCAAAATTCGAAATTTCCAAAAATTTCAAAATCTAAATTTCAAATTTTCAAATTTCAAAATTGAAATTTAAAAAATTCATAAAAATTTGAATTTCAAATTTCAAAAAAGCTGAAATTTCTAATTTAAATTTCAAACTTAAATTTCGAATTTCAAAATTTCAATTTTAAAATTCAAAATTGAAAATTCGAAATTTCGAATTTCGAATTTTAAAATTCAAAATTTCGAATTTCGAATTTTAAAATTCAAAATTGAAAATTTCGAATTTTAAAATTCAAAATTGAAAATTTCGAATTTTAAAATTCAGATTTTCAAAATTCGAAAAATCAAAATTCAAAATTCGAAAATCGAAATTCAAAATTCCAAATTTTAACAAAATTCAAAATTTTGAATATTTCATATTTCAACCCAAAATTCCAAAATTTTGATTTTTAAAATTTCAAAATTTTTAAAATTTAAAATTTTCGAATTTTCAAATTCAAAATATTACAATTTACATTTTCAAAATTTCAAATTTGACTTTTTAAACCTTTTTTTCGATTTTAATTTGTAGGTCGAAAGTTTTCAAAACATACCTTTTAACTTTCTAAAAGCAAAATGACTTTTGAAATTTGAATTCTAAAATTTTGAAATTTGAAATTTGAAATTTTGACTTTGGAATTTTGAAATTTGAAGTTTGAATTTTGGAAATTTGAATTTGTGAAATTTTGAAATTTGAAATTTTAATTTGAAAATTAAAATTTGGAATTTGAATTTTTAAAGTTCAAAATTTTGAAATTTCAAATTTTAAAATTCGCAATTCGAAATTTTGAAGTTTGAAATTTTAAATTTTGAAATTCGAATTTTGAAAATTCGAATTTTTGAAATTTTGAATTTTGAATTCTGAAAATTTTGAAATTTCGAAATTTTGAATTTTGAAATTTGAAAATACATTTTTTAAGAGATTTTTTCATATAAAAAATCGACTCTGTGCAGTCAATTCCCCGATATTGCCTTGATATATCGCCGATATATCCCGTAGCGGACTTTTGGGGCAACGATATTCCAATAAAGCGGCCCAATATAGCGGATCCGCTATTATCCCCGATATTGTGGCAATAATCCGCTATATCCCCGATTTTGTTGCCCCGCTATATCCCCTTTCCTATAAATAAGCATTTTGCTTGATGTCTTACTTTTAAGTTTTATGGTAACTTCAAAGTTGATGTAGCAATGATATACGCTGTTGGTTATTATAACTAGTTCTAACTTTTTAAGTGTCAACTTTGTTTATCTTTACTTTATTATAACTTGTTTTGCTTGGTGGGAAATAATAAGTAATGCTTTTTCCTCTTTTTAATGTAGAATGTTCATCATTCCTCGTTTTAAAGTCGTCCGCTATATTCTGCTATATCCCCAATATATCTCCGCTACAACTTTTTGCACCTCAAACGCTATGGAGTGGCATGGCGCTTTAACTGCACAGAATCGACTTATGTAAGTCGAAAAGCAAAAAAAATTGCTTTTGCAATAAGTTGAAAGTGACTTTTAAAAGTCGGTAGAGTTTGTTTATCCATATTGACTTTTTAACTTTTGCATTTTATAAGCAAAATA
This sequence comes from Allium fistulosum, assembly GCA_030737815.1. Classification (NCBI taxonomy): domain Eukaryota; kingdom Viridiplantae; phylum Streptophyta; class Magnoliopsida; order Asparagales; family Amaryllidaceae; genus Allium; species Allium fistulosum. The sequence continues at coordinate 912,181,166 of CM060903.1, forward strand.
ACAACTTATTTATTGTATTCCAAACGGCCCATAAATCTTTAAATGGGTTACATGGGTGACCCGCTTATTAAAAGGGTTGGTCATAAATAGGTAGAATCATAAGTGGGTAAAAAAGAATGAGTCATAAATGAGTTGGATCAAACTCGACCCAACTCATTTTGACCCAACCCAACCCATTTGACAGGCCTACTTAATATCACATAAAAATAGGATCTAACAAATAAAATTATTTTACAAATTTAAAACATCCATCTGCAGATACTATTAAATTTTAATATCACTTAAAAATAAGACATAACAAATAAATTATTAATTAATAATATAAATTAAATTTCAAACTTAAAAGAAAAAATAAATGTTGCAACGTAGAAATTGATTTTATACGAAAAAAAGATTTCAACGCAAAAATATGGTTAAATATTTTTATAAATCATTTTCTCTTGAATGTGCTAAACATATATAACTGTAGAAACCAATTTACGCGCGAAGCACGTGCCGTAACACTCGTGTGTGTCTGTACAAAAACTAATCCAACCTAAAGAAAAATACTGAATCGGAAACAACTCCAAAATCGGATCGGATTCAAATTATAGAAATTCAATTATGGCTGATCGGTTGGTAGATAGTCAAAACCCATTGGATAACCAATCCAACTTATTTTAAACCATCAAAAATCTGATATCCACGGTTGATTTTAGAATTGATAAATTTGATTGATTGTGATGTGGTTTTTTTCCAACTTGGATTTTTCAATTCTGGCGTAGTTTAGATTTGTATCTTTTAAATGTTTCAAACTGAGCTTTAAATCATTATTATTATTTTCGCATCTTCATAATTTTGTGTTTAGCTATTTTACATGTATGAAATTTAAATGTTTAAATTATACCTTATTTTTATTTTATTTTTTGAGAATAAAAGCAGTATTTTATTTAAGCAACACGGCGATTCTGATGTTTCAGAGATTCGAACCCAAGACCACTATAGAACCTCGGTTTAGAGAGTTACCACTTGTCACTTAAGCTAATGGTCCTTGGTTTAATGTTAAAATAATAATTCTTGTACTTCTACTGAGACGCGGTTTTTTTTTCTTTCTATCCAAGTATATGAGTTGCTCCAATTTTATTCAATTAAATGTTGATAAAATTAAAAGTATGTTTTTATCTGATTAATTCAAATGGAGGCCAGCGAAATATGATTGTATGCTACATTATATTCTATGCTTAATTTCAGTTTCCTTTAATTTGCAATAAGAAGACACTTCAATCAATAAACATCAAGTTTATAAATTCAAACTATTGAGACAAACAACTAGTTATAATATTATCGCAAGTCCATAATAAAATAGAGTTAGATAATGAAAATTAAGCCTTATAAACTATATAGTAAAAAACCCAACATTTTTTAAAAATATATTGTATAGCGTCTTTAATAAAACAAGCCCTAATGTATAGTTAATGATTTTCATAAGAGTGGTCCCTAAATGTATCGATTTGGCAAATTTTAACACACACACACACCAACCAATATCTAACCCAATATATAAAAAAAATCGAATCGGATTGGATCGGATTTAAAGGTTAGATGCACCAGAAGCAAATAAAAAAAAATCCAACTATAAATTGCATCATATCGTCTTTGGTCAAAATCCATTGGATTTGATCTGCTGTGCAGCCCTACTCTGCGAAATCACAGAAAATAAATGACAATGTGAGATTCTTACATGACTTATGTTCCCATGGATGGAAGCTCTCTCTCTTAACAAATGCACCCTAGGTGACATAGTTCCCGATGCCTGAACAAAAAATTGAACATTAATCATCACATAATTATGGAACATTTTGATTGAAATTGGTCATCACCTTTGATTCAATGATATCATCGCGGACAGAGTTAAGAAGTTCTGCATGCTCTCTCATGGAGTTCAAGTTTCCTTTTGTTCGCTTGAATTCCTACACCATAATAGTGGTAGAAAAGTTTATACTGTTATAATATGTTACTGTAATTTGTTAGAATCAATCAAAGGAAAGGTAAATAAATGCACAAGTAGAAAATAACCCAACTTGGTATTGCAGAATAGCTAGAGAATACAACAGTAAATTGGAAGAATAAAGAAAAATGAAAAATAAAATGTTAACTGACTGCTAGAATGTTAATTTAATGAGGTAATAGCTATAACTGCACCCTTGTTCAAAAAAGGGAGTCTTAATTATATTCTAATACTCGCACATAAATTAAAATTATTACATACGTATGTTTATATAGAGGATACAAAATAAGAAATCTATTTACAGAGAAGAATTTGAACCTAACACAAAACTATAGATGCTAACATAATATCATATCGACAAATTTGAGCATGTAAGTTCGCTGAATAAATAATCAAAGAAGATTCAAGCAAGCTTTTATAATGATATAGTAAATTTGTCCTCACTGCAACCCCCAAGGTCCGCCAAATGTTGAGCACTAGGTTGAAGAGTAACAGGTGAGAAATTTAACAACAGCGACAGACAAACTATACTTAATTCGCCAGATGTGTTAAGAGCAGATATATCTCTCAGGTTTAGTCTTCAAAAATTCAGAAGAAGGAAAAAAAGGTTGCTATGATTGCGATTGTAATAGTTCGTCTAGAGGACTTGATTAATATACATTTCATTTTGGACATAAAAGGTGTTAATATGCCGTAAACCGATCTATACTACTGCTATCTATATGTGTAGTTATAACTACAAGCTAAGGATACGACTTACAAAAGTATCATGCGTGTATTTATGAGCTAATATGAATATGCATAGGCATAAGACATAATATAGCACTGAAACATAATTGTTGGGACACATCTAGACTTATATGTAAAATTGGATGGGACAAAAATGAAAGCAGGCAAAGCAGCAAAATGTCCACTTAACATCTACCAATAAGATATTTTGAGAAGAACAAGGATCCAGTAAATTACCTGTGTATACTCATGAAGTATGTCTCTGTGCCTTGCAAGCTTTTGGTTCACAGAGCTTGTAGCAGGAACTGATCCAGCACACCTGCTCATTGAATCATTGACATCCAAAAGTTTTTCAAGCAAGGACTGTATTTCCATTTCCATCGATTTCCATGATCTACCAGAGGCAACTGTAGGTGAGCCACCATCAAAACCTAAAACAGATAGTATATTTTAAAGATAGAGTTAATCACAAAACTAGGCCTTGTTTCAAAACTTTCTTCAACATTAAGGCTCAACTCAAACTTATTACAAAAACAGAGCTCATTTTTGGATCTGTACATGCACATGGACTTGTTCAAAAATTGTATATTCGTGCAAATTTTGAAAACCCAAAAACGAAGCTTATTAAGTGTGAGGTGAGGTTATTATTGAAATAAGTTTTTTGCAGTAGGTCTAGTCTTACAACGACTGTTTTAAGATAAGAAATACATATAAATGTGTCATAATATAGGTAATTTTTTAAATTACATGTTTCTATGTTACCAAATAATCGAAACCATTCACCTTGATCTACATGTTGTAATACATTACTGTAAGTGTAACAAATTCTGTAGTTTAGATGGTTAAAAATCGATGTAAACGCACCACTTTTTTTGGAAACGATATATGCATTCAGGCTCTAAAGAACCACAACCACTGAAGAAATATTATACTAATGCGTAAAGCTAGTAAGATTAAGGTGAACAGTTTGAGGTATTGAAATGTGAAAACAGGGTAAGTTAAAACTAAGCCATCATAGGCATGTTAGAACCTTATGTACTACTAGTTATACAACCCTGACTTGACTCCTATATTTATTATTTACAAATTTAGATGGTTCTCATTTCTAGCAGAAACAATGAGTATAAAATTTAAAGAAATACTGAAATAGGAAAAGCACACAGTAACAAAAAATAAAATAAAAAATAAAAAAATCATGGAAATTGGTGCACAAATATTATGTTCTGAAGGTGTAATTGTGCGTTGTCAAAAGTGTTATTGTGGGATATAGTTTGAAGGTCTAATTGTCTGTTCTAAGAAAAATTATGTGGTATTTATTTTAGAGTTGTTACCTTATTCAAAAGGAGCGTCCTTTTGCAAATTTTACCCCTGTTCCGGCATTTGCAGAAGCTGGACCGGGGTAACCCAGGAAAATAGTCTGTTCCAACGGTGTAAAATTTTTAGCCATTCAGCCTCTAATGACTCGGATGCGTTGGACACAAAGACTATTTTAATGGCTGAAAATTTATACTATAAATTCGACTACAACCATCATCTCTCCACTTCTATTAACATTTATTTACCTCAAAAAAAAGGTTGTAAAAACCAACACATAAAAATCAATAAACTGGTTTCACCAAGCTACTTCCCACTTCCTTACGACGCTCAACCGACTTATATGGTGCCACTAAAACTAACAATAAAGGAGAAAAACGTCAATAACGCTCGTCAAGTTTTACAAAACATTCCTGGAGAAACAATGATGACCGAAGAGCGAGTTTGATACAAATACGATGGAAATAGAAAAAAAAATCGATCGAATGACATAGTTTGTGCAATAAAACATGTGTTGTGTAAGATTCTATAAGACGAACCACATGTGGTAACAATGAATGGAGGTCAGGTATTTATTTTATTTTATTTTTTGCATCGGTTTTATGTTTTCCTACAAATTATTCACCAAAACTTTTACAATTATTTTTTGCTTTTAGGAATTCGACCACACTTTTATTTTAGGAGGAATTAGGAAAAAGAACAAACTTTGAAAAAAAAATTAGACTGAAAAACATCATGTTTTATTTTTAGACTGAAGGACAAATGCTAGTTATAATGAACATTATATTTAACTTTTACACCATACAAAATACGAGTTATAACTAGCATTGTCCTTCAGTCTAAAACAAAAATGTTGTCCTTCAGTCTAAAACAAAAATATTGTCCTTCAGCCTAATTTTTTCCTTCCAAGTTTGTCTTTGTGCCCGTTTTCCTGTTTATTTTAAAGTACAAAAGAATATCAATAGAAGAAGCAGAATTATTGCAAATAAAATTTCATGGTACGCGAGAGGGTGCGTTCACACCCGGTACTACACAAGAAAATGGTCACAGCCTACTAATCACAAGTTTTATGTTCGACGTAGTACTCATACTGAAAATTACGATCAAGGATTACTCTATCAATCACCATCTACTTCAGAAAGTATCTTTGAAGTATTTTTCAAATCCAAAAATTCAGTATCTTCAAATGAATTAGTGAATTATGCAAGGTTCCTTTGTGCAGAATAAGAAAGAGTGGTTCAAGTCAACCTTTCGTGATCTTCTCTGCATGCCCAAACTACTCAAACTTAATTCGATCAAACCTAGGAATTTGATGTAATTTTACACTTCCCCCGAAGAACCTGGCATACAACCTTCACAAATTACACGGGTCATTTCAAATTTTGGATCGTTTATTAATCTGACACATCGAATGGATAATTATTCATCTTCCAATGTTAAAGGTCATAATGGAGGTGACAGAAGACGTCATGGCGAGATCGATGAGAAGCTAAATCAGATTGTTGAGTTGATACATAAGAAGCAAATGAAGAAATCTCATTTCAGAACAGATAGCCCAACTTCTACTCCAAGTCCAAACCCAATAACTAATACAAATAATATAGACACTATTGGATCATCTTCAGCACATATCGCTTCTACTACTCGTTTGAAGTAAACTTGCAGAAATTGCCGTTGTTGAAGTATTAATGATTCTTATAGTAAAAGCGAGAGAAAATTATTCAACGTACTGGACAACGATACTAAGCTCATTGAATGCTGAGATAGCATAGATGCAACACAACGTTCAATATTAGCAATTTATGATTATGTCGTTGTCCCTAAGCAGTAGTATTTTCGATATCTTTGCATGTACTATTATTAGCTGGTAGTATTGTTTGTTTTCGATTTTTTTTCTCCCAATTTTGATATATTAGCTTTTTAAAACTTATATGTTTATTATGCTTTCGATTTCTGCATTATTTCTTAATTTAATAGTATTTTAATTTAATTCATAACATTAATTTAAAAATACTTGAAACAAATTAAAAAATATAATAATGATATATATTAATGATAAAACAAATACAACCAATCATTCTCCTTTCATAAATCTTTTCGCATCAAAAAACGCATTATCCTTTCACCGAACTTTCCTTTCCAACTTTTTCAAATACCCTTTTGTGAGCCCTTTTCTCTTCATCAGGAATGCATCATAAGTAACTTCTAAGTTAAATTACATAAATGATAACAGGTAAGTGATTTTTGACTCTTGAGAATAAGATGGCATATAATAGCGAGCAGCTTCTAAGCCAAATTGCAAATAGAATTATAGATAAGTAAATATAGTCTTGTCAATCAATCTTCAGGATATAAAATCTCTTAGAGTAAGATAAGTTTTATTTAGTTGCACTTTTAGGTGCTTCAAACTTTTTTACATGAAGTTTCTGTACCAAGCAGACACTTATTCGTTGTATCCATTGAGGTCCCCATCATAGGTTTAGTGGGGACTGCTACCACTCGTCTTTTTAAGAATCACCATGATCTTTTACCGGATTCTCTTTCCTGTCAGCGTGTGTGTGTGTGTGTGTTAATTGCAAAGAGAGGAAAGCAAACCATAATTTGAGAATACAAATACAATTGCTTCCTTACCATAGTTCTCTCATGTCTTTTGTGTAGGCTGCAAGTTTATTATTATTAGCCTCTTGTTGTTGCCAGAATTTGATATTTTAAGTATAACAAATTATTAAGCACTAAAAGTAATTGAATTACATTGCTAGTTTCAGGTATATTTTATTTAGCTTTTTCTTCTACTGCTACAATTTACAAGGATGAAAAGTTGCAAATTTTTATTTGATTAAATTGAGAAATAAGATGGTTTTCTTATTAATTCAAATAAAGGAAAAGGTTGCAAATTTTCTTCTAATGATTATACTAGTAATCTGATGATTTCTTGGTTCATTATCTATACAGTAGGATAATTCTTGAACCCCCGAAAATCAAATCGCGGGTACAAACGGAAAACATCTGAACCATACAACCCACCCTAGATATCCACCATCCATTTGTAAATGAGCATATTCCCATCCTTTGATTTCCGATTAAAGTAGCATGACTTTATACAGTAATGTTATTTAGTTATATGCTACAAAGGTTTGAATCACAACAAAATTATGGTTTGAAAGAAAGTATTTTTTAAGGTGCTTTCTACAATAGAATAAATGATAACAAAACCTAATAAAAATACAATCATACTACTGATATAAGTTACAGTGAACTATAAAACAATAAAAGATTACAACTGAACACTTGTGTTGAAAGCATTTTGTATAATACTTATATTTTATTCCTTTATGTTTCCATTTTATCTTTCCGGCTCCATCGCTAAAAATTTCTGGCTGCGTCACTGGCTGTATTACATACTACTTTGTATGATGCTAATACATCAATTTGATATTCATATCTTGAGTCAATTAAGTATTGCCACCTGGGGTTGTTGTGGGGTAGCTGTAGTGATATGGGTCTTTTTGTACTGTTCTCATATACTTTTGGATAATGGCTAATTTATTACTATATACTTTAATTACAAAAAAAGAGAACATTACAAATTCCTTTTGTAAGCCCTAAGCAACCATGGGGAAAATGTCTTCTTTCTATGAATTTCTCTTATATCTAAACTATGTTTCGAAAAAATACACCCCAATGTGGAAATATATAATTCTAAGATATACCTACTAGACCATAGAAATAGATTTTGCAAAATAAGTTGCTTATCTTTGATTTAATAAAATATTTTCAAATACCTGGCAACAACAAAAAATCAGTTCTGCCTATAACAGTAAATATTGAAAGAACACAGTAAATGGTTTTTAATAAATAATTTGTGTTATGTGATATACAAATATCACCCGGACAAAGCAATGGTTGCTCTATACATATTCACATCGATCAAATAGAGTTCCAGCAAATATCCTCAAACATTAATCCAGGGAAAAACACAAACCAAGAACCGTATCTGAAACATGCATACACATACTGTCTTCTGAACCAAAGATATAAATACGAGCAAGGTCATGTGGCATCCCTCTATTGTAGCACCCAATTTGCACCCTCATTATTATTTGAGTTTCATTGTTTCAAATACTACAGATGATGGAGTTACAATTATGCTTTAAAGGAAATTCTGTAATTTGATTACGTAAGTTAACTCTTATGTTTAACTCTTATGATAAATCTAATTCAAAATAAAAGTAGGTTTTTTCTTTTATGTTACATAATGCTAAGAGCACATCATCACAAATTGGGAGATCCCCATGACAAAGTGTTTAGCCAATCACGGTTGTAAAAAAAAATTGTAATCATGGATATTGGATCGTATGTATAAAATAAATATTTATCCTTATATGTTCCTATTCATTCGGTATTTGAGAACGGAATATCGATGCATTGGCACAACAAGATTAATGGACGCAATGTTATTCACATGATGGACTTGTTACCACTGAGGCACTAATAGGTTACATATTTGTAGTTGTTGGAACAATTACAGAATGATCCACTCAGAGTTTCTATAGATTATTGTATTTAAGTCAAATTGAAAATCCCATATGACGATGTGCAATCTTTCGATTTGAGAATACTGTGAATCTTATGTGTATAAACCATGCTTTGACTATGATCAATCATGTGGTATTAGTTCGCGTTACAAACATAATCGGATATATGTCACATGAAGTGAAATATTACTCAAAAGAGAGTGTTTCTCCATCGATATAGAAGGTTGGTATCACTGTAAACTAAAATTTGACATGAAGCTCTAAATCTCTGATCAGGATACCTCGATTAATCAAAAAAAATTGTTATCAGACCAAACCAAGTGACTTTGAAGGTCAAATTTCACAATTAAATACGGATGCTGTTAGAGTATTGACAGTTGATTGAATTCTAGACGTCTAACTGACACAATGATGACAAAGAGACATAACATACACATCATATTGTTACTTAAAAGTGTCGGTTTAAAACGATTATGAAGTAATCATTCATCAAGATGATCGATAAACATATGTATTTGCACCACTATACTTCAACAAAGTCTATAAACACTTTAATATTCAGATTGTTTAAATGTTACCAAGTGATTTCACACATATGAGTCATATAACTGAGACTCGTGTAATAAATTTAATGAAATAATTTATAATTGAAATATTGAAATTAATTACTAAAATGTGTAGACGTTATATGCATTTATTTAATTTAAATGGACTTAATAAATTAAATGGACCAAGATTAAACATTCAAATATTTAAGTCTAGCCGAAATTAAATAAATAATTTGTTATTTATTTAATTATGTAGGGTCGGCCTCATATCATCAAATGGTGAAATTATTTCAGGTTTTAAACTTGGATAATTATAATAAACTATTTCTCAACGGGTTGATAAAAAAGTGGATGAAGAATGATGTCATCGGCTCCACTTCTCTACTATAAATATGGACATATGGGGTTCGTTTTGTTTACAGTAATTTTGCAAGAGCATTTTCTCTCCTCTTTTAAACGGTCGTAGGCTGAGTCACAACCCATTGCAAAAGCAGAGAAAGAATTCTATATGGTCAATCATCAACTCTGACGTGTTCAAAACTAAATTTGATCTAAAATGTATTACTTTTGTATTATAATTTTAAATATGTCCTTAATAACCCCATAATTATTTTGGCTACAATGTTAATTTTTGCATTATAAAGTAAAATTTAACTAATTATTATAATTTGATATCAACTGAAAATTATCTTAATAAATTTAACGGAGGTACTAAAATTATATGTATGAAATGTATAAAATTATTATTCGGCTTCAACAAAAACTTTTTTAAAAGATTTTGAATTTTCGTATTTAATAAAATTTTCATTTAATTTAATTCAAAATTAAACATTTAATAATGAACTATAATTGTGTTGATTAATTCATTTACATAAATTACAATTACAAAAATATTATACATATGTTCGCGTTTTGTATACAAAAAATAAATTATTATTTTTGCCAAACATAAATTTATAATATATTTTTATTACACTTTAATATATTATAATACTAATTAAATAATTAATTAATCAAGATAAAAAAATTCAACCGTCGAGAGTTTTAAAATAATAACACCATTAATAAAATCTTTTTATGCCAAAATTTTGAACTTTGAATTTCTATGATACTAGCAAACTCAAAAGAAGTTAAATTCCAATACACACACTACAGTCAAAAAATTTATATAACAATAAAAAATTGATTTTTTATTTTATTTTGATAAGTCCAAAGTTAGATATAAAAAAGGTGACAATCAATGCACGAGGTTCCCGCATGATAGGTGGCTCTAGAGAGGTCGAAAATATATGCAATCTTTCCCTCGCATTGCGAAGAGGTTGTTTCCGGACTCGAACCTGGACATTCAGATCACCCTGCGGGAGACCTAACCGTTGCGTCAAGACGTCACCTCAAGTCCAAAGTTAGATATATTTTGTTTAATTTTTTTAACATTCAAATTAATTTGATTAGGTCAACTTTAGATATTTCATTAAATTTGAAATGATTTATAATTTAATTCTAATATTAATATTGAATAAAAATAAAAATACATAAATTATATACAATATGGACAAATAATTATACACACACAATACGCGCATATATTAAATACCTAATATATATATATATATATGCATATAGTATGTACTAATATATGTCTCTGTAATTATAAATCCTACTAACTATGCATTACATGTATAACTAGTTATTATAATATTAGTAAATATAGATATTACCCTTACACATTGTTGAGATGGGTGAATACTCGTTAATATTGAAAATTTAAATTAATTCAAAAAACATAAATAAATATTAATTTAAACTTCAAACCAGATCCCAAAAACAATTATATCAATAAAAGTTTACTCACAATCACATAAAATGATCTAGTGCAACTTTAACAAAAGGAATTTCTCTCAAATTCATCATTTTACCTCGTTATGTGACGCACTTGATCCAACAACAAAATGTTGTAGATGTTCAATATATATTGTGAATATATTGTCAACAAAAAATGAGACAATTTTTAAATTTCTAGCATCTTTAAATATATAAGTCAATATTAACCATTTAAAGACATATTTGAACCAATGCTTTAACAACCCGACCGGGCCATAGGCCCAACTGTGGACCACAGACCAAAATGGCCTGGGATGCAACTGGACCTCTTTTGGTAGTGAACTGTATAAATCCGACAGAACCGAAGTTAAATCAGAGGCTAACCACATGATACCGTTCGCAAAAAAAAATTATTTAAAAATTAGAACTCAATCCATTCAAACAGGCCATATATATATCAGGTTAATGAAAGCTTTGGCTTAGAACCCGTTTGTGCTTTGCAGATACGAATTAGTGTGTACTCATATACAAAATTAATAATCTAGAACCCTTGACTTCATGATGTGGGATTTTTCTGTTCTTTCTACAAAGCTAATATAACTGGATGTACAAAAGAATATTGTGAATCTGTGATACATTCTACCATCATTATCAAAGCAATTCTGATAATAACTAGGACTTTGTTTCCATTTTTTTCACACATTATAAAAACAATTCTGTATATTTCTTAACAAGGATGCATTCTAACTTCACTTTAGTTATACTCTGCCTATCATTTCATTTAAAAATTGTGAATCTTTAACAAAAGAAAATGGCAGAATTATCATTTTATAACTTTATTTTAGCTTGTTTCCATGAATCAAAGTATTCTGTCAGTGTATTTGTAATTTAGTAGCAAAAATATAATCGGCATGGATTTCACGGTTTGACTGATCGAACCACTAGAACCTTCTACCTTGAAGCATTACGGTTTGATTTACAGTTCGGTCTTAGAAACTATGATTTGAACCATTGATTTGACATATGAGTTTTACTATGTTAGGTAATAGGTATATTCAAATGAACCCAAGTTTTGTAGAGATGATCTTAAGTATGTCGTGACCATACTTACAAAATTTTATATCACGTGGAATTGCGTAGCTCAAAATATGATAAAGGTGTTGAAGGTGTACCTCCAAAAAGGAGTGCTACTGATCCTCCCTCTATAAGAAAGTTGTTAAACATTTATATTATGTTCAATATGTCTCAATGTTGGTTGATAATTATTATTTCAATGCACTGATGAAACTGAAGTACCATGCTACAAATATAAACTGATATGCTACACATTGCTCCTTAACATATTCATTCCAATACATGATATCTATAACCATGGTAGTCTCCCTAACTAAATTCACGGACTCCATTCAGCGCTACAGAGTGTTGAAACCAATATGTCAATTCAAATACTACGGTTCGGCTTTAGCTTCAAAAAATTTATTTGAAAACAATGGAGTAACCCGTTCTTAATGGTTGGACAAACTGCAAACTCTGAATTCACTACACCAAAAAAAATTCCAAGTTACGCTCAATAAATAATGCATAATATTAGGAAAATAGACAAAATGCAATGATTCACGAATCAGATCTAATTTTAAAATTAAATTAATATAGCCATACGAATAATACCTGACGAGTGGTTATTAAATCTAACGCCTAATTTAGCATAAGAAGAGAGCTTGGTATCAAGATCGGATTCTATCTTTCGTGCTTCCCGTCTCAGTTCTTCCCATCCCGATTCTTGTAATTCTAGACTCGTCGAATCTCCCATGTTTCCTAATTAGCGTTTTATTTTATTGCTTAACCATGTAAATACATCAACGAGATTTGATATGATGCCGTTTGCCTGTTGAATTTACAATCGGCGCTGAAAAGAATTATAGTAATTTGAGGTACTGGACTGAAAATTAAGATCCACTGGTTTCTTCGGGCCGAATATACCTATTAGGGCGCAAATACAATTTACAATAGCTCAAATATATCAACTTTTCAACATTAGTTATAAAATATGAGAAGAATAAAGGAAGACCGAAAGGGATGAAAGGAAGATAGAGGAGACCACGAAGTGGATGGAGGAACGACGGAAGGATGAATTGTTGCTTGTGCTTCCGTTGTTTCTCAAAACACGAAAAATGAAAAAAAGTTGTTTTGTATTTTGTGTGTTAAAGTCGTTTTCTAAAATGATCAGTTTTCACAATATGCATGCGTCATGCATATTTTTGTATAGACGAAAACTCAAAACTAAAAAGGGTAAACCAAACATAGCGTAGATTCTAATATAAGAAATAAAGAATTCAATAGTTATTTTTTTATTTTATTCATAAGCAAATATTTCAACTAGACTAACAAATACGATTTTTCCGATTCATTTGTTATTTAAAATCCAAAAATATTTTTATTCCTCGTTTTTCTTAGAAATTATAATCGAGTTCATCGTATCCGAAGCCCAACAAGAAACATTCGCTTAACAAGGTATTGATCAAGATCTCTTCTGGTCCAGTTGCATGTCCATCCACCTAGCCATACTTCTAAGGTCTGTCCAACCATCGTCGAGCAACATCTCCCGACCATCCTTCACACACTTCTTCGTCTTGTCCTTCACCATCCAAACTGCCCAAGTAACGTCAACTCCTTATCTCACATGTCTGTCCATATGTCTTGTCTTGTCACCTTACTTTCCATCAAAACCCCTCATTAGCCAACTTTTCTACCCGCCTCACTTGGTCGTATGCGAACAGGAACCTCACAAAATCTCAACTAATTTTACACAAAAAGGCGGTGATTCTATACCGTTCTCTTGAAAAGCCAACAAAACCATATTGTCTCTTTGATAAAAGCATCATTGTACATCAACCACTCCATATATCATATTGACCTTATTATGTAAGCATGCTTAGTACGACATGCCACTTAACGCACATTTGGACCACTCCCTACATGCCACGTCCGAAATGGCTACATTTTAACTGTACATCACAATAAACGCCTCTATGAAAATTTTGCATTTAAGGCATCAACCAACCCCTTTAAAACATGATCTTTATTGCCATAAATAAGAGAACTCAAGCACTTGCGCAAAGATCGAATTCTTTTTATTTGGAAGCTAGATTCTTATCCATTTGATGCTCTAGTAAATGCAACTATTTTTCTCTCTTGTTACCACTAACTCTCGAAAATAATAAGATAAGAAGTCATAGTGGACATAGTTCTATTCTAAATCGAACCACTTATTGTTTACTTACTTGCATTATATTTCACTCATATTTACCCCTCACTTTACACTTTTAGCAATGTCTTTAGTGAGTAACCTTCACTAAGGATCTTCTTTAGTCACTATCCCGAAGCTGGCCAGAAAAATTTAGCGGTAGAAAGAGGGCGTTAGCCTTAAACCTCTTAATTTTCACACCTTGTACTCCCAAAAAACTTATTCACTTTAAAACATTTGCCATGCAACCTGATGGGAATAACAATGAAATTGAGACTAATAACTCTAACAAACCATAAAACCAATGGTGGCAATGTATCCAACGCCATTAACCTCATTCCATGCTTGAGCAATGATGTACGATTAAGCATGGTCAACTGGATTGCAAACATCGGGCAAATGAACCATGACTTGAAAAAGCTTCATACTTGGTTGGATGTCCCTGAAGCCTTTGACTATAGTCAAAGATCATAATCGTCGTCGATTGAACCTGCTTTTCCTAGCACGTACAGTATTATACATAATGCCAAGGAGATGGTTGTAATTGAAACCTTGTAGGAATGACCTGACCCGAGACAAAGGTACATGTAACGTGCTCACCAACAAATTTGCTCACGATGCTCTTATGCCTAAGCCGATTTTAACCCTAAGGTTAGTGCTGCTCATCGCTTACCCTCCTTCGAAAGACTATTTGCCTTTGGATGCGACTTGCATTTTGACCACTTAAATGGGAAAGGGTGAGCAAAGGATAATGTGCCAAGAGAATTTTCCATCCACTTCCGATCCTAACGGGAAGAATGAAGACCTCGCTTCTATAGGAGATGGGACCATCACCATATGTATTTATTGGATAGAAAAGGCCATCTGCCCCTATTAAAACGTCGCAACTCACCAACACCCTTCTACCTATAGGATCGAAATAATCATAGAGGGGGTGAATAAAGTTTATAAATTCACAGTTTAATAGTAAACACAACGCAAATAAAAAATTGCAAAAATAAAGACAGATCACAGACTACCTAGCTTCGACAAACCTACCTACTGCTGTCCAAAATTTCTACTAAAATTAAACAACCAAATGTTTACAAATTCAATTATAAACTTGCGGCTATCGCTAACTTGATTATCCTAACCTTATACCAAGAAATATCGCCTCAACTCTGCCCCCGAATTGAGAATTTCCTGAACTATAAAAATGTAGGTCAACTCTAGATGAATAGAGTTTGAAATTAGAAGTATACCAAAAAGTAGAGTTGCCCTTAAAAATAAATTTATATATATTAAAATACTAAATAATTATGGTTGAATTATAAAGTTCCTTCACTTCACTAGCCGCTTTATTTCAATCTCGTTCCTATTTTCTTTATTCATCAGATCTAAACGCGGTACTTCAAAAAAAGTTAATGTCCTCGACCAATGCTTTGATACTGCTATCATTTGGAAATTTGTCCTACTTGAATCGATTAGCTAATTTTGTTGTGCTTGTTTAACGAGATCTCTCGTCAAATATCTTCCCTTATGTTAATTGTTAAAGAAGAAGAATTTATTATAGTGGAAGATTGGGAATTATTAAGTATGTTTTTTCCCGTCTTTTACTGATTTGCTCTAGTTTTTATTATCCCTTTCGAACTCTACGATTTTAATAGCCCATGACGAAATAGTTTATATAGTGATCAAAATAGAAAAATATTTTTTGAATTTTTCTTTTCTTACGGCTTTGTGAATTTGAATTGTTCAACGGTAATTTTGAGTTTGATTTGATTTCGATTTTATCCTTAAATGAAATCAGCTATTTTGAGTTCTGACTTGGTCTTAATCTCCCCTTTTTATGTTTGTGGCTTTGATTTAGTTCAATATTCATTTTTAATTTGAATATTTCCTTGAGTATTTTTGGGTATGCTTCTGACTACTAGCCCATGCTTTACTGTATACCTTGCTCAAATACATTTAATATCGGCACATTATTCTACTTGAAACCTTAGTGTGCATTTGTACTTGTTGCATCGTGTTCTCGTTTGTGGCATTCTTCACCGTATTTCCTGATGTTGTGCATGTACCTAGTTATACTGTGCATCTCCATGGTTTTACTGTTGCACATGTGCCATGCTGTACATTTCTTATTGTCGCATGTTCCAGTGTGCAATTCTATGTATAGACCTAAACTATTTATTTAGGCCATTCTTGTTCTTGTTGCATCTTGTATTGTGGTTTTGTGGGTCTAGATGCTGTGGCCAAATCCTATGTTGCTGCTATATTTGTTCGGGACTGTTGAAAATGTGTTTGATTGATGGAATAAATTATTTTAATCTTTAGCTTTGTTGCTTGATGTTGATGACTTTGCTAAAAATGATAATTCTGGACTGTATATTTTAGAACATAGGTTATTGAGCCAGAATTAATCGAGTTGTCTTTGTTTGTTAATCTAAATGATGCAACATCGAGTTCGTGTATGACCTATTGCATGTACTTATATCATTGTGCATGTTTTGAGATGCTCATGCATATTCCTGTGCATACTTTAGTTTGAAATGGAATTTTCATCCTTTTGAACATTGAATGAACATGTTGCACTGGTCCTTGTGCTACCTGTTGGATTGGTCCATCTTCAATACATTTGATGCCTGTTTGAACCATGAGAAGAAAAGAACCAAATTTCGAGGCTATATCAAGTTTTAAACACTTTCCATTCCTTTTACAGTTTTAGTTGGCTTTTTACTGCTTTATTGTTTGCTAGGAAAAAACCTGCCATCTGGATATGCATTATTCATTTTGGATGATGTATGAATGGGAGCTGAAACAAAAGGAAATTCATGTAGACTTTGACTTTTAGAAACAATGTTGCATTCGAGTGGGTAAGAGAATATTGTATATGAGAGAGTGAGAAGAGAGCTTGTATCAATCACAGTTTGTATGTTTGAAATCTTTAGTAAAATGAATAAAATATCTATTTGTTTATTCTTTTATGTATTTCTTCATTTCCTTTTTGTGATCATGTAATTTCGATAGCAACCTAACAAACATACTGAATACAGAAATATATGTTTATTAGCATCAAACATAAATCTTAGACTGTAATATTCTACGTTCTCTCGCTTTTGATGATAACAAACATATAATGAAATTTAGTAATGTTATAGTATGAATGTATTTGATATGCAAAAGAAAACTCTATGCCTTAATCTTAAGCTCTCCCTACTGAGATGCTCCCCTATAAAGATATTCCTCTATATGCACGCTTTAAACAATAGAACCTTATTCATGCCTAAATGCATTAGTGCCTAATTATTCATGCCAAAAGGCCATAGTGTCTAAATGCCTAAATGCTAAAAAAAATTAGTACGTCTTGAATATCAATAGGGTTTTTACTCATCCACCAAATTATTAATCTCTCTTCTTTTTTTGTTATCATCAAAAGCAATAAAATATTTGTGACGCCCCACCTCTATACCCACGCTAGCCAAGAACACCACGGGGTGGTGCCGTCAATTAGCGCGGAGAATAAGGTTGTTGAGGAGCGACCATCCGTGTAATTGCCTTATGCGAGTACTGATATGCCAGACAAAACATAACTTTTCATCTCAAGAGAAAATCCGACATACCGATACAAACTCAAAGCTACTGCACAATGGCTATATATATATACTTCGGAAACAAATATAGAAATAAACATAACACAAATCAGTCACAGACAGTTCATATCACAAAGGCAGAAATATATATGAATATAACACATGAAACTGTACATCAGA
Source organism: Allium fistulosum (assembly GCA_030737815.1). Lineage (NCBI taxonomy): Eukaryota > Viridiplantae > Streptophyta > Magnoliopsida > Asparagales > Amaryllidaceae > Allium > Allium fistulosum. The sequence continues at coordinate 912,199,093 of CM060903.1, forward strand.
GTAGTGGTCAAATAAGATCCATAATAACACGAAATAGAATAGATACAAGTGCAAGACGAAAGATTAGTTATACATTATGGAGTCTATATCTCAAATGTATACAACCAAAAACTACCAAACTAAAGTAGTTAACCAAAAGTCAGATGATGGTTTCAAATAGGAAGTCAAGAGGAAGCACCTGAAAAATCTCAGTCTGACCCGAGTATTATTTAAGAAGAAAATAATAAACGGATCAGTCTAGCTATAATTATCAGATAAAATGAGATATAAGAAGAGATATAATAAAGATGTATAATAACCAAAAATGTCATACTGCGACAAGTATACATAAAAATTCAACTAAAGTCATACAATATCTCAAGAATCTCATAGCATCAAAAAGAATGTCATGTTCTTTATTTAATTCACCAAGCCACAATAAAATGACATACACATCAATGTCAATGGTAAAAGCTGGTGAAACATAAATTCCAAAAATCAATAATTTAGAAATCCAGAAATCACAAGAAAAGGATGGTCAATCCCAAACAGGAGCATGAAAACCGGAACATCGACGCAGTACAAACGGTACGTCCAATGAACCGAAAAACCGGGACATCGATGTAGTACAAACGGTACATCCAATGAACCGAAACATAAAACAATTCGGAACATCGATGCGGTACAAACGGTACATCCAATGATCCGAAAAGCCGAGACATCAATGTAGTACAAACGGTACATCCAATGCTTCGAAACACATAAACAATTCGCAACATCGACGCAGTACAAATGGTACGTCCAATTAACCGAAAATCGGGACATCGATGTAGTACAAATCGTACATCCAATGAACCGAAACATAAAACAATTCGGAACATCGATGCAGTACAAACGGTACATCCAATGATCCGAAAAGCCGAGACATCGATGTAGTACAAACGGTACATCCAATGAATCGAAACACATGAAAGAAGATGGGTCGCTAACCCATAAAAGAAATGAGATGAAGCTCAAAGGGTCGAGGTACTGTCCCTCCACGCGGACAAAGAGACATCGCACATTGCTAGTCTAAACCATAAAATGATCATCATCGATCATCAAGAAGTGTCAATTACATTAAGCCAGTAAATATATGAGTTTAGCTTCATGTCCCATAACCACTAGCTTAACTTAAATATTTACGAACAAATTGTAAATCTCCACTAGAAAATTGTCACAAGAGATTCAATCGAACAAATCCAAGAATTAACCGACGAAGTAAACGCAAGCGTTTCATATCACTTGTTTTACTAAGACGTTTAATTAGATTTCTCATATGAATGAGGTAAAGGTTTGTATATACTAGTAGATTGGAAAATGGTTTAATAAACGAGTTTGATATTGAAAGTAGAGTTGAAATCGTTTTGATGAAGAAGTTTTGATATTTAATACTAGTATTGAAACCTTTATATTTTTAAAGTGACAAATCACAAAAATGATTGTAGAAACAACCAATCGCCAAAATTCACATTCGAAGACATGGATGAAATCCAAAGAAATCGATACCGAATCCATCAAAGTGGATATTCCAAAGATTCCCGAAGAAAAGAAGTCATCAAAGTTAATAATAAATGATAACAACAAATAGGGAAATAACACGAATCGATTAAATTTAGAAACCACGCAAATTAGGCGAAATAAGCAAAATAGCAGCAGGTCGGTCGGCCGGCTACAGAGCTCGGTCGACCGGACCCTTTTCTGAAAATTTCTTCGGGAAGCAGGTCGGTCGACTGAGCTCTGTAGTCGGTCGACCAAACCTGAGGCAGAGAAGTGCTTTGCATTCTGGAAGCAGGTCGGTCGACTGAGCACAGAGCTCGGTCGGCCGGACCCTGTTTCCAGCACTTTCCAGCCTATCAAATACAATGGCCAATCTCGACCAATTTGCAACCGCTCGAGCATCGGCGCTAAGGGTTTATGCCAATCGACTACCCGGCCCCATGAGCTCTTCGATGCATCACAAAACCATGATCAAAACATCAAAGTTAGGATTTTCAAAGAATTGAACTCAAAACACTAAAAATTGGAATATTCACCAAATCAATCCAAACCAAAAGCAATTGCACAAGAATAAGTGTTAGGAATTCATACCTAATAATCGAAGATAGTTATAGACTAAGATGTGAGATAAAAATCTCACCTTTAAACCCCAAAAGCACAAGATTGAGAGGCTTGAAAACAAAGGAGGATTAACCACTCTCCAATTCCAACTCAAGAAGCTTGAATCTAAGCTTTAAAAGAAGAACATTCCCAAATTTAGGTTTAGGAATTTCTGAAATTGGAAGGAGAAAGAGTTGGAGAAGAAGGAGATGCTTACCAATGGGTTCACTTGAATTTGGAGCTAGAAGTTGGATTTGCTAATGAAGACTAGGGCTTGGAGTTTTAATTTCCTCTTCTTTCCCCCATTTTCAGTTGTAGCTTGAGTTTGGAAATGAAAGTGAAGTTATGAAGAGGAGAGGTGGACTGGTTGGGTTGATATAACCAGATTTGAGTAAGTAGGCTGAACCCAAACCCAAAGTGAAAAAGGTTAAATTTTTAGCTAGCTCTAAACATATCGAAGTTTATACTCAAAAAGGTTGCAAACGGCATTTTGAACTCAATGGAGGGGGTCTCGAGTCCTAATTCGACTGTTTGCAAAAAGTAACTTTTCGGACTAAAATCCAACGAATGATGAAATATTTAAATATAAAATTGATAAATATGCGGGTTGTTACAGACCCCCCCTCCTTAAAGAAATTACGTCCTCGCAATACTTAAGAAGAAGATAAAGAGTAACAACCATAAAAGCACACAAAAGAAAATTTGAAATAAGAAGTTCACCATAAAGAACACGAAAGAATAAGTCCAAACATGTTTGCTCGATGAATTCTCTGGATTCCCAAGAGAAATCCCTATGATTCGAGAACCATTGAACTCTCACAAGAAAACATCTTTATTTCGAAGACGCTCAACCTCTGAAGCAATGATGCTAATGAAATGTTGCTCATAAGTCAAATAGGTGAAACTTCAATTTTACCAATAACACCAGGCTCAAAAATAAAAATCGAAATCCAAAAGGCATTTCCGTAAAATAAAAGACGTGGAAAACGTCATGAACAGCAGAAAAATTGAACATGTGCAACGGCGTTGCACAAAAGCGGTACGCCCAAGAAACTAGAAACTCGAATAATTTGAAACAACGGCGTAGTACAACAACGGTACGCTAGAAGAACCAAAGCTCGAATAATTTGAAACATCGACTCAGTACAAACGGTACGTCCAATGAACCGAAAAGTCAGGACATCGATGTAGTACAATAACGGTACATCCGATGAACCGAACACCATAAAAGAACATCGGACGCTAGTCCATAAAAGAAATGAGACGAAGCTCAACAAAATGAGGTACATCGAAACGTCCGATGAATTTGGTATTCCATACGGACATCATCAAAGAAACAACCACTTGTTGCTTACGACTAAAGGCATCGACAACACCATTCCCCCTTCCGGGAGTATACAAAGAATATCAAGGTCATAAGATGTAAGGAACTCGAGCCAATATTAAGTTCCTTACGAGAAAATAAATATTCCAAAGATTTATGATCGAGATGGAGAACAAATTTCTCTGCCATAAATAAACGGTGATGCCAAACTCTAAAAGCAACAACAATAGCCGCGAGCACTAGATCATGAGTGGCATACCTAGTCTCGATAGGCTATAACTATTTAGAAGAATAAATGATAGCACGTTCTCTTTTGCAAGTGGACGGCATCCAAACCAATACGATTAGCATTGGTACAAATGATAAAGTCTTGTTTCCCTACAGGAATAACAAGAATATGAATATAGAAAAGAAAGAGTTCTTTTAAATTAATTTTCTTTCTCAAAAAGCTAAGACTTTCAAAATTACAATTATCTTTATGTAATAATTTTTTTTTCTAGAAAAATTTACTTATTACAAGTCAATATATCGTGTCTGATTGTCTCATCAAAGCGTTTAGGAGATTCCTATCGATAACGTTGATCAAGCGCATCGACCAGAATTCTTAAAGCACTCAATGGGCAATACAATCACAAAATCATCTTCTAGATAATAAACATGTTTCTTAAAAACTTTTAAGAATATTCTTTGTTCGTTTAAAGAGCCAAATCCAATTGCACTTATAAATAAATCTTATGAAAAAGATTTGCAAAATTTTAAATTGCTATTTTCATCCAAAATGAATGAATACAAAAATGGTCTCATCGAAATATTCATAGAGTACTCGATTTACAAAATGGATGAAATAAACTAGATAAACTGAATGACATAATAAGTCGCCCATAAGAATCATAACGGGTGCGGAATGCGGTAAGTGAATGCTAACTTCCGCAACTCGTAGCTAAAGAAAACCGATGGAGGTCGAGCTAAAAAGACCTTAACACCACTCAAGATATTGCTTAGGTGATGATCCTAAGACAAACTCAAAAATACCGGAAAATTCTCAAACTACATGAATGAGAGAAATAACGCTTTTTTCAACATGAGGGCTTAAAGAATAAAATGATGCCATCAAATTGGAATCGAAATCACAAAGGAAAAATAAAAATATGCTTAACAGATAGAGAATGTCAAAGATAAAAAGTCCACTCGAGACATAGGATATGGCTATATAAAAATTAAGTCAATCCTTACAAAAATCAATTCCGAAGCATAAGTAAAAATCGGCTCGGAAAGATAAATCACATAAAATAATTTCGACATCAATAAAAAGCAAACTGAGTATTGCAGATCAACCATCCAGATTCGCAATTCTCAAGGAAGTCACCAAGCCCAAAAATGTTTAAAGAAAAAGAATCAATAAATTCCTTTGATATAAAATAATGAGATGAAACCCATATCAAAAAGAACTTGATTAAGATAATCACAAATAAACATCATCAAGGATTGAATGTAAAATACCTTGACTAAGAGAAGTGTTGCTAGGGGTTTGCAGCTTTCCTTCTCCCTTGCTTGGAAGTTTGGGACAAGAAGATAAAAGATGACCCAAACTTTTGCAATAACGACAAAAGAGAGGTTTTGGACATCTATTCGTATAGTGGTCGGTGGAACCACAATTGTAGCATTGTCCACTACTAGAGATCTTAGCTACCAGAGTTTATTGCTTCCCTTTCTTGTTGGGAGTGGGGCCTTTGAATTTGATAGGCCTCTTAATGTTATTGTTGAAGTTCTGTTTGGCACCCGCAACTTCAACATCGCTTTCTTTATCGGCCTCTTCAAGTCGAAGAGCGATATCAATAAGCTGATCGAAAGAAACCTCTAGTTTCAGGAGTAATGGCTTCTTAAGATTCTTATTCAAGCCATAGATAAATCTCTGGTTTTTCTTCAATGGGGTATTAATGTATTCAACCCCGTATTTAGAAAGAGATTCGAAAGTTGCGACGTAGTCCGTCACAGAAGATTCACCTTGAACAAGGTCGATAAAACGCCGGGCCAAAGTTACTTTTTCAGCCTCCGGCACAAATTTCAATTCGAATCTTTCCCTGAATTGCTCCCAAGTAAGATCCGCTTCAACGATTTCAGAAATAAGAAGCTCATACCAATCCAATGCTCTTTCTTGGAGCATGCTAGAAGCCACTTGGACTCGATGGAGATCAACAAGATTCATGCGAGAAAAGATGCAGTCACATGATCTAAGCCAAGCTTGGATTTCTATTACACTTTCGGATCCCTTAAATGGCCTTCCACCCAAATCGGTATAGTCTCTGCACAAGCGTGCAAATCCAGATCTAGGATGAGTTGGCTCTGGAATAGGTCCGACTGCTTGAGCATTCTTAACAAGATCTAGAAGCTGCTGGGCAGACATAAATACACCATTCGACGGTATAGCACTGGATTGACCGGCGCTGGGACGGCCTGGTCTAACCATTTCTTTTCTTTAAGAAAGAAAGAAAAGAAGAAGAAAAAGTTATTCTTAGAATGAATATCAAACAAACTTGATTGATAAAATAAGGAATCATAAAAGAAAATAGGATAGAACGGTACGAAGACACAAATTAAATCCTGGGGCACAACTCCTAAGAAAGACTTAGGACATGATTCTTACTAGATTATTCTACATTGTTCTGAAGTTTGGCTCTGATACCAAGTTGTGACGCCCCACCTCTATACCCACGCTAGCCGAGGACACCACGGGGTGGTGCCGTCAACTAGCGCGGAGAATAATGCTGTTGAGGAGCGACCATCCGTGCAATTGCCTTGTGCGAGTACCGATATGCCAAACAAAACATAACTTTTCATCTCAAGAGAAAATCTGACATACCGATACAAACTCAAAGCTACTACACAGTGGCTATATATATATACTTCGGAAAAAAATATAGAAATAAACATAACACAAATCAGTCACAGACAGTTCATATCACAAAGGCGGAAATAGATACGAATATAACACATGAAAGTGTGCATCAGAGTAGTGGTCAAATAAGATCCATAATAACACAAAATAGAATAGATACAAGTGCAAGACGAAAGATTAGTTATACATCATGGAGTCTATATCTCAAATGTATACAACCAAAAACTACCAAACTAAAGTAGTTAGCCAAAAGTAAGATGATGGTTCCAGATAGGAAGTCAAGAGGAAGCACCTGAAAAATCTCAGTCTGACCCGAGTATTATTTAAGAAGAAAATAATAAACGGGTCAGTCTACCTATCAGATAAAATGAGATATAAGAAGAGATATAATAAAGATGTATAATAACCAAAAATGTCATACTGCGACAAGTATACATAGAAATTCAACTAAAGTCATACAATATCTCAAGAATCTCATAGCATCAAAAAGAATGTCATGTTCTTTATTTAATTCACCAAGCCACAATAAAATGACATACACATCAATGCCAATGGTAAAAGCTGGTGAAACATAAATTCCAGAAATCAATAATTTAGAAATCCAGAAATCATAAGAAAAGGATGGCCAATCCCAAACAGGAGCATGAAAACCGGAACATCGACGCAGTACAAACGGTACGTCCAATGAACCGAAAAACTAGGACATCGATGTAGTACAAACGGTACATCCAATGAACCGAAACATAAAACAATTCGGAACATCGATGCAGTACAAACGGTACATCCAATGATCCGAAAAGCCGAGACATCAATGTAGTACAAACGGTACATCCAATGCTTCGAAACACATAAACAATCCGAAACATCGACGCAGTACAAACGGTACGTCCAATGAAACGAAAGCCGGGACATCGATGTAGTACAAACGGTGCATCCAATGAACCGAAACCTAAAACAATTCGGAACATCGATGCAGTACAAACGGTACATCCAATGATCCGAAAAGCCGAGACATCGATGTAGTACAAACGGTACATCCAATGAATCGAAACACATGAAAGAAGATGGGTCGCTAACCCATAAAAGAAATGAGACGAAGCTCAAAGGGTCGAGGTACTGTCCCTCCACGCGGACAAAGAGACATCGCACATTGCCAGTCTAAACCATTTAATGATCATCATCGATCATCAAGAAGTGTCAATTACATTAAGCCAGTAAATATATGAGTTTAGCTTCATGTCCCATAACCACTAGCTTAACTTAAATATTTACGAACAAATTGTAAATCTCCACTAGAAAATTGTCATAAGAGATTCAATCGAACAAGTCCAAGAATTAACCGACGAAGTAAACACAAGCGTTTCATACCACTTGTTTTATTAAGACGTTTAATTAGATTTCTCATACGAATGAGGTAAAGGTTTGTATATACTAGTAGATTGGAAAATGGTTTAATAAACGAGTTTGATATTGAAAGTAGAATTGAAATCGTTTTGATGAAGAAGTTTTGATATTTAATACTAGTATTGAAACCTTTATATTTTTAAAGTGACAAATCACAAAAATGATTGTAGAAACAACCAATCGCCAAAATTCACATTCGAAGACATGAATGAAATCCAAAGAAATCGATACTGAATCCATCAAAGTGGATATTCCAAAGATTCCCAAAGAAAAGAAGTCATCAAAGTCAATAATAAATGATAACAACAAATAGGGAAATAACACGAATCGATTAAATTTGGAAACCATGCAAATTAGGCGAAATAGGCAAAATAGCAGCAGGTCGGTCGGCCGGCTACAGAGCTCGGTCGACCGGACCCTGTTCTAAAAATTTCTTCGGGAAGCAGGTCGGTCGACTGAGCTCTATAGCCGGTCGACCAAACCTGAGGCAGAGAAGTGCTTTGCACTCTGGAAGCAGGTCGGTCGACTGAGCACAAAGCTCGGTTGGCCGGACCTTGTTTCCAGCACTTCCCAGCCTATCAAATACAATGGCCAATCTCGACCAATTTGCAACCGCTCGAGCATCGGCGCTAAGGGTTTATGCCAATCGACTACCCGGCCCTATGAGCTCTTCGATGCATCACAAAACTATGATCAAAACATCAAAGTTAGGATTTTCAAAGAATTGAACTCAAAACAGTAAAAATTGGAATATTCACTGTCGAAACCCAAAAACTCAGCCTTCGAAAATCGGCACCCGTACTTCACTTGTACTCAAAATGCCGTAGATTCAAATGCCGAATCTGGTTCTTCGGAGCTTATAACAACATTTAAGTATATAACACAGCGGAATAAAAGAATAATACATTGATATACAACACTGATACAATATCTGATACAACAGAGTGATACAATGAATATCAATATACATCAGAGATATGATACAAGAAATAGCAGTGGAAAAGAAAACGATAACATCAGCAACGGATAATCTTCATCTTTAAAGACACCGATCTAGAAATAGCTCGAACTCCCAATAACAATGCACTAAGATCGGCAAGACTGGTGCGATCCCAAAGACTGAACTAACTCCAGATAATCTACTAAACCTGACTATCTGAAAAACCCAACTCTAGACTGCTCGTGTAGAAAAATTTTGAGCACCCAGAGTTTAGGAAAGAAACAATAAACTCTGGATCAGTCATGGGACTGATATGAGTAACAAAACAATTTATCTTTAAAACAACAACAGGAAAAAGTCAATTCGAAATGCTTTGGAAAATGAAACTACCATAAGACCTCCCACCACACACACAATGCAAACGCAGACTTGGAGGAGATTTCTTCTTATGTTAGTCAAAGATTCTTACTACGCAAAATCAAATCATTTGATTATTATTATTAGTGCATAGTGTAGAAAACATTTCGAAAGTAGAATATAAATCTTAGCCAGCATAGGTACCATTATATTATGCCCGCTATAGCTACCTCCTGAGGAGGCAGGTTCTACAATTTGCAATCGTAAAGGTTCGTATTGTTTCTTTGGATTTCCAACAAATGGTCAGGCCAAGGAACTTTCCATTGCCACATGGAAATGCCTCTGGAAGGACGTCCTGAGAACCTAACCGGATCTCTGCCAACACAAGGCCGGGTTACCTCTAACTGGGTAACTACTGACACGAGTATGCCACCTCCCGGTTGTAACCAACCTTTAACCGGGGCCCCAGCAACAAATCACAAAATAATAAATGTATATCTGCGATATCAACATAAGTAAAGTATCTGGGCTCCATACCATGATACCACTTCTATCCAGAAGGAAATGCACATACCCTAAAGGGCGCTACCCCTAATAACCTTGCTGCATCTTTCCTGTTTTGACCATTCCGGGGTGTGAGGTTCGACGAAGTCTCGTCCACAAAGCCACGCTTTGGCACAAAGCCACGCTTTGGCACAAAGCCACGCTTTGGCACAAAGCCACGCTTTGGCACAAAGCCACGCTTTGGGTCAACAAATGATCAACCAATGATCACAAAGATAAATGATCAAACAAATGATCATATCACAAATGATCAAACACTGATCATCACACAGCAACACTCAGCATGTCACATTACCAGATTGGGAATATATCGCTGATACATTTCAACTACTTAACCTCTGAGCTCGTACTTCTCAGAGAAGGGTGTTAAGCTAAGAGAATAAATTCTCCGCCACCAACAGATATGTATTTGAAAGAAATCAGCTTTATATCTCAAAGTGTAATGTCAGACATGTAACCATACAAGTCTGTTCTGGGTTCGAACAGAACCGAAGGCACTTCTTACGAAGCCCTTGCAAATCCGGGTATTCACAATCCCGATCGGATTTCCCATCACTTAGGGGATCTCTATACCAGGAGCTACCCAGTGCAGAAACAATCGACGAGTTATCCTTTCGTTTTCGTGAATATCCGGTCTTCACCACCGGTCTTCAATTGCTATCCATATATGACGTATCATTATTCGGAATGAGATATATGACACAAAGGTCCTCTCCCGGCTAAACCGAATAATGAGCGCAATATTTAAAAAATATGGATATGGGATTTCAGTTAAGTCACAACTTAAACCCAAACTTTCTTTTCAAATGGTTTCACAAATTACCAATTTCAAATCTTAAATAAAAAAGATTCATTTTAACAACCTTCATGGTTTAGTCAATTTCCACACTTTAATCTTTTAAACAAAATATTCGTTCACAGATTTTCCAAATCAATTTCCATTTTAATTTGATTAACTCGTTAAATTTTTAAAACAAAAATTTAACCTATAGTTTTCAAAATAATTCCATTTCAAATGGTTTAAACAAACCATCATTTTAAATCTGTTAAAAATAACAGATTCAATTCATAGATTTCGAAAACAATTCATTCATAACTTGGTAAACCATTTTTCAATTCAATCTTGAAATTCCTTTAATTCAACTGGAATTTTATTTCTTATCTGAAAGCTTTTATTCTTTTAAAAACAAACAGTTTCATTTTGGAAATCTGATTTATTTATAACATTTTTAACCGAAATTTCTAAACATGGAATTCAATTTCAAACTTGAATTCAAATTTAACTTAAATGATTTAAATTGAAAACCTACCAAGTTACTCAAATTAAATTTCATCTTTGAAATTCCATTTCAAAAGCTTTTCACTTTAAACCCAATCCATTTCCAAAATATTTGAACTTAAAAATTCAAATTTAAAACTATTTCAAAAATCTGTAACTTAACCGATTTCTCCGTGAAATCCATATTTGTGTGTGTAAAAGTGTGGTCCAGGGGTTTTACACAGTAGTGAAACATCATACAATCATCATGGATCAGAATACAGAAATATAGTTGATAAGCGATATAAACTATAACGCTTATCTTCATTCACAGATCACAGATATATATATCATAGATAATAAATTACATTTCAGAAAATTTATCCTAGATCACAACATCAATCGGGGTATATTACAAAGCATCACTAATCAGGGATATCAACAATCAAGTCATCCAATAGAATCCAAACATTCCTAAGTAAGATCACTTAATTATCTGATAAATTTAAATTAGATTTGTTACTTATGAATACTAATCCCGGTTAATTAACATCGATTAATTACAAATTATTTTGATAAATTATTCTTTAATCGTTTATTAATTAACCATTAATAATAAATTGATTAACCTTTAATTTTTTTAATTACTTTTAATTATTAATTTATTAACCTTTAATTAAATTTTCATTAAGTAATTATCTTTTAAATAATTAACTATCCTTAATTACTTATCTTACTTAATAATCATCCCTTAATTGATTTTATCAATTAATTAACCATCAATTACTAATTTAATTAAGCTTTGATTTTAATATTTAATTAACTTTAAATCATTCTTTAATCACATACATACTTTAAAAGATAAATCGTTTGTCTTAACTAATCACTCAATTATCATTAAAATCTTAAAATTTATAAGCTTCATAATTAATCATAATTAACACATAAGTTAACTCCCAAAGGTTAAGGTTAATTAAAAACAACATTTCATTTTAATCAACTTTTTAATCACATTATACTTCAAGAATTAATTTATAAATGATGATCACAAAATTAATTAGCTTAAATTTTCTTTCAAATAAATTAATTCAAAACCTTTGCTAATCTCTTTTTTTATTAACCCGGTACGCATTCAAAAATGCTCGATCCAAACTCGAGCCAGCGCCTACATTTCTCGAAGACAACCCCGAGTCTTTTCCCTGCTTCATCCCCACCATCCCAAATCTTCCCAGGTTCCAGAATTTTTTTTAATCCCTTTAAACTTTTAAAACCTGTTAACTGTTAGACACACGCGAGTAGACCCGTATGCCCACCCGAGCCATCAACCAAATTACCCGAGACCTCCTTCGAGTTCCCCCAACTCCATGACTTCCAGATGCACGAACTCTCACGCGTGCATGTGCACACGAGTTCGCCGTTGCTTCGGCCAATCCTGTCAACGTCCCCAGGTCATCGATGACCCAACTCAGCTCCTCGATCACCCAGAACTCCTAATCATTGACGAACTCGAAATCTCGCTATCGAACCCAAACTGGAACGAACACGATCGTCAACAAACACCTCGTTCTCCCCGCACAGTCCACCAGAAAATTCGCAACTCCGGCCATAGCATGTCAACCCCCAAGCCGTCATCCCCCATATTCTCGTGAAGCTCGATCCATCCTAGGTGATGAAATCACCTTGTCTACAGACACGCGAACAACCTCGGCTACAACCCTAATTTAATCTCGTCTCGTCAATTCACACAATAGAAAAATTCTTCGATAATTTTCCTATAACCATCGATTCCCATACTACCTTCGTGCAAATTTTCAGCATTCAAAAGTTATTTGATTTCAGGAATTTGGCAAAAGAACAATTTTGTTCAACTAAAAACTACATCCTAACCCCAACACTAAAAATCATCAATATAGTTTTAAAAATCCTATTTTTGAATAAGGATTCATGTGGTATATTTGAAATAACAATTCATCAATTTCGAATTTTCCACTTTGGTAAATTTTCCTGTAAAACAAATTTTTTTTTGCAGTTACCTCCAACACTATCCTACTGGAAAATATTTTCAAATCTTAAAACACGTAAAATCTAGCTTGTTTTGTTTGACTACAAAATCTAATAATGATTGAATAGGTGGATATTGAATTTCTTGATGAATTTCACTCTGAATCCAAATACAGAGAGATGCCCAGATAACTTTGTATAAATATATATACTCAGGGATAAGTTTTAATGGGAATGCTCAAACAATCATTTTTTTAAATCTAGGCACACACATATTTAGTTCAATTTAAATTCTGAAATAGGTGGTTTACTCACAGTGAATGGAAGAGCAGAGAGGAACAAAGTTTGCTATGTTGAAACAGGCTTTAAGAACACAAGCTGGAATCTTTCCTTTGATCTTTGATTTGCACTTGCTTGTGTTGTTTGTTTTAATTTGAATTTAGTTTAATTTTTTTTTTGGATGATATTTTCTTCAGATCTTATTACTTGAAGGGAACGAACTAGTGAAGATGATTGATATAAATAAAAGAAAAGAAGGTGGCATGTTGATGTTATTTTGTATAGGGTGATAAACTATTGTTTGTACAATAGAAAGTATGGCTGAGATGATGTTGTTATGGGCTAGAGATACTTGCATTGATGAGTTTGTACAAATTCATTTTCTTTTTCTTTGCTTTAACATGGTGGCTGCATTTGTTTGTATTCTATTTTTCTTCACAGCCTAACTTACTTATACTATATATTTTTTTATGTACTTGTTTGGTTTTCTTTTGTTTACTTTTATTTTTTTCCTTTATTCATTCTTTTACTTGCCTTATTATTTTTGTTACATGAAGATTTTTGTTTTGTTTGTTTTATACTTTGTACTTTATTTTATATGTAAACTTTTTTTTATACACTTTGTTTTCTTTTTCTTGTTTACAACTTACGTTATTTAATTATGTATGTACTTAGATTTTGTATTTGTTATTTTACTTTGTTTTATTTAATTATTTGTCTTGCTTTCTTATTCCTTTATGTACATGTATATTTAGTTTTAGTTATTTGTTATAATTTCAACTTACTGTCTTATGCTTTGTAATAAAAAGAAAATTAAATTTTATTATGTTGTTAGAATTTTAGCTAATGTGTTTACCTTATTTGTTTTGTACATACTTAAATGAGATTCTATAATTATTTTGTTGTTAAAATTTTAACTATGTGTATTTATTTTATATTCTTAAAATTTTATCTTATATATATATATACAATATTTCTAAATTTAAAATGATTTAATATACTATTATTTGGATCGGAGAAACTCGCTCCTATTTATAATAAATTTTACAAATTTTTATTCAAAAATTCATTTAATTATTAATTTAAATTAAATTAAAATCTAGGGTCGTTACATTCACCAAATCAATCCAAACCAAAAGCAATTGCACAAGAATAAGTGTTAGGAATTCATACCTAACAATCGAAGATAGTTATAGACTAAGATGTGAGATAAAAATCTCACCTTTAAACCCAAAAGCACAAGATTGAGAGGCTTGAAAACAAAGGAGGATCAACCACTCTCCAATTCCAACTCAAGAAGCTTGAATCTAAGCTTTAAAAGAAGAACATTCCCAAAGTTAGGTTTAGAAATTTTTGAAATTGAAAGGAGAAAGAGTTGGAGAAGAAGAAGGAGATGCTTACCAATGGGTTCACTTGAATTTTGAGCTAGAAGTTGGATTTGCTAATGAAGACTAGGGCTTGGAGTTTTAATTTCCTCTTCTTTCCCCCATTTTCAGTTGTAGCTTGAGTTTGGAAATGAAAGTGAAGTTATGAAGAGGAGAGGTGGACTGATTGGGTTGATATAACCAGATTTGAGTAAGTAGGCTGAACCCAAATCCAAAGTGAAAAAGGTTAAATTTTTAGCTAGCTCCAAACATATCGAAGTTTATACTAAAAAAGGGTGCAAACGGCATTTTGAACTCAATGGAGGGGGTCTCGAGTCCTAATTCGACTGTTTGCAAAAAGTAGCTTTTCGGACTAAAATCCGACGAATGATGAAATATTTAAATAAAATATTTAAATATAAAATTGATAAATATGCAGGTTGTTACAATATTAGTGGACATAGTGATTGATTTTGGATAATATTATCGGTCATATAAATATAAAAATATTAATATTGTAGGGAGGTTGGTTCTGTACACATATATCAAGATGATAAACATTACTAGTATTGGAAGTCTAACCTCCAAGGTAAATTTACTTTTAGATCAATTTTCAAAAATCTAAATCCTAATGTCCCACAGATTTAATGGTATAGGTTTCTTCGGGATAAAATTCACAATCAAAAATGTCTATATGTTTATTCAAATCCCTTACTAATAAACTACTACTAAGCATAGACTAAGACTAATGTGCACGTAAATGTGCATATTTTTACCACCATATTTAATCTATGTAAATTAAATAAATAATCATATTGAGTATTTTAACTTGTTTAAACCAAAATTCAAATATTTTCAAATTGTCACATATTAATCTTCATATAGAGGCAAAATGATCATTTTGTGCATTTATTAAACTGTGAAAATTTACTTGGAATTTTCTATGTTGTTTTGTAGAAAATTTAGTGAATTTTACAAGTGGTTCATGATGATATATGCATGCGCAAGAGTGAAAAGAATAAATGGAGATGGAAATAATTCAAAGCCATGATCATGAGGACCCCACCTGCCCACCTTCCTTCATGTACAAATTAAAAGTCAATGCACATACTAAAAGACCATTAAAGCTTCATGCACATTTAAGTGAACAATTATGACATGCTAATGATTAATTGGTGACCATGCTAACTCAAGGATATTTTGGGCATTCCCCAAAATAATGAATTAGAGTTTCTAACTTGTATAAATATATCATATCTTCATGTAACCCTCCTCTTGCTCTTAGTTAGTTTTTAGGTTACAAATAAAAAGAATGTTTCTCTTTTCTTTTCATGGCTACTTAGCCATTTCTTTCGTGCAATTTATTTTTTTATGCAACTTTAATACATTGCACTTTTCTTTTCTTGTTTATTTGCTTTCATGTTGTAATGTAGATCTCTTTTACTTTATGCAAGTAGAATATTTTTTCTTTCATTTGGCTCTTTTTTCCTCTTCTTGTTTCATGTTGTTTTCTACATTTGTTCATATGATAACAGATATGAGAGCTTAATCCCTTCAATTTAGGGGTAATGAAGCTCTCTAGTATGTAGATCCAACATTTTGTTGTTTATGCTCTCTTTTATGCTTAAATGAAATGTTTTGAAATGGTTTAACTTGTTGTTTTTGATTTGAATTTGATAGCTTATATTGTTTACAATCAAATATGGTATGTTTAAACAATCAAAAACAATAATTACCTTTTCATCTACATATGATAATGGTAATGAAATGATTGTTGAAATTAAAATTTGATGACCTATATTTCTAAACAATAGTTAATAGGTCATGCTTAAAATAGATTTTGCTTTCAACTTTGTTGTCATATTTCATGAGAGTTAAATGTGTATCAGTGGTTGTGTTATAGTTTGATGGTTTATATTGGGATAATTAATAGCACAAATATACCATATTTATGATAAGCACATCAACTAATTACACTAATGACAAGAAAAGAGAGATCATAACTCTAAATTGTTGATTTATGTGATCTAGAGAGTGGAAATTGCCTCTAAATTATCTTAACATTCTCATATTTTTATTAATTTTCTTTTACTCTTTTTCTCATTGTTTGGCTAATCACTCTCTAAATCATTGGTTAATTTGATTGAATAGAGATTTAAATCAACAATTCCCTACGGATCGACCCGTACTCGCCACGTACTACGATAGTACGACGTACACTTGTGGTATAAATTTTATTATAAATTTTCAACGGTTTTCTAACTCGATAGAATTTCCGTCGTTAAATAAGTTTTTGGTGCCATTGCTGGGAAATTGGTTTGATTTTAATTTTCTATTCTTTGGATTAGTGTTGTTTGATTTTATTGTGTGTATATTTTGTGTGTTTGTTTGCATATATATAAAAAAGAAGAAAAATTATTTGTATTTAGTTTTGTTTTCATTTTTTTTGTTTGCCTATTTCTTTCATTCGCATTTCTACTATAAAAAAATTACACAATCTCAAGTGAAAAAAGAAAAAAATTCCATTTTTATTTGCATCTTCACAAACTGTGCATTTACACTTTTTCATTTACACCTTTTTCATTTACAATTTTTGTTTTGATTGTATTTTCATTTGCATTGTTTTAGAACTTTACATTCACCATATTACATTTTACAAAATCTTCTCTGTGCACATCCATTCCCAACTGTTAAGTGCATTTTCCTCCCCCTGTCTCTATTACATCAAAAACAACAACTCCATCCCATCCTTCCCACTGATCACTGATCTACATACATAAACTTCAACAACCCAGTTCAAACTCTCCTACCTTCTGGCCATTCAAAATCCAACCATTCAACTCGTTACTGTTGCATACCCACAGCACAAACTGCTCAACTGACTTCACCACTTCCCGACATCAAGCCTCCTCGGCAATTCGAACCACCCCACAACTGCCTATTGCCCACTGTTCTACTTCCTGCTCTTCTTCTCTCTGAACAAAACTGCATATATATTGAACACTTCCCATTACCATTCACAAACAACTACCCACATTTCACCGCAATCTCATACGACAGAACAACACTAACATTTCATTACATCAACCAGTTTCATACCACTCAAACTACCATCACAAACTGCCTGTACCCATAGCTGCACTGCCTTTCGAACTGTCTCTCCACTTCATCTAGTTCGATAGCCCAGAGCCATACAACCTCTGACCACATCGAACCAACTTCAACTTCTCTGTCTTCCTCCTGACACCACCAATAACCAGAACTACCTCTCAACATACCACTCATTACATTTGCCTCATCAGCTCATTACATACCACTTCACGCAAGCTACTGACATACCCAATCTCTACACCAGTCAACACCATATACATTCTCCCCTGACACTCCATTGACAACCCATCAAAACCACTGCACCATCATTTCAACTGATATGACTTACCTCTTCACTTCTCCCACTTCTCCACTGATCTGCAACTGTCGAACAACTTTCACATTTCCGCTCCATTCAGATCATCCAATACCCTGACCTCTGCAATCAACATCCAACAAATAACCCACCAGTTCACACTCCAGTCCCACCATCAACAGCAAGTGCAACAACTGTGCACAAACTTCATAACTGACCAACATTCAACCCACCACATACATCAAAACTTCTCATACAACCACCCATTACAACCATCCATCACAACCATCACACTCACTTCTGCATTGCTGCATTGAACAACCTCTACCACAAACCACTGCCTAACACAGTACCCACATCCAACCACATTCACAACACAAGCAACCCAGCCACTCAAACACTTCACATGCTCCATTCTGCTGTAAAAAAAAATACCATCACATTCTGTTGTTGCAATTCAATTTGAGAAAAAAAATCCTCTGACCTCTTTCCTCAACATAACAGCTGCAAGGCTGCCTCGAGTGCACTTCAAATATCCCCTTCCCTCTGACCATTTCCTTGAACCTTCCAGTCAAACACCCTCAAGTGTACTATCACTACCTTCCAGCCAATCACTTCACGACCCTAAAAATCAAACCCGAAATCGCCCATCGCCTTTGTTAGGTGTGGCTCGCATTGTAAATAGAGTGGGTGCGTGGATTGAACGGACTAAAAAGTCCCATATCGTGGAATATTCAGAATAATCGTGGTATATATATGGGATTGGTGGCACGTAACATTGGAGATTCCTTTTGCTACAATGTGTTGCCAAGACCAGATTATATGCTCGATGGGAGGCGATGGAGGGATGTTCAATCGGGACACCGGCATGGGAGACTTCGACCGTTGACTCCGATAGACACGGTGAAGCGAACGCGTACGGTACGCGGAAATGCTGAAACTCAACATGGTATTAGAGCTCCATGGTTCGATGGGACCGGTATGATGCAGCATGACTAAAGCATGGCTCCTAAGGGGCTTGAGCATGGGATGCTCATCAAGGTGGAGATATGGTTAAGCAGTCGCTTGGTCCTGCTTATGAGAACTCAGGGTAGCAGCTTGACTCCACTGCGAAGAGGACTCAGTATAACTCCAAGGTGACTTGAGCAATGCTCGCCAAGGTGGAGATTGTTAGGTGTGGCTCGCATTGTAAATGGAGTGGGTGCGTGGATTGAACGGACTAAAAAGTCCCACATCGTGGAATATTCAGAATAATCGTGGTATATATATGGGATTGGTGGCACGTAACATTGGGGATTCCTTTTGCTACAATGTGTTGCCAAGACCAGATTATATGCTCGATGGGAGGCAATGGAGGGATGTTCAATCGGGACACCGGCATGGGAGACTTCGACCGTTGACTCCGATAGACACGGTGAAGCGAACGCGTACGGTACGCGGAAATACTGAAACTCAACAGCCTTCGTACCAATCGACTGCACCATCATCACCTAGTTCAATTCACTTCAGTTCCTTCCATACTTCATTCACCCTCACAGTAGCTATCACCACAAACCCAAAACCCAACCATCTCCAGCCACCGCAATTTTCCTTCAACATCATCCCACAGACGCGCCTCCACGCTATAGTTCATCTTGCTAAATCCATCACCGAACTCCTCGACATCCCCCAAACTCGAACTCCGCTTGCAATCATCGCGAATCCACTGCCCCAAACCAAATCGCGACCTCGCCAAAACAACCCGCACTAATCTTCGAAGTCTTGAGTCGAATAGTCTTTGCAAATTTAGTTTCTATTTGGATGAATTTATTTTGTTTTGACTTCGCGAATTTGAACGCTTGAAATTTTGACTCGGAATTTGTTATTTTGGTTGTTTCTCAAATATAGGCAAAAGTGTTACGTGTACGAAGACCAAAATTTTTGAGTTTGTGGGTCGGGTTTGCATACCTTGTGGCCGTGGTTTTAGTTATTTTTTTATTTCATTTTGTATGGTTTTAAATTATTTTGTTCAATTTGCTTATAGCTCATTTTTTTTAAATTAATATTTTTTTTGAATATTTTGGCTGTTTTTTTAGTCCAATCGTTAGAAAAAGAATTTTTTTTACTTTCTTTGATTTTAATTTTGTTTCATTTTTTTTAAAACAATTCAAGTAGTTTTGGTTTGTTTTAAAATTTTTAAGTGCTACCCTTACAAACAAATATTGTATATATCTATTTTCTCAGTTCAGGTTGTCCAAGCAGAAAACAAAGAAGAATCGCTTTAGTTTGCTTCATTTAAAAAAAACGCCGCTAAAAAATTTGCTAATAATCTACACACTCTGGTATCTTGTTCTTATCTTTTGTTTTTATCTTGCATTATTTGGTGCATGCATTCATTTTTAAAAAAACAAAAATTTCAAAAATTCGAAAATTCGAAAACAAAAACAAATTTCATTTGCAATTGCATTGTTAATACACGTTTAATTTCTGCTTTGCATTTCATCTTAGAATTTTGATTAATAATAACGGTTAGACATCGATAACACTTAATTGTATATTGACAAATTGTCTTCTTTGAACAATTTACTTTCTTGGTATCTAGGCTATGGTAGAGTAATAACCATTTATAAATATTACGGTGATTCATAAATATTATAGTGGTTGTTCCTCTGAAGGTACTTAAACCTTCGACTGCATTGCTACGGTGAATCGTGGTGCACCGATAAATCCTGCTCGTTACATGGAAGAAAACTATCTTGTTGATTTAAGACAGAGTGTGATTATACAATTTTGAGTTAACTTAGGATAAATCAATTGTAATTAATCCTTGCATTCATTTAGTTGCATTAGTTCATGCATGTTTAAAAAAAATCAAAAAAAATTTCAAAAATCCTAAACTAAAAAATTGTAAATATTCCTTTTATTTTTCTTTGAAACTTTTGAATTAAAAAATCCAAAAAAAATTTAGAAAAACAAAAATCCAAAAAAATATATAAAATCTTTTCGAAAATAAAAAAATTGAAAAACCAAAATACAAAACAAAAATCAATTTTCCATTTTGAAAATTAAATTCTACTTGTAAATAATTTTCCTTTATAAAAAAACCCAAAAAAATTCTTGAAAATATCCGAGTTTCTTTTTCCTTACTCACTTGAATTTAGTTGTGAAAATCAATATAATCCATATAATTTCACTTCAAATTCTTACGGATATTTCAACAACAACTATTGTTTAAACGATTAGAATTTTGAACCACAAAATTTTCAAATGACGAACAACCCTCGAATCTCGAAAATAACATTTCATCTCTACTTGAAATCTCTACACAACAAAATCAAATGATAAATGATTTGTGTAATTCTTATTTGTGTGATAACTCAAGTCAAAATTTTCAAAATAATCATAATTTGAATTTACTTCATAATTCAAATGACTTCGGGTATATCCCATGCCAGTTCACTTTTGAACTCCCAAATGACTTTCAAACTTGAAATGAAAGTGGAAACAACTTTTCAAACGAATCTGGCAATGAGAATAATTTTAACTACCTTACGGTTGAAATTTTTTGTTCTCAACAAATCCAAATCAAAAATTCTCAATTCAATAACTATAAATTGGATTTTGTTGAACAAATGGACGAAATCAACAATGGTCACATGGATTTATTGTTCAAAACATATATGAAATAACGTGAGAAACAAAATCAAATCCCAACATGGGACGATTCGAGTGATAATCCATCTGTGACGCCCCACCTCTATACCCACGCTAACCAAGAACACTACGATGTAGTGCTGTCAATTAGCGCGGAGAATAAGGCTGTGGAGGAGCGACCATCCATGTAACTTCTTTGTGCGAGCATCGATACGTCAGATAGAATAGAATGCATATCTTTTAAGGAGGAAATCCGACATACCGATACAAACACAAAGCTATCACACGGTGGCTATATATAATCTTCGGAAACAAACATAGAAATAATCATAACGACAATCAGTCACAGACATCCATATCACAAAGGCGGAAGAAGATATGAATAAATATATATAACACATAAAAGTGTACATCAGAGTAGTGGTCAGAAAGATCCACGATAATACAAAAGAATAGCATCACGTGCTATACAAAAGAATAAGTACACAACATAGAGTCTATATCTCAAAGGTGTACATCCAAAAACTACTAATCTAAGTAGTTAGCCAAAAGTCAGAGTAATCCGAAAGAGAAGTCAAGCAGAAGCACCTGTAACATCTCGGTCTGACCCGAGTATTATTTATAAGAAAATAATAAACGGATCAGTCTAACTATAAATATCAGATGACATGATATAGGATAAGGGGTATGGCATAAACATATAATAACCATGATGGCATACTACTATAAGTATGTAAATGATAATCAACAAGGGATTAATCAATGTCACAAGAATCTTCTCAAAGATCCAATCACATAAAAAGGTAATGACACACGAATTCACCAATACACAAAAACCTGATATCATATCAGTGAAAATCACAAAAGTTGGTGAAGCACTAAATCCAGAAATCAACACACGAAATCCAGAACAAATCCCAGAAATCAACACACGAAATCCAGAAATCACTAAAAGGGGGAAGTCCGACACACGGACGAGAAGTTATCTCATGGAAGCTATCCATTTAAATTTTCCGAACACACGGATGGCCCGAAGGCAAGTCCGACACACGGACGAAGAGACATCGCACATTGCTAGTCTAAACCATAAAATGATCATCATCGATCATAAAGAAGTGTCAATCACACTAAGCTAGTAAATATATGAGTTTAGCTTCATGTCCCATAACCACTTGCTTAACTTAAATATTTACGAACAAACTGTAGATCTTCACTAGGAAATTGTCACAAAAGGGTTCAATCGAACAAGTCCAAGAGCTAACCGACGAAGTGAACGCAAGCGTTTCATACCACTCGTTTTACTAAGTCGTTTAAGTCGATTTCTCATTCGAGTGAAGTAAAGGCTTGTATATACTAGTAGATTGAAAATCGGTTTGAGAAAACGAACTTTTGATATTTAAAATAGTGTTGAAATCGCTTTGATGAAAGAGTGTTGATATTTACTATTAGTATTGAAACCTTCATATATCTTTAAAGTGACAAGTCATGAAACGATTGTAGAAACAAATCAATTCACGTTCGAAGACGTGAGTAAAGTCCAATGAAGTCAATCCCAAAACCATCAAAGTAGAAATTCTGATAAATGTTTTTCAGATGAGATTGCCTACGCAGAGTAATACGGGGTTCGACCTGCCCGGTCAGGTCGCGGGGGTCCAGGGGGCAGCGCCCACGGCGGGGTGCGGGGCAGCGCCCCGTCACGGTACGACTTAGTGAAGGCAAGCTGGTCCAACGACCTAAGGAGAAGTAGGTCATACGACCTAAGGGAAGACTGCCGTGCAACCTAGCTGAAGAACAGGTAAAATGACTAAGTACTAACTCGCGAACGACCTAGGGGAAAAACAGGTCAAACGACCAAGTACTAACTCGCGAACGACTTACGACTTAAGGGAGGCAAGCGACTTACGACTTAAGGGATAAGGTCATACGACCTAAGTGGAGAATACCACGCGACTTAGCAGAAGAACAGGTCGAACGACCTAAGGGAAAAACAGGTCAAACGACCAAGTACTAACTCGCGAACGACTTACGACTTAAGCCTCTATTCGAGCTACGAGCTAAGGCTGGAACGACCTAGTGGAGTTAGGTCGGGGACGACCTACGACTTAAGATCATACGACTTAACGGTTTAAAAGCCAACGACCTAGGACTTAAGAGCCATACGAGCTACGACTTAAGCTCAAATACGAGCTACGACTTATCACTTAACTCGCGAACGACCTAGCGAAGGCAGAACACCCAGAACGACTTAACACTTTAACTCGAGAACGACTCAGGCCTTTAACTCGTGAACGACTCAAGCCAGGCGAACAGAAATACACGCGCGCGACTTAAACCCTTAACTCGTGAACGACTCACGACTTAGGCTTAACTCGTGGACGACTCAGCGAAGGCCAGAAACGACTTAAGGCCAGAAAAATCACCAAAACGCTGAAAATTGAAGTTCTTCGCCAATCCAATCCAAACCAAATGCAAATGTTGATGCAAATACAATAGGGGATCATTCCCAACAGTCCAAGATAGATATAGGCAAGATGTGAGATCAAAAATCTCACCTTTTCCACGAAATTGATGAAGATGAAGATTGAAAGCAAGGGGAAGCAATCCAAAGCTTGAATCCACAATCTTCTACTTGAATTTGATGTTGAATCTCGGATTTGCAATAGAATTTGAGTTGGGAGTTTTAATTTCTCTTTCCCTCCACCATTTTTGAAGAAGCTTGAAGTATTTGATGAAGTGATGAAGAGAAGAGGGGGTTGGGCTGAGTTAAGAAGGTGCAGTCCAAACCAAAGTCTCAAGCGGGAAAAGTGATGAAAATTTCACTATCTCCAAACATATCGAAGTTTACACTCAAAAAGATCGCAAACGTCATTTTGAACTCAATGGGGGTGGTCTCGAGTCCTAATTTGACCGTATGCAAAAAGTAGCTTTTCGGACTAACATCCGACTAACGATAAAATATTTAAATATAAAATCGATAGATATGCGGGTTGTTACACCATCTTTGACCCAATTTGAAGATTTTCAAATTACAACTTTTGAAATAGAAAACAACAATCTTAATGAAGTTGTTGAAAATACGGTAATTGAGTTGGATTTCAATTCTTTTGAGGGTGAGGAACCAAATTTAAAATTCGATCTTTCTTTTCTCGATTTCGAAAATTTGAATACAGTAACTTTGGATTTTGAACTTGAGTTACGCAATGAAGTTGTTAATAATTCAATAATGGAAGACGAATTTTTTGGACTTTTCGAAAACGAGTTGTCGAATTCTGAAGGAGATGATTTAGATCACCATTTTGATTTTGAAGTCGATAATTGTGAAAATATTTTCAACGATGAACTTAAATTTCAATTTGGTGAGATTAAAATTAAACTTCAACCAATCGTTTTATCAACCCTGAAAATCATCGAAAAGGAAACAACTCGTACGATTTTTAATAAAACGACATTCGTTTTTCCAAATCCACATTCAACTTCGAAATCTTTTACGATTTGGTTTTTCGAGCTTAAGCTGTTTCTCGTATACTTGGCGAGATAAATGAATCGGTCTTTGAAAGACCTTTCATTTACTTTTTGATGATATACTTTTCGAACTGTTGTAAATAATAATCTTTTCATTTTCATGTAAATATATGTCATCTTTTTATTTTTTCTCCTTCCACTTCGGTTGACTGTGGGGACACAGTCAAAATCAAGTGTGGGGGTGAGTCTCATCATCTTTTTGATTTTTCATAGTTTATTTTACATTTTCTTTTCAAAACCCAAAAAAATCTTGAAAAAAAAACAAAAACAAAAAAACAATTTTTATTAGCATTTTGATTTATTTTTAAAGAAGCATTATAGGATAAATATATGGTTTTGGTTAATTAAATTGAAATTTTTGAAAATATATTTGTCTCAACAAAAATAAAAATGAAGTTTGATTACAAATAACAATGGTTTAACTAGTATATAGGAAGTTTCATACGTGATAATTATGAAATATATCCTAATTGAAAATCTTTGTTTTAAAAAGTGGTTTATTTAAAGTAAAGATATAACATTTTTTTGTCTTTTAAGTTAAATGATGCTAAGATGATTTTGCAAAACTCTCTCTATAAAAAAACAATATTTCTTGTATATATGTATATTTTTAATAAACACCTAGAGTCATGTATTCACACTTGTGTGTTCACTCGTCATGCTCTGTACCTTTCTCACGTAAGCCCGAAAAGCAGTGCACGATCGGTATATCTGGCCTCAGTTTATCCGAGTTAGGTGTATGTATATAAAAATTCTTTTTAACAATGCCTACAGTCGATAAGTGTTCACACTTGTGTTCATTCGCCAAGCTTTGTATTCCCCTCACATCAGTCCGCAAGGCAGTGCATGGGTAATATATCTGGCCTCAGTTTACCTGAGTTAGGCATATGTAAATATCAATAAAATTTTCAAATCAAAATTTAGAGAGAGTAAGCAGTTGAAATCCAAGCATATTTTATCTTGTTTGATTTGACTTGTTATTGAAAAAGAAATGAAAATACCACTTTGACAAACTTTGATAATCGACTAAGGATCTATTTCATAATTACACTATGTTATCAACCGAAACAACGAGTTAAACTATAGTATATTTGCTTTGATAACTTCGTTTTTAGTGGAAATTTTGATGAGTAAATGACTTAAATTTTCAAGATAATAACCAAAACCTATATCTAACTTATTCGTGTCTATTTAAAAGTAAATCTTTCATTTGTAAATATTTTCAGAAACTCGCATTCGTCTCTTTGTAAATAAATCTTGCATTTTTTAAATATTTTCATCATGCATTTGGATTTTGTGGGTAGTATCTGCTGAAAACCCTCAAGAGACAACACTCGTCCTACCAGGGACACCTAAAGGTTAAATGGCTCGTTGCATATGCTCAATGCAATCGTGCACCCTATGAAAACGGATTTATCTTAGTTTTTTATTATTCGAGAATGCATAAAAAGATAAATATGGGGGTATTTGATGTGCATGTAAATGTGCATATTTTTACCATCATATTTAATCTATTTAAATTAAATAAATGATCACATTGGATATTTTAACTTGTTTAAATCAAAATTCAAATATTCTCAAATTGTCACATATTCATCTTCATATAAAGGCAAAATGGTCATTTTTCTGCATTTATTAAATTGTGAAAATTTACTTGGAATTTTCTATGTTGTTTTGTAGTAGTGAATTTTACAAGTAGTTCATGATGATATATGCATGCACAAGAGTGAAGAGAACAAATGGAGATGGAAATAATTCAAAGCCATGGAGGACCCCACCCACCCTTCTTTCTTCATGTATAAATTAGAAGCTAATGCACATGTTAAAAGACCATTAAAGCTTCATGCACATTTAAGTGGAGGATTATGACATGCTAATGATTACTTGGTGGCCAAACTATCTCAAGGGTATTTTTGGCATTTCCCAAAATAATGAATTAGGGTTTCTAACTTGTATAAATACCTTATATCTTCATGTAACCCTCTTCTTGCTTTTAGTTCATTTTTAGGTTAGAAATAAAAAGAATGCTTCTCTTTTCTTTTCATGACTACTTAACCATTTCTTTCATGTAATTTTTTTAATGCAACTTTAATACATTGCTCTTTTCTTTTCTTGTTTATTTCCTTTCATATTGTAGTGTAGATCTTTTTTACTTTATGCAAGTAGAATAATTTTTCCTTTCATTTTGCTCTCTTTTTCCTCTTCTTGTTTCATGTTGCTTTCTACATTTATTCATATGATAATAAATATGAGAGCTTAATCCCTTCTGTAACAACCCGTAAATTTCGATGATTAAACCGGTTAATTTAATAAGATTTTGGAAATTAAATTTAGAAAAAAAAACTTTATAATTTATAATGAATTGAGTGTTAAAAATTTAACGTAAATTAAAGGTTATAGTAACGGTTGGAAGTTACTATTTAATGGGTCTATAAATCTAGTTGTAAATGTACATTTGGGTATAAAACTGAATATAAGTGAATAAATGTAAGTGTGGTATGGTTAAATGAATTAGTACATAGTTTATGGTAATTGGGTCAATTAAACATTTTGTAAGCAATTACGATAATTAGTTGAAATAATAAAACTGGAATGAAATATAAAGATAATGAAAACACTTATTGCAAGTTACATTTTATTTAGGCTGCTAAATATAAGTTTGGAATTTGTTTGTAATCTGTTTTCCAAGTATAATAAGATAATCATTTTCTGAATTTTTTTACTTTTGGTCAACTTTGGTCAAATTTTGAATTCAGTTTAAATTTTTAAATTTGAATTTTTAAATTTTAATCTTTTTCTTTGAAGTAGAAGATAGTTCTGATATCCATTCTGCTTATCGTTTCGTAGAATTCTGATTTATACATTTTAAATTAGACAAATTTCAGTGTTTTACACGCGATAAATTTCTGCATTTTATTTATTTATTTATTTATTTATTTATATATATATATATATTTCTATATTTTTCCTATATCTATCTATTTGTTTATTTCTCTATTTTTTGGCTTTTATTGTATTCATTGGAATTTATTTGTTTATATCTTTGTATAAATGGCTTGAGAAAATCAAGGAGTTATAGGTTACAGGTTTAATTTCTTGTTCATTCATAGCCATGTATTTCTTTATGCCATTCGCATACAAAATTTATTTCGCACTTCTCAATTTCGTTTGTATTAGAGAATAAAATACATATAAGTTTCTTTCTCCTTAATTCTTACCTTTTATTTGCCTAGTCTTTTTTTTCCTATGTCCATCTCTTGACTTTTATTTCTCTATTTATTTACCTATACTTTATTTTATTCATTAAATATTTCCGTGTATACCTTTTATTTATTTTGTTTATTGAATGGTCTTTTGTATATATATCTATATTTATTGGATAAGTAACAAATCAATTAAGATATGTTTTAAATATAGGCATACGTTTCTTAATTTATTTCTTCCCTTTATATATTTCCCACCTTTTAATATTCTACCATATCTATTCATAAATGCATAGCCGTAATTTTCCCCTTTTCAATCACGTACAAAGTTCTCAAACTAATCTTTTCATTTGTTTAAGAAAAATATATACAAGATCTTTTCCTACTTAAATTGTGCCTTTTTAAATTTCCTTGCCTTTTTATTTTCTAACTAGTCCTAAACTTTAGCCACTCAAATCTTTTTGTAAACCTAGCCTCCTCTTATCATTCACGTGAAAAAAAAAGTTTCTCATTGTATCATTTGCGTGAGGAAGGAAAAAGTCTAGATCCACGGCTTCCTTCTCTCTTCTTTTTCCACTTTCTTTTTTTTCTCTTTTTCTTTTGTTTTCTCCTTGCATAGCTTGGCCTCCACCACCACAACATCACCCCCTCCTCACTATTAGACCATGGCTAAGCCCACTTGGTAGTTGAAAGCAAGGTTATGTTCTTTGGTTCGTAATTGCATAGTTTAATCCATCTTTTGTTGTGTTGAATCTTATTCTCATGATTTGTGTATTTGTTATATACAAGATATGGATCCTGACTCTCCATCTACTTAAAAGTTTGGTCGTGCCTTATCGTGCTTTGCGGGGTTTCAATTGTGTATTGTGAATTTGATTCTAGCTTTTAAAAATGTGAGTTTTTATCACTCTAGACATACATACTTTTATTTTTGTGAAACGATGACATATGAATTGTATAAATTAATATGTTATGCTATTATGTTCATATATGCATGTGATAAATCTATATGTTGTTAAATATTGTTATATCCCTATTACATCATATATTATGATTTTATTTGTTATACTGTTATTTATTTCCTGTTTATCACACTGCAAGTTCCCTATCACTATGGGCTGAAATGATAGGCTCGAGTGATTTTATTGTATTTATTCTACTTGGGATTGCGGGTTTGAAATGATAGAACCCTGATTTTTTTTCTTTTTAAATTACGGATTGAAATGATACATATCTGTATCACTTGATCTAGGTTAGAAAATTTTATACAGGCCCATGGATAAAATTTTATAATAGTTTTCTAAAATTATCAAGTATTTTGAATTTATAAGTAAATGGAAATTTAAATAAAAAGTTGATTTAAAGATTTAGAATATAAAGAGATATTGATTTCTATAAGTTAAATTTTTTTAAGTTTATTTTGGTTTTTTTATTGTAATGAAAAAAATCTTTAATGGTTTTAAATTTGTAATTTAAAGATTTGGAATATAATAAACAACTTAATAATGAAATTTGATTTAATGTGGAATTCTAAATCTAGCCTAGTAGTTGGAATGAATTTTATTCCTTGAAGCGGATATGTTTGTATAAATAGGTTTATAGTGATTTTCTATAGGTTAAGTAGTATAAGTTAATGTATAAAATATAATTTATATATATGATTTAACTTGATGATTGGAAATTGGTTTCCAAATGGAGATTTTAGTTAAGAAAATAAGGTATTTTAATTAATGAATGAAATGTGTAAGTTTTTAATTAATGAAAGAAACGTGTAAAGTCGTAATTAATGAGAGAACATGTAAAGTTTTTAATTAATGCAAGAAACATGTAAAGTTTTAATTAATGAAAGAAACATATAAAGTTTTTAATTAATGCAAGAAACATGAAAAGTTTTAATTAATGAATGAAACGTGTAAGTTTTTAATTAATGAAAGAAACGTGTAAAGTCGTAATTAATGAGAGAACATGTAAAGTTTTTAATTAATGCAAGAAACATGTAAAGTTTTAATTAATGAAAGAAATATGTAAAGTTTTAATTAGTGTGGTATTGATTAAATTAATAAATGCTCTTTACTATAATAGGAATGTAAATTAAAACGTACATTTGATAGTGTAATTTTTAATTAGTGTAATATCGATTAAAATAACAAATGCTCTTTACTATGATTAAAACGTACATATGATAATGTAAGTTTAATTAGTGTAATATTGATTAAAATAATAAATGCTCTTTACTATGATTAAAACGTACATTTGATAATGTAAGTTTTAATTAGTGTAATATTGATTAAAATAATAAATGCTCTTTAGTATGATTAAAACGTACATTTGATAATGTAAGTTTTAATTAGTGTAATATTGATTAAAATAATAAATGCTCTTTACTATGATTAAAACGTACATTTGATAATGTAAGTTTTAATTAGTGTAATATCGATTAAAATAATAAATGCTCTTTACTATGATTAAAACGTACATTTGATAATGTAAGTTTTAATTAGTGTAATATTGATTAAAACGATAAATTCTCTTTATTATAATAAATGTAATTAAAACGTACATTTGATAATGAAAGTTTTAATTAGTGTAATATTGATTAAAAAGATGAATTCTCTTTATTATAATAAATGTAATTAAAATGTACATTTGATAATGTAAGTTTTAATTAGTGTAATATTGATTAAAATGATAAATGCTCTTTATTGGAATAAATGTAATTAAAACGTACATTTGAAAATAGAAGTTTTAATTAGTGTAATATTGATTAAAGCGATAAATGCTCTTTATTGGAATAAATGTAAGTTAAAACGTACATTTGATATGTAAGTTTCAATTAATGTAAATAGCATATTTTAAATGATTAAATTAATAAAGTTTCCTTACTGTAATAATAAATGTAAGTTAATAATGTACTTTTAACTTAACATAAGGATTTCAACTTTAAATTGGAAATTAAAGTAATTGAGTTTATTTAACTCGAAAGCATGGTTTACTTAATATCCAAATTAATTAATTTGCGTAATAAAAATAGAAATGATAAAATAACTATGGTTTTGGAAATGAATTTATTTGAAATTGAATTTATCTAAAGGGTGACTTTAAATATATATATATATATATATATTGATATTTGAAATGGGGTTTTTGTAAATGATACAGTATTGAATTAGTTTTGCAAATGGAAATAAAATATTTTGATTTGGATTTTGAAATGGGAATGACATATTATTTATTTGTTTTGAAAAGGAAATGATATATTATGGATTTGGTTTACGAAATGGAAACAATATCCTATGGTTTTTGGTTTTTGAAATGAATATGATATTTTGGTTTTGAAAGAATATACTATTTTAAAATAAATGATATGGTTTTGAAATGGATATGATATTTTGGTTATGAAAGTATATACTGTTTTGAAATAAATATCCATGGGTTATAATAACGATTGGTTGGAAAAGAGACCGGGATCGGATATGGGCATACTCTCTGTCGATACCGAAAACCACTTTGACAACCATGTACGTAGTGGAGATTCCAGAATGAAGTAGGATGGTGGCGGCGTTTCCTTTGAGGTAAATACGTGGACCCGACTCCCGTGAGTTGGCATAAGGTGGTTAAAATAGGAGCGATTCTCGGGCCTAGGGGGTTAGCGCCCTTTATCGGATACTCCTCTTCGATACTATACACTGACTTTGGATTGATTTGGTGGCCACCTTTACTTTTGATTTTAGGGGGGAGTATGTTCGAGGTGGGCGGTAGCTGCGGCTATGCGTTACCACCAGCCTGGATAGCAATTGGTATATCAACCCTGGCATTGCCTAGTTGTGCCGTGTCACCTACCCTAGCGCGTCTTATACGATTTTAGTTTTGTACCATACCTATGGAGTGCCCTCTGACGACGCCCAGTACAGGGGAGATTACGGTACTGTATAGACTATGGGAATATATAAATATGTTATGGTGGAAAATGTAAAGCCTTAACGTTATTTTAAAGTAAGTTTATTTTACAATATAGACATTATTTATAATAGCGAATTATACTACATAGTAAATAGTTTAACGGATCCTTAGAGGATGGGCGGTCCCAAGCATCTTTTAAGTTACTTGTACCTTTATATTACAGTTTACTTGAGTTGGTTTACATTGTATAAGTATGTATGTCCTTATTCGAGTGTTTTGTGTTTTGCTTTACGCTCGGGTTAGACTGAGCGATACAGCATTTGAGACTCACCTTCGGAGTTGGAGCTTTGCTTGAAGATCCAGCTATCCTTTCACTTTCAGTTATCCAGTTGGTTCTAGTGATGATTCAGCTTTGTACTTGGTTATCATCTTGTTACTTCCAGGGTATCTTATTTAACTTTGATGTATTTATATAGTAGCTTCATGAACTACTATTTCTTTACTTCCGCTGCATTGTATTACTCTGTGTCTATGATCTGTGATTTATTTATTTGCTGTTTATGCTGAGTACTGCCAATTTATATTTACAATTCGGTATTTTGAGCAATTCAAGTCCGACATGTACGGATGCGAATAGTTGAAAATTTCGGGTTGTTACATTTGGTATCAGAGCTTTGGCTCTAGGCAAAACTTAGCATACATGGTAAATTTAATTCCAGAGTCACTTTCATTCGAGTTTGAATATCTTCCCTTTTGACTCGATTTCTTTTGAATTTTGGAATGTTCCCTGCAGTTCCAAAATCTATTCTTGTCCCTCACCATTCATTTTCTCTTGATTCTAGAGTATCCCATAACTCCACTTCGAATGATCTTTCTAATGAATTGGCAGTCCCGCCAATATTCGAATCGATTTGTAAAGGGGTGAAACTCCTTTACAATTGGCATTGATTCACCAGAGATTTATATATCCTTAGTTTAGATTCTAGTATCTCTTGTTATCCTGAATTCTATCTCTTGAGATCGAATGTAGATTTACCCCAGAAAATCCACATCAATCTTATTCTTTAAGTCACGGTTGACCCGGTTAAAGTTGCCTGCAATTTATATAAGCTTATCCAATTCCTTATTCTGTTATTTAATCATCATATCTTCTGATTCCAACTTATCTTTAAGTCGAAATTCTCTTTGATTCGAGTCCATCAAATTTGAATCTCTATCCTTGTTTTGAAAAATTTATTCCTTTATTTGGAAAAAATCTAATATTATATATAAGTATAATTTTCAGAATTTTTATAATTAATTCAACTAGTTGTTAAGAGATAATAGTCTTTGATTTTATTTATGGTTTTTAAACCATTGGTTTTGTCTCATATAAATAAGTGAATTATAAACAATGGTTATAAATTATTTGGAAACAAAAATGAATTTAAAATAAGAACTTGAGAATTCAATTTCCGATGGTTTCAAACCTTGTGTTTAAAATTTTAAAAGGATATATTATTTAAAGTATTTTCGAATAGAAATTTGTTTCCAAAGAATTATAAAAGTTTAAAAATCAATGCTCTTCTCTTTGTCGCTGGGAAATAATTTCGGTGATGACTGCAGCATCATCGACATTCATTTTCAAGCTTCGAAGTGAAGAGACCATTCTGTAGTCATGCTACAGTTTTGCTTTGAAGAATTAAATTGATTTGAATTTCTAAAATATGTCTTGATTTATAATATATATAGATATATGATTTAAATTAGATTTGATATATTATGTACATATATTTATTTATCTCTAAATGGTTTGAAGGGAATCAGAAATTTAATTCTTAAATTTTATCTTGAAGAATAATTTCAATTATAAAAAAAGAAAATGAATTTTTTTTGAACTCGAGATAATTGAATTAAAAAATTTTATTTGTATAATACTCAATTGCATTCCATTATAACTTACCTTGATTTTCAGAAATGAACAGTGTAATTGGATAATATACAATATGAAAGGATTTTTATAAATAAAATTTGAGTGGTTATAATAAATGTTCTACCCTTAAATTTTAGTTATAAAAGATTAATAAAAGTAAATAGAAGGAAAAGTTAATTGAATGATGTACAATATAAAATGGTGTTAAAGGAATTTATCAATAAATTAGAGTAGTTGTAATAAATGTAAATATACTTAATATATGTGATTAGATATATTAAGTGGAATGTGACGCCCCACCTCTATACCCATGCTAGCCAAGAACACTACGGAGTAGTGCTGTCAACTAGCACGGAGAATAAGGCTGTTGAGGAGCGACCATCCATGTAATTGCCTTGTGCGAGCACCGATATGTCAGATAGAATAACATGCATTTCATCTTTTAGAGGAAATCTGACATACCGTTACAAACTCAAAGCTACTACACAGTGGCTGTAATAGTTTAGGACAATAAATATAAAAATAACACAGATAACATAAATGCGGAATACAGATGGAACGAAAAGTCTCATATATACAATAACTGATATCAGTTACAATACATTTGACACAATACAAATGATACAACTATAACTGTCGACTCAAGAAGTTATATATACAAGTACATTATCGACTAATATACATGAATACATTATCATCTTAAAACAGACACACTGACTACTACAACAAGACGAAGACCACTTCAACTGATATAAAAAGTCTTCATAGCTCTAGCAGCAACTCAAAGCTAAAAATCTACAACCTGTAAATACTCGGTCTGACCCAAGTATTACATTCAAAAGAAAATAATACCCGGATCAGTCTAATTCAAACCAGTTTATTAGTGCATATAGGCAGTAATAATTTAAATAGACGACAGTCACAATAATTTCGCATATCCAACTCTCGATACGAGAATTGGATAACGGCAGATATAACACTAAACAGTGTTAATCCACAAAACAGAATTCCAACGCAGTTTAAGCAATTGAAATGTCAATTTAAAAATATCAATGCTAATTGGCTGCAGTACACGCTAACGGGTACTGCCTCGCCAATACAGCCTACGAATTACGCAACAGGTCGATGAATTAAGAATAAAAGAGATATCGATTAAAATCTGTCAATTCGGTGTGGCTGCAGTGCACGCACGCGTGCACTGCCTCGCCACAACAGAATATAAAGTCACCACAAGGGACAAGGGTAAAACTGCTACGAAAATGCAGCAGGTCAGCAAGTGCTCAGGGATGAACAGATGCAAGCGAAAATGACACATGGATATGCAGTGTATACCCAAGTACAACTACAATAGAAATAGGTCAAGCATATGTAGATGTGCAGTGACAAAGTGAACCAAGTCACAATGTCACAGCAAGATCAAGTGTCAGTGGCAATCACAGGACAGACAAGTCAAAGCAGTGAAACCAGGGTGGACAACAATGAATGCAGAGGAATGCATGCAACTGATGACAACTCAAATACAATCCAAATGCCATCAGTGAATCAAAATGACAAAATGCAAATGATACAAGGCATCAATGCGATGTATCCGATTCGAGAACAAGGCAGTGCAGCAACGAAAGAGCTCACTGCAACAATATTTCTTTGAATGGAGACAGTAAGACCATAAATCAGATGAACATTACAAAGACAGGGATACTTGAAATAAAATGTCAAAGTAAAGGAAGCATCTCAATACCAAAGTGACTCAAGTACACCAAGCATATGAACCACTAAATCAGACATGGAAGCAAATAGCACTGCCCAAGTCAACCCCAAAAATATCAGAACACATATACAGGAATGCAACTGTAAAACATGTATATGAGCTCGAAAACAAGTGACAGTAGTATGAAACTAAACCACAAAGAAGTCAGTGCAAATGCAATATCATGCTACAGACCAACTACAGATCAAATGCCAAGTCGAACAACTACAACATCAACATCTACAACAGCAATGTGTGCAACAGGTCGAAGTGCTCAGGAATAAACAAGAAGACAGGACAAGTGCAACTGGCTACTGCACATCAGTTATGCAAACCCAAGTTGAAGTAGAACAACAAAAGGCTCCAGTCAATATGTATACAGTCCAAATTTGCAACAAAAATGGGACTGCGACCACAACAAAATACAAGGCAAACTGCACAAAAACTCAGATGCAAGCCCAAACTCGAAATGATCTGAGCATAAGCAAGAAGGCTCAAAGTTGTGCAGTGGAACCAAAAGAATAAATGAGACAGAGAAGGCACCTAGATGTGCAGATCAAAAGATGTAACTAAAACATTGTATCAATGGTGAACGACACATACAAGTGTAGCAATAACATGAAAATATCATGAAGGAGCTCAAATGACATCAAGTAAAGAACTCGAGTCACAGGTGATAGAATTACAGTGGTAGGCAAATGCAAACAGTGAAGAACACTATAATGTTGCTTTTAAGGCAAAAGTAAATAACAGAGATATGTTAAACTCTGCTGTACTACTGAACAAGATGAAGACTACACAAATAAGCTCAGCTAACACATCAAACCAAGGTCAAACCCAAGTCTCAAAATAGGTTCAACTCAAGGCCAACGAACATCAAAAGTTCAACCAGAATGGTATCAAATTCAATACAACATGGTACAACAGCAAAACGGGGTAGTTCAGGTATCACCGTTGAGAATAAGGCACGGTACCAAAACAAAAGGCAAAGGCCAAAAACATTGGAACGGTCAGAACCACTATCAAAGCAAGGGTGATCACTAACTATAAGACAAAGTCATGGAATTTCCTTCACACAATCAAGTGACAGAAGTTAGTGGGTGTCACGAGATAAAGCAATGGACAATGTAATTCGACAGTAAGCCATGAAACCGAGACAACTCACGAAATCCTTCAAAGCCAAAAAAAACAACAACATTGAACGAAATCGAACAAGTCGAGAAACCTGAATGTAACGACCCGTATTTTTCACGGATCGAAAAGTTCGTCAAATCTGGAGTTTTAGCATTTTGGGCCATTTCAGATTTTAGGCAAAAATTTGCCTAAGTCCTAAGTCGTTCACGACTTAGGATGAGTCGTGAGTCGTATACGACTCAGGAGATGGGAGCGGCTCAGGGACTTGGCTAGTTAAGTGGGTAAGGATAAGTCGTTTGAACGACTTAAGGGGTAGGCGCGACTTAAGGACTGGACGAGTTAAGGGATGAGTCGTATACTTACTAAGTCGTAAGTCGTAAGCCTAGTTGAGTCGTCTGACCAGTTGAGTCGTCTGACCAGTTGAGTCGTAACCACAGCTATTTGTTAAGTCGTTGCGAGTTAAGGATTGGTCTGATGAGTCGTAGACGACTTAGTAGTTGAGTCGTCTGACCAAGTAAGACGCGTGCGTGTTGAGTCGTAACCCAGTTAAGTCGTAGACGACTTAAGAGTTTAACCCGGTTATTTGATGAGTCGTAGGTTGAGCCCTTTGTTGAGTCGTACCCTGATGAGTCGTACCCTGATGAGTCGTACCCTGATGAGTCGTACCCTGATGAGTCGTACCCTGATGAGTCGTAGCCTTTGTGATAAGTTGTAGCCAAGTTAACTGTTAAGTCGTAAGGGATCTTGGTTTTGTTGAGTCGTAGACGACTTAGGATTGATGAGTCGTTTAACCGGTAAGGCGTGTGTGCAGTAAGTCGTAGGCTGGTGAGGTTAAGTCGTAGGAGCGTGTGTTGACTCGTGGCTTGGTTAAGTCGTAGGGGGCTGTTGAGTCGTGGTGTTCTGATGAGTCGGAAACGACTTAGGAGATAGACGAGTTACGACTTAGGGCAGTTTTCAGCTATAAATAGGAGGGGTTGTTCTCACTTTTTGGGATCCGGATTTTGAAGCGACGAAGTGCTGCCATTTTGAGAGCTCGACTTCTACACTTCTTCACTTCTTTTCTCCACTCTAATCTAGTGCTTCCATCCATCCAAATCGAAGATCAAGATTGAAGATTCAAGAGCTTAGATTGAAGATCTTCATCTTTTCAAGAGAGATTTCTTCATTTGAAGCGGATTTGTGATAGATCAAGCTTGATCCCTTGCTATCCAGATCTGAAGTGTGTTGATTTGGGTTTGTTTAGGAGATTTGGTGAGTGGTGATTATCTCTCACACGGATCCAAAGGAGTATATCGGATTGTTGGCTCGATTTGGTGTTAAAATAGAGATTTCCATGCATTTTCTTCATCCTATGTGTAGATCCATATAGATCCATTGTTCATGGTGATGTTGCATCCATTTTATCATATGTTAACCTATGCAAGTTCATTCATCAAATTTGTAGAGATATAATACATGTTTTCATGCTTATTGGACTTTCAACTCTTTAATTACGAAAATGCCATTATTGTTATAATTGTCTACTTAGATCATATTTGAATGCTTGATTGCTTGGATTGATGTTTGATTTGATTGCTTGTTATGAACTAGATGATTGATGATTAGATTTAGACCGAAGACGATTCAAAAGCTAAGGGAAAGGCTCTTGAATTGGGAAAGCTGCTCGTGGCATATGTAGCGGGATGATGAAGCTCTTATGCATAGACTTGATGATGTGATGATGAGATGAGGCTTTGCGAGGATGTAATGAAGCGAGGCAATCATGTGATGAAGACTTGGTCTAATCCAGACGGGATAATTCCAAGCATGTTGATAACTCGGTGATATGATTCGAGTTGAAGATAATGAATGGATATGAGAATAGTCGTCGAGGAGGATGACTAGGAGGCTTGGATAGCATCGTTGTTGAAGGTTCTAGCATGCTCTAAGCAAGAGTACGTTTGGGCAGATTCGATAGTCCCAACGGCCAACTGTTGATGGTCGAGTACTCTGGGCAGATTCGATAGTCCTAGGCACGGGCTGCGACGACGTGCGGGAGTTATGTCTAGAACCGGGGTTTCCATTAGCCCTTGACGGACAGCTGAAAGAATGTGCCGGTCATTCAATTAACGGTGATATCGAAGCAACGATAACAGTGATAGCCAGAGTCATGGATGTTTGGTTGTATCGTCATTCGGACTCAAGAGCGGTATTTTCTGGGTGCTTATCTGATTTAGGCCTTGGTACTTGGAAAACATCGCCCTTGACTCGAGTGATAGTAGTTTTACTTTAAATTGTATGCTCTGCTATGTTTGCTTCTGCTTAGTGTGTGTTTGGGGGCTATCACTGTAGAATGAGGTTGGAGTGGGAGGGTTGTATTCCTATTCCTTTTCCTTTATGCTCTTTTGGTATGTTGTTAGTTAATTTACTGCTCACTAAGACTGTTGTCTGACTCAAGGCTTTTTGTTTTAAATTCTTATTGCCTTGGGCTGTTCGTCCATTTTGGGACGGGCAGACTAGGTAGCAGGTGACAGGTGCTGTTCTCTTCTCACGATGCTGATATCGAAGACGAGCTAGAGGGTTGCATATTATTTTCTTATATGTACTGGATATTCCGCTGTTTTGTATTCTCTGAGAGATTTGTAGTGAGGCTGGATGTATTGACTATGTGATGCTTGTATTCAACTATTATGGAGTTTTATATGATGTCATTTTGTTCTGTAAAGCTTCACTATACATATGTTCTATTGTATTTTGTCCATGCGCTGTGAGTAATACGATAGATTCTCTTGTTTTAATCTTACCTTGACAATCGTCCATGGTCGCCTGGCACACTTTACAGCGCACTACCTCTAGATTCGGTGCAGGGGTCATGGGCGGTCGTCACATTTGGTATCAGAGCATTGGTTAATCGATTTTACCCAACGCTCGCTGAAGTAACTACGTATGAGAGACGTAATTGTATTTTGATGGATGATTACTATATATAATATAGTAGCTTAGCAGGTTTGAGTCCTTTATGCAGTTGTTTCTCTAGATGTTCTAATCATTCCTTTTTATAGATATTGAGAATGAGTCGAAGAGGGAGACCAGCTGCTAGGGAAGGCCGTGCTACTGAAGAGACTGCTGATTGTGCAGCCATGTTCGAAGCTATGATGACTTCGATCATGAGAAGGATACCAGTTCCAGGGGCAGCAGTTGATGTTGGAGTTCAAGTCCAAACTCCGAAACCAGTGGATTTTGCTAAGATGTGCAAGGATTATACTGCTCTTGGAGGGAAGGTTTTCTTGGGAACAGAATCAACTATTGAGGTCCAGAGGTGGATAGATGCTTGTAGAAGGATCTTTGGTGATTTGGGAATTGATGATGCAACTAAGAGGAAGTTGGCATCAAGGCAGCTTCAAGGGAGAGCTTCTGATTGGTGGAACTCTATTACCATCACTACTCCGGAAGAAGAGATTACTTGGGAGCAATTCCAAGCTAAGTTCATTTCTACAGCTCAGAAGTCTGTTCTATTCAAGAAGTTTGTGGAGCTCAAGCAAGGTGGAAGGTCTGTTCTTGAGTATGTTTCTGAGTTCGAAGCTTTGTCCAAGTATGCCCGGTCGTATATTGAATCTGCTTATCAGAAGAATGAGAAGTTTGTGACCGGTTTGGATAGTTATCTTGGGAGGCAGTTGGTGGATCATTTGGACGATTCATTTGAGAAGCTTGTGGAGAAAGCTCTCAGGCATGAGAGTCTGTTTCCTAAGGAAGGACCTGTTGTTGCTGTTACCAAGGGAGAATCTAAACCACAGCAGGGTGGAAACCAGAAGAGGAAGCAGCAGCAGCAGAAAGGTAAGGATGGCCAGAAGAAGCCGAAAGGCGAGGTGACTTGCTACAATTGTCAGCAGAAGGGCCATTTCTCTAAGGATTGTAAGAATCCGAAGGCACCGATGAAGTGTCACAACTGTGACAAGCCGGGGCATTTCAGGAAGAATTGTCCAGAACCAAGGAAGGACAGGCAGATTGTGCAAGCCTATGCTTTAGGAGCTGTTCCGTCGTCTTCGAAAGCTCCTACTGCTGAAGAGAAGGGAAAGAGTGTGGTTGTTCAAGGTACTCTTTTCCTATGTGGTGTTCCAGTTAGAGTTCTGTTTGATACTGGAGCGTCGCATTCGTTTGTTTGTAATGAACTCGTTGGCCGGTTAGGTTTGACACCGGATATTGTTGATAGGCCATTGGTTGTGACTAATCCAGTTGGGGGTTCGTCTTGTTTGTGTATGTTATGCCGTGGTCTAGTTGTGTCGAGTCATGGTTGCTCTTTTGTTTGTGATTGCTTTGTTCTGAACTTTGCGGGGTTCGGAATTATTTTGGGTATGGACTGGCTTAGGAAGTATGCGGCTAAGGTTGATTGCGAAAGGTTGGAAGTGACAGTCGAGAATGTGGAGGGGCGAAAGATTGTTATACGATGTAAGCATGAGGAAGGCGTCTTCATGAGCTTCATGTATTCGCTAGTTGTTCCACGGGATGGACTGTCTTTAGTGCCGATCGCAAATAGATTCGAGGATGTCTTTGACGAAGTCAAAGGGTTGCCGCCGCATAGAGAGATCGAGTTTCGTATAGATCTAGTTGAAGGAGCTAGACCTGTTGTGATGCCTCTTAGGCGGATGGCGCCTAGGGAACAGCAAGAGTTGAGGGTGCAAGTTGATGACCTTTTACAGAAAGGATTCATTCGGCGTAGTGTGTCCGAGTGGGGTGCACCAGTTGTGTTTGCAACCAAGGCAGATGGATCGTTGAGATTGTGTGTGGATTATCGTGAGCTGAATAAGGTGACTAAGAAGAACAAGTATCCATTGCCGAGAATAGATGACTTGTTTGATCAGCTTCACGAAGCTAAGGTGTTTTCTCAGATGGATTTGGCAACGGGATTTCACCAGTTAAGAGTAGCTAAGGATAGTGTGCCGAAGACTGCTTTTAGGACACCATCCGGTTTCTTTGAGTGGCTGGTAATGCCGTTTGGATTGACCAACGCGCCAGCATATTTTGTGGATCTTATGAATAGAGTGTTCAGAGATCAGTTGAACAAGTTCGTACTTGTGTTCGTGGATGATATTCTGATTTATTCCAGAACGGAAGAAGAGCACAAGACGCACTTGCGTATTGTTTTGGAGATCTTACGGAAACATCAGCTGAAGGCTAAGTTTTCGAAGTGTCACTTCTGGAAGAGTGAAGTGAGGTTCTTAGGCCATGTGATTTCTGGAAATGGAATAGCGGTTGATCCCGCTAAGGTGGTAGCAATCCAGGATTGGGTTAGACCTAAGAATGCATCAGATGTGAGAAGTTTTCTTGGATTAGCAGGATATTATCGACGGTTTATCAAAGACTTCTCCAAGGTAGCTGCACCGTTAACAGGATTAACGAAGAAGAACCAAGTGTTCAGTTGGGATGCTAAGTGTGAGCAAGCTTTCGGAATCCTGAAAGAGCGACTGACGAGTGCTCCTGTTTTGACTATTCCAAGTGGGAATGATGAGATGGTGGTTTACACCGACGCATGTGGTACTGGACTTGGAGCAGTGCTGATGCAGAGGGATAAAGTTGTTGCGTATGCCAGTCGACAACTAAAGCCGCATGAAAGGAATTACCCGACTCATGATTTGGAGTTAGCGGCGATTGTATTTGCTCTGAAGATATGGAGACATTACCTGTTGGGAGTTCGATTCGAGTTGTTTACGGATCACAAGTCGTTGAAGTATCTTTTCTCCCAGAAGGATTTGAATCTTCGGCAGCAACGTTGGCTAGAGTTTTTAGCATCATATGATTTTGGTATAGCTTATACTCCGGGAAAAGGTAACGCAGTGGCAGATGCGTTAAGTCGAAGACATGCAGGATTGGGAGCCATGTTTTCAGAATGGAAGAGTCTCGAGTACTTAGCTGGATTTGACTTCAGGCCTAGATGTGAATTGGAACCTGAGATGTTGGCAAACTTATCGATAAGACCGACTCTTGTGGAAAGGATTGGCGAGAGTCAAAAGCGAGATGATAAGCTTGTCAAGATTATCCGTGAATTGGAATCTGGATTGGAGCCAGAAAAGGATAAAGGATTCGAGGTCGATAGAGAAGGTTGGCTTCGAAAGCAAGGACGACTAGTGGTTCCCGATATAGATGAATTGAGGAGTGAAGTTCTGAAGGAAAGTCATCACTCGAAGTTGACAATTCATCCAGGTGGAAACAAGATGTATCGGGATATGAAGAGAACCTACTATTGGGAAGGCATGAAGAAGGATGTTGGAGATTTCATTTCCAAATGTATGAACTGCCAGTTGGTAAAGGCTGAACAGAAAAAGCCAAGTGGATTGCTTCAGCCCTTAGAAGTTCCTACATGGAAGTGGGAACAAGTGTCGATGGATTGCCTAGAACCAGAGCGGGAAATGAAGGGATTTGGGTCATTGTGGATCGTCTGACTAAGAGTGCACGATTCATTCCTGTTCGATCGACTAGGACTGCATCAAAGTTGGCTGAGTTGTATGTTAAGTGGATAGTCCGATTCCATGGTATTCCGAAGAGTATAGTGAGCGATCGAGACCCGTTGTTCACTAGTGGATTTTGGAAGAGCTTCCAGGAAGTCTTGGGAACCGAGTTGTGTTTGAGTACAGCTTATCACCCTCAGACAGATGGTCAGACCGAGAGAGTCAACCGAGTTTTGGAAGATCTTCTCAGAGCTTGTGTTTTGGATTTCGGAGGATCATGGGAAGATCACCTTCATTTGGTGGAGTTTGCGTACAACAATAGTTACCAGTCAAGCATTGGTATGGCACCGTATGAGGCATTGTATGGAAGACCGTGTAACTCTCCAACATGTTGGTTGGAAATTGGAGAAAAGCTGATGCTTGGGCCAGAGATGATTCGACAGACATCAGATTGTATAGAGATCATTCGGCAACGAATGAAGGCAGCCCAAGACCGTCAAAAGAGTTATGCTGATAAGCGTCGAAAGGATTTGGAATTCGACGCAGGAGAT
Source organism: Allium fistulosum (assembly GCA_030737815.1). Taxonomy (NCBI): domain Eukaryota; kingdom Viridiplantae; phylum Streptophyta; class Magnoliopsida; order Asparagales; family Amaryllidaceae; genus Allium; species Allium fistulosum. The sequence goes on from CM060903.1 coordinate 912,243,028, forward strand.
ATGGTTTTTGTGAAGATTTCTCCACTAAAGAATGTTATTCGATTCGGGAAGAAAGGAAAATTGACTCCAAGATTTGTTGGACCATTCCCGATCATCGAGCGAATTGGAAAGCTCGCCTATAGGTTGGAGTTACCTGAGAAGATGTCGGGTGTGCACAATGTTTTTCATGTATCATATCTACGGAAGTATGTGCACGACTCGAATACAGTGGTTTCTGCTGATAGCTGTGAAGACTTCGAGGTTGATCCAGTCGATAGAAGACCTCGTAAGCCGCTTCGTATTGTTGAAACCGACACGAAACAGCTTAGGAGGAAGGTAGTTAAGTTACTCAAGATACAATGGAGTAATGATGATAACGACTGTACGTGGGAGGTGGAAGAGAGGATGAAGGCAGCTCATCCTGAACTCTTCAAGGTATGGCCCTAAGGTATCGTCTCATCTCACGACATTGTAACTTGTTCTAAATCTTAGAATTCTGTACGCTAAGCTAGAATTGGATGCATGGTTTGCTGATTGTTATGGATGGTAGGCGTACAGAATAGTTTTGATTGCTTTGTTTGCTTGGAATTTCGGGGGCGAAATTCCTAAGGGGGAGAGAATGTAACGACCCGTATTTTTCACGGATCGAAAAGTTCGTCAAATCTGGAGTTTTAGCATTTTGGGCCATTTCAGATTTTAGGCAAAAATTTGCCTAAGTCCTAAGTCGTTCACGACTTAGGATGAGTCGTGAGTCGTATACGACTCAGGAGATGGGAGCGGCTCAGGGACTTGGCTAGTTAAGTGGGTAAGGATAAGTCGTTTGAACGACTTAAGGGGTAGGCGCGACTTAAGGACTGGACGAGTTAAGGGATGAGTCGTATACTTACTAAGTCGTAAGTCGTAAGCCTAGTTGAGTCGTCTGACCAGTTGAGTCGTCTGACCAGTTGAGTCGTAACCACAGCTATTTGTTAAGTCGTTGCGAGTTAAGGATTGGTCTGATGAGTCGTAGACGACTTAGTAGTTGAGTCGTCTGACCAAGTAAGACGCGTGCGTGTTGAGTCGTAACCCAGTTAAGTCGTAGACGACTTAAGAGTTTAACCCGGTTATTTGATGAGTCGTAGGTTGAGCCCTTTGTTGAGTCGTACCCTGATGAGTCGTACCCTGATGAGTCGTACCCTGATGAGTCGTACCCTGATGAGTCGTACCCTGATGAGTCGTACCCTGATGAGTCGTAGCCTTTGTGATAAGTTGTAGCCAAGTTAACTGTTAAGTCGTAAGGGATCTTGGTTTTGTTGAGTCGTAGACGACTTAGGATTGATGAGTCGTTTAACCGGTAAGGCGTGTGTGCAGTAAGTCGTAGGCTGGTGAGGTTAAGTCGTAGGAGCGTGTGTTGACTCGTGGCTTGGTTAAGTCGTAGGGGGCTGTTGAGTCGTGGTGTTCTGATGAGTCGGAAACGACTTAGGAGATAGACGAGTTACGACTTAGGGCAGTTTTCAGCTATAAATAGGAGGGGTTGTTCTCACTTTTTGGGATCCGGATTTTGAAGCGACGAAGTGCTGCCATTTTGAGAGCTCGACTTCTACACTTCTTCACTTCTTTTCTCCACTCTAATCTAGTGCTTCCATCCATCCAAATCGAAGATCAAGATTGAAGATTCAAGAGCTTAGATTGAAGATCTTCATCTTTTCAAGAGAGATTTCTTCATTTGAAGCGGATTTGTGATAGATCAAGCTTGATCCCTTGCTGTCCAGATCTGAAGTGTGTTGATTTGGGTTTGTTTAGGAGATTTGGTGAGTGGTGATTATCTCTCACACGGATCCAAAGGAGTATATCGGATTGTTGGCTCGATTTGGTGTTAAAATAGAGATTTCCATGCATTTTCTTCATCCTATGTGTAGATCCATATAGATCCATTGTTCATGGTGATGTTGCATCCATTTTATCATATGTTAACCTATGCAAGTTCATTCATCAAATTTGTAGAGATATAATACATGTTTTCATGCTTATTGGACTTTCAACTCTTTAATTACGAAAATGCCATTATTGTTATAATTGTCTACTTAGATCATATTTGAATGCTTGATTGCTTGGATTGATGTTTGATTTGATTGCTTGTTATGAACTAGATGATTGATGATTAGATTTAGACCGAAGACGATTCAAAAGCTAAGGGAAAGGCTCTTGAATTGGGAAAGCTGCTCGTGGCATATGTAGCGGGATGATGAAGCTCTTATGCATAGACTTGATGATGTGATGATGAGATGAGGCTTTGCGAGGATGTAATGAAGCGAGGCAATCATGTGATGAAGACTTGGTCTAATCCAGACGGGATAATTCCAAGCATGTTGATAACTCGGTGATATGATTCGAGTTGAAGATAATGAATGGATATGAGAATAGTCGTCGAGGAGGATGACTAGGAGGCTTGGATAGCATCGTTGTTGAAGGTTCTAGCATGCTCTAAGCAAGAGTACGTTTGGGCAGATTCGATAGTCCCAACGGCCAACTGTTGATGGTCGAGTACTCTGGGCAGATTCGATAGTCCTAGGCACGGGCTGCGACGACGTGCGGGAGTTATGTCTAGAACCAGGGTTTCCATTAGCCCTTGACGGACGGCTGAAAGAATGTGCCGGTCATTCAATTAACGGTGATATCGAAGCAACGATAACAGTGATAGCCAGAGTCATGGATGTTTGGTTGTATCGTCATTCGGACTCAAGAGCGGTATTTTCTGGGTGCTTATCTGATTTAGGCCTTGGTACTTGGAAAACATCGCCCTTGACTCGAGTGATAGTAGTTTTACTTTAAATTGTATGCTCTGCTATGTTTGCTTCTGCTTAGTGTGTGTCTGGGGGCTATCACTGTAGAATGAGGTTGGAGTGGGAGGGTTGTATTCCTATTCCTTTTCCTTTATGGTCTTTTGGTATGTTGTTAGTTAATTTACTGCTCACTAAGACTGTTGTCTGACTCAAGGCTTTTTGTTTTAAATTCTTATTGCCTTGGGCTGTTCGTCCATTTTGGGACGGGCAGACTAGGTAGCAGGTGACAGGTGCTGTTCTCTTCTCACGATGCTGATATCGAAGACGAGCTAGAGGGTTGCATATTATTTTCTTATATGTACTGGATATTCCGCTGTTTTGTATTCTCTGAGAGATTTGTAGTGAGGCTGGATGTATTGACTATGTGATGCTTGTATTCAACTATTATGGAGTTTTATATGATGTCATTTTGTTCTGTAAAGCTTCACTATACATATGTTCTATTGTATTTTGTCCATGCGCTGTGAGTAATACGATAGATTCTCTTGTTTTAATCTTACCTTGACAATCGTCCATGGTCGCCTGGCACACTTTACAGCGCACTACCTCTAGATTCGGTGCAGGGGTCATGGGCGGTCGTCACACTGAACCATCACAATTGAAAGACCATATACGAATGAAAACGAGGGGTTTAAACCCAAATTAAGCGAACCATCAATTACTAAATCACTTAAATCCCAAGTCACGAAAATCGAACATACGAACGAATTCAAGATAATCATGTAACAGTTCGAATTAGATGTGAGTTTAACTCACCTTGCTTCGAAGCGGCGACGAGAACGACTCCATGGAAGCGGCCAAGCATCACAGAGAAGCTTCTTCTACGAGCGAGCACGAAGAGAAGAACTTCGATCGAGACAGGCGACATCGAAAATCATCCAATCGAAACCATCGCATGCTTCGACATACAAAGCCCGAAGATCAGAGCGAACGAAAGCCCTAGCAAGCATTGAAAGAACGAACAAGACAAAAGCCTTAATCTTTCCAGATCGAACGAGAGAAGTTTTTTCTCAGCCGCCATTATTTCACAAGCAAAAGAAAATTGAATCGGGTTGAACGCAATTGAATGAAAAAGGGGAAAGGAGATGGGTTGTTTGGGTGTTGAGTGAAATCACGGTTTCAAAACAAAAGATCAAGGGCCGAGATTATTGTTTAAACCCAAACGACACTTAACGAATCTTTCTAAAGCTCGTTCAACATTTAGAACGGCTTTAAAAATTCCAAATAGCGAATAACAAAATTTTATCCCTGAATTTCAATTTGATTAAAATGCCAGAAGCTATTCGTTCCCAGATTAAATCGTCAAGAGACGATAAGAAAATGGGTACGGAATGCCGGGTTGTTACATGGAATAAATTTGATTTTTAATAAAGGAGAATTAAATTTATAGAATAAATCATGAGTAGAATGATGCTTTTTAAATTCATGATTTTATAAATTGTTAATTGGATGATAAGATAATGAAATTAGAAATAGTTAAGATTTATTTGACTTAGGTGAAATTAAATTGATGAAATCAATTATTAACTTAAGTTTAAATTTTCTTGGTTTTAATTTTTTTATCTTATCTAGTTGTCCAATCCCTTTTCTTTCTGGTTGTTTCTATTCTCCTACCTCGTTCCTTTTCGGGGACGAAAAGTTTTGAGTGGGGGTGAGTGTAACGACCCGTAAATTTCGATGATTAAACTGGTTAATTTAATAAGATTTTGAAAATTAAATTTAGAAAAAAAAACTTTATAATTGAGAATGAATTGAATGTTAAAAATTTAGCGTAAATTAAAGGTTATAGTAATGGTTGGAAGTTGCTATTTAATGGGTCTATAAATCTACTTGTAAATGTACATTTGGGTATAAAACTGAATATAAGTGAATAAATGAAAGTGTGGTATGGTTAAATGAATTAGTACATAGTTTATGGTAATTGGGTCAATTAAACATTTTGTAAGCAATTACGATAATTAGTTGAAATAATAAAACTGGAATGTAACATAAAAGATAATGATAACATTTATTGCAAGTTACATTTTATTTAGGCAGCTAAATATAAGTTTGGAATTTGTTTGTAATCTGTTTTCCAAGTATAATAAGATAATCATTTTCTGAATTTTTTTAATTTTGGTCAACTTTGGTCAAATTTAGAATTCAGTTTAAAATTTTAAATTTGAATTTTTAAATTTTAATCTTTTTCTTTGAAGCAGAAGATAGTTCTGATATCCGTTCTGCTTTTCGTTTCGTAGAATTCTGATTTATACATTTTAAATTAGACAAATTTCAGTGTTTTACACGCGATAAATTTCTGCATTTTATTTATTTATATATATATATATATATATATATATATTTCTATATTTTTCCTATATCTATCTATTTGTTTATTTCTCTATTTTTTGGCTTTTATTGTATTCATTGGAATTTATTTGTTTATATCTTTGTATAAATGGCTTGAGAAAATCAAGGAGTTATAGGTTACAGGACTAATTTCTTGTTTTTAATTGCCTAGCCTATTTATTCCTTACCCTCTTTATTACAGACCTTAGCCATCCACCTCATTCATAGCCATATATTTCTTGGTGCCATTCACATACAAAATTTATTTCCCACTTCTCAGTTTCGTTTGCATTTGAGAATAAAATAAATATAAGTTTCTTTCTCCTTAATTCTTACCTTATATTTGCCTAGTCTCTTTATTTTTTATTCCTATGTCCATCTCTTGACTTTTATTTCTCTATTTATTTACCTATACTTTATTTTATTCATTAAATATTTCTGTGTATACCATTTTTTTTATTGAATGGTCTTTTGTATATATATCTATATTTATTGGATAAGTAACAAATCAATTAAGATATGTTTTAAATATAGGCATACGTTTCTTAATTTATTTCTTGCCTTTATATATTTCCCACCTTTTAATCTTCTACCATATCTATTCATAAATGCATAGCCGTGATTTTTCCCTTTTCAATCACGTACAAAGTTCTCAAACTAATTCTTTTTGTTTAAGAAAAGTATATACAAGATCTTTTCCTACTTAAATTGTGCCTTTTTAAATTTCCTTGCTTTTTTATTTTTTAACTATTCCTAAACTTTAGCCATTCAAATCTTTTTGTAAACCTAACCTCCTTTTATCATTCACGTGAAAAAAAAAGGTTTCTCGTTGTATCATTTGCGTGAGGAAGGAAAAAGTCTAGATCCATGGCTTCCTTCTCTCTTCTTTTTCCACTTTCTTTTTTTTCTCTTTTTCTTTTATTTTCTCCTTGCATAGCTCGGCCTCCACCACCATAACATCACCTCCTCCTCACTATTAGACAATGGTCAAGCCCACTTGGTAGTTGAAAGCAAGGTTATGTTCTTTGATTCGTAATTGCATAGTTTAATCCATCTTTTGTTGTGTTGAATCTTATTCTTATGATTTGTGTATTTGTTATATACAAGATATGGATCTTGACTCTCCATCTACTCAAAAGTTTGGTCGTGCCTTATCGTGCTTTGTGGAGTTTCAATTGTGTATTGTGAATTTGATTCTAGGCTTTAAAAAGGCGAGCTTTTATCACTTTAGACATACGTACTTTTATTTTTGTGAAACGATGACATGTGAATTGTATAAATTAATATGTTATGTTATTATGTTCATATATGCCTGTGATAAATCTATATGTTGTTAAATATTGCTATATCCCTGTTACATCATCTATTATGATTTTATTTGTTATACTGTTATTTATTTCCTGTTTATCACACTGCAAGTTCCCTATCACTATAGGCTGAAATGATAGGCTCGAGTGATTTTGTTGTATTTATTCTACTTGGGATTGCGAGTTTGAAATGACAGAACCCGGATTTTTTTTCTTTTTAAATTACGGATTGAAATGATACATATTTGTATCACTTGACCTAGGTTAGAAAATTTTATACAGGCCCATGAATAAAATTTTATAATAGTTTTCTAAAATTATCAAGTATTTTGAATTTATAAATAAATGGAAATTTAAATAAAAAGTTGATTTAAAGATTTAGAATATAAAGAGATATTGGTTTTCTATAAGTTAAAATTTTATAAGTTTATTATGATTTTTTTATTGTAATGAAAAAAATCTTTAATGGTTTTAAATTTGTAGTTTAAAGATTTGAAATATAATAAACAACTTAATAATGAAATTTGATTTAATGTGGAATTCTAAATCTAGCCTAGTAGTTGGAATGAATTTTATTCCTTGAAGCGGATATGTTTGTATAAATAGGTTTATAGTGATTTTCTATAAGTTAAGTTGTATAAGTTAATGTATAAAATGTAATTTATATATATGACTTAACTTGATGATTGGAAATTGGTTTCCAAATGGAGATTTTAGTTAAGAAAATAAGGTATTTTAATTAATGAATGAAACGTGTAAGTTTTTAATTAATAAAAGAAACGTGTAAAGTCGTAATTAATGAGAGAACATGTAAAGTTTTTAATTAATGCAAGAAACATGTTAAGTTTTAATTAATGAAAGAAACATATAAAGTTTTTAAGTAATGCAAGAAACATGAAAAGTTTTAATTAATGAATGAAATGTGTAAGTTTTTAATTAAAGAAAGAAACGTGTAAAGTGAGAGAACATGTAAAGTTTTTAATTAATGCAAGAAACATGTAAAGTTTTTAATTAATGAAAGAAACATGTAAAGTTTTAATTAGTGTGGTATTAATTAAATTAATTAATGTAAATTAAAACGTACATTTGATAATGTAAGTTTTAATTAGTGTAATATTGATTAAAATAATAAATGCTCTTTACTATGATTAAAACGTACATTTGATAATGTAAGTTTTAATTAGTGTAATATCGATTGAAATAATAAATGCTCTTTACTATGATTAAAACGTAAATTTGATAGTGTAAGTTTTAATTAGTGTAATATCGATTAAAATAATAAATGCTCTTTACTATGATTAAAACGTACATTTGATAGTGTAAGTTTTAATTAGTGTAATATCGATTAAAATAACAAATGCTCTTTACTATGATTAAAACGTACATTTGATAATGTAAGTTTTAATTAGTGTAATATTGATTAAAATAATAAATGCTCTTTACTATGATTAAAACGTACATTTGATAATGTAAGTTTTAATTAGTGTAATATTGATTAAAATGATAAATTCTCTTAATTATAATAAATGTAATTAAAATGTACATTTGATAATGTAAGTTTTAATTAGTGTAATATGATTAAAACGATAAATTCTCTTTATTATAATAAATGTAATTAAAACGTGCATTTGATAATGTAAGTTTTAATTAGTCTAATATTGATTAAAATGATAAATGCTCTTTATTGGAATAAACGTAATTAAAAAGTACATTTGAAAATGTAAGTTTTAATTAGTGTAATATTGATTAAAACGATAAATGCTCTTTATTGGAATAAATGTAAGTTAAAACGTACATTTGATATGTAAGTATAAATTAATGTAAATAGCATATTTTAAATGATTAAATTAATAAAGTTTCCTTACTATAATAATAAATGTAATTTAATAATGTACTTTTAACTTAACATAAGGGATTTCAACTTTAAATTGGAAATTAAAGTAATTGAGTTTATTTAACCTGAAAGCATGGTTTACTTAATATCCAAATAAATTAATTTGCGTAATAAAAATAGAAATGATAAAATAACTATGGTTTTGGATATGAATTTATTTGAAATTGAATTTATCTAAAGGGTGTCTTTAAATAAATATATATATTGATATTTGAAATGGGATTTTTGTAAATGATACGGTATTGAATTAGTTTTGGAAATGGAAATAAAATATTTTGATTTGGATTTTGAAATGGGAAAGATATATTATTTATTTGTTTTGAAAAGGAAATGATATATTATGGATTTGGTTTTCGAAATGGAAACAATATCGTGTGGTTTTTGGTTTTGAAAGAATATACTATTTTAAAATAAATGATATGATTTTGAAATGGATATGATATTTTGGTTTTGAAAGTATATACTGTTTTGAAATAAATATCCATGGGTTATAATAACGATTGGTTGGCAAAGAGACCGGGATCGGATATGGGCATACTCTCTGTCGATACCGAAAACCACTTTGACAACCGTGTATGCGGTGGAGATTCCAGAATGAAGTAGAATGGCGGTGGCGTTTCCTTTGAGGTAAATACGTGGACTGTAACGACCCAGAATTTTTAACAAATTAAATTGTAAATATTTAATTAATTTTAAATATTTGAATGGTAATTTAATTTGTATCCCCGATATAACTTTGAAAAACTGACGATTAAACTTTAAAATTTAATCTATTGTAAGTTGAATTAAATTCGAATCTTCAATTTTAAGCTGAAGAAAAATATTTCAAAAGCTTTTAAAATTCGTATGGATAATACTGAAGATAATAGAAGCTTCAGAATGTAAATTCAAACTGTTTTGTTCGGTTTTGAATTTAATTGTTTGAACCGATATTTAAAAATAGTCATTTTTCAATCAGTCTCGGAATTCGACGAAACAAGTTCCATTGGGTCCGTAATATTGAATTATTACCGGATTTCCAATTTCGTATTTTTCAGAATCGTTATGTGTGCATACGATAGATAAACGCATTGAAATTTAAACAGAATTGATTTAAATTTAAATTTTCAATTTGGCCACGTCAATTACTGTTCGTTCCTAAACTCATGCCTACAACTACGCCTACAATCATGCAGAGAACAAGGAAGAAAATCGTGAAAACCCATGCCTCCTCAATTTAAAATATCCCTCTTCAGATTCGAACGAAGGAAAAGAATCTCGTCCTCCTCAACCAAACACGAAATCTAATTCATCTTCGTACCATATCCTCATTTAAAAATGGATCGCGACTTCCTTTACAACAAACTGGGGTCGAAAACTCCATCTTCATTTCAGCATTTAAAACGAAAATCAGAGAGATTCAAATTTATTTCTACCTCTCGTTCATCTCAAGATCGATTTTTCCTTGACTTTTTCAATTCACGATTTAAAATCACGACCCCCCATTTTCAATACTCTGACCAAATCGAATCGCGAGGTGGTGATCGAAGTAGCGACCGATGGTGGCGATTTTATCGCGACTGGAATTGGGCAAAGCAACGGTGATGGTCGCGAGGTTCGTTCGCGACTGGGAGGCGAACTCGTGAAGGGTGCTCGGCGATTTGGGGATATCGTGAGTGGCACGGTGAAGTTGTCGAGTTGGGCAAGTTCGTCGACAGTGCAGTCTGGAGGCGCGGTGGAGTTTCGCGAATGCGAGGTGACAGGGGATCTGTGGTAGCTTTGCGTGGCGTAGAAGTCGAGCCTGGGGTTCGAGTCCGAGGTTTGAATTTTGAGTTTAATGATAATCTGTTTAAAATTGGATATAAATAAATATAGGAAGTTCGTTTGAAAATTTGAAGCAGTAAGGTGTAAAATAATATTTGTTTTAATTTAAAAGTAATAAGCAATTTTATTAGCAGGAAATTAGTTTTAGAGTTAATTTTTAGTTGAGCAAATTTTATTTAAGAAACTGGTTTAGTATAAAATCATCGGTGAATTGAAATTTTCAAATGAAAATTAATAGTTCGATTAATTATAATATTAATAAAAAAATTGTATAATTGTTTATACAAGGTCGAATACAACGAAGAAAAATAAATCTGGATTTGGAATGGATTGCAAATAAATGCTAAGGTGAGATTTTTCTCACTCAAAAATTGATTTCAGTTATTGATTGTTTGATATGATTGCTATGTTGATTGTGATATTAGATATAGTAGGATATATCTATATATATAGCAATATATACATATTGGCATATGTATATATTGGATTGATGATTTCCCGCCTCGTATAGCGGATGAGACCCTATTGCGCCGTTAGTAAGCGGATTATTTTTATAAAACCCATATACCGCGATATTCCACCTCGAAGTGGAATTGGTATTGTGCTAACGTCTTTGGATGTAGGGAAACAGGTTGGAGGGATCCAACTGGACCCCTCACATTGATTGAATTTATTTATACTGTGATATGAATCTGTGAATGATTATATTGATGTTATTAATCATATTGATATCTGGAAATTGTTTGAAGCTAAAATTTAGCTAAATGGATGTTTGATATCATTGGATTCCAAAAATAAATGAAATTGAATTTTTGAAATCAAAATAGAAATTTTTAAGTAAATAAATTTTTAGAAATTGAATAAATTCGAAGAAAAGAATTTAAAAGTATAAAAGCTGATTTTTATAATCTTATTGAATAAATTCCTGAATAAAGTGAAAATGCTAAATAAATGGATTTCATAAAACAGTGATTATAAATTGAAGAATTTAATTTAAATTTGGATTTTTAAATAGATTGAAAGAGATTAATAAATTTATTTTCTTTAAAAGGAATTTATTTAAAGAGAAATAAGTGGGAAGTCCAATTAGAAATTTAATTGGCAAATTGAAACGGATTTGGAAAAAGAATGAAATTTATAGATGTATAAATTGCGAAGTTAAAAAGAATGAAATTTATAGATGTATAAATCGGGAAGTTAAAATGAATGAAATTGTAGAATAGAAGATTTATAAGAAATTAACTTATAAATTGGATTTTTGCCTTCAAATGAAATATTGATCAAATTTGTTAATAAAGGAGATTTACAAATCGAAGTTGTTATAAAGTAGGAATAGAATTTATAAACGTTGTTTTATAAATTCGAAATCAATTGAATTTGATAAATTAAATATAGAGGGTTATTAAAGGAGATATATTCGCGATTCTAGATAGCGAATTATTATTGAAATAAAATGTGTAGAGATGATTGAAATTTGGTTAAGTGAATTATATTCACGATTTTGGACAGTGAATATATTATTGAACAAAATGGATATGTTTGGGAAAATGAATATTTTAAAATGGAATTAATTGTTTTAACGATGTTTTAAAATGATTAAATATCGAAACCATAGATTTCAACATTCATTGTTGAAATAGACGTTTTCGAGGAATAAGGAAATGATGGACTATAACACTGTTGTTATAGTAAATGATTTCCGAAAGGAAATGTTTTGATGTAGTATTGGGATTTATATAAATCTATCAAAATTTTGAATCCCTATACTAATAATTTTGAGTCGTCGTAACGATGTTTTACGTAACATTCGTTTTGACTCAAATAGATGTTGTTATAGTAAATGATTTCCTTAAAGAATGAAATGTATACTTAATTTTGATTTAAGTATAACGAATATTTTCCAAGTGTTGAAAATAAATGATTTGGGAAACACTTATTTTTAAATAAGTATGGAATTGCTTTTCCAATATGAAATGAAACGTTTTGAGATTTTATCTTCTTAAAGATAAAATGAAATTGAATATTTGAAATCGATTTGAGAATCGTATATCAGTAGATATTTTGAAAATATAAATTCACTATGGAATTTATAAAAGGAAAGGGAAACTGTTTAGAAAAATAAACGTTGATTTATTTTCGAAGTGTGGAAATTATATATCTAGTAAAGATATTTTTGGAGATAAAATAATTTGGAAAATTATTTGGAATCTGATGATGTCGCGCATCTTTATTGATAGTTAAATAACCGACTATCAATAATTACCTTGAATGGTATTTGTTGTGAATTGGATGAATTTAAATGCCACACTTATTTTTAAATAATCGCTCACTATTCGGGATAGCCGGGAAAGGACCATGGGGTCGTATAACCCATTCCGAATATGTGATACGTCGTTATGAATTGCATTCGAAGACCGGTGTTGAAGACCGGATATTTTTGAAAACGGAAGGATTACCGTCGAGTTACTCTACATCGACTGATCTTCGATTTAGAGGTTTTATCACCCTTAGTGACGGGAAGTCCGGACGTGATTAGAAAATTTATCCGGATGTGCAAGGGCTTCGTGAGAAGTGCCTTCGGTTCTGTTCGATCCCGGAACAGACTTGTATGGATTGTGTGTCTGACGTTACAATTTGAGATATAAAGCTGATTCCTTTCAAATACATTTCTGTTGGTGGCGGAGAATTTATTCTCTTAGCTTAACACCCTTCTCTGAGACATACGAGCTCAGAGGTTATGTAGTTGAAATTTATCAGCGATATATCCCAATTTGGTAACGTGGCATACTGAGTGTTGCTGTGAAATGATCAGTGTTTGATCATTTGTGATATGATCATTTGTTTGATCTTATATCTTTGTGATCATAGGTTGATCATTTTGTTTGACCCGAAGCAGGGCTTTGTAGAAAGCGTAGCTTTGTGGACGAGACTTCGTCGAGCCTCACACCCCGGAAATGGTCGAAACAGGAAGGATGCGGCAAGGTTCTAGGGAGTAGCGCCCCTTAGTGTATGTCATTCCTTCTGGATAGAGGTGGTATCATGGTATGGAGCCCAGATACTTAACCTATGTGGTTGCTGCAAATTTATTACTTTGTGGTTGTTGGAAATCGGGGATCCTCGGGAAGATCGGTTACGATCGGGGGATGGCATACGTTGTCAGTAGTTACCTATTTTTGCAGAGGTAACCCGGCCTTGTGTTGGCAGAGATCTAACCGTAATGTTAGGTTATTTCTCGGGTCGTCTTTTCCAGGGACGTACCCATCGTGGATAGGAAGTTCCTTAGCCTGACCATTTGTTGGAAATCCAAAGAAACAATACGCGACGTGTACGGTTTTAGTTGTATTACCTGCTATGGAATGTGGCGGTAACCTGCTATTGAACATAGTAGCTATAGTAGGCATAAGTGCGGAATGCCTATGCTGGCTAAGATTAATATTATACTTTCGAACTGTTTTCTACACTATGCACTAATAATAATATCAAAAATGATTTGATTTTGCGTAGTAAGCATCTTTGACTATCATAAGAAGAAATGTAACGACCCGGAATTTTGACCAAATTAAATTGAGAATATTTAATTAATTTTAAATATTTGAACGATAATTTGATTTGAACCCCCGATTTAAATTTGAATTTGGCGATTAAATTATGAGATTTAATCGATTGGAGTTGAGTAAAAATTTGTATCTTCAGTTTTAAGCTGAAGAAAAATATTTCAAAAGCTTTTAAATTTCGCAATGATAATACTGAAGATGATTGAAGCTTCAGAATCGAAATTGAAATCGATTTGATCAGTTTTGAATAAATCGTTCGAACCGATATTTATAGAGTAGTCATTTTTCAAACAGTCTCGGAATTCGACGAAACCAGTTCCGTTGGGTCCGTGACATTGAATTATTGTCGGATTTCCAATTTCGTATTTTTCGGAGTTGTTTCGTGACTGTACGATATGCAAACGCGTTAAAATAAAATGAAATTCAAATTAAAATTAAAATTTATATTAATATACATCACCACGTTCTCTTCCCTTAATTTCAGCCGAGAATCACGAAATTATCGTGCAACCCATCCCCTCTTTTTAAATTTCGCGTTCTTCCCTCATTCCTCTCAGATTCAACTCAAAAGAAAATAAAAATGGCTGTCTTCTAGTTCAAAAATCAGAACTGAGCTTCATCCTTTATAATTTTCGTTCAAAGGAAAATAAGAGAGAGGACCGCATCTTTTCGTTCAAATCAAACGACACTAAATCGGTGGCCGTATTTCCTATTAATCTCGAAATCGAATACAACTGGGATTTGGGATTGCGAAGAGGAGTATTCGCATCTGGTGATCACGTTCGATCTGGAAGTCGCGATTTCCTCGACGATGAGCTTAAGAAGTGGAGGCCGAGTCTCGTCAGAAGCACGCGCACGCGAGCAGGTGGGGGTCGCGAACTTCGATCAAGTGTCGAAGTGGAAGGCGAGAGGAGGTGGAGTCGCGTTCGTACACGTGGCTGTTAACTCGAGCTCGTGGTCGCGCAGTGCCACGTGAGGGGGGCGAGTTGCTCCGATACCAGAATCGAGTGCGGCAGCGTTCAACGCGCAAGCGGTGGCGGAGGCAGTGGGTTCGCCTGGGCAGGCGACGTCGCGCACGAGGCAGATGAAGGCTCGAGTGGATCTGAGTGTCGCGATTTGGGACGAAGGGCGGTAAGGTATAAACATTTTATCTTTTATTTAATTTAATAAATATATATATATATATATATATAAAGATTTAGGAATATATACAAGGTTGAAAACAGAAAACTTTTTGTTTTTTTTTTAGTACAGTTAGGTATAACAGTTTTTTTCATATGTATGTAAATATATATGTAAGGGTATACAAAGTGATATATGCAAAATTTTAATTTATAAATTAAAGAAAGAAAAAGATGTATATATATATTTCAACTACATATTGTTTAGGAGATTTTTACAGTAAAGTTTGTTAAATTAAATTTTTGTTAAAACCAAATGTACGAGTTTAAATTAAATAAGTAAGTAGTAATTAATTATTCGATTTTATATAAGTATGGATATGCAGATAAAAGAAAATATATATAAGGTTATATAAAGATTGGATTTTTTATAAAGTGTTGTTTTATATATATAGATAAACTTTGAAAGATATAAAAGAAATGGGAAAATACATATTTTTAAATTTATTTGGAACCCATATAAACTATTTTCGTATGGAAAAGTGTTTCAAATAACAATACAGATAAAAAGAAATAATAATGAATTGTTCGGTCAATTTAAATAGTTAATAGAAAATTTGTTTAAATAAATCATTTGATAAAATTAAATAATTTGTTTAAAGAAATTAACAGATGATAATTTATTGCCAATTTATTCAAATATTAATAGATTGTATAAATTATTTATACAAGGTTAAAAATCAAGCAGAAAAGGTCAAAATGGAAATGGATGGCAAATTAAAGCTAAGGTGAGATTTTTCTCACTCAAAATTGAAAAGTGGAATTTTCAGTTATTGTTTGATTGTCTGTTTGGATTGTTGATATTAGATATTTTAGGATATATCTATATATAGCAATATATACATATTGGCATATGTATATATTGGATTGATGATTTCCCGCCTCGTATAGCGGATGAGACCCTATTGCGCCGTTAGTAAGCGGATTTTTATAAAACCCATATACCGCGATATTCCACCTCGAAGTGGAATGGTATTGTGCTAACGTCTTTGGATGCAGGGAAACAGGTTGGAGGGATCCAACTGGATTCCTCACCAGTAGTTATTTATTTACAGGATTGATGTATATTCTGTTATCATATGTTGATATATGATGTTGATGTTGTGATTGACTAATTGATGCGTTGCATCATTGGATTCAAAATTTTGAAGTTTAAAAATAACGATCTTTAATTTTAAAAGAGATTTTTTAAAAGTGATTATTTGTAAATATACGTTATTAAAAATTTTGAAATAATTTACAAACGATAAAATTTTTAAAGTTATAAAGGTTGAGATTTTGGTGAAATATAACCGAGAGGTGGTTTTTGAAATAAACAGTTAAGTAATTTATAAAATAGTTTAAAATTTGGATCTTCGAATTATTAAAAACGATGGATATAAAAGATGTAAAAAATTGATATTTATCAATTAAAATTATTGGAATTTTAAAACGAGTTTTTTTTAGTGTTAAATTGTAAAGATATGAAACTTATAGAATTATAACTTGGGAAGATAGAAAATTTATAGGATTATAAATTGTGAAGTTTGAAGTTTATAGAACTGTGAAGTTTGAAGTTTATAGATTTATAAAGCATGAAGTTATAAAATGAATGAAATTGTAGGATAAAGGCTGATAAGAAATTTACTTGTAAATTGGATTTTTTGCCTTTAAGTGGGATATTTATTGAAATTGTTATGAAGTATGAACGTGATTTCTAAACGTTGTTTTATAAATCCAAAACCAATTGAAATTGATAAGTTAAACATAGAAGTTAAATAAAGGAGATATATCCGCGATTTTGGATAGTGGATAATTATTGAAATATAAATGTGGAGAAAAGATTGAAATGTGGTTAGTGAAGTATATTCACGATTTTGGACAGTGAATATTTTTAAGTAAAATGGATATGGTTTTGGGAACGTAATATTTAAGATGAAGTTAATTGTTTTAACGATGTTTTAAAATGATTAAATATCGAAATCATAGATTTCAACATTCATTGTTGAAATAGACGTTTTCGAGAAATTTAAGGAAATGGTGGACTATAACACTGTTGTTATAGTAAATGATTTCCGAAAGGAAATGTTTTGAAGTAGTATTGGGATTTATATATCTATCTTAATTTCGAATCCCTATACTAGTGATTTTGAGTCGTCGTAATGATGTTTTACGCAACATTCGTTTTGACTCAAATAGATGTAAAATTTATGATTTCCTTAAAGAATGAATGTATACTTAATTTGATTTAAGTATATCGGATATTTTCCAAGTGTTGAAAATAAAAGATTTGTGAAATACTTATTTTTAAATAAGTGTGGAATTGCTTTTCCAATATGAAATGAACGTTTTTGAGATTATCTTCTTAAAGACAAATCGAAATTGAATATTGAAATCGATTTGGAAATCGAATATTTGTAGATATTTTGAAAATATAAATTCACTATGGAATTTATAAAAGAAAGGGAAGTTGTTTAAAAATAAACGTTGATTTATTTTTGAAGTGTGGAAATTATATATCTAGTAAAGATATTTTTGAAGATGAAATAATTTGGAAATTATTTGGAATCTGATGATGTCGCGCATCTTTATTGATAGTTAAATAACCGACTATCAATAATTACCTTGAGTAGGTATTTGTTGTGATTGGATGAATTTGAATGCCACACTTATTTTTGAATAATCGCTCACTATTCGGGTTAACCGGGAAAGGACCATGGGGTCGTATAACCCATTCCGAATATGTGATACGTCGTTATGAATTGCATTCGAAGACCGGTGTTGAAGACCGGATATTTTTGAAAACGGAAGGATTACCGTCGAGTTACTCTACATCGGCTGATCTCCGGTTTAGAGGTTTTTATCACCCTTAGTGACGGGAAGTCCTGACGTGATTGAAAATTATCCGGATGTGCAAGGGCTTCGTGAGAAGTGCCTTCGGTTCTGTTCGATCCCGGAACAGACTTTTATGGATTGTGTGTCTGACGTTACAATTTGAGATATAAAGCTGATTTCTTTCAAATACATTTCTGTTGGTGGCGGAGAATTTATTCTCTTAGCTTAACACCCTTCTCTGAGACGTACGAGCTCAGAGGTTATGTAGTTGAAATTTATCAGCGATATATCCCAATTTGGTAACGTGGCATACTGAGTGTTGCTGTGAAATGATCAGGGTTTGATCATTTGTGATATGATCATTTGTTTGATCTTATATCTTTGTGATCATAGGTTGATCATTTTTGTTTGACCCGAAGCAGGGCTTTTTGAGAAAGCGTAGCTTTGTGGACGAGACTTCACCGAGCCTCACACCCCGGAAATGGTCGAAACAGGACGAATGCGGCAAGGTTCTAGGGAGTAGCGCCCCTTAGTGTATGTCATTCCTTCTGGATAAAGGTGGTATCATGGTATGGAGCCCAGATACTTAACCTCTGTGGTTGCTGCACAGTTATTATTACTTTGTGGTTTGTTGGAAATCGGGGATCCTCGGGAAGATCGGTGACGATCGGGGGATGGCATACGCGTGTCAGTAGTTACCTATTTTTGCAGAGGTAACCCGGCCTTGTGTTGGCAGAGATCCGGTTAGGTTCTCGGGTCGTCTATTCCAGGGACGTACCCATCGTGGATAGGAAGTTCCTTAGCCTGACCATTTGTTGGAAATCCAAAGAAACAATACGAGCCTTGTACGGTATTAGTTGTAGAACCTGCCATTCACTTATGGTGGCGCCCCACTGTTTGGATGGTAGCTATAGTAGGCATACGATACTGGTCGTATGTTGGCTAAGATTAATATTATACTTTCGAAATGTTTTCTACACTATGCACTAATAATAATATCAAAAAAGAATTTGATTTTTTGCGTAGTAAGCATCTTTGACTATCATAAGAAGAAATCTCCTCCAAGTCTGCGTTTGCATTGTGTGTGTGGTGGGAGGTCTTATGGTAGTTTCATTTTCCAAAAGCATTGCGAATTGACTTTAAAATTCTCTGCTATTTATTTTAAAGAATAACTGTTTTACGATCTCACACCAGTCACCATGACTGACTCGGAGTTTATTGTTCCCTTCTAAACTCTGGGTGCCCACAAATTTTCCACACGGGCAGCCTAGAGTTATATTATCAGGATATTCTGGATATTCTGGAGCTTTGGAGATAAGCTGGATGGCGAGACGTAGTATTTGTATCTGATAGTATTTATTCCGCTGTGTATTCTGTATGAGGACAAATTTATATAACTGTCCATTGTTGTATATTGACTCTGATGATTGATGTATGTATAAAATGATATAGTTCTTTGTTTTAAAAGACTAGTAATTATCTATTGTATATTGTTCCGCTGCGATGTGTAAGATTCTGATATTGTTTTCTATTCTGATGTTGTTCTGTTGTTTTTCTTCTCTGCTTTCTTCCTTCTTCTTCTCTTTTTCTTCTATCTTCTTCTTCTTCTACTTCTTCTCTTTCTAAAACCCTCACTATTGGAGTTTCCGGCACTCGATTGCTCGACAGTCGATAAAGTGAGTATCGATGTCGAATTTTCGAAAGTCGAAAATTTCGGGATGTGACAAGAAATCTCCTCCAATTCTGCGTTTGCATTGTGTGTGTGGCGGGAGGTCTTATGGTAGTTTCATTTTCCAAAAGCATTGCGAATTTGTTTTATTTTCTTTATGAAAAATAACTGTTTTACGATCTCACACCAGTCACCATGACTGACTCGGAGTTTATTGTTCCCTTCTAAACTCTGGGTGCCCACCAATTTTCCACACGGGCAGCCTAGAGTTATGTTATCAGGATATTCTGGATATTCTGGAGCTTTGGAAGCAAGCTGGATGGCGAGACGTAGTATTTGTATCTGATATTATTTATTCCGCTGTGTATTCTGTATGAGGACAAGTTATATAACTGTCCATTGTTGTATATTGACTTTGATGATTGATGTATGTATAAACTGATATAGCTCTTTGTTTTAAAAGACTAGTAATTATCTATTGTATATTGTTCCGCTGCGATATGTGAGATTCTGGTATTGTTTCTGTTTCTGTTGTTGTTTTGTTGTTCTTTCTTCTTCTGCTTTCCTCTTCTTCTGCCTTTTTCTTCTTTTTAAAACCATAACCTTTCGGGTTTCCGGCATTTGATGGCTCGGCAGTCGATAAAGTGAGTATCGATGTCGAATTTTCGAAAGTCGAAAATTTCGGGATGTTACATTTGGTATTAGAGCATATGGTTAAGCGACAACCCTGCTCTGTTGGGTGTTACTCATTAGAGATAGAGTCAGTAGTACTCTAGAATGAGTTGAGTGTAATAATATATACGAGCGCGTATTTGTTAGTGAATATGAAATTGTTTTATATTTTGTTTGCTTATCCGTTGAGATGTTTATGAGTTTTGGTCGGTATGTGGGACGCCATATTATCGATAGGGATTTCTAAACACTTAAACGAGGCAAGACGACATAGTATTGTTTTAAATGGGGTAAATGAAATAATTTTACCCAAAACTATTTTTGTATATAAAAGAAATGATTTTCTGTAATATATGGTTGCATGGTTGTTAGAAGTGATAATATTAAACTATTATCATTGAAATTAAATGAGAAATTGGAATTATAAACTCCAAAGTTAAGAAATAAATTCATATACGAATGAAATTTAAGAATGTAAATTATAAATGTAACTTATAATTGAAAACGGAATTCCAGAGAAGTTTTTGGAAAGGTTTTGAAAAGAATTTGGAAATTTTGGAGATTTGGAAAGTTTAATTCCTTTTGATTTGAAAATGATTTTCAAAGGATTTTGGAAAAATGTTTTGAAGGAATGAAAGCTCTAAACTCTTTTCGGTCGCTAGAAAATAATTCCGATGATGACTGCGGCATCATTGGTGTTCATTTTCGGGTTTCCAAAAGAGGAATTGCTGCCAAATTGTTTTAAATGGAGGTTGTTTGAAAAAAATTGGAGTTTTGTTTTGGAAATTCAAAAGGATAATTTGAATTGTTTTCAAAATGGATTTGAAAGGTTGAAAAGACTCTGGAATACTACATAAAAATATTTATGAAATATTATGAAATTGATAACTTATAAAATATTGAGATCTGATTGGAATGAAATTCAAATTGTAAATGAATTTATAACTTGGAACAGAATTCAAGAAGGTAATTGAAAATTTAAAATTCAATAATGGAATGAAATTGTGAATATGAATTTATAATTGAAAATAGAATTCTAATGGAATGAAATTAGTAAGGTGAATGTATCAATGATCTTATAAATCGAAATGTAAGTAAGTCGAAGACTTATAGAATATTTGAAATTTGATTTGGAAATCAGATTCGAATTGGAAATGAAAGAATTAGTGAATGAGTTTCAGAATGAATAAACAAATTTGAATAAGTGGATTAGAATTTGAAATGGATTAGTAACTGAAACTAATTTAAATGGTGCAGTTATGAATGAAAGGTAATTGATGAAATTCAATATTCGGAATAGAAGATAAAATTGAATTCGAATAGAAATTTGAATGCAAGATTGAACGAAATTGAATATGTAGCTTCAATAGTGAATTAGAAATGTATAAACAGTATATATGGAAAATTTTGTAATAAAATTTGGCAAAATGGTTTGAATGTGTAACTAGATATTATGGCTAGTAGGGACATACAGGTGTTATAAAAGGAATTGGAATTTTGATTTCAAAGATAATTTTGAATTGCTCGACAAAAGGTAAGTATTTAAATTTCTATATGAGATTTACTGACTTCTTCTCTAGCCGCTTGGCATTTTCTTTTCTTTTTTTGAAATCTGAGAGTCCGTAGGGACGTTTTGTAGTCGTACCGTATTAGCCGCGCAAAGGAGACGCTGGCGAAATTTTTCGAAAATTTCGAGTGTTAGAAAAAATTTTGAGAAAATTTTGAAAGTTAAAATTTGAATTCGAATTTAAATTTGAATTGTTAACAAAACAATGTTGTTTTGAAACTTATAACTGAAGTTGGAAAGTTAATTGAATTGATAACAAATCTTTAGTAGAAGATTTGTTTTGGAAAATTTGATAAAACTATTTGGATTGTGAAAAATAGTAGACGAGTTAAGGACCTTTTCTTCCTGACTTGTAATTTCGGGACGAAATTCTTTTAAGGAGGGAAGTTTGTAACGACCCAGAATTTTTAACAAATTAAATTGAAAATATTTAATTAATTTTAAATATTTGAACGGTAATTTAATTTGTATCCCCGATATAACTTTGAAAAACTGACGATTAAACTTTAAAATTTAATCTATTGTAAGTTGAATTAAATTCGAATCTTCAATTTTAAGCTGAAGAAAAATATTTCAAAAGCTTTTAAAATTCGTATGGATAATACTGAAGATAATAGAAGCTTCAGAATGTAAATTCAAACTGTTTTGTTCGGTTTTGAATTTAATTGTTTGAACCGATATTTAAAAATAGTCATTTTTCAAACAGTCTTGTAATTCGACGAAACCAGTTCCATTGGGTCCGTAATATTGAATTATTACCGGATTTCCAATTTCGTATTTTTCAGAATCGTTATGTGTGCATACGATAGATAAACGCATTGAAATTTAAACAGAATTGATTTAAATTTAAATTTTCAATTTGGTCACGTCAATTACTGTTCGTTCCTAAACTCATGCCTACAACTACGCCTACAATCATGCAGAGAACAAGGAAGAAAATCGTGAAAACCCATGCCTCCTCAATTTAAAATATCCCTCTTCAGATTCGAACGAAGGAAAAGAATCTCGTCCTCCTCAACCAAACACGAAATCTAATTCATCTTCGTACCATATCCTCATTTAAAAATGGATCGCGACCTCCTTTACAACAAACTGGGGTCGAAAACTCCATCTTCATTTCAGCATTTAAAACGAAAATCAGAGAGATTCAAATTTATTTCTACCTCTCGTTCATCTCAAGATCGATTTTTCCTTGACCTTTTCAATTCACGATTTAAAATCACGACCCCCCATTTTCAATACTCTGACCAAATCGAATCGCGAGGTGGTGATCGAAGCAGCGACCGATGGTGGCGATTTTATCGCGACTGGAATTGGGCAAAGCAACGGTGATGGTCGCGAGGTTCGTTCGCGACTGGGAGGCGAACTCGTGAAGGGTGCTCGGCGATTTGGGGATATCGTGAGTGGCACGGTGAAGTTGTCGAGTTGGGCAAGTTCGTCGACAGTGCAGTCTGGAGGCGCGGTGGAGTTTCGCGAATGCGAGGTGACAGGGGATCTGTGGTAGCTTTGCGTGGCGCAGAAGTCGAGCCTGGGGTTCGAGTCCGAGGTTTGAATTTTGAGTTTAATGATAATCTGTTTAAAATTGGATATAAATAAATATAGGAAGTTCGTTTGAAAATTTGAAGCAGTAAGGTGTAAAATAATATTTGTTTTAATTTAAAAGTAATAAGCAATTTTATTAGCAGGAAATTAGTTTTAGAGTTAATTTTTAGTTGAGCAAATTTTATTTAAGAAACTGGTTTAGTATAAAATCATCGGTGAATTGAAATTTTCAAATGAAAATTAATAGTTCGATTAATTATAATATTAATAAAAAAATTGTATAATTGTTTATACAAGGTCGAATACAACGAAGAAAAATAAATCTGGATTTGGAATGGATTGCAAATAAATGCTAAGGTGAGATTTTTCTCACTCAAAAATTGATTTCAGTTATTGATTGTTTGATATGATTGCTATGTTGATTGTGATATTAGATATAGTAGGATATATCTATATATATCAATATATACATATTGGCATATGTATATATTGGATTGATGATTTCCCGCCTCGTATAGCGGATGAGACCCTATTGCGCCGTTAGTAAGCGGATTATTTTTATAAAACCCATATACCGCGATATTCCACCTCGAAGTGGAATTGGTATTGTGCTAACGTCTTTGGATGCAGGGAAACAGGTTGGAGGGATCCAACTGGACCCCTCACATTGATTGAATTTATTTATACTGTGATATGAATCTGTGAATGATTATATTGATGTTATTAATCATATTGATATCTGGAAATTGTTTGAAGCTAAAATTTAGCTAAATGGATGTTTGATATCATTGGATTCCAAAAATAAATGAAATTGAATTTTTGAAATCAAAATAGAAATTTTTAAGTAAATAAATTTTTAGAAATTGAATAAATTCGAAGAAAAGAATTTAAAAGTATAAAAGCTGATTTTTATAATCTTATTGAATAAATTCCAGAATAAAGTGAAAATGCTAAATAAATGGATTTCATAAAACAGTGATTATAAATTGAAGAATTTAATTTAAATTTGGATTTTTAAATAGATTGAAAGAGATAAAGAAATTTATTTAAAGAGAAATAAGTGGGAAGTCCAATTAGAAATTTAATTGGCAAATTGAAACGGATTTGGAAAAAGAATGAAATTTATAGATGTATAAATTGTGAAGTTAAAAAGAATGAAATTTATAGATGTATAAATCGGGAAGTTAAAATGAATGAAATTGTAGAATAGAAGATTTATAAGAAATTAACTTATAAATTGGATTTTTGCCTTCAAATGAAATATTGATCAAATTTGTTAATAAAGGAGATTTACAAATCGAAGTTGTTATAAAGTAGGAATAGAATTTATAAACGTTGTTTTATAAATTCGAAATCAATTGAATTTGATAAATTAAATATAGAGGGTTATTAAAGGAGATATATTCGCGATTCTAGATAGCAAATTATTATTGAAATAAAATGTGTAGAGATGATTGAAATTTGGTTAAGTGAATTATATTCACGATTTTGGACAGTGAATATATTATTGAACAAAATGGATATGTTTGGGAAAATGAATATTTTAAAATGGAGTTAATTGTTTTAATGATGTTTTAAAATGATTAAATATCGAAACCATAGATTTCAACATTCATTGTTGAAATAGACGTTTTCGAGGAATAAGGAAATGATGGACTATAACACTGTTGTTATAGTAAATGATTTCCGAAAGGAAATGTTTTGATGTAGTATTGGGATTTATATATATCTATCAAAATTTTGAATCCCTATACTAATAATTTTGAGTCGTCGTAACGATGTTTTACGTAACATTCGTTTTGACTCAAATAGATGTTGTTATAGTAAATGATTTCCTTAAAGAATGAAATGTATACTTAATTTTGATTTAAGTATAACGAATATTTTCCAAGTGTTGAAAATAAATGATTTGGGAAACACTTATTTTTAAATAAGTATGGAATTGCTTTTCCAATATGAAATGAAACGTTTTGAGATTTTATCTTCTTAAAGATAAAATGAAATTGAATATTTGAAATCGATTTGAGAATCGTATATCAGTAGATATTTTGAAAATATAAATTCACTATGGAATTTATAAAAGGAAAGGGAAACTGTTTAGAAAAATAAACGTTGATTTATTTTCGAAGTGTGGAAATTATATATCTAGTAAAGATATTTTTGGAGATAAAATAATTTGGAAAATTATTTGGAATCTGATGATGTCGCGCATCTTTATTGATAGTTAAATAACCGACTATCAATAATTACCTTGAATGGTATTTGTTATGAATTGGATGAATTTGAATGCCACACTTATTTTTAAATAATCGCTCACTATTCGGGTTAGCCGGGAAAGGACCATGGGGTCGTATAACCCATTCCGAATATGTGATACGTCGTTATGAATTGCATTCGAAGACCGGTGTTGAAGACCGGATATTTTTGAAAACGGAAGGATTACCGTCGAGTTACTCTACATCGACTGATCTTCGATTTAGAGGTTTTATCACCCTTAGTGACGGGAAGTCCGGACGTGATTAGAAAATTTATCCGGATGTGCAAGGGCTTCGTGAGAAGTGCCTTCGGTTCTGTTCGATCCCGGAACAGACTTGTATGGATTGTGTGTCTGACGTTACAATTTGAGATATAAAGCTGATTCCTTTCAAATACATTTCTGTTGGTGGCGGAGAATTTATTCTCTTAGCTTAACACCCTTCTCTGAGACGTACGAGCTCAGAGGTTATGTAGTTGAAATTTATCAGCGATATATCCCAATTTGGTAACGTGGCATACTGAGTGTTGCTGTGAAATGATCAGTGTTTGATCATTTGTGATATGATCATTTGTTTGATCTTATATCTTTGTGATCATAGGTTGATCATTTTGTTTGACCCGAAGCAGGGCTTTGTAGAAAGCGTAGCTTTGTGGACGAGACTTCGTCGAGCCTCACACCCCGGAAATGGTCGAAACAGGAAGGATGCGGCAAGGTTCTAGGGAGTAGCGCCCCTTAGTGTATGTCATTCCTTCTGGATAGAGGTGGTATCATGGTATGGAGCCCAGATACTTAACCTATGTGGTTGCTGCAAATTTATTACTTTGTGGTTGTTGGAAATCGGGGATCCTCGGGAAGATCGGTTACGATCGGGGGATGGCATACGCGTGTCAGTAGTTACCTATTTTTGCAGAGGTAACCCGGCCTTGTGTTGGCAGAGATCTAACCGTAATGTTAGGTTATTTCTCGGGTCGTCTTTTCCAGGGACGTACCCATCGTGGATAGGAAGTTCCTTAGCCTGACCATTTGTTGGAAATCCAAAGAAACAATACGCGACGTGTACGGTTTTAGTTGTATTACCTGCTATGGAATGTGGCGGTAACCTGCTATTGAACATAGTAGCTATAGTAGGCATAAGTGCGGAATGCCTATGCTGGCTAAGATTAATATTATACTTTCGAACTGTTTTCTACACTATGCACTAATAATAATATCAAAAATGATTTGATTTTGCGTAGTAAGCATCTTTGACTATCATAAGAAGAAATCTCCTCCAATTCTGCGTTTGCATTGTGTGTGTGGCGGGAGGTCTTATGGTAGTTTCATTTTCCAAAAGCATTGCGAATTTGTTTTATTTTCTTTGTGAAAAATAACTGTTTTACGATCTCACACCAGTCACCATGACTGACTCGGAGTTTATTGTTCCCTTCTAAACTCTGGGTGCCCACCAATTTTCCACACGGGCAGCCTAGAGTTATGTTATCAGGATATTCTGGAGCTTTGGAAGCAAGCTGGATGGCGAGACGTAGTATTTGTATCTGATATTATTTATTCCGCTGTGTATTCTGTATGAGGACAAGTTATATAACTGTCCATTGTTGTATATTGACTCTGATGATTGATGTATGTATAAACTGATATAGCTCTTTGTTTTAAAAGACAAGTAATTATCTATTGTATATTGTTCCGCTGCGATATGTGAGATTCTGGTATTGTTTCTGTTTCTGTTGTTGTTTTGTTGTTCTTTCTTCTTCTGCTTTCCTCTTCTTCTGCCTTTTTCTTCTTTTTAAAACCATAACCTTTCGGGTTTCCGGCATTCGATGGCTCGGTAGTCGATAAAGTGAGTATCGATGTCGAATTTTCGAAAGTCGAAAATTTCGGGATGTTACATTTGGTATTAGAGCGATTCTTGGGCCAAGAGGGTTAGCGCCCTTTATCGGATACTCCTCTTCGATACTATACACCGACTTTGGATTGATTCGGTGGCCACCTTTACTTTTGATTTTAGGGGGGAGTTGTTCGAGGTGGGCGGTAGCTGCGGCTATGCGTTACCACCAGCCCAAATAGCAATTTGTATATCTACCCTGGCATTGCCTAGTTGTGTCGTGTCACCTACCCTAGCGCGCCTTATACAATTTTGGTTTTGTACCATACCTATGGAGTGCTCTTTGACGACGCCCAGTACGGGGGAGATTACGGTACTGTATAGACTATGGGAATATATAAATGTGTTAAGGTGGAAAATGTAAAGCCTTAACGCTATTTTAAAGTAAGTTTATTTTACAATATAGACATTATTTATAATAGCGAAATATACTACATTAGTTTAACGGATCCTTAGAGGATGGGCAGTCCCAAACATCCTTTAATTTACTTGTACCTTTATATTACAGTTCACTTGAGTTGGTTTACATTGTATAAGTATGTATGTCCTGACTCGAGTGTTTTGTGTTTTGCTTTACGCTCGGGTCAGACTGAGCGATACAGCATTTGAGACTCACCTTCGGAGTTGGAGCTTTGCCTGAAGATCCAGCTTTCCTTCCACTTTCAGTTATCCAGTTGGTTATAGTGATGATTTAGCTTTGTACTTGGTTATCATCTTGTTACTTCCGGGGTATCTTATTTAACTTTGATGTATTTATATAGTAGCTTCATAAACTATTATTTCTTTACTTCCGCTGCATTATATTACTCTGTGTCTGTGATCTGTGATTTATTTATTTGCTGTTTATGCTGAGTACTGCCAATTTATATTTACAATTCGGTATATTGACCAATTCAAGTCCGACATGTGAGGATGCGAATAGTTGAAAATTTTGGGTTGTTACACCTTCAATTTAGGGATAATGAAACTCTTTAGTATGTAGATCCAACATTTTATTGTTTATGCTCTCTTTTGTACTTAATTGAAATGTTTTTAAGTGGTTTAACTTTTTTATTTTATTTTGAATTTGATAGCTTATATTTTTGATATCAAATAGGCTATTCTTAAACAATCACAAATAATAATTACCTCTTCATCTACATATGATGATGGTAATGAAGTGATTGTTGAAATTAAAATTTGATGGCCTATATTTCTAAACAATAGTTAATAGGCCATGCTTAAAATAGATTTTTCTTTCAACTTTGTTGTCATATTTCATGAGAGTTAAATGTGTATTGGTGGTTGTGTTATAGTTTGATGGTTTATATTGGCTAATTAATAGCACAAATATACCATACTTATAATAAGCACATCAATTAATTACACTAATGACAAGAAAAGAGAGATCGTAACTTCAAATTGTTGATTTATGTGATCTAGAGAGTGGAAATTGCCTCTAAATTTTCTTAACACTCATATTTTTATCAATATTCTTTTTCCAATTTTCTCATTTTTGGCTAATCACTTTCTATATCTTTAGTTAATTTGATTGAATAGAGATTTAAAATCAACAAATCCATACGGATCGACCCGTACTTGCCACTTACTACGATAGTACGACGTGCGCTTGTAGTATAAATTTTATTATAATTTTTTCGATGGTTTTCTAACTCGATAGAATTTCCGTCATTAAACAAAGACAAATGTGCATACTCTTAGATGATAAAACT
The DNA here is from genome assembly GCA_030737815.1 of Allium fistulosum. Classification (NCBI taxonomy): domain Eukaryota; kingdom Viridiplantae; phylum Streptophyta; class Magnoliopsida; order Asparagales; family Amaryllidaceae; genus Allium; species Allium fistulosum. Next base: position 912,272,011 of record CM060903.1, read on the forward strand.
GCATGCTCTGTCATAATGGTATAGAAAGCATGTCACACTTATACTTTAACTGTGATTACACTAAGTACATTTGAAGTTGGTGTAAGCTCCAATTAAAACAACAACAAAGCAACTAGTATGACCAAATGACTGAGTATCAACAATTGTCTTCAGATTTCAAAAATAAATATCGCTTCAGAGACATGATAAGTTTAGCAATTTCTATCTCAGTTTGGGCTATCTAGCAAGAACGTAACAATGGAATTTTTCACGCTGGACTAAAAGCAAGTTTGAGGTTTTTCATTAGATTGTGTAGTACTTTAGAATTATGATGTTAAAATCAAAGAAAATTGCACCGAATATTAAGATCTACCAAGAATCTATAGTATTATGGGGAATGCCTTTCAATATCAGAGCTAACCCACCATATGTTAACTGAAATTGATGCTTAATTATCTTCCACTTACCTACCCTTGAGCCTCTCCATTCTAGCATAACTTATGGTGATGGAGATAGTTTGCTGGTTGTTCATTGTGAGCCTCAGATTTGAAGACTAGAGACATTGAAATGATTGCTTGGCTATGAGCCACCATTTTCAGAGTTCAGGAGCTTTCAGTAGTTTAAAGTATTTTTATCTTTACACGGGTACGGTTATTATTTTGTTTTGATGATGCTTTGTACTTATTGAACATTTTTGTGGCAATACAAATTTTAATGACCCTTCTTCGAAAAAAGATAAAAATATTAAATATTTCAATTAATCAGACAAAAATCACAATAATCTATTAATTACACATATCCTACTTTAGAATGATGATTCAATTATGTTTGATAGAGAATTTTATACAACGAGAGTAGTATGATATATTTTAGTAATAGATTTAATATAAAAATAAAAAATGTCAAGCAGTGTCCAACCATGCATAATAGTTAGGACTTTTAAATGAGTTTAGAAGTTACTTGAGTTTTTATCCCCCTCTCATGCAAATGTTTCATCCATCTATAATCGTGAGGACTTTTAAATGAGAATGGAAGCACATATCTTGAGATCAAAAGTTATTTGGCCATGCGTAACTGTGAGGACTTTGTGATAGTTTATATTGTTCAAATCAAATCAAAAATATAATTAACTATTTTCGAAATAACAACTTTAGCTCACTACATTAAATTTGGGTGTATGGATCATAAAAAGGATGATATGTACAAAAATGATCATGGAATATGTACTAATAAGAAGAATATCATGAGCATTTATTCAATTTTGAAGAGATATTAAAATATCCTTCCTCTAATTATGAAACATAATTCAAACATTACCTATCAATTATGCAATCAGTATTAACAATTTTAAATGAATTTAAAAGTTCAAGCGGTCAAACATAATATTTTCTAGAGTAAATTCCTCAATGAAGAAAACAAGAGTATCTTTTATAAATAGAAAGAAAAAGAAAAAAAATCTAACTTATTTCTAAAACTCCTAAATCCAAATGAAGTTGTGAAAATATATTTTCTGAAAGAGGTTTTGGAAAATTTTCGCTAATTGAAAATCAGTTGAAATGAATTCAATGCAAATATCATCTTTTGAAATATGGTCTCAAATGAAGTGATACCTCACATCTATGTGTTTAGTACGAGAGCGACACAAAAGATTGTTTGAAAAATCAATGGCACTTTTGCTATCATATTTTAATAGAACATGTTTAAGTATTAGACCAATACCTAATAGGGTTTGCATCATCCATAAAATTTGGGCATTGCAACTGCCTAATGCAGTATATTTTGCATCTTCGATAGATAATGCAACATAGTTTTTCTTTCTACTTGACCATGAAACTAATAGATTTCCTAGCAAAAAAATGTTCCACTAATGCTCTTTCTGTTAACAATACAACCAACATATGTATCAGAGTAACTAACTAAATCAAAACTGTTACAAGATGGATACCATAAACCAAAATTCTGTATGTACAAGAGATATCTCAAAATTATTCTCACTGCTTTTAAACGAGATTCTTTTGGATTTGCTTAGAAACATGCAAATAAACATATTGAAAACATGATATCATGTCTGGATGCAGTGAGATAAAGTAGAGAACCAATCATACCTTGATATTTCTTTTGATCAAATGCAATACCTTTTTATCTTTATCAAGTTTGATTGAAGGACTAGTAGGGGTATTTAATGGTTTTGCATTTACTACTCCGAATCTTTCCAATAGTTCTTTCACATGCTTTTTTGTGAAATAAAAGTCCCCTTCTCACTTTGCTTAATTTGAAATCCCAGAAAAAAGACTCAATTTTCCAATAAAGCTCATTTCAAAATTTTCCTACATGATTCAAATTTCTTACATAAAAGATTATTTGTGGCACTATAGATAATATCATCAACATAAATCTGAATAAGAAAGAGATCATCTTTATCATGCAAGAAAAACAATGTAGTATCTACATAACCCTTTTTAAAACCATTTTCCAAAAGATATATATTATGATAGCCATACCATAATGACCCGCCTTTTCAACCCTCAAAATTCAACGCTAATGCATTTATAATATTCACATGCCGAGCATTCAAGTACCGAAAATGATTGTTGGGGGAAAAGAAAGAAAAGAAAAACATAATCACATATCATGATGAGTAATATATAATATACAATAAATTATTTACAAAAAAGAAAAGTATAATATACACCCATTAAATCAGTGTACGCTACACAATTCATCGGCTTGGACATTTATAACAACATGTTCTCATAAATGCTGATAAATATAAACAACCAATGCAGTGTAAATAAAATATACGTGAATACATCTTAAAGGTATCCAGCTCATCTCTTGAAGCTTTAAAGCATCCTAACTGAATCTGAAAATATACTCAGTTTGACCCGAGCATTACAAGAAAATAACACCCGATCTGCCTTGTAAACCAGCATGAAAAACACTCCTCAAACCCGAGCGTTATTTTCTTGTAATGCTCGGCTCAGACCGAGTATATTTTCATATTCAGTTTGGATGCATTAGAGCGTCAGGAGATGAGTTAGATGTCTGCAAGACGTATTCATGTATACTTTATTTCTGCTATATTGGTTGTTTATATTTATCAGCATTTATGAGGACAAGTTGTTATAACTGCCCAGGCTGATGAATTGTTTAGTGATTCTGATTTGATAGATGTATATTACACTTTTCTTTTTCAAAGAATCTGTTGTATATTATATATTACTTGTCACGATATGAGATTTTGTCCCGTCTTTTCTATCTTTTTCTCTAACAATCTGTCCTTTTGGCACTTGAATGCTCGGTAGTGAATACCGTAGATGCATTAATATCAATTTTTAAGGGTAAAAAAGGAGGGTCATTACACATACCGAGCCCTAGGAGCTTGTTTTAGACCAAATAATGTTTTTAAAGTTTATACGCATGATTTGGAATTTTTTTACTTTCAAAATATAAGGGTTATTCAACATAAATATTTTCTTTTAAAATTCCATTTAGAAAAGCACATTTTGTATCCATTTTTTTTATTTAAATCCCTTAAATCATGTAAAAGCTAGCAAAATTCTAATGGATTCTAATCTAACAAGTAAAGCAAATGTCACATCAAAATCAACGCCTTCAATTTGGTCGTATCCTGTAGTCTCGTAGTTGTGTTTTTAACTCCATTTCTAGATTCATCATTTTTTTAATTCCATGAAGTTTACTACAACTGGATAGTCACTTGGTCTAGGAACTAATTTCCAAACATCATTTCACTCAAATTGATTTAATTCCTCCTTCATAGCCATAATTAAATTTTCATCACTAAGTGTTGTGTCTAAATCTTAGGGTTCGATTTATGAAATGAAATCGCTATAAATTCACAAAGCATAAAGATTTTTATTAAATGAAGATTACATTTGAATACCTACTGTTGCATTACCTGTTACCAATTCGGGAGGATGATCCGCTTTGAACTTTAGTTTTTCAACCTCTAAATTTCTTTTAGGCCGCTCTATAATTACATCGCCTTTGGTGTCATTATCCATTTATTCCTCATATTCAACGTCGTTATCTTTTCTTTTGTTCTTTTCTCCACTTCCATCAACATCTACTTCATCAAACATGACATCAATCGATTCTATGATTGTTTAAATACTTTTATTGTTCACCCTATAAGCCTTGCTCCTTGATGAGTATCCCATGAATATACCTTCATCTGCCTTTGGGTTCAGGTTTGTTGAGTTGATCGCCTATGTTAAGGATAAAACATAGACATCCAAAAACTCTAAAATATGAGATGTTAGGTTTTCTATCAAACCATAACTCATAAGAAGTATTATTAAGCATCAGTCTAATCATTCCTCTGTATATTACATAGGATGATGTATTTACTGCTTCTATCCAAGAGGACAATGGAAGTTTACACTTATTTAACATCGATCTAGCCAATTCTTGTAATGTACGATTCTTTTGCTCGACCACCTCATTTTGTTGAGGTGTTCGTGGAGTAGATGATTCATATTAAAATCATTTTCTTCACAAAACTTTTCAAAGTCATTATTTTATAATTCTCCACCATGGTCACTTCTTAAAGTAATAATTGAACTCGTTTTTCATTTTGAGCCAATTTTGCAAATTTTGAAATAAAGTTGCAAGTTTATGACTTTTTGGCTAAAAAACCAACCTAGGTAAACCTACAACAATCATCGACTAACACATAATAGTACTTCTTACCTCCTAAACTAACAACATCATTCAGGCCAAATAAATATGTATGAATCAGCTTAAGAACTATAGAAGTACTTACAATGTTTTTGGCATGGAAACATGATCTACTGAACTTACCCATCGTGCAAGCTTTGCACATCTTACTAGATTCAAAATTCTATTGTGGTAATCCTCACATAAAATCGTTTCCTTTTGGCTTCTTCAATAAGCTCATGCTAGCTTGTCGCAGTTGTTTGTACCATTAAGTAGCTTCCTCATCCTTAACTACTAGATGCCTTGATAGTGTGAGATCATCGAACAATAAGGAATATGTGTTGATTTTCCTCTTAGTCGTGAACAAAACATCACTTGAATATTTGTCAATTATTTTGCACGAATTAGCATCAAACACACATTCATACCTTTCTCGCATAGCTGGCTGATAAAGATGAGATTATAGTGTAAGTTATCGATATATAGAACATCACTTAATGTAAACGTTATTTTACCTACTTTACCTTGACCAATAATCTTACATTCATCGTTATTGCTCATCTTACACTCCCACCTCTGCAATCTTCTAGGCTAAAAAACTTTGATTTCTCACATGTCATGTGTATGGAACAACCCGAATCTAAGAATCACTCTTACTATTTCTTAGCCCGCAACATACTTATACGAGGGAAGAATAAAATGAACTAAAAGTCTTCATAGGCCCATTGATGTTGATGTTAGTGACAAAGAATTTTTATGCCCAAACTTATTTAAATTTGTGAAAAATTACATTTGTACTTTTTAAAACTAGATTTTTTAAACAATTTTCTTTTTGTTCGTATTCCAATAATTATTTTATTTATGTCCAAATTTTCCACAAATTAAACACTTTGATGATTCTGTATGAAAATTTATCTTGTCGTAATTCTTTTTCCTAGTTTTCTCAATTCTATCATATCCAAGCCCTTTTTGTTTTTGTGATAGCATGACTACCTAATAACATATTCGATGATTTGTCTCTTTAGAAAATCTTTCTATAATCGATTCTAGTTATTGAACAGTAGATCTAAGAGCGATGTTTTCATTCAAAAGTGAGGTGCATCTTCCGATGTAATTTTCTATTTTTGTGTCATCTTTATTTTTTAAAGAAAAAATTTCATTTTCAAGGTATTCAATTTTATTTCACATTTATTTATTTCTTCCTCTAAAGAATGATACTTTTCACATCCAAAGTTAAGTTTTCTAATGTTTTAAAGCATAGATTCTAACCCATCATTTAAACAAAGTAGACCATTTTTCTTAAATTCTAGATCATTATTTCTTTATTTAAGTATATTAATATTTCCATTTAACTCATGATATAATAAAAGTAAATCAATACGAGATAAGTGTGCTACCTCATTAGGTTCATCACCATTGTCAATTGATTTTCCCATTAGACACAAATTTGCCTCATCTTTCTCGTGGTTATTGTTCTCCTCCTCTTCTCCTCTACACTCATCCTAGGTGGTTGTGAAATTCCTTCCCTTCTTTTTATTTCCTCTGTCAAGTCTATTCATCGGATGATTGGGTTTGACATGGCCTAGCTTTTTACATCTATAAAATATGAATTCCTCATCAGAATCATCCAGTACTTTGGAAATGCTAGATTTTATCCATCGGTTCATTCTTGATTTTTCATGCTTTTTGGTCCACATTTTGAATTGCTTCATTAATAATGCTAGCTCAGTTGCAACTTCATGTTCTTTATCACTGTCGGTTGTACTATTCAAAGTAGTTGGCTTCTTTTTCAGGTCTCCATTTACACGCTCTTTCCTGGCTTTTAGCTCCATCTCATAAGTGTTGACATTTCTTTCTCAAGTCTTTAGATTCCTGAATTGCTGTCGCTTTTGCTTTAGAACTCTTAGGGAGGATTCTCATAATTTTTCAGACCATCTCCAATTCTGTTAAGCTTTTCCTAAAGTTTTGGATTTGAACACTAGATTTGAAAAACATCAATAAATATCCATTATGTTTTCATCCTTTTATATTATGAAATTCTTATATTCATTGGCGAGCACAGCTAGAGGAGATTCCTTGACTCATGAAGTACATTCATGAGTCACCTCAAGTTGTATGCCAAATTTCGACGTAATCACCCAATGAGAACATGATTATATTCAGTTTTATCTAAGGTATAGTTAATAGAATTCATATTTTTAGCATTCGAGAGATAAAGTTTAAGTTCACTTACATCCTACTTATCTTTTGGCTTAGGAACTTCATGGTCATCTATTTTTACCATAGGAAAATTATAACCAGTTTCAAGTGTATCTCATACCTCAATAGTATCTAGAAAAACCTTCATCCAAGTTTTTTAATAAGCATAATCAATACCATTAAACATGGGTCGCCCACCTATGGATTGGCCTTCACACGTTATTAGAACTAGACATATTTTAAAAACATGAATTTAACTACCTTGCTCTAATACCACTTGTAGGATTGAATTAACCCTAGAGGGGAGGGGGGTGATAGGGTTTATAAATTCGTAGTTTAACAATAAATACAACATAGATAAAAACAATTGTAGACATAAGCTGGCACACAAATTTACTCAGCTTCGGCAAACCTGCCTACTGGTGCCTCCAAAATTTCTATTAATATTAAATAATCGACCGCTTACAAATTCATCTGTAAACTTGCACTTATTGCTAACCAATTATTCTAACACTATGCCTAGAAATGTTGCCTCAACTCTGTCCCTAAGTTGAGAATTTCCAGAACTGCAAATATGTAGATAAACCCAAGACGAATATTCGAAATTAAAAAAAATAGCATTGCTATTACAAATAGAATTATGTATATTACAACATTAAATAATTAAGGGCTGAATTATAAACTCCCTTCTACTTCATCAGCCGCATTCTTTCATCCCTGTTCTCATTTTCTTTCTTCTTCTTCAAATTAATGTCCTCGATTGAATGCTTTGATACTACCATTGTTTGGAAATTTATCCCACCTGAATTGATTAGCTGATTTGGTTGTGCTTATCTTGATTGATCTCTCATCGAGTATTTTGCCTTCATTGATGGTTAATGAGGTAAATTTTATTTTAGTGAAATATTAGGAATTATTAAGTATTTTTTCCTTCTTTAACTGATTTACTCTTATTTTTATTATCGCTTTTAAACTTCATAATTTTAATAGCCAACGATGAACTAGTTTTTGTAGTGATGAAAACAAAAAAAAAGGTCTTTTTAGATTTTTTCCTTTTCTTGCAGCTCCGTGAATTTGTATGTTCAGTGGTAGGTTAGAATTTGATTTGATTTCAATCTTATCCTTCAAAAAACTTGTTGTATTAAGCATTAACTTGGTTTTACTCTCCCCGTTTTATGCTTGCGGCTTTAATTTAGTTCCTTATTTTAATTTGAATAATTCCTTGCGTGTTTCTAGGCATGCTCTTGACTACTATCCCATGCTTTATTGTGTACCTTGCTCAAATACATTTATTGTTTAATATTCCTTGTGACATGGTACATTGTTCTACTTGAAACCCTAGTGTGCATTTGTTACATCGTGTTCTAGTTTGTGGCACTCTTCACCATATTTCCTGATGTTGTGCAAGTACCCAGTTATACCATGCATCCGTATGGTTTTGTTATTGTACCTATACCATACTGTTCATGCCCTATTGTTGCATGTTTTAATGTGCATTTCTACGTATACACCTGAATTATTTATTTGGGTTATTCTTGTTCTTGTTGCATCTTGTGTTGTGGTTTTGTGTGTCCAGATGTTGTGACCAAGTCCTATGTTGCTGCTATATTTATTCGGGACTGTTGGAATTGTGTTTGATTGATGGAATAGATTGTTTTGAATTTTAACTTTGTTGCTTGATGTTAATACCCCTTTTTGACTTTGTTTACAATGTTAATTCTGGTTTATTGTATACTTTAGAATATAGAGTTTTAAGCCAGAATTAGTCAAGTTACCTTCATTTATTGAACCAGATGATGCTGTGTTGAGTTTATTTACGACCTTATGACATGTACTTTGTATAATTATGCATGTTTTTAAATGCTCGTGCATATTCATGTGCATTCTTTGGTTGAAATATAATTCTTGTCTGTTTAAACTTTGAATGAACATGTCATACTGATCCTTGTGTATACCTATTGCCTGGTCCATGTTCATTCTGTCGATGTCTGTTCGGAACATGAGAATAACCATATTCTAAGGCTAAGTCAAGTTTCAAACACCTTCCCTCTCTTTTGCAGTTTCAGTTTGTTTCTGTGTACTTTTTATTACTTTATTGTTTTTTAGGAGAAGTTGCTGTATACATTGTTCATTTTGGATGTTGTCTAGATGGAAGCTTGAACAAAAACAAATTCATGTTGACTTTGATTTTTGAAAGAAGGTTGTACTCGAGCGGGTAAGAGAAATATTGTATATGAAAGAGTGATAAGAGACCTTGTATCAATCACAGTTTGTATTTTTGAAATCTTTACCAAAATGAATGAAATATATGTATGTTCATTCTCTTATTGTATATCTTCATTTCCTTTCTATGATCCTGTAATCTATATAGTAACTTAACAAACACATTCAATGCATAAATATATGTTTATTGGCATTAAACAAAAATCATAGATTGCAATATTGTACCATATTGACACCGTCAACCTCCTTCCCTTAAACGGCACCAAAGATCCCCTTCAACGGCGAGGGATACTCCTCGCCCTTAGGAGGTAGACGTTTGTATTAGAGAAGAAATGGAATCACCAAGGCAACAAATACTCAAGATACGATCCCAAAACCAGGATAGTGACGACGAGAATGGGAACTGTTCTCAAAAGTGATAATGAGCACCTTAATCCATCAGAGGTATGTTTTTCCTCCAAATGAAAATATAATGGGAGCCCTAACCCATCTGATCACATTAGGACCTATAATTCAAGCAATAAAAGCGATCAGTTCTCCAAGAATGTCGAGTGCCTAATTTTCCATTCCACCATGAATGAGCCGACCGTCCATTGTTTTTTGCATCTACAGGCATGTAGTATCCACTCTTAGAGCAAGTTATGCACCAAAATTTATGACTCAGTTTCCTTTCTTCCTAGATACAAATAATGATGGCTAGTGAACTGTGCAATATAGACCAAGTCTGAATGAGTTACTCAACTCGTATGTCAATCACTTCAATAAAAAATCAACTCCTCACTAAGGGAGCATACAAGAATAATTTAGTGTCACCCTTTACTCTAGGCTAAGGTACTGCTCCAAGATATGAATAGAGTTGCAAAAGCAGTCTGCTTCCTCCTTGACCAATATACTTCATAGGGCTAATGGTGTCATGAGGATGAAATATGCCAACCTATTCGATAGTCTTAAGAAAGAATGGCACGAGACAAACACAATCCTTGCAGCACGGGTAGATGTAGAAGAATCGATTGTCGAGAGTACAATAAAAAATGCCTTTGGGATGGTTCATAGTTAAAGGAAAGGTATGCTAACTATGCCACTTTAAACCATGATATGAAAACCACCTACCTTGCCATAAGGGATTGCTTCTAATTCCATAGGCTTCCTCGTGTCAACTTCGAGCGTAAGGAGGAAATCTATGGAACTAGAAAATACGATGAGTTCCATTGGTTCAATGACCATGCTATGAATGAGTGCTAGCACCCGAAGGATGAGATATAGTGGTTAATCCATGAAGGTATACATGTACAATATGTTAGGCAACAAGTGGATCAAATGGATAAACACCAAGCTCTCCCTGCCCCTTCTTAGTGGGCGGAGTGAAGTAATGTCATCACCATCAATAATGAGATCATGTCCATATTCAATGGCTCATATATAGTTGAAGTAGCAAGGATCCCTAGCCTACTACAAAACCATGCTCAACCCCACCAACCAAAGAGACTATATGTACTCAAGACTCCCAAAGCTTGGGTGGAGTCGAATAAAGCCGACATTACATTCATAATTCATGACAAGAGAGGTGTAAGATACCCATATCATGAACCCAATGTCATCTCCATCCACATCATGAATACCAAAGTGCATGTGGTTTTCATAGATGGAGGAAGATCAGTTAATGTCGTATTCAAAACATCTTTGACCAAATAAAGCTTTCGTAATCCAGCTTGAATCCATGCACTATCTATTTATAGTTTTGGTGGTGTTGGGATTGTCCACTTAGGTCGACCTAGCACGTGGTTACCATCAACGAAGAGCCTCATTCCATCAAACTTGATGTAAACTTTGTTATAGTAGACTGCCTTTCCGCTTACAACATTCTTATATGAAAGCTTGCTTTAGTTGATCTAGGCATAATCGTTACGTACCAAATGACACCCACGATGAAATTTACCACGGAGGAGGGGTGAGTCGGCTGCATCCAAAACAACCAGCAATCTGCTAGGAATTACTACAACATTTCCCTGCAACAAGCTGAAAAAGGGATACTTATGATCTAACAAAGGTGACAACCATCATATGCAACGGCCACCTCAAGAGGGTAGAAGATTACCCAGGTGCCTTTGCCTATGTCTGAGGGCATGCCCAACACTCCAACTTCCTCTAAGAGAGTGCAAGTACTCTTAAAAGCTCCTACTCAAAGCCAGAGATGAGCAATCAACTTCCAATAAGAGAGTGAGTGAGCCCTCATAAGCTCCCACTCATGTTGGGGATGAGCAATTAGAAACTTCCAAGAGAGTGCGAAAACTCCTAGAAGTTCACCTATATCAGACCCATGCAAGATGAAAAATCTTTGAGAGGATGGAAGAGTTAGTAAATGTTCCTATTCGTGCCAAAGGCATTAATCAAATTGAAGCAAGCCCAACGCCTCCCAATACCAAGTCAGCTTTTGAGAGAATGCGAGAGCCGGTCAATGCTCTCATTTATGTTGAATCCTTCACCAGAAACACTAAAGATCTAATCTCCTCGGCAGACCTGGCCAAAACCAAGGAACTTATCATGGCCTTGAACGAATAAGTCCATCCCTCCTGATAGGTGGGAACTAGAAATACAATTACGTCAATCCTCTTAATGTCATTGGACTCGTCTTTAAGAACCAGGGGAGACTACACCCCATGTTTGAGCATATATGTCCATCTAAGTTGAAGATTTCACAAAACACATGATCTATGCATATGATCGAAGCGAACTAGAGCTCTGTGCAAGGAGCGATAACGATGGTCCATTAGACCCTTAAATGGGAGACATCAATCTAAACGGTAGCAAAGCCACAAAGCTTGAGACCATCGTCTTAGATAATAATGACCAAAAGCTAGACCATCCAAAATGGCATGGAGTGGATCCAAGTGTAAAGCATAGTTGATAGATTTCCTTTGATAGAGCACATACGGATTCTCCTAGGGGCAAGCAGACATGACTTGCGTAGATCCATTTGTCATATGCCATGCTATTAACATTGACCCTAAAGCTCATCTAGATCATCAAAAAAGAAGGGCTCTCAACTTGAAGGTACAAAGCTATAAATGAGGAGATCAAGAAGCTCCTTAATAATTCATTAGAAAAATTGAATATCCAGTATGTGTTGCTAACCATGTACTAGTCAACAAGCCTACAGTTACTTAAAGGACATGTAATGACTTCTTTGACCTTAATAAAGCCTGCCTAAAGGACAACTTCTCTTTGCCTTGCATTGATCTGCTCATTGCAACCAACAAACACAAACTGCTGACTTTCATGGATGCCAACTTGGGGTTTAATTATATGGCTATACATAGCCCTGGATAGAATTAAAGGTGTCTGTAACAACCCGGAGTATGATAACAGTTGATTATCGTCAAATGACGATTTAATTTGTTAGACAATTGCAATTGAAATTTTATTCGAGTTAAAATTCGTGCATAAAATTGTTAAGTACTTTTGTCAGTGTAAATTCATTTATAAAACGATTAACGTTGACAAATATTTGCTGTCAGGAGTTTCGATACTAGTAGACATTCGTTTAAAAATCTGAGATGGTTAGTTCAACAACATAATCTAACAAAAACAAAACAAATTTGTTTTTAAAAGAAAAGAAAAAAAAATTGATTTAACATCCCTCCATACCTCAAGTACCCCACCCCATACCCCTCCAAAGACACGCCCCCCTCTCTTTTCAAATCAGAACAGAAGAAAAAAAACGAACGAAATAAAATGGCGGCATCATCTTCGCCCTCGTCTTCCCAAATTAGGGCTTGAAGCTGTAATGCGATTTTTCATTCGTCTTCAAGGAATTAGGGCTTGTATTCGAAGATCCCGACTTTATACTGGTCGATCGAATTTGATTTCGAACTTTGATACTTTGTCAATCGATTGGTTCTTTGTTTCGCACTCGGCTGTTCCTCGATTGAGATCGAATTCGTTACCTGACTTCGTCTGGAGGTATTAGGGTTTTGATTGTCGAAGACGTCAGCATCGCTTTCCTCGATCAAAAGAAAATCGCGAGTAGCTTCTATCCATCGTTTCCTCATTGTCCACTTCGACCGCTTCTAGCTGGTCGAGTTCGTCTCCGCTTCGAACAAGGTGAGTAATATCTCACATCTAATTCATTTTCAGTTTGATTTTGTTTTCGATGATCGATGATTTTTCTGGCTTCGACTTGAACTGCTTGGTTTACCCGACTGTGATAGTGGTTTAGCTCCGGATTGAATTTGTTCGATTTTTTTTGACTTGTTCGATTTGATAAAACACGGCATTGGTTTCAAACTTGTGATTTTTCCTAGTAATTAACTTGCGACTCGGTTTGGTTATTCTGTAACAACCCGAGGTTCCGTATCGATTGATCATCGTCATTAGACGATTAAATCGGTAGCTAATTATTGTTGGTATTTTAATCGATTGAATTCTCTTCGAATGTTGGGTTAAAATTCTTTTAAATAATTTTGTTAAATAATATATGGGCTTTAAATGAACATTTCCCTTTTTAAATTTTATTCAGCCCATTTCTATATGTTGACAATGTTGTGAGATAAAGGCCTATACCTGTTCTCTCCCCCTAACTCATTTTCTATTCGAACCCTAAACAAAGTAATACGAAAGAAAAAGAATGGCGGTGCTTGTTCGTTCGATCCTCTTCCTTCGACAATTAGGGTTTTCTTGGAATTCAGTAGAAGCCGACTACGAGTGTTAGACTATAAGCTCCGGCGTGTTTGCTCCATCGAATGATCTTCCTTCGATTTCACAAGGGCTGCTAGGGTTTCGTGCTTGGCTCGTTCGACATAGGGATGCCACAGCTTCTACTCGAAGCTATTCGACTCGTCAATTTCGTGCTCGTCAAAATAGGTGAGTAATTATAGTTACTCACATCTAATTCAGTTTTGGTGATTCCTCTGAGTTTGTTGACTTCGTGTAATCTGATGGGCATGGATTTGATTTATTTCGTGAAAATTACGGCTTGTTCGATCTTGACTTTGAACAGTTCATTTTCGTTCTTATTACCTTCGATGTGATATTGTCTTGGTTCATTGTCATATTGCTGGAGTGACTTCGACATTGACTTTTGTAGTAGGTTCCTTACTTTTCAATTGTTGCTTTGAGTTTGAACTGCTACCTTGAATTCTATAACATGTTTTACTTAGGCCTTGCCACTGTTTCGAATTGTGAGTTAATTGATTTTCTGAATTTCGTGGCAGTGGGTTTTGATATTCGTTGTGACAGTGTTTATATTATGGTTTGTAGCCATCCTGTATTGCTTGATTTAAAACTCTGGTAATTTCATTTTGAAATTGGAATTGATAAAAAGTAAATTTGTAAATGTAAAATGGGATTCGACATTGTCGTGTTGGCTTTATTTGAACTACCTGTATCACCGCTTATACTGGTGCTTCTTCATTTTGATTTAGACATGTATGTATATTTATATGTGTGCATACCTGCGTTTTCGATGTTGGTATCGCATGCCTCCTTAACTGTGTTCACAGTGTTGTTCCTTGTACTCGAATTGAACTGTGGTTTCACAGTGTCGAGTTGTACACATATGTGTATTTTTGTGTTCATTTGTTTCTTGATCATTTTTATACTACAGTTTGGTCGTACTGATCATTCTTGTATACATACTGGAGAAATTTCACTGATTCGAACTATGCCCTGTCTAGTTCAATGGATCTGCATTTTTGATTTTTGACTTTGTCGTTGTTGTGACTTCGGCCTTTATGTCTCTGACATGTTTACTGTCACCTGACTTCGATTGGTTAAACCTGTTGGCTTCTCTATTGTAGGTTTAACCCGATGCTTGAAATGCAGTTTTATCACCATGTTGCCTCGATGCCTTTCACTTCAACTTACTGTTGTACCATGATTTGTGAACTTGCCTTAAGTATATTTTGGAGTTAGTTTACATGAGGATAATTAGTTGTTTTTGTTTGACGCTTCACTGCTGTCTGCATTTGGATAACTCATGGCTTGATTGAGTTGTTGCCATCTGTTGGCATCAACTTCTTCATGTCTACATTTTTATAATCTGGTGGTTGTTGACCCAGTGGGCTTCTGCCACACACACTTGGATACCTTTTTCTTTTAACAGTTTAAATGGATGTTTATAGTTATAGCAGTTTTTACCATGTACATGCTCCATCTACATGTTGTACATGTAGAGTATTGTTTGTCTGCATTTTTTTCCGGTATCACTCGTGCATGTATGATTCTTTAAGCTGGTTCTATTGTTATTTGTTTTATGACTTCGTTCATTTTGACTTGGCTTAGTCCTAGAACATTTTTGAGTGTTCCTTTTTACAGTGGCATTTGTTTTGGGCATAGTTGCCTTGGGCCTTGGTTGCGCACTTCATCATTGCACTGTTTCATTAGTGATGTTCTGTACATCCACTATTCTTACTTGCTATCGTCATTTGCTTACGGCTGCTACCTTGTTCTCTGGTCTTGGTTCACGTAGCCTTGACTTTGAGTACTTATGGGTATGAGCACTTGCATCTGGTGCATGTGCTATGTTCATTTCAGTTGTACTTCTTTTTATTGTTTAGTCTGGATTTATGTTCTGGTTCAAGTATAGGCCAGTTTCATTTGTGTTGTTATCACATTTGAGTTGAACCCGATTTCGGGGTTTGACCGTGTGATCATTTGTGACTTTCACTGAGCTTTTGTGTATATCATGCGATAGTGGCGAGGCAGTACACGCGTGCGTGTACTGCAGCCCTATCAGATTTGACAGTTTTAAATTGATTAAGTCGATTTGATAAATTGTTTATTTATCTCTGTTGATGATTTAAATCTGCTGATTTTTGTTAAACACTGTTAAGTGTTATATTGACCGTTATCCGGTTTCTTTGTTTAAAGAATCGGATAGACGGGAATTATTGTGACTGTCGTCTATTTAAATAATTACTGCCTATATGCACTCATAAACTGGTTTGAATTAGACTGACCTGGGTATTATTTTCTTTTGAATGTAATACTCGGGTCAGACCCGAGTTATTTCAGGTTGTAGATTTTCTTCTTTGAGTTGCTGTTCAGGATATGAAGACTTTTCACACCTTCTGAAGTTGTCAGTGTCATTGTATAGAACGATATGTATTCATGTATATTAGTCGATAATGTACTTGTATATATAACTTCTAGAGTCGACAGCTGTAGTTGTATCATATGTATTGTGTCAATTATGTATTAACTGACATCAGTTATATATATATGAGACTTTTGTTTTTATCTGTGTTCCGCATTTATATTATCTGTGTTATTGTTATATCTAATGTCCTAAACTATTATGAACTATCGTAGTTTGTTTTATACTGATAATTGGGTGTGTCGATGGGAGTAAATAAATGATAGATGAAAAATAAAAAGTATATACCACTCCTATCGAGATAACCAATATTAGTGTAAGGCAAATTACGGATGGTCGCTCCTATCCAGCCTTATTCTTCGTAATAATAGACAGTATTTTTTTAATACTCTTTGTTATTATGAGCATAGAGGTTGGTTATTCCATGAAGTTCTATTTGTATTCGTGGCCAGTGAAAATCTTTGACCTTGGCACTGATTTGTTATTCACGGTTTCTACTTGTTTTGATATTGCCAGATTTTACTTGATTTTCCTATCACTGACTTCGAGTATGATAACGTAGTTGTCTGTGGCTTCGATGAAGCTTTACTGCCTTGGTCGACTCCATGTTGCCAGGCTAGATCATCCATTTTCAGTGGATTTAGTACTTGTCTGCATTGTTATTACTTTGACTACTTGCTTTCACATGGTAGCTGGACTGGCTCGAGTTGTACTTGATCATAGTGTTATGGGGTTCACCCCTGACCTGTACACGACTATTGTACTGCTCCCTTTTGATCATCATGTTTCCACTGTTTCACTTGAATATGTTCATTTGGTCATTGTTGCATATGCTCACTTTGATACAGGTTCATTCATAAGTTGTACATCTCTGTTGAACATGGCTATCTACCTTGACCATTTATTCACCTTGATGTATATGCAGTCTTCATTATTCATGCATCTACATTTCATATGCTTGCTTTGACTTCACTGCATCTTCATGTACCTGCACATTTGAGTTGGGTCTTGCATTCACGTTGATTAGATGAATTTGTGTGTCACAGTATCACTGGTTCATTCTGGTATCACCTGTGACTTGCGTTCATTTTTGTGCAATTGTCACTTGAACTCTGATCTGTATTGATGAACTTGATCATGTTGCTGTTGGATTTGTTGGTTCTACTTGAGTCTGGGCTTATTCCCTTTTCACTTGCGCAATTCTTTATTGCATTCTGTCTTGATGTTTCGGCTGCCATCATGTTGAATTGTGAATTTGTGTGTTACCATTTCTTGGTATCTTTTATTGATTGTGTTGTGGTGCCACATTTTGGTGCCCTCACCTTCATAATGCGATGTTCATGTAGCTGTATCCTTTTGCTGGCGATGCTTGAGATTTTGTTGCATTTAGTATCACTTGGTTTTGGGTTGCTTTTTAGGACTGCACTTGATTTTTGTGTGGTCTTGACTCTGTATATACACTTCGTGTAGTGTAGTGTGCAGACATTTACTTGTGCTAACCAGTTGAGTTCGACACTTGAGTTGTCGTTGTTTGACTATTTAGTTTCCTAGTTAATCGTCGTTCAATTGCAGTTTTATTGTGCGGTGTTTCTTGCTTCCTTTCGTGCAGTTTCACCTTAGTGATCTGGTGGTGACTGCAGTCTTGTTGCAGATTGCCCTTGTAATCATTTGTGACTTTCACTGAGCTTTTGTGTATCTCTCGCGATAGTGGCGAGGCAGTACACGCGTGCGTGTACTGCAGCCCTATCAGATTTGACAGTTTTAAATTGATGTTTCGATGTGTGAATTGTTCGTTGGTTAATTTCAATGTTTTGGAGTTGTATTCCGATTTGGATTGCTGATTTGTTGTTTAACACTGTATAGTGTTATATCTGCCGTTATCCGATTCTTTTATCGAGGAGTCAGATATACGAGATTCTGTGACTGTCGCCTAATTGATATCTGATTATTATTGCTTCTGTGCACTAATAACTGAGTTTGAATTAGACTGACCCGTGTATTATTTTCTTTTGAATGTAATACTCGGGTCAGACCCGAGTTATTTCAGGTTGTAGATTTCTTTCTTTGAGTTGCTGTTCGGGATTTGAAGACTTTTCACATCTTCTGAAGTTGTCATTGTCCTTTTGTAGTAGTTGTGTCATTGTATAGAACGATATGTATTCATGTATATTAGTTGATAATGTACTTGTATATATAACTTCTAGAGTCGACAGTTGTAGTTGTATCATATGTATCGTGTCAACTATGTTGTAACTGACATCGGTTATATATATATGAGATTTTTGTTAATCTGTGTTCCGCATTTATATTATCTGTGTTATTGTTATATCTAATGTCCTAAACTATTATGAACTATCGTAGTTTGTTTTATACTGATAATTGGGTGTGTCGATGGGAGTAAATAAATAATAGATGAAAAATAAAAAGTATATAACACTCCTATCGAGATAACCAATATTAGTGTAAGGCCAACTATGGATGGTCGCTCCTATCCAGCCTTATTCTTCGTAATAATAGACAGTATTTCTTTTAATACTCTTTGTTATTATGAGCATAGAGGTGGGGCGTCACATGTGCACTATGGACAATTACGTAATTTGATTATATAGCTTAACTCTTCAAGAGAATCTTGTTCAAAATGAAGTATGCTAATGATTATACTTTTTCGCTATATATGTTTATATATTGGATGTAGGTAATGTTATATATATATCATATATATACACATATTATATATATATAAGTATAAAATCCTTAGGAAAATAGTTAACCGATTGTAGTTGCGAATGGTTCGCAACCATGAGTACTAAATTGTGTTTAGTAAATACTTATCCTTAAATTGTTCCTACTCAAGATGTATTGAAAAAAGGGTATCAATATATGTGTTGAGAGTAGTGTAAGTAATGCCCTCCATATGATTAAATATGATTAACAATGAATTATTCATGATCATTAGGAACATCAATGGGTTACATACTTGTGGTTATTTAGAACAATCATAGAACAAATCATGAGAGTCTTCTATATCTTAATATGACTAAGTCAAAATAGAAGATCTTATATAACAATGTGCAGTAATCTTCAAAATTGAGAGTACCATTGATCTTTAGTAGCTCTGGTGTACGTTGATTATGGTCAATCACATAACATATTGATCTTGTTACGACCACAGCTGGGCACATGTTGAACTACTTGAAGTGAAACATTATTCAAGAAAGGATTGTCTCCTACACCGTAGAAGGTTAGTGTCAACATAGTTGGTAGTCAACTTGAAGTCCAAAATCTCTAGCAAAAGTTGATTAATGGATAGATGTTATCTGAGTTTAATCAAGGACTTTAAAATTGTCTTTGAAATTAACTACAAATATTATTGGTGTTTTTGACCTTTGACCAAACTATATATATATATACACAAACATATATATCTTAGTGATATATTGTATACAAAATATCATTAAAAGGTATGGCCTAGTAAATAAGATGTTGAATTTTACCCAAGTGATCTATAAGTAACTGAACTCCTGCTCAATATTGTACTTTAACAAAATCATACATGTTTAAGTATTTAGATTATTTAAATATTAACGAAGGTCCGAGTTTAAGTTAGGGAATGAATACAACCAAGTTATTAGCTAATTTTAGAGTAATTAATGTAAATTAATGAAAAAAATTAACAAAAATGTTGTATTAAATTTTTATGACATTTAATTATTTATTTAAGTTAAAATTAATTAAAATAATATATAATTGTTATATATTGGTTAAATTAAATATATCGCTTAATTGATTAATTAATTAATTAATATATGGTATATTAGTCAGCCCAACATCATGGAAGTTCATGCGTAGATATGGCTGACCATATAATTAAAAGTGGATAATTCTTGACTATCACATGTTATCTATTGATATCATGGTAGAATGTTTCAAAAATCGATTAAATGGAGAGAAAGATGGAAACTTATATCTATTCCTAACCCAATAGAGGCTACAAATATCTCATTCTCTAATTCTCATAAGCGCATAGAAACCTAAAATCCTGACCTTCATTAGAAAATTGTTGAAGCCTTAAAGGTAGGTTTGGCATACCAAGTTCAAAGACAAGGAATAGTGATTCAAAGAGGAAAAATTTGTAGCCAACATTTCAACAACCGAAAAATCTATGTATGCTTTATATTTCAAATTTTGTATATGTTTACATGTATATATTATCATAAGTATATCTTTTATTTCGACCATAAATAATAGAATTATTTTAATAATTTTCAAACGTTAAATTACTTTAAAGCATTTTAATATATGTGTGTGTATACACATATATTTATGTGTGTGTATACACACACATATACATACATACATACATACATACATATATATATTTAAATATATACATTATTTATTCATGGGTATTAAAAATTGAAATAAATATTTTTCTTCTTGGCATTTATTATTATAAATATATATAAACGTACGATTTTATTTTAAAACAAATTTAAATAACATGCATATATATATATATATATATATGTATGTATGCATAACAATATCGGAATTTTAGTATAAAAACTTATTCCTTGCTTATGGCGAACTGAAAAACTATTTCTGACTAGATTTAAACATCAAATATTAAATCATATATATATATATATATTACTATAGATAAATTAGATCTAGTTTTTAAATTTTTAATATATATATATATATTATAATAGGTTAACTATATTTATATTATGTGTATATATATTTATATGTATAATTTAAAGTAAAATATGTATATTTATAAATATGGCCAAATAAATATACTATCATCTATCATCATGAGATTATTTAAAAATGTAAAAAAATATTGATATTGTTTTCCCTTTGTAACCATATTTCACTATGGTTATTCAAATGTATATGATATTACTTATCATCATGAGATCATTCGAATATATTAAAAATAATTCTTGATATTATCTATGTGTCTATATGTGTTTATGCATGTATGTATATATGAGGAAGCTTCAATGACACCGCTCTTTTGGAGCACCCCTATCACATCCTGAATTACATGATTTAAATGCCATGAACTTTTGTAGATGTTTAATCTATATTATGAATATCATCTCTACAAAATATGAGATTGTTTTGAACTTTCTAAGCTTGTCAAAATAATAAGTCAGTATTAACCGCTAAAACATTTATTTTATCTATTGGCTTGAAACATTGAGTTTATCATGTTATATATATATTTAAATATGCTTAAATTTTTATGGAGATGATCTTGAGTGTGATATGAACATATTCACAAAATTCCATAGTATTTAAAATTATTTAACTTAAAATACGATAGGGGTGCTCTAAAAGAGGGGTGCAATTGATGTTTGCCCTAGGTTAGTTTATACCACTTATAATATTCAAATTATGAATGTTAATTCCTAATAAATAAAATATAATAAACTAAAATTGATTGAACTAAAATTATAATATATACACATACATACACATAAATATATTTACGTTTTCATACACACATATATACGTCGAAATTTTAGATATAAAATAAAACACAATTAAATCAAAATAAAAAACTCCATTTACCGTTATCCACTAAATATTATTTAATGTAAATAAACTATTCATGTAAATACAAAATAAGATCCAATGCAAAGTTAATAGAAGATTTTTTTTTGAAATACCTACTGCAAATGCACCTGACCCAACAGCTCTGGCTACGAGCATGATTTGTTCATCACCAGTACCAGGCTTTACTACTATAAAGTCATGCTCTTCAATCCTTGGATGCAGAGATAAGTTACTGAAGGTTTATAAACAAAAATTTTACCGATTAAATTGAAAAGTGAATGGAGATCTACATCACTAACATGTTAATAAAGTCTAAAAAAATCAAAGATTTATATAAAACTTGGCCGAGACCTTTGGCATCCTCTTGAGATACAACATAAAGCTAAACCTAAAGAAGTGCTCCTTTATTGTCTCTTTAGGTAAATCCTTGGGGTGTATGGTAAGTGCGAAGGGGATCAAGATCAAATCTGATAAAATCAAAGCAATTTAAGACATGTAGATCAGTCACACTCTCAAATAAGTTCAAAGCCTGAATGGAAGGGTCACTTCTATCAACCACTTCATCTCCATGGCAATGGATAAGTACGTTCCCTTCTTTGACATAATTAAGAAAGGGAATACTTTGCTTGGGAGGACAACTACACCCAGTAAGGGTGAGCATTTATTAGTTCAAACCAAATAAACCGACCGAGCCAAATAAGTTTGGTCGGTTCGGTTCTGTTTTGTTAGTTATTAATGGTTTGTTTCATTTTTAAATTCATAACTTTTTGGTTTTTTGATCAGTTTTGGTTTTTGATATTCTGAAATCAAACCAACCAATTAAATTTAATAAATAACTTCAATTAATTATAAGAAATATAATTATCGAAAATCTTATTATTGGCATAACAGTAATAATATAAATCCTTTAATTTATGTTAGTGATTGTAGAAGAAAAGTAGTTAGATTCTTAAAGTTACAACATCATCCCATCTTTATATAAATATGGACCCAATCAATTGTTTCATTCATATATTATTGTAGCAACTACATGATACAACTCATTAGAGACTAACCAATCAAATAAACCAAACTGAATTGACTTTTTTCGGTTTATTTGGTTTTGGTTTTGAAAAATGTTGGTTTGGTTTGGATTAGTATTGAATGTTTATTTTGGTTTTGATATTTTTTATTTGTTTTAAACCGATCAAACCATTTTCTCACTTACAGAACCAATGCCTTTGGGGAGCTAAAGCACCACCGACCCACTCCTCTAATCCTCTCAATGCTAGTGGATAGGGAAGACCTCTTCCTTTACCTCGCATGACTGACCAAGCTATCAACGGTGCCTTGGCAAGGGATGAACAACACATACAATGATCAATCTACTACAGTAGCAAGAGGCTGATGGGTCTGGAATAAGATACGCTAAGCTTGAGAACTTGTCATATTACCTATCATTGGTGCTTGCAAACTCTATCCAATATTCTAGACCCACCTTATCAAAATTCTCACTAGTCAACCATTGAAGAAAATGATGAGATGATCCAATAAAGTAGGCCACCTCCTAAAACAGGTGGTGAACTCGACTAGCATCACACCATTTCCCACCTTGCACCTCCATCAAATGCAAAGCCCTAACTGATTTTATTATTGAATGCTCTATCGTAGACAAAGGTAAAGAAGAAATAACAACATTTAACAACCCTTTTGGAAACTATATGTTGACAGGGCATCAAAAAAGAAGGGGGTAGGGGCTAACATGGTTCCTGACACCCATACAGACATGAGATTTGCTTTGCTATAACATTGGACTGCAAATCTACAAACAATGAAGTTGAATACGAGGCATTACTAACTACCTTAGGATTGCAAAAAACTCTAGGTTAAGTCCCTTAAGTTCTACAACGACTCATCGCTCGTGGTCAATAATATTAGTGAGTGCTTTTAAGGGATGGGCAAGGCTGGCTTAATATGTTACTAAGGCCAAAGTTTTGATCAATAACTTATTCAACTTCAAACTCGAGCAAATACCAAGAGAGAAGAATGTGAAGGCTGACAATTTGGTTGAAACGACAAGCAATCCAAAGGGGAGTAACCCTTGGGTCTCATTCAAAATTCGAAGCATCCAATGCATCCATCAAGAGGCGATGACTATTGAAATCAACAGTGAACCACTGGATAGTTGGATGGCCTTGCTCTTAAAGTACTTGATGATCAGGAAACTTCTCAGGAGTGCAAGGAAGCTAAAGGAAATCCTCCAATGAACGCCTAGCTACACAGTCATGGATGGAAAATCGTATTAGAGAGGCTACTCCACCCCGCTCTAATGTTGCATCGACCAAATGAAACCAAACATGTCTTAGAGGAACTGCCTAAAGGATTTCGCAAGGACTATGCTAGGGGAAAAGCCTGGTAAAGAAATCTGTACGGTAGGGGTATTACCGATCGACAATGATAAAAGATTCTAAGGAGTGTGCCAGGAAATGCAACCACTACCAATGTTTCGCCAAGATTCCTAAAGCTTCCACTAACCTTCAAACCCTATTGATCTCCCAGTGGCCATTTGACACACATGGATTAATCTAGTCGGGAAGCTTCCAAATGCAAAATGAGGATACAATCGTGCCCTTAACTACTTCACCAAATGGATTGCATTAGAGACCCTCACAGGGGCCACAATGCTCAAGATTATCAACTTTTCCATATTGAATATTTTTTCCAGGTTTGGTCTTCATAAAAACATTATCACCAAAAACAACACCCAATTTGAAAGTGGCCAATTCTTTCACTTTTGTGGAATAATCAAAAATTGCTTGTCCTCCATCATCCACCTAAATCAAATGGCTAAGTGGAGATGATCAACAAAATAATCAACACAACCCAAAAGAAGCACTTGATTAATTCCAAAGGAAATTGGGTCCGAGGCCTCAGTTCATTCTTTTTTCATGTAGGACATCCTCTTAGACATCATTTGGCACTCGCCATTTTCCTTAGCCTATAGGTATTAGGCAGTGCTACCTATAGAGGTGCATTTCCCCTTACCAAGGCACATAATCCATAACCATAAACAAAATAAAGAATTTTTATGGCTAGGCTCGATGCCCTGGATTGGTAGATAATGGAGGAAGAGCTTCGATCGAAAGCCTATAAAAGAAAAGTGTCTAAACACTACAACTCTAGAACTATGTAGAGAAACTTCATTGTTGGTGACCTTATCCTACGACGAGTCTTCGCTAATAGAAGGAACCCAACCGATGTGGTCCTAGGACCTAATTGGGAGGTGATGTATGTTACTAGTGTTGCCTTAACCAATGGAGCATACTCCTCACTCATTTTAAGCATTAACATCCCCTGAATGTGGAATCCGAGACAGCTCAAAACCTACTATATTTAAACACTTTGAAAGCCAAATTACTAGGCATGTTAAAACTATAGTAAGAAAAATTATGATCCGACCTGTCAACTTAATCATTATGTATACAATGAATGAAAAGACTTCTCTTTAACCATCTATGACACATTACCGACAAAATCATGCGATTTTAGCACCCACGGTGAAGAATGCACCATAAGTGCCTAAGAAAAACCCCTTCATGGTGGCACCGATGCATAGGTGACATAGCCACTCAAGTGTAACCATGATTCATTTGTTCATGGTGTGTTTTGTTGTTCTCCTAAGGAAAGAACGAAGTGCCGACAAACTGATGGAGTGGCCACCTATATTGTGGCCCCAATTCCTTTTTCTATTGTGCTATTCATTCTTCTAAGAGTGGAATGAGGCATTGGTCCAAAGATGGTTGCGATTACCTCTGTAGCAATCCCAGTTCTTACATTTGTATCGATACCTTTTCCACTAAGCTGGAGTGGCCTCACCACGATAGGGCTCGGGCAAGAAGAATTTGTCCATTCCACCAAGTTGGATTAGCCCCATTACTATGAGGCTCGACTATGAAGAATCTATTTGCTCCACCAAGTTGGAGTGGCCCCATTGTGATAGGGCTAGTCTAAGAAGTAACTTCTTGCTCCACTAAGTTAAAGTGGGCCCGCCACAATGGGGATGGTTAAGAAGACCATTCCTGCTCCATTAGGATGAAGTGGCTCTACCAAGAGATGGATCAGCCAAAAAATCTACCTGTTCCCCAAGTGTATAATGAGGCCCTAATAAATAAAAGGAAAAATAGGAAACCCCAAGCACATAAAGAACTCAAGTTACAAATTATTCTACGAATTTCTTATGAGCAGGAACAAGTGCCTGGACAACAAGTTCCCTGACCACTTAGGGGCATATATAAAGGTAGGTGGCATGCTCATCATAAAACTGCCCTAACAAAGATGGGATCCTAAATTAAGTGTAAACATCTAAAAGCTTCATGTCCAACATCCACCATTACAAAAACAAAGATGAGTCACCGAGCTAAGTATAAATTTTTTAAATGTTTTACAAGTATTTCAGATTCCTACAAGTGTTTTAGATTTTCTTACAAGTGCTTTTGTTGTTTAGTGTTATGTTAATATGACACTATGCAAGTCGCTCATGCACAAAAACATAAAAACACTTAGAAGAATTTACAAGTCACAAAAACACAATCATAGAAATGCAAAAGAAAAGAATGTAATCATAGTGGACACATACACAGATATATTGAGCATGTAATTAGACAAAAAATTCTTTTTTACTAATAATAAAACAATGGAAAAAAAGGAATAGACCTATTATAAAGTAAAATATATCATATGCTATGTTATTATTTGGCAATCATCGTCATGGATCATCTCCTTACGGACTATTTGATGGGGTGCACCAACAATGGGGTAAAAGGGGAAATTTGAAAAGTAAAATTATTTGATTACTTTTCATTAGATCTTATTTTATTTTATATGAATAGAACATTTCCATAAATCATATTTAATGATCATTAATAAAGTAGTTTACTATTTTAATTTTGAACTTATTAATTTATATCAAAAAATTTATGTTTATATATTTTGATTTGTCTTTTCTAAAATAATATATATTCATTATTTTGTTTTAGTTTAATTAAATTTGTATTTTAGTATATAATTTTTTTTCATTCATAATGCAAACATTTGTAATTATAATAAATAATGTACACTGACCTAGGGTATAAATAGATGAATGATGCCACATGCGTATAAATAACCATAAGGATCTATGTTATTATATAAGGTATGGTATCAATGGATGATGATGATGGTTGAATATTCACATATATGTATATAAGTATATGTGTGTATGAGTGTGTATGATATAATGTAAAGTATGATGATTGTGGTCACATTTTCACATACTTAATTAATTTTCTACATATGCAATGTTATTTCAACCATTATATATGCACATATGATAAAATAAATTGAATCATAATCTAAAGGAAGTAATTCAAATAGAGTTATGTAAAGGAAACAATTTAAGGGAAGTAGTGTAGGTGAAAGAAACAATTTAAATTAAGTTATATAAGGGAAATAATGAAGGAAACAGTATAGATAAAAAAACAATTTAAATTGAGTTACATAAGGGACGGTTTACAGGAAATAATTAAAAAACCAGTTTTAATACACACATGTGTGTGTGTTTTTTTTGCAGATTAAGCGGGGTTAAAACTGGACCCCTACCAGCTTTATTAAACAAAGAAAAAAGAAAAATAGAAAGAATACACCACACATCAGACAAGGATACAAAAAGAAAGAAAACACAATAGACACACCCACAACAAAACAGAAAAGAAAAGGAACACCAAGATGAAACAAAGGAATCCAAGGCTCAAAATGAATGGCAAGCAACTTGTAAGGGCTGACCTCATCCCCATCAGTATGTCATGGTTTAAGGCGGACCAAACAATTTCCTTGCTTCTGCTAATACCATCAAAGCATCTCTTATTTCTTTTGTAACAACCCGTATTTTTAACACTTTAAAAATACGAATTAAAATGAAAATTTTGATAAAAATCCGAAGGAAATAAAAATTTTTGTTGTTAAATGTGAATTACAAGTTAAAATACAAAACTGAATTCTGAAATAACTTATTTGTAAATTAAATAAAGATGTTAACTTGTAATTGAACGTAAGTAAAGATTTAAATTTGAATGTAACAAGTAATTGAATTGAATTGAATTTGATTGTAAGCAACGAAATAAATAAAATGTTACATTTAATATTGAAGTTATAATATGGAAATCAACGTAAATGAATGTAATTTAATATTACTGTGAATTTAAATAAGATGATAGCTGAAGAAAATGAAAGTAAATGAATTATAAACTATTGATAATAATGTATAGGTAAATGGTTGATTCAATAATGAAAGTGTAAATCGAAATAAAAGAATTCATTTGGAATTAAATAACTTGAATTTGAATTACAATATAATTGAACGCTGAATCTAATATAATCTTTTATATTGGATTTATAATGGAAAACTGCATTGTAAAAGATTGTTAATTACTGTGAAATTAAAAATGGGATTTGTGAACAATTGAAATTTGATTTAAAAGTTAATAATTTAAAATCGGGAATTTTAAATTGAAATTAAAAGGTCGAATAATTTATTTTTCGAATATTGGATTTAATTAGACAATTAAATCGATAATTTAATAAGTTAAATTTCAGAAATAATTGAAAATCGAGTTGAATATGATTGAAAATGATTTGTAAAATTTTATCTTATCATATTGGAGTTATAGTAATGTTATAGAACTTTTAAAATTGAATTTAAAGTTAATTTGTGAAAATTGAATATTTTAATATTTAATTATCGACTGGAAAATAGCCATTTTTCGAACAGTCTCGAATTTCGACGAAACTAGTTCCATTGGATCCGTAATAGTTTATTATTATCGAATTTCAATTTTCGTAGCAATCAGAGTTATCGTTTGACCGTGGCAGCTCGAAACGCATCGAATTGTTTTTAATTTTAATTCGACGAGTTAAAATAGTCATTTTTCAAAAAGTCTCGGATTTCGACGAAACTAGTTTCATCGGATCCGTAATGTGATATTATTGTATGGTTTCAAATTTCGTGTCAATCGGAGTTACCGTTTGTCCGGGGCAAGCCAAAACGCATCGAAATCGGTTTAAATCGGTTTAATTTAAAACTGATCGTTTTTCTCCGTAACTCGCCCAGATGACCGAATTAGCCTCCGAAACATATTCCATTGCGTTCGGAACGTGGGGTAAACCTTAGAAACGCCAGCCGGCACGCTTCGTTTGGAGTTCGGAAAATTTCGGATGAATAGTGTCGCGTATTTTTCTATAAAAGCCCCTCACTTATTTCATTTTGTAAAAGAACTAGGGTTTCTCTTTGTAGCCGCCACATTTACAGCCAATGGCCAGAATTTCATCTTCTTTCTTCCCTTAATCTCTCTCAATCCGTAAGGAATTAGAGGAAGTTGTCAACTACAAACTTGTAGAGCATTGCGAGAGCTTCAAATCCATACGGAGATGATCGAAAACGGAGCAACGGATCAACGGGAAATCGAGCTCGAAGCTATTGCGTTTTTCACACATTTCGAGGCCAAAGGAGCAGCCGAGCTTCAAGCTATTCCAGGCGTTGGTGGCTCGTGCGGTGGCGCGCGTGGTGGTGGTCCCTGATCGTCTTCAAGCTGCTCGGTGTGGTCGTGAAAATTGCTTGAAGATGGCGGCTAATGGGTTTTGGTGAACGTGTTTTCACGTTGAAGAAGATGATGGGAAGGTGCGGCCCAGATCTGAAGATGCAGAAACGAACGGCCAGATTTGAAGCTAGGGTTTGAAATTTAAATTAAAAGCTGAAATTGTTTATTTAAATTCGTGTAAACTTTAAAATAGCATAACTTTTTCATACGAGGTCCGATTGGAACGAAACTTTTTGCGTTGCGATCGTAATGACGAGAGCTTCGAAATGAAACTGGTTTGGATGGATTTGGAGATGGTGGAAATTTGGGCTAAAGTTGGGCGTCGTCCAGTTTTAGTTCCAAACCGGAACGTCTCGACGACAACAGAAAATCAAGGTGAGTGTTTTATAACGCTCACAATGTACTAAATATCTTTATGCTAGTTAAATTTGACATTATGAAGTGTTACGATTTTATTTGTCGTTGTTTGATAAAATTTAATCGTCATATAGATTATCACGAATTTAATGTTAGAAATTAAAAATTGACAGTCAAATTGAAATTAAAATTTAATTGCGATTAAATTACCCGATATTGATAACTATGAAATTGCTGTGAATTGTATTGTCTATTGGATGATTTATTTCGATGGATGCTATTGGTTGATATTTAATTGTTTGGATGTTTATTTGCTTATATATATCCTGTGATGCATATGACACTGTGATCGGTTAAGTGATATATATTCATCCCTAACATTTAACTGAAATAAATAATCACTTGGCCATAAGATAGAAAATTATATACGGACACCGGGTTGGCTAAATTAATTGATTTTAAAAGTTGTTTTGAAATTATTTAAATGAATTGATTTTAAGAAAAAAATCCAAATTATGGAAATTGAATTATTTTGAGTTGGAGCTTGAAATGTTGGAATTTAAACTTGATAAACGAAATTATTTAATTAATCGAAGTTTAGTTTTTTAATTAAAAATTGAAATACGGCATAAATTTTCGGAAGTTGATTTGTTTTAAAGATTGGACTTTTATTCGAACTTTGAATATTTCTAAGAAAATTTATATGAAATGATATTTCAGGTTTGAGTTTAGAATTGAAATTTGGATTCAAAAAAAATTTGGTATTGAAAGTAAATTTGATTTAATGTTTAAATCGATATTTTGAAATTGGATTTGGAATTGAAATTGGAAATTAATTTGAAATTGGAATTTAAATTAATTTGGAATTGAAATTTAAATTCATTTGGAATTGGGATTGGAATTGGAAATTAATTTGGAATTGGAAATTAATTTGAAATTGGAAATTGAAAGTGAACGGGATTTGTTTATTGGGATCGAAATTTATATGAAATCAAAATTTATTCGAGTTGAAATCGGAATTGAATTGATTAAATCGAATTGGAAATTGGAATTGATTTGGGTAGGAAATTGGGAAGTTGACCGGTTTGACTTTGGAATTGTTTTAATGAATATTTTAGTATGAATGATTTAAAATCTATATTCTTTAAATATTGAAATTATTTTGATTTTCAAACTGTTTTACTATATAAACCATTTTTATATTCAAATTATTTTCGATTAAACTATTTAAATATTTTCTATTAAACTATTTTTAACTATTTAAATATTTTCTATTAAACTACTTTAACTATTTTGATTATTTAAACTACTTAAACTATTTTCTAAAATTTTCAAGCTGGTAAATAAGGTGAATTGTTTATGTTTAAATCTCGAATTTAAATACGAATTGGGTTAAATGAAGTTGCAACCTAAATTGAAATTCGAAATGATTTTGAAAACGAAATGAGATATTGAGGCGAAATGATTTTGAAATGAAATCGTATACTTTGAGTAGATATGATGATTTTGAAATGGCTTTTATTTTTGAAGCGAATATGATATTTTTGATAATCAATTATGAATTGATTTTGAAAATGTAAAGGAGCCATCAGTGTAGTAATACGTAGTTATTAAAGAGACCGGGATCGGATATGGACATACTCTCTGTCGATACCGAAAACCACTTTAATAACTAGTATACGCGGAGTGTTGATCCAGAACGAAGTGGATGGTTTGATGAACGCGTTGATTGAAGAAAGAGAACGATATTGGATGACCCCTGACATGACTAAAACAGGAGCCGCGCCGGGCCATTGAGGTTCGCCACCTCTAGCGGACACACTTCTTCGATACCATGTCTATTACATTTGTGATTCGATTTGGGTGCACCCCTTGATTTGGGAGTGTTGTTTCGCGGTGTTGGGGTAGTAGCTGCTATGCCCAACATCAGTCCGGATCACGCAACTACTAGTATCCTAGTTGGTATTGCCTCATGTACCTTGTCATACTGATTATCCTATTCGCGACCACTACGATTTTGGTTTGTACCTTTAGTATATGGATTGCCCTCTGGTGACTTCCGGTTTTGGGGAAACTACGGTCTTGTATATACTCTTGGGAATAAAAATGTGTTAAGGGTGGAATGGGCCATGACTTAACGCTATTTTAATACTTTTACTTTAATGTAGACATATTATAATAGCGTATTGTACTACATAGTAGATAGTTTAACGGATCCTTGAGAGATGGAAAATCCCGTAACATCTCTTAAGTTATTGCACTCACGTTGACACTGGATAGGAGATGTCAAACCCCGTAAACATCTCTGACGCCGTCACACTCATATTTCTTATTCGATTTGACTTACATGAGATATTTTAGTCCTGACTCGAGTGTTTTGTCTTTTCATTACGCTCGGGTCAGCCTGAGCATTTCAGATAAGGTTGAAGATCTATTTTGGAGGATGAAGACGAAGTTTGGTATTATATCATTTGTATTCTACTACTGTATTATTTTTCTGATGCATTATTGTATTATCTCTTATATGTATGTAACTCTGATTTATGATGTATAATAATAATCAAATTTATTTATTTAACAGCTTCATGAACTGTTATTTTATTATTATATCTTGTTCCTTCCGCTGCGAGATTCTGAGTTTGTTTCTGTTCTTTCCTTTCTTTTCTTATTTAACCCCATTAACCATCCGCCCTTTTGAATGGTTTAGAATCGGCATGTGTGTCTAATTTGTCGATTTAAACTGTCCAAAAAGGCGGGTCGTTACAGTTGGTATCAGAGCTTTGGTTTAGATTACCTGAGCTCTAGTGGGGAATAACTCGTTGAAATAGGGTTGAAACCTATGAATGAGTTTGAGGGTATATGAGAGAGCGTACTTGTTATTTGCTATAAAATGGTTTTATATTGTGTTGATTTGTTCCGTTGAGTATTTATAAATTCTGGTCGGTACATGGGACGCCATGGCATCGATAGGGATTTCTAAACACTCGAATAGGACAAACTGACATAATATCGTTTTGAATTATATTTTATATAAATATTATTATGAATATATAAATTTTGATTGTATTGGTTGGTAGGAGATGATAATATTAGATTATCGTCGTCAATTGGTTGACTTGTCAATATTCCTAAATTATTGACAAATGAAAAAAAAAATGAATTTGGGAAATATAATTGAAAATGGAATTAAATGAATATGATTTTGGATTTGAGAATATAAATTCCAATGTTTAAAATTTGTTGCAAATGGTTTGAAAATAATATACATATTATATGAAAGAAACTCGAATAGGAAAGATTTTAAATGACTTTGAAATGAAATAAGTGATGTATGCCCCACTTGACGTTTGGAAAATAAGTTTCGGTAATGTGTGCACGCATTATCAACGTTTATTTTTCAAGAGTCCGAGTGGGGGAGACCACTAAATGTTTTCTGTACTCTTCGAATAAACTAGAAATTGAAATTTTTCTAAAATATGAAATAGAATTTAAAGGTTAAAATGAAAATTTAAATTATAATAGTAAACTTTAATGTGATAAATAATAAATTGAAGATTTGTTAAATAAGCTCAACACTAGAATTTAATGAAAATAAGTTGTATATTATCAACTGCACTAAATTTGCATAACCATAACTTACCTAATATTTAAAAGTTTAAAATGCATATTTTGATAAGTAAGTAAAAAAAAATATACAAGTATGATAGTGTAAATAAAATGTGAAGATCAAATTGATAGTTGCAAATATGAAAGTAATTCAAATTGAAAAATGAATAATATATACTTAGTTGATGGTATGAAATTTAATTTGAACAAGCAAAATTATTGAATTAAATCAATGAGGAAAACAAGTAAAGTGAATTATGAAATTTGATATAATTCAAACAAAGTAAATGAATTGAGTAAACTTGATTTGTTTGGAAATGAATAAACCAATTGAGACAAATAAAAGAAATTGATTGACTTGGTGGTAAATTTGGTATGGACGTTAATGTTGTTGTGCTTTGGTTGTAGATGGATGTTAGGTGAGTAAATATGATTCATAATGTAATGGAATTGAATAAATGGAATAAAAATTTAAGTAATTAAATTCAATTTGTAGTAAGATGATGTTGAATATAATTGAATTCAATTTAATGTGAAGCAAAATTGTCTTCAGTTAAGATGTGGAGGTAATAAAGTGAATAAACCGGAAAATGAATTTAATGTAAACTTATTTCATAAAAATATAAAAAAAATTAACAACTTTGGGTTAATGCTTGATTTTCCGGAAACTTTAAATTGGATAGTTGTATTTGTAATAACAAACAAATGTAGAAATCTAAAATTGTCCGGTATGTGCTGAAACTAAAAGTACCATAACATTTAAATGATTAATCGGAATTTGATGATCTTGGACTTTTCAGAAAGCTTAGAATCTGTAGCACGACTTTTGTTTAGAGTATTTCAGAAAATTCATTCGTTTACTAGGTTAAAAATGTAAATGTCTATCGCTGTCCTGTGTAAGAATAAGCAAAACCAATAGCATTTGACCTTAGTATTTATGACATAACTTTTTACTGGTTTATCAGATTTTCATGATCTTGCACTTTCTGGAAACCTCAGAACCTATGCTCCAACTTTCGTTTTAAAAGCCTTGCATTTTGCTGAAGTTTAGAAGGTCGAAAGTGTGCGTGAAGGTTGCTGACCTGCACAGACCTGAAACGTATTCCTGTAGTAAAACGGCCGTAACTTTTGAACGGATAGTCCGAAATTAGACGATTTTGGACATTCCGGAAACCCTGAAACAAATGCTACAACTTTTGTTTAGATTAGCTTGCAAAATTCTGTCGTTTGGTTGGCTAAAAACTAGAATCTACTTGCTGTCCTGAATACAAAATTTTCAGTTTGGAAGTTAATATGTTATGTATATGTTGTATATGGCAAGTATATTGATCTATCATTATATGCATGGTTCTAACCTGGTTATTGAGTATTTTAATAGGTAGAAAGGGGTTGTGCTCCACTTCCAAAACCCGTTTCTGCGCTAAATGCAAATGTAAGTAAAAATTTGCTAGTAAACGCTAATAAAGGTACGTATTCGGATTATTTATCGTTTTTGGGTTATATATATTGTTTTCCCCATATATGGGATGCCTCATTATTTGAATGAGATGTATATCGATTATATTTGTTATATTTGTATGGGAAATATTTTCCCGATCGAACCGCGCAAAGGAGATGCTGCCGAAATTTTCCGTAAATCTGAGTGTTAGAAAATTTTTGAAACTTTAAAACCTATAATCTATTTTCTAAATGTTAATAAGGTTTATAGGTATATAAGATGATAATAACTATTACCTCGTTCCTTTTCGCGGACGAAAAGTTTTAAGTGGGGGAGAATGTAACAACCCGTATTTTTAACACTTTAAAAATACGAATTAAAATGAAAATTTTGATAAAAATCCGAAGGAAATAAAATTTTTTGTTGTTAAATGTGAATTACAAGTTAAAATACAAAACTGAATTCTGAAATAACTTATTTGTAAATTAAATAAAGATGTTAACTTGTAATTGAACGTAAGTAAAGATTTAAATTTGAATGTAACAAGTAATTGAATTGAATTGAATTTGATTGTAAGCAACGAAATAAATAAAATATTACATTTAATATTGAAGTTATAATATGGAAATCAACGTAAATGAATGTAATTTAATATTACTGTGAATTTAAATAAGATGATAGCTGAAGAAAATGAAAGTAAATGAATTATAAACTATTGATAATAATGTATAGGTAAATGGTTGATTCAATAATGAAAGTGTAAATCGAAATAAAAGAATTCATTTGGAATTAAATAACTTGA
Organism: Allium fistulosum; assembly: GCA_030737815.1. NCBI lineage: Eukaryota > Viridiplantae > Streptophyta > Magnoliopsida > Asparagales > Amaryllidaceae > Allium > Allium fistulosum. The sequence goes on from CM060903.1 coordinate 912,307,566, forward strand.
ATTTGAATTACAATATAATTGAACGCTGAATCTAATATAATCTTTTATATTGGATTTATAATGGAAAACTTCATTGTAAAAGATTGTTAATTACTGTGAAATTAAAAATGGGATTTGTGAACAATTGAAATTTGATTTAAAAGTTAATAATTTAAAATCGGGAATTTTAAATTGAAATTAAAAGGTCGAATAATTTATTTTTCGAATATTGGATTTAATTAGACAATTAAATTGATAATTTAATAAGTTAAATTTCAGAAATAATTGAAAATCGAGTTGAATATGATTGAAAATGATTTGTAAAATTTTATCTTATCATATTGGAGTTATAGTAATGTTATAGAACTTTTAAAATTGAATTTAAAGTTAATTTGTGAAAATTGAATATTTTAATATTTAATTATCGACTGGAAAATAGCCATTTTTCGAACAGTCTCGAATTTCAACGAAACTAGTTCCATTGGATCCGTAATAGTTTATTATTATCGAATTTCAATTTTCGTAGCAATCAGAGTTATCGTTTGACCGTGGCAGCTCGAAACGCATCGAATTGTTTTTAATTTTAATTCGACGAGTTAAAATAGTCATTTTTCAAAAAGTCTCGGATTTCGACGAAACTAGTTTCATCGGATCCGTAATGTGATATTATTGTATGGTTTCAAATTTCGTGTCAATCGGAGTTACCGTTTGTCCGGGGCAAGCCAAAACGCATCGAAATCGGTTTAAATCGGTTTAATTTAAAACTGATCGTTTTTCTCCGTAACTCGCCCAGATGACCGAATTAGCCTCCGAAACATATTCCATTGCGTTCGAAACGTGGGGTAAACCTTAGAAACGCCAGCCGGCACGCTTCGTTTGGAGTTCGGAAAATTTCGGATGAATAGTGTCGCGTATTTTTCTATAAAAGCCCCTCACTTATTTCATTTTGTAAAAGAACTAGGGTTTCTCTTTGTAGCCGCCACATTTACAGCCAATGGCCAGAATTTCATCTTCTTTCTTCCCTTAATCTCTCTCAATCCGTAAGGAATTAGAGGAAGTTGTCAACTACAAACTTGTAGAGCATTGCGAGAGCTTCAAATCCATACGGAGATGATCGAAAACGGAGCAACGGATCAACGGGAAATCGAGCTCGAAGCTATTGCGTTTTTCACACATTTCGAGGCCAAAGGAGCAGCCGAGCTTCAAGCTATTCCAGGCGTTGGTGGCTCGTGCGGTGGCGCGCGTGGTGGTGGTCCCTGATCGTCTTCAAGCTGCTCGGTGTGGTCGTGAAAATTGCTTGAAGATGGCGGCTAATGGGTTTTGGTGAACGTGTTTTCACGTTGAAGAAGATGATGGGAAGGTGCGGCCCAGATCTGAAGATGCAGAAACGAACGGCCAGATCTGAAGCTAGGGTTTGAAATTTAAATTAAAAGCTGAAATTGTTTATTTAAATTCGTGTAAACTTTAAAATAGCATAACTTTTTCATACGAGGTCCGATTGGAACGAAACTTTTTGCGTTGCGATCGTAATGACGAGAGCTTCGAAATGAAACTGGTTTGGATGGATTTGGAGACGGTGGAAATTTGGGCTAAAGTTGGGCGTCGTCCAGTTTTAGTTCCAAACCGGAACGTCTCGACGACAACAGAAAATCAAGGTGAGTGTTTTATAACGCTCACAATGTACTAAATATCTTTATGCTAGTTAAATTTGACATTATGAAGTGTTACGATTTTATTTGTCGTTGTTTGATAAAATTTAATCGTCATATAGATTATCACGAATTTAATGTTAGAAATTAAAAATTGACAGTCAAATTGAAATTAAAATTTAATTGCGATTAAATTACCCGATATTGATAACTATGAAATTGCTGTGAATTGTATTGTCTATTGGATGATTTATTTCGATGGATGCTATTGGTTGATATTTAATTGTTTGGATGTTTATTTGCTTATATATATCCTGTGATGCATATGACACTGTGATCGGTTAAGTGATATATATTCATCCCTAACATTTAACTGAAATAAATAATCACTTGGCCATAAGATAGAAAATTATATACGGACACCGGGTTGGCTAAATTAATTGATTTTAAAAGTTGTTTTGAAATTATTTAAATGAATTGATTTTAAGAAAAAATCCAAATTATGGAAATTGAATTATTTTGAGTTGGAGCTTGAAATGTTGGAATTTAAACTTGATAAACGAAATTATTTAATTAATCGAAGTTTAGTTTTTTAATTAAAAATTGAAATACGGCATAAATTTTCGGAAGTTGATTTGTTTTAAAGATTGGACTTTTATTCGAACTTTGAATATTTCTAAGAAAATTTATATGAAATGATATTTCAGGTTTGAGTTTAGAATTGAAATTTGGATTCAAAAAAAATTTGGTATTGAAAGTAAATTTGATTTAATGTTTAAATCGATATTTTGAAATTGGATTTGGAATTGAAATTGGAAATTAATTTGAAATTGGAATTTAAATTAATTTGGAATTGAAATTTAAATTCATTTGGAATTGGGATTGGAATTGGAAATTAATTTGGAATTGGAAATTAATTTGAAATTGGAAATTGAAAGTGAACGGGATTTGTTTATTGGGATCGAAATTTATATGAAATCAAAATTTATTCGAGTTGAAATCGGAATTGAATTGATTAAATCGAATTGGAAATTGGAATTGATTTGGGTAGGAAATTGGGAAGTTGACCGGTTTGACTTTGGAATTGTTTTAATGAATATTTTAGTATGAATGATTTAAAATCTATATTCTTTAAATATTGAAATTATTTTGATTTTCAAACTGTTTTACTATATAAACCATTTTTATATTCAAATTATTTTCGATTAAACTATTTAAATATTTTCTATTAAACTATTTTTAACTATTTAAATATTTTCTATTAAACTACTTTAACTATTTTGATTATTTAAACTACTTAAACTATTTTCTAAAATTTTCAAGCTGGTAAATAAGGTGAATTGTTTATGTTTAAATCTCGAATTTAAATACGAATTGGGTTAAATGAAGTTGCAACCTAAATTGAAATTCGAAATGATTTTGAAAACGAAATGAGATATTGAGGCGAAATGATTTTGAAATGAAATCGTATACTTTGAGTAGATATGATGATTTTGAAATGGCTTTTATTTTTGAAGCGAATATGATATTTTTGATAATCAATTATGAATTGATTTTGAAAATGTAAAGGAGCCATCAGTGTAGTAATACGTAGTTATTAAAGAGACCGGGATCGGATATGGACATACTCTCTGTCGATACCGAAAACCACTTTAATAACTAGTATACGCGGAGTGTTGATCCAGAACGAAGTGGATGGTTTGATGAACGCGTTGATTGAAGAAAGAGAACGATATTGGATGACCCCTGACATGACTAAAACAGGAGCCGCGCCGGGCCATTGAGGTTCGCCACCTCTAGCGGACACACTTCTTCGATACCATGTCTATTACATTTGTGATTCGATTTGGGTGCACCCCTTGATTTGGGAGTGTTGTTTCGCGGTGTTGGGGTAGTAGCTGCTATGCCCAACATCAGTCCGGATCACGCAACTACTAGTATCCTAGTTGGTATTGCCTCATGTACCTTGTCATACTGATTATCCTATTCGCGACCACTACGATTTTGGTTTGTACCTTTAGTATATGGATTGCCCTCTGGTGACTTCCGGTTTTGGGGAAACTACGGTCTTGTATATACTCTTGGGAATAAAAATGTGTTAAGGGTGGAATGGGCCATGACTTAACGCTATTTTAATACTTTTACTTTAATGTAGACATATTATAATAGCGTATTGTACTACATAGTAGATAGTTTAACGGATCCTTGAGAGATGGAAAATCCCGTAACATCTCTTAAGTTATTGCACTCACGTTGACACTGGATAGGAGATGTCAAACCCCGTAAACATCTCTGATGCCGTCACACTCATATTTCTTATTCGATTTGACTTACATGAGATATTTTAGTCCTGACTCGAGTGTTTTGTCTTTTCATTACGCTCGGGTCAGCCTGAGCATTTCAGATAAGGTTGAAGATCTATTTTGGAGGATGAAGACGAAGTTTGGTATTATATCATTTGTATTCTACTACTGTATTATTTTTCTGATGCATTATTGTATTATCTCTTATATGTATGTAACTCTGATTTATGATGTATAATAATAATCAAATTTATTTATTTAACAGCTTCATGAACTGTTATTTTATTATTATATCTTGTTCCTTCCGCTGCGAGATTCTGAGTTTGTTTCTGTTCTTTCCTTTCTTTTCTTATTTAACCCCATTAACCATCCGCCCTTTTGAATGGTTTAGAATCGGCATGTGTGTCTAATTTGTCGATTTAAACTGTCCAAAAAGGCGGGTCGTTACATCTTTCCTTCCAAATAACCAAACACATGTGTGTGTTTTAAAATTATATATATGATATAATTGTCGAAATACACACACACACGTTTATATATTTATTTATTTTAAGTCAGAATTGTGTTTTGGGATATATATATATACATATAAACATTTATTTAAAATTTGAATTTAAATTATGTTTGACTAATTCAAATTTGAGAGTATGTGTGTGTAGGCAAGGATTGACTACTCCTCATGTTTACTACACCTCAAATCCCTCCTAATTTTGATTACATGTTCCGATTGAAATAAGTATGCTCATCTCTCTTGTCACTTTATTTTTTTTGAAACACGTGGATGATATTGGATGGGGGAATTTGAGGTGTAACAAAAACGAGGTATAGCCAATCGTTGCCCATATATATGTACATGTGTATATATGTATAAGGCCATGGGGAAAAATGCTTTTCTATTTATGCAAAAGACAAATAGATATACTTTGTTTTAAATTATATATGTAGATAAATGTCTATTAATATGCATGCATGTGTGTGTAAGTTAATTTTGATTTTTCAATTTTTTAATGGTCGAAAGCATATAGATGAAGATGGATAAATCAATCAACACACACACACACACATATACACACACATCTGTGTGTGCAGTTAAATAAGACGTGTACCTTTTATGATCCTACCGGTTGCCAACATCTTGTTTATTGGCAATCTTCTCTCTAAACTCCTAGTTCTCTACCCTAGACTACAGGTTGCAAATCTATCTTCTAGCTTCATCAATTTATAACCATATAGGCTCGACTTTTTTCTTGTATTCTAATGAATGGTAGAAAGAGAAATATTTACAAGCACTCTTGGGACATGGGATAAAATCATTTTCCATCTTTCTATCTGATTTGATAAATAATTTACCATAAACTGATTAGAGCACACATGGCAATCAAAAAGGCCTACCCATCTCCATGCATGATCGACCAACCCTTGTTTGAAGCAAGTAAAATAGGTTAAAAAAATTCTTTATTTTGGATTAATTGGTTCTACAAAGTTTAAAGGGTTAATAGATATAGTCTAATATTGTTTTAAATAAAATCTCAATTTATTTAAATTTTCCAAAAGGATTTTTATAAAGTTAACGTTTATATAAATTAGAATATATTAAATATACTCTTATACGTACATGTGTGTAATAGTTAATTGCTTCATGTTATTATTTTGGCAAGTGAAGAATCAAGTTGTTAACTATGTAAACTATTCAATAGGTCATAAATGCAATGAATGTGCAATTAATAAAAAATAACACGTACTGCTTTTGCAAACAATCCACCATATTTTTATTTAATTTGTTTAAAGGATGTTCAATTTAATTTAAATGAACCGATTTTGGATTTTTAAGTGTATCAAATACACTTATACATGTATAATGTACGTGCAATATATATGAAGTGTCATGGTTAATGTGATCGTATATAGGTGTTGGGATTTACATCGAGCAACACATTTGTCCTTTTAAATATACCTTTCTTGTCCAAAGTTTACAAAAAACATAAAATAACAATTATAAGTATACATATAAGAATAATTATACACATATTAATACACACACATATACATACATACAAACACATATGCATATAAATTGTGACTATCCTCCATTCTTACTACATTAACCATCCTGGTTTCATATACCAATCATCCTGGTTTCCGAAAGACAAGCCCTTGGGTAAAATAAAGAAAAGACAAGAAGAAAGAAACATAGAATTTCACAACGCAAGGCAATCATATATTATAGAACATAAGATAGTACATATGGTTACTTCCAAAATGAAACATTAGAGTTACAACATGTACTAACCTCAACATGGGATAGTTATAACCGCCTACCCCCAAAAATGCTGGTGCAATATATATATACATAGCGGAAATAAAATAGATAACTGGATAACGTTGAAGCCACCTGCTCCATGCTCCTCCAAAATGCATCCATAAGAACCTGGACTACTTGGCTACCCATACAAATTTGTGTACCCAAGAGTTTTAGGGAAAGATAAAAAAAACTCTAGGTCAGAAATGGGTCTTGTGTGAGTAAACTCCAAACAAATGAATTGTTATACTTATAGAAACCCTATAAAAATTAAGGTATCTATTAAAACCACGCCACACGTAAACACAGACATTTCACCTTACGATAACCAAAACATTTCAATAGAAAATCCAATGTTATTATAATAATTATATATAATTTAAAATAAATATTGAATCTTAGCTGAAATGGTTACATTTGTTACATTCTAGCACATTACGTACACAACTAAGTCCATAAAGGCACTTATTGGAAAATGGATTCCTTTAATGACAAGGTTATTGGGGTACTGCCTGTTAGAGTACGCTTATAGATAAAATGTACCGAGGGCCTTACATGGATCCCCTATAAATCAAAGTCAGTCTACCCTTACTAGATAGTATTGAACATGGAACAACCCTGTTGTGATCAACAACCATACCCGAGTCACTAGCATGCATAATTTGAAAATATCTAGATCGAGTGATGTCTATACCCTAATGGGTTCGACCGAGATAGCCCTAAAGCATATCCTATATTTTAGTCATACTCGGTTGTAAGGCTCGAAGCAACGTTATACCTTTTTATAAAATCCCGCTTAAAATGCTAACAACGCCTTCCAACTTCCAAGAACCATCGCAATGTCAGCATTTTTCTATACAAGTTTGTTCAGGATATGAACAAACAAAAGGCACTACTTCTACTACATCCATTTTAGAATTACCCTTAGGATTAGTAGCAAGCAGCCCTTGCACTTCAAAGGTATTTGTCTTCGATTTAATCATCTTCAAGATGTCTCCTATTAGAACGCTTACTTGGTTTGAGGTGGTTTTGGGATAACTCATGGTTATCCAATCCTGGTCTCTTTGAACCAACAATCAATAATTTTAAAATCTATCAAGTTATCGATAGTAGAAAAATCCACTATCTGGGTGTAAGTATAGATTTGAATATAAAAAATAAGTCATCTTATACTTATCCCCACTTTCCAATTTCAAATAGTACTATGCTTTGATTAACAATGAAGTCGGACAAGTTAGAAAACTATCCTTGCTTTGACATACATACTTACTTCTCAGGATAGAGATGAGTTTCCATACCTTAGAATTTGGTGTTAAGTATACAATGAAGTACCATCCATATACTTAATTAATCATGACCCATTTATCAAAATTAACCCTCTCATACTTATCATGTCTCTGACATATCGACTTGTCTATTCCTCGCCTAAAAAGTCCGATTCTAGATCTCATAAATAAAGGAAAGTCTACTCGTGACAACCCGTAAATTCCGATAATAAAATTTGTCATTTTAATAAGATTTTGTAATGGTTATTAAAACTAATCATTGACAATTGAAGTGAAATCACAATAATAGTGAAATAGTGTAAATTGTTGCACTTGGGTATAAAATGGAAAACAAGTAATTAAAAGTAAGATTTGAATTAACTAATGAAAAATTATACTGATTAATATAGACTTAATAAAAGAGTTGAATTGAATCGATCTATTTATTTGAAACTAATTAATTGGTATGAAAATTAATAATAAATGAGTTTATTTCAAGAAATTGAAATTTGATACTATAGTGAATTGGAATTAAGATAAGAATGGGAATATTGGAGCATGTAAGGTCAAATTGATTGCATGTAATAAATTGGGGATTAAATTCATTAAAGGTAATTAATTATTATGTTAATGTAAATTTAGATAATATCTGAAATTAATGTTAATTCCACTCATACTTGTAAATAACTATTATAAGTTGCATGTTGAATTTGTTGATTGAATTGAAATTTTAATTTATTTTCATGAACAGACATAGGTTTACAATAACGAGAATTTGAGTAAAACAAGTGTAACTATTGGATTAAATGAAATAGTATTGCTCAATAGTAACTAAACGTAAATTTAGGAAATAAGGTTTGAACAAGTTAATAAATAATAAATGTAGTGTAATACAAATTGATTTAAACAATTGTGAAGTTTCAATTGATTGGAAGTAGTAAATTTGGGGAATAAATTTAACATAAGAAAACCAATGCAAATATTGAGTTAATCAGTGAAGCAATAATAATAAATAGTAATTAATTCAAAATTTGTAAGTTGGGAATAATGTAGATTAATATACACTTGTTATTTAGGGTAGTGACTAAATTTGGTAATCCATTTTCAATTAATGAAAATAGTGTTGATACAAGCTAATAAATTTAAATGTCAATGCAATACCAATTAATAGATTGAATGTGATTACGAAATTTAAATTAGGTAAATGAGTAGCTTGTGTCTGTAAACAAAAAACTTAGAAATGCAGTAACTAATTTAGGGCAAATAGAATTTATGGAACGAATGTTCAGATTTTAACTAATAGTAATTAATAATTGGAGATAATATCGATTCCATTTATAAATATGACTATTTGTTAATGTAAAGATTGTAAATCAAGATTTATTAATTTATTTGAATATAAAGAATTAAGGTAATTTAGTTTACTGCAATCAAATAGAACTAAACATTTATTATTACGTTATTTGAAAATTAAGTGAAATTGGAAAACATTTGTGTAATAGTTTTGAATCCAATGTTTAATCCATCCATAATATGACTATTGGTTGATTTAAAGTATAGAAAGCTAGATTTATTAACTTAATTAAAGTATAAGATTCAATAATTGTATTTATTTCAATGTAAAATGGAATTAAACGTTAAATATTACGTTATTTGAAATGAAGAAAATGGATTTAAAGTATAAAGAAGTTTAATAATAAAATTTGTAAATCCAATGTTAAATTTTATCCGTTTGATAATGATGAATTCAATAATAAAATGGGAGTGAATTTAATAGATTTATTGGAAATCAAATTTATAATGTTGAATTTAATGGAATTTGAATTTACGCTGAAATTTATGATTGAATCAACATTTAATTGACATCTAAATTGGTTTAAATCCCCGAGATTGTTTAAGAAAACAAAACTGATAAGATTTGTAAATTTTGGAAGTAAAATTGAAAAAATAGTGGTTTAATTAATGAATTTTTAATTTATTTAATTAATATAAAAATAGCCATTTTGGCCACTGACTCGGATTTCGACGAAACCAGTTTCATCGGATCTGTAACGGTGAATTATTGCAAGATTTCAAGTTTCGTAGCGATCAAACTTGTCGTTTGATCGTACCGACTCGAATTACTTTGAAATCAATTTAAAATTTTTGATTTTTGCATAACTTCTTCATAAGATGGAATTTGGACTTGAAACTTGTTCCATCGAGTTTAAATTATTTTAAAACACCTATTTTGATATATGGGTTCATCCAATTTCATTCCGGAGTCTAAATTGGCTTTTATAGGCCACTTTAGCGTTAGCGCGTAAATCTATCTTATCCATCCATTCAAATGTCAACCCTGCCTATAAATTCCCTGCTATAAACCTTAGCAGCCTCTATTCCTCATTTCTATATGTACAGAAACTTCTGTGCTCCTCTTCTTCAACGGCAAACAAACAATTCTAGATCCAAACAAATCAAATTCAACTTCAAAATTTCAAACTTCTCAGAAAAATCTGGAAAAATTATATATCGAAGATGACATCGATATGAATCTGCATCAACTGTTCGTTTTTGAAAATGTTGCTCGAATCATTGGGAAATAGTGGTCAAAGGTCAAATTTTCGAAACCCATATGGCGATTTGGGCAGCAATCGAGAAATTCCTTTCTGGGTATTGAAGAGGTCGGCATCTGGAGTTTATTGGTGGTGGTCCGAGGTCGCGAAGTGGACAGAGGCGATGGGAAAACATGGTTTAGGGTTTCGCTATAAGGGGCGGCGCGCGGCGTTTGGGGTGGCCGGAGGTGATGTGGTTGGTGCTGCGGGAAGCGGCTCGGCATGGGCTTGATGATGGTGGTGGTCGGCGGTTCTCAGGAGGTCGGAGGCGAGAGGAATCGGCGGTCAAAGGGCCGGTCAAAGGCTTGTTCACGGGTTGCGTGCATACGTGAGTTACCTAGAAGAGAATTGAAATGGTGATGACGTGGCAGTGAGGGTGAGAAAGTGTTCTCGTTTTCTTTTATTTTGTAATTGACTTTCAATCACATTTATCGTCATAACATTTTCCTACGATATCCGTTTTATGCGCGGTTTCTTTTGTTAAGATCGTATCTGAATTCCGGACCTTTTGGCATTGGTTTGGATGAATTCTAAGACTGGTCAAATTTTGAGTTAAATTGGATTTAAATTCAATTTAAATTCAAAAGGTGAGTGTTTTAACCCACTCACAACTTCTAAATTTTCTTATGTTTGTTAAATAAATTTTTGATGTGATTAGGAATTTATTTATTACTGTTTGGCATATTTTTATCATCTTTCCAGTTAAATTTAATTTTTTTTGAATTAAATTATTATTTTATTATTATTATTGCATATAAATTTTCCAGTTAAATTTCAATTAAATTTATTATTGAATATAAACTGTCAGTAATTACCTGTATTTATTATTTGTTTATATTGATGTATTGATTTAATTGGATGATTATTGTAATATATGATTGATGATTGATATTGGGTGAATGAATGCTGTATTTTATATTTTATAAACTGCAAGTTTTATGCATTTCATTTCATTCGAGATTGCGGTTTGAAATGATATATAACCGTAATTTTTATTTTTAAATTACGGATTGAAATGATAAATATCCGTATCACTTGACCATAGGATAGAAAATTTTATACAGATACCGTGGTCTACATATAAAAATATTTTTAAATGATTTCTATGGTTTTGGAAAGGAATATACGGTTTATTAAATATTAATTTGATGTTATATAAATAGTATTATGTATATATAGTAAAATTCTTGAATTTAAGCTATGTATAAAATTGTTTAATAAAAATGAGTTTAATAATGGAGTTTGATGGTTTATATTATATGAGTAAGTACCTATTAAGGTATTATATATATAGAGTTTTGAATGACTTAAATGAAATTTAAGTTGGAAGATAAATATGAAATTGGTTTAAATTGAATTATTTAAAGAATTGTATTTGAATAAATTTGATTTGGAATTTAAATATAAATTGAGATTTTAAAGGGTATGGTTCTTATAATTTGATTTGGGTTAAAGAGTTTTAAATGAATATAAAGTTGAGAAATGAATACATCAAGTTAAATAAGATTTAAAGAATATCCAGTTGTTCTAAGTTAAAAGTTTTACTTAAATTTATTGGATTTATTATGTAATCATTTCAAATCTAAATAATAGTAGTTGAATTTGATATATATGGAATTATCAAAGAATTAGTTTTGAAATTATGGAACAGTTAAAGCTTTGAATATATGAATTGAAATGTTTTATTTGGAGGTTTAAATCGATATTTGGAATTCATTGTGAAATTTAAAGAAGCTATTTTATTATATTAAGTAATATAGTATTTAAACCATTAAGTATTAAAGGTTATGTTTCAAAACTATGAGTTTCAAGTTATATAGATTTGAAAGGGCTATGATTTTGGAAAAAGGATATAATTTAAAAAAAATGATATCATATTGATTTGGGTTTTTAAAACAGAAATGATATCGTATTTATAGTTTTTGAAATGGATATTATATTCTGGTTTTAAAGTATAAACTATTTTGAAAGGACCGCGGTGTTATAATAACGGTTGGTTGTTAAAGAGACCGGGATCAGAAGTTGTCATATTCTCTACCAACTCCGAAAACCACTTTAACAACCGTGTACGCGGTGGAGATTCTAGAATGAAGTTGGATGGTGGCGGCGTTTTCTTTGAGGTAAATACGTGGACCTGACTCCCGTGAGTTGGCATAAGGTGTCTAAAACAGGAGCGATTGACTGGCTAATGAGGTAGCACCTTTGATCGGACACATCCCTTCGATATTATACTCTGACTTTTGGATTGATTCGGTGGCCACTTTTTATTTTGATTTGGGGGTCTGGCTCGAGGTGGGCAGTAGCTGCGGCTATGCGTTACCACCGGTCCGGAAGCGTAATTAGTATATCTACTCTGGCATTGCCTAGATTGCCGTGTCACCTACCCTAGCGCGCCTTCTACGATTTTGTTTTGTACCATACCTATGGAGTGCCCTCTGACGACGCCCAGTATGGGGGAGATTACGGTACTGTATAGACTATGAGAATATATAAAAGTGCTAAGGTGGAAAATGTAAAGCCTTAACGCTATTTAAAAGTAAGTTTATTTTACTGTAGACATTATTATAATAGCGAAATATTACTACATAGTAAATAGTTTAACGGATCCTTAGGAGATGTGAATCCCGAGCATCTCTTAAGTTACTACACTCATATTTATTTCTGTTAATTTAACTCACATAAGATATTTTAGTTCTGACTCGAGTGTTTTGTCTTTTCAATTCGCTCGGGTCAGCCTGAGCATTTCAGGATTCGAAGACTTTAACTCTAGAGGACGATGACGAAGATTTCATTATTACTATTATTATATCTATTATATTGTCCACTACAACATTTTATTCCGCTGCATTGTTGTTTTCCTTTGGTATGTGAACTCTGATATTTGTTGTGTAAAGTGAAATCAAATGTTTGTAAAACAGTTTTATGAACTGTATATTGATTATTATATTTTATCGTTCCGCTACAAGATTCTGTTTTGTTTTTTCTTCTTCTCTGCTTTTCTTATCTACCCCATAACAATCCGCCCTTTTGTATGTTTTAAGTCTGACGTGTGTGGTTTATCGTCAATTTAAAGTGTGCAAAAAGCGGGATGTCACAGTTGGTATCAGAGCTTTGGTTTAGCAATAAACCTTAGCTTTATGGGGTCTGACTCTCTATTAATAGGGTAGTAATACCTTATGGGAGTCGCTGAGTGTATATATGTGAGAGAGCGTATTTGTTAGTATTATAAAAAGGTTTTAATATTGTGTTAATTTATTCCATTTTGAATTTATAAATTCTGGATGGTGCATGGGACGCTATGACATCAATAGGGATTTCTAAACACTTAATAGGACAGACCGACATAATATTTGTTTTTAATATAGGTGAATGAAATAATTTTTCCTATTATATTTTCTATATATAAAGTAAAATATTTTATAAAGATATATTTGGTTGCAATATATTGGTTGTTAGGTAATGAAATTTATAAATAATAGTTGAAATAAGATTGAAATAAAATAAATGAAATTGGAAACTTAGAATCTAAGTCCCGGGGTTTTTGAAAATTTCTTCTTAAATGATTTTGGAATATAATAATAATATTGTTTATAAGTATTTTCTGATATAAATAGCTCAGTATAAATTGGAAGAATTGTAGTAAGGAAGATTTTGGAAAAATAAGTTCTGTACTTCCTTCTCTGTCACTGGAAAATAATTTCGGTGATGAGTGCTAGCATCATCGACTTTCATTTTCGAGTTTCTAAGTGGGAAGACCACTGTAGTAGTTTTACTACAAATTTATTTTGATAAGCAAAGATAAAATTTAAATTGTTTTAAATATAATTAGATATTGTTTTAAATATAATTAGATATATATGTTGCAGGTATATACATTTATCTATTATTTTAAAATAATTTCTAATAAAGCCCGATATTTAATTCTTAAGTTTCCAATTAATTAATATTTTTAGTTAGTGTAGCGAAATGGAATTTAACTAATAATTATTGAATATTTAATTAATTAAAAGAAATGAGAAACTTGTATTACTTTCAATTACATTTTTTAAAGCATATATATAACTTACCCAATATTAAAAGTTGAAATGTTTAATAAGGAAATGTAATGGAAATTGTACAAGTAAACTTATGTAATGAAAATGTTCAGTAAATTTTCTTTTATTAATAAGAATTAAGGTTATAATTGTTATGCCAAGTAACCGAACTTAACATAAATATTATCAATAAATGGATGCAAATAAATGAAATCAAGTAATGAATGAATAAATATAATACAATAAGTAGAGAATTGACATGATGTGAATAAACTTAATGAAGATAAGTATTAATTGAATGAAGAGGAAATTAAACAACAAATATATGAAATGAAATTAATAATAATAAACTTGATCTGTTGTTTGAAATCGTTGTTTGTTTGATTTATGGTTGTTTGGGTGAGGATACTTTACAATTGTTTGGATGAATAAATAATCTATTTAGTTCCATCTAAGACTGTTGAGTAAATGGTGCACTTAGTAGTTATTTTTCATTTTATAAAATTTAAAGTTTTGAACCCGAACAACTATTTATTGTGTTTGATATGACTGAATGTTTGATGTGTGTTGACTTTATGTGATGGTTGTTTGCTTGTTGCAAGTGATGGTTGCTATGTTGATTGTTGTTATTGATTTAAGCAACTTCAGATATTTCATTTTATATAATTGTTAACCTTTTGGATTATATAAGTGAAATACAGGTTATGGAAGCAATTGCTATTGCATTTGGTTTCATAAATAAGCGTTTATTGTCTGACAAATAGGTACGTTTTGGGATTACGGTTTTATAGCGTTATTATATTATTTTCCCATGTTGAGATATATTATTTGGAAATTTTAAGTTATATATTGTATATTTTGATATTATATTTTCTTCCGGGCCTCTCCTTACAAAGGAGACTCTGCTGAAATTTTCCGTAAATTTTGGACCTAGAAATTTTTTTGAAATTATTTTCCCGAACTTTATTAATTTGGGTATAAAAAGATTTAATGGTTATAAATTGGTATATTTTATTTAAATTAATTAATTTTGTAAAAATTTATTTGTTTATAAATTTAATATTTTAAATAAGATATTGATTTGTTAATTCTTCTTTCCCTTCCTTTTTTCTTTTCGGGGACGAAAAGTTTTGATTGGGAGAGAGTGTAACGACCCGTGAATTCCGATTATTAAATTTGTCATTTTAATAAGATTTTGTAATGGTTATTAAAACTAATCATTGATAATTGAAGTGAAATCACAATAATAGTGAAATAGTGTAAATTGTTGCACTTGGGTATAAAATGGAAAATAAGTAATTAAAAGTAAGATTTGAATTAACTAATGAAATATTATATTGATTAATATAGACTGAATAAAAGAGTTGAATTAAATCAATCTATTTATTTGAAACTAATTAATTGGTATGAAAATTTATAATAAATGGGTTTATTTCAAGAAATTGAAATTTGATACTATAGTGAATTGGAATTAAGATAAGAATGGGAATATTGGAGCATGTAAGGTCAAATTGACTACATGTAATAAATTGGGGATTAAATTCATTAAAGATAATTAATTATTATGTTAATGTAAATTTAGATAATATCTGAAATTAATGTTAATTCCACTCATACTTGTAAATAACTATTATAAGTTGCATGTTGAAATTGTCGACTGAATTGGAATTTTAATTTTTTTTTATGAACAAATATAGGTAACAAGTGTAACTATTGAATTAAATGAAATAGTATTGCTCAATAGTAACTGAACGTAAATTTAGGTAATAAGGTTTGAACAAGTTGATAAATAATAAATGTAGTGTAATACAAATTGATTTAAATAATTGTGAAGTTTTAATTGATTGGAAGTAGTAGATTTGGGGAATAAATTTAACATAAGAAAACCAATGCAAATATTGAATTAATCAGTGAAGCAATAATAATAAATAGTAATTAATTCAAGATTTATAAGTTGGGAATAATGTAGATTAATATACGCTAGTTATTTAGGGTAGTGATTGAATTTGACAATCCATTTGCAATTAATGAAAATAGTGTTGATACAAGCTAATAAATTTAAATGTCAATGCAATACCAATTAATAGATTGAATGTGATTACAAAAGTTAAATTAGGTAAATGAGTAGCCTGTGTCTGTAAACAAAAAATTTATAAATGCAGTAACTAATTTAGGGCAAATAGGATTTACGGAACGAATGTTAAGATCTTAACTAATAGTAATTAATAATTGGAGATAATTTAGATTCCATTTATTATATGACTATTTGTTAATGTAAAGATTGTAAATCAAGATTTGTTAATTTATTTGAATATAAAGAATTAAGGTAATTTAGTTTACTGTAATTAAATAGAATTAAACATTTATTATTACGTTATTTGAAAATTAAGTGAAATTGGAAAACATTTGTGTAATAGTTTTGAATCCAATGTCTTATCCATCCATGATATGACTATTGGTTGATTTAAAGTATATAAAGCAAGATTTATTTACTTAAATAAAGTATAAGATTCAATAATTGTATTTATTTCAAAGTAAAATGGAATTAAACGTTAAATATTACGTTATTTGAAATGAAGAAAATGGATTTAAAGTATAAAGAAGTTTAATAATAAAATTTTTAAATCCAATGTTAAATTTTATCCGTTTGATAATAATGAATTCAATAATAAAATGGGAGTGAATTTAATAGATTTATTGGAAATTAAATTTATAATGTTGAATTGAATGGAATTTGAATTTACGCTGAAATTTATGACTGAATCAACATAATTGATATCCAAATTGGTTTAAATCTCCGAGATTGTTTAAGAAAACAAAACCGATAAGATTTGTAAATTTTGGAAGTAAAATCGAAAAAAAAGTGATTTAATTAATGAATTTTTAATTTATTTAATTAATATAAAAATAGCCATTTTGGCCACTTACTCGGATTTCGACGAAACCAGTTTCATCGGATCCGTAACGGTGAATTATTGTAGGATTTCAAGTTTCGTAGCGATCAGACTTGTCGTTTGATTGTACCGACTTGAAACACTTTGAAATCAATTAATTGAAATCAATTGAAATCAATTTGAAAATTTTGATTTTGCATAACTTCTTCATACGATGGAATTTGAACTTGAAACTTGTTCCATCGAGTTTAAATTATTTTAAAACACCTATTTTGATATATAGGTTGACCCAATTTCATTCCGGAGTCAAACGGGCTTTTTTGGGCCACTTTGGCATTAGCACGTAAATCTATCTTATCCATCCATTTAAATGTCAACCCTGCCTATAAATTCCCTACTATAAACCCTAGCAGCCTTTATTCCTCATTTCTATACGTACAAAAACTTCCGTGCTCCTCTTCTTCAATGGCAGACAAACAATTGTAGATCCAAACAAATCAAATTCAACTTCAAAATTTCAAACTCCTCAGAAAAATCTGGAAAAACTATATATCGAAGAGGACATCGATATGAATCTACATCAACTGTTCGTTTTAGAAAATGTTGCTCGAATCATCGGGAAATAGTGGTCAAAGGTCAAATTTTGGAAACCCATATGGCGATTTGGGCGTTTTCGATTTGGGCAGCAATCGAGAAATTCCTTTCTGGATATTGGAGAGGTCGGCATCTGGAGTTGATTGGTGGTGGTTGGAGGTCGTGAAGTGGACGGAGGCGATGGGAAAATGCGGCTTAGGGTTTCGTTATAAGGGGCGGCATGCAGCGTTTGGGGTGGCCGGAGGTGATGTGGTTGGTGCTGCGGGAAGCGGCTCGGCATGGGCTTGATGATGGCGGTGGTCGGCGGTTCTCAGGAGGTCGGAGGCGAGAGGAATCGGCGGTCAAAGGGCCGGTCAAAGGCATGTTCACGGGTTGCGTGCATACGTGAGTTACATGGAAGAGAATTGAAATAGTGATGACGTGGCAGTGAGGGTGAGAATGTGTTCTCGTTTTCTTTTATTTTATAATTGATTTTCAATCGCATTTATCGTCATAACTTTCGCCTACGATATCCGTTTTACGCGCGGTTTCTTTTGTTAGGATCGTATCTAAATTTCAGACTTTTTGGCACTTGTTTGGACGAATTCTGAGACTGGTCAAATTTTGGGTTTAAATTGGATTTAAATTCAATTTAAATTCAAAAGGTGAGTGTTTTAACCCACTCACAACTTCTAAATTTTCTTATGTTTGTTAAATAAATTTTTGATGTGATTAGAAATTTATTTATTATTGTTTGGTATATTTTTATCATCTTTCCAGTTAAATTTAATTTTTTTGAATTAAATTTTATTTATTTATTATTATTGCATATAAATTTACCAGTTAAATTTCAATTAAATTTATTATTAAATATAAACTGCCAGTTATTACATGTATTTATTATCTGTTTATATTGATGTATTTATTTAATTGGATGGTGATTGTAGTATATGATTGATGATTGATATTGGGTGAATGGATGCTGTATTTTATATTTGATAAACTGCAAGCTTTATGCATTTCATTTCATTCGGGATTGCGGTTTGAAATGATATATAACCGTAATTTTTATTTTTAAATTACGGATTGAAATGATAAATATCTGTATCACTTGACCATAGGATAGAAAATTTTATACAGACACCGTGGTCTACATATAAAAATATTTTTAAATGATTTTTATGGTGTTGGAAAGGAATATACGATTTATTAAATATTAATTTGATGTTATATAAATATTATTTTATATATATATAGTAAAATTCTTGAATTTAAGCTATGTATATAATTGTTTAATAAAAACGAGTTTAATAACGGAGTTTGGTGGTTTATATTATATGGGTAAGTACCTATTAAGATATTATATATATAGAGTTTTAAATGACTTAAATGAAATTTAAGTTGGAAGATAAATATGAAATTGGTTTAAATTGAATTATTTAAAGAATTATATTTGAATAAATTTGATTTGGAATTTAAATATAAATTGAGATTTTAAAGGGTATGATTCTTATAACTTGATTTGGGTTTAAGAGTTTTAAATGAATATAAAGTTGAGAAATGAATACATCAAGTTAAATAAGGTTTAAAGAATATCCAGTTGTTCTAAGCTAAAAGTTTTACTTAAATTTATTGGATTTATTAAGTAAACATTTCAAATCTAAATAATAGTAGTTGAATTTGATATATATGGAATTATCAAAGAATTAGTTTTGAAATGGTGGAACAGTTAAAGCTTTGAATATATGAATTGAAATGTTTTATTTGGAGGTTTAAATCAATATTTGGAATTTATTATGAAATTTGAAGAAGCTATTTTATTATATTAAGTAACATAGTATTTAAACCATTAAGTATTAAAGGTTATGTTTCAAAGCTATGGGTTTCAAGTTATATAGATTTGAAAGGGCTATGATTTTGGAAAAAGGATATAATTTGAAAAAAAATGATATCATATTGATTTGGGTTTTTAAAACAGAAATGATATCGTATTTATAGTTTTTGAAATGGATATTATATTTTGGTTTTAAAGTATAAACTATTTTGAAAGGACCACGGTGTTATAATAACAATTGGTTGTTAAAGAGACCGGAATCGGAAGTTGGCATACTCTCTGCCAACTCCGAAAACCACTTTAACAACCATGTACGCGATGGAGACTGCAGAATGAAGTAGGATGGTGGCGGCGTTTCCTTGAGGTAAATATGTGGATCCGACTCCCGTGAGTTGGCATAAGGTGGCTAAAACAGGAGCGATTGACGGGCTAATGAGGTAGCACCTTTGATCGGACACATCCCTTCGATATTACACTCTGACTTTTGGATTGATTCGGTGGCCACTTTTTATTTTGATTTGGAGGTGTGGCTCGAGGTGGCAGTAGCTGCGGCTATGCGTTACCACCGGCCTGGAAGCATAATTGGTATATCTACCTTGGCATTGCCTAGTTGTGTCGTGTCACCTACCCTAGCGAGCCTTCTACAATTTTGTTCTGTACCATACCTATATAGTACCCTTTGACGACGCCTAGTACGGGGGAGATTACAGTACTGTATAGACTATGGGAATATATAAATATGTTAAGGTGGAAAATGTAAAGCCTTAAGGCTATTTAAAAGTAAGTTTATTCTACTATAGACATTATTATAATAGCGAAATATAACTACATAGTAAATAGTTTAACGGATCCTTAGGAGATGTGAATCCTGAGCATCTCTTAAGTTACTGCACTCATATTTATTTCTATTAATTTAACTCACATAAGATATTTTAGTTCTGACTCGAGTGTTTTGTCTTTTCAATTCGCTCGGGTCAGCCTGAGCATTTCAGGATTTGAAGAGTTTAGCTCTAGAGGGCGATGACAAAGATTTCATTATTACCATTATTATATATATTATATAGTTTGTGACGACCCGGATTCTTCGAATATTTGAAATGAGAATATTTAATTAATTTTAAATATTCAAAGGTTAATTATTAACGTTAATTTCGAGTATAAATATTTATTTTATAATTAATTGTTAAATTTAATTATCGGAATTGGGTGAATTTATTGAATTTGGAATTTTAAACCTGTTAAAAATAATTTGAAGGCTCGGAAAAAAATTTATATTAATAATGCAGAAGGTGATATAACTTTTAAAATGGAATTTCAAAGTAATTTGTTCAGTTTTAAAATCTTATTGTTTAAAAATTTACTTTAAAAATGGCCTTCCGGGGACACAGTCTCGGAATCCGACGAAACAAATCCCATTGGGTCCGTAATATTGTATTATTACCGGATTTCAAATTTCGTTGTAAGCGGAATTGTTGTGTGAGCGTACGGTAAAAAAACGCGTTGAAGATTTAATGAATAATAGCCGATTCGAAATTTTAAATATAATATTTCGGCAAGTCAAATTCATCTCTCATCAGCTGATTCCCTTTCTTATCCGTGTTCCCTCGTTTAACAACATCACGCAACCTACCCCTTCGTTCAAATCAAAGCCTTCCTGATCCTTCTCCAATACGCCTTTTCGTTTAACAATTAAAAGGGGGAAAACCACATTTTTCATTTGAAATCGCGAAAGCCTTCCTCCTTCAGCTTAATTCGCGAAAATAAAAATAAAAATTTCGTGCCCGTATATTTCCAAAATCACGAGCGGTGAGGGCAAGTGAAATCGAGGGTGGCTCGATCGTCGCAGTATCGTGCTCGCATGGGGCTACGGGTAGGCGAAGTTCGACGTGGGGCGGTTGTTGTTGCGAGGCCGGTGGAGTATGGGGACTGCGGTAGATCTCGCAATCGAAGACGCGTGATGGTGTAGGGGCGGCGGCCGGGTCGCTCGAGCTAGGCGAACGGAGATCGAAGTTTTCCCTAGTCAAACTCGCTCGTGGGGATGTAGCGAGGAGGGTTGGGATTCGCGACTGGTAGCGGCAGTGTCGTAAGTCGAGGAGGGGTGTAATTGATTGAGTGTGGGCTGCTCGTTGATGGTTTGGCTGGAGGCGTGTGGACGCAGAGGAGGCTGAGGTCAAAGTTAGTGTCGATAGCTTCGTTTGTGTGCGTTCGTTGAGCAGTGAGGTATACCAGTTTTGGCTTTCGATTTAATTCAAAAATATATATACATGTATAGATTAGAAAACATATAAAAAAAAGTTTACACATCTAGGTCAGTAAAGTAGATAAAGGCAAATTTTTATTAACAGTAAGGTAACATTTTGTTTTACTGCTTTTTGATTTAAATTAATATATAAGTATATATGCAGAAATAATAAATATAAATATATATATCTATATAAAACTTTACATACTTTCACTTACTGGTATTTTAAAATATTGGATTTGGTGATTAAATTGTTCGATAACTTATTCAATTAATTTTAGTTACAAAAGGGTTTTAAAAGAAAAGGGGAATTATCAGTTTAAGTTAAATTGTAAATCTAAAATAAATTATTAGTTAATTAAATTATAAAATAGAAAATTTAATGTTCGATTCATTTCAAATATTAATAAACCTTATAATACTTATACAAGGTCAAACTTTGTGAAGAACCAAGCTGGTCTAGATGGATTGCAAAACGAAAATCAAAGGTGAGTTAATCTCACTCAGTTAATTTATAATTTAATTTAATTGGTTAAATTTGAATGTCTGGTTGAATGATTGGATTGATATTGATATGGATAGTATATATAGTAGTATATATACCAATATATATATATATATTGGCATATGTATATATTGGAGTTGTTATTCCCACACTATATAGCGGATGAGACCCTATGCGCCGCATAATAGCAGATGATATTTATTTAATCCTATATACCGCGATATTCCACCTCGAAGTGGAGTTGGTATTTATACTATGCTAATGTCTGTGGATGCAGGGAAAACAGGTTGGAGGGATCCAACTGGACCCCTCAACATTTACTTATATTATTCAGTATCCTCTGTTGTGATTGTTTGATATTCTCTGATAAAGTGTATTGGAATATTAAATGTTATTGTTTGATTTAATATTTGGGTATAATGAAATACCAGAAATATATAAATTGGATTTTGGAGAAAATAAAGGAAGTAAAATTGTAACTGAAATAATTATAGAAGATTTGAATGAATTAAGAAGGAATTGAAAATGGAAGTGATGTTAAATAAAAACAAATAACTTCGAATATGAAAAGCAAAGAATTTGCAATAATAGTAATTAATGAATTCATGAAATCTAAATTCAAGGGATATTATTTTAAAGGAATAAAGAATTATTATAAAAATTTAAAGTTTAAATTTAAAAGGTAATTTGGAAAAAAATCTAAAGTTGTTATTTCCAGTTAAAAGTATCTTAAATCATAATTAAGAATTTAAAACCTGAAGTTAAAAGATTTTGAAATAAATGGATTAAATTGAAAATCAATTTGGGGATTGATTTAAATGTGTGAAGCTGGCATTTTTATTGGAAAATGTGGCTTTGGAATTTATAAACGGGATTTTTAAAGCAAAGTAATATTTCAGAGGATATTTGGAAAAAAATAAATTCAGGTGGGAATTTATTAAAGGGAATGAGAAATTTGTTTAAAAATAAACAGTGATTTATTTTTAAGGAAGGAGAAGAGAACTATATTTCCCTGGATAACGAATTACGTTTTCAAAGTAATTTGTTTTAAAATATAAGATAAATGATTTAATGTTGTTTTAAAAACAAAACATATTTTATGAAATTTATTATTTGTATATATTTAAAATTTTAGAGTAAGTAATTGTTTCAAATCTATTATCGTATTTAAAGGTGATTTAGTACCTTGTTTAAAAATAATACCTAATTTATATTTTATAAAATGGCCTTATTTAGATATGTCTAAAGTATTATTCTTTATTAAAGTTTGAAAACCGTTTTTTTCCTAAAGTTAGATGTTAAAGTGTATCTTTGAATAGAGTGGTTTTTAAATTATTTTAAAATGTATATCTAAAGTATATTTTATAGTGTTTAAATTATTTTTAATCTTAAAGTGTGGTACTTGGCGATTCCAAGGGAAATAGAAAAGATTGGGAAATTTATTTCCGTAAAGGAAGATGTGTTAAACTGTTTTCAAAAAGGGATTTGAAAATGGGATTTATATCGGGTAAAGATATTGAGGATAATAAAAGATTTGGGAGAAATTATTTATGGATTGATGGATGTTTTGTGATTGTTAATTGATAGTTAAATAACCGACTATCAATATTGGTCAAATGCGTTGATCGTTTCGAAGAGTCCGGGATCGAGATTTATTTCTCGAAAACCACTTCGATCCGGTTTGTACGTTTCGTGAGGAAACGAGGTTGATATTGTAAATGGGATAGTGTTTTCAGTTCCGTTCGGACCCGGAACGGACTTGTATGGACGAATGCTTTTGGGACATCGTCAGGGGACGATGGGCATTCTAAGTGAAACGTTCTATAAAGGTAACGTTTAGCCTCAAGCCTCATCAACCGGGAATGACTGAAAATCAGGGGATATGCAGCAAGGCTTCGTGGGTAGCGCCCACTGGAGAGTATGGTCATCCCTGTCTAGAGGTCCCTTTATTTCGGCTTAGTGGTGCGGTTGCTGATCCCAACCGTGGGGTGATCATATTCAGAATTGCCCATAGGTGATTCCGGCCTTGTGTTGTAGGGGAGCGGGCGTACTCCTCGGTACTGTGATCTAGTCCACGTACTGTGACATGTGGTACCCCAGTGCCTAGTCATTCGTTGGAAATCCATTCTCCCTACGTGCCTTGTACGAGTTTTGTTTGTATTACCCACGGTGTGGCTAGTATGCCGGAATTTAATAGATGTAACAATTTCGGCTATTTGAATAAGTATTTGTAAATAGACACTATTATAATACCAGAGAATTTTATAGAAAGTGTTTTAGCTATCGTAAGGTAAAAACCCGACATGTTTATTTGTGGCGTGGTCTTACGAGATGCTTTGTTTTCAAAGGATTTTGAAACTTTAATAATCAATTTGAGTGTGATTTTCTCATGCTGGTATTCCAGACTGACTCGGGTATTGTTTTATATGATGCTCGGGTCAGACCGAGATAAACAGGTTCAGGTTATGGCTATGGAGCTCAGGTGATGAGTTGGATGGCGAGACGTATCTCCCGTATTTGTTATATATATATATATATTCCGCTGTGTAGATTGTTGTGTATCCTGTTGTAGAACAGGTTGTGATTTCTGTCATGAGTTGTGATGTAAATTGTTGTACTCTGATAAATGTAATGTATAAACAGATATATTTTTCTGTTGTGTAAAGATCTGTATTTATCTATTATATTTTATTTCGCTGCGATGTGAGATTCTGATGTTGTTTTTCTTATTTTCTTCTTCTACCTCTTCTTCTTTAGCACTAATGGTTCGATTTTTCGTGTATGAAAAATCGGGTCGTTACAGTTGGTATCAGAGCTTAGGCTAGAGATAACCTTGGCTCTGGTGGGAATTTTGAGTGTATTAATAAATATGAGCGCGTATTTATTAGTGAATATAAAATGGTTTTATATTGTGTTGATTGGTTTATTGAGTAGTTTATGGATTCTGGTCGATGTGTGGGACGCCACAACATTGATAGGAATCTCTAAACACTTGAATAGAACAATTCGACACAATATTGTTTTAAAGTAGGGTAAATGAAATAACTTTACCCAAATTATTTTTGTATATAAAGAAAAGTTTTGTAATCTATTCTAGTTAATATATATATATATATAGTTGTTTGGGTGTTAGAAGTGATAATATGGAATTATTACCATTATTATATGGGAACTTAACTAGAAATTGAAATTTATAACCAAATTGAAGAATAAAATTTTATAATAAAATAAAATTTGGAAATATAGATTACAAATGTAATTTATAAAATTGAAATAAACTTTATATACAATTGGGATTGTAATTTGAAATAGAATTCCAGAGTAATATTTGAATCTAAATTGGATGAATTGGAAATTTGGAATTTTTGGGAATGGATTTAAAATTCCTTTGGATTTAAAACAGTTTTCAAAGTTGTTAGAGAAATAATAATGGAATTATTTCAGAAATATTTTTGAATCGGATTTGAAATCTAGAGAGATTTGGGATTTAAAATATTTGAAGGATTTTAAAGAGATAAAAACATCGAAATTTTTCGGTTGTTAGAAAATAACGTCGGTGATGACTGCAGCATCCTCGATGTTCATTTTCGAATTTCCGAAAGAGAAATTGTTACCAAGTTATTTTGAATTGGAATTGTTGTAAAACCGGATTTGGTTTTGGAATTCAAAGAGATAGCTGAATTTACCAAAAGGCTTTGGGTATAAGGTGATTTCAAAGATGATTTTGAAATGGTTGGAAATTTTTTTAAACTCTGGAATCCTAGTTTGGAATGTTATGGAATAATAAATGTAAATTAAGCAAGTAATGAATTATGGAAATAGAATAAAATTCAAACCTAGTAAAAGTTTATGGGAAGTGAATCTGTAAAAGGACAAATTTATTCAACTTTGTAAGTAAATAAGTGAAACCGAGTACTGTAATTTAAAATTGAATTGGTGGATGAATTAGTGGATCAACTATTGTACTTATAAAGTGAAGATGATATTAATAAAAATAAATTGGAAAATTTTAATCCGGGAATTAAACTTTAACTTAAGTAAATGAAACTGAAGAAATATATTTGAATTTAACTTGAAATAAGTCATATAAATTGAAAATTGGAATTGAATTAGATTTGGATCGAATTAAATCAAAAGCTAGTTGTGTCATGGATGATATTAAGTGAAATTTAGTCTTTGCTTAATAAAACTTAAGGGAATGGTGTGTAACTAGATTTAAATGAAGTTGAGTTGGAATAAAAGTGAATTTAAATGAAATCAGTCAAATTATAGATAATATTGGATGGATAAAAATTTCTATTCAAACAAATGAATATAAATTACGCAAGTATTGGATTAGAATAAATAAGCTTCGGAAGCTTATAAAAGGATTAAAAACATTGAAAAAAATGTTGATAACCCCTAATAAAAAGTAAAATGTGAATACAATTGGTTGTAAAGAAGATGGGAAAGAATGAAGATTAGTAAGTGTATAACTTATAAAATTAAGGGGGAATAAATAAGCCGAAATAAAAATATTGTATTCGGAGATAAATCCCAAATTTGAATTATAAAATAAATTGCACTTAAAGAGAATTTAATGGAAAGATTCTGAGATTAAAAATCAAATATTGAATTTAAACCAAGGATGAACTAATTTGATAATGAATTAGTTGATGTAAAATGGAATAGAACTCGAGTTTATTAACTTGGAATGAGAATCAAATTAAAATGAAAATGATTGTAAATTTATAAGCATGGAAGTTGTCGAGTTTAATAAAATGGTTTGAATGAAACCGACGTGAATATAAAATAAATTTGGAAGTGGCTTAAATGTGTGTTTAAATTTGGTTATAAGCTTCAGAAATTGTCCATTTGAAATAAATACTAATGTATTGCATCGAATAATTGGTCGTTCGACATGGATGGAAGTAAATAAATTCTATGAATTGATAGAAGTGAAATAAAATTGATTTTGGAATCAATTGAATTGAATATAGGCTTGTTGGATTAAAAATAAATAGAATGTAAGAAATGGAGTTGTAAACCACTTAAATTGAATAAAGTTGTATATATAAATGGGTTGTAAACAATTAAAATTAATGTTGAAACCTCATAAGAGGCTTATAAATATTGTGTAACCTGCATTGGCTATACAAACTGATATGTTGCTAGTTCAATATGTTAAATATTGTTAAATTCATGATTTTGGCATTTATACGTTTGAATTGAGTAAGTACAGGTTCAGGAAAGCTGTTTGGCTGGGTTGGGTTATGCAAAATGCTTAAATAATCGCCGCTTACTTTTAAAATTTATTAAAATAAGGTACGCTTACGCCAAAAATTCAAAATAGGAGATATGAACTGTATATATTGATATATATTGTGATTTCCGGCCTGAGGCCGATGTATATATATTTGTGCATCCTGCGATATCGTAGAAGTCCCTCCGTGCAAAGGAGACTCTGCCAAAATTTTCCGTAAATTTTGGAGTTAGAAAATTTTTGAAATTTTTGAAAATTTCTGCTAACGACAAATGATTTAAAATTTGTAAGCAAATAGAATTGGAACTGAGGTATTGGAATTCATTTGAATTGGGTTAAGTGAAGTTGAAGACGAATTGAATTCGAATAAAATAGAAGTTTGAAATAATTAATCAAGTGAAGTGAATCGATTTTATATGGAATTGGAACTCAATTTGAATACTAACTTCAGTAGTGAAGTAGAGTAAAATAAATATAAGAGGTTTATATTAAACTTAAGAAATGAATAGTGAAGTTCTTAAGTAAATTGGTAATAGGAATATATTGAGTGGAAATTGAATGAAATAGGTATTGAAACTACTGTAAAAGAAGTCAATAAAATCAAATTGAAATGCTGTGATTGGATATAATTACTAAATAGGATTCACAGGTATTATAAAGGGAAAGGAGAATTGGTTTTGATTTTGAAGATAAATCTGAATTGTCCGACAAAAGGTATGTATTTGAATTTCCGTATGAAATTTGATCGGTTTTTGATTTAGCCACTTGGCTTTTTGTTTTCTTTTGTGATTTGGAGGCCGTAGAGGCAATTTTGTAGTAGTACCGAGCTAGCCGCGCAAAGGAGACGCTGGCGAAATTTTTCTAAAATTTAGGGAGTTAGAAAAGTTTTGGAAATTTTTGATAATTTAAAATTTGAATTGATAAGTAAGTGATATTGTTGGGGACTTATGGATAGACTTGGAAGTTCATGAGTGGGATAGTGTGTCTTTGTTAAAAAGAATTGTTTGGTAAGTTGTTAAGAACTGTTTGGGTTGAGAAATAGTTAATGGATTAGGGATCATTCCTCTTAACTGGTAATTTCGGGGACGAAATTCTTTTAAGGGGGCAGGAATGTGACGACCCGGATTCTTCGAATATTTGAAATGAGAATATTTAATTAATTTTAAATATTCAAAGGTTAATTATTAACGTTAATTTCGAGTATAAATATTTATTTTATAATTAATTGTTAAATTTAATTATCGGAATTGGGTGAATTTATTGAATTTGGAATTTTAAACCTGTTAAAAATAATTTGAAGGCTCGGAAAAAAATTTATATTAATAATGCAGAAGGTGATATAACTTTTAAAATGGAATTTCAAAGTAATTTGTTCAGTTTTAAAATCTTATTGTTTAAAAATTTACTTTAAAAATGGCCTTCCGGGGACACAGTCTCGGAATCCGACGAAACAAATCCCATTGGGTCCGTAATATTGTATTATTACCGGATTTCAAATTTCGTTGTAAGCGGAATTGTTGTGTGAGCGTACGGTAAAAAAACGCATTGAAGATTTAATGAATAATAGCCGATTCGAAATTTTAAATATAATATTTCGGCAAGTCAAATTCATCTCTCATCAGCTGATTCCCTTTCTTATCCGTGTTCCCTCGTTTAGCAACATCACGCAACCTACCCCTTCGTTCAAATCAAAGCCTTCCTGATCCTTCTCCAATACGCCTTTTCGTTTAACAATTAAAAGGGGGAAAACCACATTTTTCGTTTGAAATCGCGAAAGCCTTCCTCCTTCAGCTTAATTCGCGAAAATAAAAATAAAAATTTCGTGCCCGTATATTTCCAAAATCACGAGCGGTGAGGGCAAGTGAAATCGAGGGTGGCTCGATCGTCGCAGTATCGTGCTCGCGTGGGGCTACGGGTAGGCGAAGTTCGACGTGGGGCGGTTGATGTTGCGAGGCCGGTGGAGTATGGGGACTGCGGTGGATCTCACAATCGAAGACGCGTGATGGTGTAGGGGCGGCGGCCGGGTCGCTCGAGCTAGGCGAACGGAGATCGAAGTTTTCCCTAGTCAAACTCGCTCGTGGGGATGTAGCGAGGAGGGTTGGGATTCGCGACTGGTAGCGGCAGTGTCGTAAGTCGAGGAGGGGTGTAATTGATTGAGTGTGGGCTGCTCGTTGATGGTTTGGCTGGAGGCGTGTGGACGCAGAGGAGGCTGAGGTCAAAGTCAGTGTCGATGGTCTCGTTTGTGTGCGTTCGTTGAGCAGTGAGGTATACCAGTTTTGGATTTCGATTTAATTCAAAAATATATATACATGTATAGATTAGAAAACATATAAAAAAAAAGTTTACACATCTAGGTCAGTAAAGTAGATAAAGGCAAATTTTTATTAACAGTAAGGTAACATTTTGTTTTACTGCTTTTTGATTTAAATTAATATATAAGTATATATGCAGAAATAATAAATATAAATATATATATATCTATATAAAACTTTACATACTTTCACTTACTGGTATTTTAAAATATTGGATTTGGTGATTAAATTGTTCGATAACTTATTCAATTAATTTTAGTTACAAAAGGGTTTTAAAAGAAAAGGGGAATTATCAGTTTAAGTTAAATTGTAAATCTAAAATAAATTATTAGTTAATTAAATTATAAAATATAAAATTTAATGTTCGATTCATTTCAAATATTAATAAACCTTATGATACTTATACAAGGTCAAACTTTGTGAAGAACCAAGCTGGTCTAGATGGATTGCAAAACGAAAATCAAAGGTGAGTTAATCTCACTCAGTTAATTTATAATTTAATTTAATTGGTTAAATTTGAATATCTGGTTGAATGATTGGATTGATATTGATATGGATAGTATATATAGTAGTATATATACCAATATATATATATATATATTGGCATATGTATATATTGGAGTTGTTATTCCCGCACTATATAGCGGATGAGACCCTATGCGCCGCATAATAGCGGATGATATTTATTTAATCCTATATACCGTGATATTCCACCTCGAAGTGGAATTGGTATTTATACTGTGCTAATGTCTGTGGATGCGGGGAAAACAGGTTGGAGGGATCCAACTGGACCCCTCAACATTTACTTATATTATTCAATATCCTCTGTTGTGATTGTTTTATATTCTCTGATAAAGTGTATTGGAATATTAAATGCTATTATTTGATTTAATATTTGGGTATAATGAAATACCAGAAATATATAAATTGGATTTTGGAGAAAATAAAGGAAGTAAAATTGTGACTGAAATAATTATAGAAGATTTGAATGAATTAAGAAGGAATTGAAAATGGAAGTGATGTTAAATAAAAACAAATAACTTCGAATATGAAAAGCAAAGAATTTGCAATAACAGTAATTAATGAATTCATGAAATCTAAATTCAAGGGATATTATTTTAAAGGAATAAAGAATTATTATAAAAATTTAAAGTTTAAATTTAAAAGGTAATTTGGAAAAAAAATCTAAAGTTGTTATTTCCAGTTAAAAGTATCTTAAATCATAATTAAGATTTTAAAACCTGAAGTTAAAAGATTTTGAAATAAATGGATTAAATTGAAAATCAATTTGGGGATTGATTTAAATGTGTGAAGCTGGAATTTTTATAGGAAAATGTGGCTTTGGAATGTATAAACGGGATTTTTTAAAAGCAAAGTAATATTTCATTGGATATTTGGAAAAAAATAAATTCAGGTGGGAATTTATTAAGGGGAATGAGAAATTTGTTTAAAAATAAACAGTGATTTATTTTTAAGGAAGGAGAAGAGAAATATATTTCCCTGGATAACGAATTACGTTTTCAAAGTAATTTGTTTTAAAATATAAGATAAACGATTTAATGTTGTTTTAAAAACAAAACATATTTTATGAAATTTATTATTTGTATATATTTAAAATTTTAGAGTAAGTAATTGTTTCAAATCTATTATCGTATTTAAAGGTGATTTAGTACCTTGTTTAAAAATAATATCTAATTTATATTTTATAAAATGGCCTTATTTAGATATGTCTAAAGTATTATTCTTTATTAAAGTTTGAAAACCGTTTTTTCCTAAAGTTAGATGTTAAAGTGTATCTTTGAATAGAGTGGTTTTTAAATTATTTTAAAATGTATATCTAAAGTATATTTTATAGTGTTTAAATTATTTTTAATCTTAAAGTGTGGTACTTGGCGATTCCAAGGGAAATAGAAAAGATTGGGAAATTTATTTCCGTAAAGGAAGATGTGTTAAACTGTTTTCAAAAAGGGATTTGAAAATGGGATTTATACCGGGTAAAGATATTGAGGATAATAAAAGATTTGGGAGAAATTATTTATGGATTGATGGATGTTTTGTGATTGTTAATTGATAGTTAAATAACCGACTATCAATATTGGCCAAATGCGTTGATCGTTTCGAAGAGTCCGGGATCGAGATTTATTTCTCGAAAACCACTTCGATCCGGTTTGTACGTTTCGTGAGGAAACGAGGTTGATATTGTAAATGGGATAGTGTTTTCAGTTCCGTTCGGACCCGGAATGGACTTGTATGGACGAATGCTTTCGGGACATCGTCAGGGGACGATGGGCATTCTAAGTGAAACGTTCTATAAAGGTAACGTTTAGCCTCAAGCCTCATCAACCGGGAATGACTGAAAATCAAGGGATATGCAGCAAGGCTTCGTGGGTAGCGCCCACTGGAGAGTATGGTCATCCCTGTCTAGAGGTCCCTTTATTTCGGCTTAGTGGTGCGGTTGCTGATCCCAACTGTGGGGTGATCATATTCGGAATTGCCCATAGGTGATTCCGGCCTTGTGTTGCAGGGGAGCGGGCGTACTCCTCGGTACTGTGATCTAGGCCACGTACTATGACAGGTGGTACCCCAGTGCCTAGTCATTTGTTGGAAATCCATTCTCCCTACGTGTCTTGTACGAGTTTTGTTTGTATTACCCACGGTGTGGCTAGTATGTCGGAATTTAATAGATGTAACAATTTCGGCTATTTGAATAAGTATTTGTAAATAGACACTATTATAATACCAGAGAATTTTATAGAAAGTGTTTTAGCTATCGTAAGGTAAAAACCTGACATGTTTATTTGTGGCATGGTCTTACGAGATGCTTTGTTTTCAAAGGGTTTTGAAACTTTAATAATCAATTTGAGTGTGATTTTCTCACGCTGGTATTCCAGACTGACTCGGGTACTGTTTTATATGATGCTCGGGTCAGACCGAGATAAACAGGTTCAGGTTATGGCTATGGAGCTCAGGTGATGAGTTGGATGGCGAGACGTATCTCCCGTATTTGTTATATATATATTCCGCTGTGTAGATTGTTGTGTATCCTTTTGTAGAACAGGTTGTGATTTCTGTCATGAGTTGTGATGTAAATTGTTGTACTCTGATAAATGTAATGTATAAACAGATATATTTTTCTGTTGTGTAAAGATCTGTATTTATCTATTATATTTTATTTCGCTGCGATGTGAGATTCTGATGTTGTTTTTCTTATTTTCTTCTTCTACCTCTTCTTCTTTAGCACTAATGGTTCGATTTTTCGTGTATGAAAAATCGGGTCGTTACATTGTTCCACTGCAACATTTTATTCCGCTGCATTGTTATTATCCTTTGGTATGTGAACTCTGATATTTATTGTGTAAAGTGAAATCAAATGTTTGTAAAACAGTTTTATGAACTGTATATTGATTATTTTATTTTATCGTTCCGCTGCAAGATTCTGTTTTGTTTTTTTTTTCTTCTCTACTTTTCTTATCTACCCCATAACAATCCGCCCTTTTGTATGTTTTAAGTCTGACGTGTGTGGTTTATCGTCGATTTAAAGTGTGCAAAAAGAGGGATGTTACACTACTCATCGGATTTTACTGTTAAATACAAGGTGACTTACTTTACATAAAACATGTCAACATTTTAGCACTAATTATCATATTTATTTTGGTACTTAGTGGCACAGACAAAGAAATCCCTTGTATTCAAAAACATCCTTTGTAAAAACTCGACCTTTGGACATAAAGTGGTTTAAAATTAAAATCTTATATTTAAATAATAATTAAATAAAACTTAAGCCTTTTATTCAAATAATAATTAAACCTTTTATTTAAATAATAATTAAGTAATGTTATACCTTTTATTTAAATAAGAATTAAATAATAACTTTTGAAAATATTTTTAATATTTAAAATTTCCTTTTAATACTTATGATATATTTTAAAAGACTTTTCAAAAATATTTAAAATTTTCTTTTAATACTTATAATTTATTTTAAAAGACTTTTCAAAAATATCTAAAGTAGAGATTCTTTTTAGTTTACACAAAAATTACCAATTTACAAATTGCATTTATAGAGATTATTGCTATGTGGGCCATAAACTTAAAACTTGTTTTATAAACCAAGATAGTTTTTAAATGCTTTCCTTGCATATTTAAATCACTTTACAACTTTGTATAGAGGTTTGACAATAAAATGTAAGTTTTGGAATACCTTTTAAAACATGCTTTGAGAACATGGAAGTAAGCTAGTTTTAAAGAACACGGGATCTCGATGTCAAACATAAACTAATTCAAGTGTTTAAACTTTCCATCAAACGTTAGATCATTCATATATATAAGCACATACATATACTAATGTGAATATCATCCATTAAGCAGGGAAAGATTAGCAGTTAAACAATTACTTAAGCACTTCGACTGCATTTCAAGTTATCAACCAATCCTCACATAAGTCATCCTCTTCATGTGGGAATCAATCCAAACAACATCATTTACAAACACTTATAAACCCAAGCAACTAACTAATATTATTAGCACAATAATAAAGTTTAAATGTTTGGTTTTAAAAGTGAGATATACTCACCAAAATCAAGATGAATACAAATTAAAGCTACTACAGTTTTGCACCAATGCCCGATCTAATTTTTCTTTTTAAAAACTTGATTTTTTTGAACTTAGGAGGGAATTTTATTTTTGGCCAAGCTTGATGGAGGGCTCGGTCTAGCTTGAGGAGGAGGGCTTAGGTCATGTTTTGGAAGAGAGGAGGTGTAGATGAGAAATGAAGTATTTCAAACCAAGTTTTAAGGATTAAAAAGTGAAAAGAGGAGATTTTTATAATGAAAATTTTACAGAAGACATGGAAAGGGAAATGGATGCTTGGAAAAGAAGAGGTGAGAGTTTTGGAAATGAATGAAAGTGAAGTAAAAATGAGAACTAAAAAGAAAATTTATTTTGTATATAAAATTAAGTATAGAAATTACATTTCTACCATTGGCCATTACTCTCCATAACTTGTTTCCACATCACCCTTACCTTCCCTTACCCACACATGCAACCTACCCCTATCTCATCTCATCATCATCAATTCTTTTCTTTTAACATGACATGATGTTACCTTTGACCATTTTCTTATATTTTTTTTAAAATTTTAAAGGAAATGTTAACATTTACTTTATTACTCTAAGTATTTTAATTTTTTTTAACTCTTATCACTTCCTTAACCAAAGCATATGTTAATTATATATGTGTGTGTATATATACTCTAGTG
Source organism: Allium fistulosum (assembly GCA_030737815.1). Taxonomy (NCBI): domain Eukaryota; kingdom Viridiplantae; phylum Streptophyta; class Magnoliopsida; order Asparagales; family Amaryllidaceae; genus Allium; species Allium fistulosum. The sequence continues at coordinate 912,342,545 of CM060903.1, forward strand.
TATACAACATGTTTAGATAACTGTTAAACGATGCAAAGTCGAAAATTAGAAAAACGATTTTTTGGTCACATTTTTGATTTTTCTCCAAACTAATTATTGTTGTAAACTAAATTTTAAAGCAACTTCACCATAACTACTTATTACTTAAAAGAGGTTTATTCGAGTTATAAAATCCATTAATCAGTTATCTAAAAACTTATTAAATATTCATTTTAAAGTGATTAAATCATGGGTCGTTACATTCTCTCCCTTAAAAGAATTTCGTCCCGTAACACAAAAAGATAACTTAAAATAACTCAAAATGGGCATATATTATATATGATGGAACACATACAAAATCCACATAATAAGCAACTACATCACAAATGGTGAGTACACAATCCACACAACAAGCAAACTACTATTCTACCATTAACTCGGGGTAAGCTTCTATCATGCTATCTTCCATCTCCCAAGTGCGGTCTTTGGAACCTTCACTCCATTGAACTTAACCAATCCCATGACTTTATTACGTAATTGTTTCACATCTCGATCAATAATGTGAACTAGATGCCTTATTAAATTTAAATTCTATTCCACCAACCAAATCTCTTAAACAAATGGCTCAATAATAAGAAATGGATCATGCACATACCTCCTCAAATGTGATACACGCAAAACATTATAAACTCCCTGCAATCTTTCTGGCAACTCAATTCGATAAGCAAGTGGCCTAATCCTCTCAAATAATCTAAAAAGGTCCAACATACCTTGGTGCTAACTTCCCTGCCTTTCAAATCGTACAACTCCTCTAATCGGGGAATCTTCACAAACACAAAGTCTCTAACTGAAAATTCCAAATCCCTTTTCCTTCGATTAACATAGCTATTCTATCAATCTTGAGCTTCCTTCATCCTCCTTTTGATTGCAGTAACCTTCTCTGTAGCTTCCTGAATCATATCAGGTCCAAGCACTAACTGATCCTTGGTTTCCACCTAACATGATGGTGATTTACATGGTCGTTCATAAAGAGCTTCATAGGGTGCTATGCCAGTACTTTCTTGATAACTATTGTTACAAGAGAATTCCACCAAGTGAAGTTGATCCTCCCATGATCCTCCAAAGTCCAAGATACATGCTCCTAAAGTATATTCCAAGACTCGGCTAACTCTTTTTGTTTAACCACCCATTTGAGGATGGTAGGCTGTGCCCAAAATTAGTTTTGTTCCCAAAGCTACTTGTAACGCTTTCCAAAACTGATTGGTAAAGGTTGGATCCCGATCACTTACAATGCTAACTAAAAGCACATGAAATCGAATGATCTCCCTTGTATAAATATCTACAAATGTTAATGCACTCCCGAATGGCTTTACTGGAATAAAATGAGCGCACTTAGTTATCCGATCCACAATGATCCAAACAACTTCATTACTTTTTCTTAATGAGGCAAACTATATATAAAATCCATTAATACTTGCTCTCATTTTCAATTTGGAATCTCCAGTGGTTGGAGTAATTCAGCAGTCCTTTGGTAATTACCATTGATTTGCCGGCAATTCGCAAATCGACTACATAAATTGAAATATCCCTCTTCATCCCTGTTCACCAAAATAATCTCTTCATATCTCGATACATCCTGCTAACTCCAAGGTGGATACTTAACTTAAATTTATGGTATTGCGTCAAAACTTCATGCCTGATGTAACGACCCAGAATTTTTGATAATTAAAATTCGAATATTTAATTGATTTTTAATATTAATAAATGAATTTAATAAGTCGAATAATTTATTTAAAGGATATTGGATTTAATTTGGTCAATTGAATCGATAATTTAATAATTGAAATTCCAGAGATAATTGTAAATCGAGTTTAATATGACTGAAAATGATTTGTAAAATTTTATTTAATCATACTGGAGTTATAGAAATATTTTAGAACTCTTAAAATTGAATTTGGAGTTAATCTGTGAAAATCGAATATTTTAATATTTAATTATCGACTGAAAAATAGCCAATTTTCGAACAGTCTCAGAATTGAACGAGACTAGTTCCATTGGATCCGTAATAGTTAGTTATTATCGGATTTCAATTTTCGTAGCAATCGGAGTTGTCGTTTGACCGTGGCAGCTCGAAACGCATCGATATCGTTTTAATTTTGATTCGGCGAGTTAAAATAGTCATTTTTCAAAAAGTCTCGGATTTCGACGAAACTAGTTTCATCGGATCCGTAATGTGATATTGTTGTAAGATTTCAAATTTCGTAATTTTTGGATTTACCATTTGTCCGGTACAAATTAAAACGCCTCGAAATCGATTTAAATCGGTTTAATTTAAATTGATCATTTATTGCCATATCTCACACATACGATCGAATTAGCTTCCGAAACCTATTCCATTGCGTTCGGAACGTGGGGTAAACCTTAGAAACGTCAGCCGGCACGTTCGATTCGGAGTTCGGAAAATTTCGAGTGAATAGTAATTTGGAAATTTTCTATAAAAACCCCTCTATCATTCTATTTTCCCCAAAGCCCTTAGCAGCTAGGGTTAGCCGCCACTATCTTCACGAATGGCCAGAAATGCGTGACCTTCTTCCCCTCTGATCTCCCAATCCGTCGACATTCATGCGAAGTGTTCAACTAGCAAAACGTAGAGGGCAGTGTGTTCTATGAGATCAACGGTCAAGATCGAAAACAAAGCTCTGGATCGACGACAAACTTCACTTGAAGGCACACGGTTGCGCACGCAAATCAAGAGAGGAGGAACAGCCGAGTGGGGCCGCAACTTGGGCGTTGGTGGAGCTGGAGCACGCGCGCGTGATGATGGTCCCCGATCTCCTTCAACTTGTTCGAGGTGGTTGCGTGCATTAGGGTTAGGGCCGGCTTTGATGGGTTGCGTTCGAACGGAAAGGAACTGGAAGGGGAAGACAACGCGTGCGGGCCAGATTCTCATCAAGGAAAACGAACGGTGATGATCTGTAGGGTTTGGAAAATAAATTAATTTGTAAATTGAATGTATATTTAATTGTATAAAGTTTAAAAAATCATAACTTTGTCATATATTGTCAGAAAATTACGAAATCAGTTGCGTTGGAATCGTCTCGACGTGTACTTCGCGATGCAACTAGATTGGAGTCGTTTGGAGTCAATGAAAATTTCGGATAAAATTAAACGCGCGTTTAATTTTATTCGAAATAAACGCTGAAATCAGAATTAAAATCAAGGTGAGATCTTCTCACTCAAGAATTGAAAAGTGGAATTTTCAGTTATTTATTTGATTGCTATTGGATGTGATAGTAGATATAGTAGGATATATATCTATATATAGCAATATATACATATTGGCATATGTATATATTGGATTGATGATTTCCCGCCTCGTATAGCAGATGAGACCCTATTGCGCCGTTAGTAAGCGGATTATTTTTATAAAACCCATATACCGCCATAATTCCGTACTGGAGCGGAATTGGTATTGTGCTAACATCTTTGGATGCAGGGAAACAGGTTGGAGGGATCCAACTGGATTCCTCAACTGTATTTATTTATTTACAGATGTTGATATATATTCTGTCATCATATGATGATATATGATGTTTGATGTTGTGATGGACTAATTGATGCGTTGCATCATCGGATTCAGTTTTGAAGTTTAAAAATAACATCTTTTACTTTAAAAGGGTTTTTAAAGTGATTTGTTGGAATAGACGTTTTATTTAATTTGTGAGTTGATTTATTTTCAAATAAATAAACGCCTAAAAATTTATAATTATAAAATGTGAAGATATGAAAATTTATAATTATAAAATGTGAAGATATGAAATTTATAGATTGATAAATTATGAAGTTATAAAATGTGAATGAAATTGTGGAATAAAAGATTTATAAGAAAATCTACTTATAAATTAGATTTTTACACTTAGATGGAATATGAATAGAATTGGCTAATAAAATGATTTTGCAAGTTGAAATTGTTATGAAGTATGAACGTGATTTATAAACGTTGTTTTATAAATCCAAAACCAATTGAAATTGATAAGTTAAACATAGAAGTTTAATAAAGGAGATATATCCACGATTTTGGATAGTGGATAATTATTGAAATAAAAAATATGTAGAAAATATTGAAATGTGGTTAGTGAAGTATATTCACGATTTTGGACAGTGAATATATTGTTAAGTAAAATGGATATTGTTTTGGGAAAGTGACATTGAAAATGAAGTTAATTGTTTTAAACGATGTTTTAAAAAGTATTGAATATCGAAATCATAGATTTCAACATTCATTGTTGAAATAGACGTTTTCGAGCAATAAGGAAATGATGGACTATAACACTGTTGTTATAGTAAATGATTTTCGAAAGAAAATGTTTTATGTAGTATTGGGATTTATATATCTATCTTAAAATCCGAATCCCTATACTAGTGATTTTGAGTCGTCGTAACGATGTTTTACGCAACATTCGTTTTGACTCAAATAGATGTTGTCAAAGTAAATGATTTCCTTGAAGAATGAAGTATATACTTAATATTGATTTAAGTATATCGAATATTTTCCAAGTGTTGAAAATAAATAAATTTGTGAAATACTTATTATCAAATAAGTATGGGAATGTTTTCCAAATATGAAATAAAAACGTTTTAAGAGAATTTATCTTTGTAAAGATAAATTGAAAGTGAATATTTAAAATCGATTGAAAATCGTATATCAGTAGATATTTGAAATATAAATTCACTATGGAATTTATAAAAGAAAAGGGAAACTGTTTAGAAAAATAAATATTGATTTATTTTTGAAGTGTGGAAATTATATATCTAGTAAAGATATTTTTGAAGATGAAATAATTTGGAAAATTATTTGGAATCTGATGATGTTGCGCATCTTTGTTGATAGTTAAATAACCGATTATCAATAATTACCTTGAATAGGTATTTGTTGTGAATTGGATGAATTTGAATGCCACACTTATTTTTGAATAAGCGCTCACTATTCGGGTTAACCGGGAAAGGACCATGGGGTCGTATAACCCATTCCGAATATGTGATACGTCGTTATGAATTGCATTTGAAGACCGGTGTTGAAGACCGGATATTTTTGAAAACGGAAGGATTACCGTCGAGTTACTCTACATCGACTGATCTTCGATTTAGAGGTTTTATCACCCTTAGTGACAGGAAGTCCGGACGTGATTAGAAATTTATCCGGATATGCAAGGGCTTCGTGAGAAGTGCCTTCGGTTCTGTTCGATCCCGGAACAGACTTGTATGGATTGTGTGTCTGACGTTACAATTTGAGATATAAAGCTGATTTCTTTCAAATACATTTCTGTTGGTGGCGGAGAATTTATTCTCTTAGCTTAACACCCTTCTCTGAGACGTACGAGCTCAGAGGTTATGTAGTTGAAATTTATCAGCGATATATCCCAATTTGGTAACGTGGCATACTGAGTGTTGCTGTGAAATGATCAGTGTTTGATCATTTGTGATATGATCATTTGTTTGATCTTATATCTTTGTGATCATAGGTTGATCATTTTGTTTGACCCGAAGCAGGGCTTTTTGTAGAAAGCGTAGCTTTGTGGACGAGACTTCGTCGAGCCTCACACCCCGGAAATGGTCGAAACAGGAAGGATGCAGCAAGGTTCTAGGGAGTAGCGCCCCTTAGTGTATGTCATTCCTTCTGGATAGAGGTGGTATCATGGTATGGAGCCCAGATACTTAACCTATGTGGTTGCTGCATTATTATCTATGTGGTTTGTTGGAAATCGGGGATCCTCGGGAAGATCGGTTACGATCGGGGGATGGCATACGCGTGTCAGTAGTTACCTATTTTTGCAGAGGTAACCCGGCCTTGTGTTGGCAGAGATCCGGTTAGGTTCTCGGGTCGTCTATTCCAGGGACGTACCCATCGTGGATAGGAAGTTCCTTAGCCTGACCATTTGTTGGAAATCCAAACTCCAATACGTGACTTGTACGGTATTAGTTGTAGAACCTGCCATTTACGTATGGTGGTCACCACTGTTTAGATGGTAGCTATAGTAGGCATACGATACTGGTCGTATGTTGGCTAAGATTAATATTATACTTTCGAAATGTTTTCGACATTATGCACTAATAATAATATCAAAAATGATTTGATTTTGCGTAGTAAGCATCTTTGACTATCATAAGAAGAAATCTCCTACAATTCTGCGTTTGCATTGTGTGTGTGGTGGGAGGTCTTATGGTAGTTTCATTTTCCAAAAGCATTGCGAATTTGTTTTATTTTCTTTGTGAAAGAATAACTGTTTTACGATCTCACACCAGTCACCATGACTGACTCGGAGTTTATTGTTTCCCTTCTAAACTCTGGGTGCCCACCAATTTCCACACGGGCAGTCTAGAGTTAGATTATTAGGTTATCTGGATATTCTGGAGCTTTGGAGATAAGCTGGATGGCGAGACGTAGTATTTGTATCTGATAATATTTATTCCGCTGTGTATTCTGTATGAGGACAAGTTATATAACTGTCCATTGTTGATTATTGACTCTGATGATATGATGTGATGTAATGTAATAACAGATATAATTCTTTTGTTTTTAAATGATATTCATTTATCTATTATATATTATTCCGCTGCGATATGTGAGATTCTGATATTGTCTCTGTTTCTGATGTGGTTCTGTTGTTCTTCTCTTCTTCTTCTCTTTTTCTTCTACTTCTTCTTTCTAAAACCCTCACTATTGGAGTTTCCGGCGTTCGATTTCTCGGCAGTCGATAAAGTGAGTATCGATGTCGAATTTTCGAAAGTCGAAAATTTCGGTACGTGACAAAGTGGTATCAGAGCATATGGTTAAACGACAACCCTGCTCTGTTGGGTGTTACTCATTAGAGATAGAGTCAGTAGTACTCTAGAATGAGTTGAGTGTAATAATAGATACGAGTGCGTATTTGTTAGTGAATATAAAATTGTTTTATATTGTGATGATTGGTTTGTTGAGTGGTATATGGATTTTGGTCGGTATTGTCCGTACAACTCTATCGATAGGGATCTCTAAACACTTGTATAGAATAATTCGGCACAGTATTGTTTTAAATAGGGTAAATGAGATAATTTTGCCCAAAACTATTTTTGTATAGAAAATAAATGTTTTTCTATAAAGTACTATAGTATATGGTTGCATGGATGTTAGGAAGTAATAATAGTGAATTATCATCACTAAAATTGAATAAGAAATTGAAATCATAACTCCAAAGTTAAGAAATAAAATCCATATACAAATGAAATTTAAAGAATATAAATTATAAATGAAATTTGTGATTTGAAATGGAATTCCAGAGAAGTTTTTGGAAATGTTTTGAAAAGAATCTGAAAATTTTGGAGATTTGGAAGGTTTAAATCCTTTTTGATTTGAAATTGAATTTCAAAGGTTTGAAAAGTATTTTGGAGAGTTGAAAGCTCTAAACTCTTTTCGGTCGCTGGAAAATAATTCCGATGATGATCGCGACATCACCGGTGTTCATTTTCGGGTTTCCAAAAGAGGAAATTGCTGCCAAATTATTTTAAATGGAAGTGTTTGGAAAATTTGGATTTTGTTTTAGAAAATTCAAAAGATAAATTTAAATTGTTTTCAAAAATGGTTTTGAAAAGATTTAAAAGACTCTGGAATACTATGTAGAAATATTTATGAAATATTATTAAGTTGATAACTTATACAATTTGAATTGATAGAATAAATTCAATTTAAAGGATGGAGTTAAATTAAATTAAGTATAAGTGAATCAATTAAATAAAGTGTAATGAATTAAATTCATATGGAATCTGAAATCCAGTTTAATATGAGTGGTTATAAACCAAAATGGCAAATTGAAAATAAATTTTGGGAATGAACGAAAGAATAAAACTGGAATTGAAACTGAATGTTGAAAGCAAATTTGAATAAAGTGAAATTCTTTAAGTGAAACTGGATATTGAAATTATTCTAAGTTGATGATTGAACAAAAGAATAAAATTGGGATTCGAATTGAAAATGGAAGAATGTGAGAACGAATAAACAAATTTGCAATTTCAAGTGCAAGAAAATGAAATTGAATGTTAAAATTCATTTTGAATTTGAAAGTAAACATAACTAGAATTGGAAATAAATTAGTAATTGAAACTAATTTAAAATGGTGCAGTTATGAATGAAAGATAATCGATAAAATTCAATATTCGGAATTGAAGATAAATTGAATTCCAATAGAATTAAAATGGTGAATTGAATTCAAATGAATTTGAAATGTAAACTTGAATGGATATGAATATGTAACTTCAACAGTGAAGTAAGCTAAAGATATATAAGCAGTTTATATTGAAAATTTTGTAATTAAATTTGCAGAATAGTTTGAATATATGTAACTAGATATTATGGCTAGTAGGATATACAGGTTATAAAGGAATTGGAATTTTGATTTCGAAGATAAAATTGAATTGCTCGAAAAAGGTATGTATTTGAATTTCGATATGAGTTTTGATGATTTCTTTTCTAGCCGCTTGGCTTTTTATTTTTCTTTTGAAATCTGAGAGTCCGTAGGGACGTTTTGTAGTCGTGCCGTATTAGCCGCGCAAAGGAGACGCTGGCAAAAATTTTCGAAAATTTAGGGCGTTAGAAAATTTTTGAGAAAATTTGAAAGTTTAAATTTGAATTTAAACTCGAATTTGAATTTTGAAGTAAACAATGTTGTTTAAAACTCATAATTGAAGTTAGAAAGCTAGTTGAATGATAACGAATCTTTAATAGAAAGATTTGTTTTGATAAATTGATAAAACTATTAGATTGTAAAAAATAGTAGACGAGTTAAGGACCTTTCTTCCTAACTTGTAATTTCGAGGACGAAATTCTTTTAAGAGGGGAAGTCTGTAACGACCCAGAATTTTTGATAATTAAAATTCGAATATTTAATTGATTTTTAATATTAATAAATGAATTTAATAAGTCTAATAATTTATTTAAAGGATATTGGATTTAATTTGGTCAATTGAATCGATAATTTAATAATTGAAATTCCAGAGATAATTGTAAATCGAGTTTAATATGACTGAAAATGATTTGTAAAATTTTATTTAAACATACTGGAGTTATAGAAATATTTTAGAACTCTTAAAATTGAATTTGGAGTTAATCTGTGAAAATCGAATATTTTAATATTTAATTATCGACTGAAAAATAGCCAATTTTCGAACAGTCTCAGAATTGAACGAGACCAGTTCCATTGGATCCGTAATAGTTAGTTATTATCGGATTTCAATTTTCGTAGCAATCGGAGTTGTCGTTTGACCGTGGCAGCTCGAAACGCATCGATGTCGTTTTAATTTTGATTCGGCGAGTTAAAATAGTCATTTTTCAAAACGTCTCGGATTTCGACGAAACTAGTTTCATCGGATCCGTAATGTGATATTGTTGTAAGATTTCAAATTTCGTAATTTTTGGATTTACCATTTGTCCGGTACAAATTAAAACGCCTCGAAATCGATTTAAATCGGTTTAATTTAAATTGATCGTTTATTGCCATATCTCACACATACGATCGAATTAGCTTCCGAAACCTGTTCCATTGCGTTCGGAACGCGAGGTAAACCTTAGAAACGTCAGCCGGCACGTTCGATTCGGAGTTCGGAAAATTTCGAGTGAATAGTAATTTGGAAATTTTCTATAAAAACCCCTCTATCATTCTATTTTCCCCAAAGCCCTTAGCAGCTAGGGTTAGCCGCCACTATCTTCACGAATGGCCAGAAATGCGTGACCTTCTTCCCCTCTGATCTCCCAATCCGTCGACATTCATGCGAAGTGTTCAACTAGCAAAACGTAGAGGGCAGTGTGTTCTATCAGATCAACGGTCAAGATCGAAAACAAAGCTCTGGATCGACGGCAAACTTCACTTGAAGGCACACGGTTGCGCACGCAAATCAAGAGAGGAGGAGCAGCCGAGTGGGGCCGCAACTTGGGCGTTGGTGGAGCTGGAGCACGCGCGCGTGATGATGGTCCCCGATCTCCTTCAACTTGTTCGAGGTGGTTGCGTGCATTAGGGTTAGGGCCGGCTTTGATGGGTTGCGTTCGAACGGAAAGGAACTGGAAGGGGAAGACAACGCGTGCGGGCCAGATTCTCATCAAGGAAAACGAACGGTGATGATCTGTAGGGTTTGGAAAATAAATTAATTTGTAAATTGAATGTATATTTAATTGTATAAAGTTTAAAAAATCATAACTTTGTCAGATATTGTCAGAAAATTACGAAATCAGTTGCGTTGGAATCGTCTCGACGTGTACTTCGCGATGCAACTAGATTGGAGTCGTTTTGAGTCAATGAAAATTTCGGGTAAAATTAAACGCGCGTTTAATTTTATTCGAAATAAACGCTGAAATCAGAATTAAAATCAAGGTGAGATCTTCTCACTCAAGAATTGAAAAGTGGAATTTTCAGTTATTTATTTGATTGCTATTGGATGTGATAGTAGATATAGTAGGATATATATCTATATATAGCAATATATACATATTGGCATATGTATATATTGGATTGATGATTTCCCGCCTCGTATAGCGGATGAGACCCTATTGCGCCGTTAGTAAGCGGATTATTTTTATAAAACCCATATACCGCGATAATTCCGTACTGGAGCGGAATTGGTATTGTGCTAACATCTTTGGATGCAGGGAAACAGGTTGGAGGGATCCAACTGGATTCCTCAACTGTATTTATTTATTTACAGATGTTGATATATATTCTGTCATCATATGATGATATATGATGTTTGATGTTGTGATGGACTAATTGATGCGTTGCATCATCGGATTCAGTTTTGAAGTTTAAAAATAACATCTTTTACTTCAAAAGGGTTTTTAAAGTGATTTGTTGGAATAGACGTTTTATTTAATTTGTGAGTTGATTTATTTTCAAATAAATAAACGCCTAAAAATTTATAATTATAAAATGTGAAGATATGAAAATTTATAATTATAAAATGTGAAGATATGAAATTTATAGATTGATAAATTATGAAGTTATAAAATGTGAATGAAATTGTGGAATAAAAGATTTATAAGAAAATCTACTTATAAATTAGATTTTTACACTTAGATGGAATATGAATAGAATTGGCTAATAAAATGATTTTGCAAGTTGAAATTGTTATGAAGTATGAACGCGATTTATAAACGTTGTTTTATAAATCCAAAACCAATTGAAATTGATAAGTTAAACATAGAAGTTTAATAAAGGAGATATATCCACGATTTTGGATAGTGGATAATTATTGAAATAAAAAATGTGTAGAAAATATTGAAATGTGGTTAGTGAAGTATATTCACGATTTTGGACAGTGAATATATTGTTAAGTAAAATGGATATTGTTTTGGGAAAGTGACATTGAAAATGAAGTTAATTGTTTTAAACGATGTTTTAAAAAGTATTGAATATCGAAATCATAGATTTCAACATTCATTGTTGAAATAGACGTTTTCGAGCAATAAGGAAATGATGGACTATAACACTGTTGTTATAGTAAATGATTTTCGAAAGAAAATGTTTTATGTAGTATTGGGATTTATATATCTATCTTAAAATCCGAATCCCTATACTAGTGATTTTGAGTCGTCGTAACGATGTTTTACGCAACATTCGTTTTGACTCAAATAGATGTTGTCAAAGTAAATGATTTCCTTGAAGAATGAAGTATATACTTAATTTTGATTTAAGTATATCGAATATTTTCCAAGTGTTGAAAATAAATAAATTTGTGAAATACTTATTATCAAATAAGTATGGGAATGTTTTCCAAATATGAAATAAAAACGTTTTAAGAGAATTTATCTTTGTAAAGATAAATTGAAAGTGAATATTTAAAATCGATTGAAAATCGTATATCAGTAGATATTTGAAATATAAATTCACTATGGAATTTATAAAAGAAAAGGGAAACTGTTTAGAAAAATAAATATTGATTTATTTTTGAAGTGTGGAAATTATATATCTAGTAAAGATATTTTTGAAGATGAAATAATTTGGATAATTATTTGGAATCTGATGATGTTGCGCATCTTTGTTGATAGTTAAATAACCGACTATCAATAATTACCTTGAATAGGTATTTGTTGTGAATTGGATGAATTTGAATGCCACACTTATTTTTGAATAAGCGCTCACTATTCGGGTTAACCGGGAAAGGACCATGGGGTCGTATAACCCATTCCGAATATGTGATACGTCGTTATGAATTGCATTTGAAGACCGGTATTGAAGACCGGATATTTTTGAAAACGGAAGGATTACCGTCGAGTTACTCTACATCGACTGATCTTCGATTTAGAGGTTTTATCACCCTTAGTGACAGGAAGTCCGGACGTGATTAGAAATTTATCCGGATATGCAAGGGCTTCGTGAGAAGTGCCTTCGGTTCTGTTCGATCCCGGAACAGACTTGTAAGGATTGTGTGTCTGACGTTACAATTTGAGATATAAAGCTGATTTCTTTCAAATACATTTCTGTTGGTGGCGGAGAATTTATTCTCTTAGCTTAACACCCTTCTCTGAGACGTACGAGCTCAGAGGTTATGTAGTTGAAATTTATCAGCGATATATCCCAATTTGGTAACGTGGCATACTGAGTGTTGCTGTGAAATGATCAGTGTTTGATCATTTGTGATATGATCATTTGTTTGATCTTATATCTTTGTGATCATAGGTTGATCATTTTGTTTGACCCGAAGCAGGGCTTTTTGTAGAAAGCGTAGCTTTGTGGACGAGACTTCGTCGAGCCTCACACCCCGGAAATGGTCGAAACAGGAAGGATGCAGCAAGGTTCTAGGGAGTAGCGCCCCTTAGTGTATGTCATTCCTTCTGGATAGAGGTGGTATCATGGTATGGAGCCCAGATACTTAACCTATGTGGTTGCTGCATTATTATCTATGTGGTTTGTTGGAAATCGGGGATCCTCGGGAAGATCGGTTACGATCGGGGGATGGCATACGCGTGTCAGTAGTTACCTATTTTTGCAGAGGTAACCCGGCCTTGTGTTGGCAGAGATCCGGTTAGGTTCTCGGGTCGTCTATTCCAGGGACGTACCCATCGTGGATAGGAAGTTCCTTAGCCTGACCATTTGTTGGAAATCCAAACTCCAATACGTGACTTGTACGGTATTAGTTGTAGAACCTGCCATTTACGTACGGTGGTCACCACTGTTTAGATGGTAGCTATAGTAGGCATACGATACTGGTCGTATGTTGGCTAAGATTAATATTATACTTTCGAAATGTTTTCGACACTATGCACTAATAATAATATCAAAAATGATTTGATTTTGCGTAGTAAGCATCTTTGACTATCATAAGAAGAAATCTCCTCCAATTCTGCGTTTGCATTGTGTGTGTGGTGGGAGGTCTTATGGTAGTTTCATTTTCCAAAAGCATTGCGAATTTGTTTTATTTTCTTTGTGAAAGAATAACTGTTTTACGATCTCACACCAGTCACCATGACTGACTCGGAGTTTATTGTTTCCCTTCTAAACTCTGGGTGCCCACCAATTTCCACACGGGCAGTCTAGAGTTAGATTATTAGGTTATCTGGATATTCTGGAGCTTTGGAGATAAGCTGGATGGCGAGACGTAGTATTTGTATCTGATAGTATTTATTCCGCTGTGTATTCTGTATGAGGACAAGTTATATAACTGTCCATTGTTGGTTATTGACTCTGATGATATGATGTGATGTAATGTAATAACAGATATAATTCTTTTGTTTTTAAATGATATTCATTTATCTATTATATATTATTCCGCTGCGATATGTGAGATTCTGATATTGTCTCTGTTTCTGATGTGGTTCTGTTGTTCTTCTCTTCTTCTTCTCTTTTTCTTCTACTTCTTCTTTCTAAAACCCTCACTATTGGAGTTTCCGGCGTTCGATTTCTCGGCAGTCGATAAAGTGAGTATCGATGTCGAATTTTCGAAAGTCGAAAATTTCGGTATGTGACACCTAAGACCATCAACATCAAAATGGATAACCTTTCGTTCATTCGCAAAATTCAATAACCATCTATCTCAAAACTCGAATATCGACTTTCTTTAACTCGTTGCATAAACTCTAAAAGAAGATTGTATTCTTTTTACTTGCTTACAATCTTCTTGAAAAGAGTTGGAGTAACTTCCAAAAGAGCATAAACTGTAGTTCTACTCAGAGCTCTACTACCACAATTTCTTTTTCTGATGTATATATGATATCCAAGTCATATGCCGCCAAAAATTCTGACAACCGCTACTGCTTCATATTCAAATCTTTCTATGTGAAAAGATACTTCAAGGACTTGTGATCCATGAAGAGATCGAACTTTTCACCCAACAAGTAATGCCTTCACATCTTTAATGCAAACACAACAGTTAATAACTCCAAATTATGCATTGCATAATTTCTCCCATGAGGCTTCAGCTGCTTACTAACATAAACAATAACTCTCTCAAGCTGCATGAAAACCATACCCAAACCTACATCACAAGCATCTGTATACACGATCAACCCTTCACTCCATCTGGAATAGCTAGAACAAGAGCACTGGTCAACCTCTTCTTTAACTCAATAAATGCTCCCTTACAGTTCAAAGTCCAAATAAACTTCTCGTCCTTCTTTATCAACTTGGTTCAGTGTGAGGCAATCTTGGCGATGTTTTGGATGAATCTCCTATAATATCCTGCTTAGCCTAAGAAATTTCAAACATCCGTTGGATCCTGTGGTGTCTTCCAATTTTGAACGGCTGCTATCTTTGCTAGATCAACCAAAATACCATTCCCTAACATAACATGCCTGAGGAACCTTACTTCCAATTGCTAAAAATGACACTTAGAATATTTAGCTTTCAAAATGATTTCCTTAACATTACCAACATCACTTCCAAATGGTGTCTGTGTTCTTTCTCGGTCTTAGAGAAAATAAGAATATCATCTTTAAAGATCAACAAAAAATTATTCAGCACATCTCTAAAACCCCAATTCATAAGGTCTATAAAATAAATATGTGCATTGTTAGCCAAAAAGACATAACCAACCACTTGATGAAACAATCCAGTCCTCTTAATACTATTAGGGGTATATTATCCTCTGCTATCCTTAACCGGTGAAATCTTGTAGCAAGGTCCATTTGGGATAATACTTGAGCACCATGAAGTTGGTCAAATATTTCGTCTACATAGGGTAAGAGATACTTATTATGAATTATCTGCTTGTTAGCTCCCGATAATCAACACAAAGTCTTAAAGAACAATCAAACTTTGCAACAAAAACTACAACTGCTCCCTAACTTTTGTGACTTAATATAATTAGTCCTCTCCTCAACAAGTCATCTGTCTGATCCCTTAACTCCTCTCTCGGAGCCATTTTATGGATAGATTGGATGACAGGTTTCCAACTAGGAATTAAGTCAATACGAAACTCAATCTCCCGATGTTCAAGTAGATTCTTAACTTCTTCAAAAACATCAGGGAAATCCTTAACAATTGCTGTCGACCCAGACTCCTTTTAGGACGAATCTAGTGCAAAAAGGAAGCTACTCATCCTTTTGTGTGGTTCATCACATGACACATTAACAAAATTCCTCAATTTTGTTTTTAAAGATATCGTTCTCCCAACACAATCTAAGATAGCTTCATTCTCTGATAGCCAATCAATACCAAGTATAACATCAAACCCCTTAAAATCTAGAACAAATAGGTCACATGAGAAACGATGAGTGCGGTAAGTAACCCGCACATTCTCACAAATCATGCACAAATTAGTTGTACCTCCGATGGGATTAGACATACAAATAGGGGTATCTATAGTTCTTGGAGAAAGTTGTAATCTACTTACCGATTCTAGAGAAATAAAACTATGTAGGCCCCGGTATCAAAAAATACACGAACAGAATTGCCATTGACAATTAAAGTACCTTCAAGAACTCCTTTCCCTTTTACATCCCTTGATGTTGATGCTTCATCCTTGATGGCATAAAGCTTGACTTGCTGACCATTCTTTATTAGCAAGCAATCCTTCACCATATCCCTAGTTGCTGATAGTTGCAACAAAGTGTCTTCTGAACCATTTAAGAGTTTGGTCGTACCTACTGCTTTGACGCTTCAGAATTCTTACAAAAACTTGTTAAATGGTCCTTTTTCTTACACTGATAATGCACAACATCCTTGAACTTGTTCCCTTGATCTCCTTCGAACTTTCCCTTCTATTGCTGGTTGAACTTCCTCTTATTCGGCTTGCTGTCATTTCCACTATGTGCTGCTGCCAGTTTCTTCTTCTTAAGAACTTCATACCGCAATGTCATATCCACTATATCCATAAAAGATCCCTTCAAATGGGAAGTCATCTTCTCTTAAAATCCTTTCCTCTTCCCCATCCCAAACATCTTAGTTTTCTTAAGAGAGGTTTCAATCAACTCTGGACCAAATCGTGATAGCTCGTTAAACTTGGTTCACATTCTGATATTTACAAATCTCCTTACTTAAGATCCAAGAAACTCCTACATATACAAGTCTTCCCCATAGCGGGCATGAGCTGGTCTTCAAACACTTCCTTAAATATAGTCTAAGAAAATTCATCCTTCGAAACATTAGATATAATAGAGTCCCACCATGCTGCCGCTCATCTTGCAATTGCCAAGATGTTAATAAGCACTTTTACTCATTTGAAATATCTAGCCCCTTGAAAATCTTCTTGCAAGAATGAAGCCAAGCCTTGACTTTGATAATGGATTTCATGCTCTTAAATGGCTTTCCCCACCAAATTAGTATAGTTTTTGCACAAAGATGTAAAGTTCACACGGGACAGCACCGGTGCTGCCTCTTCGACTACTCCAACTCTTCCAACATTCAGAGCTCAATTATTGATGGTCGTGGTGCTACTAGCTCCACTTCCTTGTCTTGCCCTATTACTCATTCTTACTATCTAGGTATAGTAAGATAACTTTAGAATATTCAAACGAGATAGTTCTAAGGGGAAAGCATGCTAAATCAAACATATCAAAGCTGATCAAAATAATTCGAATATATGTATATATGGAAAAATTACAAATAGGCATTCTCATAGACTAAAATCATTATAGGGTATTACTAAACCTATCTCAAATGAGTTGACCCCAACCAGTGTCTAGGTGTTCCCTCAACCTAAGCTCCGATACCACATGTAATGATCTACCTTCTTACTCCTAATGACAACACTTAATACATCTATGGTATTTATATGCCAATCATCTAGGTGTCCAAAAGACAAGCTGCTAGAGTAAAAGAAAAAAAGGCAAGAAGAAAGAAACACAGAATCTCACAACGTAAGACAATCATATATAATAGAACATAAGATAGTACATTTGGTCACTTCCGAAATAAAACATTAGAGTTACAATAGGTACTAACTTCAGCCAAAGCAGTTATAAATGCATGCCCATACAGTGCTAATACAAAATACACACACATTGGAAATAAAATAGATGACTAGATAATATCGAAGCACTTGCTCAATGCTTCTCCAAAATACATCCGTAAGAACCTGGACTACTTGGCTACTTATACAAATTTGAGTACCCAAGAATTTTAGGGAAAGAAAGAAAAACTTTAGGTTAGATGTGGGTCTGATGTGGATAAACTCCAAACAAGTGAATTGTTATACATAAAAACCTTTTAAAATAAAGATATCTTATAAGACCATTCCGCACGTAAACATGAACTAGTTTTTCCCTTAGATAACCAAAACACTTCAACAGGAATCCCTGTAATAATATAATAATCTTTAAGGTTTAAAACAAAGTTCACAAAGGCACTTATTCAAAAATGGATTCCATCAATGACAAGGCTACTGGGGTACCGCCTGTCATAGTACATCTCTAGATAAAATGTATCAAACGCCTTACATGGATCCCCTACAAATCAGGACTGGCTTATCCCTTACTGGATAGGACCAAATTTGTAACAACCCTAGTTGTGATCAACAACCGTACCCAGGTCACTAGCACACATAATCTGAAAACATTGATCTAGATTGGGTGTTGACCATACCCTAATGGGTGTGACCCACATAGCCCTGAAGCATATCCCATGTTTTAATCATATCCGGTTGTGAAGCTCGATGCTATGTTTTACCTTTTTAGCAAATCCCACTTGTAATTCTAATACTACCTTCCAAGCAACAATGAAATGCCAGCATTCATCTATACAAGTTGTTCAAGATATGAACAAACCAAAGACACTACTTCTATGACATCATTATAGAATCACCCTCAATATTAATAGCAAGTAGCCCTTGCACTTCAAAGATCTTCATCTTTGATTCCACAATCTTCAAGATGTCTCTAATTTGAATGCTTACATTGGTTCGAAGTAGTTTTTGAATAACTCATGCTTATCTGATCCCAATCTCTTTGAACCAACAATGAATAATTTTAAAACTGGTCAAGTTATCGATAGTAGACAAATCCACTATCTAGGTATAAGTATAGATTTGCATATAAAAAATAAGACTTTCTATACTTATCTCCAATTTTCAATTTCAAGTAGTACTATTCCTCGATTAATAATGAAGTCGGACAAGTAAGAAAATTATCCTTGCCTTGACGTACATTCTTACTTCTTAGGATAGAGATGAGTTTCCATACCTTGGAATTTAGTGCTAAGTATACAATGAAGTACCTACCATAACTTAATTAATCATGACCCATTTATCAAAATAATCCCTACCATATTTATCCCGTTTCCGACATTTCGACTTATCAATCCCACTAGAAAATCTTGTTCTGGATCTCACGGATAAAGGAAAATCTACTCATCGGCTTTTAGTGTTAAATACGAGATGACTTACTTTACATAAAACGTGTCAACGTTTTAGCACTACTATCATATTTGTTTGGTAACTTAGTGGCACAGACAAAGAAATCCCTTGTATTCAAAAACATCCTTTGTAAAAGATAGTTGCTTTTAAAAAAACCGACCTTTGGAAATAAAGCGATATAAAATTAAAATCTTATATTTGAATGGTAACTAAATAATAATTAAGCCTTTTATTTATATAATACTTAGCCTTTTATTTAAATAATAATTAAATCTTTTACTTAAATTTAATTAAACCTTTTATCCAAATAATAATTAAATAATATTTAAACTTTTTATTTCACTAATAATTAAACAATAATTTTTGAAAATATTTTAAATATTTAAAATACATTATTAGTAATTATAATATATTTTAAAGGACTTTGCGAAAATATCTTAAGTAGAAACTCTTTTTAGTTTATACAAAAGTTATCAATTTGCAAATTGCACCATAATCTTTGAATTTGTTTTGTAAACCAAAATGGGTTTTAAATCCTTTCCTTCGATATTTAAATCACTATATAGCTTTGTCTTGCGGTTTGAAAACAAAAGGTAAAGTTCTGAAAACCTTTTAAAACATACGTTGAAAACACAGAAGTAAGCTAATTTTAAAGCACACAGGATCTCGATGTCGAAAACATAAACCAATTCAAGCGTTTTGACTTTCCATCCAATATTACATCATTATATACATAAGTACATACATTTATAAGTGTGAATATCATCCACAAAATAAGGAAATATTAGCACATAAAAGCTATTACTTAAGCACTTTGACTACATTTTGAGTCATCAACCAATCCTCACATAAGTCATCCACTTCATGCGGGAACCAAACTAAAGAACATCATTTCTAAACACTTATAAACCCAAGTAACTAACTAATAGCACAATAATAAAGTTTAAAACTTTGGTTTTTAAAGTGAGATTTACTCACCAAAATCAACACGAAATGAATCAAAGCAACTACAACTTTGGACAAGCACCCAAATCTAACTTTTATTTTTAAAAATTGATTTTTTGGACTTAGGGGACTTTTATTTTCATCCAAGTTGGGTGGAGGGCTCAACTTAGCTTGAGGAGGAGGGTTTTGGGTCTTGTTTTGGAAGAGAAGAGGTGTAAAGAAAAAAGGAAGTATTTTTAACCAAGTTTTAAGGATTAAAAAGTGAAAAAGAGGAGATTTTTATTTTGAATTTTTTTAGAGAAGACTTGAAAGGGAAATGGAAGCTTGGAAAAGAAGAGGTAAGAGTTTTGAAAATAAATGAAAGTGAAGTAAAAATGAGAACTGAAAAAATTGTTTTTATATAAAATGAAGTAGAAATTACCTTTTTACCCTTGGTTATACCCTCCATAACTTGTTGCCACATCACCCCTACCTTCCCTTACTCCACACGCAACCTCCACTCTTCCCATCTCATCATCATCACTTCATTTCTTTCAACATGACATGATGTTACCTTTTACCATTTTCTTTTATTTTTTTAAAATTAAAAAAAGTCAACATTCACTTTATTACTCTAAGTAAATATTTTAAATTTATTAACTTTAATCACTTTCTTAACTAAAGTACATGTTATTAATATATGTGTGCATATATATGCTCTAGTGTATATAACATGTTTCGATAACTTTTAGACGATGGAAAGTCGGAAAATGATTTTCAGTTACATTTTCAATTTTGCTTTGAACTAATTATTTTGTAAACCAATTTTAAAACAACTTCACCATCACTAGTTATTATGCTAGTTATAAAATTCATTAATTAATTACTATATATATACATCTTGTGTGTTAAATTATAGTTTTAACTATTTAACATGTTTTGAATTCTAGAATCAACAATTTTATATTGAATTTTAACATAGGAAGGTTTTAAAATTAAATATGTGATTTTAAACAAAAGCACCTTTTGTAAACTTTAGATTAAAATAATAAACTTGTATGTATACATTTGTAAATATTTACAATAATAATTAATTAAAAAACAATAATTTCTAAGCTTTATGGTTTTATATGTATGTTTTGAAACTTAAATTTATAAACAAAATCAACAAATATATAAAACATGAAATCATTTTTCAAGATGATTTTGCATGTTTAACGTGTGTAGCTTATTCATGTTTTTGTATGAGAAATATTAGAAATTAGTTTCCAAATAATTTTTTTATCGTAATATCTAAATCAAAAACAAAATTAGATCAACAACTCAGATATATGTAAATTCATTGTAAAATGTTTGGGATCTAAACAATACATACATGATGATCACATAATCAAAAATGAAGTAGAATATGGATATTTAAACTATATTAAGATAATGAACTATAAAATAAATTAAAATTATAATATTAGCTTAAGATGATGCCAAAAATTACACCTTGAATGAGGAAAATAACTCCTAGATTTGATAAAATCAATCTCTAGAAGTTGCAATGATCTAAAGCACCATTTTGGTATTTATTTTATTCGATTTGTTTTAATTTTATTTTAGGAATCTTATGGAAACTGGACCACTGATTTTCAGCCAAGAGAAGAGAGGTGTAAGGGAAAAAATGATTTGTTAGGAGGCATTAATGAACGCAAGAAATTTTATCTTAGAGGTATCATTGAAACCTTCCAATCTCTTTCCTCGAAATCTCTTTCCTTTAGTTACTCATTAAATCTCAGCCAACTATTTTTTATGATGCATGGATGACCATATATTAAAGCCTACGTAGGCTTCTAAAAATTTCCAAACTCACTTGGGAATTAAATGATTTAAATCAAATTTAAATATTAATCAATATGGTATATCGATACATACATATTTAAATTTTATATAACAACATTATTAAATACTAATTGCATTCAAACAAACCAAATAAAGTATTATAATTAAAAGTTTGTAAATATTAATTAATTCGATTTACAGCAAGTTTAAATTAGTTAAATCATGTGGTTTTTGGAGTAATTCATCATTACGGTTGTATGACTCAAAGGTAGATTAAGTCAATGATTAATATCGAACAATTCAGATATTAATGTTCATCGTCATCTTAGATGGTGTGACAATTTGGTCGAATTTATCACTTAGATCTTTTTGATAAAATCCAATTTTATATTATAAGCGGTGCCTGGTAGTAATGATTATTTACACCAGTTCTCTTCGTCAACACTATATCACATTAAGACTTATGGAATTTGATTTTGGTCAAAATTCTAGCATCATCCACACTCAACTTGACTAGTCCAAAAACAAAGTCTTTGGTTTAATAATAATAGTTATCATTAACTTTCCTACTCTGGATAAAGACTTTGATTTTGAGTTGACTAATGTCGACCATGGTATTAACCCCATTTAATTAAGGAGACGAATTCTCTATTGAATAGTATTTTAGTTCCAATGTTTCAACTCAGACCCAACTATAGCCGTTTGATAGACGCCATGACATAATTTAACTATAATCAAAGTAAAGTATCTATCTTGAGGTTCAATAGTGTTCTCAATTCGAGAGAATTTTATAATATCATCACTTTGAAATTCTTTGTTTGACATTAGTTATATTAACCAATAGAAAACTCTCGAGTGAGTCATCCTATAACTATCCAATAACTACCTATATGTAACCCCTTGATGCCCCCAATAGCCATGAGTAATACATTACCTAACATTTGGAGAGCGTTACATACTTTAGTCTCAACGGATGAATTCATACCCTTTCTTGAAAATCTTGACTAGGAATATTTAAAATAACGTGTTGTCTTAATGTGATATATTTCTCATGATTACAACACATTGTAATTACTGCCGCATTCATATCATTTTAGCATTTTTTATTTAATGTACTTAAGTTAAATAGTCAATTAACATATCACAATATTCCAAGTATATAATAGAAAGAAAACCACCTTTTACTATGAGCATAAATTAGATATATGTAACTAATTACATAATTGCCCCAAGGTGTAACGACTCGAAATTAATCGCTTTGCCTTTGAATATTTAAATCTTTTATAAATATTTAAATAATAGATTTTAATAACCAAATAAACATATTTTAAACATTAATTAAAATATTAAAATCATTTTCAAATTTTATTTACAAAATAATTAGTTCAAATAAAATGGAAAATGTGACCAAAAAACATTTTCCAAAATTTCGGTTTTTGGCCTCGGAAAGTCATCGAAAACATTATGCACAATTTTTTATAAATAATGTACACATGCACACACATGTAAACATGTCACTTGGTAAGTTAATGAAGGTATTAGAGGTAATAAACCATGATAATTTAAATATAATCATGATAAGACACAATATGTTTAAATAAAAGAAAAAAATATAACATAATATAACCTCTCATGCACCACCTTCACCTAAACTAGGACCTAAAGCATGATGAAGGGGGCCCCTAGGGGTGTGTGTGTACTAGGAGTGGTGGAGAGGCATGGCTTCCAAATTGCATTATAACATTTATATTATTTAAATGTTTAAGTTAAATTAAATTAATATTCCACTTCTTTGCCTATAAATACCACCACACATACTCTTTTCTCACTTTGCATCTTCATTTCAAAATTTCATTACCATAATTTCATGTTCATGAAATGGTGCATGGCTTCCATATACTCAAAATCCTAAAACAAGCTTCAAAAGCCAGCCCTTCTTCATTTCTAAGCTCATTACATCACTCCTCTTCAAATAAACACCCCTCCACCAAGACAAAAGCCATTTCCACCTCAAAAACTCCAAGACCAAGCCCAAACATAGCCTAGTCCAAGCCATCTTTCACCATTCAATCCCACAAGAGTTCATAAATCCAAGTCAAGTGCATAAAAAAGCTTAGTTCTAGTGTTGTTCGAAGAGCTAGTGTAATTTCGATTCAAGTAGGAAGCGTTTTGGTGAGTGACGCTTCCACCTTTGAATCATTAAGTTTAAACTGTATTCATTCTCATATTTTTAGATACTACATGCTTATTATATACTCGTAATAATGTTTTGGTTATTGGATTGGTTTGTTGCTTAAAAATTAGTCGCGTCGGAAAGTTAATAAGTGAATCTTAAGTTATATGAAAATCTAGTAGTTAAACTAATTCCCTTTTGTAAATAAATGCTTGAAATATGTTGTATTATTGTAAATCATCATGTATGTATGCTTAATTCCTTGTTATGTGATGTTTGGCTGTATTACAAATGACATAATCTCGAATTCTGAACTGCCTATATAGCGATAGTCGCTATATCGACATGTTCGAGAAATCACTTTTTATCGAAACCGTTTGGTTTCATTATAGTGTTTGGAATTATTTTACAAGTTAAGCAAGTTTTAATTAACGTTGTTTTCAAATGTAATTAATTATTTTAATAATAACTATTTAGTTTAATTAATTATTTAATTAATAAGGATTAAAGTTATCTAATTTACTTATTAACGATGTGTTTTAAATTTAACTAATTTCTTAGTTAATGATGTTTTAAATTTAGCTAATCATTTTATTTAATGATGTATAAGACTAATTAATCTTTTGTGATGGATTAAGATTTATTCATTTATTAATTAATGATGTTTTTTTAAAATTAATTAATCCTTTTAATTAACGACTAAAGTTAATAAATCTGTTTAATCTTAATTAACCTTTCCTTAAATAAAGTTTTAAATTAATAAATCACTTTTAGATAATGTTATTTAATTATTTAATTATTTAATTAATTTTTTTATTAATTAATTGATTTAATGATATTTTAAAGGAGATTTACCCTTTTTAATTAAAGGTTATTGAAGTTAATTAATTAACTAGTTAACAAAGTTTTAAGGTTAAGTAATCGATGTAATAAGGATGTTTTAAGTTGTTAGATTCTTTTTATAAAGATATTTCAAAGTTAGTAAACTTTTTAAACAAAGAGTTTAAAAGATACTTGTAATGTGAAGCCAAGTAAGAATTCGGGTTTTTAAAAGAAAATGTTTGAATTTTTTATGGAAATAAATTAATTTTGTAAAGCTATTCACTTGTACAGAAATGATTTACTTGTATAATTAGCACTAAACATTCGAAGAAGTAGACTTGTCACAATCTCGAAAGTTAAGAATAATCGTGAGAGATGACTTTGAGATAACACTATCTTGACTTGTCCGGTATTATTATTAACCATAAAATAGTACAAGTTTGAATTCGATGAGTGGTGATAAGTATACAAGACTTAATTTCCATATATAATCGTTTTATATCCTCTATAGTTGGTTTCTCAACTATCAGTTACTTCAGCTTCTTTATTATCGCCATTCTAAGATGATGTGTTGCTCTGTTCAGCATTGATATCCTTTGTCGTAAATGACTAAATCTAAAGCGCAAGAGGAAGCCAAGCTATGTGGGGTTGCTCCCATTAAGGTACTTTCACATCTTGTTATAGATTTAGATTCCGTGGCCTTATTAGATGTGAAATATTCGAATACTTGGTTAGGTTTGACGGGGTCCAGCTTAGCATTGTCTGAGATGTGTCATGGAGCATATGAGCTTCTAAGAAGTATATTACTAGAGGTATACTTCAAGGCTGGTGCACCTTCCTAGTCATTTATTGAAGATTTTCCTTTTCTTATTTGATTCGAACCTTCAAATGTATTTCCTTATTTGCATCGGGAAAAGTCAACCAGTCTTCATGGTGTTTAATTATTTTTCCATTCTTTACGTTTGGATGTTGATTTATATGGGAGTAAACATGTTCCTTGTTTAGCGGTGTAGTCTCGCATGTTTATGTTTAATTTCACGGCTATTATTTTAAAGATTTTACTCGTACCAGATACATCATTTGACCCGAATTGTTTGTTTTCCCTAAACTCTCGGGTACTCATTTTATCTGAG
Organism: Allium fistulosum; assembly: GCA_030737815.1. Classification (NCBI taxonomy): domain Eukaryota; kingdom Viridiplantae; phylum Streptophyta; class Magnoliopsida; order Asparagales; family Amaryllidaceae; genus Allium; species Allium fistulosum. The sequence goes on from CM060903.1 coordinate 912,368,210, forward strand.
TAGTTCGAGAGTAGTAGGTCTTTTGAGGCCTCTTTTGAAGATGTCGTCCAAGCAGGAAGCTTTCGTCTTCTTAGTTATCTATTCCGTTGTATTTTTTTTAGTGTATTTTGTTTCAGCATATGTAAAGGCGGAATATTATAGTTGCCTAAGCTGATTTGTAGTACTTTTCTGTAACTTCGATAACTCCCTGCTAAGGGGTAACCTACCATTGTCTGTTATGGTTTATTTTGCAGTTTCATTGTGAGGTTTTCTATTATGTTCTTTATTTTACCCTACGACGGTTCATCTTTTCGATGCTTAGGCAAAGGCACATGAACACCGAGGATCTATTAAGTATCGCTCCTAAGAGTCTGAAAGGTGGGTCGTCACAGTTGGTATCAGAGCTTCATTTGAGCGAACACCTTGGTCTGATTGGGGTACAAATCATTGAGATAGGGTGAGTGGAGCCCTAGAATGAGTTAATCTTGAGAGAACGTTTCATTTTCTCCCCTAAAAGTCTAGTTTTAGATCCTTTATTACAGTTTTCCTTTTATCATCTTTGACCCTATCTTTGACCCTATCTTTGTATTCTAATGATACTCATCACTTATCCAGGTTATTAAAAATGAGTACAAAAGGAAAAAGAGGGAGGGGATCTGGAATCAGTATGGCTACAAAGGATATTTGAGGATCTTCACCTGGGAGATGCTAGAAAGAGATTGTTGGTATCGCATCAGCTTCAGAAAGTAGCAATGGATTAGTAGGATTCAATCACAATGAATACACTAGAAGAAGATTTATCTTGAGGGTAGTTTAAAGAGGTTTTTGGAGCTTAGTTTATTGCAGAGGCAAGGAGGACTCAGTTATTCAAAAGTTTTATGGATTTGAAACAGGAAGAGATGACAGTGGTGTAGTATGAGTATAGGTTCAATGCATTGTCCCACTTTAAACTAGGATTGATTGATACGCTACTCAGAAAGAATGAAATGTTTGTGAAAGGAATGTGACCAGAATTTCATCGACAAATGACCAATCATATCAACGGTACCTTTACCAATCTGATTAGTACAGCCTTAAAGTTTGAGGCTCTTGACATCGAGCAAGGTGTTCAAAAGGGGGTAGTTCCAGTAGTCAATGCCCAACCTTTATCAATGATACCTTTTGCTAGTAAGCCATTTTCCTAGTGCAAAGGGAAGAAGAAATGGTCAGGGAAGAATCCTGGAGGTGGAGCTCCTACATAGAACAAGCGGTTAGACTTGACTAAGATTATTTGTTTTAAGTGTAACTAAATGGGACACTTTGCAAATCAGTGCCTAAATCTGGCCAGTGGACCACTCTGCTACAATTGCAACAAATATGGACATATGAGGAACCAATTCCCTTTTCCAAATAAGGGATCACAGGGGCAAGATTTTGCTATTAAGGAAATACCATCTACTTCTATAGACCCAAAAGGAAAGCCGATGTTGCAAGTTATACTATCCATTTCAGATACTTCTGTTAAAGTGTTATTTGACACTTGTGCATCATAGTTTTATCCCATATGACCTAATGAACCATTTGAATCTTAAATATGTTATTCCTCATAATTCTCATTGTGTGTCGAACCTAATTGGGGGTCTGACCAATCTCGACACCATATGTTTGAATGTGCCTATTTCTTATCGAGGCCGGCCTTTTTATTCTGACTTATTTGTTCTCGAGTTTATAGGTTTTAGGGTATTATTAGGGATGGATTGGTTATCTAAGTTTAAAGCTATCTTGGATTGCATTAGAAAGGTGATCGTAGTAAAAGATGTAATAGATAGAAGTGCTGATATATGCTGTGGAGGGCCTGGAGGTTTGATGAGCAGTTTTCTGTATTCCCTTGAAGTACTCAAAGAGGGGATAGGGAATATACCGATTGTTTGGGATTTCAAGGATATTTTTGAAGAAGTGCAAGGTTTACCTTCTCATCACGAAGTAGAATTCCATATTGATTTGATTCCAGGAACTAAACCTATTGTACATCCTCCTTGAAGCTTGGCTCCAAAAGAAAGAAGAGAATTAAAGGAGCAAACATTTGATTTATTGTAGAAAGGTTTAATCAAACGTGACACATCAAGTTGGGGATTGCCAGTAGTGTTCATTACCAAGGTCGATTGACCTCTTAGATTATGTATGCATTAGTGAGAATTAATTAAGAGGACTATCAAGAATAAGTATCCTTTACCTAGGCTTGACGACATATTTGACCAGCTCTATGAAGCTCGGATATTTTCTCAATCGGAAATTGCCATCGATTTTCACCAATTAACGATAGCAAAGGAGACTGTACCCTTAATAGCTTTTCGAACCCCTAATAGTTTTTATGAGTGGTTAGTTATGCCATTTGGATTGACTAACACACCTGCTTATTTCATGGATTTGATGAATAAAGTGTTTCGGGATCTTCTTAACAAGTTTGTTCTCCTCTCCATTGATGACATTCTCTTTTATTCTAAAACAGAGGAAGACCAAAGTATCTTCTTCATGTTGTTCTAAGTACTTTAAGAAGTCATGTTAACGGTAAAGTTTTCTAAGTGTCATTTCTAAAAATCCAAAGTTAGATTTCTAGGGCACGTAGTTTAGGGAGAGGGCATATCAGTGGATCCAACTAAAGTAGTCACAGTTCAAGATTAAAAGAAACCCGAAAGTGCAATTGAAATCATAAGTTTCTTGGGATTGGCAAGTTGCTATAAAAGGTCCATTAAAGATTTCTTGAAGATTGCTTCTCATCTAACAAAGTTGACGAAGAAGAATGCTAAGTTTGTTTGGATACCTAAATGCGATCAAGCATTTAATGAGTTAAAGGAGAGTTGATAATTACTCCCGTTTTAATTATTCCAAATGAGATGAAAGACTAACGGTTTACGCGGATGCTTGTAGGACTGAATTGGGAGTAATTTTGATGTAGAATAGTAAAGTAGTAGTGTATGCGAGTCGGCAATTGAGACCTCATGAGAAAATTTATGCTGCGCACGATCTAGAGCTTTTGGCAGCTATCTTCGCATTGAAGGTGTTGAGGTACTATCTTTTGGATGAAAAGTTTGAGTTATATATACAGATCACAAGTTATTAAAGTATCATTTTACCCAAAAAGACTTAAACTTGATGCTGCAAAGATGGCTGGAATTTCTCGCATTTTATGACCTAGAGATTCTTTATACATAGGAAAAGAAAATGCCTTTGCAGATGTGTTGAGTAGGAATATGGAAAAAATTAAATTTGAAAATTAAGCCATCACTGATGTAGAGAAGTGCATATTTTCAAGAAGAAGACCCTATTCTAACTCGGCTTAAAAAGGATGTTGAAGATGGAACTATCTCTAGTTTTCAGATAGATTCTCAAAAGAATGAATGGACATATTTGTATGCTAGATGTTAATGGAATAAGACATGATGTGCTGAGAGAGTGCCATCAGTCAAAGTAATCTATCCACCCAAGAGTAACCAAAATGTTTTAGAATTTGAAAAAGACCTTTTGGTAGAAAGAGATGAAGAGAGACAGTTGGATCTTTGTGAGCCTGTGTGCAAATTGTCAACAGGTTAAGAGTGACCAGCAAAAGACTAACGGGTTACTCCAACCAATGGAGATACCAAATTAGAAGTAGAAGCAAGTATCCATGGTCTTTATCGATGGGTTGTCCAGAACAAGAAGAGGTAATGAAAGCATTTAGGTAACTGTAGATCGATTAAAAGAGTGCACCCACTTTATTCTAGTGAAGTCAACAAGAACTACAGCTTCTTTGCTAGGGGTTTATTTGAGGGAGATTGTTTGATATCATAGAATCATAGTAAGTACAGTCAGTGGTCGAGATCCTATCTTTACCCATCATTTTTGGAGCCGCTATAGGAAAAGAATTGAATTTGAGCATAAATCATCATTCGTAGACAAAAGGACAAACCAAAAGGGTGAACAAATTTTGGAGGATCTCCTAAGAGCATGTATTTTGGATTTTGGAGGTCCTTGGGAAGATCATCTACATTTGGTTGAGTTCTCTTATAGAAATAGTTACCAAGCTAGCATTGGCATGGAGCCCTATGAAGCTTTGTATGAACGGTCATGTAAATCACCTTTGTTTTGGGTAGAGACTGAAGATCATTTAGTTCTTGGACCAAAATTAATTCGAGGACATCAAAGAAAGTGGTTATGATCAAGGAAAGGATGAAAGAAGCTCAAGATCGACAAAAAGTTTTACTGATCAACGAAGAAGGGACTTAGAGTTTGCGATCGAGGATTTGCTATTTGTGAAAGTTTCCCTGTTGAAAGAAGTTATAAGATTTAGAAGGACAGGTAAGCTAGCACCCAGATTCATTGGACCATTTAGAATCCTTAAGAGAATTCGATCGTTGACATATAGAGTAGAATCGCCTGAAAGATAAGTTCGTAATGTCTTTTATGTGTCTCACACGAGAAAGCATGTTCATGATCCATCTTTGATTGTTGAAACGTCTGTTAAAGAAGACTTAGAGATATAACTGAACTTGACGATAGACACCTAGTTCATATTGTAGATCGATATGAAAGGAGATTGAGGAACAAGGTGGTTAAGCTTGTGAAGGTCCAGTGGAGTGATGACCCTCGCGGTTGTACTTGAGAAACTGGGGATCATATTAGAGAAACTTACCCTAATGTAATGTCAGGTTAGTTGTTTGTGATGTGAATGCATTATGTATGTTCTTGTATGGCATAGTTGCTTTGCATGTTATATGAATTTCTAGGTATATTACTTGCCTTTTAGATTGGCTTTTGTGTATTAACAAGTGTGCGGCCCGTGTCACGCACACGGGCAGTGTTGGTAGTGTAATGGATTGTGACGACCCGAAATTTTCAAGGAATTTAAATTAGAATATTTAATTAATTTTAAATATTCGATAGTTAGTTTGAATATGAATTTCCAATGTCACTGTTTATTTGACAATTAAATTATTAAGTTAAATAATTTGAAATTGGATAAATTATTGAATCTAGAGTTCTAAGTCTGTTAAAAATAATTTGAAGGTTTATAAAAGTTATATTGATAACATTGAAGATAATAGTAGTGTTAAAATTTAATTTAAAAATGATTTGTTCGGTTTTGAAATTTTATCGTTTAAATTGAATTTAAAAATAGTCGTCCGAGGCACAGTCTCGGATTTCGACGAAACCAGCCCCATTGGGTCCGCAATATTTAAATATTGTCGGGTTTCATTTTCCATAGCAGTCAGAGTTGTTTTGTGAGCGTACAGTGTATAAACGCTGAGGCTAAAGTTTAATCAATCTAAATTAAAAATAAACATTAGCTTCTCCAGTACGCCAATACTCAACCTTATCACGTTATTGTTCTTTCCCTTTTTATTTCATCTCCAATAAACCCGATCTCCTTTTCCTCGTGCTTAATTTCGACCCAGAGTCGATTCATATAGAAAAAAACTAGCGTTATCTTCTTCAATACGCCTCTTCATTTAATAATTAAAAGAGTGGATATTTTCTTCATTCTGGAACATAGCGAAACCCCTCTCTCTTCTCGCCGAATAAAAATATAATGGCCGCACTGATTTCTTTCCCTTCTTCAAAATATCGATCTTTATAAAACAAAAATAAAAATTCACAGAAAATCGAACATAAATGGCAGCATCTTCCCTTAATTGAGATTGCATATCCCTCTGCCTTCAAGATCTATTCGCGGCTCTGTATATAAAAAAAAATCGAACGAATGGCGATTTCCTTCCTAACCTTCTTATCGAATTCAAGGCCGATGGTGTCGCGACTTCAGGTTCGAACTCGAAGTCGAGGGCTTCCCGATTTGGGGTAGGGCTAGGTTTGTGACTCGCGATAGAAGGGAAGATTGCGATGGAACCTCGAGCGGCCGACGTCAAGGTGGATAGTGCTGTAGGATTTTGATCGCGTGTCAGACAAAGGCCAGGGTTACGGCTAGTGGAGTAGGCGCGCATTGACGGGATCGTCAACGATCGGGGGGGGGGGGGGGAAGTCGCGGTTCAGTACTATCGTCAGCGAGAGGTATTTGATTTCAGTTTTCAATTTTATATAATTATACTTGAACACAGAAGTATAGTAAGGTTTAAAAAAAAGAAAAAAAATATTGCAGATAGGTTACAGTAAAATATTAAGCAACCGTGTTTTATCTCATAGAAATAATACAGACCTTAACTTATTGTTAATTTAAATATATATATACATAGATGAACAGTAAATATATATGGTTTTTAAAAATGTTTAGAGAATTTATATAAAGTTTGATTTTGGTCTCTATGAATTATTTTATAAACATGTATGTAGTTCAAAATATATAAATTTTAAAATTTATGGAAGTTCATAGAGAACTTTGATTTTGAAATCTATAAATTGGTTTAAATTATGAATTATTACTTAATTAAATTATAAAATGATAAAAAATTGTTCAACTCGTTCGAATATTAATAAATCATATAAATTGTTTATTCAAGGTTAAAATCTGAAAAGAAATCAAATCGAGAATGAAGTGGGTTGCAAAACAGGAATCAAAGGTGAGTTAATCTCACTCATCTGGTTGATATTTAAATTTAGATAGTTAAATTTAAATATTTATTGAATGATTGTTTGGATTGATTGGATGTGATAGTATATATAGTAGTATATATATCAATATATATTGGCATATGTATATATTGGAATTGTTGATTCCCGCATTATATAGCGGATGAGACCCTATGCGCCGCATAATAGCGGATGATTTTATTAAAATCCCATATACCGCGATATTCCACCTTGAAGTGGAATTGGTATTGTGCTAACATCTATGGATGCAGGGAAACAGGTTGGAGGGATCCAACTGGACTTCTCAACATTTATTTAAGTTATTTAATACCATTTGTTGTGATTATTTGATATTCTATGATGAATTATATTGGAATATTAAATGCTATGGCTCGATTTGATATGATTGGATATAATGGATTACCAAAATATATAAATTGGATTTTGGAAGAAAATAAAAGAAGTAAATTTGTAAGAAAAATAATTATAGAAATTTGAATAACTTTAAGAATGGATTGGAAAGAAATAAAGTGACTTTAAACTCCTGATAAATAAATCCTGAGTATAGGAATGGAAATTTTGAATAATCGAAAGATTAATGAAATTTAAACTTCAGTATTGTTATTTTAAAGAAATAAAACATTTATTTAAAATTTAAGATTCAATTTATTGGAAGGAATAAAGAAGAAATTTGGAAGAAGCTGAAATTGGTATATTTTAGTTAAAGGGTATAAAATCAAACGGAAAATAATAATAATAAATATAAAGTTCATAATTAATGAATTTTTAGATAAACTGATAAGTAGAGAAATTTATTTCAAATGGGATAAAGTGGGAATCAATTTGGAAAAATTGATTTAAGTGATTGAGGTTGGAATTCTCCCTGGAAACCCAAGTATGTTTCCAAAGTGAATTTTTAAATATAAGTTAATAGTTTTAAAATCGTTTTAAAAAGGTATGGTTTGAAAATTTATTGTTTCTAATATTTTAAGTCTAAAGTAAGTATTTTCTCAAGATCTATTATAGCAGTAATTATTAAAAAAAAAAGAGACTTAGTATTTTATTTCAAGTGAAAATCTAGTTTTATAACTTTATTTTCAAATATTCATATAGTATGTATTTTTAACAAATTATCAAAGTAGTTTAATTTAAATATATTAAAAGTATATGTTTTAAAGTAAAGTGTTTAAAAATTATTTTTGAGATCTAGTTGTGCTTGGTAATTTCAGTGGAGATAGTGAATAATTGGGAGATGTATTCTGTAAAAAGGAAGTTAGTTTGGAAACTGTTTTCATAAGATTGAAAATAGAAAATATATCTTGTGAAGATATTTTTGAGATTAATAAATAATCTGGGAAATATTCATTGTGTGATGGATGTTTGTGAATGTTAATTGATAGTTAAATAACCGACTATCAATATTGGCCAATGCGCTGATCGTTTCGAAGAGACCGGGATCGGGATTTATTTCTCGAAAACCACTTCGATCCGGTTTGTACGTTTCGTGAAACGTGTTTAGAGTCGAAGATGGAGCAGTGAAGTGCAAGGGCTAGTCGCTACTAATCCTGAGGATATTTCCAAAATGGATGTAGTAGGAATAATGCCTTCGGTTCCGTTCGAACCCGGGATGGACTTTTATGGACGAATGCTTTCGTGACATCGTCAGGTGGACGATGGGCATTCTAAGGGATATGTGCTATAAAAGGTATCGTTTAACCTCAAGCCTCATCAACCGGGAATGACTGAAAATCAGGGGTTATGCAGCAAGGCTTCGTGGGTAGCACCCACTTGAGAGTAAGGTCATCCCTGTCTAGATGTCCCTTTATATTCGGCTTAGTGTTGCGGTTGCTGATCCCAACCATGAGGTGATTTTATTTGGAATTATCCAGTAAGGGATGACTCCGGTCTTGTGTTGCAGGGGAGCGGGCGCACTCCTCGGTACTGTGATCTAGGCCACGTACTGTGTCAGGTGGTACCCCAATGCCTAGTCATTGTTGGAAATCCATTCTCCCTATGTGCCTTGTACGAGTTTTGTTTGTATTACCCACGTTGTGGCTAGTATGCTGGAATTTAATACTGTAACAATTTCGGCTATGTGAATAAGTATTTGTGGATAGACACTATTATAATATCAGAGGATTTTAATAGAAAATGTTTCAGCTATCATAAGGTAAAAACCCGACATGTTTATTTGTGGCGTGGTCTTACGAGATGCTTTTGTTTTCAAAAATGATTTTGAAACTTTAATAATCAATTTGAGTGTGATTTTCTCACGCTGGTATTCTAGACTGACTCGGGTGTTATTTAACTGTAATGCTCGGGTCAGACGAGTATTATAGGATACAAGATATGATGCTGTGGAGCTCAGGAGATGAGCTGGATGACGACGTATTTATGTACTTGTTTATGTATATATTCCGCTGTGTTGAGTTGCTGTGTATCCAGTTGTATGTTATTGATATTGGTAAACTCTGATGATGTATTCTGGTAATGTAATGTATAAACAGATATGGTTTTATTTTGTGTAAAGACCTGTTAATATATTATATTTTATTCCGCTGCGATGGTTAGATTCTGATGTTGTTTTCTGTTTTCTCTTCTTCTACCTCTTCTTCTTTAATCAAAATGGTTCGTATTTCTGTACAACTTGAGTGTATTGATGTAGAATAGCGTTGACTCAAGGGGTATGGAACTACGGGTCGTTTCACGTGGTACCAGAGCGAGGGCTGGCGATAATCTTGGCTCTGGTGGGAATTTACTCAAATAGAGTCCGTAGTACTCTAGAATGAGTTTGAGCGTATTAATAGATATGAGTGCGTACTTGTTAGTGAATATAAATTGTTTTAATATTCCGTTAACTGTTTTATTGAGTGGCATATGAACCTTCATCGGCACAGTCTGGACAACTGTATCGAAGGGGTTTCTAAACGCTTGAATAGAACATTTCGACGCAGTATTATTTTAAAAAAAATGGGTGAATGAACTAATTTTACCCAAAAATATATTTTAATATAAAGAAAAGTTTTTGTAAATTATTTTAACTAATATATGGTTGCTTGGATGTTAGGAATGATAATATTAAATTATTATCATTGTTATGTGAAATTTAACTAGAAATTGAAAATATAACCAAAGGTTACGGAAATATATTAAATTATTAAATAAAATTTATACTTATGAATTATAATTAAAATTGACTTAAGCAGGATTTGGGAATTTAAAACCCCGGAGATTTTGGAAGTGTTTTCCCAAGTGTTTTGAAGAAAAATAATAGCAATATTATTTTGAAGGTATTTCTGAAAGGAAATTGTTACAAATAAAATTTTGGGAAGAGATATAGCATTGGATTCACTTCAGTCGCTGGAAAATAATTTCGGTGATGACTGCAGCATCATCGATTTTCATTTTCGAGTTTCTAAGTGACGGATTGCTTCCAAATTGATTTATTCAAAAAAACTAGTTGTTTTTGAAAATTTCAAAGGAAATTTGTTAGGAATAAAACCAGGATTGGTTTAAATTTTGAGAAGTGTGATTTCGGGATATTGAAGATTTCGAAATGATTGTTTTATCAGGAAGGAAATATAAGCTTTGAATGTTGGAATTTAAACTTAAAGGGAAAAGTTAAAAATGAAATTAACTTGGATTGGGGAATAAAAATTTGACTGGATTGAAATTAATTGACTAGATTGAGGAAAATATCCAGTTGTATTCGAATTGAATTAAATAAATCCGAGTTAAGTTGAATTGGAATAAAAAAATCCAGTTGGGCTACTAAATGGAATTTGATTCTTAGTGGAATAAATGGAAATAAATTGGATAAGGATTTGGATTGGAATAAATAAATCAGGATAACTTGTAAAAGAAAGAATAAAATCCAAGGAAATATGTAAAATGGTAAGTTGAGACTTATAAAATTTAAAAGTGGGATAGAAAACCCAAAGTAAATATTTTTGATGAATTGGAAAGAAAGAAAAATTTAAATGAATTTTTGTTAATGAAATGTATAAATGAAGTTCAATGTAGTTAAATAGAAGATGAATTGTAAGCTAATAATGAAGATTGGAAATAAAACTCAAGTATAAATCCAATTTGACTTGAATTGTTAGTGAAGTAAATAAAATTGAATTATGAATTAATAAAATTGGATAGTAAATTAAAAGGCGAGTGGTAGAATCCGGACTTGAGTTATTAATTAAAATCGGACTTGAAGTGTTAACAAATTAAAATATACTGAAACTGTTGCCAAATAAAAATGAAATTTGATTAAAATAGTAATGGTTTGAGTTGAAAATAAAATCCAAATAAGTGGGAATAAATTGGTAATGGCCTTGTAATAAATGGAAGAAAATCAACTTACACTAAAAAGATGGCAAGGAATTGAATTAAATTCAACTTAAAAATAAGTTAAATGATATTGGGTTGGATGTAAATCAAGTGGAAGTGAATATTTAACCAAAATAAAAATTCGGTGAGTTACATATAACATTTAATGGAATGAAAGTCTTAAATAGAAAATTGTAAACCATTTAATTTGTTAAGGAATTGAAATAACATTGAACTGATTATTTGATGAAATAGCTTAGATTGTTTTTCAAGCCAAATAAAATAGTTTGTAATGAACAATTTGGAATGAATTGTAAATGAATGGATAGTGAATGGTATTTAAACAGAATGTGATGAGCAAAATAAATGATTTTAAAGGGAACCTGTTTGAACAATGATACTGGTTTGGATAACTAAATGAAATGCAAGTGAATTGATTAAAAATTTAGAATGCAATGAAAGTGAGAATGCTGGGATTATGAATAAATCTGAAATGAAATGGAATTAAGTGTAAGGTGAGTCGGAGTCAATTTAAATTGATTATAAAATGCAAGTGCTAAATTATTCACATGGATATTGTTAAATTACATAGTAATAAAATTGTCATTGGACGAACCGAGATTAAACAAATACTATGAATTGATATGAGTATAATAAATTGATTTGGAGAATATTGGATTAAAGGTAAGCTCGGTTTGCGTAGAAATAAATTAAATGTAAGCGATAGAGATTTAAACCATTCAAATTGAATGAAATGGTTATAAATTAATTGGAACAGTAGAATTGGTATGAAATTATATAAGTGCTTACGGAAAATGTTTAATGTGCATTGTCGTTAGAATTTATGTGTTTAACTATTGCAAGTAAGTAAAATGTCGTTAACCTTCATATCTTTGGCACTTACATGTTTAAATTGAGTAAGTACAGGTTCAGGGAAGCCGTTTGGCTGGATTTGGATGCGCGAATTGCAAATTAAATAAGCCGCTTGCTTTTAAATGCTAAATAAAGGTACGCCTACGCAAAAGAATTCAAAATAGGAGATATGAACTGCATATATTGATATATATTGTGATTTCCGGCCTGAGGCCGATGTATATATATATATTTGTGCATCCTGTGATATCGCAGAAGTCCCTCCGTACAAAGGGGACTCTGCCAAAATTTTCCGGAAATTTTGGGCGTTAGAAAATTTTTGAAAATTTTTGGAAAATTTTGTTAACGACAAACGGTTTTAAATTCAAAATTGAAATGAATTAGTAAATGATGCTAATTAACATAATGACATAGATTAGTTATAAATGGAAGGTAAACTTTGATGTTCAAAGTTGAAAATAACTAAAGTTCATATGGAATGTGAAAGCTAAATTGAATAGAAAAGATAAACTTGAGTGGTAAGATGAAAGGAAATATAAGAAGCATATAAAATGCTTATTCTAAACTTAAGTAAGGAATGTGAATTTTCAAATTGAAAATTGAATATTAGAAAGATATCCTAGTTGATATTTGGATGAATAAATATTGACTATGGGTAAGGAAGTCAATAAAATGTTTTGACAGTTGTGATTGGATATTAGTGCTAAGTAAGATATGCAGGTATAATAAATGAAAAGGAAAATTGGTTTTGATTTCAGAAGGTAAATTTGAAATGCTCGACAAAAAGGTATGTGTTTACATTTCTGTATGAAATTGGATTGGGTTTTGATCAAGCCACTTGGCCTTTTTGGTTTCTTTTCGGATTTGGGAGGCCGTAGAGCCATGTTGTAGTTGTACCGAGCTAGCCGCGCAAAGGAGACGCTAGCAAAATTTTTCGGAAATTTAAAAAGTTAGAAAATTTTTGAGGAAAATTGAGATAATTTAAATTTGAATTTGAATTTAAATTTGAATGGATGATCAAGTAAAGTTATTTGGAAACTGTGTAGGGGTTTGGAAGGTTGGTTAAAGGAATAGTGGGTCTTTGATATAAGATATGTTACGGCAAGTTGATAAAACTGTTGGTTTGGAAAATAGTATGGGTATTGGATCATTCTTTCTAACTGGTAATTTCGGGGACGAAATTCTTTTAAGAGGGGAGGAATGTGACGACCCGAAATTTTCAAGCAATTAAAATTAGAATATTTAATTAATTTTAAATATTCGATAGTTAGTTTGAATATGAATTTCCAATGTCACTGTTTATTTGACAATTAAATTATTAAGTTAAATAATTTGAAATTGGATAAATTATTGAATCTAGAGTTCTAAGTCTGTTAAAAATAATTTGAAGGTTTATAAAATTTATATTGATAACATTGAAGATAATAGAAGCGTTAAAATTTAATTTAAAAATGATTTGTTCGGTTTTGAAATTTTATCGTTTAAATTGAATTTAAAAATAGTCGTCCGAGGCACAGTCTCGGATTTCGACAAAACCAGCCCCATTGGGTCCGTAATATTTAAATATTGTCGGGTTTCAATTTCTGTAGCAGTCGGAGTTGTTTTGTGAGCGTACGGTGTGTAAACGCTTAGGCTAAAGTTTAATCGATTTAAATTAAAAATAAACATTAGCTTCTCCAATACGCCAATACTCAACCTTATCACGTTATTGTTCTTTCCCTTTTTATTTTGTCTCCAATAAACCTGATCTCCTTTTCCTCGTGCTTAATTTCGACCCAGAGTCGATTCATATAAAAAAAACAAGCGTTATCTTCTTCAATACGCCTCTTCATTTAATAATTAAAAGAGTGGATATATTCTTCGTTCTGGAACATAGCGAAACCCCTCTCTCTTCTCGTCGAATAAAAATATAATGGCCGCACTGATTTCTTTCCCTTCTTCAAAATATCGATATTTATAAAACAAAAATAAAAATTCACAGAAAATCGAACATAAATTGCAGCATCTTCCCTTAATTGAGATCGCATATCCCTCTGCCTTCAAGATCTATTCGCGGCTCTGTATAAAAAAAAAATCGAACGAATGTCGATTTCCTTCCCAACCTTCTTATCGAATTCAAGGCCGATGGTGTCGCGACTTCAGGTTCGAACTCAAAGTCGAGGGCTTCTCGATTTGCGGTAGGGCTAGGTTTGTGACTCGCGATAGAAGGGAAGATTGCGATGGAACCTCGAGCGGCCTACGTCAAGGTGGATAGTGCTGTAGGATTTTGATTGCGTGTCAGGCAAAGGCAAGGGTTACGGCTAGTGGAGTAGGCGCGCATCGACGGGATCATCAACGATCGGGGGGGGGGGGAGTCGCGGTTCAGTACTATCGTCAGTGAGAGGTATTTGATTTCAGTTTTCAATTTTATATAATTATACTTGAACACAGAAGTACAGTAAGGTTTAGAAAAAAAAAGAAAAAAAAATTGCAGATAGGTTACAGTAAAATATTAAGCAACCGTGTTTTATCTCATAGAAATAATACAGACCTTAACTTATTGTTAATTTAAATATATATATACATAGATGAACAGTAAATATATATGGTTTTTAAAAATGTTTATAGAATTTATATAAAGTTTGATTTTGGTCTCTATGAATTATTTTATAAACATGTATGTAGTTCAAAATATATAAATTTTGAAATTTGTGGAAGTTCATAGAGAACTTTGATTTTGAAATCTATAAATTGGTTTAAATTATGAATTATTACTTAATTAAATTATAAAATGATAAAAAATTGTTCAACTCGTTCGAATATTAATAAATCATATAAATTGTTTATTCAAGGTTAAAATCTGAAAAGAAATCAAATCGAGAATGAAGTGGGTTGCAAAACAGGAATCAAAGGTGAGTTAATCTCACTCATCTGGTTGATATTTAAATTTAGATAGTTAAATTTAAATATTTATTGAATGATTGTTTGGATTGATTGGATGTGATAGTATATATAGTAGTATATATATCAATATATATATATTGGCATATGTATATATTGGAATTGTTGATTCCCGCATTATATAGCGGATGAGACCCTATGCGCCGCATAATAGCGGATGATTTTATTAAAATCCCATATACCGCGATATTCCACCTTGAAGTGGAATTGGTATTGTGCTAACATCTGTGGATGCAGGGAAACAAGTTGGAGGGATCCAACTAGACCTCTCAACATTTATTTAAGTTATTTAATACCATTTGTTGTGATTATTTGATATTCTATGATGAATTATATTGGAATATTGAATGCTATGGCTCGATTTGATATGATTGGATATAATGGATTACCAAAAATATATAAATTGGATTTTGGAAGAAAATAAAAGAAGTGAATTTGTAAGAAAAATAATTATAGAAATTTGAACAACTTTAAGAATGAATTGGAAAAGAAATAAAGTGACTTTAAACTCCTGATAAATAAATCCTGAGTATAGGAAGGGAAATTTTGAATAATCGGAAGATTAATGAAATTTAAACTTCAGTATTGTTATTTTAAAGGAATAAAACATTTATTTAAAATTTAAGATTCAATTTATTGGAAGGAATAAAGAAGAAATTTGGAAGAAGCTGAAATTGGTATATTTCAGTTAAAGGGTATAAAATCAAATGGAAAATAATAATAATAAATATAAAGTTCATAATTAATGAATTTTGAGATAAACTGATAAGTAGAGAAATTTATTTCAAATGGGATAAATTGGGAATCAATTTGGAAAAATTGATTTAAGTGATTGAGGTTGGAATTCTCCCTGGAAACCCAAGTATGTTTCGAAAGTGAATTTTTAAATATAAGTTAATAGTTTTAAAATCATTTTAAAAAGGTATGGTTTGAAAATTTATTGTTTCTAATATTTTAAGTCTAAAGTAAGTATTTTCTCAAGATCTATTATAGTAGTAATTATTAAAAAAAAGAGAGACTTAGTATTTTGTTTCAAGTGAAAATCTAGTTTTATAACTTTATTTTCAAATATTCATATAGTATGTATTTTTAACAAATTATCGAAGTAGTTTAATTTAAATATATTAAAAGTATATATTTTAAAGTAAAGTGTTTAAAAATTATTTTTGAGATCTAGTTGTGCTTGGTAATTTCAGTGGAGATAGTGAATAATTGGGAGATGTATTCTGTAAAAAGGAAGTTAGTTTGGAAACTGTTTTCATAAGATTGAAAATAGAAAATATATCTTGTGAAGATATTTTTGAGATTAATAAATAATCTGGGAAATATTTATTGTGTGATGGATGTTTGTGAATGTTAATTGATAGTTAAATAACCGACTATCAATATTGGCCAATGCGCTGATCGTTTTGAAGAGACCGGGATCGGGATTTATTTCTCAAAAACCACTTCGATCCGGTTTGTTCGTTTCGTGAAACGTGTTCGGAGTCAAAGATGGAGCAGTGAAGTGCAAGGGCTAGTCGCTACTAATCCTGAGGATATTTCCAAAATGGATGTAGTAGGAATAGTGCCTTCGGTTCCGTTCGAACCCGAGACGGACTTGTATGGACGAATGCTTTCGTGACATCGTCAGGTGGACGATGGGCATTCTAAGGGATATGTGCTATAAAAGGTATCGTTTAACCTCAAGCCTCATCAACCGGGAATGACTGAAAATCAGGGGTTATGCAGCAAGGCTTCGTGGGTAGCACCCACTTGAGAGTAAGGTCATCCCTGTCTAGATGTCCCTTTATATTTGGCTTAGTGTTGCGGTTGCTGATCCCAACCGTGGGGTGATTTTACTTCGAATTATCCAGTAAGGGTTGATTCCGGTCTTGTGTTGCAGGGGAGCGGGCGCACTCCTCGGTACTGTGATCTAGGCCACGTACTGTGTCAGGTGGTACCCCAGTGCCTAGTCATTGTTGGAAATCCATTCTCCCTACGTGCCTTGTACGAGTTTTGTTTGTATTACCCACGTTGTGGCTAGTATGCTGGAATTTAATAATGTAACAATTTCGGCTATGTGAATAAGTATTTGTGGATAGACACTATTATAATATCAGAGGATTTTAATAGAAAATGTTTTAGCTATCGTAAGGTAAAAACCCGACATGTTTATTTGTGGCATGGTCTTACGAGATGCTTTTGTTTTCAAAAATGATTTTGAAACTTTAATAATCAATTTGAGTGTGATTTTCTTACGCTGGTATTCCAGACTGCCTCGGGTGTTATTTAACTGTAATGCTTGGGTCAGACCGAGTATTATAGGATACAGGATATGATGCTGTGGAGCTCAGGAGACGAGCTGGATGACGACATATTTACGTACTTGTTTATGCATGTATTCCGCTGTGTTGAGTTGTTGTGTATCCAGTTGTATGTTATTGATATTGGTAAACTCTGATGATGTATTCTGGTAATGTAATGTATAAACAGATATGGTTTTATTTTGTGTAAAGACCTGTTAATATATTATATTTTATTCCGCTTCGATGGTTAGATTCTGATGTTGTTTTCTGTTTTCTCATCTTCAACCTCTTCTTCTTTAATCAAAATGGTTCGTATTTCTGTACAACTTGAGTGCATTGATGTAGAATAGCGTTGACTCAAGGGGTATGGAACTACGGGTCGTTTCATGGATAGTAAAATCTATTTTAAAATGTGATGTGTTAACTTATTACGAATATATGTATTTGTTGAATGAGGAGATAAAGAATATGTTGTTGGGTAGGGGTTATCGCAGTATACATACGTACATATAGAGATAAATGAATTTTATACACACATATTATATATATATATATGTCTTAGTTTATCAATATAGTAATATAGTAGATTTTTAATATAAGTTGACATATTCATTCTGTCTACAATGTGATAGTTTAGTAGACCAACAATTAAAGTTTAGTCAAACATGTAGGATCTAGATTAACCCTAGAGGGGGGGGGGGTTGAATAGGGTTATAGCAAATTTTCTTGAATCAAACAGAATTAAACACAGAAACAAACTACAGAGAAATAAATATGCTGAAAAGTAAATCACACACAAAATTTACCCAGCTTCGGCAAACCCTGCCTACTGCTGCATTTCCAGATTTCTATTAGAATTAAACAGTCTCACGCTTACAAACACTCTGACAGACTCGCAAACACTCGCTCCCGCTCACAAACACTCGCTCCCGCTCACAAACACTCTACTAGGCTCGCAACCCCTGCTCCCGCCTATAGAGCTTCGCAAACTCGCAAACTCTGCTCCCGCATGTAGAATTTTGCAAACTCGCACCCCTGCTCACTGAACTAATTCTAACTAGACAATCTGACACAACCTAGAGCCTAGGTGGTGATTCACCAATCTTTGACTTGAAAAATAAAAAACAGACTGCAAAATTGAAACCGGAGCAAAAATTAAAATATAGACTTGACTCGACAATTTTTGCTCGATAAAAATTTCGATTTGAAAATTTTAAGCAAAGAAAATTTTCCTAAAAAATCGTTTTGAAAATTTTAACCAAATAAAATAGTCTAGAAATAAATCTCAAATTTTAAAACCAAATTTAAACCCTTTAAAAATACTAAAGACAAATTTAAATAAAACCCACTTAAAAAAATAAACACGCTTAATAATTAACCTAACCCTAATCTAAAGTAAAAGGCTGGCCGCCCCTTCTTTTATTTCATTCAGCCCGATCTTCTTTGCTTTGAAAAATAATGGCGGCTGTGAAATTCCTTTTCTCCGATCGACTAAATCGTGTTCGTTCCTTTGATGCTTGCTAGGGCTTCGGCCTTGCTTCTTTGAAATTTGCGAGGGCTTTGGTGTTGTGCAAATTAGGGCTTCGTTCCCTATTTCTCCAGACTGTTGAATTTGGGGATTTTAACCCTTGTGAGTTCGGCTTTGCTTGAGAATGTGATTCGTGCTTTGCTTCGGCCTTGCGCGCTCCTTAGGGTTTCTGAGATTCGACTTAAGGTATGTTGGTACTCGCGATTTCTTGATGTCGATTTTTGATCCACTGCCTGTGATGATTTAGGGTTTTTTTTGTTCGAATGATTTGACGTTGAAGCTCATGCTTTTGTGCCGATGATGATGTTGGGTTTTTATAGGGTTCGTACCCTATTTTCTCGTTTGTCTGATAATTTCAAAAAATGTTGCTTTGATCGTTCGATATTGTATGAATGATTGCGATTTTCTCTGACTTAATCAAAATGCATATATACTACTTTGAAATCTCTCGTTCGACTTGGTTTTGGAGTTCCCCTGTTGACTTGATTGCTTTTGATTATTTTTACTTTGACCATTTCATAGATATAAACTTGGCTTTGACTCCAGTATGCTTGACTGTTCATTTATGGCTTTGATGTGTGATTTTCTGGTCGGCTTCGACTCTGGCCATTTTTGTGTTCATCCCTGAGCATTTCCAATATACGTCTTCTTGCTGTCATTCAGTTTGCATTCATCACTAAGTTGTGTTTCACTGTTGTATAGTATTCCATTAATTTGTTGTCTGCATTCTGATATTCTCGTACATTTGGTCATTGCTGTGCATTGTTGCAGATTGATTGTGTGATGTTGCCTCTGTGATATTTGTAGTAGTAGCACTGTGCTTGTAGCTTGGTTCATTTGGTATAATTGTGTAGTCTGGTTCTCTGTTGTCTCCATTTTGTATTCACTTGTAATCTGCACCATTTGTTGTTTCACTGATGTTAGTCATCCTGTTGCACTGTTTCACTTGACACTTGATTTTCGCTGTTGCATCTTCATGTCTGGTTGCTATGTCATGTTTGCATTGACATTTGCTTAGTGCATTCCTCCCATGCATACATATTCAGATTGCGGTTTTCGTGCATTTATGTTGTTGTCATCTTCTCTGTTACACTAGCTTTGCTTTGAGCACATTTTTGGTTATTTGACAGTCTTGACTTGACACTGCTGTGTCTTTGCTTCATTGCCTCCATTCAAAAAAATTTTTGTTGCAGTTTTATTATTTAACCTTGTATGCTTCAAGTTGCCTTGAGTTGAACCCATGTGTTATTTGGGTTTGACCTTGTGCTGAATTGTTAGTAGTGCTTTTGTTTGATTTGTGCACACGAGTTGGCGGGGCAGTGCACACGTGTATGAATGTACACGTGTGTACTGCAGCCACTTATGATTGCCTGTCCCTGATAAAAATACTGATATGCACACAAAAATTGATGACAATAACCCAAATAACTGAGGCAATCAATGTTTTCGAAAACATCGTTTCTTTCAAAATTCAGAAATATTTCTTTTTCAGTTTTATTGCATTTGAAAATATTTTTGCAGATTATTCGGATGCTGGAATCAGACTGGAATTCAGTTGAAGACAAAATATGAGTGTGAGTGATATGTAGTGAGGAAATGATGTAAAATCAGAAATTTGTTTGTATTCAGAAATTGTATTGCATTCAAAAACTGTACAGTTACAGTGAGAGAATTTGTACTATTCAAATTTGTAATAAAAAGATTGATTGAATAAAAGTTTAGTTTGAATTCAAATTCTTTGTATATTAAATTTCTGTTTGAATTCAAATTCTGTGTTGTTATAATTTTATTCAGTATATGTTCATTTAATCTGTGAAAAAATGAAATAGCACAATATCAAATACATTAATACGAATATATATGTTTATTATCATCAAACAAAAATTATATAACGATTATACAATCGCATATTCCACAAAACAGCTAGGTAAAAAAGGATATATGTTGGTAATAATGGATTAATGAAGAATACCACTGCCTCTATATTAGAAAAGAAGAATGTTTGAAAAAAAAATGGAAGACTTTAGGTTAAGAATAACACTAATAACTTAGTCTTAATTCAAGAAGAAAGTTAACCTTATACAAATTCAAACGTCATAACATGAAGATCAATCAAATATCATTGATTCCCAATATATTCGTTACTAGTGTTTCATAAAGTTGATCTCAAACAGGAATACGACAATTTTATTAGTCAATTACTTGAGTTTTTGGTGAAGTGAATGAAAACTTGAAGCAAAATCATCAACAAATCAAACACAAAATATGACAATTGGACAAACAACTATTTTTTTTAAGAAAAAGAACATTGTACTCTGTACGATATGTGAATTTATTATTACATCTAGTTTATTTAGCTAGTACAGCTGAGTATAAAAACAGACACATATAACTGATTCATTGCATCTCATAAGTTTCACATAATATAAAAGAAGGATGCAATAAGACAAGTGTAAACAATAGTAATGGCAGGTAGTTGCCGTAAATACAGTAAGAACAACCACAGTCCAAGAACATTGCAGGTCAACTGGCTCGACTTTGAAAAACATCTACACCCATCTCAATTGGATCAGTTGCCTGTAATTGTAGCTCCAGTTGAATGCAATCCAATTGTATCTTAAAGCATTCTACAAAGCTTATGTACAGCGCTTGTTCTTTACCCCTGCAGCTTTTTCTTCACTCCTGCGATATTAGGAAACCATGGAACGAAAAAAATATTGCTGAAATTTGCAGTAGTGAAAAAACCAAAGTCAGAAGTAGTGTATCTGCAATTATTCATTCGTAGAAAGGCAAGGGGTAAAATCTTCATATTTCATGGCGGGTTTGCCAACCTTCTAAAGAATAACTTATTTAAATGTTTCATTTATGTATAAGCTATGAAACTATGAGATTCCTTTTCCTGTAGCTTGGAATCAATATCCACAAACAGAATTGATGCAGCATGGGTTAATGGCCGTTGGCCATGTTTAGAGAAGTCAAAATGGTCGGAGAGCAAAATGAGATAGTTTGACGATGAAAATAAAAGCAATGGAAGTGGTAAAACATATTATATTGGTGTAAATAGAGTGAAAATAAAAAACAATAGTCACTTCGTAAGGCTTACATCCATTTTGTACTCCTTCCCAAATTTCAGTTCATACCTAATTAGCACTTGCAAATAATTTTAATGCATATATCCACAGGATTTATCTAACTTTGTTGTATATACATCAATTTTCATGATCTCTATAATATCATATCAATCATATTTTACACAACTGTTATACTTACAGAGGGAAGACACTATTGTAAGGAAAAAATTGAAACCATATTTAATAGAACCAAACTATCTTCTTTGACTTCAATTTATTCAATTCAAATTTTTTTATGTACAATTGAATTTTTTTAAAGATTTAATTTGTTAGGGCCCATTTGGCTTCAATATAAATTGAGTTTTTAGTTTCTAATTTGTGTTAAAAGAGGGGCGGGAGATGAGGGGATGTGGAATGGGTTAGAGAGAAATTTTGATCATCCTCAAAAAGCGGAAAATAATAAAATTTTGTTTTCAAAAACTCGCTCTTCATCCTCTCCTTTTCCCTTTCATCCTCACCGTGCCGCACTGTTCTACCACGTCATTTGATGTGCAAATTGAAAACGAAGAACTCAAAAATCATTTTTAAACCAATCAGGCCCTAGTTTTTTGTCGTGTGAGTTTCTCAAAAATAGGTTAGCTGCAAATTTCTGAAAAATAAAACGATCGGTAAAGACAGTTCGGTAAAAAACCTATTTGTTTTCGAAACTAAATCCATTTAGGTTTTGTAATTATTAAAGATGGATAATTTACGTTATTTAAATCATATAAATAACCACAAAATGCGTTGATGAATTTAAAAATGAAATGTTATCAACCAATGATGCGTTGAAACCTAACCAAGATGCACCCTTAATCAAAGACAGTAACTAATATGATGACTGTTGTTTTTCAATTCTAATAAAATTAAAGAAGTGATTCTACTCAAAAATAGACATGTCCGCTTTTCTAAGTGTAAAATTAATTTTTGTCAAGTACAGTTTAAAATGTTTTATACAGCCTAAAATATATAAGTAGAATAAATGCCACATAAAATGATACAATGAAATAGTAATTGATATAAATGATAACGGTGGAGAAAATTGGTAGCTCATATTGGACTATGATTCATGTAGAATGACTGAGTTTACAATTCATTACCAATTTGAAATCTAAATTAGAATGACAGTGCTTCTTTGCAATTTTGTAATACATAGTGATATTGAGTACTCCTCTAAAGTGGACCTTGCCACCATCTAATTTCTCGATATCAATAGTCAATATAATATGATGCTGGATACTACTAACCTGACTCATGAAAATTTAATATAGCAATATTATAAGAAAGAGTGAAAAATAATTTCGTGTACAATATTTTAGTGACCAGACTATATTCCATTTTATCATTTAGGAAATATATATGTATTGGCCAAAAGAAGAAAAGCATAATGAAACTTTGATGCTGCATAGAATTTTGCATTAAAATAAATGGTCTAAGTTGAAAAAAGTTGATCTATATTACAATTTTTCTATCAAATTCATGTTAGGATTGCAATCTACATATGTTATCAATCTGTGCAGCTTTAAATTAACATTATGAATAAAGAATACTTTTATTAGTGGAAAAATGGATAGAGGTCGGTGAGTATATAACTCCTGTCGAAAGTTTCATTTGTAATAAATGCAAATTATCATTGAATATTTGTAGTAAAAAGGAGAGTAATAGGTTCAATGTGTCTAACCATCATAAAAATTCAGGAAAGACTCCTGGTAGCCAATAAAAATCATTGAACTTAACGGTGATTGGATCAGTTGTACCTAATAGGTGGTTACAACTAATAGGTGGTTAGAGCTACAGAATCAAATGTAAGAGTCAACAATGGACATAAAGTTAATCTTAAGTAAAAAGATAGCGTTGAACATAAAACATCATTTATGTAATAAAAGCAGTTAGTGGGCAGAAAGTATCGGAAATAATTTAGTAACCATAGCTGGAGAAGCTACAACATGGAAGGAATGAAAGCATGGAAGGAATGAGAACAGTGAGGCCACAGTGATGGAATATAGGCAATATTGGTGACCGAACATAGGTGTTTGTGAACTGAAAATTGCATACATTTCTATATATGTGTGTGCCGGGAGACCTTATGGTAGTTTCATTTTCCAAAAAGCATGACAGACTCCTTTTTGTACAAATAACTGTTTTTAGTTCTCACACCAGCCCCATGACTGACTCGGAGTTTATTGTTTCCTTTTCTAAACTCTGGGTGCCCCTAATTTTCCACACGGGCAGCCTAGAGTCAGGTTATCAGTAGGTTATAGAGCTAAGTCAGGAAGTAGATGTGGATTTGGAAGTTCTTTTTGGATTGGACCTTGGAGCTTTGGAAACGAAGATGCAGTATATTGAACTCTCTTGGAAGACCACGTTGATGTTATTTTTTCCGCTATTATGTTGTATTCCATTGTTGTGTCATGTATATGACTCTGATGATGTAATGTATAAACAGATATAGTTCTTTTGTTTAAAGATTAGTCATTTATTTTATATATATTGTTCTGCTGCAATTGTGAGATTCTGATATTGTTTCTACTTCTTCTTCCTCCTTCTTCTTTAACCCAAACGGTTTGGTTTTTCGGCATTCGATTACTCGGCATTAGATACAGTAGACGTATTGATGTCGATTTTCGGACATCGAAAAATCGGTTCGTTACACCTATGTCTCACCCAGAGTTTATTTTCCTTTTGCTAAACTCTTAGGTGCTCAAATTTGAATAGGCAGTCTAGTAGTTCATGTTTTCCATAGATTCATCTTGGAGGAGCATGGAGCAGGTGGCTTTATCGATAACTAATTTTTACTTTGTTTTCTATTGTATTATATGTATATTGTTTCTGTTAAGTAGGGATAGGCTATTATAACCGTCCAAGGCTAGAATTTTTATTAGAATGACTCTGATGTAACATTTTTGAAATTACTTAGTAATATATTATGTTGAACAATAAATATGGTTCCGTTGCCTTATAAGATTCTGTGTTGTTAGTTTCTTCTCTTCATATTATCTTTCCTTTTTTCTACCCTTAATGGCTAATCTTTCGGAGTAAGAAAGACAGATCATTACATTTGGTATCAAAGCCCAGGCTGAGCGAATACCTAGGCTTTGGTGAGGTAAACTCATTATAGATAGGGTCAGTAGTGCCCTAGAATGAGTCTGGCCACAATATATATATACATATACATATATATATATATGAGTGCATATTTATTAGCGAATAAAAAATGTTTTATATTATGTTGTTTGACTTATTGAGTGGCTTAAGAATTCTGGTTGATGCACTTGATCAACTTTATCGATAGAGATTTTCTAAACACTTGAACAAGTTAAACTGATATAACATTGTTTTAAATTTGGTAAATGAAATAATTTTACCAAGGAACATATTTTCCATATATAAAAGGGAATGATTTTCAAAGGCTATGTAGTTATCTATAAGGAGATTGGGTTAGGAGTTAATAATATTTGAATTGTTAGCATTTAGGGTTTAACTAGTCATGCTCGTCCAGTTTTGAGAATTGACTATTGTTAGATGAGTATTAGATTTCCTTTTTCCATCATAGATTGGGTAGATATAATTTGTAGGAATATTTGAACACCTTGTGAATCAAGTTTCACAATTTGACTATAAGGCGTTTGATCGATATGTAGGGTTAAAAATTGAATTTCAATAAAGGAATTTATTAAAAGAAAAACTTCAGATAGTTTTATAAGATGGATTAAGAGAGACGATTTTACAAATCATAACTATTAAGTGTGTTTTAAAAATGAAAAGAGTTCTGAGAACGTTAAATCTCATGGCTTTGATAAATTCCTAATTATTTTGGAAAATATTAGTAATCTTTCATAAAGATATTTTAAGATATAGATATTTTAAAATAGAGTTTGAGAGTAAGGTTTTCTTTTGTACAGTTTGGAGATAAATTTTGATCTATTTTGCGGTGATTACTATAATCTTCTAAGTGACAATAGAATGTTTGCTTAGGCAGATAAGATAGTACACTTGGTAAATTATTCTCTTTGTCATTGTACAAATCGAAACAAGTTCAAATCAAAATGAATCCAACGAAAGAGGATGATTTTTTTAAAAACTATTTATCAATATTGTTTCAAGAAGAAATTTGAAAAAAAAAAGAAAATTTTTCATTAACTAGTTTGAGCATCTCGAAAATGACTAAAAATGGGTAAGAGACGTCTTAGGATGGCAAACACTTCTTTTGAGTACTGCCCTTCTTAGTAAAGGGGCATATGGTACTATTTGGTAGCACCCATTTCCTTGACCTTTTTGGAGTTACTCTGGCTATATGTATATTTTTCAAAGGTTTTTGAAATAAAACCCAGATATTGTGCTCTTGGATCCCTTAAAATGCAGAGTTTTCAAAGTAAAAGTTATTTTGAAGATGGATTAATAAATGTAGTTTTAATTAGGTTAAATATAATAAGGAGGTTTAATAAACTTTGTTTATTTAAACCATGTCTTTTTATTTTAACCTCTAGGGTGTGAAGAATTTTTTGATGTTATTAGGCCGACTAGTAGAAAATTTTACCTAATAGTATATAAGAAAACGTAGAATCTAGGATAGAGTTTGGATAGCAGCATCCTACTCTTCTTAGCTACTTACCAAACTAATTAGGTTAAAGGGATTAATTTGGTCGACTTATTCCAAGACCCAAATTATTTTTGGCATACATCTAATTGTTAAAATTAAATAAAATCATAAATTAGATATTTGTATATACTCATAGGATGTAGAAGAGTATTATATAAGTTAACAAGTTAAAAAATCGATTCTTATGAAGCATGGTGGGAGGGTAGAAAGTGGTTAGATAGTAAGAATCATTAGATAAGTAAATGGGTTGTATAAAGGTTAGTTCTTCTTTTTACATAGTTCTCGATCTTAGATTCGAGTATATGACTAGATGTATTTTACACCATTCCGAATAAGGAGTTATTAATCAATTTTTTGATGGCTAGCATTGCTGAGGGTTCTTATGTGGAACCAAAAGTTCTCTATCATAGTTAGGCTATGCATAGAGAACATATGGTTTCTAATTAAGAGGCCTAATCAAAGTCCGCATTAAGAAGTTGGGTGAGCGATACTAGTTCGGAAGTGAAGTTATGTATTCGAGTGAATGATCAAATTATATTTTACATAGGAATGATCTATGTACATCATGTAGATTGATGAATAGTTTAAGTGTTTACAGGAATCAAGGTTCTGATACAATTTCGGAGACAAAATTCTTTTAAGCAGAGAAGAGTGTTACGACTTGGAATTTTACCTCCTTGATTTGCGAACATTTAATAAATTTTAAATATTCAAATAATAGGTTTTATAATAAAAATATAACTCTTTTAAATAATAACAAATGATGGTAAAATAGATTTGTATCGACCCATGATTTTGCCACTTTAAATAGGCTATTTAAATGTATTTTATATAATTAGTAAATGGATTACTGTTAGCAAATAAACCTATTTTAATTATTTAATAATAATGATAAAATAGTTTTCATAATTTGTTTGCTAATATAGATTGTTCAAATAAAAATAGAAAACGTGACCGAAGAATTTTTTCCGAAATTTCAACTTTTTGACACCTGAAAGTTGTCGGGAAAGTTGTGCACACTTGGTGCAACATGCACACATATATACATGTAAGGATTAGTATTAATTAACCATACTTAGGTATATTAACTTATATATATATATTTATACATAAGCAAGGATGTGAAAAATTTCGTTGTAAAAGGCATATATATACATATAAAAACACTTACATGTATGCAAATCACCTCCATATCCTTAGTACACAAACATGGAAGCTCTAGATGGTTCAAGGCATGAAAAGGTGGGGAGAACATGTACAAGTGATGGAAGGGAGGTAAGGAGTGCGTGCATATTTATATATTTAATTATAAGCACTATATATTTTAAAAATATATTATTAAGCCTATAAATGCACCTTTTATTTCATTATTTTCATTTTACAATCCTCTTCTCCAATTTCAAATTCTGAAAAGCTTGAAATATATCCATGGCTTCTCTTCATAAATTTTAAAGTAAGAAAAATCACTTCTTTTTATTCAAAATCTCCTCTTTAGTACACTAAACCACCTTTACATATACTATAATCTCTTCTCTTCTAAAATTGCAACCCCATCCACCGAAAAACATCCATGACCGAGCCCAAATTGTCCGAGGCCAAGCCCATTTTAGGTGTGTAGGCATCGAACGACTTTTGCAACGTACTAACTTGTATTCAAGTTATGTAGAAGTTTACCTTGATTTAGTGAAATTTTGGTGAGTAAAGTCCAAGTTTTTAAAACTCAAGTTACTAATTTTTAAAGTTGTAAATCTTATGACTTAAAATGTTGCTTATGTATGTGGTAATGTTATATGTTATGTATGCTTGCATATATGTTGTTGTGGTGTTGATTTCTTATGCCAAAGTTTGAGTAGGTGATATAAATTATAATTTGAATATTAGAAAAATTAGTAATGTGAAGTAATACTTTGGTTATCATGCTGCTATAATTTTATGATGTTAAATTATGTTGGAATGTTGTATTTGTTTTATGTGGTTTCATGAGCCAAAGGTGGCGATTTGCTAACCAAAAGTGACCTAGAAATCCGTTTTTTGTCGAAAATTTGATTTTGTTCCAAAGTGAATTTTTTTCAACTTTAAAACTTTGATTTGGTTTTTAACATTTTGTTTTCATGTTTCAAAGAGGATAAGGGTTCGTAAAACACTACGCCATAGATGGCCTATTGCAACGAAATTACAAGGTGTTGCTAGCTACAATGTAACGATAGCTATGCTGATTTTTGTCTATTGCAACATTCACTTCAATGTGTTAGCATAGATATCAGCAAAATGTTGCAGTAGCTATAAATATATTCAAATTAATAAAATTAATAAAATTTTACACCTCAGCGATCCACACCATCATTTAAAACAAAATCTCAACCATCAATCCACACCATCAATCCACACCTTAGCAATTTCCATTTCCCGCTTTACTTTTCTTTCTCGTTCCTCTTTGTGTGAAAATTAGGGCACGACATTTTTCTTTCTCGTTCCACTCTGTGAAAACTAGGGCACGCGATTCCAGTTGCTTTGATGCTCTGATTGATCGAATCTAGTGTGAGAAACGTTCCTGGTAGCTTGCTCCTTCGTTCTCCTTGATTGATTGCTCGAATTGCTTTGACTTCGTCGTTCGGTGCGATGTGATATTATTTGGTATGTTTTCTGCCTTTTGGTTTACTTGATTATTCTCGATTTTGGTTACACTTGCACGCTTTTGCCGATGATGAATTGGGATTTACTTATAGGCTTTATTTCCTATAATCTCGAGTTTAATCTTTCTGTTGGACTTTGAGAAATCTGGTATGTTGGATTGCGATGATGTATTGGTATGTTGGATTTTGGTTCACTGGCTTGATTTTGCTTTGCCGATGATGAATTGCGATGTGATATTATTTGGTATGTTGGATTTTGGTTCACTGGCTTGTTTTTGATTTCTGATCTGAGCTTGTTAGCTCCTTTCTGCTGCATTTGTTAAACCAGAACTTGAACCTTTGTTAAACCAGAACTTGAACCTTTGTTAAACTTGTTCACATACCTTTGTACCTTGCTGCATTTGTTAAACCAGAACTTGAAGTATTTGTATTCTGCTGTCCTCTAGAAAACTGCTTCACTTGAAAACTTCTGCATTTTTGAAAATCAGAACTTTGAAAGTGATCTTTGGTTTTCTAAAACTGTTGACTAATCTGAACATTGAGTTTTGATTTCCACAATATATACAAACATATGTGTGTTGAGCTTTGTTGGTTTTTCTTGGTCTGGACTAAACTGGTACCATGCTAACCTTGTTCTTTAACATGAACTGATGCTCCAAGTCCTCTGTATATCATATTACTGCCTATGTTTCTCTTGTACATCCCTGATGCATTCACTGTTTTTGCTTGATGGGCTGCCTATGTGTAATGCTGTGTTTCTTGCACTGGCTTGTCTACTTTTTTCTGAACCTGGTTCTTGTTTGTTTTGTTGGTTGCTTGGCCCTGAGTTGAATCCAGTCGATGACTCGGGTTTGACCTTGTGCCGTGTCCTTGTATCCATGTGTTGCATTCATGTTTAGCTTATGCACTTATGAAAAGAAACAACCCAAATACCTGAGGCAAATATTATAACAAAAATATTTTCATTTTCTGTTTGAGTTAAATATTATTTTCCAGATTACTGCTTTTGAATTATATGTGACAGGTATTGAAGACTGGACAGCTGGATACAAGCTTGAAGACAGAGTCAAATCAAATGTGCATGAGTGTATGAATGCATGAGCTTGAAGACAGGTTTCAAAGAAGGTCGATCCCCGCCGGGACTGCGGTGCCCCGGACCCCCGCCGGCGCTGCGCCCGGACCCGCTTCTCGGCTCGCCTTCGGCTCGGCACTCGGCTCGTCATATATTTGTTAGTGTCGGTGTCTGTATAAATTGAAACTGCATATGTAATGAGTGAACTGAGTGATGTAGTGAGGAATATCTGTATATGTGAATATCAGTGTTATATATCATTGAATTGTAAAATAGTGGAGTCAGGAATTTGTACTATTTTAAATGTTGAAATAAAATATTTAAATAAATTACTGTTTGAATATCAAATTCTGTGCAATAGCATTTTATTAAATAAATATTTATTTCTATTAAAAAATCAAATATGCTCTACATTGTGGGTCCCATAAATTCAGAAAGTTGATATCTATAGCAACATTTTGGAATGTTGGTACAGACACCTATGGATGTTGCTATAGACCCAAATAAGGTTCTATTGCAACAATATTTCTTATGTTGCCTTAGATAGTCAAAATGTTGCCATTGAGGTCTGCGGCAACGCGGCAAAATGCATCACCGAGAAAGTGTTGCCTTTGCCCTTTTTTAGCATATAGCAACATTTTTTGGCACTTCCTGCATCACTTCTTTGGTGTTGCAGTATGCAATCTATGGCGTAGTGAAAGGTTGTTTAAAAAGTTTAAAAAGGAAGTTTTAAGTTTTTGAAATTACGGGTCCGTATTGCTATACACGCTATTCGAAAATTCTAACTATTTTTCTAATCTAAACTTGTTTTAACTTAAATTATTTTAGAATTTTTCTATAACTTTAATTTAGTAATTAGAGAACAATTATTTAATTATTTATTGACAATTTAATTGATTGATTGGTTGATTAATTAATAAAGGTAATTTGTACTTAATTATTTGTTAATAATGGTTTTTTAATTTAAATGTTAATCAATTAAGTTAATCATGATATGGTACTTAATTAAAGTTAATTTTTATTTAATTATTAATTAAGGACTAATTATTAATTAAATATTTATTTATGATAATTATTGAATAATAATTTTTAAAAAGGATTTCATTTCATCAACCTTTGATTAAAGTTAATTATGTTTTAATAAGGTTTAATTAAGGTTTAATATGTTTAATCACTATTTAACAAGGATCTGATTCTCATTTACAAGGGTTTTAGGCTCCTAAGTGATAAAAGAAAGAAGAAATCATCTTCTTTCTTTTTTGATTAGTAAAAATTACCCTTTTCAAGAAAATACTTCATTTTCTTTTTGGGGCACCATGTCAACATAGTGTATGTGATAAAAAATAGGCAATCTATTTCCCTTTTCAAAAAAATTATTGGAGATTGTGTAATGCTTACTCTCAAACTCAGCCACACTGGGACTGAGACACGACCCAAACTCCTACGGGAGGCAGCAGTGGGGAATTTTCCGCAATGGGCAAAAGCCTTTTATCTTAAAAATTGCTTTTCTTTAAGTAATCGGTTCTATTTTAAACTATTTTCTTTTCAAATTTGTTTCAAATCAAGCGAATTCTGTGTCGCTTACCTTTAGGTAACCCCATATGATTAAGAAAACTTAATGACATCTATTAGCAGAACAAAATACCATTCTACTATTACAATTAACTTTGGAATTTACTTAAATTGATCGATTGTTGTGTGTTGATTCATTATATACATGTTGTTTTGTGCTGTCATGCTAAACTGGATAAGAAAAACAAAATTAAAAGCATCCTTATGGTCAATAAGCCTCTATTTGATTATGTAAGGATAAATATTTCATTTTTTTTGAAATGGTTTCAAAATTATTTCAATTTGAACAAGATATTTAAAGAATGATTTGACAAATGTTTTACTAAATATGTTTTTAACTAATAGGAATGGTTTTCCATGTTATAGAAAGAAGTTTTTATAATGAATTTTATAAAGAAATTTGGAAATTGGCTTTGGGTAAATGGATTTGAGTTCTTAAGCGAAGAAGATTTCATAAATGAGGGAGATTTACAAAATGGTTTTCTTATTAAAGGAAGCTAATTTGATTTAGACTTATTTAAGAAGTTGTTAAAACAGGAAAGGTTTGTAAAGAAGTTATATAAGTGATTTTGAATATTTATATAAGGGTCTATAAATGAATTTGTAAGTTGGAAAGTATTTTGAAATGGATTTAGAATTCAAATAAAAGAGATTACATGAATGAAATAGATTTGATTACCAAGGATTAAGCATAAAAAGAATCTAAGATTTGGGTTTATCTCAACTACCCTTTTAAAATCGGTGGTATGGAACATCTGTTCCACACTCAACACCGAAGGAATAGTGTTTAGAGGTTTCATTACCTCCAATTTAAAAGCATTTGTTTAATCCTTTATAACATGATTTGGAAGCAAGAAATTATTTACAAATTTATTGTTAATATACTTATGTCGGAGAGATAAGTTATGAATGTTTTGGACAAATGATTTTGAAAGATTCATTAAATAAAGATTTGTTTTGAGGCTTAGTGGTTGCTATGGATAAATAAATCTCAAATGGAACTGATTGCTGTTTGTTTATTTGATAGTTAAATAACCAACCATCAAATAAGGACCAAAAATGAAACTTTGGAAATATCTGAAAGAAACACATTATTTATATGGCACAGTTATCTTCGATGACACTGTACTGTGCGTATAAATCTCGTTTCATCCTCTAACGGTTAGGAGGTGACATCCAATCTTATCTTTGATTGTTTATTTCCTAAATAACTAAGGTTGGGTTTACCAAAAATTAGCCAAAGTTGTTTCGAAGACTCAGGATCGTATATGTTATTCGAAAACCACTTCGATCCAACTCAAGCATTTCGAAGTGAAGACATCTTGAAGATGTTGGAATTGAAGATGGAGTTCTCAAGCATTTCGTTCAGTCCCAAAGAGAATTTGTTTGGATGAATGCTGGCATTACATTGCTGCCTGGAGGGCATTGTTAGCATTTCAAGTGAGAAGTGCTATATAAATGGTAAAACGTAGCCTCAAGTCTCATTAACCGAGAATGACTAAAACATGGGAGATGCGGCAGGGCAAAGTAGGTCGCTCCTATTAGGGTATGATCATCTCTATTTAGAGTCGAAATTATCTCTCATTTGTATGCTTTGAGGCCATTAAATAAGAGTGATCATATTCAATACTACCAGTCAAGTGGTAGATCAGTTCTTTGTTAGCAGGGGATCCCAGTGAGGTCGTTGGTGTTATTTTATCTACAGATGCACCGTGACAGATTGTACCTCAGTATCTTAATCGTTGTATGGAATCCATTCTACAATAAGCGCCGTACAGGCTTAGTTGTGCTCAACTATGTTAAAATGTGAGTTACAAACATTATAGCTATATTCATATTTTACTTTACCCCCTAGACATTATTATAATATCAATAGATTTTCTAATGAAGATGTTTTGGTTATTGTGAGGTAAAAGCCACTCTGTATTTACATATGGCATGGTCTTACGAGATGCCTTTGTTTTAATTTTTTTATAAAGTTAAAGATTTATGCTTTACCCACACCAGACCCATGTCTTACCCAAAGTTTATTTTCCTTTTCCTAAACTCTTGGGATCTCAAATTTGAATGGACAACCAAGTAGTTCTGGCTTTCCGTATATTCATCTTGGAGAAGCATGAAGCAGGTGGCTTCATCGATAACTAGTTATTACCTTTTTCCGCTGTATTGTATTTATATTTAATCTGTAATGTGGAGACAGGCTGTTATAATTGTCATAGGCTATAATTTGTATTAGAATGGCTCTGATGTAACATTTTTGAAATGACTTTGTAAGATATTATGTTGAGTAATATAAATTGTTCCGCTGTGCTGTGAGATTATGTGTTGTTAGTTTCTTCTCTTTATCTTATCCTTTGTTTTCTTTTACCTATAAGGCTTGTCTTTTGGAGTAAAAAGGCGGATCGTTACAGATGTGATCTTTTGCATTGCACTCGTAATGGCGACGGAGCTGGTTTCGTCAAATTTGAAGTAAGTAATATTTTGGGATAATATCAAACATCAATCGATTTTAGTTCAAATCGGAATGCTCACATGTCAATTGGAATTTTGATGAGTTAAACTAACCTTTTTGGATGATCAGTATGGTATACAGTAGATGAAAATTACTATTTTATATTGAAATGATTTATTGGCTTGGCTTAAGAAATATTCGCTTTTGAAAAGCGAATGACATTTGAAATGAAACATAGAGAATTTTATAGAGTAATCCGAATTTCTTGCCGTTTAGAATACCGATCCTAGTTATATACCTATTGATTTTAGTTTCAGTTATATATCTATTATATAGATTATTAATGCTAAAAATTGATAGTTTGGCCATATTGGATATGACTCCGACATATGTTAAAAGTTGAACATTTTTAATGAAAAAGGTAGTAATCTGTGACGCCCCACCTCTATACCCACGCTAGCCAAGAACACTACGGTGTAGTGCTGTCAACTAGCACGGAGAATAAGGCTGTTGAGGAGCGACCATCTATGTAATTGCTTTGTGCGAGCACCGATATGTCAGATAATGAAACATTGCATTTCATCTTTAGAGGAAATCCGACATACCGATACAAACTCAAAGCTACTACACAGTGGCTATAATAGTTTAGGACAATAGATATAAAAATAACACAGATAACATAAATGCGGAATACAGATGGAACGAAAAGTCTCATATATATAATAACTGATATCAGTTACAATACATTTGACAAAATACAAATGATACAACTACAACTGTCGACTCAAGAAGTTATATATACAAGTACATTATCGACTAATATACATGAATACATTATCATCTTAAAACAAACACACTGACTACTACAACAAGATGAAGACCACATCAAATGATATAAATAGTCTTCATAGCTCTAGCAGCAACCCAAAGCTAAAAATCTACAACCTGTAAATACTCGGTCTGACCCGAGTATTACATTCAAAAGAAAATAATACCCGGATCAGTCTAATTCCAACCAGTTTATTAGTGCATATAGGCAGTAATAATTTAAATAGACGACAGTCACAATAATTCCCGTCTATCCGATTCTTTAAGCAAAGAAACCGGATAACGGTCAATATAACACTTAACAGTGTTTAACAAAAATCAGCAGATTTAAATCATCAACAGAGATAAATAAACAATTTATCAAATCGACTAAATCAATGTAAAGCAATCGATTCTGGGTGGCTGCAGTGCACGCACGCGTGCACTGCCTCGCCACTATCGCAAGAGATACGCAAAGGCTCAGTGAAAGTCACAAATGATCACTAGGTCAAACCCCGAAATCGGGTTCAACTCAAGTGATTCAAAAAGCAAATCCCAACAGGGGGAAAAACTGCAAAACACGAGCAACTGCAGACGTAAGCGAATACGAAGCAACCACCACGATGAAGCTACAGTAGCAAACAGTTGCAAAGACAAGGGCAGAATGCAACTACAAAGAAGACAGTGGCAACAGTTCAGAGGACAGTGAACTAAAGTAAAGACCACAAACTAATATCAAAGGCAAAGACTTAGCCATGTCAACGCCAAGAAGGATTACATGAATAAAGAATGCTCAGAAGACACCAGCATAAGGCCGGTAACTCAAGTTCGATTTGACTCGAGTGAAGCTACAGGTCAGTTGCAAACAGCAGTTTGAAATTGCAACAAGAAAATCAAGTAATTCCAGAAGTCAAAATAGTTTCCAGAATGTAAGCACAACAAGGAAACTGACTGCAAAGATCCAATGTCTCAAATGACTCAAGTACATGAATGCAACAGACTCATACATGAAGATCACAAGGCACGTGAACACCTACTAAACAATGAGCCTCGACAATATTCGCAGATGAAAAATGGAAGAGAGACACAAAACAAGTTCAGTAAAAATATGAACTAATACACATGAATGTGCCAGACCAAAACAATGCAAACATGGAGTGATTGCAAGACAGTAGTTCGAAAACCATAAACAAGCTATAGTTGAAATCCTGGATGCAAGACTACAAGATATGATAGTACAGACAGCATCTTAAATGGGCAATGAATCAATTCCTATGAGGTAGTACAAACAAGGGCCGAGCAACTTAAAAATGTGGACAGTGTCGAGCTTAGGTATGCAGACCATGACAAACCAGGCTCAGGTTATATAATGCACCAGTGAATGATGAGTGCACAAATACAAAAGGTCAAGCTGAATGCACACTCAAATGAACAACAGCAATAAAGGCAACAGGGATCAATGATCACAAGTACAAGTATCACCAGTAACAACAATATGGACTGGACAGTGCAAAAGCTAACAAATGGAATGCTCAATTGAGGGATAAAATTCAACTGAAGACCGCATATACATCGGGGTGGACAAATGGTCAAGTGAACCATGTGTATGCAACCAGACAGTGTAAAGATGAAGCAGTGCAAACCAAAAAACTCAAAAAAGAGATGACCGAAATCAAATTCACAGCAAAGCCAAAGTTCACAATTTCAAGTCCAGATTCAAAGCCGTGGAGATCAAGTATCAAATGAGTTCAAATCAAGGCCGTGAAATCCACGTTATCAAATACATATGCAATGAATATCTCAAGCATCAAAACGAAAATCATCACAGGCATCGAAACAAAATCAAATGGCCGAACCTCTATATAATCGAATCGAACCAAGCAGGGTTTAAATTAGATGTGGTGAATAAATCACTCACCATTTTCGAAGTCCACGAGATTGAGCAGCCGAAGGGAGCGACGAGGAAGCGATCGATCAAAGTAGAGTTGGCGTCTTCAATTTTCCTTCGTGAATGCCCTAGTTTTCGAGGAACGAATGAAAGGAGGTACGAGCAGCCATCATCTCTCAAAGTGAACGAGTCGAAGCCCTAATTTCGTGAAAACGAAGACAACCACCATTTTTATTCTCTTTTGTTCGATTTGGTTTTAGGGTTAGCTTCCGAGAATGAAAAGGGGAACACGGGTTTTTGCCTTAGAAAATTTTCACGGCAATAAAAGAACAAGGCCAAGCTTTTCTTTAAAGCCCAAACCTTTATTAAAGAATTTTACAACTAAAAAGAATTTCACTTCGATCAAATTTCCTGATAGAAATTTGTTATCAATTTCAATCGTCTAGTGACGATAACAAACTTTTACAAAAAGGATTCTGACTCGATTTAAAATCTACATTAGCAATTAACAATGATTTAATCGTCATTTATAAACTGACGCGAAAAACCGGGTTGTTACAGACTCCCCTCCTTAAAGAAATTGCGTCCACGCAATCATAGGGAATAAATGGATAAAAGGTAACAACCAGTAGAGCATGGCAATGTCGAATGCATAAGCAAAGCAAAGGTCAACGGGGAAGTATTGGAATTAAGGAAGTATCAGATATAGAATCAAAAAGGTTCGACTGCTTCAAGTCAAAAGGATCAACATCGTGGGGATCAAGGAATCAAAATCAGACGACTATCAAAAGCAAGAATCAATCGAGTTCCAGCATTTAAAAGAAAAGGGAAGCAGAGCAGAAATCACATACTGCACGAATTGAATGTGAGTAAATCAAATTACTCACCTGAATCGCCAGAGAAAAAGACGAAGCTTAAATCTCAAAATCGCAAATATTCAATCATCAAAAACGATAATCGAATTTTCAAATCGCAAATAGGTTTAACTATCAAAAATGATAATCAAATTTCACAA
Organism: Allium fistulosum; assembly: GCA_030737815.1. Taxonomy (NCBI): domain Eukaryota; kingdom Viridiplantae; phylum Streptophyta; class Magnoliopsida; order Asparagales; family Amaryllidaceae; genus Allium; species Allium fistulosum. Next base: position 912,405,827 of record CM060903.1, read on the forward strand.
ATATCTGATTATCAAAAACGATAACCAGAAACACAAACATTCGATTAATCAAATCGAAAAATATTTAATTATCTCAAACGATAATCAAATTTCACAAATATCTGATTATCAAAAACGATAATCAGAAATCACAAATATTCGATTATCAAATCGAAAAATATTTAATTATCTCAAACGATAATCAAATTTCACAAATATCTGATTATCAAAAACGATAATCGGAAATCACAAATATTCGATTAATCAAATCGAAAAATATTTAATTATCTCAAACGATAATCAAATTTCACAAATATCTGATTATCAAAAACGATAATCAAAAATCACAAATATTCGATTAATCAAATCGAAAAATATTTAATTATCTCAAACGATAATCAAATTTCACAAATATCTGATTATCAAAAACGATAATCAGAAGTCGTAAATATTCAATTAACGAGTCCGGAATTAACCGAAGTAGTAAAAGTATGGTTCCATACTCCTTACTTTTGCTAAATCGTTTAAATCTCTTTATCGTTTCCTTGAAAGTGCAGGATTGTGTGTTTTAAAAATAACATTTCACATTCTCAAATGGACAAGTCCGGAATTAAGCGAATCAATAAAAGAAAGGGGTCATAGTCCTCGATTTTTCTGAAATGTTTAAATCGCTTCCTCGTTCTTTTGAAAATGTAAGCTGTAAAAATTTTGAAAACAATTTTAATTTATATTTTGAAACAACTTTTAAAAATAAAGAATTTTGAAAACACGTGATTAAATTAGCAATATCAGTATTGCGGGAGAACCGCTTGTAAATCCATTTCAAAATTGACGAGTACTGAAGTTAACACGTCAAAGTCTCATCAAAATAACTGGCATCAAAATATAATGCCAAATGAATTTTCATTCATCAAAAATGTCACAAGAATCTTCTCAAAGATAGAAAGGGATATCATACCCTAAACTTGTATTCATAACAAGTCAATAACACATGAATTCACCAATACACAAAAATTGACAAAACTTGTCAATAGAAATCACGAAAATTGGTGAAGCACAAATTCTAGAAATCATCACAAGAAATCCAGAAATCACAAATAGAGGGGGGGGAGGCCTATCAGAAAACGGGAGTATGAAAACTCCAAAACACCGGTATCACAAGACGAGACGCTATCTCATGGTGGCTAACCATTAAAGTTTCACACAGGAATGGTCCGAAGACCGTGGGTCGCTATCCCACACGTGTGAGTCGGAATCACACAGATTGAGGTCTAGGCTAACCTCGCAGAGAAAGAGACATCGCACATTTGCTAGTCTAAATCATAAAAAGGAAAAGGGGAAGGCCTATCACAAAATGGGAGCATGAAAACTCCAAAACACCGGTATCACAAGACGAGACGCTATCTCATGGAAGCCATCCATTAAATTTTCACACAGGAATGGTCCGAAGACCGTGAGTCGCTATCCCACACGTGTGAGTCGGAATCACACAGATTGAGGTCTAGGCTAACCTCGCAGAGAAAAAGATATGTGTGAGTGGAATCACACAAATTAAGGTCTAGACTAACCAAAAAGCAAAAAGGTATGTGTGAATGGAATCACACAAGTGGTGTCTAGTCTAACCTCGCAAACAAAAAGATATGTGTGAGTGGAATCACACAAATTTAAGGTCTAGACTAACCAAAAAGCAAAAAGGTATGTGTGAATGGAATCACACAAGTGGTGTCTAGTCTAACCTCGCAAACAAAAAGATATGTGTGAGTCGGAATCACACTACTGCGGTCTAGACTAACCTTGCGGACAAAGAGATATGTGTGAGTCGGAATCACACTACTGCGGTCTAGTCTAACCTTGCAAACAAAAAGATATGTGTGAGTCGGAATCACACTACTGCGGTCTAGACTAACCTTACGGACAAAGAGATATGTGTGAGTCGGAATCACACTACTACGGTCTAGTCTAACCTTGCAAACAAAGAGATATGTGTGAGTCGGAATCACACTACTGCGGTCTAGACTAACCTTGCGGACAAAGAGATATGTGTGAGTCGGAATCACACTACTGCGGTCTAGTCTAACCTTGCAAACAAAGAGACATCGCACAATTGCTAGTCTAAATCATAAAATGATCGTCATGATCAACGAGAAGTGTCAATTACACTAAGCTAGTAAATATAAAAGTTTAGCTTCATGTCCCATAACCACTTGCTTAACTTAAATATTTACGAACAAACTGTAAATCTACACTAGAAAATTGTCACAAAAGGTTCAATCGAACAAGTCCAGGAGTTAACCGACGAAGTAAACGCAAGCATTTCATACCACTTGTTTTACTAGGCCGTTTAATTCAATTTCTCATACGAGTGAAATAAAGGCTTATATATACTAATAGATTGGAAAACGGTTTAAGAAAAAGAGCTTTGTAGTAAAATAGTTTTGAAATCGTTTGGAGAAAAAGGATTTTAATATTTACTACTAGTATAGAAAACCTTTATATTTTTAAAGTGACAAATCACAAAAATGATTGTAGAAACAATCAATCACAAGAATTCACATACGAAGATGTGAATGGAATCCAAAGAAATCGATACTGAATCCATCAGAAAGTATGTTCACAAAAATCCCGAAGAAAATGTCATCAAAGTTGCTAATAAATGATAGCAACAAATCGGGGAAATGATCAAGAATCGATTAAATTTGGAAACCAAGTCAATTCACAAAATTTCACATTCGAAGACGTGAATAAAATCCAAAGAATTCGATTCCAAATTCATCAAAGTAGGAATACCCAAAAATTCCAGAAATAGAAGTTATCAAAATCGACAAAGGTGATAACAACTAATTAGAAAAGAAGAATCGATTATCAACCGGAAAAACAAAGCAAAACGAGCAGAAATGCATAAATGACTTCAACAAAAGTAAGAATCAAGTCAATGTCGAAGCCAACAATTAATAGTCACCGTCGAGTACAAAATGAATCAATATCATCAAAGAATCCAATAGCAAACAAAGTCAGAGTCTTGAAAATCAAGCAATTAGCAATTTCTCAAAAAAAAAACAGAATGACCGAAGTCGAATGGAATTCAGGATGAGGAAAACACAAAATATCAAGTTCAAAATCGCTGAGATTCAAACTAGATGTGAATGAGAAATCAAAATCACTCAATTTGCAACTGGTCCAGCTATTTTTCATCACAGTGTAACAGGTACACAATGACACTCATAGCATAGAACAAAAAGTGGAACAAAGTCCAAAAGTCAAAATGGCTTTAATTTGCCAAATTAAAACAAAATCAACATCGGCTAAATCAATTCAAAGCCGAAAACACAAGAATAAGCGTTAGGAATTCATACCTAACAGTCAAAAATAGTCATATGTAAAGATGAGAGATAAAACATCGACAAATAGTTGTAACACATGTTCCATCTAAGTTATGTTTTATAATTGTCCTAAACCCCAGGCTCTGATACCAAGCTGTGACGCCCCACCTCTATACCCACGCTAGCCAAGAACACTACGGTGTAGTGCTGTCAACTAGCACGGAGAATAAGGCTGTTGAGGAGCGACCATCTATGTAATTGCTTTGTGCGAGTACCGATATGTCAGATAATAAAACATTGCATTTCATCTTTAGAGGAAATCCGACATACCGATACAAACTCAAAGCTACTACACAGTGGCTATAATAGTTTAGGACAATAGATATAAAAATAACACAGATAACATAAATGCGAAATACAGATGGAACGAAAAATAACTGATATCAGTTACAATACATTTGACACAATACAAATGATACAACTACAACTGTCGACTCAAGGAGTTATATATACAAGTACATTATCGACTAATATACATGAATACATTATCATCTTAAAACAGACACACTGACTACTACAACAAGACGAAGACCACATCAAATGATATAAATAGTCTTCATAGCTCTAGCAGCAACCCAAAGCTAAAAATCTACAACCTGTAAATACTCGGTCTGACCCGAGTATTACATTCAAAAGAAAATAATACCCGGATCAGTCTAATTCAAACCAGTTTATTAGTGCATATAGGCAGTAATAATTTAAATAGAAGACAGTCACAATAATTCCCGTCTATCCGATTCTTTAAGCAAAGAAACCGGATAACGGTCAATATAACACTTAACAGTGTTTAACAAAAATCAGCAGATTTAAATCATCAACAGAGATAAATAAACAATTTATCAAATCGACTAAATCAATGTAAAGCAATCGATTCTGGGTGGCTGCAGTGCACGCACGCGTGCACTGCCTCGCCACTATCGCAAGAGATACGCAAAGGCTCAGTGAAAGTCACAAATGATCACCAGGTCAAACCCCGAAATCGGGTTCAACTCAAGTGATTCAAAAAGCAAATCCCAACAGGGGGAAAAACTGCAAAACACGAGCAACTGCAGACGTAAGCGAATACGAAGCAACCACCACGATGAAGCTATAGTAGCAAACAGTTGCAAAGACAAGGGCAGAATGCAACTACAAAGAAGACAGTGGCAACAGTTCAGAGGACAGTGAACTAAAGTAAAGACCACAAACTAATATCAAAGGCAAAGACTTAGCCATGTCAACGCCAAGAAGGATTACATGAATAAAGAATGCTCAGAAGACACCAGCATAAGGCCGGTAACTCAAGTTCGATTTGACTCAAGTGAAGCTACAGGTCAGTTGCAAACAGCAGTTTGAAATTGCAACAAGAAACTCAAGTAATTCCAGAAGTCAAAATAGTTTCCAGAATGTAAGCACAACAAGGAAACTGACTGCAAAGATCCAATGTCTCAAATGACTCAAGTACATGAATGCAACAGACTCATACATGAAGATCACAAGGCACGTGAACACCTACTAAACAATGAGCCTCGACAATATTCGCAGATGAAAAATGGAAGAGAGACACAAAACAAGTTCAGTAAAAATCTGAACTAATACACATGAATGTGCCAGACCAAAACAATGCAAACATGGAGTGATTGCAAGACAGTAGTTCGAAAACCATAAACAAGCTATAGTTGAAATCCTGGATGCAAGACTACAAGATATGATAGTACATACAGCATCTTAAATGGGCAACGAATCAATTCCTATGAGGTAGTACAAACAAGGGCCGAGCAACTTAAAAATGTGGACAGTGTCGAGCTTAGGTATGCAGACCATGACAAACCAGGCTCAGGTTATATAATGCACCAGTGAATGATGAGTGCACAAATACAAAAGGTCAAGCTGAATGCACACTCAAATGAACAACAACAATAATGGCAACAGGGATCAATGATCACAAGTACAAGTATCACCAGTAACAACAATATGGACTGGACAGTGCAAAAGCTAACAAATGGAATGCTCAATTGAGGGATGAAATTCAACTGAAGACCGCATATACATCGGGGTGGACAAATGGTCAAGTGAACCATGTGTATGCAACCAGACAGTGTAAAGATGAAGCAGTGCAAACCAAAAAAACTCAAAACAGAGATGACCGAAATCAAATTCACAGCAAAGCCGAAGTTCACAATTTCAAGTCCAGATTCAAAGCCGTGGAGAACAAGTATCAAATGAGTTCAAATCAATGCCGTGAAATCCACGTTATCAAATACATATGCAAAGAATATTTCAAGCATCAAAACGAAAATCATCACAGGCATCGAAACAAAATCAAATGGCCGAAGCTCTATATAATCGAATCGAACCAAGCAGGGTTTAAATTAGATGTGGTGAATAAATCACTCACCATTTTCGAAGTCCACGAGATTGAGCAGCCGAAGGGAGCGACGAGGAAGCGATCGATCAAAGTAGAGTTGGCGTCTTCAATTTTCCTTCGTGAATGCCCTAGTTTTCGAGGAACGAATGAAAGGAGGTACGAGCAGCCATCATCTCTCAGAGGGAACGAGTCGAAGCCCTAATTTCGTGAAAACGAAGACAGCCACCATTTTTATTCTCTTTTGTTCGATTTGGTTTTAGGGTTAGCTTCCGAGAATGAAAAGGGGAACACGGGTTTTTGCCTTAGAAAATTTTCACGGCAATAAAAGAACAAGGCCAAGCTTTTCTTTAAAGCCCAAACCTTTATTAAAGAATTTTACAACTAAAAAGAATTTCACTTCGATCAAATTTCCTGATTGAAATTTGTTATCAATTTCAATCGTCTAGTGACGATAACAAACTTTTACAAAAAGGATTCTGACTCGATTTAAAATCTACATTAGCAATTAACAATGATTTAATCGTCATTTATAAACTGACGCGAAAAACTGGGTTGTTACATAATCGCAGTTAAGTGTTATGGTAGCTATTTGCCGCGTTATAATATTTTGAAATACTCTTAGTTGCTATTTTGATTTGGAAATGGATTGATTTGGAAAATGACTTTTAGTTCGAAATTTTGGATTTTCTATGATATTTTATACAAAAATAGTTTTTGTACTTCAACATTTTCTTCAAATTTCTTTTATTATTATTTTCTAATATATGTATATATGTAAATATCTCAAGATTATCTTGGAAAGTACCTATTTTCATAGAAAAATCATTATACTAGTGAATGTTTATTTTAAAGCAAATAAAAAGGATTATCTTTATTTTAAAGTGATTTTGTGGTTAAAAGAAGATAGAAATATTTTGGAATAAATAGTTAGGAACTTTTTATATAAAATGTTATAGTAAAAGAACAGATTAATAAATGGTATTTTATAAATTAAAGAGTGTTTCATAAGTAGTATTTTATAAATAAAAGAATAGGTTTATAAATGGCATTTTATAGAAGGGAAATATCATTATATTGATAAATTAGAGTAAAAAAATCACAGATGGGAATTTATTGTAACATGTGGAATGATCGTTTTATGGAAAGTATTTGGTTATATTTTGAAAACTGAGGGTTTGTGGTAAATTTGGAGATTTACAAACGATATTTGATAAATAGAAATAAGGTTTATAAAGGAGTCTTATAACCGTATTTGGATTTTTACACAAGGAGTTTTAAAATAAATTTGGAGTTTTACAAAAGGAGTTGTATAAATGATATTTTACGAAAGGAGTTGTATAAATGATATTTATATAAAAGAGTTTATTATATAGAAGAGTTTTATTTATATAGAAGAGTTTTATAAATAGAAAAGAGATTTATGGAAATGAGTTTTGTAAATATGGAAAGGATTTTTAAAAAAAGTTTTATAAGAAGTCTATAAAAGGAATGGGATTTGTTTCCATAAACAATTTTTAAAAAATACGAAGGTATGGAAAATGATCTTCAGGAAATTATTATCAAGGACAAAATTTCTCAGCGTTTTAGCATCAAGGACAGACCTTCGCTATTTTAGCCTGAAGGACAACTTTGTTTAGGTATCATTTTTTAGTTATTGATAGCAGTTTTTAGGTATCAGTTTTTAGTTATTGGTAATAGTTTTTAGGTATCAATTTTTAGTTCGGTGGCATTTTTGGAAGAATGTTTGTCCTTATGAATAATTTTGGAGAAATGTTTGTCCTTATGAATAATTTTGGAAAAATGTTTGTCCTTGTGGTTAAAATAATGAGGTCGTGTCCTTGAAGCTAAAAATATACAAATTTTTGTCCTTTAAATTAATTCTCCCAATGTTCTTATCATACTTAACATTAAACTCCGAGATATAGAAACTTTTCTCTATATTGAGAATTAAGAATGTATGTCGAGGTAGTGATAGTTTTCTAACTTATCTAATTTCATTGTTAATCGAGGGACAGTATTGTTTGAAATCGGGAAGTGGTGGTAAGTATATTTGGTATAGTCTTCATATGACCCATTTATTTACTCCAAAAGGAAAGTGTTTGGATTTATTTGTTATTAATGTTTAAAATGACATTTGTTTTGACCCAAACAAATATGGTTTTTGGAAGTGAAATCTTTCTTAAGATTTGTAAATATACTCCTACGATTATGATAAGTATATGGGTACATTTCCTAAGAATTGGAAATGTAGTGTTTTGTGAATATACTTAAACTGTTAATATAAGTATATGGAAAAGTTTTTCTAATTTTGAAAGTGAAATGTTTTATGAGTATGTTTATACAGTAGAGGTAAGTATATCAATATTTTCCATATAAGAGTACAAAAGAATATGAATATATCTTTGTAAAAGTATTTTGATACAAGTATTTATAAAGTGATTTTAATTAATGAAAAGATTAACTAAAGAGGCCTAGTAGTTACTTTGTATTTAACCATGCTTGATTAAATCTCTGGTTGAATTGTCTGTTTATTTGATTGTTAAACAATCGACTATCAAATGTTGGCCAGTTTCTAAAACTATTATTGTTAGTTTGGAGGGACCGTGATTAATATATGATCCGAAAACCACTTCGAACTGGCGCCATTCGAATTGGAGACATCTTGAAGATGATGGAATCAAAGATGGAGTTCTTTGAAGTGAGTGTTACTTGCTACTAATCTTGAGGGTGATTCAAAAATGAATGTAGTAGAAGTAGTGTCTTCGGTTTGTTCATATCTTGAAAAACTTGTTTGGACGAATGTTGGCACCACATTGTTGCCTGAAGGGCAGTGTTAGCATTCTAAGTGGGATTTGCTAAAAAGGAAAAAACATAGCCTCAAGCCTCACCAACCAAGAGGGTATTTGCAGCAGGGCTATATGGATTGCACCCATCAAAATATTGTTATCACCCTTCTAGATATACACACACACACATTATAGATTTGGTTGTGCATGAGAGTTATCAAGAAAAGGTTGTAAAGCAACTGGGGTGATGAAATATTCAGTACTATTAGGTAAAAGGTAGGCCGGTCCAATGTTGGAAGGGATCCATGTGAGGTCCTCGGTACATTTTTAAGGTGTACTTTAGCACGCATCACCTCAGTAGCCTTGCCATTTTATGGAAATCCATTCTCCAATAAGTTCATTCAGACTTAGTTGTATAACTATTATGCTGGAATTTAATTAATATAACAATTTCAGCTATGATTCAATATTTATTTTAAACCCTAGACATTATTACAATATCACATGATTTTTTATGAAATGTTTTGGTTATAACGAGGTGAAAACCTGTTCATGTTTATTTGCAACATGATCTTATGAAATACCTTTATTTTGAGAGGTGTTACAACATTAGAATCCTTTTAAGGTATGTTTCTCATGCTGGTTTATCAAACTTATCTAGACTTTTTTTATTATAATACTCGGGTCAGACCGAGCATATTTCCATTTTTAGCTTTGGATGCATTGGAGCTTTAGGAGATAAGATGGATGCCTCCAAGACTTATTCACATACTTTTTTGTCTCCACTGCATTGGTTACTTTGTATTTACTAGCATTTGTGAGGGTAAGTTGTTATAACTATCCACGCTGACTAATGTTACTCACTATGATGTGAGATTCTGTTCTGTCATTTCTTTCTTGTTTCCCCAACAAAACCATTTTTCGGCATTTGGATACTGGACATGTGAATACTATGGATGTATTAGTGTCGACTTTTAAGGGTCTAAAAGTTGGGTCGTTACAAGTGATATCAGAGTTTAGGTTAAGCAAACACGTAGGCTTTGGTGGGGTAGATTCATTAGAGATAGGTAACACCGTAGAGTGAGTTTGAGTATGTATATGCATGCGCGTGTGTGTATGAGTGCATATTTGTTGGTGTTATAAAAATGTTTTATACTATGTTGATTTATAAATTGAGTGGTTAATGAATTCTGGTTGATATAGAAGGAACAACTATATCGAAGGGGGTTTCTTGTAACATCTCCCTACTTGGAGGCCCAAAACTAACGGCAACGGATGCTGCAATCATCCATAGTTATTAATTCTCGATGACCAAATATGACGATATTAGGTATATTGATACACATAAACATAAGAATATGGAAAAAATTAAATAACAAATAAAATCCTCATTCCACTTCAAGATATTTTAAATTGGTTACATAATTCCAATTCACAAACCATGTTCAAATAACATAAAATAACAAAATACGCCGAGAGCAGCATATGAAGATGCCCCCTTGGTGGATCAGAGTACATAATAAGGTATTAAACAACTTGCCTATACAACCAAACATATAGCAGAAATGAAATAACATTAAATAACTATCTGCCTCCTACACGCCCTGGAAGCTTTATTCGTCAAAATAGAAAAACTGAAAACCTTTAACTCTCAACCTACTCAAAATCAATTGAGTACCTAAGAGTTTAAGGGGATAACAAAAACTCTGAGTCAGACACAAAGCTTGGTATGAATAATAATTTACCATGTCAAACCATTTAGATATCTAGTGAGACCACGCCGCTTACCAGAATTGGTTTATCGCTCACTAGCATCCTAAAATTTTTATAAACCATATACTGTGCACCTGCATCCACAATGGTTAAAAACATAGTATTTCAAAATATTATGATGATATGCAAAATAAGTAAATCAATTCTGGATTACCCATCCCCGGTTATTCTGACCATCTGTATTAATTATAGTTTATAGGATTACCATTAACCTATTAAATTATAAGGACTATCCGTCTAATTACTTAGTTTTCATGGGATCACTAAGAACCTATTGGTAACTTCAATATCTTATTTCTTATCCTAGTTTTCATGGGCCAATTAGAAATTTATTGGCTGACTGCCAATATCGTAATCTAGATATAGTTTTCACGGGCTAACTACAAAGCTATTGGCTCCTGCCAGTATTAAATCATAGTTTTCATGGGCTGACTATGAACCTATTGGCCTCTGCTAATATCATAAAGTTTTTATGGGCTTACTGTAAACCTATTGGCCCCTGCCAATATCATTAAATTAAGAGTTTAATATCTTGTTAAGTTATATTCACCACTGGGTCAATCAAACTGGCAATTCTACCCTTTCCCCAAAATTCAGTTATGGGTTAATAACAATGTGAATATTAGTTCCAAAATCTATTATTTATGTTGTGGTTTTTCCTTAAAAATGAGAATGGGTTATTAGTTTTAAAACCTTAAATTGTCACTTTCGAAACCTTGGATGACCTCCTTCGAAAGAATATAAAACCTCTTCTAAAAACTCTATACTTTTCGAAACCAATAAGACCTTTTGATGGTATCAAGAAAACGTTCTTTAAAACATAGGCTTAGAAACAAATAAATACCCTTTCAAAAGCATTGGGATTTACTCTTAAAACATCATTTGAGTCAAGATGGTTGTATACAAAAGTATCTCTTTCGAAACCAACAAAAACTAGAATTAGGAAAAATTGGTGGTGTCAAACCACCTTAGTCGAAAGCAAAATATTTTAAAATCAAAACTTCAAAGGTCTGAGTTGAAACCACCTTTCAACTCCATCTCATTCGAAATCCCGACCCCTTTCGAAAGCAATTAAGAAAAAGGTTTGGTTTAAGGTAAAAACAAAGGCAACCCTTCGAAAGCATTATTACATAACATAATCAAGAGGTAGAGTAGCGGCGAGGCTTCGACTAGGTTGAAACCAACCCCTTTCGAGAGCTTTTATTTAAAGAAAAGGAACGCCTTCGAAAGCTAGTACTTTAGTATAATATGACAACCTTCTTCAAAAACTAATGTATAAAACCTCTTTCAAAGCATTTGTGACGCCCCACCTCTATACCCACGCTAACCAAGAACACTACGATGTAGTGCTGTCAATTAGCGCGGAGAATAAGGTTGTGGAGGAGCGACCATCCATGTAACTTCTTTGTGCGAGCATCGATACATCAGATAGAATAGAATGCATATCTTTTAAGGAGGAAATCCGACATACTGATACAAACACAAAGCTATCACACGGTGGCTATATATAATCCTCGGAAACAAACATAGAGATAATCATAACATAAATCAGTCACAGACATCCATATCACAAAGGCGGAAGAAGATATGAATAAATATATATATCACATGAAAGTGTACATCAGAGTAGTGGTCGGAAAGATCCACGATAATACAAAAGAATAGCATCACGTGCTATACAAAAGAATAAGTACACAACATAGAGTCTATATCTCAAAGGTGTACATCCAAAAACTACTAATCTAGGTAGTTAGCCAAAAGTCAGAATAATCCTGAAGAGAAGTCAAGCAGAAGCACCTGTAACATCTCGGTCTGACCCGAGTATTATTTATAAGAAAATAATAAACGGATCAGTCTAACTATAAATATCAGATGATATGGTATACAGTAAAAGGCATGACATGAACATGTAATAACCATAGCGACATACTACTATAAGTATGTAAATGATAATCAACAAAAGATTAATCAATATCACAAGAATCTTCTCAAAGATAAAATAGGGTATCATACCCTAAACTTGTATTCATAACAAGTCAATAACACATGAATTCACCAATGCACAAAAACTGATATCATATCAATGAAAATCATGAAAATTGGTGAAGCACAAAATTCCAGAAATCATCATCAGAAATCCAGAAAACACATAAAGGGGGGGAGGCCTAACACATGAATGGGAGCATGAAAACTCACCTACGCGTAAACACATGACGAGATGATATCTCATGGAAGCTATCCATTAAATTTTCACACAGGAATGGCCCGAAGACCGTAGGAAATGTGATGGCGAAACATCACATAATCGGGGTATAGTCTCCCACGTAGACAAAGAGACATCGCTCAATCGCTAGTCTAAATCACAAAAATGATCGTCATGATCATAAGGAAGTGTCAATCACACCAAGCTAGTAAATATATGAGTTTAGCTTCATGTCACATAACCACTTGCTTAACTTAAATATTTATGAACAAGCTGTAAATCTTCACTAGGAAATTGTCACAAAAAGGGTTCAATCGAACAAGTCCAAGAGCTAACCGACGAAGTGAACGCAAGCGTTTCATACCACCCGTTTTACTAAGTCGTTTAAGTCGATTTCTCATTCGAGTGAAGTAAAGGCTTGTATATACTAGTAGATTGAAAATCGGTTTGAGAAAATGAACTTTTGATATTTAAAATAGTGTTGAAATCGCTTTGATGAAAGAGTTTTGATATTTACTATTAGTATTGAAACCTTCATATATCTTTAAAGTGACAAGTCATAAAACGATTGTAGAAACAAATCAATTCACGTTCGAAGACGTGAGTAAAGTCCAAAGAAGTCAATCCCAAAACCATCAAAGTAGAAATTCTGATAAATGCTTTGTCAGATAAGATTGCCTACGCAGAGTAATTCGGGGTTGGACCTGCCCGGTCAGGTCGCGGGGGTCCAGGGGGCAGCGCCCACGGCGGGGTGCGGGGCAGCGCCCCGTCACGGTACGACCTAGTGAAGGCAAGCGGTCCAGCGACCTAAGGAAAACTAGGTCATACGACCTAAGGAAATCGCGAACTCAAAAGACCAAGTGTAAGGTCGGCGACGACCTACGACTTACAGAGTCCTGCGACCTAAGTGGGATGCGACTTAGTGGGGCATAGGTCGGAGACGACCTACGACTTAAGGTCAAGCGACCTAGTGAAATAGCAGGGGAAATATTAGGTCGGAGACGACCTACGACTTAAGGTTTAACTCGCGAACGACTTAACATCTTGCCTGGGAATTATAGGTCGGCAACGACCTAAGACTTAAGGTTTAACTCGCGAACGACTTAACTTCTTGCTTGGGAATTATAGGTCGGCAACGACCTAAGACTTAAGGTTTAACTCGCGAACGACTTAACTTTGCCTGGGGATTATAGGTCGGCAACGACCTAAGACTTAAGGTTTAACTCGCGAACGACTTAACATCTTGCCTGGGAATTATAGGTCGGCAACGACCTAAGACTTAAGGTTTAACTCGCGAACGACTTAACTTTGCCTGGGGATTATAGGTCGGCAACGACCTAAGACTTAAGGTTTAACTCACGAACGACTTAACATCTTGCCTGGGAATTATAGGTCGGCAACGACCTAAGAAGTTGGAGACTTTTCAACATGCGAACTAGCAGCCTGGACGACCTAAGGATGGCCAGAAACGACTTAAGGCCAGAAAAATCACCAAAACGCTGAAAATTGAAGTTTTTCGCCAATCCAATCCAAACCAAATGCAAATGTTGATGCAAATGCAATAGGGGATCATTCCCAACAGTCCAAGATAGATATAGGCAAGATGTGAGATCAAAAATCTCACCTTTTCACGGAATTTGATGAAGATGGAGATTTGAGAGCAAAGCAAGAACACCAACAAGCTTGAATCAATGGTCTTCACGTGAATTTGATGTTGAATCTCGGATTTGCAATGGAATTTGTGTTTGGAGTTTTAATTTCCACTTCCCACCACCATTTTTGACAAAGGTTGAAGTGTTTTGATAGAGTGAGGAAGATGGTTGGGCTGAACTAAAGGGGTGCAGTCCAAACCAAAGTCAAAGGCGGGAAAAAGTGTTGAAAATTTCACTATCTCCAAACATATCGAAGTTTACACTCAAAAAGATCGCAAACGTCATTTTGAACTCAATGGGGGTGGTCTCGAGTCCTAATTTGACCGTATGCAAAAAGTAGCTTTTCGGACTAACATCCGACTAACGATAAAATATTTAAATAAAATATTTAAATATAGAATCGATAGATATGCGGGTTGTTACAGCATTTGTTTCGATTAAGTCAAAAGCTTTGAGTAAAATAAGGCAAGGACTTAATATAGAAAACAAAGCATCAATTTTCGACACCATCAGAAGTTAGGCTTACCTTTCGACACTATAGATTCCGCCTTCTTTCCAATATACTGCATATCATCTAAGTGATACCATTTAGACTATGTAGGTTTGACTGTGTTGGTTTTGACCAGGAAGAGGCAGAGTCTATGGAGTCGAAAGGTACTACTATTAGAGGCGAAATACCTTTTTCTGATTTGAAGGCTGAAATATAGCAACTCTAGCAATTTCTTTATAACAACTTACCTATTTGGAAATCATTGTTTGGCTGCCCAAAAGCTTTTCAAATACTTTACTTGAATAACTGCCACTTTTATACAAAATCTAAATGAAAGGATTTTAATGTTAATGTCTTTCCATATAACAAAATCGACATTTGCAGAAAAGCCCCTCTTTCAAAATAATTTATTTCCCTTAGAAATCGATTAGGGAAAATCCCCAAAAATCGCACAAATTCGATTTTATCGTGTAATCAAACGTATAAAATAATTTAGACCCAAATCCTTTCAGGAATATTTGAAATAAATTTCTAACCCAAATACTTCATATTTACCATCCAAAATTCATAATAAAATTTCCATTGCTTGGAAAACTTTGAAAATTAAAACTCATATCTAGAATCATGTTTACTCAACATAAAAATTTTCCATAGAGATTTAAAATCATGAAACCTCGGTTTTGACCCTAAAACCGTATGGGTTTCACATAATTTAATGGTTTAAATCAAACAATCCATAAATTTAAGCATATCATCATTCAAAATAATCATAAAAACAAGATAAATACTCAAATCAGAAATCATATGATTATAAAACCAAAATGAGATGGTATGAATTGTTATTCACCTTAATTTTGATAAGTAACTCGAGATTTGTTGTTGATTAATCCTTCCTAGCTATTAGATCTTAGCTTTTGATAAATTTCCTGCTTTCTTCCTTGATAATGGACGGCTTTGGTTTTAGGCTTTAGATTTGTGTTTGTGATCATGAGAAAATGACACATGAATGGACAAAATGAGAAGCAATAGCCGAGTATAATAAGGAGACTATTTTACTAATATGCCCATATGTAAGTTAACTAACTAATAGCCCAAATTAAAGCCCATTTATCTTATGGTTAAGCATGGCCTTATATGTTTTATTCAAATCTCAATATCCTTATCAACATTATTCTATTTAATTTATCTAACTAAATCTTCCGTATAATATAATCAAAAAATTAGGGATGTTACATTTCTAAACACTTAGATAAGGCAAAACGACACGGTGTTTATAACGACCTGAGATTTTGGCCACTTAGTTTGGAATGTTAATTTATTTTTAATGTTGAATTTGAAATATTAATTGATTTTGAATATGGAGATTTTGGTTGAATTGGTGATTTGATTTTAATTTCAAATAATGGCGATTAATTGGATTTGGTGAATAGTTAATTTAATATTAAAATTAGGTAAATATTTGAATTTGGAATTAAATGTGAACAAAATTGATTTCTAAAGTTGGTTTAAATTCTATTTGAATTAGAATGATGGTAGTGGACTTTTGAATGAGATTGAAAGTCGATAAATTAATACTAGATAATCTATATATTAATATATTAATTTAATAGTGAAATTTAATATTTGGAATATTGTAAATAATTGAACTTGCGATTTAATATTAATCGAAATAGTTTCAAATATGAACATAAATTGTGTTTGAATTATAATTGAGTCGGTATGTTTTTAAAATTTGGATTTCAATTAATTTCATCGATTTTGAAAATTGCTCTATTTAATCGACATGATAAAATTGCCTTGTAGAGCACAGTCTTAGATTTCGATGAAACCAATTTCATTGGATCCGTAATAGTGAATTATTGTTGGATTTCAAATTTCACAGCAATCGAATTTGTCGTTTGCTCGTGGGAACTGAAAAGCGCAGAAATTAATTTAATTTAAAATTAGTCATTTAAAGCCGTATCTTTAGTATACTTTTTAATTGGCCTTCGAAACATATTCCATTGAGTTCGGAATAGGGTAAAACCTTTTAAATGCAGGCAACATGCTTCGTTTGGAGATCGAGATATCAAAATCTTATGTGAATGGGGTTTTTAAATAGTAAAGTGTACGTGTATATATATATATATATATATATATATGCATATATTCTCTATCCCTAACCTTATCTTATATGGCCACCACCATCAAAAAGAATTAATGGCTGAAACGTTCCTTCTTTCTCCCTCAATAAATCTTGATCCTCAAACAATTAGGCGACGACTCCAACTACAATATCGAATAGCTTCGTGAGAGATTTCCATCCATACAGTTGTGATCGAGTTTAATAGAGCATGGAGGCTGGGATCTTGCCTCGTTTGTGCTTTGGTTGCATGCATTTTTAAAGATGATGGAAGCACCGAGTGTGCCATGGCCGAGGTCGAAGGTGGTGGGGGGTCGCAGTGTTCGAACGGTGGTCCTGGATCACCTTCTAGCGGTGAGATAGAGGAGCGGCAATAAGGGAATTGAACGGCAGCGTGGGATCGAGTGTCTCCTAGCGCGTACGAAGATGAAGAAAGAAAGATTAGGGTGTGTTGGACCTTGGAACGTGCGGCTCAGATTAAAGCAAGGTTTAATATATAAAAAAATAGAAAGTTTATTTAAATAAATTTGTATTTAAATGTTTAGTAATGCATATCTTTCACATACGAGGTCGAAATTGGACGAAACAAGAGGCATTGAGTTCATGTGGATGAGCACTACATTTTAAAGTAACTGGAACAGTTTTAGAGCTTGTTAGAAGTTGGATTAAAATTTGAATGCCAGTTCAATTTTAATTCAAAAATGGAAACATTTGGAAAATTGAAACTCAAGGTGAGTTAAACTTACTCACTTGGTTAATTAGAAATATTTTATAGAAAATAATATTTATTTATGCTGCTTGGATTGTTGGAATTGGTGATTGTTGAAATTAATTTAGGATGACGATATAACATCTGGAAATGCTATTAGATTGGTTGAACCGGATCTAGGATCACGATAAAGCATCTCGAATTGCTATTAAACTGTTTATGTTTATTATTAAGCTTAATCCCAATATTTGATCATATATGTGAGAATGTGATAAATGGACTGTTTTTTAATTAAGTTGTTAAATTATAATGTAAGCTGAATTGAAATATATATTAGTGTGATATATTTGGCCAAATAAACACCGTTGTATAATAAATGAAAGAGTTTGATTTTGAATGATAATTGCTTAGCAGAATTGATTTTTATTCTGCTATTTGATTAGTTTGGATACCATCAATGTAAATGGGATTTATATCGAAAAATTGATGTGTTAAAAATCGATTGTTTAAGTGTGGATTTACTTTACATATATGACTGTTATGTAAATGTTTGTAATTCAACCTTAATAGTTAAATTGAATTGAATGGTAGTTGATAAGTATGATTGGAATTTGCGAGCCTCGGTATAACTTTGATAATGTTATGGTGTTTGTTTAACTTTAAATTTTATAATTTGAAGTAAAAAGAGTTTTATTTAATAATTGTTATACAAATTGTTTTTCTTAAATCTTTATTTACAAATGTTTTGTAGAATCATTAATGTAGTAAAGTTAATTATGTTTTAAAATTAATTGTTAATTGATTCGTTTGAAGATAATAAATTATTTATTTTTTATTAGTTATTTAGAACTTGAAATTTATTTTAGTAATAATATAATTCAAAGGTTGATTAAATTTATTTAAACAGTGATTTAGTTTAATATATTAAATTTTAAAATGTGAAAGGTTAAATGATTATATTAGTAATAATGTTTTTAAAAGTATTTTATATTATGAAAAATGGTTAAGATATTTTGTGATGTTAAAATCTTATTTATTATAATTATATAAAGAAACTATTTATAAAAGAAATCCTTTATCTTGTCAAGACCCAAAAGTCGGCCTTCGAAAATCGGCACCCGTACTTCCCTTGTACTCAAAATGCCGTAGATTCAAATGCCGAATCTGGTTCTCGGGAGCTTATAACACAGTTAAGTAAATAACACAGCGGAATGAAAAAGAATATAGATATACAACATCTGATACAATATCCAGATACAATGATGATACAATGAATATCTATATACATCAGAGATATGATACAACAAATAGCAGCGGAAATGAAAATAGATAACATCAGCAGCGGATAATCTTCAACTTCAAAGCACTAATCCAGAAAATAGCTCGAACTCCCAATAACGAGGCACAAAGATAAGCAAGTGTAGTCCGATCCAAAGACTGAACTAGCTCCAGAAAATCTACTGAACCTGACTATCTGAAAAACCAAACTCTAGACTGCTCGTGTAGAAAATTTTGAGCATCCAGAGTTTAGGAAATAAACAATAAACTCCGGATCAGTCATGGGACTGGTGTGAGTAACTAAAACAGTTTATCTTTAAAAACAAATAGCAGAGAATTTTAAAGTCAATTCGCAATGCTTTTGGAAAATGAAACTACCATAAGACCTCCCACCACACACACAATGCAAACGCAGAATTGGAGGAGATTTCTTCTTATGATAGTCAAAGATGCTTACTACGCAAAATCAAATCATTTTTGATATTATTATTATTAGTGCATAGTGTAGAAAACATTTCGAAAGTATAATATTAATCTTAGCCAGCATAGGCATTCCGCACTTATGCCTACTATAGCTACCATGTTCAATAGCAGGTTACCGCCACATTCCATGGCAGGTAATACAACTAAAACCGTACAAGTCACGTATTGTTTCTTTGGATTTCCAACAAATGGTCAGGCTAAGGAACTTCCTATGCCACGATGGGTACGTCCCTGGAATAGACGACCCGAGAACCTAACCGGATCTCTGCCAACACAAGGCCGGGTTACCTCTGCAAAAATAGGTAACTACTGACACGCGTATGCCATCCCCCGATCGTCACCGATCTTCCCGAGGATCCCCGATTCGCAACAAACCACATAGTAAAAATGCAGCAACCACAAAGGTTAAGTATCTGGGCTCCATACCATGATACCACCTTTATCCAGAAGGAATGACATACACTAAGGGGCGCTACTCCCTAGAACCTTGCCGCATCTTTCCTGTTTTGACCATTTCCGGGGTGTGAGGCTCGACGAAGTCTCGTCCACAAAGCTACGCTTTGTCACAAAGCCATGCTTCGGGTCAAACAAATGATCAACCTATGATCACAAAGATATAAGATCAAACAAATGATCATACCGCAAATGATCAAACACTGATCATCACACAGCAACACTCAGCATGCCACATTACCAAATTAGGATATATCGCTGATAAATTTCAACTACATAACCTCTGAGCTCGTACGTCTCAGAGAAGCGTGTTAAGCTAAGAGAATAAATTCTCCGCCACCAACAGAAATGTATTTGAAAGAAATCGGCTTTATATCTCAAAGTGTAATGTCAAACATGTAACCATACAAGTCTGTTCCGGGTTCGAACAGAACCGAAGGCACTTCTTACGAAGCCCTTGCAATTCCGGGTATTCACAATCCCGTCCGGACTTCCCATCACAAAGGGTGATAAAATCTCTATATCGGGGCCAGTCGATGCAGAGACATTCGACGGGTTGTCCTTTCATTTTCGCAAATATCCGGTCTTCATCACCGGTCTTCAAATGCTATCCATATACGACGTATCATTATTCGGAATGGGTTATATGACACAAATGTCTTTTCCCGGTTAACCCGAATAGTGAGCGCAATATTTAAAAATCATATGGATATGGGATTTCAATTAAGTCACAACTTAATACCCAAAACCTTTCTTTTCAAATGGTTAACAAATTACCATTTTTAAATCTTTTAAACGAAAAGATTCATTTCACAAAGTTTACTTCGTTTCATAAAGATCTGTTCATAGGTTTCAAAACAATTTCTGTTTCAATTGGATTAACTCGTTGAATCTTTAAAACAAAGATTCAACTTATAGCTTTCAAAACAATTTCATTTCAAAGGGTTTAAACAAATCATCATTTTAAATCTGTTTAAAATAAACAGATTCAATTCATAGCTTTCAAAAAGAATTCATTTATAACTTGGAAAACCATCTTTCAATTCATACCTGAAATTCCTTTAAATTGGAATTTCATTTCTTATATATATACGAAAGCTTTTATCATTTGAAAACAAACAGTTTTCATTTAAGAACAATCCAATTTTATTTGCATGGGTTAAAGTCCTTGAATTATATTCATATTTCAAAATCAATACTTTTTAAAAT
Organism: Allium fistulosum; assembly: GCA_030737815.1. Lineage (NCBI taxonomy): Eukaryota > Viridiplantae > Streptophyta > Magnoliopsida > Asparagales > Amaryllidaceae > Allium > Allium fistulosum. The sequence goes on from CM060903.1 coordinate 912,426,691, forward strand.
AGTTTAACCCATATATAAACATCTTTAATCCCTAGTTTCAAATCATAGAATTTAATTTCAAATCTTGAATTTAAGTTTTAAATCAAATTATTTAAACTTCCAAAACTTCATCAAGTTATTCAAAATTAAATTTCATCTTTGAAATTCCATTTCAAAAGCTTTTCACTTTAAACCCAAATTTCTAATTTCAAAATCAATTGAAATTAAAATTTCAATTTCAAAAACATCAAATTTAAATTATCTGTGACTTAACCGATTTCCACGTGAAATCCATATTTGTGTGTGTAACAGTGTGGTCTAGGGGTTTAACACACAATAGTGCAACATCAATCATCACAGATATATCGATAAGCGGTATAATCGATAACGCTTATCTTCATTCACAGATTCATAGATAAAATAAATTTACCAGTCACAAAGATTCACTATTACAATTCGATGTGGGTTTCGGATAACCAACTGGAATCCGACTCCCTGTCGCATCGAAATTCAAATGCCGTTTTACGGGTAAAGGGTTTCATATTCACATAGTAATATATCACAGAAATAGAAATCACAGATCACGACATAAATCAGGATGTATCACAAAGCATCATATATCAGGAATATCAAACAATCAAATCAATAGAATCCAAACATTCATAAGTAAGGTCAGTTAATATCTGATTAATTCAAATCAAATTAATTTCTTATGAATTACTAATTATCGTTAATTAACATTAATAAATTACAAAACATTTTGATTAATTATTCTTTAATCATTTATTAATAAACCATTAATAATAAATTAATTAACCTTTACTTATAATTCATCAACCTTTAATTAATAAATAATTAACCTTTAATTATTTAATTCACTATTTAATAAATTATCCCTAATTGATTGAAACAAGTGATTATTCTTAATCACTTAATCAACTTTAACTATTTATGAATTACTTTTAATTAAGTGATTATTTTTTTAAGTAATTACCCTTAATTACATCACTAAATAATCATGCTTCATAAATTTTATTAAGTAATTATACTTATCCATTTACTTTCCAATTTCACTTTAAATTTTAGACTTAAAAACGAATTTACATTTTTAACTTTAACAAAGTTTAAAACACATTTAAAAACAATATTCACCTTTAAACTTACTTTTAAACTCCTTGAAATATACTTTCAATTAGTTAACCAATTTCAAATTTAAAACTTGATTTATTGTCAAAGTTTCAAAACTAACTTGAATTCATTATTACACTTTGTTTTTAAAACTTAGCTTAAACTTTGTTTCATAATTGAAATTAAATTTAAAAAAAATTTAAAAACATAACAGGTTAGAGAAACCTGGAACAAAACAATACCCGATCTACATCGCTCCTGCTTCGAGTCATACCCGAGCCAAACTAGACTCTGCTTCGTGTTTTTGCCCAAACTTACCCGAGTGCCACAATTTTCAATTCAAAAATTTTTCTAAGTATTTTAACCCAGCAAACCCAAAATTTTACTCGAGTTCGACTTCGAGTCGTAACTGCTTTTCCCCCGAGTTAAACTTCGAGACACCTTCCTTCTTCCCCGATCCACATTCCAGTGCACACGAACGTGCACGGTGCACCTGATACCACGCTGCCGACCTCCGATCATCATCGCGACCATCCTCGACAACCACTAGCACCCCCACGACCCCGAACAAGGATCCAGCTCGACGCTTCCAGGCTCGAATAAAAATTGAACCCATCGACCCAGAACTGGAATAACTCGATCATCATAAAACTGCCTCGTTTGATCACCCCAGGCCACCAGCGACATCGAGATCCTAGCCAGAGCCTCGTCAGGCTTCCCTACTTCGATCGCCACCGAAGCGATCGCCTCCGCTTTCGTCACGACGCCACGAGACCCATTCGAAACTCAACGACGAACACAGCCGTTAAACCCTATTTCTCCCCGGCCTAGCCACCACGACCACCAGAAAAATTCCCCAACATTTTTCCAAGGACTATCCACCTACCAGCCACCTCTGACCAAAATTTCGTCGCCATTCATCACGTCGATCAACGGCAATTGCCAAAAACGCCCCAAAACGTATTTCAAAAATTTCCAATTGATTATCACACTAAAAATTTCAAAATGTATATCAAAAATCATAATTTTCGATAGCGAACACATATATGTAATTCAAAACAGAATTTGATTTTGTTGATTTTCAACTTTTCTATGAAATCTTACTGTTATTTCTCTTTTTAAACCTACTTGTTTAATCTGAAACCTTGAAACTATTTTTATACACACTATCATACAATAACAACCATCTTTCATTTAAACATCAAGGTCTAATTTTAATTCTATTGGAAGCTTTGGACTTATGAAGGCAAGGCAAGAACTGGAACATAGGAAAACAGGGTATATAAATATATATATATAGGCAAACTTACTCACTTATACATAATACAAACTCATCAATATCATATATCAGATCAACTCAGGCATTTGAATCATTCATACCTTTAAAAAGTTTTAAAAGTAATTCGTTCACTCACCTGATTTGGGAAGAAGATAGAGAATAGGACTGCAAAGCTTGGAACTTGAAATTTTGATCCTGACTTACTTTTTAAATTTGTTTTGTTGATCTAAACTTGTTGCTTTGCTGAGGATCAAGTCAGGTTGAAGCTTGAAGACTTTAAATTGGTTTATCATTTCTAGGTTGAAGCTTGAAGTTGCTCACTGTATTTCAAGGAATGAAGAACAGAGCTGCTTGTTTAAGGTTGAGATGATATCACTTCATTTTTTTCTCTTTCAGTTATGATGGACGAACTAAAATGAGAGTTTAATGTAGATATGAAAAAATGATGTGTGCAGGCTAGTATGGTTAGTACAACAGTGTGATATTATACTGTTGGTACCACAAGCATTGCTGAGATATCTTGCATTTAATGCATGAAGTATGTTGCATTTATGATATGTACAAATTCATATTTTTTTTTCTTTGCTTCTTTCGGCTGAGATGTTATATTGTATTAGTTTTGTTTACTTAATATATGTTTTCTTGTTGACTTAGGCCATACTTGCTTGTCTCGGCTGTACATGTATATTTCTTGTTTTCTTTTTACAAGTTAATTCATACTTATTTTTGTTTGTTTTGTTACTTTTTCTTTTTCTTATTTTTGCAAGTGTATATATATATTTAAACTTCTTTGCTTTGGCCATCCTTGACTTCGGCTGAAAGGTGTTAGTAAGTTCTTTTGTTTGTATTCCTATTTTAAATTATGTTGTTTGAATCTAACTATATATTATTTTATATTTTAAAATTTATCTTATTATATATATATATATATCTATTTGAATTTGTCAAATTTATTTTCTATTTCCAGTTTTAAATCATATTGTTATCTTACTTTAATATTTATTATCCTATTTGTAAATTCAAATTATTATTAACCATAAATTTTAATATTTAATATTATTATAAATTATTTATTTACAATTTAAACTCAAGCCAAATATATCTATATATTTATTATTTTCAGATTCACTCATATTTGAATCGGGGAAACTCGCTCCAATTTTCTAATTAAATTTACAATTTTTTTTATCCAAAAATTTATTTAATTACTCAATTTAATTCAAAAATTCAATAAATTATTAATTTAAATTAAATTAAAATCTGGGGTCGTTACAGTAAAGGAATTGGTTAAAGGAGTTTATAAAATCTGAAAAGATTTGGAATTTAAAAGGGAGGTTTTACAAATGGTTTGAGATTTATAAAGGAATTAGTTAAAAGGGTTTATAAATGTGAAGGCGGCTTGGAGTTGAAATGGAAGTTACAAAAGGTTTGAAATTTGTAAAGGAATATTTTCTAAATTAAGCTTTGAAACTTTATAAAGAAGTTTTATAAATAGATTTTGGAATATTTATGAAATAAAAGAAATTTTTGGTAAGTAATGGTATATTCCGCAGCGAAATTCATGGGGCAGCGATTGCTTATAGTTTGGGATGTTTTTGTTGAGGTAGTAATGCAACCATTGTACAAACCACGAGCTATGATTTGATTTCATGGCGAAAATTAGGAAGCAAAGATTGCCTAACTTAAGTTTGGATTCTCTGGGAGAAAGACGTGATCATCAAGCTGTGATCCATGGTCGATACCAAATGGTACTTCCATAATTATTTTTATAATCTACTCTTCAAGTATTTGAAAGAGATGATTTGCGATTATACTTATTCCGATGAAATAAGTATATGAATGTTTTAATAAGAAGATTCGATTTATCGAAACCAAATTTAAATGAGGCTTAGTGATTTCAGTGGGAAATGTGATATATGGTTGAATTTTTTTTTATTTGATAGTTAAATAACCGACTATCAAATCTTGGCCCAAATATGTAATCCTTCTTAATTTTGGTGGTAGAAGACGATTTCCTACTTTAAACCGAGGGATTTTAATTCTGTAATTATCTGGGGGAAACATGAAATTATATGGTACAGCTACCATTCAATGTGCTATACTGTACATATAAACTCATTGTTCTTCTAGGATAAATGATAAGGAGATCCGTCCACTTAAACGGTTCGGGGGTGACCCCGCTCTTATGTATTGCCTGATTATTTCTTAATGAACCGGTCTTGAGCATTCTGGAAATCGACGAATGGTTTTTGGAGCACCCATGAATTGGAAAGTGTAATCGTAAGAGATGACTCGGAACCCATGACCTACTCCGAAAATCATATATGGTTATATGGAGGAGATGCGTTATATTTTGGGATGTTGAAATTCATATGTGGTTCCCTGACTCATTGGAGTGTGGGAATCTGTGTAAGATTCCAAGATCTATTGAGATCTAGGAATCTATATGCGATTTTGAGGCCTTTGTGGTGTGGGAATCCATATGGGATTCTGTGATCTATTTTTGGAGCGGTGCGTAAGCTGTAACACTCGACGTAGCCTCATCAGCGTAAATGACTAAAACCAGAGATTGGAGGCATGACCAATAGGGTTGGCAAACCCATAGGTTGTACTCGGCTCCTTTTCTAGCAAATCGGACACCTTCAGTTGTTTTCGGCATACCGGAGCGATGCACTCGGTCTTAGCAAGACCAGTTATGTTTTTTCTATGATACCCTGGCTAGACGGGTATGATGCTTCAGAACGATAACTCTGATCCTTGTGCAGGAGGACCGTTCTCGAAGTACTAAGGGCACCTCCGTGGAAATCTTACACAATTAGAAAACGAGCCTTATCGAGTTTTGATTTTATATATAGTGTTGCTATGATGTACACAGCTCAAGCATCACAGCTATTTGATTATTATTATTTTGACTATTAGACATTATTATAATATCACTGGATTTTCTATAGAAATGTTTTGGTGATCGTAAAATAAAAAGCCGTCATGTTCATGTGTGCGTGGTCTTACGATACCTTTATTTTGAAAGGTTTTATAATTGTGTAAATCAAATCGAGTGTTTCTCACACTGGTTTACCAGACTGATCCGTTTGTTATTATTTTGTAATAATGCTCGGGTCATACCTAACATATTATGGATATAGATTGGATTACTTTAGAGCTTAAGAGACGAGCTGAAGACTGAGACATATTTTCATACTTGTTTATTCCGCTCTAATGTTTATTTGAATTATCAGCAACTATAAGGGCAGGTTGTTATAATTGTTCAGGCTGGTAATTATTGATTTGTGTACTCTGATTTGAGATAGGTATATTACAGTTTTGATTTGTGTAAAGAACTATTGATATAATATATTATTCCGTCCGCTGTGAGATTCTGTATTTGTTTAGTTCTTCTCTCTTATACCTTCTTTTTTTCTCCTAACAATCTGTCTTTTTAGCACTCGATCATTCGACATGTTATGCAGTAGCGTATTGATGACGACTTTCGAGGGTCGAAAAGTCAGTTCATTACAATGTTGTTTTGAAATTGGGTAAACAAAATAATTTTATCTAGGATTATATTTTATGTATAAAAGAATTATTTTCAGAAATTGATATAATAATTTAGGATGCGATTGTTTGTTAGAAATGATAATATTTGGTATTTATCATTTATTGTTTGATTAGTCATGCTTGTCCAGTTTAAAACCATTCACTATTGTTTGTTGATTGATTATTTATGCTTAAATTGTTTATGAGAACTTATCATTTTGGTTAAACTAAATACGAACACCTTGTGAATTAAATTTCACGATTTAACTGTAAGGCATTTGGTAGTAATGTTGGGTTAATTCTAATTTTAATAAAAGTTTTTTCTTATAATTCAAACAAAGATAAACATTAGTGAAATGTTTTTATTTAAGGAAGCGAATTTATAAAAGTATGGTTTTATAAATAAAAAAGATTTAAACTAAGAATTTGAGAATTTAAATTTCAGTGTTTTTGGAAATTGTTTTTCTAGTTTTGTGAAAAATAATAACAGTATCATTTGAAAGTATTTGTGAATAGAAATATGTTAAATAGGATTTTAAAAGAGATAGAAAACACTGAACTCGGTTCTATTACTGGTTAATAATTCTAGTAATGACTGGAGCATCATCGGGGTTCATTTTCGAATTTATAAGTGACGAATTGCTATCATAGTAATTTGCAATATAGCTGTTTGGTAAAATGAATTTCGATTTAAAAATACCAAAGAACGATTTGGTGTACAAAGGAAATATGTATATTCTTATTTCAAAATTGAGTGAAAAATAAACTTGGGTGTTTAAATTCTAAATTTTTCAGTTAAGCTATTATATGGACTCATGTGTCTTATGCATTAGGATAGGTTGGTCTGTGCATCTCATTATGATTGTTGTTTGGTAATTTTAATTTGTTAAAATGAAACGGAATTTTCGATGATTTTGGACAGTCGAAAACTTTCGAGTTCACTGAGAAATTGAAGCTAAGTGTTTTTGTGAAGGCCTAAGAAAGTAAGTTTTCATAACTTATAAATTTGAGAAGATAGTAAGCTAAAGCAAGTTTTAAATTTGTTGAACATCCTGGTTAAGTAAATCAAATCTAAAATTTTTATATACACCCTTAGAAGGTACCGGGGTATTATACGAATATGCACTTAAGTTATGAAATGAATTTAACTTAAGTAATGGTTTTATAAAACTGTTCATAAATGATTAGTATAAAAGGAAAATGTACTAAGTAAAAATAAATGTGAATTAAAAGAAATTGGTATAACTAAGAAACCAATTGAATAAATATTTAGGTTGAACGTAGGTCATTTTATTCCCATAACTATTCTTGATCCAGATTCAAATACACAATTTGGATGTGATTTACACCCATGTGAACAAGGATTTTTCACTCGATTCTTGATGGAGGACACTCCATATAGACTTTTTATTTGATTATGATGTTCTCTGTCATAGTATATGGCTGTATAAGAAGAATGATGGTTTCTAAATCAAGGGACTGGATCGGAGTCCGCACTAGAGTGGTCGGATGAGCTACACTAGTTCAAAAGTGAAATTTGTATGATCGAGCAAGTAATCGTATTTGATATTTCATACGGATGACATATGTACATCATACAGACTTTAATATATTGTGTGCTTCTTTATTTGAAATGCAAGTTATATGGTTCAATGGCATCTGTAAGTGAGATTTAGGTACATGGAAACAATAGCTAGTTGTTGCTTTTTGTCTCATGAGTAGAGTTGGTTTGCTCGACTAATAGGTGCACATTTATATTATCGTCGATGGTTTTATGCCCCAGATACAGGAGGTCACTTTTGGGCTTTTGTTTCTTTTATTGGTTTGGACTCTTTATGGCAAGTTAGAGTTTTTTCGGATCGAGCCATGCAAAGGAGATGCTGCCAAAATTTTCCATAACACATGATATTTTAAAAGATTTAATAAACCATTTTGACTATAAATGTTTTATAAGATCTTGGGTTTGATGACATTTTTCTTCCTTCAGGGATTTCAGGGACAAAATTCTTTTAAGGAGAAAGAATATAACAACCCAGAATTTTCAATGCTTTGAATGAGAAAATTTAATTTATTTAAATATCCAGACTTGACTCAAATTTAATAAATAATAAGAAAATCAATTGTTAATATAACGAATCAATTTTTATTGACGTATTTTAAATTTAATTTATATAATCTTTCTCGAATTTTTAATTTGAAAAATATTTAAATTATTGTTTAACAATTTTACGACAAACGATAATATTTTTGGAGTTTTACAAAATTGATAACCAATGTATATTTTTAGTGCTTTGATATCATGTCATATTTTTTTACGCAATAGTATTTTTGTTTGGTCATTCGTGGTTCGTACGCTAACCAAATTCTATGTAGCAAGATGGCTGAAATTTCAAGATAAGCATATCTCTATAGTAAGATATTTCAACATGTTTTCTTTTCTTTACCTCTTTAACAATTCTTTTTATCTCTTCTTGTTAACAAAAAAAAGTTAAGCCTTTTACCTACAAAAATCAAAATCAAACATAAGACTCAATTAAATTTTTTAAAACAAGGATCTTTGGATCCGTATTTAAAATATTTGCAAGTCTATGGTTGTTTGGATGGGTGCAAAGATGTTTTGGGGGATGGATGCGATCAACGGTAAATGTTTCGAGATTAGGGTTTCACTTTTCTTCAGATTTAGGGGTGGTTAAGGCTTAGCGTTGATAAATTCTGATCTGTGACGCGGAGGAGCGCATGTTGAGGAAGTTTTGGAGGTTGTGGCTCTTTGTGGTGAATCGCGTCCAGTTCACGTGCATTAGATTTGGTAGCCAGGACTCGACTTGTTGTGGGCGATCGTGCCGAAGGCGGTATGGTCGAGGAGGGTGCATTCGTGAAGAGGAGGTGATTAGTATATTCGGAGGTTATTTTCTTTGGTCGTAGAGGGAGATATAGGAGATAGAAGGAATGGCATGGTGGATTCATGCTACAAAAGAGGGCGGGAGTTTGGAATGGGGAAGAAGGATTATGTTAGGGTAATTTAGTAAATTATTGATTGTAATTAGTTTAATAATGGGTTACTTAATTTCAAAATCATATTATATCAATAACTTCTTCATATGAGGTCCACTCAAGACATGGTCTTTTGTGTTGCGTTCATAATGGCGATAACTACAGGATGTAACTTATTTTCTCAAATTTGGAGCAAGTTGAATTTGGGCTAAAATCGATCATTCAAACCGGAATGCTACAACAACTTGAACTTTGGTGAGTTAAACTCATCTTTTTGGATAAAGAGTATGATATATAGTAGGCAAATTTTTTTATTTTGTGTTGAAATGATTTATTGGCTTAGTTCAGCAGAAATATTAGTTTTTGAAAAGCGAATGACATTTAGAATGAAATATAAAGAATTTTGTAGAGAAATCCGGATTTCTAATCGTTGAGACTTTTAGTTCCAGCCATATACTTGTTGATTTTGATTACAGTTATATACTTGTTATATAGATTATTAAATGCTAAAGTTCGATAGTTTGACCATATTAGATGTGACATCAACATATGTTAAAAGTTAAACAAAGGTAGTAATCGCATTGGTTAAGTGATATGGTAGCTATTGGCCTCGCTATAGTATTTTGAAATACTATTAATTGCCGTATTGATTTGGAAATTGTTTTGATTTAGAGAATGATTTTTAATCCGACCAATTTGGATTTTCTGTGATATTTTATACAAAAATAGTTTATGTACTTCCCTATTTTTCTTCAACTTCTTTTATTATTCTTTTCTAATATGTGTATATGTAAATGTCTTATGATTATTTTGGAAAGCATTTATTTTCATAGAAAAAATTATTATAATAATGAATGTTTATTTTAAAGAAAATAAAAGGGGTTATCTTTTATTTTAAAGTGATTTTATGGTTAAAAGAAGATAGAAATATTTTGGAATAAATATATAGGAAACGTTTTATATAAAATGTTGTAGTAAAAGAATGGATTTATAAATAGTATTTTATAAATTATAGAAAGATTTCTAGGCAGTATTTTATAAATAAAAGAATAGGTTTATAAATGTCATTTTATAAAAGGGAAATATTATCATATTGATAAATTAGAGTAAAAAATCATTGTTGGGAATTTATAATAATACGTGGAATAATCTTTTTATGGAAATTATTTGGTTATATTTTGAAAAATAAAGGTTTTGTTAAATTTAGAGATTTATAAACGGTATTTGATAAAAAGATATAAGATTATAAAAGGAGTTTTATAATCGTTTTTAGAAATTTACATAAGGAGCTTTACAAACAAAGTTGGAGTTTTACAAAATGAGTTGTATAAATGATATTTATATAAAAAAGTTTTTATATGGAAGAGTTATATTTATATAGAAGAGTTTTATAATTAGAAAAGAGCTCTATAAAAAGGAATTTTTGTAAACATGTAAAGGATTTTTAAAAACGTTTTATAAGAAGTTTATAAAAGGAATGAGTATTGTTTTCCCTAAATGATTATCTGAAAGTACGGTTGTATGGAAAATGTTCTTTTCATACTTAGCGCAAAATTCTAAGGTATGAAAACTCATCTCTACCTTGGGAATTAAAAATGTGTGTTGAGGTAGGGCTAGTTTTCTAACTTGTCCGATTTCATTATTAATCCAAAGATAGTGCTTTTTGAAACCGGAAAGTGGTGGTAAGTATATGTAACGACCCGTATTTTTGATAATTAAATTTTTTTAAATTAATAAAATTTTGGAATTTAAGATTGTTAGAAATTAATATTTATGATTTATTAATGTATGAAAAAAAATTGTTAGAATATAAAATTTGACCTTAAATGAATTTTAAAATGACAGATTTCAATGAGATAAAAGACGGTAAAACATATTAGAATTTAATGAAACGAATGTTTATTTCTAATTGGAATGTAGTTGTAAAGTTTAATTTGGGTATAAATTGTGAAGTTTTAATAAGAAATAAAATAAATGTTACATTAAGGAGAATTATATGTTATTTAATTGGTAATAGTTTTAGCATAGAATAAGAAAACAATTGTGTCACATACCGAAATTTTCGACTTTCGAAAATTCGACATCGATACTCACTTTATCGACTGCCGAGCAATCGAGTGCCGGAAACTCCAATAGTGAGGGTTTTAAGAAAAAGAAAAAGTAGAAGAAGAAGAAAAAGAAGAACAACAGAACACATCAGAACAGAAAACAATATCAGAATCTTACACATCGCAGCGGAACAATATATAATAGATAAATGAATATCTTTTAAAAACAAAAGAATTATATATGTTATTACATTACATCACATCATATCATCAGAGTCAATAAACAATAATGGACAGTTATATAAACTTGTCCTCATACAGAATACACAGCGGAATAAATACTATCAGATACAAATACTACGTCTCGTCATCCAGCTTATCTCCAAAGCTCCAGAATATCCAGAATATCCTGATAATCTAACTCTAGACTGCCCGTGTGGAAATTGGTGGGCACCCAGAGTTTAGAAGGGAAACAATAAACTCCGAGTCAGTCATGGTGACTGGTGTGAGATCGTAAAACAGTTATTCTTTAAATTAAACAACAAAAATATTTTTAAAGTCAATTCGCAATGCTTTTGGAAAATGAAACTACCATAAGACCTCCCACCACACACACAATGCAAACGCAGAATTGGAGGAGATTTCTTCTTATGATAATCAAAGATGCTTACTACGCAAAATCAAATTCTTTTTGATATTATTATTAGTGCATAGTGTAGAAAATATTTCGAAAGTATAATATAAATATTAGCCAGCATAGGCATTCCGCACTTATGCCTACCATAGCTACCATCCAAACAGTGGTGACCACCATAAGTGAATGATAGGTTCTACAACTAAAACCGTACAAGATCGTATTGTTTCTTTGGATTTCCAACAAATGGTCAGGCTAAGGAACTTCCTATCCACGATGGGTACGTCCCTGGAATAGACGACCCGAGAACCTAACCGGATCTCTGCCAACACAAGGCCGGGTTACCTCTGCAAAAATAGGTAACTACTGACACGCGTATGCCATCCCCCGATCGTCACCGATCTTCCCGAGGATCCCCGATTCGCAACAAACCACATAGATAATAATAATGCAGTAACCACAGAGGTTAAGTATCTGGGCTCCATACCATGATACCACCTTTATCCAGAAGGAATGACATACACTAAGGGGCACTACTCCCTAGAACCTTGCTGCATCCTTCCTGTTTCGACCATTTCCGAGGTGTGAGGCTCGACGAAGTCTCGTCCACAAAGCTACGCTTTCTATAAAAAGCCCTGCTTCGGGTCAAACAAAAATGATCAACCTATGATCATAAAGATATAAGATCAAACAAATGATCATATCACAAATGATCAAACACTGATCATTTCACAGCAACACTCAGTATGCCACGTTACCAAATTGGGATATATCGCTGATAAATTTCAACTACATAACCTCTGAGCTCGTACGTCTCAGAGAAGGGTGTTAAGCTAAGAGAATAAATTCTCCGCCACCAACAGATATGTATTTGAAAGAAATCAGCTTTATATCTCAAATTGTAACGTCAAACACACAATCCATACAAGTCTGTTCCGGGATCGAACAGAACCGAAGGCACTTCTCACGAAGCCCTTGCACATCCGGATAAATTTCTAATCACGTCGGGACTTCCCGTCACTAAGGGTGATAAAACCTCTAAATCGGAGATCAGCCGATGTAGAGTAACTCGACGGTAATCCTTCCGTTTTCAAAAATACCCGGTCTTCAACACCGGTCTTCGAATGCAATTCATAACGACGTATCACATATTCGGAATGGGTTATACGACCCCATGGTCCTTTCCCGGCTAACCCGAATAGTGAGCGATTATTCAAAAATAAGTGTGGCATTCGAATTCATCCAATTCACAACAAATACCTATCTAAAGGTAATTATTGATAGTCGGTTATTTAACTATCAATAAAGATGCGCAACATCATCAGATTCCAAATAATTTTCCAAATTATTTATCTTCAAAAATATCTTTACTAGATATAAAATTTCCACACTTCAAAAATAAATCAATATTTATTTTTAAACAAATTCCCATTTCTTTTATAAATTCCATAGTGAATTTATATTTTCGAATATCTACTGATATTCGATTTTCAAATCGATTTCAAAAATTCATTTCCAATTTATCTTTACAAAGATAAATCTCAAAACGTTCATTTCATATTGGAAAAGTATTTCCTTACTTATTAAATAATAAGTATTTCACAAATCTTTTATTTTCAACACTTGGAAAATATCCGATATACTTAAATCAATATTAAGTATATATTCATTCTTTAAGGAAAACATTTACTATAACAACATTTATTTGAGTCAAAAAGAATGTTACGTAAAACATCGTTACGACGACTCAAAATCACTAGTATAGGGATTCGAAATTTAGATAGATATATAAATCCCAATACTATACCAAATATTTCCTTTCGGAAATCATTTACTATAACAACAGTGTGTTATAGTCCACCATTTCCTTATTTTTCGAAAACGTCTATTTCAACAATAAAAATGTTGAAATCTATGGTTTCGATATTTCCCACATTTTAAAAACATCTTTAAAATGTTTACTTCATTTTTTTTTTGTCACTTCTTCAAAAAATGAATCCATTTATTTAATAATATATTCACTGTCCAAAATCGTGAATATAATTCACTTAACCCAATTTCAATCATTTCTACATATTTTATCTCAATAAAAATTCGCTATCCAAAATCGCAAATATATCTCCTTTAAAAATCTTATATATTTAATTTCTCAAATTCAACTGATTTCGAATTTATAAACAACGTTTATAAATTCTATTCCTACTTTATAACAACTTCGATTTGTAAAACTCCTTTATTAACAAATTCGATCCATATTTCATTTGAAGGCAAAAACCCAATTTATAAGTTAATTTCTTATAAACCTTCCATTCTACAATTTCATTCATTTTAACTTCACAATTTATAAATCTATAAATTTCATTCATTTTAACTTCACAATTTATAAATCTATAAATTTCATTCATTTTAACTTCACAATTTATAAATCTATAAATTTCATATCTTTACAACTTATAAATTTATAAATTTTCTATCTCCACAATTTGTAAAAACTCGTTTAAATTCCAAAAATTTTAATTGATAAATATCAATTCTATACATCTTTTATATACATCGTTTTTAATAATTCGAAAATCCAAATTTAACTATTTTATAAATTACTTAACTGTTTATTTCAAAAATCACCTCTCGGTTATATTTCACCAAAATCTTAACCTTTATAACTTTAATAATTTTAACGTTTTTAAATTAATTTCCAAAAATTCAACAACGTATATTTACAAATAATCACTTTAAAAATCTCTTTTAAAGTTAAAATCGTTATTTTAAAACTTCAAAAATTTAATCCAATGAAGCAATGCATCAATTAGTCCATCACAACATCAAACATCATATATCATCATATGATAACAGAATATATATCAACATCTGTAAATAAATAAATACAGTTGAGGAATCCAGTTGGATCCCTCCAACCTGTTTCCCTACATCCAAAGACGTTAGCACAATACCAATTCCGCTCCAGTACGGAATTATCGCGGTATATGGGTTTTTATAAAAATCCGCTTACTAACGGCGCAATAGGGTCTCATCCGCTATACGAGGCGGGAAATCAATCAATCCAATATATACATATGCCAATATGTATATACTGCTATATATATAGATATATCCTATCATATCTAATACAAACAGCAATCATAGAAATCAAACAATAACTGTAAACATTCCACATTTTATTCGAGTGAGAAAAATCTCACCTTAGCTTTTTAATTGGCCATCCATTTCCAAACTTGACTCGATTCCCTTGATTTATACCTTGTATAAATAATTATACAATCCTATTAATATTTTGAATTTATCGATCAAATTAATTCTTTTTCAATAAATTAAATTAATTAATATTTTTACTTTGAACTAACTCGAAAAATCCATTACTATTTAATAAATTAAATTTATTAAAAATTGTTTTAAACTATTTCCCCAAAGTAACAGTAAGCTAGTGATTAAATTTTAAATTCTATAACCTTTTCCAAGTTTTTACTTATTCCAAAAAACCTAATTTTTTTTTTATTTGAAATGTCACATTTAAAAATCAGGTATCCCCAAAATCTATTTTATTTTTACAAAATCCTTTCTGTAAAAATTTCTTTCTTGGTTGTCTGCATATTAACTTAAATTATCCAGAAATAGCAATACCAATGTATAGTTTAATTAAAATAGAAAAACTACCTTCACAGCCAAGATCGAACAACCCCAAACTCGAGACTTCCTCTCTGGTGAACGCAAACCATTACACGTCGCCAGGCGACCACCCCGACCATCGCAACTCTGACTTCGCTGCCCATCCAGTCGCCGCTGCTCGCCGTTGACGATCCACTGCCGAGCTTCACGGCATTTCAGGCACTCGCCCTCATCAAATTCGAACTCGAGTTCGAGTCCCTTTGTCGCCGCCGAATCGTACGCCTCCCCCCTGAACGCGCGCGCGCCTACTCGTTGCCATCGCGACCTTGCTCGCGACGTCGCCTGCCCTTCGAATGCCACCTCCCCTTGCATCGCGCGGCTGCCCTCCAGGCTCGAAATCGCGAACCCCAATCGCCCAGTCTCGAATTGCCTGCTGCCCAGACGAACGCACCCCCCTCACCGCGAAGACTCTTCCCTACTCGCGAATTCGTGACGAATCGCCAGATTCGAACGAAAGAAAACAAACGCGAGACCCCACTGTGAATTTGATTTAGAGAGGGAGTTTTCCATTCGGCCATTTTTAATTTGAAAGAGAACAGTTTTCGTTTCCTTTAATTTGATTCTGAGGAGAAGGAATAAGGACGTGAATATTTAAAATAGAATGAAACAGGGTTTTGCACGATTTTCCCTTCGTGATTCACTGCGTTATCTTAGGCATGACTTAAGGAGATGAACGTGTGGATGTCGGCAAGTTTAAATTTAAATTTTAAAATTGAATTCCCTTTTTGTTTTAACGCGTTTCCATGTCGTACGGTTACACGGCAACTCCGTTAAATACGAAATTGGAAATCCGACAATAATTCAATATTACGGACCCAATGGAACTGGTTTCGTCGAATTCCGAGACTGTTTGAAAAATGACTATTTTATAAATATCGGTTCAAACAATTAAATTCAAACTGAACACTTCACTCCCAAATTCGATTTCAGAAGCTTCTGTTATCTTCAGTATCATCAAAATAAAATTTAAAAGCTTTTGAAATATTTTTCTTCAGCTTAAAATTGTAGATTCAAATTTTTATTCAGCATTCAACAGATTAAATTTTATAATTTAATCGCCAAATTCAAAGTTATATCGGGGATTCAAATTAAATTATCGTTCAAATATTTAAAATTAATTAAATATTCTCAATTTAATTTGGTCAAAATTCCGGGTCGTTACAAATTGTTTGTTAAGTAATTTATTAAGCTTTGTTGTAAACAATAATTCTATAATTGTGTTTAAATTACTAAGATGTAACAATTGCTCTATTTCTCGTGTCGTTACTTAATCCATCTTGAAATTAATTTGGTAATTCAATGAAAAATTAATGTAATTGAAATGTTTTAAATAAAAGGAAAAAGAATATTAATCGTAATTAATGGATGTATTAATAGAAACATATGTTTGAATTAAAATAAACGAGAAAGTTCAAGAAATAAATTGAAATATATGTTTCAATTGAAAAGGAAATTTGATGTAATATAAGATACATGTAAATCAAAATAAAAGAATATGTTGAAATAAAAAATTATAATGAACTATGATTTGATTATTATTGTAATTTAATGTTGAAATTAATTTAATATTTAAATCTTGGGTTTAACATGGAAAATTTAATTTTAAAAGATTATTAATTCATGTTTAATCAAGAATGATAAATGGAAACTTTTAATTTAGAATTTAAAAGTGATTAAATTGATTTATGTTCAAGTGTAAAATGTTATCTTTGAATTGTAATTATTCAAATTGATTCAAATGTGTAATAATAATAAAATCAAATTATTACTAAATGCTGTGGTTTGTAATAATATATTTGTAAAGTAGAAATATTGTATTTGTCCATAACTGTAAATTGGTGAATTATTTGAATATAATATAATTTAAATTTTATCGAACGATAAAACGTTAACTTTCGTATACAATGGAATTAGGCCTCAAAACTAGTTCCATTATGTTCAGAAGGCCTTTTTACACATAGTTTTCCTATCAGCATGCCTTGATTGTAGTACGGGCTATTTTGGGACTTACGCTATAATATAGGCACGCAAATCGAGATTAACATATTATTAAAATATACAAAATCTTAATTTTTCCTTGGTCACCACCTTCCTCTGTTTCAACAGCTAACAGCTCTCGATCTTCTCTCTCATCTCTCATCGATTCGCGATGAAGTCTAAACAAAAAATATAGTGCTCGTTGAGATCCACTAGATGTACAATTGGATCGAGCTAATTACATCAGAATTTGCCAAATTCGGGGATCAAAGGTGGCAGCATTTATGGTTGTGTGTGAGCCAAATAGGGCGTTGGAGGTAGTGAATTTCTAGGCGAAGATGGAGCTTATCGAGGCAGGTTCAATGGTGGTCTTGGATGTCGGATCTGTGACGACCCAAAATTCGGCGTTCGAAAATCGACATCAAATACCTCACTTATATTCGAATGTCGTAGATTCAAACGTCGAAGTCCGTATCGCGTGGAACTTATAGCACATTAAGTACAACACATCATAGCGGAAAAACAATGAATATCATATATCTCCAATGACATACAATATTTGATATAATATGATACAAAAAATGCTCAACAAATATATCAGAGACAAAAGAATACATGACACCGGAAATAAACAGCACCGGCAGCGGAAAGATAACTCCAAAAGAATCCAACTCCAACTGCAACTCCATCACAAATGCTCAAAACCGAAGATAGCTTGAACAAAAACCATATGGAACTTGGATCAAACTCGATGCACGATCTAAAGACTTCAAGATCCAAAACTGAACTTCCTCTCGATAATCTACTAAACCTGACTCTAGGCAGCCCGTGTGGAAAATTGTAGGCACCTAGAGTTTAGAAAGGGAACAATAAACTCCAGGTCAGTCATGGGACTGGTGTGAGCGAACAAAAACATTTGGTTTGTGTAATGCTTTTTGGAAAATTAAACTACCATAAGGCCTCCCGCCACACACATAATGCAAACGCAGAATTAGAGGAGATTTCTCCTTATGATAGTCAAATATGCTTGATATGAGAAAACTCTTTTGATATTATTATTAACGCATAGTGTAGAAAATATTTCGAAAGTATAATATTAATCTTAGCCAACATACCACCATTATGGTATACCTACTATAGCTACCAACTAAACAGTGGGTCACCACTATAAGTGAATGGTAGGTTATACAACTAAATCCGTACATGGCTCATATTGAATGATTGGATTTCCAACAAATGGTCAGACTAAAGAACTTCTTATGCCACATGGGTACGCCTATGGAGGGACACCTCGAGAACCTAACCAGATCTTTGCCAACACAAGGCCGGGTTACCTCTGTAACTAAGTAACTACTGACACGAGTATGCCATCCCCTGGTCGTAACCAACCTTTATCCGAGGTACCTCTACACCAACAAATTCCAACAACCACATAAGTTAAGTATCTAGGCTCCATACCATGATACCACTTTTTATCCAAAAGGAAATGCACATACCCTAAGGGGCGCTACCCTCAATAACCATGCTGCATTCTTCTTGTTTCGACCATTCCTGGGTTGTGAGGTTCGACGAAGTCTCGTCCACAAAGCTACGCTTTTCACAAAAGCCATGCTTCGATCAAATGATCAGTAGCACTTAGCGTGCCACACTACCGAATTGGGAGTATATCAGTAATAACCATCAACTACATAACCTCTGAGCTCGTACGTCTCAAATAAAAGTGTTAAGCTAAGAGAATAAATTCTCTACCACCAAACAGAAATGTATTTGATAGAAACCAACTTTACATCTCAAAGTGTAATGTCAGACATACATCCATAAAAGTCTGTTCCGGGTTCGAACAGAACCGAAGGCACTTAAAAAGAAATCCTTGCAATCCGGGTATTCACAATCCCGATCAAACTCTCCATCACATATGGAGATCTCTATACCGGCACGACTCAGTGCAAAGACATTCGACAGGTAATCTTTGATTCTCAATAATAACTGGTCTTCACTGTCGGTCTTCAAATGCTGTCCATTTCGTCGAATCATTATTCGGAATGGGTTTATATGACATAAAGTCCTCTCCCGGCTAAACCGAATAACGAGCACTTAATTTTAAAACATATGGATATTGGGATCTTAGTTAAGTCACACATTTTAATCCCCAAAACCTTTTCTTTAAATGATTTAAACAAATTCATAGTTAATCTTTTAAACAAAAAGACTCACTTCACTTTGAAAACAAAGTTCACCAATCTTAATCAAAGATTCATTCGTAACTTATAAAAAAAATCTTTCAAATCTTGAAATTTTACAACAAAAACTGGAAGTTCTTTTGTTATATGAAAGCCATTATCATTTGAAAACAAATACTTTTTGTTTCGAAAAATCCGATCAAATATACACAAGTTATAGCCTTTTAAATATAACTTGGGTTGAATTTAAATTCGCAAAATAATACTTAAAATACTTCAAAAATGGTTTAAATCCATATATATAATATATATATATATGGTATAACTTGTACAACCCTTTCAAAACATAATTTCCAAAATAAATTCCAAATCTTAAATAAGATATATTATATTCAAACTAAGTTTCAATTTTTAAAACTTCCTTTTCAACAGCTTTTCATATTCAACCCAATTCCATTTCAAAAATCATTTTGGATTCAAAATTCTATCTTTAAAAACTATTTCATAATATTAAATTCAAATATCTGTGACTTAACCAATTTCCTCGTGTAATCCATATTTATGTGTACGGTGTAGTCCAGGGGTTTTACACACATCAATACAACATAATCAATCATCACAAATCCAAGCACAGCAATATCGATAAGTTGTATAATCCTATAACGCTTATCTTCATTCACAGATTCATAGATAAATAATAAAATTTCATCACGGATAAATAAATCACAGATCACAGCTAAATCATATCACAGCACATCACACATCGGAGATATTAATCAATTTAAGGCATTCAATACAATTCAATTATCCATTAGTAAGATCAATTCATTATCTGATTGTAATTAACTAAAACCAAATTAATTACTTATGAATAAATTACTAATCCTAGTTAATTAACATTAATTAATTACAACCCATTTTAATTAATTATCCTTTAATCATTTATTAATTAACCTTTAATGATAAATTAATTATCCTTTAATTATTAATTAGTTAATCCTAATTAATAAATAGATAAACTTTTAATCATTAAATAATTAACCTTTAATTATTCTTTAATTAATTTTCCTTAATTAATTACATTAACTAATCAACCTTTAATAAATTACCATTTAATAAATTAATTACAATAAGTGATTATCCCTAATCACTTCCATTAATTAATCTTTAATTAATTAATTATCCTCAAATTAATTATCTTAATTAATTAATCACATAAATTAATTATCCTTTAATCAATTATTCTTTAATCACTTGATTAATCAACCTCTAATCATTAATTAATTATCCTTAATTACTTTCATTAAGTAATTATATTTAAGTAATTAATTACCCTTAATTACTTAAATTAACTAATCTTAATAAATTAATTATCCTTTAATGTAATTACATAAAGTAATTATCCCTTAATTACACTAAGTAATAATCTTTTATTAATTATACTAAGGAATTACCTTTAATCAATTTCATTAAGTAATTACTCCTTGAATAATAAATCTTTAATTATTTCATTAATAAATCATTAATTACTAAATATCTTAAAAGATAAAACATTTTATCTTAATTAGTTATTTAAGTATCATTTAAACCTCGTTTAAAAACTCTTGTAATTGATTATTATTAACCATTTAACTTAAACCTTTAAGTTAAATTGAGGATTAAAACACTTCATCCTTTAATCATTTACTTAATCACAATATTAAGTTTATTTAAAATAGACTTTAAAAATAAAGGTTATATATGTATATATAACACTTTAAAACTAAATTAATTTGAAATAATTTTTTAAAAGCTTAACTAATCCTAAAATTTAAATAAAGCATTTATTACTTTAAAAGAATTAACAAGAAGTTGTTTAAATTTATTTTAAATCTAAATTTGAAAAAACTTGTTTTGAAACAAAAACTGTTTTAACATCAACTCGAGACCACTTCGGGTCTTCACCCGAGTCAAGTACCCAATCCCCTGAGACCCCCTTCAAGTTTCTCCCTTTATTTCATGTTTATACTTTGTTTTAGTTTAAAATTTAAAAATTTTTAAACATGATATCACACACATGAATATACTTGAGTACGCACTAGGGCTAGCAATGACACTTTACGAGGTTGACTTCGAGACACTCCTCTTCTTCCCCAAACTTGAATCAACCCAGAATAAAATGTGCACATGTGCACGTGTACGCCCCTTCTGGTCACCTCCGACCAAGTTTCCGACCACCGGCAAGTCACCGTACCTTGCCTACCCTACCAAGAACACCCAGATCCTCAAATCATCTATGAAATCAAAGTCGAGCCTGTTGAACCAAACTGGAACCCGAACTAATCATCTAGAATCGCCTCTTACCGACCAACCCGTCCAGAGCTCTACCACAACCTTACGCATCGACTCCCCAGCAACCTCCAGCTATGATCTCGAGATCCATCACTACACCGATCACCAGAACTTGACAAAAAAACCCATCCTTGTTCATCCACGCATTCCTCCCTTAATATCAAACTAAAAATCTTGAATTTATTTTTAAAATCATGTTTTTCGAAGTCAAACCAAATAATGTAAGAGAATTAAGAAACTTTGACACTCGAATTTTAACATGTATTCAAGCTTCACTATTTATCTTCTTCCCAATATAAACTATTTCCAAATTTTACTTAAAATATTTTTAAAATTTTGATCTTGTTCATTCAAGCTTATTTTGTTCAGATATCATGAGCTATAAGAAGCCAGAGGGAGAGAATTTGAGATTTTGAACAGATTTTGAACCCTTGATGATTGAATAGAGATATATGCTTGTGTAACAGACATGCACATCATATATACAAGGGAGTTCAACCATTTCCAGTTAAAAAAACATTCATGCAACATATCACAACATCTTTATTTCAAGCGTCATCAAAATGTAAACAGATTCAAGCTTTTAAATTTAGGAGTTTTCTCGCCTGTTAGTGAAGAACAGAGATGTAGGCTTTAGCTTTTACTCTGGAACCTGATGTTTTTTAAGTTAAAACATTGATTGATTTAATTCTACATTTGATCCTGATCTCACGCTTGATTTGGTTTGAAAGAAGAGAACAAATTCTTTTGCTTGGAAATGATTCTTAACTTGAATCTGGAATTTTTTTGATGTTGATCTGTTTGGATTTTATTTGTTTCTAGGTTTTTGATTCCTCTATGGTTTATAGCTTTTGAAAACTGGAGCTTGTTTCTGGTTTGAAATTTTTTTTTGAACTTGATCTTTAAATTACCGAGTTGAATCTAGATGTCAGCTAGCTTCGCTTTGGATCTGAGATGATCTTTGCTTTGTTGAAACAATACCTAATTGCTTCAGGTTTTCAACTTCTTTGAAAATTGTTTTGATTTTTCTATTGTTTGGTTTTAATTTCTTAAGTTTGTTTTATTTTGAAAGATGATGAAGGATGTAGAAAAGAGGATCTAAATATGAGAAGTTTTCTTTTAATAACATGTTATCATATACTTTAGATTAAAAGAATGCCACTTATTAATTTTTCATGTACATGGCTTACAAAGTTTGGTATGTTATAATTAGTTTACAAGTTTTACAAATATTTTTTTTATGTTTTAACCCTTTATTTAAATTTTATTTTAATCTTATATTTACATAGGTTTGTGTTTTTATGTTTTAAACTTAAATATATTTACAATTTAGTTCATAAGTATTTTCAAAAGAAAGAACATTAAATCTTTTTATTAAACTTAACATTGTGTGTGTGTGTATATATATATTATACTTACATAACTTTAAAGGAATTGAATTTAAAATCAAATTATACTTTTACACATATCTTATATATATATATATATATATATAAGAATTTAACCCTTTGAAAATTGTCATTACATTAAATTTCAAACTATAACTTTCAAACTATATATTACATATGTACATTATAACAAATTTTAAAATATAATGTTTTCAATCCAATACAATTTTAAAATAGATATTTTTAGATTTTTCAAATTTAAATTCTATTTAAAATCAATTCATATACATACATACATATATATAAACAAAAAAATGTTCCATTTAATTTAGGAAAATTCAAATTAACTCACCATTTTATTCTCAATTTAATTCAAAAATTAATTTAAATTACCAATTTATATTCGACTCAAAAACAGGATCGTTACAAATTCCCCCTTAAGAAAATTTCGTCTCCGAAATTTGCTAGACAGGGAAACAACAAAGAATAGATGGAGAATGTTTTACCAGATCAAACTGAATATTTATTCTACATGCTTACCAAATCAGAATATCAACAATATGAGAACAAACTCATTCGTTACTATACGAAATACTCGGGTCAACAGGTCTACGAAACATGCAGGGGCATTGGTTAGTCCGAAGGGATAACTTAGCCATTTGTAGAATATATCTAGACCCCAAAGAATAGAAAAATGGATTCAGTTCAATTTGACTTCATATTTCGTTGACCAATTCATTTCAAATAAATTCTCAAATTTACTAAAGTTTAAAACGAAAAGCTTAATAGAAAATCGATGAAAGAATACGAATTATGAATTAGAACCTTTTCTACGATGATTCGTAGGGCCACCATCACACCGAAGCTTCTTCTCGGAGCTGCCATGAAACCGTCAAAGAACTGAAATTGGATGATGACCAAAAAGAGAATTGATGAGAAAAGATTGTTTCTTGTTGTTGCTCGGTATCGACCATTTGTATTGGTATTCCCCTGTCCTCTACCTCATCCTCTTCTTGCACTCATACTTACCATCAGTGAGTAGTAAGAGAACTTACTGAGGCATACAGAGGTATATCTTAGGGATACTCATTCTAGGGCATTTCAAACCCTGTCTCTAATGAGTTACCTAATGTGTTATACTCCTGAGCTAAAGTTCTTACTCAATCTTCAGCTCTGATACCACTTGTGACGACCCGAAATCCGGCATCCGCAAATCGACATCAAATACCTCACTTATATTCGAATGACGTGGATTAAAACGTCGACGTCCGTATCGCGTGGAGTTATAACACATTAAGTTCAACACAACACAACGGAAAAACAATGAATACCATATATCTCCAATGACGTACAATATCTGATACAATATGATACAACAAATGCTCAAAAAATATCTCAGAGACAAAAGAATACATGATAGCGGAAATAAACAACACCGACAGCAGAAATATAACTCCAAAAGTATCCAACTGCAACTGCAACTCCATCACAAATGCTCAAATGCTCAAAACGTAACCAAAACCATGTTGAACTTGAATCAAACTCGATGCACGATCCAAAGACTTCAAGACCAAAACTGAACTAACTCTAAATAATCTACTAACCTGACTCTAGGCTGCCCGTATGGAAAATTGTAGGCACCTAGGGTTTAGAAAGGGAACAATAATGTAACAACCCGTGATTGCGGTTACCAAATAATAAATTAAAATTGGGATTTTAATTTAATTGGAGCTATTAATGAATTTTTAATGTGGCTAATTTGTTCAAAATTTAGTCATTTTGAATAAATTAATATTTTGGGCTTAAGTGTAAAATGGAGCATTTCAAGGAAATTAATTAGGGAAATTTGTAATTTATATTATTGCAAAATTTTATATGTGTAAAATAGTGCAATATTTGATTTGGGAAATTAATTTGCAATTTATTTGCAAAATGGTGATTTTGGCTAATATTAACTATAAACGGTGTTTTGGAAAAATTAGGGGTTAAAATGTAAAATATTGTTGATATAGGATTTTATGAAATGGCTAAAAGTAATTGTTAACATATTTTCATAATTTTCTATGGTTTGAAATGTATTTAGTAATTTGTATGTAGAGTGTACTTAGAGAAAATTGCCTATATATGTATGCACATGAATAATACAAAGTCCTAATGGGTATTAGATCCAATAACCCTAACCATTAGCCTATAAAGTATCTTTTACTCTCCCATTTCAGCCAACACTTCATTTCATAACCACTAAAACCTAATTAGAAAGCTCCAAAACCTAGTCATGGCCTCCTAAGCAAGACTCCAATCTACACCAAATCAAAGAGAGTTAATCCAAACTACTAAAAGAGGTAATAGCAATCACAAAACCCACCTCTAATTCATTCTTTAATTTCTGAAATTATTTTGTAATCCTCTTTTTTTTGTGCATTTAGATTGTGAAACTCTTTGATCTTCTTTTCATTGCTTGGAAAGAGGTAATATATGCTAGCTGAAATTATAATTAGTTTATTGCTGTTAGTAAATTAGGCATATCTCATTCATCTTAAATCGGAATTAAGATTTTCTTGAAGTTCTGGAAAGCTTATTCTGTAGCCTATAACTTTCATGTTTTGAGCTTTGCCTAATTTTGTGATTTCAATGGTCGAAATCACGTTTGTTTGTCGCTGACCTGACAACAAACTACAAGGTTGATAAAATAAAACCCTGAAATTGATTTGGCCATAAGTTACTCGTTTTTGATCCGAATTAGATAATTTTGAATGTTCCGGAAAGCTTAAAACATATGCTACAATTTTTGTTCAGTGAGTTTTCTGTAATATTGTCATTTAGATGACCTGAAATGCGTTCAAAGACAGAAGACCAATTCTGTCCTTAACAAGTTATCTTGAGTTTCAATCTGATATTGTTTTGCATGTATCTCTCTCGTTTCTTATCCAAATCTAATAATTTTGGATGTTCTGGAAAGCTTAGATTTAGAGCTAAAACTTTCATGTTTTGAGTTTCATGAAATTTCGAAGTTAATTTGGTAAAAATTGTACATTCTTACCACTGTCCAAAGAAAAAAAAAGAAAAAAAATAATAAATAATTTTTTTTTAAACCCTGTTCCAGATTTTTTTTCTCCACTTCGCGATGCCGCCACGATCGCATCCGAAGTCGGAATTCGACGTTTTTGGTCTCGTTGGAAAGGTGGAGTTTCGAACTCCATCTCTGTAAAATTTAGGCATCATCGGCATTCTTTTGGTACTTCGAATTTCGTGTCGAAGTTGAACTCTTGTCGCTGTTTGTAAACAGTGTGAATCTTGTTCTGGGTCCAACTTTGAGACGTCGCTGCTACTTCGTCTCAACTCGGATTCCAGAAATTCTTTTTGCATCTTATAGTAGGGATGTTGGAATATATGCCTACCAGTTTTCATGTCATTTGGATTCAGTTTGCTGGTCCAAATAAATTGCCGAACTTGGGTTCGCAGCAGTTTTTGAATGGTCAAACACTTAGAATGAAAATCAAATATCCCTTTTGTTCCAGCTTTTGAGCGCCACTCCGCGATGCCGCCACGTTCGCATCGGAAGTCGGAATTCGACGTTTTTGGTCTCGTTAGAAAGGTGGAGTTCCGAACTCCATCTCAGGAAAATTTGGACAACATTGGAGTTCGTTTGGTACTTCGAATTTCGTGTCGAAGTTGAACTCTGGTCGCTGTTTGTAAACAGTGTTAATCTTGTTCTGGGTCCAACTTTGAGACGTCGCTGCCGCTTCGTCTCAACTCGGAATCCAGAAATTCTTTTTGCATCTTAAAGTAGGGATGTTGGAATACATGCCCGCAAATTTTCATGACATTTGGACACTTTTTGCTGGTTCAAATAAATTGCCGAACTTGGGTTCACAGCTGTTTTTGAATGTTTACAAACACTTAGAATATTTTTGATGATTTTCTGGTTTTCATTGATTTCTTTGAGATTTGTCTCTAGATTTCGTACACGGGTTTTATGAATCATTTTCAAAAGATTTTTCACTCCTAAATGGCTTTTGAAAATTATTATATAATATTATTTTAATTATTAAATTAATTACTCCATAATAGGAGACCTTTCAAAAGACCGTTTTAAAAGTGATTTCGAAAATCAATTATAAATCCGTTTTACACCATTATTTTCTATAATAAAAATCTCACACTCACTTTTAGCACGTCGAGCGAAGTGGAAAGGTGCTTAAACGGTTAGGAAATCTCCGGCCTATGGAAACCGTGTGTATTTTCTTTCCGGTTAATCCCCGACCTATTCGATTGATCGTTTTGACCTTTGGGTCTAGTTTACCGATGATATGAGGTAGACTTTTTATTGTTTGGAGTGTGAGCTTGCTATTGGTTAGGAAACCGTTTAGTGCGAACGTGGGGTATGGGACTCATTGTTAACACTTTGCGGGTTCCTCTCCAAGAAGTTAGTGACACATTAGCCTCTGGGCGGCCAGTACTGGACCTCTGGGTCACCACGCCTCTGGGCAACCGTCTCTGGACACCTGCTCTATGGAGCAGTTTATTTTTCGGCGTGTGCCTCTGGGCCTTTATCCTTCTGGGAAGGATCTCGCCGTCTCGCGCGTTTCGCATCGGTGCGAGTGATCGATCACAACTCTATAGTACTTGGCAACAACGACTCTGGTCGGTGCACGTGCAAAACTTGTATTATCTGATGATTTTTATATCCATTCGAGTACCGCCATTCGGCGTTGGTTCTATGGAACCATACGATGTAAGTGCGATTACCTTGTGGATTCACAGTGTCTCTGGGCACTGCTTTTCAGTGTTTGATTTCATTGACTTTTCAGTATATCCCCATTGCTCTATGGAGCATCGATCTTTGCTTGGGCATTGATTACAGACTCTGGTCACTCTTGGGGTTATTGCCTATGGGCATCTTTTTATAGCTTTGGCTACGCCGATGATATGAGGCGATTTTATTTATTCTACACTTTGGTGTTGATTTCTCTTTGGAGATTTTCATTGTTTATTTATGATTAGGGATCGTCATTATATTCATGTGGTTCATAATATACTTCTCTATGGATAAGTACTGTTTTATTTATGTACCGCATTATTATATATCTCAGTTATTACTGATTGTTTAGCTAGCCTGACCCGAGTGTTTTCGTTCGGGTCAGACCGAGTTGTTTCAGGTTAGGTCTCTGGACTTAGCTGCTCTATGCTTCCGCTTTGGACTTATCTGCTATGCTTTTGAGATAGCTTATCTTAGTGTCCGCTTATGATATTATTCAGACTCTGATATGTACATATTTTTGACTCACATGTGTGAGCAGTGGCTTTGTATCCACTTATGATATTTGGATCTGTATTGATGATGTATTGTTCTGGGATTTTATATCTGTTTTGTGATTCTGTTCTGTGATGTTTTTATCATTTATTATTATGCTTTGTCCTGATAGATCTTTAGCCATTTGTAATTTCGTTATAAGTATTTACTGAATATGTCGAACCACCTGATTGAGAAAAATTTAAATAGATTCCACCTTTCGACGTGTTCGGTAGATAGTTATAGCTTGATTATAGATGGTCGCTTCCACTATACTCTATTCTCCGCTTTAACAGACAGTATTACTCCCGTAATACTCTTTGTTACAATGGGTCTCGGAGTGGGGCGTTACAAATAAACTCCAGGTCAGTCATAGGACTGGCGCGAGCAAACAAAAACATTTGATTTGAACAAAAGAAGTAAAAGAAATTCGCAATGCTTTTTGGAAAATGAAACTACCATAAGGCCTCCCGCCATACACACAATGCAAAAGCAGAATTGGAGGAGATTGCTCCTTAGATAGTCAAACATGCTTGATACGAGAAAACTCTTTTGATATTATTATTAGTGCATAGTGTAGAAAATATTTTGAAAGTATAATATTAATCTTAGCCAGCATACCACCATTACGGTATACCTACTATAGTTAGCATCTAAACAGTGGGTCACCACCATAAGTAAATGGCAAGTTCTACAACTAAAACCATACATGGCTCGTATTGAATGATTGGGTTTCTAACAAATTGTCAGGCTAAGAAACTTCCTATACCACATGAGTACACCTCTGGAGGGACGCCTCGAGAACCTAACCGGATCTCTTCCAACACAAGGCCGGGTTACCTCTGTAACTAGGTAACTACTGACACGAGTATGCCATCCCCCGATCGTAACCAACCTTTATCCGAGATACCTCAACGCCAACAAATTCCAACAACCACATAAGTTAAGTATATGGGCTCCATACCATGATATCACTTTTTATCCAGAAGGAAATACACATACCCTAAGGGGCGCTACCCCCAATAACCTTACCGTATTCTTCCTGTTTCGACCATTCCTGGATTGTGAGGTTCGATGAAGTCTCGTCCATAAAGCTACGCTTTTCACAAGAGCCATGCTTCGATCAAATGATCATCAGCACTCAGCACGGAACACTACCAAATTGGGAGTATATCACTAATAACCATCAGCTACATAACCTCTGAGCTCGTACGTCTTAGAGAAGGGTGTTAAGCTAAGAGAATAAATTCTCTGCCACGTAACAGAAATGTATTTGATAGAAATCATCTTTACATCTCAAAGTGTAATATCAGACATATGTCCATACAAGTCTGTTCCGGGTTCGAACAGAACTGAAGACACTTCAAAAGAAGTCCTTGCAATCCGGGTATTCACAATCCCGACCGGACTCCCCATCACATATGGAGATCTCTATACCGGTGCGACTCGGTGCAAAGACATTCGAGAGGTAATTCTTCCATTCTCGAAAATACCCAATCTTCATCGCCGGTCTTCAAATGCTATCCATTTCGTTGTATCATTATTCAGAATGGGTTTATATGACATAAAGTCCTCTCCCGGCTAAATCGAATAACGAGCGCTTAATTTTAAAACATATGGATATTGGGATCTTAGTTATGTCACACTTTTTAATCCCCAAAACCTTTTATTTAAATGATTTAAACAAATTCCTAGTTTAATCTTTTAAACAAAAAGATTCACTTCACTTTCAAAACAAAGTTCACCAATCTTAATTAAAGATCCATTCAAAACTTTTAAAATAATTTCCATTTCAAATCTTGAAATTTATCAACAAAAACTGGAAGTTCTTTCGTTATATAAAAGCCATTATCATTTGAAAACAAATACTTTTCGTTCGAAAAAATCTGACCAAATATACACAACTTATAACCTTTTTAATATAACATGGGTTGAATTTAAATTCCCAAAATAATACTTAAAATACTTTAAAAGTGGTTTAAAATCCATGTATATGGTATAACTTGTATAACCCTTTCAAAACATAGTTTCCAAAATAAACTCCAAATCTTAAATAAGATATATTATATTCAAACTAAATTTCAATTTTCAAAACTTCCTTTTCAACAGCTTTTCATATTCAACCCAATTTCATTTTAAAAATCATTTTGGATTCAAAATTCTATCTTTAAAAACCATTTCATAATATTAAATTCAAATATCTGTGAGTTAACCAATTTCCTCATGCAATCCATATTTTTGTGTGTGTGGTGTAATCTAGGGGTTTTACACACAACAATACAGTATCGTCAATAATCACAAATCCAAGCACAGCAATATCGATAAGCGGTATAATCCTATAACGCTTATCTTCATTCACAGATTCACAAATAAATAATAAAATTTCATCACTAATAAATAAGTCATAGACCACATCTCAATCATATCACAACACATCACACATCAGAGATATTAATCAATTTAAGGCATTCAATACAATTCAATTATCCATAAGTAAGATCAATTCATTATCTGATTATAATTAACTTAAACCAGATTAATTACTTATGAATAACTTACTAATCCTAGTGAATTAACATTAATTAATTACAACCCATTTTAATTAATTACCCTTTAATCATTTATTAATTAACCTTTAATGATAAATTAATTATCCTTTAATTATTAATTAATCTTAATTAATAAATAGATCAACCTTTAATCATTAAATAATTAACCTTTAATTATTTAATTATTCTTTAATTAATTTTCCTTAATTAATTACATTAACTAATTAACCCTTAATAAATTACCATTTAATAAATTAATTACAATAAGTGATTATCCCTGATCACTTCCATTAATTAGTCTTTAATTAATTAATTATCTAATTATCCTTTAATTAATTATTCTTTAATCAATTGATTAATTAACCTTTAATCATTAATTAATTATCCCTAATTACCTTCATTAAGTAATTATGTTTAAGTAATTAATTAACCTTAATTACTTAAATTAATTAATCTTAATAAATTAATTATCCTTTAATGTAATTACACAA
Source organism: Allium fistulosum (assembly GCA_030737815.1). NCBI lineage: Eukaryota > Viridiplantae > Streptophyta > Magnoliopsida > Asparagales > Amaryllidaceae > Allium > Allium fistulosum. Next base: position 912,458,177 of record CM060903.1, read on the forward strand.
AGTAATTATCCCTTAATTACACTAAGTAATAATCTTTTATAATTATACTAAGGAATTATCCTTAATCAATTTCATTAAGTAATTACTCCTTAAATAATTAATCTTTAATTATTTTCATTAATAAATCACTAATTACTTAAGATCTTAAAAGATAAAACATTTTATCTTAATTAATTACTTTAACTATCAATTAATCCTTGTTTAAAAACTCATGTAATTGATTATTATTAACCACTTAACTTAAACCTTTAAGTTAAATTGAGGATTAAAACACTTCATCCTTTAATTATTTACTTAATTACAATATTAAGTTTGTTTAAAATAGATTTTAAAAATAAAGATTATATATGTATATGAAACACTTTAAAACTAAATTAATTTGAAATAATTTCTTTAAAAACTTAACTAATCCCAAATTTAAAATAAAGCATTTATCATTTTAAAAGAATTAACAAGAAGTTGTTTAAATTTATTTTAAATTTAAATTTGAAAAACTTATTTTAATACAAAAACTGTTTTAACATCAACTCGAGACCACTTCTGGTCTACACCCGAGTCAAGTACCCAATCCCCCGAGAACCCTTTTGAGTTTCTCCATTTTTTCCTATTTATACTTTGTTTTAGTTTAAAATTTAAAACTTTTTAAACATGGTATCACACACATGAACATACTCGAGTACGCACTCAGGCCAGCAACGACACTTTATGAGGTTGACTTCGAGACACTCATCTTCTTCCCCAAACTTGAATCAACTCGGAACAAAACATGCACATTTGCTCGTGTACACCCCTTATGGTCACCTTAGACCAAGTTGCCGGCCACCACCAAGTCACCGTACCTTGCCTGCCCTACCATGAACACCCAGATCCTTAAATCATCTACGAAATCGAAATCGAGCCTGTTGAATCAAACTGGAACCCAAACTGATCATCTAGAATCGCCTCGTACCGACCAACCCGATCGCCAGAGACCTCGCCGACTCGTCCAGAGCTCCACCACAACCTTATGCATCAACTCCCCCTGGTTCGGTCCACCTCGATCCATCATCGACGACGAAATCGACTCGATTATAACCCTGACCAAAATGAATTGCTAAACCCTACACCAACGACGTGCCTCCACTCCGATCGTCGAAAAGATCTTCGAGCATTTTTCCCTAACTCGACAACTCCCTAGTAACCTCCAACTATGATCTCGAGGTCCATCACTACACCGATCACCAGAACTTGACAAAAAAAAACCCATCCTTGTTCATCCACGCATTCCTCCCTCAATATCAAACTAAAAATCTTGAATTTATTTTTAAAAATCATGTTTTTCGAAGTCGAACCAAATAATGTAAGAGAATCAAGAAACTTTGACACTCAAATTTTAACATGTATTCAAGCTTCACTATTTATCTTCTTCCCAATATAAACTATTTCCAAATTTTACTTAAAATATTTTTAAAATTTTGATCTTGTTCATTCAAGCTTATTTTGTTCAGATACCATGAGCTATAAGAAGCCAGAGGGAGAGAATTTGAGATTTTGAACCCTCTGATGATTGAATAGAGATATAAGCCTGTGTAACAGACATGCACATCATATATACAAGGGAGTTCAACCATTTTCAGTTAAAAAAACATTCATGCAACATATCACAACATCTTTATTTCAAGCATCATCAAAATGTAAACAGATTAAAGCTTTTAAATTTAGGAGTTTGCTCGCATGTTAGTGAAGAACAGAGAAGTAGGCTTGAGCTTTTACTCTGGAACCTGATTTTTTTTAAGCTAGAACTTTGATTGATTTAATTCTATATTTGATCCTGATCTCACACTTGATTTGGTTTGAAAGCAGATAATAAATTCTTTTGCCTGGAAATGATTCTTAACTTGAATCTGGAAATTTTTTGATGTTGATCTGTTTGGGTTTTATTCGTTTCCAGGTTTTTGATTCCTCTCTGGTTTATAGCTTTTGAAAACTGGAGCTTGTTTCAGGTTTGAAATTTTGTTTTGAACTTGACCTTTAAATTACCGAGTTGAATCTAGATGTCAACTAGCTTTGCTTTTGATCTGAGATGATCTTTGCTTTGTTGAAACAATACCCGATTGCTTTAGGTTTTCAATTTCTTTGAAAATTGTTTTGATTATCTATTGTCTGGTTTTGATTTCTTAAGTTTGTTTTCTTTTGAAATATGATGAGGAATGTAGAAAAGAGGATCTAAATATGAGAAGTTTTCTTTTAATAACATGTTATCATATACTTTAGATTAAAAGTATTCCACTTGTTAATTTTTCATGTACAGGCTTACAAATGTTGGTATGTTATAATTAGGTTACAAGTGTTACGAATATAAATTTTTATGTTTTAACCCTTTATTTAAATTTTATTTTAATATTATATTTACATAGGTTTGTGTTTTTATGTTTTAAACTTAAATATATTTACAACTTAGTTCATAAGTATTTTTAAAAGAAAGAACATTAAATCTTTTTATTAAACTTAACATTGTATATATATAAATTATACTTACATAACTTTTAAAGAAATTGAATTTAAAATCAAATTATACTTTAACACATATCATATATATATATATATATAAGAATTTAACCCTTTGAAAAAATTGTCATTACATTAAATTTCAAAATATAACTTTCAACTATATATTACATATGTACATTATAACAAATTTTAAAATACAATGCTTTTAATTCAATAAAATTTTAAATAAATATTTTTAGATTTTTCAAATTCAAATTCTATTTGAAATCAATTTATATAAATATATATACAAACAAATGTTTCATTTAATTTTAAAAAATTCAAATTAACTCACTATTTTATTCACAATTTAATTCAAAAATTAATTTAAATTACCAATTTAAATTCGACTCAAAAACGGGATTGTTACAGGATCTGGGCCCTGTAGTGGCGTCGATTGGTGGTAAAGTGGGCTTGGTTATGGGTTCATGCTAGAATGCTCAGCCCCGAGAAGATGTACATGATTTTTTTTAGTAAAACATGGACAAATTATCATTTTATTAATATTTCTTTTATCTCGAATAACTTTTGCATACGAACTTTGATTGACGCGCGGTTTCTTCTGTTAGATTCGTATCAAAATTCCAAACAAATGAAGCTGGTTTGCTTGAATTTCAAGAATGTTGAAATTTTGGACTTTTATTGGATATTAAATGGGTTGTAAATCAAAGCTGAGTGATTAAACCCACTCACGCAATACTAAATTTTCTTTTATTAGTTGAATTGAATTTATGAAGTGATAAAATTTTATTGGTTGTTATTTGGTAGTTTAAATTGACATTTAATTTAATTTTATATTGAATAAAATTGACATTTAAATTAATATTGAATGTAATTGCTAGTCGAACACCGTCAAATGATAATTATTAACTGTAGTGATAAATTATTTGTTTGGATGTTGATTGTTATCCTATTGATTGATGTTGGATGTATTGTTGTTTATTAATTTTGGATAAATCCCTGTTGTTAACCTATTTATTATTTGACGTTATATAAATTATCTTTTGTATTATTTGAAATGAATTAAGAAATAGGTTGAAATGATATATAACTATGACATTTAATTACGGATTGAAATAATATATATTCATCCATGTAATTAAAAGTGAAATAAATGATCACTTGGCCATATGGTAAACAATTATATACAGACACCGGATTCGGTTAAATTAAATGGTTTGGAAATCTTGAATTTGCGTTTATATGAATTTAATGATTTTCAAATTTGAGCTTTGAAATGTTGAAATTGAAACTGTTAACTGAAATAGTTTAAAGATTTAATTTGAAATTTTAAAGTGGAAATTGGGATATGATTTGAACTGATTGAAAGTTAATTATTTTAAATGTTTAAACTTTTAATTTAAACTTTGAATCTACCTGTTTAAAATGGTTTTAAATTGGTATTTCCAAGTTTGGATGTGAAATGGATTTAAACTAAATTGTTTTAAAAAGGAGAAATTGAATTGAAACTTTCAGCCATTTGAATAGAAATATTTGAATTGAATTTAATGTAAAGTTTGAAATTGTTTTGAAATGAGGCTAGTTTAAATCGAAATTTGAACATGAAGTTGACTTGAAATTGGAAGTTGAAAAATTGAAATTGTTGTAATTTGAAATTGAAGCATGAGTACAATTTTTTTTGAAAAGTAAGAAACAGTTTTAATATAAACTATTTTAATATATAACTTATTTAATAATCAAATTGTTTTAATATGTAAACATTTTAATTATCTAAACTATTTTCAATATCAAAACTATTTTTATTCAAAACCATTTCCAATCTTTAAATCTATTTTAATTATCCAATTATTTTTCGATATTAAAACTATTTTAGTTATTCAAAACCATTTTTAATATTCAAACTTTTTTGAAGGGGGAACTATTTAGATTTAAATCAAGATTTAAATACGATTGTTCTGATATGTAGGTATAACTAGTTTGAATTTGAAATGATTTCGAAGTAAATCTGGTATTTTGATATGAACTATGACTTGTTCTTGAAATTTAAAAGAATCAACCGATTTGTAAAATGACGTTGGGTTGTTAAAGAGACCAGAGCCGAATATTAGCATACTCTCTATCGATACCGAAACAACTTTAACAACTTTGTACGTGGCGGATGATCCAGAATGAAGGGGCTGGATTTGGCGAATGTCGGTCGGACTTGTAGAAAGAGAACAATGATGGATAGACCCCCGATACTTATATTTATTGGAAATGACAAAAACATGATGACTTGTCCTGACCAATAAGGCTAGCTACCTCTAAGGACATCTGTTTTTTTGTATTACCATATTGATTTTGATTTGATCGGTGAACCATTATTTGATTATGGGATGGATGTTCGTGTTGGGTCGTTAGGGGTCACCATTAGTCAGGCGACTCGAATTGGTAGTATCCTACCTTGGGCATTGCCTCACATGCCTTGTCATACTTTTATTCTTATACGGGACCCGATTTGCACGTAAATATGCATATTTTTACCACCATATTTAATCTAATTAAATCAAATAAATGATCATATTTGGTATTTTAACATATTTAAACCAAAATTCAAATTATTTTCAAAACATCACATGTTCATCTTCATATAGGGGCAAAATGGTCATTTTTATGCATATATTAATTTGAATTGGACATTTCTATATTATTTTATATGAAAATTGGATGGAAATTACAAGTGGTTTCATGAAGATATGCATGCATAAAAGGAAACAAATCAAATAAAGATGAAAATAATTCAAACTCATGAATATGGAGGACCCCACCTACCCACATACCTTGATTTTCAATTAGGAGCTAATGCACATGCTAAAAGGCCATTAAAGCTTCATGCACATTTAAGTGGAGAATAACGCATGCTAATGATTACTTGATGGCCACACTACCTCAAGTCCAATTTGGGCATTCCCCAAAAATATGAATTAGGATTTCATACTTGTATAAATACCCCTTATGTTTCATGCAATCCTCTCTTCTTTAGTCTCGCTTAGGCTCTCTTCTCTTAGTCCCTTCTCTTAGTTTAGTTTAGATCAAAAATAAAATGAGAGCTCTTTTTCTTTTCATGGCTACTTAGCCATTTCTTTTATGTAATTTTTTTATGCAATTTAATACGTCCTTTCCTTGTTTATTTCCTTTCACGTTTGTAGTGTAGTTTACTTTTCATGCAAGTAGATTAGTATTTACTTCTTTTTACTCATCTTTTCTTTTCATTTTGCTCTTCTTTTCTTCTTCTTTTTGTTCAATGTTGCAAGCTACATTTGTTGATTTGATAACAAATATGAGAGGCTAAATCTCTTCAATTTAGGAGTAATGAAACTCTCTAATCATGTAGTTTCAATATAATTTGATAATCTTTGCTTTCTTTTTAAGTTTCATGGAAAGTTGATGTTTATGTAAATTTGTGTATGGTATTGAGTTTGATAGCGTATGTTGTTCAAAACAAATAGGTTATGCTTAGTCATATGAATCACAAATTGTCTCTTCATCTACGTATGATTATGGCAATGAAGTGAAATTAAATCAAAATTTGATGGTCTATATTTCTAATTAATAGCTAATAGACCATGCTTAAAATAGATTTTGCTTTCAACTTTGTTGTCATACTTTATGAGAATTAAAAGTGGTTTGAAGGTTGTCTTATAGTTTGATGGCTTATGTTGAGCTAACTAATAGCACAAATATGTCATACTTATAATTTACATATAATTTAAATTCACTTATGTTCAAAAAAGAGATCATAATTTCATGTTTTGTTGAAATATGATCTAGAAAGTGGATTTATCACTAAATTGTCTTTCTACTCTCCTATTTTTGGCATTTTCGTTTTGTTAGTTTTCTTACATTTTTAACTTGACATCATCAAATCTTTGGTTAATTTAATTGAATAGAGATTTAAAATCAACAATTCCCTACGGATCGACCCTTACTTACTACGTACTATGTCGTGTGCTTGCGGTAAATTTTTAATTTTAATTCGTTCGACGGTTTTCTAACTCGATAAAATTCCCATTGACGAATAAGCTTTTAGCGCCGTTACCGGGTAATTTACTTTGATTTTATTTTCTATTCTTGGAGTTATTGTTGTTTGATATTTTTGCGTGTTTTAATTTTTGTGTGTTAGTTGCATTAAAAAAAATTGTGTATTTGTCTGTGATTTTTGTTTGCATTGTGATTGTGTGCATCCCTTGTTTTCTGTTTTCATTTTGCATTTACATCTCTTCATATTAAAAAAAATTATACACAATCTCATTTCAAATAGAAAAAAAATCAATTTCATTTACAATTTTCTTATTTGACAACTTTCAAAAAAAAAATTACATTGCACACTGTCATAAACATCCACTCTAAACAGTGAACTCCTTTCTGCCTCTCCATCCTCATCAAACCACATCTTCACACAGGCAGTTTCTACCATATTCTGCCCATAGCCTTCTGTGCAACATACATCCATTCTGTGCAAAAACATCTACATTTCCTGAGCCTAACTGCCATCAAACATCATTTTTCTTCCACTTGCCTGTCACCTTCAAACATCTTGCTCCATATTTCATTACAACCACCATATCACTGCATACATCATTTTCTCCAACCCACAACAACTGCTGCCTCATCTCAATCAACTTCGCCACTTCTTCCTGCTGCTCTGTCTTCTTGTTGCTGCCACTACTCTTGCATCAACTCTACAACTCCACAACCACAGTGCACGTCACATCAGTACACACATAACCTCTTATTAACCACCACCTCCTCTTTGTAACAAACTTCAACACTACAACAAGCATTCAAACTTCCTTCAACACTGCACAACAACTACAGCAGCTACACCATTGCCACTTTCTCCTTACAATCATCAATCCACTTCATCCACATTAGTACCCCTGACAGAGATTACATCACCCTCAACAAACCCCCCTGTCCAAAGTCATTACAATCCAGTACACTCCACCAGTGCTAACAATCCAAAACTGCACTTCGGTCATCACAATCTCCACTGTGCTACTTCAACTACATTTCAACTGCTATCACAAACTCGTTCTCTACCATATCATACAATAGTCACAACTCCACTTCTCTGTGCAAACCATTTTGCTACAACTTTCACAACTCTTACATTTCTACCACGACTCTACTGTCATTACCGACACACAGTTACTTCTACCAACCCCTTGCCTAAATACTGCAACCAGCCCTTACGTCAGCCAGAACAACCACAACCATAATTGCCAAAACCACCAAACCAGAATAGAAAACTGCAATCACCACTTCAAACCATACAAGCTTCATATCCCTTCATCAACTATCAACATACTGCAAGCAAGTGATAGCCACCGATCCCAATTTGCAATTCACGCAACCCAAAATCATATATCAACAGCATTATAAAAAAAGAACGAGCCCAAACACCTCATCTGAAATCGAGCAACCTAGTAACCACCGCTCCATCTTCCACATCACCTATGTCAACCGAAACCACTGCGACCAAAATCAACATCCAAAATCGCCTCGAGCAACATCGCGGACCCCTGAATCGACCTCCCTAAACCACTCTCGAACAGCTCGCAACCACTCTCGAACAGCGATTTTGAATTACGTATTTCTGAATATAAAAAAATTGAAAGAAGATTTGAAGCTTTGATTGTTATTTCAGGTTATGCGCAGAAGAAAGTGGTTTGCAGAGGTTAAGGCATTTGATAAAGGGAGCAGTGATAAAATGGATATTCCAAGTCCTTAAGGGAGTTGATAACAGGGGAATTTATTTTATTCTGGGCTGGGCTGTGAAACAGGCCGAGTGTATAATTTTTTTTTTAACTTTTGCTTAGCTTTCCTCTTTTAAGTTCACTCATCTTTTGAATTTTCTAGAAAAAAAGGTAAGTTGTTTTCAGTTGGCTCTAGTGTGTTGTATTTTTCCTTTGTTTTATGACTTCTTCTTAATTTCTCCCTTAAAAAAAGAAAAGAAATAAGTGATGTAATTTTAGGGGCTTGAGCGAACTTCTTCTTCCTTTTATTTTATTTTGTTTTGTTTTAACTTTGTTTTGTTTTAATTTGTTTACTTCAATCCTAGAAAGAAAGAAAAAAAAATTAGGTTTGCATTGTTTTGGTTTCAATCATTTTGAGTTTCTTACTTGATTTAAAAAACAGGGTTTGCTCAATTTGTTTTGTTTACCCAATCAAAAAAAAAAGTTGTGAATTTGTTTTATTTTAATTTGTTTTTAAGTTCCATCCTTATACATATAACTTGTATATATCTTGTTTTTATTTTTAGGTTGCCAAAACAGATTAGAAGAGTTGGTTGATTTGCTTAGCTTGCCAAAAAATAGCTCGCTTGCTTGCTTATAAAAAAATTCAGCTGCTTTTTGCCCCTATCGATTGTTTTATTTGTTTTGTATTGTTGATTGTTTACACTAAAAAAAATTCAAAAACAAATACAAAAATCCACTCATAATTGGATTGTTAATACACGTTTAATTTCTGTTTTGCATTTCATCCCGCAATTTTTAATTAATAATAACGGTTAGACATCGTTAACATTTAATTGTATATTGACAAGTTGTCTTCTTTGAACAGTCAAAATTTTTTGGTGTCTAGGCTACGATAGAGTAATAAATATTTATAAATATTACGATGATTCGTAAATATTATAGTGGTTGTTCCCCTAAAGGTACTTAAACCTTCGGCTGCATTGCTACGGTGATTCATGGTGCACGGATAAATCTTGCCCGTTACCTGGCCGAGAACTATCTTATTGATTTAAGACAATGTGTGAGTATACAATTTTGGCATAGGATAAATCATTTGTAATTAACCCATGCATTCATTTAGTTGCAATAGTTCGTGCATATTTTAAAAAAAATCCAAAATTTAAAACTAAAAAAATGTAAATATTCCGTTTCCTTTCCTTTGAAAATTTTCAAAATCAAAAATCCAAAAAGTCCAAAAAAAATATAAAATCTTTTCAAAAACAAAAAAAAAGTTGGAAAAAAAAGGACAAAACAAAAATCAATTTCCATTTTGAAAAATAAGTTCTATTTATAAATATTTTTTCTTTATAAGAATACCAAAAACTTTCTTGAAAATGTCCGAATTTCGATATTCACATGAATTCTACGATAGTTGTGAAAATCAATATAATCCATATAATTTCACACCAAATTCTTATAGATATTTCAGCAACAACTATTGTTTAAACGATTTGAATTTTGAACAACAAAGTTTTCAAAATAATGACCAACCATGTGACGACCGCCCATGACCCCTGCACCGAATCTAGAGAAAGTGCGCTGTAATGTGTGCCAGGCGACCATGGACGATTGTCAGGGTAAATTAAAAACAACAGAATCTATCGTATTACTCACAGCGCATGGACAAAATACAATAGAACATATGTATAGTGAAGCTTTACAGAACAAAATGACATCATATAAAACTCCATAATAGTTGAATACAAGCATCCAAATAGCCAATACATCAAGCCTCACTACATAACACTCAGAGAATACAAAACAGCGGAACATCCAGCACATATAATAAGAAGATAATATGCAACCCTCCAGCTCGTCTTCGATATCAGCATTGTGAGAAGAGAACAGCACCTGTCACCTGCTACCTAGTCTGCCCGTCCCAAAAATGGACGAACAGCCCAAGGCAATAAGAATTAAAAACATAAAGCCTTGAGTCAGACAACAGTCTTAGTGAGCAGTAAATTAACTAACAACATACCAAAAGAGCAAAAAGGAAAAGGAATAGGAATACAACCCTCCCACTCCACCTCTTTCTACAGTGATAGCCCCCAAACACACACTAAGCAGAAGCAACATAGCAGAGCATACAATTTAAAGTAAAGTAATAATCATTCGAGTCAAGAGCGATGTTTTCCAAGTACCAAGGCCTAAATCAGATAAGCACCCAGAAAATACCGCTCTTGAGTCCGAATGACGATACAACCAAACATCCATGACTCTGGCTATCACTGTTATCATTGCTTCGATATCACCGTTAATTGAATGACCGGCACATTCTTTCAGCCGTCCGTCAAGGGCTAATGGAAACCCCGGTTCTAGACATAACTCCCGCACGTCGTCGCAGCCCGTGCCTAGGAGTATCGAATCTGCCCAGAGTACTCGACCATCAACAGTTGGCCGTTGGGACTATCGAATCTGCCCAAACGTACTCTTGCTTAGAGCATGCTAGAACCTTCAACAACGATGCTATCCAAGCCTCCTAGTCATCCTCCTCGACGACTATTCTCATATCCATTCATTATCCTCAACTCGAATCATATCACCGAGTTATCAACATGCTTGGAATGATCCCGTCTGGATTAGACCAAGTCTTCATCACATGATTGCCTCGCTTCGTCACATCCTCGCAAAGCATCATCTCAACATCACATCATCAAATCTACGCATAAGAGCTTCATCATCCCGCTACATATGCCACGAGCAGCTTACCCAATTCAAGAGCCTTTCTCCTAGCTTTTGAATCATCTTCGGTCTAAATCAAACCATCAATCATCTAATTCATAACAATCAATCAAACCAAACATTAATCCAAGCAATCAAGCATTCAAATATGATCTAAGTAGATAATTATAACAATAATGGCATTTTCGTAATTAAAGAGTTGAAAGTCTAACATGCATGAAATCATAAGAATTATCTCTACAACTTGATGAATGAACTTGCATAGGTTAATCATATACAAAAATGGTTGTCGAATCATCATGAACAATGGATCTACATGGATCTACACTTAGGTTTACAAAAATGCATAAAAATCACTATTTTAACACCAAATCAACCCAACAATCCGATCTACTCCTTTGGATCCGTGTGAGAGATAATCACCACTCACCAAATCACCAAAACAAACCCAAATCAACACGCTTTAGATCTGGACAGCAAAGGATCAAGCTTGATCTATCACGAATTCGCTTCAAACGATGAAATCTCACTTCAATGGATGTAGATCTTAAATCTAAGCTCTTGAATCTTCAATTTGATCTTCAACTTGGATGGATGGAAGCACTAGATTAGAGTAGAGAAAAGAAGTGAAGAAGTGTAGAAGTCGAGCTCTCAAAAATGGCAGCACTTCGTCGCTTTGAAATCCGGATCTCAAAAAGTGAGAACAACCCCCTCTATTTATAGCAGAAATCTCTCTAAGTCGCTCGGAGTTAGGTCGTCCACGACCTACGACCTAAAACCCACCGACCTAAAGACTTACCAACCTACGACTTAACAAACCCCAGACTCTACGACCTAACCAAATGCGCATCCGCGACCTAACGACATAACGCCTCGACAACCCAGCGACCTAACAGTGTAATAGCCTAGCGACCTAAAAATGTTACGACCTAACACTTCAGCGACCTAACACATAACACCTCAACGACTCAGCGACCTAACTACTAAGCCAAACCCAGCGACCTAACAACTAATACGACCTACGACTTAACAAACACGCGACCTAACTCTCACGCGACCTACCAACCTATGCGACATAACAACTTATGCGACCTAACACCTTAGGTCGCCTAACGACCTAACTATGCTAACAAGCCATCCACTAGGTCGCTAAATACTGGGTTGTTAACTCGCAAACCCTTAGGTCGCTAACCCTATAGGTCGCGAACTATTAGTTTCCTTAGGTCGCTCGAAACCTTAACTCGCCAGAAACTCTTAAGTCCTCTCTTAGGCCACCACTTCCTTAAGTCGTCTATGTCTTAAGTCGGTCAACCTGCTAAATCTCTTAAGTCGCATACTCCGACCTAACTATCATAGGTCGCTAACTCGAACTGTCTAACTCGGTCAGGTTCTATAGGTCGTCCTAAACCTATAAGTCGGTCACGACCTATCTCTTAGGTCGTTCACGACCTAGAACTTAGAAAAATTCTGCCTAAAATCTGAAACGACTTAAAATGCTGAAAATCCCAGATTTTGACGAACTTGTCGATCCGTAAAAATACGGGTCGTTACATTCTCTCCCCCTTAGGAATTTCGCCCCCGAAATTCCAAGCAAACAAAGCAATCAAAGACTATTCTGCATGCCTACCATCCATAGCAATCAGCCAACCATGCATCCAATTCTAGCTTAGCATGCAGAATTCTAAAACTTAGAACAAGTTACAATATCGTGAGATGACACGACACCTTAGGGCCATACCTTGAAGAGTTCGGGATGAGCTGCTTTCATCCTCTCTTCCACCTCCCATGTACAGTCGTTATCATCGTCACTCCATTGTATCTTGAGCAACTTAACTACCTTCCTCCTAAGCTGTTTCGTGTCGATATCCACAACACGGAGCGGCTTACGAGGCCTTCTATCAACTGGATCAACTTCGAAATCTTCACAGCTATCAGCAGAAACCACTGTATTCGAGTCGTGCACATATTTCCGTAGATATGATACGTGAAAAACATTGTGCACACCCGACATCTTCTCTGGTAACTCCAATCTATAGGCGAGCTTTCCAATTCACTCGATGATCGGGAATGGTCCAACAAATCTCGGAGTCAATTTTCCTTTCTTCCCGAATCGGATAACATTCTTCAGAGGAGAAATCTTCACAAAAACCATATTACCAACGTCGAATTCCAATTCCTTACGACGCCTATCGGCATAACTCTTCTGACGATCTTGGGCTGCCTTCATTCGTTGCCGAATGATCTCTATGCACTCCGTAGTTTGTCGAATCATCTCTGGCCCAAGCATCAGCTTCTCTCCAGTTTCCATCCAACACGTCGGAGAGTTACACGGTCTTCCATACAATGCCTCATACGGTACCATACCAATACTTGACTGGTAACTGTTGTTGTATGAAAACTCTACCAAATGAAGGTGATCTTCCCATGATCCTCCGAAGTCCAAAACACAAGCTCTAAGAAGATCTTCCAAAACTCGGTTGACTCTCTCGGTCTGACCATCTGTTTGAGGGTGATAAGCTGTACTCAAACACAACTCGGTTCCAAAAACTTCCTGGAAGCTCTTCCAAAATCCACTAGTGAACAATGGATCTCGATCGCTCACTATACTCTTCGGAATACCATGGAATCGAACTATCCACTTAACATACAACTCAGCCAACTTTGATGCAGTCCTAGTCGATCGAACAGGAATGAATCTTGCGCTCTTAGTCAGACGATCCACAATGACCCAAATCCCTTCATTTCCCGTTCTGGTTCTAGGTAATCCATCAATAAAGTCCATCGATATTTGCTCCCACTTCCATGTAGGAACTTCTAATGGCTGAAGTAATCCACTTGGCTTTTTCTGTTCAGCCTTTACCAACTGGCAGTTCATGCACTTGGAAATAAAATTTCCAACATCCTTCTTCATGCCTTCCCAGTAGTAGGTTCTCTTCATATCCCGATACATCTTATTTCCACCTGGATGAATTGTCAGCTTCGAGTGATGACTTTCCTTCAGGACTTCACTCCTCAATTCATCTATATCGGGAACAACTAGTCGTCCTTGTTTTCGAAGCCAACCCTCTCGATCGACCTCGAATCCTTTATCCTTTTCTGGATCTAATCCAGATTCCAATTCATGGATAATCTTGACAAGCTTATCGTCTCGCTTTTGGCTCTCGCCAATCCTTTCCACGAGAGAAGGTCTTATCGATAAGTTTGCCAACATCTCAGGTTCCAATTCACATCTAGGCCTGAAGTCAAATCCGGCTAAATACTCGAGACTGTTCCATTCTGAAAACATGGCTCCCAATCCTGCATGTCTTCGACTTAACGCATCTGCCACTGCGTTACCTTTTCCCGGAGTATAAGCTATACCAAAATCATATGATGCTAAAAACTCTAGCCAACGTTGCTGCCGAAGATTCAAATCCTTTTGGGAGAAAAGATACTTCAACGACTTATGATCCGTAAACAACTCGAATCGAACTCCCAATAGATAATGTCTCCACATCTTCAGAGCAAAAACAATCGCCGCTAACTCCAAATCATGAGTCGGGTAATTCCTTTCATACGGCTTCAGTTGTCGACTGGCATACGCAACAACTTTATCCTTCTGCATCAGCACTGCTCCAAGTCCAGTACCACATGCATCGGTGTAAACCACCATCTCATCATTCCCACTTGGAATAGTCAAAACAGGAGCACTCGTCAATCTCTCTTTCAGGATTCTGAAAGCTTGCTCACACTTAGCATCCCAACTGAACACTTGGTTCTTTTTCGTCAATCCTGTTAACGGTGCAGCTACCTTGGAGAAGTCTTTGATAAACCGTCGATAATATCCTGCTAATCCAAGAAAACTTCTTACATCAGATGCATTCTTAGGTCTAACCCAATCCTGGATTGCTGCCACCTTAGCGGGATCAACCGCTATTCCACTTCCAGAAATCACATGGCCTAAGAACCTCACTTCACTCTTCCAGAAGTGACACTTCGAAAACTTAGCCTTCAGCCGATGTTTCCGCAAGATTTCCAATACAATACGCAAGTGCGTCTTATGCTCTTCTTCCGTTCTGGAATAAATCAGAATATCATCCACGAACACAAGTACGAACTTGTTCAACTGATCTCTGAACACTCTATTCATAAGATCCACAAAATATGCTGGCGCGTTAGTCAATCCAAACGGCATTACCAGCCACTCAAAGAAACCTGATGGTGTCCAAAAAGCAGTCTTCGGCACACTATCCTTAGCTACTCTCAACTGGTGAAATCCTGTTGCCAAATCCATTTGGGAAAACATGTAACGACCCATATTTTTACGGATCGACATGTTCGTCAAAATCTGGAATTTTAGCACTTTCATGTCATTTCAGATTTTTAGGCAGATTTGTCTAAGTCCTAGGTCGTACGCGACCTAAGGGTTGTTGGCAATTTAGAGAAGGTCTACGACCTAAGAGTTTCGGTGAGCTAAGTGCTAGGTCGGCAGGGCAAGTTAGCGACCTAGTGGTTCCGAGTTAGCGACCTAGTGTATTAGCTTGTTAGCGACCTAGTGTATTAGCTTGTTAGCGACCTAGTGTATTAGCTTGTTAGCGACCTAGTAGTTGCCGGGTTAGCGACTTAGTGGTTCCGTGTTAGCGACCTAGTGGTTCTGAGTTAGCGACCTAAGGAGTTAACAAGTTGGCGACCTAAGGAGTTAACAAGTTTGCGACCTTGGGAGTTAGGCTATGTGTTAGGTCGTAACACTGTTAGGTCGTATCTTGTGTTAGGTCGCGTGTTGTTTTAGGTCGTCTTGTGTTAGGTCGCAACCCAACTGAGTCTTAGGTAGTTAAGTCGATAGGTTGTTAGGTCGCTGGGTTTCCTAAGTGTTAGGTTGCTGAGGAGTTAAGTCGTGCATCTGTTAGGTCGTAGCCTATGTTTTAAGTCGAAAGCGACCTAGGAGTTAAGTGTTAGGTCGTAATATCGTTAGGTCGTAGGATGGGGAGCTCTGTTAGGTCGCAAAGCGCGTAAGAGGTTAGGTCGCGCGTGCGATGAGTCGCTGGGTGTTAGGTTGAAAGCGACCTAGAAGTTGAGTCGTATGTGTGCTAAGCTTCAGTTCTGTTAGGTCGTGCGCATTGTTAGGTCGCTGGGTCTGGCTTTGGTTAAGTCGAAGAAGTTGCTAAGTCGTAGGTCGGGGACGACCTAACTCCGAGCGACCTAAGGATTTTCTGCCTATAAATAGAAGGGGGTTGGCTTCATTTTGGGATTCGGATTTTGAAGCGACGAAGTGCTGCCATTTTGAGAGCTCGACTTCTACACTTCTTCACTTCTTTTCTCCACTCCAATCTAGTGCTTCCATCCATCCAAATCGAAGATCAAGATTGAAGATTCAAGAGCTTAGATTGAAGATCTTCATCTTTTCAAGAGAGATTTCATCGTTTGAAGTGAGATCTTGTCGGATCTAGCTTAGTTCTTCACTGTCCAGATCTGAAGTTGATATCTTTTGGATTGTTTAGGTGATTTGGTGAGTGGTGATTATCTCTCACACGGATCCAAAGGAGTATATCGGATTGTTGGCTCGATTTGGTGTTAAATTAGTGATTTCCATGCATTTTCTTCATCCTATGTGTAGATCCATGTAGATCCATTGTTCATGATGATGTTGCATCCATTTTATCATATGTTAACCTATGCAAGATCATTCATCAAGTTGTAGAGATATAATCCATGTTTTCATGCTTATTGGACTTTCAACTCTTTAATTACGAAAATGCCATTATAGTTATAATTGTCTACTTAGATCATATTTGAATGCTTGATTGCTTGGATTGATGTTTGATTTGATTGCTTGTTATGAACTAGATGATTGATGATTAGATTTAGATCGAAGGTGATTCAAAAGCTAAGGGAAAGGCTCTTGAATTGGAAAAGCTGCTCGTGGCATATGTAGCGGGATGATGAAGCTCCTATGCATAGATTTGATGATGTGAAGTTGAGATGAAGCTTTGCGAGGATGTAATGAAGCGAGGCATCATATGATGAAGACTTGGTCTAATCCAGGCGGGATCATTCCAAGCATGTTGATAACTCGGTGATATGATTCGAGTTGAAGATAATGAATGGATATGAGAATAGTCGTCGAGGAGGATGACTAGGAGGCTTGGATAGCATCGTTGTTGAAGGTTCTAGCATGCTCTAAGCAAGAGTACGTTTGGGCAGATTCGATAGTCCCAACGGCCAACTGTTGATGGTTGAGTACTCTGGGCAGATTCGATAGTCCTAGGCACGGGCTGCGACGACGTGCGGGAGTTATGTCTAGAACCGGGGTTTCCATTAGCCCTTGACGGACGGCTGAAAGAATGTGCCGGTCATTCAATTAACGGTGATATCGAAGCAATGATAACAGTGATAGCCAGAGTCATGGATGTTTGGTTGTATCGTCATTCGGACTCAAGAGCGGTATTTTCTGGGTGCTTATCTGATTTAGGCCTTGGTACTTGGAAAACATCGCCCTTGACTCGAGTGATAGTAGTTTTATTTTAAATTGTATGCTCTGCTATGTTTGCTTCTGCTTAGTGTGTCTGGGGGCTATCACTGTAGAATGAGGTTGGAGTGGGAGGGTTGTATTCCTATTCCTTTTCCTTTATGCTCTTTTGGTATGTTGTTAGTTAATTTACTGCTCACTAAGACTGTTGTCTGACTCAAGGCTTTATGTTTTAATTCTTATTGCCTTGGGCTGTTCGTCCATTTTGGGACGGGCAGACTAGGTAGCAGATGACAGGTGCTGTTCTCTTCTCACGATGCTGATACCGAAGACGAGCTAGAGGGTTGCATATTATCTTCTTATATGTACTGGATATTCCGCTGTTTTGTATTCTCTGAGAGATTTGTAGTGAGGCTTGATGTATTGACTATGTGGATGCTTGTATTCAACTATTATGGAGTTTTATATGATGTCATTTTGTTCTGTAAAGCTTCACTATACATATGTTCTATTGTATTTTGTCCATGCGCTGTGAGTAATACGATAGATTCTTTTGTTTTAAATCTTACCTTGACAATCGTCCATGGTCGCCTGGCACACTTTACAGCGCTATATCTCAAGATTCTGTGCAGGGGTCATGGGCGGTCGTCACATGTGGTATCAGAGCATTGGTTAATCGATTTTACCCAACGCTCGCTGAAGTAACTACGTATGAGAGACGTAATTGTATTTTGATGGATGAATACTATATATAATATAGTAGCTTAGTAGAGTTTGAGTCCTTTATGCAGTTGTTTCTCTAGATGTTCTAATCATTCCTTTTTATAGATATTGAGAATGAGTCGAAGAGGGAGACCAGCTGCTAGGGAAGGCCGTGCTACTGAAGATACTGCTGATTATGCAGCCATGTTCGAAGCTATGATGACTTCGATCATGAGGAGGATACCAGTTCCGGGGGCGGCAGTAGATGTTGGAGTTCAAGTCCAAACTCCGAAACCAGTGGATTTTGCTAAGCTGTGCAAGGATTATACTGCTCTTGGAGGGAAGGTTTTCTTGGGAACAGAATCTACCATTGAGGTCCAGAGGTGGATAGATGCTTGTAGAAGGATCTTTGGTGATTTGGGAATTGATGATGCAACTAAGAGGAAGTTGGCATCAAGGCAGCTTCAAGGGAGAGCCTCTGATTGGTGGAACTCTATTACCATCACTACTCCGGAAGAAGAGATTACTTGGGAGCAATTCCAAGTCAGATTTGAAGCTAAGTTCATTTCTACAGCTCAGAAGTCTGTTCTGTTCAAGAAGTTTGTGGAGCTCAAGCAGGGTGGAAGATCTGTTCTTGAGTATGTTTCTGAGTTTGAAGCTTTGTCCAAGTATGCCCGGTCGTATATTGAATCTGCTTATCAGAAGAATGAGAAGTTTGTGACCGGCTTGGATAGTTATCTTGGGAGACAGTTGGTGGATCATTTGGACGATTCATTTGAGAAGCTTGTGGAAAAAGCTCTTAGGCATGAGAGTCTGTTTCCTAAGGAAGGACCTGTTGTTGCTGTTACCAAGGGAGAATCTAAACCACAGCAGGGTGGAAACCAGAAGAGGAAGCAGCAGCAGCAGAAGGGTAAGGATGGCCAGAAGAAGCCGAAAGGCGAGGTGACTTGCTACAATTGTCAGCAGAAGGGCCATTTCTCTAAGGATTGTAAGAATCCGAAGGCACCGATGAAGTGTCACAACTGTGACAAGCCGGGACATTTCAGGAAGAATTGTCCAGAACCAAGGAAGGACAGGCAGATTGTGCAAGCCTATGCTTTAGGAGCTGTTCCGTCATCTTCGAAAGCTCCTACTGCTGAAGAGAAGGGAAAAAGTGTGGTTGTTCAAGGTACTCTTTTCCTATGTGGTGTTCCAGTTAGAGTTCTGTTTGATACTGGAGCGTCGCACTCGTTTGTTTGTAATGAACTAGTAGGCCGGTTAGGTTTGAAGCCGGATATTGTTGATAGGCCATTGGTTGTGACTAATCCAGTTGGGGGTTCGTCTTGTTTGTGTATGTTATGCCGTGGTCTAGTTGTGTCGAGTCATGGTTGCTCTTTTGTTTGTGATTGCTTTGTTCTGAACTTTGCGGGGTTCGGAATTATTTTGGGTATGGACTGGCTTAGGAAGTATGCGGCTAAGGTTGATTGTGAGAGGCTAGAGGTGACAGTCGAGAATGTGGAAGGGCGAAAGATTGTGATACGATGTAAGCATGAGGAAGGCGTCTTCATGAGCTTCATGTATTCGCTAGTTGTTCCACGGGATGGACTGTCTTTAGTGCCAATCGCAAATGGATTCGAGGATGTCTTTGACGAAGTCAAAGGGTTGCCGCCGCATAGAGAGATCGAGTTTCGTATAGATCTAGTTGAAGGAGCCAGACCTGTTGTGATGCCTCTTAGGCGGATGGCGCCTAGGGAACAGCAAGAGTTGAGGGTGCAAGTTAATGATCTTTTGCAGAAAGGATTCATTCGGCGTAGTGTGTCCGAATGGGGTGCACCAGTTGTGTTTGCAACCAAGGCAGATGGGTCGTTGAGATTGTGTGTGGATTATCGTGAGCTGAATAAGGTGACTAAGAAGAACAAGTATCCATTGCCGAGAATAGATGACTTGTTTGATCAGCTTCACGAGGCTAAGGTGTTTTCTCAAATGGATTTGGCAACGGGATTTCACCAGTTGAGAGTGGCTAAGGATAGTGTGCCGAAGACTGCTTTTAGGACACCATCCGGGTTCTTTGAGTGGCTGGTAATGCCGTTTGGATTGACTAACGCGCCAGCATATTTTGTGGATCTTATGAATAGGGTGTTCAGAGATCAGTTGAACAAGTTCGTACTTGTGTTCGTGGATGATATTCTGATTTATTCCAGAACGGAGGAAGAGCACAAGACGCACTTGCGTATTGTTTTGGAGATCTTACGGAAACATCAGCTGAAGGCTAAGTTTTCGAAGTGTCACTTCTGGAAGAGTGAAGTGAGGTTCTTAGGCCATGTGATTTCTGGAAATGGAATAGCGGTTGATCCCGCTAAGGTGGCAGCAATCCAGGATTGGGTTAGACCTAAGAATGCATCTGATGTGAGAAGTTTTCTTGGATTAGCAGGATATTATCGACGGTTTATCAAAGACTTCTCCAAGATAGCTGCACCGTTAACAGGATTGACGAAGAAGAACCAAGTGTTCAGTTGGGATGCTAAGTGTGAGCAAGCTTTCGGAATC
The DNA here is from genome assembly GCA_030737815.1 of Allium fistulosum. Classification (NCBI taxonomy): domain Eukaryota; kingdom Viridiplantae; phylum Streptophyta; class Magnoliopsida; order Asparagales; family Amaryllidaceae; genus Allium; species Allium fistulosum. The sequence goes on from CM060903.1 coordinate 912,478,802, forward strand.
CTGAAAGAGCGATTGACGAGTGCTCCTGTTTTGACTATTCCTAGTGGGAATGATGGGATGGTGGTTTACACCGACGCATGTGGTACTGGACTTGGAGCAGTGCTGATGCAGAAGGATAAAGTTGTTGCGTATGCGAGTCGACAACTGAAGCCGCATGAAAGGAATTACCCAACTCATGATTTGGAGTTAGCGGCGATTGTATTTGCTCTGAAGATGTGGAGACATTATCTATTGGGAGTTCGATTCGAGTTGTTTACGGATCATAAGTCGCTGAAGTATCTTTTCTCCCAAAAGGATTTGAATCTTCGGCAGCAACGTTGGCTAGAGTTTTTGGCATCATATGATTTTGGAATAGCTTATACTCCGGGAAAAGGTAACGCAGTGGCAGATGCGTTAAGTCGAAGACATGCAGGATTGGGAGCCATGTTTTCAGAATGGAAGAATCTCGAGTATTTGGCTGGATTTGACTTCAGGCCTAGATGTGAATTGGAACCTGAGATGCTGGCAAACTTATCAATAAGACCCACTCTTGTGGAAAGGATTGGTGAGAGCCAAAAACGAGATGATAAGCTTGTCAAGATTATCCGTGAGTTGGAATCTGGATTGGATCCAGAAAAGGATAAAGGATTCGAGGTCGATCGAGAGGGTTGGCTTCGGAAGCAAGGACGACTAGTTGTTCCCGATATAGATGAGTTGAGGAGTGAAGTTCTGAAGGGAAGTCATCACTCGAGGTTGACAATTCATCCAGGTGGAAATAAGATGTATCGGGATATGAAGAGAACCTACTATTGGGAAGGCATGAAGAAGGATGTTGGAGATTTCATTTCCAAGTGTATGAATTGCCAGTTGGTTAAAGCCGAACAGAAGAAGCCAAGTGGATTGCTTCAGCCCTTAGAAGTTCCTACATGGAAGTGGGAACAAGTGTCGATGGATTTTATTGATGGATTGCCTAGAACCAGAACGGGAAATGAAGGAATTTGGGTCATTGTGGATCGTCTGACAAAGAGTGCACGATTCATTCCTGTTCGATCGACTAGGACCGCATCAAAGTTGGCTGAGTTGTATGTTAAGTGGATAGTTCGTTTCCATGGTATTCCGAGGAGTATAGTGAGCGATCGAGATCCATTGTTCACTAGTGGATTTTGGAAGAGCTTCCAGGAAGTTTTGGGAACCGAGTTGTGTTTGAGTACAGCTTATCATCCCCAAACAGATGGTCAGACCAAGAGAGTCAACCGAGTTTTGGAAGATCTTCTTAGAGCTTGTGTTTTGGATTTCGGAGGATCATGGGAAGATCACCTTCATTTGGTAGAGTTTGCGTACAACAACAGTTACCAGTCAAGCATTGGTATGGCACCGTATGAAGCATTGTATGGAAGACCGTGTAACTCTCCGACATGTTGGTTGGAAACTGGAGAAAAGCTGATACTTGGGCCAGAGATGATTCGTCAGACTTCAGATTGCATAGAGATCATTCGGCAACGAATGAAGGCAGCCCAAGACCGTCAGAAGAGTTATGCTGATAAGCGTCGAAAGGATTTGGAATTCGACGTAGGAGATATGGTTTTTGTGAAGATTTCTCCACTAAAGAATGTTATTCGATTCGGGAAGAAGGGAAAATTGACTCCGAGATTTGTTGGACCATTCCCGATCATCGAGCGAATTGGAAAGCTCGCTTATAGATTGGAGTTACCGGAGAAGATGTCAGGTGTGCACAATGTTTTTCACGTATCGTATCTACGGGAGTATGTTCATGACTCGAATGCGGTGGTTTCTGCTGATAGCTGTGAAGACTTAGAAGTTGATCCAGTTGATAGAAGACCTCGTAAACCGCTTCGTGTTGTGGAAACCGACACGAAACAGCTTAGGAGGAAGGTAGTTAAGTTGCTCAAGATACAATGGAGTGATGATGATAACGACTGTACGTGGGAAGTGGAAGAGAGGATGAAGGCAGCTCATCCTGAACTCTTCAAGGTATGACCCTAAGGTGTCGTCTCATCTCGCGATATTGTAACTTGTTCTAAGTTTTAGAATTCTGTACGCTAAGTTAGAATTGGATGCATGGTTTGTTGATTGTTATGGATGGTAGGCGTACAGAATAGTTTTGATTGCTTGGAATTTCGGGGGCGAAATTTCTAAGGGGGAGAGAATGTAACGACCCATATTTTTACGGATCGACATGTTCGTCAAAATCTGGAATTTTAGCACTTTCATGTCATTTCAGATTTTTAGGCAGATTTGTCTAAGTCCTAGGTCGTACGCGACCTAAGGGTTGTTGGCAACTTAGAGAAGGTCTACGACCTAAGAGTTTCGGTGAGCTAAGTGCTAGGTCGGCAGGGCAAGTTAGCGACCTAGTGGTTCCGAGTTAGCGACCTAGTGTATTAGCTTGTTAGCGACCTAGTGTATTAGCTTGTTAGCGACCTAGTGTATTAGCTTGTTAGCGACCTAGTAGTTGCCGGGTTAGCGACTTAGTGGTTCCGTGTTAGCGACCTAGTGGTTCTGAGTTAGCGACCTAAGGAGTTAACAAGTTGGCGACCTAAGGAGTTAACAAGTTTGCGACCTTGGGAGTTAGGCTATGTGTTAGGTCGTAACACTGTTAGGTCGTATCTTGTGTTAGGTCGCGTGTTGTTTTAGGTCGTCTTGTGTTAGGTCGCAACCCAACTGAGTCTTAGGTAGTTAAGTCGATAGGTTGTTAGGTCGCTGGGTTTCCTAAGTGTTAGGTCGCTGAGGAGTTAAGTCGTGCATCTGTTAGGTCGTAGCCTATGTTTTAAGTCGAAAGCGACCTAGGAGTTAAGTGTTAGGTCGTAATATCGTTAGGTCGTAGGATGGGGAGCTCTGTTAGGTCGCAAAGCGCGTAAGAGGTTAGGTCGCGCGTGCGATGAGTCGCTGGGTGTTAGGTTGAAAGCGACCTAGAAGTTGAGTCGTATGTGCGCTAAGCTTCAGTTCTGTTAGGTCGTGCGCATTGTTAGGTCGCTGGGTCTGGCTTTGGTTAAGTCGAAGAAGTTGCTAAGTCGTAGGTCGGGGACGACCTAACTCCGAGCGACCTAAGGATTTTCTGCCTATAAATAGAAGGGGGTTGGCTTCATTTTGGGATCCGGATTTTGAAGCGACGAAGTGCTGCCATTTTGAGAGCTCGACTTCTACACTTCTTCACTTCTTTTCTCCACTCCAATCTAGTGCTTCCATCCATCCAAATCGAAGATCAAGATTGAAGATTCAAGAGCTTAGATTGAAGATCTTCATCTTTTCAAGAGAGATTTCATCGTTTGAAGTGAGATCTTGTCGGATCTAGCTTAGTTCTTCACTGTCCAGATCTGAAGTTGATATCTTTTGGATTGTTTAGGTGATTTGGTGAGTGGTGATTATCTCTCACACGGATCCAAAGGAGTATATCGGATTGTTGGCTCGATTTGGTGTTAAATTAGTGATTTCCATGCATTTTCTTCATCCTATGTGTAGATCCATGTAGATCCATTGTTCATGATGATGTTGCATCCATTTTATCATATATTAACCTATGCAAGATCATTCATCAAGTTGTAGAGATATAATCCATGTTTTCATGCTTATTGGACTTTCAACTCTTTAATTACGAAAATGCCATTATAGTTATAATTGTCTACTTAGATCATATTTGAATGCTTGATTGCTTGGATTGATGTTTGATTTGATTGCTTGTTATGAACTAGATGATTGATGATTAGATTTAGATCGAAGGTGATTCAAAAGCTAAGGGAAAGGCTCTTGAATTGGAAAAGCTGCTCGTGGCATATGTAGCGGGATGATGAAGCTCCTATGCATAGATTTGATGATGTGAAGTTGAGATGAAGCTTTGCGAGGATGTAATGAAGCGAGGCATCATATGATGAAGACTTGGTCTAATCCAGGCGGGATCATTCCAAGCATGTTGATAACTCGGTGATATGATTCGAGTTGAAGATAATGAATGGATATGAGAATATTCGTCGAGGAGGATGACTAGGAGGCTTGGATAGCATCGTTGTTGAAGGTTCTAGCATGCTCTAAGCAAGAGTACGTTTGGGCAGATTCGATAGTCCCAACGGCCAACTGTTGATGGTTGAGTACTCTGGGCAGATTCGATAGTCCTAGGCACGGGCTGCGACGACGTGCGGGAGTTATGTCTAGAACCGGGGTTTCCATTAGCCCTTGACGGACGGCTGAAAGAATGTGCCGGTCATTCAATTAACGGTGATATCGAAGCAATGATAACAGTGATAGCCAGAGTCATGGATGTTTGGTTGTATCGTCATTCGGACTCAAGAGCGGTATTTTCTGGGTGCTTATCTGATTTAGGCCTTGGTACTTGGAAAACATCGCCCTTGACTCGAGTGATAGTAGTTTTATTTTAAATTGTATGCTCTGCTATGTTTGCTTCTGCTTAGTGTGTCTGGGGGCTATCACTGTAGAATGAGGTTGGAGTGGGAGGGTTGTATTCCTATTCCTTTTCCTTTATGCTCTTTTGGTATGTTGTTAGTTAATTTACTGCTCACTAAGACTGTTGTCTGACTCAAGGCTTTATGTTTTAATTCTTATTGCCTTGGGTTGTTCGTCCATTTTGGGACGGGCAGACTAGGTAGCAGATGACAGGTGCTGTTCTCTTCTCACGATGCTGATACCGAAGACGAGCTAGAGGGTTGCATATTATCTTCTTATATGTACTGGATATTCCGCTGTTTTGTATTCTCTGAGAGATTTGTAGTGAGGCTTGATGTATTGACTATGTGGATGCTTGTATTCAACTATTATGGAGTTTTATATGATGTCATTTTGTTCTGTAAAGCTTCACTATACATATGTTCTATTGTATTTTGTCCATGCGCTGTGAGTAATACGATAGATTCTTTTGTTTTAAATCTTACCTTGACAATCGTCCATGGTCGCCTGGCACACTTTACAGCGCTATATCTCAAGATTCTGTGCAGGGGTCATGGGCGGTCGTCACAAAACACCTTAGCTTCGTGAAGCTGATCAAACAAGTCATCTATCCTCGGCAATGGATACTTGTTCTTCTTAGTTACCTTATTCAGCTCACGATAATCCACACACAATCTCAATGACCCATCTGCATTGGTCGCGAACACAACTGGTGCACCCCACCCGGACACACTACACCGAATGAATCCTTTCCGCAAAAGATCATCAACTTGCACCCTCAACTCTTGCTGTTCCTTAGGCGCCATTCGCCTAAGAGGCATCACAACAGGTCTGGCTCCTTCAACTAGATCTATTCGAAACTCGATCTCTCTATGCGGCGGCAACCCTTTGACTTCGTCAAAGACATCCTCGAATCCATTCGCGATTGGCACTAATGACAGTCCATCCCGTGGAACAACTAGCGAATACATGAAGCTCATGAAGACGCCTTCTTCATGCTTACATCGTACCACAATCTTTCGCCCCTCCACATTCTCGACTGTCACCTCCAACCTTTCGCAATCAACCTTCGCCGCATACTTCCTAAGCCAGTCCGTACCCAAAATAATTCCAAACCCCGCAAAGTTCATAACAAAACAATCACAAACAAAAGAGCAACCATGACTCGACACAATCAGACCACGGCATAACATACACAAACAAGATGAACCCCCAACTGGATTAGTCACAACCAATGGCCTATCAACAATATCCGGCTTCAAATCTAACCGGCCTACGAGTTCATTACAAACAAACGAATGCGACGCTCCAGTATCAAACAAAACTCTAACTGGAATACCACATAGGAAAAGAGTACCTTGAACAACCACACTCTTTCCTTTCTCTTCAGCGGTAGGAGCTTTTGAAGACGACGGAACAGCTCCCAAAGCATAAGCTTGCACAATCTGCTTGTCCCTCCTCGGTTCTGGACAATTCTTCCTGAAATGCCCCGGCTTATCACAGTTGTGACACTTCATCGGCACCTTCGGATTCTTACAATCCTTCGAGAAATGGCCCTTCTGTTGACAATTGTAGCAAGTCACTTCGCCTTTCGGCTTCTTCTGGCCATCCTTACCCTACTGCTGCTACTGCTTCCTCTTCTTGTTTCCACCCTGCTGGGGTTTAGACTCTTCCCTGGTCACAGCAACAACAGACCCTTCCTTAGGAAACAGACTCTCATGCCTGAGAGCTTTCTCCACAAGCTTCTCAAATGAATCATCCAAATGATCCACCAACTGCCTCCCAAGATAACTGTCCAAGCCTGTCACAAACTTCTCATTCTTCTGGTATGCAGACTCAATATATGACCGGGCATACTTGGACAAAGCTTCAAACTCAGAAACATACTCAAGGACTGATCTTCCACCTTGCTTGAGCTCTACAAACTTCTTGAACAGAACAGACTTCTGAGCTGTAGAAATGAACTTAGCTTCAAATCTAGCTTGGAATTGCTCCCAAGTAATCTCTTCCTCCGCAGTATTGATGGTAATAGAGTTCCACCAATCAGAGGCTCTCCCTTGAAGCTGCCTTGATGCCAACTTCCTCTTAGTTGCATCTTCAATTCCCAAATCACCAAAGATCCTTCTACAAGCATCCATCCACCTCTGGACCTCAATAGTTGATTCTGTTCCCAAGAAAACCCTTCCTCCAAGAGCAGTATAATCCTTGCACAACTTAGCAAAATCCACTGGTTTCGGAGTTTGGACTTGAACTCCAACATTTACTGCTGCCCCTGGAACTGGTATCCTTCTCATGATCGAAGTCATCATAGCTTCGAACATAGCTGCATAATCAGCAGCCCCCTCAGTAGCACGGCCTTCCCTAGCAGCTGGTCTCCCTCTTCGACTCATTCTCAATATCTATAAAAAAGAATGATTAGAACATCTAGAGAAACAACTGCATAAAGGACTCAACTTTACTAAGCTACTATATTATATATAATATTCATCCATCAAAATACAATTACGTCTCTCATACGTAGTTACGTCAGTGAGCGTTGGGTAAAATCGATTAACCAATGCTCTGATACCAAATGTGACGACCGCCCATGACCCCTGCACCGAATCTAGAGAAAGTGCGCTGTAAAGTGTGCCAGGCGACCATGGACGATTGTCAGGGTAAATTAAAAACAACAGAATCTATCGTATTACTCACAGCGCATGGACAAAATACAATAGAACATATGTATAGTGAAGCTTTACAGAACAAAATGACACCATATAAAACTCCATAATAGTTGAATACAAGCATCCAAATAGCCAATACATCAAGCCTCACTACATAACACTCAGAGAATACAAAACAGCGGAACATCCAGCACATATAATAAGAAGATAATATGCAACCCTCCAGCTCGTCTTCGATATCAGCATTGTGAGAAGAGAACAGCACCTGTCACCTGCTACCTAGTCTGCCCGTCCCAAAAATGGACGAACAGCCCAATGCAATAAGAATTAAAAACATAAAGCCTTGAGTCAGACAACAGTCTTAGTGAGCAGTAAATTAACTAACAACATACCAAAAGAGCAAAAAGGAAAAGGAATAGGAATACAACCCTCCCACTCCACCTCTTTCTACAGTGATAGCCCCCAGACACACACTAAGCAGAAGCAACATAGCAGAGCATACAATTTAAAGTAAAGTAATAATCATTCGAGTCAAGGGCGATGTTTTCCAAGTACCAAGGCCTAAATCAGATAAGCACCCAGAAAATACCGCTCTTGAGTCCGAATGACGATACAACCAAACATCCATGACTCTGGCTATCACTGTTATCATTGCTTCGATATCACCGTTAATTGAATGACCGGCACATTCTTTCAGCCGTCCGTCAAGGGCTAATGGAAACCCCGGTTCTAGACATAACTCCCGCACGTCGTCGCAGCCCGTGCCTAGGACTATCGAATCTGCCCAGAGTACTCGACCATCAACAGTTGGCCGTTGGGACTATCGAATCTACCCAAACGTACTCTTGCTTAGAGCATGCTAGCACCTTCAACAACGATGCTATCCAAGCCTCCTAGTCATCCTCCTCGACGACTATTCTCATATCCATTCATTATCCTCAACTCGAATCATATCACCGAGTTATCAACATGCTTGGAATGATCCCGTCTGGATTAGACCAAGTCTTCATCACATGATTGCCTCGCTTCGTCACATCCTCGCAAAGCCTCATCTCAACATCACATCATCAAATCTACGCATAAGAGCTTCATCATCCCGCTACATATGCCACGAGCAGCTTACCCAATTCAAGAGCCTTTCTCCTAGCTTTTGAATCATCTTCGGTCTAAATCAAACCATCAATCATCTAATTCATAACAATCAATCAAACCAAACATTAATCCAAGCAATCAAGCATTCAAATATGATCTAAGTAGATAATTATAACAATAATGGCATTTTCGTAATTAAAGAGTTGAAAGTCTAACATGCATGAAATCATAAGAATTATCTCTACAACTTGATGAATGAACTTGCATAGGTTAATCATATACAAAAATGGTTGTCGAATCATCATGAACAATGGATCTACATGGATCTACACTTAGGTTTACAAAAATGCATAGAAATCACTATTTTAACACCAAATCAAGCCAACAATCCGATCTACTCCTTTGGATCCGTGTGAGAGATAATCACCACTCACCAAATCACCAAAACAAACCCAAATCAACACGCTTCAGATCTGGACAGCAAAGGATCAAGCTTGATCTATCACGAATTCGCTTCAAACGATGAAATCTCACTTCAATGGATGTAGATCTTAAATCTAAGCTCTTGAATCTTCAATTTGATCTTCAACTTGGATGGATGGAAGCACTAGATTAGAGTAGAGAAAAGAAGTGAAGAAGTGTAGAAGTCGAGCTCTCAAAAATGGCAGCACTTCGTCGCTTTGAAATCCGGATCTCAAAAAGTGAGAACAACCCCCTCTATTTATAGCAGAAATCTCTCTAAGTCGCTCGGAGTTAGGTCGTCCACAACCTACGACCTAAAACCCACCGACCTAAAGACTTACCAACTTACGACTTAACAAACCCCAGACTCTACGACCTAACCAAATGCGCATCCGCGACCTAACGACATAACGCCTCGACAACCCAGCGACCTAACAGTGTAATAGCCTAGCGACCTAAAAATGTTACGACCTAACACTTCAGCGACCTAACACATAACACCTCAACGACTCAGCGACCTAACTACTAAGCCAAACCCAGCGACCTAACAACTAATACGACCTACGACTTAACAAACACGCGACCTAACTCTCACGCGACCTACCAACCTATGCGACATAACAACTTGTGCGACCTAACACCTTAGGTCGCCTAACGACCTAACTATGCTAACAAGCCATCCACTAGGTCGCTAAATACTGGGTTGTTAACTCGCAAACCCTTAGGTCGCTAACCCTATAGGTCGCGAACTATTAGTTTCCTTAGGTCGCTCGAAACCTTAACTCGCTAGAAACTCTTAAGTCCTCTCTTAGGCCACCACTTCCTTAAGTCGTCTATGTCTTAAGTCGGTCAACCTGCTAAATCTCTTAAGTCGCATACTCCGACCTAACTATCATAGGTCGCTAACTCGAACTGTCTAACTCGGTCAGGTTCTATAGGTCGTCCTAAACCTATAAGTCGGTCACGACCTATCTCTTAGGTCGTTCACGACCTAGAACTTAGAAAAATTCTGCCTAAAATCTGAAACGACTTAAAATGCTGAAAATCCCAGATTTTGACGAACTTGTCGATCCGTAAAAATACGGGTCGTTACAAACCATCGACTCTTGAAAATAACATTTCATCTTTACTTGAATTCTATATACAACAAAATCAAAGTATGAATGATTTGTGTAATTCATATTTGTAATAACTCGAGTCAAGGATTTCAAAATCTGAATTCAATTCAAAATTCAAACGATTTTGATTATAACCAACGCCAATTCAATTTTGAACTCCAAAATGAATTTCAAACTCAAAATGAAAATGGAAACAACTTTTCAGACAAATTTGGCAATGGGAATAATCTTAACCACGTTACGATTGAAAATCTTTATTCTCAACAATTTCAATATGAAAATCCTCATGTTAATAACTATAAATTGGATTTCGTTGTGCAAATTGATGAAATTTATAATGATCACACGGATTTGTTGATTGAAACATATATGAAACAACGTGATAAACAAAATCAAATCCCAACGTGTGACGAGTCAAGTGATAATCCACCTTTTATCCAAATTGACGATTTTCAAATAACAACTTTTGAATTTGAAAATTTTAATGAAATTGTTGAAAATTTGGTAATTGAGATTGATTTCAATTCTTTTGAGGGTGTGAAACCAATTCAAAATTCGATCTTCCTTTTTTTGATTTCAAAAATTTAAATACAACAGCTTCAGATTTTGAACTTGAAATACGCAATGAAGTTGTTGATAATCCAACGAAGGAAGATGAATGTGACGAACATGATTTCTTTGAACTTTTTGAAAATGAGTTGTCGAATTTTGAAGGGAAGATTTAAAACACCATTTTTATTTTGAAATCGATAATTCTAAAGAAGTTTTCAATGATAAGCTTGAATTTCAATTTGGTGAATATGAACTTGAATTTCAATCGATTGTTTTATCAACCCCAAAAATCATCGAAAATAAAACAACTCATACGATTTTCAATAAAATGACATTCGTTTTTTCAAACCCCACATTCAACTCCGAAATCTTTTGTGGTTTGGTTTTCTATGCTTAAGCTGTGTCTTGCATACTTGGCAAGACAAATTAATCGGGTTTTGGAAGACCATTTCATTTACTCTTTGACGATTTACTTTCTGATATCGTGCAAATAATCTTTTCGTTTTTATGTAAATATAGGTCATCTTTTTATTTTTGTTTTATTTTTCTCCTTTCACTTGAGTTGACTGTGGGCACTCTCATCTTCTTTTTGATTTTTCATGATTAATTTTTTATTTTTCTTCCAAAACTCAATATATATATATATATATATATAAATTTCTAAAATAATTTTTTTAAGCGTTTTGATTTATTTAAAAAAACTATAGGATAAGTATAAGATTTTGGTTATTTGATTGAAATTTTTAAAATTTATTTGTCTCAACAATAATAAAAATAAAGTTTAATTAGAAATAGCGATGATTTAACTAGTATATAGGTAGGTTCATGGCGATAATTATGAAATATATCCTAACTGAAAATCTTTGTTTAAAAAAGTGGTGAATTTAAAGTAAAGGATATAACATTTTTTGTCTTATAAGTTAAATGGTGCTAAGATGATTTTGCAAAAACTATCTTTAAAAAAGCAAAAACAAAACAATTTTCTTTCTGTATATATGTATGTATTTTTCTTAATAAACACCTAGAGTCATGTGTTCACACTCGTATGTTCATTCCTTATGCTCTATACCCTTCTCACGTAAGCCTGAAAGGCAGTGCACGATCGGTATATCTGGCCTTAGTTTTTCTGAGTTAGGTGTATGCAGATAAAAATTCTTTTTAATAATGCCTACAATTGATAGGTGTTCACACTCATGTGTTCACTCGCCACGCTTTATATTTCCCTCATATAAGCCCGAAAGGCAGTGCATGGGTAATATATCTAGCCTTAGTTTTCTGAATTAGGCATATATAAATATTGTTAATATCAATAAAATTTTCAAAAGAAAAAATTGGAGAGAGTAAGCAAATGAAATCCAAGCACCATTTTAACTTATTTGATTTGACTTGTTATTTAAAAGAAATGAAAATACCACTTTGATAAATTTTGATAACGAACTAAGGATTTATTTCATAGTTGCACCTTGTTATCAAATGAAACAATGAGTTAAATTATTTCCTATTTGTTATGATAACTTGATTTTTATTGGAAATTTTGATGAGCAAATGGCTTAAATTTTCAAGATAATGAACGAAACCTATATTTAACTTATTTGTGTCGATTTAAAAGTAAATCCTTCATTGTAAATATTTTCAGAAACTTGCATCCATATCGTTGTCAATAAATCTTGCATTTAGGAATTTTCATTTTGTAAATATTTTCACTTCGCATTTGGATTTTGTGGGTAGTATCCGTTGAAAACCCTCACGAGACAACATTCGTCATACTGGGGACACCTAGGGATTTAATGGCTTGTTAAATATGCTCAATGCAATCATGGTCCCTATAAAAACAATTTTATCTTAGTTTTAGTTTATTCGAGGACGAATAAAAAGATAACTGTGGCGGTATTTGATGTGCACGTAAATGTGCATATTTTTACCATCATGTTTAATATAATTAAATTAAATAAACGATCATATTGGGTATTTTTACATGTTTAAACCAAAATTCAAATTATTTTCAAAACGTCACATATTCATCTTTATATAGGGGCAGGATGGTCATTTTTGTGCATATATTAATTTGAGAAAATTTAATTGAAAATTTCTATATTAATTTATTGAAAATTAGATGGAAATTACAAGTGGTTTCATGAAGATATACATGCAAAAAAGGGAACAAAGCAAACGAAGATGAAAATAATTCAAATCATGAACATGGAGGACCCCACCTACCCACTTACCTTGATTTTCAATTAGGAGTTAATGCATATGCTAAAAGGCCATTAAAGCTTCATGCATATTTAAGTGGAGAAGTAACACATGCTAATGGTTATTTGGTGGTCATACTACCTTATGTTTCATGTAATCCTCTCTTCTTTAGTCTCTCTTAGGCTCCCTTCTCTTAGTCTCTTCTCTTAGTTTAGTTTAGATTAAAAATAAAATGAGAGCTCTTTTTCTTTTCATGGCTACTTAGCCATTTCTTTTATGTAATTTTTTTATGCAATTTAATACATGTTCTTTTCCTTTCCTTGTTAATTTCCTTTCATGTTAGTAGTGTAGTTTATTTTTCATGCAAGTATATTAATATTTACTTCTTTTTACTTATCTTTTCTTTTCATTTTGCTCTCTTTTTCCTCTTTTTTTTGTTCAATATTGCAATCTATATTTGTTGATTTGATAACAAATATGAGAGGCTAAATCCCCTCAATTTAGGGGTAATGAAGCTCTCTAATCATATAGCTTTAACATAATTTGATAATCTTTGCTCTCTTTTTATGCTTCATGGAAAATTAATGTTTATGTAATTTTGTGTTTGGTATTGAATTTGATAGCCTATGTTGTTCAAAACAAATAGGTTATGCTTAGTTATATTAATCACAATTTGCCTCTTCATCTACATATGATTATGGCAATGAAATAAAATAAAATCAAAATGTGATGACCTATATTTCTAATTAATAGTTAATAGAGCATGCTTAAAATAAATTTTGCTTTCATCTTTGTTGTCATATTTCATAAGAATTAAAAGAGATTTAAAGGTTATGTTATAGTTTGATGGCTTATATTGAGCTAACTGATAGCACAAATATGCCATACTTATAATAAATACATCGTTTATATTCACTTATGATCGAAAAAGGGAAATCATAATTTCATGTTTTGTTGAACTATGTGATATAGAGAGTGGATTTATCTCTAAGTTTTCTTTTTACTCTCATATTTTTATCACTTTCTTTTTGTTAATTTTCTTGCATTTTTAGCTTAATATAATCAAATTTTTGGTTAATTTGATTGAATAGAGATTTAAAATCAACAATTCCATACGGATCGACCCGTACTCACTATGTACTGCGATAGTTCGTAGTGCGCTTGCGATAAAATTTTAATTTAAATTCATTCGACGGTTTTCTAACTCAATAAAATTTCTGTCGACGAACACGATCACTATGACTTTGTTTTAGTGTTGCCTTATCATGGTGCCTCCCTGGCTACCGACGTTACTGGTGGTGCTACTAAGGCAAATTGTAGGACAATGCTTAAAAATGTATTAAGAGGAATCAATGTAATGCCTTAACACTATTTTAATACTTTACTTTACTGATAGATACTACATATATAGCATATCTTACTACATATAGATAGTTTGATGGATCCTTTGGAGATTGAAAATTCTGTAACATCTCTTAAGTTATCGCACTAATGTTGTACTCTTGATAGGAGATGGAAAATCATGTAAACATTTCTGAAGCTATTATACTCTTATTTTGCTTGTTATTGATTTAACATACATAAAAGCTTTTAGTTTTGAATCGAGTGTTTGTTGATTGTACTATGATTATGTTGTAAAAATTGAAACCAAATGTCCATTGTAAAATAGTTTCATGAACTGTTTATTTGATTACTACATTTTGTCATTCCACTGTGAGAATCTGTGTTTGCTTTCCTTCTTTTTTCTTATTTTATTATTTAGTCCCATAGATAATCTGTCCTTTTAAATTGTTTAAGTTAGTCATATGTGGTTTATTGTCCATTTAAACCATTCAAAAAGGTGGGTCGTCACGGTATATTTGGTCTAGCATCTAGGGATGTTATTTGCACCAAAATAAAAGTGTTTAGGTTATCATTATTAATGTTTAAAATGTAATTTTTTTTGACCCAAAAAAATATGGTTTTTGGAAATGAAATCTTTCTTTAGATTTGTAAATATACTTATACCACCGAGATAAGTCTATGGGTACATTTCCTAAGTATTGGAAATGTGATGTGTTGTGAATATACTTATACTATTGATATAATATACGGAAAAGTTATAAGTTTTGAAAGTGAAATGTTTGGTGAGTGTACTTATATAGTTAAGATAAGTATATCAATATTTTTCAAGGATTGAAAGAGTAGAAAAGATTTGTGAATATATCTGTGTAAAATTATTTTGATGTAAGTATCTACAAAGTGATTTAATTAACGAAAAGATAAATTAAAGAGGCTTAGTGGTTATTTTGTACTTAACCATGCTTGTTTAAATCTCTGGTTGAATTGTTTTTTTATTTGGCAATTGAGTAACAGATTATCTAATGTTGGCCAATTTTCAAAACTAACCTATAGGTTTGGAGAGATCAGAATCAGATATATTATTTGAAAACCACTACGAAATGACATAAGCGTTCTAATTGTAGACGTCTTGAAGATGATGGAATTGAAGATTGAGTTTTTTGAAGTGCAAGGACTACTTGCTACTAATCTTGATGGTGATTGCAAAGTGGATGTAGCAGTAGTGCCTTCGGTTTGTTCATATCCTGAACAACTTGTATGGCCCGCATTGCATTATTGCATAGGGGCAGTGTTAGCATTCAAAGTGGGATTTAATAAAAAGGTAAAACATAGCCTCATGCTTTATCAGTCGGGAAAGACAAAAACATGGGATTGTTAGTCCATGAGATGGTCTTTTTGATGACAACAACATTAGAATAGATTATAAAATATAAATACTAACATTATAAGTTTAGATATATATGTATATGTAGGATTTAACCATACAGGTACCAAGAATGAAGACTGTACGGTATAGAGATTCAAAATATCAAGATTGAAGACTCATGAGTATCAAGATTATCAAGAGTTCAAGATTTCAAGAATAGGTATTTTAATTAGAAATTTTATTAAAACTCATAGAATAGCACTGACATCTTACAATCCAATTTATTCATGGAATGGAATCCACTTCGAGCCTATTAAAGGGATGAAACCCTAAGTAGGATGAAACCTACGAAAAATCTAGTGGAACATTATTTTGTATCCGCTAACTTTTTATTCAAATGATTTTTCAAAAATTATCGTATTTTCAAAATGATTTCAAAACTTTCCTTTTAAAAGATTCCAAACCCTCTATCCTGATTTTAAATAGTTTTAGCCTCAAAATCATCCTCAATTTCAAAGTCAAATTACTCTTGATTTAAAACTATCTTTTAAATATATTTAATATTTACACTTAGATTTAAAATATAAAATTATAGTTAAATTCTATATATTTTAGTCTCTATATTTACTTATGAATTTTAACTATAGTCAAGTATATTTATAAAGTTTAAAATAGTTTTAATATAAGATAAAGGTTATTTTCAAAGAAAATCAAATCATCAAAAATTGCTTTGGAATGTCGACATACCCATGGTGACCATGTCAACATAGTATCAGTTTGTTTCAAAATTCAAATTTCAAAAGAAGTGTCTATTCGTCATAACTCTTTACGAATGGACATAGCTGTTGTTTCTCTATAAAAAGGGGTCAGTTTCAACGAATTTTTGATCAGTTTTTCTGGTTTTTCACTTCTCTTCTTCTTCCACATTTCTTAATACATATTCTTACCATTACTCTACCAAAATATACAATGAATCGAACTCGGTCTTTTCTAGTTTGATTCTCTATCACTATCTCAACAAGATCCTCAGTGCTATTCGGAGTTATAGGCTTCTTTGTAATCTATCTAGTGAGAAAAGGTGTGATTGTAGCCTTAAGAAATCAATCAAGTTGAAAAGGTGTAATTGTATCCTTGAGAAATCAATTGGGTAAACTTGTGGCCCGGAAATCAAGTATCTCTACCCAGAGGATCGAAATTCTGGAGGGTATATCTCGTAGCCTTGAAACCGAGGGTGTAATTGTACAATTGCTTTTGAAAGGAAATCCGTACTTAGTTGTGCGGGACTGGATGTAGGGTAACTCCGAACCAGTATAAAATCCAATGTGTTCTTTCCTTTACTGCTTTTACTTTATTTATGCATCTGTGTTTGTTTCTGTGGTTATATCTGTGTTTGATTATTGCATACATCTGTGTTCAAATGAACATAAACTCAAAAAGATTTAGTAATTCTTTATAAACACTATTCACCCCCTCTAATGTTAATCCTAGCCTTAAGATCCGTAATCTGCATTCCTTACATTGGTTATCAGAGCAAGGTTTTCAAAGTTTCATAATCTGAATTTTGAAAATTTTGAAAATGGCAATTTTTTATAAAATTACTAACACTGTTTTCATATGAACATGTCACAGAATCATCATGATATTGTTGTTTAAAATTATATTTAGTTATTTTGAAAAGTCACTTGATTCTTTAAAAAGATATCTTGTTTTGTAGGAGAAGAGTTATGTCTAATGACTGTTGGTTAAAAGATACCAGATAATCATTCATCGATCAAGAAGAACAAATGGATATATAATGGAAATCGACAAAGAAATGGGTACAAGACCAATTCAAAACTTTGGGTTCTCATCTACAACTTGATTTTATACTGTACTTCTCTCTATCTTCTTCGCAATGTCACTGGTTTCGTGTGAATCCGTCAAGAAATGACCAAGTTATGGTCAAATGAAGTTTTGGTGAACAAAGAGAAAAAGAAGGCAAAACTGTCAAAGGTATTCTTCAAAATGCATCCAGAGATTTGAGTATTTTGTTCCCACTCCTTTTCGGATTGTAGTTCTTGTTCCCACGGCCATTTTGATGGGTGGATCATCAAATTCCGATCAAAATTGAGTGAGATATGACAGTTTGAAGTTGGCTATCCAAAACTGAAAAACTGTGTACGGGATCTTCTACATTTCTTCTACTGTTCGGTCTGTTGCATCACAATACCGTCCAAATTCCAATTCAAAGTTTTGGCGCCAAGGTGGTCAATTTACTAAATCATCTGTATCTTTCTCATACGGTCTTCAAATTCAGCAAATGAATATACTACGCTGATCAGAAAAACGAGCCCGTCTCAATAGAACATATCTCGTCGTCAAATTCGGAAAGATATAAATGTGTGGTTCACAACAATGGAGGAACAACAAAGTTAGAAAGATGAAGATGGAATGCAAAAATTGGTATGCTTTACTATTATTTCATCTTTATTGTTGCATTAAGAAATATATATCTATGCAATTAGCTAGGTATAGAAATTTATCTCTTTTATAAGTTTTGATATTTTGGTCCATATATCAACACACCATAATATAAATATCGTTATACAAGTCTATTTTTTTTAAATGTCTTTTAAAATGTGTTTTCTTTCAAATAAAATCTACAACTAATTTATTACAACTATACTAAGTAGAAAAGCATACATTCATTCATGATTTCAACTTTTCTAATTTTATTTTTACTTTTCATACTCTATTTCTTTTAAGAGAAGAATTTTTTTTCTTTAAGAAATTAGTAGAATGAATTTAGAATGTTAGGATAAGGCTCTAGTTATATATTTCTTCAATTAATAAGATTGCACCACATCATATGACCGGAATTTTAGATAGCATTTTTAAAATGCTTCTTTTCTTCTGTAATGTTTTGTTAGTACTGCAAATTCATTTTTATAGCATTTCTATGCTTTGAAACGCTATAGAGTTTCAGAAACTTTACACAACATTTGGTAAAAGCTACAGTTTCTATTTTATAATGTTTTGAATATATTTTATTGCAAAAACTTTTTATAGCATTCTGTAAATGCTGTCTTTTCTGTTTGAAATTTTAAATTATATAAAATGATATTTAAACTAAGTATTTTTCTCTATTCTTTTTAGAGATATTTTCTAACTTATATTAGAATATTTAAAGAGTAATTTCATGTTTAAATATTTTTTTAATTAATTAATTTTTTCAATGTAAGAAGCCTTAATGTAACACATGTTTATTTTAGTTTTTCAATCTTTATTATTTTATTTAATATTTCATTATGATATTTTTTTAAATTTAAAAGATGTTTAAACATGTTTCTAAATATTTAAATCAATAATAATTTGATATAAAAGTTTTAATTAGTAAGTTAAGAACAAGGGAGTTTGGATTCTTAAAAAAAATCAACCAAGTTAATGAAAAATCATTTTAAATAAATTAAATAATTAGGGTATTAATTTTAAAAAAACCATATTTGATCATATATGCAGTTTAAAGTCCATATTTCTTATCAATTTGATTTTGATATTGAGTGTGATTACTACCTTTCATGAATATGTTATAGTTTTAATACCATTTATTACCTTTAAACTCTTTGTTTACAACTCTTTCAGTCCCATTCATTAGTTTCCTTAACTTAAGTCTAGTAATTGGTGTGTTTTACCTTTGTTTGGTTGAAGTGTTTTATAGTAAATAGTTTGATATATGTATACATACATAGACATGCACACACACACACACATATATATACGCTTGTCAATTAGAAATTACTTATTTCTCATGTTTATCTTATAATCTAAATGTCACTTACCGTAGTATATATATCATCATATCATTCTGCATATTTTTTTTACTTCATTATCATTTTGTTTTATATTACATATCATTATGCATCCTATTTCATATCACATTTCATTGCATATTACATCATAAATTACAATGCATGAAATATCATAATCATTTTCATCACAAGTTGCACTTCATTCTGCATATCATCTCATGCTACATTGCATATGTCGTACATTTCATACTACATTACAAACTACATATTGCATACATGTATACATAACGAGTGTATTTTATTTAGAAGGAGTTTGTAGTATTATCTTATAATATAGGATTATTAGTTTTTGATGTTTAGTTTGACTTGATTGACTTGTTTGACTTGATTGATTTGTTTGACTTGTCTGACATGATTGGTTTTGATGAGTGTGTTGAAATATACTTAATAAATAATTTATGTTCTTATATTTGATTTCTAACTATTATAAGCATTATCATAGATTCTTAGTTAGGATAGTTAGTAATTTAGGATTAAGTTTTAGTTTTTAGAGTTAAGTGTTGATTATTTATGATAACACTATCATTATAATCACACGTTATATAATATTAGTTTAAGGGGGAATTTTATAGTTTTATGGTTTTAGGATGGTTTTTATTGATGACAAAGGGGGAGAAATATAAAATAGGGTAATTAGGCATAGATTAAGGGGGAGTTATTAGTTTTAAGGGGAGTTATTAGGATAGAAGTAATATTTTATAAACAAAGGTTGTCATCATCAAAAAGGGGGAGATTGTTAGTCCGTGAGATGATGGTTTTGATGACAACAACCTTAGAATAGATTATAAAATATAAATACTAACATTATAAGTTTAGATATATATGTATATGTATATGCAGGATTTAGCCATGCGGGTACCAAGAATGAAGACTGTACAGCATAGAGATTCAAGATATCAAGATTGAAGACTCATGAGTATCAAGATTATCAAGAGTTCAAGAATAGGTATTGTGATGACCCGGAATTTCTAACAATTTAAATTGGAATAATAAATTGATTTTAAACATTTGAACCTTAATTTTAACCTGAATTCGAGATATCAATATTTAATTGATAATTAAATCATTGGATTATATAGTTTAAATATTGAATTTAATAATTGAAATTGGGTAAATTGTTGAATTTGGAATTTCTAAGCCTCTTAAAATAATTTGAAGGCTTATAAAATTTATAATGATGATACTGAAGTTAATAGAATGGTTGGAATTTAATTTCAAGGTGATTTGTTCAGTTTTGAAAATATATCGTGTAAATCGATATTTAAAAAAATAGCATTCCGAGGCACAGTCTCGGAATTCGACGAAACCAGTTCCATTGGATCTGTAATAGTTAGTTATTATCGGATTTCAAATTTCGGAGCAATCGGAGTTGTCGGTTGACCCTAGAAGCTCATAACGCCTCGAATTATTTTAATCGATTTAATTTGGAATTGATCGTTTACTTCCGTAACTCGCGCGTACAATTAAATTAGCCTCCGAAACGCGTTCCATTGTGTTCGGAATACGGGTAAAACTTAATAAGCGTCTGTCGGCATGTTTGATTTGGGGTTCGAAATGTCGCGTTATGGAACACGAGATTTTTATATTTAAATATAATTAATTAAAAGTAATTGGTCAGAGATATTTTCTTTCCAACAAGCGTATTCGAGAAGCCCTTCCCAAGTTAATACGTCTTCGTCTTTCCCCTTATCCCGGAATCAAAAATCATTTCGAACGAAAAAAAAGAGAAAAAAAAATATCGAGAGTCAGGAAAGAAAAAGGAAATGGCTGTTCAAATCGATTTCCCTCTTACTCTTTTCGTTCGAAAGCAAGTCAAGCCCCCTACAAAATCGAAATCAAAATTAAACCCACCATCTCCCAAAAAATGGTCAAAGCCTCCGAAGAGGAAATCATGGCGTCGCGTTCTTATTTCGAGTTCGAACTCGAGCGGGAAGATTCCTTAGGGCGCGCGCGCTTCGATGGAGGTCTGGGCTTTCGCATATCGGCGATAGGAGGTAGGGTAGCTAGTGTTTCGCGAGGTTGTCGATCGGATCTGGTGAGTGTCGCGAGTGGTGGCGTTGGGGGTTCGCGTGGACGTGGCGGTGTGGCGTTTCGTAGAGGGGTGCTCGCGTTTACGGCGGCGGCTGTGTTCGAAATTTGGCTACGGCTTGGATTTTTGGGGGCGTAGTAGGTCGAAGAGGAGAGTGCTAATCTGGATTCATGTTGCTCGAGGAGGTATAGCCTCTGTCTGTTTAAAATTTTGTAGTAGACACGTTTTTTTTTATCGAAGAAAAATACTGCATGTTAGTTAGAAATTAGAATTTTTTTATTAACAGTAAGTTGTTAAGGCAATTTATTTCTTAAATTTATTTAATTACAGAAAACTTTTATAGATGAAGATGGAAGAGGTAAAGTTTTAACAGTAGTTGTTTTTCTAAAAAAATATATATAGGTATATAATATGTATACAGGAAGATTTTGGGAATTTTATATAATAAGAATTTTGAATGTCATGGAATTATGTATGGTTTCATGGGAAATAGTTTTTTTTTATATATACGTATAACCTATTTTATAAGAGTTAAAAATAAGAAGGGTTTAAAATATACAGTGGAGTTATATAAAATCTTGGTTTAAATCAAATTTATAAGCTAGAAATTTAGTAAGTAAATGGTGATAAATTATGTGGTTAATTCAAATAGTAACATATCGTGAAATACTTATACAAGGTCTTAAATCATGGAGAAGCGAGTTGAGATGGATTGGATTTGCAAATTTCAGGGGTAAAGGTGAGTAAATCTCACTCTGTTAAATTACTATTTAAATTTAAGTGGTTAAATTTAAATATTTGGATGAATGATTGAATTGATCGATGTGCACTATGAAATGATGATCTGGTGATTTGTGGTTTTGATGGTTCTCGAGTAATTGTTGTTTAACTCGAAGTATTGTGAAATTTTAAGTTGTTTAAACTTAAACTTAAATAAGAAAATGTTCCATTTTAAAAGTTACCGAGGGCGTAATGATTGTGATACATTAAATTAGAAGGCAATTAAAATGGAAAATTAACTAATTAAATTAATTAATGAGTTGGTTTTTTTTAATTTAGTAATTAAAGGTATGAATAACTAATAAATTAAGTTGTAAGTTAGTTAATTAAGTATAAGTAATTCAGAATGATCATTAGATGATGTGATCAATAATTACTGAATGTAATAAATAAAAAGCAATCACTTTGTGAATTTAATCAAGAGGTTAATTAAGATTGCTATGTAAGGAGTAATTAACTTATGAATGAAGTGAAATAAAAGATGGTTAATTACAATTTGGGATTAATCGAAAATGATTAATACTATGGATTTGTTAATATACTTGTCCAGGAGAAATTGAAATATAATTGAAAATCCTTAATGTATATAATTAATGATGTAATCAAAGATTGATTAATTAAGATTGATTAATCTGTAATAAGTGACTTATGAAGTTAATTAATAAGCAATTAAGAATTAACGTAATTAAAATAGTTAATTAATTCATGAAGTAATTAAGATTACTTATTGATTTTGGTTAAGAATAATTAATATCGTGAAGGTAATTAAAGATAATTACTTGAATGTAATTGAAAAATAATTAATCCAGGGTGATTAATTAAGATGAATAATGATGGGTTGACTAATTAAATTGATTTGGAGTTAATAAATGTAAATGAAGGAATCTAAGTGATTGGGATTTGAAAATTCAATTGAATCAATTGAATTGATTTGTATGTGATGGATGATTGATTGGTATTGGATGTTGAATGTGTTGATATCTCTGATATGAATGTTGTGTAATTCATTGGGATAGGATTCCATGAGTTCCGAAGGGACCGGGGTCGGGTATTGGGAAATACCCGAAACCACTTCGAATTTTTATAGATTGATATGTGAAATCAATAGGTTGAAATGAATCGATTTAAGTGAATTGGATTATTTTTATCTAAGTTTGGTACTTAGAAGGTTGATGTGTAAAATAAATTGTGGCTTTGTGTATTGCTTCGAGGTACCCGGGTTTTATATAAGTTGTATGCTTTGGTATTCCATGTTAGTTGAGTTTACTCACGCTGGTTTCCAGCCTGACCCGGGTGTTACTGTAATGTAATGCTCAGGTCAGACCGAGTATTACAGATTTTCAGGTAGAACGTTCTGGAGCTCAGGAGGCGAGCTGGGTGGCAAGTACGTATAAATTATTTCCGCTGCAGTTTATTATTGTTAATTTGAGACATGATAATTGTATATTCAGTGAATGTATAAAAGTGAAACTCTGATGTATATTAAATGTAATCGACAAATATAGTATTCTTTTTGTAACTATTATTATTTATTATTATATGTTATCCGCTGCTAATGTGAGTTGTTAATGTTCTGTTCTTCATTTTCTATCTCTTTCTTCTTTTTCATAACTATCTGGAATTTTCGGCTTTGAAAATTTCGGGTTGTTACAGTTGGTATCAGAGCTGAAAGGTTAAGCGAGAACCTTGGCTCTGGTGGGGATTACTCATTATATAGAGTCCGTAGTACTCTAGAATGAGTTGAGTATATATATATATATATACGAGAGCGTACTTGTTATTTTCTTATATAAGGATTTTAAATGATTTTATATAAGATTATATTTTTATACAATATTTCATAAAAAACATATATTAAGCAAATTGGTTGTTAAATTAATGAAATTAAATCAAGAAGTACTACAATACAACCAAACTGAAATATTGTATTGGAATTAAATTAAATGAGAATAAAAGTACAACTAAATAAAAATTCAATGGAAATAAGTTTGAAATGGATTCAAAAATAAATAGTATAAAGAGACAAGTTGATTTGGTTAAAAGAATAAAGTTAACATTTACAAATTCAACTCGAATTTATATAATTCGTGATGATTTCAATTTGAAATTTTAATTAAATTAGTTCAAGTTAAAATTTGTTGAGTTAATTAAAAATTTAAATTGATTAAAAATGAAATGTTAAAATTTGAACTCAGAAATTAAAATTGTTTAAAAACTTTGAAATAAAGGTTAAGTTGGTTTAAAGAGTTAAACCAACCTTTGAGAATTCATCTATAAATTCGAGATGGTTAAAATTTGAAGTTGGAATTGAATTCAATTAAATTGAACCTGATTTAACTTAATTGGATTTGTGATTAAAGATGGATATGGTTAAAAATTCAAATGGACGATTTGAATTGGATTGAAATGAAGTGGTTAGAATTGAAGTGGGTTCAATTGGTATTAGTCCAAATTGATTGGAATAATCTGGAATTATAATTAAAGTTGAATCCGTTTACAAACAAATGAAATTTGATTTGGATTGGGGAAAGAGAACTAGATCGATTCAACTTGAATTGGGGTTAGATCAATTTCAGTGGAAATTGAAGATCATTTAAATTGGATTTGAGTCAATTTAAATGGAAAGGGGAATTTAAATTGAATTGAAAATATTCAAGTGGGAATTAAATCAATTTAAATAGAAGTGGAAACTTTAAATTGATTTAAAGGGGAAGTGAACAGTTTCGACCCTGGACTATTTTCAATATAAATTGTTTCAATATAAACTTATTTTTCCAAGCCATTTAGTATATATAATCTTTCTTTTGAAAAGCCAAATTATTTTAAAATTACTTGTTTTATAATTATTTTTGGAACTATTTTACAATTTTCCAGCTGTTTTATAAACTAATTACTATTTTCCATCTATTTTACAAAGTAATTGCTATTTTACAACAATTTTGCAATTATCTGGAATTCTAAAACTATTCGACTATTTTGCAATTATCTACAATTTCTGAAAACTATTTAGCTAATTTTCAACTGTTTCATAATTAGTCAACTATTTTACAGTTATTTTGCAAACTAATAGTTATTTTGCAAACTAATAGTTATTTTCAACTACTTATCTATTTTTAAAAAATTTCAAGCTATTTTCTAAAACTGGTCGAAGTTCAAACTGTTATTGGTCTAAATACCCAACTGAGATTAAAATTGAAGTGATAATTCAATGGAATTAAAGCAATTGCGAATAAGTGAGTGAAAATTCAAGGGAATGTGGTTAGAAAATGAGAAATTGGTTTGGGTAATAATCAATGAAAATAAATACGTAGGGTGTACGTATATTATCCTATTCGCATAGGAATTTGATCTAGATTCGAGCACATAATTTCGAGATAGTCTATCGATCCGAGTTGGGATTTTTCACTCGATTTTCGACGACGAACCTGGATATGGATTGTTGATTGGTTCTGGATATTCTCTATCATAGTTGTGACTATGCAAGGAGAATGATGGTTTTTGATCAAGAAACCAGATCTGTGTCCGCATTAGGAAGTCGGTTGGACGATACTAGTTCGGAAGTGAAATTGTGTGATCGAGTGAGCGATCAGATTGGTATAGCGTACAGATGGTATGTGTACATCGTACGGATTTGAAGGGAATTGATATCGGGAATTTGTAAATAAGAAATGAGAAATGGTTCTTTTGAAACGAAAGAATATTTTGAGAAATATACAATGAATAAAGGTGAAAATTGGATATTTCTATGGTTTATGGAAGTGTTTGAAGTATAAAAGGAGTTTTATACAAGTTTGGAACGATCCAAAGTTTTAAAAAGAAATTATATATCTGAATATATATATATATAAAGGATCTTATGAGGATTTTGAAAAGGTTTTGGGAACCTTTGGATTTGGAAAGGCTTTTGATTTTTGGGAAAATCAATATTAAGATTTGGAAAAGCCTAAGTTGGAAATTATCGATTTTGGGAATCGATTTTGTGTAAAGGAGCCTTATATGAAATTCATACTAGATGTATGATTTTGGGAAAGATACTATATGTGTATAGTATAAAGTGTTTTGAGATTGGCTCTGGGGAAAAAGGCGCTCCCTTGGAATGAACTTCTCAGGAGTGCCACAGGGTGGCACTGCCTTGAGCCTCAAAGAGGGAGGTTCTAAAGTTGATCCTGTGAGGAGTCCGGACAAACTAGTTCCTGGGGATTACTGGGTAGCGAAAGCCGGTGGCGTTGATGCCTACAGGGGCATTTGAGTTATGCTGTGATGATAGTGTAATTCGATGTCGCTGCGACCTACTGTGGGGACTATAGCGAAATCGTGTGGAGGATGAGTGCCAACGGTCTACACTTGATTTTGCCGAAAAGGCAACGCAACATCGGTAGACTGCGATCTATGGTCGAGTGGAGGAGTTTCATTCTTTTGGCAGCGAAATTCGATGGCGCTGATGCCTATAGTTATATGGGTTTTTGCTGTGATAGCTACGTAACCCCAGTTGTAACTGCGATCTGTAGCGGGTTCCATGGCGTAATTAAGGGGTGCGGATGCCTATAGTTATCTGTGAATTTTGCCGGGACGGCAACGTAACCATCGGGTTAACTGCGACCATGGATGGGTATGATGATTTCCAGAGCATTCTCACTAAAGCTATTTTCTCTATTTTCAAAAACTGTTTTCTATATTTTCAAGTAAAATTATTTTCCAAGCATTTTCACTGGATGTTGAAAACGGGTTTACCAAGCACTTATAGAATTTCAGTCCTACGCCTGATCAACGTATGGCCGAATTTCTATGGGAACAAGGATGAACTGGTTGAGACATCGAGTTATAAAAAGTATTTTTATATCTGAATTTAAAAGCATTTCTAACATTTTAAAATAAAAGTGGGAATTTTGAAGGTGAAAGAAAATCCAAACTGGAATTAAAAATCGAATATTGATTTAAAAGTTGAAAGTAAGCTTATTAGCTAAATAATTATTTGATAGAGATTGTGAATAAAAATTTAACTCGATTAAATAAAATGGATTGTAAATAGTAATGGAGTTTCGAAATGAATTCGAATTGAGAATAGGATTTGACTTGGATCTGATAATTAATTAAATAAGAAGAGATGTTATACATAAATAAAACAAATTGGATTGAAATGGTGATGGTTTGAATTATAAATAAAATTCAAGTGTGATTTGAATAATAATTAACGAAATTTGCAAGTAAATGGATATTATTGAAGTGTTGTTGAATGAAATGAAATTGAATTATAATAGAATGATTTGAGTTTCAAACAAAACCCAAGTGAACAAAATAAATTGAGAATGACTTTATACAAATAAAATAAATTCGCAATTAAATTGTGAAGGTGAATTAAAATAAAATAGATAAGCTAACGGAATTAATGGAATTTGATTTAAATGAGAATCAAATTGAATGGAAGTGAACTTAAGTTGATGGTGGAATAAATTAAAGTGATTAACTTAAGTTTAAAATTTACAGAAGCTTGGCTTCGAATAAGGGTGAAAGCCCCTTTAAATAAAAGCTTGGATTGAATTAATTTGGGAATGGCTAGAAGTATACAAGGATGGAATGTGTCGAACTAAATAAAATGAGTGTGAATAAATTAAATGGATTGGAATTAAATAAAATTGAGTTGGAATCAATTTTAATTGGTTATAAAACATAAGTAATTGTTTATTCACATGGATATCATTCAATTGCGTAAAAATGATTGTCGTATTGACGTCAATGAGATTTAATTAAATTCTATAAAGCAGTGAATGCAAATATAATTGATTTGGAACCAATTGGTACGATTATAAGCTGTTTTGCTTAAGAATAAATTGCTTGTAAGCACTAGAGTGGTAAACCATTTAAATTTGGATGATATGGCATATAAAATTTGTTGAAAGCAATTGAATGAGCTTTAAAGTTATATAAATTGCTTATGAAAGGCGTTTGATGCTTTTTGCCTATGAAATACATGTGTTTAGCTATTGAAAATAAGTAACTGCTAATAGATTTTCTAT
The DNA here is from genome assembly GCA_030737815.1 of Allium fistulosum. Taxonomy (NCBI): domain Eukaryota; kingdom Viridiplantae; phylum Streptophyta; class Magnoliopsida; order Asparagales; family Amaryllidaceae; genus Allium; species Allium fistulosum. The sequence goes on from CM060903.1 coordinate 912,506,655, forward strand.
ATTTGGCACTTACATATTTAAATTGAGATAGTACAGCTACCTGAATGCCGTTTGGCATGATTTGGATGCGATATATGCTAAAATAAATAAGCTGCTTGCTTAAAATGCTAAATAAAGGTACGCCTACGCAATAAAAATAGAAAATATGAACTGTTTTTGCTTTTTTCGACCGTGTGGGTCGATGTGTATATATTTATATCAATTGTCAAATTGCAAAAGCTCCTCCGTACAAAGGAGACTCTGCCAAAATTTTCTGAAAATTTTGGGAGTTAGAAAACATTTTTGAAAATTTTTTAGAAAAAAATTTTGTTAGCAACAAACGATTTTACATATGAAACTGAAATAACTTAGTACATGAAACTAATCAGAAGCGATTATAAACAGAAGATAAAATTTAACATTGAAGATTGAAAATAAACTGAATAGAAATAAATATGAAAGCTATGTAAGGAAAGGTATAAAATGTTTTGAAGGATTATGATTGGATATTGTTGCTAAGTAAGATATGCAGGTATTAAAGGAAAAAGAAATTGGATTTGATTCCAAAAGATAAATTGAATTGCCCGACTAAAAGGTATGTATTTTAATATCTGTATAGAATTGGATTGGGTTTTGATATAGCCACTTGGCTTTTGTTTCTTTTTGAGATTTTGGGAGCCCATAGAGGCCTTTTGTAGTTGTACCGAGCTAGCCACGCAAAGGAGACGCTGGCAAAAATTTTCGAAAATTTAAGGAGTTAGAAAAATTTTGAGAAAATTTTGATAATTTAAAAAATTTGGTTTTAAATTGAAATTTAAATGTTGGGAAAAAGTGGTGTTGTTTGAAAACCGTGGGAGAGTTTGGGAAATTATTAGGAATGATACAGGGCCTTTGATAAAAGATAGTTGATAAGATGTTGAACTGTAAGGTTTTGGGGGAAAAGTGAACGGGTATTGGACCATTCTTCCTAACTGGTAATTTCGGGGACGAAATTCTTTTAAGGGGGGAGGAATGTGATGACCCGGAATTTCTAACAATTTAAATTGAAATAATAAATTGATTTTAAACATTTGAACGTTAATTTTAACCTGAATTCGAGATATCAATATTTAATTGATAATTAAATCATTGGATTATATAGTTTAAATATTGAATTTAATAATTGAAATTGGGTATATTGTTGAATTTGGAATTTCTAAGCCTCTTAAAATAATTTGAAGGCTTATAAAATTTATAATGATAATACTGAAGATAATAGAATGGTTGGAATTTAATTTCAAGGTGATTTGTTCAGTTTTGAAAATATATCGTGTAAATTGATATTTAAAAAAAATAGCCTTCCGAGGCACAGTCTCGGAATTCGAAGAAACTAGTTCCATTGGATCCATAATAGTTAGTTATTATCGGATTTCAAATTTCGGAGCAATCGGAGTTGTCGGTTGACCCTGGCAGCTCATAACGCCTCGAATTATTTTAATCGATTTAATTTGGAATTGATCGTTTACTTCCGTAACTCGCGCGTACAATTAAATTAGCCTCCGTAACGCGTTCCATTGTGTTCGGAATACGGGTAAAACTTAATAAGCGCCTGTCGGCATGTTTGATTTGGGGTTCGAAATTTCGCGTTATGGAACACGAGATTTTTATATTTAAATATAATTAATTAAAAGTAATTGGTCAGAGATATTTTCTTTCCAACAAGCGTATTCGAGAAGCCCTTCCCAAGTTAATACGTCTTTGTCTTTCCCCTTATCCCGGAATCAAAAATCATTTCGAACGAAACAAAAGAGAAAAAAAATATCGAGAGTCAGGAAAGAAAAAGGAAATGGCTGTTCAAATCGATTTCCCTCTTACTCTTTTCGTTCGAAAGCAAGTCAAGCCCCCTTCAAAATCGAAATCAGAATTAAACCCACCATCTCCCAAAAAATGGCCGAAGCCTTCGAAGAGGAAATCATGGCGTCGCGTTCTTATTTCGAGCTCGAACTCGAGCGTGGAAGATTCCTTAGGGCGCGCGCGCTTCGATGGAGGTTTGGGCTTTCGCATATCGGCGGCAGGAGGTAGGGTAGCTAGGGTTTCGTGAGGTTGTCGATCGGATCTGGTGAGTGTCGCGAGTGGTGGCGTTAGGGGTTCGCGTGGACGTGGCGGTGTGGCGTTTCATCGAGGGGTGCTCGCGTTTACGGTGGGGGCTGCGTCCGAAATTTGGCTACGGCTTGGATTTTTGGGGGCGTAGTAGGTCGAAGAGGAGAGTACTAATCTGGATTCATGTTGCTCGAGGAGGTATAGCCTCTGTCTGTTTAAAATTTTGTAGTAGACACGTTTTTTTTTTATCGAAGAAAAATACTGCATGTTAGTTAGAAATTAGAATTTTTTTTATTAACAGTAAGTTGCTAAGGCAATTTATTTCTTAAATTTATTTAATTATAGAAACTTATAGATGAAGATGGAAGAGGTAAAGTTTTAACAATAGTTGTTTTTCTAAAAAAATATATATAGGTATATAATATGTATACAGGAAGATTTTGGGAATTTTATTTAATAAGAATTTTGAATGTCATGGAATTATGTATGGTTTCATGGGAAACAGTTTTATATATATATATATATATTTATAACCTATTTTATAAGAGTTAAAAATAAGAAGGGTTTAAAATATACAGTGGAGTTATATAAAATCTTGGTTTAAATCAAATTTATATGCTAGAAATTTAGTAAGTAAATGGTGATAAATTATGTGGTTAATTCAAATAGTAACATATCGTGAAATACTTATACAAGGTCTTAAATCATGGAGAAGCGAGTTGAGATGGATTGGATTTGCAAATTTCAGGGGTAAAGGTGAGTAAATCTCACTCTGTTAAATTTCTATTTAAATTTAAGTGGTTAAATTTAAATATTTGGATGAATGATTGAATTGATCGATGTGCACTGTGAAATGATGATCTGGTGATTTGGGGTTTTGATGGTTCTCGAGTAATTGTTGTTTAACTCGAAGTATTGTGAAATTTTAAGTTGTTTAAACTTAAACTTAAATAAGAAAATTCCGTTTTAAAAGTTACCGAGGGCGTAATGATTGTGATACATTAAATTAGAAGGCAATTAAAATGGAAAATTAACTAATTAAATTAATTAATGAGTTGGTTTTTTTTAATTTAGTAATTAAAGGTATGAATAACTAATAAATTAAGTTGTAAGTTAGTTAATTAAGTATAAGTAATTCAGAATGATCATTAGATGATGTGATCAATAATTACTGAATGTAATAAATAAAAAGCAATCACTTTGTGAATTTAATCAAGAGGTTAATTAAGATTGCTATGTAAGGAGTAATTAACTTATGAATGAAGTGAAATAAAAGATGGTTAATTACAATTTGGGATTAATCGAAAATGATTAATACTATGGATTTGTTAATATACTTGTCCAGGAGAAATTGAAATATAATTGAAAATCCTTAATGTATATAATTAATGATGTAATCAAAGATTGATTAATTAAGATTGATTAATCTGTAATAAGTGACTTATGAAGTTAATTAATAAGCAATTAAGAATTAACGTAATTAAAATAGTTAATTAATTCATGAAGTAATTAAGATTACTTATTGATTTTGGTTAAGAATAATTAATATCGTGAAGGTAATTAAAGATAATTACTTGAATGTAATTGAAAAATAATTAATCCAGGGTGATTAATTAAGATGAATAATGATGGGTTGACTAATTAAATTGATTTGGAGTTAATAAATGTAAATGAAGGAATCTAAGTGATTGGGATTTGAAAATTCAATTGAATCAATTGAATTGATTTGTATGTGATGGATGATTGATTGGTATTGGATGTTGAATGTGTTGATATCTCTGATATGAATGTTGTGTAATTCATTGGGATAGGATTCCATGAGTTCCGAAGGGACCGGGGTCGGGTATTGGGAAATACCCGAAACCACTTCGAATTTTTATAGATTGATATGTGAAATCAATAGGTTGAAATGAATCGATTTAAGTGAATTGGATTATTTTTATCTAAGTTTGGTACTTAGAAGGTTGATGTGTAAAATAAATTGTGGCTTTGTGTATTGCTTCGAGTTACCCGGGTTTTATATAAGTTGTATGCTTTGGTATTCCATGTTAGTTGAGTTTACTCACGCTGGTTTCCAGCCTGACCCGGGTGTTACTGTAATGTAATGCTCGGGTCAGACCGAGTATTATAGATTTTCAGGTAGAACGTTCTGGAGCTCAGGAGGCGAGCTGGGTGGCAAGTACGTATAAAGTATTTCCGTTGCAGTTTATTATTGTTAATTTGAGACATGATAATTGTATATTCAGTGAATGTATAAAAGTGAAACTCTGATGTATATTAAATGTAATCGACAGATATAGTATTCTTTTTGTAACTATTATTATTTATTATTATATGTTATCCGCTGCGAATGTGAGTTGTTAATGTTCTGTTCTTCTTTTTCTATCTCTTTCTTCTTTTTCATAACTATTTGGAATTTTCGGCTTCGAAAATTTCGGGTCGTTACAGTTGGTATCAGAGCTGAAAGGTTAAGCGAGAACCTTGGCTCTGGTGGGGATTACTCATTATATTGAGTCCATAGTACTCTAGAATGAGTTGAGTATATATATATATATATATATATATATATATATATACGAGAGCGTACTTGTTATTTTCTTATATAAGGATTTTAAATGATTTTATATAAGATTATATTTTTATACAATATTTCATAAAAAAAACATATATTAAGCAAATTGGTTGTTAAATTAATGAAATTAAATCAAGAAGTACTACAATACAACCAAACTGAAATATTTTATTGGAATTAAATTAAATGAGAATAAAAGTACAACTAAATAAAAATTCAATGGAAATAAGTTTGAAATGGATTCAAAAATAAATAGTATAAAGAGACAAGTTGATTTGGTTAAAAGAATAAAGTTAACATTTACAAATTCAACTCGAATTTATACAATTCGAGATGATTTCAATTTGAAATTTTAATTAAATTAGTTCAAGTTAAAATTTGTTGAGTTAATTAAAATTTTAAATTGATTAAAAATGAAATGTTAAAATTTGAACTCAGAAATTAAAATTGTTTAAAAACTTTGAAATAAAGGTTAAGTTGGTTTAAAGAGTTAAACCAACCTTTGAGAATTCATCTATAAATTCGAGATGGTTAAAATTTGAAGTTGGAATTGAATTCAATTAAATTGAACCTGATTTAATTTAATTGGATTTGTGATTGAAGATGGATAAGGTTAAAAATTCAAATGGACGATTTGAATTGGATTGAAATGAAGTGGTTAGAATTGAAGTGGGTTCAATTGGTATTAGTCCAAATTGATTGGAATAATCTGGAATTATAATTAAAGTTGAATCCGTTTACAAACAAATGAAATTTGATTTGGATTGGGGAAAGAGAACTAGATCGATTCAACTTGAATTGGGGTTAGATCAATTTCAGTGGAAATTGAAGATCATTTAAATTGGATTTGAGTCAATTTAAATGGAAAGGGGAATTTAAATTGAATTGAAATATTCAAGTGGGAATTGAATCAATTTAAATAGAAGTGGAAACTTTAAATTGATTTAAAGGGGAAGTGAACAGTTTCGACCCTGGACTATTTTCAATATAAATTGTTTCAATATAAACTTATTTTTCCAAGCCATTTAGTATATATAATCTTTCTTTTGAAAAGCCAAATTATTTTAAAATTACTTGTTTTATAATTATTTTTGGAACTATTTTACAATTTTCCAGCTGTTTTATAAACTAATTACTATTTTCCATCTATTTTACAAAGTAATTGCTATTTTACAACAATTTTGCAATTATCTGGAATTCTAAAACTATTCGACTATTTTGCAATTATCTACAATTTCTGAAAACTATTTAGCTAATTTTCAACTATTTCATAATTAGTCAACTATTTTACAGTTATTTTGCAAACTAATAGTTATTTTCAACTACTTATCTATTTTTAAAAATTTTCAAGCTATTTTCTAAAACTGGTCGAAGTTCAAACTGTTATTGGTCTAAATACCCAACTGAGATTAAAATTGAAGTGATAATTCAATGGAATTAAAGCAATTGCGAATAAGTGAGTGAAAATTCTAGGGAATGTGGTTAGAAAATGAGAAATTGGTTTGGGTAATAATCAATGAAAATAAATACGTAGGGTGTACGTATATTATCCTATTTGCATAGGAATTTGATCTAGATTCGAGCACATAATTTCGAGATAGTCTATAGATCCGAGTTGGGATTTTTCACTCGATTTTCGACGACGAACCTGGATATGGATTGTTGATTGGTTCTGGATATTCTCTATCATAGTTGTGACTATGCAAGGGGAATGACGGTTTTTGATCAAGAAACCAGATCTGTGTCCGCACTAGGAAGTCGGGTGGACGATACTAGTTCGGAAGTGAAATTGTGTGATCGAGTGAGCGATCAGATTGGTATAGCGTACGGATGGTATGTGTACATCGTACGAATTTGAAGGGAATTGATATCGGGAATTTGTAAATAAGAAATGAGAAATGGTTCTTTTGAAATGAAAGAATATTTTGAGAAATATACAATGAATAAAGGTGAAAATTGGATATTTCTATGGTTTTTGGAAGTGTTTGAAGTATAAAAGGAGTTTTATACAAGTTTGGAACGATCCAAAGTTTTAAAAAGAAATTATATATATCTGAATATATATATATATAAAGGATCTTATGAGGATTTTGAAAAGGTTTTGGGAACCTTTGGATTTGGAAAGGCTTTTGATTTTTGGGAAAATCAATATTAAGATTTGGAAAAGCCTAAGTTGGAAATTATCGATTTTGGGAATCGATTTTGTGTAAAGGAGCCTTATATGAAATTCATACTAGATGTATGATTTTGGGAAAGATACTATATGTGTATAGTATAAAGTGTTTTGAGATTAGCTCTGGGGAAAAAGGCGCTCCCTTGGAATGAACTTCTCAGGAGTGCCACAGGGTGGCACTGCCTTGAGCCTCAAAGAGGGAGGTTCTAAAGTTGATCCTGTGAGGAGTCCGGACAAACTAGTTCCTGGGGATTATTGGGTAGCGAAAGTCGGTGGCGTTGATGCCTACAGGGGCATTTGGGTTATGCTGTGACGATAGTGTAATTCGATGTCACTGCGACCTACTGTGGGGACTATAGCGAAATCGTGTGGAGGATGAGTGCCAACGGTCTACACTTGATTTTGCCGGGAAGACAACGCAACATCGGTAGACTGCGATCTATGGTCGAGTGGAGGAGTTTCATTCTTTTGGCAGCGAAATTCAATGGCGCTGATGCCTATAGTTATATGGGTTTTTGCTGTGATAGCTACGTAACCCCAGTTGTAACTGCGATCTGTAGCGGGTTCCATGGCGTAATTGAGGGGCGCGAATGCCTATAGTTATCTGTGAATTTTGCCGGGACGGCAACGTAACCATCGGGTTAACTGCGACCATGGATGGGTGTGATGATTTCCAGAGCATTCTCACTAAAGCTATTTTCTCTATTTTCAAAAATTGTTTTCTATATTTTAAAGTAAAATTATTTTCCAAGCATTTTCACTGGATGTTGAAAACGGGTTTACCAAGCACTTATAGAATTTCAGTCCTTCGCCTGATCAACGTATGGCCGAATTTCTATGGGAACAAGGATGAACTGGTTGAGACATCGAGTTATAAAAAGTATTTTTATATCTGAATTTAAAAGCATTTCTAACATTTTAAAATAAAAGTGGTAATTTTGAAGGTGAAAGAAAATCCAAACTGGAATTAAAAATCGAATATTGATTTAAAAGTTGAAAGTAAGCTTATTAGCTAAATAATTATTTGATAGGGATTGTGAATAAAAATTTAACTCGATTAAATAAAATGGATTGTAAATAGTAATGGAGTTTCAAAATGAATTCGAATTGAGAATAGGATTTGACTTAGATCTGATAATTAATTAAATAAGAAGAGATGTTATACATAAATAAAACAAATTGGATTGAAATGGTGATGGTTTGAATTATAAAGAAAATTCAAGTGTGATTTGAATAATAATTAACGAAATTTGCAAGTAAATGGATATTATTGAAGTGTTGTTGAATGAAATGAAATTGAATTATAATAGAATGATTTGAGTTTCAAAAAAAACCCAAGTGAACAAAATAAATTGAGAATGACTTTATACAAATAAAATAAATTCGCAATTAAATTGTGAAGGTGAATTAAAATAAAATAGATAAGCTAACGGAATTAATGGAATTTGATTTAAATGAGAATCAAATTGAATGGAAGTGAACTTAAGTTGATGGTGGAATAAATTAAAGTGATTAACTTAAGTTTAAAATTTACAGAAGCTTGGCTTCGAATAAGGGTGAAAGCCCCTTTAAATAAAAGCTTGGATTGAATTAATTTGGGAATGGCTTGAAGTATACAAGGATGGAATGTGTCGAACTAAATAAAATGAGTGTGAATAAATTAAATGGATTGGAATTAAATAAAATTGAGTTGGAATCAATTTTAATTGGTTATAAAACTTAAGTAATTGTTTATTCACATGGATATCATTCAATTACGTAAAAATGATTGTCGTATTGACGTCAATGAGATTTAATTAAATTCTATAAAGCAGTGAATGCAAATATAATTGATTTGGAACCAATTGGTACGATTATAAGCTGTTTTGCTTAAGAATAAATTGCTTGTAAGCACTAGAGTGGTAAACCATTTAAATTTGGATGATATGGCATATAAAATTGGTTGAAAGCAATTGAATGAGCTTTAATGTTATATAAATTGCTTATGAAAGGCGTTTGATGCTTTTTGCCTATGAAATACATGTGTTTAGCTATTGAAAATAAGTAACTGCTAATAGATTTTCTATATATGGCACTTACATATTTAAATTGAGATAGTACAGGTACCTGAAGACCGTTTGGCTGGATTTGGATGCGATATATGCTAAAATAAATAAGCTGCTTGCTTAAAATGCTAAATAAAGGTACGCCTACGCAATAAAAATAGGAAATATGAACTGTTTTTGCTTTTTTCGACCGTGTGGGTCGATGTATATATATTTATATCAATTGTCAAATTGCAAAAGCTCCTCCGTACAAAGGAGACTCTGCCAAAATTTTCTGAAAATTTTGGGAGTTAGAAAACATTTTTGAAAATTTTTGAGAAAAAAATTTTGTTAGCAACAAACGATTTTACATATGAAACTGAAATAACTTAGTACATGAAACTAATCAGAAGCGATTATAAACAGAAGATAAAATTTAACATTCAAGATTGAAAATAAACTGAATAGAAATAAATATGAAAGCTATGTAAGGAAAGGTATAAAATGTTTTGAAGGATTATGATTGGATATTGTTGCTAAGTAAGATATGCAGGTATTAAAGGAAAAAGAAATTGGATTTGATTCCAAAAGATAAATTGAATTGCCCGACTAAAAGGTATGTATTTTAATATCTGTATAGAATTGGATTGGGTTTTGATATAGCCACTTGGCTTTTGTTTCTTTTTGAGATTTTGGGAGCCTGTAGAGGCCTTTTGTAGTTGTACCGAGCTAGCCGCGCAAAGGAGACGCTGGCAAAAAATTTCAAAAATTTAGGGAGTTAGAAAAATTTTGAGAAACTTTTGATAATTTAAAAAATTTGGTTTTAAATTGAAATTTAAATGTTGGGAAAAAGTGGTGTTGTTTGAAAACTATGGGAGAGTTTGGGAAATTAGTAGGAATGATATAGGGCCTTTGATAAAAGATAGTTAATAAGATGTTGAACTGTAAGGTTTTGGGGGAAAAGTGAACGGGTATTGGACCATTCTTCCTAACTGGTAATTTCGGGGACGAAATTCTTTTAAGGGGGGAGGAATGTGATGACCCGGAATTTCTAACAATTTAAATTGAAATAATAAATTGATTTTAAACATTTGAACGTTAATTTTAACCTGAATTCGAGATATCAATTTTTAATTGATAATTAAATCATTGGATTATATAGTTTAAATATTGAATTTAATAATTGAAATTGGGTATATTGTTGAATTTGGAATTTCTAAGCCTCTTAAAATATTTTGAAGGCTTATAAAATTTATAATGATGATACTGAAGATAATAGAATGGTTGGAATTTAATTTCAAGGTGATTTGTTCAGTTTTGAAAATATATCGTGTAAATCGATATTTAAAAAAATAGCCTTCCGAGGCACAGTCTCGGAATTCGACGAAACTAGTTCCATTGGATCCGTAATAGTTAGTTATTATCGGATTTCAAATTTCGGAGCAATCGGAGTTGTCGGTTGACCCTGGCAGCTCATAACGCCTCGAATTATTTTAATCGATTTAATTTGGAATTGATCGTTTACTTCCGTAACTCGCGCGTACAATTAAATTAGCCTCTGAAACGCGTTCCATTGTGTTCGGAATACGGGTAAAACTTTATAAGCGCCTATCGGTATGTTTGATTTGGGTTCGAAATTTCGTGTTATGGAACACGAGATTTTTATATTTAAATATAATTAATTAAAAGTAATTGGTCAGAGATATTTTCTTTCCAACAAGCGTATTCGAGAAGCACTTCCCAAGTTAATACGTCTTCGTCTTTCCCCTTATCTCGGAATCAAAAATAATTTCGAACGAAACAAAAGAGAAAAAAAAATATCGAGAGTCAGGAAAGAAAAAGGAAATGGCTATTCAAATCGATTTCCCTCTTACTCTTTTCGTTCGAAAGCAAGTCAAGCCCCCTTCAAAATCGAAATCAGAATTAAACCCACCATCTCCTAAAAAATGGCCGAAGCCTCCGAAGAGGAAATCATGGCGTCGCGTTCTTATTTCGAGCTCGAACTTGAGCGTGGAAGATTCCTTAGGGCGCGTGCGCTTCGATGGAGGTCTGGGCTTTCGCATATCGGCGGCAGGAGGTAGGGTAGCTAGGGTTTCGTGAGGTTGTCGATCGGATCTGGTGAGTGTCGCGAGTGGTGGCGTTGGGGGTTCGCATGGACGTGGCGGTGTGGCGTTTCGTCGAGAGGTGCTCGCGTTTACGGCGGCGGCTGCGTCCGAAATTTGGCTACGGCTTGGATTTTTGGGGGCGTAGTAGGTCGAAGAGGAGAGTACTAATCTGGATTCATGTTGCTCGAGGAGGTATAGCCTCTGTCTGTTTAAAATTTTGTAGTAGACACGTTTTTTTTTATCGAAGAATAATACAGCATGTTAGTTAGAAATTAGAATTTTTTTATTAACAGTAAGTTGTTAAGGCAATTTATTTCTTAAATTTATTTAATTACAGTAAACGTTTATAGATGAAGATGGAAGAGGTAAAGTTTTAGCAGTAGTTGTTTTTCTAAAAAAAATATATATAGGTATATAATATGTATACAGGAAGATTTTGGGAATTTTATATAATAAGAATTTTGAATGTCATGGAATTATGTATGGTTTCATGGGAAACAGTTTTTTTTTATATATTTATATATACACGTATAACCTATTTTATAAGAGTTAAAAATAAGAAGGGTTTAAAATTATACAGTGGAGTTATATAAAATCTTGGTTTAAATCAAATTTATAAGCTAGAAATTTAGTAAGTAAATGGTGATAAATTATGTGGTTAATTCAAATAGTAACATATCGTGAAATACTTATACAAGGTCTTAAATCATGGAGAAGCGAGTTGAGATGGACTGGATTTGCAAATTTCAGGGGTAAAGGTGAGTAAATCTCACTCTGTTAAATTTCTATTTAAATTTAAGTGGTTAAATTTAAATATTTGGATGAATGATTGAATTGATCGATGTGCACTGTGAAATGATGATCTGGTGATTTGGGGTTTTGATGGTTCTCGAGTAATTGTTGTTTAACTCGAAGTATTGTGAAATTTTAAGTTGTTTAAACTTAAATAAGAAAATGTTCCGTTTTAAAAGTTACCGAGGGCGTAATGATTGTGATACATTAAATTAGAAGGCAATTAAAATGGAAAATTAACTAATTAAATTAATTAATGAGTTGGTTTTTTTTAATTTAGTAATTAAAGGTATGAATAACTAATAAATTAAGTTGTAAGTTAGTTAATTAAGTATAAGTAATTCAGAATGATCATTAGATGATGTGATCAATAATTACTAAATGTAATAAATAAAAAGCAATCACTTTGTGAATTTAATCAAGAGGTTAATTAAGATTGCTATGTAAGGAGTAATTAACTTATGAATGAAGTGAAATAAAAGATGGTTAATTACAATTTGGGATTAATCGAAAATGATTAATACTATGGATTTGTTAATATACTTGTACAGGAGAAATTGAAATATAATTGAAAATCCTTAATGTATATAATTAATGATGTAATCAAAGATTGATTAATTAAGATTGATTAATCTGTAATAAGTGACTTATGAAGTTAATTAATAAGTAATTAAGAATTAACGTAATTAAAATAGTTAATTAATTCATGAAGTAATTAAGATTACTTATTGATTTTGGTTAAGAATAATTAATATCGTGAAGTTAATTAAAGATAATTACTTGAATGTAATTGAAAAATAATTAATCCAGGGTGATTAATTAAGATGAATAATGATGGGTTGACTAATTAAATTGATTTGGAGTTAATAAATGTAAATGAAGGAATCTAAGTGATTGGGATTTTAAAATTCAATTGAATCAATTGAATTGATTTGTATGTGATGGATGATTGATTGGTATTGGATGTTGAATGTGTTGATATCTCTGATATGAATGTTGTGTAATTCATTGGGATAGGATTCCATGAGTTCTGAAGGGACCGGGGTCGGGTATTGGGAAATATCCGAAACCACTTCGAATTTTTATAGATTGATATGTGAAATCAATAGGTTGAAATGAATCGATTTAAGTGAATTGGATTATTTTTATCTAAGTTTGGTACTTAGAAGGTTGATGTGTAAAATAAATTGTGGCTTTGTGTATTGCTTCGAGTTACCCGGGTTTTATATAAGTTGTATGCTTTGGTATTCCATGTTAGTTGAGTTTACTCATGCTGGTTTCCAGCCTGACCCGGGTGTTACTGTAATGTAATGCTCGGGTCAGACCGAGTATTACAGATTTTCAGGTAGAACGTTCTGGAGCTCAGGAGGCGAGCTGGGTGGCAAGTACGTATAAAGTACTTCCGCTGCAGTTTATTATTGTTAATTTGAGACATGATAATTGTATATTCAGTGAATGTATAAAAGTGAAACTCTGATGTATATTAAATGTAATCGACAGATATAGTATTCTTTTTGTAACTATTATTATTTATTATTATATGTTATCCGCTGCGAATGTGAGTTGTTAATGTTCTTCTTTTTCTATCTCTTTCTTCTTTTTCATAACTATCTAAAATTTTCAGCTTCGAAAATTTCGGGTCGTTATAGGTATTTTAATTAGAAATTTTGTTAAAAATCCTAGAATAGCAGTGGCATCTTACAATCCAATTTATTCGTGGAATGGAATCCACATCCACTTCGAGCCTGTTAAAGGGATGGAACCCTAAGTAGGATGAAACCTACAAAAAATCTAGTGGAACATTATTTTGTATCCGCTAACTTTTTATTCAAATGATTTTTCAAAAATTATCTTGTTTTCAAAATGATTTCAAAACTTTCCTTTTAAAAGATTCAAAACCCTCTATCCTAATTTTAAATAGTTTTACCCTTAAAATCATCCTCAATTTCAAAGTCAAATTACTCCTGATTTAAAACTATCTTTTAAATATATTTAATATTTATACTTAGATTTAGAATATAAAATTATAGTTAAATTCTATATATTTTAGTCTATATATTTACTTATGAATTTTAACTATATTCAATTTCAAAGAAAATCAAATCATCAAAAATTGCTTTGGGATGTCGACATACCCATGGTGACCATGTCGACATAGTGTCAGTTTGTTTCAAAATTCAAATTTCAAAAGAAGTTCCTATTCATCATAACTCTTCACGAATGGACATGGCTGTTGTTTCTCTATAAATAGGGGTCAGTTTCAACGAATTTTTGATCAGTTTTTCTAGTTTTTAACTTCTCTTCTTCTTGTTCTTCCAGATTTCATTATAAATATTCTTACCATTACTCTGCCGAAATCTACATTGAATCGAACTCGATCTTTTCTAGTTTGATTCTCTATCATCATCTCAACAAGATCCTCGGTGCTATTCAGAGTTATTAGCTTCTTTGTAATCTATCTAGCGAGAAAAGGTGTGATTGTAGCCTTGAGAAATCAATCAAGTTGAAAAGGTGTGATTGTAGCCTTGAGAAATCAATTGGGTAAACTTGTGGCCTAGAAATCAAGTATCTCTACCCAAAGGATCGAAATTCTGGAGGGTATACCTCGTAGCCTTAAAACCGAGAGTGTAATTGTACAATTGCTTTTGAAAGGAAATCCGTACTTAGTTGTGCGGGACTGGATGTAGGGTAACTCCGAACCAGTATAAAATCTGGTGTGTTCTTTCTTTTACTGCTTTTACTTTATTTTTGCATCTGTGTTTGTTTCTGTGATTATATCTGTGTTTGAATATTGCATACATCTGTGTTCAAATTAACATAAACTCAAAAAGATTTAATAATTCTTTATAAACACTATTCATCCCCCCTCTAGTGTTAATCCTAGCCTTAAGATCCATAATCTGCATTCCTCATAGGGATATGCGGTAAGGCTATCTGGGTTGCACCCATTAGGTAATTATCATCACCCTTATATATATATCATGGATTTGGTTATGCATGAAAGCTCTTGAGAAAAGGTTGCAAAGCAACCGGGTTGATGAAATATTCGGTACTATCCTATAAAAGGTATGTTGGTCCCGCGTTGGCAAGGTGTCTATGTAAGGCCATAGGTATATTTTTCTAGAAGTGTACTTTGGTAGGTGGTACCCCAGTAGCCTTGTCATTGTATGGAAATCCATTCTCCAATAAGTGCCTTCAGACCCTGTTGTATACCTATTATGCTGGAATTTAGTTAATGTATCAATTTCGACAATGATCCAATATTAAATTTTAAACCTTATACATTATTATAATATCACATGATTTTCTATGAAATGGTTTGATTATCGTAAGTTAAAAACCCATCCGTGTTTATGTGAGGACATGGTCTTATGGGATACCTTTATTTTGAATGGTTTTATAATATTAAAATCCTTTTGAGGTTTGTTTCTCACTCTGGTTTACCAGACCGATCCGGGTGTTATTTTTCTTATAATGCTCATGTTAGACTGAGCATATTTCCATATTTAACTTCAGATGCTTTAGAGTCTGAAAAAACGAGCTGGATGCCTCCAAGATGTATTCACATATTTCTTTATCTCTGATGCATTAGTTGTTTTGTATTTACTATCATTTATGAGGACAGGTTGTTATAACTATCCAGGTTGATTATAGATTAGTTTACTGTGATTGATATAGGTATATTACGGTTTTCTTTGTCTATTATATATTATGTATTACTCGTCACGATATGAGATTCTATTTTATCATTTCTTTCTTTTTCCCCCACAAAATTTGTCCCTTCGACACTTGGATGCTCGACACATGAATACTATGGATGTATTAGTGTTGACTTTTTAGGGTCTAAAAGTCGCGTGTTACATGCCCAGTAACCCATAGACTTTCAAAATCATATTTTTGGAATGATTTATTAAACTTTTTAATGTCTCATATGTTATAGAAAATTTTGGCAGTTTCCCTTTGTGCGACTAGGTCTGAAAAAAATCACAACATCGATATAAGCCCATATCCAAGATCTCCCATATCTAAGGATAACACAACAATAATATATACTTCTTATATATCATATAGAGTGTTTACATCACATAGGAAACACACCACTTAAACATAACATATACTTATTTGTCGAGCAATCAAACTCTACTCATGAAATCAAAAGAAACTGACAAGCCCTTGCTTCCATGTTTGTCACTTACATAACCCAAAAACAGAATCAAACATGATAATTTTAACAATATAACAACTCATCCATCATCTCACATAACACATGCCATCAAACCATATAATTTGCCTTCTTACTTGTTAATCTAAAAATGAATCAACACTCTGAATTAAGTGTGAAAGCACTAGCCATGTTCTTACAGAGCAATAATAGAGAAAATGAATGTAAAACGAGCAGAAATAGTAAAAAAACAAGAAGATTTTTATAGTGGTTCGGCTATTAATGAAGCTTACATTCACTTTATAACTTTTATTATGAACTGACATAGTTACAAGTTGAATCTGATTAAAATTTGATTGGATCTTGTAAGTTCGATCAAGTCATCTGTGTTAGAGTTCACTGGAGAGTCACAGTGAACCCTTTAGATGACTATTGTGTGGAACGAGAAGAGTGAAGAATCGTTTCTGCAAGGTTTCAGTAGCCAGTCCAGAAGATCCCTTTTATGTTGCAGATGGGTGAGTATTTATAGAGATTAGGGAGCCATCAGACAAAGTCGCTTTGCCAAAAGTCCACATTTGATGGTTCGAAGATGCTCAATAAATTTCACAGTGAACCGACCCTGTGTGATATCGCTAACGACACATAGAGCGTGGATAGCTAGCGATCCATGAAGTAGGAGCACTTTTAGCTCATTTCAATCGGATCATATTCCCTACCTTGTGTAGATGCTCTCCATGTAATTTAATAACCAGATGCCTTATTTTGATGATGATTCATGCATAGGTTGCATTGAACTATTACTGGAATCAGGTGAATGCTCATTAGTTGATCTAGCTAGCTTGAAACATCGTGAAACTTAGCAGGCATCTCTAGAAAAGATAATGCTATGTGATGTAAGAAGAATGGAAGATCCATGGGCGATATTTATGGATCACTAGCGATCCATGAGTGAAGGATTAATAGTGATCCATCCCCTTAGGAAATTTTTGCCTTTTTCCACTTTTGTCTTTCTTGATTTATTCTTCTAGTCCTTGTGATTGGTTCTTGTGTCGTTTCGACTTGACATAGATGTTCTAACTTCCATTGAATTCTATTTGGTTGAAAACCCGAATAACATTTGCCCCCTGGGGTATGCTTTCGTTAGAAACAAAGCGTGCTATGGAAGTTATTGCTTTTGTGTTTTCGTTTAGTGAGGTTCAGGTGATCATGTTGAGGTCATCTTGTGAACTTGGCTTCAGTTATTCAGTCGTCTGTTGAATTCCGATGGGAACCGTCATAGCTCATAACAATAAATCAATTTCGGCCCTACAACTTCCACGATGCTTGCGAATAACACGTGGATCATGCGTGACAAATTTGTAGGAGATAGGTTGCAACTTGATGGATCGCTAGCGATCCATAGTCCATGGATGGCTAGCAATCTAAGGACTTAGCGATTTATTTGCTTAGTCTTCTATTAAACTACTCATTCATGCCGACGCTCCCTTCTCTACCTTGTTTTCTCTTATGACTCGATCCTTCTACCCAACGACCTGAACCAAGGCATTCAAATCCCAGCTTCACCTCTTCCACTGCCGCTTATCTCCACCGCCGAAATTTCTTACCTTCGACAAAACTTGACCTTTCCATTATCTTAACCTAGCCCCAAGTTCCCATTACTTCATCTTTTTCAACCAGCACCGAGCCTACCCGCTTGGATCGCCGTTGACCTTTCCTGCCTTAGGTCACCAACTCCGTGCTGACAACCTAAATTCAACAGTTCACCTTTTGATTCTTGATTAAAGGCTGGTAATGCAAATTTTGGCATTTTTTAGCAATTCAATGACGAGGTTGTATTTTTGTAATCGTTATGGAGAATTCGAGTTGATTTTGATTTGATGGAAGACGATAGTAAATCGGGTCTTGAGTTTTTTAGGAAATGAAATCCGGGCTGTGCCTCGGTGCTTGACGTATTTTGCTATCTTCATCCATAGAATTAGAGTTAACTTGCACCAATTTACATTGTTAATCCGACGCGACATCTTGCAGATTGGTTTTGGTTCTTCTGGGAGGTGATGATAGCTTAAGGTAGCGTCTTGTGTGCATCTTACGATGTTATCACATTCTAGAGGGCGGAGATTGATTTATGTTGAGATTTCTCCACTTGATTCGCACCCATCAATCTATAGTTTCTCACTTCAGATTCCTCCCATTATTGCATGATCGGTGTACCTGAAGTGAGAAGAGCTTCTCATGTCGCTTCAGATACGGATTCATTATTGATCGTTGAACGATAACGGATAAGTGTAGGAGAAATAACTCTAATCAGTGATAAGAGAAGTTTTTGTCCTCACTGCAAGTGACCAATCTACACACTATATAGCGTTTGTAGTGTTCAGGACACCGAGCCCATCCCACATAGATAACACACTACACTTTCCCCAGTATAGGAAGCCAGGCACTTTAGAAGATGAACAGTCATCAGCTGTGCCTTTGTAAACAATTTTAGTAGCGCCCACTTCTTCAGTACCGCGAACTGCATATACTCAATTGGTTTCGATTGGTCTGGTTGTAGAATGTACTCCTCCAATTTTAGAGTTCTACTCAATCCTCCGGAGAGAGCTTCGTCCATAATCTGTACTAAAGTTTTGCATAATATTTGCTTACAACATGGCATTTCGAACGATGACATGCGCCTTCCATCGAAGAATGAGTTTGCACATATTGTGCCTTCGGGGTACCCCGCCTACAACCGATTTATGTGCTTAAATGGAGCAGTGCTCCCCTTCAATCATTTCTTGAAAGAAACTCTTCTGAACTTAGGAATTTCTCCATATCAAATTCATCCTAATAGGTAGCAATCTTAACATGACTTTCCATCTTGTTTATGCAGACATTTAATCGTGCCACGAGTTTTGATGGGTTAAGATTTTTCTATCGTTCAAGAAGAGAGATGAATGCCCATCCCTTATCGTCATTGGTGCTCAAAGAAACCACAAGATAATGTTGCAGCTTCAAAGCAACCTGTCCCAATTCAGGACCCAATATTTCTTCTTTAAGGTGTCTTAAGCTATTTAATTGTCTTTGATCGATTGGGGGGGGGGGGTAAGTCCTCTTTTTTACTTATTGAGATTTAATATGTCGCTATTGGATTTTTGATAGATTGAATAGTTCTTGTAGTTATTCCGAGGCTGAACGAAGATCTATCACCCAATTCGATTTTCCATACTCTAAAGGCCATAGAGGCCAAAGAGAGATCGGTCAAGTTTTTGCTAATGGACGAGAATTTGCTTCAGTATGGACTGTTGCATCCTGGGAGATCTGCCATGGCCATTGAGGTTCCATCTCTTTCCTGTTCCAGAATTCGAACACGTTCCACTTCTTCATCGCACGGCTCCGAAGGAGGAATCTCCCAAAAGGAGAAGGTCCATCTGGTGGGTCGACTAAAGAAATTCATGAAGAAAGAGGTGTTATGACTAAAGCCAACTGCCCCTAGGATGCCCCCAATTTCAAAGGAGGACGAAGAAGAATTCAAGCAGCGTTAGGGTAAAGCTATGGTGACCACAGCAATGGAGGAGGGTGAAATTGAGGGAACATCAATTATGATTCCTCCTTTAGTGATGATGAATTCGATGCAAGTTCCAGTGATGGAAACTTTGAATCATGCTATGAAACTCCAAGAATGAGTCCCTGTGACGACCCGGAATTTTTGTATATTTGTAATGAGAATATTTAATTTATTTTAAATATTCGAAGGTTAAATTTTAACTTTAATTTCAAATATACAGTATTTATTGGATGATTAATTGTTGAATTTAATCATCGAAATTGGGTAAAATATTGAATCTTGATTTTTAAGCCGATTAAAAATAATTTGAAGGCTTATAAAATTCATATTAATAATTCTGAGGGTGATACAACTTTTGAAATTGAATTTCAAAATGTTTTGTTCAGATTTGAAATTTATATCGTTTAAATTGAATTTAAAAATAGCCATTCGAGGCACAGTTTCGGAATTCGACGAAACCAGATCCATTAGATCCGTAATATTGTTTTATTATCGGATTTCAAATTTCGAAATGGTAGGAATTGTTGAGAGAGTACGATAGATAAGTGCGTTGGAAATTAAATTGGTAATAACTGATTTAGAATTTAAATACAATAATTCGACTGGTCCAATTATTCCCCATCAGCGTTTAAAATATCTTCCTTCACATCGTAGACCTATAGCCACCCTATCTCGTACCTTTGTCTCCCATACGAGGCTTAAATCAAATTGAAGTCGCCTGTCGTCTGAAGGAAGCTATTATCCTTGTTAAATCGCGTTCTTCTTTTCCCCCTCAAACTCTAACACGGGAAAAAAATGGAAAATGTCGACTCCCACTCCCTTCAGAAAAATAAAATAAAACAAAATCTCCATCATCTTCAAATTTAAATACACGTGAATCCCTCTCCCTTTTCAGTTTTCAAATTTAACAAGATAAATCAAAACCGAAATCACTCCTTCTCCCAACTTTCCATTCCTCAGTTCAACCGATTTCGCTCATCTAAAAAAAAATAGGGGAACTTCGCGACTTACTCGCGAACGCTGGAGGGGGAAAGTCAGATCGATTGAAGCGGTTCGAATTGGGGTTTTCATCATGACGTCGACGTGGGGAAGTCGCAAGCTCGTTCGAAGCTCGAGGGGACTGGGGAGTTTGTCGGCACGACTAGGCGAGTCAGTCGATGACATTGGGTCGCTCGATCGATGATTGATCGTTCCGTTCGAGGTGTCGGCGAAGCAGTCGGAGAGAGCGCACGATGGGGCGGGACGATTGGGCGAGGGCAACGTGAAGGCGGCGTCGGGTACGCGCGACGATGAAGGGTGGCGTGGGAGCAGTGGCGATGCGATTCTGCGGCGGTCACGATTTTGGAGGTAGTCGTTGGCAGGCGATGCAAAGTGGGAGGTGGGGTGATCTCGGCGATGTCAGGTAGGGTTGTTCTTTAGTTTAATTTTCTATATTAGTTTGTTTACTTAAGAATTCATCACTGTCTTACTTAATAATCGTTTATTTACCATTTCTTAATTATCCGTAAACAATTTATCAATGTTAAACAAATTTTCAATTAATAACCCTAACTGATAAACTGTTTAAGAATTTGTATCAGTAGGGGCCAAAGGAGAATAAAGATAAATATAGTGTATACACATATATTATATGCAGAGGAAAGGAAACATATAAAATAAGATATATGTAGTTTTCCAAATTTATATATATATACAGAAAAAGAAATAAATAGGAATTTTAAAATTTGCTGTAGAGTTATATAAGGTCGGATTTTGAAAATCTATAATATATTTTTATAAATATATATGTAGTTCCAAGAATAAATAAATATCCATTTTAGAAACTATTAGTATTTTAAAATATGTATTATGGAGGTCAATTTGTCTAGTTAACTTATTTAATTTTGTTAGAAAGTGTTAAGGGGAAATTAGTTCAAAACTAAAATATTGGTAAATTAAATTTAAATGAAATTGACTGTTCGATCATTTATAAATGATTAATAAATCGAATTTATTTATTAGAAATTAATCATTCAAATTGTTTTGGTTAATTCAAATGTCAATAAATCTTAAAATGTTTGATCAAGGTCGAAAATGGAAAACCAAGACATATTGAAGTGGATTGCAAAAGAAAACGAAGATCAAAGGTGAGTAAATCTCACTAATCTGGCTGTATTTAAATTTAAATGGATAAATTTAAATAATTGATTGAATAGTTGACTTGATTGGGATGTGCTATATTATATATATAGTAGTATATACCAATATATATATATATATTGGCATATGTATATATTGGAGTTGATATTCCCGCATTATATAGCGGATGAGACCCTATGCGCCGCATAATAGCAGATGGTTTTTATTTAAATCCCATATACTGCGATATTCCACCTCGAAGTGGAATTGGTATTGTGCTAACGTCCGTGGATGCAGGGAACAGGTTGGAGGGATCCAACTGGATTCCTCAAAAATTATTTAGATTATTTAAATATTATGTGCTCTGAATATTTGATATCCTGTGATGATTTTATATTGGATGATGTAGTTGATTGAATTTCCAGTATAATGAGTTATAAAATCTATGGAATTGAATTTTTGAAAAGAAATAAAAGAATAAAAAAAATTGAAGTAAAATAATTCAAGCGAATTGGAATAGGATTAATAAAGAATTGAAATAAAAATAAAGTGATTTGGAATTTTAAATGAATATGAAAAGGAAATTTATAGGGAAGTAATAAATTTTAAACCAAAGCGATATTTTATTAAAGAATAAAGAATTTATTTTCAATTCAAGGATTAAATCTAATTAAAGGATAAATAAGAAATTTTGAAAATCTGAAATTGATATTTTAATTTAAATGGTTTTACCTCAGAATGAAGAAATTTAAATCTGGAAGTTAATGTATTTTGAAATAAGTGAAGTAAAAAGGGGAAATTTATTTCAAATGAAGCAAATTTGAAAACAATCGAAAATTGATTTAAATGTTTGAAAATTGTATTTAAAAGAGAAATGAGATTTTGGGAATTTATAAATTGGTTTATAAAGTGAAATGGAATATCAGTGGATATTCAAATATAAATTCAAGGTGTGAATTTATAAAGGAATGTGAATCTGTTTTAAAATAAATAGTGGTTTATTTTAAAAAGATGTGAAGGAGAAGTGTATTTCTTTGGGTAGCCAAGTACATTTTGTTTTTAAGTAATTTTAAATATTGGTTAAAGGATTTATTGTTATTTTAAAAATTATGTTTTAGAAAATTTATTATTTCTAAATGTTAAACTTCTAAAGAAAGTATTTTTCAAATCTATTATTGTAGTAAATATAAAAGTAATTTGGTAATATGTTTTAAAAAGGAAATTAGTTTACATTTACAAAATGGTTTTATTTTAAATATTGTTTAAAAATATACATATGTATTTCAAATAGAATAGTAAAGTAGTTTAATTTCAATATTATTAAATATATTTGTAATAAAGTGCTTTTAAAATTAATTTAAAAATCTGAAATGGCTTTGGACTTGGTATTCCAGTTGGTAAATTAAACATTTGGGGAATGTTTTCTATGAGAAGAAAACTGATTTGGGAATTGTTTCCAGAAGTGGTTGAAAATGGGAATAATATCTTGCGAAGATATTTGAAATTAATAAATAATTTGGGAAAATTATTTATTGTTGATGAATGTTATGGGTGTTAATTGATAGTTAAATAACCGACTATCAATATTGGCCAAATGCGCTGATCGTTTCGAAGAGTCCGGGATCGAGATTTATTTCTCGAAAACCACTTCGATCCGGTTTGTACGTTTCGAGGGGGAAACGAGGTTGATATTGAAAAGGGGATACTGTTTCAGTTCCGTTCAGACACGGAACGGACTTGTATGGACGAATGCTTTCGAATCATCGTCAGGGGACGATGGGCATTCTAAGTGAAACGTTCTGTAAAGGTAACGTTTAGCCTCAAGCCTCATCAACCGGGAATGACTGAAAATCAGGGGTTATGCAGCAAGGCTTCGTGGGTAGCGCCCACTGGAGAGTATGGTTATCCCTATCTAGAGGTCCCTTTATTACGGCTTAGTGGTGCGGTTGCTGATCCCAATCGTGGGGTGATCATATTTGGAATTGCCCATAGGTGATTCCGGCCTTGTGTTGCAGGGGAGCGGGCGTACTCCTCGGTACTGTGATCTAGGCCACGTACTGTGACAGGTGGTACCCCAGTGCCTAGTCATTCGATGGAAATCCATTTTCCCTACGTGCCTTGTACGAGTTTTGTTTGTATTACCCACCTTGTGGCTAGTATGCCGGAATTTAATAGATGTAATAATTTCGGCTATTTTAATAAGTAATTGTGAATAGACACTTTTATAATATCAGAGGATTTTATAAAAAGTGTTTTAGCTATCGTAAGGTAAAAACCCGACATGTTTATTTGTGGCGTGGTCTTACGAGATGCTTTTATTTTCAAAAGGATTTTGAAACTTTAATAATGAATTTTAGTGTGATTTTCTCACGCTGGTATTCCAGACTGACTCGGGTATTGTTTTATATGATTGTGACGCCCCACCTCAATACCCACGCTAGCCAAGGACACTACGATGTAGTGCTGTCAACTAGCACGGAGAATAAGGCTGTTGAGGAGCGACCATCCATGTAATTGATTATCACACGGTGGCTATAAAATAATCTTCGGAAACAAACATAGAAATAAACATAAAACAAAGCAGTCACAGACATCCATATCACAAAGGCGGAAGAAGATATGAATATATAACTAACACATGAAAGTGTACATCAGAGTAGTGGTCAAAAAGTTCCACAATAATACAAAAGAATAGCAACATGTGCTATACCAAAAGAATACATCTATGAGTCCATATCTCAAGTGTATACAACAAAAACTGCTAAACTAAATAGGCAGCCAAAAGTCAGAGTAGCAAATCCCGGAAGGAAGTCAAGCAGAAGCACCTGTAACATCTCGGTCTGACCCGAGTATTATTTAAGAAAATAATAAACGGATCAGTCTAACTATAAATATCAGATGACATGATATAAAATAAGAGATATGGCATAAACGTAAAATATCCATACTGACATACTACTATAAGTATGAAAATGATGATCAACAGGAGATCAACCGATGAGAAATGATCAATATCACGAGAATCTTCTCAAAGATCCAAAGAGGGCATCATACCCTAAACTTGTACTCATAACAAGTCAATGACATAAAAATCCAGAAATCAAACAAGAAATCCAGAAATCATAAAAAGAGAAAGAGGCCTATCACATGATGGTCCGAAGACCATGGGGCGCTACCCCATATGTGTGAGTCGAAATCACACTGATTGAGGCCTAGGCTAACTAAAAAGCAAAAAGGTATGTGTGAATGGAATCACACAAGTGGTGTCTAGCCTAACCTCGCAAACAAAAAGATATGTGTGAGTCGAAATCACACTACTGCGGTCTAGACTAACCTTGCGGACAAAGAGATATGTGTGAGTCGGAATCACACTACTGCGGTCTAGTCTAACCTTGCAAACAAAGAGACATCGCACAATTGCTAGTCTAAATCATAAAATGATCATCATGATCAGCGAGAAGTGTCAATCACACCAAGCTAGTAAATATATGAGTTTAGCTTCATGTCCCATAACCACTTGCTTAACTTAAATATTTACGAACAAGTTGTAAATCTTCACTAGGAAATTGTCACGAAAAGGGTTCAATCGAACAAGTCCAAGAGCTAACCGACGAAGTGAACGCAAGCGTTTCATACCACTCGTTTTACTAAGTCGTTTAAGTCGATTTCTCATTCGAGTGAAGTAAAGGCTTATATATATTAGTAGATTGGAAATCGGTTTGAGAAAACGAACTTTTGATATTAAAAATAGTGTTGAAATCGATTTGATGAAAGAGTTTTGAGATTTACTACTAGTATTAAAACCTTCATATCTTTAAAGTGACAAGTCATAAAACGATTGTTGGAACAATCTATCACAAAAATTCACATTCGGAGACGTGAATAAAATCCAAGGAAATCAGCTCAAAATGCATCAAAGTGGAAGTTCTGATGAATGCTTTTCAGATAAGATTGCCTACGCAGAGTAATACGGGGGTCGCGGGGGTCCAGGGGGCAGCGCCCACGGCGGGGTGCGGGGCAGCGCCCCGTCACGGTACGACCTAGTGAAGGCAAGCGGTCTCGAGAAGCCAAACGACCTAAGGGAAGATTGCCACGCGACCTAGCAGAAGAACAGGTCGAACGACCTAGGGGAAAACAGGTCAAACGACCTAAGTGCTAACTCGCGAACGACTTACGACTTAAGAGGGTTCTGCGACCTAAGTGGGATGCGCGACCTAAGAAGGTACGCGACTTAACAGTTTAAGGGTCTACGACCTAACGAGTTAAAAAGGTCCAACGACCTAAGAAAATTAGGTTCATACGACCTAAAGAGGTTCGCGACATAAGGTTGTTCGCGACCTAAAAGTGCACGACCTAAGGTCTTACGACCTAAGGAAAAGAAAAGTCTTACGACCTAAGGAGTTAACTCGCGAACGACCTAACTCTTTAACTCACGAACGACCTAAGCCTTTAACTCGTGAACGACCTAAGAAGGCGGTGACTCTTCAATGCAGCGACCTAATGCCTTAACTCGCGTACGACCTAGCGACTTAAGTTCGATACGACCTAGGATTTAAGAGCTAACGACCTAGGACTTAAGCTCAAATACGAGCTACGAGCTAAGGTCTGTACGACCTAACAGTTAAAAGGTCCTACGACCTAACTAGGGAACAAGGCTATGCGACCTAAAGTGCCACGCGACCTACGACTTAAGGCCTGGAACGACCTAGTGGAGTTAGGTCGGGGACGACCCAAAACACTAACTCGTGGACGACCTATGACTTGACTCGCGAACGACTTAGCGCAGGCGAACAAAAATACGAAGGCAGTGACTTTTCAACACGCGCGACCTAAAGCCCTAACTCGCGTACGACCTAGCGAAGGCCAGAACGACCTAGTGCCAGAAAAATCACCAAAACACTGAAAATTGAAGTTTTTCGCCAATCCAATCCAAACCAAATGCAAATGTTGATGCTAGAGTGATAGGGAATCATTCCCAACAGTCCAATGACAATCATAGGCAAGATGTGAGATCAAAAATCTCACCTTTTCACGGAATTTGATGAAGATGGAGATTTGAAAGCAAAGCAAGAACACCAACAAGCTTGAATCAATGTTCTTCACGTGAATTTGATGTTGAATCTCGGATTTGCAATAGAATTTGAGTTTGGAGTTTCAATTTCCACTTCCCACCACCATTTTTGATGAAGCTTGAATGTTAAAACAAATGGTGAATGAAGTGAGGAAGGGGGTTGGGCTGAACTAAGGAAGTGCAGTCCAAACCAAAGTCACACGCGGGAAAAGTGACGAAAATTTCACTATCTCCAAACATATCGAAGTTTATACTCAAAAAGATCGCAAACGTCATTTTGAACTCAATGGGGGTGGTCTCGAGTCCTAATTTGACCGTATGCAAAAAGTAGCTTTTCGGACTAACATTCGACTAACGATAAAATATTTAAATATAAAATCGATAGATATGCGGGTTGTTACAATGATGCTCGGGTCAGACCGAGATAACAGGTTCAGATTTTAGCTGTGGAGCTCAGGAGACGAGCTGGATGGCGATACGTACTTCTGTATTCATGTTATATATTCCGATGTGTATTCAGATTGTGAGGACAGGTTATCATTACCGTCTAGTTGTATATTATTGATGCTGTTGAACTCTGATGTATACTCTGATGATCTATTGTATAAACAGATATAGTTTGTTTTGTGTAAAGCTCTGTTATTAATTATATATTACTGCGATGTGAGATTCTGTTGTTGTTTTCTGTTTCTCTTCTTCTACCTCTTCTTCTTTTAACACTAATGGTTCGATTTTCCGGGCTTGGGAAGTCGGGCTGTTACATTTGGTATCAGAGCGAGGTTGGCGATAACCTTGGCTCTGGTGGGAATTTTGAGTGTAATAATAGATATGAGTGCGTATTTGTTAGTGAATATAAAATGGTTTTATATTGTGTTGATTGATTTATTGAGTGGTATATAAACCTTCGTCGGCACAGCCTCGAAACTGGATCGAAGGGGTTTCTAAACACTGGAATAGAACAATTCGACACAATATTGTTTTAAAATGGGTAGATGAAATAATTTTACCCAAATTATTTTTGTATATAAAGAATATAAATTTTTGTAAAATATTATAGTATTTGGATGCTTGATTGTTAAGGAACGATAATATGAAATCATTAACACTATTGTGTAGAATTGAATAAGAAATTGAATTATAACCAAGTTGGGGAAAATATATATTTATATAACAAGTAGAATTTGAAAATGTAAATTATGAATATAATTTATAAATTGAAATGAACTTCATATACAAATTTGATTTAACATTGGAAATAGGATTCCAGAGAAATGTTGAAAATAAATCGGAATGGATTTCAAGTTTGGAATTTTGAAAAAAAAAATTCAAATTCCTGGGATTTGGGATATTTTTATGAGATAAAAGCATTAAATTCTCTTTCGGTCGCTGGAAAATAATTTCGGTGATGACTGCAGCATCATCGATGTCTATTTTCTAGGTTCCAAGAGAAATTGCTACCAAACTGTTTAAAATTGGATATGATTGAGAACTGGGTTTGGTTTGAAAATTCAAAAGAGAAATTGAATTTGCCAAGGGTTTTGGATGCAGTTGATTTCAAAGGTGATTTGAAATTTTGGAGAATTGTTTAAACTCTGGAAGCTTATTTAAAGTTGTTTATGGAATAATAAAAATATATTGGCTAAATAAAAATGTATAATTCCGAGTTAAAGGATAAAATGTGAATAAAATTGATTTTAAATAGAAGGAAGTACGAATGTAAATAAGTTTGTGACTTATAAAATTTGAGGTAAAATAAATAAGCCAAATAAAATTGTTTGTAATGGTAATGAATATAATCCGAAACTTAATTTATTAAATAAATGGAGCTCCAATAAAATAGTTAAAATGATTTTTGATATGAAAATCAAATATTGGATATAAAATTTTGAATAAACTAATTGATAACTAATTAGTTAATGGAATATGGAACTTGAATTGGTTAAATGGAAGTTGAATTTGAGTTAATAATGAAATTGGAGATGAACTCGAGTATAAATAAATTTAACTTGGATTGTTGGAAAATTAAATATAATGGGAAGTGTAGTTAAAATAGATAAAATTGGATTATAATAGTGATGGTTTGAACTTGTGAATAAAATTCCCGTAAGTAGAAATAAATC
Organism: Allium fistulosum; assembly: GCA_030737815.1. NCBI lineage: Eukaryota > Viridiplantae > Streptophyta > Magnoliopsida > Asparagales > Amaryllidaceae > Allium > Allium fistulosum. The sequence goes on from CM060903.1 coordinate 912,535,397, forward strand.
GGAAAGGGGCCTTGCTATTAATAAAATAAAATTCTATGAATTGTTGGAAGTGAAATAAAAATTTATTTTGAAGCAATTGAAATAAATATAAGTTTATTTGGATTCAAAAAAAAATGTCAAAATATTTCACATGTGCTTATGAAAGTATATGAACTGCATCGTTTATGGAATCCATGCCATTTATATATAAGTGAAATGCTATAAACTTTGTATATTTGTCACTCACATATCTATATTGAGTTAATACATGTTCAGGGAAGCCGCTTGGCTGATTTTGACTGCGTTAAATGCTAAATTAAATCGCCACTTTGCTTTAAAATGCTAAAATAAGGTACGCTTACGCCAAAAATTCAAATAGGAGATATGAACTGTTTATATTGATATATATTGTGATTCCCGGCCTAAGGCCGATGTATATATATATTTGTGCATCCTGCGATATCGCAGAAGTCCCTCCGTGCAAGGGAGACTCTGCCAAAATTTTCCGTAATTTTGGGAGTTAGAAATTTTTGAATTTTTGAAAATTTTCATTAACGATAAATGATTTAAATTTTCTAAGCAAGTAAAATTGAAACTGGATTGAAATCTAATTCAAATGTGGATGTAAGGTGATGTGAAATCGAAGGAACTAAAGAAGTGAAGTTTGCGAATAAACTGTTAATCGAAATTTAAATTAATTAGTAAGTGCAACTAATTAAATATTCGAGTGGAAGCCAAATTGAAATCAAATGGAATTGTAAAGACAAAAGTAAATAGAAATGGATATGAACTTCAATAATGAAGTGAAAATAAGTATAAGCAGTATGTAAAATATTTATATTGAACTTAAGGAATATGGTGAGATTCTTAAGTAATTTGGTATTGAGGAAAGTTATTCTAGATGAATAATTGAATGACAATTAAAATTTGAAGTTGTGAAATGAGAAAATTGTGGATAAGTGAATGTAATCAAACTGAATGTGAATAAAAAGGAAATTGATATAATTGGTAATCAATTGGAATTTATACGTGAGATGTATGTATATTATTTTATTCGCATAACTATTTGATCCGGATTCGAGCACAAAATTTCGAGGTAGTTGTACCGATCCGAGTTAGGATTTTTCGCTCGATTTTCGACGGCGAACCTGGATATGGATTGTTGATTGATTCTGGAAGTTCTCTATCATAGTTTACGGCTATGCAAGGAGGATGACAGTTTCCGATCAAGAAACCAAATCTGAGTCCACGCTAGGAAGTCGGGTGGACGATACTAGTTCGGAAGTGAAATTGTGTGATCGAGTGAGCGATCGAATTTGATATTGCGTACAAATGATATATGTGCATCGTACGGGCATAAGTAAAGCACATATTTGATATTTGTAAAGAATTCGATAAAATGATTTTGGAAAGTTGTGATTTGATATTAGTGCTAAGCAGGATATGCAGGTAATTGATTTTTATTTTAGAAGATAAAATTTTGATGGCCCGACAAAAAGGTATGTATTTGAACTTCTATATGAAATTTGATTGGGTTTTTGATCTAGCCACTTGGCCTTTTGTTTTCTTTTGAATCTGGGGCCCGTAGAGGCATTTTGGTAGTAGTACCGAGCTAGCCGCGCAAAGGAGACGCTGGCAAAAAATTTCGGGAATTTAGAGAGTTAGTGAAATTTTGAGAAAATTTGATAATTTAAAATTTTGAATTCAAATTTAAATTTGAATTGATAAGAAGTGATATGGGATACGATTTATGGATAGGTTTGGGAATGTTAGTAAGAGGGATAGTGTGTCTTTATTTAAAGAATTGTTATGGAAAGTTGTTAAAACTATTTGGATTGGGGAAATAGAACGGGTATCGAATCATTTCTCTTAATTGGTAATTTCGGGGACGAAATTCTTTTAAGGGGGGAGGAATGTGACGACCCGGAATTTTTGTATATTTGTAATGAGAATATTTAATTTATTTTAAATATTCGAAGGTTAAATTTTAACTTTAATTTCAAATATACAGTATTTATTGGATGATTAATTGTTGAATTTAATCATCGAAATTGGGTAAAATATTGAATCTTGATTTTTAAGCCGATTAAAAATAATTTGAAGGCTTATAAAATTCATATTAATAATTCTGAGGGTGATACAACTTTTGAAATTGAATTTCAAAATGTTTTGTTCAGATTTGAAATTTATATCGTTTAAATTGAATTTAAAAATAGCCTTTCGAGGCACAGTTTCGGAATTCGACGAAACCAGATCCATTAGATCCGTAATATTGTTTTATTATCGGATTTCAAATTTCGAAATGGTAGGAATTGTTGAGTGAGTACGATAGATAAGTGCGTTGGAAATTAAATTGATAATAATTGATTTAGAATTTAAATACAATAATTCGACTGGTCAAATTATTCCCCATCAGCGTTTAAAATATCTTCCTTCACATCGTAGACCTACAACCACCCTATCTCGTACCTTTGTCTCCCATACGAGGCTTAAATCAAATCGAAGTCGCCTATCGTCTGAAGGAAGCTATCATCCTTGTTAAATCGCATTCTTCTTTCCCCCCTCAAACTCTAACACGGGAAAAAAATGGAAAATGTAGACTCCCACTCCCTTCAGAAAAATAAAATAAAACAAAATCTCCATAATCTTCAAATTTAAATACACGCGAATCCCTCTCCCTTTTCAGTTTTCAAACTTAACAAGATAAATCAAAACCGAAATCACTCCTTCTCCCAACTTTCCATTCCTCAGTTCAACCGATTTCGCTCATCTAAAAAAAATAAAAAAATAGGGGAACTTCGCGACTTACTCGCGAACGCTGGAGGGGGAAAGTCAGATCGATTGAAGCGGTTCGAACTGGGGGTTTCGTCATGATGTTGACGTGGGGAAGTCGCAAGCTCGTTCGAAGCTCGAGGGGACTGGGGAGTTCGTCGGCACGGCTAGGCGAGTCAGTCGATGACATTGGGTCGCTCGATCGATGATTGATCGTTCCGTTCGAGGTGTCGGCGAAGCAGTCGAAGAGAGCGCACGATAGGGCGGGGCGATTGGGCGAGGGCAACGTGAAGGCGGTGTCGGGTACGCGCGACGATGAAGGGTGGCGTGGGAGCAGTGGCGATGCGATTCTGCGACGGTCGCGATTTTGGAGGTAGCCGTTGGCAGGCGATGCGAAGTGGGAAGTGGGGTGATCTCGGCGATGTCAGGTAGGGTTGTTCTTTAGTTTAATTTTCTATATTAGTTTGTTTACTTAAGAATTCATCACTGTCTTACTTAATAATCGTTTATTTACCATTTCTTAATTATCTGTAAACAATTTATCAATGTTAAACAAATTTTCAATTAATAACCCTAACTGATAAACTGTTTAAGAATTTGTATCAGTAAGGGCCAAAGGAGAATAAAGATAAATATTGTGTATACACATATATTATATGCAGAGGAAAGGAAACATATAAAATAAGATATATGAAGTTTTCCAAATTTATATATATATATATACAGAAAAAGAAATAAATAGGAATTTTAAAATTTGCTGTAGAGTTATATAAGGTCAGATTTTGAAAATCTATAATTTATTTTTATAAATATATATGTAGTTCCAGGAATAAATAAATATCCATTTTAGAAACTATTAGTATTTTAAAATATGTATTATGGAGGTCAATTTGTCTAGTTAACTTATTTAATTTTGTTAGAAAGTGTTAAGGGGAAATTAGTTCAAAACTAAAATATTGGTAAATTAAATTTAAATGAAATTGACTGTTCGATCATTTATAAATGATTAATAAATCGAATTTATTTATTAGAAATTAATCATTCAATTTTTTTTGGTTAATTCAAATGTCAATAAATCTTAAAATGTTTGTTCAAAGTCGAAAATGGAAAACCAAGACATATTGAAGTGGATTGCAAAAGAAAACGAAGATCAAAGGTGAGTAAATCTCACTCATCTGGCTGTATTTAAATTTAAATGGATAAATTTAAATAATTGATTGAATAGTTGACTTGATTGGGATGTGCTATATTATATATATAGTAGTATATACCAATATATATATATTGGCATATGTATATATTGGAGTTGATATTCCCGCATTATATAGCGGATGAGACCCTATGCGCCGCATAATAGCGGATGGTTTTTATCTAAATCCCATATACCGCGATATTCCACCTCGAAGTGGAATTGGTATTGTGCTAACGTCTGTGGATGCAGGGAACAGGTTGGAGGGATCCAACTGGATTCCTCAAAAATTATTTAGATTATTTAAATATTATGTGCTCTGAATATTTGATATCCTGTGATGATTTTATATTGGATGATGTAGTTGATTGAATTTCCAGTATAATGAGTTATAAAATCTATGGAATTGAATTTTTGAAAAGAAATAAAAGAATAAAAAAAATTGAAGTAAAATAATTCAAGCGAATTGGAATAGGATTAATAATGAATTGAAATAAAAATAAAGTGATTTGGAATTTTAAATGAATATGAAAAGGAAATTTATAGGGAAGTAATAAATTTTAAACCAAAGCGATATTTTATTAAAGAATAAAGAATTTATTTTCAATTCAAGGATTAAATCTAATTAAAGGATAAATAAGAAATTTTGAAAATCTGAAATTGATATTTTAATTTAAATGGTTTTACCTCAGAATGAAGAAATTTAAATCTGGAAGTTAATGTATTTTGAAATAAGTGAAGTAAAAAGGGGAAATTTATTTCAAATGAAGCAAATTTGAAAACAATTGAAAATTGATTTAAATGTTTGAAAATTGTATTTAAAAGAGAAATGAGATTTTGGGAATTTATAAACTGGGTTATAAAGTGAAATGGAATATCAGTGGATATTCAAATATAAATTCAAGGTGTGAATTTATAAAGGAATGTGAATCTGTTTTAAAATAAATAGTGGTTTATTTTAAAAAGATGTGAAGGAGAAGTGTATTTCTCTGGGTAGCCAAGTACATTTTGTTTTTAAGTAATTTTAAATATTGGTTAAAGGATTTATTGTTATTTTAAAAATTATGTTTTAGAAAATTTATTATTTCTAAATGTTAAACTTCTAAAGAAAGTATTTTTCAAATCTATTATTGTAGTAAATATAAAAGTGATTTGGTAATATGTTTTAAAAAGGAAATTAGTTTACATTTACAAAATGGTTTTATTTTAAATATTGTTTAAAAATATACATATGTATTTCAAATAGAATAGTAAAGTAGTTTAATTTCAATATTATTAAATATATTTGTAATAAAGTGCTTTTAAAATTATTTTAAAAATCTGAAATGGCTTTGGACTTGGTATTCCAGTTGGTAAATTAAACATTTGGGGAATGTTTTCTGTGAGAAGAAAACTGATTTGGGAATTGTTTCCAAAAGGGGTTGAAAATGGGAATAATATCTTGCGAAGATATTTGAAATTAATAAATAACTTGGGAAAATTATTTATTGTTGATGAATGTTATGGGTGTTAATTGATAGTTAAATAACCGACTATCAATATTGGTCAAATGCGCTGATCGTTTCGAAGAGTCCGGGATCGAGATTTATTTCTCGAAAACCACTTCGATCCGGTTTGTACGTTTCGGGGGGGAAACGAGGTTGATATTGAAAAGGGGATACTGTTTCAGTTCCGTTCGGACCCGGAATGGACTTGTATGGACGAATGCTTTCGAATCATCGTCAGGGGACGATGGGCATTCTAAGTGAAACGTTCTATAAAGGTAACGTTTAGCCTCAAGCCTCATCAACCGGGAATGACTGAAAATCAGGGGTTATGCAGCAAGGCTTCGTGGGTAGCGCCCACTGGAGAGTATGGTCATCCCTGTCTAGAGGTCCCTTTATTATGGCTTAGTGGTGCGGTTGCTGATCCCAACCGTGGGGTGATCATATTTGGAATTGCCCATAGGTGATTCTGGCCTTGTGTTGCAGGGGAGCGGGCGTACTCCTCGGTTCTATGATCTAGGCCACGTACTGTGACAGGTGGTACCCCAGTGCCTAGTCATTCGATGGAAATCCATTTTCCCTACGTGCCTTGTACGAGTTTTGTTTGTATTACCCACCTTGTGGCTAGTTTGCCAGAATTTAATAGATGTAACAATTTCGGCTATTTTAATAAGTAATTGTGAATAGACACTATTATAATATCAGAGGATTTTATAAAAAGTGTTTTAGCTATCGTAAGGTAAAAACCCGACATGTTTATTTGTGGCGTGGTCTTACGAGATGCTTTTATTTTCAAAAGGATTTTGAAAATTTAATAATGAATTTGAGTGTGATTTTCTCACGCTGGTATTCCAGACTAACTCGGGTATTGTTTTATATGATGCTCGGGTCAGACCGAGATAACAGGTTCAGATTTTAGCTGTGGAGCTCAGGAGACGAGCTGGATGGCGATACGTACTTCTGTATTCGTGTTATATATTCCGCTGTGTATTCAGATTGTGAGGACAGGTTATGATTTTCGTCCAGTTGTATATTATTGATGCTGTTGAACTCTGATGTATACTCTGATGATCTATTGTATAAACAAATATAGTTTGTTTTGTGTAAAGCTCTGTTATTATATATTATATTTTATTCCGCTGCGATGTGAGATTCTGTTGTTGTTTTCTGTTTCTCTTCTTCTACCTCTTCTTCTTTTAACACTAATGGTTCGATTTTCTGGGCTTGGGAAGTCGGGCTGTTACAAGAATGAGTCCCACTCTCCCGGATTCGCCTCTCAAGAGATTTGTGTTAATAATGCCCCCTGCAGCCAAGTGACTTTAGGATCCCCGATTAAGGAAATTGGTATTGACTATGGGGATTTAGGCAACGTTTACATAGATATTAATGAAATCATGGGAGAAGGTTTCGTGTTCGAGGGATCGTCTCCTCATCCCAATCATATTGTGTCTAGAGTCAACTAGATCTCTACCGTGGTGACTTCCCAATCCGATTTGTGACGTCCTTTTAGGCCACCTATGGCATGTTACACATTTTATTCAGGTCACGTTCACTTACATATGCATTATTTAGGTTCATTTATTGTCGCTAAAGTTTTTTATAATTTTTATATCAGGTACTATGAAAGGCCATGGACTTTATGAGGACCTTAAACAATTCACTGATGTGCAATGCTAGTCAGCACAGTCTCTAAGCTGCCATTAGCCCTGTGAAACCAAGGAAGACTGGATAAGGAAGAATGACTTGGAAGTCGAAGTACATCTTTGGGACGATAGTGAACGGTGCAGGGTTTACAAGAGTGGATTTAAGAAGAGAAAAATTTTTGACGACCGAGAAAAGCCGCCTAAGAAGCCGAAGGTAGATCGCGGTTCTCATCTCTCCGAGCATAAGCATTTTCACTGGCCTCAATTTCTGTCGAAATTGAGTTCCAACTTCCACCATTCAAGTTTCACCTTCATCCCAAGCTCCGTCGACTTACATGATGCCTGCATTTGGTTCTTCACATCCTCATAGGAGGCCGACTTATATTCTTCTGTCTGGTCCCTTTAGACTCGAAGTTGTGCTCCTCGTGTGGTTTCTAGAGGGAGGTAAATTTGATCTCGACCTGCACCTAATCCTTGAAGATTCCTATAAGCCCCATCTCTAGGCGGTTCAAAGCGATTTCGATCAAGCTAAGGATGGGAAAAGTTATGCGAGCGACTGGTAGACACGAACCGCAACAATTATCAAGAGATCCTTTCCTTTGAATCAGAAAATGAAGATTATGAGAGGGCATCAGCAGAATGTGCACCAGAATCGAGTGATTAAGAAAGGAGAGGGGCACTGCACTTTGAGAGAGTAAGAGCAATGCCATGCCGAACGAACTAAAAAAGGCCCATACAAAATAGAAATCGTATTCCGAGACGAAATCAAAATGGCCCATGTAGATGAGGTTAAGCTGAAAGAGGAGCTTGAATCCCGTGATGCGATAATTGAAGCCCAGAAGAAAACCGTGGCTAATAATAATGAAATCATTGAAGCTTATAAAAAAAAATTGCTGATTACACAGGAATAGTGAAATCCTGTGATAAGACAGTTTCTAATCAGACTCAAATGATTGATTCGCCCTAGGAAAGAGTCGTGCAGCTTAAAGCTGAGAAGACCCGAGTTGAAGTTGAGAAGGCCGCTGTGAAGTTGACTACTTGGAGTTGCCGGATACTTTTGAAAAGAAGATGGAGAAGATGGATGACACCGTCTTAAATTTCTATGTTAATTTCTTACTGCATCAAGGGAGCCTCAACTATCTGGGCTCCAAATTCCCACGTCCTCTTGTTGTAGTTTAGGAAGAAGTTCTGGCCTATTTCCAAGATAACAGGGATGTATACACCGAGCAACAGTTAGAGGATGGCTATCTCAATGAAGAATCAAAGAAAGCTTTGCTAGAGGGTCGTGAGATCAATCAAATTGAGAGGGAAGTGGAGGCTTCCGATGCTACTATGACTGCAACTGCTAAAATGATGCTAGAGCCTTTCATTTCCAGGCTTAGTGAATCATCAAAATAATATCGCGTTCAGTTACCGAGATCAACCGGTACTGCCTTGTTGTCTGCCCTTCCAACAAATGTCTCGGAAGCCTCAGGTGGTCTCTGAACTTCTCCAAAGATTGTACAACCATACAAAGAAGGAGAAGGAGGGGAGTATGAGGTTGAAATTCTCGGCCATTCTTCTGATGTAGGTAACCTTCTTGTTCTCCCTGAGTTTGAAAATTTTTAGCTCATGCCATAAGAACAAGACGAACTGAATGCTTCATTGTTGATCTTATAGGTCCTTCTTCTTTACATAGCAACCTACCTATTTCGTTAATCCTCGGGCTTGATGCTATTTCTACTGCCTCGATGTTTGTTTCTATAACCGCTTCAATTGTTGCACCTGTGTCTGGCTTACAACAAGGGCTGGAATCCAAGAAGATTGCTGCATTGCATGGTCTGGACGACCCTTCGTATCTTTGTATGGAAATTTTACAATAGCTAAAGCTCGAGTGTAGGAAGACCAAACTGGCCAGCTAAATAAAAATGAACAGAAGATTCTAGCTGTTAAGACAGAAAAGATCGAAGAGAGAAAATTTTGAGGAGCTCCCGCAAGTCCTGGAAGCACAAGACCAAAGGGTAGTCTTCCGAGAAGGTTGAATAATAGGGAGGAGATGTTGGCACAGAGGAGATAGTTGATATTTCAGACAGTGACACAAATCCTAGCAGGGATTTAGAGAGTAAGAAGAAACTTCCGACCAAAGGTGGGAAGGGGAGCGGTGGAAAGAAACATTGACTGGATCGAGTAATAGTGGAGCCGAATTTTGGAACATTCTGTTTTGTTTGATACGTGTTTTGTACAAATATAGAGTCTGCACTTATTGCTTTTGTTGTTGTAGCATATGTATTTTCCTTTTTGTTGGCCGATATTGTGGGGGTACGTCCCTTACATTTCGACTTTGTTTAGAAAATGCTATAAGTAATATAATGTTGACATTTTGGTTGTAACTTTATCGGTCTACTTACCTATGTTTCATGCACTTATGCCATCTTATTTACTACTATTTTACCTACTCCTGCAATTACCACCAAAATTATTTGTTTGGAGTAACAGAACTGTGAAGTGCTTGGTTTTTGTTTTTGAGTATCGGTGTATGTTCCCACCAGTTCATGGGGGTTGCTTACTTCAAACACTTGACGAACGACCAGTTGATCTGTGTGATTCTTTGAAAGCTTGCAACTGAGTCTATTTTGCAATTCCTATCTTCGGGAACTTGCAATTTGACCGTCTCGATTCTAGATATTTTTTCGATCAACAATCAGAATTCTTTGTCGGTTCGTAATCGTGCGACGTTGCTAGATTCATACCCATTACTCTTGACTGTGGTAGTGGGTTAATGGTTGTTAGTCCTATAATAGACGAGTTTCCGGCACTGCTGGGACAGTGCTATTACTTAAGAGTGTGCACGGTGTATGAAATACACGACTTTTAGGGTATGCACGACTTATAAGATGCACAACTTTTGGAGTGTGCGTGGCTTATGGGATGTGCTGCTTTTGGGATTGACATGACCCATCGATCTAAAATGGTTTGGAATTTCTCAACGTTACCAATCTTCGGGCACATGAGGAGTTCATGTTTCGAGGATGTGACTCCACGGCTTGAAAAGTAATGCGCAACTTATGGTGGTTCGTAGGTTTTAAGGTTGTTCTTGCTTGGATGTGATTCCATAATCCAAGAAGCGGTGCACAACTTATAAAATGCATGGCTTTGCTTTGGGCCTTCCTGGTGTCGTCGGAGCAACACTGGTTCTTAGAAGATAGGAAATACATTTTTCCGATCAAACGGTTTGAGTCGATTTTCTTCTGTCAACCCAAGGAATAAGCGGGGCATTCTTGAGCATGGTTTCACTATCTCACGTAGCGATTAGATGGTTTTGATTGGATTTGACCTCACCGACTCAACATGTTACTTTTGTGAACATAGTTATATTGGTTTAGAAAGCAGAGCAATTTTATTCATGAAAGTTGGGCAAGTTCTGCCTATTTACAAGGCCTTCGGTATTCCGGCGTGGCTTATTTGTTGGAAATAGGGAATATATGAGATTGGCTTAGATAAAGTAAGGATGCAGCGATCCACTATTCCATGCTTGGGGAATTTGGCTCCGTCAATAGTTATTAACTTGAATGTTCCATCCCCTAGCTTCTGACTGGTCACATACGATCCTTTCTAGTTTGGTACGAATTCTCCCAGTACACCGTATACCCTCTTTAGGACAACGTCTCCCATCTTGAAGGTGTGGTTACGAACATTGGAGTTGAAGTACCATGCAACCCTTTTTTGGTAAGCGATAGTCAATTAATACAGCTTCTTCCCTCTTCTCATCGACCATATTGAGTGACTCGAATAGGAGCTGTTCATTTTACCTTTGATCAAAGTTTCCCCTCCGATGAGAAGGGACTTCTAGCTCAACTGGGATCATTTCTTCTGAACCATATGCTAGGATGGACGGGGAGTGCTTAGTTGCAGACTTATGCGTTGTCCTCTAGGCCCATAATGCGAGTGGAAGCTCATCTACCAAATTTCCATTTGCTTTAGTTAGCCACTTTTTTATAGTGGACTTGATGATCTTATTTACTGCTTCAACTTGCCTGTTTGCTTGCGTATGTGTGATAGCGAAAAATCTTTTCTCTGCTCGAAAACATTTTCAAAAATATCTAAACTTAGCGCTTTCGAATTGAGTCCCGTTATCTGTGATGATTTTCTGTGGCACCCCAAACCTGTAAATAATATTTTTACTAATAATGTTAATGACTTTATTTGTGGTAATAGTGACCAACGGTTCCGCTTCGGTCCATTTAGTGAAATTATCAACAACAACAACGATGGCATATTTGGCTCCTTCTTTAGCCATTTGTAATACACCAATTAAATCGTTCCCTAGATTGCGAATAGCCATCGGCTAACCATCTGTATTAGCTCTATCGAGGTGGTTCTTTTGATCTTGCTGAATCTTTGGCATTGATCGCACCATCTGGTGTAATCTGCTACATCATGATTTATTAATTTCTATATTGATTTCTACGGTTCCACCTATCACTTCTTTCTGCATCTGCTTTCCATTTCTCCTATTTAGGCTAGAGATAGAAGAATTTTCTTGTTTCATGGCAGTCGTGGGCTCTATTAAGGTTCTTGGTGTAGCATGTGACTGTAAGGTCAATAGGGCGTTCAATTTTTCCATGAGAACCCTTTGGCTTTTTTCCATCTTTTGATTAATTCATCAAATATTTTATTTAATTCATCTCTAGTGACGACTTCATGCTGAATAGAGGTTCCTGGAACCTGATCTCCAGAGTTAGCTCCTAATTATAGATTGTTGGGTTGTTGACTTCAATCTTCTTAGGGTTTGTTCCTTTTCCAACAATGGTAGCTCATATGGATCTTTCGGAAGTAGTTCTCCTTCTTCCAGGCTCCATTGATTCTCAGCAGTAGATTTTTTAAGTAGAGATTTATGTTCTTACTTCTGAACCTATCTGATCCAAAGTAAATAGGTAGATCTAAGCCTGAGTTTAGTTCTCTCAATGAAAGCACCAATATTTTAATCCAAAAAATGGATCAACACCCTGGATTGAATGTAAAAGCACTGGCCCTTTTGTTACATAGCAATAATATAGAAAACAAATGTACACCGAGCAGAACTAGTAAAAAGATAAGAAGAATTTTATAGTGGTTCAATTGTTAATGAAGCCTAAGTCCACTTTATAACTTTTGTTATGAACTGACTACAATTACAAGTCGAATCTGATTACAATTTGATTGGAACATGCAAGTTTGATCAATTCACCTATTTTAGAGTTCACTGGTGAATCATAATGAACATTTTATATGGCTATTGTATGGGAGGAGAAGAGTGAAGAATCGTTTTGTAGGGTTTCAATAGGCAGTAAAGAAGATCCTCTTTATGTTGTAGATGGGTGAGTATTTATAGGGATTGTAGAGCCATCAGACCAAGTCGCTTTGCGAGAAGCCCACAATTGATGGTTCAAAGATGCTCAAGAAATTTCACAATGAAAGAATCCTATATGATGGATCACTAGCAACCCATAAGGCATGGATCTCTAGTGATCCATAGAGTTGGACCATTTCTACCTCGATTCAATTGGATAATGTTCCTTGCCTTGTGTAGATGCTCTTTATGTAATTTCATGACTAAATGCCTTGCTTTGACAATGATTCATCCACATCTTGCATTGAACTATTATCAGAATCAAATGAATGTCCACTTCTTGATCTAGCTAACTTAGAACAGTGAAATTTAGCAGGCGTGCCTAGAAAAGATAATACTTCATGATGCAAGAAGAATGGACAATCCATGAGGGATATTTATGGATCATTACCGATCCGTGGGTGTTGGATCGCATGCGATCCAACCCATTAGGCAATATTAGCCTTTTTCCTCTTAGTGTTTCTTGATTCCTTCTTCTGATCCTTCCTATTGATTCTTAAGTCTTTTTGACTTGATGTAGATGTTCTAACTTCCAGTGAATTCTATTGGATTAAAAACCTGGATAACACTAATAAAAGAAGCGTATAATATATTTAAGCCCATACGATGTGCTTATGCCATCTATAGGCAATATCAGTCCGATCACTTGCTTGGTAACATAAATTTCACTTCTGATCTTGTATCGCTCACTCAACTTTCCTAATGCGGCCTCTAATCAGGTCTTTGATAGAAACATCCATTCTTCTTGCATAGCTGTATACTATAATAGAAAAATTCTAGATCATACCACAAATCTGCATCAAGTATTTGCCATCAATAATTGAGCAAAAAATCTTTGTTCAGATCGGCGTAAATCACCTCGAAATCGTGTACTCAATCTGGATCAAAAACAATTATGCGAATAAGATGATCTACGTATAACTTACGTATTTATTCCAATGGTTTCTTACCTATACAAATTTCTTTTCAATTCACATTTGTTTACATCAATAGTATTTCAATTAGTACTAAACTCCTTTATTTTAAAACCATTCCATACTTAAGCTCATATTCGTATATACTCTTCTACCTCCTAAGAGTATATACACAATATCAGATTTGTTGTACTTCAGTAGGATGTTTAACAAATTTGAAACTTGTTTTACTTATTACTTTTCCAATTCAAGAGTTACAAAACATTTGTTATATTTTCACAAACACTTAGCTTTAAATTCTCAACTAATTCAAAAGTTTGCGACTATCCAATATCGTCGAAAATTCCATTTCATTTCAACAAATGAAAAATACCCAACAATATATCATAATGAGATGCATAACCTAAACTACCTTATTGCATAGGATACATATGTCTATAAAATAACATAATAGAAAATTTAAGAAGTAAACACCGGGGTTTATTTCAAATCATTTTGAAATAATAATATACATTTCCCTTTTGGTATATCAAATCGTATTTTTGGGATTAAAACAAAATTTGTTTCACCAAAACAACTATGTAGCAAACTGCTATAGTAGCATTGCCCCACTTAGAAAATTGAAAATGAAAACCAATGGTGCAATAGGCGTCATCAGAATTATTTTCCGACAATAGAAGCGAGTTAAGTGCTTTCTATCTCCTTTAAAATCCTTTTAAAATATTTCTGTTCACAAATACTTTCAAATAATACTATTATTATTTTTCTCAAAACTTCAAAAAATAATTTCAAAATCACCAAGATCCAAGTTCTTAAAAGTCTCAATTTTAAATCCTTTTTAATTATAAACTATGTTTTATAAACCATACATATATAATTTCACTTTCTTATATAAAATCATTTCACAAATGTTAATCTTTGTTCACATTATAATAAATATCTTTTATTGAAATTAAATTTTAACCCAACATTATACAGAACGCTTATAGTCAAACTGTGAAAATAATTCACAAGGCATTTGTTTCAATGTTCCCATAATATCTACCTAACCCATGTAGTGAAAAGGTAAAACTGCTCATAAACTGGTCGAGCACGGTTAATCAAATAATAAAAGATAATAATTGAACATTATCATTTCCAAACAAATAAACACATTATAAATAACTATATCAATTTTTGAAAATTATCCTTTATATATAAAATATAATCCTAGGTAAAATTATTCACCTACCAAATTTTAAATAATACCATGTTGGTTTGTCTTGTTCAAGTGTTTAGAAATCCATATCGGTACATTCGTTCCTTCTATGTCGACCAGAATTCATAAACCTGTCAATAAATAAATAAACACAATGTAAAAAATCTTTATAGCACTAACAAATAATGCACTTATACACACACACACGGAAAATTATTTCTAAATAAATTCCATATAAATTCCTAAAAACCACATCTAAAATCATTCTTTAAATCAAAACCAATTACAAATCAAAACAGCTACCCATAGTATTTCAAAATACTATAATAAGGACTAGAGCTACCATTGCACTTAACAAGTGCTTCCATTGATCTACTACTAAAAGAGTTCAACTTAACACATATCAATGTCACATCCAACATGGCCAAACTAAACTTTGACATTTATCAACATATATAATATGTATTTAACTTAAATGAAAATTAACAAGGGTGAGGAATCCGGATTCCTTTACACAATTCCTTGTATTTCATTTCAAATGCTAATAGTTTTCAAAAGCGGGAATTCAATCAAAACAAACCAATAAATCATTCAAGCATGAAACAATAATTTATATCTATCATATATAATATAGTGTTCATTCAAAGGTGAATTTAAGTTGCCAAAATTCCAGCCAACACTTACGTATTCTGTTCAATCTAAAATCGAACAGTGTTTGATTTTAGCTCAAAATTCCACTTGCTCCAAACCTGAGTGAAATTAACTCTAATGCGAAGATATCGCTCCTATGAGCGCAACGCAAAATTGGACCTCGCACGAGTAAGATATTGATTTTATAAATTTTGAGATTAATCAAATTAATTAATTACCTCACTTAAATTAAACCCTCATCTTCCCCAATTCGAAATCGTGCTCGCTTGATACACGAATAACCCATACACCTCCTCCCTTAACTCACTTTACACATGACAAAATCACGCCCCGCCTTCACAGACGAACTTCACTTGCTGAAAGCTCCTCTCCCGACCCATCCATCTCGAGTACAGCCCCACCACCGGAAGTGCGACCCGCTATTTTCCCTACGACCATACAAGTGATAAGTTTCACAACATAAGGCCGCTTGCCTTGGAACTCGCTCCACTGATGCTTCTTCACTCAACAAGCACAATGCAACCAGCGCCAAAGTCAAATGTCGCCTAAAACTTCGACCAACCCAAACCCTAGTTTCACCTCCATAGGTCGATCTCCCCTAATCGATGTTGCACCTATCCAAACTCACGTGGATTCGAAGTTTACGCCAAAATAAACTAAAAAGGATCCAATTTTGTATTTTTTCATTTAGAAAATAATTTTATTTTAATTTTTGAATGGGGAAACTAGGTTTAGTGTTTATTGTAAATTGAAAGTGAAAGAGTGAAAGAGGGAAATGGAAATAAGTGAGGAACTATCTTATGTTTTGGTTTATTTATTCTATAATTTCCAATACTTCACCATACAGAATTTCATTCACGCATGAACTGTGAATGATATAAATAAAAATATGATCACGTGGAATAAAGCGACACGATCAAAAAACTACAATAAAATACACTGCTTATCTTATTCTGTGAAATTTCTAAGATACCGACGTTTGTAAAAAATATGTCAAACGATAATTTAAATATTTTCCAAATCAAAAATTATGAAAAAAATCCTATAAATTCATTTAAAGATACGTCATTAAAAATCAAGTTTTCTTATTAAAAAATTGATTTTCTTATTATTTATTAAATTTTGAGTCAAATTTGAATATTTAAATAAATTAAGTATTCCCATTCCAAAAGTTAAAAAATTCGGATTGTTACATTCTTCCCACTTAAAAGAATTTCGTCCTCGGAATTATCAAAGGAAGAAATTGTCCTCTAACCCTTAGACTTTCAAAATTAATTAGTTGAAATGAGTTATTAATTTTTTTAAAGTCTTACATGTTACAGAAAATTTCGACAACACCTCCTTTTCGCAACTAGGTCCGAAAAAACCACAACATAAATATAAGCCCGTATTCAGGACCTCTCATATCTAGGGACAACATAATAACAATATAAACTTATGATATACCTTATAGATTATGTCTATCGCATGGAAACACACCTGTTAAGCATAAACGTGTACCTATTTATCGAGCACTCAATCTTTACTCATGAAATCAAAAGCAACTAATAAGCATGTGCTTCTGTGTAGTTGTTTCTCACTTAAATAACCCAAAAACTAAGTTAAACATGATAATTTAAACGGTATATCAACTCATCCATCATCTCACATAACCATGCAATCAAACTATATAACTTGCATTCCTATTGAAAGAAGCATAAGATATATTTAAGCTCGTACGATGTGCGCATGCCATTTGTACGCAATATCAATCCAATCACTTGGTCAATCACATAAATTTCACTTTCGAACTAGCATCGCCGCTCGACTTTCTGTAATGACCCGCATTTTTTTTCGATAATTAAAATATATTAAATTTAATAAGATTTTTGAATTTAATATTATGAAAAATTGAAATTTATGATTTATTAATGAAAAATTAATAAGAATATGATTTTAATAATGTTGCTCGAACGTAATTGATAATTATTTTAATGAAATTCCAATCAACTGAAAAATTGTAAAGTTAATTTGGTTGTAATTGTAAATAAGGAACTAAATTGATAGTTTATGGAGTTCATGAAATTGAAATATTATAATTAAAATGGTAAAAGATGATAGCTATAGAATAAGAATGTAACAAAAAGTGAACTAGTGTCAAACGAATTCATATTGGTACTGGATGATTGAATAATAAGATGTAAATCAAAATAAATGAATTTATTTTGAATTTAAATTACAATTAATGAATTTATTGCAATTGCAATTGAACACTGTAATTAGTGCAATAGTTAATATTGAATTTGACGTGGGAAACTTGTTTTAAAAGATTATGAATTTCTAAGTAATCAAAAATGATGAAAATGGTTAACTATTAAAATTGAATGTGAAAAGTGATTAAATTAAATTAATTATGGTTTATTTAATTAACGTGAAATAGCCATTTTGGTCACTGCCTCGGATCTCGATGAAACTAGCTTCATCGGATCCGTAATGGTGAATTATTGTAAGATTTCAAGTTTCCTAGCGATCAGACTTTTCATTTAATCGTGTGGGCTCGAAATGCGTAGGTATTAATTTAATGAATTCAATTTAAAATAAGATGATCTTAAAAGATAACTTCTATGTCCAATGGAATTGAGACTTGAAACTAGTTCCATTGAGTTTAAAAATGTCAAAAACATCTATTTTAATATATGGGATGACCTACTTTCGTTTCGGGAACGAATAAGGGCTTTTCGGGTCGTTGTTATCATTTCTGTCCAATTCGATATGTTATTCACTCTTATCTAGCTTGTCCATATAAGTAGATTTTGTTTATCAAACCCTATCAGCCTTTTAGTTTATTATGTACGTACATCAACTTATTATCTGTTCCTACCTTCGAATGGCAGAAATCCTAAATTCCAATTCAATTTCAAATCAAAATCAGTTTAAAAAATTTAAAACTCTCCAAACCCTAGCAATTTATATATCATTTGAACGCTCTTGATGAGCACAATCTACTGATGTTGTTCATTTTTGCAACCGAATCATTTTTGGCCAAAAATTGATAAAGAACCTCGACCGTCCATTTCTAGGGTTTATGATCCAATGGTGGATCTTTGACCATTTGACGATCGAGAAGTTGCGTTGGGAAGAGGAGGTCGAGTAGGTCATAGGATGATCATCAGTTGTCATAACTTGGTTAGAATTCACCACAAATTGGCTTCAGATGTGGGAGGCGGTGGACGTGCTATGGCGTGCCGTTGGTGGGCGCGACTTCAGGGAGAGGGTGCCTGGACTTGGTGAGCATGGTGATGGCATCAGATCATGGGTCAGGTGAAAATGTTGGCTGCGACGATCATGAATGGGTGGCAGCTGAATATGGTCGAGCAGCGACTATTCATGTGGGTTAGGGTTCTTTCACGTAAGGATCACGTGGTATGTTTTACTATTATTTATTTTAATTTAAAATTTAAATGTTCTAACGATCATATCTTTTGCATACGAGCTCGGATTTACATACGATTCTCTCCATTAGGATCATATCGAAATTCCAAACATTATGGAATAAGTTTAGTTGCATTCTGAGACTGTTTGATGTTTCGACCTAAATTGGATTTTAAATTGAATGAAAATCAAAGTTGAGTGTTTTAACCCACTCACAACTACTAAGCTATATTATGTTAGTTAAATTAAATTTATGATATGAATAGAAATTGATTGATTGCTTTTTGGTAGTAAATTGTCGTTCCAGCTAAATCTAATTTTTTTTGAATTTAATTGCATTTAATATAATATTGAATTTAAATAACCATTTAAATACCTGATAATGATAGCCAGTTTATTTGTGTGATTTATTAGTTGAATTGAATGATGATTGTGATTGATTTTTAATTATTTATACTGGATGACCGGATGTTATGGTATTTTATATATTGTTATCACACTGCAAGTTCCCTTAGTTATCGATAGGAAAATCACTATGGGTTGAAATGATATATACCCGAATGGTCGTATAGATTAGGGAAAAATCGTTACGGGTTGAAATGATAAACTCGTGCGATTTTATGGATTTTGAATTTTAGCTTGGGATTGCAGGTTAAAATGATATATACCCATAAATTTAAATTATTGTGGGTTGAAATGATTGATATCTGTATCACCTAACCATTAGGTAGAAAATTATATACGAATACGAGATTGGTTAAATTAAATTATTTTAAATCCTTAATTTTTGAATCCAGTTAAATGATATTATAAAATAAACTCGATTTATATAAACAACATTAATTTCAAATTCCATGCATTAAAATATTAAAAATTGAAATTGGTGTAAATGAATTATTTAAAGAATTTAAATTGAAATTTTAAAGTTGAATTTTGATATATAAATGAAATTTATCAAAATTAAGTTATTGTAAGCATTTGAATACTTAAACTTAGAAATCTATTGAATTTAAAGTGGTTTAAATTATAGTTCAAACATGGATTTGAAATCGATATAAATTGAAATGGTTTTTATGAGAATTTGAATTGAAAGATTAAAATTAAGTTTTGTTGGTTTGAAATCTGGAAATGGTCCAGATTTGTTGAAATGAAAGAAACAGTTTGATTTTATTCAATTTACAAAATAAATTATTTAATATAAACTGTTTAAAAATCTATTATTTCAAAATTTAGATTATTTAGAATTTCAAAACTATTTACTATATAAACCATTTCCAATAATCATACCATTTTATATAAAAACTATTTTAACTATTTTAAAATCATTAAACTATTAACCTAATTTAACTATTAAAAACTAATTTAACTATTAAAGCTATTTTAAATATATTTTAAACTATTAAAATGATGTTTAAACCTATTTTACTCTATTAAAACTATTTTAAACTATTAAAATCTATTTTAAAACTATTAAAACTATTTTAAAGCTATTTTATACTATTAAAACTATTTTAAACTATTTTTAACCATTAAAACTATTTTAAACTATTAAATTATTTTAAAATAATTTAAACTATTTATAACTATCCAAATTATTTTCAAAAATTCAAACGGTGCATGGCAGAATTGTTTGTATTTAAATCCTTGGTTTAAAAGCGAATATGGTTAAATGATGTTATAACCTACGTTGGAATTTGAAATGAAATTTTCCAGTGAAATGATATATTTTGAGTAAATATTATGATTTTGAAATGAGGATTTAACCTATTTTAGGGATATGATTTCGAAAGTGAATATGATTCTGAAACTAATATGGTTTGAATTGAATATGATATTTTGATATCAATTATGAATCGGTTTTGGAAATATAAAAGAACCATCCAGTGTGAAATAAGCATTTGGTTGTTAAAGAAACCGGGATCACATATTGTCATACTCTCTGTCAATATCGAAAACCACTTTAACAACTATGTACGTGGTGGAGAATCTACAATAAAGAAGGATGGCTTGCCGAACGATTCTGTTTAAGGTATTAATGCAGCCCTAACGCCCTCGAGTCAGCTAGATGTGACTAACTAGAGCTAGTAATAAATAAACATCCAAACATCAAACATATCAATCATTAGGCATCCATCACAATCAACATCCAAAATAATCACATATCATAACAGATTACTATAAATTTACGAGTGTTTAATTAGGAAATGAAATTCCAATTTGATTTTAATTGTCAATTTCAATTAAACTATCAGATTAAAATACAGTGTCGATGCAATTCAATATAAGTGTCAATTTTAAACCATCAAATAATAATCAAAAAAAATTAAATCACTTATGATTTCAATTTAATGAACATCAAAATATTTCAGTATTTTGTGAGTGGTTTGAACACTCATCTTTGATTTTTAGTCGAAATAAAATCCAAAAGAACGCCCAAACTCTAGAAGTCTCCAAAACTAACCAAACTTGTTCTTTATTGTCCGGAATTTCGATACAATCCTAATGGAAGAAACCGCATGCGAATTCGAGCTCGTATGGAAAAGTTATGATAGTTAGAAGTTATGAATTTTAAAATCAAATTAAAAATAAGTGGGGGTAAAATTGTAAATCTGTAACCTTCCAAACCCTACCTCGTTCAATGTCGATCAATAGAACCCATAGCCGCCACTGTTTCTTGATGAACACGCACGCCTAGAGGCCAGGCCACTCAAATCCGAATCCATGAACGTTGTAATGACCAGTAAATCTTAACGATTTTTATAACGTAATTAAATATATTTTTTATGAAATTAAACAATTAAATTTTTGAAATGAAAATTTAATATTTGAAATACGTCTATTTAAACATACTAAGTGTTAGATTTTCATTGGAATATATGAAGTTTGTTTAGTTATGAAATTTCAAATTTAAAATTAGTTAAATTTTGCTAGAAATAAAATATTTTTGAAATCTAAATACTTTTATATAATAAAAACGTAAACCATTTTTTGAGTGAGACGTCATTTTTCGTTTCGTCAAATTTGGATTGCTCTAGCCCCGTTTATCTTATTTTCAACGATTTAGCAGCAGTTTTGGCAACGAATATGGTGTTTTGATAGGTGGGTCATATCACTCATATCTACGAACCATCCTGTTTTTTCTCGTCGTACTGATTTTCATAGTATATTCATTTATGCATTTTGGTGTCCACAATGCGACGAAATCTGCAAAGCGATTAGCCGTATCGGTAATGTTTAAACCTTTTGGTTTTCTTGTGTCCTTTCATTGTCCACAATTTTAAAATATATGGTCACTTGCTTTTAATATTCCATAATTTAATTCATGACCTTTGCTATTCATACTATTGTAATTTATATTTTATGGTATGGTTCCTTCTCTTTCCCTTCCTTTCTTTTTCATTTTGTTTATGCTTTTGAAAAATAATTTTTATAAAGCTTATATATGTTTGTACTGAAACCTACAATCTCCCTTCACCTAAATGCCACCTTTTGCCTTATCCAACTACCACCCACGCACAGCCCATCCCCTCCATTCACAAATACCAAAGCCAAACAACCCTCCAACCGTTGGATCAATTCCCGCATGGTTTTCTGCCATGATTTTTAGGTGCTGTAGCAAAGATTGTAAAAGGTAAGTTTATATATATAATTTACATTCTTTTGATATGAGTGCTCGTGCAAGTCAACTTTCCTCCCTCCTGAACTGAGCTGCCACCCTGAACTGCCTCACCAAACACATCCCCTCAGATCCTCGTCCGCCCATAGCTCATTCCCCTGTAGCCGCTGCAACACCTCTCCACCAGCA
Organism: Allium fistulosum; assembly: GCA_030737815.1. Lineage (NCBI taxonomy): Eukaryota > Viridiplantae > Streptophyta > Magnoliopsida > Asparagales > Amaryllidaceae > Allium > Allium fistulosum. Next base: position 912,557,811 of record CM060903.1, read on the forward strand.
CACAACCTCCACTGACCTAAAAACCCATGCTCCAACCCTCATTAGAACGCCATCCACTGAAAGACGAAGCAACTCCATTGCGTTGCCATCACATGTCAGCTGCAACGCCACCCACTGCCTATGCAAACCCACGCTTAGCCCTTCCAACCCATGACCCACTACCGACAGTGCCCTAGCCTCTGCAACTCCCCATCATGTCCGAATGCCAGCAAAATCCTTCCACTGAAATCTAACAGCTCATTATCAAACACCCCTCCAATCTCGTGTCGCCTTGCTTCCTGGCCGAGCCGAGTTGTGAGGAAGTTGCATTTATTTAATTGGTTTCCCGAATGGTTGTCTGCAATCTGATGACAGAGTATTCCTCTTTTATAAATTTATATATGTATTTAATAAAAGAATATTGATTTTAGGTATTGATTTTAAAATATGATATATATATATATAGATATTTTATTTTGATATAAATGTTTTAATAAATGTTGATTTCAAAAAATATAATATGAAGTTTTTGATTTTAATATATGTTTTAAATTGAATATTGATTTTAAATATATATATATAAAGATTTCATTTTGATATGTGTTTTTAATTGAATATTGACTTAAAAATAATAAATAAAGGTTTATTTTGAATATGTGAGTAAATTTTAGAATGTTTTTTAAATTTATATATTTTGTTTTCATCGAGCTTGAGTCCACCGTTGTTTCATCGAACTCAAGTCCAATCACTCTGATTTGCTTCGGAATCTTCATCTGGATGGATAACGCTTGTAGATGCTCAAGATTATGATTCATAGCTTGTTGTGTTGTCTATTTTCTCTAGCCTTGAAAGATGAGCAATCATTCACGATTAACATTCATATGCTAATAAATTTATATTCACATGAAATAATGATTGAAATATGTTGTTAAATAGATTAGTTATTTAATTGTTGAATATGATATGTTAATATTTAAATTGTTTACCTATGTAAATTGACATATGACACCATGACATGTTGTAATATATTATGTTTAAATTATTGATGATGATTATATACTTGTAATTGATATGTTATGTTATTTTATTATATTGTTCTCACTCTGCAAATTCCCTGTTAGTTTAGGAATTCGCTATGCGTTGAAATAATACATACCCGAAGGATATTATAGATTAAGGAAATTGTTATGGGTTGAAATGATAAACCCAAGTGATATAATTTAATTTGAATTTTGGGATTGCGAGTTGAAATGATATATACCCGTAAATTTTAAATTATTGCGGATTGAAATGATAAATATCCATATCACTTGACCATAGGTTAGAAAATTAAATGCAGACACTGTTGGTCTACTTTTAAAATGAGTTTCAAATTTTTTGAGAAAAGAAGAATATATGTGTTTAGACTTTAAAATAAAATATAGAGATTTTATTCCAATATATGTGTAAAATTTAGATTTTTAAATTATATGTTTAGAAATTTTAAAATTTTTTAAGTTAAGCTTTGAAAAGGTAAATTTTAAGATTTTACTTATATTTTTATTATTTTTAAATATATAAAATAAGATTTAGAAATAGAATTAATAATAAGGTTTAATTTAACTTAATTTAATAAAAAATTAATTTAAGTTATATATATAATATGTTTAAGTATTTATTTAAAATTATATTAATACTTTAAAAGTAGATGTTGTAATAACTTTAATAAATTAAGGTTGGAATGATGAATTGAAATTTGTTTGAAATTTTATTTGTTTAAGAATTGTATTTAATAAGAATTGATTTGAACTTGTTATTCTTTAGACTTTAAAGATATGATTTTTATAACTTGATAATTGGATTCTGATTAAAGGTGACTAAATGAATTTTTCAAATTTTAAATAAAATTGGAATTGAATATTAATATTGATTTAAATTTGTAATTTGACAATTTATTTAAATGTTATTAAAAACGATGAAGTGAATATTTTCAAATTTGGATAAAATTAAAGTTGAATTTTTGAAGTACAAAATGAAATTTATCAAATTGAGTTATCGTAAATTGTTTGAATGTTTAAACTTTGAACCCTATTGAATTGGAAGTGGTTTAAATTTGGACTTCCAACCTGGATTTGAGATCGATATAAATTAAAAATGGTTTTAATGGGAATTTGACTTGAACCTTTAACCTTTTTAATTGAGATTGTTGAATTGAGATTGATTTAGATTGAATTTTGAAATGAAAGTAGATTTGAATTGATTTGTGAAATTGGAAGAAACAGTTCTAATTTGAAACTATTTTTGATATAAACTCTATTAAATCTATAAACTATTTTTATACATACTATTTTAAATTTTTAAATTTTTTTAGATATATGTATTTTAATGTATGAACTATTTTAATATATAAACTATGTGTGGTTATGGTTTTTGGAAACGAAATTGATTTAAAGTGAATAATGATTTCGAAAGTAATATGATTTAGAAAGTGAATAAAGATTTCGAAAGGGATATGATTTTGAAAGTGAATATGATTTTGAAAGTGAATATGATTTTTAAATGAATATTGTATTTTGATATGAAGTATGAACTGTATGAAATGAAAAATGATCATGATGTGAAATAAGCGTTTGGTTGTTAAAGAGACTGAACTCGGATATTGTCACTCTCTGTCAATACCAAAAACCACTTTAACAATCGTGCATGTGGTGGAGATTCCAGAACAAAGTAGAATGGTTTGGCGAACGTCTATATGAGGCATAAACCTAGCCTTGACTGCCTCGAGTCACATTAATGTGGCTAAAACAGGAGCTATACCGGGCCAAGTGGGGTCGCTCCCTCTATCGGGCACATTTCTTCGATATCATTCTATTACTTTGGGATTTTATTGGTTGCACCCTTGATTTTGGAGTGTGTCTCGAGGTGGACGGTAGTATTTACTAAGCGTTACCACCAATCCGAGAGTGCAAAACGGTAGTATCCTACCCTGGGCGTTGTTTCGCGTGCCTTGTCACATGCTTTATCGCGCCACCTTCGAGTTTGGTTTGTACCGTACCTATTGAGTGCCCTCTGATAGCCTTTCAGTTTATGGAGAAGTTACGATACCGTATAGACTATGGGAATATATATATATATATATATATATAAATGTGTTAAGGAGGATATGTGTAACGCCTTAACGTTATTTTAATAGTTTGCTTTACTATAGACATTATATATGTAGCGTATTGTACTATGTATGTAGATATTTCTACGGATCCTTAAGGTATGGAACCCAATATCCTTTAAGTTATATTGCATTTCACTTGAGTTGATTTACTTGCATAAGAATGTTAATCCTGACTTGTGTGTTTTGTGTCTCACTTTATGCTCGGGTCAGACTGAGTGTCACAACATTTTGAGACTCACCTTTGGAGTTTGGACTTTGCTTAAAGATCTATCCTTTATCTATTCATCTTTCAATTATTTCCAGTTTTTGATGTTCAGACTTGTCGGTTGCTTTTGTATTAATGACTTCTATGTATTCGAGATTTCTGTTGTATTTTGTTTCAAACTCTGACATTTTATAATAGCTTCATGAACTACTATTAATCTATTTCCGTTGCTTATTGTTATATTACTCCATATCTATGATTCTGTGATTGATTTATTTACTTTACATGTTAGTTTTTCCAAAATAAAAAATAACAATCTGTTGTTATGAGCAATTCAAGTCCAACATGTGTGGACGATTGTCGATTTGGATTGTTTGAAATAGCGGGTCATTACAAACCTGATTGCCCAGACCAGGCGCACCACTCTAGGGTCGCGCGATCCTCCACCATAGCTGGAGAAGCCATGACCGCTGCCCCCTTCATCATCGATTTCTGGCGATTCTGGCAACCTCTGACTCGAACGACCCACATGGATGAATGCACCTTGACGCCCTCTACAACGTAGCACCTCTTGATCGACTAATGTGTGAAGATCTACCGTTGAAACCCAAGCCCTAATACGAACGATCGAAACTTCTTTAACAATTTATGGTCACAACACACACTAAATTGAAAAACGGATCTTAGATCTAGATTACGTTCGTTGAGATATTTCCGGCAGTATATAATTCGATAGGGTTTGTGGAGTTTGAATTTTTGAGTTGAATTTGGAATTGGGAATTTAGGGTTTTGATACGTTTGACATTGCGAAGGAAGGAAGGAGCAGATGAGAATACAAGTACGTACAGAAATTGACTGCTAGGGTTAGAGGGAAAATCTACTTATATAGATAGAGATGGATAAGAATGGATGGACATATTGATTTGAGTCGAAACGATAACACCGACCCGAATAGCCCGTTTCATTTCCGAAACAAAAATGGGTCATCCAATATATCGAAATATAGGTTTGATATATCTTTAAACTCAATAAAACTAGTTTCAAACCCGAATTCTATTGTATATAGAAGTTAGCCTTTAAAATTGAATAATATTCATTCAAATTTCATTAATTTATTTCTACGCGTTAAGAGCTCGCACAATCAAATGATAAGTTTGATCATTATGAAACTTAAAATCCTACAATAATTCATTGTTATGGATCCGATGAAACTGGTTACGCTGAAATCCGAGACAGCGCCCAAAATGGCTAATTTTACATGTCAATTAAATGTAAATTTAATCACTTTAAATGCAATATTTAAGTTTAACAATCTTTACTGTTGTTTAAATAAAATTTAAATCAACTCCCGACATCATTTCCATTCATATTAAATCAAGAATTCGATTATCTAAATAATTGCAATATTAAATTTAAACAATTTTAATTATTCAACAAATTACATTAATAACCATTAATTCCAAATTAATTTTAGTTATCAATAGATATTTTATTCCTCTCTAAATTCCAATATTTATTATTCAATTCCTGTTATTGATAGCAAACACACTCAATACATAGAATTCATTTCGATATTTGATATCGCTAAAATCTTCGTAATTTTTATTTCAAAAATTTATTATATCCAGTATACTACAATAATAAATCCTTAAAATTTTTATTTCTAACCATTTTTATCCAATAATTATATTTAAATTTAATAATTTAAAATAGTTAAAAACACAAGCTGTTACACCCTCCCCCACTCAAAACTTTTCATCCTCGAAAAGGGATCGAGTAGAGAATTTCACACTTAATATATTTTATTCAAAATAATCAACCGATGAAACATTTAAAATCTTATTTACAAAACCTTTACTACGCTCTCGCTACGCCCCTCCGATGTCGGTTTTATGAAAAATACAACCTACTTATAAAACAAATTATAAAAAATTTTAAGATCTCAAATTTTTTCTAACATTCGGATTTAAGGAAAATTTCGGTAGAGTATCTTTTGTGCGGCATATAACCCAAATATATTTCAAATATATCAAATATACATCTCATCTCAATGATGAGGCATCCTGAAGGGAAAAATATAAAATAGCGGTATGTAATCCGAGATGTGTACCTTATTATTATTAATACAAGCGAGTTCTCTCATATTAAGCAAGCAAAAGCAAAATATAATCTGCATATACATCAAAACGATCTTCGTATGTACCTATCTCAACTCAGATTTGAATATTAGTTGCTTATAAAGGATTTAGTAACATATATGAGTCTAATGAAATCGTATAACACAGTTGTTGAATCCAAATCATAGGAACAAGCTTAAATACACAACATACAACAATCATATGCAATCAAACAATTATAATAATGAATTGTAATAAAAGAAACCATTCAACAATTATTAATATTCATCTAATTAATCCAAATTATCAAAATTTAAATTTCCAATGTCAATGTTAAATTTATACTCTCTATTCTTATTACACCCAATTTTTATTAACCTTTAATCGGTTTACTTCAAATTTATTCACCTTTATTCCATTCAAATTCAATTTATTCAATTCAATTTGTTAAATTCCAATTGTTTAATTTTTTGTTTAACATATTTCATACAAATTAATTTATGAACCATTTATGAAATTATTCTATTTTACTTGTTTAAGTTAAATTTTATTTCACTATCACTTAGTATGTTTCTTTGATGCCAATCTCATTTATAGACCTCTTAAGTCAATTGCAAACATTTTATAAAATGCACTTCATATTTATTTTTCATAACTTAAGTTCACATAAATCCTTCGATTCACTTCATTGGTTCATTTTATAAATTCAATTTCATATTAATAAAAAAATCACTTTGATAAATTTTATTTTGTAAACTGACTCACTTCATTAGTTTATTATTAATTTTACTTAAGCAAACCTTATTTTATAGCTCAAATTCATATTAATAATTTCCTTTTTATCACAATCAATTCATTCAACTTCTCTTAAGTAAATTTTCATCTTTCAATTCATTTCATTAACTTATTTCATATTCAATTAGTTATCATTCAATTTTATTGAAACTTATTCTATTCGCATTAAATTTATTTACCTCTAATTAAAATTAAATTCAATTACTTATATTAATTTTACGTACACTCATTTTTTCATTCAATTTCTTTCACAATTCAAATTGCATTTCATTTTATAATTCAAGTTCGTATTCATACTATTAATTCATTTTATAGCTTAAGTGAAATTAATTCACTTTACTAATTTATCTAGTTCCATTCAAATCCAATTCAATTCATTTAATCTTTATTAAGTTAAATTTATTTTATTTAATCCATTACTTAGTTTATTTAACTCTATTTCAAAAAAAATCTTCTTCTTCTTATCATTCACATTGAACTAATGTGAATTTGTTTTACCAAATATTTCTCAAATCTATAAGTTTAAAATCACTTAAAATTCATTTCGTTGTTTTATTTAATTCATTTCAAATATCATTCACTTTTATTAAAGCTTTCTTAAGTTAAACTTCATTTTATTTTCTTCATTATACTAACTCAATTTAATTAACATTTCTTATGTTAATTATTTTATTTTATACCTCAAATTCAAATTTTCTTTTGTTTGCTAAACCAAAATATTCAACAGTTTTAAAATTTAAAATTTTACTTTCCTGTCAAATCTATAAGTTATAACTTATTTTTATCTATGTTATTTTCAATTATAAGTTCAAAACAATTTTCATATATTCATCAAAATCATACTTAGAATATTTCCTCACAGTCTAAACTTGTTTTAATTGAAAAATAATTTCCTTTTGGTACCAATTCTCACTTAGAAACTCGAAAATGAATATTGGCGATGCTGTAGTCATCTCCAGAATTATTTCCCAACGACCAAAGTGAGTTCAATGCTTTTGTTTCTTTCAAAAATCGTTCCAAAATATATTTCTCATCAAAACACTTTCAAATAATATTATTAATTTTGAAGGCTTTGAAAATAATTTTGAAACAATAGGTTTAAATTCTAAAACTCTTAATTTTTTTTCTTTCTATATATAAGCCATATTATAAATATACTTATATAATTTCATTAACTTATTATGAAAATATTTCATTAATTTACCTCTTTGTCAATTTAGACAATTCTTATTTTAATTGATTTCAATACAATTTACTCATCGAACACTTCATAAAATAGTGTTTACAAAGTATTCGTTTTTAAGTTTAATTCAACCAATAATCAATGATAATTAAATATTATCATCCTCTAACAACTAACATCCATTGAAAATTATCATTTTGTATATATAAAATATAATATAGGTAAATTATTTCATTTGCCTAATTTTGAAACAATATTATGTCAACTTGCCTTGTTTAAGTGTTTAGAAACCCCTATCGATAACATGGCATCCCATACACCGGCCAGAAATTCATGAACAACTTAACGGATAAGTAAACACAATATAAAACATTTTATAACAATAACAAGCATGTGCTCTTATATATACGCTCAAACAAACTCAATCTAGGGTATTACTATCCTATCTTTAATTGGTCAAACCCCACAAGCTAAGGTTATCGCTAAACCAAGCTCTGATACCAACCGTGACGACCCACCTTTTTGGATGGTTCAAATCGACAATAAACCACACATGTCGAACTCAAATCATTCAAAAGGATGGATTGTCAATGGGGAAAATAAGAAAATCAGAGAAAGTAAAGAAAACAAAACACAAAATCTCACAGTGAAATGACAAAATATAATAATGAAATAAATAGTTCATGATGTTGTTTTACAAATAACATTTGATTACACTTTTACAATACAATCAGAGTTATACATACAATAGGCATAATAGGATAATGCAGCGGAACAACATGATGCAGTGGAATATATATATAATACATAATATACCCATCTCTATCTTCATCCTCCAAAAATAAAATGGTCTTCAATACACTGAAAAGCTAAGTCTGACACGACCATAATGAAAAGACAAAACATTCGGGTCAAAACTAAAATATTATCATGTGAGTCAATTCAATATCACGTGGAAAATGAGTGTAATGGCGTCAGAGATATTACGAGATTTTCATCTCCTATGCGGTGTATAACTTGAGTACAATAGCTTAAGATATGTTATGGGATATTTCCATCTCTTAGGATCCGTCAAAATATCTATATGTAGTAGTATACGCTATATATGTAGTGTCTATCAGTAAAGTATAATACTGAAAATAGCGTTAAGGCGTTACTCATATCCCCCTTAACACATTTTACATAAGCATCATAGTCTATATAGTGCTGTAAACCCCACCATAAACTGGTGGGCTATCAGGGAGCACTCCATAGGTACTACATAAATCAAAATCATAGTAGGCTCGATAAGGCATATGACAAGGCATGCGAGGTAAAGCCCAGGGTAGGATTCTACCGTTTTGAACGCCTGGACTGGTGGTAATGCATTGCAACTACTATTTCCCACCTCGAGACACACTCCCATAATCAGATCGAGGGTGGCTACCAATTAATCACAAAGTAACAGATATGGTATCAAAGAAGCGTGTCCGATAGGAGGATCGACCTCACTTGGCCCAAAATAGCTCCAGTTTTAGTCATATCAAGCTGATCGAAAGGTCAGGGCTGTGTTCTTACCCTATATCAGTAGCATTCAACAAACCATATTACTTTGTTCTGGATTCTCCACCATGTGCTAGTTGTTAAAGTGGTTTCAAAATTGGCAGAGAGTATGACAATATCCGACCCCAGTCTCTTTAATAGCCAAACGCTTATTTCACACCGTGGTCGTTTTATAAAACATTTCGAATAATAGATCCAGAAAACAGTTATGCCTTCATATCAAGATATCCATATACTTACTCCAATAAATATATTCATAAATACCAAGGAAATTTCTTTCAATCAATTTCGAAAATAACCCACAAAACTCTCTTGCTTTAGAACTATTTATAAAGTTATTTATAAATTCCAAAACAATTTACAACTCTTCCCCTTTTCATAAACCTCTATGCAAATTCCTTTAAAACACTTTCAAATCCCTTTACAAAAGTTCTTTTATAAACCCTCTATAAAATCCTTTATAACTTATTTATAAAGGCATTATAAAATCCTTTATAAAAATCATTTATAAGGATCCTTTATAAAATCTCTTACGTATTTTTTATAAATTCCTTACAAAACCTTTTACAAAATTCTAGAATCTTTTACAAAAATCTTTTATCTATCAAAGTTATTATAAAAGTCTATATTTATTATCTTAAATTAAAATTTTAAATAAATCTCTTAAAACTATATAAAATATTTTATTAAATTATATTTTTAATGTGTTTTTATTATATTACATTATTTAAATTATATAGTTTAAAACTAAATATATAATTATAAGTTAAAATCTTAAAATTTAGATTTTTAAAACTTATTCTAACTAAAATATAAATTTTTAAATAAAATCTTTAAGTAAAATTTTTAAATCAAATTTATTAAATTAAAACATACTTTACAATCTCGGAAAATAATTTAAAATCGACTAACGGCGTCCGTATATAATTTTTTATCCTAAGTGATCAGTTAAATTAGTTTTAATTTTAGGGATGGATATATATCATTTCAATCCAAATCAGGCGTCATAGGTATATATCATTTCAGCCTATTTCTTAGTTTATTTAATTTCAGATTTATTTGATGCCTGTAACATCCAAGGTGAATAACAGGAATAAATCAGTATAAACAAACATCCAAACATCTAACATATCAATCATTAGGCATACATTACAATCAACATCCAAAACAGTTACATATCATAACAGATTACTAGTTATAAATTCTCGGGTGTTTAACTAGCAAATTAAATTCCAATTTTAACTTAAATGTCAATTTCAATTAAACTGTCAAACTAAATTACACTATCAATGCAATTCAATACAAATGTCAATTTCAAACCATCAAACAACAATCAATAAAATTAAATCACATCATGATTTCAATTTAACGAACATCAAAATATTTAGTATTCGTGAGTGGTTTGAACACCCACCTTTGCTTTTTTGTCGAAATAAAAATCCAATAGAATGCCCAAATTCCAACTACTTTGTTCTGTGTTGTTCGAAATTTTGATACGATCGCAACGAAAGAAACTGCATATGAATCCAAACTCGTATGAAAAAGTTGTGATAGTTAGAAGTTATGTATTTTAAAATTAAATTAAAAATAAGAGGGTAAAATTGTAAATCCATAACCTTCCAAACCCTACCCCATTCAACGTCAATCAACAGAACCCATAGTTGTCGCTGTTTCTTAATGAACGTGCGTGCCTAGACGCTATGCCACTCTGATTCGAAGCCATGAACATGCTCGCCCAGACCAGGCGCACCACTCCAAGGTCGCACGATCCTCCACCATAGCCGAAGAAGCCACGGCCGCCGCTCCCTTCATCGATTTTTGGCGATTTTGGCATTCTCTGACTCGAACGACCCACATGGATGAATGCGCCTTCACGCCCTCTACGACGTAACACCTCCCAATCGACAAGTGGTGAAGATCTACCGTTGAATCCCAAGCCCTAATACGAACGGCCGAAACTTCTTCAACAATTTCTAGTCATAGCATACCCAAAATTGAAAAATGAATCTCTAATCTAGATTACGTTCATGGAGAGATTTCCGGCAATATATAATTCGACAGAGTTTGCAGAGTTTGAATTTTTGAGTTGAATTTGGAATTGAGAATTTAGGGGTTTGATACGTCTGACATTGGAAAGGAAGGAAGAAGCAGAGGAGAATACGAGTATGTATAGAAATTGACTGCTAGGGTTAGAGGAAAAATCTGTTTATATAGACAGAGATGGATAAGAATGATGGACAACTCGATTTGGGTTGAAACAATAACAACGACCCGAAAAGCCAGTTTCGTTCCCGAAATGAAAATGGATCATCCAATATGTCGAAATATAGGCTTTCAATATTTTTAAACTCAATAAAACTAGTTTCAAACCCCAATTCCATTGTATATAGAAGTTAGCTTTTAAAATTGAATAATATTCAGTCATATTCCATTAATTTATTTCTACGTGTTTCAAGCTCGCACAATCAAATGATATCGCTATATAACTTAAAATTCTATAATAATTCACTATTATGGATCCGATGGAACTAACTCCGTTGAAATCCGAGACGGTGCTCAAAAAGGCTAATTTTACATGTCAATTAAATGAACTATAAATTTAAAATCAATTTAATCATTTTAAATTCAATTTTTAAGTTTAACAATCTTAATTGTTGTTTAAGTAAAATTTAAATCAACTCTCGACATCATTTCCATTCATATTAAATACAGAATTCAATTATTTAAATAATTGCAAAGTTAGATTTAGACAATTGTAGTTATTCAACAAATTACATTAATAACCATTAATTTCAAATGAATTTTAGTTATCAACAGATATTTCATTCCTATCTAAATAATCCAATATTTATTATTCAATTCCCGTTTTTGATAACAAACACATTCAATACATATAACACATTTCAATATTTGATATCGCCAAAATCTTCGGAATTGTTTATTTCAAAAATTTATTATATCCAATAAACTACAATGATAAATCATTAAATTTTTTCTAATCATTTTTATCCAATAATTATATTTAAATTTAATAATTTAAAATAGTTAAAAATACGAGTCGTTACAATTTTAAATGTCAAAGAAGCTGAACACAGATCATGAAATTAAAGGGGTTAAAAAACTTAGTTAATTTAATTTTATTAATAATTGTATACTCTATCAAAATTTATATACCTATAGACACTAATCTCCAACTATCGATTGTCTACACTGTATTTACAATAAAACCACTTAGTTATCGTGCTCCTTGAACTTCATGCTTCATCATGTAAATAATGCAAAATGCATGCTATGCACTAGGTACTTCATATAAACTAAGATTCATAGAGTTATTGTTGGAGGTTTTAGAAATTTAATAGCGTAAAATTACTCCAAAAATAAGAAAATAAAAGAAAAATGGAATGATCACCTTGATTCAGAACCAAGTAGTCTCCTTCATGAAGAACCCCACGCTAAGGCTATTTGACTTGGAGTACATTTCTCTTTCTTGCCAACTTCCAAACTTTTGTGCATACAACGGTATTATTTTCCTGTATTTTCTCCAGTAAATCTTTCCCGGAGGGGCTTAAATAATAACATATGAACAAACAACTAACTCTAGATAATGGTTTAAGCTTTAAACATATACGATGTAACATGTAAAATATTTAAGATGTCAAAATAATACCACTATCTTAACGGAAAGGTGACTGTTAAGTCAAATTTTTATATTATATGGAAAATTTTCTATCTATACAGCATGGAATTTTTTTACAAATTAGTTTAAACTTAGGATCTAATAACTGTTTTGAATAGAAATAATGATAGAAAATTGAACACTTATATGCCAAGAAAGAAGTGACATCCATTATACTTAGTCCGCCAAAAACCCATGATGTAAATAAGTTTAAGAAATACATTCAAATCCAAGGTCTTTGGTAAAAATTAAAAGAAGAACTACAAATATAAGAATACAAATCAATCGGAGGAAGGATTCTTCATCATGGTTCCGAAGATTATATATTTAAAGCTCATACAATCCTATCCTAAATTTAAACAATGAAATCAATAATTAATGATTCATGAACCTATTAACAAATCTACATAATAAAACTACTTTATTCTTGATGTCACGACTTCAAAATGACCATTCCATCTATGCAACGTTAATCAATGCATTATAATTATCATTTGAGAAGAATAACAATTTGAAAAACCAAGCTAAATATTCCAAAACTATTTTATTTAGCATTTTGAAAATAACATATTAGTTCAAAATGGACATATTGAGAGGATCAACATATTTGTAAACATAAACCTACATCTATTTATGCTAAGAAGTAGAATGTCTCATAAAATTACTTTTATACCAAATTTAACATGCTACTACTGGATTCGTTTTATTTGCTTTTGTAGATTTGTCTATGTTCCATGTTAAGTTTGGTAACAACTTTGGTAAACCATGGAGTTAACATAAGTTATCTAAGCTACATTGTCATAGTACTCAATACAGTAGCTACAATCCATGTACAGTAAAAGCAAGAACATTAAGGGAAAATTTAATATCATTTAATGAAAAGCCATAAGTCCATGACCATACCTTTTGAGAAATAACTGTACATGAATTTGTAAGGTCTACCTCAAAATCAACCGAGAAACATACCAATTTCATTTCATACATCTATAAAAACAAATAAATCAAAACAGACTATCAGAAAAAAAATGAAGCTTAAGTTGGGTAAATACAAACTGGAAACAGCGTAATCTCATACCAAAACAGTTGTATGTGAAATTAATAAATAAGAAGTATAAAACTATTAGAACTTCATTGAGATGCCATGAAAGAAGGATTTAGGGTTTCAATGAGATGTCGAAAGATATAAAAGCGTGGCTACTGCCGAGCATGAGGCGAAGAGTAGCTATCGAAACTTGAAAATAATTAACCAAGAATCAAACTAAAATCAATGTCGAAAGCAGGACGAAGGCAGATCAACATTATATCCGATGCCGATAGCAGTCGATGTGCCGTATGTCGATAGCTAAGATGTCGCTCTGGGTATCAATTCAAAGGTAAAGCCACTTGATTCATCAAGGTTTGGGTATGGTTGCGATTTGAAAATCAGGGAATAACATCAATCTAAGGTTACATAAAAATGATTTAGATCATAGGTAGAATGTCGGGAAAGAAAAAAGAAGAAGCGAATGAGCACGACGGTTCATTTCAAAATTTTCTATGAAATGAAAAGCAGCCTTTGAGCTATTAAAACCAAACTCAGTAATAACAGTATAATATAGATAAAATATACACATACTCAATGATGGTTCCACTTAGAGCAGTGGAAGTTCCTATTACAGGTCTTTAGGTTTATTTGTACTAAATATTAGCAAAAATCTTGAATGAAGCAAAACAAATCAAACAGAAGACATTGCCAAAGCTATCTTAAGTCAGACATTACATGCTGTTTTGAATAAAATAGTCGAAATATGTAATAATGGAAGCAAATAAAGAATTCTTTTGGTAATAATCCATCTACCCATTTAAGAATGAAAATGAATCGGTTTCAAATGTAAATAACTTCACTCCAGGAAAATTCATAGATTCACAAAATTTACTGATATTGATATCCATCCAGAGTTCAAAAAATTAAAAATCTTCACAACAACAAAAAGTGCTAAGTGCTAACACAATCATCTACAGTGAAATATATAAAGCAGTGTCCTTGCACATGTATCATGGTCAATATACCAATGTAACAATTGGAGATAGCGAATAGTGTGAATATGGTCTTCTGGCTATATCATAAGGATGTCTTCATCTCTACCACTCAGATCTTATCCAATGGTGCAGAATAGTGTATGCGGTCATCCTGAATTCAGCAGTTTGGGCCTCTTTCTTTTAGCCCACTTAGACCTGTTTATATACTAGGTCTTCTGTACAGTTTAGAATACTGAGAAAATATTATCTTGTAATAAAAAGATCTGTGTATCAATACTTTCAATTCAATAAAAGCTTTCAATTCATTCTCTTCAAATATCATCTATCTCATATTGAAAACTTAACATGGTATCAGAGCCTCAATGCTTAACAGCGAAATCTTAGGATACAATTTTCTCATCAGAAAAATTTCATCATCTGAGCCATCACCACTCATCAGAAGACAGAGCCTCATCATCTGAGTGGGCAGATTCAACCAAGAAGAACAAGTGCCGTGCCTGAGCTCTAAAGAACTAGGCTGCATCAGGTTCTTCTCGTCAAATCTTGAAAGAGAAAATCAATCAAAGAAAACCCAGAAAACAGACAGAAGAAATCAAGAATCAACTCAAAATCTAAAGAAAATGCCCACCAGCAAGACTTATCAGAGTTTTAAGCAAAAGAAGGTTCTCATCACCTAAATCTTGCAGTAGCATCAAACCCGGTTGTGAGCAATTCCTGTTCGCTAATTCTTAATCTTGTCTTTGATTGATTCTTTCCTTATTTTATCTCCTGTTTTTCTGTTTGATTGATTGAGTATAACTTGAATTCATCATGGCTGATGATTCAACCTCTGCCACCTCTGTCAATGTGACTGATAATCATGAATCCCATACTACAGTTGAAAAACTTGTTAACACTGTAGTTAGCCCTCAAACCAATCTTGTTACTGCACACTTGAGCGAAGATAACTATCTTCTCTGGAAATTGCAGATTGAAACTGCAATCCAAGGATATGGACTTGAGGGTCATATTCTTGGAACCATTTCAATTCCTCCCAAATATAAAACTGTCGAAGAAAACAAAACTGTTATTAATGAGGAGTATACAAAATATCACAGACAAGACAGACTCATTTGTTCTTGGCTATTGTCATCAATAAACACAAAACTATTATCTCATGTCATTGGATGCAAGACAGCAAATGACATATGGTCAACAATTGAAAAGGTGTTCAATACTCAGTCTGCAGCTAAAGTGATGTATCACAAGAGACAACTACACAGCATGAAAAAAGATGGCAATACTATGAGAGAATATCTTTTTAAGGTAAAAGCCACCTGTGATCTCTTGGAGGCTGCAAACCACAAGGTTTCAAATTCAGAACAAATCTTAACCATTCTAAATGGATTAAGTGAAGATTATGAGTCTGTAGTTGCCGTTATTGCATCGCAAAAGGAGTTACCATCTGTGGATGATGTTTACTCTATATTACTGGC
Source organism: Allium fistulosum (assembly GCA_030737815.1). Taxonomy (NCBI): domain Eukaryota; kingdom Viridiplantae; phylum Streptophyta; class Magnoliopsida; order Asparagales; family Amaryllidaceae; genus Allium; species Allium fistulosum. The sequence continues at coordinate 912,573,950 of CM060903.1, forward strand.
CCATGAAGCCAGAATAGATATCAAGAAACCACAAGACTCCGACTTCTCCATCAACTACACTACTAACTCCAAGAGCAAAGGTCAAAGTAATAACAGGTCTGATCAGAATATACAGAGAGGAGGAAACTCTAATAGATCTAGAGGTAGAGGTAGATGGAATAATAATAACAGACCCAAATGTCAGATTTGCGAAAAGGTGGGTCACACCGCAGTCAAGTGCTACTTCAGGTACTCAAACCAGACCAGTGGTCAAAGGAGCAATAACCCAAGTGCTAACATGGCTCAAGCTAACTCAGAAACCCAGACAGGTGGTGAAAAGAATCACAACTCTAATGATACAGCAAGGCCAGAAAGCACTCAAGATGACTGTTGGTACCCAGACTCTGGAGCAACAAACCATATTACAAATAATCTTGATAATTTGAATCTTGGCAACAGGGAGTATAGAGGTAAACAGTCAATTTGCATGGGAAATGGTAAGTGTATCAATATTACTCATATAGGTAATGCTTATATTAATGGCAAAAAACAACTGTTTCTACATAACTTATTAAGAGTACCCAGAATAAAGAAAAACCTCATCAGTGTATCTCAATTTGCCAAAGACAATAAAGTTTATTTTGAGTTCTATCCTACATATTGTTTAGTCAGAGACATACTGACAAAAACCATTTTGTTGCAGGGTGATGCTGAAAAAGGACTCTATAAATTCAACTCTGTCAATAACAATGTGTCCTCTGTCAACCAAAAGTACTGTAACATGTGTGTGGAGCAAAACTCCAAAAATGTATTTGATACATGGCATTACAAACTTGGTCACCCAAATGTGAAAGTTGTAAAGCAGGTTCTTAATGAAAATAGAATATCTTTTGATAATGTCTCATTACCCTATGTATGTACATATTGTCAAATGGGCAAAAGTCATAAATTGACATTTAATGAGTCTTTAACTACTTACTCAAAACCCTTAGATCTGATTGTTATAGACTTATGGGGACCAGCACCCATATGTTCTGATTTCAAATATAAGTACTATGTTTCTTTTGTTGATGCACACAGTAGACACACATGGATTTATTTTTTAAAATCCAAGACTGAAACATATAATGCTGTTATAAATTTCATAGTCATGGCTGAAAAGCAAACTGGCAATCATATTAAAGTAATACAATCAGATGGGGGAACTGAATTTAAGACTCTTAGTGATTACTTTAGAGGGAAAGGAATAGTGCATAGAATTACTTGCCCTTACACTTCTGAACAAAATGGCTTAGTTGAAAGAAAACATAGACACATAGTTGATACTGGGCTCAGTTTGTTAGCTCATGCTTCATTACCACTAAAGTTTTGGCCTGAGGCCTTTAACACTGCAGTGTATCTCATTAATAGATTACCTACAAAGGTAATAGGTGGAATAAGCCCAGTAGAAAAACTATATGGGATTAAACCCGACTATCATAGCTTGAAAACCTTTGGATGCTTATGTTTTCCTTACTTAAGACCCTACAATGCCAACAAACTTAACTTCAGATCCAAACCTTGTACCTTTCTTGGATATACTACTAATCAGAAGGGTTACAAGTGTTTGGACGAAAGTGGAAGAGTTTTTATCAGTAGACATGTTGTATTCAATGAAAATGTCTTTCCTTACAGTAATTCAGAGATAAAGACAACCAATAAAGTATACAATCCAAAGGTTTCAATACCTGACTTACCAATTTATTCTGAATATGAGTCTCAGAATGAAGAGGTGAGGTCTACTAGAGATCACCATACTCAATCCACTGAATCTAGCCAACATAACTCTGAGTGGACAGGTGATCCCAGTCATGCCATTCACTCTCCTGCTCAAATAGAAAGTGAAGAGAATCAGACAGAAGAGGATGTACATCAGAGTAATACAAGGGACATGTCTAGTCAAGCAAATGAAGAAAGCTCACCTGATACTGAAACTCATACAAATCCCAGTCATCCTATGATTACCAGGGCTAAAAGTGGCATTTTCAAGCCCAAAATATACAATACCGGCATAACCTTGCATGAGCCAGAAACATATGAGCAAGCTGCAAAAAACAAGAACTGGACAGCAGCTATGGATGAAGAATACAAAGCACTGATAAATAACAATACATGGAGTCTTGTGTATCCTCCCAACAACAAAAACATAGTTGGATGCAAGTGGACATACAAGTTAAAGAAAAATCCTGATGGCTCAATTAATAGATATAAGGCAAGGCTTGTTGCAAAAGGGTATACTCAAGAATATGGATTTGATTTTAAGGAGACTTTCTCCCCCGTAATTAAACCAGCCACTATAAGACTTATCCTTACCATTGCTCTACATAAAGGGTGGCACATAAGACAATTAGATGTCAATAACGCATTTTTGAATGGGATCTTACAGGAAGATGTATATATGCAACAGCCACCAGGATATGTCAAACAGGCTAACTATGTGTGCAAGCTAAACAAAGCCATATATGGGCTAAAACAGTCTCCAAGGGTCTGGTTTGATAGACTAAAGGGAGTATTAACAGATATGAAATATCAGTCTATCAAATCAGACAACTCTCTATTTGTAAAAATCAATGACTTAGTGACTGTTTACATACTAATATACGTTGATGACTTAATTATTACAGGAAGCAATAATGAAGAAATCAGCAATGTCATCAACTATCTGAACAAGGAGTTCTCAATTAAAGATCTAGGGGACATCAACTACTTCCTGGGTATAGAAGTAGTGAGAAAGGGAAATTCTGAACTAATGCTATGTCAGAAAAAGTATATTCAGGAACTACTCATCAAAACAAAAATGGTGGATGCAAACCCACAGCCAACTCCTATGATCAGCAACCATCAACTATCTAAAAACAGGGGAGAAGCCATACAAAATGCTAAACAATATAGAAGTGTTGTAGGAGCATTACAATATGCTACTATAACACGGCCAGACATTGCTTACAGTGTTAACAAGGTTTCTCAATTTATGCAGGAACCACTGGACGAACACTGGAAGGCAGTTAAGAGAATACTGAGATATCTCAAAGGAACTCTAAGCTATGGACTACTATTCAAGACATGCAACAACTTAAATATCACTGGATACTCAGATGCAGACTGGGCAACAGATCCAGATGACAGAAAGTCCGTCAGTGGATATTGTATATATATCGGAAATAACCTAATATCATGGTGTTCAAAGAAACAAACTACAATATCCAGATCTAGCACGGAGGCAGAATACAGAAGTATAGCTAATGCCACAGCAGAAATCATGTGGTTACAGTCCATATTAACAGAACTAAGAATAGAGAATACAGCAAAACCAGTGCTATGGTGTGACAATCAGAGTGCCGTGTTCATGACTGCTAATCCAGTATTACACTCGAGAACCAAACATATCGAAATTGATATGTTCATCGTTCGCGAGCAAGTTCAAAGAGAAAAACTTCAAATTAATCATATACCTGCCACTTACCAGAGGGCAGACACGCTCACTAAAGCCCTAAGTCCAAAGAACTTCACAAGGTTCAGATCTGACCTTCATGTTGAAAGCATCGAAGAGAAGACTACCAACAAGGACTCTAGCACAAAGAGCTTCGCAAAGTCCAGATCTGACCTTCAAATTGAAAACGTCGAAGACAAAACTGCCGACAAGGAACCAGACTCAAGATCTCGGCACCAAAATCCAAATCGAAGAAGACAGAGTGTTGAAAAAAGGGGCGATAAGATTATCTCAACAAATCGCCAACAAACCCTAACCCTAGCTGCTCGGGTTTGAGGGGGGCAATTGGAGATAGCGAATAGTGTGAATATGGTCTTCTGGCTATATCATAAGGATGTCTTCATCTCTACCACTCAGATCTTATCCAATGGTGCAGAATAGTGTATGCGGTCATCCTGGGTTCAGCAGTTTGGGCCTCTTTCTTTTAGCCCACTTAGACCTGTTTATATACTAGGTCTTCTGTACAGTTTAGAATACTGAGAAAATATTATCTTGTAATAAAAAGATTTGTGTATCAATACTTTCAATTCAATAAAAGCTTTCAATTCATTCTCTTCAAATATCATCTATCTCATATTGAAAACTTAACAGTAACTGCTCGTAAATTTTAGTGGTTTTAATAACGTAATTAACTAAATTTTTGTTGAATTTAAATAATTGAATTTGGAAATAAAAATTTGATAATTGGTATGCGTCTATTTAAACGTAGTAAATGCCAGATTTTCATCAGATAATATGGAAGTTTATTTTGTTGTGTATTTTTATTTAAATATAAAATCAGTTAGTTTGATGAAAATAAAATATTTTCGAAATCTGAATATTTTTATATAAGGAAAATGTTTATTATTTTCTGAGTGAGACATTATATTTCGTTTTGCTAAATTTGGACTGCTATAACCCTATTTATATTATTTTTGGCGAATTTGCAGCAGTTTGATATCGAAATATCAACTTTTGATATGATGGTCGTGCCACTGATATCTATGTACTATTCTGTTCATCTCGTCGTGTCGATCTTCGCTGTATATTTATTTTTGTATTTCAGTATCCGATACGCGATGGAATCCGCGTAACGATTTGTTGTATCAGGATCCAATTTTAGCCTTTTGGTTTCTTTTTGACTTTTCATTTGTTCACCGTGTAAATCAAATTGCCAGTTGTTTGGATAATTCATGAATTCCACTGATGTCCTTTTCTATTCGCCATATCCAATTTATATTCGTATCTCTGGAATCAACGCCTGACTTTTGCTATTTTTATTTGGTTGTAATTATTCTTAAATTGTCCTTTCATCTTTTTCTACACTGTTGTTCTCTGGAAAAATAAATGGAAGGGGAGTTTTCATTTTGTTTTCGAAAGCTTTTTCATGCTTCTCCTTTGTTTGCTTGGAGAATATCCAACCGTAGCTTTTATTTTTATTTTTATTTTTCATGAAGCAAGTACTCATCAAGCACCCTCTCACCTTACACGACCTTCCCCGCCTCTTACCCATCCATAATCAATAGCCACCAAGCTCCGGCACCTCCTCATGCACTAGGCATGCCACTGACCCAACCACACACATCACCTATCCTTTCCTCTGATATCCAAGCATCCTATTCCCTGCCATTTCTGAGCAACAAACCCCGCCAAGCTTCCACCCTATTTCCAGCACGCATCCCCTTCCCACCATATACATAAGTCATAAAATTTTGTCATAAAATTTTGATATATAAGTGTATGTCTAAGTCATAAAATTTTGTCTACAGTATCCATTATATTAAAAAGGAGCGTATGTGTTTACAAAAATATGTTTGCAATAAGTATATATTAGCTCTGGTAAGTTAAATATATAATTATATATATTACAAAGTCATATGCTGTTGTCCTATTCTGTAGATTATTTATATATTATGTGTATATTGTTCATGCATAGCCGTGTATGTATATATAAGGTGCCGAAAGTAATATATATTTGTTATTCAATATCAAAACTTATATATATATATAAATATATATATATATATATATATCTATTCGTATATATGTATAAAATATAAGTTCCTATATGATCTTTTGGCTGTATATATAAGCTTATACGAGTTAATTATGATTTGTTTAAGTGTATATATAATAATAAAGTAAGTTTGTATTGTTTTATAATATATATTGTTAAATATATATATATATATAGGTATATAAGTTTATATATATGTTATATATCAGTCTATATACAAAAAATTATATATGTGTTGGTCTTCAAAATATACGGAGATTTTATTTTATTCGTTTAAATAAAACATTTTCAAATATGATGTGTACGTAGGTTATATATCAGTTTATATATTGGTTTACACATATAAGTATACGTCGTGTTGGTTTTTGAATATAGTATAGGAGTTTGTTTAAAATTTTAATTTATGGAATATATATATTTTGTTGTATATGTGTTTAAATTAAATATTAATTTTGAAATATAAATATAAATATTCATTTCGATGTTTTTTTTTAAATATAAGAGGAGAAAAAACGCCTTTCTCCGGTGGCTCACAAAAATAGGCGAAGCATATGTAGACCATATACCTCCCAGACAGTAAAAACCGAACAACAGTACAAAGATCAACAACAGGGAAAAGCCAGCAGAAAATAAAGACAGCTAGCCAGGGAGAACCAGATACAACCACCAACAAACAACCCACCAACCCGCCTGAGCTCAGAAGAGTAGGCCAGACCTCCAATCCAAACCACAGTAACAGAGACGAGACCTCAAGGAAAATCTGAATAAAGATGGAAATCTGGGATAACAACGGCTCACCAACAAAGACGAAAACCTCATCGCTCACAGGCAAAGCCAAACAATAAAAGAAGAAGACCCAAGCGCCTCAAGAAGAAGTCAATGCGGAAAAGAAAAGTCGGATATCCCTCAACCAACCCAACAACCAAGGCAGTAACAAAGATAGGAGACAGGAGCCTCCACCGAAGATAGGAGACAGGAGCCTCCACGAAAACCTCATCGGATATTCATTTCGATGTTGGTTTAAAATATACGTTATAGAAATTTTAATTTATATTTTGTTTCATCAATTCTAGTCTGTTGTGCCTACTTTCTTTGTCAAATTCGTGTTCATCGTACTTTACTTTCGGAATTCGTTGCTCGGATTCGCAGCTCGGTTCGTTGTCAAATTCCTCTAGCCTCGAAAGGTGAGCAATCACTCATGATTAACATTCTTAAATTCAGTAAATTTGATTTCACTTGAAACGAAAATTGGAATATGATGTTAAATTTGAATTGTTAATTATTTAGTTGTTAAATATGATATGCCATTATCTGGAATTGTTCACCTGTGATATATGACACAATATCATATTGTATATATTTAAAAAAAAAATTACTGATGATATATGCATGTTGTAGATATGTTATATTTTTATCATATTTGTTCTCACTCTGCAAGTTCCCTGTTTGTTTAGAATTCCCTATGGGTTGAAATGATCGATACCCGAACAATATTATAGAATAAGGGAAAATCGTTATGGGTTGAAATGATAAACCCAAGCGATTTTCGTTGAATTTAAATTTTGCGATTGCGGGTTGAAATGATATATACCCATAGATATTTAAATTGTGGATTGAAATGATAAATATCCGTATCACTTAACCATAGGACAGAAAATTATATACGGATACCGTTGGTTTATATTTTTGAAAATGATTTCTAAAGTTTAGAAAGGAAATATACGGTTTTTAACAAATATTGATTTTCAAAATATAATATATAAATGTTATTTTTTTTATATGTCTAAATTTTAGATTTTAAAATAATATGTTTTGGAAAGTTTAATTTATAAATTAGTTTTGAAAATATAAATATTAAATTTTTACTTAAATTTTATTATTTTCAAACATGTATAAAATAAGATTTTATAAAAAATAAACTTAATAATAAGATTTAATTTAATTAGCACATAATATGTTTAAGTATTTATTTAAATTTATATTAATATTTTAAAAATAGATTTTATTAACTTTAATAATAAAGATTGGGAAGATAAATTAATGTTGACTTGGAATTTAAATTGGTTAAAGTTTGAATTTAAAATTAGAATTGATTTAAACATGTTGATTTTTAAGGTTTTGAAAGATATGGTTTATAACCTGATTTGATAAAAAGTGATAAATGAATATTCTCAATTTTAAATAAAATTGAGATTGAATATTTAATATTGATTCAAATTTATAAACCGAGATTTTATTTAATTGTTATTAAAATGATCAAGCGAATATTTTCCAATTTGAATAAAATTAAATGTTGAAATATCTTATATTGAAATTATTTGAATATTTAAACCTTGAATCTTGGTGGAATTGAAATGATAATTCAAACCTAGATTTGAAATTGATAAAGTTTGAAATGGTTTATTAAGAATTTTGAAAGTGTTACGATTAAGGAAATGAATATTTTTAAAGTGAATAAAGATATTGAATTATTATGATTTTGAAATGAATATGATATTTTGAAATGAAGTATGAACTATTTGAAAAAAAATGACCACGGTGTGAAATAAGCATTTGGTTGTTAAAGAGACTGGGATCGAATATTGTCATAATCTTTGCCAATACCGAAAACCACTTTAACAACTGTGTACGTGGTGGAGATTCCAAAATGATGGAGGATGGTTTGATGACAATTCTATATGGTATTTACGTAGCACAAACTCCCATGTGTCAGCTTGATGTGGCTAAAATAGGTGCTATACCGAGCTAAGTGGAGTCATTCCCCCTACCATACACATTTCTTCGACACCATTCTATTACCTTTTGATTTGATTGGATGCACCTTCGATTTGGGAGTGTGTCACAAGGTGGACGGTAGTAGCTGCTATGCGTTACCGCTAGTCCAGAAGTGCAAATGGTATATCTATCTTGGCATTGCCTCAAGTGCCTTGTCGCATGCCTTATTGCGCATTCTGCGAGTTTGTTTTGTACCGTACCTATGTGGTGTCCTCTAGGTAAACCTCCAGTTTACAGAGGAGCGTACGGCATTGTATTCATTATGGGAATATATAAAATGAGTTAAGGGAGATATGGATAACGCCTTAACGCTATTTTAATACTTTTGCTTTACTATAGACTTATTATAATAGCGTATATTTTTACGTAGTAGATAGTTCCATGGATCCTTAGAGGATGGAAATCCCAAACATCCTTTAAGTTGTATTTCAGTTGACATTTCAGTTGTGTTAAATTTATTAATATTGGAATGTTAATCCCGACTCGAATGTTTTGTATTTTGCTTTATGCTAGGGTCAGACAGTGTCATAACATTTGAGACTCACCTTTGGAGTTGGAGCTTCACTTGAAGATCCATGTATACCTATTCAGCTTTCAGGTATCCAATTGTTTAGTTCAGGTTTATCAACTGTTTGTATTCAAGACTACATTGTATTTAATATATTCTGTTGTATTTTATTTCAAACTCTGTTGTTTATATAGTAGCTTCATGAACTACTATTTATCTTTTCCACTGCTTATTGTTATATTACTCTGTGTCTGTGATTCTATGATTGATTTACTATATATACCGAGTTTTGTGAAATATAAATTAATAGTATATTGTTTTGAGCAATTCAAGTCCGACATGTGCGGATGCTTCGAAATACTGGATTGTTACAAATGGTATCAGAGATCTGGTTTAGGAAAAACCTAGCATATGGAATAAAAGCTCATTCGAGATAGGGTAGTGATACCCTAGATGAGTAAAATCAATTATAGAATCACCTTCGTTCGAGCTTGAATTTCTTCAACTTTGTTTCGGATTTCCTTTGAATTTTGGAACTTTCCCTTCGTTCCGAAATTCATTATTGTGTTCTTGTTCGTATTCTTCTTGATTTTAGAACATCCCATAGCTCCACTTCGGTTGATTTCTACAATGAATTTGAGAACATCTCACCACCTCAATTGGCAACTTTGATCTCGTGTGTGTGTTTAACCTATTAACGGACCCTGCCGACTTTCGTATGTTCACGAGAGATTTCTACATCATCGATTTGATGCTTTTATCTCTTGTCAAAGTCCGAATCATTTCTCTAGTAAACGACAAGGGTAACTTTCTTGTGATCCAATGTAGAATGCCTCAAGATTTTTTTTTTGCAAGCAGTTTCATCTTTTCCAGCCTAGTGATTGAGTTCCCTGATCGTCGGTAATTAGCCTGATGTTTTGGTAAAGTCACTTCTCCTCCCTTTAAGCAGGAAATTGAATTTCCACATTGATCTTATCTCCCGTTGACCTAATTAAGGTCGCCGTGATAAGAATAAGTCTATCCATTTCTTCTTTTGTAATTTAGTTATTTTTTTATCCTTTCGAGCTATCTTAGCTGTTTAAATTCTCTTTGATTAGGGTCTCTCTAAATTTGAATCTCCATTCTTGTTTTGAAATCCATTCTTGAATCATCCTGTGAGGGAGTGTATTTTGTAATTTATATAAAATTCTTTATATTGCGTTGTTTAAGTTGTTAAGGTTGATTTGGGGTTTCGATCGATTCGTCTGGCCAATGCTATCGAATGAAATTTCAAAACACTTGAACAGAGCAAACTGACACAATATTGTTTTCAAAATTTGTAAATGAAATAATTTTTTGTATGATTATATTATATATATAAGGGTATAATTTTATGAAATTAAATAGTTAAATGAATTGGTTGTTAGAAATGATAATATTTGATTTTCATTTTTTTTTGTAAACCATTGACTAGCAAGATGATCTAAATAAATGAAATTATAAAACATGGTTTATAAATTGATTTGGAAGTGAAATGAACTTAAATTAAGAATTTGAGAATTCAAATTTTGGTATTTTCAAAATTTTGGTTTTAAAGTTTTGGAATATATTATTTGCAAGTATTTTCGAATGGAAATTATTTCAAAAGAATAATTTTAAAAGAAGTAAGTGGGTACTCTCTTCATTTGTCGCTGTAAAATAATTTCGGTAATGATTGCAGCATCATTGACATTCATTTTCGAGTCTTAGATGGAGTGACCACGTAGCAGCTTTGTTATACTTTTTTTTTGGAAAAGGAATTTGACTTGGATTTCTAGAGTATGATTTGATTTATAAAATATATAGGTATATGCATATATTATTTCAAATTGCTTGGAAGTGAAACTGAAAATTTAATTCTCAAATTCCGTGTTAAGTTCGGGTTTTCGATCATTGAAATAAATAAAAAATTATGAAATATTTGAAGTATTCAAAAAATTAAATTGGAATTTAAAATAACTTGAAATAGTAAACTATAATAAAATTTATTTGTATAATATTCAATTGTATTCTAATAAACATGTATAACTTACTTCAATTATTTAAAAAGTTGAAATGTTAAGATGAATTTGCAATTGAAGGTTATACAAGAGAAATTTAGGTAATAAAAATGTTCAAACTAAATTATTGCTTAATAAAATATGGTAAATAAAAGGTAAATTTGTATAGTACTTAATTACACTCAAAACCTTAATATAACTTGCCTAGAAATAGTTAAGTGTTAATAAGGATAGGTAATTGAATAACATACGATATAAATGTGAGCAATAAGATGTCCAAAAATGATATTTTGTTAAGGGAATTTATAAATAATAAATTGAATAATGAATTGAACAATAAAAAGAGGATAAATTGGTTGAATAATAAATGTTTATACACTTAATATATGTTGTAAAATATGTCAAGTGGAATACATTAAATGGAAAAAAGGAATGCTATATAAGTAAATAAATATGAACTTAAGAATAATTGAAACTGAATTCTAAGTAGAATTAATTTAAGTAAAAGTCAAATGGATTTAATAAATGAGCTAAATAAAATAAATTTTGGTTTGAAAGAAATTTTGTAATAAATGGTAATAAATTGAAATCAAATCAATTGATTGAAATACATTGGATTTAAGTCAAACAAATTGTGAATACAATGGCTATTATTTATTGAATAAAATGGATTGAAACCAAATTAGTTGAATAAATCATTTATTTGGATTTAAATAAATTGTTGTATTTTTTACTCCAATCTATCTTTTCTTTTTGGTTGTTGCTATTCTCCTATTTCCTTCCTTTTTGGGGACGAAAAGTTTTGAGTAGGGGAGAGTGTAATGACCTGTAAATTTTAACGGTTTTAATAACGTAATTAACCAAATTTTTGTGGAATTTAAATAATTAATTTGGAAATAAAATTTGATATTTGGTACATGTTTATTTAAACAAAGCAAATGTTGGATTTCCATCAGATAATATGAAATTTTATTTTGTTGTGTAATTTTTTTAAAATTTGAAATCAGTTAATTTGATGAAAATAAAATATTTTTGAAATCTAAATATTTTTATATAAGAAAAATGTTTAATATTTTCTGAGTGAGACTTTATATTTTGTTTCGCCAATTTTGACTACTATAGCCCCGTTTATATTATTTTCGGCGAATTTGCAACAATTTGATATCGAAATGTCGACTTTCGATAGGATGGCCGTACCACTGATATCTGTGTACTACTTTATTCGTCTCGTCGTGCTGATCTCCATAGTATATTCATTTTTGTATTTCGGTGTCCGATACGCGACGGAATCCGTGTAGCGATTTATCTTATCGGTACTCAATTTTAACCTTTTGGTTTCTTTTTGACTTTTCATTTGTCCACCGTGTAAATTAAATTGTCAGTTGTTTGAATAATTTATGAATTGAACTGATACTTTTCTATTCCCCATGTCAAATTTATATTTGTATCTCTGGAATTAACGTCTGACTTTTGCCATTTCTATTTGGTTATATTTATTCTTTGGTTGTCCTTTCATCTTTTTCTACGCTGTCGCTCTCTGGAAAAATAAATGGGTGAGTTTCATTTTGTTTCTGAAAGCTTTTTTGTGCTTTTCCTTTGTTTGCTCGGAGAAAATCCAACTGCAGCTTAATTTTGTTTTTCACGAAGCAAATACTGACCAAGCACCCTCTCACCTTACACGACCTTCCCGCCTCTAACCCATCCCCAATCAACAACCACAAAGCTTCGGCTCCTCCTCACGTCCAACGCACTAGGCGTGCCACAATCCAACCACCCACAGCACCTATCCTCTCCCATTATATCCAAGTAGCCTATTCCCCGCCATCACCGAGCAACAAACCCCGCTAAGCTTCTGCCTTATTTCCAGCATGCATCCCCTTCCCACCATATACATGGATGTACTCACTCACCACCATGCTCCTTCCAGTTCACCGCCTCTCCCCTGCCTTTACCTCCGCCTTTCTCTTTAGCCACCACGTCACTAATCCTTCAGCCCCCACGTGACGTATAGACCCTCCATCCGCCTCAAAGCAAGAAATGCCCGTCTCCATCTCCACCTTGCCGCTTGACCTCCGCTACTCTCCCCTCCAGCCGAAACCCTTTAGCTCCAACCACCATCAGCTTTACCTCCATCGTCCGCCTTGCCTCCATGCCCACCGACCCTCATTCACTTCTTCTTTGTATACGTGTATATTATATATGAGTTTATAGCATATTTTATATTATAGATGAGGTATTATATATGTTTTACATTTTTGTTTACAGTATAATATATTTCAAAAAGGAGTATGTAGATACGTTTTCAAATTTTCTCGCATACCTGTTCATAGAATATGGTTTTTACGGTTTATCTATATATATAAGTGTATATATGAGTCATAAAATTTTGTCTACAGTATCCATTATATTAAAAAGGAGAGTATGTGTTTACATAAATATGTTAAGAATAAGTATATATTAGCTCTGGTAAGTTGTATATATAATTATATATATTATAAAGTTATGTGATGTTGTCCTATTCTGTAGATTATTTATATATTATATGTGTATTGTTTATGCATAGCCGTGTGTGTATATGAGGTACTTAAATTAATATATATTTGTTATTAAATATCAAAACTTACATAAATCTATTCGTATATATGTATAAAACATAAGTTCCTATATGATCTGTTGGCAATATATATATATATATAGGCTTATACCAGTTAATTATGATTTGTTTAAGTGTAATAAAAAAGTAAGTTCATATTGTTTTATAATAAATATTGTTAAATATATATAAAAATAACTATATAAGTTTATATATATGTTATATATCGGTCTATATACAAAAAAATTATAGTTGGTCTTCAAAATATATGGAGATTTTATTTTATATTTGTTTAAATAAAATATAGGTTTGAAAATATGATGTGTACATAGGTTATATATCAGTTTATATATTGGTTTACTCATATAAGTATATGTCATGTTCGTTTTCAAATATAGTATAGGAGTTTATTTAAAATTTTAATATGTGAAATATTTTTTTTTTGTATGTGTGTTTAAATTAAATATTGATTTTGAAATATAAATATAAAGATTATTTATATTTATTTTGACGTTGTTTTAAAATATATGTTATAGAAATTTTAATTTATATTTTGTTTCATTAATTCTGGTCCGTCGTGCCTACTTTCTTCGATAAATTCGTATTCATCGTACTTTACTATGGGAATTCGTTGCTCGGATTCGCAGCTCAGTTCGTTGTCAAACTTCTCTAACCTTGAAAGGTGAGTAATTACTCACGATTAACATTCTTATATTTAGTAAATTTGATTTCACTTGAAACAGCAATTGGAATATGCTGTTAAATTTGAATTGTTAGTTATTTAATTGTTAAATATGATATGCCATTATCTGTAGTTGTTCACCCATGATATATGACACCATATCCTATTATATATATTTAAAATTTGTTATGGATGATATATGCATGTTGTTGATATGTTATATTTTTATCATATTTGTTCTCACTCTATAAGTTCTCTGTTAGTTTAGAGTTCCCTATGGGTTAAAATGATACATGCCTGAACGATATTATAGAATAAAGAAAAATCGTTATGGGTTGAAATAATAAACCCAAGCGATTTTCATTGAATTTAAATTTTGGGATTGCAGGTTGAAATGATATATACCCATAAATATTTAAATTGCGGATTGAAATGATAAATATCCATATCACTTGACCATAGGATAGAAAATTATATACGGACACCGTTGGTCTATATTTTTTAAAATGATTTCCAAAGTTTCGAAAGAAAATATATGGTTTTTAACAATATTGATTTTCAAAATATAATATATAAATGTTATTTTTATATATGTCTAAATTTTAGATTTTAAAATAATATCCTTTAGAAAGTTTAATTTATAAATTAGTTTTAAAAATATAAATTATTAAATTTTACTTAAACTTTATTATTTTCAAACATGTATAAAATAAGATTTTATATAAAATAAATTTAATAATAAGATTTAATTTAATAAAATTTAATTTAAATAGTATATAATATGTTTAAGTATTTATTCAAATTTATATTAATAGTTTAAAAATAGATTTTTATTAACTTTAATAATAAAGTTTAGGAAGATAAATTATCGTTAACTTGGAATTTAAATTGGTTAAAAATTGAATTTAAATAAGAATGTATTTAAACTTGTTAATTTTTGAGGTTTTGAAAGATATGATTTATAACTTGATTTGATAAAAAGCGATAAATGAATATTCTCAGCTTCAAATAAATTTTAGATTGAATATTTAATATTGATTTAAATTTATAAATTGAGATTTTATTTAATTGTTATTAAAATGAATAAGTGAATATTTTCTAATTTTTATAAAAATAAAGTTAAATGTGGAAATATAAATGCGACTTATATTGAAATTGTTCGAATATTTAAACCTTGAATCTGATTGGAATTAAAATGATAATTCAAACGTGGATTTGAAATTGATAGAGTTTGAAATGGTTTATTAAGAATTTTGAAAGTTTTAAGATTAAGGAAATGAATATTTTTAAAGTGAATAATGATATTGAATTATTATGGCTTTGGAATGAATATGATATTTTGATATGAAGTATGAACTATTTGAAAAGAAATGACCATGGTGTGATGTGATGCCCCACCTCTATACCCACGCTAGCCAAGAACACCACGGGGTGATGCCGTCAACTAGCTCGGAGAATAAGGTCGTTGAGGAGCGATCATCCGTGTAATTGCTTTGTGCGAGCCTCGATATGTCAGATAATATAATATGCATTTTATCTCAAGAGGAAATCTGACACATCGACACAAACTCAAAGCTACCACATGGTGGCTATAATATCTTCGGAAGCAAATATAGAAATAAACATAACACAAATCAGTCACAAATAATTCATATCACAAAGGCGGAAATAGATATGAATATAACACATGGAAGTGTTCATCAGAGTAGTGGTCAAACAAGATCCACAATGTCACAAAAGAATATAGATACAAGTGCTAAGCAAAAGAATATGTATACATCAAGGAGTCTAAATCTCAAATATATACAACAAAAACTACAAGCTAAGTAATTAGCCAAAAGTCAGATGATGGTTCCAGATAGGAAGTCAAGAGGAAGCACCTGTAAAATCTCAGTCTGACCCGAGTATTATTTAAGAAGGAAATAATAAACGAATCAGTCTAGCTATAATTATTAGATAAAATGAGATATAAGAAGAGATATAATAAAAACGTATGATAACCAAAAATGTCATATTGTGACAAGTATACATAGAAAATCAACTAAAGTCATACAATATCTCAAGAATCTCATAGCATAAAAAAGAATGTCATATTCTTTATTTAATTCACCAAGCCACAAATAACGACATATATATCAATGCCGACCGTAAAAGTTGGTGAAACATAAATTCCAGAAATCACCAATTAGAAATCCAGAAATCAGAAGAAAGAGGATGGCCAATCCCAAACGGGAGCATAAAATTCGAAACATCGACGCAGTACAAATGGTACGTCCAATGAACTGAAAAGCCAGAACATCGATGTAGTACAAACGGTACATCCAATGAACCGAAACACAAAACAATTTGGAACATCGTCACAGTACAAACGGTACGTCAAATGAATCAAAAAGTCGAAACATCGATGTAGTACAAACGATACATCCAATGAACCGAAATACAAAACAATTCGAAACATCGACGCAGTACAAACGGTATGTCCAATGAACCGGAAAGCCGAAACATTGATGTAGTACAAACGGTACATCAGATGAATCGAAATACATTAAAAGTACATGGGTCGCTAGCCCACAAAGAAATGAGACGAAGCTCAATAAAATGAAGTACAATCCTTCACATGGACAAAGAGACATCGCACATGCTAGTCTAAACCATAAAATGATCATCATCGATCATCAAGAAGTGTCAATTACAGTAAGCCAGTAAATATATGAGTTTAGCTTCATGTCCCATAACCACTAGCTTAACTTAAATATTTGCGAACAAATTGTAGATCTCCACTAGAAAATTGTCACAAGAGATTCAATCGAACAAGTCCAAGAATCAACCGACGAAGTAAACGCAAGCGTTTCATACCACTTATTTTACTAAGTCATTTAATTAGATTTCTCATACGAGTGAGGTAAAGATTTGTATATACTAGTAGATTGGAAAATGTTTAAGAAACGAGCTTTATAATAAAATAGAGTTGAAATCGTTTGGATGAAATAGTTTTTATATCTACTACTAGTATAGAAAACCTTTATATTTTTAAAGTGGCAAATCATAGAAATGATTATAGAAACAATCAATCATTAAAATTCACATACGAAGACGTAAATCAATTCCAAAGAAACCGATACCGAATCCATCAAATGGATATCCTTAAAAATCCCGAAAGGAAGCCATCAAAGTCAATAATAAATGATAATAACAAATCGGATAATCACAAATCGATAAATATTAGAATTTCATGCAAAATAGGCAAAATAGGCAAATACTAGCAGGTCGGTCGACAGGCTCACTGAGTTCGGTCGACTGAACCCAATCCTGGAAAATCCTCGGGATGGTGGTCGGTCGACCGGACTCAGTATGCCAATCGACCGGACCAGAGATAGAGAAGTGCTCTGGTAGCAGGTCGGTCGACCGGCTCACTGAGTGCGGTCAACCGGAGCCTGTTTCCAGCACTTCCCAGCCTATCTAAACGAGGGCCAATCTCGACCAAATTGCAATCGTTCGAGCAACGACGCTAAGGGTTTATGCCAATCGACTACTCGGCCCTATATGCTCCTCGATGCATCACCAAAAGCATGATCAAACAACAAAGCTATGATTTTTAAACATTTGACTTCAAAACACCAAAATTGGAATATTCACAAAACCAATCCACATCAAAATCAAATGCACATGATTGAGTGTTAGGAATTCATACCTAACAATCGAATATAGTTACAGACTAAGATGTGAGATAAAAATCTCACCTTTTACACGAAAACACAAGAGAGATGCTTAAAAACAAGCTAAGTTTGATTTCTTTTCGATAACACCTCTACAATCTTCAATCTATAAACAAAGGAGAAGATTTTTCTAAGTTAGGTTTAGGAAATTTCTGAAATTGATGAGGAATAGAGATGGAGAAGATGAAGAGAAGACTTACCAAAGCTTCTTCTTGAATTTGGAGTTAGAACTTGTATTTGCAAAGGAAACTAGAGTTTTGAATTTTAATTTCTCATTCCTCTCTCCATTTTCAGTTGGAGCTTGAGCGTTAGGAGAATAAGAATGAAGTGAAGAGAAGAGGTGGACTGAGCTAGAGTAATAAGTGGGGTTAATGGGCTGAAACCCAACCCAAAGCCCTAAGTGAAAAGTAGCAAAATTCTTCTAACTCCAAACATATCGAAGTTTATACTCAAAAAGATCGCAAATGGCATTTTGAACTCAATGGAAGTGGTCACGAGTCCAAATTCGACTGTTTGCAAAAAGTAGCTTTCCGGACTGAAATTCGATGAACGATGAAATATTTAAATAAAATATTTAAATATAAAATCGATAAATATGCGGGTTGTTACAGACTCCCATCCTTAAAGAAATTGCATCCTCGCAATACTTAATATAAAAAAAAGAGTAACAACCATAAAACCATATCAACACAAAAGAAAATTTGAAATAAGAAGTTCACCAAAAAGAGCACGTAAGAGTAAGTCCGAACGTGTTTGCTCGATGAATTCTCTGGATTCCTAAGAGCAGTCCTTAGGATATGAGAACCATTGAACTTTCACAAGAAGAACATCTTTATTTCGAAGGCGCTCAACCCCTGAAGCAATGATGCGAATAAAATGTTGCTCATAAGTCAAAACGGGTGAAACTTCAATTCTCTTCAATAACTTCTAGGTCAAGAATAAAAATTGGAATCCCTAAGGCATTTCCGTAGTTGAAAGACGTGGAAAACATCATGAATAGCAGAAAATTGAGCCGATGTAACGACGTAGTATAATAACAGTATTCTCGAGAAACTAGAAACTCGAATAATTTGGAACAACGACGTAGTACAATAACGGTACGCCAGGTGAACCAAAGCTCAAATAATTTGGAACATCGACGCAGTACAAACAGTACGTCAAATGAACCGAAGCTCAAATAATTCGGAACATTGATGCAATACAAACGGTACGTCAAATGAACCGAAACAATGACGTAGTACAATAACGGTACGTCCGATGAACCAAAAAGTCAGGACATCGATGTAGTACAATAACGGTACATCCGATGAACCGAACACCATAAAAGAACATCAGACGCAAGTCCATAAAAGAAACGAGACGAAGCTCAATAAAACGAAGTACATCTAAACGTCTGATGAACTTGGTAAAAAGATCATTCCATACGGACATCATCAAAGAAACAACCACTTGTTGCTTACGACTAAAGGCATCGGTGACACGATTCCCCCTTTCGGAAGTATACAAGAATATCAAGGTCATAAGATGTAAGATACTCGAGCCAATATTAAGTTCCTTATGAGAAAATAAATATTCCAAAGATTTATGATTAAGGTGGAGAAAAAATTTCTTCGCCATAAATAAACGATGATGCCAAACTCTAAAAGCGACAACAATAGCCACGAGCACTAGATCATGAGTGGCATACCTAGTCTCGATAGGCTATAACTATTTAGAAGAATAAATGATAGCATGTTCTCTTTTGCAAGTGAACGGCATCCAAACCAATACGATTTAGCATTGGTACAAAAGATAAAATCTTGGTTCCCTTCGAAAATTACAAGAATAAGAATATAGAAAAGAAAGAGTTCTTTTAAATTGATCCTCTTTCTCCAAAAGCTAAAACTTTCAAAATTACAATTACCTTTATGTAATTATCTTTTCAGAAAAACTTTAATTTTACAAGTCAATTAACTGTGTCTGATTGTCTCATCAAACCGTTTAGGAGATTAGTATCGATAACGTTGATGAAGCGCATCGACTAGAATTCTTAAAGCACTCAATGGGCAATACAATCACAAAATCATCTTCTAGATAATAAACATGTTTCTTAAAAACTTTTAAGAATATTCTTTGTTCGTTTAAAGAACAAAATCCAATTGCACTTATAAATAAATCTTATGAAAAAGATTTGCAAAATTTTAAATTTCTATTCTCATCCAAAATTAATAATTTCAAGAATGGACTCATCAAAATATTCATAGAATACTCGATTTATAAAATGGATGAAATAGACTGAACGAATCGAATGACATAATAAGTCATTCATAAGAACCATGGTGAGTGCGGAATGTGGTAAGTGGAATGCTAACTTCCGCAACTCGTAGCTAAAGAAAACCGGTGGTAAGGTCGAGCTAAAAAGACCTTAACACCACTCAAGATATTGCTTAGGTGATGATCCTAAGATAACTCAAAAATACCGGAAAATTCTCAAACTACATGAATGAGAGAAATAATACTTTCCTCATCATGAGGGCTTAAATAATAAAATGATGCCATCAAATTGGAATCGAAATCACAAAGGAAAAATGGAAATCTGCTTAACAAATAGAAAACGTCGAGGATGAATTGTCCACATGAGATATAGGATATGGCTTCATAATGATTAAGCCAATCCTTACAAAAACCAATTCTGAAGCCTAAGTAAAAATCGGCTCGGGAAGAAAAATCACATAAAATAATTTCGACATCAATAAAAAGCAAATTGAGTGTTGCGGATCCAACAACCGGATTTGCAATTCTCAAAGAAGTCATCAAGCCCAAAAATGTTTAAAGAAAAAGAATCAACAAGTTCCTTTGGTATAAAATAATGAGATGAAACCCATATAAAAAAAACTTGATTAAGATAATCACAAAATAAAGGTCATCAAGGATAGAATGGATACCTTGACTAAGAGAAGAGTTGCTAGGGGCTTGCAGAACATTCAGCTTTCTCATGTCCTTGTTCAAAAGTTTAGGATATGCAGATAAAAGATGACCCGGTTTTTTGCAATAGTGACAAGAATGGGGTTTCGGACACATATTTGCATAGTGTTCCTTAGAATTACAATTGTAGCATCCTCCATGATTAGGGATTGGAGTATTTGCTACGAAAGTAGTTTGCTTCACTCTCTTATTGGGATTAGGGCTTTTGAACTTAATATGCCTCTTCTTGGAAATCCCAATGTCACTAACACTTCCTTTACCAACCTCTTCGTATCGAAGAGTGATATCCACAAGCTGACTGAAAGGAACTTCAAGTTTCAAAGGTAAAATCTTTTCGGGATTCTTACCCAAAGCACAAATAAACCTTGGATTCTTTACAAGATCCAGAAGTTGTTGGGCCGACATAAATACGCCATCCAGAGAAGGACTACTGGATTGACCAGCGTAAGGACGGCTAGAACCAACCATTTCTTTTCTTTAAGAAAGAAAGAAAAGAAGAAGAAAAAGTTATTCTTATAATGAATATCAACCAAACTTGATCGATAAAACAAGGAATCATAAAAGAAAATAGGATAGAACGGCACGAAGACACGAATTAAATCCTAAGGCACAACTCCTAAGAAAGACTTAGGACATGATCCTTGCTAGATTATTCTATATTGTTCCGAAATTTGGCTCTGATACCAAGGTGTGACGTCCCACCTCTATACCCACGCTAGCCAAGAATACCACGGGGTGATGCCGTCAACTAGCATGGAGAATAAGGCTGTCGAGGAGCGACCATCCGTGTAATTGCTTTGTGCGAGCCTCGATATGTCAGATAATATAACATGCATTTCATCTCAAGAGGAAATCTGACACATCGACACAAACTCAAAGCTACCACACGGTGGTTATAATATCTTCGGAAACAAATATAGAAATAAACATAACACAAATCAGTCACAGATAATTCATACCACAAAGGTGGAAATAGATATGAATATAACACATAGAAGTGTTCACCAGAGTAGTGGTCAAACAAGATCAACAATGTCACAAAAGAATATAGATACAAGTGCTAAGCAAAAGAATATGTATACATCAAGGAGTCTATATCTTAAATGTATACAACAAAAACTACAAGATAAGTAGTTAGCCAAAAGTCAGATGATGGTTCTAGATAGGAAGTCAAGAGGAAGCACCTGTAAAATCTCAGTCTGACCCGAGTATTATTTAAGAAGGAAATAATAAACGGATCAGCCTAACTATAATTATCGATAAAATGAGATATAAGAAAAGATATAATAAAAAAGTATGATAACCAAAAATGTCATACTGTGACAAGTATACATAGAAAATCAACTAAAGTCATACAATATTTCAAGAATCTCATAGCATCAAAAAGAATGTCATATTCTTTATTTAATTCATCAAGCCACAAATAACGACATATATATCAATGCCGACCGTAAAAGTTGGTGAAATATAAATTCCAGAAATCACCAATTAGAAATCCAGAAATCACAAGAAAGAGGATGGCCAATCCCAAACAGGAGCATAAAATTCGGAACATCGACGCAGTATAAACGGTACGTCTAATGAACCGAAAAGCCAGAACATCGATGTAGTACAAACGGTACATCCAATGAACCGAAACACAAAACAATTCGGAGCATCGACGCAGTACAAACGGTATGTCAAATGAATCAAAAAGCCGGAACATCGATGTTGTACAAATGGTACATCCAATGAATCGAAACACAAAACAATTCGGAACATCGACGCAGTACAAACGGTACGTCCAATGAACCGGAAAGCCGAGACATCGATGTAGTGCAAATGGTACATCAGATGAATCGAAACACATTAAAAGTACATGGGTCGCTAGCCCACAAAGAAATGAGACGAAGCTTAATAAAATGAAGTACAATCCTTTACATGGACGAAGAGACATCGCACATGCTAGTCTAAACAATAAATGATCATCATCGTTCATCAAGAAGTGTCAATTACAGTAAGCCAGTAAATATATGAGTTTAGCTTCATGTCCCATAACCACTAGCTTAACTTAAATATTTACAAACAAATTGTAGATCTCCACTAGAAAATTGTAACAAGAGATTAAATCGAACAAGTCCAAGAATTAACCGACGAAGTAAACGCAAGTGTTTCATACCACTTGTTTTACTAAGTCGTTTAATTAGATTTCTCATACGAGTGAGGTAAAGGTTTGTATATACTAGTAGATTAGAAAATGGTTTAAGAAATGAGCTTTATAATAAAATAGAGTTGAAATTGTTTGGATGAAATAGTTTTTATATTTACTACTAGTATAAAAAACCTTTATATTTTTAAAGTGATAAATCATAGAAATGATTGTAGAAACAATCAATCATTAAAATTCACATACGAAGACGTGAATCAATTCCAAAGAAACCGATACCGAATCCATCAAATGGATATTCTTAAAAATCCCGAAAGGAAGTCATCAAAGTCAATAATAAATGATAACAACAAATCGGATAATCACAAACCGATAAATATTGGAATTTCATGCAAAATAGGCAAAATAGGCAAATACTAGCAGGTCGGTCGACTGGCTCACTGAGTTCGGTTGACTGAACCTAGTCCTGGAAAATACTCGGGATGGTAGTCGGTCGACCGGACTTAGTATGCCAGTCGACCGGACCAGAGACAGAGAAGTGCTCTGGTAGCAGGTCGGTCGACCGGCTCACTGAGTTCGGTCGAACGGAGCCTGTTTCCAGCACTTCCCAACCTATCTAAATGAGGGCCAATCTCGACCAAATTGCAATCGTTCGAGCAACGGCGCTAAGGGTTTATGCCAATCGACTACCCGGCCCTATATGCTCCTCGATGCATCACCAAAAGCATGATCAAACAACAAAGCTATGATTTTTAAACATTTGACTTCAAAACACCAAAAATTGGAATATTCACAAAACCAATCCAAATCAAATGCACATGATTGAGTGTTAGGAATTCATACCTAACAATCGAAGATAGTTATAGACTAAGATGTGAGATAAAAATCTCACATTTTTCACGAAAACACATGAGAGATGCTTAAAAACAAGCTAAGGTTGATTTCTCTTCGATAACACCTCTAGAATCTTCAATATATAAACAAAGGAGAAGATTTTCCTAAGTTAGGTTTAGGAAATTTCTGAAATTGAAGAGGAATAGAGATGGAGAAGATGAAGAGAAGACTTTCCAAAGCTTCTTCTTGAATTTGGAGTTAGAACTTGTATTTGCAAAGGAAACTAGGGTTTTGAATTTTAATTTCTCATTCCTCTCTCCATTTTCAGTTGGAGCTTGAGTTTTAGGAGAATAAGAATGAAGTGAAGAGAAGAGGTGGACTGAGCTAGAGTAATAAGTGGGGTTAATGAGCTGAAACCCAACCCAAAGCCCTAAGTAAAAAGTAGCAAAATTCTTCTAACTCCAAACATATCGAAGTTTATACTCAAAAAGATCGCAAATGACATTTTGACTCAATGGAAGTGGTCACGAGTCCAAATTCGACTGTTTGCAAAAAGTAGCTTTCCGGACTAAAATTCAATGAACGATGAAATATTTAAATAAAATATTTTAATATAAAATCGCTAAATATGCGGGTTGTTACATGTGAAATAAGCATTTGGTTGTTAAAGAGACTGGGATTGGATATTGTCATACTCTTTGCCAATAGCAAAACCACCTTAACAACTGTGTACGTGGTCGAGATTCCAAAATGAAGTAGGATGGTTTAGCGACGATTCTATATGGTATTTACGTAGCCCTAACTCTCAAGAGTCAGCATGATATGGCTAAAACAGGAGCTATACCAAGACAAGTGGGGTCATTCCCCGTATCGGACACATTTCTTCGACACCACTCTATTACTCTGTGACTTGATTGGATACACCTTTGATTTGGGAGTGTATCACGAGGTGGGAGGTAGTAGCTGCTATGCGTTACCACCAGTCCGAGAGTGCAAATGGTATATCTACCCTGGCATTGCCTCGAGTGCCTTGTCGCATTCCTTATCGCGCCTTCTACGAGTTTATTTACCATACCAATGTGGTGTCCTCTAGGTAAACCTCCAGTTTATGGAGGAGCGTATGATATTGTATAGACTACGAGAATATATAAAATGTGTTAAGGAGGATATGGGTAATGACTTAACACTATTTTAATACTTTTACTGTACTGTAGACATATTATAATAGTGTATATTATTACATAGTAGTTCCATGGATCCTTAAAGGATGGAAATCCCAAACTTCCTTTAAGTTACTTTTATTTCTATTAACATTTCACTTGAGTTGACTTTACTGATATAAGAATGTTAATCCTGACTAGAGTGTTTTGTGTTTTACTTTATGCTCGGGTCAGACTGAGTGTCGCAACATTTGAGACTCGCCTTTGGGCTTAGAGCTTCACTTGGAGATCTATCTATATATATTCAGATTTCAGCTATCTTTGTTCAGGCTTGTCGTCTGTTTGTATTCGAGACTACGTTGTATTTGAGATATTCTATTTTATTTTATTTCGAACTCTGTTGTTTTTATAGTTGCTACATGAACTATTATTTAACTTTTCCGCTGCTTATTGTTATATTACTCTGTATCTATGATTATATGATTGATTGATTTATTTACCGTATATATGCTGAGTTTTGCCAAATTTATAAATTAACAATATATTGTTTTGAGCAATTCAAGTCCGACATGTGCGGATGTGAAAGGTTCGAAATACCGTGTCGTTACACCAACATTGGTAAATTTGTCCAGAGCTTAAAAAAATAAAACTTTATAACATTAAAATTTGTCAAGTGCAAGTACACTCATTTGCAATGAAATGCATAAAGCAGTATCGCTTGCACATATACCGGGATCAATATCCAAATATTTGTATAATGCACAATATGAAATGATAGAGAATTTGTTCACATTATGAACCATATAGTAAAGTGATATGAGGCAATGCAATGATAAAAAATTTAATAAATTCGATTAGTCTTGCTAATAGTCCAATGGGTAGATCATAGATAATAGGTTTAACTATATGTGCCTATGATTGTTTCTGGGTCTAAAACTTGTGTACTATCAAGGGAATTTGATGCATCTTCTCCATAACGGACAACTACTATTTGACGTTAAATTATCTTGTTCTTAAACTAAAATATCCCCCTTATAAAATCTCATTGATGATACAATCATTACATCTAACCATATTATACATCTTCATTAGACTAAACTAAGAACGAGAATAAAATAAACAATATGAAGCCAAAAATATGATAATCTATGACGTGTCACTAATGTTCTCTAACTTTTGATTATTTTCTCTTTAAAGCATCTAATCAAGCAAAGCAAGGTAGAACAAAGAGTGAAAATGCAATGTTGCATAAAAGTTAATCATTTGGATATAGAAGCGTACATTAAAGAATGGGTCAAATAATGAAGTTTGTACCGCTCATACACACATGTACTGGCACAAATGTAGAACCATCTTAAAATATTAATGTTTTGAAACCTTCGATACAAATAATAGCCAAAAATAAATTAATACATTTTAGATACATAGAGATTCAACATCTAGAAAATAAATTAAACTGAGAAGTGGAACTTTATGTGCATTTCTTCAAATCCCTTATTTCAAGATTTATATCACTATATAAAAGGCATGGTGTAGCATGCCTCTGTTGTTTTCTAGTATATAAAAGTACAGTAAAACAAATAAATCAGGACTAACACACTACATTTAGTATGTAATCCAACCAAACATTTTGAAAATTATGCTAAAATAGTAGTAAAAAGCAAACAAATACATGGGAAGTCGGTAAAATCTAAATTCAATGAGTAAAAGGAGAAGTCCTCTATTTAAGCTTTTTGAAAACTTTCGATTTGAAAATAAAGGAGGGACTAAAGTTAAAAAATTGAGTGAACTAAAGTCATATAATGTAAACATAAGTTAATTTGGCATATAACATTATGAAAATATATCTAAAGGCGATAACCATCATATAGAAAATGTGAATGAAATGAGGTTACCTGAAAAGTAGAAGGTAGGAATAATAAGGAGATCCAATGCATGGAAGCAGAGTCCTCGAAGTCCAGATCTAAAAAGAGGTAAATGGTCAAAGGATGTAGATGATCGAAAACATCAAAGAAAGAAGGAGAGAATAAACATACCTGTGATTGGAGGACGAGGCAAGGAAGAATATGGAAAAAGAAGAAGCATATTTAGCTAGCGCCTCTATAGAATAGAGCGATTATCCATTTTCACAGCATTGCCATTACAATGTCAATTTAGGGTTTGGGGAAGATGAAATGGGGAAGAACTTACATATGGTAATCATATTGATTTGACTGCATTTAATTCAATTTAACAAGAGGGTTGAATTCTTCAAATTCATAAGTTATTGAGAGGGATAAACAGCAAAATTATTCTTGAAATGGTTGAGAATAAAGGTGTGACAAGCCGGATTTTAACGCCTGTTAATTGGGTAATTAACTGCTTTATATCATTGAAACGTTAATTTTATTAGTCAGAGAAATAAATTTTTGATAATGGAAATATCTGAACAAATATAAATTGATTTGAAAAATATAACAATATTGAATTATAGATCTTTGAATATGTTAAATCTTATACTAAATAAATAAATAATATATTTCACCATTTAAATTCAAGAATAAAATATCCATAAGTATATATAAATAGATATATACAAGCTTTATAGCATATATGAGTATATAAATGTGTGTGTGTATATATAGTGTTTAAAATGCTAGGGTTTTTGGCAAAATTTAATTTAATGATCTTCCAATATAATTGTTTAAATTTGAAACTTATCTTTTCAAACAAATAAAAAGATGCTTTCTAATTGCTATTGTTCATATACATATATAGATTGTGAAGAGGAACTATGATTTGAAATTCCAAATAAATATCTCAAAGTAATCTAGATTTAACCTCTACATTTTTAAAACACTAGTATGTATAGTTATTAATTTAACTATACATAACTTAAGCTTAAATAAGAGATTTATATAATATTAAGTAAACATGGTAAATAAAAATATAAATAAAAAGAAATATGGAAAATATATAAAAATGGACATTTGTAGGCTTAAGAGGAACATATGTTTACAAGAGGCAAATCTTTCTTTTAAATTGGAAAAAATAATAAAAAGGAAGAAATAAAAAAGCGAAACCAAGTGCTGTATCTAGCAGCTCACTTTTTATGTACATATCTCTTCTTCTTCCTTTCATTTTTCTTTCAAACAAAACAAATCAAAACCAGAAAATAAAAGGAGAGGAAACTAATCAACCACCATTTTTCTTTCAACTGAAACATAGCAATTCAAGTTCAACTACAAATCAAAGAAGATCAATGACTTAAGAAAAAGCAGTGCTCAAGCAAGCAGTAAATTCTTTTGCCAAAACCAGTGCCTCTATTCTGGGAAAAGGCGAGTAAAGCTTAACTTTTGTTTACTGAAAATAATGTAGGAATGTGTGTTTGAAAGTTGGATAAATCATTTGCGACCTGGTTTAAAGGTTTACATGTTCTGTTGGGTATACATGTATGTATATATAAGAACACAAGAGTTGTTCATACAGAAGATATACTGACTCTGTCCATATTCTGTTTGAAAACCAACTAACCACCTATTTCAAAATCAATTTCTCATTTTACGATTGGTCTTAGGCCTCGATCCCAAAAACAAAATCCACTAATTTTGAGTGTAGTTTTTTTAAATTGGGTTCGTTGGAGACCTTTGAGTATAGAGTAAGAAAAGCATATTTACAGGTGAACAACTTTAAATGTCAAAACTTCAAGTATCATAATTTTGTACCGTGTCAATGTGCCTGTGTTCGTCATCTAAAATGACGAATTTAGATGGAGATTATGGAAATTTTAGTGGTGAATTGGGTAGGGTTTTGGAGTTGAATGGGAATTGGGTTTTTGTGAAATTCCGAGGGCACGGCGACGTATAGGGTAAGGCGTCGGGTCAGGAGGTAGCCAGGGAGTCAAGGAGTTCGAGAAAAACGGCTGGGGAATTTACTGATGGTCGAGGAGGTGAGTTGGAAGAAGGTTAGGGTTTAGGCTCATGGTTTGGAAGAGGTGGTTTGGTTGGCATTGGCAGCGTCATGGTGAGGACGTGAGGGTGCGTGTATAAGGGAATAGAGGGAGATCAACGGGGTGGTCCTGGTAGCGTAATTTAGTGGTGATTGGTGGCATATGGTGGCGATAGAAGGTGTTTGGTGGCGACGTCTTCACGGGTTGGAGCCTAGGTTTTCAAATTTTTCGAATCAGGTGGTTTCACATTTTCTCGTGTGGGTGATCGAGTCGAGGAGGACGTAGGCGATGGGAAGAGATGATCGAAGGCAAGTTTTTGGTGGTGGGCTGCTCGTGCACATGCACGGCGATATGCATGAGTTGGGTTGAGGAAAGGTGTAGTAGGTGAAGGATTTGTGAAGGATGGAAAGAAGCAGGAGAAGAAGGAAAGAATGCGCTGTGGAAGTATGGGCCGAGTAAAATATAAGAAAGGGAAAGAAAGTATAAAAGATAAGGAGAAAATAAGAAAAAATAAAGGAAAGGAAAAAAAGTTAAAGGTAAAGAAAGAAAAGGAAGAAGGGAAACAACAAAGAAAAGAAGAAAAGGAAATGTGATTTATGTATATGTACATATATTATTATATGGTAAATCTATATTCCCTTCTTTAACTTAAAATCCAATTTCAATAAAATTCATAATTTAAGGTTTGGTGATATTTTACATATTTAATGGAATTAATATTATTTTTATTATTATTTTTATTTAATTTAAAACCTATAAATAATTAAGGGTATTTTATAATTTATTATTAATAAGTGTTTTCTTTAGAAATTAATTTAAATTCAAAGTTAATGGATATGGTTAATCAAGAACTAATAAAAAGCCGATGTGTGAATCACTTTAACATCAGTTATAGATCATTAATTTGGTTAACGATTTATACTATGGCTTAATCCTATGAGAAATTTAATTCAATTATTTGTGTCTGTGACCTCAAGTGACCAATCGAGCAAAATAATTGGATTAAAATGATGATATGGTTTATTTGAAACAAACGGTTGAAATAAATTGCCATATTTAAATAGTGTCGCCCTACATGATAAACTATTTACTTTCGACAATTTACCTTTTTAATTTATCACTTGGTTTCGAGGAGGTCGGAATCAGATATCAGCGATTCTGGATCTTCTTCAATTTAATAAGCACTATAATCCCTTACGGATTTTATCTTTTGAATCTTATGGGTTGGGATTGAATAAATAAAGTAAACCTGACCATTTAGATTAAGTACGGTACGGTACTTAGATATTGTTTTAAATTACCAATGGATTTGTGTAATAAGTGTTTGGCCAGACAAGATAAGGACTTGTAGTGATGTATGAGTTACCCTGGCTTCAAAGAAGCTTTATAATTTAGTATTTCTTGTCAAATGTTTTAGTCACGCTGGTTTCCAGCCTGACTCGGGTGTTACTTTATTGTAATGCTCGGGTCAGACCGAGTATTGTAAATTTTCAGGTTAGGACGTTCTGGAGCTCAGGAGATGAGCTGGATGGCAAGGGACGTATTGATTATATTCTGCAACGTAGTAAAGATTGTCTAGACTGGATTTAGGGACAAGTTATTATAATTGTCCAGTTTATTTGTGAATGATTGTACTCTGATATATTGTACGTAAATTGACATTTACGGATTTCTTTGTGTAAATGCTGTTATTTCTGTATTATACTTTGATCCACTGTGATTGTAAGATTCTATGCTTTTGTTTCTATTTCTTCTTCCACCTCTTTTCTTCTTAACCCTAATAGTCTGGGATTTCCAGCACTCGATTGTTCGGCACTCTATATAGTAAACGTATTAGTGTTGATTTTCAGGGTCGAAAATTTTCGGGCTGTTACAAAAGGATTAGAGCTGAGAATGAATAGTAGAAAATGAAAAATTTGGAGGCATATAGTGTTTATATATAATAAAATAGATATATGAAGTACAATGGGTAGGAGAAGATAATTGATATCAACATGTAGCAAGCGACTCTTTTTCTAAGAAGTGAATTTGAGATAACTAAAGAGAAAAATGAAAGCTCCGTTGATATAAAAAATTTCTAATTTCTGAGCTAAATGAATTGATAATAAATGGGTAACCATTGATATCCATAGCCATTGATGGTGCTCCTTAATTTCTTAATTTAATATTAAAAGCTAATCCATTTAAATATAACGAGATGTAATATATTACACAAATATTTTCGAATTTTATAACATAACAAGAAATTTCAATACCTCATTCTTTGACTCAACAGTAGGTGATAAGTATGGATATAGGACAATAACATTTTTTAATGCGATGATATAAAATAATTAAAATAGGTAAATGAACAAATAATAAATTACCTGATTTTTGAAAACTCTTACTTTGAAACTAATTTAGGTTAAATCCATGGAGCATTAGATATTTACATGCATGTTAAAAAACCAAAAGAAACAAACAAAATATAAATATCTAGTAAAAAACGAAATAGTTAACATTGAAGTACAAAATTATAATTCCAGAAATATGGGAAAATTGAAGCATGATGGGTAGAAGAAGAGAATAGAATAATGTGGAATCAATTAAGATAAGATTTATTAATTTCTAAACTAAATGCAAAACTAACAACAAATGGGCCATCCTTCATTTTCAGTAATCATCACTGATTATGGAACTAAAACATTAATATTAAATTCATTTAAAACGATTAGATATAATATATTACACAAATATATTCATGGTTTATCACATAGTAAAAAAATTCAATATCTCGATCTCTGGCGCAACACTTGGTGATAAATATTAATATAGGACCATAACCCTTCTAAAGATGATGAGATATAATAATCAAAATAAATAAACAAATAAAAAATTACTTGATGTTGTGAAACGAACTTACAATGGAAAGATACAAATTAAATTGTGGCCTTTTGCTTAGTAAATGGACCCACTTGGAAAGCAATTCAACTTAAACCCATGGAGCAATAATAATTGTTCGGTTGTTATAATATACGGAGAGAAACATATAAAACATTGATTTTCAGCAAACAAAATGTAGAAACAAATAATGAAGCATGAAAATTGAACATTGTAGAAACAGTGCAAAAAAAATTATGAAGTACTCCTGGTAGAACAAGAGAAGAGAATAATGTGGAGTTAACTAAGAAGTGATTTGTTAATTTCTAAACTAAATTCAAAATGATAGTAAATGGATGATCCTTCATATCTAACAATCATCGATGGTACTCACTAATTTATAAACAAAAAATGAAGTATAATTGTAAAAGGGGTTAAATGTAAAATGGTTTGTTAAAAGAATAAGCGAGCTTCATATGGAATGAGATCGACTATGGAGATTGGAGACAAAATGTCAAATATTTTCTTGTATATATAATAGAATACATAAAAGGGGACACATATAGAACATATTAAAGTTAATGGTTCTGATTTTAATTAGTGAATGAGAGAGCTATTAGCATATTTCAAATAAATTGATTTGTATGCTTTATAAAAGTTGAGTGGGTGTCATACTTAATGTGGAAAGGAAAAAATTCATGTTAAGAAATTGGTAAAAATATTTATGGTATTAAACTGAAAGAGCATTTAATCTAGAATAAATTATATAATTAATTATCATAATTATGTTTCAAGTAACAAAAAGTTGAATAAATAAGAGAAAATGGATTGAATTATATTTTTAATAGAGGGGGTAGTAAAACATATATGTCACAAATTTGTTATTTTGACATATTTTACAAAAGAGGATGTTGTTAATACAAATATTAAAATAATTAAGGAGAAAATGGCTTCAATATAATATTTAGGCTGTAAATTATGAGAATCAAGCATTTGTGATGAAATTAAAGGAGAAAGAGATAGAGACCACCTCTACATTAAACTACTTATATAATGATGAATAGAAAAGATTGAAATATATGGTCAATATATTAAAATTGAACCGAGCTTAACCACTAAGTTCCATTGGAGCCCTTTTTTTTAAATATACTTTGTTGAAATCCATATATTAATCATATGTAAATTTGAACAACGTATTTGGTACCAGTTACTAAAGATTGATAAAATTCCAATTATTGTAAAAACACAAACATATTTATTACATATACTAATTTTCATAATTTAATATAATAATTTTTTAAATAAAACAAAAGGAATAAGTTACCTAATATTGAAAATTTATTTGAAAATTATCCTTTAATTCTCTGAATTAACATGAACCCAACCTAAACCCAACAACAATTTAAATACAAATAAAAAAGTGAATACGTGATAAAGTAATAAACAATAATTATTTAGATATTTTTAATATTGTAATATAATATCCTGTAATAAAAAATAGAGATAAGTTATAACAAAATTGAAAAACCACATGAAAATCGGGTCTTTAATTCTCTAAGCTATATAATAAAAAAGTCAATCTCGACTAAGAAATTAAACAAAATTAATTAACAAAGAGCCAAAAAAATATTTATTAATTATTATATTTTAAAATGGAAAACTGAAATCAGAATGAAATGAACAAAAGGAAGGAAGTAACGTGAAATTAATGTATATTATAGGAATTAGTTGTACCATTAATATCTAATAAATATGAAAATGGAACTATAAGTATCTAAATGTTAATAATCACTTAAATTACTAAGAATTCAACATATAGGATGAGATGAATTACAAAAGGGGTATAGTAAGGGTTGGATGTTCTCTTACATATATAAATATTTGTTAAATGCTCCTATATATAGTCAATCATAAATAAGAAATTAAATAAAATTAGTTGATAATGAGCCAAAAACCATCGTTAGTTGTTATTTTTTAAAATGGAAAACACAAATCAGGAAGAAATAAAATGTGGAACGAGATTGCATGTAATTAATGGTATAATATAGCCATTAATGCTATCGCTAATATCTTAGATGGATGAGAATGAAATTACAAGGGTATAAATATTAATAACAAGGAATGGCTGTCAAGTCCCAATAAGTGAAAGATGATGGAAGAAAAGTCCCTCCCAAAAAAGTTTTGAAAATTATATATCTAGTTTTAGTTTTTGGCTAATTTATGCTGCGTTTGCCCCTGATTTCAATGCTGGGCCAATTTTCTACGAAGGGACAATTTGGTAAAAAATAACAAAATATGGACCAAATTTACACGAGTCAATGAGTAGGGACTTTTTGTGCATAGGCTTTGAGAATATGGACCTTTGGTCTAAAACCCCATAACAATAATCCCTCAAATCAATGAGTTCAATATACATGATGATGAGACGAATTGTGAAAAGAGTATACAAAGGATCTAATATTCTATTATGGCCGCTTCTATTTAAACCCGAAAAGTTGATGAGTAGTGTTGAATAACGGTGGAAATTTCTATCGGTTAGAAAATCGCCGGAAAATTGTAATAAAAATAATCACAAGTGCACGACGTACAATTTTAGTACATGACGAGTACAGATCGATCCATAGGGAATTGAAGTAATTTAAAATTCTACTCAATCAAATTAAACCAAACTCAAGATTGTTTTAAGCTAAGAAAAATATAAACTAGATAGAACGAAGTGAATGGAAATATGAGATTAAAATACAAATTAGAGGCAAATCCAATCTTATATTTTTACATAAGTCAACACAAAAATAATCTATAATCTCTCTGTTTTGATCTTAAGTGGAATTAGTGATGTATTTATCATAAGTATGGTCTATTTATGTTATTAATTAACATAACTTAAACCATCGAACTATAATACAATAACTAAAACCACTTGTTGAATGTCATGAAAATGAATATGAAAGTAAAACAAAAATCTATTTTAAGCAAGATCTATTTACTATTTTTGATTAGAACATAGATCATCAAAATTTCCTTCTAATTTAATTTCATGATCAAAATCACTTAGTTAGTCAATGATGTAAATTGTTTTTATTTTTGAATAAGAATAACCTATTTGTGATAAACCACATAAACTATCAAATTCACTAGTAAACTTACATCATAAATTAACTTTTCATGAAGCATAAAAAAAGATCATAAATAACAAAATATGTTGAATTTACATAATTTTAGAGAGCTTTATTACCCTTAAATTAAAGGGGTTTAGCTACTCATTTGGGCTATAATTTCAACACATGTAAATTTCAATATAGAAAAGCAAGCAAAGTAAGAGCTAATTAAAATAAAAATAAAAATAATCTACTTGCATAAAATAAATCTAAACTACTAACATGAAAAGAAAGAGAACATGTAAATAAAAATGAGCATAAAAATGACATGAAAGCATGAAATAAAAGTAAGTAGAAAAAGAAGAAGAGGCTTAGGAAGCCATTTTTATTTCTTTTTTAATTTGTAACTACAACTTGCATGATATAATAAGTAGATAAAAGCTTTCTTACATGAATATAAGTGCTTTACTTATACATGCCTAAAACCCTAATCCATATTTTAGGAGACTACCTAAAATATCTCTTAGGAAGTGCAGCCACCTAGTTATTATTAGCAACTAATTAATCTTCCATTAAGTGTGCATATGCTTTTAGTCCCCACTAAGATGTGCATTAGCTCCGAATTGTAGATTAAGGTATGTAGGTAGGTGAGGTCCTCTATGATTTCATGAATTCATTTATTTCCATCTTTTTTTGCCTTCTTCTCTTGTGCGTGCATATCTTCATGAAGGCTTCTTCATATTTCCATCCAAAATTTCTACAATTAATAGTAAAGTGTGCAAATAAATATTCCCAAAATTAATAGATGCACAAAACTACCATTTTGCCCATAAATTGAAGAAGAATGAGTGATGATTTGGTGATATTTGTATTTTGGTAAAAGCATGTAAAAATACCTAAATATGACATATATTTAAATAAAAGTAGATTAAATATGGAAGTAAAAATATGCACATTAAATATCCCCATAGTTATCTTTTTATTCGTCCTTGAATAAACTAAAACTATGATACACTGCAAGAAAATATATTATTAATAATGCCATTTAATAACGCATTATTCTAAAGCGTTATTATTTGCCTTAAATTATTTGTTTTTTTATCTGTGTTGTACTATTCACAGGTAACGCTTTGGCCTAAAATTTTCGTTTCCCTCCCAAAAACACTTAACCAGATTCGTCTCCCTCCCAAATAACACTTAACAATTTTCATCTCCCTCTGAAAATGAAATAACCAGTTCCCAAATCAAAGAATTATAAAATCGTGATTCCCAAATCAAAATAACCAATTCCCAAATCAATGAATAATGAAAGCGGTTCGAATCGATAGGGAAATTGTGTTTCGGTTGAATCGAATTTGGGGATTTATTTGCAAAGTGCTTTTAGGATGATTCTGGGTTGGTAATTTGCGTGCTGTGGATAGGGATTGCGGTTGCGAATGGATGTGATTGGATTGGTCGCAATTGCTGGTTCAGGTTGTTTCTGGGTTTCGATATTTGGGCGAGGAGATGCATACAGGCGGATGGTGGTTAGTTTGGATGAGAGTGGTTGATTCAGGTTCAAAGTTCGGTTCGTGGATGGGTTTTGGGTGGAGTTCGCGGTTGAAGTTGCTCTGGTTGTTGGAATTCGTGCAGGCAATTTAGTGAAGGTGGTATGCGATAGTGGGTGGAGTTGGAAGTCGCGAGGAGGAGGTTGGTCGAGAAACTTGTGAACGTTTGTCCTTCAGCTAATTTTTTTTTCTAAGTTTGTCTTTGTATCCATTTTCCTGTTATATAGTAACTTGTGAACATTAACAATAAACGGATAACAATCGGCAATAAGAAAGTTTTGGATTAAGAACTTTTCTGAAAAAAGCAAACGCAGCCTTTATTTACATTATTTTTATGGATTAGAAAACTGATGGCGGTGAATCTCTTATATTTTTATATATTATTCGTTAGAGTATAATTTTACTAACACTAGTGTGAATAGGACGCTTTTTTTTCTACTTATGAATAAGGGAGACCATATGGAAAACAAAATATTGTGTTGTAATATTTACCCAATTGGAACGAACATTTCATTGACAAATAAATGGTAATTGATATGTGATATATTTAAATGTGGGACTATTATCAACATTACTAATAGAAAAGGCCATAAATTCTATGCTGTGGATAAGACATGTTAATATTCAATATGAGAATGAACAAAGTCATGCTTGTATTCCATAAACATTAGGTAACATGATTGTGTCAATTTAAATAACGGGGGATTTTGATATGTGCATTAGCTAAATTGAATAGCTATTATGATTTGTTACACTATCTATTATAAATGACATTTAATTCACACAGTAAGTTCATATGTTTTCAAATTCCATTTGCAGTATGAAGGTGCAGTGAAAGAGGGTGGAAGGGGGCCTACAGTTTAGGACTCCTTTGCCAATTCATTTAGTATTCTTTTTTTCATTTTTAAAATATATTTTTTAGGAAAAGGATGGGAAGAAGTTCCTAGTCATAATCATTTTTAAAATATTAAGTACCTAAATGAAATCAAAGAATCTTTTTAAACAATAGAAAAATCTGTAGTATTTTACCATATTGAATTCTTTGTTGTAGTATACCGCATAAAGTTTGAAAATACCCCCGTCTTAATTGGATTTTAATTTTAATAGGCCGGCATATTTTTGATCTTTTATATGGTATAAAGAAAGTTTCACTGTTAGCAACAATAACAAAATTAAATGGGAAAAATGTGCAGGAAAGGTTATTGATTTAAGTAATGCAGATGTTGATGTTGATCAATTTCACCGCTTTGAGGTACTACAAACCTTATGTGTGTATGTATATGTATGTATGTACCTACCAAATATTTTGGTACGTATGTTGGAGAAGTTTGGTTTTATTTTATCTGTTTATTGCAGGAAGATATACAGCTTATGAAAGATTTGGGAATGGATGCATATAGATTTTCAATGGCATGGATGCATACAGATTTTCAATATACCTAGCTTTTGTTCATTTATTTGCAAAAAGGATTTTTCAGTTTACGCAGAGACATGCTTTAAAGAGTTTGGGGACAGAGTAAAGCATTGGATAACATTCAATGAGCCTCACATGTTTGCAATTCAAGGATTTGATGTAGGTCTTCAAGCTCCTGGTCGATGCCCGATTCTACTTGGTCTTTTTTGTAGGGCAGGAAACTCGGCAACGGAGCCCTACATTGTTGCTCATAATATTCTCTTGTCTCATGCTGCTGTAGTTGATATATATCTCAAAAAATACAAGGTATTAGATGAAAATGTTAATAGATATTCTGTGTTTGATTAAGGTAATAAATGTGGGATTCTATACGCAGGCAACACAAAAAGGATCGCTTGGAATAGCATTTGATGTGATTTGGTTTGAACCCATGTCTTGTTCACAAGATGACATTGATGCAACACAAAGAGCTCAAGATTCTCAGCTAGGATGGTGAGGCTATATTAATATTAATATTAATTTAGACTTATGAGATGTATGACAATGAGATCTCGTATCCCCAGTTCATTGTGTTCCCATGTGTCCATTTAGTCACGTCTATCCAATTAATTTTTGTTATATAAATTGTTTTGATAATTTAATAAAATCGACGGTGTGTATTAGGTACGAATAGGGGTACACATAATTTGGGAACATGTGATCTTCTCTGCTGATCTATATGTTGAGAATAGTCTCTCACAGTCCCATCTTCTAAATAATATAATTGATTTTACATTAAATACTAAAAGATCACTCTCCACAGCAGCAATTAGTCTTGTGAGTTGTGACATCTCAAAAGATTCCCTGAGTATCGAAAGCACTATTCCAAAACGTTTAATAGCGTCAATTATATTCTTCACTTCTTCTTTAGCTATTACTTTCATCCTTGTCCTCCATTTATTCAACTCCAGCATGTTTTAACGAAAAATTTGTTGAAAACAAATGAAAATTCTTCAACATAATAAATTATATTGCATTGCAGGTTCATGGATCCCTTGTTCTTTGGAGATTATCCAAATTCAATGAGAACGAGAGCTGGTAACAGGTTGCCAAAGTTCACTGCAGTTGAATCTGCTTTAGTAAAAGGTTCATTAGATTTTGTT
Source organism: Allium fistulosum (assembly GCA_030737815.1). Classification (NCBI taxonomy): domain Eukaryota; kingdom Viridiplantae; phylum Streptophyta; class Magnoliopsida; order Asparagales; family Amaryllidaceae; genus Allium; species Allium fistulosum. The sequence goes on from CM060903.1 coordinate 912,612,838, forward strand.
GGTATAAACCATTATACCACCTTCCATGCGAAGCATAATTCTACTAATATTATCGGAAGGCTTCTCAACGATACATTGGCATACTCTGGCGCAATAACTTTGTGTAAGTTTCCTAGCTTGGCCATTACATTGCTTTTTATATTTTCATATTCAATATTTGTTTCTCCAAGAAAACAGATGAACTTATGTATGAAAGATTTCAAAATCTGTTAATGAATTTGTTGGTTTGATTTTGTGCAGCATTCAAGGGTGGGAAAGCAATTGGAGACAGGGTAATCGTTTCGAAAACAAAAATTTAGTACTACAGACACTTGTAATTATAATTAGATGAGCTAATATTTGTTCATACAGGCTTCATCAATATGGCTATATATTTACCCACAAGGGATGAGAAGTCTTATGAACTACGTCAAGAAAAGATACAACAACCCACCTATATTTATCACTAAAAATGGTAAATCAATCTATATTAATTTCAGTAATCACAAACTGCATTCATGTTATATATGTATTGGTTTTGATAATATGAGGATAATTAAAACTGTTTGGTTAGTTTCATGACTTATATACATTTTTAATTTCGCTTAATGTTATAAACAGTTTTAATTTGGCTCCTGACTTGATAAAAGGCTGGAACTTTCATGAGTTATCGGAGTCATGTTTGGAAGGGCAGTTTTCAAATGAGGATGAGAATAAACTAGTACGTATTGCCTCAAAATGTTTGCAACTTGAGCAGCGAGAGCACCCCACTATGTAGTCGCTAATTCTTTTATTGTCTCCTCTTCAAAAAGACGACGAGGTAATTCTCTTTTTTCTTGTATATCTGGAAATAAATTTATATAACTACAGAACCGCTTTATACATTCTGAATCTGATTACCTGGTATATAGGCACATGATCATTCTAACGATATATAATCTTGTGTATTTGTTTGTATTTATTAACGTATCTACCAGTATGCATACCACAAACTACAATGACTATAATATAGATTTTGATTATATCAGTGTATATTCTAGGGTTACCCTTTAGTTATCAAATATGTTGCTAATGAAAAATCATATCTTTATGGTGAAATATTTCATATTGAAGCATTTTTAGAATCAAATTTTAACATGAACACCAACAACTTAAATTAAATGTTTATATATTAAGTAGTAGGTCCCTTAGTTCCTTTTTTAACCATTGAAATAAAAGTAGATGATACTCTTATTGGTTTTAGAAGATATTATGTATGAAAACCAAACAACTTACATGCCATATTGGAGCATAACTGAAGGTATCATGCAAGTGAACGAAAGTGTTAGACCATTTGACGAGATTGGAAGTAACAAGATGTGCATTAAAGTGGATTTAAGGAAAGATTATGATAGTGTGAATTGATAATTTATCATGTTACATGAGAGGTTTAGTCGTGAGTAAATGTCCCACATTGCAAAATAACCGAAGAGAAATCAGAAATTTTCAATATAAATACATGCTTCTTGGATTAAGGGGAAAACACATGGCTTTTGAAGCACTTCCTGGGTTGTTTCTTGGGCTTCAAATTAAAGCCTGGTTTACTAAAAATAATTTTCAACAAATAATTTTCATGTATCGATAGTCACCTACAGGGTCTAGCCATAGCTACTTGTTGCCATCGTCTTTGTTATAGGATTTTACTCAAGTAATTCTTTGAATGTACTAGCAACTATGTGCATGCAACTGAATGCAACTGAGTTGACGTTCAACACTCTGTTGCCTACGTCATATTACTCAGAATATCAATATATATAATTGTACTAAGATAATATGTAGTTTAGACTAATAAACATGATATTTTCCTCAATAATGACTTTATTATCATAAACAGAACAAATAGAAAAAAGGAAGCTGAGGTATGGGTCTCTTATTGGCTCACTCACGGTTGTGTGCATATTAAGGAATTAAGAAAACTATATACTCCTTAATATATTATTTTATTGCTTGTAGACATTCCTTAGATTAATTGTGTGGGTCTAACACGAACATATTCTTCTTATTTTAGATTCTTTCTGAAGAAAAATGCATAGTGGAACTACACATGGGTGAAAGGGTAAATTTTCTTATGTTTTTGATTTGATGCAATTTTTGTCAAAAAAAAACTCTGAAATTAGCCCATCTATTTTCATAGTGTACTAAGAAACTATGTAATTTTGGCATTAGATTTTTTATTAGTTTATCCTTTTTTACTGATTTTTGAAATTTCCTATGATATCTTGGTTTCGTTTGTGAAAACCAAGATAATAGTATTAATAAAAATTAAGAAACTAAGTTTATAAAAATTAACTAAGTTTCATAACAATTAATTATGTTTAAATAATATAATAATGATGATGATGATAATAATTTATAAAATATTAACAATGTTAATTTAGTTTTATGTAAGATAACTAAGTTTATAGTAATATTAATAAACAATAAAATGTAGCATATTTTACATTTTCAACTAGTGTAAATTGTAATTTCAAATCCAACTTGAGTTTTCAACTAAGTTTATGAAAATTTGCTAAGTTTATAATAATAAAATATAAAATATTAACTATGTTCAGTAATTTTTGTAATAATAATAACTAAGCTTATATAATAATAATAATAATAAATTAACTAAGTTTATGTTCTAGGAGATGTTGAAGTAGTAGTGAGATGAGGTGGTAGGTGGAAGTATGTGAAGTGCAATTTTAAGTGGTTGATGGTGATTTGATTACAGGCGATTGCAATTGGAGGAGGTTAGGAAGGTTATGGATAGGACTCTGCAGTGAGTTTGATGGAAGAGATAAACTGATTAACTGTTCTGTGGTGTGTAGAGGGAACTGACAGCGGTGGTTAATTGTAGAGGATGTGTGATGAATTTAGAAGTGAATAGGCAGGTTGGGTGGTAACAGTATTGTGGTGGTGAAGTGTAACAGTAGTAGTGGGCAGTTGAAAATAGTTTGTGGCAAGGAAGTTTGGATAGCTGTGAGGGGTTGAACTGAAGTGTGCACTGTAATTGTATGGTTGTTGACTAGCGGCAGAAGGTAGAAGGTAGGGTGATGACTAAGAGATTTGATGTGATATGAAATGCAGTTTTGATGGTCAAGGATGTTGAAGATAGTGGAAAATGGAATGGTAGATAAAGGAGCAGAGGAGGGTATATAAACTGCACTAATGAAGGTGGTAGTATGTAGGGTAATGTTGTTGAAGAAGTATGGCAGTTTTACGGGTAGAAGTTATTGAAGTTGATGAAGGTGGCAGGCAGAAGAGATTGTACTGGTAACTATTGATGATGGTGGCAGGCAGAGGAGAGTTGTTGTTTTGTTGAATGGTTGTGATGATGTTGTTAAGTGGATGTGCGGTTGATGCTCAAGGAAGTGAATAGTTGGTTAAAGTGGTGATGACTATTGCTTTTTTAATGATGATAGTATTCAGGTGATATGCATGGGATATGCAGTTTGGTGTGGATGATGAGAGGGTTAAGGAGATGTTTGTACAGAGAAATATGGTTAGTAGATGTTGTTGCTGGAAGAGTTTTTGATGGTGTATGTTGAAGGCTAGTTGTAGCGGGATGGGTTTGTAAATGGTGATAGAAGAAGTAGGGTGATGATGTGGAAGTAGTTGAGTTGATGTACAGAAGTGTTGTTGTTGGTTGTTCAGTGGTGCAGTAGACGGTTTTAATTCTGGATTTGTAAAGATGACAGTGGTATGTTGACTAAAGTGGAAGTTTGGTAGGGGTTGTAAACTGTAGTGAATGTGATTATACTGCAGTATCTTATGTGGTTAAAGGAAAGAAAATGCATAGAAGCTGCAAGTAGATTCACAGATGAACATAGCAACAGTTTGAACAGTGTTGTGATTGAGCGGTTGGTGAGGGTATTTGTGTGATGGATGTAGTGAAGCTGAAGTTGTGGTTATGCAGGCACTGTGATGCAGTGAACAATAGTGAGTAGTGGTGTAGCAAGGAGGTGGTTATGTGTGCAAGGAGGTTCAGGGGTTTGGGGGGTGGAATGCAGAGGTTCAAGACAGCTGTTGACAGTAATAGGGAAGCGAAGTAGTTTGTTACAGAGATGGTTGCATGGCCTGAATCGCAAGTAGTTGTTGAGATGGTTGACACTACAGCTCCTATTACGCCTATGGATGTGGTGAAAACATTTATGGTACTTGATTTTTATTCTGTGTTTGTACTCTGTAATGGTTATGCACTTGCTTTAATGTTTATACACTGTAATGAAAAATATATCACATTTCTTTCTGAGCATGCTCTTGTGTTATATTTGTTGATTGTAATCTTTATTCGTTTATGAAGATTTAGTTTGATAGCTATTATTAAAATGTAATATATAGGCATAGCACTTGAAAAGTGTATCTTCGATTTTTATAGCGGCATATATGAGCTGTAAAAGAATTTATCAATACTATAACATGTTGATTTAATAGCGTGAAATGACCGCTATTGAATAAATATTTTATAGCGGCAAAATGGTGTTATAAAGATTTCCAGTTCCGTTGATATTTAGCTGTATTATAGCGGCTATAATGAGCTATTGAATTAACGTACCATAGCGGCGAATTTGCGTTATAAAACTAAGCTCAACTATAGCGTCATATTTTGTGTTATAAATATTCAACAGTTTTTTATAACATGTCGATATACAGCGCTTATCAAACCGCTATGGTTGTGATTAATAGCGGCTATATGCCGCTATAAAAGACACTTTTTGTTGTAGTGGATAATTCCATTTTTATAGAGAGCATGATTACATTGATCGTATGTAACAAGTCGATAAATATTTGGGTGTCCCTAAGAGGACGAGTGTTGTCTCATGAGGGTTTCCAGCTGATACTACCCACAAAATCCAAATGCAACATGAAAAATTCCTAAATGCAAGATTTATTTACAAAGATATGGATGCAAGTTTTTAAAATAATTACAAATGAAAATTTTACTTTTAAATTGACACAAATAATTTAAATATAAGCTCTGGTCATTATCAAGAAATTTAATTCCTTTTTTCTCATCAAAACTTCTAACAAAATTAAGTTATCATCACAATTAGACTCTAGTTTGGCTAGTTGTTTCGGTTGATAACATAGTGCAACTACGAAATGGATCCTTAGTTGATTATCAAAGTTTTTCAAAGTGGTATTTTTATTTCTTTTGAATGACAAGTCAAGTCAAATAAGTGAAAATAGTGCTTGGAGTTCAAGTGCTTACACTCTCTTTATTTGAAAATTTTATTGATATTACCAATATTTACATATGTCTACCTCAGAAAACTAAAGCCAGATATACCACCCTTGCACTGCCTTGTGGGCTTTGTAAGGAGAATACGGAGCATGGCGAGTATACACACAATTGTGTACACCAATTGCTTGTAGGCATTATTAATGAAAGAATTTCATATACATACACCCAAAAAAACTTAGGCCAGATATACTGTCCATGCACTGTCTTACGAGCTTATATGAGGGGAGTATAGAGTGTGGCGAGTGCACACACAAGTGTGTACACCTATCGACTGTAGTTTTTAATAAAATATATACATATATACAAAAAATTCTATTTTTTTATGAAGAGAGTGTTTAGCAACATCATCGTAGCACCACTTAACTTAGAAGATTTAAATGTTATCACTTGTTCTTTAAATCAACCACTTTTTTAAACAAAAATTATAGTTAGGATATACTTCATAGTTATCACCCATGAACCTTCCTATATACTAGTTAAACTATCTTTACTCGCAATCAAACTTTATTTTTATTTTTGTAGAGACAAATAAATTTTCAAAGATTTCAACTTAATAACCAAAACCTATACTTATTCTATAATGTTTCAAAAATAAATCAAAATGATAAAATAAAATTTTGTTTTGAGAATTTTTTGAGTTTTGAAAAGAAAATGAAAAAAATAAACCATGAAAAATCAAATATGAAGATGAGACTCCCTCCCACACTTGATTTTAACTGTGTCCCCACAGTCAATGCTTGATATAATGAGTGTAACGGAGAAAAATATGTGCATATTTACAAAAAAGAGTTAACGTTTCTTACCAGACATAGCATGTCTCGTGAAGAATCATGAGCTCCTCCTCTAGACCACATGACAAGTCAAAGAACGATTTCAAACGATGACCATTGACTTTGAAAATTGTTCCATCTCTGGGGTTTTGTATTTCTATGGCACCTTGTAGAAAAATAGTTTATACAACAAATGGTCTGTACCATCTTGATTTAAATTTTCCAGGGAATAAATGAATTCTTGAGTCATACTAAAGAACTTTCGGATTTGGCGAAAACGTTTTCCTTAGGATTAACTTGTCATGAAAAACTTTTGTTCATTCTATGTAAATTTTCTCATTTTCAAACGCTCGTTCCTGATATCTTCTAATTCATTGATTTATTTTGTTTCACCAACTTTTTCAAGATCGAAGTTTAAGTTCTTAACTGCCCACAACGCTTTGTGTTCGATTCAACTGGTAAATGGCACGCTTTCCCATAAACTAAACGAAATGGGGACATCCCAAGGTTAGTTTTAAAAGCGTTACGGTTACCTCAAAGAGCATCAGTCAATTTCCGAGACTAATCTTTTTGATTTTTATTAACAATTTTCTCTAAATTTTGTTTTATTTGTTGATTTGAAACTTCAACTTGGCCACAAGTTGGAGGATGATATAAAGTGGACAACTTATGGGTTATCGAGTACTTGTTCATTAGAGTTTCAAATGATCGATTGCAAAAATGGGTTCCATTACCACGGATTATTGTGCGAGGTGTGCAGAATCTCGAAAAGATGTTTTATTTAAGGAATTTCACAATAATTCTATGGTCGTTAGTTTTACATGGAATGGCTTTAACCCATTTGGATACGTAATCGACAGCAAGGAGAATGTACAGATTTCCAAAAGAATTTAGGAATGATCCCATAAATTCAATACCTCAAACAACAAAGATATCGATTATAAGAATAGGGTTCAACGGCATCATGTTTCGTCGAGAGATTCTTTGGCAGCGATCAAAAGTTTTACAAAGATTGAATGAGTCTTTGAAAAGCGTGGGCCAGAAATAGCCACATTGAAGTACTTTTTCAGCATTTCTCTTAGGACCAAAGTGACCGCCACAAGCTTGGTCATGAAAAAAAAAGAAAACTTTTGATTTTCCAATCCGAGATGCACATCGAATGATTTGGTCGGAACAGTATTTAAGCAAGTATGGATTATCCCAATATAAGTACTTGACTTGGGAAAGAAATTTATATTTATCTTGTTTTGGCTAAAATAAAGGAGTTTCCTTAGTGACTAGATAGTCACTATGTTGGCATACCATAGATCTATAGAAACAGAAAGGAGTTGTCCATCATAGAATTATTCATTGATTAGTAAAGGTGATGGTGCGTTGGGAAGACGAGACAAGTGACCGACTATGGCATTGTTGGGTCCTTTTTTTGTCATCGACTATAAGATCAAATTCTTGTAGTAAAAGGATCCAGCGGATTAGCATCTTTTTAGCAAAGAGGTCTCAGAGCAAAGTGATCACTCTAAACAGTACTGTGTGAGTCAATCAAATATTGTTTGAACTTTTCAAGTGCGAAAACTACAGCTAGAAGATCTTTTTCAGTGGTTGTATAATTAAGTTGAGCATCGTTCAGAATCAAACTAGCATAGTAGATAATGTGAAGGATCTTGTTGATATGTTGTCCTAAGACAACACCAACTGCAAAGTTCAAAGCGTCATGCATTATTTCAAATGGAAAATCCCAATTCGGTGAACAGATTACAAGAGCAGAAACAATTTCATTTTTAAGACATTCAAAAGAAGAGACACAGTCAGAGTTAAAATCGGAAGGACCGTCTTTTCCAAGAAGAGTAGTCAAGGGTCGGGCAATTTGGGAATGGGTATATTTGCAATGCGTTGATAAAAACCAGTGTGTCCTAGGAAAGAGCGAATGTCTTTAATAGATTTGGGAATGGGTATATTTGCAATGACATCAATTTTTGCTTTATCTACCTCAATACCTTTATTTGAAATGACTTGCTCAAGGTTTATGCCTTGAGTGACCATAAAGTCATTTTTTCCAATTGAGCATTAAGTGTTTATCTTTGCATCCTTTAAGAACCAATTTAAGATGGTGTAAGCATTCAGAAAAAGAATTTCCAAAGATGGAAAAATCATCCATAAATACTTCAAGAAAGCATTCGATCACATCGAAAAAGATGCTGACCATGGATCTTTGATACATCGCAAGATCATCGCAAAGGCTAAAAGGCATACATTGATACACAAAAGTGCCAAAGGGACACGTGAAAGTTGTTTTCTCTTGATCTTCTAGAGCGATTCGAATTTGTTTATAGCCGAAATAACCATTAAATAAGCAATAAAATTCGTGTCCGGCTATTGTTCAAGCATTTGGTCAATGAAAGGAAGAAGGAAGTGATCCTTACGTGTTGCAATATTTAGTTTTTGATAATAATGCAAACACGCTAACCCGTTTGAGTACGATTTGAAATAAGTTAGTTGGAATCATTCTTGAGAACAGTAAGTCCATACTTTTTCGCTACAACATGAATTGGGCTAAACCATGAACTATCAGAGATTGGGTATATGATACCATTGTCAAGAAATTTAAGAATTTCTTTGTGCATCACAGCCTTCTTTTTTGGGTTAAGCTTTCGTTGCGTGTCACGAATAGGCTTGGCATCTTCAATTAAATGGATGCGATGTTGAACAAGAGCCGAACTTATTCCTTTTATATCAGTGATCAACCATCCAATTGCTTCCTTGTTTTTCAAAAGGATTAAAGTAAGGAAGTTTCTTGACCAAGGGAGAGAATTACAGAAATTATGACAGGAAACGTTTCGTTGTCACCTAAGTATGTGTACTTAAGGTGATCAGAAAGGGTTTGAGGTACAACTTTGGAGGCTACACAAACAAAAAATTAGGTTGAGATTTGGATTCAACTGGAAGCGATTTGAATGGAAGTGTGTATTCAATCTCGTTAAGGATTTCATGAAATAATCTTTCGTATTCAGCCTCGCATTCATCGTTAAGGCCAATCATCTCATTTTCAAACTTTTCATGAATGGTAGTAACTTCCAACTTTAGGCCGCATGGTTCATTTGATTGATTTTCAAGATTAAAAATGTCAAGATCTAAAGTCAAGTTACCAAAAGAAATTTTCATTGAACCGTTATGACAATTTATTAAAGCATTTGAAGTAGCCTAGAAGGCTCGCCTAAAATCAATGAAATTTGACTCATTGGATTATTCACTGGTTGAGTCTCCAAAACGATGAAATTGACGGGGAATATGAATTGGCGGATTTTGATGAGTATATCCTCAATTTCTCCCACGGATTTCTTTATCGAACGATCAGCAAATTAAAGAGTTACTTTTGTCGATTTTAGTTCACCCAAGCCAAGTTGTTGGTAAATGAATAAGGAATCAAATTGACACTTCCACCCAAATCGAGTATGCTTTTGTTAATTGTTTTGTATCCTATTGTGCACGGGATTGTCGGACATCCATGATCTTTGTATTTAATGGGGATTGATTGAGACAAAATTTCACTAAGTCTGGTGCCTAAGAAAACTTTCTTAGGTACATGAGCGTGTTGTTTCTGGGTACACAATTTCTTGAGAAACTTAGCGTAAGTTAGGACCTGTTGGACGATGCCAAGAAGCGGGATGTTAACTTTCACTTGTTCAGAAAATTTCCATCATCTTTTCCATTTGGTCCAAGTGTTTCTTGGGTCGAAAACGATGTGGAAATGGGACACAATAGTCAGTAGGCAGGTCTACTTGAGTAGAAGAAGAATTTGGACCGGATTTTGATTCGATATTTGGTTCCACATTCTATTTAGAATCTTTTGTTGTTTTAGAAGTGTTGAGAAGGGTTTCCGATAATTGTTGGATTAGCAACTTGATTATCGATTTTTTTACCGGATCGCAAAGTTATACTAGCATTCATTTAGGTTACATTGTAATATTGAACAACATGGGCCTGATTTGAACTCGTGTTTTGATTTTTGGGATTTGGAACTAGCCAACTTAGGAATGTGCCTTGTTCACGTTCACTTACAGACATGGCTAATTGACTCATTTGCATTTCAAGTTTGTGATCGACTGGATCATATTCTACATGTATGAGTTTAACGAATTTTGGAAATTATTGTTCGATTAGAGGCTTTGAGTAGTTGCTTTAGCCAATGTTTCAAAACTTTTCTTAAGTGAACTTAAACGTTTATCGTCTTAGGAGAGGGAGCAAAAGATTGTTGCGGTGATTTTGAGACGGACCTGCAATGTTTTGTTGGAAATGATTGGGTTGAAAGGGAGATTTCGAAGCATTATTCGAAAATGCTTGAAAATTAGGACGAACCAAATTTGTTTTGGGATTATTATGGTTCCACGCACACTTCAGATGATTTCTCCAACCTGGATTGTACGTTGGAGAAAACAGGTCATTTTTAGCCTTATTGAAAGCATTGTGTTATTCAACAGAATTATGGCATTGATCGACTATGTGATTCGGATTGTTACATTTATAACACATAGGTAGGGAAGCTTGGTTCACCTAGTTCGATGAGAAAACGTTATCGAATTTATTAATCATTGCATCGATTTTATCTTCCAAAGCCAAAGATGATCATATCGAGTGTATGCTCGATCATGAGTAAATTGATTTTTTTAGAAAGTTCTCGTTGGGATGATTTTTTGGCTAGTTTTTAAGAAATTGGCAAGCATAATCGTGATGTTGGGAAAGAAAATTGCCTTGGCACACTGATTCAAGCATGCTTTGTGAGCTGTTTTTGAGTCCGTCGGATAAGATTTTGCAAAACGTCCATTTTTCGAAATTATGGTGTGTATATTTTATCAAAAGCTTTTTAAATCTTTCAAAATATTTTCTAAATGGTTCACCACTGAATTGATGAAAATTGACAATTTCGTTTCAGATTTTTAGTTTTTTTTCCTCCAAGGAGTAGAACTTTTTTAAGAAAAATGTAAAGAATTCTTTCCAAGTTTTGATCGAATTTGATGGTAAGCTGTAGAACCATTTTTCAGCATAATCAGTAAGAACAAATGGAATTAATCAAAGTTTGATTCTGTCGTCAGAAAGTTGTTGGACTTTCATGGTTGTGCAAACTTGTTTGAATTTCGTAAAGAAAATATACAGGTCATCATGTTCAAAATTCCCAAATTTTGAAAACATGGCAATATGATTGGAATGAATTTCGAAATGATTACCCGTTGGGGCGGGTAAAGTGATACAAGAAGGAATAAAAACTCTATCGAGAAAGATTCTATTCATGAGTGTTCGACGGGCATTCTCGTTCGTCATTTCAGAAGGATCGTTTGTTCTAGTTAAACGATTCGTTGTTGCGTTATGAGTCCAAGTATTTGTTGTTGTGCCGTGAGTCCACATACTCATGCATAAGAAAAAAAGCTGAGAAGAGAAATGAGAATTAAGCTTAAGAGAATGAAATAAGGTTTTGAATGCGAAATCAAGGGAAAAAAATTTTTTACTATCTTTTTTTGTTTAGGAAAAATATTTACAAAAAGAAATTCATTTTTCAAATGGGAGATTTGATTTTTTTTTGGATTACAAAAAAACTTTTTCTTTTCTTATATGTTTTTATTTTATTTTTGAAAAGATTTTATTTTATTTTTGAAAATATTTTATTTTATTTTTGTATTTTTGTTTTTTTTAAAACTAACTCAAATTCTTTTGTGGATTTTTTTATTGAAAATTTTCAAAGGAAAGGATTTAAAAACTAGGTTAACTAAAATATACCATTTTTTTAGTTTTGGATTTTGTTGATTTTTTCTAAATATGCATGAACAGATGCAACTAAATGAATGCAAAGACTTAATTACAAATTTTCTACTCTTAGTAGCTTCTAACAAAAATTGTATAATCATACTTTGCCATAATCTAACAAAATAGTTCTAAGTAGGTAATGGATAGAAGTTATCGGTGCACCAGAATCACCATAGCAATGCAACAGATGGTTTAAGTAGCTTCAGAGAAATAATCAGTATAATATTTACGAATTACCATAATATTTATAACTGATTATTGCTCTACTATAGCCTATATACCAAGAAAATAAATTATTCGAAGAAGACAACTTGTCAAGATACAGTTAAGCCCTAAGTGAGCTCATGATTCCATTAAGTCTGAAGTCTAACCGTTATTGTTAGCAAATTCTGTGATGATATGCAATTTGCAGGTCAAGGAAGGGGTGATGAAATCCCCCACCTTATATGGATTTACATGCTGCCCTTAGAAAATAAAAACAAGATGAGGTGAATGCAATAAGAAATAAAACATGAATTAACAATGCAACTACGAATAAATTTTTTTTTTGTTTTTGAAATTTTTTTCTAGAAAAATGCATGGGACCAATAATGCAAAGAAAATAAAAAAAAAGATGGGAGCACGATATCAAAGCATGTAGAATTATTAGCAAAATTATTTTAAAGCGGCAAATTTTTATTATAAATAAGCAAGCGATTATTTTTGGCAAGCAAAGTAAAGCAATTTATCACAGTAACTCCTTTTTATTTCCTGCAACTTGAAAATTACATATATCTAAGGATCTAATGCAAAATTATCACCTCTTTATATATATATATATATATATATATAATTTCATAAAACAAAACCCCAAACCAAATTGAAAAAAAAAAGAAAATGGTAAGAAAACAAGGTTTTCTTCTTAAGTTGAAACTTCAGTCCACTGTAAGCCTATAGCCCAATTTTTTTTAACAGATAACCAAATCCAATTTAAAATCCGCCTCTTTCGCAAAGACATCATCCAATTCAAGAAAGAAAGAGAAAAATATGAAATTGCAGAATCAAATTCCGCTTCGGTTCGAAGGTGCTGGATTATTGCGATTGGAAATACCGATTGGTAATTGAGGGGAGGCTAGGTCGCGGGTTCGAGTGGATTGATGCAGTAGGGTTTTGGATGTTTGATTTTTGATTTTTGAGGATGGGGATTTTCATGATGCGATTTGGCAGAGGTGAAAGGCAGGTGCAGTTTTGTTTTTGGATTTCGAGCAGGATGGGCGATGGATGGTAGGAGGTATGTCGATTGGGGGAAGTTTTGTAGATGAGGAAATTATGGATGTTGGTAGATGGAAGAATAGATAAATGTGTCATTGATGTTCGAGGTGGTGGAGTTTAGTGGGATGGTGCCAGCGGTGGGATGGGGTAGTAGTTTCGAGTTGTAAGTGGATGTTTGGGCAGGGTAGTTTGGACGGTAGTATTGATGGTGTTTTGCTGGTGGTTGTTGAAAGTGTGCAGGTGAATTTGGCTTTTTTGTAGTGTTATGTAATGGTGATGATGTGAAGTTTGATAGTGGAGTTGGCAATGAAGCTAAGGAGGCAGGCTGAGAATGACAATAGCGATGTCAGTAGTGGAGTGATGATGAGGGTGGTTGGCAAGTGGTGGAATGGAGAAAGGGAGATGATCTGTGTTTGTAGAAGTAGACTTAAAGAAGAGGCAGAAGTGAATGGTTTGTGCGGTGGATAGTTAAACATAGAAGTGTTGTATTTAATGTGTAGTTGTTTTGAGGATGTAAGAGAGGTGGAAGAGCAAATGCAGTTTGGTTGTGATGTTTTGGAAGGTGGCAGGGACGTAGTTTGACAGTATGTTATGGTGCACAAAGGAATATGTTTGACAGAGTGATGTAAGAGAGGCAATATTAAAGTATTGTTGAGATATTGAGTAGAGACGACTGGAGGTTGACAGTTTATAGGTGATGTTTACGAAGGAGGAAGATCGGGTTATGGAATAGTGATGGTATGCAAGTATGTAACTAGGGATGGTCAGGGAAGATGAGGCAGTGGGAAGTTTGTAGTGTGCACTGATATGCATAGAGAAGTGCACATGAACTAAATGTTGAGTTGAGTGAATATTGTTTGCAATGAGGAGACGGAAGTGTGATGGTCGGGGAGAAGTTGATGATGCTCAAGTTTGCAGCGATGAAGGAAGATGGTGAGAGGATGGTTTCTTTGCAGGGTTTACAGTAGTTGATGTTGATGGAGGAGTATGGTATTTGTATGTTGTGCAATATGGTATTTGTAAGTGTAGTATGGTATTTGTTTGATGGGGTAGATGTGCTTTGAAGATGGGGCAGATGCACTATGAGATGGTGGTGGCAGAACTGGATGGTGCAAGGCAGTGATTGGATGCAGTGAGTTGGTGGTTGAATTTTGAAGGGAGTTGTTGTGTTGCTGTGATTATGGAGGGGGTATGGGGTATGGCAGCGAGGTCGGGTATGGGTAAGTGTAATGAAATTGAAGTGTGATACACAGTGGAGCAGGGGTGTAAATGTTTTGAGATGTTAGTGCAGAGTTAAGTGGGTTGGGCAATATGGAGTTGTATGCAAGATTGTATGCAATGAAATGGCAGGTTGCTGTTGTTTCACACTACAACAAATAGGACCTTTAACAGCGTTTTAAAAACTCTATAAAAGCTATTAACAGCGTTTTTACATACGTTGTATATCGATATGCAGTTATATATCAGAGATATACAATGACAAGAAATAAACGCTGTTAAATGTCCTTTTTAACAGTGTTTCCTTGATGTTATGAAATCATTTACCAACGTTTGGTTGAATGCAGTTTGAGATCTTTCTTAGCGTTTGTTTCGTGCTAAGGTAAGATTTTATAGTGTTTCTTCAATGCTTTGATATTTATTTATGGAATTTCCTTATTGCAGTAAATCGTGCTTTATGTTTTAGATACAATTCCACAGCGTTTTTAAAACGTTGTTAAAACTTTCAACAACGTTTTAAAAACGTTGTGGAATGTTTTAACAGCGTTCTAAAAACGCTATGGAATGTTTTAACAACTTTCAAAAACGCCGTGGAATGTTTTAATTCCATTTTAGTAAACATCCTCCATAATGTGTATATATACAACATTTCAAAATTAACATATTATATCAATATCACATTTCAAAATCAGCATATTGTATCAATACCACATTTTGGACACATATTTGATAACCGATGTATGAAATTTCATAATCAAAATACACAATATTCTTACACTAAACATAAATATTTTGTCATCAATAGTTCAAAAACAAAATATAGAACAAGTAGCAATAGCAAAACAAAAGCAAGTAGTACATACGCTAAAACCAAAAAGTAGTTCTAGCAGCAAATATAACTTCAATCCATCATTCGTTGCAGTCTTCTTTTACATCACAGTCTTCTATCTACCTGTAAAGCAAAAGTAATGCTTGAGAATCAATTCATCAAAAAAGTATACACAAAGTTAAATCGGATTCATAATGCAAACACTAAATATTCATCACATTATTTCAGTAAGTGATTGACTAATACAAAGTATACAACGTGCTATAAAATTTAAAACAAAAAAAACTTAAATGACGGTCAATAATAGTAAATGAAAGGTCACTGTATTGTGAAAGGACCATATGCTCAATTCGGCAAATGCAAATACGATTCTGTGTTGCTTTGGAACATGTTATAAGCCGTCGGTTTAAGCTGAACTTATATGTATGACTTGTTGCAATGACAGCCACTTGTTTTTGTCGAGAGAAAAATGAATATATGTCATTTTATACACTCGAATTCTGTTAACTAGTTACGATCGTGGACACTATATTAATGGCGTGAAATATTACTACAACAGTTGAGAAACGTACATCAAAGAAAAGGCATCCACTAAAATTATATTTTACTTATCCGGTAAGGATGAATGACATCTCAGCTTTTCTGAGCACATCAATTCATAGGTATAGGTCGACAAATTAACAATGAAACAAATGAACTTTTGTCTCTTTTTCAAATACAGCAGGATTTTGTACATACATTCGTATCAATTTCATACCCACAAAATTTTGATTTAGTCAAATGTATCTAGCATAATATGACAGAGGTTAAAAATCAAGGGCTCAGATGATTTTAAAACGTTGAAGAAGTTAATTTTTGTTTGAAAATAATCATAGTTTCATAAAGACTTATGATATTGATAATGTATAAAAAAAATTATCATAGTAAAGATCAAGATATTATAGGGATGCAAATGGATGGTGGGAAGGAAATGTGTGATATATATCGCAGTTTTACAAAGAAAACAATACAAGTGGACGCATTTATTTTGTCCCATTGCCTGTTTCCCTGTGGCGGTTGATAAATCGTACAAGGAGGATGAATGTTTTAAATCATGTTAGTACATGAAAACTTCTTAGCTTTCCTGTTACCAATGTCATATATTATGGTAAACTGATTGGTTTGTACATGTTATGATCATGTTAGTATAGGTTTGTAATGGTATATTGTATATAGGTGAATTTATATATTGTGTGTGTCAATATGATCAGATGTACGGTTTCAATCTAGCTTATTTAGCTCTTAAGATCATATATGCATTAGCCAAAGAATCTTAATAATAAATATATGTTCACTTAAAGTTGTTAATTTATATAGTTTAAATTAATTATGTACTTTGGTTTATTAGTTCATTTAGGATATAATGACAGAAAACATGAGTTTCTCTTTTCTGAAAACGTAGTTGATATTTATGTTCATTTATTTGTGATAGACGCCCGATATTTATGCGTTGATTATACATAATATACTCCATTATCTTTATATGAGAAATGCTAGATGCATTAGACTAGTTTGGTCGGTGTACATAGGATGCATTTTATGCTAAGGTCGCTGCAGATGGTGTTAAAAGTGGATTAGAATGGTGCTTTATTGTTCACTTTAAGAATTACCTTTTGTAGATATAGTCGTCCAGTAAGAACCATTAAGCATTTGTTTATTCTTTCAGCTTAGAAAAATGTGGGATTTCTCCTAAATTTGTTATCATCGATTATAGCAATCCGTGAGTATGGACCCAACTGTGAGTTGCTAATGATTCGGACAATCCTGCAAAGTATTTTTTCTAAATTTTTAAAACAATTACTTTTTTACTAGTTGCGTAGCATAGGTTCAAACTCGTTATATAATAATTCATATATAATTTTGTTTTATACATATAGTTCTGTGATATGTTTACTTAATAAGTTTATGAAGATAATAAATTTTATGATTCGCATATATACAAATACACACACATGTATATATAATAGCTATATATATTACTTATATTAATCCGTATGCTTATTTATTATATATATTATTGAAAATTTATTTTAAAATCTTATGAGAAGCATGAAACATTATTAAAAGAAGAAGAAAAAAGAAACCTTCTTTGTCAGGACCCGATTCTTCGACTTCCGAAAATCGACATCGATACTCACTTTATCGACTGCCGAGCATTCAAATGCCGGAAAACCGAACCATGATGGTTTTAGAAAGAAGAAAAAGGCAGAAGGAGAAGAAAACAGAAGGAGAAGAAAACAGAAGGAGAAGGAAGAGAAGAAACAGAACAACATCAGAACAGATAACTGAATCAATAACAGAATCTCACATATCGCAGCGAAACAACATACAGTAGATAAATAAATATCATTAAACAAAAGAATTTTATCTGTTATTACATTACATCACTATCAGAGTTTACAACAACAACTCAAAACAACAATGGACAGTTATATAAACTTGTCCCCATACAGAATACACAGCGGAATAAATAGTATAGTATAATTTGATACGTCACGTCATCCAGCTCTTCAAGTGAGCTCCATAGCGCTCCAATCCAAAATGACCTGATAACTAAACTCTAGACTGCCCGTGTAGAAATTGGTGGGCACCCAGAGTTTAGGAAGGGAACAATAAACTCCAGGTCAGTCATGAGACTGGTGTGAGAACTAAAACAGTTGTTTATCTTTGAAAAGCAAACAATAAGTAATTTTGAAGTCAATTCGAAATGCTTTTTAGAAAATGAGACTATCATAAGGCCTCCCGCACACACACATAATGCAAACGCAGAATCGGAGGAGATTTCTCCTTATGATAGTCAAAGATGCTTGATACGCAAAAATCAAATCATTTTGATATTATTACTAGTGCATAGTGTAGAAAAATCATTTCGAAAGTACAATATAAATCTTAGCCGACATAGGCATTCCGCGTTATGCCTACTATAGCTACTATGTTCAATAGCAGGTTACCGCCACATTCCATAGCAGGTAATACAACTAAAACCGTACAAGATCGTATTGTTTCTTTGGATTTCCAACAAATGGTCAGGCCAAGGAACTTCCCATTGCCACATGGGTACGCCTCTGGAAAGACGACCCGAGAACCTAACCGGATCTCTGCCAACACAAGGCCGGGTTACCTCTGCAAAAATAGGTAACTACTGACGCACGTATGTCATCCCCTGATCGTAACCGATCTTCCCGAGGATCCTCGATTTCCAACAAACCACATAAGAGTAATAATAATGCAGCACAACATAGGTTAAATATCTGGGCTCCATACCATGATACCACCTCTATCCAGAAAGAATGACATACACTAAGGGTCGCTACTCCTAGAACCTTGCTGCATCCTTCCTGTTTTGACCATTTCCGGGGTGTGAGGCTCGACGAAGTCTCGTCCACAAAGCCATGCTTTGGGTCAAACAAATGATCATAGAAATGATCACAAAGATAAATAATCAAACAAATGATTATATCACAAATGATCAAACACTGATCATTACAGCAACACTTAGTATGCCACATTACCAAATTGGGAGTATATCGCTGATAACTATCAACTACATAACCTCTGAGCTCGTACGTCTCAGAGAAGGGTGTTAAGCTAAGAGAATAAATTCTCCGCCACCAACAAATACGTATTTGAAAGAAATCGGCTTTATATCTCAATTTGTAATGTCAGACATACAATCCATTCAAGTCTGTTCCGGGATCGAACAGAACCGAAGGCACTTCTCACGAAGCCCTTGCAAATCTGGATAATTTTCTAATCACGTCCGGACTTCCCGTCACTAAGGGTGATAAAACCTCTATATCGGAGATCAGCCGATGCAGAGTAACTCGACGGTAATCCTTCCGTTTTCAAAAAATATTCGGTCTTCAACACCGATCATCAAATGCAATTCATAACGACGTATCACATATTCGGAATGGGTTATACGACCCCATGGTCCTTTCCCGGCTAACCCGAATAGTGAGCGCTTATTCAAAAATAAGTGTGGAATTCAAATTCAATCAATTCACAACAAATACCCATTCAGGGTAAATATTGATAGTCGGTTATTTACTATCAATAAAGATGCGCAATATCATTAGATTTCAAATAATTTTCCAAATTATTTATTTTCCAAAAATATCTTTACTAGATATAAATTCCACACTTTAAATAATTGAAAACAATTTCAAATCTCATTCCAATTTATCTATAAAAGATAAATCTCAAAAACATTCCATTTCGTATTGGAAAACAATTTCCATACTTATTAAATAATAAGCATTTCACAAATCAATTATTTTCAACACTTGAAAATATTTGATATACTTAAATCGGATTTAAGTATAAAATTCGTTCTTTTAAGGAAATCACTTACTATAACAACATCTATTTGAGTCAAAATGAATGTCACGTAAAACATCGTTACGACGACTCAAACTCACTAGTATAGGGATTCGAATTTTAAGATCGATATATAAATCCCAATACTAGATAAAAAATATTTCCTTTCGGAAATCATTTACTATAACAACAGTGTTATAGTCCACCATTTCCTTATTTCTCGAAAACGTCTATTTCAACAATGAATGTTGAAATCTATGTATTCGATATTCAGTACATTTTAAAACATCGTTAAAACAATTAACTTCATTTTAAAATATTCTTTTTTCACATCCATTTTATTCAATAATATATTCACTGTCCAAAATCGTGAATATAATTCACTTAGTCAAATTTCAGTCATCTCTACTCATTTTATTTCAATAAAAATTTGCTATCCAAAATTGCAAATATATTTTCTCTAATAATCTTCTATTTTTAATTTATCAAATTCAATTGATTTCGAATTTATAAGACAACGTATATAAATTCTATTTCTATTTTTTTCAATATTAACAAAATTCCTTTAAAATTTCATCACTTTGATTTATAAAAGTCAAATTTTATAAATCTTCTCTATAATGGTTTTATTTCAAAATGGTCCATTTAAACCGATTAAATAAATCCTTATCGATTTATTCAAATTCTATTCCAAATTCATAAATTTATTTCCATAATTTAAAAATAAAACAATGTTTATTTTTAAACCAATTTCTCTTATTTCAATTGAATTCATTTTCCAAATATTCATTTTTTCTCCGAAATCAAATTCCAAATTCGATTTCAAATTTTATTTCCATTCCAAATCAATTACAAATTTATTTCTAAATTGTTTTTCAACTCTAAATAAATTTCCATATCAATTTCTCAAAGATTCATTTTCAAATATTAAATCAATTACAGATTGATTTCTAATTTATTTATCACCACTAAATAAATTCCTTATTCTTTCCCAATTTATTCAATATTCTATTTTAAATGAATTCTTCAAATTGAAATTATTTTACATTGATTTCCCAAATCATTTCAGTTTACAAATTAAATTTCCAATTGGATTTTCAATTTATTTCTCTCTAATATATATTATTTCTTTTAAAGAAAAGAAATTATTTTGTCTCTTTCAACTTATTTAAAAATCCAAATTAAAATTAAATTCTTCAATTTAAAATTACTATTATACAAAATCTATTTATTTAACCTTTTCACTTTATTTTGGAAATAATTTGATAATATTATAAAAATCAGCTTTTATACTTTAAAAATTCTTTTCTTCAATTTTTTTCAATTTCTAAAATTTATTCACTTGAAATTTCTACTTAAATTTAAAAATTCAATTTCATTTATTTATTTGGAATCCAACAATACCAAAAATCTATTCAGCTAAATCTATAGCTTCAAACAATTTCCAAATACCAACAATATCGATTATATCAATATAATCATTCACAGAATTATCATATCACAATATAATAAATTCAACCAATGTGAGGGGTCCAGTTGGATCCCTCCAACTTGTTTTTCTGCATCCAAAAATATTAGCCCAATACCAATTCCACTTCAAGGTGGAATATCGCGGTATATGGGATTTTATAAATATATCCGCTTACTAACGGCGCATAGGGTCTCATCCGCTATATGAGGCGGGAAATCAATCAATCCAATATATACATATGCCAATATGTATATATTGCTATATATGTAGATATATCCTATTATATCTAATATCACATCCAAATAGCAATCTAATCAATCAATAATTGCAAAACAAAATTTCCTTCGAGTGAGAAATTCTCACATTAGCATTTATTTTGCAGTCCCACTTTCCATCTTGATTCGATTCTCTTGATTTATACCTTGTATAAACAATTATATAATTCCATTAACATTCGAAACAAATCGAATACTCAATTTTTCGTTTTGATAGTTTTAGATTAACTGATCATTCTTTTAAAACCAATTTCCTTTTTCAATAAATTTTATCTAACAAATTATTAAATTCCTAACAAATTTTCCTTTTAACAAATTTTAATTTACTAACAATTTATTTTAACTAATGATTTAATTTATATTAATGATTTTTAAACTTTAAACAATTTTTTTTCTTCCAATAATTTATTTAACAAACCATTTGGTTCAAACAAATTTTTCCATTAAATATTTAATTAAAATTTTACTTTCCAAATTATCCAGTATTCTATTTTTAAATAAATATCTTCTTTTCATATAAATTTGCTTTTAATGATTAAGTTAACAAATCCTTTTAAATAAATTCTAAAACTGTTAATTACTTTAATTAAATAAATTAAACACGTAAATATATTAATTAAAGATTTTTTTTCAATCAGTTAAATATTGGTATATATATGTCTTTATATTTTTTAGTTTCATTTTTCTTATCAAAATTTTATTTTAACAAATCTTTCGCTTATTTTATTTTACCTAATTTTCTGCTTTATAAATTCTACAACATTTAAAAATTCCTATATTTCCAGATTTAAACTAAATTCGAAATTATCAAAATATCATAATAAAAACTGCTGTATATATATATATATATATATTAATTCGAATCTCATTGTTAAATCCTTTAAACAGATTTTTTTTTATATACATTTTAAAATTAAACTAAATAAGTAATAAAAAAACATTTGCAGAATACCTTATTTACGAACCTAGATCGAGACCACAACCTCGGCTTGCCATTTCTGGATCGCCGACCATCACCAATCAACACCGCCGAACATCATCGCATCATTGCCACGCCTCGCGCCTCGCCTGCCGCCCTAGCCGTGACGCGATTCGATCGCGAACTCCGCCCATCGCCCTAAATCTCGCTAGCGTCGCCCATCGCGACTTCGTCGCCTGCAGCGCCGCTTGAACACGTGCCTGCCTCGCCTAGGGTTCCTAGCCGACCCCCCCAAATCGTAGTCGAAACCCCTTTTCTTCAATCGCCGCCGCGGCCATCACCGCGATCCTAAAACTCAATCGCGACGTCGCCGCTTTTCTGGTTGTACGCGCGCTTCCCTTGCTGTCACGAAACAAAACGAAGTCGTTCCCCTCCCAAAACTCGATCGCGAGACTTGATTTCGAAATCGAACGAGATGTTCGTTCATTTTATTTTTATTTATTTTTTTTTTCTGAGAGGAAGGTCTCAATTTTGTTTACTCGTTTGAAATAAAATGAAGGAGGGGGAAATTTCGAACGACATTGAAGAAGCGGCTCTGAGATGAAGTGGTATGGTTTGCACGATAATTTCAAGATCTTCGGCGTGATTCAAGGCGTGTTTTGAGGGGAGAACGTGTGTGTTGACTAACATTTAAAATTAAAATTTTTAAATTGAATTTGAATTAAAATCCAACACGTTTACTCACCATACGGTCACATATCAACTCCGAAAAATACGAAATTTGAAATCCGACAATAATTCAACGTTACGGATCCAATGGAACTAGTTTCGTCGAATTCCGAGACTGTACGAAAAACGACTATTTTTAAATATCGATTTAAATGATATAATTTCAAAACTGATCAAACCACTTCGAAATTCGATTCTGAAGCTTCTATTATCTTCAGTATTATCAATACGAATTATCTGAACCTTTGAAATATTTTAAACTGGCTCAAAATTGAAGATTCAAATCTTTGTTCAACTATCGACAGATTAAATTTTATAATTTAATCGCCAATTTTACTCTGATAATTTGAAATTCAAATCAAATTATCATTAAAATATTTAAAATTAATTAAATATTTTCAAATTAAATTGTTCAAAATTCTGGGTCGTTACATTCTTGTTTAATGGCCGCGCTTTAAATTTAGGTATATCAGCAAGCATTTCTTCTTCAAGGTCAGCAGAGCTCTTAATCCTAAATGCGAGAACTCTCTGAGATGTCTCTAGTTCTGGTTTTGTTATTTTAAGTTTTGGCATGTTTTGAATCATCCACTCTGCTTGTTCCTGTAATTTATGAAACGATCAGGAGAATTACAAAAGGAATTCTAGCCATCTCTGTGTTATCACCATTGATTAATTGTGATCAAACTAATTGAATTTGATTAGTAAGCACAATCATATTATTAAAATTTTATAAGTTTCCGTGTGCTTCTTTTTCCAGTGTTGTATTTGCAAGCCAAAATATGCTTGAATTGAATAAAAAAAGATAGGTTTGCTTGACTCACATGTGAAGTCGATTTCTATGAGAAATCGATTTCTTGGGTTTTTGAAAGAAACTTATTAACCATATCTGCAGTTGATATGAATGGTACTTGCTCCTGTTGAAAAATAAAATTTGAACACAACAACAATAATAATAATGTAATACTTTTATCTAACAGTGTACTCTACAAACCTTGCAAGCAGTCAAGTCTCCACGACAACCTCCAAGAGAAGTAGTAGATACTTCTGAATCTGGCTTTGACTTATGAGGCAACATTCTTATCTTAACATTAAGTATCTGTTAAATCAATTTTTGTCGCAAAAGTCTGAACTTATCATACAGTAACTTTTATAAAGGAAAAAACACTAAAATTTTAGAATGAATTCTAACTTCTAACTTTCATCGGTGAAACCCTACCTGTCTAGAATTTTCGCATTCTAACTTCTGCCTTTTTACGGCTTGATTCTTCTTGAAGAATATTCTTTACAGCACTCGTTTTCGCTGCAATACTACCAGGACACCTGATCTGAACAATTGATGTGACAACCGCCCATGACCCCTGCACCGAATCTAGAGATAGTGCGCTGTAAAGTGTACCAGGCGACCATGGACGATTGTCAGGGTAGATCAAAACAACAGAATCTATCGTATTACTCACAGCGCATGGACAAAATACAATAGAACATATGTATAGTGAAGCTTTACATAACAAAATGACATCATATAAAAACTTCATAATAGTTGAATACAAGCATCCAATAGTCAATACATCAAGCCTCACTACATATCACTCAGAGATTATACAAACAGCGGAACATCCAGTACATATAAGAAGATAATATGCAACCCTCTAGCTCGACTTCGATATCAGCATCGTGAGAAGAGAAAAGCACCTGTCACCTGCTACCTAGTCTGCCCGTCCCAAAATGGACGAACAGCCCAAGGCAATAAGAATTAAAACATAAAGCCTTGAGTCAGACAACAGTCTTAGTGAGCAGTAAATTAACTAACAACATACCAAAAGAGCATAAAGGAAAAGGAATAGGAATACAACCCTCCCACTCCACCTCTTTCTACAGTGATAGCCCCCAGACACACACTAAGCAGAAGCAACATAGCAGAGCATACAACTTAAAGTAAAGTAATAATCATTCGAGTCAAGGGCGATGTTTTCCAAGTACCAAGGCCTAAATCAGATAAGCACCCAGAAAATACCGCTCTTGAGTCCGAATGACGATACAACCAAACATCCATGACTCTGGCTATCACTGTTATCATTGCTTCGATATCACCGTTAATTGAATGACCGACACATTCTTTCAGCCGTCCGTCAAGGGCTAATAGAAACCCCGGTTCTAGACATAACTCCCGCACGTCGTCGCAGCCCGTGCCTAGGACTATCGAATCTGCCCAGAGTACTCGACCATCAACAGCTGGCCGTTGGGACTATCGAATCTGCCCAAACATACTCTTGCTTAGAGCATGCTAGAACCTTCAATAACGATGCTATCCAAACCTCCTAGTCATCCTCCTCGACGACTATTTCCATACTAGCTCAAGCGCCTCTCAAGCATCCATTACCCATAACTCGAATCATATCACCGAGTTACCAATGTGCTTGGAATGATCCCGTCTGGATTAGACCAAGTCTTCATCACATGATTGCCTCGCTTCATCACATCCTCGCAAAGCCTCATCTCAACATCACATCATCAAATCTATGCATAAGAGCTTCATCATCCCGCTACATATGCCACGAGCAGCTTTCCCAATTCAAGAGCCTTTCCCTTAGCTTTTGAATCATCTTCGACCACCTTGTCTAAAACCGATCAACAATCATCTAATTCACAGCAATCAATCATGTCAAACATCAATCCAAGTAACCAAGCATTCAAATATAAGCAAAATGGACAATTATAACAATAATGGCAATTTCGTAATTAAGGAGTTGAAAGTCTAACAAGCATGAAAACATGAGAATTATTTCTACAACTTGATGAATGAACTTGCATAGGTTAATCATATACAAAAATGGTTGTCGAATCATCATGAACAATGGATCTACACTTAGGTTTACAAAAATGCATAGAAATCACTATTTTAACACCAAATCAAGCCAACAATCCGATCTACTCCTTTGGATCCGTGTGAGAGATAATCACCACTCACCAAATCACCTAAACAACCTCAAATCAACACGCTTCAGATCTGGACAGCGAAGGATCAAGCTTGATCTATCACAAATCCGCTTCAAACGAAGAAATCTCTCTTGAAAAGATGAAGATCTCCAATCTAAGCTCTTGAATCTTCAATCTTGATCTTCGATTTGGATGGATGGAAGCACTAGATTAGAGTGGAGAAAAGAAGTGAAGAAGTGTAGAAGTCGAGCTCTCAAAATGGCAGCACTTCGTCGCTTCGAAATCCGGATCCCAAAAAGTGAGGACAACCCCCTCTATTTATAGCAGAAATCTTCCCTAGGTCGTAACTCGGCTATCTCCATAGGTCGTCTCCGACCTAAGCCTCTCCGACCTAACAGATGTACGCGCGCCCCACTCCTACGACCTAACACTCCTGCGCATCCAAGCACCCCGCGACCTACGACTTAACGCAACGCGCGACTTAACACATGCGCTTCCACTTACATGCGACTTACGACCTAACACAGATCGCGACTTAACAATAGGTACGACCTACGACTTATAAAACCTTGCGACCTAACCACTCAGCAACCCACGCGACCTAACACTTAAGCCAATACGCGACCTAAGACTTAGCCAACCACTCCGACTTAGCCCACACGACCAGATACTACCCCTTAGGTCGTCCAACGACTTAACTACTAAGTCGCTAACCTACTATCCCAGCTCCTCTAGGTCGTTGCCGACCTATCTATACTAACTACATCCTATAGGTCGCTAACATTCTATAGGTCGCTAACATTCTATAGGTCGTTCCAACCGACCTAACTATACTGACTACCAGACGACCTAGTACATAATGACCTAACGCTTATCTCGGTCAAAAACTTAAGTCGTCTACGACTTAACACACTAACCACTAGGTCGTACATCTCCTAGCTCGCACTTCCTTTAGGTCGCTCGAAACCTTAACTCGCCAAAAACTCTTAAGTCTTCTCTCTTAGGTCGTCTACGACCTAAACCACCTCGCGACTTATCACCTGAACGACTTAACACTTAGGTGCGACTCAAGATAGTGCGACCTACCACTTAATCTGGCTACGACCTAACTCTTAACTCGCCTATCCCCTTAGGTCGCAGACCTTCTCTAAGTCGCTCACGACTTATCTCCTAAGTCGCCAACAACTTTTAACTAACCTCTAGGTCGCGTACGACCTAGGGCTTAGGCAAATTTTCAACCAAAATCTGAAACAACTAGAAAATGCTGAAAATCCCAGATTTTGACAAACTTTTCGATCCGTAAAATACGGGTCGTTACATTCTCTCCCCCTTAGGAATTTCGCCCCCGAAATTCCACACAATCAAAGCAATCAAAGACTATTCTGTACGCCTGTCATCCATAACAATCAACAAACCATGCATCCAATTCTAGCTTAGCGTACAGAATTCTAAAACTTAGAACAAGTTACAATATCGTGAGATGAGACGACACCTTAGGGCCATACCTCGAAGAGTTCAGGATGAGCTGCTTTCATCCTCTCTTCCACCTCCCACGTACAGTCGTTATCATCGTCACTCCATTGTATCTTGAGCAACCTAACTACCTTCCTCCTAAGCTGTTTCGTGTCGGTTTCAACAACACGAAGCGGCTTACGAGGTCTTCTATCGACTGGATCAACTTCGAAATCTTCACAGCTATCAGCAGAAACCACCGTACTCGAGTCATGCACATACTTCCGTAGATATGATATGTGAAAAACATTGTGCACACTCGACATCTTCTCAGGTAACTCTAGTCTATAGGCGAGCTTTCCAATTCGCTCGATGATCGGGAATGGTCCAACAAATCTCGGAGTCAATTTTCCTTTCTTCCCGAATCGAATAACATTCTTCAGTGGAGAAATCTTCACAAAAACCATATCTCCCACGTCGAATTCCAAATCCTTACGACGCTTATCAGCATAACTCTTCTGACGATCTTGGGCTGCCTTCATTCGTTGCCGAATGATCTCTATACAATCCGAAGTCTGTCGAATCATCTCTGGCCCAAGTAACGGCTTTTCTCCAGTTTCCAACCAACATGTCAGAGAGTTACACGGTCTTCCATACAATGCCTCATACGGTGCCATACCAATACTTGACTGGTAACTGTTGTTGTATGCAAACTCCACCAAATGAAGGTGATCTTCCCATGATCCTCCGAAATCCAAAACACAAGCTCTGAGGAGATCTTCCAAAACTCGGTTGACCCTCTCGGTCTGACCATCTGTCTGAGGGTGATAAGCGTACTCAAACACAAATCGGTTCCCAAAACTTCCTGGAAGCTCTTCCAAAATCCACTAGTGAACAATGGGTCTCGATCGCTCACTATACTCTTCGGAATACCATGGAATCGAACTATCCACTTAACATACAACTCAGCCAACTTTGATGCAGTCCTAGTCGATCGAACAGGAATGAACCTCGCACTCTTGGTCAGGCGATCTACAATGACCCAAATCCCTTCATTTCCCGTTCTTGTTCTAGGTAATCCGTCAATAAAATCCATCGATATCTGCTCCCACTTCCATGTAGGAACTTCTAATGGCTGAAGTAATCCACTTGGCTTTTTCTGTTCAGCCTTTACCAACTGGCAGTTCATGCACTTGGAAATAAAATCTCCAACATCCTTCTTCATACCTTCCCAGTAGTAGGTTCTCTTCATATCCCGATACATCTTATTTCCACCAGGGTGAATTGTCAACTTCGAGTGATGACTTTCCTTCAGGACTTCACTCCTCAATTCATCTATATCGGGAACAACTAGTCGTCCTTGCTTCTGAAGCTAACCCTCTCGATCGACCTCGAATCCTTTATCCTTTTCTGGATCCAATCCAGATTCCAAATCACGGATAATCTTGACAAGCTTATCATCTCGCTTCTGACTCTCGCCAATTCTCTTCACAAGAGTCGGTCTTATCGATAAGTTTGCCAACATCTCAGGTTCCAATTCACATCTAGGCCTGTAGTCAAATCTAGCTAAATACTCGAGACTCTTCCATTCTGAAAACATGGCTCCCAATCCTGCATGTCTTCGACTTAACGCATCTTCCACTGCGTTACCTTTTCCCGGAGTATAAGCTATACCGAAATCATATGATGCCAAAAACTCTAGCCAACGTTGCTGCCGAAGATTCAAATCCCTTTGGGAGAAAAGATACTTCAACGACTTATGATCGGTAAACAACTCGAATCGAACTCCCAACAGATAATGTCTCCACATCTTCAGAGCAAATACAATCGCCGCTAACTCCAAATCATGAGTCGGGTAATTCCTTTCATGCGGCTTCAGTTGTCGACTTGCATACGCAACAACTTTATCCCTCTGCATCAGCACTGCTCCAAGTCCAGTACCACATGCGTCGGTGTAAACCACCATCTCATCATTCCCACTTGGAATAGTCAAAACAGGAGCACTCGTCAATCTCTCTTTCAGGATTCCGAAAGCTTGCTCACACTTAGCATCCCAACTGAACACTTGGTTCTTTTTCGTCAATCCTGTTAACGGTGCAGCTACCTTGGAGAAGTCTTTGATAAACCGTCGATAATATCCTGCTAATCCAAGAAAACTTCTCACATCAGATGCATTCTTAGGTCTAACCCAATCCTGGATTGCTGCCACCTTAGCGGGATCAACCGCTATTCCACTTCCAGAAATCACATGGCCTAAGAACCTCACTTCACTCTTCCAGAAGTGACACTTCGAAAACTTAGCCTTCAGTTGATGTTTCTGCAAGATTTCCAAAACAATACGCAAGTGCGTCTTGTGCTCTTCTTCCGTTCTGGAATAAATCAGAATATCATCCACGAACACAAGTACGAACTTGTTCAACTAATCTCTGAACACTCTATTCATAAGATCCACAAAATATGCTGGCGCGTTAGTCAATCCAAACGGCATTACCAGCCACTCAAAGAAACCGGATGGTGTCCTAAAAGCAGTCTTCGGCACACTATCCTTAGCCACTCTCAACTGGTGAAATCCCGTTGCCAAATCCATCTGAGAAAACACCTTAGCTTCGTGAAGCTGATCAAACAAGTCATCTATTCTCGGCAATGGATACTTGTTCTTCTTAGTCACCTTATTCAGCTCACGATAATCGACGCACAATCTCAACGACCCATCTGCCTTGGTTGCAAACACAACTGGTGCACCCCACTCGGACACACTACGCCGAATGAATCCTTTCTGCAAAAGATCATCAACTTGCACCCTCAACTCCTGCTGTTCCCTAGGCGCCATCCGCCTAAGAGGCATCACAACAGGTCTGGCTCCTTCAACTAGATCTATACGAAACTCGATCTCTCTATGCGGCGGCAACCCTTTGACTTCGTCAAAGACATCCTCGAATCCTTTAGCGATCGGCACTGATGACAGTCCATCCCGTGGAACAACCAGCGAATACATGAAGCTCATGAAGACGCCTTCTTCATGCTTACATCGTATCACAACCTTTCGCCCCTCCACATTCTCGACTGTCACTTCCAACCTCTCGCAATCAACCTTTGCCGCATACTTCCTAAGCCAGTCCATACCCAAAATAATTCCGAACCCCGCAAAGTTCAGAACAAAGCAATCACAAACAAAAGAGCAACCATGACTCAATACAACTAGACCATGACATAACATACACAAACAAGACGAACCCCCAACTGGATTAGTCACAACCAATGGCCTATCAACAATATCAGATTCCAAACCTAACCGGCCTACAAGTTCACTACAAACAAACGAATGCGACGCCCCAGTATCAAACAAAACTCTAACTGGAACACCACATAGGAAAAGAGTACCTTGAACCACCACACTCTTTCCCTTCTCTTCAGCGGTAGGAGCTTTTGAAGACGACGGAACAGCTCCCAAAGCATAAGCTTGCACAATCTGCTTGTCCTTCCTCGGTTCTGGACAATTCTTCCTGATGTGCCCTGGCTTGTCACAGTTGTGACACTTCATTGGCACCTTCGGATTCTTACAATCCTTAGAGAAATGGCCCTTCTGCTGACAATTGTAGCAAGTCACCTCGCCTTTCGGCTTCTTCTGGCCATCCTTACCCTTCTGCTGCTGCTGCTTCCTCTTTTGGTTTCCACCCTACTGTGGTTTAGACTCTCCCCTGGTAACAGCAACAACAGGTCCTTCCTTAGGAAACAAACTCTCATGCCTAAGAGCTTTCTCCACAATCTTCTCAAATGAATCGTCCAAATGATCCACCAACTGTCTCCCAAGATAACTGTCCAAGCCTGTCACAAACTTCTCATTCTTCTGATAAGCAGACTCAATATACGACCGGGCATACTTGGACAAAGCTTCGAACTCAGAAACATACTCCAGAACTGATCTTCCACCTTGCTTGAGCTCCACAAACCTCTTGAACAGAGCAGACTTCTGAGCTGTAGAAATGAACTTAGCTTCAAATCTAGCTGGGAATTGCTCCCAAGTAATCTCTTCCTCCGCAGTATTGATGGTAATAGAGTTCCACCAATCAGAGGCTCTCCCTTGAAGCTGCCTTGATGCCAACTTCCTCTTAGTTGCATCATCAATTCCCAAATCACCAAAGATCCTTCTACAAGCATCTATCCATCTCTGGACTTCGATAGTTGATTCTGTCCCCAAGAAAGCCTTTCCTCCAAGAGCGGTATAATCCTTGCACAACTTAGCAAAATCCACTGGTTTCGGAGTTTGGACTTGAACTCCAACATCTACTGCTGCCCCTGGAACTGGTATCCTTCTCATGATCGAAGTCATCATAGCTTCGAACATAGCTGCATAATCAGCAGTCCCTTCAGTAGCACGGCCTTCCCTAGCAGCTGGTCTCCCTCTTCGACTCATTCTCAATATCTATAAAAAGGAATGATTAGAACATCTAGAGAAAAAACTGCATAAAGGACTCAAACTCAACTAAACTACTATATTATATATAGTATTCATCCATCAAAATACAATTACGTCTCTCATACGTAGTTACGACGGCGAGCGTTGGGTAAAATCGATTAACCAATGCTCTGATACCAAATGTGACGACCACCCACGACCCCTGCACCGAATCTAGAGATAGTGCGCTGTAAAGTGTACCAGGCGACTATGGACGATTGTTAGGGTAGATCAAAATAACAGAATCTATCGTATTACTCACAGCGCATGGACAAAATACAATAGAACATATGTATATTGAAGCTTTACATAACAAAATGACATCATATAAAAACTTCATAATAGTTGAATACAAGCATCCAATAGTCAATACATCAAGCCTCACTACATATCACTCAGAGATTATACAAACAGCGGAACATCCAGTACATATAAGAAGATAATATGCAACCCTCTAGCTCGTCTTCGATATCAGCATCGTGAGAAGAGAACAGCACCTGTCACCTGCTACCTAGTCTGCCCGTCCCAAAATGGACGAACAGCCCAAGGCAATAAGAATTAAAACATAAAGCCTTGAGTCAGACAACAGTCTTAGTGAGCAGTAAATTAACTAACAACATACCAAAAGAGCATAAAGGAAAAGGAATAGGAATACAACCCTCCCACTCCACCTCTTTCTACAGTGATAGCCCCCAGACACACACTAAGCAGAAGCAACATAGCAGAGCATACAACTTAAAGTAAAGTAATAATCATTCGAGTCAAGGGCGATGTTTTCCAAGTACCAAGGCCTAAATCAGATAAGCACCCAGAAAATACCGCTCTTGAGTCCGAATGACGATACAACCAAACATCCATGACTCTGGCTATCACTGTTATCATTGCTTCGATATCACCGTTAATTGAATGACCGGCACATTCTTTCAGCCGTCCGTCAAGGGCTAATAGAAACCCCGGTTCTAGACATAACTCCCGCACGTCGTCGCAGCCCGTGTCTAGGACTATCGAATCTGCCCAGAGTACTCGACCATCAACAGCTGGCCGTTGGGACTATCGAATCTGCCCAAACGTACTCTTGCTTAGAGCATGCTAGAACCTTCAATAACGATGCTATCCAAACCTCCTAGTCATCCTCCTCGACGACTATTTCCATACTAGCTCAAGCGCCTCTCAAGCATCCATTACCCTTAACTCGAATCATATCACCGAGTTACCAACGTGCTTGGAATGATCCCGTCTGGATTAGACCAAGTCTTCATCACATGATTGCCTCGCTTCATCACATCCTCGCAAAGCCTCATCTCAACATCACATCATCAAATCTATGCATAAGAGCTTCATCATCCCGCTACATATGCCACGAGCAGCTTTCCCAATTCAAGAGCCTTTCCCTTAGCTTTTGAATCATCTTCGACCACCTTGTCTAAAACCGATCAACAATCATCTAATTCACAGCAATCAATCATGTCAAACATCAATCCAAGTAACCAAGCATTCAAATATAAGCAAAATGGACAATTATAACAATAATGGCAATTTCGTAATTAAGGAGTTGAAAGTTTAACAAGCATG
Source organism: Allium fistulosum (assembly GCA_030737815.1). NCBI lineage: Eukaryota > Viridiplantae > Streptophyta > Magnoliopsida > Asparagales > Amaryllidaceae > Allium > Allium fistulosum. The sequence goes on from CM060903.1 coordinate 912,646,111, forward strand.
AAAACATGAGAATTATTTCTACAACTTGATGAATGAACTTGCATAGGTTAATCATATACAAAAATGGTTGTCGAATCATCATGAACAATGGATCTACATGGATCTACACTTAGGTTTACAAAAATGCATAGAAATCACTATTTTAACACCAAATCAAGCCAACAATCCGATCTACTCCTTTGGATCCGTGTGAGAGATAATCACCACTCACCAAATCACCTAAACAACCTCAAATCAACACACTTCAGATCTGGACAGCGAAGGATCAAGCTTGATCTATCACAAATCCGCTTCAAACGAAGAAATCTCTCTTGAAAAGATGAAGATCTCCAATCTAAGCTCTTGAATCTTCAATCTTGATCTTCGATTTGGATGGATGGAAGCACTAGATTAGAGTGGAGAAAAGAAGTGAAGAAGTGTAGAAGTCGAGCTCTCAAAATGGTAGCACTTCGTCGCTTCGAAATCCGGATCCCAAAAAGTGAGGACAACCCCCTCTATTTATAGCAGAAATCTTCCCTAGGTCGTAACTCGGCTATCTCCATAGGTCGTCTCCGACCTAAGCCTCTCCGACCTAAGCCTCTCCGACCTAACAGATGTACGCGCGCCCCACTCCTACGACCTAACACTCCTGCGCATCCAAGCACCCCGCGACCTACGACTTAACGCAACGCGCGACTTAACACATGCGCTTCCACTTACATGCGACTTACGACCTAACACAGATCGCGACTTAACAATAGGTACGACCTACGACTTATAAAACCTTGCGACCTAACCACTCAGCAACCCACGCGACCTAACACTTAAGCCAATACGCGACCTAAGACTTAGCCAACCACTCCGACTTAGCCCACACGACCAGATACTACCCCTTAGGTCGTCCAACGACTTAACTACTAAGTCGCTAACCTGCTATCCCAGCTCCTCTAGGTCGTTGCCGACCTATCTATACTAACTACATCCTATAGGTCGCTAACATTCTATAGGTCGCTAACATTCTATAGGTCGTTCCAACCGACCTAACTATACTGACTACCAAACGACCTAGTACATAATGACCTAACGCTTATCTCGGTCAAAAACTTAAGTCGTCTACGACTTAACACACTAACCACTAGGTCGTACATCTCCTAGCTCGCACTTCCTTTAGGTCGCTCGAAACCTTAACTCGCCAAAAACTCTTAAGTCTTCTCTCTTAGGTCGTCTACGACCTAAACCACCTCGCGACTTATCACCTGAACGACTTAACACTTAGGTGCGACTCAAGACAGTGCGACCTACCACTTAATCTGGCTACGACCTAACTCTTAACTCGCCTATCCTGTAACAACCCTGTATTTTACAAATATTTTTAAATTAATTTTTCCAGATTTAAAAGCTTTATTTATGAAAAAGAATAAATTTTGTTATTTTTAATATAAACTTTGACTTTGATGTGGATTAGAATTCCAAATATGACTAAATTTAATATTTCCTGAAAATGTGAATTTTGGTCAATAGTCAAACTTTGACTTTTAAGTTTAAATTTTTAATAGTTTGAAATTATAAATTTTATCTTTTATTATGAAAATAGATTTAATAACTTGAACACCACTTTTCGTTTCGTTGAAAACGGAGTTAAAATGTAAAAGTTATGTACATTTCAATTTTTAGTATAATTTGTTTATTTGTGCAATTTTGCCTATTTTAAATTTTTTTAAATCATATTTTCTTTCTTATATTTTGTTTTAATATGTGTTAATATGTTTTTTATGTATATTTTGTCTTTTTATGTTTTTAAATTGATAATAGTATTTTTCCAAAATTTACTGTATTTATTTTTCATTTTAAAGGCTGTTTTCCTATTTTCTGCTATTTTCTTCATTAAAAATTATATGTAAATTAAATTTTAAATATTTATTTTGTGAATATATTTTTATTTTATGTTATTAGTTATGTTTAAAATTATATTACAAGCTCATATGATTTTTCCAAAATTTATTCCAATTAATTTCAAATTTTCTAGACTAGTTTACTATTTTTAGCTATTTTCTTATTTAACCTTATATAAATTAATAAATATTATATATATTTTTATATTTTGATAGATTTTCGAATTCTTATCTGGTATTACTATTATTACCAGAAATATAAAGTTATTTAAAATAAAATAAAGAAATATGAAAAGGTTTTGACTTTTGAATTGCTTTTGACTCTTTGAATTCCACCTCTTCATTTTCCACCAACTCTTCATTTCTTTTGACATAACTCTCCACATCGATCACTTCATTTCTCAACTCACGTATCTTTTTCCTCCTTCCTGAACAAAAAAATTTCGGCCTCCCCTTGATTGAAGAGTTTGGTAAAATTCTATCTCTCTTTTTCTTCTTTTTCCACTTATGTTGATTTTTCTAGTTTGATTTTTTTTTGCACTTGTATCACCTCATGTAGGTTTGGCCATGCCTCCCTTGCTGCTTAGCCGCCTCCACCACCTGATGGCACACCACCAACACCTCCTCCTCACCAGCCATCCAAGCCATGAACCCCCTTGGTGATGCATATCAACAAAAGTTTCAAAACACCCCTTCATACTAGCCTAACCGAGCACCACATTCATTCCATCACCTTCCACCACCCATGGCCGCCACCAACACCACCTCCACCACCTCCACCACCACCTGGACCCTCTGCCACGTCATCACAGTGGACCCCACTCCTCTGGCCATGACACATAGGGCCTTGGTAGAGCCCAAATCCTTGTCAAAACCCATGTGTATGCATGCTTATGTATGTTATTCACTTCTACCACTTTGGCACCATCACAAATGACCTCTAGGCCGACCCATACCCACCATAACCTGACCCAAACACCTGCTATTGTCATGTATTTTCCATCATGGCTGAGCCTAGTAAAGGTAAAAAGCAAGTGCAAAGCATTTCTATTTGATTCTGTGCAGCCTATTCTACTGTAGTTTTGATCGTAGCTGATTTGAAACTCATCGTTGTTATATTGTTTTGTTTGACTTATATTCAAGGGATTTGATACTTTGGCTCCTCCACTCTTATTTGAATCGTGTTATCGTGCTTGTTTGGATCCCATTCGTGCAGTCGTCGTCGTTTCTCCAGCACAAAACTGTGAGTTATTCTCACCAGACAATATGTACCTATATAACTAGTAAATTGACACCCTGTGAATCTGTAGAAATATATTATCATGTTATATATGCCTATATTATTATCATATGATGTTCACACCTGTTATTACACCTGTTATATCATATGTTACTGTTATTTAATGTTATTCTGTTATTTATATCAGTTATCACCATTGCAAGTTCCCTGTAGATTAGAATCACTATGGGTTGAAATGATACATACCCGAACGGACTTTAGAATAGGGAAAAATCGTTATGGGCTGAAATGATAGGCCTGAATGGTTTTTATTTAATTTATTTTAACTTGGGATTGCGGGTTTGAAATGATAGAACCCGGATTTTTCTTTTTAAACTACGGATCGAAATGATACATATCCGTATCACTTGACCTAGGCTAGAAAACTATATACAGGCCCGTGGTTATTTTATAAAGTGTTTTGGATATTTTTAAGTATTTTAAAAATTATAAATTTATGAAATTTGATTTAAATAGATTTTGAAATGTTTAAAATAAAGAAATTATGATTTTTCTATGTGTTAAAAATGTAATTAATGAATGGTTTAACTGGATTTTTGAAATATAACTTAAGTTGGAAATTTGGAATTTGGTTAAAAATGATATTTAAGTTATATAAATAAAATGGATATTAAATTTTATTTGGAAATGGTAAATATGATAATTTGATTAAATGTGAATTTAAGTGATTTATTAAAGTATTATTGATTTTTTCTATGAATTTAAGTGGTTAAATAAATGAATGTTTAAAAGTGATCTTTTAAAATATAACTTGACTTGGAAATGTGAAATTTGGTTTTAATTAAAGGTTTTAGTTAATTAAATAAAATTGGAAATTTAGTTAAATTTGTGAAATGGTAATTTAAATTTGAAGTGTTAAGTTATTTGTTGAAATGTGAAGAATTGGAAACTTTTACACTTAAATTTATTAAGTAAATTGTTGAAAATTGGATTTAATTATAAGAAATTTATTGTGAAAAAGATACATGTTAAATGATATGTAAATGAACATTTTAAATGTTAAATTATGATTTTTAAAATGTTTACAGAGTTTAAAATGAAGTTATTTAATTGCTGGAAATACACTAAAAAGCTGGAAATCACTTTTAATAGCATTCAGAAATGCTATGGTTCTGAATTACACTAAAAATTGAATAAAAGGGCTACTACAGCATTTCTGAAATGCTGCAGTTGCTGTAGTTGAACTTATAGGCTAATATTGAACCCAGGTCTATTATAGCATTCTCTGGAAATGCTATAATGGTCTGCAGTCTTTGCTGAAAACAAATTTAACCCTTGTTTTGAAATCTGAACTACCGCAGTACTTCTGAAATGCTGTCTTTTCTGTTTTGAACTATAATTCAACTAAAACTGAGTTTTAACAGCAGTTTTAAGTGCTGTCTTTGCTGAATTAAAAATGTTTTCAAATATAACTTATAGCAGTTGTTTTTAAATGCTGTGAAATGCTGAAATTTTAATAATTAGGGTTTTTGACTTAGTAAATGAACTCAGAATGGTTTGAAATTTTGGAAATTGAATACTTGATTTGAAAATATAATAATTACACTTTTAAAAGGTTTTAATGAATTACTTTGATTGGAATAAACTATTTAAAGGTGATTTGAAATGATAGTAAATGAATGATATCTTTGAATTTAAAGGGTATTTAAAGTTGAATATTTGGATTTGAACTGATAGGATATTTTATTTTAATAAAATGGTTTGAAATGAAGTTTTGTAAGGATATGATATTTTATGATATTAAAATGATTTGAAATGAAGTTTTGAAATGATATGATATTTTAAAAATATGGAAATGGTTTGGAATTGATTTAATCTTTATTTTGATAAAGATTTGGATTTGAAATGATATTCTATTTTGAAGTATAAACTGTTTTTAAACTTATAACCACGGGTTATAATAACGTTGGGTTGTTAAAGAGACCGGGATCGGATATGGACATACTCTCTGTCTTACCGAAAACCACTTTGGCAACTGTGTACGCGGTGGAGATTCCAGAATGAAGAAGGATGGTGGCGACGTTCTTAAGGTATGTTACGTGGACCCAACTCCCGTGAGTTGGCATAAGGTGGCTAAAACAGGAGCGATCTCGGACCAGTGAGGTAGCACCTCTTCTCGGACACATTTCTTCGATATTATACTCTTACTTGTGATTGATTAGATGGCCATCCTCCGATTTGGGAGTGTTGTTCGAGGTGGAACGGTAGTGGCTGCTATGCGTATCCATCAGTCCGTGTGCGTAATTGGTATATCTACCCTGGCATTGCCTAGTTGTGCCGTGTCACCTACCATATCGAGCTTTACTACGATTATGATTTTAAGATCCGACCGCGTTAAGGTTCTCCATCCCCTTAACGCTATTTTCTATATGATTATACTTTACTTATTTAGACACTATTATAATAGCGAATATTACTACATAGTAGATATTTTAACGGATCCTTAGAGGATGGGCGGTCCCAAGCATCTTCTAAGTTACTTGTACCTTTATTACAGTTCACTTGAGTTGGTTTACATTATATAAGTATATATTGTCCTGACTCGAGTGTTTTGTGTTTTGCTTTACGCTCGGGTCAGCCTGAGTTATTCACAGATTTGGATTTCCACTCTCTTGGAGATTTGAATCGCTGGAGATTATCTGCTTGTCATGTCCTATCTATTTCAGTTCCGTTGTTCTACTCAGCGTGTACTTGGTTATTTTATTGATACTTTTGTTGTACTCTATTTCTTCTGTTGTATCTTATGTAACTCTGATATATTTATATAGTAGCTTCATGAACTACTATTTCTTTTACTTCCGCTGCATTATTTTACTCTGTGTCTGTGATCTGTGATTATATTTATTTACTGTATATTCTGAGATTTGCCAAATTTTATTTACAACGTGGTATTTTAAGCAATTCAACTCCGGCATGAGTGTCTACCTATACACTTATAATGGATGCGAATGGTTGAAAATATCAGGTCGTTACAGTTGGTATCAGAGCTTTGGCTTTGAGGCAAAACTTAGAATGTATGGTAAATTTATTTACAGAATCACTTTCGTTCGAGTTTGAATCTCTTCCTTTTGATTCGTTTTCCTTTGAATTTTGGAACGTTCCCTACGGTTCCGAAATTCATTCGTGTCCCTCACTATTCATCATCTTTTGATTCTGGAGTATCCCATAACTCCACTTCGAATGATCTTCATAGTGAATTGGCGGTCTCGCCAATATTCTAATTTTCTTGTAAAGGGGTGAAAATCCTTTACAATCAGCATCGATTAACCAGAGATTTATATTTATCCTTGGTTTAGATGCTAATATCTTTTGTTATTCCAAACTCTATCTCTTGAGATCGAAGGTAGATTTACCCCAGAAAATCCACATTTGATCTTATCCATTAAGTCAGGGTTGACCCGTTTAAGGTTGTCCGCGATTTATCTAAGCTTACCCATCTCTCTACTCTGTTTAATCATCTTATCTTTTGTTTCCTAACTCTCCAAACATTTTGAACTATGTTTGTAAATCTATGTTTTGTTTTATATATTGTGTTGTTTGAGTTGTTGATGTTGATTTGGGTTTCCGATCGGTTCGTCTGATCAACGCTATCGATAGGATTTCTAAAACACTTTGACAGAACAAACTGACACAATATTATTTTAAAAATTGTTAATGAAATAAATTTTGATGTATATAAGTAAATTTATGGAACTTAATAAATTGATTTAAATTGATAATTTGAAATGATAATACTTGATTTATCATTTACTGTCTGCAAATGAATTTATAAATAGTTGTTTATAAATTTATTTGGGAACTGAAAGGAATTTAAAACAATAAATTTAAGAATTTAATTTCCAATGGATTCAAACCTTGTGTTTAAAGTTTTAAAAGGATATATTATTTAAAGTATTTTTGAATAAAAAATTTGTCTCTAAAGGATTTTAAAGTTTAAAAATTTAGTGCTCTTCTCTTTGTCGCTGGAAAATAATTTCAGTGATGACTGCAGCATCATCGACGTTCATTTTCGAGTTTCGAAGTAAAGAGACTGTTCTGTAGTCTTGCTACAGCTTTATTTTGGGGAATTTAATTGATTTGAATTTCTAAAAGATGATTTGATTTATAAAATATATAGATATATGATTTAAATTGATTTGACATATTATGTACATATATTTATTTATCTCTAACTGGTTTGAAGGAAACCGGAAATTTAATTCTTAAATTTCATCTTGAAGAATAATTTCAATTATAAAAAGAAAATCAAAAATTTGGATAAATGATTCAAACTTGAGATAATTGAATTGGAAAGTTTTATTTGTATAACATACAATTTCATTCCAATATAACTTATCAAAATTACACAGAAGTTGAATATGAAATTGGATAATTACAATATAGAAAGGATTTTATAAATAAAATTTGAGTGGTTATAATAAATGTTATACACTTAAATTTTAGTTATAAAAGATTAACAGAGGTAAATAGTGAAAAGGGATTTAAAGAGATTTTATTTAAATAACTTAATAATCAAATTTGATTTAATATGGAACCTTAAGTTTAACCTAGGAATTTTAATAATGGTTATTTCCTGAAACGAATATGTTGTATAATAAATAATGTATCTTTGAATAGATAAAATAAAATACATTGGAATTGGACATTTTGTAATAAAGTTTATTTAACTTGAATTCATAGTTTAATTGATGTCTAAATGAATAAATGTGTAAAGGAATTTGATTGTTATATTTGCTATGATAAATATTTTATTTATGAAATAGATATGTCTTGAAAAATGAATAATTATGATTTAAATAGTTAAAATGTATTTTAACATCACTAAAATTTGATAATTGAGAATTTGGTTTTCAAATGAAATTTTAAGTGTAACTTATTAAAGGAATATCTATTTATGAAATGGGTATTTTAAATAAAGTGTTAGGTTATGTGTTAAATTAAGAGCTAACTAAAATAGTGAACTTTTAACTTAATAAACGAAGTATAGTTTAATTTGGATATTCCATTCATAAAGGTTTGTTTTAATAAGTCATAAGTTAAAAGATATCCAAATGAATATTTCTGAAATTGAACTAATTTGAAATACTAATATATCTACTGTAGCATTTTATAAGTGCTGCTATTTTGAAAAGACAATGTTTTGGAAATTTTTATAATTAAATGAACTTAGAAATGTTACAACTTTAAAATGAATATTATTTGACCTTGAATTAAAATGGTTTAAATGAAGATTTTTTTTTTAGGGTGTTATGATTTTCTAAGTATTTTTTTTTTAAAAGGATAACTTGTCCAAAGTGTTATGATTTTAGTAGTGTGATTTCCAAATGATAAACATCCCTAAATTATTATGATTTCAAAGCATTATGGTTTTAAATTTATTATCTTATTTTGTTTTTCAAACTACCTTTTGGTTGTCCTTATTTCTCTTATCTTGTTACAGAATGGGAAGACTATTGCTTATACTAGTCCGTTTAGAAATCTTTCTGTAATCTTTGATAATCTTTGTTACTCATCTGGATCTGAACACTGTTTTTCCATTCATAGACCGTCGGTCAAGTGAAAAAGGAGATTCAGACTCTAGAGGATCTTTTTCGTGCTTATATTCTTGATTTGATCACCTCAATCTTGTTAAACTTACCTATAACAATAGTTATCAGGTGTAATTCCAATCTTCTTATCATCTTGTCTTAATTCTATTTCATTCTATCTTTTTCTGTGCTTTCCCGTACCTCGTTCCTTTTCGGGGACGAAAAGTTTTGAGTGGGGGAGAGTGTAACAACCCTGTATTTTACAAATATTTTTAAATTGATTTTTCCAGATTTAAAAGCTTTATTTATGAAAAAGAATAAATTTTGTTATTTTTAATATAAACTTTGACTTTGATGTGGATTAGAATTCCAAATATGACTAAATTTAATATTTCCTGAAAATGTGAATTTTGGTCAATAGTCAAACTTTGACTTTTAAGTTTAAATTTTTAATAGTTTGAAATTATAAATTTTATCTTTTATTATGTAAATAGATTTAATAACTTGAACACCACTTTTCGTTTCGTTGAAAATGGAGTTAAAATGTAAAAGTTATGTACATTTCAATTTTTAGTATAATTTGTTTATTTGTGCAATTTTGCCTATTTTAAATTTTTTTAAATCATATTTTCTTTCTTATATTTTGTTTTAATATGTGTTAATATGTTTTTTATGTATATTTTGTCTTTTTATGTTTTTAAATTGATAATAGTATTTTTCCAAAATTTACTGTATTTATTTTTCATTTTAAAGGCTGTTTTCCTATTTTCTGCTATTTTCTTCATTAAAAATTATATGTAAATTAAATTTTAAATATTTATTTTGTGAATATATTTTTATTTTATGTTATTAGTTATGTTTAAAATTATATTACAAGCTCATATGATTTTTCCAAAATTTATTCCAATTAATTTCAAATTTTCTAGACTAGTTTACTATTTTTAGCTATTTTCTTATTTAACCTTATATAAATTAATAAATATTATATATATTTTTATATTTTGATAGATTTTCGAATTCTTATCTGGTATTACTATTATTACCAGAAATATAAAGTTATTTAAAATAAAATAAAGAAACATGAAAAGGTTTTGACTTTTGAATTGCTTTTGACTCTTTGAATTCCACCTCTTCATTTTCCACCAACTCTTCATTTCTTTTGACATAACTCTCCACATCGATCACTTCATTTCTCAACTCACGTATCTTTTTCCTCCTTCCTGAAAAAAAAAATTTCGGCCTCCCCTTGATTGAAGAGTTTGGTAAAATTCTATCTCTCTTTTTCTTCTTTTTCCACTTATGTTGATTTTTCTAGTTTGATTTTTTTTTGCACTTGTATCACCTCATGTAGGTTTGGCCATGCCTCCCTTGCTGCTTAGCCGCCTCCACCACCTGATGGCACACCACCAACACCTCCTCCTCACCAGCCATCCAAGCCATGAACCCCATTGGTGATGCATATCAACAAAAGTTTCAAAACACCCCTTCATACTAGCCTAACCGAGCACCACACTCATTCCATCACCTTCCACCACCCATGGCCGCCACCAACACCACCTCCACCACCTCCACCACCACCTGGACCCTCTGCCACGTCATCACAGTGGACCCCACTCCTCTAGCCATGACACATAGGGCCTTGGTAGAGCCCAAATCCTTGTCAAAACCCATGTGTATGCATGCTTATGTATGTTATTCACTTCTACCACTTTGGCACCATCACAAATGACCTCTAGGCCGACCCATACCCACCATAACCTGACCCAAACACCTGCTATTGTCATGTATTTTCCATCATGGCTAAGCCTAGTAAAGGTAAAAAGCAAGTGCAAAGCATTTCTATTTGATTATGTGCATCCTATTCTACTGTAATTTTGATCGTAGCTGATTTGAAACTCATTGTTGTTATATTGTTTTGTTTGACTTATATTCAAGGGATTTGATACTTTGGCTCCTCCACTCTTATTTGAATCGTGTTATCGTGCTTGTTTGGATCCCATTCGTGCAGTCGTCGTCGTTTCTCCAGCACAAAACTGTGAGTTATTCTCACCAGACAATATGTACCTATATAACTAGTAAATTGACACCCTGTGAATCTGTAGAAATATATTATCATGTTATATATGCCTATATTATTATCATATGATGTTCACACCTGTTATTACACCTGTTATATCATATGTTACTGTTATTTAATGTTATTCTGTTATTTATATCAGTTATCACCATTGCAAGTTCCCTGTAGATTAGAATCACTATGGGTTGAAATGATACATACCCGAACGGACTTTAGAATAGGGAAAAATCGTTATGGGCTGAAATGATAGGCCTGAATGGTTTTTATTTAATTTATTTTAACTTGGGATTGCGGGTTTGAAATGATAGAACCCGGATTTTTCTTTTTAAACTACGGATCGAAATGATACATATCCGTATCACTTGACCTAGGCTAGAAAACTATATACAGGCCCGTGGTTATTTTATAAAGTGTTTTGGATATTTTTAAGTATTTTAAAAATTATAAATTTATGAAATTTGATTTAAATAGATTTTGAAATGTTTAAAATAAAGAAATTATGATTTTTCTATGTGTTAAAAATGTAATTAATGAATGGTTTATGGATTTTTGAAATATAACTTAAGTTGGAAATTTGGAATTTGGTTAAAAATGATATTTAAGTTATATAAATAAAATGGATATTAAATTTTATTTGGAAATGGTAAATATGATAATTTGATTAAATGTGAATTTAAGTGATTTATTAAAGTATTATTGATTTTTTCTATGAATTTAAGTGGTTAAATAAATGAATGTTTAAAAGTGATCTTTTAAAATATAACTTGACTTGGAAATGTGAAATTTGGTTTTAATTAAAGGTTTTAGTTAATTAAATAAAATTGGAAATTTAGTTAAATTTGTGAAATGGTAATTTAAATTTGAAGTGTTAAGTTATTTGTTGAAATGTGAAGAATTGGAAACTTTTACACTTAAATTTATTAAGTAAATTGTTGAAAATTGGATTTAATTATAAGAAATTTATTGTGAAAAAGATACATGTTAAATGATATGTAAATGAACATTTTAAATGTTAAATTATGATTTTTAAAATGTTTACAGAGTTTAAAATGAAGTTATTTAATTGCTGGAAATACACTAAAAAGCTGGAAATCACTTTTAATAGCATTCAGAAATGCTATGGTTCTGAATTACACTAAAAATTGAATAAAAGGGCTACTACAGCATTTCTGAAATGCTGCAGTTGCTGTAGTTGAACTTATAGGCTATTATTGAACCCAGGTCTATTATAGCATTCTCTGGAAATGCTATAATGGTCTGCAGTCTTTGCTGAAACCAAATTTAACCCTTGTTTTGAAATCTGAACTACCGCAGCACTTCTGAAATGCTGTCTTTTCTGTTTTGAACTATAATTCAACTAAAACTGAGTTTTAACAGCAGTTTTAAGTGCTGTCTTTGCTGAATTAAAAATGTTTTCAAATATAACTTATAACAGTTGTTTTTAAATGCTGTGAAATGCTGAAATTTTAATAATTAGGGTTTTTGACTTAGTAAACGAACTTAGAATGGTTTGAAATTTTGGAAATTGAATACTTGATTTGAAAATATAATAATTACACTTTTAAAAGGTTTTAATGAATTACTTTGATTGGAATAATCTATTTAAAGGTGATTTGAAATGATAGTAAATGAACGATATCTTTGAATTTAAAGGGTATTTAAAGTTGAATATTTGGATTTGAACTGATAGGATATTTTATTTTAATAAAATGGTTTGAAATGAAGTTTTGTAAGGATATGATATTTTATGATATTAAAATGATTTGAAATGAAGTTTTGAAATGATATGATATTTTAAAAATATGGAAATGGTTTGGAATTGATTTAATCTTTATTTTGATAAAGATTTGGATTTGAAATGATATTCTATTTTGAAGTATAAACTGTTTTTAAACTTATAACCACGGGTTATAATAACGTTGGGTTATTAAAGAGACCGGGATCGGATATGGACATACTCTCTGTCTTACCGAAAACCACTTTGGCAACTGTGTACGCGGTGGAAATTCCAGAATGAAGTAGGATGGTGGCGACGTTCTTAAGGTATGTTACGTGGACCCAACTCCCGTGAGTTGGCATAAGGTGGCTAAAACAGGAGCGATCTCGGACCAGTGAGGTAGCACCTCTTCTCGGACACATTTCTTCGATATTATACTCTTACTTGTGATTGATTAGATGGCCATCCTCCGATTTGGGAGTGTTGTTCGAGGTGGAATGGTAGTGGCTGCTATGCGTATCCATCAGTCCGTGTGCGTAATTGGTATATCTACCCTGGCATTGCCTAGTTGTGCCGTGTCACCTACCATATCGAGCTTTACTACGATTATGATTTTAAGATCCGACCGCGTTAAGGTTCTCCATCCCCTTAACGCTATTTTCTATATGATTATACTTTATTTATTTAGACACTATTATAATAGCGAATATTACTACATAGTAGATATTTTAACGGATCCTTAGAGGATGGGCGGTCCCAAGCATCTTCTAAGTTACTTGTACCTTTATTACAGTTCACTTGAGTTGGTTTACATTATATAAGTATATATTGTCCTGACTCGAGTGTTTTGTGTTTTGCTTTACGCTCGGGTCAGCCTGAGTTATTCACAGATTTGGATTTCCACTCTCTTGGAGATTTGAATCGCTGGAGATTATCTGCTTGTCATGTCCTATCTATTTCAGTTCCGTTGTTCTACACAGCGTGTACTTGGTTATTTTATTGATACTTTTGTTGTACTCTATTTCTTCTGTTGTATCTTATGTAACTCTGATATATTTATATAGTAGCTTCATGAACTACTATTTCTTTTACTTCCGCTGCATTATTTTACTCTGTGTCTGTGATCTGTGATTATATTTATTTACTGTATATTCTAAGATTTGCCAAATTTTATTTACAACGCGGTATTTTAAGCAATTCAACTCCGGCATGAGTGTCTACCTATACACTTATAATGGATGCGAATGGTTGAAAATATCGGGTCGTTACATATCCCCTTAGGTCGCAGACCTTCTCTAAGTCGCTCACGACTTATCTCCTAAGTCGCCAACAACTTTTAACTAACCTCTAGGTCGCGTACGACCTAGGACTTAGGCAAATTTTCAACCAAAATCTGAAACAACTAGAAAATGATGAAAATCCCAGATTTTGACAAACTTTTCGATCCGTAAAATACGGGTCGTTACAATTGAATCAATTTCATTCTTGTTTAAGAAAAAGAAAAGAAATAAACACCAATATCAAAAGGGTTTAAATTGCATACTTAATAGTACTCTTTAGTTGGGTGCTTCTTGTAGATTGAGCATCAGGTAACTCTGATGCACATGTTGATTTAATTGCACCAGAATCGTTTTTACTTGCTAAATCCACATAGCCATTGGTCTTTGGTGTACAACTAGCAGAAGCTAAAGTATGTTCTTTCAATGCGCATGATTTTCCTACAGTTGTCGATTTCTTTTCTTGGCTAGTGATAGGTATTTCTTTGCTCAATTTCTCTTCTTGGTTATTGGTAGGTTTACTAGAGGTGCTTGGTCAAATAGTAAACAAATTTAATTTTAATCTGTTGGGAATTTGATTTTAATCTTATTAGATGAAAATAACAGCTATTAAATCTGAATTCTAGTTTACTTACAAATTCAAAGAACATTTTGTTATCGCCGGTATATTGTTGAACATTCATCGTATCCAATCCATCTCTGTTGAACATTCAAATTCCAGTTTACTTACTTTAATTCATTGTGCTTCTTATGTTCAGAAGCCAGGTCCAATTGTCTCTCCTTCAGCTACATGCTGTAAAGAATTCAAGGATCAGATGTACCATGTATTTGTAAAAATACATAATAGGCGAAGTTGCAATAGCTTGTTGATGTGAAAAAGCTTGTGTCTGTTATAGACAAGAGCGTTTGACCTTTTGCACATGGCAATAAAGGTGGAAGTAAAAGCCATTGAAAAATCCCCAAAATGTATTCAACATACATTCTCTGAACTATATGCACATAGTTAAATCATATTATACATGATCAAAAAGTTCATTGTTCACTTACAAACTTCTATAGCTAGATTGAATTCCCTTTCTCAATCGAAGTACTGATTCTCTAACATATTTCTTTTATTACACTTGGCTAACAACTGTGATGGTTCGCAGACTTCACCATACTAGCTTGGATCGGGAGCTAGGATGCTAAAGGAATAAATACTAGTTTGCACTAATCTTTGTATTTATTACTAAAGTAAACAAGATAGTTAAGTAAAACAACAACCAGTTTACTCCCAATCTATGCAAAATTGTATTGTAAAAATACAACACAAAATGTATTATACTAACTAATGTTATTATAAAGTATCAAACTCTTAATTGTACTAAGCATTAAGGGAACCATAAAATTACTTGTGTAACATAATACGAACATCCTGTTTAAACTATACATTGTACATTCAGTTGCAAAAATATAATGTAAATAACTACAATAAAGAGGATTCGATTTTCCAATGCTACAATTCATTGTATTAACTAGTTATGACTAGTTGACAACAACATTCAATCAGAAAAGACTGAATTCTAGTGAAATACACCCTGCTCTATGCATTAGCATTCATCTCTATAGACAATCATATTCATGCACAATATGTGGAATAAAGGATAATCAAGAGATGCTTTATGAAAGGATTCGCAGTAACAAATAGAATCGGCAACTGTTTTACAGAGCCTGAATTAATAAAGGGGATCATGGAAGAAAATAGATACTCGGTCTTGCCTATGATTGAAGCAATCAATCTCTAAAGCAAGATATTGTGTTAGGGCTATTATAACTTATATTTGAAGATATTACGAACAAAGAACAATAATGAAGTCGTCTAAATATTTTTAATTGGTCAAGGAGAAAAAAAATCTACTGTACAATCATAGATCATAGGCTTATCATTAGGTAAAAATTTATGTAGACAAGTACACTGGCATAAATTATGATCACCTGCACTAAAATATTCATGAAAAAAAGTACAAATTAATTCTGAAAAGATCAAAGTATCGTTTATTTTTAGTCTGAGGTAAAATATTACAAAGACACTTGTAGATTTCCTCTATAAAAAAATTAAATTTCAAACTATTCAACTACTCCAAATCATAAATTTATTTAGGAAATCAATTATAGTTACATTTCAATACAATTTCATTAGAAATTCCCATTAAAAAAGCAGCTTTGTAAAAAGCTATTTAAAATTGTATTAAATGAAAAGTGTAATCTAGTAGAAATATTATTGAATAAGCTACTCAAAAATTGCATGAATTTTTGGCTAATTATTATTATATAAAAAAATGATGAAAGAACTTAAGAACAATCAATAACCAATACTACATTCGGTTTTGATTATTTGAGTTCTATAATTTAGTATCCTTATGGATATTCAACAGAATTCGCATACCAAGATTTTTCTGTACCAGGGCACTTCGAATTGGAAAAATATATAACATCAATTTAGTTATGATTTATGCAAGTAATATAGGAATTTAGTGAATTAGACCTTAATCCTATGGATAAACTTGGACAAATATCCATTACGGTGATGATATAACAACCAATAACAAGATGAATCACTAAATAACCAATAATTCAACTCAAAAGAAATATGATTGCAATACGTATATATACAATTGTATTGAAGTAAGACTACATTATCAAATGGTTCCATGATCGCAAGATTGTGTACCTTGAGAGATCACAAATAACTGAGTACACAATATAAAAACAATAATGGAGAAACATGTATCCTATGTGACACCAGCATCTCACGAAAATGCAACACCATTGTTCCAATATTTATTTACAACATGTAGAAATTGCTCATTTAAAAAACATACCTTGAGTTTGAATGGTAAACTATTTAATGGGTTTAAGTAAAATCTTCCTTTTGAGTTTGTAATGTATTCCAATAACTAATTCAGATCATAAATTATTTTAAGCATATACTATTTTGAATCGATGAGCAAATTAAATTACTATGAAAAAATTGGAAACAACTTAGAATTAAAAAAATTAAAATTATTTTCATGGCAAACTCATTTATTTAGCATGATATTCAGCAAACTATAACAAAGATATATTTTTTCATTGCATTTTGAAGCTAAGAAAAAACAAATAAGCATAGCTTTAAATTAAAATCAGTCAAGCATGTGATATTGTCAACTAAACATGCAAACGAGAAGGGAATTTTCAAAAAATGCAAACAAGAAGGGAATTTTCAAAAAAGTTGCTGCATTTTTTAATTCCCTTAATACTGGTAGCTCATCATCAGTCAAACCTAAGGGCAAAACAACAAAGATGTAATACCTTAAAAGCAGATGATTTAACATAGACAAAGAGGAGAGGTGCAACATCGCATCTTGTAGGACATAAGGACATCGTTGATATCTTCAAATGAGATACAGGATCTAAACTAATAAACAGAGCGTTCGTTACTTGGAGAAGAGGAAGCTTAGTTTGTTTAGATTTATATCAATCATGAAAGAATTGGGTAATGGATTGAAGTGGACTGCAGAAGGTGAAGTTGGTATTAAAGGCTTTGGGAAGAAAATAATTTTGATGGATGGAAGAAGATTTGGTCGGCTTTGTAAACAATGAAGGATATTTATCTACAAAGAAATCGATCGTCGAAAACAACATTGGCGATAAAATTTTGGGTCAAGGATTCCAGATTATGTTGGATCAAAGAAGAAAAGTGATATCTGAATGGATTGGAATAGAAATATGCAAAAGGGGAGAGTGATTTAGGGTTTCAGAGTGATGATGAAAATAAGAGGTTCGCGGTAGAATAGGAAAATGAGAGGGAGACGAAAATATTTATCGCTAACTTTTCGTCACTGGTTTCAACGTGGCAATAGCATGAGTATTGAATAGCGTGTAATAAAGGATTAATTACAGCAAATGATGTTGTAATGCAATCCTCATTTTTTATTGATGAACCGTTTTCATGTAGTGTCAGTGAAGTAGGGTTAAGTGGGTTGCTGCTGTTTCAATGAAATGGCGATGCAATGAAATGGCAATGTAATGAAATGGCAAGGTTGTATGTAATGAAATGGCAGGTTTCTCAATGAAGTGGAATTAAGTGGGTTGTCGTTGTTTCAATGAAATGGCAAGGTTGTAAGCAAGGTTGTATATAATGGTGGTGGTAAAGAAGTGCGATAGTGGGTAGGAGGAATTTGTTTCAGTGAAGGGTGGGCAGAGTTGAGGAAAGTTGTAAAATGAAATTGTTTCGGTGAAGTTTGGCCAGAAGTGTTTCAGTGAAGTGTTTCAATGAAGGGTTAAAGGAAGTAAATGAAATTGTATATGCAAAAGAAATTTGTAAAAGAAAATTGTAACAAGAGAATTGTAAATGTATTGCAAAGTGAAATGGAATATAATAATAAAAAAATCTTTTTGGAAATGAAATTGTGTGTGTATTTTAAATAGAAATGCAAATGCAAATTAAAAAACAACAAGCATACAAATCAAATGAAAAAACAAATCAAACAAAAACACGCAGTAGTAATTTTTTTTTAAAATGCAACTCAACGCACAAAATTAAAACACACTAAAATCAAACAAAAATAATTTGAAGAGTAAAATTATATTAAGTCTATTTCCTGGCAACGGTGCCAAAAACTTGTTGAATAACGGCGGAAATTCCTATCGGTTAGAAAATCATCGAAAAATTGTAATTAAAGTGCACGGTGTGCAATATTAGTACGGGACGAGTACTAGTCAATCTGCAAGGAACTGAAGTGATTTAAAATTTTACTCAATCAAATTAAACCAAATTCGAGATTGTTTAAAGCTAAGAAAAATGTAAACTATCTAGAACAAAGCGAATGGAAATATGAGGTTAAAAGACAATTTAAAGGTAAATCCACTCTCGTATTTTTACATAAATCAACATAAAATTAATCGATGATCTTTATATTTTGATCTTAAGTGGAATTAGTGATGTATTTATCATAAATATGGTCTATTTATGTTATTAATTAACATAACTTCAACCATCAAACTATAATATTTAACTAAAACCACTTGTTGAATGTCATGAAAAAAGTTTACTTTAAGTATGATCTATTTATTATGTTTGATTAGTAACATAGATCATCAACTTTTGCTTCTATTTTAATTTCATGATAAAAATCACTTATTAGTCAATGATATAAATTGTATTTATGTTTAAATAAAAAGAGCCTATTTCTGATAAACAACATATATTATCAAATTCACTAATAAACTTACATCATAAACTAGCTTTTCATGAAGCATATAAAGAGATCATAAATAACAAAATACATTGAATTTACATAATTGTAGAGAGCTTCATTACCCCTAAAATGAAGGTTTTGGCTACTCATTTGTGTTATAATTTCAACACATGTAAATTTCAACATAGAAAAGCAAGCAAAGTAAGAGCTAATTAAAATAAAAAAAATAATCTACTTGCATAAAATAAATCTAAACTACTATCGTGAAAAGAAAGGAAGCATGTAAATAAAAAATAAGCATAAAAAACATGAAAGCATGAAATAAAAGCAAGTAGCAAAAGAAAAAAAAGGCTTGGGAAGCCATTTTTATTTCTTTTTTAATTTCCTACAACTTGAATAATATAATAAGTAGATAAAAGCTTTCTTACATGAACATAAGAAAGTTATTTATGCATGCCTAAAACCCTAATCCATATTTTAGAGGACTACCCAGAATATCCCATAGGAAGTGTGGCCACCAAGTTATCATTAGCATGTAATTAATCCTCCATTAAATGTACATGTGTTTTTAAACCTCACTAACATGTGCATTAGATCCTAATTGTAGATCAAGGTAGGTGGGTAGGTGGGGTCCTCTATGATTTCCTGAATTCGTTTATTTCCATCTTCATTTACCCTCTTCTCTTGTGCATGCATATCTTCATGAAGGCTTTTTCATATTTCCATCCAAAATTCCAACAACTAAAACTAAATTGTGGAAATCAGTATTCCCTAAAATTAATATATGCAAAAAAATTTACCATTTTGCCCCTAAATTGAATATGAATGAATGATGATTTGATGACATTTGGATTTTGATAAAAGCATGTAAAAATACCCAAATGTGACATATATTTAAATTAAGGTAGATTAAATATGGAAGTAAAATACACATAATTAGGTGCACATCAAGTAGCCCCCCTCCCCCCACAAAACTAAAAAATCCAATATACCCATATTTTGTTGATTATACCCAACTTATTATTAATATTTCCTTTATACCCTTACCTAGTAAAAATTAGACTCGTTAAAAAATTCCACCATTGAAAAAAAAACCAGCATAGGAAATTTACGCAACAACATAAAATTGAAGTTTTACCTCTTTTGCAAACTATGCATTTTCAAATTTGGAAAAGTTATCAAAGAACATGAAATTCGAGTTTACCACTTCCGATTTCATTAGATTTATATTATCATGATTAAAATCCATCAATTTAAGTAAAAGATTTGAGAATTTTCTAAATTTAAATTTTGTGTTTAATGGATAAATGGGATTGAAGAAGGAAAGTTGGAAGAGAAGTAAAAATATGGGTGAATGATATAAGGGCAGTTTTGTCATGGAATTTTTAAAACTGAAGAGGGCTACTTAGTAATATCACATGTATAAATGTAATTTGCCTTCTGTTATATATATATATATATAATAGAATAAATTTTACATATAATAAGTGTTATTATTGAAAAGGAAAGAATTAGAAATTCTAAAACAAAATGAAAGCTTATCATCAAGATGAAAATGATACATACTATACATGAACATGGGTTCCTAAACTTGTTTAGCTTATGCATTGTTTTAAAAGATGGGAAATTGAATGTATAATATAATAAAAGTAATAATCCCTCAAATCTCTGAGGTTTCAATATAAATGATGTGATGAATTATGAAAAGAGTGCACTAAGGGTCTAATATTCTATTATATATAATAGAATAAATTTTATATATAATAAATGTTGTTATTGAAAAGGAAAGAAGTAGAAGTTCTAAATCACAAAGAAAGCATATAATCAAGCATGTCATTAAGATGAGAAATTTGAATGTATAACATAATAAGACAATCATGGAATGGAATTACCATCAAACAACTTAGGGCCTTTCAATTCATTCATCGACTGTAATCTAAAGTCCTCTATAAATTAAGGTATAAGCTAAATTAAAAAAGTACTATAGAAAAAAAATGAAACTATCACTGATATATCAAATAAAACCTCAAGAAGCTGATATTGAAGCTCTTATATTATTCACTTGCAACATTTATTTCTATTAAGATCAGGCAACTTTAGTATGATATATTATGCCATCATACCTAACAGTGAAAAGTTGCAATGGGAAACACTATAACAATCAAATCAACTCACAAAGATTAAATTCTAGGAAAATAAAGGAAAATAAACCAATATGATGAACTCAATTGACTTCTTAAAGATCCACATCTAGGACATAGATAAGATGCTATGATTATTGGAGTGATTGCTAAAATTAAGTTTAGAAATAAATTGCAGAGTTGATGATCAATGAAATAAATACTGGCTTAAAAAATTAATATATTTGAAAAGGATGATAGAAAAATGTGAGTTAAAGGGACCTCACCAAACCTATTGTTAATGTTTGGAAACAAAAAGAAATTAATTGAAGGTGAAATTGAAAATTGCACCTCAAACAAAGTAGAATTCAACAAAGAGCTCTAGATGGAATGTGAGAGAAGATAATGAAAAGTCATGTATTAATAGAATAGAGCAGAATAAGTAGAATAGATATGAAACTGGAAAACTAAGTGTACCGTATTGAACTACGTATATAGTATGTAGGATAGAATATAGAGGCTTTGCATGAAAGGTCCCTATTTCTGACGTTGTTATAAGAAAAGTCCCCGTGGAAATAAGTATGTAAATTAGATCCCTGCTTTTTCTAAATCAGAAAGTGCAAATTAGCTTGCGCTTGTTAAAAATTTAAAAAAATTCCGAAATTTTAGAAAAAAATTCCAAAATTTTAGAAAAAATTCAAAATCAGAAAACACAAACTAGCTTGCACTTTTCCGATAGAAAGCGCAAGGTACCTTACGCTTTTCAAAAATTTCAAAAAAAAATTTCAAAATCCGAAAGTGCAAACTAGCTTGCGCTTTCCTGACAGAAAGTGCAAGATAACTTGCGTTTTTCAAAATTTCAAAAAAGATTTCAGAAACAGAGAAGTGCAAGTTACCTTACATTTTCTGTCAGATTAGTGCATTTTCTGTCAGATTAGTGCATTTTCTGTCAGATAAGTGCAAAGCACCTTGCGTTTTTTATTTTTCAAAAATAGAGATCAAATTTAAATATTCATTTCTGTATGGGCTTTTTTATAACAACATCAAAAACAGGGACCCATGACTCTTTTCTTGTAGAATATATGACTAAGTTGGTCGTATCAAGATGAATTTAGTGATTAATTGTGTGAAAAATTGAAAATAAATAATTAAAGATCAACAACAATAATAATAACAATATTGATGATGATGACGAGAATAATAATAACTACAACAATATCTCTTTTGCTATAAGGTTACCCCTCAAAATTAAATAAACATTTATTAACATTTATACCTACATTGATTTAGTATTTTAGTATGTATAAAATTAGTCGTCCTTTATGTAATATTTGCATTTGTATATCTAGCACGTTATTACTATGACATTTTTAGTTATGTTTTAGCTTCTTCTTTTTTCTTAACAGTGGATAATCGCAACTATGAGATACTTATGTTAATCTATATTATATAGACATAAATTATGGTTGATTCTACACAAAAATTTACAAATTTGATGCAAAATATATAACTCTTTTGAGCTAAAGCACTATATAAAGAAAAGTTAAAATTGTTGATAGAATCTGGCTTATTTTATAATAAATTTTTGAATTAATCTAAAGTACTAGATATTCACTTAATGGAGTTTACTTTGGTCATTGAGTTATTATGAGTGTATATAAAAAATAATTTAATATATATTAGCTCAAATTTATAAACACTATCTGCATCGCTATTCAATTTTTTATCATTAATAATATGAAATAGTTTATTATTTATACGACAATAAATCACATAATCATACGGTTATACATACAAACGTACATACGTATGTGTGTATGTATGTATGTATAATTGATGTTTTTAATTAAAATCACTATAAAAATATTTGTTATATCCTAATTATTTTTAATATTTGACAATATATCATCGACCGTTGCAACTATATTCTTTTACTACTACTACTACTACCGGTTTAATGATACAAACTGATAAATCCTTAACATTTAATTTAACTTAAGAGGAGCCTTAATTGTTAAATTCAAATGCAATAACTTCACAGTATTAAAGTACATATAGCAATTGATGTTGTACATTGAAAATTTATAGCGTCTGTTTCAATATAGGAATTTATGAAGCATTATTAGTTAAACAATTTAACCATAATTTAGTTTAGAATTTAGTGCTCAAAATTTTCAGTTATATTTTCCGTTCAACCTACTTGCAGGACCATTGAGTCATAGAATTGGTGAAAATCATTTGCTATATTTTACCTATTATTATGATCCAATACTTGTATATATACATGCCTCAATGTGCTAATTATTAAATCTTATTGCAGTTATTTCATTTTTCTTCTAAACATAAGCATTAGAGTTTTTGAGAAACCCTTTACATTTCCCTCAGTTTGTTTATATGGAAAAGAATGCCTCACAATGGAAATGCTAAAAACAAGGAGAGATTAACACCATTGAAGAGGTTTTTGCCAACTCCAAGTGAGATAGAGCTAACCTCTCAATCAATAACGATGAAACATATATCACAGTATCATGTAATACATTTTCAAGCGAGTCATTGATTTTCAGTGGAGAAACATCATCGTATCAAAATGCGAAGAGTATTAAAGGGAAAACGGTGGGGCTTGGTTCAAATCTTAATTCTTCTACTTCTTCTAGTAATTTAAATCTTATTAGTGGACAATGGAGTAAGGAAGAGGATTGGTATTTTTTATTTATTTCATTCAATATATTCGTTTACATATCAATTTTTTAGTGTCGGCTAATTTTAGTCCAATACACTGATTTGATAAGTTAGTCTGCCGTAATAACATGGACTCATTCCTATTTTAGCTATCTTATTTTATTTCTTAAATTTCTTTAGTTGATCCATTACACAGCAAAAGCCATAAATATGAGTTATGAAAATTGTTCCCATAGTACTAAAAATATACATGCATTATCTCAATGATGCATTTAAAACAAGTTTCAAATTGGTAAAGCTTCGATAGTTTTAATATTGTCAATTTGTCTCCAAATAAAATCCATGAAATTGACATCTTAAATGCAGTCAATTTATTTCTAGTTAAAATTATTAAAATTTATTTTGTTATAACTGTAGTCTAATCCAAGTTCAAGTAAATACAAAAATATTTGGTTTTCTCAAAATAAAATAATATATATGTTACCATCTTCTTTTCAATAATGCACATTTGCATTTGCTTGTTCCTTCAAAATGAAAGGAAAATTTTATTAAAAAAAAGAATGAGATAATGTATTCCTACAATTTCAACCAGACAAATATATCTCTGGCTTCTTATCTCGCCACTCATTTCTTCAAATTCAATCAGAGCCGTTAAGTCTTTGTTATGAAGAAGTCTTCATTTATTTTCTCTTTGGGCTGCATATTACTTCAGCCCATATCTGTTCTTATATATAAAACTGGTTGTATTTCTCAAAGTATCAATTGCTCTTTATGTTTCTGCAAAAGTATCAATTGCCCATCTCAGCCACTGATTTCTTCAAATTCAATCAGAGCCGTTCAATCTTTGTTATGAAGAAGTCTTCATTTTCTCTTTGGGCTGCATATTACTTCAGCCCATATCTGTTCTTATATATAAAACCGGTTGTATTTCTCAAAGTATCAATTGCTCTTTATGTTTCTACAAAAACATCAATTCAATAAAAAGATAATTTCATTTTGCTCCTTCAGTCACTAATATCTTTTCGCTGTTCAGATTAAAATTCTTATATGGTATCGGAGCTAAGATCAGCTTAATAACTTTCTTGCAATTTCAAGAAGGGATCGGATAATTCTTCATCAGAGTATTCTCATCATTTGAAGAATTTTTTACCCATCAGTTAAGATACCATCGTTTGGGTAGCAAGTCTGCCATAAGAAACAGTTGCCTTGCCAAGTTCTCACACGGGCAACATACTGTTCTTTTGCAAATAAGCAGTTCAAGAAAAATTCAGAAACTAAATTCAAGAAGTCAAAAAAAAATATTCAAGAAACCAGAAAGAAGGCATCTCATCAAATTAGAAATCAAGGCTACTGCCGTCCCAAGATCTATCAGAAAGATTTCATCACTTAGACTTGGCTGCGTCATACCTGTTATCTTCAATTTCTTGATAGTTTTTCTTGTTCCAGAATTTATTCAAAAGTTTTCTTTTGTCTTTTTTGAATCAAGAATCATCACCATGGCAGATGATCAGTCAGCAATCTCTGGTAATGCCAACAATGAACAGCAAACTGATGCAACTAAGAAATTGATCAAAACCGTTACAAGTCCTCAAAGCCAACTGATCACTGTGCATTTAGATGAAAACAACTATCTGTTGTGGAAACTGCAGGTTGAAACTGCAATTCAGGGATATGGCCTTGAATACTTTCTTCTTAGGACAATACCAACTCCATCAAAATGCATTACTGAGGGAGAAAATAGAATTGTCAACAATGAAGAGTATACCAAACATCACGGGCATGAAAGATTAATATGTTCATGGCTTCTATCATCAATCAACACAAATCTCCCATCACATGTTATAGGATGTAAATCTGCAGGTGAAATATGGTCTACCATAGAAAAAGTGTTCAACACACAATCAACAGCAAGGTCATGTATCACAAGAGACAATTACAAAGCATAAAGAAAGACAACTGTTCAATGCGAGAATATGTATATAAGATCAAGACCGTTTGTGACCTTCTTGAAGCGGCAGGCCATAAAGTGTCTGACTTAGAACAAATTTTAACCATTTTAAATGGTTTAAGTGATGATTATGAAGTAGTGGTTGTTATTATTGCCTCTAATAAAGTTTTATCATCTATTGATGACGTCATTCTATTTTGTTGTCGCATGAGGCAAGAATAGATGATAAAAGGCCTCAAGAATCAGATTTTGCAATCAATTATACAACCAACACTAAAAACAAGAATCCAAGTAACAACAATGGGAACCATCATCACAAAGAGGAAGCCATTCTAACAGATCAAGAGGAAGAGGCAGGTGGAATAATAACAATAGACCAAAACGTCAAATCTTCGAAAAAGTTGGACATACTGCTGTAAAGTGCTACTTCAGATATGCTAATCACAAAAACAACAATCGAAGAAGCATCAATTATAGTTCAAATGTGGCTCAGTCAAGTCTAAGTAACCATGCAGACAACAAGGATCACACTTCTAGTGAAAATACTTAGCAAGAACATGTGCAAGATGACTGCTGGTATCCTAACTCAGGAGCTACAAACCATATAACTAATAATCTAGACAATCTGAATCTTGGCAACAAGGAGTATAGAGGTAAACAATCAATTTGTAAGGGGAATGTCAAGTGTATCAAAATCTCTCATGTTGGTAGCGATTTTATTAAAGGGAAGAAACAATTATTCTTGCATAATTTATTAAGAGTACCAAAGATCCAGAAAAATCTTATAAGTGTGTCTCAATTTGCTAATGATAATAAAGTCTATTTTAAATTTTATCCTAAATATTGTCTTGACAGAGACATACCAACTAAAGAAATTTTATTGCAGGGTGATGCTGAAAAAGGCCTTTATAGGTTTAAGTCTGTCAATTATACAAGTTCTACAAGAAAGGAAAACTGTTGTAATCAATGTTAAAAGGAAAACTGTAATATAGTATTTGATCTTTGGCACTGCAAACTTGGTCATCCAAGTGTAAAATTTGTTAAACAAATTCTTACTGAAAATTGTATATCTTATGATGATATTTCTCTTCCTTATGTATGCACTCACTGTCAAATGGGTAAGAGTCATAAATTTCCATTTAACGACTCCTTAACCAAATACTCTAAACCTCTTGATCTTATTGCCACCGACCTTTGGGGACCAGCACCAATATGCACAGATTATGGATATAAATACTATATATCATTTGTTGATGCACACACAAGATACACTTGGATATACTTCTTAAAAAATAATTCTAAAACACACAGTGATGTGATCAAGTTTATTACTATGGTTGAAAAGCAACTAAGTTCACATGTCAAAATCATTTAATCTGATGGTGGAACTGAATACAAAACCCTTAAGGATTATTTTAAGGAAAAAGGAATAATTCATAGGACCACATGGCCCTACACATCTGAGCAAAATGGTCTAGTTGAAAGAAAGCATAGACACATAGTTGATTATGGGCTTAGTTTATTAGCTCATTCTAACTTACCTCTAAAATTTTGGCTTGAAGCATTTAACACTGCAATCTATCTTATTGATAGACTACCAACCAGAATTTTAGAAAATATCAGTCCCAACAAAAAACTACAAGGGGTAAAACCAGATTATCATAGTTTAAAAACTTTTGGATGTCTATGTTGTTATCCCGCCTTTTGGCAAGGCCGTGACACCAAGAACTTGACTAGAAACTAATGATAGTTCGTCTTGGAGATCATTAATACACAGGTCTACTATGGATACCGGTAAATTTTGCTCGAGTCCAGATCGAGCTACAATTGATATGACACGACAAGGAAAGCTATGAAAGCCATCATTCCAAATTTCAAATCAATCGGAGTTCGTACGCTCAAGATATGGATCGATCAAAATCAAGGGAGAAGGCCTCTGTTCGTATCCATCACCTTGCAATAGCTCTGTTCGTGTCCATCATCTTGAAATAGCTCTGTTCGTGTCCATCACCTTGCAATAGATTTTTTCACACCCATCGACTCACAGGAGTTAGTTCGTATCCATCCCACAAGGTACCCCTCTTCATATCCATCATCAAATGTCCATTTCGTATCGGTCTCCCTCCATCCATCTCATATCGATCTCCCACCATCGATACGAACAACAACAACCACCAATCGATATGAAGAAGGCCAGATGAAGCATCTATACAAAGGCGGCCTCCAACCATCGATACGAAGTAGCATGCAAGCATCGATACGAACAGAGCCACACATGACCGATGCGAAATAGTATCGATACAAAGACGACAATGTCGTACAAATCCATACTTGCATCGATCATAACTCGAGATCTACAAGTCCAAATGCCAGCAGACTTTCACAGAAGCTTACTTACAACGTCAAGAATGTACCAGATGAATTTCAGCCAAAAGGGTCAATTCTTGATCGATACGAATTCCGTTCGTATCGCTCCCAGATCGAGTCGAAACCACCTAAAACCGATCTGGTGGTCCCACCCACGTGAGAGAAGTAGTCCTTCGGGATCTAGGCGAGATATTTGTAGCCTACGCCTACAAATAGCGACCCTGGACCTATAGAAAAGGGACTTTTGGGCTTCTTTACGTGGATAATCTACCGAAATCATTATCAAACTTCAGTTGTACTGTTGTAATCTCTTGTAAATAGCGTGTGAAATTCAATAAACATAAGCCATTTCATAGCGGACGTAGGCAATTCGCCGAACCACTCTAAATCCGTGTGTTTCTATGCATTTTCTTATATGTTTATTGATGTGTTTGTTAGATCTGCTTCATTTTACATTTATTCTCTTTATTTTGTCTCTTCAAACACATCCGACGAGTGTTGTGTCCAATTTTGATATGAACATATGTTTTCCATACTTGAGATCATATAACAATAATAAATTGACTTTTAAATCAAAACCATGTACTTTTCTTGGATATACTACAAATCAAAAAGGATATAAATGTCTTGATGACAGCGGAAGACTATTTATTAGCAGACATGTTGTTTTCAATGAAACTATCTTTCCTTTTAGAAATTATGAAGTGAAAACAACAAGTAAAGTTTATAATCCATATGTTTTTATACCCGAATTACCCATATATTATGAGAATGAGAATTCAACAGAGGCAAAGAGGACTACTAATGATCACCAAAATCATCCCACAGTGTCTACTCAACAAAATTATGAGTGAACAAATGATCTCAGTCACTTTAGTCACTCACCTGCACAATCATCAAATGCAGCAGATGAAAATGAGCAATGTCAGCAAGATAACTTAAGAGACAACTCAAATCAAGTCAGAATAAAAGACTTACCTCACACTGAAGTCTCTGTCAGACCAAGTCATTATATAATAATTAGAGCTAAAAGGGCATCTTCAAACCAAAAGTTCATATGGCCAACACAAGTACAGATGAGCCAACCTCTTATGAGCTAGTTGCAAAGAATAACAACTGGAAGACAGCAATGGATGAAGAGTATAATGCTCTTATAAAAATAGAACATGAGATCTTGTATATCCACCAACAAATAAAAATGTAGTTGGCTGCAGATGGACATACAGGATAAAAAGAAATCCAGATGACACCATAAATAATACAAAGCAAGACTTGTGGCCAAAGGATATACCCGACAGTAT
This sequence comes from Allium fistulosum, assembly GCA_030737815.1. Classification (NCBI taxonomy): domain Eukaryota; kingdom Viridiplantae; phylum Streptophyta; class Magnoliopsida; order Asparagales; family Amaryllidaceae; genus Allium; species Allium fistulosum. Next base: position 912,675,515 of record CM060903.1, read on the forward strand.
GGATTTGATTTTACAGAAATCTTCTCTCCAGTTGTGAAGCCTACAACTATAAGGCTTATTCTTTCTATTGCTCTACATGAAGGTTGGGATATAAGCCAGTTAGATATCAAAAATGCATTCCTGAATGGAATATTAGAAGAGGAAATTTACATGAAACAACCACCTGGTTATGAACAGAATGGAAATCTTGTGTGCAAATTAAACTAGGCAATTTATGGCCTTAAACAAGCACCAAGAGTATGGTTTGATAGATTGAAATCAACCTTAATGACAATTTGATATCAGTATACCAAATCAGATACTTCTTTGTTCATAAAACTTACTCAATCATGAATTACTTACATATGAATATTTGTTGATGATCTAATTATCACATGTGACAATCAGGATGAACTCAACAAATCATTTTCTATCTGAACAAGCAATTTTCAATTAAAGACCTCAGGCATCTCAGTTATTTTTTTGGGAATTGAAGTAAACAAAGTATCAAAGTCAAAAATAACACTATGTCAAAGAAAGTATATATTTGAACTACTTGCAAAAACAAAGATGGATGGTGCTAAGCCTATGTCTACTCCAATGATAAGCAACTAGAATTTGTCAAAAAACATGGAAGAAGCCATAAACAATATTAAACTATTAACACCATTCTGAGCGGCAACTCAATTACTCAAAGGAAACAAGCGACCTAACGAGTTAAAATGCGAGCAAGCTAACAAGGATGAAGCTCTACAGCGAGCTAACATGATAAGCGACCTAGCGACCTAAACTTGTGACGAGCTAACGACCAAGCAATCAATACAGGTCAGCAGTATAGCACAACAAAGGAACTCAACGACCTAGCGATCTAAGGAACCTGACGACCTAAGCGACCTAGCAAGCTAACGACCTAACGACCGAGCGACCTAGCAAGCTAACGACCTAGCGACCGAGCAAGTTAACGACCTAGCGAGCCATAAGCCTCATATCCTTATGTCGCTTGGTTATAGGTCGAACCAGCACTAGATCGTTGCTACTCCTAAGCCCAGCCTAGGTCGCTCCACTTGATACCTCGACATGATTAAGTCGCGTACTTTTCTTCCATAAGTCGCTACAACCTACCAGCCTGCTCAGTTGATCAAGAGCAACCATGATAAGCCATAACCTGTGCTCCCTAGGTCGCCCACGACCTACGACTTACCTTCAGATTTTCCCTATAAATACCACACCTGCTCCAACTGAAAGAGGACTTTTGGATCATTTCTGGAACACCAATACTTTGCTGTTTTCTCGACTCATTCAACACTTCAAATACCGAAGAGGCTTCAACGAACTTTGGGAAGAGATCTAACACATTCAACATGAATTCGAAGAGCTCTTCTACATCGAAATTCTAGCTACTCGTCTTAGTTGTGTTGTAATCGAAAATCATTGTAAAAGTTGTAATCGAATCAGCAATAAAGAAGATTAAGTGGATGTAGGATTGAATTTAAGCCGAACCACTATAAAAACTGTTGTCTCTTTATTGTTTTTTTGTGATTCTCTGCTTATTTCTAGTTCCCGTACCAACGGGTGGTGCTTTCACTTTATCACTACATACACCGGGGTGTTAGTGTTAAATTTTAGCGTTAACATTTTTGGTGCTTTCACTGAGAACTCGAACTCAGGGTACTTTCATCATTGCTCCGCAAAAGTTTGTTGAAAGAATCTCTCTCAAAACCAAAAGTCTATCAGAGATTATGGCTCTTGGAAGAAAGCGCATATCTACTAGATCCCGTGATGCTCATGATAATACCGCCACTTCTCCTTCGTCAAGTCAAGCAGCTCCAAGTGTTGAAATCACATGGGCGGAGTTAGATGCTGCAGTGTCTGGGTTATATCAGTAAATGGAAGCCTAGAACACTTTAATGCTGGACAGGTTGAATGCTTTGCTCGGAGCTAACCATCAACCAGTGAATAATGAGGAAAACTTTGCTGATGATGTTCATAATTCTGAAGGAAGGAATATTCCTCAAAGGGCAGCTGGCGCCGCTGAAGGGGCACCTCCCCAAGCTGGAGGATCAAGGCCGCAGCCGACTCTCCGCAAACGTTTGTCCAGGCAGACTTTCAAGAAAATGGCTGACGTCTATCCCACGGAGCCTCTAAACAATGAGGAATACCTTTCGGGAATGATTCGACAAATCATGAAAGAGAGCATACAGAGGGATGAAGATGAGAATGACTAGGGTTTTGCTCCAAGCAAGACTCCGTTCACCGAAAGAATTCTGAAAGCGGAATTTCCAAGGAAGTTTGTTCCATCCACCATTCCAGCTTATTGGGGAACAAGCGACCCTAATCAATTCTTGTACAAGTATGACTGGCACATGACAGGTGCCAGGGCGATAGATGAGATCAAATGTCGGTAATTTCCGGTATATTTGGAAGGAGTGGCCTTACTCTGGTTTACAAAGCTACCAGTCCGATCTGTAGACCAATTCTCCGACTTAACTCGGAAATTTAAAGAGCAGTTCAGGTTGTATGCTTCAAAGGCCAAGGACATAATGTCGCTGTCCAGCCTGGAATAGAATCTTGGAGAATCTATCAGATCTTTCTTAAACCACTTCAACATAGCCTTGGCTGAAGTCGAAAACGCAGAGCCACGGATGATTTTGAATTACTTAATGCGGGCTATCGACAAATCGAGTGAATTTGGGAAGTGGCTAAAGATGAAAGAGCCAAATTCGCTTGAGAAATTCTACAAAAAAGCTGACGAGTTCATGCGTTTGGAAAGCCTTCATGCACCGGCGAAAGTGGTATCGACAGAGGTTGAGAATAACACTGTTGCTTCTACCCAAAAGGAATCTGGAGGTCAAAAGAGGGAGAATAACGGTGGGAAAAAGTAGAAGGATGTGAAGAAACCTCGCTTCTTTAAACCTTCAGATTTTACTCCCTTAACCGATACTCTGGAGAATATCTTCTTCGCCACCAAAGATGCCATTGAATATCCTAAACCACGTGTGTTAAAGCTTGAGAAAAATGCTGTTCAAAATGGGAGATTCTGTCGGTTTCATAACCAACCTGACCATGATACTAACGAATGTCGCCATTTGAAGAGTTTGATTGAAGAACTGCTGAGACAGAACAAGCTGCAACAATATGTTAAGAGAAATAGGAATGATCCAACTTCATCTACTCAGGGGCAGCAACTTCCTGCTCATCCATCTGGCTCAGGTGAGAGGACTATCGCACATGAATTAGAAAGATCTGTTATTAATGTAATCACGGGAAGTCCTCACCTAGCAGGTAGAAGCTGGGGTGAGATGGAAAGATATGCTCGTGCTTTGAAATATGCCCCAGCGGAAGAGAATGTTTTTGTTTTGGAAGATGTTGCACCTTTGAAGCAGCAAAGAACTTTTAATGATGACATTGTGTTCAGGGCCAGGGACTCTATGGGTGTTGAGGATCCCACCATGGATCCCTTGGTCATCTCTGCAGGCATCGGGCCAGCCATTGTGAGAAGGGTGCTTGTTGATTGCGGTGCCTCTTGCAATGTCCTCTTCAAAAAGACATTCGACCAAATGAAAATTCCTATGGATGATGTTCAAGCTTCGTCGCGGAAGATTGTTGGGTTCACTGGAGAACCAAAGCAGCCAATTGGAACTATTGACTTATTCGTGAAGCTTGGAGAAGGGCAGAAAAAGGTTGTTCGAAAGCAAACTTTTGTGATTGTTGATGGATTTTCTACTTACAATGCCTTCCTGGGCCGGCCGACTCTTGCTGCATTCAAGGCCATTCTCGCCCCATGGTGCCTGACCATGAAGTTTCCCACGGATAATGGCGTCGTTGTTAATAAAGGGGATGAGAATGCTCGGCGAGAATGTTATCTTATAGAGCTGCGGGAAGCAAGGAAGTGAGAGATGGGAAAGGATGCGGCAGCACCGCTTCGCATCAAAGAACCAACCTTGTAGCAATTACAGGGTGGACCCTATATTGGCAAGCATAGTGGTGTGGTGCACGAAAAGAGATGGTTCCCAGAAAAGCTAGTGCAGGGGAGAATAGAGTGGTGCCGGTGGAAGTAACGGTGCCGGTACATGTTGACCTGAAAGATCCAAACAAGGTGCTGAATGTGGGTTCGCAACTCAGTGTAACGGTTCAAAATATGTTGATATCATTCTTGAAAGAAAATCTAGATGTATTCGCTTGGAGTCATGCCGATACGTGGAATATCTCCAGAAATTGCAATACATACTTTGAATATTGATCCGAAATTCACACCCATGAAGCAGAAAAGAAGAACCCAGTGTCCTGAAAGGTCAGCAACATTAAAAGAAGAAGTAGACCGGCTCATGGAAAATGGATTCATCAGAGAGTCCACTTATCCAAATTGGGTTTCTAATCCGGTGCTGGTTAAAAAAGCAAATGGAAAGTGGAGAGTATGCATCGACTTTTCAAACTTTAACAAAGTCTGCCCCCAAAAACTACTTCCCTTTACCCAGGATTGATCAGTTGGTGGATGGAACAGCCGGGCATGAGTTATTGTCTTTTATGGATGCTTACTCCGAGTATAACCAAATCATGATCTATGAGCCAGATCAGGAGGACACGAGCTTCATCACCGATGTTGGTCTTTACTGCTATAAAGTCATGCCCTTCGGACTGAAGAACGCGGGGGCAACTTACCAAAGACTTGTCAATGCCATGTTCAAACCACAGATTGGCAAGACTATGGAAGTATATGTTGATGATATGTTGCTGAAATCAAAGAAGGCAGTGGATCACATGGATCACTTGGCAGAAATGTTCGCTGTCCTCCGAAAGCATAGAATGAAGCTTAATCCATTGAAATGTTCATTCGGGGTTGAGTCCGGGAAATTCTTGGGTTTCATTGTGAGTGCTAGGGGCATCGAAGCTAATCCTGCTCAAATTACTGCTCTGAGAGAAGTCAAAGTCCCTAGGACAAAGAAGGAATTGCAGAGCCTCAATGGGAAAGTCGCTGCTTTGAGTCGGTTTATTTCCAAAGCCACTGATAAATGCATTCCCTTCTTTGATGCTCTAAAAAAAGGAAAGAAGAACTTTGAATGGACTCCTGAATGTCAGAAAGCTTTCGATGAACTGATTCATCGCATGGAAGCGCCTCTAGTACTTTCTAAGCCCAGCGATGGTGGAGATCTTTTCATATATTTAGCAGTTTCGTCTCACGCTCTCAGCGCAACATTAGTACGGGAAGATGCGAAGGTTCAGCGCCTGGTCTATTACATCAGCAAAAGATTTACTGGGGTAGAGATGAATTATTCAAAGCTAGAAAATCTCGCCTATTGTCTGCTAATTGCTTCCAGAAAGTTGAGGCCATATTTTCAAGCTCATCCTATCAAAGTCCTCATTGATCAGCCTCTAAAGCAAGTCCTATTTCGCCCTGAAACTTCGGGTCGTCTTCTGAAGTGGAATATTGAACACAGCCAATATGATATCACCTACCATCCCTGAAGAGCAATCAACTGACAAGCTTTAGCAGATTTCATTGCAGAATACACAAATAAAGGTGACAGCTGTGCAGTTAAAGCGCTCGACAGATTCAAAGCAGTGGAGGTGCAAAAAGTCATAGCGGGGATACAGCGAGGATATAGCGGGATATAGCGGATGGCTTTAAAATAGCATATAAAACTCGTACTTATTGTTTTTACGAATATATAAATGGTAATTAAATGAAAAATTATCATTCAATTGAATTGTAACTAATACATAAATAATTTTTAAATAAAAACATGTGCGAATATGCTTTAAATAAACGTAAAACTATTATATAACATAATTGAATTTAGTAGAATATTAGAGTATTTTCATTTCTGAAAATATATTAAAAATTAAATTAAATAAATTAGTTTCATAATTTTTATAATGTATAAATTGAATTTTTCAATTCATTTTATTAAAGAAGATATAGCGGGAATAGCGGAATATAGCGGAAATAACGGGATATAGCGGAAATAGCGGGGATTAAAGCGGAAAGGCTATATTGTGGGGCTATATGGAAAAATCGTAGCGGCAGAAACCCGCTACAAGATATAGCGGGGTTATAGCGGGGTAATAGCGGGGCATTAACTGCACAGGGTGACAGTGAGGAAGAAGTTACTGATGACATCTCGACTCGATGGAAATTATATGTTGATGGCGCAAGAAATGACTATTGTTCTGAAGCTGGGGTTGTGCTTGAAACTCACGAAAGGCGATCATTATGCTACGCATTGAGATTGGAATTTCCTTCGACAAATAATGAAGCAGAATATGAAGCTCTTATTGCCGGCTTGAAGATTGCTAAAGAACTGAACATCAAAGTGTTGCAGATCTTCAGTGATTCCCAGCTTATTGTATGACAATTTAAGAAAGAGTTTCAAGATAAAGGTGGAAATCTGCCTGCTTACTTGTCAAAGTCCTGGGAGCTTCTCGATGATTTCGATCATTATACGATAAGCCACATACCCCAGGAAGAAAACAAAAAGGCAGATTCTCTCGCAACGTATTCAAGTTCTTGCGAAGCTCAATTGTTGGGATTGATCCCTGTGGAAGTCTTGTCAGCTCCAAGTACTGATGAGATGGATATTGACTGGATCATGGCTGTATCTTAAGAGCAGGAGTCGTGGATGACCCCGATCAAGGAATATCTACTCAACGGTTCCCTGCCAGAAAATTCAAAAGAGCGCCGGAAGCTGTTAAGAAAAGCATCGAGATATGTAATTCAAGACGACCAGTTATACAGACGGGGATTTTCAATGCCATTACTTCGATGTGTAACCAAAGAAGAAGCTAAGACAATTTTAGCTGAGGTGCATGGAGGAGAGTGCGGGGATCATTCAGGTGGCCAAACTCTAGCAAAGAAAATTCTCCGATATGGGTATCTCTAACCAGATATTAATTGAGACGCCGCTATCTACTCCCGAAAGTGTGACAAATGCTAGAGATTTGCAAAAATCCCAAGAGCACCTTCCACCGAGCTTACACAGATGGTCAGTCCATGGTCATTCGCCATTTGGGGGATAGATCTAATCGGGCCTTTGCCGATTGCAAAGTCTGGAATCAAATATGCTATTGTTGCCGTTGATTATTTCACTAAATGGGCTGAAGCTGAACCTTTGGCTACTATTATCTCTAAAAAGATGATAAATTTTGTGACTAAAAATATCATTTGCAGTTATGGTGTACCGCAAAAGATAATCACAGATAATGGTACTCAATTTGAAAGCGAAGAATTCCAGGACTTTTGTAAGCGATTCAAAATCCAAAAAAGCTTCTCAGCAGTGGCTCATCCGTAGGCAAACGGGCAAGTGAAAGCAGTGAACAAAATTATCAAATCAACCGTCAAAAAACAGCTGGGAAAAACAAAAAGTGGTTGGGTCGATAAGCTGCCACTAGCACTATGGGCATATAGAACTACCCACAAAACCGCGACTGGGCACACTCCATTCTCATTGGCATACGGATCGGAAGCAATGATTCCAGTGGAAATAGTGGTCCCCTTACACAGGAGAATTCATTTCAACCAAGCTGAGAATGAAAAACTGCAACTTAAAGTACTTGACTTGCTTGATGAAAGAAGGGAAGAAGCTAAGCTCAGAGCTGCAGCCCATCAACATAGGATAGCCAGGCACTTCAACTCTAAAGTTCGCCAACGCAGCTTTGAGATTGGAGACTTAGTCTTGAAAAGGATCATGACAGCAACCGGAGTGTTTGGGCCAAACTGAGAAAGGCCATATGTGATAGGCAATAAACTTCTTGATGGCACTTTCAAACTCACAACTGTCGAAGGAGATCCAATTCCGAGAGCCTGGAACAACAACCATTTGCGTCCATATTTTACTTAGAAGCTTTGCTTAGAATTGTAAAATAGTTATAGATGTATCATTTGTGTTGTAAGCCATTGTAAAATCAGTGCAAATCAATAAAACAACTATAAAGTGGATGTAGGCCCAATTCTTGGCCGAACCACTATAAATCTTGTGTTCTCTACTATTATAAAATGCCTGTTTCATTTCGATGTGTAAATACCTTGAATGTTTTACTAAAATGTCGATTTAATATTACAGGCCATTAAAACAAAGCTTACCTATCACAAGGCCAAGCGATCCCTATAAATCACACAATAAACAAATGTCAAGCCACAAAAATTCCAGATTCAAATTCTACATAATAAGTGCTTCTCACAAATAGTTAGTGATTCCACCGGAGGGGCACCTCCCTAACGTGGAGGTTCCGGTCCCTTGCTAACTGATTGTGATCGTTTGTGCAAACAGACATCCAATTGGATAGCTTGTGTCTGCCCCGTGGACTCACATAACAATGAAGTACACTTCTTTTAAAAAAATAAGCTACTTGCAAAAGAAAGGAACATGTGCTTGGAATGATAACGGGGAATTGCTGATGGGCAGATGATGAAAAAGCATGGGCGAGTAGACAAAAACAGCCAAAAAGGAGTCTTGTCTCTCAACAAAAAGGTTGGTGGAACCACCGAAGGGGCACCTTCCCAAAGTGAAGGCTCCAGGCCCTTGCTAACTGATTGCGATTGTTTGTGCAAATGAACATCCGATTGGATAGCTTGCGTCTGCCCCGTGAATCCACTTAACCTGAGACGCAACCTTCCTGGCGAGCCAACCGCCAAAAGCCCTCTTCGGAGGCACAAGCCCTCTTCGGAGGCACAAGTCCTCTTCGGAGGCACAACTCTTCGGAGGATAAAGCCCTCTTCGGAGGCACGCCGAAAAATGGGAGTGCTTTTCTCAACCAGTAAGGTTGGTAGAACCACCGGAGGGGCAACTTCCCAAGTGGAAGGTACAGGGCCCTTGTTAACTGGTTGCGATCGTTTGTGCAAACGAACATCCAATTAAGTAACTTGTGTCCGCCCCGTGGATCCATTAGAAAGTAACTTTCGGGCAACCAAATAAATCCCTCTTTGGAGGCACAAACCCTCTTCGGAGGCACATGCCCTCTTCGGAGGCAAAATCCCTCTCCCGAGGCACCAAAAGACCTCTTCGGAGGCACAAGCCTTCTCCAAAGGCACACCTGCCCTCTTCGAAGGCAGAAGCCCTCTCCCGAGGCACCACAAGACCTCTTCGGAGGCACAAGCCCTCTTCGGAGGCACAAGCCCTCTTCGGAGGCACGTCCCAAGATGAAATTCTTTTCTCAACCAACAAGGTTGATGGAACCACCGGAGGGGCACCTTCACAAGATGAAGGCACAGGGCCCTTATTAACTGGCTGCGGTCGTTTGTGCAAACGAACATCCAATCAAGTAACTTGCGTCCGTCCCGTGGATCCATTTAACTGTGAGAAAGTACTTTCAAGCGAACAAAACAAAAAGCCCTCCAACGAGCCACAACAAATATAAAAAAGAAGAAAGCCCTCTTCGGAGGCACACTACAGCTCTCAAGGGAAGATCAGTTTCTCCATCTTGAAAATATTCTTCCCCAAAAGTTGGAGTGCTAAATAAATCCCTCTTCAGAGGCCCGCTTTACCGCGTAGGGGAGTCCACTTCTCAAAAATAAAAGTGACCATCTCCGAAGGTTGAAGCGTAAAAACTTCTCCAAAATGAGGCATACTCTACTAGAGCAAAATAATATTTCCTCAAAAATAGAATAATTATTCTCCAAAATAAGAGTACAAGTCTCCTTAAAATGGAAAATATTACAATGAGCTGTGGTATGTGGGCAATACAATATAGCTACATTAATAAAAGCAGTACTCAAGCAACATAAACAGTACTCAAGCAACATACCACAAGCTCACTGCAATATCATGTAAAGAAAATAAAGAAACTTGTATGAAAATGGAGAGTAAATGCATTCTCAAATACAGACAGGGGTTTGTACAAGTAAAAGAATCATTTTATTCCATACTATAATTTTTTTTATACATTTGCAGGTTTCAAAAAGCGGGGGCCGGTACCCGCACAATCTCCGGTCAATACAAGCCTTTATATATAAGCAAAAAGCAAAAAAGCAAGACGAGAAGCGTAAAGCCAAACTCATTACTCCTTCTTCCCACCACCTTTGGAGCCCTTGCCCGGCCTAATGGTTAACTTCGGGAGCCGGCTTGAACGAGTCGGGGAAGAAGGAGAAAGAGGTGCAGCTGGGTCTACTTCCGCTCTCTCTTCACCAGCAGAAGTTCTTTTCTTCTTCTTCTTTGAAATTGCGCGCTTCCCCCTCTTCCTTGATGAAGACTCGCTGCCCGGAGTAATTAGTTCAGATAGCTTTGTGTCGTCGACATAAGATTTCTCCAGGGTCCTCTCGCCCTCCTCAAGTTCTTCCGCCTTCTGTTCTTGCGAAGCAGCCGGATCATCCAAGCCTTGAAGAGCTTCTATTTTTTCTTCTTGCGACCCTGGTTGAGAAGCAGAAGGAGGAGTAACTTAAGAAGGTGGAGGAGCAACAGCTGGAGGAGGAGAAGTTTGCGCAGCACTTGGTGTTCTCACTACAGAAGAAGAAAAGTTAAAATCAGTATTCCTCGTAAAGAGAGGAGATAGTAGCTCGTCGAGACTTAAGTAATAAGCAAGAAGTTCATCGAGCTCAGTTGAAGCAAACGAGTAATCCACTTGAACTGGATCAACGTTGAAGTTACCTGGGGAAGTTGGCTTTATCACGTCAACCTCATAGTCTTATGCTTCGGCGATTTCTTGGCCTTCGTCTCCGCCTTGTGCAGTTTAATCTCGGTTTCGACTTTAGCAGGAGGCGAAGAATGGGAATAGGAGCCAATGATGTCAATGTCGGCCGAAACCGAAGGACGGATATGGTCAGTCAAAGGTGCCTCCTTCCTTGAATGCTCCCCTTCCGCTGCTCCGGCTTGCTCTTTAGAAAGTTGCTCCTTTCCTTTGGCAAGGGCAGCACGACCCTCATCATCCAAGTAAAATGCCTCAAGATCCGCCTCGGCATAGCCGATATCTTTAAATGTCTCCATAGTTGCTTCCCACACTTCGGCCAAAGTAATTTCGTATTTCGGCCCCAAAAATGAAAGGCTAACGCGCCCCAAGACGCTGTGAACATAAAACTCAAATAAAGTAGAGCTGACATTGGCCTTGGTCGCCTCGTGCGATTGTTCAGCTGCTGCTTTTCCAGCAATGGCCTCGTCATGCTCTTTTTCGGTTTTTGATAACTGAGCCTGCAGCCTCATAATTTCCAAGTCGTGGGAGTTAGCCCTCTCCCGCAGCTGGGCGATGTCAGTGCGGTAGGTTTCTACCATCCTCTGCTCGGCATCAACTTGGGCCTCAGCGTATCGTTGAGCGGTGTGGGCATCCCTTACTTGTTTCTGAAGCACCTCTTCCTTTTGAGCATAGGAAGTGGAGGAGGTAGCAAGCTCATCTTTGAGTTTTTCAATTTCCGCTTCAAGCTTTTCATTATAAGCGATGATATTCTTCATCTCTGTGTCATGCTGGTCAAGAATTTTCTGCCACTCGGACTTATGATTTTCCATAGTCAGCATGGCCTCGAGATTTGCGCGGTTCACTCTTTGAAGCTCATCGACAAGTTTTTGCCATCCGGACATTCTCTCAATATCGAGTTTGACGGCATCAATATTTCTCAACATAGCTTGTTTGTCGATTGGGACCAAATCAAGATCAAAACGCACTCCTTTTAAGCCCTAGTGTGGAAATTGACTTTGAAAAGTAGTCGGACCTTTTCAACTTGATATGGAGGCCTGTTGATGATTGTTTGAACATCAGCTCTTTTAAGGGCAGGAGAGCTGGAAGGGATTTCTAAAGAGATGAGAGCAACGGGCTTTTCAGAAATTGCAGACGCAGGCCTTTCGCTAAGCTTGGCCCGCTTGCTTGGATCTTCAACGACATGACTCTTGCCTTTATCATCATGAGATTTTCTTTTGCGGGAATCAGCAACTCTTTAGGAAGAGTCATGTCGTTCATCTCTTCTCCCGTAGCGCTCCTCATGGGCCCTCCTTTCTTGAGCTTTTCTGACTGCTCTTTCTTCGTCGGTCTCCTAGGGGCAGGGAGATAGCGCCTGGGATCATAGTAGTCACGCCTTGCATAGCGCTGGAAATTATCATGGTATAAGCCACTGCGTCCCATTGGAGAATATGAAAGTGAAGAAGATACAAAACTTAAGAATCTTCGAAGTAAAGAAGCTAAGTGCATATAAGTGCCAAAAATTCTAAGTGTGGGTGATGTGCAAACTACATGCGTCAAACTACAAACCACTCTTCAGCTTGGGAGTGATGATGACTTTTGCAGCGGGCGTCAACTCTTGGGCTGACGAAATTTGTTGCAGGGCGGATGTCGCCTCAATTGTTGGAGAAATAACTTTAGTGGTGGTAGTATCATCTTTAAAGAGCTCCTGTAAAGTCACCACAAGGTCGCTCAGTCCACCAAAAATGTCTTCACCGTCATGCCCAACGGAACTTTCTTTTTCAGCTCCTCCATCAGCTGTCTTCCCGGAGCGTTGAAGAAGTTCCTCTTCTTCGATAACCAAGGGAAGTGTAAATTTGCCAGAGGACCCCGCAACTTCGGTAGGGGTGGAACATTTCACTAATGAAGCTTCTACAACAGGTTCCTTCGATGTGATTTCTTTTGCAGAAACCGGGGCATCTGATGTCTCTGCTTGAGAACCGGGGGCATCATGAAGCAGGGTGGATCGAGAAGAGTGCAAAAGTCCGAATTGATGCAAAAATTCGTCCTTCAGCAAGAACTTAATGCTTCTCTCCTCAATCGCCATGGCACTTAGTCTTTCAAAAGTTGGCTTGTGGCTGGAATCTTTAGAAAGAGGAGGAAGTGCTGTAAAAGTAAAGAATGAAGTTAGCACTTGACAACTTGGATTTTGAAAAGCTCAGAAATGGAAAGAACAGAGATAGGTAATCTTACTTCCTACTCTCCAGATGCCGTAGAATCTCGGGGGGCAGCGAACAAAGAAAAATTGGTTCAAAAACCCGTGAGCGCTTTCAGGGAGATCAGTAATCAGTTTACGGTTCCTTGCGCTTCTCTCAAGTGTAATAGAGGGATGATCTTTGTTCTTCGCAAATGTGCACAAATAGCAGATCTCTTTGAAGCTCGGAAGACGGTCGAGTGTCCTCCTGAACAGTACACACAATCCCATCAAGATGGCATAGCCATTTGGGTGTAACTAGAAAGGAGAGATGGTTAATCGAAGAAGGAACATTCGAAGAAAATCGTTGAAGGAAGGAATAGCTCCACTCAAGCACATCTGACGGTTAACTACTATAAAACCAGGAGGTGGCCTGTCAACAGTATCATTTACCCTAGGAAGCAAAGCGTCCGCTTCAGAAATACCGAATTGAGTGCATAATTGACTGAAAACCCTTTGATTCAGAGTGGTTGAAGTTCTTTCCGGGGAATTATCCAAGGGGTTAGCTATTGGGAAGACCCCTTCAGCTTGCCCTACTATCTCTTCTTGTTGAGAAGTCACTCTACACAAGAAACTGGATATTCAAATATGAAGGTGCATGTTTCCTAAAAGCGTGTGAAGTGCTGTGCAAAACTACTGAAATAACAAGTAAATAAAATAAAAACTTGAGATGGTACTGATTGATGCACGTCAATTAAGGAAGGTTCGAGGCTTGTTATTAAATAAAAGTTAAGTGTAGTGTCAATGTAGATGATATTTAGCAATAAGTAGTTATAACTGTATGAATTTTGCGTTGATGCTTCATTTAAATCAATTGATTCACATCACTTCATCCTTAATCAGATTCATACTATTTTACTTAAGTAAAATATCGTTTCTTTGATCTAATCCATCACTCGATGTGGGCAGTCGATGATGAGTATATTCGTCCTATTTTTCTGCAAATGTTGTGTTTAACAGGTTGTTACATTAAAATTAATATAATCTGTAAAAAAGTGCAACAAGTTCAGTCAGGTTATCTCGACAGTTCAAGTTGAAGATTCAAGTTAAGTGCTGTCAAATTTTTACAAGTAGTCAAGCTCAAACGACTTAGCATAGGTCGAAGCTTCCTTAAGTCGCTCTGTTTAAGTCAAAAAGTTCATCAATCATGTTCCTACGAGTTAAAAGTTATGATGCAGATTAAGGCATAAGGCTTCAATTCAAGGCAATGCATAATTGTCTAAGCGTTAAGTCGTTCGAATACACTCGCGACCTAAAAGTTATGTCGCAAAAAGTTAGGTTGCAAATTTGTAGGTCGTTCAGCTTCCCTTAAGCCGCGAGGGTTCTTAGGTCGTTCGATCCATTAGGTCGCTCCTAAAGTTGCTCGGCAATACCAAACTATCTCCCATCAAAAAACCCTAAGGCCTGCTCTCCACTCACACGCTGCCACGCGTCCACCACCTCGCATCACCAGAAGCGCCACGGTTCAACCTAAAACCCACTAACCCGTTAACCAAAGATCCCTTCGTCTCCTCTAATCACTTAAGGCCTCATCTTCTCCTTCGAATCTCCAGAAACCATCATTAAACTCCTCAAATTCAAAGCACTCACTAAGCAGCTCTGTAAAATCCTAGGCCGATCCATCTTCAAAGCAATCGCTAGCGATTCGATGAAAATCGAAGGGCAAACCCGAATGTAGTTTTACAACATGATAACAAAAATTGTATGGAGCTGATTATGGAAGAATCGGTGGTAAACACGGCGAATAGATGCTCGAAATTACCTAAATTCGCTGTTGGAATTAACGATTGGGGATGAAAAAGAGAAGATTTTGTGTTAATCTTTGAGCTCGAGTGTAGCAATGGCGGCAGAGTGTAGGCAGTTGAATGAGGAGGATGAAGCGAGCTAATGGCTTATATAGGAGAAAGAGGAGAAGACGAATAGGCTCGTGAGTTGACGAGCTTCTTGAGTCGCTCACGACCTAGCAGAATTAGATCGAAGCACACGACCTATAACATAGGCGTATACTTCGAGGGGCAAGTGTTAACACCATTCTGAGCGGCGACTCAATTACTCAAAGGAAACAAGCGACTTAACAAGTTAAAATGCGAGCGAGCTAACAAGGATGAAGCTCTACAGCGAGTTAACATGATAAGCGACCTAGCGACCTAAACTTGTGACGAGCTAACGACCAAGTAATCAATATAGGTCAGCAGTATAGCACAACAAAGGAACTCAACGACCTAGCGGTCTAAGGAACCTGACGACCTAAGCGACCTAACAATCTAACAACCTAGCGACCTAACAAGCTAACGACCTTGCGACCTAGCAAGCTAACGACCTAGCGACCTAGCAAGTTAACGACCTAGCGAGCCACAAGCCTCATATCCTTATGTCGCTTGGTTATAGGTCGAACCAACACTAGATCGCTGCTACTCCTAAGCCCAGCCTAGGTCATTCCACTTGATGTCTCGACATGATTAAGTCGCCTACTTTTCTTCCATAAGTTGCTACGACCTACCAGCCCGCTCAGTTGATCAAGCGCAACCATGATAAGCCATAACCTGTGCTCCCTAGGTCGCCCACGACCTACGACCAACGACCTACCCCTAGGTCGCCCACGACTTACGACTTACCTTCAGATTTTCCCTATAAATACCACACCTGCTCCAACTGAAAGAGGACTTTTGGATCATTTCTGGAACGTCGATACTTTGTTGTTTTTCGACTCATTCAACAGCTCAAACACCGAAGACGCTTCAATAAACTTTGGGAAGAGATCTAACACATTCAACATGAATTCGAAGAGCTCTTCTACATCGAAGTTCTAGCTACTCGTCTTAGTTGTGTTGTAATCGAAAATCATTGTAAAAGTTGTAATCGAATCAGCAATAAAGAAGATTAAGTGGACATAGGCTTGAATTTAAGCCGAACCACTATAAAAACTGTTTGTCACTTTACTTTTTTTCTGTGATTCTCTACTTATTTCTAGTTCCCGTACCAACGGGTGGTGCTTTCACTTTATCCCTACATACACCGGGGTGTTAGCGTTCAATTTTAGCGTTAACATAAACAATATAGAAGTGTTATAGGAGCATTACAATATGTTGCTATAACACGACCAGATATTGCATTTAGTGTTAAAAGCTTTCTCAATTTATGTAGAATCCATTGGATGAGCACTGGAAGGAAACCAAAAGGATTCTCAGATATTTAAAAGGGACTATAAATCATGGTTTATCACTTAAAGCTTGCAAGAATCCTAACATAACAAGATATGTAGATGCTACAGACCCTACTGACATAAAATTTGTCATCGTATACTGTATATTCATTGGAGAGAACTTGATATCATGGAGTTCAAAAAAAAACAGTCAACTATCTCAAGATCTAGTACAGAGGCAGAGTATAGAAGTGTAGCAAATGATGTTGCCGAAGTGATGTGGTTACAATCAATGTTAATACTCTGGTGTGACAATCAAAACACTGTTTATATGGCTGCAAATACTATATTACCCTCCAAAACCAAACATATTGAGATAGATTTACATTTCGTTCGAGATCAAGTGCTAAAATGAAATTTACAAGTTAACCATATATCTGCTACCTATCAAAAGGCAGACACACTCACCAAATCACTATCGAAGAAGAACTTCATGAAGTTAAGATCTGAACTGGGAATCAAAGAAAACCAAGCCTCTCTTTAGCTCAGATCATCAGATTCTCTATAAAGCAAGAGACTGAAGGAGAATCAATCTCAAAGCTACCATTTAGACTTAAATTAGATAATCGATATAGTTCAAGTCTTGGAGAAATACATCAGTATGACTCAAATCAGAAGAAGAATGAAAAGAAGACTGAAGAGAGAGGAAAATTTTACAAATTATATCAAAGAATTTCATTGAAATCTGAAGATTGTCCGAAATCTCCTCACAAACCCTAACCCTAAAAATCGGGCTAGGGTTCCAAAGGGGGAAAAACGAATGAGATAATGTATTCCTACAGTTTCAACCAGACAAATATATCTTTGGCTTCTTATCTCAGCCACTGATTTCTTCAGATTCAATTAGAGTCGTTCAATCTTTGTTATGAAGAAGTCTTCGTTTATTTTATCTTTGGGCCGCATATTACTTCAGCCCATATCTGTTCTTGTATATAAAACTGGTTTTAATTCTCACAGTATCAATTGCTCTTTATGTTTCTGCAAAAAATATCAATTCAATAAAAAGATAATTTCATTTTGCTCCTTCAATCACTAATATCTTTTCTCTGTCCATATTAAAATTCTTATAATTAAGATCGATTTTTTTTCTTTAGCATTATCTATGTATTAAAATTTAAACCAAATTTGTTTTCTCTTACATTTTTCTATCTACTAAAACAATCAATAAAAGTGTCCCGCTACGTGTATTGTGAAAAGAAGGGTGAAGTAGGAGAAGGGGGATCCCAATCAATGATGAAGCATTTGTTTGCCAAAAGGCAACATCAAAAAGAAACCTGTGGTTATTTTATGTCATAGGTTTATAAATGTAAAATATTTTATTTAAAAAACAAAGAGAAATTAAAATTCAACAGGGGAAAGATCAATTGAATTAAAATAGATCGTTAGTTAATCCACAGTTGATTGATTAATAAATTTATGTTGCATTAACTTACCAAACATAAAAGGTGGATTTACTAACTAAATTGGTGGATTAGAACTGAAGTTACATCTAGTATTTAACTATGTATTATTGTTGCGACATAGCATGTTAGTAAGATTGGTGAGGCAACATGGAGTTCAAAAGTGATCTGAAATTGCCAAGGAATTGGTTGGTAGAATCGGGAAGCAGTGCAGGGAAAGGTGGCACAATCATTTGCGGCCAGACATCAAGGTATGAATTATTAGGCCATTTTCATCGTTGATGTAATATACTATTATGCGTTGTATTGGATAATGCATAATTTGATATGCTTTAAATTACTTTGTTAAGTTTTTGTTTCATTAAAATTTATGTTGAGAATTCATAAGATATTGTATCAGTTTAATTATTCGGTATTGGATTTGTTCATGTATATGTGATCTTATGACAAAACATATACTAAGTTAAGATGCATTGGATTTTGTACTTTATATGAGGCTAATACAAAAAGAAACTTTTATGATCCAACGAGATATTATATGAATGAAATATTTGTATAAATTTTATTATAATTGCACTATTCTTGTCAAAATTGCATGTAGCTTACATATACAAGATAACTGTAATCTTCTAACTTAGAGCATCTCCAACAGTTTGGAGTGCGGAAATTCGATTTTCCACACTCCAAAATGTTGGAGCCCTCATTTCTACAGCAGAAATGAAGGCGGACGCCTGGGCATCAGGCACTTGTTCAACAGGCGCCTGCGATTTTAAAGATCGGGCGCCTATTGAACAGGCGCTTGATGCCCAGGCGCCTGTTCAACAGGCGCCTGGTTAACGCGCCTATATCACGTGCGTTTTCCCCCTTTCCACTCATTTTCCTCTCTTCCATCCTCTTTTCAGCAAATTTTTTTAATTCAACTTTGCGTCCAAATGCCGCCCCGTCCGGTCAAAACTGGTAGATGCACCGTTCGATATACGACCGATGTCAATATCGGACCTGTTCATGTCCCTCCTGATGCTACCGTGACTCCAAACGATTTCGATCTTTGCACGACTTGCCACTTACTATTTCACATCGACTTACTGCAGCTATAGCTACGCCATAGGTATACGTTTATTTATTTATTACTTGATGAACGACCATGTAAATATATATGTATAATAATTCTTTGTTTATTTTAACATTAAATAAACATAGATTTAGGTTCGTCACGTAGCGATGCGAGATAGTTGGTATAAGTGTATGTCTGAGTATTTTGATCAGTTACCAGAGCCGAGTTTGGATAGGCTACATGCGTCACCTTTTGGTGAATTTCTTGCTTTACCTAGATTTGCACATGTAGATCGTTGTCTGGTAGAGGCCCTCACCGAGAGATGGTGGCCTACCACTCACACATTTCATTTTCCTGATTTTGAGCTAGGACTGACTTCTCTAGATTTTTATATGCTCACTGGCATAGAGGTTGGTCGACCCGACCGTCTCCTGGTTCCATTTGATAGTTCATTTGAGGAGTTCGAGTCATATTCAGCTTATTTACCGACTTTGGCCGATGAGGAGGTTAGAGGAGGAGCTGTTACTCTCCCTTGTTTGCAGTGGTATATAGTAGAGTACATGGCTGTTGAGGATATGCACACTTCGGTTATTCGTGCCTTCATATTATACCTTTTTGGGTCTATATTTTTTAGTAACAATAAGGGCACTATTAGGCTTGGTTTTTTGGCTGAATTAGTTGATGTGGATGGACTACACATATATGATTACGGTACTGCTATTATTGGATATTTATACGTAGCATTAGATACGTATGCACTTCAGCAGTCTAGACAGATGTATGGATTTTGGTACATTCTACCATTTTGGTACTACGAGCATACTGCCAATAAGCACCCCCGACTTATTGTAGAGGCGAATGTCACACCTTATATTTACTTTCCTAGATTGCGCGTTGGGGTCCTCCTATGCATTTGCCCCATGCTGCACAAGGGGTGCACAATGAGCTGACGGAGGCTAGACAGCAGATGGATATGAAGCGGCGTGGTAACATTATCGTTCGTCCATGGGATCAGTACATACAGTTCCTAGAGCCCGGTCCTGATCATCTACTCACTTTTCAATTTTCCATGTCGCGACGTAGGATTTGCTTTCAGGTTCCTACATGTCCATTCATATGGTATTTAGGGGAGCGGTGTTGGCTACAGTTGCATGGTATAGTTCGCATTCCATCTGATCCGCTACCATGGGATGATATGTATGGTGATATTAGGGTTGGACCAGCTTATATTCTTGCGATGAGGGGTGCGGGATGGGTGGATGGTGAGCCATTTACAGTTTTTGGAGACTTTGATTCATATTGGGCTCGAGTAGCCCCACGTGCTTACGCGTTGCCTGATTATATTCGGGGTTTGAACTCCGATCATACTGGTCCGCGTACCTCTTCCGGTAGAGTTCCACTACCACCTGCGACCTTTGAGCCTACATCATCTCAGTACACACAGCCTCCTACTTTCGACCCCCTCTCCACGTTCGTTTAGAGCATATGATGTACATGGTCAGGTGGTGGAGTACCCCTTCCAGTATCCTGCAGATGACGATATTACGGGTGTACCATCTGCCGGATTGTATCAGCCTCATCAGGTTTGTACGAATTTTAACTATTCTTTAAATAACTTGTAATTATATTCTCCACCTATGTATAATTCTTTTTTGCACATATCAGTATTCTCAGTACATGGATTATGATAGACGGATGATTGTTGCATTTGAGCGTATGACGCTCGATTATACACAGATGATGTATCAGAGTTACCAAACTGCGATCCAGCAGCAGACTCAGTATGAGGCGCAGGTACAGGGATTACAGACCCAGATTCAGCAGCTTCAGGAGCAGCTCAATGCCGGACCTCAGCCTCACGACTTTGATGACGTCAACGATGACAGTGACGACGACAGTGGAGACGATGAGGAGATTGATAGCGGTTCTGATCACATAGACTGATGTGCTGCATTTAGATGTTTTAGACTGTGTTATTATTTTTCACACCTTACATTAGTTGGTTGCATATTATGCTGGTAATGATGCCACTGTTATATCTGATTGTGTATATGTTATGGCATTGTGTCGATTATATTTTGTGTTGAGTATTGCATTATGTTGATGGTTAATTTACGCTTGTTTATTATTAAGCGTATATGAAGTCAGAATGTTGAACAAACAAACACAGTTGTGTTTGTTTGACAAAATTTTTATGGATGTTTGACACGTGGACGTTAATCTTATGCTTCATTTTTTTGATGTGGATCACGACCTCTTTATTTAAGATAAAGTGTTATATTCTAATGTCACAACATTTAAAAGTTCGGTTAAATCAATCAATGTGTAACATAATATTTTCGGCTACAGAATTGACATTGTTAGTAAATTTTTACATACAAACGGATCAAATGTGCGATGAGGAAGATATAATGGCAACTCAGTTTTGGGACACTATTGCTGAACTTTACAATAGCAATGTTGATGGTAGAAGTAGACGTACGCTGGTGGAGTTGAGGACTGGTTATGGGAACTTCTGCAAAGCCTGTACGCGGTAAAGTACGGTTACCAATGAGGTTATATTTGAAAATTTGTTTAAACCAACCCATTCTACATTTGAAGGACGTTACTTTCTCAAATATCACAACATATTCATTGGACATGAGGCTTATATCATACGTTAAAATTGGCTAGAACGATTTGGATATCCATAATTTGAGTGTATTATTATTGAGTGTATTATTGTTTCTGTGTATGCATATTTATTATTGTCTTGTTTATGAGTAATTGTAACTTTCTAATGCATTGTCAAATCAAAACACAGTGCTAATATTTAAACATAATTAATTTTTAACGTTCACACGCTTCAATATATATGTAAGAGCTTTTCTTCTCCAACACACAATTCAGTTCTCTGCTCTTTCAGTCTTCTCATCCTCATATTAATGCCTTCCTGGTCATCATCTATTGACTCTGATGCCGGGTACGTTCCAACGGAAAGCGAACACACCGATGAAGATTGGAATATCAATTACAAAGACCAACATTATGAGGACGTTACTCGTGAATTCCCAAATCTTGACCAACTCACACTTCAAGAAGATGTTCAACCAGTACACGAACAATTGGTTCATCAACAATCATAGGAGGTTGAACAAGTACAAAATTTGCAACCTTCGGTTGAACAAGAGGCTGACTCTTACACAGTATTTTTCCATTGTGGTTATAAGGTTGAAGTTGTGGTTAGAGCTGATGGCGAAGATATTGGTCGTCGAATCCAGTTGTGTCCTTTCTGGCCTGAAGGGTGCAATTATGCAGAATGGGTTGGTGAACGGCTTTGCCCAAGGGCCATAACATATGCCAACGAGCTGGAACAAGAAATAAGACATCTCCGAAATATCGTGCACAACTTACAATTTGACCGTAACCGCTAGTTTCTTAGTGGAGTGTATTATTATTGTGGAGTGTATTATTGTGGAGTGTATTATTATGGAGTGTATTATTGTAGAGTGTACTATTATGCAGTGTATTATTTTGCAGTGTATTATTATGGAGTGTATTATTGTAGAGTGTACTATTATGCAGTGTATTATTATGGAGTGTATTATTATTATGGTTGTACTATTGTGGAGTCTATTATTATGGAGTGTATTATTGTTTGTGTATTTATTGTCGTTGACTGTATTAATGTTTGGTTGTTTCAATAACAATGACTTGTTTCTTTCTGTATTATTGCCTTAAGAATATGACAACAGTTGTATGATGGGACAAGACAATGCAGACGTTACATTGCAGACAAGACACTGCATCATCAGTTAATAGTGTAAGATGGGACAAGACACTACATCAACAGTCAATAGTGTATGGAGAGACAAGACAGTGCAGACGTTACACTGCAGACAAGATACTACATCAACAGTTAATAGTATATGATGGGACGAGACACTGCATCAATAGTCATAGTGTTTAAGCTATAACAGGCTTGTTAGATGCTGAGAAGTATTATTGCTCATTCTTATTTCATACAATTTCAAACTATAATAAATGGCGGCAGAAGATTTTTTTTTTATGATAGCGACGAGGAATTTGATGAAATGATGGAAGATCATTTTCGTTGCGAAAATGAACTATTAAGTATGGCTGCACTACAGGTTGGTCAATCGAGTAGGAAACACGGTGGATCAGTTGTTGGGCGTCTGTATAAAAATCCTAGGCATTCATGGCACAAGGACAGACTGATGGAAGACTACTTTGTTCCAAATCCTACTTACACAGACGCTGATTTTAGAAGAAGATTCTGCATGCGGCGTCCACTATTTCTTAGAATCCTAGAATGCGTCAAGCAGCATGACGAAAATTTTATCTTCAAACCCAATGCATCTCATACAATGGGATTGACTGGAATTCAAAAAATGACAGCTGCACTCAGAATGCTTGCATATGTAGGACCAGCGGATGCGCTTGATGAAAATTTAAAAGTGGCGGAAAGCACGGTATTAGAGTGTTTGGAGCATTTCTGTCAAGCTATCGTGGACATTTACGGTGATCAATACTTACGCAGACCGAACGAGGCGGATATAGTTATGTTATTAAATAGGCATGGTAGTAGAGGCTGACCTGCAATGTTAGGCAGTATAGACTACATGCATTGGGAGCGGAAAAATTGTCCAAAGACATACGCTGGAGCTTATCAAGGTAAGTCTCGCAGGTCCTTTATTATTCTTGAAGCCGTAGCGTCGTATGACTTACGGATATGGCATGCATTTTTTGGAATGTCGGGTTCAAACAATGATCTTAACGTAGTCGAACGATCTACGTTGTTCAATGATTTAGCAAACGGTAGATCAACTCCTTGTACTTTTACTTTAGGAGGTAACACGTACGATCATGGATATTATCTTGGCGATGGTATATATCCTAAATGGAGTACCATTGTCAAGACAATTTCTAACCAACAAAATAATAAATAATCAAAGTTTGCAGCGATGCAAGAAGGGTAGAAGAAGGACGTTGAAAGAGCATTTAGGGTTCTTCAGTCTAGATTTGCCATAGTCAGTAATCCATGCAGACTTTGGTTACCAGTTAAAATGACCAAAATAATATACACTTGTATTATTTTACATAATATGATTATAGAGGATGAAAGAGACATGGAAGAAGATTACTTTTACGAGGGTGCTTCAACACCACCGCCTGTTTGGCGCAACGATATTATTGGCAGCGCACTAGAACTCGAGTTTCATGTAGAAAGCCAAATGTCCTACCGTAGTGTTCAACTGCACCGCAGATTGCAAAATGATCTCATAGATCATCTTTGGAGGTTTTCTGGAAATCAGTGAAACTATATTTCTGTTGTTACTTTTTCTACTGTTGTTTCTGTTGTTGTTACTTATTACTGTTATTGTAATCTGTTTATCTTTATGTAACATAATGTTGTTATAATCTTTTTTCAATGCAATGCAATTTCAATGAAAATACTTATATTAATAATTGTTTGTATTCAGAACACAATACAAATAACAGTAATTAAAAGATACAAAGGTTGTTAAAACAGTAATTCATTTAATGACCCTCTTCAAGTCTACGCCTCATAATTTCTCTCCTTCTTCGCTCCGTATACTCCAGTTGATCTGCAGACATGTGTGACGTATCCATGAACATTATTGCATCTTCATCTCTTTGCCGGTTTGCAGCAAGAAGTTGATCCATTCTTGATAACTTTTCTTGGTGTTGAATTGCTCTAGTCTCCATTGTCCGGTTAAATCTATCTTCAGATTCAAACATGAGTTTGTTAATGTCAACTTGATCCGCTCCAGTAGTCTGCTTCTTTTTGGCCGCTTTTGCTCCCAGTGGCCTAACAAAATGATCTTCGGTTGGGGTTGGGTTTTCTTCTGATCCTAAACCGTAGCTTCCTTGCGATTCTCTAGGACTAGAGCTTTCTCCAACTCTAGGCATTTTACCCCGACCACTGTTTGATTGAACTTGTTGAACGAGTTTCTGAAGCGATGATTTCCATTTAACATACTCGACCAACATGTCATAAACATGCATGAATTGATAAATATGTGGTGCTTCTTTACTACACTACGAAAAAAATACCCTATTACAACGGGCAAAGCCCGTTGTAATATGGTTTTCGCAACGGGCATGTGCCAGTTGTAATAGACCTCGTTGTAATAGATCCACCACATTTTACAACGGGCAAAGCTTTGCCCGTTGTAAAAACCGTTGCAGTATACCTTTTTACAACTGGTTATGGCCGTTGTAATAGACTATAATACAATGGCCATAACCCGTTGCAATAGACTAACCATACTAGTTGCATAGCCTGTTTCACAACATGCATTGACCGTTGTAAAAAGCATATTTAACAACGTGTGTTGATCGTTGTAAAAACATTATATAACAACGCACATTGCCCGTTGCAAAATGAATGCAGATTTAAAAAAAATTACAGCAGCATTCATGCAATACATCCGTACTAATACAAAATATTGTTGTAAAATAATTAAAATCACATATGAAAAGACTAAAAGCTAGAATCATAGAATTCAACACTCCAAAAGGTTAGATAAGTTTACATGCCAAATACATAAAGCATTAACACTTTTCCCTCAATGTCAAGTACATACGAGTTTTATAGCAAGATCGACATCATACAAAGATATTTACATCAATGGAAAATGCCAAACCTGAAAGCTAATATTAATAACTAAACAAGGATGTCAAGGAACCATGTCCATAGTCCTAATCCACAGCAGAGAAAGAGCAACAAAAGCCAACATGGCAATAGCAGAAAGCACCAAAGCAACACCTGCAAACCTTAAACCATATTTAGTACAGTCGAAGTACTATTTGATCACTACTGCATATCCACTGGAAAATGGTGTTTGTCACGAATTACTGTTTGTTGTATCCCGGAAGAATTCCACCATCATTCCCAAAGCAGTGTTCTTGACAGTGGGGGAGGATAATTCTTTAAGGAAAACGTACTCAAAACGTGCCTTAAATATTCACTTCGGGATCTTAGTTTTGATTCATTATCTCCAACAGATGTAACTTTGAAGTACCTCCCCACCTCTTATCATTACTGATGACTAGAAATATCTAACTAGCTGTAGCCTGATCACACTGAGGGCAGGAAAAGCAACTTATTTCTTAAACTTAAAGCTCAAAACCGACTAGTGCTATAACAAAATTAACCTGACATAGATTATTTGATCAAATATTATGATAGAAAAAATAAAATTTATTTAGCGCCATTTTAATGCATGCATTTAAAACACTTGTTCCTTTGACATAGATATGCAATTGAGTATGAAATAGTACTAAATCAACTTGTCATCTATGTTTGGTCAGTAAAAATATTTTTCTACGCATAGGTTTGTACTAATGCTACAACCTACATTCATTATAATCAATCTTTTTATTAATGTTACATGTTTAAAGTTAAAAAAAATGTTAGGAGAAACTTAATTTATTTTTTATTATCACATTTGAAGCTCCTTCTCGATCAATGACATGGTTTGGAAAGGGTTTGTACTGTGTTTTTTTCTTCAAATGAAACTGAGCAACCCCAGCCACATTTGCCTGAATTCAACATATATGCTGGAAAGCGACTATCTCTTCCATTAGTGAAGCCTACCACAAAGAAATTGAAAATAAGTGATGTTGTGATATGCTAGAAAAAGAACCAAAAGTAGAGCAATGATGTGGAACCAAAATTTGAAGCCACTTCAACACTACTGCATATCCTCATTACAAACCTTAAACCAGAAAACCCTCACCGGACCACCTCCTCCTTGCAAACGCACTTCACCACACATACATCACCATCTACTAACTGCAAACACACTTCAACATACATCACCAGTTCAGCTACTCCCATCCTAACTGCTTCCTACATAAACCGTCATCTGACTGCCTTCAACAGCATCACCAGTGCAATCCACATAACCTTCCTCCTACAACCACCCTGCCTGCTGCAATCACTTCAACCTCCTATTTCACTGCCACCACCACAACAAACTCCATCTCATTCATCACCATACCCTGCCACAAACTTCAACTCCATCTGCAGTTCCTTCGACTGCACTATTGCTCTTTCATACTTCTACCTCCCTTCATCACACTCCTCATCAAACAATCTCAAACCGAAAATTCAACCACCTCTACTCCTCCATTAATACCAAGCATCCCCATCACTTCACCGCTATCATCACTGTAGCCGCACCCTTGAACCATCACCGCATCCATCAAATACCCCCTGTCAACTACAGAAACTTCCTACCGCCCACTCCCTTCAAGCCTACAACTCCGCTTCCGACCAAAACTCCAACCACGACTATAACAAATAATCAAATCCAAATTCACTACTCTAATCGATAACCCAATCTTCCACCAGAAATCATAACCATGTTATAATAGTTTTTTGGGGTGCAACATGGATTTTATTTTCAAATCGGGTAACCATGTTATAATAATATTTGATTCAAGATTTTTGCTAAACGACTAACATGAAAATTACTTCAAACAAAATCGTATGAATTTGCCTGCGAAATAAAAATAAAACTTGGATGGATCAGCTCCAACTAGTTATTTTACAATCTTATTATTTTATTTTCCAACTTTTAGGAAGTGTTCTTTTTCTAAGATTAGTCCTTTATTTTAGTATATTATCCAACTAAAGTTGAATCTATGGTACAGTCTATTCTGGCAAAGGAATGTAGTGTATTATTTGTTGGAAACAAATGTTTGGAACTGTAAGTCATGACAGCTCCATCACAATATAATGATACAAATGTTTGGAAAAATCAATAATAATGTGCGTATGGAAATAGGAAAAAAGTGTGTTCGTACCTTCCGAGAAAGATGGGTGTGCTAAGAAATACTGTTGATAGGAAAGATGAAAATGCTGGTTGAAGTGGCATATATAGAGCAACTAAAGCTGGGCCTAAAATTTTATTTGACCAAGTCATCAGTCCATAATTAAGAGCTGATGCAAAAATTCCCTAAAAAACCAATACAAAAAACAATTTCAGTAATTTATACTTCATAGGGAGGGCTGGTCTTATGAATCTTATATAGCTTACTTACTTCCTCCTTGTAGAATCTTTTATAGCTTGGCCTCATACAGCAATTGTGGGTGTTTAGTCATCTTATTTTCCTGCACAAAATGAATAAACAGTTAAGTATTTACAACTAATTCACATAGCAATATCCAAAAGGCCAAATTTGTGATTAAATTAATCAATGTATGTAACTAAAAAAAAGGATATTGTAAGTCAGCTCCAATTGACTGGAAGCAGTGGGCAAAAGTAGTCAGAGCATGTTTTTCTCTAGTTTTGCCAAAAGTATTGTGAGCATGGGGAATATTAGCCCATTGACTGGAAGCAGTGGGCAAATTAGAGCCGTGTGTTCAAAGGTTAATGGAAGTTGATCATCGGAGAATTGTGTTAAGCAAATGTTTTGTGATCATAATGTGGAGGGAAGAATAAATAAAAATAACGGGGGGTTCAGTGCTGGTTTACATTACAAACATTCATCGTCAAAGAGGGTTGTGTTTGTATAATCGTACTGCTATATCAAATCAAATATGTAGGGAATAATTACTTTAAATTTGTTGAAGTTATTTATTATGTCAATGAATAATATTTAATGGACATTGCCGGTTAATCTCACTCCTGCTGGTGCAAATACTAGCCATCTTCGTTTGATAGATTCTGGGCTTCCTCTTGGATTCATCCCCATTTGGTTCCCACTT
Source organism: Allium fistulosum (assembly GCA_030737815.1). Taxonomy (NCBI): domain Eukaryota; kingdom Viridiplantae; phylum Streptophyta; class Magnoliopsida; order Asparagales; family Amaryllidaceae; genus Allium; species Allium fistulosum. The sequence continues at coordinate 912,703,718 of CM060903.1, forward strand.
TCTGGTTTTGGATCGATCCCTATATGAGATGGTCTGTCAGACCAACAATTGTGTAAAGAAGTCGACATAAGCGAAATAATAAAACGATATGAGACGGTCTGTGAGACCAACGATCAGGTCTCAAATCCATTCATATATTGAAAGAACTATACACATGCAACCCACTCAATTGAACAATCCACCACAGTTCACAGATGGAAATAACAATCAAGCTTCAGATAGACAATAATACACGGTGCCTCCTAACTATCTGCAGCTCCGAACAAGGTGAGCAACGGCAGGAACAGATTGATAATGTCCATATACAGCCACACCGAAGCCCACACATATTCATCGTACGAGTATCGCTTTATCAAATTGTCCGTATCATATATGATATATCAACAGAAGATGAGCGATGCTATTACTTCATATACCATGTATCCAACTTTGCCCATTGGGAAAAACAACTGCACAACATTGTACAAATGTATCAGTTATAAATTCAATATACATCCCAAACCCATATTTGAATATGAAAAATACGAAGCTTGTCTGAATACCTGAATAAGTGCAAATACCATGATTATCATTATGCCAGCAAAGAGGAATGGGCCAAGGAAGCAGAAATCGTGCCCTTTCTTTGAAGCCCAGAATGTGTAGAGAGTTAGACTTACTACCACCACTGTTGTTAGAATCACAGACTCTAGGATCACTTTTCCTGTTCATAATCCCAATCTTATGATTAGTATATGTTATTTATTTCAATGCATTCTCTTCACACGTTCTCCTTGACGACTATAAGTCAACATAATGTAAAAAATAACATCTTCACACTCTGACTGTTCAAACTTATATAGTGAATCTATATGTTGCAGTTTGAACTTATTCAATTATTTTTGACTTCGTGCTCCCGAAAATTTTGGCTTCAACTCCAAAATTAAGTTTGGCTAATCATATCGCTGGTCCCGTGCTCTTCCTTCTCGGTTTTATTTCGTTCCTCTTTTTCAAATCCCTCTCCTCAATCCCTAAATCTACACTCGCCCTTCCTTCTCCTCAATCCTACTTGCTTTCCGTTCCCCTTGCTTCTTCTCCCAATTTCCTAATTTGAAAAATCTTCATGCTTTCAATTAATTTACAACAACTTATAATAGCCATGTGTAAGGCAATGGTGGGTCATAACTTGATTTCATGGTTGAGTGATGATTTTCTAGAGAAAATATGTGGTGGTTTGATGAAATGTGGTATTGATAGGGTGGCAGTTTGTTGTGCACATATCAGAAAATGCACAAAGGCAGTGATGATAAGGTGGTTGTTTGTGGTATAGGTGAAGGCTTTGGTCAAGAAATGGCAAAAAAGGTTTGTGCTTAGAAAAGGAATGGTGCACAAGTGTTGAAATGGAGCAAGAAGTTGTTGAATCAAGGACCAGAAATCAAAATTTTATATGGCAAGTGAAATGTAAAATTGACAGTAGCAAGAAACAGGCACAACTTACAGGGAAGAACATGTACAGAGAATTGCAAGGATGTAGGAATTGAACGAACAAGAGAATACAAGAATTTGACAAAAGTAAACGACAGAATGGTAAGATAGGAATTGTAAATGCTCGAATTAACATGTAATAGAAAGTCGTAAGCTTCAGGCAAATGGAAAAATATAACTGAATTGTATATAAAAGCAAAAAAAAGTAATAATAGGAACTAATAATTGACTATGATTGAACAAAAAGAACTAAAAATGATATAAGATAGTACCTAATAATTGATTAAACTAAGAAACAAGATTAACGAAGAACGAACTAAGAACTAATCTAAAGATTGCAGCAGAACTTGAATGAAAATGAAAGAAAATTATTTCAAATTATATCAAAAATTAACATTAGTTATCATCTTCAAATTTGACAGCAACAAAAATATTAAAACACCTAAATGAAATTAAATTCAGATAGTAAATACACTGACCGAAAAACAAACTTATGATTATATAACCTCAGTCCAGTTCTCTTAAATGTAAACAGTTAAAATAAAAGGTACCGATGCTTCATAGAAAAATATTTTTGCTTGACTTCTCTTAAAAATTTGAGTTCCAATTTTCATTAGCTTATTGTTCCAAGTCCATGCTTCAATAAAAAATGTTAAATTATGTTAACAAATTAACAATCGATATCATCTTCAAATTCAACAACAACAAAATTAAAACACCTAACTGAAAACATATCTTTCATAGTTGCCATTATACATAAATACATATATTTTATGTCCATACTGATGTTAGCAAACCCTTTAACTCATTACGCATAGTAAAAGGATGGGAAGATATTTATTTGCTAAATTCTTAGTCAATACATTTTTTGTATTACATATCATAAGCTTTCTTATCCATTTTGAAGTTGCTTAAGCATCCTAAGGTTGCTAGATCATATGAGGTAAGTCCTCAAAATTTTTACTTTCGGTATTTTAGTTTAGAGTTTGGCCAATTTTGTTATAGGGATGTGAAATTTGAGTTGAACTAGAAAAGATAACGTTATTTCCCTCGCTTGACCTTCCGTCCTTACTCACTGGTCCCCGACAAATAATTCCAAACAGTACATAACAACATGCTACTGTATTTTGTGATGGCGATAGGAAGACTGATTATAGCACCAATTATGTAAGTAATACCTCAGCAACAATAGGGTTGGCAAACAGGAATATGATGCGTCTGATTCGTAGAACTGCTTCTTTTTAAAATGAAAATAAATGGAAAAAATTTACGAAAAGTAATTTGTGATTCATTTGGATCCTAGGGCTAAAAATGAATTTAAGGAGAGAAAATTCCTATTGCGATGTAGAACTTCTTGGGGTAAATCTTAAGCAATAGATAACCTGATTTCTTGAATTATTGAAAACAGCAGCTATTTCACTTTTACCAAAAATGAAATTCAGTTCTCAGAGGTAACCTTAAATATGTTAATAAAATGTACATTCTTTTACTAAAATGTAAAACAAACTTCTATTTGACCAAGTTAATCCAACAGAAATATCAAAACACATGCTATAATCGTATAAAATGAAAGGAGTAAACATAAAATGACAACATGATACCATACTCAGTAGCACATAAGTGGTCACAACTATCCATCGCCAATTCAGTCAACTCATACAATGTCGATAATTTTATAAATGGGTACGTATGCGCATGCACACACATACTTTTTTATATTCCCAAGGGCGCAACATCATATTTAGCTTGTGCACATGGATAATATCAATTATTAAGCAGCACCTTGATATTATCAAGGGTTTTCTTTTTCTACACATAATGAAGAATTAGACCAAATAAAAATATATAGAGGAAGAAAAGGGAAATCTAACCTGCTCACCAAGTAACTTGTTCAATACTTCATTCAATATGTTGGTACCACACTGCCTGCACTTCATCAATCATCACATCAAACTCTGTCTTCTCCTCCACCATAGTCGGCGCTGCATCTACGGCCGGAGCAAGTGGAGCACCAGCAGGGGCGAACGCCGTGGCGGAGACGCCGAGGCGGTCCTGCAGGTAGTCGACGACGCTGCGGGCTTCTTCTAGGGCTAGGGATGAGATTTGGGACCCGATTTCTTCGATTTTTGGGGCGGTGGCGGCGCAGTAGCAGGCGAAATTGGTGGTGCGACGAGATTGGGTTGTGAAATGGAGGGATTTTGAGGGCTGTTTAGTGAAAATTGAGGCGGTTTTCGATGGTGAAGAAATGAGTGATAGAGTAGAGGAGATAATTGCTTCCATTTTTCTTTTCTTTTTGGAAAATAAAGTTCTTATTGGGTTTGAAACGGAGGAGAGAAAGGGAGTAGGAGAGAAAGTGTCCTAGTTTCGTATTCCATCTATTACAACGGTCCATCTATTACAACGGGCATTTGTTGAATGTTGTAAAATATACTTCCATTACAACGGACATAAGTTGACCGTTGTAATATCTCTCTATTACAACGAGTAAATAATACAAGTTGTAAGAAGAACGTTGGATATAACGCCTATTACAACGGTTCTAAAACGACCGTTGTAATAGCCGTCTATTACAACGGGCAGAATATGCCCGTTGTAAAAATGACGTTGTAATAAGCTATTTTTGTTGTAGTGCTATCAGGTTTATAGATTTGTTTGAACAACTTGTTTGCGGCCATTCTCTATTCAAAAAATTATTAGTATAGTTAGAGAACTATGATAAAAAGTAGAACAATGATATTATATTAAAGCTTACCAAATGCGTTTCATTTCCAAATCCACTAGGATTCGTTTGCTTTAGCTTGAACATTTGAGAATCGAACGTTGCGTTTGGCGATTTATTTTTCCATAATGACCTTTGACTGAAGATAGCGTTCTTTTCCGATATTCCGATTGTAGCAATTAGTAACTTTGCCCCAAAAAGATTCACCACTTTGATCGGTCCCTCGAATTGGATGAACCGAGAGGGCACAGTAAATGTAGCAAAGATCGTAGTCTTCCGCAGGGCTCCAACTTGCATTAGTTACTTCTCCCCTGAGCGGAACCGTAACGTCTTCTAAGTCGTAGTCTTTAAAACTGGACCTTGCAGCATCGACGTCGAAATCAGAGTACATGCTCAAGTGAGATTTGTGGCAGAAAAAAACTATAATGGAGGAAGCAAATTGGTTGTGAAGGGAAGAAGAGCTGGGAGTTGTATTTGAAGAGAGAAAAATGTCCGTTGGAAAGTAGTCGTTGGGGGGAGTTAATTGGGTGCCTGTTAATCAGGCGCCTGAATATCAGGCGTCTGTTCAACAGGCTTCTGTTCTCAAGCGCCTGACACCTAGGCGCCTGTTTAACAGGCGGCTCGTCCTCTCCGTTATTCCCACACTTTCCCCTCTACTTTCTACACTATACGGGATTCTCGAGCTCTGTTGGAAGCTCCTTCGGGTGCAGATTTGAGAATTCTGCACCTGTTGGAGATGCTCTTAAAAGCAGAATTAAAATGTCAAGAACATTAATACTCTCAGGACTATATATACATGAGTTTCCAACCAGTATGTATCATTGATTGTTACATGGATTTAAATTTTGTTCTTCATAAGTAGAAGTAGTATTCATCCATATATCATGTTGTTCTCTATCTATAGGAGGAATCATGGAGTGAAGAAGAAGAGAAGCTTCTAATTGAAGCTGAAGAGAAGCTCGGAAACAAGTGGGCAGGGATAGCAAAAAGAATTCCTGCGCGAAGCGAGAATTCAATCAAGAACCATTGGAATGCCACTAAAAGAAAGCAAAACTTGAAGAGGGGAAAAAAAAGTTAAAAAATGATATAGGATCTTATCCATCCATTTTACATGAAACATCAAAACCTTAACAACGTGCCTTGTTGAGATACATCCCATACAGCAGTCATCATCACACTTACAATTTCCAACCATTAATTACCCATATATATTACCCTTCCAATGTCATTACTTCATTGAACAATCAAAACCTTAATGCATCTTTTCAAGAGGGAGTATATTATAATGATCAAGCTGGAACTGAAGAACGATCCATGGATGTAGGTGATTCACTTCAATATTTGATAAACGTGGAATCTCCTCAGCAACAGCAGTTTTTGCATGGAGAATCTTACATTTGCCATAGCGGTAATAAAAAAGGCAGCAATGCTCATACCCACTGGGATTCTTACATCTGTTCTTTATTGAATGGAGCTCCATCGCCTAGTTTTGAATCATACCAAGAAAAGGAGAAATACAATGTCCTTGAGGAAAAGGATTCTGATGGTTAGTTTGGTTCGAACATAGATATGGATTTGATCAAGATGATCACTTCTTCTTACTTTTCAATGCTAACTCTAAGAGAAGCAGCAACGGTAGCAATTTCATTTAAAAGTTTGCATGAAGATTCATAGCCACGTTACTTTAAGATACCAACATAACTTGTTATCATGTCTCTTGTTTTATGTGCGCTGTTATTTTCTTATTTGAATGAACATTTAAACTGGTTAATTTATACTTTGTGTAGAATAAATGTACAAACTTACACTTGTTTGTCTGTTCTGTTAATGATGTAGCGCATATTGGTGTATTTTGTTACACCGGTTCTTTGCACGAGCGTTACGGCTCGCGCTTCGCGCGTGATAATGCCAAGAAAAAATAGTTTGTACAAATATTTATTCATGTTTTCACGTTGAAATAATGTGTAGCCGATTTAAACTTTTATTTATAAGTCGCAACATCTAGTTTTTATTGTTATTTTGAATTTTATTTGTATTAATGATTAATAAACAACGAATTTGTAGTTAATTAAAGAAAAGATGTTTATTTATTAGATCCTATTTCTAAGTGTAGATAGACATTTTGAATGTGTAAAGAGTTTGACTGTTAGATTCTATTTTTATGGGATATTATTATTTGTTAACATTGAGCAAGTTTAATCCTATTTTTAAGAACTATTAACATTTGTTAATACTATAGAGGGGCATTTTTGGTAGTTCACGCTTACACCAAAAATGTGTGACACCAAAGGTATTACAACTATTATTAAAGATTTTTCCTATTTATGAAGTGTATGTTTATTAGTTGATAATATTAAGGGAATCTTATCAAGCAAATTATATATTTTCATTTTTTTATGATTAGTTACTAATATCTTACCGTTCTTGGGTATGCTTCTTAGATTTGAAGTTGAAACAACATGATGTTGTAAGTCGACATTAATTGATTCTCTATATAACTATTATTGGCATAGAAAGCATTTGGCATGTGGTAGTAAAACCGTATGATGGTGGAGAACCAACCATTCGAAAAAATATTAATTGTTATAAAATAAAGAAAACAGAAGCCATTAAAGAGAACAATTTTATTCATTCAGAGATTAGTAATGCATTTTCATTACATTAACATCTTTATATAAAGGCCTAGGAGTTTGGAATAGAACTAATTCCACGATTTGGGACAAAATAAAAAACAGTATATAACATATTCACTATTTATATTTACATATATTATAACACTTCCTCTTGAATATGTGTCTTTAAAATCTTGAATCCTTTGATAACTTGAAATTGCCCCTTTTGTAACGTGTATGATGTTGCACCTCCTCATTGTTATCTTGCTTGCATTTATTCATTCAGTCGATCTACATATTGTCTATTGCCTCATTAAATACCTCTGTTAGAAAAACTTAGTGGGAAAAAAATCTTGAACGAGGAAAATAGTGCAACTTGTAAAATCATATTAAAAATAGTATTCTTTCTAAAGGGTTTGATACTTCGGAATCAAAACAATGCCTCATTAAAACCTTATTAAGAAAAACCCAATGAGAAAAATCTTAGTGAAGAAAAAAGAGTACAATGACATATTTTATTTTCTTATTTCTTTAAATGAAGTTTGATACTTCTGGATCAAACCAATGCTTCGTTAAAACCTTACTTAGAAAAACCCTATGGGAAAAATCTTATTTAAAGATAAAAATACAATTTAACTTAAGTAACATATTTGAGATGTTATTTCTTGAAAAGACGTTTGATTCTTCTAGATCAAAATAATGTCTGATTAAAATCTTAGTAAGAAAAACCCACTGACAAAATCTTAAATAAGGATAAAAAGTACATTATAATTTGTTTTCAAATGTTACTGAGGAGTTGATACATCTGTATCAAGATAATGCCTCATTAAAACCTTATTAAGAAAAACCCAGTGGGAAAAAATCTTAGTTAAGGAAAAAGAGTGCATTATAACATATTTATGGATGCTTCCCTTGATTTAAAAGTTTTCTCTGAATTCATATTCGTCTTTCGTTAACTCAAATTGATTATAGAAACTTCTGGATCTATAAATATGAATCTCATTAATAATACAATTTATTAATAGTTTCCTTCGATATAATCAAATTTTCTAAGATTGTTTCTTCCAAACATGCTTTGCATTTTATGCATTTTGTATGCTACATTTATGAAAAACACTTCATGTGCTTTCATTTTTTTTGCTTCAAATCAGTTTTACGTATTGCAACTGTACATCTTTCATGAATATTAAAAATTTCATTACAACATTACTAAAAAGCAGGAAGTAATCTACTCATCTTGAAGTATATCAAGATTTTCATTACAACAATATTTAAAAGAAGGTTGTAATCTGCACTTCATGTATTTTGCATTCTTTATAACTATAAAAGTTATATATATTCTTCAGGAAATTGTATACTTTAATAAGTATTTTCATATTGCAACTAGCACTTCAATGGATATTAAGAGTTTCATTACAACAATACTTAAAAACGGAAGTAATCTACTCATCATGAATTATGTCAAGATTTTCATTACAACAATACTTAAAGAAGTTGTAATCTACGCTTCTTGTTCTTTACCTTTTTTATAACCACCAAAGTTATTTATATTCTTCAGGAATTTGTGTAATTTCATTGTTTATTATGATTTAAACAATATTTATACCTTCAGGGTATTTTAAGTGTTTCAATCACTTTCACTACTTCAATCAATTCAATTATCTCTAAAAATAACATGCTCATGGTACTTAACATGTTGTTGATACTATATGTGCTTTAATAATTATAGTGTGCTTTTGCCACTTTATATACATGTTTCTAATTTTATTTTATGGACTACAGGTCCACATTTCTTATTTAGGAGAATTTCATGATGGCCAATCATGTTTTTCTCTAATCTAGGATATTTAATCCATTTATAAACATAAGCGCTTTATTATTTACAAATTTATCATTGATGATTATTTCTTATCAGTTCTAGACATGATTTATTGAGATCTCTTTAATTATCATGTTTTAGGTACCTAATCCACTTCTAGGGTTATTTGACAATCATGTTATGGATCTCTTTCACAACACCCTTAAGTGTTTCTTCAAGAACACCTACCTCCTTTATTTGGCATCTTTATTACTTACTCCAAAAATATTTTGAACTGACTTTTGAACCATATTTCAGATGTAGTTTACAAATTTTGATCCTTTAGGGATTCAAATCTATATTGGAGAAAGTCTACTGGGGATAATATTGATAATATTTTGCATCATTGTATATTTTAACAAATATTTAACACTGATGATCAAAATAAACTTGTATCCCTTTATCCTCCCCCTTAATGATGACAATTGTCACATTAAATAATAACCCTCTTTGGATTCTCATCTAATCCACTATCATATTGCTACTAGCAAATACATTATGTGTATATCAATTATAGAAGGATAATCATTTTATTAGTTGGTAAGATGCATTCAATTGATACTGTTTATTGAAGTTTGTTCTCATTCATTGATCTAGAGAATTGGAGGAATTTACTTATTGTATAGATCATTTGAATACATACACGACTTCAGGTCATTCAACATTTCTGTTGATTGAATTTTAAATCACTAAATAACATCCATACATAATCTATATGATAAGCTCATAACAAACTTCAGGTTGTTAGCTAAATATTTACATTTATGGATATATACGTGCGTCCACATGTTGCATATATATTATAAATTTGCATATTCTTTCTCTTTTGAATTAGTGATTTTTAGAGCAAAATATTGCAAGGATTCAAACTATTAATTTTTATTTATAGATCAATGTCAATATGAATCCGTCAAAACCGCATGATAATGTTCAAAACATATGGTTAGAACCATATCGAACTTCTGCTTCGAACAAAATATACACACAACTTAAAGTTGTTAAGTTTTATTCCTTAATTATATCTCAAATATCAAATTTCTATGCATTTATTTGGTTTAATAAAATTACCAAATGTATAAACAAATCTCTTTTAGAGATATGTTATCATTTTCAAATTTATAAATCTCTTCTAGAGATATTTTAGTATCACCAATTCTGGAGTGAACTTATCTCTTATATATATATATATATATGCGCATTATTGGAATGTCATATCAATATACAATATTTCTATTATATAAATTACATAATTACTACTTTTACATTGGCATAAAATATCTCTACTGGATATTTTTGTTGTAACTGCCTTTGAAATTGCATATCAAAATTTAAATACAGTAACAAAATTAGATTCACCAAATGAAAGTAAGATGAAAGAAATAAAACACTACTTCTGAAGTGTAATATTGACATACAATATCCATTTCTTTTTAAAATTATTGTTATTGCTTCAAAAAATTTATATGGTTATTCTTTCAGGGAATATAATGTTTTCTTTTAAGGAATTGCAATGTAACAAAACTAAAATTCTTATAACATCTCTTTTGGGATGTTAAATTTTGCAATATAAATATAAATAAATCTCTAAAACATCTTTTCAAGAGATTAATACACACACATCTAATGATGTTTGAAATATCATATAACATAATATCTTCAAGATATTTGGTTAATATAATATAAATGTGAAGATATAAGGTAAGGTATAACTCATTTGGAGATTTTTGTAATCTCTTGAATGCAGCATTATTATCTCATATGATAATATATTATTTTCCTTTAACTTTTTCAAGAAGTACAACCTTATCATTTTACACAATTTCAATAGAGTTTCGGGCTTCTAATTCATGAACTTCAAGTTCACTAATTTATTATGAACTTTGGGTTCTCAAATTTTGCATAAACTGCTTTTTTTAGAAGCTTGTACATTTTGACAAATTAAAGAAAAATATTGGCAAGAATTCGAGCTTGTAAAGTTTGTCAGAAAATCTTTTCATAATTCAAGACTTCAGGTCTTGGAATTTGAGTTATACAGCTTCTATTAAAATAATTTTGTGCACAACTTCAAGTTGTTGTTAAACCTATTTCTTCTGCTACAACAGACATTACTTGTTAAAATAAATACATCAAATAGTAAATCATACGTCTATTCTTATTCCAAATACAAACATATGTCATTTAATTTACAATAATCAATGCATTTATGATAATAAATAATTTAATTTATTACCACAACACTTGCAAATAATTCATTTATGATAAAAATAACTACAATTAATCTTTACATGGTCTAGGATATAACTACTGTCATAGCAAAATAATTCCATTATAAATATATGAACCAATTGAACAAACAATACTTAAAATAACACAATTTCATCTCAAATATAGGTTCAATATTACTCAATAATAAAATTAAAATGAATATCTTAAAGTAAAACTTTATTTCCCAATAAGCATAAAAAACAAAATTATCTCAGATCTATCCATATCATTCATAATCATAAATAACTATACATCTCAGATCCAAATTATTATTATTTTCATAACAAAACTAACTTCATAATTCTTTACCAAATATATCAAAACAAACATGTAAATCTTCAAATCAACACAAGTTATTTTAGAAATTTAGAAAATTAAGATTATTCGAGATCTATTATATTTTATCTTTTGAAAGACGATTGGATGCATGGAAGAAGGAAAAAAAATTAGGAAATAAACTTCATACTAGAATACCTTATTTTTAATTAAAAAGAAAGAGAGTATGAGAGTAGATATATTTCTATGTATTTATTTGGTTTAGTAAAAACACCAAATATATCAACAAATCTCTTATGGAGATTTTTTTAATATATTATTATCACTACTTCTGGAGTGAACAAATTTCTATACATTTATTTGGTTTAGTAGTTAATACCATTGATAAATATTTTTAGAACTTCAGGTTCCAATTTTACTTTTAAAAAAAGTCTTTCTTTAGTACTTTAGATTCTAAATGGAAAAAATTAATTTTCATAATCAAACTTCAGGTTTGACTGCAATTAGAATTTATCGTAATCTAAATTAGATTTTCTAATAATTCAAAGCTTCACATCTCAAATTTATATATTTGAGTTTTGATATATAATCTTTTTTCTTTTTTTTTAGTTAGAACTTCTGATTCTTTATTTTGAGGAAACTTGTAATTTATCGATTTATGAAAACTGCAAGTTCTCAATTCTTATTTCCTTTTCCTTTTTTTTAAAGGAAATGTTGAAAGATATTAAGCTTACCATGTACGCTTTTATTAATGTTTTCATTCACTTCAGATGTGCTAAAGCAAAATCAATGTTAGATCTAAACTTAATACGATCTTCTAGATACGTACTATTTTTATATTTGTTTCTTTAGGAAACAATTAAATATTTCTTCTGGAAATATAAATCATATATTAAAATAATTTTCAGAGCCTTCATTCAAATCTAAATCTAAATCAAAAGGTTTTCATAATGAAAATTCCATTTACCAAACCATATTTGATTACTCAGATCCATGTCCATACAAAATACAATCAAATTCAATAAATTTTCTTGAATCAACAGTATCAAATTTTGTCAAGCTCAAACTTGCATTCCAAAATAAATGAACTCAAAACATAAAAATAAGCATGATATTGAGATATACAATATAATAAGATCAGAAAAATAGCAATAAAAAATAGATCTGAAATATAATAATTAACAAAATAAGAATGAGATCTCAAAGTTTAGATCTATATAAGATCTAAAATTATAAGAATAGTATAATAAAATCTAAAAGATAAGACAATAGATTAAGATCTGTAGAAGTAGATCTAGAATAGAATGAGATATAAAAAATGATACGGAAGATTAGATCAATCAAATTGAAAAAATGACTTACCGTTTTGAGATCTATAATTGAATTTGGAAAAGAATGGATCTGATTTCATCGATGATCACAGCTGTAGATTTTTTTATTATAGAAATCTTGCTGATAACGTGTTATAAAATAAAGAAAACAGAAGCCATTAGAGAGAACAATTTTATTCATTCAGAGATTAGTAATGCATTTTCATTACATTAGCACATTTATATAAAGGCCTAAAAGCTTGGGATAGAACTAATCTCACGATGTGAGACTAAATACAAAATAACATATAGCATATTCACTATTTATATTTACATATATTATAACATTAATGTAGTTTTTCATTAATTGTAGTTAAATTGTTAAACATCAAATGATAATAAGTTGGAAAAAAAATTAAAATTGAAGAGATATATGCAAATGTTTGTGAAGAGAACAAAATAAATAATATTAGAGAAATTTAAGAAGACGTGTTAAAAACATGTTTTTTATTTTGTTGGCTTCATACATTTTTTTGTTTTGCAAATCTATATTAGACAAACTAGATTACCTAACTAAATTGGTATAATGCTGAAATAGTTCATGCTAAACACCTTTTTTTGGCATTTAAATTTTGACCTAAATATAAATTCCTATTTAATATAAACATGTTTTAAATAGTGAAAAGATAAAGGACATGCTGGTGTTCACAAAAATGGTCAGGAGTTAAATCTAAGGATAATTTTTCAATCAAAGCAGCTTAAAAAAGAAATGATAGAATTAGGCCTCAACAAAAACTAATTGTCAAAGTAGGCCTCACTTCGGTTTGAACTAGCGTAAATATGAAGTGCGTAAGTGTTATTTTTTTGTTAACTAAAGCTTATCATTCCATAATTGCGCAAGCTATATTAAACGCTTGTGCATTTATGGTGTGGGCAAGCTCATTTTTGAGCATCAAATAGACAGAAAGCACAAATCTGAGTTTATTTATCCATATTTTTACTTTCTTTTCAAACCCTCTTCATTTTCCGATCCAAATCTATTTTTCTTTCATATCTAAATCCACAATCACCTTATTAACCAAATAGTTGCTAAACTATATACGAAATTATTTTCTTCATCGTTACAAAGCAAAGGTAATATAATAATTAATGTTTTTGAAAATTAAGATGTAATTTTAGTATTGTTAATGTTGCTGAAAATGAAGAGTTATTGGTGGTGGTAGTGTTAATTGCTAGACAATGGTGTTGTTGAATTAGTTTTTAGTGTTTAATGAACTGGAAAATCCTATTTAAGTAGTAGTAATTTACACGTTAATCGTTTATTGTTTATTTTGACGGTGGACATTAATGATTGGAAGATAGACAACGAAACATTGATGAAACATTTTGATGAGCTTGAAAGAAAAATCAGAGTTGCAAGTTCAAGTCATATTGACTTTAATGTTGATCATGTTTTGGAAACACATTTTAAACCAGTACCGCGTAAATTCCATTCAGAATCATCGACCTTACACGCTCGTTTACGTGATGTTGTTTCTATGAAAATGTCCGGTCATCAACATACAATTGACAGAATTTGCTGACGCATATACATCATGTTGGTCCATCCATGCCAAGAGAACAACGACCATATCCAAATTGTTATTGCGGAGATAGGTGTGTAGTGGTTGTTTGCAAAACCCCATATTTCAAAATACATCTTGACCAACATTCTATAAGCATGCACACACCATTCCACTAACAATACCATCATAAAACAAAATAAATAACATGTCACAACATCCAAATGACAATTGAAAATCATCCAAAATAGGTTGAACAAGTCGTACAATAACATAAGAACATATAAGTCAACAACCCCTTACCCAACTAAAGAAACAACAACAATATGATCAACACCGTCAACCAAGAATCCGTCTAAGCTCAAGTTGGATGTCTTTTAATTTTTTCTACTTAACATTATTGCATAACAAAGACTGATTGTCTTTTAATTTTTTCTACTGTTGAAACTTTCAAAAGAAAACCTTTGCATTATTAATTTAAATATATATATATCTTAAGATATAAATAATTTCATCATTCGTTTTATTTACCTACCAACCTGAATCAAGTAGCTCCTTTCATTGGTTCCATTGGTTATCTGCACTTTTTGTAAGACTTTAGCTAATGTTATACTACAAACTTCTTTATGTAGGAGGATTGAATTGGTTACCTGCGAGCTTGCTCAATAATAAAGAAAAGAGAAAAAGGAAAGACATCTAAATTTTTGAATATTAAAGATGCTGCTATATATCAACCACCAAAAATATGTGAATGGTTCAGCAACGTACCCTTCAGAGTGGAGTCTAGGACATGTTTCCCTTTGTGTGCTTCCCTACCCTTGAGATTTATGCATTTCCTATCAAATTTATACGCCAAATTCACCTGAAAGTTACAGTAAAACAAATGAATATTTTTCAGTTCTCCCCAGTCTTAGGCAGTGTTTGGCTTGTATTATGATATCTGTGTTCATTTTTAAGTTCCTATAACATCATATGCTCTCTATTTGCGCAACCGCATTCAATCTCAGTTTTTGATTTTTCTTCTACGAATTTAACGGTGAATTCATTCATAGTGTTTAACATAAATACATTAATACTTTTAAAGTTCCTATAACATCATATTTTTTCCATCAAATAGTCAAACCATAAATATGCCCGTATGTCGACTGTCCAATATATCCGAATTGTTGTTCTCCTTCATGCCAAACAGGCCATTGAACATGAGTTTCTCCGCCGGTGTATTGCTGCTCTACCTCGAGTCAAATGGGTCATCCAGTTGTAGATTCTTCACGGGATGTTGTGAAGCCTCCCCCTCCTCATGTGCCTCCTTCCATTGAGCTTGCCCACCCGCCAATGTAGTATGCGTCTCCCATGTAGAATGTGGTGCCTCTTCTACAATGTACAGCGGCCTGGCCGGCCCTCTTAGCTTGTTCCGACCCAAAATCGTGTCAAGTATTCGTCATCGGTCAATGCACATTCTTTTGACCATGTTCGGCTCCATATGACTTTCTTCTATTTCGCCCATCACATCTAAAGCGTTGTATATTCTGTTTACCTAAACCATAAGTCAATTAAACTATCAAAAAATTAAAATTATAATACTTATCACATCACGTTATAAAGGAGCATGGGGAGTGTACAAAACCAACTTTCTTGTCGACTTTTTAAGAATATAACGACGAGTAATTCGCCAATACCAATATTCGTACTCGCTCAAATGTGTCGGTGGCTCGCGTGCTCGTTCGGCACGATCAATTCTTGAGTACCAAATAGCAATACTTTCCTCTAAAAATGCTACCCAACTAGTGGGTCCCGGGTCAAGGGCGGACGACAGGATCAGAAATGTGCTGACAACCAAAGGAAAACTGTCTCATAACCCAATCGGGTGCATACAACTCAAAGTCTAAAAATAGAATCAGTTAGCTCTTAACAATCCAACCGGCAAACAAATACTCAATGTATGGACGCCCATACTTATACACTTATGAATATGGTCCCATGTCACTGCATCATCCGCCAACAAATCCAACTCATTACGGTAAAACTGTACATTTCTTAGCATCTAACGCCGACTCCTAGCACAATTCCACCTAACCCCGAATGGAAGATACAGATGTAAGTAGGTAGAAATTCTAATAGACGGTCGTCCAATAGCAATATGCAATCCTGACCATAGTTGTAACAACGTTGCAAAACCCCCTAAAAGTTTTCAACGTTGTAAGGCAACGTGTGACAACTCATCGTACAAATAGCAGAGAATAGCAAAAGCCCAAGAATGATAACGACAGTCGGCCAAATCATCCAAAAAAAGGTAAAAATTTCAAATTAAACCCCCCTTCAAATGATCGAGAAATAATCGGCAACTGAAAAAATACAATATCATGGCACGAGTGCGACGAAGTATATCTAAATCGGTCGCCCCTTCGGGTAATGGTTTGAGAAATTCACTTTTAAACCAAGTCAATGATAATTCACTTTTAGACTTAAGCGCCTCTCTAAGTGGAAAAATATCAAGCAAATCATGAGCCAAATCGATGTAATCGATATTTAAATTTAGCGAACATACCAGACGACTGTCGGCATTAAGACTGAAAAGAAAATACACATCCACTGGAGTCACTGTCATCTCCCCGACTCTCATATGAAACGTATTTGTTTCCGGCCTACATCTATCGCATAAAGCGGTAATAAGGTGATGATCAAGCCGAACGTAGTTGATTTGCATAGCTTTTCAAAATTCAGATATTCATATATTCGGCTTCAATCTTGGATTTTTATAATCGATCTTCTTGAGCTTGCTCGAATGATCGCATACCTTCACAGTCACAGCCAGAACAACTTCACCAACTCCTCTGGCTCCATGAACTATACCTTAGGAACATCCAATTGAATAGGTCTATAAAACATCAGCTCTTCATCATTAAACACTTTGAATTATTACATACAAAACCACCTATAGTCTGAACCACATGAACATCAACATATTCCAAGACACTATTATTTAGTTTTGAAACAGAAGAAAAAACTCTGAACTTCCATTTTATTGAATTTTATTGAACTAAAATTCAACATGCATAAATACAATCCTATCTCAATATTAAAATTTTCAATTGTGTTAACTATGATATGCACATCCATATGAACAAAAGGATAGGAAGGAACAAAAATCAATATAATATTCTGAATATAATGGTTAGATAATTGTGAACTATGTAAATAGTACACTATCTATTACAAATATCATAATTTTTAGATATAAGTTATAACCTTAATTACCATTAAGAGTAGTAATGTTACAATCCATATTAAATATTGTGAACTTGAGGCCTAATATGCATGAATATTTTTTACATGAAACTGTGATAATTAATTACTAATGTCGACCTCATTAATGCGTTAGCATGCTTGCATGGTTTAAAGAGCTTTTGTTTTTAATGTAACCCAACTGGCCAAGTTATACCTCAAAGAAACAAAAGGAACAAATTGGCAAAAAGTTACAGAGCAATTCGATAGGATTAAACTGGTATCATAACCATAGTTGGTAAATTTTATAGATCTATCTTTCTAAGACTTAACTAGTACGTAAAACAACATAGTGCAAGAAAGTTATTCCATTCATTGGATAAAACTTCAAATATATATTAAATAATATTCTCATTTCAAACCTCCATATTACAAAACAAAAATAGAAATAACTTTAGCTGCTTGATTAACCCCTACCTAAAGTAGCTTATGGATTTTGTTTATCCCTGTTCAGCAGAAATAAAAAAAATGCTAGAAAGGGTTTAAACCAAGGTTCGAAATCTCGGTTTCGGTCTTCTGTAATTTTAGAAATTTCGACTTAATTTGTATATTTCGAAAATTTCGATTCCGGTTACGGTTCTTTGTTATTTATTTTTCATATAATTATACATATATTTGTTTCATTATTGACACAAAACATATAATTTAATTGAATAATAAGATATACACAAACAATACCGATTAATTATAAATATTTAAAACACTAAAAAATATTCATTCATTACTTCATTTTCAACTTTTTTAGTTACATCATTTATATATTTTGTGAATTGATATGTTTTCTAAGTTAAAATTTCGTATTTTGAATATTCCTATATTTGAAAATTCAAATTAATCCCATTTTTGAGTGTTTACTATATAACTTGAAGTACAATAGGATATTTTATCGAACTGGTATTTCGGTTCGGTTTCGTTTCGGCCTCTACTGAAACCTAAACAGAACGACCGGAATCTCGGTGTTTCGCTCGAAACCTCAAACCAAGATTTAAACATTGTTAGATCTGAAATTAACACCCTAAATGTAAGTTTTTTCAGTAGGAAGGAGGAAGCAATGCTGATGAGCAAGCTGACCTGTAAGACTACGGAAAAGCTTCAAAGTGGTGAACTCCAATGCGATGTCAACTGGTCAAAACAAAGGAAACAGAGACTTAAACGAATACTTCCAATTAAGTTGCACCATCAATTGTGGAAAAAATGAAAGGTTATAAATTATACTAAATGAAATGGTCAAATTCTTTGTCTTCCTATATTAATGTTATTAGCAGCAACTTGGAGTTACAACTTTGAGTTGGTATTCTGTGAAGAAACACTACTAGAGATACAGTGTATTCCAACGGCTCCAAGCCGTTGGCGGCCGTTGGGAGCCGTTGGAAATGCCGTTGGAATAGTGTTCACGCTTTCCAACGGCTTCCAACGGAAGCAACGGGCGTATTCCAACGGCATTTCCAATGGCTCCCAACGACAATGAACCGATGGAAGCCGTTGGAAGCCGTTGCAATAAACTAACCAATAAGCCGTCGTTAGCCGTTGGTAGCCGTTGCTAATCTGGGTGAAATTTTTTTTATAACAGCAAGCTGCTCGCCTTCCAGCCACACACAATCAATATATACCAATTTCCATTCCATTTCCACTCCATTTCACATATATATCACATATTCAACACATTATACCACAAACAATATAAACAACCAAAAATCAACATCAAACATTACACACTCAAGTCCAACTCCATATTCAAACATTACAACCAAACCCTCACCAACACCAACTCCAATCCATATTCAAGTCAAAATATATACAATGCAAACACTTAAACCTCACCACCTCAAAGTCAATATATACACAACAACCATCAAACACAACCCTCACCACCTCAAAGTCAATATATACAATAACCAAACACAAAGACAATAATCATCATACCTGTCAAGCATCATCCTCACCTCCGGAAGCACCAGACGACGACGGGAAGGAACCATGCCTATGCGCGTACTCTGCTAAACGTTGATTCAGCTGCTCCATTTGTACAGCGCGAAGACGGTCCTGCTCTTGCAGCTGCTCAACCATGGCTCTAAGCTCTTTTATTTTTGCTTTGTCGCACGCCTTTTGAGCTGCCCGAACCTGCAAATAGAACGTGAGATGTTCACATTTGTATTATAATCATTTTCTTAAGCAATGCATATTTTAAAATATAGAAACGTAAATGACGTGATCTTAAGCAATGCATATACCATGAGGAAATGCATATTTTATTAAATGATAATGGTACAAATCATCATATGCTTATTGTATCTATAGGTTAATTTATTAACTAAAATATTGCAATGTTTTAAGATTACCGCTTGGTTTCCATAGCCATAGCGCCTATTCCGCTGCGTCGGATCCATGATAACGTCGAAAATATTATCTTGCTCCTCTATCGTCAACTCATCTCGGTCTGATTCTGAAAGCAGCTCTGCCCGTGCCTCTTGAAACTTTGCCTAAAATAAAAAACAATTACAGGTTAAAAGTAGTAGAATATGATTTAAACTTATCGATATTAATAAAATAAGATTTAAAATATGCATACATATGCAGCCGTCGCCTTATCATCGTCATCCCACTGATATGTAATATTGCCAGCAGTGTCTGCTTGTCTTGATGCGTGGGTGCGGGTAAATACCTCCATCATAGACACGGGACGTCCAAGCGATCTTTCCTGCAATAAGTAATTTATATATTCAGTCCACCATAGCTAATTACTGAGCTGATTGATATACAAAATGTAATAACGGTTTAGATTCGTAATTGACAAATTTACCAAGTCCTCACGGTGATGCTGAAAAGACTTGGATCCGCCACGATGCGTTACAGGATTCCTACTTCTATTGGCGGAGTTCCTCTCCGATTCCACCTGCAATTTAAATTGAATATTATATTTACTAATTGCGAAATAATTAACTATATATTTGGTAGATTTACCTTGAACTCGTCGGTCTCCCACCACCTAATCCAAGAATCCCATACGGAAGCGCCCACCCAGTTCGGTTTCTTTCCCGATTTTTTAAGAGCTGACATTACCTCCCTGTAATTTTTTGTGACCTTCGAATTCCAGTGGCGCTGAACCATGGCGACATCGGGCTCCGCCAAGACCACTTGCCCCTGTACAAATAGAAAATATTACTAATTGTTCATTTATACTTATTCATATAGTAAAGTGATATAAACTCACCAGAAAATCTTGCTAGATGGCCTCCCTGACGTGGTCAGGGATCTTACTCCACTTAGGCCAGCAGTCTGTCATCCGGCTCATATATGATTGCTTGGAAATGCCAAGCACAACTCCTGAGGGCTCCAAATCAAATCCCCTGTGTTAAATATAAAACAAAGCTTTAGACAAGTATATATATGTATGAACAAATTTATGTTGTTATCATTTTAATTTTGATACTTACGCTCCATCAGCCTTCGGCTGCAAATATACAAGTGGTCGAGCCGGAGGTTCACCACTACTCTCGCCGGCCGAGCGAGAAGAGCTACGACGTCTGGAGCCTGACATAATACCTGTTGAAAAGTTTCATTTTTAATTATAGACATAGATATAATTATGATGATATGTGGTGCATGTAATGATGATGATGATATATATGTGATGCGTTGCGTGAATATACAATTGTAAAAATTACCGGATATTACTCAGTCCTCGTCGTTTTCTGATTCAGACTCGATCTCGTGTTCTATATCGTTTTCCTCTACACTCTCAAATGCTTTGACTAATACATTTGTCTCATCATTTAATTGTCCAAAATCAGTTTGATCGTCTGTAATTGTGATTTCAACATTTTCTTCGATATCTGCTTGATAGGCTTGTCCTTTTGGAATATTTTTTCCATCGAATGTAAATCTCGTCTTGGTTTTAATAACCGCAGACCAATCCGCTTTATCTCTTTTTAGAGACGGATAAGGGGCGTAATAAACTTGTAGGGCTTGTTTGGCTAGTACAAACGGATCGTATGGCTGATAACGGGAGGTATGTTTTATTTCTATAACATTATAATTTGGATGTACGTTAATACCAGAACCTGGAACATTGCTGAACCAGTTGCATCTAAACAAAAAAACTTCCTCTGCGGGTCTTATAAAATATGTCAATTGCAAAATCTGGGTTAACACGCCATAAAAATCATGTATATGATTATTAGGATCATCACTGCCTTTAACAAATACACCGGTATTGTTTGTTAATTTTTCAGCACCGTATTCTTTGGTGTTGAATTTATATCCATTAAAGAAAAATATTGGATACGTTTTAACTTTCCTTTTCGGTCCCAACGCCAAATGTTTTAATCCTTCATCGACCACATTATTTGTAGGATCACAAACGTAGTTCGAAAACCAAGTAGCGAAATTTTTGCTTAAATCGCCGTTTGGATTTTGTGATTCATAAACACTGCAAACAAAAACAATATATTGCTTTATTATTAATTTACACATGCAGTATTAAATTAAATTTATCAAAACTTGTAATCTGATAATTACCTAATAAATGGTGCAACTTCTGGACAATTAAGAAGAATATACGTGTGTGCTGCATGGTAATCTCTATCATCTAACCATACTTCTACACATTTTCCAACATGTCGACCATGTTGTTTAAAAATAGATAACATTGCTTCAGAAGAAAAATCTTGTTCGACGGCCTCATCATTACGCGCAACACTTTGAAATGATAAATTCACATGATCATTGAAATAATGAGAGAAAAAGAACGATGCTTCTTCTTCGATATATGATTTGCAAATCGAACCTTCAACTCGAGCTTTTTGTCTCACTTTTTTCTTTAAACGATTTAAGTACCTGATAAAAATTATTTCATATCAATATTGATTTTTAATTATACTTAAATTACATACTCAGTATTAACAACATACCTCTCGAATGGATACATCCATCCATATTGCACAGGACCTCGAAGACGTGCTTCAAATGGAAGATGAACAGGTAAATGCTCCATTACGTTGAACAAACCTGGAGGAAATATTTTCTCCAGTTTGCAGAGCAGTATAGGGATTTCTACCTCAAGTTTACGAAGACGGTCAACTTTTAACGTAGTTGAACAAAGCTCCTTATAAAATAAACTAAGTTCTGTTATAACCTTCCAAACTTTTACGGGCAACAATTCTTTGAAAGCGACGGGTAACAAATTTTGCATCATTACATGACAATCATGGCTTTTCATCCCACTCAGTCTTCCGTTCTTATAGTCGACACATCTACGAAGATTAGATGAAATTCCATCAGGAAATCGTAATCCTTCCACCCATTTTAACAGTACTTTAACTTGGTTGTTATCTAATTCATAACATGCTTTGGGGTTTTAGTGTCATTTGGCTTCATATGAAGCTCAGGACGATTACATATTTCTTCTATATCACGTCTTGATTTCAGATCGTCCTTAGTCTTTCCCTTAACATTCAAAAGTGTATTAAACACATTATCGAATACGTTTTTCTCGTTATGCATCACGTCAATGTTATGACGGATTAAGAGATTTTTCCAATAAGGCAACTCCCATAATATACTCTGTTTGCACCAATTATGAAACGTCAATTTACCTTGGATTTCAGTTTGCTTCCCGGTTTCATGTATCTTTGGATAATCTTTTACAAGTTCATATATATCTTCACTTGACCAAATCGTTGGTGGTTGTAAAGTCTCATGTCTATTAGCTATGAAGTTTTTTTGTCTCTTCTAAAAGTATGATTAATATGAAGAAAACGTCGATGACAATCAAACCCTGAAATTTTCTTCCCATGCCGTAAAGAAAATGCTCGTGTTTCTTCCATACAGTAAGGACAAGCAAAACGACCGGCCGTACTCCAACCCGAAAGCATTGCATATGCAGGAAAATAGCTAATAGTCCATAACAGAGAAGCGAACATCCGAAAATTTTTCTTTTTTGATATGTCGTATGTTTCAACTCCTTCATACCATAATGTTTTCAACTCTTTGATTAACGGTTGTAAGTAAACATCGATACCCTGTGTCGGATCATCAAGGCCAGGGACGACAATTGTGAAAAACATATATGGAGTTTTCATACACATCCACGGGGGTAGATTGTAAGGTGTGATTATTATAGGCCAAGATGAATATTTAGAACCAAACTGAGAAAACGGTGAAAATCCATCAGTACACAAACCTAGTCTAACGTTACGGCTCTCCGCTGCGAAATCAGGATATTTCTTATCAAAATACTTCCATGCTTCTCCATCAGATGGGTGTGTTAACGTACCTTCTTTAGGTGTTCTCACACTGTGCCATCTCATATGATGCGCTGTTACAGATGATGCATATAACCTTTGAAGTCTAGGAGTGATAGGTAAATAATGCATACGCTTGTATGGAACTTCTTTTTCCTTTTTTTTCCTTGGCTTGTATCTTTCTTGATTACATATTTACAATTCCGAAGACTGACATCATCTTTCCAAAACAACATGCAACTATTTAGACATGTATCAATTTTTTGATACGGCAAACCGAAAGATGACATTAGTTTTTTCACTTCATAATAATTTTCGCACATTAAATTATCTGATGGCATATGGCGTTTAGCAGCTTGTACAACAGCCGTAAATCCAGCTTCTGTGAAGTTGTACTTTGATTTCATCGCAATCTACTCTGCAGTTGCCGATAATTGAGTGCCGCTAGTACATCCATTCCAAAGAGGTTTCTTAGCAGCATCCAATAAATCATATATTTTTTTCGCTCCAACATTTGGTTCCTCTTCGACGTTAACATCTTCGTTATTAAATTCAACAGTAGAGAACATTGATCGTGCTGCATCTTCAACCATATGTTCTATGAGATTCGTCGTACTAACTTCATCACTAATGACCTCTATTGACTGTTCTTCGTTATGTGTTATAATTTCTCCATGACGATCCCACACCAAATAATTGGTTACGAAACCATATTGGCGCAAATGAATCCTAACCATATTTGGTACTAAATGCTTCAACAATTTGCACCTACTACATGGACAACGAATTTCTACGTCGTTTCCAATATTACTTAAAGCAAATTCGACAAACACATTTACCCCGTTAAGAAAATGTGTACTTATTGAGCCTCCCATTTCTCTTCTTTGATACATCCAGCTCCGATCAATAAAATAATTGACCATTTTTCCTACTGTAAAACCTATGATCAATAGTAAAAAAACTATTAATCAAATTCGATAAACACATATTAGATTTTACTGTTTTTTATAATCCATTTCGTTTATATACAAAGTTATATTTCTTGCTATTTTTTTTACATTTTTATACCTTTTGTGATGGTCGGTTATCCTACTTCCCATTACAAACACAATAGTAATTACATTTCTTAAATCATATCATTATAAACGATTTCCCAAAATTTCGGCAGCACTTCCCCCGTGTTTCTTGTATCGTACACAATGCATGTACACAAGGAACAAAAAGGAAATGCCGTCGAAATTTTGCGAACCGTTTATAACGATATGATTTACGAAACGTAATTGCTTTATAGTGTTTGTAACTTGTCCAATACAGGGACAAATCCAACAGATATTGTATCAGATGAATATGAATATCCGTTTTGCAATAAAAACGAATATTCATACAACGATCATATACAACACCTGTCAGACGGGGTCAAAAATTGACTAAGGGATTTAAATTTGGTTTTTATGTTACCGTTTTATTAAATATATAAAATAAAGCATATTATGCATTATTATATGAATTATGTTCTACTATTTTACTAAATATATATATAGTAAATTATATGATTTTTACTATTTCACAAAATATATAATTCATGTGTATATATATACTAAATTATATACTTATTTATTTAATGCTAATATATTTTGAAAAAGATATAATTAATGTTCGTAAAATAGTCCACTAATTCATGTTTGTCTAACATTTTACAAAACATACACAAAATAATTTAAATCAATTCTAACTAATCTAATGCTAATTCACATGCGCATTTATACTAAATTATAAACATATTTACATATGTGTATAATATATACATACACAAATAATTTGGACATTTGGATGGCAATAATTGTAATTAGCATTTAGTTTGGTGTAATAAACAAGCAATATGCCATTGGATACAAATATAACAGCAAATTAACACAAAATTAGAAAAAATAAAAATTGTAGGGTTTTAGGCAAACCTGATTTTGGAGACTTCTAGGGATGGAGAGAGGACATTGGCGTTGAGTGATGGCGTTGGAGCAGCTGCTGGTTGTGTGGCGAAGCTTGGAGCAAGAAAGGAGGAGGGGAGGAGTAGGGTTTTGGGGGAATTGGGGAAGAAGATAATAATGTTTCAGTCTCGGCCTGATGCAGGTATACGCAAATTTCCAACGGTTACCAACGGCCGCAAACGGCGTTATTTCCAACGGCTACCAACGGCAAGTTAAAAAATAACGAGCCGTTGGAAAATGCCGTTGGCGGCCGTTAGAAAGCCTTCGTGGCTATATATTGTATCTCTAGTAGTGAAAACATATGATAATACCAATAAAAAGTAAACAAAGGCAGCAATACATCTAACTTTTTTGCTTGCTTTATCTTTGCCGCGTATCTTATATAGAGAGGCAAAAACAACATACCATAAACAACAGTGAGCTCAAAATGAATTGTAAAATTTAGCAAGTAATAAGTTCAAACCAGGTTACTTCTCTTCCATATTCTACGAAATAAAATAATTATCTTTTGGTCGAAGGGGCCTATTTTATAATCAATTTATTTTTTAGGTCTTGTTATACATTTATAAATTCAGGCTTCCTACTTGATAAAAGTACTTCAGTACCTTTTGATAGTCTGGTAATTATAACAATGATTTAAAACAGATCCAGATATCATGCTAAGCATATATTTTACATTAACAAAACTAAATTAAAATCCACCGTCATATTTCATTAAAAAAATCAATATTTTCCATTAATGGTACATTGAAATCAATAAAAACATGTATCATTATGGTTATATCACTACAAGAGAAACGGCTCTTTCCAACGGCAGAGGGCCGTTGGAAGCCGTTGGAAAGCTGTTGGAGGCCGTTGGAAAGCCGTTAGAAATACCGTTGGTATATACATTTCAACAGATTCCAACGGCCTCCAACGGCCTCCAACGGCATCAATGGGGTTATACTAACGACCTCCAACGGCATGTTTGCCAACGTGGCAAATCTTGTTGACCAAAATACCGTTGGAAATCCGTTGGAATGCGTTCGAAATTGCCGTTGGAAGCCGTTGGATGATAATGACCAATGGGCCGTTGGTCGTCGTTGGAAGCCATTGGAAATCTGGGTATATATTTTTTTATATAACCAGCAGTGCTTGCTTCCAGCCACATACAAGCACAATTATATCAAAACAGCTCCATTTCGAGCATATATATATAACAACTATATCAAAACATATCCAAACATATATATATATAACCAAATCATGCATATATTTCAACATAAACCAATATCCAAACATAACCAACATCAAAAAATCCAAACCAACGTCAACAAACCAACACGCACAACCAAACCATCAGAATGTGTCAAATCCAAATATACACATAAACCATCAGAATGTGTCAAATCCAAATATACACATAAACCATCAGAATGTATCAAATTCTCACCAACTCCAAAATATACATGCCAATAACAAAACATACCTGAATCACTCTGCACCAGAACCACCAGATGAAGGAGGCTGTCCATACTGTGCGATAAACTCCGCCATACGCCGGTTCATCTCCTCAGTCCTTGCTTCATGCAACAAATTGCGTTCCTGCATCTCGGCAAGCTCGGCTCGTAGCTGCGCAATCTCTTCCTTATCTTGAGCCTTTTGATATTCTCTTTGGGCTGTCTGAACTTGTAAACAAATTTAAATTATCAACTACACTAAAAAATTAGTATTAAAATAATTGCAAATTAACTAACCTATATATATTCACTAACAAATTGATAAAACAAACTAAATCATGATAGTTCAAAATATGAATGGAATACACTAGTATAAGGATATTTACTAACTTAAACTCGAATTCAAGCCAATTAAAGAATTGATTAACATACACTAATAATTAACACACACGTATGATTAACATACTAATTAATCGGAATAATTATTTTAAAATTTAACTTAAAATTATCGATTGGCTTCCATATCCGTAGCGCCTGTCGCGGGTCACTAGATCATGGCATACTCAAAAATGGCGTTCTCCTCATCGGGGGTCAAATGATCTCGTCCCGTCCTGAAACTTTTGCTGTCATGCAAAATATAATTGAATTTAGTTAACGTTATTTAAATTAACTTGTAAGATTTATTTACTTATGTTATACTTACATAGGCAGCACGCGCTTTGTCATCGTGGTCCCAAGAGTAAGAAACTGCGCCGGAATCATCGACCTGAGTCAAGGCATGTGTATGGGTAAATACATCCCAATAACTAACAGCCCCCCCCCCCCCCCGCGTTGTCTCTCCTGAAATATGCACATATAAATATATATTATTTATATTTTAACAAATTAAAACTTAAAATAATTAACTATTTATTTTATTTAATAATTATACCAAATCTTCCCGATGATGCTGGAAAGACTTGGAACCATCGCGATGTGTAACGAGGTTCCTGCTCCTCTTTGCAGAATTCCTCTCGGACTGCCTCTGCAAATTTAAATTGAAAACAAAAATTGTTTTGACAGTTTTAATTATTTATATATTATTTGCCTCAAACAATTTAAATTAAATATATGATAGATTTACCACAAAATTCTCGTTGCTCCACCAGGTGGCAAACTCATGAAAGACAGCTTCACTCATCCAATGAGGCATCTTTCCTGATGTTTTGATGTTGTTTATTGTTTTGCGATAGTTTTTTGCAATTTTGCTGCTCCAATGGCGCCGGACAACAGAAACATCAGCATCGGCCAAGTTCACTTCCCCCTACACGTTTGAAAAAATATAAGTTATACAGTTGTTATAAATAGTGAAAACATGAATTGACATAATGTACATGACTACATGATGCAATAATTGATATACCACACATACCAAAAAGTCCTGCCAGATAGCCTCCCGCACCCCCTCTGGTATCTAAGTCCAACTCGGCCAACACGAGGTCATACGAGCCATATACGCCCGTCGTGAGATCGTGAGCACTATGTTGGAAGGCTCCAACGAAAACTCACCGTTGTATAAAACAGAAAAAAAATATTTAATATTTCGTTACTACTATATATATTTGATAAAAGATTGTATGGAATAAAATTTAATTTTGAAACTTTATAATTACCTGCCATCGGCTTTGGGTTTCAGCCATACCGTAGACCGAACATCCGGCTGTGAAGGACCAGCATCATCACCTCTCTGTGAGCTGGAAGATCCGGAGTGTGAACGTCTGCGTCTCGACATACCTATATGAAATCATAGTATAAAGAAAAGCAAGAGTAACATTGATTAATTTAATAAGCAAATGGTGTCAGAATAATAAACATGGCATAACATACATTATGGCGTAACATAAAAGAGACTATGTGATACATATCATATAAAATTACTTTGGAAACAGAAAAATGAAAAAAAATCACCTTCTCAAAATATTGATTAGTGATCAATCCCCATCGTTTTCGGATCCAGACTCTTCTTCGCACTCTATATTTTGTTCCTCTATACTCTCAAATGCTTCAATTAATGCATTTGATTCATCGTTTAGAGGTCCAAAATCTATTTGATCTTCGGTTACTATTATTCTTCTATTTTCCTCGATATTTGTTTGGTAAGCTTGTTGTTCAGGAATATTCCGTCCATCAAATGTAAACCTTGGTTTGGTTTTAAAAACAGCCGACCAATCTATTTTATCTCTTCTTAAAGATGGGTAAGGAGCATAATAAACTTGAAGAGCTTGTTTGGCAAGTACAAAAGGATCGTACTTATAATACCTCGAAATATGTTTTAGTTCTATAAGATTATATTTTGGATCCACGTTTATTTCAGAACCTGAAACGTTGCTGAACCAGTTGCATTTAAACAAAAATACTTTTTCTACGGGTCGGGTGAAATATGTCAACTGCAAAATCTGGGTCAGCATGCCATTAAAGTCATTTATGTGATCATTTAGATTATCACTACCTTTGACAAATACACCAGTATTGTTAGTTGATTTTTCGGCACCGTATTCTTTGGTATTAAATTTATATCCGTTGACAAAGAATATTGGATATGTCTTGACTATCCTTTTTGGTCCCATAGCTAAATATTTCAATCCTTCATCTACAACATAATTTGTTGTATCAAAAACGTAGTTAGAAAACCAAGCAGCAAATTCTTTACCGATATCGTCGTTTGGATGTTGTGATTCGTAAATACTGCAATTATAGAACAAATGTTGCATTATGATTAAAATACATGTGTACATATTAGTGTATACATATATGTAGATGATATGCATGTGTAGACGTATGTGTATATATATTACCTAATAAATGGTGCAACTTCGGCACGGTTGAGAAAAATGTACGTGTGTGCTACTTGATAATCTCTATAATCCAACCATACTTCCACACATTTACCAGCAGGCCGACCAGTTTTTTTAAAAATAGATAAAGTCGCTTGACAATCATCTTCATCAATGCCTTCATCATTACGCGTAGCACTTTCAAATGATATGTTCACATGGTCGCTGAAATAGTGAGAGAAAAAAACGAAGCTTCTTATTCGATGTACGATTTGCAAATCGAACCTTCAACTCGAGCTTTCCGTCTCACATTTTTCTTTAGATGATTTAAATACCTAGCAAAAATTATTTTAAATTAATTTTTTATACATTTAATTAAACCAATATGCAATAAACTAAATATTAATATACCTTTCAAATGGATACATCCATCCATATTGCACAGGCCCTCGAAGACGTGCTTCAAATTAAAGATGAATAGGTAAATGCTCTATACCATTGAAAAAACCTGGAGGAAATATTTTTTCCAGTTTGCAAAGCAATATCGGGATTTCTTCCTCAAGTTTACGTAGACGATCAACTCTTAATGTAGTTGAACAAATCTCTATATAAAATAGACTAAGTTCTGTTACAACAGTCCAAACTTTTACGGGCAACGGTTCTTTAAAAGCGACGGGTAACAAATTTTCCATCATAACATGACAATCATGACTTTTCATCCCGCTAAGTTTATTGTTCTTATAGTCAACAAATCTACGAAGATTAGAAGATATGCCATCTGGAAATCTTAATCCTTCCACCTATTTTAAAAGTAATTTAACTTGATTATTGTCTAGCTCATAGCAAGCGTTTGGCTTTTTTTGTGTCATTTGGTTTTATATGAAGCTGAGGACGATTACATATTACTTCGATATCACGTCTTGATTTCAAATCATCTTTTGTCTTCCCTTTAACATTCAAAATTGTATTAAACAGATTATCAAACACGTTTTTCTCATTATGCATCACGTCAATATTATGACGAATCAAGAGATTTTTCCAATAAGGCAATTCCCAAAATATGCTCTGTTTGCACAGTTATACATGAATCGATGATTTACCTTAAATTTCAATTTGTTCTCCGGTTTCATGTATCTTTGGATAATCCTTTACAAGTTCATAAATTTCTTCGCTTGACCAAACTGTAGGTGGTCTCAAAGTTTCATGTCTATTAGCTGTAAAGTTTTTTTTATCTCTTCTAAAAGGATGATTAATATAAAGAAAATATCGATGACAGTCAAACCACGAAACTTTCTTTCCATGAGGTAAAAAAATAGCTCGTGTTTCTTCCATGCAATAAGGACAAACTAGACGACCGACCGTACTCCAACCTAAAAGCATTGCATATGCAGGAAATTCGCTGATTGTCCACAATAAAGAAGCATACATGCGAAAGTATTTTTTGGAAAATATCATATGTCTCTACTCCCTCATACCATAATTTTTTTAATTCATCAATCAATGGTTGTAAATAAACATCGATTCCTTGTGTCGGATCATCGGGACCAGAGACGATAACTGTAAGAAACATATATGGACTTTTCATACACATCCAAGGAGGTAAATTATAAGGTGTGACAATTATAGGTCAGGACGAATATTTCGAACCAAATTGAGAGAATGAGGAAAATCCATCCGTACATAAACCAAGTCCAACATTACGAATTTCGGATGCAAAATCAGGATATTTCTGGTCAAAATGCTTCCATGCTTTCCCATCAGCTGGATGTGTTAACGTACCTTCTTCCTGTGTTCTCACACCGTGCCATATCATATGTTGCGCTTACAGAAGATGCATATAACCTTTGAAGCCTAGGAGTAATTGGTAAATAATGCATACGCTTATACGAGACTTCCTTTTTCTTTTTCTTTCTTGGTTTGTATCTTTCCTGATTACATATTTTACAATTTTTAAGGTTGATATCTTCTTTCCAAAACAACATGCAACCCTTTAGACATGTATCTATTTTTTAATACGGTAAACCGAAAGCCGACATCAGTTTTTTTACTTCGTAATGATTTTCGCACATTAGATTATTAGGAGGCATATGTCGTTTCGCAGCTTGTACAACAGCCGTAAATCCAGATTCTGTGAGGTTGTATTTGGATTTCATCGCAATGTATTCAGCAGTTACTGATAATTGGGTTCCACTTGTGCAGCATTCCCAAAGGGGTTTTTTCACGGCATCTAACAAATCATATTTTTTTTGCCTCAATATTTGGTTCTTCTTCAGCATTACCATCGTCATCAGTTAATTGAGGAACAGGAAACATTGAACGTGCAGCATATTCAACCATATGTTCTACAAGATTTGTCGTACCAATTTCATTACTCACCAGCTCCTCATCTTGTAGAGGATTAGATGCTAACTGTTCCCCATGACTATCCCAAATCAAATAGTTCGACACGAAACCGCACTGACGCAAATGAACTCTAACCATTTGTGGTATTAAATGTTTTAACAGTTTGCATTTACTACATGGACAACGGATTTCTTTGTAGTTTCCGTTATTACATAAAGAAAAATCCATAAATACGCTAACACCATTATTAAGATGTTCACTTGTTGAGCCTTCAGTATCGACCCTTCGTTTTTTGTACATTCAGCTCCGATCAGTAAAATAATTGTCCATTTATCTACGTATATAATTAAAAAGTATGATATAAATTTGCATTGACATTTTTTATTAAAACAATTTTATAAACATTCTTCTTGTTTTTGTTATATCTGTTAAAATAATACTTAAAGCTTATTTTGAAATGAACATTATATTCTATTTAAACAATTTTATTAGCGAATTTGATATTAATTGATCATTGACACTTTGTTGATGGGTCATCCTACCTCCCATTACAAATGCAAAAACGTAATAAAATCATATAAATCATTTCAATTTAAACGATTCAACAAAATTTCGACAGCACTTCGCTTTAGTTCCCTGAACAGTACACAATTGCCTGTACACAGGGAACATAAAGGAAAGCGCTGCCGAAATTTTACGAACCGTTTAAACTGAAATGATTTACGAGATTTAATTACGTTATTGTTTTTGTAACTTGTCCAATACAGGGACAAATCCAACAAATATTGTATACGATGAATATAGATGTCCGTTCTGTTAAAAAAACGAATATCCACACAACGATCATATACAATACTTATCAGACGGGGCCAAAAACACTCTAAGGGTTTAAATTTTAAAATTAGCGATATAAAAGTTTAAATTTTATTTTCATAAACAATTTGTTGAATCAACGCATATATAATGACTTTTTCCTAAAACAAAAAAAAATCCAGTGTGTGTGCGCAACGTATGAAATGAACAAACAATGTTATACATATAATCGCATCACAAATCACATCCAGTCATGCACAAAATGTATCACGTATATATCGTATCATAACATGTCAAAAGTGAACAATTTATATGTCAATATCATCACTTTCTACACTACACTATACAAACAATAGCACAATACATACACAAAAATTATCAATTTAACCTAAAATTAAAAATTTAACAAAATTAGGGCAGTTTTAGCAAATAATACCTGATTTTGGAGGTTGTGAAGCTTGCAAACGAAGATGGGGATGCTAGAATGTGTGGAGTTGGAAATTTTTTAGGGGGGAGGGGAAATTGGGTTTTTTTGTTGATTTTTCGGGGTGAAAGAGGAATGGGGAAGAAGAAGATTGATCTGCAGCTAAGTCGTGGATTTCCAACGGCCGCCAACGACAGTATTCCAACGGCATGTGTTTTTTGTTATTAAAAAATTCTGGGAAAAAGCTCGTCGTTGCTCGTCGTTGGAAGCCGAGGCCAAAGGCCGTTGGCGGCCGTTGCGCCCCCTCCCCTCGCATTGCTATAAACAGTCATTCTTGTAGTGTATGTATACATAAGAACCATTTTGATAGTTTGATGATTATGACAATCCTTAATTTGAAACAGGTCCATTGATTATGTTACAAAGATATTTCTACATTCAAAAAAATAAATTAAAATCCATTGTCATATTTTACCAAAAAAAATTCAATTTAATCAATTATGCATCAAAATCAATAAATATATGTATTAGTATAGTTATATGCATACATAAGAACCCTATTGATAGTATGATGATTATGACAATGCTTAGTCTGAAGCAGATCCAATTATCATGTTAAGAAGATATTTTTACATTTAAAAAAATAAATGAAAATTTGCCATCATGTTTCACCATAAAAATTAATTTTTCCATTAGTTATACACCAAAATCGATAAATATATGTATCATTATAGTTATATGCGTACATAAGAACCTTCTTGATAGTTTAATGCAACTGATACACATACATACACATGCGCGCGTACAACACGGATATACCCCCCTACAAATATACATGCATGTCCAATGGACATGTGCATAAAAATGTGACCACGTTTAGAAATGAATTTTATATGGATCGTGGCTACCCCATCTTTGATTCTGTTTCTTTAATGGCAAAGCATTTCAGCAGATAATGATTTGCAGGTATTTCATTTGTTCTGTTGTTTCCATGGTCAGTTGGCTTTCCTGGTTAAGTTATTTAAGGTTAAGTGGTTAATGAACCTTGTGATCCGAAGTTTGGGTCAGTAAACTTTGATGATATGGTAGGAATATTTAGGCCCCGTTTGGTTTCTTGTTTTTAGTTTTGTGTTTTCATCTATACAAAAACGCGTCTGTTGTATGTATTGTTGAAAAACAAACAATTTTGAAAAATGAAGTTAACATGTAAAATAGAAAACAAATTTATTTTGTTTTTCGTGTTTCGAAAGATAACGAAAGCACGAAGAATAATCTAACTCCTTCGTTGTCCGTTGGTCAGCGCAACGGCTAAGCTTATAAATCTTCTTTTCTCATTTCTTGCTATTTCCTAGTGAAAGATGAAAACACAAAACTCAAAATACAAAATACAAAATGAAACCAAACGGACCCTTAATTTTTTATCCATGATGTTGGATCCAGAACTGGTATAACATGCCATGTGTATATTTGTTTTGTTATAGTATTAGCAGGAATCATTATAATTTTAAAAGTAAGTAGACTTTAATTTTTGAAAAATCTTCAAGATGTATCACTGTATATATAAAATTTCATGCAGCTATTGGAAAAAAAAACTACATGTGAAGTTAATAACATATACCATGTGCAAAACAGAAATGTATAAGCAGTCTAATATTCCAACTTTTAAAATTTGAAAAAGAAAGTTGGTTCATAATTGGATCCGTTATTTGTTATTTCTATGGTACGCTATAGTTAAATAAGATAATAATATATTAATACGGTGAGCGGAAAGTAGTAACAGTAGGAATTTTAGTCGTACTGTCAATTACTCAAATTTCGTAACTGCTTTTTAAAAACTAACTCATTATATTTGGTCCACTTACTTGAAGTTACGCCCCCACCATTTAGATTTTTTTTAATTTCATAATTAATGCATATTCTAATGGTGCTCCTGGAGAATAACTTTTACCATTATAAGTTTATCGCTTGCATAGAAATGGCATCATTCATTAGATTTTTCCACTTCTAATGAGAGGAGGTAAATGATATAGGATTTCTAAATTAGACAAAAAGGTTAAAATATGGAATATTCATCCTTCACAGGTATGCATTTTCATGACATATGAGAGCATAGTTTTCATAATCCGACCCTGCAGCGGTTGAACCGCGAATAACCCTGAGCCATGTGAATCAAAGGCCGGAAACTCAATGAAACCTCCTACATGCAAGAAACTTGGTTCGACCTTTGAATTGACGGTTTAACCCTTTATTTAAACCCGGTTGAACCCTCTCATATGCGTAATTTTTTCGTTCCAAAATATGTTTTCAAATCTCCGTCCGTTTTATTTTCATAATTAGTGCAGCTAATATAACAAATTTTGTTTAATTTTTTATATTACAATTAATGTGTGGATTATGAATTAATATCGTATATTTTTATTAAAGATGTTGGTTTGTTGTGTACTTAAGATTGATACGTTGCATCTAAATGTATTAATTTCCAAAAAAAGTATGTGCGTTTCTTGACGGTTCGACCGGTCAAACACTCGAAACCTCAAACCCTGAGTATTCACGGTTTGATTCACGGTCCGGTTATGAAAACATTGTATGAGAGAGTGCATATTACTATAAACAAAAACTGGAGGAAACCCTTTTGCTTAGCATAAACTAACGATGCATTATTCCTGAAAAATACAACTACAATGAGATGATAGTAATAAAAGAAGAATCTTCAGTGGTACATACACTACTAGAAAGGCTTCGTATAGCGACGGAGCCTAGCGACGGCTAAAAAAAGCGGTCGTCGCTAGCCGTCGCTATACGCAATATACAGATCCAAGCCGAGAGCAGCAGATTCATTTCACTTGCTCCCCAAAAACCTTCATGCTTCCCCCAATCCGCCGCCTCCCGTCACCGCAGCCACCGCCCCAGCCTTCAACGCCTTTAAATCACCCAAATTTATGTCGGTATGCTCCTAATCTTTTATTTGATTGTAAATTTGATTTTTTAGGTTTAGTTTAAACCCTAATTCAATTATGATTTGTTGTAAAATTGAGATTTATTGTTAAATTGGGTATTAGTAGTGTTGTTAAATTAGGTATTAGTAGTGTTGTATGTTGATTTGGTAGATTAATTAGTTTATTATCATGAACTTGAATTAAGTATTACATTAATTAGTTTATCATGAAGTTGAATAAATGGTTGATGTAGATAATTAGTGTTGGCGATCAACATGGTTAGTTGTTTTAGGTGAAAAAATAGTGTATATTAACAATTAACTTGATTATTGATAAATTTACATGAAAGTATTTCATAGTTTATGAAATTGATAAATTACAAATTTAAGTTGTTAAGTGAATTTAAATTGACAAATTTTTGTTTAATAATTAGATTTTTATTGTTTCCTAATTATCTATTTGATAATTAGAATTTGTTGTTTTCCAATTATATTCATTGATAATTCTTGTATTTATTCTGTTGATTGAGCGACGACTAGCGACGGCCATTTTAATAATTTAAACGATGACTAGCGACGGCCAAAATGCAAAAAGTTGTATATATTGTAAAAAATAAAGTTTGTACAAAAAAATTAAAAAATGAATATGAGAACTGATATTGGACTAAAATCGATTTTGTAAAGAAATTAGAAAATGAATATAACAACAACAAATAGTCATATAAAATCTATGTCGTAAAAAAATAAAGAAATGAATATTGAACTAAAATTGTTAATGGAATGTTGAACTAAAATTTAAATACACAAATTTTTGAAATAAAATATAAATAGTTGAAACATTGTCAAAATTTGAAAAGAACAGCAATATTTAATAAAATTTAAAGAAATTTTTTTACCCCTTAGATTGGATTTGGCCCTGTCAGGCAAGTGTTGTATATGATCGTTATATGAATGTTCGTTTTGTAACGGAACGGACATTTATATTCATCTGATACTATATTTGTCGGATTTGTCCATGTATTGGACAAGTTACAAATACAATAAAGTAATTACATATTATAAATAATTTCATTTTAAACGTTTACAAAATTTCGACGGCACTTCCTTTACGTTCCCTGTGTTGCATTTGTGTACGATACAGGGAACATAAGGGAAGTGCTGCCGAAATTTTGTTGAACCGTTTAATCTGAAATGATTTATAAAATGTAATTACATTATTGTGTTTGTAATGGGAAGTAGGATAACTGACCACCGAAGTGAAAACCAAAATACCAAAAAATTAAAAAATATATGATTTAAATTGTCTAACATACATTTTCAAATCAAGAAAAATGTTCAACTATTTTCTCGACCGTACTTGGATGTATGAAGTCAGAACTGAAAAGAAAGGATCAATAAAGCAACATTTCTACAATGGTGTACACGAATTTATTAGATTTGTTAAATCTAATAACAGAAACAACACAGAAATTCGTTGCCCGTGTAGTAAGTGCCAACATTTGAAGCATTGGAAACCGGATATAGTTGAAGTACATTTGTATCAATATGGTTTCGTGCCTGATTATTATTTCTGGGATCGTCATGGAGAACTTGTTGAACCTACACCTAATAATGAAGTGTTAGAGGACGGTAAAATGATGACGAATCCGATAGAAAATATGGTGGATGATGCAGCATGATCAATATTTCCTACAACTGAAGCTGTCGATGATGACGAAAATGTCAAAGAAGAACCGATATATACGATTTGTTGGATTCTGCTAAGAGGCCGTTGTGGGACGGATGTAAAAGCGGAACCGAACTTTCAGTAACCGCCGAATACATAACTATGAAATCAAAATTCAACCTTACAGAAGCTGCATTTACAGCAGTTGTACAAGCTGCAAAACGACACATGCCACCCAATAATCTGATGTGCGATAGTCATTATAATGTAAAAAAATTGATGTCCGCTTTCGGTCTACCGTACGAGAAGATAGATGCATGTGTGAAAGGTTACATGTTGTATTGGAAAGACGACGTTGACCTCAGAAAATGCAAAATATGTAATGAAGAAAGATACAAACCAAGAAAGAAGAAAGGGAAAGAAGTCCCTAAGAGAGAATGCATTATTTACCCATCACTCCCAGACTTCAAAGATTATATGCATCTTCTGCTACGGCCTATCATATGCGATGGCATAGTGTGAGAACGGCGGAAGAAGGAACTTTGATACATCCATCCGACGGTGAAACATGAAAACATTTCGATAAGACTTATTCCGCATTTGCTGCGGAAAGCCGTAATGTCAGACTTGGTTTACGTACGGATGGATTTTCACCATTTTCACAGTTTGGTAGTAAATATTCATCCTGGCCAATTATCGTTACTCCATATAATTTACCTTCATGGATGTGTATGAAGACACCATATATGTTTCTCACCACTGTCGTTCCCGGCCCTCATGATCCAACCCAAGGAATTGATGTTCATTTACAATCATTGATCGAAGAGTTGAAGAAACTATGTAATGAAGGAGTCGAAACTTACGATGTATCAACGAAAAAAAATTTCGGTTATTCGCTTCTTTGTTATGGACGATTAATGATTTTCCTGCATACGGGATGCTTTCTGATTAGAGTACGGTCGATCGTCTAGCATGCCCTTATTGTATGGAAGAAATACGAGCATTTTCGTTACGATATGGGAAGAAAGTTTCGTGGTTTGATTGTCATCGGTGTTTTTTTCATCTCAATCATACTTCTAGAAGAGATAAGAAAATTTTCACAGCTAACAGAGAAGAGAATCTGAAACCACCCAAGGTTTGGTCAGGCGAGGAAATATACGAAATTGTAAGAGACTACCCAAAGATACATGAAACTGGAGTCCAGACTGAAATCCCAGGAAAGTAAGACATTCATAATTGGTGCAAGCAAAGTATAT
Organism: Allium fistulosum; assembly: GCA_030737815.1. NCBI lineage: Eukaryota > Viridiplantae > Streptophyta > Magnoliopsida > Asparagales > Amaryllidaceae > Allium > Allium fistulosum. The sequence continues at coordinate 912,742,979 of CM060903.1, forward strand.
TTTGGGAGTTACCATATTAGAAAGGTCTCTTACTCCGACATAATATTGACGTGATGCACAACGAAAAGAACGTGTTTGATAATCTGTTTAATACAATTTTGAATGTAAAGGGCAAAACCAAGGACGATTTGAATTCGAGGCTTGATATAGCAAACTATTATAAGCGCCCGGAACTTCATATAAAGCCTAATGACAATAAAAAACCGAAAGCATGCTATGAGCTAGACAATAAGCAAGTAAAACTCGTGCTAAAATGGGTGGAAGAAATAAGATTTCCCGATGGTATTTCTTCCAATCTTCGTAGATGTGTTGACTTTAAAAATAGTAAACTGAGCGGGATGAAAAGTCACGATTGTCATATCATGATGGAATATTTACTCCCCGTGGCTTTCAAAGAACTGTTGCCCGTAAAAGTATGGAACGTCATAACAGAGTTATGTTTGTTTTATAAACAGCTTTGTTCGACAACATTAAAGGTGGATCGTATACGTAAACTTGAAGTAGAAATACCCATATTGTTATGCAAACTGGAGAAAATACTTCCGCCTGTTTTCTTTAACGTAATGGAGCATTTACCTATTCATCTTCCATCCGAAGCACTTCTTCGAGGTCCTGTGCAATATGGATGGATGTATCCATTTGAGAGGTAAATTAACATGTGCAATGCTCATGTCAATTTCAAATTCAAATTTGTATATCTAAATATGTAATAAATATCTTAATATGTACTTGAATCATCTGAAGAAGAAAATTCGACAAAAAGCCCGAGTTGAGGGTTCGATATGCAAATCATATCTTGAAAAAGAAGCCTCATTTTTTTCTCTCACTACTTTAAGGATGCTGTGAACTTATCGTTTGTAACTGTTTCTCGAAATGAGGAAATCGTTGAACAAAATTCTTCTCAAACAATGTTATCTGTTTTTAGACAACATGGTAGACCTGATGGAAAATGTGTGGAAATATGGTTGGACGATAGAGACCACCATGTAGCGTACACGTATGTTCTTTTTAATTGTGTCGAAGTCGCACCATTTGTCAGGTAATAATTAATTCACTTGTAATTTATTTGTACGTACATAATAATAACACATATTACATATATGCAGTATCTACGAATCACAGTATCCCTCTGGCGATCTCAGTAAAGAATTTGCCAAATAGTTTTTGAACTATGTTTATGAGCCAAGAAACTGTGTCGTTGATGAAGGCTTAAGACATCTTGCGATTGGACCGAAAAGAAATGTGAAGACTTATCCAATATTCTTCGTCAACGGGTTTAAGTTCAACACAAAAGATTAAGGTGCTGAAAAATTAACATATAACAGCGGGGTATTTGTCAAAGGCAGTGATGATCCAGATGAACATTTAAAAGATTTTTACGGCGTCTTAACACAGATTCTAGAATTGACATATTATGTTGAACCTTTAGAAAAGGTTTTTTTATTTAAGTGCAACTGGTTTAGTAACGTTCCTAGTTCCGGAATCAACGTGCATAAAGAGTACAAACTTATTGAAATAAGGCATACATCACACTACTATAAGTACAATCCTTTTGTATTAGCCAAGCAAGCGTTACAAGTTTATTTTGCTCCGTATCCATCTTTGAAAAGAGATAAATCGGATTGGTCCGCTGTTTTCAAAACGAAACCAAGGTTTACGTTTGATGGAAATAATATTCCAAATGAAGCAGCATATCAAGCCGATCTTGAATCAAATACAGAAATAATAATAACTAATGATATTGATGTAGGGCCTTTGAATGATGAATCGAACGTCCTATTTGATGCATTCGAAAGTACCGAAGAAAATGAGATAGAATACGAGACTGAATCTGAATCAGAAAACGATGAAGACTGATCGTTATTGATATAATTGTTATGTGATAGTGATTGAAACATGTGATGTAATAGTAAATTTCTATAATTGTTCTGTGATGATAATTTAGTTAATTTTTATTCATGTTTTGTACTAGTAAATTTTTATAATTGTTCTGTGAAAGTGATTGAAACATGCTATGTAGTAGTGAATTTCTATTATGGTTCTGTGATGATTATTTATATAATTTTTATCCATGTTTTGTACTAGTAAATTTTTATAATTGTTTCTGTGAAAGTGATTGAAACATGCTATGTAGTAGTGAATTTCTATAATTGTTTTCTGATGATATTGTTTTTCTATAGCAGATATGTCTGTTAGGAGACGGAGTGTAGGTGGTAGTGGCATGCCATCCCCATCTCCCGGTGCAGGTGGTAGTGGCACTGCACCAGACTTACGTCCGATTGCAGAAGTTGTTTCTAGAAGTGCTCGGTAAGTATTAATTTTATTTAAAATATAAATTTTAAAATCCACTAAACATGTATATTATAACTTTTGCAGTGGCTTTGAGGTGGTGCCATCAGATTATATTTTACAGGTTTCGAGAAAGGCATTTCAGAGCCGGATGGATGGTTGTTGGCCTCGCTGGGACGACATCCCCTCTCATGTCAAGAACACAATACAGGCGGATTTACTTGTAAGTAGTAGTTTGAATTTCAGTTGTAAATTAATATAATCTATATAACTTAAAATAATTTTAATTTACAGGCTGCAGTCCGCGTTGACCTTGACGACTTGGACATTTTTTTAAATCACTGGAACAAACAAATGAGGAAAAATTACAGGGATACATTGTCCAAGGCTAAGAATGCAAGGAAGAAATCGAACTGGATGGGTGAAGGTGTATGGAATGAATTTCTTCGGCTTTGGGACAGTCCGGCAGTAAAAGTAAGTAAAATATGTTTTCTTTGTTATTTAAATCTAATATAAATCTCGCAAGATATATACGTGATAATTTGTCTTAATTTGTAGGAGTTATCTGCGCGGAACCGGACAAACAGGAATAAAAATCCTGCATTGCACCGTGGTGGCTCCAAATCCTTTCAAGAGCACAAGAGAGAGCTGGTAATTAAATTTATAAACTGTGTTTACGTTTAATTACAATATTTTATAAACAGATTAGCAATAATATTTATATATTTTTAGGCCGCGAGATACATCCGCGAGCCCACTATGGCCGAGCTGTTCAAGGCCATGCATGCCGTGGAGAGGACTGACGAAGAGGGCAATGTTTCGTACGAGTGGACGGATGATAAATCACAATCCGTAATGGTAAATTAATTTATTGTTAATAACAATATTTTGTCTTATTTTATTTTCAAAATTTTGAAATTCGGTTTTTATCGTGTAAATCAACTGTTTGTAATCGCAGAAGAGGTACGAAGTAGAGCGGGCTCGTGTAGCACAGTCCACTGGTCGGGAAGAGCTTACGTTAGAGGAGGAGAACCATATTTGGAATGTTATTATTGACCCGTCTTCTCGGACCAGTCGACGGTATAGCTATGAAAATGTGGAGGTAAATTTTGACATGTACTAATATATAAATTTACTCATGCATGTGAATAGTTAAATAATTTTAATAATATTATATATATGTATACTAATATATGAATAATTATGAACTATTTTACAGGCGATGAGAATGCAGAGTGCATACAGGAGGCCGCAACAAGAGGCGGAGATTGCTCAGTTGAGGGCGACAGTGGAAGAAATAAATGATAGGAGGAAGAGTTTCTTTGAGCAACAGCTGGATGAGTGGATTGCGGCTTATTTGCAACAACATGGGAGGATGCCTGGAGAGGACGGCAGCGATGACGAGGAGTAGGTATGTTTATTTGCTCGTGTTATAGTTTGGTATATACACATTTTGGTTGGTTTGGTGTATATATATTTCAGGATATTATGTACATATTTTGATGACTTCTAATTGATGTATTTGGTTGGATATTATGTATATATATGTCGGGATATTATATAGAAATTTCGGGTTACTATGTACATATTCTGGTTAATGGATTTGGTTGGATTTTATATTGTTTGATTTGGTTGGATTTGAAAATGAGATTTGGTTGGATTTATATTGTTTGAATGTATAGTGATGTTATATGATGGATATATAATGGTTATAGTTGATGAATATAGTGTATAGCGGTTGTATGGTTCAGATTGGTTGAAGTGTATATGAGTTGTGCAGGTGCACAGAATTTTACCCAGGTTAGCGACGGCTAGCGACGGCTATTTGGTTCAGATTAGTGACGACTAGCGACGACTTTTAGACGTTGGAAAATTTCCACGTGACACTTTTGCAGTCGCGAGCCGTCGCCATTTATGTAACGGAGCTGTCGCTATACTATTGGGCGACGACCAATATAGCGACGGCTTTTAGCGTCGGCTGGCGACGGCTAAAAGCCGTCGCTATCTGGTGCCGTTCTTGTAGTGATACTCTCCTTTTATTTTCTGAATTTGCAATGTAAAACCATGATAACGTGACAGTTTATGCGTAGGAGAATCTAATATGTAGAATGCAGTATAAGGATCTAATACATGGAATGTAGTATAAATTAATTAAATGGTATGAAAAATATATGTAATACACCGAGTGCAATATTTTAACGCTTTAAATTAATTGAAAATTTTCTCACGTAACCATGAGAAGAGAGATGAAATTTTATACTTAAGCTAAGAGTTCAACAATTTATGTAATTATCAGCACAATCAATCAATGTAGTGCAATGTAAGATACAAAATATAAAGCAAGACAAAGATATATCAAAAAAATGTCACATACATGTGCATAGCAATTTAATATTTGATTAGTCGTTTCTTCGTCTCTCTTTCCAGGATAATTTTCCTCTAATGTTCTTACATATCTCGGCCTGGAATAAAACACATGTTCGATAGTAGCCATTTTATATTGATCTCACTGGTAACTACGCTTAATGTAACATGTAAGAACTGTTGATGAGATAATATAATGCATTGTCCATTTGTAAGCCTTTGGACATCACAATAGTAACAAAAGTGAAGTCAATCTCGAGGCTTTTCCCGTACCAAAATAAGAAAAATGATGCTCAAGATGTTGCAAAATTTTCAAAACATAATTTGGGCTTTGGGTTTTTTGTTTGGAAGAGAAGAATAAAAGAAGAAAGAAGAGATAAGTCCCACATTGTAAAAAATCAAGAACTATATTTATATAAATATAGTTTTCTCATTTGGATGCTGAAGCCTTGGGGCTTCCACATGTTTGATTTGATGTGAGGAGAAAAGTCATGCAACACTATATATGCGCCGTCGTCTGGTCGGGTTGGATTTCGGAATTATTTTTGGATCATATGTGAACTGTAAATGGCCAAATTTCAGCCCGTTAAGGACCAAGAACCGAAATTTGAATAAGGGCGGGAATTTTGTAACGTTTTTCTGAACGTTGCAAAATGAATAGACGCGACGTTTCAATTTGAACGGAGTGACTGATAGCGACGGTTTTGAACCATTACGAAGGGACGCAACCCTTCGCGAATGGACACCTCTTCACGTCTATAAATAGCGACGCCCAAAAACGTTGCAAAAAGAAATTTTTGAATCCTCTTCTTCTTCCTCACAGCAATTCGCGACGCCATAAAGTGTTGCAAGACACTACGCCATTGCTCTGTTTTGTGACACCTCTGACGTGTTGCAAACTCAGAAAACGTCGCAAAATTGCTCTCTTCTTTCTCTTCTTTCTATTCTACACAAATTGCATCATCAGAAACCGTTGCTAAAGTGTTCTTGATCGGATCAAAGACGTGCAAACTTTAAATCCGATTACGCTGTTATAGGGCTTCATTGAATTCTAAAAGTCGATAGTTCGATAACCCGTTTGTACCTGGTGGGTTGAACTATGTCTGAAAGAATCTATTCCATAGATCATTGAAGTCGGAAGTAAACATTATCTTCTTCGCAATCGCCATCATATTCGTGTCGAACCACAAATTTCTCCAATAATTTCAGACAATATTCTTCAACCATGAAAGGTTCGAGCGCTCTACAAGTTATGAATTAGCATCTAACTTGATTGGAGCATTTTGATGGCGACAATTTCACTCGTTGGTAAGAGACGATGAAACTTTTCCTGGTCACCGTCAAGTTGTTCTACATTTTGAAAGATAACTTGGAAGAAATCGCAGAGGAAACTGATACTGATGATGCTGCTCTAAAGACTAAACGTGCAAAGCGCAAAGAGAACGATTTTCTATGTAGAGGCCATATTCTGAATACGCTATCTACCCCAGCCTACAATGCTCATAGGACCTTGGAAACAGCGAAGGCACTCTGGACTGCACTGAAGAATAAGTACCGCATATCTGAGGTAAGTAATAAAAAGTTTCTTATTTCTAATTTTATGGAATTCAAAATGGTCACCAATAAGTACATAATTGGACAAGTAAGCGAAATCTTATTGTTGGTGAATCAACTTAAAGATGCTGGAATTGATCTCCCTGAATCTTTTGTTGTTGGAGTTATAATTTCGAGACTTCCGCATAGTTGGAATGATTGTAAGAAAAAGATGAAGCATGCGAAAACGGATTATAATTTAGATGGTTTATAGCATCATCTTCGTATTGAAGAAGACTCTCGCAAACGCGATCTAGATGATAATCTGCAAACTGAGTCCCATTCTAAGTTAAATAATGTTGAAATTACTGATAAGTTAAAGCCAAAGAATGAGACACAGTTTAAGAAGAAAAATCATTCCAAAACCAACAAAAAAAAGAAAGTGCTTGTTATTTTTATAACAAGCCCGGCCACTATGCCCAAGACTGCCGTCTGCGGAAGAAACAACAAAAAGTGAATGTGGTCGAAGACTCGCTTGTGGCTATAGTGCAAAAGGCGGACTCCGTTAGCAGCAATGATACTGATTGGTGGTTCGATACTGGAGCAACCATTCATATTTGCAAAGACCGTAATCTATTCAAGAGTTACGAAAAAAATAAAGGAGAAGTTGACGAAGTTACTGAAGCAAATAAGGTTCCAAGCAAAGTTCTAGAAAAAGGCACTATAGAACTTCCTTTCACCTCTGGAAAACTTCTTACATTAGTCAATGTATTTTATGTATCTAATACGTGTAAAAATTTGGTCTCTGTATACCTTCTTAACAAAGGAGGATTCAAGATGGTGTATGAGTCTGATAAGCTAGTGTTGTCTATGAATGGTAGATTCATTGGACAGTGATACTCTTGTAACGACATGATTAAGTTGAATCTAATAAAGAAATCTTTTGTTTATATTGTTGATTCTATTAATTTATGGCATGGTAGATTAGGACATGTTGATTATAATTCCATTAGAAATATACATAAATTAGGATTAATTTCTGCTTGTGATTTCGATACCATCTCTAAATGTGAAATATGTGTTTAAACAAAAATACACCGAAAATTCTTTAAATCCGTAGAAAGGAAAACTGATTTGCTTGATTTGGTATATAGTGATGTGGGTGACTTAAAAAGTCATATCACCTATGGCGGTAATCAATACTATAAAACATTCATTGATGATTATACTAGATGTGCATATGTATATCTAATGAAAACTAAAGATGAGGCTTTTGATAAATTCAAAATTTACAAAGCAGAGATCGAAACACAATTAGGAGTTAAAATTAAAATATTACATTCAGATCGTGGTGGTGAATATTTCTCAAATGAATTCACCTTGTTTTGTAAACAACAAGGTATAGTTCACCAATGTACTGCCCCATATACACCACAACAAAATGGTGTTACTGAAAGGAAGAATAGAACTTTAGTAGGAATGGTTAATGCCATGCTCATAAGTTCTAATTTACCTTATAACCTATGGGGTGATGCTATGTTATCTGCATGTTATATTTTAAATAGAATACCACTTAAAAAGAATAATATTTCCCCTTATGAATTATGGTTTAATAGAAAACCTAACCTAACTAGACTTAAAGTTTGGGGTTGCTTAGCATATGTTAGAAAACCAGACCCTAAACGATCAAAGTTAGGAAATAGAGCATTTCAATGTGTTTTCATAGGATATTCACTTAATAGTATAACTTATAGATTCCTTATTCTTGACACCCTAGAAGTTATAGAATCAGTAGATGTGATTTTTTTTGAAAATCAAATTGTTGAGATCCCATTGAGATCATCTAGTCCAGAACCCAGTATGACTAATGCTATAAATGACGATGATTATGCTCCTGTCCAAAACAGCAAGGAAGTATCAGTACTAAATAATAGTACTGAACAATGGAGAAGTAAAAGAACGAGAATAGAGAAGGACTATGGTCCTGACTTCATTACATATCTTATAGAAGGCAGTAAGGACGAAGTCCTTAATGTTACTAAATATGTAATGAACGTCGATGATGATCCCAAAACTTATTATGAGGCTATAAGTTTCAGAGATTCCAATTTATGGAAATAAGCTATTAATGATGAAATGAATTCCATATTGTTAAACCAAACTTGGGTTTTAACTGATTTACCTTCTGGTGCTAAACTTATAGGATGTAAATGGATATTCAAGAAAAAGTTGAATACAAATGGATCCATTGATAAGTTTAAAGCCAGATTAGTTGCTAAGGGATATAAGCAAAGACATGGTGTAGATTACTTTGATACATATGCTCCAGTTGCTCGCATATCTTCTATATGCTGTTTAATCGCACTTGCATCAATTCATAAATTAGTCATACATCAAATGGATGTAAAGACTGCTTTTCTAAATGGAGATTTAGAAGAAAAGATATATATGGAACAACCTGAATGTTTCAAAACCCCAGGCCAAGAAAAGAAAGTCTGCAAATTAGTAAAATCTCTTTATGGCCTGAAGCAAGCTCCTATGCAATGGCATGAGAAATTTAATAAAGTTGCACTGTCATATGGATTCATTGTTAATGATGCCGATAAATGTATTTATAGCAAATCGGATAACAGCGGTAGTGTTATAATATGTTTATACGTTGATGACATGCTAATATTTGGTTCCAATATATCCTGTGTGAATGAAACTAAAAAGTTTCTATCTTCTAAATTCGATATTAAAGATTTATGAGAGGCTAATGTAATTTTGGGGATTAAAATTGTTAGGAAAGAGGGGGAGTTATTACTAACTCAATCTCATTACATAGAGAAATTCCTACAAAAGTATGGTCATTACGATGACAAACCAACACCAACTCCTTTAGATCCTAGTATTAAATTAGAAAGAACACTGAACGTACTATCTCTCAACTAGAGTATTCCAGTGTTATTGAGAGTCTTATGTATGTTATGCATTGCACTAGACCAGACATCGCACATGTTATAAGTGTATTGTGTCGATTTACGAGTAATCCAGGTTTCGAACATTGAAAAATTATTTCTAGAGTTTTAGCTTATTTGAAAGGAACCATTGAATATGGTTTATCTTATAAAGGATATCCTGCTGTAATAGAAGGATATAGTGATGCAACCTGAAACAATGTAGAATCCAAATCCAAGTCTACGACTGGATGGATTTTTATATTAGGAGGCGCTGCTGTGTCTTGCGCTTCCAAGACGCAGACCTGTATTTCTGACTCAACAATGTTGTCAGAATTGATTGCATTAACAGATGCATGTAAAGAAGCAGAACGACTTAGAAATTTATTAATGGAAATCCCTGTATGGAAGAAGCCATCTCTAGCAGTCTTGATTAATGTGACAATCAAGCAACGATATACAATGTGTCTAATAAGACATATAACGGAAAGTCTAGACATGTGAGTCTAAAACATCAAATGGTGAGACAGTTACTCAAAAGAGGAGTTATAACTGTTGACTACATAGAAACAAAGAAAAACTTGACTGACCCACTTACAAAGAGTCTTTCAAAGGCAATGGTTTCTATAAAGTCACAAGAAATGGGACTAAGGTCTGTGAATGGAGATTGATCATTCTTAACAGAAACCCAACTTATGTCTTGAAAATGATAGACAAAGTTCAATGGATACCAACAAGTTAAGAGAATGATTATGGAACACTAAATTGATAATCCCATAATATTTAGTGTTGGATTCTGCAAGAACAAATGATGAATATATATTCTTAATAAGTCTAGAAACCTTAAATGGTGTATCGCAGAAACACCTTAAGAGACTTACCTATATAAGTATGGAAATCAGGTCGCTTCCTAGGAAAGTAAGACCGCTTTCTAAGTAGACTCATGAACCAGGATTTAAGCACATGGCCATTAACGTGCTGAGCAATACAGAACACTTTACCTAAGGAAATCAACATGTGTAATTGTTCCAGTTTTATCATTAGGGATACTTGGTTCAAGATTCGTTCACCATAGAATCTCGATAAGGCTTTTAATGGTTTAAGTAAAGGTTCAAATCCAAAAGATACCTTTTATTTATATGTTGGTTTTCACGATGATGCAAAACTTAATCTTAGAACTATATAGGCTTGATCCTACTTGGTTATGTAGGAAGTCACTCTAGTGATTCAGCCATCCCTTTTATTAATTTTCTTATTTTGAAAATTGAGAGAGATTGTTGCAAAATTTTCAAAACATAATTTGGGCTTTGGGTTTTTTGTTTGGAAGAGAAGAAGAAAAGAAGAAAGAAGAGGTAAGTCCCACATTGTAGAAAATCAAGAACTATATTGATATAAATATAGTTTTCTCATGTGGATGTCGGGGCCTTGGGGCTCTCACGTGTTTGCTTTGTTGTGAAGAGAGAAGTCATGCAACACCACACGCGTGCCGCCGTCGTCCGTCGTCCGTCCGACCGAACCGAACCGGTTCGGATTCGGATCCGAAAATATTTTTGGATCATATGTGAACAGTAACGGGCCAAATTTCAGCCCGTTAAGGATCCAGAACCGAAATTGAATAAGGGCGGGAATTTTGTAACGTTTTTCTGAACGTTGCGAAATGAATAGACGCGACGTTTCAATTCAAACGGAGTGACTGTTAGCGACGGTTTTGAACCGTTACGAAGGGACGCAACCCTTCGCGAATGGATACATCTTCACGCCTATAAATAGCGACGCCCAGAAACGTTGCAAAGAGCAATTTTTGAATCCTCTTCTTCTTCTTCCTCACAGCAATTCGCGACGCCATAAAGTGTTGCAAGGCACTATGCCATTGCTCTGTTTTGTGACGCCTCCGACGTATTGCAAACTCAGAAAACATTGCAGAATTGCTCTCTTCTTTCTCTTCTTTCTATTCTATACAAATTGCATCATCAGAAACCGTTGCTAGAGTGTTCTTGGTCGGGTCAAAGGCGTGCAAACTTTGAATCCGATTACGCTGTTATAGAGCTTCATTGAATCCTAAAAGTCGACAGTTCGATAACCCGTTTGTACCTGATGGGTTGAACTATTGTCTGAAAGAATCTATTCCATAAATCCTTGAAGTTGGAAGTAGAGCATTATCTTCTACGCAATCGCTATCATATTCATCTCGAACCACAAAATTCCCCAACACAAGAGGTACAAAAATTGTCATGTAATTATAGTTCAGTTCGAATAGAGCATACAAAAAGGTTTGATGAAATGAACATTAACCTTCGATATGGACATATATATGCATATTTGGATGATTTATATAGAAAATATACCAGATATTTGTGTATGTTGAATCTGAAGTTTCGATTTGTTTGCCATTTACTGAGCTCCTTCCAAACATTCTTGCTGATTTTATTGTTGATTGGCAACTGGAGATTTGTTAAAAACTTTCAGAAATAGTGGAAAATTCATTAGACCATTCTAAAACAGTAAGTACTATGAATTTTTTCTACATACTTTATATATTCGCTTAGTATCTTTGGAATTATCTATACATGTAGTAGTAGGTTAAACTTTTTATATTACATGCTGTGCATATTGTCGAACTAAGCATGTTCTCATTGCAGCACAAATTAAATGACTCGGAGCATATGGTTAGGCATTATTATAAACAACTATATTTAACTATATCCTAGCTAATTAATCAATACATTATGCACATATTGTCCCATTTAAGTGATATAATTGTCCAAAAATAATTTACAAATGCTCTAGAGGAAGATAATAATTATAGTGGAAGATACATAAAAGTAGGATGTCAAATAAATTACAAATTGACTATAGGCATACAATGGTAAATGAGAAATTTGTATTACGCAGAAATGAGTAAGAGGGAGAACACAACTTTTATTATATTAGTTGTAAATAATTTTATACTTCACATTGAAAACATGTTGTGTATAATACATTTAGTTAATATACGTCAAAAAATGATATATTAAAACGTCCAATAAAACATTGATTAAATTCTTTATTTAAAAGAAAACTTGATATAAATGACATTCAGTACCTAATCTATTGGACAATATTCTCATTGATTTATGTATTCCATTAAATACAATGAGCGAACTGTCAATATAAATGCATGTACCACAAACAGGGGAAAGCAGTTCAAATAGGTTATTTTGCTGATATATCATATATAATTTATTAGTACATCAAATTTATTTTTGTATGTTAAACTAAGCTATAACAAAATCATGATGTAATGAAGAACTATAATTAACAACCTCATGGTGCTTTAAAATATCTCTTTCAATAGAGTATGACAAAAGGGAAACTATTGTGGTTCTAAAGCAAGTTGGTATGTCAAAAGAAAAACAATAATATACAAATTGTTGTTACAGTACCATAACTATAAAATCTGGATAGCTGTTTAATGAATACTTCCGGTAAAAATTTGCAGCACAAAAGTAAAGAGCTAGCACAAATAAAAGACTTGCATGACCGTAACATGGAATGATACACCATGAAGACATCACATAAAATCTCATTTACTTGATATGTTCTCAGTTTTAGAATATTTATTCTCTTTTTAATACCAAGTTATCTAACCTTTCACTGTATTGTAGTTAAATTTCAATATTATTAGCCATTTCATCAAATAGTTGGAGTGCAAAATCTAAAGGTTATCATTGTATCATAAGCCCTGCACAATGATGCATCACATTTAAAGAACAAATAAAAGCAGCAATATGCACAAAACAGACATTAATAATTACAAAAAAAAGATGACGAGGAAACAAAAGATTTAAAAAGCTTACCAATTCAATTAATTCATCTCAATCAAAGCATGCCAAAATTAATAGAAGGTTTTAAAAGCTTACAAATATAATTTATTCATCTCTATCAAAGCATGCCAAAATTCCAGTGTTTCTCTAAACTAATAATTCTCTACATTTTCACCACCAAAGCATTTGTTGGATCCTGATTTAAATCTTAAAATTTGTTACTTCTGTAGAAATTAAAAAGAGTAAAAGACATGATTGAAATAAGGTGGTGCCACCGAAATGACAGTTCAGAGTTTCCGGTTTTGTACCGAGAAGAAAGAAAGTGCTGCTGATGTTATTGTTTGAAGGAGCGTGGCACATATTTGGAACATGGGTTGGAGAATGACATAAATGTCCTCCACACAGTTTAATAATTATTTGCTTTCGTGGGCATTTTGACCATGCGAAAAAGGGTGCACTTTCATCCATTTGGTAAGTATTTGCTTTATACATACCAGTATGTAAGGCACGTCCGTTGGACGTGTGCAAGAAAAATATGTGCTAACTTCTTCTTAGTGCAAAGCACATATATTTGATGCATGCTAAGAGCAAAAGCTTGGTATCATATAGCACCATCGATAAGATCTATTAATTTGAAAAAATATTTAAGGAACTGAGTTAAGATATATACATGAGGCATGTGAGTCTGTATAGAATGTTTACATAGTTCTATGTTACATGTTTCGAATAAGAATGACCTTAGTTTAATAAGATTTAACTGGAATTTTGGAGCGCGTTGGAGATAAAGTAATCATCAACTATACCACTGACCGTGGTACACTTAACATAGTTAAATAACATGGAGGCTACTGACTTTGTGTGGGTAAGTGTGAAGGGATCTATTGCTCCCTCCAGCCAAAAGGTTTCAAGCACTATATCCTTTTCTATATCCTGATTTATTTAATTTATAATAGATTTTTTTTGTATTGCTATTGTAAACGTAGTTGCCTATTTTATACAAAATTTAGCTTATATTTGGCAAACATGCTACACACAATAGTAGAAAGTCTTGTGTAATTTTATTCACAATGGGATTGAACGCAACAAATATAGCAGTGACAAACTCTAGATTGAATCAGTGGCGAAAGGGAGCTAGTCAAAAGGGCATGCACTTATCGATGGTTTTGTTTCTTTAGTGTTCTTTGTGTGTTTTTTCTCATTCTGAAATCACACACATATAAATATAATTTTTAATGCTAAATCAACAAAGCAATAGAAAGAGATAGTTGTTGCTTTGATGCTTCAATGCAAATTTAGTTATTTAGTGGATGCATAATATATGACTGATCTGCTCATATTTATGAGGAGCATTAAGAAAATAATACGCTATTTATATGGCTATTTAAGGGCATCTTTGTAACTGGTAAAATGATTCTTCATAAGTAACGAAGGAAACTTGTTTAATGTAAATTATCAAACACATAGAAAACACCACTAACAGACCATATTCTTTCCTTTTGAATGTGAACCACCTTCCTCAGAATTAAATGTCAACAAACGTGCCTTACATATTCGAGGGGTGTGTGCTCGTCTGTGTGTGTGAGGTACAATCGCTTCTTGCCAATTTTCTGGCGCATGTTATTTTACATAATTTCAATCCAAACTGAAAAATCATCAAATTTTCAGAAATAACCAACATTAATGATTTGATGCCAAAGATAAAATGCTTTATTTTATGTGCTATACCTATTAATTTGAATATTTCAAAAAATGTCAGTAGTATCCTTTTTTATGCTTGGTTGGATCCAAATATAAAATACATTTTTACAGTGAAAAGCAAATAAAAGTTGCATTGTATATAACTAAAAATTACAAAAGAAATACCAATACAATGTGATGGTACTATCCTTTTGATTACAGACACTGCAGATCACCATCACCCATTGCAAATAGTTTCAAAAGAAGAGCACGATTTACAAAAAAAAAATCGACAATAAGTCATTAAGTGAAATAAACTTCAATCTACTGGAACATATTTTAACCCATGCTTGACTAAGATTACAGTCATATTTTGTTCATTAACTATGTGAAATTTGTTGGTTTGTAATTATTTGTGGAGAACTTACTGACATATCTTTTTTGAACCACACGCCTTCAGACATTAACAATATATTGTAAATATATATATCTAATCATCTCGAATTCAAGCTATTTAACACAAAGTAGTTGGTTAAAACAACAAAATAACAAAGCATGAACCCTTTTAATCTCAGAAATAACAAAAAGATGAGGAAAAACTTGTAATTTGACACAAAGATTAGGGATTGGAAGATAGGTGTTAAATGAGTAAGTGGACTTCTAATAGTGTTGAGCTTTGTGATGTGGTAAAGCCGCAACTGTCAGAACAATTATTTCTATAGAAATGGTTTATTTCAAGCTATCGAACATTTGATAATCTTATAATAGCAAAATCTACAACGGTAACAGATAAATTATTAAAAATGGTGAAAGTCTCACTCTTTTTTCATCAGTGGAATTAATAGTGGGAAGGTTCCAGTTTTAAAAATGATTGTGATACGTGTAACTACTTGCGTGCTATTCAGAATTGTTATTCTGCATCCCTTCTCTTCTCTTCTTCAATAAATTTTCTTCTATTTTGTTCTTACGGATCTCGACCATATTATCTTCGCCGCGACGGCGGCCATCATCGGCATCGACGGCGACTTTATATTTGTTTTGGCAAACCTCCGCTCTCCCGCTTGGACGTAATGACATGGCTTCTTATGCTAACCTTTTTAATCTCAGAAATAACAGAAAGATGAGGAAAAACTTGTAATTTGAAACAAAGATTAGGGATTGGAAGATGAAAGAGAAACAGCGGTTGTAGTTTATTGTGAAAGCTCGAAATTCTGAACGATGGAGAGGAATTTGTGCAACGTGGGCACTGACAAATATGTCCTGGGCTTGACTTAGATTATAAGAAGGGTATTTGTGTAAGTTCAAAAGCTTCAAATCAGGGTATTTCTATTATATATAGATACGTTCATACATACTTATACGTATGTACATATATACATACATATGTGTGTATAGATATATGTATACATATGCATGTGTACATATAGATATATTATGTATACATGTATATGTACATACATATATATACATAGTATCTTTTGGTCTAAGGGGCATATTTTTGTATCTATTTGTTTTTTGGATCGGTTGTTATACATTTATAAATTGAGGCCTCCTACTTAATACAAGCATTTTAATAACCTTCTGATAGGTTGATAATTATGACAATGGTTAATTTGCAATGGATCCAATCATAAGAAAATATCTTTACATTTAAAAAAATTAATTAAAGTATGCCGTCATATTTCATAAAAAAATCATTTTTTTCTATCAGCCATACATCAAAATTGATAAATATATGTATCACAATAGCTAGAGCATCACCAACGGTACTAGGTGCAAATATTACATCTTGCGTGCTTAAAAAATGTAAGCATGTGAATTTTCCAACAGAATATGCACGGTTAAACGCTTGTTTAACAAGTGCTAAAGGTTCATACGCTTGTTGAACAAGTGCCTGAAGCTCGAGCGCTTGTCCAACAAACGTCCGAACTTGAAAAGAATTGAAGTAAATAAAATTGGATGCTTGTTGAACAAACGTCCAATCCCCAAATGCCTGCTGAACATGCTCCTAAGGATTGGACGTTTGTTCAACAAGCGCCCAATTTTATGGACCTTATGTCCCATATTTGTGAACTATTCAATAATGTATACTCTGTTGGATTGCATTTTTGCTATCGATCATACATTTTGAGAGATATAATCTTCTGATGTAGCGCAGCCCGTAGGCATAAGTCGTGACCGACTTAATTGGGGTGAGGACATAAGTCGTGACCGACTTAAGGAAACAGGCATGAGTCGTCTACGACTTAACGAAGGCGAGGAGGTAAGTCAACCACGATTTATTGAAGCGGAAGGCATGAGTCGTCCACGACTCAAGGAAGAGGCTGACATAAGTCGTCCACGACTTAAGAAGAAGGATTCAGGAAGAGCAGCACGAGTTGAGAACAAACAAGGGATAAGTCGTCTACGACTTAAGAGAAGGGATGAGTCGCTACCGAGTTAAGAGAAGGGATAAGTCGTAACTCGGTAGCGACTCATCCCTTCTTTTAAGTCGTAGACGACTTATCCCTTATTTGTTCTCAACCCGAGCTAAACAGTTGTATTTCTTCCAAATTGTACGAACACCTAAACAGTTGTACTTTGGCCTAATATATAATTGTTTACTGTCGAAAGCGTACCACTTAAATCTAAGACATGGGGCTATCAAGTGTATTCTCTATTTCTAGAACACAACCACGCTATCAACACGGAGGTGGATAAATAGTTGCTATGTTTGTACGCTAAAGCCAATAGTTCTAACAATTGGTACGTAAAAGAAATCAGTTATGAACATACAGTTTGACTTCACAGTGAATAAGGACTTGCTGAAAACTTAACTGAAACCAATCAGGTGAAAATAACTGAGCATCGTTTTCTGAGATTGATTAAGTTTGCAGAATAGAAACCATTACAGTCATTATGCTATCAACGGTGAAGTAACTATGGGGCATTGTAATTGCAGTACACATTTTTAGACGAAAAAGGGACAAATTTTAAGGACCTACAATTGAAGCTATGCACAAACGTCAAATAGTTATTACATAAATTAAGTTGAAATGCTGATACAGATCGTGTAAAAAAATAAAGACAAGAACATGAAACGGGATAGCAACACATAAAACAGGTGTAGTATTTCGTAAAATTAACAACCTTACAATATGAATAACGTTGACTAGATATGTTAAAACTTATTAACCATACTGTCCTAGTTAGTGCGCGGTGGAAATAATGAAAAAGGTTAGCTGCCCATGTCATTATCCTTATATGTATACAGATATATTGGTATGTATATGTATGTATATACACATATATATGCATAAACAGTATGATGCGGACAGGATATGATGAAGTAGTCAGCAGATGCAAACTGGTTTAAAAATATATCTCTGCAGTTCATAAATGATGAAACATAATAATTAGCGAATAAAACTCAGTTCAAATAAATTCTCAGTACAAACTATATTGAAGAATAGTGACAGTAGGACATAAGGAAGTGCAAATTGGTTTGAGGGACAGTGGCCAAGAATACATACCGTTCCAGGGTGGAATACAGTATCATCCAACTTAATTTCCTGAAAAAGACAGCGGAGAGCAAGTTACAGTGATGTATATGATATGATAAAAAAGAAAGCACACACTATATTATGTCTTAGGGGACTGTGTATATGGTAAACACTGATTTATGACAATGTAATCTACAGATGTACACATTTAACCTTTATCATACAATCTACACCATTGTTTTAACCTAGAGCAAGTTATCAGTTCTAATACCATATTAAAATTTTATGCACCCCCTTCGCATCTCCATTATGCATGCACTTCATTTAGTGTAGAAGAGATAAAATCATTGAACGAAACTCTATGGTGCTAGCATCATAATTAGATATCCCTACCCCCGCTGGAGTACACATATGTCCATGACAACATTTATTGTAACAAAAGAAATCTCTTATTGTTACAAGCTTCGAATCTCGTATATATACCCATCTCCTTTAGAATATTTAGCGATGCATGACTAATTATAATCTAATCTATGCAACCATGTTAATACAATGCAAGTCAAAACATATGGAAATATATTATAGTTTTGATGGTTATGGTTTTCAAAATATGAGATAATGATTATTTAAAAGATGTTGTGGATTCGGTTATAAAAGATGGGATAAGTTGTGGTCGTTATGTTTTGCAAATTACTATATCTTTCATCTTTTGGAAGAGGGTATTTTATTAATTGATAGCAAAAGGAGTTTTACAAATAGTCTAGCCCAAAACTTTTACATATAGGCCCATGTAAGCAAAATAACTATACAAGAAAAAGAGGAAAGAACCCTAGTTCATTACCGCAAACTAGGGTTTCTTTATTAAATGACTACTGCAAACCACTCCCTAAAATAAAATGAAATTTTGAAGAAATTAGGTTTCTCTGTCACTTTACCTTCATCGCAGAAATCTTCTGGAGTAAGAACTTTATCTCGTTCATGTAGTTAATTCTGAATGGAAACAGAAGGTGTCAAGTGGATCGGTCTGGTGGTTTTTCTATACGACCTAAAATTTGTTACTTTAGGATACAATTGAGATGTACCAGATTTTTTGTTTGTTTTCTGCATGAGAATTATAAAGTATATTTCAATCTCTTTGAAAATGATGGCTCTGTCTATCATTTTACCAGTAAAGATTCTTGAATTTCTTTCATTCCAAATTGTCCATACTGAAATCGAAGTCCTAGTCTGATATATCTCTGAGTCTATCTTTTTGCTTGGAGTTATGATTGAATCAGTCAATTTCATCATGTAGAAAATAATTACCGTATGCTTATAGACCGAATCTCAACCTACACCAACTCGAATTGTATACAGTGCAGTTGAATTCAAAAAATGAGTGCTTAATTTCTTGTGTTTCCAGGCCGCACGACACATATTTTTTATTTTCAAAGATAACATGTCATTGAATCAGCCTCTGCTTCGTTGAAAGTTTATTACTGATTGCTTTGAATAAACATGTTTTCATTTTAGGGCAATGAATTTTATCCCAAATAAATTGATGCCAGTTGACTGCAGCGGTTTGATGAGATCCATTGCCGATTTAAAAGTTTAATAGCCTTTGACATCAGTCAGCCAGCACCAGTGATCGTTGTTGCCTTGCTAAATTATGATTTTCTTTATATCGTCAGTTAATGAAATAGTTTAGAGCACACTAATAATTGCTATTGATTGTTGTTGTTGAATTTATGTGATTCAAATATTTTTAAAGAAGATAAGTAATTAACTAATTAATTAGGTCAATTAATTAATTAGGCTATATATGGAAAGATAAGAAGGAAGAATATATGTGATATCTTTTAGAGAAATGAAACTAATTAATTGCTAACCAATTAATTAGTCAAAGAATTTTTTATATGAAGAAAGAAAAGATTGCTGATGGAGATTGATTCAAGCAAGGAAAATTATGGAAACCAAGATCACCATTATCTATTTATATAGAAATCAAATCATCGATATTCAGAAAGATTTC
This sequence comes from Allium fistulosum, assembly GCA_030737815.1. Classification (NCBI taxonomy): domain Eukaryota; kingdom Viridiplantae; phylum Streptophyta; class Magnoliopsida; order Asparagales; family Amaryllidaceae; genus Allium; species Allium fistulosum. The sequence continues at coordinate 912,763,077 of CM060903.1, forward strand.
GAACATAGTCTGAAAATTAATTTTCTTCATCTTCAAGCATCCTTTATTTTCATGCCTATTTAAATGAAGGAAGTTCATCTTCATATCTGTGTGAGTGAGTGAGAGAACATCCACCGTTATTCTCTTATTCAGTAAATCTTAATTTCTGTAGTCAATCAATTAGGGGTTTTGAGCGTAAACAAGTCTTTGGATAAATTGATTATTTAATTTTTAACTAGAGGTTAGTCTCTCCACTACTACCTATAATTTTGTAATCTCTCTCTTTTGTACTTTATTTCTTCAGTGAAATAAAGAATAGTTGTTGGATCCGTTTACGTAGGCAACCTAGCCGAACCACGTTAAATCTCTGTGTTCCCTACTCTTCTATATTTCTTTGTATGGTGATTATTTTTCATTGAATTTTGTGGTTGATAACTAATCGACAAGCTAGATCCTTTTTTTGATTGTTTTCGCGCTTCAGCATTCCGCTGTGCTTTTGGAGTTAGTGCAAATCAATTGAATTTCGCACAACAGTTTGGTATTAGAGCTAGCTGTCTTGTTCTAGATTAGTTATCAATGGCAAATTCTTTCAGTAGTGGTATGAAAAATTATGGCATCACCAAATTTGTTAGAAAATGAGTTTTTGGGACGTGGAAGGTGAAGACTAATGATGGTGTTCTTCAGCAACAACTTCGTTCTTCTAGAGGAGGAGATAAAAGCCAAAAGCACCTTGGAGGTAGAAGAGATATGTGTAGGTCTCATTTCATGGGTCCTAGAAGGGGTGCTTGCTATTACTGTAAAAAGAAGGGACATTTCATACGGGATTATCCAGCTCGTAGAAAGAAGAGAGAGAAGAAGGAGAAAGCTTCAGTTTTGCCAGTAGTTAGATCAGATGTAGATAAAAGTGATAGTAATACATCATTACTTTCAATCAGTATTTCACCTTTAGAGCATACTAGTTGGGTGATTGATTTTGGAGCCTCTTGTCATATGACGTCAGATAGGAGCTGTTTTGTCAGTTACAAGAAGATTGATGGCGTAATAGTTCATATGGGGAATGACACATCTTGTCATGTTGTGGGCATTGGAAGTGTGAGGTTTAGGATGAATGATGGTGTTGTTAGGACAATCACGGATGTTAGACATGATTCGATACTGCGTAGAAGTTTGTTATTAGTTGGAGCTCTGAGTAGACTTGGTGTAAGGATAATAATAGATGGAGAGAATTTGAGAGTGGCGAAGGGTTCTATGGTAGTGATGAAAGGGGTGCGAGTTAATGATATTTATGTGCTTCATGGAGAGACAGTCTTAGAAGAGTCACTAGTTTCTACTGATTCTAGTATTTTAGGTTCTACTCAGTTATGGCACCTTCGTTTAGGTCATGTTGATGAGGAGAGTCTTGAAGTATTAAAGAAGCGTGTGTTGATTGTTGGTGTTTGTCAATCGAAGCCTAGCTCTTGTGGAGATTGTTCTTTTGGAAAGAAGAAGCATGTCACATCTGATGTTGGAAGACCTAGAGCTACAGAGTTTCTAGAGTATGTTTATTCTTAGGTGCGGGGACCCACCCTAGTTGCATCTTTTGTGGAGCCAGTTACTTCGTCTTGTTTATGGATGATTTCTCACGTAAGGTCTGGGTCTATTTCTTAAAGGCTAAAGACGAAATATTTGCCCAATTTTGTAAGTGGAAGACCTTGGTAGAGAAGTGGTCGAGGAAGCATTTGAAGGTTCTCAAAGTTGGAAATAGTAGTGAATTTATGTCATAAGAATTCACTAACTATTATGCGTTTGAGCATGTAATTAGAGATTTTTCTATTTCTAATGAGTCATATTATTATGGAGTGGCGGAGAGCACGTGTCGGATATTGTGGGAGAGAGCTACAAGCTTGAAAATGACCGGTGGTCTAGAAAAAGGGATTTTGAGCAGAAGTGATAAGTTGAAGCCTAAGGAAAGCAAGCATATTTTGTTAGGCTATAGAGAAGAAGTGAAGAGGTATATGTTGTGGTGTAAAAAAACTAGGAGAATTGTGACTAGCAGGCATGCGATATTTGATGAGAGGTCTTTGTTGAAGGTGGAGCCTTTATCAAGTGATGACATTTGGAGGACAGAAAATTGACAAATACATTTGGAGTCATCTGATTATTTTCATATTCGAAGAGATATTGGTATTTCTGATGATACCATGGTTGATGAGAAGATTATAGAGGTTCAGACTCTAGGTGGAGCTCACTTGCTGGAAAGGCCTTTTGCTTTAGTTGGCCCTATTTGTAAGCATGTTTGTAGCGATGATTCTTCATCTTATGCTTTGAATGTTGCGGAGCTTGTTGGTGAATCTGCTGATGTTGACTTAGGAAAATCTAGCAGAATCCTTATGGCGGAGATTGGAGTAGATAATATTGAGTATGTCCCTACTCAATTTGGAATGGAGAAGGTGAAGCGCGCTGTTAAATCTCCATTGGTCGCTCGAAGCTTAGTATCTACATGTTCGTCTCCAACATCGGATTTGTTGAAGAATTTTGGTATTTGCTCATATGCATTTTGTTTATTGATGTGCATACTATCTTTCCTATGCTTGGGAAAGATTTGGAAGCTCTGTTTGGGCAATATTGCCAAAAATAGTTTACATTGAGCTTGTTGACGTAGACCCAACAATTTGTCGAGATGCTGTGATATAGAGAGACTGTTATATTTGAATCAAGATGGAGTGTTGAATTTAATCGCTTCAAATATTTTCAAAGAAGATAAGAAAATAATTAATTGATTCGGTCAATCAATTAATTAGGCTATATACGGAAAGATAAAGAGGAAAGGTATATGTGATATCTTTTAGAGAAAGAAAACTAATTAATTACTAACCAATTAATTAGTCAAAGAATTTGTTATATGAAGAAAGAAAAGATTGCTGATGGAGATTGATTCAAGCAAGGAAAATTATGGAAACCAAGATCACCATTATTCATTTACATAGAAATCAAATCATGGATATTCGGAAAGATTTCGAACATAGTCTGATAATTAATTTTCTTCATCTCCAAGCATCCTTCATTCTCATGCCTATTTAAATGAAGGAAGTTCATCTTCATATTTGTGTGAGTGTGTGAGAGAACATCCTCCTTTATCCTCTTATTTAGTAAACCCTAATTTCTACAGTCAATCAATTAGGGATTTTGAGCGTAAACAAGTCTTTGGATAAATTGATTATTCAATTTGTAATTATAGATTAGTCTCTCCACTACTACCTATAATTTTGTAATCTCTCTCTTTTGTACTCTTTTTTTCAATGAAATAAAGAATAGTTGTTGGGTCCGTGGACGTAGGCAAGCCAAACCACGTTAAATCTCTGTGTTCTCTACTCTTCTTTATTTCTTTGTTTGGTGATTATTTTTCATTGAATTTGTGGTTGATAATTAATCGACAAGCTAGATCCTTCTTTTGATTGTTTTCGTGCTTCTGCATTCCGCTGCGCTTTTGGAGTTAGTGCAAATCAATTGAATTTCACACAATAGTTGCTAATTATGCTGTTAACTTTTAGTTCTGTGCCTCCCAGCAGTTCCAGTGTGATAGTACCCAACTTATCTAGTAGTTTGGATCCAACTGACTAGATAATGGTATTGTGTCTTTCATTTTGTAACACATGGAATAGTTGTTCTAAATGTTGGGACATCATATTTTTGAAGTGCGATGGCCTAAAAGTATGCAAAAGTTACAATTTTAAACGATGCATAAGTATTTTATTCATAATTTGTGATGGACTATTTTATTCAAAACTTGTGATGATTGTTGACTTTAACCTGCTGTGGCTATTGATTCTATGCCTTGTAAAGAACTTTTCTTTGAAGGATGCAAGGACATTGTTTAAGACGTTTAATAATAGTCGTTTTAAAGGTTGCAAAGCCTTACTTTCGGTTAGGTGACTTAAAATTAAAACATAAAAAACTATAGTTTTAAAAGATGTGAAAGGATATTCAAAACTTGAAATTGATATTTATATTGAAATTTGTGGTGGCTTTTAATTTTGAAGTGGAAATATCCTATTGTTTTTAAATATGCGATTAGCCCTACCTTTAAATTCCAATGACTTAAAATTTAAATCAAATGTTAGGTTATATATTTTGTACCTGAAATGTTATGTTTTGAGTGTGCACCGATTAATAACTACAAGTGTTAAGTATGTATTAAAAATAATATACTTATAGCTGTTATGTTTTTTGATTGGTTGAATGTAATTGTTCAGTTCTTATGATTTAACTTTGAGAAATGTCTACATTACAAATAATTAGGGCTGGTACGGAAAATTTCTGTACCATCCAAAAATATTCTATTCGTTTCGGTCGTTGATGGAATGATGCAGTCTATTCCATGTTATGTTCCATCAACATTGGAATTCCTATTAATGGAAATCAGGAAACTCGAAACGGAACATGGAATTCCTTTTTCCGACCAAAGAATTTTGTAAAATGAATTTTCATTAAATTTTAACTGCAAACCAAAACATTATAGTAATTTATAATTATGTTGGTGCAAACTAAACACTGCATCAAATTTTCATCATAAGATAATGATCCAATTCAATCTTACACTACAGATCCACAAAAATTATAGATATATTACAGGAATTTGAGATCTTCACATCAAAGCCTCAAACTACAAGCTACACGTTTGTTGATTCTCTGATCCCAAATGAGAAATTTAACCACCTGAAAAGAAAAGGACAGCATTTTGAAGATCTGATAAGAAATTTAAAGACATGAAGCATCTTATTCTGCAAATAAAAGTGCAGAAATATAATCAGAATGGGTAAAAGCACATTACAAGCTTATCATACAATAAATATCATCTTTGCAGTTTCATGTGAACTAATATTTACACATTTAAAGCTGTATATACAACATATGCTTGAGTTAAATGGATAGAAAAATGACCACAATGCCGTTAAAAAGGACATTAAGATACAAAAGTGCCACCGTGGTTGGTAGGAAATGACTGGAACTCTTGTAGTTAATATTACATAAAGAATGCAACTATTATGGTATGAAATTACATAAAATACATACATGCTTTGAACAATTATGCCCTCTATGCATCTATTTTGCCATATTATATGATGATGATGTTGCTAATGACATGGAAGAAGTCCTTGTTGTAATAGAAATGGTTTACAAAACAGATGATGCAGTAGGAAAAGTAGAAGTGACACAATTTTGCAGCTTAACTTAAATACTACTTATTTTCAGTATATAGAGAAACATTTATAAATCTCAACACATTTTAAACACATTATACCCTCAAATAATGTGAGCTAATGGAATAACCCTTGTTAAAACTCAAATAATATGCAAACTGATGCAATGCATTAAGCATTTGGTTAACTATGGTAGTTTATATTATGCAAATGACTTTACTTTTGAACTAAACATTGCATTCAATTTACTATTTACTTTCATCTGTTAAGTGATTTATTTAAGTGAAGAGGATAATCAAATTTTTATTAATATATCTCAATTCTGTATGAAGCTTCAAAGTCAAACTGGAGTAGAATATTATGATAAAATTGGTTTTTTTTTGTATATGGTATAATGTGTACTTTATTTACAATCAGAAGTCACTAAAATTGTTCACACATGTACATGTACAATTATACAAGTACTGGACATGTTCACAGATTTGGGTGTTCACCCAATCGGTTTATATTTTTGCTTTTTTTTGTTAATTTTAAAAACCTCAAAATTGATGAAGACTAAACTAGATCTATGCATAGCTCCTGGTTCAAAATGTTGGTATAAATTGAAAGAAATTATAAGGTATTAAAATTTTAATTAAAATAAGCACACTATTTTTTTCTCTGAAAATATTACTCAATTTGAACATGACAGAAACATTTAAATTTAAACTACCTAGAAGAAAAAAAGAAACAAAGGAATAAAAAAAGGGTGTTAAAATAGTGAAAATGGTTTAGGCACATATGAGATGTGGATGTTAATGAAAAATTATTGTACGTATTCTTCCTGATATTATATGCACAGTGCACTTTCCATTTAAAGCATACTTATGTCCAATCTTGCTATATCAACTTTATTATGATGTGTTATGTGTATTTAAGTTTTAGCCATTAATTACTACTAAAATGGCATGTTATGTACCATATGAAAATTTATTGGTTGTAGAGAATGTGAAACCTCTAACTTTGTACACATCGTAATAACATTATAGAAACCAACTAAACCATCAAATTTAGTCGGTACAATGCTATTTTCTATATGCAAACAGGCAAGTTATTTTAGACTAAAAGGAATAGGTCAAATTTAGATGGTGGCTACATATTGTCTACATGGATGTAACCGTTAAAAGGTGGTAGCCAATCAAAAGTAATACGAATTATAGTTACCCAATACCAAGATTGTATAAAATGGATCTTCATACACTAAAACACCCTTGTTACAGAATTTTATAAAATTATTATGACAATTATTTATTTGTTAGATTTCTTAAAAATTACAACCATTTCTGCATAAATTGAGAGGTATATATTTTGTTGCATATTTTAAGAACTCTCTCAACATGTTATTGCACTTCATGCTATAATAGAAATTTACCTCCTTTTTGGTTCTCTCACAAGTACATGCCATGTTAGATTGAAATTTTCATTTTTATCATTTCATGCTTTCCAAATGAAATTTTGGACGATTATAAAAGCTTGTTATATTTTCGTATCCTTTCATATCTACATCTTTTACCATCCAAGCATGTAGTTTATGCTACATGACCTGCTTCTTTTTTAATCCTCTACCTAAAAAACGCAAGTTGTGCACCCCACCTTTAAAACTCTAGGCTTTTATTTTTGTAGAAGCTAGAGCTTATTTGGTATCCTTCGTTAACCCTCCGTAGAAAAAACTCGATCCTTTGATATTTTATATGGTTTATTCACGCTTTCTTTAATTCATCGCTCTTTACCAATCATTCATGTCTACATTTCCACCGACTGAATTAAAGTTGGTGTCTCTTATGTAGAAAAACCCTCACCCCTATTTTACCTGGCCAATGAATAAATAAACATATGAAGCACAACCGTTTACATGTGAAATATTAACTTATAATTATCGAAATACTATTTATAGATTTTGAAGTTTCCTCACTCATTTTGTGAGGGAATCGCGCAACCTATTGGTTGAAAAACTTAATTAGTAGGCAGATTGTTTTCTGTTGTGTTCAGTTAATGACACCTTATACCACATTGCGCAATGATAGGGATCATGTACAAAACCCTGATGAAACACATACCTTGTACCACATTGCGCAATGATCCTTATACCTTATTACATTGAATTTCTGTTCGACTTTGCATGTCAAGCTAAATTTGTCCCGCTTCATTCACTGCACTTGATTCACTAGATTCCATAGAAAACCTGCAAAATTTCAACATTAGAACTGTTGTTAACTGGAAACAGATTTCATTTCTTACCGATAAATGGAAAGGAAAAACAGGCTAGGAAAATTCATTAGACTTTTTTCAAGATACAGGTTCAGGTAATGTAAAGGCAAATGCAACAGCGGACAATCTTAAGGTAACAAAAATGCTAGAATGCTTATGTGCATTACATCAGCTATTGATAAGTTTAAACTGAACCAGAGAGTTCCTCTCCTGGTTCATCCATTCTCTTCACTCATAGTCACAAATGTAATAAAGTCACAAGCTCATCGTATAAATATATATATATATATACACATATATACAACTAGCATAAATCCTCTAAAAACCATAGCCTTGTTTTCGCATTAGGATTTACGCAGGTAGGACTAAAAAATACACAACTTTGTGATTTTAGTACAAATGGAAGTATAGTAATAAATTTTGGAGAACTGCGAATTTAGATAAAATTGATGCTACTTTGATATAGCATTTTTGAATATTTTCCATTTTGGCGATAGCCCTTTCTCAAATGAAATTACAATAAAATATTTCACAAAAAATTATAGGAAAATATTTCACAAAAATTAATGAAAATTAGACTCAAAAGAGTAAAATCCAAATATCAAGAAAACAAATCCAAATATGAATAGGCATAATGGATAGAATAAGTAAAACAAATATTAGGAAAGAGTATAAATAAATATCAGGAAAACAAATCCAAATATGAATGAGCATAAATAATATTAAACCAGACTTGAAAGAATTGAAATAAACCGAGTAAATTCCAAATCGGACATAATGGATAGAACAAGGAAAACAATTCAACTTGATAGAATGGACTAAATAAGGTAACAGTCCAACTTGATAGAATGGACTAAATAAACACTTAATGTTGTAGTAAGGAGTTGGCTCTACTCGTGGAAATTTAAAGCTAAAAAAGATTCATGGGTTTTGAATCAAATAAGGAAATTAAAATTTCCAACAAATGACAAGGAAGGTGCATCCCTCTTGAATTATACATCTAGTAATATACTTCCAAGAAGCTCATTTACTTTGTGACACTTCTTGGACAATACCAAGCCGGACCCCGCTAGATCTTACCGAGCATCCAAATATTTTCACATCTAAGTGCACAACCGAATTCAAACTAGATGAGATGTGAAAATACCCTAATGGAAGCAACCCAACATAGCTTGGCTTCCTCTCGCACTTTTGGTTTAGTCATTTTTGAAAAAGGATAACAACGCTCAACGGAGCAATAAATCATCTTAGAATGACGATAATAAAGTAGCTGAAGTAACCGATAGTTGAGATACCAATACCGAGGATAAAAGATGATCGTATACGGAAATTAAGTCTTGTATACTTATCACCACTCATTGAATTCAAACTTTTACTATTTCTTAGTTAATGATAATAATGGACAAGTCAAGGTAGTGTAACCCCAAAGTCATGTCACACGATTATTCTTGACTTTTGAAAAGCAACAAGTATACTTCTTCGATGTTTTAGTGCTAATTATACAAATAAATTGTTTTCTATATGAGTGATTTGCTTGACAGAAGTAATTCATTTCCATAAACGAATCAACCTTTTTCTTTTAAAACAAATTAAATTTGTGCTTGATTTCCATATTGGTAAAACACCTTTAAAATTAGTTCCTAATTCTTAAAACGTTAAGAGAATAATTTATTCCAAGAGCGTGATCCCGAAGGCCTAAACCAACATAAGACCGAGCACCTAGAAGATTATCCAGCCTAACATTTCAATAATCAAGTTCCAATTCCTTTTTATAAATTTAAATCAATATTAACTTTTCCTAAAAGATAATTAATCATCTTTAAAATATCTTTTAAATAAACAAATCCATTATCTTTAATAAAATAGATAATTATTCCAAACACTATTATAACATTGATAAATTAACTTTAATTCAGTTGATTAAAGAAATTTTATCATATTAGTTAATTTACCTAAATAACTTTTATAAAATCAATTCAGTAATTTTAAAATCATTAGTCAAAATGATTTATTAAATTCAGATAATCATTAGTTAAAAATGAATAAGTCATCTTAAACATCATTTATTAAAAGGATAAGTAAGTTTTTAAATAACATTAATTAAGACAATTAATTAAGTTCAAATAATCATAAATTAGTTGAATTAATTAAATTCAAGCCTCATTACTTAAAATGAATAATTAAAATATCATTTATTAAAATGGTTTATTCAATTATAAAGCATCATCAATTAAAATTATTTAACCAAATTCCAAATATCATTATTAAGAAAATTAATTAATTTAAAATGATCATTAATTGAAATGATTAATAAAATTCAAATATCATTATTTAAACCGATTAATTAATTCCAATTATCATTAATTCAAATGATTAATGAATTTTAATATTCTATCTAGTGGAAATACAAGCTCAAGTTCAAAAACATACGAAGGTTTTTGGGGATAGAATTTTATAAATGACGACATAGCAAAATCGCTCTAACGACAACTAACAAGTTAAATGGAATATTAGGGTTGAATTCAATTAACCATCAATATCAACATCTGGATGTAAATAAATAATTTATGGGTGAGAACCCTTTTAGGTCTCTCTATGGATTTTTCTTGCAAAATAATTGTTATGGATAATATATAGATAATCATATGAGTTTATAACGATCAAATTAATATATCATCCATTTTCTAATCGAAAATTCAACTAAACAAGCAATCAAAAATTGAACTAATATCCAAGCAATCAATAAATGTTTATAACATCATAGATACGATATAATTTTTTTTAATGTGTGTTAAACTCACATTTATTTTCGTTTTCGCTGAAATGTTCTAATTTGAGTAAAAACTGAAAGAGCGTTCTTTATTATCATAAATTTCAACAAGCTCCAATCTCGTTCAATCCACCTCGAAAAAGTAGATAATGCCTCATGAATACAACGCAACTCACCACGTACAAATCCAACCTCATATGACATATATATTGCATTTAAAAGATTTTAGAATTAATTAAAACCATTTATTAAATAATTAAATTTATAATTTCAATTGGCCTTAAGCAAAAATAAATCCATCTTCCCAACAGATTGCCCTGAATCCATTCATATGCATAACCATGCATACATCGTGCACAAACTCTCCACTCTCTCTCCTCGCCAATTGACCCTTACAGCCACAATAGCATAAACCGACCGCACCTTCGCACTCCACTTCATAATCTATTCACAACCATCGGTCGAACTCATCCTTCGATCATCCATACCAAAAATGACCTGCTGCCACGTCCATAGCCAGTGAAGGTCGCGTCTTCCCATAGTGCACCGAGTGCCTCCATACCACGTCGTTTAACATCTGCCGTCCCCCGAGCTCCACCATGGCAACGATTCAACCACCAATCTCACCAACAAATTGACGATTGAACCCCAGCCTAGACTGCTCCCATTGTCACGAGTACCAAACCACAACTGCACTTCACCATTTCCACCCCATCCAACCGCCTTCTAATGGCGAGCACAAAATCATCGCCGACTTTGCCAAACATGGCCTACATCCTCCAAGAAACTAAACCCTATGTTCTCAACCATATTCGGCTACCCCAAAATTATTGATGCTCACTACAAAACCAGTACCTAAACGATGATCACAGTTCTATGAGTACAAAGATCTTTGTTTTGTGATTTTAGGTGGAGTGTCGGATTTGATTTTGAATTTTAAGATTTGGTACTTTTTCCTACGTTTTACTGAAAGTGGTGAAAAATACAGGAGGAGGGAGCGAAAATAAGAAAGGAGGGAAATCATGAAATTGAAATGGAAAAAAATGGGTTAAGTGACAATTCATTAGACTTTGATTTTAACACATTCATGGCCATTTTGGTTTACAGATTCAAAGAGCGAAAGAAGAAACGAAAATTGCCAGAATCAAAAATGGCTAAGTAATTACTTCTTTTGATTCTTTATAACCAAACAAAATAATATATAATAGAAATGATTATGTTTACTCTTTTCATAACAAAAGAACTTCTCGATCCGTCTAACATGTCCACGCTATCAAATCGTTGTTTAAAATTTGAATTTTGATTTGATTTTACAATGGTTTTTGAATGAATTATTTACGGTAACCCGCTACACAATATTTTGTTCACGTACGAACCATAAGTAACCGAAATAAAAATATAATCGTGTGCTAATATGCGACAAGATCATAAATCAACAGTGAATTACACAGACTATTTTATTTTATGAAATTTCCCAAATATCATCGTTTGCCAATAAATCCTCAAACGAATAATTTCTATATTTTATCAAATTAAAAATTAGAGAAAATTCATATGAATTAAATTAAAAATAAGTTATGAAAAACTAAGTCGTTTTATGATGATTTGAGTTTTCTTATTATTTATTGTATTCAAACCATTTGTTATTGTAAATAAATTTGCCAAATGATTCACCATTATTATTTATTAATTTGAATGGAGTTAAATAAAATTAGTAAATCCATTTAATTAATATTTAAATCATAATTAAAATTTATAAATGATCACTATATTTGAATTCAAGATATTAAATTCGAAAATTCAATTAGTTAAATTTCTAAAATTAATTAAATATTTAAAATCAAATGACCAAAATTTGGGGTTGCTACATTCCCCCCCTTAAAAGAATTTCATCCCCGAAATTCCTAAGGAATAAAATGTTTCCAAACCCTTAAGTTTAAAACTTATAAATTAAAATGGGTTATCAAACATATTTCTAAAACCAATTAGCTGGAATAGATTTCAAAATTTCCTCATCTATTAAATTCATTCGCATATACCAACTAATTTCCTTCTATTCATTTATCCCAAGATATAACTCATAAAATCAAATTTTAGTTTTTCAAACATTTTCCAACTCTTAAATTTTCGAAATTTTTGTTAGCATCTCATTTGCACGGCTCGATTGGAACAACTAAAAATTTCCACTAAGAGCCTCAATCCAATCAAAAGAAAACAAAAGCCAAGTGGCCTTCCATATCCGAGGCACAAAATCATCAACCAGTTTAAATTTTCAAAATTTATTACGTACCATTTTGCCTTTTATTTATATTCTTGGCTAGCAATTTATTATCTTCTATGCAAATGCAGGTGCACAAGAATCGAATAGCATTCTCTTTCATGCCCGTACTAATGAAATCTAAAAGAAAATCAGGCCGACCAAAAGCAATGTGATGTAACTCTACACTCAAAAATTAGCATGATATAAATGCATATGCAATCAACCATCCATATCTCAATCATATGCGACAAACAAGAAGGCATCCAATAATAGATGTTATGCATCAAATAATTTCCAAATGACAAATTTAGATCTAAATAGCCAGGTTTTTTAATTAAAATTAATTTTCAAATTTCTCAGATGAGAAAATCAAAAGGACAAGGAGAGTATTCCTCCAAATAAATTATGGTGAAATTCCAGAATCAAAATAACATGGAGTACAGTGGTATTCCAGTTCCTCCGAAAACATCAACTAGAGTGAATAAATATCATTCCTTTCCAAAAATCTTCAAAATTTTCATTTTTCAAAATCACTGAGATTTAGGTCCTAATAAAAACAATTTAATTTTTTTTTGAACTTTATCACACAACCAAGTACTTCGATTCAATCAAATTCCATGAAGGAATAGTCAAACATTAAAAGCCAATCAAATTTCGCAAGGGAAAACTTATCACTTAACATTATTTCGAAATGCCACATGACTAACAACCAAATAACATAGGCTCAAAACTTTCTTAAGTATATTAAAAGTTTTATATTCACTTAGTATTTTATTCAATACTAAAATTATTTATGAGTTACTTCATAATTTCTCGCCCAAGTTTTAAAATATCTTATAAAGTTATTTCTTTATAAAACATCAATTCATAACTTTTTCCTCTTTATTTATTTATATGATATTCTTTTATATCCTTAGAATATAAACATATTTTTATTTTTACCTTCTCAAAGATCTGCATAGAGAACAAATCAAATTATGGTTTCTTAAGACCGAATCAACCTATTAACCCCTTTTATTAAAGTATTAAAATGAATAATATTTATGGGTAGACCCGATCAATAAGTAGTTCCTACTACTTAGATGTTTAAACAATTATATAAGTTTGATAAAAACAATGTTTATCAAAACCTTCTTATTTAATTTAACCCAATAAAAACCTATGTTAAGTTATCCCATAATTTTTCTAAGGGAAAAATCCTATTTATCAAAACAACCTCTTATTAGAAATACCTTTGTATTTGAAACCAATTCCATTTTAGGGAACTTAAAAATTAGATACCCTATTTTAATTCCAAAACTTATTTTTGAAAGCATATTGCATTTCTTTTTTATGTACATCAACTTCAAACAATTTATTTATTAAAACTCACTTTGGATTTATTCGAATTTGAACTCATTTCGATCACATAATGAGAATAAGAATAATTTACTAAGTACTCCTCAACATTAGTATAAGCAAACATCCGATCTTCTCTTAGAAGATTATTCAGATCACTATAAAACTAATAGAAACAAATTTCTCCTAATTATCCCTAAGAAAATGCATCTCTTTTTAAATTTTACTTCCCAAAATATATTCACTTTCAATTATTTCAAAAGTACTTATATTTCATTTCTCAAAAACCTTTTTGAGATGATTTTCAAAAATTCTGGGATTTAGATTCAAAAATTCTTTTTGTTAAACATATCTCTCAAACTTAATATATATAAAATTTCCTTTATATAAATATCTTTTCATATTATAATAATTCTTCTTCACTATAATCAATTTTTTATCTTACCATTTAGACTATATTTACAACTTTTTATAAACTTTAGTTCTTAACCCATCATCATTTATAAGGTGAAATTTCAAGCTAACATTTTTTTCCGAACACTTTTATAGTCAAATTATGAAAATTAATTCACAAAGGGTTCATTTTAGATCAAAACTATAAATGCTTCTAGATAAACCAAGCACCATTCAGAAATCAGTAAACAACAGCTAATGCTTCTTACTAAATTAAGCATAACTAAACAAGCAATATAATAAATAAATATTATCACATTTAAACCAACACATTATATTACTATATAGAGTTTCGAAAATTATTCCTTTATATATATAAAATATAATCCTAGGCAAAATATTTAACTTGCCAAATTTTCAAAAATTTCAATACCATGTCTATTTGCCTTGGTCAAGTATTAAGAAATCCCTATCGAAACCATGGTGTCCTACGTTTCGACCCAAACTCATAAAAACTCAATAGACCAATTAACATAATACGTTTTTGTAACATTAAAAAATATGCTCTCATATATATAATATTCTCAAACTCATTCTAGGGTGTCAGTTAAGCTATCTCTAATGAGCCAAACCCTTACCAAAGCCAAGGTTCTCGCTTAACCTTGCGCTCTGATACCAAATGTAACAACCCGCTTTTTTTGACCATCAAAAGTTGCATTGAACACCACCACGGTGCTCCAATGTCACGCATCCAATCGACAAAAGGATAGATTGTTAGGGTAAATAAAAAGAAAAGAATAGAGAAAATAGAATCTCACAACCAAATCGATAAGATATAATATAACAAAGACAGTTTAAACTGTCATTCCAACATACGAATATATTAGAGTAAAACAGACAACCCTTATTAGCTGGACAATTATAAATTTTTTACCTTACAAATGCTTGTAGGGATACGATATAATACAGCGGAAAATAAAACATTACGCTAGGTGAATCTTCAGCTCCCCTCCATGATCTCCATAACACCAAAGGCAATCTTGGGAAAATACTAGGTCTGACCCGGACATTATAATAAAATAACATCCAGATCAGTCTAGAATTATCAGCGTGAGATAACTTGAATAATGAAGATCATATAAAAGTTATGTGGGACCACATCGCCAATGCGAAATGGGCTTTTACCTCACAAGAATAACATCCATATAGGCAAGAGAAAATAATAATATCATGGAAACAAATCCAAATATGAATGAGCATAAATAATATTAAACCAGACTTGAAAGAATGGAGATAAACCGGGTAAAATCCAAGTTAGACCGAATGGATAAAACAAGGAGAACAGTACAACTTGATAGAGTGGACTAAATAAGATAACAGTCAAACTTGACAGAATAGACTAAATAAATACTTAAATGTCGTGGTGAGGAGTTGGCTCTACTCCTGGCAATTTAAAGCTAAAACAGATTCAGGGGATTCGAATCAAATAAGGAAAGGAATTTTCCAACAAATGACAAGGTAGGTGCACCCCCTTGAAGTATACCTCTAGTAGTATACTTTTGAGAAGCTTATTTACTCTGTGACACTTCTCGGACAATACCAAGCTAGACCACGCCAGATCTTACCAAATATCTGAATATTTCCACATCTAAGTGCACAACCGAATCCCAACTAAATGAGATGTGAAAATACTATAATAGAAGCAACCCCACATAGCTTGGCTTCCTTTCACGCTTTTGGTTTAGTCATTTCTGACAAAGGATAGCAACACTCAACGGAGCAATAAATTGTCTTAGAATGATGATAATAAAGTAGCTAAATAACCTACAGATGAAATACCAATTATCGAGGATATAAAACGATCGTATATGGAAATTAAGTCTTATATACTTATCACCTGTCATGTACTGAAATTTTCGACTTTCGAAAATTCGACATCGATACTCACTTTATCGACTGCCGAGCAATCGAGTGCCGGAAACTCCAATAGTGAGGGTTTTAAAAAGAAGAAAAAGTAGAAGAAGAAGAAAGCAGAAGGAAGAAAGTAGAAAAAGAAAAGAAGAACAACACATCAGAACAGAAACAGAAAACAATATCAGAACCTCACATATCGCGGCGGAACAATATATAATAGATAACACTAGTCTTTTAAAACAAAGAACTATATCAGTTTATACATACATCAATCAGAGTCATATACAACAATGGACAGTTATATAACTTGTCCTCATACAGAATACACAGCGGAATAATACAAAGTGTAGGTGATACGTTACGCCATCCAGCTTGCTTCCAAAGCTCCAGAATATCCAGAATATCCTGATAACATAACTCTAGGCTGCCCGTGTGGAAATTGGTGGGCACCCAGAGTTTAGAAGGGAAACAATAAACTCCGAGTCAGTCATGGTGACTGGTGTGGGATCGTAAAACAGTTTATCTTTAAAATAAACAACAGGAAAACTTTAATGTCAATTCGCAATGCTTTTGGAAAATGAAACTACCATAAGACCTCCCACCACACACACAATGCAAACGCAGAATTGGAGGAGATTTCTTCTTATGATAGTCAAAGATGCTTACTACGCAAAATCAAATCATTTTTGATATTATTATTAGTGCATAGTGTAGAAAACATTTTGAAAGTATAATATAAATCTTAGCCAGCATAGGTACCATTATATTATGCCTGCTATAGCTGCCTCCTGAGGAGACAGGTTATACAATTGAAATCGTAAAGGCTCGTATTGTTTCTTTGGATTTCCAACAAATGGTCAGGCTAAGGAACTTCCTTTTCCACGATGGGTACGTCCCTGGAATAGACGACCCGAGAACCTAACCGGATCTTTGCCAACACAAGGCCGGGTTACCTCTGCAAAAATAGGTAACTACTGACACGCATATGCCATCCCCCGATCGTAACCGATCTTCCCGAGGATCCCCGATTTCCAACAACCACAAAGTAATAAATTTGCAGCAACCACATAGGTTAAGTATCTGGGCTCCATACCATGATACCACCTTTATCCAGAAGGAATGACATACACTAAGGGGCGCTACTCCCTAGAACCTTGCTGCATCCTTCCTGTTTTGACCATTTCCGGGGTGTGAGGCTCGACGAAGTCTCGTCCACAAAGCTACGCTTTCTACAAAGCCCTGCTTCGGGTCAAACAAATGATCAACCTATGATCACAAAGATATAAGATCAAACAAATGATCATATCGCAAATGATCAAACACTGATCATTTCACAGCAACACTCGGTATGCCACGTTACCAAATTGGGAGTATATCGCTGATAAATTTCAACTACATAACCTCTGAGCTCGTACGTCTCAGAGAAGGGTGTTAAGCTAAGAGAATAAATTCTCCGCCACCAACAGATATGTATTTGAAAGAAATCAGCTTTATATCTCAAATTGTAACGTCAGACACACAATCCATACAAGTCTGTTCCGGGATCGAACAGAACCGAAGGCACTTCTCACGAAGCCCTTGCATATCCGGATAAATTTCTAATCACGTCCGGACTTCCCGTCACTAAGGGTGATAAAACCTCTAAATCGGAGATCAGCCGATGTAGAGTAACTCGACGGTAATCCTTCCGTTTTCAAAAATATCCGGTCTTCAACACCGGTCTTCGAATGCAATTCATAACGACGTATCACATATTCGGAATGGGTTATACGACCCCATGGTCCTTTCCCGGCTAACCCGAATAGTGAGCGATTATTCAAAAATAAGTGTGGCATTCAAATTCATTCAATTCACAACAAATACCTATTCAAGGTAATTATTAATAGTCGGTTATTTAACTATCAATAAAGATGCGCAACATCATCAGATTCCAAATAATTTTCCAAATTATTTTATCTTCCAAAAATATCTTTACTAGATATATAATTTCCACACTTAATCATTTGAAAACAAATTTCAAATATTCACTTTCCAATTTATCTTTAAAAGATAAAGTTTCAAACTAGTTCATTTCATATTGGAAAAGCATTTCCATACTTATTAAATAATAAGTAATTCACAAATCATTTATTTTCAACACTTGGAAAATATTCGATATACTTAAATTATAATTAAGTATATATTTCATCCTTTAAGGAAATCATTCTCTTTCACAAATTTTATTTGAGTCCCAACTAAATGTTACGTAAAACATCGTTACGACAACTCAAAATCACTAGTATAGTGATTCGAAATTTAGATAGATATATAAATCCCAATACTATATAAAACATTTCCTTTCGGAAATCATTTACTATAACAACAGTGTTATAGTCCACCATTTCCTTATTTCTCGAAAACGTCTATTTCAACAATAAATGTTGAAATCTATGATTTCGATATTTAACACGTTTTAAAACATCTTTTAAAACAATTACTTCATTTCGTAATATCACTTTTCCAAAACATATCCATTTTATTTAATAATATATTCACTGTCCAAAATTGTGAATATACTTCGTTATCCAAATTCAACATTCCTACACGTTTTATTTAAAGGCTTATTGTTGCGACTTTTCTATTGATTAGAAAAACACAAATTTTAATAAGTTCTGCAAGCGCACAGGCGTGTAGTATGCAGGTCGAACACAGGGAATTGCGTTTTAAAACAATTGAAATTCATTTTTAAATCTTAGGCGTGTTAAACAAATTCGATGATGGTTTTGAACGGATAATAAAAACAATAATAAAAGCAATCACCCTGAAATTCCAAATTTCACTGAAACTAATCAACGAAATTTACTGTAGAATTCAGAGTAGAAATAAAAAGTACGGAAGGGAAATAAACAGAGTAAACAACTGGAAATCAAACGAACTGTATTTAAATTACTGAAAAGAGTACTAAAACAAAAATAAACAGACTGCTAAAACTAATTAACAAATCTGTCCATGCTCTGAAATAAATAACATTGCTGAAAAAATAAACTAGAAGAAAGAAGTGCTGGGTAAGAGATGATCCTTTGGTTGCTGTATGATGCTGTATATATAGCCTTTTCCAGCCCAGAAAATCAATTGCTACTTTTTAGGAGGAACTAGTCTTTTGCTTGAATTGGTGAAAGATAACATATATACGTCCACATCATTGCTTGAATTGGTCCATATTGCTTTGAATTGATATTTGCTACTTGAGAGTATGCAGCCAATATTTACTAAGTCAAAGTATGTGCATGTTTTGCCACGTCATTGATTGAAGAAAATATATGTTGAACATTGGTTGGTCCCCACTTGCTTGAATTTATTAAATTTGTTCCATGCTTTGAGATTGAGCACGTGACTTGAGATATATATGATTTGTTTCCCATGTTGCTTGTACCCATATGCTGAAGTGAAAACGTGAACTGACTCATTACGTTGAAATATACATGTCTTATTGCTTGATTTATTCGGTGCTCAAAATGTTGCACTCTTTTCTACGTGTCATTTGAATCAATGGATGGAACAACCGATTAATTTCAGCATAGCACTTCGGAATCTATAATCTGCAAAACGACAACAAAATACCCGTATAGTACCGCTTTATTAAAATAAAAATATATGAAACAAACGGTTTAATATGCAGAAAAATACGTTCATCACTTATCCACTGTCCAAAATCGTGGATATAATTCCTTTAATTTACTTCTACAATTCACTTATCACAATAAGTGATTTCGGATTTATAAACACGTTTATAAATCACAATTATAATTTATAACAACTTCAACTTACAAATCAATTTTATTAACCGAATCAATCTATAACTCAATTTTTATACTTAAGTCATTCCTTTAATAACTTTACAAAATTTATAAATCCTACTTCTTGTAAAATTCCATTTATAAACCCTTTTTCAACATTAACAAAAACTCCTTTTATAATTCCATTTTTCCGATTTATAAAAATTCAATTCTTTATAAATCTTATCTATAACCCATTTATAAATAAATTCAAAAATCTTCATTCATACTATTCTTCAACATAGTTCATTTCATATTCCCAAACATCAAATTTTGGTTTTATATCACAAAATTCTTAATTTTTTATAACATAAAAATTATAACACTTATTTATTTAAAATGAATCAATTCCAAAATTTAATAAAACGTATACTTTCAAAAATTCACTTTGAAATCCTTTTAAAAATAATATCGTTATTTTTAAACTTCAAAAATGGATCCGATGATGCAACAACACCAATTAGTCAATCACAACAACAAACATCATATATCAATATGATAACAGAATATACCACAATATCTGTAAATAAATAAATACTGGTGAGGAATCCAGTTGGATCCCTCCAACCTGTTTCCCTGCATCCACAGACGTTAGCACAATACCAATTCCGCTCCAGTACGGAATTATCGCGGTATATGGGTTTAATAAATATTATCCGCTTACTAACGGCGCAATAGGGTCTCATCCGCTATACGAGGCGGGAAATCAATCAATCCAATATATACATATGCCAATATGTATATATTGCTATATATAGATATATATCCTACTATATCTAATATCACATCCAAACAGCAATCAAACAGTCAATAACTACAAAAATTCCACATTCAATTTGAGTGAGAAGATCTCACCTTGATTTTAAATTCTGTTCCAGCATTTATTTCAAATAAAATTAAACGCGCGTTTAATTCTACCCGATATTCAAACTAGCTCCAAATGATTCCAATCCAATTGCATCGCGTAGTATTCGCAAATACGATTCCAACGCAAAAAATTTCGTCGAATTCCGACCTCGCAGCAAAAAGATATGCTATTACAAAGATTACACAATTTAAATTATAATTCGATTTACATATTTTATTTTAATTTCTAACCCTAGGCAGATCTAGACCGTTGCTTCCATTTGCTAAATCGTGGCCGCACCTTCCTGTTTCTTCCCAGGTTCAAGAAATCGCGTTCGAACCCAACACGCTCCCGTCTTCCTCAAAACGCGAGCCACCCAACTAGATTCCAAAATGATCAGAGACCACCACTTCGTTGCCTAACGCGAGCTCGTACTTCGGCCAGAGACCCATTGAACTCGGTCGCCTCCTTTGCACGAGAATCGTGCTCGAACTTCGCACGTATGCGGCCACCTAATGTCCTCTCTGGTCGACGAAAACTGACCATTGCCGTATGGATTTGAAGGTCTCGCTTAGATCTTCACTTTTGTAGTTGAAAACATTTGATAATTGTTATTGGATTTGAAGAAAAAAGGAAGAAAGAATCGAGCATTTCTGGCCTTTGAATTCATAGCCGGCGGCTGAACGTATTAAACCCTAGGGCTTGTTTTATTTTGCAAAAATGAAAGATGGGGTGCTTTTATAGAAAAAGCTTCAAAACACTATTTACCGAAAAATTTACGAACTCCAAATCGAGCGTGCCGGCTGACGTTTCTAAGGTTTACCCCGCGTTCCGAATGCAATGGAACATGTTTCGGAAGCTAATTCGATCGTCTGTGCAAGATATGGAATTAAACGATCAATTTAAATTAAACCGATTTAAATCGATTTCGAGGCGTTTTGATTCGTACCGGACAAACGGTACATCCAAAAATTATGAAATTTGAAACCATGCAATAATTTCACATTATGGATCCGATGAAACTGGTTTCGTTCAATTCTGAGACTGTTCGAAAATTGGCTATTTTTACAGTCGATAATTAAATATTAAATATTAAATTTTCATAGATTAACTCCAATTTCAATTTTAAAAGTTCTATAACCTTTCTATAACTCCAGTATGATTAAATAAAATTTTCCTAATCAATTTCAATCATTTTAAACTCGATTTTTAATTATCTCTGGAATTTCACTATTTAATTTATCGATTTAATTATCAAATAAAACCCAATATTCGAAAAATAAATCATTCGACTTCTAAATCCCATATATTAATATTTAAAATTAATTAAATATTCAAATTTTAATTATCAAAAATTCTGGGTCGTTACAAACTTCCCCCCTTAAAAGAATTTCGTCCTCGAAATTACCAAGTAAGGAAAAATGGTCCTTAACTCGTCTACTATTTTTCACAATCTAATAGTTTTATCAATTTATCAAAACAAATCTTTCTATTAAAGATTCGTTATCATTCAACTCGTTTTCCAACTTCAATTATAAGTTTCAAACAATATTGTTTAACTTCTCAATTCAAATTCGAGTTTAAATTCAAATTTTAAACTTTCAAAATTTCTCAAAAATTTTCTAACACTCAAAATTTTCGAAAAATTTCGCCAGCGTCTCCTTTGCGCGGCTAGTACGGTACGACTACAAAACGTCCCTACGGACTCTCAGATTTCAAAAAGAAAAGGAAAAAGCCAAGCGGCTAGACAAGAAATCATCAAAAACTCATATTAAAACTCAAATACATACCTTTTTCGAGCAAATTCAAATTCATCTTTGAAATAAATTTTCCAATCCCTTTATACACCTGTATATCCTACTAGCCATTATATCTAGTTACAGCATTCAAACTATTTTGCAAATTCGATTACAAAATTTCAATATATACTTCTTATATCCTCTTTAAATTCGCTATTGAAGTTACATATTCAATTTCGTTCAATTTTTCATTTCAATTTCATTTGAATTCAATTTTATCTTTAGTTCATTTCATTTGCAATTGATTCCATTAAATCTAATTTGCATTTCATATTTTCATTCGGTTTATTTTATTAACCAACAACTTTCATTCATAACTGCTCTTTTTAGATTAGTTTTAGTTACTAATTCATTACAAATTACAATTCACTTATTCAAATTTGTTTTCAACATTCAGTTTCAATTTCAATTTTATCTTCATTTATAATTATTCAATTCAATTTATTGCCTACAAATTCGAAATGAATTTTAACATTCAATTTTATTTTCTCGCATTTGCCATTGCAAATTTATTTATTTGTTCACAAATTCTTTTATTTCAATTTGAACTTTCATTTCAATCAGATTTCAAATATTCTATAAGTTATCAACTTATTTTCATTTCGATTTATATAATCACTTATATATTCATATTACAAATTCATTTCATTAATGAATTTTAAATTTTCCAATATCTATCTGGAATTCCATTTTCATTTATAAATCACATTTACAATTCATATTTACCATTTTATTCATATATGAATTCGTTTCCTTATGCTTCCAATTCATATTTAAAATTTCATTCGTTAAATGGATTTTTATTTAAACTTTAAACTTTACAAGTTATCAACTTCATAATATTTCATAAATATTTTTTATAGTATTCCAGAGTCTTTTCAACATTTCAAAGCCATTTTGAAAACAATTCAAATTATCCTTTGAATTTCAAAAACAAAACCCAAAATTTTCAAACAACTTCCTTTTAAAACAATTTGGCAGCAATTTCTCTTTTGGAAACCCGAAAATGAACACCAACGATGCCGCGGTCATCATCGAAGTTATTTTCCAGCGACCGAAAAGAGTTTAGAGCTTTTCATTCCGTCAAAACATTTTTCAAAACCCTTGAAATCCATTTTCAAATCAAAAAGGAATTTAAACTTTCCAAATCTCCAAAATTTTCAAATTCTTTTCAAAACCTTTCCAAATACTTCTCTGGAATCCCGTTTTAAATTACAATTCACATTTATAATTTACATTCTCAAATTTCATTTGCATGTGAATTTATTTCTTAACTTTGGAGTTACGATTTCAATTTCTTATTCAATTTCAATGATAATAATTTACTATTATTACTTCCTAACATCCATGCAACCATATACTATAGTACTTTATAGAAAAACATTTATTTTCTATACAAAAATAGTTTTGGGCAAAATTATCTCATTTACCCTATTTAAAACAATACTGTGCCGAATTGTTCTATATAAGTGTTTAGAGATCCCTATCGATAGAGTTGTACGGACAATACCGACCAGAATCCATATACCACTCAACAAACCAATCATCACAATATAAAACAATTTTATATTCACTAACAAATACACGCTCGTATCTATTATTACACTCAACTCATTCTAGAGTACTACTGACTCTATCTCTAATGAGTAACACCCAACAGAGTAGGGTTGTCGCTTAACCATATGCTTTGATACGACGCTGTCACGTACCGAAATTTTCGACATTCGAAAATTCGACATCGATACTCACTTTATCGACTGCCGAGCAATCGAGTGCCGGAAACTCCAATAGTGAGGGTTTTAAAAAGAAGAAAAAGTAGAAGAAGAAGAAAGCAGAAGGAAGAGAGTAGAAAAAGAAAAGAAGAACAACACATCAGAACAAAAACAGAAAACAATATCAAAACCTCACATATCGCGGTGGAACAATATATAATAGATAACACTAGTCTTTTAAAACAAAGAACTATATCAGTTTATACATACATCAATCAGAGTCATATACAACAATGGACAGTTATATAACTTGTCCTCATACAGAATACACAGCGGAATAATACAAAGTGTAGGTGATACGTTACGCCATCCAGCTTGCTTCCAAAGCTCCAGAATATCCAGAATATCCTGATAACATAACTCTAGGCTGCCCGTGTGGAAATTGGTGGGCACCCAGAGTTTAGAAGGGAAACAATAAACTCCGAGTCAGTCATGGTGACTGGTGTGAGATCGTAAAACAGTTTATCTTTAAAATAAACAACAGGAAAACTTTAATGTCAATTCGCAATGCTTTTGGAAAATGAAACTACCATAAGACCTCCCACCACACACACAATGCAAACGCAGAATTGGAGGAGATTTCTTCTTATGATAGTCAAAGATGCTTACTACGCAAAATCAAATCATTTTTGATATTATTATTAGTGCATAGTGTAGAAAACATTTCGAAAGTATAATATAAATCTTAGCCAGCATAGGTACCATTATATTATGCCTGCTATAGCTGCCTCCTGAGGAGACAGGTTATACAATTGAAATCGTAAAGGCTCGTATTGTTTCTTTGGATTTCCAACAAATGGTCAGGCTAAGGAACTTCCTTTTCCACGATGGGTACGTCCCTGGAATAGACGACCCGAGAACCTAACCGGATCTCTGCCAACACAAGGCCGGGTTACCTCTGCAAAAATAGGTAACTACTGACACGCATATGCCATCCCCCGATCGTAACCGATCTTCCCGAGGATCCCCGATTTCCAATAACCACAAAGTAATAAATTTGCAGCAACCACATAGGTTAAGTATCTGGGCTCCATACCATGATACCACCTTTATCCAGAAGGAATGACATACACTAAGTGTGACGCCCCACCTCTATACCCACGCTAGCCAAGAACACTACGGTGTAGTGCTGTCAACTAGCACGGAGAATAAGGCTGTTGAGGAGCGACCATCTATGTAATTGCCTTGTGCGAGCACCGATATGTCAGATAATAAAACATTGCATTTCATTTTTAGAGGAAACCCGACATACCGATACAAACTCAAAGCTACTACACAGTGGCTATAATAGTTTAGGACAATAGATATAAAAATAACACAGATAACATAAATGCGGAATAAAGATGGAACGAAAAGTCTCATATATACAATAACTGATATCAGTTACAATACATTTGACACAATACAAATGATACAACTACAATTGTCGACTCAATAAGTTATATATACAAGTACATTATCGACTAATATACATGAATACATTATCATCTTAAAACAGACACACTGACTACTTCAACAGGACGAAGACCACTTCAAATGATATAAAAAGTCTTCATAGCTCTAGCAGCAACCCAAAGCTAGAAATCTACAACCTGTAAATACTCGGTCTGACCCGAGTATTACATTCAAAAGAAAATAATACTCGGATCAGTCTAATTCAAAATCAGTTATTAGAGCATAGAAGCAATAATAATCAATCTCAATATAGATGACAGTCATAGAAATCTCGTATATCCAACTCTCGATACGAGAATTGGATAACGGCAGATATAACACTAAACAGTGTTAATCCACAAAACAGAAATCCCAAGGCAGTTTAAGCAATTGAAATGTCAATTTTAAAAATATCAATGCTAATTGGCTGCAGTACACGCTAACGTGTACTGCCTCGCCAATACAGCCTACGAATTACGCAACAGGTCGATGAATTAAGAATAAAAGAAAATATCGATTAAAATCTGTCAATTCTGGGTGGCTGCAGTGCACGCACGCGTGCACTGCCTCGCCACC
Organism: Allium fistulosum; assembly: GCA_030737815.1. Taxonomy (NCBI): domain Eukaryota; kingdom Viridiplantae; phylum Streptophyta; class Magnoliopsida; order Asparagales; family Amaryllidaceae; genus Allium; species Allium fistulosum. Next base: position 912,789,401 of record CM060903.1, read on the forward strand.
ACCGAATATAAAGTCACCACCCCAATGAAACTGCAGTGGCAAACAGGTATAAGGACGAAGACAGGCTGCAACTAAACTGCAGAAAAGTCATCAACAGTTCAAGCATACGCAGCAATAGACACGAATTCGAGTACATCGTGAAGCAGAACCAAGTGCAGTTCAGCTGAGATGGACAACTCGAGAATAAACATTTACAAACTGTATCAGTAATCAATTGCCAACAAGAGCAGATGAACATCAGTGCAGACAAGTATGAATTCGAACATGAAAAGGAGAACATCATTGCAAGTGCAACATGTAGAAGATGATGCAGTGAAGCATGTACAAGGGCAGTACATATGAACATCATAATACAAGTCTCACTATCAATGCTACTGCTCAGCAGACAAATATCAAATCAACATGAATCAAGACAGGGAACCGAAGGCAATGCAATATGTCAACACTGCAGGTAACAAGTGAAACAGGTCGTGTATGAGGTTGAGTGAAACTGCTACAAATATGCACAGGTACAAGAGTCATATGCAAATGGCATTAGATCAGATCAATATGCAATGAAGATTTCATGAAATACAACACTGCTTCGCAAAGTACAAGTGAAACAGTGATGGAACTATAGTCAGACCAATGTTCAACAAGGCAGAAGTATCAAAGCACAGAGTAAGACTTCTGTTCAGAAATCCAAGAAATGCACAACCAGGCAGAGACTGGGTGCAGACACATGAATGCACCAAACTCAACAAGACCAATATCACAGAAGCATCAACATGAAAACAGTGCTCAAGATGAATCAACAAACATGACTCAAGTGTACAAAGGCCAGATCAAAGAAATATCAGACTATGATGATCAAAGTCAAAGATCAAAGTCAGGTGAAGCCAAGACAGTGAAGTGTATCAAGTCCAAGTAAAGACCAGAAAATACTAAACATCAAAATGCACTAACCAAAAGAACTCGAGCAGTAATCAAACCAGACTCAAATGCTTCACAATGTAACAGTGATCAAATGAAGAACATCAAAAAGTAGACTTAACAGTGACCAAGTGTACAAGTGCAGATACAACATAGTGTGTACATGATGAAGGAATATGTAGTGAAACAAAGTGTTGAACCAACAAGAATATGCAAACTCAAGTCACACAGCATGTACATGTGCGTACCAGACTCAAGACAGAGACCAGAGAAATGCAAATGATCCAATGCTCAAAATCATGCATATGAACTCAGAAGCTCAATTAAACACAAACATCAGGTGACTGTGCAATGACACTGAAACCATATAAATACAAGGATGCAGTTATACAAAATTCTTTGACATCATCGGCAATTTTAAAATCAAGTTACGAAACCAAGTCAAAGTCATGTCGAGGAATCAAAGATCGACTACGAATCGAAGCCGAAGACAACAAAGAAATCAAACTGAATCAAACTCAAGTCAGAACTCAAGGTCACGACAACCCAGTAAATGAAATATACGAATTGGAACGAGTTAGAGATCAACACTAGCATTCATAAAAAAACCAATGGTCGAATAATTCTAAATGTCAAATTCGAACGAACAACAGACGAACGAAAATAAGGGTATCGAACCCTATGAAAACAGAAATCTCATCGACAAACAGTTTCAGTTTACAACCGCAAGGCCAAAGTCGAAAAGAAATCAATACAAAACGACATGAATCATTGCAAGTAAAATGAATAGCCACCCAAATAATTGAACACGAACAAAATCACGAAGTTTAAACCCTAATTCAACTTGAGACGAGAATTAGATGTGAGTGGGTACTCACCTTTGATTCGACGAGCAAGCAACACGTTTCCTCACTCGATCGAGCAAAACGACGTCGAAGTCAATCGCCTTTGAGATACCAAAGCCCAAATTTTCGGTGCCGAGGAATGAACGAAAGACGAGCTGCCTCCATTTGTTCTTTCTTTTCGAATGTTTGCTAAGGCTTGGAACGATTGGGAATGGAGGGGGGAAAAGGGACGAACGATGTCGCCATTTTTATTTCTTTCTCGTTTCGATTTAGGTTAGTGAAATTGATAAAGGGGGAACGGGTCTAAAGAACGAATGAAAAATTGAAAAGGGGGGATCGGTTAGATAAATATCACGGCAACAATGAGTATGGGCCACAATAGTTCTCTTTAAAGCCCGTTTCCATAATTACGAAATTTTATTAAAAGAATTTCTACTCGATATAGAAACTCCACCAACCATTTTATAAAAGAATTTCAAATTGATTTTTAATTTCAATAAAAATTTACGAACGATTTAATCACCTAATGGCGATAATTAAATGCTACGAATTTGCGGGTTGTTACAGACTCCCCTCCTTAAAGAAATTGCGTCCTCGCAATCATAAGGAATAAATGGACAAAAGGTAACAACCATAAGAGCATGGCAATGTTGAATGCATAAGCAAAGCAAAGGTCAACAGGGAAGTATAGGGATTATGGAAGCATCAGATATAGAATCAAAAAGGTTCGACTGATTCAAATCAAAAGAATCAACATCGTGGGGATCAAGGAGTCAAAATCAGACGACTATCGAAAGCAAGAATCAATCGAGTTCTAGCAATTGAAAGAAAAGGAATCAGAGCAGAAATCACGTACTGCACGAATTGAATGTGAGTAAATCAAATTACTCACCTGAATCGTCAGAGAAAAAGACGAAGCTCAAATCTCAAAATCGCAATTATTCAATCATCAAAACGATAATTGAATTTTCAAAAATATCTGATTATCAAAAACGATAATCAGAAATCACAAAGATTCGATTATCAAATCGAAAAATATTTAATTATCTCAAACGATAATCAAATTTCACAAATATCTGATTATCAAAAACGATAATCAGAAATCACAAAGATTCGATTATCAAATCGAAAAATATTTAATTATCTCAAACGATAATCAAATTTCACAAATATCTGATTATCAAAAACGATAATCAGAAATCACAAAGATTCGATTATCAAATCGAAAAATATTTAATTATCTCAAACGATAATCAAATTTCACAAATATCTGATTATCAAAAACGATAATCAGAAGCACAAACATCTAATTATCAAAAACGATAATCAGAAGTCATAAATATTCAATTAACGAGTCCGGAATTAACCGAAGTAGTAAAAGTATGGTTCCATACTCCTTACTTTTGCTAAATCGTTTAAATCTCTTTATCGTTTTCTTGAAAGTGCAGAATTGTGTGTTTTAAAAATAACATTTCACATTCTCAAACGGACAAGTCCGGAATTAAGCGAATCAGTAAAAGAAAGGGGTCATAGTCCTCGATTTTTCTGAAAGGTTTAAATCGCTTCCTCGTTCTTTTGAAAATGTAAGCTGTAAAAATTTGAAAACAATTTTAATTTATATTTTTGAAACAACTTTTAAAAATAAAGAATTTTGAAAACACGTGATTAAATTAGCAATATCAGTATTGCGGGAGAACCGCTTGTAAATCCGTTTCAAAATTGACGAGTATTGAAGTTAACACGTCAAAATCTCATCAAAATAACTGGCATCAAAATATAATGCCAAATGAATTTTCATTCATCAAAGATGTCACAAGAATCTTCTCAAAGATAGAAAGGGATATCATACCCTAAACTTGTATTCATAACAAGTTAATAACACATGAATTCACCAATACACAAAAATTGACAAAACTTGTCAATAGAAATCACGAAAATTGGTGAAGCACAAATTCTAGAAATCATCACAAGAAATCCAGAAAACACATATTCTAGAAATCTACACACGAAATCCAGAAAACACAAATTCTAGAAATCTACACACGAAATCCAGAAAACACATATTCTAGAAATCTACACACGAAATCCAGAAAACACAAAGAAGGAGGAAGTCCGAGCACACGGACGAGAAACTATCTCATGGAAGCTATCCATTTAATTTTACGAACACACGGATGGGAAGCTATTTATTTAATTTTCCGAACACACGGATGGGAAGCTATCCATTTAATTTTCCGAACACACGGATGGGAAGCTATTTATTTATTTTTTCCGAACACACGGATGGGAAGCTATCCATTTAATTTTCCGAACACACGGATGGGAAGCTATTTATTTAATTTTCCGAACACACGGATGGGAAGCTATCCATTTAATTTTCCGAACACACGGATGGGAAGCTATTTATTTAATTTTCCGAACACACGGATGGGAAGCTATCCATTTAATTTTCCGAACACACGGATGGGAAGCTATTTATTTAATTTTCCGAACACACGGATGGGAAGCTATCCATTTAATTTTCCGAACACACGGATGGAAAGCTATTTATTTAATTTTCCGAACACACGGATGGGAAGCTATCCATTTAATTTTCCGAACACACGGATGGGAAGCTATTTATTTAATTTTCCGAACACACGGATGGGAAGCTATCCATTTAATTTTCCGAACACACGGATGGGAAGCTATTTATTTAATTTTCCGAACACACGGATGGGAAGCTATCCATTTAATTTTCCGAACACACGGATGGAAAGCTATTTATTTAATTTTCCAAACACACGGATGGGAAGCTATCCATTTAATTTTCCGAACACACGGATGGCCCGAAGGCAAGTCCGACACACGGACGAAGAGACATCGCACAATCGCTAGTCTAAATCACAAAAATGATCGTCATGATCATAAGGAAGTGTCAATCACACCAAGCTAGTAAATATATGAGTTTAGCTTCATGTCCCATAACCACTTGCTTAACTTAAATATTTACGAACAAGCTGTAAATTTTCACTAGGAAATTGTCACAAAAAGGGTTCAATCGAACAAGTCCAAGAGCTAACCGACGAAGTAAACGCAAGCGTTTCATACCACTTGTTTTACTAGGCCGTTTAATTCAATTTCTCATACGAGTGAAATAAAGGCTTGTATATACTAATAGATTGGAAAACGGTTCAAGAAAAAGAACTTTGTAGTAAAATAGTTTTGAAATCGTTTGGAAAAAGGGATTTTAATATTTACTACTAGTATAGAAAACCTTTATATTTTTAAAGTGACAAATCACAAAAATGATTGTAGAAACAATCAATCACAAGAATTCACATACGAAGATGTGAATGGAATCCAGAGAAATCGATACTGAATCCATCAGAAAGTATGTTCACAAAAATCCCGAAGAAAATGTCATCAAAGTTGCTAATAAATGATAGCAACAAATCGGGGAAATGATCAAGAATCGATTAAATTAGGAAACCAAGTCAGTTCACTAAAATTTCACATTCGAAGACGTGAATAAAATCCAAAGAATTCGATTCCAAATTCATCAAAGTAGGAATACCCAAAAATTCCAGAAATAGAAGTTATCAAAATCGACAAAGGTGATAACAACTAATTAGAAAAGAAGAATCGATTATCAACTGGAAAAACAAAGCAAATCGAGCAGAAATGCATAAATGACTTCAACAAAAGTAAGAATCAAGTCAACGTCGAAGTCAACAATTAATAGCCGAAGTCGAGTACAAAATGAATCAATCATCATTATCAAAGAAACCAACGGCAAACAAAATCAGAGTCTTGAAAATCAAGAAATTAGCAATTTCCCAAAAACAGAGTGACCGAAGTCGAAGGGAAATCCAGATTAGGAAAACACAAAAATAAGCGTTAGGAATTCATACCTAACAGTCAAAAATAATCATATGTAAAGATGAGAGATAAAACATCGACAAATAGTTGTAACACATGCTCCATCTAAGTTATGTTTTATAATTGTCCTAAACCCCAGGCTCTGATACCAAGCTGTGACGCCCCACCTCTATACCCACGCTAGCCAAGAACACTACGGTGTAGTGCTGTCAACTAGCACGGAGAATAAGGCTGTTGAGGAGCGACCATCTATGTAATTGCCTTGTGCGAGCACCGATATGTCAGATAATAAAACATTGCATTTCATTTTTAGAGGAAACCCGACATACCGATACAAACTCAAAGCTACTACACAGTGGCTATAATAGTTTAGGACAATAGATATAAAAATAACACAGATAACATAAATGCGGAATAAAGATGGAACGAAAAGTCTCATATATACAATAACTGATATCAGTTACAATACATTTGACACAATACAAATGATACAACTACAATTGTCGACTCAATAAGTTATATATACAAGTACATTATCGACTAATATACATGAATACATTATCATCTTAAAACAGACACACTGACTACTTCAACAGGACGAAGACCACTTCAAATGATATAAAAAGTCTTCATAGCTCTAGCAGCAACCCAAAGCTAGAAATCTACAACCTGTAAATACTCGGTCTGACCCGAGTATTACATTCAAAAGAAAATAATACTCGGATCAGTCTAATTCAAAATCAGTTATTAGAGCATAGAAGCAATAATAATCAATCTCAATATAGATGACAGTCATAGAAATCTCGTATATCCAACTCTCGATACGAGAATTGGATAACGGCAGATATAACACTAAACAGTGTTAATCCACAAAACAGAAATCCCAAGGCAGTTTAAGCAATTGAAATGTCAATTTTAAAAATATCAATGCTAATTGGCTGCAGTACACGCTAACGTGTACTGCCTCGCCAATACAGCCTACGAATTACGCAACAGGTCGATGAATTAAGAATAAAAGAAAATATCGATTAAAATCTGTCAATTCTGGGTGGCTGCAGTGCACGCACGCGTGCACTGCCTCGCCACCACCGAATATAAAGTCACCACCCCAATGAAACTGCAGTGGCAAACAGGTATAAGGACGAAGACAGGCTGCAACTAAACTGCAGAAAAGTCATCAACAGTTCAAGCATACGCAGCAATAGACACGAATTCGAGTACATCGTGAAGCAGAACCAAGTGCAGTTCAGCTGAGATGGACAACTCGAGAATAAACATTTACAAACTGTATCAGTAATCAATTGCCAACAAGAGCAGATGAACATCAGTGCAGACAAGTATGAATTCGAACATGAAAAGGAGAACATCATTGCAAGTGCAACATGTAGAAGATGATGCAGTGAAGCATGTACAAGGGCAGTACATATGAACATCATAATACAAGTCTCACTATCAATGCTACTGCTCAGCAGACAAATATCAAATCAACATGAATCAAGACAGGGAACCGAAGGCAATGCAATATGTCAACACTGCAGGTAACAAGTGAAACAGGTCGTGTATGAGGTTGAGTGAAACTGCTACAAATATGCACAGGTACAAGAGTCATATGCAAATGGCATTAGATCAGATCAATATGCAATGAAGATTTCATGAAATACAACACTGCTTCGCAAAGTACAAGTGAAACAGTGATGGAACTATAGTCAGACCAATGTTCAACAAGGCAGAAGTATCAAAGCACAGAGTAAGACTTCTGTTCAGAAATCCAAGAAATGCACAACCAGGCAGAGACTGGGTGCAGACACATGAATGCACCAAACTCAACAAGACCAATATCACAGAAGCATCAACATGAAAACAGTGCTCAAGATGAATCAACAAACATGACTCAAGTGTACAAAGGCCAGATCAAAGAAATATCAGACTATGATGATCAAAGTCAAAGATCAAAGTCAGGTGAAGCCAAGACAGTGAAGTGTATCAAGTCCAAGTAAAGACCAGAAAATACTAAACATCAAAATGCACTAACCAAAAGAACTCGAGCAGTAATCAAACCAGACTCAAATGCTTCACAATGTAACAGTGATCAAATGAAGAACATCAAAAAGTAGACTTAACAGTGACCAAGTGTACAAGTGCAGATACAACATAGTGTGTACATGATGAAGGAATATGTAGTGAAACAAAGTGTTGAACCAACAAGAATATGCAAACTCAAGTCACACAGCATGTACATGTGCGTACCAGACTCAAGACAGAGACCAGAGAAATGCAAATGATCCAATGCTCAAAATCATGCATATGAACTCAGAAGCTCAATTAAACACAAACATCAGGTGACTGTGCAATGACACTGAAACCATATAAATACAAGGATGCAGTTATACAAAATTCTTTGACATCATCGGCAATTTTAAAATCAAGTTACGAAACCAAGTCAAAGTCATGTCGAGGAATCAAAGATCGACTACGAATCGAAGCCGAAGACAACAAAGAAATCAAACTGAATCAAACTCAAGTCAGAACTCAAGGTCACGACAACCCAGTAAATGAAATATACGAATTGGAACGAGTTAGAGATCAACACTAGCATTCATACAAAAACCAATGGTCGAATAATTCTAAATGTCAAATTCGAACGAACAACAGACGAACGAAAATAAGGGTATCGAACCCTATGAAAACAGAAATCTCATCGACAAACAGTTTCAGTTTACAACCGCAAGGCCAAAGTCGAAAAGAAATCAATACAAAACGACATGAATCATTGCAAGTAAAATGAATAGCCACCCAAACAATTGAACACGAACGAAATCACGAAGTTTAAACCCTAATTCAACTTGAGACGAGAATTAGATGTGAGTGGGTACTCACCTTTGATTCGACGAGCAAGCAACACGTTTCCTCACTCGATCGAGCAAAACGACGTCGAAGTCAATCGCCTTTGAGATACCAAAGCCCAAATTTTCGGTGCCGAGGAATGAACGAAAGACGAGCTGCCTCCATTTGTTCTTCCTTTTCGAATGTTTGCTAAGGCTTGGAACGATTGGGAATGGAGGGGGGAAAAGGGACGAACGATGTCGCCATTTTTATTTCTTTCTCGTTTCGATTTAGGTTAGTGAAATTGATAAAGGGGGAACGGGTCTAAAGAACGAATGAAAAATTGAAAAGGGGGGATCGGTTAGATAAATATCACGGCAACAATGAGTATGGGCCACAATAGTTCTCTTTAAAGCCCGTTTCCATAATTACGAAATTTTATTAAAAGAATTTCTACTCGATATAGAAACTCCACCAACCATTTTATAAAAGAATTTCAAATTGATTTTTAATTTCAATAAAAATTTACGAACGATTTAATCACCTAATGGCGATAATTAAATGCTACGAATTTGCGGGTTGTTACACTAAGGGGCGCTACTCCCTAGAACCTTGCTGCATCCTTCCTGTTTTGACCATTTCCGGGGTGTGAGGCTCGATGAAGTCTCGTCCACAAAGCTACGCTTTCTACAAAGCCCTGCTTCGGGTCAAACAAATGATCAACCTATAATCACAAAGATATAAGATCAAACAAATGATCATATCGCAAATGATCAAACACTGATCATTTCACAGCAACACTCAGTATGCCACGTTACCAAATTGGGAGTATATCGCTGATAAATTTCAACTACATAACCTCTGAGCTCGTACGTCTCAGAGAAGGGTGTTAAGCTAAGAGAATAAATTCTCCGCCACCAACAGATATGTATTTGAAAGAAATCAGCTTTATATCTCAAATTGTAACGTCAGACACACAATCCATACAAGTCTGTTCCGGGATCGAACAGAACCGAAGGCACTTCTCACGAAGCCCTTGCATATCCGGATAAATTTCTAATCACGTCCGGACTTCCCGTCACTAAGGGTGATAAAACCTCTAAATCGGAGATCAGCCGATGTAGAGTAACTCGACGGTAATCCTTCTGTTTTCAAAAATATCCGGTCTTCAACACCGGTCTTCGAATGCAATTCATAACGACGTATCACATATTCGGAATGGGTTATACGACCCCATGGTCCTTTCCCGGCTAACCCGAATAGTGAGCGATTATTCAAAAATAAGTGTGGCATTCAAATTCATCCAATTCACAACAAATACCTATTCAAGGTAATTATTGATAGTCGGTTATTTAACTATCAATAAAGATGCGCAACATCATCAGATTCCAAATAATTTTCCAAATTATTTTATCTTCCAAAAATATCTTTACTAGATATATAATTTCCACACTTAATCATTTGAAAACAAATTTCAAATATTCACTTTTCAATTTATCTTTAAAAGATAAAGTTTCAAACCAGTTCATTTCATATTGGAAAAGCATTTCCATACTTATGAAATAATAAGTAATTCACAAATCATTTATTTTCAACACTTGGAAAATATTCGATATACTTAAATTATAATTAAGTATATATTTCATCCTTTAAGGAAATCATTCTCTTTCACAAATTTTATTTGAGTCAAAACGAATGTTACGTAAAACATCGTTACGACAACTCAAAATCACTAGTATAGGGATTCGAAATTTAGATAGATATATAAATCCCAATACTATATAAAACATTCCCTTTCGGAAATCATTTACTATAACAACAGTGTTATAGTCCACCATTTCCTTATTTCTCGAAAACGTCTATTTCAACAATAAATGTTGAAATCTATGATTTCGATATTTAACACGTTTTAAAACATCTTTTAAAACAATTACTTCATTTCGTAATATCACTTTTCCAAAACATATCCATTTTATTTAATAATATATTCACTGTCCAAAATCGTGAATATACTTCGTTATCCAAATTCAACATTCCTACATGTTTTATTTAAAGGCTTATCCACTGTCCAAAATCGTGGATATAATTCCTTTAATTTACTTCTACAATTCACTTATCACAATAAGTGATTTCGGATTTATAAACACGTTTATAAATCACAATTATAATTTATAACAACTTCAACTTACAAATCAATTTTATTAACCGAATCAATCTATAACTCAATTTTTATACTTAAGTCATTCCTTTAATAACTTTACAAAATTTATAAATCCTACTTCTTGTAAAATTCCATTTATAAACCCTTTTTCAACATTAACAAAAACTCCTTTTATAATTCCATTTTTCCGATTTATAAAAATTCAATTCTTTATAAATCTTATCTATAACCCATTTATAAATAAATTCAAAAATCTTCATTCATACTATTCTTCAACATAGTTCATTTCATATTCCCAAACATCAAATTTTGGTTTTATATCACAAAATTCTTAATTTTTTATAACATAAAAATTATAACACTTATTTATTTAAAATGAATCAATTCCAAAATTTAATAAAACGTATACTTTCAAAAATTCACTTTGAAATCCTTTTAAAAATAATATCGTTATTTTTAAACTTCAAAAATGGATCCGATGATGCAACAGCACCAATTAGTCAATCACAACAACAAACATCATATATCAATATGATAACAGAATATACCACAATATCTGTAAATAAATAAATACTGGTGAGGAATCCAGTTGGATCCCTCCAACCTGTTTCCCTGCATCCACAGACGTTAGCACAATACCAATTCCGCTCCAGTACGGAATTATCGCGGTATATGGGTTTAATAAATATTATCCGCTTACTAACGGCGCAATAGGGTCTCATCCGCTATACGAGGCGGGAAATCAATCAATCCAATATATACATATGCCAATATGTATATATTGCTATATATAGATATATATCCTACTATATCTAATATCACATCCAAACAGCAATCAAACAGTCAATAACTGCAAAAATTCCACATTCAATTTGAGTGAGAAGATCTCACCTTGATTTTAAATTCTGTTCGAGCGTTTATTTCGAATAAAATTAAACGCGCGTTTAATTCTACCCGAAATTCAAACTAGCTCCAAACGATTCCAATCCAATTGCATCGCGTAGTATTCGCAAATACGATTCCAACGCAAAAAATCTCGTCGAATTCCGACCTCGCAGCAAAAAGATATGCTATTACAAAGATTACACAATTTAAATTATAATTCGATTTACATATTTTATTTTAATTTCTAACCCTAGGCAGATCTAGACCGTTGCTTCCATTTGCTAAATCGTGGCCGCACCTTCCTGTTTCTTCCCAGGTTCAAGAAATCGCGTTCGAACCCAACACGCTCCCGTCTTCCTCAAAACGCGAGCCACCCAACTCGATTCCAAAATGATCAGCGACCACCACTTCGTTGCCCAACGCGAGCTCGTACTTCGGCCAGAGACCCATTGAACTCGGTCGCCTCCTTTGCACGAGAATCGTGCTCGAACTTCGCACGTATGCGGCCACCTAATGTCCTCTCTGGTCGACGAAAACTGACCATTGCCGTATGGATTTGAAGGTCTCGCTTAGATCTTCACTTTTGTAGTTGAAAACATTTGATAATTGTTATTGGATTTGAAGAAAAAGGGAAGAAAGAATCGAGCATTTCTGGCCTTTGAATTCATAGCCGGCGGCTGAATGTATTAAACCCTAGGGCTTGTTTTATTTTGCAAAAATGAAAGATGGGGTGCTTTTATAGAAAAAGCTTCAAAACACTGTTCACCGAAAAATTTACGAACTCCAAATCGAGCGTGCCGGCTGACGTTTCTAAGGTTTACCCCGCGTTCCGAATGCAATGGAACATGTTTCGGAAGCTAATTCGATCGTCTGTGCAAGATATGGAATTAAACGATCAATTTAAATTAAACCGATTTAAATCGATTTCGAGGCGTTTTGATTCGTACCGGACAAACGGTACATCCAAAAATTATGAAATTTGAAACCATGCAATAATTTCACATTATGGATCCGATGAAACTAGTTTCGTTCAATTCTGAGACTGTTCGAAAATTGGCTATTTTTACAGTCGATAATTAAATATTAAATATTAAATTTTCATAGATTAACTCCAATTTCAATTTTAAAAGTTCTATAACCTTTCTATAACTCCAGTATGATTAAATAAAATTTTCCTAATCAATTTCAATCATTTTAAACTCGATTTTTAATTATCTCTGGAATTTCACTATTTAATTTATCGATTTAATTATCAAATAAAACCCAATATTCGAAAAATAAATCATTCGACTTCTAAATCCCATATATTAATATTTAAAATTAATTAAATATTCAAATTTTAATTATCAAAAATTCTGGGTCATTACATCACCACTCATTGAATTCAAACTTGTATTATTTCTTGATTAACGATAATAGCAGACAAGTCAAGATAGTGTTACCCCAAAGCCATGTCACGCAATTATTCTTGACTTTCAAAATAGTGACAAGTCTACTTCTCTGATGTTTTAGTGCTAATTATACAAACAAATTGTTTCCATATAAGTTATTCGCTTTACAGAAATAATTCATTTCCATAAGTGAATCAACCTTTTTCTTTTAAAATGAACCGAACTTGTGTTTGATTTCCATATTGGTAAAACACTTTTAGAATTAGTTCCTGATTGTAAAACGTTAAGTGAATAATTTTTTCCAACTGTGTGATCCTAAAGGCCAAAACCAACATCAGACCGAACACCCTGAAGATTATCCAGCCTAACATCCCAATAATCAAGTTCCAATTTCTTTTTATAAATTTAAAACAATACTAATTTTTCCCAAAAGATAATTAATCACCTTTAAAATCTCTTTTTTTAATAAACAAATCCATTATATTTAATAAAATCGATAATTATTTCCAAACACTGTTATAACATTGATAAATTAACTTTAGATCAGTTGACTAAAGAAATTTTATCATATTAGTTAATTTACTTAAATCACTTTTATTAAATCAATTAATTAACTTTAAAATCATTAGTTAAAATGATTTATTAAATACAAATAATCATTGGTTAAAAATGAATAAGTCATCTCAAACATCATTTATTAAAAGGATAAATAAGTTTTTTTAAATACCATTAATTAAAACAATTAATTAAGTCCAAATAATCATAAATTAATTGAATTAATTAAATTCAAGCCTCATTAGTTAAAACGAATAATTAAAAAATCATTTGTTAAAATGATTTACTCAATCATCAATTAAAATGATTTAACTAGATTCCAAATATCATTATTAAGAAAATTAATTAAATTTAAAATAATCATTAATTAAAATGATTAATAAAATTCAAATATCATATTTAGACGGATTAATTAATTCCAATTATCATTAATTCAAACGATTAATGAATTTTAATAATCTATCTAGTGGAAACACAAGCTCAAGTTCAAAAACATACGATGGAGTTTTTGTGGATAGAATTTAATAAATGACGATATTGCAAAATCACTATAACGACAATTAACAAGTTAAATGGAATGTCAGGGTTTAATTCAATTAACAATCAATATCAGCGTACGAATGTAAATAAATAATCTATGGGTGAGAAAACCCTTTTGGGTCTCTATATATATTTTTCCTACAGCACAATGGTTATGGATAATATATAGATAATCATATGAGTTTATAACGATCAAATTAATATATCATCCATTTTCCAATCAAAAATTCAACCAAATATGCAATCAAACAATTATACTAACATCCAATCAATCGATAAACGTTTATAACATCATAGATATGATATAATAAAATTTAATGTGAGTTAAACTCATACTGATTTTCGTTTTCGCCGAAATGTTCTAATTTGAGTTAAAACTGAACAACCATTCTTTATTACAATAACAACAAGCTCCAATCTCGTTCAGTCCACCTCTAAAAAGTAGATAATGCTTTCATAAGTATAATGCAATTCACTACGTCCAAATCCAACCTCATATGATATATATATATATAGCATTTGAAGGAGTTTGAAATAAATTAAAACTATTAAATAATTAACTTTATAATTTCAATTACCCTTAAGCAAAAATAAATCCATCTTCCCAAATTATATTTCCCTAAATCCATTCATATGCATAACCATGCACACCTCATGCACAAACTTTGCACTCTCTCTCCTTGCCAATTGACCCCTACAGCCTCCACCACCATAAACCGACCGAACCATCGCACTCAACTTCAAAATTTCATCACAATCATCGGTTGAACTCATCCTTCGATCATCCATACAAAAAATGACCTGCTACCACATCCATGGCCAGTGAAGGACGCGTCTTCCCATGGTGCACCGAAGTGCCTCCAAACCACGTTGCTCAACATCTGCCATTTGCCCTAGCTTTACCATGACAACGATTCAACCCCCAACCTTAACAAAAAATTGACGATCGAACCCTAGCCTGGACTGCTCCCAATCTCGCGAGTACCAAACCACAACTACATTTCACCATTTCCACCCCATTCAAGTGCCATCCAATGACGAGCACAAAACCATCGTTGATTTGTCCAAACATAGCCTACATCTTCCAAGAAACTAAACCCTATGTTCTCGGCAATATTCAACTACCCCAAAATTATTTACACTAACTACAAAACAGGTACCCAAACAAAGAACACAGCTCTACGAGTACAAAGATCTTTGTTTTGTGATTTTAGGTCGAGTGTCGGATTTGATTTTGAATTTTAAAGATTTGGTACTTTTTCCTTTGTTTTACTAGAAGTGATGAAATATATAGAAGAAGAAAGAGAAAATAAGAATGGAGGGAAATCATGAAATTGAAATGGGAAAAAATGGGTTATGTGACAATTCATTTAACTTTGATGTTTACACATTCGTGGTCATTTTGGTTTATAGATTCAATAAACAAAAGAGGAAATGAAAATTTCCAGGATCAAAAATGGTTAAGTGGTCACTTCTTTTGATATGCTTATAACCAAATAAAATAATATATAAAAACAAAATGATTATGTTTACTCTTTCCATAACAAATGGACTTCCCAAGCCGTCCAACATGTCCACGCTATCAAATCGTTGTTTAAAATTTGAAATTTGATATGATTTTACAATAGTTTTTAAATGAATTATTTACGGTAACCCACTACACATTATTTCATTCACGTACGAACCGCAAATGATCGAAATAAAATATAACCATTCACTAATATGCGACACTATCATAAATCAATAGTGAATTACATAGACTTTTTTTATTTTGTGAAAATTTTCAAATATCATCGTTTGTCGATAAATCCTCAAACGTATAATTTCAGTATTTTACCAAATTAAAAATTAGAGAAAATTCATATAAATTAAATTAAAAATACGTTATGAAAAATTAAGTCATTTTATGACAATTTGATTTTTCTTATTATTTATTATATTCGAACCATTTGTTATTGTAATTAAATTTGCCAAATGATTCACCATTATTAGTTATTAATTTAAATGGAGTTAAATAAAATTAGTAAATCCATTTAATTAATATTTAATTCACAATTCAAATATTTGAATGATCACTATATTTGAATTTAAGGTATTAAATTCAAATTCCAATTATTTAAATATCTAAAATAAATTAATTATTTAAAATAAAATGTCCAAAATTTTAGGCTATTACATGTGTGATGGATATGATTGGTAAATGCAAATTGTTTGAAATGCAATGCGAAATGAATGTTTTTATAATCGCTGCTATTTGATTTAAATGTTAAAAACATGTACCTCCTTTTGTCGCTTAAAACTAATACTATGATGACTACATCATCATTAGTTTTCTATTTTACCTCTCAAAATAGTAGGTGTTACAAATCTAGTGTCCGAGCAAAGGTTGAAGAAAATTTAATAACTTTGAAAACTTTAAGAAAATTTAAATTTAAATCATAGTTAAGGGCATGAATATGGGTTGCCACTATAGTTATGTACTTTTATTTTGAGATATGTATATGTAAAAAAATATATACCTTTGTTCCCTTCACTTTTCTACTTCTTCTCTATTCTATTTCTTATTAAGACTTGATATACATAAATATTGGGAAGAAAAATGAATACAGGAGGTGGATGACGATTGAATTTAGATGCATAAAGTGTGATTAATAATAGCTAAGAAATCAAAATGAAAATTCTAATACACTTAGCGAAGATGGGTAAATGGGTGATATGTTAGATTTGATGTTGATGATGATGCAACAACAAGCACAAGCTCATAATGTTGTTATTTTGTGCTAGAATGATATGTTTTGTTCGGAGAAACCAAGGTAATCGTAATTTTGGTGGAGCTTCTTTGATGGAATAGCTCAAGCTATGGAATTACAAGATTGGCTCCCATTGGAGGTTATGTGAATTTTTTAATGGAATGGTAAATGTAAAGAATCTTTCTCAAAGTTAATGTAATGACTCGGAATTTCAAACACTTTGTATTTAAATATCTGAATTATTTATATATTTGAATATTAGGTTAGATACGATTAATGTGATTTAGAAATCTTGTTAACCCCCTTTTGCGTAATAACTAGTGTTGATAAACTTGTTTTGGAAAAATGTTTACAAAAATATACACTTCGAAGAAATATCCATAATGCGACCGAAAATTATGTTGTCGATAAACAGCTTTTTACCTGTTAGAAGTCGTTTAAAGTTTTTTTACATACACTAAAGCAATTAGGAGGAAATTAATAATATGAAAAAAAAATATTTTGCAATTTATGGAAAATAAAATATGATGATGTCATGTATGACGTCATAGGAGATATTTGTGTGTATGGGTAAAAAAGTAATTTGTTAAGGAAGTAAGTATAAAGTTAAAGAATGCAAGGCACATCAGGGGATTTTTGGCCGGCTAAAGGAGCTAAAAAAGAGGGTTTATGTGTGTTAAACACTTCATAAATTCTAAAGCTTCCAATGAAATAAAAACTCAAAAATAGTGGAAGTGGTTTAACACTAATCCACTTTGTTCTTCACTAATCTTTCTCCAATTAGTTCAAATCTCTTTCAAACTTCACCAAACTTTCACGAACACCTTAGAACACCTTAGTAGGCATGCACCTAAAGTCATAATGGAAAAAAGATGAGAGAAAGTAGGGGATCCACTTTGGGCTATGAGCTTTGAAGATGTGGAGGAAATGTTGCCTTGGTTTGTAAGTGCTAACGGTTGGATCTTTGGATGTTTGGGTATGGTAAGAGGTGTTCTTGTGTTTTTATGTGCTTGAGCTTGTGTTTGGCATGGATTTGGGTGAGTTATCTCACTACCTTGTATGTATATATTGTGTTTATACATATATGTGTGCAAATATAATGTCAAAGTGACATTAACTAATTAAAGTTATAAACTTTGGACCCTCTTGCTTTCGAAAGCAAATGACAACTTTATATTGTATAACATCACTCTTCTTACCTTCCATAATATGTCGCATGGGTTTGAATTGATGTTTATATGGTATTTTTGATTGTGTGTTGAATTAAAGTATGTTCGAAAGTGTTTGAAGTGAGAATAGTCGTTATAAATGATATCCCTTAACTTTAACTTGTGTAAATTGAATATTTATGATCTTGAATTGGGATAATTTGTTTTGCTTATTCTCTACCCTTATTTTTCTATCTAGGACAGTAAACAAATGGTTTTGTAAGTTATAGAAATTTTGGAAGTTAGAAGCGAAAAGGTCGATATGATGCACTTTGAAAATGCCTTGTTTTTTGCGTTTTTAAAAACCATCTTTTAAAGACATCCCAGGGGCTTCTTTGCATTTTAGTAAGTGCTAGAAGAGTACTTATTACTGGGAAAATATGGAAGTTTAAATGTGAAACAAATTTGCAAATATAGCATGAAGAAAGTCGCTATAGAGCACTTTGAAATGTCCTATTTTGGGAATTTTTGTAATTAATTTGAAAGACATCCTTTGAGGTTTCTTTGTATTTTTAGCAAGTAATATATGTGTACCTATTGCTGGAAAAAAAACTAAAGTTTAAAAGATTTTATAACTAGTCAAACAAAGTGGCTAATGTTAAAGTAAAAAAGCCGTTAAACGAACATAATTTAATAATTACCTTGATTTCGAGAATTTTTATAAGTAAATTAGGAAAATTCTTTCCATGGTTCTTAAGTATCCCTCGTACTTACTGTAAAAATTTCACATTTAAATTATTTTTTAAGTGATGAAAACTGGTCTCAAAATTAGTATTTTTCTGTGTCGTTGTTCTTTATCAAGCACTTTTAAAGCATTTATAAATGCTGTAATAAGTTGCTTCAAGTTTTAAGTGTTTTTAAAATGATATTTAAATTTATATTTTTCCATAATATTTTAAAGGATGTTTTCAAATATATTTGGTAGTATTTTAAAGTTTTTTTTGAAGTTTAAATATATATTAATAATAATTAAAGATTTTTGAAAGAAAAAGGGTTTTATAATATAAAACATAATTTCTTTATTTTTGTCTGATTATAAATTAGTTATTTTCAAGTAATAGTCTACATATATATAAACATATTTATAAGTATTTTTATTTTTGTATACATAAGTTTGGAAAAGTGAGTTAGGTATTTTGTAAAAGGAAATGAGACAGTTTGGATTATACACTTATGTTATAATAAAAGATATTTAAAGTTATGTGAAAGTATATTACCTTGATAAAAAATATACTTGGATAATTAAAAAGAGTGTTTTAAAAATAGTGACAAGTATGGAATGGCTTTGGGTTTGTTGTGACAATGTGTTAACAACATTTTCGTTTAACCCTTTTTTATTATACTTATGAATGTAAATAGATCTTTGAAAAGAATGTTTTGAAGATATGCATAAGTGAAACCGCTTTAGGTTATTGTGACAATGTGTTAGTAAAATTTGTCTTAAACCGTTTGAAAAAGATTTGTAAATATAATTATACCATTTGAGACAAGTATATGAATACTTTTGTAGTATTGAAAAGAGTACACATGAACAATAGAAATTGGAAAACGGAGTTTTATTATATATATAAGAAGTCTTACTAATAAAAGTGGTTTTAATTAACAAAAGAAATAATTAAATTAAAACGGGATTAGAAGTCGCTTACGTGACTTAATTATGCTTTGTGTGAATTAATTATGCTTTGTGTGTTTACTTGTTTATAGAAAGCACTTAGTTGTGTACTTAGCACTAAAACTGAAGACGTAGGCTTGTCTATCTATAAGAGTTAAGAATAAAGTGTTTAAGCAACGCTTTGATGCACCAAGTCCCCTAAATTATCTGCCTTCACTCTTGATCGAGGGATAGTGTAAGTTGAAAAGTTTGAAAATGTGATAAATATACAAGACATGATTTCCATATGCGATCGTCTACTTTGAACTTGATAGTAGACTATCAAACATGACCATTGTTATCCCACCTTTTGGCAAGGTCGTGATATCATCAACTTGGTTCAAAACGGATGGTTGTTAGTTCTAAGAAGATAACGTGAATGATAGTCGGGCAAATCCGGACCATGTCGCAATCCAAGTATAATCTGTATGGAATGATTAGCATAGTTCCATGAAGTAGCAATTCAAATTTTAAGAGGATCGGAGTTCGTATGCTCTAGTTAAGGAAGAAGCAAAGATTTATATGGATCAATCGTGAATGATCCATAAAACAACTCAAATCAGTGAGGAACGATCAATATCTTAAAATCCGCAAGGCTAATTCATTTGAATCTTTCAAAGCGTCAAAAAGATGAAGAGTGGAGCCTACAAAAACGATCGCAGGTCACAAAGTTGAGATATAAAGATAGGCGATCGTTGTTGTCCGTTCGTTCTGGTCGATCCATCAAAATAATCAGTGTAGTTTAATGCACGATCCAAGTGCAATAAAGGTCGATCCCTATCTCACAATTTACAACTCAGAATGATCCAAATTTTAGGAGCAATGTCAAGAGGCATGTCAGACCTTCTAGAAATGATCGCGTGTGAATTGGAAGCAAGAAAAAATTATAGGTGAAAATTTAACCGATCATTCCAAATTGTCGAGTTAAGGCCACCGATCGTTATGGTGAGCCCCTCTGGACCTGGAGAGCCATCTGTCGAAATCTTAGTGAAAATATCTCATCATCTCTTCCTATAAATACATGCCTCTTGGTTCATTTTTAGAATCGTTATGCTGCTTGTGATAAGTGACTTCATTGCGATCAAGTGCTATCTTTATTTCTCCATTGTAATCAGATTCATAAGTGATTAATAAAGGCAAAACTTCAAAGTGGATGTAGGCATACAACGCCGAACCACTATAAACCCTTGTGCTTCTGCTTATAGCTTATTCTTAGTTACTTGCTGATTTATCCACTCGTTTTAGTTTTGTTTTTCTTTATTTATTTCTCTACCAAATCTATTCTTGGGTGTTCGTGACCAATTTTGGTGCAAATAACCATTAACTTAGGAAGTATCTTAAAGCTTCACGGTTTTATATGATTTGAGAACCCCCGAGAAGGAACATTGTTGTGAAACTCCTCTAGCTTTAAGAACTTGTATATACAAGATCCCCTAGGACTCCTCTTTATATATTGTTTGCTTACTTATAAACAGAATTGAGTTAACTGAAAATTCGTCGACTGATTTTGAAGAGACCAGGATCGGTAAGTGTTTTACTTATCATACCACTTCAAAACTGATATACGAGTTCCATGTTTTGGAAGCGGTTGTAAAGTGGACTGCTATAGAGTTGAACTGTCTGCCTTGAGGTTAAATCCAAGAAAGAGGTCAGCATTAACATATGTCTGAGGACTTATGTAGGAATCTATATAGAGATTCTAGATCTGTTCGAGATGCTCAAATCCATATAGATATTTGTGATCTTTTCAAGATGGTGGAATCCATTTGCAGATTTGTGTTTTGTTCAAGTGATGAAGACTTGTGTAAGAGATGTCGAATGTGATCTCGACATAGGAAATTTCTAAAGACAGAGTAGGATGCATAACCTATGTTTTGCTAATGGGGTATGTCAACTCCATATCTAGAGTGTGCATATCGATGTTACACAGGGGAGACAATGATACTTAGTTTAATGTGGTTCATATCAATGTTCGTGTGTGGGTAGTTGCATTTACCTTATGTTATATATTTCTAGAGACATATGTGGCTCGGAAGTTAGTTTCTAATCTTTATGCATGGTGTTCGGATTTGTTTTGATCAAATAGATCTCTATGGAAAATCTATTATGCAAACATACCTTAGCGGTTTTGATTGTACTGAAATATTGTTGTGGTGTGATTAATTTAAGCACCAACAACTATTTTCTGATTTATACTCTCCACCCTAGACATTATCTATTATATCGTGATATGTACTTATTAGATGGTTTGGCTCTTTTGAGGGGATAACTGTTACGATGATCTCAAAAGGTGATGCTATATGATGTATGTATATTTCTTTATTTTCTCACACCAGATTTAGGTCTAATACATAGTTTTTGTTTTCTCTAAATTTCTCTTGTGTTCATTCGAGCAGTCTAAGAAAGGCAGGTTTTAGTTGGATATTCTTGGTCCTCGAGAAGACGAGATGGATGATTCACCTACCGTAGTATTCTTATTTCCATTATGTTACTATTATGTAAAGATTAGCATTTTTGAGGACAAACTATTATAAATGTCCAGGCTAATGACAATATTTAGAATTGTAACCCTAAAATGCTATGTACTTAAAGTGATAGTTTTAGACTATCTTTTGATATTATATGTTATAATTCCGCCGTGAGATTATGATATTGCATTCCTTCTTCCTTGTTATTTTTACATACTAGATCTACTTCTTAGAACGTGGAAGAAAATGAGAATACCGGCGTTCAGCAAGGAGATCCAAGCAATCAACTAACAAAAGTGAATTCTGATCCGATTGAAGTTCAAAATCCTACCGATGCTATTACAAGAGCTGAATTTCATAATTTAATGAGAGAGCCAATAGAAAGCCATCAACATCTAAATCAGAAGATTCATACCAACATCAACTTGATGGACCAGATCAATTAGCAGCAGCGGGGCAAAAATAGGAGGGATCCCACCTCTTACTCGGCATCAGAGAGCTCTAGTTCATCGGATGGATACCACAGACATAAATGTCATAGAACCAATAGATATCATGCAGAAACTTCAAGGCTTCAATAGGTACAACATCTTGTGCCAGGAATGATTAGTGTTAATCCCTCTACTAGAGAAGGAAACTTACTTATGCACGCTAAGATTCAAACCCGAGCTGCTACGGTTAGTTTGGATGGTGAAGTCCGATTGAATGATGACTGGGTTCTTCCCCTGAAGGATGGTGAAATGAATGTACAAGATGCGCATCAGGAAGATGGTATACCAAGAAGGCATGAAACAACCCATAGACATTAACTGGACCATTCACCTGAGGTGGAACATCTCCACTGCTTGACAACAACCATCCAAACACCGAGCTTACCAGCAATGGTCAAACAGTTGATGAGAGAGAACCATGGCTTGACTGATGGTAATTTAGAAATCTCGAGAAGGCATATCCCGTTCACTCTTAATGTTCTACACGCAGATTACCCTAGAAGATTCAACATGCTCTCAATGCTTGCCTACGAGGGTAAAACCAACCTCAGGTAGCATATTACGAGATATGAATGGCCGATGGATTCCACGCAAGCTGATGATGTGACTAAGTGCAAATGCTTTCCTTTAACTCTTTTAGAAATAGCGACGACGTGGTTCATGATACTACCCCTACGATCAATTTCTAGATTCGACGATTTGGAAACCAAGTTCGTGGAGCAACTCCGGATGCACACGACTCATCCTAATGACATGATGTCCCTTTGTAGCATGATTCAGGCTCCATGAGAGTCATTAAAAAATTATTTGGAGAGATTTCATACAGCTATCATGGAAGTCAGTAATTCGAATAATCATGCGATACTCACGGCCGTGACGAGAGGGATTAATCCAAAATCTAAATGTTACCCCCTAATTTTTAATAACATTATTCAAGAGATTTAATTAGATATATTAAATAGAATAACGTAAATATTAGAGTAATAAAGGGATTGAGATTTGATAATTTATTTAGAGGTCGAGCTTAAATAAATGGGATTATGAATGGTTTTATATGTTAATCAATTAACGCAAGGGATTACTGGGAAAATTGCCCCACCAAAATCCCATTACCCTTAATTTTCTCTATTCCTTCCTTTCACATTCATTTTACAAAATTCTAAAACTCAACTCAAAAGCACAAGCTGACCATTACATAAGGAAGAAAAATGGGTAAAATCAAATTATAGCTAAGGAATCAAGCAAGCAGGATTAATCTAAATCAAATCTCAAATTCCTTATCCTAATCAAGGTGAAGAATAATCAAAACCATCTCTATTTTTCTTTTTATGGTCATTTGATTTTCTAATTTAAGTTTAATCAAGCTTGGATTTTATGACATTTTTGATTCAAACAAGATTGTTTGGTAATTGTTTTATACGGTTTTTAGGGTAAAATCATTTATATTGAATTTTGAATGCCATAAGGAATTTATATGTTATGTAAAGCATTATTTTAGAGATGGGTTTTAATTTTTATAATTTTCCAAGCTATTGAAAATTTATTATTAATTTTCAAAGGAAAATATGAATAATTGGGTTAGAAATTAAATTCGGCTATATATGAACAATTTGGGTTTGAAATTTATATACGTTAGATAACATATTAAAAGTGAATTTTGATGATTTTTGGGGATTTTTTCTAATTATTTACTATGGAAATAAAAATATTTTAGATGAAGGACTTAATTATTTTATTTGTTTGCTTAAGGAAGGGCTTATTTGCTAAATTAGTTTATTTAGATCTGAAGTAATTACAATAGTTTTATTTTGGAAAGAATTAGAAAAGTTTATGGCAACCAGTTAGATGTTTTCAAATAGCTAGGTTAGTTAAGAAGCAAATGCTTAAAGAGGCATTAAAACCTCCTTTACCCATAAATTATGTTCCGCCACTTTTAGTAGTACCTTTCAACCCTATGCTTTCGCCCCAACCAACCCTAAAACAACCAAGTCGAAGCCAATACATAAGGTATCAATACGTTGGTACGTAGTGGATTGGAGAATGGTGGCAAGTATGGAGTCGAAACCATGTTTCTGAATGGGTTGAAAACCAGTTAGCTTTCGAAGCCTTTGTTTTACTACCCAAAGAAATGTGCTTCCCTTGTTTTTAATGAATGCTTTCATAGGATTTGATACTAATGCTTTCGAAAGGGACTTTTAAATAGCTTTCGAAGGGGTTGCCTCCTTTTTCTTTAAAGTGTAGCTTTCAAATGAGTTACTTTGTTTTTAAATCAATGCTTTCGAAAGGGTAGACTAAACCTAGTCGAAACCCTACCACCGACCCTATGCCTTCGAATGGATTGAAGTCATTAACTGGTTCGAATGGTAGCTTTGTTTTATACTTGTAATAAGCCACTTCCTAAAGCTTTTGAAATGGTTAATGGTTTCGAAGGCAATGGTTTCGAAGAGGTTTCAAAGCAATCCTTCAAATGTTTTACTTAAATGAAAATGCTTTCTAAAGGATGGTTCCAAAGCCATCAGTTTTTCCCCAATCATTTTTATTTAAATGTTAATGGTTTTGAAAGGGGTGCTTTCTTTTTTATTCACTTTGACCCAAAAGATATGTTAAGGTTAAACCCAATGGTTTCGAAAGGTGTTCTTTCAATGGTTTTGAAGCTCTGCTTCTAAGAACTAATAAGCAATGCATTACACTTTCAAAAGGTATGTTTTGATGGTTTCGAAAGAGATGTTTTAAATTGTTTTGAAAGACATATGCTTAGTGTTTTAAAAAGAAGATTTGAATGCTTTCGAAGAAGGTTATCCAATGGTTTAGAAAGTAAAGGTTTAAGGTTTTGAAAGCCTTAGTTTTCAAAATAAAGAACCCAACCTCATTTTTAAAGGAAAACCATGGCAAAAGTAAAGGAGTTTTAAAATGGATTTTAGGTTTGAAATTTTTAAAGAAGCTTTCCTTATAAACTATTAGCTTAAAGGGATTAACAATGTTTTATATGAAAATGATTTCATGGATATTAAACCATAGGAGTTGGGTTGGTTTTATTATGTTATTATGCTTGCTTCTTCTAATATTGTATTCACATTATAATGGACCCATAACTATATTTTGGGAAGAAAGGGCAGAATAACCAGCTAAGTTGACTTAGTAGTGAATATAAATTGAGTTAACTCATGAATAAGTAGAAATGCATTCAGGAGGTCAGATAAACCATAATGTAAGATGCCTAAATATTGATTAATTTTTTTCTTCAAATAGACAGGTTCATAGTAAATCCATGAAAACTATGTTTAGGGAAAGTTATTGGCAGGGGCTAATTGGTTCACCGTAAACCCATGAAAATTATGGTTAGAAAAAGTTATTGGCAGGGGCCAATAGATTTATAGTGAGCAATGAAAACTATATTCGGATTAAGTTATTGACAGAAGTCAATAGGTTCTTAGTCAACCCATGAAAACTAGGATAATGAGGAAGTTATTGGAGATACCAATAGGTTCAGCGAGAACCCATGAAACAATGAAGTTATTGGTAGGGGCTATTAGGTTCTTAGTGATCCCATTAAAACTATGAAACTGGATAAGGTGTCCATAAGCATTAAACAGATTACTAGTCAGCCATCAAAATTATTAGGTTAATAGTGACCCTAAAACTATAACTAAGACAGATAATCAAATGAATGGGGATGGAAAATCCAAAGTTGATTTACTTGTTTGCATATCATCATAATATTTTGAATTGTTTTGTTTTTAACATTGTGAATGCAGGAGCATGTTATATGGTTATTATTTAATTCTGGAAGATACTAGTGAGGGGAACACCCGTTCCGCTAAGCAGCGTGGTCTCACTAGATATCTAAATGTTTGAGATGGTATATTATTATCCATACCGAGATTTATATCTGATTCAAAGTTTATGTTTTTCCCTAAAACTCTTGGATGCTCAATTGATTCTGAGTAGTTTGAGAATAGAGATTTTCAGGTTCTTCTTAGACAAATAAGCTTCTAGAGACATGCAGGAGGCAATCTAGCTAGTAGGAGTACCTTTCTGTTTTGGTTCTGCCGTGTTTTGTTCTGTGTTGTTAATGCCCTGTTATTACCCTGCTATAACCCTGCTAAAACTCATAGCGGATTTCTATCGCTACGATTTTTCCATATAGCCCCGAATATAGCCTTTCCACTTTAAGCCCCGCTATTTCTGCTATATCCTGTTATTCCTGCTATATTTCGTCATTTTCACTATATCTTCTTTAAAAGAAATGAATTAAAAGAATGATATTTATAAGTTATAAAAACCAAGAAATTAATTTATTTAATTGAGTTTTTAATATATTTTTAGAAATGAAATTTCTGTAATATTCTACTAAATTTAATTATGTTATATAACAGTTTTTGTTTATTTATAGTATATTCGGACATGTTTTTATTTAAAATTATTTATGTATTAATTATAATTCAATTGAATTTTATTTTTTCATTTAGTTACCATTTATATATTTGTAAAAACATTAAGTACGAGTTTTATATGCTATTTTAATGTCATCCGCTTTATCCCGCTATATCCTCGTCGTATCCCCGCTATAACTTTTTGCATCTTGGCCGCATTGAATCTATCGAGCGCTTTAACTGCACAAGTTCTGTTATATAGGCAAAGATTGTTTAATTTCCTAGCAATATACTCTGATCATCCAAGGGGGCATTTTCATATGTCACTCTTAGCGTGTGTTGTAATAATTATATTTTCTCTGAACGTGGTTCTTATGTTTGGATTACGTAATAAATTTGAAATGATTTGAAATGGAATGTGAAAGTTATTTAATGATTTTAAAAAATTCCTATATCCAAGTGTTTTTTGTTATATCAATATATTTAATATTACCGTTGCAACATCCGTAGCCATTAGTTTTGGGCCTCCAAGTGGGGTATTTTACAAGTTGGTATCAGGGCATACGTTTATGAAACTTAAAAGAAATTTAAACCTAAAAGGTTTTTCAAAACATAATCTAACCAATAAGAAAATAAGATCAGGATTTGGGATAACGCTATAGTAACATACTTTTATTTGATATATATATATGTATATGTATATATAAGTGCGTATTTTCCTAACTCTTAAACCATTCTTCTGTATCATACTAAGGCTTGTATGCAGATTTACAAGAAAGAAGATATGGAGGCATGAAACGGAAGAGGAATCTCGGTGGAGGAAGCACCATAACAAATGAAAATGCTCGACCCACCAGGAGGAACCCGGGTCAACAGGCTAATGCTAACCAAAATGCAGATGCCAATGTGGGTACTAGAAATCCACCAGTAGATATAGAGATGATGTATCGGTTCTTTATCAATCTGATGCAAGCAGGAGTAGCTATTGGCGTTCTGGGAACGTTGGAGGAGCTAATCTCATGGATCCATTTGGGAATAATTATGCTAAGCCAATCAGAGATTATGCTAGCCTTGGTGGAAAGCCATTTATGGGAACAAAGGATGCCACAGAAGTTGAGAATTGGCTATTTCATTATGAGAGAATCTTTGTTGATTTGGGTTTGGATGATGAGGAGAAGAGGAGATTGGCCTCTAGGTAGTTTCAAGGGGTAGCGCTCCATTGGTGGAACAATGTTACTACCGGAGTACCTGGGGAACAGTTAACATGGGCAGAGTTTAGAAGGAGATTTTAGCAGATGTTTTTGTCTGATTTTGCTAAGTCAGCATTGTTAAGAAAGTTTATAGATTTGATGTAGGGACAGATGTCGGTAATTGAGTATGCTACTAAGTTTGATGAGTTGTCCCGACATGGATATGCTACCATAGACACCGCCATCAAGAGGAATAAGAAATTCATTTAGGGATTGAGGCCCAAGATTTCAAGGGCGATTCTGCCATATCTTTGTGATCCTTGTAATGTAGTGGTGGAGATGGTAATTCGACATGAGGAGATTCTTGTTATTTATGCGAGAGAAAACCTAGTTGAACCCAGGTTTCTCAGGGAAGGAAAAGGAAGTTCTTTAGAGGAAGGAAGCTCAGAAAGAAGAGGCTGCTAAGAAGGCAAAGGTTGATTTATTCTATTTCAAGTGCGATAAGAAAGGTCATTATGCTCATGAGTGTCGGTCGGGCAAGGGGATGAAAGCTGTAGAAAAGAAAGGTGTGAAGTGCTTTAACTACGACCAAGTTGGGTATTATAAGGACCAGTGTCCAGAAGTAGTCATGACAGACAGGGGTAAGGTCTGTACTATTAGACCATCATCTGCTAGGCCAACTACAGCTGATAAAGGGAAAACTGTGTTGAAATGTATGTTTTTGATTCAGAGTATACCAGTTAGGGAACTATTTGATACTAGAGCATCACATTCATTTATATCTTAGTATTTGGCTGATAGGTTATGTTTAGAACCCACATAACTTGTTGCTTCCTTATGGATTGCAAATCTGATAGGAGGGTATGCAACTCTGAGGATGAGATGTGGCCAGCTAGAACTTGATTGTTAGGTCTTAATTTGCATGCAGTTTGTATGTTTTTTTATTTTGATTTTGGAATCATCTTAGGTATGGATTGGTTGAGTAAATATGAGGCTAGGATATTTTACCAAGATAGGGAGATATCACTAAGACACCTTGATAGGCATAATCGAATCATATTCTCAGTAAAGAATTCTGACCGGAGTGTTTGTACTTTGCTTAGTGCTATGGAAGTGGGAGAAGAGTTAAGTAAGGTTCGAGTAGCAAGAGAGTTTGTAGATGTTAATGAGCTGTTTACAGGAACCATCAAAATGTGCTATTGAGTTTCAGATATATCTTATGCCAGGAGCTGAACTTGTAGGTAGACCTCCTAGTAGGATGACACCGATTGAGATAAAGGAATAAAAGGTGCGGCTAGTGGATCTAAAAGTGAGGAATTTTATCAGACCAAGAAGTTCACCTTGAGGAGCGGTCGCGGTGTTCATGAAGAAACCAAATCGATCGTTGAGGATATGCATTGACTATCGTAAGTTGAACGAGAAGGCGGTTAAGAATAAGTATCCTTTACCGAGAATTGATGATCTATTTGATCAGTTTGTGGAGCTGGAGTGTTTTTCCAGTTGGATTTGTAGAAAGGTTTCTATCAGTTAAAAGTGGTAGAGGACAGTATTCCATTGACAACATTTCGAACTAGGTATGGTTCTTATGAGTGCTTAGTGATGCCATTCGGCTTGATGAATGCACCTTCTTTCTTCATGGATTTGACAAATCAAGTTTTTCGAGAGTATGTGGATAGGTTTGTATTAGTGTTTGTAGATGAAATTTTAGTATAATTTAAGGATGAAAAAGAGCATGAGAATCATCTTAGAGTGGTGCTTGAGACGCTAAGGCATCAGCCGAAGGCAAAGTTTTCTAGATGTCATTTTTAGAATAAAGAGGTTAAGTTTCTTAGTCATGTGGTTTCAAAGAAGGGCTTGTCAGTTGATCCAAATAAGATCGAAGCTATTAATAATTGGAATAGACTAGAGACGGTGACTAAGATTAGAAGTTTTCTAGGACTTGTTGGTTATTACCGGAGATTCATTAAGGACTTCTCGTAGATAGCAGCGCCTTTGACAAAGTTATCCAGGAAGGATTTGAAGTTTGTCTGGTCTGACAAACGTTAGGAAGCATTCCTTAAGTTAAAGCCTTTGCTGACTAATGCACCTATGTTAGTAGTTCTAGAAGGAAACAAAGGGTAAGTGGGGTATACAGATGCATATGGGACTGGATTATGAGCTGTGTTGATGTAGAACGGTAAAGTTATTGCATATGCTTCATTTTAGCTTAGACCGCATGAAGTGAGATATCCAACTCATGATCTGGAGTTAGTAGCGATAATCTTCTCGTTGAAGATTTGGAGACATTATCTCTTAGGGAAGAGATTTGAGCTATATACAGATCATAACTCCTTAAGGTATTTATTCTCTCAGAAGAAGTTGAATATGAGATAGCAGAGGCGGCTTGAGTTTTCAGCTGCTTATGATTTTTGTATAGAGTATACACCTTGGAAAGGGAATATGTTAGCGGATTCTCTCTTAGCAGAAGACATCAAAATATGGTGTTAGCTATGTTGACAGAGTGGAAGGATTTGGAAGCTTTGACTACTTGTAGTGTGCAGTTAATGTCGACTGCTTGTTCTAATCAAAGTACCGCCATGTTGTCCTGTTTGGAAGTTCGACCAGTGTTTATCTAAATGATTGCGTCTAAGCAAAAAAAGGATCCAGTATTAGCCAAGAGGATTAGAAGGCTTGAGGTGGGATAAGAGATCGATGATCTAAAGGACTTTAGTCTTGACCAAAGTGGATGGTTGAGAAGAAAGGGACGATTATGTGTTCCAAATGTTGAGGACTTGAGGAAAGAAGTTCTTGGAGAATGTCATTGATCCAAATTTACGATTCATCATGGAGGGACCAAGATGTATCAAGATAGAAAATGAGCTTCTACTAAGAAGGTATGAAGAGGGATGTTGGCTTGTGGATTAGACAGTGTGCAAACTATCAATAAGTGAAGGCAGAACATCAAAAGCCGAGTGGGTTGCTTCAGCCTTTAGAGATTCCAGTTTGGAAATGGGATTCATTATCCATGGATTTTATAGACGGGTTCCAAGGTCAAATAAAGCAAATGAGAGTATATAGGTCATAGTGGACAGTTTAATAAAAAGTGCCCATTTCATTCCAGTTAAGTCAATTAGGCTGACAACTTTTTTAGCTAAGTTGTTCATGAAGAACACAGTTAGACTACAAGGAATTCCTAGTAGTATAGTTAGTGACAGAGATGCTCTGTTCACTAGTGAATTCTGAAAGAGTCTACAGGGTGCATTAGGTACCAAGCTAAGTATGAGCACTACATATCACCCTTAGAAAGATGGGCAGATATAGGGAGTTAATAAGGTACTCGAGGATTTATCGAGGGCTTGTGTATTAGGCTTCGGTGGATCTTGGGAAGATCGCTTACATTTGGTTGAGTTTTTCTATAATAATAGTTATCAGACTAGTACAGGAATGGCGCCATTTAAAGCTTTGTATGGAAGGCCATGCAAATCATCACCAGCATGTTGGTTGGAGACTGAAGACAGACTAATCTTAGGTCTAAATCTGGTTAAAGAGACAACGGAGAAGATTCAGTTGATTCGAGAAAGGATGAAGGAAGCTCCGTCAAGACAGAAAAATTAGGTGGATAAGAGGCGTAAAGACCTAGAATTCTCTGTTGGTGATAAGGTTTCCATTAAGGTATCACCGATGAAGGGTGTAGTACGATTTGGAAAGCCCGAGAAACTGACCCCGAGATATGTTGGCGCGTTCCAAGTTATAGAGAGGATTGAGAAGCTCGCATACAGAGTAGAGTTGCCGAGTAATATGACAGGTGTCCATCAGGTATATCATGTGTCTCATCTTTGCAAGTATGTGCATGATCCAGAGATTACTATTCCTCCGATAGGGTTGGAAGATTTGATAATAGAGCCCAATTTGAATTTTGTTAGGCAACCAGTTCTGGTTATAGCAAGAGATGAGAAAAGGTTAAGGAACAAGAAAGTCGGGTTAGTGAAATTTCAGTGGAGCAAACGAGAAGGACTGTACATGTAAGACAAAAGGCAGGATTGGAGATACATATCCTGATCTGCTTTGAGGGTATGCCAATATTTATATAGATAGTTGCTAGTCAGGTAGGCTAGTATGGTTGTTAGGAGTTGCTACAAATGATTGCTATTTTTAGAGTTTGGTCCTTACTAAATTTCGAAGAAGAAATTCATTAAGAAGGGGAGCTTGTAACACCCATAATTTTTAATAACATTATTCAGGAGATTTAATTAGATAAATTAAATAGAATAATGTAAATATTAGAATGATGAGGGGATTGAGATTTGAAAGTTTCTTTAGAGGTCGAGCTTAATTAAATAAATGGGCTTATGAAAGGTTTTATATGTTAATCGAGTAACGCAAGGGCTTATTGGGAAAATTCAGCACCATAATCCCATTACCCTTCATATTCTCGCTTCCTTCCTTTCACGTTCATTTTATAAAATTCTAAAATGCAAATCAAAAGCACAAGCCGACCATTACATAGGGAATAAAAAAGGGGAAAATCAAATTAAAGTTAGGAATCAAGCAAGTAGGATTGGTCTAAATCAAATCTCAAATTTTTTATCCTAATCAAGGTGAATAATAATCAAAACCATCTCTATTTTTTTCATGATCGTTTGATTTTTGGGTTTAAGTTTAAATCCATTATGATGATATGCTTGGATTTTATGACATGTTTGATTCAAACAAGATTATTTGATAATTGTTTTATCAAGCTTTAAGGGTAAAACATTTATATTGAATTTAGAATGCCATGAGGAATTTATATGTTATGTAAAAGAAAATTCTGGAGATGGGTTTTAATTTTTATAAATTTCCAAGTTAATTTATTATGAATTTTCAAATAAAAATATGAATTATTGGGTTAGAAATTAATTTCAGCTATATTATGAAGAATTTGGGTCTGAAATCTATATATGTTAGATAACATACTAAAAAGTGAATTTCTGTGATTTTTAGGGATTTTGCCCAATTAATTTAAAATGGAAATTAGATTATTTAGATGAAGGACTTAATTGTTTTATTTATTTTGCTTAAGGAATGGCTTATTTGCTAAATTATTTTATTTATATCTGAAGTAATTACAGAGTTATATTTTGGAAAGAATTTGAAAAGTTATAGCAAGCAATTAAATGTTTACAAATAGGCAGGTTAGTTAAAATGCAATTACATAAAAAGTAACTAAAATAGTCTTTACCTAGAAATAATATTCTGCCTCTTTCTGTGATACCTTTCGACCCTATGCTTCCGCCTCAACCAAGTCGAAAACTAATACACAAGGTATCGATACATTGGTATACGCAGAGAAAGTCAACAAGTATGCAGTCAAAACCATACTTTTGAAGGGGTCGAAACCAGTTATCTTTCGTAGCCTTTGTTTTACTATCCAAAGAAATGCGCTTGCCTTGTTTTTAATGAATGCTTTCGAAGAATTCGAAACCAATGCTTTCGAAAGGGACTTTTAATTAGCTTTCGAAGAAATTTTCTCCTTTTTGTTTAAAGTGTAGCTTTCGAACAAGTAACTTTGTTTTTAAATCAATACTTTCGAAAGGGTAGATCCAACCCAATCGAAACCCTGCTGCCGACCCTATGTCTATCAGATGGATTAAAGTCATTAACTGGTTCGAAAGGTCGCTTTGTTTTACACTTGTACTAAACCACTTCCTAAAGCTTTCGAAATGGTTAATGGTTTCGAAAGGGGTTTCAAAGCCATCTTTCAAATGTTTTACTTAAATGATAAATGCTTTCGAAAGGATGGTTCCAAAGCCATCAGTTTTTCCCCAATCATTTTTATTTAAAGGTTAATCGTTTCGAAAGTGGTACTTTCGTTTATATTCACTTTGACCCAAAAGATATTTTAAGGATAAAACCAATGGTTTCAAAAGGGGTACTTTTAATGATTTCGAAGCTATGCTTCTAAGAGTTAATAAACAATGCCTTAATACTTTCGAAAGGTATGTTTTGATGGTTTCAAAAGAGAAATTTTGAAGTGTTTCGAAACACATATGATTATTATTTTGAAAGAAAATTCGAATGCTTTCAAAGTTGGTTATCCAATGTTTTTGAAAGTAAATGTTTAAGGTTTCGAAACCCTAAGTTTTCAAAACAAAGAACCCAATCTTTTTTTAAAGAAAAAACCATAGCAAAAGTAAAGGAGTTTTAAAATGGAATTTAAGTATGAAGTTTTTGAAGAACCTTTCCTTGATAAAATAATAGGTTAAAGGTATTAACCATGTTTTATATGAAAACGGTTTCAAGAATATTAACCCATATGTATCGGTGTTATTATGTTTGCTTCTTCTAATATACATATAGTCACGTTATAATGGACCCATAACTGTATTTTGGAGGAAAATGACAGAATAACCAGCTAGGTTGACACAGTAGTGAATATAAATTGAGTTAACTCTTGAATGAGTAGAATTGCATCTGGAAGGTCAGATAAACTATAATGTAGGATGCCTAAATATAGATTAAAGAAGTTGTCCGATAGACAGGTTCATAGTAACCCTATGAAAACTATGTTTAGGAAAAGTTATTGGCAGTGGCTAGGCCAATAGGTTCATAGCAAACCCAATAAAACTATGATTAGAGTGTTATTGGCATGGGCCATTAGGTTTGTAATGAACTCATGAAAACTATATTTGAATTAAGTTATTGATAGAAGTCAATAGGTACATATTCAACCCATGAAAACTAGGATAAGTGAGAAGTTATTGGGGATACCAATAGGTTTAGGGAGAACCCATGAAACAATGAAATTTTGGTAGGGACCAATAGGTTTTTAGTGATCCCATGAAAATTATGAAACTGTACAGGGAGTCCATAAGAATTAAACAGGTCAGTAGTCAGCCCATGAAAACTATAGGGTTAACAATGACCCTAGAAACTATAACTAAGTAAGATAGTCAAATGAATGGGAATGGGAAATCCTAAATTGATTTACATGTTTTCATATCATTATAATATTTTGAATTGTTATGCTTTTTTCACTATTATGGATTGCATAAGCACATTATATGGTTATTATAAAATTTTGGAAGATACCAGTGAGGGGAAAACCCGTTCCGCTAAGTGGCGTGGTCTCACTAAATATCTAAATGGTTTGAGATGGTGGATTATTATTCATACCAGGCTTTATGTCTAACTCAAAGTTTTTGTTTTCTTCTTAAACTCACGGGTGCTCAATTGATTTTGAGTAGTATGAGAGTTGTAGTTTTCACGTTCTCTTTTGGCGAATAAGCTTCCGGAGACGTGTGGGAGGCAATCTAGCTAGTAGGAGTTCCTTTCTATTTTGGGCCCATTGTGGTTTGTTGTAAAGGAAAAAATTGTTTGATTGCCTGGTTATATACTCTGATTATCCAAAGGGAATCTTCATATGTCACTCTTGACTTATGTTGTAATAATTATATTTTCTCTGACGTGGTTATCGTGTTGGGATTATGTAATGAATTTGAAATGATGTGAAAGTTGTTTAATTAATTTAAATTTTTTCCATACCCATGTTTTTTGTTATATCAATGTATCTAACCCTAACATATTTGATCCTCGAGGATTGAAATCTATAGATGATTGCAACATCCATAACCGTTAGTTTTGGGCCTCCTAATGGGGGATGTTACACTAAATTTGGCAATTGGTTAACTGATAAGCCGCCCGCAATGTTGGATCACTTTTACGCAAAGGAGGCACAATATTAGAGGAAGGAGGAAGCCAGGTCCTTTGGAGAAAAGAATGCTGCTGGACCAAGTGGAGGAGTACGAAGTAACATTGCAATAAAACAGTTAGATGACAGTTCTGGGAAAGTCCATGTGAATGTTCGGAATAAACCAAATCAGCAAAAGGAGAGGTAGTGATAGGAACTGAGAGCGAATGAGGGATTCTAGAAGGTTGAAGCCTTGGATTCCAATGTATAATAACTATACGCCGTTGAATACATCCTTGGAGAATATCTATCTTGCTACTTGCAATACCATGTAGTATATGAAGCTGCCTCCAAAAGAATCAACAGAGAAGCAAAAATAGATCGAGAAATACTATTGGTTTCAAGAGCCCTATGGGCACAATACAAACGAATGCAGGCATATCTAGGATATTCTAGAAAAGCTAATTCGAGAAAGTAAATTACAACAGTTTGTGAAAGCCTCATAGGATGGTGGGCATAGGACTTCCGACCCCAACCAAGGACAAGCGCCACGTAGGGCTGAGGAGCATGCGTGGACCAGTGGAAGACTTGTGATAAATACAATAGTCAAAGGATCGCACCCAGTAGATAAGAGCTGGCAGTAGATGGAGCGCTATGCTAGCACAATTAGGCATGGGGATTTTGAATGTGGTTCAAATATGGAAGATGGAGCTTTGGTAAAATAGCAACGTACGATGATAGATGATACCGTGTTTAGGAACAGAGATGCAGATAGGGTAGTGTCTCTGACAATCGACCCAATGGTCATTTCGGCCATGATTGTCCCCGCTTAGGTGATAAGGATATTGATTGACTTTAGAAGTTCAATACATATAATCTTCAAAAGGCTTATGGTCAGATGAGGATGGAAGCAAAAGACTTAAAACCGTCTAAAGCATGTATATAAAATTTTAAAAATGTTGTAACTGAAGTTGTTGGTTATGTGGTATTACCTGTAGAGTTAGGAGAAGGTGAAAGAAGGAGAGTGCGGATCTTGTCTTTTGTTGTTTTGGATGTTGACTCTTCGACAATGTTTTTTTGGGCCAACCGGCCCTAGACGAATTCCGAGAAGCACTTACCCTAAATTTAACTTTGAAGTTTTCGATGAATAATGATGTAGAAGTTGTTCATGGTGATCGGGCGATTAGACGTGCCTATTGTGTAGTTGAGTTGAGGGAAGCTCAGCGCAAAGAAAAAGGTAAGGGTGTGGACAAGACTGTCCGCATCCAAAGATCGACAACTAGCGCTTAATCCTTGGCTCGGGCGCTACATTCGGTTCTATAGAGATATAGATCCGAAAGATGATGAAGAGGAGCCCAAAGAGACCAAGGCTGTGCGGCTAAGCTGAAAATTGATTACGCTCAACCACGACGACCCGTCACGAGTCTTAAAGATTGGATCATAGCTCAGCCCCTCGATGATAAAGGAACTTGCTAGTTTTCTTCGAGTGAATCTAGACGTGATTTCTTGGACTCACTCTAATATGTGTGGAATCTTGCCTGCCATTGTGAGCCTTAGATTGAATATCGACTCGAGGTATGTCCTAGTGAAGCAAAAAAGGCACAGCATGGATCCAGAGAGATCTGCCGCTCTCAAAGAGGAGGTGGATAGACTAAAAGACAATGGATTTATCCATGATGCCCTCTACCGTCAATGGTTATCTAATCATGTGCTTGTGAAGAAGGTGCATGGGAAACAGAGAACATGCATTGATTATTCAGACATGAACAAGGCATGCTCGAAAGACAGTTTCCCTTTTCCAAGGATTGACTTGTTGGTAGACTCAACTATGGGACATAAATTTCTATCTTTCATGGATGCGTACTAGGCATATAACCAAATTTCGATGCATATTCCCGATCAAGAGCACACCAATTTCATTACTAATGTTGAATTGTATTGCTTAATGCCGTGTGGATTAAAGAATGCGAGAGCAACTTATCAATGCTTAGTCAACATGATGTTTAAAGATCAGATCAGAAAGACAATGGAAATGTATGTAGATGATATGCTTGTGATGTCATGATGATCAAGCAACCAAATTAGAGACTTGGCAGAAATGTTTGATATCCTTCAATATTACAAGATGAAGATTAGTCTCTTAAAGTGTTCTTTTGGTGTTGCATCAGGGAAATTCTTAGCTTTTTTTCAATGTCCATGGAATAGAGGCTAATACTGAGAAGATTCAGGCTATCGACGATATTCAAGCACTGATGACTATTAAGAAAGTGCAGAGTCTGAATGGGAAAGTTGTTGCCTTAAGCTGATTTATCTATAGAGCTACTGACAAATGCATTCTTTCCTTTGATTTGATTAGGAAAGGGAAAAGAAACTTTGAATGGACATATGATTGTAAAGATGCGTTTCAAGCTTCAGTAAATCATTTGGAGTGACCCCCATCCTGTCAAAGCGGGTGGATCATGAGAATCCATACACTTATTTGGCTATATTAGCACACATTGTAAGTGCTGCATTGCTTCACAAGGAGGATCAGATCTAGAGGTCAGTGTATTATGTCGGCAAATGGTTAACGAGAGTAGAAAGGAGCTATCCAAAAATAGAGAAATTGGCGTACTACTTGCTGATTGCATCACGAAAGGAATCATGAAAGCTTCACTTGTATTTCCAGGCACATCCGATCAATGTTTACACTGACCAACCATAACGACAAGTCCTACAGTGGACTACTATACTTATTGGCCAATCGTAATTTTATATCATAGTTCACAAATTAGGATGATTTTCCAGAAGGCGGCGAAATCCTACTATACTCTGGAAATTGTATACTGATGGAGTGCCTAATGATCATTGTTCTGGGGTTGGAATTGTGCTTGTGGCTCCCAAAGGTCGGTCAATCTGTTATGCTTTAAATCTTGATATTCCAAGGACAAGCAAAGAAGCTGAGTATGAAGCTCTGATTGCTAGACTTAAACTCACTAGAGAACTCAGAATAAAATCTCTCGAAATCTTTTGTGATTCTTAGTTGATAGTGTACCAAGTCAGGTGAGATTATAAAGCTAAGGGACAACGATGCCCCATACCTTATTCACGTCCAAGAGTTATTAGCAGAATTTGAGCACCATGACATTTCGCATATTCCACGAGATCGAAACAAAAAGGCCGATTCATTAGTAAAGTTTGCCAACATCGGCGACGCACTACCGATAGGCTCGGTCCAGATCAAAGTTTTAAATACCCCAAGCTTATACGTGATAGAAATTGATCGGACACTGAAAGCAGAGTATGAGAGGGAGTCATAGATGACTCTGATCAAAGACTATTTACTACAAGGAATTCTTCCCAAACGAAGGAATGAAAAGCGACAAGTCCTTCGCAAAGCTTCATGGTATATCATGCAAGGAGTTATGTACAGGAAAGGTTTCTTTGTTCCCCTACTCTGGTGTGCCGCTCATGATGAGATAAAGCGTGTTTTGAAAGAAGTTTATGAAGGGGAATGTGGCGATCATACTGGTTGGCTAACTTTGTCAATGAAAATACTCCATTATAGGTATTATTAGCCAATCGTAAATCGAGATGCCACTGATTTTGTAAGACGATGTGATAAGTGTCAGATATATGCAAAAACTACAAGATCTCCGCTAACGAAAGTCATGCAAATGGTCAGCCTATGGTCGTTTGTCATGTGAGGTAGATGTTATCGGCCCCTTACCAATCTCTAAAGGTAGTGCAAGTACGCTATCATTGCAGTTGATTACTTCAATAAATGGGCTGAAACATAACCTTTTAACCATGATCACAACCAAGAAAGCGATCAGCTTTGTTTTTCGAAATATCATATGTCGATTTGGTGTACCACAAAGTATTGTAATAGATGATGGGGACTCAATTCGACAAAGTTGAATTCAAAGACTTCTATCGGAGGTACCTATTAAAAGGAGATTTGCAGCAGTCTCTCATCCTCAGGAAAATGGATAGGTTGAAGCTGAAAATAAAATCATAAAATCCATTTTGAAGTAGTGATTGGAAAAGGCCAAAGGCAAGTGGGTGGATGAATTCCCTATAGCATTTTGGGCTTGCAGGACCACTTACAAGTCCACGACTGGCCATACTCCATTCGCCTTTGCTTACGGTTCCAAAGCCATTATTACTGTTAAGCTCGAGGTTTCGTCTGATCGAGTGACTTACTATGAACCTAGAACAAATAAAGATATCCTTTTGGAATCTCTTGACTTTATAGATGAGAAACATGAGGAAGTCGATATAAGGGCAGCTGCACATCGACACCGAATTTCTCGGTATTACAACATTAAAGTTCGACCTAGAATCTTTGCAATCGATGATCTCCATCTGAAATGAGTTTTTCCTACCTCATCATACATGAATCCGATTTGGGAAGGACCATATGTTCTTGAGTAGAGGCATGGAGAGGGAACTTTCAAGCTAGTGACTGTTGATGGCATCACACTTCCAAGGGTGTGTAACAATAAGCATTTATGATGCTATCTAATTTAGTTTATTTCCTTTTCATTTTAGTTGTATTTGCTTTTAGAATTTGCTTTAGTATTTGATTTTCCAAATATGCAATATGACAGATTACATCATTCTTTTCCACTTAACAAATAAAGCCTTGGACTCCATTGTGTTTTTGATTGCTGTAGCATTATGTGTCAGTTACATGATGAGACTGAAATAGAATATGGGCGATCATGACACGAAAGATTGCTCACTAGATTAAATCCCTAACTCCTAAGGGAAATCAATCAACTACGGATAATACGATCCGACTGCTCCTCAAAACAACTTTAAGTCCCTAGAGTGCGGATTGGAGTATAAACATAAATCGGGTGTGAATCGACCACCCACGAAATTACTCTAAGTCCCCAGAGTGCAGATTGGAGTATAAACATAAATTAGGTGTCAAACATCCATCTACGAAATAACTCTAAGATCCTAGAGTGCTGATTGGAGTATAAACATAAATCCGGTGTAAATCGACCATTTGCAAAATAACTCTAAGCTCCTAGAGTGTGGATTGGAGTGTAAATATAAATCGGGTGTGAATCGACCATCCATGAAATAACTCTAAGTTCTCAGAGTGCGGTTTGGAGTACAAACATAAATCGGGCATGAATCATCCGCCCACGACATAACTTTAAGTCACCAGAGTGTACATAGAAATTTAAACATAAATTGGATGCAGTTCGACCACCCATTTACTTACGTTATCCCAGTAGTGCGGATATGAGTATAAACAAATAGATGAGCATTTTTCAACTGCTCACTGTTCCATAAACTTTGGACTGAAAACAACAACAGGATTGTAAACTCGCTAAGGATGGAGTTCGACCATCCACCACCTAACTCACCTAACCAGAGACTAGGGCAAGAGTACATTTACCTAAACCGCTGAGTTCGGCAAGCGTAATGTTAAGGCTCGAGCCTGGTGTTTGATATGACTTGAGGCCACGACCTCAAAGAGGCCTTAGGACTGATAAATCGGATCGATGTTCGATCCGACGAGCAACGAATCACAAATACATAACATGAAAAACTTGATAGCTTGAACATTTAAACAAGTGTATACAAGAATCATACACGAGAATAAAAGAATTCTTATTTACACTAAATTTGTTATACATTATATATGTTTATCCAAAATGCAAAATAAAAGTAGGGTGTCATGCCTAAACAAACATGACCAACAAAAAGGAAAAGTAATTATCCAAGCTTTTTACATATCACACCAATCTAAAGATTATTTCCTAGATTTTCAATCTTTTCTTTGCTTCTTTGGAGTGGCTCCTTCTGAACTGTCACTCGGCCCTTTCTTCGACCCTTTTCTGCTTCGGCTTCTTTTCGAAGGAGTATCTTCAATTGCATGAATCGAGGCGTTATCATCTTTGGAAGTAGTGGGATGGAGGTACTCTTAGCACTGGAAGTAGGGGGTATCATCCCAAGGAATTGTCCTTCTAGGAGGGATCACCTAGAGCAAGACACGAATAGATTCATTGAAGCCAGAGTCAACAGGCTCATCTTTTACCTCCTTTTTCAATAGTTCTTCCCACTCAACACGCTCTTTCATGTTGAGCTCGCCGATGGGGTTGGAAGAACCTGTGATCACAACATCTTCATCAAAGATAATTTCATGGTATAGGTCGCTCCCTTCCTTGAATAATGCCTCTTTGAATTGATCATCACTAATAAAGGCTTCTTCTTGAGCACTTTGAGTAGCAGCCTAAGTTGTAAATTTAATGGATTTTGTCATGGATGCTTGTGACTCCAATTGAGGCCCTTGTAAGGATAAAGTAGCGACACCTGATAGATCCAAAGCATAGAAAAAATAGACAAAAATATTAGAAATAACAAATGATAAAATCCAAACTTTGTGAAAGGCGGGAAATTTTGACGGAATACCTTTTTCTGGTATGGCTCCCAGGTTGAGTCGAAACATCCTCAGAATTGCGTGCGGGAATTGGAGAAAGTTGTCGCTTGTTTGGCTCATATCTGGGAACGGTTGAAGAGCCTACTGTAGAGCTAAGAATGACCTGGGGGTACCGAGGGCAATTCAGTTGTAATATCGGGTCGTGCCGACCCGAATCCTTCACCTACTTCATATGAAGAAGCAACAGTAGACTCTTTCTGGAGTGAAAACTGGATATCGTGCAATGTGTTGGGTCCATCACCTAATAGCATTTCATTTTCAAGCCCAAACAGGTCGATATCCTCTGAATTAGGAAGTTTCTTCTCTTTTACAACGAGAAATTCTCATGCATGCCAAAGCTAATAGGGATAATCATCACCGAGGCACATCAACTCTATGCTTGAGAACATTAGCATTGTAAAGAATGAGAAGTGGGTCAATCTCAATCATTATCTCCTCCCTAACATTGTCCGTGGTAGCTTTTGCTTCACGCTGAATAAGTACATCGACATTTTTGGCCCTTTCAACAGCCGTGTTTCTCTAAGGTCTGACATTTACCAACTCATCGCAAGAACCTCAAGCGATATTTTGGGCATCATCTTTTTATTTATTTGCATACTCAAGCTTAGCCTTAAGATCCACTATATCCTTTAAGGCTGCAGATTCAATATTCCTAGCTTCTTACCGCTCAAGCGCTATCTCTTGATTTCGATGATGCAACACTTGAGCCATATCATGATGGCTGGATTTCATCTTTTCCATGGATTTCACAACAGCATTAGCTTTTCCTTCGGCTTCTGCTAAGGAGGTCCTAAAGGCTTCTAGCTCGTTTGTAAAAGTGTCAATGATTTTTTTATCTTGAGCTTCTTGGCATTTTATATTTTAATCTCCATCGCACACTCGAAGGAAACTTTCAACATTTTCTCTGCTACTTTCATCCATTCAAGATATTGCATGCGGATGTTAGCCACACGGTCAATAGTCATTTTTTGAACATGGTCCAGAACCCTCTTCAAGTTGGGAAGAAAATAGAACCCTTCACAACATAAGTATAGAAATTCTTTGTGAAGCTATGCCATATGAGCAGTTGGATTGATCATAGAATCTTCAGTAGCAGCTTGAACTTTAGTACTTTCCTTGTCGGGCCTAGGAGCGGCAACATGTTCACTATGGCAATGACGATCGCTCGACCGTTGAGTACGAGAACGAAACAAAGGCTATGGGGGATCCGAAGTGGTAGGAGGACCACGAGAGGGATCAGTAGGTAGATCCCTATGATCAACTGGCTTCTCAAGACCTTTTGAAGAAGGGGACATCGATCTTGATTGATGTTTGTCTTGGGGTGGCTTATCCCTATCACCTCTGTCTTGATGACCATGGTCCCGACCGGGGCAATAACAGGAATTATAGTACTCCCGACTACCACGATAAGAGCCATTGTCGAGCGAAATAGTGGATAACACTTACG
Source organism: Allium fistulosum (assembly GCA_030737815.1). NCBI lineage: Eukaryota > Viridiplantae > Streptophyta > Magnoliopsida > Asparagales > Amaryllidaceae > Allium > Allium fistulosum. The sequence goes on from CM060903.1 coordinate 912,833,042, forward strand.
TCTTTCCAGCCATTGTCAAGCGAAACCGGGCGGACAATGAACAAAGAACCAATGACTTTTAAAGGCGCTTAATTTGTTCCATGCGCCAGTTAGAATCTGGCACCTCTTCGCCACTCGAGAAATATAAACAAAATTCTCCCTATCCATCGCTTGAAAGTGAATATGAATCGGATGTCATCAATGGTTAGAGGGCGGTGTAAGAACTCTATAAATACCATATAAGTACAGTTAAGAAGAGCATAGCCATTTGGGTGTAACCGTGCTGGAGCTATCTTTAAATAATGAAGAATTTCCTGAATGTATGAATTAGATGGTGGAATGCATCCGGCCCAAACATAAACTTGTTGCACCCGTGTACCTTCTGGGGGTTTGTGAGCCCTATCATCCCACGATGGAACCAACACATCGTGGAAAGAAATTCCGTGCCTTACACAGATTCGATGAAGAGCTTCTTCCTTAATTTTAGAAGCTACCAAATCAGAAGGGTTCTTCAGAATAAATGCGTCCCTTAGAATGTTGGGAGCAAGGTCAATAACCTCTAGTAGAAATATGGGAACAACATTAAAAAGGTCAAATTGAGGACCAGGGCATTTTGGTTGTTCCAAATGATGAGTAGAGTATGGACTATTGGATTCGGTTGCAAAGCTTGATTCTACATCAGGGTTATCCTGTTAGGAAGATGATCCGATTAGTATGGCCCCAAGACACCCAGAACGTCTAAAACCCATAGCTATTAAACGTAGTAAAATTTATGCTCAGATAAAGAAACCTGTACCCCTAGTGTATAGCGAGTGCTAGTGTGGTGCAGTAAAGTGCTATACAAAACAGTAATAAGTTGTGCGAAAATGAGATAGAAAAGACGATGAGACTTCAAGGCTCAACTGGAGAGATCATCATTCTTTACCATCTCAACCATTTCTCTATGTCATTGGGGAACGATGTAGTTTGAATTTCACAATTGAATATCAGTAACTTAAAGTTTAATTTTTATGTTAAAATCACAGATGAACTTCAATAGAACAGTAAAAGATATTGATCCTTGTCATAGTTTAAATGTCACGCTACCGAATATGCAATTCAAGTCATGTACAAGTCATATGTGTTCATTTGAATATGCAAGGAGGAAGTTCATCATTAGGTTCAAGATCATTTAGTTAATTTCCATTTTTAAAACCTATGTGCTGAACATCGATCGTTCTCTTTAATGCCCTAATTACTGATCGTTCCCCTAAGGCAACATCTACCAATCGATCGTAGTGACTATTTACACCGACCTTTCTCCATGACCTTTATACCAATTGTTATCTTCATGCCATCAACCTATCTTTCCATTCCATCTCTTCCGCCTCAAAAGCCTATAACTCTAAAAACATCCCTGATCGTTTGTAGATGATTGTTCAACACTTAAGTTTCAACATAATTCCGTAGCGATCGGTGCAATGTCATGATTATCTATACCAAGTTTTGTTGATCGTCTATGAAGGATTATAGCAGATTGATCTAATAACTTCCCCAACTCCACTACTTCATCCTCCTCAGCAACTGATTGGTTGAGGCTTCCGCCTCCCCAATCTCTATCTCCTTTTCTCAATTGTTTTATGGATCGTTTTCGTTATAGAAAATGAAAGCCATGATATTCATGAAGCTCAAAGTCTCATCCTCAAATCATAAAGCAATTAAAATGCATTCTACTTAAGTTTAGAATCTGAGAAAAGGAGGAAGATTTAAAGTCAAATCAAAGCAAATTCGAAGAAGAATGATGATTTTTGGGATGCAGATCGTTGTTTGGATCGGTAAGAAAGGAAAAGGAGGCTTGTTTTCTTTACCTCAAGATGGAATGATGCAAAATGAACTGAAGGAAGAAGAAGAAATGACAATGTATTGATGCTATATGGGTAGATGTAGGCCGATCATTAATGTCCCAAAGATTATGCCGATCGTTATCGGCCCTAAAATTGTACCGGTCGTTCCACATCCAAGCTACATGTCGATCATTCCACATCCAAGCTATATGCTGATCATTCCATATCCGAACTATATGCCGATCGTTCCATAACCTAGCATATGCTGATCATTTCATAACCAGGGGCGATTCGAAGTTATTTTCTAAAAAAAGGAGGATTATGGAATTAAAAAAATAAAAATAAATAAAAAGAATACACATGAAGGAATAACGAAAAGGTATAAACTATTTATAGAAAGTTTTTTCTTTAAAATTGAAAATGACTCGTGAACGCGTAATCATGATCGGGAGCCAAGTACAAACACGTATACGTGCTAGTATACATTTCAAAATTCAACTTTTTGAAATAGAAAAAATTGAATGATCATTGGAATCAGCTAGAGAAAAACTAAATCCAAATTTCTAAAGCTTAGAATTGCCAAAAAAAGCAAGATGATCGCTAACAAGTTGTGATCCCATGTTTATACAATTGGAAATCGACCAATCATAATGATGAATAAAAAAATACGACCCTCGATAAGGAAATAACTCAATGAAATGATAACGACTATTTCGATGAACCAGATGGGTTTCTTTTGACGATTCTAGCTTGCAATGATTCAAAGCACGTCATGTTCAAAACAAGACGTACTTTGGGAGGCAAATGTTATCCCATCTTTCAGCAAGGCCATGATATCATCGAATTAGCTCGGAATGGATGGTTATCATTTCTAAGAATCGACTATATATAATACTATGAAAGATAGTTAGGAAAATCGAGACCAAGTCCCATTCCAAGTGTAATCAATATGGAATGACCTTCATAGTTCCTTGAAGTTGCAACTCAAATTTCAAGATGACCAGAGTTTATATGCTCGAGTTACGGACAAAGCAATGATTTGTATAGATCGATCGGGAACAATCCATTAAATAGCTCAAATATGCGGAGAATGATCAGTATCTCAAAATCCACAAGGCCAATTCATTTGAAACTTTTAGAGAATAAATAAAATGAAGAGTAGAGCTTACAAAAACAATTGCAAGTCACAAAGTTAAGATGTGAAGATGGCCGATCTTTCTTGCCGATCCATCAAAATGATCGGTGTAGTTTAGTGCATAATCCAAGTACAACAAAGATCGATCCATATCTCACAATTTACAACTTAGAATGATTCCATATTTTAGGGGTAATGTCAAGAGGCATGTGCGATCCCCCAAAAAATGATCGTACATGAATTGGTAACAAGGAAAAATTATTGGTGGAAGTTTAGCCGATCATTCCAAATTGTCAATTTAAGGCCATCGATTGTTATGGTAGGCCCCTTATGGACCTAGAGAGCCTCCTGCCAAAATCTTAGCGAAATATCTCATCATCTCTTTCTATAAATATAGGCCTCTTGGTTAATTTTCATCATCTTTACACTGCTTGTAATAGGAGACTTTATTGTAATCAAGTGCAATCTTTATTTCTCCATAATTAGATTCATTAGTGATTAATAAAGGCAAAACTTCAAAGTGGACGTAGGCATACAAGCCGAAGCACTATAAACCTTTGTGTTTCTAATTATAGCTGATTCTCAGTTCCTTTATTGATTTATCCACCCGTTTTAATTTTGGTTTTCTTCATTTATTTCTTTACTAAATCTATTCTTGGGTATTTGTGACCTATTTTGGTGCAAATAACCATTAACATAGGAAGTATCTAAAAGCTTCACGTTCATATGATTTGAGAGCCCACGGGGAGGAGCCTCGGTATGAAACGTCTCTAGCTTTAAGAACATACATACATACACACACACACATATATATATATATATATATATATATGCGAGATCCTTAAGGACTCACTTTTATATATTATTTTCTTATTTAAAAAAAATGAATTGAGTTAACTGAAAATTCATCGATTGTCTTTGAAGAGACTAAGATATGTAAGTGTTTTAGTTATTATACCATTTCAATACCGATGTACGGGTTCTATGTTTTGGAAGTGGTTGTAAAGTGGAATGTTACATAGTTAACTATCTATCTTGAGGTTAAGTCCAAATAAATGGTCAGCATTAACATATGTTGGAAGATTTATGTAAGAATCTATGTAAAGATTTTAGATTTGTTGAGATGTTCGAATCCATGTAGAAATTTGTGATCTATTCAAGATGGTGGAATCCACTTGCAGATTTGTGTTTTGTTCAGGTGATGAAGACCTACGCGAGAGATGTCGAATGTGATCTCGACATTGGAAATTACTAAAGACAGAGTGTGATGCATAATCTAGATTTTGCTAACCCGCGATGGGGTATGTCAACTCCATATCTCGAGTATGCATATCAATGTTACACATGGGAGATGATCATTCTGGCTTCACAGGGTTCATCAATATTCATGTGTGGGTAGTTGCATTTACCTTATGGTATATTTTTCTAGAGATATACAAGGCTCGGAAGACAGTTTCTGATACTTATGCATGGATTTTGGATTTGACTTGATCAAATAGATCTCTTGAAAATCCATTATGCGAACATACCTTAATAATTTTGATTATACTTAAATATCGCTGAAGTGTGATTAATTTAAGCATCAATGTCATTTTTCTGATTTATACTCTCCACCTTAGATATTATCTTAATATCGTAATATGTACCTATTAGATGGATTGGTTCTTTTGAGTGGATAACTTCTGTGACGGTCTTAAAAAGAGCGGTTATATCTTGTACATATATTTCTTGATTTTCTCACACTAGACTTAGGTATAACACATAGTTTTTGTTTTCTTTAAATTTCTTGTGTGCCTTTTCGAGCAGTCTAAGAAAGGCAAGTTTTAGTTGGATATTCTTGGCACTCGAGAAGACGAGATGGTTATTCACCTATTGTAGTATTCTTATTTCCATTGTGTTACTATTATCAAAAGATCAGCAGTTGTAAAGATAAACTATTATAAATGTCCAGGCTGATGATAGTATTTAGAATTGTAATTCTGAAAATTTATGTGTCTTAAAGTGACAGTTTTGGACTATCTTTTGATATTATATGTTATCGTTCCACTGTGAGATTAGGATATTACATTCCATCTTTCTTGTTCTGTTTACTTTTTTAATTTTACCGTAGCAGTCTGTCTTTTCGCACATAGATGCTTGACATAAGAATACTGTAGATCTATTAGTGTTGACATTTGGGGGTCGAAAAGACATATCGTTCCATCATGGTATCAGAGCTAAAGGTTAAGCAAGAATCTTGGCTTTGGTTGGGTATGACTCTTTAAGAGATAGCGTAATGGAATGCTCTAGCATGAGTTGAGTGTATTATATATATATATGAGAACGTATTTGTATTTTCTATAAACATGTGCCTTAAAGCTAATTCCAACAATGAAATTAAAGATCTTATATAAGATAACTGACATAAGTATAAGTTAATAGTGTAGTTCAAATAATGTAAGGATTAATGATGTTTGTCCATTACCCCTATTATTTTTTTTGGCCATGCTGACTAGTTTATGGGCATTGTTATCCTTTATAGGATGATTTGACATGCTTTACCAATTTATGAGCATTATTACCCTTTATAGAATTATTAACTTAATATTTCTTAGCGAGTTTACGAACATCATTAGTCGATTGATTAGTTGTGCTCGGTCGGTTAATGAGCGTTGACTATGTTTGTTGACTGTTGATCTGTGCTCGACCGGTTTATGTATAGTTTACCTTCTATTGCATGGGTTTGGTAGGCAATATTTATGGTGTGTTGGAACAAACACCTTGCGAATTTAGGTTTACAACTTAATAATAAGTCGTTCAATGATAATGTTGGATTAAAATTTAAATCTAATAAAAGATATTTGTTATAAACCTAAGGAAAGATAGGATGTTTTGTAAATATACATTTGTCAAAAGATTTTATATAAGAAAGTGATTTTATATAAGTTTCGTTTATAAACGAAGAGGATTTAAACTAAATGTTTTGAGAACTTAAATCCCGGTGTATTTGAAATTGTATTTCATGGTTTTGGAAAGATAATAATAGTATTATTTGAAAGTGGATATTTGAGAAATTGGTTTATGAAATTGAGATCATGATATTTAGTAATATGTTCGAAGCATTTGATATCGCTTTGAAATGATTTTGGGTTAAGCCCGAAAGATATGATTTGGATGACTGAACAGTGACACCCCACCCCAAGATCTACACCAACAAATAATAGTACAAAGCAATATTTTCGGCTAGTGCAAAGAATATGACATGTTAGGAGTGACCATCCATGAATTTTACTTTAAGTAAGCATCAATACGTCAATTAATATGTTGTACATTTATTTAATCAAGTGGGATCGACGTATACAATTCAGGCTTAAAATAAAACTATGGTGGCTATAATAAAAATGCAGAATAACATATAATAAATACAGATCACAGAATCATAGATCAGACATAGCAGAATACAAATAGATATAAGTCTGAACCGACCTAAAATAGATACATGATGTAGACTACACATATACAAAGTGCTACATCTTAAAATATGGATATGTATTATAGGAGTCTAGCTTGACATAAGATACGACATAACATCACATATATACATGGATGACAAAAGTAATTACTAGCTAATAGATATGACATCCACTCTATATCGTCAAGTCGGAGGACCTACAATATCTCAGTCTGACCCAAGTATCATGAAAATAATTAATGGGTCAGCTTGGACTTAGCCAAATGAGTTAGCAAAAATGAATGTTAGATAAAGTGAGCTAGATCTCAAATATAGTCATATATCGACAAATATCAACCGTGCATCAATAACTTCAAATCACCAAATACTAAAACTCAAAATATATTATTAAAAGAAAAAATCCATGAAATTATTTGGTGGTAATTCAAACAACATCAAATCTAGAAATCTCTTAAATAGAAATCAAGAAATCTCACAAAAAGGAGGAAGACATTAAGATTGGTAAAATAAATTTACCTACGTGCATGTAACTCCAAGGTAGACTTATAAGTCTATAAACATCAAGAAGGGTAGGAGGCTTATAACCTCCAAGATAGGAACAAGTCCTATAAACTCGGTTATAGGTATGAAACCTATAATCGTCAAGGTAGGAACAAGTCCTATAAACATTAAGATAGGCACAAGACCTATAAGAACTCCAAGAAAGGTGTGGGACCTATAAAACTCCAAGGGCGAATCATAAACTTGTCAATATAAGAATTATATACTTTCATATAGTGTGGAATAGGTAACAACCATGTGTCTCATACCACACGGGTTTACCTAAACGTTACTATAAGCTAGTAAACTCCACTCGTGTGTATAAATGGCTCAATCGAGCAAGTCCAGGAGTTAACTGGTAAAACATACATGAACATTCCATACCACTCGTTTTATTAAGCCGTTAAAATCACCTTCTCATTCAATTGATAACAAACAATTTCATGAAAGTATTTTACTTTAAATATATCCTTGTAAATTATAGTTTTATATGCCATTATGTATGTTGAAAAGCCATTATTAAATCCTAATATGAAAATATAATTTAAACCTATCGGTCCAAGTCGTTTTAAAACCATTATAATTTCAAAGAAATATATTATTTAATATATCTTTACTACTCTTTACCATTAATAATGATAATTCCATGAACTAATTTCAAACGTGTCTTCTTGAATTGCCCAAAACACCCTTTGTCTTAAAATAATTTGCCTGTTTGCTTTCTTTTGTTCTTCTTTCATATTTTATCGTGCCTCTTCCTCTCATCTCCATAATTTGTATTTCATTTTCCTTTGCTTATCTTCTTCCTCTAATCCTAATTACACTTTCCTCGATACATGCCAAATCAACTATGCCTGATTTATCGATCCCTAACCCTAATTTCATTTTCCCTTGTATCCACGGAATCTGCTGCCCTTCTATTCTGAGACTGAAGAATTCTTCTCAAGAATGGGTAGGTCATCGCGTGTGCTAGATATATTATTTCAAAGGTTATTCACCATCATTTCTTGATCCTAGGTGTGGAGAGTCCCTGATTTGTCTTGATTTTTAATACATTTTTATGCCTATTTTGTTAGAGTGGTTAGTACTGTTCGAGATTTTTTCATTTGTTGGTAACTTATAGTATTTATGTTATATTTATATTTCAGTTGTGGATCTATAACGATTTGTTTCTTCAATAAATTGGAACGATTTGTTACCTTTAAATTTGATGATAGTCATAATTTGCATTGATAAAATATGCAAATCCCAAACCATCAACAGACTAAAAATATTATAATACGTCAACGATGGTGTTAATGACATAGTGATATATGAGTGGCAATTGTATTCATTGTATTATTACTTCCAAATGTTCCTGTAATGTTGCTTATTCATTCATAGAAACCAATTATTCCAACTGAATTAAACAGAGCAGTAAGGGACTCTCAGCTCATAGGATTGCCAAGTTTCTTAAAAGAGGTATAATGTTAACTTCTATTCATCCTTTCATAAATTTTATATGCACATTAAATACTTTGTCATCTACATGTTTCGAAAATGATATTTATTGAACTTCAGGTTGCTCTAAACTTCTAACACAGAAATATCTCAAGATTTTCAACTTTACTACCTCTGTTATATGAGGAAACTTGAAAGCCATTGGTTCCTATTTCAAATAGATAAGTCTTTGAAATAACACATTGAACATGTTTGGTTGTTATGATCTTCTTGCATCAATAGGAAATTCTGTCTTTTTTCCATAGATGAAATAAATTGTAGATATTATCCTTAAAAAGTGAAAAACCCATAATTTTTAACCTTTTTATAATGTTGCTTCATTGAAAATGAGTACAGGTAAACTTTATCTTAATAAGCTTTATTGTATATGTATTGTCAATAAATTGGTCAAGTAAAAGAAGGATGTTGGATCATAAGATAATCTTAATGTAAATAGTGATTTAATCAATATCAAACTAGGGAATGGCTATAACTTTTCCTTAGATTGTGATGTTTGAGATCTCATGATCCATATAGACAAATTCTCTGTTGCAGAATTTAGTAACACAGTCACTCATTCAAAAATTCTACTATTTTCTCATTTTATATGTTCAAAGCTATTTGAGTTTTTTAGTTGGACAATTAAAAAACATTTCAGCTAATAAAGGGTGAAGCGTAATTATTTGTATTGGCCAGACAGTGGCTGAGCTGATGTATTATCTTCATAAGTAACTTGATGCTACCATCACACAAAGATGATGTAAGTTTTCAATTCCACTAGAAGTTTCTTATTTATTACTTGGTATTCTTTAGTTTGTTGCATTTTACTATGCATAGTGGTAAATATTGTTAATTGGGTTAGCACTTCCTTTGTATTTTGGTATGGTTTTTGTTAACGAGATGAGTTTCGTGATATTAGATTGTTCAGTATTGTTAATTATCACGAATAATTTGATGATTCTTAGTTCAAATTTTATCTTCATTTTCAATGATATATTTATATCAATAAAAAAATATAGAAAAATATCCTTAGTTCTAAATTATGATCTTATATTCTAGCTTGGGAGGGTCTAAATAATCAACGTCCATGTCAAGTTAGATAGATTATGTTTTAGATAGATTATGTTTGTGAGCATGATGATTACTCCTCTAAATATTTCCACTCACAGAGACGATCGATGAGAGATCCAAATTTGAACGTTGACAGTTTATTTCGATTTTCTCTCTAGTTAATTAGCTACTATAGATACTTACAGTTTCACATCACCCCTTACCCTCCAAATCATTCTATCTCGAACTTCCCAAAAGTAAAAAATCCTAATGTGTACCCATGCCTTTCATTGTGCCAACGAGATAACTTCACCTTCCTTGATTGATTTTGTCCCTTCTTATTCTTCACCTACTGCTTCTCGATCTTTGTTTTGAAATCCAATCAGCAAAACAACATTTTTGAATTTGAATTAACTTTTATCACCTCTTCCTACATTGGCACAACTGAATTCTCCTACATTGACACCAAACTTATTCGAATTTATTACTTTGGCCGAACTTATTACATATGTTAATAAATTTGTCAAATTTTTTTTCTTCAGTTACCGACTGATATTTATTGCCATTGTTTTTTAATAGCTATGCTATAAAAATATGTCCTAGCGATCAAATGCAGGTCCACCTAGACATGCATATTAGTTCTGAACAACATTGTCATTCCATTTGCTCGAGGAAGAATTAGCAAAGCAAATAAAAGTTAAATTTCAAGCCTTATGCAAATTATGATATCATAAGGTTAAAGTAAAAACATTTTTGATTCATACATTGAAATTTTTATCATCTAATGTGTAATCTGTTCACAATCACAAAATTGAACAAAAATATTAATGAGTATATTCAACAAAATGTGAATTTCAAAAAGAAAAAAAATACAACATAAATAATATATAAGAGATTACTGACCATGGAGCACTAAAAAGGAAGATAGAGGTGATATAGCAGCAAGACATTGTGATTAGGCATAGGTCTACCTGGGTATGCATATATATTCGTGTATACAATATCATTTCTATAGAAAAATATTCTTGTACTTGAAAACATAGAAAAATAGTTTGAAATTGGAAATTGTTCTTTTGAAAACTCAAGTTAAAAAAACATGCAATACATTATGTGTTGTAGCATGGATCCATAGGGCATTTCTATGGAATAATAATAACCCAAAATGAATTCACAAATTCATAAATCAAAACCCGAAAATAAGAATTTGAAACCACTAAAATAGACATCGAAATCATGTCTGGAAACAAAGAAATTCAATCCAGGAAAACCAAATAAATAAGTGGATCCATAGATTGCAACTATACATCATCTCCATATATGCATTGCATAACTTAGAAAATGAGTTGTAATGGATGCCATAAGGAGTGCAAAAGATTTTGCAAAACGCAAGAAATAAGCATCAAAGAACAGGCGATGAACGAACGAGAAAACGACGGGTCGAAGGGATGTCTCCTGAGATGAAATTGCCCTAGGAGAACATGTCACCAGTGCAACGATGGAGCCCACTGGTCAATCGGCTGGATGGTAGCCTGGAGCTATTCCAGCTCAACTTTTCCTTTCAATCGGTCCCCGACGATGACATTTTATCCTGGTGTTTTATGAAAATGATTTAGGGTGTTCATATGAGCATTTCTGTGATTTCATGGCATCAAATCATCTATATGATTAGAAAATATGATGGATCACTAGTTAGGGTTTCAATAAACAGGAATATGCAACATGAAGTTTGAATATCAGAAAAGATGTTAAGCAATTTAATCATAGATTCAACTAGATGATCAAACATCAACATGCAATGAAACATAGCCTAGAAGTGTGGGGTTAACTCGCCTACATAAGTTGTATTTAATTGCTATAGCTTGGATTCCTCTACGCTAGTTTCTTTCAGCAACTTAACCTAGGTTGTACTTTATAAATTTTCCAAGACTGAGTTGTAAAACAAATTGAAAACTGAAACTGGAATAGATATACTAGAGGATATAGGAGATTACCTAAATTTATTCTCTTTAAAAAGTAGTAATTTGCTTTTTAATTTAGCTTTGATTTGGGGATAATGGTTTTCCAAGGTTTAGATAGAAAGAGGAAATTGGATTATACAACATTATAAAAAGTGTGAAGAGAAACAGTATTCAGGCTATTAACTCCTCTTGTTAACCCCATGATTAGACTGTATGGGCCTTAGTTATGTTACTTAACCCAAGAAATGAATTGTGTTATCAACAAATAATAAGCTAAAATCATGTTTCACAAAATCACACTTTATGTGACTTAATTGTGCATTGTATGTTTACTTGTTTATGGAAAGCATTTAGTCATGTACTTAGCACTAAAATCCAATGAAGTAGGCTTGTCTATCTATGAGAGTTAAGAATAAAGTGTCTTTAAGGCTTTGATGCAATCAGTGCTCTACTTGCCTGGATTCATTCTTGAACAAGGGATAATGTAAGTTGAAAAGTTTGAAAAAGGGATAAGTATATGAGACTTAGTTTCAATATGCCATCGTCTGTTTTGAACTTAATAGCCCATTAGTCGACTATTGAGCTTAACTAGTAACATAGGAAGCATCTAAAAGCTTCATGGTTTCATATGATTTAAGAACCCCAGGAGAGGAGCATTGGTACGAAATGTCTCTAGCTTAAAGAACTTATATATAAGAGACACTAGAGGACTCCTCTTTATATATTGTTTTCTTACTTATAAGAAGACAGAATTGAATTAACCAAAAATTCATTGATTGACTTTTATAGTACCATGATTAATAAGTGTTTTACTTATGGAATACAATTTCAAAACTAATATGTAGGTTTTATATTTTGGAAGTGGTTGTAAAGTGGAATGCTATAAATTTGAATTATCTCTCTTGAGGTTAAGTCTAAAAGAGAGGTCAGCGTTAGCATTCGTTGGAGGACTTATGCAGGAATCTATATGGAGATTTGAGATCTGTTCTAGACGTCGAATCCATGTAGAGATTCATGATCTGTTCGAAATGTTGAAATCAATTTGGGATTCATGTTCTATTCGAGTGATGAAGACTTGTGTGAGAGATGTCGAATGTGACCTCAACATCGGAGATGATTGAAGGTAGAGTAGGATGCACAACCAGGGGTTTTACTAACGAACAACAAGGTATGTCAACTATATACCTAGAGTATGCTTATCAGTGTTGCATGCTGGAGTTGATGATACTTGGTTCCATATGGTTCATACCAATTTTTGTGCATGGGCTAGTTGTGTTTACCTTAAGGTATATTTTTCTAGAGATACATGAAGCTCGGAAGGTAGTTTTTGAACATTGTGCATTGACTTTGGATTCATCTAGGCCTAAGAGATCTTCATGAAAAATCCATTATGAAAACGTACTTTAGCGGTTTTGATTTTACTTAAATATTGTTGTGATTATTGTAAGAACTAATATCTATTTTCTGTTTTATATTCTCCATCATAGATATTATCAATTATATCGCAATATATACTTATTAGATGGTTTGGATCTTTTGAAGGGATAATCCTTACGATGGTCTCAAAAGGTGTTGTTATATATTATACACATATTTCTTAAGTTTCTCAAATCAGACATAGGTCCAACACGTGGTTTTTGTTTAACCCAAAATTCCTCGTGTGCTCTTTTAAGGAGTCCGAGAAAGGCAGGTTTTAGGTGGATATTCTTGGAGCGTGAGGAGACAAGCTAGATGATTCACCTTCCATAGTATTCTTATTTCCGCTACATTGCTATTATGTAAATATCAGCATTTGTGAGGGCATGTTGTTATAACTGTCCAGGCTGATGATAGTATTTAGAATTGTAACTCTAAAATGTTGTGTATTTTAGAGTGACAGTTTTGTACCATCTTTTGATATTATATGTTATCGTTCCACTGTGAGGTTTTGATATTGTGTTCCTTCTTTTTTGTTTTACTTCTTTTTCCTTTTATATTACCCTAATGATCTATCTTTTCGGCACTTAGATGCTCAATACAAGAATACCATGGATATATTGGTGTCAACATTTAAGGGTCGAAAAGGTGGGTTGCTACAGTTAAAACATTTATTGAACATTGCATTTTGTTGTTGTACCTAATGGTAATCAAAGCTTAGTTGCTTATATAGATACTTATAGAATAGGTAGAGTTATGGCTTGCATCTTGAGAGCTTCAATCACATCAGAATCGTTATCATACTTACAATTTAGAGTTAAAAGTAGTAACTTTTGCATTGAATGTTTGGATAAGTTACCACTTAGGAGAAAGAATTAAGTTATTCACTGACCATAAGTAATCAAGATGTATGTTCTGCCAAATGGAGCTTATATGAGATATCAAAGTTGACTTGACTTCTTCATAGCCCATAACTTTAAAATTAAGTACACATGAAAAATGGAAAATAAAGTTGCAAATGCGATTAATAGAAAACATGTAATGACCCATAATTTTCGATAATTAAATATGGTAAATTTAATAAGGTTTGACTTAACATTGGAAGAAAAAGAAATTTGTTATTTAATTATAAGAATATAACTGGAATAAAATGAAATGGTATTAATTTAAGGTAGCTGATAACTGCTTTAAATGTAATTCTAACTAATTAAAAGGATATAAGAGTTAAAATTGATATAGATTGTAAATAAATTATAGTAATATGTGTATTAATGGATAATTGGATTAAAATAGTAATTGATAATTTAAATGTTGATTGATTAACGAAATAATGTGTAATGAATTGAAATTGAATAAATTTGGTGTTGTAGTAGTAATTATAACACTTATTGTGGATAATAAACTTATAAATGTGACTAAAAGGTTAGTGGGGACAATTATTATATGTTACCTATTTATTTAGCATGTTAAATTAAATTTGAAATCAATTGCAATTGATTCACTTAATTAGTGCAATTAATGTAGATTAAATTGATAATTGTAGAATAGTAATTCAATAAGAAGTAACCAATGTAAATTCTATTCATAATATGATAATTGATTGAATAAAAAGAATTGAAATAAAGTTTGATCAATTTATTGGAATTTAAGCCAAAAAATTAATTTATTGCAATTAAATGTAATTAAATACCACGTCAATAAAAAATAAGACGATAACTGTAGAAGGTTAGTGTAACAAGATATACACAATGTTAGTTATGTTTGTAGAGTAATAATTATTTGGATAAAAGTCTAAAATCAAATTAAAACAATTTATTGGAATTAAATTTTAATTAATTGGATTTAATTATAGTTGAAATTAAACACTAATTAGTGAAATAATTAACATTGAATTGGTATGCAAATTTGCTTTAAACTATTATAAATGTCCAAGTAATCAAAATTGATGAAAATTTGTTATTTTATAAATATTGAATAAAAAAGTGATTAATTAATTTAATATTAATTTATTTAATTAACGTGAAAATAGCCATTTTGGCCACTGTCTTAGATTTCGACGAAACCATTTTCATCAGATCTGTAACGGTGAATTATTGTAAGGTTTTAAGTTTTGCAGCGATAGGACTTGCTGTTTGATCGTACGGACTCGAAACGCATAGAAATCAATTTAGTTAAATTCAATTGAAAACAATTTGAAATAAGCTGATTTTAAGCTAACTTCTTCATATGATGGAATTAGGACTTGAAACCTATTTTATTAAGTTTAAAAACATCGAAAACATCTGTTTTGATATATGGGATGTCCCACTTTCGTTTCCGAAACGAAAAGCGCTTTTCAGGTCGTTATTGTCAATTCGAACCGATTCGATATGTTACTCATTCTTATCGGGCTTCATTAGTATATATAGTCTTGTTCTAAAACCAGCAGCCTTTTATTTCTCGTTACGTACGTGTAGAAGTTTCTGTCGCTCCTCTTTTCTCAATGGCAGAAAACCCTAAATTCTCCGTTTCAATTCAAAATGTGACTTCAAAATCAAATCCCTCAAAACCCCATCATATTATATATCGATTTGGGGCTCTCAACAAGCGTATTTTGAATCTGCTATTAGTTTTTCAATTTAGATTTCTGTGTGGCCAGAAACTAATGATCAATTCTCGGTCGTTCATCGTGTCGTGATCAACTTTGTCTGATCGTCGAATCGAAGGAACTATGGTGTGGAGAGTCTAGTGGGAAGTGTGTAACGACCCGACTTCCTATTCCCAGGAAGTCGCATCGTTAATAAGAAAGAAAGGGATAGAAAAGAGAAAAGAAGAGAAAGAAAGAACTAAACAATATCAGAATCTCACAGCGGAACGAAACAAATATAATATATCACATAGCTATTACATAGTCTTTACATAATCAGAGTTACACAACTTATACAACACAAAATAGACAGTTATAAATTTCTGTCTATTATACAACTCAAGATACAATTCAAACAAAAGACTCAGAGAAACCAACACAGCGGAATACTATCTATCTACGAATGCTGAAGCCTCCTGCTCCATATCTCCTCCATAGATTCGTCAAAGCTAACCTGAATCCCTTGGCTACTCGTAAAAATTTGAGTACCCAAGAGTTTAATAAAACAGAAAATAAACACTTGGGTCAGACATGGGTCTGGTGTGAGTAAATGGGTTAAACTGGCTTAACTTCAAAACCTTTTAAAAACAAAGGTATCACGTAAGACTTCCCACACATAAACATGGAAAAGTTTTTACCTTGCGCTAACCAAAACATTGATAGGAAATCCGGTTATATTATAATAGGTCTAGGGTTTTCAAGTAAATAAGAAATAGCTGAAATTGTTACATTATTAAATTCCAGCATACTAGCCAACAAAGTGGGTTATACAATCAAATCCGTTATCACTTATTGGAGATTGGATTCCATACAATGGCAGAGCTACTGGGGTACCGCCCATCACAGTACGTGGCCTAGATCACCATACCGAGGAGTATGCCCGCTCCCCTGCAACACAAAGCCGGAACCATCCCTTACTGGATAATTCCGAATAAAATCACCCCACGGTTGTGATCAGAAACCGCACCACTAAGCCGAAATAGAAAGGGACATCTAGACAGGGATGACTTTACTCTCAGTGGAAGCTACCCACGAAGCCTTGCTGCACCTCCCCTGTTTTAGCCATTCCCGGTTGATGAGGCTTAAGGCTACGATTACCTTTAATCAGAACACATCACTTAGAATACTCATCGTCCACCTGACGATGTTCTGAAAGCATTCAATCCATACAAGTTCGTTCCGGGTTCGAACGAAACCGAAGGCATTATCTCGTTACACTCGTTTTGGAATCACCCTCAGAGTTAACGACAATAACCCTTGCACTCTGAATCTTCATCTTTACTTGAGATTCACGACCTATCGTTACTTTGGATCGATGTGGTATTCGGATATCCAAATCTGGAAACCCGATCCCGGTCTCATCGAAATCCAAAACGTATCTTTTAAGGCCAAGTTGTTTTAAAGTTAAAACAATTCAATTCAATTATCTATATACACACAGACATATAATTCACAATAGATAATCTACACTATTTTCATAAATAGATAATTTACATTATCATTCAACCAAACATCCATATCACAGATCAGCACATATCTCATCAGAGATATCAAACAATGCAAAGCATTCATTATTCAACCATCCATAAGTAATGATTTATACCATCTCTAATTAATTTAAGATTAATTAAATTAATTACTTCATTCTATAAATCCTGCTTACTTAACCATTAATTAATTATAAATAAATAAATTAATTATCCTTTTAATTATTCATTTCAATTAATCATCCTTGATTAATTTATCTTTTAATTACATTCAAGTAATTAGCCTTTAATTAATTTCACAATTTATACTTAACCATTATAGTAATTAATCTTTAATTACTTCATAAATTAATTAACTATAATTAATTACATTGATCCTTAATTAATTACATTAATTAATTACTTTTTAATCAATTATTATAGATTTATTAGTTTTAATTAATCAACCCTTAATTATATCATTAATTATATTAATTAATAATCCTAAATTTCTTCTTTAATTAATTACTCCATTTAAATTAATTTCATTTAATAATTAATCCTTAATTGTCACATTTATTAATCACCTTTGATTAATCTCATCCAGTAATTAACTTCCCTTAATTACTTCATTACATAAATTAATTACTCTTTAATTAATTTAATTAATCCCTTGATTAATTACAAAAACTCAAATTACTTCCATTCTTAAATCATCTTCCATTAATTACATCCAGTAATTACCATTAATTACTTTACTAAGTAATTTCAATCCATTAATTAAATTAAATAATTATTTATCAAATCATCAAGTGTTTAAATTAATTAAACTTAATTAATTAACTTAAACAAATTACATTTAAACTTAATTAATTACATTAAGTAATTAATTCCTAAATTACTTCATTTAAGAAATTAACCCTTTTATTAATTACATTTAGTAATTATAATTTAATTACTTACAATAAGTAATTTACTTAATTAATTTCATTAATTGATTAACTTAATTTAATTTCCTAAATTGATTTCTTCTTAATCACTAGTTAATGTTCCATTATTAACTACCCACTTATTTCTTCATTGCGTAATCATCATCTAATATTAATTAATTAACCCTTATAAATTTTACTAAGAAATCATCCATTCATTAATTTCATTAAGTGATTTTAATTAACTTCACTAATTAATTATCTCTAATAAATCACAACCTCAATTAATTAAAGATACATTCTCTATCTTGATTAAATACTTAATTACATCATTTAACTTTATTAGAAAAACATTTAGGAATCAATTTTAATTGAAAAATATAAAATTTACTCTAAACAAAACAATTTAAACATTCAAATTTAACATTAAAAATCTTTGAAAACTTGTTAAATATTTTCTTTACTTTTAAACTTTGATTTCCTTTGCTTAACATAAATCTGGATTTTTTTTACAACCAAAATCGATCCGAGCTCAAAACATCAAAACCCCGCCAACTACAATCTTTCCCGAGCTAAACCCTCAAATCCCCGAGACACTCACTTGCTTCGAGAAAACATAGCAACTCTCTCGAGCCAAACCCGAGTATATTCACCTTCTTCCCCGAGATAAACAATCCCAGACATCACCGTGCACACATGCACGTGCACGCCGATCTGAACGTCTCCGACACTTCGCCGCGACACTCGCCAGTCGACGATGATCTACACGAATCTTCTGACCACCCAGAACCAACAATGCACGCTGGAAAACAAAATCGAGTATGTCGAAACACTCAAACCCAACTTGATCAAGGAAAAACGTCACGCGCCGCCGCCATGATCGCCTGAGGCCTCGCAATCATTACCCAACCACCATCATTCGCCCACGCTTCTGATCCCCCATATGCGATAGTCTCCAGTTCACCCACGACCACGCAAATGTCTCAACTACCTCAACGACCAAAACAGGTCATTGAACCCTAGTTCGACGCCGCCCGGCCACCACGGCCATCTAAAAATTCTCTCACCATTTTTCCTTCGACCATCATCCTTCCAGCTACCACCAGCCTCAGTCGCGACGCATCTCCATCACCGATCGCCACGAAATCGATCGAAGTTGGAATTTCGATCAACTCAGAAATCCTCGACAATCTCAAACCTAAAAATCCTAATATCTATATCAAAATTCATTATTTTGCATAACATTTCAGTTTATAAAATCAGGAATTGAAATTAACATTATCGATTTGAACCCATTTTTGAACTTCACTGTTTAATTATAAATTTCCGAAGTACATACTTAATATAAATTCTTGAAGTTATTTTTAAAAGTTATGTTGCACAATTTTAATCATCTTTCATTTACAAATCAAAATCTAATATTGATTGTGTGGTGAGATATTGAATTTTATTTAGTGACCAAAACCTGTAAACACACAACAGAGCATATCTATGTATATATATATTCAGACAATACACAGGCATTTCATACTTATACACATACATTTACATCCAACATTCCTGTAAACATTATATATTATATTCATCACATGCATCAAGGTTTAATTACTGATTTTTATAACTGTTTTAAAAAAAATTTACTCACAGGTATCAACATGAAAATAGATTTTAGGTGGGAAGTTTCTCATCAGGTTATAAAACAAAAACAGGCTTTAGGTTTATCTATATATCCACTGATATAATATATATACATGCAATTCAAAACAAAGCATTCCTGTAAAAGCTTTATACTATATTACTACAACATTTTATCACAAGCATCTAAGTCTAGATTTAAACTGTTTTTAAATTCAACATTTACTCACCAGACAAGATGAAGAACAGAGCCTCAAATTTTGAAAAGCTTTTGAACTTTAAAACTAAAATGCCCTTTGATTTAAAAACTTGAGTGCTTGAATAAAATGCTTTGATTTAAAACTACATGCTTGCTTGTTTGAAAAGATGCAGACTTCCTTAATTTCCAGGTTTGGAAAGAAACAGGCTTTGCTTTTGATTTTGGAAAATGTATTACAGGGTTGATGAAAAGCTTTGGTTTTTCTAATTTGAGGAAATGGTTTCAGGTTATTGAATTAGATTTAGTTTGAGAAGTATTGATTTCAGATTTTTTTTGAGAAAGGTTTACAGGCTGAAGTTTTCTTTTGCATTTGAAAAGAGAAATAGGAAAAAGAGTAGAAGAGAATGAACAATGCTAATGACAAATGTCATTTTAATTTTCATTTGATACCAAATGTAACGACCCGGAAATTTCTAACCCGAAAATTCCAAATAGTTAGAAGAAAAAGAAAAGAGATAGAAGAATGAAACAAAACAAGACACAATTCTCACATTCGCAGCGGATCAAAATACAGTATCAAATAATAATATCAGTTATACAAAGAAAACTGTATTTGTTAATTACATTTTAATACATCAGAGTTATAACCATTTATACATGAACTGGACAGTTATACAACTTGTTCCAGACTATAATCTATACAGACTACACACTCTCATATACACACATGCATTCAAATCCAAGCATTCTTATAAACATTTATACTATATCACTACAACATTTCATCACATGCATCATAGTTTTATCACAGATTTAAAACTATTTTTAAAGAAAGAGTTTACTCACCATTTTCCTTTGGGAACAGAGAATAGCTTTAAATTCTTTGATCTGGATCTTGTTTTATTGATCTGCATTTGCTACTTGATTTGTTTGAGTTGAATCTGAACTTGAACTTTTAGTTTTACAATATTCTTAATTACTTCTTAATTATTTATCATTTACTTTCATAAATCCTTTTGATTAATTACCCCTATTACATCCAGTAATTCATTTATTAATTACTTACACTAAGTAATTACACTTAACAAATCTTATTAAGTAATTAAAGAGGATAATTTGTTTATGGAAGTAATTAAGGATGATAATGTAAATTATCTATTTGTGAAAATAGTGTAGATTATCTATTGTGAATTATTTGTCTGTGTGTATATAGATAATTGAATTGAATTATTTTAACTTTAAAACAACTTGGCCTTAAAAGATACGTTTTGGATTTCGATGAGACCGGGATCGGGTTTCCAGATTTGGATATCCGAATACCACATCGATCCAAAGTAACGATAGGTCGTGAATCTCAAGTAAAGATGAAGATTCAGAGTGCAAGGGTTATTGTCGTTAACTCTGAGGGTGATTCCAAAACGAGTGTAACGAGATAATGCCTTCGGTTTCGTTCGAACCCGGAACGAACATGTATCGATTGAATGCTTTCAGAACATCGTCAGGTGGACGATGAGCATTCTAAGTGATGTGTTCTGATTAAAGGTAATTGTAGCCTCAAGCCTCATCAACCGGGAATGGCTAAAACAGGGGAGGTGCAGCAAGGCTTCGTGGGTAGCTTCCACTGAGAGTAAAGTCATCCCTGTCAAGATGTCCCTTTCTATTTCGGCTTAGTGGTGCGGTTGCTGATCACAACCGTGGGGTGATTTTATTTGGAATTATCCAGTAAAGGATGGTTCCGTCTTTGTGTTGCAGGGGAGCGGGCGTACTCCTCGGTACAGTGATCTAGGCCACGTACTGTGACGGGCGGTACCCCAATAGCCCTGCCATTGTATGGAATCCAATCTCCAATAAGTGATAACGGATTTGATTGTATAACCCACTTTGTTGGCTAGTATGCTGGAATTTAATAATGTAACAATTTCAGCTATTTCTTATTTACTTGAAAATCCTAGACCTATTATAATATAACCGGATTTCCTATCAATGTTTTGGTTAGCGTAAGGTAAAAACTTTTCCATGTTTATGTGTGGGAAGTCTTACGTGATACCTTTGTTTTCAAAAGGTTTTGAAGTTAAGCCAGTTTAACCCATTTACTCACACCAGACCCATGTCTGACCCAAGTGTTTATTTTCTGTTTTATTAAACTCTTGGGTACTCAAATTTTTACGAGTAGCCAAGGGATTCAGGTTAGCTTTGACGAATCTATGGAGGAGATATGGAGCAGGAGGCTTCAGCATTCGTAGATAGATAGTATTCCGCTGTGTTGGTTTCTCTGAGTCTTTTGTTTGAATTGTATCTTGAGTTGTATAATAGACAGAAATTTATAACTGTCTATTTTGTGTTGTATAAGTTGTGTAACTCTGATTATGTAAAGACTATGTAATAGTTATGTGATATATTATATTTGTTTCGTTCCGCTGTGAGATTCTGATATTGTTTAGTTCTTTCTTTCTCTTCTTTTCTCTTTTCTATCCCTTTCTTTCTTATTAACGATGCGACTTCCTGGGAATAGGAAGTCGGGTCGTTACAGTGGTATCAGAGCATTAGGTGGAGTGAATACCTAGGCTCTAGAGAGTGTCTATCTTGAGAGAGCGTATTTGTAATTTTAAACATATATATAAATATATTTATTTTTACCTATCTGTTGGGTTACCTGTTCGGGTTTTTCAATATAAGTTATAAAGGTAGATGGGTAGTGGCGTATGTAACACGACTACCATTGGTTGGAGTTTGAATGTTTGAGGTTGGAAGTGTATCTGTCGAGACTGTAGACCTAATACCGTCTCGAGTAAGCTTTGCAGTGATGTTTGGATTTCATCGATCTCTGAAGGAAACCTGTTAAGGTTCAGAGTTTATTTTTGAAGTTGGATGAGTAGAGTTGGGATCGGGTTTGCTTTAGTACAGCATGATAGGGGGTTCTCGCTTCGCGGTTTGGTGGCGAACGGGAGACTCTTACCCCTACATGTCCCTGAGAGGTAAAGGGCTTGTGAGGGTTGGTTGCGAGTCGAGAGGCTGGCCGTAAAAGCAAATCCGAGGTATCACTGTGTGCCACGGTGGGGCAGGGATGGTTGCAAAGCCTACCAGTTGTAGCCGCTGACTGATGGTTGCAAAGTCTAGGTCTGTCACAGAGTGGATTGATGGTGTTCGTTTGGATGTTGGGTGGTTGGATCGACGTGATTTTTTGGATTAGGGTTGTGACTTCAAGGCGGCGGTTGGGCATTTTCGTTGTCGATCAATGAAGTGGCTGGTCGTGGGTTCGGTAGGAGGGCTAGGCAAAGTCGCGACAAGGCAATAGGGGGGTCTCGATCGTATCTGGGCAGCACAATGATGGGGTCTGGCGGCTTCGGGTGTTCGAGGCACGCATGTTTGAAATCTTGTGGCTGCTAGGGTTCTTTCTAGAGAGATGAGATGGCGATGTGTAGTTCACTAATCATTATTTTATTCATTAATTTAAATCATATAATGTTCTAACTTACATATCTTTTTCGTTCAAGCTCGGATTCACGCGCGGTTTGTTCCACGGCAATCGTATCGTAATTCCGAACATTTGACTCTGGTTTGGACAATTCTGACACGGTTCAAAATTGGGGCCCTATTTTGGATTTCAAATGGATTTAAAATCGAAGGTGAGTGTTTTAACCCACTCGCAACTGCTAAACTATCTTATGTTAGTTAAATTAAATTTATGATATGATTAGGAATTAATTGATTAATGTTTGGTATGTTTAAATTGTCATTAGTTAAATTTGGCTTTTATTGCATTTAATCATCGTTAGATTTAATATTGAATTTAAATTGTCAATTTAATACCTGTTATTGATTTTCGGTTATCTATTGATGTTTATTTATTGATTTGGATGATGATTGTGATGAATGTTTGATTGTGGATATTGGATGACTAGATGTTGTATTTTATATTGTTATTACTCCAAATTCCCTATGGGTTGAAATGATACATACCTGAATGATCTATAGATTAGAGAAAAATCGTTATGGGTTGAAGTGATAAACTCGAGCGTTTTTGTGGATTTTTATTTAATTCAGGATCGCGGTTTGAAATAAGATATATAACTGTAAAATTTTAAATTGCGGATTGAAATGATAAATATCCGTATCACTTGATCATAGGGTAGAAAATTATATACAGACACGGGAATGGTAAATTAAATGAGTTTTGAATCTTTAAATTTTGAATTCAGTTAACTGATATTCTGAAATAGAAATTGATTTATATAAAATGAATTATTTTCGAAAAGTCGAAGCGTAAATGTTGAAATTGGAATTGATTTAGTGAATTATTCAAAGGATTTAAATTTGAATTTCAAAGTTTAGGTGTCAAATATAAACTAATTTATTGGAATTGAGTTATTGAAAATGTTTGGATATAACTTGAAAATCTATTTTGAATTGATTTAAACAATTTTAATTAGTATAAATTATTTTAATCAATTTAAACTATTTCAATTTATTTTAATCTGTTATAACCTATTTAATCAAATTTAATCAATTTCACCTATTTTAAACTAATTAAATTTATTTAATCTATTCAAAATTTACTTAATATAATTTAAATATGTTGAATCTATACTAAATCTATTTAAATCATTTTAAACCTATTTAAAACTATTTAATCTATTTTTAATTTATTTAAATAATTTTAAATCTGATTTAATATGATTTAAATCTATTTTTAATTTATTTAAATAATTTTAAATCTGATTTAATATGATTTAAATCTATTTAAACTATTTAAACTATCTTAATCTATTTAAATCATTTTAACTCTTCTAGAGTATTTTAACTATTTTAAAACTATTAAAGCTATTTATGACTATCTAAACTATTTAAAAAAAAATTCAGACTCAGTAAAGTTGAAATATTTATATTTAAATCCTTGATGATGATACAACATAAGTTGGAATTTGGAATTGATATCTTTTGTGAAATGACATATTTGAGTAAATATGATGATTTTAAATGAGGATTTAATCTATTTTTGGAAATATGAATTCAAAAGTGATATAATTTCAAATACGATATAATTTCGGAAGTAAATGTGATTTCGAAAATGAAGTGGCTTGAGAATATGATATTTTGATATCAATTTTGAATTGACTTTTGGAATGTAAAAGAACCATCTAGTGTGTAAAAGAACCATCTAGTGTGAAATAAGCATTTGGATTTTTAGGAGACCGGGATCAGATATTATCATACTCTTTGCCAATACCGAAAACCACATTAACAATTGTGTATGTGGTGGAGATTCCAGAAATGAAATAGGATGGTTTGGCGAACGATTCTGTATGAGGTATCTACGTGATCCTAACTCCCGTAAGTCAGCTTGATGTGGCTAAAATAGGAGCCATGTCGAGCCAACTGAGGTCGTTCCTTCCATCAGGCATATTTCTTCGATATCATTCTATTACTTTGTGATTGATTTGGTAGCCACCCTTGATTTTGATTGGGAGTGTGTTCCAAGGTGGGTGGTAGTAGTTGTTATGTGTTACCACCAGTCTGGATACACAATTGGTATATCTACCATGGCATTGCCTCGAGTGCCGTGTCGCATGCCTTATCGCAACTTCTATAAGTTTGTTTTGTACCATAATATGGAGTGCCCTTTGGGTAAACCTCACAGAGGAGCGTACAATACTTTATATAGGCTATGGGAATATATAAAACGTGTCAAAAGGGATATGTGTAATGCCTTAACGCTATTTTAATATTTTACTTTACTGTAGACACTATTATAATAGTGTATTTTACTACATAGTAGATAGTTTAATGAATCCCTAGGAGATGGTAATCCCCAACATCTCTTAAATTATTGCACTTATGTTAGACACTGGATAGGAAATATCAAACCCCATAAACATCTCTAACACCATTACACTCATATTTATTTAGTATTAATCTAACTTATATAAGATCTTTTAGTCATAACTCGAGTGTTTTATCTTTTTAATTCGCTCGGGTCAGTCTGAGCTTTTCACTTTGTTGAAGACTGCTTTCTGGAGGATGAAGACAAAGATTTGTACTATTATTATTTACTACATTTATTCCACTGCATTATATTGTTTCACTGCAGTTATTCTTGTTTTGTGTAACTCTAATCTGTATTAAAATGTAAACCAATGTTATTTGAAAACAGCTTCATGAACTGTTTATTTGATTGTTATATTTTGTCATTCCGCTGCGAGATTCTATATTTGTTTCATTTTTTCTCTTCTTTTTCTTGTTTACCCCATAACAATCTACCCCTTTGAATGGTTTGAGTCTGACGTGTGTGGCCTATCGTCGATTTAAACCGTCCAAAAAGACAAGTCGTTACAATTGGTATTAGAGCTTTGGTTTAGCGATAACCTTAGCTTTGTGGGGTCTGACTCATATAAAATAGGATAGAAATACCCTAGAATAAGTCGTTGAGTGTATATATATATGAGAGAACATATTTTTGTTAGTGTTGTAAAGGGTTTTTATATTGTGTTAATTTGCTCCGGTTTATATTTAAAAATTCTGGTTAGTGCATCGGACGCTATGACATTGATAGGGATTTCTAATCCCTCAATAGGCTAAACTGACACGATATTTGTTTTGAAATATAGGTAAACGAAATAATTTTGCATGTTATATATTTTTTGTATAAAATAATAAATTTTATAAATGACATAGTTGGTTGTTATATATTTGTTTGTTAGGCAGTGAAATTTATAAATATTGGTTGGAAAATGAGATTGTAAATAATATAAATATAAATCGAAAGTTTAGAGATGAAGTTTTGGAATTTTTGGTAATTTCTTTCATAAGGGTTTCGAATATAATACTAGTAGTATTTAGAAGTATTTTCTGATATGAATATTTCGAGATGATTTGAAAGAAAGTTTTAAAGGGAACTTTTAAAGGAAATAAGTTCTATATTCCCCACTTTGTCGCTAGAAAATAATTTTGATGATGAGTGCACGCATCATCGATGTTCATTTTCGAGCTACAAAGTGGGTAGACGGGTATAGTAGTTTTATTACACCTTGTTTTGATAAATGACTCTTAATTTTTTGTTCCTAAATATGATTTGATCTATAAATGATGAATATATATATATATATATAATTTTAAAATGATTTGGAAATAAACTCGGAGTTTAGTTCTTAATTTCTTTTAATAATTAATAGTTTCAATTATTGAAATGAATAAGACCTTACTTATTTTGGTAATTGAAAGTTTCTAGAATGAAGAAAAATATAAGTAATTAGGTGCTAAGTGATTAATGGTATATGAGAAATTAGAAACTTGTAAAATTAGGAGTAATGAAAATTTAGAAGACGAATTAATGAAATTTGAAGAAAATGAACAATGATAACTTGCGTACCTTTCTTTTACATTCTAAGAAGATATATATATATATATATAACTTACCAAAATGTAAAACATTGTAATGTTAAATAGGAAATGTAATTGAATATTATACAAGTAAAACTTAGAAAATGAAAGTGTTCAATGGAATTACTTCTATAAATAAGAATTCTAATGTTATAAACTAAAGTTAATAATTTGGAATGCTACTAATTAAATGTAATAAAAGTGAATAACGTGGGAAAAACTATTATAAGCTTAGGTTAACATTTAAGCTATCTATGAGCAGATTGAATAGCAAAGGTGAATACTGTAAGTAAGTAATTATAAACTTGAATTAATATTGAAGACATTTATAATTAAAATGAGTGTTATATTGATTGAATGAATATAAATTCAGAAAACATTCAAATGATTTAGAGATTGATTTAATATTCAATAATACTTTATGGAAGAATGAATGTGAAAAGGAAATGACCTATAAATGGTGAATTGAATTGTAAAGAAACTTACCTAATAGTGCATAATCTAATAATTGGAAGAAAAAAGGAAAATAATAACTTATTTAAGCAATGAATGTAAGGTAATAAAATGAAAGAAAATGACATTGCATGAATAAAGGAGAAATGAATTTTATAAGTGATAAATGTAAGTAATTAAACAAACATTGAATGAACAAATGAAAACGAACAACAAAAATGTGAAGAGAAAAAAAGTAATAAGAATAAAACTTAAATATAATTGGAAATTATTGTTGTTTGGCTTATGGATTGGTTGAGAAAGGATACTTCTATTTTGTATAGAGATGTATAAATAATCAATTAAGTTTTATCTATGACTGTTGAGTGTATGGTTTACTTCATATTTTATTTATCATTTTATGTGATTACAAATTCTAAACCCGAACAAACCAATTGTTGGTTGCTATGGATGTAAAATTGATATTTTTGACTGTATGTGATGATTGTATGATTTGTTTGTAAGAAATTGTTGTTATGTTTTGTTGTTTTGTTCTCATTAGTTGAAACCACTCAAATATCTCTTTTGTATATTTATTAACTCTTTGGATTGTATAAGTGAAACACAGGTTATGGAAGTAATTGCTACAGCTTTTGGTTTCATAAGATAAGCATTAATTGCCCGACAAATAGGTACGTTCTCAAATTATGGTTTTACAGCGATATTATATTGCTTTTTCGTGGTTTGGGATATATCATTTTGAAATTATGTGATATATATTGTATTACTGATATTACTATTTCTCCTAGACCTCTCTATACATAGGAGACTCTGTCGAAATTTGTGTGAAATTTTGGACTTAGAAAATTTTGTGGAATGTTTTCCAAACTTTTATTAACTTAAATATAAAGGATTTAATTGCTATAAATTGATATATTTTATTTAAAAAATTTAATTATGTAAATTAGTTATTTAGAAATTTAACATTTTGAATAATATATATTGATCTCTTAATTCCTTCTTTTTCCTTTTCGAGGACGAAAAGTTTGAGTGGGGGGAGAGTGTAACGACCCATAATTTTTGATAATTGAAAATGGTAAATTTAATAAGGCTTTTTGACTTAACATTGAAAAAAAAATCTATGATTAAATAATAAGAATATAACTGGAATAAAATGAAATATTATTAATGTAAGGTAATTGATAACTGCTTTAAATGTAATTCCAATTAATTAAAAGGATTAAAGTGTCAAAATTGATATAGATTGTAAATAAATTATAGTAATATATATGTGATGACTCGGAATTTTAGGCAATATCAATTTAATAATCTGTATTAAAATTTAAATTGATTTGCTAATCTTTGATAATAAAATTTGAATTTAATTTAATAATCTAATTAAATAAATATTTAATTGGTGAATTTTATCTTTAAAAGCTAATAAATTTTTTTCTATTTATAATGTATATATATGTGTGTGTATATTGTAAATAAATAAGCTTTGGTTTGAAATTTAATAGATAAATAAAATCTTTTTTCAAATTCTAATACATTTTGGTAATTTGGAAATTATTATTTAACTTAATATATAACTTTTCAAAGCTATTTAATAAATAACTGTATGGTTTTAAATAGTTAAGGTAAATATTAATTGTTTAAATTATATCTTAGCTTAAGTTTAAATTAATAAAAGGTTTATTTTATCTTCTTTTTAAATATTGTTTAATAAATATGATTTGGAAAAGATATAATTTTAAAATACAATTTACATATAAACATTAATTCATTTAAGTGAGATAAGTAATAAGTAATTTATAATCTCTTTTATAAATTATTTAAAATAAATGTGTTATTTTCAAATAATATAAATAAATGTATAGATTTAGATAGGTTTTAAAGACAATAGAATTGTTGTTTTTAAATTGAATGTGTTGATATAAATTGGCTTTAAATTGGATTTTTAAATTTAAGTTGGATTTGAATTTGAATTAATTTTGAAATTCAAAAGGATAAACATTTTTAAATATTTGTATAAGCTTTTATTTATATATAACTTGTTTTATTACATTTTCTTTAAAATGAAATTCATATATACATGTACATAAGGATAAATAAATTAAGTAAATACTTTTATTTACATTTAAAATAAGTATTAACTGTTTAATTAACAAGTGTGTTAATATATTAAGTAACCATAGTGACATGTGTAATAAAATGAATAAATGTATATAACAAATGTTGTGAAATTAGACAAGTGTCATTTTTGTTTTCATTTTTTCTTTTATTTTAAAATAAATCATTTATACTTATAAAAACATGTTTTCCTCCTTCTCATTTCTTTTCTAATCTTCATTTTCAAAAGCTAAGAAAACTCAAAACTTCTCAAAAACAAAATCTGTAATAAATTCCCTCAAACCAGATCCTCATAAGCAATCTGATAAATCAAATTCTTCTCAAACCAGAACTCTTTTCAAATTCAATAACCTATAAACCATTTTCCAAAAATGAGAAGCCTATAGCCTGAGTATTTCGCCAACCTGGGGTCAAAGCCAAAAGCAACTTCTTCTCTGTTTTAAAAAGGCAAAAACATTTCAGCTAGCAAGTTTAAATCATCACAGCATTTCAAAAGATTTCAAGTTTCAAAGCAAAAGCCATTCCAGTTTAAAGTTCAAAACTGTTTCAAGTTTTTCAAAACAAAGAAGTGCTCTGTTCTTCATTTGAACCGGTGAGTAATAATACTTTTTAAAACTTAAGTATATAATTGGTTGCATGTTTATATCTGGAAATAAGTATGTTGTGAATATATATAAATGAGTTCCTGTGTATATATATGAATGTTTAAATATGTGCATGTATCTGTGTTTCCTGTTTTTAGTTTCCAAGTTCAAATTTTATCCAAAATTCAACATCTCTTGATCCAATTACCGTTAGGACTTAGGATTTAAACTAAAGTTGTTTGTTTAATCATGAATTAAAGTATAAATTTTTATTTAAATGAATTAAGTTGAAACTGCTTTGGAAAACAAATTAGAACAGGAAAGGTTGAGTTTTGTAGAAATTCAAATATCTTAAATCATTGTTTCAGGCATATGATCTGAAATTTTTTCCAAATTCATGATTTTTAGAAGTAAAATTTTAATTTTTAGTTTGGTTTTGAATGTGCATTTTGGGTCTGAACTGGATTTGAGTTTTTGGTGATTTCTGATGATCTCAAGGGTCTGGGAGGTCGGGGTTTCTTCTAGAGGTGGAAGGGTGATAGAAGGGGTTGGTAAAAATGTCAAATGGTGGAGTAGGTCACTGTGGCGGTTGATCAAGGAAGATTGTAGTCCTAGTTTTTAGGGTGATTGGGAATGTTTCCATCACGAACTCTCTGGTGGATCGAGCTCCACCAGGCTTTGGGGATTGGAAGTTTGGACGTTGGCGAGGTCGGGCCAGAGGCTCTGATGTTCCGATGATCGGAGAAGGGAATACGAGATCATTTTAGGTTGGTGGTTTGTTCTAGGGTTGTGTTTGAAGACTCGATTTCGATGTCGAGTGATTATGGAAGTTTGGATGATCGGGATCTAGTGTGGAGTCGATCGCCAATGTGAGAAGGTCATCGTGGATGACTAGCGATGGTCGGAGCCACTGTGCATGTGCACGGTGCATTTCTGGTGAAGTTGGATTTGAAGCAGTAGGAGAGTACTCGAGTTTTTCTTGGGTCATTTGAGTGGGTTACCCGAAGTTTTGGGTTTTGGACTCGAAGACTTTAGGGTATGGCTCGGGTCAAATAATTTGTTACAGGTTTTAAAACCTATCTGGTTT
The DNA here is from genome assembly GCA_030737815.1 of Allium fistulosum. Taxonomy (NCBI): domain Eukaryota; kingdom Viridiplantae; phylum Streptophyta; class Magnoliopsida; order Asparagales; family Amaryllidaceae; genus Allium; species Allium fistulosum. The sequence goes on from CM060903.1 coordinate 912,864,341, forward strand.
TTCAAATTTTAAAATGAATTTAAAATTTGAAAGCAGGGATTTAAACAAAGATTTAAATCAATTTTAGAGTATGGATCCAAACTAAGTTTTATCCTAGTTTTGGAAAAATATTTTTTATAAAATATAAAATATTTAAAAAACTTTAAATGTTTAAAGTATATTTTATATTGATTTGAATTTAAATGAATTTGGTTTAAAAACTCTTATAAATTTCTTTTAAAGATAAATGTTTCTTTAACATTTGATTTAAAGGGTTTTTATTTAAATTGTTTTTAAATTTTGTTAAAGTTAAATTTATAATTTATTTTAACTCTTTAATTTGAAATGAAATTTAAAAGTAAATTTAAAAGAAAAATGTTTTAAAATGCAACTGTAAATGATAATTAAGAATAATGTTTTTATCTTAAAGTTAATTAAGATTTGATGATTTAATGATTTGTGATTCATTAAATTAATAAGAAAATTTAAGGGTAATTAATTAATTTAATTAATTAATGGTGAATTATTAATTAATGAGTAATGGAGGGTTTAAATTAATTAATTAAGGATCGATTACTTAAGTAATTAAGGTTTAAGTTAATAAATCAAGGGTTAATTAATTTGTAATTAAGAATCATTAATTAGAGGAGTATAGATTATTAACTAATGATTTGGAATTAATAAATAAAGTGATTAAAGATTAATTAAGTTATACTTAAGCAATTAATTAGGTGACTAGAAATTAATTAATTGGTTATTAAAGATTAATTAATTTTTAGTTAATAATGATTAATATAAGTTTAATTACTGAAGAGAAGTAATTAAAGAATTGTTAATAGTTAATGAAGATCATTAACTTAGGATTAATAAATAATTAATTAATGTGATTAATTTTAATAATTAATTAGATTAATTAATTAAGGATAATCATTTGTGGAATTGTTTTAAATATAATTACTTAATGAAAGTAATTAAAGGAATTAATTAGTCAAGGTAATGAATTAAATAAATTTGATTAGTTTAAGTTAATTAGTTAAGTTTAATTAATTTAGAATAATCACTTGATGATTTGATAAGTATAATTACTTATGGAAGTAATCAATGGATAATTACTGGATGTAATTAATTGAAGGGTGATTTATTAATGGAAGTAATTTGAGTTTAATTACTTTTTGTAATTAATCAAGGGATTAATTAAAGATAATTAATTAAGGAGAAATTAATTTATGCAATGAAGTAATTAAGGAAAGTTAATTATTGGATGAGATTAATCAAGGGTGATTAATAAATGTGGTTTAATTAAAGATTAATTACTTAATATAATTAATTTAAATAGGATAATTAAATAAGAGTAATTAGGGATCATTAAGTAGTATAATTAATGATGTAATTAAGGATTGATTAATGAAAATTAATTAATCAATGATAAGTGATTAAAGGGTAATTAATTAATGTAATTAATTAAGCATTAATGTAATTAATTGTAGTTAATTAATTAATGAAGTAATTAAAGGTTAATTACTGTATTTGATTCAGAATCATTAATTTGTGAAATTAACTAAAGGATAATTACTTGAATATAATTAAAGGATAATTAATCAGGGATGATTAATTAAGGTGGATAATTAATTAATTGATTTGTAATTAAATAATGGTTTTGTAAGCAAGTTTTATAGAATGAAGTAATTAATTTAATTTATTTTAAATTAATTAGAGATAAGGTAATGAATTTAATTCTCTTTAAATTAATTAGTGATGGTATAAATCATTACTTATGGATGGCAGAATAATATTGAATGCTTTGCATTATTTGATATCTTTGATATGAGATATGTGCTGATCTATGATATGGATGCTTTGGTTGAATTGTGATGATAATGTGAATTATCTATTTGTGATGATAATGTAGATTATCTATTGTGATATTGTGAATTATCTATCTATGTGTATAAAGATAATGAATTGAATTGTTTTAACTTTAAAACAACTTGACATTGGAAGATGGCATTTTGGATTTCGATGAGACCGGGTCGGGTTTCCAGATTTGGATATCCAAAAACCACATCGATCCAAATTTAAACGATAGGTGGTGAATCTCAAGTGAAGATAAAGATTCAGAGTGCAAGGGTTATTTTCATTAACTTTGAGGGTGATTTCAAAATGAGTGTAACGAGATAATGCCTTTAGTTTCGTTCAAACCCGGAAGGAACTTGTATGGATTGAATGTTTTCAGAATATCGTCAGGTGGACGATGAGCATTCTAAGTGATGTGTTCTAATAAGGTAATCGTAGCCTCATCAACCGGGAATGGCTAAAACAAAGAAGGTGCAGCAAGGTTAAGTGGGTAGCACCCAAGTAGGATGAGATTTTCCCCTGTCTTGAGGTTCCTTTTTATTCGGCTTAGTGGGCAGTTGATGATCCCAACCGTTGGGTTGTCTTGTTCGGGGCTATCCAGTAAGGGATGGTTCCGGCCTTGTGTTGCAGGGGATTGGGAGGGATCCTCGATACGGTGATCTAGTCCCCGTACTGTGACGGGCGATACCCCAGTAGCCTTGCCATTGTATGGAATCCAATCTCCAATATGTGTCGTACGTTTTAGTTGCGTCCAACTATGTTGGAACGTGAGATGTAAGCATTCCAGCTATTTCTGTATTTTATTTGAAAACCCTAAACCCTAAACCCTATTATAATATCACTGGATTTCCTAGCAAATGTTTTGGTTAGCGTAAGGTAATGACTTACCCATGTTTATGTGTGGGAAGTCTTACATGATACCTTTGTTTTCAAAGGTTTTTCTAAAGTTAAGCAACTTTAACCTATTACTCACACCAGACCCATGCCTGACCTGGAGTTTATTTCTGTTTTTCTTAAACTCTTGGATACTCAAATTTTTACGAGTAGCAAAAGGATTCAGGTTAGCTTTGACGAATTTTGGAGGAGCAATGGAGTAGGAGGCTTTAGTGTTGTAGATATATACACTGTGTTGATATTTCTGTGTTGTATTTGAGTTGTAATAACTAGACAGGTGTTTATAACTGTCTAGTATGTGATGTATAAGCTGTGTAACTCTGATGTATGTTGTATACTATGTAATACTTATGTGATTAATATAATCTATTCGTTCCGCTATTGAGATTCTGATGTTGTTCTTTCTTTCTTCTCTATCTTTTCTATTTTCTCTCCCTTTCTTTCTTCAAGATGATGCGTCTTTCTATGGTGAGAAAGGCGGGTCGTCACAGTTGGTACCAGAGCACTAGGTTGAGTGAATACCTTGGCTTTGGAGTGATTTCTTCCTTGAGAGAATGTATTTGTAATATATATATATATAATTCTACCTATTGTTGGGTTACCTGTTCGGGGTTTCCAATATGAGTTCTAAAGTTAGATGGGGTAGTAGTGTGTGTAACACAACTACTACCAATGGTTGGAGTTTGAGTGTTGAGGTTGGAAACGTATCTGTCGAGACTGTAGACCTAATACCATCTCGAGTAAGCTTTGCAAAGGTGTAAGGATTTCAGCAATCTTTGAAGGAAACCTGTTAAGGTTCGGAGTACATCTTTGAAATAAAAGTTTGGATCTGTCGGTTGGGCAGAACCAAGTGATGGTATATTGACAACCTAGGAAGTAGTAGCTGTGTGATGAGACGCAGTGACTATGGATGTTTACGAAGATGTTTCTTTGGAACAAGTTTAGGAAGTGTGTCTACTTCAATGTTGTTGCTTAGTTCAATAGGGTGTTTGTGTTTGGCTTTGAGGCCCGAGTTTTTCGGAGAGCTTTGGATTAGGAAGTCTTTGGAATCTGTAATAGAATTGCAGCTCAAAGTGTTCTGTGTGCCGGCAGGAAGGTTATATGTTTTAGCAGTTTTCTAGAGGTGGAGTTCAGAAGCAGCAGAGTGGATCCATTTCTTCGATGGATTGGCTAGATAAGCGTAAGCTTTTCTGATTGGTAAAGAGAGAACAGTTTTCTTTGGATATTAGGCTGAGTTGATCGCAAAAGTGACTTGCAATAGCTGAGTGTTCTCTTGGGTTATTAGAGATTTTTCGGATGTTTTCAGGAAAGTCAGAGGTTTGTCTGCATCTGGAGATTGAGTTTTTGTATCGACTAGGATTCAAGGAGTGGTACCGATGGTTCAACTATGTAGAATGATGGTTCCTATAGAGAGAGTTTGGTGAAGCAGCTCGGGTTTTGGAGGAACATCTGAGTTTCCTTTTTATGGATCTATTGAACCATATTTCTAGGATGTGTCGTCTAGTTTGTGCTCGTGTTCATCATCAGCATTTTCATCTACTCCAGATTAGAGTTGTGCAGCCGAAGCAATTTGGGAGTGCTTTTGTTTTATCTTTTCCGGATAGGAGAAGTAAGTTAATCTTCTGATGTTTGTAGAGTAGAGTTGGTGTTCTTGATCTTGGTTTATCTTGAGGAAATCATTGTGTTAGGTTGTTTTTGGTCCTGTTTGTTTCTAGAGGCATCAGCGGAGGTTAAGCTGATCAGGAAGGATGTAGGCAGCCCAGGATCTTTAGAAGATTTTGTGGATAAGAGTCGGAGATTTGATTTTGGATAAGTTTTCTCCGATCAAAGGAGCTATAAGTTTTGGTAAGGCTAGGAAGCTAGCTCCGAGTTATATTGGATCTTTTCTGTATTCTTGTGAGGATAAGTGTTTGGTCTTTAGAATTGAATTGCTAGTTTGGATAATTGGGATTCGATGTATTTCACGTATCTTTGAAGGAGTACGTGTAAGATCTATCTTTGGTTTTGGAACCAGCAGTTCGGGAGATTTGGTAGTTGAGCAAGACTTGACTGAGGTCTGATACCCTATTCAGTTTTGTAGATCTAGATGAGTAGGAGCTCTGTAGCTTAGTAGTGTAGATTGTTTGGGTTTCGTAGAGCAAGTATTCTGGTATTTATACCTAGGAAACTCTAGGAAGTTCTATCCACAATTTTGTCTGGATAGTTAGATTTGTTTGATTGGGTGAATTGGTTGCTATGGTTGTTAGCATATGATTCATAATATACGCTTATGATTCAAAATTAAAATCTTTAATGAGATTATTAAATTACCTTTGCTTTTAAATTTCGGGGCGAAATTCTTATAAGAGGGGAGGAATGTGATGACCTGGAATTTTAGGCAATATCAATTTAATAATCTATATTAAAATTTAAATTGATTTGATAATCTTTGAAAATAAAATTTGAATTTAATTTAATAATCTAATTAAATAAATATTTAATTGGTGAATTTTATCCTTTAAAAGCTAACAAAATGTTTTCTATTTATAATGTATATATATGTGTGTGTATATTGTAAATAGATAAGCTTTGGCTTGAAATTTAATAAATAAATAAAATCTTGTTTTTAAATTATAATATACATTTTGATAATTTGGAAATTATGATTTAATTTAATATACAAATTTTCAAAGATATTTAATAAATAACTGTATGGTTTTAAATACTTAAGGTAAATATTAATTGTTTAAATTATATCTTAGCTTAAGTTTAAATTAATAAAAGGCTTATTTTATCTTCTTTTTAAATATTGCTTAATAAATATGATTTGGAAAATATATAAGTTTAAAATACAATTTACATATAAAACATTAATTCATTTAAGTGAGATAAGTAATAAGTAATTTATAATCTCTTTTATAAATTATTTAAAATTGATAAATGTGTTATTTTCAAATAATATTAATAAATGTATAGATATAGATAGGTTTTAAAGACAATAGAATTGTTATTTTTAAATTGAATGTGTTGATATAAATTGGCTTTAAATTGGATTTTTAAATTTAAGTTGGATTTCAATTTGAATTTGTTTTGAAATTCAAAAGGATAAACATTTTTAAATATTTGAATAAGCTTTTATTTATATATAATTTGTTTTATTACATTTTTTTAAAAAGACATTCATACACACATGCACATAAGGATAAATAAATTAAATACTTTTATTTACATATTAAATAGGTATTAAATGTTTAATTAACAAGTGTTAATATATTAAGTAACCATAGTGACATGTGTAATAAAATGAATAAATGTATATAACAAATGTTGTGAAATTAAACAAGTGTCATTTTTGTTTTTAATTTGTTTTATTTTAAAATAAATCATTTATAATTATAAAAATATGTTTTCCTCCTTCTCATTTCTTTTCTAATCTTCATTTTCAAAAGCTAAGAAAACTCAAAATTTCTCAAAAACAAAATCTGTAATATATTTCCTCAAACCAGATCCTCATAAAAAATCTGATAAATCAAATACTTCTCAAACCAGAAATCTTTTCAAATTCAATAACCTATAAACCATTTTCCAAAAATGAGAAGCCTGTAGCCTGAGTATTTCTTCAACCTGGGATCAAAGCCAAAAGCAACTTCATCTCTCTTTTAAAAAGGCAAAAACATTTCAGCTAGCAAGTTTAAATCATCACAGCATTTCAAAGATTTCAAGTTTTAAAGCAAAAGCAATTCTAATTTAAAGTTCAAAACTGTTTCAAGTTTTTCGAAACAAAGAAGTGCTCTGTTCTTCATTTGAACCGGTGAGTAACAATACTTTTTTAAACTTAAGTATAAAATTGGTTGCATGTTTATATCTGGAAATAAGTATGTTGTGAATATATATAAATGAGTTCCTGTGTATATATATGAATGTCTAAATGTGTGCATGTATCTGTGTTTCCTATTTTTAGTTTCCAGGTTCAAATTTTACCCAAAATTCAATATCTCTTGATCCAATTACTGTTAGGACTTAGGAATTAAACTAAAGTTGTTTGTTTAATCATGAATTAGAGTTTAAATTTTTATTTAAATGAATTAAATTGAAACCGCTCTGGAAAACAAATTAGAATAGGAAAGGTTGAGTTTTGTAGAAATTCAAATATCTTAAATCATTGTTTCAGGCATATGATCTGAAGCATTTTCCAAATTCATGATTTTTAGAAGTAAAATTATAATTTTTAGTTTGGGTTTGAATGTGCATTTTGGGATTGAACTGGATTTGAGTTTTTGGGGATTTCTGATGATCTCAAGGGTCTGGGAGGTCGGGGTTTCTTCTGGAGGTGGAAGGGTGATAGGAGGGGTCGACAAAAATGTCAGATGGTGGAGCAGGTCACTGTGGCACTGGGGGTTGATCAAGGAAGGCTGTAGCCCTAGTTTTTAGGGTGATCGAGAATGTTACCATCATAAACTCTCCGGTGGATCGAGCTCCACCATGCTCTGGTGATTGGAAGTTTGGACATTGGCGAGGTCGTGGCCGTAGGCTCTGTTGTTCCGATGATCGAAGAAGGGAGTACGAGATCGTTCCAGGTTTGGTGGTTTGTTCCAGGGTTGTGTTTAATAACTTCGATTTCGATGTCGAGTGATTATGGAAGTTTGGATGATCGGGATCTAGTGTGGAGTGGGTCGCCGATGAGAGAAGGTCATCGTGGATGATTGGCGATGGTCGGAGCCACCATGCATGTGCACGGTGCATTTCTGGTGAAGTTGGATTTGAAGTAGTGGGAGATTACTCGAGTTTTTCTCTGGTCGTTTGAGTGGGTTACCCGAAGTTTTTGGGTTTTGGACTCGAAGACTTTACGGTATGGCTCGGGTCAAATAATTTGTTACAGGTTTTAAAACCTATCTAGTTTTTCAAATTTTAAACTGAATTTAAAATTAGAAAGCAGGGGTTTAAACAAAGATTTAAATCAGTTTTAAAGTATGGATCCAAATTAAGTTTTATCCTAGTTTTGGAAAAATAAGTTTTATAAAATATAAAATATTTAAACAACTTTAAATGTTTAAAGTATATTTTATAATGATTTGAATTTAAATGAATTTGGTTTAAAAACTCTTATAAATTTCTTTACAAGATAAATGTTTGTTTAACATTTGATTTAAAGGTTTTTATTTAAATTGTTTTTAAATTTTGTTAAAGTTAAATTTGTAATTTATTTTAACTCTTTAATTCTAAATGAAATTTAAAAGTTATATGTTTTAAAATGCAATTTTAAATGATAATTAAGAATAATGTTTTTATCTTAAAGTTAATTAAGATTTAACGATTTGTGATTCATTAAATTAATATGGAAATTTAAGGGTAATTAATTAATTTAATTAATTAATGATGAAGTGTTAATTAATTAGTAATGGAGGGTTTAAATTAATTAATTAAGGATTGATTACTTAATTAATTAAGGTTTAAGTTAATAATTAAGGGTTAATTAATTTGTAATTAAGAATCATTAATTAGAGGAGTATAGATTATTAATTAATGATTAGGGATTAATAAATCAAGTAATTAAAGATTAATTAAGTTATAAATAAGCAATTAATTAGGTGATTAGAAATTAATTAATTGGCTATTAAAGATTAATTAATTTGAAATTAATAATGATCTAAGTTTAATTACTTAAGAGAAGTAATTAAAGAATTGCTAATAGTTAATGAAGATTATTAACTTAGGATTAATAAATAATTAATTAATGTGATTAATTTTAATAATTATTATATTAATTAATTAAGGATAATCATTTGTGGAATTGTTTTAAATATATTTACTTAATGAATGTAATTAAAGGAATTAATTACTCAAGGTAATTAATTAAATAAATTTGATTAGTTTAAGTTAATTAATTAAGTTTAATTAATTTAGAATAATCACTTGATGATTTGATAAGTATAATTACTTAGGGAAGTAATTAATGGATAATTACTGGATGTAATTAATTGAAGGGTGATTTATTAATGGAAGTAATTTGAGTTTAATTACCTTTTGTAATTAATCAAGGGATTAATTAAAGATAATTAATTAAGGAGAAATTAATTTATGTAATGAAGTAATTAAGGAAAGTTAATTACTGGATGAGATTAATTAAGGGAGATTAATAAATATGGTTTAATTAAAGATTAATTACTTAATGTAATTAATTTAAATAGAATAATTAATTAAGAGTAATTAGGGATCATTAATCAATATAATTAATAATTTAATTAAGGGTTGATTAATTAAAACTAATTAATCAATGATAAGTGATTAAAGGGTAATTAATTAATGTAATTAATTAAGGATTAATGTAACTAATTATAGTTAATTAATTTATGAAGTAATTAAAGGTTAATTACTGTATTCGATTAAGAATAATTCATTTGTAAAATTAATTAAAGGATAATTACTTGAATGTAATTAAATGATAATTAATCAGGGATGATTAATTAAGGTGGATAATTAATTAATAATGGTTTTGTAAGCAAGTTTTATAGAATGAAGTAATTAATTTAATTTATTTTAAATTAATTAGAGATAAGGTAATGAATTTAATTCTCTTTAAATTAATTAGTGATGGTATAAATCATTACTTATGGATGGCAGAATAATATTGAATGCTTTGCATTATTTGATATCTTTGATATGAGATATGTGCTGATCTGTGATATGGATGCTTTGGTTAAATTGTGATGATAATGTGAATTATCTATTTGTGATGATAATGTAGATTATCTATTGTGATATTGTGAATTATCTATCTGTGTGTATATAGATAATGAATTGAATTGTTTTAACTTTAAAACAACTTGACCTTAAAAGATGGCGTTTTGGATTTCGATGAGACCGGGATCGGGTTTCTAGATTTGGATATCCAAAAACCACATCGATTCAAATTTAAACGATATGTCATGAATCTCAAGTGAAGATGAAGATTCAAAGTGTAAGGGTTATTGTCGTTAACTCTGAAGGTGATTCCAAAATGAGTGTAACAAGATAATGCCTTCGGTTTCGTTCGAACCCAGAACAAACTTGTATAGATTGAATGCTTTCAAAACATTGTCGGGTGGACGTTGAGCATTCTAAGTGATGTGTGCTGATAAGGTAATCGTAGCCTCAAGCCTCATCAACCGGGAATGGCTAAACATGGGAGGTGCGGCAAGGTTAAGTGGGTAGCACCCAAGTAGGACGAGATTTTCCCCTGTCTAGAGGTTTCTTTTTATTCGGATTATTGGGCGGTTGTTGATCCCAACCGCAGGGTTGTCTTGTTTGGGACTATCCAGTAAAGGATGGTTTCGGCCTTGTGTTGTAGGGGATCGGGAGTGAACCTCGGTACGATGGTCCTGGCCCCGTACTATGATGGGCGGTAACCCAGTAGCCCTGTCATTGTATGGAATCTAATCTCCAATAAGTGTCGTATGTTTTAGTTGTGCCCAACTATGTTGAAACGTGAGATGTAAGCATTCCAGCTATTTCTGTATTTTACATGAAACTCCTAGACCCTATTATAATATCACTGGATTTCCTAGCAAATATTTTGGTTAGTGTAAGGTAAAAACTTACACCCATGTTTATGTGTGGGAAGTCTAACATGATACCTTTGTTTTCAAAAGTTTTTCTAAAGTTAAGCAACTTTAACCTGTTACTCACACCAGACCCATGTTTGACTCGGAGTTTATTTCTATTTTTCTTAAACTCTTGGGTACTCAAATTTTTACGAGTAGCCAAGGGATTCAGGTTAGCTTTGATGAATTTTGGAGGAGCAATGGAGCAGGAAGCTTCAGCGTTGTAGATATATAGTTTCTGCTGTGTTGATATTTCTGTGTTGTATTTGAGTTGTAATAACTAGACAGGTGTTCATAACTGTCTAGTATGTGATGTATAAGCTGTGTAACTCTGATGTACGTTGTATACTATGTAATACTTATGTGATTAATATAATTTATTCGTTCCGCTGTTGAGATTCTGATGTTATTCTTTCTTTCTTCTCTATCTTTTCTCTTTTCGATCCCTTTCTTTCTTCAAGATGATGCGTCTTTCTATGGTGAGAAAGGCGGGTCGTCATAATATGTATTAATGGATAATTGGATTTAAAGAGCAACTGATAATTTAAATGTTGATTAATTAATGAAATAATGTGTAATCAATTGAAATTGAATAAATTTAGTGTTGTAATTGTAATTATAACACTTGTTGTGGATAATAAACTTAAAAGATGTGACTAAAAGGTCAATGGGGATAATTATTATATGTTACCTATTTATTTAGCCTGTTAAATTAAATTTGAAATCAATTGTAATTAATTCACTTAAGTTGTGCAGTTAATGTAGATTAAACTAATAATTGTAGAATATTAATTCAATAAGGTGTAATCAATGTAAATTCTATTCATAATATGATAATTGATTGAATAAAAAGAATTGAAATCAAGTTTGATCAATTTATTGGAATTTAAGCTACAATAAATGGATTTATTGCAATTAAATGTAATTAGATACTACGATAATGAAAACTAAGATGATAATTATAGAAGGTTAGTGTAATAAGATATAGACAATGTTAACTATGTCTGTAGAGTGATAATTGTTAGGATAAAAGTTTGAAATCAAATTAAAACAATTTATTGAATTAAAATTTAATTAATTGGATTTAATCATAGTTGAAATCGAACACTATAATTAGTGAAATAATTAAAATTGAATTTGTAAGCAAATTTGCTTTAAACTATTATAAATGTCCAAGTAATCAGAATTGATGAAAATTTGTTAGTTTATAAATATTAAATTAAAAAGTGATTTATTAATTTAATTTTAATTTATTTAATTAATGTGAAGATAGACATTTTGGCCGTTGTCTCCGATTTTGACGAAACCAGTTTCATCGGATCCATAACGGTGAATTATTGTAAGATTTCAAGTTTTGCAGCAATCGGACTTGTCATTTGATCGTACGGACTCGAAACGCTTTAGAAATCAATTTAATTAAATTCAATTGAAATCAATTTGAAATAAGTTGATTTTAAGCTAACTTCTTCGTATGAAGAAATTAGGACTTGAAACCTATTTTATTGAGTTTAAAAACATCGAAAACATTTGTTTTAATATACAGGATGTCACACTTTTGTTTCGGAAGCGAATCGGGCTTTTCGGGTCATTATTATCAATCCGAACTGATTCGATATGTTACTCTTTGTTATCGGGCATCGTTAGTATATATAGTCTTGTTCTAAACCCTAGCAGCCTTTCATTTCTCAGTACAGTACATATAGAAGTTTCTGTCCCTCCTCTTTTCTCAATGGATGTAAACCCTAAATTCCCCATTTCAATTTCAATTCAAAATTTAATTTCAAAATCAAATCCCCCTGAACCCTATCATATTACATATCGATTTGAAGCTTTCGATGAGCGCAGTTCAAATTTGCTATTATTTTTTCAGTTTGGATTTTTGTATGGCCAAAAATTAATGATTAATTCTCGGTCGTTCGTCGTGTCGTGATCAACTTTGTCTGATCGTCTAATCGAAGGAACTATGATGTGGAGAGTCGAGTGGGGAGTGCATTGGGGGTGTTCATTTGGATGTTGGGTGGTTGGATTGACATGATTTATTGGATTTGGATTGTGACTTCAAAGCGGCGACTGGGCATTTTCGTCATCGATCGATGTAGTGGCTGGTCGTGGGTTGGGTAGCAGGCCTTGGCGAGGTCCCGGCAAGGCAGTAGGGGGGTCATGATCGTATCTGGGCGGCGCGATGATGGGGTCTGGCAGCTTCAGGTGTTCGATGCGTGCGTGTTCGAAATCTTATGGCTACTTGGGTTGTTTCCAGAGAGATGAGATGCGACATGTACTTCGTTAATCATTATTTTATTCATTTAATTTAAATTGCATAATGTTGTAACTTACATATCTTTTTTCGTTCGAGCTCGGATTCATGCGCGGTTTGTTCCACTTCGATCGTATCGTAATTCCGAACATTTTGACTGTTGTTTGGATGAATTCTGACACTGTTCAAAATTTAGGCCCTATTTTGGATTTCAAATCGATTTAAAATCGAAGGTGGGTTTTTTAACCCACTCACAACTGCTAAACTATCTTATGTTAGTTAAAATAAATTTGTGATGTGATTAGGAATTAATTGATTGATGTTTGGTATGTTTAATTTATCATTCTAGTTAAATTTGACTTTTATTGCATTTAATATTGAATTTAAATTGTCAATTTAATACCTGCTATTGATTTTCAGTTATCTATTGATGATTATTGATTGATTTGGATGATGATTGTGATGAATGTTTGATTGTGAATATTGGATGATTGGATGTTGTATTATATATTGTTATAACTACAAGTTCCCTATGGGTTGAAATGATACATGCCCGAATTATCTATAGATTAGGAAAAAATCGTTATGGGTTGAAATGATTCGAGCAACTTTATGCATTTTTATTCAATTCGGGATTGCGATTTGAAATGATATATAACCGTAAAATTTTAAATTGCGGACTGAAATGATAAATATCCGTACCACTTAACCCTAGGGTAGAAAATTATATATGGACAACGGAGTGGTAAATTAAATGATTTTTTAATCTTTAAATTTTGAATTCAATTAATTGATATTTTGAAATAGATATTGATTTATATAAACTGAATTATTTTCGAAAAGTCCAAGTGCAAATGTTTAAATTGGAATTGATTTAGTGAATTGTTCAAAGGATTTAAATTTGAATTTCAAAGTTGAGGTGTCAAATATTAGTGAATTTATTGGAATTGAGTTATTGGAAATGTTTGGATATAACTTGAAAATCTATTTTAAACTGATTTAAACTATTTTAATTAGTATAAATTATTTTATTCAATTTAAACTATTTCAATTTATTTTGATCTATTATAACCTATTTAATCAAATTTAATCTATTTCACCTATTTCAAACTAATTGAATTTATTTAATCTATTCAAAATCTACTTAATATAATTTATCGATTTAATCTATACTAAATCCATTTAAATCATTTTAAACCTATTTAAATCTATTTAATCTATATTAAATTTATTTAAATCATTTTAAATCTAATATAATATAATTTAATTCTATTTAAACTATTTTAAATATTTAAACTATTTTAATCTATTTTAAAACTATTTAAATCATTTTAACTATTTTAGAGTATTTTAACTATTTTAAAACTATTAAAGCTATTTATGACCATCTAACCTATTTTTCTAAAAATTCAGACTGTGTAAAGTTGAAGTTTTTATATTTAAATTCTTGATGATGATACAACCTAAGTTGAAATTTGTAACTGATATCTTTTGTGAAATGACATATTTGAGTAAATATGATGATGTTAAATGAGGATTTAATCTATTTTGGAAATATGAATTCGAAAGTGATATAATTTCAAATGTGATATAATTTTGGAAGTAAATGTGATTTTGAAAATGATGTTGTTTTGAGAATATGATATTTTGATATCAATTGTGAATTGACTTTTGAAATGTAAAAAAACCATCCGGTGTGAAATAAGCATTTGGTTGTTAAAGAGTTCATGATCGGATACTGTCATACTCTCTACCAATACTGAAAACCACTTTAACAACTGTGTACGTAGTGGAGATTCCAGAAATGAAGTAGAATGGTTTGACGAACGATTCTATATGAGGTATTTACGTGACCCTAACTTCCGTGAGTCAGCTTGATGTGGCTAAAACATGTGCCATGCTAGGCCAACTATGGTCATTCCTCCTATCGGGCACATTTCTTCGATATTGTTCTATAACTTTGTGATTGATATGGTGACCACCCTTGATTTTGATTGGGAGTGTGTTCCGAGGTGGGTGGTAGTAGCTGGTATGCGTTACCACTAGTCCGGATATGCAATTGGTATATCTACCTTGGCATTACCTCGAGTGTCGTGTCACATGCCCTATCGCTCTTTCTATGAGTTTTTTTGTACAATACCTATGGAGTGCCCTCTGGGTAAACCTCAGAAGGAGTGTACGTTACTGTATAAACTATAGGAATATACAAAACGTGTTAAGAGGGATATGGGTAATGTCTCAACGCTATTTCAATATTTTACTTTACTGTAGACACTATTATAGTAGCGTATTGTACTACATAGTAGATAGTTTAATGGATCCTTAGGAAATGGTAATCCCGAACATCTCTTAATTTATTGCACTCATGTTAGACACTGGATAAAAGATGTCAAACCCCATAAACATCTCTGATGTCGTTACACTCATATTTATTTACCATTGATTTAACTTGCATAAGATCTTTTAGTTCTGACTCGAGTGGTTTGTCTTTTCAATTCGCTTGGGTCAGTCTGAGCTTTTCAGTTTATCGAAGATTGCTTTCTAGAGGACGAAGACGAAGATTTTGTACTATGATTATTTACTATATTTATTTCACTACATCATGTTGTTCCGCTGTATTTATTCTTGTTATTTGTAAATCTGATCTATATTATAAAAGTAAAACCAATGTTATTTGTAAACAACTTCATGAACTATTTATTTGATTATTATATTTTATCATTCCGCTGTGAGATTCTATATTTGTTTTATTACTTTCTCTTTTTTTTTCTTATTTACCCTATAACAATCTACCACTTTAAATGGTTTGAGTCTGATATGTGTGGTCTATCGTCGATTTAAACCGTCTAAAAGACAGGTCGTTACAAAGCATCATGATGTGATATTGGAAACATTAGCAGAATGAACGTTTTAGAGGCACACTTAAGGCTGATTTCTTGTTATCTTATTTGGTGGTGCGACCTATATTGACTAAATGATTTGCTATAATGGAAAAGGTGACTTATTGACAGTTGAGGTGATTGGAATGGAGTGGATGTTGAGGATTGAAAATACTTTGAAATTACCCAAACAATTTAGTTTAGAAAGAAGGGTATCTTGGTTAATCTTCATAAGAAATTACTTAGACATTGCTAAAATTGAAGTTTACCATCCGTCCCAGAGGGACGAAAATGTATCAGGATATAAAGATGAGTTTCTCCTTAGAGGAATGAAGAGATATTTGTCTTATGTGTTAAAAAGTGTCTTCACTTTCAATAGGTAAAATTAGAAAGTTTGAAACTGATTCGATTGCTTCAAACTTTTGAGATATTCTACATCAATGGACATTTTTGATGGGTTATCAAAGTCGAAAAGGAAATATGAATGCTTTATAGATTGTTGATGTATTGACCAAGAGTTCATACAACATACTTGTTAAGTCGACAAGAATGGAACCTAGCTTAGCTAAGTTTTTTATAAAGAGTATAAAAAAAACTATATGGAATTCCAAGTAGTATTACAGGTGATCATGATTCTTTGTCTACTAGTGCATTTTAAAAAATATTATAGGACACACCTAGCTGAAAATGAGCCTGCTCGTCATCCTCAAATTGACAAACATGCTAGAAGGATTAACAGAGTGTTGAATATTTTTGGCTTTAGAGGGTCATTTGTAGTGCATATGCATTTGGTGAAACTTTCTAATAACAACAATAGTTATTAAACAAGGTTGGACATGGAAAATATTAAAGCTTTGCGTGGGAGGTTATGTGAGTCACCTATGTTGGTTACGGATGAGAGATAAAATTCTTCTTGGTCTATATTTAGTTAAAGATGCAATGGAAAAGATTGAGCTTATTCGTGGCCAAAGCGAAGGTATCCTAACCATGGTAGAAGAATCATGCTAATCAATGATTTTAGGATATGGAATTTGTTATTGGAGATTTTGTCTTCGTGAAAGTATCACCCCCGAAGGGTGTTATGAGATTTTGAAAACTGGGTAAGTTGGCTATATGGGACCACTCCTTATCATTAAGAGAGCCAACTAGTGGCTTATCGTATTGAGTCACTAAAATTTTGGTAGATTTTCTTAACGAGCTTCATGTATCTCAATTGAGAAAATGCGTACACGATCTAGAAGCCACTATAAAACAGTTTGCTTTAGAGGATTTGATAATGCAACATGATATGATAATTATATGACAATTCATACCATTAGTTGAAATATGAAGGAGCTTAGAAATAACGAAGTTCAGTTAGTAAGAGTTCGATGGAGCTATGATAATAGAGATTGTGTTTAGGAGACTAAGAATAAGTTTAGAAAAGCTTATCTCGAATTGTTTGGTATACGACACACTATTTTATGAACTTTTGTCTAATGGTTATATTAGTGAATGTTGTGTTTGTGTACTTGTGTTAAATATATCCGTTGTATTATGTTTTGTTCCTTGCTTGAATTTAAAGGATGGGGTTTCATAAGTGGGAAAGACTATACGAACCCAAATTTTTAGTATGAAATACCATTGCTAATTTAGTTATTGATAATTTAGTGGCAATATTGTTGCAAAATGGAAAAGAAATAACAGAAGGGCCAAATTAGTTTAATATGTAATTAATTTGGAAACATTTTAATGAAACGGTATTGGAATAAAATAATATAATAATAGATTACTTAATGTGGTAATTAACTAAAGAGAATGCTTAGAGTAACATTTACAAGTGACTTGGAGCTTTCTTAGAAGTGAACTTTAAGTTTTTTCCCTTAGTTATTTCACTATTTTATCAACATTTTTCCAAGTGACTCTTCATGTAATTATCTTGTAGTCTTCTAATTAAATTTTTAAGTATTTTCCTTAGTATTTTCTCAAAACTTTTGAACAGTACTTTATCCATCTATTGGGTTTTTGTAAAATCAAAATAGTCTTATCCGTAGATTATGGAATCTTTGATTCTATCATCTTTGATTATTGAGGACTATCTTTATTTGAATTAAAATATTCTACGTACCACCAAAATAAGGACGTAACAATGATGCTTTCATTTGCAGCCAAAGTCAAATTCCAATTTTCTCCCTTGGATTTCTAATTGATACTAATTTTTGAATTTATTATCAATGATTATAAAAATGAACTATAATCGTAAGTTCATGATAATATCTCTTTCAAATCTCATCATCATTTAATCAATTGAATCAACGAAACAAAATTTTAGGTTTTTAATTTTTTCCAGCTTACCAGGGATAAGCTTTTCTTCACATCACTAACTTCAATATTATCATGTATATTATGGAATACATTACAAATCGTTAATGATTTGATCAGATTTTTTAAAATTTTACGGCTCATTAATTTTTTTATAAGAGATAATTTTTAGAGTGTTAGCAAATATATTTTTAGTTAATTGAATCCGGTATTTTAAGAGACTTTTACTACATGAAAAAAATGCTCCTTGTTTTTTTAGGAATGGTTTTAAATTAACCCAATTCTAACTTCATTTTTTGCAAATTTCTTTTACCCACGAGTATTTGGTTACTTTTTCATTTTGCCTTTGTAACAACCCGGGATTTGCATTACCAACTAATAAATAAAAGTTAGGATTTTATTTATTTTAATGAAGCATAAAAGGATTTGGAATAACAAAATTTATTTGAAAAAGGCTATTTTAATTAAATGGGAAATATGGGATTTTAAAATGAGGATAAAATGTTATTTTTGGAAAGTTAAATATTTTAGGAGAGATTTTAAAACGGGTTTGGATAAGAAAAATGAGTTTTATAAACATACATAAACACTTAGACTAATTTTTGGAAAACATGAAATAACTCTCTTCATATTGGGTTATTAAACCTTACCCAATAACCCACCCTAAACTTCCTCTATAAATTATCTCAAACTCTCCTAACCTCATTCATCAAAACCCTAATCGAAACCCTAACCATTTCCTAAAGCTTTCATAACAAAAATGGCCTCCATCTTCATCTCCTTCTAGTTTTAGCTTATGCAAGTTATTCTATGCAAAGGTAATGCAAATACCCACCTCAAATCCATTTTTATATCTTTCTTATTTCTAAAATTGATTTGGTAACACATGTTTTATGTGTTTTTTTGATCTTATAGCCTCCTAATCATCTTTTGCTAACTTGGGTTGATGCTATAGTAGTCTTTGTTGCTTTCTAAAGAGGTATATTGCTAAAAACCTCTTCTAATATGTGTTTAATCATCTTTTGATTTTGGTAATCAGTTAGTAACACATGTTTTATTATGTAACATGTGAATCATAGCTCTTTGATCATCTTTGCTTTCATTTTGGGGTGTGCACATAAGGTACTTGTAATATATGCTAGCTGAAATTATAATTAGTTTATTGCTGTTAGTAAATTAGGCATATCTCATTCATCTTAAATCGGAATTAAGATTTTCTTGAAGTTCTGGAAAGCTTATTCTGTAGTTATAACTTTTATGTTTTGAGCTTTGCCTAATTTTGTGGTTTGAATGGTCGAAATCACGTTTGTTTATCGCTGACCTGACAACAAACTACAGGGTTGATAAAATAAAACCCTGAAATTGATTTGGCCATAAGTTACTCGTTTCTTATCCGAATTAGATAATTTTGGATGTTCCGGAAAGGTTAAAACATATGCTACAATTTTTGTTCATTGAGGTTTCTGTAATTTTGCCATTTAGATGACCTGAAATGCATTCAAAGATAGAAGACCAATTCTGTCTTTAACAAGTTATCTTGAGTTTCAATCTGATATTGTTTTGCATGTATCTCTCTCGTTTTTGATCCGAATTAGATAATTTTGGATGTTCTGGAAAGCTTAGATTTAGTGCTAAAACTTTCATGTTTTGAGTTTCATGAAATTTCGAAGTTAATTTGGTCAAAACTGTGCATTCTTACCACTGTCCCGAGAGCACAACGACAGTGATATAAAATTTAGATCTGAGAATTGTTTTAGTCATAGAATTTTCATCTCTTGTCGGAATTTGACGATCTTGGTCATTCCAGAAAGCTTAGAAACTAAGCTACAACTTTCATTTTATTCATTTTGCCAGAATTTGAAGTTTACTATGCCAAAATTGTGGTTTTTCATCTCTGGCCAGTTAGTGCATAGCTATAGGCCTTAGTCTCTTTTCTCCCGTTGTTTTCAGCGTAGAACCCCGACATTGCGACGCCATCCCGGGCTCGTCCTTTGTCGGATTTCATCGTTTTTGGTCTCGTTAAAAAGATGAGATCGAGATCTTTAACCATGCAAAGTTTGGTTTAGATCTAGGTGCATTAGGTACTTCATTTCTATTGCCGAAGTAGCACCCAGAAACTGTTTTACAATAGTGATCATTTTCAGTTATCGTCGGACCAACTTCGAAACATTGTCGTTTCTTCGTTTTAAGTCAAAACCGAACGATTCTTGTTACATATCAAAGTAGGAGTACTTTTCTACGCTCCTGTAAATTTTCATCAAGATCTGAGTTCATGTGACCCTTCGACCATGTCGTCGAAGTGGGACCTTTACACTGTTTTGACACAGTAAAGTTTTATGATTTTTGTCCGACTTTGAGACGACGTCGTTTCTTCGTTTCAAGTCGGAATTTCCCGATTCTTTTTGCATCTTAAAGTAGGGATGTTGGAATACATGCCTGCAAAGTTTCATGACATTTGGACACAGTTTGCTGGTCCAAATAAATTTCCGAACTTTGGTTCGCGTTAGTTTTTTTGAATGTTTACAAACACTTGGAATATTTTTCAGTGATTTTCTGGTTTTATTGATTTCTTTGAGATTTGTCTCTAGATTTCGTACACGGGTTTTATGAATCATTTTCAAAAAAAATTTCACTCCTAAATGGCTTTCGAAATTATTATATAATATTATTTTTAATTATTAAATTAATTACTCCATAATATGAGATTTTTCAAAAGCCGTTTTAAAGTGATTTCAAAATCAATTATAAATCTGTTTCGCACCATTATTTTCTATAATAAAAACCTCACACTCACTTTTTAGCACGTCGAGCGAAGTGGAAAGGTGCTTAAACGGTTAGGAAATCTCCGGCCTATGGAACCGTGTATTTTCTTTTCGGTTAATCCCCGACCTATTCGATTGATCGTTTTGACCTTTGGGTCTAGTTTACCGATGATACGAGGTGGACTTTTTATTGTTTGGAGTGTGAGCTTGCTATTGGTTAGGAAACCGTTTAGTGCGAACGTGGGGTATGGGACTCATTGTTAACACTTTACGGGTTCCTCTTCAAGAAGTTAGTGACACATTAGCCTCTGGGCGGCCAGTAATGGACCTCTGGGTCACCACGCCTCTGGGCAACCGTCTCTGGACACCTGCTCTATGGAGCAGTTTATTTTTCGGCATGCGCCTCTGGGCCTTTATCCTTCTGGGAAGGATCTTGCCGTCTCGCGCGTTCCGTATCTGTGCGAGTGATCGATCACAACTCTACAGTACTTGGCAACAACGACTCTGGTCGGTGCACGTGCAATATTGGTATTATTTGATGATTTTTATATCCATTCGAGTACCGCCATTCGGTGTTGGTGGAACCATACGATGTAAGTGCGATTACCTTGTGGATTCACAGTGTCTCTGGACACTGCTTTTCAGTGTTGGATTTCATAGACTTTTCAGTATATCCCCATTGCTCTTTGGAGCATCGATCTTTGCTTGGGCATTGATTACAGACTCTGGTCACTCTTGGGATTATTGCCTATGGGCATCTTTTTATAGCTTTGGCTACGCCGATGATATGAGACGATTTTATTTATTCTACACTTTGGTGTTGATTTCTCTTTGGAGATTTTTATTGTTTATTGATGATTAGGGATCGTCATTATATTAATGTGGTTCATAATATACTTCTCTTTGGATAAGTACTGTTTTATTTATGTACCGCATTATTATATATCTCAGTTATTACTGATTGTTTAGCTAGCCTGACCCGAGTGATTTCGCTCGGGTCAGACCGAGTTGTTTCAGGTTAGGTCTCTGGACTTAGCTTATGTTCTTCCGCTTGGACATTATCTGCTATGCTGATAGATAGCGCTTTTATTTGTCCACTATTCCGCTACTCTGTTATTATTCAGACTTTGATATGTACATATTTTTGACTCACATGTGTGAGCAGTGGCTTTGTACCCACTTATGATATTTGGATCTGTATTTACGATGTATTGTTCTGGGATTTTATATCTGTTATGTGATTCTGTTCTGTGATGTTTTATCATTTATTATTATGCTTTGTCCTGATAGATCTTTAGCCATTTGTAATTTCATTATAAGTATTTACCGAATATGTCGAACCACTTGAAAAAAATATATAGATACCATCCTTTCGACGTATTCAATAGATAATTATAGCTTGATTACAAATGGTCGCTTCCACTATACTCTATTCTCCACTTTAACAAACAGTATTACTCCCGTAATACTCTTTGTTACAGTGGGTCTCAGAGTGGGGCGTTACAGTTTGGTATCAGAGCCAGGTTTCAGGAATAAGCATAATAAACACAGAACAGATACACTTAGTACAATACATTTTAAATTAGATCTGAATTAAATCAAATCCCTTCCTTATGTTTATTGATAGATAAGTTAGGAATATGTATAGAAATCCGTTATATTCCGTAGTATTCCTTAATTAATTATCTATCATTGAATCATGTCTAACTCTAATTCCCGTTACGAAATGTTTGACCAATTGAGCGGTGCGAAGGTCTTCTCTCAGCTTGACCTTGCCACCGGATTCCATCAGCTACGAGTCATGGAAGACAGCATTCCTCTTACAGCATTTCGCACTCGTCATGGTTCTTTTGAGTGGTTGGTCATGCCGTTCGGCTTGACGAACTCTCCGGCTTTCTTCGTCGATCTTATGAATCGAGTATTCCGGGAATTCATCGATAGATTCGTTCTGGTTTTCATCGACGATATTCTTATTTATTCTAGATCCGAGGCATGGCATGCTCATCATTTGCGGATCGTCTTGGATACTCTTTGTCAGCATCAGCTTAAGGCCAAGCTCTCCAAGTGCCATTTTTGGGAGAGCAAGGTCAAGTTCTTGGGCCATATTGTATCATCTGAGGGTATTTCCGTCGATCCGGCCAAGATCGAAGCTATTCAGAATTGGAAGCAGCCCGAGAACGTTCATGATATTCGCAGCTTCCTTGGGCTGGCGGGTTATTACCGTCGGTTTATCAAGGATTTCTCTCGAGTTGCACTTCCCCTCACGACTCTGACTCGTAAGGGGGTTCGCTTTATTTGGTCTGATAAGTGTGAAGTTTCTTTCCAGCGATTGAAGGAACTTCTCACTCATGCTCCTATCCTTGTGGTTCCTGAGAGCAACCAGGATCTTGTTGTTTACGCCGACGCTTGTGGTAGCGGCCTCGGTGCTGTTCTTATGCAGAAGGATCGGGTGGTTGCTTACGCTTCTAGGCAGCTACGTCCGAATGAGGTTCGCTATCCTACTCATGATCTTGAGTTAGCTTCTATCGTCTTTGCCTTGAAGACGTGGCGTCATTATCTATTGGGCGAACGTTTCACTCTTTACACCGATCACAAGTCTCTGAAGTTTCTTTTCAGCCAGAGAGATCTCAACATGAGGTAGCAGCGATGGCTTGAGTTTCTCGCCTCATATGACTTAGACATTCAGTATACCCCTGGCAAGGGTAATCGTGTGGTTGATGCACTCAGTCGCAAACACTTGGCAGTAGTTTCTATGATGATAGCCGAGTGGGTTATTCTTGAGACTCTTTCTATGTGTGATATTCGAAATCGAGCTCCGTCTTTGTGACGACCGCCCATGACCCCTGTACCGAAACTAGAGATAGCGCGTTGTAAAGTGCCAGGCGACCATGGACGATTGTCAAGGTAAGATTTAAAAACAAAAGAAGCTATCGTATTACTCACAGCGCATGGACAAAATACAATAGAACATATGTATAGTGAAGCTTTACAGAACAAAATGACATCATATAAAACTCCATAATAGTTGAATACAAGCATCCACATAGTCAATACATCCAGCCTCACTACATATCTCTCAGAGAATACAAAACAGCGGAATATCCAGTACATATAATAAGAAGATAATATTCAACCCTTCAGCTCGTCTTTGATATCAGCATCGTGAGAAGAGAACAGCACCTGTCACCTGCTACCTAGTCTGCCCGTCCCAAAATGGACGAACAGCCCAAGGCAATAAGAATTAAAACATAAAGCCTTGAGTCAGACAACAGTCTTAGTGAGCAGTAAATTAACTAACAACATACCAAAAGAGCACAAAGGAAAAGGAATAGGAATACAACCCTCCCACTCCAACCTCATTCTACAGTGATAGCCCCCAGACACACACTAAGCAGAAGCAAACATAGCAGAGCATACAATTTAAAGTAAAGCTACTATCACTCGAGTCAAGGGCGATGTTTTCCAAGTACCAAGGCCTAAATCAGATAAGCACTCAGAAAATACCGCTCTTGAGTCCGAATGACGATACAACCAAACATCCATGACTCTGGCTATCACTGTTATCATTGCTTCGATATCACCGTTAATTGAATGACCGGCACATTCTTTCAGCCGTCCGTCAAGGGCTAATGAAAATCCCGGTTCTAGACATAACTCCCGCACGTCGTCGCAGCCCGTGCCTAGGACTATCGAATCTGCCCAGAGTACTCGACCATCAACAGTTGGCCGTTGGGACTATCGAATCTGCCCAAACGTACCCTTGCTTAGAGCATGCTAGAACCTTCAACAACGATGCTATCCAAGCCTCCTAGTCATCCTCCTCGACGACTATTCTCATATCCATTCATTATCCTCAACTCGAATCATATCACTGAGTTATCAACATGCTTGGAATGATCCCGTCTGGATTAGACCAAGTCTTCATCACATGATTGCCTCGCTTCATTACATCCTCGCAAAGCCTCATCTCATCATCACATCATCAAATCTATGCATAAGAGCTTCATCAACCCGCTACATATGCCACAAGCAGCTTTCCCAATTCAAGAGCCTTTCCCTTAGCTTTTGAATCGTCTTCGGTCTAAATCTAATCATCAATCATCTAGTTCATAACAATCAATCAAATCAAACATCAATCCAAACAATCAAGCATTCAAATATGATCTAAGTAGACAATTATAACAATAATGGCATTTTCGTAATTAAAGAGTTGAAAGTCCAATAAGCATGAAAACATGGATTATATCTCTATAAACTTGATGAATGAACTTGCATAGGTTAACATATGATAAAATGGATGTAACATCATCATGAACAATGGATCTATATGGATCTACACATAGGATGAAGAAAATGCATGGAAATCTCTATTTTAACACCAAAACGAGCCAACAATCCGATATACTCCTTTGGATCCGTGTGAGAGATAATCACCACTCACCAAATCACCTAAACAATCCAAAAGATAACAACTTCAGATCTGGACAGCGAAGAACTAAGCTAGATCCGACAAGATCTCACTTCAAACGAAGAAATCTCTCTTGAAAAGACGAAGATCTTCAATCTAAGCTCTTGAATCTTCAACCTTGATCTTCGATTTGGATGGATGGAAGCACTAGATTAGAGTGGAGAAAAGAAGTGAAGAAGTGTAGAAGTCGAGCTCTCAAAATGGCAGCACTTCGTCGCTTCAAAATCCGGATCCCAAAAATGAAGAGAAGCTCTCCTATTTATAGCTGAAATCCATGACTCGACTGCCTCTATGAGTCGTCTACGACTCATCAGATCACCACGACTCAACGATTTCCGACTTATAGCCTCCTCCGACTCAACACTCAGACCCCTCTACGACTCAAGACTTAACAGCTATCTCCTAAGTCGTCTCCGACTCATCACAGGCACCTCCGACTTACCAGACCACCCCTGTCTACGACCTAGTGCGTACGCGCCTTACTGGCTAGACGACTCAACCACTAAGTCGTCTTCGACTTAGCACAAAGCTACGACTCATCAGAAGATACGACTTAACAAAGAGTTCAACCTACGACTCATCAAATAACTGGTACGACTCATCAGACAGCATGAGTACGACTCATGAGATGACTCGGATATGACTCATTGGATGACTTGGGGTACGACTCATCACCTTAACTCAGCCACGACTCAACTCCTAATTCGTCCAAGTTTTTAAGTCGACCACTACCTTAACTCGTCAGCCGACTTAACACTTAACTCAAAACCTTAGGTTGTTATCCCTTAACTCGGCAACGACTTACAACCTACGACTTAACACTTGCCGAGTTAACTTCAACCTACTAACCTAGCCCAGCTACGACTTATCTCCTTAGGTCGTCGCCGACACACCCCTTGAGTCCTTAAGTCGTGCCTACCCCTTAAGTCGTTCAAACGACTTATCCTAACACCCTTAACTAGCCAAATCCCTGACTCCTATCTCCTAAGTCGTATACGACTCACGACTCATGCTAAGTCGTGAACGACTTAGGACTTAGGCAAAATTTGCCTAAAATCTGAAATGGCCCAAAACGCTAAAACTCCAGATTTGACGAACTTTTCTATCCGTGAAAAATACGGGTCGTTACATTCTCTCCCCCTTAGGAATTTCGCCCCCGAAATTCCAAGCAAACAAAGCAATCAAAACTATTCTGTACGCCTACCATCCATAACAATCAGCAAACCATGCATCCAATTCTAGCTTAGCGTACAGAATTCTAAGATTTAGAACAAGTTACAATGTCGTGAGATGAGACGACACCTTAGGGCCATACCTTGAAGAGTTCAGGATGAGCTGCCTTCATCCTCCCTTCCACCTCCCACGTACAGTCGTTATCATCATCACTCCATTGTATCTTGAGCAACTTAACTACCTTCCTCCTAAGCTGTTTTGTGTCGGTTTCAACAACACGAAACGGCTTACGAGGTCTTCTATCAACTGGATCAACCTCGAAATCTTCATAGCTATCGACAGAAACCACTGTACTCGAGTCGTGCACATACTTCCGTAGATACGATACATGAAAAACATTGTGCACACTCGACATCTTCTCCGGTAATTCCAGTCTATAGGCGAGCTTTCCAATTCGCTCGATGATCGGGAATGGTCCAACAAATCTCGGAGTCAATTTTCCTTTCTTCCCGAATCGAATAACATTCTTCAGAGGAGAAATCTTCACAAAAACCATATCACCAACGTCGAATTCCAAATCCTTTCGACGCTTATCAGCATAACTTTTCTGACGGTCTTGGGCTGCCTTCATTCGTTGCCGAATGATCTCTATACAATCTGAAGTCTGTCGAATCATCTCTGGCCCAAGCATCAGCTTTTCTCCAGCTTCTATCCAACACGTCGGAGGGTTACACGGTCTTCCATACAATGCCTCATACGGTGCCATACCAATACTTGACTGGTAACTGTTGTTGTACGCAAACTCCACCAAATGAAGGTGATCTTCCCATGATCCTCCGAAGTCCAAAACACATGCTCTAAGAAGATCTTCCAAAACTCGGTTGACTCTCTCGGTCTGACCATCTGTCTGAGGGTGATAAGCTGTACTCAAACACAACTCGGTTCCCAAAACTTCCTGGAAGCTCTTCCAAAATCCACTAGTGAACAACGGGTCTCGATCGCTCACTATACTTTTCGGAATACCATGGAATCGAACTATCCACTTAACATACAACTCAGCCAACTTTGATGCAGTCCTAGTCGATCGAACAGGAATGAATCGTGCACTCTTAGTCAGACGATCCACAACGACCCAAATCCCTTCATTTCCCGTTCTGGTTCTAGGCAATCCATCAATAAAATCCATCGACACTTGTTCCCACTTCCATGTAGGAACTTCTAAGGGCTGAAGCAATCCACTTGGCTTCTTCTGTTCAGCCTTTACCAACTGACAGTTCATACACTTGGAAATGAAATCTCCAACATCCTTCTTCATGCCTTCCCAGTAGTAGGTTCTCTTCATATCCCGATACATCTTATTTCCACCTGGATGAATTGTCAGCTTCGAGTGATGACTTTCCTTCAGAACTTCACTCCTCAATTCATCTATATCGGAAACAACTAGTCGTCCTTGCTTCCGAAGCCAACCCTCTCGATCGACCTCGAATCCTTTATCCTTTTCTGGATCCAATCCAGATTCCAATTCACGGATAATCTTGACAAGCTTATCATCTCGCTTTTGGCCCTCGCCAATCCTTTCCACAAGAGAAGGTCTTATCGATAAGTTTGCCAACATTTCAGGTTCTAGTTCGCATCTAGGCCTGAAGTCAAATCCAGCTAAATACTCGAGACTCTTCCATTCAGAAAACATGGCTCCCAATCCTGCATGTCTTCGGCTTAACGCATCTGCCACTGCGTTACCTTTTCCCGGAGTATAAGCTATACCAAAATCATATGATGCCAAAAACTCTAGCCAACGTTGCTGCCGAAGATTCAAATCCTTTTGGGAGAAAAGATACTTCAACGACTTGTGATCCGTAAACAACTCGAATCGAACTCCCAACAAATAATGCCTCCACATCTTCAGAGCAAATACAATCGCCGCTAACTCCAAATCATGAGTCGGGTAATTCCTTTCATGCGGCTTTAGTTGTCGACTGGCATACGCAAAAACTTTATCCTTCTGCATCAACACTGCTCCAAGTCCAGTACCACATGCGTCGGTGTAAACCACCATCTCATCATTCCCACTAGGAATAGTTAAAACAGGAGCACTCGTCAGTCGCTCTTTCAGGATTCCGAAAGCTTGCTCACACTTAGCATCCCAACTGAACACTTGGTTCTTCTTCGTTAATCCTGTTAACGGTGCAGCTACCTTGGAGAAGTCTTTGATAAACCGTCGATAATATCCTGCTAATCCAAGAAAACTTCTCACATCTGATGCATTCTTAGGTCTAACCCAATCCTGGATTGCTGCCACCTTAGCGGGATCAACCGCTATTCCATTTCCAGAAATCACATGGCCTAAGAACCTCACTTCACTCTTCCAGAAGTGACACTTCGAAAACTTAGCCTTCAGCTGATGTTTCCGTAAGATCTCCAAAACAATACGCAAGTGCGTCTTGTGCTCTTCTTCCGTTCTAGAATAAATCAGAATATCATCCACGAACACAAGTACGAACTTGTTCAACTGATCTCTGAACACTCTATTCATAAGATCCACAAAATATGCTGGCGCGTTAGTCAATCCAAACGGCATTACCAGCCACTCAAAGAAACCGGATGGTGTCCTAAAAGCAGTCTTCGGCACACTATCCTTAGCTACTCTCAACTGGTGAAATCCCGTTGCCAAATCCATCTGAGAAAACACCTTAGCCTCGTGAAGCTGATCAAACAAGTCATCTATTCTCGGCAATGGATACTTGTTCTTCTTAGTCACCTTATTCAGCTCACGATAATCCACACACAATCTCAATGACCCATCTGCCTTGGTTGCAAACACAACTGGTGCACCCCACTCGGACACACTACGCCGAATGAATCCTTTCTGCAAAAGATCATCAACTTGCACCCTCAACTCCTGCTGTTCCCTAGGCGCCATCCGCCTAAGAGGCATCACAACAGGTCTGGCTCCTTCAACTAGATCTATACGAAACTCGATCTCTCTATGCGGCGGCAACCCTTTGACTTCGTCAAAGACATCCTCGAATCCATTTGCGATTGGCACTAAAGACAGTCCATCCCGTGGAACAACTAGCGAATACATGAAGCTCATGAAGACGCCTTCCTCATGCTTACATCGTATCACAATCTTTCGCCCTTCCACATTCCCGACTGTCACCTCCAGCCTCTCACAATCAACCTTAGCCGCATACTTCCTAAGCCAGTCCATACCCAAAATAATTCCGAACCCCGCAAAGTTCAGAACAAAGCAATCACAAACAAAAGAGCAACCATGACTCGATACAACTAGACCACGGCATAACATACACAAACAAGACGAACCCCCAACTGGATTAGTCACAACCAATGGCCTATCAACAATATCCGGCTTCAAATCTAACCGGCCTACGAGTTCATTACAAACAAACGAATGTGACGCTCCAGTATCAAACAAAACTCTAACTGGAACACCACATAGGAAAAGAGTACCTTGAACAACCACACTCTTTCCCTTCTCTTCAGCAGTAGGAGCTTTCGAAGACGACGGAACAGCTCCCAAAGCATAAGCTTGCACAATCTGCCTATCTCTCCTCGGTTCTGGGCAATTCTTCTTGAAATGCCCCGGCTTGTCACAGTTGTGACACTTCATCGGCACCTTCGGATTCTTACAATCCTTAGAGAAATGGCCCTTCTGCTGACAATTGTAGCAAGTCACCTCGCCTTTCGGCTTCTTCTGGCCATCCTTACCCTTCTGCTGCTGCTGCTTCCTCTTCTTGTTTCCACCCTGCTGGGGTTTAGACTCTTCCCTAGTCACAGCAACAACAGATCCTTCCTTAGGAAACAGACTCTCATGCCTAAGAGCTTTCTCCACAAGCTTCTCAAATGAATCGTCCAAATGATCCACCAACTGTCTCCCCAGATAACTATCCAAGCCGGTCACAAACTTCTCATTCTTCTGATAAGCAGATTCAATATATGACCGAGCATACTTGGACAAAGCTTCAAACTCAGAAACATACTCAAGAACAGATCTTCCACCTTGCTTGAGCTCCACAAACCTCTTGAACAGAACAGACTTCTGAGCTGTAGAAATGAACTTAGCTTCAAATCTAGCTTGGAATTGCTCCCAAGTAATCTCTTCTTCCGGAGTAGTGATGGTAATAGAGTTCCACCAATCAGAGGCTCTTCCTTGAAGCTGCCTTGATGCCAACTTCCTCTTAGTTGCATCATCAATTCCCAAATCACCAAAGATCCTTCTACAAGCATCTATCCACCTCTGGACCTCAATGGTAGATTCTGTTCCCAAGAAAACCTTCCCTCCAAGAGCAGTATAATCCTTGCACAACTTAGCAAAATCCACTGGTTTCGGAGTCTGGACTTGAACTCCAACATCAACTGCCGCCCCCGGAACTGGTATCCTTCTCATGATCGAAGTCATCATAGCTTCGAACATGGCTGCATAATCAGCAGTCTCTTCAGTAGCACGGCCTTCCCTAGCAGCTGGTCTCCCTCTTCGACTCATTCTCAATATCTATAAAAAGGAATGATTAGAACATCTAGAGAAACAACTGCATAAAGGACTCAACTCTACTAAGTTACTATATTATATATAGTATTCATCCATCAAAATACAATTACGTCTCTCATACGTAGTTATGACGGCGAGCGTTGGGTAAAATCGATTAACCTTGCTCTGGTACCAAATGTGACGACCGCCCATGACCCCTGTACCGAAACTAGAGATAGCGCGCTGTAAAGTGCCAGGCGACCATGGACGATTGTCAAGGTAAGATTTAAAAACAAAAGAAGCTATCGTATTACTCACAGCGCATGGACAAAATACAATAGAACATATGTATAGTGAAGCTTTACAGAACAAAATGACATCATATAAAACTCCATAATAGTTGAATACAAGCATCCACATAGTCAATACATCCAGCCTCACTACATATCTCTCAGAGAATACAAAACAGCGGAATATCCAGTACATATAATAAGAAGATAATATGCAACCCTTCAGCTCGTCTTCGATATCAGCATCGTGAGAAGAGAACAGCACCTGTCACCTGCTACCTAGTCTGCCCGTCCCAAAATGGACGAACAGCCCAAGGCAATAAGAATTAAAACATAAAGCCTTGAGTCAGACAACAGTCTTAGTGAGCAGTAAATTAACTAACAACATACCAAAAGAGCACAAAGGAAAAGGAATAGGAATACAACCCTCCCACTCCAACCTCATTCTACAGTGATAGCCCCCAGACACACACTAAGCAGAAGCAAACATAGCAGAGCATACAATTTAAAGTAAAGCTACTATCACTCGAGTCAAGGGCGATGTTTTCCAAGTACCAAGGCCTAAATCAGATAAGCACTCAGAAAATACCGCTCTTGAGTCCGAATGACGATACAACCAAACATCCATGACTCTGGCTATCACTGTTATCATTGCTTCGATATCACCGTTAATTGAATGACCGGCACATTCTTTCAGCCGTCCGTCAAGGGCTAATGAAAATCCCGGTTCTAGACATAACTCCCGCACGTCGTCGCAGCCCGTGCCTAGGACTATCGAATCTGCCCAGAGTACTCGACCATCAACAGTTGGCCGTTGGGACTATCGAATCTGCCCAAACGTACCCTTGCTTAGAGCATGCTAGAACCTTCAACAACGATGCTATCCAAGCCTCCTAGTCATCCTCCTCGACGACTATTCTCATATCCATTCATTATCCTCAACTCGAATCATATCACTGAGTTATCAACATGCTTGGAATGATCCCGTCTGGATTAGACCAAGTCTTCATCACATGATTGCCTCGCTTCATTACATCCTCGCAAAGCCTCATCTCATCATCACATCATCAAATCTATGCATAAGAGCTTCATCAACCCGCTACATATGCCACAAGCAGCTTTCCCAATTCAAGAGCCTTTCCCTTAGCTTTTGAATCGTCTTCGGTCTAAATCTAATCATCAATCATCTAGTTCATAACAATCAATCAAATCAAACATCAATCCAAACAATCAAGCATTCAAATATGATCTAAGTAGACAATTATAACAATAATGGCATTTTCGTAATTAAAGAGTTGAAAGTCCAATAAGCATGAAAACATGGATTATATCTCTATAAACTTGATGAATGAACTTGCATAGGTTAACATATGATAAAATGGATGTAACATCATCATGAACAATGGATCTATATGGATCTACACATAGGATGAAGAAAATGCATGGAAATCTCTATTTTAACACCAAAACGAGCCAACAATCCGATATACTCCTTTGGATCCGTGTGAGAGATAATCACCACTCACCAAATCACCTAAACAATCCAAAAGATAACAACTTCAGATCTGGACAGCGAAGAACTAAGCTAGATCCGACAAGATCTCACTTCAAACGAAGAAATCTCTCTTGAAAAGACGAAGATCTTCAATCTAAGCTCTTGAATCTTCAACCTTGATCTTCGATTTGGATGGATGGAAGCACTAGATTAGAGTGGAGAAAAGAAGTGAAGAAGTGTAGAAGTCGAGCTCTCAAAATGGCAGCACTTCGTCGCTTCAAAATCCGGATCCCAAAAATGAAGAGAAGCTCTCCTATTTATAGCTGAAATCCATGACTCGACTGCCTCTATGAGTCGTCTACGACTCATCAGATCACCACGACTCAACGATTTCCGACTTATAGCCTCCTCCGACTCAACACTCAGACCCCTCTACGACTCAAGACTTAACAGCTATCTCCTAAGTCGTCTCCGACTCATCACAGGCACCTCCGACTTACCAGACCACCCCTGTCTACGACCTAGTGCGTACGCGCCTTACTGGCTAGACGACTCAACCACTAAGTCGTCTTCGACTTAGCACAAAGCTACGACTCATCAGAAGATACGACTTAACAAAGAGTTCAACCTACGACTCATCAAATAACTGGTACGACTCATCAGACAGCATGAGTACGACTCATGAGATGACTCGGATACGACTCATTGGATGACTTGGGGTACGACTCATCACCTTAACTCAGCCATGACTCAACTCCTAATTCGTCCAAGTTTTTAAGTCGACCACTACCTTAACTCGTCAGCCGACTTAACACTTAACTCAAAACCTTAGGTTGTTATCCCTTAACTCGGCAACGACTTACAACCTACGACTTAACACTTGCCGAGTTAACTTCAACCTACTAACCTAGCCCAGCTACGACTTATCTCCTTAGGTCGTCGCCGACACACCCCTTGAGTCCTTAAGTCGTGCCTACCCCTTAAGTCGTTCAAACGACTTATCCTAACACCCTTAACTAGCCAAATCCCTGACTCCTATCTCCTAAGTCGTATACGACTCACGACTCATGCTAAGTCGTGAACGACTTAGGACTTAGGCAAAATTTGCCTAAAATCTAAAATGGCCCAAAACGCTAAAACTCCAGATTTGACGAACTTTTCTATCCGTGAAAAATACGGGTCGTTACAGTCTTTTGATTCTCAGATCTTGTTATTCAGCTTGGAAGCTCGACCTATTCTATTGGATCACATTGCCCATGCTCAGCGGCAGGATCCAGACTTGTTGCGATACATTCATCTCCTTGAGTCGGGATCCAGTGATGAGACATTGTTGGGTTATTCTATTGATTCTCATCGGTGTCTTCGCAGGAAGAACCTTATTTTGGTACCATCTGATTTATCACTTAGGCATGACATTCTAGACGAGTGTCATCACACTAAGTACACTATACATCCCGGGTCGAGTAAGATATATGCCGACATGTGTCGCCTATTTTTTTGGGAGGGCATGAAGAGTGATGTTGCAAGTTATGTAAGCCGTTGCATGACTTGTCAACAGATCAAAGCTGAGCACCAGCGTCCATCCGGTCTTCTTCAGCCGCTAGAGATCCCATTGTGGAAATGGGATCAGATATCCATGGATTTTATTGACGGTCTGCCTCGATCGAGGTCAGGCCATACTTCTATTTGGGTCATCGTCGATCGCTTGACCAAATCAGCTCATTTCACTCCTATAAAGTCCACTCGGACTGCTCCTCAGTTGGCCAAGCTCTACGTGAAGGAAGTCGTTCGACTTCATGGCATTCCTAGCTCTATCGTCTGTGATCGAGACACTATCTTTACTAGTCACTTCTGGAATTGCCTACAGTCAGCTTTGGGCTCAAAGCTGAATTTTCTACTGCTTATCACCCGCAGTCTGATGGACAGACTGAGAGGGTAAATCGTATCTTGGAAGATCTCCTTCGCTGTTGTATTCTTGATTTTGTAGGTAATTGGAAGGACCACTTACCGCTTGTAGAGTTCTCCTACAACAACAGCTTTCAGTCTAGTATTGGCATGGCTCCTTTCGAGGCTCTTTACGAAAGGCCATGTCGTTCTCCTTCGTGTTGGTTAGAATCTGGCGAGAAGCTCCTTCTTAGTCCAGATTCAGTTCGGGAATCTTCTGAGAAGGTTATTCTTATTCGTCAGAGAATAAAAGAGGCGTAGAACCGTCAGAAATCCTACGCGGACAGCCGTAGGAAGCCTCTTGAGTTCTCCATTGGTGATCATGTCTTTATTCGGATATCTCCCATGAAGGGGGTTGTGCGTTTCAGCTCTACAGGGAAGTTGGCTCCTCGTTATGTCGGACCATTTCCTATTACGGAACGCATCGGCCCCGTTGCTTACCGTGTGGCTCTACCTGCTCATTTCTCTGGAATACATGACGTGTTCCATGTTTCCCAGCTTCGCATGTGTGTCTGCGATCCTGATTCTATCTTTGAGCCGCATGCTGTGCCTGATTTAGAGATCTTACCTGATTTATCTTTGGAGCAGCAACCACTTCGTGTGCTTGATTCGGAGGTTAGACGCCTTCGCAACAAAGAGGTTCCACTCGTGAAGATTCAATGGTCACCGAATCCTAAGGCTACACTTGGGAGACCAGAGAATCTATCGAGCGCTCTTATCCTGGCTTTCTCCCATCTTCTTCTGCGGGTGAGAATTCTCTATTTGATCTCTATCACTTCTTTTGTGGATTTGACGTTATAGACGACATCTATCTTAATGAATTGCGGGGACGCAATTTTCTTAAGGGGGGGAGTCTGTAACAACCCGGGATTTGCATTACAAACTAATAAATAAAAGTTAGGATTTTTATTTATTTTAATGAAGCATAAAAGGATTTGGAATAACAAAATTTATTTGAAAAAGGCTATTTTAATTAAATGGGAAATATGAGATTTTAAAATGAGGATAAAATGTTATTTTTGGAAAGTTAAATATTTTAGGAGAGATTTTAAAACGGGTTTGGATAAGAAAAATGAGTTTTATAAACATACATAAACACTTAGACTAATTTTTGGAAAACATGAAATAACTCTCTTCATATTGGGTTATTAAACCTTACCCAATAACCCACCCTAAACTTCCTCTATAAATTATCTCAAACTCTCCTAACCTCATTCATCAAAACCCTAATCAAAACCCTAACCATTTCCTAAAGCTTTCATAACAAAAATGGCCTCCATCTTCATCTCCTTCTAGTTTTAGCTTATGCAAGTCATTCTATGCAAAGGTAATGCAAATACCCACCTCAAATCCATTTTTATATCTTTCTTATTTCTGAAATTGATTTGGTAACACATGTTTTATGTGTTTTTTTGATCTTATAGCCTCCTAATCATCTTTTGCTAACTTGGGTTGATGCTATAGTAGTCTTTGTTGCTTTCTAAAGAGGTATATTGCTAAAAACCTCTTCTAATATGTGTTTAATCATCTTTTGATTTTGGTAATCAGTTAGTAACACATGTTTTATTATGTAACATGTGAATCATAGCTCTTTGATCATCTTTGCTTTCATTTTGGGGTGTGCACATAAGGTACTTGTAATATATGCTAGCTGAAATTATAATTAGTTTATTGCTGTTAGTAAATTAGGCATATCTCATTCATCTTAAATCGGAATTAAGATTTTCTTGAAGTTCTGTAAAGCTTATTCTGTAGCATATAACTTTTATGTTTTGAGATTTGCCTAATTTTGTGGTTTGAATGGTCGAAATCACGTTTGTTTGTCGCTGACCTGACAACAAACTACAGGGTTGATAAAATAAAACCCTGAAATTGATTTGGCCATAAGTTACTCGTTTCTTATCCGAATTAGATAATTTTGGATGTTCCGGAAATGTTAAAACATATGCTAAATTTTTTGTTCATTGAGGTTTCTGTAATTTTGCCATTTAGATGACCTGAAATGCATTCAAAGATAGAAGACCAATTCTGTCTTTAACAAGTTATCTTGAGTTTCAATCTGATATTGTTTTGCATGTATCTCTCTCGTTTTTGATCCGAATTAGATAATTTTGGATGTTCTGGAAAGCTTAGATTTAGTGCTAAAACTTTCATGTTTTGAGTTTTATGAAATTTCGAAGTTAATTTGGTCAAAACTGTGCATTCTTACCACTGTCCCGAGAGCACAACGACAGTGATATAAAATTTAGATCTGAGAATTGTTTTAGTCATAGAATTTTCATCTCTTGTCGGAATTTGACGATCTTGGTCATTCCAGAGAGCTTAGAAACTAAGCTACAACTTTCATTTTATTCATTTTGCCAGAATTTGAAGTTTACTATGCCAAAATTGTGGTTTTTCATCTCTGGCCAGTTAGTGCATAGCTATAGGCCTTAGTCTCTTTTCTCCCGTTGTTTTCAGCGTAGAACCCCGACTTTGCGACACCATCCCGGGCTCGTCCTTTGTCGGATTTCATCGTTTTTGGTCTCGTTAAAAAGATGAGATCGAGATCTTTAACCATGCAAAGTTTGGTTTAGATCTAGGTGCATTAGGTACTTCATTTCTATTGCCGAAGTAGCACCCAAAAACTGTTTTACAATAGTGATCATTTTCAGTTATCGTCGGACCAACTTCGAAACATTGTCGTTTCTTCGTTTTAAGTCGAAACCGAACGATTCTTGTTACATATCAAAGTAGGAGTACTTTTCTACGCTCCTGCAAATTTTCATCAAGATCTGAGTTCATGTGACCCTTCGACCATGTCGTCGAAGTGGGACCTTTACACTGTTTTGACACAGTAAAGTTTTATGATTTTTGTCCGACTTTGAGACGACGTCGTTTCTTCGTTTCAAGTCGGAATTTCCCGATTCTTTTTGCATCTTAAAGTAGGGATGTTGGACTACATGCCTGCAAATTTTCATGACATTTGGACACAGTTTGCTGGTCCAAATAAATTTCCGAACTTTGGTTCGCGTCAGTTTTTTTGAATGTTTACAAACACTTAGAATATTTTTCAGTGATTTTCTGGTTTTATTGATTTCTTTGAGATTTGTCTCTAGATTTCGTACACGGGTTTTATGAATCATTTTCAAAAAAAATTTCACTCCTAAATGGCTTTCGAAATTATTATATAATATTATTTTTAATTATTAAATTAATTACTCCATAATAGGAGATTTTTCAAAAGCCGTTTTAAAGTGATTTCAAAATCAATTATAAATCCGTTTCGCACCATTATTTTCTATAATAAAAACCTCACACTCACTTTTTAGCACGTCGAGCGAAGTGGAAAGGTGCTTAAATGGTTAGGAAATCTCCGGCCTATGGAACCGTGTGTATTTTCTTTCCGGTTAATCCCCGACCTATTCGATTGATCGTTTTGACCTTTGGGTCTAGTTTACCGATGATACGAGGTGGACTTTTTATTGTTTGGAGTGTGAGCTTGCTATTGGTTAGGAAACCGTTTAGTGCGAACGTGGGGTATGGGACTCATTGTTAACACTTTACGGGTTCCTCTCCAAGAAGTTAGTGACACATTAGCCTCTGGGCGGCCAGTACTGGACCTCTGGGTCACCACGCCTCTGGGAAACCGTCTCTGGACACCTGCTCTATGGAGCAGTTTATTTTTCGGCATGCACCTCTGGGCCTTTATCCTTCTGGGAAGGATCTTGCCGTCTCGCGCGTTCCGCATCTGTGCGAGTGATCGATCACAACTCTACAGTACTTGGCAACAATGACTCTGGTCGGTGCACGTGCAATATTGGTATTATTTGATGATTTTTATATCCATTCGAGTACCGCCATTCGGTGTTGGTGGAACCATACGATGTAAGTGCGATTACCTTGTGGATTCACAGTGTCTCTGGACACTGCTTTTCAGTGTTGGATTTCATAGACTTTTCAGTATATCCCCATTGCTCTTTGGAGCATCGATCTTTGCTTGGGCATTGATTACAGACTCTGGTCACTCTTGGGATTATTGCCTATGGGCATCTTTTTATAGCTTTGGCTACGCCGATGATATGAGGCGATTTTATTTATTCTACACTTTGGTGTTGATTTCTCTTTGCAGATTTTTATTGTTTATTGATGATTAGGGATCGTCATTATATTAATGTGGTTCATAATATACTTCTCTTTGGATAAGTACTGTTTTATTTATGTACCGCATTATTATATATCTCAGTTATTACTGATTGTTTAGCTAGCCTGACCCGAGTGTTTTCGCTCGGGTCAGACCGAGTTGTTTCAGGTTAGGTCTCTGGACTTAGCTTATGTGCTTCCGCTTGGACATTATCTGCTATGCTGATAGATAGCGCTTTTATTTGTCCACTATTCCGCTACTCTGTTATTATTCAGACTTTGATATGTACATATTTTTGACTCACATGTGTGAGCAGTGGCTTTGTACCCACTTATGATATTTGGATCTGTATTGACGATGTATTGTTCTAGGATTTTATATCTGTTATGTGATTCTGTTCTGTGATGTTTTATCATTTATTATTATGCTTTGTCCTGATAGATCTTTAGCCATTTGTAATTTCGTTATAAGTATTTATCGAATATGTCGAACCACTTGAAAAAAATATATAGATACCATCCTTTCGACGTATTCAGTAGATAATTATAGCTTGATTACAAATGGTCGCTTCCACTATACTCTATTCTCCGCTTTAATAGACAGTATTACTCCCGTAATACTCTTTGTTACAGTGTGTCTCAGAGTGGGGCGTTACAGCCTTTTATAATTAAATTATGTTACCCAAACAAATCCAGTAATGTCGTTCGACTCTACGTGACATTATATTAACACATCGTTGCCTTACTTATTCAACTAATAATTCATTCTTGGTCGATTTTATATTGATGACTAGTAGTATATAGCCAATAAGGTAGATAAATATGAAGCCTAAATTATTTTCTTTTCTTTTTTTGTTAGAACATAGGTAAAATGAAGTAAGATTCCAAATGCATAGCATATATCCTTTTTAGCCATCCAAATTTTCTAACTCGTAATATTCACAACTTCTAACTAACTTCGGATAATCCAAACTATTTTTCATGATATATTGAAGGATCAATTGGAATGTTCACTACCGTAATTGCAGATTAACATAGTATTTGTTGTTATATCTCTACAACTTAAATTCAAGATTCGGTAATTTGTATCTCATAATCATATGAATTTGCATCCTAGAATCACCAACTTAATTGCAAATGATTTAGCCCTAAAATGAATCATCTGGTTTATGGTTTGTGTAACAACCTATCTTTTCGACCCTCAAAAGTCGACACTAATACATCTACGGTATTCATATGTCGAGCATCTAAGTGTAGGAAAGATAGGTTGTTAGGGGAAAAAGAAGAAAAAGATAAAATATAATATCACATGATGACGAGTAATATATAATACACAACAGATCTTTACAAAGAAAAACTGTAATATATATATACATCAGATCAGAGTATACTAATCTATCATCAACCTAGATAGTTATAATAGCTACTTACAATTGCTGATAAATACATTACAGTGGAAAATAAAATATTAGTGAATATGTCTTGGAGGCTTCTAGCTCATCTCCTGAAGCTCCAAATCATTTATAATTAGATCTGAAAATATACTCGGTCTTGGTTTTTTTACCTTATGGTAACTAAACCATTTCGTAGAAAATCTTCTGATATTATAACAGTGTCTAGGGTTTAAAATAAATATTGAATCTTAGTCGAAAATTTTACATTAACTCAAGTGAATATTATGCTTAGGTCTTTAAAATCAAACTTAATATACGAAAACCTCTACCCAAAAAAAAATGTAAATTAGATCCCTAGAATTATTCAGTGAATAATTGCATACATTTATGCAATTATTCAGTGAATAATTATAGAAATTTCAGCAATTTTTTTGGTGAATAACTGCAGAAAATACAACATTTTTTTCAAAAAATTACGGAAATGACCACAAATGTTTGGTGAATAATTGCGGAAATTTTGCAATTTTTTCAAAAATTTACAAAAATTTCCACAATTTTTTAGTGAATAATTGCGGAAATGTCTGTAATTTTTGGATATTATTGCATAAATGTCTACGGTTATTCACTAAATAATTTCATAAATATATGCAATTACTCGGTAAGTTAATTCTAGGGACCTAATTTACATATTTTTTTGGCAAGGATGTTTGGTGTGTTTTGAAACTTAATATGGACTTTAGTCAACCGTCCCTTAATTAAATTCTAGCGTAATAGGTATACAACTAAGTCTGAAAGGCACTTATTGGAGAATGGGTTTCATATAATGACAAGATTACTAGGGTATTGTCTGCCACGTTACACCATTAGAAAATGTACCGAGGTCGAAAACCATTCGAAGCCCACGAATCAGGATAGGCATACCCTTTATTGGATAGTACCGTATATGTCACCACCTCGGTTGCTTTGCAAACTTTTCTCAAGAGCTCTCATACGCAACTAAATCCATAAATATATACATATCTAGAAGGGTGACGACATACCCTAATGGTAGCAAACCACATAGCTATAAAGCATATCCTTTGTTTTAATCATTCCTGGTTAGTGAGACTAGAGGCTATGTTTACCTTTTTAGCAAATCCCACTTGAATGCTAACATTTCCCTCTTAGTAAAAATATAATGCCAACATTCATCTATACAAGTTGTCCAAGATATAAACAAAACGAAGGCACTACTTTTACTACATACTTTTGGGAATCACCCTCAGGATTAGTAGCAAGCTGCCTTTGCACTTAAAGAACTCTGCCTTCGATTCCATTATCTGAAAGATGTATTCAATTCGAATGCTTATGCCTATTTGAAGTGGTTTTTCGGATAATATATTCGATCTCGGTCTCTTCGAACTGATAACGATAGATTTAAAACTAGCCAAGATTTGGTAATCGATTATTTAACT
Source organism: Allium fistulosum (assembly GCA_030737815.1). Classification (NCBI taxonomy): domain Eukaryota; kingdom Viridiplantae; phylum Streptophyta; class Magnoliopsida; order Asparagales; family Amaryllidaceae; genus Allium; species Allium fistulosum. The sequence continues at coordinate 912,905,652 of CM060903.1, forward strand.
ATCCAATAACAAACAATTCAACCATAGATTTAATTCCATAAGGAGAATAACATTGGTTGATCACATAAGCACCTACTAAGTCTCTTTTTTAATCCTTTCATTGATTAAAACCACTTTGTAAATTCTTATATTAAAAATAATTTCACAATGATATATTCATATACCTTTCTATGCTCTTTTCAATACTTGGAAAAATATTGATATAGTTATCTCAGCCATGTAAGTATATTCATAAAACATTTCATTTTCAAACTTAGAAAACTTTTCCATGTACTTATATCAACAATATAAGTATATTCACAAACACTACATTTCAATACTTAGAAAATATATTAATACACTTATCTTATCGGTATAAATATATTCACAAACCATAAGAAGCATTTCATTTCCAAAATCATACTTAATTGGGTTAAAACAAATGTCTTTTTAAACATTGATAACAATAAACTCAAACACTTTCCTTTTGGTGTAAGTAAATTGAGCATGTAGAAACTAAACCAAACTTACTTAACATCACATTTCGATTTCAAATAATACTGTTCCTTGATTAACAATGAAATCAGACAAGTTAGAAAATTATTCTTGTCATGATACACATTCTTAATTCTCAAGATAGAGATGATTTTCCATACCTTGGAATTTAGTGTTAAATATAAAAAGAACATTTTCCATACCACCGTAATTTAAAATGATCATGTATGGGAATTAGGTCTCAGTCTTTCAATAAATCCCTTTTTATAAATGCCTTTATAAAACTCCTTATATATACAAACTCATTTTATGAAATATTATTTATAAATTATAAAACCCCTTTATAAATATGCAAACATAATTATAAACCTCCTTTAATAAATATCCAAATTTATTTAATAAACTCCTTTAACATCCTTTATAAAATTTATAAAACTCTTTTGTCAAACTTCATTTATAAAATATCATTTATAAAACTCATTTTATAAATCCCCTAATTTGTTTAGAACTCTTTCTATAAAACTCCAAATTCATTTATGAAACTTCTTCAATAAATTTCTACAAATAATTACAAATTTTCTTTTATAAAACAAAACTCCAAATATAAAAAAACTCCAAATATAACTATAAAACTCATTCACTTTCCATAATACGATCATTGCATATATTACAATAAATTCACAACTATGATTTATTGCTCCAATTTATCAAAACGACAGTATTTTCCCTTTCTAAAATACCATTTATAAACCTATCTTATATTTATAGAACACCCCTTATAAATCTCTCTTTCCTTTAAAAAATACCATTAATAATTCTGTTCTTTTATCATAATATTTTTATGTAAAATGTCTCATAAATATTTATTTCAAAATATTTCTATCTCCCTTTGAAAACAAAAATCACTTTAAAATAAAGATAGACCCCTTTTTATTTTCCTTAAAATAAACATTCGTTATTATAATAACTTTTGCTACAAAGATAGATAATTTTCAAGAATTTTTTATAACATTTAAACATATACATATAATAGAAAAGAATAATAAAAAAGTTGAAGTAAAATAGTGAGGTACAAAAAAATTAATTTAAATAACATATCGTAGAAAAATCCAAAAGGTCAGATTAACAATCATTTTTCCAAACCAAAACAATTTCAAAACCAAAACAACAATTAATAGTATATCCAAAATACTATAACAAGGTTAATATCTACTTTAACCAATGCTAGTACTGCCTTTATAACTAAAAAGGTTTAACTTTCACCTATGTTACTGTCACATCCAATATGGCCAAACTATCAAATTTTAGTATTTAGCAATCTATATAATAGATATATAACTAAAATTAAATCAATAGGTATGTAATTGGAATTAATAATCACAATGGCAAGAAACTCAGATTTATCTACAAAATTTCCATGTATTCATTTTAAATGTCATTCACTTTCCAACAGCGAATATTTAACCGAACCAAACCAATAATTCATTCAAGCATAAAGCAGTTATTTTTATCTATTATATATCATATCGATTATACAAAAAGCTGAGTTTAACTCACCAAAGTACCAACGGACATTTAGGCGTTCCGGTTTGAACTCGTTTGATTTTGGCCTAAAATTTCACTTACTCCAAAATTCGACTAAACAAACCCCATCGGGTAGCTATCGCCATTATGAGCGTAACGCAAAAATTCTTGCCTCAATTGAACCTCGTATGCGAAAGTTATTCATTTTTTATGTTTACGATTTAATTTAATAATTAAATTATGCAAATCACTTTTAATAAATTATCCACACTTTTCTTCCCTAATTTCAAAACTCCCTCCATCCTCTTCTCCCTATACATGTCCAAACATCCCAAGATGTGCACACTCCACCTTAACACGGAGCTCTACACCATAAATCAAGATGTGAAATCTCTATCCATCCATCACAATCTCTTCGAACTCGACCCAGATTCCTAAAATGCGACCTGATGACCTCACGTGACTTTATAGAGTTGTGATCCACCACTAAGCATTGCATCTCACTAATTTTGGCCACGAGGTGCTATTTCCTCCTACGAGCCCAAATCTATAGTGGCCTTGCCCAAATAGCCTTCAAATTAAGCACGAACCAAAACCATAGTGCTCCACCCCTCATGTCTTGCTGCCACACTCCTCCACACAATGTCGGCTGCCAATATATGTACCTAAATTTGTAGATCTCCTTCCCATAAATCCAAAGGTCCTTGATTTAGAATTTGTAGTAGAGTTAATCTTGAGATATTAATTTTTGAAGATGAATTTTGTTTTGTTTCCTCTTTTATTTTCTTTGCTTGTTTACAGGAACAGAAAATGGAAAGGAGATAGGGAAAAGAAAGATCGAGTTGTTGATTTGTCTAAGGGCTGAGTTTAGTTATTCACATATTTACGGTACTTCACCAAACAGAATTTCGTTCGCGTATGAACCGTGAGGAAAAAAACAATTGCCTATAAAAATATGATACCTAAAACAATAATAATATACACTAGTTAGCTGATTTTGTAAAATCACAAAAATACCGTAGTTTTCCATAAATCATTAAATGATAAATTAAAATATTTTTCCAAATTAAAAATTATGGAAAAATCGTATAAACTAAATACAAAATATGTCGATAAAAACAAAAACATATAAAAGATAGTTAATACAAATATCTCTTTTTTCACATAAAATTCCAAAAATGGCATCCTCTATAACGGCTAGTTCTGAACCCATTCTTTCTGCTTCCTACTCTCCTCACCTTCCTCCGCCGCTGTCAGCCTCTCTCCCTTCTGTGCCTACTCCTCCACCTCAACCTCCACCGGCCCCGTCTTTTCCCATTTCCTCGTCGCCCCTCCCCTCTCTTTCTCCCCTAGTTCCTCCCTGTTCTCCTTCGGCACCATCTTCTTCTGCCTCCCCTCCTTCTTGGACTTCCCTGTTTGCATCCAAACCGAGGAATGTAGGCTCTTATTCTTCTATGAATTTCATCCTTGATTATCAAGGGAAGCCTCTTCCTCCACCTGACATTCTGGTGTCAGAAGGTAAAAGCTACTGGGATGGGTATTTAGTCGGATTTTTTCTCGGGGACCCAGTAAACTACATGGCTGTTGTATCACATATCAAAAAAACTTGGAAACTTAAAGGGTCTTATGACATCAAATCCAATGGAGCCAACTTCTTTTTCAAGTTTAGCTGTCCTGAAGACAAGCAAAATATTCTTAGAGCAGATCCCACATTTATTCGTGGACAAATGTTTGTCATCACAACATGGAAACCAGCTTTCGGTACTGTTTAATCACAAGTGAAAACGGTCCCCATATGGATTCATCTTTACAACATCCCTCATATTTCCTGGACTCTAATTGATATTAACTGGATTGCTTGCCATCTGGGGAAACTGGTATGCTTCAATGAAGCCACAGAAAGGCATGAGAGAATGGAATACGCTAAATGCTTGGTTGAAATTGCTCCTGATAAAGAATTACCTGAATATTTACTGATAGGAGACGGAGAGGACACTTGCCAAAAAGTCTACATAGAGTACTCATGGAGGCCACTTATCTATATGCCATGTAAAGTATTCGGACATTCTACAAATAATTGTGATATGGACAAAAATAATGCAGGAAAGAAAGTAAACAAAGAAAAAGAATTGTGGCAAATGTTGCAGCTCCTTTAGCAAAAATTAAAGCCTCAGTTCCACGTAAAAACAATGTGGATAGCATGAAGTCGAAGCAACAAAAATGGAAACTAAAAGCTACTCAAGTTAACCAAAAAGGGGCGGAACCAACCAAAAGCAAAGTGGTTATAGACTTGGATTCAAATAATCTAAAGGGGAAAGAAGCAGCAGATGTATCCAATGCAGGCTAGTCACAAGAAATAACATATGCTCCTATTGATACAAGTAATGTTTTCTCTATACTCTCTGATGTTGAGGAAGGAGAATTGATAGAAGAAAATGAAGGAGCAAAAGGAACCATGCAAGTTGAAGCAGACATTAATATAAATCAGCAGTCTAAAGGTAACACAGATATTACAATTAATACACAAAGGATACAAGACCAAGCATATTTAAATATAAACAAAAATCAGCAGCATGTTGACAAACATAGAAAATACAAAGAAAAGGAGACAATAATACAAAATCCCTCTGCTTATCCTGAGAATACTAAAACTACTGCAGTTGCTTCATCTTCTTGGAATGCTACTTTAGTTACTTCAAACAGTCCATATTCTAAATTAAAGCCTTCCCATGATATTCCGTTGTATCCACCAGCAAATGATAACAATGCTCTACCCGACTTAGGTACACCATCAGACTCTGATCTTATGTCCGAAGACGATATGAATGAAGGCAATGAATTCAATCACGAACAAATTCTGGCCAAGCTCAATCCAAAGAATTCCAAAAAGATTGCCAAAAAAGCTTCTGCTAAGAAACAAAGTTCAAAATTCAAAGAACAATAACAAAGAGTCACACGGCAATCGGCCAAAAAACACAAAAAGTAGTGATGATAAATAATATTGGTTATTGGAATATACGCGGTGGGAATGATGATGCCAAAGTATATGAAATTAAACAACTCATCAAAGGCAACAAATTGAGAATCATATGCCTCAATGAAACAAAATATTCAGAAGAAGAAACATATTCATTTGCTAAACTTATTGCTCCTAGTTGGGCTTTAATTCACAATCATGTTGCTGCCCCATACGGTCGTTTAATGATTTTGTGGAACCCCCAAGTTTATTCCATTAGCACTAATGCTACCCATAGACAATTCATACATTGCAACATAAAACACTTAGCTACTAATTTCAATTTTAACTCTACTTTTGTTTATGCAGATAACAACAAAGCTAATAGACAACTCTTCCTTGACTTACTTCCTACTATGCACTCTACTAATCCATGGATTTGTTTAGGAGATTTTAACTGTATGCAAAACTCTGAAGATAAGCTAGGTGGCTTACCTCTGTCCTTTATTGAAGTTGCTCCCCTGAATAACTCCATCCTCCTCTCTCATCTTCATGAAGTTCCTAAAACAGGTGTTTTTTATACTTGGAACAACTGTAGCAGATCTGGTGTTAGAACGTTTTGCAAATTGGATCGATCTTATTTTAATACATCTGCCTTTAATGCTTGGCCTGCGCTTATTTCCTTTTTTCCCACTCCATCTATTTCTGATCATAGTCCTACCATTCTGGACTGGGGCACTAGGAATGACAGAGGTCCTTCCACATTTAGTTTCTTCAACGGCTGGATTTCAGATCCTGAATTCTTACCTTTGATCGAGCAAGTCTAGGCCTATCCCAAATTTGGCAATTCCATGTTCATTCTGCAATCAAAACTTAAAGATTGTAAAGCTTCTACCGAAGCTTGGTCTTTGCAAAAATATGGTACTGGTAACCTTCTATCTACTAAATTAAGAACTGAACTTAATGCCATACAAATTCTGATGCAGGATAATCCCTATGATTTAGCGATTTCAGATATAGAGCATGAGCTAACCAAAAAATTGAAAATAGCTATCAAAACTGAATTACTTATGCTCCATGCTAAAAACAGGCTTAACTAGGATATAGGAGGTGATAAAAACACTAATTTTTTTCATAATTCATTGAAACTAAAAAAGAATTCTAACATAATTCACATGATTAAAGATATGCATGGTTTTGAAGAGAACATGCAAACGAGTATAAAGCATTCCTTTCTTAGTTATTATAAGCATCTATTTGCTCATAATAACACAGATCCTAATTTGCATGTTTTAAATGACTTTTCGCTTAAAACTATCACTAATGAGCAATCTGAAAATTTAATTAAGCTTATCATCCCGGAAGAAATCCATGAAACTATTTCAAAAATGAAAACCACAAGCTCTCCTGGTCCTGATGGTTTTATAGCTCTGTTTTTTCAAAAATGTTGGCACATTATAAAATATGATTTTTGTAAAGCTATACAACACTTCTTCAAAACCAACACTTTATTGAACGACATAAATCATACTAAACTTGCTCTTATTCCTAAGGTTAATCTTCCCCAAACTGTATCTGATTTCAGGCCCATTGCCTGTTGCAATGTTATTTACAAATGCATTGCTAAAATTGTCTCTACTCGCATGAAAAATTTCCTTTCCGATTTAATTTCTCCTAATCAAAATGGGTTCATAACTAGGAGATCTATAACTGATAACATTTTACTATCGCAAGAAATTATAAAAGGGTACAACAAGAAAAACATCTCTCCTAGATGTTTCCTAAAGTTAGATATTCAGAAAGCTTACGACTCTGTACGATGGGATGCTATCATTTCTATTATGTCTAGGATGAATTTTCCCTTACCTTTTTTAGCCTGGATATACACATGCATTTCTACTGTCTATATGTCTTTATCTCTCAATGGTGAATCATTTGGTTATTTTAAAACTCAAAAGGAATTAGGCAAGAGGATCCTATCTCCTCTTCTCTATTCATCTTAGTTATGGAAGTTCTTACCTATTTGATTTCTACGGAATGAATTAAAAAAATATTGACTTCCACCCTAAATGTTAAAAACATCAAATTTCTACTTTGATGTTTGCTCATGATCTCTTGCTTTTTTCTAAACCAAATATTAAATCCATCACCAACATTTTCTCCACACTTCAAATCTTTAATCAAATGACAGGTCTCCACATCAATAAAAGCAAATCTCAAATTAATATTGCTGGAGTTCCAGAAAATATTTATCTGAATATTCTTCATGCTTCTGGTCTTCAGGCTATGGATAACAATGCCATGTACTTAGGTGCTCCGATGTGTAAGTCCAGAATAACCAACGCCCAATGCCTTCCCTTATACGAAAAAAATAACATTTAGGCTCAAAACATATAATGATGATAAAATATCACAAGCTGGCAGACTTGTGATCTTAAAAAGCATCGTCATTTCTATGTGTACGTACTATTTTAGGTTGTTCATCATTCCTATAAAACTTATTAACATGTTAAATCATGCATTTAACCATTTTCTATGGCATGGAAATATTTATTCTAACAAACTTATTCTGATTGCTTATAAAAAGATTATCTCCCCTTATAATATGGGTGGCCTAGGCATCATTAATCTTAAAATTTGGAACATTGCTACTGCCTCTCATCATGTTAACACATTACTTAGCAATAATCAGGGGTTGTGGGCTGTTTGGAACAGACACTACAATCTTAAAAGTTGCAATTTTTGGACCATGAATGTTACCAATGATGCTTGCTATCTTTGGAAAAGAAAGATTGAGAATAGAAGACATTACCTGCCTTTGGTTCGATGCAGCACAAACAACTCCTTTTGTCACTCCTCTTGGTGTGCTACTGGTATGATTCTATCCCACTGGATCAATTATAACCTTATTAATAATTCTGGTATCCCTCAAAACGCTAATGCTGGTTCTTATATTAACAATGAGGGAATACATCTGCCTCATGTCAGTTCTCCCACACTGACGAATCTCTGGACTTCGATTAGAAACTCATATATGCCTTCTGATTAGCTGGGTCTAAGCTGGAACGCCAAGCAACATAGCATATCGATGGTTTATAAAGCAATCATACACAGTTATAACAACTTTCCTTTTCCTTGGCACGCTCGTATTTGGAAATCAGGATCGAAAACCAAAGCACAATCTTCTCTTATGGAATTGTCTGATGAATGCTGTTCACACTCAAGATAATCTTGTTAGAAGACAGTTTATCGAACACTCGTCGTGCATTCTACGTAATCGTGCTGCTGAAAACGTTGGGCATCTTTTCTTTAGCTGCTTATTCTCCTTCCAGCTCTGGAAACGCGTTCTACATCACATATACGAGACTACTCCCTCCAGAGATTACAAGCTTGAATGGATACGTATCTTCCAAGAAACAAGGTGGAAATCTACTTCTACCACTCGTCTTCTCAAATTTCTCAAACTAACGGTTGTTGCGATATGGGAGGAGAGGAATAAATGAAGATTTATGAGGACTAACTCTAGTATTTTCGCTTTGTTATGTAAAATTTTGTCCTGAGAAGATGCAGTATCAAATGCTCATAACATGCTTGTGTTTTTGAAGCTGCATCTTCCTATTGATCTGCTTAGTTTCTACTAAGCGTTTTTGTATTTTGGTTATGTTTTTTAATAAATTGTGGACTGTCTACTATAAAAACAGTCTGGCCTTGCCAAAAAAATATGTCGATAAAAACCAAGTCGTTATAATAGAAATTAATTTTCTAATAATTTATTAGATTTTAGTCAAATTTGAATATTTAAATAAATTAAATAAGTTTATTCGAAACGTTAAAAATTTCGGATCGTTACAATTTGGAATATTTCTATTTCGAAATTATGATGAAGGTTATTTTCATTTTATTATTGAAATGTAGTAGTATATCTTAATAAGATTTATTACTTTGCTCAAATATGGTTTGCATAGGGACTTGTTACTTTTAATTAGGAGAAAATTAAAATAATAGTCAATCCATTCCTAAGGGCAGTCATTTAAAAATAATATCTAACATTCCGAAACTGTGTAAGCTTTCTTTTAATGAAAACTTGAATCCAGCGCTTATTTTAAGTTTGATATACTAAAAACTCTTCTAAAAACTATTCTTTAAATTGCACTGCTAAATTTATTTTTTATAAAAAATTTCTCTATTTTTTTTCCAAAAATCAAATATGACCATAATCACATGTTTCAAAGGACAATTTTTTTTTGGAAAACTGCAAATTTGAAGTGAAAGCCACAAATATGTATGATTTAACTGCAATAGTTACAGTCTGGCTAAAACTAAAAATAGTAATGTTTTTCATAACAGGTTTTTGGGAAGAGACGACTATGTATTTTAAAACTTATAGAAGGTGTTTGATAAAAGTTCCCTTCTTTTTATTCTTATTTTGTTTTTTTATATAGGGAAAATTATATATATATATATATATATATATATATATATTAAAGGCGAAAAGCAAAACACAAATGCTTATTCAACCGGAAATGGAGATGTTTATTTGAGCACTGGAAATAAAAGTCGTTGAACACTTTAACCCCTTATAATTTTATGCTTCTATCCAGATCCATAGTTCTTGTGCTTTATTTATCTGGTCAAAGCAGCATTATCCAAAGCAGAACAATATGGAACGAGGTGGAATTAAGAGGAAACACACATATGTTAAATTTGATTTAAATCCAACCATTAGATTTAGGACAATTTTTCAATCAAGGCATCGTAAAAAAAAGAATAATAGAGTTAGGCCTCAACAAAAAATATTTGTCAAACTAGGACTCGTTTCGGTTTGAACTAGCGCAAATATGGAGTGTGCAAGTGTTAATTCTTTTTTTAAACTAAAGCTTGCGCATTCCATAATTGTGCAAGCTATATTTAATGGTTGCGTATTTATGAAGTGCGCAAGCTCATTTTTAAGCATCAAATAGATTGAGAGCACTATTTGAGTTCATTTATCCATATTTCTACTTTCTTCCTCAAACCCTCCCCATTTCCTAATCCAAACCCATTTTTTCCCATATTCAAATCCACAACCACCCTGTTAACCAAATAGTTGCTAAACTATATATGAAATTATCTTCTTCATTGTTACAAAACAGAGGTAACATAATAATTAATGTTTTTGAAAATTAGGATGTAATTTTGCTATTGTTGACGTTGTTGAAAATGAAGAGTTATTGGTGGTAGTAGTGTTAATTACTACACAACGGTGTTGTTGAATTAGTTGTTAGTGTTTAATGAACTAGGAAACCCTATTTAATTAGTAGTAATTTACACGTTAATTATTTATTGTTTATTTTGAATGGGACACTAATGATTGGGAGATAGACGACGAAACATTGATGAAACATTTTGATGAGCTTGAAGGGAAAATCGAAGTTGCAAGTTCAAGTCATATTGCCTTTGATGTTGATCATGTTCTGAAAACACAGTTCAAACCAGTACCGCGTAAATTCCATTCAGGATCATCAACCTTACACGCTCGTTTACGTGAAGTTATTTCTATAGAAATGTCCGGTCATTTATGAGCATGTAAATGTGCACATTTTCACCACCATATTTAATCTATTTAAATTAAGTAAATGATCATATCGGGTATTTTAACTTGCTTAAACCAAAATTCAATTTATTTTCAATTTGTCACATATTCATCTTTATATAGGGGCAAAACAATCATTTGTGTGCATATATTTCTTCGAGAAAAATTAATTGGAAATTTATGTTTATTTGTGTAGGAATTTGATCTCAAATAGAAGCGGTTTCATGAAGGCACATGCATGTACAAAATGAATACAAAGGAATGAAGATAGAAATAATTCAAAGTGACGAACATGGAGGACCCCGCCTATCCGCCTACTTTAATGTACAAATTAGAGGCTAATGCACATGCTTATGAAATTAATGGATTCATGTACACTTAAATGATGATTAGCAGAAGCTAATGATTACATGGCCTCCATACCTCCTCAAGGATTTTGGGCTTTCCCCAAAATTATGAATTAGGGTTTAACACATGTATAAGTACCCCTTATTTTTCATGCAACCATTCCCTCTTCTTTTGCCACCTTTGTTTAGAAATAAAAACAAAACTTCCCTTTTCTTTTCATGGCTACTTAGTCATTTCTTTTATGTAATTTTTTTATGCAATTTTAATACATTACTCTTTTCTTCTCTTGTTTATTTTCCTTTCATGTTCGTATAGATTCATTTTCCATGCAAGTAGATTAGTTTTAATTCTTGTTAATTAGCTCTCTTTTCCATTAGCTTTCATTTTGCTTTCATGTTGCTAGCTACATTTGTTAATCAAATAACAAATATGAGAGGCTAAACCCTTCAATTTAGAGGTAATGAAGCTCTCTAATCATATAGCTTCAATATTTTGTTAATTCATGCTCTCTTTTTGTGCCTAATGATGATGATAGAAGTGGTTTTTTTTGTTGTTTTTGCTTTGAATTTGATAGCCTATATTGTTGACACCAAATAGGCTACGCTTAAACAATCACTAACACTAATTGTCTCTTCATCAAAATATGATTATGGCAAAAGAAAGTGATTTGAAATTAAAATTTGATGGTCTATATATCTAATCAATAGTTAATAGGCCATACTTAAAATAGATTTCATTTTCATTCTCATTGTCAATTTTCATGAAAGTTTGTAAGTGATTTAAGGGGTGTGTTAAAAGTTGATGGCAAATATGTCATACTTATGATAAACACGTCAATTAAAGCTTTAATGATCATAAAAGAGAGATCATGATTTTATATGTGTTGAATTACATGAGCTAGAGAGTGGATTTATTCTTCAAATTGTCATTTAACTCTTATATTTGCATATCTTTTCTTTTAGTTAGTTCGTTTTCTAATTCTTTAGCTTAATTTACACTTCACTTTGGTTTAATTTGATTGAATAGAATTTGAAAATCTAAACAATTCTCGATGGATCGACTCGTACTCGTATACGTGCTACAATCGTACGTCGTGCGCTTGCGGTATAAATTTAATTCAAATTTATCGGCAGTTTTCTAAACCGATAGAATTTCCGCCGTTAAACAAGTTTTTGGCGCCGTTGCCGAAGAGTTTGTCTTTGATTTTCAATTTCTATTCTTCGAATTATTTTTGTTTGACTTTTAGTGTGTTTGTGTTTGTTTGCATGTCGAGTGCAATTAAAAAAAAATGTTTTGTTGTGTGTTTGAGTGATTTTTGTTTTCATTTTGTTTGGGTGTTTGTATTTCCTAGTTGCATTTGCATATTAAAAAAAAAGGTATGCAACTTCATTTGCAAAACTAGATTTCATTTCCTTTTTATTTTTATTTTACATCAAGTTGCATTTCACATAAAAAAAACAATTGTTTTTGATTTTCTCCACATTTCCTCTTTCCACTTTTCATTGTGCATTTCCACTGTCCCTATCAGTACAAGCTGCTCATTGTGCATTTCAACTCTCTGCCATTACCTATGCACTGACCCTTCGATCAAACCCTGCTTCGCTAGTAACCACCAAAATACACTTCAATAGTGCAGCAAGCAAATAACATCACCTGCATGCTATCAACATACAAGAAACCATCCACATAACCACTCCACACTGCCCTTGTCTAAAACTCGCTTCAATCATCGAACCATTCACATCAAGCGCCGAAAACATTCATTTCACTCCCCACTATCTTTCACTCCTACTGTCCTACATCACGTCTCTAGCACACGACAGCAGCAACTCGCAAAGCCACACATATCAACCATCTTGCCTACAAAATTTAACTCCACAGACCACCACATTCACAAACGAGGTCTGACCACCTGAGACGAACAGGTTTTTGGCATTCCCTCACTGCTTACTGGAACAAACAAACAGCAACCTGAAAACGTCAACTTGCACGCAGCGTCTCCTTTCTACCACACCACCTTGCAGTTCTCATTTTATTACAACCACTTCACCTACAAACTCCATTTCCTCCACTGTCAAAACTGCTACTCGCAGCGCCCTCTACCAACCGCATACAACCTGAAACTGCAGTTGCCAATTCACTGCAAGCAATCGCCCTCTACTTCAACCTCATCTCCAGCATTCATCAACATCCATACTGATCACCGATAATACAAGACTCTCCAATCAACCACATCTACTTCATTTCATTACCACTGCTGCAATAGCTTCAACTTCAACCTCCACTTCACTTCACATCAACAAACCATCCGCCATCAGCACTCCTACCACTCCACCTTAAATTCAGAAACATCCAGTCAGACTGCTAATACAACTACCACTGTGCCTTCTTATCATTCCAGCCCAACAACTACAACTCAATCACCTGATCACCACTGCCATACATCATTCCACCATACATCAGTTAACATCCCATTCCCCCATCACCATACGTTGTTTCCATAATCCTGAAACCAGAATAACAACATCCCAATCCAAGTCACGGCAACCCCAAAGCGACCATCACGAATCGAATCACTCAACAGTTCACCCCATCTTCAACCGCGAGTCGCCGCATGGAAATCCCCCAAAAATTGCGCTCACGCTCCATAACTTCCTCGACCACCAGCGACGCCTTCACAACAATTCACTTCGCCATCGACCAATACCATCACTTCGCAAAAGTCGCCGAACCAGAAACCGCTATGGTTCGATTAATTTGGTTTTAAAATTTTAAAATTTCGAGTTGGGATCAAGCAATTGATTTTCGTTGTTTTTGAAATTGTTTTGCTTTGAGGCTTCGTTCATTTTGATCAGAGAAGTAGAGAAAATTTGGGATAGCAGTAGTCTTCGGTTGTTTCGAAAATTTCATTGTTTTGGGCCGGGCCCGTGTCCAGTTTTCTTGTTTAAAAAAAGTAGAGAAAAATATATTTGGTTAAGTTATTTCTTTGTTTGCAAGCTTTTCCAAAATAATAATAATAATTTTTTCTTCCATTTTTTTTTTCTCTAATTTTTTTTTAAATTAGTTTAGTTTTAAATTGTTTTGTTTTTAAGTCCATCCTAAAAAAAAGGGAGTTTCAATTTGTTTTGTTTTTTTACTTCTTTTGTTTTAATTGCTTCTTTGATTAAAAAAACTGTATATATGTTGTTTTTAATTTTCAGGTTGTAGGAAATAAAAGGAGTTGCTGCTATGAAACTGCTCTGCTTGCTCGCTTAAAAAAAATGTTGCTTTTATCTTTAGTTTTGTTTGAATTGCATTGTTAGTTGTTTGCATTTGCATTGGTATATAAAAAAAATTCAAAAATCCAAAAAAAAGTTAAAAAAAAAAAAACTAAAATCCATTCGTAGTTGCATTGTTAATACACGTTTAATTTCTGTTTTGCATTTAATTCTAGATTTTGTAAATAATAACGGTTATACATTGATAACATTTAATTATATATTGACAATTTGTCTTCTTTGAACGATTTAATTTCTTGGTGTCTAGGCTACGGTAGAGTAATAATCATTTATAAATATTATGATGATTCATAAATATTATAGTTGTTGTTCTTCTGAAAGTACTTAAACCTTCGGCTGCATTGCTACGTTGATTATGGTGCACCGATAAATCCTGTCTGTTATCTGGCTGAGAACTATCTTGTTTATCTAAGATAAAGTATGATTATACAATTTTATGTTGATTAGGATAAATCATTTGTAATTAACCCTTACATTCATTTAGTTGCATTAGTTCATGCATATTTAAAAAAATAAAAAAATTCAAAATAAAAAACTAAAAAAATTGTAAATATTCAATTTTTTTGAAATTTTTAAATCCTTTTTCTTCGTAATTTCAAAAAATTTAGAAAAACCAAAATCCAATTTTTTTTTTAAAAAACTCTTTCAAAAACAAAGAAAAAATTTGAAAAACCAAAAACAAAACAAAAATCAACTTCCCTTTTGAAAAATAAATTCTATTTGTAAATGTTTTTCCTTTATAACAAAAAACCAAAAAAAAAACCAAAACAATTCTTGAAAATGTCCGAGTTTTCCATTCCTTATTCACTTGAATTTGATAATAGTTGTGAAAATCAATATAATCCATATGATTTCACTTCAAATTCTTATAGATATTTTTACGACAGCTATTGTATTAATAATTCGAATTTTGAGCAACAAAATTTTCAAAATGAAGAACAACCCTCGACTCTTGTAAATAACATTTTATCCTTACTTGAACTCTCTACACAACAAAATCGAATGATAAATGAGTTATGTAATTCGCATTTATGCGATAACTCAAATCAAAGTTTTCAAAACAAACAAAATTTGAATTCGCTTCAGAATTCAAACAATTTCGATTATAACCCATGCCAATTCAATTTCGAAATTCAAAATGAATTTCAAAATCGAAATAAAAATATGAACCAATTTTTAAGTAATTTTGGCAATGGGAATAATATCGACCACAATACAATATAAATTTTAGTTATCAACAAATTCAAAGTGAAAATTTTCAAACTAATAATCATGAATTTGACTTTGTTGAGCAAAAGGAAAAAGATAACGGGGATTTATTACTTGAAAAATATAAAACTTTTCGTGAAAATCATAATCAAACCTCAACTTGTAAAGAATCAAATAATAATCCACCGTTTACCGAAATTGGCGATTCTTGTTCTCAACAAATCCAAATCGAAAAATTTCAAGTTAATAATCACAAATTTGACTTTGTTGAACCAATGAATGAAATGTACAATGATCACATGGATTTGTGTTCTAAACATATGAATCAACGTGATAAACGTACTCAAATCCCAACGTGTGACGAGTCAAACAATAATCCATCTTTTACCCAAATTGACGATTTTCAAACAACAATTTTTGAAACTGAAAATGATGGTCTTAATGAAGTTGCTGAAAACACGGCAATAGAGTTGGATTTCAATTCATTTGAAGGTGAGAAACTCGATTTAAATTTCGATCTTTTTTTTTTGAAAATTTGTATACAACAACTTTGGATTTTGAAATGGATATACGCGATGAAGTTATTGATAATCCAACAAAGGAAGATGAGTTTAACGAACAGGAGTTTTATGGACTTTTCGAAAACGAGTCATTAAATTTTGAAGGGGAAGATTTACATCACCATTTTGATTTTGAAATCAATGATTTTGAAGAAGTTTTCAATGATAAGTTTAAATTTCAAATTGGTGAAAATAAACTTAAACTTTGGTCAATTGTTTTATCAACCCCAAAAATCGTCGAAAATAAAATAACTCGTGCGATTTTCAATAAAACGACATTCATTTTTTCGAATCAACATTCAACTTTAAAATCTTTTACGATTGGTTTTTTTGAGCTTAAGCTGTGTTTCGCATACTTGACAAGACAAATGAATCGGTCTTTGGAAGACCGTTTCATTTACTTTTTAACGATATACCTTCTGATGCCGTGCAAATATTTTTCATTTTCATGTAAATAATAATAAACGTTCTTTCCACTTGGGTTGACTGTGGGAACACAGTCAAAATCAAGTGGTTGGGGGGGAGACTCATCTTTTTATTTTTAATTTTTCATGTTTTATTTTTGCTTTTAAAAACTCAAAAAATAAATAAAAAAATAACAAAAAAATCTGAAAAAAATAGACAATTTGTTTTGAGCATCTTGATTTATGTTTAAAGAAACACTATAGGATAAATATATGGTTTTGGTTTACTAAATTGAAATTTTTGAAAATTTATTTGTCTTAACAAAAATAAAATGAAGTTTGATTATAAATAACAATGATTTAACTAATATATAGGAAGATTCATACGTGTTAATTATGAAATACATCCTAATTGTAAATTTATGTTTTAAAAAGTGTTGTTTTAAAATAAAGATATAACATTTTTTTTGTCTTCTAAGTTAAATGGTGCTAAGATGATTTTGCAAAACTCTCTCTTTTCAAAAAAAATTTGAAAAAAAACATATAATTTTTTTTCTTGTATATGAGTTTATATTTTTTAATAAACACCTAGTGTCATGTGTCCACACTCATATGTTCACTTTCTATGCTCTATACCCTTCTCATGTAAGTCCGAACGACAATGGATGATCGGTATATCTGGCCTCATTTTATTTGAGTTAGGTGTATGTATATAAAAATTATTTTACTAATAACGCCTACAGTCAATAAGTATTCACTCACCATGCTCTGTATTTCTCTCACATCAGTCCGCAAGGCAGTACATGTGTAATATATCTGGCCTCCGTTTACCTAAATTAGGCATATGTAAATATTGTTAATATCAGTAAAATTTTCAAAAAAAAAGAGAGAGTAAGCAATTGAAATCCAAACACTATTTTAACTTATTGATTTGACTTGTTATTGAAAACAAATGAATATACCACTTTGATAAGCTTTGATAATTAACTAAGGATCCAGTTCATAGTTACACTACGTAATCAACCAAAACAGTTAAACTATAGCCTATTTGCTTTCATAACTTGATTTTTATTGGAAATTTTGACAAGTAAAATGACTTAAATTTTCGAGATAATAACCAAAATCTATATTTAATTCGTTCGTGTTGATTTAAAAGTAAATCATTCATTTGTAATTTTTTTTCAAAACTTCCATATCATTGTAAAAAAATCTTATATTTAGGAATTTTCATTTTGTAAATATTTTCACCTCGCATTTGGATTTTGTAGGTAGTATCAATTGAAAACCCTCATGAGACAACACTCGTCCTACTGGAGACACCCAGAGGTTTAACGGCTTGTTGCATACGCTCAATGCAATCGTGCTCCCCATAAAAATGGATTTATCTTAATTTTTCCTTTATTCGAGGACGAACAAAAAGATAAGTGTGTGGGTATTTGATGAGCATGTAAATGTGCATATTTTTACCACCATATTTAATCTACTTAAATTAAATAAATGTCATATCGGGTATTTTAACTTGCTTAAACCAAAATTCAATTTATTTTCAATTTGTCACATATTCATTTTTATATAGGGGCAAAACGATCATTTGTGTGCATATATTTCTTAGATAAAAATTAATTGGAAATTTATATATATTTGTGTAGGAATTTGATCTCCAATAGGAATGATTTCATGAAGGCACATGTACGCACAAAATGAATGCAAATGAATGAAGATGGAAATTATTCAAAGTGAAGAACATGGAGGACCCCACCTACCCACCTACCTTAATGTACAAATTAGAGGCCAATGCACATGCTTATGGAATTAATGGCTTCATGTACACTTAAATGATGATTGGTAGAAGCTAATGATTACTTGGCCTCCACACTTCCTAAGGGCATTTTGTGCATTTCCCAAAATTATGAATTAGGGTTTAACACATATATAAGTACCCCTTATGTTTCATGCAATCATTCCCTCTTCTTTAGCCTCCTTAGTTTAGAAATAAAACAAAGTTTCTCTTTTCTTTTTATGGATATTTAGCCATTTCTTTTATGTAATTTTTTTATGCAACTTTAATACATTACTCTTTTCTTCTCTTGTTTATTTTCCTTTCATGATCGTATAGATTCATTTTCCATGCAAGTAGATTAGTTTTAATTCTTGTTAATTAGCTCTCTTTCCCATTAGCTTACGTTTTGCTTTCATTTTTCTTTCATGTTTCTAGCTACATTTGTTAATCAAATGACAAATATGAGAGGCTAAACCACTTCAATTTATATGCAATGAATCCCTTTAATTATATATTTTTAACATTTTGTTAATTCATGCTCTTTTTTGTGCTTAATAATGATGATATAAGTGGTTTTATTTGTTGTTTTTGCTTTGAATTTGATAACCTATATTTTCAATACCAAATGAGTTATGCTTAAACAATCACTAACACTAATTGCCTCTTCATCAAATATGATTATGGCAAGTGATTTGAAATTAAAATTTGATGGTCTATATTTCTAATCAATAGTTAATAGGCCATACTTAAATTAGTTTTCATTTTTATTCTCATTGTCAATTTTCATGAAAGTTAGTAAGTGATTTAGGGGGTGTGTTAAAGTTTGATGGCTTATGTCGTCTAACTAATAACAAAAATATGCCAAACTTATGATAAACTCATCAATTAAAGCACTAATGACCATAAAAGAGAGATCATGATTTCATATGTATTGAACTACATGATCTAGAGAGTGGATTTTTTCTCTAAATTGTCATTTAACTCTTATATTTGCGTCCCTTTTCTTTTAGTTAGTTAGTTCATTCTCTAATTTTTTAGCTCAACTTTCACTCGACTTTGGTTTAATTTGATTGAATAGATTTTGAAAATCTAAACAATTCTCGGTGGATCGACTCGTACTCGCATACGTGCTACAATCGTATGCCATGCGCTTGCGGTATAAATTTAATTCAAAATTTATCGACGGTTTTCTAAACTGATAAAATTTCCGCCGTTAAACAGTCATTAACATACAGTTGACGGAAATTTGCTGACCTCTATACATCCCGTTGGTCCATTCATGCCAAAGGGACAACGACCATATCCAAATTGTTATTGCGGAGATATGCATATAGTGGTTGTTTGCAAAACCCTAAATTTTAAAATACATCTTGACTAACATTCTATAAGCATGCACACATCATTCCATTAACAATACCATCATAAAACAAAATAAATAACATGCCACAATATCCAAACGACTATTGAAAATCAACTAAAAAAGGTTGAACAAGTCGTACAATAACATAGAAACACATCAGCCAACAATCCCTTATCCAATCAAAGAAACAACAATAATAAGACAAACATCGTTAACCATGAATCTGAATTGCTGTTCTCCTTCGTGCCAAAGATCCATTCAACATGAGTGTCTCCGTCGATGTATTGCTGCTCTAACTCGGGCCAAGCGGGCCATCCAACTGTAGTTTTACCACCGGGATGTTGTGAAGCATGCCCCTCCGCATGCGCCTCCTCCCATTGAGCTTGTCCACCTGCTACTGTAGTATGTGTCTCCTTTGTAGAACGTGGTGGCTCTTCCATAATGCATAGCGGCTTGGTCGACCTTTTTAGCTTGTTCCGACCCAAAATCGTGTCAAGTATTCGTTGTAGGTCAATGCACTTGCTTTTGACCTTGTCCGGCTCCATATGACTTTCTTCTATTTCGCCTACCACATTCAAAGCGCTGTATATTTCGCTTACCTAACAAGTCATAACAATTCATCAATATGAGATAAAAATTGAACTATCAAAAATTTAAAATTGCAATACTTACCACATCACGTTCTACAGGAGCATGGGGAGTTTATGCAACCAACTTCCTTATCGACTTTTTAAGAATATAACAACGAGTAATTCGCCAGTACCAATACTCGTACTCGCTCAAAGGTGTCGGAGGCTCACATGCTCGTTTGGAACAATCAATTCTTGATTGCCAAATAGCAATAATTTCCTCCAAAAATTCCATCCAGCTAGTGGGTTCTGGGTCAATGGGGACGATATGATCGGGAATGTGATGATAATCAATGCATACAATCAAAGTCTAAAAATAGAATTAGTCGGCTCTTAGCAATCCAACCGGCGAACGAATACTCAATGTCTGGATGTCCAAACTTATACACTAATGAATATGGTTCCCATGCAACTACATCATCCGCCAACAAATCCAACTCATTACGGTAAAACTGTACATTTCTTGACGTCTCACGCCAACTCGTAGCACAATTCCACAAGGGCCGAATGGAAGATGCAGATCTAAGTCGGTAGGGATTCTAATAGACGGTCGTCCAATGGCAATATACGACCTGACCATAGTTGCAACAACGTTGCAAAACCCCCCTAAACTTTTTCACGTTGCAAGCCAATGTGTGACAACTCACTATACAAATAGCAGAGAACAACACTAGCCAAGAATGATAACGACAGTCGGCCAAATCATCCAAAAAAGCTAAAAATGTCAAATTCAATATTTCGAATTATCGAAAAATAATTGACAACTGAAAAAGTACAATATCACAACACTAGTGCGGCAAAGTATATTTAATCGGTCGCCGCTTCGGGTAGTGGCTCGAAAAATTCACTTTTAAACCAAGTCAATGATAGTTCATTTTTATACTTAACCGCCTCTCTAGGCGGAAATATACCAAGCAAGTCATGCGAAAATTCGATGTAATTGGTATCTTAATTTTGCGAACATACCGAGCGACTACGTGCATTAAGACCGAGAAGAAAATGCATATCCGCTAGAGTCACTGTCATCTCTCCGACTCTCATATGAAACATATTTGTTTTCAGCCTTCATCTATTGCATAAAGCGGTAATAAGGTTATGTTCGAGCTAAATGTAGTCAATTTGCATAGCTCTCCAAAATCCAAAGATTCGGCTCTACTCTTGAATCTTTATAATCGATCTCCTTGAGCTTGCTCAAATGGTCGCATATCTTCACAGTTTTAGCATCCTTAAATGAATAAACAAATTAAAATTAGTACTTCATATTTGCATTCCTTCGGTTTACCAATATCGAAAATTTACCTTCATTAATGCATCGTTTTGGCTCATATGGTATTCTTGAAGATAGAGAACACTTCTATCTTCGAGTCCGGAAGAAAATTCTATAAACAACAACAACCACTTATCACTACGAAAACTATGTACAAAGTTAGGGTTTTGACTATATGAACAATCCAAGTCCTTTTTCATTTTCAACAAACAACCTACAACTATAACACATTGACATCCAAAATCAACATGACTACTTTTCCATTAAAAACAACAATCATTTTCAAGTAATATTCATTTTGCAATAATTTTTTTTACCTCTAATCAAAGAAGAAGATGAACTTCCTTCTATTTTACGCTTAATCTAGTGATTGATTGAAGAAATAGACCAATTTTTTTAGGTGATAGATTTGGATTTGGAAGGGGTTTGGTGTTGGGAATGGGGAGGGTTCTGTGAAATTTTGAGAGAGATAAAGAAATGAAGAATGAAGCATCTCTTTGTCCATTTCATGCTCGAATTTGTACTTGCGCATTCCATAAGTGCGCAAGCACTATCCCATAGCTTGCGCACTTATGTAATGCGCATGCTATAAGTATAAAAAATATACACTTGCGCATTCTATAATTTCGTAAGTGTTATGAAAAACGAGGCCTAGTTCTTCAATTAGTTTTTAAGGCCTACTTGTGCAATATGTTTTCTTTCCGAGCACTGTTTGAAAAATTGTCCTCATTGCAGGGCAGCATCGACTTCCAACAGCACTAAAGATAATGTTACATCAAATGATATTGTAGAGGAGTTAGAAGAAGATCAAGTCACAGCAGATATCTTGCAAGCACATGACACTCATCAAATATAAACAACTGATGACACAACGGTTTCAATACCCGATGACACACAAATCAGTGAAAAGGACCGTCAGCAAGGACATTACATGATAACAAGAGCAAAGAGAGGAATCTTCAAACCAAATGTATTTATGGCAAATAGTGTTCAAAAGGAACCAAAAACTTATCTGCAAGCAATAAAACGACCTGCGTGGAAGAATGCAGTGGAAGAAGAGTACAAAACCTTAATAAAAGATAATGCATGGAGCCTAGTCACCTTGCCTGAGAACAAGTCTGAAGTAGGTTGTAGATGGACTTATAAGTTAAAAAAATGATGCTGGAAACATTGCAGTATAAAGCTGTTGGAATATAAACTTGATTTATTGGTTTCTAGAGAATTCTTTTATTATGTTTAAAGGGGGGTGAGAGTTCTAGAATTATGTTTTCTTTGTAACTAAGTAAAAGTATTTCTAGAATTATGTTTTCTTTGTAATCAAGCAAAAGTAATTCTAGAATGATCTATTAGGGACAATAAATAGAGGACCTCTCCCCTCATTTGTAACGAAGCAATCAAGCAAAGAAAAATAATATTAAAGCATTATTTGTGAGAACAAGTTTCTTCTCTTTGTGTGTGAATTGTGTGGATTAGTGAGAATAAGTTTCTTCTCTCTAGTCTCCCACCTTTTTTTTAAATATATATTCCAACAAAGTGGTATCAGAGCAAGGTTTAGGGACGACTTCCAACAATATGTTGCAACCTCAACTTCCTCGTTTGACGGGAAAGAATTATAATCAATGGAGCATTCAAATGAAGGTCTTGTATAGCTCTCAAGATCTTTGGGAGATTGTTGAAAATGGATATGAAGAACCGAAGAATCAAGCAATACTTTCAACACAACAATTGAATACTTTGAAAGAGATTCGAAAGAAGGACAAGAAGGCTCTTTATTTTATCTATCAAACAGTGGATGAAGCAATTTTTGAAAGGATCTCTTCGGCATCAACATCAAATGAGGCATGGGATATCCTCAACAAGGCGTATAAAGGTGAAGAAAAGGTAAAGATGGTAAGACTTCAAGCTCTAAGATGTGAGTTTGATTTACTTAAAATGAAAGAAAGTGAATCGGTGGAGTAATTTTATAATAGAACTATATCTATTGCTAATCAACTTCGAATCAATGGTGAAGAAATTTCGGATAAAAGAATTATTGAAAAAATTCTTCAAAGTGTGACAAGGAAATTTGAACATGTTATTGTTGCTATTGAAGAATTAAAAGATTTGAATACTTTCTCTCTTGAATAATTGTTGGCCTCACTACAATCTCCTGAGCTTCACATCAAACAATTTAATTCCTCTCCTTCCGAGCAAGCTTTTCAAATTCGAGACACCAACCGTGGTGGTTTTAGAGGAAGAGGTGGAAGATCAGCCCGTGGTAGAGGACAAGGAAGAGGCCAAATTCAAAGTGAAAATTCAAGCCCGTCCCAAGGAGGAAGAGGTCGTGGAGGATACAGTGGAAGAGGAAGATGTAACTCTTATAATATTCAATGTCATTATTGTCATAAATATGTGCATATGAAAAAGGATTGTTTTAAAAGAATCAATGATGTAAAAGATAATTTTAATTTTCTACATGAGAATTTAAAGACATAAGATGAAAGTATGCTTCTTGCTTGTAATGTTCAAGAAGCTTCTTTTGATGATATATGGTATATTGATAATGGTTGTAGTAACCACATGACCGGAAATAAAAGTTACTTTGAGAATTTTGATGAAAGTGTCCAACGAGAAGTCAAGATAGATGATAACAAAAGGCTCATTGTCAAAGGCAGTGGTGATATTCCGATACGGACAAAGCAAGGTACAAATTATATTTCTAATGTTTATTATGTTCCCGATCTTAAATACAATTTTTTGAATGTTGGGCAACTTTTAAAGAAGAGACATAATGTGAATTTCAAAAATGATTTATGTGAGATCAAAGATAAAACTGATGTTCTTATTGCAAAAGTGAAGATGACACCAACAAAAAATATTTCCGTTGAAAATTAAAAATGAAGCATTTCCATGTTTTGCTAATATTGTTAATGACAAGTCATGGCTTTGACATCTTCGTTATAATCACTTGAGTTTTAGCACTCTGTCCAAGATTTGCAAAGATCATATGGTGAAAGGCATCCCAAATATTAGCAAACAAGATCAAGTATGTGAAAATTGTGTTTTTGGCAAGCACTATCGAGATTCATTTCCAAAAGAAAGTCATGGCGAGCAAAGAATCCTTTGGAGCTAGTGCATTTGGATTTATGTGGACCTATGCGTATAAACTCTCTTGGAGGTAATTGGTATTTTCTCACTTTTATTGATGACTATATTCGCAAGATGTGGATTTACTTTCTCAAAGAAAAATATCAAGTATTTGAAGTATTCAAGATTTTTAAAGCACTTGTGGAGAAGCAAAGTAGTTTTTCTATAAAGGCACTCCGATCCGATCGTGGTGGAGAATATATGGCGGAAGAATTCGGAAATTTCTTATAGGATCATGGCATTCATCATCAACTAACGGTCCGCTCAACCCCTCAACAAAATGGGGTGGCCGAAAGAAAGAACCGTATCATCATGGAACTTGTTCGAAGTATGTTGAAGACAAAAGGATTTCCTAAAATATTTTGGGCCGAAGCTGTAGCATGTGCATGCTATGTTCTCAACCGTGCGGCAACTAAAAGTGTTCAAGAAAAGACTCCACTAGAAGCATGGAGTGGTCACAAGCCATGTGTCTACCACTTTCGAATTTTTGGAAGCATTTGTTACTCTCATGTGCCGGATGAAAAGAGAGGAAAACTTGATGAAAAAACTGAAAAGTGCATCTTTGTTGGCTATAGGCATATAAATTATATAACTCCATCACAAAGAAGACTATTATTAGTCGTGATGTAATTTTCAATGAGAAAGAAGCATGAGAATGGAAAAATGAGAAAAAGAGTACAAGTATCTTGCTTGATAATGATGCACTTGAGCCAATTGAAGAAGAATGATCGACTCCACCATCTAATTCTCCTCCAAGCTCATCATCTTCAAGTTCAGAATCAACATCTAGAAGGATAAGACCTCTTGCGGAGATTTATTGAGAAACAATAAAAATTTTAGAAGATGAATTTGTTGATTTTGCTTTATATGCAACTGCGGATCCAGTTAATTTTGAAGAAGCTGCCAATGAAGACTTGGTTGGGAAAGGAGAAGTAGTTGTCAAGCATTGCAAGACGCAAGATTAAATTACCGATATTTTAACGAAGCCTTTGAAGTTGGAGATTTTCAAGAAATTAAAGAAGAAACTTGGTATGCGTAAAAGTTTAGCTCAAAGGGAGGCAAATCAAGTTTAAAGGGGGTGTTGGAATATAAAATTAATTTATTGGTTTCTAGAGAATTCTTGTATTATGTTTAAAGGGGGGGTGAGAGTTTTAGAATTATGTTTTCTTTGTAATCAAGTAAAAGTGTTTCTAGAATTATATTTTCTTTGTAACCAAGTAAAAGTATTTCTAGAATTATGTTTTCTTTGTGATCAAGCAAAAGTAATTCTAGAATGATCTATTAGGGACTATAAATAGAGGAGCTCTCCCCTCATTTGTAACGAAACAATCAAGCAAAGAAAAATAATATTAAAGAATTATTTGTGAGAACAAGTTTCTTATCTTTGTGTGTGAATTGTGTGGATTAGTGAGAACAAGTTTCTTCTCTCTAGTCTTCAACCCTTTTTTTAAACATATATATTAATTTCAACAAAAGCAAGATTTAGCATAAGGGTATACTGAGTAGCCTGGTTTTAATTTTAATAAAACCTTCTCAATTGTGGTGAAACCCACTACAATCAAAGTCTTGCTAACCAGCCTTATACAAAGGTTGGCAGATCAGGAAGCTAGATGTTCATAATGCTTTCTTGAATGGAGAATTGCAAGAAGAGATATACGTGGAGCAGCCAAATGATTTGAATATGAGTGTGAACAACAATTGGTATGCAGGCTAAATAAAGCCATTTATGGATTGAAATAGGAACCCAAAGTGTGGTTTGAAAAGCTAAATGAGACATTAACCAGATTGAAATATCATGTAGCAAAATCAGATAATTCATTGTTTATTAAGAGGACTAGAAGTTTCACAACCTATGTGCTGGTGCATGTAGATGATTTTATCATAACGGGAAGCAGCAAGACAGATAGATAAGCTAGCTCAATATTTAGATAACCAATTCAAGTTAAAAGACCTTGGAAATTTGAGTTTCTTTTTAGACATTGAGGCTAAGCATTAAGATAATGGTGAATTGTATCTTAGCCAAAGAAATTACATTCAGACTGTCTTAAGGAGAGAAAATATGGATCAGCCAAAGCCATTACCTACCCCATGATTAGTAATCTCCATTTTGCCAAGAATGCTAGTGATCCAATTGATGATCCGCATCATTATAGATGTATAGTAGGGTCCTATAATACATCACTATCACAAGGCCAGATATCATTCAGCGTAAACAAGGCATGTCAGTTCATGCAGAAGTCTCTTACTGAGCATTGGAAGTTAGTGAGAAGGATTTTAAGATATCTAGCAGGGAGATTGAATTATGGGATAAAGCTTTATACAAATAAGACATTGCATATCAGTGCATACACAGATGCAGACTAGGCAGCTGGCATATATGATAGAAGATCAACTAGTGGGTATTGTGTATATCTGGGAGGAACATAATATCACGGTGCTCGAAGAAACAACCAACTGTCTCTAGCTCAAGTACCGAAGCAAAATATCGAAGTGCAGCTAGTGTTACATCTGAAATTATGTGGCTAAAATCTTTGCTGTTAGAGGTGTGTGATTAAAGGGGTTATAGAACAACAGTGTGGTGTGATAATTTGAGCACCGTGGCACTTGCTGCAAATCTAGTGCTCCATTCTAGAACCAGACATATCGAGCTACACTTGTATTGTGTTAGATAGCAGGTTATAAAGGAAAATATATGTATAAATCACATTTCAGCACTGTATCAGCGAGCAGATATACTGACAAAGCCTTTGTCGCTAACATATTTTGCTAGATTGAGAAGAGAACTAAATGTTGAAGATAGTTTGAATGGAGAAGAAAGAAGAGAATTGAAGTGAGGGAGAGGGGGTGGGGGGTGAAGAGTGAAACAATGCAGAGAGTTTAATTTGAGGGAAGGAATTAGTTGGAATATGTTACTGAGTGATGTGTAAGCGATATTGATTGAGTGAGATTATTTGTATTAGGGTTTGATGTGTTAGCCAGTGAGATCTGCTGTGTATGTGCACTGGTTTCACGTGCACCATGTGCTGCATATTACCTGTATATAAAGCTTGTATGCTTGAGACTAATAAACAATGAATGCATTGCTTCTCAGTTTTAGCAAACCCTAATTTCTATTATCTTTCCTCTCAATCAGTAAATCCAATTACTTTAACTTACAGCCAAATATATTGAATGTTTACAAACCGAACGCCAAAGTTGTATTATGCAATATAGGAAAGAGTTCAACATGTTTCTTTGTTAGCGTATGACATCATGTTGAAAGTTGAAACAAACACGAACCAATTAAAAAGGTTATACATAAGATAAGTTTGTATGTCAAGGGAGATACCAAATTAGACTGTAACCTTAGTATCCAACTGGCTATTAAAGTAATGAGCTAAACGTATGGTTGGAGATAAAGTAATGTAGGTTAGAAACTTAGAGTGTATTGAGGATAAACAAGTACTTATGTTGGTACCTGTGGTTCGGCCATGCATTGGCATAAAGAGAAAGTTCAGCCTGCATAGAAACATAAAAGGCGGGAACAATGAAAGTCTCAAACATGATTTACGTCATCTTCTCGTTAAATCCTTTTGAATTACCAAGTCGGTCTTTACAAAGAACAGGATGTTCTTCTGGTGCAACACATCGTTGTAGAATGTATGATGTCAAATCGCCTCCATGCCTTCCAGTTATAAAATATAAACTCCACCATTTATTGGACGACGTCCTTTATTGGATATTTCGTATTGAGACTGCTTCTCCTGGGTAGTACATCATCGCCAACATATGTTTTTTTTTTTTGCATTGCCAAGCCAACCATGACATTAGTTGACCAGGCAGGCCAACAATACTTGGAAAGGTGGACCTTGGAGCATCATCTCCAACAAAACCAGCATATGTACATACTACCCTCTCCTTTCTGCATGAAGTGTTAATATTAGTAAAAATGAGTGCTGGTTACCAGTTTCGGTTGAAGAAGATATCTTAAATTTGACTACTTATGTCCATTTGTTGTAAAACACTTTTAGATATGTGAAGCCTTTGTAGCTAACAATCTCACGTTGATAAAGAATACAAATTGCAGCAATATTGCCTCGAATTTCATAAGGATATTTGACCAAAGTTTCACATTTCCTACATGGGGTCTGGAAATTTTAAAACTGAAAGAGTCTCAACTACACAATTGTTGTAGTAAAATGCTGCGGAGGCACAAAATTATGGACTATGAATCATTCTGGTAAGTAAACACGGAACCACACTATGATGTGCAATGCCAAATTCAGAGATATAATCACGTGAATCATAGGATGATGGATTTTACTTCATTAGTACTGGATGGTTAAGAGGAGAGGCTAAATTACACTCTATGGTCTATTTCATTATCCAATGTTCCGAATCATAAGATCATTGATCTAGATTTTAGACAGAAGCGAATGCTTTGGTAGTCAAAACTAGAAACATATACTCTGTTGAATTTGTATGACACCACTCACCAACATAGCAAAAAATCATGAATAGCGACTAGTAATATGAGTTTTAAAGACACTAATACACCATACCTTCGTTAATTGTACCTGCAGTTCCATTATCAATGACAAGGGGCAGGATCTCATCGTTCCCAGATTCCAACATAGTTGGATATCACTAAACTTGTTACTTGTACCAAACAAATTATCAAAAGAGACTTGTAAAAATTTATAGATCGATGAGTAATTATATAATTTATTCCGTTGTTGATTCAACAGTGGGAAATTGTGAATAGAGTTTAATTTACGAGCTTCTTCATGAATGAATAATTATTATGGCCAGTTCTGAGCTGAAGATGTTTTTAAGGAAAATTTGCGTATCACAAATGTCAAAACTATTTTTTTTGAAACTGGATTAAGATGGGTGAGCCCATCGGCTATTATAAATTACCCGACCTGCTAGCGTTATATACCCCAACTCTTTTAACCAATACAAATAAAACCCTAGCCGAAACATTATTCTCAGAGAAAATCAAACAAGTTTTTGGCCAAAAATCAAACAGCTCTTTGACGAAATGCTTACTGTCTGATTATCCTTAGCTCCAATACTACTATGTTCAAACTGTAAATATTTTGCTGATAGCTTTTAATAGAAAATTTTGAACCTCTTTCAAAAAAAAAAATTACTACTATGTTCAATCATGATGGCTCAGATACTTTCTTAGTCTCATTAATCTGTTCTCAGAGTTCCTCGAGGCAGATCTGTTAGTGAAAATGATAGATCTGTTCTCTGTATTGAAGAAATTCCTCGATTTGCCATTAAAGGTGTTGCTTTCCCTCTGATCATCACTGTTGTTGATAAATGCACTCCCTTTGTGGTTCCAATTGTTGTTTTTGTTGCTGTTTTGGCTCTTTGATTTATTCAAATGATCAAAATTGCTGTGCAGCTTGTTGCTTTCATTTTCGTTAGCAATGCAGTGGTCTTCTTTATTGCAACCCTTGCTGCTTTCGTCCTTTTCCCATATAGATAAGTGATAAATGTTGCCGTTGAGGTTGCTAATGTAATTATGTTCGCCAATTCTTTGGAAGTTGTGTTCCGAATGCTTTATTTTCTTTTGATATAGGGGGAGCTTCTGCTTCATTGATTCCTTGCTTGAAGCACGGTAGCTCTTACTAATATCAGTTAGCACAATATTAGTAAAATTAACTTGATTGTGATTAAATGAGTAATTATTTAAATTTGAGCCCTATTTTCTTCCTTTATAGGAGTCGCCCTTGGTATTAAATCTCGAATGGGCGTCTCTTGCCAATGAGCTAATGAGGTTGCCAGCTTCCCTCCTCGAAGAACCATGGAAACAAAGAATATTAATCTGATTATAATTACCCTGGAAAGTTTCGTTATTGAATTTTCCACTCTATAAGTATGATTCCACTCCGATTTGGAATTCATCTTGGTCATTAGCATCTGATTAAAGCTTACAATATGATGAATTATTTTTGCTTGCTTTTCGATTTAAAATGTTAAATTCCGTTTCAATGTATTTTCATATTTGGATGGCATATGTTTCTTTTTTGAATGCAGCCTAGCATTTCTCTCTTTCCATATATGATATATAACAGTAGTTAGCATGAAGCAAGCCTTGTTAAATTCTTTTGATTTGATTTTGAAGATTTTTTGAATATGTTGAATGCTGTCTTTGATGTTTTGCAATGAAATGCTTTGACTAATATTGAGCTTGTTTTTAACAATGAACCAGATGTGTCTTGAGTAATTGCAGTCAAAAAATATATGTTCAGCAGTTTCATCTTCTTTTTTGCAAAAAGGGCAATTGATTTCATTATTTTTGGTCTGTTTTTTACATCTGTCTCTGGTTGGCAATCTGTTTAGCAGTCACAATGTGCCATCGTTAGGCAATTAGCCTTATTCCAAATAGTAATGCATCAATCCATTTCTGTTTCAAAGCCTTTATATATTTCCAAGTAGATTTAAAGGAGAATTTATCTTTTTGTTGAAAGCTTCCATCTCCAACCGTCTTTAGTTAAACTTGAGTCAATTCCAATGTTTTCTATGGCTCATTTGAAAATTGAGGTAGTTGGATGTAGACTTGCTTTCCAAGTCTGGTTTTGAATGATGCTATCCATTTTTAAATCCGCTCCCCCAAAGTAGAAAAGGTTAGACCAGCCTAGTACACTTATCAAAGTTTTGCCATTGATTCAAGGATCAAACCAGAGGCTGGTGCTTTTCCCATCTTTAAAGCTTCCTTCCAATAAATTTATGTCATTATTTCTGCTCTTTAGAATGCTTTTCTAGGAGTGAGAATTGTGGTTTTCAGCTGGGATGGTTCATAAATTTTTGTTTTTGACATATTTACTTTTCATCCACTT
Source organism: Allium fistulosum (assembly GCA_030737815.1). NCBI lineage: Eukaryota > Viridiplantae > Streptophyta > Magnoliopsida > Asparagales > Amaryllidaceae > Allium > Allium fistulosum. The sequence goes on from CM060903.1 coordinate 912,936,972, forward strand.
TGACCATAAATATCTCCTTCAACAAATCTCCAAAAAAGTTTCATATTGCAGGCTTCTTTAAATATTTGATACTTCTTAAACCCAACCCTCCTGCCATTTTGGTTTGCAAACTGTATTCCATGAGACTTTATGAATTTTTCCCTTCCAAATGAAATTGGCACACCTTTTTTCTATTTTTTGAATTGCTGATTTCGGAATATTGTGAGCGTGAATCCAATACATTATGATTGCCATGATGACAGTGTGTGTGAGTTCTAGTCTACTAGAAATGGATAATAATCTACTTGACCAGTGTTCTAATTTGCCTTGAATGATGTCAATAAGTCTAGAGCAATCCTTGGCTGCAATTTGATTTGTACTGAGTGGAAGACCCAAGTATTTAACAAGCAGTTGGCCTTCTTGTATTTTTATAATTTAAAGAATTTCTCCTTTGTTTACACATTTTTTACTAAAATAATCTTTGCTTTTACTCTCGTTGATTTGAAGACCTGCAAAATCTTTTAAATATTCAAAAGTTTTGGCTATAGATTGAGCACTGTTAGAATCTGCATTCATAAATAAAAGCAAATCATCATCATATAATAAATGAGTAATAATAGAAAATTTTCTATTAACTGGTCTGAGATTGCCTTTTATTTGTTCCAATTCCATTTGAAAAGATAAATATTCCATAGCAATTGTCAATAGATAGAGGGAGAGAGAATCACCTTGTCTAATCCCCATGTTACTATTAATAAACCCGCAAGGTGATCCATTGATTAATATGGAAAAGTAGGCAGTATCTATAAGTTCTTTAACTAAATTGCAAAAAATTTCATGAAAACCCATTTGTCTTGTCATGTGGATAATAAAATATCTATTAATTTATCAAAAGCTTTGTGGATGTCTATTTCAATGCATACTTTATTCTTATTGACCATGTTAAAGTTTCTGATTATCTCATAAGGCAAAAGAGTATTTTTAATAATGTATCTACCTGGGATAAAGGCTCATTGATTTTCAGAAATCAAATATTTTAGAAATATTTTTATTATATTACTTAAAATATTAGCAATAATTTTGTAAATAAAATTATAGCAGGCAGTAGGCCTGTAATCCCGTAGTTCCAAAGGAATTATTACCTTAGGTATTAATGTAATAAAAGTATGATTTAAGCTTTTTAGAAGCTTACTAGATGTAAAAAATTCCTTGACAGCATCATAAATGTTAGTTTTAATATCCTCCCAGTGGGTTTTGTAAAAAATTTCCACAAACCCATCACGACCTGGGCTTTTATCTATATTTGAACCAAACACAATTTGTTTAATTTCATCCATAGCAACTGAGGCAAGAGGAATATCATTGCTGTTTTCATTAAGTAAAAAATTTGTTTCAATACTTAGGAAATCCTTCTTATAAAAATTAGTATTGTAGAGATTAGAAAAGGACTTGATAGCCATTTTCTCTATATGAAAGACATCATTCAAGGTAACTCCATTATTATCTAGTAATTTTCCTATGTCATTGATTTTTTTCTATTAGACATCTTGACATAGAAAAATTTACTAGATTCATCACCTTTAATAAGTCAGTCTACCTTGGCTTTATGTTTCATGTTGATAGCTTGCACATGCAAACTCTTACTTAATGTATCCTGTTTTTGAAAAAATTGATTGAACATAAATTTGTTTGAGCTATCAAAATCAATAATGTTTTAGAGTGACTCACATTCTTTTCTAATGAGCTTAATATCATCTTTAATCCTGTTTTTTTTCCATGTTTTCAAATTTTCTTTGACATTCTTTAATATGCTTTGAAATTTTTTTTGTGCAGAACCATGTTTATAAATGTGTATATTGTTTTTAACAATATCCATATAACTCTTATCATATATCCACCCATTAACAAACCTAAAGGGGATATTTTTCCTAGTATTAAAAGTACAAGAGAAAATAATTTGTAAGGGTGTACGATCACTAGTGGCTTGAGGAAGAGTAGAACATTGAAAATTTGAAAATGCATTATCAAATAAATGGTTAATAAGAATTCTATCAAGTTTACAGTGGATATTTCTATATTCACCAGGTTTCCAAGTGTATTGATTTCCCCTAATTGTGGGTTCAATTAAAACAGTTTTAATCATAAAATTATTAAAAAATTCTAGTTTATTAAATGAAATGGGCACCATCTCTCTTTTCAAAGGAGTGGAAAACAGTATTAAAATCCCGTATGATGATCCAAGGTTTTAACATGTTGTAGTTTAAAGACTCAAGATCTTTCTAGAGAAAATTTCTTTCTTTTTCACTATTTGAAGCATAGACAAAAGTGATTTCTATTTGAAATTCACCTTTATTTATGAATTTACAGTGGATAAATTAAAAGTTTAGAAAATGGTGACTGAGACTCCAAACATTTAGGTCCTAAATAACCATTATTCTACCATTACCCCCATAATATTGTTATTAACAACACCCCGATCTTTAAAATAGCTGTCATGTAAATTAAAGATTTTTGAATCCTCTAATTTGTGTTCAAGAATACCTACTATGTTTGGTCTGTTTGTGAGAATTAGATTGGTTAAATCTAATTTTCTTTCGGGAGAGTTTTAACCTCTAACATTGTAACATTCCGGATTTTTAACTGCTAGAGTTATGAACATTTAATTCATTTTAAATGTTTAATGTGGATTCTTAATTGATTTTGAAATGGATGGATTTGGGTTCAATCAATAAAATAAGCTATAATTTTTAATTATAGTAATTCCGGTTGAATTTGAATAATGGAAAATAATAATTAAATATTCGAAATTGAGATAAAAGGTAAATTTAGATGTAAATAGTGATAAAAATGGTTTTAAAATTTATTTTTAGTCCATTTGGATTTAAATAGCATAGTTGGATTTTTAGATGGATTTTTAAGTTAGTAAGTTATTATTTGGGATTTTATATTAATTTAATAATCGAATTTAATAATAAAATATTGCAATTAATCAGATTTTGGCCTAGAATGAGCCAGAATGATTTTTAATGTGATTATAAATTTTATATGATTTATTTTTAAGTTAGTAAAATTTTAAAAGTGAAATTTTAAGTATTTTCGACAATTTTGAAAATCGCTCGATTTAATAGACGAGTTAAAATAGCCCTTCGGGGCACAGTATCGGAATTCAAAGAAACTAGTTCCATTGGATCCATAATAGTTAGTTATTATTTGATTTTAATTTTCGTAGCAATCGGAGTTGTCGTTTGACCGTGGCAGCTCGAAACGCATAGAAATTGGTTTAATCAATTTAATTTTGAATTGATCGTTTAATTCCGTAACTCACATGTATGACCGAATTAGCTTACGAAACTTGTTCCATTGTGTCCAAAATGTGGAAAACCTCTAGAAACGCCTGTTGGTATGTGAGAGTTGGAGTTCGTTTGCATTGGTCGTTAAAATTTGAAGAAGGAGAATAAAATAATATTAAACAATATTTATATATTCATCTAATTTTACTAAACCCTAGTCTCATTTTCAGGCCGCCGACTATTATCTTTCAATGACCGAAATTTTGTCAACCTTCTTCCCCAATTATCGATAAATCCAAACGAAGTTTTCGAAAACTTTCAACTGGAAAAGCGTAGGGGACCTCGAGATCTAAACATTTGACGGTTGATTTTGCTTGAAACTGTCGATTGGTGTCGTTATTTCCTCTGTTCACTGGGCTGTTCAATCACGATTTGTGAGGGAATGGGGGGTTCGAGTTCGACAGGGTTAAGGGTGATGGGTGAGGCGACGATGGGCTTCGAAATGGTGGGTTCCGATCGTGTTCACGTTTAGCGAGGAGGGTGCGATTTCGAACCTTAATCGGCGATTGTGGGTTCGAACTTCTAGAGCGGCGCGCGAGAGAGGGAGAAGAGGATGCGGCTCTGATGCGTGTGTGGAATTGAACGGCTGTGATTGGATGGGGTATTTTAAAAAAAAAAAAGATATTCGTTTTAAATTTATATACAAAACTTTAAGATTTAATAACTTTTTCGTACGATATCAGATTTCGATGAAATTTGCGACCCCGGGATCGCAATGTCCGTATTACACAGTGGTGCAGTTCGGGAATCATTCTAGACAAGTAAACATTTGAGTTAAATCGAACGTCGTTTGGTTTAATATAAATTTCGAACGCTCGCCGAAACTCGAGGTGAGTTAATCTCACTCGCATCTGGATGCTAGACAATTTAAATAGTCAATATTTAAATATTTGTATGATTGGTTGAGTATAATTGTTGTTATCAGTGTGGATTGATATTTATATATGTGATGTGCTAATATTTGTGATGCAGGGAAAACAAGATGGAGGGATCCAACTGGATTCCTCACTATGTAGTAATTATTTTTATAATTGATGATGATGTATGTTTATATGTTGTGATTGATAAATTTGAAATTAAATTATACTTTATTGTTCAAATAAACGTAAACCCGAAATTTTAATTGTAAGTGGATTTAATTGGGTTTTAAAAAAAAATATAAAGGAAATTGATAAATAAGGAATTTAAAGGAATCAAATTTGGGATTTGGTTTGGATAAAGGATGAAATTGGTAAATTCATAACTATAAATAAAGTGGGAAATTTATCAGTTGATTAATGTGGAAGTATGGCTTTCTGGGTGAGAAATTTTATAAGAAGTTATAAAGTGTTAAAATAACGATGGGTTATTTTAATAATGAATAGTGTTTTTCCGAGAAATTAAAATATGTTGCAACGAAGTTTCCAAATATAAAATTTACAGTTTTAAATGTAAATAGAATATTTTGAAATGCAGTTTTCACCATTGGGATTTTATTTAAGTAATTCATAAGTATTATTTTCCTTTAATAAATTCTCAAATTCTTTATTTAAAAATGTTTCCAACCTATGCTTTGAAAAGGAAATTTCGGAAATGGGAAAAGTGTTTAAACTTCAAAAGGAGTTTATTTGCAAGCTTGGAAATAAATTTACGATAACTAATGTAAATTTGAGTTGGAATAGATCGGGCGGGATCTATATGAAAGATTCTTTGGGATATTTGAATGAGAGTGTGTTTCCCTAGAAAAACCAAGTTAGAGTTTTAACAGATTTTATTTAAATAAAGGTTAAAGCTTAAATTTGTTAAAGAATATTTTTACGAAATTATTATTTTTAAAGAAGAAATTAATAAATTTGTTTTAAAATTATTTGTTTTAAGTTATTGGTAAAGGCTAGTATTATCTTTTTAAACTCTACCTATATATTTAGTTAACTAAACCCTTATTTTAAAAGCAAGTTTATATCTAAACAAATAGTTTTGTTTCACATATTTAAATTATATTTTTGAGTAAATAACCGAAAGTAAATTTACATATTTTTAAGTATATTTCAGAATAATGTATTTTAACTATTTTAAATCTAAAGGTTTTTGAACTTGGTTATTTCCATGGGAATAAAGGGTAAGGGATTTACCTTGTAAAGGAAGAACTTTGGAAATTATTTTCAAATGCGTTTTGAAAATTTGAAATATATCTTGTGAAGATATTAGAGGCAAATAAATAATGTGGAAAATTATTTATTGAGTGATGGATGCTTATGGATGTCTGTGAATATAAATTGATAGTTAAATCACCGACTATCAATATTAGACAAATGCGATGATCGTTTCGAAGTGATGGAGATCGAGATTTATTTCCCGAAAACTACTTCGATCCGGTTTGTACATTTCGTGAAACGTGTTCGAAGTCGAAGATGGAGCTGTGAAGTGCAAGGGCTAGTCACTACTAATCCTGATGATATTTCCAAATGGATGTAGTAGGAATAGTGCCTTCGGTTCCGTTCGGACCCGGGACGGACTTGTATGGACGAATGCTTTCGTGACATCGTCTGGTGGACGATGGGCATTCTAAAGGATATGTGCTATAAAGGTATCGTTTAGCCTCGAGCCTCATCAACCGGGAATGACTGAAAATCAGGGGTTATGCAGCAAGGCTTCGTGGGTAGCCCCCACTGTGGCGTAAGGTCCCTCTCTGTCTAGATGTCCCTTTATATTTCGGCTGTGTGGCGGTTCTTGATCCCAACTGCGGAGTGATCTTATTCGGAATTATCCAGTAAGGGATGATTCCGGCCTTGTGTTGCAGGGGAGCGGGCGTACTCCTCGGTACACTGGTCTTGACCAGGTACAATGATAGGTGGTATCCCAGTGCCTAGTCATTGTTGGAAATCCATTCTCCCTACGTGCCTGTACGGTTTTGATTGTGCCCAACTATTGCTGAAACATGAGATGCAAGCATTTCAGCTAGATTCTATTTTACTTTCTATAGACACTATTATAATATCAGAGGATTTTTATGAAAAGTGTTTTGGTATCGTAAGATAAAAACCTGACATGTTTATTTTTGGCGTGGTCTTACGAGATGCTTTTGATTTCAAAGGATTTTTAAAACTTTAATAATCAATTGGGTGTATTTATGATTCGCTGGTATTCCAGACTGACTCAGGTGTTATTTCATTATAATGCTCGGGTCAGACCGAGTATTATATATACATGATAGGTTGCTATAGAGCTCAGGAGAGGAGCTGGAGTCCGAGACGTATTCCTCGTACTTGTTTATATTCCGCTGCTGTGATAGTTGAGATTGATTGGCTGGTAATTATTGTTGATTGTTGTGTATGATATACTCTGATGATGATGTAGTGTATATAAACAGATATAGTTTTCATTTTTGTGTAAAGATCTGTTATTGACTATTATATTTTATTCCGCTGCGATGTGAGATTCTGACATTGTTTAGTTTCTCCTGTCTTCTATCTCCTTTCTTTTTCTTCAGCATTCTATCTTTTCCGGCGTTCGATCGTCGGCATATTATGCTATAGCGTATTTTGTGTCGATTTTCGAGGGTCGAGAAGGGCGGGTCGTGACTGCGGTATCAGAGCTTAGGTTGGCGACAACGTAGGCTTTGGTGGGGAAAAAGTACTCATTATTAATAGAGTCAGAAGTCCTCTATAATGAGCTAAGAGTAATAATATCTATGAGAGCGTACTTGTTATTGGATATACAATTGTTTTTGTACTGTGTTGACTTATCAGTTGAGTGTTTATGAATTCTGATCGGTACGGGAAGTACAACCGTATCGATAGGGGTTTCTAAACTCTTAAACAAGATAAACCGACATATTATTGTTTTTAAAGTGGGTAATGAGATAATTTTACCCAAAATTATATTTTGATATAAAAGAAATGATTTGCTAAATTATTATACATATATTGTTTGTTTGGTTGTTAATACTATAATTGAATAAGAACCTAAGATATGATCAAACATTTGAAATGAGATAATATATAAGCCAATAAGAATTTAAAATATTAAAATGGTTTATAATCAAATAGAATTGACTGAATATGTTTTAAATAAGAAGAAGTGAAATTAAATTTTTATTTAAACCAGAATTTTGATCCTAGAAATTTTGAAAGGTGTTTTAAATGCATTTAAACAGAGGATTTCAAAATTTGAAATCGTGAGAATGTTGAAATGTTTTCCAAAGCTTTTAAAGCCAATGATGAAGTATACTTTGGGGAAATATTTTTGAATGGAAATTGAGTTGAGATGAATTTTGAAAGTAAATAAGCATTGAACTCACTTCAGTCGTTGGAAAATAATCCTGATGATGCTGGCCACATCATTAGAATTCATTTTCGAGTTTCTAAAGTGATGGATTGCTACCAAAATAATTGGTTATGATATTGTTGGACATGCTTAAGAAACAAGTGATTTTAGAATTTTCAAAAAGGAACTTGTTTTGGTAAAAGCAGATTGTTTTGGAATTTGGAATTTGACTGGATGTGTCAAGTGGGAATATGTTGATTATTATTTCAAAAGGTTTGAAAATAAACCGGGTGATCGAATTCTGGGAACTCTGTTTAAAATAAAAATGTGAAAGTAAAATGAATCAACTATAACTTGTAAGGTGAAGTTGATTTAAGTGAGAAAGGAAAAATGGGATTTTATCCTGAAATTAAAATGTAAGTTGAGTATATTGAAATGAATGGAAATTAGAATTTAACTTGGGATAAGTTAAATAAATTTGGGAATTGGAATTAAATTGATTTGAGTTAAGTTGAAGGTAAAATCACTTTGTGATTGTGGGTCATTGTGTAACAAATTGTACCATAAGCTATTAAGTGTTATGCTTATAGTCTAAAATTGTGGATTTAAAGTTGTGCAAGGAATTAAATTGAAAGAAATTTGTATCCTTAAGAATTCAGTTAAATACATACATATATATATATATATAATTTGGAATTGTGATTATAAGGTGTATAAAATGTGCAATATAAACTTTTAAATAAATAAGTTGATGAACTGAAGAAGGGAGAATTTGATTGTAAACCTAAGTAAAATGGAATTATAAAATCAAATGGGAAATAGTTGAATGGTATGATGAATTCAAACTTAATCCTAAATGAAATGTAAAACATAATGAAGCAATGTGAGAATATAAAGGTGGATGGACTTAAGTTAGCAAATAAGTCTTGGAATAAAATTTAAATTAAATAAAGGATTTCAATAGAATTGTATCAGATTTAATTTATTAGATTAAATTGAAATCAAAGTTTCAGTTGTGTTGTGAATAATATAAAAGATGTGAATGAACTTAAAATAGAAAATAAGTATGGAACTTATTTATGGAGGAATACATTGGATTGAAGAGAAATTCAAAATTCAGTTGCATTATAAACAATATTGAATGGAATTCAATTCTTATTGAAATAGTAAAAGAAGTGGAATGCATTTAATTTGGCTAAACAAAATTTAAGTAAACTTGAAATAAATTTTGATAAGAATCGAATTGGAAGGAAATTTAATTTAGTTGAAATGATGTTGACTGAAGTAAACACTCACTCAATTAAATCCAAAATGATTGTTTGGAAATGAATTTTGTGTAAGCTAAATTAAATGGAATTAGATTATAATAGTGAAGGCTTGAATTGTAAATAAATCCAAGTGTGTGAAATACTGTGAAGTGGCCCTGTTATTAATAAATTAATTCGAAAATAAACTGGTGAATGAGAATTAGAATTGGATGAATATACTAAGCAAGTTTAATGGAATCGGAATTTGATTGAATGAGAATCAAATGAAAATGAAATAAAATTGTTTGTGAAATTTGAAAGAACTTAAGCAAATTGTAAGAAAGACAAAAATAATTGTGGATAAGCGTTATTGAGTAATCTTGAATGAAATTTGTTAGATAATAAAATTGAAATGCAAGTGAAACGAGTTTTAATTGATTATTGTGATGTGATATGAATAGAAGAGTTGTAAGTAACTCAGAATAGAATGATAATAATAAACTTCAGGTAGGAAATGAATCTGAAGTAAAAGATTCGGTTTTGACTTAATAATTATAATGAAATGAAAAATTTGTTTGGATTGTTAATGAATATGAATAATTCCAAATGGAATAAAATTAATATAAATTTAAACTAGAATTAATTTTAATGGATATAAGTTGTAGTGGCGATTGTTTTTGCTCGAATGACATGAAATCTTGCATAAGAATTTGTTGTTTTGTTGTATTCGGAATTGAGTTGTTTTAAAAAGAAAATGAAATTGGTTTTTGAATCAATTGGAATGGATTGGAATTCTATTAAGTGATTTTTGCACATAAACTGAAATGGGTTAAAATCTTAGTAAGTAGATTTGTGTATAAATGCACGTGAATCCTAAAAGAAGTGCAAATGCTTCAAATTGAAAATAAGAATTGGTTTGTGAATCAATTTGGAATTGAATTAAAATAGATTGATGTTAGGGTAGTACATGTTAATCGTATTTAAATAGAAATGAATTGGTTGAAATAAATATGCATTGTATATAGTGGACTTGAATGTAAATCATTCAAGTGAAATAAAAATGAAGTTTGAATTTGAATAAAAAATTAAAAGATGATTGAAATCTTTGAATTATTGATAAATATGGTTAACATTGTTAAATTATGAAATTGCTTGGTTGGCTATGAAATGGACATGTTTGGCTTACATTTATATTGGAAATGTTGTTAAAATGTTCATATCTTTGAAAACTGATGAGTTGTTTGAGTAAGTACAGGTACAAAAGACGTTCGAGAGAGTTGGAGCGCGTATATGCGTTATATTAACCGCTTGCTATTAAAATTTGCTAAAAAGGTACGCCTATGCAAATATAATTGGGAAATGATTATTTGTTATGATATATTTTGGTTTTCGACCGTGTGGGTCGATGTATATATATTTATCGGTATTGCGATATCGTGAAAGCTCCTCCCTACAGGGGAGACTCTGCCAAAAATTTTCAGAAATTTTCGAAGTTAGAAATTTTTTGAGAATTTTGAAATTTTTTTTATTAACTAGTAAAGTTGTTTTGAATTGAGGTTGAAACAAGAGCTTTGGAGTATAAACGAAGCAAATGAGTTCGGGATTGGACTAAAGGATTTTGGAAAGTGAATATAAGCTTTTAACTAAGCAAATTGGGTAAGTAAATGAATTGGAGAGTATTTTCTACCTTAGCAAATTTCGGGGACGAAATTTGCATAAGGGGGGAGGAATGTAACATTTCGGATTTTTAACCACTAGAGTTATGAACATTTAATTCGTTTTAAATTTTTAATGTGGATTCTTAATTGATTTTGAAATGGATGGATTCGGGTTCAATCAATAAAATAAGCTATAATTTTTAATTATAGTAATTCCGGTTGAATTTGAATAATGGAAAATAATAATTAAATATTCGAAATTGAGATAAAAGGTAAATTTAGATGTAAATGGTGATAAAAATGGTTTTGAAATTTATTTTTAGTCCATTTGGATTTAAATAGCGTGGTTGGATTTTTAGATGAATTTTTAAGTTAATAAGTTATTATTTGGGATTTTATATTAATTTAATAATCGAATTTAATAATAAAATATTGCAATTAACCAGATTTTGGCCTAGAATGAGCCAAAATGATTTTTAATGTGATTATAAATTTTATATGATTTATTGTTAAGTTAGTAAAATTTTAAAAGTGAAATTTTAAGCGTTTTCGATAACTTTGAAAATCGCTCGATTTAATAGACGAGTTAAAATAGTCTTCCGAGGCACTGTGATGACCCGGTATTTTGACAACACTATTTTAATAAATATTTAATCTAATTAAATAAAAAAGTAAACTTATCGTTTAAATGAATATGATTTTTTTTTGAAATATTCACCATTTATTTATATAGATTTGTATTTTGAAAAGGAAATGTGATTTTGCAAATTTAAATAAAATCTCTTAATAATATTTACAATAAAATCTATCTTATATAATTAAATCAAAATACTTTACTTTGTTTACATTGGTAAACATACAGATGGATAATAATGTTTGAAGTAAAATCAAATTCTATCAATATAGAATATGAGTTTAAAATATTAAGTAAACCATATGAATATAATTTACATATTGATATTGATATTGAAATAAAATAGAAATATAAATAAAAGCAAGAATTAAGTTGTTGTGTATGCTTGCAACATAATCTGGAAAATTTTAAGAACAAAGTATAGAATAAAACAAAGCACAAGTGTATAAAAGTAAACCACACACAGACATATGTATATGGTGACAAGCTAGAAAATAATAAAATAAATGTCTTCATACAAATATCTTCACACAGCAAACAATATAATAAGTATGTAAACTAATTAGGAAACCTTGGCATTAAATGCTATCAATTCTAGCACAAACAAAAGTCATTTCACAACCTTATAAATCGTATGAGTTCAAAGAAAATTTGGCCTGGTCAAGTAAATATCTCCGACCAAAGAAATTATGCTTACCCCAGTAAAAACATACCCTGTACACTTCCTTCTCTACATATACATATACCTTGCTTTGGTTTAATCTGGGGTTCGAATGAAAAATATTAAGCTGCCACTTTGAAATCAAATAACTCAAGTTCAGGAAATCAAAACAAAAACAACAAGAACAGAAAATATTCAAGGGCAGTTCCAACCACAAGTTTTCATAACAGCAGAGTGTTATTTGCTCAGTAACCTTGCAAGTGAGTAAACATTTAAGTTTAAAACTTAAGTACATGATAGTAGTGACATGTAAATTGTTGTGTTGAAATGCTTTACATTTGTTTATATATATACAAGGTAAATGTTGTGTGAATGTTCTGATTTGAACTGTGCATATTGATATATATGGCTCTGTTCCAGGTATTAGTGTTACCCATCAGAACAAAAATTCACATCTTTTTATCTAAACACTGTTAGCACTTAGATTAAAACCAAAATAGTTTAGTTTTAACAAAATCTATGTACTAAAAATGTAAACAAGTATGTAAGTGATGAGATACACTTGTATTTGGAAATACCAGCAAGAATCTTTTAAAACCTGTAAAATCAGATGTTGTATTTCACTGATTCAGGTTTATGTCTGGAATAAATACTGGAAAGTAAGATTTAAAAAAAAACTACAATTTCAATTTTTAGAATTTAAATGAGAGTGCAGTCTTTAGTTAACCTGGGTTTAGACTTTGGGTCTTTTCTGTCGATCTGTGGAGTTTGGTTGATCGTGGTTGATTCTGGAGTTAGATGGTCGATCAGGGAAGTAAGGGAAAATGGTAGAAGTTGGGGTTGTTCGCCGTGGTGGCGGTGGCAGATCGAACTTAGTTTTTAACCTAGTTTTGGTTGAAGTCTGATTTGGGAATCGTACCTTCACCTCTGGTCGATCGAGTGGGTCGTGGTTCAAGGGATTGGTGGAGTAGGTGTTCGGCAAGGCGTGGATGAGGTAGTTCATCCTCCGGTGGTCAAAGGCGTTTGGGCGACGTGTTTTCTGGCAATAGTTTGAAGTTCCTGTTTCAACAGGATACCGAGTTTTGGAATTTTGGGTTGTGAAAGCATGATGATGTTTATAATGGGTTGCTGGAGTGAATTTGGGTATGTAGGAGTTGCTGGCGATGATCAGAAGTTGACCGTGGGTGGTGCAAGTTGCATGGTGGCATGTCGTGTCAGCTGGGTTTTGGAAAGGGAAGTGACTCAGGGGGGAAACTCGCGTGATTTTTTTTGGGTTTTGCTTCGAGTTGTTTCTGGAGTCTTAGCAAGCCTGAGTTAACTGTTGAGTTTAACAGTTTCAATATATAACCAAAGCAGTTGTTTAAATTTAAGTTCAACAGTTTGAATGGAAAAGATGAAGTACTTGTGTTTTGGTTCAAGTACACATGAGTTAAACCCAAAGTGAAGTGTTTAACCAGTTTTTTTTAATTTAATAAAGCCAGTTTTAAATTTTTAAATAATTAAGCAAAATTAATCTCTTGAAATTCATTTTCTGAAATGAATTGTTTGTATAAACAAATTTGTATGATTTGTTTTAAATACTTTAAGTTAGATCCTTAAAGTTATTTCAAACTTAGTTTGAAATATAAAAGAAAATTTAAGGAAATGTAAGGAATAATGTTTAGATTAAACATTAGAGATGGTGATCCTCTGGGTCTCCCTGGTTCAATGCAAAATAACCAACGGGTTAAAAGTAAGTCGCCATGATTTAAAATTTTAAGGAAGATGACTTTGAAAATTTAATAGTCTTTGGTTGGGAGAATTATACAAGGAAATTAACTTAAGGGATTTATTAAGTATAAGTAATGATTTAAATTTATGATTAACTTTGGGTTAACTTAAATATAAAAAAAACTTAAAGATAACGAATCAAGTGATAGATACTCAATAGTTAAATAAGTAATTAAGGGAAGTTAGTTACTAATGTGATTATTCAGAATTAATGAATGAAAATTAATTTGTATAATTAATTAAGAGTTAATTACTTATTGTAATTATAATATAATACATCAAGGATGATTAATTAAGATGTATAATTAAAGGATCATTAATTAATTGATTTGTCATTAATTAATGTTAAGTACAGGAAACCACTTTGATTCTTTATAATTTGATGTGTGGAATCAATAGACTGTGATGGAATGATTTAAGAAAATTGGACCATTTAATTTAAGTTAGTACTTAGAAAATGACGTGTGAAATAAGTGTTGTCCGTAGCAAATTGTGAATTTGTAAAATTGATATAAGTTGCCCGGGTTTATATAAGTTGTATACCTTTGTATTCCATGCTAGTTGGGTTTACTCACATTGGTTTCCAGCCCGATCCGGGTATTACTTTGGTGTAATGCTCGGGTCAGACCGAGTATTACAGATTTTCAGGTAGGGGCATTCTGGAGCTCAGGAGGCGAGTTGGATGGCAATAGCGTATAGAGTATTTCCGCTGTATTTATATTATTATTAATCTGATACATAGTAATTGTATATATTCAGTGACTGCATATATATGTGAAACTCTGATGTATATTAAATGTAATTGACAGTTACATAATGTTTTTTTTAAACTGTTACTATTTATTATTATATTTTATCCGCTGCGAATGTGAGTTGTTGATGTTTCTGTTCTTCTTCCTCTTCTATCTCTTTCTTCTTTTTCATAACTATCTGGAATTTTCGGATTCAAAAATTCCGAGTCGTTACAGGCACAGTCTCAGAATTCGACAAAACCAGTTCCATGGGATCCATAATAGTTAGATATTGTCGGATTTCAATTTTCGTAGCAATCGGAGTTGTCGTTTGACCGTGGCAGCTCGAAACGCATAGAAATTGGTTTAATTGATTTAATTTTGAATTGATCGTTTAATTCCGTAACTCACACATACGACTGAATTAGCTTACGAAACTTATTCCATTGTGTCCGAAACACTGAAAAACTCTAGAAACGCTTATTGGTACGTGAGAATTGGAGTTCGTTTGCATTGGTCGTTAAAATTTGAAGAACGAGAATAAAATAATATTAAACAATATTTATATATTCATCTAATTTTACTAAACCCTAGTCTCATTTTCAAGCCGTCGACTATTATCTTTCAATGGCCGAAATTTTGTCTACCATCTTCTCCTATTATCGATAAATCCACACGACGTTTTCGAAAACTTTCAACTAGGAAAGCGTAGGGGACCTCTAGATCTAAACATCTGACGGTTGATTTTGCTTGAAGCTGTCGATTGGTATCGTTATTTCCTCCGTTCACTGGGCCGTTCGATTGCGATTTATGAGGGAATGGGGGGTTCGAGTTCGACGGGGTTAAGGGTGATGGGTGAGGCGACGATGGGCTTTGAAATGGTGGGTTTTGATCGCATTCACATTGAGCGAGGAGGGTGCGATTTCGAACCCTAATCAGCGATGGTGGGTTCGAACTTCTGGAGCGACACGCGAGAGAGGGAGAAGAGGATGCGGCTCTGATGCGTGTGTGGAATTGAACGGCGGTGATTGGATGGGGTATTTTTTAAAAAAAATGATATTCGTTTAAATTTATATACAAAACTTTAAAACTTAATAACTTTTTCGTACGATATCTGATTTCGACGAAATTTGCGGCGCCGGAATCGCAGTGTCGCGTACTACGTAGTGGTGCTGTTCGGGAATCATTTCAGGAAAGTAAAAATTTGAATTAAACCGAACGTCGTTCGGTTTAATTTAAATTTCGAACGCTCGCCGAAACTCGAGGTGAGTTAATCTCACCCACGTCTGGATGCTTGTGGTGACCCTCACTCTATAACACATAGATTTTTTTTTTAAACTTTCAAGAGGAATTCACCACTAAACCCCAATTCTTTTTATATTTGAATATTTATATAATTTCCAAATATTTTTCCCAAGACCCTGGTTTTACCAATATAATCATATCAGTGTACAAACGAATTAAGTCAATTGTATATTTGATGATATACAATTGTTTCTTTATTTTTATTTTTTTTTATCAGAGGGAATTTAAATCAAATAGAAATCAAAATACCATACAAGCTATTGACATAGTCACTTGTCTCTTTTCTAAGTCTTGTTCTACTACCAGAGGTATACTTTGGCAAATTATAACACTTATGTATATTTATCTGCCTAGATAATTCTATTATCAATAAAATAGCATTTACTTAATCTCATGATAGTTATCAAAGTCAATAATAATTAATAACAATAAGCCGGATCGACAAAAAACGATAAATCTTGGAAATTTACTCGAAAATAGGCAAACTAGGCAAAATCAGCAGTTCAGACGTCTAAGTTTTTATGACAGACGTCTAAACTTGATCTTAGACGTCTAAATTTTTATGACAGACGTCTCAGAGGTTTAAAATTGAAACAGAGAGAAAAAACATTTTGAACTAAATTCAGACATCTCAATTTTTTGTAACAGACGTCTAAATTCGATCTCAGACGTCTAAATTTTTATGACAGACGTCTAAATTTGATCTCAGACGTCTAAATTTTTATGACAGACGGCTCAGAGATCTAAAATTGAAACAGAGAGTAAAAAACATTTTAAACTAAATTTAGACATCTCAAATTTTTGTAACAGACGTCTAAATTCGATCTCAGACGTCTAAATTTTTATGACAGACGTCTCAAAGGTTTAAAAATTGAAATTTAAATACTCAATTACATACAAACTTCCAGAATTCATGCACATGCCAGTATCATCTACCTGCCATGCACAAATTAATTTCACTTGAATATTCTACTAAAATCTTAAGAGTTTATTTCAAAAAAAAAATCAATCCCCTTAGCTGTTTAATTTCCATAAGGCAAAATATAGGCAATAAAAATCAGTGATCAAATATATATATGCACATATCATATGTATATGATATGTCTATCTCCTTATTTTCTCCAAACCAGACATTCATAAAATAAATTAGTAGTTAACCAAACATCATCAATGATCACTCACAACAGGTTTTGCTTAAGTACATATTTTCAACCCCAAATACTTAGAAAGTTTCCTACAAGTAACTTCAATTACAGAAAATAGAATTTGTCTAGTAATTTCATTACAATGCAACTGCAAATTTTAAAACAAGTCTCTCTTATTTATACTAGCAGCCAATGCCTTCTTTACTCATCAAGCCAACTTCAATTTCCGGCAAGCAAATCATTTAGCTGCCCCAAAGAATTTTTGAGACACCCAGATGATTGCAAGGGCAACCAAAAGGGTCAGTTTACACTGGTATGAGCATTTATCAATTTTGTATACATATTCATAATTTTAGTAATCTTGCAATGCCTTCTTAGTTTAACAGGTTTTATACTTAGCATGTTTTGGTTCATACAAAGAGATACAAAATCACTTTCAACAAATTAAACAATACACAGCAAACAGTTAAAATAATCATGTGTACAATTCTTAAATCATCCTCACCAAATCTTAGATAAGTAAATTCAGGTTTTATACTCCAGTTTTCACCCAGCAATTAATCAATGAACAATGTTTATCTTGATTAAATCTAACACCATATCTGAATATTTATAACCCAGATTTTTAAACCCCTGTCCCCATTTATTTTATGGTCTTTAACTCCTTGTCAAATGAACACTATGTATGCATTGTGAAGGAAACTCCCAGGTTACTTAATTTATTCCAACACACAAAGGCCTCAGGGTGCAGTTGCACCATGCATATACTTGCTCCCACCTGAAGTAAGCAGATCATTGACTAACTCCCAAGTGACCAATTTAGTTTTTCTTTCATTCATATTTCAGAAAGATATATATAACTACTTGTATATCTTCTGGTTCAACCCCATGTTCCCCTATTTAATCTATATCCATGTTTAATGATGATAAGATAGAACAAGAATGCTCAAAACATGTTAACTCTAAAAGCCCACTTACAGATTAATGCTCCAATCAAAAATGCACAAACAAACATCCATATCACCCATAACAAATCATTTCAGAGATTTAAATGACTCATAATATTTTAGGCTGCCTGCAATAGGACTTAATGCCATTGCATACAAAGGATAAATACTCACATTATGTTTTTCCTTTCACTGGCTTAATTTATTAGAACAGTAAATCCCCCAAAGCCTCAAGCTAGTGTTTCTCCTTGCTTATTTTATTTTTGTTTTGATCTCGAGAGAGTGGTGGTTTTGTCTATGTGCAGTTATTTATAATTCCATTCTAGGGTTTAAGAAAATGGGTAATTCCCCTGATACCCTTAGATGTTTATTTACACATCACATTCCTGTGTGGTCCTAAGTTGGAAATGCACACATTAGGTTGCTTTAATTAGTTATTTCAGGGATCATGCATTTTTAACACTGCATGCTATTTTCATGTCTCCATTTTATTCATGCCATATGCATGTGATCTATTATTCATTTCTTTTTATAAGTTTAAGGAATCTGAAAATCTCCTTTGTATTTTCTACCTATCTATTATCTCCATTCAATCATGCATACTATCATACTTTATTATGTAATGTAAAAATCATTCACGCATATTATTTTCTTGAAATAAATATAAGATAATCAAATTTTTATTTGATTCTATATGTATATATATATATTTCTGCCTCTTTGTAAAAATCAGTAACTCCTTCTATTTTTAAATAAAAATCACACATATTATATTAATTATTTCCAGCATAATTATAAGACATTTACCACAATTTTTTTATTAAACTTCATTTTATTCTATCTTTATATAAAACAACAAATACCCCATATATATTAAATGTATATATATATTTACATAATTCTTTGAACATAAAGCTATATTTATTTTGAGTTCCAATTTTTCTTCTAATCACCTTAATTCCTTGCATTTTATCAAACAGAAGCTCCCATGCAAATTTTATTTATTGCCAAATTCTTTTCTGTTTTAATGCAATATATATATTTATATATCTCAGAATTTCCTAATATAAATATATATTATTTTATTTTATTTTATTTTAGGGTCATTACATACCCTCCCCCTTAAAGGAATTATGTCCCTATAATTTCACCTAATTTCTCCAATTAAAGCACTAATCCATAGCCTGTTTTAACTCCATAACCCCATACCCATATTTTATGAAAACAAACAATATATAAATATATTTAGAAAAATCATTTTAGGCTGCTTAAACATACCTCTCCATCAGTAAACAAATTGGGGTATTTAGCCCTCATTTTATCTTCAACCTCCCATGTACAATCATTAGTGTCCAAGCTCCATTGGATTTTCACCAGTTTGATCACCTTGTTCCTCAACTTTTTCTCTTCCTTGGCAACTATCCCTACTGGTTCATTTGTATAAACCAAATTCTTCTGGACTTGAACTTGAGTAGGTGACTCCAGAATTGCTCCTTCATCATGCTCCCATTTTCTCAATTGAGAAACATGAAATACAGGATGCACACCACTCAACTCCTCAGGTAACTTAAGTCTGTAGGCCATAGCACCAATTCTCTGCATAATTTCATATGGTCCTACAAATCTTGGTGATAGTTTACCAGATTTTACAAACCTGAACACTTTCTTCATTGGTGATACTTTCAGAAAAACATGCTCTCCTACTTCAAACTCCATTGGCTTTCTCTTTCTATCTGCATAAGGCTTCTGTCTTGATTGTGCTGCCTTCATTCTATGTCTAACCAATTCAATCATGTTGGTGGTTTCTTTAACATGATCTGGCCCCAATATTACACCCTCTCCTGCTTCCAACCAACAGGCGGGAGACATGCAGGGTCTCCCATACAAGGCTTCAAAGGGAGCCATTCCTATGGTTGATTGATAGCTATTGTTGTAAGTGAATTCTGCCAAATGAATATGATCCTCCCAATTACCCCCAAAATCAAGCACACATGCTCTAAGTAAATCTTCCAATATTTTATTCACTATCTCTGTTTGCCCATCACTTTGAGGATGGTAGGCAGTGCTTAAACAAAGTTGTGTTCCCATTGCTTCTTGGAAGCTTTCCCAAAATCTTGAGGTGAACAAAGTGTCTCTATCACTTACAATGGTCTTGGGTATACCATGTAGCCTCACCACTTCCTTAATAAACAATTGTGCAAGCTTAAATGCATTCCTATCTGACCTGACAGGGACAAAGTGAGCTGATTTGGTTAGTCTATCAACAATTATCCATATACTATCATTGCCTTTCTTAGTTCTAGGCAAACCATCCACAAAATCCATGGAAATACTTTCCCATTTCCACTGAGGTACCTCCAAAGGTTGCAACATGCCAGAAGGCTTTTGGTAGTCTGCTTTAATTTGTTGACATGTGGAACACTTTGCCACATATCTTGCCATTGCTTGCTTCATCCCCGGCCACCAGTAGCCTCTTTTTAAATCATGATACATCTTAGTACCACCAGGGTGTATGGTGTACCTGGTCTTGTGATGCTCATTCATGATTTCTTCCTTCAACTCTGCAATGTTTGGTACACAAAGCTTATCATTTTTCCTCAAATAACATTGGGAATCTATTTTAAAATTCTCTGACTCAATGTTATTTAACAATATTTCTTGCTTTCAAGTGCTGTTGCTCCTTCCCCTTTCTTAACTCCTTTACTTGCATTTCTCTTGTCATAAGGTTGCACTTTGTTCTGACCACCCTTCTTCTTATTGAGCTTCATATTCCTGAATTTCTCTCTTGCAGTATCATGTTGCTCAAATGAGAGAGTTAGATCAATTACTTGATCAAAGGTTTTGTCCTTGTATGGCAACATCGCCCTTGACAAACTAGGGTTCAAGCCTTGAATGTACCTTGCATTCTTTGCTTCTACATTCCCTATTAACACCAGTCCATACTTGGATAATGCTTCAAACTTCTGAGTGTATTCATTCACACTCATGCTTCCTTGCCTTAATCTGATAAAGTCTTCAAGCAGTGTGGCCTTGGCAGATGCTGGGACAAATCTGGCCTCAAGCATGTCCTTGAAATCATTCCAAGTGATAGTATCCTCTTGTCTTCCTGCTGTCACAACTTCCCACCAATCCAGTGCAACCCCCTTCAATTTCCTTGAAGCTATCTGTCTCTTCCTCTGGTCATTGATTTGCATATCTGTGAAGACCCTCTCCATAGTTCTTATCCAAGTTTGAACACCTATAGCTCCTTCAGTACCTTCAAAATCCTTTCCTCCCAAAGTGGTACATGTCTTTAGCAGTTTGGAGAGTTCTTCATGAGGATTGTCTTGCCTTGGTGTCATTCCATCCCTTAAAGCTCTCACAAAATCCTCCATGCTCATCACAGGTGGCTCTCGTGATGATCCTGCACCTGTATGGTGCCTTGGTCCTACCATAATGCTATAAATATGATTTTTACATTAGTTTATTTACCCCTATCATTTTTGGTGTCTTTACTTGGTTCATTTTTATTTCTGTGCACACTGTGCATGTATCACATGTACACATGTATATATATTTTTATATTTTTTTTATTCAGTCATAAAACAAAAGCATTCAACATCAATAATTCAAACAATGCATTCAAACATCCATATGCATACAATAATATTTACTATGTTGTTCAAAACATAGCTCTGATACCAACTGTGGTGACCCTCACTCTATAACACATAGATTTTTTTTTTTAAACTTTCAAGAGGAATTCACCACTAAACCCCAATTCTTTTTATATTTGAATATTTATATAATTTCCAAATATTTTTCCCAAGACCCTGGTTTTACCAATATAATCATATCGGTGTACAAACGAATTAAGTCAATTGTATATTTGATGATATACAATTGTTTCTTTATTTTTATTTTTTTTATCAGAGGGAATTTAAATCAAATAGAAATCAAAATACCATACAAGCTATTGACATAGTCACTTGTCTCTTTTTCTAAGTCTTGTTCTACTACCAGAGGTATACTTTGGCAAATTATAACACTTATATATATTTATCTGCCTAGATAATTCTATTATCAATAAAATTGCATTTACTTAATCTCATGATAGTTATCAAAGTCAATAATAATTAATAACAATAAGTCGGATCGACAAAAATCGATAAATCTTGGAAATTTACTCGAAAATAGGCAAACTAGGCAAAATCAGCAGTTCAAACGTCTAAGTTTTTATGACAGACGTCTAAACTTGATCTCAGACGTCTAAATTTTTATGACAGACGTCTCAGAGGTTTAAAATTGAAATAGAGAGAAAAAAACATTTTGAACTAAATTCAGACATCTCAATTTTTTATAACAGACGTCTAAATTCGATCTCAGACGTCTAAATTTTTATGACAGACGTCTAAATTTGATCTCAGACGTCTAAATTTTTATGACAAACGGCTCAGAGATCTAAAATTGAAACAGAGAGTAAAAAACATTTTAAACTAAATTCAGACATCTCAAATTTTTGTAACAGACGTCTAAATTCGATCTCGGACGTCTAAATTTTTATGACAGACGTCTCAAAGGTTTAAAAATTGAAATTTAAATACTCAATTACATACAAACTTCCAGAATTCATGCACATGCCAGTATCATCTACCTGCCATGCACAAATTCATTTCACTTGAATATTCTACTAAAATCTTAAGAGTTTATTTCAAAAAAAAATCAATCCCCTTAGCTGTTTAATTTCCATAAGGCAAAATATAGGCAATAAAAATCAGTGATCAAATATATATATGCACATATCATATGTATATGATATGTCTATCTCCTTATTTTCTCCAAACCAGACATTCATAAAATAAATTAGTAGTTAAGCAAACATCATCAATGATCACTCACAACAGGTTTTGCTTAAGTACATATTTTCAACCCCAAATACTTAGAAAGTTTCCTACAAGTAACTTCAATTACAGAAAATAGAATTTGTCTAGTAATTTCATTACAATGCAACTGCAAATTTTAAAACAAGTCTCTCTTATTTATACTAGCAGCCAATGCCTTCTTTACTCATCAAGCCAACTTCAATTTCCTGCAAGCAAATCATTTAGCTGCCCCAAAGAATTTTTGAGACACCCAGATGATTGCAAGGGCAACCAAAAGGGTCAGTTTACACTGGTATGAGCATTTATCAATTTTGTATACATATTCATAATTTTAGTAATCTTACAATGCCTTCTTAGTTTAACAGGTTTTATACTTAGCATGTTTTGGTTCATACAAAGAGATACAAAATCACTTTCAACAAATTAAACAATACATAGCAAACAGTTAAAATAATCATGTGTACAATTCTTAAATCATCCTCACCAAATCTTAGATAAGTAAATTCAGGTTTTATACTCCAGTTTTCACCTAGCAATTAATCAATGAACAATGTTTATCTTGATTAAATCTAACACCATATCTGAATATTTATAACCCAGATTTTTAAACCCCTGTCCCCATTTATTTTATGGTCTTTAACTCCTTGTCAAATGAACACTATGTATGCATTGTGAAGGAAACTCCCAGGTTACTTAATTTATTCCAACACACAAAGGCCTCAGGGTGCAGTTGCACCATGCATATACTTGCTCCCACCTGAAGTAAGCAGATCATTGACTAACTCCCAAGTGACCAATTTAGTTTTTCTTTCATTCATATTTCAGAAAGATATATATAACTACTTGTATATCTTCTGGTTCAACCCCATGTTCCCCTATTTAATCTATATCCATGTTTAATGATGATAAGATAGAACAAGAATGCTCAAAACATGTTAACTCTAAAAGCCCACTTACAGATTAATGCTCCAATCAAAAATGCACAAACAAACATCCATATCACCCATAACAAATCATTTCAGAGATTTAAATGACTCATAATATTTTAGGCTGCCTGCAATAGGACTTAATGCCATTGCATACAAAGGATAAATACTCACATTATGTTTTTCCTTTCACTGGCTTAATTTATTAGAACAGTAAATCCCCCAAAGCCTCAAGCTAGTGTTTCTCCTTGCTTATTTTATTTTTGTTTTGATCTCGAGAGAGTGGTGGTTTTGTCTATGTGCAGTTATTTATAATTCCATTCTAGGGTTTAAGAAAATGGGTAATTCCCCTGATACCCTTAGATGTTTATTTACACATCACATTCCTGTGTGGTCCTAAGTTGGAAATGCACACATTAGGTTGCTTTAATTAGTTATTTCAGGGATCATGCATTTTTAACACTGCATGCTATTTTCATGTCTCCATTTTATTCATGCCATATGCATGTGATCTATTATTCATTTCTTTTTATAAGTTTAAGGAATCTGAAAATCTCCTTTGTATTTTCTACCTATCTATTATCTCCATTCAATCATGCATACTATCATACTTTATTATGTAATGTAAAAATCATTCACCCATATTATTTTCTTGAAATAAATATAAGATAATCAAATTTTTATTTGATTCTGTATGTATATATATATTTCTGCCTCTTTGTAAAAATCAGTAACTCCTTCTATTTTTAAATAAAAATCACACATATTATATTAATTATTTCCAGCATAATTATAAGACATTTACCACAATTTTTTTATTAAACTTCATTTTATTCTATCTTTATATAAAACAGCAAATAACCCATATATATTAAATGTATATATATATTTACATAATTCTTTGAACATAAAGCTATATTTATTTTGAGTTCCAATTTTTCTTCTAATCACCTTAATTCCTTGCATTTTATCAAACAGAAGCTCCCATGCAAATTTTATTTATTGCCAAATTCTTTTCTGTTTTGATGCAATATATATATTTATATATCTCAGAATTTCCTAATATAAATATATTTTATTTTATTTTATTTTAGGGTCATTACAATGCTAGACAATTTAAATAGTCAATATTTAAATATTTGTGTGATTGGTTGAATATAATTGTTGTTATCAGTCTGGATTGATATTTATGTATGTGATGTGCTAATATTTGTGATGTAGGGAAAACAGGTTGGAGGGATCCAACTGGATTCCTCACTATGTAGTAATTATTTTTATAATTGATGACGATGTTTGTTTTTATGTTGTGATTGATAAATTTGAAATTAAATTGTACCATGATATTGTTGAAATAAATATAAACCCGGAATTTTAATTTTAAATGGATTTAATTGGGTTTTTTTTTAAAATAAAATAAAGGAAATTGATAAATAAGGAATTTAAAGGAATCAAATTTGGATTTTGGTTTGGATAAAGGATGAAATTAGTTAATTCGTAACTATAATAAAGTGGGAAATTTATCAGTTGATTAATGTGGAAGTATGGCTTTCTGGGTGAGAAATTTTATAAGAAGTTATAAAGTGTTAAAATAACGATGGTTTATTTTAATAATGAATAGTGTTTTTCCGAGAAATTAAAATATGTTGCAACGAAGTTTCCAAATATAAAATTTATAGTTTTAAATGTAAATAGAATATTTTGAAATGCAGTTTTCACCATTGGGATTTTATTTTAGTAATTCATAAGTATTATTTTCCTTTAATAAATTATCAAATTCTTTATTTAAAAATGCTTCCAACCTATAATTTGAAAAGGAAATTCCGGAAATGGGAAAAGTGTTTAAACTTCAAAGGGAGTTTATTTGTAAGCTTGGAAATAAATTTACGATAACTAACGTAAATTTCAGATGGAATAGATCAGGCGGGATCTATATGAAGGATTCTTTGGGATGTTTGAATGGGAGTGTGTTTCCTTGGAAAAACCAAGTTAGAGTTTTAACAGATTTTATTTAAATAAAGGTTAAAGCTTAAATTTGTTAAAGAATATTTTTACGAAATTATTATTTTTAAAGAAGAAATTAATAAATTTGTTTTAAAATTATTTGTTTTAAGTTATTGGTAAAGGCTAGTATTATGTTTTTAGACTCTACCTGTATGTTTAGTTAGCTAAACCCTTATTTTAAAAGCAAGTTTATATCTAAATAAATAGTTTTGTTTCACATATTTAAATTATATTTTTGAGTAAATAACTAAAAGTAAATTTACTTATTTTTAAGTATATTTTAGAATAATGTATTTTAACTGTTTTAAATCTAAAGTTTTTTGAACTTGGTTATTTCCATGGGAATAAAGGGTAAAGGATTTACCTTGTAAAGGAAGAACTTTGGAAATTGTTTTCAAATGCGTTTTGAAAATTTGAAATATATCTTGTGAAGATATTAGAGGCAAATAAATAATGTGGAAAATTATTTATTGAGTGATGGATGCTTATGGATGTCTGTGAATATAAATTGATAGTTAAATCACCGACTATCAATATTGGACAAATGCGATGATCGTTTCGAATAGACTGGAATCGGGATTTATTTCCCGAAAACCACTTCGATCCAGTTTGTACGTTTCATGAAACATATTAGGAGTCGAAGATGGAGCTGTGAAGTGCAAGGGCTGGTCGCTACTAATCCTGAGGATATTTCCAAATGGATGTAGCAGGAATAGTGCCTTCGGTTCCGTTCAGACCCGGGACGGACTTGTATGGACGAATGCTTTCGTGACATCGTCAGGTGGACCATGGGCATTCTAAGGGATATGTGCTATAAAGGTATCGTTTAGCCTCGAGCCTCATCAACCGGGAATGATTGAAAATCAGGAGTTATGGAGCAAGGCTTCGTGGGTAGCCCCCACTGGAGAGTAAGGTCATCCCTGTGTAGATGTCCCTTTATATTTCGGCTATGTGGCGGTCTCTGATCCCAACCGCGGGGTGATCTTATTTGGAATTATCCAGTAAGGGATGATTCCAGCCTTGTGTTGCAGGGAAGATGGCGTACTCCTCGGTACACTGATCTAGACCAGGTACTGTGACAGGTGGTACCCCAATGCCTAGTCATAGTTGGAAATCCATTCTCCCTACGTGCCTGTATGATTTTGATTGTGCCCAACTATTGCTAAAACGTGGGATGCAAGCATTTCAGCTAGATTCTATTTTACTTTCTATAGACACTATTATAATATCAGTGG
Organism: Allium fistulosum; assembly: GCA_030737815.1. Classification (NCBI taxonomy): domain Eukaryota; kingdom Viridiplantae; phylum Streptophyta; class Magnoliopsida; order Asparagales; family Amaryllidaceae; genus Allium; species Allium fistulosum. Next base: position 912,963,668 of record CM060903.1, read on the forward strand.
ATTTTTATGAAAAGTGTTTTAGCTATCGTAAGATAAAAACCCGACATATTTATTTGTGGCGTAGTCTTACGAGATGCTTTTGATTTCAAATGATTTTTAAAACTTTAATAATCAATTGGGTGTATTTATGATTCGCTGGTACTCCAGACTGACTCGGGTGTTATTTCATTATAATGCTCGGGTCAGACCGCGTATTATATATACATGATAGGTTGCTATGGAGCTCAGGAGAGGAGCTGGAGTCCGAGACGTATTCCTCGTACTTGTTATATTCCGCTGCTGTGATTGTTGAGATTGACTGGCTGGTAATTATTGCTGATTGTTGTGTATGATATACTCTGATGATGTTGTAGTGTATATAAATAGATATAGTTTTCATTTTTGTGCAAAGATCTGTTATTGACTATTATATTTTATTCCGCTGCAAGGTGAGATTCTGACATTGTTTAGTTTCTTCTGTCTTCTATCTCCTTTCTTTTTCTTCAGCATATGTCTTTTCCGGCGTTCGATCGTCGGCATATTATACTGTAGCGTATTTTGTGTCGATTTTCGAGGGTCAAGAAGGGCGGGTCGTTACAAACATTCCAAGTAATAATCGACATTTGTGTTTAGGGATATCATTGCTTTCATATAGAAAGATTGGGGTTGAATTCCTCTAGCCTTTCTCTTCCCCTTTTCTCTTCTAGATAATCTGAACTTTTTTGCCCTTTTCTTTTTAGTTATTTTCTGTCTTGGATTTTTAGATGTTCAAACCACCTTGGATTTCTGATAATATATTTTTCATGGAATTCATCATTTTTCAATTTTTTTCATCGTCCTGAGATAATATTTCCTATATGTTTTCAATTTTATTTTTCTTCCTTTCTTTTATTTCTTTATTTCTGTAGAAAAGGAGTTTGGAATCAGTTTCATGGCTTTTTGAACTAAATCTTGTGATATGCTTTTATGAAATCTATTTGAATCTGAGTTATGTTTAGAACATTCTTTTCTACCAACAGTTTTGGTGGATATTTCATTTGTACCAAGCTTCCTTCCATAATTTCATCATCTTTCTCATCAGTATCATCAACAGAGGAGTGTTGTGCTCCATGATCCATATTCGATTTCTTAACTTAGGAGAATTAACATTTCCAACTTGCTACATTTGATTTGAATTTTCATCTGTATTTTCTGACATTATTTGGCCTGGCAATTCCTGAATTGGGGGATCGGCCAGTTGTTTGGAAACATCAGGATCATTCATAGTTGTAACCAGTGCCTTTGTGCAACCTTTATTGTTTATATTTTCAAAGAACTTGATTTTCCTTATTAGAGAATTTTCACGAGCACAATCTTCTTGAATCTCACCATGCTAGTTGCCATTAAAATCTGATTCTTCGATGATTTCTTGGTTTTGTTCTATAACAGAAACCTTTTCTTTATTGCTTAAAGATTCTTTCTGTCTTTCTTTCCAGATCTTTTTAGTTGTACAATTTTTAGTTGAATGCCCAAAACATGTACACTTTGTGCACATTGGCGAGATCCATTCATATTCAACCTTTTAAACAATAATTTCTCCATCATGCATTGTTATATATGCTTCTTCAAAAGCTCTGCATTTGCTTTAATTTCAACAAGAATTCTTGCATAACTTAGTCTTGTTTCTTTTGCTGTTGGTTCTTCTAGTTTTAAAGGAGCACCTACTACACTTGCTTTAGCCCCAAATGCTTCTTTATCCCGCAATTTTAAACTTAATTCAGGCAGCCGAATCCAAAATAGTATGTGGATAGCAGGTCTTTGTCAAAAGCAATTTCGTTGCTCCATTTTTTCAGAATGATTAATTTTCCATTGATAAAATAAGGTCCTCCATTGATTGCTTTTTCACAGTCACTTTCAACTGCAAATTTATAATAAAAAATCCATTGTTTCTTATGGAGATTTCAAATTTATCTATGGGATTCCATGTTCTTTGTACAAATGCTTTAAAGTGATAATAAAAATGCCTACTACCATAAATATAAGCTATCACCGAGCAGCCTCACTTGGTCTCTGTTCTTCTACTAACCCCTTCTTTTATAAATACTATTTTCTTTTTATTAATGGTTAGAGGAGCTTGGTACTTCAGATCAAATTCATGACTAAGACCACCCTCTCTGATCAAATCTACCCAAGAAGATGCTTTATGTGAGAAAGACCCTTTACCGTAACCTTGATTTGCAACCGCACCTTTGATTTCTTGATTATTCTATAACGTGGCTGTAGATTTGGAGATGTTATAAGAATTTTTCTTTGAATTGAACTTGTAATTGTTGATTCTTGAATTTCTATAACCATTATTATCCGACTGCGGTTGAATCTTGGTATGGTATTGGGCTGAATTTGATTGTTGAAGGGTTTTCATCCTGTTTTGGCAGTTCCTAACTAGCTGGAACCCCTCACTGTCGATTTCAAGTTGCAACTCGTTGAGGGTTAAAGAAGAAGAAGGGGAATAAGAGGAGGTGGCTTGGGTGTGATATATTGAACAGCCTTAGAATTCCGATTAGAGCAGCTCACCATTAAAGTTTTCTTGATTTCCTCACTGTAATGTTAAAAAAATGTCAAAACTAAAAAGTAGATATGTATCGTAAATCAACTTTTTAAGACTATTAAAGTTATTAAACAAACATTGCTACATATTAAGATATTCAAACTACCATTAACAAAAATATTGTCACAACAATACACTACTGGTACATATGCTACATGAGAGTATCTTGTTATGAATTACTTCATGCGAATAAAAATATTCTAGGAGAATTGGTCAATTATTCAAACAGAATTAATTGAGTATAAAGCATGAACCCAGCTAGCACTCTTATTAATTAATCAAATACTAAATGACACTTGAACAATATATTCAACCAAGGAATATTAGTAGCCACATTATATTTGACTTGTCTTTACTTTTTAGTAACTCATCAAACGCTAGAGACTAATTTAGCCTTAGAATTTTTCAGTAAACCCAGTCCCAAGATGAAAGACATTCTTCATAGAAGGTTTGGCAATTGTTAGTAAATCTGGACTATTGACTTGACCCAGAGTTAAGGAGAAAGACCAAATAGCTTCTAACCATTTTGAGATTTATATTACAGATATATGTCCCCTCCAATACATACAAATAGAAACTTTTAATAGCTTTGATCTTTTGCATATTGAAAACCCGGTTATCTGAACCCTGTGAGAAATTCGGATTACGGATCTTAAGGCTAGGATTAACACTAGATGGGGGAGGGTAATAGTGTTTATAAAGAATTACTAAATCTTTTTGAGTTTATGTTAATTTGAACACAGACGTATGCAATATTCAGACACAAATATAATCACAGAAACAAACACAGATGAAGAAATAAAGTAAAAGTAGTAAAGGAAAGAACATACCGGATTTTATACTGGTTCGGAGTTACCCTACATCCAGTCCTGCACAACTAAGTACGGATTTTCTTCCAAAAGCAATTGTACAATTACACCCTTGGTTTCAAGGCTATGAGGTAGCCCCTCCAGAATCACAATCCTTTAGGTAGAGATACTTGATTTCCGGGCAAAAAGTTCACCCAATTGATTTCCGAGACTACAATCACACCTAATTGATTTCCAAGGCTACAATCACACCTTTTCTCGCTTGATTGATTTCCAAGGCTACAATCACACCTTTTTTTGCTTTATAAATTACAAAGAAGCCTATAATTCTGAAAAGCATTGAGGATCTTGTTGAGATAGTGATAGAGAATCAAACCAGAGATGATCTAGTTAGATTCAATGTTGATTTCGGCAGAGTAATGGTAAGAATATGTATAAAGAAACGTGGAAGAAGAAGAGAAGTGAAAAAATAGAAAATCAAATGATAAAATTCGTTGAAACAAACCCCTATTTATAGAGAAACAAAAGCCATGTCTATTCATAAAGAGTTATGACGAATAGACACTTCTTTTGAAATTTGAATTTTGAACTTAACTGACACTATGTCGACATGGTCACCATGGGTATGTCGACATCCCAAAGCATTTTTTTTGATGATTTGATTTTCTTTGAAAATAACCTTTATCTTATATTAAAACTATTTTAAACTTTATAATATACTTGACTATAGTTAAAATTCATAAGTAAATATAGAGACTAAAATATATAGAATTTAACTATAATTTTATATTTTAAATCTAAGTATAAATATTTAAATATATTTAAAAGATAGTTTAAAATTAGGAGTAATTTGACTTTGAAATTGAAGATGATTTTGAGGCTAAAATTATTTAAAATCAGGATAGAGGTTTTTTCTAAAAAGGAAAGTTTTGAAATCGTTTTGAAAACAAGATAATTTTGAAAAATCATTTGAATAAAAGTTGGCAGTTACAAAACAATGTTCCACTAGATTTTTCGTTGGTTCCATCCTACTTAGGGTTCCATCCCTTTAACAGGCTCAAAGTAGATTCCATTCCACGAATAAATTGAATTGTAAGATGCCAGTGCTTTTCTAGGAGTTTTAACAAAATTTTATACTAAATTACTTACCTTGAAATCTTGAATTCTTGATAATCTTGATACTTATGAGTCTTCAATCTTGATATCTTGAATCTCTATACTGTACAGTCTTCATTCCTGGTACATGCATGGTTAAATCCTGCATATACATATATATCTAAACTTATACTGTTAGTATTTATATTTTATAATCTTATTCTAAGGTTGTTGTCATCAAAACCATCAACTCAAGGACTAACAATCTCCCCTTTTTTGACGATGACAACCTTTGTTTATAAAATATTACTTCTATCCTAATAACTCCCCCTAAAACTGATAACCCCCCCTTAATCTATGCCTATTTTATATTTCTCCCCCTTTATCATCAACAAAAACAAACTAACTTCAAACTATATAACTCCACCTCATTCTTGTACTAAAGTACCTACATTAATAAACTATATAATGGAGTATAAAATAAATATTGGTAGACAAGATAATTAATCAAAGATTATATATGTATCAATTTATACAAATATTAATCCACACAAGATATCAATCAAACCAATCAAAGCAAATAATTTCAATCAAAACAATCAAATCAACCCAAACAAACAAACCAAATCAAACATTACAAGGAACTTCCACCTATCCTTCTTTTCTGAAAATGGGGTCTACTTTGATGGCATCCCAATTTTCATTTTCACTTGTGAGAGAGACAGGAGGATGTGCTTCATTATCATCCTTGTGCAGGGAAGAAATCATCCATCGAATTTCATCGAAATACCTTTCTTGCTCCTTGATCATCTGCATTTGACTCAACTCTAAGTGCCGCTAGTTACGAAGAATAAATGACAGAATATTCTTGAAAGAATTGAGTGTTTCTTCAATATTCTTGGTTAAATTGTGAATTGGATTTGCCAATTTTGAGTTTGAGAAGAATGAGCAATAAAGAAGATAGAGAATAATATTGAGTGATGAATTCTGAAAGAAACATGTATTTATAGGTGTAGAAATTCGTATGAAATGAATAGACATATGGTAGTTATTCAAATTTCAAATTTGAAATGAAATGTCATTTCTGACCAGTATATGTCGACATGGTCATGGGGGGTATGTCGACATGGTTTAGTTAATTTTGGTGACCTATTTTGATTTTGTGAATAATTACTTATATATATATTTTTATAATATACTAACATTTATTCAGAAGATAAGATAAGCTAGATAGCAGAAAGGAAATTCATTTCCATTGCATAATAGAGTGATACAATGATATTCTATAAAGAACTACACGAACATTCGAATTAAAACAAACTTACTCTAATACAACATGAAATGAAAATATACAACTAGTTAGAGGATGATGAAGATGAAGATAATCCAAGTTTCTTGCTGACTTTGGAGAAAAACTTGGTCATCTTGGATGACATTTTGTCCAACTTCTTACTAACGGATCGTCTAAGAATCCATTGATTTTCCACAATGATCTTTTGGTTTTTGAGAAGAGTTTTGTTTTTAGGATTGGAGGGATATTCAATACTTTCTGGGGATGTTTCACCTTCTTCTTCTTCTATTTCCATTTCATCCCCTTCTTCTTCCTCTTTCATTTCCTCATGAGCCAATCGCTCTTTCTTTTCGGCAAGTGTCTCATAAGATTGAATAACATAAGGGATTTTCATAAGAGAAATGTTTGAAATATTAAAAAACTTTCTTGAAATAAATTCCTCTCCTTTGAAATTTACTCCAAAATAGTTGAAAATCCGAGTAAGGTAAATTCCATGATATAAAGTGTTTTTTCCCATTTCAAAAATTTTAGGACGAAGTTCATCCAAAATAACTTGCATCCAATTGATATCATAATTTTCGAAAATAGCAAAAAGTGCTTTGCACACTTTTGAAGTAGGGTTGTTAAAATTTCCCGATCTTGGGGTCAACGTATGTTGTAAAAGAAGGTTTACAATTCTAGCTTTTGGACGAAAGTTTCGGTTTTTAAATTCAAAGTTTTCATCTCCTTCAAAAATATGATGAAATGTCTCACGACCATGGTCATCAATTTGAAAACTTGAAAGATCCATTCCCGTGCTTTTGCAATTGAGAATGGTACCCAAAAGATCACAATTTAAAGCAATTCTAGTCCTTTTAACACTACTCCAAATTTCATCATCATTTCCATCATAAAATTCTCGATTGAGATTTGCGTAAATTTTTTTGACAAGATTTGGGTAACAAACAAAATCATTTTGAGATGCATCACCAAGACTAAGAATATGATTGCTTGCAAAAAGAGAATCAATTTCATAAAAAGAAGAATCTTGAAATATAGCAAACTTTCCAGGATGGACTTTGCCATAGTTAGCATAATTGATGTATGCTTTTATAGCCTCCGGATTATTGAAGAGTTGCTTTTCAAGTTTTTGGAAAGTCTCATGGTGGAGGGGTTGCTTGAAGAAGCCATTAAAGTAGAGAGTAGAGAGCTTAAAGTTTTGAAGAGAGAGTTTGAATTTGAAAATGAAAGTGAAAAGTTGTGATACATAAATTTGAATTATCTATCTTTTGATCATCATCGCTTGAGGACGAGTCTGAGTCATCTAGAGTAGCAGTAAATGCATGCTTCCGTTTCTTTACTGATTCATTGTTCATAGGGAGATTCTGCCTATCTGAATACAAACAGTCTCTTTTATATGGCCTAATTCGTCACAGTTGAAACATTTGACATTTGATGCTATATTCTGATTTCCAGGATTCTTATAGTTGTTTCTCTTAAAATTATTCATCTTTCTATATTTCAGGAATTTCTGAAAATTTCTGGTCAGAAGATCTATCTCTTCATCATTGTCACTGTTTGAATCCGATCCATCGGTCAATGCATTAAATGCCATTTATTTCTTTTCAGATGCTTTGCTTTCTCTTCTCCCGATTATTTGGACTTCAAATGAAATTAGATTTCCAATTAATTCTTCTATCTTTAAAGTACTAATGTCATTTGCTTCTTCGATCGCAAGTGTCTTTTGATCCCATTCTGGAGTGAGAGAGTTTAAAATTTTCCTGACTTGATCTTCTTCGGAAAACACTTTTTTCAAGGATATGAGAGACTGTACAGTATCTTGAAATCAGCTATACATATCAGAAATAGACTCATTAGAATTCATTTTAAATAACTGAAACAGATCTGTGAGCATGGAAATTTTGGTCTGTTTAACTTTGCTTGTTCCTTCGTGAGTAACTTGCAAAGTTTTCCAGATTTCATATGCAGACTTGCAAACTGAAACTCTATTAAATTAATTCCTATCAAGTGAACAAAATAGAATATTCATTGCTTTAGAATTATTTTATGCAACAGTCTTTTGCTCAGTGTCCATTGTGAAAAATCAGTTGTGGGTTCAGAATATTCATTTTGTGTCATATTTCAAGTGTCTAATCCTACAGATTGTAAATATATTTTCATCCTACACGCCCAGTATGCATAGTTACTGCCATTAAAAAGTGGTGGTCTGACAGTAGACTGACCTTCTACAAATGAACTAGTGTTAGAAACAGTACCAGTGTTGGTAGCCATTTAGAAAAAATTTCAAAATTCAGATTATGAAACTTTTTGAAAACCTTGCTCTGATACCAAATGTGAGGAATTTGAATTACGGATCTTAAGGCTAGGTTTAACACTAGAAGGGGGGTGAATAGTGTTTATAAAGAATTACTAAATCTTTTTGAGTTTATGTTAATTTGAACACAGATTTATGCAATATTCAGACACAGATATAATCACAGAAACAAACACAGATGTAGAAATAAAGTAAAAGCAGTAAAGGAAAGAACAGACCCGATTTTATACTGGTTCGAAGTTACCCTACATACAGTCCCACAGAACTAAGTACGGATTTCCTTTCAAAAGCAATTGTACAATTACACCCTCGCTTTCAAGGCCACGAGGTACACCCTCCAGAATCACAATCCTCTGGGTAGAGATACTTGATTTTCGGGCAACAAGTTCACCCAATTGATTTCTGAGGCTACAATCACACCTAATTGATTTCCAAGGCTACAATCACACCTTTTCTCGCTTGATTGATTTTCAAGGCTACAATCACACCTTTTTTTACTTGATAGATTACAAAGAAGCCCATAACTCTGAATAGCACTGAGGATCTTGTTGAGATAGTGATAGAGAATCAAAACAGAGATGATCTAGTTAGATTCAATGTTGATTTCGGCAGAGTAATGGTAAGAATATGTATAAAGAATAAGAGGAAGAGAAGTGAAAAACCAGAATATCTAATGATAAAATTCGTTGAAACAAACCACTATTTATAGAGAAACAACAGCCATGTCTATTCGTGAAGAGTTATGACGAATAGACACTTCTTTTGAAATTTGAATTTTGAACTTAACTGACACTATGTCGACATGGTCACCATGGGTATGTCGACATCCCAAAGCATTTTTTTGATGATTTGATTTTCTTTGAAAATAAAACTATTTTAAACTTTATAAATATACTTGACTATAGTTAAAATTCATAAGTAAATATAGAGACTAAAATATATAGAATTTGACTATAATTTTATATTTTACATCTAAGTATAAATATTTAAATATATTTAAAAGATAGTTTAAAATCAGGAGTAATTTGACTTTGAAACTGAAGATGATTTTGAGGCTAAAATTATTTAAAATAAGGATAGAGGTTTTTGAATCTTTTAAAAGGAAAGTTTTGAAATCATTTTGAAAACAAGATAATTTTGAAAAATTATTTGAATAAAAGTTAGCGGATACAAAACAATGTTCCACTCGATTTTTTGTAGGTTCCATCCTACTTAGGGTTCCATCCCTTTAACAGGCTCGAAGTGGATTCCATTCCACGAATAAATTGGATTGTAAGATGCCACTACTTTTCTAGGAGTTTTAACAAAATTTTATACTAAATTACTTATCTTGAAATCTTGAATTCTTGGTAATCTTGATACTTACGAGTCTTCAATCTTGATATCTTGAATCTCTATACAGTACAGTCTTCATTCTTGGTACCTTCATGGTTAAATCATGCATATACATATATATATATATATCTAAACTTATAATGTTAGTATTTATATTTTATAATCCTATTCTAAGGTTGTTGTCATCAAAACCATCAACTCAAGGACTAACAATCTCCCCATTTTGGATGATGACAACCTTTGTTTATAAAATATTACTTCTATCCTAATAACTCCCCCTAAAACTGATAACTCCCCCTTAATCTATGCCTATTTTATATTTCTCCCCCTTTGTCATCAACAAAAACAAACTAACTTCAAACTATATAACTCCCCCTCATTCTTGTACTAAAGTACTTGCATTAATAAACTATATAATAGAGAATATAATAGATAGATTAAGAGATAATTATACTTATAGGCAAGATAATTAATCAAAGATTATATATGTATCAATTTATACAAATATCAATCCACACAAGATATCAATCAAACCAAATAAATGAAATCAAACCAATCAAAGCAAATAATTTCAATCAAAACAATCAAATCAACCCAAATAAACAAACCAGATCAAACATGACAAGGAACTTCCACCCATCCTTCTTCTCCGAAAATGGGGTCTGCTTTGATGGCATCCCAATTTTCATTTTAATTTATGAGAGAGACAGAAGGATGTGCTTCGTTATCATCCTTGTGCAGGGAAGAAATCATCTATCGAATTGCATCGAAATGCCTTTCTTGCTCCTTGATCATCTGCATTTGACTCAACTCTAAGTGCCGCTAGTTACGAAGAATAAATGACAGAATATTCTTGAAAGAATTGAGAGTTTCTTCAAGATTCTTGGTTAAACTGTGAATTGGATTTGCCATTTTTGAGTTTGATAAGAATGAGCGATAAAGAAGATAGAGAATAAAATTGAGTGATGAATTCTGGAAGAAATAAGTATTTATAGGTGTAGAAATTCGTTTGAAATGAATAGACATATGGTAGTTATTCAAATTTCAAATTTGAAATGAAATGTCATTTCTGACCAGTGTATGTCGACAGGGTCATGGGGGTATGTCGACATGGTTTAGTTAATTTTGATGACCTATTTTGATTTTGTGAATAATTGCGTATATATATATTTATGTAATATACTAACATTTATTCAGAAGATAAGATAAGCTAGATATCAGAAAGGAAATTCATTTTCATTGCATAATAGAGTGATACAATGATATTCCATAAAGAACTACATGAACATTCGAATTAAAACAAACTTACTCTAATACAACATGAAATGAAAAGATACAACTAGTTAGAGGATGCTGAAGATGAAGATAATCCAAGTTTCTTGCTGACTTAGGGGAAAAACTTGGTCATCTTGGATGACATTTTGTCCAACTTCTTACTAACGGATCGTCTAAGAATCCGTTGATTTTCCACAATGATCTTTTGGTTTTTGAGAAGAGTTTTGTTTTTAGGATTGGAGGGATATTCAATACTTTCTAGGGATGTTTCACCTTCTTCCTCTTCTTCTATTTCCATTTTATCCCCTTCTTCTTCTTCCTCTTCTTCCTCTTCCATTTCCTCATGAGCCAATTGCTCTTCCTTTTCGGCAAGTGTCTCATAAGATTGAAAAACATAAGGGATTTTCATAAGGGAAATGTTTGAAATATTAAAAAACTTTCTTGAAATAAATTCCTCTCCTTTAAAATTTACTCCAAAATAGTTTAAAATTCGAGTAAGGTAAATTCCATGATATAATGTGTTTTTTCCCACTTCAAAATTTTTAGGACGAAGTTCATCCAAATTAACTTGCGCCCAATTGATATCATAATGTCCGAAAATAGCAAAAAGTGTTTTGCACACTTTTGAAGTAGGGTTGTTAAAATTTCCCGACCTTGGGGTCAAAGTATGTTGTAAAAGAAGGTTTACAATTCTAGCTTTTGGACGAAAGTTTCGGCTTTTAAATTCAAAGTTTTCATCTCCTTCAAAAATATGATGAAATGTCTCACGATCATGTTCATCAATTTGAAAACTTGAAAGATCCATTCCCATGCTTTTGCAATTGAGAATGGTACCCAAAAGATCACAATTTAAAACAATTCTAGTCCCTTTGACACTACTCCAAATTTCATCATTATTTCCTTCATAAAATTCTCGATTGAGATTTGCATAAAATTTTTGACAAGATTTGGGTAACAAACAAAATCATTTTGAGAAGCATCAACAAGACTAAGAATATGATTGCTTGCAAAAAGAGAATCAATTTCATAAAAAGAAATTTTTTGAAATATAGCAAACTTTCCAGGATGGACTTCACCATAGTTAACATAATTGATGTATGCTTTTATAGCCTTCGGATTATTGAAGAGTTGCTCTTTCAAGTTTCTGGAAAGTCTCATGGTGGAGGGGTTGCTTGAAGAAGCCATTAAAGTAGAGAGTAGAGAGCTTGAAGTTTTGAAGAGAAAGTTTGAATTTGAAAATGAAAGTGAAAAGTTGTGATAAAAGAAAATGAATAAATAGATTTTTGAAAGACATGTTTAAAGTATTTGATATGCCATCAGTTTGCGGCATTTCAAATGCCGCCCTGTTATTTGCCTGTTGTTTAAGGCAGTCTCCTGTAGCTTCTATCACTCCACCCTCAGACTCAAAAAATCCCAAATTCGAAGCCAAATCCCAACTCTTCCAAAGTCGATATTTTCACTAAAAAACTCGCTAGAGCAGGATAGAAATTGAAGAATGACTTCCTCATTCTCTCAAGTACCTCCTGTAGGTTTGTATTCTTCCTTTTGTCTCTTAAATTTTGAATTTTTGATATTAGGGTTTGGAAAAAAATTATTTTGTAGGTATAAATCTTTGTCTCTATACTTCAATGAAGTAGTTTGTACACGTACAACATTTTTTGATTGGTTGTTGATTGTATATAAGGATTTTTTAGGTTATAAATTTGATTTGGTTATGTTACTGTGGTAGAATATGAAGAAATGACAACCGGATTGATTGATGATTGCGTTCTTTACTTATAAGCTTAAAACCGCATAAGAAATAACAATTTGATAGAGGGTATATGTTGATACAATTTATCTTGCATTTTGTAACATGTTAGTAAATGGCATACTAGCTTGCATTTTGTTTTCATTTTTGACAGATGGTTAAGCCGGAAGGATTCATTGACCATTCTTCAACTTTAAAGCTTGTTACGTCAGTGCATCTTGGTGTGTTGGAACTTTTAGATAGGGCTGGATTCAGTGTTATTCATAAGTTGGGATACACACAGCTCGAGTGTAATCTTCTGACGATGTTGTTTGATAAATGGAGACCTGAGACGTCTACATTTTATCACAAAGTTGGTGAGATGACCATTACCTTAAAAGATGCAGCTGTGTTGCTTGGATTTCCGATTAACGCGAATCACATTCTAAACCCGAATTTCCCAAGCAATTATATGGATTTATGTAAGCCCTTGCTTGGCATGTCTCCTCTAGAAGACGTGAGATGAGAAAATGAGTCGATAGTAGCCACTTGGTTTAAGGAGCAGTTGGCCGATGATATTCTCTGTTGTGCCTCTCCAGATGCAGATAGCTCAGCGTGCCCGCGCTATTATTTTGTACATCAACACTTAATGTCTTTTTTGCGATCGATCGAAGACTCGAGTGGCCCGTTTAATGACTTCCAATGTTAGAAGACTTTTATTCTTGTTGGCAATATTCTTGGGCAGTGCGGTGCTGGCTTTCACTTATACAGAGCTTACTAGAGTGGCGTTGGTACAACAATGGTTATTCATTAATTCATATTCATTAATTCATATTTATTAATTCATTAGTTCAAGTACGGTCATAGTTATTCATTAATTCATATTTATGCATTTCATAAACATTAATTAGATATAACTTATTCTCTTGTGGCTACGGTCTTAGACTTATCTTCCAGTCGGTCGTTTAACTATGAAGAGAGCAATAATCGACAGTACGAAACCATAAGGATCAAGGTAAAATATTGTTGGTTGTATGGTTGTATCAACTTATATAGTTTGAACAGTTTGTATAATTTTTTGCTATTTTAGGTGGGTTGGACCGATGAATACCAAATGACTCCCAAACGGAATTTGGCTTCTACTAGAATGAGTTTGATGCCTTGGACTATAACGCAGTTATGTGGACTCCATACACTGAGGCAGAGCTTGATGCTCTTCCAACTCTATGCACCAAGGTGAGGCAATTATGGCGAGAAAGACTGATGATACTTTTCTTTGATGATCTAGCATACCATCTCCCAGATAGAGTGATGAGGCAATTTGGTCTTCGCCCACACTTACCGTATCGTGCTCCATATTATACTCTTCCATATGGTGAAGATGAGTTTGAAACAATGATAGAGTTATTGAATAACTGGTTCTTAGCCATGAAATATGAGCATGAGATCACGCTAATTGATGAGGAGTATGATAGTTGTATTGGAATATCACCCGGTGTTATGTGCTAAGAAGATGAAAGGAATTGCCTGAGTAAGAGGTTGCTCCTTACGATCCAAGAGCTCTGCTTGAACGGAATATGGTACGTATTTAAATTGAAATTTTTTATGGTAGTTGTAAAATCAGTAATGATATATGTTATATGCAAGCGGATGGTATGTATCGTATGTTGGACAGTCGATAAGCTTGTGGAGGAGGTTCTCGAAAAAATAAGGCGAATTGCTTCTCGCTCAAACAAATTCTACGATCTTGTTTGTTGAAGAACAGGATGTCAAGACCAATCCCACCTCTGCCTCCCCCTCCTCCTACAGTGCCACCACTTATTGAGGACATTGCACCTCCCGCACCATTATAGGACATTGCATCCGCCCACCAGCCCCCAAACCAAAGAGAAATATCAATGATGAAAGAAAGATATGGGTGAAAGCTCCGGGGTTGAACCGAAGTCGTGAGTGTAAGCAGCCAAGTATTTTTAGCCGAATACCATGTTGAAGCGAAGTCTTGATGGGCTCTATTAGCTCCATTGGAAACTATTGAGCAAGCAGCCATAACATGCATACAAGGTAAGTGCTCTAATAGCGACATGTTGCACGTACACGAGCAATTGTTACCGGTGATCAGTACTTTTAATTCATTATCGAAATAGTGCACAATTTTCCATTCAGCTAGACTAAAGCAAATTATTTTTGTACACCTTGCTTTGTTAGCTCTATCGGCAATCTTGGCTTTCCACTTCGGAGTAAGACGAGTTGTATGTTTTTCTAAAGCTTCTCTTCTTTGACAAAAAATAATCAACCGACATGAAAAATGTGCGTGCAACCAAAGCTTTAACAGGTAAGGACCGAGCTCCTTTAAGTACACCGTTGAAACTTTCTACGCAGTTAGTGTTCATTACATGAAATCGACCGCCATTATTTTTATACAATGCCCAATTTACATCTTTCCATCCCAAACTCCTTCCTATCCAGTTGCGGGCCCTAATCTTGTAGTTTTGACTTCTTCTCGGATTTTGTTGTACTCGGCTTCCTCTGCAACACATGCTTCAGCATAAAAAAGGTCCGTCAATCATTTTTCTTCTAAATCCAGCAACTTAAAATTCGCCTTGAGATGTCTTGCACATAAACGGTGTTTATGAGACAAACCCCATTTCATTTCCAATGTTGTCGGTATTGCTTTCATTCTATGCGAAATGAAGGTAATTCGTTGAATTTTAACACATGAATGAACTGGTGTATGCAAGGAAAAAACCACCCCCAACTATCACCAGATTCTGACTCTACAATATCATAGACCAAAGGGTATAGATGGTCATTGGCATCAATAGTAGTGACTACAAGTAATGTCCCTTTGTATTTTCCGTACAAATGTGTGCCGTCAATACATAAAAATGGACGACAATGAACAAAACCTTCAATACAAGGGCTAAAGGCCCAAAATGCTTGATCAAACATTCTATATTCGTCCGTAGTAACATATCCAATGCTTCTCTGGTTCTTTCTAGCAATTTCAGCAAAATATTGTCTTACAGTGGTATATGATTCTACCCAATCACTATAAATTCTTTCCACCGCCTTACTCAAAGCTCTTCATGCCTTCATATAACTAACTTTTACGGACAATTATTCTTTCATCAATACTTGCATAGTCCCGGCTGTTATATTCAGATCGGCTTTCATGAAAGGTAAGATCTTTGATACTAAAAAATTAGAAGTCACTTGCTTGTGAGTGGAGTTCATCGTTAATTTATCACAAATGTGACCGCTCAGATATTTCCTTACAATCCATCAGTTCTGCTAAGATTTTTTTGAAACAATAGCATGAATTCTCCATGGACAGTTGGGATCTGCATTAAAAATGACAATTTATTTAGTTTTATTCGATTTTATAGCTTTAAAAGACACGACATATAGAATTAACCATTCGCTCAACTATTGTAATCATTTAGCTTTCGTCTCGAAAATCATACCAACTTTAATTCTGTTGGAACTGAGCCAGCCGCAGCGGAAGAAAATGGTGAATTTCAAAAAATTACCATTTTTGGATCATTAATGGACCTATAGAGTCAAATGTATTTAAATCTTATCTAAATTTCTTTTAAATAAAACCAGTATTTTATTTAATACTACATTTTGTTTTATTAATTTGATTCTAAAACAATAATGAATGAGATATAAAAATAAGGTTTGAATATATCAAATATATTCATTCCTTAACTGTGTGATAAAATAGTTAAACATAAGGCAGGTGTGATTAATTGATAACATGATATATATATATATATATATGAATAAATAAGAATATGTTTAAAGGCAATCACATAAGGGACAAAAAGGGAAGAAATAAAAAATGATAAAGATGAATGATTCATCTTCCCATTTTGATAAAATTGATTTATGCAGCATTCAATTAGCAATCAATGAATCATTATGACATAAGATTAGGATAGCCAACAATAATTCATATGCATAAACTACGGCCTCGTTTAAAGTTGTTTGATATTAATAAAGCATTTAAACTATAGAATTTGAAATATAAACATTAAGTTTTATATGTACACATATATAATTATTTCTATATAAAGATTAACCAAAACTTATTAATTAATTAAAAATAAACCATATAACATTTAATTTTATTGATATAATTCTGAACTTAAATAAACTTAAAATAGCTAACAATATATATATATACACACACAGTTAAATCAATTGAGTCAACCTATATCAATATTCCTTTTTTTACAAAAGTAAAACATACTAAACTGAGAAAATATTAAAATCCTTTGAATACTTAAAAAAATTTAGTCATGTGACGATACGGGATTTTCGACTTCCGAAAATTGACATCAATAGGTCCACTGTATCGAATGCCGCATAATCGAATGCCGCATAATCGAATGCCGGAAAATCTAACCGTTATGGTTTAAGAAGGAAGAGGTAGAAGAAAAAGATAGAAGAAAAGAAAGAAAAGCAACAGAAATAATATCAGAATCTCATATTCACAGCAGAATAATATATAATAGATAAATGAATAATCTTTAAACCAAAGAACTATACATTTCATACATCACATCATCAGAGTGTACAACCACAATATACAACACAACACAACAATGGACAGTTATACAAACTTGTCCTTACAATCTCAATACACACCGAAAAAGATAATATCATATACAAGTGGTACGCCTCACCATCCAGCTTGCCTTTTGAGCTCCAAAGCACTTCTAAATCCAGAATAACCTGATAACCTGACTCTAGACTGCCCGTATGGAAATTGGTGGGCACCCAGAGTTTAGGAAGGAAAACAATAAACTCCAGGTCAGTCATGGGACTGGTGTGAGAACTTAAAATAGTCATTTATCTTTAAAACGAACAATAGGATAAAGTCAATTTGAAATGCTTTTGGAAAATGAAACTACCATAAGGCCTCCCGCCGCACACACAATGCAAACGCAGAATTGGAAGAGATTTCTTCTTATGATAGTTAAAGATGCTTACTACACAAAACAAATCATTTTTTTGATATTATTATTAGTGCATGGTGATGAAAACATTTTGAAAGTATAATGTAAATCTTAGCCAGCATAGGTACCATTATATTATGCCTACTATAGCTGCCTTCTGAGGAGACAGGTTATACAATTTCAATCGTAAAAGGCTCGTATTGTTTCTTTGGATTTCCAACAAATGGTCAGGCCAAAGAACTTCCTTTTGCCATATGGGTACACCTCTGGAAAGATGCCCCGAGAACCTAACCGGTGCCAACACAAGGCCGGGTTACCCCTAGCTGGGCAACTACTGACACGAGTATGCCATCCCCCAGTTGTAAACAACCTTTATCCGAGGATCCTCAATACCAACAACCACAAAATAATAAATTTGCAGCAGCAACATAGGTTAAGTATCTGGACTCCATTCCATGATACCACCTCTATCCAGAAGGAAATGACATACACTAAGGGGGCGCGATCCCCTAATAACCTTGCCGCATCCTTCCTGTTTTGACCATTCCGGGGTGTGAGGTCCAACGAAGTCTCGTCCACAAAGCTAGGCACGAAGCCATGCTTTGATCAATAGATGATCAACAAATGATCATCATACAACAACACTCAGCATGCCACATTACCAAATTGGGAATATATCACTAGTAACCATCAACTACATAATCTCTGAGCTCAGACGTCTCAAAGAAGGGTTTTAAGCTAAGAGAATAAATTCTCCGCCACAATGTATTTGATAGAAACCAGCTTTATATCTCAAAATGCAACGTCAGATATACAACCATACAAGTTTGTTCCCGACTTGAATAGAAGCAAAGGCGCTTCAAAAGAAGTCCTTGCAATCCGGATAATTTCTAATCACGTCTGGACTTTCCATCACAAAGAGTGATAAAATCTCTATATCGGAGATCAGCCGATGCAGAGACATTCGACGGTAATCCTTCCGTTTTCAAAATATCTGGTCGTCAACCTCGGTCTTCAATGCTATCCATTACGTCGTATCACTATTTGGAGTGGGTAATCCGAATAACGAGCGCAATAATTTGAAAATAAGTGTAGCATTCAATTTCAACCAATTCGCAACAAATACCTATTTAAAGGTCAATATTGATAGTCAGCTATTTAACTATCAATCAATATTCACAACATCATCAAATTCTAAATAATTCCTCAAATTATTCATTTCCTAAAATATCTTTACAAGATATACTTTTCAACACTTTAACCATTTGAAAACCAATTTCAAATCAATTTCCACAGTTCAATCCTTTGAAACAAATTTCAAATCATTTTCCTTAAGCGTAAACACTTCCAAATACTTGTTTATTTTCACTAGAAATCTGCCGAGTTCAAATACTTTAAAATAATTAATAACACTTGTCCAAAATATATTTGGAAAACACTTAAAAATAAAACTATTTTTCTTCAAGCACTTTACTTAAAATATTAGTTATAAAAGTACTATACTAATATTACATATAAATTCAAGTCAAAGCTAATTTTCAAAATAAAATTTGTAGACAGAGTATAACTATTTAAATAACAATTTTTCTGACTCAAATCTAGATTAAAACTTAGAAATAATCATTTCTATTAACAATTTAATAAATCTTTACTTTAAGGATTTAAAACAATTTAAGAAGTTAATTTCTTCAAAGTACCCTTTTCAAAGCCAATTCTAGAAATATATATGTATATATGTATATGTATATATATATATATATTCAAAGCTATTCAGAAATTTTATTCGGCTTTCCAGAGAGAATGCACTTTCATTTCAAAATGGTTCATTTAAACCAACCAAATAAATCCTTATCGATTTATTTAAATTTACGTTCAAATCTGTAAATTTATTTCCACATTTCAATAATAAATCAATGTTGATTTTTAACAACAAATTCCCCTTTTCTTTATAAATTCAAACGTGAATTTAAAATTTCCAAATATCCACTGATATACGATTTTCAAATCGATTTCAAATATTCACTTTCAACACCAACTCAGTTTTTTTTAATTGATTTCCAAAAACAACATATCAAATTCCCTATAGATTTTCCAAGAAATTAAACACCGAGTGAATTTCATTCAAATCTCAAATTGAAATCAATTTCTATTAAATCCCAAATCAATTGTCAAATTGATCCTAAATTCAGTTCAAAACACCAAATAGATTTCCAAAAGGATTTCCAAAACATTTATTTTAAACACCAAAATCAATTGCCAGAGGGATTTCAAATTTATTTCTTTTCAAAAGAAATTCCTTTTTATTAAATCCATTTATAACATCGTTTTAAACGTCTTTAAAACTCCTTTATAATTTGATCACTTTGATTTATAAAAATCAAATTTTATAAATCTTGTATATAAAGCTTTTGTAATAAATTCAAAAATCTCTATTTAAACTATTTTATAAAATCAAACTCCATTTTTTCAAAAATCAATTTTCACTATATTTCTCAAAAATCATAATTTTTATAACATTAAAATTTCAACGTTTATTTATTTAAAATGAATCAATTTCAAATTTTAATAAAATGTATACTTTCAAAAATCATTTTAAAAACCCTTTATAAATTTGAAATCGTTCCTTTAAAATAGGCCCAATGATGCAACAGCACCAAATAATCAATCACGACATCTAAACATCATACATCAATATGATAATAGAATATATAACAATATCTGTAAATAAATCAATACGGGCGAGGAATCCAGTTGAATCCCCTCCAACCTGTTTTCCTGCATCCACAGAGGTTAGCACAATACCAATTCCGGTCCAATATGGAATATTGCGGTATATGGGATTTATAAAATACTATCCGCTATTATGCGGCGCAATAGGGTCTCATCCGCTATATAATACGGAAAATCAACTCCAAGTACATATATAATACCAATTTCACTTTACAGTGAAATATTCGCGGTATACGTTTTTAATAAATAACCTCCACTTAATATACGGCGTATAATGTCTATTTAACACAATAGATAACAATTTATCATCCAGGCATACAATCAGCACAATCAAGCAATTTTAAATATATTTAAAATTTAAATCGATCAATTTCGATTGAGTGAGAAGTTCTAACCTTGAGTTTCCGATAATAGTTGTAGCGTTTTATTTCGAATAAAATTAAACTCGCGTTTAATTTTACCCAAAATTATCACTAGCTCCAAATGACTCCAAACCAGCTCCATTGCGTAGTGCTCGACAAAACGAAGCCAATGCAATTCGTTTCGTCCGAAATGGACCTCGTATCAAAAAGTTACGCTATTACAAAGTTTGAACGATTTAAATATAAATCAATATACAATTTTTTTATTTTACAACCTTCAACATCTGGGCCGTTGATTTCAAGCCCTTGCAATCTACGCCGCACGCGTTTTTATCTCCTTCTTCCCCAGGTCGCGTACGCGAACCCATCAGCCGCCAATATCCACGAATTTTCGCACCCGATTCACTCACTTCGACGCCGATCAGGTATCCCCGCGCGAAGCGCCATGATGAACTCCACCTCCAGCCAAGGACCGATCGAGCTCGGTCGTGCCTAGGCTAAGAAATAGCCTTTCGAACGCGCGCGGTTTGAATGAGAATTGTCGTTGATTCGCTTATTCTTTTTCGATCATAACCGTTGGATTTGTAGAGATCACAGAGCTCTACAACATTGTAGTTGAAGTTTTCTTGTAATTGTAAATGGATTTGAAGAAATTTGAGGAAGAACGAGGAAGGTTTTCGGCCATTGATGTTTTAAGAGGAGGCTGAAGCTTCTAGGGTTAGGGTTTTGTAAAATGGAGATAGAGGGGTCCTTTTATAGAAATTCCAACGAAAACACTATTCATCCTAGAAAATACAAGGTCGGGTTACCCCTAGCTGGGTAACTACTGACACGAGTATGCCATCACCTGGTTGTAAACAACCTTTATCCGAGGATCCTCAATACCAACAACCACAAAATAATAAATTTGCAGCAACAACATAGGTTAAGTATCTGGGCTCCATTCCATGATACCACCTCTATCCAGAAGGAAATGACATACACTAAGGGGGAGCAATCCCCTAATTACCTTGCTGCATCCTTCCTGTTTTGACCATTCCGAGGTGTGAGGTTCGACTAAGTCTCGTCCACAAAGCTAGGCACGAAGCCATGCTTTGATCAATAGATGATCAACAAATGATCATCACACAACAATACTCAGCATGCCACATTACCAAATTGAGAATATATCACTAGTAACCATCAAATACATAACCTCTGAGCTCATACGTCTCAAAGAAGGGTGTTAAGCTAAGAGAATAAATTCTCCGCCACAATGTATTTGATAGAAACCAGCTTTATATCTCAAAATGCAACGTCAGATATACAACCATACAAGTCTATTCCGGGCTCGAACAGAACGGAAGGCGCTTCAAAAGAAGTCCTTGCAATCCGGATAATTTCTAATCACGTCCGGACTTTCCATCACAAAGAGTGATAAAATCTTTATATCGGAGATCAGCCGATGTAGAGATATTCGACGGTAATCCTTCCGTTTTCAAAATATCTGGTCGTCAACCCCGGTCTTAAATGCTATCCATTACGTCGTATCACTATTCGGAGTGGGTAATCCGAATAACGAGCGCAATAATTTGAAAATAAGTGTAGCATTCAATTACAACCAATTTGCAACAAATACCTATTTAAAGGTCAATATTGATAGTCGGTTATTTAACTATCAATCAATGTTCACAACATCATCAAATTTTAAATAATTCCTCAAATTATTCATTTCCCAAAATATCTTTACAAGATATACTTTTCAACGCTTTAACCATTTGAAAACCAATTTCAAATCAATTTCCACATTTCAATCCTTTGAAACAAATTTAAAATCATTTTCCTTTAGCATAAACACTTCCAAATACTTATTCATTTTCATTGGAAATCTGCTCGAGTTCAAATACTTTAAAATAATTAATAACACTTGTCCAAAATATATTTGGAAAACACTTTAAAATAAAACTATTTTTCTTCAAACACTTTACTTGAAATATTAGTTATAAAAATATTATATTAATATTACATATCAATTCAAGTCAAAGCTAATTTTCAAAATAAAATTTGTATATAGAGTATAACTATTTAAATAACTATTTTTCCGACTCAAATCTTGATTAAAACTTGGAAATAATCATTTCTATAAATAGTTTAATAATCTTTACTTAAAGATTTAAAACAATTTAAGAAGTTAATTTCTTCAAAGTACCCTTTTCAAAGCCAATTCTAGAAATATATATGTGTGTGTGTGTGTATATATATATATTTTCAAAGCTATTCAGAAATTATATTTGGCTTTCCAGAGAGAATGCACTTTCATTTCAAAATGGTTCATTTAAACCAACCAAATAAATCCTTATCGATTTATTTAAATTTACGTTCAAATCTGTTAATTTATTTCCACATTTCAAAAATAAATCAATGTTTATTTTTAACAATAAATTCCCCTTTTCTTTATAAATTCAAACGTGAATTTAAAATTTCCAAATATCCACTGATATACGATTTTCAAATCGATTTCAAATATTCACTTTCAACACCAAATCAGTTTTTTTTCAATTGATTTCCAAAAATACATATCAAATTCCCTATTGATTTTCCAAGAAATTAAACACCAAATGAATTTCATTCAAATCTCAAATTAAAATCAATTTCTATTAAATCCTAAATCACTTGTCAAATTGATCCTAAATTCATTTCAAAACACCAAATAGATTTCCAAAAGGATTTCCAAAACATTTATTTTAAACACCAAAATCAATTGCTAGAGGGATTTCAAATTTATTTCTTTTCAAAAGAAATTCCTTTTTATAACTTTAAAATTGTAGATTCTATCCTATTTTAAAATCCATTTATAACATCGTTTTAAACGTCTTTATAACTCCTTTATAATTTGATCAATTTGATTTATAAAAATCAAATTTTATAAATCTTGTATATAAAGCTTTTGTAATAAATTCAAAAATCTCTATTTAAACTATTTTATAAAATCATTAACTCCATTTTTTCAAAAATCAAATTTCACTATATTTCTCAAAAATCATAATTTTTATAACTTTAAAATTTCAACATTTATTTATTTAAATGAATCAATTTCAAAATTTAATAAAATGTATACTTTCAAAAATCATTTTAAAAACCCTTTAGAAATTTGAAATCGTTCCTTTAACATTTTTAAAACTTCAAAATAGGCCCAATGATGCAACAACACCAAATAATCAATCACGACATCCAAACATCATACATCAATATGATAATAGAATATATAACAATATCTGTAAATAAATCAATACGGGTGAGGAATCCAATTGGATCCCTCCAACCTGTTTTCCTGCATCCACAGATATTAGCACAATACCAATTTCGTTCCAATATGAAATATCGTGGTATATGGGATTCATAAAATACTATCTGCTATTATGCGGCGCAATAGGGTCTCATCTGCTATATAATGCGGGAAATCAACTCCAAGTACATATATAATACCAATTTCACTTTACAGTGAAATATTCATGGTATACGTTTTTAATAAATAACCTCCGCTTAATATACGGCGTATAATGTCTATTTAACACAATAGATAATAATTTATCATCCAGGCATACAATCAACACAATCAAGCAATTTTAGATCTAACTATTTAAAATTTAAATCGAACAATTTCGATTGAGTGAGAAGTTCTCACCTTGAGTTTCCGATAATAGTTGTAGCGTTTTATTTCGAATAAAATTAAACACGCATTTAATTTTACCCAAAATTATTACTAGCTCCAAACGACTCCGAACCAGCTCCATTGCATAGTGCTCTACAAAACGAAGCCAACGCAATTCGTTTCATCCGAGACGGACCTCGTATCAAAAAGTTACGCTATTACAAAGTTTGAACGATTTAAATATAAATTAATATACAATTTTTTATTTATTTTACAACCTTCAACCTCTGGGCCATTGATTTCAAGCCCTTGCAATCTAGGCCGCACGCGTTTTTATCTCCTTCTTCCCCAGGTCGCGTACGCGAACACATCGGCCGCCAATATCCATGAATTTTCGCACCCGATTCACTCACTTCGACGTCGATCAGGTACCCCCTCGCGAAGCGCCACGTTGAACTCCACCTCCAGCCAAGGACCGGTCGAGCTTGGTCGTGCCTAGGTTGAGAAATAGCCTCTCGAACAGGCGCGGTTTGAATGAGAATTGTCGTTGATTCGCTTATTCTTTTCCGATCATAACCGTTGGATTTGTAGAGATCGCAGAGCTCTACAACATTGTAGTAGAAGTTTTCCTGTAATTGTAAATGGATCTGAAGAAATTTGAGGAAGAACGAGGAAGGTTTTTGGCCATTGATATTTTAAGAGGAGGCTGAAGCTTCTAGGGTTAGGGTTTTGTAAAATGGAGATAGAGGGGTCCTTTTATAGAAATTCCAACGAAAACACTATTCATCCAACTTTTCCGAACTCTAAATCTCGTGCAGTGACCGATGTTTCTAAGTTTAACCCACGTTCTGGACACAATGGAATAGGTTTCGGGAGCCAATTCGTTCATCTGTGCGAGTTACGGCAATAAACGATCAAATATAAATTAAATCGGTTAACTAAATTTCTGTGCGTTTTAGCTTGCCCCGGACAAACGGTAAATCCAATTGACACGAAATTTGAAACCTTACAATAATATGACATTACGGATCCGATGAAATTTGTTTCGTCGAAATCCGAGACTATTTAAAAAATGACTAATTTTAGTCGTCAATTAAATATTAAAATATTCAATTTTCACAAATTAACTTTTAATTCAATTTTAAAAATTCTATAACATCATTATAACTCCAATATGATTTATTATAACTTTATAAATTATTTTTAATCATATTAAACCCAATTTTAAATTATTTCTAGAATTCCAAATATTAAATTATCGATTAAATTATCCAATTAAATCCAGATATTCTAAAAATAAATTATTCGACTTATAAATTTCACTTATTAATATTTAAAATTAATTAAATATATGAATTTCAAATGTCAGAAATTCTGGGTCGTTACAAGTCGTGTCAAATAGGATAACAAATTTATAAGTTTATTGTAATCCATTTATTATTAAAACATCCATTAATCATATGTGGGTTTCAATTACAATAAAATGCAGATAATAAGAACAAATAAACTTTTAAATCAAAAGAGATTCAACCTATCTGAATAAATTTAAAAAAAAAGTGAAACACACTAAACTAGGCAATATATTAACAATCCTTTGAATACTTAAAGAAAGATATTAGTCATGTCAAATAGGGTAACAAATTTATAAATTTATTGTAATCAATTTATTATCCAAACATCCTTTGATCATGTGTGAGTTTCATTTACAATAAGATGAAGATAATAAGAACAAATAAACTTTCAAATCTAACGAGATTCAACCTGTATGAATAAATAATTATAACACAAAAGGTGATGCATACTGACTAAGCAATATGTTAAAATCCTTTGAATAGTTAAAGAAGGATAATTGTGATGTCAAATTGGGTAACAAATTTAGAAATTAATTGCAATCAATTTATTATCAAAACATCATTTAATCTTATGTATGTTTCTAATACAATAAAAATGCAAACAATAAGAACATATTAACATTCGAATCAAAGGAAATACGTTTTGATTTGAATGTTTAAATATAGATCTAAAATTAAAATATTGTCTAATCATAATATAAGTTTTAGTTTAGATTTATCTAAATAAAAAAACCAACCAATTCTTATAATAAACAATTTAAAATACATAAACCATTTTCAAATCAAATGATACAATATTATGCACATATAAATTAAGATATTCAATTTTGTTCATTATAAAATTATATTAAAATTATTAGAATAAAAAGATCATACCTTAATTCAAAGCCTTGAAGTACAGCTTGAAACATTGAATTTTTCCTCTAGACGTAGCCAATGAATCATACCTTGAACGATGAATCAAATTACCTAAATTTAGAAATCAGCCTCTAGATGTTGCAAGTATCAAGAGGAATAAACTGCTTTTCATAATTGATTTTATTTGTATTTGATATTATAAATAATTAGAGCCATGGAAGATATCAATTTTTCAGCATTAGAGAAGGAGAGAACAAGAAAAGTTATAGGAAAAAATTGAAAAATGGGAAACTCTATTGTATATATAGAATGGATTAGAGAATATGTTTTGTTTGCAAGAAGGGAACCTTTCCCATTCTTCAATTAAAACTTCTATTTCATTCGCTTGATTAACTTTCTCTTTTCACTCCTATTTCTTTACATGATATGGCTGAAAATTACATGCCATCAAATGACATACGATGCCATAAATTAACACATGTAATTATCTTTTATTTACTTACAATGATACCATATATCAACGCGGGCAAATATAACTTTTATAAATGCATTCAAATAATTACAAATAACTCCCGAACATCAAATAAAAGAAATAATAATTAATATTTCTTAAATACTAATTAATTTAATTAATTCACAACATTTTATAAACTAATTAAATCATGTGGTTTTTCGAAGAATTCATCATTACGGTTGTGCGACTCAAAGGTGTAAATTTAGTCAGCAACTAATATTGAACAATTCAAATATTAACGTTCAGACGTCACTTAGCAAGTGTTGACATTTTGGCTGAATTTAGCGCTTACACATCTTTTGCTAAAATCCAATTTTACTTATTATAAGCGGTCTCTAATAGTGATAATTATTTACACCAATTTTCATCGTCAAAACTATATCACTTTGGATTTATTAAAAATGGTAATGGCCAAAATTCTAGTATCATCCATAATCAACTTTATAGTCCAAATACAAGGTCTTTGGTTCAATAATAACAATTAATATTAACTGAAATACTTTGGCTAGAGACTTTGACTTTGAGTGGACTTCAGTTGACTATGATACTAATCTCATATAACTGAGGACTTGAATCCTCTCTAGAATAGTGTTTCACTTCCAATGCTTCCACTCGACCCAACTATAGTCATTCGATGGACGTCGTGCCATGATTTAACTATAATCAAACCAGATCTTCCACATTGAAGATCAATAGATTCTCAAGTCAAGAGAACTATGTAAATTAATCACATTGAAATTCTCTACTTGATCCTATTTATATTAAGCAAAAAAACTATCTATTGAGTCATTCCATAGTTATCCAATAACTACCAGTACATAACACCTTGGTGCTCCCAACAGTCATGAGTAATACACTGCCTAACTTTTGGATAGCATTACGTACTCTATTCTCAGTGGATATATCGATATCTAGTCCGATGCATCTTGATTAGGAACATTTAAAATGGTACATTTGTTTCATTGTGATAAATTATTCACGGTTACAACACTTTGTAACTACTATCACAAAAACATATAATTTGTGGATTTTCTATTAAATACACTTTTAATTAAATTGATTAATTAATATAACCACATTATATCAAGTATATAACAGAAAGGAAATACATTTACTTCGAACAAGATTGGTCAGCGAGTTAGATATACGTAACAAATTACATAATTGCCCATAGGGCATACCCCTAACTCTATCAATTGTAGGATCAATTTCACCCTAGAGGGGTGAGGGGGGTGAATAGGGTGATACTATTAATTATAAAAAAAATATAACGCGGAAGTATATAAAATAATCGCAGCAATGATCACAGTAGAACAATAGCAGCACAAATAATAGCAGAATATAAAAATGCAGAAAAAGAACAACACAGAATTTACCCAGCATTAGCAAAATCCTACCTACGTGTTGCCCCCAAGGTTTCTACTAGAAATTACGTAGTTAGACGCTTAGACATGTAAACTTGTGACACCCTTTATCAACTAACCTAACTCTATGCTCAAAATCCTGCCACAACTCAGCTACTGAGTTGTTAATTCTCGAACTACACCACCGTAGTTCGTCCTCTAGTCACACGACTAGAAAATACAATTGTTTAAAAGAGAAAATACAAATTTAAAAACAAATTAAAATCAAAACCCTAATTTTAAACTAAATCCCAATTAATATAAGTCGGCCCAAAATAAATTATAACTAAAAAATGTCGGCCACTTTATCTCTTTTATTTCATTGCTCTACTTTCTCTGTAGAAATGTCGGCCTTGTTCCTTTATTCGCTCGTTCCTCTTTGCTAAAATTAGGGTCTGTAATTTGGAGCGCCGATTCTAATCAATTGCTGGTCGTTTCACAATTGGCTTTAATGCTTCTTCAGTTTAGCTTGCGGTCGCTTCCAATTAGTCGAGTTTGATTGTTGAAGGAATTGGTACGTTTGTTCCCTTTTGATTTATACAGTACTTGACTTTGATTCGAGTTTTATGATTTATTCTTCTCTGTTGTTCTTGAACTCGAATGAGTATTGGCCTATGATGTTACCCGGTTTAAATAGAGTTTGAACCCCTATAATTTCGTTAATTTGAATTTTTTATTTACTTTGCTTTGGCCATTGATCTTCGTTTGAATGCTCGAGATGATTATTGACTTATTCCAATTCGTATGTTTTGTTTGCTTGTTTCTCACGGCTTGATTTCTTTTGTGGCTACCACGGCTTGTTTGATTTCTGACTTGGTTTGTTCTTTTTGCCTTGGTCATCATGGTATTAGGATTATCTAGAAGTTTTGATCATTTTGACTTCGGTTCCGGTTGACTCCAGTCATTTGAATTTATGTGGTCGACATGTATGTTCATGCCTGTAGTTTCATACATATCACTATGTACATTTGCTTGAGTCTGGTTCCATTGATAATTCTACGCACTGTGTATATACATGTGCCATTTTATTTTTGCTATTGTCTTGTTCACTTGATGGCATTTGGTCCAGACATTGTTGTTTCTGTTTTGTTTACATGTGCACTGTTTTGAGTTCGAGTCTTGTTCATGTCTTCACTGTGTACATTTATCTGCACTTTTATTCATGAGTTCTTATACATTTTGTCCGTATTAGTTGTATTTTGATCTCTCCACATATATACGTACATGCATTTATGTATATATGCATGTGTTTATGAGAAAATAATTTCAACATTCATATTTTACCGATGCATCACTTGTTGTTGGTTCTAGCTGCACTGTGACTTGAGTCTGCTTGCATCTGTAGTGTTGCACTGTTGTTTTATTAAGTCCGGTCCTTATGCACATATATACTTGTTGTATACACTTGGTTTCCCTGTAAGACTGTAGTATATATATGTTACTTGTTTGCATTGTATTGTTGTTGCATGTGGAAGCTGCTTATTTTGCTGCCTGGTCTAGTATACATGTGCACTGCTCACTGGTCTAATCATGCTATTTGTATGTGGTCTTGTTGACATTGTCTTCATGCATCTATATTGAGTTGAGCCACTTGGTTGAACATGTACACTTAGTTGGTTCATTGGTGTTTGATCATTCATGTTGTTCATGTTGTCTGGATTAGTGCAGTTTCATTGTGGCTTCACTTTGAACATCATGTGTAGTTGTTGTCTACATTCATTGATGTTGAGTTCATTTGTTTTGAGCTGGTTCGATTTGCTTTCACTGCACTTGATCCTCTGGCCTAATTTCTTTGCTTCGAGTCATGTAAACTTATTGTATACTTGCATATTTGTGCTTGTATTTGCAGTGCACCACTTTGTATGTGCACGTTGCATATTCACTCGTACTTGACAATTTTGTAATGCACATGCGTCGAATCCAGCTTATAGCTCAGGTTTGACCTTATGCTCGTGTCGTTACTTTATTTGTATTGCACTTGAGTTGAACCCAGCTTTTAATTGGGTTTGACCTTGTGCTCACCTGTCCCTGTAATTTTATCAAGTGTATATTGGTATGCACAGCCTTGTGGCATGTATAGTGATACACTGTGCATGTCACAAGTTGTTCATGTTTGATGAATTCAAAATTAAATGTTGAAGAACAACCCAAATAACCGAGGAAAATAATATTTTTAAAATATACACTTTATTTTTCACTGAAAAATATTTTCTTTTCAACTTTACCACGTTAGTATTTATTTTGCAGATTGCTTAGATGTTGGATTCAATCTAGAATAGAGTTGAAGATAAAATACGAGTGAATGAGTGATAGGTAGTGAGGTGCTTATGCAACTAATAATTGTAATGTAATCATATTTTATTGTAATTGAAATTGTGTATATATATAGTGAGAGCTTAAATTTGTATTATTCAAAATTGTAATAAATATTTATTTGAATAAAATACCGTTTGAATTTAAATTCTGTGTTATTTATTTTATTCGGCAAGTATTTATTTAATTCTATGAAAATAAAATAGTACATTGACAAATAAATTTAAATGAATATATATATATATATATGTTTATTATCATCAAACAAAAATCATATACTCGCATATTCAACAATCTCCATCTTTTGATGATAACAAACATATATTTAAGATTTTGAATATATTAAATGTATTTGATCATTCAATTTGCTCCCCCTATTTGAATGCTCACTCTCCACACAAAGCTCCTCCTTCATATATGCATAAAAAAATGAGGCTAGATGAAAATAGAAAATATTTAACCTTTATTTGCCAAAATCTTAACTTTTCTCTCCCTCTTTTGTTATCAGCAAAAGAGTAATAGTGTTATAAAAATAGAGATAAAGTGATAGACATTAATACAACATTAATTCCCAATCGAGTATAAATATTAAATTTCAATTAAAAATCAAACAAAAATCATAAATACTCTGTATGATGCATATTCCACTTTAGAATGATAGGGATGATGTCATCATATAAAACCATATAGTTGTGTCTATTTGTACTATATTTATATCAGGAATTTGAATATCTACTAATCATGCATAACCGTTAAGGCTTTTAAATGAGATTAGTAGTATTCATAATATTTTATAAAAAATGAATTTCAAGCCTCTTCTAACCACGCATAACCATGAAGACTTTTAAATGGGATTAGAATTTACTTTTCTATTTAATAACCAATTTTGATATGCTTCCATACATGCATAACCGTGAGGACTTTTAAATGAGCATGGAAGCATATAATAAAAAATTTCACGTAATTCACTCATGCATAATAGTGAGGACTTTTAAATGAGAGTGAATACTTTGGATTTATTTAATTCTTAAAATATAATAAAATGTAAGCACATAATTAACCATTTAAAATACCACATATTTACATACTATATTGGATTTTGATTTGTGATGGTCGATAGAAATATAACAAAACTAGAGATGGTCATGGAATTTTTTACTAATAAACAGTTATCTAACTCTTGTTTAAATTTCTAAAGAGATTTATTAATTATACCGTCTGAAGTTATAATATATGATTAATATCAACACTCATCACTTTTTCAGTCACTATTTATCTTTTCGATAATCAGTAGGGAGTCAAATTAGTCAATGTAGTCATTTAAGATCAAATCCAAAAAATAATTATAAAATCAAATTTTCGAAAATGACTGATCTGGAACAAGGTCAAAAACGATTTTCTACAAGGGGTTTTATAAATAAAATTTCGGCTATTTGAAAATTATTTGAAATTAAAAAATATGCAGATTTTTTCTTTGAAAATGCAATGCAGCTAATGAATGCCTCAACATAAATCATGTTCCACTAATAATTTTCTATCAACTAGATTACCAGTGTAATCTACATCTGAATTTTCCTTTCGCTCAAAATTATCATTTATTGAATGTCATAGACCAGAACATGAAGTGTGCAACAAAATATTTCAAAATCATTTTTAACAGCTTTTAAATGAAATTATATTGAAGCCCTGCAAATAAACAAATTAGTGAACATAATGACCAAATATATCCACGAATATCTTGAGTAATCATCAGTCAATAAAACACCATCATTAGTCCAAAAAAATCTAATGAAGTATTTCAAGGATTGTACTGTTCTCGGCAAAAAAGGATAATTGGCTAACAATTTTCATAAGTCAGAATCATAATCAATATTTATTATCACATAACTGGCTGAATTAATTCAAATTACGGTGCAGATTATCACATTTAGTAAACGTTCAAAGTAAACCGTTACCTTTTTTACCTTTACGATAATTTTTCATTATTGCCCATTGTGATTCTGCCACCTTTATACTAGGCTAAGGAACTTTGATTTGTCGTCCGTTGTGTGTTTGGAACAGCCAGAATCCAGATAACACTATTGTTGTTCCTTAGCCTTCCACCACACCTACACGTGAGAAGATTTTTGTGACCTATTTGTTTTTATAGGTCCATGGTTGTTAGTGGCAACGGAATTCGAAAATTGTGAAGACCCAAAACTATTTATATATGTTCCTTTTGGCACCTAGATTTGTTTGACTTTGAGGGATTTTATATTTTTGCCTTTTGGAACCCAAATTGGTATAGATTTGATTTTTAGGTCTATACCAACAAATATTGTAATTGTGTCCAGTTTTTCTATAAATTATGCACTCGGATTTGACTTGATTAATTTTGCTTTTAATAGGTTCAGATAGATTATACCTAAGTCCTTGTCTAACAGTATTAACAGTTTGTTTCCCTAATAGCATATTCAAAGATCTTTCTCCTTTAATTTTTTTTTCTAAAGTCGTTGACAGTTATTGGACTTTTGTTTTTAGTGATTCGTTTTCATGCAATAATTTAGTGCATCTTTTAATAGAATTTTCTCTTCGAGTATTTTCATTTTTTTTCAAAATCCGAATTTCATTTTCAAATGATTTAATTTTAATTTCTGATTTTTTAATCTATTCTTCAAATGATGAACACTTGACACACTTAGGGCTTTTGCTTTGATATTTTTTAACTAATTGATCAAGCTGTTTATTTAAATCTATCAAAGTATCTCTTTGTTATTCAATTTTAGTATATTTCTCCCTAAGTCATTCGAAATAGCCATTTACTTCATGGAAATATATAAGTAATTCTGAGTAAGTAAGTTTTGATACCTCGCTTGGCTCATCATCATCGCTATCAGTTATATCACCTCGAAGGCATAGATTTGCTTTCCCACTCTTACTTCTAGTGCTTTTATTATCATCATTGTTATTCCACATGGCTGCAAAAATTTTGCCATTTTGATTTCTTTTCTTGGTCGAGTTGAATTTGGGGACAATTGGGTTTGATATGACCAGGTTTATTGCACTTATGACATATAATTTTTTTCTCTTCTGAGTTGTCTAGTGTTTTAACTATTCTACTTTTCAATTGCTGATTTAGAGCTGGATTTTTGTATTTGCGGTTCCACTTTTTGAATCTCTTCATTAGTAGCGCCAGCTCAGCTGCTCCATCATCATCATCCTCATCACTACTGCCTTTTACCAATCCTAATAAGCTCGTTTCTTTAATTGAGTTAAATGTGGAGGATTCTCATTGCTGTTGACTGTTGCACTATATATTGCATCAAAGGTATTCCATATTTCCTATGCATTTTCATAATGAGAGATAAAGTTAAAATTTTCTTGATTAATATGAGAATATAGTATATGCTTAGCAAGAGCTTTAATCGAAGTAATTTTCTCGTTTGTTATATCACACCCATTTTCAGTAATATCCCAACATTTAAAATTAAGAGATTTTAAATAAAATTCCATTTTTAATTTCCAATTCAGAAAATCTATTCCACCAAAAATAGGAGGAATAATTTTGGATCGACAGTCAATAAAAACATAATTAAAAGAATCCATTTTAAAATTTTAAATTTGTAAAATAAAAATTGGTCTTTGAAAAATCAAATTTTTAAATCAAAAATGTCTTTTGTTCCTAGCTCTGTACCACTTGTAGGATCTATTTCACCCTTGAGGGGGGTGAATAGGATGATACTATTAATTATTAAAAAAATTAATGCGGAAGTATATAAAATAATCGCAGCACTGATAACAGCAGAATAATAGCAGCACGGATAATAGCAAAATATAAAAATGTAGAAATAGAACAACATAGAATTTACCCAACTTCAGCAAAACCCAGCTTGTGCGTTGCCTCTAAGGTTTCTACTAGAAATTAAGTAGTCATACACTTACATACTAAACTCGCGACACCTACTATCGACTAACCTAACTCTATGCTCAAAACCCTGCCACAACTCAGTCATTGAGTTGCAAATTCTCGAACTACACCACCGTAGTTCATCCCCTAGTCACATGACTAGAAAAAACAATCGTTTAAAAGAGAAAATCCAAATTTAAAAACAAATTAAAATCAAAAATGCTAATTTAAAACTAAAGCCCAATTAATATAAGTTGACCCAAAATAAATTATCACTAGAAATGTCGGCCTCGATCCTTTATTCGCTCATTCCTCTTTGCTAAAATTAGGGTTTGTAATTTGGAGCGTTGATTCTAATCAATTGTTGGTCGTTCCTCAATTGGCTTCAATGCCTCTTTAATTTAGCGTGCGGTCGCTTCCAATAGTCAAGTTTGATTATTGAAAGAATTGGTACGTTTGTTCCTTTCTGATTTATATCGCACTCGACTTTGATTCGAGTTTTATGATTTATTCATCTCTGTCATACTTGAACTCGAATAAGTATTGGCCTATGATGTTATTGGGTTTAAATAGGGAACCCCTATAATTTCATTAATTTGAATTTGTCATTTACTTTGCTTTGGCCATTGATCTTCATTTCAGTGCTTGAGATGATTACTGACTTACCAATTTGTATTTTGTTTGCTTGTTTATCACGGCTTGATTTCTTTCATGGCCACTATGGCTTATTTGATTTTTGACTTGGTTCTTTCTTTTTGCCTTGGTCATCATGGTATTGTGATTATCTGGAAGTTTTGATCTTTCCGACATTGGTTCCAGTTAACTCTGGTCACTTGAATTTATGTTGTTCGACATATGTTCATGCCTGTAGTTTCATACACATCACTGCGTACATTTGTTTGAGTCTGGTTCCATTGATGATGTTATGCACTATGCATATATATATGTGCCATTTTATTTTCCGCTCTGGTCATGTTCACTTGATGGCATTTGGTCCAGGCATTGTTGTTTCACTGTTTTGTTTACATGTGCACTGTTTTGAGTTTGAATTTTGTTCATGTATTCACTGTGTACATTTGTCTGCACTTTTATTAATGAGTTCGTATCCATTTTGTCCTTGTTAACTGTAGTATATTTCAATCTCTCCATATATATACATACATGCATTTATGTATATATGTATGTTTATGAGAAAATAGTTTCAGCATTCATATTTACTGATGCATCACTTGTTGTTGGTTCTAGCTGCACTATGAATCGAGTCTGCTTGCATCTACAATGTTGTAGTGTTGTTTTATTGAGTTTGGTCCTTATGCACATGTATACTTGTTCTATACACTTGGTTTCCCTGTAAGACTATATTATACATATGTTACTTGTTTGCATTGTATTGTTGTCATATGTGGAAGCAGCTTGTTTTTCCGCTTGGTCTGGTATACATGTGCACTGCTCACTGGTCTAATCATGCTACTTATATGTGGTCTTGTTGACATTGTATGCATGCTTCTATGTTGAGTTGAGCCACTTGGTTGAACATGTACACTTAGTTGGTTCATTGGCATTTGATCATTCATGTTGTTCATGTTGTCTGGATTAGTGCAGTTTCATTGTGGCTTCACTTTGAACCTCCTGTGTAGTTGCTGTCTACATTTATTGATTTTTAGTTCATTTGTTTTGAGCCGGTTCGATTTGGTTTCACTACGCTTGATCCTCTGGCCTGATTTCTTTGCTTCGAGTTATGTAAACTTGTTGTATACTTGCATATTTGTGCTTGTATTTGCAGTGCACCACTTTGTATATGCATGTTGCATATTCACTTATACTTGGCAATTTTGTAAGACACATGCGTTGAATCCAGCTTATAGCTCGGTTTGACCTTGTGCTCGTGTCGTGACTTTATTTGTATTTCACTTTAGTTGAACCAGCTTTTAGTTGGGTTTAACCTTGTGCTCACCTGTACCTGTAATTTTATCAAGTGTATATCGGTGTGCACGGCCTTGTGGCATATACAGTGATACACTGTGCATGTCACAAGTTGTTCGTATTTGATGAATTTAAAATTAAATGATGACGAACAACCTAAATAACTAATGCAAATAATATTTTTAAAATATACACTTTATTTTTCACTGCAAAATGTTTTCTTTTCTATTTTACTACGTTGGTGTTTATTTTGCAGATTGCTTAGATGCTGGATTCAATCTGGAATAGAGTTGAAGGTAAAATATGATTGAATGAGTGATATGTAGTGAGGTGCTTACGTAAATGATAATTGTAATGCAATCAAATTTGTACTATAATTGAAATTGTGTGTATATATAGTGAGAGCTCAAATTTGTATTATTCAAAATTAGGATAAATATTTATTTGAATAAAATATCCGTTTGAATTTAAATTCTATGTTATTTAGTTTATTCGCCAAATATTTATTTAATTCTGTGAAAATAAAATAGTACATTAACAAATACATTTAAATGAATATATATATATATATATATGTTTATTATCATCAAACAAAAATCATATACTCGCATATTCAACGTCAATCTCCCACTTGCACTTGGGGTCAATTACAGAATCTTATTCCAACTTCTTCAATCGGTTTTCTCAAAACAAATTAGGTTAGTACTTTTTTGAATTGGTATGTTATTATGTTTTACTTATCTACTATGTTAATCAACTCTCTCCGACGGTGATAAACTGTTTTATCATGTGGAACAACTCGGAGTATGTCTCGCAACGTCAAGTGAGCTCTAAGTTCTGTTATGAACTATATTACGACATTGCTATCACATAACCATGTCATGAGATTCTAAATATTTGGAATCAGCTCAGTTATAAATTTGTGCACTTATATTTTTATATATATATTTTTTATTGCGGCGCTATTCGAGGCGATGTACAAAGCCTTTTTCTTTGAATCAGCCACGATCTTTCATTTGGAACATTTTCAACTTAAAGATTTGTTATTGACATATTATACTCAATATTACTTGT
Organism: Allium fistulosum; assembly: GCA_030737815.1. Taxonomy (NCBI): domain Eukaryota; kingdom Viridiplantae; phylum Streptophyta; class Magnoliopsida; order Asparagales; family Amaryllidaceae; genus Allium; species Allium fistulosum. Next base: position 913,001,092 of record CM060903.1, read on the forward strand.
GAAAGTTTGAGTCTAAACATTCCTTCATAAGGAATTTATTATTTCTGTAACCAATTCTCTAGTATTTCATAAACACATTAGAACACTTCAAATAACCATTTAGTGATATCAGTTTGGATTTGATATTTCGTTCATGTATCAAATAAATAAAAAAATCATGATATCAAAGCCAACATAACAAGTATGATTATTCTGATTGCAAATACAAAGGAATCAATCTTACATGATTCGTATTAAACATTTTGATACGATGTCCTTGCATATCATTTGGACATTCTCGACATCTTTTATACTTACAATAAAAGACCTTATTTATTAATCCAATGTTGAGTATTAAAACAACGAAGGTCGATTTTGACACAAGTACATCGTTAAAATCAACAACGTGTTGTTTATTTGTAGTTTAGAAATATCGATGTACCTTTTAACGGTTTTCTTATGAACACATGCTTCCTCTGCACTTTGATTGAAAATCAAACTATTTGATATTTCAATCAAAGTACTTATTCAATCTTGATGCTTATAAAATGATAATTTCATATCATTTCTTGGATCATATCCAAAGACTCACAAACTCAATATCATTTCCACCAACTTTGAGATATTTTTTGTTAACATGTGTAAACAGCTTTCTCTAAATCGTCATTTAGAATTTTTTGTTTTAATACATATGTACCAACATAATAGGACTTACCAAGTGATAATTTTATGAGTAAATCCAAACTGACTTGAACAAGTTGAATATTCACTATAAGAAAACCTATATTTAGTTGCATTTATTAATAACATTTATGGTGTGAATGCAACTAATAATGTCTTTACTTTTGTTTTGGGGGGCTTGGCTACGTTCTATTCTAATTTTTGTGAAACATTGTAGCTCGTTACATTTATTATTCAAGTCTTCCCTCTACCGACCTAATTTTTTCACCTTCATCAAAATTCCCTCCCTCGCTTCAGCTTCATTTGCCTTCAATCCTCCATAAAATTTCCGCCTCATCAAAATTTCCGCCTTCATCAATATTTCCGTTAACACTCCTTTTCAGATCTCAGCTCTGCATCTCCACCTCATCGATACACTTAACAAATCAGATCAATCTACATCTCCTTAACAAATCAGATACCCTTAACAAATCAGATCGATCAAATCCTCTGGCAAAATTTCTGTCTTCACTCCTTAACAAATCAGATCTATAGCTCCGCATCTCCCCATCATCGATACCCTTTGCTCTGAGGATTTGCTTTTGTACAGCTGACTCAATGTATGTAAATTGTTTTTTGTTCTTCAATTTGAAATGGTACGTAGAGGGTTGTAGAGTTGGCAATGTACACATAGAAGCTTTGCATAATGATACATAGGAAATTTAAAGTGGGTGGGCTTTTGCTTAGTGATATTGGGTTGAGATATTAGCACTATAATGCTTTGTTTATTTCATTTATTAGGTTAAGATATTAGTGATATTGGGTTGAGATATTAGTATGCAGAGAAGCTTTGCATAATGATACATAGGAAATTACAAAGAGGGTATATTTGGTGTTGCAAAATAGGACGGTGAATGAATATTAGAACAAAATTCCAATGAACAAGATTAGTATGGTAGGCTAACACTGATGGTTACCATTTAGTTATAATATTTAGTGTATGTTGAGATATTAGTACTATAAGGCTTTGTTGATTTTATTTTTCACATTTAGTCACTATTTAACGAGCACAATAGGCCATAAATCTTTTAAGCACAATAGGCCTTTTGTTAGACAACAACTATAGGCATTTGAAGAATGAATTGTTATAGAAGAATATAAAAAAAGTCGTTAGTTCATATGTTTATGTTTATATTTATAACTCAGGATTAAATTATCAATGTATATATATGCCTCTATAGAAATATTGCTGTAATAACCCTGGTTTGGAGATTACCCGTCAATATTGAATTATAATGATAATTATAATTTAATATTACGAATTAAATTAAAATCCGAGAAATTAAATTGTTTATTAGGAATAAAAAATGAATTTTGGAATTTAAAATGAGAAAATAAAATTCCAAGCTTTATTTATTTCGTTTGGAGTGATAATAAATGGAATATAGGCTTTAAATAATGAAAATATTTTTTTAGAGAAAATGTAGTAATTATATTAATTATTGCACATTTGCTTCTTTTAATAATTTTTAAAAGAAGTACGTAATTTTTAAAGGTAGTTTATTGAAACAAACGGTGAAATTTGATTTAAAAATAAGTTTTGATCATAAAATTGATGAAAAATGGTTTGCTATATTTTATTACATAAGAGAATTAGTAATTTTTAGAGTTAAAAATGTTATATTATGTAAATATTAGAGTAAATTGTGTATTTATTTAAAAATGAGAGTTTTTAATAATAAAGAATATATTTCTATAATAAAATTACCTTTTTACATGATGGAAAATATTATTTAATATGTATGTAAGCTTACATATTTTATTTATGTAGAAACTTGAAAGAAAATGCATTGTTTTCATATAACTTAGGTGTATATATGTGTCTTTGAGATAATTGATTTCTTTGGCTAATTAATTTGGTTTGGGTCTAACCTGTAACAACCCGCATATTTGTCGATTTTATATTTAAATATTTTATTTAAATATTTTATCGATAGTCGGATTATAGTCCGAAAAGCTACTTTTTGCAAACAGTCGAATTAGGACTCGAGACCCCTTCCATTGAGTTCAAAATGGCGTTTGCGACCTTTTTGAGTATAAACTTTGATATATTTGGAGCTAGTCAAAAATTTGACCATTTTCACTTTGGGGTTGGGTTTGGATTCAGCCCTATGTTTTAACTAAACACTCCAAACTGAAACCCCCTCTTCATTCACTCCCTCCCCCTCTTCATTTCAGTTCTAAAGAGATTAATGGTGAGTGGAATGAGAAATTAAAACTCCAAAACCCTAGTTTCCATCTACAAATCAAGTTCTAGCCCCAAATCAATAGAAGAAGCTTTGGTAAGTCTCCTCTTCTTCTTCTCCAACTCATTCTCTCATCAATTTCAAAAATTCCTAAACCTAACTTTGGGATTGTTCTTCATTTTGAGCTTAGATTCAAGCTCATTTTGGTTGTGTTGAAGAGTGGTTGATTCTCCATTTGCTTTCAAGCTTCTTCATCCTTGATCTTGTGCATAAAGGTGAGATTTTTATCTCACATCTATGACTACAATTATCTATGGTTGTTAGGTATGAATTCCTAACACTCATTTATGTGCATTTGCTTTTGATTTGGATTGAATTGGTGAATATTTCAATTTTTGGTGTTTTGAAGCCAAATCTTTGAAAATCATAACTTTGATGTTTAATCATGTTTTTGTTGATGCATCGAGGAGCATATAGGGTCGGATTGTCGATTGGCATAATCCCTTAGCGCCAATGTTCGTCCGGTTGCATTTTGGAAGAGTTTGCTCTTCATTTGTTTAGGCTGAAAAACAGCCCAGACTGGATTCAGTCGACTGAAAGCTCTGTTCAGTCGACTGAACCTGGAAACAGAAAGTTTCCAGGTATGATTCAGTCGACTGAAATCTCTGTTCAGTCGACTGAACTGGAAACAGAAAATTTCCAGATATGATTCAGTCGACTGAAATCTCTGAGTCAGTCGACTGAACCTGGAAACAGAAAGTTTCCAAGACCTGAGTCAGTCGACTGAATCTGCTATTTTTGCCCACTTTGCCTTTTGGGATTGAATTTCCAATTTAAATCGATTCGAGTTGTTTCCCTTTTGTTGTTATCATTTATTATTGACTTTGATGACATTTTTCTTTGGGACTTTTGGAGATATCCATTTTGATGGATTTTATATCGATTTCTTTGGAATTAAATTACGTCTTCGAACGTGAATTATGGTGATTGATTGTTTCTACAATCATTTTTGTGATTTGTCACTTTAAAAATATAAAGGTTTCAATACTAGTATTAAATATCAAAACTTCTTTATCAAAACAATTTCAACTCTATTTTTCCATATCAAAGCTCGTTTTCTAAAACCGATTTCCAATCTACTAGTATATACAAACCTTTACCTCACTCGTATGAGAAATCTAATTAAACGGCTTAGTAAAACAAGTGGTATGAAACGCTTGCGTTTACTTCGTCGGTTAATCCTTGGACTCGTTCGATTGAATCTCTGTGACAATTTTCTAGTGGAAATCTACAATTTGTTCATAAATATTTAAGTTAAGCAAGTGGTTATGGGACATGAAGCTAAACTCATTTATTTACTGGCTTGGTGTGGTTGACACTTCTTGATGATCGATGATGATCATTTTATGGTTTAGACTAGCAATTTTGCGATGTCTCTTTGTTGCGAGGTTAGACTAGACACCGTTTGTGTGATTTCGTCTCACACATATTTCTTTGTCTCCAAGGTTAGTCTATACCTCATTGGTGTGATTTCGATTCACACATATGGGGTAGCTCCCCATGGTCTTTGGGCCATTCCTGTGTGGAAATTTAATGGATAGCTTCCATGAGATAGCTTCTCGTTCCTGTGTGGTGCGCATTGGTGAGTTATTTTATGCTCCCGTTCATGTGTTAGGCCTCCCCTTTTTTTATGTGTTTTTCTGGATTTCTTGAGATGATTTCTGGAATTTGAGTTTCACCGATTTTCATGATTTTCATTGATATAATATCAGTTTTTGTGCATTGGTGAATTTATGTGTTATTGACTTGTTATGAATACAAGTTTAGGATATGATACCCTATTTTATCTTTGAGAAGATTCTTGTGATATTGATTAATCTTTTGTTGATTATCATTTACATACTTATATTGGTATGCCGTTATGGTTGTTACATGTTCATGCTATATTATTTATCCTATACCTTATCATCTGATATTTATAGCTAGACTGATCCGTTTATTATTTTCTTATAAATAATACTCGGGTCAGACCGAGATGTTACAGGTGCTTCTGCTTGACTTCTCTTCTGGGATCATTCTGACTTTTGGCTAACTATTTAGATTAGTAGTTTTTGGATGTATACTTTTGAGATATAGACTCTATGTTGTTTACTTATTCTTTTGTATAGCACGTGATGCTATTCTTTTGTATTATCGTGGATCTTTCCGACCACTACTCTGATGTACACTTTCATGTGTTATATATTCATATCTTTTTTCCGCCTTTGTGATATGGATGTCTGTGACTGATTTGTGTTATGTTTATTTCTATATTTGTTTTCGAGGATTATATATAGCCACTGTGTGATAGCTTTGAGTTTGTTTCGATGTGTCGGATTTCCTTCTGACACATCGGTGCTCGCACAAAGAAATTACATGGATGGTCGCTCCTCAACAGCCTTATTCTCCGTGCTAGTTGACGGCATTACCCCGTAGCGTCCTTGGCTAGCATGGGTATAGAGGTGGGGCGTCATAGTAACCCCATTATAATTTTATCCTATAAAGAAATGAGAAGGTCTTATTTTCACATACGTTCATTTCTCATTTTACAATAACAGAAACCAAAATAGAGAAAAAGAAAGAAAACTCCACTCCTCTTTAAACCTAGAGCTAAAATCTTCAATTTTCTTCAATAAATTGTTGTTTCTAGCAAATTTAAAAAGAAATTCAAAGGTAATCCATTCCAAAACCAAATATTTCATCAAAATCTAAAATTTTAAGTTGGGTTTGTATGTAACAATCTCCTCTTTGTTTACATGTTTCTCTTTTGCTCATTTATAGGTCCTTGAAGCCAAATTTTGCACAAAGCTTCTATCTTTTAGCGAAAAATATGAGTTTTGCACTTCAAAAACAAGGAGAGTTGTTGCTCACATGATGCTAGCTAAAGTAAAGCCTCAAAATGCCAAAATTATATGCAAAAATAGCTTGAAAATATTGATATTTGTTGATGTTTTTGTTTCTGTAAAAACTGAGTTTAGGTGTCATTTTGCATGTAATTTTCTCTCAATTCCGACAACAAAATGCTGCCATATTTTCTTCTATTGATAGTTCATGTGTTGTAGTATATGTCTGCAAAATTTCCTAGCAAAATTCTTTCGTTTGATACCTTAAAACCTTGCTGCAAAATCAATGCATAGCCTGGAAATTACTTGTACACGTTTTGTTTTTTGAGCTGCTGCAAACATGGCCTGAGTCCATGTTTGAGACAGCATTTCTCTTTCGTTCCTTGTTCGAATTCATTGATTCTTTTTTTATTTAAAATATAAAGTTTTTTAATATAAGCACATAAAATTTCATGTCATTTGGACCTATATTGCTTATAAAAATATTATGCCAAACTTTGATCCGGATCATGTTTTTTCCATAGTTTTACAGTGAAAACACTACATGGATTCAAATATAACATATCATAACTTTCTCATACTTTATCCAAATTGAGTAGTTCTTTTTTTATCTAAAAGATAAAGTATCTTCCTATATTCTTACCACTTTTGAGCTTAATCTGATGCTGTTTGGTCGTCTGTTTTGTGCCTGAAAATTGAACCTAGAATATATTTTCAGGCTTGGGCACATTCTTGTTGAACTGTTACAAACATGGTCTGAATTCATGTTTGAGACAGTGTTACTTTTACATTTTCTGTCAGAATTCATTGATACTTCTTTTGTTTGAAAGATTAAGTTTTCTACTATGCACACACACATTTTAAGTTCAGTCAAACATTGTTTGGCCACCTGTTTCATGTTCTAAAGTTGAACACAGAAGATTTCAGACTTGGGTATTATTTTACCTATGCGTTTTTATGTTCTTTTTCCATCCGACTTTTGACTTTTACTTCATGTTTTGTGATATTTATAAAATAAATTAAGGCTATGATGTCTACGGTAGACTAGCCAAATTTACGAGATTTAAATTCAAATTTTGGATTAAATTTGAATTGAATTCGAATATCGATTCGATCGATTTCTTAGGTTTTTATTCGTTTTCGAGCACGGAATTTTCTGAAACTTTTTGAAATAATTTTTAAAATAATGTGCATTTTGGATTATTATTATATGATATTTTTGATGTATTTTCAAATATAGAATCTCTTTATTCTCGATAATAAGGGAATTTTCAAATATGGCTTTCAAAAATTGGTATTAAAAGCTTGTTTTCTCAAGTAAATTATTTTATATATAAAATATGCGTTTTTGCACCATTCGAGCGAATGCGAAGGAGAATTAAACGGTTTAGCAAAATATGTTGTATGGAACACGGACGTTCATCTTACCGGTTAATTCCCAACTTGTCTGTTTGATCGTTTTGACCTTCGGGTCGAGTTTATTGATGAATGAGGTAAACTTTTTACTGCTTTAAGTGTGGAATTTACTAGCACTTAGTAAACCGTTTAGTGCGAACATGTGGCATGGGACACACGTTAACACTTTTCGGGTTCATATCCGAGAGTTTCTGACACATTTTTCTAAGAGACATATTTGCCGGTACTGGACTTTTGGGTCATTTATCCTTCGGAATGTTTGTCTAAAAGATGTTTGCCATTGCGGCATATTTATCGTTTCGGCGTATTTGTCATTGTAACGTTTTGCCTTCGGGCGAGGTAAATATTTGAGATAATATTACTTAGCAAGGTTTTGGTCACATGCACGTGCAAACACTTTTGAGATGGTTTCTTTGATTATTTTCCCTAGTGAATCGCCCCTTTTTGAAATTGGTCCTTTGAATGGTTCGATATATATTTGTGGCGATTACCTTTTAAGAATTTAAACTCTATGAAGTTCTATTTTTGAGATTTGAATTGCTTACACTGGCGTTATTTGAGATTTTCTTTTGGCGACATTATATGAGATTTGCCCTGTTGACGTTTATTTGAGATTTTATTCTCCTCTTTTGAGATATATTTGCTGAATGACGTATTTGAGATGGGATCTCTTTATGCATATTTTTGGTTTGCTAAGATGGCGGGTTTAGGTTTTCCCCTAAACCATATTTGATGTTTTATGAATACCGATGATACGAGGCTCGCTACTTTTAGCATTTTATAGGTTATTTTATCACTTTTGAGATTATATGTTTGTGTAGTGATATCATATTATCACTTGATGTAATCATACATTTTAATTGTTCCTTCTCGCTTGAGAGTATTATCACATTATCATTATGCTCATATTATTGCTTATCCTTGTTAACTGATTTATTTATCTAGACTAACCCATGCACTTTATACTCGGGTCAGACCAAGGTGTTTCACGTTTGGTACATTTGGACTTAGCCTATTCTTCTTCCTATAGACTCTATTCTGCTAGCTACTTTTCTATATCTTTTTGCGTAGTCAATTTTGGTTTGCTACTCTGATATATATATATATATATATATTCTTTTGACTCGCTTGTATATTGTGGTTGTTATACCACTTGACATGTATCATTTTGTATACTCTATGATGTATCTGCATATGTATGTATGTGTGTATATATATGTGATAATCTACTGTTCTGTGACGTGTTTTGCATTCAAGTTGTTGCATTTTGTTCTGATAGATCTATAGCCACCTATGGTTTTATATTAAGTATTTATTGGATACGTCGATCCACTTGAGATAGAAAAAAATGGCATTGTCGACGTATTTAATAGATATTTAAGACAAGGCTATAGATGGTCGCTCCTATCCAGCCTTATTTTCTACATTAGCAGACAATGTTACGTAGTAATAATCTTTGTTAATGTGTGCTCTGGGTGGGATGTCACAGCTTAGTATCAGAGTTGAATTCAAAACAAAATATGATAAAAACAGAACAGAAACACATATTACAGTACATCTAAGTTTAATACAAGTGTTATGAATCCCTGAATCATCGTATCTCTGACCTTTTCTTGTCTTTTGGGGTAGGTAGAAATTTGGGAATATGTATAGGAATGCAATTTTAATTCCATAGGATTCCATATTTGAATTTATGATATCTACCGTATGAACAATCTTTATCTTATCTTAACTTTCAACGAATGGCTAGAAGAGGCAGAGGACGATGCTCGGAAGCGGGGCAGTCTAGTGGCTCCCATCCGGATGACATTTATACGTTGGCTGATCGGTTTATGGATTTATATAGGAGCACTCAGCCTCCAGCTCCTACTCCAGCATCTCCTCCATGCAAGTCTGCCTTAGCACGCATGTGTAGTGATTTTTCCCATCTCGGAAGCAAGCCGTTCAAAGGATCCGAGTCTGTATTGGAAGTTCAAGCTTGGATTCACATGTGCAAGCAGATATTTTCTCGCATGGATCTTTCTGACCATCATAGAGTTCTTGTAGCATCTAGCATGTTGCAAGAGCGTGCCTTTAACTGGTACGAGCTTCTCATTGCTGAGCTCGATGAGTCCACTCTCTCATGGACACAATTTAGAGAACGATTCAAGCTTAAGTTCGTTCCCAAATCAGAGAAAGGTTTATTTGCCTATCGCTTCCTCTCGTTGAAGCAAGGGAAGTCCTCAGTTTCTGATTATGTTTCTTCATTCGAGGCCTTATCCAAATATAGTCTTGAATATGTTGGCACTCCCTACAAGAAGAATCTGATGTTTGTCTCTGGTCTCAGGAAGTATTTGAAGAAGTGTTTGATGCTCCAACTTAAGCTTTCTTTTGAGGAGTTGGTTGAATCGGCGCTTCATCTCTAAGCCATCAAGGAGTATGATAGTGGTGATGAGGTTATGTTTAGCAAGAACCCCAATAAGAAGAAGTTTCCATTTCATAAGCCAAAGTCTTTTCCTTAGAAAAAGAAGAAGTTTATTGGTCCTATTTCTCAGCCTAGTGGAGCACCTCCTACTCGGAAAGGGTGTTTCAATTGTGGTTCTCCTAATCATATGATTCGAAATTGTCCTAAGCCTCTCTTCTGCACTATTGCAAGAAGGAAGGCCATCGTATTTCTACGTGTCCTATTGCACCGAATGATTCTAAATCTGGCAAGCTGGATATAGTGGACGCTTCTAAAGGTTCTTCTCAACGCAGAGGTTCATCTCCTTCTATCCTTGAAGGTTCTTTGTTTTTTCATGACCGATCTATTCGAGTCCTCTTTGATAAGGGTGCGTCGCATTCATTCGTATCGAAGGAACTCGTCGGTGCTATTCCTTTGGATGTTTCTTGTTTGGTTACTTCATTAAGGATTGCAAATCCTATCGGGGGATCCGCAACCCTTAGCATGCTTTGTGATGATGTTGAGATTGTTTTATGTGGCTTTTCTTTTCGTGCGAGTCTGCACGTTATTTTTAATTGGGATTTGATATGATTTTGGTATGGACTGGCTAGTGTGGTACGATGCCAGGATTATTTGGTCTGAGAGAATTTTATATCTTTGACATCCAGATTCTTCTACTCAGCTATCACTTGTTCTTCGAAATGTTGATAACCCCGAAGCATCTTTATTTTCTCTCAACCCCTGAGATGATGATATATCTCGTATTCCTATTGTTTGTGATTTCTCTGATGTATTTGAGCCTGTTTCGGGTTTCCCACCCAAGCGTGCGATCGAGTTCCATACTGATCTCATTCTAAGCGCACAACCAGTTGGTTGTCCTCCCATTAGGATGTCTACAAAAAAATGAGGAAGTCAAGAAGCAGCTTTTAGAGCTTGAGTTCAAGCAGTTGATTTAGTCCAGGTTTTCACCGTAGGGTGCCACAGTCGCCTTCGTGACGAAGTCTGATGGAACTCTAAGGCTTTGCATTAACTGTTGCAAGCTTAACGAGTTGACAATCAAGAATACGTATCCATTTCTGAGGGTCGACGATTTCGATCAATTGAGTGGTGCTAAGGTCTTCTCTCAACTCGACCTTGCCACTGGTTTTCATCAGCTTCGAGTCGTGGAAGATAGCATACCTCTTATAGCTTTCCGCACTTGATATGGATCATACGACTGGCTCGTTATGCCATTCAGTTTGACGAATGCTCTGCTTTCTTTGTTGATCTTTTGAATCGAGTATTTTGGGAATATCTTGATAAGTTCATCCTTGTGTTCATTGATGACATCCTTGTCTATTCGAAGTCTGAAGCCGAGCATGCTAATCACTTGAGAATTGTCTTGAGTACTCTTCATCACCATCAGCTTAAAGCCAAATTCTCCAAGTGCCATTTCTGGGAGAATAAGGTTGTTCTTAGGCCACGTTGTTTCTTCTAAAGGAATTTCAGTCGATCCTTCGAAGATCGAATCCATCTAGAATTAAAGAGGCCTGAGAATGTTCATGAGATTCATAGCTTCCTTGGATTGGGGGGTTATTACCGCCAATTCATTAAGGATTTTCCCCACGTTGCGCTTCATCTCACCAGCTTTACTCGGAAAGGCGTTCGATTTATTTGGTCCGACAAGTGTGAAGCTTCTTTTTAGCAGTTGAAGGAGCTTTCCACTAATGCTCCTATTCCAGTGATTCCCCAAGGGAATCAAAATCTTATTGTCTACACCGATGGTAGTCACCGTGGCCTCGCTGCCATGCTTATGCAGAAGGATCAGGTAGTTGCTTATGCTTCTAGGAAACTGCGTCTGAATAAAGTACGCTATGCCACTAATGACCTCTAGTTAGCCGCCATCATCTTTGTCATGAAGATTTGGCGCCATTATCTATTAGGAAAACACTTCATTCTATACATCGATCACAAGTCCTTGAAATATCTATTCACTCAGAAGGAGCTCAATATGAGGCAACAACGTTGGCTGGAGTTTCTTGCCTCATATGACTTGGGTATTCAGTATACCCCTAGTAAGGGTAATCATATTGCTGATGTGCTTAGTTGCAAACATTCGGCTGTTGTTTCTATGATGCTAGTCGAGTGGGATGTTCTAGAGACCTTGTCCCTTTGTGATATTCGTGATCTCCATCTTTTGATTCTCCTATTTTATTATTCAGTTTGGAAGCTCAACCCAACTTATTGGATCGTATTGCCGATGCTCAGCGGCATGATCCTGATCTTGTGTATCTTATTCAGATTTGTGAGTCTGGCTCGTGATGTAGAGTTGTAGGATTTCAATATTGATTGTCATGGGTGTCTTCGCAAGAAGAACCATCTTGTTGTGCCTTCTGATTCCGCACTTAGGCATGACATTCTCGATGCCTGACATCGTTTTAAGTATATCATTCATCCTGCCAGCTGTAAGATGTATGCCGATATGAGTCGCTTTTATTATTGGGAAGACATGAAGCGTGATGTGGCAAGTTATGTGAGTAAATGTGTGACTTGTCAACTCATCAAAGCCGAGCATCAGCGCCCTTCTGGTCTTCTTCGGCCTTTAGAGGTCCCACTATGGAAATGGGATCAAATTTCAATGGATTTCATTAATGGCCTACATTTTTCGAGATCGGGCCATTCTAGCATTTGGATTATTGTTGATCGCCTCAGCAAATCAGCTCGTTTCATTCCTATTAAGTCTAATAGGAGCGCTTCTCATCTAGCTAAGCTATATATTAAGGAAATCATAGGAATTCACGGTGTTCCTAGCTCGATTGTTTGTGACCGTGATCTGCTATTCACGAGTCATTTCTAGTAGAGTCTTCAGCAAGCTTTAGGAACAAAGCTTAACTTCAGCATAACATATCATCCGTAGTCTGATGGACAGACAGAATGGGTGAATCGTATCTTAAAGGATCTTCTTCGTGCTTGTATTTTGGATTTCAAAGGTAGTTGGAAGGATCACTTACCTCTTGTGGAATTCTCCTACAATAATAGCTTTCAGTCTAGTATCGGTATGGCTCCTTTTGAAACCCTTTACGAAAGGCCATGTCGATCACCTTCATGTTGGTTGGAATTTAGAGAGAAGCTTATTCTAGGCCCCAGTTCTATTCGTGATTCTTCTAGAAGATTGTTCTTATTCGACAGAGAATGAAAGAGGCACAGAGCCGCCAGAAATTCTACGCGGACAACCATAGGAAGCCTCTTGAGTTCTCTATTAGTGATCTTATCTTTATTCGTATGTCTCCTTTAAAGAGAGTTACGCATTTCAGAATGACTGTGAAATTGGTTCATCGCTTTATAGGACCATTTCCTATTACTGAACGTATTGGCCCTATGGATTATAGAGTTTCACTTCCAACTTATCTGTCTGGTATTCACGACGTGTTTCACGTCTCTTAGCTTCGGAAGTGTCTTTGAGAGTTGGATTCTGTTATCGATTCTCCTGATTTTGCTAGAGCTTGAGATCTCACCAGACCTATCTGTTGTGCAGTAGCCTATTCGCGTACTTGCTTCGGATGTGAAACGCCTTCGAAACAAGGACGTGCCTCTCATTAAAGTTCAATAGTCCGCTAATCCCAATGACTATACTTGGGAACCAAAGAGTTTATCGAGCGATCCTATCCTGTTTTCTTTCTTTACATAGCGATGGTGATAATCTCTTTTTATCTTAAGCTTATTTCTTTACTTTTAATTGATGAAATTAATAAGTTGAATACAAATTCTTCTCTAGAAATTGCGAGGATGCAATTTTTTAAGGGGGGAGTCTATAACAACCCTGGTTTGGAGATTACCTACCAATATTAAATTATAATGATAATTATAATTTAATATTATGTATTAAATTAAAATTTGAGAAATTAAATTGTTTATTAGGAATAAATAATGAATTTTGGAACTTCAAATGAGAAAATGAAATTCCAAGATTTATTTTATTTGTTTGGAGTGATAATAAATGGAATATTGGCTTTAAATAATGAAAATAATTTTTTTAAGAGAAAATGCAATAATTATATGAATTATTGCCCATTTGCTTCTTTAATAATTTTTAAAAGAAGTACGTAATTTTTAAAGATAATTTATTGAACCAAAAGATGAAATTTAATTTAAAAATAAGTTTTGATCAGAAAATTGATGAAAAATGGTTTGTTATATTTTGTTACATAAGAGAATTATTTTTGTGTAATTTTTAAAGTCAGAAATGTTATTTTATGTAAATATTAGAGTAAATTGTGTATTTATTTAAAAATAAGAGTTTTTAATAATAAAAAATATATTTTTATAGTAAAATTATATTTTTATTGTAAAATTATATTTTTATATGATGGAAAATATTTTATTTGTGTAGAAACCTTAAAGAAAATGCATTGTTTTCGTATAACATAGGTGTAAATGTGTGTCTTTGAGATAATTGATTTCTTTGGCTAATTAATTTGGTTTGGGTCTAAGTACATTATCATTTTAACCTGTAAAGAAATTAGAAGTTCTTCTTCTCACATACGTTCATTTCTCATTTTACGGTAACAGAAACAAAAATAGTGAAAAGAACGAAAATCCACTCCTCTTTAAACCCAAAGCTAAAATCTTCAATTTTCTTCAATAAATTGTTGTTTCTAGCAAATATAAAGAGAAATTCAAAGGTAAACCATTCCAAAACTGAATATTTCATCAAAATCTAAATATTTCAGTTGGGTTTGTACGTAACAATCTCCTCTTTGTTTGCATATTTCTCTTTTGCTCATTTATATGTTCTTGAAGCCAAATTTTGCACAAAACTCCTACCTTTTAGCGAAAATTTTAGGTTTGCAATTCAAAAACAAGGTGAGTTGCTGTCACATAATGCTAGATGAAGCAAAGCTCAAATGCCAAATAATATGCAAAAATAGCTTGAAAATATTGATTTTTGTTGATGTTCTTGTTTATGTAAAAATTGAGTTTGAGTGTAATTTTGCATGTAATTTTCTCTTAATTCCGGCAACGAAATGCCGTCGGATTTTCTTCTATTGATAGTTCATATGTTTTAATATATGTTTGCAAAATTTTATAGCAAAACTCTTTTGTTTGATACTTGAAAATATTGCTGCAAAATCAGTGCACAACCTGCAAATTACTAGTACACATTTTGTTTTCTGAGTTGCTGCAAACATGGCCTGAGTCCATGTTTGAGACAATATATCTCTTTTGTTTCTTGATCGAATTCGTAGATTCTTTTTTTGAAAGATAAAGCTTTCTACTATAAGAATACCAAATTTCCGGTCATTTGGACTTATATAGCTTATAAAAATATGCTGCCGAACTTTGATTTGGAGCATGTTTTTGCCTAGAGTTACAGTGAAAACACTGCCTGCGTACAAATTTGAGACATCATAACTTTCTCGTACATTATCCAAATTGCATGAATCTCTTTTTGTTTGAAAGCTAAAGTTTTCTTTTACATTGGGTCCTTTTTTAAGCTCAATCTAAAACCGTTTAGTCCTCTTTTTATGCCCAAAATTTTAACCCAAAATGGATTTTCAGGCCTGGGTACATTATTGTTGAATTGTTACAAACATGGTTTGAGTACATGTTTGAGACAATGTTACTTTTTTGTTTTCAATCAGAATTGATTGATTCTTTTTTTTTTAAAGATGAAGTTTTCTACTATGCACATACCAATTTTCAGTTCAATCAGACATTGTTTGTCCACCTGTTTCATGTTCTAAAGTTGAACCTAGAGAAGATTTCAAACCTGGATATTATTTTGCCTATGCGTTTTTATGTTCTTTTTCCGTCCAACTTTTAACTTTTACTTCATGTTTTATGATATTTCTAAACTGTTTTGAGGCCATGATGTTTATCAGTAAACTAGCCAAATTTTGCTGATTTAAATTCAATTTTTGGATTAAATTTGAATTTAATTTAAATTGAATTCGAATATCATTTTAAGTGATTTCTTAGGTTTTTATTTATTTTCGAGCATGGGTTTTTTCAAAAAATTTTGAAATAAATTTTAAAATAATGGGTATTTTAAATTATTATAATATGATATTTGTAAAGTATTTTCAAATATAGAATTTTTTTATTCTCGATAATAAGGGAATTTTCAAATATGGCTTTCAAAAATTGTATTAAAAGCTTGTTTTCTCAAGTAAATTATTTTATATAGAAAATACACGTATTTGCACTATTCGAGCGAATGAGAAGGAGAATCAAATGGTTTGGTAAAACATATGGTATGGGACATGTGCGTTCATATTATTGGTTAATTCCCGACTTGTCCTTTTGATCGTTTTGACCATCGGGTCGAGTTTACTGAAGAGATGAGATAAAATGTTTACTGCTTTGAGTATGGAATTTACTAGCGGTTAGTAAACTGTTTAGTGCAAATGTGTGATATGAGATACACGTTAACACTTTTCGGATTCCTACCCAAGATTTTGTGACACATTTGTCTAAGAGACGTATTTGCCAGTACTGGACCTTTGGGTCATTTGTCCTTTGGAATGTTTGTCTAAGAAATGCCATTGCGGCGTATTTTTCATTGCGGCATATTTTACATTGCGGCCTATTTGTCCTTGTGACGTTTTGCCTTCAAGCAAGGTACCTATCTGAGATAACAGTACTTGGCAAGGCTTTGGCCACATGCATGTGCGAACACTTTTGAGATGGCTTCTTTGACTATTTTCCACAGTGCATCGCCCTTTTTCGGAATTGGTCCTTTGAACCATTCGATATATATTTTTGGCGATTACCTTTAGAGAATTTGAACTCTTGGGAGTTCTATTTTCGAGATTTGAATTTCCTACAATTGCATTATTTGAGATTTTCCTTTTGGCGACATTATATTAGATTTTCCCTTTTGGCGTTTATTTGAGATTTTATTTTCCACTTTGGAGGTATGTTTGTCGAATGGTGTGTTTGAGATGGGATCTCTTTTTGCATGTTTTGGGCTTGGCAAGATGGAAGGTTTAAGTTTTTCCCTAAACCATATTTGATTATGAATGCCAATGATACGAGGCTTGCTACTTTTAGCGTTTTATGGGTTATTTTATCTCTTTTGAGATTATATGTTTGCGTAGCGATACCATATTATCAATTGATCTAATCATACACTTTAATTGTTCCTTCTCACTTGAGAGTATTATCACATTATCCTTATGCTTATATTATCGCTTATCCTTGTTAACTGATTTGTTTAGCTAGACTGACACTTGTATTTTATACTCAGGTCAGTCCGAGGTGTTTCAGGTTAAGTACATTTGGACTTAGCCTTTCTACTTCAGCATGGAATCTATTCTGCTAGCTCTTTTTATTATAGCTTTTTATGTAGTCTTTTTGGTTTGCTACTCTGATATGTATATTCTTTTGACTCGCTTGTATATTATGGTTGCTAAACCAATTGACATGTATCATTTTGTATACTCTGTGATGTATTTGTATATGTATATTTATATATATGTGATGATCTACTATTATGTGATGTGTTTTGCATTCAAATTGTTGTATTTTGTTCTGATAGATCCTATAGCCACCTATGGCTTTGTATTAAGTATTTATTGGATACGTCGATCCACTTGAGACAGAAAAATTTTTGGCATTGTGTCGATAGATATTTAAGACAAGACTATAGATGGTCGCTCCTATCCAGCCCTATTCTCTGCATTAGCAAACAGTATTACCTAGTAATACTCTTTGTTAATGTGGGTCTCAGGGTGGGGCATCACAATTGCAAAGGGAATTAGTATGATATATAAGTTCATCTTCCTTATTTAGTTCATTTGTTGATATATATGCAAGTCTGGTAAGGAAACAAGAGACTATATATACAGCTAGCTCTTATAAAAACTAGTCCAATATATATTTCTCCTCTCTCAGACATATGGTTATCATTTATCAATGCTTTCCTTTCTTGTTTTCTTATTTGTCCCTTTTCTCCAATTTTATGTTTGTTCGAGTGAATCATATTTGCCAAACTTTAATTCTTTTTATTTGATTTGTACAAACAAACGAGCTCAATATGTAAGATTTTTGTAATTCAAAGAAATCATTGAAACTTAAAGTAGATGACCGAGAGGAGGAAAAGACTGATGTATAAACCTAAATATCAAAATTATCTATAAGAAAACACTTACAAACTAATATGATTGTTTTCACTTTTTAACTATGTTTGTCTTTATTTTATTCATTTCTTTTTTTTAACAATAATCGATGTATAAATATAGTTATATGTGAGTTGAAGTTAGCATCTTTGCTTTACCGATCTTCTATAGCGCATCCTTCAAACGATTTTAGACTCTTTTCTTCTTATGTTTAACTAGTTGTGTTAGACATTAAACTGTCATTTACAGTCTATGATATTTTCAAAATTAGCGTACCTAGCTTATATGGTTTTGGGTTGGGCTGTAATAGTATAAGCCCTTGACTTGTATATTCTTGCAACAGGATATATGAGTGTTAGGCTCAACACATATGTTTATTAGCAACTAGTTGATAAGGCAGGACTCGGTTCATATAACTTCATTTGAGGCTCCAAACAACATGGATTTCAGCATGTGCTAGCTGGTTGGATTGAATTATGTTTTCATTTTGGGCTAGCCCTTAGGTTAATATGATGTGTGCTTTTTAGGGACAAGTGTAGACGTTTAGGGTCTATTTTTGCCTATAGGTATGGCTTTTTTTGGTTATAATGCTATGGTAAATTTTGGAATCCTATTGTTGCCTACCTATATCTGTGTTTTTACTTAGAAAAAAGAGTTTTTAAGCTGATAACAATAGAAAACTTATTCATATTATTTCTTTTTTGTTCTCAGTGGTTTATTCTTTCAAATGTATTCATTTATGTTTGATTTGAAATACTTTATAAGTTTAAACAAGAGTTATCCATTAACATTTTGGTAAATACAATGGTTATAGGTAGAAGCATTTATAATATATGCTTTATTGGTAATAATTTCAGCATGCATGCATGCATTAGTGTATATGAGTGTTGAGTAGTTTGGGCATTTGCTGACGTATGTTTTGTCTAAGGTTTACTTTTGATAGAATTGATTTACCTACTACCTTTTGTGTACACTACTTTACACTGTTATACTCGGCATTTCTTTTACTCGGTTTCTATTTCAATTTTACACATATATACTCTTCTCTGTATATTAAATTATAAGTGTCATTCCTATGAACCATATTTTGACTTAATGGACCATGTTTTTGCAATGCTCTACCTTTGATTTGGTCTTATGTATATATATATACTTACACACACACACACATAAACACACACACTTGTAAGTTATGATATAGTTTACTATTAATAATTCATAACTTTTAAAAGTATATTATTTTATCTTATTATATAAGTTAATTAATCATTTATGAATAATCAGATTTATATAACATATGTTTTGTTTACAATCTATTTCGGGTTATGAAAAGAAAAGAAAGGATTTTTTAAAGCAATATGTAATACAAATTATATTATTCTAATTTCATAAAGATTAGGAAATTACTTATTATTATATAGAATATTTTGTATTTGAGTTTAGTTATTTATTCCTATAATCCTAAATTTTGTATTTATTTTAATTATTTATATAATTTTAAGTATAACCTTATGATATCAGAATCATGGATGTATGTAGATGGAACTGTTTTTGCAACTGTCGGCATGAGATGGAACCTCGGTTCCTGTCTTCCTAGAGTGCATGGATGTAGATGTTTACTTAAAGTTGATGTGCATGTAGTTTTATTTATGGGTGCTTTTGCCTAAAAAATGTCATGGGTAAACCATTGTTTGTTTCTACTTACGGATTTACCAAGACATAAGTGGCTGTGATGAAATGGCTTAAAAGTTTAGTACCTATATGATAATATTTTCTATTTAGTACTTGCATAGTAAATTACTTCTCATTTCCAATTGGAAAACATGTTTAGTAGTTGTACACTTGACATTATTGTGTGATTTAACATGAAATGGCGGGATAAGTTATGAATACCTAAACTGCACAGAAACTTGCTTCCTTATCTGTTAGTGCCCAGACTAAGATTAGTAGAATATATATCAAAAAAAGAATAAGGATTAGTATAGCT
The DNA here is from genome assembly GCA_030737815.1 of Allium fistulosum. Classification (NCBI taxonomy): domain Eukaryota; kingdom Viridiplantae; phylum Streptophyta; class Magnoliopsida; order Asparagales; family Amaryllidaceae; genus Allium; species Allium fistulosum. The sequence continues at coordinate 913,020,783 of CM060903.1, forward strand.
GTATGGGTGAGGTTGAAATTGTGAACCAATCAATCAAATTCATTTTATGTTGATAGACTATTTTATATATTGATACATGAATCGTGTTACATCTATTTCGTCTGAATTATACTTTAGTTATGAAAAAACATCGGGATTTCAATGTGCTACGATACTAAAATATTTAGGTTTTATTTTTTACCGTAAATGTTGTTTGGACTTTTTATGTAAATTTCTGAATATATTCCGCTATAATTTGTAAACCTCCATATATAAAGCGCAATGTGTCTTTTATGAAGTTATGAATCTTTGCGCACTACTATAGATTCCCATTATATATTTATAACGTAAGGCAAGCCGCTAAACATACGAGACAGTAACCCTGTTCACCAGTAATATACTTTTCTATGTCTTCATGTATAACAAAACAAACTTAAAGAATCAATGTACATGGAAGTTCTTTTTAGTTACCAGTGCAATAGACATGTTAACAAAAGTTGTATTCTTGATTATAACAGAAAACCAAACTCTACATCAAAGTTTGGAAACTTATTTGGTTGCCTATATCGCCGATGGAAAAGGATTGATTGTATTTAAATAGGTGGCTATATAAACTCAACTTAAAATGTATTTTTAGAATTAACACATATATGTCAATATTAAAACTAAATTTTTTTCTGTTTAATTTGTATCATAGGACTAGTACAGAGTACCGACAAGGAGCTTTGAATTTTGTACATGTGGCAAAGAGAAATTTGAGAAATATGGAGAAAATTTTGTGCCCATGCACAAGTTGTCGAAATCTTAGTCGTCGGGATGACCACATCATCGTCTATCATTTAATTATAAAAGGAATGGATCCATATATAACAAAAGTAGATGGTATAACCATGACGAGCAAATAAATATGGATAAAAAACAAAGTCTTTTGACACATATGACTTATTTAAGATGATTCATTATGAAGATGAAGATTTTATTAATCGTGATTTTTTTGCTGATGATAAGGATAATGTTGAGGAAGAGAAGATAAGTTACTGAAGAATTTTGAAGATGTGGAAACTCCACTATATCCTGGTTGTATAACTCATACAAAATTATCTACCATCACCGTCTTGTATAATCTTAAATGTGAGACTAACTTGTCTGATAGTGGGTTTGATAAGCGTCTAAATTTGCAACAATTGTTTTTGCCAGAAGAACATACTTCCTTAAATTTTATATGAAGTAAAGAAATTTCATATAGTTTTTGACATGGGTTTTGAAAAGATACATGTTTGTGAGAATGACTGTTTCCTTTTTAGAAAAGAATACAAAGATTTAAATACTTGTCCAAAATGTGGTTCTTCAAGATGGAAGACAAATCAAGATACCAAGGAGATTATACAAGGTGTTCTAGTTAAAGTGTTGAAATAATTTCCAATAATTCCAAGATTTAGAAGGATGTTTAAATCTTAGAAGATGGCTGAAGATTTAAGATGGCATTTCAATAATAGATGCAATGATGGAATGATGCATCATCTTGTGGATTCTATGGCATGGAATATGGTGGACGAACGATGGAAATCTTTTTCAGCCGATCCACACAATCTTAGACATGGTCTTGTTACAGATGGATTCAATCCATTCTCTATGTTGATTTTAAAGTATAGTGTTGGCCGGTAATGCTTGTGACATATAATCTCTTACCTATGTTGTGTACGAAGAAGGAAAATATTTTGTTAACATTGTTTATTCCCGATCCAAAACAGCCTGAGAATGATATTGATGTATATCAGCGCCTTTGATTGAAGATTACATTACTTGTAGTGTAATGGAGTTGATGCTTATGATGCATTTAGTAAAACATTGTTTAAATGAAAGAAATCTTACTATGGACAATAAATGACTTTCCAGCTTATGGAAATCTTGCTGCGTGTTATGTGAAGGGAGAAAAATCTTGTCCATTGTGTGGTGTTAATACTCATCATCGTTGGTTGAATTATAGTCGAAAGAATGTCTACATGGGTCATAGAAGGTATTTGCTTATGTTAAACTCACAAAGGAAACAAAAAGCTTGGTTTATAACACCGCGGAGAAAGGTAATGCTCCTAGAATTTTAACTAGAAGAAATAATTTTTCATTGTTAAAAGATTTTCCTAATAATTTGGGGAAATAGAAGGAGAAGAATAAAAATAAGAGAAATAGTAAGAAAATAACAATTAAGATAAAATTCAATAACATGAAAAAAAGGAAGAGGAAGTGCGCCCATGACAAGGAAGATGAACACAATGAAGATAACGATCCTAAAAAATTCGAGCTGTCAATGTGGAAAAAGAGATCGATTATTTTGATTTGCCATATAGGGAGGTTAGTGGTTTTGTTTGAATTTTTTTTAGCAATTAGAAATAATATAGTCATATGTTACACTGTTGATTTTTATAGGAACTTCCATTACGTCATAATTTGGATGTAATGCATGTGGAGAAAAACATCGACGAAAGCATATTCGGAACAATGTTGCATGATAACAAATCGAAGATAGAACCAACTCAAGAAAAGATCCAGAGGGTTGGGGAATTCGGCATGAACTTTATGCACAACCTCATGGGAAGAAAACATATCTTCCACAGGCTTCTTATACATCGTCAAATTCTGAGAAAGCAATATTTTGCAAAAGATTGTATCATTTCAAAGAACCCGGTGGTTACTGTTCAAAATTGAAAAATCGTATATCGTTGGAGAGTTGTAAAATTAGGGGTTTTGTCACATCTCGAAATCCAATGTTTGAAAATTGACATCAAATACCTCACTTGTATTCAACTGCCAAAGATTCAAACATCGAACTCCAGTCGGATAGAGCTTATAACAACATTAGATGAAAATAATGAAGCGGAATAAAATGAAGATCATGCATAACATCACAGATACAACATCATCATAATATCTGTTACAATATCAGAGTATCATTAATACATATGTCACAACTCCAAAAAAGAACATCATGATAGTACAATAGTGATCATATGCCAAAAAGATCTCCAAACGAATGAAGTTATAATGAAGATCCATAGCTAAGCACCTTGAGATCCAAAAGCTTCCAAAATATCTCAAGAGTGAAAGAGTCCCCAAAAATCCGATAGTCTCCAAACAAAAAGTCCCCAAAATGCAGCTAATACCGAAATACAGAGAACCTACTACTAGGCTGCCTGTGTAGAAATAGTGGGCACCCAGAGTTTAGAAAATAAACAATAAACTCCAGGTTAGTCATGGGACTGGTATGAGTAAACAAAAACAGTTGCTTATAAATAGACAAGATTTATAAAAGAAAACCGTTTATGCTTTTGGAAAATGAGACTACCATAAGACCTCCCACCACACACACAATGCAATCGCAGACTTGGAGGAGATTTCTTCTTATAATAGTAAAAAATGCTTGATATGAGAAAGTTCTTTGATATTATTACTAGTGCATAGTGTAGAAAGCCATTTCGAAAGTATAATATCAATCCTAGCCAGCATAGACATTCCAAACTATGCCTACTATAGCTACCATTTAAACAGTGGTAACAACCATAAGTAAATGGCAGGTTATACAACTAAAACCGTAATGGGTTCGTATTGGGATTTGGATTTCCAACGAATGGTCAGGCTAGGGAACTTCCTACTGCCACAAGGGTACGCCTCTGGTGGGAGGCCCCGAGAACTTAACCAGTTCTCTGCCAACACAAGACCGGATTACCTCTTACTAGGTAACTACTACACGACTATGCCATTCCCCGATCCTTTGAGACCTTTATCCGAGGGCCCTCCACCACAAAGCAACAACCACACAGTAAATGAGATTGAAGTAACCACATGGCTTAAATATTGGGGCACCATACCTGATACCCCGTTTTTCCAGAAGGAAATGACATACCCTAAATGGCGCGACCATCATAACCTTTCCTCATCTTTCCTGTTTCGACCATTTCTGGGGTGTGAAGTCCGATGAGGTCTCGTCCACAAAGCTACGCTTTACACGAAAGCCATGCTTTGATCACAAATGATCAACAAATGATCATCAATATACATCAGAACTTAGCATGCCACGCTATCAAATTGGGAGTATATCGCTGATAACCTTCAACTACATAACCTCTGAGCTCGTACGTCTCAGAGAAGGGTGTTAAGCTAAGAGAATAAATTCTCCCCCACCAAACAGAAATGTATTTGAAAGAAATCGGCTTTATATCTCAAAGTGTAGCGTTAGACACGCAACCATACAAGTCTGTTCCGGGTTAGAACAGAACCGAAGGCACCTCGTCCAATAAAGGTAGAAGCCCTTGCAAGTCCGGGTATCCCCAATTCCGATTGGACTCCTCATCATTGGTGGAGATCTCTATACTGGAGCAACTCAGTGCAGAGACAATCGATAAGTTATCCTATCATTTTCAAAGACACCGGGTCTTCAACACCGTCTTCAAATGCTATCCATTTCGTCGATTCACTATTCGGAATGGGTTATATAACACAAAGGTCCTCTCCCGGCTAATCCGAATAGTGAGCATTCAATTTTTAAATATGTGGGTGTATCAATTGCAAGGATGTGAACATTCAGGGTTCGATGTGGGTTTCGGATAACAAACCGAAATCCGACTCCCTATCGCATCGAAGTTTAAATGCCGTTTTATGGGCGAAAGGGGTTTCACATATATATAGGAACAAATTACCAGTCAAAATCAGCAAAAAGCAATCACAGTATCATAACAGAAATATCAATCTAGTACAGAACACTTGATGACAATCAATCATTTTTTATTAATGTGAATATAGTTTAGGTGGATTGACCACACAATTATTTTATAAATTTTAAATCAATGATTAATTATTTTTAACTATAAATTGATCCAATTTTTAATTAACTTTATCAATTAATTATTCTTAATTATCTTAATTCATTAATCCTTAATTTTTAATTAATTAAATCTTAATCACTTCCATTACTAATCGTTCTTTAATTTATCAACTTTTAATCACAAAGTAATTTCAAATTTTAATTGTTCAAAATCTTTATTAAATCATTATAAAGGAATTTGTTTTTAAGTTAAAATTTTAAATATTTGATTTACTCTTCAAATATTTTATCAAGTTAAATTTCAAACAATTTTATTTTTTTTCCTTTTAAATCTAAGTTTTAAAGCACCTCATTCATCCCGGATAATTATTTCAAAACACAGATTTTAAATCAATGTTTCAAAATTTATCAAAAACTTGATCTTTACTGTTTTTTTCAAGCCTGACCCAAGACCTACTCGAGTCGTCCCCGAAGAAAATGCTTTCCTACTTCGAGTTTTAACCCAATCCGACCCGTGTGAATTTTTTTTCAAAAATTGGTTTAAGTTCTAAAGTTTACTTGATACAGCTCCAAAACGTCACGAGAACACTTCGAGTTCTCACCCCAATTTCCCGCATTGCTCTTCGAGTCATTTGCTTCCTTCTCCCAACCCATCAGAACTAACACAACCACCACCACGTGCACGTGCACAGCTGGAACCACCACCGATGGTCGGAGCCAAGATCACCAGCAAGTCAACCTCCATCCCCCAACACGATACGAACACCCAAAACTCAAATTTGTTTCGAAAACACAGATCGAAGCATCTCGACCAGAACGACCATCAGGAATGTCATCAGGAAAGAGCCTCGCCCACCTCCTCCGATCGTCAGAGGCCACGAAATTTGGACCAATGCTTCGTTGACGTGTGACGCTTCTAATGGCACCGGTGACGTGAAGTCTGGTCGAATATCGATGGCGTAGCTCCATCGTTTCGTATGCGAACCCAAATGGGTTCTTAAACCCTAAATAAAGCTCGAATTCAAAATCTAGGCTTTTAAAAATTCTATTTGTATTTTTTTGGTGATGCCGAGCCCTCCACCAGGTTGCGACGACGGTCTCGAGGCTTACGATCGCCTTGGTTGCCTGAATTTGGCAAAAGTTCGATTTTCAAATCATCTTAAAAATCTCAACAAAAACTTAATGGAAAAAATTGAATTTTTGATTCTAAAATCCTCATGTTGATGGTGATTCAAATGGTGTTTACTGAAATTCAAATTCATGAAGTTCGAATTTTTGCATATCTTGAGACTGTGTCTTACCTTTGCCAATGAAGATGAACATGTTTCCTTGCTTTAATTCATTACTGAGATAACATACAAGTTTAAAACAATACTTTAACTTATTTACAATTATTTCCAAAAGCAAAGAGAAGGAAGAAGATGTTGAAGTTGTAGATTGTTTACTCTGTGAACCAGAGAGTTTGAGCATGACTGTGTTTACAGTTTTCCAATAAAAAGAAAACTACAAGTTTGCTGTGATTTATCTCTGAAAACCTGATGCATTGTTAAACCATGCTTTTACTTGTTTCGCAATTCAAAAAAATTTCAAAGAAGTGGGGGAGAGGGATATGAAATATCACTGTAACTAAAATGTTAAAGGGAAAACAAAAAAAACATGGAAACTAAGGGCCTGTTTGTTTTCATTTTGTATTTTGAGTTTTGTGTTTTCAATTTGCACTAAGGAACATGAAGAAATAGATGAGAAGTTTTAACATTCTTAGCCGTTACAACGACAAACGGACAACGAAGGAGTTGGATGGTTCTCCGTGCTTTTCTTATCTCTCGAAACACGAAAAACAAAATAAACTTGTTTCCTATTTTACATATTAATTCATTTTTCAAAATCGTCTATTTTTCAGCAATACGTACAACAGACGCGCTTTTGTATAGACAAAAACAAAAAACTAAAAACGACAAGTCAAACGGGACCTAATGTTTCTTGAAAATCAAAACACAAGCTTGGCCACTCATTCACATGCAAAGCCATTCACATTCATATAAGCATTCATATAAGCATCCAAACACAAAGGAAATTAGAGCAAGCATAGGTTTATTCACCTTTTTCCAGAGAGTTTCCTGATGCTCTTTCAAAACAGAGATGGAGCCTGGCAACAATGCCTTACTTTTCCTACTTTTTAATTTCTTTTAAGTTTAGATCTGTGATTATTCTTGTTATATTCATTCACTTATTTCATTAATAACAATAGTTTTTATTGTACTTACAGTTGGGATTTATAACAGAGAAGCTTCCTTTTTTCTTCTGAAACTTGAAAACTGGAAATAGTTTTAAGCTTTAAATCTTGATTACTGTCCTGCAAACAATTGATGGATTCAATGGTTTAACACTTGTTTCATTAATGTTTAACAAATTCAAACTAAAACTTTTAAAAGCAAAATTTACTTACCTTAAAATTATTCCAAAAATCACTGCACTACCCTTTCTTTCTAGCCAAAAACCTGAAGCATGTTAAGGTTATCCTGCAGTTTAAATTATATTAAAACTTGATTTTAATTTCATAATCTCAGTAAATCATAAGATTTAAAGCTACCTAAAAGATGAAGTTATAACTATAGTTTGTAGCTTGCTTAAAGGATTTCAGGTTTTCCAACCTGAATTCAAGAAGAAGAGCAATTTTTCTTTTTGATAGTTTCTTCTGAATTGAACGATGATGTTAAGATTTGAAAAATCTTTGCGGTTGTATTTCAGAAGCTTGAGGCTTATAATTTTGAAATTTCTTTAGAAACTGAAAAGTTTCTTAAATTTTTTATGTGAATATTTTATTTTTTATAAAGACAGTTCATGCCATTTGTAAAAAGCAATGATGAAAGCAAGATTTTGTTCATTCCCCCTACACCTCTCATGTATATGTATTTACATTTGTATATATATTTCCTTTCAGGTCAAAAATATTTTATTACTTTTTTTAATTTTATCTTTCACTTATCATTTTACCAATAAATACATTCTTTAATATTTATTCCCATATGTGTTTGAATATAAAATGTTAAAGAACTGTGTTTTAATCAATATTCACATTATATACATTACTTCTTGAATGTTTTTAAACAATATCTATATTTCAAAACATTTATTTTGAATTTAAATTCAAATCTCAATTTTTTTTAAACTCAAAATAAAACTGTAACGACCCGAAATTTTCGAACCCGAAGATTCCAGATAGTTATGAAAAAAGGAGAAAGAGATAGAAGAAGAAGATCAAAAAACACCAATACCTCACATTCGCAGCGGATAATATATAATAATAAATAATAACAGTTTACAAAAGAATAATATATCATTCAATTACATTTTAATACATCAGAGTTACACTTACATATACAGGCACTGGGTATACACAATAATCATGTCTCAGATATACAATGATATACTGCAGCGGAAATACTCTATACGTACTTGCCATCCAGCTTGTCTCCTGAGCTCCAGAACGTCCTACCTGAAAATCTGTAATACTCGGTCTGACCCAAGCATTGCATCAGAGTAATACGCGGGTCAGGCTGGAAACCAGCGTGAGTAAATCCAATCAACATGGAATACCAAAACAACAACTTATATAACCCGGCTAACTTATATCCATTTAACCAAACCACAATTTGGAATAGACAACGCTCATTGCACATATAAATTTTCTAAGTACCCAACTTAGATAAAATAGTCCAATTCACCTAATTCATTTCATTCTAGTCTATTTATTTCACAATCAATTTATAAAAATTTGAAGTGGTTTCGGTAATTCCCAATACCCGACCCCGGTCTCTTCGAAACTCATGCCATCCTTTCTCAAGATATCCAAATGAAAATAACAACATTTCATACCAGAGATATCCATTCATTCAAACATCCAATACCATTCAAACATTGATAGGCAATGCTTAATCACGCACAATTTAATTCAATTGATTCAAATTGAATTTCTAACCACATTCACTTAGATTCCTTTATTCAATATCAATTAATTCCACATCAATTTAATCAACCGTCTCTTATTAGAGATCTTAATTAATCACCTGGATTCATTGTTCTTCAATTATATTCAAGTAATTTTTTTTAATTAACCTCACAATATCAATTATTTTAACCAAATCAATAAATAATCTGAATTACCTCATAATAAATTAATTTCAGTTATCCTCAATTACTTATATTAATAAATTCCTCATGAGCCGCTTATTATGGATTAATCAATCTTACTTAATAAATCCTTGATTTCACCATTAATTATATAAATTAAGGATTTCCAATTATATTTATTCTAATCAATTTTAATTACATGAATTTATGTCGATTAATTCGAAACTGAACTATCTTTTATTTACTTCACCAATGTATCAATTACTTCTTACTTAATCATCTAAATAAAATGTCACACGGTAATTTTATTTTATCAATTACATTAAGTAATCAATTATTAAATTATCCAATGATTAGTTTGAATTACTGCACTCAATTTATTCACTTAAAACATAATTAATTCATCCAAACCCTTAATTATTAATTTAATTAACCTAAACCATTAATTTAATTGAATAACTTATTTATTCATTTTAAATGCCCTATTCATTTAATAAGTCCCAATTCTTTGAGCCTTATTCATTTCAACATGAAACAATTTCTTAATTCTGATTTAAGTTTAAAACAAATTAAAATCCCGAATACTTTGGGTCAAACAACAATTAACTCAAGGATCAACCCAAACCAAAGTCACGTCATTATCAGTGCACATCCAAGAAAATTAATCATTCACTCAATTATTTAAATTTAATCACTTAAATCTAAATAAAATCCAATAGTGTGAGATTTACTCACATTTGATTCCTGTTTTGTAACCCACTTCCAAACCGGCTCACTTCTTTTCAGTTTATGACCTTGTATAAACATTACGTGATTTATTAATATCTGAACTAAATGAACAATCAATTATCATTTATTCTATTCTAACTAATAACTAAGTTTTTCTTTAATAAATTTTTTTTCCAGTAACCAGCTAAATTAAGTAAGCTTATTAACCAACAAATCCACCTAATACATATTTTTAAATTTAGACCAGTAAATGACAATCAGAATATATATATTTTTATTTCTTCCTTGAAACTACTTATTCCCACAAATCCATATACATATCATATTCTAAAAAAAAAATTCATCCCTAACCTATATACATATACATGTATAAAAAGAACTGCTTAAACCCTCTTTTCTGTCTTTCCCGTTTTCGTTTTTTTTGTTTTTTTTACACATACCTATCTGTATTAATTAAAGTTGAGAAAAAAAATTCGTACACCTCTCTGCTCTTCACGCAACTGACTTCGCCTCGAAGTCACGAACCCAAATCAATACCCAGATCGCCAAAGTCCTGCCGCCTCCTCACGGTCGCGACGCAGCCACACTCCCCCAAATCCAACGACGTCGCGGCCACCTCCAACGATCGCAAGCCCAGGCCTAAATCGGGACTTCGTCGCCGATCGTGTTCGAGCCTCCATCTACATCTCGCGATTGTCGCGACCTGCCTCGCGAATTGAGTTCGAACTCGGTCCAGCTTCCACGTCGCCATTCTTCATTTCGCGAAGTTGGGTTCGATTAGAGAGAGGGAACACGGAATTGAATATAAGAAGAACCCGATCCCCCCTTTCTTTTCTTTTTTATTGAGTTCGACTTTTTTTTTATTTGTTTTAAGGTTCGATTTGGATTTCGATATGGAAGTCTGAGGGAAGGAAAACTGAAGGAAGGAAGACGTAAAAATAAAGATGGGAAGTGGCTTCTTGACTACGCCTGACTATATATAATTAAATATCGAAAATATCTCGCGTTGCGTAATCGCAAGATTCCGAACCCCAAATCAGACTTTCCGACAGACATTTATAGGGTTTTACCCGCATTCCAAACACAACGGAACATGTTTCGGAAGCTAATTTGATTTTATGCACGAGTTACGGAAGTAAACGATCAATTTTAAATTAAATCGATTCAAATAATTCGATGCGTTTTGAGCTGCCAGGGTCAAATGACAACTCCGATTGCTACAAAAATTGAAATCCGATAATAACTAATTATTACGGATCCAATGAAACTGGTTTCGTCAAATTCCAAGACTGTGCCTCAGAAGGCTATTTTTAAATATCGATTTACATGATATATTTTCAAAACTGAACAAATCACCTTTAAATTAAATTTCAACCATTCTATTATCGTCAGTATCATCGTCATAAATTTTACAAGCCTTCAAATTATTTTAACAGGCTTAGAAATTCCAGATTCAACAATTTTCCCAATAATCTCACTATTGAACTATATAATTCAATGATTTAATTATCAATTAAATATGTATATCTGGAATTCAAGTTAAAATTAACCTTTAAATATTTTAAAATCAATTAATTATTCATTTTTAAATTGTTAAAAATGTCGGGTCGTCACATTCCCCCTAGAACAATTTCGTTCCCGAAATTACTAGTTAGGAAGAATAGTCTAATACCCGATTACTTTTCTCCCAAAACCAACAGTTCATCACCCTACCAGCTATCTTTTATAAAGACCCCTATCACCTTAACCAACTTCCTAAAACCTTCCATAGTTTCCCTATAACATTTCTTACTTTATTTACTCAATCAAATTTAAAATTCAAATTTAAATTATCACAACTTCCCCAAAAATTTTCTAACACCCTAAATTTTCGAGAAATTTTGTCAGCGTCCTTTGCGCGGCTAGCTCGGTACAACTACAAAAGGCCTCTACGGGCTCCCAAATTTCCCAAAAGAAACAAAAGCCAATTGGCTATATCAAAAATCCAATCCAATTTCATACAGAAATTTAAATACATACGTTTTAGTTGGCAAATTTCAAATTTACCTTTTGGAATCAAATCCAACTTCTTCCCTTTAATACCTACATATCTTACTTAGCAACAATCTCCAATCATAGCCCTTTACAATCATTTCATACATTTTCTTACAACAGCTTCACATCTATTTCAAATTAGTGTTCCCATTGCATATGCATTCAATTTGTCTTCATTTCTGAGTATTGAATTTTATTTTATGTTCGTTTATAACTGATTCATGTTAGTTTTACCTACTAATTACTTTAATTCCCAATTTGAAATTGTTCTGTCGTTAACAAAAATGTTTCTCAAAAAATTTCAAAAATTTTCTAACTCCCAAAATTTTCAGAAAATTTTGGCAGAGTCTCCTTTGGTACGGAGGAGCTTCTGCAATTTGACAAGAGATATAAATATATATACATCGACCCACACGGTCGGAAAAAGCAAAAACAGTTCATATTTCCTATTTTTATTGCGTAGGCGTACCTTTATTTAGCATTTTAAACGAGCAGCTTATTTATTTTAGCATTTATCGCATCCAAATCCAGCCAAACGGCCTCCAGGTACCTGTACTTACTCAATCTAAACATGTAAGTGCCATATATAGAAAGTCTATTAGCAGTTTACTTACTTTCAATAGCCAAACACAAGCATTACATAAACAAGCACCAAATGCTTCCCATAAGCGATTCACATGATTTTAAAGCTTATTCAATTGCTTTCAACTCATTCAAATGCCGTTTCATCCAATTTTAATGGTTTACCACAAAATTGCTTACGTTCAATTCATTTTTAAGCAAAAAAAACTCATATTCATATCGATTGATTCAAAATCAATTATATTTGCTTCCATTAATTCATAGAATTTAATTAAATCCCGTTTACGACAAACGACACTCATTTTTACACAAATTGATGATATCCATGTGAATAAATAATTTCTTAAAGTTTTATAACCAATTTAAATTGATTCCGACACAATTTTATTTAATTCAATTCCATTTTAATTTATTCACAATCATTTTATTTAGCTTGACATATTCCATGCTTGTGTACTACTAACCATTCCCAAATTAGTTTAAACCAAGCTTTTATTTAATGGGCTTTTACCCTTATTCGAATCCAAGCTTCCATAATTTTAAACTTAAGTAAATTTACTTTAGTTTATTCCAACATCAAACTTAAATTTACTTCTATTTGATTTTCATTTCATCAAATTCCATTAAATTCAGTTAGCCCATTTATTCACCCCAGTTTTAAATTTTTAATTCCTGTCGAATTTTCTTCTCTAATACAAAGCCATTCACAATTTATTTCTGTTCACCCGGGTTTTGTTTGCAACCCAAACCATTTCTATTATTGTTCACTTCCATTTCATATGACATCACTTCTCTCATATCCAATTTACTTGCAAATTCCATTAAATATTATTCAAATCACACTTGAATTTTATTTGTAATTCAAACCATTACATTTTTCAATCCAACTCTATTTTTTTATTTATTTTACAACATCTCCTCTTATTTAATTTATTATGAAATATAAGTTGAATCCTATTTATAATTCGAATTCATTTTCCAAACCCCATTATTAACATTCATTCCATTTTATTTAATCGAGTTAAATTTTATCGACATACACTATTAAATAATTTATTTAGTTGATTAGCTTACTTCCAGCTTTTATTACAAAAAAATTACTTTATTAAATTTTATTGAGTTCAATTTTATTTCATGATTCCAGTTTGGATTCCCATTATTTTAAATTTTGGAAATGCCTTTAAATTCAGATAATACAATTAAAATAGCTTTTTTTATAAATAATATTTCTTATAACTCGATGTCTCAACCAGTCCATCCTTGTTCTCACAGAAATTCAGTCATACGTTGATCGGGCGTGGGACTGAAAATTTATAAGTACTTAGTAGACTCATTTCCAACATCTAGTGAAAATACTTAAAAAAATAATTTTACTAAAACAATTTTGAAATAGAGAAAATAGCTTTAGTGAGAATGCTCTGGAAATCATCACACCCATCCCTGGTCGCAGTTAACCCGATGGTTACGTTGCCGTCCCGGCAAAATTCACATATAAATGTAGGCATCCGCGCCCCTCAATTATGCCATGGAACCCGCTATAGATCGCAGCTACAACTGGGGTTACGTAGCTATCACAGCAAAAACCCATATAACTGTAGGCATTAGCGCCATCGAATTTCGCTGCCAAAAGAATGAAACTCCTCCACTCGACCATAGATCGCAGTCTACCGATGTTGCGTTGCCTTCCCAGCAAAATCAAGTGTAGACCGTTGGCACTCATCCTCTACACGATTTTCATTATTGTCCCCACAGTAGATCGTAGCGACATCGAGTTACACTGTCATCACAACATAACCCAAATGCCCCTGTAGGCATCAACGCCATCGACTTTCGCTGCCCAATAATCTCTAGGAACTAGTTTGTCCGAACTCCTTACAGGATCAACTTTAGAACCTCCTTCTTAGAGGCTTAAGGCAGTGCTACCCTGTGGCACTTCTGAGAAGTTCATTTCCAAGGGAGTGCCTTTTTCCCCAGAGCCAATCTCAAAACACTTTATACTATACACATATAGTATATTTCCAAAATCATACACCTAATATGAATTTCATATAATGCTCCTTTACACAAAATCGACTCCCAGAATCGATACTTTCCAAAATAGGCTTTTCCAAATCTCAATATTGATTTACCCAAAAATCAAAAGCCTTTTTGCAAATCCATAGGTTCCCAAAACCTTTCCTCAAAATCAATTTTGAAATCATTTTCACAAAAATCCTTTTTATATATATACATACAAATCTTGAAACCCCTTTTCTTTTAATCGAATTTCATACTTGTGTAAATTCACCTTTATACTTCAAATATTTCAAAAACCCTCTCTTCTGGCTATAGATTCAACCAAGGTAGTTTTTCTTATTTAACAAAGATACAAAATTTAATTTTCTTTTTCCTTCCAAAACAAATATTTAATTTTAAATTTACTTATAAAGTCACTTGCCAATTTACTTATTTTCATAAAGTAAATTTTTAATCAAGAGATATTCAATTTCCACACATTTTCATAAAGTTAATTTCTACCATAGAAATATCAATTTTATTTTATTTTAGTTCCTCATATATTCACAAATATATTTTCCATTTCAAAAATCATCTTATAACCTTTTATCTACAACTTCAAAATCAAATTTCCACCTTTATTCATTGTATAGTTCTCAAAATATTCTTTCATTTAAAACAAACATTTCACATTTCTTATTCAAAAATCTCAATAACAATAGCATTCAAATCCATACGATGTACACATACCATCCGGACGCTATACCAATCTGATCGCTCACTCGATCACACAATTTTACTTCCGAACTAGTATCGTCCACCTGAATTTCTAGTGCGGACTCAGATCTGGTTTCTTGATCAAAAACCGTCATTCTCCTTGCATAGCCACAACTATGATAGAGAACATCCAGAACCAATCAACAATCCATATCCAGGTTCGCCGTCGAAAATCGAGTGAAAAATCCCAACTCGGATCGATATAACTATCTCGAAATTCTGTGCTCGAATCTGGATCAAATTACCATGCGAATAGAATAATATACGTACATCCTACGTATTTAACTTCATTGATTATTAACTAAATCAATTTCTTTTCCATTCACATTCACTTTAATTTCCACTCACTTATTCACACTTGCCTTAATCCCCATTTGGATTATTACTTCAATTCGTATCCCAGTTGGGTATTTAGTCATAAACAGTTTAAACTCTGACCAGTTTATATTTAGAAATAGCTTGAATTTTAAAAAAAATAGATAGTAGTTGAAAAATAATCAATAGTTTGCAAAGTAGCTGTAAAATAGTTAACTAATTATAAAATAGTTGGAAAATAGTTGAATAGTTTCAGAAATTGTAGATAATTGCAAAATAGTTGTAAAATAATAATTACTTTGTGAAATAGATGAAAAATAGTAATTAGTTTATAAAACAGTTGGAAAATGGTTAACAGTTTCAAAAATAATTATAAAACAAATAAGTTTAAAATAATTTGGCTTTAAAAAAGAAAGGTTGTGTGCATTTAATATCTTGGAAAAATAAGTTTATGTCAAAACAATTTATATATTGAAAATAGTCCGGAGTCAAACTGTCTACTTCCCATCCATACCATTTTCATCAATTCAATTTAAATTTCCATTTAAATTGACCCAAATCCAATTTAAGTAATCTTCAATTTCTACTGAAATTGATTTAACCCCAATTCAAGTTGACTCGATCTTTTCTTTCCCAATCCAAATTAAATTCCATTTGACTATAACATATTCAATTTTAATTATAATCCCAAGTTATTCCAATCAATTTGGACTAATACCACCCACTTCAGTTCCAATCACTTCAATTTAATCCAATTCAAATTATCCATTTGAATTTTTTTTAAACTTATCCATCTTCAATCACAAATCCAATTAATTCCAATCGGATTCAACTTAAATGAATTCAATTCCAACTTCAAATTTTAACCATCTCGAATTATATAAATTCGAGTTGAATTCTAAAAGGTTGGTTTAACTTTTTAAACCAACTTAACCTTTATTTCAAAGTTTTTAAACAATTTAATTTCTGGGTTCAAATTCTAGCATTTCATTTTTAATCCATTTAAATTTTAATTAATTCAAACCAATTTTATCTTGAACTAATTTAATTAAAATTTCAAATTCAAATCATCTCGAATTATATAAATTCGAGTCAAATTCATAAATGTTGACTTAATTCTTTTAAATCAAATCAACTTGTCTCTTTATACCATCTAATTCTGAATTCATTTCAACTTATTTCCATTGAATTTTAATTCAGTTGTACTTCTATTTTTACTTAATTTAATTTCAATACAAGATTTCAGTTTGGTTGTATTATATTTTTTCTTACTTTAATTCTATTAAATTAGACAACCAATCACTTTAGTTTTATTATAAGGAGATATCGCTTTATATATCAAAATATACTTTTATATAGAAGCATTTAAATCTTTATATAAGAAAATAACAAGTACGCTCTCGTATATATATAACCACTCAACTCATTCAAGAGTACTTCGGACTCTATATAATGAGTAATCCCCACCAGAGCCAAGGTTCTCGCCTAACCTTTCAGCTCTGATACTAACTGTAACGACCTGAAATTTTCGAACCTGAAAATTCCAAACAGTTATGAAAAGAGAAGAAAGAGATAGAAGAAGAAGATCAGAAAACACTAACACCTCACATTCGCAGCGGATAATATATAATAATAAATAATAATAGTTTACAAAAGAATAATATATCAGTCAATTACATTTTAATACATCAGAGTTACACTTACTGGTTCCCATTGATAATAGCGTGAACAGGTGCGGTGGTTAACCACTTTATCAACTCCTGAAAAGCTTAATCAAATTTTGGAGTCCAATTAAACCTTGCATTCCTCATTTCAAGCTTGGTCAACGGACTAGCTAACTTCGAAAAGTCCTGAACAAACTTTCGATAATAACCTGCTAAACCCAAAAAGCTTCGAACTACTTTTGGTTTAGAAGGTTTCCTCCAATCAAGAATAGCAGAAATTTTGCTAGGATCCATTGAAATCCCTTCTTCATTAACAATATGGCCGAGAAATTTAACTTTTTTCACCTAGAAGTGGCATTTGGAAAATTTTGCAAATAGAATATTTCTCCCCAATATCCCTAAAACGATTCTAAGATGCTTGGCATGCTCCTCTTCGGTCTTGGAATAGAACAAAATATCATCAATAAATACGAGCACAAATTTACTCAATACATCCCGAAAGACATGAGTCATAAAATCCACAAAGTATGATGGAGTATTGGTTAGTACGAAAGGCATGACTAACCATTCATAGAACATATTGGGACCCTTAAAGCTGTCAAATGAACACAGTCTTTGGCGATTTGTAGCTGATTGAACCTTAGGGCAAGATCCATCTTTGAAAATAAACAAGCGTCGTGCAATTGATCAAATAGATCATCAAATCGGGGAAGTGGAAATTTATTCTTGAGAGTCAACTTGTTGAGATCGCGGTAATCCACACACAACCTCAAAGATCCATCTGATTTAGCAACAAACACGACGGCTGAACCCCATTCAGAAACACTGGGTCGAATTAACCCTTTCTCTAGTAGATCATTGGTTTACTGAACTAATTCAACCCTTTCCCTAGGTGCCATCCTGCGACTAGCGTGAACGACAGGACGAGCATTGGGCACTAGGTCGATTCTGAATTCTATTTCCCGGTGCGGAGATAGAGATTTCACTTCTTCAAATACATCTGGAAAATCTCAAACACTCCAAACTGGGTTCGGGATAACCCAAATTATATATCAAACCTTCTCTTTTAGGACTAGGGTCCTTACAAGAAATCTCGATGTAATCTCCAAATTCTGTTTTGATTGAAATCAGATGATTATTGCAATCCAGTTTGGCTTCATATTTTGCTAGCCAATCCATTCCGAGTAAGACTTTAAACTCGGTAAAATCAAGAACAAAGAGACCAATAGGGAATTGGTAACGAGAATATGAGATAGGAGCATTTCTAAATCGAAGACAGAGGTTTGTGGGACCTCCAACTGGATTCCTTACGCATATAGGATCATCAACAAAATCGGTTCAAGATTCAATTCATTAATAGCTTGCTGAGATATAAAACTGTGTGTAGCGTCTGTGTCAAATAGAACTCTAACAATGCTATCATAAATAGTGATATTACCTTCAAGAACTCCTTTCCCTTTTTCTGCTTTGGAAGATGCGGGCTTGTCTTTGATCGCATATACCTTGGCTGCCTGGGCTTGATTCATGGTTGGGCAGTCTTTAACTTCATGTCCTAATTTCTGACAATAATAGCATTTCCTGAGCTTTGCTTGAACGGATTGATTGGCTTGTCTCTTAGGCTTCGTACATTTGTTAGAATAGTGGCCTTTCTCCAAGCAATTATAGCAAGTGACTTTCTCTGCTGTGCTTCCCTGATTGCTCTTCTTTTTGTCCTTACCATGCCACGGTGTCTTGCCTCCAAATTTCCTTTGCTTCCAATTTTGATTGCTAGAATTTCCTTTCTCCATCGAGGTTCCTTGCATGTCAAGTGTAGCATATCGGTATACCATATCAATCAAATCTAAAAAGGATTCCTTAACGCGGCCAGACATCCTTTCGTGGAACTTTTTGTTTATCCCACGAATAAATCCCTCATTCTTCTTCAAAGGTGTGTTTACCAATTCGGGTCCGAAGCGAGACAACTCATTGAATTTATTTAGATATTCCTCGAATGACAAATCCCCCTGCTTTAGGTCCATGAATTCTTGGTACATACGAGAAATCCCAGCTGATGGCATATAGCGCTTCTCATATACTTCTTCAAATCTCTCCCATGTAAACTCGTCTTCTGGCTCGTCTACGGTGACTGCGTCCCACCATGCTAAGGCTTCCTCCTGAAGTTGCCATGAGGCTATGAGTCACATCTGATCATCTTGCAGCTTGAGCCCTTTAAAGATTCTTTCACATGAACTAATCCACGCTTGAGCCTCCACAATCGACTCCTTGCCGGTGAACGGCTTACCACCCAATCTTGAGAGACTCTTATATAATTTAGCCAGATTCGGTTGATGCTGAGTAGGTAAAGCTGCTTCTTTGTTGGGGGAACTTGAGCAGGTGCTGCGGCTTTTCCTTGACCTCTATCCCTTCCTCTTTGTCCACTGATTCTTACTATCTGTAATTAGTAAGAAAATTTGATTTAGATATACAGATGAGATATCATAAGGAATCTCAGCAGTTTCAAGAAAAAGACTAAGAATTTAAGGGTTTAGTCTTGAATTAAACTCATTCTAGGGTATACTTCACCCTATCTCTAATGAGCCATCTAATGTGTTATATTCCGTAGCTAAAGTTCTTACTCAACCTTTAGCTCTAATACCATATGTCACTACCCGAAATCCAATGTTCGAAAATTGACATCAAATACCTCACTTGTATTCGATTGCCAAAGATTCAAACAACGAACTCCAGTCGGATGGAGCTCTTATAACAACATTAGATGAAAATAAAGCAGTGGAATAAAATGAATATCATGCGTAACATCACGGATACAACATCATCATAATATCTGTTACAACATCAAAGTATCAATAATACATATGTCACAACTCCAAAAAAGAACATCATGATAGTACAATAGTGATTATATGCCAAAAAGATCTCCAAAGGAATGAAGTGATAGTGAAGATCCATAGCTAAGCACCTTGAGATCCAAAAGCTTCCAAAATCTCTCAAGAGTGAAAGAGTCCCCAAAATGCAGCTAATACTGAAATACAGAGAACCTGCTACTAGGCTGCCCGTGTAGAAATAGTGGGCACCCAGAGTTTAGACAATAAACAATAAACTCCGGGTCAGTCATGGGACTGGTATGAGTAAACAAAAATAGTTGCTTATAAATAGACAAGATTTATAAAAGAAAACCGTTTATGCTTTTGGAAAATGAGACTACCATAAGACCTCCCACCACACACACAATGCAATCACAGACTTGGAGGAGGTTTCTTCTTATGATAGTCAAAAATGCTTGATACGAAGAAAGTTCTTTGATATTATTACTAGTGCATAGTGTAGAAAGCCATTTCGAAAGTATAATATCAATCCTAGCCAGCATAGACATTCCGAACTATGCCTACTATAGCTACCATTTAAACTGTGGTGACCACCATAAGTAAATGGCAGGTTATACAACTAAAACCGTACTGGGTTCGTATTGGGAATTGGATTTCCAACGAATGGTCAGGCTAAGGAACTTCCTACTGCCACAAGGGTACGCCTCAGGCGGGACGCCCCGAGAACTTAACCAGTTCTCTGCCAACACAAGGCCAGTTTACCTCTTATTAGGTAACTACTACACGACTATGCCATTCCCCGGTCCTTTGGGACCTTTATCCGAGGACCCTCCATCACAAACCAACAACCACACAGTAAATGAGATTGAAGAAACCACATAGGTTAAATATCAGGGCTCCATACCTAATACCACCTTTTTTCAGAAGGAAATGACATACCCTAAAGGGCGCGACCGTCATAACCTTGCCACATCTTTCCTGTTTCGACCATTTTCGAGGTGTGAGGTCCGATGAGGTCTCGTCCACAAAGCTACGCTTTACACGAAAGCCATGCTTTGGTCACAAATGATCATCAATATACAACAACACTTAGTATGCCACGCTACCAAATTGGGAGTATATCGCTGATAACCTTCAACTACATAACCTTTGAGCTCGTACGTCTCAAAGAAGGGTGTTAAGCTAAGAGAATAAATTCTCCGCTACCAAACAGAAGTGTATTTGAAAGAAATCGGCTTTATATCTCAAAGTGTAGTGTCAGACACGCAACCATACAAGTCTGTTCCGGGTTCGAACAGAACCGAAGGCACCTCGTCCAATAAAGGAAGAAGCCCTTGTAAGTCCGGGTATCCCCAATTCCGATTGGACTCCCCATCACTAGTGGAGATCTCTATACTGGAGCAACTAAGTGCAAAGACAATCGATAAGTTATCCTATCGTTTTCAAAGACACCCGATCATCAACACCGTCTTCAAATGCTATCCATTTCGTCGATCCACTATTCGGAATGGGTTATATGACACAAAGGTCCTCTCCTAGCTAATCCGAATAGTGAGCATTCAATTTTAAAACATGTGGGTGTATCAATTGCAAGGATATGAACATTCAGGGTTCGATGTGGGTTTCGGATAACAAACTGAAATACGACTCCCTGTCGCATCGAAGTTTAAATGCCGTTTTATGGGCGAAAGGGGTTTCACATATATATAGGAACAAATTACCAGTCAAAATCAGCACAAAGCAATCACAGTATCATAACAGAATTATCAATCTAGTACAGAACACTTGATGACAGTCAATCATTTTTTATTAATGTGAATATGGTTTAGGTGGATTGACCACACAATTATTTTATAAATTTTAAATCAATGATTAATTATTTTTAACTATAAATTGATCCAATTTTTAATTAACTTTATCAATTAATTATTATTAATTATCTTAATTCATTAATCCTTAATTTTTAATTAATTAAATCTTAATCACTTCCATTACTAATCGTTCTTTAATTTATCAACATTTAATCACAAAGTAGTTTCAAATTTTAATCGTTTAAAATCTTTATTAAATCATTATAAAGGAAATTTTTTTAAATTAAAATTTTAAATATTTGATTTACTCTTCAAATATTTTATCAAGTTAAATTTCAAATAATTTTATTTTTTTTCTTTTAAATCTGAGTTTTAAAGCACCTCATTCATCCCGGATAATTATTTCAAAACACAGATTTTAAATCAATGTTTCAAAATTTATCAAAAACTTGATCTTTATTGTTTTTTTCAAGCCTGACCCGAGACCTACTCGAGTCATCCCCGAAGAAAATGCTTCCCTGCTTCGAGTTTTACCCCAATCCGACCCGTGTGATTTTATTTCCAAAAATTGGTTCAAGTTCTAAAGTTTACTTGATACAGCTCCAAAACGCCACGAGAACACTTTGAGTTCTCACCCCAGTTTCCCGCGTTTCTCTTCGAGTCATCTGCTTCCTTCTTCCAACCCATCAGAACTAACACAACCACCACCACGTGCACATGCACAGCTGGAACCGCCGTCGATGGTCGGAGCCAAGGCTACCAGCAAGTCAACCCCATCCCCCAACACGATACGAACACCAAGAATTCAAATTTGTTTCGAAAACACAGATCGAAGCATCTCGACCAAAACGACCATCAGGAATGTCATCAGGAAAGAGCCTCGCCCCACCTCCTCCGATCGTCAGAGGCCATGAAATTTGGACCAACGCTTCGTCGACATGTGACGCTTCTAATGGCGCTGGTGGCGTGAAGTCCGGTCGCCTACCGTTGGCGCAGCTCCGTCGTTTCGTATGCGAACCCAAATGGGTTCTTAAACCCTAAATAAAGCTCGAATTCAAAATCTAGGCTTTTAAAAATTCTATTTGTAGTTTTTTGGTGATGCCGAGCCCTCCACCTGGCTGCGACGATGGTCTCGAGGCTTACGATTGCCTTGGTTGCCGGAATTTGGCAAAAGTTCGATTTTCAGATCATCTTAAAAATCTCAACAAAAACTTAATGGAAAAAATTGAATTTTTGATTCTAAAATGCTCATTTTTGATGGTGATTCAAACGGCGTTACTGAAATTCAAATTCATGAAGTTCGAATTTTTGCATATCTTGAGTTGTGACTGTGTCTTACCTTTGCCAATGAAGATGAACATGTTTCCTTGCTTTAATTCATTACTGAGAGAAAATACAAGTTTAAAACAGTACTTTTACTTATTTACAATTATTTACAAAAGCAAAGAGAAGGAAGAAGATGTTGAAGTTGTAGATGGTTTACTCTGCGAACCAGAGAGTTTGAGCATGACTGTGTTTACAGTTTTCCAATAAAAAGAAAACTACAAGTTTGCTGTGATTTATCTCTGAAAACCTGATGCATTGTTAAACCATGCTTTTATTTGTTTCGTAATTCAAATTTTTTTTCAAAGAAGTGGGGTAGAGGGATATGAAATATCACTGTAACTAAAATGTTACAGGGAAAACAAAAAAAAAACAGGGAAACTAATGTTTCCAGAAAATCAAAACACAAGCTTGGCCACTCATTCACATGCAAAGCCATTCACATTCATATAAGCATTCATATAAGCATCCAAACACAAAGGAAATTAGAGCAAGCATAGGTTTATTCACCATTTTCCAGAGAGTTTCCTGATGCTCTTTCAAAACAGAGATGGAGCCTGGCAACAATGCCTTACTTTTCCTACTTTTTAATTTCTTTTAAGTTTAGATCTGCAAATTTTTAAACACAGAACTATGATTATTCTTGTTATATTCATTCACTTATTTCATTAATAACAATAGTTTTCATTTTACTTACAGTTGGGATTTATAACAGAGAAGCTTCTTTTTTTTCTTTCGAAACTTGAAAACTGGAAATAGTTTTAAGCTTTAAATCTTGATTACTGTCCTGCAAAAAATTGATGGATTCAATGGTTTAACACTTGTTTCATTACTGTTTAAAAAATTCAAACTAAAACAATTAAAAGAAATTTTTACTTGCCTTAAAATTATTCCAAAATTCACTGCACTGCCCTTTCTTTCTAGCCAAAAACCTGAAGCATGTTAAGGTTATCCTGCAGTTTAAATTATATTAAAACTTGATTTTAATTTCATAATCTCAGTAAATCATAAGATTTAAAGCTACCTGAAAGATTAAGTTATAACTATAGTTTGTAGCTATCTTGAAGGATTTTAAATTTCCAACCTGAATTTAAGAAGAAGAGCAATTTTTCTTTTTGATAGTTTCTTTTGAATTGAATGATGATGTTTAGATTTGAAAAATCTTTGTGGTTGTATTTCAGAAGCTTGAGGCTTATAATTTAGAAATTTCTTTGGAAACTGAAAAGTTTCTTTAATTTTTTATGTGAATATTTTATTTTTTATAAAGACAATTCATGCCATTTGTAAAAAGCAATGAGGAAAGCAAGATTTTGTTCATTCCCCCTACTCCACCTCTCATGTATATGTATTTATATGTATTTACATTTGTATATATATTTTCTTTCAAGTCAAAAAGATTTATTACTTTTTTTATTTTATCTTTCACTTATCATTTTACCATTAAATACATTCTTTAATATTTATTCCCGTAGGTGTTTGAATATAAAATGTTAAAGAATTGTGTTTTAATCAATATTCACATTATATATATTACTTCTTGAATGTTTTTAAACACTATCTATATTTGAAAACATTTATTTTGAATTTAATTCATGTCTCAATTTTTTTAAACTCAAAATAAAACCATTTATACCTATTTATAAATTCATACATATTTTTAAACAGTTTTAATTTCAAATTTCAATGTATGAATTTAATTCTATAAAATATACCTATATGTATATAAATTTTAAATTCAATGACTTTTATTTTTATTATTAATTAAATTTTTATAGAATTCATTATTTCAAAATTCCAACCTCACAAAAATTTTGGAATTTCATCCATATAGAATTTATCACTTATTTTATTTATTTGAGATTTCTTTTTCAATTAAATTTCAAATTAAATTCCAAAAGTTTAAAATATATTATTGATTTTAGTTGATAAATTTTGGGATGTTATAGGTTTAGAATAACATTATTACCTTATTTTAATGGAACCCTTATTGCCTGTAGCAATAAGAGGATTATTGTCAAAGAAGGGAAGGAAAACAATAATTCGCTTATGTTTATTTTTCAACAAATTATTTCAACGTGTCCTTGATAGAGAGAAGTTGCAACAAATCAATGTTGAGATTATTGAAATTTTGTGTGGCTTGAAAAATCTTTTCCACCATCATTTTTTGAAATAATGGTATATTTTTCACTTTATCTCGGTAGAGAAGCACTAATATGTGGACTGGTTTAATTTCATTGGATGTATCCCTTTGAAAGATATATGAAGACACTTAAAGATTATGTAAGAAACTATTCATGACACGAGGGATGTATTGCAGAATGTTATCATGCAAACGAAAGCATGAAATTTTTTAGTGAATTTTTTTGAAAAAACAGGACACATTGAGGAGACAGAGGCTCGAAATGAAGATTATGAAAGCATTGTAGTACTCGAAGGATGTCCGATTTTAATGCCTAAGATTGTTACATTTATCCTCCAATGAGAAAGAAAGTGCTCATTTAGTCGTGTTAATGAATATGACCGTAGTGGAACCATTTTTAGAGTAAATATATGTTACATTATATTTCAGTTGTTTTAGTATGTTTCTATTGGTAAATATAACTTAATATGCCATATTTTATACTAGTATGCATTTAGAGGAATTACAGAATTCAAGCTAGCGCATGGAATGAAATTCAATATTACTTTGGGAAACACATACAAAATATTTTGCTGATTGGATTAAAAAAAAGATTAAATGACTTTTTTAATTATACTCTCATTTGCTTAAGAATATTATTTCATAATATCCATTGTAAATGAAATTTTTACAGATATCTATCAACTCCAATGATCACAATGAAATGCTAAAGTGGATTGCATATGGCCCAAAAAATGATGCATTGTCTTATAAAGGATATATCATCAATGGACAATGATTTCACATAAAAGATGTAAGGAGAGAAACTAAAAATAGTGAAGTAATTTATGATGCGACCATTATGTGTAGAGCAAGTGCGAAGGATATTTCTCAAGCAGTTGATGTGGTCACTTATTATGGGATATTAACTGATATAATTTTATTAGATTATCACGTGTTTTATATTCCTATATTTAAGTGTCATTGGGCACATATTGAAAATGGAGTAAAAGTTGATGTAGATGGTTTCACTCTTGTCAATTTACATCAAAATCAAGCATCATTTTAAAAAGATCCATATATCCTTGCATCTCAAGCAAAACAAGTAATTTATTCAAGAGAAAATGATTTTTCGAATTGGTACGTTGTAATGAAAGCACCACCAAGAGGTTTTCATGATTTAGAGATAAATGATTATGTAGAAGAAGCTAACAATGTTGTGGTAGATTGTGACGTAATCAATATGGATGCTGAAGATGTTAGCTATTTTAGGGAAGATTGCGAAGGTATACTTGAGTAGTTTAAATATTATGGATTATGGGAATTATTTTTGAGTACATGCATATGTCAATTTTGTTTGTTTTTCCATTGTTTGCTCATATGATCTATGATTGTTTTGTAAGAGATGATGTTGCAATTAAGGTAAATGTAATTATTATTTATGTCTAAATTAGTCAAATATAATTAATATGTTTCATAACCAATTAATATTTCAAGTATACAGTTATCGAGTTATTAACTATCGTAGAGATCTACATACTTGAAGGCATACTGAGTCTTCATCATGAAGGGCTGCACTTCTATTGAAAATAGAGGGGTAAGCACTTCTGTTCCTTAAGAATTTTTTATCACCCTTGCTGGATTCGCTAGTTTGTGATATTGGCAGAGTCAAAATCATAGATGTATTCGTCACATACACGTTGAAATTACCTTTGTGATTCTTTTAATGGAAACTAGATATTAATATTGTACTGAATAATACAAGAATGACAGTGGTCAGTGATGCATTATTACTTGCATTTTCTTCAACATTGACATCTGGTCCCGCCTTTGCTTCCATCTGTGCTCCTCTTTTCTTGCTTATCTTAAATTATTTTATTAATTTCTAAAAAATTACAACTTCAGATCGTCTATGGGAAAATATTCATTTTGATTTTTACTATTTATCATCTTTTTATTCTTTAGCTTGCTTCATCCACAAAACATATTATCAAAAATTGCAAATGAAAAAAATGTTGACTGAGACTTGTAAGATCAAATTTTGGTTTACTAGTAAATCCAATGAAAAAACTATGCGTATTGAACTATAATACCTTCTATCCTTGCGTACCCTCAAGTGTTTAAAATTGTCATAAGAGGCATGAATATATTGAGTATGGTTTACTAATGCTTGCTCATTTACCTTTCTTCTTGGCCAGTGAATTGTTTTTAGCTAACAAATGGTTGTAGTTGTTGTGTGAATGAAAATTGAATAAATTACTTTATGCATATTGCCCTTTGTTTTTGGTATACTTCTGAGAAAAAATTGAATATACAAGTTGAACTTTTGATCCATATGCATATACTGCTGCTCATATACAAGTTGAACTTGTGATCCAAAACAAAGGGCAATATGCATATAATTCTAAGAAAAAATTGGATATATTACTTTATGCATATGCCCTTTGTTATGGTATACCTCTGAGAAAAAATTGAATACACAAGTTGAACTTCTGATCCATATGCCTGTACTGCTGCTCATATACAAGTTAAAACTTCTTTTTCTAGATCTAGTTATGTTAGATTTTATGGAGTTCAGTGTATGCAAAAGCAACAGAATTGCAAATACATGCTTTGCGTTTTTGATTTCTCTATGATCATAAATCTAGTGTATTGCTAACGTATGATTATTAGTGCCATTGTTTTACATTTTAACATTTTTATACCTATTATTTTCTTTAATAATTTTTTTTACTTTTAAACATATTTTTACTCAATCACATACATGTTTTTTTTGTATATTCTAAGTAATGGTAATGTTAATTGAATGTTTGTGATATATTCTTTCATTAACAATTCATTTCCTTTACAATTCCTTCAGTCTTGTTTCAAACTAGAAAAAAATTAAAGAATTCAAAGTTTTGTATGCTATTAAAGAACTAAGTTGCTTGTGAATTGTAGATTCTCTTTAGCTTGTTTAATTGCTTTTGGTAGGTTGGACTGATTTTTCACCTATTTAGTGCTTGAGTCGGTGTATTTAAGTTGTACTTACTGCTGCAAATCTTCCTGCACATAAGATTACTTTAACTGTTACTTTTGTTGGGTTAAACCTGTATTTAACTCTAGCAATCAATGATAATTTAATTCTAGATTTTCAATTTTTTAATTTTGACTATTGACACATATTCTGTTGGGGAAATCTCGGTCTTCCCCGCTTCGTGAAGTTAAGATAGGCACTTTAAGATTAAAAGTAGCAATGGAAGCACTAGAGTTTATAATTCTCCAATATGGAGATTCTTCCACTATACAAAAGAATAGTAGGATTACAATAATATGATTACAAAAGTAACTCACACTTGGTGGCTCACTCAAGCTTGAGGATAAAGACTTCTCAAGCTATCACTCTTTTCTCTCAAAGAGGATCTCTCTAACTCTCAAGTTTTTCTCACTCTAAGAAGTGGCTTCTTCCTTGGATTCTTGGATGGCTAGTAATAGGGCTCCTTCTCCTATTTATACTACTCAACCTCCATAATGAATGGTGGAGATTACATGCATCCGACGGTAGAGATTGATTCTCTAGAATGCTCCACACTCTATAGGAATTTCTACACTCTTCCATTCCCTTCTTTATTCTTCCATACTCTTCCGTAAGGTTCCAGAAGGTTCCACACATCTCTAGAATATTCCAGAGGGTTCCACACTCTTCCACAAGCTACTAGAGAGTTCTACACTTCTCTAGAGTTCTTCGGAACATTCTAGAAAATTATAGATTTCTCTAGAAACGTCTAGAATTTTCTAGAAACTCTCCAATTAAGGAGGGATCCCAACAAATCTCCCCCTCCCGACTTAATTGGGGGTTAGTAGTACGCCGGCACCTTGACAGCAGTCTTCAAACTTCTTTGTTGGTACTACCTTG
This sequence comes from Allium fistulosum, assembly GCA_030737815.1. Classification (NCBI taxonomy): domain Eukaryota; kingdom Viridiplantae; phylum Streptophyta; class Magnoliopsida; order Asparagales; family Amaryllidaceae; genus Allium; species Allium fistulosum. The sequence goes on from CM060903.1 coordinate 913,049,778, forward strand.
GTCATCATGTCAGACCAGTTCTCATCTGTGTGAACCTTGTCAAGATGTATTTGCTTTTCCTCTAGGTCACCATGTAGAAACGCCGTCTTGACATCGAGTTGTTCAATCTCCAAATCTTGCACGGCTGCTAGGCTAAGCACAACTCGGATTGATGACATCTTTACCACGGGAGAGAATATCTCTTCAAAGTCAGTACCTTTTTCTTGTCCAAATCCTTTGACGACTAATCGAGCTTTGTAGCGAGGCTTTGAACAGTTCTCTTCGGTCTTGATTCTATACACCCACTTATTCTTCAAAGCTCTTCTCCCTTTTGGTAGCTCCACTAGTTCATATGTGTTATTCTCATGCAAGGATTGCATTTCTTTTTGCATGGCTATTCTCCACTCTTCTTTATGACAATCACTCATTGCTTCTTTATAGCTTTGAGGCTCCCCCTCATCAGTGAGCGTAACGTACTCCTCTGTGTTGTATCGGGTGGATGGTCTTCTGTCCCTTGAGGATCGTCTTGGCTCCGGTGCGATTGGAGTGCTAGATTGAGGTTCTTCCTGGACTGGTTCATCATGAATTTCATGATCTTCAGCTTCACTACTTTCTTGTGTGTTGTTATCTTCATGTCGAACCAGAGTAGGTTCAATGTTCTTACTGCTTCTTAATCTTGACCTCTCTGAATTCTTGATATATTCAATTGTTTGGTCTTCGAAGAATACAACGTCTCTACTGCGAATAACCCTCTTGTTAATTGGGTCCCACAACCGGTACCCAAATTCATCCTTATGTGAACGAAGATAAATACACTTCTTTGTCTTTGCATCAAGCTTAGCTCTCTCATCTTTGGGGATGTGAACAAATGCCCTGCACCCGAACACCTTGAGATGATTATATGAAGCCCTCTTGCCCGTCCAAACTTCCTTAGGAATGGACCCATCCAAAGGAACTGATGGTGTGAGGTTGACAATATCGGCCACAGCCATTATAGCTTCTCCCCAGAATGATTTGGGTAACTTAGCATGAGAGAGCATACAACGAACTCTTTCTTCAATGGTTCGGTTCATTCTCTCAGCTAGCCCATTCAATTGTGGTGTCTTGGGTGGAGTCTTCTCTAGCCTAATGCCATATTTCTTGCAATAGTCTTCAAAAGGACCTCTATACTCACCTCCGTTATCTGATCGTACACACTTGATCTTCCGTCCAGTCTCACACTCCACCAGAGCATGGAATTCTTTGAAGGCATCAAGCACTTGATCCTTTGATTTTAACAGGTGCAACCATACTTTCCTTGAATGATCATCAATGAAGGTGACAAAATATAAAGCACCACCAATGGATCTCTCAGACATCGAACATACGTCAGTGTGCACGAGGTCTAGAATGTTCTTTCTTCTTGTAGGTGGAGAAGATCTTTGGAAAGCAATCCTATGTTGTTTTCCAGCTAAACAATGAGCATAAGGATGAAGTGGTTTACCTTTCACATCAGGAAGGAGTTGTTTCTGAGCGAGTATGTGAAGACCTTTCTCACTAATGTGCCCAAGTCGTTTATGCCATGTGTCCTTATCATCAGTAGAGATGTTTACTTCTCCTTTGCATAGCTTAGCTTGCATTACATACAATGATCCTACCTTCTTTCCTCGAGCTATTGTCAAACTTCCTTTGGTGAGCTTCCACTTCCCTTCACCAAAGTAATTCATTAGACCTTCATCATCTAGATTTCCAGCGGAGATAAGACTGAGGCGCATGGTCGGGGCATGCTTCACATCTTTCAAAACAAGCTTGCACCCGGTGCTTGTCGTCAGAGTGATGTCTCCTATTCCAACAATCTTGCTTCTATCTTGATTTCCCATTTGCACCGTGCCAAAGTCACCTCTTTGGTAGGATGAGAAGAAGTTTTCATGTGGAGTAACATGGAAGGAAGCACCAGAATCAACAATCCAAGAACTCTCATCACAAGCAATGTTTAGAATGTTACTCTCACCAACGAGATATAGCAGATCTTCCTTTAATACTATGGCAGTAGTACTCTTTTCTTCTTGCTTCTTTGTTAGGCTTATTTGGTCAGGCTTAACATTACCGGCCTTTTGGTCTCTTTTGAAGCTTCGACATTCCATTTTCTTGTGACCCATCCTTCCACAGTAATAGCATGCAATCTTCGAGCGTGACTTGGATCTATCTCGAGATTGATGGGGATTTCGGCTCTTACTACGTCCACGAGTTTCATTCCTACTTTGATTCTCAACAACATTAGCTTCGGGATGGATGGACTTAACTCGTTCCATTCTCCTTGCTTCTTCACCAAGAAGGCTGTCACTGACGGTATCCATAGTTAACTTTCCTTCCGGAGCGGAGTTACTTAGCGTGACAACAAGTGTGTCCCAACTTTCCGGTAAGGAACTAAGGAGTAGAAGGGCTTGTAGCTCATCATCAATCTTCATATCAATTTTTGTTAGTTGATTTACGAGCCCCTTGAAGTTATTCAAGTGCTCAATCATACTATGACCATCCTTATACTCCAATTTCACCAACCGTCGAACTAAATTGGCCTTGTTGCGAGGCGTTTTCTTCTGAATCATGGACTCAAGCTTTGTCCATAATTCATAGGCATTGGTATAAATAGAAACATGCTCGAAGAGAGTTTTGTCGATGTACTTACGGATCATAGCAACAGCCTTACGGTTCAACAGTTCCCACTGAGCATCACTCTTTCCTTCCACCTTATTTTTGTAGATGATGGGCTCATGCAAATCCTTACAATACAAGTGGTCCTCCATCATTGGCTTCCAATAGGAGTAGTTGTTAGCTGTGAGCTTGAACATGTCTCTATCATGAGCGACAATATCCTCCATCTTGAACTTACACGAGCTTGATTACGGCTACGAATGAACCTGGCTCTGATACCACTGTTGGGGAAATCTCGGTCTTCCCCGCTTCGTGAAGTTAAGATAGGCACTTTAAGATTAAAAGTAGCAATGGAAGCACAAGAGTTAATAATTCCCCAATATGGAGATTCTTCCACTATACAAAAGAATAGTAGGATTACAATAATATGATTACAAAAGTAACTCACACTTGGTGGCTCACTCAAGCTTGAGGATAAAGACTTCTCAAGCTATCACTCTTTTCTCTCAAAGAGGATCTCTCTAACTCTCAAGTTTTTCTCACTCTAAGAAGTGGCTTCTTCCTTGGATTCTTGGATGGCTAGTAATAGGGCTCCTTCTCCTATTTATACTACTCAACCTCCATAATGAATGGTGGAGATTACATGCATCCGACGGTAGAGATTGATTCTCTAGAATGCTCCACACTCTATAGGAATTTCTACACTCTTCCATTCCCTTCTTTATTCTTCCATACTCTTCCGTAAGGTTCCAGAAGGTTCCACACATCTCTAGAATATTCCAAAGGGTTCCACACTCTTCCACAAGCTACTAGAGAGTTCTACACTTCTCTAGAGTTCTCCGGAACATTCTAGAAAATTCTAGATTTCTCTAGAAACGTCTAGAATTTTCTAGAAACTCTCCAATTAAGGAGGGATCCCAACATATTCCTACCATCTCATAATTTATTGAATGTACGCATCCAATTAGCTGCTACAAAATTACTTCTATTTCTTTGATTTATAACACTGATTTTGCAAGTATGAAATTTTACTTTAATTACATATCTAGTTAAAGGATATCAGGTATGTCAAATGTGAATTTTATGTGTAGGTTACAAGTCAACATGAATAAGAATAATGTTAAACAAATCAACTATAAAAAAATTAATATAGGACAGGAGCTGATCTTCCTTATATCTTCCACTTCAGAGAAGATAGGATTGGAGCTTTGCATTTCACTGACCATGCAATTAAAATAATTAATAGGTTACAAGGTAATCATGCATATCATAATAAATAAAGCATTGATTAATTAGTAGTTGATTTAGAGAATACAAGGTAGAAAATTATTTTCTCATGTTTATGTTTTCTCCTTGAATATAATAGAAAACCAAAAATTTCTTCTCCGTTGGGTAATCATTTTTTTCCTACTTTCTTTACTTATTACTATATCCTTATGCGGTTTATCCTTTCATTATATTACTTTTGGTATAATTTTGATATGTTTTCATTTAGTAGTCATTATATTATTATATTAAATTGAATATACAAGTTGAACTTATGAGAAAATTGAATATATTACTTTATTAATTATACGGTGTATATGAGCAGCAGTATGTGCATATTGCCCTCTGTTTAGGACCAGATGTTCAACTTTGTTTAATAAATATACAATCATTTTTATAAAGTCATGTATTGTAATAAAAGGCATATATATGTTTCTATTTTTACATGCTTAAATTGAATATTGCTTGACACGTTTTATAGCCTAATATTCCATATGCTTATGTCTATAAAAAAGGTCTGGCATATCTATCTTCTGAAATAATAAATCTTGTTTAGGTACATGTATAGCCTGACTTTTTTACTAATTAATTTTACTTTAAGCAGGTACAACTTACTTTTGTCGTATAACTTTGCCTTAAACTATGTTTAATTTCATTTTTCTAATCGCTTAGGTGAGTCTATATGCATATTGCATGTTGTATTGTCCATTGTTTAGTTAATGTTTATATGCATATTGCCTGTTGCATTCGCACACCGTAAGTTGCATTATATTGACCATAAAAGTTAAGTTTTGTTGTTTCATACTATCAATTACATATATAGCATTGTTGAGTTTTTCATAACCATAATGTACACGATTGTTGTGTTTTCACAAAAAAGGTTATGTAAACAAGTTGTGTTCGTACTCGTCATCGATTGAAGAATGAGAAATCGTGGAAGTATAAGCCAAAGGTCAAATACAGTGGACCAATCGGTGAAGCTTGCAATGTAAACAGGAAAAAAAATTAGGGCATGAGACAATACAAATGTTGTGTGAAGAAAATGGAATGCCTTGTGAAGTAAACGAAATTCATGAAGAAATTGAAATGCCCTATGAAGAAAATGAATTGTGTGAAGAAGATGAAATGGCTTGTGAAGAAAATGTTGATGTTGAGACAGAAACCGAAAGACCACATGAAGTTGAAACTGCAAATATAAAAGTAAAAAAAATGGTAGAGGTCCAACAAAAGTAAAAAGACTCCCATTAAACATTGAGAATCGAATTGAAGTTGAGTTCAATGAGGCAGCCATGCCAATAAGAGAAGGCTCGGTACACTTACCTTCTTATTTGGACAGCCTGTATGGAAGCATGTTCTGGTTATGCTTGACGATTGGAGGCTTCTAAGTGATGAATTAAAAGCTGTCTTGTGGGGAACAATTGAGGTATGGAGAGATTACTATTTTTGTGGTATAATAGTCGATTTGTATACAAAAATAATATACTTAAAAGATTGTCCTTTTAAAACCATTTTAATATTAAATAACATCTTTTTTATATTTATAGGATAGATTCAAAGTGGATGAATGGCAAGAAAATCCATATTTCAACAAATGGGAACTATTTAAAGATCCTCAAAAAGCAATTTGGTTTGAAAAATAATAAATGCAACAATCGAAGAGGAAAGAATTGGTTTGAAACCGTACAACATAAAAGATGTGAAGGAGTGGAGAAAGTTTGTAAAAGCGAAAACAAATTTGGAGTTTAAGGTAAATTGTTATCGTTAACTTCTTCATAGAGATACTTATTAACCGCTTTGCAAACTGATTTGCAAACTTCTTCGGTTTATTTTTTTTTAAATGTGAATAAATGCCATGATTTTATAGTCAAGTTGGAATTGATTTTGTTAAATAGACTTGATTCATTTGATATTTTTTTTATCACGTTTATGTTTTCTCCTTCAGTCTAATAGCAAAAAAAATCATTTTCTTCTCTGTTGGGTTATTATCATATTTTATGTTTTCTGCTTCTTTGTTCATTATTATCGCTTTACTAAGTTGTTTATCCTTTTCATTATATAGTTAATTATTGTTATAATTTTGATAAATTTTATTTGGTAGTCACTTGTGGGTTTTATTAATAGTTTCATGCATCATGCAAGTAATGTACTATGTGGGAAACCAAAACAATAGCGGGATGACATGTTTCTCGTCCATAATTTTCACTACATCTGCTGACTTTATATAAGAAAAATCATTAAAAATTATGAATACTATATGTTGCAGCAAAATATCATTGTTGAGGTATACTTTCTTCCTCACGTGCCTTTTCCTTTTATACTGCAGCATGTTTGACATATTCCCTTCTAGTACTATTTATTTATATGCTGAATTGTTGCTAGTACATTTTGGATTTTGTACTGTATTATGGATTCGATAAGATTATATTAGATCAGGTAATTCTAGAGTAGTTTACCTTTGCTATGAATTTTGATCATTTTATTTCTGTTTTTGTCATGAATAATGCTAGAAGGTCCAAACTATTAGGTTTAGAGAAGTAAGGTTAAGATCAGCTTTTAGGAGCAAACATATGAACTCAAAGGTCTAATATGAACTCATACTCAGCCAATTTTATTGAGACTTTGTTGTTTTAATTAAAATAAATACTTTACTCATGTAGTTAGGGCCACTATTAATTTATGGATTTTCCCCCATGTTTGATGTTAGATTTTTTTAAAAAATTAAAATTAATATTGACATGGCTACGAAGACAATGCCAGAATTAATTTAGTGTGACAACCCGCCCTTCTCGACTCTCGAAAATCGACACAAAATACTCCACATTATAATATGCCAATGATCGAACGTCGGAAAAGACGGAATGTAGATAAAGAAAGGAGGTAGAAGAAAGAAGAAACTAAACAATATCACAACCTCACAGTCGCAACGAAATAAAATATAATAGTCAATAACAGATCTTACACAAATGAAAACTATATTTGTTTATATACAGTACATCATCATCAGAGTATATCATAATACAATCAATAATTACCAGACAGACAATCCAACAATCACAGCAGCGGAATATACAAGTACGAGGAATACGTCTCGGACTCCAGCTCCTCTCCTAAGCTCCATAGCAGCCTATCCTGTATATATAATACTCGGTCTGACCCGAGCATTATAATGAAATAACACCCGAGTCAGTCTGGAATACCACCGCATCATAAATACACCCAATTGATTATTAAAGTTTCGAAAAAAACCCTTTGAAAACAAAAGCATCTCGTAAGACCACGCCACAAATAAACATCGGGTTTTTACCTTACGATAGCTAAAACACTTTTTATAAAATCCTCTGATATTATAATAGTGTCTATTCACAAATACTTATTAACATAGCTGAAATTGTTACATCTATTAAATTCCAGCATACTAACCACAAAGTGGGTAATACAAACAAAACTCGTACAAGGCACGTAGGGAAAATGGATTTCCAACAATGACTAGGCACTGGGGTACCACCTAACACAGTACGTGGCCTAGATCACAGTACCGAGGAGCACTCTCACTCCCCTGCAACACAAAGCCGGAACCATCCCTTATTGGATAATTCCAAATAAAATCACCCCACGGTTGTGATCAACAACCGCAACACTAAGCCAAAAATATAAAGGGACATCTAGACAGGGATGACCTTACTTTCAAGTGGGTGCTACCCACGAAGCCTTGCTGCATAACCCCTGATTTTCAGTCATTCCCGGTTGATGAGGTTCGAGGCTAAACGATACCTTTACAGCACATATCCCTTAGAATGTCCATCGCCCACCTGACGATGTCACGAAAGCATTCGTCCATACTAGTCCGTCCCGGGTCCGAACGGATCCGAACGGATCCGAAGGCACTATTCCTACTACATCCATTTTGGAAATATCCTCAGGATTAGTAGCGACTAGCCCTTGCACTTCACAGCTCCATCTTCGACTCCGAACACGTTTCACAAAACGTACAAACCGGATCGAAGTGGTCTTCGGGAAATAAATCCCGATCTCGGTCTCTTCGAAACGATCAACGCAATTGTCCAATATTGATAGTCGGTGATTTAACTATCAATTAATGTCTACAAACATCCACCAACAATAAATAATCTCATATTATTTATTTTCATCTAATATCTTTAAAAGATATATTTTTCACATTTCAAAACTCATTTTGAAACAATTCCCAAAATTCTTCCTTTACACGGTAAATCCCATTACCATTTATTCCCATTGGAAATACCAAGTCCAAACATTTCGTTTTAAAACAGTTAAAAATCTTTATACTGGAATATACTTTAAAATATGAAAATTACTTCTATTTATTTACTTAAAATAAAATTTCAAAACTAATTTAAATAGTATTATTTAATAAGATATAAACTCGATTAAATAAGGGTTTGATTAACTAAAATTTAAAAATGGAGTTTCAAAAGGATAATACTGGCCTTTACCAATAACTTAAAACAAATAATTATAAACAAATTTGAAATTTCTTCTTTCAAAATAATAATTTCTTAAAAATACTCTTTAACCAATTTAAAACCTTAACTTTTAATTAAATAAGATCTTTTAAAACACTAACTTGTTTTTTTTCAGGATAACACTTTCCCTTTCAAACATCCCAAAATATCCTTCATATAAATCCAAACGATTTATTTCAATTCAATTTATGTTTACAACATAAATTCCCAATTCCATACTTATCTATAACTTCATCCGAAGTTCAAACTCAATTTCCCAAATCCGGAAATTCATTTTTAAAATATAGGTTTAAAACATTTTAAAATAAAACATTTTGGTGAATTCTTTGATGAAAACCATATTTCCAATTTACTTAAATAAAATCCCAATGAAAAAGCGGCTTTTCAAAATATTCTATTTACATTTAAATTGTAAATTTTATATTTGGAAATTTTGTTGCAACACATCTTAATTTTTCGGATAACACTATTCATTATTAAAATAAACCATCGTTATTTTAAACAATTTATAATTTCCATAGAATTCATTCCCAGAAAATTTATACTTCACATTTAACGATTGATAAATTTTCCACTGTATTTAAAATCCCAATTTACCAATTTACATTTTTCATCCAAACAGATTCTAATTTTTATATTTCTTCACATTCTATATTTATCAATTCATTCATTTCGTGAAAACCCGATTTAATCCATTTAAAATTAAATCCTGAATTTGAAATTTGTACAACAATTTCACAATACAATTTAATTTCAGATTTATCAATCACAGTATATAAACATGTATCATTATCAATTATAAAATAATTACTACATTGTGAGGAATCCAGTTGGATCCCTCCAACCTGTTTGACCTGCATCACAAATATTAGCACATCACATATATAAACATCAATCCAGACTGATAACGGCAGATATATTCAACCAATCACACAGATATTTAAATATTAACTATTTAAAATGCCTAGCATCCAGATGTGAGTGAGAATAACTCACCTTGAGTTTTCGGCGAGCGTTCGAAATTTAAATTAAACCGAACGACGTTCGATTTAACCCAAATTTATACTTGCTCGGAATGAACCCGGATCAGCACCATCGCGTAGTGCATGTCTCTGTGATTCCAACGTCGCAAGTTTCGTCGCAATCTGATATCGTACGACCAAGTTATTAAATTTTCGAGTTTGAATTGTAATTTAAAAATAATTTCCCTAAATTATAATTACCAAAACAAAATTATCGGTCACGTGCTAAAGGCCACACTTCTTCCTCAATCACGCTAGCCTCAGGAACAACGAACGAACGTAACCCATCACGCACGCAAACTAGGGCTTAGGGCCGCTTCCCCCTCGACAACTTCCAGGACGATCGAACACTACCCTCTCGAAGACCACGGCAAGCTCCACCACCGCCTGGAATGACGCGATGTCCAGTCGCCCCTAGCTCCACGAAACCGACCACGAACGGCGACGACATCGACAACGATATCTCCCTCTCCGCTTCACAGAACACCATCACAACCGTTGACCTAAAAGAACTCGACACCCTCTTCATTTCTCTAGTTGGAATTTTTGGCAATTAATGAGTGGATGAGTGGAGATTAAGGGAAGAAGATGGGAAGAGCTCGGCTATTGAAACGATAGAACGACGGCTGGGAACGAAAATGAATCTAGGGTTTCAAATATATATATATATATACATATATATAATTTAATAATATTTAATTAATATAATTTCTCAATTTAACCGTTTATGCATACGACCTCCAAACTACGCGTTCCGACAGGCAATCTTGGGGTTTTCCGCGTTCCGGACATAATGGAACAGGTTTCGTAAGCTAATTTGATCGTATGCGCGAGTTATGGAATTAAACGATCAGTTTAAAATTAAATCGGTTAAATCGATTTCTATGCGTTTCGAGCTACCACGGTCAAACAACAACTCCGATTGCTACGAAAATTGAAATCCGATAATAACTAACTATTACGGATCCAATGGATCTGGTTTCGACGAATTCCGAGACAGTGCCCCGGAAGGCTATTTTAACTTGCCTATTAAATCGGGCGATTTTCAAAATTGACGAAAACGCTCAAAATTTCGCTTTTAAAATTTTAATAACTTAATAATAAATCATATAACATTTATAAACATGTTTAAAATCATTCTGGCTCATTCCGGACCAAAATCTAATTAAATTGCATTTTAATAATATTAAATTCATTTTTAAATTAATATAAAATCCCAGATATTAATTTATCAACTATAAAATTCTTCTAAAATTCCCACCACGCTATTTACACTCAAATAACTCAAAATAAATTTTTAAACCCATTTTCATCACTATTTACACCCAGATTTACTTTTTATCCAAAGTCCGAATATTTAATTATTATTTTTCATTATTCAAATTCAACCGGAATTTACTATAATTAAAATTTATAGCTTATTTCATTGATTGAAATCCAAATCCATTCATTTCAAAATCAACTAAGAATCCACATTAACATTTAAAATGAATTAAATGTTCATAACTCTAGTAGTTAAAAATCCGGGATGTTACATTCCCCCCCCCTTATAAAAATTTCGTCCCCGAAATTTGCTAAGGTAGAAAAGCTACATAATCCATTAACCTTTCAAAAATCCATTTAGTAAAGATTTCATATTCACCTTTTCCCCAAGCCTATAACTCCAACCAAAATACTAGTATCCATTTCTAGTTCAACTTCCACGGTTTCATTATGATTTGTTCAAATTAAATTTACTAAAATCACTTAAGTGTTTAACTTTTCCAAAACCCAATAGTTAAACCTCTACGAAATTCATTACTAAGTTTCCAAATCCAAACTTAGTCATACTTTTCAAACCCAACTATATCATTTAATTTTTCACTCCAAAAATCAAAGTTAAATTTTCAAAATTCCCAAAAATATTCTAACGCCTTAAATTTCGGAAAATTTCGCCATAACCTCCTTTGCGCGGCTCGATCTGAAAAAAAAACAGTATATATATATCACAAATATACATCTCATCAAGTGATGAGGCATCCCGCAGGGAAAAAGTGTAAAAGTACGATATTTAATCCGAGATATGTACCTTATATATTATTAGCGAACATATACGGCTAATATAGCGCGAAAGCGAGTTCCAAAAGCGAAGCAAGCGCCATCCACACCTACTAAACACTCAACAACAATGAGAAACATGTATATACGAAAATAATATCAATATACAACATATAACACTACAACTACATATGCCAACACAGCAATGCACTCAAAAGCAACCAATGAAATCATCAAACAATTATCCAACTAGTAAACATCCAACAAATCCATACCCCAAATCAATATAAATTCACCTCTCATTGATATTCCTTGAATTGGTTTTCAATTTAATCACATTTGATTTGTTAACATCGGATTTTACTAACACTCATCATTCCAATTCAATTAGTTTACATTCACTAATATACATTCACATTTGTTCACTTTCAATTCAATAAATTCAATCCCATTCAAATTTATATATATTATCAATTTGAATTCAATCACTTTAACTTTAAATTTTGCTAATCCAATTTCATTAACACTTAATGAATTTATATGCAATCAACTAACAACCATATAACAATCAATGTATCTTCAACATAACCAAATAAATTTAAATTCGATTTGGTCTAACACTTTTAATTTCAACTTGGTTTAATATTAAATTGACTTACATTCAATTTATTCAATTAGCTTTAAATGAATTGACACTTACATCCATTATTTCATAACAATTTATTTACATTTGATTGACTAACATTCAATCCATTTATTAATATAATTGCCCACTCATTTTACAAATAAAGTTGAATTCCATTTATATAACTCAAGTTCACATTCATTTAATCCATTTATAAATCTAATTCAGATTTTAATTCTGAAGTAAATTTTTATTCAAGATTACTTAATAAAGCTCATCCACAATCATTTTCTTTTCTTTCAATTTGCTTAAGTTTTTCCACAATATTTTCATTATCTTCTTATCTCAATTTTATTTTATTTCCATTTGATTCTCATTCAATCAAATTCCAATCCATTTACAAATTTGAATGAACTTTGTTTATTTATTCAATCCATGAAAGATTTATTTTATTAACAAAGACCACCTCAAATTATTTCACTCATTCGAATTTACTTACAATTCAAACCATTATTATTATAATCTAATTCCATTATTCCTTCACATTCTCAACTTTTATTACCCAAATTTAAATCCCATGCCACAATTGGATTTTTATTTACTTTCCAAATTTTGACCAAACTATCAAAATTTTATTCATTACCATACACATTCCGTTTAATTTAGCTTACACAAAATTTATTCCCAAACAATTATTTTGGATTTAGTTGAGTAAGCATTTACTTCATTCAACATCATCTCAACTAAATTAAATTTCCTTTCCATTTGATTCTTATCCAACTTTATTCAAAGTTTACTTAAATTTTGCCTAGCCAAATGAAATTTATCCCACTTCTTTTACTACTTCAATAAGGATTGAATTTCATTCAATATTGTTTATAATATTACTGTATTTCGGATTTCATTTCAATTCAATTTATTTTCTCCATAAATAAGTTCAAAACTTATTTTCTATTTTAAGTCCATTCACACCTTTTATATCTCACTTTGCCTTATCTTACTTTACATTTCATTTAAGATTAAGTTTGAAGTCACCATACCATTCAACTATTTCCCATCTGTGATTATATTTCCATTTTACTTGGGTTAAAATCAAATTGCCCATTCTCAAGTTCATCAACTTATTTTTTTATAAGTTTATATTGCTCATTTTAATCCATTTACATTTTTATAATCACAATTCCAAATTTCGTATATATGTATCACTGCATTCTTAAAAGATACAAATTTTCTTTCATTTAACTTCTTGCACAATTTTTAATTCCCAGATTATAAGTATAACATTTAATAGCTTATAGGTATAGTTTGTCAAACAATGACTCACAATCACAAAGTCATTTTACATTTCAATTTAACCCAAATCAACTTAATCCCAATTCCCAATTTCACTTAACTTATTCCAAGTTAAATTCTAATTTCTATTCACTTCAATAACTTCATTTACTTCCATTTGCCCAAATTAAATTTTAATTCAAGATTAAAATTTTATTCCTTTTTCTTACTTAAATCAACTTTACTTTCAAGATTATAGTTGATTTATTTCAATTTTTACATTTTTATTTTAAACAGAATTCCTAGAATTCAATTTATCCGGATTTATTTCAAAACCAATTTGAAATAAAAATCAACACATTCCCCTTTGATATTCAAATCAAATTCCAAATTTCAAAACAACCTACTTTTACCAAACAATTTTTCTTTTTGAAAATTCTAAACTCACTTGTTTCCCAAACAAGTCCAACAAATACCATAATCACTCACATGGTAGCAATCCATCACTTTAGAAACTCGAAAATGAATTCTGATGATGTGGCCATCATCATCAGAATTATTTTCTAGCGACTGAAGTGAGTTCAGTTCTTCTTTGCTTCCAAAATTCATCTCAAACCAATTTCCATTCCAAAAATATTTTCCCAAAATATACTCCATTCTTTCAAATGCTTTTGAAAACATTTCTAACATTCCCACAATGTTAAATTCCCAGACCTTTGTTTAATTCCATTTGAAATCCCTTTCAAAATTTCTGGGGTGAAATTCTGGTTTAAATCAAATTTTAAATTCACTTCTTCTTATTTACAACATATTCAGTCAATTCCATTTGGTTATAAACCATTTTAATATTTTAAATTCTCATTTGTTATATATCATCTCATTTCAAATTTTAGTTCATCTCTCACATTCTTATTCAATTACAGTATTAATAACCAAACATCCAATATATATATAATAATTTAGAAACCATTATCAAAAATATAATTTTGGGTAAAATTATTTCATTTACCCACTTTAAAACAATACTATGTCGGTTTACCTTGTTTAAGAGTTTAGAAATCCCTATCGACACGGTTGTACTTCCCGTACCAATCAGAATTCTTAAACACTCAACCGATAAGTCAACACAGTATAAATACAAATTTTATATCCACTAGCAAGTACGCTCTCATAGCTATTATTACACTCAACTCATTATAGAGTACTTCTGACTCTATTTAATGAAATTTTTTCCCACCAAAGCCTAGGTTGTCGCCAATCTAAGCTCTGATGCCAAGTGTGACGACCCGCCCTTCTCGATACTCGAAAATCGACACAAAATACTCCATAGTATAATATGCCGATGATCGAACTCTTGAAAAGACAGATTGTAGATAAAGAAAGGAGGTAGAAGAAAGAAGAAACTAAACAATATCAGAATCTCACAGTCGCAGCGAAATAAAATATAATAGTCAATAACAGATCTTACACAAATGAAAACTATATCTGTTTATATACAGTATATCATCATCTGAGTATATCATAATACAATCAATAATTACTAGACAAACAATCCAACAATCACAGCAGCGAAATATACAAGTACGAGAAATACGTCTCGGACTCCAGCTCCTCTCCTGAGCTCCATAGCAGCCTATCCTGTATATATAATACTCGGTCTGACCCGAGCATTATAATGAAATAACACCCGAGTCAGTCTGGAATACCAGCGCATCATAAATACACCCAATTGATTATTAAAGTTTCAAAAAAAACCCTTTGAAAACAAAAGCATCTCGTAAGACCACGCTAAAAATAAACATGTCGGGTTTTTACCTTACGATAGCTAAAACACTTTTTATAAAATCCTCTGATATTATAATAGTGTCTATTCACAAATACTTATTCACATAGCTGAAATTGTTACATCTATTAAATTCCAGCATACTAGCCACAAAGTGGATAATACAAACAAAACTCGTACAAGGCACGTAGGGAAAATGGATTTCCAACAATGACTAGGCACTGGGGTACCACCTAACACAGTACGTGGCCTAGATCACAGTACCGAGGAGCACTCCCACTCCCCTGCAACACAAAGCCGGAATCATCCCTTATTGGATAATTCCAAATTAAATAACCCCACGGTTGTGATCAACAACCGCAACACTAAGCTGAAAATATAAAGGGACATCTAGACAGGGATGACCTTACCCTCAAGTGGGTGCTACCTACGAAGCCTTGCTGCATAACCCCTGATTTTCAGTCATTCCCGGTTCATGAGGTTCGAGGCTAAACGATACCTTTACAACACATATCCCTTAGTATGCCCATCGTCCACCTGACGATGTCACGAAAGCATTCGTCCATACAAGTCCGTCCCGGGTCCGAACGGATCCGAAGGCACTATTTCTACTACATCCATTTTGGAAATATCCTCAAGATTAGTAGCAACTAGCCCTTGCACTTCACAGCTCCATCTTCGACTTCGAACACGTTTCACGAAACGTACAAACCGGATCGAAGTGGTCTTCGAAAAATAAATCCTGATCCCAGTCTCTTCGAAACGATCAACGCAATTGTCCAATATTGATAGTCGGTGATTTAACTATCAATTAATGTCTACAAACATCCATCAACAATAAATAATCTCATATTATTTATTTTCATCTAATATCTTTAAAAGATATATTTTTCACATTTCAAAACTCATTTTGAAACAATTCCCAAAAATTTTCCTTTACACGGTAAATCCCATTACCATTTATTCCCATTGGAAATACCAAGTCCAAACATTTCGTTTTAAAACAGTAAAAATCTTTATACTGGAATATACTTTAAAATATGAAAATTACTTCTATTTATTTACTCAAAATAAAATTTCAAAACTAATTTAAATAGTATTATTTAATAAGATATAAACTCGATTAAATAAGGGTTTGATTAACTAAAATTTAAATATGGAGTTTCAAAAGGATAATATTGGCCTTTACCAATAACTTAAAACAAATAATTATAAACAAATTTGAAATTTCTTCTTTCAAAATAATAATTTCTTAAAAATACTCTTTAACCAATTTAAAACCTTAACTTTTAATTAAATAAGATCTTTTAAAACACTAACTTGTTTTTTTCAGGAAAACACTTTCCCGTTCAAACATCCCAAAAAATCCTTCATATAAATCCAAATGATTTATTTCAATTCAATTTATGTTTACAACATAAATTCCCAATTCCATACTTATCTATAACTTCATCCGAAGTTCAAACTCAATTTCCCATATCCGGAAATTCATTTTTAAAATATAGGTTTAAAACATTTTGGTGAATTCTTCGATGAAAACCATATTTCCAATTTACTTAAATAAAATCCCAATGGAAAAAGCGGCTTTTCAAAATATTCTATTTACATTTAAACTGTAAATTTTATATTTGGAAATTTCGTTGCAACACATCTTAATTTTCCGGATAACACTATTCATTATTAACAATTTATCATTTCCATAGAATTCATTCCCAGAAAATTTATACTTCACATTTAACGATTGATAAATTTTCCACTGTATTTAAAATCCCAATTTAAAAATTTACATTTTTCATCCAAACTGATTCTAATTTTTATATTTCTTTACATTCTATATTTATCAATTCATTCATTTCGTGAAAACCCAATTTAATATATTTAAAATTAAATCCTGAATTTAAAATTTGTACAACAATTTCATAATACAATTTAATTTCAGATTTATCAATCACAATATATAAACAAGTATCATTATCAATTATAAAATAATTACTACATTGTGAGGAATCCAGTTGGATCCCTCCAACCTGTTTGACCTGCATCACAAATATTAGCACATCACATATATAAACATCAATCCAAACTGATAACAAGAGATATATTCAATCAATCACACAGATATTTAAATATTAACTATTTAAAATGCCTAGCAATTTCTACTTGCCCGGAATAGACCCGGATCTGCACCATCGCGTAGTGCTTGTCTCTGCGATTCCAACGTCGCCAGTTTCGTCGCAATCTGATATCGTACGACCAAGTTATTAAATTTTCGAGTTTGAATTGTAATTTAAAAACAATTTCCCTAAATTATAATTACCAAAACAAAATCATCGGTCACGTGCTAAAGGCCACACTTCTTCCTCAATCACGCTAGCCTCAGGAACAACGAACGAACGTAACCCATCATGCACGCAAACTAGGGCTTAGGGCCGCTTCCCCCTCGACAACTTCCAGGACGATCGAACACTACCCTCTCGAAGACCACGGAAAGCACCACCACCGCCTGGAATGACGCGATGTCCGGTCGCCCCTAGCTCCACGAAACCGACCATGAACGGCGGAGACATCGACAACGATATCTCCCTCTCCGCTTCACAGAACACCATCACAACCGTTGACCTAAAAGAACTCGACACCCTCTTCATTTCTCTAGTTGGAATTTTTGGCAATTAAGGAGTGGATGAGTGGAGATTAAGGGAAGAATATGGGAAGAGCTCGGCCATTGAAACGATAGAACGGTGGCTAGGAACGAAAATGAATCTAGGGTTTTGAAAATATATATATATATATATATATATATATATATATATATATATATATATTATTTAATAATATTTAATTAATATAATTTCTCAATTTAACCGTTTATGCATACGACCTCCAAACTACGCGTTCCGACAGGCAATCATAGGGTTTTTCCGCATTTCGGACACAATGGAATAGGTTTCATAAGCTAATTTGATCGTATGCGCGAGTTATGGAATTAAATGATCAATTTAAAATTAAATCGGTTAAATCGATTTCTATGCGTTTCGAGCTGCCACGGTCAAACGACAACTCCGATTGCTACGAAAATTGAAATCCGATAATAACTAACTGTTATGGATCCAATGAAACTGGTTTCGTCGAATTCCAAGACTATACCCCGGAAGGCTATTTTAACTCGCCTATTAAATCGGGCGATTTTCAAAATTGACGAAAACGCTCAAAATTTCGCTTTTAAAATTTTAATAACTTGATAATAAATCATATAACATTTATAAACAAGTTAAAAATCATTCTGGCTCATTTCGGACCAAAATCTGATTAAACTGCATTTTAATAATATTAAATTCATTTTTAAATTAATATAAAATCCCAAATATTAATTTATCAACTTTAAAATTCTTCTAAAATTCCCACCACGCTATTTACACTCAAATAACTCAAAATAAATTTTTAAACCCATTTTCATCACTATTTACACCCAGATTTACCTTTATCCAAAGTCCGAATATTTAATTATTATTTTCCATTATTCAAATTCAACCGGAATTTACTATGATTAAAATTTATAGCTTATTTCATTGATTGAAATCCGAATCCATTCATTTCAAAATCAACTAAGAATCCACATTAACATTTAAAACGAATTAAATGTTCATAACTCTAGTAGTTAAGAATCCGGGATGTTACATTTAGTAAATTTCAAATTTTCACTCATAAAAAAAGATGATGATGCCGCATTTATTTTCAAGTATTGGCATATGTTTATTTATTTATTTTCTTTCAAGTACGAAGCGAGAAGTTGAGAACCATTAGGCGAAATCAATTACTACATACAACTAGACGTAGAGGAATGGCTAGATTGACCAACGATGTGGTTAGTTAATTAATTGTAGCATTATTTACATGTCTAGTAAATTAACTATCGAATGATTATTTTACTGTCTTTCTAAATGCAGAAAAGAAAGAGTCAAGATTCATCATCCATATCTAGAGCTGATATCTGGGTCAAATCTCGCACTAAAAAAAATGGTGAACCGGTGAATATGGAAGTTGCAACTGTTATTATAAGAATATTTGATTCTATTAGTAATTAAACACTAAATTTTTTACCATTGTATGTAACCTATAGGTATATTAATTTATGTAGGAGGAGGTTAAAAAAAATTAACAATGACAAACATTCCAGCTCGATAAGTAATGTCAGAGAAGATGCAATTGCATAAGTATTGGGACAAGATAAAACAGGACGATTAAGAGCACAAGGAAGGGGATATACCAAAACTAAGTTAACTTTGGCACAGTCTAGAGATAATCAAATAATTGATTGTCAAAAAAGAATTTCGAAATTGAAGAGTATGGTGCACATTCTAATAAATAAGCAGGTAAACTTTATATATATATATATATATAATCAGTTATCTCCTGCAACTTTAACCATTTTTGATATTTAACTTCTCATGCTATTTTTGCTTTGGCCAGGTAAAGAATGTTCGAAAGAGGACAGCATACCTAAAATGGTAGAAATCACTTATATTATTCTCTATTTATGTAACATCATTTGGAGCTTAGTTTTTAATCCAATATCAAGATAATTTTTGGTTGAATAATTATAGAACAATGACAACATATGCGAGTTGCTGATTTGGGATGGAATGGATGAAATTATTGCCGAGTGGAGAGTTGTATCCACTGATCCAAATGAGGTCGTCAACGGCATTCGTATTGAATCAAATGCTATGAAAATTGTTATAAATAATGTAAAGCATATGCTTATTTATGAAGGCCTACACCTAGTTTGTCACTATTAAGAGAAGCCGAGAATAAGTCAGTCGCATGGCCTGCTAATTGTGTTGTTGCGCTACGAGGATACCTGGAGGAAGACATTATGGTAAAATTTATAATTTATGGTAACTATCTGTAGTTTTCTACATACTTTTTAACATTAAATATATTGTTCTTTCTGGAGTGAATCTAGTTGCACAAACAACAAGTGCAAAATTTATATTGGAATGAGGGTGAAGTTTTGGTTACCGAAGAAAGATTATGCTCCAATGATTCAAAAATGATCATGAATGGTATTCTGCTTGGTCCGTCGGCCATTGTTGTTTTGGTAGTCTATGCAAAAAAAAGAGATGCTTCCTTGTGGCAACCCACTATTGATATGTCATGCATTGAAGATGCCATCGGTAGGAAAATAGCGTGGCCAAAATCAAAAGTTGTAGCTGAAAAAACAAGTGTTTCGACTTATTCTTGCAAGGCTAAAGTAAACATTTCGAATTCTCCTTGCAAGGCTAAAGCGACTCCTCAGGTAACTTTGTAGTCTTAAATATTTTTTTATAAAAAATTAGTTGTAAAATAATGTGTTGGAAGTCATCATTTTTATTTTGATGCAATTTGAAAATTTATTTTGCTAGTTTACACTTTTGTTTAAAAAAAATCATGCATTTTCTTTTACCTTATTTTATTCTTTACACGCTAATTCACACATTTGTTTGAAAAAAACATATAACATATATTATTTATATAAACACATTTTCTAAATAAGATGGTGCTTGCTCAATAATTCATCGCATAAGAAAGATTATTTATTTGCTTATCCAACAGTGTGCAAATATGGTACTAAATTATAGATGCAAGCTGATTGATGTGGGTGAAATGGGACAAGAAGTGGCCGAAGGAACTATTTCTTCAACTGATCCAACAATGATGGTTCACTGTGTTCCACTGGGAAAAGATGCGGTAAAAGTTTGGGTAAAGTTTGTGAGAGTTAATGATGCATTGCTATGGAGACCTACATCGAAGTGCGCATACATGGAAGATGCCTTTGGTACTACGATAGCTTAGCCAACATCATATGTAATTGGAGAATCAAGTTCTAGTAAGTATTATTTTTCAGTACTTCATATCAATTTTCTTCTTCTTTTATTTATATATATTTGTTAATTACTAGAAATATACGCCTAGAATAATAAACTTGTTATTTATTTAAATATGAACTAGAATAATAAACTTGTTATAAAGCATTGTAGTATAAATCCCTAAAATAATAAACTAATTTAGTGAGTAAGAGAACGTGTAATATTTGATCTTGATTTTTGATAAAATTATGAAAATAATGCAATTGTTATTACATTATGAAATTCAATATAAAACTATACACAGATTCATAGAATTAACCGCATGCACTTATCTTGTTGATAACTAGATGTAGAAACTTGTACCAAAAACCAAATAAATATACAACAGTTCATATTTAATTACAAGAGGATTAAAATTAAATGTAAAGTTAAACTCAATAAAAAGGGATATAACCTTAAATTTAAAATATGATCATGTATCTGGGCGTAGCTAAATATAGTCAAAGTTTTACAATTCTTATTTCTCTTGCTTAAAACATACGCGTTAAAAAAGTAGTGACATAGAATGGTTGTCCGGTAAAATAGTTACTCTGCTACTTATTATCTTTGCTATGGAATTAACTGGGAAAAAAGACTTATAAAAACAATGGTAACTAATTTAATTTTCCGTCCATGACAGCTAATATATTAAACGTATTAACAATCACATTAACTATCTTTTACACAAAGACAATGAATTTATGGTAATAAAAAATCAGATAAGCTGGATATAGTAAGGATGCATGTTTATATCTTTGCAAGTCATAACTTCCAAACTAAATATTTCATCTTAATTTGCTATAGTGTAATAGCTTATCAAACAATAAGCTCAGTCAATTTCACTTTTACACACAGACACTTTTTGCTATATAAATTTAGTAAATTTAGACACTCTCCTCACCGACACAATATGTTTATGATGTATATGCATAACATAAAAAGTATGAAACAAAAAAATCCAATACACTGCGTTTGCATTAAAATAAATGAAAATATATTGCTATGGTGATACTTTTGTAGTAATTTGTGGAATGAAAGAAAGAGCAAGGTTGGCTTTGCGGTGAAGAGGGTAGTTAAGGAGTGGTGGTTACAGTGAGCTTGATTGCTTAAGGTTGATGGAGTGTGAGGTGTGTGATATTTAGTATAGTTTAATGGAATGATTATGGTCATTTATGATTAATGTATGGGATTGTGGAGTTGAATGAAAGGGTAATGGAGAGATGAAAGTGGCAGAGGAACCTGGACTGAAGTGATGTGGGTTTGGGAAGTTGTGGTTGTATGGTGAGTATGGCGGAATGTGGATTTTGGTGGCAGGTGGTTTGTGGTTATGTTTGGTGGTTGACAGTAGAAATTGGTTGTATGGTAAATAGTTCACTTTACAATAAATATTCATAAAATGTAAAAAAAGGAAAAAAACACATAAATGCCGATGTAACACAGAAATTCGGACGTAGAAAAACAAACTGTAACACAGAAAGGCACAGTAAGGAGAAAAAAAGATTTTAATGCAAACAAAGAGTTATTCCGTGGGATGAGAAATCTAAAGAACTTACAAACTTTTCCACGCATTTCTCCTTCATTATCAAATGCATAAATCGAAATTTCTGCTGTGAGGGCTTGGCCTTTTTCCTTGCACAATATATTCCAATAATTTCGGTAGGATCAGAAGGTTACCTTCTTGGTGTATATGGACTTGTAAATGATTTTATGGGCCCTGTTGTTGCTGTTGAGTCGATAACCATAGGGATCCTTTTGATCCTTCGGTGAATCATGTGGGAATCGATGTCGGCTCGATCATTTTAGTTGAAAATGTAAAATGGAACAGTAGCATAAAAGAAGGCCAGACTGTAAATGCATGGGTTACCTATGATTCGAACAACCGAAATTTGTTAATTTTCCTGACATATGATGAAAGTCGAATATATAGAGGAAATTCAAGCCTCTCATATAATGTTGATCTAAGAAAATTTTTACCTTTAAAAGTTGCCATTGGTTTTCCAGCCTCTACATGTTCGACAGTAGAGTTACATGAAATCATATCTTGGAGCGTCAATTCTAACCTAGATGAAAAGATAGGAGAGCCAGAAAAGCCAGAAAATGCAGAAAAGGAGGACAGAAGTAAAGTTGGATTAATAGCAGGTCTAGCAACTTCATTTTGTACAATACTGATTATTTTATCCAGGGTTGGTTTGTATATACATGCATGACACGAAAAAAGCAAGAAGATTTAGATATTGAAAGAGAATTTGAGAAAGAAAAAGGGCCTTAAAGGTGCATAGTAGCAACAAACGCAGAAAAGCAAACTGTAACACAGAAATGGATAGTAAGGAGGAAAAAATAGATTTTAAAGCAAACATAATGTAATGGAATTAACAATCAATTTCTAGTTTAGTATTCAGTTTTGGTTTGTAATTCTTATTGTTGATTGTTAAACTCGTTTGCAGGTTATTAGCTATTTCGAAGTGAAGACTGTCGGCAACAAAGCATTATTGGTAACCAAGTAATGAACATAACTTTAATTGTTATATATGTTGCCATATTTTGTTAGTACTATTTGTGTAAACTAGTTTGTGAATGCTTGTAGTACGTGACTTATTTTTTTGAAAAACTACACCGAATTGATTATAGATATTATATTTGATTATGAGATTAGCGTGTGTTTTAATGCAAACAAAGAGTTTCTGTGGGATAAGAAATCTAGAGAACTTACAAACTTTTCCACGCATTTCTCCTTCATTATCAAATGCATAAATCGAAATTTTTGTTGTGACGGTTTGGCCTTTTTCCTGGCACAAGATACTCCAACAATTCCGGTAGGATCAGAAGGTTACCTTCTTGGTATATATGGACTTGTAAATGATTTTATGGGCCCTGTTGTTGCCGTCAAGTCGACAACCATAGGGATTCTTTTGATTCTTCGGTGAATCATGTAGGAATCGATGTTGGCTCAATCATTTCAGTTGAAAATGTAAAATGGAATAGTAGCATCCAAAATGCATGTGTTACCAATGATTCGAACACCTATGATTCGAACACCCAAAATTTGTTAATTTTCCTATGATTCGAACACCCAAAATTTGTTAATTTTCCTATGATTCGAACACCCAAAATTGGACTGTAAATGCATGTGTTACCTATGATTCGAACACCCAAAATTTGTTAATTTTCCTGACATATGATGAAAGTCGAATATTTAGAGGAAATTCAAGCCTCTCATATAATGTTGATCTAAGAAAAGTTTTACCTTTAAAAGTTGCCATTGGTTTTCCAGCCTCTACATGTTCGACAGTAGAGTTACATGAAATCATATCTTGGAACATCAATTCTAACCTGGACGAAAAGATAGGAGAGCCAGAAAAGCCAGAAAATGCAGAAAAGGAGGACATAAGTAAAATTGGATTAATAGCAGGTCTAGCAACTTCATTTGGTACAATACTGATTATTTTATCCGGGGTTGGTTTGTATATACATGCATCATGAAAAAAAGCAAGAAATTTAGATATTGAAAGAGAATTTGAGAAAGAAAAAGGGCCTCAAAGGTGCACAGTAGCAATAAACACAGAAAAGAAAACTGTAACACGGAAATGCATAGTAAGGAGGAAAAAATAGATTTTAATGCAAACATAGTGTAATGGAATTAGCAATCAAGTTCTAGTTCAGTACTCAGTTTTGGTTTGTAATTCTTATTGTTGATTGTTAAACTCGTTTGCAGGTTATTTGCTATTTCGAAGTGAAGACTGCCAACAACAAAGCATTATTGTTAACCAAATAATGAACATGACTTTAATTGTTATATATGTTGTCATATTTTGTTAGTACTATTTGTGTAAACTTGTTTGTGAGTGCTTGTAGTACGTGACTTATTTTGTTGAAAAACTACACCGAATTGATTATAGATAATATATTTGATTATGAGATTAGCATGTTTTTTTCAATTATTTGAATATGATGATCATATGATTGATTGATTTTTTGTTTGTATATGCTAATTATGTGATTTAATTTTTTGTTTGAATATGAAAATTATGTGATTGATCGCTTATTTTAATATGAATATTATATAAGCGGTTGTAGGAAATGGTACAAGCCATCAATCATAAATAACAGCATTTAAAATATGCTGCCAAACAACTAATAACTTTTAGTAACATTCTAAAAATGCTACAAAAACAAATGTAAACTAACATAAAAAGTTATATACTTGCATTTTATAAAAGCTTTAGAAAATCAAAAAAAAAATATACAAACAAAAAGGCAACCATAAATGTTCATTTTGGTAGCGTTTTGTAAATCCAACAGAAAAATCTATAGTTGCATTTCAAAAATGCGACAACATGGTGATTTTTGGTAGCGTTTATTCTAACGCAAGAAAAAGTTTCAAACTTTAGTTGCACGTCGTATACCAGCTTTCTTTAAAACTCCACTGAAAGTTATGGTAGCGTTTTTCCAACGTTACCAAAAGTCTTTTCTGGTGTAATGATTGAATCTATTACACTAATTTCAACAATTAAAATTTGCGATATTATTCCTATCAACGTTGCTCATTTAATTCCAACTATATTAGTTTTACATATAAAGACACAGTCGTGGTCGATAGATCATATCCCTTCAGTAACAACCACCAAAATCTATATTTTGATAGCGTACTTGGAATTGTTTCGAATTTGCGCATCATATTATATAAAGTCAACATTCTCAATGGTTTAGTTAAATAATCTAGGATTATATATTTTTGACAATAATAAGAAACTTATAGTTTCTCTTCAATGTGCGAGAATACTTATTAAACACTCTAATGCGTTGTGTTCGTTTTAGATTAGTTAATTTCATTTCATCTCATCTAATCTGTATTATCTACGGATCTTATCCAAATCCCTTTTACCACCAGTAATTCCTCATAGAAATTTCCTCATAACGAATTTGGAATTTCTTGAAACAATAATTGTTTCTCATTGCAATAGAATAACTATTCATAAACGTTTTGTGGATTTATTTATTTATAAAGCTGATTTGGTTTTAGTTTACAAAAATTATGTTCGAAACATAAGTATGTCATCCAATGACAGTCTTTTCAAAACCTTTTGGGGAGACTCATACAGGATCCCTCATGAACAATTATTACATGCAATCTTTTGAACAATCTGCCAATTCCTTAGCCTAGGATATGTTGGATTTCCTTATAAACCCTTATCTTGTAAAAATTTTGTAAACTATTACTCGGATGAAATAATATTAACCTTGTGCACTACCTTTAAGTACATTACCTTATAGGAAGAAACTAACTCAACGTTACTCATACTTAATCATACATTGTCCCACAAAGTTCGATTACTTCATATCAATGCATTATTGTGTATCACATGGAGTAATTTTGACATTGAATCTTTATTCATTTTAGGTATGTTCGAAACATTTCCAATATACTCGCTCATTTGATCATATCAAATCATTTCTATTTCCTGTTATTTTATTTACTTCCACTTTATAATCTATGAGTTTACGATAAACGTACTACATGTGTATCAAATACACATGTCCATATCAATGATAACTCATCGGTGAATATGACAAAGTACCTGGAACCATTTTTGTGATATCCCGGGTTTTTGAGCAATATAAATTTAATAATCAGTATTGATAATTTAATTAGATTGATAAATTTTCTTTATAATTTTAATTTAATTTGGTAATTTAATCTTTTAAAGGTTAATAAATATTTAATCTGGCAATATTGATAAGACTTGTTTGTTAAAGCTAATAAAATTTTATTCTATTTATAATATATATATTTGATATATATTGTGAATGGAAATATCTTTTGTTTTAAATTAAAGATTGTATTTTCAAATTGTAATATATATGTATGTATATGTTATAATTTGGATTGTTTTGAATTTAATTTAATCTATTGATAATTTATATATGTATGAATTATAATTTAAAGCTTTGTTTAAAAACTAAATATTTTTCAAAAGCTAATTTAAAGATAAATTCAATTGTTTTCAAAATATAAGATAATTGTTTGTTTTAAATATGATAGTTTAAATAAAGTTTTATTTTGTATTCTTTAAAGTGTTTAAATTTAAAAGGTTATAAAAATACATGTATAAGATATATTTGAATTATAATTAGTTTTAGAATAATTTCTTTTAAAAGTAATTTATTAATACATATGTAAATTTTATTTATTAAGAGAATTAAAGTATGTAAGTTTATCTTTACATTTAATTAAATAAAAATTTATTTAAAAACACTTAAGTAATATGTGTAAACATATTAACATGTTAAAGACACTTGTAAGCATTTTACAATCTAAATTAACAAATGGCAACACCTTGTTAAAAGAAAATTTAAGTATATATAACAATGTTTTAAAGAAGAAAGCCTGTTTATTTATTTATTTTTTTTCAGTTCAAATTGTCTTCGGTCCTTTCTTCCTTTCTTCTCAAAACCTATAAACTAAAATCTGGAAAATAAAATCAAATGAAGAATCAAGCTACAACCAACAACTCAAACAGTTTCAAGTTCAACTAAGCTTCAAGTTAAAGATTCAGCAGTCAATCAAACATGCAAAGGATTTCAGTAACAAAGAAAATCAAAAAGCTTTTTGCCAGAATTCAAAATATTCAAGCCTGGAAGCAATAAAAACTGCTCTGCTTATAAAATGGTGAGTAAACATAGTTTTTTTTAAAAAAAAAAAACAGTTTTAAATCTTGATGCTTGTGATGATATTGATTCGTATGTGAGTAACTTTATAAAAATAAATAAATCTGGTACAAAATTTGGTTGCATGCTAGTTGATGATGAGATGAATATGTTTATATGAATCTGCTGTAGATATACATATATGTAAGAGTATGCTTGACTGTTCCTACTCTGTTTATGGTCCAGATGTTCTTGATTTAATTTGAATTAAATTTTCTCTGGTAAAAATTACTATTAAGACTTGATTTACAAACCAAGGATGTTTGAATTAGTGTAGATTAAGGATTAAAAACTTAATATAGTTAAATAAAAATCTGGCATCTCTGTTAAACCAAGGATATCAGAGAATGATGAATGATATGAAAATTTCAAACTGTGAAATCTATGGATTCAGTATTATGAAATGAATACATAAACCAAATCATGAATTTTGATATGCATTTTGGAATTTTTAGTTGAAAAATTCGTGTGAATTTTTGGTTTGAACGAATTGGGGTTTTTGACGATTTACCGTTGATCGGCGTGTTGATCGGAGCTATAATCTAGGTCGAAGCTAGATTGTGAGTTGATGATGAATGGAAAAATGCTTCAGAATTTTTCCAATGGCCAAGGAGATCGGATTCGAGCAAACTAGGGTTAAACTGTGTTTGGTTCATCATTGTCGACGAGGAGAATGGTGGCATCGATGGCTCGTTGTTGTCGAACGCGAGGGGTAGAATCGATGGAGGGGTTCGAGACGAAGCTCTAGTGTGGTCGGCGTGGATACTGGTGATCGAGATCGTCGGAGTAAACTGGGTTATCGATGGTTTGGGTTCCAGGAAGCAACAGAGATGCTCGATTTTGATTCGCAAAGAAATTCTTCGATCTGGGTTGGTTTTCGTGTTCGCACGTGGTCGAGTGGTTGTAGGCGATGGTCGCGACGATCTATGGTGGCCGGCGACGTCAGTGCACGTGCACAGTGCATGTTCGTGTGCACGTTTGGGTGTCTGGTCGATCGTGTTGGGGAAGACGAAGAGAAACTCGGGTTTAGTCTCGTGATTTTTGAGTGACGACTCGAAGTAGATAAGAGTGATGGAAGACTCGGGAAAGGCTAGTGCTTTTGTGAAGTTTACTCGGGTTATTCTGTTTTTAAAACTGGAAGTTGTTTTTTCCAATTTGTTTCGAGTTCAAAAGCAATAGTTTTGTAAAGAATCAAGTTTGTAAATTCTTAAACAAGTTAAGACAAGTTTTTAAGTTAAGGAAGTAATCCGTTCAAAGATGAATGTTTTAATTAGTTTTAAAATATAATTAAAGTGAATAAGTTTAAAGAATATGATAATCAAGTTTTCGAAGATGAATATTGGGTTAATTTAAATAAAACATGTTTAAAAAGGATTTTTCAAGATTTTAAGTATATTAAAAATTAAGGGTTCAAATTGTTTTGTTTTTTAAAGTATAATTTTATTTAAATATATAATTGATTTCTAAACTTGTTTAAAATGAAATATAATGTTAGAAATAATTATTTAATTCAAATGATGAGTTTATCTTTAAAGATTGGAATTAATTAAAGATAGTTAATGAGTAAAATAAATTAAAGATTATTATTTATTTATAATTAAAAATAATTACTTAATGAAGTAATTAGTGGATGGTTAAAAATTGAATTAGAGATTAAGTAATGATTTATTTATTAATTTATTTATATAATTAATTTTAGGAAGATAATCACTTATGTTTTATTTAGTGAAATTATTTAGTGAGGTAATTAATGGATAATTACCCAATGTAATTAATTTAAGAGAAATTGCTTATGAAAGTAATTAGTGGATAATTACTTATGAAAGTAATTAAATGTAATTGATTAAGGGTTAATCATTTGGTGGTATTAATTAAAGGATTAATTAATATAATGGATTTGAAGTTAATTAATTAAGAGAAATTAATTAAAGGATTTAGGTTAATTAATAATGTGATTAATTAAATATGTTTAATTTAAGATTAATTACTAAGTGTAATTAATTTAAAAGTAATTAATTAATAAAGTAATTAATTAGTGATTATTTGTTAATTTAAATTGATTAATAATTACTTAATGAAGTAATTAAAGATTAATTAATTAGATTAATTAATCAAGGTTAATATAATTAATTAAGAAGTAATTAATTAAGATAAGTAATTACAAATTGTTAATTACTGTTTATGATTAATTAAGGTTAATCAATGAATGTAGTTAATTAAAGATTAATTATTTAATTAACTAGAAGGTAATTAATTAATGAAGTAATTAGAGGATTTTTAATAATTATAATTAATCAAGGTTGATTAATAAAAGTGATTAATTAAAGCATGATTAATTAATTATAATTAATTGAGGATTTATATAATTAATTATAGTTTAATTATTGTAATTAATAATAGTAATTAAAGGTTAATTACTATAAATGGTTAAGGATAATTAATTTGTGAAATTAATTAAAGGCTAATTACTTGAATGTAATTAAAGTAGATTAATTAAGGAAGATCATTAAGAGATGATTAATTAATTAATTTGTAATTAATTAGTGATAGTAAGCAGGATTTAGATAATCCAAGTGATTAAAGAATAGTAATTAATTTAATTAAAGGTTAATTAAATTGATATGGAGTTAATCAATTCTGCTTTTGAATGATTGATTGATTAATATTGGGTGATTGGTTGATATTGGATGATTTGGATACCTCTGATATATGTGATATGCTGCTTTGTGAGATAAATGTTAAGATGAATTATCTATTGTAATAATGTATCTATCTGTTTATATCATACTGAATGTAAGTTAAATGATTAAAACCTTTAAACAACTTGGCCTTAAAAGATACGCTTTGGATTTCGATGAGACCGGGATCGGGTTTGCTACATTACAGCGTGATAGGGGGTTCTCGCTTTGCGTTAGGTGGCGAACGGGAGACTCTTACCCCTACATGTCCCCGGGGGTAGTATAAGGCCTTTTGGGGTTGGTTGCGACTCGAGAGGGTGGCCATAAAAGCAAACCCGAGGTATCACTGTGAGCCACAGCGGGGCTGGGATGGTTGAAAAGCCTACCGGTCGTGAACCGTTGCTGAAGGTTGAAAAGCCTAGGTCGTCACAGTTGGTATCAGAGCATTAGGTTGAGTGAATACCTTAGCTCTGGAGTGGTGTCTATCTTGAGAGAGCGTATTTGTAATTTTTAAAACTATATATATATATATATATCTAACTAATGTGTTGGATTATCTGTTCGGGTTTTCCAATATGAGTTATAAAGGTAGATAGGGTGGTGGTGTGTGTAACACGACTACCATTGGTTGAAGTCTGTATTTGAGGTTGGAAGTGTATCTATCGAGACTGTAAACCCAATACCGTCTCGAGTAAAAGTTTGGCAGTATGGTGTAAGAATTTCTTGGATCTCTGAAGGAAATCTTTTTCAAGATTCGGAGTCCATTATTGAAGTGTAAGCTTGGTTGAGCTCGGGTGAGCAGAATTTCGAGAATTTGGATCTGTCGGTTGTGCAGAAGCAAGTGATGGTATCTTGGCAGCTGTATGATGAGACACGGTATCTATGGATATTCCCGAAGGAGATGTTCTTTTTGGAGTTCGAAGAGCTTATGGATTAGAAGTTTTTGGTTAGATGTGGTAGCAGTACAGCTCGAAGTGTTCGGTGTGCTAACGAGGAGGTCTTTGGCTTAGCAGTATCCTAGAGATAGAGTTTGGAAGCATCAGTGTGGTCCGTTTCTCTGATGGTTCAGAAATCTTTGTGGTTCTTCTATCAGCAGTCCGGGTAGATGGTGAAGACTTTCTTGAAGGGTTAACTTTGTTTGGAAAAGCTTAAGGCTGTTTTAATTGGTAAAGAGAAACAGTTTCTTTGGAATCCGAACTAGGTAGGATCGCAAAAGTGACTTGCGATTAGTTTTGGAATTTATCTTGGGTAATCTTTTGTTTGAGATTGAGGTTTCTCATGTGGAAGTAGGAGCTA
This sequence comes from Allium fistulosum, assembly GCA_030737815.1. Taxonomy (NCBI): domain Eukaryota; kingdom Viridiplantae; phylum Streptophyta; class Magnoliopsida; order Asparagales; family Amaryllidaceae; genus Allium; species Allium fistulosum. Next base: position 913,081,459 of record CM060903.1, read on the forward strand.
CTAAAGTAGTCAGCGATTTTTCCGGATGTCTTCGAGGAAGTAAAAGTTTGTCTGCATTTAGAGTTTGAGTTCCGTATCGACTTGATTCCAGAAGCGATACCGATGGTTAGTCTGGTAGTAGGATGGTTCTTAGAGAAAGAAGAATTGGTGTAGCAGCTCAGGAATTTTTGGAAATGGATTGGTCAGATCTAGTTTTCAAGTTTGGATTTCAACGGATTTTGGAAGTTCATATTGTTGAATAGGATCTAGAGATCATTTTGTTCTTGGTTCGAATTTATTTCAAGAAGCATCAGCGAAGGTTAAGCTGATCAGGAAGAGATGGGGTAGTCCAAGATTGTTTGGTGAGTTATGCAGATATGAGACAAGGAGTTTGGAATTCGGAGTTGGAGATTGGAAATTGTTTAAGTTTTTCTCCAATTAAAGAGCTATAAGATTTAGTAAGTCTGGAAGTTAGCACTGAAGTATTTTGGATTTTCCTGTGTTCTCGAGAGAAGTAGTTCTTTGATCTACAGGATTGAATGGCCAGTTTGGATAGCTGGAATTCATTGTATTTCACGTATCTCTGAGGGAATACGTGTATGATTCATCGCTGGTTATAGGATCTGCAGTTCAGATGGATTTGGAAGTTTGAGCTGGACTTGGGTGTGATCTGATATTCTGTTCAGATTAGTGGATCTAGAGATAAGGGAAGCTCTGGATTATGGGGTGTAGTTTGTTTAGATTCTGTAGAGCGGGTCTCCCGGTGATTTATATCTGGGGAAACTCTAGATAGTGTTAGTAAGATTTATTCTGATTTGTATCAGGATAATTAGTTAGGTTTAATTGTTTGATTGGTTGCTTTGGTTGTTAGTAATTGGATGATAGGTATGCTTTGCTGTTAGAGATTGAAATCTTTGCTGGATTATTAAATTAACTTTGTTTTTAATTTCGGGGACGAAATTATTTTAAGGGGGGAGGAATGTGATATCCCGGGTTTTTGAGCAATATAAATTTAATAATCAGTATTGATAATTTAATTGGATTGATAAATTTTCTTTATAATTTTAATTTAATTTGGTAATTTAATCTTTTAAAGGTTAATAAATATTTAATCTGGCAATATTGATAAGACTTGTTTGTTAAAGCTAATAAAATTTTATTCTATTTATAATATATATATTTGATATATATTGTGAATGGAAATATCTTTTGTTTTAAATTAAAGATTGTATTTTCAAATTGTAATATATATGTATGTATATGTTATAATTTGGATTGTTTTGAATTTAATTTAATCTATTGATAATTTATATATGTATGAATTATAATTTAAAGCTTTGTTTAAAAACTAAATATTTTTCAAAAGCTAATTTAAAGATAAATTCAATTGTTTTCAAAATATAAGATAATTGTTTGTTTTAAATATGATAGTTTAAATAAAGTTTTATTTTGTATTCTTTAAAGTGTTTAAATTTAAAAGGTTATAAAAATACATGTATAAGATATATTTGAATTATAATTAGTTTTAGAATAATTTCTTTTAAAAGTAATTTATTAATACATATGTAAATTTTATTTATTAAGAGAATTAAAGTATGTAAGTTTATCTTTACATTTAATTAAATAAAAATTTATTTAAAAACACTTAAGTAATATGTGTAAACATATTAACATGTTAAAGACACTTGTAAGCATTTTACAATCTAAATTAACAAATGGCAACACCTTGTTAAAAGAAAATTTAAGTATATATAACAATGTTTTAAAGAAGAAAGCCTGTTTATTTATTTATTTTTTTCAGTTCAAATTGTCTTCGGTCCTTTCTTCCTTTCTTCTCAAAACCTATAAACTAAAATCTGGAAAATAAAATCAAATGAAGAATCAAGCTACAACCAACAACTCAAACAGTTTCAAGTTCAACTAAGCTTCAAGTTAAAGATTCAGCAGTCAATCAAACATGCAAAGGATTTCAGTAACAAAGAAAATCAAAAAGCTTTTTGCCAGAATTCAAAATATTCAAGCCTGGAAGCAATAAAAACTGCTCTGCTTATAAAATGGTGAGTAAACATAGTTTTTTTTTAAAAAAAAAACAGTTTTAAATCTTGATGCTTGTGATGATATTGATTCGTATGTGAGTAACTTTATAAAAATAAATAAATCTGGTACAAAATTTGGTTGCATGCTAGTTGATGATGAGATGAATATGTTTATATGAATCTGCTGTAGATATACATATATGTAAGAGTATGCTTGACTGTTCCTACTCTGTTTATGGTCCAGATGTTCTTGATTTAATTTGAATTAAATTTTCTCTGGTAAAAATTATTATTAAGACTTGATTTACAAACCAAGGATGTTTGAATTAGTGTAGATTAAGGATTAAAAACTTAATATAGTTAAATAAAAATCTGGCATCTCTGTTAAACCAAGGATATCAGAGAATGATGAATGATATGAAAATTTCAAATTGTGAAATCTATGGATTCAGTATTATGAAATGAATACATAAACCAAATCATGAATTTTGATATGCATTTTGGAATTTTTAGTTGAAAAATTCGTGTGAATTTTTGGTTTGAACGAATTGGGGTTTTTGACGATTTACCGTTGATCGGCGTGTTGATCGGAGCTATAATCTAGGTCAAAGCTAGATTGTGAGTTGATGATGAATGGAAAAATGCTTCAGAATTTTTCCAATGGCCAAGGAGATCGGATTCGAGCAAACTAGGGTTAAACTGTGTTTGGTTCATCATTGTCGACGAGGAGAATGGTGGCATCGATGGCTCGTTGTTGTCGAACGCGAGGGGTAGAATCGATGGAGGGGTTCGAGACGAAGCTCTAGTGTGGTCGGCGTGGATACTGGTGATCGAGATCGTCGGAGTAAACTGGGTTATCAATGGTTTGGGTTCCAGGAAGCAACAGAGATGCTCGATTTTGATTCGCAAAGAAATTCTTCGATCTGGGTTGGTTTTCGTGTTTGCACGTGGTCGAGTGGTTGTAGGCGATGGTTGCGACGATCTATGGTGGCCGGCGACGTCAGTGCACGTGCACAGTGCATGTTCGTGCGCACGTTTGGGTGTTTGGTCGATCGTGTTGGGGAAGACGAAGAGAAACTCGGGTTTAGTCTCGTGATTTTTGAGTGACGACTCGAAGTAGATAAGAGTGATGGAAGACTCGGGAAAGGCTAGTGCTTTTGTGAAGTTTACTCGGGTTATTCTATTTTTAAAACTGGAAGTTGTTTTTTCCAATTTGTTTCGAGTTCAAAAGCAATAGTTTTGTAAAGAATCAAGTTTGTAAATTCTTAAACAAGTTAAGACAAGTTTTTAAGTTAAGGAAGTAATCCGTTCAAAGATGAATGTTTTAATTAGTTTTAAAATATAATTAAAGTGAATAAGTTTAAAGAATATGATAATCAAGTTTTCGAAGATGAATATTGGGTTAATTTAAATAAAACATGTTTAAAAAGGATTTTTCAAGATTTTAAGTATATTAAAAATTAAGGGTTCAAATTGTTTTGTTTTTTAAAGTATAATTTTATTTAAATATATAATTGATTTCTAAACTTGTTTAAAATGAAATATAATGTTAGAAATAATTATTTAATTCAAATGATGAGTTTATCTTTAAAGATTGGAATTAATTAAAGATAGTTAATGAGTAAAATAAATTAAAGATTATTATTTATTTATAATTAAAAATAATTACTTAATGAAGTAATTAGTGGATGGTTAAAAATTGAATTAGAGATTAAGTAATGATTTATTTATTAATTTATTTATATAATTAATTTTAGGAAGATAATCACTTATGTTTTATTTAGTGAAATTATTTAGTGAGGTAATTAATGGATAATTACCCAATGTAATTAATTTAAGAGAAATTGCTTATGAAAGTAATTAGTGGATAATTACTTATGAAAGTAATTAAATGTAATTGATTAAGGGTTAATCATTTGGTGGTATTAATTAAAGGATTAATTAATATAATGGATTTGAAGTTAATTAATTAAGAGAAATTAATTAAAGGATTTAGGTTAATTAATAATGTGATTAATTAAATATGTTTAATTTAAGATTAATTACTAAGTGTAATTAATTTAAAAGTAATTAATTAATAAAGTAATTAATTAGTGATTATTTGTTAATTTAAATTGATTAATAATTACTTAATGAAGTAATTAAAGATTAATTAATTAGATTAATTAATCAAGGTTAATATAATTAATTAAGAAGTAATTAATTAAGATAAGTAATTACAAATTGTTAATTACTGTTTATGATTAATTAAGGTTAATCAATGAATGTAGTTAATTAAAGATTAATTATTTAATTAACTAGAAGGTAATTAATTAATGAAGTAATTAGAGGATTTTTAATAATTATAATTAATCAAGGTTGATTAATAAAAGTGATTAATTAAAGCATGATTAATTAATTATAATTAATTGAGGATTTATATAATTAATTATAGTTTAATTATTGTAATTAATAATAGTAATTAAAGGTTAATTACTGTAAATGGTTAAGGATAATTAATTTGTGAAATTAATTAAAGGCTAATTACTTGAATGTAATTAAAGTAGATTAATTAAGGAAGATCATTAAGAGATGATTAATTAATTAATTTGTAATTAATTAGTGATAGTAAGCAGGATTTAGATAATCCAAGTGATTAAAGAATAGTAATTAATTTAATTAAAGGTTAATTAAATTGATATGGAGTTAATCAATTCTGCTTTTGAATGATTGATTGATTAATATTGGGTGATTGGTTGATATTGGATGATTTGGATACCTCTGATATATGTGATATGCTGCTTTGTGAGATAAATGTTAAGATGAATTATCTATTGTAATAATGTATCTATCTGTTTATATCATACTGAATGTAAGTTAAATGATTAAAACCTTTAAACAACTTGGCCTTAAAAGATACGCTTTGGATTTCGATGAGACCGGGATCGGGTTTCCGTATACCGGAATTCCAGGTCTGGAGACCCGAATACCACATCGATCCAAATTAACGATAGGTCGTGAATCTCAAGTGAAGATGAAGATTTAGAGTGCAAGGGTTATTGTCGTTAACTCTGAGGGTGATTCCAAAACGAGTGTAACGAGATAATACCTTCGGTTTCGTTCGAACCCGGAACGAACTTGTATGGATTGAATGCTTTCAGCACATCGTCAGGTGGACGATGAGCATTCTAAGTGATGTGTTCTGATTAAAGGTAATCGTGACCTCAAGCCTCATCAACCGGGAATGGCTAAAACAGGGGAGGTGCAGCAAGGTTAGTGGGTAGCACCCAAGTAGTATAAGATTCCTCTGTCTAGAGTCCCTTTTATTTCGGCTTTGTGGGCGGTTGCTAGCTACAACCGCGGGGTTTCTTATGCGGGAATTATCCAGTAAGGGATGTTCCGACCTTGTGTTGCAGGGGAGCGGGCGTACTCCTCGGTACGGTGATCTAGGCCACGTACTGTGACGGGCGGTACCCCGGTAGCCCTGCCATTGTATGGAATCCAAAATCCAATAAGTGCCGTACGTTTTAGTTGTGCCCAACTATGTTGGAACGTGAGATGTAAGCATTCCAGCTATTTCTGTATTTTACTTGAAAACCCTAGACCCTATTATAATATAACTGGATTTCTTATCAAATGTTTAGGTTAGCGTAAGGTAAAAACTTACCCATATTTATGTGTGGGGAGTCTTACGTGATACCTTTGTTTTCAAAAGGTTTTGAAGTTAAGTAATCTAAACCGTTTACTCACACCAGACCCATGTCTGACCCAAGTGTTTATTTTCTGTTTTATTAAACTCTTGGGTACTCAATATTGTATTGAGTAGTCGAGGGATTCAGGTTAGCTTTGACGAATGCTGAAGGAGATTTGGAGCAGGTGGCTTCAACGTGTAGATATTATGGTTTCCGCTGTGTTAGAGTTGTGTCTGTATTGTATTGATATATAGAGATGTATGATAGACAGATGTTTATAACTGTCTAATATGAGATGTATAGTTGTGTAACTCTGTTGTATATGATACTATGTAATATTTTATGTGATATATTATATTTCATTCGTTCCGCTGTGAGTATCTGATGTTGTTGTTCTTTCTTCTTTCTTTTCTTTTCTTCTTCTATCCCTTTCTTTCTTAATTCATGATACGTCTTTCTGTGGCTAGAAAGCCGGGTCGTGACAATTTTGGTATTTACAGAATTATAATTGCATACATCTATATGTATCAAGCCAAAGAGTTCATCAACTCTTATGATACTTCCACTAAATGGGTGCATAGCCCTTTATTGTTTGTGATATAATTAACAAATATCATATGATTCAAAATCATGCAATAAAATTATTTCTCAAAACTATGGCTTAGTCTATAATTCCAAAATAACAATAAATAATATTGGATACTTCTATGTTTTCCACCGCATCACTTTCGTTATGAAGACAAATGCCATATTATAGTTTTATTTCATACTGAATATCCATAATATTCATATTGAAATATAGCTGTGCCTATTTCTTAGTGGAAACAAAAAAATAGTCATTATTTCATAAATAATGTTTAGTATGTTTTACGAAACAATTTATAACGTGATGTCATCAATAAGTGCTATATGGCATACTCCCACTATTTCTGCCATTACTATAATAGTATACTAAATTTGGAGGTCCATCATTCACTTAATATAGTTTATTTATTTCATACTGTAACTAGTTTATAAGAGAATGTTCTTTGATCAACTATTCTAAACCCAAAGAAATAAATCTCATAGAAAACAATTTTCTATACAAAATTATAATTTGGAATAGAAATCACATTTCTTATTCCAATGTTAAGTATCAATCACTATTATTACAATTCCCATCTCCACTATTTTTTGATGAAGGAGACATGAATATTCACTCCCTTCATCTCAACTGTATCTTAAATTACATCTATTCTTATACATTTGTTTTCCTTTCAAAAATGGTCAAATTATTCAAAAGGAAATCTTACTACAATATCATAACAAACTCTTTAGAAAAACGTATTCGATTATCCTAAATATTTAAGGACATCAAATATGTTGCACTTTATGCAAAACATATCAAAATGACATTTCAACGATCCAGTTCTTATATCTATCTTGTAGTTATTGGTCTTGTGTTACATTAACACAATATAATTTCTTTTGTAAACAATTAGATTGAATACTCGATCTCGCACTAAGGATTATTTGGTTTTTCGGATGAACTAATTTTGTAGAAATATTGTACATTACAAACTTTGACCATTCAACATATAACATTTATATGCAATTGTATATGGATCAAATATCCATAGTCTGTATTGCTTTTAGAGTTCAAAACTCATATAATGCAATACATGGTCTTGACCAAATAATAACTTAAGTGACCACTATGAATATATTCAGTAGTTGTAAAATCAAGCACTCGCATGGGTGTTGAAACATTAATATGCAATAGAAATTTAGTAGTGGGTATTATATTTCCATCCGTCAACTTTCAATTCTATTCGTTTATATATGTTAATTGATAAAAAACTATCAATCATATTAAATGCACAAACTTGTCATTGTAGATAATTATAACATTATTTAGCATATGTTTTTACATATTAGAATGGTTAAATGTTACCATTTCATTTTTCTAATAAGGCTCCCACTAGTCTTTTATGTTTCTCCCAACCCTAAGATGAAACATAAAAGTCTTTCAACTTCACTACTGAGCGTTAGGACCCTCCTGTCTTGGTATTCTGACCTTGAGTTTGCTCAACAAATCATAGCCCCATAAACGATGGATAACCCCTTGTCGGTTATATCACATACAACTCCTAACCCGTCTTTTCTTGTCCTAATCTCATTTCGACCTTGAGTTTGCTTAACATATCGAAAGAGATTATTCACTCGTGCGTACCATATCGTGATGGCCTAAGTATAGTATATGTACCTTGAGTTTTCTCAACAATTATATATAGTTATCTTACCTTATCTGTTAAATATATTAAAATGCTACACATAACATCCTCAACTTGAGTTTGTTCAACAACTAAGGAGTATGCAAGTAATTTATTAATATGTATATGGTAGAGGACAACATTATATTGAAGATTCATAATCTTTAATATATTATATTAAGTCACATCGACTTATATGGAATAATGTATTTCTTATGAAATACCCTTGTGAGTCGTGATTCAAATGTCATACACATCAGAAATCATAGTATACATATATTTACGTATGTATTTATTCCTTATGTCTATTTAGGTTCCTTTAATGTTCCATCTTTAGTTATACATTCATAACATGTAAGATTTATTATTATATAACTTTTATATTTCATATTACTTATACGATAGTCTTATATATGATATTTTATTAATTAAATCTTACTTAATTAATTTTAATTAATTAACTCTTTTGTTAATTTTAAAATAGTATTCCAATACAACTTTTATATCGGATATATCTACTATAACCTTTATAGTAAGTAACATATATCTTATATATGCCTTTTCTTAGTTAACTAACTGACCCTTAATTACTTTATTAATTAAACAATTTTAATTAAATTGTATTAGTTTCGAAAATTTATCTTAGATACATACATGTATCTTTATGTTATCTTAAACACTTTAAAATAACATAACATATATCAACATGTATAATACATGCATATAAGTATTAATTAATTACCTTATTTAATTAATTTATATTATTAATCTTATTAATTATTTCAAATTTCGAAGTTAATATTTACATAGTTTCAAACATTTTTATTTTTTTATTACATTTTCAAACATTTTGAAAATTTATGTTATGCTATAACCTTTTATAATAAAAAGGTTTTATTTTAAATATAACTTTTAAATTTAACTATTAAATTTATAATCATATATTAGTTTTCAAACTATTCTGAAAATTATCCGAAGGCCCAATTCAAATTGGGTCGTTTCTATTACGGGCAACCTTTGGTTTCACACCACCTTTCAGGCCAGGCCGGTAACTAGGTAGGATATGGTACTTGATTACCCAATTCCAATATTAGACATCACCTTTCTAGACATTGTACTAAGTGCACAAGCTTAATTAGTTAGTCCCAACATGACTAATTTAGACTGCATAGGCTATTGGGCTATGATACCATTGTTGGAACCAGGCCAGCCTAAAGCAGAAGAAATAGATGAATTTCAAAAACTGTACCATTTTTGGATCATTTAATGGACCTATGAAGTCTAAATATATTTAGATCTTATTTAAATTTCCTTTAAATAAAATTAGTTTTTTATTTAATACCATATTTTTTATATTAATTTGTTTCTAAAACAATAAAGAACGGGATATAAAAATAAGGTATGAATATGTCAAATATATTCATTCCTTAATTGTATGACAGAATAGTTCATAAGGCAGGTATGAACAATTGATAACATGATGTATATGAATAAATAAGAATAAGTTTAAAGGCAATCACATAAGGGACAAAAAGGAAAATGAATAAATAAGAATAAGTTTCAAGGCAATCACATAAAGGACAAAAGGAAAAGAAATTAAAGGTGACAAAGATGAATGATTCATCTTCCCCTTTTGGCAAACTTGATTTAGAAATAACCAACAATAATCCATATGCATAAACTACTGCCTCATTTAAAATAGTTTGTGTGACGACCGCCCATGACCCCTGCACCGAATCTAGAGAAAGTGCGCTATAAAGTGTGCCAGGCGACCATGGACGATTGTCAAGGTAAGATTTAAAACAACAGAATCTATCGTATTACTCACAGTGCATGGAAAAAAAATACAATAGAACATAGGTATAGTGAAGCTTTACAGAACAAAATGCCATCATATAAAACTCCATAATAGTTGAATACAAGCATCCAAATAGTCAATACATCAAGCCTCACTACATATCTCTCAGAGAATACAACACAGCGGAATATCCAGTACATATAATAAGAAGATAATATGCAACCCTCCAGCTCGTCTTCGATATTAGCATCGTGAGAAGAGAACAGCACCTGTCACCTGCTACCTAGTCTGCCCGTCCCAAAATGGACGAACAGCCCAAGGCAATAAGAATTAAAACATAAAGCCTTGAGTCAGACAACAGTCTTAGTGAGCAGTAAATTAACTAACAACATACCAAAAGAGCATAAAGGAAAAGGAATAGGAATACAACCCTCCCACTCCAACCTCATTCTACAGTGGTAGCCCCCAGACACACACTAAGTAGAAGCTACATAGCAGAGCATACAATTTAAGGTAAAATAATAATCATTCGAGTTAAGGGCGATGTTTTCCAAGTACCAACTCCAAGGTCTATACCAAGGTCAGATAAGCACCCAGGAAATACCGCTCTTAAAACCGAATGACGATACAACCAAACATCCATGACCCTGGCTATCACTGTTATCATTGTTGCGATATCACCGTTAATTGAATGACCGGCACATTCTTTCAGCCGTCCGTCAAGGGCTAATGGTAACCCCGGTTCTAGACATAACTCCCGCACGTCATCGTGACCTGTGCCTAGGATTATCGAATCTACCCAGAGTACTTAACCATCAACTTAGTCTTTTGGGCGTCCCCATGTACTCTTGCTTAGAGCATGCTAGAACCTTCAACAACGATGAGATCTCAACCTCCTAGTCATCCTCCTCGACGACTATTTCCATACTAGCTCAAGCGCCTCTCGAGCATCCATTATCCTCAACTCGAATCATATCACCGAGTTATCGACATGCTTGGAATGATCCCGTCTGGATTAGACCAAGTCTTCACCACATGATTGCCTCGCTTCATCACATCCTCGCGAAGCCTCATCTCAACATCACATCATCAAATCTATGCATAAGAGCTTCATCATCCCGCTACATATGCCACGAGCAGCTTTTCCAATTCAAGAGCCTTTCCCTTAGCTTTTGAATCACCTTCGATCTAAATCTAATCATTAATCATCTAGTTCATAACAATCAATCAAATCAAACATCAATCCAAGCAATCAAGTATTCTAAAATGATCTAAGTAGACAATTATAACAATAATAGCATTTTCGTAATTAAAGAGTTGAAAGTCCAATAAGCATGAAAACATGGATTTTATCTCTACAAACTTGATGAATGAACTTGCATAGGTTAACATATGATAAAATGGATGTAACATCATCATGAACAATGGATCTATATGGATCTACACATAGGATGAAGAAAATGCATGGAAATCTCTATTTTAACATCAAATCGAGCCAACAATCCGATATACTCCTTTGGATCCGTGTGAGAGATAATCACCACTCACCAAATCACCTAAACAATCCAAAAGATATCAACTTCAGATCTGGACAGCGAAGAACTAAGCTAGATCTATCACAAATCCGCTTCAAATGAAGAAATCTCACTTCAAAGGATGAAGATCTTCAACTTTAGCTCTTGGATCTTCAATCTTGATCTTCGATTTGGATGGATGGAAGCACTAGATTAGAGTGGAGAAAAGAAGTGAAGAAGTGTAGAAGTCGAGCTCTCAAAATGGCAGCACTTTGTCGCTTCAAAATCTGGATCCCAAAAAGTGAGAACAACCCCTCCTATTTATAGCTGAAAACTGCCTAAGTCGTAACTCGGCTAACTCCATAGGTCGTCTCCGACTTACGACCTAAGATTCCCACCGACCTAAGCCTTAGCCAACAACTCCGACCTAACAGACAAGCCTACGACTTAACATGCGCGCGACCTAACTTATTCGAGCTACACGACCTAATACACGCGCGCTCCCTCCTAAGTCGCCTGGACGACTTAACAACTTAGCACCATTCGACTTAACACTTAAACGACTTATAAAACCTTGCGACCTAACAACTTAGCAACCCACGCGACCTAACAGTGTTACGACCTAACACATAGCCTCTCTTAAGGTCGCCAACTTGTTAACTCCTTAGATCGCTAACCCACCCAGTCGACTTAACTACTAAGTCGCTAACCTACTATCCCAGCTCCTCTAGGTCGTTGCCGACCTAACTATAACTACATCCTATAGGTCGCTCGAAACCTTAACTCGAACTGCCGACCTAACACTTAACACCCAAACACTTAGGTCGCCTACTACTCTTCCTTAGGTCGCCTGAACCTCTTAAGTCGGTCACGACTTATCTCCTAGGTCGGTCACTACCTTAAGTCGGTCAACCATACTCCCTTAACTCGGTGAATTCCTTGAGTCGGCAATTCGACCCAGACTTACCTCTTAACTAGCCAAACCCCTGAGTCACTCCTATCTCCTAAGTCGTATACGACTCACGACTTATGCTAAGTCGTGAACGACTTAGGACTTAGGCAAAATTTGCCTAAAAGCTGAAATGGCCCAAAACACTAAAACTCCAGATTTGACGAACTTTTCGATCCGTAAAAATACGGGTCGTTACAGTTTGATATTAATAAAACATTTAAACAATACAATTTGAAATATAAACATTAAGCTTTATATGTTCATACATATAATTATTTCTATACAAAGATCAACCTAAAACTTATTAATTAATTCAAAATAAACCATATAACATTTAAATTTTCTGATGTATTTGTGAACTTATATTAACTTAAAATAATTAATAAAATGTATATGTATACAATTAAATTAACAGATTCAGCTTGTATGAAATTTCTATTTTTTTCCTTTTATTTTATAAAAGTGAAACATACTAAATTGAGCAATAAATTAACAATCCTTTGAGTACTTAAAAAGTATTAATCATGTAAAATAGGGTAACAAATTTATAAGTTTATTGTAATCGGTTAATTATTAAAACATCCATTAATCATGTGTGGGATTCAATTAAATTTAAATGTAGAAAATAAGAATAAATTGTAACGACCCGGAATTTTGAGCAATATCAATTTAATAATCTTTGATAATAATTAAATTGATTTGATCATTTTACATTATAAATTGATAAGTTAAATTCTTTTAAAGATAATAAATATAATTTGATAATAACTATCAACATTTTTTTTAACAATATAAAATAGGCAAGTTTAATTCTTTTGAAAACTAATGATTTGGGAATATTTATTTTAGCAAATTAAAATTGGCAAGATTTATTTTTCAAAAGCTAATCAAAATATTTTCTTATATATATTGATATATCATAAATAGGAAGTTTTAATATAATAAAAGCTTAATATTCAAATTGTTATATATAAATGCATATATTGTGAATTGAGATTTGTTTTAAAATAACATATAGCAATTTTCAAATATAATGTTAAAATGTTTCTTTCTATTTGAAATATATATAATAGAAATGGAAAATTTTATTGATTTGAATTTAATAAGTGTTTTCAAACTTTATTATATATAATTTGTAATTTGAAATGTTAATTTGGTTTAATATTTTTGAAAATGATATTTGAGATTTAGAATTAACGGTTCATTTGTTTTAATGGTCTTTCATTTTTATTTTATCATAAGATAAATTGTTTAAATTTTATATAAGAAGTTAAAATAAATTTCTCAAATTTATAAACATATGATTTGAATCAAAACATAAGTTACTTGAATTCATATGAATATTTATTAAAGGATAAGTATACATATTTTTATTTATATGAATATTACATAAATATTTATATAAGGCTTAAATAGATTATTAAAAAGAAAATTACATTTTAAACATTTAAAATAACACTTGTTAACATTTTAATGTGGGTTAAAGACAAATGTAAATTAAATGGCATAAGTGTAAGTTAGCTAAGAATTTGATGTGACAAATGTAATTCTCTTTAATAACTAAATGTAAAATTAAAATTGTAAAATATAAAATAAGTTTTTCATTCAGCTGAAATATTATCTTCATTCTCAACTAAAATGAGAATCGAAACAAAGATCAAAATATAATATCTGAAAATGATGAAATCTGAAACAAGAGGATGAAATCTAGAAATGTAAACAGAGGCAACTACAAGATGTAAAACTTCAACAAATCATCAGCAACAAGATTTTAATTCAACATGCAATTCAGATTTCAATAGCAACAGGAAATTTATCAACATGCAAATCTGGAAGAAAAACAGCAGCTTAATTTTTATTCAACATGCAGATGAATTTCAGGCTTGGAAACAAAATACAATTTCTATCCTTTGCTTCCATTTGGTGAGTAAATGAAATCTTTTAAAAACAGTTTAAATCTTGTTTTAATTGGTTATTTTGATTGATATCATGATGATTTAGGGAAGACTTAGTTTAAATTGGATGCATGTTTGAATTGGGTGTATATAAATGCCTGTAAAAAAAATAAAATGTCAACAGTTTCGGGTTTGATAATAAATACAATATCTTGGTTTTGAATTCGATTTAGGCTTTGAATTGTAAATAGAAGTTGTTTATAATCAAGTAGTCTATCGTCTAAAAATAGTTATAGGATTTTAAAATGAATGATTAGCTAACAATTTTCAAATTTGCAGTAAAAATCAAATTTGGGTTAAAATTTTTGATTTTAATTTTCAATTTTGATTTCAGTGAATTACAAATAGTAAACCATGATTTTTAAAACTTGTTGCACGATTTTTAAATCAGTAATTAAAGAGAATTTTGAAATTTATGTTTTTGGGCATTTTGGTCAATCGGCGGCGAACGAAGATGATCTGGGTGCCGTGGTTGAACTCGAAGTGGAGGGGAAGGTGGAGATCATAGGAAAAATGCATTTGGGATTTATTGATGCTTGGGTTGGTCGATAATTGATGGGTTAGGGTTTAACACCCTACGTTGGTCGTTGATGTTTTCTTGGAAGTCGCGACGTCCAGGCGCAACCGGAAGGGATCGCTCATGTTTCCATAGATTTTGGAGGTCGAGAGGGAGCTACGGCTAAGGTGTCGGGGTTTCTTGAGGTTGAGGTCGGCGTGGAGGGATGATTTTCTGGTGATGGGTTCGAACTATTTGGGTTCGATGTTCATTTCTCGATTTTCGATCGAGTTTGGGTTTCTGGGTTGCGTGTTTGGGTGTCGAGGTCAAGTGCGATGTAGTGATGGCCGGAGGATGGATCACCGTTGACCAGTGACGCCATGCACGTTAACGTGCACGATTATGTATCAGAGGAAGTTTGGGTTTTGGGGGAGAAGGGTTGGGCTCGAGATTACTTCGGGGTTTTAGTGGGTTTCCTCGAAGCAGGGGTGAGGCTGGAGCACTCGGGGTAGACGCGGGAGTTCTGTGGGATTGCTCGAGTATTCCTCCGGGTATTGTTGAATTGGCTCGAAGCTGGTATAGGGTTGGGGTAACTCGGGGCAAACGTGCGTTTTAGTAAGGTTTTTGCTCGGGTTTTTGAGTGGGTAGCTCGGGTTTATTTGTCGAGCTAGTTTTAGTTTAGTACAGGTAGTTTTTTTAGGTTTGAAACAAAGAAGTTGATATTATAAATAATTCAAGTTTTAAGGCCAAAGGTAAAACAAGTTTTACTATAAAATAAATTTATTTCAAGTTAAAGTTTTAAAATAAAAGTGTAACAAGTTTATTTATAAAATTAAATTCGTTTCAAGTTAAGTTTTAAACAAGATCTTGTATTTTGAAATATAAAGTTTAAAAAAAAAAAATAAGTGAATTTTAATAATAAAGTTTGTATTAAATTTTGTTTAGTAACCTTGGAAAGGTTTTAAAGATTTAAAAGTTTAATTTAAATTATGTTTAATTGTTAATTGATTTCTAAAATATTATAATTTATTTAATCTAAGGTTTAATGATTAAGATTTAGTAATCAATTATAATTAAGATTATCTTTAGTAATTTAGAATTTTAAATTTAATTAAAGATAATTAAATTTGTAAAGATAATTAAATTATTAATCATTGAAAGGTTATTAATTTATAAATAATTTGATTTAGATAATGGTTTCTTAATTAAGAATTTTTATAATATAAGAAATTAAAGAATCATTTAATTAAATTTAAATGATTAAGTTAAATAATTAATTATGTAATTAATTATGATTAATTAAGATAATCATTTTGGGTTAATCTAATATAATTACTTGGGAAAGTAATTAAGTAATTAAGTGGTTAATTACTAGAGGAAATTAAGTAAAGGATAGTTACTTTATGAAAAGCAATTAAGTGATGTGATTAAGAATTAATCATTTGTGTTAATTAATATAATTAATTAATGGTTTAAATTATTTGATTAATGATTAATTAAAGGATTAAGAGTAATTGATTAAATGGTTAATTACTTTTTAAAGTAATTAATTAAGAAGAATTTAATTAATGAAGTAATCATTAATTAATGGAAATTATTAATTAATTATAAATTTATAATTAAAGGATAATTAATTTATAATTAAGTTTTTAATACTAAATGTAATTAAAAGTAATTAATCAAGTGTGATTAATTAAAAGTGATTAATCAGGTATGATTAATTTTTTAAAAGATAATTAAGAAATAATTATCAGATAATTAAATAATAATTAATTTAAGGTTGATTAATTTTAAAGGGTAATTAAGGGATAATTACTTAGATAATTAAATAGTAATTAATCAAGGATGATTAATTAAAGTGGATAATTAAGTGATATTTATTAATTAATTTGTAATTAATTAATGAATAAGAAGTTGGATTTAATGATAATCCAAGTGATTAAGTAAGGAATTAATTTAATTAAGGATTAATTAAATTAAGTAAGTTTGGATCAAACTTGGTTATGAATGGTTAATGATTGATTGGATAGCATTGGATGAGTTAATGATATTGGATGATATGAATATCATTGGTTGATATGTTGTATGAATATGATATATCTGAGATGTGATATATATGCTGCTTTGTGATATATATGGTTGAATGTGATAATAATGAATTATTTATCTGCGTGTTATGAATCATCCATTTATGTTTAAGTGATATTCTGAATATCTATTGTTTAAAACCCTTAAGTACAACTTGGACATTAAAATGGCGTTTGGTTTCGGTGAGACCGGGATCGGATTTTAATATTTGAATATGCGAAAATCACATCGATTCCAATTAAACGTTAGGTCGTGAATCCAAACGTCGTGTAAGTGAAGACTCGAGGTGTAAGAACTATTCGTCAGTATAACTCTATGGGTGATTCCGTAATGAGTTTGACGGAATAGTACTTATAGGTTCGAGATGGAGTTCAGAGTGCAAGGGCTATGGTCGTTGACTCTGAGGGTGATTCCAAAATGAGTGCAACGAGATAGTGCCTTCGGTTTCGTTTGAACCTGGAACGAACTTGTATGGATTGAATGCTTTCAGCACATCGTCAGGCGGATGATAAGCATTCTAAGATAAATATGTCCTATTAAGGTAATCGCAGCCTCAAGCCTCATCAACCGGGAATGGCTAAAACAGGGGAGGTGCAGCAAGGTTAAGTGGGTCATGCCCAAGTAGGACGAGATACATCCCTGTCTAGATGTCCCTTTTTATTTCGGTTGTGTGGGCGGTTGGATCTGCAGTCGACTGCGGGGTGGTCTTGTTCGGGACTGTTCAGTAAGGAATGGTTCCGGCCTTGTGTTGCAGGGGAGCGGGCGTACTCCTCGGTATGGTGATCTAGGCCACGTACTGTGACGGGCGGTACCCCAGTAGTCCTGCCATTGATGGAAACCATTTTCCCTACGAGACCCTACGGTTTTGTTTTGTATTACCCACTTTTGTGGCTAGTATGCTGGAATTTAATCATGTAACAATTTCGGCTATTTTCTATTTACTTGAAAACCCTAGACACTATTATAATATCACTGGATTTCCTATCAAATGTTTTGGTTAGCGTAAGGTAAAAACTTTTTCCATGTTTATGTGTGGGAAGTCTTACGTGATACCTTTTCTTTTCAAAAGATTTTCTAAAGTTAAGCAATTTTAAACCATTTACTCACACCAGACCCCTGTCTGACCCGAGTGTTTATTTTCTGTTTTATTAAACTCTTGGGTACTCATATTATGTATGAGTAGTCAAGTGATTCAGGTTATCTCTAGGCGAATTCTGGAGGAGCTATGGAGCAGGAGGCTTCAGCGTGTAGATATATCGTTAATGTTTCCGCTGTGTTGTTATTCTGATAGTTATTCATGTATTATATTAGACAGAAATGTTATAACTGTCTAAATTGAGATGTATAGTCGTGTACTCTTTTGTATATGATACTGATTATATGTTATATATTATATTTCATTCGTTCCGCTGTGAGATTCTGATGTGTTGTTGTTCTTTCTTCTCTTTCTTTTCTTCTTCTATCTCTTTCTTTCTTTAATAGTGATGCGTCTTTCTGGTGATAGAAAGTCGGGTCACTACAGGTGGTATCAGAGCGCTAGGTTGAGCGAATACCTAGACTCTGGAGTGGTGTCTATCTTGAGAGAGCATACTTGTAATTTATTTATATATATATATATATATATATCTACCTAATCTGTTGGGTTATCTGTTCGGATTTTCCAGCATAGGATATAAAGGTAGGTAAGGAAGAAGTGTGTAGAACATGACTACCTCTAATGGAAGAGGCTTATATGTTGTGGTTGGAGGTGTGTCTGTCGAGATTGTAGACCTAATACCGTCTCGAATAAGCTTAGTAGATTGGTGAAAGGATTTCATTGATCCCAGAGGAAGTCTTTTCAAGAATTGGAGTATATTCTTGAAGTGTGAGGTTGTTTTGCTCTCGAGTGAGCGGGATTTCTAAGAATTTGATCTGTCAGCTGAGGAGAAGCAGGTGATGGTATCTTGGTGGCTTCAGAAAGGAATAACTGTGTGGTGAGATGCAGTATCCATAGATGATTCGGAAGATGTTCTTCTGAAGCAAGATTTAGAAGATGTTGGAGGAACATTGATACCTACTACAAGTAAAGATTCGGATATCTAGGGATTTTCTGGATCTTGATTATAGAGTATCTTATCTATAGTGGGGGTATGAGACTAAGGTCGCTGAGTTACCTCAATTCGGGCAGGGTCTCATTATTTTTCCTTTAGAAGACAAGTGGTTAGTGTATGGTTTGGTTTGGAGCCAAGTTTCTTGAGAATAAGTCTACTCGTCTCAAGGATTTTAGTGTTATTGGGTGATAGTTTTGTGTTTCAAGGAGTTTTTGGTTAAGGAAGATCTTTGGCTTAGCAAGTATCATTGAAGTGGAGTTGGAAGCAGCAGCGTGGATTCGTTTCTTCGATGATTCAGTAATCTTCGGGATTCTACTATCGGCAGACCAGGAAGATAGTGAAGGCTTATCCATTTCTTCGGGAGGCTCAACAGAGTATGATATTAGTTGGAAGTGATCTATCAGTTTTCTGGTAGGTAAGCCATTCTTGAAAATTGATCTTGATTAGGGAAGCTGTTCTAGTTGGTGAAGATAGTTTCTTTGGAATCTGTACTGAGTAAGATCGCAAAAGTGACTTGCGATTAGTTTGAGGAATCTTTGAGTATTCTTTAGTTTGAGATTGAGGTATCTCTTATGGAGGTGAAAGCTATGGAAGTAGTCGGAGGTTCTCCAGATGTTTTTGAGAAAATCAGAGGTCTTCCAATATCGGAGATTGAGTTTTCTTATTGACTTGGATTTCCAGGAATAATTCTGATGGTTCAATCTTATAGAGGGATGATTCTTAGAATGAGAAGAGTTTGGTGAAGCAACTCAGGATTCTTGAGGAAGAATTGATCATCCAGTTTTCTAGTTAAGATTTTGTTGGGTGTTTTGACCAAGTGGAATGGTCACTAAAATTTTATGGATTAGATAAGCAATGTAAGGGGAAAGTTGTGCTCGAATTCTTCGATAGCATTCTCATCTATTCCAGATCAGAGTTGTGCAGCGGAAGCGAGATAGCAGTTATTCTAGGATGGGAGTAACCAGGGGTTGCAGTAAGGGATTTCTATGGGGAATTCAAATATGAAGAAATTTTCTAGATTTGGAAGGTGAGGTTTTCAAGTGCAACTGTTTGGCTATTCCAGATAAGAGAGGTAGGTTTGAAGTCCACTAATGCTTGTGGAATAGAGTTGTGTTTGGATTTCAGCAAATTTTTGGGAAAGCTATTTTGTTGAGTTGGACTTGGAGATTTGGTTTGATTTTTGATCCAGTTTGTTTCATGAAGAAGTCAGCAAGGATTAGGCTGATCAGGGAATGAAGGTGACTCAAGGAGCATCAGAAGAGTTATTCAGTTAGAATTGAGGAGATTTGGAATGTGAAAGCTGGAATTTGAATATTGTTTTAGTTTTATCCAATCAAAGGAGATATAAGACTGGGTAAAACTGGAGAGTCAGTTCCGGAAGAATTTTGAGTTTTTCTGTGTTCTCTGGAGATTAGATTTTTATCTACAGGATTGAATAGCCAGTTTGGATAGTTGGAATTCATTGTAATTCACATATCTCTGAGGAATATGTGTATGATTCATCGAGTGATTAAATCAGCAGTTCTGAAGGATTTGGTAGTTGAGCTGGTTTTGAGTTTAGTCTGATATCTTGTTCAGATGTGTAGGATTAGATGAGGGAGTTCTTAGTTTTAGTAGTGTAATTACTTAAGGTTCTGTAGAGCGAGTATTCCATTATTGATACATGGGAAACTTTTGATAATATTAGGAGGTTCTATTCATATTTTTGTCTGGATAGATATAAATTATTTGTTTGAATTGGTTGCTATGATTGTTAGTGTGTGACTGCTATTTGAAGTTAAAACTTTTGCTGGGTTATTAAATTATCTTTGCTTTTAAATTTCGGGGACGAAATTCTTTTAAGGGGGGAGGAATGTGACGACCCGGAATTTTGAGCAATATCAATTTAATAATCTTTGATAATAATTAAATTGATTTGATCATTTTACATTATAAATTGATAAGTTAAATTCTTTTAAAGATAATAAATATAATTTGATAATAACTATCAACATTTTTTTTAACAATATAAAATAGGCAAGTTTAATTCTTTTGAAAACTAATGATTTGGGAATATTTATTTTAGCAAATTAAAATTGGCAAGATTTATTTTTCAAAAGCTAATCAAAATATTTTCTTATATATATTGATATATCATAAATAGGAAGTTTTAATATAATAAAAGCTTTATATTCAAATTGTTATATATAAATGCATATATTGTGAATTGAGATTTGTTTTAAAATAAAATATAGCAATTTTCAAATATAATGTTAAAATGTTTCTTTCTATTTGAAATATATATATAATAGAAATGGAAAATTTTATTGATTTGAATTTAATAAGTGTTTTCAAACTTTATTATATATAATTTGTAATTTGAAATGTTAATTTGGTTTAATATTTTTTGAAATGATATTTGAGATTTAGAATTAAAGGTTCATTTGTTTTAATGGTCTTTCATTTTTATTTTATCATAAGATAAATTGTTTTAAATTTTATATAAGAAGTTAAAATAAATTTCTCAAATTTATAAACATATGATTTGAATCAAAACATAAGTTACTTGAATTCATATGAATATTTATTAAAGGATAAGTATACACATTTTTATTTATATGAATATTACTTAAATATTTATATAAGGCTTAAATAGATTATTAAAAAGAAAATTACATTTTAAACATTTAAAATAACACTTGTTAACATTTTAGTGTGGGTTAAAGACAAATGTAAATTAAATAGCATATGTGTAAGTTAGCTAAAAATTTGATGTGACAAATGTAATTCTCTTTAATAACCAAATGTAAAATTAAAATTGTAAAATATAAAATAAGTTTTTCAGTCAGCTGAAATATTATCTTTATTCTCAACTAAAATGAGAATCGAAACAAAGATCAAAATATAATATCTGAAAATGATGAAATCTGAAACAAGAGGATGAAATCTGGAAATGTAAACAGAGGCAACTGCAAGATGTAAAACTTCAAAAAATCATCAGCAATTCAACATGCAATTCAGATTTCAATAGCAACAGGAAATTTATCAACATGCAAATCTGGAAGATAAACAGCAGCTTAATTTTTATTCAACATGCAGATGAATTTCAGGCTTGGAAACAAAATACAATTTCTATCCTCTGCTTCCATTTGGTGAGTAAATGAAATCTTTTGAAAACAGTTTAAATCTTGTTTCAATTAGTTATTTTGATTGATATCATGATGATTTAGGGAAGACTTAGTTTAAATTGGATGCATGTTTGAATTGGGTGTATATAAATGCCTGTAAATAAAATAAAATGTCACTGTGTTCATAAAACAGTTTCAGGTTTGATAATAAATACAATATCTTGGTTTTGAATTCGAATTAGGCTTTGAATTGTAAATAGAAGTTGTTTATAATCAAGTAGTCTATCGTCTAAAAATAGTTATAGGATTCTAAAAGGAATGATTAGCTAATAATTTCCAAATTTACAGTAAAAATCAAATTTGGGTTAAAATTTTTGATTTTAATTTTCAATTTTGATTTCATCAGTGAATTACAAATAGTATATCATGATTTTTAAAACTTGTTTCACGATTTTTAAATCAGTAATTAAAGAGAATTTTGAAATTTATGTTTTTAGGCATTTTGGTCAATCGGCGGCGAACGAAGATGATCTGGGTGCCGTGGTTGAACTCGAAGGTGGAGGGGAAGGTGGAGATCATAGGAAAAATGCATTTGGAATTTATTGATGCTTGGGTTGGTCGATAATTGATGGGTTAGGGTTTAACACCCTGCATTGGTTGTTGATGTTTTCTTGGAAGTCGCGACGTCCAGGCGCAACCGGAAGGGATCGCTCATGTTTCCGTAGATTCTGGAGGTCGAGAGGGAGCTACGGCTAAGGTGTTGGGGTTTCTCGAGGTTGGGCTCGCCGTGGAGGGATGATTTTCTGGTGATGGGTTTCGAACTATTTGGGTTCGACATTCATTTCTCGATTTTCGATCGAGTTTGGGTTTCTGGGTTGTGTGTTTGGGTATCGAGGTCAAGTGCGATGTAGTGATGGCCGGAGGATGGATCGCCGTTGAACAGCAACGCCGTGCACGTTAACGTGCACCGTTATGTATCAGAGGAAGTTTGGGTTTTGGGGGAAAAGGGTTGGGCTTGAGATTACTTCGGGGTTTTAGTGGGTTTCCTCAAAGCAGAGGTGAGTCTGGAGCACTCGGGGTAGACGTGGGAGTTCTGTGGGATTGCTCGAGTATTCCTCCGGGTATTGTTGAATTGGCTCGAAGCTGGTATAGGGTTGGGGTAACTCGGGGTAAACGTGCGTTTTAGTAAGATTTTTGCTCGGGGTTTTGAGTGGGTAACTCGGGTTTATTTGTCGAGCTAGTTTTAGTTTAGTACAGGTAGTTTTTTTAGGTTTGAAACAAAGAAGTTGATTTTATAAATAATTCAAGTTTTAAGGCCAAAGGTAAAACAAGTTTTACTATAAAACTAAATTTATTTCAAGTTAAAGTTTTAAAACGAAAGTGTAACAAGTTTATTTATAAAATTAAATTCGTTTCAAGTTAAGTTTTAAACGAGATCTTGTATTTTGAAATATAAAGTTTAAAAAAAATAAAATAAGTGAATTTTAATAATAAAGTTTGTATTAAATTTTGTTTAGTAACCTTGGAAAGGTTTTAAAGATTTAAAAGTTTAATTTTAATTATGTTTAATTGTTAATTGATTTCTATAATATTATAATTTATTTAATCTAAGGTTTAATGATTAAGATTTAATAATCAATTATAATTAAGATTATCATTAGTAATTTAGAATTTTAAATTTAATTAAAGATAATTAAATTTGTAAAGATAATTAAATTATTAATCATTGAAAGGTTATTAATTTATAAATAATTTGATTTAGGTAATGGTTTCTTAATTAAGAATTTTTATAATATAAGAAATTAAAGAATCATTTAATTAAATTTAAATGATTAAGTTAAATAATTAATTAAGTAATTAATTTGTGATTAATTAAGATAATCATTTTGGGTTAATCTAATATAATTACTTAGGAAAGTAATTAAGTAATTAAGTGGTTAATTACTAGAGGTAATTAAGTAAAGGATAGTTACTTTATGAAACGCAATTAAGTGATGTGATTAAGAATTAATCATTTGTGTTAATTAATATAATTAATTAAAGGTTTAAATTATTTGATTAATGATTAATCAAAGGATTAAGAGTAATTGATTAAATGGTCAATTACTTTTTAAAGTAATTAATTAAGAAGAATTTAATTAATGAAGTAATCACTAATTAATGGAAATAATTAATTAATTGTAAATTTATAATTAAAGGATAATTAATTTATAATTAAGTTTTTAATTACTAAATGTAATTAAAAGTAATTAATCAATTGTGATTGATTAAAAGTGATTAATCAGGTATGATTAATTTTTTAAAAGATAATTAAGAAATAATTATCAGATAATTAAATAATAATTAATTTAAGGTTGATTAATTTTAAAGGGTAATTAAGGGATAATTACTTAGATAATTAAATAGTAATTAATCAAGGATGATTAATTAAAGTGGATAATTAAGTGATATTTATTAATTAATTTGTAATTAATTAATGAATAAGAAGTTGGATTTAATGATAATCCAAGTGATTAAGTAAGGAATTAATTTAATTAAGGATTAATTAAATTAAGTAAGTTTGGATCAAACTTGGTTATGAATGGTTAATGATTGATTGGATAGCATTGGATGAGTTAATGATATTGGATGATATGAATATCATTGGTTGATATGTTGTATGAATATGATATATCTGAGATGTGATATATATGCTGCTTTGTGATATATATGGTTGAATGTGATAATAATGAATTATCTATCTGCGTGTTATGAATCATCCATTTATGTTTAAGTGATATTCTGAATATCTATTGTTTAAAACCCTTAAGTACAACTTGGACATTAAAATGGCGTTTGGTTTCGGTGAGACCGGGATCGGATTTCAATATTTGAATATCCGAAAACCACATCGATTCCAATTAAACGTTAGGTCGTGAATCCAAACGTCGTGTAAGTGAAGACTCGAGGTGTAAGAACTATTCGTCAGTATAACTCTATGGGTGATTCCGTAAAGAGTTTGACGGAATAGTACTTATAGGTTCGAGATGGAGTTCAGAGTGCAAGGGCTATGGTCGTTGACTCTAAGGGTGATTCCAAAATGAGTGCAACGAGATAGTGCCTTCGGTTTTGTTTGAACCCAGAACGAACTTGTAAGGATTGAATGCTTTCAGCACATCGTCAGGCGGATGATAAGCATTCTAAGATAAATATGTCCTATTAAGGTAATCGCAGCCTCAAGCCTCATCAACCGGGAATGGCTAAAACAGGGGAGGAGCAGCAAGGTTAAGTGGGTCATGCCCAAGTAGGACGAGATACATCCCTGTCTAGATGTCCCTTTTTATTTCGGTTGTGTGGGCGGTTGGATCTGCAGCCAACTGTGGGGTGGTCTTGTTCGGGACTGTTCAGTAAGGAATGGTTCCGGCCTTGTGTTGCAGGGGAGCGGGCGTACTCCTCGGTATGGTGATATAGGCCACGTACTGTGACGGGCGGTACTCTAGTAGCCCTGCCATTGATGGAAACCCATTTTCCCTACGAGACCCTACGGTTTTGTTTTGTATTACCCACTTTTGTGGCTAGTATGCTGGAATTTAATCATGTAACAATTTCGGCTATTTTCTATTTACTTGAAAACCCTAGACACTATTATAATATCACTGGATTTCCTATCAAATGTTTTGGTTAGCGTAAGGTAAAAACTTTTTCCATGTTTATGTGTGGGAAGTCTTACGTGATACCTTTTCTTTTCAAAAGATTTTCTAAAGTTAAGCAATTTTAAACCATTTACTCACACCAGACCCCTGTCTAACCCGAGTGTTTATTTTCTGTTTTATTAAACTCTTGGGTACTCATATTATGTATGAGTAGTCAAGTGATTCAGGTTATCTCTAGGCGAATTCTGGAGGAGCTATGGAGCAGGAGGCTTCAGCGTGTAGATATATCGTTAAAGTTTCCGCTGTGTTGTTATTCTGATAGTTATTCATGTATTATATTAGACAGAAATGTTATAACTGTTTAAATTGAGATGTATAGTCGTGTACTCTGATGTATATGATACTGATTATATGTTATATATTATATTTCATTCATTCCGCTGTGAGATTCTGATGTGTTGTTGTTCTTTCTTCTCTTTCTTTTCTTCTTCTATCTCTTTCTTTCTTTAATAGTGATGCGTCTTTCTGGTGATAGAAAGTCGGGTCGCTACATGAATAAACTTTCAAATCTAAAGAGATTCAACCTATCTAAATAATTCTTTTTAACAAAAGTGAAACGCACCAAATAGAGCAATATATTAACAATCCTTTGAATACTTAAAGAAAGATATTAGTCATGTCAAATAGGATGACAAATTTATAAATTTATTGTAACCAATTTATTATCCAAACATCCTTTAACCATGTGTGGGTTTCAATTACAATAAGATGCAGATAATAAGAACAAATAAACTTTTAAATCTAATGAGATTCAACCTATATGAATAAATAATTATAAAAAAATGTGATACATGCCGAACTAAGCAAAGTTAAAATCTTTTGAATAGTTAAAGAAGGATAATTATGATGTTAAATAGAGGAACAAGTTTAAAATTAATTGTAATCAATTTATTATCAAAACATCATTTAATCTTATGTAAGTTTCTATTATAGTAAAATTGCAAACAATAAGAACGTATAAACATTCACATCAAAAGACCTACGTTTTAATTGAATGTTTAAACATAGATTTAAAATTAAAATATTGTCTAATCATATACGAGTTTCAGTTTTGATTGATCTGAATAAAAAAATAATCAATTCATATAATAAATAGTTTGAAATAAATAAACCAAATTAAATGAGACAATAATATACACATATAAATTAAGATATTCAATTTTATTCATTAAAATATTATATCAAAATTATTAGAATAAAAAGATCGTACCTTAATTCCCAAACCTTGAAGTACACCTTGGAATATTGAATTTTTCCTCTAGATGTAGCCAATGAATCGCACCTTGAATGATGAACCAAATCCCCTAAATTCAGAAATCAACATTCAGATGTTGCAAGGATTAAGAGGAATAAACCACTTTTCATAATTGATTTTATTTTTATTTTATTTTAGAAATACTTAAAGCCATGGAAGATATCCTACTTTCAGCCATTAGAGAAGGAGAGAACCAGAAAAGTTGTAGAAAAAAGAATGAAAAATGAGAAACTCCATTGTAAGTACAGATGAATTAGAGAACATGTTTCATTTGAAAGAAGGAAACCTTTCCATTTCTTCAATTAAAACTTCTCAAATTAATTCTCTTGATTAACTTTCTTATTTCACTTCTATTTCTTTACATGGTATGGCTGAAAATTACGTGCCATCAAATGATATAAGATTTCATTAACTAACGCATGTAATTATCTTTTATTTAATTACAATGATATCATATATCAGTACATGCAAATATAACTTTTATAAATGCATTCAGATAATTACAAATAACTCCCAAACATCAAATAAAATAAATAATAATTAATATTTCTCAAATACTAATAAATTTAATTAATTTGCAACTTTTTATAAATTAATTAAATCATGTGGTTTTTTAGAGAATTCATCATTACGGTTGTGCGACTCAAAGGTGTAAATTCAGTAAATGATTAACATTGAACAATTCAAATATTAATGTCCACACGTTACTTAGCAAGTGGTATGACATTTTTGCTAAATTCATTGCTTACACATCTTTTATTAAAAATCTAATTTTACTTATTTTAAGCGGTCCCTAATAGTGATAATTATTTACACCAATTCTCTTCGTCAAATTATATCACTTTGGACTTATGAAATTTTGTAATGGTCAAAATTCTAATATCACCCACATTCAACTTTATAGTTTAAACACAAAGTCTTTGGTTTAATGATAACAATTATTATTAACCGAAATGCTCTGGCCAGAGGCTTGACTTTGAGTTGACTTCAGTTGACCGTGATACTAACCTCATATAACTGATGAGATGAATCCTCTCTTGAATATTGTTTCACTTTCAATGCTTCACTCGACCCAACTATAGTCATTCGATGGACGTCACGCCATGATTTAACTATAATCAAAGTGGTGCTTCCACATTGAAGATCAACAGTATTCTCAAGTCGAGAGAACTGTGTAAATTAATCACATCGATGTTCTCTGCTTGACCTTAGTTATATTAACCAACAGGAAACTATCTAGTGAGTCATTCTATAGTTATCCAATAACTATTAGTACATAATCCTTTGGTTCCCCAACAGTCTTGAGTAATACAATGTCCATCATTGAGAGAGCTTTACGTACTCTAGTCTTAATGGATACCAGTCTCGATGCTCTTGACTAGGAACATTTAAAATAGTACATTTGTTTCATTGTGATAAATTACTCAGGTTACAACACTTGGTAACTACTATCACAAAAATATACCATTTGTGGATGTTCTATTAAATATGCTTTTAATTAAATTGATTAATTAATATAAGCATATGATATCAAGTATATAATAGAAAGAAAATACCTTTATTTAAAACAAGATTGGTCAACGAGTTAGATATATGTAATAAATACTTAATTACCCCTAGGGCATACCTCTAACTCTATAAAAATCCCTCTAAACGCTTACAGTTGAAAATAACTCATTGTTGAACTCAAGGTTTGCAACAATAGACCTTGCCATTTTTTATGCATTGCACAGATCATCATCCAATGGTGCCTTCATTTCCGTATCATCAATGTCTTCGAGAATATTATCTTCGACCGCAAAATCATAGGTCAAAGCATTCATTGTTCACTTGCATACTACCAATCCACGACACTTCATTCTCCACCATATTCACTACATCCATACTATTTACAAGGGAATTGTCATGTACATCTTCAATACAACCATGTCCATTTCAATATCAACATCTTCTTCCTTTGCGGTTATGTTCACATTCTCCACTTTGACATTAGATTGCGTAGCAATATCATGTGCGAGAAATTTATAATTCAAAAATAAGTTGGATATATATAAGGAGACGTGTAACAGTTTGATGATCCGGCAGTAATTTGCGGTGTTAGTCGACAAGGAAGATAACTATATATAGAACGACAAAACATTCAACTATTACATAACTAACAATATAGTACGACATAGAAATAATAAAAATTGTTTCACCTTCCAAGCAAATGTGAAAAGCTGCCTTGACTTTGATATGAATAGTTATATTAGAAGCCTTGTTGATAACTCATACATGGCGGATATCCATATAGGGATTGTTGTTGAGTATAAATCGTTGTCATTGGTGGATTACTAAAACTCAGAGATTCAGTTCTATTACTAATACTTATTGTCTCAACCATTCTACGGCAGTTACACTGTTAACAACTTGTCTCGTACGATTTCTTCTTTTGCAACTGCCTATTTTTCCCAACAAACAGCTATATTGATTTTGATGTCGCTGAAAACATTAGCTCCACATTGTCATCATCAGCTATTTTAATGGCTTTTTGTAGCGACACTAGATTCTCGACCCTCGAAAATCGACATCATTACGTCCATTGTATAGAATGCCAAATATTCAAGTGATGGAAATACCGATTGTTAGGGGTGAAGAAGAAGGGATAAAAGAAAGAGAAAAAACACATAAAATCTCACAATCTCAACGGAACAATATACAATAGGTAATAGCAGATTTTTATACAAAAGAAATCCACAGTTGTTAATATACACACAATTATCATAGTAAAACAATCAAAAATCAATCTGGACAGTTATAATAACTTGTCCTCACAAATACTGAATATACAACATGACTCACACAGTGGAATATAATCAAGTACGTGGAATATGCCTGACTCCTCCAGCTCGTCTTTTGAGCCCCATAGCATCCTAAACTGAAACTTTAATACTTGGTTTGTCCCGAGTATTATAATAAAATAATACCTGATTCAGTCCGCCAAACCAGCGTGAGAAAACACACTCAATTTGAATTATTACCGTTATACCAATCCTTTGGAAAGAAAGTTATCTCGTAAGAATGTGCCACACATAAATGCGATGGGTTTTTACCTTACAATAACCAAAACCTTTTATATAAAAATCATCCAATATTATGATAGTGCCTATAGAAAATAAACTATAAAATAACTGAAATACAATAACTGAAATGCTCGCATCTCCGTTTTAGCATACTTGGTATACAACTACAACCATATGGGCTCGTAGTGGATATTGGATTCCATACAATGATAGCGCTACCGAGGTACCGTCTGCCACAGTACACCTCTAAAAATATGTACCATGATCGAACCTATCGGTCCCTGCCAACATAAGACCAGCCTACCCCTTACTGGATAATATCGAATATGATCACCACTAATGGGCTGTGAAATGCATACAAATGAAGGTGATGATAAATGTCCACTCTAGATGAGTAATGATCATATCCTAATGGAAGCGACCCATATAGCCTTGCTGCATCTCCCCTATTTTAGTCATTCTCAGTTGATGAGGCCTGAGGCTACATATTACTTTAAGAATATCATTCATACTTGGAATGCTACCACTACCTTCCAAGCAACGATGCAATGATGGCATTCATCCAAACAAGTTATTCTGGTTTTGAACAAACCCAATCTCCTTCAAGATCACCATCTCCATTATTTTCGAGATATCACAATTCATAACGCATAAATCGGATCGAAGTGGTTTTTAGATATTTAAATTTGATCCCGGTCTCTTGGAAATGATTAACCTCCATCCTAGGTCCGTCTTCTACTCCAACAATCACATGCGACTAGTCTCCATCAATCGCATTGTCCAAGTCATGACGTCATGGTCTCGATATCGCACGTCGACTTGATCCGACTGGCCCTTACCTCAAGTCACTCTTCTCTAACTTATCATCGAGTATCGTGAACCTTCGATCGAGGTTTGTTTTTTCTCGAATTGATTTCAACCTTTAAAGGAAGAAAAAGAAGACGCAAATTCAAATAAGGAGGAGGCGGTTGGGTTCAGTGATTAGGGTGGCGATTACTGGTTTAGGGTGGCTGGACATGGGCTATGTCGGCTGCACTATTTCCCTTTTTTATATTCAAAATTTCTTCGTATTACATACAGGAAAATCTCGAAATCCTATTAAGGCATGCCACATGGTATTTCTAATGTTATACCCCTACTCCAAACGCAGTGGAACAAGTATTGGGACCTAATTCGATCGTATGGAGATGACAGCTTTTTGAACCCAATTATCATATTGAATTTCCTATACAAATTTCAACGTGTTTCTACCCCGTACGATCAAACGGTAATCCCAAACACTATGGATGTTGGAATTCGAATAATACACTTTTACGGATCCAATGGAACTAGTTTCGTCAAAATCCAAGACTGTACCACGGATTGCTATTTTAACGCGTCGATGAAAACGACGATTTTCAAAATCGACGAAATTACTTGAAATTTCAGTTTTAAAAATTTATTATCTCAATTCTAATTCAAATAGAATTTATATTAGCATCAGAAATCATTTCAATTCATATTCAACTCAATTTCAGTTATTCACTATTTTTGTATTATGATAAATCGTTATATTTGAAATTTAAATTCATTCTATAATTTCAACCAAAACCTTAAAATTCACAAATCAATTTATATTTCAAATCAATATTTAAAACCAATTAAGTATGAAAAATCAAATGACGAAAAATCCAGGTCATTACATTCCTCCCCTATTAAATGAATTTCGTCCTAAAATTACAAAGGTAGGAAAAATGCTCCAAACTATTAACTTTTCAAAACCCACTTAGTTAAAACTTGATATTTCACATTTCTAAATCTTTTAGTTTCAGCTAAAACAATTTGTTTCCATTCCAAATTCAAAACTCTTTATTTTAATTTCAATTCAAAAATCAACTTTTTTAGTTAATAATTTTTTTTCAAAACTTTCATAAATTTTCTAACACCCTAAATTTTCGAATTTTTTTACAAAGACTACGTTGTATGAAGAGCCATTGCAATATGACAAATATGATAAAAAGATATACATCGGCTCTTATGGTCGGAAAACACAATTTATAACAATATTTTTATTTTTTACGTACTAAATTCCTAAGTGTACCTTATTTTAGAGTTATTAAGCGAGTTCGCTCAATTTATGTGCAATTGCACAGCCCAAAATATAACAAAACGGCCTTCTTGTACATGTACTTACTCAATTAAAACACTTAAGTTCCAAAAACATGAAATTTAATAACATTTCATTTATTTAAATAGTTAAACATTCCATTTGCATAAACCAAACATGTTATACATGAATGTATAAACCATTTTATAAACATAACACGTTACGACATGTATATTAGAATGTACATGCAAATACAAGGTTCCAACATCAAATTATTTACTTCCAACTTGATCCATACATCATTTATTCAAATTATAATTGGTTCGCAACAACTTAATTGAATTCAAGTCATAATCTTCCATTCGATTATTTACTTTCAATCGATTCATATACCATTTTATTCAATTCTAAGTGATTCATAAACAATTTATTTGTATTCATTTCATATTCATATCCAATATATTCATATCCATTCCTAATTCATTCTAAATCAATTTATTCACTTTTTATGGATTCCCCAAATTTTGTTTACTTCCATTTACGTCAAACGACAAATTTTTCCGTAGAAATTTGGTGATATTCATTTAATAAAATAGCCAATTAAGCTTACAAACTATTTTAAATTGATTCTAAATCAATTTATCATATTTTTATTAATCCATGTTCAATTTATTCACAAAGTCTTGTTTTCTCAATTTTAAATTCAAAGACAATCCAATCCATGCCTATCTATTTATGAATCATCTCATAAATTAGTTACTTAATTTGAATTTCATTTTATCAACAATATTCCCAGCCATATTCAATTTACACTTAAATTGAATTCATTTATAACTTAAGTCATTACCATCTAGAACCATTTCTATTTTATTCAACAACATTTCAAAATATATTTAGTCGACTCATTTCCAATACTCAATTTACTAATTAATTCTCTAATTAGTTTGCTCCTAATTTACTTAACTAAGTTAAGTTTCATTTCCAAAACCACTTTATTTATCTTGACTTAAAATCAATTGCATTCAAATATTTATAATAAATTAAGTTAATTTGTTATCATAAAAACACTTCGACTATATACTTAAGTTCATTTTTATTGCAATAAAATTCCATTCTATTTAATTTTAATTAAGTCCAATTCTTTTTCACTTGAATTCACATTCACCTTACCACAAATCAAATCCGATTCCATTTCACTATTTAATTAATTATATATCCTAGATCACTCCCATTTCTAATTTAAAATTTGATTTTTATTTAAAAAATCACTTCAATTGGGTTGGCTTGAGTTCACTTGATTTTATAGTTTAAAAATCGGATTTACATTTCTTCACCCAAAATATCAAACCATTTTTATTTTGGTTTTACCATTCTGTTTTTTTCCAATTGATAAGTTACACACTTATTTTTCCACATTTTCATATATTATTTAATTAAGTTGATTCTATTTGAAATTATAACTTATAGTAATATATCATGTTACAACTCAAATTATTATATTTAATTCAATTTGATATGTTTCAAATCCAAATCGATTTTTATTTAACTTAGCTTAAGTTAAGTTCCAGTTCATACAATTCTTTTAAACTTAAGTTAAAATTCAATTCCAAAATCAAATTTTCACACTTCCTTTCCTTATTAATATTATTCTAAATTCATAAGCTCAAAACTTATTTTTCTCTGGTTCCATAAAACATTTAAGTGAATATTCCAGAATTCCAACACCTGGATTCATTTCAAATCATTTTGAAATCATAAATATATACAACTCTTTTTGTATATCAAACCATTTCCATGGAAATTTCAAAAAAAAAATTCTCTTTGGAATATTTGAAACAACACTTTTTTTTAACAAAAATCTCCATATCAAATTAATACGGTAGCAATCCGTCACTTAGAAACTTGAAAATGAGTATTGATGATGTTGCAGTCATCACCAGAATTATTTTTCAGCAACTGAAGTGTATTTAGTGCTTTTATCACCTTCAAAATCCATTTAAAACATTTTCTATTCATATACATTTCCATAATAATATTACCGGTATTTATCTAAAAACACATAGAAAACATTTTTGAAATTTTCGAGATTTAAAATTCCAAATTCTAGCTTGAATCAAATTTTAGTTTGAACTCATTTGTATAATTCATATTTATACCTTTTAATTTGGTTATATATATGACCATTTTAATTTATAATCTTGTTTTGATTACAATAATAACAACCAAACACATCAATATACTATAATAATTTTAGAAAATTATTTCTTTTATAACAAAATATAATTTAGGTAAAATTATTTTATTTACCCATATTAAAACAATACTATGTAAATTTAACTTGTTCAGATTGTAGAAACCCCTATCGATACAGTTGTCCCGATCGTACTAACCAAAATTCATAAATACTCAACCGATAAGCCAATATAATATAAAACAATTTATACTCACTAATAAATACATGCTCATGTCTATAATACACTCAAACTCATTCTAGGGTTCTACTGACTCTATCTCTAATGAGTAATCTCCACCAAAGCCAAGGTTCTCGCTTAACCTTGCGCTCCGATACCAAGTGTAGCAAACCGGGATTTTCGACCCTCGAAATCGACATCCATACGTTCATTGTATAACAAGCCAAATATTCAGGTGCCAAAAATACCGATTATTGGTGGTGAAGAAGAAGGGATAAAAGAAACAAAAGTAATACATAGAGTCTCACAATCACAGTAGAACAATATATGATAGATAATAGCTGATTTTTATACAAAAGAAATATGTGCTATTGATACACACACAATCATCAGGGTACAACAATCAAAAATTAATCTGGACAGTTATAATAATGTCCTTACAAATACTGAATATATAGCATGACTCATACAGCAGAATATAAGTACGTGGAATACGCCTAACTCCTCAAAATCGACTCCTGAGCCCCAGAGCGTCCTATCTTGAAACTGTTATACTCGGTCTGACTTGAGTATTACATAAATAACACCCCAATCAATCTAGAAAATCAGCGTGAGAAAACACACTCAATTTGAATTATTGTTGTTATCGAAATCCTTTGGAAATAAAGGAATCTCGTAAGACCGCAACACACATAAATACGACGGGTTTTTACCTTACGATAACCAAAACCTTTTTATATCAAAATCATTTGATATTATAATAGTGCCTATAGAAAATAAACTATAAAATAGCTTAAATGCTTGGGTCTCACGTTTCAGCATATTTGGTATAAAACTAAAATCGTACAGACTCGTAGTGGATATTGGATTCCATACAATGACAGGGCTACCGGGGTACCGCCCGCCATAGTACACCTCTAGAATAATATACCAAAATCGAACCTATCGATCCCTGCCAACATAAGACAGGCCTACCCTTACTGGGTAGTACCAAATATGATCACCACTAATGGGCCTCGAAATGCATACAAATAAAGGTGATGATAAATGTCCACTCTAGATGAGTGATGATCATATCCTAATGGGAGCGACTCACATAGCATTGCTAAATCTCCCCCTATTTTAGTCATTCCCAGTTGGTGAGGCTTGAGGCTACGTCTGTGCAGTTAAAGCACTTCGCAGATTCAATGGGGCGGAGAGAAAAAAGTCATAGTGGGGATACAACGAGGATATAGCGGGATATAGAAAATGACTTTAAAATAGCATATGAAACTCGTGCTTAATGTAACGACCCGCCCTTCTGACCGCCTCCAGTCGGTAATTAAACCAACTTGAAACGTTCAAAATGACGGATTGTTATTTAGTTTATAAAGTTTAAACAAAATCAGCCACAAAATCACAGAATAATCATCATATTTCACAAAAAATGAACTTTATTACATATATCAGAGTTTATACAATGCATTAAATTTATACAGCGGAATATTTCTTTTAAAATACAAAATCCCTGAAAAACTAAAGTGAAGTGTTTTCCCCCTCTCTCTAATTTTGCTACCCGAAAATCTTCAAGCTGTAAAATACTCGGTCTGACCCGAGTATTACATTCAAAAGAAAATAATACACATGTCAGTCTAATTCAAACTCAGTTATTAGTGCATAGAGGCAATAATAATCAAATAATCAAATAGACGACAGTCATAATAATTCTAGTCTATCCGAATCTTTTAACAAAGAAATCGGATGACGGTAATTATAACACTTAACAGTGTTAAACAATAAATCAGTAGATTCAAATCATCAACTGAAATAAATAAACAGATTATCAGTGAAGAAAATTCAGAAAACAACAAAATCATCAGATCACAAAAATCAATTCAAACCATTGAAATATCACTTTAAAACATCAATTTTTGATTGGCTGCAGTGCACGCTAACGTGTACGGCCTCGCCAATACTACATTTGAAATACGCAAAAGATCAATGAATCAAAACAAAGAAATATAAATTAAAATCAATACTGAGTGGCTGTAGTACACGCTAACGTGTACGGCCTCGCCACCATTAAAACGTGTGGCTGCAGTACACGCACGCGTGCACTGCCTCGCCACTACAGTGATGAAAAAGAAATCAGCACAAGGTCAAATCCCAAAGTACCGGATTCAACTCAAGTGAATTCGAAAGACAAATCCAAATGTAACCCAGTGGTCAAAACAGCTTATTCATATTTAAACTGCCTCCACTCAACTGCAAAACAACTCAACTCGATTGACCAAGTGCATAAAGGCAATAGTATCATAAATAGGCAGTGAAACTTAACAACAAAGACTAAACAGTCCATACATGTCAACCGGCAGCATACAAAGTCGACAAGTATTTCATGTACAAAATGCACATCTGGATGCATGAAAAAAAACCCTCTGGGGCAAATAAACAAAGTCAACATGTATGCAACTGTGAGCTAAATTGAACAATACAATTCAAACTCAACACTGCAACAATACAAAATGACTCGAAGAAATACCAAACCAAGCTTCAGACATATATGAATGCAGACCAACCAAGGCAGGTAACAACACGACTCCAAATGAAACAAGTCAAAGTAACATGCAAGTCGACTAGCAAGGCATGCAACAAAAGGACCCAGACACAGACGAACTAATGGCAGAGCATGTATATGAACAAATCAGGGTATACCAAAAGTCTAGCCAGAAAAAAAATCATCAACTGGTTCATGCAGACCAAAGCACAAGATATGGCAACAGCGAATGCAAACCAGACCAAATTGAAACAGCAATTTGAAAATGCAACAAGAAACTCAAGTAATTCCAGAAGTCAAAATAGTTTCAAGAACGTAAGCACTACAAGGAAACTGACTCCAAGCTGCATGTACACTCAAATGAAACAAACAGTTGTCAAATGGAAGAATACAACAGCAATGAAGGCACCAAATCAATAGAAACGAACACAGTGGCAACAGAAGTGTACACAATGACAACTACTTCAATGACACAGACCAATGCAACATATTCAAGTTCAATGAACATGTACAAGTGAAGGCAGTGGCAACTGCAATAATATGCGGTGAAGTCAAAGAAGTGCAACTGGACAACAAGCAAAGAAATGCAACAGCAATAAAAACAACACTGATACAAATGATCAGATACCAGACTACAAGCAACTGGAAATGACCAAGGAACGAGCAACATAACTGCAGGCTACAGGTCGGCAGCACCATGCAGATTCAAAGTATAGATTCAACATCACAAAGCAACTGTATACATGACAAACACTACAAGTCAGAATGCACAAGGAAACACAAGCAACCAAAACCATGATCAAGTACAAGTGCAGATTGTAAATGGAACAGCGAGTCAGTGAAGATCAAAGTCTGGGTACAAGACAAACTATATCTGTCAAGCCAAAATATCACAAAGTAGATCACTTCGAATGAACGAAGTCATTGAAATGCCAGAAATCAAAACCACTGATAGCCAAAGAAATCAACAAAAATCAAAATGACCGTAGTCAATAACGAACTAGCAAGTTCACAGCCGTGAGTATCAATTAAACAAACAACAAAAATCCCCAATTTGAATAAGCCAGAAATCAAAACCACTGATGGCCAAAGAAATCAACAAAAATCAAAATGACCGTAGTCAATAACGAACTAGCAAGTTCACAGCCGTGAGTATCAATTAAACAAACGACAAAAATCCCCAATTTGAATAAGCCAGAAATCAACAAAATCAAAACCTAATTACACTTGAGCATGAATTAGATGTGAGTAGTAATAACAATTACTCACCTTATTTCGATCGAAAAGGCGAAGTCGAACTAAGGCAGATCGAGGAGCAGCCGTGAGTGATCGCATGCGAATCGGCGCAATATCACGAAGCCCTAGTTTGACGAAGAGGAAGGAACGAGAACGAAGCCGCCACCATTTTTAATTTCTTTTCGTTTGCTGATTAGGGTTTTAAAATGAACGAGAAAATGAATAAAGGGGATCGGGTCTTAACATCATCTCGGCACCAAGCAAAAGAAAATGGACCATACTTCTTCTTAAAGCCCACACAAAATTTAATCAATTTATTAAAATAATTTCGATTGGTTAAATGCCAAAAGCAATTAGCAACCAAATTAAATCATCAAATGATGATAATAATATAATTGTGAAATCCCGGGTTGTTACAGAAATTTAAATTGAATCCGGTTTAAATTTTCAACGCATTTATACGTCGTATGTTCACAAAACAACCCCGATAAATACGAAATTTGAAATCTGGTAATAATTCAATATTATGGACCCAGTGGAACTAGTTTCGTCGAATTCCGAAACTGTGCCTCAGAAGGCTATTTTTAAATATCGATTTAAACGATAAAATTTTAAAACTGAACAAATCATTTCCAATTCCAATTCTGAAGCTTTTATTATCTTCAGTATTATCAATATGAATTTTACAAGCCTTTAAATTATTTTCAACCGGCTTAAAATTGAAGATTCAATTTTTTATTCAACTTTCAACAGATTAAATTCTAAAATTTAATCGCCAAATTCATTCTGATAATTTGAAATTCAGTTCAAATCACCATGCAAATATTTAAAATTAATTAAATATTCTCAATTTAAATTGTTCAAAATTCAGGATCGTTACAATCTCCCCTCCTTAAAAGAATTTCGTCCCGAAATTAAAAGTTAGGAAAAATGATTGTTAAAATCCCACTGATATTTATAACCTACAACATTTTACCAAGCTCGATACTTATTTAAAATAAATAAGTATAGGATTTATTCCATTTGCTTTATCTCACTAGCTTTGTTCATTATCTCCTTTTGTTCATTGATTCCTACAATCAAGACACAAAAGTCTTTTACCAAAATTTTCAACTTACAAAACTCATATTTAAACTTGAAACTCTTCATGTTAGGGATTTGTATATTATATCTTTTCCAAAGCTGTGGACTTTCAAGATATTTAAAGATCTTCTTCTTAATTTATTAGGTTGGAATTCATGTAATTTCAATTTCAGACTATTGATTTGCTATTTAAAGTTTGAAAATACTTGCTAACTCGAAATTTGACAAGTTTATCGTCGTTCTTACAGACATTAGGCATACGCTGGCCAGGCGCAGGACTAAAAATCTCCAAGTACTAAATATACTTGCTTCAACTCCCAGTGAAAATACTTAAAAATTCTTTTAAAAATGGATATGGAAAGCACGTTCCCCCATGGATCACAGTTACCCGGCGGTTACGCTACTATCCCAGTAGAATCGCTTGTAATTTGTTGATTTCACATCTCTTAAATTTCGCCATGGTTGTTGCCATAGATCGTAGTTCACCTAACGGTTACGCTACTATCCTAGTAGAATCGCTTGTAACTGTAGGCATCATGCCCCTCAAATTTCGCTATGGTTTCTAGATCGCAGTTTACACGGCGGTTGCGCCACTATCCCAGTGGAGTCGCTTGTAACTGAAGGTATCACACCTCTCGAATTACGCTAACCTTCATCATAATCAGTCAACATGATCCACGTCAATCTAATTTCATCAACATGATCCCGTCACGATGATCCATCATGAGGGATTCCAACTCAAATAGTCACTCCGACTAATGGAAATTCTACGTAGCTACGAATTTCAAATGGACACTCATACCGAGTTCCAACACCTTCACCAATTATTAAATGGAAGGTACTTTTCCATATCCTCGGTTTAGAAAACAAAATGTCATACATATATAGTACTTCATTTCACATTTCATACATATCATATCTATGTAAACTTACATAAGATTTTCCATAACAATGACTTTCCAAACTGATGGTTTTCAAATTCACTAATTCTCATACATAAGTTCTGAAAACCTTCACAATTTAAAATTTTCCATACCCATAACAAATAGAAAATTCCTGAATTTTCCATCTCGTTATCAATTCAAAATTTTCCTCTAAGTCGATTTGAAAATTTAAGGTTATCTCAAACCCAATTCACATTCAAAATTCAATTTATTATCGACTTCACACTCGATTTGGATTTCATGTTACATCGTCAATTCTCAACACATAATTGATGTCTACCAATATATAACCTCTGAGCTCGTACGTATCAGAGAAGGGTGTATATAGCTAAGAGAATAAATTCTCCGCCACCAAACAGATATATAATTAATAGAGATCAATTGATATGTCATCAATTCACAATGTTAGACATACAATCCAAACTGATCATCTGAAATTCAAAATTCAACTTATATTGTTTTTGGTGTCGAAGTTAAACTCAATTTAACTCAACGATTCAATCTTTTTTGAAAAATTTCAAGTTGAACTAACTGTTCAAATTTCCCATTTAACTTTTCAACTTCGACTTTGGAGAATGTATTTCAAATCATTTATCACTGACGGGATATATTCATAACATTTCATTTCATATTGGAAAAACATTTCCATACTTATTTAAAAATAAGTAATTCACAAATCTTATTTATTTCCAACATTTGAAAATATTCGATATACTTAAATCAAAATTAAGTGTATATTTCATTCTTTAAGGAAATCATTCTCTTTCACACATTTATTTGAGTCAAAACGAATGTTACGTAAAACATCGTTACGACAACTCAAAATCACTAGTATAGGGATTCGAAATTTTGATAGATGTATAAATCCCAATACTATACAAAACATTTCCATTCGGAAATCATTTACTATAACAACAGTGTTATAGTCCACTATTTCCTTTTATTCGAAAACGTCTATTTCAACAATGAATGTTGAAATCTATGGTTTCGATATTTAATGCCTTTCAAAACATCTTTAAAACAATTAACTTTGTTTTAAAATATCACTTTCTCA
This sequence comes from Allium fistulosum, assembly GCA_030737815.1. Classification (NCBI taxonomy): domain Eukaryota; kingdom Viridiplantae; phylum Streptophyta; class Magnoliopsida; order Asparagales; family Amaryllidaceae; genus Allium; species Allium fistulosum. The sequence goes on from CM060903.1 coordinate 913,122,756, forward strand.
AAACATGTCCATTTTATTCAATAATATATTCATTGTCAAAAATCGTTAATATACTTCATTTATCAAGCTATTAAGATTTACTTATCAAAATAAGTCATTTTCGGGTTTATAAACAACGTTTCTAAATTCCATTTCTATTTATAAAGATTTCAATTTATAACAATCACTTTATTTGCCCAAAATCAAATTCGAAATTGATTCCTAATTTTATTTCAATACCAAATCAATTACAAATTGATTTCTAAGTTTATTCCCAATCCCAAATCATTTTACAAATCGATTTCCAATTTATTTCGATACAAATCAGTTTTATATCAAAAAATTTAATTTATAAGTAAATTACTTATAATTCCTTTATTTATTTTATAACGTCGATTCATTTTATAACTTCACAATTTTAATTCTGCAATTTTTTCATTCACTTATGAAATTCATTTATACTTCATCTATAATACTTATAAAAACTCGTTTTATAATTCCAATATTTAAATTTATAAAATATCAACTTTTTCAAATCTTCCATATAAATCGTTTATAATAATTCAAAAATTCTCATTTAAACTATTGCATAAATTTACCAATTATCTATTTCCAAAAATTCACTTGTCGTTTATATTATGGTATCCAATGATACCCAAAAACTCATTCGGCTAAATTATAGCCTTCAAATAATTTCCAAACAATTCAACCAGTTCTTTAGTGAACCATTCATCGAGTTAGTTCCATTGGATTTATATCTCCACCTTAACTAGTTTGGGCATTAGTCTAAACTTGAAATATAAACTTTACATCAAAACTAGTTTGATTCATACAGTCAAGTCAACAAATAAATTTCCTCCCCAAGATGCTATTTTTTCAAATATTTGATTTAAACCAATTCGTTAATTCGCTTAACTTATATTTTATTTTTCATAAATCTCAGCAATTCGATAATGGGTTTTTCGAATGATCGAAACTCAAATCTAAGGAGACCTTACCAAAGAGAAACTATCGTAACCCTAAATTTAGAAAGGGGAATTTCTAGAAAGGATTTGAATTTTCAAAATACCTTTTATTTTCAAAAACAATTTTATACTTCTTTAAATTTGAAAAACGTTTTCTTTTAAAGTGATTCTAGTAACTATTCATATTAAACACCATAAACTAAGCTTTGTGTAAACCAAAGCTCTGATACCACTTTTTGTAACGACCCGCCCTTCTGACCGCCTCCAGTCGGTAATTAAACCAACTTGAAACGTTCAAAATGACATATTGTTATTTAGTTTATAAAGTTTAAACAGAATCAGCCACAGAATCACAGAATAATCATCATATTTCACAAAAAATGAACTTTATTACATATATCAGAGTTTATACAATGCATTAAATTTATACAGCGGAATATTTCTTTTAAAATACAAAATCCTTGAAAAACTAAAGTGAAGTGTTTTCCCCCTCTCCCTAATTTTGCTGCCCGAAATCTTCAAGCTGTAAAATACTCGGTCTGACCCGAGTATTACATTCAAAAGAAAATAATACATAGGTCAGTCTAATTCAAACTTAGTTATTAGTGCATAGAGGCAATAATAATCAAATAATCAAATAGACGACAGTCATAATAATTCTCGTCTATTCGACCCTTTTAACAAAGAAATCGGATGATGGTAATTATAACACTAAACAGTGTTAAACAATAAATCAGTAGATTCAAATCATCAACTGAAATAAATAAACAGATTATCAGTGAAGAAAATTCAGAAAACAACAAAATCATTAGATCACCAAAATCAATTCAAACCATTGAAATATCACTTTAAAACATCAATTTTTGATTGGCTGCAGTACACGCTAACGTGTACGGCCTCGCTAATACTACATTTGAAATACGCAAAAGATCAATGAATCAAAACAAAGAAATATAAATTAAAATCAATACTGAGTGGCTGCAGTACACGCTAACGTGTACGGCCTCGCCACCATTAAAATGTGTGGCTGCAGATGACGCACGCGTGCACTGCCTCGCCACTACAGTGATGAAAAAGAAATCAGCACAAGGTCAAATCCCAAAGTACCGGATTCAACTCAAGTGAATTCGAAAGACAAATCCAAATGTAACCCAATGGTCAAAACAGCTTATTCATATTTAAACTGCCTCAACTCAACTGCAAAACAACTCAACTCGATTGACCAAGTGCATAAAGGCAATAGTATCATAAATAAGCAGTGAAACTTAACAACAAAGACTAAACAGTCCATACATGTCAACCGGCAGCATACAAAGTCGACAAGTATTTCATGTACAAAATGCACATCTGGATGCATGAAAAAAAACCCTCTGGGGCAAATAAACAAAGTCAACATGTATGCAACCGTGAGCTAAATTGAACAATACAATTCTAACTCAACACTGCAACAATACAAAATGACTCGAAGAAATACCAAACCAAGCTTCAGACATATATGAATGCAGACCAACCAAGGCAGGTAACAACACGACTCCAAATGAAACGAGTCAAAGTAACATGCAAGTCGACTAGCAGGGCATGCAACAAAAGGACCCAGACACAGACGAACTAATGGCAGAGCATGTATATGAACAAATCAGGGTATAACAAAAGTCTAGCCAGAAAAAAAATCATCAACTGGTTCATGCAGACCAGAGCACAAGATATGGCAACAGCGAATGCAAACCAGACCAAATTGAAACAGCAATTTGAAAATGCAACAAGAAACTCAAGTAATTCTAGAAGTCAAAATAGTTTCAAGAACGTAAGCATTACAAGGAAACTGACTCCAAGCTGCATGTACACTCAAATGAAACAAGCAGTTGCCAAATGGAAGAATACAACAGCAATGAAGGCACCAAATCAATAGAAATGAACACAGTGGCAACAGAAGTGTACACAGTGACAACTACTTCAATGACACAGACCAATGCAACATATTCAAGTTCAATGAACATGTACAAGTGAAGGCAGTGGCAACTGCAATAATATGCGGTGAAGTCAAAGAAGTGCAACTGGACAACAAGCAAAGAAATGCAACAGCAATAAAAACAACAATGATACAAATGATCAGATACCAGACTATAAGCAACTGGAAATGACCAAGGAACGAGCAACATAACTGCAGGCTACAGGTCGGCAGCACCATGCAGATTCAAAGTATAGATTCAACACCACAAAGCAACTGTATACATGACAAACACTACAAGTCAGAATGCACAAGGAAACACAAGAAACCAAAACCATGATCAAGTACAAGTGCAGATTGTAAATGGAACAGCGAGTCAGTGAAGATCAAAGTCTGGGTACAAGTGCAAAAACAAACTATATCAGTCAAGCAAAAATATCACAAAGTAGATCACTTCGAATGAACGAAGTCATTGAAATGCCAGAAATCAAAACCACTGATAGCCAAAGAAATCAACAAAAATCAAAATGACCGTAGTCAATAACGAACTAGCAAGTTCACAGCCTTGAGTATCAATTAAACAAACAACAAAAATCCCCAATTTGAATAAGCCAGAAATCAAAACCACTGATGGCCAAAGAAATAAAAAAAAATCAAAATGACCGTAGTCAATAACGAACTAGCAAGTTCACAGCCGTGAGTATCAATTAAACAAACGACAAAAATCCCCAATTTGAATAAGCCAGAAATCAACAAAATCAAAACCTAATTACACTTGAGCATGAATTAGATGTGAGTAGTAATAACAATTACTCACCTTATTTCGACCGAAAAGGCGAAGTTGAACTAAGGCAGATCGAGGAGCAGCCGTGAATGATCTCATGCGAATCGGCGCAATGTCACAAAGCCCTAGTTTGACGAAGAGGAAGGAACGAGAACGAAGCCACCACCTTTTTTAATTTCTTTTCGTTTGCTGATTAGGGTTTTAAAATGAACGAGAAAATGAATAAAGGGGATCGGGTCTTAACATCATCTCGGCACCAAGCAAAAGAAAATGGACCATACTTCTTCTTAAAGCCCACACAAAATTTAATCAATTTATTAAAATAATTTCGATTGGTTAAATGCCAAAAGCAATTAGCAACCAAATTAAATCGTCAAATGACGATAATAATATAATTGCGAAATCCCGGGTTGTTACAGAAATTTAAATTGAATCCGGTTTAAATTTTCAATGCATTTATACGTCGTATATTCACAAAACAACCCCGATAAATACGAAATTTGAAATCTGGTAATAATTCAATATTACGGACCCAGTGGAACTAGTTTCGTCGAATTCCGAGACAGTGCCTCGGAAGGCTATTTTTAAATATCGATTTAAACGATAAAATTTTAAAACTGAACAAATCATTTCCAATTCCAATTCTGAAGCTTTTATTATCTTCAGTATTATCAATATGAATTTTACAAGCCTTTAAATTATTTTCAACCGGCTTAAAATTGAAGATTCAATTTTTTATTCAACTTTCAACAAATTAAATTCTAAAATTTAATCGCCAAATTCATTCTGATAATTTGAAATTCAGTTCAAATCACCATGTAAATATTTAAAATTAATTAAATATTCTCAATTTAAATTGTTCAAAATTCAGGATCGTTACACTTAATGTTTTTACAAATATATAAATGGTAATTAAATGAATAATCAACATTCAATTGAATTATAATTGATACATAAATGATTTTAAATAAAAATAGGTGTGAATATATTATAAATAAACATAAAACTGTTATATAACATAATTGAATTTTGTAGAATATTAGAGGATTTTCATTTCTGAATAGAAAATTTTCATTTATGAAAATATATTAAAAATTCAATTAAATAAATTAATTTCATAAGTTTTATAATGTATAAATGTTATTTTTCAATTCATTTTTTAAAGAAGATATAGCAGGAATAGCATAATATAGTGGGAATAATGGGGTATAGCGGAAATAGCGAGGCTTAAAGTGGAATTGTTATATTTGGGGATATATGGAAAAATCATAGCGGTAGAAATTTACTATGAGATATAACATGGTTATAGCAGGGAAATAGCGTGGTATTAACTACACGGGGCTACGTATAACATTAAGAATAGTATTCATACTTGGAATGTTAACACTGCCTTCCAAGCAACTATGCAATGATAACATTCATCCATATAAGTTGTTTTGGGTCTGAACAAACCGAATCTCCTTTAAAATCACCATCTCCATTATTTTCGAGATATCATAATTCGTAACGCACAAAATAGATCACAGTGGTTTTCGAATAATTAAATTCCATCCCGGTCTTTTCGAAACGATTAATGAATTTAGCCAGATTTGATAGTCGGTTATACAACTATCAAATTACACACATAAACAGTCACTGGGCCCATATTATAAACCTTTCAAAACATTTATTTCGAATATCTTTACAAATATATATTCAAATCTCTTCCAAAATTTCAATACTTAAAACAATTCCAAATACTTATATCTATAACTAGATATTACAAGCCATTTCAACACTAGAAAATATTTCTGAATTCCATTTATAACACTTAGAAAAATATTTTTACACCATTCATTTCAAATTTGAAATATTTCCAAAACCCTCCTTTTCAATACTTAGGAAAATATCTATAAACATATTCTCCATAATCATTTAATATCAAACTTGGGAAATATTTCATAATTTATCTCATAAATCTCCCAAATCATTAGTAAATTCCTTTTTACAATTTCAAAAACCCATTAGACTTATATATAATTTCATCCAAAAATTTATAACATCTTTTATGAATTCCGATTCTGTTTCGAAGTTCTCGTATCTAACACATTGGAAATTTCCTTAAGTTTCCAGAATTCTATTATACGGTTCCTCTTATAAAATCGCCTCCATTAAATAAAAACACATTTACAAATCTCAAGAGTATTTATAAATAGCTTCAACCAATTTCCAAAACTCTATATTTATAAAATATGTATTTAAAGAATAATAATAAATTTTCAAACACATTTAAGTAATTATTTAAAATATCAATCCCCTTTTAAATAAACATTAATAACTAATTTCCAATCCATTTATAAATAATACTAATCGATTTACAAAGCTTGGTTATAAAACTTAGAATTTATTTTAACAAATTTATATATTGGAATAACTAACTTTCTAAAATATTTTAATCTAAATAATAGTTTTTAAACTACATAGTTTAATAAATAAAAATCCTTTTCTGAAAACAAAATTTTGCTTGTTTGAAAAAGTATTTTTAAATTTCAACCTAGCCGATTTTATACTTATAAATCTCTCTCGATTTATCACAAATCAATTTAAATTTTCAATTTCACAACTATTTCCAGATTCCAAAAAAGAATCCACTATTTCTTTCTAAACTGATATCTATATTTCATTTTAAATTCACACTACGAGTTTATATTCCCAATTTATCAAGTGATATTCATTTATCTTTATTTATAAACATTGTTTATAGCTTTATAAACCAATTTCTAGTTTATTACCAATTTATATTTCTAAAATCCATTTATAAATCAATTTAAATTTAAAATTCCATTTGGAAATCTTTTTCTCAATAAATCCAATTATGTAACATCCTGCCTTTCCGAGCGATTTAAGTCATCAATAAACCACACATGTAAAACCCAAATCATTCAAAACGACAGATTGTTATTAAAATTTCGGGGTAAAATAAAATCATATCATAGAATCACAGATCACAGACACAGAGAATTAGATGTTTCAACAGAATAAATAAACTAGGATAACTAGAGTTTCAAATCAGGTACAGAACAGAGTTTAAACAAATACAACAGATATCCAGGTACATAAAGATCTCTAATACAAAAACCAAATGATATAGGTCCAAACGAAACAGAAATTGAGAACTAAGAAAGGAACATCAAGTAGAGCTCTAGCACCTTGTCTTCAAGAATAATTTTCTCTAAGCTGCAAACGCAGGCTGACCCGAGTGAAAAATAAAACAAACACTCGAGTCAGGACTAACATTCTTATCTAAGTGAATAACTCGAGTGAAACATCTACTAAAATGTGCAAGTAACTTAAAGGATGTTGGGATCGTCATCCTTTAAGAATTCGTTAAACTGGTAATATACGCCATATACAGTAATGTCTAATCAGTAAAGTATAATCATATAGAAAAAATAGCGTTAAGGGGCGATGAACCTTAACACGGTCGGATTTCTAAACCAAAATCGTATTGGGCTCGATATAAGGAACATATGACAAGGCACGCGAGGTAATGCCAGGGTGGATACACCGTTTGCACTCCCGGATTGGTGGTGACGGCAAGCCAGTAGCTTCCGCCCACCTCGAGACATATCCCAAATCAAAGTGGTGCCACTAAATCGAATCACACGAGTAATAGAATGGTTTCCGAAGAAGCATGCTCGATAAAAGGGTGCGACCCTTTTTGTACCCCGGTATAGCTCCTGTTTTAGTCATAATTAGGCCATCCATCAGCGTTCTCTTACTTCGTTCCATTAGCGTTCTCCAACCAACCTACTTCGTTCTGGATTTCTCCACCGCGTACACAGTTGTTAAAGTGGTTTTATCGGCTATAAGACAATATCCGATCCCGATCTCTTTAACAACCAATCGTTATATTTTTCACACCGTGGCTGGTTTTATAAAATCGATTTACAATCTCAAACCATTTACGAAATATATAACTTCGATTTTTCAGTTTGGAATTGTACAGTTATGGTTTATCATAATTCCATTTTTAAATCTTCAAATTGTTTCCGTGTATCTATATATAAAGTTTAAGAAAATAATTATTTAAAAACATTTTAGAGTAAAGCTTTTGGAAATCTTAAAAATAATAATTTATGAAAATAATTATTAAGTAGGTTTCAAAATTTATGTCTCTCTATAAAGTTTAAAACTTACAGTCATATTAGGTTCCAACAACATTTAGAAATTCCGGTTTCAAATACTTATCGACCATATAAAATTTCAAAAAAAAAATCAAATTTCTCTCAACCACGGTGTCCGTATATAAGTTTTCTAACCTATGGTTAAGTGATACGGATGTGTATCGTTTCAATCCGCGAAAATTTATACCTACGGGTATATATCATTTCAACCCGCAAATCCCAAACAAGGTTTTGAAACATTCGGGTCTATCCTTTCAACCCGAAGGAGATTTCCGACTAACAAGGACTTTAAAATATTCGGGAATTAAACACAACATGGGATGAATCAGATGCCATCAAATACACTACATGAAGTGATACTACATGAATGATTCTACATTAAATAATTCTACGTGACATGGCATAAATTATTTGATGACAATGACGTATTTAACATTTAATTCTACATGCATGCCTACAATACGAGAAACAGTTCAGTTGTTATTTCATCAAAATAGATTCACTTATCAATCGAATGACGGTCGTGAGTGATTACTCACCTTTGTCGAACAGGGATATTTGATTGCGGAAATGACGGAGAGCATAGACCAGACGGTGAACAGCTAAATCCTAAGTTATTGGGTTTCGACTGCGACAAACGTAATAAAACCATAAATTAATATTCACATCGTTATGTATTTCCGTTAGAAATATTTATATATTGAGTTGTCACTACAACGTCAGCTTATACATACGGACTACGTATATACAAGTTAAACATCGCATGTTCATGGTTGTCTTTTTTTTAAAGAAAATATAAACATGGTACAAAATAACTTTATATAGGCACTCGAAACCTCGTCAACTCTACACCAACAGCAAAGTGAAATGCACAAACCAAGTCTATGTGAGTCTTTAACCCAACACCAGAATAAATTAAACAAACAAAGTGAAATTTTACACAAAGTAAACTTGAATACACACTTGGAAATTTAAACTCAACACAAAAGTGAAAAATGGTTTTTTTTTGAATCAAAATCACAAACAAAATATAGGGCCATCATTTAAACATGAAACAAATAAAACTTAGCCTGAAGGAAAATTTTTGTTTGCTCGACCACTCAACAACGTATATGGCCTCAGGAATGTATAGGCTTGTTAAAATTTTCACTGTCACCTTTTTATATTTGTTGATTTAATTCTTTTTTTATAAACTTTCTCCCATCTTGTTCAAATCTGTATATAGATAACTTATTCTTATTGCAATCTCACTGACAATCTTCTTTTAGCCTAAACACAAACCTATGCGTATATATATATATATATATATTTAGAAAACTTACTGGAACCGAAAAACAGAAAACTATTAAGAAAGACTGTGAAATTGGACCGCAAGCTGCAGGTTTCGCCCTAATTTTTTTTATGCAAAGTGTATGTAACTTGGAAGAAAGCAAAAAACTCACTGTATCAACCCAATTAAACCACTTCATATTCACTTGATCTTGCAACATATATTCTACAGGTGTAACACATATTCACTTCAAATTCTAAAGGTGTGTAACATATAAGTACACAGGGGCCAAGTTATCACCTTCACTTTTTTTTATAACGCACGCAAACGAGGCAGCAAGAAAAAAAACAAAAGAAGACTCACCATTCAGGCTGAGGTGGCAGTGGCGTAGGGCAGCGTCGGGGAGATTGGTCGGTGGCTGGGACGTGGTGGCTAGAGCACGGCGGCGGTGGCTGATGCGGACGAAAGGCAAAGTGTGGGGTGCGACGCTTGGGTACAGGGAAGAGGAGATTGGTTTTTTTTTTTGCAAAAGTTGGTTCGGTTGTTAAAATTTCAGGGGTGAGAAAATGACTAGCCTCTGGTAATTTTATACCAGTTTTAGATTGCGTGAGTGAGTCAGAGAGGGAAAATAATCTAAGTTTAAGGTAACCGGTTGATATTTCAAACGTACCATATTTTTTTTTCTTACCTAATTATCTTTAGGCTACAACTGTTAAACACGTTCAGGAATTTAAATTTTGAATTCTAATCAATTAATTTCAGTTTATAACGGCAACTAATAAATTTAACTGCGTTAACGTTAACGGAAATCTACAACAGACGTTATTATATTCCCATTATAATTTCTCTCAAACATTACAACATAAAATAATGACATTCCAAAATTAAAAATTTATGCAAATTAATTGCCAAAATAAGTACCCACTAATTTAATAAGTTATTTTATTTAAAAGCTCTTTTATTCCAACAATCTAAATATTTACAACAAATTCTTACGTTATAAAAAAAAATTTCAAATTTGTCGCCAATTTTCGCCGAAATCCAATTTCTTAGTAGTAAATATTGCTCGGGTTGTTACACTCTCCTCCACTCAAATCTTTTCGTCCCCGAAAAGAACGAAGCCAAATGGGAAGTGTATCAAAGGAAGAATCAGATCAGAATAGAGAAGATTTGAATAACATACCTATTCAAATAGCTCGCGGTTTGAAGCACGGATACTGTCCTCGGTTTCCCAAGTGCAGTCACGATCATCATTGCTCCATTGGATTTTTACAAGATTAACAGATTTTCTTCTGAGTTGCTTCGTATCCCTATCGACAATACGAAGTGGCTTTCTCTCTATGGTTAGATTGGGTTCAACATCGAGATTCTCTAGCAAAGCAGGTTGGACATGCAGTGATGGATCATGAAGATATCTACGAAGGTGAGATACGTGAAACACGTTGTCAACCCTAGCAAGTTTCTTTGGTAAATCCACATGGTAGGCTAAAGAACCAACTCTTTCGATGATACGGAAAGGGCCTATGAACCTGGGAGCTGGCTTCCCTTTCCGACCGAATCGGATGACGTTCTTAAGCGGTGAAATCTTGAGAAACACTTGGTCTCCTACGGCAAACTCCAACTTCCTTCTTCTCCTATCTGCGTATTTCTTCTGTCTATCTTGGGAAATTCTCATTTTCGTCCGAATATCCTCGACTTTCTTGGAAGCTTCAAGGATCAGGTCGGGCCCAAGAACTAATCGATCACCCAATCCAATCCAACATTATGGAGATTTGCACGGTCGTCTGTACAGAACAGCAAAAGGGGATGTTTTGATGCTAGCCTAGATTCAAGGATAGAAAATTACCAAATTGTATTTCAAATAAGCTGGAATTCGAATTAGATCATACCTGATAACTATTATTATAAGTGAACTCAATGAGATGAAGATGGTCCTCCCAAGAACCACCATAGTCAAAAATACAGGCACGAAGAAGGTCTTCTAGAATCTAATTCACTCTCTCCGTTTGCCCATCGGTCTGAGGATGATAGGTTGTGCTCAGATTCAGTCGTGTACCTAGAGCTTCTTGGAATGCTTTCCAAAACTTGTTGGTAAAGATTGGATCTCGATCACACACAATACTGACTGGGACTCCATGCAATCTGACGATATCTCTCATATAAATCTCGGCTAGGCTTGAAGCGGTACGATTCGACTTGACCGGAATGAAGTGAGCAGATTTAGTCAATCGATCAATAATAACCCAAATTCTCTCATTACCCTTTCTTGTCCAGGGTAGCCCATCGATAAAATCCATCGAAACTTGCTCCCATTTCCAATTGGGTATCTCAAGAGGTTGCAATAATCCAACGGTTTTCTGATGATCAGCCTTAACCTGTTGACACGTGGCGCATCTACTAATGAAAGAAGAGATATCATGCTTCATACCATTCCACCAATATAGCCTCTTCATATCATGGTACATCTTCAAAACTCCAGGATGTATGGAAAGTCTAGCTTGATGATTCTCCTTGAGTACCTCTTGCCTTAAATTGTCGACATCCGGAACACAAATCCTGTCTTTAATTCTCAAATCCCATATTCTTCGATTTGTGCATCCATTTCACTTTGATTTTCACCCTTTCTCTTGAGAACATTCGCCTTCATTTTTACCAGCATCGGGTCTTTGTTCTGCTTAGCCGCTATGCGATCCATAAGAGATGGAGTAACCATAATCACACAAAGTATCGACTTCTTTCTACTCAGAGCGTCGCCAACAACATTTTCTTTCCCGGGAGTATAGTTGATGTCTAGGTCATAGGCTGCTAAGAATTCGAGCCATCTCACTTGCCTCTGATTCAAATCCTTCTGGGTAAAAATATGCTTCAATGATTTATGGTCCGTAAAGAGTTCGAACTTAGTTCCCAAAAGATGATGTCTCCACAACTTCAAGGCAAATACCACCACAAGAAATTCCAAATCATGGGCTGCATAATTCACTTCGTGGGTCTTCAATTGTCGGCTAGCATAGGCGATAACCCTTCCATCCTGCATCAACACAGCTCCCAATCCTTCTCGTCTAGCATCAGTAAATACCGTAAATCCCTCACTCACATTTGGGACGGTAAGAATGGGGCAGACATTAACTTGTCCTTTAACTCCTTGAATGCAACCTTAAACTTATCACTCCAGACAAACCTTACACTTGGAAGCGCAATCTTTTGGTCCGACCGCGAAGTTCCAAAATTGCCCTTTATACAATTCTTTAAAAAAATTCTCCACTAATTGATCCTAAAAAAATAGCATTTGCACATTTGTTCCTAAATTTAGCGCATCTATTAATTGGTCCTACAATATAGCATCACATACCTGATCCTAAACTCATGCATATAGCACTGCATTTTTATTAGGTGTAATATTATCGTCAACTGCATACTATGGTGAGAAACGTTAAGAAGCTCAACCTTTTATTATAAGTAGATTCAAAACAGGTTGAAATAGGGAATAAATAAACTATTATTATAATTTTTTGTTTTCGAGTTTAAGTGAAAGCATAATATTTGTTTGGTACCAACGTCAACTTACAAAAACGTCTTGTATAGATATTAACAAATGTTAATATAACTTAAAGATATGATCTCGCAAATATACTTTTTTGCAAATTCATAACGCTCTTTGCTTTATTACCAAACTTAATATTGCTTAAAATTATGATCTAACAAATAAACTTTATATATATATATTTATTAATTATAAATGAAAAAAATCAAACTAACAAAAAAATTAAATGATACAACTTAGAAATAAAAAATTCAAACTAACAGTAAAAATTAAACGATGCAACTTAGAAATAAAAAATTCAAACTGACAAGACATGATTCCAACGTAAAATCATAACTATATATTTATGAAAATCATTTTCTTTTGAATATGTTAAGCATATATAATTTGTAAAAAAATTGATTTATCCGCGAAGGGTGTACTATTGTCACACGCGAAGCACGTGCCGTAACACTTTTGTAGTAATAACAACTTGGTTCCATAATATGAAGAGTATTATGGGACAGTGTTACTTAAACATTGTCACAACAACCCAACTCATTTCCTACTTAAATATTGTCACAACTGAATAAAATGCTAACTCCATCTTCAGATGCTTTGAAGATCTGAAGATATTATATTTACACATTGATTGAAATTCAAACTGACAAGACATGATTATATATCATTATGTAACATTTGAAGATTTATTGAATTTAATACAATATATGTAACACAAATCTTGGCTAATATAGAATTAAACGATACAACTTAGAAATAAAAATTTAAACTAACAAAAAACTAAACGATGTAACTTAGAAATAAAAATTCAAGTTGACTACAAATGATTCTAATTCGTAAAATCATAGCTAAATATTTATAAAAATCATTTTTTTGAATATGTTAAGCATATATAATTTGTAAAAAAAATCAATTTATCAGTGAAAGGTGTACTATTGTCACGCATGAAGCGCGTGCCGTAACACTCTCGACTTAGAATCCCTTTGCTCCATATTAAGTATGAAATCAGCGCTATCATAAAAATTGTTTACATATCTTCAAATAAACTCACACATGATAAATTGATAACGAGTTATGTTGTAGTTTAGCTTGAATTTTTATTAGGCACTTAAAAAAAATACTCAAATATACGGTTAAATATTCGATATGATACGGGTTATCATAATGTCACTTTAAAATAGATATATGCGAAGCGCGTGATGGTATATAGCAACAATTCATAAGTACTGGTTCAATCTCTCAGGTGTTTTTCATATAATCTCTCCTTTATGTGCTAATTTCTTCATATTAGCACATGCGCTTCGCACGTGACAATAACACATGCTTCGTGACCAATTTTTTTTTTTACAAATTATATGTGTCAACATATTCAAAAGATAATGATTTCCATAAATATTTAGGTATGTTTTTGCATTGGAATCATGTGTGGTTAGTTTGAATTTTTATTTCTAAATTAAAACATTTAATTTTTTTTCCATTGGCTCATATTCTACTCAGCAATGATACCTTTATGAATAGTTGACTTGGAAGCGCAATCTTTTGGTCCGACCGCGAAGTTCCAAAATTGCCCTTTATACAATTCTTTAAAAAAATTCTCCACTAATTGATTCTAAAAAATAGCATTTGCACATTTGTTCCTAAATTTGGCGCATCTATTAATTGGTCCTACAATATAGCATCACATACCTGATCCTAAACTCATGCATATAGCACTGCATTTTTATTAGGTGTAATATTATCGTCAATTGCATACTATGGTGAGAAACGTTAAGAAGCTCAACATTTTATTATACGTAGATTCATAACAGGTTGAAATAGGGTATAAATAAACTATTATTATAATTTTTTGTTTTCGAGTTTAAGTGAAAGCATAATATTTGTTTGGTACCAACGTCAACTTACAAAAACGTCTTCTATAGATATTAACAAATGTTAATATCACTTAAAGATATGATCTCGCAAATATACTTTTTTGCAAATTCGTAACGCTCTTTGCTTTATTACCAAACTTAATATTGCTTAAAATTATGATCTAACAAATAAACTTTATATATATATATATATTTATTAATTATAAATGGAAAAAAATCAAACTAACAAAAAAATTAAATGATACAACTTAGAAATAAAAAATTCAAACTAACAGTAAAAATTAAAAGATGCCACTTAGAAATAAAATATTAAAACTGACAAGACATGATTCCAACGTAAAATCATAACTATATATTTATGAAAATCATTTTTTTTTGAATATGTAAAACATATATAATTTGTAAAAAAATTGATTTATCCGCGAAGGGTGTACTATTGTCACGCGCGAAGCACGTGCCGTAACACTTTTGTAGTAATAACAACTTGGTCCCATAATATGAAGAGTATTATGGGATAGTGTTACTTAAACATGTCACAACAACCCAACTCATTTCCTACTTAAATATTGTCACAACTGAATAAAATGCTAACTCCATCTTCAGATGCTTTGAAGATCTGAAGATATTATATTTACACATTGATTGAAATTCAAACTGACAAGACATGATTATATATCATTGTGTACAATTTGAAGATATATTGAATTTAATACAATATATGTAACACAATTCTTGGCTAATATAGAATTAAAAGATACAACTTAGAAATAAAAATTTAAACTAACAAAAAACTAAACGATGTAACTTAGAAATAAAAATTCAAGTTGACTACAAATGATTCTAATTCATAAAATCATAGCTAAATATTAATAAAAATCATTTTTTTTGAATATGTTAAGCATATATAATTTTTAAAAAATCAATTTATCAGTGAAAGGTGTACTATTGTCACGCATGAAGCGCGTGCCGTAACACTCTCGACTTAGAATCCCTTTGCTCCATATTAAGTATGAAATCAGCGCTATCATAAAAATTGTTTACATATCTTCAAATAAACTCACACATGATAAATTGATAACGAGTTATGTTGTAGTTTAGCTTGAATTTTTATTAGGCACTTAAAAAAAATACTCAAATATACGGTTAAATATTCGATATGATACGGGTTATCATAATGTCACTTTAAAATAGATATATGCGAAGCGCGTGATGGTATATAGCAACAATTCATAAGTACTGGTTCAATCTCTCAGGTGTTTTTCATATAATCTCTCCTTTATGTGCTAATTTCTTCATATTAGCACATGCGCTTCGCACGTGACAATAACACATGCTTCATGGGCAAATTTTTTTTTTTTTACAAATTATATGTGTCAACATATTCAAAAGATAATGATTTCCATAAATATTTAGGTATGTTTTTGCGTTGGAATCATGCGTGGTTAGTTTGAATTTTTATTTCTAAATTAAAACATTTAATTTTTTGTTCCATTGGCTTATATTCTACTCAGCAATGATATCTTAAAATATCTTAAATAGTTTTGGGGCTTACAAATTCAATATTTATTAGCTGATTTCTTATGTTTACTTCATTTTAAAAGATGTTTGTAAACCCGTATCAATATTAGCGTTTATTTTCAGAGCTAAACTCCTATACTTATGCTATATACCATTGTTAATTAAACAATGCTAACTCCATCTTCAAAGTGCGTGCCATAACTCCTGTACTTATGTTTATTTCAATTTAAATCATGATGTTCATGTCGTACTATTTTTTTAAGTGCCTTTGATATAGTTATTTTTTAGGATCATGTTTTGAAACATACACATGATAAACTCACACAATTTACTTGGCGTGCTTTTCATATTAGCACAGTGAATGATTTAAACATATACGATTTATATATGGACTTTTTGTGCATATGCTTTGAGAATATGGACCTTTCATCATAAATGAATATATCATGATTTATTGTATATTATATCTAGAGATTTATGAATTTCAAAGTTATACATTAAACTGTGAATAAATACTATAAATATCAAAACGGAAATGGTTTACAATGTTGGAAACAATTTAATTAGTTTTATCTAATTAATTAATTAATTTAAATAACTGAATATACCATGATTTATTGTATTCCATATATGAAGATTTATGAATTTCAAGTTATGCATTAAATCTTTATTAATAGTTGACTTGGAAGCGCAATCTTTTGGTCCGACCGCGAAGTTCCAAAATTGCCCTTTATACAATTCTTTAAAAAAATTCTCCACTAATTGATCCTAAAAAATAGCATTTGCACATTTGTTCCTAAATTTAGCGCATCTATTAATTGGCCCTACAATATAGCATCACATACCTGATCCTAAACTCATGTATATAGCACTGCATTCTTATTAGGTGTAATATTATCGTCAACTGCATACTATGGTGAGAAACGTTAAGATGCTCAACCTTTTATTATACGTAGATTCATAACATGTTGAAATAGGGAATAAATAAACTATTATTATAATTTTTTGTTTTCGAGTTTAAGTGAAAACATAATATTTGTTTGGTACCAACGTCAACTTACAAAAACGTCTTCTATAGATATTAACAAATGTTAATATCACTTAAAGATATGATCTCGCAAATATACCTTTTTGCAAATTCATAACGCTCTTTGCTTTATTACCAAACTTAATATTGCTTAAAATTATGATCTAACAAATAAACTTTATATATATATATATTTATTAATTATAAATGGAAAAAAATCAAACTAACAATGTGACGCCCCACCTCTATACCGACGCTAGCCAAGAACACTACGGTGTAGTGCTATCAACTAGCACGGAGAATAAGGCTGTTGAGGAGCGACCATCCATGTAATTGCTTTGTGCGAGCACCGATATGTCAGATAATAAAACATTGCATTTCGTCTTTAGAGGAAATCCGACATACCGATACAAACTCCAAGCTACTACACAGTGGCTATAATAGTTTAGGACAATAGATATAAAAATAACACAGATAACATGAATGCGGAATACAGATGAAACGAAAAGTCTCATATATATAATAACTGATATCAGTTACAATACATTTGACACAATACAAATGATACAACTACAACTGTCGACTCAAGAAGTTATATATACAAGTACATTATCGACTAATATACATGAATACATTATCATCTTAAAACAGACACACTGACTACTACAATAAGACGAAGACCACTTCAAATGATATAAATAGTCTTCATAGCTCTAGCAGCAACCCAAAGCTAAAAATCTACAACCTGTAAATACTCGGCCTGACCCGGGTATTAAATTCAAAAGAAAATAATACACGGGTCAGTCTAATTCAAACTCAGTTATTAATGCACGGAAGCAATAATAATCAAATATCAAATGGGCGACAGTTATAGAAATCTCGTATACCCAACTTCTTGATAAGAGAACCGGATAACGGCAGATATAACACTAAACAGTGTTAATCCACAAAACAGAAATCCAAAGCAGTTTAAACAATTGAAATGTCAATTTAAAAACATCAATGCTAATTGGCTGCAGTACACGCTAACGTGTACTGCCTCGCCAATACAGCCTACGAATTATGCAACAGGTCGATGAATCAAGAACAAAAGAAATATCGATTAAAATCTGTCAATTCAGTGTGGCTGCAGTGCACGCACGCGTGCACCGCCTCGCCACAGCAGAATATAAAGTCACCACAAGGGACAAGGGTAAAACTGCTACGAAAATGTAGCCACCACTTGTATTTAAGGGCAAGGCTGCATCAGTGAAATGAAACAGTGTATCCAGTGAAAGAGGCAACAAGTGAAACAAGTTCAACATGTCGCAAAGCAAGGCACAGGGAAATAGCAAACTGAAGGCGAGAGCACCAAAGATATGGCACTACAACACTCAACAGAAAAGACGCAGATCAGCCTCATTAGAAGATAAGGTCATCAGTGAAGCAAAATGACAAAAATGCAAATGATACAAAGCATCAATGCAATGTATCAGATTCGAGAACAAGGCAGTGCAGCAGCGAAAAACTTCAACTAAGAGAATACGAAATGTGGACACAAGTGATGGTATATAACAAACTGCACATGGCAAATGAATCAGGGTATAACGGTGAAACAGATCTAGTGACATCAAGTAAAGAACTCGACCAGTAAACAAAGTGACCCAGGGAACTCAAACAATACCAACAAGTATGGAAGTGAAGGTCGAGTGAACAAAGTAATACAGGGAACTCAAAAGCAACTAATCAGTGACCAGTGATGAACAGAAGCTCAAATGTGCAACTACACCAGAATCAACTACAAGCTACAAGTATGCAGCAGGTCAGCAAGTGCTCAGGGATGAACAGATGCAATTGAAAATGACACATGAATATGCAGTGTATACCCAAGTACAACTAAAATAGAAATAGGTCAAGCATATATAGATATGCAGTGACAAAGTGAACCAAGTCACAATGTCACAGCAAGATCAAGTGACAGTACCAACAAACTCAAGTGTCATTAGAAAAATAATTCCAAATGTATTTCAGTTCAGTGATAGGTATGTAAGCAAATGCATCAACATATACACAACATCACACCACAAACGACATAAGATCTAAGACTACATTTATATACATATTAGATGACAGCAGGTGATATTGTATATATGGGGATGCAATTGCGCAAGTACAAATACAAAATCATAATGAAGCCAGTGACTCAAGAACTAAGCATAAGGTGACTTGAGAACAAAAAGGGGGTAGACATCATGCTACAGAATTTAAGCTTTCAATACTAACCAAAGTTCAAATTGAAAGTTTAAGGCACAGGGCAGATAAGCTCAAAAATCTTGAGTTATCAGAGAAGTAAATGCCCCAGAAACATACAGTACAACACAAGTAAATGGGGCAGCTAGCACATAAATGAAAGTACATCTACAACTGATAGTGAAACTCAAGTTCAATTTTTAAATCAGCAGTGTATGACCCAAAACATGAACAAGGGTAAAAACTGTGAAGTAACTCAAAGATCAAGTCGAAGTCATGGAGCTGTAGTCAATACAAAATGATGAACAAAGGCACCAAGTAAATATGTATGGTGATGCACCAAGAAAATAACACAAATTAAATCGAAACCAAAGACAACTAAGATAAAGTCGACTCCTTGGCATACAAATTAACAATGTCAGAGAGACCAATTAACCCAGGTACAAGAAATCGAGCCATACAAAAACAAGTCAGAAGTCATAAAGTCACTGTAACTAGGAAATGCAATGTATACGGAGCTGTAAATCGATGACCTTAGACCATCAAGTTCAACGGTCGAACGTCATCAACCTAGGGATGAACAGAAGTGCCAAATTCAAGGATGACCAAGTCGAAAATGTCCAGTGACCGAAGTCAAATACAAGTATCAGGGATCCAAAAGTAAAGCAGTTTCAAGTCATAAGTCTATAAGAACAAATCAAGCCCGAAGTCATCATGAATTCACAAAAGCCAAACTATGAAACCCAACATCACGAGAACAAATGCCTCCGAACAAAATCCAAGTAAACAAAATTGGACAAGTCTGAGAATCGAACAGCAAAAACCGAAACCACGATAACTACGAAACTGAAACGAACGAAAATCACAGGGTTTGAGTGAATTAGATGTGAGTAAGACTCACCTTGCTTCGAAGCGGCGACGAGCTCGACCTTTGTCGAAGCGAAGACGAGCACGGCGAAGGCACAGACGAACTACAGAGCAGCGAACCTTCGATCGAGCTTCAATGTCGGCAGAAGCCCTAGTTTCGCGGCTGCCATTATTTCGTTTTCTTGTTCGATTTGTTATTAGGGTTAGAAAGATGAGAAAATGATAAAGGGATCCGGTTATACACCTTAGTAACTTCTTTCTTTCTTTTTTTTTTCTACAAATAACAAAATAAAATATCAACAAAAATTCACCTACAAAAGCCCAATAACATTTTACCCATTTTTCTTAAATCAATTTATATAATAGAGAATTTTGACAATACTAAAAAGACTTTCAAATTTGATTTAAAATCCCAAACAACGATTAACCATTTTATTAAAGAATTTTAAATACGATTTAAAACTCAATATCAATTGTCAACTAGATTAAATCGTCATTTTATCGATAATTAAAATTTATGAATTTCCGGGTTGTTACAGACTTCCCTCCTTAAAGAAATTGCGTCCTCGCAATCATAAGGAATAAATGGATAAAAGGTAACAACCATAAGAGCATGGCAATGTCGAAAGCATAAGCATAGCAAATGTCAACAGGGAAGTATTGGAATTATGGAAGTATCAGATATAGAATAAAAAAGGTTCGACTGCTTCAAGTCAAAGAATCAACAATCGTGGGGATCAAGGAATCAAAATCAGATGACTATCAAAAGGGAGAATCAATCGAGTTCCAGCATTTAAAAGAAAAGGAAAACAGAGCAGAATTCATGTACTGCACGAATTGAATGTGAGTAAATCAAATTACTCACCTGAATCGCCAAAGAAAAAGACGAAGCTCGAATCTCAAAATCGTAAATATTCAATCATCAAAAACGATAATCGAATTTTCAAATCGCAAATATTTACTTATCTCAAACGATAATTAAATCAATAAATATTTAATTATCAAAACGATAATCAAATCACAATATCTGATTATCAAAAACGATAATCAGAAATACAAACATTCGATTAATCAAATCGAAAAAATATTTAATTATCTCAAACGATAATCAAATTTCACAAATATCTGATTATCAAAAACGATAATCAGAAACACATAAATATCCGATTATCAAAAACGATAATCAGAAACACATAAATATCCGATTATCAAAAACGATAATCAGAAGACAGATCAAATATCTAATTATCTCAAACGATAATCAGAAAACAAATCAAATATCTAATTATCTCAAACGATAATCAGAAACACAAACATTCGATTAATCAAATCGAAAAATATTTAATTATCTCAAGCGATAATCAAATTTCACAAATATCTGATTATCAAAAACGATAATCAGAAATCACAAATATTCGATTAATCAAATCGAAAAATATTTAATTATCTCAAACGATAATCAAATTTCACAAATATCTGATTATCAAAAACGATAATCAGAAACACATAAATATCCGATTATCAAAAACGATAATCAGAAGACAGATCAAATATCTAATTATCTCAAACGATAATCAGAAAACAAATCAAATATCTAATTATCTCAAACGATAATCAGAAACACAAACATTCGATTAATCAAATCGAAAAATATTTAATTATCTCAAGCGATAATCAAATTTCACAAATATCTGATTATCAAAAACGATAAATCAGAAATCCGAAATATTCGATTAATCAAATCGAAAAATATTTAATTATCTCAAACGATAATCAAATTTCACAAATATCTGATTATCAAAAACGATAATCAGAAGTCGTAAATATTCAATTAACGAGTCCGGAATTAACCGAAGTAGTAAAAGTATGGTTCCATACTCCTTACTTTTGCTAAATCGTTTAAATCTCTTTATCGTTTCCTTGAAAGTGCAGAGTTGTGTGTTTTTTTTTAAAATAACATTTCACATTCTCAAATAGACAAGTCCGGAATTAAGCGAACCAGTAAAAGAAAGGGGTCATAGTCCTCGATTTTGCTGAAACGTTTAAATCGCTTCCTCATTCTATTGAAAATGCAAACTGTAATAATTTTGAAAACAATTTTAATTTATATTTTGAAACAACTTTTAAAAATGAGAATTTTTGAAAATACGTGATTAAATTAGCAATATCAGTATTGCGGGAAAACCGCTTGTAAATCCATTTCAAAATTGACGGTTACTGAAGTTAACACGTCAAAATCTCATCAAAATAACTGGCATCGAAATATAATACCAAATGAATTTTCATTCATCAAAAATGTCACAAGAATCTTCTCAAAGATAGAAAGGGATATCATACCCTAAATTTGTATTCATAACAAGTTAATAACACATGAATTCACCAATGCACAAAAATTGATAAACATATCAATAGAAATCACGAAAATTGGTGAAGCACAAAATCCCAGAAATCATCACAAGAAATCCAGAGAACACATAAATAGGGGGGAGGCCTAACACATGAATGGGAGCATGAAAACTCACCTACGCGTATCACACAGGAATGGCCCGAAGACCGTAGGGTGCTACCCTAGATATGTGATGGCGAAACATCACATAAACGGGGTATAGTCTCCCCGCAGACAAAGAGACTTCGCACAATCGCTAGTCTAAATTATAAATAAGGGGAAAAGGCCTAACACATGAATGGGAGCATGAAAACTCACCTACGCGTAAACACATGACGAGAAGCTATCTCATGGAAGCTATCCATTAAATTTTCACACAGGAATGGCCCGAAGACCGTAGGGTGCTACCCTAGATATGTGATGGCGAAACATCACATAAACGGGGTATAGTCTCCCCGCAGACAAAGAAATATGTGAGACGAAATCACACAAAAAGTATCCAGACAATCCTCAAAGCCCAAGAGATATGTGTGAGACGAAATCACACCGATGAGGCCTAGTCTAACCGTGCAATATGTGTGAGACGAAATCACACAATGGTGTCTAGACAATCCTCAAAGCCCAAGAGATATGTATGAGACGAAATCACACCGATGAGGCCTAGTCTAAATCATAAAAATGATCATCATGATCATAAAGAAGTGTCAATCACACCAAGCTAGTAAATATATGAGTTTAGCTTCATGTCCCATAACCACTTGCTTAACTTAAATATTTACGAACAAGTTGTAAATCTTCACTAGGAAATTGTCACAAAAAGGGTTCAATCGAACAAGTCCAAGAGCTAACCGACGAAGTAAACGCAAGCGTTTCATACCACTTGTTTTACTAGGCCGTTTAATTCAATTTCTCATACGAGTGAAATAAAGGCTTGTATATACTAATAGATTGGAAAATGATTTAGGAAAAGAGCTTTGTAGTAAAATAGTTTTTGAAATCGTTTGGAGAAAAGGATTTTAGTATTTACTACTAGTATAGAAAACCTTTATATTTTTAAAGTGACAAATCACAAAAATGATTGTAGAAACAATCAATCACAAGAATTCACATACGAAGATGTGAATGGAATCCAAAGAAATCGATACCGAATCCATCAGAAAGTATGTTCACAAAAATCCCGAAGAAAATGTCATCAAAGTTGCTAATAAATGATAGCAACAAATCGGGGAAATGATCAAGAATCGATCAAATTAGGAAACCAACGGCAAACAAAATCAGAGTCTTGAAAATCAAGAAATTAACAATTTCTCAAAAACAAAGTGACCGAAGTCGAATGGAATTCAAGATGAGGAAAACACAAAATATCAAGTTCAAAATCGCTGAGATTCAAACTAGATGTGAATGAGAAATCAAAATCACTCAATTTGCAACTGGTCCAGCTATTTTTCATCACAGTGTAACAGGTACACAATGACACTCATAGCATAGAACAAAAGTGGAACAAAGTCCAAAAGTCAGAATGGCTTTAATTTGCCAAATTAAAACAAAATCAACATCGGATAAATCAATTCAAAGCCGAAAACACAAGAATAAGCGTTAGGAATTCATACCTAACAGTCAAAAATAATCATATGTAAAGATGAGAGATAAAACCATCGACAAATAGTTGTAACACATGCTCCATCTAAGTTATGTTTTATAATTGTCCTAAACCCCAGGCTCTGATACCAAGCTGTGACGCCCCACCTCTATACCCACGCTAGCCAAGAACACTACGGTGTAGTGCTATCAACTAGCACGGAGAATAAGGCTGTTGAGGAGCGACCATCCATGTAATTGCTTTGTGCGAGCACCGATATGTCAGATAATAAAACATTGCATTTCGTCTTTAGAGGAAATCCGACATACCGATACAAACTCCAAGCTACTACACAGTGGCTATAATAGTTTAGGACAATAGATATAAAAATAACACAGATAACATGAATGCGGAATACAGATGGAACGAAAAGTCTCATATATATAATAACTGATATCAGTTACAATACATTTGACACAATACAAATGATACAACTACAACTGTCGACTCAAGAAGTTATATATACAAGTACATTATCGACTAATATACATGAATACATTATCATCTTAAAACAGACACACTGACTACTACAATAAGACGAAGACCACTTCAAATGATATAAATAGTCTTCATAGCTCTAGCAGCAACCCAAAGCTAAAAATCTACAACCTGTAAATACTCGGCCTGACCCGAGTATTAAATTCAAAAGAAAATAATACACGGGTCAGTCTAATTCAAACTCAGTTATTAATGCACGGAAGCAATAATAATCAAATATCAAATGGGCGACAGTTACAGAAATCTCGTATACCCAACTTCTCGATAAGAGAACCGGATAACGGCAGATATAACACTAAACAGTGTTAATCCACAAAACAGAAATCCAAAGCAGTTTAAACAATTGAAATGTCAATTTAAAAACATCAATGCTAATTGGCTGCAGTACACGCTAACGTGTACTGCCTCACCAATACAGCCTACGAATTATGCAATAGGTCGATGAATCAAGAACAAAAGAAATATCGATTAAAATCTATCAATTCAGTGTGGCTGCAGTGCACGCACGCGTGCACCGCCTCGCCACAGCAGAATATAAAGTCACCACAAGGGACAAGGGTAAAACTGCTACGAAAATGCAGCCACCACTTGTATTTAAGGGCAAGGCTGCATCAGTGAAATGAAACAGTGTATCCAGTGAAAGAGGCAACAAGTGAAACAAGTTCAACATGTCGCAAAGCAAGGCACAGGGAAATAGCAAACTGAAGGCGAGAGCACCAAAGATATGGCACTACAACACTCAACAGAAAAGACGCAGATCAGCCTCATTAGAAGATAAGGTCATCAGTGAAGCAAAATGACAAAAATGCAAATGATACAAAGCATCAATGCAATGTATCAGATTCGAGAACAAGGCAGTGCAGCAGCGAAAAACTTCAACTAAGAGAATACGAAATGTGGACACAAGTGATGGTATATAACAAACTGCACATGGCAAATGAATCAGGGTATAACGGTGAAACAGATCTAGTGACATCAAGTAAAGAACTCGACCAGTAAACAAAGTGACCCGGGGAACTCAAACAATACCAACAAGTATGGAAGTGAAGGTCGAGTGAACAAAGTAATACAGGGAACTCAAAAGCAACTAATCAGTGACCAGTGATGAACAGAAGCTCAAATGTGCAACTACACCAGAATCAACTACAAGCTACAAGTATGCAGCAGGTCAGCAAGTGCTCAGGGATGAACAGATGCAATTGAAAATGACACATGAATATGCAGTGTATACCCAAGTACAACTAAAATAGAAATAGGTCAAGCATATATAGATATGCAGTGACAAAGTGAACCAAGTCACAATGTCACAGCAAGATCAAGTGACAGTACCAACAAACTCAAGTGTCATTAGAAAAATAATTCCAAATGTATTTCAGTTCAGTGATAGGTATGTAAGCAAATGCATCAACATATACACAACATCACACCACAAACGACATAAGATCTAAGACTACATTTATATACATATTAGATGACAGTAGGTGATATTGTATATATGGGGATGCAATTGCGCAAGTACAAATACAAAATCATAATGAAGCCAGTGACTCAAGAACTAAGCATAAGGTGACTTGAGAACAAAAAGGGGGTAGACATCATGCTACAGAATTTAAGCTTTCAATACTAACCAAAGTTCAAATTGAAAGTTTAAGGAACAGGGCAGATAAGCTCAAAAATCTTGAGTTATCAGAGAAGTAAATGCCCCAGAAACATACAGTACAACACAAGTAAATGGGGCAGCTAGCACATAAATGAAAGTACATCTACAACTGATAGTGAAACTCAAGTTCAATTTTTAAATCAGCAGTGTATGACCCAAAACATGAACAAGGGTAAAAACTGTGAAGTAACTCAAAGATCAAGTCGAAGTCATGGAGCTGCAGTCAATACAAAATGATGAACAAAGCCACCAAGTAAATATGTATGGTGATGCACCAAGAAAATAACACAAATTAAATCGAAACCAAAGACAACTAAGACAAAGTCGACTCCTTGGCATACAAATTAACAATGTCAGAGAGACCAATTAACCCAGGTACAAGAAATCGAGCCATACAAAAACAAGTCAGAAGTCATAAAGTCACTGTAACTAGGAAATGCAATGTATACGGAGCTGTAAATCGATGACCTTAGACCATCAAGTTCAACGGTCGAACATCATCAACCTAGGGATGAACAGAAGTGCCAAATTCAAGGATGACCAAGTCGAAAATGTCCAGTGACCGAAGTCAAATACAAGTATCAGGGATCCAAAAGTAAAGCAGTTTCAAGTCATAAGTCTATAAGAACAAATCAAGCCCGAAGTCATCATGAATTCACAAAAGCCAAACTGTGAAACCCAACATCACGAGAACAAATGCCTCCGAACAAAATCCAAGTAAACAAAATTGGACAAGTCAGAGAATCGAACAGCAAAAACCGAAACCACGATAACTACGAAACAGAAACGAACGAAAATCACAGGGTTTGAGTGAATTAGATGTGAGTAAGACTCACCTTGCTTCGAAGCGGCGACGAGCTCCACCTTTGTCGAAGCGAAGACGAGCACGGCGAAGGCACAGACGAACTACAGAGCAGCGAACCTTCGATCGAGCTTTAATGTCGGCAGAAGCCCTAGTTTCGCGGCTGCCATTATTTCGTTTTCTTATTCGATTTGTTATTAGGGTTAGAAAGATGAGAAAATGATAAAGGGATCCGGTTATACGCCTTAGTAAATTCTTTCTTTTTTTTTTTTTTCTACAAATAACAAATAAAATATCAACAAAAATTCACCTACAAAAGCCCAATAACATTTTACCCATTTTTCTTAAATCAATTTATATAATAGAGAATTTTGCCAATACTAAAAAGACTTTCAAATTTGATTTAAAATCCCAAACAACGATTAACCATTTTATTAAAGAATTTTAAATACGATTTAAAACTCAATATCAATTGTCAACTAGATTAAATCGTCATTTTATCGATAATTAAAATTTATGAATTTCCGGGTTGTTACAAACAAAAAAATTAAATGATACAACTTAGAAATAAAAAATTCAAACTAACAGTAAAAATTAAACGATGCAACATAGAAATAAAAAATTCAAACCGACAAGACATGATTCCAACGTAAAATCGTAACTATATATTTATGAAAATCATTTTTTTGAATATGTTAAGCATATATAATTTGTAAAATAATTGATTTATCCGCGAAGGGTGTACTATTGTCACGCGCGAAGCACGTGCCGTAACACTTTTGTAGTAATAACAACTTGGTCCCATAATATGAAGAGTATTATGGGACAGTGTTACTTAAACATTGTCACAACAACCCAACTCATTTCCTACTTAAATATTGTCACAGCTGAATAAAATGCTAACTCCATCTTTAGATGTTTTGAAGATCTGAAGATATTATATTTACACACTGACTGAAATTCAAACTGACAAGACATGATTATATATCATTGTGTAACATTTGAAGATATATTGAATTTAATACAATATATGTAACACAATTCTTGGCTGATATAGAATTAAACGATACAACTTAGAAATAAAAATTTAAACTAACAAAAAACTAAACGATGTAACTTAGAAATAAAAATTCAAGTTGACTACAAATGATTCTAATTCGTAAAATCATAGCTAAATATTTATAAAAATCATTTTTTTTGAATATGTTAAGCATATATAATTTGTAAAAAAATCAATTTATCAGTGAAAGGTGTACTATTGTCACGCATGAAGCGCGTGCCGTAACACTCTCGACTTAGAATCTCTTTGCTCCATATTAAGTATGAAATCAGCGCTATCATAAACATTGTTTACATATCTTCAAATAAACTCACACATGATAAATTGATAACGATTTATGTTGTAGTTTAGCTTGAATTTTTATTAGGCACTTAAAAAAATACTCAAATATACGGTTAAATATTCGATATGATACGGGTTATCATAATGTCACTTTAAAATAGATATATGCGAAGTGCGTGATGGTATAAAGCAACAATTCATAAGTACTGGTTCAATCTCTCAGGTGTTTTTCATATAATCTCTCCTTTATGTGCAAATTTCTTCATATTAGCACATGCGCTTCGCACGTGACAATAACACATGCTTCTTGGGCAATTTTTTTTTATACAAATTATATGTCTCAACATGTTCAAAGATAATGATTTCCATAAATATTTAGGTATGTTTTTGCGTTGGAATCATGTGTGGTTAGTTTGAATTTTTATTTCTAAATTAAAACATTTAATTTTTTGTTCCATTGGCTCATATTCTGCTCAGCAATGATATCTTAAAATATCTTAAATAGTTTTGGGGCTTACAAATTCAATATTTATTAGCTGAGTTCTTATGTTCATTTCATTTTAAAAGATGTTTGTAAACCCGTATCAATATTAGCGTTTATTTTCAGAGCTAAACTCCTGTACTTATGCTATATACCATTGTTAATTAAACAATGCTAACTCCATCTTCAAAGCGCGTGCCATAACTCCTGTACTTATGTTTATTTCAATTTAAAACATGATGTTCATGTCGTACTATTTTTTAAGTGCCTTTGATATAGTTATTTTTTAGGATCATGTTTTGAAACATACACATGATAAACTCACACAATTTACTTGGCGTGTTTTTCATATTAGCACAGTGAATGATTTAAACATATACAATTTATATATGGACTTTTTGTGCATATGCTTTGAGAATATGGACCTTTCATCATAAATGAATATATCATGATTTATTGTATATTATATCTAGAGATTTATGAATTTCAAAGTTATACATTAAACTGTGAATAAATACTATAAATATCAAAACGGAAATGGTTTACAATGTTGGAAACAATTTAATTAGTTTTATCTAATTAATTAATTTAAATAACTGAATATACCGTGACTTATTATATTCCATATATGAAGATTTATGAATTTCAAGTTATGCATTAAATCTTTATTAATAGTTGACTTGGAAGCGCAATCTTTTGGTCCGACCGCGAAGTTCCAAAATTGCCCTTTATACAATTCTTTAAAAAAATTCTCCACTAATTGATCCTAAAAAATAGCATTTGCACATTTGTTCCTAAATTTAGCGCATCTATTAATTGGTCCTACAATATAGCATCACATACCTGATCCTAAACTCATGTATATAGCACTGCATTCTTATTAGGTGTAATATTATCGTCAACTGCATACTATGGTGAGAAACCTTAAGAAGCTCAACCTTTTATTATACGTAGATTCATAACAGGTTGAAATAGGGAATAAATAAACTATTGTTATAATTTTTTGTTTTCGAGTTTAAGTGAAAGCATAATATTTGTTTGGTACCAACGTCAACTTAAAAAACGTCTTCTATAGATATTAACAAATGTTAATATCACTTAAAGATATGATCTCACAAATATACTTTTTTGCAAATTCATAACGCTCTTTGCTTTATTACCAAACTTAATATTGCTTAAAATTATGATCTAACAAATAAACTTTATATATATATATATATTTATTAATTATAAATGGAAAAAAATTAAATTAACAAAAAAATTAAATGATACAACTTAGAAATAAAAAATTCAAACTAACAGTAAAAATTAAACGATGCAACTTAGAAATAAAAAATTCAAACTGACAAGACATGATTCCAACGTAAAATCGTAACTATATATTTATGAAAATCATTTTTTATTTGAATATGTTAAGCATATATAATTTGTAAAAAAATTGATTTATCCGCGAAGGGTGTACTATTGTCACGCGCGAAGCACGTGCCGTAACACTTTTGTAGTAATAACATCTTGGTCCCATAATATGAAGAGTATTATGGGACAGTGTTACTTAAACATTGTCACAACAACCCAACTCATTTCCTACTTAAATATTGTCACAACTGAATAAAAAGCTAACTCCATCTTCAGATGCTTTGAAGATCTGAAGATATTATATTTACACATTGACTAAAATTCAAACTGACAAGACATGATTATATATCATTGTGTAACATTTGAAGATATATTGAATTTAATACAATATATGTAACACAATTCTTGGCTAATATAGAATTAAACGATACAACTTAGAAATAAAAATTTAAACTAACAAAAAACTAAACGATGTAACTTAGAAATAAAAATTCAAGTTGACTACAAATGATTCTAATTCGTAAAATCATAGCTAAATATTTATAAAAATCATTTTTTTTAATATGTTAAGCATATATAATTTGTAAAAAAAATCAATTTATCAGTGAAAGGTGTACTATTGTCACGCATGAAGCGCGTGCCGTAACACTCTCGACTTAGAATCTCTTTGCTCCATATTAAGTATGAAATCAGCGCTATCATAAACATTGTTTACATATCTTCAAATAAACTCACACATGATAAATTGATAACGATTTATGTTGTAGTTTAGCTTGAATTTTTATTAGGCACTTAAAAAAAATACTCAAATATACGGTTAAATATTCGATATGATACGGGTTATCATAATGTCACTTTAAAATAGATATATGCGAAGCGCGTGATGGTATAAAGTAACAATTCATAAGTACTGGTTCAATCTCTCAAGCGTTTTTCATATAATCACTCCTTTATGTGCAAATTTCTTCATATTAGCACATGCGCTTCGCACGTGACAATAACACATGCTTCGTGGACAATTTTTTTTTTTTACAAATTATATGTGTCAACATGTTCAAAGATAATGATTTCCATAAATATTTAGGTATGTTTTTGCGTTGGAATCATGTGTTGGAATCATGTGTGGTTAGTTTGAATTTTTATTTCTAAATTAAAACATTTAATTTTTTGTTCCATTGGCTCATATTCTACTCAGCAATGATATCTTAAAATATCTTAAATAGTTTTGGGGCTTACCAATTCAATATTTATTAGCTGAGTTCTTATGTTTATTTCATTTTAAAATATGTTTGTAAACCCGTATCAATATTAGCGTTTATTTTCAGAGCTAAACTCCTGTACTTATGCTATATACCATTGTTAATTAAACAATGCTAACTCCATCTTCAAAGCGCGTGCCATTACTCCTGTACTTATGTTTATTTCAATTTAAATCATGATGTTCATGTCATACTATTTTTTTAAGTGCCTTTGATATAGTTATTTTTTAGGATCATGTTTTGAAACATACACATGATAAACTCACACAATTTACTTGGCGTGTTTTTCATATTAGCACATTGAATGATTTAAACATATACAATTTATATATGGACTTTTTGTGCATATGCTTTGAGAATATGGACCTTTCATCATAAATGAATATATCATGATTTATTGTATATTATATCTAGAGATTTATGAATTTCAAAGTTATACATTAAACTGTGAATAAATACTATAAATATCAAAACGAAAATGGTTTACAATGTTGGAAACAATTTAATTAGTTTTATCTAACTAATTAATTTAAATAACTGAATATACCGTGATTTATTGTATTCCATATATGAAGATTTATGAATTTCAAGTTATGCATTAAATCTTTATTAATAGTTGACTTGGAAGCGCAATCTTTTGGTCCGACCGCGAAGTTCCAAAATTTCCCTTTATACAATTCTTTAAAAAAATTCTCCACTAATTGATCCTAAAAAATAGCATTTGCACATTTGTTCCTAAATTTAGCGCATCTATTAATTGGTCCTACAATATAGCATCACATACCTGATCCTAAACTCATGCATATAGCACTGCATTCTTATTAGGTGTAATATTATCGTCAACTGCATACTATGGTGAGAAACGTTAAGAAGCTCAACCTGTTATTATACGTAGATTCATAACAGGTTGAAATAGGGAATAAATAAACTATTATTATATTTTTTTGTTTTCGAGTTTAAGTGAAAGCATAATATTTGTTTGGTACCAACGTCAACTTACAAAAACGTCTTCTATAGATATTAACAAATGTTAATATCACTTAAAGATATGATCTCGCAAATATACTTTTTTGCAAATTCATAACGCTCTTTGCTTTATTACCAAACTTAATATTGCTTAAAATTATGATCTAACAAATAAAATTTATATATATATATATTTATTAATTATAAATGGAAAAAAATCAAACTAACAAAAAAATTAAATGATACAACTTAGAAATAAAAAATTCAAACTAACAGTAAAAATTAAACGATGCAACTTAGAAATAAAAAATTCAAACTGACAAGACATGATTCCAACGTAAAATCGTAACTATATATTTAAGAAAATCAATTTTTTTAATATGTTAAGCATATATAATTTGTAAAAAAATTGATTTATCCGCGAAGGGTGTACTATTGTCACGCGCGAAGCACGTGCCGTAACACTTTTGTAGTAATAACAACTTGGTCCCATAATATGAAGAGTATTATAGGACAGTGTTACTTAAACATTGTCACAACAACCCAACTCATTCCCTACTTAAATATTGTCACAACTGAATAAAATGCTAACTCCATCTTCAGATGCTTTGAAGATCTGAAGATATTATATTTACACATTGACTGAAATTCAAACTGACAAGACATGATTATATATCATTGTGTAACATTTGAAGATATATTAAATTTAATACAATATATGTAACCTAATTCTTGGCTAATATAGAATTAAACTATACAACTTAGAAATAAAAATTTAAACTAACAAAAAACTAAACGATGTAACTTAGAAATAAAAATTCAAGTTGACTACAAATGATTCTAATTCGTAAAATCATAGCTAAATATTTATAAAAATCATTTTTTTGAATATGTTAAGCATATATAATTTGTAAAAAAATCAATTTATCAGTGAAAGGTGTACTATTGTCACGCATGAAGCGCGTGCCGTAACACTCTCGATTTAGAATCTCTTAGCTCCATATTAAGTATGAAATCAGCGCTATCATAAACATTGTTTACATATCTTGAAATAAACTCACACATGATAAATTGATAACGATTTATGTTGTAGTTTAGCTTGAATTTTTATTAGGCACTTTAAAAATAGTTAAACTCCTATACTTATGCTATATACCATTGTTAATTAAACAATGCTAACTCCTTCTTCAAAGCGCATGCCATAACTCCTGTACTTATGTTTATTTCAATTTAAATCATGATGTTCATGTCGTACTATTTTTTTAAGTGCCTTTGATATAGTTATTTTTTAGGATCATGTTTTGAAACATACACATGATAAACTCACACAATTACTTGGCGTGTTTTTCAAATTAGCACAGTGAATGATTTAAACATATACAATTTATATATGGACTTTTTGTGCATATGCTTTGAGAATATGGACCTTTCATCATAAATGAATATATCATGATTTATTGTATATTATATCTAGAGATTTATGAATTTCAAAGTTATACATTAAACTGTGAATAAATACTATAAATATCAAAATGGAAATGGTTTACAATGTTGGAAACAATTTAATTAGTTGTATCTAATTAATTAATTTAAATAACTGAATATACCGTGATTTATTGTATTCCATATATGAATATTTATGAATGGGGCTTTGCACTAAAGGTCCCTATTTTTGATGTTGTCGTAAGAAAAGCCCTTGTGATAATGAGTATGTAAATTTAATCCATGTTTTTTTAAATCAGAAAGCGCAAAGCATCTTGCGTTTTTCTTATAGAAAGTGCAAGTTAACTTGCGTTTTTCAAAAATTTAATTTTTTTTGAAAAGTTCAAAATTTTCAAAAAAAAAATCGAAATCAAAAAGCACAAACTAGCTTGCGCTTTCCTAATAAAAAGTGCAAGTTAACTTGCGCTTTTTAAAATTTTCGAAAATTTTGAAATTTCAAAAATAATTTCAAAATCGAAAAGCGCAAACTAGCTTGCGCTTTCCATCAAGAAAGCGCAAGTTAACTTGCATTTTTGAAAATTTTCAAAAATTTTAAAAAAAATTCAAAATAAAAGCGCAAACTAGCTTGCGCTTTTTAAATTTTTCAAAAGTTTTAAATTTTCAAAAAAAAAAAATTCTTTGTCAAAAGTTGCAAGTTAGCTTGCATTTTCTATCAGAGAAATGCAAAACACATTGCATTTTCAATTTTCCAAAAAATAGGGACAAAATTTACATATTCATATATACAGGGACTTTTCTTATAACAACATCAAAAATAGGGACCTGTAACCCTTTTCTTGTTTATGAATTTCAAGTTATGCATTAAACTCAGAATAAATGATACAAATATCAAAAGATATATGTATGAGAAACTTTCGATCCCACCGCTAATTTCAAATTTCCCTTTACAAGGGACATGGAAAATATTTGTTAATGTATAATTAATTTAAACAAATGAATATGCCATGATTTATTGAATGACATATTTAGAGACTTATGAATTTCAAGGTTATACGGTAAAATTTGAGTAAATGCTATAAATAAAAAATGGAAATGATTTTACAATGTTGGAAATGATTTAATTAGTTGACTTAATTAATTGATTTAAACAAATCTATGTGCCTTGATTTATTGTATTCCATATATGGAGGTTTATGAATTTCAAGGTTATGTATTAAATTGTGAATAAATGATGCAAATATCAAAATGTATATGTATGAGAAGGATCAAGCTTGATCTATCACGAATCCGCTTCAAACGAAGAAATCTCTCTTGAAAAGATGAAGATCTTCAATCTAAGCTCTTGAATCTTCAATCTTGATCTTCGATTTGGATGGATGGAAGCACTAGATTAGAGTGGAGAAAAGAAGTGAAGAAGTGTAGAAGTCGAGCTCTCAAAATGGCAGCACTTCGTCGCTTCGAAATCCGGATCCAAAAAGTGAGAACAACCCCCTCTATTTATAGCAGAAATTCCTTAAGTCGAAATTTGGCTATCTCCTGAAGTCGTCTCCGACTTACGATCTAAGCACCCACCAACTTACGACTTACCAGGCCAACCCATCTACGACTTAGTGCTTCGCGACTTAACAGGTAGGCTACGACTTAAAGACTTCAGCTACTCTACGACTTAACAACAAACACCTAAGTCGTCTGCCTTCATAAGTCGTTCACGACTTACGACTTAACAAAACCCTCAGTCTACGACTTACTGCGTGTGCCTATCTCCTAACAACTCAGCAGTTAACCCCTAAGTCGGTTACGACCTAACTGGGTATACGACTCAACTACTAAGTCGTCTACGACTTAAAACAGTGACTTAACACAGCACTCCTCAACACGGCCATGACTCAACTAGGCTACGACTTAAAGGATACGACTTAACTGGTTAGACGACTTATCACTTAACTCGGTCAGCTCTTATGTCGTAAATCCCTAGATCGGTCACTTACTTAGGTTGTCTATCCCTTAACTCGGCAACGACTTACAACCTACGACTTAATACTTGCCGAGTTAACTTCGACCTACTAACTTAGCCCAGCTACGACTTATCTCCTTAGGTCGTACAAATAACCTATCTCCAAGCCCTGGGTCACTCCCATCTCCTAAGTCGTATACGACTTACGACTTATGCTAAGTCGTGAACGACTTAGGACTTGGCAAATATTCAACCAAAAACTGAAACAACCCCAAAAACTCTTAAAATTCCAGATTTTGACAACTTTTCGATCCGTAGAAATACGGGTCGTTACATTCTCTCCCCCTTAGGAATCTCGTCCCCGAAATTCCAAACAGCAAAGCAATCAAAGATTATTCTATACGCCTACCAACCATAACAATCAACAAACCATGCATCCAATTCTAGCTTAGCGTACAGAATTCTAACACTAGAACAAGTTACAATATCGTGAGATGACACGACACCTTAGGGCCATACCTTGAAGAGTTCAGGATGAGCTGCCTTCATCCTCTCTTCCACCTCCCACGTACAGTCGTTATCATCATCACTCCATTGTATCTTGAGCAACTTAACTACCTTCCTCCTAAGCTGTTTCGTGTCGGTATCCACAACACGAAGCGGCTTACGAGGCCTTCTATCAACTGGATCAACTTCAAAATCTTCATAGCTATCTGCAGAAACCACCGTACTCGAGTCGTGCACATACTTCCGTAGATATGATACATGAAAAACATTGTGCACACTCGACATCTTCTCTGGTAACTCCAATCTGTAGGCGAGCTTTCCAATTCGCTCGATAATCGGGAATGGTCCAACAAATCTCGGAGTCAATTTTCCTTTCTTCCCGAATCGGATAACATTCTTCAGTGGAGAAATCTTCACAAAAACCATATCTCCTACGTCGAATTCCAAATCCTTACGACGTTTATCGGCATAACTCTTCTGACGGTCTTGGGCTGCCTTCATTCGTTGCCGAATGATCTCTATACAATCTGAAGTTTGTCGAATCATTTCTGGCCCAAGTATCAGCTTTTCTCCGGTCTCTATCCAACATGTCGGAGAATTACACGGTCTTCCATACAACGCTTCATACGGTGCCATACCAATGCTTTACTGGTAACTGTTGTTGTATGAAAACTCTACCAAATGAAGGTGATCTTCCCATGATCCTCCGAAATCCAAAACACAAGCTCTGAGGAGATCTTCCAAAACTCGGTTGACTCTCTCGGTCTGACCATCTGTTTGAGGGTGATAAGTTGTACTCAAACACAACTCGGTTCCCAAAACTTCCTGGAAGCTCTTCCAAAATCCACTAGTGAACAATGGATCTCGATCGCTCACTATACTCTTCGGAATACCATGGAATCGAACTATCCACTTAACATACAACTCATCCAACTTTGATGCAGTCCTAGTCGATCGAACAGGAATAAATCTTGCACTCTTGGTCAAACGATCTACAATGACCCAAATCCCTTCATTTCCCGTTCTGGTTCTAGGCAATCCATCGATAAAATCCATCGACACTTGTTCCCACTTCCATGTAGGAACTTCTAATGGCTAAAGCAATCCACTAGGCTTCTTCTGTTCGGCTTTAACCAACTGGCAGTTCATACACTTGGAAATAAAATTTCCAACATCCTTCTTCATACCTTCCCAGTAGTAGGTTCTCTTCATATCCTGATACATCTTATTTCCACCTGGATGAATTGTCAGCTTCGAGTGATGACTTTCCTTCAGAACTTCACTCCTCAATTCATCTATATCGGGAACAACTAGTCGTCCTTGCTTCCGAAGCCACCCCTCTCGATCGACCTCGAATCCTTTATCCTTTTCTGGATCCAATCCAGATTCCATTTCACGGATAATCTTGACAAGCTTATCATCTCGCTTTTGGCCCTCGCCAATCCTTTCCACAAGAGTGGGTCTTATCGATAAGTTTGCCAACATCTCAGGTTCCAATTCACATCTAGGCCTGAAGTCAAATCCAGCTAAATACTCGAGACTCTTCCATTCTGAAAACATGGCCCCCAATCCAGCATGTCTTCGACTTAACGCATCTGCCACTGCGTTACCTTTTCCTGGAGTATAAGCTATACCAAAATCATATGATGCTAAAAACTCTAGCCAACGTTGCTGCCGAAGATTCAAATCCTTTTGGGAGAAAAGATACTTCAACGACTTATGATCAGTAAACAACTCAAATCGAACTCCCACTAGATAATGTCTCCACATCTTCAGAGCAAAAACAATTGCCGCTAACTCCAAATCATGAGTCGGGTAATTCCTTTCATGCGGCTTCAGTTGTCGACTGGCATACGCAACAACTTTATCCCTCTGCATCAGTACTGCCCCAAGTCCAGTACCACATGCGTCGGTGTAAACCACCATCTCATCATTCCCACTTGGAATAGTCAAAACAGGAGCACTTGTCAATCTCTCTTTCAGGATTCCGAAAGCTTGCTCACACTTGGCATCCCAACTGAACACTTGGTTCTTCTTCGTCAATCCTATTAACGGGGCAGCTATCTTGGAGAAGTCTTTGATAAACCGTCGATAATATCCTGCTAATCCAAGGAAACTTCTCACATCCGATGCATTCTTAGGTCTAACCCAATCCTAGATTGCTGCCACCTTAGCGGGATCAACCACTATTCCACTTCCAGAAATAACATGGCCTAAGAACCTCACTTCACTCTTCCAGAAGTGACACTTCGAAAACTTAGCCTTCAGCTGATGTTTCCGCAAGATTTCCAAAACAATACGCAAGTGCGTCTTGTGCTCTTCTTCCGTTCTGGAATAAATCAGAATATCATCCACGAACACAAGTACGAACTTGTTCAACTGATCTCTGAACACTCTATTCATCAGATCCACAAAATATGCTGGCGCGTTAGTCAATCCAAACGGCATTACCAGCCACTCAAAGAAACCAGATGGTGTCCGAAAAGCAGTCTTCGGCACACTATCCTTAGCCACTCTCAACTGGTGAAATCCCGTTGCCAAATCCATCTGAGAAAACACCTTAGCTTCGTGAAGCTGATCAAACAAGTCATCTATTCTCGGCAATGGATACTTGTTCTTCTTAGTCACCTTGTTCAGCTCACGATAATCTACACACAATCTCAACGACCCATCTGCCTTGGTTGCAAACACAACTGGTGCACCCCACTCGGACACACTACGCCGAATGAATCCTTTCTGTAAAAGGTCATCAACTTGCACCCTCAACTCCTGCTGTTCCCTAGGCGCCATCCACCTAAGAGGCATCACAACAGGTCTGGCTCCTTCAACTAGATCTATACGAAACTCGATCTCTCTATGCGGCGGCAACCCTTTGACTTCGTCAAAGACATCCTCGAATCCATTTGCGATTGGCACT
The DNA here is from genome assembly GCA_030737815.1 of Allium fistulosum. NCBI lineage: Eukaryota > Viridiplantae > Streptophyta > Magnoliopsida > Asparagales > Amaryllidaceae > Allium > Allium fistulosum. Next base: position 913,162,131 of record CM060903.1, read on the forward strand.
AAAGACAGTCCATCCCGTGGAACAACTAGCGAATACATGAAGCTCATGAAGACGCCTTCCTCATGCTTACATCGTATCACAATCTTTCGCCCCTCCACATTCTCGACTGTCACCTCCAGCCTCTCACAATCAACCTTAGCCGCATACTTCCTAAGCCAGTCCATACCCAAAATAATTCCGAACCCCGCAAAGTTCAAAACAAAACAATCACAAACAAAAGAGCAACCATGACTCGACACAATCAGACCACGGCATAACATACACAAACAAGACGAACCCCCAACTGGATTAGTCACAACCAATGGCCTATCAACAATATCCGGTTCCAAACCTAACCGGCCTACGAGTTCATTACAAACAAACGAATGCGACGCTCCAGTATCAAACAGAACTCTAACTGGAACACCACATAGGAAAAGAGTACCTTGAACAACCACACTCTTTCCTTTCTCTTCAGCAGTAGGAGCTTTCGAAGACGATGGAACAGCTCCCAAAGCATAAGCTTGCACAATCTGCTTGTCCTTCCTCGGTTCTGGACAATTCTTCCTGATGTGCCCTGGCTTGTCACAGTTGTGACACTTCATTGGCACCTTCGGATTCTTACAATCCTTAGAGAAATGGCCCTTCTGCTGACAGTTGTAGCAAGTCACCTCGCCTTTCGGCTTCTTCTGGCCATCCTTACCCTTCTACTGCTGCTGCTTCCTCTTCTGGTTTCCACCCTGCGGTGGTTTAGACTCTCCCCTGGTAACAGCAACAACAGGTCCTTCCTTAGGAAACAGACTCTCATGCCTAAGAGCTTTCTTCACAAGCTTTTCAAATGAATCGTCCAAATGATCCACCAACTGTCTCCCAAGATAACTATCCAAGCCGGTCACAAACTTCTCATTCTTCTGATAAGCAGATTCAATATATGACCGAGCATATTTGGACAAAGCTTAAAACTCAGAAACATACTCAAGAACTGATCTTCCACCTTGCTTGAGCTCCACAAACCTCTTGAACAGAACAGACTTCTGAGCTGTAGAAATGAACTTAGCTTCAAATCTGACTTGGAATTGCTCCCAAGTAATCTCTTCCTCCGGAGTAGTGATGGTAATAGAATTCCACCAATCAGAAGCTCTCCCTTGAAGCTGTCTCGATGCCAACTTCCTCTTAGTTGCATCCTCAATTCCTAAATCACCAAAGATCCTTCTACAAGCATCCATCCACCTCTGGACCTCAATAGTTGATTCTGTTCCCAAGAAAACCTTCCCTCCAAGAGCAGTATAGTCCTTGCACAACTTAGCAAAATCCACTGGTTTCGGAGTCTGAACCTGAACTCCAACATCAACCGCCGCCCCCGGAACTGGTATCCTTCTCATGATCGAAGTCATCATAGCTTCGAACATGGCTGCATAATCAGCAGTCTCTTCAGTAGCACGGCCTTCCCTAGCAGCTGGTCTCCCTCTTTGACTCATTCTCAATATCTATAAAAAGGAATGATTAGAACATCTAGAGAAACAACTGCATAAAGGACTCAAACTCAACTAAACTACTATATTATATATAGTATTCATCCATCAAAATACAATTACGTCTCTCATACGTAGTTACAACGGCGAGCGTTGGGTAAAATCGATTAACCAATGCTCTGATACCAAATGTGACGACCGCCCATGACCCCTGCACCGAATCTAGAAATAGTGCGCTGTAAAGTGTGCCAAGCAACCATGGACGATTGTCAGGGTAGATTAAAACAACAAAATCTATCGTATTACTCACAGCGCATGGACAAAATACAATAGAACATATGTATAGTGAAGCTTTACAGAACAAAATGACATCATATAAAACTCCATAATAGTTGAATACAAGCATCCAAATAGTCAATACATCAAGCCTCACTACATATCTCTCAGAGAATACAAAACAGCGGAATATCCAGTACATATAATAAGAAGAGACTATGCAACCCTCCAGCTCGTCTTCGATATCAGCATCGTGAGAAGAGAACAGCACCTGTCACCTGCTACCTAGTCTGCCCGTCCCAAAATGGACGAACAACCCAAGGCAATAAGAATTAAAACATAAAGCCTTGAGTCAGACAACAGTCTTAGTGAGCAGTAAATTAACTAACAACATACCAAAAGAGCATAAAGGAAAATGAATAGGAAATACAACCCTCCCACTCCAACCTCTTTCTACAGTGATAGCCCCTAGACACACACTAATAGAAGCAGACATAGCAGAGCATACAATTTAATGTATAATAATAATCATTCGAGTCAAGGGCGATGTTTTCCAAGTACCAAGGCCTAAATCAGATAAGCACCCAGAAAATACCGTTCTTGAGTCCGAATGACGATACAATCAAACATCCATGACTCTGGCTATCACTGTTATCATTGCTTCGATATCACCGTTAATTGAATGACCGGCACATTCTTTCAGCCGTCCGTCAAGGGCTAATGGAAACCCCGGTTCTAGACATAACTCCCGCACGTCGTCGCAACCCGTGCCTAGGACTTTCGAATTTGTCCAGAGTACTCGACCATCAACAGTTGGCCGTTGGGACTATCGAATCTGCCCAAACGTACTCTTGCTTAGAGCATGCTAGAACCTTCAACAACGATGCTATCCAAGCCCCCTAGTCATCCTCCTCGACGACTATTCTCATATCCATTCATTATCCTCAACTCGAATCATATCACCGAGTTATCAACATGCTTGGAATGATCCCGTCTGGATTAGACCAAGTCTTCATCACATGATTGCTTCGCTTCATCACATCCTCGCAAAGCCTCATCTCAACATCACATCATCAAATCTATGCATAAGAGCTTCATCATCCCGCTACATATGCCACGAGCAACTTTCCCAATTCAAGAGCCTTTCCCTTAGCTTTTGAATCGTCTTCGGTCTAAATCAAACCATCAATCATCTAATTAATAACAATCAATCAAATCAAACATTAATCCAAACAATCAAGCATTCAAATAAGATCTAAGTAGACAATTATCACAATAATGGCATTTTCGTAATTAAAGAGTTGAAAGTCCAATAAGCATGAAAACATGAATTATATCCCTACAAACTTGATGAATGAACTTGCATAGGTTAACATATGATAAAATGGATGTAACATCATCATGAACAATGGATCTATATGGATCTACACTTAGGATGAAGAAAATGCATGGAAATCACTATTTTAACACCAAAACGAGCCAACAATCCGATATACTCCTTTGGATCCGTGTGAGAGATAATTACCACTCACCAAATCACCTAAACAAACCCAAATCAACACGCTTCAGATCTGGACAGCGAAGGATCAAGCTTGATCTATCACGAATCCGCTTCAAACGAAGAAATCTCTCTTGAAAAGATGAAGATCTTCAATCTAAGCTCTTGAATCTTCAATCTTGATCTTCGATTTGGATGGATGGAAGCACTATATTAGAGTGGAGAAAAGAAGTGAAGAAGTGTAGAAGTCGAGCTCTCAAAATGGCAGCACTTCGTCGCTTCGAAATCCGGATCCAAAAAGTGAGAACAACCCCCTCTATTTATAGCAGAAATTCCTTAAGTCGAACTTTGGCTATCTCCTGAAGTCGTCTCCGACTTACGATCTAAGCACCCACCAACTTACGACTTACCAGGCCAACCCATCTACGACTTAGTGCTTCGCGTTTAACAGGTAGGCTACGACTTAAAGACTTCAGCTACTCTACGACTTAACAACAAACACCTATGTCGTCTGCCTTCATAAGTCGTTCACGACTTACGACTTAACAAAACCCTCAGTCTACGACTTACTGCGTGTGCCTATCTCCTAACAACTCAGCAGTTAACCCCTAAGTCGGTTACGACCTAACTGGGTATACGACTCAACTACTAAGTCGTCTACGACTTAAAACAGTGACTTAACACAGCACTCCTCAACACGGCCACGACTCAACTAGGCTACGACTTAAAGGATACGACTTAACTGGTTAGACGACTTATCACTTAACTCGGTCAGCTCTTATGTCGTAAATCCCTAGATCGGTCACTTACTTAGGTTGTCTATCCCTTAACTCGGCAACGACTTACAACCTACGACTTAATACTTGCCGAGTTAACTTCGACCTACTAACTTAGCCCAGCTACGACTTATCTCCTTAGGTCGTACAAACAACCTATCTCCAAGCCCTGGGTCACTCCCATCTCCTAAGTCGTATACGACTTACGACTTATGCTAAGTCGTGAACGACTTAGGACTTGGCAAATATTCAACCAAAAACTGAAACAACCCCAAAAACTCTTAAAATTCCAGATTTTGACAACTTTTCGATCCGTAGAAATACGGGTCGTTACAGCCATCAAGCAAGTTACCGATATTGCAATATACAATCATAAGAATAAACGCAAACTTTTGGTCTGGCCTCTAATTTCCAAAATTGACCTTTATATGGAATATGGAAAAATATATGTTATTGTATAATTAATTTAAACAACTAAATATATCATGATTTGTTGTATATTATATATATCTAGATAATTATGAATTTCAAGGTATACATTAAATTGTGAATAAATGCCATAAATATCAAAATAGAAATGGTTTTACAACATTGAAAACGATTTACGTAGTTGACTCTAGTTAATTAATTTAAACAAATGAATATACTTTGATTTATTATATGCCATATATGAAGATTTATGAATTTCAAGGTCATACATTAAAGCATGAATAAACGATATAAATATCAAGACATATATGTATTAAAAACTTAATGAGTGCAAAAAATACATATTTAAAGGAAGAGGAATAAAATGTTGGAAAGTGCAACTAAGAAGCATTAATTAATTAATTCAATAATGTCATTATTATATCAGTTTATTGCACCATTAAGCAAGTGACTGATATTACGTTATACAATTATAAGAATAAACGCATAACAAAAATAAGGGCGGCAACCATATAACATTATCCATTTATGGGTAGCAACCATATAACTTTATAATATTCTGCTTATAAACTGAAAAATATAACATGTTATACATATGGTAATGATACTATAAATTTTTCAATAAAATAACCTATTAGAGTACTTATGACCATTAAATATCACTCAATAGCATATTATACCATATATGCGTGACATAATATCTGACCATATCACTTGATCACGATTTCTCTAGACTATAACTTTTTTCCATAACTGATTCAAAAATTTCTGAATTAATGAATGAGTTAAGATACTGCATATGAGTTAAAATTATGTGTCTTGCATATCCATAACCCTTAATCGATCCAATATAGATATATTCAAACTTCATAACACGGATATAATATTCTAAAAATATCTACCAAATCCTATAAATGCCACTCACTTTATCCGTCCATATTCACATCTCTTTTCACTCCTATTCCATTTCTCATTCTCTTTCATGTCATCTCCATTTAGATCTCTCACCACCACCATTTCTCATCGTTAATCTTCAATTTCACAGCTTCAGGTTGGTCTAATTATACCACTAAAACTGTGCTTTAGATTAGTTAAATTATACTTCTAGAATTTGTTTGTATTGTCTATTTAAGTGCATTATTTTGTGTATTCTCAAAATAACATCATGATATTTTGACATTAGAAACATCAGGCGACACGCCTCAATAAGAGTTCGTTATTTCCTTGCATATAATACGAGATATTTTGACAAAAAATAAAAAATAAAAAGGGAAACAGTGCAACTGACCTAGCCCATATCCAGCCACCCTAAAACCAATCTACGCCACCCTAATCCCTGAACCTAGCGGCCTCCTCCCCATTTAAATTCGTGTCTTCTTTTTCTTCTTCTAAAAAATCGAAATCAATTCAAAAAAACAAATCTTGATCGAAGATTCACGATACTCGACAATCATTTAGGGAAGAGCGACTTGCTGTAAGGTTTGGTCGCATCAAGTCAGTGTGCTATATCGAGGCCACGACGACATGACCTGGGCAGTGCGGTCGATGGAGGCTAGTCGCATGCGATTGGTGGCGTCGAAGATGGGTGAAGTAATGGACCTAGGATGGAGGTGCAACCATGACAGAGTTCGACATTATAGGCATGCATACAGATTTGAATAGGAGGCATGGCGATGTTGAAGTGATTCAAGAATAGGTGGCAGTTGATGGCTGGAGGTGACAGGAAGTTGTGCAGAATGCTGCGCAGTTGTTGTGTTGGCTGATGGAGTGGCTAATGTTTCGATGAGGAGATGTCAGTGAACTTAGTGGTTTTGGTGGAGAGAAGATCTCGTGCTTTGTCGTGAGAGTACCAGATGTGCACGACCATCATTTTGTTTGAGAAGAAGGTATAATGAAATCAATTTTAATTAAATTTAATAAAAGTATGATTAGTAAGTATAAAAAAATTGTTCGCTTATAAAATTCATAAATTATTCGTGCGAGGTTCAAAAATACAACACAAGTTATGTTGGATCGTAGCGACAAACACAATGCAATGGAACAAATTTTGATTTGGAACGATTAACAAATTTGAAAATCAAGGTTTCGATTATTTCACTCATTTGGATAGTAATATTATTTTAAAGTGTTAAAAAATTATATATTGGTTAATTGGATGAAAATTTTTATTTTCAATTGGACGTGAAATTATATATAGTAGTTGGGCATATTTCTCGCCATTAGAGCGGATGAGACACCGTGCGTCCGGCATAGTAGCTGATGACCCTATATTACCTCGATATTCCGCCTTGAAGTGGTATTTTGTATATATAACAACTGTGGATGCAGGGAAATAGATTGGAGGGATCCAACTTGATTCCTTCAAAATATATTGATTGTGACGACCGCCCATGACCCCTGCACTAAATCTAGGGATAGTGCGCTGTAAAGTGTGCCAGGCGACCATGGACGATTGCCAAGGTAAATTAAAACATCAGAATCTATCGTATTACTCACAGCGCATGGATAAAATACAATAGAACATATGTATAGTGAAGCTTTACAGAGCAAAATGACATCATATAAAACTGCATAATAGTTGAATACAAGCATCTGAATAGTCAATACAACAAGCCTCACTACAACACTCAGAGAATACAAAGCAGCGGAACATCCAGTACATATAGTAAGAAAGAAACAATATGCAATACTCCAGCTCGTCTTCGATATCAACACCGTGGAAAGCAAGAACATCACCTGTCACCTGCTACCTAGTCTGTCCGTCCCAAATTGGATGAACAGCCCAAGGCAATAAGAATTAAAACATAAAGCCTAGAGTCAGACAACAGTCTTAGTGAGCAGTAAATTAACTAACAACATACCAAAAGAGCATAAAGGAAAAGGAATAGGGATACAACCCTCCCACTCCAACCTCATTCTACAGTGATAGCCCCCAGACACACACTAAGCAGAAGCAATCATAGTAAAGCATACAATTCAAAGTAAAGCGATTATCACTCGAGTCAAGGGCGATGTTTTCCAAGCACAAACCCCCAAGGCCTAAACCAAGATCAGATAAGCACCCAGAAAATACCGCTCTTGAGACCGAATGACGATACAACCAAACATCCATGACTATGGCTATCACTGTTATCACCGCTTCGATTTCACCGTTAATTGAATGACCGGCACATTCTTTCAGCCGTCCGTCAAGGGCTAATGGAAACCCTGGTTCTAGACAGTACTCCGCACGTCGTCGCAGCCCGTGCCTAGGACTATCGAATCTGCCCAGAGTACTCGACCATCAACAGTTGGTCGTTGGGACTATCGAATTTGCCCAAACGTACCCTTGCTTTGAGTCTGCTAGAACCTTCAACAACGATGCTATCCAAGCCTCCTAGTCATCCTCCTCGACGACTGGTCTCATACTAGCCCAAGCGCCTCTCGAGCCATCCATTATCCACCAACTCGAACCATATCACCGAGTTACCAACATGCTTGGAATGATCCCGTCTGGATTAGACCAAGACTATCTCATATCATACTTCGCTTCATCACATCCTCGCAAAGTCACATCTCAACATCATCATCAAATCTATGCATAAGAGCTTCATCGTCCGCTACAAATGCCACAAGCAGCTTTTCCAATTCAAGAGCCTTTCCCTTAGCTTTTGAATCATCTTCGGTCTAAAGCAAACCATCAATCATCTAATTCATAACAATCAATCAAATCAAACATTAATCCAAGCAATCAAGCATTCAAATATGATCTAAGTAGACAATTATAACAATAATGGCATTTTCGTAATTAAAGAGTTGAAAGTCTAACAAGCATGAAAACATGAACAATATCTCTACAAACTTGATGAATGAACTTGCATAGGTTAACATGTGATAAAATGGATGTAACATCATCATGAACAATGAATCTATATGGATCTACACTTAGGATGAAGAAAATGCATGGAAATCACTATTTTAACACCAAATTGAGCCAACAATCCGATATACTCCTTTGGATCCGTGTGAGAGATAATCACCACTCACCAAATCACCTAAACAAACCCAAATCAACACGCTTCAGATCTGGACAGCGAAGGATCAAGCTCGATCTATCACCAATCCGCTTCAAACGACGAAATCTAACTTCAATGGATGAAGATCTTCAATCTAAGCTCTTGAATCTTCAATTTGATCTTCAACTTGGATGAATGGAAGCACTAGATTAGAGTGGAGAAAAGAAGTGAAGAAGTGTAGAAGTCGAGCTCTCAAAATGGCAGCACTTCGTCGCTTCGAAATCCGGATCCCAAAAAGTGAGAACAACCTTCCTATTTATAGCTGAAATCTCCCCTAGGTCGCTTGGAGTTAGGTCGTACACGACTTACGACCTAAAACCTCACCAACCTAAAGACTTGCCCAAACCTTACGACCTAACGACTTATCAAAACCCACTAGTCTACGACTTAACAGATAACTAGGTTATGACTTAACTGTGCGCGACTTACGACCTAGTGAAACACCTTATCCTACGACTTAGCAGAACTCCGCGACCTAACAACCCAGGCGCTTCAACAACCTATCAAAGTTACGACCTAGGACTTAGCTGCTTAACACCCTACGACCTAACATATCACAGGGATGCGACCTACCGACCTAAGTCCAAGCGCACTCACGACCTATCAGGCCAACCTATCTACGAGTTAAGACTTAGCAGCGCTCGCGACTTAACAACCCCTTAGGTCGCTCACGACCTACCACCTTAAGTCTTCACGCGACCTAAAACAACACGCTCGCGACCTAACACCTTAAGTCTTCACGCGACCTAAAACAACACGCTCGCGACCTAACACTTAGACGCGACTTCTTAGCGACCTAACAACTAATAGCTTAGCGACCTAACTACACACAAGACATACGACCTAACTACTCCTCCCTTAGGTCGCTGCCGACCTATCCTTCTTAGCTAGGATACGACCTAACTTCACTAACTCGCTAGCAACTGTGCTATCCCTAAGGTCGCTAACAATTAGGTCGCTAACTACTAGTTTCCTTAGGTCGCTCTCCTATAGGTCGCCTAATTCTATAGGTCGCTCCAAACGACCTAGCACTTAACCAATTCAGCTCTAAGTCGCTCCAATACTTCCTTAGGTCGTCTAACCCACTTAAGTCGGTCACGACATTAACTCTTAGGTCGTGTACGACCTAAGACTTAACCATATTTTGCCTAAAATCTGAAATGGCTCAACAACACTAAAATTCAAGATTTTGACAAACTTTTCGATCCGTAAAAATATGGGTCATTACATTCTCTCCCCCTTAGGAATTTCGCCCCTGAAATTCCACACAATCAAAGCAATCAAAGACTATTCTGCATGCCTAACATCCATAGCAATCAGCAAACCATGCATCCAATTCTAGCTTAGCGTACAGAATTCTAAAACTAGAACAAGTTACAATTTCGTTAGATGACACGACACCTTAGGGCCATACCTCGAAGAGTTCAGGATGAGCTGCCTTCATCCTCTCTTCCACCTCCCACGTACAGTCGTTATCATCATCACTCCATTGTATCTTGAGCAACTTAACTACCTTCTTCCTAAGCTGTTTCGTGTCGGTTTCCACAACACGAAGCGGCTTACGAGGTCTTCTATCAACTGGATCAACTTCGAAATCTTCACAGCTATCAGCAGAAACCACTGTATTCGAGTCGTGCACAAACTTCCATAGATACGATACGTGAAAAACATTGTGCACACCTGACATCTTCTCCGGTAACTCCAGTCTATAGGCGAGCTTTCCAATTCGCTCGATGATCGGGAATGGTCCAACAAATCTCGGAGTCAATTTCCCTTTCTTCCCGAATCGGATAACATTCTTCAGAGGAGAAATCTTCACAAAAACCAAATCACCAACGTCGAATTCCAAATTCTTACGACGCTTATCGGCATAACTTTTCTGACGATCTTGGGCTGCCTTCATTCGTTGCCGAATAATCTCTATACAATCCGAAGTCTGTGAATCATCTCTGGCCCAAGCATCAGCTTTTCTCCGGTCTCTAACCAACATGTCGGAGAGTTACACGGTCTTCCATACAATGCCTCATACGGTGCCATACCAATACTTGATTGGTAACTGTTGTTGTACGCAAATTCCACCAAATGAAGATGATCTTCCCATGATCCTCCGAAATCCAAAACACAAGCTCTGAGGAGATCTTCCAAAACTCGGTTGACTCTCTCGGTCTGACCATCTGTTTGAGGGTGATAAGCTGTACTCAAACACAACTCGGTTCCCAAAACTTCCTGGAAGCTCTTCCAAAATCCACTAGTGAACAATGGATCTCGATCGCTCACTATACTCTTCGGAATACCATGGAATCGAACTATCCACTTAACATACAACTCAGCCAACTTTGATGCAGTCCTAGTCGATCGAACAGGAATGAATCTCGCACTCTTAGTCAAACGATCTACAATGACCCAAATCCCTTCATTTCCCATTCTTGTTCTAGGCAATCCATCGATAAAATCCATCGATACCTGCTCCCACTTCCATGTAGGAACTTCTAAGGGCTGAAGCAATCCACTTGGCTTCTTCTGTTCGGCTTTTACCAACTGGCAGTTCATACATTTGGAAATAAAATTTCCAACATCCTTCTTCATACCTTCCCAGTAGTAGGTTCTCTTCATATCCCGATACATCTTATTTCCACCTGGATGAATTGTCAACTTCGAGTGATGACTTTCCTTCAGCACTTCACTCTTCAATTCATCTATATTGGGAACAACTAGTCGTCCTTGCTTCCGAAGCCAACCTTCTTGATCGACCTCGAATCCTTTATCCTTTTCTGGTTCCAATCCAGATTCCAAATCACGGATAATTTTGACAAGCTTATCATCTCGCTTTTGACTCTCGCCAATCCTCTCCACAAGAGTCGGTCTTATCGATAAGTTTGCCAACATCTCAGGTTCCAACTCACATCTAGGCCTGAAGTCAAATCCAGCTAGATACTCAAGGTTCTTCCATTCTGAAAACATGGCTCCCAATCCTGCATGTCTTCGACTTAACGCATCTGCCACTGCGTTACCTTTTCCCGGAGTATAAGCTATACCAAAATCATATGATGCTAAAAACTCTAGCCATCGTTGCTGCCGAAGATTCAAATCCTTTTGGGAGAAAAGATACTTCAACGACTTATGATCCCTAAACAACTCGAATCTAACTCCCAATAGATAATGTCTCCACATCTTCAGAGCAAATACAATCGCCGCTAACTCCAAATCATGAGTCGGGTAATTCCTTTCGTGCGGCTTCAGTTGTCGACTTGCATATGCAACAACTTTATCCCTCTGCATCAGCACTGCTCCAAGTCCAGTACCACATGCGTCGGTGTAAACCACCATCTCATCATTCCCACTGGGAATAGTCAAAACAGGAGCACTCGTCAATCGCTCTTTCAGGATTCTGAAAGCTTGCTCACACTTATCATCCCATCTGAACACTTGGTTCTTCTTCGTCAATCCTGTTAACGGTGCAGCTATCTTGGAGAAGTCTTTGATAAACCGTCGATAATATCCTGCCAATCCAAGAAAATTTCTCAGATCAGATGCATTCTTAGGTCTAACCCAATCCTGGATTGCTGCCACCTTAGCGGGATCAACCGCTATTCCATTTCCAGAAATCACATGGCCTTAAACCTCACTTCACTCTTCCAGAAGTGACACTTCGAAAACTTATCCCTCTGCTGATGTTTCCGCAAGATTTCCAAAACAGTATGCAAATGCGTCTTGTGCTCTTCTTCAGTTCTGGAATAAATCAGAATATCATCCACGAACACAAGTACGAACTTGTTCAACTGATCTCTGAACACTCTATTCATAAGATCCACAAAATATGCTGGCGCGTTAGTCAATCCAAACGGCATTACCAGCCACTCAAAGAAACCGGATGGTGTTCGAAAAGCAGTCTTCGGCACACTATCCTTAGCCACTCTCAACTGGTGAAATCCCGTTGCCAAATCCATCTGAGAAAACACCTTAGCTTCGTGAAGCTGATCAAACAAGTCATCTATCCTCGGCAATGGATACTTGTTCTTCTTAGTCACCTTATTCAGCTCACGATAATCCACACACAATCTTAATGACCCATCTGCCTTGGTTGCAAACACAACTGGTGCACTCCACTCGGACACACTACGCCGAATGAATCCTTTCTATAAAAGGTCATCAACTTGCACCTTCAACTCATGCCGTTCCCTAGGCGCCATCCGCCTAAGAGGCATCACAACGGGTCTGGATCCTTCAACTAGATCTATACGAAACTCGATCTCTCTATGCGGCGGTAACCCTTTGACTTCGTCAAAGACATCCTCGAATCCATTCGCGATTGGCACAGATGACAGTCCAACCCGTGGAACAACAAGCGAATACATGAAGTTCATGAAGACGCCTTCTTCATGCTTACATCGTATCACAATCTTTCGCCCATCCACATTTTCTACTGTCACTTCCAACCTCTCACAATCAACCTTTGCCGCATACTTCCTAAGCCAATCCATACCCAAAATAATTCCGAACCCCGCAAAATTCAGAACAAAACAATCACAAACAAAAGAGCAACCATGACTCGACACAACCAGACCACGACATAACATACACAAACAAGACGAACCCCCAACTGGATTAGTCACTACCAATGGCCTATCAACAATATCCGGTTCCAAACCCAACCGGCCAACAAGTTCACTACAAACAAAAGAATGCGACACCCCAGTATCAAACAACACTCTAACTGGAATACCGCATAAGAAAAGAGTACCTTGAACCACCACACTCTTTCCTTTCTCTTCAGTGGTAGGAGCTTTCGAAGACGATGGAACAGCTCCCAAAGCATAAGCTTGCACAATCTGTTTGTCCCTCCTCGGTTCTGGACAATTCTTCCTGAAATGCCCAGGCTTGTCACAGTTGTGGCACTTCGCTGGCGCTTTCGGATTCTTGCAATCCCTGGAGAGATGGCCTTTCTGCTGACAGTTGTAGCAGGTCATTTCGCCCTTCGGCTTCTTCTGGCCATCCTTACCCTTCTGCTGCTACTGCTTCCTCTTCTTATTACCACCCTGCTGTGGTTTAGACTCTCCCCTGGTAACAGCAAAAACAGATCCTTCCTTAGGAAACAGACTCTCATGCCTGAGAGCTTTCTCCACAAGCTTCTCAAATGAATCGTCCAAATGATCCACTAACTGTCTCCCAAGATAACTGTCCAAGCCTATCACAAACTTCTCATTCTTCTGATATGCAGACTCAATATATGACCAGGCATACTTGGACAAGGCTTCAAACTCAGAAACATACTCAAGAACTGGTCTACCTCCTTGCTTGAGCTCCACAAACTTCTTGAACAGAACAGACTTCTGAGCTGTAGAAATGAACTTAGCTTCAAATCTAACTTGGAATTGCTCCCAAGTAATCTCTTCCTCTGGCGTATTGATGGTAATAGAGTTCCACCAATCAGAAGCTCTCCCTTGAAGCTGTCTTGATGCCAACTTCCTCTTAGTTGCATCCTCAATTCCCAAATCACCAAAAATCCTTCTACAAGCATCTATCCATCTTTGGACCTCAATAGTTGATTCTGTTCCCAAGAAAACCTTTCCTCCAAGAGTATAGTCTTTGCACAACTTAGCAAAATCCACCGGTTTTGGAGTTTGGACTTGAACTCCAACATCAACTGCTGTCCCTGGAACTGGTATCCTTCTCATGATCGAAGTCATCATAGCTTCGAACATAGCTGCATAATCAGCAGTTCCCTCAGTAGCACGGTCTTCCCTAGCAGCTGGTCTCCCTCTTCGACTCATCCTTAATATCTATAAAAAGGAATGATCAGAACATCTAGAGAAACAACTGCATAAAGGACTAACTTACTTCTAAGCTACTATATTATATATAGTAATCATCCATCAAAATACAATTACGTCTCTCAAACGTAGTTACGTCAGCGAGCGTTGGGTAAAATCGATTAACCAATGCTCTGATACCAAATGTGACGACCGCCCATGACCCCTGCACTAAATCTAGGGATAGTGCGCTGTAAAGTGTGCCAGGCGACCATGGACGATTGCCAAGGTAAATTAAAACATCAGAATCTATCGTATTACTCACAGCGCATGGATAAAATACAATAGAACATATGTATAGTGAAGCTTTACAGAGCAAAATGACATCATATAAAACTTCATAATAGTTGAATACAAGCATCTGAATAGTCAATACAACAAGCCTCACTACAACACTCAGAGAATACAAAGCAGCGGAACATCCAGTACATATAGTAAGAAAGAAACAATATGCAATACTCCAGCTCGTCTTCGATATCAACACCGTGGAAAGCAAGAACAACACCTGTCACCTGCTACCTAGTATGCCCGTCCCAAATTGGACGAACAGCCCAAGGCAATAAGAATTAAAATATAAAGCCTTGAGTCAGACAACAGTCTTAGTGAGCAGTAAATTAACTAACAACATACCAAAAGAGCATAAAGGAGAAGGAATAGGGATACAACCCTCCCACTCCAACCTCATTCTACAGTGATAGCCCCCAGACACACACTAAGCAGAAGCAATCATAGTAAAGCATACAATTCAAAGTAAAGCGATTATCACTCGAGTCAAGGGCGATGTTTTCCAAGCACAAACCCCCAAGGCCTAAACCAAGATCAGATAAGCACCCAGAAAATACCGCTCTTGAGACCGAATGACGATACAACCAAACATCCATGACTCTGGCTATCACTGCTTCGATTTCACCGTTAATTGAATGACCGGCACATTCTTTCAGCCGTCCGTCAAGGGCTAATGGAAACCCCGGTTCTAGACAGTACTCCGCACGTCGTCGCAGCCCGTGCCTAGGACTATCGAATCTGCCCAGAGTACTCGACCATCAACAGTTGGTCGTTGGGACTATCGAATCTGCCCAAACGTACCCTTGCTTTGAGTCTGCTAGAACCTTCAACAACGATGCTATCCAAGCCTCCTAGTCATCCTCCTCGACGACTGATCTCATACTAGACCAAGCGCCTCTCGAGCCATCCATTATCCACCAACTCGAACCATATCACCGAGTTACCAACATGCTTGGAATAATCCCGTCTGGATTAGACCAAGACTATCTCATATCATACTTCGCTTCATCACATCCTCGCAAAGTCACATCTCAACATCATCATCAAATCTATGCATAAGAGCTTCATCGTCCGCTACAAATGCCACAAGCAGCTTTTCCAATTCAAGAGCCTTTCCCTTAGCTTTTGAATCATCTTCGGTCTAAAGCAAACCATCAATCATCTAATTCATAACAATCAATCAAATCAAACATTAATCCAAGCAATCAAGCATTCAAATATGATCTGAGTAGACAATTATAACAATAATGGCATTTTCGTAATTAAAGAGTTGAAAGTCTAACAAGCATGAAAACATGAACAATATCTCTACAAACTTGATGAATGAACTTGAATAGGTTAACATGTGATAAAATGGATGTAACATCATCATGAACAATGAATCTATATGGATCTACACTTAGGATGAAGAAAATGCATGGAAATCACTATTTTAACACCAAATTGAGCCAACAATCCGATATACTCCTTTGGATCCGTGTGAGAGATAATCACCACTCACCAAATCACCTAAACAAACCCAACTCAACACGCTTCAGATCTGGACAGCGAAGGATCAAGCTCGATCTATCACCAATCCGCTTCAAACGACGAAATCTAACTTCAATGGATGAAGATCTTCAATCTAAGCTCTTGAATCTTCAATTTGATCTTCAACTTGGATGAATGGAAGCACTAGATTAGAGTGGAGAAAAGAAGTGAAGAAGTGTAGAAGTCGAGCTCTCAAAATGGCAGCACTTCGTCGCTTCGAAATCCGGATCCCAAAAAGTGAGAACAACCTTCCTATTTATAGCTGAAATCTACCCTAGGTCGCTCGGAGTTAGGTCGTACACGACTTACGACCTAAAACCTCACCGACCTAAAGACTTGCCCAAACCTTATGACCTAACGACTTATCAAAACCCACTAGTCTACGACTTAACAGATAACTAGGTTACGACTTAACTGTGCGCGACTTACGACCTAGTGAAACACCTTATCCTACGACTTAGCAGAACTCCGCGACCTAACAACCCAGGCGCTTCAACGACCTATCAAAGTTACGACCTAGGACTTAGCTGCTTAACACCCTATGACCTAACATATCACAGGGATGCGACCTACCGACCTAAGTCCAAGCGCACTCACGACCTATCAGGCCAACCTATCTACGAGTTAAGACTTAGCAGCGCTCGCGACTTAACAACCCCTTAGGTCGCTCACGACCTACCACCTTAAGTCTTCACGCGACCTAAAACAACACGCTCGCGACCTAACACCTTAAGTCTTCACGCGACCTAAAACAACACGCTCGCGACCTAACACTTAGACGCGACTTCTTAGCGACCTAACAACTAATAGCCTAGCGACCTAACTACACACAAGACATACGACCTAACTACTCCTCCCTTAGGTCGCTGCCGACCTATCCTTCTTAGCTAGGATACGACCTAACTTCACTAACTCGCTAGCAACTGTGCTATCCCTTAGGTCGCTAACAATTAGGTCGCTAACTACTAGTTTCCTTAGGTCGCTCTCCTATAGGTTGCCTAATTCTATAGGTCGCTCCAAACGACCTAGCACTTAACCAATTCAGCTCTAAGTCGCTCCAATACTTCCTTAGGTCGTCTAACCCACTTAAGTCGGTCACGACATTAACTCTTAGGTCGTGTACGACCTAAGACTTAACCATATTTTGCCTAAAATCTGAAATGGCTCAACAACACTAAAATTCAAGATTTTGACAAACTTTTCGATCCGTAAAAATACGGGTCGTTACATTGATTGTTTCATATATTGTGTTATATGATGTGATTGAATAATCTGTTACGGATTGTTGTGTGATTTGATATATTTGATGTTATAATAGCATTGGTCCAAATTTTGTTATTTTAAATACCATAAAAAATATTTTCAAATTTTAAAATATCTTAAATAGTTTTGGGGCTTACAAATTCAATATTTATTAGCTGAGTTCTTATGTTTATTTCATTTTAAAAGATGTTTGTAAACCCGTATCAATATTAGCGTTTATTTTCAGAGCTAAAATCCTATACTTATGCTATATACCATTGTTAATTAAACAATGCTAACTCCATCTTCAAAGCGCGTGCCATAACTCCTGTACTTATGTTTATTTCAATTTAAATCATGATGTTCATGTCGTACTATTTTTTTAAGTGCCTTTGATATAGTTATTTTTTAGGATCATGTTTTGAAACATACACATGATAAACTCACACAATTTACTTGGCGTGTTTTTCATATTAGCACAGTGAATGATTTAAACATATACAATTTATATATGGACTTTTTGTGCATATGCTTTGAGAATTTGGACCTTTCATCATAAATGAATATATCATGATTTATTGTATATTATATCTAGAGATTTATGAATTTCAAAGTTATACATTAAACTGTGAATAAATACTATAAATATCAAAACGGAAATGGTTTACAATGTTGGAAACAATTTAATTAGTTTTATCTAATTAATTAATTAATTTAAATAACTGAATATACCGTGATTTATTGTATTCCATATATGAAGATTTATGAATTTCAAGTAATGCATTAAACTCAGAATAAATGATACAAATATCAAAAGATATATGTATGAGAAACTTTCGATCCCACCGCTAATTTCAAATTTCCCTTTACAAGGGACATGGAAAATATTTGTTAATGTATAATTAATTTAAACAAATGAATATGCCATGATTTATTGAATGACATATTTAGAGACTTATGAATTTCAAGGTTATACGGTAAAATTTGAGTAAATGCTATAAATAAAAAATGGAAATGATTTTACAATGTTGGAAATGATTTAATTAGTTGACTTAATTAATTAATTTAAACAAATCTATGTGCCTTGATTTATTGTATGCCATATATGGAGGTTTATGAATTTCAAGGTTATGTATTAAATTGTGAATAAATGATGCAAATATCAAAATGTATATGTATGAGAAAATTAATGAGCGTAAAAATAGATTTAAGAGAAGAGGAATAAAACGTTGGAAAGTGGAATTAAGAAGCATTAATTTGCATTAATTCAATAATACCATTATTATACTAGTTTACTGCGCCATCAAGCAAGTGATCGATATTGCATTATACAATTATAAGATTAAACACAAACTTTTGGTCTGGCCTCGAATTTCCAAAATTGACCTTTATATGGAACATGGAAAAATATATGTTATTGTATAATTAATTTAAATAACTAAATATATCATGATTTGTTGTATATTATATATATATATCTAGATAATTATGAATTTCAAGGTATACATTAAATTGTGAATAAATGCCATAAATATCAAAATAGAAATGGTTTTACAACATTGAAAACGATTTACGTAGTTGACTCTAATTAATTAATTTAAACAAATGAATATACCTTGAGTTATTATATGCCATATATGAAGATTTATGAATTTCAAGGTCATACATTAAAGCATGAATAAACGATATAAATATCAAGACATATATGTATTAAAACTTAATGAGCGCAAAAAATACATATTTAATGGAAGAGGAATAAAATGTTGGAAAGTGGAATTAAGAAGCATTAATTTAATTAATTCAATAATGTCATTATTATATCAGTTTATTGCACCATTAAGCAAGTGACTGATATTACGTTATACAATTATAAGAATAAACGCATAACAAAAATAAGGGCGGCAACCATATAACATTATCCATTTATGGGTAGTAACCATATAACTTTATAATATTCTGCTTAGAAACTGAAAAATATAACATGTTATACATATGGTAATGATACTATAAATTTTTCAATAAAATAACCTATTAGAGTACTTATGACCATTAAATATCACTCAATAGCATATTATACCATATATGCATGACATAATATCTGACCATATCACTTGATCAAGATTTCTCTAGACTATAACTTTTTTCCATAACTGATTCAAAAATTTCTGAATCAATGAATTAGTTAAGATACTGCATATGAGTTAAAATTATGTGTCTTGCATATCCATAACCCTTAATCGGTCCAATATAGATATATTCAAACTTCATAACACGGATATAATATTCTAAAAATATCTACCAAATCCTATAAATGCCACTCACTTTATCCGTCCATATTCACATCTCTTTTCACTCCTATTCCATTTCTCATTCTCTTTCATGTCATCTCCATTTAGATCTCTCACCACCACCATTTCTCATCGTTAATCTCCAATATCACAGCTTCAGGTTGGTCTAATTATACCGCTAAAACTGTGCTTTAGATTGGTAAAATTATACTTCTAGAATTTGTTTGTATTGTCTATTTAAGTGCATTGTTTTGTGTATTCTCAAAATAACATCATGATATTTTGACATTAGAAACATCAGGCGACACGCCTCAATAAGAGTTTGATATTTCCTTGCATATAATATGAGATATTTTGACAAAAAATAAAAAGGGAAACAGTGCAACTGACCTAGCCCATATCCAGCCACCCTAAAACCAATCTACGCCACCCTAATCCCTGAACCTAGCGGCCTCCTCCCCATTTAAATTCGTGTCTTCTTTTTCTTCTTCTAAAAAATCGAAATCAATTCCAAAAAAAACAAATCTTGATCGAAGATTCATGATACTCGACAATCATTTAGGGAAGAGCGACTTGTTGTAAGGTTTGGTAGCATCAAGTCAGTGTGCTATATCGAGGTCACGACGACATGACCTGGGCAGTGCAGTCGATGGAGGCTAGTCGCAGGCGATTGGTGGCGTGGAAGATGGGTGAAGTAATGGACCTAGGATGGAGGTGCAACCATGACAGAGTTCGACGTTGTAGGCATGCATACAGACTTGAACAAGAGGCATGGCGATGTTGAAGTGATTCAAGAATAGGTGGCAGTTGATGGCTGGAGGTGACAGGAAGTTGTGCAGAATGCTGCGAAGTTGTTGTGTTGGCTGATGGAGTGGCTAATGTTTCGATGAGGAGATGTCAGTGAACTTAGTGGTTTTGGTGGAGAGAAGATCTCGTGCTTTGTCGTGAGAGTACCAGATGTGCAAGACCATCATTTTGTTTGAGAAGAAGGTATAAAGAAATCAATTTTAATTAAATTTAATAAAAGTATGATTAGTAAGTATAAAAAAATTGTTCGCTTATAAAATTCATAAATTATTCGTGAGAGGTTCAAAAATACAACACGAGTTATGTTGGATCGTAGCGACAAACACAATGCAATGGAACAAATTTTGATTTGGAACGATTAACAAATTTGAAAATCAAGGTTTCGATTATTTCACTCATTTGGATAGTAATATTATTTTAAAGTGTTAAAAAATTATTTATTGGTTAATTGGATGAAATTTTTTATTTTCAATTGGACGTGAAATTATATATAGTAGTTGGGCATATTTCTCGCCGTTAGAGCGGATGAGACACCGTGCGTCCGGCATAGTAGCTGATGACCCTATATTACCGCGATATTCTGCCACGAAGTGGTATTTTGTATTATATAACAACTGTGGATGCAGGGAAATAGATTGGAGGGATCCAACTTGATTCCTTCAAAATATATTGATTGTTTCATATATTGTGTTATATGATGTGATTGAATAATCTGTTACGGATTGTTGTGTGATTTGATATATTGGATGTTATAATAGCATTGGTCCAAATTTTGTTATTTTAAATACCATAAGAAATATTTTCAAATTTTAAAAAGAAATTCGAGGGTGATTTTTGGAAATAAAAATATTTTTATGGAAATTGGATTATTGCATGAGAAATGGGTTTGGATTAAATAAAAGATTTGATTTGGAATTCATTTAAAGTGATTTAGATAAATATTTTTGAAATTAATTTATATAAGGAATTTGGAACAACAGATTTCAATAATATGTCATAAATTATAAATGGAAGTTGAAATCGATTTTGAATAGATTTGGAATTATAATTTGTAACAACCTGAGCAATATTTACTCCAAATAAATTGGATTTCAGCGAAAATTGGCTACAAATTTGAAAAAAAAATTATAACGTAAGAATTTGTTGTAAATATTTAGATTGTTGGAATAAAAGAGCTTTTAAATATAATAACCTATTAAATTAGTGGGTATGTATTTTGGTAATTAATTTGCATAAATTTTTAATTTTGGAATGTCATTATTTTATGCTGTAATGTTTGAGAGAAATTATAATGGGAATATAATAACGTCTGTTGTAGATTTCCGTTAACGTTAACGCAATTAAATTTATCAGTTGCTGTTATAAACTGAAATTAATTGATTAGAATTCAAAATTTAAATTCCTAAACGTGTTTAACAGTTGTAGCCTAAAGATAATTAGGTAAGAAAAAAAAATATGGTACGTTTGAAATATCAACCGGTTACCTTAAATTTAGATTATTTTCCCTCTCTGACTCACTCACGCAATCTAAAACTGGTATAAAATTACCAGAGGCTAGTCATTTTCTCACCCCTGAAATTTTAACAACCGATTCAATTTTTGCAAAAAAAAACCAATCCCCTCTTCCCTGTACCCAAGCGCCGCACCCCACACGTCGCCTTCCCTCCGCATCAGCCACCGCCGCCGTGCTCTAGCCACCACGTCCCTGCCACCGACCAATCTCCCCGACGCCGCCCTATGCCACTACTGTAATAACCCGGATTTTTGGGTATCAGATAATTGAATAATTATCCGAGCTTAACTATTAAAATGTGATAATCCCTTAATTAAATTATTTAAAATGGATAAAATTGTTATCTTCAAATATAAATAACCAAAATAAAATTTGTTTTATATTAATTTTAAGACAAAAGAATTTTACAAATTTAGAAAATATTTATTTAGTAGAAAATAAATGCAAAAGCATTTAAATTAGCATGTAAAAATGGTTTAAATAATTTTATATTATTTTATTTGGAATCTAATTAGTTTATATCTTATTTTCTTTTGAAAGTTTTATTTTTATAAGGGAGGGGGAAAAAAAAGATATATAAATTTATAAAAGCTTTTAGGAAATAATAAAGTATTTACATATTAAGAAAATTAATAGTAAAGGCTTTTAAAAATCATTTAAAATCATTTAAAAATAATTTAAAAATAAGGAATGACATATGTTCATTTCTAAACTTCATTGAGTACATGTGTTATAAAGTAAGCAATGGTTTATGACAAATGTAAACAAAATTTAAACAAGTGTCTTATTTTCCTAATTTTCTTTTCTTTAATTTTAATAAACCACCAATTGTATCATATAAACTTCTATTCCTTCTTTATTCTTATTCTTTGAATTCAGAAAATCAATGGCCAAAACTGAAATATTCTCATATGCAAACCAAAATTCTTAGAACCCTGCAATTTCTTCTCAAAACTGAAGACTATCTCCTCTAAAACAATTTCTAAAACCTGAACACCTCTTCTCAAACCAAATTTGCAAACCCTGTAACACATCTCCTCTAAAACAAATGCAACTCAAAGAAAATGCTATCAAATCCTGTAATCAAAAGCCTGTTACTCATTTTCAAACCAAAATACAACCTGTAATTTATTCCTCAAGTTCAAATGCAAACCAAAAGATCATCAAACCTGTAACCCTTTTTTATCTCAAACTAGTTTTCAAAAAGCCTGCAGCAAATCTATGTTCAAGCAAGCAATCAGTGATAAAAGTTTTAAAGATCATATCTGCAAATCCAAAGCTCTTCAAGCTTCAAGCATTCAAAGTTTTCTCGAAAATCAAAGCATTTCTATTTCAAAAGCTTTCCAGTTTTATATTTCTTCATGTTTTCAAAGTAGAGCTGTTTGCAAGCCTTCCAGTTTTCAAAATTCCAGTTATTTCCAAGCTCTGCATTTTCTAAGGTGAGTAAACATCTGTTTTAAAAATTCAACCTGTTTTATAAGTTGTTGCATGTGATAATTAATTAAAGAAGAGTTGTAGGAATGCTTGCATGTATGCATTTATATGTTGCATGTATAATATGTGAAGTAATGTTCTGTGCATGTCATAGTAAATGAATGTACCTGCCTCTGTTAAATTTCAAACAGTCTAAACTAGTTACAAAAATTAATTTCTCTTGTTCCAATTCTTTTCAGGTTATGATCATTAGAAGGAAAGTGATTGTATGGTTGTAATTTCATTTATAAAAATAGTATCAAGTGAAAAGATTTAGTGATTATTTTGGAAAGAAGAAATTACAGTAGAAATAAATTAGAGACAGAAATTCGATTGTTTCAATTCCATGTTTTAATTATATAAACCAATTAGTATTGAAGAATAATGAATTTAGATAAAGAAATCATGGTTTTTAATGTTATGGATGTTGAGAATTCTCGAGTTGAACGGGAATTGGTCTTCGCTCGATTTCTGGTGATCGGGAAAAGGATAGGCGACGAATTTGCTGCTGGAGCAAGCTCGTGGGGCGAGGGTCTTGGGAAAATTAGTGGGTGGATTTTCAGTTCGCCGTGGAGGTGGTACGACAATGGTGTAGGGTTGTCGACCAGTTGGTCGACGATGTTTCGGGTAAGTTTGTTGTTGGCTCGGGTTATGATAGTTAGGGCTTGAGTCGTTTTTGTTTTTATTTCCAGATTTAAAAACAAAGGTAAGAACATGTTCTATGAAGTAATAATCAAGTTTTAAATGGAAGATCAAGTTTTAAGTATGTAAAAATGAATCAAGTTTTCAATCATTAACAAGTAATTAATAAATTTAAAGGATGATTTCTTAGCGTAAGGAATTAAGAAATTAATTAAGATAAAGAGGTTTATCTTTAATTAATTAAGGTCTTGATAAATTAAGAATAATTAATTAGTAACTAAAGGATAATTAATTAATTAATTAATTTAAGTATAATTAATTAATGTAAGAAATTAAAGGATTAGGCTGTTGAGGGTTAATTAATTTAATTAACAATTAAAGGTTAAATTAATTAATAATCAAAGTAAATTAATAGAGGTAAATTATTTAAAATAATTAAAGATTAATTACTAGTGTAATTAATTAAAAGATTAATTAATTAAAGAAATTAATTAAGGGTTAGTTAATTAATGAGTGTGATTAATTAAAGGATAAATAAATCAATGTAAATGGTTATAAAATAATTAATTTGAGAAGTTAATTAAGGATCAATGTAATTAATATGGATGGGTAAAGGATTTGGGTAATTAATTTTAGAATTAATTACTTATTGTAATTAAAGGGATAATTAGTCAAGGGTGATTAAATTAAGATGAAAAAAACTAAAAGATGATTAATTAATTGGTTTGTAATTAATTAATGTTAAGTAAAGATAATCTAAGTGATTAGATTATAAATTAATTTAATTAGAGATAAATTAAATTAATCTTGGAAGTGATAAATCTTGATTATGAATTATTGAATATTGTTAAATGTTTTGAATTGGTCGATATTTCTGTATGAAAAGATTTGTGATATGTTTGGGTGGAAATAGTGATAATGTGGTTATCTCTTGATAATAAATTACTATGTAAAAGCGATATCTTGCATCTAAGTTTGAATGGTATTTCATTATAGAATAACTAGGGTTAAGATGACATGGGACTCGAAGAGACCGGGGTCGGGTATTAGTAAATTCCCGAAACCACTTCGATTTGAAATCTTCTATAATTCTTTATAGATTGATATGTGAAATCAATGGGTTGGATTGGTAATATGGACCATTTAAACTAAATTGGATATTTAGATATTGTTTTGTGAATATAAGCGATGACTATATAAGTTGTTTACGTGTAGTAAGCACGAGTTACCCCGGGTTTTAAATAAGTTCTATGGATTGGAATTTCTTGTTAGATGAGTTTACTCATGCTGGTTTCCAGCCTGACCCGGGTGTTACTTTGATGTAATGCTTGGGTCAGACCGAGTATTACAGATTTTCAAGAAAGGACGTTCTGGAGTTCAGGTGGCGAGCTGCATGGCAGAGACGTATGGAGTATATTCCGCTGTGTATTTGAGAGTTGTATTGATAGTAGTATGGTGCAGGTTGATATAACTGTCCAATCTATTTGTAATGATTGTAACTCTGATGAATTGTATGTAAAGTAACAATTACAGCTTTCTTTTATAAATGCTATTATTTGTTATTATATTTAATCCGCTGCGAATGTGAGATGTTGTGTTTTCTGTTCTTCTTTCTTCTTTCTGTTCTTTCTTCCATCTCTTTTCTTTTTCTCCTAACTATCTGGAATTTTCGGGTTCGAAAATTCCGAGTCGTTACAACTACCGTCTCAGCCCGTACGGTGAGTCTTCTTTTGTTTTTTTTTTCTTCTTGTTGCCTAGTTTGTGTGCGTTATAAAAAAAAGTGAAGGTGATAACTTGGCCCCTGCATACTTATATGTTACACACCTGTAGAATTTGAAGTGAATATGTGTTACACTTGTAGAATATATGTTGCAAGATCAAGTGAATATGAAGTGGTTTAATTGGATTGATACAGTGAGTTTTTTGCTTTCTTCCAAGTTACATATACTTTGTATAAAAAAATTAAATAAATAAATAAGTTTTTTTAAGGTGAAACCTGCAGCTTGCGGTCCAATTTCACAGTCTTGTTTAATAGTTTTCTGGTTTTCAGTTCCAGTAAGTTTTCTAAATATATATATATATATATACGCATAGGTTTGTGTTTAGGCTAAAACAAGATTGTCAGTGAGATTGCAATAAGACTAAGTTATCTATATATAGATTTGAACAAGATGGGAGAAAGTTTATAAAAAAAGAATTAAATCCATAAATATAAAATGGTGACAGTGAAAATTTTGACAAGCCTTTACGTTCCTGAAGCCATATACGTTGTTGAGTGGCCGAGCAAACAAAATTTTGCCTTCAGGCTAAGTTTTATTTGTTTCATGTTTAAATGATGGCCCTATATTTTGTTTGTGATTTTGAGTCAAAAAAAACCATTTTTCACTTTTGTGTTGAATTTAAATTTCCATGCGTGTATTCAAGTTTACTTTGTGTAAAATTTCACTTTGTTTGTTTAATTTATTCTGGTGTTGGGTTAAAGACTCACATAGACCTGGTTTGGGCATTTCACTTTGCTGTTGATGTAGAGTTGACGACGTTTCGAGTGTCTATTTAAAGTTATTTTGTACCATGTTTATATTTTCTTAAAAAAAAGACCACCGTGAACATGCGATTTTTAACTTGTATATACGTAGTCCGTATATATAAGCTGACATTGTAGTGACAACCCAATATATAAATATTTCTAACAGAAATACATAACGACGTGAATATTAATTTATGGTTTTATTACGTTTGTCGCAGTCGGAACCCAATAACTTAGGAGTTAGCTGTTCACCGTCTGGTCTGTGCTCTCCGTCATTTCCGCAATCAAATATCCTTGTTCGACAAAGGTGGGTAATCACTCACGACTGTCATTCGATTGATAAGTGAATCTATTTTGATGAAATAACAACTGAACTGTTTCCCGTATTGTAGGCATGCATGTAGAATTAAATGTTAAATACGTCATTGTCATCAAATAATTTATGCCATGTCACGTAGAATTATTTCATGTAGAATCATTCATGTAGTATCACTTCATGTAGTGTATTTGATGGCATCTGATTCATCCCATGTTTTGTTTAATTCCCGAATATTTTAAATTCCTTGTTTGTCGGAAATCTCCTTCGGGTTGAAAGGATAGACCCGAATGTTTCAAAACCTTGTTTGGGATTTGCGGGTTGAAATGATATATACCTGTAGGTATAAATTTTCGTGGACTGAAATGATACACATCCGTATCACTTGACCATAGGTTAGAAAACTTATATACGGACACCGTGCTTCAGAGAAATTTGATTTTTTTTTGAAATTTTATATGGTCGATAAGTATTTGAAAACAGAATTTCTAAATGTTGTTGGAACCTAATATGACTGTAAGTTTTAAACTTTATAGAGCGATAAAAATTTTGAAACCTACTTAATAATTATTTTCATAAATTATTATTTTTAAGATTTCCAAAAGCTTTACTCTAAAATGTTTTTAAATAATTATTTTCTTAAACTTTATATATAGATACACGGAAACAATTTGAAGATTTAAAAATGGAATTTTTATAAACCATAACTGTACAATTCCAAGCTGAAAAATCGAAGTTATATATTTTGTAAATGGTTTGAGATTGTAAATCGATTTTATAAAACCAGCCATGGTGTGAAAAATATAACGATTGGTTGTTAAAGTGACCGGGATCGGATATTGTCTTATAGCCGGTAAAACCACTTTAACAACTGTGTACGCAGTGGAGAACTCCAGAACGAAGTAGGTTGGTTGGCGAACGCTACTGGAACAAAGTAAGAGAACGCTGATGGATGGCCTAATTATGACTAAAACAGGAGATATACCAGGATACACAATGAATCGCACCCTTTTATCGAGCATGCTTCTTCGGAAACCATTCTATTACTTGTGTGATTCGATTTGGTGGCGCCACTTTGATTCTGGGTATGTCTCGAGGTGGGCGGAAGCTGCTGGTTTGCCGTCACCACTGGTCCGGGAGTGCAAACGGTGTATTGTCGACTTAAATCGCTCGGAAAGGCGGGATGTTACATGTGGTATCAGAGCTGATGGTTTATGGGGTAAAAGCTCATTAGAGGTAGGGTAGCAATACCCTAGAATGAGTAAAAATCTCATCGCAGAATTACTTTTACTCATAATTCATCTTACTTGCTAGAAATATTCCCTTGATTCAAAATCTTCGATATCATCTTCATCATCTGTTCTAAACCTAGTCTTGAACTTCCCAGATGGCTAACAGAAGAGGTGCTAGAGGAAGGGGAAACGCTCAACCTACTCCTGCGGCTGCACCGGTTCCATTAGTTGCCCCAGTCAGATTTACCACTTTGTGTAAGGAGTATACCCAGCTAGGAGGAACCAAGTTCACATGTTCTGAGGGTATTATCGAGGCCCAGCAATGGTAGAAAAATGTAGAAATGATATTTACCAGACTCAAGATTAACGATGCCCAGAAACGCCAATTAGCGGCTTGGCAGTTGCAAGAAGCTGCCCAAGATTGGTGGAGATCCGTCACTGCCCAGGCTGTAGAAGCAGACATCACTTGGGATCGGTTTAGGTGATATCTAAAATTGATCTTTATCCTTCTCCTTATTTCACATCTATCTTGAATCTAGCTTAAGTCTTGAGTATTTTCTCTAGGGATGCCTTTATCACCAAATGGGTGCTAGAAACGGGAAAATCGAGTCTTTACCGAGCTTTCATGAACCTGGAGCAAGGCAACATGACTTTCGCAGAATACGAAAGAAAATTCAATGAGTTGTCTAAGTATGGCCCCAACTTGATAGACACCCCGCTTAAGAAGAACGAAAAGTTTGTCAATGGTGCACGCCCTGAGTATTACGACTGATTGATGCAGAATGTGCATGGGACTTTCACTAGCTTGGTACACATGGCCACCCGATTTGAGAACCCACCTTGTAAGGGTAAGCAGGCTGCCTCTACTTAAAGTTCGCTTAAAACCACTACTAATCCAATGAAGAAGAAGGATAAGTTCCTACAACAGAAGAAGAAGTGGAAACTTTCTCAAGGCATTGGTTTTACTCCCCAGAAACAAGATATCGACATCTCCCACATCACATGCTTCAAATGTAATCAAAAGGGCCACTACTAAAACAGTTGTCCTTTTTCGATCGGAGCTGTTATTCCTCCTCCATCCCAGGCATCCAAAAACAACCTTTGCCGTATCTGCTTGCAACCGGGTCACTTCAAAAGCAATTGTCCCACTTAGCTAAAGGGAAAGACTTCTGGAGTTTTCGCTATGACTTCTCCTAACCCGACAACCGATGATGCTCAAGGTACACTCCGTTGCACTTTCACTCTACATTCTCATCCTGTACGTGTTTTACTTGATACCGGAGCTTCGCATAGCTTTATTTCCACTAATTTATGCGATAAACTCAAGCGCCTATTAAAACCCGAATATTCATCTGAGTCACTTTGCGTATCAAATCCCATTGGTGGTCCCGCCAATCTTAAAATGGTCTGCAAAGGAGTGAAAATCATATATGGCTTACATCTTTTCATTGGTGATTTTTATGTCCTTGGGTTCGATGCATTCGATATTTTACTCAGAGGCGACTGGCTGAGTAAATACGGTGCACATATCTCTTGTAAGGAGCGGATTGTTTCCTTAGTTGATGATAAGGGTAATCCCTTAATAATTGAAGGCCAAATGCCTCGAGATTTCGCAGCAGTTTCATCTTTTCGCTTGATGCTCATCCTAATGAACTTAATTCCACTCTTATTGTTAAGAATTTTCCCGATGTATTTGGCGAAGTTACTTCTCTTCCTCCTCCACGGGAAATAGAATTCCGTATCGATCTAATTCCTGGAGCCCGACGTGTAGTCCTTCCTCCTCGAAGGATGGCCCAGAAAGAAAAGGCAGAGTTGAAATGCCAGATTGAAGATTTATTCTCAAAAGGTTTGATTAGGCCAAGTTATTATGAACGGGGAGCGGCCGTAGCATTTGTCACTAAGTAGGATGGATCCTTGAGAATGTGTGTGGATTATAGGGAACTGAATAAGCTTACTCTCAAAAACAGATACCCTATGCCACGCATTAGTGATATGTTCGATCAACTCTATGGAGCTAAAGTATTCTCCCAGATTGATCTTGCTACCGGTTTCCACCAACTCCGCGTAGCTGAAGAGAGCATTCCCAAGACGGCTTTTCAGGCAGAGAATGGATTCTTTAAATGGTTGGTCATGCCTTTTGGGCTAACAAATGCACCCACTTACTTCGTTGATCTTATGAATCATGTTTTCCATGATGTCCTTAATAAATTTGTGCTGGTTTTCATGGATGATATTCTCGTCTTCTCAAAATCCAAACAGGAACATGAAACATACTTAAATTGTGTTCTTGAAACACTTAGAAAACATCAACTGAAGGTTAAATTCTCCAAGTGCCATTTCCGGAGGGATGAGGTCCGATTTCTTGGACACATTGTTCCAGAAAATGGGGTTTCCGTCGATCCGCTTAAGGTCACGGCTATCAATGATTGGAAAGAAACTAGGACCCCTGTAGACATCCGAAGTTTCTTAGGCTTAGCTGGTTACTATCGGAGATTCATAGAAAATTTCGTTAAGATTGCACGGTCGTCCGTACAGAACATCAAAAGGGGATGTTTTGATGCTAGCCTAGATTCAAGGATAGAAAATTACCGAATTGTATTTCAAATAAGCTGGAATTCGAATTAGATCATACCTGATAACTATTATTATAAGTGAACTCAATGATATGAAGATGGTCTTCCCAAGAACCACCATAGTCAAGAATACAGGCACGAAGAAGGTCTTCTAGAACCTGATTCACTCTCTCTGTTTGCCCATCGGTCTGAGCATGATAGGTTGTGCTCAGATTTAGTCGTGTACCTAGAGCTTCTTGGAATGCTTTCCAAAACTTGCTGGTAAAGATTGGATCTCGATCACACACAATACTAACTGGGACTCCATGTAGTCTGACGATATCTCTCATATAAATCTCGACTAGGCTTGAAGCGGTACGATTCGACTTGACCGGAATGAAGTCAATCGATCAACAATAACCCAAATGCTCTCATTACCCTTTCTTGTCCGGGGTAGCCCATCGATAAAATCCATCGAAACTTGCTCCCATTTCCAATTGGGTATCTCAAGAGGTTGCAATAATCCAGCAGTTTTCTGATCATCTGCCTTAACTTGTTGACATGTGGCGCATCTACTAATGAAAGAAAAGATATCATGCTTCATACCATTCCACCAATATAGCCTCTTCATATCATGGTACATCTTCGAAACTCCAGGATGTATGGAAAGTCTAGATTGATGATTCTCCTTGAGTACCTCTTGCCTTAAATTGTCGACATCCGGAACACAAATCCTGTCTTTAGTTCTCAAAATCCCATATTCGTCGATTTGTGCATCCATTTCACTTTGATTTTCACCCTTTCTCTTGCGAACATTCGCCTTCATTTTTACCAGCATCGGGTCTTTGTTCTGCTTAGCCGCTGTGCGATCCATAAGAGATGGAGTAACCATAATCACACAAAGTATCGACTTCTTCCTACTCAGAGCGTCGGCAACAACATTTGCTTTCCCGGGAGTATAGTTGATGTCTAGGTCATAGGCTGCTAAGAATTCGAGCCATCTCACTTGCCTCTGATTCAAATCCTTCTAGGTAAAAATATGCTTCAATGATTTATGGTCCGTAAAGAGTTCGAACTTAGTTCCCAAAAGATGATGTCTCCACAACTTCAAGGCAAATACCACCGCAAGCAATTCCAAATCATGGGCTGCATAATTCACTTCGTGGGTCTTCAACTGTCGGCTAGCATAGGCGATAACCCTTCCATCCTGCATAACCACAGCTCCCAATCCTTCTCGTCTAGCATCAGTAAATACCATAAATCCCTCACTCCCATTTGGGACGGTAAGAACTGGGGTAGACGTTAACTTGTCCTTTAACTCCTTGAATGCAACCTTACACTTATCACTCCAGACAAACCTTACACTTGGAAGCGCAATCTTTTGGTCCGACCGCGAAGTTCCAAAATTTCCCTTTATACAATTCTTTAAAAAAATTCTCCACTAATTGATCCTAAAAAATAGAATTTGCACATTTGTTCCTAAATTTAGCGCGTCTATTAATTGGTCCTACAATATAGCATCACATACCTGATCCTAAACTCATGCATATAGCACTGCATTTTTATTAGGTGTAATATTATCGTCAACTGCATACTATGGTGAGAAACGTTAAGAAGCTCAACCTTTTATTATACGTAGATTCAAAACAGGTTGAAATAGGGAATAAATAAACTATTAATATAATTTTTTGTTTTCGAGTTTAAGTGAAAGCATAATATTTGTTTGGTACCAACGTCAACTTACAAAAACGTCTTCTATAGATATTAACAAATGTTAATATAACTTAAAGATATGATCTCGCAAATATACCTTTTTGCAAATTCATAACGCTCTTTGCTTTATTACCAAACTTAATATTGCTTAAAATTATGATCTAACAAATAAACTTTATATATATATATATATTTATTAATTATAAATGGAAAAAAATCAAACTAACAAGACATGATTCCAACGTAAAATCATAACTATATATTTTTGAAAATCATTTTTTTTAATATGTTAAGCATATATAATTTGTAAAAAAATTCATTTATCCGCGAAGGGTGTACTATTGTCACGCGCGAAGCACAAGCCGTAACACTTTTGTAGTAATAACAACTTGGTCCCATAATATGAAGAGTATTATGGGACAGTGTTACTTAACATTGTCACAATAACCCAACTCATTTCCTACTTAAATATTGTCACAACTGAATAAAATGCTAACTCCATCTTCAGATGCTTTGAAGATCTGAAGATATTATATTTACACATTGACTGAAATTCAAACTGACAAGACATGATTATATATCATTGTGTAACATTTGAAGATATATTGAATTTAATACAATATATGTAACACAAATCTTGGCTAATATAGAATTAAATGATACAACTTAGAAATTAAAATTTAAACTAACAAAAAACTAAACGATGTAAATTAGAAATAAAAATTCAAGTTGACTACAAATGATTCTAATTCGTAAAATCATAGCTAAATATTTATAAAAATCATTTTTTTAATATGTTAAGCATATATAATTTGTAAAAAAAATCAATTTATCAGTGAAAGGTGTACTATTGTCACGCATGAAACGCGTGCCGTAACACTCTCGACTTAGAATCTCTTTGCTCCATATTAAGTATGAAATCAGCGCTATCATAAACATTGTTTACATATCTTCAAATAAACTCACACATGATAAATTGACAACGATTTATGTTGTAGTTTAGCTTGAATTTTTATTAGGCACTTTAAAAAAATACTCAAATATACGGTTAAATATTCGATATGATACGGGTTATCATAATGTCACTTTAAAATAGATATATGCGAAGCGCGTGATGGTATAAAGCAACAATTCATAAGTACTGGTTCAATCTCTCAGGTGTTTTTCATATAATCTCTCCTTTATGTGCAAATTTCTTCATATTAGCACATGCGCTACGCACGTGACAATAACACATGCTTCGTGGGCAATTTTTTTTTTTAAATTATATGTGTCAACATATTCAAAAGATAATGATTTCCATAAATATTTAGGTATGTTTTTGCGTTGGAATCATGTGTGGTTAGTTTGAATTTTTATTTCTAAATTAAAACATTTAATTTTTTGTTCCATTGGCTCATATTCTACTCAGCAATGATATCTTTATTAATAGTTGACTTGGAAGCGCAATCTTTTGGTCCGACCGCGAAGTTCCAAAATTGCCCTTTATATAATTCTTTAAAAAAATTCTCCACTAATTGATCCTAAAAAATAGCATTTGCACATTTGTTCCTAAATTTAGCGCATCTATTAATTGGTCCTACAATATAGCATCACATACCCAATCCTAAACTCATGCATATAGCACTGCATTTTTATTAGGTGTAATATTATCCTCAACTGCATACTATGGTGAGAAACGTTAAGAAGCTCAACCTTTTATTATACGTAGATTCATAACAGGTTGAAATAGGGAATAAATAAACTATTATTATAATTTTTTGTTTTCGAGTTTAAGTGAAAGCATAATATTTGTTTGGTACCAACATCAACTTACAAAAACGTCTTCTATAGATATTAACAAATGTTAATATCACTTAAAGATATGATCTCGCAAATATACTTTTTTGCAAATTCATAACGCTCTTTGCTTTATTAGCAAACTTAATATTGCTTAAAATTATGATCTAACAAATAAACTTTATATATATATATTTATTAATTATAAATGGAAAAAAATCAAACTAACAAAAAAATTAAATGATACAACTTAGAAATAAAAAATTCAAACTAACAGTAAAAATTAAACGATGCAACTTAGAAATAAAAAATTCAAACTGACAAGACATGATTCCAACGTAAAATCGTAACTATATATTTATGAAAATCATTTTTTTTGAATATGTTAAGCATTTATAATTTGTAAAAAAATTGATTTATCCGCGAAGGGTGTACTATTGTCACGCGCGAAGCATGTGCCGTAACACTTTTGTAGTAATAACAACTTGGTCCCATAATATGAAGAGTATTATGGGACAGTGTTACTTAAACATTGTCACAACAACCCAACTCATTTCCTACTTAAATATTGTCACAACTGAATAAAATGCTAACTCCATCTTTAGATGCTTTGAAGATCTGAAGATATTATATTTACACATTGACTGAAATTCAAACTAACAAGACATGATTATATATCATTGTGTAACATTTGAAGATATATTGAATTTAATACAATATATGTAACACAATTCTTGGCTAATATAGAATTAAACGATACAACTTAGAAATAAAAATTTAAACTAAAAAAAAACTAAATGATGTAACTTAGAAATAAAAATTCAAGTTGACTACAAATGATTCTAATTCGTAAAATCATAGCTAAATATTTATAAAAATCATTTTTTAGAATACGTTAAGTGTAACGATCCGTATTTTTACGGATCGAAAAGTTCGTCAAATCTGGAGTTTTAGCGTTTTGGGCCATTTCGGATTTTAGGCAAATTTTGCCTAAGTCCTAAGTCGTTCACGACTTAGCATAAGTCGTGAGTCGTATACGACTTAGGAGATAGGAGTTCTGGACGAGTTAAGGGATAAGTCTGGGTCGAGTTGCCGACTTAAGGTAGTGACCGACCTAAGTGATGAGTCGTGACCGACTTAAGAGGTTTAGGCGACCTAAGGAAGAGTAGTAGGCGACCTAAGTATTCTGGGGTAGAGTTAGGTCGGCAACGACCTAAGGAAATGTTGTGAGCGACCTAAGTTTTTGTTAAGTGTTAGGTCGGCTGGGAAAGTTAGCGACCTAGTGGTTCCGGGTTAGCGACTTAGTAATTAAGTTGTTAGGTCGGTTGGGACGACCTATAGGAGTTATCGACCTATAGGGTTGAGCGACTTAAGAGGGTTAGCGAGTTAGTGTAGTTAGGTCGGCAACGACCTAAGTAGTAGTTAGCGACTTAAGGAGTTTAAGTCGTAAGTCTGGGTAGAGTTAGGTCGCATCCCAGTTGTTCGCGACTTATGTTAGGTCGCGTGGAAGCTTAAGGAATTAGGTCGTAACCTGTTAAGTCGTAGGTCGCTGGATTCTGGCTTGCTGTTAGGTCGTAGCCTGTGTGTTAAGTCGCGAGCGACCTAGGAGTTAAGTTGTATCTCGTTGAGACCTGGTGCGTTAAGTCGCGTGAGGGCTTATCAGTTAGGTCGTAGGTCGTAAGGTTTGGATAGGTCGAGAATTTTAGGTCGGAGGCTCTGTTAAGTCGTGGGGGTTTTTAGGTCGTAGGTCGGCATAGTGTTAAGTCGGCAGCGACTTAAGAAGATAGCCGAGTTACGACTTAGGGTATTTTCTGCTATAAATAGGAGAGCTTCTCTTCATTTTTGGGATCCGGATTTTGAAGCGACGAAGTGCTGCCATTTTGAGAGCTCGACTTCTACACTTCTTCACTTCTTTTCTCCACTCTAATCTAGTGCTTCCATCCATCCAAATCGAAGATCAAGATTGAAGATTCAAGAGCTTAGATTGAAGATCTTCATCTTTTCAAGAGAGATTTCTTCATTTGAAGCGGATTTGTGATAGATCAAGCTTGATCCTTTGCTGTCCAGATCTGAAGCATGTTGATTTGGGTTTGTTTAGGTGATTTGGTGAGTGGTGATTATCTCTCACACGGATCCAAAGGAGTATATCGGATTGTTGGCTCGATTTGGTGTTAAAATAGTGATCTCCATGCATTTTCTTCATCCTAAGTGTAGATCCATATAGATCCATTGTTCATGATGATGTTACATCCATTTTATCATATGTTAACCTATGCAAGTTCATTCGTCAAGTTTGTAGAAATATAATCCATGTTTTCATGCTTATTGGACTTTCAACTCTTTAATTACGAAAATGCCATTATTGTTATAATTGTTTACCTAGATCATACTTGAATGCTTGATTGTTTGGATTGATGTTTGATTTGATTGATTGTTATGAACTAGATGATTGATGATTAGATTTAGACCGAAGACGATTCAAAAGCTAAGGGAAAGGCTCTTGAATTGGGAAAGCTGCTCGTGGCATAAGTAGCGGGATGATGAAGCTCTTATGCATAGATTTGATGATGTGATGATGAGATGAGGCTTTGCGAGGATGTAATGAAGCGAGGCAATCATATGATGAAGACTTGGTCTAATCCAGACGGGATCATTCCAAGCATGTTGATAACTCGGTGATATGATTCGAGTTGAGGATAATGAATGGATATGAGAATAGTCGTCGAGGAGGATGACTAGGAGGCTTGGATAGCATCGTTGTTGAAGGTTCTAGCATGCTCTAAGCAAGAGTACGTTTGGGCAGATTCGATAGTCCCAACGGCCAACTGTTGATGGTCGAGTACTCTGGGCAGATTCGATAGTCCTAGGCACGGGCTGCGACGACGTGCGGGAGTTATGTCTAGAACCGGGGTTTCCATTAGCCCTTGACGGACGGCTGAAAGAATGTGCCGGTCATTCAATTAACGGTGATATCGAAGCAATGATAACAGTGATAGCCAGAGTCATGGATGTTTGGTTGTAACGTCATTTCGGACTCAAGAGCGGTATTTTCTGGGTGCTTATCTGATTTAGGCCTTGGTACTTGGAAAACATCGCCCTTGACTCGAGTGATAGTAGCTTTACTTTAAATTGTATGCTCTGCTATGTTTGCTTCTGCTTAGTGTGTGTCTGGGGGCTATCACTGTAGAATGAGGTTGGAGTGGGAGGGTTGTATTCCTATTCCTTTTCCTTTATGTTTTTTTTTGGTATGTTGTTAGTTAATTTACTGCCCACTAAGACTGTTGTCTGACTCAAGGCTTTATGTTTTAATTCTTATTGCCTTGGGCTGTTCGTCCATTTGGGACGGGCAGACTAGGTAGCAGGTGACAGGTGCTGTTCTCTTCTCACGATGCTGATATCGAAGACGAGCTGGAGGGTTGCATATTATCTTCTTATTATATGTACTGGATATTCCACTGTTTTGTATTCTCTGAGAGATATGTAGTGAGGCTTGATGTATTGACTATGTGGATGCTTGTATTCAACTATTATGGAGTTTTATATGATGTCATTTTGTTCTGTAAAGCTTCACTATACTTATGTTCTATTATATTTTGTCCATAAGCTGTGAGTAATACGATAGGTTCTATTGTTTTAATCTACCTTGACAATCGTCCATGGTCGCCTGGCACACTTTACAGCGCACTATCTCTTGATTCGGTGCAG
This sequence comes from Allium fistulosum, assembly GCA_030737815.1. Classification (NCBI taxonomy): domain Eukaryota; kingdom Viridiplantae; phylum Streptophyta; class Magnoliopsida; order Asparagales; family Amaryllidaceae; genus Allium; species Allium fistulosum. Next base: position 913,200,030 of record CM060903.1, read on the forward strand.
GGGTCATGGGCGGTCGTCACATTTGGTATCAGAGCATTGGTTAATCGATTTTACCCAACGCTCGCTGTCGTAACTACGTATGAGAGACGTAATTGTATTTTGATGGATGATTACTATATATAATATAGTAGTTTAGCAGTAAGTTAGTCCTTTATGCAGTTGTTTCTCTAGATGTTCTAATCGTTCCTTTTTATAGATATTGAGAATGAGTCGAAGAGGGAGACCAGCTGCTAGGGAAGGCCGTGCTACTGAAGAGACTGCTGTTTATGCAGCCATGTTCGAAGCTATGATGACTTCGATCATGAGGAGGATACCAGTTCTAGGGGCGGCAGTTGATGTTGGAGTTCAAGTTCAGACTCCGAAACCAGTGGATTTTGCTAAGTTGTGCAAGGATTATACTGCTCTTGGAGGGAAGGTTTTCTTGGGAATAGAATCAACTATCGAAGTCCAGAGATGGATAGATGCTTGTAGAAGGATCTTTGGTGATTTGGGAATTGATGATGCAACTAAGAGGAAGTTGGCATCAAGGCAGCTTCAAGGGAGAGCCTCTGATTGGTGGAACTCTATTACCATCACTACTCTGGAAGAAGAGATTACTTGGGAGCAATTCCAAGTCAGATTTGAAGCTAAGTTCATTTCTACAGCTCAGAAGTATGTTCTGTTCAAGAAGTTTGTAGAGCTCAAGCAAGGTGGAAGATCTGTTCTTGAGTATGTTTCTGAGTTTGAAGCTTTGTCCAAGTATGCCCGGTCATATATTGAGTCTGCTTATCAGAAGAATGAGAAGTTTGTGACAGGCTTAGACAGTTATCTTGGGAGACAGTTGGTGGATCATTTGGACGATTCATTTGAGAAGCTTGTGGAGAAAGCTCTTAGGCATGAGAGTCTGTTTCCTAAGGAAGGATCTGTTGTTGCTGTGACCAGGGAAGAGTCTAAACCCCAGCAGGGTGGAAACAAGAAGAGGAAGCAGCAGCAGCAGAAGGGTAAGGATGGCCAGAAGAAGCCGAAAGGCGAGGTGACTTGCTACAATTGTCAGCAGAAGGGCCATTTCTCTAAGGATTGTAAGAATCCGAAGGCACCGATGAAGTGTCACAACTGTGACAAGCCGGGGCATTTCAGGAAGAATTGTCCAGAACCAAGGAAGGACAGGCAGATTGTGCAAGCTTATGCTTTAGGAGCTGTTCCGTCGTCTTCGAAAGCTCCTACTGCTGAAGAGAAGGGAAAGAGTGTGGTGGTTCAAGGTACTCTTTTCTTATGTGGTGTTCCAGTTAGAGTTCTGTTTGATACTGGAGCGTCGCATTCGTTTGTTTGTAATGAACTCGTAGGCCGGTTAGGTTTGGAACCGGATATTGTTGATAGGCCATTGGTTGTGACTAATCCAGTTGGGGTTTCGTCTTGTTTGTGTATGTTATGCCGTGGTCTAGTTGTATCGAGTCATGGTTGCTCTTTTGTTTGTGATTGCTTTGTTCTGGACTTTGCGGGGTTCGGAATTATTTTGGGTATGGACTGGCTTAGGAAGTATGCGGCTAAGGTTGATTGCGAAAGGTTGGAAGTGACAGTCGAGAATGTGGAGGGGCGAAAGATTGTGATACGATGTAAGCATGAAGAAGGCGTCTTCATGAGCTTCATGTATTCGCTAGTTGTTCCACGGGATGGACTGTCATCAGTGCCGATCGCAAATGGATTCGAGGATGTCTTTGACGAAGTCAAAGGGTTGCCGCCGCATAGAGAGATCGAGTTTCGTATAGATCTAGTTGAAGGAGCCAGACCTGTTGTGATGCCTCTTAGGCGGATGGCGCCTAGGGAACAGCAGGAGTTGAGGGTGCAAGTTGATGATCTTTTACAGAAAGGATTCATTCGGCGTAGTGTGTCCGAGTGGGGTGCACCAGTTGTGTTCGCAACCAAGGCAGATGGATCATTGAGATTGTGTGTGGATTATCGTGAGCTGAATAAGGTGACAAAGAAGAACAAGTATCCATTGCCGAGAATAGATGACTTGTTTGATCAGCTTCACGAGGCTAAGGTGTTTTCTCAGATGGATTTGGCAACGGGATTTCACCAGTTGAGAGTAGCGAAGGATAGTGTGCCGAAGACTGCTTTTAGGACACCATCCGGTTTCTTTGAGTGGCTGGTAATGCCGTTTGGATTGACTAACGCACCAGCATATTTTGTGGATCTTATGAATAGAGTGTTCAGAGATCAGTTGAACAAGTTTGTACTTGTGTTCGTGGATGATATTCTGGTTTATTCCAGAACGGAAGAAGAGCACAAGACGCACTTGCGTATTGTTTTGGAGATCTTACGGAAACATCAGCTGAAGGCTAAGTTTTCGAAGTGTCACTTCTGGAAGAGTGAAGTGAGGTTCTTAGGCTATGTGATTTCTGGAAGTGGAATAGCGGTTGATCCCGCTAAGGTGGCAGCAATCCAGGATTGGGTTAGACCTAAGAATGCATCTGATATGAGAAGTTTTCTTGGGTTAGCAGGATATTATCGACGGTTTATCAAAGACTTCTCCAAGGTAGCTGCACCGTTAACAGGATTGATGAAAAAGAACCAAGTGTTCAGTTGGGATGCTAAGTGTGAGCAAGCTTTCGGAATCCTGAAAGAGAAATTGACGAGTGCTCCTGTTTTGACTATTCCTAGTGGGAATGATGAGATGGTGGTTTACACCGACGCATGTGGTACTGGACTTGGAGCAGTGCTGATGCAGACGGATAAAGTTGTTGCGTATGCCAGTCAACAACTGAAGCCGCATGAAAGGAATTACCCAACTCATGATTTGGAATTGGCGGCGATTGTATTTGCTCTGAAGATGTGGAGACATTATCTGTTGGGAGTTCGATTCGAGTTATTTACGGATCACAAGTCGTTGAAGTATCTTTTCTCCCAAAAGGATTTGAATCTTCGGCAGCAACGTTGGCTAGAGTTTTTAGCATCATATGATTTTGGTATAGCTTATACTCCGGGAAAAGGTAACGCAGTGGCAGATGCGTTAAGTCGAAGACATGCAGGATTGGGAGTCATGTTTTCAGAATGGAAGAATCTCGAGTATTTAGCTAGATTTGACTTCAGGCCTAGATGTGAATTGGAACCTGAGATGTTGGCAAACTTATCGATAAGACCTTCTCTTGTGGAAAGAATTGGCGAGAGCCAAAAGCGAGATGATAAGCTTGTCAAGATTATCCGTGAATTGGAATCTGGATTGGAGCCAGAAAAGGATAAAGGATTCGAGGTCGATAGAGAAGGTTGGCTTCGAAAGCAAGGACGACTAGTTGTTCCCGATATAGACGAATTGAGGAGTGAAGTTCTGAAGGAAAGTCATCACTCGAAGTTGACAATTCATCCAGGTGGAAATAAGATGTATCAGGATATGAAGAGAACCTACTACTGGGAAGGTATGAAGAAGGATGTTGGAAATTTTATTTCCAAGTGTATGAACTGCCAGTTGGTCAAAGCTGAACAGAAGAAGCCAAGTGGATTGCTTCAGCCATTAGAAGTTCCTACATGGAAGTGGGAACAAGTGTCGATGGATTTTATCGATGGATTGCCTAGAACCAGAACGGGAAATGAAGGAATTTGGGTCATTGTGGATCGTCTGACTAAGAGTGCACGATTCATTCCTGTTCGATCGACTAGGACTGCATCAAAGTTGGCTGAGTTGTATGTTAAGTGGATAGTTCGTTTCCATGGTATTCCGAAGAGTATAGTGAGCGATCGAGACCCATTGTTCACTAGTGGATTTTGGAAGAGCTTCCAGGAAGTTTTGGGAACCGAGTTGTGTTTGAGTACAGCTTATCACCCTCAGACAGATGGTCAGACCGAGAGAGTCAACCGAGTTTTGGAAGATCTTCTTAGAGCTTGTGTTTTGGACTTCGGAGGATCATGGGAAGATCACCTTCATTTGGTGGAGTTTGCATACAACAACAGTTACCAGTCAAGCATTGGTATGGCACCGTATGAGGCATTGTATGGAAGACCGTGTAACTCTCCGACATGTTGGTTGGAAACTGGAGAAAAGCTGATGCTTGGGCCAGAGATGATTCGGCAGACTTCAGATTGCATAGAGATCATTCAACAACGAATGAAGGCAGCCCAAGACCGTTAGAAGAGTTATGCTGATAAGCGTCGAAAGGATTTGGAATTCGACGCAGGAGATATGGTTTTTGTGAAGATTTCTCCACTGAAGAATGTTATTCGATTCGGGAAGAAAGGAAAATTGACTCCGAGATTTGTTGGACCATTCCCGATTATCGAGCGAATTGGAAAGCTCGCTTACAGATTGGAGTTACCAGAGAAGATGTCGAGTGTGCACAATGTTTTTCATGTATCATATCTACGGAAGTATGTGCACGACTCGAGTACGGTAGTTTCTGCTGATAGCTGTGAAGACTTAGAAGTTGATCCAGTCGATAGAAGACCTCGTAAGCCGCTTCGTGTTGTTGAAACTGACACGAAACAGCTTAGGAGGAAGGTGGTTAAGTTGCTCAAGATACAATGGAGTGATGATGATAACGACTGTACGTGGGAGGTGGAAGAGAGGATGAAAGCAGCTCATCCTGAACTCTTCGAGGTATGGCCCTAAGGTGTCGTATCATCTAACAACATTGTAACTTGTTCTAAGTCTTAGAATTCTGTACGCTAAGCTAGAATTGGATGCATGGTTTGCTGATTGTTATGGTTGGTAGGCGTACAGAATAGTCTTCGATTGCTTTATTTGTTTGGAATTTCGGGGGCGAAATTCCTAAGGGGGAGAGAATGTAACGACCCGTATTTTTACGGATCGAAAAGTTCGTCAAATCTGGAGTTTTAGCGTTTTGGGCCATTTCAGATTTTAGGCAAATTTTGCCTAAGTCCTAAGTCGTTCACGACTTAGCATAAGTCGTGAGTCGTATACGACTTAGGAGATAGGAGTTCTGGACGAGTTAAGGGATAAGTCTGGGTCGAGTTGCCGACTTAAGGTAGTGACCGACCTAAGTGATGAGTCGTGACCGACTTAAGAGGTTTAGGCGACCTAAGGAAGAGTAGTAGGCAACCTAAGTATTCTGGGGTAGAGTTAGGTCGACAACGACCTAAGGAAATGTTGTGAGCGACCTAAGTTTTTGTTAAGTGTTAGGTCGGCTGGGAAAGTTAGCGACCTAGTGGTTCCGGGTTAGCGACTTAGTAATTAAGTTGTTAGGTCGGTTGGGACGACCTATAGGAGTTAGCGACCTATAGGGTTGAGCGACTTAAGAGGGTTAGCGAGTTAGTGTAGTTAGGTCGGCAACGACCTAAGTAGTAGTTAGCGACTTAAGGAGTTTAAGTCGTAAGTCTGGGTAGAGTTAGGTCGCATCCCAGTTGTTCGCGACTTATGTTAGGTCGCGTGGAAGCTTAAGGAATTAGGTCGTAACCTGTTAAGTCGTAGGTCGCTGGGTTCTGGCTTGCTGTTAGGTCGTAGCCTGTGTGTTAAGTCGCGAGCGACCTAGGAGTTAAGTTGTATCTCGTTGAGACCTGGTGCGTTAAGTCGCGTGAGGGCTTATCAGTTAGGTCGTAGGTCGTAAGGTTTGGATAGGTCGAGAATTTTAGGTCGGAGGCTCTGTTAAGTCGTGGGGGTTTTTAGGTCGTAGGTCGGCATAGTGTTAAGTCGGCAGCGACTTAAGAAGATAGCCGAGTTACGACTTAGGGTATTTTCTGCTATAAATAGGAGAGCTTCTCTTCATTTTTGGGATCCGGATTTTGAAGCGACGAAGTGCTGCCATTTTGAGAGCTCGACTTCTACACTTCTTCACTTCTTTTCTCCACTCTAATCTAGTGCTTCCATCCATCCAAATCGAAGATCAAGATTGAAGATTCAAGAGCTTAGATTGAAGATCTTCATCTTTTCAAGAGAGATTTCTTCATTTGAAGCGGATTTGTGATAGATCAAGCTTGATCCTTTGCTGTCCAGATCTGAAGCGTGTTGATTTGGGTTTGTTTAGGTGATTTGGTGAGTGGTGATTATCTCTCACACGGATCCAAAGGAGTATATCGGATTGTTGGCTCGATTTGGTGTTAAAATAGTGATCTCCATGCATTTTCTTCATCCTAAGTGTAGATCCATATAGATCCATTGTTCATGATGATGTTACATCCATTTTATCATATGTTAACCTATGCAAGTTCATTCGTCAAGTTTGTAGAAATATAATCCATGTTTTCATGCTTATTGGACTTTCAACTCTTTAATTACGAAAATGCCATTATTGTTATAATTGTTTACCTAGATCATACTTGAATGCTTGATTGTTTGGATTGATGTTTGATTTGATTGATTGTTATGAACTAGATGATTGATGATTAGATTTAGACCGAAGACGATTCAAAAGCTAAGGGAAAGGCTCTTGAATTGGGAAAGCTGCTCGTGGCATATGTAGCGGGATGATGAAGCTCTTATGCATAGATTTGATGATGTGATGATGAGATGAGGCTTTGCGAGAATGTAATGAAGCGAGGCAATCATATGATGAAGACTTGGTCTAATCCAGACGGGATCATTCCAAGCATGTTGATAACTCGGTGATATGATTCGAGTTGAGGATAATGAATGGATATGAGAATAGTCGTCGAGGAGGATGACTAGGAGGCTTGGATAGCATCGTTGTTGAAGGTTCTAGCATGCTCTAAGCAAGAGTACGTTTGGGCAGATTCGATAGTCCCAACGGCCAACTGTTGATGGTCGAGTACTCTGGGCAGATTCGATAGTCCTAGGCACGGGCTGCGACGACGTGCGGGAGTTATGTCTAGAACCGGGGTTTCCATTAGCCATTGACGGACGGCTGAAAGAATGTGCCGGTCATTCAATTAACGGTGATATCGAAGCAATGATAACAGTGATAGCCAGAGTCATGGATGTTTGGTTGTAACGTCATTTCGGACTCAAGAGCGGTATTTTCTGGGTGCTTATCTGATTTAGGCCTTGGTACTTGGAAAACATCGCCCTTGACTCGAGTGATAGTAGCTTTACTTTAAATTGTATGATCTGCTATGTTTGCTTCTGCTTAGTGTGTGTCTGGGGGCTATCACTGTAGAATGAGGTTGGAGTGGGAGGGTTGTATTCCTATTCCTTTTCCTTTATGTTTTTTTTGGTATGTTGTTAGTTAATTTACTGCTCACTAAGACTGTTGTCTGACTCAAGGCTTTATGTTTTAATTCTTATTGCCTTGGGCTGTTCGTCCATTTGGGACGGGCAGACTAGGTAGCAGGTGACAGGTGCTGTTCTCTTCTCACGATGCTGATATCGAAGACGAGCTGGAGGGTTGCATATTATCTTCTTATTATATGTACTGGATATTCCGCTGTTTTGTATTCTCTGAGAGATATGTAGTGAGGCTTGATGTATTGACTATGTGGATGCTTGTATTCAACTATTATGGAGTTTTATATGATGTCATTTGGTTCTGTAAAGCTTCACTATACTTATGTTCTATTATATTTTGTCCATGCGCTGTGAGTAATACGATAGGTTCTGTTGTTTTAATCTACCTTGACAATCGTCCATGGTCGCCTGGCACACTTTACAGCGCACTATCTCTTGATTCGGTGCAGGGGTCATGGGCGGTCGTCACATTAAGCATATATAATTTGTAAAAAAAATCAATTTATCAATGAAAGGTGTATTATTGTCACGCATGAAGTGCGTGCCGTAACACTCTCGACTTAGAATCTCTTTGCTCCATATTATGTATGAAATCAGCGCTATCATAAACATTGTTTACATATCTTCAAATAAACTCACACATGATAAATTGATAACGATTTATGTTGTAGTTTAGCTTGAATTTTTATTAGGCACTTAAAAAAATACTTAAATATACGGTTAAATATTCGATATGATACAGGTTATCATAATGTCACTTTAAAATAGATATATGCGTAGCGCGTGATGTTATGTAGCAACAATTCATAAGTACTGGTTCAATCTCTCAGGTGTTTTTCATATAATCTCTCCTTTATGTGCAAATTTCTTCATATTAGCACATGCGCTTCGCACGTGACAATAACACATGCTTCGTGGGCAAATTTTTTTTTTTTACAAATTATATGTGTCAACATATTCAAAAGATATTGATTTCCGTAAATATTTAGGTATGTTTTTGCGTTAGAATCATGCGTGGTTAGTTTGAATTTTTATTTCTAAATTAAAACATTTAATTTTTTGTTCCATTGGCTCATATTCTACTCAGCAATGAAATCTTAAAATATATTAAATAGTTTTGGGGCTTACAAATTCAATATTTATTAGCTGAGTTCTTATGTTTATTTCATTTTAAAAGATGTTTATAAACCCGTATCAATATTAGCGTTTATTTTCAGAGCTAAACTCCTATACTTATGCTATATACCATTGTTAATTAAACAATGCTAACTCCTTCTTCAAAGCGCATGCCATAACTCCTGTACTTATGTTTATTTCAATTTAAATCATGATGTTCATGTCGTACTATTTTTTTAAGTGCCTTTGATATAGTTATTTTTTAGGATCATGTTTTGAAACATACACATGATAAACTCACACAATTTACTTGGCGTGTTTTTCATATTAGCACAGTGAATGATTTAAACATATACAATTTATATATGGACTTTTTGTGCATATGCTTTGAGAATATGGACCTTTCATTATAAATGAATATATCATGATTTATTGTATATTATATCTAGAGATTTATGAATTTCAAAGTTATACATACATTAAACTGTGAATAAATACTATAAATATCAAAACGGAAATGGTTTACAATGTTGGAAACGATTTAATTAGTTTTATCTAATTAATTAATTTAAATAACTGAATATACTGTGATTTATTGTATTCCATATATGAAGATTTATGAATTTCAAGTTATGCATTAAATCTTTATTAATAGTTGACTTGGAAGCGCAATTTTTTGGTCCGACCGCGAAGTTTCAAAATTGCCCTTTATATAATTCTTTAAAAAAATTCTCGACTAATTGATCCTAAAAAATAGCATTTGCACATTTGTTCCTAAATTTAGCGCATCTATTGATTGGTCCTACAATATAGCATCACATACCTGATTCTAAACTCATGCATATAGCACTGCATTCTTATTAGGTGTAATATTATCGTCAGCTGCATACTATGGTGAGAAACGTTAAGAAGCTCAACCTTTTATTATACGTAGATTCATAACAGGTTGAAATAGGGAATAAATAAACTATTATTATAATTTTTTGTTTTCGAGTTTAAGTGAAAGCATAATATTTGTTTGGTACCAACGTCAACTTACAAAAACGTCTTCTATAGATATTAACAAATGTTAATATCACTTAAAGATATGATCTTGCAAATATACTTTTTTGCAAATTCATAACGCTCTTTGCTTTATTACCAAACTTAATATTGCTTAAAATTATGATCTAACAAATAAACTTTATATATATATATATATATATATATTTATTTATTAATTATAAATGGAAAAAAATCAAACTAACAAAAAAATTAAATGATACAACTTAGAAATAAAAAATTCAAACTAACAGTAAAAATTAAACGATGCAACTGACAAGACATGATTCCAATGTAAATTCGTAACTATATATTTATGAAAATCATTTTTTTTTGAATATGTTAAGCATATATAATTTGTAAAAAAATTGATTTATCTGCGAAGGGTGTACTATTGTCATGCGCGAAGCATGTAACGACCAGTATTTTTTTACGGATCGAAAAGTTTGTCAAATTTGGGATTTTTAGTGTTGTTGAGCCATTTCAGATTTTAGGCAGAATTTTCTAAGTCCTAGGTTGTAGGGAGTTGGAGCGACCTAAGGAGGTGGATTGATTTAAGCGTTAGGTCGTAGTTGGCGACCTAAGAAGGTGGAGCGACCTAGGAGTCAGGTTGTATGTTAGCTTAGGTCGTGAAGGAAGTTATGTCGTAGGCGACCTAAGGGATGGGTTAGTCGTATGCTGGCTTAGGTCGAGGGGAAGGTTAGGTCGAGTGAGCGACCTAAGAGAGTTAGCGTCTTATAGGATTTGGAAACCTAAGATTAGTAAGCGACCTAAGGGGATAGGTCGGCAGCGACCTAAGGAAACTGGTAGTAGTGGTGAGCGACCTATTGGAGTTAGCAACTTAATTGTTAGCGAGTTATGAGGGTTTGCGACCTAGTGGTTATCTAGTTAGTATAGTTAGGTCGGCAACGACCTAGGGAAGCTGGATAACAGTGAGCGACCTAGTAGTTTGGTGTTAAATCGCTGGGTCGTTGAGGCGCGTGAGTGTTAGGTCGCATAGGACTTAGCAGTTAGGTCGTGGACCTCTGTAGTTTTTAGGTCGCGAGAAAACACTCATGTGTTAGGTCGCTGAGGAGCTAAGTCGTAGCATTGGTGGGTCGCTGGGTTTTGCCTAAGTGTTAGGTCGTGTAGCGCGAATAAGATAGGTCGCGCGCATGTTAAGTCGTAGGTTGAGGGGCTTTGATAGGTCGATGAAGCGCCTGAGTGTTATGTCGTATTCCCTTAAGTTTTAGTTCGTGAGATCGCGCGGTTGCACTAGGTCGTAAGTCGCTGTGGCTTAGGTTGTTAAGTCGAAGTCTTTAGGTCGGTTGGTTTTTAGGTCGTAGGTCGTGTACGACCTAACTCCGAGCGACCTAGGGGAGATTTCAGCTATAAATAGAAGGGAGTTGGCTTCACTTTTTGGGATCCGGATTTTGAAGCGACGAAGTGCTGCCATTTTGAGAGCTCGACTTCTACACTTCTTCACTTCTTTTCTCCACACTAATCTAGTGCTTCCATTCATCCAAGTTGAAGATCAAATTGAAGATTCAAGAGCTTAGATTGAAGATCTACATCCTTTGAAGATAGATTTCATCGTTTGAAGCGGATTGGTGGTAGATCGAGATTGATCCTTCGCTGTCCAGATCTGAAGCGTGTTGATTTGGGTTTGTTTAGGTGATTTGGTGAGTGGTGATTATCTCTCACACGGATCCAAAGGAGTATATCGGATTGTTGGCTCAATTTGGTGTTAAAATAGTGATTTCCATGCATTTTCTTCATCCTAAGTGTAGATCCATATATAGATCCATTGTTCATGATGATGTTACATCCATTTTATCACATGTTAACCTATGCAAGTTCATTCATCAAGTTTGTAGAGATATTGTTCATGTTTTCATGCTTATTGGACTTTCAACTCTTTAATTACGAAAATGCCATTATTGTTATAATTGTCTACTTAGATCATATTTGAATGCTTGATTGCTTGGATTAATGTTTGGTTTGATTGATTGTTATGAATTAGATGATTGATGATTTGATTTAGACCGAAGATGATTCAAAAGCTAAGGGAAAGGCTCTTGAATTGGGAAAGCTGCTCATGGCATATGTAGCGGGATGATGAAGCTCTTATGCATAGATTTGATGATGTGATGTTGAGATGAGGCTTTGCGAGGATGTCATGAAGCGAGGCAATCATGTGATGAAGACTTGGTTTAATCCAGATGGGATCATTCCAAGCATGTTGATAACTCGGTGAAATGGTTCGAGTTGAGGATAATGAATGGATATGAGAATAGTCGTCGAGGAGGATGACTAGGAGGCTTGGGTCTCATCGTTGTTGAAGGTTCTAGCATGCTCTAAGCAAGAGTACGTTTGGGAAGATTCGATAGTCCCAACGATCAACTGTTGATGGTCGAGTACTCTGGGCAGATTCGATAGTCCTAGGCACGGGTCACGATGACGTGCGGGAGTTATGTCTAGAACCGGGGTTTTCATTAGCCCTTGACGGACGACTGAAAGAATGTGCCGGTCATTCAATTAACGGTGATACTGAAGCAGTGATAATAGTGATAGCCAGAGTCATGGATGTTTGGTTGTATCGTCATTCGGTCTCAAGAGCGGTATTCTCTGGGTGCTTATCTGATCTTGGTTTAGGCCTTGGGGTTTTGTGCTCGGAAAACATCGCCCTTGACTCGAGTGATAATTGCTTTATTTTAAATTGTATGCTTTGCTATATTGCTTCTGCTTAGTGTGTGTCTGGGGGCTATCACTGTAGAAAGAGGTTGGAGTGGGAGGGTTGTATTCCTATTCCTTTTTCCTTTATGCTCTTTTGGTATGTTGTTAGTTAATTTACTGCTCACTAAGACTGTTGTCTGACTCAAGGCTTTATGTTTTAATTCTTATTGCCTTGGGCTGTTCGTCCATTTTTGGGACGGGCAGACTAGGTAGCAGGTGACAGGTGCTGTTCTTGCTTCTCACGATGCTGATTCGAAGACGAGCTAGAGGGTTGCATATTATCTTCTTACTATATGTACTGGGTGTTCCGCTGTCTGTATTTTCTCTGAGTGTTGTAGTGAGGCTTGATGTATTTTGATGACTTGACTATTCAGATGCTTGTATTCAACTATTATGAAGTTTTATTGATGAGATTCTATTCTGTGAAGCTTCACTATATACATATGTTCTATTGTATTTTGTCCATGCGCTGTGAGTAATACGATGGATTCTGCTGTTTTAAATTTACCCTGACAATCGTCCATGGCTGCCTGGCACACTTTGCAGCGCACTATCTCTAGATTCGGTGCAGGGGTCATGGGCGGCCGTCACATTTGGTATCAGAGCTTTGGTTAATCGATTTTACCCAACGCTCGCTGACGTAACTACATATGAGAGACGTAATTGTATTTTGATGGATGATTACTATATATAATATAGTAGTTTAGAAGGATTTGAATTCCTTATGCAGTTGTTTTCTCTAGGGGTATTAATCATTCCTTTTTATAGATATCGAGAATGAGTCGAAGAGGGAGACCAGCTGTTAGGGAAGGCCGAGCTACAGAAGGGACTGCTGATTATGCAGCCATGTTCGAAGCTATGATGACTTCGATCATGAGAAGGATGCCAGCTCCAAGGCCATCAGTTGATGTTGGAGTTCAAGTCCAAACTCCAAGGCCGATGGATTTTGCTAAGTTGTGCAAAGACTATACTGCTCTTGGAGGGAAGGTTTTCTTGGGAACAGAATCAACTATTGAGGTCCAGAGGTGGATAGATGCTTGTAGAAGGATCTTTAGTGATTTGGGAATTGAAGATGCAACTAAGAGGAAGTTGGCATCAAGGCAGCTTCAAGGGATAGCTTCTGATTGGTGGAACTCTATTACCATCAATACTCCGGAGGAAGAGATTACTTGGGAGCAATTCCAAGTCAGATTTGAAGCTAAGTTCATTTCTACAGCTCAGAAGTCTGTTCTGTTCAAGAAGTTTGTGGAGCTCAAGCAGGGAGGAAGACCAGTTCTTGAGTATGTTTCTGAGTTTGAGGCTTTGTCCAAGTATGCCCGGTCATATATCGAATCTGCATACCAGAAGAATGAGAAGTTTGTGACAGGCTTGGACAGTTATCTTGGAAGACAGTTGGTGGATCATTTGGACGATTCATTTGAGAAGCTTGTGGAGAAAGCTCTCAGGCATGAGAGTCTGTTTCCTAAGGAAGGATCTGTTGTTGCTGTGACCAGGGGAGAGTCTAAACCACAGCAGGGTGGTAACAAGAAAAGGAAGCAGCAGCAGAAGGGTAAGGATGGCCAGAAGAAGCCGAAAGGCGAAGTGACCTGCTACAACTGTCAGCAGAAGGGCCATTTCTCTAAGGATTGTAAGAACCCGAAGGTACCGATGAAGTGTCACAACTGTGAAAAGCCGGGGCACATCAAGAGGAATTGTCCAGAACCGAGAAGGGACAAGCAGATTGTGCAAGCTTATGCTTTGGGAGCTGTTCCGTCGTCTTCGAAAGCTCCTATCGCTGAAGAGAAAGGAAAGAGTGTGGTGGTTCAAGGTACTCTTTTCTTATGTGGTGTTCCAGTTAGAGTTCTGTTTGATACTGGGGCATCGCATTCGTTTGTTTGTAGTGAACTCGTAGGCCGGTTAGGTTTGGAATCGGATATTGTTGATAGGCCATTGGTCGTGACTAATCCAGTTGGGGGTTCGTCTTGTTTGTGTATGATATGCCGTGGTCTAGTTGTATCGAGTCATGGTTGCTCTTTTGTTTGTGATTGTTTTGTTCTGAACTTTGCGGGGTTCGGAATTATTTTGGGTATGGATTGGCTTAGGAAGTATGCGGCAAAGGTTGATTGTGAGAGGTTGGAAGTGACAGTCGAGAATGTAGAGGGGCGAAAGATTGTGATACGATGTAAGCATGAAGAAGGCGTCTTCATGAGCTTCATGTATTCGCTTGTTGTTCCACGGGATGGACTGTCATCTATGCCAATCGCGAATGGATTCGAGGATGTCTTTGACGAGGTCAAAGGGTTACCGCCGCATAGAGAGATCGAGTTTCGAATAGATCTAGTTGAAGGAGCCAGACCCGTTGTGATGCCTCTTAGGCGGATGGCGCCTAGGGAACAACATGAGTTGAAGGTGCAAGTTGATGATCTTTTGCAGAAAGGATTTATTCGGCGTAGTGTGTCCGAGTGGGGTGCACCAGTTGTGTTTGCAACTAAGGCAGATGGATCATTGAGATTGTGTGTAGATTATCGTGAGCTGAATAAGGTGACTAAGAAGAACAAGTATCCATTGCCGAGAATAGATGACTTGTTTGATCAGCTTCACGAAGCTAAGGTGTTTTCTCAGATGGATTTGGCAACGGGATTTCACCAGTTGAGAGTAGCTAAGGGTAGTGTGCCGAAGACTGCTTTTCGAACACCATCCGGTTTCTTTGAGTGGCTGGTAATGCCGTTTGGATTGACTAACGCGCCAGCATATTTTGTGGATCTTATGAATAGAGTGTTCAGAGATCAGTTGAACAAGTTCGTACTTGTGTTCGTGGATGATATTCTGATTTATTCCCGAACTGAAGAAGAGCACAAGACGCACTTGCGTATTGTTTTGGAAATCTTGCGGAAACATCAGCTGAGGGCTAAGTTTTCGAAGTGTCACTTCTGGAAGAGTGAAGTGAGGTTCTTAGGCCATGTGATCTCTGGAAATGGAATAGCGGTTGATCCCGCTAAGGTGGCAGCAATTCAGGATTGGGTTAGACCTAAGAATGCATCTGATGTGAGAAGTTTTCTTGGATTGGCAGGATATTATCGACGGTTTATCAAAGACTTCTCCAAGATAGCTGCATCGTTAACAGGATTGACGAAGAAGAACCAAGTGTTCAGATGGGATGATAAATGTGAGCAAGCTTTCAGAATCCTGAAAGAGAGATTGACGAGTGCTCCTGTTTTGACTATTCCAAGTGGGAATGACGAGATGGTGGTTTACACCGACGCATGTGGTACTGGACTTGGAGCAGTGCTGATGTAGAGGGATAAAGTTGTTGCGTATGCTAGTCGACAACTGAAGCCGCATGAAAGGAATTACTCTACTCATGATTTGGAGTTAGCGGCGATTGTATTTGCTCTGAAGATGTGGAGACATTATCTATTGGGAGTTCGATTCGAGTTGTTTACGGATCATAAGTCGTTGAAGTATCTTTTCTCCCAAAAGGATTTGAATCTTCGGCAGCAACGATGGCTAGAGTTTTTGGCATCATATGATTTTGGTATAGCTTATACTCCGGGAAAAGGTAACGCAGTGGCAGATGCGTTAAGTCGAAGACATGCAGGATTGGGAGCCATGTTTTCTGAATGGAAGAATCTCGAGTATCTAGCTGGATTTGACTTCAGGCCCAGGTGTGAATTGGAACCTGAGATGTTAGCAAACTTATCAATAAGACC
Source organism: Allium fistulosum (assembly GCA_030737815.1). Taxonomy (NCBI): domain Eukaryota; kingdom Viridiplantae; phylum Streptophyta; class Magnoliopsida; order Asparagales; family Amaryllidaceae; genus Allium; species Allium fistulosum. Next base: position 913,215,699 of record CM060903.1, read on the forward strand.
GACTCTTGTGGAAAGGATTGGCGAGAGTCAAAAGCGAGATGATAAGATTGTCAGGATTATCCGTGATTTGGAATCTGGATTGGAACAAGAGAAGGATAAAGGATTCGAGGTCGATCGAGAGGGTTGGCTTCGGAAGCAAGGACGATTAGTTGTTCCCGATATAGATGGATTGAGAGATGAAGTTCTGAAGGAAAGTCATCATTCGAAGTTGACAATTCATCCAGGTGGAAATAAGATGTATCGGGATATGAAGAGAACCTACTACTGGGAAGGCATGAAGAAGGATGTTGGAAATTTTATTTCCAAGTGTATGAACTGCCAGTTGGTAAAGGCTGAATAGAAGAAGCCAAGTGGATTGCTTCAGCCATTAGAAGTTCCTACATGGAAGTGGGAGCAAATATCGATGGATTTTATTGATGGTCTGCCTAGAACCAGAACGGGAAATGAAGGGATTTGGGTCATTGTAGATCGTTTGACTAAGAGTGCGAGATTCATTCTTGTTCGATCGACTAGGACTGCATCAAAGTTGGCTGAGTTGTATGTTAAGTGGATAGTTCGATTCCATGGTATTACGAAGAGTATAGTGAGCGATCGAGATTCATTGTTCACTAGTGGATTTTGGAAGAGCTTCCAGGAAGTTTTGGGAACCGAGTTGTGTTTGAGTATAGCATATCACCCTCAAACAGATGGTCAGACCGAGAGAGTCAATCGGGTTTTGGAAGATCTCCTCAGAGCTTGTGTTTTGGATTTCGGAGGATCATGGGAAGATCACCTTCATTTGGTGGAGTTTGCGTATAACAACAGTTACCAATCAAGTATTGGTATGGCACCGTATGAGGCATTGTATGGAAGACCGTGTAACTCTCCGACGTGTTGGATAGAAACTGGAGAAAAGCTGATGCTTGGGCCAGAGATGATTCGACAGACTTCAGATTGTATAGAGATCATTCGGCAACGAATGAAGGCAGCCCAAGATCGTCAGAAAAGTTATACCGATAAGCGTCGTAAGGATTTGGAATTCGATGTTGGTGATATGGTTTTTGTAAAGATTTCTCCACTGAAGAATGTTATCCGATTCGGAAAGAAAGGGAAATTGACTCCGAGATTTGTTGGACCATTCCCGATTATCGAGCGAATTGGAAAGCTCGCCTATAGACTGGAGTTACCGGAGAAGATGTCGGGTGTGCACAATGTTTTTCACGTATCGTATCTACGGAAGTTTGTGCACGACTCGAATACAGTGGTTTCTGCTGATAGCTGCGAAGACCTCGAAGTTGATCCAGTCGATAGAAGACCTCGTAAGCCGCTTCGTGTTGTGGAAACCGACACGAAACAGCTTAGGAGGAAGGTAGTTAAGTTGCTCAAGATACAATGGAGTGATGATGATAACGACTGTACGTGGGAGGTGGAAGAGAGGATGAAGACAGCTCATCCTGAACTCTTCAAGGTATGGCCCTAAGGTATCGTGTCATCTCGCATATCGTGTCATCTCGCGATATTGTAACTTGTTCTAATTTTAGAATTCTGCACGCTAAGCTAGAATTGGATGCATGGTTTGTTGATTGTTATGGATGATAGGCGTGCAGAATAGTTTTGATTGCTTTGTTTGTTTGGAATTTCGGGGAAGGGGGAGAGAATGTAACGACCCGTATTTTCTTACGGATCGAAAAGTTTGTCAAATCTGGGATTTTTAGTGTTGTTGAGCCATTTCAGATTTTAGGCAGAATTTTTCTAAGTCCTAGGTCGTAGGGAGTTGGAGCGACCTAAGGAGGTGGATTGATTTAAGTGTTAGGTCGTAGTTGGCGACCTAAGAAGGTGGAGCGACCTAGGAGTCAGGTTGTATGTTAGCTTAGGTCGTGAAGGAAGTTATGTCTTAGGCGACCTAAGGGATGGGTTGGTCGTATGCTGGCTTAGGTCGAGGGGAAGGTTAGGTCGAGTGAGCGACCTAAGAGAGTTAGCGTCTTATAGGATTTAGCAACCTAAGATTAGTAAGCGACCTAAGAGGATAGGTCGGCAGCGACCTAAGGAAACTGGTGGTAGTGGTGAGCGACCTATAGGAGTTAGCGACTTAATTGTTAGCGAGTTATGAGGGTTTGCGACCTAGTGGTTATCTAGTTAGTATAGTTAGGTCGGCAACGACCTAGGGAAGCTGGATAACAGTGAGCGACCTAGTAGTTTGGTGTTAAGTCGCTGGGTCGTTGAGGCGCGTGAGTGTTAGGTCGCATAGGACTTAGTAGTTAGGTCGTGGACCTCTGTAGTTTTTAGGTCGCGAGAAAACACTCATGTGTTAGGTCGCTGAGGAGCTAAGTCGTAGCATTGGTGGGTCGCTGGGTTTTGCCTAAGTGTTAGGTCGTGTAGCGCGAATAAGATAGGTCGCGCGCATGTTAAGTCGTAGGTTGAGGGGCTTTGATAGGTCGATGAAGCGCCTGAGTGTTATGTCGTATTCCCTTAAGTTTTAAGTCGTGAGATCGCGCGGTTGCACTAGGTCGTAAGTCGCTGTGGCTTAGGTTGTTAAGTCGAAGTCTTTAGGTCGGTTGGTTTTTAGGTCGTAGGTCGTGTACGACCTAACTCCGAGCGACCTAGGGGAGATTTCAGCTATAAATAGAAGGGAGTTGGCTTCACTTTTTGGGATCCAGATTTTGAAGCGACGAAGTGCTGCCATTTTGAGAGCTCGACTTCTACACTTCTTCACTTCTTTTCTCCACACTAATCTAGTGCTTCCATTCATCCAAGTTGAAGATCAAATTGAAGATTCAAGAGCTTAGATTGAAGATCTACATCTTTTGAAGATAGATTTCATCGTTTGAAGCGGATTGGTGATAGATCGAGATTGATCCTTCGCTGTCCAGATCTGAAGCGTGTTGATTTGGGTTTGTTTAGGTGATTTGGTGAGTGGTGATTATCTCTCACACGGATCCAAAGGAGTATATCGGATTGTTGGCTCGATTTGGTGTTAAAATAATGATTTCCATTCATTTTCTTCATCCTAAGTGTAGATCCATATATAGATCCATTGTTCATGATGATGTTACATCCATTTTATCACATGTTAACCTATGCAAGTTCATTCATCAAGTTTGTAGAGATATTGTTCATGTTTTCATGCTTATTGGACTTTCAACTCTTTAATTACGAAAATGCCATTATTGTTATAATTGTCTACTTAGATCATATTTGAATGCTTGATTGCTTGGATTAATATTTGGTTTGATTGATTGTTATGAATTAGATGATTGATGATTTGATTTAGACCGAAGATGATTCAAAAGCTAAGGGAAAGGCTCTTGAATTGGGAAAGCTGCTCATGGCATATGTAGCGGGATGATGAAGCTCTTATGCATAGATTTGATGATGTGATGTTGAGATGAGGCTTTGCGAGGATGTGATGAAGCGAGGCAATCATGTGATGAAGACTTGGTTTAATCCAGACGGGATCATTCCAAGCATGTTGATAACTCGGTGAAATGGTTCGAGTTGAGGATAATGAATGGATATGAGAATAGTCGTCGAGGAGGATGACTAGGAGGCTTGGGTCTCATCGTTGTTGAAGGTTCTAGCATGCTCTAAGCAAGAGTACGTTTGGGCAGATTCGATAGTCCCAACGATCAACTGTTGATGGTCGAGTACTCTGGGCAGATTCGATAGTCCTAGGCACGGGTCACGATGACGTGCGGGAGTTATGTCTAGAACCGGGGTTTTCATTAGCCCTTGACGGACGGCTGAAAGAATGTGCCGGTCATTCAATTAACGGTGATACCGAAGCAGTGATAACAGTGATAGCCAGAGTCATGGATGTTTGGTTGTATCGTCATTCGGTCTCAAGAGCGGTATTCTCTGGGTGCTTATCTGATCTTGGTTTAGGCCTTGGGGTTTTGTGCTCGGAAAACATCGCCCTTGACTCGAGTGATAATTGCTTTATTTTAAATTGTATGCTTTGCTATATTGCTTCTGCTTAGTGTGTGTCTGGGGGCTATCACTGTAGAAAGAGGTTGGAGTGGGAGGGTTGTATTCCTATTCCTTTTTCCTTTATGCTCTTTTGGTATGTTGTTAGTTAATTTACTGCTCACTAAGACTGTTGTCTGATAATTCTTATTGCCTTGGGCTGTTCGTCCATTTTTGGGACGGGCAGACTAGGTAGCAGGTGACAGGTGCTGTTCTTGCTTCTCACGATGCTGATTCGAAGACGAGCTAGAGGGTTGCATATTATCTTCTTACTATATGTACTGGGTGTTCCGCTGTCTGTATTTTCTCTGAGTGTTGTAGTGAGGCTTGATGTATTTTGATGACTTGACTATTCAGATTCTTGTATTCAACTATTATGAAGTTTTATTGATGAGATTCTATTCTGTGAAGCTTCACTATATACATATGTTCTATTGTATTTTGTCCATGCGCTGTGAGTAATACGATGGATTCTGCTGTTTTAAATTTACCCTGACAATCGTCCATGGCTGCCTGGCACACTTTGCAGCGCACTATCTCTAGATTCGGTGCAGGGGTCATGGGCGGCCGTCACAAAGCACGTGCCGTAACACTTTTGTAGTAATAACAACTTGGTCCCATAATATGAAGAGTATTATGGGACAGTGTTACTTAAACATTGTCACAACAACCCAACTCATTTCCTACTTAAATATTGTCACAACTGAATAAAATGCTAACTCCATCTTCAAATGTTTTGAAGATCTGAAGATATTATATTTACACATTGACTGAAATTCAAACTGACAAGACATGATTATATATCATTGTGTAACATTTGAAGATATATTGAATTTAATACAATATATGTAACACAATTCTTGGCAAATAAAGAATTAAACGATATAACTTAGAAATAAAAATTTAAACTAACAAAAAACTAAACGTTGCAACTTAGAAATAAAAATTCAAGTTGACTACAAATGATTCTAATTCGTAAAATCATAGCTAAATATTTATAAAAATCATTTTTTTTATATGTTAAGCATATATAATTTGTAAAAAAAATCAATTTATCAGTGAAAGGTGTACTATTGTCACGCATGAAGCGCGTGCCGTAACACTCTCGACTTATAATCTCTTTGCTCCATATTAAGTATGAAATCAGCGCTATCATAAACATTGTTTACATATCTTCAAATAAACTCACACATGATAAATTAATAACGATTTATGTTGTAGTTTAGCTTGAAATTTTATTAGGCACTTAAAAAAAATACTCAAATATACGGTTAAATATTCGATATGATATGGGTTATCATACTGTCACTTTAAATAGATATATGCGAAGCGCGTGATGATATATAGCAATAATTCAGAAGTATGGTTCAATCTCTCAGGTGTTTTTCATATAATCTCTCCTTTATGTGCAAATTTCTTCATATTAGCACATGCGCTTCGCACGTGACAATAACACATGCTTCGTGGGCAATTTTTTTTTTACAAATTATATGTGTCAACATATTCAAAGATAATGATTTCCATAAATATTTATGTATGTTTATGCGTTGGAATCATGTGTGGTTAGTTTGAATTTTTATTTCTAAATTAAAACATTTAATTTTTTGTTCCATTGGCTCATATTCTACTCAGCAATGATATCTTAAAATATCTTAAATAGTTTTGGGGCTTACAAATTCAATATTTATTAGCTGAGTTCTTATATTTATTTCATTTTAAAAGATGTTTGTAAACCCGTATCAATATTAGCGTTTATTTTCAGAGCTAAACTCCTGTACTTATGCTATATACCATTGTTAATTAAACAATGCTAACTCCATCTTCAAAACGCGTGCCATAACTCCTGTACTTATGTTTATTTCAATTTAAATCATGATGTTCATGTCGTACTATTTTTTTAAGTGCCTTTGATATAGTTATTTTTTAGGATCATGTTTTGAAACATACACATGATAAACTCACACAATTTACTTGGCGTGTTTTTCATATTAGCACAGTGAATGATTTAAACATATACAATTTATATATGGACTTTTTGTGCATATGCTTTGAGAATATGGACCTTTCATCATAAATGAATATATCATGATTTATTGTATATTATATCTAGAGATTTATGAATTTCAAAGTTATCATTAAACTGTGAATAAATACTATAAATATGAAAACGGAAATGGTTTACAATGTTGGAAACAATTTAATTAGTTTTATCTAATTAATTAATTTAAATAACTGAATATACCGTGATTTATTGTATTCCATATATGAAGATTTATGAATTTCAAGTTATGCATTAAATCTTTATTAATAGTTGACTTGGAAGCGCAATCTTTTGGTCCGACCGTGAAGTTCCAAAATTGCCCTTTATACAATTCTTTAAAAAAATTCTCCACTAATTGATCCTAAAAAATAGCATTTGCACATTTGTTCATAAATTTAGCGCATCTATTAATTGGTCCTACAATATAGCATCACATACCTGATCCTAAACTCATGCATATAGCACTGCATTCTTATTAGGTGTAATATTATCGTCAACTGCATACTATGGTGAGAAACGTTAAGAAGCTCAACCTTTTATTATACGTAGATTCATAACAGGTTGAAATAGGGAATAAATAAACTATTATTATAATTTTTTGTTTTCGAGTTTAAGTGAAAGCATAATATTTGTTTGGTACCAACGTCAACTTAACGTCTTCTATAGATATTAACAAATGTTAATATCACTTAATGATATGATCTCGCAAATATACTGTTTTGCAAACTCATAACGCTCTTTGCTTTATTACCAAACTTAATATTGCTTAAAATTATGATCTGACAAATAAACTTTATATATATATTTATTAATTATAAATGGAAAAAAATCAAACTAACAAAAAAATTAAATTGACAAGACATGATTCCAACGTAAAATCGTAACTATATATTTATGAAAATCTTTTTTTTTAATATGTTAAGCATATATAAATTGTAAAAAAATTGATTTATCCGCGAAGGGTGTACTATTGTCACACACGAAGCACGTGCCGTAACACTTTTGTAGTAATAACAACTTGGTCCCATAATATGAAGAGTATTATGGGACAGTGTTACTTAAACATTGCCACAACAACCCAACTCATTTCCTACTTAAATATTGTCATAACTGAATAAAATGCTAACTCCATCTTCAGATGCTTTGAAGATCTTAAGATATTATATTTACACATTGACTGAAATTCAAACTGACAAGACATGATTATATATCATTGTGTAACATTTGAAGATATATTGAATTTAATACAATATATGTAACACAATTCTTGGCTAATATAGAATTAAACGATACAACTTAGAAATAAAAATTTATACTAACAAAAAACTAAACGATGTAACTTAGAAATAAAAATTCAAGTTGACTACAAATGATTCTAATTCGTAAAATCATAGCTAAATATTTATAAAAATCATTTTTTTGAATATGTTAAGCATATATAATTTGTAAAAAAAATCAATTTATCAGTGAAAGGTGTACTATTGTCAAGCATGAAGCGCGTGCCGTAACACTCTCGACTTAGAATCTCTTTGCTCCATATTAAGTATGAAATCAGCGTTATCATAAACATTGTTTACATATCTTCAAATAAACTCACACATGATAAATTGATAACGATTTATGTTGTAGTTTAGCTTGAATTTTTATTAGGCACTTAAATAAATACTCAAATATACGGTTAAATATTCGATATGATATGGGTTATCATAATGTCACTTTAAAATAGATATATGCGAAGCGCGTGATGGTATATAGCAATAATTCATAAGTACTGGTTCAATCTCTCAGGTGTTTTTCATATAATCTCTCCTTTATGTGCAAATTTCTTCATATTAGCACATGCGCTTCGCACGTGACAATAACACATGCTTCGTGGGCAATTTTTTTTTTTTTACAAATTATATGTGTCAACAAATTCAAAGATAATGATTTCCATAAATATTTAGGTATGTTTTTGCGTTGGAATCATGTGTGGTTAGTTTGAATTTTTATTTCTAAATTAAAACATTTAATTTTTTGTTCCATTGGCTCATATTCTACTCAGCAATGATATCTTAAAATATCTTAAATAGTTTTGGGGCTTACAAATTCAATATTTATTAGCTGAGATCTTATGTTTATTTCATTTTAAAAGATGTTTGTAAACCCGTATCAATATTAGCGTTTATTTTTAGAGCTAACCTCCTGTACTTTTGCTATATACCATTGTTAATTAAACAATGCTAACTCCATCTTCAAAGCGCATGCCATAACTCCTGTACTTATGTTTATTTCAATTTAAATCATGATGTTCATGTCGTACTATTTTTTTAAGTGCCTTTGATATAGTTATTTTTTAGGATCATGTTTGAAACATACACATGATAAATGTAACGACCCGTATTTCTAAGGATCGAAAAGTTGTCAAAATCTGGAATTTTCAGCATTTTTGGGTTGTTTCAGTTTTTGGTTGAATATTTGCTAAGTCCTATGTCGTGAACGACTTAGTATAAGTCGTAAGTCGTATACGACTTAGGAGATGGGAGTGACCCAGGGCTTGGAGATAGGTTGTTTGTACGACCTAAGGAAATAAGTCGTAGCTGGGCTAAGTTAGTAGGTTGAAGTTAACTCGGCAAGTGTTAAGTCGTAGGTTGTAAGTCGTTGCCGAGTTAAGGGATAGACAACCTAAGGAAGTGACTGACTTAAGTTATTGTAGACGACTTAAGGTTTTGAGTTAAGTGTTAAGTCGGCTGACGAGTTAAGGTAGTGGTCGACTTAAGACCTGGACGACTTAGGAGTTGAGTCTTATCCTGATAGATCGGCAAAGCTGCCATGTTAAGTCGTAGGTAGGCTGCTGTGTTAAGTCGTGACCGAGTTAGAAGTTAGACAAGTGAGTTTTTGAGTCGGCAGTTGTTTAAGTCGTATGGGGTTAAGTCGTAACCCAGTTACGTGTTAAGTCGTAAGTTTGTTAGGTCGCTGGGTTAGGCCAAAGTGTTAGGTCGTAGATGACTTAAAGAGTTAAGTCGTAAGTCGTACTCCTTCGTAAGTCGTAGGTCGGAGACCCAGTTAGGTCGTAACCTGGTTGAGTCGTGGCCGAGTTAAGGAGATAGCGTTGTCTTAAGTCGTAGGGACTTGGATCTGTTAAGTCGTATGTCGGCTGAGTGTTGAGTCAAGGATAGGGATAAGTCGGAGACGACTTATGGGGTTAGCCGAGTTACGACTTAGCGAATTTTCTGCCTATAAATAGAAGGGGGGTTGGCTTCATTTTTGAGATCCGGATTCTGAAGCGACGAAGTGCTGCCATTTTGAGAGCTCGACTTCTACACTTCTTCACTTCTTTTCTCCACTCTAATCTAGTGCTTCCATCCATCCAAATCGAAGATCAAGATTGAAGATTCAAGAGCTTAGATTGAAGATCTTCATCTTTTCAAGAGAGATTTCTTCGTTTGAAGCGGATTCGTGATAGATCAAGCTTGATCCATCGCTGTCCAGATCTGAAGCGTGTTGATTTGGGTTTGTTTAGGTGATTTGGTGAGTGGTGATTATCTCTCACACGGATCCAAAGGAGTATATCGGATTGTTGGCTCGATTTGGTGTTAAAATAGTGATTTCCATGCATTTTCTTCATCCTAAGAGTAGATCCATATAGATCCATTGTTCATGATGATGTTACATCCATTTTATCATATGTTAACCTATGCAAGTTCATTCGTCAAGTTTGTAGAAATATAATCCATGTTTTCATGCTTATTGGACTTTCAACTCTTTAATTACGAAAATGCCATTATTGTTATAATTGTTTACCTAGATCATACTTGAATGCTTGATTGTTTGGATTGATGTTTGATTTGATTGATTGTTATGAACTAGATGATTGATGATTAGATTTAGACCGAAGACGATTCAAAAGCTAAGGGAAAGGCTCTTGAATTGGGAAAGCTGCTCGTGGCATATGTAGCGGGATGATGAAGCTCTTATGCATAGATTTGATGATGTGATGTTGAGATGAGGCTTCGCGAGGATGTGATGAAGCGAGGCAATCATGTGATGAAGACTTGGTCTAATCCAGACGGGATCATTCCAAGCATGTTGATAACTCGGTGATATGATTCGAGTTGAGGATAATGAATGGATATGAGAATAGTCGTCGAGGAGGATGACTAGGAGGCTTGGATAGCATCGTTGTTGAAGGTTCTAGCATGCTCTAAGCAAGAGTACGTTTGGGCAGATTCGATAGCCCCAACGACTAACTGTTGATGGTCGAGTACTCTGGGCAGATTCGATAGTCCTAGGCACGGGTTGCGACGACGTGCGGGAGTTATGTATAGAACCGGGGTTTCCATTAGCCCTTGACGGACGGCTGAAAGAATGTGCCGGTCATTCAATTAACGATGATATCGAAGCAATGATAACAGTGATAGCCAGAGTCATGGATGTTTGGTTGTATCGTCATTCGGACTCAAGAGCGGTATTTTTTGGGTGCTTATCTGATTTTGGCCTTGGTACTTGGAAAACATCGCCCTTGACTCGAGTGATAGTAGCTTTACTTTAAATTGTATGCTCTGCTATGTTTGCTTCTGCTTAGTTTGTGTCTGGGGGCTATCACTGTAGAATGAGGTTGGAGTGGGAGGGTTGTATTCCTATTCCTTTTCCTTTATGCTATTTTGGTATGTTGTTAGTTAATTTACTGCTCACTAAGACTGTTGTCTGACTCAAGACTTTATGTTTTTAATTCTTATTGCCTTGGGCTGTTCGTCCATTTTGGGACGGGCAGACTAGGTAGCAGGTGACAGGTGCTGTTCTCTTCTCACGATGCTGATATCGAAGACGAGATGGAGGGTTGCATATTATCTTCTTATTATATGTACTGGATATTCCGCTGTTTTGTATTCTCTGAGAGATATGTAGTGAGGCTTGATGTATTGACTATTTCGATGCTTGTATTCAACTATTATGGAGTTTTTATATGATGTCATTTTGTTCTGTAAAGCTTCACTATACATATGTTCTATTGTATTTTGTCCATGCGCTGTGAGTAATACGATAGATTCTGTTGTTTTAATCTACCCTGACAATCGTCCATGGTTGCCTGGCACACCTTACAACGCACTATTCCTAGATTCGGTGCAGGGGTCATGGGCGGTCGTCACATTTGGTATCAGAGCTTTGGTTAATTGATTTTACCCAACGCTCGCTGACGTAACTACGTATGAGAGACGTAATTGTATTTTGATGGACGAATACTATATATAATATAGTAGCTTAGTAGAGTTTGAGTCCTTTATGCAGTTGTTTCTCTAGATGTTCTAATCATTCCTTTTTATAGATATTGAGAATGAGTCGAAGAGGGAGACCAGCTGCTAGGGAAGGCCGTGCTACTGAAGAGACTGTTGATTATGCAGCCATGTTCGAAGCTATGATGACTTCGATCATGAGAAGGATACCAGTTCCGGGGGCAGCAGTAGATGTTGGAGTTCAAGTCCAAACTCCGAAACCAGTGGATTTTGCTAAGTTGTGCAAGGATTATACTGCTCTTGGAGGGAAGGTTTTCTTGGGAACAGAATCAACCATTGAGGTCCAGAGGTGGATGGATGCTTGTAGAAGGATCTTTGGTGATTTGGGAATTGATGATGCAACTAAGAGGAAGTTGGCATCAAGGCAGCTTCAAGGGAGAGCCTCTGATTGGTGGAACTCTATCACCATCAATACCGCGGAGGAAGAGATTACTTGGGAGCAATTCCAAGTCAGATTTGAACCTAAGTTCATTTCTACAGCTCAGAAGTCTGTTCTGTTCAAGAAGTTTGTGGAGCTCAAGCAAGGTGGAAGATCTGTTCTTGAGTATGTTTCTGAGTTTGAAGCTTTGTCCAAGTATGCTCGGTCATATATTGAATCTGCTTATCAGAAGAATGAGAAGTTTGTGACCGGCTTGGAGGGTTATCTTGGGAGACAGTTGGTGGATCATTTGGACGATTCATTTGAGAAGCCTGTGGAGAAAGCTCTTAGGCATGAGAGTCTGTTTCCTAAGGAAGGACCTGTTGTTGCTGTTACCAGGGGAGAGTCTAAACCACAGCAGGGTGGAAACCAGAAGAGGAAGCAGCAGCAGTAGAAGGGTAAGGATGGCCAGAAGAAGCCGAAAGGCGAGGTGACTTGCTACAATTGTCAGCAGAAGGGCCATTTCTCTAAGGATTGTAAGAATCCGAAGGTGCCAATGAAGTGTCACAACTGTGACAAGCCAGGGCACATCCGGAAGAATTGTCCAGAACCGAGGAAGGACAAGCAGATTGTGCAAGCTTATGCTTTGGGAGCTGTTCCGTCGTCTTCGAAAGCTCCTACTGCTGAAGAGAAAGGAAAGAGTGTGGTTGTTCAAGGTACACTTTTCCTATGTGGTGTTCCAGTTAGAGTTCTGTTTGATACTGGAGCGTCGCATTCATTTGTTTGTAATGAACTCGTAGGCCGGTTAGGTTTGGAACCGGATATTGTTGATAGGCCATTGGTTGTGACTAATCCAGTTGGGGGTTCGTCTTGTTTGTGTATGTTATGCCGTGGTCTAGTTGTATCGAGTCATGGTTGCTCTTTTGTTTGTGATTGCTTTGTTCTGAACTTTACGGGGTTCGGAATTATTTTGGGTATGGACTGGCTTAGGAAGTATGCGGCAAAGGTTGATTGCGAGAGGTTGGAAGTGACAGTCGAGAATGTGGAGGGGCGAAAGGTTGTGATACGATGTAAGCATGAAGAAGGCGTCTTCATGAGCTTCATGTATTCGCTAGTTGTTCCACGGGATGGACTGTCATCAGTGCCGATCGCTAATGGATTCGAGGATGTCTTTGACGAAGTCAAAGGGTTGCCGCCGCATAGAGAGATCGAGTTTTGTATAGATCTAGTGGAAGGAGCCAGACCGGTTGTGATGCCTCTTAGGCGGATGGCGCCTAGGGAACAGCAGGAGTTGAGGGTGCAAGTTGATGATCTTTTGCAGAAAGGATTCATTCGGCGTAGTGTGTCCGAGTTGGGTGCACCGGTTGTGTTTGCAACCAAGGCAGATGGATCGTTGAGATTGTGTGTGGATTATCGTGAGCTGAATAAGGTGACTAAGAAGAACAAGTATCCATTACCGAGAATAGATGACTTGTTTGATCAGCTTCACGAAGCCAAGGTGTTTTCTCAAATGGATTTGGCAACGGGATTTCACCAGTTGAGAGTAGCTAAGGATAGTGTACCGAAGACTGCTTTTCGAACACCATCCGGTTTCTTTGAGTGGCTGGTAATGCCGTTTGGGTTGACTAATGCGCCAGCATATTTTGTGGATCTTATGAATAGAGTGTTCAGAGATCAGTTGAACAAGTTCGTACTTGTGTTCGTGGATGATATTCTGATTTATTCCAGAACTGAAGAAGAGCACAAGACGCACTTGCGAATTGTTTTGGAGATCTTACGGAAGCATCAGCTGAAGGCTAAGTTTTCGAAGTGTCACTTCTGGAAGAGTGAAGTGAGGTTCTTAGGCCATGTGATTTCTGGAAGTGGAATAGCGGTTGATCCCGCTAAGGTGGCAGCAATCCAGGATTGGGTTAGACCTAAGAATGCATCTGATGTGAGAAGTTTTCTTGGATTAGCAGGATATTATCGACGGTTTATCAAAGACTTCTCCAAGATAGCTGCACCGTTAACAGGATTGACGAAAAAGAACTAAGTGTTCAGTTGGGATGCTAAGTGTGAGCAAGCTTTCGGAATCCTGAAAGAGAGATTGACAAGTGCTCCTGTTTTGACTATTCCTAGTGGGAATGATGAGATGGTTGTTTACACCGACGCATGTGGTACTGGACTTGGAGCAGTGCTGATGCAGAGGGATAAAGTTGTTGCGTATGCAAGTCGACAACTGAAGCCGCATGAAAGGAATTACCCAACTCATGATTTGGAGTTAGCGGCGATTGTATTTGCTCTGAAGATGTGGAGACATTATCTATTGGGAGTTCAATTCGAGTTGTTTACGGATCACAAGTCATTGAAGTATCTTTTCTCCCAAAAGGATTTGAATCTTCGGCAGCAACGATGGCTAGAGTTTTTGGCATCGTATGATTTTGGTATAGCTTATACTCCGGGAAAAGGTAACGCGGTGGCAGATGCGTTAAGTCGAAGACATGCAGGATTGGGAGCCATGTTTTCAGAATGGAAGAGTCTCGAGTATTTAGCTGGATTTGACTTCAGGCCTAGATGCGAATTGGAACCTGAGATGTTGGCAAACTTATCGATAAGACCTTCTCATGTGGAGAGAATTGGCGAGAGCCAAAAGCGAGACGGTAAGCTTGTCAGGATTATCCGTGATTTGGAATCTGGATTGAATCCAGAAAAGGATAAAGGATTCGAGGTCGATCGAGAGGGTTGGCTTCGAAAGCAAGGACGACTAGTTGTTCCCGAGATAGATGAATTGAGGAGTGAAGTCCTGAAGGAAAGTCATCACTCGAAGCTGACAATTCATCCAGGTGGAAATAAGATGTATCGGGATATGAAGAGAACCTACTACTGGGAAGGTATGAAGAAGGATGTTGGAAATTTTATTTCCAAATGTATGAACTGCCAGTTGGTAAAAGCCGAGCAGAAGAAGCCAAGTGGATTGCTTCAGCCATTAGAAGTTCCTACATGGAAGTGGGAGCAAGTGTCGATGGATTTTATTGATGGGCTACCTAGAACCAGAACGGGAAATGAAGGGATTTGGGTTATCGTGGATCGTTTGACTAAGAGTGCTAGATTCATTCCTGTTCGATCGACTAGGACTGCATCAAAGTTGGCTGAGTTGTATGTGAAGTGGATAGTTCGATTCCATGGTATTCCAAAGAGTATAGTGAGCGATCGAGATCCATTGTTCACTAGTGGATTTTGGAAGAGCTTCCAGGAAGTTTTGGGAACCGAGTTGTGTTTGAGTACAGCTTATCACCCTCAAACAGATGGTCAGACCGAGAGAGTCAACCGAGTTTTGGAAGATCTTCTTAGAGCATGTGTTTTGGACTTCGGAGGATCATGGGAAGATCACCTTCATTTGGTGGAGTTTGCGTACAACAACAATTACCAGTCAAGCATTGGTATGGCACCGTATGAGGCATTGTATGGAAGACCGTGTAACTCTCCGACATGTTGGTTAGAGACTGGAGAAAAGTTGATACTTGGGCCAGAGATGATTCGACAGACTACGGAGTGTATAGAGATCATTCGGCAACGAATGAAGGCAGCTCAAGACCGTCAGAAGAGTTATGCCGATAAGCGTCGAAAGGATTTGGAATTCGACGTGGGAGATATGGTTTTTGTGAAGATTTCTCCACTGAAGAATGTTATTCGATTCGGGAAGAAAGGAAAATTGACTCCTAGATTTGTTGGACCATTCCCGATCATCGAGCGAATTGGAAAGCTCGCCTATAGACTGGAGTTACCTGAGAAGATGTCGAGTGTGCACAATGTTTTTCACATATCATATCTACGGAAGTATGTGCATGACTTGAATACAGTAGTTTCTACTGATAGCTGTGAAGATTTCGAAGTTGATCCAGTTGATAGAAGACCTCGTAAGCCGCTTCGTGTTGTTGAAACCGACACGAAACAGCTTAGGAGGAAGGTAGTTAAGTTGCTCAAGATACAATGGAGTGATGATGATAACGACTGTACGTGGGAGGTGGAAGAGAGGATGAAGGCAGCTCATCCTGAACTCTTCAAGGTATGGCCCTAAGGTGTCGTGTCATCTCGCGATATTGTAACTTGTTCTAGTTTTAGAATTCTGTACGCTAAGCTAGAATTGGATGCATGGTCTGTTGATTACTATGGATGGTAGGCGTACAGAATAGTCATTGATTGCTTTGATTGCTTGGAATTTCGGGGACGAAATTCCTAAGGGGGAGAGAATGTAACGACCCGTATTTCTACGGATCGAAAAGTTGTCAAAATTTGGAATTTTCAGCATTTTTGGGTTGTTTCAGTTTTTGGTTGAATATTTGCTAAGTCCTATGTCGTGAACGACTTAGTATAAGTCGTAAGTCGTATACGACTTAGGAGATGGGAGTGACCCAGGGCTTGGAGATAGGTTGTTTGTACGACCTAAGGAAATAAGACGATTCAAAAGCTAAGGGAAAGGCTCTTGAATTGGGAAAGCTGCTCGTGGCATATGTAGCGGGATGATGAAGCTCTTATGCATAGATTTGATGATGTGATGTTGAGATGAGGCTTCGCGAGGATGTGATGAAGCGAGGCAATCATGTGATGAAGACTTGGTCTAATCCAGACGGGATCATTCCAAGCATGTTGATAACTCGGTGATATGATTCGAGTTGAGGATAATGAATGGATATGAGAATAGTCGTCGAGGAGGATGACTAGGAGGCTTGGATAGCATCGTTGTTGAAGGTTCTAGCATGCTCTAAGCAAGAGTACGTTTGGGCAGATTCGATAGTCCCAACGACTAACTGTTGATGGTCGAGTACTCTGGGCAGATTCGATAGTCCTAGGCATGGGTTGCGACGACGTGCGGGAGTTATGTCTAGAACCGGGGTTTCCATTAGCCCTTGACGGACGGCTGAAAGAATGTGCCGGTCATTCAATTAACGGTGATATCGAAGCAATGATAACAGTGATAGCCAGAGTCATGGATGTTTGGTTGTATCGTCATTCGGACTCAAGAGCGGTATTTTCTGGGTGCTTATCTGATTTAGGCCTTGGTACTTGGAAAACATCGCTCTTGACTCGAGTGATAGTAGCTTTACTTTAAATTGTATGCTCTGCTATGTTTGCTTCTGCTTAGTTTGTGTCTGGGGGCTATCACTGTAGAATGAGGTTGGAGTGGGAGGGTTGTATTCCTATTCCTTTTCCTTTATGCTCTTTTGGTATGTTGTTAGTTAATTTACTGCTCACTAAGACTGTTGTCTGACTCAAGGCTTTATGTTTTTAATTCTTATTGCCTTGGGCTGTTCGTCCATTTTGGGACGGGCAGACTAGGTAGCAGGTGACAGGTGTTGTTCTCTTCTCACGATGCTGATATCGAAGACGAGATGGAGGGTTTCATATTATCTTCTTATTATATGTACTGGATATTCCGCTGTTTTGTATTCTCTGAGAGATATGTAGTGAGGCTTGATGTATTGACTATTTGGATGCTTGTATTCAACTATTATGGAGTTTTTATATGATGTCATTTTGTTCTGTAAAGCTTCACTATACATATGTTCTATTGTATTTTGTCCATGCGCTGTGAGTAATACGATAGATTCTGTTGTTTTAATCTACCCTAACAATCGTCCATGGTTGCCTGGCACACCTTACAGCGCACTATTCCTAGATTCGGTGCAGGGGTCATGGGCGGTCGTCACAATAAACTCACACAATTTACTTGGCGTGTTTTTCATATTAGCACAGTGAATGATTTAAACATATACAATTTATATATGGACTTTTTGTGCATATGCTTTGAGAATATGGACCTTTCATCATAAATGAATATATCATGATTTATTGTATATTATATCTAGAGATTTATGAATTTCAAAGTTATACATTAAACTGTGAATAAATACTATAAATATCAAAACGGAAATGGTTTACAATGTTGGAAACAATTTAATTAGTTTTATCTAATTAATTAATTTAAATAACTGAATATACCGTGATTTATTGTATTCCATATATGAAGATTTATGAATTTCAAGTTATGCATTAAATCTTTATTAATAGTTGACTTGGTAGCGCAATCTTTTGGTCCGACCGCGAAGTTCCAAAATTGCCCTTTATACAATTCTTTAAAAAAATTCTCCACTAATTGATCCTAAAAAATAGCATTTGCACATTTGTTCCTAAATTTAGCGCATCTATTAATTGGTCCTACAATATAGCATCACATACCTGATCCTAAACTCATGCATATAGCACTGCATTCTTATTAGGTGTAATATTATCGTCAACTGCATTCTATGGTGAGAAACGTTAAGAAGCTCAACCTTTTATTATACGTAGATTCATAACAGGTTGAAATAGGGAATAAATAAACTATTATTATAATTTTTTGTTTTCGAGTTTAAGTGAAAGCATAATATTTGTTTGGCACCAACGTCAACTTACAAAAACGTCTTCTATAGATATTAACAAATGTTAATACCACTTAAAGATATTATCTCGCAAATATACTTTTTTGCAAATTCATAACGCTCTTTGCTTTATTACCAAACTTAATATTGCTTAAAATTATGATCTAACAAATAAACTTTATATATATATATATTTATTAATTATAAATGGAAAAAAATCAAACTAACAAAAAAATTAAATGATACAACTTAGAAATAAAAAATTCAAACTAACAGTAAAAATTAAACGATGCAACTTAGAAATAAAAAATTCAAACTGACAAGACATGATTCCAACGTAAAATCGTAACTATATATTTATGAAAATCTTTTTTTTAATATGTTAAGCATATATAATTTGTAAAAAAATTGATTTATCCACGAAGGGTTTACTATTGTCACGCGCGAAGCACGTGCCGTAACACTTTTGTAGTAATAACAACTTGGTCCCATAATATGAAGAGTATTATGGGACAGTGTTACTTAAACATTGTCACAACAACCCAACTCATTTCCTACTTAAATATTGTCACAACTGAATAAAATGCTAACTCCATCTTCAGATGCTTTGAAGATCTGAAGATATTATATTTACACATTGACTGAAATTCAAACTGAAAAGACATGATTATATATCATTGTGTAACATTTGAAGATATATTGAATTTAATACAATATATGTAACACAATTCTTGGCTAATATAGAATTAAACGATACAACTTAGAAATAAAAATTTAAACTAACAAAAAACTAAACGATGTAACTTAGAAATAAAAATTCAAGTTGACTACAAATGATTCTAATTCGTAAAATCATAGCTAAATATTTATAAAAATCATTTTTTTGAATATGTTAAGCATATATAATTTGTAAAAAAAATCAATTTATCAGTGAAAGGTGTACTATTGTCACGCATGAAGCACGTGCCGTAACACTCTCGACTTAGAATCTCTTTGCTCAATATTAAGTATGAAATCAGCGCTATCATAAACATTGTTTACATATCTTGAAATAAACTCACACATGATAAATTGATAACGATTTATGTTGTAGTTTAGCTTGAATTTTTATTAGGCACTTAAATAAATACTCAAATATACGGTTAAATATTCGATATGATATGGGTTATCATAATGTCACTTTAAAATAGATATATGCAAAGCGCGTGATGGTATATAGCAATAATTCATAAGTACTGGTTCAATATCTCAGGTGTTTTTCATATAATCTCTCCTTTATGTGCAAATTTCTTCATATTAGCCCATGCGCTTCGCACGTGACAATAACACATGCTTCGTGGGCAATTTTTTTTTTTTTTACAAATTATATGTGTCAACAAATTCAAAGATAATGATTTCCATAAATATTTAGGTATGTTTTTGCGTTGGAATCATGTGTGGTTAGTTTGAATTTTTATTTCTAAATTAAAACATTTAATTTTTTGTTCCATTGGCTCATATTCTACTCAGCAATGATATCTTAAAATATCTTAAATAGTTTTGGGGCTTACAAATTCAATATTTATTAGCTGAGATCTTATGTTTATTTTATTTTAAAAGATGTTTGTAAACCCGTATCAATATTAGCGTTTATTTTCAGAGCTAAACTCCTGTACTTTTGCTATATACCATTGTTAATTAAACAATGCTAACTCCATCTTCAAAGCGCGTGCCATAACTCCTGTACTTATGTTTATTTCAATTTAAATCATGATGTTCATGTCGTACTATTTTTTTAAGTGCCTTTGATATAGTTATTTTTTAGGATCATGTTTTGAAACATACACATGATAAACTCACACAATTTACTTGGCGTGCTTTTCGTATTAGCACAGTGAATGATTTAAATATATACAATTTATATATGGACTTTTTGTGCATATGATTTGAGAATATGGACCTTTCATCATAAATGAATATATCATGATTTATTGTATATTATATCTAAAGATTTATGAATTTCAAAGTTATACATTAAACTGTGAATAAATACTATAAATATCAAAATGGAAATGGTTTACAATGTTGGAAACAATTTAATTAGTTTTATCTAATTAATTAATTTAAATAACTGAATATACCGTGATTTATTGTATTCCATTTATGAAGATTTATGAATTTCAAGTTATGCATTAAATCTTTATTAATAGTTGACTTGGAAGCGCAATCTTTTGGTCCGACCGCGAAGTTCCAAAATTGCCCTTTATACAATTCTTTAAAAAAATTCTCCACTAATTGATCCTAAAAAATAGCATTTGCACATTTGTTCCTAAATTTAGCGCATCTATTAATTGGCCCTACAATATAGCATCACATACCTGATCCTAAACTCATGTATATAGCACTGCATTCTTATTAGGTGTAATATTATCGTCAACTGCATACTATGGTGAGAAACGTTAAGAAGCTCAACCTTTTATTATACGTAGATTCATAACATGTTGAAATAGGGAATAAATAAACTATTATTATAATTTTTTGTTTTCGAGTTTAAGTGAAAGCATAATATTTGTTTGGTACCAACGTCAACTTACAAAAACGTCTTCTATAGATATTAACAAATGTTAATATCACTTAAAGATATGATCTCGCAAATATACCTTTTTGCAAATTCATAACGCTCTTTGCTTTATTACCAAACTTAATATTGCTTAAAATTATGATCTAACAAATAAACTTTATATATATATATATATATATATATATTTATTAATTATAAATGGAAAAAAATCAAACTAACAAAAAAATTAAATGATACAACTTAGAAATAAAAAATTCAAACTAACAGTAAAAATTAAACAATGCAACTTAGAAATAAAAAATTCAAACCGACAAGACATGATTCCAACGTAAAATCGTAACTATATATTTATGAAAATCATTTTTTTTGAATATGTTAAGCATATATAATTTGTAAAATAACTGATTTATCCGCGAAGGGTGTACTATTGTCGCGCGCGAAGCACGTGCCGTAACACTTTTGTAGTAATAACAACTTGGTCCCATAATATGAAGAGTATTATGGGACAGTGTTACTTAAACATTGTCACAACAACCCAACTCATTTCCTACTTAAATATTGTCACAGCTGAATAAAATGCTAACTCCATCTTCAGATGTTTTGAAGATCTGAAGATATTATATTTACACATTGACTGAAATTCAAACTGACAAGACATGATTATATATCATTGTGTAACATTTGAAGATATATTGAATTTAATACAATATATGTAACACAATTCTTGGCTAATATAGAATTAAACGATACAACTTAGAAATAAAAATTTAAACTAACAAAAAACTAAACGATGTAACTTAGAAATAAAAATTCAAGTTGACTACAAATGATTCTAATTCGTAAAATCATAGCTAAATATTTATAAAAATCAATTTTTTTGAATATGTTAAGCATATATAATTTGTAAAAAAATCAATTTATCAGTGAAAGGTGTACTATTGTCACGCATGAAGCGCGTGCCGTAACACTCTCGACTTAGAATCTCTTTGCTCCATATTAAGTATGAAATCAGCGCTATCATAAACATTGTTTACATATCTTCAAATAAACTCACACATGATAAATTGATAACGATTTATGTTGTAGTTTAGCTTGAATTTTTATTAGGCACTTAAAAAAAATACTCAAATATACGGTTAAATATTCGATATGATACGGGTTATCATAATGTCACTTTAAAATAGATATATGCGAAGCGCGTGATGGTATAAAGCAACAATTCATAAGTACTGGTTCAATCTCTCAGGTGTTTTTCATATAATCTCTCCATTATGTGCAAATTTCTTCATATTAGCACATGCGCTTCGCACGTGACAATAACACATGCTTCGTGGGCAATTTTTTTTTTTTTTACAAATTATATGTGTCAACAAATTCAAAGATAATGATTTCCATAAATATTTAGGTATGTTTTTGCGTTGGAATCATGTGTGGTTAGTTTGAATTTTTATTTCTAAATTAAAACATTTAATATTTTGTTCCATTGGCTCATATTCTACTCAGCAATGATATCTTAAAATATCTTAAATAGTTTTGGGGCTTACAAATTCAATATTTATTAGCTGAGATCTTATGTTTATTTCATTTTAAAAGATGTTTGTAAACCCGTATCAATATTAGCGTTTATTTTCAGAGCTAAACTCCTGTACTTTTGCTATATACCATTGTTAATTAAACAATGCTAACTCCATCTTCAAAGCGCTTGCCATAACTCCTGTACTTATGTTTATTTCAATTTAAATCATGATGTTCATGTCGTACTATTTTTTTAAGTGCCTTTGATATAGTTATTTTTTAGGATCATGTTTTGAAACATACACATGATAAACTCACACAATTTACTTGGCGTGCTTTTCATATTAGCACAGTGAATGATTTAAACATATACAATTTATATATGGACTTTTTGTGCATATGATTTGAGAATATGGACCTTTCATCATAAATGAATATATCATGATTTATTGTATATTATATCTAGAGATTTATGAATTTCAAAGTTATACATTAAACTGTGAATAAATACTATAAATATCAAAACGGAAATGGTTTACAATGTTGGAAACAATTTAATTAGTTTTATCTAATTAATTAATTTAAATAACTGAATATACCGTGATTTATTGTATTCCATTTATGATGATTTGAATTTCAAGTTATGCATTAAATCTTTATTAATAGTTGACTTGGAAGCGCAATCTTTTGGTCCGACCGCGAAGTTCCAAAATTGCCCTTTATACAATTCTTTAAAAAAATTCTCCACTAATTGATCCTAAAAATTAGCATTTGCACATTTGTTCCTAAATTTAGCGCATCTATTAATTGGCCCTACAATATAGCATCACATACCTGATCCTAAACTCATGTATATAGCACTGCATTCTTATTAGGTGTAATATTATCGTCAACTGCATACTATGGTGAGAAACGTTAAGAAGCTCAACCTTTTATTATACGTAGATTCATAACATGTTGAAATAGGGAATAAATAAACTATTATTATAATTTTTTGTTGTCGAGTTTAAGTGAAAGCATAATATTTGTTTGGTACCAACTTCAACTTACAAAAACGTCTTCTATAGATATTAACAAATGTTAATATCACTTAAAGATATGATCTCGCAAATATACCTTTTTGCAAATTCATAACGCTCTTTGCTTTATTACCAAACTTAATATTGCTTAAAATTATGATCTAACAAATAAACTTTACATATATATATATATATATTTATTAATTATAAATGGAAAAAAATCAAACTAACAAAAAAATTAAATGATACAACTTAGAAATAAAAAATTCAAACTAACTGTAAAAATTAAACGATGCAACTTAGAAATAAAAAATTCAAACCGACAAGACATGATTCCAACGTAAAATCGTAACTATATATTTATGAAAATCATTTTTTTTGAATATGTTAAACATATATAATTTGTAAAATAATTGATTTATCCGCGAAGGGTGTGCTATTGTCACGCGCGAAGCACGTGCCGTAACACTTTTGTAGTAATAACAACTTGGTCCCATAATATGAAGAGTATTATGGGACAGTGTTACTTAAACATTGTCACAACAACCCAACTCATTTCCTACTTAAATATTGTCACAGCTGAATAAAATGCTAACTCCATCTTCAGATGTTTTGAAGATCTGAAGATATTATATTTACACATTGACTGAAATTCAAACTGACAAGACATGATTATATATCATTGTGTAACATTTGAAGATATATTGAATTTAATACAATATATGTAGCACAATTCTTGGCTAATATAGAATTAAACGATACAACTTAGAAATAAAAATTTAAACTAACAAAAAACTAAACGATGTAACTTAGAAATAAAAATTCAAGTTGACTACAAATGATTCTAATTCGTAAAATCATAGCTAAATATTTATAAAAATCATTTTTTTTGAATATGTTAAGCATATATAATTTGTAAAAAAATCAATTTATCAGTGAAAGGTGTACTATTGTCACGCATGAAGCGCGTGCCGTAACACTCTCGACTTAGAATCTCTTTGCTCCATATTAAGTATGAAATCAGCGCTATCATAAACATTGTTTACATATCTTCAAATAAACTCACACATGATAAATTGATAACGATTTATGTTGTAGTTTAGCTTGAATTTTTATTAGGCACTTAAAAAAATACTCAAATAAACGGCTAAATATTCGATATGATACGGGTTATCATAATGTCACTTTAAAATAGATATATGCGAAGCGCGTGATGGTATAAAGCAACAATTCATAAGTACTGGTTCAATCTCTCAGGTGTTTTTCATATAATCTCTCCTTTATGTGCAAATTTCTTCATATTAGCACATGCGCTTCGCACGTGAAAATAACACATGCTTCGTGGGCAATTTTTTTTTTTTACAAATTATATGTCTCAACATATTCAAAGATAATGATTTCCATAAATATTTAGGTATGTTTTTGCGTTGGAATCATGTGTGGTTAGTTTGAATTTTTATTTCTAAATTAAAACATTTAATTTTTTGTTCCATTGGCTCATATTCTACTCAGCAATGATATCTTAAAATATCTTAAATAGTTTTGGGGCTTACAAAATCAATATTTATTAGCTGAGTTCTTATGTTTATTTCATTTTAAAAGATGTTTGTAAACACGTATCAATATTAGCGTTTATTTTCAAAGCTAAACTCCTATACTTATGCTATATACCATTGTTAATTAAACAATGCTAACTCCATCTTCAAAGCGCGTGCCATAACTCCTGTACTTATGTTTATTTTAATTTAAATCATGATGTTCATGTCGTACTATTTTTTAAGTGCCTTTGATATAGTTATTTTTTAGGATCATGTTTTGAAACATACACATGATAAACTCACACAATTTACTTGGCATGTTTTTCAAATTAGCACAGTGAATGATTTAAACATATACAATTTATATATGGACTTTTTGTGCATATGCTTTGAGAATATGGACCTTTCATCATAAATGAATATATCATGATTTATTGTATATTATATCTAGAGATTTATGAATTTCAAAGTTATACATTAAACTGTGAATAAATACTATAAATATCAAAACGGAAATGGTTTACAATGTTGGAAACAATTTAATTAGTGGTATCTAATTACTTAATTTAAATAACTGAATATACCATGATTTATTGTATTCCATATATGAAGATTTATGAATTTCAAGTTATGCATTAAATCTTTATTAATAGTTGACTTGGTAGCGCAATCTTTTGGTCCGACCGCGAAGTTCCAAAATTGCACTTTATACAATTCTTTAAAAAAATTCTCCACTAATTGATCCTAAAATATAGCATTTGCACATTTGTTCCTAAATTTAGCGCATCTATTAATTGGTCCTACAATATAGCATCACATCTTTATTAATAGTTGACTTGGTAGCGCAATCTTTTGGTCCGACCGCAAAGTTCCAAAATTGCCCTTTATACAATTCTTTAAAAAAATTCTCCACTAATTGATCCTAAAATATAGCATTTGCACATTTGTTCCTAAATTTAGCGCATCTATTAATTGGTCCTACAATATAGCATCACATACATGATCCTAAACTCATGCATATAGCACTGCATTCTTATAAGGTGTAATATTATCGTCAACTGCATACTATGGTGAGAAACGTTAAGAAGCTCAACCTTTTATTATACGTAGATTCATAACAGGTTGAAATAGGGAATAAATAAACTATTATTATAATTTTTTGTTTTCGAGTTTAAGTGAAAGCATAATATTTGTTTGGCACCAACGTCAACTTACAAAAACGTCTTCTATAGATATTAACAAATGTTAATATCACTTAAAGATATTATCTCGCAAATATACTTTTTTGCAAATTCATAACGCTCTTTGCTTTAATACCAAACTTAATATTGCTTAAAATTATGATCTAACAAATAAACTTTATATATATATATATATATATATATATATTTAATAATTATAAATGGAAAAAAATCAAACTAACAAAAAAATTAAATGATACAACTTAGAAATAAAAAAATTCAAACTAACAGTAAAAATTAAACGATGCAACTTAGAAATAAAAAATTCAAACTGACAAGACATGATTCCAACGTAAAATCGTAACTATATATTTATGAAAATCTTTTTTTTAATATGTTAAGCATATATAATTTGTAAAAAAATTGATTTATCCGCGAAGGGTTTACTATTGTCACGCGCGAAGCACGTGTCGTAACACTTTTGTAGTAATAACAACTTGGTCCCATAATATGAAGAGTATTATGGGACAGTGTTACTTAAACATTGTCACAACAAACCAACTCATTTCCTACTTAAATATTGTCACAACTGAATAAAATGCTAACTCCATCTTCAGATGCTTTGAAGATCTGAAGATATTATATTTACACATTGACTGAAATTCAAACTGACAAGACATGATTATATATCATTGTGTAACATTTGAAGATATATTGAATTTAATACAATATATGTAACACAATTCTTGGCTAATATAGAATTAAACGATACAACTTAGAAATAAAAATTTAAACTAACAAAAAACTAAACGATGTAACTTAGAAATAAAAATTCAAGTTGACTACAAAAGATTCTAATTCGTAAAATCATAGCTAAATATTTATAAAAATCATTTTTTTTTGAATATGTTAAGCATATATAATTTGTAAAAAAATCAATTTATCAGTGAAAGGTGTACTATTGTCACGCATGAAGCGCGTGCCGTAACACTCTCGACTTAGAATCTCTTTGCTCAATATTAAGTATGAAATCAGCGCTATCATAAACATTGTTTACATATCTTCAAATAAACTCACACATGATAAATTGATAACGATTTATGTTGTAGTTTAGCTTGAATTTTTATTAGGCACTTAAATAAATACTCAAATATACGGTTAAATATTCGATATGATATGGGTTATCATAATGTCACTTTAAAATAGATATATGCGAAGCGCGTGATGGTATATAGCAATAATTCATAAGTACTGGTTCAATATCTCAGGTGTTTTTCATATAATCTCTCCTTTATGTGCAAATTTCTTCTATTAGCCCATGCGCTTCGCACGTGACAATAACACATGCTTCGTGGGAATTTTTTTTTTTACAAATTATATGTGTCAACAAATTCAAAGATAATGATTTCCATAAATATTTAGGTATGTTTTTGCGTTGGAATCATGTGTGGTTAGTTTTAATTTTTATTTCTAAATTAAAACATTTAATTTTTTGTTCCATTGGCTCATATTCTACTCAGCAATGATATCTTAAAATATCTTAAATAGTTTTGGGGCTTACAAATTCAATATTTATTAGCTGAGATCTTATGTTTATTTCATTTTAAAAGATGTTTGTAAACCCGTATCAATATTAGCGTTTATTTTCAGAGCTAAACTCCTGTACTTTTGCTATATACCATTGTAAATTAAACAATGCTAACTCCATCTTCAAAGCGCGTGCCATAACTCCTATACTTATGTTTATTTCAATTTAAATCATGATGTTCATGTCGTACTATTTTTTTAAGTGCCTTTGATATAGTTATTTTTTAGGATCATGTTTTGAAACATACACATGATAAACTCACACAATTTACTTGGCGTGTTTTTCATATTAGCACAGTGAATGATTTAAACATATACAATTTATATATGGACTTTTTATGCATATGCTTTGAGAATATGGACCTTTCATCATAAATGAATATATCATGATTTATTGTATATTATATCTAGAGATTTATGAATTTCAAAGTTATACATTAAACTGTAAATAAATACTATAAATATCAAAACGGAAGTGGTTTACAATGTTGGAAACAATTTAATTAGTTTTATCTAATTAATTAATTTAAATAACTGAATATACCGTGATTTATTGTATTCCATATATGAAGATTTATGAATTTCAAGTTATGCATTAAATCTTTATTAATAGTTGACTTGGAAGCGCAATCTTTTGGTCCGACCGCGAAGTTCCAAAATTTCCCTTTATACAATTCTTTAAAAAAATTCTCCACTAATTGATCCTAAAAAATAGCATTTGCACATTTGTTCCTAAATTTAGCGCATCTATTAATTGGTCCTACAATATAGCATCACATACCTGATCCTAAACTCATGCATATAGCACTGCATTCTTATTAGGTGTAATATTATCGTCAACTGCATACTATGGTGAGAAACGTTAAGAAGCTCAACCTTTTATTATACGTAGATTCATAGCAGGTTGAAATAGGGAATAAATAAACTATTATTATAATTTTTTGTTTTCGAGTTTAAGTGAAAGCATAATATTTGTTTGGTATCAACGTCAACTTACAAAAACATCTTCTATAGATATTAACAAATGTTAATATCACTTAAAGATATGATCTCGCAAATATACTTTTTTGCAAATTCATAACGCTCTTTGCTTTATTACCAAACTTAATATTGCTTAAAATTATGATCTAACAAATAAACTTTATATATATATATATATATATTTAATAATTATAAATGGAAAAAAATCAAACTAACAAAAAAATTAAATGATACAACTTAGAAATAAAAAATTCAAACTAACAGTAAAAATTAAACGATGCAACTTAGAAATAAAAAACTCAAACTGACAAGACATGATTCCAACGTAAAATCGTAACTATATATTTATGAAAATCAAATTTTTTTTGAATATGTTTAAGCATATATAATTTGTAAAAAAATTGATTTATCCGCGAAGGGTGTACTTTTGTCACGCGCGAAGCACGTGCCGTAACACTTTTGTAGTAATAACAACTTGGTCCCATAATATGAAGAGTAGTATGGGACAGTGTTACTTAAACATTGTCACAACAACCCAACTCATTTCCTACTTAAATATTGTCACAACTGAATAAAATGCTAACTCCATCTTCAGATGCTTTGAAGATCTGAAGATATTATATTTACACATTGACTGAAATTCAAACTGACAAGACATGATTATATATCATTGTGTAACATTTGAAGATATATTAAATTTAATACAATATATGTAACAAAATTCTTGGCTAATATAGAATTAAACGATACAACTTAGAAATAAAAATTTAAACTATCAAAAAACTAAACGATGTAACTTAGAAATAAAAATTCAAGTTGACTACAAATGATTCTAATTCGTAAAATCATAGCTAAATATTTATAAAAATCATTTTTTTTAATATGTTAAGCAAATATAATTTGTAAAAAAAATCAATTTATTAGTGAAAGGTGTACTATTGTCACGCATGAAGCGCGTGCCGTAACACTCTCGACTTAGAATCTCTTTGCTCCATATTAAGTATGAAATCAGCGCTATCATAAACATTGTTTACATATCTTAAAATAAACTCACACATGATAAATTGATAACGATTTATGTTGTAGTTTAGCTTGAATTTTTATTAGGCACTTAAAAAAATACTCAAATATATGGTTAAATATTCGATATGATACGGGTTATCATAATGTCACTTTAAAGTAGATATATGCGAAGCGCGTGATGGTATATAGCAACAATTCATAAGTACTGGTTCAATCTCTCAGGTGTTTTTCATATAATCTCTCCTTTATGTGCAAATTTCTTCATATTAGCACATGCGCTTCGCACGTGACAATAAAACAAGCTTCGTGGGCAAATATTTTTTTTTTTACAAATTATATGTGTCAACATATCCAAAAGATAATAATTTCCATAAATATTTAGGTATGTTTTTGCGTTGGAAACATGTGTGGTTAGTTTGAATTTTTATTTCTAAATTAAAACATTTAATTTTTT
Organism: Allium fistulosum; assembly: GCA_030737815.1. Lineage (NCBI taxonomy): Eukaryota > Viridiplantae > Streptophyta > Magnoliopsida > Asparagales > Amaryllidaceae > Allium > Allium fistulosum. The sequence goes on from CM060903.1 coordinate 913,245,569, forward strand.
GTTCCATTGGCTCATATTCTACTCAACAATGATATCTTAAAATATCTTAAATAGTTTTAGGGCTTACAAATTCAATATTTAATAGCTGAGTTCTTATGTTTATTTCATTTTAAAAGATGTTTGTAAACACGTATCAATATTAGCGTTTATTTTCAGAGCTAAATTCCTGTACTTATGCTATATACCATTGTTAATTAAACAATGCTAACTCCATCTTCAAAGCGCGTGCCATAACTCCTGTACTTATGTTTATTTCAATTTAAATCATGATGTTCATGTCGTACTATTTTTTAAGTGCCTTTGATATAGTTATTTTTTAGGATCATGTTTTGAAACATACACATGATAAACTCACACAATTTACTTGGCGTGTTTTTCATATTAGCACAGTGATGATTTAAACATATACAATTTATATATGGACTTTTTGTGCATATACTTTGAGAATATGGACCTTTCATCATAAATGAATATATCATGATTTATTGTATATTATATCTAGAGATTTATGAATTTCAAAGTTATACATTAAACTGTGAGTAAATACTGTAAATATCAAAACGGAAATGGTTTACAATGTTGGAAACAATTTAATTAGTTTTATCTAATTAATTTAAATAACTGAATATACCGTGATTTATTGTATTCCATATATGAAGATTTATGAATTTCAAGTTATGCATTAAACTCAGAATAAATGATACAAATATCAAAAGATATATGTATGAGAAACTTTCGATCCCACCGCTAATTTCAAATTTCCCTTTACAAGGGACATGGAAAATATTTGTTAATGTATAATTAATTTAAACAAATGAATATGCCATGATTTATTGAATGACATATTTAAAGACTTATGAATTTCAAGGTTATACGGTAAAATTTGAGTAAATGCTATAAATAAAAAATGGAAATGATTTTACAATGTTGGAAATGATTTAATTAGTTGACTTAATTAATTAATTTAAACAAATCTATGTGCTTTGATTTATTGTATGCCATATATGGAGGTTTATGAATTTCAAGGTTATGTATTAAATTGTGAATAAATGATGCAAATATCAAAATGTATATGTAAGAGAAAATTAATGAGCGTAAAAATAGATTTAAGAGAAGAGGAATAAAACGTCGGAAAGTGGAATTAAGAAGCATTAATTTGCATTAATTCAATAATACCGTTATTATACTAGTTTACTGCGTCATCAAGCAAGTGACCGATATTGCATTATACAATTATAAGAATAAACGCAAACTTTTGGTCTGGCCTCGAATTTCCAAAATTGACCTTTATATGGAACATGGAAAAATATATGTTATTGTATAATTAATTTAAACAACTAAATATATCATGATTTGTTGTATATTATATATATCTAGATAATTATGAATTTCAAGGTATACATTAAATTGTGAATAAATGCCATAAATATCAAAATAGAAATGGTTTTACAACATTGAAAACGATTTACATAGTTGACTCTAGTTAATTAACTTAAACAAATGAATATACTTTGATTTATTATATGCCATATATGAAGATTTATGAATTTCAAGGTCATACATTAAGGCATGAATAAACGATATAAATATCAAGACATATATGTATTAAAAACTTAATGAGCGCAAAAAATACATATTTAAAGGAAGAGGAATAAAATATTGGAAAGTGGAATTAAGAAGCATTAATTTAATTAATTCAATAATGTCATTATTATATCAGTTTATTGCACCATTAAGCAAGTGACTGATATTACGTTATACAATTATAAGAATAAACGCATAACAAAAATAAGGGCGGCAACCATATAACATTATCCATTTATGGGTAGCAACCATATAACTTTATAATATTCTGCTTATAAACTAAAAAATATAACATGTTATACATATGGTAATGATACTATAAATTTTTCAATAAAATAACCTATTAGAGTACTTATGACCATTAAATATCATTCAATAGCATATTATACCATATATGCGTGACATAATATTTGACCATATCACTTGATCAAGAGTTCTCTGACTATAACTTTTTTCCATAACTGATTCAAAAATTTCTGAATTAATGAATGAGTTAAGATACTGCATATGAGTTAAAATTATGTGTCTTGCATATCCATAACCCTTAATCAGTCCAATATAGATATATTCAAACTTCATAACACGGATATAATATTCTAAAAATATCTACCAAATCCTATAAATGCCACTCACTTTATTCGTCCATATTCACATCTCTTTTCACTCCTATTCCATTTCTCATTCTCTTTCATGACATCTCCATTTAGATCTCTTACCACCACCATTTCTTATCGTTAATCTCCAATATCACAGCTTTAGGTTGGTCTAATTAAACCGCTAAAACTGTGCTTTAGATTGGTTAAATTATACTTTTAGAATTTGTTTGTATTGTCTATTTAAGTGCATTGTTTTGTGTATTCTCAAAATAACATCATGATATGTTGACATTAGAAACATCAGGCGACACGCCTCAATAAGAGTTCGATATTTCCTTGCATATAATACGAGATATTTTGACAAAAAATAAAAAATAAAAAGGGAAACTATGCAACTGACCTAGCCCATATCCAGCCACCCTAAAACCAATCTATGCCACCCTAATCCCTGAACCTAGCGGCCTCCTCCCCATTTAAATTCGTGTCTTCCTTTTCTTCTTCTAAAAAATCGAAATCAATTCAAAAGAAAAACAAATCTTGATCGAAGATTCAAGATACTCGACAATCATTTAGGGAAGAGCGACTTGCTGTAAGGTTTGGTCGCATCAAGTAAATGTGCTATATCGAGGCCACGACGACATGACCTGGGCAGTGCGGTCGATGGAGGCTAGTCGCATGCGATTGGTGGCGTGGAAGACGGGTGAAGTAATGGACCTAGGATGGAGGTGCAACCATGACAGAGTTCGACGTTGTAGGCATGCATACAGACTTGAACAAGAGGCATGGCGATGTTGAAGTGATTCAAGAATAGGTGGCAGTTGATGGCTGGAGGTGACAGGAAGTTGTGCAGAATGCTGCGAAGTTGTTGTGTTGGCTGATGGAGTGGCTAATGTTTCGATGAGGAGATGTCAGTGAACTTAGTGTTTTGGTGGAGAGAAGATCTCGTGCTTTGTCGTGAGAGTACCAGATGTGCACGACCATCATTTTGTTTGAGAAGAAGGTATAAAGAAATCAATTTTAATTAAATTTAATAAAAGTATGATTAGTAAGTATAAAAAAATTGTTCGCTTATAAAATTCATAAATTATTCGTGCGAGGTTCAAAAATACAACACGAGTTATGTTGGATCGTAGCGACAAACACAATGCAATGGAACAAATTTTGATTTGGAACGATTAACAAATTTGAAAATCAAGGTTTCGATTATTTCACTCATTTGCATAGTAATATTATTTTAAAGTGTTAAAAAATTATTTATTGGTTAATTGGAAGAATTAATAAATTTTTATTTTCAATTGGACGTGAAATTATATATAGTAGTTGGGCATATTTCTCGCCGTTAGAGCGGATGAGACACCGTGCGTCCGACATAGTAGCTGATGACCCTATATTACCGCGATATTCCGCCTCGAAGTGGTATTTTGTATTATATAACAACTGTGGATGCAGTGAAATAGATTGGAGGGATCCAACTTGATTCCTTCAAAATATATTGATTGTTTCATATATTGTGTTATATGATGTGATTGAATAATCTGTTACGGCTTGTTGTGTGATTTGATATATTGGATGTTATAATAGCATTGGTCCAAATTTTGTTATTTTAAATACCATAAAAAATATTTTCAAATTTTAAAATATCTTAAATAGTTTTGGGGCTTACAAATTCAATATTTATTAGCTGAGTTCTTATGTTTATTTCAATTTAAAAGATGTTTGTAAACCCGTATCAATATTAGCGTTTATTTTCAAAGCTAAACTCCTGTACTTATGCCATATACCATTGTTAATTAAACAATTCTAACTCCATCTTCAAAGCGCGTGCCATAACTCTTGTACTTATGTTTATTTCAATTTAAATCATGATGTTCATGTCGTACTATTTTTTTAAGAGCCTTCGATATAGTTATTTTTTAGGATTATGTTTTGAAACATACACATGATAAACTCACACAATTTACTTGGCGTGTTTTTCATATTAGCTCAGTGAATGATTTAAACATATACAATTTATATATGGACTTTTTGTGCATATGCTTTGAGAATATGGACCTTTCATCATAAATGAATATATCATGATTTATTGTATATTATATCTAGAGATTTATGAATTTCAAAGTTATACATTAAACTGTGAATAAATACTATAAATATCAAAACGGAAATGGTTTACACTGTTGTAAACAATTTAATTAGTTTTATCTAATTAATTAATTTAAATAACTGAATATACCGTGATTTATTGTATTCCATATATGAAGATTTATGAATTTCAAGTAATGCATTAAACTCAGAATAAATGATACAAATATCAAAAGATATATGTATGAGAAACTTTCGATCCCACCGCTAATTTCAAATTTCCCTTTACAAGGGATATGGAAAATATTTGTTAATGTATAATTAATTTAAACAAATGAATATGCCATGATTTATTGAATGACATATTTAGAGACTTATGAATTTCAAGGTTATACGGTAAAATTTGAGTAAATGCTATAAATAAAAAATGGAAATGATTTTACAATGTTGGAAATGATTTAATTAGTTGACTTAATTAATTAATTTAAACAAATCTATGTGCCTTGATTTATTGTATGCCATATATGGAGGTTTATGAATTTCAAGGTTATGTATTAAATTGTGAATAAATGATGCAAATATCAAAATGTATATGTATGAGAAAATTAATGAGCGTAAAAATAGATTTAAGAGAAGAGGAATAAAACGTCGGAAAGTGAAATTAAGAAGCATTAATTTGCATTAATTCAATAATACCGTTATTATACTAGTTTACTGCGTCATCAAGCAAGTGACCGATATTGCATTATACAATTATAAGATTATACACAAACTTTTGGTCTGGCCTCGAATTTCCAAAATTGACCTTTATATGGAACATGGAAAAATATATGTTATTGTATAATTAATTTAAACAACTAAATATATCATGATTTGTTGTATATTATATATATCTAGATAATTATGAATTTTAAGGTATACATTAAATTGTGAATAAATGCCATAAATATCAAAATAGAAATGGTTTTACAACATTGAAACGATTTACGTAGTTGACTCTAATTAATTAATTTAAACAAATGAATATACCTTGAGTTATTATATGCCATATATGAAGATTTATGAATTTCAAGGTCATACATTAAAGCATGAATAAACGATATAAATATCAAGACATATATGTATTAAAAACTTAATGAGCGCAAAAAATACATATTTAAAGAAAGAGGAATAAAATGTTGGAAAGTGGAATTAAGAAGCATTAATTTAATTAATTCAATAATGTCATTATTATATCAGTTTATTGCACCATTAAGCAAGTGACTGATATTACGTTATACAATTATAAGAATAAACGCATAACAAAAATAAGGGCGGCAACCATATAACATTATCCATTTATGGGTAGCAACCATATAACTTTATAATATTCTGCTTATAAACTGAAAAATATAACATGTTATACATATGGTAATGATACTATAAATTTTTCAATAAAATAACCTATTAGAGTACTTATGACCATTAAATATCACTCAATAGCATATTATACCATATATGCGTGACATAATATCTGACCATATCACTTGATCAAGATTTCTCTAGACTATAACTTTTTTCCATAACTGATTCAAAATTTTCTGAATCAATGAATGAGTTAAGATACTGCATATGAGTTAAAATTATGTGTCTTGCATATCCATAACCCTTAATCGGTCCAATATAGATATATTCAAACTTCATAACACGGATATAATATTCTAAAAATATCTACCAAATCCTATAAATGTCACTCACTTTATCCGTCCATATTCACATCTCTTTTCACTCCTATTCCATTTCTCATTCTCTTTCATGTCATCTCCATTTAGATCTCTCACCACCACCATTTCTCATCGTTAATCTCCAATATCACAGCTTCAGGTTGGTCTAATTATACCGCTAAAACCGTGCTTTAGATTAGTTAAATTATACTTCTAGAATTTGTTTGTATTGTCTATTTAAGTGCATTGTTTTGTGTATTCTCAAAATAACATCATGATATTTTGACATTAGAAACATCAGGCGACACGCCTCAATAAGAGTTCGATATTTCCTTGCATATAATACGAGATATTTTGACAAAAAATAAAAAGGGAAACAGTGCAACTGACCTAGCCCATATCCAGCCACCCTAAAACCAATCTACACCACCCTAATCCCTGAACCTAGCGGCCTCCTCCCCATTTAAATTCGTGTCTTCTTTTTCTTCTTCTAAAAAATTGAAATCAATTAAAAAAAACAAATCTTGATCGAAGATTCACGATACTCGACAATCATTTAGGGAAGAGCGACTTGCTGTAAGGTTTGGTAGCATCAAGTCAGTGTGCTATATCGAGGCCACGACGACATGACCTAGGCAGTGCGGTCGATGGAGGCTAGTCGCAGGCGATTGGTGGCGTGGAAGATGGGTGATGTAATGGACCTAGGATGGAGGTGCAACCATGACAGAGTTTGACGTTGTAGGCATGCATACAGACTTGAACAAGAGGCATGGCGATGTTGAAGTGATTCAAGAATAGGTGGCAGTTGATGGCTGGAGGTGACAGGAAGTTGTGCAGAATGCTGCGAAGTTGATACCACTTGTTACGGCCCAATTAGGTAGAACTCACCCCCAAAAGCTAGCTTTTGGGGGTGAGTTCTACCTAATTGGGCCGTAACAAGTGGTATCAGAGCAGGTCACCACTACTCGAAAGTTCGAGTCACGAGAGGGGCGACCTATAGGCTTGAACTGATAAAGGTGAGTGAAGCCGTCCAAAGGGAAAAGGGCTACCATCGAATCAGTCAATAAGGGAATAGAGTGGGCCGACGTGGACGTCGAACTTTCGAAGAGTGGTGGAATGTAATGTCCCACATCGCCTAGTATGGGATAAGTGATGCATATATAACCCATTAGGCACCCTCCCCCTACAAGCTAGCTTTTGGGGGTGAGTTCTACCTAATTGGGCCATTACAAGGTTGGCGGATGGAGTGGCTAATGTTTCGATGAGGAGATGTCAGTGAACTTAGTGGTTTTGGTGGAGAGAAGATCTCGTGCTTTGTCGTGAGAGTACCAGATGTGCAAGACCATCATTTTGTTTGAGAAGAAGGCATAAAGAAATCAATTTTAATTAAATTTAATAAAAGTATGATTAGTAAGTATAAAAAAATTGTTCGCTTATTAAATTCATAAATTATTCGTGCGAGGTTCAAAAATACAACACGAGTTATGTTGGATCGTAGCGATAAACACAATGCAATGGAACAAATTTTGATTTGGAACGATTAACAAATTTGAAATCAAGTTTTCGATTATTTCACTCATTTGGATAGTAATATTATTTTAAAGTGTTAAAAAATTATTTATTGGTTAATTGGATGAAAATTTTTATTTTCAATTGGACGTGAAATTATATATAGTAGTTGGGCATATTTCTCGCCGTTAGAGCGGATGAGACACCGTGCGTCAGACATAGTAGCTGATGACCCTATATTACCGCGATATTCCGCCTCGAAGTGGTATTTTGTATTATATAACAACTGTGGATGCAGGGAAATAGATTGGAGGGATCCAACTTGATTCCTTCAAAATATATTGATTGTTTCATATATTGTATTATATGATGTGATTGAATAATCTGTTATGGATTGTTGTGTGATTTGATATATTGGATGTTATAATAGCATTGGTCCAAATTTTGTTATTTTAAATACCATAAAAAATATTTTCAAATTTTAAAAAGAAATTCGAGGGTGATTTTTGGAAATAAAAATATTTTTATGGAAATTGGATTATTGCATGAGAAATGGGTTTGGATTAAATAAATGATTTGATTTGGAATTCATTTAAAGTAATTTAGATAAATATTTTTGAAATTAATTTATATAAGGAATTTGGAACAACAGATTTCAATAATATGTCATAAATTATAAATGGAAGTTGAAATCGATTTTGAATAGATTTGGAATTATAATTTGTAACAACTCGAGCAATATTTACTCCTAATAAATTGGATTTCGGCGAAAATTGGCTACAAATTTGAAAAAAAAAATTATAACGTAAGAATTTGTTGTAAATATTTAGATTGTTGGAATAAAAGAGCTTTTAAATAAAATAACCTATTAAATTAGTGGGTACGTATTTTGGCAATTAATTTGCATAAATTTTTAATTTTGGAATGTCATTATTTTATGTTGTAATGTTTGAGAGAAATTATAATGGGAATATAATAACGTCTGTTGTAGATTTCCTTTAACGTTAACGTAATTAAATTTATCAGTTGCTGTTATAAACTGAAATTAATTGATTAGAATTCAAAATTTAAATTCCTGAACGTGTTTAACAGTTGTAGCCTAAAGATAATTAGGTAAGAAAAAAAATATATGGTACGTTTGAAATATCAACCGGTTACCTTAAATTTAGATTATTTTCCCTCTCTGACTCACTCACGCAATCTAAAACTGGTATAAAATTACCAGAGGCTAGTCATTTTCTCACCCCTGAAATTTTAACAACCGATTCAATTTTTGCAAAAAAAAAACCAATCCCCTCTTCCCTGTACCCAAGCACCGCACCCCACACGTCGCCTTCCCTCCGCGTCAGCCACCGCCGCCGTGCTCTAGCCACCACGTCCCTGCCACCGACCAATCTCCCCGACGCCGCCCTACGCCACTACCGTCTCAGCCCGTATGGTGAGTCTTCTTTTGTTTTTTTTTCTTCTTGCTGCCTAGTTTGTGTGCGTTATAAAAAAAATTAAGGTGATAACTTGGCCCCTGCATACTTAAATGTTACACACCTGTGGAATTTGAAGTGAATATGTGTTACACTTGTAGAATATATGTTGCAAGATCAAGTGAATATGAAGTGGTTTAATTGGACTGATACAGTGAGTTTTTTGCTTTCTTCCAAGTTACATACACTTCGTATAAAAACATTAAATAAATAAATAATTTTTTTTTAAGGTGAAACCTGCAGCTTGCGGTCCAATTTCACAGTCTTGTTTAATAGTTTTCTGGTTTTCGGTTCCAGTAAGTTTTCTAAATATATATATACGCATAGGTATGTGTTTAGGCTAAAACAAGATTGTCAGTGAGATTGCAATAAGACTAGGTTATCTATATATAGATTTGAACAAGATGGGAGAAAGTTTATAAAAAAAAAGAATTAAATCCACAAATATAAAATGGTGACAGTGAAAATTTTGACAAGCCTTTACATTCTTGAGGCCATATACGTTGTTGAGTGGCCGAGCAAACAAAATTTTGCCTTCAGGCTAAGTTTTATTTGTTTCATGTTTAAGTGATGGCCCTATATTTTGTTTGTGATTTTGAGTAAAAAAAAAAACCATTTTTCACTTTTGTGTTGAATTTAAATTTCCATGCGTGTATTCAAGTTTACTTTGTGTAAAATTTCACTTTGTTTGTTTAATTTATTCTGGTGTTGGGTTAAAGACTCACATAGACCTGGTTTGGGCATTTCACTTTGCTGTTGATGTAGAGTTGACGACGTTTCGAGTGTCTATTTAAAGTTATTTTGTACCATGTTTATATTTTCTTAAAAAAAAGACCACCGTGAACATGCGATTTTTAACTTGTATATACGTAGTCCGTATATATAAGCTGACATTGTAGTGACAACCCAATATATAAATATTTCTAACAGAAATACATAACGACGTGAATATTAATTTATGGTTTTATTACGTTTGTCGCAGTCGGAACCCAATAACTTAGGAGTTAGCTGTTCACCGTCTGGTCTGTGCTCTCCGTCATTTCCGCAATCAAATATCCTTGTTCGACAAAGGTGGGTAATCACTCACGACTGTCATTCGATTGATAAGTGAATCTATTTTGATGAAATAACAACTGAACTGTTTCCCGTATTGTAGGCATGCATGTAGAATTAAATGTTAAATACGTCATTGTCATCAAATAATTTATGCCATGTCACGTAGAATTATTTCATGTAGAATCATTCATGTAGTATCACTTCATGTAGTGTATTTGATGGCATCTGATTCATCCCATGTTGTGTTTAATTCCCGAATATTTTAAAGTCCTTGTTAGTCGGAAATCTCCTTCGGGTTGAAAGGATAGACCCGAATGTTTCAAAACCTTGTTTGGGATTTGCGGGTTGAAATGATATATACCTGTAGTTATAAATTTTCGCGGACTGAAATGATACACATCCGTATCACTTGACCATAGGTTAGAAAACTTATATACGGACACCGTGCTTGAGAGAAATTTGATTTTTCTTTGAAATTTTATATGGTCGATAAGTATTTGGAACCAGAATTTCTAAATGTTGTTGGAACCTAATATGACTGTAAGTTTTAAACTTTATAGAGCGACAAAAATTTTGAAACTTACTTAATAATTATTTTCATAAATTATTATTTTTAAGATTTCCAAAAGCTTTACTCTAAAATGTTTTTAAATAATTATTTTCTTAAACTTTATATGTAGATACACGGAAACAATTTGAAGATTTAAAAATGGAATTTTGATAAACCATAACTGTACAATTCCAAGCTGAAAAATCGAAGTTATATATTTTGTAAATGGTTTGAGATTGTAAATCGATTTTATAAAACCAGCCACGGTGTGAAAAATATAATGATTGGTTGTTAAAGAGACCGGGATCGTATATTGTCTTATAGCCAGTAAAACCACTTTAACAACTGTGTACGCGGTGGAGAACTCCAGAACGAAGTAGGTTGGTTGGCGAACGCTACTGGAACAAAGTAAGAGAACGCTGATGGATGGCCTAATTATGACTAAAACAGGAGATATACCGGGCTACACAATGGGTCGCACCCTTTTATCGAGCATGCTTCTTCGGAAACCATTCTATTACTTATGTGATTCGATTTGGTGGCGCCACTTGATTCGGGGTATGTCTTGAGGTGGGCGAAGCTGCTGGTTTGCCGTCACCATTGGTCCGGGAGTGCAAACGGTGTATTGTCGACTTAAATCGCTCGGAAAGGCAGGATGTTACATGTGGTATCAGAGCTGATGGTTTATGGGGTAAAAGCTCATTAGAGGTAGGGTAGCAATACCCTAGAATGAGTAAAAATCTCATCACAGAATTACTTTTACTCACAATTCATCTTACTTGCTAGAAATATTCCCTTGATTCAAAATCTTCGATATCATCTTCATCATCTGTTCTAAACCTAGTCTTGAACTTCCCAGATGGCTAACAGAAGAGGTGCTAGAGGAAGGGGAAACGCTCAACCTGCTCCTGCAGTTGCACCGGTTCCATTAGTTGCCCCAGTCAGATTTACCACTTTGTGTAAGGAGTATACCCAGCTAGGAGGAACCAAGTTCACATGTTCTGAGGGTATTATCGAGGCCCAGCAATGGTTGGCAAATGTTGAAATGATATTTACCGGACTCGAGATTAACGATGCCCAGAAACGCCAATTAGCGGCTTGGCAGTTGCAAGAAGCTGCCCGAGATTGGTGGAGATCCGTCACTGCCCAGGCTGTAGAAGCAGACATCACTTGGGATCAGTTTAGGTGATATCTAAATTTGATCTTTATCCTTCTCCTTATTTCACATCTATCTTGAATCTAGCTTAAGTCTTGAGTATTTTCTCTAGGGATGGCTTTATCACCAAATGGGTGCTAGAAACGGGAAAATCGAGTCTTTATCGAGCTTTCATGGACCTGGAGCAAGGCAACATGACTTTCGCAGAATACAAAAGAAAATTCAATGAGTTGTCTAAGTATGCCCCAACTTGATAGAAACCCCGCTTAAGAAGAACGAAAAGTTTGTCAATGGTGCACACCCTGAGTACTATGACTGATTGATGCAGAATGTGCATGGGACTTTCACTAGCTTGGTAGACATGGCCACCCAATTTGAGAACCCAACTTGTAAGGGTAAGGAGGCTGCCTCTACTCAGAGTTTGCTTAAAACCACTACTAATCCAATGAAGAAGAAGGATAAGTTCCAACAACAGAAAAAGAAGTGGCAACTTTCTCAAGGCATTGGTTTTACTCCCCAGAAACAAGATATCGACATCTCCCACATCACATGCTTCAAATGTAATCAAAAGGGCCACTACTAAAACAGTTGTCCTTTTTCGATCGGAGCTGTTATTCCTCCTCCATCCCAGGCATCCAGAAACAACCTTTGCCGTATCTGCTTGCAACCGGGTAACTTCAAAAGCAATTGTCCCACTCAGCTAAAGGGAAAGACTTCTGGAGTTTTCGCTATGACTTCTCCTAACCCAACAACCGATGATGCTCAAGGTACACTCCGTTGCACTTTCACTCTACATTCTCATCCTGTACGTGTTTTATTTGATACCGGAGCTTCGCATAGCTTTATTTCCACTAATTTATGCGATAAACTCAAGCGCCTATTAAAACCGGAATATTCATCTGAGTCACTTTGCGTATCAGATCCCATTGGTGGTCCCGCCAATCTTAAAATGGTCTATAAAGGAGTGAAACTCATATATGGCTTACATCTTTTCATTGGTGATTTTTATGTCCTTGGGTTCGATGCATTTGATATTTTACTCGAAGGCGACTGGTTGAGTAAATACGGTGCACATATCTCTTGTAAGGAGCGGATTGTTTCCTTAGTTGATGATAAGGGTAATCCCTTAATAATTGAAGGCCAAATGCCTCGAGATTTCGCAGCAGTTTCATCTTTTCGCTTGATGCTCATCCTAATGAACTTAATTCCACTCCTATTGTTAAGAATTTTCCCGATGTATTTGGCGAAGTTACTTCTCTTCCTCCTCCACGGGAAATAGAATTCTGTATCGATCTAATTCCTGGAGCCCGACCTGTAGTCCTTCCTCCTCGAAGGATGGCCCTGAAAGAAAAGGCAGAGTTGAAATGCCAGATTGAAGATTTATTCTCAAAAGGTTTGATTAGGCCAAGTTATTCTGAATGGGGAGCGGCCGTAGTATTTGTCACTAAGTCGGATGGATTCTTGAGAATGTGTGTAGATTATAGGGAACTGAATAAGCTTACTCTCAAAAACAGATACCCTATGCCACGCATTATTGATATGTTCGATCAACTCTATGGAGCTAAAGTATTCTCCCAAATTGATCTTGCTACCGGTTTCCACCAACTCCGCGTAGCTGAAGAGAGCATTCCCAAGACGGCTTTTCGAGCAGAGAATGGATTCTTTAAATGGTTGGTCATGCCTTTTTGACTAACAAATACACCCACTTACTTCGTTGATCTTATGAATCATGTTTTCCATGATGTCCTTAATAAATTTATGCTGGTTTTCATGGATGATATTCTCGTCTTCTCAAAATCCGAACAGGAACATGAAACACACTTAAATTGTGTTCTTGAAACACTTAGAAAACATCAACTGAAGGCTAAATTCTCTAAGTGCCATTTCCGGAGGGATGAGGTCCAATTTCTTGGACACATTGTTCCAGAAAATGGGGTTTCCATCGATCCGCTTAAGGTCACGGCTATCAATGATTGGAAAGAACCTAGGACCCCTGTAGACATCCGAAGTTTCTTAGGCTTAGCTGGTTACTATCGGAGATTCATTGAAAATTTCGTTAAGATTGCACGGTCGTCCGTACAGAACAGCAAAAGGGGATGTTTTGATGCTAGCCTAGATTCAAGGATAGAAAATTACCGAATTTTATTTCAAATAAGCTGGAATTCGAATTAGATCATACCTGATAACTATTATTATAAGTGAACTCAATGAGATGAAGATGGTCTTCCCAAGAACCACCACGGTCAAGAATACAGGCACGAAGAAGGTCTTCTAGAATCTGATTCACTCTCTGTTTGCCCATTGGTCTGAGGATGATAGGTTGTGCTCAAATTCAGTCATGTACCTAAAGCTTCTTGGAATGCTTTCCAAAACTTGCTGGTAAAGATTGGATCTCGATCACACACAATACTAACTGGGACTCCATGCAGTCTGACGATATCTCTCATATAAATCTTGGCTAGGCTTGAAGCGGTACGATTCGACTTGACCGGAATGAAGTGAGCAGATTTAGTCAATCAATCAACAATAACCCAAATGCTCTCATTACCCTTTCTTGTCCGGGGTAGCCCATCGATAAAATCCATCGAAACTTGCTCCCATTTCCAATTGGGTATCTCAAGAGGTTTCAATAATCCAGCGGTTTTCTGATGATCAGCCTTAACCTGTTGACACGTGGCGCATCTACTAATGAAAGAAGAGATATCATGCTTCATACCATTCCACCAATATAGCCTCTTCATATCATGGTACATCTTCGAAACTCCAGGATGTATGGAAAGTCTAGATTGATGATTCTCCTTGAGTACCTCTTGCCTTAAATTGTCGACATCCGGAACACAAATCCTGTCTTTAATTCTCAAAATCCCATATTCGTCGATTTGTGCATCCATTTCACTTTGATTTTCACCCTTTCTCTTGCGAACATTCGCCTTCATTTTTACCAGCATCGGGTCTTTGTTCAACTTAGCCGCTATGCGATCCATAAGAGATGGAGTAACCATAATCACACAAAGTATCGACTTCTTCCTACTCAAAGCGTCGGCAACAACATTTTCTTTCCCGGGAGTATAGTTGATGTCTAGGTCATAGGCTGCTAAGAATTCGAGCCATCTCACTTGCCTCTGATTCAAATCCTTCTGGGTAAAAATATGCTTCAATGATTTATGGTCCGTAAAAAGTTCGAACTTAGTTCCCAAAAGATGATGTCTCCACAACTTCAAGGCAAATACCACCGCAAGCAATTCCAAATCATGGGCTGCATAATTCACTTCGTGGGTCTTCAACTGTCGGCTAGCATAGGCGATAACCCTTCCATCCTGCATCAACACAGCTCCCAATCCTTCTCGTCTAGCATCAGTAAATACCGTAAATCCCTCACTCCCATTTGGGACGGTAAGAACTGGGGTAGACGTTAACTTGTCCTTTAACTTCTTGAATGCAACCTTACACTTATCACACCAGACAAATCTAACATTCTTACGAGTCAGAGCCGTAAGCGGAGCAGCAATCTGAACGAAATTTTCTATGAATCTCCGATAGTAACCAGCTAAGCCTAAGAAACTTCGGATGTCTGTAGGGGTCCTAGGTTCTTTCCAATCATTGATAGCCGTGACCTTAAGCGGATCGACGGAAACCCCATTTTCTAGAACAATGTGTCCAAGAAATCGGACCTCATCCCTCCGGATATAGCACTTAGAGAATTTAGCCTTCAGTTGATGTTTTCTAAGTGTTTCAAGAACATAAGTTAAGTGTGTTTCATGTTTCTGTTCGGATTTTGAGAAGACGAGAATATCATCCATGAAAACCAACACAAATTTATTAAGGACATCATGGAAAACACGATTCATAAGATCAACGAAGTAAGCGGGTGCATTTGTTAGCCCAAAAGGCATGACCAACCATTCAAAAAATCCATTCTTTGCCCGAAAAGCCTTCTTGGGAATGCTCTCTTCAGCTACGTGGAGTTGGTGGAAACCGGTAGCAAGATCAATTTGGGAGAATACTTTAGCTCCATAGAGTTGATCGAACATATCATTAATGTGTGGCATAGGGTATCTGTTTTTGAGAGTAAGCTTATTCAGTAACCTATAATCCACACACATTCTCAAGGATCCATCCGACTTAGTGACAAATACTACAGCCGCTCCCCATTCAGAATAACTTGGCCTAATCAAACCTTTTGAGAATAAATCTTCGATCTGGCATTTCAACTCTGCCTTTTCTTTCAAGGTCATCCTTCAAGGAGGAAGGACTACAGGTCGGGCTCCAAAAGTTGGATCGATACGGAATTCTATTTCCCGTGGAGGAGGAAGAGAAGTAACTTCGCCAAATACATCGGGAAAATTCTTAACAATAGGAGTGGAATTAAGTTCATTAGGATGAGCATCAAGCGAAAAGATGAAACTGCTGCGAAATCTCGAGGCATTTGGCCTTCAATTATTAAGGGATTACCCTTATCATCAACTAAGGAAACAATCCGCTCCTTACAAGAGATATGCGCACCGTATTTACTTAGCTAGTCGCCTCCGAGTAAAATATCGAATGCATCGAACCCAAGGACGTATAAATCACCAATGAAAAGACGTAAGCCATATATGAGTTTCACTCCTTTACAGACCATTTTAAGATTGGCGGGACCACCAATGGGATTTGATACGCAAAGTGACCCAGATGAATATTCGGGTTTTAATAGGTGCTTGAGTTTATCACATAAATTAGTGGAAATAAAGCTATGCGAAGCTCCGGTATCAAATAAAACACGTACAGGATGAGAATGTAGAGTGAAAGTGCAACGGAGTGTACCTTGAGCATCATCGATTGTCGGGTTAGGAGAAGTCATAGCGAAAACTCCAGAAGTCTTTCCCTTTAGCTGAGTGGGACAATTGCTTTTGAAGTGACCCGGTTGCAAGCAGATATGGAAAAGGTTGTTTCTGGATGCCTGGGATGGAGGAGGAATAACAGCTTCGGTAGGAAAAGGACAACTGTTTTAGTAGTGGCCCTTTTGATTACATTTGAAGCATGTGATGTGGGAGATGTCGATATCTTGTTTCTGGGGAGTAAAACCAATGCCTTGAGAAAGTTGCCACTTCTTCTTCTGTTGTTGGAACTTATCCTTCTTCTTCATTGGATTAGTAGTGGTTTTAAGCGAACTCTGAGTAGAGGCAGCCTGCTTACCCTTACAAGTTGGGTTCTCAAATCGGGTGGCCATGTCTACCAAGCTAGTGAAAGTCCCATGCACATTCTGCATCAATCAGTCATAGTACTCAGGACGTGCACCATTGACAAACTTTTCGTTCTTCTTAAGCGGGGTGTCTATCAAGTTGGGGCCATACTTAGACAACTCATTGAATTTTCTTTCGTATTCTGCGAAAGTCATGTTGCCTTGCTCCAGGTCCATGAAAGCTCGATAAAGACTCGATTTTCCCGCTTCTAGCACCCATTTGGTGACAAAGGCATCCCTAGAGAAAATACTCAAGACTTAAGCTAGATTCAAGATAGATGTGAAATAAGGAGAAGGATAAAGATCAAATTTAGATATCACCTTAACTGATCCCAAGTGATGTCTGCTTCTACAGCCTGGGCAGTGACGGATCTCCACCAATCTCTGGCAGCTTCTTGCAACTGCCAAGCCGCTAATTGGCGTTTCTGGGCATCGTTAATCTCGAGTCCGGTAAATATCATTTCTACATTTTCCAACCATTGCTGGGCCTCGATAATACCCTCAGAACATGTGAACTTGGTTCCTCCTAGCTGGGTATACTCCTTACACAAAGTGGTAAATCCGACTGGGGCAACTAATGGAACCGGTGCAGCTGCAGGAGCAGGTTGAGCGTTTCCCCTTCCTCTAGCACCTCTTCTGTTAGCCATCTGGGAAGTTCAAGACTAGGTTTAGAAAAGATGATGAAGATGATATCGAAGATTTTGAATCAAGGTAATATTTCTAGCAAGTAAGTGAATTGTGAGTAAAGGTAATTCTGTGATGTGATTTTTACTCATTCTAGTGTATTGCTACCCTACCTCTAATGAGCTTTTACCCCATAAACCATCAGCTCTGATACCACATGTAACATTCCGCCTTTCCGAGCGATTTAAGTCGATAATACACGGTTTGCACTCCCGGACCAATGGTGACGGCAAACCAGCAGCTTCCGCCCACCTTCGAGACATACCCCGAATCAAAGTGGCGCCACCAAATCGAATCACACAAGTAATAGAATGGTTTTCGAAGAAGCATGCTCGATAAAAGGGTGCGACCCATTGTGTAGCCCGGTATATCTCCTGTTTTAGTCATAATTAGGCCACCAATCAGCGTTCTCTTACTTTGTTCCAGTAGCGTTCACCAACCAACCTACTTCGTTCTGGAGTTCTCCACCGCGTACACAGTTGTTAAAGTGGTTTTACCGGCTATAAGACAATATCCGATCTCGGTCTCTTTAACAACCAATCGTTATATTTTTCACACCGTGGCTGGTTTTATAAAATTGATTTACAATCTCAAACCATTTACAAAATATATAACTTCGATTTTTCAGTTTGGAATTGTACAGTTATGGTTTATCAAAATTACATTTTTAAATCTTCAAATTGTTTCCGTGTATCTACATATAAAGTTTAAGAAATTAATTATTTAAAAGCATTTTAGAGTAAAGCTTTTGGAATCTTAAAAATAATAATTTATGAAAATAATTATTAAGTAGGTTTCAAAAATTTTGTCGCTCTATAAATTTTAAAACTTACAGTCATATTAGGTTCCAACAACATTTAGAAATTCCAGTTTTAAATACTTATCGACCATATAAAATTTCAAAAAAAAATCAAATTTCTCTCAAGCACGGTGTCCGTATATAAGTTTTCTAACCTATGGTCAAGTGATACGGATGTGTATCATTTCAGTCCGCGAAAATTTATACCTACAGGTATATATCATTTCAACCCGCAAATTCCAAACAAGGTTTTGAAACATTCGAGTCTATCCTTTCAACCCGAAGGAGATTTCCGACTAACAAGGACTTTAAAATAGTCGGGAAATAAACACAACATGGGATGAATCAGATGCCATCAAATACACTACATGAAGTGATACTACATGAATGATTCTACATGAAATAATTCTACGTGACATGGCATAAATTATTTGATGACAATGACATATTTAACATTTAATTCTACATGCATGCCTACAATACGGGAAACAGTTTAGTTGTTATTTCATCAAAATAGATTCACTTATCAATCGAATGACAGTTGTGAGTGATTACTCACCTTTGTCGAACAGGGATATTTGATTCCGGAAAAGACGGAGAGCACAGACCAGACGGTGAACAACTAACTCCTAAGTTATTGGGTTCCGACTATGACAAACGTAATAAAACCATAAATTAATATTCGCGTCATTATGTATTTCCGTTAGAAATATTTATATATTGGGTTGTCACTACAATGTCAGCTTATATATACGGACTACGTATATACAAGTTAAAAATCGCATGTTCACGGTTGTCTTTTCTTTTTAAGAAAATATAAACATGGTACAAAATAACTTTAAATAGACACTCGAAACCTCGTCAACTCTACATCAACAGCAAAGTGAAATGCACAAACCAGGTCTATGTGAGTCTTTAACCCAACACTAGAATAAATTAAACAAACAAAGTGAAATTTTACACAAAGTAAACTTGAATACACGCCTGGAAATTTAAACTCAACACAAAAGTGAAAAATAGTTTTTTTTTTGACTCAAAATCACAAACAAAATATAGGGCCATCATTTAAACCTGAAACAAATAAAACTTAGCCTGAAGGCAAAATTTTGTTTGCTCGGCCACTCAACAACGTATATGGCCTCAGGAATGTATAGGCTTGTCAAAATTTTCAATGTCACCATTTTATATTTGTTGATTTAATTCTTTTTTTTATAAACTTTCTCCCATCTTGTTCAAATCTATATATAGATAACTTAGTCTTATTGCAATCTCACTGACAATCTTGTTTTAGCCTAAACACATACCTATGTATATATATATATATATATATTTAGAAAACTTACTAGAACCGAAAACCAGAAAACTATTAAACAAGACTGTGAAATTGGACCGCAAGCTGCAGGTTTCACCTTAAAAAAAATTATTTATTTATTTAATTTTTTTATACAAAATGTATGTAACTTGGAAGAAAGCAAAAAACTCACTGTATCAACCCAATTAAACCACTTCATATTCACTTGATCTTGCAACATATATTCTACAGGTGTAACACATATTCACTTCAAATTCTACAGGTGTGTAACATATAAGTATGCAGGGGCCAAGTTATCACCTTCACTTTTTTTATAACGCACACAAACTAGGCAGCAAGAAGGAAAAAAAACAAAAGAAGACTCACCGTACGGGCTAAGACGGTAGTGGCGTAGGGCGGCGTCGGGGAGATTGGTCGGTGGCAAGGACGTGGTGGCTAGAGCACGGCGGCGGTGGCTGACGCGGAGGGAAGGGGACGTGTGGGGTGCGGCGCTTGGGTACAGGGAAGAGGGGATTGGTTTTTGTTTTGCAAAATTGAATCGGTTGTTAAAATTTCAGGGGTGAGAAAATGACTAGCCTCTGGTAATTTTATACCAGTTTTAGATTACGTGAGTGAGTCAGAGAGGGAAAATAATCTAAGTTTAAGGTAATCGGTTGATATTTCAAACGTACCATATATTTTTTTTCTTACCTAATTATCTTTAGGCTACAACTGTTAAACACGTTCAGGAATTTAAATTTTGAATTCTAATCAATTAATTTCAGCTTATAACGGCAACTGATAAATTTAATTGCGTTAACGTTAACGGAAATCTACAATAGACGTTACAACATAAAATAATGACATTCCAAAATTAAAATAATGACATTCCAAAATTAAAAATTACAACATAAAATAATGACATTCCAAAATTAAAAATTTATGACATTCCAAAATAATGACATTCCAAAATTAAAAATTTATGCAAATTAATTGCCAAAATACATACCCACTAATTTAATAGGTTATTTTATTTAAAAGCTCTTTTATTCCAACAATCTAAATATTTACAACAAATTCTTACGTTATAATTTTTTTTTTCAAATTTGTAGCCAATTTTCGCCGAAATCCAATTTATTAGGAGTAAATATTGCTCGGGTTGTTACAAATTATAATTCCAAATCTATTCAAAATCGATTTCAACTTCCATTTATAATTTATGACATATTATTGAAATTTGTTGTTCCAAATTCCTTATATAAATTAATTTCAAAAATATTTATCTAAATCACTTTAAATGAATTCCAAATCAAATCTTTTATTTAATCCAAACCCATTTCTCATGCAATAATCCAATTTCCATACAAATATTTTTATTTCCAAAAATCACGCTCGAATTTCTTTTTGAAATTTGAAAATATTTTTTATGGTATTTAAAATAACAAAATTTGGACCAATGCTATTATAACATCCTATATATCAAATCACACAACAATCCGTAACAGATTATTCAATCACATCATATAACACAATATATGAAACAATCAATATATTTTGAAGGAATCAAGTTGGATCCCTCCAACTATTTCCCTGCATCCACAGTTGTTATATAATACAAAATACCACTTCGAGGCGGAATATCGCGGTAATATAGGGTCATCGTGCATTATCTATATATTTGGCCTGCAATAAAGATATTGAAAATTTATTTTCCGCAAATATATATGGCTTAAAATCAATAAGGATATATATGTACTTTAAAATTGCATTATCGAATTAATTTGCAATTAAATGGAAAGAATAGCAATTTAAATTAAATTAATGGTACCGGTATTATTCAATAATCTGTTTAAAATGAAAGAATGCCTCATACCGAAAATGCTAAACAGATGGAGAGATTAACACCACTGAAGAGGTTTGCACTTTGCAAATATTGAATTAATGCAAATTAATGTTACCGCAAATATATAATGGTTAGTATATATCTGGACTTTAAAATTGTGTGCCATCATCACCACGTTGGAAAGTTTTGGTCCGACCACGAACTTCCAAAGTTGCCCCTATTCAAATTTCTTTATTAAAAGTTGTAATCTATTAAATAATAGTAAAGTAGAAGAATTTAAAGCTCTCTTATTAATTCTAACAATTTCCTCCTCTCTCTCCTTAATTATCTCTAGATATTTTATTTTCACTTTCTCACAATTTATTGTTATTATAATTATTACAATTTTTCTACCGATTTCCTCTTTTATAGTTAGAATTTAATACTAAATTTTACAATTATCCTCTTCCAAGTTTTTAATGTTATTTTACATTTAAATCTATATATACTGAATTTATTTAGGTGATCTTAAATTTATGCTTTTTAAATAAATACAATTAGCGAATATTCATTAATTGATCTAATAAATTAAAAAAATAAAAATTCAATATGTGCACCGCATTAATATTGACAAAAATGGTAAAACTAATTTTTCATTCAAGTCCAAATAGTTTTGATTTCCGCAATTATATACTAACCATCACAACGTTCTACTAATATTCTCTCATGTCATTTTGCACTTAAATGCCAACATTCAATAATTTTTACAATTATTTACGGATTTCTCCCATCTTTAACGCAAATTAATGCTTCTTAATTCCACTTTCCAACGTTTTATTCCTCTTCTCTTAAATCTATTTTTGCGCTCATTAATTTTCTCATACATATACATTTTGATATTTGCATCATTTATTCACAATTTAATACATAACCTTGAAATTCATAAACCTCCATATATGGCATATAATAAATCAAGGCACATAGATTTGTTTAAATTAATTAATTAAGTCAACTAATTAAATCATTTCCAACATTGTAAAATCATTTCCATTTTTTATTTATAGCATTTACTCAAATTTTACCGTATAACCTTGAAATTCATAAGTCTCTAAATATGTAACAACCCGCAAATTCGTAGTTGTTAATTATCGACACTAGGTGATTAAATCGTTCGCCAATTCTTATTGGAATTTTATCGAGTTGAAATTCTTTTGAAAAATGGTTGAGAAATTGTTGATGGGCTTTAAACTTTAGGCCCATACCTTTTTCTTTTGATACCGTGATAAGGGTATTACCCGTTCCCCCTTTCTAATTTCCTTCCATTCTCATTCGAACCCTAAAAGCATACGAGAGAAAATAAAAAATGGTGGCAGCCTCTTTTCTCGTTCGTCCCTCCGCCCCATTATACTCGCATCGCAAAGAAAAATGGTGGCTCGTTTCGTTCGCCTCCGTGATACAAGGACGTCGACTCCGCCGAGCTACTCGTGGCTGCCTCATCGTAAATTGTGAGTAATTTCTCACATCTAATTCTCCCTTATTAGTGGGTTATGTTGTTCGACTTTGCTTTGATGTTTGTTCTCGTGATAATCACTATTACGAGTTTGAATTCGAAGTATGGGAATGTATTTAGGCTTCGGCCTCCGCTTGCTATTCGAACGTAGTTTGGAGTTTTCGTTGTTGAGACTGACTTTGATCGAGTTGGGGCCATTTGAAGTTAATTTATATATTGGACTTCGTTCCATTTTTCCTGTTCGACCCTGACCATTCTTAGTGTATCTCTGTAGACATTGGCTTGATTTTGAAAATGCGATATTATTTGGTCAAAACAGAATTTGATTTCTTTTCGTGACCCCCACGGCTTCAAAAATTGACTTCGATTATACTTTGTTAAACTGAAGATTTCAGCCTTGACTTTGTTTTGAAACAGTTGATCTATGATTTGTTGGAATTCGTTTGTGTATTTTATTTCGGCCATAGTATTGCAGTCTTTCACTTGATTTTCAGCTTTGGATATTTCAAATTGGCTGTTGATTTTCTAGCACCTGGATTTTGGTATTTATCTCGAACTGGTGTTGAGTCTTTTGTTTGACTGTTGCATCATTTTGATGATGATGTTTCTCTATTGACATGTATTATTCAACCATGACACTGTCTTGGTTCGAACTGCAGTTGTTAGTCCAATGTTGTTTCATTGTTTCACTTGCATACTTATTGAACTCACTGATGCATTGATCTTGGTTCGGCCGTGTCTTTGATATTGTTTGTATTGGGTTGTAGTATACCTGGTTGCATTTGGTCACTCGTGCCTTGTGCTTTGTAATTGAGTTAAGTTGCCTTTCAGTATTGAATATTTGTGTTGTCTTGAGATCACGTAGTCTTCACACATGTGTAGCTAGCACTTGCATTGAGATCTTATTTCCTGTAGTTCATACTGTGTATATTTATATGTGCAAGTGGCTGTGCCTATTATATATGTTCATGTATCTCGTATTTGTGTCACAGCTAGATATTTATATTTACAGTCGTTCTTGCATTTTGATCATCAAGTATGTACTCCCACATGGCTATGTGCTATGTGTGGTTCATTTTTGTAGCTCGACGGTTTTGGGAGCATGTACATTGTCACTTGGCCATCTTATTTCTTTCCAGTATAGTGGCCTTCACTGTTCACTGCTTGGTGGTCTGGTGGCACTGCTTGCTGTCATGTTGAACTGAGTTTGATCTTTGTAGTTAAGTTGAGTTGCATATCTTCATGTTCATATGCATATCTATTTGAAATTGATACCCAGATTCATGTTGCATATCTTCATGTTCTTTTGCATTAGCACACTTGAACTTGTTTATGAAATTGTCACTGTATCATGTATGACATAGTTTGTATTTGTGTTGTTACTGTTGCCTTGAACTGTGCCATCACGTTCAGGTGCATGTTCTATTTAAGTTTGAAATATTCAGTTTCAATTATTTTGTCACTGCACACCTTTATGTAGTCTGTAGTGCTATTTGTTCATTTATGTGTACATTGTTTGTTCATCCCTGAGCACTTGCTGACCTGCTGCATTTTCGTTGCAGTTTTACCCTTGTCCCTTGTGGGGACCTTATACTCGGTTATGGCGAGGCAGTGCACGCGTGCGTGCACTGCAGCCACACCGAATTGACAGATTTTAATCGATATCTCTTTTGTTCTTAATTCATCGATCTATTGCGTAATTCGTAGACTGTATTGGCGAGGCAGTACACGTTAGCGTGTACTGCAGCCAATTAGCATTGATATTTTTAAATTGACATTTCAATTGCCTAAACTGCGTTGGATTTCTGTTTTTGTGGATTAACACTGTTTAGTGTTATATCTGCCGTTATCCAATTCTCGTATCGAGAGTTGGATATACGAAATTATTGTGACTGTCGTCTATTTAAATTATTACTGCCTATATGCACTAATAAACTGGTTTGAATTAGACTGATCCGGGTATTATTTTCTTTTGAATGTAATACTCGGGTCAGACCGAGTATTTACAGGTTGTAGATTTTTAGCTTTGGGTTGCTGCTAGAGCTATGAAGACTTTTTATATCATTTGAAGTGGTCTTCGTTTTGTTGTAGTAGTCAGTGTGTCTGTTTTAAGATGATAATGTATTCATGTATATTAGTCGATAATGTACTTGTATATATAACTTCTTGAGTCGACAGTTGTAGTTGTATCATTTGTATTGTGTCAAATGTATTGTAACTGATATCAGTTATTATATATATGAGACTTTTCGTTCCATCTGTATTCCGCATTTATGTTATCTGTGTTATTTTTATATCTATTGTCCTAAACTATTATAGCCACTGTGTAGTAGCTTTGAGTTTGTATCGGTATGTCGGGTTTCCTCTAAAAATGAAATGCAATGTTTTAATTATCCGACATATCGGTGCTCGCACAAGGCAATTACTTAGATGGTCGCTCCTCAACAGCCTTATTCTCCGTGCTAGTTGACAGCACTACACCGTAGTGTTCTTGGCTAGCGTGGGTATAGAGGTGGGGCGTCACAGCTTGGTATCAGAGCCTGGGGTTTAGGACAATTATAAAACATAACTTAGATGGAGCATGTGTTACAACTATTTGTCGATGTTTTATCTCTCATCTTTACATATGATTATTTTTGACTGTTAGGTATGAATTCCTAACGCTTATTTTTGTGTTTTCCTAATCTGGATTTCCCTTCGACTTCGGTCACTCTGTTTTTGGGAAATTGCTAATTTCTTGATTTTCAAGACTCTGATTTTGTTTGCCGTTGGTTTCTTTGATAATGATGATTGATTCATTTTGTACTCGACGGCGGCTATTAATTGTTGACTTCGACATTGACTTGATTCTTACTTTTGTTGAAGTCATTTATGCATTTCTGCTCGATTTGCTTTGTTTTTCCAATTGATAATCGATTCTTCTTTTCTAATTAGTTGTTATCACCTTTGTCGATTTTGATAACTTCTATTTCTGGAATTTTTGGGTATTCCTACTTTGATGAATTTGGAATCGAATTCTTTGGATTTTATTCACGTCTTCGAACGTGAAATTTTAGTGAACTGACTTGGTTTCCTAATTTAATCGATTCTTGATCATTTCCCCGATTTGTTGCTATCATTTATTAGCAACTTTGATGACATTTTCTTCGGGATTTTTGTGAACATACTTTCTGATGGATTCAGTATCGATTTCTTTGGATTCCATTCACATCTTCGTATGTGAATTCTTGTGATTGATTGTTTCTACAATCATTTTTGTGATTTGTCACTTTAAAAATATGAAGGTTTCTATACTAGTAGTAAATATCAAAATCCTTTTCTCCAAACGATTTCAAAACTATTTTACTATAAAGCTCTTTTCCTGAATCATTTTCCAATCTATTAATATATACAAGCCTTTATTTCACTCGTATGAGAAATTGAATTAAACGGCCTAGTAAAACAAGTGGTATGAAACGCTTGCGTTTACTTCGTCGGTTAGCTCTTGGACTTGTTCGATTGAACCCTTTTTGTGACAATTTCCTAGTGAAGATTTACAGCTTGTTCGTAAATATTTAAGTTAAGCAAGTGGTTATGGGACATGAAGCTAAACTCATATATTTACTAGCTTGGTGTGATTGACACTTCTCGCTGATCATGATGATCATTTTATGATTTAGACTAGCAATTGTGCGATGTCTCTTTGTCCATATGAAGGACTGTACTTCATTTTATTGAGCTTCGTCTCATTTCTTTGTGGGCTGGCAACCCAAGTACTTTTAATGTGTTTCGATTCATCTGATGTACCGTTTGTACTACATCGATGTCTCTGTCTTTCTGATTCATTGGACGTACCGTTTGCACTGCGTCAATGTTTGATTCATCTGATGTACCGTTTGTACTACATCGATGTCTCTGTCTTTCTGATTCATTGGACGTACCGTTTGCACTGCGTCAATGTTTGATTCATCTGATGTACCGTTTGTACTACATCGATGTCTCTGTCTTTCTGATTCATTGGACGTACCGTTTGCACTGCGTCAATGTTTGATTCATCTGATGTACCGTTTGTACTACATCGATGTCTCTGTCTTTCTGATTCATTGGACGTACCGTTTGCACTGCGTCAATGTTTGATTCATCTGATGTACCGTTTGTACTACATCGATGTCTCTGTCTTTCTGATTCATTGGACGTACCGTTTGCACTGCGTCAATGTTTGATTCATCTGATGTACCGTTTGTACTACATCGATGTCTTAGCTTTCTGATTTATTGGACGTACCGTTTGCACTGCGTCAATGTTCGATTCATCTGATGTACCGTTTGTACTACATCGATGTCTCTGTCTTTCTGATTCATTGGACGTACCGTTTGCACTGCGTCAATGTTTGATTCATCTGATGTACCGTTTGTACTACATCGATGTCTCTGTCTTTCTGATTCATTGGACGTACCGTTTGCACTGCGTCAATGTTTGATTCATCTGATGTACCGTTTGTACTACATCGATGTCTTAGCTTTCTGATTTATTGGACGTACCGTTTGCACTGCGTCAATGTTCGATTCATCTGATGTACCGTTTGTACTACATCGATGTCTCTGTCTTTCCGATTCATTGGACGTACCGTTTGCACTGCGTCAATGTTTGATTCATCTGATGTACCGTTTGTACTACATCGATGTCTTGGCTTTCTGGTTCATTGGACGTACCGTTTGCACTGCGTCAATGTACCGGCTTTCATGCTCCTGTTTGGGATTGGCCATCCTTTTCTTGTGATTTCTGGATTTCTTGTGATGATTTCTAGAATTTGTGCTTCACCAATTTTCGTGATTTCTATTGACAAGTTTTGTCAATTTTTGTGTATTGGTGAATTCATGTGTTATTAACTTGTTATGAATACAAGTTTAGAGTATGATATCCCTTTCTATCTTTGAGAAGATTCTTGTGACATTTTGATGAATGAAAATTCATTTGGTATTATATTTTGATGCCAGTTATTTTAATGAGACTTTGACGTGTTAACTTCGGTAACCGTCAATTTTGAAATGGATTTACAAGCGGTTCTCCTGCAACACTGATATTGCTAATTTAATCACGCGTTTTCAAAATTCTTTATTTTTAAAAGTTGTTTCAAAAATATAAATTAAAATTGTTTTCAAATTTTTACAGCTTACATTTTCAAAAGAACGAGGAAGCGATTTAAACATTTCAGAAAAATCGAGGACTATGACCCCTTTCTTTTACTGATTCGCTTAATTCCGGACTTGTCCGTTTGAGAATGTGAAATGTTATTTTTAAAACACACAATTCTGCACTTTCAAGGAAACGATAAAGAGATTTAAACGATTTAGCAAAAGTACGGACTATGAAACCATACTTTTACTACTTCGGTTAATTCCGGACTCGTTAATTGAATATTTATGATTTCTGATTATCGTTTTTGATAATCAGATGTTGTGATTTCTGATTATCGTTTTTGATAATCAGATATTTGTGAAATTTGATTATCATTTGAGATAATTAAATATTTTTTTCGATTTGATAATCGAATCTTTGTGATTTCTGATTATCGTTTTTGATAATCAGATATTTGTGAAATTTGATTATCATTTGAGATAATTAAATATTTTTCGATTTGATTAATCGAATATTTGTGTTTCTGATTATCATTTTTGATAATCAGATATTTGTGAAATTTGATTATCATTTGAGATAATTAAATATTTTTCGATTTGATAATCGAATCTTTGTGATTTCTGCTTGTCGTTTTTGATAATCAGATATTTGTGAAAATTCGATTATCGTTTTAGATGATTGAATATTTGCGATTTTGAGATTCGAGCTTCGTCTTTTTCTCTGACGATTCAGGTGAGTAATTTGATTTACTCACATTCAATTCGTGCAGTACGTGATTTCTGCTCTGATTCCTTTTCTTTCAATTACTAGAACTCGATTGATTCTTGCTTTCGATAGTCGTCTGATTTTGACTCCTTGATCCCCACGATGTTGATTCTTTTGATTTGAATCAGTCGAACCTTTTTGATTCTATGTCTGATACTTCCATAATTCTGATACTTCCCTGTTGACCTTTGCTTTGCTTATGCATTCGACATTGCCTTGTTCTGATGGTTGTTACCTTTTGTCCATTTATTCCTTATGATTGCGAGGACGCAATTTCTTTAAGGAGGGGAGTCTGTAACAACCCGCAAATTCGTAGTTGTTAATTATCGACACTAGGTGATTAAATCGTTCGCCAATTCTTATTGGAATTTTATCGAGTTGAAATTCTTTTGAAAAATGGTTGAGAAATTGTTGATGGGCTTTAAACTTTAGGCCCATACCTTTTTCTTTTGATACCGTGATAAGGGTATTACCCGTTCCCCCTTTCTAATTTCCTTCCATTCTCATTCGAACCCTAAAAGCATACGAGAGAAAATAAAAAATGGTGGCAGCCTCTTTTCTCGTTCGTCCCTCCGCCCCATTATACTCGCATCGCAAAGAAAAATGGTGGCTCGTTTCGTTCGCCTCCGTGATACAAGGACGTCGACTCCGCCGAGCTACTCGTGGCTGCCTCATCGTAAATTGTGAGTAATTTCTCACATCTAATTCTCCCTTATTAGTGGGTTATGTTGTTCGACTTTGCTTTGATGTTTGTTCTCGTGATAATCACTATTACGAGTTTGAATTCGAAGTATGGGAATGTATTTAGGCTTCGGCCTCCGCTTGCTATTCGAACGTAGTTTGGAGTTTTCGTTGTTGAGACTGACTTTGATCGAGTTGGGGCCATTTGAAGTTAATTTATATATTGGACTTCGTTCCATTTTTCCTGTTCGACCCTGACCATTCTTAGTGTATCTCTGTAGACATTGGCTTGATTTTGAAAATGCGATATTATTTGGTCAAAACAGAATTTGATTTCTTTTCGTGACCCCCACGGCTTCAAAAATTGACTTCGATTATACTTTGTTAAACTGAAGATTTCAGCCTTGACTTTGTTTTGAAACAGTTGATCTATGATTTGTTGGAATTCGTTTGTGTATTTTATTTCGGCCATAGTATTGCAGTCTTTCACTTGATTTTCAGCTTTGGATATTTCAAATTGGCTGTTGATTTTCTAGCACCTGGATTTTGGTATTTATCTCGAACTGGTGTTGAGTCTTTTGTTTGACTGTTGCATCATTTTGATGATGATGTTTCTCTATTGACATGTATTATTCAACCATGACACTGTCTTGGTTCGAACTGCAGTTGTTAGTCCAATGTTGTTTCATTGTTTCACTTGCATACTTATTGAACTCACTGATGCATTGATCTTGGTTCGGCCGTGTCTTTGATATTGTTTGTATTGGGTTGTAGTATACCTGGTTGCATTTGGTCACTCGTGCCTTGTGCTTTGTAATTGAGTTAAGTTGCCTTTCAGTATTGAATATTTGTGTTGTCTTGAGATCACGTAGTCTTCACACATGTGTAGCTAGCACTTGCATTGAGATCTTATTTCCTGTAGTTCATACTGTGTATATTTATATGTGCAAGTGGCTGTGCCTATTATATATGTTCATGTATCTCGTATTTGTGTCACAGCTAGATATTTATATTTACAGTCGTTCTTGCATTTTGATCATCAAGTATGTACTCCCACATGGCTATGTGCTATGTGTGGTTCATTTTTGTAGCTCGACGGTTTTGGGAGCATGTACATTGTCACTTGGCCATCTTATTTCTTTCCAGTATAGTGGCCTTCACTGTTCACTGCTTGGTGGTCTGGTGGCACTGCTTGCTGTCATGTTGAACTGAGTTTGATCTTTGTAGTTAAGTTGAGTTGCATATCTTCATGTTCATATGCATATCTATTTGAAATTGATACCCAGATTCATGTTGCATATCTTCATGTTCTTTTGCATTAGCACACTTGAACTTGTTTATGAAATTGTCACTGTATCATGTATGACATAGTTTGTATTTGTGTTGTTACTGTTGCCTTGAACTGTGCCATCACGTTCAGGTGCATGTTCTATTTAAGTTTGAAATATTCAGTTTCAATTATTTTGTCACTGCACACCTTTATGTAGTCTGTAGTGCTATTTGTTCATTTATGTGTACATTGTTTGTTCATCCCTGAGCACTTGCTGACCTGCTGCATTTTCGTTGCAGTTTTACCCTTGTCCCTTGTGGGGACCTTATACTCGGTTATGGCGAGGCAGTGCACGCGTGCGTGCACTGCAGCCACACCGAATTGACAGATTTTAATCGATATCTCTTTTGTTCTTAATTCATCGATCTATTGCGTAATTCGTAGACTGTATTGGCGAGGCAGTACACGTTAGCGTGTACTGCAGCCAATTAGCATTGATATTTTTAAATTGACATTTCAATTGCCTAAACTGCGTTGGATTTCTGTTTTTGTGGATTAACACTGTTTAGTGTTATATCTGCCGTTATCCAATTCTCGTATCGAGAGTTGGATATACGAAATTATTGTGACTGTCGTCTATTTAAATTATTACTGCCTATATGCACTAATAAACTGGTTTGAATTAGACTGATCCGGGTATTATTTTCTTTTGAATGTAATACTCGGGTCAGACCGAGTATTTACAGGTTGTAGATTTTTAGCTTTGGGTTGCTGCTAGAGCTATGAAGACTTTTTATATCATTTGAAGTGGTCTTCGTTTTGTTGTAGTAGTCAGTGTGTCTGTTTTAAGATGATAATGTATTCATGTATATTAGTCGATAATGTACTTGTATATATAACTTCTTGAGTCGACAGTTGTAGTTGTATCATTTGTATTGTGTCAAATGTATTGTAACTGATATCAGTTATTATATATATGAGACTTTTCGTTCCATCTGTATTCCGCATTTATGTTATCTGTGTTATTTTTATATCTATTGTCCTAAACTATTATAGCCACTGTGTAGTAGCTTTGAGTTTGTATCGGTATGTCGGGTTTCCTCTAAAAATGAAATGC
Organism: Allium fistulosum; assembly: GCA_030737815.1. NCBI lineage: Eukaryota > Viridiplantae > Streptophyta > Magnoliopsida > Asparagales > Amaryllidaceae > Allium > Allium fistulosum. Next base: position 913,277,561 of record CM060903.1, read on the forward strand.
AATGTTTTAATTATCCGACATATCGGTGCTCGCACAAGGCAATTACTTAGATGGTCGCTCCTCAACAGCCTTATTCTCCGTGCTAGTTGACAGCACTACACCGTAGTGTTCTTGGCTAGCGTGGGTATAGAGGTGGGGCGTCACAAAATATGTCATTCAATAAATCATGGCATATTCATTTGTTTAAATTAATTATACATTAACAAATATTTTCCATGTCCCTTGTAAAGGGAAATTTGAAATTAGCGGTGGGATCGAAAGTTTCTCATACATATATCTTTTGATATTTGTATCATTTATTCTGAGTTTAATGCATAACTTGAAATTCATAAATCTTCATATATGGAATACAATAAATCACGGTATATTCAGTTATTTAAATTAATTAATTAGATAAAACTAATTAAATTGTTTCCAACATTGTAAACCATTTCCGTTTTGATATTTATAGTATTTATTCACAGTTTAATGTATAACTTTGAAATTCATAAATCTCTAGATATAATATACAATAAATCATGATATATTCATTTATGATGAAAGGTCCATATTCTCAAAGCATATGCACAAAAAGTCCATATATAAATTGTATATGTTTAAATCATTCACTGTGCTAATATGAAAAACACGCCAAGTAAATTGTGTGAGTTTATCATGTGTATGTTTCAAAACATGATCCTAAAAAATAACTATATCAAAGGCACTTAAAAAAATAGTACGACATGAACATCATGATTTAAATTGAAATAAACATAAGTACAGGAGTTATGGCACGCTCTTTGAAGATGGAGTTAGCATTGTTTAATTAACAATGGTATATAGCATAAGTACAGGAGTTTAGCTCTGAAAATAAACGCTAATATTGATACGGGTTTACAAACATCTTTTAAAATGAAATAAACATAAGAACTCAGCTAATAAATATTGAATTTGTAAGCCCCAAAACTGTTTAAGATATTTTAAGATATCATTGCTGAGTAGAATATGAGCCAATGGAACAAAAAATTAAATGTTTTAATTTAGAAATAAAAATTCAAACTAACCACACATGATTCTAGCGCAAAAACATACCTAAATATTTATGGAAATCATTATCTTTTGAATATGTTGACACATTTAATTTGTAAAAAAAAAAATTGCCCACGAAGCATGTGTTATTGTCACGTGCGAAGCGCATGTGCTAATATGAAGAAATTTGCACATAAAGGAGAGATTATATGAAATACACCTGAGAGATTGAACCCGTACTTATGAATTGTTGCTATATACCATCACGCGCTTCGCATATATCTATTTTAAAGTGATATTATGATAACCCGCATCATATCGAATATTTAACCGTATATTTGAGTGTTTTTTTTAAGTGCCTAATAAAAATTCAAGCTAAACTACAACATAAATCGTTATCAATTTATCATGTGTGAGTTTATTTGAAGATATGTAAACAATGTTTATGATAGCGCTGATTTCATACTTAATATGGAGCAAAGAGATTCTAAGTCGAGAGTGTTACGGCACGCGCTTCATGCGTGACAATAGTACACCTTTCACTGATAAATTGATTTTTTTTACAAATTATATATGCTTAACATATTAAAAAAAATGATTTTTATAAATATTTAGCTATGATTTTACGAATTAGAATCATTTGTAATCAACTTGAATTTTTATTTCTAAGTTACATCGTTTAGTTTTTTGTTAGTTTAAATTTTTATTTCTAAGTTAGCCAAGAATTGTGTTACATATATTGTATTTAATTCAATATATCTTCAAATGTTACACAATGATATATAATCATGTCTTGTCAGTTTGAATTTCAGTCAATGTGTAAATATAATATCTTCAGATCTTCAAAGCATCTGAAGATGGAGTTAGCATTTTATTCAGTTGTGACAATATATAAGTAGGAAATGAGTTGGGTTGTTGTGACAATGTTTAAGTAACACTGTCCAATAATACTCTTCATATTATGGGACCAAGTTGTTATTACTACAAAAGTTTTACGGCACGTGCTTCGCACATGACAATAGTACACCCTTCACGGATAAATCAATTTTTTTACAAATTATATATGCTTAACATATTCAAAAAAAATGATTTTCATAAATATATAGTTATGATTTTACGTTGGAATCATGTCTTGTCAGTTTGAATTTTTTATTTCTAAGTTGCATCGTTTAATTTTTACTGTTAGTTTGAATTTTTTATTTCTAAGTTGTATCATTTAATTTATTTGTTAGATTGATTTTTTTTCCATTTATAATTAATAAATATATATATATATATAAAGTTTATTTGTTAGATCATAATTTTAAGCAATATTAAGTTTGGTAATAAAGCAAAGAGCGTTATGAATTTGCAAAAAAGTATATTTGCGAGATCATATCTTTAAGTGATATTAACATTTGTTAATATCTTTAGAAGACGTTTTTGTAAGTTGTCGTTGGTACCAAACAAATATTATGCTTTCACTTAAACTCGAAAACAAAAAATTATAATAATAGTTTATTTATTCCCTATAACAAAAAATTATAATAATAGTTTAGCATTTTCGGTATGAGGCATTCTTTCCATTTAAACAGATTAAGGGAAATATGAAGTGTTTTTCTCAGATCTAAACTCTAGTGCTTATGTTTAGAAGAAAAAATGAAATGCCTGAAATAAATAAAGATAAAGTAACATGCTTAACATTTCTTCCATTTAAACAGATTTAAGGGATATATATGAACGGTTTTTCTCAGAGCTTATCTCTAGTGCTTATGTTGAGAGGAATAAATGCCTGCAATAAAGATAAATTTATATGTTTAGCATTTCTTTCCGTTTAAACAGATTAAGGAAAATATGAAGGGTTTTTTTCAGAGCTAAACTCCTGTACTTATGCTTAGAGGAAAAAATGAAATGCCTACAATAAAGATAAATAAATTACCACATTCAAACACATATCTTAATTAATAGTTGGCTTGAAAACACAATCTTTTGGTCCGACCGTGAAGTTCCAAAACTGTCCCTAAATATATTTCCTTTTTAATAATAGTTAGATGTCACACTTCTTTAGCTTCAACGTGAACTACTAAAAACATAACTCTATAAATATTATTAAATATTAATATAACTTAAAAACAGAATCAAATAAGTTTCATTTACCAATTCAAAACGCTCTACAAATATTATGGAAATCTTATTATAAATTAAAAGTAGGATGTATCGAATAAACATTCTTCTTTAAGTCATTCTTTATTATATGTAATAGTAGAAATAAAATTCAAACCAATAAAAATTAAATTCATTCTTTATTAATTAATAATAAAAATAAAAATTCAAACTAATAAAAAGTTAGATGTTGCAATTTAGAAAGAAAATTATAAACTAACTGCATATCATTTCATACAAAAATAGGGTTAAATATTTGTGCAAATCATATATTATTTTAACGAGTTAAAAGTACACAATTTGTAAAAAACAATTCATACACGAATTGTGTGCCATCATCACGCGGGAAGCGCGTGCTGTAGCATGCAAATTAATGCTTTAACGTTATTATTTTCAATTGGACGTGTCGCCTGATCAATTAGTAGAGAATTTTATAAAGAAATGTATATAAAGAGTAATTTTGGAATTTCACGGTCGGACCAAAAGATTGCGCTTCCAAGCCAACTATTAATAAACTTGGAAATAAAAAATATAATTTTCATAATTTGTGACCACTTGCTAAACACGTTCCAAAATTTGTGCTTTCAAGCCAACTATTAAGAAATATAATTTTCATACTTTCTAACAAACATGTTGGAGCATTATGGCACGCGCTTCGCGTGTGATGAATGCATCTGAAATGTATTTGTTTAAAATGTTTAAAAGAAAATATTTTTCACAAATATTTAGCCATATGTTTATGTTGAATCATACATGGTTAATTTGAATTTTTATTTCTAAGTTGTAATATCTAATAATCATACTGGTAGGTTTTGGCTAGGTTGTTTTTACTGAGTCAGAGTGGAAGCATTGGAGTCAAAAGGTACTACTAAAGGAGGCGGAACCTGCTTTTCTGAATAAAGGTTGAAATCATGCTAATTTTAGTAATTGATTAATAACTAATCTGCCTATTTGTAATCTTTTAATTGGTTGCCTTAAAACTTTTCAAATTCTTTACAAAAATAACAATCACATTTATCTGATCTAAATCAAGAAAAATTAACGTTTAAGCCCTTCTATTAAGCAAAATCGATAGTGCAAATAAATCCTTCTTTTAAAATTGTGTGCCATCATCATCTCGTTGGAAAGTTTTGGTCCGACCACAAACTTCCAAAGTTGCCCCTATTCGTATTTCTTTATTAAAAGTTGTAATCTATTAAATAATAGTAAAGTAGAATAATTTAAAGCTCTCTTATTAATTCTAACAATTTCCTCCTTTCTCTCCTTAATTATCTCTAGATATTTTATTTTCACATTCTCACAATCTATTGTTATTATAATTATTACAATTTTTCAACCGGTTTCCTCTTTTATAGTTAGAATTTAATACTAAATTTTACAATTATGTATAGACATCTTCCAAGTTTTTAATGTTATTTTACATTTAAATCTATATATATTGAATTTATTTAGGTGATCTTAAATTTAAGCTTTTTAAATAAATACAATCAGCGAATATTCATTAATTGATCTAATAAATTAAAAAAATAACAATTCAATATGTGCACCGCATTAATATTGACAAAAATGGTAAAACTAATTTTTCATTCAAGTCCAGATAGTTTTAATTTCCGCAATTATATACTAACCATCACAACGTTCTACTAATATTCTCTCATGTCGTTTTGCACTTAAATGCCAACATTCAATAATTTTTACAATTATTTACGGATTTCTCCCATCTTGTTCAAATCTATATATAGATAACTTAGTCTTATTGCAATCTCACTGACAATCTTGTTTTAGCCTAAACACAATCCTATGTATGTATATATATTTAGAAAACTTACTGGAACCGAAAACCAGAAAACTATTAAAAAAGACTGTGAAATTTGACCGCAAGCTGCAGGTTTCACCTTAAAAAAAATTATTTATTTATTTAATTTTTTTATACAAAGTGTATGTAACTTGGAAGAAAGCAAAAAACTCACTGTATCAACCCAATTAAACCACTTCATATTCACTTGATCTTGCAACATATATTCTACAGGTGTAATATTCACTTCAAATTCTACAGGTGTGTAACATATAAGTATGCAGGGGCCAAGTTATCACCTTCACTTTTTTTATAACGCACACAAACTAGGCAGGAAGAAGAAAAAAAACAAAAGAAGACTCACCGTACGGGCTGAGACGGTAGTGGCGTAGGGCGGCGTCGGGGAGATTGGTCGGTGGCAGGGACGTGGTGGCTAGAGCACGGTGGCGGTGGCTGACGCGGAGGGAAGGCGACGTGTGGGGTGCGGCGCTTGGGTACAGGGAAGAGGTGATTGGTTTTTTTTTGCAAAAATTGAATCGGTTGTTAAAATTTCAGGGGTGAGAAAATGACTAGCCTCTGGTAATTTTATACCAGTTTTAGATTGCGTGAGTGAGTCAGAGAGGGAAAATAATCTAAGTTTAAGGTAACCGGTTGATATTTCAAACGTACCATATATTTTTTTTCTTACCTAATTATCTTTAGGCTACAACTGTTAAACACATTCAGGAATTTAAATTTTGAATTCTAATCAATTAATTTCAGCTTATAACGGCAACTGATAAATTTAATTGCGTTAACGTTAACGGAAATCTACAACAGACGTTATTATATTCCCATTATAATTTCTCTTAAACATTACAACATAAAATAATGACATTCCAAAATTAAAAATTTATGCAAATTAATTGACAAAATACGTACCCACTAATTTAATAGGTTATTTTATTTAAAAGCTTTTTTATTCCAACAATTTAAATATTTACAACAAATTCTTACGTTATAATTTTTTTTTTCAAATTTGTAGCCAATTTTCGCCGAAATCCAATTTATTAGGAGTAAATGTTGCCCGGGTTGTTACAAATTATAATTCCAAATCTATTCAAAATCGATTTCAACTTCCATTTATAATTTATGACATATTATTGAAATCTGTTGTTCCAAATTCCTTATATAAATTAATTTCAAAAATATTTATCTAAATCACTTTAAATGAATTCCAAATCAAATCTTTTATTTAATCCAAACCCATTTCTCATGCAATAATCCAATTTCCATACAAATATTTTTATTTCCAAAAATCATCCTCGAATTTCTTTTTAAAATTTGAAAATATTTTTTATGGTATTTTAAATAACAAAATTTGGACCAATGCTATTATAACATCCAATATATCAAATCACACAACAATCCGTAACAGATTATTCAATCACATCATATAACACAATATATGAAACAATCAATATATTTTGAAGGAATCAAGTTGGATCCCTCCAATCTATTTCCCTGCATCCACAGTTGTTATATAATACAAAATACCACTTCGAGGCGGAATATCGCGGTAATATAGGGTCATCAGCTACTATGTCGGACGCACGGTGTCTCATCCGCTCTAACGGCGAGAAATATGCCCAACTACTAATATATATAATTTCACGTCCAATTGAAAATAAAAATTTATAAATTCATCCAATAACCAATAAATAATTTTTTAACACTTTAAAATAATATTACTATCCAAATGAGTGAAATAATCAAAACCTTGATTTTCAAATTTGTTAATCGTTCCAAATCAAAATTTGTTCCATTGCATTGTGTTTGTCGCTACGATCCAACATAACTCGTGTTGTATTTTTGAACCTCGCACGAATAATTTATGAAAATGAACCAATAAATAATTTTTTAACACTTTAAAATAATATTACTATCCAAATGAGTGAAATAATCAAAACCATGATTTTCAAATTTGTTAATCGTTCCAAATCAAAATTTGTTCCATTGCATTGTGTTTGTTGCTACGATCCAACATAACTCGTGTTGTATTTTTGAACCTCGCACGAATAATTTATGAATTTTATAAGCGATCAATTTTTTTATACTTACTAATCATACTTTTATTAAATTTAATTAAAATTGATTTCTTTATACCTTCTTCTCACACAAAATGATGGTCGTGCACATCTGGTACTCTCACGACAAAGCACGAGATCTTCTCTCCACCAAAACCACTAAGTTCACTGACATCTCATCGAAATATTAGTCACTCCATCAGCCAACACAACAACTTCGCAGCATTCTGCACAACTTCCTGTCACCTCCAGCCATCAACTGCCACCTATTCTTGAATCACTTCAACATCGCCGTGCCTCTTGTTCAAGTCTGTATGCATGCCTACAACGTCGAACTCTGTCATGGTTGCACCTCCATCCTAGGTCCATTACTTCACCCATCTTCCACGCCACCAATCGCATGCGACTAACCTCCATCGACCGCACTGCCCAGGTCATGTCGTCGTGCCCTCAATATAGCACACCGACTTGATGCGACCAAACCTTACAGCAAGTCGCTCTTCCCTAAATGATTGTCGAGTATCGTGAATCTTCGATCAAGATTTGTTTTTTTTGAATTGATTTCGATTTTTAGAAGAAGAAAAAGAAGACACGAATTTAAATGGGGAGGAGGCCGCTAGGTTCAGGGATTAGGGTGGCGTAGATTGGTTTTAGGGTGGCTGGATATGGGCTAGGTCAGTTGCACTGTTTCCCTTTTTATTTTTTATTTTTTGTCAAAATATCTCGTATTATATGCAAGGAAATATCGAACTCTTATTGAGGCGTGTCGCCTGATGTTTCTAATGTCAAAATATCATGATGTTATTTTGAGAATACACAAAACAATGCACTTAAATAGACAATACAAACAAATTGTAGAAGTATAATTTAACCAATCTAAAGCACAGTTTTAGCGGTATAATTAGACCAACCTGAAGCTATGATATTGGAGATTAACGATGAGAAATGGTGGTGGTGAGAGATCTAAATGGAGATGACATGAAAGAGAATGAGAAATGGATTAGGAGTGAAATCTACTGGGAAAAACTCTGAATTTACCTTTGCTATTAGTTTTTGGTAAACAATTTAATTTACAAGTTTATACCTATTGAAAAATCCACAAATTTCAACTTAAAAATTTGATTTAAACTAAATCTTTATATAACTCCATTGTATATCTTAAACTCCTCTTATTTTCAAACTCTTGTAAAATAATTAATACATATATACATATATATGTATATATATATATATATATTTAAAAACTGTTGCCTATGAAACCATATACTAAAATAGCCTAATACACTCTTTTTTAAGAAAGAAAGCTACGGTTAAAACTTAACATATTTTCATCTCCATCCTTAAACAACTTTTGTAATTAAATAAATAGATAGATGGAACTACCTTAGCAAACAAAAAGCCAAGGTCACCCCGCGACCCCAAACTGCCATCGACGCTGAGCTTCAGTCACGGCCGCGCCTCGAACCACCTCACCATCCGAGATCATCACATCTCTACGAGCTGCTCTTCACTGCCGCAATCTTCCAACCGGCCGACAGCCCTTCCCACGCGGCCTCCACATCTCCTTGCCAACACGACAAACGCGAGTTCGCTTCATCAGCCGCCTCACGATTCGCCCCTTCCTCCTCGCGTTCGATCGCGACTCAGCTCGCGAGCTCGAGCTTGCTCGGTTCCTCAATTCGTTCACGATGCCGAGCCCTTCCCCCATTTTTTTTATTTCATACGTTCGATTTTGATTCAGTTGGGTTTGGAGAGGGAACGAAGAATAAAATCGATCTGGATAGCTTCTAGAGTACGCGTTGAATATTATATAATTAAATAGTAAAAATATCTCGCGTTGTATAACGCGAAATTCCGAACCCCGAATCTGATACGCCGACGTTTATAAGGTTTTTCCCCCATTCCGAACACACTGGAACGTGTTTCGAAGGCTAGTTTGATCGTATGTGCGAGTTACCAAAAAAACGATCAGATTTAAATTAAATCGATTCGAATAATTCGAAGCGTATTGAGCTGCTAGGGTCAAACGACAACTCCGATTGCTACGAAAATTGAAATCCGATAATAACTAACTATTACGGATCCAATGAAACTGGTTTCGTCGAATTCCGAGACTGCGCCTCGGAAGGCTATTTTTAAATATTGATTTAAACGATATATTTTTAAAATTAAACAAATCATTATTAAATTAAATTCCAATCATTCTTTGATCTTCATTATCGTCATTATAAATTTTATAAGCCTTCAAATTATTTTTAACAGGCTTAGAAATTTCCAGATTCAACCATTTACCCGGTTTTAATTATTAAATTAAATATTTGAACTATGCAATCCAATGATTTAATTGTCAATTAAATATTGATATTACGAATTTAAGTTAAAATTAACGTTCAAACGTTTTAAATTAATTCAATTATTCCGTTTTAAATTGTTATAAATTCCGGGTCGTCACATTCCTCCCCACTTAAAAGAATTTCGTCCCCGAAATTACTGGTTAGGAAGAATGGTCCAAACTCATTTACTTTTCTCCCAGAACCCACAATTCAACGTCTTATCAACTATCATTTATTTAAGACCCCTAATTGTCTTACTAACTTCCCAAACTCTCGCCCACAGTTTTCAAGGAATACCACCTTTCTCCAATATTCAAAGTTCAATTTAAAACCAATTGTTAAATTATCAAAAAATTTCTAACTCCCTAAATTTCCGAAAAATTTTGCCAGCGTCTCCTTTGCGCGGCTAGCTCGGCACAACTACAAAAGGCCTCTACGGGCTCCCAAAATCTCAAAAAGAAACAAAAGCCAAGTGGCTATATCAAAAACCCAATTCATTCCATACGGATATTAAAATACATACCTTTATGTCGGGCAATGCAAATTTTATCTTTTGGAATCAAATCCAAATTCTTTTCCCCTTTAATACCTACACATCTTACTTAGTAGCAATACCCAATTATAACCCTTCAAATCATTTTATACCTTTCTTTACATAGGTTTTCATATTTACTTTTATTCAAACTAGTTTCCCGTTCTCATATAAATTCAATTTATTTCCAATTTTGAGTATTAAATTTTATCTTCCATTTATAACTGATTCATATCGTTATTTAAATTAGTTTCATCTATTAAGTTATTTCAGTTTCAACTTTGATATCATTTGTTGCTGACAAAATTTTCAAAAATTTTCAGAAAATTTTGGCAGAGACACCTTTGTACGGAGGAGCTTTTGCAATTTGACAATTGATATAAATATATATACATCGACCCACACGGTCGGAAAAAGCAAAAACAGTTCATATTTCCTATTTTTATTGCGTAGGCGTACCTTAATTAGCATTTTAAGCAAGCAGCTTATTTATTTAGCATTTATTGCATCCAAATCCAGCCAAACGGCCTTCAGGTACCTATACTATCTCAATTTAAATATGTAAGTGTCATATATAGAAAATTTATTAACATTTCACTTACTTCCCATAGCTAAACACATGCATTACATAAACCACAAACACCAAACGCTTCCTATAAGCTATTACATGATTTTAAAATTTATTCAATTGCTTTTAACCAAATTTATAAGCCGTTTCATTCAATTTTAATGATTTGCATCGCACTCGCTTATATTCGCTTCATTTTTAAGCAAAACAAACTCGTATTCATATCTATTGATTCAAAAATCCATTATATTTGCTTCCATTAATTCATAGAATTTAATTAAATCTCGTTTACGACAATCGACACTCATTTTTACGCAATTTGATAATATCCATGTGAATAAATAATTGCTTAAGTGTTATAACCAATTTAAATTGATTCCGACTCAATTTTATTTAATTCCATTCCATTTTAATTTATTCACAACCATTTTATTTAGCTCGACACATTCCATTCTCGTATACTACTAGTCATTACCAAATTAATTTAATCCAAGCTTTTATTTAATGGCTTTTACTCTTATTCGGATCCAAGCTTCTATACATTTTGTAACGACCCGAAATTTTCAAACCCGAAAATCTCACATAGTTACGAAAAAGAAGAAAGAGATAGAAGAAGAACAGAAACGTCACAACTCACATTCGCAGCGGATAAAATATAATAGTACATAATAACAGTTATGAAAGAATACTATATCAGTCAATTACATTTAATATACATCAGAGTTTCACTTATATACAGTCAATGAATATACAATCATCAAGTCTCAGATCTACAATAAAATAATGCAGCGGAAATACTCTATACGTACTTGCAATCCAGCTCGTCTCCTGAGCTCCAGAACGTCCTACTTGAAATCTGTAATACTCGGTCTGATCCGAGCATTACACCAAAGTAACACCCGGGTCAGGCTGGAAACCAGCGTGAGTAAATCCAATCAACAGGGAATACCAAGCATACAACACATAGAACCCGGGTAACTTATCAATTTATCAAATTCACAATTCTCTATAGACAACACCTATTCCACACATCAATTTCTATGTACCAAACTTAGATAAAAGAATCTCATTTACTTAAATCATTTCATTACAGACTATTGATTACACAAATCGACTTATAAATTTCGAAGTGGTTTCGGGTATTTCCCAATACCCGACCCCGGTCTCTTAGAGTCTCACGTCATCCTACTCCAATTTATCCGTACGAAACACACAACACTCCATATCAGAGATATCAACTTATTCAAGCATCCAATATCATTCAATCACCCTACACAAAGCTTAATCGCATACAAGCCAATTCAATTGAACCTAATTGAATTTCAAACCTCACTTACTTAGATTTCTTTATTAATTAACTTTCAACCAATTAATTTATCAACTCTTCCATATTCATCCATCTTAATTAATCGCCCTGGATTTATTATCTTCAATTTCATTCAAGTAATTATCTTCGATTAATTTCACGATATTAATTATACTTTTCCAAAATCAATAAGTACTCTTAATTTCCTCAGGAATTAATTAACCATTTTAATTATATTAGTCCTCCATTTCTTATTTTAATTGACTTTCAATATTGATAAGTTTTCTTAACTAATCAATCTCTATTTATCATTGATTATATAGATTTAATGATTTCTCATTTACATATCAATTTATTCTAATCTAATTTAATTACAATAATTAACCATTTATTTAAACCATAAATATTTCTCATTCTTGATTTATTTCAACCGATAATTTACTATCTTTATTTTACTTCATTCATAAATCAATTTTTTTCTTCATTAACTATTTTAATAAATCTCCTGATTCATTTTGCAAAGCAATTATAATTTATTAATTTTGGTTAGTAATTATTTATCGAATCATTCAATGATTTTTTCGAATTACTTATACTCAATTTATTATCTTAAATCGAAATTAATTCCAACTCTTCATTATTAAATTAATTAACCCCAAATTATTAATCGATTGAATTAAATAATTATCCATTTTAATCATTCTGTTAATTTAATGAATCCCAAACATTAAGCCCTTTATTATCTTGAAACTGAATTATTTTCTTCTTATGATTTATCATTAAACAAATTTAAAACTCGAATATTTCGAGTCAAGCAACAATTAACTCGAGAACTAACTAGAATCAAAGTCACAACATCATCTGTGCACATCCGATCAATTCAATCATCCAACCAATCATTTAAATTTAACCAGTTTAGGTTTAAAAATAAATACAGTGTGAGATTTACTCACCTTTGCTTTTACTGCTTTGCAATTCACTTCCAACCCGCTCGCTTCTTTTCAGTTTATGACCTTGTATATACATTTAGGATTTATTAATATACGAACAACTTGAAGAATAAATTGTCATTTGATAAATTTAATCTAGTTAACAATACTTTATTTAAGCAGATTTCTCTAAAATTAAATAATTCTTAGGGACAAAATAATAAAATTTCAAGTTATAAAATTAATTAAATATGTCAAGCTCTTTAATACATATATCAAAAATAACATTTAAATCTGCATACCTATTTCATTTCATCCTTAAAATTTATATAAATTTTGTTTTAACAGTGAGTCAGTGCAAATTGCTAATTTTAATGATATAGTAATTTAATTAAATGTAAAATAAAATAAATACCTAACTGTCGAACGCAAGATTCCAAGACCCAAATGTCTGAACCATCCCTTCCAGTCCCCACCGCCGTTCGCCACCGTGAGACCACGAACCCCACTGCCTCGCGAACCCCACTGCTCGAACCCAGCCGCGACCACGAACCCGAGCTCCAGCGCCTCGCGCGCACGCAACAGCGACCACCCAGGCACCACTCGAGAACGCGATTCAATCGCGAGACCTTCCCATTCCACTCGGCTTCCTCCACGCCGCGAACTTCCCCGATGCCACCCAGTCGCGGTTCGAGGCCCACGATCGCGAAACCCCCAAAAGAAAATTCCGATCCCCTATCGCCTGCTAGCCGCAGCCCTACGCGATTCTCCAAATTGACTCTCCCCCTTTTCCCCCGGCTCGAATTTATGTTCCCCCCCCCTTTTATTATAATAACTGATTCGATTTCGTTTTGAAATTGAAGAAGAAAAAGAAAAAAAAAGAACGGGGAGAAGATATAAGTGGGTGAGAAGCTTCTTGAGTACGTGAGGAGGTAGAAAAATATCTCTGACAATGTACCTTTAAATATTAAATTATATTATAAAACTTCCAAACGTCCCATTGCATAACGAGAAAACCCGAACTCCAAACCAGACATTCCGATAGACGTTTACAGGGTTTTACCTATATTCCGAACACGATGGAACGCCTTTTAAAGGCTAATTTGATCGTATACGCGAGTTACGGAAGTAACCGATCAATTTTAAATTAAATCGATTAAAATATTTCGAGGCGTTTTGCGCTGCCAAGGTCAAACGACAACTCCGATTTCTGTGGAAATTGAAATCCGATAATAACTAACTATTTCGGATCCAATGGAACTAGTTTCGTCGAATTCCGAGACTGTGCCTCGGAAGGCTATTTTTAAATATCGATTTAAGCCACTGTTTTCATAACCGGACCGGACCAATGGTCCAACCGTGAAAACCTCAAACCGAAAGGCAATCCGGCCTGGAGTGCAAAAGAACCGCATTTTCCACTCAGCCGTGAAAGCCGCGGTTCAGCCATGAAAAACCCAGTTTTTTGTCAAATAAAACCAAACCTATTAAATGTTTTAAATTTTCAGCAGGCACCTCAAGGCCGACAATGCTTAGCTCACTGTTTTATATCTATGGAATTATAAGCTTATTTTCTCTTAGCCGATGTGGGACTTAAATCAAAAGCATTTCAAGATTTAAACAAGTTTGCATGGCTAGTGTGTAACAAGCTACAGTTTGGTGAGTTGACAAAGCACACTACAAGTCAAAACTACACAATAGACCCATTTATGCATCAAATTGACATCAGCAAATTGTATTTTTAAGTGAACTGAATTTCCCTTTAATAACAACCCAGTATTAGTTTCAATTCTAATGTTAAACAAAATATTTTGATCAGCTATTCTAATGATAACTTCATAAACAAAATCATTTCATTGCAATATGAACTATAAATAGGTTAAAATTTAACTTTACATTTAGACAATTTTATACTAACACTACAAATAATAAAAATTATAATTGTCATGGTTTCCACGGTCTAACCGGTCCGACCGTCAAACCTTCCGATCATAGACAATCACGGTTCAATTGACGGTCCGGTTATGAAAACTATGATTTAAGCGATATATTTTAAAACTGAACAAATCACCTTAAAATTTAATTTTAACACTTTTACTATCTTCAATATCATCATTATAAATTTTATAAGCCTTCAAATTATTTTCAACCGGCTTAAAAACTTTCAGATTCAACAATTTACCCAATTTCAATTATTAAATTCAATATTTAACTATACAATTTAAATGATTAATTAGCAAGTAAATATTGATATTTCGAATTCAAGTTAAAATTAACCTTTAAATATTCACAATCAATTAAATATTCCAATTTAAATTGTTAAAAAAATTCCGGGTCGTCACATTCCTCCCCCCTTAAAAGAATTTTGTCCCCGAAATTACTAGTTAGGAAGAATGGTGCAATACTCGTTTACCTTTTTCCCAAAACCAACAGTTCAACAATGCTCTGTTTGTTCAATCATTCAAATTTCAATTCAAAACCAAAATTTTTTTAAACTATCCAAATTTTCTAACTCCCTAAAGTTTCGAGAAATTTTGCCAGCGTCTCCTTTGCGCGGCTAGCTCGGTACAACTACAAAAGGCCTCTACAGGCTCCCAAAATCTCAAAAAGAAACAAAAGCCAAGTGGCTATATCAAAAACCCAATCCAATTTCATGCAGAAATCTAAATACATACCTTTTTGTCGGGCCATTCAAATTTATCTTTTGGATTCAAATCCAATTTTCTTTTCCCTTTTAATACCTGCATATCTTACTTAGCAACAATATTCAATTGTAACTTTACAAATCATTTTATACCTTTCCTTACAAGAGTTTTTCGTGTCTACATCTAATCAATTTGTTTCTTCCGTTTCCATATGATTTCAATTTGTCTTCAATTCTAAATATTGAATTTTATTCTCCATTGATATCTAATTCATATTAGTTTCATTTAATAATCTATTTAATTCTAATCTGTCATTGACATAATTTTTCCCAAAAATTTCAAAAATTTTCTAACTCCCAAAATTTTTAGAAAATTTTGGCAGAGTCTCCTTTGTACGGAGGAGCTTTTGCAATTTGACAATTGATATGAATATATATACATCGACCCACACGGTCGAAAAAAGCAAAAACAGTTCATATCTCCTATTTTTATTCCGTAGGTGTACCTTTATTTAGCATTTTTAGCAAGCAGCTTATTTATTTTAGCATATATCGCATCCAAATCCAGCCAAACGGCCTTCAGGTACCTGTACTTACTCAATTTAAATATGTAAGCACTAAAATCATGTAATTTTAACAACATTTAACATACTTAACTAGCAAACATACTAGTTTCTATAAGCATTGCATGTTCAACAAACTTTATAGGCCACTTATGGGTTTCCGACTTAAACTTTAAATTGTTTACAACCAATTCACAAACATCTCCATTCAATTCAAATGGTTTACAACTCAATTGCTTACATCCAATTTATTTTAACCCAAACAAGCTCATATTCCATCCAATCATTTCAAAATCAAGTTATTTAACTTCGCTCAACCCCTTTTTATTTTTAATTCACCTACTTAATTTATCAAAATAATATCCAACGCATATTTAACTCATTTTATATTTTTAATTTCACTTACTTAATTCATTTGCGAATTTATTTTATTTATTCAAAACCATTCTCAATTTATTTCTACTTACCTGGGTTTTTGTTTACACTCAAACCATTTCTATTATAATTCACTTCCATTTTATTCAACAACACTTCAATTATATCTAATTTACTAGCAAATTACGTTAAATATTATTCATAACTCACTTGAAATTTTATTTGTAATTCAAACCATCGCATTTTCCCATCCATCTCTATTTTATTTTTATTTTACAACATCTCCTCTTATTTAATTCATTATCAAATCCGTATCGAATTCTATTTATAATTAGAATTCATTTCCAATTTCCATTATTAACTTACAATCCTTTTTATTTAATCGAGTTAAATTTGATTAACATATCCTATCAAATAATTATTCAGCTAATAAGCTTACTTCCATCTTTTTAAACCAATATTCGATTTTTATCACCAAAAATCACTTTATTAAATTTTTCAGAATATTTTTCTTTCCTTTCTTTTCCAACATTCCAACATTCCCAATTTGAAGTTTTAGAAATGCCTTTAATTTCATACCATACTATCAAACTAGCTTTTATAAAAATACTTTTTTTTATAACTCGATGTCTCAACCAGTCCATCCTCGTTCTCATAGAAATTCGGTCATACGTTGATCAGGCGTAGGACTGAAAATCTAAAAGTACTTGGTAAACCCGTTTTCAACACCCAGTGAAAATATTTGGAAAATAATTTTTACTAAAACAGTTTTGAAATAGAGAAAATAGCTTTAGTGAGAATGCTCTGGAAATCATCACACCCATCCATGGTCGCAGTTAACCCGATGGTTACGTTGCCGTCCCGGCAAAATTCACAGATAACTATAGGCATCCGTGCCCCTCAATTACGCCATGGAACCCGCTAAAGATCGCAGCTACAACTGGGGTTACGTAGCTATCACAGCAAAAACCCATATAACTGTAGGCATCAGCTGTAACGCCCCACTCCGAGAGCCTCATTAACAAAGAGTATTATATGGATAATACCGTCTGCTAATGCGGACAATAGAGTATAATGGAAGCGACCATGTGTAGTCTTACTTTAACTATCTACTGAACACGCCGAAAAGTGGTTTTTATCATCTCATGTGGTTCGACAAGTTCAATAAATACTTAAAGAAAAACTACAATGGCTATAGGATCTATCAGAACAAAATGTAACAACTCAATGTAATATACATCACAGAACAGCGGATCATCATATACACATATACTGATACATAACAGAGTATACAAAATGATACATGTCAAGTGGTATAGCAAACCACAATATACAGACGAGTTCACAAGAATACATATCAGAGTTACAACAGATAAGGACTACATAAAAGCTATAACAAAAAGAAGCTAGCGGAATAGTCCATGCGGAAGCAAAAGAGGCTAAGTCCAAAAGCACCTAACCTGAAACATCTCGGTCTGACCCGAGTATAGAATACACGGGTCAGTCTAGCTAAACAAATCAGTTAGATAAACTAAACGATAATAAACCTGCAAGATCATATAGTATAACAATTATCTCTAAAGGAGATAACTCAATCATCTAACATAAGATGAATCATAACAAAACAAGCCTCATATCATCGGCATCTCAACAAGCAAAGGATATCATATCCCAAATCAAGCCAAAAAGGCAAATAACAAATACCAATGAAGGTACACAAGTTCCACTAGATGATCGCTACATATCATGCGGCTCAAAAAGACCAACACCGAAGGGCGATGCACTAGGGAATATAAATCTCAATCAAAACAACAAAAGATTGCTCGAGCTCAGTACTGTATAAACAAGGATCCATAAGCCCGAAGGCTCCAAACCCAAATATCATCCATGCGGCTCAAAAAGACCAACATCGGAAGCGATACTATAGGGCAACAAACCCGAAGGCACAAACCCGAAGGCACATACCCGAAGGCAACAAACCTAGGGAGACTGTCCGAAGACACTATCCCAAAGGCAACAAACCGTAGTGGTGAAGGTCCGGAGGCCCAGTACTGGACACCACTAACTGGCAGAATGTGTCATAACTCTCGAAAAGGAACCCGAAAAGTGTTAACGTATGTCCCATAACCACTCGTTCGCACTAAACGGTTTACTATCCATTAGCCAACTTCACACTCAAAGCATTACAAAGTTTACCTCATGTCATCGGTAAACCAGACACAAAGGTCAAAACGATCAATCGAATAGGTCGAGGACTAATCGGAAAGGTGAACGTGCGGATTCATGGTCCGTGTTTTACCTAACCATTTAATCTCCTTTCCACTTCGTTCGAAGTGCAAAATCGTGTGTGTTTAAATAGAAATTTATAAAGCGGAGAAGGGAGCTTTTAATACGATTTAGAGGGATTATTTATAAAACTCGTGAATGAAGTCAAAAGTATGTTATCAAAGCCAAAGATGCAATAACGAACATTAAAAACCAACTTGCATTGATAAGATTTGGAAAACCGATCAAAACGAACAAAAATATGCAAAACAGAGAAAACAGGAGCAGGTCGGTCGGCCGGCTACAGGGCTCGGTCGACCGGACACTGTTCTGAAAAATTCTCGGGAAGCAGGTCGGTTGACCGGACTTCCTGGGTCGGTCAGCCGGAGCTCAGATTCCTGCACTCCCAAAACAGAGGCAGGGAAGTGCTCAGGTAGCAGGTCGGTCGACCGGACCCTGCGTTCGGTCGGCCGGAGCCTGTTTTCCAGCACTTCTTGCCCTATCAAATGAAATGCTAATCCTTTCCAAATCAAAAGCAATAGCACATGAATACTTGTTAGGAATTCATACCCAACATCAATGATAGATATACACATAGATGTGAGATAAAAATCTCACCTTTTTACCCAAAACAAAGAAGAAGAGGCTCAATTGCAAAGAGAAGATCAACCACTCACTACTTCAACTCAACAAGCTTCAATCTAAGATCAAAACAAGTATTTCCTAAATTTAGGTTTAGGAATTTCTGGGATTGAAGAGAGAAAGAGATAGAGAAGATGAAGAGGAGGCTTACCAATAGCTTCTATTTGATTTTGGAGCAAGGATTCGAGTTTGCAAGGAGAAACTAGGGCTTGGAATATCTAATTCCTCTTCCTTTCCACCATTTTCAGCTGAAGCTTGAGTTTGAGGAATGAGGATGAGTGAATGGAGAGGAGAGGGGCTGAGCTAGGGTATTAGTTAAGCTAGTGGGCTGAACCCAAACCCAAAACCCAATAGAAAAAGTAGCGAAAATCGACTTACTCCAAACATATCGAAGCTTATACTCAAAAAGATCGCAAACGGCATTTTGAACTCAATGGAAGTGGTCTCGAGTCTCAATTCGACTGTTTGCAAAAAGTAGCTTTTCGGACTATAATTCGACGAACGATGTCATATTTAAATAAAATATTTAAATATACAACCGATAAATATGCGGGTTGTTACAGACTCCCCTCCTTAAGAAATTGCGTCCTCGCAATTCTTAAGAAGAAAATAAAGAGTAACAACCAAAAACATATCAACACATAAGAAGAACAGAATAAGAAGTTCACCATAAAGTGCACGAAAGGATAAGCCCGAACTTGCTTGCTCAGAGAATTCTATTGATTCCTAAGCTCAAAATAATTCGGAACACCGACGTGGTAAAAACAATACGTCAAATGGACCGAAGCTCAACAAATGAAATGCAACAAAATGTCCGATGAACTTGGTAAAAAGATCATTCCATTCGGACATCAACAAAGAAACAATCACTTGTTGCGTACAACTAAATGCATTGGCAACACGATCCCCCTTTCGGGAATAAAAAGAATGAGAGTATTAGAAAAGAGTTCTTTCAAATAATATTCTTTACTGAAAAGTTAAAGCTTCAAATTTCAATTACCTTAATGAAATCATCTTTCTGGAAAAATTTCCTTATTTCAAATCAATTTAGTGTGTCAAATTGTCTCATCAAAGCGTTTAGGATATTCCTATCGATAACGTTGATCAAGCGCATCGACCAGAATTCTTAAAGCACTCAATGGGCAATACAATCACAAAATCATCTTCTATATGATAACCATGTTTCTAAAAACTTTTTTTTTTAAATTCTCTTTGTTTGTTTTAAGAACAAAAATCCCATTTATACTTATAAATAAATCTTATGAAAAGATTTGCAAAAA
The DNA here is from genome assembly GCA_030737815.1 of Allium fistulosum. Classification (NCBI taxonomy): domain Eukaryota; kingdom Viridiplantae; phylum Streptophyta; class Magnoliopsida; order Asparagales; family Amaryllidaceae; genus Allium; species Allium fistulosum. The sequence goes on from CM060903.1 coordinate 913,298,006, forward strand.
TTTTAAATTGCTAATTTCCATCCAAAACCAATAAATACTAAAATGGAATCATCGAGATATTCACAGAATACTCGATTCATAAAATGGATGAAATGAGCTAGACAAACTGAATGACATAATAAATCATTCATAAGAATCACAACGAGTGCGGAATGCGGTAAGTGGAATGCTAACTTCCGCAACTCGTAGCCAAATGAAAACCGGTGGTAAGGTCGAGCTAAAAAGACCTTAACACTACTCAAAAGATTGCTTAGGTAATAATCCTAAGACAATACCAAAATACCAGAAAATTCTCAAACTACAAGAATGAGAGAAACAACACTTTCCTTGTCATGAGGGGTTACAGAATAAAATGATGCCATCAAATTGGAATCAAAATCACAAAGGAAGATAATTCAATATGGAATACTACGGAATTTAAATGCATTCCTAGACGTATTCCTCAAATCCTATCTACCCCAAAAGCACGGAAGGAATAGAGGCACGATGATTCAAAGATTTGTAACACTTATTACACTTTGATGTACCATAATATGTGCTTCTGTTCTGTGTTTATCATATTTTGTTCTGAACCTCGCTCCGATACCAAGCTGTGACGCCCCACTCCGAGAGCCTCATTAACAAAGAGTATTATATGGATAATACCGTCTGCTAATGCGGACAATAGAGTATAATGGAAGCGACCATGTGTAGTCTTACTTTAACTATCTACTGAACACGCCGAAAAGTGGTTTTTATCATCTCATGTGGTTCGACAAGTTCAATAAATACTTAAAGCAAAACTACAATGGCTATAGGATCTATCAGAACAAAATGTAACAACTCAATGTAATATACATCACAGAACAGCGGATCATCATATACACATATACTGATACATAACAGAGTATACAAAATGATACATGTCAAGTGGTATAGCAAACCACAATATACAGACGAGTTCACAAGAATACATATCAGAGTTACAACAGATAAGGACTACATAAAAGCTATAACAAAAAGAAGCTAGCGGAATAGCCCATGCGGAAGCAAAAGAGGCTAAGTCCAAAAGCACCTAACCTGAAACATCTCGGTCTGACCCGAGTATAGAATACACGGGTCAGTCTAGCTAAACAAATCAGTTAGATAAACTGAACGATAATAAACCTGCAAGATCATATAGTATAACAATTATCTCTAAAGGAGATAACTCAATCATCTAACATAAGATGAATCATAACAAAACAAGCCTCATATCATCGGCATCTCAACAAGCAAAGGATATCATATCCCAAATCAAGCCAAAAAGGCAAATAACAAATACCAATGAAGGTACACAAGTTCCACTAGATGATCGCTACATATCATGCGGCTCAAAAAGACCAACACCGAAGGGCGATGCACTAGGGAATATAAATCTCAATCAAAACAACAAAAGATTGCTCGAGCTCAGTACTGTATAAACAAGGATCCATAAGCCCGAAGGCTCCAAACCCAAATATCATCCATGCGGCTCAAAAAGACCAACATCGGAAGCGATACTATAGGGCAACAAACCCGAAGGCACAAACCCGAAGGCACATACCCGAAGGCAACAAACCTAGGGAGACTGTCCGAAGACACTATCCCAAAGGCAACAAACCGTAGTGGTGAAGGTCCGGAGGCCCAGTACTGGACACCACTAACTGGCGGAATGTGTCATAACTCTCGAAAAGGAACCCGAAAAGTGTTAACGTATGTCCCATAACCACTCGTTCGCACTAAACGGTTTACTATCCATTAGCCAACTTCACACTCAAAGCATTACAAAGTTTACCTCATGTCATCGGTAAACCAGACACAAAGGTCAAAACGATCAATCGAATAGGTCGAGGACTAATCGGAAAGGTGAACGTGCGGATTCATGGTCCGTGTTTTACCTAACCATTTAATCTCCTTTCCACTTCGTTCGAAGTGCAAAATCGTGTGTGTTTAAATAGAAATTTATAAAGCGGAGAAGGGAGCTTTTAATACGATTTAGAGGGATTATTTATAAAACTCGTGAATGAAGTCAAAAGTATGTTATCAAAGCCAAAGATGCAATAACGAACATTAAAAACCAACTTGCATTGATAAGATTTGGAAAACCGATCAAAACGAACAAAAATATGCAAAACAGAGAAAACAGGAGCAGGTCGGTCGGCCGGCTACAGGGCTCGGTCGACCGGACACTGTTCTGAAAAATTCTCGGGAAGCAGGTCGGTTGACCGGACTTCCTGGGTCGGTCAGCCGGAGCCCAGATTCCTGCACTCCCAAAACAGAGGCAGGGAAGTGCTCAGGTAGCAGGTCGGTCGACTGGACCCTGCGTTCGGTCGGCCGGAGCCTGTTTTCCAGCACTTCTTGCCCTATCAAATGAAATGCTAATCCTTTCCAAATCAAAAGCAATAGCACATGAATACTTGTTAGGAATTCATACCCAACATCAATGATAGATATACACATAGATGTGAGATAAAAATCTCACCTTTTTACCCAAAACAAAGAAGAAGAGGCTCAATTGCAAAGAGAAGATCAACCACTCACTACTTCAACTCAACAAGCTTCAATCTAAGATCAAAACAAGTATTTCCTAAATTTAGGTTTAGGAATTTCTGGGATTGAAGAGAGAAAGAGATAGAGAAGATGAAGAGGAGGCTTACCAATAGCTTCTATTTGATTTTGGAGCAAGGATTCGAGTTTGCAAGGAGAAACTAGGGCTTGGAATATCTAATTCCTCTTCCTTTCCACCATTTTCAGCTGAAGCTTGAGTTTGAGGAATGAGGATGAGTGAATGGAGAGGAGAGGGGCTGAGCTAGGGTATTAGTTAAGCTAGTGGGCTGAACCCAAACCCAAAACCCAATAGAAAAAGTAGTGAAAATCGACTTACTCCAAACATATCGAAGCTTATACTCAAAAAGATCGCAAACGGCATTTTGAACTCAATGGAAGTGGGCTTGAGTCTCAATTCGACTGTTTGCAAAAAGTGGCTTTTCGGACTATAATCCGACGAACGATGTCATATTTAAATAAAATATTTAAATATACGACCGATAAATATGCGGGTTGTTACATCAGCGCCATCGAATTTCGCTGCCAAATGAATGAAACTCCTCCACTCGACCATAGATCGCAGTCTACCGATGTTGCGTTGCCTTCCCGGCAAAATCAAGTGTAGACCGTTGGCACTCATCCTCCACACGATTTCGCTATGGTCCCCATAGTAGGTCGCAGCGACATCGAGTTACACTGTCGTCACAGCATAACCCAAATGCCCCTGTAAGCATCAACGCCACCGACTTTCGCTACCCAATAATCCCCAGGAACTAGTTTGTCCGGACTCCTCACAGGATCAACTTTAGAACCTCCCTCTTAGAGGCTCAAGGCAGTGCCACCCTGTGGCACTCCTGAGAAGTTCATTCCAAGGGAGCGCCTTTTTTCCCAGAGCCAATCTCAAAACATTTTATACTATACACATATAGCATTTTTCCCAAAATCATACACCTAGTATGAATTTCATATAAGGCTCCTTTACACAAAATCGATTCCCAAAATCGATAATTCCCAAGTAGGCCTTTCCAAATCTATAGGTTCTCAAAACCTTTCCTCAAAATCAATTTCGAAATCATTTTCACAAATATCCTTTCTATATAAACATATGTAATAACTTTGGAAAATTTTGAATCAAATTTATACTTGCATAAATTCACTTTTGTACTTCAATTATTTTCAAAAAAATTTCCTTCTGGCTATCGATTCAACAAAAGTAGTTTTCATCTTATTTAACAAAGATATAAAATTTAAATTTTCTTTTCCTTCCAAAACAAATATCCCATGTTAAATTTACTTATAAAGTCACTTGCCAAATTTCTTACCTTTATTATAAAGTAAAATTTGAATCAGAAAGATATTCAATTTTCACTTTATTTCCATAATGTTAGTTTCTGCCATGGAAATATCAAATTTTAATTTATTTTTATTTTAGTTTATCAAATATTCACAAAATATATTTTCCATTTCAAAAATCATCTTTTATCTTCAAACTCCAATATCAAATTCCCACATTTATTCATTGTTTATTTCTCAAAATATTCTTCCATTCAAAAGAATCATTTCACATATCTTATTCAAAATTTCTGATATCAATTTCATTCAAATCCGTACGATGTACACGTATCATCCGTATGCTATACCAATCTGATCGCTCACTCGATCACACAATTTCACTTTCGAACTAGTATCGTCCACCCGACTTCCTAGTGCGGACACAGATCTGGTTTCTTGACTAGAAACCGTCATTCTCCTTGCATAGTCACAACTATGATAGAGAACATCCAGAACCAATCAAAAATCCATATCCAGGTTCGCCGTCGAAAATCGAGTGAAAAATCCCAACTCGGATCGATAATATTATCTCGAAATTCTATGCTCGAATCTGGATCAAATTACTATGCTAAAGGAATAATATACGTACATCCTACGTATTTAACTTCATTGATTATTAGCCAAATCAATTTTCTTTTTATCCACATTTCCATAATCACATTTACCTTAATCCCCATTTGGATTACCACTTCGATTCTCATCTCAATTGGTATTTAATTCAATAACAGTTTGAACTCCGACCAGTTTAGAAATAGCTTGAAAATGTAAAAACAGATAAGTAGTTGAAAAATAGTTAAATAGTTTTCAAAAATTGTACATAATTGCCAAAATAGTTGTAAAATAATAATTTCTTGGTGAAATAGATGAAAAATAGTAATTAGTTTATAAAACAGTTGAAAAATGGTTAAATAGCTCCAATAATAATTGTAGAACACGTATAAAATAATTTTGGCTTTAAGAAAGAAAGGTTGTATATATTTAATAGCTTGGAAAAATAAGTTTATATTAAATCCATTTATATTGAAAATAGTCCAGAGTCAAAACTATGCAATTCCCAATCTTCATTCTCATCAATTCAATTTAAATTTCCGCTCCATTTAATTGACCCAATTCCAATCTTAAATAACTCCAATTTCCATTGGACTTGATTTATTCCTAATTCAAGTTGAAATAAATTCTCAGTTTCTTTCCACTTCAAATCAAATTCCATATGATTTTAAACTTATTCAACTTTAATTATAACCCCAAGTTATTCCAATCAATTTGGACTGATACCACCCACTTCAGTTCCAATCACTTCAATTTAATCCAATTCAAATTATCCAGTTGAATTTTAAACTTATCCATCTTCAATCACAAATCCAATTAATTCCAATCGGATTCAACTTAAATGAATTCAATTCCAACTTCAAATTTTAATCATCTCTAATTATATAAATTCGAGTTAAATTTGTAAATGTTAACTTAATTCTTTAAATCAAATCAACTTGCCTCTTTATACTATTAAATTTTGAATTCATTTCAAACTTATTTTCATTGAATTTTAATTTAGTTGTACTTCTATTCTTACTTAATTAAATTTCAATACAAGATTTCAGTTTAGTTGTATTATATTATTTCTTAATTTAATTTCAATTAATTTAACAACCAATTTGCTTAATATTTTTTTTTTGAAATATTGCTTTATATATAAAAATATAATCTTATATAAAATCATTTAAAATCCTTATATAAGAAAATAACAAGTACGCTCTCGTATATATATATATATATATACTCAACTCATTATAGAGTACTACGGACTCTATATAATGAGTAATCCCCACCAGAGCCAAGGTTCTCGCTTAACCTTTCAGCTCTGATACCAACTGTAACGACCCGAAATTTTCAAACCCGAAAATCTCAGATAGTTACGAAAAAGAAGAAAGAGATAGAAGAAGAACAGAAACGTCACAACTCACATTCGCAGCGGATAAAATATAATAGTACATAATAATAGTTATGAAAGAATACTATATCAGTCAATTACATTTAATATACATCAGAGTTTCACTTATATACAGTCAATGAATATACAATCATCAAGTCTCAGATCTACAATAAAATAATGCAGCGGAAATACTCTATACGTACTTGCCATCCAGCTCGTCTCCTGAGCTCCAGAACGTCCTACTTGAAATCTGTAATACTCGGTCTGATCCGAGCATTACACCAAAGTAACACCCGGGTCAGGCTGGAAACCAGCGTGAGTAAATCCAATCAACAGGGAATACCAAGCATACAACACATAGAACCCGGGTAACTTATCAATTTATCAAATTCACAATTCTCTATAGACAACACCTATTCCACACATCAATTTCTATGTACCAAACTTAGATAAAAGAATCTCATTTACTTAAATCATTTCATTACAGACTATTGATTACACAAATCGACTTATAAATTTCGAAGTGGTTTCGGGTATTTCCCAATACCCGACCCCGGTCTCTTAGAGTCTCACGTCATCCTACTCCAATTTATCCGTACGAAACACACAACACTCCATATCAGAGATATCAACTTATCCAAGCATCCAATATCATTCAATCACCCTACACAAAGCTTAATCGCATAAAAGCCAATTCAATTGAACCTAATTGAATTTCAAACCTCACTTACTTAGATTTCTTTATTAATTAACTTTCAACCAATTAATTTATCAACTCTTCCATATTCATCCATCTTAATTAATCGCCCAAGATTTATTATCTTCAATTTCATTCAAGTAATTATCTTCGATTAATTTCACGATATTAATTATACTTTTCCAAAATCAATAAGTACTCTTAATTTCCTCAGGAATTAATTAACCATTTTAATTATATTAGTCCTCCATTACTTATTTTAATTGACTTTCAATATTGATAAGTTTTCTTAACTAATCAATCTCTATTTATCATTGATTATATAGATTTAATGATTTCTCATTTACATATCAATTTATTCTAATCTAATTTAATTACAATAATTAACCATTTATTTAAACCATAAATATTTCTCATTCTTGATTTATTTCAACCGATAATTTACTATCTTTATTTTACTTCATTCATAAATCAATTTTTTTTCTTCATTAACTATTTTAATAAATCTCCTGATTCATTTTGCAAAGCAATTATAATTTATTAATTTCGGTTAGTAATTATTTATCGAATCATTCAATGATTTTTCTGAATTACTTATACTCAATTTATTATCTTAAATCGAAATTAATTCCAACTCTTCATTATTAAATTAATTAACCCCAAATTATTAATCGATTGAATTAAATAATTATCCATTTTAATCATTCTGTTAATTTAATGAATCCCAAACATTAAGCCCTTTATTATCTTGAAACTGAATTATTTTCTTCTTATGATTTATCATTAAACAAATTTAAAACTCGAATATTTCGAGTCAAGCAACAATTAACTCGAGAACTAACTAGAATCAAAGTCACAACATCATCTGTGCACATCCGATCAATTCAATCATCCAACCAATCATTTAAATTTAACTAGTTTAGGTTTAAAAATAAATTCAACAGTGTGAGATTTACTCACCTTTGCTTTTACTGCTTTGCAATTCACTTCCAACCCGCTCGCTTCTTTTCAGTTTATGACCTTGTATATACATTTAGGATTTATTAATATACGAACAACTTGAAGAATAAATTGTCATTTGATAAATTTAATCTAGTTAAAAATACTTTATTTAAGTTGATTTCTCTAAAATTAAATAATTCTTAGGGACAAAATAATAAAATTTCAAGTTATAAAATTAATTAAATATGTCAAGCTCTTTAATACATATATCGAAAATAACATTTAAATCTGCATACCTATTTCATTTCATCCTTGAAATTTATATAAATTTTGTTTTAACAGTGAGTCAGTGCAAATTGCTAATTTTAATGACATAGTAATTTAATTAAATGTAAAATAAAATAAATACCTAACTGTCGAACGCAAGATTCCAAGACCCAAATGTCTGAACCATCCCTTCCAGTCCCCACCACCGTTCGCCACCGTGAGACCACGAACCCCACTGCCTCGCGAACCCCACTACTCGAACCCAGCCGCGACCATGAACCCGAGCTCCAGCGCCTCGCGCGCACGCAACAGCGACCACCCAGGCACCACTCGAGAACGCGATTCAATCGCGAGACCATCCCATTCCACTCGGCTTCCTCCACGCCGCGAACTTCCCCGATGCCACCCAGTCGCGGTTCGAGGCCCACGATCGCGAAACCCCCAAAAGAAAATTTCGATCCCCTATCGCCTGCTAGCCGCAGCCCTACGCAATTCTCCAAATTGACTCTCCCCCTTTTCCCCCGGCTCGAATTTATGTTCCCCCCCTTTTTATTATAATAACTGATTCGATTTCGTTTTGAAATTGAAGAAGAAAAAGAAAAAAAAAAGAACGGGGAGAAGATATAAGTGGGTGAAAAGCTTCTTGAGTACGTGAGGTAGGAAAATATCTCTGACAATGTACCTTTAAATATTAAATTATATTATAAAACTTCAAAACGTCCCATTGCATAACGCGAAAACCCGAACCCCAAACCAGACATTCCGACAGACGTTTACAGGGTTTTACCCGTATTCCGAACACGATGGAACGCGTTTCAAAGGCTAATTTGATCGTATACGCGAGTTACGGAAGTAACCGATCAATTTTAAATTAAATCGATTAAAATATTTCGAGGCGTTTTGAGCTGCCAGGGTCAAACGACAACTCCGATTGCTGTGGAAATTGAAATCCAATAATAACTAACTATTTCGGATCCAATGGAACTGGTTTCGTCGAATTCCGAGACTGTGCCTCGGAAGGCTATTTTTAAATATCGATTTAAGCGATATATTTCAAAACTGAACAAATAACCTTAAAATTTAATTTTAACACTTTTACTATCTTCAGTATCATCATTATAAATTTTATTAGCCTTCAAATTATTTTTAACCGGCTTAAAAACTTTCAGATTCAACAATTTACCCAATTTCAATTATTAAATTCAATATTTAACTATACAATTTAAATGATTTAATTAGCAAGTAAATATTGATATTTCGAATTCAAGTTAAAATTAACCTTTAAATATTCACAATCAATTAAATATTCCAATTTAAATTGTTAAAAAAATTCCGGGTCGTCACACATTTTAAACTTAAGTTAGTTTTCTTTAATTTATTCCAACATCACTCAAGTTTACTTCGATTTGATTCTCATTTAATCAAATCCCATTAATTCAGTTAACCCATTTATATTAATTTTAGTTTTAATCCACCATCTCAAATTATCAAAATAATATCCAACACATCTTTAACGCATTTTATATTTTCAATTTACTTTCTTAATTCGTTGGCAAATTCATTTTATTTATAAAACGCCATTCTCAAATTTATTCCTTTTTACTTGGGGTTTTGTCTGCAATTCAAATCATTTCATTATACTTAATTTTCATTTCATTCTACTACACTTCCATTATATCTAAGTTTCTTGCAAATCTCATTAAATACTATTCAAATCACACTTGAATTCCAATGGCAATTCAAACCATCATCTTTTCAATCCAATTTTATTTTATTTAACTCAATTTCATCTTCAAACTCCATTATTAACTTACAACCCATTTATTTACCCAAGTTAAATTTTATTGATAATCTCTATCAATAATTATCTATTAGCTTACTTCCAACCTTTAAATCAATATTCGATTTTATTTCACAAATCACTTTATTACATTTTCCAGAATTCTAAATTTTTCATACTTACAGTTTGGATTTCCCTTTTATTTTTCCAAATTCCCAACACTTTTTATTTTAAAATTTTTTAGAAATGATTTTAAATCATAAAATAGTTTTTATAAAAATACTTCTTATAACTTGATGTCTAAACCAGTCCATCTTCGTTCTCACAGAAATTCGGTCATACGTTGATCAGACGTAAGACTGAAAATCTATAAGTACTTAGCAGACTTATTTTCAACATCCAGTGAAAATACTTGGAAAATAATTTTCACTAAAACAGTTTTGAAATAGAGAAAAATAGCTTTAGTGTGAATGCTCTGGAAATCATCACACCCATCCATGGTTGCAGTTAACCCGTTGGTTACGTTGCCGTCCCGACAAAATCCACAGATAATTATAGGCATCCGCGCCCATCAATTACGCCATGGAACCCGCTACAGATCGCAGCTACAACTGGGGTTACGTTGCCATCACAGCAAAAACCCATATAACTGTAGGCATCAGCGCCACCGAATTTCGCTGCCAAAGAATGAAACTTCTCCTCTCCACTTGACCATAGATCACAGTCTACCGATGTTGCGTTGCCTTCCCGGCAAAATCAAGTGTAGGCTGCTGGCACTCATCCTCCACACGATTTTCGCTATGGTCCCCACACAGTAGGTCGTAGCGACATCGAGTTACACTGTCGTCACAGCATAACCCAAATGCCCCTGTAGGCATCAGCGCCATCGACTTTCGCTACCCAATAATCCTCAAGAACTAGTTTTGTCCGGACTCCTCACAGGATCAACTTTAGAACCTCCCTCTTAGAGGCTCAAGGCAGTACTATCTAGTGTACTCCTGAGAAGTTCATTCAAGGGAGCGCCTTTTTCCCCAGAGCCAATCTCAAAACACTTTATACTATACACATATAGTATTTTTCTCAAAATCATACACCTAGTATGAATTTCATATAAGGCTCCTTTACACAAAATCGATTCCCAAAATCGATAATTTTCAAGATAGGCTTTTCCAGATCTCAATATTTGATTTTACCCAAAAATCAAAAGCCTTTCCAAATCTATAGGTTCCCAAAACCTATTTCCAAAATCCTCATAAGATCCTTTATATACATATATATATATATAATTCTTGATAAAAAGCTTTGGATCTTCCAGACTTGTATAAAACTCCTTTTATACTTTAAACACTTCCAAAAGCATAGAAATATCCAATTTTCACCTTTATTCATTGTATACTTCTCAAAATATTCCTTCATTTCAAAAGAACCATTTCACATTCACTTATTCGCATTTTCCTTAATCCCCATTTGGATTATTACTTCAATCCTTATCTCAATTGAGTATTTAACCAATAACAGTTTGAACTCTGACCGGTTTATATTTAGAAAATAGCTTGAAAATCTTAAAAAACAGATGAGTAGTTGAAAATAATTATCAGTTTAAAAATATAGCTGTAAGATAGTTAACTAATTATAAAATAGCTAAGCAATAGTTAAATAGTTTCAGAAATTTTAGATAATTGCAAAATAGTTGTAAGATAGCAATTAATTTACAAAATAGTTGAAAATAATAATTAGTTTATAAATCAGTCGAAACATGGTTAAATAGCTCCAAATAATTATTGAATAAGTATAAAATAGTTCGGAGTTTGAAAAGAAGGTTATATATATACTAAATAGATAGGGAAATAGATTAGAAACAGTTTTATATTAAAACAGTTTACATTAAAAATAGTCCAGAGTCAACTGTCCACTTCCCCACTCATCCAATTTAAATATCCATTTTTATTAAGATTAACTCAATTCCAATTTAGATTTCCACTTTCATCGTAATTTATTTAGCTCCAAATTCAAGTTGGATCAATCTTATTTTCCTTCCCAAACCAATCAAATTCCATTTGATTTTAAACATATTCAACTTTAATTATAATCCAAATTATTCCAATCAGTTGGACTAATGTGAATTGAACCCACTTCAATTTCCAATCATTTTAATTCAATCCAATTCAAATTTTTCCCATTTGAATTTTTAAACTTGTCCATTTTCAATCCAAATTCATATAATTCAAATCAGAGTAAATTTGAACTAATTCAATTTAAATTCCAATCTCAATTTTTAACCATCTCGAATTATATACATTCGAGTTAAATTCTCAAAGGTTGGTTTAGCTTTTTAAACAAATTTACCTCGATTTAAAGTTTGTAAATAAATTTATTCTGAGCTCAAGTTCAAGAATTTCATTTTCAATCAATTTAAATTTTAATTGATTCAAACAAATTTTTACTTGAACTAATTTAATTCAAATTTTAGATTTAAGTCATCTCAAATTATATAAATTCGTGTTAAATTTGTAAATGTTGACTCAATTCTTTTAAATCAAATCGATTTATCTCTTTATATCATCTAATTCTGAATTCATTTCAAACTTATTTCATTGAATTTTAATTTAGTTGTACGTCTATTTTCACTTAATTTAATTCCGATACAAGATTTTAGTTTGGTTGTATTATATTATTTCTTAATTTAATTCTATTAAATTTGACAACCAATTACTATACATTTATTAGAAAAATATACTTTTATATAAAATCATTTAAAATCTTTATATAAGAATATAACAAGTACGCGCTCATATATATATATCCACTCAACTCATTCTAGAGTACTACAGACTCTATTAATGAGTAATCCCCACCAGAGCCAAGGTTCTCGCTTAATCTTTTAGCTCTGATACCAACTGTTACAGCCCGAAATTTTCAGTCCAGAAAATTCCTGATAGTTATGAGAAAGAAGAAAGAGATAGAAGAAGAAGAACAGAAAACACCAGCATCTCACATTCGCAACGGATAAAATATAATAATAAATAATATAGTTTACAAAGAATACAATATCTGTCGATTACATTTTAATACATCAGAGTTTTACATGTACACAGTCACTGAATGTACACAAATATCATGTCTCAGAGCTACAATGATATACAGCAGCGGAAATACACCATACGTACTTGCCTCCCAGCCCGTCTCCTGAGCTCCAGAACATCCTACCTGAAAATCTGTAATACTCGGTCTGACCCGAGCATTACATCAAAGTAACACCCGGGTCAGGCTGGAAACCAGCGTGAGTTAAACCCATTTAACAAGGAATACAAAGCATACAACTTATATGGATCCCGGGGTAACTCAAACCAATTTTTTTTTCAAATTTTACAAGTCCACGATATGTTATAAACATATCTTATTTCACACATAAGTGCCAAAAATTTAAATCAACTAGTCTGATATACTTAAAACGTTTCATTCCAACTTATTATTTCCACACATGAATTTACAAGAATTCAAAGTGGTTTCAGGTATTTCCCAATACCCGATCCCGGCCTCTTCGAGTCGCATGTCCTCCTAGCTCCAGTTATACAAATGAAATACACAACTTCTCATATGAGAGATATCAACTCATTCTAGACATCCAATACCATTAAATCATCTGTAGCAAATATTAATCACAACACCAAATCAATTCAATTTATTCTAATTGAATTTCAAACCTTAACCACTTAGACTTCTTCATTAATTAATTCCAAATCAATTAGTCAATCAACCATTCCTTACCCATTAATCTTAATTAATCACCCTGGACTAATTATCTTTCAATTATATTCAAGTAATTATCCTTGATTAATTTCACGATATTAATTGTTACTAACCCAAAATCAATAAGTAATTTTAATTACTTCATAATTTAATTTACTATATTAATTACACTAATCCTTAATTACCTATATTAATTAATTTCTCATAAGTCACATATTATGCATTAATTAACCTTAATTTATCAAATCTTTAGTTACATCATTAACGATATAAATTATTGATTTCCAATTATATTTCAATTCATCTTAATCTAAATTAATTTATATTAATTAATCCATAATATTAATCAGACCTAATTTATTCCCACTTGAAATTATCTACCTCTTATTTACTTCATTAAATAGATTAATTCTCCTTAATTAATTATCTTAATTTATCTCTCGATTAAATTCACAAAGTAATTATGTCTTATTAATTTCATTAGGTAATTAGTCATCAAACCACCCAATGATCATTTTAATTAATTTAAACCCAATTAATTTACCCAAATCATGAATTAATTTAATTAAATAAATTTTCATTAAATTATCATATTTATTTAATGAAACCACCAATCATTAAATCCTTATTGATTTTAAATCTGAACCATTTCTTATTTATGATCTAAGTTTAAAACCATTTAAAACTCAAATGCTTCGAGACAACCAAAAACTAACTCGAGAACCAACCCAAAACCAAAATTACCAGATCATCAGAACACATTTAGTCAATTCAATCAATCAGCCAATTATTTTAAATTTAACCATTTAAATCTGAATAGAAATCAAACAAAGTGAGGTTTACTCACCTTTGCTTCCGATTTACAAATCCCTCCAATCTCGGCTCGGCTTCATGGTTTCGACCTTGTATAAACATTTTATAATTTATTAATAATGGTTCTCATTTTGAAATGAAATCTATTGGAAAAAACTCTGAATTTACCTTTGCTATTAGTTTTTGGCAAACAATTTAATTTACAAGTTTATACCTATTGAAAAATCCACAAATTTCAACTTAAAAATTTGATTTAAAAAATCTTTATATAACTCCATTGTATATCTTAAACTCCTCTTATTTTCAAACTCTTGTAAAATAATTAATACATATATACATATATATGTATATATATATATTTAAAAACTGTTGCCTATGAAACCATATACTAAAATAGCCTAATACACTCTTTTTTTTAAGAAAGAAAGCTACGGTTAAAACTTAACATATTTTCATCTCCATCCTTAAACATCTTTTGTAATTAAATAAATAGATAGATGGAACTACCTTAGCAAACAGAAAGCCAAGGTCACCCCACGACCCCAAACTGCCATCGACGCTGAGCTTCAGTCACGGCCGCGCCTCGAACCACCTCACCATCCGAGATCATCACATCTCTACGAGCTGCTCTTCACTGCCGCAATCTTCCAACCGGCCGACCACCCTTCCCACGCGGCCTCCCCATCTCCTTGCCGACACGACAAACGCGAGTTCGCTTCATTAGCCGCCTCACGATTCGCCCCTTCCTCCTCGCGTTCGATCGCGACTCAGCTCGCGAGCTCGAGCTTGCTCGGTTCCTCAATTCGTTCGCGATGCCGAGCCATTCCCCCATTTTTTTTTATTTCATACGTTCGATTTTGATTCAGTTTGGTTTGGAGAGGGAACAAAGAATAATATCGATCTGGATAGCTTCTAGAGTACGCGTTGAATATTATATAATTAAATAGTAAAAATATCTCGCGTTGTATAACGCGAAATTCCGAACCCCGAATCCGATACGCCGACCGACGTTTATAAGGTTTTGCCCCAATTCCGAACACACTGGAACGTGTTTCGAAGGCTAGTTTGATCGTATGTGCGAGTTACCGAAAAAAAATGATCAGATTTATATTAATTCGATTCGAATAATTCGAAGCATTTTGAGCTGCCAGGGTCAAACGACAACTCTGATTGCTACGAAAATTGAAATCCGATAATAACTAACTATTACGGATCCAATGGAACTGGTTTCGTCGAATTCCGAGACTGCGCCTCGGAAGGCTATTTTTTAATATCGATTTAAAAGATATATTTTTAAAATTAAACAAATCATTATTAAATTAAATTCCAATCATTATTTGATCTTCATTATCGTCATTATAAATTTTATAAGCCTTCGAATTATTTTTAACAGGCTTAGAAATTTCCAGATTCAACCATTTACCCGGTTTTAATTATTAAATTAAATATTTGAACTATGCAATCCAATGATTTAATTGTCAATTAAATATTGATATTACGAATTTAAGTTAAAATTAACGTTCAAACGTTTAAAATTAATTCAATTATTCCGTTTTAAATTGTTATAAATTCCGGGTCGTCACATTCCTCCCCCCTTAAAAGAATTTCGTCCCCGAAATTACTGGTTAGGAAGAATGGTCCAAACTCGTTTACTTTTCTCCCTGAACCCACAATTCAACGTCTTATCAACTATCATTTATATAAGACCCCTAATTGTGTTACTAACTTCCCAAACTCTCGCCCACAGTTTTCAAGCAATACCACCTTTCTCCAATATTCAAAGTTCAATTTAAAACCAATTGTTAAATTATCAAAAAAATTTAACTCCCTAAATTTCCGAAAAATTTTGCCAGCGTCTCCTTTGCGCGGCTAGCTCGGCACAACTACAAAAGGCCTCTACGGGCTCCCAAAATCTCAAAAAGAAACAAAAGCCAAGTGGCTATATCAAAAACCCAATCCATTCCATACGGATATCAAAAACCCAATCATAAGTCTCTAAATATGTCATTCAATAAATCATGGCATATTCATTTGTTTAAATTAATTATACATTAACAAATATTTTCCATGTCCCTTGTAAAGGGAAATTTGAAATTAGCGGTGGGATCGAAAGTTTCTCATACATATATCTTTTGATATTTGTATCATTTATTCTGAGTTTAATGCATAACTTGAAATTCATAAATCTTCATATATGGAATACAATAAATCACGGTATATTCAGTTATTTAAATTAATTAATTAGATAAAACTAATTAAATTGTTTCCAACATTGTAAACCATTTCCGTTTTGATATTTATAGTAGTTATTCACAGTTTAATGTATAACTTTGAAATTCATAAATCTCTAGATATAATATACAATAAATCATGATATATTCATTTATGATGAAAGGTCCATATTCTCAAAGCATATGCACAAAAAGTCCATATATAAATTGTATATGTTTAAATCATTCACTGTGATAATATGAAAAACACGCAAAGTAAATTGTGTGAGTTTATCATGTGTAGGTTTCAAAACATGATCCTAAAAAATAACTATATCAAAGGCACTTAAAAAAATAGTACGACATGAACATCATGATTTAAATTGAAATAAACATAAGTACAGGAGTTATGGCACGCGCTTTGAAGATGGAGTTAGCATTGTTTAATTAACAATGGTATATAGCATAAGTACAGGAGTTTAGCTCTGAAAATATATTCTAATATTGATACGGGTTTACAAACATCTTTTAAAATGAAATAAACATAAGAACTCAGCTAATAAATATTGAATTTGTAAGCCCCAAAACTATTTAAGATATTTTAAGATATCATTGCTGAGTAGAATATGAGCCAATGGAACAAAAAATTAAATGTTTTAATTTAGAAATAAAAATTCAAACTAACCACGCATGATTCCAACGCAAAAACATACCTAAATATTTATGGAAATCATTATCTTTTGAATATGTTGATACATATAATTTGTAAAAAAAAAATTTGCCCATGAAGCATGTGTTATTGTCACGTGCGAAGCGCATGTGCTAATATGAAGAAATTTGCACATAAAGGAGAGATTATATGAAATACACCTGAGAGATTGAACCGGTACTTATGAATTGTTGCTATATACCATCACGCGCTTCGCATATATCTATTTTAAAGTGATATTATGATAACCCGCATCATATTGAATATTTAACCGTATATTTGAGTATTTTTTTAAGTGCCTAATAAAAATTCAAGCTAAACTACAACATAAATCGTTATCAATTTATCATGTGTGAGTTTATTTGAAGATATGTAACAATGTTTATGATAGCGCTGATTTCATACTTAATATGGAGCAAAGAGATTCTAAGTCGAGAGTGTTACGACACGCGCTTCATGCGTGACAATAGTACACCTTTCACTGATAAATTGATTTTTTTTACAAATTATATATGCTTAACATATTCAAAAAAATGATTTTTATAAATATTTAGCTATGATTTTACGAATTAGAATCATTTGTAGTCAACTTGAATTTTTATTTCTAAGTTACATCGTTTAGTTTTTTGTTAGTTTAAATTTTTATTTCTAAGTTAGCCAAGAATTGTGTTACATGTATTGTATTAAATTCAATATATCTTCAAATGTTACACAATGATATATAATCATGTCTTGTCAGTTTGAATTTCAGTCAATGTGTAAATATAATATCTTCAGATCTTCAAAGCATCTGAAGATGGAGTTAGCATTTTATTCAGTTGTGACAATATTTAAGTAGGAAATGAGTTGGGTTGTTGTGACAATGTTTAAGTAACACTGTCCCATAATACTCTTCATATTATGGGACCAAGTTGTTATTACTACAAAAGTGTTACGGTACGTGCTTCGCGCATGACAATAGTACACCCTTCGCGGATAAATAAATTTTTTTACAAATTATATATGCTTAACATATTCAAAAAAAATGATTTTCATAAATATATAGTTATGATTTTACGTTGGAATCATGTCTTGTCAGTTTGAATTTTTTATTTCTAAGTTGCATCGTTTAATTTTTACTGTTAGTTTGAATTTTTTATTTCTAAGTTGTATCATTTAATTTTTTTGTTAGTTTGATTTTTTTCCATTTATAATTAATTAATTAATTAATATATATATATAAAGTTTATTTGTTAGATCATAATTTTAAGCAATATTAAGTTTGGTAATACAACAAAGAGCGTTATGAATTTGCAAAAAAGTATATTTGCGAGATCATATCTTTAAGTGATATTAACATTTGTTAATATCTTTAGAAGACGTTTTTGTAAGTTGACGTTGGTACCAAACAAATATTATGCTCTCATTTAAACTCGAAAACAAAAAATTATAATAATAGTTTATTTATTCCCTATTTCAACCTGTTATGAATCTACGTATAATAAAAGGTTGAGCTTCTTAACGTTTCTCACCATAGTATGCAATTGACGATAATATTACACCTAATAAAAATGCAGTGCTATATGCATGAGTTTAGGATTAGGTATGTGATGCTATATTGTAGGACCAATTAATAGATGCGCTAAATTTAGGAACAAATGTGCAAATGCTATTTTTTAGGATCAATTAGTGGAGAATTTTTTTAAAGAATTGTATAAAGGGCAATTTTGGAACTTCGCGGTCGGACCAAAAGAATGCGCTTCCAAGTCAACTATTAATAAAGATTACTTCACCCATCTTCCATGCCACCAATCGCATGCGACTAGCCTCCATCGACCGCAGTGCCCAGGTCATGTCGTCGTGGCCTCGATATAGCACACTGACTTGATGCGACCAAACTTTACAGCAAGTCGCTCTTCCCTAAATGATTGTCGAGTATCGTGAATCTTCGATCAAGATTTGTTTTTTTTATGAATTGGTTTTGATTTTTTAGAAGAAGAAAAAGAAGACACGAATTTAAATGGGGAGGAGGCCACTAGGTTCAGGGATTAGGGTGGCGTAGATTGGTTTTAGGGTGGCTGGATATGGGCTAGGTCAGTTGCACTGTTTCCCTTTTTATTTTTTATTTTTTGTCAAAATATCTCGTATTATATGCAAGGAAATATCGAACTCTTATTGAGGTGTGTCGCCTGATGTTTCTAATGTCAAAATATCATGATGTTATTTTGAGAATACACAAAACAATGCACTTAAATAGACAATACAAACAAATTCTAGAAGTATAATTTAACCAATCTAAAGCACAGTTTTAGCGGTATAATTAGACCAACCTGAAGTTGTGATATTGGAGATTAACGATGAGAAATGGTGGTGGTGAGAGATCTAAATGGAGATGACATGAAAGAGAATGAGAAATGGAATAGGAGTGAAAAGAGATGTGAATATGGATGGATAAAGTGAGTGGCATTTATAGGATTTGGTAGATATTTTTAGAATATTATATCTGTGTTATGAAGTTTGAATATATCTATATTGGACCGATTAAGGGTTATGTATATGCAAGACACATAATTTTAACTCATATGCAGTATCTTAACTCATTCATTAATTCAGAAATTTTTGAATCAGTTATGGAAAAAAGTTATGGTCTAGAGAAATCTTGATCAAGTGATATGGTCAGATATTATGTCACGCATATATGGTATAATATGCTATTGAGTGATATTTAATGGTCATAAGTACTCTAATAGGTTATTTTATTGAAAAATTTATAGTATCATTACCATATGTATAACTTGTTATATTTTTCAGTTTATAAGCAGAATATTATAAAGTTATATGGTTGCTACCCATAAATGGATAATGTTATATGGTTGCAGCCCTTATTTTTGTTATGCGTTTATTCTTATAATTGTATAAGTAATATCAGTCACTTGCTTAATGGTGCAATAAACTGATATAATAATGACATTATTGAATTAATTAAATTAATGCTTCTTAATTCCACTTTCCAACATTTTATTCCTCTTCCTTTAAATATGTATTTTTTGCGCTCATTAAGTTTTTAATACATATATGTCTTGATATTTATATCGTTTATTCATGCTTTAATGTATGACCTTGAAATTCATAAATCTTTATATATGGCATATAATAAATCAAGGTATATGCATTTGTTTAAATTAATTAATTAGGGTCAACTACGTAAATCGTTTTCAATGTTGTAAAACCATTTCTATTTTGATATTTATGGCATTTATTCACAATTTAATGTATACCTTGAAATTCATAATTATCTAGATATATATAATATACAACAAATCATGGTATATTTAGTTGTTTAAATTAATTAATAACATATATTTTTCCATGTTCCATATAAAGGTCAATTTTGGAAATTCGAGGCCAGACCAAAAGTTTGCGTTTATTCTTATAATTGTATAATGCAATGTCGGTCACTTGCTTGATGGCGCAGTAAACTAGTATAATAACGATATTATTGAATTAATGCAAATTAATGCTTCTTAATTCCACTTTCCAACGTTTTATTCCTCTTCTCTTAAATCTATTTTTGCACTCATTAATTTTCTCATACATATACATTTTGATATTTGCATCATTTATTCACAATTTAATACATAACCTTGAAATTCATAAACCTCCATATATGGCATACAATAAATCAAGACACATAGATATGTTTAAATTAATCAATTAAGTCAACTAATTAAATCATTTCCAACATTGTAAAATCATTTCCATTTTTTATTTATAGCATTTACTCAAATTTTACCCTATAACCTTGAAATTCATAAGTCTCTAAATATGTCATTCAATAAATCATGGCATATTCATTTGTTTAAATTAATTATACATTAACAAATATTTTCCATGTCCCTTGTAAAGGGAAATTTGAAATTAGCGGTGGGATCGAAAGTTTCTCATAAATATATCTTTTGATATTTGTATCATTTATTCTGAGTTTAATGCATAACTTGAAATTCATAAATCTTCATATATGGAATACAATAAATCACGGTATATTCAGTTATTTAAATTAATTAATTAGATAAAACTAATTAAATTGTTTCCAACATTGTAAACCATTTCCGTTTTGATATTTATAGTATTTATTCATAGTTTAATGTATAACTTTGAAATTCATAAATCTCTAGATATAATATACAATAAATCATGATATATTCATTTATGATGAAAGGTCCATATTCTCAAAGCATATGCACAAAAAGTCCATATACAAATTGTATATGTTTAAATCATTCACTGTGCTAATATGAAAAACACGCCAAGTAAATTGTGTGAGTTTATCATGTGTATGTTTCAAAACTTGATCCTACAAAATAACTATATCAAAGGCACTTAAAAAAATAGTATGACATGAACATCATGATTTAAATTGAAATAAACATAAGTACAGGAGTTATGGCACGCGCTTTGAAGATGGAGTTAGCATTGTTTAATTAACAATGGTATATATCATAAGTACATGAGTTTAGCTCTGAAAATAAACGCTAATATTGATACGGGTTTACAAACATCTTTTAAAATGAAATAAACATAAGATCTCAGCTAATAAATATTGAATTTGTAAGCCCCAAAACTATTTAAGATATTTTAAGATATCATTGCTGAGTAGAATATGAGCCAATGGAACAAAAAATTAAATGTTTTAATTTAGAAATAAAAATTCAAACTAACCACACATGATTCCAACGCAAAAACATACCTAAATATTTATGGAAATCATTATCTTTTGAATACGTTGATACATATAATTTGTAAAAAAAAAAAAAATTTGCCCACGAAGCATGTGTTATTGTCACGTGCGAAGCGCATGTGCTAATATGAAGAAATTTGCACATAAAGGAGAGATTATATGAAATACACCTGAGAGATTGAACCGGTACTTATGAATTGTTGCTATATACCATCACGCGCTTCGCATATATCTATTTTAAAGTGATATTATGATAACCCGCATCATATCGAATATTTAACCGTATATTTGAGTATTTTTTTTAAGTGACTAATAAAAATTCAAGCTAAACTACAACATAAATCGTTATCAATTTATCATGTGTGAGTTTATTTGAAGATATGTAAACAATGTTTATGATAGCGCTGATTTCATACTTAATATGGAGCAAAGAGATTATAAGTCGAGAGTGTTACGGCACGCGCTTCATGCGTGACAATAGTACACCTTTCACTGATAAATTGATTTTTTTACAAATTATATATGCTTAACATATTCAAAAAAATGATTTTTATAAATATTTAGCTATGATTTTACGAATTAGAATCATTTGTAGTCAACTTGAATTTTTATTTCTAAGTTACATCATTTAGTTTTTTGTTAGTTTAAATTTTTATTTCTAAGTTAGCCAAGAATTGTGTTACATATATTGTATTAAATTCAATATATCTTCAAATGTTACACAATGATATATAATCATGTCTTGTCAGTTTGAATTTCAGTCAATGTGTAAATATAATATCTTCAGATCTTCAAAGCATCTGAAGATGGAGTTAGCATTTTATTCAGTTGTGACAATATTTAAGTAGGAAATGAGTTGGGTTGTTGTGACAATGTTTAAGTAACACCGTCCCATAATACTCTTCATATTATGGGACCAAGTTGTTATTACTACAAAAGTGTTACGGCACGTGCTTCGCGCGTGACAATAGTACACCCTTCGCGGATAAATCAATTTTTTTACAAATTATATATGCTTAACATATTAAAAAAATGATTTTCATACATATATAGTTATGATTTTACGTTGGAATCATGTCTTGTTAGTTTGAATTTTTTATTTCTAAGTTGCATCGTTTAATTTTTACTGTTAGTTTGAATTTTTTATTTCTAAGTTGTATTATTTAATTTTTTTGTTAGTTTGATTTTTTTCCATTTATTATTAATAAATAAATAAATATATATATATATATAAAGTTTATTTGTTAGATCATAATTTTAAGCAATATTAAGTTTGGTAATAAAGCAAAGAGCGTTATGAATTTGCAAAAAAGTATATTTGCGAGATCATATCTTTAAGTGATATTAACATTTGTTAATATCTTTAGAAGACGTTTTTGTAAGTTGACGTTGGTACCAAACAAATATTATGCTTTCACTTAAACTCGAAAACCAAAAATTATAATAATAGTTTATTTATTCCCTATTTCAACCTGTTATGAATCTACGTATAATAAAAGGTTGAGCTTCTTAATGTTTCTCACCATAGTATGCAGTTGACGATAATATTACACCTAATAAAAATGCAGTGCTATATGCATGAGTTTAGGATCAGGTATGTGATGCTATATTGTAGGACCAATTAATAGATGCGCTAAATTTAGGAACAAATGTGCAAATGCTATTTTTTAGGATCAATGTAACGACCCGTATTTTTACGGATCGAAAGATTGTAAAACTATCGACATTAAGTCGTTGATGTTGTTAAGTCGTTTAGAGTTGAGTCGACCAAAGCTTAAGTCGTATGGAAGTTAACTCGTGTAAAGGCTTAGGTCGTGGTGTAGTTTAAGTCGTTCGGAGTTGAGTCGTGTAGGACTGGACTTAGGTCGTGTGTAGTATAGGTAGGTGGAACGACTTATGGTGTTGGACCGACCTAAGGAAGTGGGCGACTTAAGGATGAGTCGGTCGACCGGTTTACTGACCTAGGAGATAAAGAGTTGAGCGACTCATAGGGGTAAGCGACCTATAGGTTTGGCCGACTTAAGGTGGTTAGCGAGTTAGTGTCCACCGACTTAAGGGTTGTACTGAGTTAACGACTCATAGGATGGACCAACCTACAGGAATTGACCGACTTAAGACTTAGACGACCTAAGAGTTTCTCCGACTTAAGGTAGTTAGCGGCTTACGGGGATAAGCGAGTTAGTGGGATGACCGACCCATAGGAGTACCGACTTATAAACGAGTTAAGGATAGGTCGGCAGGGTAATTGGGTCGGTAGGTCGTCTCCTGTGTTAAGTCGTTGAGTCGTTTAGGTCGTAAGTCGCTGAGTCGTAGGCGGTTAAGTCATTTAGTGGGTAAGTTGTTGAGTCGTCAAACGACTTAGGACTTGGGTTTTGCGGTAGTATGATGAGTCTGAGACTTCGTTAGGTCGGCCATATAGTTAAGTCGTAGGTCGGTGAGGCAGTTAAGTCGTAAGTCGGAAGAGGGTGTTAAGTCAGCGACGACTTAAGGAGGCGGACGAGTTAAGGTCATTTTCAGCCTATAAATACACATCCATATCTCACTATTTTGGCACCGGTTTTTGAAGCGACGAAGTGCTGCCATTTTGGGAGCTCAACTACAACACTTCTTCACCTCTTTTCTCTTCTTAAATCTTGTGCTTACATCCATCCAAGATCGAAGATCAAGATCGAAGATCCAAGAGCTAAAGTTGAAGATCTTCATCAAACGAAGAGAGATTTCATCATTTGAAGTGGAATCTTGTCGGATCAAGCTTAGTTCTTCGCTGTCCAGATCTGAAGTTGATATCTTTTGAGGTGTTTAGGTGATTCGGTGAGTGGTGGTTATCTCTCACACGGACCCAAAGGAGTATATTGGATTGGTGGTTTGATCGTGTGTTAAAACTAGTGTTTTTGTGTATTTTTCTATAGATCCAAGTGTAGATCCGTTGTTCTTGTAGATTTGGCATTCATCATATTACATGTTATCATATGCAAGTTCATCCTTTAGGTTGTAGGGATAAATACCCATGATTCATGCTTGTTAGATCAATGCTCTTTTATTTACAAGATTGCCATTGTAGTTATATTTGTTTGCTTAGATCATGTTTGAATGTTTGATTGCTTGGACTAATGATTGATTTGATTGATTATTATAGATTAGTTGATTTATAATTAGATTTGGACAAGTTTGGTCGAAGATGATTCAAAAGCCAAGGAAGAGGCTCTTGAATGGGAAAAGCTGCCTGTGGCATATATAGTAGATGATAAGGCTCATATGGACGGATGATGATGATGAGATGGAGCTTTGCTATGATGAGATGAGGCGAAGCATGATGTGATGTAGCCTTGGTATAATCCAGACGGGATTATTCCAAGCATGTTGATAACTCGAAAGGTAGATCGGGTTGGATGATAATGGTTGGCTTGAGAAGGAGCTTGAGCTAGTATGAGAATAGTTGTCGAGGAGGATGACTTGAAGGCTGAGATTTCATCGTTATTGAAGGTTCTAGCAGACTCAAAGCAAGAGTACTATTGGCTACAGGTAGGTGGCCTTAACTGTAGGTAGGCGGTATTGTACTCTGAGGCACGGGTCACGATGACGTGCGGAGTTATGTCTAGAACCGGGGTTACCATTAGCCCTTGACGGACGGCTGAAAGAATGTGCCGGTCATTCAATCAACGGTGATATTGAAGCAATGATAACAATGATAGCCAGAGTCATGGATGTTTGGATGTATCGTCATTCGGTCTCAAGAGCGGTATTTTCTGGGTGCTTATCTGATCTTGGTTTAGGCCTTGGGGGTTTGTACTTGGGAAACATCGCCCTTGACTCGAGTGATAATTGCTTTATTTTAAATTGTATGCTTTGCTATGTTGCTTCTGCTTAGTGTGTCTGGGGGCTATCACTGTAGAAAGAGGTGGAGTGGGAGGGTTGGATTCCTATTCCTGTTTCCTTTATGCTCTTTTGGTATGTTGTTAGTTAATTAACTGCTCACTAAGACTGTTGTCTGACTCAAGGCTTTATGTTTTAAATCTTATTGCCTTGGGTTGTTCGTCCATTTTGGGACGGGCAGACTAGGTAGCAGGTGACAGGTGTTGTTCTTGCTTTCCACGATGTTGATGATGAAGACGAGCAGGAGTATTGCATATTGTTTTTCTTACTATACGTACTGGATGTTCCGCTGCTTTGTATGATTCTCTGAGTGATATGTAGTGAGGCTTGATGTATTGACTATTCAGATGTTTGTATTCAACTATTATGAAGTTCTATTGATGAGAATTCTATTATGTGAAGCTTCACTATGTATATTTTTCTCTATTGTATTTTGTCCATGCGCTGTGAGTAATACGATAGAGTCTGCTGTTTTTTTTAATTTACCATGATGATCGTCTATGGCTGCCTGACACACTTTACAGCGCACTATCTCTAGGTTTGGTGCAGGGGTCATGGGCGGTCGTCACATTTGGTATCAGAGCTTTGGTTAATCGATTTTACCCAACGCTCGCTGTCGTAACTACGTATGAGAGACGTAATTGTATATTGATGGATGATTACTATATATAATATAGTAGCTTAGAAGAGTTTGAGTCCCTTATACAGTTGTCCTCAAAGTGTATTAATCATTCTTTTTATAGATATAAAGGATGAATCGAAGAGGGAGACCAGCTGCTAGGGAAGGCCGTGCTGCTGAGGGGACTACTGATTATGCAGCTATGTTCGAAGCTATGATGACTTCGATCATGAGAAGGATGCCAGCTCCGGGGCCATTAGTTGATGTTGGAGTTCAAGTTCAAACTCCAAAGCCGGTGGATTTTGCTAAGTTGTGTAAGGACTATACTGCTCTTGGAGGAAAGGTTTTCTTGGGAACAGAATCAACTATTGAAGTCCAGAGATGGATAGATGCTTGTAGAAGAATCTTTGGTGATTTGGGAATTGAGGATGCAACTAAGAGGAAGCTTGCCTCAAGACAGCTTCAAGGGAGAGCTTCTGATTGGTGGAACTCTATCACCATTGATACTCCGGAGGAGGAGATTACTTGGGAGCAATTCCAAGTTAGATTTGAAGCTAAGTTCATTTCTACAGCTCAGAAGTCTGTTTTGTTCAAGAAGTTTGTGGAGCTCAAGCAAGGTGGAAGATCATTTCTTGAGTATGTTTCTGAGTTCGAAGCTTTGTCCAAGTATGCCCGGTCATATATTGAATCTCCTTATCAGAAGAACGAGAAGTTTGTGACAGGCTTGGACAGTTATCTTGGGAGACAGTTGGTGGATCATCTGGACGATCCATTTGAGAAGCTTGTGGAGAAAGCTCTCAGGCATGAAAATCTGTTTCCTAAGGAAGGGTCTGTTGTTGCTGTGACCAAGGAGGAGTCTAAACCACAACAAGGAGGGAACAAGAAGAGGAAGCAGCAGCAGCAGAAGGGTAAGGATGGTCAGAAGAGGCCGAAGGGTGAGGTGACTTGCTACAATTGTTATCAGAAAGGCCATTTCTCCAGGGAGTGCAAGAATCCTAAAGTGCCGTCGAAGTGCTATAATTGTGATAAGCCAGGGCATATTAAGAAGAATTGTCCAGAACAACGAAGGGACAAGCAGATTGTGCAAGCTTATGCTTTGGGAGCTGTTCCATCGTCTTCGAAAGCTCCTACTACTGAAGAGAAAGGGAAGAGTGTGGTGGTTCAAGGTACTCTTTCCATTTGTGGTATTCCAGTTAGGGTGTTATTTGATACTGGAGCGTCGCATTCTTTTATTTGTAATGAACTTGTAGGCCGGTTGGGTTTAGAACCGGATATTGTTGATAGGCCATTGGTTGTGACTAATCCAGTTGGGGGTTCGTCTTGTTTGTGTATGCTATGCCGTGGTCTAGTTGTATCGAGTCATGATTGCTCTTTTGTTTGTGATTGTTTTGTTCTGAACTTTGCGGGGTTCGGAATTATTTTGGGTATGGACTGGCTTAGGAAATATGCGGCAAAGGTTGATTGTGAGAGGTTGGAGGTGACAGTCGAGAATGTGGAGGGGCGAAGGATTGTGATACGATGTAAGCATGAAGAAGGCGTCTTCATGAGCTTCATGTATTCGCTGGTTGCTCCACGGGATGGACTGTCATCGTTGCCAATCGTTAATGGATTCGAGGATGTCTTTGACGAGGTCAAAGGGTTACCGCCGCATAGAGAGATCGAGTTTCATATAGATCTAGTTGAAGGAGCCAGACCTGTTGTGATGCCTCTTAGGCGGATGGCGCCTAGGGAACAACAGGAGTTGAGGGTGCAGATTGATGACCTTTTGCGGAAAGGATTCATTCGGCGTAGTGTGTCCGAATGGGGTGCACCAGTTGTGTTCGCAACCAATGCGGATGGATCGTTGAGGTTGTGTGTGGATTATCGTGAGTTGAATAAAGTGACTAGGAAGAACAAGTATCCATTGCCGAGAATAGATGACTTGTTTGATCAGCTTCACGAAGCTAGGGTGTTTTCTCAGATGGATTTGGCAATGGGATTTCACCAGTTGAGAGTGGCTAAGGATAGTGTGCCGAAGACTGCTTTCAGGACACCATCCGATTTCTTTGAGTGGCTAGTAATGCCGTTTGGATTGACTAACGCGCCAGCATATTTTGTAGATCTTATGAATAGAGTGTTCAGAGATCAGTTGAACAAGTTCGTGCTAGTGTTCGTGGATGATATTTTGATTTATTCCAGGACTGAAGAAGTGCACAAGACGCACTTGCGTATTGTTTTGGAAATCTTACGGAAACATCAGCTGAAGGCTTAGTTTTCGAAGTGTCACTTCTGGAAGAGTGAAGTGAGGTTCTTAGGCCATGTTATATTTGGAAATGGAATAGCGGTTGATCCCGCCAAGATAGCAGCGATCCAGGATTGGGTTAGACCTAAGAATGCATCTGATGTAAGAAGTTTTCTTGGAATAGCAGGATACTATCGTCGATTTATCAAGGATTTTTCCAAGATGGCAGCACCGTTAACAGGATTGACGAAAAAGAACCAAGTGTTCAGATGGGATGCTAAGTGTGAGCAAGCTTTCAGAATCCTGAAAGAGTGTTTGACGAGTGCTCCTGTTTTGACTATTCCAAGTGGGAATGATGAGATGGTGGTTTACACCGACGCATGTGGTACTGGACTTGGAGCAGTGTTGATGCAGAAGGGTAAAGTTGTTGCATATGCGAGTCGACAACTGAAGCCGCATGAAAGGAATTATCCGACTCATGATTTGGAGTTGGCGGCGATTGTGTTTGCTTTGAAGATGTGGAGACATTATCTATTGGGAGTTCGATTCGAGTTGTTTACGGATCATAAGTCGTTGAAGTATCTTTTCTCCCAAAAGGATTTGAATCTTAGACAGCAACGATGGCTAGAGTTTTTAGCGTTGTATGACTTTGATATTGCCTATACTCCGAGAAAGGGTAACGTAGTGGCAGATGTGTTAAGTCGAAGACATGCAGGATTGGGAGCCATGTTTTCGGAATGGAAGAGTCTCGAGTATTTGGCTGGATTTGACTTCAGGCCTAGATGTGAATTGGAACCTGAGATGTTGGCAAACTTATCGATAAGACCGACTCTTGTGGAAAGAATTGGCGAGAGCCAAAGGCGAGACGATAAGCTTGTCAAGATTATCCGTGATTTGGAATCTGGATTGGACTCAGAAAAGGATAAAAGATTCGAGGTCGATCGAGAAGGTTGGCTTCGGAAACAAGGACGATTAGTTGTTCCCGATATAGATGGATTAAGAGATGAAGTTTTGAAGGAAAGTCATCACTCGAGGCTGACAATTCATCCAGGTGGAAATAAGATGTATCGGGATATGAAGAGAACCTATTACTGGGAAGGTATGAAGAAGGATGTTGGAAATTTTATTTCCAAATGTATGAACTGCCAGTTGGTAAAAGCCGAGCAGAAGAAGCCCAGTGGATTGCTTCAGCCATTAGAAGTTCCTACATGGAAGTGGGAGCAAGTGTCGATGGATTTTGTTGATGGGTTGCCTAGAACAAGGGCGGGAAATGAAGGGATATGGGTCATTGTAGATCGTCTGACCAAGAGTGCAAGATTCATTCCTGTTCGATCGACTAGGACTGCATCAAAGTTGGCTGAGTTGTATGTTAAGTGGATAGTTCGATTCCATGGTATTCCGAAGAGTATAGTGAGCGATCGAGACCCATTGTTCACTAGTAGATTTTGGAAGAGCTTCCAGGAAGTTTTGGGAATCGAGTTGTGTTTAAGTACAGCTTATCATCCCCAAACAGATGGTCAGACCGAGAGAGTCGACCGAGTTTTGGAAGATCTCCTCAGAGCTTGTGTTTTGGATTACGGAGGATCATGGGAAGATCATCTTCATTTGGTGGAATTTGCATATAATAACAGTTACCAGTCAAGCATTAGTATGGCACCATATGAGGCATTGTACGGAAGACCGTGTAACTCTCCGACATGTTGGTTGGAAACTGGAGAAAAGTTGATACTTGGGCCAGAGATGATTCAACAGACTTCAGATTGTATAGAGATCATTCGGCAACGAATGAAGGCAGCCCAAGACCGTCAGAAGAGTTATGCCGATAAACGTCGAAAGGATCTGGAATTCGACGTAGGTGATATGGTTTTTGTGAAGATTTCACCACTGAAGAATGTAATTCGATTCGGGAGGAAAGGAAAGTTATCTCCAAGATTTGTTGGACCATTCCCGATCATCGAGCGAATTGGAAAGCTCGCCTATAAATTGGAGTTACCGGAAAAGATGGCGGGTGTGCACAGTGTTTTTCATGTATCTTATCTACGGAAGTATGTGCACGACTCGAATACAGTGGTTACTGCTGATAGCTGTGAAGATTTAGAGATTGATCCAGTTGTTTCAAGACCTTGTAAGCCACTTCGTGTTGTAGAAACGGACACGAAACAGCTTAGGAGGAAGACGATTACGTTGCTCAAGGTACAATGGAGTGATGATGTTAACGACTGTACATGGGAGGAGGAAGAGAGGATGAAGGCAGCTCATCCTGAACTCTTCGAGGTAGGGCCCTAAGGTGTCGTGACATCTCATGAAATTGTAACTTGCTTTAATCTTAGAATTCTGCATGCTAGGCTAGAAATTGGATGCATGGTTTGTTGATTGTTATGGATGGTAGGCATGCAGAATAGTTTTGGATGCTTTTGTTTGTTTGGAATTTCGGGGCGAAATTCCTAAGGGGGAGAGAATGTAACGACCCGTATTTTTACGGATCGAAAGATTGTAAAACTATCGACATTAAGTCGTTGATGTTGTTAAGTCGTTTAGAGTTGAGTCGACCAAAGCTTAAGTCGTATGGAAGTTAACTCATGTAGAGGCTTAGGTCGTGGTGTAGTTTAAGTCTTTCGGAGTTGAGTCGTGTAGGACTGGACTTAGGTCGTGTGTAGTATAGGTAGGTGGAACGACTTATGGTGTTGGACCGACCTAAGGAAGTGGGCGACTTAAGGATGAGTCGGTCGACCGGTTTACTGACCTAGGAGATAAAGTATTGAGCGACTCATAGGGGTAAGCGACCTATAGGTTTGGCCGACTTAAGGTGGTTAGCGAGTTAGTGTCCACCGACTTAAGGGTTGCATCGAGTTAACGACTCATAGGATGGACCGACCTATAGGAATTGACCGACTTAAGACTTAGACGACCTAAGAGTTTCTCCGACTTAAGGTAGTTAGCGTCTTACCGGGATAAGCGAGTTAGTGGGATGACCGACCCATAGGAGTACCGACTTATAAACGAGTTAAGGATAGGTCGGCAGGGTAATTGGGTCGGTAGGTCGTCTCCTGTGTTAAGTCGTTGAGTCGTTTAGGTCGTAAGTCGCTGAGTCGTAGGCGGTTAAGTCATTTAGTGGGTAAGTTGTTGAGTCGTCAAACGACTTAGGACTTGGGTTTTGCGGTAGTATGATGAGTCTGAGACTTCGTTAGGTCGGCCATATAGTTAAGTCGTAGGTCGGTGAGGCAGTTAAGTCGTAAGTCGGAAGAGGGTGTTAAGTCGGCGACGACTTAAGGAGGCGGACGAGTTAAGGTCATTTTCAGCCTATAAATACACGTCCATATCTCACTATTTTGGCACCGGTTTTTGAAGCGACGAAGTGCTGCCATTTTGGGAGCTCGACTACAACACTTCTTCACCTCTTTTCTCTTCTTAAATCTTGTGCTTACATCCATCCAAGATCGAAGATCAAGATCGAAGATCCAAGAGCTAAAGTTGAAGATCTTCATCAAACGAAGAGAGATTTCATCATTTGAAGTGGAATCTTGTCGGATCAAGCTTAGTTCTTCGCTGTCCAGATCTGAAGTTGATATCTTTTGAGGTGTTTAGGTGATTCGGTGAGTGGTGGTTATCTCTCACACGGACCCAAAGGAGTATATTGGATTGGTGGTTTGATCGTGTGTTAAAACTAGTGTTTTTGTGTATTTTTCTATAGATCCAAGTGTAGATCCGTTGTTCTTGTAGATTTGGCATTCATCATATTACATGTTATCATATGAAAGTTCATCCTTTAGGTTGTAGGGATAAATACCCATGATTCATGCTTGTTAGATCAATGCTCTTTTATTTACAAGATTGCCATTGTAGTTATATTTGTTTGCTTAGATCATGTTTGAATGTTTGATTGCTTGGACTAATGATTGATTTGATTGATTATTATAGATTAGTTGATTTATAATTAGATTTGGACAAGTTTGGTCGAAGATGATTCAAAAGCCAAGGAAGAGGCTCTTGAATGGGAAAAGCTGCCTGTGGCATATGTAGTAGATGATAAGGCTCATATGGACGGATGATGATGATGAGATGGAGCTTTGCTATGATGAGATGAGGCGAAGCATGATGTGATGTAGCCTTGGTATAATCCAGACGGGATTATTCCAAGCATGTTGATAACTCGAAAGGTAGATCGGGTTGGATGATAATGGTTGGCTATAGAAGGAGCTTGAGCTAGTATGAGAATAGTTGTCGAGGAGGATGACTTGAAGGCTGAGATTTCATCGTTATTGAAGGTTCTAGCAGACTCAAAGCAAGAGTACTCTTGGCTACAGGTAGGTGGCCTTAACTGTAGGTAGGCGGTATTGTACTCTGAGGCACGGGTCACGATGACGTGCGGAGTTATGTCTAGAACCGGGGTTACCATTAGCCCTTGACGGACGGCTGAAAGAATGTGCCGGTCATTCAATCAACGGTGATATTGAAGCAATGATAACAGTGATAGCCAGAGTCATGGATGTTTGGATGTATCGTCATTCGGTCTCAAGAGCGGTATTTTCTGGGTGCTTATCTGATCTTGGTTTAGGCCTTGGGGGTTTGTACTTGGGAAACATCGCCCTTGACTCGAGTGATAATTGCTTTATTTTAAATTGTATGCTTTGCTATGTTGCTTCTGCTTAGTGTGTCTGGGGGCTATCACTGTAGAAAGAGGTGGAGTGGGAGGGTTGGATTCCTATTCCTGTTTCCTTTATGCTCTTTTGGTATGTTGTTAGTTAATTAACTGCTCACTAAGACTGTTGTCTGACTCAAGGCTTTATGTTTTAAATCTTATTGCCTTGGGCTGTTCGTCCATTTTGGGACGGGCAGACTAGGTAGCAGGTGACAGGTGCTGTTCTTGCTTTCCACGATGTTGATGACGAAGACGAGCAGGAGCATTGCATATTGTTTTTCTTACTATACGTACTGGATGTTCCGCTGCTTTGTATGATTCTCTGAGTGATATGTAGTGAGGCTTGATGTATTGACAATTCAGATGTTTGTATTCAACTATTATGAAGTTCTATTGATGAGAATTCTATTATGTGAAGCTTTACTATGTATATTTTTCTCTATTGTATTTTGTCCATGCACTGTGAGTAATACGATAGAGTCTGCTGTTTTTTTTAATTTACCATGATGATCGTCTATGGCTGCCTGGCACAATTTACAGCGCACTATCTCTAGGTTTGGTGCAGGGGTCATGGGCGGTCGTCACAATCAATTAGTGGAGAATTTTTTAAAGAATTGTATAAAGGGTAATTTTGGAACTTCGCGGTCAGACCAAAAGATTGCGCTTCCAAGTCAACTATTAATAAAGATATGTGCTTGAATGTGATAATTTATTTATCTTTATTGCAGGCATTTCATTTTTTCCTCTAAGCATAAGTACAGGAGTTTAGCTTTGAAAAAAACCCTTCATATTTTCCTTAATCTGTTTAAATAGAAAGAAATGCTAAACATATTAATTTATCTTTATTGCAGGCATTTATTCCTCTCAACATATGCACTAGACATAAGCTCTGAGAAAAACCGTTCATATATATCCCTTAAATCTGTTTAAATGGAAGAAATGCTAAGAATGTTACTTTATCTTTATTTATTTCAGGCATTTCATTTTTTCTTCTAAACATAAGCACTAGAGTTTAGATCTGAGAAAAACACTTCATATTTCCCTTAATCTGTTTAAATGGAAAGAATGCCTCATACCATCAATTTGAGTAAATGCTATAAATTATTGCAATTAATTATACAATAATTCAATAGACGTGCGATGCACGTGCTAATTGTATTTATTTTAAAAGCTTAAATTTAAGATCACCTAAATAAATTCAATATATATAGATTTAAATGTAAAATAACATTAAAAACTTGGAAGATGTCTGTACAATATTGTAAAATTTAGTATTAAATTCTAACTATAAAAGAGGAAACCGGTAGAAAAATTGTAATAATTATAATAACAATAAATTGTGAGAATGTGAAAATAAAATATCTAGAGATAATTAACGAGAGAGAGGAGGAAATTGTTAGAATTAATAAGAGAGCTTTAAATTCTTCTACTTTACTATTATTTAATAGATTACAACTTTTAATAAAGAAATATGAATAGGGGCAACTTTGGAAGTTCGTGGTCGGACCAAAACTTTCCAACGTGATGATGATGGCATACAATTTTAAAGTCCAGATATATACTAACCATTATATATTTGCGGTAACATTAATTTTCATTAATTCAATATTTGCAAAGTGCAAACCTCTTCAGTGGTGTTAATCTCTCCATCTATTTAGCATTTCCGGTATGAGGCATTCTTTCCATTTAAACAGATTAAGGGAAATATGAAGTGTTTTTCTCAGATCTAAACTCTAGTGCTTATGTTTAGAAGAAAAAATGAAATGCCTGAAATAAATAAAGATAAAGTAACATGCTTAACATTTCTTCCATTTAAACAGATTTAAGGGATATATATGAACGGTTTTTCTCAGAGCTTATCTCTAGTGCTTATGTTTAGAGGAATAAATGCCTGCAATAAAGATAAATTAATATGTTTAGCATTTCTTTCCTTTTAAACAGATTAAGGAAAATATGAAGGGTTTTTTTCAGAGCTAAACTCCTGTACTTATGCTTAGAGGAAAAAATGAAATGCCTACAATAAAGATAAATAAATTACCACATTCAAGCACATATCTTAATTAATAGTTGGCTTGAAAGCACAATCTTTTGGTCCGACCGTGAAGTTCCAAAACTGTCCCTAAATATATTTCCTTTTTAATAATAGTTAGATGTCACACTTCTTTAGCTTCAACGTGAACTACTAAAAACGTAACTCTATAAATATTATTAAATATTAATATAACTTAAAAACAGAATCAAATAAGTTTCATTTACCAATTCAAAATGCTCTACAAATATTATGGAAATCTTACTATAAATTAAAAGTAGGATGTACCGAATAAACATTCTTCTTTAAGTCATTCTTTATTATATGTAATAGTAGAAATAAAATTCAAACCAATAAAAAATTAAATTCATTCTTTATTAATTAATAATAAAAATAAAAATTCAAACTAATAGAAAGTTAGATGTTGCAATTTAGAAAGAAAATTAAAAACTAACTACATATCATTTCATACAAAAATAGGGTTAAATATTTGCGCAAATCATATATTTTTTTAACGAGTTAAAAGTACACAATTTGTAAAAAAACAATTCGTACACGAATTGTGTGCCATCATCACGCGGGAAGCGCGTGCTGTAGCATGCAAATTAATGCTTTAACGTTATTATTTTCAATTGGACGTGTCGCCTGATCAATTAGTAAAGAATTTTATAAAAAAATGTATATAAAGGGTAATTTTGGAATTTCACGGTCGGACCAAAAGATTGCGCTTCCAAGCCAACTATTAATAAACTTGGAAATAAAAAGTATAATTTTCATAATTTGTGACCACTTGCTAAACACGTTCCAAAATTTGTGCTTTCAAGCCAACTATTAAAAAAAATATAATTTTCATACTTTCTAACAAACATGTTGGAGCATTATGGCACGCGCTTCGCGTGTGATGAATGCATCTGAAATGTATTTGTTTAAAATGTTTAAAAGAAAATATTTTTCACAAATATTTAGCCATATGTTTATGTTGAATCATACATGGTTAATTTGAATTTTTATTTCTAATTTGTAATATCTAATAATCATACTGGTAGGTTTCAGCTAGGTTGTTTTTATTGAGTCAGAGTGGAAGCATTGGTGTCAAAAGGTACTACTAAAGGAGGCAGAACCTGCTTTTCTGAATAAAGGTTGAAATCATGCTAATTTTAGTAATTGATTAATAACTAATCTGCCTATTTGTAATCTTTTAATTGGTTGCCTTAAAACTTTTCAAATTCTTTACAAAAATAACTATCACATTTATCTGATCTAAATCAAGAAAAATTAACGTTTAAGCCCTTCTATTAAGCAAAATCGATAGTGCAAATAAGTCCTTCTTTTAAAATTGTGTGCCATCATCATCACGTTGGAAAGTTTTGGTCCGACCACGAACTTCCAAAGTTGCCCCTATTCGTATTTCTTTATTAAAAGTTGTAATCTATTAAATAATAGTAAAGTAGAAGAATTTAAAGCTCTCTTATTAATTCTAACAATTTCCTCCTCTCTCTCCTTAATTATCTCTAGATATTTTAATTTCACATTCTCACAATCTATTGTTATTATAATTATTACAATTTTTCTACCGGTTTCCTCTTTTATAGTTAGAATTTAATACTAAATTTTACAATTATGTATAGACATCTTCCAAGTTTTTAATGTTATTTTACATTTAAATCTATATATATTGAATTTATTTAGGTGATCTTAAATTTAAGCTTTTAAAATAAATACAATTAGCGAATATTCATTAATTGATCTAATAAATTAAAAAAATAACAATTCAATATGTGCACCGCATTAATATTGACAAAAATGGTAAAACTAATTTTTCATTCAAGTCCAGATAGTTTTAATTTCTGCAATTATATACTAACCATCACAACGTTCTACTTATATTCTCTCATGTCATTTTGCACTCAAATTCTAACATTCAATAATTTTTACAATATTTACGGATTTCTCCCATCTTGTTCAAATCTATATATAGATAACTTAGTCTTATTGCAATCTCACTGACAATCTTGTTTTAGCCTAAACACAAACCTATGTATATATATATATATATATATATATATATATATATTTAGAAAACTTACTGGAACCGAAAACCAGAAAACTATTAAACAAGACTGTGAAATTGGACCGCAAGCTGCAGGTTTCACCTTAAAAAAAAGTTATTTATTTATTTAATTTTTTTATACAAAGTGTATGTAACTTGGAAGAAAGCAAAAGCTCACTGTATCAACCTAATTAAACCACTTCATATTCACTTGATCTTGCAACATATATTCTACAGGTGTAACACATATTCGCTTCAAATTCTACAGGTGTGTAACATATAAGTATGCAGGGGCCAAGTTATCACCTTCACTTTTTTTTATAACGCACACAAACTAGGCAGCAAGAAGAAAAAAAAACAAAAGAAGACTCACCGTACGGGCTGAGACGGTAGTGGCGTAGGGCGGCATCGGGGAGATTGGTCGGTGGCAGGGACGTGGTGGCTAGAGCACGGCGCGGTGGCTGACGTGGAGGGAAGGCGACGTGTGGGGTGCGGCGTTTGGGTACAGGGAAGAGGGGATTGGTTTTTTTTTTTGCAAAAATTGAATCGGTTGTTAAAATTTCAGGGGTGAGAAAATGACTAGCCTCTGGTAATTTTATACCAGTTTTAGATTGCGTGAGTGAGTCAGAGAGGGAAAATAATCTAAGTTTAAGGTAACCGGTTGATATTTCAAACGTACCATATTTTTTTTTCTTACCTAATTATCTTTAGGCTACAACTGTTAAACACGTTCAGGAATTTAAATTTTGAATTCTAATCAATTAATTTCAGTTTATAACGGCAACTGATAAATTTAATTGCGTTAACGTTAATGGAAATCTACAACAGACGTTATTATATTCCCATTATAATTTCTCTTAAACATTACAACATAAAATAATGACATTCCAAAATTAAAAATTTATGCAAATTAATTGCCAAAATACGTACCCACTAAT
The DNA here is from genome assembly GCA_030737815.1 of Allium fistulosum. NCBI lineage: Eukaryota > Viridiplantae > Streptophyta > Magnoliopsida > Asparagales > Amaryllidaceae > Allium > Allium fistulosum. The sequence continues at coordinate 913,336,069 of CM060903.1, forward strand.
TTAATAGGTTATTTTATTTAAAAGCTCTTTTATTCCAACAATTTAAATATTTACAACAAATTCTTACGTTATAATTTTTTTTTTCAAATTTGTAGCCAATTTTCGCCGAAATTCAATTTATTAGGAGTAAATATTGCTCGGGTTGTTACAAATTATAATTCTAAATCTATTCAAAATCGATTTCAACTTCCATTTATAATTTATGACATATTATTGAAATCTGTTGTTCCAAATTCCTTATATAAATTAATTTCAAAAACATTTATCTAAATCACTTTAAATGAATTCCAAATCAAATCTTTTATTTAATCCAAACCCATTTCTCATGCAATAATCCAATTTCCATACAAATATTTTTATTTCCAAAAATCATCCTCGAATATCTTTTTAAAATTTGAAAATATTTTTTATGGTATTTAAAATAACAAAATTTGGACCAATGCTATTATAACATCCAATATATCAAATCACACAACAATCCGTAACAGATTATTCAATCACATCATATAACACAATATATGAAACAATCAATATATTTTGAAGGAATCAAGTTGGATCCCTCCAATCTATTTCCCTGCATCCACGGTTGTTATATAATACAAAATAGCACTTCGAGGCGGAATATCGCGGTAATATAGGGTCATCAGCTACTATGTCAGACGCACGGTGTCTCATCCGCTCTAACGGCGAAAAATATGCCCAACTACTAATATATATAATTTCATGTCCAATTGAAAATAAAAATTTATAAATTCATCCAATTAACCAATAAATAATTTTTTAACACTTTAAAATAATATTACTATCCGAATGAGTGAAATAATCAAAACCTTGATTTTCAAATTTGTTAATCGTTCCAAATCAAAATTTGTTCCATTGCATTGTGTTTGTCGCTACGATCCAACATAACTCGTGTTGTATTTTTGAACCTCGCACGAATAATTTATGAAAATTAACCAATAAATAATTTTTAACACTTTAAAATAATATTACTATCCAAATGAGTGAAATAATCAAAACCTTGATTTTCAAATTTGTTAATCGTTCCAAATCAAAATTTGTTCCATTGCATTGTGTCTGTCGCTACGATCCAACATAACTCGTGCTGTATTTTTGAACCTCGCACGAATAATTTATGAATTTTATAAGCGATCAATTGTTTTATACTTACTAATCATACTTTTATTAAATTTAATTAAAATTGATTTCTTTATACCTTCTTCTCAAAAAAAATAATGGTCGTGCGCATCTGGTACTCTCACGACAAAGCACGAGATCTTCTCTCCACCAAAACCACTAAGTTCACTGACATATCCTCATCGAAACATTAGCCACTCCATCAGCCAACAAAACAACTTCGTAGCATTCTGCACAACTTCCTGTTACCTCCAGCCATCAACTACCACCTATTCTTGAATCACTTCAACATCGCCATGCCTCTTGTTCAAGTCTGTATGCATGCCTACAACGTCGAACTCTGTCATGGTTGCACCTCCATCCTAGGTCCATTACTTCACCCATCTTCCATGCCACCAATCGCATGCGACTAGCCTCCATCGACCGCACTGCCCAGGTCATGTCGTCGTGGCCTCGATATTGCACACCGACTTGATGCGACCAAACCTTATAGCAAGTCGCTCTTCCCTAAATGATTGTCGAGTATCGTGAATCGTCGATCAAGATTTGTTTTTTTGAATTGATTTCGATTTTTTAGAAGAAGAAAAAGAAGACACGAATTTAAATGGGGAGGAGGCCGCTAGGTTCAGGGATTAGGGTGGCGTAGATTGGTTTTAGGGTGGCTGGATATGGGCTAGGTTAGTTGCACTATTTCCCTTTTTATTTTTTCTTTTTTGTCAAAATATCTCTTATTATATGCAAGGAAATATCGAACTCTTATTGAGGCGTGTCGCCTGATGTTTCTAATGTCAAAATATCATGATGTTATTTTGAGAATACACAAAACAATGCACTTAAATAGACAATACAAACAAATTCTAGAAGTATAATTTAACCAATCTAAAGCACAGTTTTAGCGGTATAATTAGACCAACCTGAAGCTGTGATATTGGAGATTAACGATGAGAAATGGTGGTGGTGAGAGATCTAAATGGAGATGACATGAAAGAGAATGAGAAATGGAATAGGAGTGAAAAGAGATGTGAATATGGATGGATAAAGTGAGTGGCATTTATAGGATTTGGTAGATATTTTTAGAATATTATATCTATGTTATGAAGTTTGAATATATCTATATTGGACCGATTAAGGGTTATGGATATGCAAGACACATAATTTTAACTCATATGCAGTATCTTAACTCATTCATTGATTCAGAAATTTTTGAATCAGTTATGGAAAAAGTTATAGTCTAGAGAAATCTTGATCAAGTGATATGGTCAGATATTATGTCACGCATATATGGTATAATATGCTATTGAGTGATATTTAATGGTCATAAGTACTCTAATAGGTTATTTTATTGAAAAATTTATAGTATCATTACCATATGTATAACTTGTTATATTTTTCAGTTTATAAGCATAATATTATAAAGTTATATGGTTGCTACCCATAAATGGATAATGTTATATGGTTGCAGCCCTTATTTTTGTTATGCGTTTATTCTTATAATTGTATAACGTAATATCAGTCACTTGCTTAATGTGCAATAAACTGATATAATAATGACATTATTGAATTAATTAAATTAATGCTTCTGAATTCCACTTTCCAACATTTTATTCCTCTTCCTTTAAATATGTATTTTTTGCGCTCATTAAGTTTTTAATACATATATGTCTTGATATTTATATCGTTTATTCATGCTTTAATGTATGACCTTGAAATTCATAAATCTTCATATATGGCATATAATAAATCAATGTATATCCATTTGTTTAAATTAATTAATTAGAGTCAACTACGTAAATCGTTTTCAATGTTGTAAAACCATTTCTATTTTGATATTTATGGCATTTATTCACAATTTAATATATACCTTAAAATTCATAATTATCTAGATATATATAATATACAACAAATCATGATATATTTAGTTGTTTAAATTAATTATACAATAACATATATTTTTCCATGTTCCATACAAAGGTCAATTTTGGAAATTCGAGGCCAGACCAAAAGTTTGTGTAACGACCCGTATTTTTACGGATCGACAAGTTCGTCAAAATCTGGAATTTTAGCATTTTCAAGTCATTTCAGATTTTAGGTATAATTTGTCTAAGTCCTAGGTCGTGAATGACCTAAGAGCTAAGTCGTGACCGACCTATAGGATGTTAGCAAGTTAGGAAGGTTTGCGACTTAGAAGTTAGGTTGTCTTGGTTTAGGTCGAAGACGACCTAAGAGGTAGCGCGACCTAGAGTGTGAGCGACCTAAGTTTGGGAGATGAATAGTTAGGTCGTCTGGATGACCTACGGAGGTGAATTGGTTAAGTGCTAGGTCGTTTGGAGCGACCTATAGAATGTTGCGACCTAGAGAGTGAGCGACCTATGGAATGTTACGACCTATAGGAGTTAGTGACCTGTGTGTAGTTAGGTGGCTAGGTTAGTAGTCAGTTAGGTCATTTTCTGGCTAAGTGTTAGGTCGCGTGGTAGCTTATAGAGTTAGGTCGTAACCCAACTGAGTCGTAGGTAGTTAGGTCGTTAACGACCTAAGTTAGGTCGTGGACTTCTAAGTTGTTAGGTCGCAAGGTTTCGCTTAAGTGTTAGGTCGTGACTTTGTTAAGTTGCGATGGTGTTAAGTCGTAGGTCGCGTGAAGGCGCTTATGCGGTAGGTCGCTGGGTCGTTGAGGCGCGTGAGTATTAGGTCGCGTAAGGACTTAGCAGTTAGGTCATTGTTGCGTTATGTCATTAGGTCAAAGATGTGCTTAAGCGCTAAGTCGCGGATGCGCTTTTGGTTAGGTCGTAGAAACTGGGGGTTTTGTTAAGTCGTAGGTTGGTAAGTCTTTAGGTCGGTGGGTTTTAGGTCGTAGGTCGTGGACGACCTAACTCCGAGCGACTTAAGGGAATTTCTGCTATAAATAGGAAGGGTTTTTCTCACTTTTTGGGATCCGGATTTCGAAGCGACGAAGTGCTGCCATTTTGAGAGCTCGACTTCTACACTTCTTCACTTCTTTTCTCCACTCTAATCTAGTGCTTCCATCCATCCAAATCGAAGATCAAGATTGAAGATCCAAGAGCTAAAGTTGAAGATCTTCATCCTTTGAAGTGAGATTTCTTCGTTTGAAACGGATTCGTGATAGATCAAGCTTGATCCTTCGCTGTCCAGATCTGAAGCGTGTTGATTTGAGGTTGTTTAGGTGATTTGGTGAGTGGTGATTATCTCTCACACGGATCCAAAGGAGTATATCGGATTGTTGGCTCGATTTGGTGTTAAAATAGTGATTTCCATGCATTTTCTTCATCCTAAGTGTAGATCCATATAGATCCACTGTTCATGATGATGTTACATCCATTTTATCACATATTAACCTATGCAAGTTCATTCATCAAGTTTGTAGAGATATTGTTCATGTTTTCATGCTTGTTGGACTTTCAACTCTTTAATTACGAAAATGCCATTATTGTTATAATTATCTACTTAGATCATAGTTGAATGCTTGATTGCTTGGATTAATGTTTGGTTTGATTGATTGTTATGAATTAGATGATTGATGGTTTGATTTAGACCGAAGATGATTCAAAAGCTAAGAGAAAGGCTCTTGAATTGGGAAAGTTGCTCGTGGCATATGTAGCGGGATGATGAAGCTCTTATGCGTAGATTTGATGATGTGATGTTGAGATGAGGCTTTGCGAGGATGTGATGAAGCGAGGCAATCATGTGATGAAGACTTGGTTTAATCCAGACGGGATCATTCCAAGCATGTTGATAACTCGGTGATATGATTCGAGTTGAGGATAATGAATGGATGTAAGAATAGTCGTCAAGGAGGATGACTAGGAGGCTTGGGTCTCATCGTTGTTGAAGGTTCTAGCATGCTCTAAGCAAGGGTACGTTTGGGCAGATTCGATAGTCCCAACAACCAACTGTTGATGGTCGAGTACTCTGGGCAGATTCGATAGTCCTAGGCACGGGCTGCGACGACGTGCGGGAGTTATGTCTAGAACCGGGGTTTCCATTAGCCCTTGACGGACGGTTGAAAGAATGTGCCGGTCATTCAATTAACGGTGAAACCGAAGCAATGACAACAGTGATAGCCAGAGTCATGGATGTTTGGTTGTATCGTCACTCGGACTCAAGAGCGGTATTTTCTGGGTGCTTATCTGATCTTGGTTTAGGCCTTGGGGGTTTGTACTTGGAAAACATCGCCCTTGACTCGAGTGATAATTGCTTTACTTAAATTGTATGCTCTGATATGTTTGCTTCTGCTTAGTGTGTGTCTGGGGGCTATCACTGTAGAACGAGGTTGGAGTGGGAGGGTTGTATTCCTATTCCTTTTCCTTTATGTTCTTTTGGTATGTTGTTAGTTAATTTACTGCTCACTAAGACTGTTGTCTGACTCAAGGCTTTATGTTATTAATTCTTATTGCCTTGGGCTGTTCGTCCATTTTGGGACGGGCAGACTAGGTAGCAGGTGACAGGTGCTGATCTTGCTTTCCACGGTGTTGATATCGAAGACGAGCTGGAGTATTGCATATTATTTCTTACTATATGTACTGGATGTTCCGCTGCTTTGTATTCTCTGAGTGATATGTAGTGAGGCTTGTTGTATTGACTATTCAGATGCTTGTATTCAACTATTATGAAGTTTTATATGATGGCATTCTATTCTGTGAAGCTTCTCTATATATATTTTCTATTGTATTTTGTCTATGCGCTGTGAGTAATACGATAGATTCTGTTGTTTTTTTTTACCTTGACAATCGTCCATGGTCGCCTGGCACACTTTACAGCGCACTATCTCTAGATTCGGTGCAGGGGTCATGGGCGGTCGTCACATTTGGTATCGGAGCTTTGGTTAATCGATTTTACCCAACGCTCGCTAACGTAACTACGTATGAGAGACGTAATTGTATATTGATGGATGATTACTATATATAATATAGTAGTTTAGAAGTAAGTTAGTCCTTTATGCAGTTGTTTCTCTAGATGTTCTGATCATTCCTTTTTATAGATATTGAGAATGAGTCGAAGAGGGAGACCAGTTGCTAGGGAAGGTCGTGCTACTGAGGGGACTGCTGATTATGCAGCTATGTTCGAAGCTATGATGGCTTCGATTATGAGAAGGATACCAGTTTCGGGGACAGCAGTTGATATTGGAGTTCAAGTTCAAACTCCAAAGCCGGTGGATTTTGCTAAGCTGTGTAAGGACTATACTGCTCTTGGAGGGAAGGTTTTCTTGAGAACAGAATCAACTATTGAGGTCCAAAGATGGATAGATGCTTGTAGAAGAATTTTTGGTGATTTGGGAATTGAGGATGCAACTAAGAGGAAGTTGGCATCAAGGCAGCTTCAAGGGAGAGCCTCTGATTGGTGGAACTCTATTACCATCAATACTCCGGAGGAAGAGATTACTTGGGAGCAATTCCAAGTCAGATTTGAAGCTAAGTTCATTTCTACAGCTCAGAAGTCTGTTCTGTTCAAGAAGTTTGTGGAGCTCAAGCAAGGTGGGAGACCAGTTCTTGAGTATGTTTCTGAGTTTGAAGCTTTGTCCAAGTATGCCTGGTCATATATTGAGTCTGCATATCAGAAGAATGAGAAGTTTGTGACAGGCTTGGACAGTTATCTTGGGAGACAGTTGGTGGATCATTTGGACGATTCATTTGAGAAGCTGGTGGAGAAAGCTCTCAGGCATGAGAGTCTGTTTCCTAAAGAAGGTTCGGTTGTTGCTATGACCAAGGGTGAGTCTAAACCAGAGCAGGGTGGAAGCCAGAAGAGGAAGCAGCAGCAGCAGAAGGGTAAGGATGACCAGAAGAAGCCAAAAGGCGAGGTGACTTGCTACAATTGTCAGCAGAAGGGCCATTTCTCGAAGGATTGTAAGAATCCGAAGGCACCGATGAAGTGTCACAACTGTGACAAGCCGGGGCATTTCAGGAAGAATTGTCCAGAGCCGAGGAGGGACAAGCAGATTGTGCAAGCTTATGCTTTGGGAGCTGTTCCGTCGTCTTCGAAGGCTCCTACCGCTGAAGAGAAGGGAAAGAGTGTGGTGGTTCAAGGTACTCTTTTCCTATGTGGTGTTCCAGTTAGAGTTCTGTTTGAAACTGGAGCGTCGCATTCGTTTGTTTGTAGTGAACTTGTAGGCCGGTTGGGTTTGGAACCGGATATTGTTGATAGGCCATTGGTTGTGACTAATCCAGTTGGGGGTTCGTCCTGTTTGTGTATGTTATGCCGTGGTCTAGTTGTATCGAGTCATGATTGCTCTTTTGTTTGTGATTGCTTTGTTCTGAACTTTGCGGGGTTCGGAATTATTTTGGGAATGGACTGGCTTAGGAAGTATGCGGCGAAGGTTGATTGCGAGAGGTTGGAAGTGACAGTCGAGAATGTGGAGGGGCGAAAGGTTATGATACGATGTAAGCATGAAGAAGGCATCTTCATGAGCTTCATGTATTCGCTAGTTGTTCCACGGGATGGACTGTCATTAGTGCCAATCGCGAATGGATTCGAGGATGTCTTTGACGAAGTCAAAGGGTTGCCACCGCATAGAGAGATCGAGTTTTGTATAGATCTAGTTGAAGGGGCCAGACCCATTGTGATGCCTCTTAGGCGGATGGCGCCTAGGGAACAGCATGAGTTGAAGGTGCAAGTTGATGACCTTTTACAGAAAGGATTCATTCGGTGTAGTGTGTCCGAGTGCGGTGCACCAGTTGTGTTTGCAACCAAGGCAGATGGATCGTTGAGATTGTGTGTGGATTATCGTGAGCTGAATAAGGTGACTAAGAAGAACAAGTATCCATTGCCGAGGATAGATTACTTGTTCGATCAGCTTCACGAAGCTAAGGTGTTTTCTCAGATGGATTTGGCAACGGGATTTCACCAGTTGAGAGTAGCTAAGGATAGTGTGCCGAAGACTGCTTTTAGGACACCATCCGGTTTCTTTGAGTGGCTGGTAATGCCGTTTGGATTGACTAACGCGCCAGCATATTTTGTGGATCTTATGAATAGAGTGTTCAGAGATCAGTTGAACAAGTTCGTACTTGTGTTCATGGATGATATTCTGATTTATTCCAGAACGAAAGAAGAGCACAAGACGCACTTGCGTATTGTTTTGGAAATCTAGCGGAAACATCAGCTGAGGGCTAAGTTTTCGAAGTGTCACTTCTGGAAGAGTGAAGTGAGGTTCTTAGGCCATGTTATTTCTGGAAATGGAATAGCGGTTGATCCCGCTAAGGTGGCAGCAATCCAGGATTGGGTTAAACCTAAGAATGCATCTGATATGAGAAGTTTTCTTGGATTAGCAGGATATTATCGACGGTTTATCAAAGACTTCTCCAAGGTAGCTGCACCGTTAACAGGGTTGACAAAGAAGAACCTAGTGTTCAGATGGGATGATAAGTGTGAGCAAGCTTTCAGAATCCTGAAAGAGCGATTGACGAGTGCTCCTGTTTTGACTATTCCAAGTGGGAATGAAGAGATGGTAGTTTACACCGACGCATGTGGGACTGGACTTGGAGCAGTGCTGATGCAGAGGGATAAAGTTGTTGCGTATGCTAGTCGACAACTGAAGCCGCATGAAAGGAATTACCCGACTCATGATTTGGAGTTAGCGGCAATTATTTTTGCTCTGAAGATGTGGAGACATTATCTATTGGGAGTTCGATTCGAGTTGTTTACGGATCATAAGTCGTTGAAGTATCTTTTCTCCCAAAAGGATTTGAATCTTCGGCAGCAAAGTTGGCTAGAGTTTTTAGCATCATATGATTTTGGTATAGCTTATACTCCAGGAAAAGGTAACGCAGTGGCAGATGCGTTAAGTCGAAGACATGCAGGACTGGGAGCCATGTTTTCAGAATGGAAGAATCTCGAGTATTTAGCTGGATTTGACTTCAGGCCTAGATATGAGTTGGAACCTGAGATGTTGGCAAACTTATCGATAAGACCGACTCTTGTGGAAAGAATTGGCGAGAGTCAAAAGCGAGACGATAAGCTTGTCAAGATTATCCGTGATTTGGAATCTGGATTGGAACCAGAGAAGGATAAAGGATTCAAGGTCGATCGAGAGGGTTGGCTTCGGAAGCAAGGACGATTAGTTGTTCCCGATATAGATGGATTGAGAGATGAAGTTCTGAAGGAAAGTCATCATTCGAAGTTGACAATTCATCCAGGTGGAAATAAGATGTATCGGGATATGAAGAGAACCTACTACTGGGAAGGTATGAAGAAGGATGTTGGAAATTTTATTTCCAAATGTATGAACTGCCAGTTGGTAAAAGCCGAACAGAAGAAGCCAAGTGGATTGCTTCAGCCCTTAGAAGTTCCTACATGGAAGTGGGAGCAGGTATCGATGGATTTTATCGATGGATTGCCTAGAACCAGAATGGAAAATGAAGGGATTTGGGTCATTGTAGATCGTTTGACTAAGAGTGCGAGATTCATTCCTGTTCGATCGACTAGAACTGCATCAAAGTTGGCTGAGTTGTATGTTAAGTGGATAGTCCAATTCCATGGTATTCCGAAGAGTATAGTGAGCGATCGAGATCCGTTGTTCACTAGTGGATTTTGGAAGAGCTTCCAGGAAGTTTTGGGAACCGAGTTGTGTTTGAGTACAGCTTATCACCCTCAAACAGATGGTCAGACCGAGCGAGTCAACCGAGTTTTGGAAGATCTCCTCAGAGCTTGTGTTTTGGATTTCGGGGGATCATGGGAAGATCATCTTCATTTGGTAGAGTTTTCATACAACAACAGTTACCAGTCAAGCATTGGTATGGCACCATATGAGGCGTTGTATGGAAGACCGTGTAATTCTCCGACATGTTGGATAAAGACAGGAGAAAAGCTGATGCTTGGGCCAGAGATGATTCGTCAGACTTCAGATTGCATAGAGATCATTCGGCAACGAATGAAGGCAGCCCAAGACCGTCAGAAAAGTTATGCCGATAGGCGTCGTAAGAATTTGGAATTCGACGTTGGTGATATGGTTTTTGTGAAGATTTCTCCACTGAAGAATGTTATTCGGTTCGGGAAGAAAGGAAAATTGACTCCGAGATTTGTTGGACCATTCCCGATTATCGAGCGAATTGGAAAGCTCGCTTATAGATTGGAATTACCGGAGAAGATGTCGGGTGTGCATAATGTTTTTCACGTATCGTATCTACGGAAGTACGTGCACGACTCGAATACGGTGGTTTCTGCTGATAGCTGTGAAGATTTCGAAGTTGATCCTGTCGATAGAAGACCTCTTAAGACGCTTCGTGTTGTGGAAACCGACACGAAACAGCTTAGAAGGAAGGTAGTTAAGTTGCTCAAGATACAATGGAGTGATGATGATAACGACTGTACATGGGAGGTGGAAGAGAGGATGAAAGCAGCTCATCCCGAACTCTTCAAGGTATGGCCCTAAGGTGTCGTATCATCTAACAACGTTGTAACTTGTTCTAGTTTTAGAATTCTGCATGCTAAGCTAGAATTGGATGCATGGTTGGCTGATTGCTATGGATGGTAGGCATGCAGAATAGTCTTTGATTGCTTTGTTTGTTTGGAATTTCAGGGGCGAAATTCCTAAGGGGGAGAGAATGTAACGACCCGTATTTTTACGGATCGACAAGTTCGTCAAAATATGGAATTTTAGCATTTTCAAGTCATTTCAGATTTTAGGTATAATTTGTCTAAGTCCTAGGTCGTGAACGACCTAAGAGCTAAGTCGTGACCGACCTATAGGATGTTAGCAAGTTAGGAAGGTTTGCGACTTAGAAGTTAGGTTGTCTTGGTTTAGGTCGTAGACGACCTAAGAGGTAGCGCGACCTAGAGTGTGAGCGACCTAAGTTTGGGAGATGAATAGTTAGGTCGTCTGGATGACCTAAGGAGGTGAATTGGTTAAGTGCTAGGTCGTTTGGAGCGACCTATAGAATGTTGCGACCTAGAGAGTGAGCGACCTATGGAATGTTACGACCTATAGGAGTTAGTGACCTGTGTGTAGTTAGGTGGCTAGGTTAGTAGTCAGTTAGGTCATTTTCTGGCTAAGTGTTAGGTCGCGTGGTAGCTTATAGAGTTAGGTCGTAACCCAACTGAGTCGTAGGTAGTTAGGTCGTTAACGACCTAAGTTAGGTCGTGGACTTCTAAGTTGTTAGGTCGCAAGGTTTCGCTTAAGTGTTAGGTCGTGACTTTGTTAAGTCACGATGGTGTTAAGTCGTAGGTCGCGTGAAGGCGCTTATGCGGTAGGTCGTTGGGTCGTTGAGGCGCGTGAGTATTAGGTCGCATAAGGACTTAGCAGTTAGGTCGTTGTTGCGTTATGTCATTAGGTCAAAGATGTGCTTAAGTGCTAGGTCGCGGATGCGCTTTTGGTTAGGTCGTAGAAGCTGGGGGTTTTGTTAAGTCGTAGGTTGGTAAGTCTTTAGGTCGGTGGGTTTTAGGTCGTAGGTCGTGGACGACCTAACTCCGAGCGACTTAAGGGAATTTCTGCTATAAATAGGAAGGGTTTTTCTCACTTTTTGGGATCCGGATTTCGAAGCGACGAAGTGCTGCCATTTTGAGAGCTCGACTTCTACACTTCTTCACTTCTTTTCTCCACTCTAATCTAGTGCTTCCATCCATCCAAATCGAAGATCAAGATTGAAGATCCAAGAGCTAAAGTTGAAGATCTTCATCCTTTGAAGTGAGATTTCTTCGTTTGAAACGGATTCGTGATAGATCAAGCTTGATCCTTCGCTATCCAGATCTGAAGCGTGTTGATTTGAGGTTGTTTAGGTGATTTGGTGAGTGGTGATTATCTCTCACACGGATCCAAAGGAGTATATCGGATTGTTGGCTCGATTTGGTGTTAAAATAGTGATTTCCATGCATTTTCTTCATCCTAAGTGTAGATCCATATAGATCCACTGTTCATGATGATGTTACATCCATTTTATCACATATTAACCTATGCAAGTTCATTCATCAAGTTTGTAGAGATATTGTTCATGTTTTCGTGCTTGTTGGACTTTCAACTCTTTAATTACGAAAATGCCATTATTGTTATAATTATCTACTTAGATCATATTTGAATGCTTGATTGCTTGGATTAATGTTTGGTTTGATTGATTGTTATGAATTAGATGATTGATGGTTTGATTTAGACCGAAGATGATTCAAAAGCTAAGAGAAAGGCTCTTGAATTGGGAAAGTTGCTCGTGGCATATGTAGCGGGATGATGAAGCTCTTATGCGTAGATTTGATGATGTGATGTTGAGATGAGGCTTTGCGAGGATGTGATGAAGCGAGGCAATCATGTGATGAAGACTTGGTTTAATCCAGACGGGATCATTCCAAGCATGTTGATAACTCGGTGATATGATTCGAGTTGAGGATAATGAATGGATGTAAGAATAGTCGTCAAGGAGGATGACTAGGAGGCTTGGGTCTCATCGTTGTTGAAGGTTCTAGCATGCTCTAAGCAAGGGTACGTTTGGGCAGATTCGATAGTCCCAACGACCAACTGTTGATGGTCGAGTACTCTGGGCAGATTCGATAGTCCTAGGCACGGGCTACGACGACGTGCGGGAGTTATGTCTAGAACCGGGGTTTCCATTAGCCCTTGACGGACGGCTGAAAGAATGTGCCGGTCATTCAATTAACGGTGAAACCGAAGCAATGACAACAGTGATAGCCAGAGTCATGGATGTTTGGTTGTATCGTCATTCGGACTCAAGAGCGGTATTTTCTAGGTGCTTATCTGATCTTGGTTTAGGCCTTGGGGGTTTGTACTTGGAAAACATCGCCCTTGACTCGAGTGATAATTGCTTTACTTAAATTGTATGCTCTGATATGTTTGCTTCTGCTTAGTGTGTGTCTGGGGGCTATCACTGTAGAACGAGGTTGGAGTGGGAGGGTTGTATTCCTATTCCTTTTCCTTTATGCTCTTTTGGTATGTTGTTAGTTAATTTATTGCTCACTAAGACTGTTGTCTGACTCAAGTCTTTATGTTTTTAATTCTTATTGCCTTGGGCTGTTCGTCCATTTTGGGACGGGCAGACTAGGTAGCAGGTGACAGGTGCTGATCTTGCTTTCCACGGTGTTGATATCGAAGACGAGCTGGAGTATTGCATATTATTTCTTACTATATGTACTGGATGTTCCGCTGCTTTGTATTCTCTGAGTGATATGTAGTGAGGCTTGTTGTATTGACTATTCAGATGCTTGTATTCAACTATTATGAAGTTTTATATGATGGCATTCTATTCTGTGAAGCTTCTCTATATATATTTTCTATTGTATTTTGTCTATGCGCTGTGAGTAATACGATAGATTCTGTTGTTTTTTTACCTTGACAATCGCCCATGGTCGCCTGGCACACTTTACAGCGCACTATCTCTAGATTCGGTGCAGGGGTCATGGGCGGTCGTCACAGTTTGCGTTTATTCTTATAATTGTATAATGCAATATCGGTCACTTGCTTGATGGCGCAGTAAACTAGTAAAATAACGGTATTATTGAATTAATGCAAATTAATGCTTCTTAATTCCACTTTCCAACGTTTTATTCCTCTTCTCTTAAATCTATTTTTGCGTTCATTAATTTTCTCATACATATACATTTTGATATTTGCATCATTTATTCACAATTTAATACATAACCTTGAAATTCATAAACCTCCATATATGGCATACAATAAATCAAGGCACATAGATTTGTTTAAATTAATTAATTAAGTCAACTAATTAAATCATTTCCAACATTGTAAAATCATTTCCATTTTTTATTTATAGCATTTACTCAAATCTTACCGTATAACCTTGAAATTCATAAGTCTCTAAATATGTCATTCAATAAATCATGGCATATTCATTTGTTTAAATTAATTATACATTAACAAATATTTTCCATGTCCCTTGTAAAGGGAAATATGAAATTAGCGGTGGGATCGAAAGTTTCTCATACATATATATTTTGATATTTGTATCATTTATTCTGAGTTTAATGCATAACTTGAAATTCATAAATCTTCATATATGGAATACAATAAATCACGGTATATTCAGTTATTTAAATTAATTAGATAAAACTAATTAAATTGTTTCCAACATTGTAAACCATTTCCGTTTTGATATTTATAGTATTTATTCTCAGTTTAATGTATAACTTTGAAATTCATAAATCTCTAGATATAATATACAATAAATCATGATATATTCATTTATGATGAAAGGTCCATATTCTCAAAGCATATGCACAAAAAGTCCATATATAAATTGTATATGTTTAAATCATTCACTGTTCTAATATGAAAAACATGCCAAGTAAATTGTGTGAGTTTATCATGTGTATGTTTCAAAATGGTACAGGAGTTATGACACGCGCTTTGAAGATGGAGTTAGCATTGTTTAATTAACAATGGTATATAGCATAAGTGCAGGAGTTTAGCTCCGAAAATAAATGCTAATATTGTTACGGGTTTACAAACATCTTTTAAAATGAATTAAACATAAGAAATCAGCTAATAAATATTGAATTTGTAAGCCCCAAAACTATTTAAGATATTTTAAGATATCATTGCTGAGTAGAATATGAGCCAATGGAACAAAAAATTAAATGTTTTAATTTAGAAATAAAAATTCAAACTAAACACACATGATTCCAACGCAAAAACATACCTAAATATTTATGGAAATCATTATCTTTTGAATATGTTGATACATATAATTTGTAAAAAAAAAAAATTGCCCACGAAGCATGTGTTATTGTCACGTGCGAAGCGCATGTGCTAATATGAAGAAATTTGCACATAAAGGAGAGATTATATGAAATACACCTGAGAGATTGAACCGGTACTTATGAATTGTTGCTATATACCATCACGCGCTTCGCATATATCTATTTTAAAGTGATATTATGATAACCCGCATCATATCGAATATTTAACCGTATATTTGAGTATTTTTTTTAAGTGCCTAATAAAAATTCAAGCTAAACTACAACATAAATCGTTATCAATTTATCATGTGTGAGTTTATTTGAAGATATGTAAACAATGTTTATGATAGCGCTGATTTCATACTTAATATGGAGCAAAGAGATTCTAAGTCGAGAGTGTTACGGCACGCGCTTCATGCGTGACAATAGTACACCTTTCACTGATAAATTGATTTTTTTTACAAATTATATATGCTTAACATATTCAAAAAAATGATTTATATAAATATTTAGCTATGATTTTACGAATTAGAACATTTGTAGTCAACTTGAATTTTTATTTCTAAGTTACATCGTTTAGGTTTTTGTTAGTTTAAATTTTTATTTCAAAGTTAGCCAAGAATTGTGTTCCATATATTGTATTAAATTCAATATATCTTCAAATGTTACACAATGATATATAATCATGTCTTGTCAGTTTGAATTTCAGTCAATGTGTAAATATAATATCTTCAGATCTTCAAAGCATCTGAAGATGGAGTTAGCATTTTATTCAGTTGTGACAATATTTAAGTAGGAAATGAGTTGGGTTGTTGTGATAATGTTTAAGTAACACCGTCCCATAATACTCTTCATATTATGGGACCAAGTTGTTATTACTACAAAAGTGTTACGGCACGTGCTTCGCGCGTGACAATAGTACACCCTTCGCGGATAAATCAATTTTTTTACAAATTATATATGCTTAACATATTCAAAAAAAATGATTTTCATAAATATATAGTTATGATTTTACGTTGGAATCATGTCTTGTCAGTTTGAATTTTTTATTTCTAAGTTGCATCGTTTAATTTTTACTGTTAGTTTGAATTTTTTATTTCTAAGTTGTATCATTTAATTTTTTGTTAGTTTGATTTTTTTCCATTTATAATTAATAAATATATATATATATAAAGTTTATTTGTTAGATCATAATTTTAAGCAATATTGAGTTTAGTAATAAAGCAAAGAGCGTTATGAATTTGCAAAAAAGTATATTTGTGAGATCATATCTTTAAGTGATATTAACATTTGTTAATATCTTTAGAAGACGTTTTTGTAAGTTGACGTTGGTACCAAACAAATATTATGCTTTCACTTAAACTCGAAAGCAAAAAATTATAATAATAGTTTATTTATTCCTTATTTCAACCTGTTATGAATCTACGTATAATAAAAGGTTGAGCTTCTTAATGTTTCTCACCATATTATGCAGTTGACGATAATATTACGCCTAATAAAAATGCAGTGCTATGTGCATGAGTTTAGGATCAGGCATTTAATTTTTTCCTCTAAGCATAAGTATAGGAGTTTAGCTTTGAAAAAAACCCTTTATATTTTCCTTAATCTGTTTAAACGGAAAGAAATGCTAAACATATTAATTTATCTTTATTGCAGGCATTTATTCCTCTCAACATAAGCACTAGACATAAGCTTTGAGAAAAACCGTTCATATATATCCCTTAAATCTGTTTAAATGGAAGAAATGCTAAGCATGTTACTTTATCTTTATTTATTTCAGGCATTTCATTTTTTCTTCTAAACATAAGCACTAGAGTTTAGATCTGAGAAAAACACTTTATATTTCCCTTAATCTGTTTAAATGGAAAGAATGCCTCATACCATCAATTTGAGTAAATGCTATAAATTATTGCAATTAATTATACAATAATTCAATAGACGTGCGCTGCACGTGCTAATTGTATTTATTTTAAAAGCTTAAATTTAAGATCACCTAAATAAATTCAATATATATAGATTTAAATGTAAAATAACATTAAAAACTTGGAAGATGTCTGTACATAATTGTAAAATTTAGTATTAAATTCTAACTATAAAAGAGGAAACCGGTAGAAAAATTGTAATAATTATAATAACAATAAATTGTGAGAATGTGAAAATAAAATATCTAGAGATAATTAAGGAGAGAGAGGAGGAAATTGTTAGAATTAATAAGAGAGCTTTAAATTCTTCTACTTTACTATTATTTAATAGATTACAACTTTTAATAAAGAAATATGAATAGGGGCAACTTTGGAAGTTCGTGGTCGGACCAAAACTTTCCAACGTGATGATGATGGCACACAATTTTAAAGTCCAGATATATACTAACCATTATATATTTGCGGTAACATTAATTTGCATTAATTCAATATTTGCAAAGTGCAAACCTCTTCAGTGGTGTTAATCTCTCCATCTGTTTAGCATTTCCGGTATGAGGCATTCTTTCCATTTAAACAGATTAAGGGAAATATGAAGTGTTTTTCTCAGATCTAAAATCTAGTGCTTATGTTTAGAAGAAAAAATGAAATGCCTGAAATAAATAAAGATAAAGTAACATGCTTAACATTTTTCCATTTAAACAGATTTAAGGGATATATATGAACGGTTTTTCTCAGAGCTTACCTCTAGTGCTTATGTTGAGAGGAATAAATGCCTGCAATAAAGATAAATTAATATGTTTAGCATTTCTTTCCGTTTACACAGATTAAGGAAAATATGAAGGGTTTTTTTCAGAGCTAAACTCCTGTACTTATGCTTAGAGGAAAAAATGAAATGCCTGCAATAAAGATAAATAAATTACCACATTCAAGCACATATCTTAATTAATAGTTGGCTTGAAAGCATAATCTTTTGGCCCGACCGTGAAGTTCCAAAACTGTCCCTAAATATATTTCCTTTTTAATAATAGTTAGATGTCACACTTCTTTAGCTTCAATGTGAACTACTAAAAACGTAACTCTATAAATATTATTAAATATTAATATAACTTAAAAACAGAATCAAATAAGTTTCATTTACCAATTCAAAACGCTCTACAAATATTATGGAAATCTTACTATAAATTAAAAGTAGGATGTACTGAATAAACATTCTTCTTTAAGTCATTCTTTATTATATGTAATAGTAGAAATAAAATTCAAACCAATAAAAAATTAAATTCATTCTTTATTAATTAATAATAAAAATAAAAATTCAAACTAATAAAAAGTTAGATGTTGCAATTTAGAAAGAAAATTAAAAACTAACTACATATCATTTCATACAAAAATAGGGTTAAATATTTGTGCAAATCATATATTTTTTTAACGAGTTAAAAGTACACAATTTGTAAAAAAACAATTCATACACGAATTGTGTGCCATCATCACGCGGGAAGCGCGTGCTGTAGCATGCAAATTAATGCTTTAACGTTATTATTTTCAATTGGACGTGTCGCCTGATCAATTAGTAGAGAATTTTATAAAAAAATGTATATAAAGGGTAATTTTGGAATTTCACGGTCGGACCAAAAGATTGCGCTTCCAAGCCAACTATTAATAAACTTGGAAATAAAAACTATAATTTTCATAATTTGTGACCACTTGCTAAACACGTTCCAAAATTTGTGCTTTCAAGCCAACTATTAAAAAAATATAATTTTCATACTTTCTAACAAACATGTTGGAGCATTATGGCACACGCTTCGCGTGTGATGAATGCATCTGAAACGTATTTGTTTAAAATGTTTAAAAGAAAATATTTTCACAAATATTTATCCATATGTTTATGTTGAATCATACACGGTTAATTTGAATTTTTATTTCTAAGTTGTAATATCTAATAATCATACTGGTAGGTTTCGGCTAGGTTGTTTTTACTGAGTCAGAGTGGAAGCATTGGAGTCAAAAGGTACTACTAAAGGAGGCTGAAACTGCTTTTCTGAATAAAGGTTGAAATCATGCTAATTTTAGTAATTGATTAATAACTAATCTGTCTATTTGTAATCTTTTAATTTGTTGCCTTAAAACTTTTCAAATCCTTTACAAAAATAACTATCACATTTATCTGATCAAAATCAATAAAAATTAATGTTTAAGCCCTTCTATTAAGCAAAACCGATAGTGCAAATAAGTCCTTCTTTTAAAATTGTGTGCCATCATCATCACGTTGGAAAGTTTTGGTCCGACCACGAACTTCCAAAGTTGCCCCTATTCGTATTTCTTTATTAAAAGTAGTAATCTATTAAATAATAGTAAAGTAGAAGATTTTAAAGCTCTCTTATTATTTCTAACAATTTCCACCTCTCTCTCCTTAATTATCTCTAGATATTTTATTTTCACATTCTCACAATCTATTGTTATTATAATTATTACAATTTTTCCACCGGTTTCCTCTTTTATAGTTAGAATTTAATACTAAATTTTACAATTATGTATAGACATCTTCCAAGTTTTTAATGTTATTTTACATTTAAATCTATATATATTGAATTTATTTAGGTGATATTAAATTTAAGCTTTTTAAATAAATACAATTAGCAAATATTCATTAATTGATCTAATAAATTAAAAAAATAACAATTCAATATGTGCACCGCATTAATATTGACAAAAATGGTAAAACTAATTTTTCATTCAAGTCCAGATAGTTTTAATTTCCGCAATTATATACTAACCATCACAACGTTCTACTAATATTCTCTCATGTCATTTTGCACTTAAATGCTAACATTCAATAATTTTTACAATTATTTACGGATTTCTCCCATCTTGTTCAAATCAATATATGGATAACTTATTCTTATTGCAATCTCACTGACAATTTTGTTTTAGCCTAAACACAAACCTATGTATATATATATATATATATATATTTAGAAAACTTATTGGAACCGAAAACCAGAAAACTATTAAACAAGACTGTGAAATTGGACCGCAAGCTGCAGGTTTCACCTTAAAAAAAAGTTATTTATTTATTTAATTTTTTTTATACAAAGTGTATGTAACTTGGAAGAAAGCAAAAAACTCACTGTATCAACCTAATTAAACGACTTCATATTCAGTTGATCTTGCAACATATATTCTACAGGTGTAACACATATTCGCTTTAAATTCTACAGGTGTGTAACATATAAGTATGCAGGGGCCAAGTTATCACCTTCACTTTTTTTTATAATGCACACAAACTAGGCAGCAAGAAGAAAACAAAAACAAAAGAAGACTCACCGTACGGGCTGAGATGGTAGTGGCGTAAGGCGGCGTCGGGGAGATTGGTCGGTGGCAGGGACGTGGTGGCTAGAGCACGGCGGCGGTAGTTGACGTGGAGGGAAGGCGACGTGTGGGGTGCGGCGCTTGGGTACAGGGAAGAGGGGATTGGTTTTTTTTTTTGCAAAAATTGAATCGGTTGTTAAAATTTCAGAGGTGAGAAAATGACGAGCCTCTGGTAATTTATACCAGTTTTAGATTGCGTGAGTGAGTAAGAGAGGGAAAATAATCTAAGTTTAAGGTAACCGGTTGATATTTCAAACGTACCATATTTTTTTTTCTTACCTAATTATCTTTAGGCTACAATTGTTAAACACATTCAGGAATTTAAATTTTGAATTCTAATCAATTAATTTCAGCTTATAACCGCAACTGATAAATTTAATTGCGTTAACGTTAATGGAAATCTACAACAGACGTTATTATATTCCCATTATAATTTCTCTTAAACATTACAACATAAAATAATGACATTCCAAAATTAAAAATTTATGCAAATTAATTGCCAAAATACGTACCCACTAATTTAATAGGTTATTTTATTTAAAAGCTCTTTTATTCCAACAATTTAAATATTTACAACAAATTCTTACGTTATAATTTTTTTTTCAAATTTGTAGCCAATTTTCGCCGAAATTCAATTTATTAGGAGTAAATATTGCTCGGGTTGTTACAAATTATAATTCTAAATCTATTCAAAATCGATTTCAACTTCCATTTATAATTTATGACATATTATTGAAATCTGTTGTTCCAAATTCCTTATATAAATTAATTTCAAAAACATTTATCTAAATCACTTTAAATGAATTCCATATCAAATCTTTTATTTAATCCAAACCCATTTCTCATGCAATAATCCAATTTCCATACAAATATTTTTATTTCCAAAAATCATCCTCGAATATCTTTTTAAAATTTGAAAATATTTTTTATGGTATTTAAAATAACAAAATTTGGACCAATGCTATTATAACATCCAATATATCAAATCACACAACAATCCGTAACAGATTATTCAATCACATCATATAACACAATATATGAAACAATCAATATATTTTGAAGGAATCAAGTTGGATCCCTCCAATCTATTTCCCTGCATCCACGGTTGTTATATAATACAAAATAGCACTTCGAGGCGGAATATCGCGGTAATATAGGGTCATCAGCTACTATGTCGGACGCACGGTGTCTCATCCGCTCTAACGGCGAAAAATATGCCCAACTACTAATATATATAATTTCATGTCCAATTGAAAATAAAAATTTATAAATTCATCCAATTAACCAATAAATAATTTTTTAACACTTTAAAATAATATTACTATCCGAATGAGTGAAATAACCAAAACCTTGATTTTCAAATTTGTTAATCGTTCCAAATCAAAATTTGTTCCATTGCATTGTGTTTGTCGCTACGATCCAACATAACTCGTGTTGTATTTTTGAACCTCGCACGAATAATTTATGAAAATTAACCAATAAATAATTTTTTAACACTTTAAAATAATATTACTATCCAAATGAGTGAAATAATCAAAACCTTGATTTTCAAATTTGTTAATCGTCCCAAATCAAAATTTGTTCCATTGCATTGTGTTTGTCGATACGATCCAACATAACTCGTGTTGTATTTTTGAACCTCGCACGAATAATTTATGAATTTTATAAGCGAACAATTTTTTTGTACTTACTAATCATACTTTTATTAAATTTAATTAAAATTGATTTCTTTATACCTTCTTCTCAAAAAAAATAATGGTCGTGCACATCTGGTACTCTCACGACAAAGCACGAGATCTTCTCTCCACCAAAACCACTAAGTTCACTGACATATCCTCATCGAAACATTAGCCACTCCATCAGCCAACAAAACAACTTCGCAGCATTCTGCACAACTTCCTGTTACCTCCAGCCATCAACTACCACCTATTCTTGAATCACTTCAACATCGCCATGCCTCTTGTTCAAGTCTGTATGCATGCCTACAACGTCGAACTCTGTCATGGTTGCACCTCCATCCTAGGTCCATTACTTCACCCATCTTCCATGCCACCAATCGCATGCGACTAGCCTCCATCGACCGCACTGCCCAGGTCATGTCGTCGTGGCCTCGATATTGCACACCGACTTGATGCGACCAAACCTTATAGCAAGTCGCTCTTCCCTAAATGATTGTCGAGTATCGTGAATCTTCGATCAAGATTTGTTTTTTTGAATTGATTTCGATTTTTTAGAAGAAGAAAAAGAAGACACGAATTTAAATGGGGAGGAGGCCGCTAGGTTCGGGGATTTGGGTGGCGTAGATTGGTTTTAGGGTGGCTGGATATGGGCTAGGTCAGTTGCACTGTTTCCCTTTTTATTTTTTATTTTTTGTCAAAATATCTCTTATTATATGCAAGGAAATATCGAACTCTTATTGAGGCATGTCGCCTGATGTTTCTAATGTCAAAATATCATGATGTTATTTTGAGAATACACAAAACAATGCACTTAAATAGACAATACAAACAAATTCTAAAAGTATAATTTAACCAATCTAAAGCACAGTTTTAGCGGTATAATTAGACCAACCTGAAGCTGTGATATTGGAGATTAACGATGAGAAATGGTGGTGGTGAGAGATCTAAATGGAGATGACATGAAAGAGAATGAGAAATGGAATAGGAGTGAAAAGAGATGTGAATATGGATGGATAAAGTGAGTGGCATTTATAGGATTTGGTAGATATTTTTAGAATATTATATCTATGTTATGAAGTTTGAATATATCTATATTGGACCGATTAAGGGTTATGGATATGCGAGACACATAATTTTAACTCATATGCAGTATCTTAACTCATTCATTGATTCAGAAATTTTTGAATCAGTTATGGAAAAAGTTATAGTCTAGAGAAATCTTGATCAAGTGATATGGTCAGATATTATGTCACGCATATATGGTATAATATGCTATTGAGTGATATTTAATGGTCATAAGTACTCTAATAGGTTATTTTATTGAAAAATTTATAGTATCATTACCATATGTATAACTTGTTATAATTTTCAGTTTATAAGCATAATATTATAAAGTTATATGGTTGCTACCCATAAATGGATAATGTTATATGGTTGCAGCCCTTATTTTTGTTATGCGTTTATTCTTATAATTGTATAACGTAATATCAGTCACTTGCTTAATGTGCAATAAACTGATATAATAATGACATTATTGAATAAATTAAATTAATGCTTCTGAATTCCACTTTCCAACATTTTATTCCTCTTCCTTTAAATATGTATTTTTTGCGCTCATTAAGTTTTTAATACATATATGTCTTGATATTTATATCGTTTATTCATGCTTTAATGTATGACCTTGAAATTCATAAATCTTCATATATGGCATATAATAAATCAAGGTATATCCATTTGTTTATATTAATTAATTAGAGTCAACTTCGTAAATCGTTTTCAATGTTGTAAAACCATTTCTATTTTGATATTTATGGCATTTATTCACAATTTAATGTATACCTTAAAATTCATAATTATCTAGATATATATAATATACAACAAATCATGATATATTTAGTTGTTTAAATTAATTATACAATAACATATATTTTTCCATGTTCCATACAAAGGTCAATTTTGGAAATTCGAGGCCAGACCAAAAGTTTGCGTTTATTCTTATAATTGTATAATGCAATATTGGTCACTTGCTTGATGGCGCAGTAAACTAGTATAATAACGGTATTATTGAATTAATGCAAATTAATGCTTCTTAATTCCACTTTCCAACGTTTTATTCCTCTTCTCTTAAATCTATTTTTGCGTTCATTAATTTTCTCATACATATACATTTTGATATTTGCATCATTTATTCACAATTTAATACATAACCTTGAAATTCATAAACCTCCATATATGGCATACAATAAATCAAGGCACATAGATTTGTTTAAATTAATTAATTAAGTCAACTAATTAAATCATTTCCAACATTGTAAAACCATTTCCATTTTTTATTTATAGTATTTACTCAAATCTTACCGTATAACCTTGAAATTCATAAGTCTCTAAATATGTCATTCAATAAATCATGGCATATTCATTTGTTTAAATTAATTATACATTAACAAATATTTTCCATGTCCCTTGTAAAGGGAAAATTGAAATTAGCGGTGGGATCGAAAGTTTCTCATACATATTTCTTTTGATATTTGTATCATTTATTCTGAGTTTAATGCATAACTTGAAATTCATAAATCTTCATATATGGAATACAATAAATCACGGTATATTCAGTTATTTAAATTAATTAGATAAAACTAATTAAATTGTTTCCAACATTGTAAACCATTTCCGTTTTGATATTTATAGTATTTATTCACAATTTAATGTATAACTTTGAAATTCATAAATCTCTAGATATAATATACAATAAATCATGATATATTCATTTATGATGAAAGGTCCATATTCTCAAAACATGTGCACAAAAAATCCATATATAAATTGTATATGTTTAAATCATTCACTGTGCTAATATGAAAAACACGCCAAGTAAATTGTGTGAGTTTATCATGTGTATGTTTCAAAACATGATCTTAAAAAATAACTATATCAAAGGCACTTAAAAAAATAGTACGACATGAACATCATGATTTAAATTGAAATAAACATAAGTACAGGAGTTATGGCACGCGCTTTGAAGATGGAGTTAGCATTGTTTAATTAACAATGATATATAGCATAAGTACAGGGTTTAGCTCTGAAAATAAACTCTAATATTGATACGGGTTTACAAACATCTTTTAAAATGAAATAAACATAAGAACTCAGCTAATAAATATTGAATTTGTAAGCCCCAAAACTATTTAAGATATTTTAAGATATCATTGCTGAGTAGAATATGAGCCAATGGAACAAAAAATTAAATGTTTTAATTTAGAAATAAAAATTCAAACTAACCACACATGATTCCAACGCAAAAACATACCTAAATATTTATGGAAATCATTATCTTTTGAATATGTTGACACATATAATTTGTAAAAAAAAAAGGATTATTATGTCAACTTTTATGTCAACTTTCAAAATAATCAAGGCACATGAATTATAATGAAAGATAATTGACATAGATTTATTCACAATTTAATACATAACCTTGCATTATTAATTAATAAATTGGATTTCGGCGAAAATTGGCTACAAATTTGAAAAAAAAAATTATAACGTAAGAATTTGTTGTAAATATTTAGATTGTTGGAATAAACGAGCTTTTAAATAAAATAACCTATTAAATTAGTGGGTACGTACTTTGGCAATTAATTTGCATAAATTTTTAATTTTGGAATGTCATTATTTTATGTTGTAATGTTTGAGAGAAATTATAATGGGAATATAATAACGTCTGTTGTAGATTTCCGTTAACGTTAACGCAATTAAATTTATCAGTTGCCGTTATAAACTGAAATTAATTGATTAGAATTCAAAATTTAAATTCCTGAACGTGTTTAACAGTTGTAGCCTAAAGATAATTAGGTAAGAAAAAAAATATATGGTACGTTTGAAATATCGACCGGTTACATTAAACTTAGATTATTTTCCCTCTCTGACTCACTCACGCAATCTAAAACTGGTATAAAGTTACCAGAGGCTAATTCATTTGTTATAAAAATAATGCAAATTAATTGAATTTGTAAAATACCGTATAACCTTTATTGAATTTGGCACGTTATAAAAGCGGTAACGTTAATTTGCATTAATTCAATAACCATCAAAATCAATAGATATTTGGCTTAAAATCATTAAGGATGATGACAAAGAAGTAATTATATACATTAATTTTTTATTTCAGAAGTAAATAGCAAGCATGACTATAGGAAAGTGATCATGACGAAATGTATTAAATTGTTTACTTACCCGCTTCAATTATCCTTCATGTTGCCTGTAGTAACAAAACTTACAAAAATAGACATAACATTTATTTTTATTTTTATTTTTATTTTTTTTTTAAAAAAATAGACATAACATTGTTATTCTGTGAAGTTCATAAATGAGTAAGTAAATAAAATATGATTGTTAATGCCTAAATAAAAGTCATTAAAGCCAAATTCTTAAAAGCAGCAAGGAATATGAATAGCTCTAATTATATCACACGATAAAAGTTGACATAAAGGGAATTAAGAAGCATTAACTAGAGTTTAGATCTGATTAAATGGAAAGAATGGCTCATACCGGAAATGCTAAACAGATGGAGAGATTAACACCACTGAAGAGGTTTTTGTCAACTCCATGCAAGAGAGAGCTTAACCTCTCAATCAACAAAGACAAAACTGATGTTACAGTATCATGTAGTAACTTTTCAAATGATCAGTCAGGGATTTTTAATGGAGAGGCATCATCATATCATAGTGTGAAGGTTGTCAAAGGAAAAGGAGTTAAGCGTGGTTCAAATCTTAATTCTTCCGCTTCTTCCAGTAATTTGAATCTTGTCAAAGGGCAATGGAGTAAGGAAGAGGATAGGTATTTTCATTTATTTGTTTCAGTCAATATATTTACATATCAGTATTTTAGAGTTTAACAATGTAATATTATTGTTGCGACCTAGCATGTTAGTAAGTTTGGTGAGGCAACATGGAGTTCGTAAGTGGTCTGAAATTGCCAAGGAATTAGTTGGTAGAATTGGGAAGCAGTGCAGAGAAAGGTGGCACAATCATTTGCGTCCGGATATCAAGGTATGGATTATTAAGCCACTTTCATCATTGATGTAATATATTATTATGCGTTGTATTGGATGATAAATAATTTGATATTCTTTAAACAGCTTCGTTAAGTTGTTGTTTCATTAAAATTTATGCAGAAAATTCATAAGATATTGTATCAACTGAGTTATCGGGTACTGGATTTTGTTCCTTATATGTGAACATATGATACATATGCATTGGATTTTATACTATACATTAGGCCAATACAAAAACAAAAACAGAAACAGAAACTGAAGAGAGAAAAAATGACAATAGGATCGATCAAAATGTTATGCGAATGGAATATTTGTATAGAAGTTTTAGTGTAAATGCATTATTCTTGTCAAAATTACGTATACAAGTTAAGTGTAATTTTGTAATTTAAAATTCGAATTAAAATGTCAAAGATGTCAATAATCTCAGGACTTTATTTTTATATACATGAATTCCCAGCTATTATGATCATCGATTGTATATGGATTTAATTTCTCGTTCTACAAATAATATTCAACCATCTCCCATGTTAATCCACTTTCTGCATATAGAAGGAATCATGGACTGAAGAAGAAGAAAGGCTTCTAATTGAAGCTCATGAGAAGCTTGGGAACAAATGGGCAGAGATAGCGAAAAGAATTCCTGGACGAAGCGAGAACTCAATCAAGAACCACTGGAATGCCTCTAAAAGAAAGCAAAACTCGACTAGGAAAAACAAAGGAAAGTCAAAAAATGGTTCGGGTTCAAATCCATCCATTTTACAGGAATACATCAAAACCCTTTCAACGTCCCCTGGTAAGACGCCATCCATACAGCAGTCATCATCACACTTACAATTTCCAACCACTGATTACCCATGTAACCCTTCCAATGCCATTACTTTGATGAACAATCAAAACCCTAACACAACTTTTCAAGAGGGAGCATATTATAACATTCAAGCTGAAATTGAAGAACCATCCATGGATGTAGGAGGTTCACTTGATTATTTGAATTGCTTGGAATCTCCTCAGCAACCCCAGTTATTGCATGGAGAATCTTACGCTGATTGCAGCGATAACAAAGACGGCAGCTATAAGCATACTCACTGGGATTCTCGCATCTGTTATTTACTGAATGGAGGTCCATCACCTAGTTTTGAAGCACATCAAGAAATGGATAAAGACAGTGTTTTAGAGGAAAAAGATTATGACAGTTCATTTCTTTCGAATAGAGATATGGATTTGATTGAGATGATCTCTTCTCGGTCTTCCAATTCTAACTCTAAGAGGAGCAGCAGCGGTAGCTGTTACATTTAACAGTTTGCATGATGATCCATAGCCACATTAGTTTTAGGTATCAACATAACCTGTCATCATGTTTCTTATTTATGTTCATGCATTGCTTTTGTTGTTTAGGTGCATTGTTATTTTATTATTGAATGACCATTTGAACTAGGTAATTTTTACATTATGTACAGAACAAATGTACAAAGTAACACTTGTTTGTTTGTTCTATGAATGTTGCAACATATATAAGTGCCTTTTGTTACTTTGGTTCTTTGAATTTCGTTATAATAACATGTGTTTATTAGTTGATAATATAGAGGGAATTATCAAGTATTTTGTTTACGTTATTTGTATTCACGATTAGCTACTAATATCCTAGTCCCCTTGGTACGCTTCTCGGATTTTAGGCTGAAACATCGACTGTCATGCTATAAATCCACATTTAGTGCATATTCATTGATTAAATCAGTATAATGCTGAAACGCTTATTTTTGAAAGCATTTTCTTTTTGAGCTTTGCTAGAAGACCCGAACGCAACAGACGCAGATCAACACTGTTGGACCAAATCCGTTGATTTCAGGGAGCCACACGCTCCATTTCGTGTTAAATTTCTGCTAAAGTTCCTATGCTCTCTAGCTGTTTTGTTCTTTTTTTTGTATTAAATTTTTGATATCAGTTTATATTCATATTGGAAAAGATAAAACTGTTTCCTCCTCCTCAACTTTTGCCATTAATAGAATAAATTTCTAATATTGATTTAAATAGCAAAAAAGCTAAAAAGAACTGTTTTTCAAGTATGAAAATTGTTACAGGATTAGATTAATGGCCGGATTTAAATCAAATTAAACATATTGAATGATCCTCTGAATTCTGCCTCATTCTGCACTGTTTAGTCTCAGGCCTCAAGTGTGGTTCTTTGAAATATGCTTATCTCACACTTTCATCTCTTTAAATATTATCTAACCCTGTCTTTATGTTCAAGCTCATTTACTTCAAAACCAAAATTCAAATTTCCATATTAATGCTAATTAATTACACTTTATTATTTTAAATGGAATTATTCAAATAAGGTAGTCAATAGCTGAAAATTTAACAACAATTAATTATATATTAAATTGAATTGAATTAATGAGATAGTTAATAGCATATTAATTCACCTTAATGCTAACTAATTACAAAAATATTATCTAATCAGTATTTCATATGCATTGGATGTTTCAACTTTACGGACAAACACACAACTGTATTTCATGAAAGCGTTCTTTATTGTAAAAAAACACATACGAATTTCAAAGTAGTATAGTACAGATTCACTAGTTCTTAGAGAATACTTTGCTTTTCTTCAACAAATTTAGCAAAAATTATAATTATGGAAAAAATCTATCCATAATTATATTAAATTATCTTACCATAACCTTATTAGGATAACATTTCCATTTTACAACTACTAGGGCACTACATTAAAGGCAAATTAACATTTTGCCCCTAATGATACATTCCTAGAGGCAGAAATTGAATCAACCCCAGCAATTATTTCAGGGGATTAATGTTGCTACCTCTAAAGATATTCGAGGCGGTAACAAAATAGGCCTCCATTGTTTTTTCAAGTGGTATTAAGATTTGCTAATATTTGTAGAGGAAAATTTTGAATTTGTAAAGAAAATTTAGTCGTTAGATCCTACATTTAAGCGACACTAAGATTCACTAATATTTGTAGAGATTTATTCGTTAGATCCTATGTTTAAGTTATGTTAAGATTTAGTAATATTTATATAGAAGAATTTTGAATCCGTAAAAAAAGATAGATCTAAATTTTAAGTGATATTAAGATGAAGCTGCAATTTTGGTAATTCACACTAATACTAAAAAAGTACGACACCAAAGTTATCACAACTATTACCAAAGATATGTTTTAAATTCGGATACCAACATATTTGCATTAGCATCAATCTTTTGAATTTCGAGGATGTATTTTGTTTACATTTCAAATATGGACCAAACATATTTCAAATTCTATTTTTTAATCATACATACATTAGTTCCAATATGATAATTGTTTGCATGAAAAAGGGCAATGACGCAGCGGATAATTCTGAAAATGTGTGATTCGATGAAAGTAGCGATCGATGGATTGAATGTTACCGAAATGCCCAAATTCGTTGATCCGAAGATACCGAATTCTAGCTATCCTTAACACGTTGATCGCGCACGATACCGTGATGAAGGATCTACGATTCTTCGACGTTGATCTTGCGCACAAGATACCGTGAATCGGCTTCAACAAACGAAGATTCGAGCGCACTCGAATGACGTAGGTGGAGATAGGAGATTACACTCAACTACCAATTTGAATTGAAAGCACAAAGCTAACAAAAGAGAATTTTATTCAAATGTCAACAACCTTTTACAATGACTCAACTTGCCTATTTATAGGCTACACACGCAAAACAGAAAATTATACAAGTCTTAAGCCGGTGACGACTTATCCCCTACGACCTATGACTCATCATGAGTCGTTCACAACTTATCAGATTACATCATAACATCACGACTTACGACTTATACAAAACGACTTAACAAGATGTACAAAATAACAACTACAACCAACAATACACGACTCAACATACTCCGACTTATGACTCAGCCAAAGTATACGACTTATTACAAACAGACGACTTAAAACATAGCAGCATCTTCACGCGACTCAGGCTTGGACGACTTAGGAAATAACTTCAACGACTTAACCCAGTTTCCGATTTAAAGAGTCCAGTCGACTCAACTAAGTCGTAACTCGTAGCCGACTTATCACTTCCCTTAAGTCGTAGCGGACTTAACACTTGTGTATTCTCCTCCTAGAGTCGTGGGCGACTCATCTCCCTGTTAAGTCGTAGACGAGTTATAGTTGCTTTGTTAAGTCGTGAACTCGTCGCAACTTCCCCTTTGGTTTTCCAGTTGAGTCGTGGACGACTCATCACCGCCTCCTTAAGTCGAGTACGGCTTACACCTTTATTTCGTGGCGCTCCTTTAAGTCGTGGACGACTTATGTCGACTTCTTTAAGTCGGATATGACTTATGCCTTGCGCTGCATCATCCTCCCCTGGTTGAGAAAAATTCGTCCTCGAATTTGCACCTTCCTTCTCCGCGACACAATCATCTTCCTGATACGGTATGAGATGCTTAACATTGAATACATCAGAAGTGTACACGTCCTCCGACAACTTCAACTTATAAGCATTTTCATTAATTCGTTTCACGATTTCTACAGGACCAATTTTTCTGGCTTTCAACTTATTGTAAGCACCCACTGGAAAACGATCTTTTGTTAACACTGCATAAACCAAATCACCTTCATTAAATTTAACACTCCTTCGCTTCAAATATGCTGATCGTTTATACTTTTCATTTGCTTTCTCCAATCGTTCTTGAACGATTCTATGACAATCAGTCAATCCATCGACAAAATCAACTGCTCGTTTAACCGTCCCCTTTGATTGTGGCATTACTGCTAAGTCCAATGGTCCTTTTGGTAAGTTTGAATACACGATCTGGAACGGACTGAACCCAGTACTTCGATTGACTGCATGATTATGCGCAAACTCTGCTTGACATAGCTTCAGATCCCAACTCTTCAGATTATCCTGTACAAGACATCGTAACAAATTTCCCAATGATCTGTTAACCACCTCAGTCTGTCCATCAGTTTGCGGATGATAAGCGCTGCTAAAATTCAACTTCGTACCGACCATCTTCCACAAACTTAGCCAAAAATGACTCAAGAATCTCGTATCCCGATCTGTCATAATCGATTCAGGTAATCCATGAAGTCGATATATTTCCTTGAAAAATAATTGAGCAACATGAACAGCGTCCGCCGTCTTTTTGCAAGCAATAAAATGTGCCATCTTCGAAAATCGATCCACTATAACATATATCGAATCATTTCCCTTTTGAGTTCTCGGTAATCCCAAAACAAAATCCATACTGATATCAACCCATGGTTTACTTGGCACTGGTAATGGCATATATAACCCAGCATTCGTAGCGGTTCCTTTTGAAATTTGACATATATGACAATGCTCCACAAATCTTTCCACCTCTTTTCTCATTGATGACCAAAAGTATGATTGTGAAATCAACTGTAAAGTACGGTCTCTCCCCACGTGACCTTCCTCATGTAACTCCTTCACAATCTTCATTCTCAAACTACAATCAGGTATACACAATCGATTTCCTTTGAACAGAAAACCGTCTACCATCACAAATTCATCCGTCTTTCCTTCCTTGACTTTATCAACGAACTTTGCAAAGTAAGGATCAACGTCAAATAATTCTGGTAACACATCAAACCCTGTCACCTTAACTTTCAGTGTAGTCAACAAATGACTCCTCCTGCTCAAAGCATCAACTACTCGATTTGTTACCCCCGATTTGTGCTTCACTACAAAAGTAAATTGTTGCAAATAGGCAATCCACGATGCATGTCTGGCTGAAATCTTGTCTTGTCCTTGTAAATGCTTCAACGCTTCGTGATCAGTGTAAAGAACAAATTCTTTTTGAAATAGATAATGTCTCCGATGTTTAACAGCTTGCACAACAGCATAAAACTCTACATCATATGTGCTATATCTCATCTTTGCCCCTGATAACTTCTCGCTAAAATATGCAATCGGACGCCCCTTCTGACTCAACACCCCGCCTATCCCAACCTTCGACGCATCAGTGTGTAGCTCAAACAACAACTGAAAATCTGGTAATATAAGAATTGGTGCTGTCGTCAAAAGTTATTTAATCGACTCCAAAGCACTCCCAGCTTCCTCCGTCCAAGAAAATTGTTTTCCCTTCATACAATCAGTCACCGACGCCGTCATGCAACTGAAGTGTGGAATAAATCTTCGGTAGAATGACGCTAGTCCATGAAAACTTCTTACTTCCGTAATCATCTTTGGCTGTGGCCAATTTCTGACTACTTCAACTTTATTCTGATCAACCTGGATACCTTCTCCCGAAACAATATATCCCAAGAATAAAACACTATGCATCATGAACACGCATTTCTTTGTAGCAGCATAAAACTGTTCCTGTCGTAGAACCATCAATACTTCCTTCAAATGATGCAAATGCTCTTCCGAACTCCCACTGTATATTAGAATATCATCGAAATATACCACCACAAATTTCCCGATAAAGGTCTAAAGATTTGATTCATTACTCGCATGAACGTACTCAGTGCATTTGATAAGCCAAATGGCATTACCAACCATTCGTATAGACCCTCCCTGGTTTTAAAAGCAGTCTTTCACTCATCACCTGGTCTGATACGAATTTGATGATATCCGCTCTTCAAATCAATTTTCGAAAAGATAGTTGCCCCACTCAACTGATCTAGCAAGTCATCCAATCTTGGCATAGGAAATCTGTATCTCACAGTAATCTTATTCAATGCCCGACTGTCAGTGCACATCCTCCACGTCCCATCCTTCTTTGGTACAAGTAATGCTGGTACAGCACATGGGCTTAAACTTTCCTGTATACGTCCCTGCTCAAGCAACTCTTCCACTTGCCTCCGTAACTCCTCGTGTTCCTTCGGACTCATTCGATAATGTGGTCTATGTGGCAACATCGCTCCCGGAACAAGATCAATTTGATGTTGGATGTCTCTCAGTGGCGGTAACTCCTGCGGTAACTCCTCTGGGAACACATCTTCAAATTCTTTCAACACTGGTTTCACTTCTTCTGGAACCTCAACCTCCTCTTGACTCTCTCGCCCGATCAACAAGAACACTTCAGGCTCCTCTTCAACTTCTTTAACAAACTCTTTTAAAGATAACAAAGTTTTTAGCTCTTCAATCTCTTCTGATTTACTTTCTCCTTGTGATCTCTTCTTTGGAACTAAGATAATCTTCGTACCTTCAAACATAAAACTGTAACTATTGGTCCGACCGTCATGTTGTACTGCTCGATCATACTGCCATGGTCTTCCCAAAAGTAAGTGACAAACATCCATCTCTACAACATCACACCAAATCTCGTCTTTGTATTTCTTCCCAATAGAGAATGGAACTCGAACTCGTCTATCCACTTTCACCTCTCCTCCTTTTCTCAACCATGTTAACTTGTATGGATTCGGATGCTTCTCTGTCTTCAACTTCAACTTTGTCATAGCCTCGGTTGAGATAATATTATCACAGCTTCCTGCGTCAATTACAAACTTACACACCTTCCCCAGTATAGTGCATGTCGACTGAAAGATATTACTCCTCAACCAACTAGCTTCCTCCTGCTTCGGTGTCAAACACGATCTCCTCAGCATTAGATTACAACCTTCATCGATTTTACCCAACGCTCGCTGTCGTAACTATGTATGAGAGACATAATTGTATTTTGATTGGATGATTACTATATATAATATAGTAGCTTAGAAGAGTTTGAGTCCCTTATACAGTTGTTCTCAAAGTGTATTAATCATTCTTTTTATAGATATTAAGGATGAATCGAAGAGGGAGACCAGCTGCTAGGGAAGGTTGTGCTGCTGAGGGGACTACTGATTATGCAGCTATGTTCGAAGCTATGATGACTTCGATCATGAGAAGGATGCCAGCTCCGGGGCCATCAGTTGATGTTGGAGTTCAAGTTCAAACTCCAAAGCCGGTGGATTTTGCTAAGTTGTGTAAGGACTATACTGCTCTTGGAGGAAAGGTTTTCTTGGGAACAGAATCAACTATTTAAGTCCAGAGATGAATAGATGCTTGTAGAAGAATATTTGGTGATTTGGGAATTGAGGATGCAACTAAGAGGAAGCTTGCCTCAAGACAGCTTCAAGGGAGAGCTTCTGATTGGTGGAACTCTATCACCATTGATACTCCGAAGGAGGAGATTACTTGGGAGCAATTCCAAGTTAGATTTGAAGCTAAGTTCATTTCTACAGCTCAGAAGTCTGTTTTGTTCAAGAAGTTTGTGGAGCTCAAGTAAGGTGGAAGATCAGTTCTTGAGTATGTTTCTGAGTTCGAAGCTTTGTCCAAGTATACCCGGTCGTATATTGAATCTCCTTATCAGAAGAACGAGAAGTTTGTGACAGGCTTGGACAGTTATCTTGGGAGACAGTTGGTGGATCATCTGGACGATCCATTTGAGAAGCTTGTGGAGAAAGCTCTCAGGCATGAAAATCTGTTTCCTAAGGAAGGGTCTGTTGTTGCTGTGACCAAGGAGGAGTCTAAACCACAACAAGGAGGGAACAAGAAGAGGAAGCAGCAGCAGCAGAAGGGTAAGGATGGTCAGAAGAGGCCGAAGGGTGAGGTGACTTGCTACAATTGTTATCAGAAAGGCCATTTCTCCAGTGAGTGAAAGAATCCTAAAGTGCCGTCGAAGTGCTATAATTGTGATAAGCCGGTGCATATTAAGAAGAATTGTCCAGAACAGCGAAGGGACAAGCAGATTGTGCAAGCTTATGCTTTGGGAGCTGTTCCATCGTCTTCGAAAGCTCCTACTACTGAAGAGAAAGGGAAGAGTGTGGTGGTTCAAGGTACTCTTTCCATTTGTGGTATTCCAGTTAGGGTGTTATTTGATACTGGAGCGTCGCATTCTTTTATTTGTAATGAACTTGTAGGCCGGTTGGGTTTAGAACCGGATATTGTTGATAGGCCATTGGTTGTGACTAATTCAGTTGGGGGTTCGTCTTGTTTGTGTATGCTATGCCGTGGTCTAGTTGTATCGAATCATGATTGCTCTTTTGTTTGTGATTGTTTTGTTCTGAACTTTGCGGGGTTCGGAATTATTTTGGGTATGGACTGGCTTAGGAAATATGCGGCAAAGGTTGATTGTGAGAGGTTGGAGGTGACAGTCGAGAATGTGGAGGGGTGAAGGATTGTGATACGATGTAAGCATGAAGAAGGCGTCTTCATGAGCTTCATGTATTTGCTGGTTGCTCCACGGGATGGACTGTCATCGTTGCCAATCGTTAATGGATTCGAGGATGTCTTTGATGAGGTCAAAGGGTTACCGCCGCATAGAGAGATCGAGTTTCGTATAGATCTAGTTGAAGGAGCCAGACCTGTTGTGATGCCTCTTAGGCGGATGGCGCCTAGGGAACAGCAGGAGTTGAGGGTGCAGGTTGATGACCTTTTGCGAAAAGGATTCATTCGGCGTAGTGTGTCCGAATGGGGTGCACCAGTTTTGTTCGCAACCAAAGCGGATGGATCGTTGAGGTTGTGTGTGGATTATCGTGAGCTGAATAAAGTGACTAGGAAGAACAAGTATCCATTGCCGAGAATAGATGACTTGTTTGATCAGCTTCACGAAGCTAGGGTGTTTTCTCAGATGGATTTGGCAATGGGATTTCACCAGTTGAGAGTGGCTAAGGATAGTGTGCCGAAGACTGCTTTCAGGACACCATCCGGTTTCTTTGAGTGGCTGGTAATGCCGTTTGGATTGACTAATGCGCCAGCATATTTTGTGGATCTTATGAATAGAGTGTTCAGAGATCAGTTGAACAAGTTCGTGCTAGTGTTCGTGGATGATATTTTGATTTATTCCAGGACTGAAGAAGTGCACAAGACGCACTTGCGTATAGTTTTGGAAATCTTACGGAAACATCAGCTGAAGGCTAAGTTTTCGAAGTGTCACTTCTGGAAGAGTGAAGTGAGGTTCTTAGGCCATGTTATATCTGGAAATGGAATAGCGGTTGATCCCGCCAAGATAGCAGCGATCCAGGATTGGGTTAGACCTAAGAATGCATCTGATGTGAGAAGTTTTCTTGGATTAGCAGGATACTATCGTCGATTTATCAAGGATTTTTCCAAGATGGCTGCACCGTTAACAGGATTGACGAAAAAGAACCAAGTGTTCAGATGGGATGCTAAGTGTGAGCAAGCTTTCGGAATCCTGAAAGAGTGTTTGACGAGTGCTCCTGTTTTGACTATTCCAAGTGGGAATGATGAGATGGTGGTTTACACTGACGCATGTGGTACTGGACTTGGAGCAGTGTTGATGCAGAAGGGTAAAGTTGTTGCGTATGCGAGTCGACAACTGAAGCCGCATGAAAGAAATTATCCGACTCATGATTTGGAGTTGGCGGCGATTTTGTTTGCTTTCAAGATGTGGAGACATTATCTATTGGGAGTTCTATTCGAGTTGTTTACGGATCATAAGTCGTTGAAGTATCTTTTCTCCCAAAAGGATTTGAATCTTAGACAACAACGATGGCTAGAGTTTTTAGCGTCGTATGACTTTGATATTGCCTATACTCCGGGAAAGGGTAATGTAGTGGCAGATGCGTTAAGTCGAAGACATGCAGGATTGGGAGCCATGTTTTCGGAATGGAAGAGTCTCGAGTATTTGGCTGGATTTGACTTCAGGCCCAGATGTGAATTGGAACCTGAGATGTTGGCAAACTTATCGATAAGACCGACTCTTGTGGAAAGAATTGGCGAGAGCCAAAGGCGAGACGATAAGCTTGTCAAGATTATCCGTGATTTGGAATCTGGATTGGACTCAGAAAAGGATAAAAGATTCGAGGTCGATCGAGAAGGTTGGCTTCGGAAACAAGGACGATTAGTTGTTCCCGATATAGATGGATTAAGAGATGAAGTTTTGAAGGAAAGTCATCACTCGAGGCTGACAATTCATCCAGGTGGAAATAAGATGTATCGGGATATGAAGAGAACCTATTACTGGGAAGGTATGAAGAAGGATGTTGGAAATTTTATTTCCAAATGTATGAACTGCCAGTTGGTAAAAGCCGAGCAGAAGAAGCCCAGTGGATTGCTTCAGCTATTAGAAGTTCCTACATGGAAGTGGGAGCAAGTGTCGATGGATTTTGTTGATGGGTTGCCTAGAACAAGGGTGGGAAATGAAGGGATATGGGTCATTGTAGATCGTCTGACCAAGAGTGCAAGATTCATTCCTGTTCGATCGACTAGGACTGCATCAAAGTTGGCTGAGTTGTATATTAAGTGGATAGTTCGATTCCGTGGTATTCCGAAGAGTATAGTGAGCAATCGAGACCCATTGTTCACTAGTAGATTTTGGAAGAGCTTCCAGGAAGTTTTGGGAACCGAGTTGTGTTTAAGTACAGCTTATCATCCCCAAACAGATGGTCAGACCGAGAGAGTCAACCGAGTTTTGGAAGATCTCCTCAGAGCTTGTGTTTTGGATTACGGAGGATCATGGGAAGATCATCTTCATTTGGTGGAATTTGCATATAATAACAGTTACCAGTCAAGCATTGGTATGGCACCATATGAGGCATTGTACGGAAGACCGTGTAACTCTCCGACATGTTGGTTGGAAACTGGAGAAAAGTTGATACTTGGGCCAGAGATGATTCAACAGACTTCAGATTGTATAGAGATCATTCGGCAACGAATGAAGGCAGCCCAAGACCGTCAGAAGAGTTATGCCGATAAATGTCGAAAGGATCTGGAATTCGACGTAGGTGATATGGTTTTTGTGAAGATTTCTCCACTGAAGAATGTAATTCGATTCGGGAGGAAAGGAAAGTTATCTCCAAGATTTGTTGGACCATTCCCGATCATCGAGCGAATTGGAAAGCTCGCCTATAAATTGGAGTTACCGAAAAAGATGGCGGGTGTGCACAGTGTTTTTCATGTATC
Organism: Allium fistulosum; assembly: GCA_030737815.1. Taxonomy (NCBI): domain Eukaryota; kingdom Viridiplantae; phylum Streptophyta; class Magnoliopsida; order Asparagales; family Amaryllidaceae; genus Allium; species Allium fistulosum. Next base: position 913,374,743 of record CM060903.1, read on the forward strand.
TTATCTACGGAAGTATGTGCACGACTCGAATACAGTGGTTACTGCTGATAGCTGCGAAGATTTAGAGATTGATCCAGTTGTTTCAAGACCTCGTAAGCCACTTCGTGTTGTAGAAACGGACACGAAACAGCTTAGGAGGAAGACGATTACGTTGCTCAAGGTACAATGGAGTGATGATGTTAACGACTGTACATGGGAGGAGGAAGAGAGGATGAAGGCAGCTCATCCTGAACTCTTCGAGGTAGGGCCCTAAGGTGTCGTGACATCTCATGAAATTGTAACTTGCTTTAATCTTAGAATTCTGCATGCTAGGCTAGAAATTGGATGCATGGTTTTTTGATTGTTATGGATGGTAGGCATGCAGAATAGTTTTGGATGCTTTTGTTTGTTTGGAATTTCGGGGCGAAATTCCTAAGGGGGAGAGAATGTAACGACCCGTATTTTTACGGATCGAAAGATTGTAAAACTATCGACATTAAGTCGTTGATGTTGTTAAGTCATTTAGAGTTGAGTCGACCAAAGCTTAAGTCGTATGGAAGTTAACTCGTGTAGAGGCTTAGGTCGTGGTGTAGTTTAAGTCGTTCGGAGTTGAGTCGTGTAGGACTGTACTTAGGTCGTGTGTAGTATAGGTAGGTGGAACGACTTATGGTGTTGGACCGACCTAAGGAAGTGGGCGACTTAAGGATGAGTCGGTCGACCGGTTTACTGACCTAGGAGATAAAGAGTTGAGCGACTCATAGGGGTAAGCGACCTATAGGTTTGGCCGACTTAAGGTGGTTAGCGAGTTAGTGTCCACCGACTTAAGGGTTGTATCGAGTTAACGACTCATAGGATGGACCGACCTATAGGAATTGACCGACTTAAGACTTAGACGACCTAAGAGTTTCTCCGACTTAAGGTAGTTAGCGTCTTACCGGGATAAGCGAGTTAGTGGGATGACCGACCCATAGGAGTACCGACTTATAAACGAGTTAAGGATAGGTCGGCAGGGTAATTGGGTCGGTAGGTCGTCTCCTGTGTTAAGTCGTTGAGTCGTTTAGGTCGTAAGTCGCTGAGTCGTAGGCGGTTAAGTCATTTAGTGGGTAAGTTGTTGAGTCGTCAAACGACTTAGGACTTGGGGTTTTGCGGCAGTATGATGAGTCTGAGACTTCGTTAGGTCGGCCATATAGTTAAGTCGTAGGTCGGTGAGGCAGTTAAGTCGTAAGTCGGAAGAGGGTATTAAGTCGGCGACGACTTAAGGAGGCGGATGAGTAAAGGTCATTTTCAGCCTATAAATACACGTCCATATCTCACTATTTTGGCACCGGTTTTTGAAGCGACGAAGTGCTGCCATTTTGGGAGCTCGACTACAACACTTCTTCACCTCTTTTCTCTTCTTAAATCTTGTGCTTACATCCATCCAAGATCGAAGATCAAGATCGAAGATCCAAGAGCTAAAGTTGAAGATCTTCATCAAACGAAGAGAGATTTCATCATTTGAAGTGGAATCTTGTCGGATCAAGCTTAGTTCTTCGCTGTCCAGATCTGAAGTTGATATCTTTTGAGGTGTTTAGGTGATTCGATGAGTGGTGGTTATCTCTCACACGGACCCAAAGGAGTATATTGGATTGGTGGTTTGATCGTGTGTTAAAACTAGTGTTTTTGTGTATTTTTCTATAGATCCAAGTGTAGATCCGTTGTTCTTGTAGATTTGGCATTCATCATATTACATGTTATCATATGCAAGTTCATCCTTTAGGTTGTAGGGATAAATACCCATGATTCATGCTTGTTAGATCAATGCTCTTTTATTTAAAAGATTGCCATTGTAGTTATATTTGTTTGCTTAGATCATGTTTGAATGTTTGATTGCTTGGACTAATGATTGATTTGATTGATTATTATAGATTAGTTGATTTATAATTAGATTTGGACAAGTTTGGTCGAAGATGATTCAAAAGCCAAGGAAGAGGCTCTTGAATGGGAAAAGCTGCCTGTGGCATATGTAGCAGATGATAAGGCTCATATGGACGGATGATGATGATGAGATGGAGCTTTGCTATGATGAGATGAGGCGAAGCATGATGTGATGTAGCCTTGGTATAATCCAGACGGGATTATTCCAAGCATGTTGATAACTCGAAAGGTAGATCGGGTTGGATGATAATGGTTGGCTATAGAAGGAGCTTGAGCTAGTATGAGAATAGTTGTCGAGGAGGATGACTTGAAGGCTGAGATTTCATCGTTATTGAAGGTTCTAGCAGACTCAAAGCAAGAGTACTCTTGGCTACAGGTAGGTGGCCTTAACTGTAGGTAGGCGGTATTGTACTCTGAGGCACGGGTCACGATGACGTGCGGAGTTATGTCTAGAACCGGGGTTACCATTAGCCCTTGACGGACGGCTGAAAGAATGTGCCGGTCATTTAATCAACGGTGATATTGAAGCAATGATAACAGTGATAGCCAGAGTCATGGATGTTTGGATGTATCGTCATTCGGTCTCAAGAGCGGTATTTTCTGGGTGCTTATCTGATCTTGGTTTAGGCCTTGGGGGTTTGTACTTGGGAAACATCGCCCTTGACTCAAGTGATAATTGCTTTATTTTAAATTGTATGCTTTGCTATGTTGCTTCTGCTTAGTGTGTCTAGGGGCTATCACTGTAGAAAGAGGTGGAGTGGGAGGGTTGGATTCCTATTCCTGTTTCCTTTATGCTCTTTTGGTATGTTGTTAGTTAATTAACTTCTCACTAAGACTGTTGTCTGACTCAAGGCTTTATGTTTTAAATCTTATTGCCTTGGGATGTTCGTCCATTTTGGGACGGGCAGACTAGGTAGCAGGTGACAAGTGCTGTTCTTGCTTTCCACGATGTTGATGACGAAGACGAGCAGGAGCATTGCATATTGGTTTTCTTACTATACGTACTGGATGTTCCACTGCTTTGTATGATTCTCTGAGTGATATGTAGTGAGGCTTGATGTATTGACTATTCAGATGTTTGTATTCAACTATTATGAAGTTCTATTGATGAGAATTCTATTATGTGAAGCTTCACTATGTATATTTTTCTCTATTGTATTTTGTCCATGCGATGTGAGTAATACGATAGAGTCTGCTGTTTTTTTTACTTTACCATGATGATCGTCTATGGCTGCCTGGCACAATTTACAACGCACTATCTCTAGGTTTGGTGCAGGGGTCATGGGCGGTCGTCACAATCAATTAGTGGAGAATTTTTTTAAAGAATTGTATAAAGGGCAATTTTGGAACTTCGCGGTCGGACCAAACGATTGCGCTTCCAAGTCAACTATTAATAAAGATATGTGCTTGAATGTGATAATTTATTTATCTTTATTGCAGGCATTTCATTTTTTCCTCTAAGCATAAGTACAGGAGTTTAGCTTTGAAAAAAACCCTTCATATTTTCCTTAATCTGTTTAAATAGAAAGAAATGCTAAACATATTAATTTATCTTTATTGCAGGCATTTATTCCTCTCAACATATGCACTAGACATAAGCTCTGAGAAAAACCGTTCATATATATCCCTTAAATATGTTTAAATGGAAGAAATGCTAAGAATGTTACTTTATCTTTATTTATTTCAGGCATTTCATTTTTTCTTCTAAACATAAGCACTAGAGTTTAGATCTGAGAAAAACACTTCATATTTCCCTTAATCTGTTTAAATGGAAAGAATGCCTCATACCATCAATTTGAGTAAATGCTATAAATTATTGCAATTAATTATACAATAATTCAATAGACGTGCGTTGCACGTGCTAATTGTATTTATTTTAAAAGCTTAAATTTAAGATCACCTAAATAAATTCAATATATATAGATTTAAATGTAAAATAACATTAAAAACTTGGAAGATGTCTGTACAATATTGTAAAATTTAGTATTAAATTCTAACTATAAAAGAGGAAACCGGTAGAAAAATTGTAATAATTATAATAACAATAAATTGTGAGAATGTGAAAATAAAATATCTAGAGATAATTAAGGAGAGAGAGGAGGAAATTGTTAGAATTAATAAGAGAGCTTTAAATTCTTCTACTTTACTATTATTTAATAGATTACAACTTTTAATAAAGAAATATGAATAGGGGCAACTTTGGAAGTTCGTGGTCGGACCAAAACTTTCCAACGTGATGATGATGGCATATAATTTTAAAGTCCAGATATATACTAACCATTATATATTTGCGGTAACATTAATTTGCATTAATTCAATATTTGCAAAGTGCAAACCTCTTCAGTGGTGTTAATCTCTCCATCTGTTTAGCATTTCCGGTATGAGGCATTCTTTCCATTTAAACAGATTAAGGGAAATATGAAGTGTTTTTCTCAGATCTAAACTCTAGTGCTTATGTTTAGAAGAAAAAATGAAATGCCTGAAATAAATAAAGATAAAGTAACATGCTTAACATTTCTTCCATTTAAACAGATTTAAGGGATATATATGAACGGTTTTTCTCAGAGCTTATCTCTAGTGCTTATGTTTAGAGGAATAAATGCCTGCAATAAAGATAAATCAATATGTTTAGCATTTCTTTCCTTTTAAACAGATTAAGGAAAATATGAAGGGTTTTTTTCAGAGCTAAACTGCTGTACTTATGCTTAGAGGAAAAAATGAAATGCCTGCAATAAAGATAAATAAATTACCACATTCAAGCACATATCTTAATTAATAGTTGCCTTGAAAGCACAATCTTTTGGTCCGACCGTGAAGTTCCAAAACTGTCCCTAAATATATTTCCTTTTTAATAATAGTTAGATGTCACACTTCTTTAGCTTCAACGTGAACTACTAAAAACGTAACTCTATAAATATTATTAAATATTAATATAACTTAAAAACAGAATCAAATAAGTTTCATTTACCAATTCAAAACGCTCTACAAATATTATGGAAATCTTACTATAAATTAAAAGTAGGATGTACCGAATAAACATTCTTCTTTAAGTCATTCTTTATTATATGTAATAGTAGAAATAAAATTCAAACCAATAAAAAATTAAATTCATTCTTTATTAATTAATAATAAAAATAAAAATTCAAACTAATAAAAAGTTAGATGTTGCAATTTAGAAAGAAAATTAAAAACTAACTGCATATCATTTCATACAAAAATAAGGTTAAATATTTGTGCAAATCATTTTTTTTTTAACGAGTTAAAAGTACACAATTTGTAAAAAAACAATTCGTACACGAATTGTGTGCCATCATCACGCGGGAAGCGCGTGCTATAGCATGCAAATTAATGCTTTAACGTTATTATTTTCAATTGGACGTGTCGCCTGATCAATTAGTAGAGAATTTTGTAAAAAAATGTATATAAAGGGTAATTTTGGAATTTCACGGTCGGACCAAAAGATTGCGCTTCCAAGCCAACTATTAATAAACTTGGAAATAAAAATTATAATTTTCATAATTTGTGACCACTTGCTAAACACGTTCCAAAATTTGTGCTTTCAAGCCAACTATTAAAAAAATATAATTTTCATACTTTCTAACAAACATGTTGGAGCATTATGGCACGCGCTTCGCGTGTGATGAATGCATCTGAAATGTATTTGTTTAAAATGTTTAAAAGAAAATATTTTTCACAAATATTTAGCCATATGTTTATGTTGAATCATACATGGTTAATTTGAATTTTTATTTCTAAGTTGTAATATCTAATAATCATACTGGTAGGTTTCGGCTAGGTTGTTTTTACTGAGTCAGAGTGGAAGCATTGGTGTCAAAAGGTACTACTAAAGGAGGCAGAACCTGCTTTTTTGAATAAAGGTTGAAATCATGCTAATTTTAGTAATTGATTAATAACTAATCTGCCTATTTGTAATCTTTTAATTGGTTGCCTTAAAACTTTTCAAATTCTTTACAAAAATAACTATCACATTTATCTGATCTAAATCAAGAAAAATTAACGTTTAAGCCCTTCTATTAAGTAAAATCGATAGTGCAAATAAGTCCTTCTTTTAAAATTGTGTGCCATCATCATCACGTTGGAAAGTTTTGGTCCGACCACGAACTTCCAAAGTTGCCCCTATTCGTATTTCTTTATTAAAAGTTGTAATCTATTAAATAATAGTAAAGTAGAAGAATTTAAAGCTCTCTTATTAATTCTAACAATTTCCTCCTCTCTCTCCTTAATTATCTCTAGATATTTTAATTTCACATTCTCACAATCTATTGTTATTATAATTATTACAATTTTTCTACCGGTTTCCTCTTTTATAGTTAGAATTTAATACTAAATTTTACAATTATGTATAGACATCTTCCAAGTTTTTAATGTTATTTTACATTTAAATCTATATATATTGAATTTATTTAGGTGATCTTAAATTTAAGCTTTTAAAATAAATACAATTAGCGAATATTCATTAATTGATCTAATAAATTAAAAAAATAACAATTCAATATGTGCACCGCATTAATATTGACAAAAATGGTAAAACTAATTTTTCATTCAAGTCCAGATAGTTTTAATTTCTGCAATTATATACTAACCATCACAACGTTCTACTAATATTCTCTCATGTCATTTTGCACTCAAATGCTAACATTCAATAATTTTTACAATATTTACGGATTTCTCCCATCTTGTTCAAATCTATATATAGATAACTTAGTCTTATTGCAATCTCACTGACAATCTTGTTTTAGCCTAAACACAAACCTATGTATATATATATATATATATATATTTAGAAAACTTACTGGAACCGAAAACCAGAAAACTATTAAACAAGACTGTGAAATTGGACCGCAAGCTGCAGGTTTCACCTTAAAAAAAAGTTATTTATTTATTTAATTTTTTTTATACAAAGTGTATGTAACTTGGAAGAAAGCAAAAAACTCACTGTATCAACCTAATTAAACCACTTCATATTCACTTGATCTTGCAACATATATTCTACAGGTGTAACACATATTCGCTTCAAATTCTATAGGTGTGTAACAAATAAGTATGCAGGGGCCAAGTTATCACCTTCACTTTTTTTTATAACGCACACAAACTAGGCAGCAAGAAGAAAAAAAAAAGAAGACTCACCGTACGGGCTGAGACGGTAGTGGCGTAGGGCGACATCGGGGAGATTGGTCGGTGGCAGGGACGTGGTGGCTAGAGCATGGCGGCGGTGGCTGACGTGGAGGGAAGGCGACGTGTGGGGTGCGACGTTTGGGTACAGGGAAGAGGGGATTGGTTTTTTTTTTGCAAAAATTGAATCGGTTGTTAAAATTTCAAGGGTGAGAAAATGACTAGCCTCTGGTAATTTTATACCAGTTTTAGATTGCGTGAGTGAGTTAGAGAGGGAAAATAATCTAAGTTTAAGGTAACCGGTTGATATTTCAAACGTACCACATATTTTTTTTCTTACCTAATTATCTTTAGGCTACAACTGTTAAACACGTTCAGGAATTTAAATTTTGAATTCTAATCAATTAATTTCAGTTTATAACGGCAACTGATAAATTTAATTGCGTTAACGTTAACGGAAATCTACAATAGACATTATTATATTCCCACTATAATTTCTCTTAAACATTACAACATAAAATAATGACATTCCAAAATAAAAAATTTATGCAAATTAATTGCCAAAATACGTACCCACTAATTTAATAGGTTATTTTATTTAAAAGCTCTTTTATTCCAACAATTTAAATATTTACAACAAATTCTTACGTTATAATTTTTTTTTCAAAATTGTAGCCAATTTTCGCCGAAATCCAATTTATTAGGAGTAAATATTACTCGGGTTGTTACAAATTATAATTCCAAATCTATTCAAAATCGATTTCAACTTCCATTTATAATTTATGACATATTATTGAAATCTGTTGTTCCAAATTCCTTATATAAATTAATTTCAAAAACATTTATCTAAATCACTTTAAATGAATTCCAATTCAAATCTTTTATTTAATCCAAACCCATTTCTCATGCAATAATCCAATTTCCATACAAATATTTTTATTTCCAAAAATCATCCTCGAATTTCTTTTTAAAATTTGAAAATATTTTTTATGGTATTTAAAATAACAAAATTTGGACCAATGCTATTATAACATCCAATATATCAAATCACACAACAATCTGTAACATATTATTCAATCACATCATATAACACATGTGACGACCGCCCATGACCCCTGCACAGAATCTTGAGATATAGCGCTGTAAAGTGTGCCAGGCGACCATGGACGATTGTCAAGGTAAGATTTAAAACAAAAGAATCTATCGTATTACTCACAGCGCATGGACAAAATACAATAGAACATATGTATAGTGAAGCTTTACAGAACAAAATGACATCATATAAAACTCCATAATAGTTGAATACAAGCATCCACATAGTCAATACATCAAGCCTCACTACATATCTCTCAGAGAATACAAAACAGCGGAATATCCAGTACATATAATAAGAAGATAATATGCAATCCTCCAGCTCGTCTTCGATATCAGCATCGTGAGAAGAGAACAGCACCTGTCACCTGCTACCTAGTCTGCCCGTCCCAAAATGGACGAACAGCCCAAGGCAATAAGAATTAAAAACATAAAGCCTTGAGTCAGACAACAGTCTTAGTGAGCAGTAAATTAACTAACAACATACCAAAAGAGCATAAAGGAAAAGGAATAGGAATACAACCCTCCCACTCCAACCTCATTCTACAGTGATAGCCCCCTGACACACACTAAGCAGAAGCAAACATAGCAGAGCATACAATTTAAAGTAAAGCAATTGTCACTCGAGTCAAGAGCGATGTTTTCCAAGTACAAATCCCAAGGTCTAAAACCAAGGTCAGATAAGCACCCAGGAAATACCGCTCTTGAGACCAAATGACGATACAACCAAACATCCATGACTCGGCTATCACTGTTATCATTGTTGCGATATCACCGTTAATTGAATGACCGGCACATTCTTTCAGCCGTCCGTCAAGGGCTAATGGTAACCCCGGTTCTAGACATAACTCCCGCACGTCATCGTGACCCGTGCCTAGGATTATCGAATCTACCCAGAGTACTTGACCATCAACTTAGTCTTTTGGGCGTCCCCATGTACTCTTGCTTAGAGCATGCTAGAACCTTCAACAACGATGAGATCTCAACCTCCTAGTCATCCTCCTCGACGACTATTGCCATACTAGCTCAAGCGCCTCTCGAGCATCCATTATCCTCAACTCGAATCATATCACCGAGTTATCAACATGCTTGGAATGATCCCGCCTGGATTAGACCAAGTCTTCATCTTATGATGCCTCGCTTCATTACATCCTCGCAAAGCTTCATCTCAACTTCACATCATCAAATCTATGCATAGGAGCTTCATCATCCCGCTACATATGCCACGAGCAGCTTTTCCAATTCAAGAGCCTTTCCCTTAGCTTTTGAATCACCTTCGATCTAAATCTAATCATCAATCATCTAGTTCATAACAATCAATCAAATCAAACATCAATCCAAGCAATCAAGTATTCTAAAATGATCTAAGTAGACAATTATAACAATAATGGCATTTTCGTAATTAAAGAGTTGAAAGTCCAATAAGCATGAAAACATGGATTATATCTCTACAAACTTGATGAATGAACTTGCATAGGTTAATATATGATAAAATGGATGTAACATCATCATGAACAATGGATCTATATGGATCTACACATAGGATGAAGAAAATGCATGGAAATCTCTATTTTAACACCAAAACGAGCCAACAATCCGATATACTCCTTTGGATCCGTGTGAGAGATAATCACCACTCACCAAATCACCTAAACAATCCAAAAGATATCAACTTCAGATCTGAACAGCGAAGAGCTAAGCTAGATCCGACAAGATCTCACTTCAAACGAAGAAATCTCTCTTGAAAAGATGAAGATCTTCAATCTAAGCTCTTGAATCTTCAATCTTGATCTTCGATTTGGATGGATGGAAGCACTAGATTAGAGTGGAGAAAAGAAGTGAAGAAGTGTAGAAGTCGAGCTCTCAAAATGGCAGCACTTCGTCGCTTCAAAATCCGGATCCCAAAAAGTGAGAACAACCCCTTCTATTTATAGCTGAAAACTGCTCTAAGTCGTAACTCGGCTATCTCCCTAGGTCGTTTCCGACCTAAGCCTCTCCGACCTAATAGATGCACGCGACATAACAGTCTTCGACCTTACGACTTAGCCAGACCCAGCGACTCATCGCACGCGCGACCTAACCTCTTACGCGCTTAGCGACCTAACAGGCCTCCCCATCTTACGACCTAACGATGTTACGACCTAACACTTAACTCCTAGGTCGCTTTCGACTTAAAGCATAGGCTACGACCTAACACTTAAACTATCTAAGCGACTTAACAACCTACGACTCAGTTGGGTTGCGACCTAACAACTTAGGCTCCTACGCGACCTAACACATGTCGACCTAAAACAACATACGACCTAACAGTTAGATCCACGCGACCTAACACTTAGGAAACCCAGCGACCTAACACATACCGACCTAAAACAACACGCGACCTAACCTAAGTCGCAAACAACTGGACTTCGACCTAACTACTAAGCCAAAGCCCAGCGACCTAACACTCGCGCGACCTACGACTTAGAATACACGCGACCTAATACTTAAACTATTTCCTACGACCTAACAACTTAAGTCGCCAACCCTTAAGTCGCTAACACGCTACCCTTCTTAGGTCGCTAACCTATAGGTCGCTCCAAGATACTAAGTCGCTAACCCGGTAACCATTAGGTCGCTAACTCACCCTGCCGACCTAACACTTAGCTCACCGAAACTCTTAGGTCGCTCACAACATTCCCTTAAGTCGTTGCCGACCCAACTCTTCCCCAGAATACTTAGGTCGCCTACTATTCTTCCTTAGGTCGTCTAAGCCTCTTAAGTCGGTCACGACTCATCACTTAGGTCGGTCACTCCCTTAAGTCGGCAACTCGACCCAGACCTATCCTTTAACTTACCTATCCCCTTAGGTCGCAGATCTTCTCTAAGTCGCCAACAACATTTAGGTCGCGTACGACCTAGGACTTAGACAAATCTGCCTAAAAATCTGAAATGACATGAAAATGCTAAAATTCCAGATTTTGACGAACATGTCGATCCGTAAAAATACGGGTCGTTACATTCTCTCCCCCTTAGGAATTTCGCCCCCGAAATTCCAAGCAATCAAAAACTATTCTGTACGCCTACCATCCATAGCAATCAACAAACCATGCATCCAATTCTAACTTAGCGTACAGAATTCTAAGACTTAGAACAAGTTACAATATCGCGAGATGACACGACACCTTAGGGCCATACCTCGAAGAGTTCAGGATGAGCTGCCTTCATCCTCTCTTCCACCTCCCACGTACAGTCGTTATCATCATCACTCCATTGTATCTTGAGCAACTTAACCACCTTCCTCCTAAGCTGTTTCGTGTCGGTTTCAACAACACGAAGCGGCTTACGAGGTCTTCTATCGACTGGATCAACTTCCAAGTCTTCACAGCTATCAGCAGAAACCACTGTATTCGAGTCGTGCACATACTTCCGTAGATATGATATATGAAAAACATTGTGCACACCCGACATCTTCTCAGGTAACTCCAACCTATAGGCGAGCTTTCCAATTTGCTCGATAATCGGGAATGGTCCAACAAATCTCGGAGTCAATTTTCCTTTCTTCCCGAATCGAATAACATTTTTCAGTGGAGAAATCTTCACAAAAACCATATCTCCTACGTCGAATTCCAAATCCTTTCGACGTTTATCAGCATAACTCTTCTGACGGTCTTGGGCTGCCTTCATTCGTTGCCGAATGATCTCTATGCAATCTGAAGTCTGACGAATCATCTCTGGCCCAAGCATCAGCTTTTCTCCAGTTTCCAACCAACATGTCGGAGAGTTACACGGTCTTCCATACAATGCCTCATACGGTGCCATACCAATGCTTGACTGGTAACTGTTGTTGTACGCAAACTCCACCAAATGAAGGTGATCTTCCCATGATCCTCCGAAATCCAGAACACAAGCTCTGAGGAGATCTTCCAAAACTCGGTTGACTCTCTCGGTCTGACCATCTGTTTGAGGGTGATAAGCTGTACTTAAACACAACTCGGTTCCCAAAACTTCCTGGAAGCTCTTCCAAAATCCACTAGTGAACAATGGATCCCGATCGCTCACTATACTCTTCGGAATACCATGGAATCGAACTATCCACTTAACATACAACTCAGCCAACTTTGATGCAGTCCTAGTCGATCGAACAGGAATGAATCGTGCACTCTTAGTCAGACGATCCACAATGACCCAAATCCCTTCATTTCCCGTCCTGGTTCTAGGCAATCCATCAATAAAATCCATCGACACTTGTTCCCATTTCCATGTAGGAACTTCTAAGGGTTGAAGCAATCCACTTGGCTTCTTCTGTTCAGCCTTTACCAACTGACAGTTCATACACTTGGAAATGAAATCTCCAACATCCTTCTTCATGCCTTCCCAGTAGTAGGTTCTCTTCATATCCCGATACATCTTATTTCCTCCTGGATGAATTGTCAACTTCGAGTGATGACTTTCCTTCAGAACTTCACTCTTCAATTCATCTATATCGGGAACCACTAGTCGTCCTTGCTTTCGAAGCCAACCTTCTCTATCGACCTCGAATCCTTTATCCTTTTCTGGCTCCAATCCAGATTCCAATTCACGGATAATCTTGACAAGCTTATCATCTCGCTTTTGACTCTCGCCAATCCTTTCCACAAGAGTCGGTCTTATCGATAAGTTTGCCAACATTTCAGATTCCAATTCGCATCTAGGCCTGAAGTCAAATCCAGCTAAATACTCGAGACTCTTCCATTCAGAAAACATGGCTCCCAATCCTGCATGTCTTCGACTTAACGCATCAGCCACTGCGTTACCTTTTCCCGGAGTATAAGCTATACCAAAATCATATGATGCTAAAAACTCTAGCCAACGTTGCTGCCGAAGATTCAAATCCTTCTGGGAGAAAAGATACTTCAACGACTTATGATCCGTAAACAACTCGAATCGAACTCCCAACAGATAATGCCTCCACATCTTCAGAGCAAATACAATCGCCGCTAACTCCAAATCATGAGTTGGGTAATTTTTTTCATGCGGCTTCAGTTGTCGACTAGCATACGCAACAACTTTATCCTTCTGCATCAGCACTGCTCCAAGTCCAGTACCACATGCATCGGTGTAAACCACCATCTCATCATTCCCACTTGGAATAGTCAAAACAGGAGCACTCGTCAATCGCTCTTTCAGGATTCCGAAAGCTTGCTCACACTTAGCATCCCAACTGAACACTTGGTTCTTCTTCGTCAATCCTGTTAACGGTGCAGCTATCTTGGAGAAGTCTTTGATAAACCGTCGATAATATCCCGCTAATCCAAGAAAACTTCTCACATCGGATGCATTCTTAGGTCTAACCCAATCCTGGATTGCTGCCACCTTAGCGGGGTCAACCGCTATTCCATTTCCAGAAATCACATGGCCTAAGAACCTCACTTCACTCTTCCAGAAGTGACACTTCGAAAACTTAGCCTTCAGCTGATGTTTCCGCAAGATTTCCAAAACAATACGCAAGTGCGTCTTGTGCTCTTCTTCCGTTCTGGAATAAATCAGAATATCATCCACGAACACAAGTACGAACTTGTTCAACTGATCTCTGAACACTCTATTCATAAGATCCACAAAATATGCTGGCGCGTTAGTCAATCCAAACGGCATTACCAGCCACTCAAAGAAACCGGATGGTGTCCTAAAAGCAGTCTTCGGCACACTATCCTTAGCCACTCTCAACTGGTGAAATCCCGTTGCCAAATCCATCTGAGAAAACACCTTAGCCTCATGAAGCTGATCAAACAAGTCATCTATTCTTGGCAATGGATACTTGTTCTTCTTAGTCACCTTATTCAGCTCACGATAATCGACGCACAATCTCAACGATCCATCTGCCTTGGTTGCGAACACAACTGGTGCACCCCACTCGGACACACTACGCCGAATGAATCCTTTCTGTAAAAGGTCATCAACTTGCACCCTCAACTCCTGCTGTTCCCTAGGCGCCATCCGCCTAAGAGGCATCACAACAGGTCTGGCTCCTTCAACTAGATCTATACGAAACTCGATCTCTCTATGCGGCGGCAACCCTTTGACTTCGTCAAAGACATCCTCGAATCTATTTGCGATCGGCACTAAAGACAGTCCATCCCGTGGAACAACTAGCGAATACATGAAGCTCATGAAGACGCCTTCTTCATGCTTACATCGTATCACAACCTTTCGCCCCTCCACATTCTCGACTGTCACCTCCAGCCTCTCACAATCAACCTTAGCCGCATACTTCCTAAGCCAGTCCATACCCAAGATAATTCCGAACCCCGCAAAGTTCAGAACAAAGCAATCACAAACAAAAGAGCAACCATGACTCGATACAACTAGACCACGGCATAACATACACAAACAAGACGAACCCCCAACTGGGTTAGTCACAACCAGTGGCCTATCAACAATATCCGGCTTCAAATTTAACCGGCCTACTAGTTCATTACAAACAAACGAATGCGAAGCTCCAGTATCAAACAAAACTCTAACTGGAACACCACATAGGAAAAGAGTACCTTGAACAACCACACTCTTTCCCTTCTCTTCAGCAGTAGGAGCTTTCGAAGACGACGGAACAGCTCCTAAAGCATAGGCTTGCACAATCTGCCTGTCCTTCCTTGGTTCTGGACAATTCTTCCTGAAATGCCCCGGCTTGTCACAGTTGTGACACTTCATCGGCGCCTTCGGATTCTTACAATCCTTAGAGAAATGGCCCTTCTGTTGACAATTGTAGCAAGTCACCTCGCCTTTCGGCTTCTTCTGGCCATCCTTACCTTTCTGCTGCTGCTGCTTCCTCTTCTGGTTTCCACCCTGCTGTGGTTTAGATTCTCCCTTGGTCACAGCAACAACAGATCCTTCCTTAGGAAACAGACTCTCATGCCTAAGAGCTTTCTCCACAAGCTTCTCAAATGAATCATCCAAATGATCCACCAACTGTCTCCCAAGATAACTATCCAAGCCGGTCACAAACTTCTCATTCTTCTGATAAGCAGATTCAATATATGACCGAGCATACTTGGACAAAGCTTCGAACTCAGAAACATACTCAAGAACAGATCTTCCACCCTGCTTGAGCTCTACAAACTTCTTGAACAGAACAGACTTCTGAGCTGTAGAAATGAACTTAGCTTCAAATCTAGCTTGGAATTGCTCCCAAGTAATCTCTTCTTCCGGAGTAGTGATGGTAATAGAGTTCCACCAATCAGAAGCTCTCCCTTGAAGCTGCCTCGATGCCAACTTCCTCTTAGTTGCATCATCAATTCCCAAATCACCAAAGATCCTTCTACAAGCATCTATCCACCTCTGGACTTCAATGGTAGATTCTGTTCCCAAGAAAACCTTCCCTCCAAGAGCAGTATAATCCTTGCACAGCTTAGCAAAATCCACTGGTTTTGGAGTTTGGACTTGAACTCCAACATCTACCGTTGCCCCCGGAACTGGTATCCTTCTCATGATCGAAGTCATCATAGCTTCGAACATGGCTGCATAATCAGCAGTCTCTCCAGTAGCACGGTCTTCCCTAGCAGCTGGTCTCCCTCTTCGACTCATTCTCAATATCTATAAAAAGGAATGATTAGAACCTCTAGAGAAACAACTGCATAAAGGACTCAAACTCTACTAAGCTACTATATTATATATAGTAGTCATCCATCAAAATTACAAGTACGTCTCTCATACGTAGTTACGTCAGCGAGCGTTGGGTAAAATCGATTAACCAATGCTCTGATACCAAATGTGACGACCGCCCATGACCCCTGCACAGAATCTTGAGATATAGCGCTGTAAAGTGTGCCAGGCGACCATGGACGATTGTCAAGGTAAGATTTAAAACAAAAGAATCTATCGTATTACTCACAGCGCATGGACAAAATACAATAGAACATATGTATAGTGAAGCTTTACAGAACAAAATGACATCATATAAAACTCCATAATAGTTGAATACAAGCATCCACATAGTCAATACATCAAGCCTCACTACATATCTCTCAGAGAATACAAAACAGCGGAATATCCAGTACATATAATAAGAAGATAATATGCAATCCTCCAGCTCGTCTTCGATATCAGCATCGTGAGAAGAGAACAGCACCTGTCACCTGCTACCTAGTCTGCCCGTCCCAAAATGGACGAACAGCCCAAGGCAATAAGAATTAAAAACATAAAGCCTTGAGTCAGACAACAGTCTTAGTGAGCAGTAAATTAACTAACAACATACCAAAAGAGCATAAAGGAAAAGGAATAGGAATACAACCCTCCCACTCCAACCTCATTCTACAGTGATAGCCCCCTGACACACACTAAGCAGAAGCAAACATAGCAGAGCATACAATTTAAAGTAAAGCAATTGTCACTCGAGTCAAGAGCGATGTTTTCCAAGTACAAATCCCAAGGTCTAAAACCAAGGTCAGATAAGCACCCAGGAAATACCGCTCTTGAGACCAAATGACGATACAACCAAACATCCATGACTCGGCTATCACTGTTATCATTGTTGCGATATCACCGTTAATTGAATGACCGGCACATTCTTTCAGCCGTCCGTCAAGGGCTAATGGTAACCCCGGTTCTAGACATAACTCCCGCACGTCATCGTGACCCGTGCCTAGGATTATCGAATCTACCCAGAGTACTTGACCATCAACTTAGTCTTTTGGGCGTCCCCATGTACTCTTGCTTAGAGCATGCTAGAACCTTCAACAACGATGAGATCTCAACCTCCTAGTCATCCTCCTCGACGACTATTGCCATACTAGCTCAAGCGCCTCTCGAGCATCCATTATCCTCAACTCGAATCATATCACCGAGTTATCAACATGCTTGGAATGATCCCGCCTGGATTAGACCAAGTCTTCATCTTATGATGCCTCGCTTCATTACATCCTCGCAAAGCTTCATCTCAACTTCACATCATCAAATCTATGCATAGGAGCTTCATCATCCCGCTACATATGCCACGAGCAGCTTTTCCAATTCAAGAGCCTTTCCCTTAGCTTTTGAATCACCTTCGATCTAAATCTAATCATCAATCATCTAGTTCATAACAATCAATCAAATCAAACATCAATCCAAGCAATCAAGTATTCTAAAATGATCTAAGTAGACAATTATAACAATAATGGCATTTTCGTAATTAAAGAGTTGAAAGTCCAATAAGCATGAAAACATGGATTATATCTCTACAAACTTGATGAATGAACTTGCATAGGTTAATATATGATAAAATGGATGTAACATCATCATGAACAATGGATCTATATGGATCTACACATAGGATGAAGAAAATGCATGGAAATCTCTATTTTAACACCAAAACGAGCCAACAATCCGATATACTCCTTTGGATCCGTGTGAGAGATAATCACCACTCACCAAATCACCTAAACAATCCAAAAGATATCAACTTCAGATCTGAACAGCGAAGAGCTAAGCTAGATCCGACAAGATCTCACTTCAAACGAAGAAATCTCTCTTGAAAAGATGAAGATCTTCAATCTAAGCTCTTGAATCTTCAATCTTGATCTTCGATTTGGATGGATGGAAGCACTAGATTAGAGTGGAGAAAAGAAGTGAAGAAGTGTAGAAGTCGAGCTCTCAAAATGGCAGCACTTCGTCGCTTCAAAATCCGGATCCCAAAAAGTGAGAACAACCCCTTCTATTTATAGCTGAAAACTGCTCTAAGTCGTAACTCGGCTATCTCCCTAGGTCGTTTCCGACCTAAGCCTCTCCGACCTAATAGATGCACGCGACATAACAGTCTTCGACCTTACGACTTAGCCAGACCCAGCGACTCATCGCACGCGCGACCTAACCTCTTACGCGCTTAGCGACCTAACAGGCCTCCCCATCTTACGACCTAACGATGTTACGACCTAACACTTAACTCCTAGGTCGCTTTCGACTTAAAGCATAGGCTACGACCTAACACTTAAACTATCTAAGCGACTTAACAACCTACGACTCAGTTGGGTTGCGACCTAACAACTTAGGCTCCTACGCGACCTAACACATGTCGACCTAAAACAACATACGACCTAACAGTTAGATCCACGCGACCTAACACTTAGGAAACCCAGCGACCTAACACATACCGACCTAAAACAACACGCGACCTAACCTAAGTCGCAAACAACTGGACTTCGACCTAACTACTAAGCCAAAGCCCAGCGACCTAACACTCGCGCGACCTACGACTTAGAATACACGCGACCTAATACTTAAACTATTTCCTACGACCTAACAACTTAAGTCGCCAACCCTTAAGTCGCTAACACGCTACCCTTCTTAGGTCGCTAACCTATAGGTCGCTCCAAGATACTAAGTCGCTAACCCGGTAACCATTAGGTCGCTAACTCACCCTGCCGACCTAACACTTAGCTCACCGAAACTCTTAGGTCGCTCACAACATTCCCTTAAGTCGTTGCCGACCCAACTCTTCCCCAGAATACTTAGGTCGCCTACTATTCTTCCTTAGGTCGTCTAAGCCTCTTAAGTCGGTCACGACTCATCACTTAGGTCGGTCACTCCCTTAAGTCGGCAACTCGACCCAGACCTATCCTTTAACTTACCTATCCCCTTAGGTCGCAGATCTTCTCTAAGTCGCCAACAACATTTAGGTCGCGTACGACCTAGGACTTAGACAAATCTGCCTAAAAATCTGAAATGACATGAAAATGCTAAAATTCCAGATTTTGACGAACATGTCGATCCGTAAAAATACGGGTCGTTACAACACAATATATGAAACAATCAATATATTTTGAAGGAATCAAGTTGGATCCCTCCAATCTATTTCCCTGCATCCACAGTTGTTATATAATACAAAATACCACTTCGAGGCGGAATATCGCAGTAATATAGGGTCATCAGCTACTATGTCGGACACACGGTGTCTCATCCGCTCTAACGGCGAGAAATATGCCCAACTACTAATATATATAATTTCACGTCCAATTGAAAATAAAAATTTATAAATTCATCCAATTAACCAATAAATAATTTTTTAACACTTTAAAATAATATTACTATCCAAATGAGTGAAATAATCAAAACCTTGATTTTCAAATTTGTTAATCGTTCCAAATCAAAATTTGTTCCATTGCATTGTGTTTGTCGCTACGATCCAACATAACTCGTGTTGTATTTTTGAACCTCGCACGAATAATTTATGAAAATTAACCAATAAATAATTTTTTAACACTTTAAAATAATATTACTATCCAAATGAGTGAAATAATCAAAACCTTGATTTTCAAATTTGTTAATCGTTCCAAATCAAAATTTGTTCCATTGCATTGTGTTTGTCGCTACGATCCAACATAACTCGTGTTGTATTTTTGAACCTCGCACGAATAATTTATGAATTTTATAAGCGATCAATTTTTTTATACTTACTAATCATACTTTTATTAAATTTAATTAAAATTGATTTCCTTATACCTTCTTCTCAAACAAAATGATGGTCGTGCACATCTGGTACTCTCACGACAAAGCACGAGATCTTCTCTCCACCAAAACCACTAAGTTCACTGACATCTCCTCATCGAAACATTAGCCACTCCATCAACCAACACAACAACTTCGCAGCATTCTGCACAACTTCCTGTTACCTCCAGCCATCAACTGCCACCTATTCTTGAATCACTTCAACATCGCCGTGCCTCTTGTTCAAGTCTGTATGCATGCCTACAACGTCGAACTCTATCATGGTTGCACCTCCATCCTAGGTCCATTACTTCACCCATCTTCCACGTAACCAATCGCATGCGACTAGCCTCCATCGACCGCACTGCCCAGGTCTTGTCGTCGTGGCCTCGATATAGCACACCGACTTGATGCGACCAAACCTTACAGCAAGTCGCTCTTCCCTAAATGATTGTCGAGTATCATGAATCTTCGATCAAGATTTGTTTTTTTTGAATTGATTTCGATTTTTTAGAAGAAGAAAAAGAAGACACGAATTTAAATGGGGAGGAGGCCGCTAGGTTCGGGGATTAGGGTGGCGTAGATTGGTTTTAGGGTGGCTGGATATGGGCTAGGTCAGTTGCACTGTTTCCCTTTTTATTTTTTATTTTTTGTTTTTTGTCAAAATATCTCGTATTATATGCAAGGAAATATCGAACTCTTATTGAGGCGTGTCGCCTGATGTTTCTAATGTCAAAATATCATGATGTTATTTTGAGAATACACAAAACAATGCACTTAAATAGACAATACAAACAAATTCTAGAAGTATAATTTAACCAATCTAAAGCACAGTTTTAGCGGTATAATTAGACCAACCTGAAGCTGTGATATTGGAGATTAACGATGAGAAATGGTGGTGGTGAGAGATCTAAATGGAGATGACATGAAAGAGAATGAGAAATGGAATAGGAGTGAAAAGAGATGTGAATATGGATGGATAAAGTGAGTGGCATTTATAGGATTTGGTAGATATTTTTAGAATATTATATCTATGTTATGAAGTTTGAATATATCTATATTGGACCGATTAAGGGTTATGGATATGCAAGACACATAATTTTAACTCATATGCAGTATCTTAACTCATTCATTGATTCAGAAATTATTGAATCAGTTATGGAAAAAAGTTATAGTCTAGAGAAATCTTGATCAAGTGATATGGTCAGATATTATGTCACGCATATATGGTATAATATGCTATTAAGTGATATTTAATGGTCATAAGTACTCTAATAGGTTATTTTATTGAAAAATTTATAGTATCATTACCATATGTATAACTTGTTATATTTTTCAGTTTATAAGCATAATATTATAAAGTTATATGGTTGCTACCCATAAATGGATAATGTTATATGGTTGCAGCCCTTATTTTTGTTATGCGTTTATTCTTATAATTGTATAACGTAATATCAGTCACTTGCTTAATGGTGCAATAAACTGATATAATAATGACATTATTGAATTAATTAAATTAATGCTTCTTAATTCCACTTTCCAACATTTTATTCCTCTTCCTTTAAATATGTATTTTTTGCGCTCATTAAGTTTTTAATACATATATGTCTTGATATTTATATCGTTTATTCATGCTTTAATGTATGACCTTGAAATTCATAAATCTTCATATATGGCATATAATAAATCAAGGTATAACCATTTGTTTAAATTAATTAATTAGAGTCAACTACGTAAATCATTTTCAATGTTGTAAAACCATTTCTATTTTGATATTTATGGCATTTATTCACAATTTAATATATACCTTAAAATTCATAATTATCTAGATATATATAATATACAACAAATCATGATATATTTAGTTGTTTAAATTAATTATACAATAACATATATTTTTCCATGTTCCATACAAAGGTCAATTTTGGAAATTCGAGGCCAGACCAAAAGTTTGCGTTTATTCTTATAATTGTATAATGCAATATCGGTCACTTGCTTGATGGCGCAGTAAACTAGTATAATAACGGTATTATTGAATTAATGCAAATTAATGCTTCTTAATTCCACTTTCCAACATTTTATTCCTCTTCTCTCAAATCTATTTTTGCGTTCATTAATTTTCTCATACATATACATTTTGATATTTGCATCATTTATTCACAATTTAATACATAACCTTGAAATTCATAAACCTCCATATATGGCATACAATAAATCAAGGCACATAGATTTGTTTAAATTAATTAATTAAGTCAACTAATTAAATCATTTCCAACATTGTAAAATCATTTCCATTTTTTATTTATAGCATTTACTCAAATCTTACCGTATAACCTTGAAATTCATAAGTCTCTAAATATGTCATTCAATAAATCATGGCATATTCATTTGTTTAAATTAATTATACATTAACAAATATTTTCCATGTCCCTTGTAAAGGGAAATTTGAAATTAGCGGTGGGATCGAAAGTTTCTCATACATATATCTTTTGATATTTGTATCATTTATTCTGAGTTTAATGCATAACCTGAAATTCATAAATCTTCATATATGGAATACAATAAATCACGGTATATTCAGTTATTTAAATTAATTAGATAAAACTAATTAAATTGTTTCCAACATTGTAAACCATTTCCGTTTTGATATTTATAGTATTTATTCACAGTTTAATGTATAACTTTGAAATTCATAAATCTCTAGATATAATATACAATAAATCATGATATATTCATTTATGATGAAAGGTCCATATTCTCAAAGCATATGCACAAAAAGTCTATATATAAATTGTATATGTTTAAATCATTCACTGTTCTAATATGAAAAACATGCCAAGTAAATTGTGTGAGTTTATCATGTGTATGTTTCAAAATGGTATAGGAGTTATGACACGCGCTTTGAAGATGGAGTTAGCATTGTTTAATTAACAATGGTATATAGCATAAGTGCAGGAGTTTAGCTCTGAAAATAAACGCTAATATTGATACGGGTTTACAAACATCTTTTAAAATGAAATAAACATAAGAACTCAGCTAATAAATATTGAATTTGTAAGCCCCAAAACTATTTAAGATATTTTAAGATATCATTGCTGAGTAGAATATGAGCCAATGGAACAAAAAATTAAATGTTTTAATTTAGAAATAAAAATTCAAACTATACACACATGATTCCAACGCAAAAACATACCTAAATATTTATGGAAATCATTATCTTTTGAATATGTTGATACATATAATTTGTAAAAAAAACAAAAATTGCCCACGAAGCATGTGTTATTGTCACGTGCGAAGCGCATGTGCTAATATGAAGAAATTTGCACATAAAGGAGAGATTATATGAAATACACCTGAGAGATTGAACCGGTACTTATGAATTGTTGCTATATACCATCACGCGCTTCGCATATATCTATTTTAAAGTGATATTATGATAACCCGCATCATATCGAATATTTAACCGTATATTTGAGTATTTTTTTTAAGTGCCTAATAAAAATTCAAGCTAAACTACAACATAAATCATTATCAATTTATCATGTGTGAGTTTATTTGAAGATATGTAAACAATGTTTATGATAGCGCTGATTTCATACTTAATATGGAGCAAAGAGATTCTAAGTCGAGAGTGTTACGGCATGCGCTTCATGCGTGACAATAGTACACCTTTCACTGATAAATTGATTTTTTTTTACAAATTATATATGCTTAACATATTCAAAAAAATGATTTATATAAATATTTAGCTATGATTTTACGAATTAGAATCATTTATAGTCAACTTGAATTTTTATTTCTAAGTTACATCGTTTAGTTTTTTGTTAGTTTAAATTTTTATTTCTAAGTTAGCCAAGAATTGTGTTCCATATATTGTATTAAATTCAATATATCTTCAAATGTTACACAATGATATATAATCATGTCTTGTCAGTTTGAATTTCAGTCAATGTGTAAATATAATATCTTCAGATCTTCAAAGCATCTGAAGATGGAGTTAGCATTTTATTCAGTTGTGACAATATTTAAGTAGGAAATGAGTTGGGTTGTTGTGACAATGTTTAAGTAACACCGTCCCATAATACTCTTCATATTATGGGACCAAGTTGTTATTACTACAAAAGTGTTACGGCACGTGCTTCGCGCGTGACAATAGTACACCCTTCGCGGATAAATCAATTTTTTTACAAATTATATATGCTTAACATATTCAAAAAAAATGATTTTCATAAATATATAGTTATGATTTTACGTTGGAATCATGTCTTGTCAGTTTGAATTTTTTATTTCTAAGTTGCATCGTTTAATTTTTACTGTTAGTTTGAATTTTTTATTTCTAAGTTGTATCATTTAATTTTTTTGTTAGTTTGATTTTTTTTCCATTTATAATTAATATATATATATATATATAAAGTTTATTTGTTAGATCATAATTTTAAGCAATATTGAGTTTGGTAATAAAGCAAAGAGCGTTATGAATTTGCAAAAAAGTATATTTGCGAGATCATATCTTTAAGTGATATTAACATTTGTTAATATCTTTAGAAGACGTTTTTGTAAGTTGACGTTGGTACCAAACAAATATTATGCTTTCACTTAAACTCGAAAGCAAAAAATTATAATAATAGTTTATTTATTCCTTATTTCAACCTGTTATGAATCTACGTATAATAAAAGGTTGAGCTTCTTAATGTTTCTCACCATAGTATGCAGTTGACGATAATATTACACCTAATAAAAATGCAGTGCTATATGCATGAGTTCAGGATCAGGTATGTGATGCTATATTGTAGGACCAATTAATAGATGCGCTACATTTAGGAACAAATGTGCAAATGCTATTTTTTTAGGATCAATTAGTGGAGAATTTTTTTAAAGAATTGTATAAAGGGCAATTTTGAAACTTCGCGGTCGGACCAAAAGATTGCGCTTCCAAGTCAACTATTAATAAAGATATGTGCTTGAATGTGATAATTTATTTATCTTTATTGCAGGCATTTAATTTTTTCCTCTAAGCATAAGTACAGGAGTTTAGCTTTGAAAAAAACCCTTCATATTTTCCTTAATCTGTTTAAACGGAAAGAAATGCTAAACATATTAATTTATCTTTATTGCAGGCATTTATTCCTCTCAACATAAGCACTAGACATAAGCTCTGAGAAAAACCGTTCATATATATCCCTTAAATCTGTTTAAATGGAAGAAATGCTAAGCATGTTACTTTATCTTTATTTATTTCAGGCATTTCATTTTTTCTTCTAAACATAAGCACTAGAGTTTAGATCTGAGAAAAACACTTCATATTTCCCGTAATCTGTTTAAATGGAAAGAATGCCTCATACCATCAATTTGAGTAAATGCTATAAATTATTGCAATTAATTATACAATAATTCAATAGACGTGCGCTGCACGTGCTAATTGTATTTATTTTAAAAGCTTAAATTTAAGATCATCTAAATAAATTCAATATATATAGATTTAAATGTAAAATAACATTAAAAACTTGGAAGATGTCTGTACATAATTGTAAAATTTAGTATTAAATTCTAACTGTAAAAGAGGAAACCGGTAGAAAAATTGTAATAATTATAATAACAATAAATTGTGAGAATGTGAAAATAAAATATCTAGAGATAATTAAGGAGAGAGAGGAGGAAATTGTTAGAATTAATAAGAGAGCTTTAAATTCTTCTACTTTACTATTATTTAATAGATTACAACTTTTAATAAAGAAATATGAATAGGGGCAACTTTGGAAGTTCGTGGTCAGACCAAAACTTTCCAACGTGATGATGATGGCACACAATTTTAAAGTCCAGATATATACTAACCATTATATATTTGCGGTAACATTAATTTGCATTAATTCAATATTTGCAAAGTGCAAACCTCTTCAGTGGTGTTAATCTCTCCATCTGTTTAGCATTTCCGGTATGAGGCATTCTTTCCATTTAAACAGATTAAGGGAAATATGAAGTGTTTTTCTCAGATCTAAACTCTAGTGCTTATGTTTAGAAGAAAAAATGAAATGCCTGAAATAAATAAAGATAAAGTAACATGCTTAACATTTTTCCATTTAGACAGATTTAAGGGATATATATGAACGGTTTTTCTCAGAGCTTATCTCTAGTGCTTATGTTGAGAGGAATAAATGCCTGCAATAAAGATAAATTAATATGTTTAGCATTTCTTTCCGTTTACACAGATTAAGGAAAATATGAAGGGTTTTTTTCAGAGCTAAACTCCTGTACTTATGCTTAGAGGAAAAAATGAAATGCCTGCAATAAAGATAAATAAATTACCACATTCAAGCACATATCTTAATTAATAGTTGGCTTGAAAGCATAATCTTTTGGCCCGACCGTGAAGTTCCAAAACTGTCCCTAAATATATTTCCTTTTTAATAATAGTTAGATGTCACACTTCTTTAGCTTCAACGTGAACTACTAAAAACGTAACTCTATAAATATTATTAAATATTAATATAACTTAAAAACAGAATCAAATAAGTTTCATTTACCAATTCAAAACGCTCTACAAATATTATGGAAATCTTACTATAAATTAAAAGTAGGATGTACCGAATAAACATTCTTCTTTAAGTCATTCTTTATTATATGTAATAGTAGAAATAAAATTCAAACCAATAAAAAATTAAATTCATTCTTTATTAATTAATAATAAAAATAAAAATTCAAACTAATAAAAAGTTAGATGTTGCAATTTAGAAAGAAAATTAAAAACTAACTGCATATCATTTCATACAAAAATAGGGTTAAATATTTGTGCAAATCATATATTTTTTTAACGAGTTAAAAGTACACAATTTGTAAAAAAATAATTCATACACGAATTGTGTGCAATCATCACGCGGGAAGCGCGTGCTGTAGCATGCAAATTAATGCTTTAACGTTATTATTTTCAATTGGACGTGTCGCCTGATCAATTAGTAGAGAATTTTATAAAAAATGTATATAAAGGGTAATTTTGGAATTTCATGGTCGGACCAAAAGATTGCGCTTCCAAGCCAACTATTAATAAACTTGGAAATAAAAACTATAATTTTCATAATTTGTGACCACTTGCTAAACACGTTCCAAAATTTGTGCTTTCAAGCCAACTATTAAAAAATATAATTTTCATACTTTCTAACAAACATGTTGGAGCATTATGGCACACGCTTCGCGTGTGATGAATGCATCTGAAATGTATTTGTTTAAAATGTTTAAAAGAAAATATTTTTCACAAATATTTAGCCATATGTTTATGTTGAATCATACACGGTTAATTTGAATTTTTATTTCTAAGTTGTAATATCTAATAATCATACTGGTAGGTTTCGGCTAGGTTGTTTTTACTGAGTCAGAGTGGAAGC
The DNA here is from genome assembly GCA_030737815.1 of Allium fistulosum. Classification (NCBI taxonomy): domain Eukaryota; kingdom Viridiplantae; phylum Streptophyta; class Magnoliopsida; order Asparagales; family Amaryllidaceae; genus Allium; species Allium fistulosum. Next base: position 913,401,655 of record CM060903.1, read on the forward strand.
ATTGGAGTCAAAAGGTACTACTAAAGGAGGCGGAAACTGCTTTTCTGAATAAAGGTTGAAATCATGCTAATTTTAGTAATTGATTAATAACTAATCTGTCTATTTGTAATCTTTTAATTGGTTGCCTTAAAACTTTTCAAATCCTTTACAAAAATAACTATCACATTTTTCTGATCTAAATCAATAAAAATTAATGTTTAAGCCCTTCTATTAAGCAAAACCGATAGTGCAAATAAGTCCTTCTTTTAAAATTGTGTGCCATCATCACGTTGGAAAGTTTTGGTCCGACCACGAACTTCCAAAGTTGCCCCTATTCGTATTTCTTTATTAAAAGTAGTAATCTATTAAATAATAGTAAAGTAGAAGATTTTAAAGCTCTCTTATTATTTCTAACAATTTCCACCTCTCTCTCCTTAATTATCTCTAGATATTTTATTTTCACATTCTCACAATCTATTGTTATTATAATTATTACAATTTTTCTACCGGTTTCCTCTTTTATAGTTAGAATTTAATACTAAATTTTACAATTATGTATAGACATCTTCCAAGTTTTTAATGTTATTTTACATTTAAATCTATATATATTGAATTTATTTAGGTGATCTTAAATTTAAGCTTTTTAAATAAATACAATTAGCGAATATTCATTAATTGATCTAATAAATTAAAAAAATAACAATTCAATATGTGCACCGCATTAATATTGACAAAAATGGTAAAACTAATTTTTCATTCAAGTCCAGATAGTTTTAATTTCCGCAATTATATACTAACCATCACAACGTTCTACTAATATTCTCTCATGTCATTTTGCACTTAAATGCTAACATTCAATAATTTTTACAATTATTTACGGATTTCTCCCATCTTGTTCAAATCAATATATAGATAACTTAGTCTTATTGCAATCTCACTGACAATCTTGTTTTAGCCTAAACACAAACCTATGTATATATATATATATTTAGAAAACTTATTGGAACCGAAAACCAGAAAACTATTAAACAAGACTGTGAAATTGGACCGCAAGCTGCAGGTTTCACCTTAAAAAAAAGTTATTTATTTATTTAATTTTTTTATACAAAGTGTATGTAACTTGGAAGAAAGCAAAAAACTCACTGTATCAACCTAATTAAACGACTTCATATTCACTTGATCTTGCAACATATATTCTACAGGTGTAACACATATTCGCTTCAAATTCTACAGGTGTGTAACATATAAGTATGCAGGGGCCAAGTTATCACCTTCACTTTTTTTTATAAGGCACACAAACTAGGCAGCAAGAAGAAAAAAAAAACAAAAGAAGACTCACCGTACGGGCTGAGACGGTAGTGGCGTAAGGCGGCGTCGGGGAGATTGGTCGGTGGCAGGGACGTGGTGGCTAGAGCACGGCGGCGGTGGTTGACGTGGAGGGAAGGCGACGTGTGGGGTGCGACGCTTGGGTACAGGGAAGAGGGGATTGGTTTTTTTTTTTGCAAAAATTGAATCGGTTGTTAAAATTTCAGGGGTGAGAAATTGACGAGCCTCTGGTAATTTTATACCAGTTTTAGATTGCGTGAGTGAGTAAGAGAGGGAAAATAATCTAAGTTTAAGGTAACCGGTTGATATTTCAAACGTACCATATATTTTTTTTCTTACCTAATTATCTTTAGGCTACAATTGTTAAACACATTCAGGAATTTAAATTTTGAATTCTAATCAATTAATTTCAGCTTATAACAGCAACTGATAAATTTAATTGCGTTAACGTTAATGGAAATCTACAACAGACGTTGTGACGACCGCCCATGACCCCTGCACCGAATCTAGAGATAGTGCGCTGTAAAGTGTGCCAGGCGACCATGGACGATTGTCAGGGTAGATTAAAAACAACAGAATCTATCGTATTACTCACAGCGCATGGACAAAATACAATAGAACATATATATAGTGAAGCTTTACAGAAAAAAATGCCATCATATAAAACTTCATAATAGTTGAATACAAGCATCCAAATAGGCAATACATCAAGCCTCACTACATAACACTCAGAGAATACAAAACAGCGGAACATCCAGTACATATAATAAGAAGATAATATGCAACCCTCCAGCTCGTCTTCGATATCAGCATCGTGAGAAGAGAACAGCACCTGTCACCTGCTACCTAGTCTGCCCGTCCAAAAATGGACGAACAACCCAAGGCAATAAGAATTAAAACATAAAGCCTTGAGTCAGACAACAGTCTTAGTGAGCAGTAAACTAACTAACAACATACCAAAAGAGTACAAAGGAAAAAGGAATAGGAATACAGCCCTCCCACTCCAACCTCTTTCTACAGTGACAGTCCCCAGACACACACTAAGCAAAAGCAACATAGCAGAACATACAATTTAAAGTAAAGTAATAATCATTCGAGTCAAGGGCGATGTTTTCCAAGTACCAAGGCCTAAATCAGATAAGCACCCAGAAAATACCGCTCTTGAGTCCGAATGTCGATACAACCAAACATCCATGACTCTGGCTATCACTGTTATCATTGCTTCGATATCACCGTTAATTGAATGTCCGGCACATTCTTTCAGCCGTCCGTCAAAGGCTAATGGAAACCCCGGTTCTAGACATAACTCCCGCACGTCGTCGCAGCCCGTGCCTAGGACTATCGAATCTGCCCAGAGTACTCGACCATCAACAGTTGGCCGTTGGGACTATCGAATCTGCCCAAGCGTACTCTTGCTTAGAGCATGCTAGAACCTTCAACAACGATGCTATCCAAGCCTCCTAGTCATCCTCCTCGACGACTATTCTCATATCCATTCATTATCCTCAACTCGAATCATATCACCGAGTTATCAACATGCTTGGAATGATCCCGTCTGGATTAGACCAAGTCTTCATCACATGATTGCCTCGCTTCATCACATCCTCGCAAAGCCCCATCTCAACATCACATCATCAAATCTACGCATAAGAGCTTCATCATCCCGCTACATATGCCACGAGCAGCTTACCCAATTCAAGAGCCTTTCTCTTAGCTTTTGAATCATCTTCGGTCTAAATCAAACCATCAATCATCTAATTCATAACAATCAACCAAATCAAACATTAATCCAAGCAATCAAGCATTCAAATATGATCTAAGTAGACAATTATAACAATAATGGCATTTTCGTAATTAAAGAGTTGAAAGTCTAACAAGCATGAAAACATGAGAATTATCTCTACAACTTGATGAATGAACTTGCATAGGTTAATCATACACAAAAATGGTTGTCAAATCATCATGAACAATGGATCTACATGGATCTACACTTAGGTTTACAAAAATGCATAGAAATCACTATTTTAACACCAAATCAAGCCAACAATCCGATCTACTCCTTTGGATCCGTGTGAGAGATAATCACCACTCACCAAATCACCTAAACAACCCCAATCAATACGCTTCAGATCTGGACAGCGAAGGATCAAGCTTGATCTATCACAAATCCGCTTCAAACGAAGATATCTCACTTCAACGGATGAAGATCTTCAACTTTAGCTCTTGGATCTTCAATCTTGATCTTCGATTTGGATGGATGGAAGCACTAGATTAGAGTGGAGAAAAGAAGTGTAGAAGTCGAGCTCTCAAAATGGCAGCACTTCGTCGCTTCAAAATCCGGATCCCAAAAAGTGAGGACAACCCCCTCTATTTATAGCAGAAATTTCCTTAGGTCGCTCGGAATTAGGTCGTCCACGACCTACGACCTAGCAACATCTTCGACCTAACCAAAGCCAGACGACTTAAAACAAATGCGCCTCTGCGACTTAATCTGCCAACGACCTACGACCTAATGCGCTCGACTTAACTATTGCCGACCTAACGGCTTAGCATATGCGCGCATCCTACGACTTAACAGATAACTGGGTTACGACTTTATCTCCTAGGTCGCTCACGACTTAAAACATAGGCTACGACCTAACATTAAGCCAAAACCCAACGACCTAACACCTTAAGTCCTCACACGACCTAAAACATTACGCGACTTACGACTTACCAATCACGCGTCCTAACACTTAGGTTTCCTCGCGACCTAACATAAGTCGCGAACAACTGGGATGCGACCTAACACTCACGCGCCTTAACAACCCAGCGACCTACCAGTGTTACGACCTATAACCTTGCGACCTAACAACTCACTGGAATACCCATGCAACCTATCAGTGCTACGACTTAACACTTAGATCCACGCGACCTAACTAACACGGCACCCCATAGGTCGTTTACGACCTAACTACCCTAACCAGCCAACCCCTAAACAGCTTAACTCTAAGGTCGCTAACAATTAGATCGCTAACTCCTATAGGTCGCGAACTACTATAGGTCGCTAACTTTCCCAGCCGACCTAACACTTAACCAAAACTTAGGTCGCATATTTCTATAGGTCGCTCTAACTAACCCACGACCTAAACCACCATACGACTTAAGACAATACGACCTATTTCTTAACTCGGTCAAAACCTTAAGTCGGCAACTCGACCCAGACTTTTATCTCTTAACTCGTCCAAACCGACTTAGGACTTAGAAAAATTCTGAATGACTTATCAACAATGCAACCAATTGTTAATTATTTTACGATGTTTCGATCCGTAAAATACGGGTCGTTACAGACGTTATTATATTCCCATTATAATTTCTCTTAAACATTACAACATAAAATAATGACATTCCAAAATTAAAAATTTATGCAAATTAATTGCCAAAATACGTACCCACTAATTTAATAGGTTATTTTATTTAAAAGCTCTTTTATTCCAACAATTTAAATATTTACAACAAATTCTTACGTTATAATTTTTTTTTCAAATTTGTAGCCAATTTTCGCCGAAATCCAATTTATTAGGAGTAAATATTGCTCGGGTTGTTACAAATTATAATTCTAAATCTATTCAAAATCGATTTCAACTTCCATTTATAATTTATGACATATTATTGAAATCTGTTGTTCCAAATTCCTTATATAAATTAATTTCAAAAACATTTATCTAAATCACTTTAAATGAATTCCAAATCAAATCTTTTATTTAATCCAAACCCATTTCTCATGCAATAATCCAATTTCCATACAAATATTTTTATTTCCAAAAATCATCCTCGAATATCTTTTTAAAATTTGAAAATATTTTTTATGGTATTTAAAATAACAAAATTTGGACCAATGCTATTATAACATCCAATATATCAAATCACACAACAATCCGTAACAGATTATTCAATCACATCATATAACACAATATATGAAACAATCAATATATTTTGAAGGAATCAAGTTGGATCCCTCCAATCTATTTCCCTGCATCCACCGTTGTTATATAATACAAAATACCACTTCGAGGTGGAATATCGCGGTAATATAGGGTCATCAGCTACTATGTCGGACGCACGGTGTCTCATCCGCTCTAACGGCGAAAAATATGCCCAACTACTAATATATATAATTTCACGTCCAATTGAAAATAAAAATTTATAAATTCATCCAATTAACCAATAAATAATTTTTTAACACTTTAAAATAATATTACTATCCGAATGAGTGAAATAATCAAAACCTTGATTTTCAAATTTGTTAATCGTTCCAAATCAAAATTTGTTCCATTGCATTGTGTTTGTCTCTACGATCCAACATAACTCGTGTTGTATTTTTGAACCTCGCACGAATAATTTATGAAAATTAACCAATAAATAATTTTTTAACACTTTAAAATAATATTACTATCCAAATGAGTGAAATAATCAAAACCTTGATTTTCAAATTTGTTAATCGTTCCAAATCAAAATTTGTTCCATTGCATTGTGTTTGTCGCTACGATCCAACATAACTCGTGTTGTATTTTTGAACCTCGCACGAATAATTTATGAATTTTATAAGCGATCAATTTTTTATACTTACTAATCATACTTTTATTAAATTTAATTAAAATTGATTTCTTTATACCTTCTTCTCAAACAAAATGATGGTCGTGCACATCTGGTACTCTCACGACAAAGCACGAGATCTTCTCTCCACCAAAACCACTAAGTTCACTGACATATCCTCATCGAAACATTAGCCACTCCATCAGCCAACAAAACAACTTCGCAGCATTCTGCACAACTTCCTGTTACCTCCAGCCATCAACTGCCACCTATTCTTGAATCACTTCAACATCGCCATGCCTCTTGTTCAAGTCTGTATGCATGTCTACAACGTCGAACTCTGTCATGGTTGCACCTCCATCCTAGGTCCATTACTTCACCCATCTTCCATGCCACCAATCGCATGCGACTAGCCTCCATCGACCGCACTGCCCAGGTCATGTCGTCGTGGCCTCGGTATTGCACACCGACTTGATGCGACCAAACCTTACAGCAAGTCGCTCTTCCCTAAATGATTGTCGAGTATCGTGAATCTTCGATCAAGATTTGTTTTTTTGAATTGATTTCGATTTTTTAGAAGAAGAAAAAGAAGACACGAATTTAAATGGGGAGGAGGCTGCTAGGTTCAGGGATTAGGGTGGCGTAGATTGGTTTTAGGGTGGCTGGATATGGGCTAGGTCAGTTGCACTGTTTCCCTTTTTATTTTTTATTTGTTGTCATAATATCTCGTATTATATGCAAGGAAATATCGAACTCTTATTGAGGCTTGTCGCCTGATGTTTCTAATGTCAAAAATCATGATGTTATTTTGAGAATACACAAAACAATGCACTTAAATAGACAATACAAACAAATTCTAGAAGTATAATTTAACCAATCTAAAGCACAGTTTTAGCGGTATAATTAGACCGACCTGAAGCTGTGATATTGGAGATTAACGATGAGAAATGGTGGTGGTGAGAGATCTAAATGGAGATGACATGAAAGAGAATGAGAAATGGAATAGGAGTGAAAAGAGATGTGAATATGGATGGATAAAGTGAGTGGCATTTATAGGATTTGGTAGATATTTTTAGAATATTATATCTGTGTTATGAAGTTTGAATATATCTATATTGGACCGATTAAGGGTTATGGATATGCGAGACACATAATTTTAACTCATATGCAGTATCTTAACTCATTCATTGATTCAGAAATTTTTGAATCAGTTATGGAAAAAAGTTATAGTCTAGAGAAATCTTGATCAAGTGATATGGTCAGATATTATGTCACGCATATATGGTATAATATGCTATTGAGTGATATTTAATGGTCATAAGTACTCTAATACGTTATTTTATTGAAAAATTTATAGTATCATTACCATATGTATAACATGTTATATTTTTCAGTTTATAAGCAGAATATTATAAAGTTATATGGTTGCTACCCATAAATGGATAATGTTATATGGTTGCCGCCCTTATTTTTGTTATGCGTTTATTCTTACAATTGTATAACGTAATATCAGTCACTTGCTTAATGGTGCAATAAACTGATATAATAATGACATTATTGAATAAATTAAATTAATGCTTCTGAATTCCACTTTCCAACATTTTATTCCTCTTCCTTTAAATATGTATTTTTTGCGCTCATTAAGTTTTTAATACATATATGTCTTGATATTTATATCGTTTATTCATGCTTTAATGTATGACCTTGAAATTCATAAATCTTCATATATGGCATATAATAAATCAAGGTATATCCATTTGTTTAAATTAATTAATTAGAGTCAACTACGTAAATCGTTTTCAATGTTGTAAAACCATTTCTATTTTGATATTTATGGCATTTATTCACAATTTAATGTATACCTTAAAATTCATAATTATCTAGATATATATAATATACAACGAATCATGATATATTTAGTTGTTTAAATTAATTTTACAATAACATATATTTTTCCATGTTCCATACAAAGGTCAATTTTGGAAATTCGAGGCCAGACCAAAAGTTTGCGTTTATTCTTATAATTGTATAATGCAATATCGGTCACTTGCTTGATGGCGCAGAAAACTAGTATAATAACGGTATTATTGAATTAATGCAAATTAATGCTTCTTAATTCCACTTTCCAACGTTTTATTTCTCTTCTCTTAAATCTATTTTTGCGTTCATTAATTTTCTCATACATATACATTTTGATATTTGCATCATTTATTCACAATTTAATACATAACCTTGAAATTCATAAACCTCCATATATGGCATACAATAAATCAAGGCACATAGATTTGTTTAAATTAATTAATTAAGTCAACTAATTAAATCATTTCCAACATTGTAAAATCATTTCCATTTTTTATTTATAGCATTACTCAAATCTTACCGTATAACCTTGAAATTCATAAGTCTCTAAATATGTCATTCAATAAATCATGGCATATTCATTTGTTTAAATTAATTATACATTGACAAATATTTTCCATGTCCCTTGTAAAGGGAAAATTGAAATTAGCGGTGGGATCGAAAGTTTCTCATACATATTTCTTTTGATATTTGTATCATTTATTCTGAGTTTACTGCATAACTTGAAATTCATAAATCTTCATATATGGAATACAATAAATCACGGTATATTCAGTTATTTAAATTAATTAGATAAAACTAATTAAATTGTTTCCAACATTGTAAACCATTTCCGTTTTGATATTTATAGTATTTATTCACAATTTAATGTATAACTTTGAAATTCATAAATCTCTAGATATAATATACAATAAATCATGATATATTCATTTATGATGAAAGGTCCATATTCTCAAAGAATGTGCACAAAAAATCCATATATAAATTGTATATGTTTAAATCATTCACTGTGCTAATATGAAAAACACGCCAAGTAAATTGTGTGAGTTTATCATGTGTATGTTTCAAAACATGATCTTAAAAAATAACTATATCAAAGGCACTTAAAAAAATAGTACGACATGAACATCATGATTTAAATTGAAATAAACATAAGTACAGGAGTTATGGCACGCGCTTTGAAGATGGAGTTAGCATTGTTTAATTAACAATGGTATATAGCATAAGTACAGGAGTTTAGCTCTGGAAATAAACGCTAATATTGATACGGGTTTACAAACATCTTTTAAAATGAAATAAACATAAGAACTCAGCTAATAAATATTGAATTTGTAGGCCCCAAAACTATTTAAGATATTTTAAGATATCATTGCTGAGTAGAATATGAGCCAATGGAACAAAAAATTAAATGTTTTAATTTAGAAATAAAAATTCAAACTAACCACACATGATTCCAACGCAAAAACATACCTAAATATTTTTGGAAATCATTATCTTTTGAATATGTTGACACATATAATTTGTAAAAAAAAAAGGATTATTATGTCAACTTTTATGTCAACTTTCAAAATAATCAAGGCACATGAATTATAATGAAAGATAATTGACATAGATTTATTCACAATTTAATACATAACCTTGCATTATTAAATTAATAAATTGGATTTCGGCGAAAATTGGCTACAAATTTGAAAAAAAAATTATAACGTAAGAATTTGTTGTAAATATTTAGATTGTTGGAATAAAAGAGCTTTTAAATAAAATAACCTATTAAATTAGTGGGTACGTACTTTGGCAATTAATTTGCATAAATTTTTAATTTTGGAATGTCATTATTTTATGTTGTAATGTTTGAGAGAAATTATAATGGGAATATAATAACGTCTGTTGTAGATTTCCGTTAACGTTAACGCAATTAAATTTATCAGTTGCCGTTATAAACTGAAATTAATTGATTAGAATTCAAAATTTAAATTCCTGAACGTGTTTAACAGTTGTAGCCTAAAGATAATTAGGTAAGAAAAAAAATATATATGGTACGTTTGAAATATCAACCGGTTACCTTAAACTTAGATTATTTTCCCTCTCTGACTCACTCACGCAATCTAAAACTGGTATAAAGTTACCAGAGGCTAATTCATTTGTTATAAAAATAATGCAAATTAATTGAATTTGTAAAATACCGTATAACCTTTATTGAATTTGGCACGTTATAAAAGCGGTAACGTTAATTTGCATTAATTCAATAACCATCAAAATCAATAGATATTTGGCTTAAAATCATTAAGGATGATGACAAAGAAGTAATTATATACATTAATTTTTTATTTCAGAAGTAAATAGCAAGCATGACTATAGGAAAGTGATCATGACGAAATGTATTAAATTGTTTACTTACCCGCTTCAATTATCCTTCATGTTGCCTGTAGTAACAAAACTTACAAAAATAGACATAACATTTATTTTTATTTTTATTTTTATTTTTTTTTAAAAAAAATAGACATAACATTGTTATTTTGTGAAGTTCATAAATGAGTAAGTAAATAAAATATAATTGTTAATGCCTAAATAAAAGTCATTAAAGCCAAATTCTTAAAAGCAGCAAGGAATATGAATAGCTCTAATTATATCACACGATAAAAGTTGACATAAAGGGAATTAAGAAGCATTAACTAGAGTTTAGATCTGATTAAATGGAAAGAATGGCTCATACCGGAAATGCTAAACAGATGGAGAGATTAACACCACTGAAGAGGTTTTTGTCAACTCCATGCAAGAGAGAGCTTAACCTCTCAATCAACAAAGACAAAACTGATGTTACAGTATCATGTAGTAACTTTTCAAATGATCAGTCAGGGATTTTTAATGGAGAGGCATCATCATATCATAGTGTGAAGGTTGTCAAAGGAAAAGGAGTAAAGCGTGGTTCAAATCTTAATTCTTCCGCTTCTTCCAGTAATTTGAATCTTGTCAAAGGGCAATGGAGTAAGGAAGAGGATAGGTATTTTCATTTATTTGTTTCAGTCAATATATTTACATATCAGTATTTTAGAGTTTAACAATGTAATATTATTGTTGCGACCTAGCATGTTAGTAAGTTTGGTGAGGCAACATGGAGTTCGTAAGTGGTCTGAAATTGCCAAGGAATTAGTTGGTAGAATTGGGAAGCAGTGCAGAGAAAGGTGGCACAATCATTTGCGTCCGGATATCAAGGTATGGATTATTAAGCCACTTTCATCATTGATGTAATATATTATTATGCGTTGTATTGGATGATAAATAATTTGATATTCTTTAAACAGCTTCGTTAAGTTGTTGTTTCATTAAAATTTATGCAGAAAATTCATAAGATATTGTATCAACTGAGTTATCGGGTACTGGATTTTGTTCCTTATATGTGAACATATGATACATATGCATTGGATTTTATACTATACATTAGGCCAATACAAAAACAAAAACAGAAACAGAAACTGAAGAGAGAAAAAATGACAATAGGATCGATCAAAATGTTATGCGAATGGAATATTTGGATAGAAGTTTTAGTGTAAATGCATTATTCTTGTCAAAATTACGTATACAAGTTAAGTGTAATTTTGTAATTTAAAATTCGAATTAAAATGTCAAAGATGTCAATAATCTCAGGACTTTATTTTTATATACATGAATTCCCAGCTATTATGATCATCAATTGTATATGGATTTAATTTCTCGTTCTACAAATAATATTCAACCATCTCCCATGTTAATCCACTTTCTGCATATAGAAGGAATCATGGACTGAAGAAGAAGAAAGGCTTCTAATTGAAGCTCATGAGAAGATTGGGAACAAATGGGCAGAGATAGCGAAAAGAATTCCTGGACGAAGCGAGAACTCAATCAAGAACCACTGGAATGCCTCTAAAAGAAAGCAAAACTCGACTAGGAAAAACAAAGGAAAGTCAAAAAATGGTTCGGGTTCAAATCCATCCATTTTACAGGAATACATCAAAACCCTTTCAACGTCCCCTGGTAAGACGCCATCCATACAGCAGTCATCATCACACTTACAATTTCCAACCACTGATTACCCATGTAACCCTTCCAATGCCATTACTTTGATGAACAATCAAAACCCTAACACAACTTTTCAAGAGGGAGCATATTATAACATTCAAGCTGAAATTGAAGAACCATCCATGGATGTAGGAGGTTCACTTGATTATTTGAATTGCTTGGAATCTCCTCAGCAACCCCAGTTATTGCATGGAGAATCTTACGCTGATTGCAGCGATAACAAAGACGGCAGCTATAAGCATACTCACTGGGATTCTCGCATCTGTTATTTACTGAATGGAGGTCCATCACCTAGTTTTGAAGCACATCAAGAAATGGATAAAGACAGTGTTTTAGAGGAAAAAGATTATGACAGTTCATTTCTTTCGAATAGAGATATGGATTTGATTGAGATGATCTCTTCTCGGTCTTCCAATTCTAACTCTAAGAGGAGCAGCAGCGGTAGCTGTTACATTTAACAGTTTGCATGATGATCCATAGCCACATTAGTTTTAGGTATCAACATAACCTGTCATCATGTTTCTTATTTATGTTCATGCATTGCTTTTGTTGTTTAGGTGCATTGTTATTTTATTATTGAATGACCATTTGAACTAGGTAATTTTTACATTATGTACAGAACAAATGTACAAAGTAACACTTGTTTGTTTGTTCTATGAATGTTGCAACATATATAAGTGCCTTTTGTTACTTTGGTTCTTTGAATTTCGTTATAATAACATGTGTTTATTAGTTGATAATATAGAGGGAATTATCAAGTATTTTGTTTACGTTATTTGTATTCACGATTAGCTACTAATATCCTAGTCCCCTTGGTACGCTTCTCGGATTTTAGGCTGAAACATCGACTGTCATGCTATAAATCCACATTTAGTGCATATTCATTGATTAAATCAGTATAATGCTGAAACGCTTATTTTTGAAAGCATTTTCTTTTTGAGCTTTGCTAGAAGACCCGAACGCAACAGACGCAGATCAACACTGTTGGACCAAATCCGTTGATTTCAGGGAGCCACACGCTCCATTTCGTGTTAAATTTCTGCTAAAGTTCCTATGCTCTCTAGCTGTTTTGTTCTTTTTTTTGTATTAAATTTTTGATATCAGTTTATATTCATATTGGAAAAGATAAAACTGTTTCCTCCTCCTCAACTTTTGCCATTAATAGAATAAATTTCTAATATTGATTTAAATAGCAAAAAAGCTAAAAAGAACTGTTTTTCAAGTATGAAAATTGTTACAGGATTAGATTAATGGCCGGATTTAAATCAAATTAAACATATTGAATGATCCTCTGAATTCTGCCTCATTCTGCACTGTTTAGTCTCAGGCCTCAAGTGTGGTTCTTTGAAATATGCTTATCTCACACTTTCATCTCTTTAAATATTATCTAACCCTGTCTTTATGTTCAAGCTCATTTACTTCAAAACCAAAATTCAAATTTCCATATTAATGCTAATTAATTACACTTTATTATTTTAAATGGAATTATTCAAATAAGGTAGTCAATAGCTGAAAATTTAACAACAATTAATTATATATTAAATTGAATTGAATTAATGAGATAGTTAATAGCATATTAGTTCACCTTAATGCTAACTAATTACAAAAATATTATCTAATCAGTATTTCATATGCATTGGATGTTTCAACTTTACGGACAAACACACAACTGTATTTCATGAAAGCGTTCTTTATTGTAAAAAAACACATACGAATTTCAAAGTAGTATAGTACAGATTCACTAGTTCTTAGAGAATACTTTGCTTTTCTTCAACAAATTTAGCAAAAATTATAATTATGGAAAAAATCTATCCATAATTATATTAAATTATCTTACCATAACCTTATTAGGATAACATTTCCATTTTACAACTACTAGGGCACTACATTAAAGGCAAATTAACATTTTGCCCCTAATGATACATTCCTAGAGGCAGAAATTGAATCAACCCCAGCAATTATTTCAGGGGATTAATGTTGCTACCTCTAAAGATATTCGAGGCGGTAACAAAATAGGCCTCCATTGTTTTTTCAAGTGGTATTAAGATTTGCTAATATTTGTAGAGGAAAATTTTGAATTTGTAAAGAAAATTTAGTCGTTAGATCCTACATTTAAGCGACACTAAGATTCACTAATATTTGTAGAGATTTATTCGTTATATCCTATGTTTAAGTTATGTTAAGATTTAGTAATATTTATATAGAAGAATTTTGAATCCGTAAAAAAAGATAGATCTAAATTTTAAGTGATATTAAGATGAAGCTGCAATTTTGGTAATTCACACTAATACTAAAAAAGTACGACACCAAAGTTATCACAACTATTACCAAAGATATGTTTTAAATTCGGATACCAACATATTTGCATTAGCATCAATCTTTTGAATTTCGAGGATGTATTTTGTTTACATTTCAAATATGGACCAAACATATTTCAAATTCTATTTTTTAATCATACATACATTAGTTCCAATATGATAATTGTTTGCATGAAAAAGGGCAATGACGCAGCGGATAATTCTGAAAATGTGTGATTCGATGAAAGTAGCGATCGATGGATTGAATGTTACCGAAATGCCCAAATTCGTTGATCCGAAGATACCGAATTCTAGCTATCCTTAACACGTTGATCGCGCACGATACCGTGATGAAGGATCTACGATTCTTCGACGTTGATCTTGCGCACAAGATACCGTGAATCGGCTTCAACAAACGAAGATTCGAGCGCACTCGAATGATGTAGGTGGAGATAGGAGATTACACTCAACTACCAATTTGAATTGAAAGCACAAAGCTAACAAAAGAGAATTTTATTCAAATGTCAACAACCTTTTACAATGACTCAACTTGCCTATTTATAGGCTACACACGCAAAACAGAAAATTATACAAGTCTTAAGTCGGTGACGACTTATCCCCTACGACCTATGACTCATCATGAGTCGTTCACAACTTATCAGATTACATCATAACATCACGACTTACGACTTATACAAAACGACTTAACAAGATGTACAAAATAACAACTACAACCAACAACACACGACTCAACATACTCCGACTTATGACTCAGCCAAAGTATACGACTTATTACAAACAGACGACTTAAAACATAGCAGCATCTTCACGCGACTCAGGCTTGGACGACTTAGGAAATAACTTCAACGACTTAACCCAGTTTCCGATTTAAAGAGTCCAGTCGACTCAACTAAGTCGTAACTCGTAGCCGACTTATCACTTCCCTTAAGTCGTAGCGGACTTAACACTTGTGTATTCTCCTCCTAGAGTCGTGGGCGACTCATCTCCCTGTTAAGTCGTAGACGAGTTATAGTTGCTTTGTTAAGTCGTGAACTCGTCGCAACTTCCCCTTTGGTTTTCCAGTTGAGTCGTGGACGACTCATCACCGCCTCCTTAAGTCGAGTACGGCTTACACCTTTATTTCGTGGCGCTCCTTTAAGTCGTGGACGACTTATGTCGACTTCTTTAAGTCGGATATGACTTATGCCTTGCGCTGCATCATCCTTCCCTGGTTGAGAAAAATACGTCCTCGAATTTGCACCTTCCTTCTCCGCGACACAATCATCTTCCTGATACGGTATGAGATGCTTAACATTGAATACATCAGAAGTGTACACGTCCTCAGGCAACTTCAACTTATAAGCATTTTCATTAATTCGTTTCACGATTTCTACAGGACCAATTTTTCTGGCTTTCAACTTATTGTAAGCACCCACTGGAAAACGATCTTTTGTTAACACTGCATAAACCAAATCACCTTCATTAAATTTAACACTCCTTCGCTTCAAATCTACTGATCGTTTATACTTTTCATTTGCTTTCTCCAATCGTTCTTGAACGATTCTATGACAATCAGTCAATCCATCGACAAAATCAACTGCTCGTTTAACCGTCCCCTTTGATTGTGGCATTACCGCTAAGTCCAATGGTCCTTTTGGTAAGTTTGAATACACGATCTGGAACGGACTGAACCTAGTACTTCGATTGACTGCATGATTATGCGCAAACTCTGCTTGACATAGCTTCAGATCCCAACTCTTCAGATTATCCTATATAAGACATCGTAACAAATTTCCCAATGATCTGTTAACCACCTCAGTATGTCCATCAGTTTGCGGATGATAAGCGCTGCTAAAATTCAACTTCGTACCGACCATCTTCCACAAACTTAGCCAAAAATGACTCAAGAATCTCGTATCCCGATCTGTCACAATCGATTCAGGTAATCCATGAAGTCGATATATTTCCTTGAAAAATAATTGAGCAACATGAACAGCGTCCGCCGTCTTTTTGCAAGCAATAAAATGTGCCATCTTCGAAAATCGATCCACTACAACATATATCGAATCATTTCCCCTTTGAGTTCTCGGTAATCCCAAAACAAAATCCATACTGATATCAACCCATGGTTTACTTGGCACTGGTAATGGCATATATAACCCAGCATTCGTAGCAGTTCCTTTTGAAATTTGACATATATGACAACGCTCCACAAATCTTTCCACCTCTTTTCTCATTGATGGCCAAAAGTATGATTGTGAAATCAACTGTAAAGTACGGTCTCTCCCCACGTGACCTTCCTCATGTAACTCCTTCACAATCTTCATTCTCAAACTACAATCAGGTATACACAATCGATTTCCTTTGAACAGAAAACCGTCTACCATCACAAATTCATCCGTCTTTCCTTCCTTGACTTTATCAACGAACTTTGCAAAGTAAGGATCAACGTCAAATAATTCTGGTAACACATCAAACCCTGTCACCTTAACTTTCAGTGTAGTCAACAAATGACTCCTCCTGCTCAAAGCATCAGCTACTCGATTTGTTACCCCCGATTTGTGCTTCACTACAAAAGTAAATTGTTGCAAATAGGCAATCCACGATGCATGTCTGGCTGAAATCTTGTCTTGTCCTTGTAAATGCTTCAACGCTTCGTGATCAGTGTAAAGAACAAATTCTTTCTGAAATAGATAATGTCTCCAATGTTTAACAGCTTGCACAATAGCATAAAACTCTACATCATATGTGCTATATCTCATCTTTGCCCCTAATAACTTCTCGCTAAAATATGCAATCGGACGCCCCTTCTGACTCAACACCCCGCCTATCCCAACCTTCGACGCATCAGTGTGTAGCTCAAACAACAACTGAAAATCTGGTAATATAAGAATTGGTGCTGTCGTCAAAAGTTCTTTAATCGACTCCAAAGCACTCCCAGCTTCCTCCGTCCAAGAAAATTGTTTTCCCTTCATACAATCAGTCACCGGCGCCATCACGCTACTGAAGTGTGGAATAAATCTTCGGTAGAATGACGCTAGTCCATGAAAACTTCTTACTTCCGTAATCGTCTTTGGCTGTGGCCAATTTCTGACTGCTTCAACTTTATTCTGATCAACCTGGATACCTTCTCCCGAAACAATATATCCCAAGAATAAAACACTATGCATCATGAACACGCATTTCTTTGTAGCAGCATAAAACTGTTCCTGTCGTAGAACCATCAATACTTCCTTCAAATGATGCAAATGCTCTTCCGAACTCCCACTGTATATTAGAATATCATCGAAATATACCACCACAAATTTCCCGATAAAAGGTTTAAAGATTTGATTCATTACTCGCATGAACGTACTCGGTGCATTTGATAAGCCAAATGGCATTACCAACCATTCGTATAGACCCTCCCTGGTTTTAAAAGCAGTCTTCCACTCATCACCTGGTCTGATACGAATTTGATGATATCCGCTCTTCAAATCAATTTTCGAAAAGATAGTTGCCCCACTCAACTGATCTAGCAAGTCATCCAATCTTGGCATAGGAAATCTGTATCTCACAGTAATCTTATTCAATGCCCGACTGTCAGTGCACATCCTCCACGTCCCGTCCTTCTTTGGTACAAGTAATGCTGGTACAGCACATGGGCTTAAACTTTCCTGTATACGTCCCTGCTCAAGCAACTCTTCCACTTGCCTCCGCAACTCCTCGTGTTCCTTCGGACTCATTCGATAATGTGGTCTATGTGGCAACATCGCTCCCGGAACAAGATCAATTTGATGTAGGATGTCTCTTAGTGGCGGTAACTCCTTGGGTAAGTCCTCTGGGAACACATCTTCAAATTCTTTCAACACTGGTTTCACTTCTTCTGGAACCTCAACCTCCTTTTGACTCTCTCGCCCGATCAACAAGAACACTTCAGGCTCCTCTTCAACTTCTTTAACAAACTCTTTTAAAGATAACAAAGTTTTCAGCTCTTCAATCTCTTCTGATTTACTTTCTCCTTGTGATCTCTTCTTTGGAACTAAGATAATCTTCGTACCTTCAAACATAAAACTGTAACTATTGGTCCGACCGTCATGTTGTACTACTCGATCATACTGCCATGGTCTTCCCAAAAGTAAGTGACAAACATCCATCTCTACAACATCACACCAAATCTCGTCTTTGTATTTCTTCCCAATAGAGAATGGAACTCGAACTCGTCTATCCACTTTCACCTCTCCTCCTTTTCTCAACCATGCTAACTTGTATGGATTCGGATGCTTCTCTGTCTTCAACTTCAACTTTGTCACAGCCTCGGTTGAGATAATATTATCACAGCTTCCTGCGTCAATTACAAACTTACACACCTTCCCCAGTATAGTGCATGTCGACTGAAAGATATTACTCCTCAACCAACTAGCTTCCTCCTGCTTCGGTGTCAAACACGATCTCCTCAGCATTAGATTACAACCTTCATCTCCTGACGCAATATCCTGCTCATCCTCCTCAACTGGACTAGAACAATCTCCATCAACATCCTCATCCTCAACTTCTGTAATCATGGTTCTCTTCTTTGACTTTGGACACTCATTCACTACAACAAAATAATCATATTACAACTTTTCATTTACAACTTGCACAATTTAACAGTTGTATTAGATATTTTATAACAACTGTTCGGTTGTAGCAGTTGTAACAAATGTAATTTTAACAACTGTAATTGTACAGCAGTTGTAATATATGTCTATAACAACCAATTTGTTTGTGGCAGTTGTAAATAATCATGACAACAAATGTTTTTGACAGTGGTCTCCCCGGATTACAGAAAATTACAACTTCCCCCCTTTATTTTCATTTGCCCGCTCATTACATCGAAGAAAAATAAAATTGGCCCCAAATTTTTAAATCTAAACCCTAGCCCATCCCGCTTCTCTGCTTTGCCATCCACGAATTAAACCACTCTCGCTGAAATTGACGAAACCATCTTTCAAACCCTATCCGACTACTCTCCGCCATCTGCTCGCCTCCGTCACCTGTCTCTATTGCTACATTCGTTTGCTTGCTTCGTCTTCGTTGCTCGTCTCCGTTGCCACCCACGTTTGCTTGTTGTTGTTGCTGCTCGCTTGTGTTTGTCGTGGTCGACGAAGCTATAGGTATGTTGCTACCCGCGATTTAATTGATTTTATTTGGTTCTTACTGTTATTTGTTTATTATCATTATTGATAGTTAAATGACTCTTTACCATTTCACATCAAATGCTAGATTTAGGTTTATTTATTTTGATGAAAATATGTATATCCAATTCATTTTTGTTAGCACCAGTGAAAGTGATTTTTGTTAGCACCAGTGAATCTTCGAGCATAAAGCCAAGCAATTTACAATATTTTAAGTTTCAACTCACAAGCTTAAAATCAACGTTTCAAAAAAATTAATTTAACATTGTTTGTGGCAACAAAAAAAAAATTTGTGTTAAAATAAAAATTGTGTTATTCCCTATTTAAATTGTAATTGTATTTCCAATAATGAATTGTAATTGTATCTCCTATTTAAATGCAACTAATTAATTTCAATTAAAATCAATAACGAGTGGCATTCCCCAATTTAAATTGTACCAATTAAAAACAATTAAATACTGTGTTATTGTAACACTAACTGTACTTAATTGTATGCCTTAGCATGTTATTTATACGACCATTTGAGCATATTTTCTTACAATTATTTTTGTAAAGAAATACAAGGTAATAGTGAGAACTACGGACAACAGTTTGCGGTTTGGAGATTTTGCAATGGGAGAAAACCAATTTACTCCAAGCAATGGCCATGGCGATCAGAACAAGTATCTTAAATCAGAAGATTCTCTTTATAATGAGCTGTGGCATGCCTGCGCTGGGACTTCAGTGTCTGTTCCAAGGGTTGGGGAAAAAGTTTTCTACTTTCCTCAAGGCAACATAGAACAAGTAAAATCAGTTGAATTATGCATTAATTCTTTTGTGAATAAATAATGTTTCTTTTTTGATCGGCGCTTATTAGAAGTATACAGTGCGTTTGATTACAAAAGCATCAAGCGGTGATTTTTAGATAAATGAATGTCTTCCATTTTTGATTGAATTTATTGCTTAAGATTATCACGTGTGATTTCGACAAAGACATAATGTGACGACTCGGGTTTTGCCCGCTCGAAAATCAACATCCGTACTTCACATTGTACTAGAATGCCGCAGATTCGACCGTTCAAATCCGATTCGCCGGAGCTATAACACAATTAAGTAAATAACACAGCGGAAGAAAAGAATAATACATTGATATATAATATCTGATACAACAGAGTGATACAATGAATATCAATATACATCAGAGATATGATACAAGAAATAGCAGCGGAAAATAACAGCAAATGAAAGAGATCTCCAAATGATCTTCAGACAAGAATGAATCCACAACTCCAAGATAAGCAACTCCGATGAATGAACTAGCTCTAGATAATCTACTAAACCTGAATATCTGAAAAGAAACCCAACTCTAGACTGCTCATGTGGAAAATTATGAGCACCCAGAGTTTAGGAAGGGAACAATAAACTCCGGATCAGTCATGGGACTGGTGTGAGCAACAAAAAAAACAGTTTATCTTTAAACAAACACAAAAGGTTTTAAACATTGAAATCCGCAATGCTTTTTGGAAAATGAAACTACCATAAGACCTCCCGCCACACACACAATGCAAACGTAGAATTGGAGGAGATTTCTTCTTATGATAGTCAAACATGCTTACTACGCAAATCATTGGATATTATTATTAGTGCATAGTGCAGAAAACATTTTCGAAAGTATAATATTAATCTTAGCCAACATAGACATTTCGAACTATGCCTACTATAGCTACCATCTAAACAGTGGGGCGCCACCATAAGTAAATGGCAGGTTCTACAACTAATACCGTACAAGTTCCGTATTGGGAAATGGATTTCCAACAAATGGTCAGGCTAAGGAACTTCCTATGCCACGAAGGAAACGCCTCTGGCTGGACGCTCCGAGAGACAAACTGCTCTCTGCCAACAAGGCCGGGTTACCCCTGTAACAGGTAACTCACGAATTTGCCACCTTCCGGTCCTTTGGGACCTTTATCCGAGCGCTCGATATCCAACAGCATACATAATAAATAAGTGTATCCACATGAGTAAGTATCTGGGCTCCATACCATGATACCACCCCTTTCCAGAAGGAAATGACATACCCTAAAGGGCGCGACCCTCATAACCTTGCCGCAACATTCCTGTTTCGACCATTTCCGGGTTGTGAGGCCCTGACGAAGTCTCGTCCACAAAGCTACGCTTTTTCAAAAAGCCACGCTTTGGGTCAACAGATGATCAACCTATGATCACAAAGATATAAGATCAAACAAATGATCATATCACAAATGATCAAACACTGATCATCACACAGCAACACTCAGCATGCCACATTACCAAATTGGGAATATATCGCCGATAAATTTCAACTACATAACCTCTGAGCTCGTACGTCTCAGAGAAGGGTGTTAAGCTAAGAGAATAAATTCTCCGCCACCAACAGAAATGTATTTGAAAGAAATCGGCTCTATATCTCAAAGTGTAATGTCAGACATACAATCCATACAAGTCTGTTCCGGGTTCGAACAGAACCGAAGGCACTTCTCACGAAGCCCTTGCAAATTCGGATAATTTCCAATCACGTCCGGACTTCCCGTCA
The DNA here is from genome assembly GCA_030737815.1 of Allium fistulosum. Lineage (NCBI taxonomy): Eukaryota > Viridiplantae > Streptophyta > Magnoliopsida > Asparagales > Amaryllidaceae > Allium > Allium fistulosum. The sequence continues at coordinate 913,423,455 of CM060903.1, forward strand.
CTAAGGGTGATAAAACCTCTATACCGGGGATCAGCCGATGTAGAGTAACTCGACGGTAATCCTTCCGTTTTCAAAAATATCCGGTCTTCAACACCGGTCTTCAAATGCTATCCATATACGACGTATCACATATTCGGAATGGGTTATACGACCCAAAGGTCCTCTCCCGGCTAAACCGAATAGTGAGCGTAATATTTAAAAACATATGGATATGGGATTTCAATTAAGTCACAACTTATTACACAAAACTTTTCATTCGAATGATTAAACAAATTACCATTTTAAATCTTTAAACAAAAAGATTCAATCTTTACGGTTTAAACAGTTTCCACACTTTAATCTTTTAAACAAAAGATTCATTCACAGATTTTCCAAATTAATTTCCATTTCAATTTGATTAACTCGTTAAACCTTTAAATCAAAGATTTAACTTATAACTTTCAAAACAATTCCATTTCGGATGGTTTAGATAAATCATTATTTTAAATCTGTTAGAAATAAACAGATTCAATCCATAGCTTTCAAAAAGAATTCATTTATAACTTGGAAAAACCATTTTTCAATTCAATCTTGAAATTCCCTTAATTAAACTGGAATTTCATTTCTTATCTGAAAGCTTTTATTCTTTTAAAACAACAGTTTCATTTCAGAAAATCTGATTCATTCATACGAGTTAAAGTCTTTGGGTTAAATCCAAATTCTCAAAATTACATTTTTAAATGGTTTAAATTTAGATAAACACATTTATAACATTTTCAATCCCTAGTTTCAATTCATAGGATTCAATTTCAAACTTGAATTCAAATTTAAATCAAATTATTTAAATTTCCAAAACTCGATTAAGTTATTCAAAATAACTTTTATCTTTGAAATTCCATTTCAAAAGCTTTTCACTTTAAACCCAAATTTCCAATTTCAAAATCAATTGAAATTAAAATTCCAATTTCAAAAACATCAAATTTAAATTATCTGTGACTTAACTGATTTCCACGTGAAATCCATATTTGTGTGTGTAAAAGTGTAGTCCAGGGGTTTCACATAATAGTGCAACATCAATCATCACAGATATATCGATAAGCGGTATAATCGATAACGCTTATCTTCATTCACAGATTCATAGACAAAATAAATTTATCAGTCACAAAGATTCACTATTACAATTCGATGTGGGTTTCGGATAACCAACTGGAATCCGACTCCCTGTCGCATCGAAATTCAAATGCCGTTTTACGGGCAAAGGGTTTCATATTCACATAGTAATATATCACAGAAACAGAAAATCTCAGATCACAACATAAATCAGGATGTATCACAAAGCATCATATATCAGGGATATCAAACAATTTAAGTCATCCAATAGAATCCAAACATTCATAAGTAAGGTCAATTAATTGTCTGATTAATTCAAATCAGATTAATTTCTTATGAATTTCTAATCCGGGTTAATTAATCGTTAATTAATTACAAACCAATATAATTAATTATCCTTTAAATCATTTATTAACTAACCATTAATAATTAATAAATTATTCTTAAATTAATTATCCTTAATTAATCGCATTGATTAATTAGCCCGTAATTTATTATCTTTCCTTAATCACCTTCATTAATTTATAATTCCTTAATTAATTAACTTAATTAATTAATTCTTAATGACCCATTAATTAACCATTAATTATTTAATTCATCATTTAATTTATTATCTTCAATTTATAAATTAACCTTTAATTATTTATTAATTAACATTCAACCATTAATTCAAAATCCAACCTTATCAAATTAATGATTCTTAACTCCAAATTAATTATTTCTAATTAATTTACTTAAAACTTAATTTATGAGTTTAAAACTCATAATTACTTAATTAATCCAGTTATTAATTAAATTTTATCAATCCATTTTAATTAACTTATTAATTTAATGAATCCAATCACTAAATTCCAATTTACAGATTTTAAACTAAATTCCTTTTAAATTTTCAAATCATTAAAGTATACTTTACTTTTAAACTTATTTACATTATTTAAAGTTATATACTTTATTTATTTTCAAAACCTAAGATTCAAATTCAAATTGAATTCAGATTTAAAAATTCTAATTAAACTTGGTTTTAAATCCTGTTTCAAATTTTATATTGAATTCAAAAGATCTGGAACTGCCAGGCTATATTTCTCAATTTGTCTGGAACATCATACTCGAATCGAACAAAACAGCTTCGAGTCGCCTTCTCCTTTACTTCGAGTAACACACTCGATTAACTCGAGCAAAACCCGAGTCGTCTTCTTCTTCCACCATCGTCACGCAGCAGACATCAAAACGTGCACGTGTACGTGCACGCCACCTCGCCGCCGTTCTGGTGGCCATCGCGACCTCCAGCAAGTCGAAAAACTCACCCACACTCGAAATCGAACTTCGATTCGACACGAAATAACTCGAAATCGAAATTCACCCACTCGTTAAAACTGTAACTCAAACATAACCAACTGAAACGCCTCGTCCTCCTCACGCCGTTCATCAGAAAACCCAAAACTCCGGCTACCGCTTCGCCTGTCTTCCCTCTACCTTCCCACAAAACCTCGTCGAACTCGATGCACTGTCGACGTCGCGCGAATCGAAACTCCGGCCATCCAAAAAAATTAGGTCACCAGACTTCGATTGCCTTCTGCCGCCACCATGGTCAACGTTCGACCCTTACGGCATTTTTCCAGTGACCACCCTAGGCTCCTCTATCTCCACGGGGCAACTCGACCTCCCTAGATCAACACATCGCTTGGAATTAGTCGAAATATCCACTCCGTTCAACCTCGAACTGCACCTCACTCCTTCTACTAAAAATCACGAATCTCATTTTAAAAATCATATTTTCGTATACGAATTCCATTTATATTCACGAATTTGTAAATTAATAACCTCGAAAATTTACATATATGAAGATGGTTCTGTAGTTTGGCCCTTTCCAGTGACCACACACATTTGTTTACTTAAAACAAATTTTTTTAAACTAAAGTTTATGATGATACCAACAACTTTCGTTTGAATCTGAAGTTCAATCATCAATCAGATAGAGAGTAAATGATTTTTGAAAACCACAGTTTGCATTTTAAACTAAGAACAGATGCATTCAAAACAACAGTCTGCATAATACTATCAAGCTACCCATATATACAGATGATTATATATGCATAACATACATATCTTAGATAAATCTTGCACAGATTCAAACCTTTAAATTTTTAAAGAAAAATTGTTACTCACTAATTTTATGAAGAAGAACAGAGCACTTAGTTTTGCAGACAGTTTGAACTTGAGAACTAGAAACATGTTTTCAACCTTGATCTTCAAATCATTTTGCTTCTCTACTTTGTTGTAGTTGCTTATGTTTAATTGTATTTAATGATGTAGAAGCTTGTTTGGGTTTTCAAATGGAGTTTCATTTTTAGTCTTGTTTAGTTCGAATTGAAATGAGAAGTGATAAAGGAAAATAGCTTTCAGGTTGAAGTTTTAAAATAGTTTACAGGGTATAATTCATGGTCAGAGATTTTTTATAAAAATGGAGGCTGAAAGAAGTTTTTATGCAATTCGAATAGACCTTGTTGGCTGCCAAGAAATGAGAGCATTAAATGTTATTGTACTTGATGTTTTTATTTTACACATATTTTATATTTTTACTTGCCTGAGTCTTCACTTACAAGCTACAACATATTACATGTTTACTTTGCTTTGTTTTCTTACAGCCTACATACCCCTTTGATTTGTTGTACTCACATCTGCATGCTTTCCCATATTCGAATTATTATGTACATATCACCTATACTTAGTTAAAATTTCCTTGCATAAACCCATAATGCCACAGTATAAATTGTTAGACTGATTTGTTTTAACTTACTACTTGAATATGTTGACTGTCTCCCTTTGCAAGCTTATGGATATACTTATACTTTCTTTTGTTTGCTTCATTTGTAAGCTTATAGATATATATATTTATTTGTTTCATACTTATAGTATTTATCCAATCTTGTTTCTTCATATTTAAATACGTTGTTAAAATTTATCTAAGGTATTTATTTACTTTGTAATTCAAATGAATTTCTATAATTATTAGGTAGTTAAAATTCTCTAATGTATTCACTTAATATTTTACATAATATATTAATACGTTGTTTGACTTTACAGTTTATGCTTTATTATTATATATATATTCTCATACACATATATATACAATATTTTTAAATTTAAATGATTTATACAAAATTTCACTGAACTTGGGGAAACTCACAATCCATTTTACCGTTTTATTTCACAAATTTCATTCAAAAATTAATTAATTATCATTTTAAATTTATATAAATTCCGGGGTCGTTACACATAAATAGCATTAGGACATTGTTAACTGCACTCTATACTATTTGGACAATTGTGGTGAAGTTTATATGCTTTTAGATAAAAGAATATAATATGCAATTTTTGGGCTAAGTCTCTTCAAGATTAGAAGGTTGCTAGAACTGTATGGAATTAAGAAGCCAAATTATGCAAATATATAGTTGAAGTTGGATATCAGAGGGTGCCATATTATTTAAATGTTGAGTGTTTTCGAAGGATTTCGCCAATTTAGAATCAGTGAAGTAGCAAAACTGTTAAAAATACATAGTTATTATTAACACCGAGGGGTGAGATTGTCAAATTTATAATTTATATTAATAAGTAATCACATTGTGCATTAAGTTGTTTTTTGTTTTTTTGTTTTTCCTTTTTGGGTAAAATTTTGGAGCTTTCAGGTTGAGGCATCAACCAATCAAGTTGCTGATCAGCATTTACCTAAGTTTGACCTGTTATCAAAAATTCTTTGCCGGGTCATTAATGTTGAGTTAATGGTAAACTAATGGAATTAGAATTAGAGTTTGATTAAAGATTAAAATATTTATAGTCATTTTAATTTTGCTTAATTAGGCGAACCCGAAAAATGATGATGTATTTGCTGAAGTTACATTAAAACTGGAGCAAATGGTATGTTGGTTGTATTCAGGATGCTCATTGTTTATTATGTTGTATTATGTGACTAAGTATGGTAATATGTATTTGGATCTATAGCAAGATGAGAATGCTCTGGAGATGGAGACACTGCCTCCTCCTCTGCCTCACGTGCACACTCATTCTTTTTGTAAGACCCTGACCTCTTCAGATGCAAGCATCAAAGGATCATTTTTTCTTTTAAAGAGGCACGCTGATGAATGTCTGCCCCCTTTGGTAAGTATTGTTTACTTTTCAGTTGGTATGTATGTATGGACACACACACAAAAAAGATTTTAACACAAAAGGATTAGGTTTTGTATGAAACATCTGTTGTCTTGTTAAAGGATTTGGTTTTGTATTCACAATCTCTTTTGAATATCGGGTATCCTTATGTATATCATATTTCTACATATCAATTGACAATTGATAGAATTAATTTTTTTTTGAATACTTTGATTCAATACAAAAGCGGATCAAAACCGATAGTTTATAAGACAAAAGAAATAACCTAAAATAAAATAGGAAAACATAACAATAAACGGTCAACGAAATTACATTTGTGAAATAGTAAATCTCGATCATTCATTAACCAAAAATGCATGTATTATCAACTATTATGTGGACAAAAATGGAATGGATAACTGTATCCATAATTCATTTTTCAACTATTTGATATTTTTACACTTATTGGATGCTGTTTTACATAGATTTTGGGTATTCATTGACGTGCTTATTTGTGTTGTTTATAGTTTAGTTTGTTAGGGGTCTTAGTAGGAAAAAACTTGACTATTATCTTTTCTGTTTTGTTTGATATTTATCTGTTACGATTGACATATTGAAGCATGCAGAGCACTATTTGTTAACACTGTACTTGCCTTTTCTATTGTTATAGGATATGGGGCTAGAGCCTCCAACTCAAGAAATAGTAGCAAAGGATTTGCATGGAAAAGCGTGGAGGTTTCAACACATACTACGAGGTAACTTCTGTTATTTGATGTACTCCGACTACAATTATAAGAGAATAATATTGTGGAAACGGATGTTCTGTAGGGATATTTAGATTATAGTAGCTGTATCAATGATTTCTTTCATTTATAATCTGGTTTATATGGATTTTACTTTCTTACTGAGTTTTCATATAAACTGAAAAGTTTGCAGCAGCTGTGCATACTTTATACGCGTGTAGAGGCCACATAAAGAAAAATGGAGAACCATCAAATTCTGTTGTCTGCAATTACATGGTAAGAATACATGAGATAAGAAGCTTAATAAGCTCAATTATGGTTAGGTATGAGATATAAAAGCAACAAAAATAAATGAGTAAGATCACATCGGTGTGGCAACTGCATTTCATTTTTGGACCATTTCAGCTTGCGTACTGCAAATGAAATGGGCCGCTTATTATGTACTTCATTACTGTCAATTGAAAGGGAAAAAATGTTTTATGGAGTGTACTAATCATATTTTTATTAGTGTTGGAGTTAAGTTGCATGCAGATGTCTTCATTTGGGCAATATTTTCTCTTAGCATCAAATGGTTGGATATAAATCATAAATCAAAAAACATTGTAGCATATGCACATTATTTTTTAGACAATTACAGTAATCAAATTAATGTAACTAAATTTGAATGAAATAGTGTCGGTGGTGCTTTACCAGCATCACCATGTATTTTGTGCATACATGAATTTAATATTATGCACGTTGATGTACTTTCTAGGCTAATTTTCTTATATGGAACAGGAAGTTTATATTGCATGGATTCCCAGCACTAGTAGTGGTGCTAAGTTGCTAATTAGACTGAAATCCAACTAGGCTGGTCATATTTATCGATTTTAAATTATACACTTTAAATCCTAAATGTAGCTGTTCTTGTCATCACCAAACATCTGCTAGTTGATAAATTAAATGTTTATGATTTTTGTTTGCAGTCACATCGGAGTAGCAACAACGTTTCAAATGGTGGTCATATACAAGTTCAGAATCAGTCTAGAAAGTGCAAATTATTGGGTTGGCAAAGAAATGCTGTCGCAGAAGCAACAATTGCATCTACTGATCCTACAGTTTTAGTGCATCATGTACCACTCGGAGCAGATGCTTGGAAGGTTTGGATTGATTCAGCGGTGGAGCCCGAAGCTATTTTATATAGGCCTACTTCGGATATCTATACTATTGGACAAGCGGTGGGGACGACTGTTGCTTGGCATAAGGAATTTATCTCTTTTAATTAGTATGTATATGTACTCTTACTGAAACATGTTATGGATTTAGTTGTGTTTTGTATTGAACTTATGAATTCATAGATGGTGTAAACTCGAATTGTTTTCGATTTTCTTGAATGCAAATGTTTTGTGTTGTTTCAAGTAATTTGCATGATTGTGTATAATATTAATGAAATATTGGTTTTAGTTATGATATTAAGAAATTTATAGCAGTTGTCATAAGACGATTATGGTTGTTTATAGCAGTTGTAAAAATGTTTATTGCAACTGTTATTGTTAGTTGTGTTTCATCCTTTTACAAGTGCTAAAAGCCGTTGTAAAAAGCCTTTTACAACTGCTAAAAGCAGTTGTAAATGGTTTTCCGCAGTGTAAATAAGTTTTTTACAACTAGCAGGGGCAGTTGTAAAAGACCTTTTGCAACCGCTAAAAGCAGTTGTAAGTAGTCATTTACAACTAACATGTGGCAGTTGTAAAATAAGTTTCTACAACTGCTTCTGCAACTGTTCAAGACAGTTGTAAAATAATTCGGATCTATTACAACTGCGGATATAATGACTGGCGGGTGCCAGTTGTAATAGACTTATTACAACTGTTTTTAGCAGTTGCGAAAAGGTATTTTTGTTGTAGTGATTGCTTTTATGACCCACCTCCTGACAATTGTAACATTTGAAAACACTATTAACCTTCGCCTTCTCAGCCTCCTTCACAACCGGCTTACTGATAGGTTTAGAAACATTAGAACTTCCACCGACACCCTTCACTGGATTATTAGAATTTGTAAACACACCGCCTCCACGCCTTCCCTGCTTCTCCCAAGCCAACGCTTTCTGATGTGCCTCTGCCACAGATCTTGGATCAAACATATTCACCATATCCTGGATCTGCATACGTAATCCCCCAACGAACCTAGCAGTCAGCTGTTCTTCTGTCTCCATAATATCATTCCTAGCAATGAGTTGGTAAAATTCGTCTGCATAATCATTGACTGACTTCATCCCCTGTCTTAGATTCTGCAACCTCTGGTACATAAGAGATTGATAGTTGTAAGGTAAAAATGTAGCTCTCATCATCTTCTTCATCTTTTCCCATGATTCAATCTTTGACTTCCCCATTCTTTCCCTCGTAAGCTTAGTCTGCTGCCACCATGCCAAAGCTCTTCCCCTCAACCTAGTAGCAACCAGCTTCACACGACGATTCTCCGGAACTTCTTTGAAATCAAAGATTTCTTCAACATTAGATAACCAATCAAGAAATTCTTCTGCAACCATTCCACCTTTAAATTTAGGAATCTCCATCTTCATACCCGACTCCCAACGTCGATCATCATCAATATCCCGATACTGACGTCGTCCCTGATCTCGATGTATACTTCCTCTATCACCTTCAAACTCCTCATCAAAATCTGATGTATATCGTTGTCTATCACGTCCACCAACAGCTCTACCACTTCCACTCCTACCACCATCATCCCTTCGATCATAATCATCAACATTCCTCCTACTACGATTGTCAACACTTCTATGATCTCGACTTTCTCTTCTCTCCCGATCTGAGTGTGGTGAAATTCTACTTCCTCCATGGATGGATTCAGGTGAATTTCTTCTTCTACTTTGATTCATGTCAATCATCAACTTTTCCAACCTACCAATGCCATCATCAATCTTTTCATGCATTCGTTGTTCCATTTGATCGGCCTCTTCTCTTCTATACAAAACTTCAATATTTTGATGACGGTTAGCTCTCCTTGGCGGCATGATTTCAAATCTCACAAACTTCACAAATTCTTCACGATCACTTCAACAAATTCAAACTTCAAAAATTTCGACTCTAGCTCGGTTTGGATTTCGTACGACCTAACTCAAGCTCTCACTTCAATTCGCGACTTACTTGACTCGGCGATTCTTCTTGACTCGCGGCCAACTCAACTTCCTCACAATTCAAATACTCCTTTGGGCGCGCAAAACTTTCCCGCCTATAATTCAAACAACTTTCCCACTTTTGATCCAAATTAATATGGAACGAAAACTCCTAATGTGTTGCAACTCGTCGAAGAACACGATGAACACGAACTCTCCAAATACACGGATCCGACCTCCAAATCGAACGCGACCAACCTCTCTAGGCTCGGCCGATCTTGCTTTTTCCTCCAAATCTTCAAATAGATGGCTCCAAGTCTCGATCTAGCTATGATTGGCTAGAACCAGCTCTGATACCAAAACTGACGCAGCGGATAATTCTGAAAATGTGTGATTCGATGAAAGTAGCGATCGATGGATTGAATGTTACCGAAATGCCCAAATTCGTTGATCCGAAGATACCGAATTCTAGCTATCCTTAACACGTTGATCGCGCACGATACCATGATGAAGGATCTACGATTCTTCGACGTTGATCTTGCACATAAGATACCGTGAATCGGCTTCAACAAACAAAGATTCGAGCGCACTCGAATGACGTAGGTGGAGATAGGAGATTACACTCAACTACCAATTTGAATTGAAAGCACAAAGCTAACAAAAGAGAATTTTATTCAAATGTCAACAACCTTTTACAATGACTCAACTTGCCTATTTATAGGCTACACACGCAAAACAGAAAATTATACAAGTCTTAAGTCGGTGACGACTTATCCCCTACGACCTACGACTCATCATGAGTCGTTCACAACTTATCAGATTACATCATAATATCACGACTTACGACTTATACAAAACGACTTAACAAGATGTACAAAATAACAACTACAACCAACAACACACGACTCAACATACTTCGACTTATGATTCAGCCAAAGTATACGACTTATTACAAACAGACGACTTAAAACATAGCAGCATCTTCACGCAACTCAGGCTTGGACGACTTAGGAAATAACTTCAACGACTTAACCCAGTTTCCGATTTAAAGAGTCCAGTCGACTCAACTAAGTCGTAACTCGTAGCCGACTTATCACTTCCCTTAAGTCGTAGCGGACTTAACACTTGTGTATTCTCCTCCTTGAGTCGTGGGCGACTCATCTCCCTGTTAAGTCGTAGACGAGTTATAGTTGCTTTGTTAAGTCATGAACTCGTCGCAACTTCCCCTTTGGTTTTCCAGTTGAGTCGTGGACGACTCATCACCGCCTCCTTAAGTCGCGTACGGCTTACACCTTTATTTCGTGGCGCTCCTTTAAGTCGTGGACGACTTATGTCGACTTCTTTAAGTCGGATATGACTTATGCCTTGCGCTGCATCAGGCAATCACCTTCAAACGATATTTCTACAATGGGTTAAATGAAAATATAGTACAATAAAACTTAGGTACACCAAGGTGTATAATGGTTCAGCCATAAAGGGCCTACATACGCTATTCATTATTTATTCCCTTTTCTTATAATTTGGCTATTACAAGAACTTGATACCGAGTACAATGATTTGTGACAAAAAAACGGTCTGGATGCTCCATGCGATTGATGTTGTAGCTCAAAGGCTTGTTGATTCTAGAAAAACTTGTGTTCGAATGTCAAGTGTTTGTATATTTATAGAGGCGAAGAAGTGGAATCATTAATCCAGAGAATTATGATGTTTCCATGCATAACTCGCCAAAAGGGAACATTCCCAAGCATACCAAATGTAATTGAGAATTTTTTGATATTTGCAGATTTCGTTCCGTATATGACTTGCTTGAATATCAAAATCAACGGTCAAATTTGTTCAAATGTTATATGAGAACATATCGTAGTATATATCAGAATCGTATAAGTCAGAAAATATCAAGGCGTTAAATCAAAAATCCATGGCCGAGAAAAGTAATTAAAAAATTCAAATTAAAATATACAAACGAAAATATGGGAAATCGATACCTATAAAATCTCACATCATCAACGACATTTAGATTGATCGAGTTTGAGAAAAATCAAAATAGCATAAGAAATCATGTACCAATTTTCATATCATCCAACTCGATGACGAAGCGATGGAGAGGAATAAAGCAAGCAACAATCAGCAAAGCATCAAGGAAACAATTTATCTTCGATCGGTAGAACAATTTAATCGATGGCTTCAGTTTGTGGAAACCCTAATTCAGAATGAAGCAAAAAATGAAGATGGCATGAAATGAATATGGACCGAATAAACAAAAGAGGATAAAGTTTTTCAATTTAATTTAATCCACACTAGTTGGTTACTTCTATTTTAGGCTTAAATTATTTGTATTTAGGTTTCAATTTTTATTTATTATAATTTTATTTTTAAAATTTTAAAATCTAGTGTTAACTAGGTTACGAGCTACATGGTGTAATCCAAGAATTCACAACTTTGTGGCAGAGTTGTAGTAGGGCTTTGAGCGTAGGGTTAGCACAAATTGGTAAGCGATAGTCGCAAGTTTACAGGATTTGCAAGCGGTCGTTTGTTTAAATCTAATAGAAACCTTGGGGCAGCAGTTAATAGTTTGTCGAAGCTAGGTAAATCTATGTGTCATTTTTATTTCTGCATTTATCTTGTTGTTATTTGTGCTGCAATTTTTATTTACCTGTGAAATTTTTATAAATCCTATTCACCCCCCTCTAGGGTTAATTTAATCCTACAAGTGATATTGGAGTCTGATTTTAGCATAGATGTCTAACCCTAGTTGCAGCTCTAGCGAGAGTCAGTTTGGTGTTAGTTCCCTTATTTTGATTGAACATATTTTCTTAATTAGAAATCAAAAATCAAATTTCATTTAAAATCTATTGATTCTAAATGTTGGGATATTATTGAAAATGGGTATGATATGGTAGATAAAAAAAATATTTCAATTATTGCCCTTGCAATGCATATACTGTATTCTCAAATTAATCGAGATGAAATTAACTATATCTCTCATTGGTTAACTGCATAGGGAATTTGGAATACTCTTGATGCAATGTATGGTAGAGAAGTCCAAAACGGTAAGAAATTCTCCATGATCGACTTAGTTAAAGGAATTTGCTTGCCAGGATTTACAAAAGATAGTAGTGATGAAGATGCAATAACTAACGAGATAAGTGATTTTTTATTTAAAGATATAGCCCTCTTGTGTCAAATATTAATTAAAAGTAATGATGATCTTAAGATGGAAAATAACAAGTCGAAAAGGGAACAATTTAATTGTGTCAGAAAAATAATGATTTGCAAATTGAACTTAAAATTTTTAGAAAAATAAAAATTCTAGCTGCAAAAAGTGATTGGACCATGAAAAAGAATTTGCTCGCTTTCTTGAAAATTTTCAAAAGCTAGAAAAAGAAATTTTGATTTTGGGAAAAAATGAAATTGAGTTGACTTGGAAAAATAATATTTACAAATTGAGTTGGACAGATTAAAGAGGTCAAGAAATTCTGAATGTGTGATTTTTGAAAGGGAGTTAAACAAGGTCGAAGAAAATTTCAAAATCCTTTAAAACGAAAACATGATTTTGAAAAATAACAAAACTAGAATTATTCGAATAAATCACGAATTTGAAAAAGAGACTGAAAAATCAAGGATTTTGAAAAAGCCAACTCTTTGAAACCAAGATGCTAGAAATTGATAACAAAATAAACGAGCTTGAAAATGAAAATATGGTCTTAAAGAGGAATAATATTAAAAGGAGAAAAAAATGCTATTAGTCAGTGTTCAAAACTGATAAATAAAAATGAACTTTTAAAAGCCAAAGTCAGTGACCTTGAGTTGACTCTTCAAAAAATTTCTAATTGTGAAAAAACTTTTAATATGCTATTAGAAAACCAACTCTTTGTGAATGATAGAAAATGGCTTGGATTTGAAAGGTGTTAATATATAAACAAAACGATTAATAACGCCGCTAGGGGGAAAAGTGTGATACCCAGATGCGTAGATTATGAAAATATTAGACATAGCAATAATAATCGTCAAAATTAAATCAATACGATTAGACAAATCTGGATTCCAAAAGATACAAAAGTGAATTCTTTTAAATTCTCTTAAATTTAAATCTAAACTTAAAAAGGTGAAAAACTGCAAATCATACGGTGTATTGCTTGAAAGTAGTTTCAAAACTTCTTGACAAAACTGTAATAATTTGGTCATAACTTGGACACTTTTATTCCGATTACTGAAATTCCTTAAGCTTTTGAAAGTTAACTGATAATGCTACAACTTTTCTATTTTAGAGTGTTGCAAAATATTTTGGAAAATATTAAAAAACTATAATCATTTCAACACATTACTTGAAAGATATTTTAGATTTACTCAAATATGTTGTAGTATTTCGTCATAAGTTTTGATCGATTTACCATTTTAACTTAAAACCAATTTTGATATGTGACCTTTTTGAATATCTAAAACTTTCATGTTTTGTGCTAGATCAACGTACAGACTTGAAAGTTTCAAAATAGTGTTTCAAATGGAGTGAATTTTCAAAACATGAATTTTCAGTTGTTGTGGTAAAATTGTTATCTTTCATTGTCTTTTTCACGACTAAAATTGTAATGATTGGAGAATTGTTTTTTCTTTTGCTTCAATATAAAAGCCTTTGCCTTTTACTGATATAAATGTTCTTGCTAAAATTTTTGAAAATCAATTCGAATGATTTAAGGAGTAAACATTTGATTGGGTTCTTACATAACGTTGTATGTCACCTTGGTCAGTCCAAATACTAGTGGTATCAAACATCATGTTGAAACCATATTTGCATTTAATTGATTATTTTCAACTAATTTTTAGCTAGCAAACATTTTCACAAAATCTCTTGTAGAAAAATAATTTTCACATGTTTTAATTTTTTTTAAATAACTTGGTTTTAATTTTGATGAAAATACTATTTTTTATTTTGATAAGGGATTTACTCTGGAAAATAAAAGCATTGACTAATTGAACCTTTTTGAAACTTACCAAAATTATCAATAGTATTTGAGAAAGTGATGGATAGTGATTAAATAATATTTCATAAAAAGAGGAAGTACAATTTTGAATTTCATGAAAATTAAACAAACGTTATAATGTTTTTAAATTAGTTCTATTCCATGATCATTTTTATCATTATCACCTTTCTTTCAATCAATACATCACAATTTAATTTAGAGTGTAGAAGTTCGTATTTCAAAATAAGAAAACATTTCATTTTGGAAAAAATTCCATCCTAAAGTATTCACTCTCATTTAAAAGTCTTCACGATTATGCATGGGTGAATTACTTGAATTTCTATGTATGCGCTTCCATTCTCATTTAAAAGTCCTAACGGTTATGAATGAATGAGACTCATATAAGAAAGGTATAAATAATCAAGTAAATTCTAATCTCATTTAAAGGTTCTCATGGTTATGCATGGTTAGGAAATACTTGACATTCTTTTTTAAGTAACCTCATTTAAAAGTCCTAAGGGTTATGCATGATTAGAAAGTGCTTAATTTTTTTATTGTAATATTTAAAAGGAAGATTCTCGAATTTCTTCTTTATTGAAAATACCAAACATCGATGTCACTATATATAAATTTTTCTAATCTTATTATCTCTAAAGTCGAATTTGTTTCTGAAAAAATATATATTTCCCAATGTGAACATCAATGTCCATCGAACACAATAGAACATCAATGCAAACATCAAGTCCATATTTTCATTTTCAAGTTCTCTAATTTTAGTCTCGCTTTCAAACATCTCAGTTTCATAGAGTTGGAGTTTTTTAAATATATTTTTTCAAAATCCTTGATTTTTTTCGATCTCCTTTACAAACTCGTGATTTAATCAAATAACTTTAGATTTTCTCAAAATCACGTTTTCTTTTTCAAAGGTTTTCAAATTTTTGCTGACCTCATTTAATTTCTTTTCAGAAAACGCACATTTAGAACTTTCCGACCTCTTAAAGCTATCCAACTCTTTTTGCAAAATATTATTTTTACAGATCAACTCAGTTTTGTTTTTCTTTCGAATTAACTTTTTTTTAACTTTTGAAAGCTTTCATGAAAACATTCAAATTCTTTTTCATATCCAAACAGCTTTTGCAATTAGAATTATTTTTCTTAATATTTTTAAGCTCATTTTCCAAATCATTATTTTTTCGACATAGTTTAGATTGTTCCATTTTTGACTTATTATTTTTCATCTCAAGAGCTTCATTATTTCCAATTAATTTTTGGCACAAGAGAACTAAATCATTGAATGAAAAATCACTTATCTCATCGGCTATTGAATCTTCATCACTGCCGTCTTTGTAAATCCTATCAAGCATGTTTATTCAACTGAGTCGATTATAGAGGATTTCTCACCGTTGTTGACTTTTGCACCATATATTGCATTAAAAGTATTCCATATTTCCTGTTCACTTTCACAATGAGAGATATGGTTAAAATTATCTCGATTAATATGAGAATATATTATATGCATAACAATAGCATTAATCGAGGTATTTTTCCTATCTACTATATCACACTCATTTTCAATAACATCCCAACATTTAGCATTAAAAGATTTTAAATAAAATTTCATTTTTAATTTCCAATTTAAAAAATCTGTTCCATTAAAAATAGGAGGAATAATATTGGACTGACTCTCGCTAAATTTGCAACTACGGTTAGACATCTATGCTATTAACCTTGCTCTAATACCACTTGTAGGATCGTTTTCACCTTAGAGGGGGTGAATATGGTGTATTAAATTAATGCGGAAATAAAAATAAAAGCAAAAGGTAATGAAGAAAAGATCACATACAAATTTACCCATCTTCGGCAAAACCCTGTCTACGTGGTGCCACTAAGGTTTCTACTATAAATTAAGTAGACAGACGCTTATAAACACACGTAAACTTGCGACACACGCTAACTTGACTAACCTAACTCTAAGCTCAAATCTTGCCACAACTCAGCCACTAAGTTGCGAATTTTTGAACTACAAACCCGTAGTTCGTACTAGTTACACAACTAGAATTTTACAAAAGTTTAAAAGAGAAAATTACACAATAAAAATAAACTAAAACAAAAACCCTATTTTAATTTAAGCTCAACAGTTAAATAAAGCCGACCCACATAATTAAAAGAGTAGACTGTTCGGCTGTTTCCTTTGAGTAGAATTTTAACTAAAGCCCAATATACTGTCATCTCCTTTTCTTTTGAGTAGAATGTTCAGCCATTCCCTTTTACTTCTCTTCAATATTTAGGGTTTATGGAAATTGAAACCGCCACATGATAATTGATCAATTGATGCAATGATTTTTTCTCAAATTTCTTTGTCAATTAACTCTCCGGCTTTGATAGGCTTGTGGCTGCTCCAATGCGTCGAGCTTGAATGATAAAAGTGGTATGTGATTTTGCCCCTTTTTTGATTTTGGTTATGCTCAACTTGATTCGAGTTCTAAATTGGTTAGTGATTTATTCCAATATTTGCTCTTTGACATTTTGCTTGAACTCGAATGAGAAAATGCCGATGTTGAATTTGGGTAAACTAGGGATTGAAACCCTATATTTTCGTTTGTATTTTTTTGTTCGAACTCTTCACGTTGTTGTGCGTTGGTGATGATTTCTGACCTATTCTTAGTTGAATATTGCTTGAATAGTTTGAGTCTGTTCATTCTTTTGCTCCTATAACTTTGGCATTTTAAATTTTGAGATGATTTGGACTTTGAATTGTTCACCATTGACTTGCTGGCAATTTTTGAACTGCTGTTTCATTCTCTTTTCGAATCATGACTTTATTCATGACCCACGACTTTGAATTCCTTCATTTTTATATACTTTAACTAGTTCGAACTGCTTTCATGTTGTTGGAATCTTGTGAAATTTGAATTGGTCTTCATTAGTATATACATACATGTATGTATATATGTGTGTGCATCGGTACTTGAAATTATTCATATCTCTGTTTCATGTTCACTTATATGTGTTCACAACTGTGTTTTTGCAGTCTGGTTGGTATGTTGGTCTGGTTCACTACTTTGAGTCTTCATATGTATGTTTGGACTGCTGCATCTCTTTGTAAAATTATATTTATGAACATTGGTTGCATTGTGAAGTGTCCACTGCTCTATTGCTTTGCACTTTGGTCCATGGTTTTGTTCATGTATTTAATGCTGATATATATATATGCATACATGTCTGGTTCAAGTGTGTTCTTCATGTGTATATATACATACATATATGTATGTATATATGTGTATGTCTTGAGCATGTTTTCATGTGTGTTCAAGCTTGTTCTAGCCTAAGTTGCACTTGCAGTCTAAAACTCGAGATGCTGTCCTGTTCCGGTGTCTACAATGTCCACAATGCATATTGGTTCCATATATTTGTATATGCCTTTGTAACTGAAACTTTGTCAATGCATATTTGTAAATGTCTACACATGTATGCTCCATTGTCATATTTCTCGAGTGCTTGCTTCCATGTATGATTCTGGTCTAGATTACATTACTTGCCTACTTCCTTGCATTGCTTCAAGTTGACTGCAGTTTCTTTATGTAATTTGTTTGTTGGTTTTGTTACATGTCTAATGTGATTGCACTACAGTGTACAACCTGGTGTACATGTTGTATGCATGTGTGCCTCTGGTTTGTGTTTCCTATGTTGCTTCGAGTTAAACTACCTGATGCTTGTGTGGTTCCACTTGTATTCACTGT
Source organism: Allium fistulosum (assembly GCA_030737815.1). Lineage (NCBI taxonomy): Eukaryota > Viridiplantae > Streptophyta > Magnoliopsida > Asparagales > Amaryllidaceae > Allium > Allium fistulosum. The sequence goes on from CM060903.1 coordinate 913,441,240, forward strand.
CCTTGTGTAGTTACAATTGCTGTGTTGATAAACCTGGTTGAAACTTAAAGCTTGCACTCTATCTTGATTTTGTCTTGTGCACTTTTGGTCTATTTCAGTTTTTTTTTGAACTGATATGGTGAGATCTTTTCCTTTTGCCTAGCCTTGAACATGTAACCTTTCTCTGGTCTGGGTATTCATGTATACATATTGTTGAGGTACTTGTCATGTTGGTTGGACCTGATTTCATTGTACAATTTGAAGTCTGGATTCATGTATGTTCATGTGTGTAAGATTCTATGATCATGTCTAAAATGTTGTATGTTGTTTTGCATTTAGGTTGACATGTCTGTTTTTTTATTTTGCACTTGGGTTAAATACAGCTTTTGGTTGGGTTTGACCTTGTGCTTACTTGTCCCTGAAGTTTTAACAAGCAAGTGTATATCGGTGTGCATAGCCTTTGTGGCATGTACAGTAATACACTGTGCATGTCACAAGTTGTTCGTGTAAGATGAATTAAAAGAAAATGATGACGAAAAACCAAATAACTGAGGAAAATAATATTTTCACAACACACATTTTATTGTACACTGCAAAATAATTTCTTTTTTAATTTTACTACATCAGTGTTTATTTTACAGATAGCTCAAATGCTGAATTTAGGCTGAAACAAAGTTGAAGATCAAATAGAGTATTGAGTGACTTATGTAGTGAGGTGAACCATGTATGAAAAAATTGTATATCGAAAATTGTGTTGTAATAAAAGTTGTATTGTAATTGAAAATGTATAAATGTTGTGAGAGCTCAAATTTGTATTATTTGAATTTGTAATAAAATATTTGTTTGAATAAAATATTTGTTTAAATATGAATTCTGTGTTATTTATTTTATTCAATAAATATTTATTTAGTCATGTGAAAAATAAAATAGTACAACAACAAATACATTTAAACGAATATATATATACACGCATCTATATATATGTTTGTTATCATCAAACAAAAATCATACATTTACATGTATAGATAGGGGGGTCGTGCTACCTACTGGACTTATTGGTAGCATTTTTTAAGCGTAGAATAAAATCAGTGGGTACTTTCCTCCATTGGTGGATCATCCATTTATATCACAAAGCAATTAATTATCACACACATATACATGCAAAAGTATATTTTTTCGGTAAAGCCAGCGGGTTTGAATGACCCGTACCATTTATTTATATCAATAAGCCAAACTTACAATATAAGTGAGAAATATGGATACAAGGAAAAAAATAAAAAATATAAGAAAAGAAAACAACAAGGAAGGGAGGAAGAAGAACACAACAAAATAAACTAAGTCCACTTAACCATAGCTTCAGCATCAAACGGGTAGGGAGACATAGTGATCATTGTGTGAATATTTCTACATATCTCAAAATATATCTGCATTCGGGTCTTGGGTATATGATTGAAAATTCTATTATTCATTTCCTTTCATATTACTGTAACCATTACTTTGATCAAGATTAAGATTTCATATGTCGATTGTTGCTTCCACCTAGTCGCATTGTATATGTTCATCCATTCAATCTTATTGTTTCTCTGTGTATTTCCATAACCACCTCTAGACTTTATGAACTTCTTTTACAATTTGTGAAACTCCTTTTAACAATTTATATAAACAACAAATTTATGAAAATCCTTTTAACAATTTAAATAAAATTAGATTCTATTTAAAAAATACTAGATTAGATTTAATAACCCTTTAGATTTGTAGGCCCAATAAATCCAAAATAGAAATTTATTTCTAAAATCTACTTAGTTTACCAGCTTTTAAATGACTCGGTTCCTTCATGAATAATATTATCCCATCTCAAATCAGAAGGATAACTTGTGAGATCATGCCATGGAAGTAGGGAACATGTTTCGCTTACTAATAACTTATCAAATAATATGTCAATCATAACATATATGGTAACCAAAATAATTAGAAAATAGTCATAGTACCATCATCATGCATAATGATGAATAATCCTGTATTCACTACGGTATGAGGGTTAAATATTCCCATAATTATCCTGTTCCATAAAATTGTCCATTTGATGGTATAGTTTTGCTAGGATCACTATGAACCTATTAGTTTTCACATGCCAACTAAAAACTTATCCGACTGATTCAGGATAAAGTATACCTAATAATCCAAGGGTCTTGTGTTCCCATAAGTGTACCAAGATATTCCCATGGCGAATGAAAATAATATAAACGCCTTTTGGATCTTTCGAAATAAATGTAACGACCTGTATTTTTGGACGGTTTATGTAACGACCCGTATTTCTACGGATCGAAAAGTTTGTCAAAATCTGGAATTTTCAGCATTTTTAAGTTGTTTCAGATTTTTGGTAGAAGTTGGTTAAGTCTTAAGTCGTGACCGACTTAAGGGCTTCAGGTCGTAAGTCGTTATGTCGTGGTAGCTTAGGACGTAGGGTGTTGGAGCGACCTAAGGTGGTTAACGACCTAAGAGTTAGGAGGCAGCGACCTAGTAGTTGGGTTAGCAAAGTTAGGTCGTAGCCAGGTTAAGTGGTAGGTCGCACTGTCTTGAGTCGTACCTAAGTATTAGGTCGTTCAGAAGATAAGTTGTATGGTGGTTTAGGTCGTGGACAGTTTGGAGCGACCTATAGGAGTAGCGAGTTAACAACCCAGTAGTTAACGACCTAGTGATGAGCGACCTAGTGGTTCCGAGTTAGCATAGTTAGGTCGTCTAGATGACCTAAGAAGGTGAATTGGTTAAGTGCTAGGTTGGTTGGAGCGACCTATAGGAAAGCGACCTAAGGAAACTAGTAGTCAACGACCTAATTGTTAGCGACCTAAGAGATAGCCATTGCTAGCGAGTTAGTGAATATAGGTCGTATCCTAGCTAAGAAGGATAGGTCGGCAGCGACCTAAGGTAGGAGTAGTTAGGTCGTATGTCTTGGGTGTAGTTAGGTCACTAGGCTATTAGTTGTTAGGTCACGAGGAAACACTTATGTGTTAGGTCGCTGAGAAGTTATGTCGTAGCATTGTTAGGTCGCTAAGAAGTCGCGTCTAAGTGTTAGGTCGCGAGAGTGGTGTTTTAGGTCGCGTGAAGACTTAAGGTGGTAGGTCGTGAGCGACCTAAGAGGATTGTTAAGTCGAAAGCGCTGCTAAGTCTTAACTCATAGATAGGTTGGCCTGGTAGGTCGTAAATGCGCTTGGACTTAGGTTGTTAGGTCGAAGAGGCTTTAGGTCGGTGGGGTTTATAGGTCGTAGGTCATGGCTCTATAGGTCGTATACGACCTAACTCCGAGCGACCTAGGGAAGTTTCAGCTATAAATAGAAGGGGGTTGGCTTCATTTTTGGGATCCGGATTTCAAAGCGACGAAGTGCTGCCATTTTGAGAGCTCGACTTCTACACTCCTTCACTTCTTCTCTCCACTCTAATCTAGTGCTTCCATCCATCCAAGTTGAAGATCAAATTGAAGAATCAAGAGCTTTGATTGAAGATCTTCATCCTTTGAAGTGAGATTTCGTCATTTGAAGCGGATTCGTGATAGATCAAGCTTGATCCTTCGCTGTCCAAATCTGAAGCGTGTTGATTTGGGGTTGTTTAGGTGATTTGGTGAGTGGTGATTATCTCTCACACGGATCCAAAGGAGTATATCGGATTGTTGACTCGATTTGGTGTTAAAATAGTGATATTCATGCATTTTCTTCATCCTAAGTGTAGATCCATATAGATCCATTGTTCATGATGATTTGACAACCATTTTACTAAGTGTTAACCTATGCAAGTTCATTCGTCAAGATTGTAGAGATATTTCTCATGTTTTCATGCTTGTTAGACTTTCAACTCTTTAATTACGAAATTGCCATTATTGTGATAATTGTCTACTTAGATCATATTTGAATACTTGATTGTTTGGATTAATGTTTGACTTGGTTAATTGCTATGAATTAGATGATTGATGATTTGATTTAGACCGAAGACAATTCAAAAGCTAAGGGAAAGGCTCTTGAATTGGGAAAGCTGCTCGTGGCATATGTAGCGGGATGATGAAGCTCTTATGCATGGATTTGATGATGTGATGTTGAGATGAGGCTTTGCGAGGATGTAATGAAGCAAGGCATCATGTGATGAAGACTTGGTCTAATCCAGACGGGATCATTCCAAGCATGTTGATAACTCGGTGAAATGGTTTGAGTTAAGGATAATGGATGGATATGAGAATGGTCGTCAAGGAGGATGACTAGGAGGCTTGGGTCTCATCGTTGTTGAAGGTTCTAGCATGCTCCAAGCAAGAGTACATTTGGGCAGATTCGATAGTCCCAACGACCAACTGTTGATGGTCGAGTACTCTGGGCAGATTCGATAGTCCTAGGCACGGGTCACGATGACGTGCGGGAGTTATGTCTAGAACCGGGGTTACCATTAGCCCTTGATGGACGGCTGAAAGAATGTGCCGGTCATTCAATTAACGGTGATACCGAAGCAATGATAACAGTGATAGCCAGAGTCATGGATGTTTGATTGTATCGTCATTCGGTCTCAAGAGCGGTATTTTCTGGGTGCTTATCTGATCTTGGTTTAGGCCTTGGGGGTTTGTGCTTGGAAAACATTGCCCTTGACTCGAGTGATAATTGCTTTACTTTAAATTGTATGCTCTGCTATGTTCGCTTCTGCTTAGTGTGTGTCTAGGGGCTATCACTGTAGAAAGAGGTTGGAGTAGGAGGGTTGTATTCCTATTCCTTTTCCTTTATGCTCTTTTGGTATGTTGTTAGTTAATTTACTGCTCACTAAGACTGTTGTCTGACTCAAGGCTTTATGTTTTAATTCTTATTGCCTTGGGCTGTTCGTCCATTTTGGGACGGGCAAACTAGGTAGCAGGTGACAGGTGCTGTTCTAGCTTTCCACGGTGTTGATATCGAAGACGAGCAGGAGTATTGCATATTGTTTCTTTCTTACTATATGTACTGGGTGCTCCGCTGCTTTGTAATCTCTGAGTGTTGTAGTGAGGCTTGTTGTATTGACTATTCAGATGCTTGTATTCAACGATTATGAAGTTTTATATGATGAGATATTATTCTGTAAAGCTTCACTATACATATGTTCTATTGTATTTTTGTCCATGCGCTGTGAGTAATACGATAGATTCTGTTGTTTTAATTTACCCTGACAATCGTCCATGGTCGCCTGGCACACTTTACAGCGCACTATCTCTAGATTCAGTGCAGGGGTCATGGGCGGTCGTCACATTTGGTATCAAAGCTCTGGTTAATCGATTTTACCCAACGCTCACTGACGTAACTACGTATGAGAGACGTAATTGTAATTTTGATGGATGACTACTATATATAATATAGTAGATTAGTAGAGTTTGAGTCCTTTATGCAGTTGTTTCTATAAGATGTTCTAATCATTCCTTTTTATAGATATTGAGAATGAGTCGAAGAGGGAGACCAGCTGCTAGGGAAGGCCGTGCTGCTGAAGGAACTGCTGATTACACAGCTATGTTCGAAGCTATGATGACTTCGATCATGAGAAGAATACTAGTTCCGGGGACAGCAGTTGATGTTGGAGATCAAGTCCAAACTCCAAAGCCGGTGGATTTTGCTAAGTTGTGTAAGGACTATACTGCTCTTGGAGGGAAGGTTTTCTTGGGAACGGAATCAACTATTGAGGTCCAGAGGTGGATGGATGCTTGTAGAAGGATCTTTGGTGATTTGGGAATCGATGATGCAACTAAGAGGAAGTTGGCATCGAGGCAGCTTCAAGGGAGAGCCTCTGATTGGTGGAACTCTATTACCATCAATACCGCGGAGGAAGAGATTACTTGGGAGCAATTCCAAGCTAGATTTGAAGCTAAGTTCATTTCTACAGCTCAGAAGTCTGTTCTGTTCAAGAAGTTTGTGGAGCTCAAGCAAGGTGGAAGATCAGTTCTTGAGTATGTTTCTGAGTTCGAAGCTTTGTCCAGGTATGCCCGGTCATATATTGAATCTGCTTATCAGAAGAATGAGAAGTTTGTGACAGGCTTGGATAGCTATCTTGGGAGACAGTTAGTGGATCATTTGGACGATTCGTTTGAGAAGCTTGTGGAGAAAGCTCTCAGGCATGAGAGTCTGTTTCCTAAGGAAGGATCTGTTGTTGCTGTGACCAAAGGAGAGTCTAAACCACAATAGGGTGGAAACCAGAAGAGGAAGCAGCAGCAGCAGAAGGGTAAGGATGGCCAGAAGAAGCCGAAAGGCGAGGTGACTTGCTACAATTGTCAGCAGAAGGGCCATTTCTCGAAGGATTGTAAGAATCCGAAGGCACCGATGAAGTGTCACAACTGTGACAAGCCGGGGCATTTCAGGAAGAATTGTCCAGAACCGAGGAGGGACAAGCAGATTGTGCAAGCTTATGCTTTGGGAGCTGTTCCGTCATCTTCGAAAGCTCCTACTGCGGAAGAGAAGGGGAAGAGTGTGGTGGTTCAAGGTACTCTTTTCCTATGTGGTGTTCCAGTTAGAGTTCTGTTTGATACTGGGGCGTCGATTTCGTTTGTTTGCAGCGAACTTGTAGGCCGGTTGGGTTTGGAACCGGATATTGTTGATAGGCCATTGGTTGTGACTAATCCAGTTGGGGGTTCGTCTTGTTGTGTATGTTATGTCGTGGTCTGATTGTATCGAGTCATGATTGCTCTTTTATTTGTGATTGCTTTGTTCTGAACTTTGCGGGGTTCGGAATTATTTTGGGTATGGACTGGCTTAGGAAGTATGCGGCAAAGGTTGATTGCGAGAGGTTGGAAGTGACAGTCGAGAATGTGGAGGGGCGAAAGGTTGTGATACGATGTAAGCATGAAGAAGGCGTCTTCATGAGCTTCATGTATTCGCTGGTTGTTCCACGGGATGGACTGTCATCGGTGCCAATCGCTAATGGATTCGAGGATGTCTTTGACGAAGTCAAAGGGTTGCCGCCGCATAGAGAGATCGAGTTTCGTATAGATCTAGTTGAAGGAGCCAGACCTGTTGTGATGCCTCTTAGGCGGATGGCGCCTAAGGAACAACAAGAGTTGAGGGTGCAAGTTGATGATCTTTTGCAGAAAGGATTCATTCGGCGTAGTGTGTCCGAATGGGGTGCACCAGTTGTGTTTGTAACCAAAGCAAATGGATCGCTGAGGTTGTGTGTGGATTATCGTGAGCTGAATAAGGTGACTAAGAAGAACAAGTATCCATTGCCGAGAATAGATGACTTGTTTGATCAGCTTCACGAAGCTAAGGTGTTTTCTCAGATGGATTTGGCAACGGGATTTCACCAGTTGAGAGTGGCTAAGGATAGTGTGCCGAAGACTGCTTTTAGGACACCATTCGGTTTCTTTGAGTGGCTGGTAATGCCGTTTGGATTGACTAACGCACCAGCTTATTTTGTGGATCTTATGAATAGAGTGTTCAGAGATCAGTTGAACATGTTCGTACTTGTGTTCGTGGATGATATTCTGATTTATTCTAGAACTAAGGAAGAGCACAAGACACACTTGCGTACTCTTTTGGAGATCTTACGGAAACATCAGCTGAAAGCTAAGTTTTCGAAGTGTCACTTCTGGAAGAGTGAAGTGAGGTTCTTAGGCCATGTGATTTCTGGAAATGGAATAGCGGTTGATACCGCTAAGGTGGCACCAATCCAGGATTGGGTTAGACCTAAGAATGCATCTGATGTGAGAAGTTTTCTTGGATTAGCAGGATATTATCGACGGTTTATCAAGGACTTCTCTAAGGTGGCTGCACCGTTAACAGGATTGACAAAGAAGAACCTAGTGTTCAGATGGGATGATAAGTGTGAGCAAGCTTTTGGAATCCTGAAAGAACGATTGACGAGTGCTCCTGTTTTGACTATTCCAAGTGGGAATGATGAGATGGTGGTTTACACCGACGCATGTGGTACTGGACTTGGAGCAGTGCTGATGCAGAGGGATAAATTTGTTGCATATGCAAGTCGACAACTAAAGCCGCATGAAAGGAATTATCCGACTCATGATTTGGAGTTAGCGGCGATTGTTTTTGCTCTGAAGATGTGGAGACATTATCTATTGGGAGTTCGATTCGAGTTGTTTACGGATCATAAGTCGTTGAAGTATCTTTTCTCCCAAAAGGATTTGAATCTTCGGCAACAACGTTGGCTAGAGTTTTTGGCATCATATGATTTTGGTATAGCTTATACTCCGGGAAAAGGTAACGCAGTGGCAGATGCGTTAAGTCGAAGACATGCAAGACTAGGAGCCATGTTTTCTGAATGGAAGAATCTCGTGTATTTAGCTGGATTTGACTTCAGGCCTAGATGCGAATTGGAACCTGAGATGTTGGCAAACTTATCAATAAGGCCGACTCTTGTGGAAAGGATTGGCGAGAGTCAAAAGCGTGATGATAAGATTGTCAAGATTATCCGTGATTTGGAATCTGGATTGGATCCAGAAAAGGATAAAGGATTCGAGGTCGATCGAGAGGGTTGGCTTCGAAAACAAGGACGACTAGTTGTTCCCGATATAGATGGATTAAGAGATGAAGTTCTAAAGGAAAGTCATCACTCGAAGCTGACAATTCATCCAGGTGGAAATAAGATGTATCGGGATATGAAGAGAACCTACTACTGGGAAGGTATGAAGAAGGATGTTGGAAATTTTATTTCCAAATGTATGAACTGCCAATTGGTAAAAGCTGAACAGAAGAAGCCAAGTGGATTGCTTCAGCCATTAGAAGTTCCTACATGGAAGTGGGAGCAGGTATCGATGGATTTTATCGATGGATTGCCTAGAACCAGAACGGGAAATGAAGGGATTTGGGTCATTGTAGATCGTTTGACTAAAAGTGCACGATTCATTCCTGTTCGGTCGACTAGGACTGCATCAAAGTTGGCTGAGTTGTATGTCAAGTGGATAGTACGATTCCATGGTATTCCGAAGAGTATAGTGAGCGATCGAGATCCATTGTTCACTAGTGGATTTTGGAAGAGCTTCCAGGAAGTTTTGGGAACCGAGTTGTGTTTGAGTACAGCTTATCACCCTCAAACAGATGGTCAGACCGAGAGAGTCAACCGAGTTTTGGAAGATCTTCTTAGAGCTTGTGTTTTGGACTTCGGAGGATCATGGGAAGATCACCTTCATTTGGTAGAGTTTTCATACAACAACAGTTACCAATCAAGCATTGGTATGGCACCGTATGAGGCATCGTATGGAAGACCGTGTAACTCTCCGACGTGTTGGATAGAAACTGGAGAGAAGCTGATGCTTGGGCCAGAATGATTCGACAGACTACGGAGTGCATAGAGATCATTCGGCAACGAATGAAGGCAGCCCAAGACCGTCAGAAGAGTTATGCCGATAAGCGTCGAAAGGATTTGGAATTCGACGTAGGAGATAGTGTTTTTGTGAAGATTTCTCCACTGAAGAATGTTATTCGATTCGGGAAGAAAGGGAAGTTGACTCCGAGATTTGTTGGACCATTCCCGATCATCGAGCGAATTGGAAAGCTCGCCTATAGACTGGAATTACCAGAGAAGATTGTCGGGTGTGCACAATGTTTTTCACGTATCGTATCTACGGAAGTATTTGCACAATTCGAGAACGGTGGTTTCTGCTGATAGCTATGAAGATTTTGAAGTTGATCCAGTTGATAGAAGACCTCGTAGGCCGCTTCGTGTTGTGGAAACCTGTAACGACCCAGAATTTTTGATAATTAAAATTCGAATATTTAATTAATTTTAAATATTTATAAATGGAATTTAGAAGTCGAATGATTTATTTTTCGAATATTGGATTTAATTTGATAATTAAATCGATAAATTAAATAGTGAAATTCCAGAGATAATTGAAAATCGAGTTTAATATGATTTAAAATGATTTGGAAAATTTTATTTAATCATACTGGAGTTATAGAAAGGTTATAGAACTTTCAGAATCGAATTTAAAGTTAATCTGTGAAAATTGAATATTTTAATATTTAATTATCGACTGTAAAAATAGCCAATTTTCGAACAGTCTCAGAATTGAACGAGACCAGTTCCATTTGATCCGTAATAGTTAGTTATTATCGGATTTCAATTTTCGTATCAATCGGAGTTGTCGTTTGACCGTGGCAGATCGAAACGCATCGATATCATTTTAATTTTAAATCGTCGAGTTAAAATAGTCATTTTTCAAACGGTCTCGGATTTCGACGAAACCAGTTTCATCGGATCCGTAATGTGATATTATTGTAAGATTTCAGATTTCGTAATTTTTGGATTTACCGTTTGTTCGGGGCAAGCCAAAACGCCTCGAAATCGATTTAAATCGGTTTAATTTAAATTGATCGTTTGTCGCCATATCTCACACATACGATCGAATTAGCTTCCGAAACCTGTTCCATTGCGTTCGGAACGCGGGGTAAACCTTACGAACGTCAGCCGGCACGCTCGATTTCGAGTTCGAAAAATCCGGATGAATAGTAATTTGGAAAATTTTCTATAAAAGACCCCCTCTATCTTCACTTTGCAAAACCCTCCCTCTTCTTGTTTCAGCCGGCCCTAAATTTCAATGGCCATGGAAGCTCGAAACTTCCTTCTTCAATCTCTCCCAATCTACAAACAATTAGAGATTACTTTCAACTAACAAATCGTAGAGCTTCGCGATGCCTTTCAATCCATACGGTGGAGTGGCGAATAACTCAACCAATCAACGGCAAATGGCGCCCGTTCGTGCGACCTTTAGGCGCGTTTTTCTCGAGCCATGGAGGACCGAGCTCTGCCGCGTTCAGACCGATGGAGGCTCTTGCGATGGGCTTCGAAACCCTTATCGCCGATCAACTTCGAGTGCAAGGATGAAGGTGCGGCTATGATAGTTCGAACGCGAGGATTGGGTTAGAGCGCGCGTGACCTGGGAAGAAGATGAAGGCCAAAAACACGCGGCCAGGATCTCATGTTTGAAATTCACGGTCCAGATAGTGTGGGTTTTAAAATAAAGAGAATTTGTAATTTTTAATTTAAATTTAAATCCGTTAATGTTTAAAATTGCATATCTCTTTCGTACGAGGTCAGAATTCGACGAAACCAGTTGCGTTGTCTTCGTTTCGTCGCGCACTTCACTGTGGAACTAAATTGGAGTCGTTTGGAGCTAGTTGGAATTTCGGGTAAAATTAAACGCGCGTTTAATTTTATTCGAAATAAACGCTGGAACGGAATTTAAAATCAAGGTGAGATTTTCTCACTCAAATTTGAATGTGGAATTATTTACAGTTATTGATTGATTAGTGACTGTTTGAATGTGCTATTAGATATGATAGGATATATCTATATATATAGCAGTATATACATATTGGCATATGTATATATTGGATTGTTGATTCCCGCCTCGTATAGCGGATGAGACCCTATTGCGCCGTTAGTAAGCGGATTTATAAAAACCTATATACCGCGATAATTCCGTACTGGAGCGGAATTGGTATTGTGCTGACGTTTTTGGATGCAGGGAAACAGGTTGGAGGGATCCAACTGGATTCCTCACCAGTAGTTATTTATTTACAGATATTGTGATATATTCTGTTATCATATTGATATATGATATTGACTGTTGTGATGGACTGATTGATGCTGTTGCGTCATTGGATTCAGTTTTGAAATGTAAAAATAACGACTTTTACGTTAAAAAGAGTTTTTAAAGTGATCTTTGAAATTATACGTTTTATTAAATTTCTGAAGTGATATATTTTAAATAAATAAACGTTCAAATTTTAAAGTTACAAAAATTTATAGATTTGTGAAATATAACCGAAAAGTGATTTTTGGAATAAATGGTTGATTGATTTATAAAATGGTTTAAATTGAGATTTTAAAATATTATAAACGGTTTACTTAAAAGGTTTATAAAGTGGACATTTTATAAGTTAAAATGTTAGTGTTATAAAACGAGTTTCTATAAGGGTTAAAATGAAGTGTAAATGGGATTTCATAAGTTAATGAAATCTGAAAGTTTTAAATTTTGAGAAGTTTAAAAGAACGATTTCTTTTAAGATTAATGAATTATAAGTTATATTAACTTATAAATGGAATGGGTTATTAAAGAAGAAGTATAAATCGAAGTTGTTATAAAATGGAAATGGAAATGGAATTTATAAACGTTGTTTTATAAATTCGAGATCAATTGAATTTGATAAATTAAATATAGAAGATTATTAAAGGGAATATATTCGCGATTTTGGATAGCGAATTATCCTTAAATTGAATGTGTAGAAAAGACTGAAATTTGGTTAGTGAAGTATATTCACGATTTTGGGACAGTGAATATATTGTTAAGTAAAATGGATTTATTTTTTTTAAGAAGTGATATTAAAAATGAAGTTAAACATTTTAAAGATGTTTTAAAATGTATTATAAATTGAAAGCAGAGATTTCCGCAGTTCTTGTTGAAATAGACGTTTTCGAGAAATTTAAGGAAATGATGGACTATAACACTGTTGTTATAGTAAATGATTTCCGAAAGGAAATGTTTTGATGTGGTATTGGGATTTATATATCTATCTAAATCCGAATCCCTATACTAGTGATTTTGAGTTGTCGTAACGATGTTTTACGCAACATTCGTTTTGACTCAAATAAATGTGTTTAAAGAGAATGATTTCCTTAAAGAATGAATATATACTTAATTTGATTTAAGTATATCGAATATTTTCAAATGTTGAAAATAAATGATTTGTGAAATACTTATTATTAAATAAGTATGGAATGTTTTCCAATATGAAATGAACGTTTTTGAGATTTATCTTCTTAAAGATAAATCGAAATCGAATATTGAAAACGATTTGAAAATCGTATATCTGTAGATATTTTGAAAATATAAATTCACTATGGAATTTATAAAAGAAAGGGAAGTTGTTTAAAAATAAATATTGATTTATTTTTGAAGTGTGGAAATAATATATCTAGAAAAGATATTTTTGAAGATAAAATAATTTGGAAAATTATTTGGAATCTGATGATGTTGCGCATCTTTATTGATAGTTAAATAACCGACTATCAATAATTACCTTTAGATAGGTATTTGTTGTGATTGGATGAATTTGAATGCCACACTTGTTTTTAAATATACGCTCACTATTCGGGTTAGCCGGGAAAGGACCATGGGGTCGTATAACCCATTCCGAATATGTGATACGTCGTTATGAATCGCATTTGAAGACCGGTGTTGAAGACCGGATATTTTTGAAAACGGAAGGATTACCGTCGAGTTACTCTACATCGACTGATCTTCGATTTAGAGGTTTTATCACCCTTAGTGACGGGAAGTCCTGACGTGATTGAAAATTATCCGGAAATGCAAGGGCTTCGTGAGAAGTGCCTTCGGTTCTGTTCGATCCCGGAACAGACTTTTATGGATTGTGTGTCTGACGTTACAATTTGAGATATAAAGCTGATTTCTTTCAAATACATTTCTGTTGGTGGCGGAGAATTTATTCTCTTAGCTTAACACCCTTCTCTGAGACGTACGAGCTCAGAGGTTATGTAGTTGAAATTTATCAGCGATATATCCCAATTTGGTAACGTGGCATACTGAGTGTTGCTGTGAAATGATCAGTGTTTGATCATTTGTGATATGATCATTTGTTTGATCTTATATCTTTGTGATCATAGGTTGATCATTTTGTTTGACCCGAAGCAGGGCTTTTTGAGAAAGCGTAGCTTTGTGGACGAGACTTCGTCGAGCCTCACACCCCGGAAATGGTCGAAACAGGAAGGATGCAGCAAGGTTCTAGGGAGTAGCGCCCCTTAGTGTATGTCATTCCTTCTGGATAAAGGTGGTATCATGGTATGGAGCCCAGATACTTAACCTCTGTGGTTACTGCATTATTATTTCTATGTGGTTTGTTGCGAATCGGGGATCCTCGGGAAGATCGGTGACGATCGGGGGATGGCATACGCGTGTCAGTAGTTACCTATTTTTGCAGAGGTAACCCGGCCTTGTGTTGGCAGAGATCTAACCGTAATGTTAGGTTATTTCTCGGGTCGTCTATTCCAGGGACGTACCCATCGTGGATAGGAAGTTCCTTAGCCTGACCATTTGTTGGAAATCCAAAGAAACAATACGACACTTGTACGGTATTAGTTGTAGAACCTGCCATTCACTTATGGTGGCGCCCCACTGTTTGGATGGTAGCTATAGTAGGCATACGATACTGGTCGTATGTTGGCTAAGATTAATATTATACTTTCGAAATGTTTTCGACACTATGCACTAATAATAATATCAAAAATGATTTGATTTTGCGTAGTAAGCATCTTTGACTATCATAAGAAGAAATCTCCTCCAATTCTGCGTTTGCATTGTGTGTGTGGTGGGAGGTCTTATGGTAGTTTCATTTTCCAAAAGCATTGCGAATTGACATTAAAGTTTTCCTGTTGTTTATTTTAAAGAATAACTGTTTTACGATCTCACACCAGTCACCATGACTGACTCGGAGTTTATTGTTCCCTTCTAAACTCTGGGTGCCCACCAATTTCCACACGGGCAGCCTAGGGTTATGTTATCAGGATATTCTGGATATTCTGGAGCTTTGGAGATAAGCTGGAGGACGAGACGTAGTATTCGTATCTGATAGTATTTATTCCGCTGTGTATTCTGTATGAGGACAAGTTATGAAACTGTCCATTGTTGTATATTGACTCTGATGATTGATGTATGTATAAAATGATATAGTTCTTTGTTTTAAAAGACTAGTGTTTATTTATTATCTATTGTTCCGCTGCGATGTGTAAGATTCTGATATTGTTTCCTGTTGCTGTTCTGTTGTTCTGTTGTTGTTCTTCTTTCTTTTTCTTCTATCTTCTTCTTCTACCTTTTTCCTCTTTCTTAAAACCATAACTTTTCGGGTTTCCGGCATTCGATGGCTCAGCAGTCGATAAAGTGAGTATCGATGTTGAATTTTCGAAAGTCGAAAATTTTCGGGATGTTACAAAACCGACACGAAACAGCTTAGGAGGAAGGTAGTTAAGTTGCTCAAGATACAATGGAGTGATGATGATAACGACTGTACGTGGGAGGAGGAAGAGAGGATGAAGGCAGCTCATCCTGAACTCTTCAAGGTATGGCCCTAAGGTGTCGTGTCATCTCGCGATATTGTAACTTGTTCTAATTTTATAATTCTGTACGCTAAGCTAGAATTGGATGCATGGTTTGTTGATTGCTATGGATGGTAGGCGTACAGAATAGTCTTTGATTGCTTTGTTGCTTGGAATTTCGGGGACGAAATTCCTAAGGGGGAGAGAGTGTAACGACCCGTATTTCTACGGATCGAAAAGTTTGTCAAAATCTGGAATTTTCAGCATTTTTAAGTTGTTTCAGATTTTTGGTAGAAGTTGGTTAAGTCTTAAGTCATGACCGACTTAAGGGCTTCAAGTCGTAAGTCATTATGTCGTGGTAGCTTAGGACGTAGGGTGTTGGAGCGACCTAAGGTGGTTAACGACCTAAGAGTTAGGAGGCAGCGACCTAGTAGTTGGGTTAGCAAAGTTAGGTCGTAGCCAGGTTAAGTGGTAGGTCGCACTGTCTTGAGTCGTACCTAAGTATTAGGTCGTTCAGAAGATAAGTTGTATGGTGGTTTAGGTCGTGGATAGTTTGGAGCGACCTATAGGAGTAGCGAGTTAACAACCCAGTAGTTAACGACCTAGTGATGAGCGACCTAGTGGTTCCGAGTTAGCATAGTTAGGTCGTCTAGATGAGCTAAGAAGGTGAATTGGTTAAGTGCTAGGTTGGTTGGAGCGACCTATAGGAAAGCGACCTAAGGAAACTAGTAGTCAATGACCTAATTGTTAGCGACCTAAGAGATAGCCATTGCTAGCGAGTTAGTGAATATAGGTCGTATCCTAGCTAAGAAGGATAGGTCAGCAGCGACCTAAGGTAGGAGTAGTTAGGTCGTATGTCTTGGGTGTAGTTAGGTCGCTAGGCTATTAGTTGTTAGGTCGCGAGGAAACACTTATGTGTTAGGTCGCTGAGAAGTTATGTCGTAGCATTGTTAGGTCGCTAAGAAGTCGCGTCTAAGTGTTAGGTCGCGAGAGTGGTGTTTTAGGTCGCGTGAAGACTTAAGGTGGTAGGTCGTGAGCGACCTAAGAGGATTGTTAAGTCGAAAGCGCTGCTAAGTCTTAACTCGTAGATAGGTTGGCCTGGTAGGTCGTAAATGCGCTTGGACTTAGGTTGTTAGGTCGAAGAGGCTTTAGGTCGGTGGGGTTTATAGGTCGTAGGTCGTGGCTCTATAGGTCGTATACGACCTAACTCCGAGCGACCTAAGGAAGTTTCAGCTATAAATAGAAGGGGGTTGGCTTCATTTTTGGGATCCGGATTTCGAAGCGACGAAGTGCTGCCATTTTGAGAGCTCGACTTCTACACTCCTTCACTTCTTTTCTCCACTCTAATCTAGTGCTTCCATCCATCCAAGTTGAAGATCAAATTGAAGAATCAAGAGCTTTGATTGAAGATCTTCATCCTTTGAAGTGAGATTTCGTCATTTGAAGCGGATTCGTGATAGATCAAGCTTGATCCTTCGCTGTCCAGATCTGAAGCATGTTGATTTGGGATTGTTTAGGTGATTTGGTGAGTGGTGATTATCTCTCACACGGATCCAAAGGAGTATATCGGATTGTTGACTCGATTTGGTGTTAAAATAGTGATTTTCATGCATTTTCTTCATCCTAAGTGTAGATCCATATAGATCCATTGTTCATGATGATTTGACAACCATTTTACTAAGTGTTAACCTATGCAAGTTCATTCGTCAAGATTGTAGAGATATTTCTCATGTTTTCATGCTTGTTAGACTTTCAACTCTTTAATTACGAAATTGCCATTATTGTGATAATTGTCTACTTAGATCATATTTGAATACTTGATTGTTTGGATTAATGTTTGACTTGGTTGATTGCTATGAGATAGATGATTGATGATTTGATTTAGACCGAAGACAATTCAAAAGCTAAGTGTAACAACCCGAGTTTTTCTAACACGAAAAACCGGACCATTTGGGTAAAAAGAAGAGGTAGAAGAAGAAGAAAAATAGAAACAACAACAGAATCTCACATACGCAGTGGAATAAAATATAATAGATAATAACAGATCTTTACACAAAAAGAAATCTATATCTGTTTACATATACATCATCCAAATACATCATCAGAGTACATCACATCAATATCATACAACTGGACAGTAATCATAACTTGTCCTCACAATCTGAATACACAGCGGAATATATAACTCAAATACGGAAGTACGTATCGCCATCCAGCTCCATAGCATCATTTCCTGTAATCTATAATACTCGGTCTGACCCGAGCATCATATAAAACAATACCCGAGTCAGTCTGGAATACCAGCGTGAGAAAATCACACTCAATTGATTATTAAAGTTTCAAACCCTTTGAAAACAAAAACATCTCGTAAGACCACGCCACAAATAAACATGTCGGGTTTTTACCTTACGATAGCTAAAACACTTTTTATCAAATTCCTCTGATATTATAATAGTGTCTATATACACATACTTATTAAAATAGCTGAAATTGTTACATTATTAAATTCCAGCATACTAGCCACAAGAGTGGGTAATACAAACAAATACCGTACAAGGCACGTAGGAAAAATGGATTTCCAACGAATGACTAGGCACTGGGGTACCACCTATCACAGTACGTGGCCTAGATCACCGTACCGAGGAGTACGCCCGCTCCCCTGCAACACAAGGCCGGAACCATCCCTTACTGGATGATCCCGAATAAAATCACCCCACGGTTGGGATCAGCAACCGCACCACTAAGCCGAAATAAAAAGGGACATCTAGACAGGGATGACCTTACCCTCCAGTGGGAGCTACCCACGAAGCCTTGCTGCATAACCCCTGATTTTCAGTCATTCCCGGTTGATGAGGTTCGAGGCTAAACGATACCTTTTAGAGAACATATCCCTTAGAATGCCCATCGTCCGCTGACGATGTTTCGCAAGCATTCGTCCATACAAGTCCGTCCTGGGTTTGAACGGAACCGAAGGCACTATTCCTACTACATCCATTTTGGAAATATCATCAGGATTAGTAGCGACTAGCCCTTTCACTTCACAGCTCCATCTTCGACTCCGAAATCGTTACACGAAACGTACAAACCGGATCGAAGTGGTATTCGAGTCTCCAGACCTAGAATCCTGGTATACGGAAACCCGATCCCGGTCTCTTCGAAACGATCAGCGCATTTGGCCAATATTGATAGTCGGTTATTTAACTATCAATTAACATCCACAAGCAATCATCACACAATTAAATAATTTCCCACATTATTTATTTGCCCAAATATCTTTCCAAGATATATTTCCGAATTTTCAAAACTCATTTGAAAACAATTTCAAAACAGTTTCCGCTTACGGAATACATTTCCAAATATTTATTTCCTCTGAAACACCAAGTACAAAACACTTAGATTTTAAAATAATCTTAAAACACTTTACTATAAATATACTTAATAATATTGAAATAAAAAAAAACTACTTTAATACCTTAACAAAATATATACTTAAGAAATATTTCAAATGAAACCACTTTACAAATATAAACTAAATTTCTCTTTTTAAAATACAATACCAAATCACTTTTATATAATTACTACAATAATAGATCTTTGAAAAATACTTACTTTAAAGTTTAAATATTTAAAAAGAATAGGTTTCCTAAAACATACTTACTTAGGAAATTAACATTTAGAAATAATAAATTTTCTAAAATATGCTTTTAAAAACACAATTAGAACTTTTAACTTATATTAAAAATTACTTTTAAAACGTACTTGGCTATCCAGAGAAATACACTTCTCATTCCCATCTTTTAAAAATAAAATAACATTTATTTTTAAACCAAACCATATCCTTTTATAAATTCCCACTTTGAAATTATATTTCAAATATCCTCTGATATTTTATTTTACTTTACAAATCCAGTTTATCTCTCCCAAATCTCATTTCTCTTTAAAATTCAAATTCCAAGTATTTAAATCAATTTATAATTGATTTCCCAATTTATTTTACTTTGAAATAAATTTCTTTACTTAATCCATTTATTTCCAACTTCATTAACTTCCAGATTTTTATTCCTTATTACGATTTAAAATCTTTAAACCGAAACACAAGTTTCAGATTTCCCAAATTCCTTCTCTTTTTTATTACATTTAAACATTGAATTAAATAAATTTTTATCCCTTTAAATAACATAACATAAGTTTTCTTTAAATTCAACATTTCTCTATTTATTCAAAATTCCTCTTTTCCATATTTAATTTATTCGAATTCACTAGAATTACTTAACTTGATTTTACTCTTTTATATTTTTCCAAAAATCCAATTCAATTGCTTTTGATAACTCATTATACTGGGAAATTCAATCCAACCAGATTATCCAATATAAATTATCACAGGATAACAACAATCATATCACAGAATATTTAAACAAAAATTAAATATTTTGAGGAATCCAGTTGGATCCCTCCAACCTGTTTCCCTGCATCCACAGACGTTAGCACAATACCAATTCCACTTCGAGGTGGAATATCGCGGTATATGGGTTTATAAAATATCATCCGCTATTATGCGGCGCATAGGGTCTCATCCGCTATATAAATGCGGGAATATCAACTCCAATATATACATATGCCAATATGTATATATTGCTATATACTACTATATATATATAGCACATCAATCAATGCAATCATCCAATCAATTATTTAAATTTAACCATTTAAATTTAAATTCAACTGAGTGAGATTAACTCACCTTTGCTTTTATTTTGCAATCCACTTCATTGTTGCCTTGGTTTTCCGATTTTTGACCTTGAATGAACATTTATATTATTTATTAGTATTCGAAATATAAATCGAACTCTTGATTACCATTTAATAATTTAACGAAATTTTGAACTGATTTCCTTTTATTAAATCATTAGTATCAAAATGGTTTAGATAGATCAAATTTACACGGTTAAATTCCTATATAACCCTTATATAATTTCCCTTCCAAAACTTGTATAAATTTCCTGTCTATATCATAGTTTTCCTTTACTGTACAAATATTAATATAAACCTTTGAATTGGACTGTAAATATAAATATTTGTCTCTAACATATAAATTTTAGATTGAACCAAAAACAGAAAATAACCTTACCAATGTCGACAGCCATCACTGCCTCGCTCTGGTCTTCCCTCAATTCTGACAAGCACCCCACGTACATGCAAACCAAATCGCGAACCAACCTCTGACCGAAACCCTAGTTCCACTGCTCGCCGACCCTTGCTCATGCATGCTAAGGCTACAAATCGCGACCTCCCTGAATTTCTTGCGTGCGACTACTACGTGGCCATCATCTCAGATGTCGACGAGCCGCCGATTTTCTACCCTCTAGCTCGAAATCGAGCGCTGCCCTACCACTCGCGAATCCACGCCAAGCAGCGCTCACGCGCCTCCTCCCTCACGCCGATCAATTTCACGCAATTCGACCTAGATGATTGCCGCCAGTATTTGCCTCGACAGCTCGAGCGCCCTCCCTCCCAACGCGTCGCCATCACACGTAGGCGATTCGAGCTTGAGCTGATCTCGAATTGTCGCTACCTTCCCAAATCGAGTCCACGAATCTCGATCATTCGACTTAGGTATTGAAGTCTGTTTCGATCGAAATGAGAAGAGAAGGGGAAGTGGAAAGTTTGGCCATTTAAATTGGGACGTGATCTCAATTCTGAATGAATTTACGAGACTAAAGCTCAACCATTATTTTATTTGAAGAAAAGTTTCGTTTTTAACATTAGATCTGTTCTCCAGCATTCTAAAAGAGGGGGAGGGGACAAGATGAGACATTATTGTACACGTGAACATTATCCCTGAATTCACGGTGAAAAGTTTTTAATGAGAATGGGTTTAAATTGGTCAACAATATATATTTTATATTTAAATACCGATATAAATTTTATCGCGTTTAACTACCGTACGTTCATTCAACAACTCCAAACGCTAAGAAAATTGAAATCCGATAATAACACAATATTACGGATCCAATGGAACTGGTTTCGTCGAAATCCGAGACTGTGCCTCGGAAGGCTATTTTTAAATTCAATTTCAACGATATATTTTTAAAACTGAACAAACTCTTTAAAATTCCATTTTAAAAGTTCTATCATCTTCAATATTAACAATATAAATTTTCTGAACCTTTGAACTATTTTTACGAGGCTTAAAAATCAAGATTCAATATTTTACCCAATCCCGATAATTAAATTTAATAATTAATTATCCAAATAAATACTGTATATTTGAAATTAAAGTTAAAATTTAACCTTCGGATATTTAAAATAAATTAAATATTCATATTTCAAATATACAAAAATTCTGGGTCGTCACATTCCTCCCCCCTTAAAAGAATTTCGTCCCCGAAATTACCAGTTAAGAGAAATGATTCGATACCCGTTCTTTTTCCTAATCCAAATAGTTTTAACAACTTTCCATAACAATTCTTTTATTAATGATACACTAATCATCTTTTAACTTCCCAAACTTATTCATAAGTTCAACTCATACCACCTACTTATCCATTCAAATTTAAATTTGAATTCAAATTTTGAATTATCAAAAATTTCCCAAAATTTTTCTAACTCCCTAAATTTCCGAAAAATTTCGCCAGCGTCTCCTTTGCGCGGCTAGCTCGGTACTACTACAAAATGGCTCTACGGCCTCCCAATCTCAAAAAGAAAACAAAAAGCCAGGTGGCTGGATCCAAAACCCAATCAAATTTCATATAGAAATTCAAATACATACCTTTTGTCGGGCCATTAAATTTTATCTTCTAAAATCAAAAATCCCAATTATCCATTGCTTTTATACACCTGTATATCCTATTAAGCAATAATATCCAATCACAATTCCAAAGTCATTTATACTTTTCTTTACAAATTTCCAATATTTGTTTTACTTAAGTCCGTACGATGCACATATATCCTCCGTACGCAATATCACATTTGATCGCTCAATCGATCACACAATTTCACTTCCGAACTAGTATCGTCCACCCGACTTCCTAGTGCGGACTCAGATCTGGTTCCTTGATCAGAAACCGTCATTCTCCTTGCATAGCCACAAACTATGATAGAGAATATCCAGAATCAATCAACAATCCATATCCAGGTTCGCCGTTGAAAATCGAGTGAAAAATCCCAACTCGGATCGGTATAATTACCTCGAAATTCTGTGCTCGAATCCGGATCAAATCATTATGCGAATAAAATAATATACGTACATCCTACGTATAAATTCCAATTGATTATCAATTATATCAATTTCCTTTTTATTCACATTCATTTGATTGTTATTCACTTATCACACTTATCCCATTCACATCTTCAAATTTTAGTCTTCATTCAACTATTCACTTAGTATATTTTTTTATTTTTCCATTCCAAAATTACTAAGTATATTTCCAATACAAATTTTTTTAAGAATTTCATTCTTCAATTCTTAAGTCCAATATAATTTTTCTTATACTTATTTACTACTTCACCACCGAAGTGTATATATTCAAATTGAACTCCCATTTCATATGAATTCCAACTTACTTCAATTTACTACTTCATTTCCAATTTTTTTTTTTTTTTCCTTAAATTCAATTCATCTCCAACTTCCAAAAATTGAATTTAATTTAGCTCGAAAACAATCCAAGTTAATTCATTAAATAACTATTTCTCAACTTATTTAAACCACTCCTCTGTTGAGTTCAGTTTCCATTCAACATTTACTTAAGTCAATAACTTAAGTTTATTTTCCATTTAACCAACCCTTTAAAATTTTATTTCCATCTTTTCATTTGATTCTTATTTAATCAAATTCCATCCATTTATTTATTAAATCTAATTGGTTCATTCACTCAATCATTATGAATTTTATTTTCCATACTCAATTCATCTGGAATTATTTTATTAATAACCAGGCCATTTCCAATTTATTTTCACTTATTTGGATTCATTTGCAATTTAAACCATCACTATGTTAATCCAATTTCATTAACTAATTTATTATCTCATTAGTTCCTTCGCTGGTTAAAATTAAATACTTGCTTTTTAATTCCAAATATCACTTCACTTAATTATCTTAAGTTCAATTTATTTTATAATTCATGTTTGGATCTATTTAAAAATTAAGATTGCTCATCTTAGTCATTCCCATTTGATAATTACAATTTCATTTCTATTCATAAGTTTTAACTTACTTACTTAAGATCTAGGACTATTCATTTAAGTCCATTTTCATCTTTATAATCAAATCTCAAATTATTACACTTAAGAACTTAAGAATATGAATTTCTTTACACAATTATGAGCATTTTACATTACCTTTATATCCAATTCAATTCAACTTCAACTTATTTACATTTAATTCAATTCCAATTCTCAATTTTATTTAACTCATCTTAAGTTAAATTCTGTGACGCCCCACCTCAATACCCACGCTAGCCAAGGACACTACGATGTAGTGCTGTCAACTAGCACGGAGAATAAGGCTGTTGAGGAGCGACCATCCATGTAATTGATTATCACACGGTGGCTATAAAATAATCTTCGGAAACAAACATAGAAATAAACATAACACAAAGCAGTCACAGACATCCATATCACAAAGGCGGAAGAAGATATGAATATATAACTAACACATGAAAGTGTACATCAGAGTAGTGGTCAAAAAGTTCCACAATAATACAAAAGAATAGCAACCTGTGCTATACAAAAAGAATACAACTATGAGTCCATATCTCAAGTGTATACAACAAAAACTGCTAAACTAAATAGTCAGCCAAAAGTCAGAGTAGCAAATCCCGGAAGGAAGTCAAGCAGAAGCACCTGTAACATCTCGGTCTGACCCGAGTATTATTTAAGAAAATAATAAACGGATCAGTCTAACTATAAATATCAGATGACATGATATAGAATAAAAGATATGGCATAAACATATAATATCCATACTGACATACTACTATAAGTATGAAAATGATGATCAACAGGAGATCAACCGATGAGAAATGATCAATATCACGAGAATCTTCTCAAAGATCCAAAGAGGGCATCATACCCTAAACTCGTACTCATAACAAGTCAATGACATAAAAATCCAGAAATCAAACAAGAAATCCAGAAATCATAAAAAGAGAAAGAGGCCTATCACATGATGGTCCGAAGACCATGGGGAGCTACCCCATATGTGTGAGTCGGAATCACACTGATTGAGGCCTAGGCTAACCAAAAAGCAGAAAGGTATGTGTGAATGGAATCACACAAGTGGTGTCTAGCCTAACCTCGCAAACATAAAGATATGTGTGAGTCGGAATCACACTACTGCGGCCTAGACTAACCTTGCGGACAAAGAGATGTGTGTGAGTCGGAATCACACTATTGCGGTCTAGTCTTACCTTGCAAACAAAGAGACATCGCACAATTGCTAGTCTAAATCATAAAATGATCATCATGATCAGCGAGAAGTGTCAATCACACCAAGCTAGTAAATATATGAGTTTAGCTTCATGTCCCATAACCACTTGCTTAACTTAAATATTTACGAACAAGCTATAAATCTTCACTAGGAAATTGTCACGAAAAGGGTTCAATCGAACAAGTCCAAGAGCTAACCGACGAAGTGAACGCAAGCGTTTCATACCACTCGTTTTACTAAGTCGTTTAAGTCGATTTCTCATTCGAGTGAAGTAAAGGCTTGTATATACTAGTAGATTGAAAATCGGTTTGAGAAAACGAACTTTAGATATTTAAAATAGTGTTGAAATCGCTTTGATGAAAGAGTTTTGATATTTACTATTAGTATTGAAACCTTCATATATCTTTAAAGTGACAAGTCATAAAACGATTGTAGAACAAATCAATTCACGTTCGAAGATGTGAGTAAAGTCCAAAGAAGTCAATCCCAAAACCATCAAAGTAGAAATTCTGATAAATGTTTTTCAGAAGAGATTGCCTACGCAGAGTAATACGGGGTTCGACCTGCCCGGTCAGGTCGCGGGGGTCCAGGAGGCAGCGCCCACGGCGGGGTGCGGGGCAGCGCCCCGTCACGGTACGACTTAGTGAAGGCAAGCTGTCTCGAGAAGCCAAACCGGTCAAACGACCAAGTACTAACTCGCGAACGACTTACGACTTAAGGGATAAGGTCATACGACCTAAGTGGAGACTGCCACGCGACTTAGCAGAAGAACAGATCGAACGACCTAGGGGAAAAACAGGCCAAACGACCAAGTACTAACTCGCGAACGACTTACGACTTAAGGGAGGCTGCGACTCACGACTTAAGGGAGGCAGGCGACTTACGACTTGAGCCTTGAACGACTTAGTGGAATGAACGACTTAACGACCTAAGCCTTGAACGACTTAGTGGAACGAACGACTTAACGACTTAAGCTTCAATTCGAGCTACGAGCTAAGGCTGGAACGACCTAGTGGAGTTAGGTCGGGGACGACCTACGACTTAAGGTCGTACGACTTAACAGTTGCGAGCTAGCGGAGTTGGCATGGCCTAGCGACTTAAGAGCCATACGAGCTACGACTTAACGATTTAAAAGCCAACGACCTAGGACTTAAGAGCCATACGAGCTACGAGCTAACTGCAAACGACTTAAGGCCAAACGACCTACGACTTAACTCGAGGCGAACGAGCTAACTGCAAACGACTTAAGCCTTTAACTCGTGAACGACTCATGCCTTTAACTCGTGAACGACTCATGCCTTTAACTCGTGAACGACTCAATCATTTTGCCTGGAGATTATAGGTCGGCAACGACCTACGACTTAAGGGCCAGAACGAGCTAAAAATGGCCAGAACGACCTAGTAGCAGTTTTTTTTCACCAAAATCACTAATTTTTGAGTTTTTCGCCAATCCAATCCAAACCAAATGCAGATATTCATACAAATGCAATAGAGGATCATTCCCAACAGTCCAAGATAGATATAGGCAAGATGTGAGATCAAAAATCTCACCTTTTCCACGAAATTGATGTTGGAGAGCTTAAGAACGAAGCAAGAATCAACCCCTAGCTTGAATCTATGTTCTTCACCTTGAATTCGGAGTTTGATGTTGAATTTACTAAAGATCTTGAGCTTGGAATTTTAATTTCTCTTTCCCCTCACCATTTTTGAAGAAGCTTGAAGTGTTTGATGAAGTGATAAAGAGAAGAGGGGGGTTGGGCTGAGTTAAGAAGGTGCAGTCCCAACCAAAGTTACAAGTGGGAAAAGTGACGAAAATTTCACTATCTCCAAACATATCGAAGTTTACACTCAAAAAGATCGCAAACGTCATTTTGAACTCAATGGGGGTGGTCTCGAGTCCTAATTTGACCGTATGCAAAAAGTAGCTTTTCGGACTAACATCCGACTAACGATAAAATATTTAAATATAAAATCGATAGATATGCGGGTTGTTACAAATTCAAATATATTTTATTCACCTTCATATACTCGAATTAAATTTTAATTCTAGGATACAATTTTATACAAGTTTTACAATTCATTCACCTTCAAGTTCTCTAACTCTTTTATCTACCAACTTATATTACTCATTGAGTTATTTTCATCTCATAATTATAATCCAAGAATTAAACTTTCATTCCCTTCTTATTGCAATCAACTTCATTCTATACTTATATTGTTGATTCATTTAAATTTCCACATTTATATTTTAAATAGAATTTCCAGAATCCAATTGCCCGGTTTTATTTCAAAAACCGTTTTGAATCCATAATAACTCATACACATCTGGTAAATCACATCAAATCCAAATTTCCAAAACAATCTGCTTTTACCAAACAATTTTCCCTTTTGAATTTCAAAACCAACCCAGTTCACAATCATTTCCAATTTAAAACAGTTTGGTAGCAATTTCTCTTTGGAAACTCGAAAATAGACATCGATGATGCTGCAGTCATCACCGAAATTATTTTCCAGCGACCGAAAGAGAATTTAATGCTTTTATCACTTTAAAACTTTTCAAACATTTTAAATCCCAAATCCCACCAGATTTCAATTCAATTTCAAAAATATTCATGAAATAATATCACCATTATTTTCCCAAAACCTTTAAAACAATTTTTAAATCCAAAGGAATTTAAACCTTTCCCAAAACTTCAAATTCAAAATCCATCCAATTTTTATATCCAAACATTACTCTGGAATTCTATCAGATTTTATTTCAAGTTATAAGTCACTTTTACCATTTACATTTACAAATTTCATTTGTTTATGAATTAATCTCATTTGATTATAAATCACATTTGTAATTCACATTTGTATATAAAGTTTATCTCAATTTATAAATTTCATTTATAGTCTATATTTCAAATTCCATCTTGTTATATAAATTTATTCTTCAACTTGGGTTATAAGTTTTCAATTTCTACTCAATAATGAGACTAACTCATTATTGTCATTTTCTAACAACCAAGCAACCAAATATATAATTTACAAAAGTTATCCTTTTATATATAAAAATAATTTGGGCAAAATTATTTCATTCACCCTATTTAAAACAATATTGTGTCGAACTGTTCTATTCAAGTGTTTAGAAACCCCTTCGATACAGTTGTCCAGACTGTGCCGACGAAGGTTCATATGCCACTCAATAAACCAACCAACACAATATAAAACCATTTTATATTCACTAACAAATACGCGCTCATATCTATTAATACTCTCAAAATTCCCACCAGAGCCAAGGTTATCGCTAGCCTAAGCTCTGATACCAAGTGTAACAACCCGAGTTTTTCTAACACGAAAAACCGGACCATTTGGGTAAAAAGAAGAGGTAGAAGAAGAAGAAAAATAGAAACAACAACAGAATCTCACATACGCAGTGGAATAAAATATAATAGATAATAACAGATCTTTACACAAAAAGAAATCTATATCTGTTTACATATACATCATCCAAATACATCATCAGAGTACATCACATCAATATCATACAACTGGACAGTAATCATAACTTGTCCTCACAATCTGAATACACAGCGGAATATATAACTCAAATATGGAAGTACGTATCGCCATCCAGCTCCATAGCATCATTTCCTGTAATCTATAATACTCGGTCTGACCCGAGCATCATATAAAACAATACCCGAGTCAGTCTGGAATACCAGCGTGAGAAAATCACACTCAATTGATTATTAAAGTTTCAAACCCTTTGAAAACAAAAACATCTCGTAAGACCACGCCACAAATAAACATGTCGGGTTTTTACCTTACGATAGCTAAAACACTTTTTATCAAATTCCTCTGATATTATAATAGTGTCTATATACACATACTTATTAAAATAGCTGAAATTGTTACATTATTAAATTCCAGCATACTAGCCACAAGAGTGGGTAATACAAACAAATACCGTACAAGGCACGTAGGAAAAATGGATTTCCAACGAATGACTAGGCACTGGGGTACCACCTATCACAGTACGTGGCCTAGATCACCGTACCGAGGAGTACGCCCGCTCCCCTGCAACATAAGGCCGGAACCATCCCTTACTGGATGATCCCGAATAAAATCACCCCACGGTTGGGATCAGCAACCGCACCACTAAGCCGAAATAAAAAGGGACATCTAGACAGGGATGACCTTACCCTCCAGTGGGAGCTACCCACGAAGCCTTGCTGCATAACCCCTGATTTTCAGTCATTCCCGGTTGATGAGGTTCGAGGCTAAACGATACCTTTTAGAGAACATATCCCTTAGAATGCCCATCGTCCGCTGACGATGTTTCGCAAGCATTCGTCCATACAAGTCCGTCCTGGGTTTGAACGGAACCGAAGGCACTATTCCTACTACATCCATTTTGGAAATATCATCAGGATTAGTAGCGACTAGCCCTTTCACTTCACAGCTCCATCTTCGACTCCGAAATCGTTACACGAAACGTACAAACCGGATCGAAGTGGTATTCGAGTCTCCAGACCTAGAATCCTGGTATACGGAAACCCGATCCCGGTCTCTTCGAAACGATCAGCGCATTTGGCCAATATTGATAGTCGGTTATTTAACTATCAATTAACATCCACAAGCAATCATCACACAATTAAATAATTTCCCACATTATTTATTTGCCCAAATATCTTTCCAAGATATATTTCCGAATTTTCAAAACTCATTTGAAAACAATTTCAAAACAGTTTCCGCTTACGGAATACATTTCCAAATATTTATTTCCTCTGAAACACCAAGTACAAAACACTTAGATTTTAAAATAATCTTAAAACACTTTACTATAAATATACTTAATAATATTGAAATAAAAAAAAACTACTTTAATACCTTAACAAAATATATACTTAAGAAATATTTCAAATGAAACCACTTTACAAATATAAACTAAATTTCTCTTTTTAAAATACAATACCAAATCACTTTTATATAATTACTACAATAATAGATCTTTGAAAAATACTTACTTTAAAGTTTAAATATTTAAAAAGAATAGGTTTCCTAAAACATACTTACTTAGGAAATTAACATTTAGAAATAATAAATTTTCTAAAATATGCTTTTAAAAACACAATTAGAACTTTTAACTTATATTAA
The DNA here is from genome assembly GCA_030737815.1 of Allium fistulosum. NCBI lineage: Eukaryota > Viridiplantae > Streptophyta > Magnoliopsida > Asparagales > Amaryllidaceae > Allium > Allium fistulosum. The sequence continues at coordinate 913,470,839 of CM060903.1, forward strand.
AAATTACTTTTAAAACGTACTTGGCTATCCAGAGAAATACACTTCTCATTCCCATCTTTTAAAAATAAAATAACATTTATTTTTAAACCAAACCATATCCTTTTATAAATTCCCACTTTGAAATTATATTTCAAATATCCTCTGATATTTTATTTTACTTTACAAATCCAGTTTATCTCTCCCAAATCTCATTTCTCTTTAAAATTCAAATTCCAAGTATTTAAATCAATTTATAATTGATTTCCCAATTTATTTTACTTTGAAATAAATTTCTTTACTTAATCCATTTATTTCCAACTTCATTAACTTCCAGATTTTTATTCCTTATTACGATTTAAAATCTTTAAACCGAAACACAAGTTTCAGATTTCCCAAATTCCTTCTCTTTTTTATTACATTTAAACATTGAATTAAATAAATTTTTATCCCTTTAAATAACATAACATAAGTTTTCTTTAAATTCAACATTTCTCTATTTATTCAAAATTCCTCTTTTCCATATTTAATTTATTCGAATTCACTAGAATTACTTAACTTGATTTTACTCTTTTATATTTTTCCAAAAATCCAATTCAATTGCTTTTGATAACTCATTATACTGGGAAATTCAATCCAACCAGATTATCCAATATAAATTATCACAGGATAACAACAATCATATCACAGAATATTTAAACAAAAATTAAATATTTTGAGGAATCCAGTTGGATCCCTCCAACCTGTTTCCCTGCATCCACAGACGTTAGCACAATACCAATTCCACTTCGAGGTGGAATATCGCGGTATATGGGTTTATAAAATATCATCCGCTATTATGCGGCGCATAGGGTCTCATCCGCTATATAAATGCGGGAATATCAACTCCAATATATACATATGCCAATATGTATATATTGCTATATACTACTATATATATATAGCACATCAATCAATGCAATCATCCAATCAATTATTTAAATTTAACCATTTAAATTTAAATTCAACTGAGTGAGATTAACTCACCTTTGCTTTTATTTTGCAATCCACTTCATTGTTGCCTTGGTTTTCCGATTTTTGACCTTGAATGAACATTTATATTATTTATTAGTATTCGAAATATAAATCGAACTCTTGATTACCATTTAATAATTTAACGAAATTTTGAACTGATTTCCTTTTATTAAATCTTTAGTATCAAAATGGTTTAGATAGATCAAATTTACACGGTTAAATTCCTATATAACCCTTATATAATTTCCCTTCCAAAACTTGTATAAATTTCCTGTCTATATCATAGTTTTCCTTTACTGTACAAATATTAATATAAACCTTTGAATTGGACTGTAAATATAAATATTTGTCTCTAACATATAAATTTTAGATTGAACCAAAAACAGCAAATAACCTTACCAATGTCGACAGCCATCACTGCCTCGCTCTGGTCTTCCCTCAATTCTGACAAGCACCCCACGTACATGCAAACCAAATCGCGAACCAACCTCTGACCGAAACCCTAGTTCCACTGCTCGCCGACCCTTGCTCATGCATGCTAAGGCTACAAATCGCGACCTCCCTGAATTTCTTGCGTGCGACTACTACGTGGCCATCATCTCAGATGTCGACGAGCCGCCGATTTTCTACCCTCTAGCTCGAAATCGAGCGCAGCCCTACCACTCGCGAATCCACGCCAAGCAGCGCTCACGCGCCTCCTCCCTCACGCCGATCAATTTCACGCAATTCGACCTAGATGATTGCCGCCAGTATTTGCCTCGACAGCTCGAGCGCCCTCCCTCCCAACGCGTCGCCATCACACGTAGGCGATTCGAGCTTGAGCTGATCTCGAATTGTCGCTACCTTCCCAAATCGAGTCCACGAATCTCGATCATTCGACTTAGGTATTGAAGTCTGTTTCGATCGAAATGAGAAGAGAAGGGGAAGTGGAAAGTTTGGCCATTTAAATTGGGACGTGATCTCAATTCTGAATGAATTTACGAGACTAAAGCTCAACCATTATTTTATTTGAAGAAAAGTTTCATTTTTAACATTAGATCTGTTCTCCAGCATTCTAAAAGAGGGGGAGGGGACAAGATGAGACATTATTGTACACGTGAACATTATCCCTGAATTCACGGTGAAAAGTTTTTAATGAGAATGGGTTTAAATTGGTCAACAATATATATTTTATATTTAAATACCGATATAAATTTTATCGCGTTTAACTACCGTACGTTCATTCAACAACTCCAAACGCTAAGAAAATTGAAATCCGATAATAACACAATATTACGGATCCAATGGAACTAGTTTCGTCGAAATCCGAGACTGTGCCTCGGAAGGCTATTTTTAAATTCAATTTCAACGATATATTTTTAAAACTGAACAAACTCTTTAAAATTCCATTTTAAAAGTTCTATCATCTTCAATATTAACAATATAAATTTTCTGAACCTTTGAACTATTTTTACCAGGCTTAAAAATCAAGATTCAATATTTTACCCAATCCCGATAATTAAATTTAATAATTAATTATCCAAATAAATACTGTATATTTGAAATTAAAGTTAAAATTTAACCTTCGGATATTTAAAATAAATTAAATATTCATATTTCAAATATACAAAAATTCCGGGTCGTCACACTAAGGGAAAGGCTCTTGAATTGGGAAAGCTGCTCGTGGCATATGTAGCGGGATGATGAAGCTCTTATGCATGGATTTGATGATGTGATGTTGAGATGAGACTTTGCGAGGATGTAATGAAGCGAGGCATCATGTGATGAAGACTTGGTCTAATCCAGACGGGATCATTTCAAGCATGTTGATAACTCGGTGAAATGGTTTGAGTTAAGGATAATGGATGGATATGAGAATGGTCGTCAAGGAGGATGACTAGGAGGCTTGGGTCTCATTGTTGTTGAAGGTTCTAGCATGCTCCAAGCAAGAGTACGTTTGGGCAGATTCGATAGTCCCAACGACCAACTGTTGATGGTCGAGTACTCTGGGCAAATTCGATAGTCCTAGGCACGGGTCACGATGACGTGCGGGAGTTATGTCTAGAACCGGGGTTACCATTAGCCCTTGACGGACGGCTGAAAGAATGTGCCGGTCATTCAATTAACGGTGATACCGAAGCAATGATAACAGTGATAGCCAGAGTCATGGATGTTTGATTGTATCGTCATTCGGTCTCAAGAGCGGTATTTTCTGGGTGCTTATCTGATCTTGGTTTAGGCCTTGGGGGTTTGTGCTTGGAAAACATTGCCCTTGACTCGAGTGATAATTGCTTTACTTTAAATTGTATGCTCTGCTATGTTCGCTTCTGCTTAGTGTGTGTCTGGGGGCTATCACTGTAGAAAGAGGTTGGAGTGGGAGGGTTGTATTCCTATTCCTTTTCCTTTATGCTCTTTTGGTATGTTGTTAGTTAATTTACTGCTCACTAAGACTGTTGTCTGACTCAAGGCTTTATGTTTTAATTCTTATTGCCTTGGGCTGTTCGTCCATTTTGGGATGGGCAGACTAGGTAGTAGGTGACAGGTGCTGTTCTAGCTTTCCACGGTGTTGATATCGAAGACGAGCAGGAGTATTGCATATTGTTTCTTTCTTACTATATGTACTGGGTGCTCCGCTGCTTTGCAATCTCTGAGTGTTGTAGTGAGGGCTTGTTGTATTGACTATTCAAATGCTTGTATTCAACGATTATGAAGTTTTATATGATGAGATATTATTCTGTAAAGATTCACTATACATATGTTCTATTGTATTTTTGTCCATGCGCTGTGAGTAATACGATAGATTCTGTTGTTTTAATTTACCCTGACAATCGTCCATGGTCGCCTGGCACACTTTACAGCGCACTATCTCTAGATTCAGTGCAGGGGTCATGGGCGGTCGTCACATCAATCCACGATAAACCACACTTGTCGTACTCAAATCATTCAAAAAGGCATATTGTTATGGGGTAAATAAGAAAAAGCAGAGAAAGAAAGAAAAAAGTTCAAAATCTCATAGTGGAATGACAAAATATAATAATCAAATAAACAGCTCCATTTAAACAGATCTAAACTCTAGTGCTTATGTTTAGAAGAAAAAATGAAATGCCTGAAATAAATGAAGATAAAGTAACATGCTTAGCATTTCTTCCATTTAAACAGATTTAAGGGATATATATGAACGGTTTTTCTCAGAGCTTATCTCTAGTGCTTATGTTGAGAGGAATAAATGCCTGCAATAAAGATAAATTAATATGTTTAGCATTTCTTTCCGTTTACACAGATTAAGGAAAATATGAAGGGTTTTTTTCAGAGCTAAACTCCTGTACTTATGCTTAGAGGAAAAAATGAAATGCCTGCAATAAAGATAAATAAATTACCACATTCAAGCACATATCTTAATTAATAGTTGGCTTGAAAGCACAATCTTTTGGTCCGACCGTGAAGTTCCAAAATTGTCCCTAAATATATTTCCTTTTTAATAATAGTTAGATGTGACACTTCTTTAGCTTCAACATGAACTACTAAAAACGTAACTCTATAAATATTATTAAATATTAATATAACTTAAAAACAGAATCAAATAAGTTTCATTTACCAATTCAAAACGCTCTACAAATATTATGGAAATCTTACTATAAATTAAAAGTAGGATGTACCGAATAAACATTCTTCTTTAAGTCATTCTTTATTATATGTAATAGTAGAAATAAAATTCAAACCAATAAAAAATTAAATTCATTCTTTATTAATTAATAATAAAAATAAAAATTCAAACTAATAAAAATTTAGATGTTGCAATTTAGAAAGAAAATTAAAAACTAACTGCATATCATTTCATACAAAAATAGGGTTAAATATTTGTGCAAATCATATATTTTTTTAACGAGTTAAAAGTACACAATTTGTAAAAAAACAATTCATACACAAATTGTGTGCCATCATCACGCGGGAAGCGTGTGCGGTAGCATGCAAATTAATGCTTTAACGTTATTATTTTCAATTGGACGTGTCGCCTGATCAATTAGTAGAGAATTTTATAAAAAAATGTATATAAAGGGTAATTTTGGAATTTTACGGTCGGACCAAAAGATTGCGCTTCCAAGCCGACTATTAATAAACTTGGAAATAAAAAATATAATTTTCATAATTTGTGACCACTTGCTAAACACGTTCCAAAATTTGTGCTTTCACGCCTACTATTAAAAAAATATAATTTTCATACTTTCTAACAAACATGTTGGAGCATTATGGCACGCGCTTCGCGTGTGATGAATGCATCTGTGATGCCCCACCTCTATACCCATGCTAACCAAGAACACTACGATGTAGTGCTGTCAATTAGCACGGAGAATAAGGCTGTGGAGGAGCGACCATCCATGTAACTTCTTTGTGCGAGCACCGATACGTCAGATAGAGTAGAATGCATATCCTTTAAGGAGGAAATCCGACATACCGATACAAACACAAAGCTATCACACGGTGGCTATATATAATCTTCGGAAACAAACATAGAAATAATCATAACATAAATCAGTCACAGACATCCATATCACAAAGGCGGAAGGAGATATGAATAAACATATAACACATGAAAGTGTACATCAGAGTAGTGGTCGGAAAGATCCACTATAATACAAAAGAATAGCATCACGTGCTATACAAAAGAATAGATACACAACATAGAGTCTATATCTCAAATGTGTACAACCAAAAACTACTAATCTAAGTAGTTAGCCAAAAGTCAGAGTAATCCAGAAGAGAAGTCAAGCAGAAGCACCTGTAACATCTCGGTCTGACCCGAGTATTATTTATAAAAAAATAATAAACGGATCAGTCTATCTATAAATATCAGATGACATGATATAGGATAAGGGGTATGGCATAAACATATAATAACCATGATGGCATACTACTATAAGTATGTAAATGATAATCAACAAGGGGTTAATCAATGTCACAAGAATCTTCTCAAAGATCCAAACACATAAAAAGGTAATGACACACAAATTCACCAATACACAAAAACTGATATCATATCAGCGAAAACCACAAAAGTTGGTGAAGCACTAAATCCAGAAATCAACACACGAAATCCAGAACAAATCCCAGAAATCAACACACGAAATCCAGAAATCACTAAAAGGGGGAAGTCCGAACACACGGACGAGAAGCTATCTCATGGAAGCTATCCATTTTATTTTCCGAACACACGGATGGCCCGAAGGCAAGTCCGAACACACGGACGAAGAGACATCGCTCAATCGCTAGTCTAAATCACAAGAATGATCGTCATGATCATAAGGAAGTGTCAATCACACTAAGCTAGTAAATATATGAGTTTAGCTTCATGTCCCATAACCACTTGCTTAACTTAAATATTTACGAACAAACTGTAGATCTTCACTAGGAAATTGTCACAAAAGGGTTCAATCGAACAAGTCCAAGAGCTAACCGACGAAGTGAACGCAAGCGTTTCATACCACTCGTTTTACTAAGTCGTTTAAGTCGATTTCTCGTTCGAGTGAATTAAAGGCTTATATATATTAGTAGATTGGAAATCGGTTTGAGAAAACGAACTTTTGATATTAAAAATAGTGTTGAAATCGATTTGATGAAAGAGTTTTGATATTTACTACTAGTATTAAAACCTTCATATCTTTAAAGTGACAAGTCATAAAACGATTGTTGGAACAATCTATCACAAAAATTCACATTCGGAGACGTGAATAAAATCCAAGGAAATCAGCTCAAAATGCATCAAAGTGGAAGTTCTGATGAATGCTTTTCAGATAAGATTGCCTACGCAGAGTAATACGGGGTTCGACTTAGTGAAGGCAGGCTGGTCAGGCGACCTAAGGAAAAGCAGGTCATACGGCCTAGCAGAAGAACAGGTCAAACGACCTAAGTGCTAACTCGCGTGCGACCTAACAAAGTGCACGACCTAACAGTGAGGCGCGACCTAAGGATGTGCGCGACCTAAGGATGTGCGCGACCTATCATGGTTCGCGACCTAAGACTTAGTGGGATCGAGCGACCTAAGGGATAAGGTCATACGACCTAAGTGGAGTTAAGGGAGGCGAGCGACTTAAGGTCCAACGACCTACGGCTTAACAGAGTCGAGCGACCTATGCCTTAGCAAACGAATGTCTTAACGACCTAAGCCTTGAACGACTTAGTGGAACGAACGACTTAACGACTTAAACTCGAATACGAGCTGCGAGCTAAAGTTGGAACGACCTAGTGAAGTTAGGTCGAGGACGACCTACGACTTAAGGCCTGGAACGACCTAGTGAAGTTAGGTCGGGGACGACCTACGACTTAAGCCAGGGCGAGCGAGCTAACTGCAAACGACTTAAGCCTTTAACTCGTGAACGACTTATGCCTTTAGCTCGTGAACGACTTAACATTTTGCCTGGAGATTATAGGTCGGCAACGACCTACGACTTAAGGGCGAATACGACCTACGACCTATGCACGAGCGACCTAACTCCGAACGAGCTAAAAATGGCCAGAACGACCTAGTAGCAGTTTTTTACCAAAATCACTAAATTTTGGAGTTTTTCGCCAATCCAATCCAAACCAAATGCAAATGTTGATGCTAGAGTGATAGGGAATTATTCCCAACAGTCAAATGATAATCATAGGCAAGATGTGAGATCAAAAATCTCACCTTTTCCACGAAATTGATGAAGATGAAGACTGAAAGCAAGGAGAAGCAATCCAAAGCTTGAATCCACAATCTTCTACTTGAATTTGATGTTGAATCTCGGATTTGCAATAGAATTTGAGTTGGGAGTTTTAATTTCTCTTTCCCACCACCATTTTTGACAAAGCTTGAAGTGTTTGAACAAATGAGAAAGAGGGTTGGGCTGAACTAGAGGGGTGCAGTCCAAACCAAAGTCAAAGGCGGGAAAAAGTGCCGAAAAGTTTACTATCTCCAAACATATCGAAGTTTACACTTAAAAAGACCGCAAACGTCATTTTGAACTCAATGGAAGTGGTCTCGAGTCCTAATTTGAGCGTATGCAAAAAGTAGCTTTTCGGACTTACATCCGACTAACGATAAAAATATTTAAATATAAAATCGATAGATATGCGGGTTGTTACAGCATCTGAAATGTATTTGTTTAAAATGTTTAAAAGAAAATATTTTTCACAAATATTTAGCCATATGTTTATGTTGAATCATACATGGTTAATTTGAATTTTTATTTCTAAGTTGTAATATCTAATAATCATACTGGTGGGTTTCGGCTAGGTTGTTTTTACCGAGTCAGAGTGGAAGCATTGGAGTCAAAAGGTACTACTAAAGGAGGCGGAACCTGCTTTTCTGAATAAAGGTTGAAATCATGCTAATTTTAGTAATTGATTAATAACTAATCTGCCTATTTGTAATCTTTTAATTGGTTGCCTTAAAACTTTTCAAATTCTTTACAAAAATAACTATCACATTTATCTGATCTAAATCAAGAAAAATTAACGTTTAAGCCCTTCTATTAAGCAAAACCGATAGTGCAAATAAGTCCTTCTTTTAAAATTGTGTGCCATCATCATCACGTTGGAAAGTTTTGGTCCGACCACGAACTTCCAAAGTTGCCCCTATTCGTATTTCTTTATTAAAAGTTGTAATCTATTAAATAATAGTAAAGTAGAAGAATTTAAAGCTCTATTATTAATTCTAACAATTTCCTCCTCTCTCTCCTTAATTATCTCTAGATATTTTATTTTCACATTCTCACAATTTATTGTTATTATAATTATTACAATTTTTCTACCGGTTTCCTCTTTTATAGTTAGAATTTAATACTAAATTTTGCAATTATGTATAGACATCTTCCAAGTTTTTAATGTTATTTTACATTTAAATCTATATATATTGAATTTATTTAGGTGATCTTAAATTTAATCTTTTTAAATAAATACAATTAGCGAATATTCATTAATTGATCTAATAAATTAAAAAAATAACAATTCAATATGTGCACCGCATTAATATTGACAAAAATGGTAAAACTAATTTTTCATTCAAGTCCAGATAGTTTTAATTTCCGCAATTATATACTAACCATCACAACGTTCTACTAATATTCTCTCATGTCATTTTGCACTTAAATGCCAACATTCAATAATTTTTACAATTATTTACGGATTTCTCCCATCTTGTTCAAATCTATATATAGATAACTTAGTCTTATTGCAATCTCACTGACAATCTTGTTTTAGCCTAAACCCAAACCTATGTATATATATATATTTAGAAAACTTACTGGAACCGAAAACTAGAAAACTATTAAACAAGACTGTGAAATTGGACCGCAAGCTGCAGGTTTCACCTTAAAAAAAATTATTTATTTATTTAATTTTTTTATACAAAGTGTATGTAACTTGGAAGAAAGCAAAAAACTCACTGTATCAACCTAATTAAACCACTTCATATTCACTTGATCTTGCAACATATATTCTACAGGTGTAACACATATTCACTTCAAATTCTATAGGTGTGTAACATATAAGTATGCAGGGGCCAAGTTATCACCTTCACTTTTTTTATAAGGCACACAAACTAGGCAGCAAGAAGAAAAAAAAACAAAAGAAGACTCACCGTACGGGCTGAGACGGTAGTGGCGTAGGGCGGCGTTGGGGAGATTGGTCGGTGGCAGGGACATGGTGGCTAGAGCACGGCGACTGTAACGATCCTGAAATTTTGATATTTAAAATGTGAATATTTAATTGAGTTTAAATATTCGAATGATAATTTAATTTGAAATTCAAATATCAGAATGAATTTGGCGATTAAATTATTGAATTTAATTATTGAATCTGGGTAAAAATTTCAATCTTCAGTTTGTAGCTGATTAAAAATAATCTGAAGGCTTTGAAAATTTATATTGATAATTCTGAAGGTAATTGAACTTTCAGAATTGGATTTGGAACTGTTTTGTTCAGTTTTGAAATTCTGTTGTTTAAATTGAATTTAAAATATAGCGGTCCGGGACACAGTCTCGGAATTTGACGAAACCAGTTCCATTGGATCTGTAATATTGTATTATTATCGGGTTTCAATTTTCGTAGTGATTGGAGTTGTCGTGTGAGCGTACGATAGGTAAACGCGCTGAATTTATATCGAAATTTAATTTAAATAGTCGGTCCAAAAAGCTGGTCAAATCCCCACAACTATTGTTTCTTTTCCATTAGCCGGCTTACTTTTCTCTGCTTAATCACGTCCTTTCTTTTCAGCTGATGACACGTACGTTTGTTCCTCTCGTTTAAGTAAAAAGGAAACAGAACTATCCCTAGTTTAAAAACAAACGAAAGAAATAAAATATAAAACAATGGCCGTTCCCCCTCTCTGTAATAAAATCAAAAGAAAACGAAACCCAGTTCATTCTAAACATTCGAAATCAAGCGGAGCCCTCTCGTTATTCTCCTCTGGCAAATCGCGAGTTGCGATTTCAAAACAGTGTGGAGGCGTCTCGTGTGTGATAGTGGAGGTGGGATTTGACTAGAAATCGATGGCGGTTGAGCGACGAGTAGCTAGGGCTTGGGTCGACGTCGAAGTGGGTACCGATGGTATGGTCGCGGTGACAAGGTGGCTCGCGTGATTCACGATGATAGGAGGCTCGCGTGTATCGAGAGGAGCGGCAGCTCGTTTGGGTAAGGCTTCGAAGTTAGGGTTAGGTCGTGGTAGGACGTCGACATCGTGACGTGGAATCGAGCTCGGGCTCGAGCGCTATGGGGTGGGGATTTCTGGTGATGAACTTCTGTTTGAGGGCAGTCTCGTGTACATAGCTTTGCGGTGATGAAGAACTCGGCTCCAGTTCACGTGGTGGTAGGGGTACCGAGTTTGGGGTCTGTCAGGCAGTGAGGTATCGATTTGTTTTTATAAACTTATCTCATTTATTTTAGTTATCAAAAACATTTTTATTAAAAAGAATTAGTTTAAAAATTAATTATTGATTTAAAATAAAATCACTGGTTAATCAAAATTATCAAATGAAAATTTATTATTCGATTTAATTCGAATATTAATAGATTTTATAAATTATTTATACAAGGTTAAAGTCGAGAAAATAAAAGAAGGATTGGAATGGGATAGCAAATAAATTCAAAGGTGAGATCTTCTCACTCAGATTTAAATTTGAATTGCAGTTATTGATTGTGTTGATTGCTATTGATTGTGATATTAGATATAGTAGGATATATCTATATATATATATATAGCAATATATACATATTGGCATATGTATATATTGGATCGATTGATTTCCCGCACTGTATAGCAGATGAGACCCTATTGCGCCGTTAGTAAGCGGATGATATTTTATAAATCCCATATACCGCGATATTCCACCTCGAAGTGGAATTGGTATTGTGCTAACATCTGTGGATGCAGGGAAACAGGTTGGAGGGATCCAACAGGATTCCTCAAAACATTTGAATTTATTTCATATGTTGTGTGATTGATTATTTATAATCTGTGTATGATTATATCTGTGATCGTATTGTTGAAGGCTAAATTTAGCCGAATGTATTTTTGGTATCGTTGGATACCAGAAATAAATGAAATTTGATTTTTGAAATTAAAGCTGAAATTTTTAGTAAATTCTTTTTGAAAGAATTGAATAAATTTAAAATAAGGGATTTAAGAGCGTAAAGTTGATTTATGAAATCTTATTGAATTATTTTCAAAATATGGGAAAGATTTTTATAAACGAATTTTGAATAGTATTATTCGAAAGTTGGAAAATTGATTGAAAATGAAATTTTAAATGGTTTGGAAGAGAATAAAGGAATTTATTCTAAAAGGTGATAAATTTGTTAAAATCAATTTGATAATTGATGTGGTATTTAAAATAAATCCTGGGAAATCCATTTTTCATTGATTTGGTGTTTGGAATAAATGTTTGGAAAATCAATTTGGAAATTCGAAATAAACTTAGAAATTGATTTGTAAAATGATTTTTTTGTGTTGAAATGAATTTAGGAATCAATTTGAAATTTGATTTGGAGTTTGAATATAAAATTGAGAAATCAATTTGAAAGTTGATTTGGTGTTCAAAATGAATATATTTGGAAATGTAAATTCAAATTGGAATTTATAAAGGAAAGGGAAATTTGTTTTAAAAATAAACATTGATTTATTTTTAAAGTGTGAAAGTAAATTTACGGATTTTGAACGTAAATTTGTAATAAATCAATAAGGATTTATTAAATTGATTTAAATGGACCGTTTTGAAGTGAAAGTGTATATTCACTATAAGGCCGAGTATATTTTCCAAAGTGGCTTTTAAAATATAAATTAAAAGTTATAAGTGGACTTTTAAAAGATACATTTGGAAATGTATTCCACGTAAGGGAATTGATTTGAAATTTATTTTCAAAAGTTGAAAGGTGAAATATGATTTGAAAATTTGTTTTCAAAGTGATGAAGTGTGGAAATAAATTTACTGATTGGGATGTAAATTTAAAATAAATCTATAAGGATTTATTTAAGCGGTTTAAATGAATGTGATTTGGAAATTGTTTTCAAATGGTTGAAATATAAACCATATATCGGGAAGATATTTGAAATTTAATAATTTGGGAAAATTATTTAAATCTGATGATTGTTGTGAATATTATTGATAGTTAAATCACCGACTATCAATATTGCCTTTGAAATGGCACTTGATTTGTTTTTAAAACAAACGCTTATTATTCGGTTTAGCCGGGAAAGGACCTTTGTGTCAGATAACCCATTCCGAATAATAATACGACGATATGGATCGTATTGAAGACCGGTGATGAAGACTGGGTATTTGTGAAAACGATAGGATGACCTATCGATTGTCTCTGCACCGTTAGCTACGGTATTGAGATTTCCTTTGTGATGGGAAGTTTTATTGGGATTGTGAATATCCGGATTTGCAAGGACTTCTTTTGGAAGTGCCTTCGGTTTTGTTCGAACCCGGAACAGACTTGTATGGTTACGTGTCTGACATTACAATTTGAGATGTAAAGCTGATTTCTTTCAAATACATTTCTGTTGGTGGCGGAGAATTTATTCTCTTAGCTTAACATCCTTCTCTGAGACGTACGAGCTCAGAGGTTATGTAGTTGAAATTTATCAGCGATATATTCCCAATTTGGTAATGTGGCATGCTGAGTGTTGCTGTGACAATGATCATTTATTGATCATTTGTGATCAAAGCATGGCTTTGTGAAAAAGCGTAGCTTTGTGAAAAACGTAGCTTTGTGGACGAGACTTCGTCAGGGCCTCAACAACCCGGAAATGGTCGAAACAGGAATGTTGCGGCAAGGTTATAAGGGTCGCGCCCTTTAGGGTATGTCATTTCCTTCTGGAAAGGGGTGGTATCATGGTATGGAGCCAGATACTTACTCCTGTGGATACACTTTCTTTATGATGTGTGATGTTGGTTACTGAGCGCTCGGATAAAGGTCCCAAAGGACCGGGTGATGACATATTCGTGAGTTACCTGTTACAGGGGTAACCCGGCCTTGTTTGGCAGAGAGCAGTTTGTCTCTCGGGACGTCCAGCCAGAGGTGATCCTATTCGAAAGGAGGAAAGGAAGTTCCTTAGCCTGACCATTTATTGGAAAATCCAAAGAAACAATACGAACCTTGTACGGTATTAGTTGTAGAACCTGCCATTTACTTATGGTGGCGCCCCACTGTTTAGATGGTAGCTATAGTAGGCATAGTTCGGAATGTCTATGCTGGCTAAGATTAATATTATACTTTCGAAATGTTTTCTACACTAGACATTAATAATAATATCCAATGATTGGCGTAGTAAGCATCTTTGACTATCATAAGAAGAAATCTCCTCCAATTCTGTGTTTGCATTGTGTGTGTGGCAGGAGGTCTTATGGTAGTTTCATTTTCCAAAAGCATTGCGAATCTATTTTATTTTCTTTGTGAAAATAACTGTTTTACGATCTCACACCAGTCACCATGACTGACTCGGAGTTTATTGTTCCCTTCTAAACTCCGGGTGCCCATAATTTTCCACACGGGCAGCCTAGAGTTATTTTTATCAGGATATTCTGGATATTCTGGAGCTTTGGGGATAAGCTGGATGACGAGACGTACTTCCGTACTTGTTATTTATTTCCGCTGTGTATTCTGTATGAGGACAGGTTTATATAACTATCTATTGTTGTATCGAGTTGTATATTGACTCTGATGATGTATTGTATAACTAATATAGTTCTTTGTTTAAAAGACTAGTGATTATCTATTATATTTTGTTCCGCTGCGAATTTGAGATTCTGATGTTGTTTCTGCTTCTGTGTTTCTGTTCTTTCTTTTCTTCTTCTTCCTTCTTCTACCTCTTCTTTTAACCCTAACGGTTCGGTTTTCCGGCATTTGATTGCGCGGCATTTGATACAGTGGACGTATTAATGTCGACTTTCGAGCGTCGAAAAATCAGATCATTACAAGTGGTATCAGAGCATCCGATTAAGCGACAACCCTGCTCTGTTGGGTGTTACTCATTAGAGATAGAGTCAGTAGTACTCTAGAATGAGTTGAGTGTAATAATAGATATGAGCGCGTATTTGTTAGTGAATATAAATTTTTTTTTTGTATTGTGTTGACTTATCGGTTGATTGTTTATAGATTCTGGTCGGTGCAGTCTAGCTAACTGTAATCGATAGGGGTTTCTAAACTCTTAAACAAGGTAAACTGACACAGTATTGTTTTAAATAGGGTAAATGAAATAATTTTACCCAAAACTATTTTGTATAGAAAAGAAATTTTCTATGAATTATCATAGTATATGGATGTTTGGTTGTTAGTAAAAGATAATATTGAATTATTATAATTGTATATGAAAAATTGAATAAGATATAATGGTATAACAGAAGATTTAGAGATAAATTCATTTAACAAATGAAATTTATAAATACAAATTGAAAAGATAAGGAATTGAATTCATATACAAATAGAATTTGTAAATATAAATTGTGATGAGATTTATAATTGGAAATAGAATTCCAGGAAAGTATTTGAGAATAAAATTCATTAATGGAATGTAAAATAAGTTGATAACTTATAAAATATTAGAAATTTGATTGGAATGAAATTCAAATCGAAAGGAAATGAAATTGTGAATAAACAAATGAAGTTACATTTGTAAATGAATGAATTGGAATTGAAAATTGAAAAATGGGATGAAATTTGATCTGAATAAAGTTGAAAAAAAAGTCCAAACTTGGAAAATAAATAAGATAAAGTGGATTGAATTCGAGTAAATTAACTAGATAAATTGTTAATTCACGAAGTAATGAATTGGAAGTTGGTTAAATTAAAGTTGAGTTGTGAACTAAATTTAAAATGATTGAATTTGTATATAAATTCAAGTAACTAGTAGAGAATAAATTTGAGATCCCTTTGTTATTGATAAAGTAAATTCAACATGGTTTTGTGAATATGGAATGTAAATTTTATTGAATGGTTTCGATGAAATTTGTTTGATAAGTAAAATGCAAATTTAATTGAATGGAATCAATTGGAAATGAAATGGAATTGAAATAAATTGAATCGGTATCAATTTAAATTAGTTATGAACTAGAATGGATATTCTATTAAGTGAATATCGTTGAAATTTGCATATAAAAGAATTATCGTTTGATAAAAAAACGAGACTATATAAATTCTATGAGTTAATAAAAGCAAATAGAAATTGATTTTTGTATCAATTGAAATAGATATGAGTTAGATTCATTTAGAAATGAATTGAATGTAAGAAAGTGAATTGTTAATCACCTGAATTGAATAGAAATTGAATGTGAATTAGATGGAAGCGATTTAAGTTGTATTGAAACCTTATGAATTGCAAGTAAATAAAATTTAAACTGAATGTTGAACTTTGTTTTGAATCTGTTGGTAAATGGAATTTGATTTTTGATAAACAAAGTGAAGTATTGAAATAAAATTAGTAAGTGAAACTAATTGAAGGAATGACAAAGTAAATATGATTTGGAGATGAATTTGAATTTTTAAATCTTGAACTTAAGAAAGGAATGGCAGATAAAATTCAATATTCAAAGTTGTAAATGAATTGAATTCATATGGTAACGGGAAAACTATTTGAATAAAAGTAGATATGAAAACTTCTGTAAGAAATGTGTGAAATGATTTTTTTTTGGAATCTATAGTTGGATATAGTTAAATTGGATATACAGGTATTATAAGGCTAAGAAAAAAATTGGATTTTGATTTTGAAGATAAATTTGAAAAGGCTCGACAAAAAGGTAAGTATTTGAATTCCAATATGAGATTTGGTGATTTTCTTGTCTAGCCACTTGGCGTTTTCTTTTCTTTTGAGATCTGAGAGTCCGTAGGGACGTTTTGTAGTAGTACCGTGTTAGCCGCGCAAAGGAGACGCTGGCGAAATTTTTCGAAAATTTAGAGTGTTAGAATTTTTTTGAAAGTTTACAATTTGAATTCAAATTTGAATTTGAATTGTGAAGTGAATAAAGTAGTTTGAAAACTATGAAGGTGTTTGGAAAGTTAGTTGAAGTGATAACAAATCTTTAGTAAAAAGATTTGGGTTTGAAAATTTGTTAAAACTATTTGAATTTAAGAAAATAGTTAATGGGAATTGGAGTATTTTTCCTAACTTGTAATTTCGGGACGAAATTCTTTTAAGGGGGGAAGATTGTAACGATCCTGAAATTTTGATATTTAAAATGTGAATATTTAATTGAGTTTAAATATTCGAATGATAATTTAATTTGAAATTCAAATATCAGAATGAATTTGGCGATTAAATTATTGAATTTAATTATTGAATCTGGGTAAAAATTTCAATCTTCAGTTTGTAGCTGATTAAAAATAATCTGAAGGCTTTGAAAATTTATATTGATAATTCTGAAGGTAATCGAACTTTCAGAATTGGATTTGGAACTGTTTTGTTCAGTTTTGAAATTCTGTTGTTTAAATTGAATTTAAAATATAGCGGTCCGGGACACAGTCTCGGAATTTGACGAAACCAGTTCCATTGGATCCGTAATATTGTATTATTACCGAGTTTCAATTTTCGCAGTGATTGGAGTTGTCGTGTGAGCGTACGATAGGTAAACGCGCTGAATTTATATCGAAATTTAATTTAAATAGTCGGTCCAAAAAGCTGGTCAAATCCCCACAACTATTGTTTCTTTTCCATTAGCCGACTTACTTTTCTCTGCTTAATCACGTCCTTTCTTTTCAGCTGATGACACGTACATTTGTTCCTCTCGTTTAAGTAAAAAGGAAACAGAACTATCCCTCGTTTAAAAACAAACGAAAGAAATAAAATATAAAACAATGGCCGTTCCCCCTCTCTGTAATAAAATCAAAAGAAAACGAAACCCAGTTCGTTCTAAACATTCGAAATCAAGCGGAGCCCTCTCGTTATTCTCCTCTGGCAAATCGCGAGTTGCGATTTCAAAACAGTGTGGAGGCGTCTCGTGTGTGATAGTGGAGGTGGGATTTGACTAGAAATCGATGGCGGTTGAGCGACGAGTAGCTAGGGCTTGGGTCGACGTCGAAGTGGGTACCGATGGTATGGTCGCGGTGACAAGGTGGCTCGCGTGATTCACGATGATAGGAGGCTCGCGTGTATCGAGAGGAGCGGCAGCTCGTTTGGGTAAGGCTTCGAAGTTAGGGTTAGGTCATGGTAGGACGTCGACATCGTGACGTGGAATCGAGCTCGGGCTCGAGCGCTATGGGGTGGGGATTTCTGGTGATGAACTTCCGTTTGAGGGCAGTCTCGTGTACATAGCTTTGCGGTGATGAAGAACTCGGCTCCAGTTCACGTGGTGGTAGGGGTACCGAGTTTGGGGTCTGTCAGGCAGTGAGGTATCGATTTGTTTTTATAAACTTATCTCATTTATTTTAGTTATCAAAAACATTTTTATTAAAAAGAATTAGTTTAAAAATTAATTATTGATTTAAAATAAAATCACTGGTTAATCAAAATTATCAAATGAAAATTTATTATTCGATTTAATTCGAATATTAATAGATTTTATAAATTATTTATACAAGGTTAAAGTCGAGAAAATAAAAGAAGGATTGGAATGGGATAGCAAATAAATTCAAAGGTGAGATCTTCTCACTCAGATTTAAATTTGAATTGCAGTTATTGATTGTGTTGATTGCTATTGATTGTGATATTAGATATAGTAGGATATATCTATATATATAGCAATATATACATATTGGCATATGTATATATTGGATTGATTGATTTCCCGCACTGTATAGCGGATGAGACCCTATTGCGCCGTTAGTAAGCGGATGATATTTTATAAATCCCATATACCGCGATATTCCACCTCGAAGTGGAATTGGTATTGTGCTAACATCTGTGGATGCAGGGAAACAGGTTGGAGGGATCCAACAGGATTCCTCAAAACATTTGAATTTATTTCATATGTTGTGTGATTGATTATTTATAATCTGTGTATTATTATATCTGTGATCGTATTGTTGAAGGCTAAATTTAGCCGAATGTATTTTTGGTATCGTTGGATACCAGAAATAAATGAAATTTGATTTTTGAAATTAAAGCTGAAATTTTTAGTAAATTCTTTTTGAAAGAATTGAATAAATTTAAAATAAGGGATTTAAGAGCGTAAAGTTGATTTATGAAATCTTATTGAATTATTTTCAAAATATGGGAAAGATTTTTATAAACGAATTTTGAATAGTATTATTCGAAAGTTGGAAAATTGATTGAAAATGAAATTTTAAATGGTTTGGAAGAGAATAAAGGAATTTATTCTAAAAGGTGATAAATTTGTTAAAATCAATTTGATAATTGATGTGGTATTTAAAATAAATCCTGGGAAATCCATTTTTCATTGATTTGGTGTTTGGAATAAATGTTTGGAAAATCAATTTGGAAATTCGAAATAAACTTAGAAATTGATTTGTAAAATGATTTTTTTGTGTTGAAATGAATTTAGGAATCAATTTGAAATTTGATTTGGAGTTTGAATATAAAATTGAGAAATCAATTTGAAAGTTGATTTGGTGTTAAAAATGAATATATTTGGAAATGTAAATTCAAATTGGAATTTATAAAGGAAAGGGAAATTTGTTTTAAAAATAAACATTGATTTATTTTTAAAGTGTGAAAGTAAATTTATGGATTTATTCATTAATATAATAGGTTATATTATTTAAAAGCTCTTTTATTCCAACAATCTAAATATTTACAACAAATTCTTACGTTATAATTTTTTTTTCAAATTTGTAGCCAATTTTCGCCGAAATCCAATTTATTAGGAGTAAATATTGCTCGGGTTGTTACAAATTATAATTCCAAATCTATTCAAAATCGATTTCAACTTCCATTTATAATTTATGACATATTTTTGAAATCTGTTGTTCCAAATTCCTTATATAAATTAATTTCAAAAATATTTATCTAAATCACTTTAAATGAATTCCAAATCAAATCTTTTATTTAGTCCAAACCCATTTCTCATGCAATAATCCAATTTCCATACAAATATTTTTATTTCCAAAAATCACCCTTGAATTTCTTTTTAAAATTTGAAAATATTTTTTATGGTATTTATAATAACAAAATTTGGACCAATGCTATTATAACATCCAATATATCAAATCACACAACAATCCGTAACAGATTATTCAATCACATCATATAACACAATATATGAAACAATCAATATATTTTGAAGGAATCAAGTTGGATCCCTCCAATCTATTTCCCTGCATCCACAGTTGTTATATAATACAAAATACCATTTCGAGGCAGAATATCGCGGTAATATAGGGTCATCAGCTACTATGTCGGACGCACGGTGTCTCATCCGCTCTAATGGCGAGAAATAAGCCCAACTACTAAAATATATAATTTCACGTCCAATTGAAAATAAAAATTTATAAATTCATCCAATTAACCAATAACTAATTTTTTAACACTTTAAAATAATATTACTATCCAAATGAGTGAAATAATCAAAACCTTGATTTTCAAATTTGTTAATCGTTCCAAATCAAAATTTGTTCCATTACATTGTGTTTGTTGCTACGATCCAACATAACTCGTGTTGTATTTTTGAACCTCGCACGAATAATTTATGAAAATTAACCAATAAATAATTTTTTAACACTTTAAAATAATATTACTATCCAAATGAGTGAAATAATCAAAACCTTGATTTTCAAATTTGTTAATCGTTCCAAAACAAAATTTGTTCCATTGCATTGTGTTTGTCGCTACGATCCAACATAACTCGTGTTGTATTTTTGAACCTCGCACGAATAATTTATGAATTTTATAAGCGAACAATTTTTTTATACTTACTAATCATACTTTTTGTAACGACCCGTATTTTTACGGATCGTCATGTTCGTCAAAATCTGGAATTTTAGCACTTTCATGTCATTTCAGATTTTTAGGCAGATTTGTCTAAGTCCTAGGTCGTACGCGACCTAAATGTTGTTGGCGACTTAGAGAAGATCTGCGACCTAAGGGGATAGGTAAGTTAAAGGATAGGTCTGGGTCGAGTTGCCGACTTAAGAGGCTTAGGCGACCTAAGGAAGAGTAGTAGGCGACCTAAGTATTCTGGGGTAGAGTTGGGTCGGCAACGACCTAAGGGAATGTTGTGAGCGACCTAAGAGTTTCGGTGAGCTAAGTGTTAGGTCAGCAGGGTGAGTTAGCGACCTAATGGTTACCGGGTTAGCGACTTAGTATCTTGGAGCGACCTAAGGAGTTAGCGTGTTAGCGACCTAAGGAGTTAGCATGTTAGCGACCTAAGGAGTTAGGTCGCATAAGTGTTAGGTCGCTGGGTTTTGCCTAAGTGTTAGGTCGCTGAGGTTATAGGTCGTAACCTTGTTAGGTCGTGAGTTGTTGGACTTTGTTAGGTCGCTAGGTTTTGCCAAGTGTTAAGCCGTAAGCCTTTAAGTCGTTGAAGCGCCTGAGTTGTTAGGTCGCAGGGAATAGTTTAAGTGTTAGGTCGCGCGATTCCTAAGTCGTAGGTCGTTGGCAGGTTAAGTCGCAGGTGCGCATTTGTTTTAAGGCGTCTGGCTTTGGTTAGGTCGAAGATGTTGCTAGGTCGTAGGTCGTGGACGACCTAACTCCGAGCGACCTATGGAGATGAGCGACCTAGGGGCAGATTTCAGCTATAAATAGGAGGGGTTGTTCTCACTTTTTGGGATCCGGATTTTGAAGCGACGAAGTGCTGCCATTTTGAGAGCTCGACTTCTACACTTCTTCACTTCTTTTCTCCACTCTAATCTAGTGCTTTCATCCATCCAAATCGAAGATCAAGATTGAAGATTCAAGAGCTTAGATTGAAGATCTTCATCTTTTCAAGAGAGATTTCTTCATTTGAAGCGGGTTTGTGATAGATCAAGCTTGATCCTTTGCTGTCCAGATCTGAAGCATGTTGATTTGAGGTTGTTTAGGTGATTTGGTGAGTGGTGATTATCTCTCACACGGATCCAAAGGAGTATATCGGATTGTTGGCTCGATTTGGTGTTAAAATAGAGATTTCCATGCATTTTCTTCATACTATGTGTAGATCCATATAGATCCATTGTTCATGATGATGTTACATCCATTTTATCATATATTAACCTATGCAAGTTCATTCATCAAGTTTGTAGAGATATAATCCATGCTTTCATGCTTATTGGACTTTCCACTCTTTAATTACGAAAATGCCATTATTGTTATAATTGTCTACTTAGATCATTTTTGAATGCTTGATTGCTTGGATTGATGTTTGATTTGATTGATTGTTATGAACTAGATGATTGATGATTAGATTTAGATCGAAGGTGATTCAAAAGCTAAGGGAAAGGCTCTTGAATTGGAAAAGCTGCTTGTGGCATATGTAGCGGGATGATGAAGCTCTTATGCATAGATTTGATGATGTAAGGATGAGATGAGGCTTCGCGAGGATGTAATGAAGCAAGGCAATCATGTGATGAAGACTTGGTCTAATCCAGACGGGATCATTCCAAGCATGTTGATAACTCGGTGATATGATTCGAGTTGAGGATAATGAATGGATATGAGAATAGTCGTCGAGGAGGATGACTAGGAGGCTTGGATAGCATCGTTGTTGAAGGTTCTAGCATGCTCTAAGCAAGAGTACGTTTGGGCAGATTCGATAGTCCCAACGGCCAACCGTTGATGGTCGAGTACTCTGGGCAGATTCGATAGTCCTAGGCACGGGCTGCGACGACGTGCGGGAGTTATGTCTAGAACCGGGGTTTCCATTAGCCCTTGACGGACGGCTGAAAGAATGTGCCGGTCATTCAATTAACGGTGGTATCGAAGCAATGATAACAGTGATAGCCAGAGTCATGGATGTTTGGTTGTATCGTCATTCGGACTCAAGAGCGGTATTTTCTGGGTGCTTATCTGATTTAGGCCTTGGTACTTGGAAAACATCGCCCTTGACTCGAGTGATAGTAGTTTTACTTTAAATTGTATGCTCTACTATGTTTGTTTCTGCTTAGTGTGTGTCTGGGGGCTATCACTGTAGAATGAGGTTGGAGTGGGAGGGTTGTATTCCTATTCCTTTTCCTTTATGCTCTTTTGGTATGTTGTTAGTTAATTTACTGCTCACTAAGACTGTTGTCTGACTCAAGGCTTTATGTTTTAATTCTTATTGCCTTGGGCTGTTCGTCCATTTTGGGACGGGCAGACTAGGTAGCAGGTGACAGGTGCTGTTCTCTTCTCACGATGCTGATATCGAAGACGAGCTGGAGGGTTGCATATTATCTTCTTATTATATGTACTGGATATTCCGCTGTTTTGTATTCTCTGAGAGATATGTAGTGAGGCTGGATGTATTGACTATGTGATGCTTGTATTCAACTATTATGGAGTTTTATGTGATGTCATTTTGTTCTGTAAAGCTTCACTATATATATGTTCTATTGTATTTTGTCCATGCGCTGTGAGTAATGCGATAGATTCTGTTGTTTTAAATCTTACCTTGACAATCGTCCATGGTCGCCTGGCACACTTTACAGCGCTCTATCTCTAGATTCGGTGCAGGGGTCATGGGCGGTCGTCACATTTGGTATCAGAGCATTGGTTAATCGATTTTACCCAACGCTCGCTGAAGTAACCACGTATGAGAGACGTAATTGTATTTTGATGGATGATTACTATATATAATATAGTAGCTTAGTAGGGTTTGAGTCCTTTATGCAGTTGTTTCTCTAGATGTTCTAATCATTCCTTTTTATAGATATTGAGAATGAGTCGAAGAGGGAGACCAGCTGCTAGGGAAGGCCGTGCTACTGAAGAGACTGCTGATTATGCAGCCATGTTCGAAGCTATGATGACTTCGATCATGAGAAGGATACCAGTTCCGGGGGCAGCGGTAGATGTTGGAGTTCAAGTCCAAACTCCAAAACCAGTGGATTTTGCTAAGTTGTGCAAGGATTATACTGCTCTTGGAGGGAAGGTTTTCTTGGGAACAGAATCAACTATCGAAGTCCAGAGATGGATAGATGCTTGTAGAAGGATCTTTGGTGATTTGGGAATTGATGATGCAACTAAGAGGAAGTTGGCATCAAGACAGCTTCAAGGGAGAGCCTCTGATTGGTGGAACTCTATTACCATCGATACTGCGGAGGAAGAGATTACTTGGGAGCAATTCCAAGCTAGATTTGAAGCTAAGTTCATTTCTACAGCTCAGAAGTCTGTTCTGTTCAAGAAGTTTGTAGAGCTCAAGCAGGGTGGAAGATCTGTTCTTGAGTATGTTTCTGAGTTTGAAGCTTTGTCCAAGTATGCCCGGTCATATATTGGGTCTGCTTACCAGAAGAATGAGAAGTTCGTGACCGGCTTGGATAGTTATCTTGGGAGACAGTTGTTGGATCATTTGGACGATTCATTTGAGAAGCTTGTGGAGAAAGCTCTCAGGCATGAGAGTCTGTTTCCTAAGGAAGGACCTGTTGTTGCTATTACCAAGGGAGAATCTAAACCACAGCAGGGTGGAAACCAGAAGAGGAAGCAGCAGCAGCAGAAGGGTAAGGATGGCCAGAAGAAGCCGAAAGGCGAGGTGACTTGTTACAATTGTCAGCAGAAGGGCCATTTCTCTAAGGATTGTAAGAATCCTAAGGTGCCGATGAAGTGTCACAACTGTGACAAGCCGGGGCATTTCAGGAAGAATTGTCCAGAACCAAGGAAGGACAGGCAGATTGTGCAAGCCTATGCTTTGGGGGCTGTTCCGTCGTCTTCGAAAGCTCCTACTGCTGAAGAGAAGGGAAAGAGTGTGGTTGTTCAAGGTACTCTTTTCCTATGTGGTGTTCCAGTTAGAGTTCTGTTTGATACTGGAGCGTCGCATTCGTTTGTTTGTAGTGAACTAGTAGGCCGGTTAGATTTGAAGCCGGATATTGTTGATAGGCCATTGGTTGTGACTAATCCAGTTGGGGGTTCGTCTTGTTTGTGTATGTTATGCCGTGGTCTAGTTGTGTCGAGTCATGGTTGCTCTTTTGTTTGTGATTGCTTTGTTCTGAACTTTGCGGGGTTCGGAATTATTTTGGGTATGGACTGGCTTAGGAAGTATGCGGCTAAGGTTGATTGCGAAAGGTTGGAAGTGATAGTCGAGAATGTGGAGGGGCGAAAGGTTGTGATACGATGTAAGCATGAAGAAGGCGTCTTCATGAGCTTCATGTATTCGCTAGTTGTTCCACGGGATGGACTGTCATCAGTGCCGATCGCTAACAGATTCGAGGATGTCTTTGACGAAGTCAAAGGGTTGCCGCCGCATAGAGAGATCGAGTTTCGTATAGATCTAGTTGAAGGAGCCAGACCTGTTGTGATGCCTCTTAGGCGGATGGCGCCTAAGGAACAGCAGGAGTTGAGGGTGCAAGTTGATGATCTTTTGCAGAAAGGATTCATTCGGCGTAGTGTGTCCGAATGGGGTGCACCAGTTGTGTTCGCAACCAAGGCAGATGGGTCATTAAGATTGTGCGTCGATTATCGTGAGCTGAATAAGGTGACTAAGAAGAACAAGTATCCATTGCCGAGAATAGATGACTTGTTTGATCAGCTTCACGAAGCCAAGGTGTTTTCTCAGATGGATTTGGCAACGGGATTTCACCAGTTGAGAGTAGCGAAGGATAGTGTGCCGAAGACTGCTTTTAGGACACCATCCGGTTTCTTTGAGTGGCTGGTAATGCCGTTTGGATTGACTAACGCGCCAGCATACTTTGTGGATCTTATGAATAGAGTGTTCAGAGATCAGTTGAACAAGTTCGTACTTGTGTTCGTAGATGATATTCTGATTTATTCCAGAACTGAAGAAGAGCACAAGACGCACTTGCGTATTGTTTTGGAAATCTTACGAAAACATCAGCTGAAGGCTAAGTTTTCGAAGTGTCACTTCTGGAAGAGTGAAGTGAGGTTCTTAGGCCATGTGATTTCTGGAAATGGAATAGCGGTTGATCCCGCTAAGGTGGCAGCAATCCAGGATTGGGTTAGACCTAAGAATGCATCTGATGTGAGAAGTTTTCTTGGATTAGCAGGATATTATCGACGGTTTATCAAAGACTTCTCCAAGATAGCTGCACCGTTAACAGGATTGACAAAGAAGAACCAAGTGTTCAGTTGGGATGCTAAGTGTGAGCAAGCTTTCGGAATCCTGAAAGAGAGATTGACGAGTGCTCCTGTTTTGACTATTCCAAGTGGGAATGATGAGATGGTGGTTTACACCGACGCATGTGGTACTGGACTCGGAGCAGTGCTGATGCAGAAGGATAAAGTTGTTGCATATGCCAGTCGACAACTGAAGCCGCATGAAAGGAATTACCCAACTCATGATTTGGAATTGGCGGCGATTGTATTTGCTCTGAAGATGTGGAGGCATTATCTGTTGGGAGTTCGATTCGAGTTGTTTTCGGATCACAAGTCGTTGAAGTATCTTTTCTCCCAAAAGGATTTGAATCTTCGACAGCAACGTTGGCTAGAGTTTTTGGAATCGTATGATTTTGGTATAGCTTATACTCCGGGAAAAGGTAACGCAGTGGCAGATGCGTTAAGTCGAAGACATGCAGGATTGGGAGCCATGTTTTCTGAATGGAAGAATCTCGAGTATTTAGCTGGATTTGACTTCAGGCCTAGATGCGAATTGGAACCTGAGATGTTGGCAAACTTATCAATAAGACCCACTCTTGTGGAAAGGATTGGCGAGGGCCAAAAGCGAGATGATAAGCTTGTCAAGATTATCCGTGAATTGGGATCTGGGTTGGATCCAGAAAAGGATAAAGGATTCGAGGTCGATCGAGAGGGTTGGCTTCGAAAGCAAGGACGACTAGTTGTTCCCGAGATAGATGAATTGAGGAGCGAAGTTCTGAAGGAAAGTCATCACTCGAAGTTGACAATTCATCCAGGTGGAAACAATATGTATCGGGATATGAAGAGAACCTACTTCTGGGAAGGCATGAAGAAGGATGTTGGAGATTTCATTTCCAAGTGTATGAACTGCCAGTTGGTAAAGGCTGAACAGAAGAAGCCAAGTGGATTGCTTCAGCCCTTAGAGGTTCCTACATGGAAGTGGGAACAAGTGTCGATGGATTTTATCGATGGATTGCCTAGAACCAGAACGGGAAATGAAGGAATTTGGGTCATTGTAGATCGTCTGACTAAGAGTGCACGATTCATTCCTGTTCGATCGAATAGGACTGCATCAAAGTTGGCTGAGTTGTATGTTAAGTGGATAGTCCGATTTCATGGTATTCCGAAGAGTATAGTGAGCGATCGAGACCCATTGTTCACTAGTGGATTTTGGAAGAGCTTCCAGAAAGTCTTGGGAACCGAGTTGTGTTTGAGTACAGCTTATCACCCTCAAACAGATGGTCAGACTGAGAGAGTCAACCGAGTTTTGGAAGATCTCCTCAGAGCTTGTGTTTTGGATTTCGGAGGATCATGGGAAGATCACCTTCATTTGGTGGAATTTGCGTACAACAACAGTTACCAGTCAAGTATTGGTATGGCACCATATGAGGCATTGTATGGAAGACCGTGTAACTCTCCGACATGTTGGTTAGAGACAGGAGAAAAGCTGATGCTTGGGCCAGAGATGATTCGACAGACTTCGGATTGCATAGAGATCATTCGGCAACGGATGAAGGTAGCCCAAGACCGTCAGAAGAGTTATGCCGATAAGCGTCGAAAGGATTTGGAATTCGACGTTGGTGATATGGTTTTTGTGAAGATTTCTCCACTGAAGAATGTTATTCGATTCGGGAAGAAAGGAAAATTGACTCCGAGATTTGTTGGACCATTCCCGATCATCGAGCGAATTGGAAAGCTCGCCTACAGATTGGAGTTACCAGAGAAGATGTCGAGTGTGCACAATGTTTTTCATGTATCATATCTACGGAAATATGTGCACGACTCAAATGCAGTAGTTTCTGCAGATAGCTATGAAGATTTTGAAGTTGATCCAATTGATAGAAGACCTCGTAAGCCGCTTCGTGTTGTTGAAACCGACACGAAACAGCTTAGGAGAAAGGTAGTTAAGTTGCTCAAGATACAATGGAGTGATGATGATAACGACTGTACGTGGGAGGTGGAAGAGAGGATGAAGGCAGCTCATCCTGAACTCTTCAAGGTATGGCCCTAAGGTGTCGTCTCATCTCGCGATATTGTAACTTGTTCTAAGTCTTAGAATTCTGTACGCTAAGCTAGAATTGGATGCATGGTTTGTTGATTGCTATGGATGGTAGGCGTACAGAATAGTTTTTGATTGCTTGGAATTTCGGGGGCGAAATTTCTAAGGGGGAGAGAATGTAACGACCCGTATTTTTACGGATCGACATGTTCGTCAAAATCTGGAATTTTAGCACTTTCATGTCATTTCAGATTTTTAGGCAGATTTGTCTAAGTCCTAGGTCGTACGCGACCTAAATGTTGTTGGCGACTTAGAGAAGATCTGCGACCTAAGGGGATAGGTAAGTTAAAGGATAGGTCTGGGTCGAGTTGCCGACTTAAGAGGCTTAGGCGACCTAAGGAAGAGTAGTAGGCGACCTAAGTATTCTGGGGTAGAGTTGGGTCGGCAACAACCTAAGGGAATGTTGTGAGCGACCTAAGAGTTTCGGTGAGCTAAGTGTTAGGTCGGCAGGGTGAGTTAGCGACCTAATGGTTACCGGGTTAGCGACTTAGTATCTTGGAGCGACCTAAGGAGTTAGCGTGTTAGCGACCTAAGGAGTTAGCGTGTTAGCGACCTAAGGAGTTAGGTCGCATAAGTGTTAGGTCGCTGGGTTTTGCCTAAGTGTTAGGTCGCTGAGGTTATAGGTCGTAACCTTGTTAGGTCGTGAGTTGTTGGACTTTGTTAGGTCGCTAGGTTTTGCCAAGTGTTAAGCCGTAAGCCTTTAAGTCGTTGAAGCGCCTGAGTTGTTAGGTCGCAGGGAATAGTTTAAGTGTTAGGTCGCGCGATTCCTAAGTCGTAGGTCGTTGGCAGGTTAAGTCGCAGGTGCGCATTTGTTTTAAGGCGTCTGGCTTTGGTTAGGTCGAAGATGTTGTTAGGTCGTAGGTCGTGGACGACCTAACTCCGAGCGACCTATGGAGATGAGCGACCTAGGGGCAGATTTCAGCTATAAATAGGAGGGGTTGTTCTCACTTTTTGGGATCCGGATTTTGAAGCGACGAAGTGCTGCCATTTTGAGAGCTCGACTTCTACACTTCTTCACTTCTTTTCTCCACTCTAATCTAGTGCTTTCATCCATCCAAATCGAAGATCAAGATTGAAGATTCAAGAGCTTAGATTGAAGATCTTCATCTTTTCAAGAGAGATTTCTTCATTTGAAGCGGGTTTGTGATAGATCAAGCTTGATCCTTTGCTGTCCAGATCTGAAGCGTGTTGATTTGAGGTTGTTTAGGTGATTTGGTGAGTGGTGATTATCTCTCACACGGATCCAAAGGAGTATATCGGATTGTTGGCTCGATTTGGTGTTAAAATAGAGATTTCCATGCATTTTCTTCATACTATGTGTAGATCCATATAGATCCATTGTTCATGATGATGTTACATCCATTTTATCATATATTAACCTATGCAAGTTCATTCATCAAGTTTGTAGAGATATAATCCATGCTTTCATGCTTATTGGACTTTCCACTCTTTAATTACGAAAATGTCATTATTGTTATAATTGTCTACTTAGATCATTTTTGAATGCTTGATTGCTTGGATTGATGTTTGATTTGATTGATTGTTATGAACTAGATGATTGATGATTAGATTTAGATCGAAGGTGATTCAAAAGCTAAGGGAAAGGCTCTTGAATTGGAAAAGCTGCTCGTGGCATATGTAGCGGGATGATGAAGCTCTTATGCATAGATTTGATGATGTAAGGATGAGATGAGGCTTCGCGAGGATGTAATGAAGCAAGGCAATCATGTGATGAAGACTTGGTCTAATCCAGACGGGATCATTCCAAGCATGTTGATAACTCGGTGATATGATTCGAGTTGAGGATAATGAATGGATATGAGAATAGTCGTCGAGGAGGATGACTAGGAGGCTTGGATAGCATCGTTGTTGAAGGTTCTAGCATGCTCTAAGCAAGAGTACGTTTGGGCAGATTCGATAGTCCCAACGGCCAACCGTTGATGGTCGAGTACTCTGGGCAGATTCGATAGTCCTAGGCACGGGCTGCGACG
Source organism: Allium fistulosum (assembly GCA_030737815.1). Lineage (NCBI taxonomy): Eukaryota > Viridiplantae > Streptophyta > Magnoliopsida > Asparagales > Amaryllidaceae > Allium > Allium fistulosum. The sequence goes on from CM060903.1 coordinate 913,500,462, forward strand.
ACGTGCGGGAGTTATGTCTAGAACCGGGGTTTCCATTAGCCCTTGACGGACGGCTGAAAGAATGTGCCGGTCATTCAATTAACGGTGGTATCGAAGCAATGATAACAGTGATAGCCAGAGTCATGGATGTTTGGTTGTATCGTCATTCGGACTCAAGAGCGGTATTTTCTAGGTGCTTATCTGATTTAGGCCTTGGTACTTGGAAAACATCGCCCTTGACTCGAGTGATAGTAGTTTTACTTTAAATTGTATGCTCTACTATGTTTGTTTCTGCTTAGTGTGTGTCTGGGGGCTATCACTGTAGAATGAGGTTGGAGTGGGAGGGTTGTATTCCTATTCCTTTTCCTTTATGCTCTTTTGGTATGTTGTTAGTTAATTTACTGCTCACTAAGACTGTTGTCTGACTCAAGGCTTTATGTTTTAATTCTTATTGCCTTGGGCTGTTCGTCCATTTTGGGACGGGCAGACTAGGTAGCAGGTGACAGGTGCTGTTCTCTTCTCACGATGCTGATATCGAAGACGAGCTGGAGGGTTGCATATTATCTTCTTATTATATGTACTGGATATTCCGCTGTTTTGTATTCTCTGAGAGATATGTAGTGAGGCTGGATGTATTGACTATGTGATGCTTGTATTCAACTATTATGGAGTTTTATGTGATGTCATTTTGTTCTGTAAAGCTTCACTATATATATGTTCTATTGTATTTTGTCCATGCGCTGTGAGTAATGCGATAGATTCTGTTGTTTTAAATCTTACCTTGACAATCGTCCATGGTCGCCTGGCACACTTTACAGCGCTCTATCTCTAGATTCGGTGCAGGGGTCATGGGCGGTCGTCACATTTGGTATCAGAGCATTGGTTAATCGATTTTACCCAACGCTCGCCGCCGTAACTACGTATGAGAGACGTAATTGTATTTTGATGGATGAATACTATAGATAATATAGTAGTTTAGTAGAGTTGAGTCTTTATGCAGTTGTTTCTCTAGATGTTCTAATCATTCCTTTTTATAGATATTGAGAATGAGTCGAAGAGGGAGACCAGCTGCTAGGGATGGCCGTGCTACTGAAGAGACTGCTGATTATGCAGCCATGTTCGAAGCTATGATGACTTCGATCATGAGGAGGATACCAGTTCCGGGGGCGGCAGTTGATGTTGGAGTTCAAGTTCAAACTCCAAAACCGGTGGATTTTGCTAAGTTGTGTAAAGACTATACTGCTCTTGGAGGGAAGGTTTTCTTAGGAACAGAATCAACTATCGAAGTCCAGAGGTGGATAGATGCTTGTAGAAGGATCTTTGGTGATTTGGGAATTGATGATGCAACTAAGAGGAAGTTGGCATCAAGGCAGCTTCAAGGGAGAGCCTCTGATTGGTGGAACTCTATTACCATCAATACTGCGGAGGAGGAGATTACTTGGGAGCAATTCCAAGTCAGATTTGAAGCTAAGTTCATTTCTACAGCTCAGAAGTCTGTTCTGTTCAAGAAGTTTGTGGAGCTCAAGCAAGGTGGAAGATCTGTTCTTGAGTATGTTTCTGAGTTTGAAGCTTTGTCCAAATATGCCCGGTCATATATTGAGTCTGCTTATCAGAAGAATGAGAAGTTTGTGACCGGCTTGGATAGTTATCTTGGGAGACAGTTGGTGGATCATTTGGACGATTCATTTGAGAAGCTTGTGGAAAAAGCTCTTAGGCATGAGAGTCTGTTTCCTAAGGAAGGATCTGTTGTTGCTGTGACCAGGGAAGAGCCTAAACCCCAGCAGGGTGGAAACAAGAAGAGGAAGCAGCAGCAGCAGAAGGGTAAGGATGGCCAGAAGAAGCCGAAAGGCGAGGTGACTTGCTACAATTGTCAGCAGAAGGGCCATTTCTCTAAGGATTGTAAGAATCCGAAGGCACCGATGAAGTGTCACAACTGTGACAAGCCGGAACATTTCAGGAAGAATTGTCCAGAACCGAGAAGAGATAAGCAGATTGTGCAAGCTTATGCTTTAGGAGCTGTTCCGTCGTCTTCGAAAGCTCCTACTGCTGAAGAGAAGGGAAAGAGTGTGGTTGTTCAAGGTACTCTCTTCCTATGTGGTGTTCCAGTTAGAGTTTTGTTTGATACTGGAGCGTCGCATTCGTTTGTTTGTAATGAACTCGTAGGCCGGTTAGGTTTGGCACCGGATATTGTTGATAGGCCATTGGTTGTGACTAATCCAGTTGGGGGTTCGTCTTGTTTGTGTATGTTATGCCGTGGTCTAGTTGTATCGAGTCATGGTTGCTCTTTTGTTTGTGATTGTTTTGTTCTGAACTTTGCGGGGTTCGGAATTATTTTGGGTATGGACTAGCTTAGGAAGTATGCGGCTAAGGTTGATTGTGAGAGGCTGGAGGTGACAGTCGAGAATGTGGAAGGGCGAAAGATTGTGATACGATGTAAGCATGAGGAAGGCGTCTTCATGAGCTTCATGTATTCGCTAGTTGTTCCACGGGATGGACTGTCTTTAGTGCCAATCGCAAATGGATTCGAGGATGTCTTTGACGAAGTCAAAGGGTTGCCGCCGCATAGAGAGATCGAGTTTCGTATAGATCTAGTTGAAGGAGCCAGACCTGTTGTGATGCCTCTTAGGCGGATGGCGCCTAGGGAACAGCAGGAGTTGAGGGTGCAAGTTGATGACCTTTTACAGAAAGGATTCATTCGGCGTAGTGTGTCCGAGTGGGGTGCACCAGTTGTGTTTGCAACCAAGGCAGATGGGTCGTTGAGATTGTGTGTGGATTATCGTGAGCTGAATAAGGTGACTAAGAAGAACAAGTATCCATTGCCGAGAATAGATGACTTGTTTGATCAGCTTCACGAAGCTAAGGTGTTTTCTCAGATGGATTTGGCAACGGGATTTCACCAGTTGAGAGTAGCGAAGGATAGTGTGCCGAAGACTGCTTTTAGGACACCATCCGGTTTCTTTGAGTGGCTGGTAATGCCGTTTGGATTGACTAACGCGCCATCATATTTTGTGGATCTTATGAATAGAGTGTTCAGAGATCAGTTGAACAAGTTCGTACTTGTGTTCGTGGATGATATTCTGATTTATTCCAGAACTGAAGAAGAGCACAAGACGCACTTGCGTATTGTTTTGGAAATCTTGCGGAAACATCAGCTGAAGGCTAAGTTTTCGAAGTGTCACTTCTGGAAGAGTGAAGTGAGGTTCTTAGGCCATGTGATTTCTGGAAATGGAATAGCGGTTGATCCCGCTAAAGTGGCAGCAATCCAGGATTGGGTTAGACCTAAGAATGCATCAGATGTGAGAAGTTTTCTTGGATTAGCAGGATATTATCGACGGTTTATCAAAGACTTCTCCAAGATAGCTGCACCGTTAATAGGATTGACGAAGAAGAACCAAGTGTTCAGTTGGAATGCTAAGTGTGAGCAAGCCTTCGGAATCCTGAAAGAGAGACTGACGAGTGCTCCTGTTTTGACTATTCCAAGTGGGAATGATGAGATGGTGGTTTACACCGACGCATGTGGTACTGGACTTGGAGCAGTGCTGATGCAGAAGAATAAAGTTGTTGCGTATGCAAGTCGACAACTGAAGCCGCATGAAAGGAATTACCCAACTCATGATTTGGAGTTAGCGGCGATTGTATTTGCTCTGAAGATGTGGAGACATTATCTATTGGGAGTTCGATTCGAGTTGTTTACGGATCATAAGTCGTTGAAGTATCTTTTCTCCCAAAAGGATTTGAATCTTCGGCAGCAACGTTGGGTAGAGTTTTTAGCATCATATGATTTTGGTATAGCTTATACTCCGGGAAAAGGTAACGCAGTGGCAGATGCGTTAAGTCGAAGACATGCAGGATTGGGAGCCATGTTTTCTGAATGGAAGAATCTCGAGTATTTAGCTGGATTTGACTTCAGGCCTAGATGCGAATTGGAACCTGAGATGTTGGCAAACTTATCAATAAGACCCACTCTTATGGAAAGGATTGGCGAGAGCCAAAAGCGAGATGATAAGCTTGTCAAGATTATCCGTGAATTGGAATCTGGATTGGATCCAGAAAAGGATAAAGGATTCGAGGTCGATCGAGAGGGTTGGCTTCGGAAGCAAGGACGACTAGTTGTTCCCGATATAGATGAATTGAGGAGTGAGGTTCTGAAGGGAAGTCATCACTCGAAGTTGACAATTCATCCAGGTGGGAATAAGATGTATCGGGATATGAAGAGAACCTACTACTGGGAAGGTATGAAGAAGGATGTTGGAAATTTTATTTCCAAGTGTATGAACTGCCAGTTGGTTAAAGCCGAACAGAAGAAGCCAAGTGGATTGCTTCAGCCATTGGAAGTTCCTACATGGAAGTGGGAACAAGTGTCGATGGATTTTATCGATGGATTGCCTAGAACCAAAACGGGAAATGAAGGGATTTGGGTCATTGTAGATCGTCTGACTAAGAGTGCACGATTCATTCCTGTTCGATCGACTAGGACTGCATCAAAGTTGGCTGAGTTGTATGTTAAGTGGATAGTCCGATTTCATGGTATTCCGAAGAGTATAGTGAGCGATCGAGACCCATTGTTCACTAGTGGATTTTGGAAGAGCTTCCAGGAAGTCTTGGGAACCGTGTTGTGTTTGAGTACAGCTTATCATCCCCAAACAGATGGTCAGACCGAGAGAGTCAACCAAGTTTTGGAAGATCTTCTTAGAGCATGTGTTTTGGATTTCGGAGGATCATGGGAAGATCACCTTCATTTGGTGGAGTTTGCGTACAACAACAGTTACCAGTCAAGCATTGGTATGGCACCGTATGAGGCATTGTATGGAAGACCGTGTAATTCTCCGACATGTTGGTTGGAAACTGGAGAAAAGTTGATACTTGGGCCAGAGATGATTCGGCAGACTTCGGATTGTTTGGAAATCATTCGGCAACGAATGAAGGCAGCCCAAGACCGTCAGAAGAGTTATGCCGATAAGCGTCGTAAGGATTTAGAATTCGACGTTGGTAATATGGTTTTTGTGAAGATTTCTCCACTGAAGAATGTTATTCGATTCGGGAAGAAAGGAAAATTGACTCCGAGATTTGTTGGACCATTCCCGATAATCGAGCGAATTGGAAAGCTCGCCTACAGATTGGAGTTACCAGAGAAGATGTCGAGTGTGCACAATGTTTTTCACGTATCATATCTACGGAAGTATGTGCACGACTCGAATACCGTGGTTTCTGCTGATAGCTGTGAAGATTTCGAAGTTGATCCAGTTGATAGGAGACCTCGTAAGCCGCTTCGTGTTGTTGAAACCGACACGAAACAGCTTAGGAGGAAGGTAGTTAAGTTGCTCAAGATACAATGGAGTGATGATGATAACGACTATACGTGGGAGGTGGAAGAGAGGATGAAGGCAGCTCATCCTGAACTCTTCAAGGTATGGCCCTAAGGTGTCATGTCATCTCACGATATTGTAACTTGCTCTGGTTTTAGAATTCTGCATGCTAAGCTAGAATTGGATGCATGGTTTGTTGATTGCTATGAGTGGTAGGCGTGCAGAATAGTCTTTGATTGCTTTGTTTGTTTGGAATTTCGGGGGCGAAATTCCTAAGGGGGAGAGAATGTAACGACCCGTATTTTCACGGATCGAAACATCGTAAAGGAGTTGACCTTTGGTTGCATTTCTATTAAGTTTCAAATTTTTGGCAGAGTTTTGGTTAAGTCCTAAGCCGTAGCCGACCTATGAGTTCTGGACGAGTTAGTGGTGAGTCTGGGCGAGTTAAGGACTTAAGGGGTAAGTCGGCGGCAACCTAAGGAAGGGGGGAGTGGGTTGAGTCGGTTGGCAGGTTGGAACGACTTAAGGTTAGAGTTAGGTCGTAGTGACCGACTTAAAGATATAGTAGACGACTTAAGGTTTTGACCGAGTTAAGAAATAGGTCGTATTGTCTTAAGTCGTATGGTGGTTTAGGTCGTGGGTTAGTTGGAGCAACCTATAGAATTATGCAACCTAAGTTTTTGTTAAGTGTTAGGTCGGCTGGGAAAGTTAGCGACCTAGTGGTTCCGGGTTAGCGACTTAGTAATTAAGTTGTTAGGTCGGTTGGGACGACCTATAGGAGTTAGCGACCTATAGGGTTGAGCGACTTAAGAGGGTTAGAGAGTTAGTGTAGTTAGGTCGGCAACGACCTAAGTAGTAGTTAGCGACTTAAGGAGTTAAGTCGTAAGTCTGGGTAGAGTTAGGTCGCATCCCAGTTGTTCGCGACTTATGTTAGGTCGCGTGGAAGCTTAAGGAATTAGGTCGTAACTTGTTAAGTCGTAGGTCGCTGGGTTCTGGCTTGGTGTTAGGTCGTAGCCTGTGTGTTAAGTCGCGAGCGACCTAGGAGTTAAGTTGTATCTCGTTGAGACCTGGTGCGTTAAGTCGCGTGAGGGCTTATCAGTTAGGTCGTAGGTCGTAAGGTTTGGATAGGTCGAGAATTTTAGGTCGGAGGCTCTGATAGGTCGGAGGCTCTGTTAAGTCGTGGGGGTTTTTAGGTCGTAGGTCGGCATAGTGTTAAGTCGGCAGCGACTTAAGAAGATAGCCGAGTTACGACTTAGGGTATTTTCTGCTATAAATAGGAGAGCTTCTCTTCATTTTTGGGATCCGGATTTTGAAGCGACGAAGTGCTGCCATTTTGAGAGCTCGACTTCTACACTTCTTCACTTCTTTTCTCCACTCTAATCTAGTGCTCCCATCCATCCAAATCGAAGATCAAGATTGAAGATTCAAGAGCTTAGATTGAAGATCTTCATCTTTTCAAGAGAGATTTCTTCATTTGAAGCGGATTTGTGATAGATCAAGCTTGATCCTTTGCTGTCCAGATCTGAAGTGTGTTGATTTGGGGTTGTTTAGGTGATTTGGTGAGTGGTGATTATCTCTCACACGGATCCAAAGGAGTATATCGGATTGTTGGCTCGATTTGGTGTTAAAATAGAGATTTCCATGCATTTTCTTCATCCTAAGTGTAGATCCATATAGATCCATTGTTCATGATGATGTTACTTCCATTTTATCATATGTTAACCTATGCAAGTTCATTCATCACGTTTGTAGAGATATAATCTATGTTTTCATGCTTATTGGACTTTCAACTCTTTAATTACGAAAATGCCATTATTGTTATAATTGTCTACTTAGATCATATTTGAATGCTTGATTGCTTGGATTGATGTTTGATTTGATTGCTTGTTATGAACTAGATGATTGATGATTAGATTTAGATCGAAGATGATTCAAAAGCTAAGGGAAAGGCTCTTGAATTGGGAAAGCTGCTCGTGGCATATGTAGCGGGATGATGAAGCTCTTATGCATAGATTTGATGATGTGAAGTTGAGATGAAGCTTTGCAAGGATGTAATGAAGCGAGGCATCATATGATGAAGACTTGGTCTAATCCAGACGGGATCATTCCAAGCATGTTGATAACTCGGTGATATGATTTGAGTTGAGGATAATGAATGGATATGAGAATAGTCGTCGAGGAGGATGACTAGGAGGCTTGGATACCATCGTTGTTGAAGGTTCTAGCATGCTCTAAGCAAGAGTACGTTTGGGCAGATTCGATAGTCCCAACGACCAACTGTTGATGGTCGAGTACTCTGGGCAGATTCGATAGTCCTAGGCACGGGCTGCGACGACGTGCGGAAGTTATGTCTAGAACCGGGGTTTCCATTAGCCCTTGACGGACGGCTGAAAGAATGTGCCGGTCATTCAATTAACGGTGATATCGAAGCAATGATAACAGTGATAGCCAGAGTCATGGATGTTTGGTTGTATCGTCATTCGGACTCAAGAGCGGTATTTTCTGGGTGCTTATCTGATTTAGGCCTTGGTACTTGGAAAACATCGCCCTTGACTCGAGTGATAGTAGTTTTACTTTAAATTGTATGCTCTGCTATGTTTGCTTCTACTTAATGTGTGTCTGGGGGCTATCACTGTAGAATGAGGTTGGAGTGGGAGGGTTGTATTCCTATTCCTTTTCCTTTATGCTCTTTTGGTATGTTGTTAGTTAATTTACTGCTCACTAAGACTGTTGTCTGACTCAAGGCTTTATGTTTTAATTCTTATTGCCTTGGGCTGTTCGTCCATTTTGGGACGGGCAGACTAGGTAGCAGGTGACAGGTGCTGTTCTCTTCTCACGATGCTGATATCGAAGACGAGCTAGAGGGTTGCATATTTTCTTCTTATATGTACTGGATATTCCGCTGTTTTGTATTCTCTGAGAGATATGTAGTGAGGCTGGATGTATTGACTATGTGGATGCTTGTATTCAACTACTATGGAGTTTTATATGATGTCATTTTGTTCTGTAAAGCTTCACTATACATATGTTCTATTGTATTTTGTCCATGCGCTGTGAGTAATACGATAGATTCTGTTGTTTTAAATCTTACCTTGACAATCGTCCATGGTCGCCTGGCACACTTTACAGCGCTCTATCTCTAGATTCGGTGCAGGGGTCATGGGCGGTCGTCACAAGGCTGCTAGGTTCAGGGATTAGGGTGGCGTAGATTGGTTTTAGGGTGGCTGGATATGGGCTAGGTCAGTTGCACTGTTTCCCTTTTTATTTTTTATTTTTTGTCAAAATATCTCGTATTATATGCAAGGAAATATCGAACTCTTATTAAGGTGTGTCGCCTGATGTTTCTAATGTCAAAATATCATGATGTTATTTTGAGAATACACAAAACAATGCACTTAAATAGTCAATACAAACAAATTCTAGAAGTATAATTTAACCAATCTAAAGCAGAGTTTTAGCGGTATAATTAGACCGACCTGAAGCTGTGATATTGGAGATTAACGATGAGAAATGGTGGTGGTGAGAGATCTAAATGGAGATGGCATGAAAGAGAATGAGAAATGGAATAAGAGTGAAAAGAGATGTGAATATGGATGGATAAAGTGAGTGGCATTTATAGGATTTGGTAGATATTTTTAGAATATTATATCTGTGTTATGAAGTTTCAATATATCTATATTGGACCGATTAAGGGTTATGGATATGCAAGACACATAATTTTAACTCATATGCAGTATCTTAACTCATTCATTGATTCAGAAATTTTTGAATCAGTTACGGTAAAAAGTTATAGTCTAGAGAAATCTTTATCAAGTGATATGGTCAGATATTATGTCATGCATATATGGTATAATATGCTATTGAGTGATATTTAATAGTCATAAGTACTCTAATAGGTTATTTTATTGAAAAATTTATAGTATCATTACCATATGTATAACATGTTATATTTTTCAGTTTATAAGCAGAATATTATAAAGTTATATGGTTGCTACCCATAAATGGATAATTTTATATGGTTGCCGCCCTTATTTTTGTTATGCGTTTATTCTTATAATTGTATAACGTAATGTCAGTCACTTGCTTAATGGTGCAATAAACTGATATAATAATGACATTATTGAATTAACTAAATTAATGCTTCTTAATTCCACTTTCCAACATTTTATTCCTCTTCCTTTAAATATGTATTTTTTGCGCTCATTAAGTTTTTAATACATATATGTCTTGATATTTATATCGTTTATTCATGCTTTAATGTATGACCTTGAAATTCATAAATCTTCATATATGGCATATAATAAATCAAGGTATATCCATTTGTTTAAATTAATTAATTAGAGTCAACTACGTAAATTGTTTTCAATGTTGTAAAACCATTTCTATTTTGATATCTATTGCATTTATTCACAATTTAATGTATACCTTGAAATTCATAATTATCTAGATATATATAATATACAACAAATCATGATATATTTAGTTGTTTAAATTAATTATACAATAACATATATTTTTCCATGTTCCATATAAAGGTCAATTTTGGAAATTCGAGGCCAGACCAAAAGTTTGCGTTTAATCTTATAATTGAATAATGCATTATCGGTCACTTGCTTGATGGCGCAGTAAACTAGTATAATAACGGTATTATTGAATTAATGCAAATTAATGCTTCTTAATTCCACTTTCCAACGTTTTATTCCTCTTCTCTTAAATCTATTTTTGCGCTCATTAATTTTCTCATACATATACATTTTGATATTTGCATCATTTATTCACAATTTAATACATAACCTTGCAATTCATAAACCTCCATATATGGCATACAATAAATCAAGGCACATAGATTTGTTTAAATTAATTAATTAAGTCAACTAATTAAATCATTTCCAACATTGTAAAATCATTTCCATTTTTTATTTATAGCATTTACTCAAATTTTACCGTATAACCTTGAAATTCATAAGTCTCTAAATATGCCATTCAATAAATCATGGCATATTCATTTGTTTAAATTAATTATACATTAACAAATATTTTCCATGTCCCTTGTAAAGGGAAATTTGAAATTAGCGGTGGGATCGAAAGTTTCTCATACATATATCTTTTGATATTTGTATCATTTATTCTGAGTTTAATGCATAACTTGAAATTCATAAATCTTCATATATGGAATACAATAAATCACGGTATATTCAGTTATTTAAATTAATTAATTAGATAAAATTAATTAAATTATTTCCAACATTGTAAACCATTTCCATTTTTATATTTATAGTATTTATTCACAGTTTAATGTATAACTTTGAAATTCATAAATCTCTAGATATAATATACAATAAATCATGATATATTCATTTATGATGAAAGGTCCATATTCTCAAAGCATATGCACAAAAAGTCCATATATAAATTGTATATGTTTAAATCATTCACTGTGCTAATATGAAAAACACGCCAAGTAAATTGTGTGAGTTTATCATGTGTATGTTTCAAAACATGATCCTAAAAAATAACTATATCAAAGGCACTTAAAAAAATAGTACGACATGAACATCATGATTTAAATTGAAATAAACATAAGTACAGGAGTTATGGCACGCGCTTTGAAGATGGAGTTAGCATTGTTTAATTAACAATGGTATATAGCATAAGTAAAGGAGTTTAGCTCTGAAAATAAACACCAATATTGATACGGGTTTACAAATATCTTTTAAAATGAAATAAACATAAGAACTCAGCTAATAAATATTGAATTTGTAAGCCCCAAAACTATTTAAGATATTTTAAGATATCATTGCCGAGTAGAATATGAGCCAATGGAACAAAAAATTGAATGTTTTAATTTAGAAATAAAAATTCAAACTAACCACACATGATTGCAACGCAAAAACATACCTAAATATTTATGGAAATCATTATCTTTTGAATATGTTGACACATATAATTTGTAAAAAAAAAAAAATTTCCCACGAAGCATGTGTTATTGTCACGTGCGAAGAGCATGAGCTAATATAAAGAAATTTGCACATAAAGGAGAGATTATATGCAAAACACCTGAGAGATTGAACCAGTACTTATGAATTGTTGCTATATACCATCACGCGCTTCGCATATATCTATTTTAAAGTGACATTATGATAACCCGTATCATATCGAATATTTAACCGTATATTTGAGTATTTTTTTAAGTGCCTAATAAAAATTCAAGCTAAACTACAACATAAAATCGTTATCAATTTATCATGTGTGAGTTTATTTGAAGATATGTAAACAATGTCTATGAAAGCGCTGATTTCATACTTAATATGGAGCAAAGAGATTCTAAGTCGAGAGTGTTACGGCACGCGCTTCATGCGTGACAATAGTACACCTTTCGCTGATAAATTGATCTTTTTTAAAATTATATATACTTAACATATTCAAAAAAAATGATTTTTATAAATATTTAGCTATGATTTTACGAATTAGAATCATTTGTAGTCAACTTGAATTTTTACTTCTAAGTTACATCGTTTAGTTTTTTGTTAGTTTAAATTTTTATTTCTAGGTTAGCCAAGAATTGTGTTACATATATTGTATTAAATTCAATATATCTTCAAATGTTACACAATGATATATAATCATGTCTTGTCAGTTTGAATTTCAGTCAATGTGTAAATATAATATCTTCAGATCTTCAAAGCATCTGAAGATGGAGTTAGCATTTTATTCAATTGTGACAATATTTAAGTAGGAAATGAGTTGGGTTGTTGTGACAATGTTTAAGTAACACTGTCCCATAATACTCTTCATATTATGGGACCAAGTTGTTATTACTACAAAAGTGTTACGGCACGTGCTTCGCGCGTGACAATAGTACACCCTTCGTGAATAAATCAATTTTTTTACAAATTATATATGCTTAACATATTCAAAAAAAAATGATTTTCATAAATATATAGTTATGATTTTACGTTGGAATCATGTCTTGTCAGTTTGAATTTTTTATTTCTAAGTTGCATCGTTTAATTTTTACTGTTAGTTTGAATTTTTTATTTCTAAGTTGTATCATTTAATTTTTTTGTTAGTTTGATTTTTTTCCATTTATAATTAATAAATAAATATATATATATAAAGTTTATTTGTTAGATCATAATTTTAAGCAATATTAAGTTTGGTAATAAAGCAAAGAGCGTTATGAATTTGCAAAAAAGTATATTTGCGAGATCATATCTTTAAGTGATATTAACATTTGTTAATATCTTTAGAAGACGTTTCTGTAAGTTGACGTTGGTACCAAACAAATATTATGCTTTCACTTAAACTCGAAAATAAAAAATTATAATAATAGTTTATTTATTCCCTATTTCAACCTGTTATGAATCTACGTATAATAAAAGGTTGAGCTTCTTAACGTTTCTCACTACAGTATGTAGTTGACGATAATATTACACCTAATAAAAATGCAGTGCTATATGCATAAGTTTAGGATCAGGTATGTGATGCTATATTGTAGGACCAATTAATAGATGCGCTAAATTTAGGAACAAATGTGCAAATGCTATTTTTTAGGATCAATTAGTGGAGAATTTTTTTAAAGAATTGTATAAAGGGCAATTTTGGAACTTCGCGGTCGGACCAAAAGATTGCGCTTCCAAGTCAACTATTAATAAAGATTACTTCACCCATCTTCCACGCCACCAATCGCATGCGACTAGCCTCCATCGACCGCACTGCCCAGGTCATGTCGTCGTGGCCTCGATATAGCACACTAACTTGATGCGACCAAACCTTACAGCAAGTCGCTTTTCCCTAAATGATTGTCGAGTATCGTGAATCTTCGATCAAGATTTGTTTTTTTTGAATTGATTTCGATTTTTTAGAAGAAGAAAAAGAAGACACGAATTTAAATGGGGAGGAGGCCGCTAGGTTCAGGGATTAGGGTGGCGTAGATTGGTTTTAGGGTGGCTGGATATGGGCTAGGTCAGTTGCACTGTTTCCCTTTTTATTTTTTATTTTTTGTCAAAATATCTCGTATTATATGCAAGGAAATATCGAACTCTTATTGAGGCATGTCGCCTGATGTTTCTAATGTCAAATTATCATGATGTTATTTTGAGAATACAAAAAACAATGCACTTAAATAGACAATACAAACAAATTCTAGAAGTATAATTTAACCAATCTAAAGCACAGTTTTAGCGGTATAATTAGACCAACCTGAAGCTGTGATATTGGAGATTAACGATGAGAAATGGTGGTGGTGAGAGATCTAAATGGAGATGACATGAAAGAGAATGAGAAATGGAATAGGAGTGAAAAGAGATGTGAATATGGATGGATAAAGTGAGTGGCATTTATAGGTTTAGGTAGATATTTTTAGAATATTATATCTGTGTTATGAAGTTTGAATATATCTATATTGGACCGATTAAGGGTTATGGATATGCTAGACACATAATTTTAACTCATATGCAGTATCTTAACTCATTCATTGATTCAGAAATTTTTGAATCAGTTATGGAAAAAAGTTATAGTCTAGAGAAATCTTGATCAAGTGATATGGTCAGATATTATGTCACGCATATATGGTATAATATGCTATTAAGTGATATTTAATGGTCATAAGTACTCTAATAGGTTATTTTATTGAAAAATTTATAGTATCATTACCATATGTATAACATGTTACATTTTTCAGTTTATAAGCAGAATATTATAAAGTTATATGGTTGCTACCCATAAATGGATAATGTTATATGGTTGCCGCCCTTATTTTTGTTATGCGTTTATTCTTATAATTGTATAACGTAATATCAGTCACTTGCTTAATGGTGCAATAAACGGATATAATAACGACATTATTGAATTAATTAAATTAATGCTTCTTAATTCCACTTTCCAACATTTTATTCCTCTTCCTTTAAATATGTATTTTTTGCGCTCATTAAGTTTTTAATACATATATGTCTTGATATTTATATCGTTTATTCATGCTTTAATGTATAACCTTGAAATTCATAAATCTTCATATATGGCATATAATAAATCAAGGTATTTTCATTTGTTTAAATTAATTAATTAGAGTCAACTACGTAAATCGTTTTCAATGTTGTAAAACCATTTCTATTTTGATATTTATGGCATGTATTCACAATTTAATGTATACCTTGAAATTCATAATTATCTAGATATATATAATATACAACAAATCATGATATATTTAGTTGTTTAAATTAATTATACAATAACATATATTTTTCCATGTTCCATATAGAGGTCAATTTTGGAAATTCGAGGCCAGACCAAAAGTTTGCGTTTATTCTTATAATTGTATAATGCAATATCGGTCACTTTCTTGATGGCGCAGTAAACTAGTATAATAACGGTATTATTGAATTAATGCAAATTAATGCTTCTTAATTCCACTTTCCAACGTTTTATTCCTCTTCTCTTAAATCTATTTTTGCGCTCATTAATTTTCTCATACATATACTTTTTGATATTTGCATCATTTATTCACAATTTAATACATAACCTTGAAATTCATAAACCTCCATATATGGCATACAATAAATCAAGGCACATAGATTTGTTTAAATTAATTAATTAAGTCAACTAATTAAATCATTTCCAACATTGTAAAATCATTTCCATTTTTTATTTATAGCATTTACTCAAATTTTACCGTATAACCTTGAAATTCATAAGTCTCTAAATATGTCATTCAATAAATCATGGCATATTCATTTGTTTAAATTAATTATACATTAACAAATATTTTCCATGTCCCTTGTAAAGGGAAATTTGAAATTAGCGGTGGGATCGAAAGTTTCTCATACATATATCCTTTGATATTTGTATCATTTATTCTGAGTTTAATGCATAACTTGAAATTCATAAATCTTCATATATGGAATACAATAAATCACGGTATATTCAGTTATTTAAATTAATTAATTAGATAAAACTAATTAAATTGTTTCCAACATTGTAAACCATTTCTGTTTTGATATTTATAGTATTTATTCACAGTTTAATGTATAACTTTGAAATTCATAAATCTCTAGATATAATATACAATAAATCATGATATATTCATTTATGATGAAAGGTCCATATTCTCAAAGCATATGCATAAAACGTCCATATATAAATTGTATATGTTTAAATCATTCACTGTGCTAATATGAAAAACACGCCAAGTAAATTGTGTGAGTTTATCATGTGTATGTTTCAAAACATGATCCTATAAAATAACTATATCAAAGGCACTTAAAAAATAGTACGACATGAACATCATGATTTAAATTGAAATAAACATAAGTACAGGAGTTATGGCACGCGCTTTGAAGATGGAGTTAGCATTGTTTAATTAACAATGGTATATAGCATAAGTACAGGAGTTTAGCTCTGAAAATAAATGCTAATATTGATACGGGTTTACAAACATCTTTTAAAATGAAATAAACATAAGAACACAACTAATAAATATTGAATTTGTAAGCCCCAAAACTATTAAAGATATTTTAAGATATCATTGCTGAGTAGAATATGAGCCAATGGAACAAAAAATTAAATGTTTTAATTTATAAATTCAAATTCAAACTAACCACACATGATTTCAACGCAAAAACATACCTAAATATTTATGAAAATCATTATCTTTTGAATATGTTGACACATATAATTTGGAAAAAAAAAATTTGCCCACAAAGCATGTGTTATTGTCACGTGCGAAGCGCATGTGCTAATATGAAGAAATTTGCACAAAAAGGAGAGATTATATGAAAAACACCTGAGAGATTGAACTAGTACTTATGAATTGTTGCTATATACCATCACGCGCTTCGCATATATCTATTTTAAAGTGACATTATGATAACCCGTATCATATCGAACATTTAACCGTATATTTGAGTATTTATTTTAAGTGCCTAATAAAAATTCAAGCTAAACTACAACATAAATCGTTATCAATTTATCATGTGTGAGTTTATTTGAAGATATGTAAACAATGTTTATGATAGCGCTGATTTCATACTTAATATGGAGCAAAGAGATTCTAAGTCGAGAGTGTTACGACACGCGCTTCATGCATGACAATAGTACACCTTTCACTGATAAATTGATTTTTTTACAAATTATATATGCGTAACATATTCAAAAAAATGATTTTTATAAATATTTAGCTATGATTTTAGAAATTAGAATCATTTGTAGTCAACTTGAATTTTTATTTCTAAGTTACATCGTTTAGTTTTTTGTTAGTTTAAATTTTTATTTCTAAGTTAGCCAAGAATTGTGTTACATATATTGTATTAAATTCAATATATCTTCAAATGTTACACAATGATATATAATCATGTCTTGTCAGTTTGAATTTCAGTCAATGTGTAAATATAATATCTTCAGATCTTCAAAGCATCTGAAGATGGAGTTTGCATTTTATTCAATTGTGACAATATTTATGTAGGAAATGAGTTGGATTGTTGTGACAATGTTTAAGTAACACTGTCCCGTAATACTCTTCATATTATGGGACCAAGTTGTTATTACTAGAAAAGTTTTACGGCACGTGCTTCGCGCGTGACAATAGTACACCCTTCGCGGATAAATCAATTTTTTTACAAATTATATATGCTTAACATATTCAAAAAAAAAATTATTTTCATAAATATATAGTTATGATTATACGTTGGAATCATGTCTTGTCAGTTTGAATTTTTTATTTCTAAGTTGCATCGTTTAATTTTTACTGTTAGTTTGAATTTTTTATTTCTAAGTTGTATCATTTAATTTTTTTGTTAGTTTGATTTTTTTCCACTTATAATTAATAAATATATATATATATATAAATTTTATTTGTTAGATCATAATTCTAAGCAATATTAAGTTTGGTAATAAAGCAAAGAGCGTTATGAATTTGCAAAAAAGTATATTTGCGAGATCATATCTTTAAGTGATATTAACATTTGTTAATATCTTGAGAAGACGTTTTTGTAAGTTGACGTTGGTTATGAATCTACGTATAATAAAAGGTTGAGCTTCTTAACGTTTCTCACCATAGTATGCAGTTGACGATAATATTACACCTAATAAAAATACAGTGCTATATGCATGAGTTTAGGATCAGGTATGTGATGCTATATTGTAGGGCCAATTAATAGATGCGCTAAATTTAGGAACAAATGTGCAAATGCTATTTTTTAGGATCAATTAATGAAGAATTTTTTTAAAGAATTGTATAAAAGGCAATTTTGAAACTTCGCGGTTGGACCAAAAGATTGCGCTTCCAAGTCAACTATTAATAAAGACCTTGATTTTCAAATTTGTTAATCGTTCCAAATCAAAATTTGTTCCATTACATTGTGTTTGTCGCTACGATCCAACATAACTCGTGTTGTATTTTTGAACCTCGCACGAATAATTTATGAAAATTAACCAATAAATAATTTTTTAACACTTTAAAATAATATTACTATCCAAATGAGTGAAATAATCAAAACCTTGATTTTCAAATTTGTTAATCGTCCCAAATCAAAATTTGTTCCATTGCATTGTGTTTGTCGCTACGATCCAACATAACTCGTGTTGTATTTTTGAACCTCGCACGAATAATTTATGAATTTTATAAGCGAACAATTTTTTTATACTTACTAATCATACTTTTATTAAATTTAATTAAAATTGATTTCTTTATACCTTCTTCTCAAACAAAATGATGGTCGTGCACATCTGGTACTCTAACGACAAAGCACGAGATCTTCTCTCCACCAAAACCACTAAGTTCACTGACATCTCCTCATCGAAACATTAGCCACTCCATCAGCCAACAAACCAACTTCGCAGCATTCTGCACAACTTCCTGTCACCTCCAGCCATCAACTGCCACCTATTCTGGAATCACTTCAACATCGCCATGCCTCTTGTTCAAGTCTGTATGCATGCCTACAACGTCGAACTCTGTCATGGTTGCACCTCCATCCTAGGTCCATTACTTCACCCATCTTCCACGCCACCAATCGCATGCGACTAGCCTCCATCGACCGCACTGCCCAGGTCATGTCGTCTGGCCTCGATATAGCACACTGACTTGATGCGACCAAACCTTACAGCAAGTCGCTCTTCCCTAAATGATTGTCGAGTATCGTGAATCTTCGATCAAGATTTGGTTTTTTTGAATTGATTTCGATTTTTTAGAAGAAGAAAAAGAAGACACGAATTTAAATGGGGAGGAGGCCGCTAGGTTTAGGGATTAGGGTGGCGTAGATTGGTTTTAGGGTGGCTGGATATGGGCTAGGTCAGTTGCACTGTTTCCCTTTTTATTTTTTATTTTTTGTCAAAATATCTCGTATTATATGCAAGGAAATATCGAACTCTTATTGAGGCGTGTCGCCTGATGTTTCTAATGTCAAAATATCATGATGTTATTTTGAGAATACACAAAACAATGCACTTAAATAGACAATACAAACAAATTCTAGAAGTATAATTTAACCAATCTAAAGCACAGTTTTAGCGGTATAATTAGACCAACCTGAAGCTATGATATTGGAGATTAACGATGAGAAATGGTGGTGGTGAGAGATCTAAATGGAGATGACATGAAAGAGAATGATAAATGGAATAGGAGTGAAAAGAGATGTGAATATGGATGGATAAAGTGAGTGGCATTTATAGGATTTGGTAGATATTTTTAGAATATTATATCTGTGTTATGAAGTTTGAATATATCTATATTAGACTGATTAAGGGTTATGGATATGCAAGACACATAATTTTAACTCATATACAGTATCTTAACTCATTCATTGATTCAGAAATTTTTGAATCAGTTATGGAAAAAAGTTATAGTCTAGAGAAATCTTGATCAAGTGATATGGTCAGATATTATGTCACGCATATATGGTATAATATGCTATTGGGTGATATTGAATGGTCATAAGTACTCTAATAGGTTATTTTATTGAAAAATTTATAGTATCATTACCATATGTATAACATGTTATATTTTTCGGTTTATAAGCAGAATATTATAAAGTTATATGGTTGCTACCCATAAATGGATAATGTTATATGGTTGCCGCCCTTATTTTTGTTATGCATTTATTCTTATAATTGTATAAGTAATATCAGTCACTTGCTTAATGGTGCAATAAACTGATATAATAATGACATTATTGAATTAATTAAATTAATGCGTCTTAATTCCACTTTCCAACATTTTATTCCTCTTCTTTAAATATGTATTTTTTGCGCTCATTAAGTTTTTAATACATATATGTCTTGATATTTATATCGTTTATTCATGTTTTAATGTATTACCTTGAAATTCATAAATCTTCATATATGGCATATAATAAATCAAGGTATAGTCATTTGTTTAAATTAATTAATTAGAGTCAACTATGTAAATCGTTTTCAATGTTGTAAAACCATTTCTATTTTGATATTTATGGCATGTATTCACAATTTAATGTATACCTTGAAATTCATAATTATCTAGATATATATAATATACAACAAATCATGATATATTTAGTTGTTTAAATTAATTATACAATAACATATATTTTTCCATGTTCCATATAAAGGTCAATTTCGGAAATTCGAGGCCAGACCAAAAGTTTGGATTTATTCTTATAATTGTATAATGCAATATCGGTCACTTTCTTGATGGCGCAGTAAACTAGTATAATAACGGTATTATTGAATTAATGCAAATTAATGCTTCTTAATTCCACTTTCCAACGTTTTATTCCTCTTCTCTTAAATCTATTTTTGCGCTCATTAATTTTCTCATGCATATACATTTTGATATTTGCATCATTTATTCACAATTTAATACATAACCTTGAAATTCATAAACCTCCATATATGGCATACAATAAATCAAGGCACATAGATTTGTTTAAATTAATTAATTAAGTCAACTAAATAAATCATTTCCAACATTGTAAAATCATTTCCATTTTTTATTTATAGCATTTACTCAAATTTTACCGTATAACCTTGAAATTCATAAGTCTCTAAATATGTCATTCAATAAATCATGGCATATTCATTTGTTTAAATTAATTATACATTAAAAAATATTTTCCATATCCCTTGTAAAGGGAAATTTGAAATTAGCGGTGGGATCGAAAGTTTCTCATACATATATCTTTTGATATTTGTATTGTAACGACCCCGAAATTTAATTTTATTTAAATTGATAATTAAATGAATTTTTGAATAAAAATTTGTAAAAGTTTATTTTAAATGGAAGCGAGTTTCCCCAAATCGTAATAAATTTGGAATAAATCATTTTAAATTTAATAATATTGTAAATATTGTACATATATGTGAATATATATGTATACGTGATATATGAGATAATTTGAAGTTAATTTATATATATATAGATAATTTGAATTTAAATATTTTTGATAATAATTTGAGTTTGTAAAATAAACAAATCTATGTATAAAACAAACATATACATTCAAATAAGAAAACAAAACATATATGTAGACAAATTTAACAAGTCATAACAAAACAAATGAAAGAAAAAAAATGCAAACAAATACAAGACAAATTGTCTTCAGCCGAGATGTATAGGCTGGCAAAGGAAGGAAAGATAAATATATAACCTGGTACAAGCTAATAAATGCAAGTGTATCATCTTGTACAACATTTCATTTCAGCCGAGACCAACAAAACCAAAAGAATGTAGGCTGCAAAAGAAAAGAATCAAAGCACAAAGTAAAATACCACATGTTTGTAACTTGTTAAACAAGACTTAGGCAAGTATAAAAAAATATGTATATAAGTATAAAATGGGACATAAAGGACATAGCATTAAATGAGAGAAAAGCAAATATCTTCTCTAGTACAATAGTATACAATCTCGGCCACCAAAATATGAAATTATCTCTGAAATTTGTACAAAACTTGGATATTGTTTGCATAAGAAAAATGATGATACCCTGTAACTCATTGTATATATCAACCTATAAGCAACTTTCTCCATATTATCTTTCATTTCTGTCTCGAGCTAAATAAAAAGTAAGATACAACTTCTTTTAGAAACCTAAACAAACATTCAACAACAACCAGCAACTACAATTAAACAAAAGCAAGATGATAGGCAGGAAGATCAAAGTAAAAACATTTTCCAGTTTCAAAACTGTTTTCAAACAGGGTGTTCTGATCTTTCACAAAAATCCTGGTGAGTAACATTTTATTTAAAATTTATAACTTAGTCAATATGGTGCATGCTTGTCTCTGTGACAAATTATATTATGTACATATGTGGATGTGCAAATCTGTGTATATATGTTCACTTATTACTCTGTACTCTGTTGTTTATTTTCTTTGAGTAGATTGGTAAACAAACCTCCATTTCTTGATCTATCAACTGGTAGGACTTAGGATGTAAATAGAAGTTGTTTGTTTGGTTGTAATATAAGTGTTAAAAATATGTTAAAGCTAAAACAACCTATAGTTACCTCTGGTAACTCAAGAAAACTAAGTATAACTTTAATTATGTTTAAAACAAATTTCTTGTTTCAAGAATTCAGGTGTACCAAGTGAAACTACGTACAAAAATATGATTTTTAAAACAAGATTTAAATTTTTTAAAGAAGGGGGTGAAGAGCAGTATTGTTTGGACTGGTTTGTGTATTTGGAGTTGCCGTGGACGATTGAGTCGACTGGAAGGGTCGAGTTTTGGTCTGGAGGTGGAGGAGTGATGGGTGGAGCCCGGAAAAATGGTGCGGTGGTGGTTAATCAACGGTGGTGGGGGCGGCGTACGATTTAAATTTTTAAACCTAATTTTGCGTGGCTTTGGGTTTTCATCTCGTTCGAAGTCATTGATTGATCGAGTACCTCGTGCTTCTGGGGTTGGATACAGGGGAGGTAGACGAGTTCACGGCCGGAGTTGGGTAGCCGCTGGTGGTCGGAGCGTGGAGCAATCGGTGATGACAGGTTTTGGTTTGAGGTTGGGTTACTGGTTCCAGGTTGGCTCGTACGTTCGAATTTCGATTTCGAATCGATGATGGTGGGTGGTTGCTCGAGTAGGGATGTTTGGGCGATGGGTGGTTCAGGAAGATCATCGGAAATGATCGGCGAAGTTCATCGCCGTCGTGCACGTGCACGAGCACGATTAGTTTTGGGTCTGGTTTCTTTGCTCTGGGTTTGGAAGGGAAGAGCACGGGTTGATATATGTTTTGCTCGAAGCAGGCTCATGATTTGCTCGTGTAACTCGAAGTAAAATCTGGGGGGCTCGGGTCATTTGTTTCAAGTTTTAACAGTGCCCAGTTTTAACAGTTTTTAATTTGTTAAGTTTTAAAGTTGGAACCAATGTTAAAAACTGAGTCTAAATTTAAGTGTTTAAGTTCCAGTTTTTGAAATGGAAGAAATTTAAATACTTTAAATAAATAAATATTTTGAAAATTTAGGGGATTCGATTTAAAATCTTTCCATAACTAAGATTTGCTTTTAATTTGTAATTTAAAGATTTTTTTTAAGTTAGGTTATAAATTGATTTAAAGCTCAATTGGTGTTCGTTTTAAACTTGAAATTTAAAATGAAAGTTCAAAAGGAAGAGTGAAATAAATGTTTCAATATATTGAAGTGAAAATTAAATAAATAATAGGAAATGGAATTACTCTAAGTAATAAAGATTTAAGATTTAAATTCTTTGACCCTTAGAATAATTAAAGTAGATAATTGATAATTTGTATTGATAATTTGTAATTATAAGTTAATCATCACTTGACGTTTTGGAAAATAAAAATTACTTAGAGAAGTAATGAATAAATAATTACTGAATGTAATTATCAAAGGATTAATTAATAATGGCAATTAATTAAGATTAATTTAATAATTAAAGATTAATTGATTCATTGATTTAAGAATGCTTAGTTAATAATTAAGGGTTAACCAATAAATTTGAAAGAAAGATTTTCAAATAATTTGTAATTAAATTACGATAATTAACCCGGATTATTAAATTGATACATCTGATTTAAATTAATCAGTTGATTAATAAATTCACTTGTGAATGTTTAGATTCCATTGAATGTTAAATTGTTTGATATCCCTGATATATGATGCTTTGTGATACATCCTGATTTATATTGTGATCTGTAGTTTACTTATCTGTGACCTTTATATATCTATGATCTGTGAATGAACGATAAGCGTTGTTCTTATACCGCTTATCGAATTATATTTCTGTATTTTGATCTGTGATGATTCATTGTGTTGCACTATTGTGTAAAACCCCTGGACTACACTTTTACACACACAAATATGGATTTCACGTGGAGATCGGTTAAGTCACAGATAATTTAAATTTGATGTTTTTGAAATTGAAATTTTAATTTCAATTGATTTTGAAATTAGAAATTCGGGTTTAAAGTGAAAAGCTTTTGAAATGGAATTTCAAAGATAAAAGTTATTTTGAATAACTTAATCGAGTTTTGAAAATTTAAATAATTTGATTTAAATTTGAATTCAAGTTTGGAATTGAATCCTATGATTTGAAACTAGGGATTAAAGATGATATAAATGTGTTTATCTAAATTTAAACCATTTAAAAAATGTAATTTTGAGAATTTGGATTTAACCCAAAGACTTTAACTCGTATAAATGAATCAGATTTTCTGAAATGAAACTGTTTGTTTTTAAATGATAAAAGCTTTCATATAAGAAATGAAATTCTAATTTAGTTAAAGGAATTTCAAGATTGAATTGAAAAATGGTTTTCCAAGTTATGAATGAATTGTTTTGAAAGCTATAAGTTAAATCTTAAAGATTTAACGAGTTAAACTGAAATGGAGATTAATTGGGAAAATCTGTGAATGAATCTTTTGTTTAAAAGATTAAAGTGTGGAAACTGTTTAAACCGTAAAGGTTGAATCTTTTTGTTTAAAGATTTAAAAATGGTAATTTGTTAAACCATTTGAAAAAAAGAAGTTGAATGAATAAGTTGTGACTTAATTGAAATCCCATATCCATATGATTTTAAATTGCGCTCACTATTCGGGTTAGCCGGGAAAGGACCTTTGGGTCGTATAACCCATTCCGAATATGTGATACGTCGTATATGGATAGCATTTGAAGACCGGTGTTGAAGACCGGATATTTTTGAAAACAGAAGGATTACCGTCGAGTTACTCTGCATCGGCTGATCCCCGATATAGAGGTTTTATCACCCTTAGTGACGGGAAGTCCGGACGTGATTGGAAATTATCCGGATTTGCAAGGGCTTCGTGAGAAGTGCCTTCGGTTCTGTTCGAACCCGTAACAGACTTGTATGGATACATGTCTGACATTACACTTTGAGATATAAAGCCGATTTCTTTCAAATACATCTCTGTTGGTGGCGGAGAATTTATTCTCTTAGTTAACACCCTTCTCTGAGACGTACGAGCTCAGAGGTTATGTAGTTGAAATTTATCAGCGATATATCCCAATTTGGTAATGTGGCATGCTGAGTGTTGCTGTGTGATGATCAGTGTTTGATCATTTGTGATATGATCATTTGTTTGATCTTATATCTTTGTGATCATAGGTTGATCATTTGTTTGACCCGAAGCATGGCTTTGTAGAAAGCGTATCTTTGTGGACGAGACTTCGACGAGCCTCACACCCCGGAAATGGTCAAAACAGGAAGGATGCGGCAAGGTTCTAGGGAGTAGCGCCCCTTAGTGTATGTCATTCCTTCTGGATAAAGGTGGTATCATGGTATGGAGCCCAGATACTTAACCTCTGTGGTTGCTGCAAGTTTATTACTTTGTGGTTGTTGCGAATCGGGGATCCTCGGGAAGATCGGTGACGATCGGGGGATGGCATACGCGTGTCAGTAGTTACCTATTTTTGCAGAGGTAACCCGGCCTTGTGTTGGCAAAGATCCGGTTAGGTTCTCGGGTCGTCTATTCCAGGGACGTACCCATCGTGGAAAAGGAAGTTCCTTAGCCTGACCATTTGTTGGAAATCCAAAGAAACAATACGAGACTTGTACGGTTTTAGTTGTATTACCTGCTATGGAATGTGGCGGTAACCTGCTATTGAACATAGTAGCTATAGTAGGCATAAGTGCGGAATGCCTATGCTGGCTAAGATTAATATTATACTTTCGAAATGATTTCTACACTATGCACTAATAATAATATCAAAAATGATTTGATTTTGCGTAGTAAGCATCTTTGACTATCATAAGAAGAAATCTCCTCCAATTCTGCGTTTGCATTGTGTGTGTGGTGGGAGGTCTTATGGTAGTTTCATTTTCTAAAAGCATTGCGGATTTCAATGTTTAAAATCCTTTGTTGTTGTTTAAAGATAAACTGTTTTTGTTGCTCACACCAGTCCCACGACTGACTCGGAGTTTATTGTTCCCTTCCTAAACTCTGGGTGCTCATAATTTTCCACACGAGCAGTCTAGAGTTGGGTTTCTTTTCAGATATTCAGGTTTAGTAGATTATCTGGAGCTAGTTCATTCATCGGAGTTGCGTATCTTGGAGTTGTGGATTCATTCTTGTCTGAAGATCATTTTGGAGTTATCACTTCTATTGATATTGTTCCGCTGCTGTTGTTATCTTTTCTTTTCCGCTGCTATTTCTTGTATCATATCTCTGATGTATATTGATATTCATTGTATCACTCTGTTGTATCAGATATTATATATCAATGTATTATTCGATATATTAATATGGAACAATAAACTCCAGATAGGCCAGACTTGTTTGTTTGGATGAATTGTTTGCTTTGATTGTTATGGTTATAGGTATACTTTAGTTTAAACTGAAAGTTTTGAAATTGTATCCATATATCTATCTATTCTTTTGGGTTCCAGTATATTCTACGAATGGTTAGTTATCCTTTCGAACTAACCGATCCACTACATATTTCGTAGATCTGGATAGCCCGAGTATCTTGTGAAGTGTTAAACAGATTCGTTCTCGTATCTGATTTTGATATTCTAATTTGGTAAATCAAATGCAGAATAGATGTTCAGTTTGATTAGACGAAACATTCTTCATCTGTCTTTGTTTTCGTGCCTGCGAATTTCGAGGACGAAATTCTTTTAAGGGGGGAAGTTTATAACGACCCCGAAATTTAATTTTATTTAAATTGATAATTAAATGAATTTTTGAATAAAAATTTGTAAAAGTTTATTTTAAATGGAAGCGAGTTTCCCCAAATCGTAATAAATTTGGAATAAATCATTTTAAATTTAATAATATTGTAAATATTGTACATATATGTGAATATATATGTATACGTGATATATGAGATAATTTGAAGTTAATTTATATATATATAGATAATTTGAATTTAAATATTTTTGATAATAATTTGAGTTTGTAAAATAAACAAATCTATGTATAAAACAAACATATACATTCAAATAAGAAAACAAAACATATATGTAGACAAATTTAACAAGTCATAACAAAACAAATGAAAGAAAAAAAATGCAAACAAATACAAGACAAATTGTCTTCAGCCGAGATGTATAGGCTGGCAAAGGAAGGAAAGATAAATATATAACCTGGTACAAGCTAATAAATGCAAGTGTATCATCTTGTACAACATTTCATTTCAGCCGAGACCAACAAAACCAAAAGAATGTAGGCTGCAAAAGAAAAGAATCAAAGCACAAAGTAAAATACCACATGTTTGTAACTTGTTAAACAAGACTTAGGCAAGTATAAAAAAATATGTATATAAGTATAAAATGGGACATAAAGGACATAGCATTAAATGAGAGAAAAGCAAATATCTTCTCTAGTACAATAGTATACAATCTCGGCCACCAAAATATGAAATTATCTCTGAAATTTGTACAAAACTTGGATATTGTTTGCATAAGAAAAATGATGATACCCTGTAACTCATTGTATATATCAACCTATAAGCAACTTTCTCCATATTATCTTTCAATTCTGTCTCGAGCTAAATAAAAAGTAAGATACAACTTCTTTTAGAAACCTAAACAAACATTCAACAACAACCAGCAACTACAATTAAACAAAAGCAAGATGATGGGCAGGAAGATCAAAGTAAAAACATTTTCCAGTTTCAAAACTGTTTTCAAACAGGGTGTTCTGATCTTTCACAAAAATCCTGGTGAGTAACATTTTATTTAAAATTTATAACTTAGTCAATATGGTGCATGCTTGTCTCTGTGACAAATTATATTATGTACATATGTGGATGTGCAAATCTGTGTATATATGTTCACTTATTACTCTGTACTCTATTGTTTATTTTCTTTGAGTAGATTGGTAAACAAACCTCCATTTCTTGATCTATCAACTGGTAGGACTTAGGATGTAAATAGAAGTTGTTTGTTTGGTTGTAATATAAGTGTTAAAAATATGTTAAAGCTAAAACAACCTATAGTTACCTCTGGTAACTCAAGAAAACTAAGTATAACTTTAATTATGTTTAAAACAAATTTCTTATTTCAAGAATTCAGGTGTACCAAGTGAAACTACGTACAAAAATATGATTTTTAAAACAAGATTTAAATTTTTTAAAGAAGGGGGTGAAGAGCAGTATTGTTTGGACTGGTTTGTGTATTTGGAGTTGCCGTGGACGATTGAGTCGACTGGAAGGGTCGAGTTTTGGTCTGGAGGTGGAGGAGTGATGGGTGGAGCCCGGAAAAATGGTGCGGTGGTGGTTAATCAACGGTGGTGGGGGCGGCGTACGATTTAAATTTTTAAACCTAATTTTGCGTGGCTATGGGTTTTCATCTCGTTCGAAGTCATTGATTGATCGAGTACCTCGTGCTTCTGGGGTTGGATACAGGGGAGGTAGACGAGTTCACGGCCGGAGTTGGGTAGCCGCTGGTGGTCGGAGCGTGGAGCAATCGGTGATGACAGGTTTTGGTTTGAGGTTGGGTTACTGGTTCCAGGTTGGCTCGTACGTTCGAATTTCGATTTCGAATCGATGATGGTGGGTGGTTGCTCGAGTAGGGATGTTTGGGCGATGGGTGGTTCAGGAAGATCATCGGAAATGATCGGCGAAGTTCATCGCCGCCGTGCACGTGCACGAGCACGATTAGTTTTGGGTCTGGTTTCTTTGCTCTGGGTTTGGAAGGGAAGAGCACGGGTTGATATATGTTTTGCTCGAAGCAGGCTCATGATTTGCTCGTGTAACTCGAAGTAAAATCTGGGAAGGGCTCGGGTCATTTGTTTCAAGTTTTAACAGTGCCCAGTTTTAACAGTTTTTAATTTGTTAAGTTTTAAAGTTGGAACCAATGTTAAAAACTGAGTCTAAATTTAAGTGTTTAAGTTCCAGTTTTTGAAATGGAAGAAATTTAAATACTTTAAATAAATAAATATTTTGAAAATTTAGGGGATTCGATTTAAAATCTTTCCATAACTAAGATTTGCTTTTAATTTGTAATTTAAAGATTTTTTTAAGTTAGGTTATAAATTGATTTAAAGCACAATTGGTGTTCGTTTTAAACTTGAAATTTAAAATGAAAGTTCAAAAGGAAGAGTGAAATAAATGTTTCAATATATTGAAGTGAAAATTAAATAAATAATAGGAAATGGAATTACTCTAAGTAATAAAGATTTAAGATTTAAATTCTTTGACCCTTAGAATAATTAAAGTAGATAATTGATAATTTGTATTGATAATTTGTAATTATAAGTTAATCATCACTTGACGTTTTGGAAAATAAAAATTACTTAGAGAAGTAATGAATAAATAATTACTGAATGTAATTATCAAAGGATTAATTAATAATGGCAATTAATTAAGATTAATTTAATAATTAAAGATTAATTGATTCATTGATTTAAGAATGCTTAGTTAATAATTAAGGGTTAACCAATAAATTTGAAAGAAAGATTTTCAAATAATTTGTAATTAAATTACGATAATTAACCCGGATTATTAAATTGATACATCTGATTTAAATTAATCAGTTGATTAATAAATTCACTTGTGAATGTTTAGATTCCATTGAATGTTAAATTGTTTGATATCCCTGATATATGATGCTTTGTGATACATCCTGATTTATATTGTGATCTGTAGTTTACTTATCTGTGACCTTTATATATCTATGATCTGTGAATGAACGATAAGCGTTGTTCTTATACCGCTTATCGAATTATATTTCTGTATTTTGATCTGTGATGATTCATTGTGTTGCACTATTGTGTAAAACCCCTGGACTACACTTTTACACACACAAATATGGATTTCACGTGGAGATCGGTTAAGTCACAGATAATTTAAATTTGATGTTTTTGAAATTGAAATTTTAATTTCAATTGATTTTGAAATTAGAAATTCGGGTTTAAAGTGAAAAGCTTTTGAAATGGAATTTCAAAGATAAAAGTTATTTTGAATAACTTAATCGAGTTTTGAAAATTTAAATAATTTGATTTAAATTTGAATTCAAGTTTGGAATTGAATCCTATGATTTGAAACTAGGGATTAAAGATGATATAAATGTGTTTATCTAAATTTAAACCATTTAAAAAATGTAATTTTGAGAATTTGGATTTAACCCAAAGACTTTAACTCGTATAAATGAATCAGATTTTCTGAAATGAAACTGTTTGTTTTTAAATGATAAAAGCTTTCATATAAGAAATGAAATTCTAATTTAGTTAAAGGAATTTCAAGATTGAATTGAAAAATGGTTTTCCAAGTTATGAATGAATTGTTTTGAAAGCTATAAGTTAAATCTTAAAGATTTAACGAGTTAAACTGAAATGGAGATTAATTGGGAAAATCTGTGAATGAATCTTTTGTTTAAAAGATTAAAGTGTGGAAACTGTTTAAACCGTAAAGGTTGAATCTTTTTGTTTAAAGATTTAAAAATGGTAATTTGTTAAACCATTTGAAAAAAAGAAGTTTAATTAATAAGTTGTGACTTAATTGAAATCCCATATCCATATGATTTTAAATTGCGCTCACTATTCGGGTTAGCCGAGAAAGGACCTTTGGGTCGTATAACCCATTCCGAATATGTGATACGTCGTATATGGATAGCATTTGAAGACCGGTGTTGAAGACCGGATATTTTTGAAAACAGAAGGATTACCGTCGAGTTACTCTGCATCGGCTGATCCCCGATATAGAGGTTTTATCACCCTTAGTGACGGGAAGTCCGGACGTGATTGGAAATTATCCGGATTTGCAAGGGCTTCGTGAGAAGTGCCTTCGGTTCTGTTCGAACCCGGAACAGACTTGTATGGATACATGTCTGACATTACACTTTGAGATATAAAGCCGATTTCTTTCAAATACATCTCTGTTGGTGGCGGAGAATTTATTCTCTTAGCTTAACACCCTTCTCTGAGACGTACGAGCTCAGAGGTTATGTAGTTGAAATTTATCAGCGATATATCCCAATTTGGTAATGTGGCATGCTGAGTGTTGCTGTGTGATGATCAGTGTTTGATCATTTGTGATATGATCATTTGTTTGATCTTATATCTTTGTGATCATAGGTTGATCATTTGTTTGACCCGAAGCATGGCTTTGTAGAAAGCGTATCTTTGTGGACGAGACTTCGACGAGCCTCACACCCCGGAAATGGTCAAAACAGGAAGGATGCGGCAAGGTTTTAGGGAGTAGCGCCCCTTAGTGTATGTCATTCCTTCTGGATAAAGGTGGTATCATGGTATGGAGCCCAGATACTTAACCTCTGTGGTTGCTGCAAGTTTATTACTTTGTGGTTGTTGTGAATCGGGGATTCTCGGGAAGATCGGTGACGATCGGGGGATGGCATACACGTGTCAGTAGTTACCTATTTTTGTAGAGGTAACCCGGCCTTGTGTTGGCAGAGATCCGGTTAGGTTCTCGGGTCGTCTATTCCAGGGACGTACCCATCGTGGAAAAGGAAGTTCCTTAGCCTGACCATTTGTTGGAAATCCAAAGAAACAATACGAGACTTGTACGGTTTTAGTTGTATTACCTGCTATGGAATGTGGCGGTAACCTGCTATTGAACATAGTAGCTATAGTAGGCATAAGTGCGGAATGCCTATGCTGGCTAAGATTAATATTATACTTTCGAAATGATTTCTACACTATGCACTAATAATAATATCAAAAATGATTTGATTTTGCGTAGTAAGCATCTTTGACTATCATAAGAAGAAATCTCCTCCAATTCTGCGTTTGCATTGTGTGTGTGGTGGGAGGTCTTATGGTAGTTTCATTTTCTAAAAGCATTGCGGATTTCAATGTTTAAAATCCTTTGTTGTTGTTTAAAGATAAACTGTTTTTGTTGCTCACACCAGTCCCACGACTGACTCAGAGTTTATTGTTCCCTTCCTAAACTCTGGGTGCTCATAATTTTCCACACGAGCAGTCTAGAGTTGGGTTTCTTTTCAGATATTCAGGTTTAGTAGATTATCTGGAGCTAGTTCATTCATCGGAGTTGCGTATCTTGGAGTTGTGGATTCATTCTTGTCTGAAGATCATTTTGGAGTTATCACTTCTATTGATATTGTTCCGCTGCTGTTGTTATCTTTTCTTTTCCGCTGCTATTTCTTGTATCATATCTCTGATGTATATTGATATTCATTGTATCACTCTATTGTATCAGATATTATATATCAATGTATTATTCTTTTCTTCCGTTGTGTTATTTACTTAATTGTGTTATAGCTCCGGCGAATCGGATTTGAACGGTCGAATCTGCGACATTCTAATACAATGTGAAGTACGGATGTTGATTTTCGAGCGGGCAAAATCCGAGTCGTCACATGTATCATTTATTCTGAGTTTAATGCATAACTTGAAATTCATAAACCTTCATATATGGAATACAATAAATCACGGTATATTCAGTTATTTAAATTAATTAATTAGATAAAACTAATTAAATTGTTTCCAACATTGTAAACCATTTCCGTTTGATATTTATAGTATTTATTCACAGTTTAATGTATAACTTTGAAATTCATAAATCTCTAGATATAATATACAATAAATCATGATATATTCATTTATGATGAAAGGTCCATATTCTCAAAGCATATGCACAAAAAGTCCATATATAAATTGTATATGTTTAAATCATTCGCTGTGCTAATATGAAAAACACGCCAAGTAAATTGTGTGAGTTTATCATGTGTATGTTTCAAAACATGATCCTAAAAAACAACTATATCAAAGGCACTTAAAAAATAGTACGACATGAACATCATGATTTAAATTGAAATAAACATAAGTACAGGAGTTATGGCACGCGCTCTGAAGATGGAGTTAGCATTGTTTAATTAACAATGGTATATAGCATAAGTATAGGAGTTTAGCTCTGAAAATAAATGCTAATATTGATACGGGTTTACAAACATCTTTTAAAATGAAATAAACATAAGAACTCAGCTAATAAATATTGAATTTGTAAGCCCCAAAACTATTTAAGATATTTTAAGATATCATTGCTGAGTAGAATATGAGCCAATGGAACAAAAAATTAAATGTTTTAATTTAGAAATAAAAATTCAAACTAACCACACATGATTCCAACGCAAAAACATACCTAAATATTTATGAAAATCATTATCTTTTGAATACATTGACACATATAATTTGTAAAAAAAAAAATTGCCCACGAAGCATGTGTTATTGTCACGTGCGAAGCGCATGTGCTAATATATAGAAATTTGCACATAAAGGAGAGATTATATGAAAAACACCTGAGAGATTGAACCAGTACTTATGAATTGTTGCTATATACCATCACGCGCTTCGCATATATCTATTTTAAAGTGACATTATGATATCCCGTATCATATCGAATATTTAACCGTATATTTGAGTATTTTTTTAAGTGCCAAATAAAAATTCAAGCTAAACTACAACATAAATCGTTATCAATTTATCATG
The DNA here is from genome assembly GCA_030737815.1 of Allium fistulosum. Classification (NCBI taxonomy): domain Eukaryota; kingdom Viridiplantae; phylum Streptophyta; class Magnoliopsida; order Asparagales; family Amaryllidaceae; genus Allium; species Allium fistulosum. Next base: position 913,533,595 of record CM060903.1, read on the forward strand.
TGTGAGTTTATTTGAAGATATGTAAACAATGTTTGTGATAGCGCTGATTTCATACTTAATATGGAGCAAAGAGATTCTAAGTCGAGAGTGTTACGGCACGCGCTTCTTGCTTGACAATAGTACACCTTTCACTGATAAATTGATTTTTTTTTACAAATTATATATGCTTAACATATTCAAAAAAAATGATTTTTATAAATATTTAGCTATGATTTTACGAATTAGAATCATTTGTAGTCAACTTGAATTTTTTTTTCTAAGTTACATCGTTTAGTTTTTTGTTAGTTTAAATTTTTATTTATAAGTTAGCCAAGAATTGTGTAACATATATTGTATTAAATTCAATATATCTTCAAATGTTACACAATGATATATAATCATGTCTTGTTAGTTTGAATTTCAGTCAATGTGTAAATATAATATCTTTAGATCTTCAAAGCATCTGAAGATGGAGTTAGCATTTTATTCAGTTGTGACAATATTTAAGTAGGAAATGAGTTGGGTTGTTGTGACAATGTTTAAGTAACATTGTCCCATAATACTCTTCATATTATGGGACCAAGTTGTTATTCCTACAAAAGTGTTACGGCACGTGCTTCGCGCGTGACAATAGTACACCCTTCGCGGATAAATATTTTTTTTTACAAATTATATATGATTAACATATTCAAAAAAAATGATTTTCACAAATATATAGTTATGATTTTACGTTGGAATCATGTCTTGTCAGTTTGAATTTTTTATTTCTAAGTTGCATCGTTTAATTTTTACTGTTAGTTTGAATTTTTTATTTCTAAGTTGTATCATTTAATTTTTTTGTTAGTTTGATTTTTTTCCATTTATAATTAATATATATATATATATATAAAGTTTTTTTGTTAGATCATAATTTTAAGAAATATTAAGTTTGGTAATAAAGCAAAGAGCGTTATGAATTTGCAAAAAAGTATATTTGCGATATCATATCTTTAAGTGATATTAACATTTGTTAATATCTTTAGAAGACGTTTTTGTAAGTTGACGTTGGTACCAAACAAATATTATGCTTTCACTTAAACTCGAAAACAAAAAATTATAATAATAGTTTATTTATTCCCTATTTCAACTTGTTATGAATCTACGTATAATAAAAGGTTGAGCTTCTTAATGTTTCTCTCCATAGTATGCAGTTGACGATAATATTACACCTAATAAAAATGCAGTGCTATATGCATGAGTTTAGGATCAGGTATGTGATGCTATATTGTAGGACCAATTAATAGATGTGCTAAATTTAGGAACAAATGTGCAAATGCTATTTTTTAGGATCAATTAGTGGTGAATTTTTTTAAAGAATTGTATAAAGGGCAATTTTGGAACTTCGCGGTCGGACCAAAAGATTGCGCTTCCAAGTCAACTATTAATAAAGATTACTTCACCCATCTTCCATGCCACCAATTGCATGCGACTAGCCTCCATCGACCGCACTGCCCAGGTCATGTCGTCGTGGCCTGGATATAGCACACTGACTTGATGCGATCAAACCTTACAGCAAGTCGCTCTTCCCTAAATGATTGTCGAGTATCGTGAACCTTCGATCAAGACTTGTTTTTTTTGAATTGATTTCGATTTTTTAGAAGAAGAAAAAGAAGACACGAATTTAAATGGGGAGGAGGCCGCTAGGTTTAGGGATTAGGGTGGCGTAGATTGGTTTTAGGGTGGCTGGATATGGGCTAGGTCAGTTGCACTGTTTCCCTTTTTATTTTTTATTTTTTGTCAAAATATCTCGTATTATATGCAAGGAAATATCGAACTCTTATTGAGGCATGTCGCCTGATGTTTCTAATGTCAAAGTATCATGATATTATTTTGAGAATGCACAAAACAATGCACTTAAATAGACAATACAAACAAATTCTAAAAGTATAATTTAACCAATCTAAAGCACAGTTTTAGCGGTATAATTAGACCAACCTTAAGCTGTGATATTGGAGATTAACGATGAGAAATTGTAACGACCCAGAATTTTTGATAATTAAAATTTGAATATTTAATTGATTTTAAATATTAATAAGTGAATTTATAAGTCGAATAATTTATTTTTCGAATATTGGATTTAATTTGGTCAATTAAATCGATAAATTTAATAGTGAAATTCCAGAAATAATTTAAATCTGGATTAAATATGATTGAAAATGATTTGGAAAATTTTATTTAATCATACTGGAGTTATAAAAAGGTTATAGAACTTTCAGAATCGAATTTGGAGTTAATCTGTGAAAATTGAATATTTTAATATTTAATTATCGACTGTAAAAATAGCCAATTTTCGAACAGTCTCAGAATTGAACGAGACCAGTTCCATTGGATCCATAATAGTTAGTTATTATCGGATTTCAATTTTCGTATCCATCGGAGTTGTCGTTTGACCGTGGCAGCTCGAAACGCATCGATATCGTTTTAATTTTAAATCGTCGAGTTAAAAATAGTCATTTTTCAAACAGTGTCGGATTTCGACGAAACCAGTTTCATCGGATCCGTAATGTGATATTATTGTAAGATTTCAAATTTCGTAATTTTTGGATGTACCGTTTGTCCGGGGCAAGCCAAAACGCCTCGAAATTGATTTAAATCGGTTTAATTTAAATTGATCGTTTATTGTCATATCTCACACATACGATCGAATTAGCTTCCGAAACCTGTTCCATTGCGTTCGGAACGCGGGTTAAACCCTAGAAACGTCAGCCGGCACGCTCGAATCGGAGTTCGGAAAAATTCGATGAATAGTAAATCGTGAGATTTTCTATAAAAGACCTTCATAATTCACAAATTACTAAAACCCTAGGTCAGAAGGTGATAGCCGCCACCCTCTATTATCAATGGCCGAAAAGTGATGATTTTCATCTTCAATTTTTGATCAATCCATCACGTTATAGCGAAAACTTCTGACTAGCAAATTGAAGAGCTCGTCAAGCTCTTTAATGTCAACGGCTATGATCGTTTTTAGTTGAGTGAATCATCCGCAAATCAAGGGCAAAGTGCTGCCGTTTGTGCACAGTTTTCGAGGCATATATGCGACCGAGTCGCATGGGGTTCTGGCCGAGAGTAGGCGTGCTGATGGGCTTCAAAACCCCGGTAGTTGATCGTCGCCTAGGCAAAGATATTGGTCGCGTTATTAGGGTTTGGGGTGGCGGCCAGGATGGGTTTCTTCGAGCATGTTTTAACTGGGAGCAGTGAACGTGATGGAAGAAGAACAAAAGGGGCGGCCGAGATCTGGAGGGGGGTGGATCGAACGGTAGATTGATTTTTGGGTTAGAAAATAAATAAATTTGTAAATTGAATATTTATATAATTGTATAAAGTTTAAAATATCGTAACTCTCTCATACATTATCAGAAAATGACGAAACAAAATGCGTTGGAATCATATTCGCGAATACTACGTGATGCAATTGGTTTGGAGTCGATTGGAGTCAATGAAAATTTTGGGTAAAATTAAACGTCTGTTTAGTTTTATCCGAAATAAACCGCTACGACTGTTATTGAAATCACGGTGAGATCTTCTCACTCAATTTGAATGTGGAATTATTTACAGTTATTGATTGATGATTGACTGTTTGGATGTGATATTAGATATGATAGGATATATATCTATATATAGCAATATATACATATTGGCATATGTATATATTGGATTGATTGATTTCCCGCCTCGTATAGCGGATGAGACCCTATTGCGCCGTTAGTAAGCGGATTTATAAAAACCTATATACCGCGATAATTCCGTACTGGAGCGGAATTGGTATTGTGCTAACATCTTTGGATGCAGGGAAACAGGTTGGAGGGATCCAACTGGATTCCTCACCAGTAGTTATTTATTTACAGATATTGTGATATATTCTGTTATCATATTGATATATGATATTGACTGTTGTGATGGATTGATTGGTGTTGTTGCATTATCGGATTCATTTTTGAAATGTAAAAATAACGACCGTTATTTTAAAAGGGGTTTTAAAGTGATTTGTAGAAATATACGTTTTATTGAAATTTTTGAATTGGTTTATTTTAAATAAATAAATGTTAAAATTTTAAATGTTAGTAAAATTGTGATTTTTGTGAAATACGACAAAAATGTTATTTTTGAAATAAACAATTGATAAGGATTATGAAATAGTTTAAATTGGAATTGTTGAAGTATTTTAAACAATTCATATAAAAAGATTTATAAAAATTGATATTTTTATAAATTAAAAATATTGGAATTTTGAAATGAGTTTTATTAAGTGTTAAAGTCAAATAAAATGGATTCCATAAGTGGATAGAAATTTTTAGATTTTATAAATTGTGAAGTTATTAAATGAATAGATTTTGTAAAACAAAAAGGTTTATAAGCAATTATCTTATAAATCGGATTTTGACATTTAGATGAGAAATGAATAGATGTTGTAAATAAATGAATTATAAGTTCTTAACTTATAATATAGACTTCCGGTATATAATTGAGTTATATAAGTTGAATTGGATAATTTAGAAATCGAAGTTTTATAAATAGAAAATGGGATTTATAAACATTGTTTTATAAATTCAAAATCAATAGAATTTGATAAATTTAACATTGAAGTTATTAAAGGAGATATATTCGTGATTTTGGACAGCGAATTATCTTTTAAGTTAAATGTGTAGAAATTGTTAAAATTGGGATAGTGATTATATTCACGAATTTGGACAGTAAATATATATTATTGAATAAAATCAATATGTTTTGGGAAAAGGAATATTGTTAAATGAAGTTGTTTTAAAAAGATGTTTTAAAACGTGTGAACTATCGAAATCATAGATTTCAACATTTATTGTTGAAATAGACGTTTTCGAGAAATAAGGAAATGGTGGACTATAACACTGTTGTTATAGTAAATGATTTCTGAAAGGAAATGTTTTATATAGTATTGGGATTTATATATCTATCTAAATCTCTAATCCCTATACTAGTGATTTTGAGTTGTCGTAACGATGTTTTACGTAACATTCGTTTTGACTCAAATAAATGTGTTTTAAGAATGATTTCCTTAAAAGAATGAAATATATACTTAATTTGATTTAAGTATATCGAATATTTTCAAATGTTGAAAATAAATGATTTGTGAAATACTTATTATTAAATAAGTATGGAATTGCTTTTCCAATATGAAATGAACTGTTTTTGAGATTTTATCTTCAAAGATAAAATGAAATGTGGAAATTGAATATTTGAAATTTGTTTTCAAATGGTTAAGTGTGGAAACTATATATCTAGTAAAAATATTTTGGAAGATGAAATAATTTGGAAAATTATTTGGAATCTGATGATGTTGCGCATCTTTATTGATAGTTAAATAACCGACTATCAATAATTACCTTTAGATAGGTATTTGTTGTGAATTGGATGAATTTGAATGCCACACTTGTTTTTAAATAAACGCTCACTATTCGGGTTAGCCAGGAAAGGACCATGGGGTCGTATAACCCATTCCGAATATGTGATACGTCGTTATGAATCGCATTTGAAGACCGGTGTTGAAGACCGGATATTTTTGAAAATGGAAGGATTACCGTCGAGTTACTCTACACCGACCGATCTTCGGTTTAGAGGTTTTATCACCTTTAGTGACGGGAAGTCCTGACGTGATTGAAAATTATCCGGATATGCAAGGGCTTCGTGAGAAGTGCCTTCGGTTCTGTTCGATCCCGGAACAGACTTGTATGGATTGTGTGTCTGACGTTACAATTTGAGATATAAAGCTGATTTCTTTCAAATACATTTCTGTTGGTGGCGGAGAATTTATTCTCTTAGCTTAACACCCTTCTCTGAGACGTACGAGCTCAGAGGTTATGTAGTTGAAATTTATCAGCGATATATCCCAATTTGGTAACGTGGCATACTGAGTGTTGCTGTGAAATGATCAGTGTTTGATCATTTGTGATATGATCATTTGTTTGATCTTATATCTTTGTGATCATAGGTTGATCATTTTGTTTGACCCGAAGCAGGGCTTTTTGAGAAAGCGTAGCTTTGTGGACGAGACTTCATCGAGCCTCACACCCCGGAAATGGTCGAAACAGGAAGGATGCAGCAAGGTTATAGGGAGTAGCGCCCCTTAGTGTATGTCATTCCTTCTGGATAAAGGTGGTATCATGGTATGGAGCCCAGATACTTAACCTCTGTAGTTGCTGCACAGTTATTATTACTTTGTGGTTTGTTGGAAATCGGGGATCCTCGGGAAGATCGGTGACGATCGGGGGATGGCATACGCGTGTCAGTAGTTACCTATTTTTGCAGAGGTAACCCGGCCTTGTGTTGGCAGAGATCCGGTTAGGTTCTCGGGTCGTCTATTCCAGGGACGTACCCATCGTGGAAAAGGAAGTTCCTTAGCCTGACCATTTGTTGGAAATCCAAACTCCAATACGAACTTTGTACGGTATTAGTTGTAGAACCTGGCATTTACGTACGGTGGTCACCACTGTTTAGATGGTAGCTATAGTAGGCATACGATACTGGTCGTATGTTGGCTAAGATTAATATTATACTTTCGAAATGTTTTCTACACTATGCACTAATAATAATATCAAAAATGATTTGATTTTGCGTAGTAAGCATCTTTGACTATCATAAGAAGAAATCTCCTCCAATTCTGCGTTTGCATTGTGTGTGTGGTGGGAGGTCTTATGGTAGTTTCATTTTCCAAAAGCATTGCGAATTGACTTTAAAATTCTCTGCTGTTTATTTTTAAAGAATAACTGTTTTACGATCTCACACCAGTCACCATGACTGACTCGGAGTTTATTGTTCCCTTCTAAACTCTGGGTGCCCACAAATTTTCCACACGGGCAGCCTAGAGTTATATTATCAGGATATTCTGGATATTCTGGAGCTTGGAGATAAGCTGGATGGCGAGACGTAGTATTTGTATCTGATATTTTTTATTCCGCTGTGTATTCTGTATGAGGACAAGTTTATATAACTGTCCATTGTTGTATATTGACTCTGATTGATGTATGTATAAAATGATATAGTTCTTTGTTTAAAGATTATTCATTTATCTATTATATATTGTTCCGCTGCGATATGTGAGATTCTGATATTGTTTTCTGTTTCTGTTTCTGCTCTTGTTCTGTTGTTGTTCTTCTTTCTTTTTCTTCTATCTTCTTCTTCTACCTTTTTCTTCTTTCTTAAAACCATAATTTTCCGGGTTTCCGGCATTCGATGGCTCAGCAGTCGATAAAGTGAGTATCGATGTTGAATTTTCGAAAGTCGAAAATTTTCGGGATGTTACATTTGGTATCAGAGCATATGGTTAAGCGACAACCCTGCTCTGTTGGGTGTTACTCATTAGAGATAGAGTCAGTAGTACTCTAGAATGAGTTGAGTGTAATAATAGATACGAGTGCGTATTTGTTAGTGAATATAAAATTGTTTTATATTGTGATGATTGGTTTGTTGAGTGGTATATGGATTCTGGTCGGTATTGTCCGTACAACTCTATCGATAGGAATCTCTAAACACTTATATAGAACAATTCGGCACAGTATTGTTTTAAATAGGGTAAATGAAATAATTTTACCCAAAACTATTTTTGTATAGAAAAGAAATGTTTTTCTATAAAGTACTATAGTATATGGTTGCATGGATGTTAGGAAGTAATAATAGTGAATTATCATCATTGAAATTGAATAAGGAATTCAAATCATAACTCCAAAGTTAAGAAATAAATCCATATACAAATGAAATTTGAGAATGTAAATTATAAATGTGATTTGTAATTTGAAATGGAAATTCCAGAGAAGTATTTGGAAATGTTTTGAAAAGAATTACAAAATTTTTGAGATTTGGAAAGTTTAAATTCTTTTTGGAGTGGAAAATGAATTTCAAAGGATTTTGAAAAAGTATTTTAGAGAGATAAAAGCTCTAAACTCTTTTCGGTCGCTGGAAAATAACTTCGATGATGACCGCGACATCATTGGTGTTCATTTTCGGGTTTCCAAAAGAGGGATTGCTGCCAGAATATTTTAAATAAAAGTTGATTGGAAAATTTGGATTTTTGTTTTGCGAATTCAAAAGATAATTTGAATTGATTTCAAAAATGGTTTTGAAGATTGAAAAGACTCTGGAATCCTATTTAAATATTTATGGGAATGATAAATGAGTTTATAACTTATACAATTTGAATTCTGATAGAATAAATTTAACTTAAAGGATGAAGTTAAATTAAAGTAAGTATAAGTGAATCAATTAAATCTAAGTTGAGATTGTGGAATATGAAATCTGGATTTAATATGAATTTTGAATAAGTAAAGAAATTTGACCTTGGTAAAAGTTAAATAGGATTAAAATTTGAATTTGGATTTATAAGTGGAAACTTAAGTTAAGTTAAACAAATGATGTTTAATTGGAATATAACTTAAGTAATGTTGAACGAAGTTGATTTTGATATCAAAGTAAATTAATAAAGGGAATTTATTAAATGAATGTGAACTTGAGTTATATAAATGAAATTCAACCTTATTGGTTAAATGAATTAGCAATTGAATTGAATTGAAAGAGAATGTTGATTAAATCCAATGTAAATGAATCGAATATGATTTAAAATTGAAAACCAATTCAATGAATGTTAATGAGAAGTGAATCTATATTGATTTGGTTATAAAGTTGTTGAATGTTTATTGGATGATGGTTGCATTTGTTGTTTTGTTGCATTTGCTATATTGACATGTGTAGTTATGTTGCTATATGATGTATATTGACTATATTTTCATATCTACATGTTCTCATATGTTTTTTTTTTGAGTGTTTAGTAGGTGCGGATGGCGTTGCTTCGCATTTGGAGCTCGCTTTCGCGCTATATTAGCCGTATACGCTCGCTAAAAATATAATAAGGTACATATCTCGGATTAAATATTGTACTTTTACACTTTTTTCCCTACGGGATGCCTCATCACTTGATGGGATGTATATTTGTGATATATATACACTGTCATTTTTTTTTTCGGATCGAGCCGCGCAAAGGAGACTATGGCGAATTTTTCCGAAAATTTAAGGCGTTAGAATATTTTTGAGAAAATGAGAAAATTGGAAAATTTTGAAAACTTAGTAAAGTTTTTGTAAGAAGTTTAACTATTGGATTTCTGAAAAAGTTAAACCTTTAAGAGATTTGTAAATCTAATTTGAACGGTTTGTTTTGGAAAGTTAATAGATTTTGTATCTTCTTCCTAACTTGTAATTTCGAGGACGAAATTCTTTTAAGGGGGGAAGTTTGTAACGACCTAGAATTTTTGATAATTAAAATTTGAATATTTAATTGATTTTAAATATTAATAAGTGAATTTATAAGTCGAATAATTTATTTTTCGAATATTGGATTTAATTTGGTCAATTAAATCGATAAATTTAATAGTGAAATTCCAGAAATAATTTAAATCTGGATTAAATATGATTGAAAATGATTTGGAAAATTTTATTTAATCATACTGGAGTTATAAAAAGGTTATAGAACTTTCAGAATCGAATTTGGAGTTAATCTGTGAAAATTGAATATTTTAATATTTAATTATCGACTGTAAAAATAGCCAATTTTCGAACAGTCTCAGAATTGAACAAGACCAGTTCCATTGGATCCATAATAGTTAGTTATTATCGGATTTCAATTTTCGTATCCATCGGAGTTGTCGTTTGACCGTGGCAGCTCGAAACGCATCGATATCGTTTTAATTTTAAATCGTCGAGTTAAAAATAGTCATTTTTCAAACAGTGTCGTATTTCGACGAAACCAGTTTCATCGGATCCGTAATGTGATATTATTGTAAGATTTCAAATTTCGTAATTTTTGGATGTACCGTTTGTCCGGGGCAAGCCAAAACGCCTCGAAATTGATTTAAATCGGTTTAATTTAAATTGATCGTTTATTGTCATATCTCACACATACGATCGAATTAGCTTCCGAAACCTGTTCCATTGCGTTCGGAACGCGGGTGAAACCCTAGAAACGTCAGCCGGCACGCTCGAATCGGAGTTCGGAAAAATTCGATGAATAGTAAATCGTGAGATTTTCTATAAAAGACCTTCATAATTCACAAATTACTAAAACCCTAGGTCAGAAGGTGATAGCCGCCACCCTCTATTATCAATGGCCGAAAAGTGATGATTTTCATCTTCAATTTGTGATCAATCCATCACGTTATAGCGAAAACTTCTGACTAGCAAATTGAAGAGCTCGTCAAGCTCTTTAATGTCAACGGCTATGATCGTTTTTAGTTGAGTGAATCATCCGCAAATCAAGGGCAAAGTGCTGCCGTTTGTGCACAGTTTTCGAGGCATATATGCGACCGAGTCGCATGGGGTTCTGGCCGAGAGTAGGCGTGCTGATGGGCTTCAAAACCCCGGTAGTTGATCGTCGCCTAGGCAAAGATATTGGTCGCGTTATTAGGGTTTGGGGTGGCGGCCAGGATGGGTTTCTTCGAGCATGTTTTAACTGGGAGCAGTGAACGTGATGGAAGAAGAACAAAAGGGGCGGCCGAGATCTGGAGGGGGGTGGATCGAACGGTAGATTGATTTTTGGGTTAGAAAATAAATAAATTTGTAAATTGAATATTTATATAATTGTATAAAGTTTAAAATATCGTAACTCTCTCATACATTATCAGAAAATGACGAAAAAAAATGCGTTGGAATCATATTCGCGAATACTACGTGATGCAATTGGTTTGGAGTCGATTGGAGTCAATGAAAATTTTGGGTAAAATTAAACGTCTGTTTAGTTTTATCCGAAATAAACCGCTACGACTGTTATTGAAATCACGGTGAGATCTTCTCACTCAATTTGAATGTGGAATTATTTACAGTTATTGATTGATGATTGACTGTTTGGATGTGATATTAGATATGATAGGATATATATCTATATATAGCAATATATACATATTGGCATATGTATATATTGGATTGATTGATTTCCCGCCTCGTATAGCGGATGAGACCCTATTGCGCCGTTAGTAAGCGGATTTATAAAAACCTATATACCGCGATAATTCCGTACTGGAGCGGAATTGGTATTGTGCTAACATCTTTGGATGCAGGGAAACAGGTTGGAGGGATCCAACTGGATTCCTCACCAGTAGTTATTTATTTACAGATATTGTGATATATTCTGTTATCATATTGATATATGATATTGACTGTTGCGATGGATTGATTGGTGTTGTTGCATCATCGGATTCATTTTTGAAATGTAAAAATAACGACCGTTATTTTAAAAGGGGTTTTAAAGTGATTTGTAGAAATATACGTTTTATTGAAATTTTTGAATTGGTTTATTTTAAATAAATAAATGTTAAAATTTTAAATGTTAGTAAAATTGTGATTTTTGTGAAATACGACAAAAATGTTATTTTTGAAATAAACAATTGATAAGGATTATGAAATAGTTTAAATTGGAATTGTTGAAGTATTTTAAACAATTCATATAAAAAGATTTATAAAAATTGATATTTTTATAAATTAAAAATATTGGAATTTTGAAATGAGTTTTATTAAGTGTTAAAGTCAAATAAAATGGATTCCATAAGTGGATAGAAATTTTTAGATTTTATAAATTGTGAAGTTATTAAATGAATAGATTTTGTAAAACAAAAAGGTTTATAAGCAATTATCTTATAAATCGGATTTTGACATTTAGATGAGAAATGAATAGATGTTGTAAATAAATGAATTATAAGTTCTTAACTTATAATATAGACTTCCGGTATATAATTGAGTTATATAAGTTGAATTGGATAATTTAGAAATCGAAGTTTTATAAATAGAAAATGGGATTTATAAACATTGTTTTATAAATTCAAAATCAATAGAATTTGATAAATTTAACATTGAAGTTATTAAAGGAGATATATTCGTGATTTTGGACAGCGAATTATCTTTTAAGTTAAATGTGTAGAAATTGTTAAAATTGGGATAGTGATTATATTCACGAATTTGGACAGTAAATATATATTATTGAATAAAATCAATATGTTTTGGGAAAAGGAATATTGTTAAATGAAGTTGTTTTAAAAAGATGTTTTAAAACGTGTGAACTATCGAAATCATAGATTTCAACATTTATTGTTGAAATAGACGTTTTCGAGAAATAAGGAAATGGTGGACTATAACACTGTTGTTATAGTAAATGATTTCTGAAAGGAAATGTTTTATATAGTATTGGGATTTATATATCTATCTAAATCTCGAATCCCTATACTAGTGATTTTGAGTTGTCGTAACGATGTTTTACGTAACATTCGTTTTGACTCAAATAAATGTGTTTTAAGAATGATTTCCTTAAAAGAATGAAATATATACTTAATTTGATTTAAGTATATCGAATATTTTCAAATGTTGAAAATAAATGATTTGTGAAATACTTATTATTAAATAAGTATGGAATTGCTTTTCCAATATGAAATGAACTGTTTTTGAGATTTTATCTTCAAAGATAAAATGAAATGTGGAAATTGAATATTTGAAATTTGTTTTCAAATGGTTAAGTGTGGAAACTATATATCTAGTAAAAATATTTTGGAAGATGAAATAATTTGGAAAATTATTTGGAATCTGATGATGTTGCGCATCTTTATTGATAGTTAAATAACCGACTATCAATAATTACCTTTAGATAGGTATTTGTTGTGAATTGGATGAATTTGAATGCCACACTTGTTTTTAAATAAACGCTCACTATTCGGGTTAGCCGGGAAAGGACCATGGGGTCGTATAACCCATTCCGAATATGTGATACGTCGTTATGAATCGCATTTGAAGACCGGTGTTGAAGACCGGATATTTTTGAAAACGGAAGGATTACCGTCGAGTTACTCTACACCGACTGATCTTCGGTTTAGAGGTTTTATCACCCTTAGTGACGGGAAGTCCTGACGTGATTGAAAATTATCCGGATATGCAAGGGCTTCGTGAGAAGTGCCTTCGGTTCTGTTCGATCCCGGAACAGACTTGTATGGATTGTGTGTCTGACGTTACAATTTGAGATATAAAGCTGATTTCTTTCAAATACATTTCTGTTGGTGGCGGAGAATTTATTCTCTTAGCTTAACACCCTTCTCTGAGACGTACGAGCTCAGAGGTTATGTAGTTGAAATTTATCAGCGATATATCCCAATTTGGTAACGTGGCATACTGAGTGTTGCTGTGAAATGATCAGTGTTTGATCATTTGTGATATGATCATTTGTTTGATCTTATATCTTTGTGATCATAGGTTGATCATTTTGTTTGACCCGAAGCAGGGCTTTTTGAGAAAGCGTAGCTTTGTGGACGAGACTTCATCGAGCCTCACACCTCGGAAATGGTCGAAACAGGAAGGATGCAGCAAGGTTCTAGGGAGTAGCGCCCCTTAGTGTATGTCATTCCTTCTGGATAAAGGTGGTATCATGGTATGGAGCCCAGATACTTAACCTCTGTGGTTGCTGCACAGTTATTATTACTTTGTGGTTTGTTGGAAATCGGGGATCCTCGGGAAGATCGGTGACGATCGGGGGATGGCATACGCGTGTCAGTAGTTACCTATTTTTGCAGAGGTAACCCGGCCTTGTGTTGGCAGAGATCCGGTTAGGTTCTCGGGTCGTCTATTCCAGGGACGTACCCATCGTGGAAAAGGAAGTTCCTTAGCCTGACCATTTGTTGGAAATCCAAACTCCAATACGAACTTTGTACGGTATTAGTTGTAGAACCTGGCATTTACGTACGGTGGTCACCACTGTTTAGATGGTAGCTATAGTAGGCATACGATACTGGTCGTATGTTGGCTAAGATTAATATTATACTTTCGAAATGTTTTCTACACTATGCACTAATAATAATATCAAAAATGATTTGATTTTGCGTAGTAAGCATCTTTGACTATCATAAGAAGAAATCTCCTCCAATTCTGCGTTTGCATTGTGTGTGTGGTGGGAGGTCTTATGGTAGTTTCATTTTCCAAAAGCATTGCGAATTGACTTTAAAATTCTCTGCTGTTTATTTTTAAAGAATAACTGTTTTACGATCTCACACCAGTCACCATGACTGACTCGGAGTTTATTGTTCCCTTCTAAACTCTGGGTGCCCACAAATTTTCCACACGGGCAGCCTAGAGTTATATTATCAGGATATTCTGGATATTCTGGAGCTTGGAGATAAGCTGGATGGCGAGACGTAGTATTTGTATCTGATATTTTTTATTCCGCTGTGTATTCTGTATGAGGACAAGTTTATATAACTGTCCATTGTTGTATATTGACTCTGATTGATGTATGTATAAAATGATATAGTTCTTTGTTTAAAGATTATTCATTTATCTATTATATATTGTTCCGCTGCGATATGTGAGATTCTGATATTGTTTTCTGTTTCTGTTTCTGCTCTTGTTCTGTTGTTGTTCTTCTTTCTTTTTCTTCTATCTTCTTCTTCTACCTTTTTCTTCTTTCTTAAAACCATAATTTTCCGGGTTTCCGGCATTCGATGGCTCAGCAGTCGATAAAGTGAGTATCGATGTTGAATTTTCGAAAGTCGAAAATTTTCGGGATGTTACAGAAATGGTGGTGGTGAGAGATCTAAATGGAGATGACATGAAAGAGAATGAGAAATGGAATAGGAGTGAAAAGAGATGTGAATATGGATGGATAAAGTGAGTGGCATTTATAGGATTTGGTAGATATTTTTAGAATATTATATCTGTGTTATGAAGTTTGAATATATCTATATTAGACCGATTAAGGGTTATGGATATGCAAGACACATAATTTTAACTCATATGCAGTATCTTAACTCATTCATTGATTCAGAAAATTTTGAATCAGTTACGGTAAAAAGTTATAGTCTAGAGAAATCTTGATCAAGTGATATGGTCAGATATTATGTCACGCATATATGGTATAATATGCTATTGAGTGATATTTAATGGTCATAAGTACTCTAATAGGTTATTTTATTGAAAAATTTATAGTATCATTACCATATGTATAACATGTTATATTTTTCAGTTTATAAGCAGAATATTATAAAGTTATATGGTTGCTACCCATAAATGGATAATGTTATATAGTTGCAGCCCTTATTTTTGTTATGCGTTTATTCTTATAATTTTATAACGTAATATCAGTCACTTGCTTAATGGTGCAATAAACTGATATAATAATGACATTATTGAATTAATTAAATTAATGCTTCTTAATTCCACTTTCCAACATTTTATTCCTCTTCCTTTAAATATGTATTTTTTGCGCTCATTAAATTTTTAATACATATATGTCTTGATATTTATATCATTTATTCATGCTTTAATGTATGACCTTGAAATTCATAAATCTTCATATATGACATATAATTAATCAAGGTATATCCATTTGTTTAAATTAATTAATTAGAGTCAACTATGTAAATCGTTTTCAATGTTGTAAAACCATTTCTATTTTGATATTTATGGCATTTATTCACAATTTAATGTATACCTTGAAATTCATAATTATCTAGATATATATAATATACAACAAATCATGATATATTTAGTTGTTTAAATTAATTATACAATAACATATATTTTTCCATGTTCCATATAAAGGTCAATTTCGGAAATTTGAGGCCAGACCAAAAGTTTGCGTTTATTCTTATAATTGTATAATGCAATATCGGTCACTTGCTTGAAGGCGCAGTAAACTAGTATAATAACGGTATTATTGAATTAATGGAAATTAATGCTTCTTAATTCCACTTTCCAACGTTTTATTCCTCTTCTCTTAAATCTATTTTTGCACTCATTAATTTTCTCATACATATACATTTTGATATTTGCATCATTTATTCACAATTTAATACATAACCTAGTAATTCATAAACCTCCATATATGGCATACAATAAACCAAGGCACATAGATTTTTTTAAATTAATTAATTAAGTCAACTAATTAAATCATTTCCAACATTGTAAAATCATTTCCATTTTTTATTTATAGCATTTACTCAAATTTTACCGTATAACCTTGAAATTAATAAGTCTCTAAATATGTCATTCAATAAATCATGGCATATTCATTTGTTTAAATTAATTATACATTAACAAATATTTTCCATGTCCCTTGTAAAGGGAAATTTGAAATTAGCGGTGGGATCGAAAGTTTCTCATACATATATCTTTTTATATTTGTATCATTTATTCTGAGTTTAATGCATAACTTGAAATTCATAAATCTTCATATATGGAATACAATAAATCACGGTATATTCAGTTATTTAAATTAATTAATTAGATAAAACTAATTAAATTATTTCCAACATTGTAAACCATTTCCGTTTTGATATTTATAGTATTTATTCAAAGTTTAATGTATAACTTTGAAATTCATAAATCTCTAGATATAATATACAATAAATCATGATATATTCATTTATGATGAAAGGTCCATATTCTCAAAGCATATGCACAAAAAGTCCATATATAAATTGTATATGTTTAAATCATTCACTGTGCTAATATGAAAAACACGCCAAGTAAATTGTGTGAGTTTATCATGTGTATGTTACAAAACATGATCCTAAAAAATAACTATATCAAAGGCACTTAAAAAAATAGTACGACATGAACATCATTATTTAAATTGAAATAAACATAAGTACAGGAGTTATGGCACGCGCTTTGAAGATGGAGTTAGCATTGTTTAATTAACAAAGGTATATAGCATAAGTACAGGAGTTTAGCTCTGAAAATAAACGCTAATATTGATACGGGTTTACAAACATCTTTTAAAATGAAATAAACATAAGAACACAGCTAATAAATATTTAATTTGTAAGCCCCAAAACTATTAAAGATATTTTAAGATATCATTGCTGAGTAGTATATGAGCCAATGGAACAAAAAATTAAATGTTTTAATTTAGAAATTAAAATTTAAACTAACCACACATGATTCCAACGCAAAAACATACCTAAATATTTATGGAAATCATTATCTTTTGAATATGTTGACACATATAATTTGTAAAAAAAAAAAAATTGCCCACGAAGCATGTGTTATTGTCATGTGCGAAGCGCATGTGCTAATATGAAGAAATTTGCACATAAAGGAGAGATTATATGAAAAACACCTAAGAGATTGAACCAATACTTATGAATTGTTGCTATATACCATCACGCGCTTCGCATATATCTATTTTAAAGTGACATTATGATAACCCGTATCATATCGAATATTTAACCGTATATTTGAGTATTTTTTATAAGTGCCTAATATAAATTCAAGCTAAACTACAACATAAATCGTTATCAATTTATCATGTGTGAGTTTATTTGAAGATATGTAAACAATGTTTATGATAGCGTTGATTTCATACTTAATATGGAGCAAAGAGATTCTAAGTCGAGAGTGTTACGGCACGCGCTTCATGCGTGACAATAGTACACCTTTCACTGATAAATTGTTTTTTTTTACAAATTATATATGCTTAACATATTCAAAAAAAATGATTTTTATAAATATTTAGCTATGATTTTACGAATTAGAATCATTTGTAGTCAACTTGAATTTTTATTTCTAAGTTACATCGTTTAGCTTTTTGTTAGTTTAAATTTTTATTTCTAAGTTAGCCAAGAATTGTGTTACATATATTGTATTAAATTCAATATATCTTCAAATGTTACACAATGATATATAATCATGTCTTGTCAGTTTGAATTTCAGTCAATGTGTAAATATAATATCTTCAGATCTTCAAAGCATCCGAAGATGGAGTTAGCATTTTATGCAGTTGTGACAATATTTAAGTAGGAAATGAGTTGGGTTGTTGTGACAATGTTTAAGTTACACTGTCTCATAATACTCTTCATATTATGGGACCAAGTTGTTATTACTACAAAAGTGTTACGGCACGTGCTTCGCGCGTGACAATAGTACACCCTTCGCGGATAAATCAATTTTTTTACAAATTATATATGCTTAACATATTCAAAAAAAATGATTTTCGTAAATATATAGTTATGATTTTACGTTGGAATCATGTCTTGTCAGTTTGAATTTTTTATTTCTAAGTTGCATCGTTTAATTTTTACTGTTAGTTTGAATTTTTTTATTTCTAAGTTGTATCATTTAATTTTTTTGTTAGTTTGATTTTTTTTCCATTTATAATTAATATATATATATATAAAAAGTTTATTTGTTAGGCCATAATTTTAAGCAATATTAAGTTTGGTAATAAAGCAAAGAGCGTTATGAATTTGCAAAAAAGTATATTTGCGAGATCATATCTTTAAGTGATATTAACATTTGTTAATATCTTTAGAAGACGTTTTTGTATGTTGACGTTGGTACCAAACAAATATTATTCTTTCACTTAAACTCGAAAAAAAAAATTATAATAATAGTTTATTTATTCCCTATTTCAACCTGTTATGAATCTACGTATAATAAAAGGTTGAGCTTCTTAACGTTTCTCACCATAGTATGAAGTTGACGATAATATTACACCTAATAAAAATGCAGTGCTATATGCATGAGTTTAGGATCAGGTATGTGATGCTATATTGTAGGACCAATTAATAGATGCGCTAAATTTAGGAACAAATGTGCAAATGCTATTTTTTAGGATCAATTAGTGGAGATTTTTTTTAAAGAATTGTATAAAGGGCAATTTTGGAACTTCGCGGTCGGACCAAAAGAATTTTTTTATTTCTAAGTTGTATCATTTAATTTTTTTGTTAGTTTGATTTTTTTTCCATTTATAATTAATATATATATATATATAAAGTTTATTTGTTAGATCATAATTTTAAGCAATATTAAGTTTGGTAATAAAGCAAAGAGCGTTATGAATTTGCAAAAAAGTATATTTGCGAGATCATATCTTTAAGTGATATTAACATTTGTTAATATCTTTAGAAGACGTTTTTGTAAGTTGACGTTGGTACCAAACAAATATTATGCTTTCACTTAAACTCGAAAAAAAATTATAATAATAGTTTATTTATTCCCTATTTCAACCTGTTATGAATCTACGTATAATAAAAGGTTGAGCTTCTTAACGTTTCTCACCATAGTATGCAGTTGACGATAATATTACACCTAATAAAAATGCAGTGCTATATGCATGAGTTTAGGATCAGGTATGTGACGACCACCCATGACCCCCGCACGAAATCTAGAGAAAGTGCGCTGTAAAGTGTGCCAGGCGACCATGGACGATTGTCAAGGTAAATTAAAACAGCAGAATCTATCGTATTACTCACAGCGCATGGATAAAATACAATAGAACATATGTATAGTGAAGCTTTACAAAACAAAATGACATCATATAAAACTTCATAATAGTTGAATACAACATCTCTATAATCAATACAACAAGCCTCACTACAACACTCAGAGAATACAAAGCAGCGGAACATCCAGTACATATAGTAAGAAAGAAACAATATGCAATACTCCAGCTCATCTTCGATATCAGCACCGTGAAAAGCTAGAACGGCACCTGTCACCTGCTACCTAGTCTGCCCGTCCCAAAATGGACGAACAGCCCAAGGCAATAAGAATTAAAACATAAAGCCTTGAGTCAGACAACAGTCTTAGTGAGCAGTAAATTAACAATCAACATGCCAAAAGAGCATAAAGGAAAAGGAATAGGAATACAACCCTCCCACTCCAACCTCCTTCTACAGTGATAGCCCCCAGACACACACTAAGCAGAAGCAAACATAGCAGAGCATACAATTTAAAGTAAAGCAATAATCACTCGAGTCAAGGGCGATGTTCTCCAAGCACAAACCCCCAAGGCCTAAACCAAGATCAGATAAGCATCCAGAAAATACCGCTCTTGAGGCCGAAAGACGATACAACCAAACATCCATGACTCTGGCTATCACTGTTATCTTTGCTTCGATATCACCGTTAATTGAATGACCGGCACATTCTTTCAGCCGTCCGTCAAGGGCTAATGGTAACCCCGGTTCTAGACAGTACTCCGCACGTCGTCGCAGCCCGTGCCAAGGATTTTCGCAACTACCCAGGGTACTCGACCATCAATTCATTGTCGTTGGGATTTTCGCAACTGCCCAAACGTACCCTTGCTATGAGTCTGCTAGAACCTTCAACAACGATTCTATCCAAGCCTCCTGGTCATCCTCCTCGACGACTATTTCCATACTAGCTCAAGCGCCTCTCGAGCATCCATTATCCTCAACTCGAATCATATCACCGAGTTACCAACGTGCTTGGAATGATCCTGTCTGGATTAGACCAAGACTATCTCATATCATACTTCGCTTCATCACATCCTCGCAAAGTCTCATCTCAACATCATCATCATCGAATCTATGCATAAGAGCTTCATCACCCGCTACATATGCCACAAGCAGCTTTCCCAATTCAAGAGCCTTTCTCTTAGCTTTTGAATCATCTTCGGTCTAAATCAAATCATCAATCATCTAATTTATAGCAATCAATCAAGTCAAACATTAATCCAAGCAATCAAGCATTCAAATATGATCTATGTAGACAATTATCACAATAATGGCAATTTCGTAATTAAAGAGTTGAAAGTCTAACAAGCATGAAATCATGAGAAATATCTCTACAATCTTGATGAATGAACTTGCATAGGTTAACACTTAGTAAAATGGTTGTCAAATCATCATGAACAATGGATCTACATGGATCTACACTTAGGATGAAGAAAATGCATGAAAATCACTATTTTAACACCAAATCGAGCCAACAATCCGATATACTCCTTTGGATCCGTGTGAGAGATAATCACCACTCACCAAATCACCTAAACAACCCCAAATCAACATGCTTCAGATCTGGACAACGAAGGATCAAGCTTGATCTATCACAAATCTGCTTCAATCGATGAAATCACACTTCAAAGGATGAAGATCTTCAATCTAAGCTCTTGAATCTTCAATTTGATCTTCAACTTAGATGGATGGAATCACTAGATTAGAGTGGAGGAAAGAAGTGAAGAAGTGTTGAAGTCGAGCTCTCAAAATGGCAGCACTTCGTTGCTTCGAAATCCGGATCCCAAAAAGTGAAGCCAACCCCCCTCTATTTATAGCTGAAAATTCACTAAGTCGTAACCCGGCTATCTCCATAAGTCGTTTCCGACTTACGACCTAAGACCCCTCCGACCTAAGCCTTCACCGACTTAACACTTCTGCGCATCCAAGCACCCAGCGACCTAACAGCTACGACTTAACTCCTCAGCGACCTATCGCTTGCGCCTCTTCGACCTAAGACTTAAGAGGATACGACTTAGCACAACAGTGCCTAACGACCTAACAGCTAAGTCCTTACGCGACCTAACACCCACGCGCCTCAACAACCCAGCGACCTAACAGTGTAATAGCCTAGCGATCTAAAAATGTTACGACCTAACACTTAGACCCACGCGACTTAACACTAAACTACTAGGTCGCTCACTGTTACCCAGCTTCTCTAGGTCGTTGCCGACCTAACTATACTAACTAGATAACCACTAGGTCGTAAACCCTCATAACTCGTTAACATCCCATAAGCCGTCAACGCTTAGGTCGCTCTACCTACCATACGACCTAACCACCTACGACCTAAAATCCTTAGGTCGCTAACATTCTGTAGGTCGTTCCAACCGACCTAGAACTTAACCAATTCACCTCCTTAGGTCATCTAGACGACCGAACAATACAATTCCCAAACTTAGGTCGCTCACACACTAGGTCGCGCTACCTCTTAGGTCGTCTACGACCTAAACCAAGAAGACCTAACCTCTAAGTCGCTCCAAAACTTCCTTAGGTCGTCTAACCCACATAAGTCGGTCACGACTTAACTCTTAACTCTCCAAATCCCTGGGTCGCTCCTATCCCCTAAGTCGTATACGACTTACGACCTATACTAAGTCGTGAACGACTTAGGACTTAGCCATATTTTGCCTAAAATCTGAAATGGCTCAACAACACTAAAATTCCAGATTTTGACAAACTTTTCGATCCGTAAAAATACGGGTCGTTACATTCTCTCCCCCTTAGGAATTTAGCCCCCGAAATTCCAAACAAACAAAGCAATCAAAGACTATTATGTACGCCTACCAACCATAACAATCAACAAACCATGCATCCAATTCTAGCTTAGCGTACAGAATTCTAACACTAGAACAAGTTACAATATCGTGAGATGACACGACACCTTAGGGCCATACCTTGAAGAGTTCAGGATGAGCTGCCTTCATCCTCTCTTCCACCTCCCACGTACAGTCGTTATCATCATCACTCCATTGTATCTTGAGCAACTTAACTACCTTCCTCCTAAGCTGTTTCGTGTCGGTCTCCACAACACGAAGCGGCTTACGAGGTCTTCTATCGACTGGATCAACTTCGAAGTCTTCACAGCTATCAGCAGGAATCACGGTATTCGAGTCGTGCACATACTTCCGTAGATACGATACATGAAAAACATTGTGCACACCCGACATCTTCTCTGGTAACTCCAGTCTATAGGCGAGCTTTCCAATTCGCTCGATGATCGGGAATGGTCCAACAAATCTCGGAGTCAATTTTCCTTTCTTCCCGAATCGAATAACATTCTTCAGCGGAGAAATCTTCACAAAAACCATATCACCAACATCAAATTCCAAATCCTTCCGACGCTTATCGGCATAACTCTTCTGACGGTCTTGGGCTACCTTCATTCATTGCCGAATGATCTCTATGCAATCCGAAGTCTGTCGAATCATCTCTGGCCCAAGCATCAGTTTTTCTCCTGTTTCTATCCAACATGTTGGAGAGTTACACGGTCTCCCATACAATGCCTCATACGGTGCCATACCAATGCTTGACTGATAACTGTTGTTGTATGAAAACTCCAACAAATGAAGATGATCTTCCCATGATCCTCCGAAATCCAAAACACAAGCTCTAAGAAGATCTTCCAAAACCCGGTTGACTCTCTCGGTCTGACCATCTGTTTGAGGGTGATAAGCTGTACTCAAGCACAACTCGGTTCCCAAAACTTCCTGGAAGCTCTTCCAAAATCCACTAGTGAACAATGGATCTCGATCGCTCACTATACTCTTCGGAATACCATGGAATCGAACTATCCACTTAACATACAACTCAGCCAACTTTGATGCAGTCCTAGTCGATCGAACAGGAATGAATCGTGCACTCTTAATCAAACGATCTACAATGACCCAAATCCCTTCATTTCCCGTTCTGGTTCTAGGCAATCCATCGATAAAATCCATCGATACCTGCTCCCACTTCCATGTAGGAACTTCTAATGGTTGAAGCAATCCACTTGGCTTCTTCTGTTCAGCTTTTACCAACTGGCAGTTCATGCACTTGGAAATAAAATTTCCAACATCATTCTTCATACCTTCCCAATAGTAGGTTCTCTTCATATCCCGATACATCTTATTTCCACCTGGATGAATTGTCAGCTTTGAGTGATGACTTTCCTTCAGAACTTCACTCCTCAATTCATCTATATCGGGAACAACTAGTCGTCCTTGCTTCCGAAGCCAACCCTCTCGATCGACCTCGAATCCTTTATCCTTATCTGGATCCAATCCAGATTCCAAATCACGGATAATCTTGACAAGCTTATCGTCTCGTTTTTGGCTCTCGCCAATTCTTTCCACAAGAGTCGGTCTTATCGATAAGTTTACCAACATCTCAGGTTCCAATTCACATCTAGGCCTGAAGTCAAATCCAGCTAAATACTCGAGATTCTTCCATTCAGAAAACATGGCTCCCAGTCCCGCATGTCTTCGACTTAATGCATCTGCCACTGCATTACCTTTTCCCGGAGTATAAGCTATACCAAAATCATATGATGCCAAAAACTCTAGCCAACGTTGCTGCCGAAGATTCAAATCCTTTTGGGAGAAAAGATACTTCAACGACTTATGATCTGTAAACAACTCGAATCGAACTCCCAATAGATAATGTCTCCACATCTTCAGAGCAAATACAATTGCTGCTAACTCCAAATCATGAGTCGGGTAATTCCTTTCATGCGGCTTCAGTTGTCGACTTGCATATGCAACAACTTTATCCCTCTGCATCAGCACTGCTCCAAGTCCAGTACCACATGCGTCGGTGTAAACCACCATCTCATCATTCCCACTTGGAATAGTCAAAACAGGAGCACTCGTCAATCGCTCTTTCAGGATTCTGAAAGCTTGCTCACACTTATCTTCCCATCTGAACACTTGGTTCTTCTTCATCAATCCTGTTAACGGTGCAACTATCTTGGAGAAGTCTTTGATAAACCGTCGATAATATCCTGCTAATCCAAGAAAACTTCTCACATCAGATGCATTCTTAGGTCTAACCCAATCCTGGATTGCTGCCACCTTAGCGGGATCAACCGCTATTCCATTTCCAGAGATAACATGGCCTAAGAACCTCACTTCACTCTTCCAGAAGTGACATTTCGAAAACTTAGCCTTCAGCTGATGTTTCCGTAAGATTTCCAAAACAATACGCAAGTGCATCTTGTGCTCTTCTTCAGTTCTGGAATAAATCAGAATATCATCCACGAACACAAGCACAAACTTGTTCAACTGATCTCTGAACACTCTATTCATAAGATCCACAAAATATGCTGGCGCGTTAGTCAATCCAAACGGCATTACCAGCCACTCAAAGAAACCGGATGGTGTTCGAAAAGCAGTCTTCGGCACACTATCTTTAGCTACTCTCAACTGGTGAAATCCCATTGCCAAATCCATCTGAGAAAACACCTTAGCTTTGTGAAGCTGATCAAACAAGTCATCTATTCTCGGCAATGGATACTTGTTCTTCTTAGTCACCTTATTCAGCTCACGATAATCGACACACAATCTCAACGACCCATCTGCCTTGGTTGCAAACACAACTGGTGCACCCCACTCGGACACACTACGCCGAATGAATCCTTTCTGCAAAAGATCATCAACTTGCACCCTCAACTCTTGCTGTTCCCTAGGCACCATCCGCCTAAGAGGCATCACAACAGGTCTGGCTCCTTCAACTAGATCTATACGAAACTCGATCTCTCTATGCGGCGGCAACCCTTTGACTTCGTCAAAGACATCCTCGAATCCATTAGCGATTGGCACCGATGACAGTCCATCCCGTGGAACAACCAGCGAATACATGAAGCTCATGAAGACGCCTTCTTCATGCTTACATCGTATCACAACCTTTCGCCCCTCCACATTCTCGACTGTCACTTCCAACCTCTCGCAATCAACCTTTGCCGCATACTTCCTAAGCCAGTCCATACCCAAAATAATTCCGAACCCCGCAAAGTTCAGAACAAAGCAATCACAAACGAAAGAGCAATCATGACTCGATACAACTAGACCACGGCATATCATACACAAACAAGACGAACCCCCAACTGGATTAGTCACAACCAATGGCCTATCAACAATATCCGGTTCCAAACCCAACCGGCCTACAAGTTCACTACAAACAAACGAATGTGACGCCCCAGTATCAAACAGAACTCTAACTGGAACACCACATAGGAAAAGAGTACCTTGAACCACCACACTCTTCCCCTTCTCTTCAGCGGTAGGAGCTTTCGAAGACGACGGAACAGCTCCCAAAGCATAAGCTTGCACAATCTGCTTGTCCCTTCTCGGTTCTGGACAATTCTTCCTGAAATGCCCCGGCTTGTCACAGTTGTGGCACTTCGCCGGCGCTTTCGGATTCTTGCAATCCCTGGAGAGATGGCCTTTCTGCTGACAGTTGTAGCAGGTCACTTCGCCCTTCGGCTTCTTCTGGCCATCCTTACCCTTCTGCTGCTGCTGCTTTCTCTTCTTGTTTCCACCCTGCTGGGGTTTAGACTCTTCCCTGGTCACAGCAACAACAGATCATTCCTTAGGAAACAGACTTTCATGCCCGAGAGCCTTCTCCACAAGCTTCTTAAATGAATCGTCCAAATGATCCACCAACTGTCTCCGAAGATAACTGTCCAAGCCTGTCACAAACTTCTCATTCTTCTGATATGCAGATTCATATATGACCGAGCATACTTGGACAAAGCTTCAAACTCAGAAACATACTCAAGAACTGGTCTTCCACCTTGCTTGAGCTCCACGAACTTCTTGAATAGAACAGACTTCTGAGCTGTAGAAATGAACTTAGCTTCATACCTGACTTGGAATTGCTCCCAAGTAATCTCTTCCTCCGGAGTATTGATGGTAATAGAGTTCCACCAATCAGAAGCTCTCCCTTGAAGCTGTCTCGATGCCAACTTCCTCTTAGTCGCATCCTCAATTCCCAAATCACCAAAAATCCTTCTACAAGCATCTATCCACCTCTGGACCTCAATAGTTGATTCTGTTCCCAAGAAAACCTTCCCTCCAAGAGCAGTATAATCCTTGCACAACTTAGCAAAATCCACTGGTTTCGGAGTTTGGACTTGGAACTCCAACATCTACTGCTGCCCCCGGAACTGGTATCCTTCTCATGATCGAAGTCATCATAGCTTCGAACATAGCTGCGTAATCAGCAGTTCCTTCAGCAGCACGGCCTTCCCTAGCAGCTGGTCTCCCTCTTCGACTCATTCTCAATATCTATAAAAAGGAATGATTAGAACATCTTAGAGAAACAACTGCATAAAGGACTCAAACTCTAATAATCTACTATATTATATATAGTAGTCATCCATCAAAATTACAATTACGTCTCTCATACGTAGTTACGTCAGCGAGCGTTGGGTAAAATCAATTAACCAGAGCTGTGATACCAAATGTGACAACCACCCATGACCCCCGCACGGAATCTAGAGAAAGTGCGCTGTAAAGTGTGCCAGGCGACCATGGACGATTGTCAAGGTAAATTAAAACAGCAGAATCTATCGTATTACTCACAGCGCATGGATAAAATACAATAGAACATATGTATAGTGAAGCTTTACAGAACAAAATGACATCATATAAAACTTCATAATAGTTGAATACAACATCTCTATAATTAATACAACAAGCCTCACTACAACACTCAGAGAATACAAAGCAGCGGAACATCCAGTACATATAGTAAGAAAGAAACAATATGCAATACTCCAGCTCGTCTTCGATATCAGCACCGTGAAAAGCTAGAACGACACCTGTCACCTGCTACCTAGTCTGCCCGTCCCAAAATGGATGAACAGCCCAAGGCAATAAGAATTAAAACATAAAGCCTTGAGTCAGACAACAGTCTTAGTGAGCAGTAAATTAACAATCAACATGCCAAAAGAGCATAAAGGAAAAGGAATAGGAATACAACCCTCCAACTCCAACCTCTTTCTACAGTGATAGCCCCCAGACACACACTAAGCAGAAGCAAACATAGCAGAGCATACAATTTAAAGTAAAGCAATAATCACTCGAGTCAAGGGCGATGTTCTCCAAGCACAAACCCCCAAGGCCTAAACCAAGATCAGATAAGCACCCAGAAAATACCGCTCTTGAGGCCGAAAGACGATACAACCAAACATCCATGACTCTGGCTATCACTGTTATCTTTGCTTCGATATCACCGTTAATTGAATGATCGGCACATTCTTTCAGCCGTCTGTCAAGGGCTAATGGAAACCCCGGTTCTAGACAGTACTCCGCACGTCGTCGCAGCCCGTGCCAAGGATTTTCGCAACTACCCAGGGTACTCGACCATCAATTCATTGTCGTTGGGATTTTCGCAACTGCCCAAACGTACCCTTGCTATGAGTCTGCTAGAACCTTCAACAACGATGCTATCCAAGCCTCCTGGTCATCCTCCTCGACGACTATTTCCATACTAGCTCAAGCGCCTCTCGAGCATCCATTATCCTCAACTCGAATCATATCACCGAGTTACCAACGTGCTTGGAATGATCCCGTCTGGATTAGACCTAGACTATCTCATATCATACTTTGCTTCATCACATCCTCACAAAGTCTCATCTCAACATCATCATCATCGAATCTATGCATAAGAGCTTCATCACCCGCTACATATGCCACAAGCAGCTTTCCCAATTCAAGAGCCTTTCTCTTAGCTTTTGAATCATCTTCGATCTAAATCAAATCATCAATCATCTAATTTATAGCAATCAATCAAGTCAAACATTAATCCAAGCAATCAAGCATTCAAATATGATCTATGTAGACAATTATCACAATAATGGCAATTTCGTAATTAAAGAGTTGAAAGTCTAACAAGCATGAAATCATGAGAAATATCTCTACAATCTTGATGAATGAAATTGCATAGGTTAACACTTAGTAAAATGGTTGTCAAATCATCATGAACAATGGATCTACATGGATCTACACTTAGGATGAAGAAAATGCATGAAAATCACTATTTTAACACCAAATCGAGCCAACAATCTGATATACTCCTTTGGATCCGTGTGAGAGATAATCACCACTCACCAAATCACCTAAACAACCCCAAATCAACACGCTTCAGATCTGGACAGCGAAGGATCAAGCTTGATCTATCACGAATCCGCTTCAATCGATGAAATCACACTTCAAAGGATGAAGATCTTCAATCTAAGCTCTTGAATCTTCAATTTGATCTTCAACTTAGATGGATGGAATCACTAGATTAGAGTGGAGGAAAGAAGTGAAGAAGTGTTGAAGTCGAGCTCTCAAAATGGCAGCACTTCGTTGCTTCGAAATCCGGATCCCAAAAAGTGAAGCCAACCCCCCTCTATTTATAGCTGAAAATTCACTAAGTCGTAACCCGGCTATCTCCATAAGTCGTTTCCGACTTACGACCTAAGACCCCTCCGACCTAAGCCTTCACCGACTTAACACTTCTGCGCATCCAAGCACCCAACGACCTAACAGCTACGAGTTAACTCCTCACCGACCTATCGCTTGCGCCTCTTCGACCTAAGACTTAAGAGGATACGACTTAGCACAACAGCGCCTAACGACCTAACAGCTAAGTCCTTACGCGACCTAACACCCACGCGCCTCAACAACCCAGCGACCTAACAGTGTAATAGCCTAGCGACCTAAAAATGTTAGGACCTAACACTTAGACCCACGCGACTTAACACTAAACTACTAGGTCGCTCACTGTTACCCAGCTTCTCTAGGTCGTTGCCGACCTAACTATATTAACTAGATAACCACTAGGTCGTAAACCCTCATAACTCGCTAACATCCCATAAGTCGTCAATGCTTAGGTCGCTATACCTACCATACAACCTAACCACCTACGACCTAAAATCCTTAGGTCGCTAACATTCTATAGGTCGTTCCAACCGACCTAGCACTTAACCAATTCACCTCCTTAGGTCATCTAGACGACCGAACAATACAATTCCCAAACTTAGGTCGCTCACACACTAGGTCGCGCTACCTCTTAGGTCGTCTACGACCTAAACCAAGAAGACCTAACCTCTAAGTCGCTCCAAAACTTCCTTAGGTCGTCTAACCCACATAAGTCGGTCACGACTTAACTCTTAACTCTCCAAATCCCTGGGTCGCTCCTATCCCCTAAGTCGTATACGACTTACGACCTATACTAAGTCGTGAATGACTTAGGACTTAGCCATATTTTGCCTAAAATCTGAAATGGCTCAACAACACTAAAATTCCAGATTTTGACAAACTTTTCGATCCGTAAAAATACGGGTCGTTACAAGGTATGTGATGCTATATTGTAGGACCAATTAATAGATGCGCTAAATTTAGGAACAAATGTGCAAATGCTATTTTTTAGGATCAATTAGTGGAGAATTTTTTTAAAGAATTGTATAAAGGGCAATTTTGGAACTTCGCGGTCGGACCAAAAGATTACGCTTCCAAGTCAACTATTAATAAAGATTACTTCACCCATCTTCCACGCCACCAATCGCATGCGACTAGCCTCCGTCGATCGCACTGCCCAGGTCATGTCGTCGTGGCCTCGATATAGCACACTGACTTGATGCGACCAAACCTTACAGCAAGTCGCTCTTCCCTAAATGATTGTCGAGTATCGTGAATCTTCGATCAAGATTTGTTTTTTTTGAATTGATTTTGATTTTTTAGAAGAAGAAAAGGAAGACACGAATTTAATGGGGAGGAGGCCGCTAGGTTCAGGGATTAGGGTGGCGTAGATTGGTTTTAGGGTGGCTGGATATGGGCTAGGTCAGTTGCACTGTTTCCCTTTTTATTTTTTATTTTTTGTCAAAATATCTCGTATTATATGCAAGGAAATATCGAACTCTTATTGAGGCGTGTCGCCTGATGTTTCTAATGTCAAATTATCATGATGTTATTTTGAGAATACACAAAACAATGCACTTAAATAGACAATACAAACAAATTCTAGAAGTATAATTTAACCAATCTAAAGCACAGTTTTAGCGGTATAATTAGACCAACCTGAAGCTGTGATATTGGAGATTAACGATGAGAAATGGTGGTGGTGAGAGATCTAAATGGAGATGACATGAAAGAGAATGAGAAATGGAATAGGAGTGAAAAGAGATGTGAATATGGATGGATAAAGTGAGTGGCATTTATAGGTTTTGGTAGATATTTTTAGAATATTATATCTGTGTTATGAAGTTTGAATATATCTATATTGGACCGATTAAGGGTTATGGATATGCAAGACACATAATTTTAACTCATATGCAGTATCTTAACTCATTCATTGATTCAGAAATTTTTGAATCAGTTATGGAAAAAAGTTATGGTCTAGAGAAATCTTGATCAAGTGATATGGTCAGATATTATGTCACGCATATATGGTATAATATGCTATTGAGTGATATTTAATGGTCATAAGTACTCTAATAGGTTATTTTATTGAAAAATTTATAGTATCATTACCATATGTATAACATGTTACATTTTTCAGTTTATACACAGAATATTATAAAGTTATATGGTTGCTACCCATAAACAGATAATGTTATATGGTTGCCGCCCTTATTTTTGTTATGCGTTTATTCTTATAATTGTATAACGTAATATTAGTCACTTGCTTAATGGTGCAATAAACTGATATAATAACGACATTATTGAATTAATTAAATTAATGCTTCTTAATTCCACTTTCCAACATTATATTCATCTTCCTTTAAATATGTATTTTTTGCGCTCATTAAGTTTTTAATACATATATGTTTTGATATTTATATCGTTTATTCATGCTTTAATGTATAACCTTGAAATTCATAAATCTACATATATGGCATATAATAAATCAAGGTATATTCATTTGTTTAAATTAATTAATTAGAGTCAACTACGTAAATCGTTTTCAATGTTGTAAAACCATTTCTATTTTGATATTTATGGCATGTATTCACAATTTAATGTATACCTTGAAATTCATAATTATCTAGATATATATAATATACAACAAATCATGATATATTTAGTTGTTTAAATTAATTATACAATAACATATATTTTTCCATGTTCCATATAAAGGTCAATTTTGGAAATTCGAGGCCAGACCAAAAGTTTGCGTTTATTCTTATAATTGTATAATGCAATATCGGTCACTTGCTTGATGGCGTAGTAAACTATTATAATAACGGTATTATTGAATTAATGCAAATTAATGCTTCTTAATTCCACTTTCCAACGTTTTATTCCTCTTCTCTTAAATCTATTTTTGCGCTCATTAATTTTCTCATACATATACTTTTTGATATTTGCATCATTTATTCACACTTTAATACATAACCTTGAAATTCATAAACCTCCATATATGGCATACAATAAATCAAGGCACATAGATTGTTTAAATTAATTAATTAAGTCAACTAATTAAATCATTTCCAACATTGTAAAATCATTTCCATTTTTTATTTATAGCATTTACTCAAATTTTACCGTATAACCTTGAAATTCATAATTCTCTAAATATGTCATTCAATAAATCATGGCATGTTCATTTGTTTAAATTAATTATACATTAACAAATATTTTCCATGTCCCTTGTAAAGGGAAAATTGAAATTAGCGGTGGGATCGAAAGTTTCTCATACATATATCTTTTGATATTTGTATCATTTATTCTGAGTTTAATGCATAACTTGAAATTCATAAATCTTCATATATGGAATACAATAAATCACGGTATATTCAGTTATTTAAATTAATTAATTAGATAAAACTAATTAAATTGTTTCCAACATTGTAAACCATTTCCGTTTTGATATTTATAGTATTTATTCAAAGTTTAATGTATAACTTTGAAATTCATAAATCTCTAGATATAATATACAATAAATCATAATATATTCATTTATGATGAAAGGTCCATATTCTCAAAGCATATGCACAAAAAGTCCATATATAAATTGTATATGTTTAAATCATTCACTGTGCTAATATGAAAAACACGCCAAGTAAATTGTGTGAGTTTATCATGTGTATGTTTCAAAACATGATCCTAAAAAATAACTATATCAAAGGCACTTAAAAAAATAGTACGACATGAACATCATGATTTAAATTGAAATAAACATAAGTACAGGAGTTATGGCACGCGCTTTGAAGATGGAGTTAGCATTGTTTAATTAACAATGGTATATAGCATAAGTACAGGAGTTTAGCTCTGAAAATAAACGCTAATATTGATACGGGTTTACAAACATCTTTTAAAATGAAATAAACATAAGAACCCAGCTAATAAATATTGAATTTGTAAGCCCCAAAACTATTTAAGATATTTTAAGATATCATTGCTGAGTAGAATATGGGCCAATGGAACAAAAAATTAAATGTTTTAATTTAGAAATAAAAATTCAAACTAACCACACATGATTCCAACGCAAAAACATACCTAAATATTTATGGAAATCATTATCTTTTGAATATGTTGACACATATAATTTGTAAAAAAAAAATTGCCCACGAAGCATGTGTTATTGTCACGTGCGAAGCGCATGTGCTAATATGAAGAAATTTGCACATAAAGGAGAGATTATATGAAAAACACCTAAAAGATTGAACCAATACTTATGAATTGTTGCTATATACCATCACGCGCTTCGCATATATCTATTTTAAAGTGACATTATGATAACCCGTATCATATCGAATATTTAACCGTATATTTGAGTATTTTTTATAAGTGTCTAATATAAATTAAAGCTAAACTACAACATAAATCATTATCAATTTATCATGTGTGAGTTTATTTGAAGATATGTAAACAATGTTTATGATAGCGTTGATTTCATATTTAATATGGAGCAAAGAGATTCTAAGTCAAGAGTGTTACGGCACGCGCTTCATGCGTGACAATAGTACACTTTCACTGATAAATTGGTTTTTTTTTACAAATTATATATGCTTAACATATTCAAAAAAAATGATTTTTATAAATATTTAGCTATGATTTTACGAATTAGAATCATTTGTTGTCAACTTGAATTTTTATTTCTAAGTTACATCGTTTAGTTTTTTGTTAGTTTAAACTTTTATTTCTAAGTTAGCCAAGAATTGTGTTACATATATTGTATTAAATTCAATATATCTTCAAATGTTACACAATGATATATAATCATGTCTTGTCAGTTTGAATTTCAGTCAATGTGTAAATATAATATCTTCAGATCTTCAAAGCATCTGAAGATGGAGTTAGCATTTTATGCAGTTGTGACAATATTTAAGTAGGAAATGAGTTGGGTTGTTGTGACAATGTTTAAGTTACACTGTCCCATAATACTCTTCATATTATGGGACCAAGTTGTTATTACTACAAAAGTGTTACGGCACGTGCTTCGCGCGTGACAATAGTACACCCTTCGTGGATAAATCAATTTTTTTACAAATTATATATGCTTAACATAGTCAAAAAAAATGATTTTCATAAATATATAGTTATGATTTTACGTTGGAATCATGTCTTGTCAGTTTGAATTTTTTATTTCTAAGTTGCATCGTTTAATTTTTACTGTTAGTTTGAATTTTTTTATTTCTAAGTTGTATCATTTAATTTTTTTGTTAGTTTGATTTTTTTTTCATTTATAATTAATATATATATATATATATAAAGCTTATTTCTTAGATCATAATTTTAAGCAATATTAAGTTTGGTAATAAAGCAAAGAGCGTTATGTATTTGCAAAAAAGTATATTTGCGAGATCATATCTTTAAGTGGTATTAACAATTGTTAATATCTTTAGAAGACGTTTTTGTAAGTTGACGTTGGTACCAAACAAATATTATGCTTTCACTTAAACTCGAAAAAAAAATTATAATAATAGTTTATTTATTCCCTATTTCAATCTGTTATGAATCTACGTATAATAAAAGGTTGAGCTTCTTAACGTTTCTCACCATAGTATGCAGTTGACGATAATATTACACCTAATAAAAATGCAGTGCTATATGCATGAGTTTAGGATCAGGTATGTGATGCTATATTGTAGGACCAATTAATAAATGCACTAAATTTAGGAACAAATGTGCAAATGCTATTTTTTAGGATCAATTAGTGGAATTTTTTTTAAAGAATTGTATAAAGGGCAATTTTGGAACTTCGCGGTCGGACCAAAAGATTGCGCTTCCAAGTCAACTATTAATAAAGATTACTTCACCCATCTTCCACGCCACCAATCGCATGCGACTAGCCTCCGTCGATCGCACTGCCCAGGTCATGTCGTCGTGGCCTCGATATAGCACACTGACTTGATGCGACCAAACCTTACAGCAAGTCGCTCTTCCCTAAATGATTGTCGAGTATCATGAATCTTCGATCAAGATTTGTTTTCTTTGAATTGATTTCGATTTTTTAGAAGAAGAAAAAGAAGACACGAATTTAAATAAGGAGGAGGCCGCTAGGTTCAGGGATTAGGGTGGCGTAGATTGGTTTTAGGGTAGCTGGATATGGGCTAGGTCAGTTGCACTGTTTCCCTTTTTATTTTTTATTTTTTGTCAAAATATCTCGTATTATATGCAAGGAAATATCGAAATCTTATTGAGGCGTGTCGCCTGATGTTTCTAATGTCAAATTATAATGATGTTATTTTGAGAATACACAAAACAATGCACTTAAATAGACAATACAAACAAATTCTAGAAGTATAATTTAACCAATCTAAAGCACAGTTTTAGCGGTATAATTAGACCAACCTGAAGCTGTGATATTGGAGATTAACGATGAGAAATGGTGGTGGTGAGAGATCTAAATGGAGATGACATGAAATAGAATGAGAAATGGAATAGGAGTGAAAAGAGATGTGAATATGGATGGATAAAGTGAGTGGCATTTATAGGTTTTGGTAGATATTTTTAGAATATTATATCTGTGTTATGAAGTTTGAATATATCTATATTGGACCGATTAAGGGTTATGGATATGCAAGACACATAATTTTAACTCATATGCAGTATCTTAACTCATTCATTGATTCAGAAATTTTTGAATCAGTTATGGAAAAAAGTTATAGTCTAGAGAAGTCTTGATCAAGTGATATGGTCAGATATTATGTCACGCATATATGGTATAATATGCTATTGAGTGATATTTAATGGTCATAAGTACTCTAATAGGTTATTTTATTGAAAAATTTATAGTATCATTACCATATGTATAACAAGTTACATTTTTCAGTTTATAAGCAGAATATTATAAAGTTATATGGTTGCTACCCATAAATGGATAATGTTATATGGTTGCCGCCCTTATTTTTGTTATGCGTTTATTCTTATAATTGTATAACGTAATATCAGTCACTTGCTTAATGGTGCAATAAACTGATATAATAACGACATTATTGAATTAATTAAATTAATGCTTCTTAATTCCACTTTCCAACATTATATTCATCTTCCTTTAAATATGTATTTTTTGCGCTCATTAAGTTTTTAATACATATATGTCTTGATATTTATATCGTTTATTCATGCTTTAATGTATAACCTTGAAATTCATAAATCTTCATATATGGCATATAATAAATCAAGGTATATTCATTTGTTTAAATTAATTAATTAGAGTCAACTACGTAAATCGTTTTCAATGTTGTAAAACCATTTCTATTTTGATATTTATGGCATGTATTCACAATTTAATGTATACCTTGAAATCCATAATTATCTAGATATATATAATATACAACAAATCATGATATATTTAGTTGTTTAAATTAATTATACAATAACATATATTTTTCCATGTTCCATATAAAGGTCAATTTTGGAAATTCGAGGCCAGACCAAAAGTTTGCGTTTATTCTTATAATTGTATAATGCAATATCAGTCACTTGCTTGATGGCGCAGTAAACTAGTATAATAACGGTATTATTGAATTAATGCAAATTAATGCTTCTTAATTCCTCTTTCCAACGTTTTATTCCTCTTCTCTTAAATCTATTTTTGCGCTCATTAATTTTCTCATACATATACTTTTTGATATTTGCATCATTTATTCACAATTTAATACATAACCTTGAAATTCATAAACCTCTATATATGGCATACAATAAATCAAGGCACATAGATTTGTTTAAATTAATTAATTAAGTCAACTAATTAAATCATTTCCAACATTGTAAAATCATTTCCATTTTTTATTTATAGCATTTACTCAAATTTTACCGTATAACCTTGAAATTCATAAGTCTCTAAATATGTCATTCAATAAATCATGGCATGTTCATTTGTTTAAATTAATTATACATTAACAAATATTTTCCATGTCCCCTGTAAAGGGAAATTTGAAATTAGCGGTGGGATCGAAAGTTTCTCATACATATATCTTTTGATATTTGTATCATTTATTCTGAGTTTAATGCATAACTTGAAATTCATAAATCTTCATATATGGAATACAATAAATCATGGTATATTCAGTTATTTAAATTAATTAATTAATTAGATAAAACTAATTAAATTGTTTCCAACATTGTAAACCATTTCCGTTTTGATATTTATAGTATTTATTCACAGTTTAATGTATAACTTTGAAATTCATAAATCTCTAGATATAATATACAATAAATCATGATATATTCATTTATGATGAAAGGTCCATATTCTCAAAGCATATGCACAAAAAGTCCATATATAAATTATATATGTTTAAATCATTCACTGTGCTAATATGAAAAACACGCCAAGTAAATTGTGTGAGTTTATCATGTGTATGTTTCAAAACATGATCCTAAAAAATAACTATATCAAAGGCACTTAAAAAAATAGTACGACATGAACATCATGATTTAAATTGAAATAAACATAAGTACAGGAGTTATGGCACGCGCTTTGAAGATGGAGTTAGCATTGTTTAATTAACAATGGTATATAGCATAAGTACAGGAGTTTAGCTCTGAAAATAAACGCTAATATTGATACGGGTTTACAAACATCTTTTAAAATGAAATAAACATAAGAACACAGCTAATAAATATTGAATTTGTAAGCCCCAAAACTATTAAAGATATTTTAAGATATCATTGCTGAGTAGAATATAAGCCAATGGAACAAAAAATTAAATGTTTTAATTTAGAAATTAAAATTCAAACTAACCACACATGATTCCAATGCAAAAACATACCTAAATATTTATGGAAATCATTATCTTTTGAATATGTTGACACATATAATTTGTAAAAAAAAAATTGCCCACAAAGCATGTGTTATTGTCACGTGCGAAGCGCATGTGCTAATATGAAGAAATTTGCACATAAAGGAGAGATTATACGAAAAACACCTGAGAGATTGAACCAGTACTTATGAATTGTTGCTATATACCATCACGCGCTTCGCATATATCTATTTTAAAGTGACATTATGATAACCCGTATCATATCGAACATTTAACCGTATATTTGAGTATTTTTTTTAAGTGCCTAATAAAAATTCAAGCTAAACTACAACATAAATCGTTATCAATTTATCATGTGTGAGTTTATTTGAAGATATGTAAACAATGTTTATGATAGCGCTGATTT
This sequence comes from Allium fistulosum, assembly GCA_030737815.1. NCBI lineage: Eukaryota > Viridiplantae > Streptophyta > Magnoliopsida > Asparagales > Amaryllidaceae > Allium > Allium fistulosum. The sequence goes on from CM060903.1 coordinate 913,571,486, forward strand.
CATACTTAATATGGAGCAAAGAGATTCTAAGTCGAGAGTGTTACGGCACGCGCTTCATGCGTGACAATAGTACACCTTTCACTGATAAATTGATTTTTTTACAAATTATATATGCGTAACATATTCAAAAAAAATGATTTTTATAAATATTTAGCTATGATTTTACAAATTAGAATCATTTGTAGTCAACTTGAATTTTTATTTCTAAGTTACATCGTTTAGTTTTTTGTTAGTTTAAACTTTTATTTCTAAGTTAGCCAAGAATTGTGTTACATATATTGTATTAAATTCAATATATCTTCAAATGTTACACAATGATATATAATCATGTCTTGTCAGTTTGAATTTCAGTCAATGTGTAAATATAATATCTTCAGATCTTCAAAGCATCTGAAGATGGAGTTAGCATTTTATGCAGTTGTGACAATATTTAAGTAGGAAATGAGTTGGGTTGTTGTGACAATGTTTAAGTAACACTGTCCCATAATACTCTTCATATTATGGGACCAAGTTGTTATTACTAGAAAAGTTTTAAGGCACGTGCTTCGCGCGTGACAATAGTACACTCTTCGCGGATAAATCAATTTTTTTACAAATTATATATGCTTAACATATTCAAAAAAAATTATTTTCATAAATATATAGTTATGATTTTACGTTGGAATCATGTCTTGTCAGTTTGAATTTTTTATTTCTAAGTTGCATCGTTTAATTTTTACTGTTAGTTTGAATTTTTTATTTCTAAGTTGTATCATTTAATTTTTTTGTTAGTTTGATTTTTTTCCATTTATAATTAATAAATAAGTATATATATATATATAAAGTTTATTTGTTAGATCATAATTCTAAGCAATATTAAGTTTGGTAATAAAGCAAAGAGCGTTATGAATTTGCAAAAAAGTATATTTGCGAGATCATATCTTTAAGTGATATTAACATTTGTTAATATCTTTAGAAGACGTTTTTGTAAGTTGACGTTGGTACCAAACAAATATTATGCTTTCACTTAAACTCGAAAAAAAAATTATAATAATAGTTTATTTATTCCCTATTTCAACCTGTTATGAATCTACGTATAATAAAAGGTTGAGCTTCTTAACGTTTCTCACCATAGTATGCAGTTGACGATAATATTACACCTAATAAAAATGCAGTGCTATATGCATGAGTTTAGGATCAGAGATGTGATGCTATATTGTAGGACCAATTAATAGATGCGCTAAATTTAGGAACAAATGTGCAAATGCTATTTTTTAGGATCAATTAGTGGAGAATTTTTTTAAAGAATTGTATAAAGGGCAATTTTGAAACTTCGCGGTTGGACCAAAAGATTGCGCTTCCAAGTCAACTATTAATAAAGACCTTGATTTTCAAATTTGTTAATCGTTCCAAATCAAAATTTGTTCCATTGCATTGTGTTTGTCGCTACGATCCAACATAACTCGTGTTGTAATTTTGAACCTCGCACGAATAATTTATGAAAATTAACCAATAAATAATTTTTTAACACTTTAAAATAATATTACTATCCAAATGAGTGAAATAATCAAAACCTTGATTTTCAAATTTGTTAATCGTCCCAAATCAAAATTTGTTCCATTGCATTGTGTTTGTTGCTACGATCCAACATAACTCGTGTTTTATTTTTGAACCTCGCACGAATAATTTATGAATTTTATAAGCGAACAATTTTTTTATACTTACTAATCATACTTTTATTAAATTTAATTAAAATTGATTTCTTTATACCTTCTTCTCAAACAAAATGATGGTCGTGCACATCTGGTACTCTAACGACAAAGCACGAGATCTTCTCTCCACCAAAACCACTAAGTTCACTGACATCTCCTCATCGAAACATTAGCCACTCCATCAGCCAACACAACAACTTCGCAGCATTCTACACAACTTCCTGTCACCTCCAGTGTGACGACCGCCCATGACCCCTGCACCGAACCAAGAGATAGTGCGCTGTAAAGTGTGCCAGGCCGCCATGGACGGTCCTCAAGGTAAATAAAACAGCAGACTCTATTGTATTACTCACAGCGCATGGACAAAATACAATAGAGAAAATATACATAGTGAAGCTTCACATAATAGAATCTCATCAATAAGACTTCATAATAGTTGAATACAAACATCTGAATAGTCAATACAACAAGCCTCACTACATATCACTCAGAGAATATACAAAGCAGTGGAACACCCAGTACATATAGTAAGAAAATAATATGCAATCCTCCAGCTCGTCTTCGTCATCAGCATCGTAGGAAGCAAGAACAGCACCTGTCACCTGCTACCTAGTCTGCCCGTCCCAAAATGGACGAACAGCCCAAGGTAATAAGAATTGAACATAAAACCATGAGTCAGACAAAAGTCCTAGTGAGCGGTAAATTAACTAACAACATACCAAAAGAGCATAAAGGAAAAAGGAATAGGAACCAAACCCTCCCACTCCACCTCTTTCTACAGTGATAGCCTCCCCGACACACTAAGCAGAAGTAAACATAGCAAAGCAGACATTTAAAGTAAAGCAATTATCACTCGAGTCAAGGGCGGTGTTTTCCAAGCACAAACCCCCAAGGCCTAAACCAAGATCAGATAAGCACCCAGAAGATATCGCTCTTGAGACCGAATGATGATACAACCAAACATCCATGACTCTGGCTATCACTGTTATCATTGCCTCGATATCACCGTTAATTGAATGACCGGCACATTCTTTCAGCCGTCCGTCAAGGGATAATGGTAACCCCGGTTCGAGACATAACTCCACACGTCATCGTGACCCGTGCCTAGGACTATCGAATCTGCCCAGAGTACTCGACCATCAATGGTTAGTCGTTGGGACTATCGAATCTGCCCAAGCGTACTCTTGCTTTGAGTCTGCTAGAACCTTCAACAACGATAAGATCTCAGCCTCCTAGTCATCCTCCTCGACGACTATTCTCATTCTAGTCCAAGCGCCTCTCGAGCTTCCATTATCCTCAACTCGAACCATTTCACCGAGTTATCAACATACTTTCAAAACTCGAACCATTTCACCGAGTCTTCAACATGCTTGGAATGATCCCGTCTGGATTAGACCAAGACTATCTCATATCATGCTTCGCTTCATCACATCCTGGCAAAGCCTCATCTCAACATCATCCTCATCAAATCTATCCATATGAGCTTCATCATCCACTACATATGCCACGGGCAGCTTTCCCAATTCAAGAGCCTTTCCCTTAGCTTTTGAACCATCTTCGACCAAACTTGTCTGAATCAAGTCATAAATCATCTAATACACAATAATCAATCAAATAAATCATCAATCCAAGTAATCAAGCATTCAAACATGATCAAATAAACAATTATAACAATAATGGCAATTTCGTAAATAAAAGAGTCCAAATCTAACAAGTATGAATCATGAGTAATATCTCTACGACTTGATGAATAAACTTGCATAGGTTAACATGTAGTAGAATGGATGTCAATTCATCATGAACAATAGATCTATACTTAAGTTTACAAAAATACATGGAAATCACTAGTTTAACAGCAAATCAAGCCAACGATCCGATATACTCCTTTGGATCCGTGTGAGAGATAATCACCACTCACCAAATCACCTAAACACCTTAAAAACCACACACTTCAGATCTGGACAGCGAAGAATCTAACTTGATCTATCACAAATCCGCTTCAAACGATGAAAACTCTCTTCGATGGATGTAGATCTTCAATCTAAGCTCTTGGATCTTCGATTTGATCTTCGATTTTGGATGGAAGGAATCACAAGATTAGAGTGGAGAAAAGAAGTGAAGAAGTATAGAAGTTGAGCTCTCAAAATAGCAGCACTTCGTCGCTTCGAAATCCAGATCCCAAAAATGAAGAAAAACACGGCTATTTATAGGCTGGAAATCCCCTAAGTCGTCCGCCTGCATAAATCGGTCACGACTTAAAAACCTCCGACCTATGACTTAACCATCCCTCACGACTTACGACTTAACAGATTCCCCGACCCAACACTTGTGCGGCTTAACACATACACACGACCTAATACATGCGCGCGTTCCCTCCTAAATCGCCTGGACGACTTAGCGACTTAACACCATCGCGACTTAACGACTTAACGAAGTCGCGACCTAACTCTACACACGATCCAACAGGGACACGGCTTAACGACTTACGACTCAACGACTTACGACCTAACTACACACAGGAGACTAAACGATCTACCTAAGCCGCTAACCCTTAAGTCGTTAACTTCTTGAGTCGCTGATTTCTTGAGTCGCTGCTTCCCTTAAGTTGGTCCATTCCTTAAGTCGGCTACCCCTTAGGTCGGCTACCCCTTAGGTCGTCAATTCCTTAAGTCGGTCAACTTCTTAAGTCGGTCAAATCCTATAGGTCGTCCCAAACTATCATACGACCTAAACCAAACCACTACGCTAACCACTAGGCCGTTAACTTCCTTAGGTCACTCCACTTCCTTGAGTCGTCCACTCCGACCTAAGCCTACCCCACGACCTAAGCCACCATACACTCATCTCCAAGCCGACCTAAGCCTACACATGACTTAACTTCCAAACGACTCAAGCTCTAAATGACTCATCAACAATACGACCAAATGATAACTGCTTTTACGATGTTTCGATCCGTAAAAATACGGGTCGTTACATTCTCTCCCCCTTAGGAATTTCGCCCCCGAAATTCCAAACAAACAAAGCAATCAAAGACTATTCTGCATGCCTACCATCCATAGCAATCAACCAACCATGCATCCAATTCTAGCTTAGCATGCAGAATTCTAAAACTAGAACAAGTTACAATATCGTGAGATGACACGAAACCTTAGGGCCATACCTTGAAGAGTTCAGGATGAGCTGCCTTCATCCTCTCTTCCACCTGCCACGTACAGTCGTTATCATCATCACTCCATTGTATCTTGAGCAACTTAACTATCTTCCTCCTAAGCTGTTTCGTGTCGGTTTCCACAACACGAAGCGGCTTACGAGGTCTCTTATCGACTGGATCAAGTTCAAAATCTTCACAGCTATCAGCAGAAACCACTGTATTCGAGTCGTGCACATACTTCCGTAGATACGATACATGAAAAACATTGTGCACACCCACCATCTTTTCTGGTAACTCCAATCTGTAGGCGAGCTTTCCAATTCGCTCGATGATCGGGAATGGTCCAACAAATCTCGGAGTCAATTTTCCTTTCTTCCCGAATCGAATAACATTCTTCAGTGGAGAAATCTTCACAAAAACCATATCACCTACGTCGAATTCTAAATCCTTACGACGCTTATCGGCATAACTTTTCTGACGGTCTTGGGCTACCTTCATTCGTTGCCGAATGATCTCTATGCAATCCGAAGTCTGTCGAATCATTTCTGGCCCAAGTATCAGCTTTTCTCCTATTTCTAACCAACATGTCGGAGAGTTACACGGTCTCCCATACAATGCTTCATACGGTGCCATACCAATACTTGATTGGTAACTGTTATTATACGAAAATTCCACCAAATGAAGGTGATCTTCCCATGATCCTCCGAAATCTAAAACACAAGCTCTAAGGAGATCTTCCAAAACTCGGTTGACTCTCTCGGTCTGACCATCTGTTTGGGGATGATAAGCTATACTTAAACACAACTCGGTTCCCAAAACTTCCTGGAAGCTCTTCCAAAATCCACTAGTGAACAATGGGTCTCGATCGCTTACTATACTCTTCGGAATACCATGGAATCGAACTATCCACTTAGCATACAACTCAGCCAACTTTGATGCAGTCCTAGTCGATCGAACAGGAATGAACCTTGCACTCTTAGTCAGACGATCTACAATGACCCATATCCCTTGATTTCCCGCTCTTGTTCTAGGTAACCCATCAATAAAATCCATCGACACTTGCTCCTACTTCCATGTAGGAACTTATAATGGCTGAAGCAATCCACTTGGCTTCTTCTGTTCGGCTTTTACCAACTGGCAGTTCATACATTTGGAAATAAAATTTCCAACATCCTTCTTCATACCTTCCCAGTAATAGGTTCTCTTCATATCCCGATACATCTTATTTCCACCTAGATGAATTGTCAGCTTTGAGTGATGACTTTCCTTCAAAACTTCATCTCTCAATCCATCTATATCGGGAACAACTAGTCGTCCTTGCTTCCGAAGCCAACCTTCTCGATCGACCTCGAATCCTTTATCCTTTTCTGGGTCCAATCCAGATTCCAAATCACAAATAATCTTGACAAGCTTATCGTCTCGGTTTTGGCTCTCGCCAATTCTTTCCACAAGAGTAGGTCTTATCAGTAAGTTTGCCAACATCTCAGGTTCCAATTCACATCTGGGCCTGAAGTCAAATCCAGCTAAATACTCGAGACTCTTCCATTCTGAAAACATGGCTCCCAATCCTGCATGTTTTCGACTTAACGCATCTGCCACTGCGTTACCCTTTCCCGGAGTATAGGCTATATCAAAATCATATGATGCTAAAAACTCTAGCCATCGTTGCTGTCTAAGATTCAAATCCTTTTGGGAGAAAAGGTACTTCAACGACTTATGATCTGTAAACAACTCGAATCGAACTCCCAATAGATAATGTCTCCACATCTTCAGAGCAAACACAATCGCCGCTAACTCCAAATCATGAGTCGGGTAATTCCTTTCATGCGACTTCAGTTGTCGACTCGTATACACAACAACTTTATCCTTCTGCATCAACACTGCTCCAAGTCCAGTACCACATGCGTCGGTGTAAACCACTATCTCATCATTCCCACTTGGAATAGTCAAAACAGGAGCACTCGTCAATCGCTCTTTCAGGATTCCGAAAGCTTTCTCACACTTAGCATCCCATCTGAACACTTGGTTCTTTTTCGTCAATTCTGTTAACGGTGCAGCTATCTTGGAAAAGTCCTTGATAAATCGACGATAGTATCCTGCTAATCCAAGAAAACTTCTCACATCAGATGCATTTTTAGGTCTACCCCAATCCTGGATTGCTGCTATCTTGGCGGGATCAACCGCTATTCCATTTCCAGAGATAACATGGCCTAAGAACCTCACTTCACTCTTCCAGAAGTGACACTTCAAAAACTTAGCCTTCAGCTGATGTTTTCGTAAGATTTCCAAAACAATACACAAGTGTGTCTTGTGCTCTTCTTTAGTTCTGGAATAAATCAAAATATCATCCACGAACACAAGTACGAACTTGTTCAACTAATCTCTGAACACTTTATTCATAAGATCCACAAAATATGCTGGTGCATTGGTCAATCCAAACGGCATCACCAGCCACTCAAAGAAACCGGATGGTGTCCTGAAAGCAGTCTTCGGCACACTATCCTTAGCCACTCTTAACTGGTGAAATCCCATTGCCAAATCCATCTGAGAAAACACCTTGGCTTCGTGAAGCTGATCAAACAAGTCATCTATTCTCGGCAATGGATACTTGTTCTTCTTAGTCACTTTGTTCAGCTCACGATAATCCACACACAACCTTAACGATCCATCCGCTTTGGTTGCGAACACAACTGGTGCACCCCATTCGGACACACTACGCCGAATGAATCCTTTCTGCAAAAGGTCATCAACTTGCACCCTCAACTCTTGTTGTTCCCTAGGCGCCATCCGCCTAAGAGGCATCACAACAGGTCTGGCTCCTTCAACTAGATCTATACGAAACTCGATCTCTCTATGCGGCGGTAACCCTTTGACCTCGTCAAAGACATCCTCGAATCCATTCGCGATTGGCACCGGTGACAGTCCATCCCGTGGAACATCCAGCGAATACATGAAGCTTATGAAGACGCCTTCCTCATGCTTACATCGTATCACAACCTTTCGCCCCTCCACATTCTCGACTGTCACCTCCAATCTTTCACAATCAACCTTTGCCGCATACTTCCTAAGCCAGTCCATGCCCAAAATATTTCCGAACCCCGCAAAGTTTAGAACAAAACAATCACAAACAAAAGAGCAATCATGACTCGATACAATCAGACCACGGCATAACATACACAAACAAGATGAACCCCCAACTGGATTAGTCACAACCAATGGCCTATCAACAATATCTGGTTCTAAACCCAACCGGCCTACAAGTTCACTACAAACAAACGAATGCGACGCCCCAGTATCAAATAGCACTCTCACTGGAACACCACATAGGAAAAGAGTACCTTTAACCACCACACTCTTTCCTTTCTCATCAACAGTAGGAGCTTTTGAAGACGATGGAACAGCCCCAAAGCATAAGCTTGCACAATCTGCTTGTCCCTTCGCGGTTCTGGACAATTCTTCTTGATGTGCCCTGGCTTGTCACGGTTGTGGCACTTCATCGGCACCTTTGGATTCTTACAATCTCTGGAGAAATGGCCCTTCTGCTGACAGTTGAAGCAGGTCACTTCGCCCTTCAGCTTCTTCTGGCCATCCTTACCTTTCTGCTGCTGCTGCTTCCTTTTCTTATTTCCACCATGTTGTGGTTTAGACTCCTCCTTGGTCACAGCAACAACAGACCCTTCTTTAGGAAATAGATTCTCATGCCTAAGAGCTTTCTCCACAAGCTTCTCGAATGGATCGTCCAGATGATCCACCAACTGCCTCCCAAGATAACTGTCCAAGCCTGTCACAAACTTCTCGTTCTTCTGATAAGGAGATTCAATATACGACCGAGCATACTTGGACAAAGCTTCGAACTCAGAAACATACTCAAGAACTGATCTTCCACCTTGCTTGAGCTCCACAAACTTCTTGAACAAAACAGACTTCTAAGCTGTAGAGATGAACTTAGCTTCAAATCTAGCTTGGAACTGCTCCCAAGTAATCTCTTCCTCCGGAGTATCAATGGTGATAGAGTTCCACCAATCCGAAGCTCTCCCTTGAAGCTGTCTTGATGCTAACTTCCTCTTAGTCGCATCCTCAATTCCCAAATCACTAAAGATCCTTCTACAAGCATCTATCCATCTCTGGACTTCAATAGTTGACTCTGTCCCCAAGAAAACCTTTCCTCCAAGAGCAGTATAGTCCTTACACAACTTAGCAAAATCCACTGGCTTTGGAGTTTGAACTTGAACTCCAACATCAACTGCTGTCCCCGGAACTGGTATTCTTCTCATGATCGAAGTCATCATAGCTTCGAACATAGATGCATAATCAATAGTCCCCTCAGCAGCAAGGCCTTCCCTAGCAGCTCGTCTCCCTCTTCGATTCATTCTTAATATCTATAAAAAGAATGATTAATACACTTTGAGAACAACTGTATAAGGGACTCAAACTCTTCTAAGCTACTATATTATATATAGTAATCATCCATCAAAATACAATTACATCTCTCATACGTAGTTACGACAGCGAGCATTGGGTAAAATCGATTAACCAAAGCTCTGATACCAAATGTGACGACCGCCCATGACCCCTGCACCGAACCTAGAGATAGTGCGCTGTAAAGTGTGCCAGGTCGCCATGGACGGTCCTCAAGGTAAATAAAACAGCAGACTCTATCGTATTACTCACAGCGCATGGACAAAATACAATAGAGAAAATATACATAGTGAAGCTTCACATAATAGAATCTCATCAATAAGACTTCATACTAGTTGAATACAAACATCTGAATAGTCAATACAACAAGCCTCACTACATATCACTCAGAGAATATACAAAGCAGCGGAACACCCAGTACATATAGTAAGAAAATAATATGCAATCCTCCAGCTCGTCTTCGTCATCAGCATCGTAGGAAGCAAGAACATCACCTGTCACATGCTACCTAGTCTGCCCGTCCCAAAATGGACGAACAGCCCAAGGTAATAAGAATTGAACATAAAACCTTGAGTCAGACAAAAGTCCTAGTGAGCGGTAAATTAACTAACAACATACCAAAAGAGCATAAAGGAAAAAGGAATAGGAACCAAACCCTCCCACTCCACCTCTTTCTACAGTGATAGCCTCCCCGACACACTAAGCAGAAGTAAACATAGCAAAGCAGACATTTAAAGTAAAGCAATTATCACTCGAGTTAAGGGCGGTGTTTTCCAAGCACAAACCCCCAAGGCCTAAACCAAGATCAGATAAGCACCCAGAAGATATCGCTCTTGAGACCGAATGACGATACAACCAAACATCCATGACTCTGGCTATCACTGTTATCATTGCCTCGATATCACCGTTAATTGAATGACCGACACATTCTTTCAGCCGTCGGTCAAGGGCTAATGGTAACCCCGGTTCTAGACATAACTCTACACGTCATCGTGACCTATGCCTAGGACTATCGAATCTGCCCAAAGTACTCGACCATCAACGGTTAGTCGTTGGGACTATCGAATCTGTCCAAGCGTACTCTTGCTTTGAGTCTGCTAGAACCTTCAACAACGATAAGATCTCAGCCTCCTAGTCATCCTCCTCGACGACTATTCTCATTCTAGCCCAAGCGCCTCTCGAGCTTCCATTATCCTCAACTCAAACCATTTCACCGAGTTGTCAACATACTTTCAAAACTCGAACCATTTCACCGAGTCTTCAACATGCTTGGAATGATCCCGTCTGGATTAGACCAAGACTATCTCATATCATGCTTTGCTTCATCACATCCTGGCAAAGCCTCATCTCAACATCATCCTCATCAAATCTATCCATATGAGCTTCATCATCCGCTACATATGCCACGGGCAGCTTTCCCAATTCAAGAGCCATTCCCTTAGCTTTTGAACCATCTTCGACCAAACTTGTCTAAATCAAGTCATAAATCATCTAATACACAATAATCAATCAAATCAATCATCAATCCAAGTAATCAAGCATTCAAACATGATCAAATAAACAATTATAACAATAATGGCAATTTCGTAAATAAAAGAGTCCAAATCTAACAAGTATGAATCATGAGTAATATCTCTACAACTTGATGAATAAACTTGCATAGGTTAACATGTAGTAGAATGGATGTCAATTCATCATGAACAATAGATCTATACTTAAGTTTACAAAAATGCATGGAAATCACTAGTTTAACACCAAATCAAGCCAACGATCCGATATACTCCTTTGGATCCGTGTGAGAGATAATCACCACTCACCAAATCACCTAAACACCATAAAAACCACACACTTCAGATCTAGACAGCGAAGAATCTAACTTGATCTATCACAAATCCGCTTCAAACGATGAAATCTCTCTTCGATGGATGTAGATCTTCAATCTAAGCTCTTGGATCTTCGATTTGTATGGAAGGAATCACAAGATTAGAGTAGAGAAAAGAAGTGAAGAAGTATAGAAGTCGAGCTCTCAAAATAGCAGCACTTCGTCGCTACGAAATCCGGATCCCAAAAATGAAGAAAAACACGGCTATTTATAAGCTGGAAATCCCCTAAGTCGTCTGCCTGCATAAGTCGGTCACGACTTAAAAACCTCCGACCTACGACTTAATCATCCCTCACGACTTACGACTTAACAGATTCCTCGACCCAACACTTGCGCGGCTTAACACATACACACTGTGACGACCGCCCATGACCCCTGCACCGAATCTAGAGATAGTGCGCTGTAAAGTGTGCCAGGCGACCATGGACGATTGCCAAGGTAGAATAAAACAACAGAATCTATCGTATTACTCACAGCGCATGGACAAAATACAATAAAACATACGTATATAGTGAAGCTTCACAGAATAGAATCTCATCAATAAAACTTCATAATAGTTGAATACAAGCATCTGAATAGTCAAATCATCAAAATACATCAAGCCTCACTACAACACTCAGAGAAAATACAAACAGCGGTACACCCAGTACATATAGTAAGAAGATAATATGCAACCATCTAGCTCGTCTTCGATATCAGCATCGTGAGAAGCAAGAACAGCACCTGTCACCTGCTACCTAGTCTGCCCGTCCCAAAAATGGACGAACAGCCCAAGGCAATAAGAATTAAAAACATAAAGCCTTGAGTCAGACAACAGTCTTAGTGAGCAGTAAATTAACTAACAACATACCAAAAGAGCATAAAGGAAAAGGAATAGGAATACAACCCTCCCACTCCAACCTCTTTCTACAGTGATAGCCCCCAGACACACACTAAGCAGAAGCAATCATAGTAAAGCATACAATTCAAAGTAAAGCAATTATCACTCGAGTCAAGGGCGATGTTTTCCAAGCACAAACCCCCAAGGCCTAAACCAAGATCAGATAAGCACCCAGAAAACACTGCTCTTGAGACCGAATGACGATACAACCAAACATCCATGACTCTGGCTATCGCTGTTATCATTGCTTCGATTTCACCGTTAATTGAATGACCGGCACATTCTTTCAGCCGTCCGTCAAGGGCTAATGGTAACCCCGGTTCTAGACATAACTCCCGCACGTCATCGTGACCCGTGCCTAGGACTATCGAATCTGCCCAGAGTACTCGACCATCAACAGTTGGTCGTTAGGACTATCGAATCTGCCCAAACGTACTCTTGCTTAGAGCATGCTAGAACCTTCAACAACGATGAGACCCAAGCCTCCTAGTCATCCTCCTCGACGACTATTCTCATATCCATTCATTATCCTCAACTCGAACCATATCACCGAGTTATCAACATGCTTGGGATGATCCCGTCTGGATTAAACCAAGTCTTCATCACATGATTGCCTCGCTTCATTACATCCTCGCAAAGCCTCATCTCAACATCTCATCATCAAATCTATGCATAAGAGCTTCATTAACCCGCTACATATGCCACGAGCAGCTTTCCCAATTCAAGAGCCCTTCCCTTAGCTTTTGAATCATCTTCGGTCTAAAATCAAACCATCAATCATCTAATTCATAACAATCAATCAAATCAAACATTAATCCAAGCAATCAAGCATTCAAATATGATCTAAGTAGACAATTATAACAATAATGGCATTTTCGTAATTAAAGAGTTGAAAGTCCAATAAGCATGAAAACATGAACAATATCTCTACAAACTTGATGAATGAACTTGCATAGGTTAACATGTGATAAAATGGATGTAACATCATCATGAACAATGAGTCTATATGGATCTACACTTAGGATGAAGAAAATGTATGGAAATCACTATTTTAACACCAAATCGAGCCAACAATCCGATATACTCCTTTGGATCCGTGTGAGAGATAATCACCACTCACCAAATCACCTAAACAACCCCAAATCAACACGCTTCAGATCTGGACAGCGAAGGATCAAGCTTGATCTATCACGAATCCGCTTCAAACGAAGAAATCTCACTTCAAAGGATGAAGATCTTCAATCTAAGCTCTTGAATCTTCAATTTGATCTTCAACTTGGATGGATGGAAGCACTAGATAAAGAAGTGAAGAAGTGTAGAAGTCGAGCTCTCAAAATGGCAGCACTTCGTCGCTTCGAAATCCGGATCCCAAAAAGTGAGAAAAACCCTTCCTATTTATAGCTGAAATTCCTTAAGTCGCAGCCTCGGAGTTAGGTCGTCCACGACCTACGACCAAAAAACCAACCGACCTAAAGACTTCGACTTAACAACCTAAGCCACAGCGACTTACGACCTAGTGCAACCGCACGATCTAACGACCTAAAACTTAAGGGAATACGACATAACACTCAGGCGCTTCATCGACCTATCAAAGCCCCTCAACCTACGACTTAACATGCGCGTGACCTATCTTATTCGCGCTACACGACCTAACACTTAGGCAAAACCCAGCGACCTACCAATGCTACGACTTAGCTCCTCAGCGACCTAACACATGAGTGTTTTCTCGCGACCTAAAAACTACAGAGGTCCACGACCTAACTGCTAAGTTCTATGCGACCTAACACTCACGCGCCTCAACGACCCAGCGACCTAACAGTGTAATAGCCTAGCGACCTAAAAATGTTACGACCTAACACTTAGACCCACGCGACTTAACACCAAACTACTAGGTCGCTCACTGTTATCCAGCTTCTGTAGGTCGTTGCCGACCTAACTAGATAACCACTAGGTCGCAAACACTCATAACTCGCTAACAATTAAGTCGTTAACTCCTATAGGTCGCTCACCACTACCACCAGTTTCCTTAGGTCGCTACCGACCTATCCCCTTAGGTCGCTTACTAATCTTAGGTTGCCAAATCCTATAAGACGCTAACTCTCTTAGGTCGCTCACTCGACCTAACCTTCCCCTTGACCTAAGCCAGCATACGACCAACCCATCCCTTAGGTCGCCTACGACATAACTTCCTTCACGACCTAAGCTAACATACAACCTGACTCCTAGGTCGCTCCACTTTCTTAGGTCGCCAACTACGACCTAACACTTTAATCAATTCACCTCCTTAGGTCGCTCCAACTCCCTACGACCTAGGACTTAGAAAAATTCTGCCTAAAATATGAAATGGCTCAACAACACTAAAAATCCCAGATTTGACAAACTTTTCGATCCGTAAAAATACGGGTCGTTACATTCTCTCCCCCTTAGGAATTTCGCCCCCGAAATTCCAAACAAACAAAGCAATCAAAACTATTATGCACGCCTACCATCCATAACAATCAACAAACCATGCATCCAATTCTATCTTAGCATGCAGAATTCTAAAACTAGTACAAGTTACAATATCGTGAGATGACACGACACCTTAGGGCCATACCTTGAAGAGTTCAGGATGAGCTGCCTTCATCCTCTCCTCCACCTCCCACGTACAGTCGTTATCATCGTCACTCCATTGTATCTTGAGCAACTTAACTACCTTCTTCCTAAGCTGTTTCGTGTCGGTTTCCACAACACGAAGCGGTTTACGAGGTCTTCTATCGACTGGATCAACTTCGAAATCTTCATAGCTATCAGCAGAAACCACTGTATTCGAGTCGTGTACATACTTTCGTAGATATGATACGTGAAAAACATTGTGCACACCCAACATCTTCTCTGGTAACTCCAATCTGTAGGCGAGCTTTCCAATTCGCTCGATGATCGGGAATGGTCCAACAAATCTCGGAGTCAATTTCCCTTTCTTCCCGAATCGAATAACATTCTTCAGTGGAGAAATCTTCACAAAAACCATATCACCAACGTCGAACTCCAAATCCTTACGACGCTTATCGGCATAACTTTTCTGACGATCTTGGGCTGCCTTCATTCGTTGCCGAATGATCTCTATACAATCTGAAGTCTGTCGAATCATCTCTGGCCCAAGCATCAGCTTTTCTCCAGTTTCTATCCAACACGTCGGAGAGTTACACGGTCTTCCATACAATGCTTCATACGGTGCCATACCAATACTTGACTGGTAACTGTTGTTATACGCAAACTCCACCAAATGAAGGTGTTCTTCCCATGATCCTCCGAAATCCAAAACACAAGCTCTGAGGAGATCTTCCAAAACTCGGTTGACTCTCTCGGTCTGACCATCTGTTTGAGGGTGATAGGCTGTACTCAAACACAACTCGGTTCCCAAAACTTCCTGGAAGCTCTTCCAAAATCCACTAGTGAACAATGGATCTCGATCACTCACTATACTCTTCGGAATACCATGGAATCGAACTATCCACTTAACATACAACTCTGCCAATTTTGATGCAGTCCTAGTCGATCGAACAGGAATGAATCTTGCACTCTTGGTCAGACGATCTACGATGACCCAAATCCCTTCATTTCCCGTTCTGGTTCTAGGTAACCCATCAATAAAATCCATCGACACTTGCTCCCACTTCCATGTAGGAACTTCTAAGGGCTGAAGCAATCCACTTGGCTTCCTCTGTTCGGCTTTTACCAACTAGCAGTTCATACATTTGGAAATAAAATTTCCAACATCCTTCTTCATACCTTCCCAGTAGTAGGTTCTCTTCATATCTCGATACATCTTATTTCCACCTGGATGAATCGTCAACTTCGAGTGATGACTTTCCTTCAGAACTTCACTCTTCAATTCATCTATATCGGGAACAACTAGTCGTCCTTGCTTTCGAAGCCAACCTTCTCTATCGACCTCGAATCCTTTATCCTTTTTTGGTTCCAATCCAGATTCCAAATCACGAATAATCTTGACAATCTTATCATCTCGCTTTTGACCCTCGCCAATTCTCTCCACAAGAGTCGGTCTTATCGATAAGTTTGCCAACATCTTAGGTTCCAATTCGCATCTGGGCCTGAAGTCAAATCCAGCTAAATACTCGAGATTCTTCAATTCTGAAAACATGGCTCCCAGTCCTGCATGTCTTCGACTTAACGCGTCCGCCACTGCATTACCCTTTCCCGGAGTATAGGCTATACCAAAATCATATGATGCCAAAAACTCTAGCCAACGTTGCTGCCGAAGATTCAAATCCTTTTGGGAGAAAAGATACTTCAACGACTTATGATCTGTAAACAACTCGAATCGAACTCCCAATAGATAATGTCTCCACATCTTCAGAGCAAATACAATCGCCGCTAACTCCAAATCATGAGTCGGGTAATTCCTTTCATGCGGCTTCAGTTGTCGACTGGCATACGCAACAACTTTATTCCTCTGCATCAGCACTGCTCCAAGTCCAGTACCACATGCGTCGGTGTAAACCACCATCTCATCATTCCCACTTGGAATAGTCAAAACAGGAGCACTCGTCAATCGCTCTTTCAGGATTCTGAAAGCTTGCTCACACCTATCTTCCCATCTGAACACTTGATTCTTCTTCGTCAATCCTGTTAACGGTGCAGCCACCTTGGAGAAGTCTTTGATAAACCGTCGATAATATCCTGCTAATCCAAGAAAACTTCTCACATCAGATGCATTCTTAGGTCTAACCCAATCCTGGATTGCTGCCACCTTAGCGGGATCAACCGCTATTCCATTTCCAGAAATCACATGGCCTAAGAACCTCACTTCACTCTTCCAGAAGTGACACTTCGAAAACTTAGCCTTCAGCTGATGTTTCCGCAAGATTTCCAAAACAATACGCAAGTGCGTCTTGTGCTCTTCTTCCGTTCTGGAATAAATCAGAATATCATCCACAAACACAAGTACGAACTTGTTCAACTGATCTCTGAACACTCTATTCATAAGATCCACAAAATATGCTAGCGCGTTAGTCAATCCGAACGGCATTACCAGCCACTCAAAGAAACCAGATGGTGTCCGAAAAGCAGTCTTCGGCACACTATCCTTAGCTACTCTCAACTGGTGAAATCCCGTTGCCAAATCCATCTGAGAAAACACCTTAGCTTCGTGAAGCTGATCAAACAAGTCATCTATTCTCGGCAATGGATACTTGTTCTTCTTAGTCACCTTATTCAGCTCACGATAATCGACGCACAACCTCAGCGATCCATCTGCTTTGGTTACAAACACAACTGGTGCACCCCATTCGGACACACTACGCCGAATGAATCCTTTCTGCAAAAGATCATCAACCTGCACCTTCAACTCCTACTGTTCCCTAGGCGCCATCCGCCTAAGAGGCATCACAACAGGTCTGGCTCCTTCAACTAGATCTATACGAAACTCGATCTCTCTATGCGGCGGTAATCCTTTGACCTCGTCAAAGAGATCCTCGAATCCATTAGCGATTGGCACAGATGACAGTCCATCCCGTGGAACAACAAGCGAATACATGAAGCTCATGAAGACGCCTTCTTCATGCTTACATCGTATCACAATCTTCCGCCCCTCCACGTTCTCGACTGTCACTTCCAACCTCTCACAATCAACCTTTGCCGCATACTTCCTAAGCCAGTCCATACCCAAAATAATTCCGAACCCCGAAAAGTTCAGAACAAAACAATCACAAACAAAAGAGCAATCATGACTCGATACAACTAGACCATGGCATAACATACACAAACAAGACGAACCCCCAACTGGATTAGTCACAACCAATGGCCTATCAACAATATCCGGTTCCAAACCCAACCGGCCTACAAGTTCACTACAAACAAACGAATGCGACGCTCCAGTATCAAACAGAACTCTAACTGGAACACCACATAGGAAAAGAGTACCTTGAACCACCACACTCTTTCCCTTCTCTTCCGCGGTAGGAGCTTTCGAAGATGATGGAACAGCTCCCAAAGCATAAGCCTGCACAATCTGCTTGTCCCTCCTCGGTTCTGGACAATTCTTCTTGAAATGCCCCGGCTTGTCACAGTTGTGACACTTCATTGGCACCTTCGGATTCTTACAATCCTTAGAGAAATGGCCCTTCTGCTGACAATTGTAGCTAGTCACTTCGCCTTTCGGCTTCTTCTGACCATCCTTACCCTTCTTCTGCTGCTGCTTCCTCTTCTTGTTACCACCCTGTTGTGGTTTAGACTCTCCCCTGGTCACAGCAACAACAGATCCTTCCTTAGGAAACAGACTCTCATGCCTGAGAGATTTCTCCACAAGCTTCTCAAATGAATCGTCCAAATGATCCACCAGCTGTCTCCCAAGATAACTGTCCAAGCCTGTCACAAACTTCTCGTTCTTCTGATAAGCAGATTCAATATATGACCGGGCATACTTGGACAAAGCTTCAAACTCAGAAACATACTCAAGAACTGGTCTTCCACCTTGCTTGAGCTCCACAAACTTCTTGAACAGAACAGACTTCTGAGCTGTAGAAATGAACTTAGCTTCAAATCTAGCTTGGAATTGCTCCCAAGTAATCTCTTCCTCCGGAGTATTGATGGTAATAGAGTTCCACCAATCAGAGGCTCTCCCTTGAAGCTGCCTTGATGCCAACTTCCTCTTAGTTGCATCATCAATTCCCAAATCACCAAAAATCCTTCTACAAGCATCTATCCACCTCTGGACCTCAATGGTTGATTCTGTTCCCAAGAAAACCTTTCCTCCAAGAGCAGTATAGTCCTTACACAACTTAGCAAAATCCACCGGCTTTGGAGTTTGAACTTGAACTCCAACATCAACCGCTGCCCCCGGAACTGGTATCCTTCTCATGATCGAAGTCATCATAGCTTCGAACATAGCTGCATAATCAGCAGTTCTCTCAGTAGCACGGCCTTCCCTAGCAGCTGGTCTCCCTCTTCGACTCATTCTCGATATCTATAAAAAGGAATGATTAGCACATCTGGAGAAATAACTGCATAAAGGACTAACTTACTCCTAAGCTACTATATTATATATAGTAATCATCCATCAAAATACAATTACGTCTCTCATACGTAGTTACTTCAGCGAGCGTTGGGTAAAATCGATTAACCAATGCTCTGATACCAAATGTGACGACCGCCCATGACCCCTGCACCGAATCTAGAGATAGTGCGCTGTAAAGTGTGCCAGGCGACCATGGACGATTGCCAAGGTAGAATAAAACAACAGAATCTATCGTATTACTCACAGCGCATGGACAAAATACAATAAAACATACGTATATAGTGAAGCTTCACAGAATAGAATCTCATCAATAAAACTTCATAATAGTTGAATACAAGCATCTGAATAGTCAAATCATCAAAATACATCAAGCCTCACTACAACACTCAGAGAAAATACAAACAGCGGTACACCCAGTACATATAGTAAGAAGATAATATGCAACCATCTAGCTCGTCTTCGATATCAGCATCGTGAGAAGCAAGAACAGCACCTGTCACCTGCTACCTAGTCTGCCCGTCCCAAAAATGGACGAACAGCCCAAGGCAATAAGAATTAAAAACATAAAGCCTTGAGTCAGACAACAGTCTTAGTGAGCAGTAAATTAACTAACAACATACCAAAAGAGCATAAAGGAAAAGGAATAGGAATACAACCCTCCCACTCCAACCTCTTTCTACAGTGATAGCCCCCAGACACACACTAAGCAGAAGCAATCATAGTAAAGCATACAATTCAAAGTAAAGCAATTATCACTCGAGTCAAGGGCGATGTTTTCCAAGCACAAACCCCCAAGGCCTAAACCAAGATCAGATAAGCACCCAGAAAACACTGCTCTTGAGACCGAATGACGATACAACCAAACATCCATGACTCTGGCTATCGCTGTTATCATTGCTTCGATTTCACCGTTAATTGAATGACCGGCACATTCTTTCAGCCGTCCGTCAAGGGCTAATGGTAACCTCGGTTCTAGACATAACTCCCGCACGTCATCGTGACCCGTGCCTAGGACTATCGAATCTGCCCAGAGTACTCGACCATCAACAGTTGGTCGTTGGGACTATCGAATCTACCCAAACGTACTCTTGCTTAGAGCATGCTAGAACCTTCAACAACGATGAGACCCAAGCCTCCTAGTCATCCTCCTCGACGACTATTCTCATATCCATTCATTATCCTCAACTCGAACCATATCACCGAGTTATCAACATGCTTGGGATGATCCCGTCTGGATTAAACCAAGTCTTTATCACATGATTGCCTCGCTTCATTACATCCTCGCAAAGCCTCATCTCAACATCTCATCATCAAATCTATGCATAAGAGCTTCATCATCCCGCTACATATGCCACGAGCAGCTTTCCCAGTTCAAGAGCACCTCCCTTAGCTTTTGAATCATCTTCGGTCTAAAATCAAACCATCAATCATCTAATTCATAACAATCAATCAAATCAAACATTAATCCAAGCAATCAAGCATTCAAATATGATCTAAGTAGACAATTATAACAATAATGGCATTTTCGTAATTAAAGAGTTGAAAGTCCAATAAGCATGAAAACATGAACAATATCTCTACAAACTTGATGAATGAACTTGCATAGGTTAACATGTGATAAAATGGATGTAACATCATCATGAACAATGAGTCTATATGGATCTACACTTAGGATGAAGAAAATGTATGGAAATCACTATTTTAACACCAAATCGAGCCAACAATCCGATATACTCCTTTGGATCCGTGTGAGAGATAATCACCACTCACCAAAACACCTAAACAACCCCAAATCAACACGTTTCAGATCTGGACAGCGAAGGATCAAGCTTGATCTATCACGAATCCGCTTCAAACGAAGAAATCTCACTTCAAAGGATGAAGATCTTCAATCTAAGCTCTTGAATCTTCAATTTGATCTTCAACTTGGATGGATGGAAGCACTAGATAAAGAAGTGAAGAAGTGTAGAAGTCGAGCTCTCAAAATGGCAGCACTTCGTCGCTTCGAAATCCATATCCCAAAAAGTGAGAAAAACCCTTCCTATTTATAGCTGAAATTCCTTAAGTCGCAGCCTCGGAGTTAGGTCGTCCACGACCTACGACCTAAAAACCAACCGACCTAAAGACTTCGACTTAACAACCTAAGCCACAGCGACTTACGACCTAGTGCAACCGCGCGATCTAACGACCTAAAACTTAAGGGAATACGACATAACACTCAGGCGCTTCATCGACCTATCAAAGCCCCTCAACCTACGACTTAACATGCGCGCGACCTATCTTATTCGCGCTACACGACCTAACACTAAGGCAAAACCCAACGACCTACCAATGCTACGACTTAGCTCCTCAGCGACCTAACACATGAGTGTTTTCTCGCGACCTAAAAACTACAGAGGTCCACGACCTAACTGCTAAGTCCTATGCGACCTAACACTCACGCGCCTCAACGACCCAGCGACCTAACAGTGTAATAGCCTAGCGACCTAAAAATGTTACGACCTAACACTTAGACCCACGCGACTGAACACCAAACTACTAGGTCGCTCACTGTTATCCAGCTTCTCTAGGTCGTTGCCGACCTAACTAGATAACCACTAGGTCGCAAACCCTCATAACTCGCTAACAATTAAGTCGCTAACTCCTATAGGTCGCTCACCACTACCACCAGTTTCCTTAGGTCGCTGCCGACCTATCCCCTTAGGTCGCTTACTAATCTTAGGTTGCCAAATCCTATAAGACGCTAACTCTCTTAGGTCGCTCACTCGACCTAACCTTCCCCTCGACCTAAGCCAGGATACGACCAACCCATCCCTTAGGTCGCCTACAACATAACTTCCTTCACGACCTAAGCTAACATACAACCTGACTCCTAGGTCGCTCCACCTTCTTAGGTCGCCAACTACGACCTAACACTTTAATCAATTCACCTCCTTAGGTCGCTCCAACTCCCTACGACCTAGGACTTAGAAAAATTCTGCCTAAAATCTAAAATGGCTCAACAACACTAAAAATCCCAGATTTGACAAACTTTTCGATCCGTAAAAATACGGGTCGTTACACACACGACCTAACACATGCGCGCGTTCCCTCCTAAATCGCCTGGACGACTTAGCGACTTAACACCATCGCGACTTAACGACTTAACGAAGTCGCGACCTAACTCTACACACGATCCAACAGGGACACGGCTTAACGACTTACGACTCAACGACTTACGACCTAACTACACACAGGAGACTAAACAATCTACCTAAGCCGCTAACCCTTAAGTCGTTAACTTCTTGAGTCGCTGATTTCTTGAGTCGCCGCTTCCCTTAAGTCGGTCCATTCCTTAAGTCGGCTACCCCTTAGGTCGGCTACCCCTTAGGTCGTCAATTCCTTAAGTCGGTCAACTTCTTAAGTCGGTCAAATCCTATAGGTCGTCCCAAACTATCATACGACCTAAACCAAACCACTACGCTAACCACTAGGCCGTTAACTTCCTTAGGTCGCTCCACTTCCTTGAGTCGTCCACTCCGACCTAAGCCTACCCCACGACCTAAGCCACCATACGACTCATCTCCAAGCCGATCTAAGCCTACACATGACTTAACTTCCAAACGACTCAAGCTCTAAATGACTCATCAACAATACGACCAAATGATAACTACTTTTACGATGTTTCGATCCGTAAAAATACGGATCGTTACATCCAGCCATCAACTTCCAGCTATTCTGGAATCACTTCAACATCGCCATGCCTCTTGTTCAAGTCTGTATGCATGCCTACAACGTCGAACTCTGTCATGGTTGCACCTCCATCCTAGGTCCATTACTTCACCCATCATCCACGCCACCAATCGCATGCGACTAGCCTCCATCGACCGCACTGCCCAGGTCATGTCGTCTGGCCTCGATATAGCACACTGACTTGATGCGACCAAACCTTACAGCAAGTCACTCTTCCCTAAATGATTGTCGAGTATCGTGAATCTTCGATCAAGATTTGGTTTTTTTGAATTGATTTCGATTTTTTAGAAGAAGAAAATGAAGACACGAATTTAAATGGGGAGGAGGCCGCTAGGTTTAGGGATTAGGGTGGCGTAGATTTGTTTTAGGGTGGCTGGATATGGGCTAGGTCAGTTGCACTGTTTCCCTTTTTATTTTTTATTTTTTGTCAAAATATCTCGTATTATATGCAAGGAAATATCGAACTCTTATTGAGGCCTGTCGCCTGATATTTCTAATGTCAAAATATCATGATGTTATTTTGAGAATATACAAAACAATGCACTTAAATAGACAATACAAACAAATTCTAGAAGTATAAATTAACCAATCTAAAGCACAGTTTTAGTGGTATAATTAGACCAACCTGAAGCTGTGATATTGGAGATTAACGATGAGAAATGGTGGTGGTGAGAGATCTAAATGGAGATGACATGAAAGAGAATGATAAATGGAATAGGAGTGAAAAGAGATGTGAATATGGATGGATAAAGTGAGTGGCATTTATAGGATTTGGTAGATATTTTTAGAATATTATATCTGTGTTATGAAGTTTGAATATATCTATATTGGACTGATTAAGGGTTATGGATATGCAAGACATATAATTTTAACTCATATGCAGTATCTTAACTCATTCATTGATTCAGAAATTTTTGAATCAGTTATGGAAAAAAGTTATAGTCTAGAGAAATCTTGATCAAGTGATATAGTCAGATATTATGTCACGCATATATAGTATAATATGCTACTGGGTGATATTTAATGGTCATAAGTACTCTAATAGGTTATTTTATTGAAAAATTTATAGTATCATTACCATATGTATAACATGTTATATTTTTCGGTTTATAAGCAGAATATTATAAAGTTATATGGTTTCTACCCATAAATGGATAATGTTATATGGTTGCCGCCCTTATTTTTGTTATGCGTTTATTCTTATAATTGTATAAGTAATATCAGTCACTTGCTTAATGGTGCAATAAACTGATATAATAATGACATTATTGAATTAATTAAATTAATGCGTCTTAATTCCACTATCCAACATTTTATTCCTCTTCTTTAAATATGTATTTTTTGCGCTCATTAAGTTTTTAATACATATATGTCTTGATATTTATATCGTTTATTCATGTTTTAATGTATGACCTTGAAATTCATAAATCTTCATATATGGCATATAATAAATCAAGGTATATTCATTTGTTTAAATTAATTAATTAGAGTCAACTACGTAAATCATTTTCAATGTTGTAAAACCATTTCTATTTTGATATTTATGGCATATATTCACAATTTAATGTATACCTTGAAATTCATAATTATCTAGATATATATAATATACAACAAATCATGATATATTTAGTTGTTTAAATTAATTATACAATAACATATATTTTTCCATGTTCCATATAAAGGTCAATTTTGGAAATTCGAGGCCAGACCAAAAGTTTGCATTTATTCTTATAATTGTATAATACAATATCGGTCACTTTCTTCATGGCGTAGTAAACTAGTATAATAACGGTATTATTGAATTAATGCAAATTAATGCTTCTTAATTCCACTTTCCAACGTTTTATTCCTCTTCTCTTAAATCTATTTTTGCGCTCATTAATTTTCTCATGCATATACATTTTGATATTTGCATCATTTATTCACAATTTAATACATAACCTTGAAATTCATAAACCTCCATATATGGCATACAATAAATCAAGGCACATAGATTTGTTTAAATTAATTAATTAAGTCAACTAATTAAATCATTTCCAACATTGTAAAATCATTTCCATTTTTTATTTATAGCATTTACTCAAATTTTACCGTATAACCTTGAAATTCATAAGTCTCTAAATATGTCATTCAATAAATCATGGCATATTCATTTGTTTAAATTAATTATACATTAACAAATATTTTCCATGTCCCTTGTAAAGGGAAATTTGAAATTAGCGGTGGGATCGAAAGTTTCTCATACATATATCTTTTGATATTTGTATCATTTATTCTGAGTTTAATGCATAACTTGAAATTCATAAATCTTCATATATGGAATACAATAAATCATGATATATTCAGTTATTTAAATTAATTAATTAGATAAAGCTAATTAAATTGTTTCCAACATTGTAAACCATTTCCGTTTTGAAATTTATAGTATTTATTCACAGTTTAATGTATAACTTTGAAATTCATAAATCTCTAGATATAATATACAATAAATCATGATATATTCATTTATGATGAAAGGTCCATATTCTCAAAGCATATGCACAAAAAGTCCATATATAAATTGTATATGTTTAAATCATTCACTGTGCTAATATGAAAAACACGCCAAGTAAATTGTGTGAGTTTATCATGTGTATGTTACAAAACATGATCCTAAAAAATAACTATATCAAAGGCACTTAAAAAAATAGTACGACATGAACATCATGATTTAAATTGAAATAAACATAAGTACATGAGTTATGGTACGCGCTTTGAAGATGGAGTTAGCATTGTTTAATTAACAATGGTATATAGCATAAGTACAGGAGTTTAGCTCTGAAAATAAACGCTAATATTGATACGGGTTTACAAACATCTTTTAAAATGAAATAAACATAAGAACTCAGCTAATAAATATTGAATTTGTAAGCCCCAAAACTATTTAAGATATTTTAAGATATCATTGCTGAGTAGAATATGAGCCAATGGAACAAAAAATTAAATGTTTTAATTTAGAAATAAAAATTCAAACTAACCACACATGATTCCAACGCAAAAACATACCTAAATATTTATGGAAATCATTATCTTTTGAATACGTTGACACATATAATTTGTAAAAAAAAAAATTGCCCACGAAGCATGTGTTATTGTCACGTGCGAAGCGCATGTGCTAATATTAAGAAATTTGCACATAAAGGAGAGATTATATGAAAAACACCTGAGAGATTGAACCAGTACTTATGAATTGTTGCTATATACCATCATGCGTTTCGCATATATCTATTTTAAAGTGACATTATGATATCCCGTATCATATCGAATATTTACCCGTATATTTGAGTATTTTTTTAAGTGCCAAATAAAAATTCAAGCTAAACTACAACATAAATCGTTATCAATTTATCATGTGTGAGTTTATTTGAAGATATGTAAACAATGTTTGTGATAGCGCTGATTTCATACTTAATATGGAGCAAAGAGATTCTAAGTCGAGAGTGTTACGGGACGCGCTTTATGCGTGACAATAGTAAACCATTCACTGATAAATTGATTTTTTTTACAAATTATATATGCTTAACATATTCAAAAAAATTATTTTTATAAATATTTAGCTATGATTTTACGAATTAGAATCATTTATAGTCAACTTGAATTTTTATTTCTATGTTACATCGTTTAGTTTTTTGTTAGTTTAAATTTTTATTTATAAGTTAGGCAAGAATTGTGTAACATATATTGTATTAAATTCAATATATCTTCAAATGTTACACAATGATATATAATCATGTCTTGTTAGTTTGAATTTCAGTCAATGTGTAAATATAATATCTTCAGATCTTCAAAGCATCTGAAGATGGAGTTAGCATTTTATTCAGTTGTGACAATATGTAAGTAGGAAATGAGTTGGGTTGTTGTGACAATGTTTAAGTAACACTGTCCCATAATACTCTTCATATTATGAGACCAAGTTGTTCTTCCTACAAAAGTGTTACGGCACGTGCTTCGCGCGTGACAATAGTACACCCTTCGCGGATAAATAATTTTTTTTACAAATTATATATCATTAACATATTCAAAAAAAATTATTTTCATAAATATATAGTTATGATTTTAGGTTGGAATCATGTCTTGTCAGTTTGAATTTTTTATTTCTAAGTTGCTTCGTTTAATTTTTACTGTTAGTTTGAATTTTTTATTTCTATGTTGTATCATTTAATTTTTTTGTTAGTTTGATTTTTTTTCCATTTATAATTAATATATATATAAAGTTTATTTGTTAGATCATAATTTTAAGCAATATTAAGTTTGGTAATAAAGCAAAGAGCGTTATGAATTTGCAAAAAAGTATATTTACGAGATCATATCTTTAAGTGATATTAACATTTGTTAATATCTTTAGAAGACGTTTTTGTAAGTTGACATTGTTACCAAACAAATATTATGCTTTCACTTAAACTCGAAAACAAAAAATTATAATAATAGTTTATTTATTCCCTATTTCAACCTGTTATGAATCTACGTATAATAAAAGGTTGAGCTTCTTAATGTTTCTCACCATAGTATGCAGTTGACGATAATATTACACCTAATAAAAATGCAGTGCTATATGCATGAGTTTAGGATCAGGTATGTGATGCTATATTGTAGGACCAATTAATATATGTGCTAAATTTAGGAACAAATGTGCAAATGCTATTTTTTAGGATCAATTAGTGGAGAATTTTTTTAAAGAATTGTATAAAGGGCAATTTTGGAACTTCGCGGTCGGACCAAAAGATTGCGCTTCCAAGTCAACTATTAATAAAGATTACTACACCCATCTTCCATGCCACCAATTGCATGCGACTAGCCTCCATCGACCGCACTGCCCAGGTCATGTCGTCGTGGCCTGGATATAGCACACTGACTTGATGCGACCAAACCTTACAGCAAGTCGCTCTTCCCTAAATGATTGTCGAGTATCGTGAATCTTCGATCAAGATTTGTTTTTTTGAATTGATTTCGATTTTTTAGAAGAAGAAAAAGAAGACACGAATTTAAATGGGGAGGAGGCTGCTTGGTTCTGGGATTAGGGTGGCGTAGATTGGTTTTAGGGTGGCTGGATATGGGCTAGGTCAGTTGCACTGTTTCCCTTTTTATTTTTTATTTTTTGTCAAAATATCTCGTATTATATGCAAGGAAATATCGAACTCTTATTGAGGCGTGTCGCCTGATGTTTCTAATGTCAAAATATCATGATATTATTTTGAGAATACACAAAACAATGCACTTAAATAGACAATACAAACAAATTCTAAAAGTATATTTTAACCAATCTAAAGCACAGTTTTAGCGGTATAATTAGACCAACCTTAAGCTGTGATATTGGAGATTAACGATGAGAAATGGTGGTGGTGAGAGATCTAAATGGAGATGACATGAAAGAGAATGAGAAATGGAATAGGAGTGAAAAGAGATGTGAATATGGATGGATAAAGTGAGTGGCATTTATAGGATTTGGTAGATATTTTTAGAATATTATATCTGTGTTATGAAGTTTGAATATATCTATATTGGACCGATTAAGGGTTATGGATATGCAAGACACATAATTTTAACTCATATGCAGTATCTTAACTCATTCATTGATTCAGAAATTTTTGAATCAGTTATGGAAAAAAGTTATAGTCTAGAGAAATCTTGATCAAGTGATATGGTCAGATATTATGTCACGCATTTATGGTATAATATGCTATTGAGTGATATTTAATGGTCATAAGTACTCTAATAGGTTATTTTATTGAAAAATTTATAGTATCATTACCATATGTATAACATGTTATATTTTTCAGTTTATAAGTAGAATATTATAAAGTTATATGGTTGCTACCCATAAATGGATACTGTTATATAGTTGCCGCCCTTATTTTTGTTATGCGTTTATTCTTATAATTGTATAACGTAATATCAGTCACTTGCTTAATGGTGCAATAAACTGATATAATAATGACATTATTGAATTAATTAAATTAATGCTTCTTAATTCCACTTTCCAACATTTTATTCCTCTTCCTTTAAATATGTATTTTTTGCGCTCATTAAGTTTTTAATACATATATGTCTTGATATTTATATCGTTTATTCATGCTTTAATGTATGACCTTGAAATTCATAAATCTTCATATATGGCATATAATAAATCAAGGTATATCCATTTGTTTAAATTAATTAATTAGAGTCAACTACATAAATCGTTTTCAATGTTGTAAAACCATTTCTATTTTGATATTTATGGCATTTATTCACAATTTAATGTATACCTTGTAATTCATAATTATCTAGATATATATATAATATACAACAAATCATGATATATTTAGTTGTTTAAATTAATTATACAATAACATATATTTTTCCATGTTCCATATAAAGGTCAATTTTGGAAATTCGAGGCCAGACCAAAAGTTTGCGTTTATTCTTATAATTGTATAATGCAATGTCAGTCACTTGCTTGATGGCGCAGTAAACTAGTATAATAACGGTATTATTGAATTAATGCAAATTAATGCTTCTTAATTCCACTTTCCAATGTTTTATTCCTCTTCTCTTAAATCTATTTTTGCACTCATTAATTTTCTCATACATGTACATTTTGATATTTGCATCATTTATTCACAATTTAATACATAACCTTGTAATTCATAAACCTCCATATATGGCATACAATAAACCAAGGCACGTAGATTTGCTTAAATTAATTAATTAAGTCAACTAACTAAATCATTTCCAACATTGTAAAATCATTTCCATTTTTTATTTATAGCATTTACTCAAATTTTACCGTATAACCTTGAAATTCATAAGTCTCTAAATATGTCATTCAATAAATCATGGCATATTCATTTGTTTAAATTAATTATACATTAACAAATATTTTCCATGTCCCTTGCAAAGGGAAATTTGAAATTAGTGGTGGGATCGAAAGTTTCTCATACATATATCTTTTGATATTTGTATCATTTATTCTGAGTTTAATGCATAACTTGAAATTCATAAATCTTCATGTATGGAATACAATAAATCACAGTATATTCGGTTATTTAAATTAATTAATTAGATAAAACTAATTAAATTGTTTCCAACATTGTAAACCATTTCCGTTTTGATATTTATAGTATTTACTCATAGTTTAATGTATAACTTTGAAATTCATAAATCTCTAGATATAATATACAATAAATCATGATATATTCATTTATGATGAAAGGTCCATATTCTCAAGCATATGCACAAAAAGTCCATATATAAATTGTATATGTTTAAATCATTCACTGTGCTAATATGAAAAACATGCCAAGTAAATTGTGTGAGTTTATCATGTGTATGTTTCAAAACATGATCCTAAAAAATAACTATATCAAAGGCACTTAAAAAAATAGTATGACATGAACATCATGATTTAAATTGAAATAAACATAAGCACAAGAGTTATGGCACGAGCTTTGAAGATGGAGTTAGCATTGTTTAATTAACAATGGTATATAGCATAAGTACAGGAGTTTAGCTCTGAAAATAAACGCTAATATTGATACAGGTTTACAAACATCTTTTAAAATGAAATAAACATAAGAACTCAGCTAATAAATATTGAATTTGTAAGCCCCAAAACTATTTAATATATTTTAAGATATCATTGTTGAGTAGAATATGAGCCAATGGAACAAAAAATTAAATGTTTTAATTTAGAAATAAAAATTCAAACTAACCACACATGATTCCAACGCAAAAACATACCTAAATATTTATGGAAATCATTATCTTTTGAATATGTTGACACATATAATTTGTAAAAAAAAAAATTGCCCACGAAGCATGTGTTATTGTCATGTGCGAAGCGCATGTGCTAATATGAAGAAATTTGCACATAAAGGAGAGATTATATGAAAAACACCTAAGAGATTGAACCAATACTTATGAATTGTTGTTATATACCATCACGCGCTTCGCATATATCTATTTTAAAGTGACATTATGATAACCCGTATCATATCGAATATTTAACCGTATATTTGAGTATTTTTTATAAGTGCCTAATATAAAATTTAAGCTAAACTACAACATAAATCGTTATCAATTTATCATGTGTGAGTTTATTTGAAGATATGTAAACAATGTTTATGATAGCGCTGATTTCATACTTAATATGGAGCAAAGAGATTCTAAGTCGAGAGTGTTACGGCACGCGCTTCATGCGTGACAATAGTACACCTTTCACTGATAAATTGGTTTTTTTTACAAATTATATATGCTTAACATATTCAAAAAAATGATTTTTATAAATATTTAGCTATGATTTTACGAATTAGAATCATTTGTAGTCAACTTGAATTTTTATTTCTAAGTTACATCGTTTAGTTTTTTGTTAGTTTAAATTTTTATTTCTAAGTTAGCCAAGAATTGTGTTACATATATTGTATTAAATTCAATATATCTTCAAATGTTACACAATGATATATAATCATGTCTTGTCAGTTTGAATTTCAGTCAATGTGTAAATATAATATCTTCAGATCTTCAAAGCATCTGAAGATGGAGTTAGCATTTTATGCAGTTGTGACAATATTTAAGTAGGAAATGAGTTGGGTTGTTGTGACAATGTTTAAGTTACACTGTCCCATAATACTCTTCATATTATGGGACCAAGTTGTTATTACTACAAAAGTGTTACGGCACGTGCTTCACGCGTGACAATAGTACACCCTTCGCGGATAAATCAATTTTTTTACAAATTATATATGCTTAACATATTCAAAAAAAAATGATTTTCATAAATATATAGTTATGATTTTACGTTGGAATCATGTCTTGTCAGTTTGAATTTTTTATTTCTAAGTTGCATCGTTTAATTTTTACTGTTAGTTTGAATTTTTTTATTTCTAAGTTATATCATTTAATTTTTTTGTTAGTTTGATTTTTTTTCCATTTATAATTAATATATATATATATATATAAAGTTTATTTGTTAGATCATAATTTTAAACAATATTAAGCTTGGTAATAAAGCAAAGAGCGTTATGAATTTGCAAAAAAGTATATTTGCGAGATCATATCTTTAAGTGATATTAACATTTGTTAATATCTTTAGAAGACATTTTTGTAAGTTGACGTTGGTACCAAACAAATATTATGCTTTCACTTAAACTCAAAATTTTTTTTATAATAATAGTTTATTTATTCCCTATTTCAACCTGTTATGAATCTACGTATAATAAAAGGTTGAGCTTCTTAACGTTTCTCACCATAGTATGCAGTTGACGATAATATTACACCTAATAAAAATGCAGTGCTATATGCATGAGTTTAGGATCAGGTATGTGATGCTATATTGTAGGACCAATTAATAGATGCGCTAAATTTAGGAACAAATGTGCAAATGCTATTTTTTAGGATCAATTAGTGGAGAATTTTTTTAAAGAATTGTATAAAGGGCAATTTTGGAACTTCGCGGTCAGACCAAAAGATTGCGCTTCCAAGTCAACTATTAATAAAGATATGTGTTTGAATGTGGTAATTTATTTATCTTTATTGCAGGCATTTCATTTTTTCCTCTACGCATAAGTACAGGAGTTTAGCTCTGAAAAAAACCCTTCATATTTTCCTTAGTCTGTTTAAACGGAGAGAAATGCAAAACATATTACTTTATCTTTATTGCAGGCATTTATTCCTCTCAACATAAGCACTAGAGATAAGCTCTGAGAAAAACCGTTCATATATATCCCTTAAATCTGTTTAAATGGAAGAAATGCTAAGCATGTTACTTTATCTTTATTTATTTCAGGCATTTCATTTTTTCTTCTAAACATAAGCACTAGAGTTTAGATCTGAGAAAAACACTTCATATTTCCCTTAATCTGTTTAAATGGAAAGAATGCCCCATACCACCAATTTGAGTAAATGCTATAAATTATTGCAATTAATTATACAATAATTCAATAGACGTGCGCTGCACGTGCTAATTGTATTTATTTAAAAAGCTTAAATTTAAGATCACCTAAATAAATTCAATATATATAGATTTAAATGTAAAATAACATTAAAAACTTGGAAGATGTCTGTACATAATTGTAAAATTTAGTTTTAAATTCTAACTATAAAAGAGGAAACCGGTAGAAAATTGTAATAATTATAATAACAATAAATTGTGAGAATGTGAAAATAAAATATCTAGAGATAATTAAGGAGAGAGAGGAGGAAATTGTTAGAATTAATAAGAGAGCTTTAAATTCTTCTACTTCACTATTATATAATAGATTACAACTTTTAATAAAGAAATACGAATAGGGGCAACTTTGGAAGTTCGTGGTCGGACCAAAACTTTCCAACGTGGTGATGATGGCACACAATTTTAAAGTCCAGATATATACTAACCATTATATATTTGCGGTAACATTAATTTGCATTAATTCAATATTTGCAAAGTGCAAACCTCTTTAGTGGTGTTAATCTCTCCATCTGTTTAGCATTTCTGGTATGAGGCATTCTTTCCATTTAAACAGATTAAGGGAAATATGAAGTGTTTTTCTCAGATCTAAACTCTAGTGCTTATGTTTAGAAGAAAAAATGAAATTCTTGAAATACATAAAGATAAAGTAACATGCTTAGCATTTCTTCCATTTCAACAGATTTAAGGGATATATATGAACGGTTTTTCTCAGAGCTTATCTCTAGTGCTTATGTTGAGGGGAATAAATGCCTGCAATAAAGATAAATTAATATGTTTAGCATTTCTTTCCGTTTAAACAGAATAAGGAAAATATGAAGGGTTTTTTTCAGAGCTAAACTCCTGTACTTATGCTTAGAGGAAAAAATGAAATGCCTACAATAAAGATAAATAAATTACCACATTCAAGCACATATCTTAATTAATAGTTGGCTTGAAAGCACAATCTTTTTGTCCGACCGTGAAGTTCCAAAATTGTCCCTAATTATATTTCCTTTTTAATAATAGTTAGATGTCACACTTCTTTAGCTTCAACTTGAACTACTAAAAACGTAACTCTATAAATATTATTAAATATTAATATAACTTAAAAACAGAATCAAATAAGTTTCATTTACCAATTCAAAACGCTCTACAAATATTATGGAAATCTTACTATAAATTAAAAGTAGGATGTACCGAATAAACATTCTTCTTTAAGTCATTCTTTATTATATGTAATAGTAGAAATAAAATTCAAACCAATAAAAAATTAAATTCATTCTTTATTAATTAATAATAAAAATAAAAATTCAAACTAATAAAAAGTTAGATGTTCCAATTTAGAAAGAACAATAAAAACTAACTGCATATCATTTCATACAAAAATAGGGTTAAATATTTGTGCAAATCATATATTTTTTTAACGAGTTAAAAGTACACAATTTGTAAAAAAACAATTCATACACGAATTGTGTGCCATCATCACGCGGGAAGCGCGTGCTGTAGCATGCAAATTAATGCTTTAACGTTATTATTTTCAATTGGACGTGTCGCCTGATCAATTAGTAGAGAATTTTATAAAAAAATGTATATAAAGGGTAATTTTGGAATTTCACGGTCGGACCAAAAGATTGCGCTTCCAAGCCAACTATTAATAAACTTGGAAATAAATAATATAATTTTCATAATTTGTGACCACTTGCTAAACACGTTCCAAAATCTGTGCTTTCAAGCCAACTATTAAAAAAGTGGAAATTAGGGAGGCATCCCTATCATACTTTCATATTGTAAAGCTGGTCCTTGTCAAAGTTTCATTGTAAAGCGGGTCCCTGTTTTCTGGAAACGAAGAAAAATTATTGCTGAAATGTCAGCAACTTTTATAAATAAGTGCTGATATTTCAGCAACTATCTGTGTCAAAGTTTTATTGTAAAAACAAAGAAAAATTATTGCTGAAATGTCAGCAACTTTTATAAATAAGTGCTGATATTTCAGCAACTATCTGTGTCAAAGTTTTATTGTAAAAACAAAGAAAAATTATTGCTGAAATGTCAGCAACTTTTATAAATAAGTGCTGATATTTCAGCAACTTTCATAAACTGTGTTCACAGTGTACATAAATGTTGCTGAAATATCAGCAACTTTTATAAATAAGTGTTGATATTTCAACAACTTTCATACACTATGTTCACAGTGTACAGAAATGTTGCGGAAATGTCAGCAACTTTTATGAAATGTTGCATCATGCTCTGCAATAATCGTGAATAAAAAACAGGGACCTAATTTACACTGAAATTTAGTAAAGGACTTTTCGTGAATTTTGAAACTTAATAAGGACCTGTGCCAAAAGTACCCATTAAAAAATATAATTTTCATACTTTCTAACAAACATGTTGGAGCATTATGGCACGCGCTTCGCGTGTGATGAATGCATCTGAATTGTATTTGTTTAAAATGTTTAAAAGAAAATATTTTTCACAAATATTTAGCCATATGTTTATGTTGAATCATACATGGTTAATTTGAATTTTTATTTCTAAGTTGTAATATCTAATAATCATACTGGTGGGTTTCGGCTTGGTTGTTTTTACTGAGTCAGAGTGGAAGCATTGGAGTCAAAAGGTACTACTAAAGGAGGCGGAACCTGCTTTTCTGAATAAAAGTTGAAATCATGCTAATTTTAGTAATTGATTAATAACTAATTTGCCTATTTGTAATCTTTTAATTGGTTGCCTTAAAACTTTTCAAATTCTTTACAAAAATAACTATCACATTTATCTGATCTAAATCAAGAAAAATTAACGTTTAAGCCCTTCTATTAAGAAAAACCGTAGTGCAAATAAGTCCTTCTTTTAAAATTGTGTGCCATCATCATCACGTTGGAAAGTTTTGGTCTGACCACAAACTTCCAAAGTTGCCCCTATTCGTATTTCTTTATTAAAAGTTGTAATCTATTAAATAATAGTAAAGTAGAAGAATTTAAAGCTCTCTTATTAATTCTAACAATTTCCTCCTCTCTCTCCTTAATTATCTCAAGATATTTTATTTTCACATTCTCACAATTTATTGTTATTATAATTATTACAATTTTTCTACCGGTTTCCTCTTTTATAGTTAGAATTTAATACTAAATTTTACAATTATGTATAGACATCTTTCAAGTTTTTAATGTTATTTTACATTTAAATCTATATATATTGAATTTATTTAGGTGATCTTAAATTTAAGATTTTTAAATAAATATAATTAGCAAATATTCATTAATTGATCTAATAAGTTAAAAAAATAACAATTCAATATGTGCACCTCATTAATATTGACAAAAATGGTAAAATTGATTTTTCATTCAAGTCCAGATAGTTTTAATTTCCGCAATTATATACTAACAATCACAACGTTCTACTAATATTCTCTCATGTCATTTTGCACTTAAATGCCAACATTCAATAATTTTTACAATTATTTACGGATTTCTCCCATCTTGTTCAAATCTATATATAGATAACTTAGTCTTATTGCAATCTCACTGACAATCTTGTTTTAGCCTAAACACAAACCTATGTATGTATATATATTTAGAAAACTTACTGGAACCAAAAACCAGAAAACTATTAAAAAAGACTGTGAAATTGGACCGCAAGCTGCAGGTTTCACCATAAAAAAATTATTTATTTATTTAATTTTTTTATACAAAGTGTATGTAACTTGGAAGAAAGCAAAAAACTCACTGTATCAACCCAATTAAACCACTTCATATTCACTTGATCTTGCAACATATATTCTACAGGTGTAACATATTCACTTCAAATTCTACAGGTGTGTAACATATAAGTATGCAGGGGCCAAGTTATCACCTTCACTTTTTTTATAACACACACAAACTAGGTAGGAAGAAGAAAAAAAACAAAAGAAGACTCACCGTACGGGCTGAGACGGTAGTGGCGTAGGGCGGCGTCGGGGAGATTGGTCGGTGGCAGGGACGTGGTGGCTAGAGCACGGCGGTGGTGGCTGACGCGGAGGGAAGGCGACGTGTGGGGTGCGGCGCTTGGGTACAGGGAAGAGGGGATTGGTTTTTTTTTGCAAAAATTGAATCGGTTGTCAAAATTTCAGGGGTGAGAAAATGACTAGCCTCTGGTAATTTTATACCAGTTTTAGATTGCATGAGTGAGTCAGAGAGGGAAAATAATCTAAGTTTAAGGTAACCGGTTGATATTTCAAACGTACCATATATTTTTTTCTTACCTAATTATCTTTAGGCTACAACTGTTAAACACGTTCAGGAATTTAAATTTTGAATTCTAATCAATTAATTTCAGTTTATAACGGCAACTGATAAATTTAATTGCGTTAACGTTAACGGAAATCTACAACAGACGTTATTATATTCCCATTATAATTTCTCTCAAACATTACAACATAAAATAATGACATTCCAAAATTAAAAATTTATGCAAATTAATTTCCAAAATACGTACCCACTAGTTTAATAGGTTATTTTATTTAAAAGCTCTTTTATTCCAACAATCTAAATATTTACAACAAATTCTTACGTTATATTTTTTTCAAATTTGTAGCCAATTTTCGCCGAAATCCAATTTATTAGGAGTAAATATTGCTCGGGTTGTTACAAATTATAATTCCAAATCTATTCAAAATCGATTTCAACTTCCATTTATAATTTATGACATATTATTGAAATCTGTTGTTCCAAATTCCTTATATAAATTAATTTCAAAAATATTTATCTAAATCACTTTAAATGAATTCCAAATCAAATATTTTATTTAATCCAAACCCATTTCTCATGCAATAATCCAATTTCCATACAAATATTTTTATTTCCAAAAATCACCCTCGAATTTCTTTTTAAAATTTGAAAATATTTTTATGGTATTTAAAATAACAAAATTTGGACCAATGCTATTATAACATCCAATATATCAAATCACACAACAATCCGTAACAGATTATTCAATCACATCATATAACACAATATATGAAACAATCAATATATTTTGAAGGAATCAAGTTGGATCCCTCCAATCTATTTCCCTGCATCCACAGTTGTTATATAATACAAAATACCACTTCGAGGCGGAATATCGCGATAATATAGGGTCATCAGCTACTATGCCGGACGCACGGTGTCTCATCCGCTCTAACGGCGAGAAATATGCCCAACTACTAATATATATAATTTCACGTCCAATTGAAAATATAAATTTATAAATTCATCCAATTAACCAATAAATAATTTTTTAACACTTTAAAATAATATTACTATCCAAATGAGTGAAATAATCAAAACCTTGATTTTCAAATTTGTTAATCGTTCCAAATCAAAATTTGTTCCATTGCATTGTGTTTGTCGCTACGATCCAACATAACTCGTGTTGTATCTTTGAACCTCGCACGAATAATTTTTGAAAATTAACCAATAAATAATTTTTTAACACTTTATAATAATATTACTATCCAAATGAGTGAAATAATCAAAACCATGATTTTCAAATTTGTTAATCGTTCCAAATCAAAATTTGTTCCATTGCATTGTGTTTGTCGCTACGATCCAACATAACTCGTGTTGTATTTTTGAACCTCGCACGAATAATTTATGAATTTTATAAGCGAACAATTTTTTTATACTTACTAATCATACTTTTATTAAATTTAATTAAAATTGATTTCTTTATACCTTCTTCTCAAACTAAATGATGGTCGTGTACATCTGGTACTCTCACGACAAAGCATGAGATCTTCTCTCCACCAAAACCACTAAGTTCACTGATATCTCCTCATCGAAACATTAGCCACTCCATCAGCCAACACAACAACTTTGCAGCATTCTACACAACTTCCTGTCACCTCCAGCCATCAACTGCCACCTATTCTTGAATCACTTCAACATCGCCATGCCTCTTGTTCAAGTCTGTATGCATGCCTACAACGTCGAACTCTGTCATGGTTGCACCTCCATCCTAGGTCCATAACTTCACCCATCTTCCACGCCACCAATCGCATGCGACTAGCCTCCATCGACCGCACTGCCCAGGTCATTTCGTCGTGGCCTCGATATAGCACACTGACTTGATGCGACCAAACCTTACAGCAAGTCGCTCTTCCCTAAATGATTGTCGAGTATCGTGAATCTTCGATCAAGATTTGTTTTTTTTAATTGATTTCGATTTTTTAAAAGAAGAAAAAGAAGACACGAATTTAAATGGGGAGGAGGCCGCTAGGTTCAGGGATTAGGGTGGCGTAGATTGGTTTTAGGGTGGCTGGATATGGGCTAGGTCAGTTGCACTATTTCCCTTTTTATTTTTTATTTTTTGTCAAAATATCTCGTATTATATGCAAGGAAATATCGAACTCTTATTGAGGCGTGTCGCCTGATGTTTCTAATGTCAAAATATCATGATGTTATTTTGAGAATACACAAAACAATGCACTTAAATAGACAATACAAACAAATTCTAGAAGTATAATTTAACCAATCTAAAGCACAGTTTTAGCGGTATAATTAGACCAACCTGAAGCTGTGATATTGGAGATTAACGATGAGAAATGGTGGTGGTGAGAGATCTAAATGGAGATGACATAAAAGAGAATGAGAAATGGAATAGGAGTGAAAAGAGATGTGAATATGGATGGATAAAGTGAGTGGCATTTATAGGATTTGGTAGATATTTTTAGAATATTATATCTATGTTATGAAGTTTGAATATATCTATATTGGACCGATTAAAGGTTATGGATATGCAAGACACATAATTTTAACTCATATGCAGTATCTTAACTCATTCATTGATTCAGAAATTTTTGAATCAGTTATGGAAAAAAGTAATAGTCTAGAGAAATCTTGATTAAGTGATATGGTCATATATTATGTCACGCATATATGGTATACTATGCTATTGAGTGATATTTAATGGTCATAAGTACTCTAATAGGTTATTTTATTGAAAAATTTATAGTATCATTACCATATGTATAACATGTTATATTTTTCAGTTTATAAGCAGAATATTATAAAGTTATA
The DNA here is from genome assembly GCA_030737815.1 of Allium fistulosum. Lineage (NCBI taxonomy): Eukaryota > Viridiplantae > Streptophyta > Magnoliopsida > Asparagales > Amaryllidaceae > Allium > Allium fistulosum. The sequence goes on from CM060903.1 coordinate 913,611,242, forward strand.
TGGTTGCTACCCATAAATGGATAATGTTATATGGTTGCCGCCCTTATTTTTGTTATGCGTTTATTCTTATAATTGTATAACGTAATATCAGTCACTTGCTTAATGGTGCAATAAACTGATATAATAATGACATTATTGAATTAATTAAATTAATTCTTCTTAATTCCACTTTCCAACATTTTATTCCTCTTCCTTTAAATATGTATTTTTTGCGCTCATTAAGTTTTTATTACATATATGTCTTGATATTTATATCGTTTATTCATGCTTTAATGTATGACCTTGAAATTCATAAATCTTCATATATGGCATATAATAAATCAAGGTATAACCATTTGTTTAAATTAATTAATTAGAGTCAACTACGTAAATCATTTTCAATGTTGTAAAACCATTTCTATTTTGATATTTATGGCATTTATTCACAATTTAATATATACCTTAAAATTCATAATTATCTAGATATATATAATATACAACAAATCATGATATATTTAGTTGTTTAAATTAATTATACAATAACATATATTTTTCCATGTTCCATACAAAGGTCAATTTTGGAAATTCGAGGCCAGACCAAAAGTTTGCGTTTATTCTTATAATTGTATAATGCAATATCGGTCACTTGCTTGATGGCGCAGTAAACTAGTATAATAACGGTATTATTGAATTAATGCAAATTAATGCTTCTTAATTCCACTTTCCAACGTTTTATTCCTCTTCTCTCAAATCTATTTTTGCGTTCATTAATTTTCTCATACATATACATTTTGATATTTGCATCATTTATTCACAATTTAATACATAACCTTGAAATTCATAAACCTCCATATATGGCATACAATAAATCAAGGCACATAGATTTGTTTAAATTAATTAATTAAGTCAACTAATTAAATCATTTCCAACATTGTAAAATCATTTCCATTTTTTATTTATAGCATTTACTCAAATCTTACCGTATAACCTTGAAATTCATAAGTCTCTAAATATGTCATTCAATAAATCATGGCATGTTCATTTGTTTAAATTAATTATACATTAACAAATATTTTCCATGTCCCTTGTAAAGGGAAATTTGAAATTAGCGGTGGGATCGAAAGTTTCTCATACATATGTATCATTTATTCTGAGTTTGATGCATAACTGGAAATTCATAAATCTTCATATATGGAATACAATAAATCACGGTATATTCAGTTATTTAAATTAATTAATTAGATAAAACTAATTAAATTGTTTCCAACATTGTAAACCATTTCCGTTTTGATATTTATAGTATTTATTCACATTTTAATGTATAACTTTGAAATTCATAAATCTCTAGATATAATATACAATAAATCATGATATATTCATTTATGATGAAAGGTCCATATTCTCAAAGCATATGCACAAAAAGTCCATATATAAATTGAATATGTTTAAATCATTCACTGTGCTAATATGAAAAACACGCAAGTAATTGTGTGAGTTTATCATGTGTATGTTTCAAAACATGATCCTAAAAAATAACTATATCAAAGGCACTTAAAAAAATAGAAAGACATGAACATCATGATTTAAATTGAAATAAACATAAGTACAGTAGTTATGGCATGCGCTTTGAAGATGGAGTTAGCATTGTTTAATTAACAATGGTATATAGCATAAGTACAGGAGTTTAGCTCTGAAAATAAACGCTAATATTGATACGGGTTTACAAACATCTTTTAAAATGAAATAAACATAAGAACTCAGCTAATAAATATTGAATTTGTCAGCCCCAAAACTATTTAAGATATTTTAAGATATCATTGCTGAGTAGAATTGTGACGACCGCCCATGACCCCTGCACCGAATCTAGAGATAGTGCGCTGTAAAGTGTGCCAGGCGACCATGGACGATTGTCAGGGTAGATTAAAACAACAGAATCTATCGTATTACTCACAGCGCATGGACAAAATACAATAGAACATATGTATAGTGAAGCTTTACAGAACAAAATGACATCATATAAAACTCCATAATAGTTGAATACAAGCATCCAAATAGTCAATACATCAAGCCTCACTACATATCTCTCAGAGAATACAAAACAGCGGAATATCCAGTACATATAATAAGAAGATAATATGCAACCCTCCAGCTCATCTTCGATATCAGCATCGTGAGAAGAGAACAGCACCCATCACCTGCTACCTAGTCTGCCCGTCCCAAAATGGACGAACAGCCCAAGGCAATAAGAATTAAAACATAAAGCCTTGAATCAGACAACAGTCTTAGTGAGTAGTAGATTAACTAACAACATACCAAAAGAGCATAAAGGAAAAGGAATAGGAATACAACCCTCCCACTCCAACCTCATTCTACAGTGATAGCCCCCAGACACACACTAAGCAGAAGCAAACATAGCAGAGCATACAATTTAAAGTAAAGCTACTATCACTCGAGTCAAGGGCGATGTTTTCCAAGTACCAAGGCCTAAATCAGATAAGCACTCAGAAAATACCGCTCTTGAGTCCGAATGACGATACAACCAAACATCCATGACTCTGGCTATCACTGTTGTCATTGCTTCGATATCACCGTTAATTGAATGACCGGCACATTCTTTCAGCCGTCCGTCAAGGGCTAATGGAAACCCCGGTTCTAGACATATCTCCCGCACGTCGTCGCAGCCCGTGCCTAGGACTATCGAATCTGCCCAGAGTACTCGACCGTCAACAGTTGGCCGTTGGGACTATCGAATCTGCCCAAACGTACTCTTGCTTAGAGCATGCTAGAACCTTCAACAATGATGTTATCCAAGCGTCCTAGTCATCCTCTTCGACGACTATTCTCATATCCATTCATTATCCTCAACTCGAATCATATCACCGAGTTATCAACATGCTTGGAATGATCCCGTCTGGATTAGACCAAGTCTTCATCACATGATTGCCTTGCTTCATCACATCCTCGCAAAGCCTCATCTCAACATCACATCATCAAATCTATGCATAAGAGCTTCATCATCCCGCTACATATGCCGCGAGCAGCTTTCCCAATTCAAGAGCCTTTCTCTTAGCTTTTGAATCATCTTCGATCTAAATCTAATCATCAATCATCTAGTTCATAACAATCAATCAAATCAAACATCAATCCAAGCAATCAAGCATTCAAATATGGTCTAAGTAGACAATTATAACAATAATGGCATTTTCGTAATTAAAGAGTTGAAAGTCCAATAAGCATGAAAACATGGATTATATCCCTACAAACTTGATGAATGAACTTGCATAGGTTAACATATGATAAAATGGATGTAACATCATCATGAACAATGGATCTATATGGATCTACACTTTGGATGAAGAAAATGCATGGAAATCCCTATTTTAACACCAAATCGAGCCAACAATCCGATTTACTCCTTTGGATCCGTGTGAGAGATAATCACCACTCACCAAATCACCTAAACAAACCCAAATCAACACGCTTCAGATCTGGACAGCGAAGGATGAAGCTTGATCTATCACGAATCCGCTTCAAACGAAGAAATCTCTCTTGAAAAGATGAAGATCTTCAACCTATGCTCTTGAATCTTCAATCTTGATCTTCGATATGGATGGAAGGAATCACTAGATTAGAGTAGAGAAAAGAAGTGAAGAAGTGTAGAAGTCGAGCTCTCAAAATGGCAGCACTTCGTCGCTTCGAAATCCGGATCCAAAAAGTGAGAACAACCCCTCCTATTTATAGCCAGAAAACCCGCTAAGTCGTAACTCGTCCGCCTCTATAAGTCGTTCACGACTTACGACTCAACACCCTACGACTTAACTTCTAGCTTCAACGACTTAACACACCTGCCTATGACTCACGACAAAACAGCTATCTCCTAAGTCGTCTCCGACTTATAGCATGCGCCTACGACTTAACCAAGCTACGAGTTAACACGCACCTACGACTTACCAGACCCCCTGTCTACGACTTAAATGCGCACGCGCCTTACTTGGTTAGACGACTCAACTACTAACCCGTCTACGACTTAACACAAAGGCTACGACTCATCCACTTGCGCGAGTTAACACCTACGCGCGACTCAACAGCTTACGACTCATCCCTTAACTCGTCCACGACTTAACTGGTTAGACGAGATAACCCATTCTACGACTTAACGCGCCCAGCAACCTACGACTTAAGCCCAGCTTCGACTTATCTCCTTAGGTCGCTATCCTACCTAAGTCGTCCAAACGACCTATCTCCAAACCCTTAACTCGCCATTCCTCTGGGTAACTCCTATCCCCTAAGTCGTATACGACTTACGACTTATACTAAGTCGTTCACGACTCAGGACTTAGCCATTTTCGCCTAAAATCTGAAATGGCTCAAAAACTCTAAAATTCTAGATTTCGACAAACTTGTCGATCCGTAAAAATACGGGTCGTTACATTCTCTCCCCCTTAGGAATTTCGCCCCCGAAATTCCAAACAAACAAATCAATCAAAAACTATTCTGCATGCCTACCATCCATAGCAATCAACAAACCATGCATCCAATTCTAGCTTAGCATGCAGAATTCTAAAACTAGAACAAGTTACAATATCGTGAGATGACACGACACCTTAGGGCCATACCTTGAAGAGTTCGGGATGAGCTGCTTTCATCCTCTCTTCCACTTCCCACGTAAAGTCGTTATCATCGTCACTCCATTGTATCTTGAGCAACTTAACTACCTTCCTCCTAAGCTGTTTCGTGTCGGTTTCCACAACACGAAGCGGCTTACGAGGTCTTCTATCGACTGGATCGACTTCGAAATCTTCACAACTATCAGCAGAAACCACCGTATTCGAGTCGTGCACGTACTTCCGTAGATACGATACGTGAAAAACATTGTGCACACTCGACATCTTCTCTGGTAATTCCAATCTGTAGGCGAGCTTTCCAATTCGCTCGATGATCGGGAATGGTCCAACAAATCTCGGAGTCAATTTTCCTTTCTTCCCGAATCGAATAACATTCTTCAGTGGAGAAATCTTCACAAAAACCATATCACCAACGTCGAATTCCAAATCCTTTCGACGCTTATCGGCATAACTCTTCTGACGGTCTTGGGCTGCCTTCATTCGTTGCCGAATGATCTCTATACAATCTGAAGTCTGCCGAATCATCTCTGGCCCAAGTATCAGCTTTTCCCCAGTTTCCAACCAACATGTCGGAGAGTTACACGGTCTTCCATACAATGCCTCATACGGTGCCATACCAATGCTTGACTGGTAACTGTTGTTGTACGCAAACTCCACTAAATGAAGGTGATCTTCCCATGATCCTCCGAAATCCAAAACACAAGCTCTGAGGAGATCTTCCAAAACTCGGTTGACTCTCTCGGTCTGACCATCTGTTTGAGGGTGATAAGCTGTACTCAAACACAACTCGGTTCCCAAAACTTCCTGGAAGCTCTTCCAAAATCCACTAGTGAACAATGGGTCTCGATCGCTCACTATACTCTTCGGAATACTATGGAATCGAACTATCCACTTCACATACAACTCAGCCAACTTTGATGCAGTTCTAGTCGATCGAACAGGAATGAATCTTGCACTCTTGGTCAAACGATCGACGATAACCCAAATCCCTTCATTTCCCGTTTTGGTTCTAGGCAATCCATCGATAAAATCCATCGATATCTGCTCCCACTTCCATGTAGGAACTTCTAATGGCTGAGGCAATCCACTTGGCTTCTTCTGTTCGGCTTTTACCAACTGGCAGTTCATACACTTGGAAATAAAATTCCCAACATCCTTCTTCATGCCTTCCCAGTAGTAGGTTCTCTTCATATCCCGATACATCTTATTTCCACCTGGATGAATTGTCAGCTTCGAGTGATGACCTTCCTTCAGAACTTCACTCCTCAATTCATCTATATCGGGAACAACTAGTCGTCCTTGCTTCCGAAGCCAACCCTCTCGATCGACCTCGAATCCTTTATCCTTTTCTGGATCCAATCCAGATTCCAATTCACGGATAATCTTGACAAGCTTATCATCTCGCTTTTGGCCCTCGCCAATCCTTTCCACAAGAGTGGGTCTTATTGATAAGTTTGCCAACATCTCAGGTTCCAATTCGCATCTGGGCCTGAAGTCAAATCCAGCTAAATACTCGAGACTCTTCCATTCTGAAAACATGGCTCCCAATCCTGCATGTCTTCGACTTAACACATCTGCCACTGCGTTACCTTTTCCCGGAGTATAAGCTATACCAAAATCATACGATGCCAAAAACTCTAGCCAACGTTGTTGCCGAAGATTCAAATCCTTTTGGGAGAAAAGATACTTCAACGACTTGTGATCCGTAAAAAACTCGAATCGAACTCCCAACAGATAATGTCTCCACATCTTCAGAGCAAATACAATCGCCGCTAACTCCAAATCATGAGTCGGGTAATTCCTTTCATGCGGCTTCAGTTGTCGACTGGCATACGCAACAACTTTATCCCTCTGCATCAGCACTGCTCCAAGTCCAGTACCACATGCATCGGTGTAAACCACCATCTCATCATTCCCACTTGGAATAGTCAAAACAGGAGCACTCGTCAATCTCTCTTTCAGGATTCCGAAAGCTTGCTCACACTTAGCATCCCAACTGAACACTTGGTTCTTCTTCGTCAATCCTGTTAACGGTGCAGCTATCTTGGAAAAGTCTTTGATAAACCGTCGATAATATCCTGCTAATCCAAGAAAACTTCTCACATCAGATGCATTCTTAGGTCTAACCCAATCCTGGATTGCTGCCACCTTAGCGGGATCAACCGCTATTCCACTTCCAGAAATCACATGACCTAAGAACCTCACTTCACTCTTCCAGAAGTGACACTTCGAAAACTTAGCCTTTAGCTGATGTTTCCGCAAGATTTCCAAAACAATACGCAAGTGCGTCTTGTGCTCTTCTTCAGTTCTGGAATAAATCAGAATATCATCCACGAACACAAGTACGAACTTGTTCAACTGATCTCTGAACACTCTATTCATAAGATCCACAAAATATGCTGGTGCGTTAGTCAATCCAAACGGCATTACCAGCCACTCAAAGAAACCAGATGGTGTCCGAAAAGCAGTCTTCGGCACACTATCCTTAGCAACTCTCAACTGGTGAAATCCCGTTGCCAAGTCCATCTGAGAAAACACCTTAGCTTCGTGAAGCTGATCAAACAAGTCATCTATTCTCGGCAATGGATACTTGTTCTTCTTAGTCACCTTATTCAGCTCACGATAATCGACGCACAATCTCAACGACCCATCTGCCTTGGTTGCAAACACAACTGGTGCACCCCACTCGGACACACTACGCCGAATGAATCCTTTCTGCAAAAGATCATCAACTTGCACCCTCAACTCTTGCTGTTCCCTAGGCGCCATCCGCCTAAGAGGCATCACAACAGGTCTGGCTCCTTCAACTAGATCTATACGAAACTCGATCTCTCTATGCGGCGGCAACCCTTTGACTTCGTCAAAGACATCCTCGAATCCATTAGCGATTGGCACCGATGACAGTCCATCCCGTGGAACAACCAGCGAATACATGAAGCTCATGAAGACGCCTTCCTCATGCTTACATCGTATTACAACCTTTCGCCCCTCCACATTCTCGACTGTCACTTCCAACCTCTCGCAATCAACCTTTGCCGCATACTTCCTAAGCCAGTCCATACCCAAAATAATTCCGAACCCCGCAAAGTTCAGAACAAAGCAATCACAAACAAAAGAGCAACCATGACTCGATACAACTAGACCACGACATAACATACACAAACAAGACGAACCCCCAACTGGATTAGTCACAACCAATGGCCTATCGACAATATCCGGCTTCAAATCTAACCGGCCTACGAGTTCTTTACAAACAAACGAATGCGACGCTCCAGTATCAAACAAAACTCTAACTGGAACACCACATAGGAAAAGAGTACCTTGAACAACCACACTCTTTCCTTTCTCTTCAGCAGTAGGAGCTTTCGAAGACGACGGAACAGCTCCCAAAGCATAAGCTTGCACAATCTGCTTGTTCCTCCTTGGTTCTGGACAATTCTTCCTGAAATGCCCCGGCTTGTCACAGTTGTGACACTTCATCGGCACCTTTGGATTCTTACAATCTTTCGAGAAATGGCCCTTCTGCTGACAATTGTAGCAAGTCACCTCGCCTTTCGGCTTCTTCTGGCCATCCTTACCCTTCTGCTGCTGCTGCTTCCTCTTCTTGTTTCCACCCTGCTGGGGTTTAGACTCTTCCCTGGTCACAGCAACAACAGATCCTTCCTTAGGAAACAGACTCTCATGCCTGAGAGCTTTCTCCACAAGCTTCTCAAATGAATCGTCCAAATGATCCACCAACTGTCTCCCCAGATAACTATCCAAGCCGGTCACAAACTTCTCATTCTTCTGATATGCAGACTCAATATATGACCGGGCATACTTGGACAAAGCTTCAAACTCAGAAACATACTCAAGAACAGATCTTCCTCCTTGCTTGAGCTCCACAAACCTCTTGAACAGAACAGACTTCTGCGCTGTAGAAATAAACTTAGCTTCAAATCTAGCTTGGAATTGCTCCCAAGTAATCTCTTCCTCCGCAGTATTGATGGTAATAGAGTTCCACCAATCAGAGGCTCTCCCTTGAAGCTGCCTTGATGCCAACTTCCTCTTAGTTGCATCATCAATTCCCAAATCACCAAAGATCCTTCTACAAGCATCTATCCATCTCTGGACTTCGATAGTTGATTCTGTTCCCAAGAAAACTTTCCCTCCAAGAGCAGTATAGTCCTTGCATAGCTTAGCAAAATCCACCGGTTTCGGAGTCTGAACTTGAACTCCAACATCAACTGCCGCCCCCGGAACTGGTATCCTTCTCATGATCGAAGTCATCATAGCTTCGAACATGGCTGCATAATCAGCAGTTCCCTCAGTAGAACGGCCTTCCCTAGCAGCTGGTCTCCCTCTTCGACTCATTCTCAATATCTATAAAAGGAATGATCAGAACACCTTAGAGAAACAACTGCATAAAGGACTCAAACTTAACTAAGCTACTATATTATATATAGTAATCATCCATCAAAATTACAATTACGTCTCTCATACGTAGTTACGACAGCGAGCGTTGGGTAAAATCGATTAACCAAGGCTCTGATACCAAATGTGACGACCGCCCATGACCCCTGCACCGAATCTAGAGATAGTGCGCTGTAAAGTGTGCCAGGCGACCATGGACGATTGTCAGGGTAGATTAAAACAACAGAATCTATCGTATTACTCACAGCGCATGGACAAAATACAATAGAACATATGTATAGTGAAGCTTTACAGAACAAAATGACATCATATAAAACTCCATAATAGTTGAATACAAGCATCCAAATAGTAAATACATCAAGCCTCACTACATATCTCTCAGAGAATACAAAACAGTGGAATATCCAGTACATATAATAAGAAGATAATATGCAACCCTCCAGCTCGTCTTCGATATCAGCATCGTGAGAAGAGAACAGCACCCGTCACCTGCTACCTAGTCTACCCGTCCCAAAATGGACGAACAGCCCAAGGCAATAAGAATTAAAACATAAAGCCTTGAGTCAGACAACAGTCTTAGTGAGCAGTAGATTAACTAACAACATACCAAAAGAGCATAAAGGAAAAGGAATAGGAATACAACCCTCCCACTCCAACCTCATTCTACAGTGATAGCCCCCAGACACACACTAAGCAGAAGCAAACATAGCAGAGCATACAATTTAAAGTAAAGCTACTATCACTCGAGTCAAGGGCGATGTTTTCCAAGTACCAAGGCCTAAATCAGATAAGCACTCAGAAAATACCGCTCTTGAGTCCGAATGACGATACAACCAAACATCCATGACTCTGGCTATCACTGTTGTCATTGCTTCGATATCACCGTTAATTGAATGACCGGCACATTCTTTCAGCCGTCCGTCAAGGGCTAATGGAAACCCCGGTTCTAGACATATCTCCCGCACGTCGTCGCAGCCCGTGCCTAGGACTATCGAATCTGCCCAGAGTACTCGACCGTCAACAGTTGGCCGTTGGGACTATCGAATCTGCCCAAACGTACTCTTGCTTAGAGCATGCTAGAACCTTCAACAATGATGCTATCCAAGCCTCCTAGTCATCCTCTTCGACGACTATTCTCATATCCATTCATTATCCTCAACTCGAATCATATCACCGAGTTATCAACATGCTTGGAATGATCCCGTCTGGATTAGACCAAGTCTTCATCACATGATTGCCTTGCTTCATCACATCCTCGCAAAGCCTCATCTCAACATCACATCATCAAATCTATGCATAAGAGCTTCATCATCCCGCTACATATGCCGCGAGCAGCTTTCCCAATTCAAGAGCCTTTCTCTTAGCTTTTGAATCATCTTCGATCTAAATCTAATCATCAATCATCTAGTTCATAACAATCAATCAAATCAAACATCAATCCAAGCAATCAAGCATTCAAATATGGTCTAAGTAGACAATTATAACAATAATGGCATTTTCGTAATTAAAGAGTTGAAAGTCCAATAAGCATGAAAACATGGATTATATCCCTACAAACTTGATGAATGAACTTGCATAGGTTAACATATGATAAAATGGATGTAACATCATCATGAACAATGGATCTATATGGATCTACACTTTGGATGAAGAAAATGCATGGAAATCCCTATTTTAACACCAAATCGAGCCAACAATCCGATATACTCCTTTGGATCCGTGTGAGAGATAATCACCACTCACCAAATCACCTAAACAAACCCAAATCAACACGCTTCAGATCTGGAAAGCGAAGGATGAAGCTTGATCTATCACGAATCCGCTTCAAACGAAGAAATCTCTCTTGAAAAGATGAAGATCTTCAACCTATGCTCTTGAATCTTCAATCTTGATCTTCGATATGGATGGAAGGAATCACTAGATTAGAGTAGAGAAAAGAAGTGAAGAAGTGTAGAAGTCGAGCTCTCAAAATGGCAGCACTTCGTCGCTTCGAAATCCGGATCCAAAAAGTGAGAACAACCCCTCCTATTTATAGCCAGAAAACCCGCTAAGTCGTAACTCGTCCGCCTCTATAAGTCGTTCACGACTTACGACTCAACACCCTACGACTTAACTTCTAGCTTCAACGACTTAACACACCTGCCTATGACTCACGACAAAACAGCTATCTCCTAAGTCGTCTCCGACTTATAGCATGCGCCTACGACTTAACCAAGCTACGAGTTAACACGCACCTACGACTTACCAGACCCCCTGTCTACGACTTAAATGCGCACGCGCCTTACTTGGTTAGACGACTCAACTACTAACCCGTCTACGACTTAACACAAAGGCTACGACTCATCCACTTGCGCGAGTTAACACCTACGCGCGACTCAACAGCTTACGACTAATCCCTTAACTCGTCCACGACTTTACTGGTTAGACGAGATAACCCATTCTACGACTTAACGCGCCCAACAACCTACGACTTAAGCCCAGCTTTGACTTATCTCCTTAGGTCGCTATCCTACCTAAGTCGTCCAAACGACCTATCTCCAAACCCTTAACTCGCCATTCCTCTGGGTAACTCCTATCCCCTAAGTCGTATACGACTTACGACTTACGACTTATACTAAGTCGTTCACGACTCAGGACTTAGCCATTTTCGCCTAAAATCTGAAATGGCTCAAAAACTCTAAAATTCCAGATTTCGACAAACTTGTCGATCCGTAAAAATACGGGTCGTTACAAGAATATGAGCCAATGGAACAAAAAATTAAATGTTTTAATTTAGAAATAAAAATTCAAACTAACCACACATGATTCCAACGCAAAAACATACCTAAATATTTATGGAAATCATTATCTTTTGAATACGTTGACACATATAATTTGTAAAAAAAAATTGCCCACGAAGCATGTGTTATTGTCACGTGCGAAGCGCATGTGCTAATATGAAGAAATTTGCACATAAAGGAGAGATTATATGAAAAACACCTGAGAGATTGAACCAGTACTTATGAATTGTTGCTATATACCATCACGCGTTTCGCATATATCTATTTTAAAGTGACATTATGATATCCCGTATCATATCGAATATTTAACCGTATACTTGAGTATTTTTTTAAGTGCCAAATAAAAATTCAAGCTAAACTACAACATAAATCGTTATCAATTTATCATGTGTGAGTTTATTTGAAGATATGTAAACAATGTTTGTGATAACGCTGATTTCATACTTAATATGGAGCAAAGAGATTCTAAGTCGAGAGTGTTACGGGACGCACTTTATGCGTGACAATAGTACACCATTCACTGATAAATTGATTTATTTTATAAATTATATATGCTTAACATATTCAAAAAAATGATTTTTATAAATATTTAGCTATGATTTTACGAATTAGAATCATTTGTAGTCAACTTGAATTTTTATTTCTATGTTACATCGTTTAGTTTTTTGTTAGTTTAAATTTTTATTTCTAAGTTATCTAAGAATTGTGTAACATATACTGTATTAAATTCAATATATCTTCAAATGTTACACAATGATATATAATCATGTCTTGTTAGTTTGAATTTCAGTCAATGTGTAAATATAATATCTTCAGATCTTCAAAGCATCTGAAGATGGAGTTAGCATTTTATTCAGTTGTGACAATATTTAAGTAGGAAATGAGTTGGGTTGTTGTGACAATGTTTAAGTAACACTGTCCCATAATACTCTTCATATTATGGGACCAAGTTGTTATTCCTACAAAAGTGTTACGGCACGTGCTTCGCGCGTGACAATAGTACACCCTTCGCGGATAAATAATTTTTTTTACAAATTATATATGATTAACATATTCAAAAAAAATGCTTTTCATAAATATATAGTTATGATTTTAGGTTGGAATCATGTCTTGTCAGTTTGAATTTTTTATTTCTAAGTTGCATCGTTTAATTTTTACTGTTAGTTTGAATTTTTTTATTTCTAAGTTGTATCATTTAATTTTTTTTGTTAGTTTGATTTTTTTTCCATTTATAATTAATATATATATAAAGTTTATTTGTTAGATCATAATTTTAAGCAATATTAAGTTTGGTAATAAAGCAAAGAGCGTTATGAATTTGCAAAAAAGTATATTTGCGATATCATATCTTTAAGTGATATTAACATTTGTTAATATCTTTAGAAGACGTTTTTGTAAGTTGATGTTGTTACCAAACAAATATTATGCTTTCACTTAAACTCGAAAACAAAAAATTATAATAATAGTTTATTTATTCCCTATTTCAACCTGTTATGAATCTACGTATAATAAAAGGTTGAGCTTCTTAATGTTTCTCACCATAGTATGCAGTTGACGATAATATTACACCTAATAAAAATGCAGTGCTATATGCATGAGTTTAGGATCAGGTATGTGATGCTATATTGTAGGACCAATTAATATATGTGCTAAATTTAGGAACAAATGTGCAAATGCTATTTTTAGGATCAATTAGTGGAGAATTTTTTTAAAGAATTGTATAAAGGGCAATTTTGGAACTTCGCGGTCGGACCAAAAGATTGCGCTTCCAAGTCAACTATTAATAAAGATTAATTCACCCATCTTCCATGCCATCAATTGCATGCGACTAGCCTCCATCGACCGCACTGCCCAGGTCATGTCGTCGTGGCCTGGATATAGCACACTGACTTGATGCGACCAAACCTTACAGCAAGTCGCTCTTCCCTAAATGATTGTCGAGTATCGTGAATCTTCGATCAAGATTTGTTTTTTATTTAATTGATTTTGATTTTTTAGAAGAAGAAAAAGAAGACACGAATTTAAATGGGGAGGAGGCCGCTTGGTTCAGGGATTAGGGTGGCGTAGATTGGTTTTAGGGTAGCTGGATATGGGCTAGGTCAGTTGCACTGTTTCCCTTTTTATTTTTTATTTTTTGTCAAAATATCTCGTATTATATGCAAGGAAATATCGAACTCTTATTGAGGCGTGTCGCCTGATGTTTCTAATGTCAAAATATCATGATATTATTTTGAAAATACACAAAACAATGCACTTAAATAGACAATACAAACAAATTCTAAAAGTATAATTTAACCAATCTAAAGCACAGTTTTAGCGGTATAATTAGACCAACCTTATGCTGTGATATTGGAGATTAACGATGAGAAATGGTGGTGGTGAGAGATCTAAATGGAGATGACATGAAAGAGAATGAGAAATGGAATAGGAGTGAAAAGAGATGTGAATATGGATGGATAAAGTGAGTGGCATTTATAGGATTTGGTAGATATTTTTAGAATATTATATCTGTGTTATGAAGTTTGAATATATCTATATTGGACCGATTAAGGGTTATGGATATGCAAGACACATAATTTTAACTCATATGCAGTCTCTTAACTCATTCATTGATTCAGAAATTTTTGAATCAGTTATGGAAAAAAGTTATAGTCTAGAGAAATCTTGATCAAGTGATATGGTCAGATATTATGTCACGCATTTATGGTATAATATGCTATTGAGTGATATTTATTGGTCATAAGTACTCTAATAGGTTATTTTATTGAAAAATTTATAGTATCATTACCATATGTATAACATGTTATATTTTTCAGTTTATAAGCAGAATATTATAAAGTTATATGGTTGCTACCCATAAATGGATAATGTTATATAGTTTCCGCCCTTATTTTTGTTATGCGTTTATTCTTATAATTTTATAACGTAATATCAGTCACTTGCTTAATGGTGCAATAAACTGATATAATAATGACATTATTGAATTAATTAAATTAATGCTTCTTAATTCCACTTTCCAACATTTTATTCCTCTTCCTTTAAATATGTATTTTTTGTGCTCATTAAGTTTTTAATACATATATGTCTTGATATTTATATCGTTTATTCATGCTTTAATGTATGACCTTGAAATTCATAAATCTTCATATATGGCATATAATAAATCAAGGTATATCCATTTGTTTAAATTAATTAATTAGAGTCAACTACATAAATCGTTTTCAATGTTGTAAAACCATTTCTATTTTGATATTTATGGCATTTATTCACAATTTAATGTATACCTTGAAATTCATAATTATCTAGATATATATATAATATACAACAAATCATGATATATTTAGTTGTTTAAATTAATTATACAATAACATATATTTTTCCATGTTCCATATAAAGGTCAATTTTGGAAATTCGAGGCCAGACCAAAAGTTTGCGTTTATTCTTATAATTGTATAATGCAATGTCAGTCACTTGCTTGATGGCGCAGTAAACTAGTATAATAACGGTATTATTGAATTAATGCAAATTAATGCTTCTTAATTCCACTTTCCAATGTTTTATTCCTCTTCTCTTAAATCTATTTTTGCACTCATTAATTTTCTCATACATGTACATTTTGATATTTGCATCATTTATTCACAATTTAATACATAACCTTGTAATTCATAAACCTCCATATATGGCATACAATAAACCAAGGCACGTAGATTTGCTTAAATTAATTAATTAAGTCAACTAACTAAATCATTTCCAACATTGTAAAATCATTTCCATTTTTTATTTATAGCATTTACTCAAATTTTACCGTATAACCTTGAAATTCATAAGTCTCTAAATATGTCATTCAATAAATCATGGCATATTCATTTGTTTAAATTAATTATACATTAACAAATATTTTCCATGTCCCTTGCAAAGGGAAATTTGAAATTAGTGGTGGGATCGAAAGTTTCTCATACATATATCTTTTGATATTTGTATCATTTATTCTGAGTTTAATGCATAACTTGAAATTCATAAATCTTCATATATGGAATACAATAAATCACAGTATATTCGGTTATTTAAATTAATTAATTAGATAAAACTAATTAAATTGTTTCCAACATTGTAAACCATTTCCGTTTTGATATTTATAGTATTTATTCACAGTTTAATGTATAACTTTGAAATTCATAAATCTCTAGATATAATATACAATAAATCATGATATATTCATTTATGATGAAAGGTCCATATTCTCAAAGCATATGCACAAAAAGTCCATATATAAATTGTATATGTTTAAATCATTCACTGTGCTAATATGAAAAACATGCAAGTAAATTGTGTGAGTTTATTATGTGTATGTTTCAAAACATGATCTGTAACGCCCCACCTCTATACCCGCGCTAGCCAAGAACACTACGGTGTAGTGCTGTCAACTAGCACGGAGAATAAGGCTGTTGGGGAGCGACCATCCATGTAATTGCTTTGTGCGAGCACTGATATGTCAGATAGAATAACATGCATTTCATCTTTTAGAGGAAATCCGACATACCGTTACAAACTCAAAGCTACTACACAGTGGCTATAATAGTTTAGGACAATAAATATAAAAATAACACAGATAACATAAATGCGGAATACAGATGGAACGAAAATGTCTCATATATACAATAACTGATATCAGTTACAATACATTTGACACAATACAAATGATACAACTACAACTGTCGACTCAAGAAGTTATATATACAAGTACATTATCGACTAATATACATGAATACATTATCATCTTAAAACAGACACACTGACTACTACAACAAGACGAAGACCACTTCAAATGATATAAAAAGTCTTCATAGCTCTAGCAGCAACCCAAAGCTAAAAATCTACAACCTGTAAATACTCGGTCTGACCCGAGTATTACATTCAAAAGAAAATAATACCCGGATCAGTCTAATTCAAACCAGTTTATTAGTGCATATAGGCAATAATAATTTAAATAGACGACAGTTACAATAATTTCGCATATCCAACTCTCGATACGAGAATTGGATAACGGCAGATATAACACTAAACAGTGTTAATCCACAAAACGGAAATCCAACGCAGTTTAAGCAATTGAAATGTCAATTTAAAAATATATCAATGCTAATTGGCTGCAGTACACGCTAACGTGTACTGCCTCGCCAATACAGCCTACGAATTACGCAACAGGTCGATGAATTAAGGATAAAAGAGATATCGATTAAAATCTGTCAATTCGGTGTGGCTGCAGTACACGCATGCATGCACTGCCTCGCCACAACAGAGTATAAAGTCACCACAAGGGACAAGGGTAAAACTGCTACGAAAATGCAGCAGGTCAGCAAGTGCTCAGGGATGAACAGATGCAAGCGAAAATGACACATGGATATGCAGTGTATACCCAAGTACAACTACAATAGAAATAGGTCAAGCATACGTAGATGTGCAGTGACAAAGTGAACCAAGTCACAGAGTCACAGCAAGATCAAGTGTCAGTGGCAATCACAGGACAGACAAGTCAAAGTATAACAAGAATGACTCAAGTGAAGATACCAAAGTAAAGATTTCAAATGACCAGGTAAAACAGTGGTCAGGCAAATATCAAAGGCTGGCAAGCAACAAATGCCACCAACATAACAAATGAAACTGGAACCATCAAAAAGTAGACTTAACAGTGACCAAGTGTACAAGTGCAGATACAACATAGTGTATACATGATGAAGGAATATGTTGAACCAACAAGAATATGCAAACTCAAGTCACACAGCATGTGCATGTGCGTACCAGACTCAAGACAGAGGCCAGAGAAATGCAAATGATCCAATGAGTACAAGGCTAAATACAGTCTCGACAGCAGCTGGACCAGACTACAAAAGTCTAAATTATCAAGCTACAGATCATGTACAAGTAATGACAGCAAAGCTAATGTTCAAGCAATCAGGTTATACTAATAGGTGAAGTGCAACATGAACCAAAGTGATACATGAACTCAAAATGCACAAAAATGACGAAGTCAGGTGAATACATGAAGATGCGAATGCAAACAGTGAAGAACTCGAGTGACAGGTGATAGAATTACAGTGGTATGCAAATGCAAACAGTGAAGAACACTATAATGTTGCTTTTATGGCAAAAGTAAATAACAGAGACATGTTAAACTCTGCTGTACTACTGAACAAGATGAAGACTACACAAATAAGCTCAGCTAACACATCAAACCAAGGTCAAACCCAAGTCTCAAAATAGGTTCAACTCAAGGCCAACGAACATCAAAAGTTCAACCGGAATGGTATCAAATTCAATACAACATGACAGCAAGCAGTGCCACGAGGCCACCAAGCAGTGAACAGTGAAGGCCACTATACTGGAAAGAAATAAGATGGCCAAGTGACAATGTACATGCTCCCAAAACTGTCGAGCTACAAAAATGAACCACACATAGCACATAGCCAGGTGGGAGTGCATACGTGATGATCAAAATGCAAGAACGACTGTAAATATAAATATCTAGCTGTGACACAAATACGAGATACATGAACATATATAATAGGCGCAGCCACTTGCACATATAAATATACACAGTATGAACTACAGGAAATAAGATCTCAATGCAAGTGCTGGCTACACATGTGTGAAGACTACGTGATCTCAAGACAACACAATATTCAATACTGAAAGGCAACTTAACTCAATTACAAAGCACAAGGCACGAGTGACCAAATGCAACCAGGTATACTACAACCCAATACAAACAATATCAAAGACACGGCCGAACCAAGATCAATGCATCAGTGAGTTCAATAAGTATGCAAGTGAAATAATGAAACAACATTGGACTAACATCTGCAGTTCGAACCAAGACAGTGTCATGAAATTTCCTTCACACAATCAAGTGACAGAAGTTAGTGGGTGTCACGAGATAAAGCAATGGACAATGTAATTCGACAGTAAGCCATGAAACCGAGACAACTCACGAAATCCTTCAAAGCCAAAAAAAAACAACAACATTGAACGAAATCGAACAAGTCGAGGAACCTGAGCCATCACAATTCAAAGACCATATACGAATGAAAACGAGGGGTTCAAACCCAAATTAAGCGAACCATCAATTACTAAATAACTTAAATCCCAAGTCACGAAAATCGAACATACGAACGAATTCAAGATAAACATGTAACAGTTCGAATTAGATGTGAGTTTAACTCACCTTGCTTCGAAGCGGCGACGAGAACGACTTCCTGGAAGCGGCCAAGCATCACAGAGAAGCTTCTTCTACGAGCGAGCACGAAGAGCAGAACTTCGATCGAGACAGGCGACATCGAAAATCATCCAATCGAAACCATCGCATGCTTCGACATACAAAGCCCGAAGATCAGAGCGAACGAAAGCCCTAGCAAGCATCGAAAGAACGAACAAGACAAAAAGCCCTAATCTTTCCAGATCGAACGAGAGAAGTTTTTCTCAGCCGCCATTATTTCACAAGCAAAAGAAAATTGAATCGGTTTGTATGCAATTGAATGAAAAAGGGGAAAGGATAAGGGTTGTTTGGGTGTTGAGTGAAATCACGGTTTCAAAACAAAAGATCATAGACCGAGATTATTGAGTTAAACCCAAACGACACTTCACAAATTTCTAAAGCTCGTTTAACATTTGTTTTAAAAAAGAAATATTCCAAATAGCGATTAACACAATTTTATCCCTGAATTTCAATTTGATTAAAATGCCAGAAGCTATTAGTTCCCAGATTAAATCGTCAAGAGACGATAAGAAAATGGGTACGGAATGCCGGGTTGTTACAGACTCCCCTTCTTAAAGAAATTGCGTCCTCGCAATCCTAAGGGATAAGTGGGAAAGAGGTAACAACCATAAGGACATAACAACGTCGAATGCATAAGCAAAGAAAATGCCAACAGGGAAGCATTAGAATTATGGAAGTATCGGATATAGAACCAAAAAGGTTCGACTGCTTCAAGTAAAAAGGATCAACATCGTGCGGATCAAGGAATCAAAATCAGACGACTATCAAAGAGCAAGAATCAATCGAGTTCCAGCATTTAAAGGAAAAGGAATCAGAGCAGAAATTACGTACTGCACGAATTGAATGTGAGTAAATCAGATTACTCACCTGAATTGCCAGAGAAAAAGACGAAGCTCGAATCTCAAAATCGCAAATATTCAATCATCTAAAATGATAATCGAATTTTCACAAATATCTGATTATCAAATCGAAAAATATTTAATTATCTCAAACGATAATCAAATTTCACAAATATCTGATTATCAAAAACGATAATCAGAAATCACAAAGATTCGATTATCAAATCGAAAAATATTTAATTATCTCAAACGATAATCAAATTTCACAAATATCTGATTATAAAAAAAAAAACGATAATCAGAAACACAAACATCTAATTATCAAAAATGATAATCAGAAGTCATAAATATTCAATTAACGAGTCCGGAATTAACCGAAGTAGCAAAAGTATGGTTCCATACTCCTTACTTTTGCTAAATCGTTTAAATCTCTTTATCGTTTTCTTGAAAGTGCAGAATTGTGTGTTTTAAAAATTAACATTTCACATTCTCAAACGGACAAGTCCGGAATTAAACGAATCAGTAAAAGAAAGGGGTCATAGTCCTCGATTTTTCTGAAATGTTTAATTCTCTTCCTCGTTCTTTTGAAAATGTAAGCTGTAAAAATTTTGAAAGCAATTTTTAATTTATATTTTTGAAACAACTTTTAAAAATAAAGAATTTTGTAAATACGTGATTAAATTAGCAATATCAGTGTCGCGGGAGAACCGCTTATAAATCCATTTCAAAATTGACGAGTACTGAAGTTAACACGTCAAAATCTCATCAAAATAACTGGCATCAAAATATAATGCCAAATGAATTTTCATTCATAAAAAAATGTCACAAGAATCTTCTCAAAGATAGAAAGGGATATCATACCCTAAACTTGTATTCATAACAAGTTAATAACACATGAATTCACCAATACACAAAAATTGACAAAACTTGTCAATAGAAATCACGAAAATTGGTGAAGCACAAATTCTAGAAATCATCACAAGAAATCCAGAAAACACATGAAGGGGGGGGGAGGCCTAGCATAAAAATGGGAGTATGAAGACTCCAAAACACCGGAATCACATGAACGAGACGCTATCTCTTGGTGGCTAACCAATAAAGTTTCACACAGGAATGGTCCGAAGACCGTAGGGCGCTACCCTACAACAAAGCGGGGTCTAGTCTCCCTCGCAGACAAAGAGACATCGCATAATCGCTAGTCTAAATCATAAAAAGAAAAGGGGAAAGGCCTATCACAAAAATGGGAGTATGAAAACTCACCGACCGGTATCACATGACGAGACGCTATCTCATGGAAGCCATCCATTAAATTTTCACACAGGAATGGCCCGAAGACCGTAGGGCGCTACCCTACAACAAAGCGGGGTCTAGTCTCCCTCGCAGACAAAGAGACATCGCACAGTTGCTAGTCTAAATCATAAAAATCACACAAAGGGTATCCAGACAACCCTCAAAGCCCAAGAGATATGTGTGAGACGAAATCACACCGATGAGGCCTAGTCTAACCGTGCAATATGTGTGAGACGAAATCACACACTGGTGTCTAGACAATCCTCAAAGCCCAAGAGATATGTGTGAGACGAAATCACACCGATGAGGTCCAGTCTAAATCATAAAATGATCGTCATGATCATAAAGAAGTGTCAATCACACCAAGCTAGTAAATATATGAGTTTAGCTTCATGTCCCATAACCACTTGCTTAACTTAAATATTTACGAACAAGCTGTAAATCTTCACTAGGAAATTGTCACAAAAAGGGTTCAATCGAACAAGTCCAAGAGCTAACCGACGAAGTAAACGCAAGCGTTTCATACCACTTGTTTTACTAGGCCGTTTAATTCAATTTCTCATACGAGTGAAATAAAGGCTTGTATATACTAATAGATTGGAAAACGATTTAGGAAAAGAGCTTTGTAGTAAAATAATTTTTGAAATCGTTTGGAAAAAGGATTTTAATATTTACTACTAGTATAGAAAACCTATATATTTTTAAAGTGACAAATCACAAAAATGACTGTAGAAACAATCAATCACAAGAATTCACATACGAAGATGTGAATAGAATCCAAAGAATTCGATTCCAAATTCATCAAAGTAGGAATACCAAAAATTCCAGAAATAGAAGTTATCAAAATCAATAAAGGTGATAACAACTAATAAGAGAAGAAGAATCGATTATCAACTGGAAAAACAAAGCAAATCGAGCAGAAATGCATAAATGACTTCAACAAAAGTAAGAATCAAGTCAATGTCGAAGTCAACAATTAATAGCCGCAGTCGAGTACAAAATGAATCAATCATCATTATCAAAGAAACCAACGGCAAACAAAATCAGAGTCTTGAAAATCAAGAAATTAGCAATTTCCCAAAAACAGAGTGACCGAAGTCGAAGGGAAATCCAGATTAGGAAAACACAAAATATCAAGTTCAAAATCGCTGAGATTCGAACTAGATGTGAATGAGCAATCAAAATCACTCAATTTGCAACTGGTCCAGCTATTTTTCATCACAGTGTAACAGGTACACAATGACACTCATAGCATAGAACAAAAGTGGAACAAAGTCCAAAAGTCAAAATGGCTTTAATTTGCCAAATTAAAACAAAATCAACATCGGCTAAATCAATTCAAAGCCGAAAACACAAGAATAAGCGTTAGGAATTCATACCTAACAGTCAAAAATAGTCATATGTAAAGATGAGAGATAAAACATCGACAAATAGTTGTAACACATGCTCCATCTAAGTTATGTTTTATAATTGTCCTAAACCCCAAGCTCTGATACCAAGCTGTAACGCCCCACCTCTATACCCGCGCTAGCCAAGAACACTACGGTGCAGTGCTGTCAACTAGCACGGAGAATAAGGCTGTTGGGGAGCGACCATCCATGTAATTGCTTTGTGCGAGCACTGATATGTCAGATAGAATAACATGCATTTCATCTTTTAGAGGAAATCCGACATACCGTTACAAACTCAAAGCTACTACACAGTGGCTATAATAGTTTAGGACAATAAATATAAAAATAACACAGATAACATAAATGCGGAATAAAGATGGAACGAAAATGTCTCATATATACAATAACTGATATCAGTTACAATACATTTGACACAATACAAATGATACAACTACAACTGTCGACTCAAGAAGTTATATATACAAGTACATTATCGACTAATATACATGAATACATTATCATCTTAAAACAGACACACTGACTACTACAACAAGACGAAGACCACTTCAAATGATATAAAAAGTCTTCATAGCTCTAGCAGCAACCCAAAGCTAAAAATCTACAACCTGTAAATACTCGGTCTGACCCGAGTATTACATTCAAAAGAAAATAATACCCGGATCAGTCTAATTCAAACCAGTTTATTAGTGCATATAGGCAATAATAATTTAAATAGACGACAGTTACAATAATTTCGCATATCCAACTCTCGATACGAGAATTGGATAACGGCAGATATAACACTAAACAGTGTTAATCCACAAAACGGAAATCCAACGCAGTTTAAGCAATTGAAATGTCAATTTAAAAATATATCAATGCTAATTGGCTGCAGTACACGCTAACGTGTACTGCCTCGCCAATACAGCCTACGAATTACGCAACAGGTCGATGAATTAAGGATAAAAGAGATATCGATTAAAATCTGTCAATTCGGTGTGGCTGCAGTACACGCATGCGTGCACTGCCTCGCCACAACAGAGTATAAAGTCACCACAAGGGACAAGGGTAAAACTGCTACGAAAATGCAGCAGGTCAGCAAGTGCTCAGGGATGAACAGATGCAAGCGAAAATGACACATGGATATGCAGTGTATACCCAAGTACAACTACAATAGAAATAGGTCAAGCATACGTAGATGTGCAGTGACAAAGTGAACCAAGTCACAGAGTCACAGCAAGATCAAGTGTCAGTGGCAATCACAGGACAGACAAGTCAAAGTATAACAAGAATGACTCAAGTGAAGATACCAAAGTAAAGATTTCAAATGACCAGGTAAAACAGTGGTCAGGCAAATATCAAAGGCTGGCAAGCAACAAATGCCACCAACATAACAAATGAAACTGGAACCATCAAAAAGTAGACTTAACAGTGACCAAGTGTACAAGTGCAGATACAACATAGTGTATACATGATGAAGGAATATGTTGAACCAACAAGAATATGCAAACTCAAGTCACACAGCATGTGCATGTGCGTACCAGACTCAAGACAGAGGCCAGAGAAATGCAAATGATCCAATGAGTACAAGGCTAAATACAGTCTCGACAGCAGCTGGACCAGACTACAAAAGTCTAAATTATCAAGCTACAGATCATGTACAAGTAATGATAGCAAAGCTAATGTTCAAGCAATCAGGTTATACTAATAGGTGAAGTGCAACATGAACCAAAGTGATACATGAACTCAAAATGCACAAAAATGACGAAGTCAGGTGAATACATGAAGATGCGAATGCAAACAGTGAAGAACTCGAGTGACAGGTGATAGAATTACAGTGGTATGCAAATGCAAACAGTGAAGAACACTATAATGTTGCTTTTATGGCAAAAGTAAATAACAGAGACATGTTAAACTCTGCTGTACTACTGAACAAGATGAAGACTACACAAATAAGCTCAGCTAACACATCAAACCAAGGTCAAACCCAAGTCTCAAAATAGGTTCAACTCAAGGCCAACGAACATCAAAAGTTCAACCGGAATGGTATCAAATTCAATACAACATGACAGCAAGCAGTGCCACGAGGCCACCAAGCAGTGAACAGTGAAGGCCACTATACTGGAAAGAAATAAGATGGCCAAGTGACAATGTACATGCTCCCAAAACTGTCGAGCTACAAAAATGAACCACACATAGCACATAGCCAGGTGGGAGTGCATACGTGATGATCAAAATGCAAGAACGACTGTAAATATAAATATCTAGCTGTGACACAAATACGAGATACATGAACATATATAATAGGCGCAGCCACTTGCACATATAAATATACACAGTATGAACTACAGGAAATAAGATCTCAATGCAAGTGCTGGCTACACATGTGTGAAGACTACGTGATCTCAAGACAACACAATATTCAATACTGAAAGGCAACTTAACTCAATTACAAAGCACAAGGCACGAGTGACCAAATGCAACCAGGTATACTACAACCCAATACAAACAATATCAAAGACACGGCCGAACCAAGATCAATGCATCAGTGAGTTCAATAAGTATGCAAGTGAAATAATGAAACAACATTGGACTAACATCTGCAGTTCGAACCAAGACAGTGTCATGAAATTTCCTTCACACAATCAAGTGACAGAAGTTAGTGGGTGTCACGAGATAAAGCAATGGACAATGTAATTCGACAGTAAGCCATGAAACCGAGACAACTCACGAAATCCTTCAAAGCCAAAAAAAAACAACAACATTGAACGAAATCGAACAAGTCGAGGAACCTGAGCCATCACAATTCAAAGACCATATACGAATGAAAACGAGGGGTTCAAACCCAAATTAAGCGAACCATCAATTACTAAATAACTTAAATCCCAAGTCACGAAAATCGAACATACGAACGAATTCAAGATAAACATGTAACAGTTCGAATTAGATGTGAGTTTAACTCACCTTGCTTCGAAGCGGCGACGAGAACGACTTCCTGGAAGCGGCCAAGCATCACAGAGAAGCTTCTTCTACGAGCGAGCACGAAGAGCAGAACTTCGATCGAGACAGGCGACATCGAAAATCATCCAATCGAAACCATCGCATGCTTCGACATACAAAGCCCGAAGATCAGAGCGAACGAAAGCCCTAGCAAGCATCGAAAGAACGAACAAGACAAAAAGCCCTAATCTTTCCAGATCGAACGAGAGAAGTTTTTCTCAGCCGCCATTATTTCACAAGCAAAAGAAAATTGAATCGGTTTGTATGCAATTGAATGAAAAAGGGGAAAGGATAAGGGTTGTTTGGGTGTTGAGTGAAATCACGGTTTCAAAACAAAAGATCATAGACCGAGATTATTGAGTTAAACCCAAACGACACTTCACAAATTTCTAAAGCTCGTTTAACATTTGTTTTAAAAAAGAAATATTCCAAATAGCGATTAACACAATTTTATCCCTGAATTTCAATTTGATTAAAATGCCAGAAGCTATTAGTTCCCAGATTAAATCGTCAAGAGACGATAAGAAAATGGGTACGGAATGCCGGGTTGTTACATGATCCTAAAAAATAACTATATCAAAGGCACTTAAAAAAATAGTACGACATGAACATCATGATTTAAATTGAAATAAACATAAGCACAGGAGTTATGGCACGAGTTTTGAAGATGGAGATAGCATTGTTTAATTAACAATGGTATATAGCATAAGTACATGAGTTTAGCTCTGAAAATAAATGCTAATATTGATACAGGTTTACAAACATCTTTTAAGATGAAATAAACATAAGAACTCAGCTAATAAATATTGAATTTGTAAGCCCCAAAACTATTTAAGATATTTTAAGATATCATTGCTGAGTAGAATATGAGCCAATGGAACAAAAAATTAAATGTTTTAATTTAGAAATAAAAATTCAAACTAACCACACATGATTCCAACGCAAAAACATACCTAAATATTTATGGAAATCATTATCTTTTGAATATGTTGACACATATAATTTGTAAAAAAAAAAAATTGCCCACAAAGCATGTGTTATTGTCACGTGCGAAGCGCATGTGCTAATATGAAGAAATTTGCATATAAAGGAGAGATTATATGAATAACACCTAAGAGATTGAACCAATACTTATGAATTGTTGCTATATACCATCACGCGCTTGGCATATATCTATTTTAAAGTGACATTATGATAACCCATATCATATCGAATATTTAACCGTATATTTGAGTATTTTTTATAAGTGCCTAATATAAATTCAAGCTAAACTACAACATAAATCGTTATCAATTTATCATGTGTGAGTTTATTTGAAGATATGTAAACAATGTTTATGATAGCGCTGATTTCATACTTAATATGGAGCAAAGTGATTCTAAGTCGAGAGTGTTACGGCACGCGCTTCATGCGTGACAATAGTACACCTTTCACTGATAAATTGGTTTTTTTTACAAATTATATATGCTTAACATATTCAAAAAAATGATTTTTATAAATATTTAGCTATGATTTTACGAATTAGAATCATTTGTAGTCAACTTGAATTTTTATTTCTAAGTTACATCGTTTAGTTTTTTGTTAGTTTAAATTTTTATTTCTAAGTTAGCCAAGAATTGTGTTACATATATTGTATTAAATTCAATATATCTTCAAATGTTACACAATGATATATAATCATGTCTTGTCAGTTTGAATTTCAGTCAATATGTAAATATAATATCTTCAGATCTTCAAAGCATCTGAAGATGGAGTTAGCATTTTATGCAGTTGTGACAATATTTAAGTAGGAAATGAGTTGGGTTGTTGTGACAATGTTTAAGTTACACTGTCCCATAATACTCTTCATATTATGGGACCAAGTTGTTATTACTACAAAAGTGTTACGGCACGTGCTTCGCGCGTGACAATAGTACACCCTTCACGGATAAATCAATTTTTTTACAAATTATATATGCTTAACATATTCAAAAAAAATGATTTTCATAAATATATAGTTATGATTTTACGTTGGAATCATGTCTTGTCAGTTTGAATTTTTTATTTCTAAGTTGCATCGTTTAATTTTTACTGTTAGTTTGAATTTTTTTATTTCTAAGTTGTATCATTTAATTTTTTTGTTAGTTTGATTTTTTTCCATTTATAATTAATATATATATATATATATAAAGTTTATTTGTTAGATCATAATTTTAAGCAATATTAAGTTTGGTAATAAAGCAAAGAGCGTTATGAATTTGCAAAAAAGTATATTTGCGAGATCATATCTTTAAGTGATATTAACATTTGTTAGTATCTTTAGAAGACATTTTTGTAAGTTGACGTTGGTACCAAACAAATATTATGCTTTCACTTAAACTCGAAAAAAAATTTATAATAATAGTTTATTTATTCCCTATTTCAACCTGTTATGAATCTACGTATAATAAAAGGTCGAGCTTCTTAACGTTTCTCACCATAGTATGCAGTTGACGATAATATTACACCTAATAAAAATGCAGTGCTATATGCATGAGTTTAGGATCAGGTATGTGATGCTATATTGTAGGACCAATTAATAGATGCGCTAAATTTAGGAACAAATGTGCAAATGCTATTTTTTAGGATCAATTAGTGGATAATTTTTTTAAAGAATTGTATAAAGGGCAATTTTGGAACTTCGCGGTCGGACCAAAAGATTGCGCTTCCAAGTCAACTATTAATAAAGATATGTGCTTGAATGTGGTAATTTATTTATCTTTATTGCAGGCATTTCATTTTTTCCTCTACGCATAAGTACAGGAGTTTAGCTCTGAAAAAAACCCTTCATATTATCCTTAATCTGTTTAAACGGAGAGAAATGCTAAACATATTAATTTATCTTTATTGCATGCATTTATTCCTCTCAACATAAGCACTAGAGATAAGCTCTGAGAAAAACCGTTCATATATATCCCTTAAATCTGTTTAAATGGAAGAAATGCTAAGCATGTTACTTTATCTTTATTTATTTCAGGCATTTCATTTTTTCTTCTAAACATAAGCACTAGAGTTTAGATCTGAGAAAAACACTTCATATTTCCCTTAATCTGTTTAAATGGAAAGAATGCCTCATACCACCAATTTGAGTAAATGCTATAAATTATTGCAATTAATTATACAATAATTCAATAGACGTGCACTGCACGTGCTAATTGTATTTATTTAAAAAGCTTAAATTTAAGATCACCTAAATAAATTCAATATATATAGATTTAAATGTAAAATAACATTAAAAACTTGGAAGATGTCTGTACATAATTGTAAAATTTAGTTTTAAATTCTAACTATAAAAGAGGAAACCGGTAGAAAATTGTAATAATTATAATAACAATAAATTGTGAGAATGTGAAAATAAAATATCTAGAGATAATTAAGGAGAGAGAGGAGGAAATTGTTAGAACTAATAAGAGAGCTTTACATTCTTCTACTTCACTATTATATAATAGATTACAACTTTTAATAAAGAAATACGAATAGGGGCAACTTTGGAAGTTCGTCGTCGGACCAAAACTTTCCAACGTGATGATGATGGCACACAATTTTAAAGTCCAGATATATACTAACCATTATATATTTGCGGTAACATTAATTTGCATTAATTCAATATTTGCAAAGTGCAAACCTCTTTAGTGGTGTTAATCTCTCCATCTGTTTAGCATTTCTGGTATGAGGCATTCTTTCCATTTAAACAGATTAAGGGAAATATGAAGTGTTTTTCTCAGATCTAAACTCTAGTGCTTATGTTTAGAAGAAAAAATGAAATTCTTGAAATACATAAAGATAAAGTAACATGCTTAGCATTTCTTCCATTTCAACAGATTTAAGGGATATATATGAACGGTTTTTCTCAGAGCTTATCTCTAGTGCTTATGTTGAGGGGAATAAATGCCTGCAATAAAGATAAATTAATATGTTTAGCATTTCTTTCCGTTTAAACAGAATAAGGAAAATATGAAGGGTTTTTTCCAGAGCTAAACTCCTGTACTTATGCTTAGAGGAAAAAATGAAATGCCTACAATAAAGATAAATAAATTACCACATTCAAGCACATATCTTAATTAATAGTTGGCTTGAAAGCACAATCTTTTGGTCCGACCGTGAAGTTCCAAAATTGTCCCTAATTATATTTCCTTTTTAATAATAGTTAGATGTCACACTTCTTTAGCTTCAACGTGAACTACTAAAAACGTAACTCTATAAATATTATTAAATATTAATATAACTTAAAAACAGAATCAAATAAGTTTCATTTACCAATTCAAAACGCTCTACAAATATTATGGAAATCTTACTATAAATTAAAAGTAGGATGTACCGAATAAACATTCTTCTTTAAGTCATTCTTTATTATATGTAATAGTAGAAATAAAATTCAAACCAATAAAAAATTAAATTCATTCTTTATTAATTAATAATAAAAATAAAAATTCAAACTAATAAAAAGTTAGATGTTCCAATTTAGAAAGAACATTAAAAACTAACTGCATATCATTTCATACAAAATAGGGTTAAATATTTGTGCAAATCATATATTTTTTTAACGAGTTAAAAGTACACAATTTGTAAAAAAACAATTCATACACGAATTGTGTGCCATCATCATGCGGGAAGCGCGTGCTGTAGCATGCAAATTAATGCTTTAACGTTATTATTTTCAATTGGACGTGTCGCCTGATCAATTAGTAGAGAATTTTATAAAAAAATGTATATAAAGGGTAATTTTGGAATTTCACGGTCGGACCAAAAGATTGCGCTTCCAAGCCAACTATTAATAAACTTGGAAATAAATAATATAATTTTCATAATTTGTGACCACTTGCTAAACACGTTCCATATGTTTATGTTTAGTAGAGAATTTTATGCGTGTGATGAATGCATCTGAATTGTATTTGTTTAAAATGTTTAAAAGAAAATATTTTTCACAAATATTTAGCCATATGTTTATGTTGAATCATACATGGTTAATTTGAATTTTTATTTCTAAGTTGTAATATCTAATAATCATACTGGTGGGTTTCGGCTAGGTTGTTTTTACTGAGTCAGAGTGGAAGCATTGGAGTCAAAAGGTACTACTAAAGGAGGCGGAACCTGCTTTTCTGAATAAAAGTTGAAATCATGCTAATTTTAGTAATTGATTAATAACTAATTTGCCTATTTGTAATCTTTTAATTGGTTGCCTTAAAACTTTTCAAATTCTTTACAAAAATAACTATCACATTTATCTGATCTAAATCAAGAAAAATTAACGTTTAAGCCCTTCTATTAAGCAAAACCGTAGTGCAAATAAGTCCTTCTTTTAAAATTGTGTGCCATCATCATCACGTTGGAAAGTTTTGGTCTGACCACAAACTTCCAAAGTTGCCCCTATTCGTATTTCTTTATTAAAAGTTGTAATCTATTAAATAATAGTAAAGTAGAAGAATTTAAAGCTCTCTTATTAATTCTAACAATTTCCTCCTCTCTCTCCTTAATTATCTCAAGATATTTTATTTCACATTCTCATAATTTATTGTTATTATAATTATTACAATTTTTCTACCGGTTTCCTCTTTTATAGTTAGAATTTAATACTAAATTTTACAATTATGTATAGACATCTTTCAAGTTTTTAATGTTATTTTACATTTAAATCTATATATATTGAATTTATTTATGTGATCTTAAATTTAAGCTTTTTAAATAAATATAATTAGCAAATATTCATTAATTGATCTAATAAGTTAAAAAAATAACAATTCAATATGTGCACCGCATTAATATTGACAAAAATGGTAAAACTGATTTTTCATTCAAGTCCAGATAGTTTTAATTTCCGCAATTATATACTAACAATCACAACGTTCTACTAATATTCTCTCATGTCATTTTGCACTTAAATGCCAACATTCAATAATTTTTACAATTATTTACGGATTTCTCCCATCTTGTTCAAATCTATATATAGATAACTTAGTCTTATTGCAATCTCATTGACAATCTTGTTTTAGCCTAAACACAAACCTATGTATGTATATATATTTAGAAAACTTACTAGAACCGAAAACCAGAAAACTATTAAAAAAGACTGTGAAATTGGACCGCAAGCTGCAGGTTTCACCTTAAAAAAATTATTTATTTATTTAATTTTTTTATACAAAGTGTATGTAACTTGGAAGAAAGCAAAAAACTCACTGTATCAACCCAATTAAACCACTTCATATTCACTTGATCTTGCAACATATATTCTACAGGTGTAACATATTCACTTCAAATTCTACAAGTGTGTAACATATAAGTATGCAGGGGCCAAGTTATCACCTTCACTTTTTTTATAACGCACACAAACTAGGCAGGAAGAAGAAAAAAAACAAAAGAAGACTCACCGTACGGGCTGAGACGGTAGTGGCGTAGGGCGGCGTCGGGGAGATTGGTCGGTGGCAGGGACGTGGTGGCTAGAGCACGGTGGCGGTGGCTGACGCGGAGGGAAGGCGACGTGTGGGGTGCGGCGCTTGGGTACAGGGAAGAGGGGATTGGTTTTTTTTTTGCAAAATTGAATCGGTTGTTAAAATTTCAGGGGTGAGAAAATGACTAGCCTCTGGTAATTTTATACCAGTTTTAGATTGCGTGAGTGAGTCAGAGAGGGAAAATAATCTAAGTTTAAGGTAACCGGTTGATATTTCAAACGTACCATATATTTTTTTTCTTACATAATTATCTTTAGGCTACAACTGTTAAACACGTTCAGGAATTTAAATTTTGAATTCTAATCAATTAATTTCAGTTTATAACGGCAACTGATAAATTTAATTGCGTTAACGTTAACGGAAATCTACAACAGACGTTATTATATTCCCATTATAATTTCTCTCAAACATTACAACATAAAATAATGACATTCCAAAATTAAAAATTTATGCAAATTAATTTCCAAAATACGTACCCACTAGTTTAATAGGTTATTTTATTTAAAAGCTCTTTTATTCCAACAATCTAAATATTTACAACAAATTCTTACGTTATATTTTTTTTCAAATTTGTAGCCAATTTTCGCCGAAATCCAATTTATTAGGAGTAAATATTGCTCGGGTTGTTACAAATTATAATTCCAAATCTATTCAAAATCGATTTCAACTTCCATTTATAATTTATGACATATTATTGAAATCTGTTGTAACATTCCCCCTTCTGACCGCCTCCAGTCGGTAATTAAACCAACTAGAAACGTTCAAAAAGACGAATTGTTATTTAGTTTATAACGTTTAAACAGAATTAGCCATAGAAACACAGAATAATAACAATGAATTAAAAACAAATGAATCTTTTTTTTTCATTACTATAAATCTTTTTACATACATCAGAGTTTATACAATTTAATACTGATACAGCGGAATATCTTAAAATACAATTTTCTTCTGAAAACTAAAGTGATTCTTTACTCTCTCTCTAACTTCGCTGCTCGAAAATCTTCAAGCTGTAGAAATACTCGGTCTGACCCGAGTATTACATTCAAAAGAAAATAATACACAGGTCAGTCTAATTCAAACCAGTTTATGAGTGCATATAAGCAGTAATAATCAAATAGACGACAGTCACAATAATTCCCGTCTATCCAATCCTTTAAACAAAGAAATCGGATAACGAAAATTTTAACACTAAACAGTGTTAAACAATAAATCAACAGATTTAAATCATCAACAGAGATAGATGGAAAGATTTCTAAATGAAGATGATTTAGAAAAGAATGGGATTGCCGAAGACGGCGATTAACAACAAAAATTATCAATTTAAACCAAATCAAAATACGATTCAAAATATTTTGGATCTTCAACATTAAAACAATTTTTTTGAAACAACAAAACATCAAGTTTTGATTGGCTGCCGTACACGCACGCGTGTACTGCCTCGCCACTATCGCACGAAATACACAAAAGCTCAGTGAAAGTCATAAATGATCACAAGGTCAAACCCAGAAGTACCGGATTCAACTCAAGTGAATTCAGAAACAAATCCCAGCAGGGGAAAAACTACAAATACATGAGGGATATGACGATGAAGACTGCAAGTCAAGTGCCAGTGAACCATATATAAGGAATGCAAATTTTGACATACGCAAAAACTACACACTGGACAGCATGTCAAAGAAACAAGTGATATCCCAGAGTACACGTGAACTACATGCCTCGAAGAACAGGCAGCAAAGGAGACAAACACATGATATACACTTGAGTGCAACAGTGGATAGAGTAAGTGCAGACAAGTCTAATACAATTACACATGACAATGTACAAATGCAGGAGTAATAGCTTCACAAAAATGAGGGGTTTTAATATACCGAACTATGCAACAACAGGTAGAAGTCAATTGGTAGATTCAAATGCAACTGACTTGAAAGAATAAGCATATGGAACAACATATATGCAGACAGCAAACTCAACCAGCAAACTCACTTGTACTTCAAAATGATCAAAATGCCTCACAGATCAGACAACAAAAGTCAATGGAGGCTACAATACAACATGAATGCAAACCAGTGTGAATGCAAGCTGCAAAGACCACAAACATGAATGCATCACATAAACAAATGCACAGTGATACTACAAGAGTGAACATAGCTACAACATCAAGTGCTGACTACTAATTCAAGTCCAACAAACCAACTACTACATGAACCAGAGTATGCCGATTACAACTTCAAAATCAGTGGACAAGTATGGACTGAGCCTGAGCTCGAGCTATGGAAACTACAACCATACAAACTCTACAAGTGCACGCAACAATGCAAATGCCACAAATCCAAAGACTCTGTAATGTTTCATGCAAGATGATACATGATAAATGATCAGATAAAGACTGCAATTCAATAACAATGCAACCAAATAAACTAAGACATGATCTGATGTCAAAGCCAAGTGGAAGACTCAGTGCAACTACAACAGAATGAACTACAAAAGATCACTCGTATGAAGATTTCAAGCAACACCAATATCTACAACAAATGCAACTGCAAGTGCACATGAACAAGGGAAACTAGTTGGCAACTGCATATGACCAGAGGGAACTACATGAATGCACAGCCACTAGTTAATGCACAGACTACATGGATGCAACTCGACTACAGTTCAACATGCAGCTATCAGACGGGAATTAATACAAGCAAGGTAGCATGGTAATGTCGAACACAGTGAACAGATTCAAGTGAAACAGAGGTGATGTCAGAATGAACAAACAAAGACCAATGAACAAAATAAGCAACCGTTCAAGTAACAAACATCTATGAAGTCAGAATGCACAACAGGTCATATATGCAGTATGTACAAGTCAGGAAGCCATATATCATCACCGAACTAAAACAACATCAGGGATAAAATGATCAAGCATGTACAAACTGTTTCAGTAAAGATCAAAAGTCAGGTGAGGAGGTCAAGATCAACCATGAACAAGTTAGGCCGTATATTAGACCAGCAACAAAATGACCAAACTTTGCATTTTAAATTCAAGAATATATGCATACACGCATCATATGTATATATGCACATATATAGACTTGAATAAACAGGTCACAGTGAAAACCAAGCTACAGAAAAACAACTTAAAATGACATAGCACTGGAACTCAACAAACCCAACAACATGGCATGATATTGTTGAATACAAGAAAAGAGTGTGTGTGTCGAATCAATGCAGACTCAAAGAAACAACATCAAAAGTGAACAAGCAAACATATACGAATTTGAACTGTTTGAATAAGATGTGAGTAAATATGAATTACTCACCTTCGCTATCGGATTGGGGCTAGAATCGAACAAAGTTAGAGGTAATATTTTCAAAAATCAACAGAGAA
This sequence comes from Allium fistulosum, assembly GCA_030737815.1. Taxonomy (NCBI): domain Eukaryota; kingdom Viridiplantae; phylum Streptophyta; class Magnoliopsida; order Asparagales; family Amaryllidaceae; genus Allium; species Allium fistulosum. Next base: position 913,646,669 of record CM060903.1, read on the forward strand.
GATAAAGCAACTATCGATGATCGAATACATAGAACAGAAGATCCATCGAACAAGGACGAAAGTCGACCAAATCAATATCGTTACACCCACATCCAAAATCATCAATACAGTGGATAAACAAAAATCGAACTACCTTAGTACGAAACGAGGAAAGAATTAGATGTGAGGGGCAAAAACCACTCACTTGTTGTTTGAAACAATCGCGAGCAAGGGACGACCTAGCTCCTGCAGTTGAAGTCGTGGCCCTCAAGGAGACGAGCGCGATCGACCGAAGCCAGCGCCTTTGGTTTCTACCCAAGCCCTAGTTTGAGAAGAGGAAGATCGAGCCAGAGAATCGATCGCCGAAGCCCTGTTTCGAAGAGGTCGCGAGCGAGGAAAATCGAAGGAAGTCAAAGCCGTGGCCCTAGTTTTTTTCTATAGAGAAATCGAAGAATACATCATCGCCGCCATTTTATTTCTCGTTTATTTTTGTCTTAGGGTTTACGAATGAATGAAAAGGGGGGAGGGTTACTTGTTTTATGAGAGAAGATCGGGTATGGGCCGGTATGGGTTAGTATGGGCTGGTATATTTTTTTTTCTTTTATCTTTATTTTGTTTTTATTTATTAATAAAGTATGTTATTTATTTTATAAATAAAATTCACTCTATTTTTTAAAACCATCATCTTAAAATTGCAAAATTCTAACACATTCACAATTTAAATCAAAATTTAATTCAATTATTAATTTTAAATTAGTTTAAAAATTCGGGATCGTTACAAACTCCCCTCCTTAAAAACTTTTCGTCCTCGAAAAGGAAAGGTTGTTAAAATTTCATTAATATTTATACTCTACAAAAATTTTCTAAGCTTGAAACTCAATACAAATAAATGAATATAGGATTCATTTCATTTGTTTAATCTCATTAGTTTTGTTTATCTTCTCTTTTGTTTATTGATTTCTACAATCAAAACGCAAAAGTCTTTTACCAAAATTTTCGACTTACAAAACTCAGATTTAAACTTTAAAATTCTTCACGTTAGAGATTTGCATAATATATATCTTCCAAAGCTGTGGACTTTCAAAACATTTCAAAGATCCTCTTTCTTAATTTATTTGGTAGGAATTATGTAATTTTAGTTTCAAACTATTGATTTGCTATTTACAGTTTGAAAATACTTGCTAACTCGAAATTTAACAAGTCCATCTTCGTTCTCACAGACATTAGACATACGCTGGCCAGGCGCAGGTCTAAAAATCTCCAAGTACTAAATATACTTGCTTCAATTTCCAGTGAAAATACTTTAAAAATTCTTTTTCAAAAATGGATATGGAAAGCACGTTCCCCCATGGATCACAGTTTACCCGGCGGTTACGCTACTATCCCAGTAGAATCGCTTGTAACCGTAGATTTCACATCTCTCTTGAATTTCGCCATGGTTGTTGCCATAGATCGCGGTCCACGCGGCGATTACGCTACTATCCCTGTAGAATCGCTTGTAACCGTAGGCATCTCGCCCCTCGAATTTCGCTTGGCATTTAGATTGCAGTTTACTCGGCGGTTGCGCCACTATCCCAGTGGAATCGCTTGTAACTGTAGGCATCTCGCCCCTCAAATTACGCTAACATACATCATAATCAACATGATCCCATCACGAGGGATTCTAGTCCAAATGGACATTCCAACTTATGGAAAATTCTACGTAGCTACGAATTTCAAATGGACACTCATCACGAGTTCCAATACCTTTTCCAATAATAAATGGAAGGTACTTTTCCATATCCTCAGTTTAGAAAACATAATATCATATATATGTAGTACTTCATTTCACATTTCGTACATATCATATCCATGTAAATATACATAAGATTTCCATAACAATGTCTTTCTAAACTAACGGTTTCAAATTTACCGCATTCATATATATAAGTTCTGAAAACTTACATATTCCATATTCATAACAAAATAGAGGATTTCAAAATTTTCCTCTAAGTCGATTTAGAAATTTAAGGTTATCTCAAACCTAATTCATATTCATAATTCCATTTATTATCGACTTCACATTCGATTTGGATTTCACGCTACATCGTCAATTCTCAACACAGAATTGATGTCTATCGATATATAACCTCTGAGCTCGTACGTCTTAGAGAAGGGTGTTAAGCTAAGAGAATAAATTCTCCGCCACCAACAGATATATATTTAATAGAGATCAATTGCTATGTCATCAATTCACAATGTTAGACATACAATCCAAATCATCATCTGAAATTCAAAGCTCAACTTATATTGTCTTTGATGTCGAAGTTAAACTCAATTTTAACTCAACGATTCAATCTTTTGAAAAATTTCAAATTGAACTAATTGTTCAAATTTCCCATTTAACTTTTCAACTTCGACTTCGAAAATGAATTTCAAATCATTTATCCCTTACGGAATATATTCACAACATTTCATTTTTTGAAGAAAAAAAACATTTCCATACTTATCTAAAAATAAGTAATTCACAAATCCATTTATTTTCAGCATTTGAAAATATTCGATATACTTTAATCAAAATTAAGTATATATTTCATCTTTAAGGAAATCATTCTCTTTCACAAATTTATTTGAGTTAAAACGAATGTTACGTAAAACATCGTTACGACAACTCAAAATTACTAGTATAGAGATTCGAAATTTAGATATATGTATATATCCCAATACTATACAAAACATTTCCTTTCGGAAATCATTTACTATAACAACAGTGTTATAGTCCATCATTTCCTTATTTCTCGAAAACGTCTATTTCAACAATGAATGTTGAAATCTATGGTTTTGATATTCAATGCCTTTGAAAACATCTTTTAAAACAATTAACTTCGTTTTAAAATATCACTTTCGCAAAACATGTCCATTTTATTCAATAATATATTCACAACATTTCTATACATTTTTTAAAAGATTATCCACTGTCCAAAATTGTGGATATACTTCCTTTAACAAGCTATAAGAATTTACTTATCAAAATAAGTTAGTTTCGGATTTATAAACAACGTTTATAAATTCTATTTCTATTTATAAAGACTTCAATTTATGGTTTGAATTCCGCATACTTTTCACAATATTGGTTTTAAACCAACTTCAAATTTTCCAATACTAAGTTTTCCACTTAACTTAATTCTCTGCAAGTTCAAATTTAAATTCATCACTGAATCTATTAAATTTATTATGGATTGTCATGTTGACAACTTCAAAATTTTCAAATCTAATTCCCATTTGAACTTTGCATCTGCTTTCTATTTCCAAAATAATCAACTAGTTCTTTAGTAAATCATTCATCGAATTGATTTTCAATTAAATCACATTTGATTTATTCACATTGGATTTTTCTAACATTCATTCATATTCAATTAGTTTACTTTCACTAATTTATATTCAAGTTAGTTTGCTTTCAATTCAAATCAAACTTGATTCTATTTAGATTTACTTATCTTTCAATTTGAATCCAATTACTTAGCTTCCAATTTTCATTAATTCAATTTCATTAACACTTAGTGAATTTCTATACAATCAATTGGCAAAACCAAATTTATTTACTTTGCTTACATTCAATTTGGTTTAACACATTTAATTTCAATTGGTTTATATTCTAATTCACTTTTACAATTAAAGTTGAATTTCCTTTATATAACTCAATTCATATTCATTACTTCACTTTATTAATTCATTTTGATATCAAATTCAACCTCATTCAACATTACTTAAGCTATGTTTCATTTTATCTTCACTTGCATTTATTTTCACTATACAACTTAAGTTCGCCTCTAATTTATTTGAAATTCTATTTTATTTAACTTTACCAAAGTCAAATTCATCACAATTCAAAATTCAGATTTTGTTTTACTTAACAAAACTGTTTAACCATTTTAACAATTGGTTTTATTTTAAATTTTTCCTCATTTTATAAGTTATACAACTTATTAATTTAAACTTCCCAATCCATATTGTATAATCACTTATCTTTCAAGTTTAACTTTTCATCTCAATAATTTATCTAATCCAGTTCAATTTATTTAACTTTTCTTAAGTTAAATTTCAAATCCATTCATTTATTAATACTAATTCAATTCAATTTAACTTTTCTTAAGTTAAAAATCTTTATTTTCAAAAACAATTTTATACTTCTTTAGATTTGAAAAACATTCTCTTTTTAAAGTGTTTCTAGTAACTATTCATATTAAACATCATAAACTAAGCTTTGTGTAAACCAAAGCTCTGATACCACTCTGTAACATTCCCCCTTCTGACCGCCTCCAGTCGGTAATTAAACCAACTAGAAACGTTCAAAAAGACGAATTGTTATTTAGTTTATAACGTTTAAACAGAATTAGCCATAGAAACACAGAATAATAACAATGAATTAAAAACAAATGAATCTTTTTTTTCATTACTATAAATCTTTTTACATACATCAGAGTTTATACAATTTAATACTGATACAGCGGAATATCTTAAAATACAATTTTCTTCTGAAAACTAAAGTGATTCTTTACTCTCTCTCTAACTTCGCTGCTCGAAAATCTTCAAGCTGTAGAAATACTCGGTCTGACCCGAGTATTACATTCAAAAGTAAATAATACACAGGTCAGTCTAATTCAAACCAGTTTATGAGTGCATATAAGCAGTAATAATCAAATAGACGACAGTCACAATAATTCCCGTCTATCCAATCCTTTAAACAAAGAAATCGGATAACGAAAATTTTAACACTAAACAGTGTTAAACAATAAATCAACAGATTTAAATCATCAACAGAGATAGATGGAAAGATTTCTAAATGAAGATGATTTAGAAAAGAATGGGATTGCCGAAGACGGCGATTAACAACAAAAATTATCAATTTAAACCAAATCAAAATACGATTCAAAATATTTTGGATTTTCAACATTAAAACAATTTTTTTGAAACAACAAAACATCAAGTTTTGATTGGCTGCCATACACGCACGCGTGTACTGCCTCGCCACTATCGCACGAAATACACAAAAGCTCAGTGAAAGTCATAAATGATCACAAGGTCAAACCCAGAAGTACCGGATTCAACTCAAGTGAATTCAGAAACAAATCCCAGCAGGGGAAAAACTGCAAATACATGAGGGATATGACGATGAAGACTGCAAGTCAAGTGCCAGTGAACCATATATAAGGAATGCAAATTTTGACATACGCAAAAACTACACACTGGACAGCATGTCAAAGAAACAAGTGATATCCCAGAGTACACGTGAACTACATGCCTCGAAGAACAGGTAGCAAAGGAGACAAACACGTGATATACACTTGAGTGCAACAGTGGATAAAGTAAGTGCAGACAAGTCTAATACAATTACACATGACAATGTACAAATGCAGGAGTAATATCTTCACAAAAATGAGGGGTTTTAATATACCGAACTATGCAACAACAGGTAGAAGTCAATTGGTAGATTCAAATGCAACTGACTTGAAAGAATAAGCATATGGAACAACATATATGCAGACAGCAAACTCAACCAGCAAACTCACTTGTACTTCAAAATGATCAAAATGCCTCACAGATCAGACAACAAAAGTCAATGGAGGCTACAATACAACATGAATGCAAACCAGTGTGAATGCAAGCTGCAAAGACCACAGACATGAATGCATCACATAAACAAATGCACAGTGATACTACAAGAGTGAACACAGCTACAACATCAAGTGCGGACTACTAATTCAAGTCCAACAGACCAACTACTACATGAACCAGAGTATGTCGGTTACAACTTCAAAATCAGTGGACAAGTATGGACTGAGCCTGAGCTCGAGCTATGGAAACTACAACCATACAAACTCTACAAGTGCATGCAACAATGCAAATGCCACAAATCCAAAGACTCTGTAATGTTTCATGCAAGATGATACATGATAAATGATCAGATAAAGACTGCAATTCAATAACAATGCAACCAAATACACTAAGACTTGATATGATGTCAAAGCCAAGTGGAAGACTCAGTGCAACTACAACAGAATGAACTACAAAAGATCACTCGTATGAAGATTTCAAGCAACACCAATATCTACAACAAATGCAACTGCAAGTGCACATGAACAAGGGAAACTAGTTGGCAACTGCATATGACCAGAGGGAACTACATGAATGCACAGCCACTAGTTAATGCACAGACTACATGGATGCAATTCGACTACAGTTCAACATGCAGCTATCAGACTGGAATTAATACAAGCAAGGTAGCATGGTAATATCGAACACAGTGAACAGATTCAAGTGAAACAGAGGTGATGTCAGAATGAACAAACAAAGACCAATGAACAAAATAAGCAACCGTTCAAGTAACAAACATCTATGAAGTCAGAATGCACAACAGGTCATATATGCAGTATGTACAAGTCAGGAAGCCATATATCATCACCGAACTAAAACAACATCAGGGATAAAATGATCAAGCATGTACAAACTGTTTCAGTAAAGATCAAAAGTCAGGTGAGGAGGTCAAGATCAACCATGAACAAGTTAGGCCGTATATTAGACCAGCAACAAAATGACCAAACTTTGCATTTTAAATTCAAGAATATATGCATACACGCATCATATGTATATATGCACATATATAGACTTGAATAAACAGGTCACAGTGAAAACCAAGCTACAGAAAAACAACTTAAAATGACATATCACTGGAACTCAACAAACCCAACAACATGGCATGATATTGTTGAATACAAGAAAAGAGTGTGTGTGTCGAATCAATGCAGACTCAAAGAAACAACATCAAAAGTGAACAAGCAAACATATACGAATTTGAACTGTTCGAATAAGATGTGAGTAAATATGAATTACTCACCTTCGCTATCGGATTGGGGCTAGAATCGAACAAAGTTAGAGGTAATATTTTCAAAAATCAACAGAGAAGATAAAGCAATTATCGATGATCGAATACATAGAACAGAAGATCCATCGAACAAGGACGAAAGTTGAACAAATCAATATCGTTACACCCACATCCAAAATCATCAATACAGTGGATAAACAAAAATCGAACTACCTTAGTACGAAACGAGGAAAGAATTAGATGTGAGGGGCGAAAACCACTCACCTGTTGTTTGAAACAATCGCAAGCAAGGGACGACCTAGCTCCTGCAGTTGAAGTCGTGGCCCTCAAGGAGACGAGCGCGATCGACCGAAGCCAGCGCCTTTGGTTTCTACCCAAGCCCTAGTTTGAGAAGAGGAAGATCGAGCCAGAGAATCGATCGCCGAAGACCTGTTTCGAAGAGGTCGCAAGCGAGGAAAATCGAAGGAAGTCAAAGCCGTGGCCCTAGTTTTTTTCTACAGAGAAATCGAAGAATACATCGTCGCCGCCATTTTATTTCTCGTTTATTTTTGTCTTAGGGTTTACGAATGAATGAAAAGGGGGGAGGGTTACTTGTTTTATGAGAGAAGATCGGGTATGGGCCGGTATGGGTTAGTATGGGCTGGTATATTTTTTTTTCTTTTATCTTTATTTTGTTTTTATTTATTAATAAAGTATGTTATTTATTTTATAAATAAAATTCACTCAATTTTTTAAAACCATCATCTTAAACTTGCAAAATTCTAACACATTCACAATTTAAATCAAAATTTAATTCAATTATTAATTTTAAATTAGTTTAAAAATTCGGGATCGTTACATCTGTTGTTCCAAATTCCTTATATAAATTAATTTCATAAATATTTATCTAAATCACTTTAAATGAATTCCAAATCAAATATTTTATTTAATCCAAACCCATTGTCATGCAATAATCCAATTTCCATACAAATATTTTTATTTCCAAAAATCACCCTCGAATTTCTTTTTAAAATTTGAAAATATTTTTATGGTATTTAAAATAACAAAATTTGGACCAATGCTATTATAACATCCAATATATCAAATCACATAACAATCCGTAACAGATTATTCAATCACATCATATAACACAATATATGAAACAATCAATATATTTTGAAGGAATCAAGTTGGATCCCTCCAATCTATTTCCCTGCATCCACAGTTGTTATATAATACAAAATACCACTTCGAGGCGGAATATCGCGGTAATATAGGGTCATCAGCTACTATGCCGGACGCACGGTGTCTCATCCGCTCTAATGGCGAGAAATATGCCCAACTACTAATATATATAATTTCACGTCCAATTGAAAATATAAATTTATAAATTCATCCAATTAACCAATAAATAATTTTTTAACACTTTAAAATAATATTACTATCCAAATTAGTGAAATAATCAAAACCTTGATTTTCAAATTTGTTAATCGTTCCAAATCAAAATTTGTTCCATTGCATTGTGTTTGTCGCTACGATCCAACATAACTCGTGTTGTATCTTTGAACCTCGCACGAATAATTTATGAAAATTAACCAATAAATAATTTTTTAACACTTTAAAATAATATTACTATCCAAATGAGTGAAATAATCAAAACCATGATTTTCAAATTTGTTAATCGTTCCAAATCAAAATTTGTTCCATTGCATTGTGTTTGTCGCTACGATCCAACATAACTCGTGTTGTATTTTTGAACCTCGCACGAATAATTTATGAATTTTATAAGCGAACAATTTTTTTATACTTACTAATCATACTTTTATTAAATTTAATTAAAATTGATTTCTTTATACCTTCTTCTCAAACAAAATGATGGTCGTGCACATCTGGTACTCTCACGACAAAGCATGAGATCTTCTCTCTACGAAAACCACTAAGTTCACTGACATCTCCTCATCGAAACATTAGCCACTCCATCAGCCAACACAACAACTTTGCAGCATTCTGCACAACTTCCTGTCACCTCCAGCCATCAACTTCCACCTATTCTTGAATCACTTCAACGTCGCCATGCCTCTTGTTCAAGTCTGTATGCATGCCTACAACGTCGAACTCTATCATGGTTGCACCTCCATCCTAGGTCCATAACTTCACCCATCTTCCACGCCACCAATCGCATGCGACTAGCCTCCATCGACCGCACTGCCCAGGTCATTTCGTCGTGGCCTCGATATAGCACACTGACTTGATGCGACCAAACCTTACAGCAAGTCGCTCTTCCCTAAATGATTGTCGAGTATCGTGAATCTTCGATCAAGATTTGTTTTTTTTAATTGATTTCGATTTTTTAGAAGAAGAAAAAGAAGACACGAATTTAAATGGGGAGGAGGCCGCTAGGTTCAGGGATTAGGGTGGCGTAGATTGGTTTTAGGGTGGCTGGATATGGGCTAGGTCAGTTGCACTGTTTCCCTTTTTATTTTTTATTTTTTGTCAAAATATCTCGTATTATATGCAAGGAAATATCGAACTCTTATTGAGGCGTGTCGCCTGATGTTTCTAATGTCAAAATATCATGATGTTATTTTGAGAATACACAAAACAATGCACTTAAATAGACAATACAAACAAATTCTAGAAGTATAATTTAACCAATCTAAAGCACAGTTTTAGCGGTATAATTAGACCAACCTGAAGCTGTGATATTGGAGATTAACGATGAGAAATGGTGGTGGTGAGAGATCTAAATGGAGATGACATAAAAGAGAATGAGAAATGGAATAGGAGTGAAAAGAGATGTGAATATGGATGGATAAAGTGAGTGGCATTTATAGGATTTGGTAGATATTTTTAGAATATTATATCTATGTTATGAAGTTTGAATATATCTATATTGGACCGATTAAAGGTTATGGATATGCAAGACACATAATTTTAACTCATATGCAGTATCTTAACTCATTCATTGATTCAGAAATTTTTGAATCAGTTATGGAAAAAAGTAATAGTCTAGAGAAATCTTGATTAAGTGATATGGTCAGATATTATGTCACGCATATATGGTATACTATGCTATTGAGTGATATTTAATGGTCATAAGTACTCTAATAGGTTATTTTATTGAAAAATTTATAGTATCATTACCATATGTATAACATGTTATATTTTTCAGTTTATAAGCAGAATATTATAAAGTTATATGGTTGCTCCCCATAAATGGATAATGTTATATGGTTGCCGCCCTTATTTTTGTTATGCGTTTATTCTTATAATTGTATAACGTAATATCAGTCACTTGCTTAATGGTGCAATAAACTGATATAATAATGACATTATTGAATTAATTAAATTAATTCTTCTTAATTCCATTTTCCAACATTTTATTCCTCTTTCTTTAAATATGTATTTTTTGCGCTCATTAAGTTTTTAATACATATATGTCTTGATATTTATATCGTTTATTCATGCTTTAATGTATGACCTTGAAATTCATAAATCTTCATATATGGCATATAATAAATCAAGGTATATTCATTTGTTTAAATTAATTAATTAGAGTCAACTACGTAAATCGTTTTCAATGTTGTAAAATCATTTCTATTTTGATATTTATGGCATTTATTCACAATTTAATGTATACCTTGAAATTCATAATTATCTAGATATATATAATATACAACAAATCATGATATATTAGTTGTTTAAATTAATTATACAATAACATATATTTTTCCATGTTCCATATAAAGGTCAATTTTGGAAATTCGAGGCTAGACCAAAAGTTTGCGTTTATTCTTATAATTGTATAATGCAATATCGGTCACTTGCTTGATGGCGTAGTAAACTAGTATAATAATGGTATTATTGAATTAATGCAAATTAATGCTTCTTAATTCCACTTTCCAACGTTTTATTCCTCTTCTCTAAAATCTATTTTGCGCTCATTAATTTTCTCATACATATACATTTTGATATTTGCATCATTTATTCACAATTTAATACATAACCTTGAAATTCATAAACCTCCATATATGGCATACAATAAATCAAGGCACATAGATTTTTTTAAATTAATTAATTAAGTCAACTAATTAAATCATTTCCAACATTGTAAAATCATTTCCATTTTTTATTTATAGCATTTACTCAAATTTTACCGTATAACCTTGAAATTCATAAGTCTCTAAATATGTCATTCAATAAATCATGGCATATTCATTTGTTTAAATTAATTATACATTAAAAAATATTTCCATGTCCCTTTTAAAGGGAAATTTGAAATTAGCGGTGGGATCGAAAGTTTCTCATACATATGTATCATTTATTCTGAGTTTGATGCATAACTGGAAATTCATAAATCTTCATATATGGAATACAATAAATCACGGTATATTCAGTTATTTAAATTAATTAATTAGATAAAACTAATTAAATTGTTTCCAACATTGTAAACCATTTCCGTTTTGATATTTATAGTATTTATTCACAGTTTAATGTATAACTTTGAAATTCATAAATCTCTAGATATAATATACAATAAATCATGATATATTCATTTATGATGAAAGGTCCATATTCTCAAAGCATATGCACAAAAAGTCCATATATAAATTGAATATGTTTAAATCATTCACTGTGCTAATATGAAAAACACGCAAGTAAATTGTGTGAGTTTATCATGTGTATGTTTCAAAACATGATCCTAAAAAATAACTATATCAAAGGCACTTAAAAAAATAGAAAGACATGAACATCATGATTTAAATTGAAATAAACATAAGTACAGGAGTTATGGCACGCGCTTTGAAGATGGAGTTAGCATTGTTTAATTAACAATGGTATATAGCATAAGTACAGGAGTTTAGCTCTGAAAATAAACGCTAATATTGATACGGATTTACAAACATCTTTTAAAATGAAATAAACATAAGAACTCAGCTAATAAATATTGAATTTGTAAGCCCCAAAACTATTTAAGATATTTTAAGATATCATTGCTGAGTAGAATATGAGCCAATGGAACAAAAAATTAAATGTTTTAATTTAGAAATAAAAATTCAAACTAACCACACATGATTCCAACGCAAAAACATACCTAAATATTTATGGAAATCATTATCTTTTGAATACGTTGACACATATCATTATCTATTTTAAAGTGACATTATGATATCCCGTATCATATCGAATATTTAACCGTATATTTGAGTATTTTTTTAAGTGCCAAATAAAAATTCAAGCTAAACTACAACATAAATCGTTATCAATTTTTCATGTGTGAGTTTATTTGAAGATATGTAAACAATGTTTGTGATAGCGCTGATTTCATACTTAATATGGAGCAAAGAGATTCTAAGTCGAGAGTGTTACGGGACGCGCTTTATGCGTGACAATAGTACACCATTCACTGATAAATTGATTTTTTTTACAAATTATATATGCTTAACATATTCAAAAAAAAAATGATTTTTATAAATATTTAGCTATGATTTTACGAATTAGAATCATTTGTAGTCAACTTGAATTTTTATTTCTATGTTACATCGTTTAGTTTTTTGTTAGTTTAAATTTTTATTTCTAAGTTATCCAAGAATTGTGTAACATATACTGTATTAAATTCAATATATCTTCAAATGTTACACAATGATATATAATCATGTCTTGTTAGTTTGAATTTCAGTCAATGTGTAAATATAATATCTTCAGATCTTCAAAGCATCTGAAGATGGAGTTAGCATTTTATTCAGTTGTGACAATATTTAAGTAGGAAATGAATTGGGTTGTTGTGACAATGTTTAAGTAACACTGTCCCATAATACTCTTCATATTATGGGACCAAGTTGTTATTCCTACAAAAGTGTTACGGCACGTGCTTCGCGCGTGACAATAGTACACCCTTCGCGGATAAATAAATTTTTTTACAAATTATATATGATTAACATATTCAAATAAAATGATTTTCATAAATATATAGTTATGATTTTAGGTTGGAATCATGTCTTGTCAGTTTGAATTTTTTATTTCTAAGTTGCATCGTTTAATTTTTACTGTTAGTTTGAATTTTTTATTTCTAAGTTGTATCATTTAATTTTTTTGTTAGTTTGATTTTTTTTTTCCATTTATAATTAATATATATATAAATTTTATTTGTTAGATAATAATTTTAAGCAATATTAAGTTTGGTAATAAAGCAAAGAGCGTTATGAATTTGCAAAAAAGTATATTTGCGATATCATATCTTTAAGTGATATTAACATTTGTTAATATCTTTAGAAGACGTTTTTGTAAGTTGACGTTGTTACCAAACAAATATTATGCTTTCACTTAAACTCGAAAACAAAAAATTATAATAATAGTTTATTTATTCCCTATTTCAACCTGTTATGAATCTACGTATAATAAAAGGTTGAGCTTCTTAACGTTTCTCACCATAGTATGCAATTGACGATAATATTACACCTAATAAAAATGCAGTGCTATATGCATGAGTTTAGGATCAGGTATGTGATGCTATATTGTAGGACCAATTAATATATGTGCTAAATTTAGGAACAAATGTGCAAATGCTATTTTTTAGGATCAATTAGTGGAGAATTTTTTTAAAGAATTGTATAAAGGGCAATTTTGGAACTTCGCGGTCGGACCAAAAGATTGCGCTTCCAAGTCAACTATTAATAAAGATTACTTCACCCATCTTCCATGCCACCAATTGCATGCGACTAGCCTCCATCGACCGCACTGCCCAGGTCATGTCGTCGTGGCCTGGATATAGCACACTGACTTGATGCGACCAAACCTTACAGCAAGTCGCTCTTCCCTAAATGATTGTCGAGTATCGTGAATCTTCGATCAAGATTTGTTTTTTTGAATTGATTTCGATTTTTTAGAAGAAGAAAAAGAAGACACGAATTTAAATGGGGAGGAGGCCGCTTGGTTCAGGGATTAGGGTGGCGTAGATTGGTTTTAGGGTGGCTGGATATGGGCTAGGTCAGTTGCACTGTTTCCCTTTTTATTTTTTATTTTTTGTCAAAATATCTCGTATTATATGCAAGGAAATATCGAACTCTTATTGAGGCGTGTCGCCTGATGTTTCTAATGTCAAAATATCATGATATTATTTTGAAAATACATAAAACAATGCACTTAAATAGACAATACAAACAAATTCTAAAAGTATAATTTAACCAATCTAAAGCACAGTTTTAGCGGTATAATTAGACCAACCTTAAGCTGTGATATTGGAGATTAACGATGAGAAATGGTGGTGGTGAGAGATCTAAATGGAGATGACATGAAAGAGAATGAGAAATGGAATAGGAGTGAAAAGAGATGTGAATATGGATGGATAAAGTGAGTGGCATTTATAGGATTTGGTAGATATTTTTAGAATATTATATCTGTGTTATGAAGTTTGAATATATCTATATTGGACCGATTAAGGGTTATGGATATGCAAGACACATAATTTTAACTCATATGCAGTATCTTAACTCATTCATTGATTCAGAAATTTTTGAATCAGTTATGGAAAAAAGTTATAGTCTAGAGAAATCTTGATCAAGTGATATGGTCAGATATTATGTCACGCATTTATGGTATAATATGCTATTGAGTGATATTTAATGGTCATAAGTACTCTAATAGGTTATTTTATTGAAAAATTTATAGTATCATTACCATATGTATAACATGTTATATTTTTCAGTTTATAAGCAGAATATTATAAAGTTATATGGTTGCTACCCATAAATGGATAATGTTATATAGTTGCCGCCCTTATTTTTGTTATGCGTTTATTCTTATAATTTTATAACGTAATATCAGTCACTTGCTTAATGGTGCAATAAACTGATATAATAATGACATTATTGAATTAATTAAATTAATGCTTCTTAATTCCACTTTCCAACATTTTATTCCTCTTCCTTTAAATATGTATTTTTTGCGCTCATTAAGTTTTTAATACATATAAGTCTTGATATTTATATCGTTTATTCATGCTTTAATGTATGACCTTGAAATTCATAAATCTTCATATATGGCATATAATAAATCAAGGTATATCCATTTGTTTAAATTAATTAATTAGAGTCAACTACATAAATCGTTTTCAATGTTGTAAAACCATTTCTATTTTGATATTTATGGCATTTATTCACAATTTAATGTATACCTTGAAATTCATAATTATCTAGATATATATATAATATACAACAAATCATGATATATTTAGTTGTTTAAATTAATTACACAATAACATATATTTTTCCATGTTCCATATAAAGGTCAATTTTGGAAATTCGAGGCCAGACCAAAAGTTTGCGTTTATTCTTATAATTGTATAATGCAATGTCAGTCACTTGCTTGATGGCGCAGTAAACTAGTATAATAACGGTATTATTGAATTAATGCAAATTAATGCTTCTTAATTCCACTTTCCAATGTTTTATTCCTCTTCTCTTAAATCTATTTTTGCACTCATTAATTTTCTCATACATGTACATTTTGATATTTGCATCATTTATTCACAATTTAATACATAACTTGTAATTCATAAACCTCCATATATGGCATACAATAAACCAAGGCACGTAGATTTGCTTAAATTAATTAATTAAGTCAACTAATTAAATCATTTCCAACATTGTAAAATCATTTCCATTTTTTATTTATAGCATTTACTCAAATTTTACCGTATAACCTTGAAATTCATAAGTCTCTACATATGTCATTTAATAAATCATGGCATATTCATTTGTTTAAATTAATAATACATTAACAAATATTTTCCATGTCCCTTGTAAAGGGAAATTTGAAATTAGTGGTGGGATCGAAAGTTTCTCATACATATATCTTTTGATATTTGTATCATTTATTCTGAGTTTAATGCATAACTTGAAATTCATAAATCTTCATATATGGAATACAATAAATCACGGTATATTCGGTTATTTAAATTAATTAATTAGATAAAACTAATTAAATTGTTTCCAACATTGTAAACCATTTCCGTTTTGATATTTATAGTATTTATTCACAGTTTAATGTATAACTTTGAAATTCATAAATCTCTAGATATAATATACAATAAATCATGATATATTCATTTATGATGAAAGGTCCATATTCTCAAAGCATATGCACAAAAAGTCCATATATAAATTATATATGTTTAAATCATTCACTGTGCTAATATGAAAAACATGCACGTAAATTGTGTGAGTTTATCATGTGTATGTTTCAAAACATGATCCTAAAAAATAACTATATCAAAGGCACTTAAAAAAATAGTACGACATGAACATCATGATTTAAATTGAAATAAAAATAAGCACAGGAGTTATGGCACGAGCTTTGAAGATGGAGTTAGCATTGTTTAATTAACAATGGTATATAGCATAAGTACATGAGTTTAGCTCTGAAAATAAACGCTAATATTGATACGGGTTTACAAACATCTTTTAAAATGAAATAAACATAAGAACTCAGCTAATAAATATTGAATTTGTAAGCCCCAAAACTATTTAAGATATTTTAAGATATCATTGCTGAGTAGAATATGAGCCAATGGAACAAAAAATTAAATGTTTTAATTTAGAAATAAAAATTCAAACTAACCACACATGATTCCAACGCAAAAACATACCTAAATATTTATGGAAATCATTATCTTTTGAATATGTTGACACATATAATTTGTAAAAAAAAAATTGCCCACGAAGCATGTGTTATTGTCACGTGCGAAGCGCATGTGCTAATATGAAGAAATTTGCACATAAAGGAGAGATTATATGAAAAACACCTAAGAGATTGAACCAATACTTATGAATTGTTGCTATATACCATCACGCGCTTCGCATATATCTATTTTAAAGTGACATTATGATAACCCGTATCATATCGAATATTTAACCGTATATTTGAGTATTTTTTATAAGTGCCTAATATAAATTCAAGCTAAACTACAACATAAATCGTTATCAATTTATCATGTGTGAATTTATTTGAAGATATGTAAACAATGTTTATAATAGCGCTGATTTCATACTTAATATGGAGCAAAGTGATTCTAAGTCGAGAGTGTTACGGCACGCGCTTCATGCGTGACAATAGTACACCTTTCACTGATAAATTGGTTTTTTTTTTACAAATTATATATGCTTAACATATTCAAAAAAAAATGATTTTTATAAATATTTAGCTATGATTTTACGAATTAGAATCATTTGTAGTCAACTTGAATTTTTATTTCTAAGTTACATCGTTTAGTTTTTTGTTAGTTTAAATTTTTATTTCTAAGTTAGCCAAGAATTGTGTTACATATATTGTATTAAATTCAATATATCTTCAAATGTTACACAATGATATATAATCATGTCTTGTCAGTTTGAATTTCAGTCAATGTGTAAATATAATATCTTCAGATCTTCAAAGCATCTGAAGATGGAGTTAGCATTTTATGCAGTTGTGACAATATTTAAGTAGGAAATGAGTTGGGTTGTTGTGACAATGTTTAAGTTACACTGTCCCATAATACTCTTCATATTATGGGACCAAGTTGTTATTACTACAAAAGTGTTACGGCACGTGCGCGCGTGACAATAGTACACCCTTCGCGGATAAATCAATTTTTTTACAAATTATATATGCTTAACATATTCAAAAAAAATGATTTTCATAAATATATAGTTATGATTTTACGTTGGAATCATGTCTTGTCAGTTTGAATTTTTTATTTCTAAGTTGCATCGTTTAATTTTTACTGTTAGTTTGAATTTTTTTATTTCTAAGTTGTATCATTTAATTTTTTTGTTAGTTTGATTTTTTTTCCATTTATAATTAATATATATATATATATAAAGTTTATTTGTTAGATCATAATTTTAAGCAATATTAAGTTTGGTAATAAAGCAAAGAGCGTTATGAATTTGCAAAAAAAGTATATTTGCGAGATCATATCTTTAAGTGATATTAACATTTGTTAATATCTTTAGAAGACATTTTTGTAATTTGACGTTGGTACCAAACAAATATTATGCTTTCACTTCAACTCGAAAACAAAAATTATAATAATAGTTTATTTATTCCCTATTTCAACCTGTTATGAATCTACGTATAATAAAAGGTTGAGCTTCTTAACGTTTCTCACCATAGTATGCTGTTGACGATAATATTACACCTAATAAAAATGCAGTGCTATATGCATGAGTTTAGGATCAGGTATGTGATGCTATATTGTAGGACCAATTAATAGATGCGCTAAATTTAGGAACAAATGTGCAAATGCTATTTTTTAGGATCAATTAGTGGAGAATTTTTTTAAAGAATTGTATAAAGGGCAATTTTGGAACTTCGCGGTCGGACCAAAAGATTGCGCTTCCAAGTCAACTATTAATAAAGATATGTGCTTGAATGTGGTAATTTATTTATCTTTATTGCAGGCATTTCATTTTTTCCTCTACGCATAAGTACAGGAGTTTAGCTCTGAAAAAAACCCTTCATATTTTCCTTAATCTGTTTAAACGGAGAGAAATGCTAAACATATTAATTTATCTTTATTGCATGCATTTATTCCTCTCAACATAAGCACTAGAGATAAGCTCTGAGAAAAACCATTCATATATATCCCTTAAATCTGTTTAAATGGAAGAAATGCTAAGCATGTTACTTTATCTTTATTTATTTCAGGCATTTCATTTTTTCTTCTAAACATAAGCACTAGAGTTTAGATCTGAGAAAAACACTTCATATTTCCCTTAATCTGTTTAAATGGAAAGAATGCCTCATACCACCAATTTGAGTAAATGCTATAAATTATTGCAATTAATTATACAATAATTCAATAGACGTGCACTGCACGTGCTAATTGTATTTATTTAAAAAGCTTAAATTTAAGATCACCTAAATAAATTCAATATATATATATATTTAAATGTAAAATAACATTAAAAACTTGGAAGATGTCTGTACATAATTGTAAAATTTAGTTTTAAATTCTAACTATAAAAGAGGAAACCGGCAAAAAATTGTAATAATTATAATAAAAATAAATTGTGAGAATGTGAAAATAAAATATCTAGAGATAATTAAGGAGAGAGAGGAGGAAATTGTTAGAATTAATAAGAGAGCTTTAAATTCTTCTACTTCACTATTATATAATAGATTACAACTTTTAATAAAGAAATACGAATAGGGGCAACTTTGGAAGTTCGTGGTCGGACCAAAACTTTCCAACGTGATGATGATGGCACACAATTTTAAAGTCCAGATATATACTAACCATTATATATTTACGGTAACATTAATTTGCATTAATTCAATATTTGCAAAGTGCAAACCTCTTTAGTGGTGTTAATCTCTCCATCTGTTTAGCATTTCTGGTATGAGGCATTCTTTCCATTTAAACAGATTAAGGGAAATATGAAGTGTTTTTCTCAGATCTAAACTCTAGTGCTTATGTTTAGAAGAAAAAATGAAATGCTTGAAATACATAAAGATAAAGTAACATGCTTAGCATTTCTTCCATTTCAATAGATTTAAGGGATATATATGAACGGTTTTTCTCAGAGCTTATCTCTAGTGCTTATGTTGAGAGGAATAAATGCCTGCAATAAAGATAAATTAATATGTTTAGCATTTCTTTCCGTTTAAACAGATTAAGGAAAATATGAAGTGTTTTTTTCAGAGCTAAACTCCTGTACTTATGCTTAGAGGAAAAAATGAAATGCCTATAATAAAGATAAATAAATTACCACATTCAAGCACATATCTTAATTAATAGTTGGCTTGAAAGCACAATCTTTTGGTCCGACCGTGAAGTTCCAAAATTGTCCCTAAATATATTTCCTTTTTAATAATAGTTAGATGTCACACTTCTTTAGCTTCAACGTGAACTACTAAAAACGTAACTCTATAAATATTATTAAATATTAATATAACTTAAAAACAGAATCAAATAAGTTTCATTTACCAATTCAAAACGCTCTACAAATATTATGGAAATCTTACTATAAATTAAAAGTAGGATGTACCGAATAAACATTCTTCTTTAAGTCATTCTTTATTATATGTAATAGTAGAAATAAAATTCAAACCAATAAAAAATTAAATTCATTCTTTATTAATTAATAATAAAAATAAAAATTCAAACTAATAAAAAGTTAGATGTTCCAATTTAGAAAGAACATTAAAAACTAACTGCATATCATTTCATACAAAAATAGGGTTAAATATTTGTGCAAATCATATATTTTTTTAACGAGTTAAAAGTACACAATTTGTAAAAAAACAATTCATACACGAATTGTGTGCCATCATCATGCGGGAAGCGCGTGCTGTAGCATGCAAATTAATGCTTTAACGTTATTATTTTCAATTGGACGTGTCGCCTGATCAATTAGTAGAGAATTTTATAAAAAAAATGTATATAAAGGGTAATTTTGGAATTTCACGGTCGGACCAAAAGATTGCGCTTCCAAGCCAACTATTAATAAACTTGGAAATAAATAATATAATTTTCATAATTTGTGACCACTTGCTAAACACGTTCCAAAATCTGTGCTTTCAAGCCAACTATTAAAAAATATAATTTTCATACTTTCTAACAAACATGTTGGAGCATTATGGCACGCGCTTCGCGTGTGATGAATGCATCTGAATTGTATTTGTTTAAAATGTTTAAAAGAAAATATTTTTCACAAATATTTAGCCATATGTTTATGTTGAATCATACATGGTTAATTTGAATTTTTATTTCTAAGTTGTAATATCTAATAATCATACTGGTGGGTTTCGGCTAGGTTTTTTTTACTGAGTTAGAGTGGAAGCATTGGAGTCAAAAGGTACTACTAAAGGAGGCGGAACCTGCTTTTCTGAATAAAAGTTGAAATCATGCTAATTTTAGTAATTGATTAATAACTAATTTGCCTATTTGTAATCTTTTAATTGGTTGCCTTAAAACTTTTCAAATTCTTTACAAAAATAACTATCACATTTATCTGATCTAAATCAAGAAAAATTAACGTTTAAGCCCTTCTATTAAGCAAAACCGTAGTGCAAATAAGTCCTTTTAAAATTGTGTGCCATCATCATCACGTTGGAAAGTTTTGGTCTGACCACAAACTTCAAAAGTTGCCCCTATTCGTATTTCTTTATTAAAAGTTGTAATCTATTAAATAATAGTAAAGTAGAAGAATTTAAAGCTCTCTTATTAATTCTAACAATTTCCTCCTCTCTCTCCTTAATTATCTCAAGATATTTTATTTCACATTCTCACAATTTATTGTTATTATAATTATTACAATTTTTCTACCGGTTTCCTCTTTTATAGTTAGAATTTAATACTAAATTTTACAATTATGTATAGACATCTTTCAAGTTTTTAATGTTATTTTACATTTAAATCTATATATATTGAATTTATTTAGGTGATCTTAAATTTAAGCTTTTTAAATAAATATAATTAGCAAATATTCATTAATTGATCTAATAAGTTAAAAAAATAACAATTCAATATGTGCACCGCATTAATATTGACAAAAATGGTAAAACTGATTTTTCATTCAAGTCCAGATAGTTTTAATTTCCGCAATTATATACTAACAATCACAACGTTCTACTAATATTCTCTCATGTCATTTTGCACTTAAATGCCAACATTCAATAATTTTTACAATTATTTACGGATTTCTCCCATCTTGTTCAAATATATATATAGATAACTTAGTCTTATTGCAATCTCACTGACAATCTTGTTTTAGCCTAAACACAAACCTATGTATGTATATATATTTAGAAAACTTACTGGAACCGAAAACCAGAAAACTATTAAAAAAGACTGTGAAATTGGACCGCAAGCTGCAGGTTTCACCTTAAAAAATTATTTATTTATTTAATTTTTTTATACAAAGTGTATGTAACTTGGAAGAAAGCAAAAAACTCACTGTATTAACCCAATTAAACCACTTCATATTCACTTGATCTTGCAACATATATTCTACAGGTGTAACATATTCACTTCAAATTCTACAGGTGTGTAACATATAAGTATGCAGGGGCCAAGTTATCACCTTCACTTTTTTTATAACGCACACAAACTAGGCAGGAAGAAGAAAAAAAACCAAAGAAGACTCACCGTACGGGCTGAGACGGTAGTGGCGTAGGGCGGCGTCGGGGAGATTGGTCGGTGGCAGGGACGTGGTTGCTAGAGCACGGCGGCGGTGGCTGACGCGGAGGGAAGGCGACGTGTGGGGTGCGGCGCTTGGGTACAGGGAAGAGGGGATTGGTTTTTTGTTTTTGCAAAAATTGAATCGGTTGTTAAAATTTCAGGGGTGAGAAAATGACTAGCCTCTGGTAATTTTATACCAGTTTTAGATTGCGTGAGTGAGTCAGAGAGGGAAAATAATCTAAGTTTAAGGTAACCGGTTGATATTTCAAACGTACCATATATTTTTTTTCTTACCTAATTATCTTTAGGCAACAACTGTTAAACACGTTCAGGAATTTAAATTTTGAATTCTAATCAATTAATTTCAGTTTATAACGGCAACTGATAAATTTAATTGCGTTAACGTTAACGGAAATCTACAACAGACGTTATTATATTCCCATTATAATTTCTCTCAAACATTACAACATAAAATAATGACATTCCAAAATTAAAAATTTATGCAAATTAATTTCCAAAATACGTACCCACTAGTTTAATAGGTTATTTTATTTAAAAGCTCTTTTATTCCAACAATCTAAATATTTACAACAAATTCTTACGTTATATTTTTTTTTTCAAATTTGTAGCCAATTTTCGCCGAAATCCAATTTAT
This sequence comes from Allium fistulosum, assembly GCA_030737815.1. Lineage (NCBI taxonomy): Eukaryota > Viridiplantae > Streptophyta > Magnoliopsida > Asparagales > Amaryllidaceae > Allium > Allium fistulosum. The sequence goes on from CM060903.1 coordinate 913,669,310, forward strand.
TAGGAGTAAATATTGCTCGAGTTGTTACAAATTATAATTCCAAATCTATTCCAAATCGATTTCAACTTCCATTTATAATTTATGACATATTATTGAAATATGTTGTTCCAAATTTCTTATATAAATTAATTTCAAAAATATTTATCTAAATCACTTTAAATGAATTCCAAATCAAATATTTTATTTAATCCAAACCCATTCTCATGCAATAATCCAATTTCCATACAAATATTTTTATTTCCAAAAATCACCCTCGAATTTCTTTTTAAAATTTGAAAATATTTTTATGGTATTTAAAATAACAAAATTTGGACCAATGCTATTATAACATCCAATATATCAAATCACACAACAATCCGTAACAGATTATTCAATCACATCATATAACACAATATATGAAACAATCAATATATTTTGAAGGAATCAAGTTGGATCCCTCCAATCTATTTCCCTGCATCCACAGTTGTTATATAATACAAAATACCACTTCGAGGCGGAATATCGCGGTAATATAGGGTCATCAGCTACTATGCCGGACGCACGGTGTCTCATCCGCTCTAACGGCGAGAAATATGCCCAACTACTAATATATATAATTTCACGTCCAATTGAAAATATAAATTTATAAATTCATCCAATTAACCAATAAATAATTTTTTAACACTTTAAAATAATATTACTATCCATATGAGTGAAATAATCAAAACCTTGATTTTCAAATTTGTTAATCGTTCCAAATCAAAATTTGTTCCATTGCATTGTGTTTGTCGCTACGATCCAACATAACTCGTGTTGTATCTTTGAACCTCGCACGAATAATTTATGAAAATTAACCAATAAATAATTTTTTAACACTTTAAAATAATATTACTATCCAAATGAGTGAAATAATCAAAACCATGATTTTCAAATTTGTTAATCGTTCCAAATCAAAATTTGTTCCATTGCATTGTGTTTGTCGCTACGATCCAACATAACTCGTGTTGTATTTTTGAACCTCGCACGAATAATTTATGAATTTTATAAGCGAACAATTTTTTTATACTTACTAATCATACTTTTATTAAATTTAATTAAAATTGATTTCTTTATACCTTCTTCTCAAACAAAATGATGGTCGTGCACATCTGGTACTCTCTCGACAAAGCATGAGATCTTCTCTCCACCAAAACCACTAAGTTCACTGACATCTCCTCATCGAAACATTAGCCACTCCATCAGCCAACACAACAACTTTGCAGCATTCTGCACAACTTCCTGTCACCTCCAGCCATCAACTTCCACCTATTCTTGAATCACTTCAACATCGCCATGCTTCTTGTTCAAGTCTGTATGCATGCCTACAACGTCGAACTCTGTCATGGTTGCACCTCCATCCTAGGTCCATAACTTCACCCATCTTCCACGCCACCAATCGCATGCGACTAGCCTCCATCGACCGCACTGCCCAGGTCATTTCATCGTGGCCTCGATATAGCACACTGACTTGATGCGACCAAACCTTACAGCAAGTCGCTCTTCCCTAAATGATTGTCGAGTATCGTGAATCTTCGATCAAGATTTGTTTTTTTAATTGATTTCGATTTTTTAGAAGAAGAAAAAGAAGACACGAATTTAAATGGGGAGGAGGCCGCTAGGTTCAGGGATTAGGGTGGCGTAGATTGGTTTTAGGGTGGCTGGATATGGGCTAGGTCAGTTGCACTGTTTCCCTTTTTATTTTTTATTTTTTGTCAAAATATCTCGTATTATATGCAAGGAAATATCGAACTCTTATTGAGGCGTGTCGCCTGATGTTTCTAATGTCAAAATATCATGATGTTATTTTGAGAATACACAAAACAATGCACTTAAATAGACAATACAAACAAATTCTAGAAGTATAATTTAACAAATCTAAAGCACAGTTTTAGCGGTATAATTAGACCAACCTGAAGCTGTGATATTGGAGATTAACGATGAGAAATGGTGGTGGTGAGAGATCTAAATGGAGATGACATAAAAGAGAATGAGAAATGGAATAGGAGTGAAAAGAGATGTGAATATGGATGGATAAAGTGAGTGGCATTTATAGGATTTGGTAGATATTTTTAGAATATTATATCTATGTTATGAAGTTTGAATATATCTATATTGGACCGATTAAAGGTTATGGATATGCAAGACACATAATTTTAACTCATATGCAGTATCTTAACTCATTCATTGATTCAGAAATTTTTGAATCAGTTATGGAAAAAAGTAATAGTCTAGAGAAATCTTGATTAAGTGATATGGTCAGATATTATGTCACGCATATATGGTATACTATGCTATTGAGTGATATTTAATGGTCATAAGTACTCTAATAGGTTATTTTATTGAAAAATTTATAGTATCATTACCATATGTATAACATGTTATATTTTTCAGTTTATAAGCAGAATATTATAAAGTTATATGGTTGCTCCCCATAAATGGATAATGTTATATGGTTGCCGCCCTTATTTTTGTTATGCGTTTATTCTTATAATTGTATAACGTAATATCAGTCACTTGCTTAATGGTGCAATAAACTGATATAATAATGACATTATTGAATTAATTAAATTAATTCTTCTTAATTCCATTTTCCAACATTTTATTCCTCTTTCTTTAAATATGTATTTTTTGCGCTCATTAAGTTTTTAATACATATATGTCTTGATATTTATATCGTTTATTCATGCTTTAATGTATGACCTTGAAATTCATAAATCTTCATATATGGCATATAATAAATCAAGGTATATTCATTTGTTTAAATTAATTAATTAGAGTCAACTACGTAAATCATTTTCAATGTTGTAAAATCATTTCTATTTTGATATTTATGGCATTTATTCACAATTTAATGTATACCTTGAAATTCATAATTATCTAGATATATATAATATACAACAAATCATGATATATTAGTTGTTTAAATTAATTATACAATAACATATATTTTTCCATGTTCCATATAAAGGTCAATTTTGGAAATTCGAGGCTAGACCAAAAGTTTGCGTTTATTCTTATAATTGTATAATGCAATATCGGTCACTTGCTTGATGGCGTAGTAAACTAGTATAATAATGGTATTATTGAATTAATGCAAATTAATGCTTCTTAATTCCACTTTCCAACGTTTTATTCCTCTTCTCTTAAATCTATTTTTGCGCTCATTAATTTTCTCATACATATACATTTTGATATTTGCATCATTTATTCACAATTTAATACATAACCTTGAAATTCATAAACCTCCATATATGGCATACAATAAATCAAGGCACATAGATTTTTTTAAATTAATTAATTAAGTCAACTAATTAAATCATTTCCAACATTGTAAAATCATTTCCATTTTTTATTTATAGCATTTACTCAAATTTTACCGTATAACCTTGAAATTCATAAGTCTCTAAATATGTCATTCAATAAATCATGGCATATTCATTTGTTTAAATTAATTATACATTAAAAAATATTTCCATGTCCCTTGTAAAGGGAAATTTGAAATTAGCGGTGGGATCGAAAGTTTCTCATACATATGTATCATTTATTCTGAGTTTGATGCATAACTTGAAATTCATAAATCTTTATATATGGAATACAATAAATCACAGTATATTCAGTTATTTAAATTAATTAATTAGATAAAACTAATTAAATTGTTTCCAACATTGTAAACCATTTCCGTTTTGATATTTATAGTATTTATTCACAGTTTAATGTATAACTTTGAAATTCATAAATCTCTAGATATAATATACAATAAATCATGATATATTCATTTATGATGAAAGGTCCATATTCTCAAAGCATATGCACAAAAAGTCCATATATAAATTGAATATGTTTAAATCATTCACTGTGCTAATATGAAAAACACGCAAGTAAATTGTGTGAGTTTATCATGTGTATGTTTCAAAACATGATCCTAAAAAATAACTATATCAAAGGCACTTAAAAAAATAGTACGACATGAACATCATGATTTAAATTGAAATAAACATAAGTACAGGAGTTATGGCACGCGCTTTGAAGATGGAGTTAGCATTGTTTAATTAACAATGGTATATAGCATAAGTACAGGAGTTTAGCTTTGAAAATAAACACTAATATTGATACGGGTTTACAAACATCTTTTAAAATGAAATAAACATAAGAACTCAGCTAATAAATATTGAATTTGTTAGCCCCAAAACTATTTAAGATATTTTAAGATATCATTGCTGAGTAGAATATGAGCCAATGGGACAAAAAATTAAATGTTTTAATTTAGAAATAAAAATTCAAACTAACCACACATGATTCCAACGCAAAAACATACCTAAATATTTATGGAAATCATTATCTTTTGAATATGTTGACACATATAATTTGTAAAAAAAAAAAATTGCCCACGAAGCATGTGTTATTGTCACGTGCGAAGTGCATGTGCTAATATGAAGAAATTTGCGCATAAAGGAGAGATTATATGAAAAACACCTGAGAGATTGAACCAGTACTTATGAATTGTTGCTATATACCATCACGCGCTTCGCATATATCTATTATAAAGTGACATTATGTGTAACGACCCGTATTTTTACGGATCGACAAGTTCGTCAAAATCTGGAATTTTTGCATTTTTAAGTCATTTCAGATTTTTAGGCAGATTTGTCTAAGTCCTAGGTCGTGAACGACCTAAGAGCTAAGTCGTGACCGAGTTAAGGAATTCGGCGAGTTAGTGTTAGGTCGTGGGTTAGTTGGAGCGACCTATAGAATTATGCAACCTAGGATTTAGTTAAGTATTAGGTCGGCAGGGCGAGTTAACGACCTAAAGAACTGACCGACTTAAGGATATGGCGACTCAAGGGTAGGCAGACCTAGTGGAGTAAGCGACCTAGTGGTTACTGGGTTAAGTGTGGTTAGGTCGGCAACGACTTAGAGCGTATAGAAGTTAGGTCGGTTGGACGAGTTAGTGGGTTGACCGACTTATGATTGTAGACGACTTAAGGTTAGAGTTAGGTCGTAGTGACCGAGTTAAGGGATAGGTCGCTATGTGTTAGGTCGTCTGGTAGCTTGGTTGGTTAGGTCGTAAGCGACCTAAGGGTTAAGTTGTTACCAAGTTAAGTCGACTGGGTGGGTTAGCGACCTAAGGAGTTAACAAGTTGGCGACCTTAAGAGTTAGCCTATGTGTTAAGTCGTAGACGACTTATGGGTTGAGTCGTAACCCAGTTGTTTGTTAAGTCGTAGAAGCACAGATCTGTTAAGTCGTATCTTCTGCCAAGTTATAAGTCGTGACTAGTGGTAAGTCGCTAGAGGCGCATGAGTCTTAAGTCGTAGGGGATTTGGGTTTTGTTGAGTCGTAGGCGCGCATGCTATAAGTCGTGACCGACTTAGGAGATAGCAGTTGTTAGGTCGCAGATGCTTCTGGTTAAGTCGTAGGATGGCAAAGCTTTAGGTCGTAGGTCGGCATAGTGTTAAGTCGGCAGCGACTTAAGAAGATAGCCGAGTTACGACTTAGGGTATTTTCTGCTATAAATAGGAGAGCTTCTCTTCATTTTTGGGATCCGGATTTTGAAGCGACGAAGTGCTGCCATTTTGAGAGCTCGACTTCTACACTTCTTCACTTCTTTTCTCCACTCTAATCTAGTGCTTCCATCCATCCAAATCGAAGATCAAGATTGAAGATTCAAGAGCTTAGATTGAAGATCTTCATCTTTTCAAGAGAGATTTCTTCGTTTGAAGCGGATTCGTGATAGATCAAGCTCGATCCTTCGCTGTCCAGATCTGAAGCGTGTTGATTTGGGTTTGTTTAAGTGATTTGGTGAGTGGTGATTATCTCTCACACGGATCCAAAGGAGTATATCGGATTGTTGGCTCGATTTGGTGTTAAAATAGTGATTTCCATGCATTTTCTTCATCCTAAGTGTAGATCCATATAGATCCATTGTTCATGATGATGTTACATCCATTTTATCATATGTTAACCTATGCAAGTTCATTCATCAAGTTTGTAGAGATATAATCCATGTTTTCATGCTTATTGGACTTTCAACTCTTTAATTACGAAAATGCCATTATTGTTATAATTGTCTACTTAGATCATTTTTGAATGCTTGATTGCTTGGATTGATGTTTGATTTGATTGATTGTTATGAACTAGATGATTGATGATTAGATTTAGATCGAAGGTGATTCAAAAGCTAAGGAAAAGGCTTTTGAATTGGAAAAGCTGCTCGTGGCATATGTAGCGGGATGATGAAGCTCTTCTGCATAGATTTGATGATGTGATGTTGAGATAAGGCTTTGCGAGGATGTAATGAAGCGAGGCAATCATGTGATGAAGACTTGGGCTATCCAGACGGGATTATTCCAAGCATGTTGATAACTCGGTGATATGATTCGAGTTGAGGATAATGAATGGATATGAGAATAGTCGTCGAGGAGGATGACTAGGAGGCTTGGATAGCATCGTTGTTGAAGGTTCTAGCATGCTCTAAGCAAGAGTACGTTTGGGCAGATTCGATAGTCCCAACGGCCAACTGTTGATGGTCGAGTACTCTGGGCAGATTCGATAGTCCTAGGCACGGGCTGCGACGACGTGCGGGAGTTATGTCTAGAACCGGGGTTTCCATTAGCCCTTGACGGACGACTGAAAGAATGTGCCGGTCATTCAATTAACGGTGATATCGAAGCAATGATAACAGTGATAGCCAGAGTCATGGATGTTTGGTTGTATCGTCATTCGGACTCAAGAGCGGTATTTTCTGGGTGCTTATCTGATTTAGGCCTTGGTACTTGGAAAACATCGCCCTTGACTCGAGTGATAGTAGCTTTACTTTAAATTGTATGCTCTGCTATGTTTACTTCTGCTTAGTGTGTGTCTGGGGGCTATCACTGTAGAATGAGGTTGGAGTGGGAGGGTTGTATTCCTATTCCTTTTCCTTTATGCTCTTTTGGTATGTTGTTAGTTAATTTACTGCTCACTAAGACTGTTGTCTGACTCAAGGCTTTATGTTTTAAGTCTTATTGCCTTGGGCTGTTCGTCCATTTTGGGACGGGCAGACTAGGTAGCAGGTGACAGGTGCTGTTCTCTTCTCACGATGCTGATATCGAAGACGAGCTAGAGGGTTGCATATTTTCTTCTTATATGTACTGGATATTCTGCTGTTTTGTATTCTTTGAGAGATATGTAGTGAGGCTGGATGTATTGACTATGTGGATGTTTGTATTCAACTATTATGGAGTTTTATATGATGTCATTTTGTTCTGTAAAGCTTCACTATACATATGTTCTATTGTATTTTGTCCATGCGCTGTGAGTAATACGATAGATTCTGTTGCTTTAATTTACCTTGACAATCGTCCATGGTCGCCTGGCACACTTTACAGCGCTCTATCTCTAGATTCGGTGCAGGGGTCATGGGCGGTCGTCACATTATGATAACCCGTATCTTATCGAATATTTAACCGTATATTTGAGTATTTTTTTTAAGTGCCTAATAAAAATTCAAGCTAAACTACAACATAAATCATTATCAATTTATCATGTGTGAGTTTATTTGAAGATATGTAAACAATGTTTATGATAGCGCTGATTTCATACTTAATATGGAGCAAAGAGATTCTAAGTCGAGAGTGTTACGGCACGCGCTTCATGCGTGACAATAGTTCACCTTTCACTGATAAATTGATTTTTTTTACAAATTATATATGCTTAACATATTAAAAAAATGATTTTTATAAATATTTTGCTATGATTTTACGAATTAGAATCATTTGTATTCAACTTGAATTTTTATTTCTAAGTTACATCGTTTAGTTTTTTGTTAGTTTAAATTTTTATTTCTAAGTTAGCCAAAAATTGTGTTACATATATTGTATTAAATTCAATATATCTTCAAATGTTACACAATGATATATAATCATGTCTTGCCAGTTTGAATTTCAGTCAATGTGTAAATATAATATCTTCAGATCTTCAAAGCATCTGAAGATGGAGTTAGCATTTTATTCAGTTGTGACAATATTTAAGTAGGAAATGAGTTGGCTTGTTCTGACAATGTTTAAGTAACACTGTCCCATAATACTCTTCATATTACAGGACCAAGTTGTTATTACTACAAAAGTGTTACGGCACGTGCTTCGCGCGTGACAATAGTACACCCTTCACGGATAAATCAATTTTTTTACAAATTATATATGCTTAACATATTCAAAAAAAATGATTTTCATAAATATATAGTTATGATTTTACGTTGGAGTCATGTCTTGTCAGTTTGCATTTTTTATTTCTAAGTTGCATCGTTTAATTTTTACTGTTAGTTTGAATTTTTTATTTCTAAGTTGTACCATTTAAGTTTTTTGTTAGTTTGATTTTTTTCCATTTATAATTAATAAATATATATATACATATATAAAGTTTATTTGCTAGATCATAATTTTAAGCAATATTAAGTTTGGTAATAAAGCAAAGAGCGTTATGAATTTGCAAAAAAGTATATTTGCGAGATCATATCTTTAAGTGATATTAACATTTGTTAATATCTTTAGAAGACGTTTTTGTAAGCTGACGTTGGTACCAAACAAATATTATGCTTTCACTTAAACTCGAAAACAAAAAATTATAATAATAGTTTATTTATTCCCTATTTCAACCTGTTATGAATCTACGTATAATAAAAGGTTGAGCTTCTTAACGTTTCTCACCATAGTATGCAGTTGACGATAATATTACACCTAATAAAAATGCAGTGCTATATGCATGAGTTTAGGATCAGGTATGTGATGCTATATTGTAGGACCAATTAATAGATGCGCTAAATTTAGGAACAAATGTGCAAATGCTATTTTTTAGGATCAATTAGTGGAGAATTTTTTTAAAGAATTGTATAAAGGGAAATTTTGGAACTTCGCGGTCGGACCAAAAGATTGCGCTTCCAAGTCAACTATTAATAAAGATATGTGCTTGAAAGTGGTAATTTATTTATCTTTATTGCAGGCATTTCATTTTTTCCTCTAAGCATAAGTACAGGAGTTTAGCTCTGAAAAAAACCCTTCATATTTTCCTTAATCTATTTAAACGGAAAGAAATGCTAAACATATTAATTTATCTTTATTGCTGGCATTTATTACTCTCAACATAAGCACTAGAGATAAGCTCTGAGAAAAACCGTTCATATATATCCCTTAAATCTGTTTAAATGGAAGAAATGCTAAGCATGTTACTTTATCTTTATTTATTTCAGGCATTTCATTTTTTCTTCTAAACATAAGCACTAGAGTTTCGATCTGAGAAAAACACTTCATTTTTTCTTCTTTTAAAATTAACGTTTAAGCCCTTCTATTAAGCAAAACCGTAGTGCAAATAAGTCCTTCTTTTAAAATTGTGTGGCATCATCATCACGTTGGAAAGTTTTGGTCTGACCACAAACTTCCAAAGTTGCCCCTATTCGTATTTCTTTATTAAAAGTTGTAATCTATTAAATAATAGTAAAGTAGAAGAATTTAAATGTAACAACCCGCAAATTAGTAGCCTTTAATTATCGGCACTAGGTGATTTAATCGTTCGCCAATTCTTATCGGAATTCTATCGAGTTGAGATTCTTTTATAAAAATTGGTGAGAAATTGTTTTGGGCTTTAAATTTCTTTGGCCCACTTCAATTATCTTCAGCTCTTCATCAAACCCCCCTTTTTTCCATTCGTTTACCCTAAGCCAAAATCAAGCGAGCGAATAAAATGGCGGCTGAGAAAAAACTTCTCTCGTTCGACCTGGAAAGATTAAGGCTTTTGTCTTGTTCGTTCTTTCAATGCTTGCTAGGGCTTTCGTTCGCTCTGATCTTCGGGCTTTGTATGTCGAAGCACGCGATGGTTTCGATTGGATGATTTTCGATGTCGCCTGTCTCGATCGAAGTTCTGCTCTTCGTGCTCGCTCGTAGAAGAAGCTTCTCTGTGATGCTTGGCCGCTTCCATGGAGTCGTTCTCGTCGCCGCTTCGAAGCAAGGTGAGTTAAACTCACATCTAATTCGAACTGTTACATGATTATCTTGAATTCGTTCGTATGTTCGATTTTCGTGACTTGGGATTTAAGTGATTTAGTAATTGATGGTTCGCTTAATTTGGGTTTGAACCCCTCGTTTTCATTCGTTTATGGTCTTTGAATTGTGATGGTTCAGGTTTCTCGACTTGTTCGATTTCGTTCAATGTTGTTGTTTTTTTGGCTTTGAAGGATTTCGTGAGTTGTCTCGGTTTCATGGCTTACTGTCGAATTACATTGTCCATTGCTTTATCTCGTGACACCCACTAACTTCTGTCACTTGATTGCGTGAAGGAAATTCCATGACTTTGTCTTATAGTTAGTGATCACCATTGCTTTGATAGTGGTTCTGACCGTTCCAATGTTTTGGGCCTTTGCCTTTTGTTTTGGTACCGTGCCTTATTCTCAATGGTGATACCTGAACTACCCCGTTTTGCTGTTGTACCATGTTGTATTGAATTTGATACCATTCTGGTTGAACTTTTGATGTTCGTTGGCCTTGAGTTGAACCTATTTTGAGACTTGGGTTTGACCTTGGTTTGATGTGTTAGCTGAGCTTATTTGTGTAGTCTTCATCTTGTTCAGTAGTACAGCAGAGTTTAACATGTCTCTGTTATTTACTTTTGCCATAAAAGCAACATTATAGTGATCTTCACTGTTTGCATTTGCATACCACTGTAATTCTATCACCTGTGACTCGAGTTCTTTACTTGATGTCATTTGAGCTCTTTCATGATATTTTCATGTAGCTGTAGTCTTTGTATATATGCATGATGTTGTGCACTTGATTGCACATACCTGGATTTCTTGATTGTTGTAGTTGCCTGTTCCATGTTGCGGTCTGGCTCATTTTGAGATGTCTCCTTTGCTCCATGCATATGTGCTCTGAAGTTTGTTATGTTGCTTACTGCCTTGACATTTTGTTTACTGGTGCCTTTGTTTCCCTGTTGCCAGTAGCATTCATACTTCATTGTGTAGTTCTTTTGCCATTCACGTGTACATGTTTGATCACCTGCTAGTCGAGCTTGCATGTTGCCTTCATAGATTAATCACTGAGTTCTTCCCTGTTGATCTGTAGCTTCACTTGAGTTGTTGAACTTGAAGTTCTCCCTGTTGTGTCTTTCATCATTTAGTATACTTGCAATGGTCTCTTCATTTTAATTGGTCTTCGTGACAAATTCAGTTGGACTATGTAGCCCTGGTTTTTGATTTGTATTACCTGAACTATCTTGATCTTGGGTACTGCTTCATCTGCGAGGGGTATGTATGTGTATGCATATATATATATATGTGCATACATGTATACTTGTATCTGCTTGACTTTGGATTTTCTTTGTGACTTCTCTGCAGTTTGTCTTCTTTGATGCACTGTTGCATTTGTACATCTGGACATGTATTTGTTGTCTGCACCTATGTACTTCGACTTTGGCATTTTTCCTTGTTCTAAATTTTGATGTAAGTACTGTCCAGTTACAGTATTCCATATGTTTACAAATTCGTACACTCATGTTTTTGGAGACTGTTTGCATCCAGTTGCATTTTAGTCTTCATATATATATATATATGTATGTTCGAATTTGCATTCTTGCTCTTGAAGTTTTGGACTTGGTTTTGGGTTATGTTGTTTATCAATTCCTTTTATACACTGCATATCCATGTGTCATTTTCGCTTGCATCTGTTCATCCCTGAGCACTTGCTGACCTGCTGCATTTTCGTAGCAGTTTTACCCTTATCCCTTGTGGTGACTTTATACTCTGTTGTGGCGAGGCAGTGCACGCGTGCGTGCACTGCAGCCACACCGAATTGACAGATTTTAATCGATATCTCTTTTATTCTTTATTCATCGACCTGTTGCGTAATTCGTAGGCTGTATTGGCGAGGCAGTACACGTTAGCGTGTACTGCAGCCAATTAGCATTGATATTTTTAAATTGACATTTCAATTATTTAAACTGCTTTGGATTTCTGTTTCGTGGATTAACACTGTTTAGTGATATATCTGTCGTTATCCGGTTCTTTTATCGAGAAGTTGGATATACGATATTTCTGTGACTGTCATCTATATTGAGATTGATTATTATTGCTTCTATGCTCTAATAACTGATTTTGAATTAGACTGACCCGAGTATTATTTTCTTTTGAATGTAATACTCGGGTCAGACCGAGTATTTACAGGTTGTAGATTTTTAGCTTTGGGTTGCTGCTAGAGCTATGAAGACTTTTTATATCATTTGAAGTGGTCTTCGTCCTTTTGAAGTAGTCAGTGTGTCTGTTTTAAGATGATAATGTATTCATGTATATTAGTCGATAATGTACTTGTATATATAACTTCTTGAGTCGACAATTGTAGTTGTATCATTTGTATTGTGTCAAATGTATTGTAACTGATATCAGTTATTGTATATATGAGACTTTTCGTTCCATCTTTATTCCGCATTTATGTTATCTGTGTTATTTTTATATCTATTGTCCTAAACTATTATAGCCACTGTGTAGTAGCTTTGAGTTTGTATCGGTATGTCGGTATTCCTCTAAAAATGAAATGCAATGTTTTATGATCTGACATATCGGTGCTCGCACAAGGCAATTACATAGATGGTCGCTCCTCAACAGCCTTATTCTCCGTGCTAGTTGACAGCACTACACCGTAGTGTTCTTGGCTAGAGTGGGTATAGAGGTGGGGCGTCACAGCTTGGTATCAGAGCCTGGAGTTTAGGACAATTATAAAACATAACTTAGATGGAGCATGTGTTACAACTATTTGTCGATGTTTTATCTCTCATCTTTACATATGATTATTTTTGACTGTTAGGTATGAATTCCTAACGCTTATTTTTGTGTTTTCCTAATCTGGATTTCCCTTCGACTTCGGTCACTCTGTTTTTGGGAAATTGCTAATTTCTTGATTTTCAAGACTCTGATTTTGTTTGCCGTTGGTTTCTTTGATAATGATGATTAATTCATTTTGTACTCGACTGCGGCTATTAATTGTTGACTTCGACATTGACTTGATTCTTACTTTTGTTGAAGTCATTTATGCATTTCTGCTCGATTTGCTTTGTTTTTCCAATTGATAATCGATTCTTCTTTTCTAATTAGTTGTTATCACCTTTGTCGATTTTGATAACTTCTATTTCTGGAATTTTTGGGTATTCCTACTTTGATGAATTTGGAATCGAATTCTTTGGATTTTATTCACGTCTTCGAACGTGAAATTTTAGTGAACTGACTTGGTTTCCTAATTTAATCGATTCTTGATCATTTCCCCGATTTGTTGCTATCATTTATTAGCAACTTTGATGACATTTTCTTCGGGATTTTTGTGAACATACTTTCTGATGGATTCAGTATCGATTTCTTTGGATTCCATTCACATCTTCGTATGTGAATTCTTGTGATTGATTGTTTCTACAATCATTTTTGTGATTTGTCACTTTGAAAATATAAAGGTTTTCTATACTAGTAGTAAATATTAAAATCCTTTTTCCAAACGATTTCAAAACTATTTTACTACAAAGCTCTTTTTTCTAAACCGTTTTCCAATCTATTAGTATATACAAGCCTTTATTTCACTCGTATGAGAAATTGAATTAAACGGCTTAGTAAAACAAGTGGTATGAAACGCTTGCGTTTACTTCGTCGGTTAACTCCTGGACTTGTTCGATTGAACTTTTTGTGACAATTTTCTAGTGTAATTGACACTTCTCGTTGATCATGACGATCATTTTAAGGTTAGTCTAGACCGCAGTAGTGTGATTCCGACTCACACATATCTTTTTGTTTCCAAGGTTAGACTAGACCGCAATAGTGTGATTCCGACTCACACATATCTCTTTGTCCGCAAGGTTGGTCTAGACCGCAGTAGTGTGATTCCGACTCACACATATCTTTTTGTTTCCAAGGTTAGACTAGACCGCAGTAGTGTGATTCCGACTCACACATACCTTTTTGTTTGCAAGGTTAGACTAGACACCACTTGTGTGATTCCATTCACACATACCTTTTTGCTTTTTGGTTAGTCTGGACCTTAATTTGTGTGATTCCACTCACACATATCTTTTTGTTTGCGAGGTTAGACTAGACACCACTTGTGTGATTCCATTCACACATACCTTTTTGCTTTTTGGTTAGTCTGGACCTTAATTTGTGTGATTCCACTCACTCATGTCTTTTTCTCTGCGAGGTTAGCCTAGACCTCAATCTGTGTGATTCCGACTCACACGCGTGGGATAGCGACCCACGGTCTTCGGACCATTCCTGTGTGAAACTTTAATGGATGGCTTCCATGAGATAGCGTCTCATCTTGTGATACCGGTATTTTGGAGTTTTCATGCTCCCATTTTGTGATAGGCATTTCCATTTTCCTTTTTTTATGGTTTAGACTAGCAAATGTGCGATGTCTCTTTCTCTGCGAGGTTAGCCTAGACCTCAATCTGTGTGATTCCGACTCACACGCGTGGGATAGCGACCCACGGTCTTCGGACCATTCCTATGTGAAACTTTAATGGTTAGCCACCATGAGATAGCGTCTCGTCTTGTGAAACCGGTGTTTTGGAGTTTTCATACTCCCGTTTTCTGATAGGCTTTTTTTCCCCTTTTTTTTTTATGATTTCTGGATTTCTTGTGATGATTTCTAGAATTTGTGCTTCACCAATTTTCGTGATTTCTATTGACAAGTTTTGTCAATTTTTGTGTATTGGTGAATTCATGTGTTATTGACTTGTTATGAATACAAGTTTAGGGTATGATATCCCTTTCTATCTTTGAGAAGATTCTTGTGACATTTTTGATGAATGAAAATTCATTTGGCATTATATTTTGATGCCAGTTATTTTGATGAGATTTTGACGTGTTAACTTCAGTACTCGTCAATTTTGAAATGAATTTACAAGCGGTTCTCCCGCAACACTGATATTGCTAATTTAATCACGTGTTTTCAAAATTCTTTATTTTTTAGAAGTTGTTTCAAAAATATAAATTAAAATTGTTTTCAAAATTTTTACAGTTTACAATTTTCAAAAGAACGAGGAAGCGATTTAAACGTTTCAGCAAAATCGAGGACTATGACCCCTTTCTTTTACTGATTCGCTTAATTCCGGACTTGTCCGTTTGAGAATGTGAAATGTTATTTTTTTTTTTAAAAAAACACACAATTCTGCACTTTCAAGAAAACGATAAAGAGATTTAAACGATTTAGCAAAAGTAAGGAGTATGGAACCATACTTTTACTACTTCGGTTAATTCCGGACTCGTTAATTGAATATTTATGACTTCTGATTATCGTTTTTGATAATCAGATATTTGTGAAATTTGATTATCGTTTAAGATAATTAAATATTTTTCGATTTGTTTAATCGAATATTTGTGTTTCTGATTATCGTTTTTGATAATCAGATATTTGTGAAATTTGATTATCGTTTAAGATAATTAAATATTTTTCGATTTGATTAATCGAATATTTGTGTTTCTGATTATCGTTTTTGATAATCAGATATTTGTGAAATTTGATTATCGTTTAAGATAATTAAATATTTTTCGATTTGATTAATCGAATATTTGTGTTTCTGATTATCGTTTTTGATAATCAGATATTTGTGAAATTTGATTATCGTTTAAGATAATTAAATATTTTTCGATTTGATTAATCGAATATTTGTGTTTCTGATTATCGTTTTTGATAATCAGATATTTGTGAAATTTGATTATCGTTTGAGATAATTAAATATTTTTTCGATTTGATAATCGAATCTTTGTGATTTCTGCTTATCGTTTTTGATAATCAGATATTTGTGAAAATTCGATTATCATTTTAGATGATTGAATATTTGCGATTTTGAGATTCGATCTTCGTCTTTTTCTCTGACGATTCAGGTGAGTAATTTGATTTACTCACATTCAATTCGTGCAGTACGTGATTTCTGCTCTGATTCCTTTTCTTTCAATTGCTAGAACTCGATTGATTCTTGCTTTTGATAGTCGTCTGATTTTGATTCCTTGATCCCCTCGATGTTGATTCTTTTGATTTTAAGCAATCGAACCTTTTGATTTTTTATCTGATACTTCCATAATTCTAATGCTTCCCTGTGGCATTTGCTTTGCTTATGCATTCGACATTGCCATGCTCTTATGGTTGTTACCTTTTGTCTAATTATTCCTTATGATTGCGAGGACGCAATTTCTTTAAGGAGGGGAGTCTGTAACAACCCGCAAATTAGTAGCCTTTAATTATCGGCACTAGGTGATTTAATCGTTCGCCAATTCTTATCGGAATTCTATCGAGTTGAGATTCTTTTATAAAAATTGGTGAGAAATTGTTTTGGGCTTTAAATTTCTTTGGCCCACTTCAATTATCTTCAGCTCTTCATCAAACCCCCCTTTTTTCCATTCGTTTACCCTAAGCCAAAATCAAGCGAGCGAATAAAATGGCGGCTGAGAAAAAACTTCTCTCGTTCGACCTGGAAAGATTAAGGCTTTTGTCTTGTTCGTTCTTTCAATGCTTGCTAGGGCTTTCGTTCGCTCTGATCTTCGGGCTTTGTATGTCGAAGCACGCGATGGTTTCGATTGGATGATTTTCGATGTCGCCTGTCTCGATCGAAGTTCTGCTCTTCGTGCTCGCTCGTAGAAGAAGCTTCTCTGTGATGCTTGGCCGCTTCCATGGAGTCGTTCTCGTCGCCGCTTCGAAGCAAGGTGAGTTAAACTCACATCTAATTCGAACTGTTACATGATTATCTTGAATTCGTTCGTATGTTCGATTTTCGTGACTTGGGATTTAAGTGATTTAGTAATTGATGGTTCGCTTAATTTGGGTTTGAACCCCTCGTTTTCATTCGTTTATGGTCTTTGAATTGTGATGGTTCAGGTTTCTCGACTTGTTCGATTTCGTTCAATGTTGTTGTTTTTTTGGCTTTGAAGGATTTCGTGAGTTGTCTCGGTTTCATGGCTTACTGTCGAATTACATTGTCCATTGCTTTATCTCGTGACACCCACTAACTTCTGTCACTTGATTGCGTGAAGGAAATTCCATGACTTTGTCTTATAGTTAGTGATCACCATTGCTTTGATAGTGGTTCTGACCGTTCCAATGTTTTGGGCCTTTGCCTTTTGTTTTGGTACCGTGCCTTATTCTCAACGGTGATACCTGAACTACCCCGTTTTGCTGTTGTACCATGTTGTATTGAATTTGATACCATTCTGGTTGAACTTTTGATGTTCTGTGACGCCCCACCTCTATACCCACGCTAACCAAGAACACTACGGTGTAGTGCTGTCAATTAGCACGGAGAATAAGGCTGTTGAGGAGCGACCATCCATGTAACTTCTTTGTGCGAGCACCGATATGTCAGATAGAATAGGATGCATATCTTTTAAGGAGGAAATCCGACATACCGATACAAACACAAAGCTATCACACGGTGGCTATATATAATCTTCGGAAACAAATATAGAAATAATCGTAACATAAATCAGTCACAGACAATTCATATCACAAAGACGGAAATAGATATGAATATAACACATGAAAGTGTACATCAGAGTAGTGGTCAAATAAGATCCACAATAACACGAATGAATAGATACAAGTGCAAGATAATGGAATATGTATACATCAAGGAGTCTAATCTCAAATGTATACAAACAAAAACTACTAAACTAGAGTAGTTAGCCAAAAGTCAGAGTAGCAAATCCCGGGGGGAAGTCAAGCAGAAGCACCTGTAACATCTCGGTCTGACCCGAGTATTATTTATAAGAAAATAATAAACGGATCAGTCTAACTATAAATATCAGATGATATGGTATACAGTAAAAGGCATGACATGAACATGTAATAACCATAGCGACATACTACTATAAGTACGTAAATGATAATCAACAAAAGATTTATCAATATCACAAGAATCTTCTCAAAGATAAAATAGGGTATCATACCCTAAACTTGTATTCATAACAAGTCAATAACACATGAATTCACCAATGCACAAAAACTGATATCATATCAATGAAAATCATGAAAATTGGTGAAGCACAAAATTCCAGAAATCATCATCAGAAATCCAGAAAACACATAAAGGGGGGAGGCCTAACACATGAATGGGAGCATTAAAACTCACCTACGCGTAAACACATGACGAGAAGCTATCTCATGGAAGCTATCCATTAAATTTTTACACAGGAATGGCCCGAAGACCGTAGGGTGCTACCCTAGAAATGTGATGCCGAAACATCACATGATCGGGGTATAGTCTCCCACGTAGACAAAGAGACATCGCTCAATCGCTAGTCTAAATCACAAAAATGATCGTCATGATCATAAGGAAGTGTCAATCACACCAAGCTAGTAAATATATGAGTTTAGCTTCATGTCCCATAACCACTTGCTTAACTTAAATATTTACGAACAAGCTGTAAATCTTCACTAGGAAATTGTCACAAAAAGGGTTCAATCGAACAAGTCCAAGAGCTAACCGACGAAGTGAACGCAAGCGTTTCATACCACTCGTTTTACTAAGTCGTTTAAGTCGATTTCTCATTCGAGTGAAGTAAAGGCTTGTATATACTAGTAGATTGAAAATCGGTTTGAGAAAACGAACTTTTGATATTTAAAATAGTGTTGAAATCGCTTTGATGAAAGAGTTTTGATATTTACTATTAGTATTGAAACCTTCATATATCTTTAAAGTGACAAGTCATAAAACGATTGTAGAAACAAATCAATTCACGTTCGAAGACGTGAGTAAAGTCCAAAGAAGTCAGTCCCAAAATCATCAAAGTAGAAATTCTGATAAATGCTTTTCAGATGAGATTGCCTACGCAGAGTAATACGGGGTTCGACCTGCCCGGTCAGGTCGCGGGGGTCCAGGGGCAGCGCCCACGGCGGGGTGCGGGGCAGCGCCCCGTCACGGTACGACCTAGTGAAGGCAAGCGGTCTCGAGAAGCCAAACGACCTAAGGGAAGAATGCCACGCGACCTAGCAGAAGAACAGGTCAAACGACCAAGTACTAACTCGCGAACGACTTACGACTTAAGGGATAAAGTCATACGACCTAAGTGGAGAATGCCACGCGAGCTAGCAGAAGAACAGGTCAAACGACCAAGTACTAACTCGCGAACGACTTACGACTTAAGGGAGGAATGCCACACGACCTAGCAGATAACAGGTCATTCGACCTAAGGGTAAGGTCGGTGGCGACCTACGACTTAACAAAGTCGAGCAACCTACGACTTAACGAAGTCAAGCGACCTACGACTTAGGGTCAAGCGACCTAAGAGAAGCAGCGGGAATGTTAGGTCTGAGACGACCTACGACTTAAGGTCATACGACCTAACAGTTGCGAACTAGCGGAGTTGGCATGGCCGAGCGACTTAAGAGAAGCAGCGACCTACGACTTAACGATTTAAAGCCAACGACCTAGGACTTAAGAGTCATACGACCTAGGACTTAAGGGAGGCAAGAGACTTACGACTTAAGGGAGGCAAGCGACTTACGACTTAAGGGATAAGGTCATACGACCTAAGTCTTGAACGACTTAACGACTTAAGCCTTTAACGACTTAACGACTTAAGCCAGGGCGAGCGAGCTAACTGCAAAACGACCTACGACTTAAGGCCTTTAACTGCTGAACGACTTATGCCATTAGCTCCTGAACGACTTATGCCTTTAACTCCTGAACGACTCAAGCCAGTAACTCGCGAACGACTCAGCCTTTAACTCGTGAACGACTTAGCACACCCAGAACGACTTAACGCCTGGAACGACTTATGCTCCGTGTGGCTTTTCAACACGAACGACCTACGACTTAGGCTTAACTCGCGAACGACCTAGCGAAGGCAGAAACGACCTAAGTGCAGTTTTTTCACCAAAACACTAGAATTTTGGGTTTTTCACCAATCCAATCCAAACCAAATGCAAATGCTGATGCTAAAATGATAGGGAACCATTCCCAACAGTCCAAGATAGATATAGGCAAGATGTGAGATCAAAAATCTCACTTTTTCACGGAATTTGATGAAGATGGAGATTTGAGAGCAAAGCAAGAACACCAACAAGCTTGAATCAATGGTCTACACGTGAATTTGATGTTGAATCTCGGATTTGCAATGGAATTTGTGTTTGGAGTTTTAATTTCCACTTCCCACCACCATTTTTGACAAAGCTTGAAGTGTTTTGATAGAGTGAGGAAGATGGTTGGGCTGAACTAAAGGGGTGCAGTCCAAACCAAGGTCAAAGGCGGGAAAAAGCGTTGAAAATTTCACTATCTCCAAACATATCGAAGTTTACACTCAAAAAGATCGCAAACGTCATTTTGAACTCAATGGGGGTGGTCTCGAGTCCTAATTTGACCGTATGCAAAAAGTAGCTTTTCGGACTAACATCCGACTAATGATAAAATATTTAAATAAAATATTTAAATATAGAATTGATAGATATGCGGGTTGTTACATGTTCGTTGGCCTTGAGTTGAACCTATTTTGAGACTTGGGTTTGACCTTGGTTTGATGTGTTAGCTGAGCTTATTTGTGTAGTCTTCATCTTGTTCAGTAGTACAGCAGAGTTTAACATGTCTCTGTTATTTACTTTTGCCATAAAAGCAACATTATAGTGATCTTCACTGTTTGCATTTGCATACCACTGTAATTCTATCACCTGTGACTCGAGTTCTTTACTTGATGTCATTTGAGCTCCTTCATGATATTTTCATGTAGCTGTAGTCTTTGTATATATGCATGATGTTGTGCACTTGATTGCACATACCTGGATTTCTTGATTGTTGTAGTTGCCTGTTCCATGTTGCGGTCTGGCTCATTTTGAGATGTCTCCTTTGCTCCATGCATATGTGCTCTGAAGTTTGTTATGTTGCTTACTGCCTTGACATTTTGTTTACTGGTGCCTTTGTTTCCCTGTTGCCAGTAGCATTCATACTTCATTGTGTAGTTCTTTTGCCATTCACGTGTACATGTTTGATCACCTGCTAGTCGAGCTTGCATGTTGCCTTCATAGATTAATCACTGAGTTCTTCCCTGTTGATCTGTAGCTTCACTTGAGTTGTTGAACTTGAAGTTCTCCCTGTTGTGTCTTTCATCATTCAGTATACTTGCAATGGTCTCTTCATTTTAATTGGTCTTCGTGACAAATTCAGTTGGACTATGTAGCCCTGGTTTTTTATTTGTATTACCTGAACTATCTTGATCTTGGGTACTGCTTCATCTGCGAGGGGTATGTATGTGTATGCATATATATATATATGTGCATACATGTATACTTGTATCTGCTTGACTTTGGATTTTCTTTGTGACTTCTCTGCAGTTTGTCTTCTTTGATGCACTGTTGCATTTGTACATCTGGACATGTATTTGTTGTCTGCACCTATGTACTTCGACTTTGGCATTTTTCCTTGTTCTAAATTTTGATGTAAGTACTGTCCAGTTACAGTATTCCATATGTTTACAAATTCGTACACTCATGTTTTTGGAGACTGTTTGCATCCAGTTGCATTTTAGTCTTCATATATATATATATATGTATGTTCGAATTTGCATTCTTGCTCTTGAAGTTTTGGACTTGGTTTTGGGTTATGTTGTTTATCAATTCCTTTTATACACTGCATATCCATGTGTCATTTTCGCTTGCATCTGTTCATCCCTGAGCACTTGCTGACCTGCTGCATTTTCGTAGCAGTTTTACCCTTATCCCTTGTGGTGACTTTATACTCTGTTGTGGCGAGGCAGTGCACGCGTGCGTGCACTGCAGCCACACCGAATTGACAGATTTTAATCGATATCTCTTTTATTCTTTATTCATCGACCTGTTGCGTAATTCGTAGGCTGTATTGGCGAGGCAGTACACGTTAGCGTGTACTGCAGCCAATTAGCATTGATATTTTTAAATTGACATTTCAATTATTTAATCTGCTTTGGATTTTTGTTTCGTGGATTAACACTGTTTAGTGATATATCTGTCGTTATCCGGTTCTTTTATCGAGAAGTTGGATATACGATATTTTTGTGACTGTCATCTATATTGAGATTGATTATTATTGCTTCTATGCTCTAATAACTGATTTTGAATTAGACTGACCCGAGTATTATTTTCTTTTGAATGTAATACTCGGGTCAGACCGAGTATTTACAGGTTGTAGATTTTTAGCTTTGGGTTGCTGCTAGAGCTATGAAGACTTTTTATATCATTTGAAGTGGTCTTCGTCCTTTTGAAGTAGTCAGTGTGTCTGTTTTAAGATGATAATGTATTCATGTATATTAGTCGATAATGTACTTGTATATATAACTTCTTGAGTCGACAATTGTAGTTGTATCATTTGTATTGTGTCAAATGTATTGTAACTGATATCAGTTATTGTATATATGAGACTTTTCGTTCCATCTTTATTCCGCATTTATGTTATCTGTGTTATTTTTATATCTATTGTCCTAAACTATTATAGCCACTGTGTAGTAGCTTTGAGTTTGTATCGGTATGTCGGTATTCCTCTAAAAATGAAATGCAATGTTTTATGATCTGACATATCGGTGCTCGCACAAGGCAATTACATAGATGGTCGCTCCTCAACAGCCTTATTCTCCGTGCTAGTTGACAGCACTACACCGTAGTGTTCTTGGCTAGAGTGGGTATAGAGGTGGGGCGTCACATTAAAGCTCTCTTATTAATTCTAACAATTTCCTCCTCTCTCTCCTTAATTATCTCAAGATATTTTATTTTCACATTCTCACAATTTATTGTTATTATAATTATTACAATTTTTCTACCGGTTTCCTCTTTTATAGTTAGAATTTAATACTAAATTTTACAATTATGTATAGACATCTTTCAAGTTTTTAATGTTATTTTACATTTAAATCTATATATATTGAATTTATTTAGGTGATCTTAAATTTAAGCTTTTTAAATAAATATAATTAGCAAATATTCATTAATTGATCTAATAAGTTAAAAAAATAACAATTCAATATGTGCACCGCATTAATATTGACAAAAATGGTAAAACTGATTTTTCATTCAAGTCTAGATAGTTTTAATTTCTGCAATTATATACTAACAATCACAACGTTCTACTAATATTCTCTCATGTCATTTTGCACTTAAATACCAACATTCAATAATTTTTACAATTATTTACGGATTTCTCCCGTCTTGTTCAAATCTATATATAGATAACTTAGTCTTATTGCAATCTCACTGACAATCTTGTTTTAGCCTAAACACAAACCTATGTATGTATATATATTTAGAAAACTTATTGGAACCGAAAACCAGAAAACCAGAAAACTATTAAAAAAGACTGTGAAATTGGACCGCAAGCTGCAGGTTTCACCTTAAAAAAAATATTTATTTATTTAATTTTTTTATACAAAGTGTATGTAACTTGGAAGAAAGCAAAAAACTCACTGTATCAACCCAATTAAACCACTTCATATTCACTTGACTGTGAAATTGGACCGCAAGCTGCAGGTTCCAGATAGTTATGAGAAAGAAGAAAGAGATAGAAGAAGAAGAACAGAAAACACCAGCATCTCACATTCGCAGCGGATAAAATATAATAATAAATAATACAGTTTACAAAGAATACAATATCTGTCGATTACATTTTAATACATCAGAGTTTTACATGTACATTGTGACGCCCCACCTCTATACCCACGCTAGCCAAGAACACTACGGTGTAGTGCTGTCAACTAGCACGGAGAATAAGGCTGTTGAGGAGCGACCATCTATGTAATTGCCTTGTGCGAGCACCGATATGTCAGGTAATAAAACATTGCATTTCATTTTTAGAGGATACCCGACATACCGATACAAACTCAAAGCTACTACACAGTGGCTATAATAGTTTAGGACAATAGATATAAAAATAACACAGATAACATAAATGCGGAATAAAGATGGAACGAAAAGTCTCATATATACAATAACTGATATCAGTTACAATACATTTGACACAATACAAATGATACAACTACAACTGTCGACTCAAGAAGTTATATATACAAGTACATTATCGACTAATATACATGAATACATTATCATCTTAAAACAGACACACTGACTACTACAACACGACGAAGACCACTTCAAATGATATAAAAAGTCTTCATAGCTCTAGCAGCAACCCAAAGCTAGAAATCTACAACCTGTAAATACTCGGTCTGACCCGAGTATTACATTCAAAAGAAAATAATACTCGGATCAGTCTAATTCAAAATCAGTTATTAGAGCACAGAAGCAATAATAATCAATCTCAATATAGATGACAGTCACAGAAATCTCGTATATCCAACTCTCGATACGAGAATTGGATAACGGCAGATATAACACTAAACAGTGTTTCTCCACAAAACAGAAATCCAAAGCAGTTTAAGTAATAGAAATGTCAATTTAAATATATCAAGGCTAATTGGCTGCAGTACACGCTAACGTGTACTGCCTCGCCAATACAGCCTACGAATTACGCAACGGGTCGATGAATTAAGAATAAAAGAGATATCGATTAAAATCTGTCAATTCGGTGTGGCTGCAGTACACGCACGCGTGCACTGCCTCGCCATAACAGAATATAAAGTCACCACAATTCCGAGTATTAATAGTAATTAATACGTCGAAGAAATCAAAATATCTAACCCATATTGGTCAGAAAGTAAACAGACTCAAAAGATATCACAAGAGATACGAGTGAAGCCACAACATAAGCTTCACAAGCATAGGAACATGAACAGCTAAAGACAGAAACAAGAATGGGCAGACCTGACTCAACACATCTGCAGCACCAACGCACACTGCAGTGGTACAACTACACAAATAGAGGGAGGGTGAGGGCACCAGAGGTTTGGCACCACGGCACACGAACACACATATATCATAATAAAACTGGACAGAGCAACGCATGCTCGAAGTGAATGGTGGTAGAGTAAGTGCAACCCGAAGCAGCACAACTCAAATGAGCAAGTGCCCCAGAGCAGGCTGTACAGATAGGGAGGCCAGGAAACACAATGCAAATAAATTCGACAAAGTATTACACAAACTCAAGACAACTGCATCACAAAAACAATAGCCGGTATACAATTTCGAACACAGCAAGACAATGCCAAAATGGTCAAGAGAAGATGACAATAGTGGTATAGTGGACCACACTGGAACCAGAAGTATATAAGTCAACGCAATGCAAAGCACAACAAGCTTAAAGAGGAATGAAACTGGGTCAAGCAAGCGCAACAACAAGTGTCACAGCCTCAACAGTGAAATGGTTCTAAAATAACCATATATGAACACAGTATCGACCAAAACAGCACCAGCTTCATCGTGAAGCTAATGCAAACACAAAAGTGCAGTGCAACTCAATGAGGCAGCATTTTTAATATGTACCAATATGCTATGCCGTGAAACCAGAAGTGTACAAGTCCAACTAAAATGACCAAGGTGCTATCAAATGAACATGGTAACACTGCAGACGAATGCACAGTGGATTACATTAAAAACTTATATACAGTGGCCAGTGAATAACTAAATGAAATTGGACCAAATTCAACTCAAATGTAAACTGTATCACACCTGATGCAGTGACCATATGGATACAAGCAAATACATCTACTTTATGTAAATGAAAAGAGTAAAGTCAAGACTGATGCCAACAGTTAATGGCCTATGTTATGGAATTTCATAAACAAGTTCAAGTGGGCTACTGGGAAAATGCAACAGTCTATGCAGGCTTGAGAGAACAGTGTTCAAGATTGAAGCTAACAGTATAGAAATATACAAATTTAAATGACCCAAGTGAAAGTGCCAAATATGTCAAGAATGAACTATCAAAACATATTTCCAGTATTGACCCAAATATGGCCAGAGACGAGACATCAGCTACAATGCTCAAAACTAACCCCAAATTCAAATATGCATTGACCAAACAGTGAAACAAAACCACAAACAAGTGTTCAACTGCAAGATATCAATATACTGCAAGTGCGACAGGTAAGAGATGAACACAGAGATGGTCAGAGCCGAAGCTCACAAGGACCGAGAAATCAAAGTCAGTGACAGAAAAATAAAATGAAAAGGAATCAAAGTATATTTTCATTTACTAAAGACAACGGAAAAATGCTCGAAGCTGAAACCATGTCGAACAAAGAGTCGAACAAGTCAAGCCATAATCAAAAATCAATAGCCCCAAAATCAACTCAAGGCAGAAAAGTATCAACAACGAACAAAAAAAAAACCCAATCGAAGCCGAAGACCACGAAAACAGTAAAAGCAAACAAGGTCGAACGAATTCGAATTAGATGTGAGCAATATAAATTACTCACCTTCTTCGACGTGGCAACCGAGAGCAACGGGGAATCGAAAGCCCCAATTTCACCAGTTTGGAACGAGGAGAACGAAGCCCTAATCTGCTAAAGGCCAAAGTCCAAGCGAACCTCCAAGAACCCAAAAGCAAGGCCGAAGCCATAGCAACAGACTCACAGGAACGAACGCGAGAATTGAAGGAGCAGCCATTATTTATTTTCTTCGTTCGATTATAATGTAGGGTTTCGAATGATAAGTTTTTAAGAGGAGGGAACGGTTTATTTTATTTTTATTTATCACGGCAAAAGGAAAAAGCATGGGCCAACACAAGTTTCAAAGCCCAAACTATTTTATAAAAGAATTTCACAACTCTAAAAAGGATTTAAATCGATTCAAATCTGCAATAGCACTTAACAATCGATTTCAATCGTCTAGAGACGAAATTTAATTGGTACGAAATACTGGGTTGTTACATACATAGTCACTGAATATATACAAATATCATGTCTCAGAGCTACAATGTTATACAGCAGCGGAAATACACCATACATACTTGCCTCCCAGCCCGTCTCCTGAGCTCCAGAACATCCTACTTGAAAATCTGTAATACTCGGTCTGACCCGAGCATTACATCAAAGTAACACCCGGGTCAGGCTGGAAACCAGCGTGAGTTAAACCAATTTAACAAGGAATACAAAGCATACAACTTATATGGATCCCGGGGTAACTCAAACCAAATTTTTTTCAAATTTTACAAGTCCACGATATGTTATAAACATATCTTATTTCACACATAAGTTTACTAAGTGCCAAAAATTTAAATCAACTAGTCCGATATAATTAAAACGTTTCATTCCAACTTATTATTTCCACACATGAATTTACAAGAATTCGAAGTGGTTTCGGGTATTTCCCAATACCCGATCCCGGCCTCTTCGAGTCGCATGTCCTCCTAGCTCCAGTTATACAAATGAAATACACAACTTCTCATATGAGAGATATCAACTCATTCTAGACATCCAATACCATTAAATCATCCGTAGCGAATCTTAATCACAACACCAAATCAATTCAATTTATTCTAATTGAATTTCAAACCTTAACCACTTAGACTCCTTCATTAATTAATTCCAAATCAATTAGTCAATCAACCATTCCTTACCCATTCATCTTAATTAATCACCCTGGACTAATTATCTTTCAATTATATTCAAGTAATTATCCTTGATTAATTTCACGATATTAATTGTTACTAACCCAAAATCAATAAGTATTTTTAATTACTTCATAATTTAATTTACTATATTAATTACACTAATCCTTAATTACCTATATTAATTAATTTCTCATAAGTCACATATTATGCATTAATTAACCTTAATTTATCAAATCTTTAGTTACATCATTAACGATATAAATTATTGATTTCCAATTATTTTTCAGTTCATCTTAATCTAAATTAATTTATATTAATTAATCTATAATATTAATTAGACCTGATTTATTCCCACTTGAAATTATCTACCTCTTATTTACTTCATGAAATAGATTAATTCTCCTTAATTAATTATCTTAATTTATCTCTCGATTAATTTCACAAAGTAATTATGTCTTATTAATTTCATTAGGTAATTAGTCATCAAACCACCCAATGATCATTTTAATTAATTTAAACCCAATTAATTTACCCAAATCATGAATTAATTTAACTAAATAAATTTTCATTAAATTATCATATTTATTTAATGAAACCACCAATCATTAAATCCTTATTGATTTTAAATCTGAACCATTTCTTATTTATGATCTAAGTTTAAAACCATTTAAAACTCAAATGCTTCGAGACAACCAAAAACTAACTCGAGAACCAATCCAAAACCAAAATTACTAGATCATCAGAACACATTTAGTCAACTCAATCAATCAACCAATTATTTTAAATTTAACCATTTAAATCTGAATAGAAATCAAACAAAGTGAGGTTTACTCACCTTAGCTTCCGATTTACAAATCCCTCCAATCTCGGCTCGGCTTCATGGTTTCGACCTTGTATAAACATTTTATAATTTATTAATAATGGTTCTCATTTTGAAATGAAATCTACTGGGAAAAACTCTGAATTTACCTTTGCTATTAGTTTTTGGTAAACAATTTAATTTACAAGTTTATACCTATTGAAAAATCCACAAATTTCAACTTAAAAATTTGATTTAAACTAAATCTTTATATAACTCCATTGTATATCTTAAACTCCTCTTATTTTCAAACTCTTGTAAAATAATTAATACATATATACATATATATGTATATATATATATATTTAAAAATTGTTGCCTATGAAACCATATACTAAAATAGCCTAATACACTCTCTTTTTTTTAAGAAAGAAAGCTACGGTTAAAACTTAACATATTTTCATCTCCATCCTTAAACATCTTTTGTAATTAAATAAATAGATAGATGGAACTACCTTAACAAACAGAAAACCAAGGTCACCCCGCGACCCCAAACTGCCATCGACGCTGAGCTTTAGTCACGGCTGCGCCTCGAACCACCTCACCATCCGAGATCATCACATCTCTACGAGCTGCTCTTCACTGCCGCAATCTTCCAACCGGCCGACCGCCCTTCCCACGCGGCCTCCCCATCTCCTTGCCGACACGACAAACGCGAGTTCGCTTCGTCAGCCGCCTTACGATTCGCCCCTTCCTCCTCGCGTTCGATCGCGACTCAGCTCGTGAGCTCGAGCTTGCTCGGTTCCTCAATTCGTTCGCGATGCCGAGCCCTTCCCCCATTTTTTTTTATTTCATACGTTCGATTTTGATTTAGTTGGGTTTGGAGAGGGAACAAAGAATAATATCGATCTGGATAGCTTCTAGAGTACGCGTTGAATATTATATAATTAAATAGTAAAAATATATCGCGTTGTATAACGCGAAAACCTTGATTTTCAAATTTGTTAATCGTTCCAAATCAAAATTTGTTCCATTACATTGTGTTTGTTGCTACGATCCAACATAACTCGTGTTGTATTTTTGAACCTCGCACGAATAATTTATGAAAATTAACCAATAAATAATTTTTTAACACTTTAAAATAATATTACTATCCAAATGAGTGAAATAATCAAAACCTTGATTTTCAAATTTGTTAATCGTTCCAAAACAAAATTTGTTCCATTGCATTGTGTTTGTCGCTACGATGCAACATAACTCGTGTTGTATTTTTGAACCTCACACGAATAATTTATGAATTTTATAAGCGAACAATTTTTTCATACTTACTAATCATACTTTTATTAAATTTAATTAAAATTGATTTCTTTATACCTTCTTCTCAAACAAAATGATGGTCGTGCACATCTGGTACTCTCACGACAAAGCACGAGATCTTCTCTCCACCAAAACCACTAAGTTCACTGACATCTCCTCATCGAAACATTAGCCACTCCATCAGCCAACACAACAACTTCGCAGCATTCTGCACAACTTCCTGTCACCTCCATCCATCAACTGCCACCTATTCTTGAATCACTTCAACATCGCCATGCCTCTTGTTCAAGTCTGTATGCATGCCTACAACGTCGAACTCTGTCATGGTTGCACCTCCATCCTAGGTCCAATACTTCACCCATCTTCCATGCCACCAATAGCATGCAACTAGCCTCCATCGACCACACTGCCCAGGTCATGTCGTCGTGTCCTCGATATAGCACACTGACTTGATGCGACCAAACCTTACAGCAAGTCGCTCTTCCCTAAATGATTGTCGAGTATCGTGAATCTTCGATCAAGATTTTTTTTTTGAATTGATTTCGATTTTTTAAAAGAAGAAAAAGAAGACACGGATTTAAATGGGGAGGAGGACGCTAGGTTCAGGGATTAGGGTGGCGTAGATTGGTTTTAGGGTGGCTGGATATGGGCTAGGTCAGTTGCACTGTTTCCCTTTTTATTTTTTATTTTTTGTCAAAATATCTCGTATTATATGCAAGAAAATATCGAACTCTTACTGAGGCGTGTCGCCTGATGTTTCTAATGTCAAAATATCATGATGTTATTTTGAGAGTACACAAAATAATGCACTTAAATAGACAATACAAACAAATTCTAGAAGTATAATTTAATCAATCTAAAGCACAGTTTTAGCGGTATAATTAGACCAACCTAAAGCTGTGATATTGGAGATTAACGATGAGAAATGGTGGTGGTGAGAGATCTAAATGGAGATGACATGAAAGAGAATGAGAAATGGAATAGGAGTGAAAAGAGATGTGAATATGGATGGATAAAGTGAGTGGCATTTATAGGATTTGGTAGATATTTTTAGAATATTATATCTGTGTTATGAAGTTTGAATATATCTATATTGGACCGATTAAGGGTTATGGATATGCAAGACACATAATTTTAACTCATATGCAGTATCTTAACTCATTCATTGATTCAGAAATTTTTGAATCAGTTACGGTAAAAAGTTATAGTCTAGAGAAATCTTGATCAAGTGATATGGTCAGATATTATGTCACGCATATATGGTATAATATGCTATTGAGTGATATTTAATGGTCATAAGTACTCTAATAGGTTATTTTATTGAAAAATTTATAGTATCATTACCATATGTATAACATGTTATATTTTTCAGTTTATAAGCAGAATATTATAAAGTTATATGGTTGCTACCCATAAATGAATAATGTTATATGGTTGCCGCCCTTATTTTTGTTATGCGTTTAT
This sequence comes from Allium fistulosum, assembly GCA_030737815.1. Taxonomy (NCBI): domain Eukaryota; kingdom Viridiplantae; phylum Streptophyta; class Magnoliopsida; order Asparagales; family Amaryllidaceae; genus Allium; species Allium fistulosum. Next base: position 913,700,359 of record CM060903.1, read on the forward strand.
TCTTATAATTGTATAACGTAATGTCAGTCACTTGCTTAATGGTGCAATAAACTGATATAATAATGACATTATTGAATTAATTAAATTAATGCTTCTTAATTCCACTTTCCAACATTTTATTCCTCTTCCTTTAAATATGTATTTTTTGCGCTCATTAAGTTTTTAATACATATATGTCTTGATATTTATATCATTTATTCATGCTTTGATGTATGACCTTGAAATTCATAAATCTTCATATATGGCATATAATAAATCAAGGTATATCCATTTATTTAAATTAATTATTTATAGTCAACTACGTAAATCGTTTTCAATGTTGTAAAACCATTTCTATTTTGATATTTATGGCATTTATTCACAATTTAATGTATACCTTGAAATTCATAATTATCTAGATATATATAATATACAACAAATCATGATATATTTAGTTGTTTAAATTAATTATACAATAACATATATTTTTCCATGTTCCATATAAAGGTCAATTTTGGAAATTCGAGGCCAGACCAAAAGTTTGCGTTTATTCTTACAATTGTATAATGCAATGTCAGTCACTTGCTTGATGGCGCAGTAAACTAGTATAATAACGATATTATTGAATTAATGCAAATTAATGCTTCTTAATTCCACTTTCCAACGTTTTATTCCTCTTCTCTTAAATCTATTTTTGCACTCATTAATTTTCTCATACATATACATTTTGATATTTGCATCATTTATTCACAATTTAATACATAACCTTGTAATTCATAAACCTCCATATATGGCATACAATAAACCAAGGCACATAGATTTGTTTAAATTAATTAATTAAGTCAACTAATTAAATCATTTCCAACATTGTAAAATCATTTCCATTTTTTATTTATAGCATTTACTCAAATTTTACCGTATAACCTTGAAATTCATAAGTCTCTAAATATGCCATTCAATAAATCATGGCATATTCATTTGTTTAAATTAATTATACATTAACAAATATTTTCCATGTCCCTTGTAAAGGGAAATTTGAAATTAGCGGTGGGATCGAAAGTTTCTCATACATATATCTTTTGATATTTGTATCATTTATTCTGAGTTTAATGCATAACTTGAAATTCATAAATCTTCATATATGGAATACAATAAATCACGGTATATTCAGTTATTTAAATTAATTAATTAGATAAAACTAATTAAATTGTTTCCAACATTGTAAACCATTTCCGTTTTGATATTTATAGTATTTATTCACAGTTTAATGTATAACTTTGAAATTCATAAATCTCTAGATATAATATACAATAAATCATGATATATTCATTTATGATGAAAGGTCCATATTCTCAAAGCATATGCACAAAAAGTCCATATATAAACTGTATATATTTAAATTATTCACCGTGCTAATATGAAAAACACGCCAAGTAAATTGTGTGAGTTTATCATGTGTATGTTTCAAAACATGATCCTAAAAAATAACTATATCAAAGGCACTTAAAAAAATAGTACGACATGAACATCATGATTTAAATTGAAATAAACATTAGTACAGGAGTTATGGCACGCGCTTCGAAGATGGAGTTAGCATTGTTTAATTAACAATGGTATATAGCATAAGTACAGGAGTTTAGCTCTGAAAATAAACGCTAATATTGATACGGGTTTACAAACATCTTTTAAAATGAAATAAACATAAGAACTCAGCTAATAAATATTGAATTTGTAAGCCCCAAAACTATTTAAGATATTTTAAGATATCATTGCCGAGTAGAATATGAGCCAATGGAACAAAAAATTAAATGTTTTAATTTAGAAATAAAAATTCAAACTAACCACACATGATTGCAACGCAAAAACATACCTAAATATTTATGGAAATCATTATTTTTTGAATATGTTGACACATATAATTTGTAAAAAAAAATTTTTTGCCCACGAAGCATGTGTTATTGTCACGTGCGAAGAGCATGAGCTAATATGAAGAAATTTGCACATAAAGGAGAGATTATATGAAAAACACCTGAGAGATTGAACCAGTACTTATGAATTGTTGCTATATACCATCACGCGCTTCGCATATATCTATTTTAAAGTGACATTATGATAACCCGTATCATATCGAATATTTAACCGTATATTTGAGTATTTTTTTTAAGTGCCAAATAAAAATTCAAGCTAAACTACAACATAAAATCGTTATCAATTTATCATGTGTGAGTTTATTTGAAGATATGTAAACAATGTTTATGATAGCGCTGATTTCATACTTAATATGGAGCAAAGAGATTCTAAGTCGAGAGTGTTACGGCACGCGCTTCATGCGTGATAATAGTACACCTTTCACTGATAAATTGATCTTTTTTACAAATTATATATACTTAACATATTCAAAAAAATGATTTTTATAAATATTTAGCTATGATTTTACGAATTAGAATCATTTGTAGTCAACTTGAATTTTTATTTCTAAGTTACATCGTTTAGTTTTTTGTTAGTTTAAATTTTTATTTCTAGGTTAGCCAAGAATTGTGTTACATATATTGTATTAAATTCAATATATCTTCAAATGTTACACAATGATATATAATCATGTCTTGTCAGTATGAATTTCAGTCAATGTGTAAATATAATATCTTCAGATCTTCAAAGCATCTGAAGATGGAGTTAGCATTTTATTCAGTTGTGACAATATTTAAGTAGGAAATGAGTTGGGTTGTTGTGACAATGTTTAAGTAACACTGTCCCATAATACTCTTCATATTATGGGACCAAGTTGTTATTACTACAAAAGTGTTACGGCTCGTGCTTCGCGCGTGACAATAGTACACCCTTCGCGGATAAATCAATTTTTTTACAAATTATATATGCTTAACATATTCAAAAAAAAATGATTTTCATAAATATATAGTTATGATTTTACGTTGGAATCATGTCTTGTCAGTTTGAATTTTTTATTTCTAAGTTGCATCGTTTAATTTTTACTGTTAGTTTGAATTTTTTATTTCTAAGTTGTATCATTTAATTTTTTTGTTAGTTTGATTTTTTTCCATTTATAATTAATATATATATATAAATTTTATTTGTTAGATCATAATTTTAAGCAATATTAAGTTTGGTAATAAAGAAAAGAGCGTTATGAATTTGCAAAAAGGTATATTTGCGATATCATATCTTTAAGTGATATTAACATTTGTTAATATCTTTAGAAGACGTTTCTGTAAGTTGACGTTGGTACCAAACAAATATTATGCTTTCACTTAAACTCGAAAATAAAAAATTATAATAATAGCTTATTTATTCCCTATTTCAACCAGTTATGAATCTACGTATAATAAAAGGTTGAGCTTCTTAACGTTTCTCACCATAGTATGCAGTTGACGATAATATTACACCTAATAAAAATGCAGTGCTATATGCATAAGTTTAGGATCAGGTATGTGATGCTATATTGTAGGACCAATTAATAGATGCGCTAAATTTAGGAACAAATGTGCAAATGCTATTTTTTAGGATCAATTAGTGGAGATTTTTTTTAAAGAATTGTATAAAGGGCAATTTTGGAACTTCGCGATCGGACCAAAAGATTGCACTTCCAAGTAAACTATTAATAAAGATTACTTCACCCATCTTCCACGCCACCAATCGCATGCGACTAGCCTCCATCGACCGCACTGCCCAGGACATGTTGTCGTGGCCTCGATATAGCACACTGACTTGATGCGACCAAACCTTACAGCAAGTTGCTCTTCCCTAAATGATTGTCGAGTATCGTGAATCTTCGATCAAGATTTGTTTTTTTGAATTGATTTCGATTTTTTAGAAGAAGAAAAAGAAGACACGAATTTAAATGGGGAGGAGGCTGCTAGGTTCAGGGATTAGGGTGGCGTAGATTGGTTTTAAGGTGGCTGGATATGGGCTAGGTCAGTTGCACTGTTTCCCTTTTTATTTTTTATTTTTTGTCAAAATATCTAGTATTATATGCAAGGAAATATCGAACTCTTATTGAGGTGTGTCGCCTGATGTTTCTAATGTCAAAATATCATGATGTTATTTTGAGAATACACAAAACAATGCACTTAAATAGACAATACAAACAAATTCTAGAAGTATAATTTAACCAATCTAAAGCACAGTTTTAGCGGTATAATTAGACCAACCTGAAGCTGTGATATTGGAGATTAACGATGAGAAATGGTGGTGGTGAGAGATCTAAATGGAGATGACATTAAAGAGAATGAGAAATGGAATAGTAGTGAAAAGAGATGTGAATATGGATGGATAAAGTGAGCGGCATTTATAGGTTTTGGTAGATATTTTTAGAATATTATATCTGTGTTATGAAGTTTGAATATATCTATATTGGACCGATTAAGGGTTATGGATATGCAAGACACATAATTTTAACTCATATGCAGTATCTTAACTCATTCATTGATTCAGAAATTTTTGAATCAGTTATGGAAAAAAGTTATAGTCTAGAGAAATCTTGGTCAAGTGATATGGTCAGATATTATGTGACGCATATATGGTATAATATGCTATTGAGTGATATTTAATGGTCATAAGTACTCTAATAGGTTATTTTATTGAAAAATTTATAGTATCATTACCATATGTATAACATGTTACATTTTTCAGTTTATAAGCAGAATATTATAAAGTTATATGGTTGCTACCCATAAATGGATAATGTTATATGGTTGCCGCCCTTATTTTTGTTATGCGTTTATTCTTATAATTGTATAACGTAATATCAGTCACTTGCTTAATGGTGCAATAAACTGATATAATGTGACGCCCCACCTCTATACCCACGCTAACCAAGAACACTACGATGTAGTGCTGTCAATTAGCACGGAGAATAAGGCTGTGGAGGAGCGACCACCATGTAACTTCTTTGTGCGAGCACCGACACGTCAGATAGAGTAGAATGCATATCCTTTAAGGAGGAAATCCGACATACCGATACAAACACAAAGCTATCACACGGTGGCTATATATAATCTTCGGAAACAAACATAGAAATAATCATAACATAAATCAGTCACAGACATCCATATCACAACGGCGGAAGAAGATATGAATAAACATATAACACATGAAAGTGTACATCAGAGTAGTGGTCGGAAAGATCCACTATAATACAAAAGAATAGCATCACGTGCTATACAAAAGAATAGATACACAACATAGAGTCTATATCTCAAATGTGTACAACCAAAAACTACTAATCTAAGTAGTTAGCCAAAAGTCAGAATAATCCAGAAGAGAAGTCAAGCAGAAGCACCTGTAACATCTCGGTCTGACCCGAGTATTATTTATAAGAAAATAATAAACAGATCAGTCTAACTATAAATATCAGATGACATGATATAGGATAAGGGGTATGGCATAAACATATAATAACCATGATGGCATACTACTATAAGTATGTAAATGATAATCAACAAGGGATTAATCAATGTCACAAGAATCTTCTCAAAGATCCAAACACATAAAAAGGTAATGACACACAAATTCACCAATACACAAAAACTGATATCATATCAGTGAAAACCACAAAAGTTGGTGAAGCACTAAATCCAGAAATCAACACACGAAATCCAGAACAAATCCCAGAAATCAACACACGAAATCCAGAAATCACTAAAAGGGGGAAGTCCGAGCACACGGACGAGAAGCTATCTCATGGAAGCTATCCATTTAATTTTCCGAACACACGGATGGCCCGAAGGAAAGTCCGAACACACGGACGAAGAGACATCGCTCAATCGCTAGTCTAAATCACAAGAATGATCGTCTTGATCATAAGGAAGTGTCAATCACACTAAGCTAGTAAATATATGAGTTTAGCTTCATGTCCCATAACCACTTGCTTAACTTAAATATTTACGAACAAACTGTAGATCTTCACTAGGGAATTGTCACAAAAGGGTTCAATCGAACAAGTCCAAGAGCTAACCGACGAAGTGAACGCAAGCGTTTCATACCACTCGTTTTACTAAGTCGTTTAAGTCGATTTCTCATTCGAGTGAAGTAAAGGCTTATATATATTAGTAGATTGGAAATCGGTTTGAGAAAACGAACTTTTGATATTAAAAATAGTGTTGAAATCGATTTGATGAAAGAGTTTTGATATTTACTACTAGTATTAAAACCTTCATATCTTTAAAGTGACAAGTCATAAAACGATTGTTGGAACAATCTATCACAAAAATTCACATTCGAAGACGTGAATAAAATCCAAGGAAATCAGCTCAAAATGCATCAAAGTGGAAGTTCTGATGAATGCTTTTCAAATAAGATTGCCTACGCAGAGTAATACGGGGTTCGACCTACGACTTAAGGTCAAGCAACCTAGTGAAATAGCAGGGGAAATATTAGGTCGGAGGCGACCTACGACTTAAGGTTTTAACTCGCGAACGACTTAGTACTTACTTATCTCGCGAACGACTTACGACTTAAGAGGGTGTACGACCCAACGAATTAAAGTCGATACGACTTAACGACTTAAGCTCAAATACGAGCTACGAGCTAAGGTCTATACGACCTAACGACTTATCTCAGTACGACCTAAGCCAGGACAAGATAGCAGAAGGCAACGACTTAACTCTTAACTCGGGGACGACCTAAGATGTTAACTCGTGGACGACTTAAGGGGTTAACTCGTGGACGACCTATGGCTTAACTCGTGAACGACTTAGCACAGGCGAACAGAAATACAAAGGCGGTGACTTTTCAACGCGCGCGACTTAAGCCCTTAACTCGCGAACGACTTAGCACACCCAGAACGACTTAAGGCCTGGAACGACTTATGCTCCGTGTGACTTTTCAACGCGAACGACTTACGACTTAGGCTTAACTCGTGGACGACTTAGCGATGGCCAGAAACGACTTAAGGCCAGAAACTCACCAAAATGCCAAAATTTGTAGTTTTTCGCCAATCCAATCCAAACCAAATGCAAACAAACATGCTAAACTGATGAGGGATCATCCCCAACAGTCCAATGACAATTACAGGCAAGATGTGAGATCAAAAATCTCACCTTTTCACGGAATTTGATGAAGATGGAGATTTGAGAGCAAAGCAAGAACACCAACAAGCTTGAATCAATGTTCTTCACGTGAATTTGATGTTGAATCTCGGATTTGCAATAGAATTTGTGTTTGGAGTTTTAATTTCCACATCCCACCACCATTTTTGACAAATCTTGAAGTGTTTTTGATAGAGTGAGGAAGATGGTTGGGCTGAACTAAAGGGGTGCAGTCCAAACCAAAGTCAAAGGCGGGAAAAAGTGTCGAAAATTTCACTATCTCCAAACGTATCGAAGTTTACACTCAAAAAGATCGCAAACGTCATTTTGAACTCAATGGAAGTGGTCTCGAGTCCTAATTTGACCGTATGCAAAAAGTAGCTTTTCGGACTAACATCCGACTAACGATAAAATATTTAAATATAAAATCGATAGATATGCGGGTTGTTACATATAATAATGACATTATTGAATTAATTAAATTAAATCTTTTTAATTCCACTTTCCAACATTTTATTCCTCTTCCTTTAAATATGTATTTTTTGCGCTCATTAAGTTTTTAATACATATATGTCTTGATATTTATATCGTTTATTCATGCTTTAATGTATAACCTTGAAATTCATAATCTTCATATATGGCATATAATAAATCAAGGTATATTCATTTGTTTAAATTAATTAATTAGAGTCAACTACGTAAATCGTTTTCAATGTTGTAAAACCATTTCTATTTTGATATTTATGGCATGTATTCACAATTTAATGTATACCTTGAAATTCATAATTATCTAGATATATATAATATACAACAAATCATGATATATTTAGTTGTTTAAATTAATTATACAATAACATATATTTTTCCATGTTCCATATAAAGGTCAATTTTGGAAATTCGAGGCCAGACCAAAAGTTTGCGTTTATTCTTATAATTGTATAATGCAATATCGGTCACTTGCTTGATGGCGCAGTAAACTAGTATAATAACGGTATTATTGAATTAATGCAAATTAATGCTTCTTAATTCCACTTTCCAACATTTTATTCCTCGTCTCTTAAATCTATTTTTGCGCTCATTAATTTTCTCATACATATACTGTGACGCCCCACCTCTATACCCACGCTATCCAAGAATACTACGATGAAGTGTTGTCAACTAGCACGGAGAATAAGGCTGTTGAGGAGCGACCATCCATGTAATTGCTTATCACACGGTGGCTATAAAATAATCTTCGGAAACAAACATAGAAATAAGCATAACACAAATCAGTCACAGACATCCATATCACAAAGGCGGAAGAAGATATGAATATATAACCAACACATGAAAGTGTACATCAGGGTAGTGGTCAAAAAGATCCACAATAATACAAAAGAATAGCAACACGTGCTATACCAAAAGATTGAGGTCTAGACTAACCAAAAGGCAAAAAGGTATGTGTGAGTGGAATCACACAAGTGGTGTCTAGTCTAACCTCGCAAACAAAAAGGTATGTGTGAGTGGAATCACACAAGTGGTGTCTAGACTAACCTCGCGGACAAGGAGATATGTGTGAGTCGGAATCACACCAATGAGGACTAGTCTAACCTTGCAAACAAAGAGACATCGCACAATTGCTAGTCTAAATCATAAAAGTGATCGTCATGATCAACGAGAAGTGTCAATTACACTAAGCTAGTAAACATAAAAGTTTAGCTTCATGTCCCTTAACCACTTGCTTAACTTAAATATTTACGAACAAACTGTAAATCTTCACTAGAAAGTTATCACAAGAGGTTCAATCGAACAAGTCCAAGAATTAACCGACAAAGTGAACGCAAGCGTTTCATACCACTTGTTTTACTAAGCCATTTAATTAGATTTCTCATCCGAGTGAGGTAAAGATTTGTATGTACTAGTAGATTGGAAAACGGTTTAAGAAAAGAGCTTTGTTATCGAAAATAGAGTTGAAATCATTTTGTTGAAAGAGTTTTGATATTTACTACTAGTATAGAAACCTTTATATTTTAAAGTGACAAATCACAGGAGCGATTGCAGAAACAATCAATCACAAAGATCACATTCGAAGATGTGGTAAAAATCCAAGGAAATCAGCTCAGCAAGTTCTGTTGAATGTTTTTCAGATAAGATCCCCTACGGAGGGGGGTCCAGGGGGGTGGCAACCCCCTAGGTGGGGGTGCGAGGGCAACGCCCCTGCTTACGGTGTTCGACCTAAGTGAAGACCAGCGGCCTACGACCTAAAGCAAAATGAGGTCTAATGACCTAAGGGTTCACGCGACCTAACACAATAGCCGAGCGACCTAACTGGAGTTAAGGGAGATGAGCGACTTAAGGACAGCCGACTTAACAACTTGCGACTTAGTGGGGCTTAGGTCGGAGACGACCTAAGGTAAACTAGGCCGACTTAGTAGACGAGCGACCTAAGGTAAATGGTCCTACGACCTAACTCGAACGACCTAGAGGGTCGAACGACATAACTGGAGGATAGGTCGGACACGACCTACGACTTAACATAGCCGAGCGACCTACGACTTAACAAAGTCGAGCGACCTATGACTTAACGACTTAAGAGGGTATACGACCCAACGACCTAAAGTCGATACGACTTAACGACTTAAGAGGGTTCACGACTCAACGACTTAAAGTCGATATGACTTACGACTTAAGACTTAACTCATGAACGACTTACGACTTAAGGCTTATCTTGTGAACGACTTACGACTTAAGGCTTATCTCGTGAACGACTTACGACTCAACACGCCCAGAACGAGTTATTTGCAACTGCGACTTTTCCACGCGAACGACCTACAACTTAGGCTTATCTCGTGAACGACTTACGACTTAAGGCTTATCTCGTGAACGACTTACGACTTAACACGCCCAGAACGAGTTATTTGCAACAGCGACTTTTCCACGCGAACGACCTACGACTTAGGCTTATCTCGTGAACGACTTAACACGCCCAGAACGACTTAAGTGCAGTTTTTCGCCAAAAACACTAAAAATTTGGGTTTTTCGCCAATCCAATCCAAACCAAATGCAAATATGCATGCTAAAGTGATAGGGAACCATTCCCAACAGTCCAAGATAGATATAGGCAAGAATGTGAGATAAAAATCTCACCTTTGCACAAATTCAATGAAGAAGGAGCTTGAATCAATGGAGAAGCAACTACAAGCTAGAATCCAATGTCTTCACTTTGATTTTGGAGTTGAATGATGGATTTAAAGTTGAAATGTAACGACCCGTATTTTTACGGATCGACAAGTTCGTCAAAATCTGGAATTTTAGCATTTTTAAGTCATTTCAGATTTTAGGCAGAATTTCGCTAAGTCTTAGGTCATAAACGACCTAAGTGATAGGTCGTGACCGACTTAAGAAGAAGTGGGTTGGTCGTATGTTGGTTTAGGTCGTAGACGACCTGGGAAGGTGGAGCGACCTAAGAGTTAGGTTGTAGGTTAGCTTAGGTCGTGTTGAAAGTTATGTCGTATGCGACCTAAGGATGAGGTGGTTAGTTCGTATGGCAGTTTAGGTCGGGTGAGCGACCTAGGAGGTAGTGCGACCTAAGTTTGGGAGTTAATTGTTAGGTCTAGATGACCTAAGGAAGTAAATTTGCTAAGTGTTAGGTCGGTTGGAGCGACCTATAGAATTAGGCGACCTATAGTAGAGCGACCTAAGGAGCATGCGACTTAAGAGATAAGGTATAGGAAGCAGGGTAGGTTAGCGACCTAAGAAGGATAGGTCGGCAACGACCTAAGGAAGGAGTAGTTAGGTCGCTAGGCTATGAGGTAGTTAGGTCGCGTGAGTGTTAGGTCGCGTAAGGGCTTAGCTGTTAGGTCGCTGATGCGCTATGTTGTTAAGTCGCTAAGTTATAGGTCGTAACCTCGTTAGGTCGTAAGATGTAGAGTTTTGGTAGGTTGTTGGGTGCTTGGATGCGCAGAAGGGTTAGGTCGTTAGGCCATTAGCTAGTTAGGTCGTAGCCTACCTGTTAAGTCGTGGGTTGCGGAGTTTTGTTAAGTCGAAGTCTTTAGGTCGTTGAAGCGCCTGGGTTGTTAGGTCAAAGCTTTAGGTCGGTAGGGGTTATAGGTCGTAGGTCATGGCTCCATAGGTCGTGTACGACCTAACTCCGAGCGACCTAGGGGTGATTTCAGCTATAAATAGAGGGGGTTGGCTTCATTTTTGGAATCCGTATTTCGAAGCGACGAAGTGCTGCCATTTTGAGAGCTCGACTTCTACACTTCTTCACTTCTTTTCTCCACTCTAATCTAGTGCTTCCATCCATCCAAGTTGAAGATCAAATTGAAGGTTCAAGAGCTTAGATTGAAGATCTACATCCATTGAAGTGAGATTTCATCGTTTGAAGTGAATTCGTGATAGATAAAGCTTGATCCTTTGCTGTCCAGATCTGAAGCGTGTTGATTTAGGGTTGTTTAGGTGATTTGGTGAGTGGTGATTATCTCTCACATGGATCCAAAGGAGTATATCGGATTGTTGGCTCGATTTGGTGTTAAAATAGTGATTTCCATGCATTTTCTTCATCCTAAGTGTAGATCCATGTAGATCCATTGTTCATGATGATTTGACAACCATTTTACTAAGTGTTAACCTATGCAAGTTCATTCATCAAGATTGTAGAGATAATTCTCATGATTTCATGCTTGTTAGACTTTCAACTCTTTAATTACGAAAATGCCATTATTGTTATAATTGTCTACTTAGATCATATTTGAATGCTTGATTGCTTGGATTAATGTTTGATTTGATTGATTATTATGAACTAGATAATTGATGATTTGATTTAGATCGAAGATGATTCAAAAGCTAAGGGAAAGGCTCTTGAATTGGGAAAGCTGCTCGTGGCATATGTAGCGGGATGATGAAGCTCTTATGCATAGATTTGATGATGTGATATTGAGATGAGGCTTTGCGAGGATGTGATGAAGCGAGGCAATCATGTGATGAAGACTTGGTTTAATCCAGACGGGATCATTCCAAGCATGTTGATAACTCGATGATATGATTCGAGTTGAGGATAATGAATGGATATGAGAATAGTCGTCGAGGAGGATGACTAGGAGGCTTGGATAGCATCGTTGTTGAAGGTTCTAGCATGCTCTAAGCAAGAGTACGTTTGGGCAGATACGATAGTCCCAACGGCCAACTGTTGATGGTCGAGTACTCTGGGCAGATTCGATAGTCCTAGGCACGGGCTGCGACGACGTGCGGGAGTTATGTCTAGAACCGGGGTTTTCATTAGCCCTTGACGGACGGCTGAAAGAATGTGCCGATCATTCAATTAATGGTGATATCGAAGCAATGATAACAGTGATAGCCAGAGTCATGGATGTTTGGTTGTATCGTCATTCGGACTCAAGAGCGGTATTTTCTGGGTGCTTATCTGATTTAGGCCTTGGTACTTGGAAAACATCGCCCTTGACTCGAATGATTATTACTTTACTTTAAATTGTATGCTCTGCTATGTTGCTTCTGCTTAGTGTGTGTCTGGGGGCTATCACTGTAGAAAGAGGTGGAGTGGGAGGGTTGTGTTCCTATTCCTTTTCCTTTATGCTCTTTTGGTATGTTGTTAGTTAATTTACTGCTCACTAAGACTGTTGTCTGACTCAAGGCTTTATGTTTTAACTCTTATTGCCTTGGGCTGTTCGTCCATTTTTGGGACGGGCAGACTAGGTAGCAGGTGACAGGTGCTGTTCTCTTCTCACGATGCTGATATCGAAGACGAGCTGGAGGGTTGCATATTATCTTCTTATTATATGTACTGGATGTTCCGCTGTTTTTTGTATTCTCTGAGTGTTATGTAGTGAGGCTTGATGTATTGGCTATTTGGATGCTTGTATTCAACTATTATGAAGTTTTATATGATGGCATTTTATTCTGTAAAGCTTCACTATATATATGTTCTATTGTATTTTGTCCATGCGCTGTGAGTAATACGATAGATTCTGTTGTTTTAATCTACCCTGACAATCGTCCATGGTCGCCTGGCACACTTTACAGCGCACTATCTCTAGATTCGGTGTAGGGGTCATGGGCGGTCGTCACATTTGGTATCAGAGCATTGGTTAATCGATTTTACCCAACGCTCGCTGTAGTAACTACGTATGAGAGACGTAATTGTATTTGGATGGATGATTACTATATATAATATAGTAGTTTAGCAGTAAGGTAGTCCTTTATGCAGTTGTTTCTCTAGATGTTCTGATCATTCCTTTTTATAGATATTGAGAATGAGTCGAAGAGGGAGACCAGCTGCTAGGGAAGGCCGTGCTACTGAGGGGGCTACTGATTATGCAGCTATGTTCGAAGCAATGATGACTTCGATCATGAGAAGGATGCCAGCTCCAGGGCCGTCAGTGGATGTTGGAGTTCAAGTCCAAACTCCGAAACCAGTGGATTTTGCTAAGTTGTGCAAGGACTATACTGCTCTTGGAGGGAAGGTTTTCTTGGGAACGGAATCAACTATTGAAGTCCAGAGATGGATAGATGCTTGTAGAAGAATCTTTGGTGATTTGGGAATTGATGATGCAACTAAGAGGAAGTTGGCATCAAGGCAGCTTCAAGGGAGAGCTTCTGATTGGTGGAACTCTATTACCATCAATACTCCAGAGGAAGAGATTACTTGGGAGCAATTCCAAGTCAGGTTTGAAGCTAAGTTCATTTCTACAGCTCAGAAGTCTGTTCTGTTCAAGAAGTTTGTGGAGCTCAAGCAAGGTGGAAGACCAGTTCTTGAGTATGTTTCTGAGTTTGAAGCTTTGTCCAAGTATGCCCGGTCATATATTGAGTCTGCATATCAGAAGAATGAGAAGTTCGTGACAGGCTTGGACAGTTATCTTGGGAGGCAGTTGGTGGATCATTTGGACGATTCGTTTGAGTAGCTTGTGGAGAAAGCTCTCAGGCATGAGAGTCTGTTTCCTAAGGAAGGATCTGTTGTTGCTGTGACCAGGGAAGAGTCTAAACCCCAGCAGGGTGGAAACAAGAAGAGGAAGCAGCAGCAGCAGAAGGGTAAGGATGGCCAGAAGAAGCCGAAAGGCGAGGTGACTTGCTACAATTGTCAGCAGAAGGGCCATTTCTCGAAGGATTGTAAGAATCCGAAGGTGCCGATGAAGTGTCACAACTGTGACAAGCCGGGGCATTTCAGGAAGAATTGTCCAGAACCGAGGAGAGACAAGCAGATTGTGCAAGCTTATGCTTTGGGAGCTGTTCCGTCGTCTTTGAAAGCTCCTACTGCTGAAGAGAAGGGAAAGAGTGTGGTGGTTCAAGGTACTCTTTTCCTATGTGGTGTTCCAGTTAGAGTTTTGTTTGATACTGGAGCGTCGCATTCGTTTGTTTGTAGTGAACTTGTAGGCCGGTTAGGTTTGGAACCGGATATTGTTGATAGGCCATTGGTTGTGACTAATCCAGTTGGGGGTTCGTCTTGTTTATGTATGTTATGCCGTGGTCTAGTAGTATCGAGTCATGGTTGCTCTTTTGCTTGTGATTGCTTTATTCTGAACTTTGCGGGGTTCGGAATTATTTTGGGTATGGACTGGCTTAGGAAGTATGCGGCTAAGGTTGATTGCGAGAGGTTGGAGGTGACAGTCGAGAATGTGGAGGGGCGAAAGGTTGTGATACGATGTAAGCATGAAGAAGGCGTCTTCATGAGCTTCATGTATTCGCTGGTTGTTCCACGGGATGGACTGTCATCAGTGCCGATCGCTAATGGATTCGAGGATGTCTTTGACGAAGTCAAAGGGTTGCCGCCGCATAGAGAGATCGAGTTTCGTATAGATCTAGTTGAAGGAGCCAGACCTGTTGTGATGCCTCTTAGGCGGATGGCGCCTAGGGAACAGCAAGAGTTGAGGGTGCAAGTTGATGACCTTTTACAGAAAAGATTCATTCGGCGTAGTGTGTCCGAGTGGGGTGCACCAGTTGTGTTTGCAACCAAGGCAGATGGGTCGTTGAGATTGTGCGTCGATTATCGTGAGCTAAATAAGGTGACTAAGAAGAACAAGTATCCATTACCGAGGATAGATGACTTGTTTGATCAGCTTCACGAAGCTAAGGTGTTTTCTCAGATGGATTTGGCAACGGGATTTCACCAGTTGAGAGTAGCTAAGGATAGTACGCCGAAAACTGCTTTTCGGACACCATCTGGTTTCTTTGAGTGGCTAGTAATGCCGTTTGGATTGACTAACGCGCCAGCATATTTTGTGGATCTTATGAATAGAGTGTTCAGAGATCAGTTGAACAAGTTCGTACTTGTGTTCGTGGATGATATTCTGATTTATTCCAGAACGGAAGAAGAGCACAAGACGCACTTGCGTATTGTTTTGGAAATCTTGCGGAAACATCAGCTGAAGGCTAAGTTTTCGAAGTGTCACTTCTGGAAGAGTGAAGTGAGGTTCTTAGGCCATGTGATTTCTGGAAATGGAATAGCGGTTGATCCCGCTAAGGTGGCAGCAATCCAGGATTGGGTCAGACCTAAGAATGCATCAGATGTGAGGAGTTTTCTTGGATTAGCAGGATATTATCGATGGTTTATCAAAGACTTCTCCAAGGTAGCTGCACCGTTAACAGGATTGACGAAGAAGAACCAAGTGTTCAGTTGGGATGCTAAGTGTGAGCAAGCTTTCGGAATCCTAAAAGAGAGATTGACGAGTGCTCCTGTTCTGACTATTCCTAGTGGGAATGATGAGATGGTGGTTTACACCGACGCATGTGGTACTGGACTTGGAGCAGTGCTGATGTAGAAGGATAAAGTTGTTGCGTATGCAAGTCGAAAACTGAAGCCGCATGAAAGGAATTATCCGACTCATGATTTGGAGTTAGTGGCGATTGTGTTTGCTCTGAAGATGTGGAGACATTATCTGTTGGGAGTTCGATTCGAGTTGTTTACAGATCATAAGTCGTTGAAGTATCTTTTCTCCCAAAAGGATTTGAATCTTCGGCAGCAACGTTGGCTTGAGTTTTTGGCATCATATGATTTTGGTATAGCTTATACTCCGGGAAAAGGTAACGCAGTGGCAGATGCGTTAAGTCGAAGACATGCAGGATTGGGAGCCATGTTTTCAGAATGGAAGAATCTCGAGTATTTAGCTGGATTTGACTTCAGGCCTAGATGCGAATTGGAACCTGAGATGTTGGCAAACTTATCGATAAGACCGACTCTTGTGGAGAGAATTGGCGAGAGTCAGAAGCGAGATGATAAGCTTGTCAAGATTATCCGTGATTTGGAATCTGGATTGGAACCAGAAAAGGATAAAGGATTCGAGGTCGATCGAGAGGGTTGGCTTCGAAAGCAAGGACGACTAGTTGTTCCCGATATAGATGGATTGAGAGATGAAGTTCTGAAGGAAAGTCATCACTCGAAGTTGACAATTCATCCAGGTGGGAATAAGATGTATCGGGATATGAAGAGAACCTACTACTGGGAAGGTATGAAGAAAGATGTTGGAAATTTTATTTCCAAATGTATGAACTGCCAGTTGGTAAAAGCCGAACAGAAGAAGCCAAGTGGATTGCTTCAGCCATTAGAAGTTCCTACATGGAAGTGGGAGCAAGTATCGATTGATTTTATCGATGGATTGCCTAGAACCAGAACGGGAAATGAAGGGATTTGGGTCATTGTAGATCGTTTGACTAAGAGTGCACGATTCATTCCTGTTCGATCGACTAGGACTGCATCAAAGTTGGCTGAGTTATATGTTAAGTGGATAGTTCGATTCCATGGTATTCCGAAGAGTATAGTGAGTGATCGAGATCCATTGTTCACTAGTGGATTTTGGAAGAGCTTCCAGGAAGTTTTGGGAACCGAGTTGTGCTTGAGTACAGCTTATCACCCTCAAACTGATGGTCAGACCGAGAGAGTCAACCGAGTTTTGGAAGATCTCCTTAGAGCTTGTGTTTTGGATTTCGGAGGATCATGGGAAGATCAACTTCATTTGGTGGAGTTTTCATACAACAACAGTTACCAGTCAAGCATTGGTATGGCACCGTATGAGGCATTGTTTGGAAGACCGTGTAACTCTCCGACATGTTGGTTGGAAACTGGAGAAAAGCTGATACTTGGGCCAGAGATGATTCGACAGACTTCAGATTGTATAGAGATCATTCGGCAACGAATGAAGGCAGCCCAAGACCGTCAGAAGAGTTATGCCGATAAGTGTCGTAAGGATTTGGAATTCGACATAGTTGATATGGTTTTTGTGAAGATATCTCCACTGAAGAATGTTATCCGATTCGGGAAGAAAGGAAAATTGACTCCGAGATTTGTTGGACCATTCCCGATTATCGAGCGAATTGGAAAGCTCGCCTATAGACTGGAGTTACCTGAGAAGATGTCGAGTGTGCACAATGTTTTTCACGTATCATATCTATGGAAGTATGTGCACGACTCGAGTACAGTGGTTCCTGTTGATAGCTGTGAAGATTTCGAAGTTGATCCGGTCAATAGAAGACCTCGTAAGCCGCTTCGTGTTGTGGAAACCGACACGAAATAGCTTAGGAGGAAGGTAGTTAAGTTGCTCAAGATACAATGGAGTGACGATGATAACGACTGTACGTGGGAGGTGGAAGAGAGGATGAAAGCAGCTCATCCCGAACTCTTCAAGGTATGGCCCTAAGGTGTCGTATCATCTAAACAGCATTGTAACTTGTTCTAAGTTTTAGAATTCTGCATGCTAAGCTAGAATTGGATGCATGGTTGGCTGATTGTTATGGATGGTAGGCGTGCAGAATAGTCTTTGATTGCTTTGTTTGTTTGGAATTTCGGGGGCGAAATTCCTAAGGGGGAGAGAATGTAACGACCCGTATTTTTACGGATCGGCAAGTTCGTCAAAATCTGGAATTTTAGCATTTTTAAGTCATTTCAGATTTTAGGCAGAATTTCGCTAAGTCTTAGGTCGTAAACGACCTAAGTGATAGGTCGTGACCGACTTAAGAAGAAGTGGGTTGGTCGTATGTTGGTTTAGGTCGTAGACGACCTGGGAAGGTGGAGCGACCTAAGAGTTAGGTTGTAGGTTAGCTTAGGTCGTGTTGAAAGTTATGTCGTGTGCGACCTAAGGATGAGGTGGTTAGGTCGTATGGCAGTTTAGGTCGGGTGAGCGACCTAGGAGGTAGTGCGACCTAAGTTTGGGAGTTAATTGTTAGGTCTAGATGACCTAAGGAAGTAAATTTGCTAAGTGTTAGGTCGGTTGGAGCGACCTATAGAATTAGGCGACCTATAGGAGAGCGACCTAAGGAGCATGCGACTTAAGAGATAAGGTATAGGAAGCAGGGTAGGTTAGCGATCTAAGAAGGATAGGTCGGCAACGACCTAAGGAAGGAGTAGTTAGGTCGCTAGGCTATGAGGTAGTTAGGTCGCGTGAGTGTTAGGTCGCGTAAGGGCTTAGCTGTTAGGTCGCTGATGCGCTATGTTGTTAAGTCGCTAAGTTATAGGTCGTAACCTCGTTAGGTCGTAAGATGTAGAGTTTTGGTAGGTCACTGGGTGCTTGGATGCGCAGAAGGGTTAGGTCGTTAGGCCATTAGCTAGTTAGGTCGTAGCCTACCTGTTAAGTCGTGGGTTGCGGAGTTTTGTTAAGTCGAAGTCTTTAGGTCGTTGAAGCGCCTAGGTTGTTAGGTCAAAGCTTTAGGTCGGTAGGGGTTATAGGTCGTAGGTCGTGGCTCCATAGGTCGTGTACGACCTAACTCCGAGCGACCTAGGGGTGATTTCAGCTATAAATAGAGGGGGTTGGCTTCATTTTTGGAATCCGGATTTCGAAGCGACGAAGTGCTGCCATTTTGAGAGCTCGACTTCTACACTTCTTCACTTCTTTTCTCCACTCTAATCTAGTGCTTCCATCCATCCAAGTTGAAGATCAAATTGAAGGTTCAAGAGCTTAGATTGAAGATCTACATCCATTGAAGTGAGATTTCATCGTTTGAAGCGAATTCGTGATAGATCAAGCTTGATCCTTTGCTGTCCAGATCTGAAGCATGTTGATTTGGGGTTGTTTAGGTGATTTGGTGAGTGGTGATTATCTCTCACACGGATCCAAAGGAGTATATCGGATTGTTGGCTCGATTTGGTGTTAAAATAGTGATTTCCATGCATTTTCTTCATCCTAAGTGTAGATCCATGTAGATCCATTGTTCATGATGATTTGACAACCATTTTACTAAGTGTTAACCTATGCAAGTTCATTCATCAAGATTGTAGAGATAATTCTCATGATTTCATGCTTGTTAGACTTTCAACTCTTTAATTACGAAAATGCCATTATTGTTATAATTGTCTACTTAGATCATATTTGAATGCTTGATTGCTTGGATTAATGTTTGATTTGATTGATTATTATGAACTAGATGATTGATGATTTGATTTAGACTGAAGATGATTCAAAAGCTAAGGGAAAGGCTCTTGAATTGGGAAAGCTGCTCGTGGCATATGTAGTGGGATGATGATGCTCTTATGCATAGATTTGATGATGTGATATTGAGATGAGGCTTTGCGAGGATGTGATGAAGCGAGGCAATCATGTGATGAAGACTTGGTTTAATCCAGACGGGATCATTCCAAGCATGTTGATAACTCGGTGATATGATTCGAGTTGAGGATAATGAATGGATATGAGAATAGTCGTCGAGGAGGATGACTAGGAGGCTTGGATAACATCGTTGTTGAAGGTTCTAGCATGCTCTAAGCAAGAGTACGTTTGGGAAGATACGATAGTCCCAACGGCCAACTGTTGATGGTCGAGTACTCTGGGCAGATTCGATAGTCCTAGACACGGGCTGCGACGACGTGCGGGAGTTATGTCTAGAACCGGGGTTTTTATTAGCCCTTGACGGACGGCTGAAAGAATGTGCCGGTCATTCAATTAACGGTGATATCGAAGCAATGATAACAGTGATAGCCAGAGTCATGGATGTTTGGTTGTATCGTCATTCGGACTCAAGAGCGGTATTTTCTGGGTGCTTATCTGATTTAGGCCTTGGTACTTGGATAACATCGCCCTTGACTCGAATGATTATTACTTTACTTTAAATTGTATGCTCTGCTATGTTGCTTCTGCTTAGTGTGTGTCTGGGGGCTATCACTGTAGAAATAGGTGGAGTGGGAGGGTTGTGTTCCTATTCCTTTTCCTTTGTGCTCTTTTGGTATGTTGTTAGTTAATTTACTGCTCACTAAGACTGTTGTCTGACTCAAGGCTTTATGTTTTAACTCTTATTGCCTTGGGCCGTTCATCCATTTTTGGGACGGGCAGACTAGGTAGCAGGTGACAGGTGCTGTTCTCTTCTCACGATGCTGATATCGAAGACGAGCTGGAGGGTTGCATATTATCTTCTTATTATATGTACTGGATGTTCCGCTGTTTTTTGTATTCTCTGAGTGTTATGTAGTGAGGCTTTATGTATTGGCTATTTGGATGCTTGTATTCAACTATTATGAAGTTTTATATGATGGCATTTTATTCTGTAATGCTTCACTATATATATGTTCTATTGTATTTTGTCCATGCGCTGTGAGTAATACGATAGATTAGGTTGTTTTAATCTACCCTGACAATCGTCCATGGTCGCCTGGCACACTTTACAGCGCACTATCTCTAGATTCGGTGCAGGGGTCATGGGCGGTCGTCACATGAAACCTAGGCTTGGAGTTTTAATTTCCTCTTCCACTCACCATTAATGCAAAAGCTTGGTTGTTAGGAAATTTATGAAGAGTGAGAGGAAGGAAGGGGGTTTGGGCTTGAGTTATAATGGCTAATCTAACCCAAAGTCCAAAGCGGGAAAAGTTAGTGAAATTCCACTTACTCCAAACATATTGAAGTTTATACTTAAAAAGATCGCAAACATCATTTTGAACTCAATGGGAGGGGTCTCTAGTCCTCATTTGACTGTATGCAAAAAATAGCTTTTCGGAAAAAGATCCAACTAACGATTAAATATTTAAATAAGATATTTAAATACATAATCGTCAAATACGCGGGTTGTTACATATACTTTTTGATATTTGCATCATTTATTCATAATTTAATACATAACCTTGAAATTCATAAACCTCCATATATGGCATACAATAAATCAAGGCACATAGATTTGTTTAAATTAATTAATTAAGTCAACTAATTAAATCATTTCCAACATTGTAAAATCATTTCCATTTTTTATTTATAGCATTTACTCAAATTTTACCATATAACCTTGAAATTCATAAGTCTCTAAATATGTCATTCAATAAATCATGGCATATTCATTTGTTTAAATTAATTATACATTAACAAATATTTTCCATGTCCCTTGTAAAGGGAAATTTGAAATTAGCGGTGGGATCGAAAGTTTCTCATACATATATCTTTTGATATTTGTATCATTTATTCTTAGTTTAATGCATAACTTGAAATTCATAAATCTTCATATATGGAATACAATAAATCACGGTATATTCAGTTATTTGAATTAATTAATTAGATAAAACTAATTAAATTGTTTCCAACATTGTAAACCATTTCCGTTTTGATATTTATAGTATTTATTCACAGTTTAATGTATAACTTTGAAATTCATAAATCTCTAGATATAATATACAATAAATCATGATATATTCATTTATGATGAAAGGTCCATATTCTCAAAGCATATGCACAAAAAGTCCATATATAAATTGTATATGTTTAAATCATTCACTGTGCTAATATGAAAAACACGCCAAGTAAATTGTGTGAGTTTATCATGTGTATGTTTCAAAACATGATCCTAAAAAATAACTATATCAAAGGCACTTAAAAAAATAGTACGACATGAACATCATGATTTAAATTGAAATAAACATAAGTACAGGAGTTATGGCACGCGCTTTGAAGATGGAGTTAGCATTGTTTAATTAACAATGGTATATAGCATAAGTACAGGAGTTTTGCTCTGAAAATAAACGCTAATATTGATACGGGTTTACAAACATCTTTTAAAATGAAATAAACATAAGAACACAGCTAATAAATATTGAATTTGTAAGCCCTAAAACTATTAAAGATATTTTAAGATATCATTGCTGAGTAGAATATGAGCCAATGGAACAAAAAATTAAATGTTTTAATTTAGAAATTAAAATTCAAACTAACCACACATGATTCCAACGCAAAAACATACCTAAATATTTATGGAAATCAATATCTTTTGAATATGTTGACACATATAATTTGTAAAAAAAAAATTGCCCACAAAGCATGTGTTATTGTCACGTGCGAAGCGCATGTGCTAATATGAAAAAATTTGCACATAAAGGAGAGATTATATGAAAAACACCTGAGAGATTGAACCAGTACTTATGAATTGTTGCTATATACCATCACGCGCTTCGCATATATCTATTTTAAAGTGACATTATGATAACCCGTATCATATCGAACATTTAACCGTATATTTGAGTATTATTTTTTAAGTGCCTAATAAAAATTCAAGCTAAACTACAACATAAATCGTTATCAATTTATCCTGTGTGAGTTTATTTGAAGATATGTAAACAATGTTTATGATAGCGCTGATTTCATACTTAATATGGAGCAAAGAGATTCTAAGTCGAAAGTGTTACGGCACGCGCTTCATGCGTGACAATAGTACACCTTTCTCTGATAAATTGATTTTTTTACAAATTATATATGCGTAACATATTCAAAAAAAATGATTTTTATAAATATTTAGCTATGATTTTACGAATTAGAATCATTTGTTGTCAACTTGAATTTTTATTTCTAAGTTACATCGTTTAGTTTTTTGTTAGTTTAAATTTTTATTTCTAAGTTAGCCAAGAATTGTGTTACATATATTGTATTAAATTCAATATATCTTCAAATGTTACACAATGATATATAATCATGTCTTGTCAGTTTGAATTTCAGTCAATGTGTAAATACAATATCTTCAGATCTTCAAAGCATCTGAAGATGGAGTTAGCATTTTATTCAATTGTGACAATATTTAAGTAGGAAATGAGTTGGGTTGTTGTGACAATGTTTAAGTAACACTGTCCCATAATACTCTTCATATTATGGGACCAAGTTGTTATTACTAGAAAAGTTTTACGGCACGTGCTTCACGCGTGACAATAGTACACCCTTCGCGGATAAATCAATTTTTTTACAAATTATATATGCTTAACATATTCAAAAAAAAATTATTTTCATAAATATATAGTTATGATTTTACGTTGGAATCATGTCTTGTCAGTTTGAATTTTTTATTTCTAAGTTGCATCGTTTAATTTTTACTGTTAGTTTGAATTTGTTATTTCTATGTTGTATCATTTAATTTTTTTTGTTAGTTTTATTTTTTTTCCACTTATAATTAATAAATATATATATATAAAGTTTATTTGTTAGATCATAATTCTAAGCAATATTAAGTTTGGTAATAAAGCAAATAGCGTTATGAATTTGCAAAAAAGTATATTTGCGAGATCATATCTTTAAGTGATATTAACATTTGTTAATATCTTTAGAAGACGTTTTTGTAAGTTGACGTTGGTACCTAACAAATATTATGCTTTCACTTAAACTCGAAAACAAAAAATTATAATAATAGTTTATTTATTCCCTATTTCAACCTGTTATGAATCTACGTATAATAAAAGGTTGAGCTTCTTAACGTTTCTCACCATAGTATGCAGTTGACGATAATATTACACCTAATAAAAATGCAGTGCTATATGCATGAGTTTAGGATCAGGTATGTGATGCTATATTGTAGGACCAATTAATAGATGCGCTAAATTTAGGAACAAATGTGCAAATGCTATTTTTTAGGATCAATTAGTGGAGAATTTTTTTAAAGAATTGTATAAAGGGCAATTTTGAAACTTCGCTGTCGGACCAAAAGATTGCGCTTCCAAGTCAACTATTAATAAAGACCTTGATTTTCAAATTTGTTAATCGTTCCAAATCAAAATTTGTTCCATTGCATTGTGTTTGTCGCTACGATCCAACATAACTCGTGTTGTATTTTTGAACCTCGCACGAATAATTTATGAAAATTAACCAATAAATAATTTTTTAACACTTTAAAATAATATTACTATCCAAATGAGTGAAATAATCAAAACCTTGATTTTCAAATTTGTTAATCGTCCCAAATCAAAATTTGTTCCATTGCATTGTGTTTGTCGTTACGATCCAACATAACTCGTGTTGTATTTTTGAACCTCGCACGAATAATTTATGAATTTTATAAGCGAACAATTTTTTTATACTTACTAATCATACTTTTAATAAATTTAATTAAAATTGATTTCTTTATACCTTCTTCTCAAACAGAATGATGGTCGTGCACATCTGGTACTCTAACGACAAAGCACGAGATCTTCTCTCCACCAAAACCACTAAGTTCACTGACATCTCCTCATCGAAACATTAGCCACTCCATCAGCCAACATAATGTGACGACCGCCCATGACCCCTGCACCGAATCTAAAGATAGAGCGCTGTAAAGTGTGCCAGGCGACCATTGACGATTGTCAAGGTAAGATTTAAAACAACAGAATCTATCGTATTACTCACAGCGCATGGACAAAATACAATAGAACATATGTATAGTGAAGCTTTACAGAACAAAATGACATCATATAAAACTCCATAATAGTTGAATACAAGCATCCACATAGTCAATACAACCAGCCTCACTACATATCTCTCAGAGAATACAAAACAGCGGAATATCCAGTACATATAATAAGAAGATAATATGCAACCCTCTAGCTCGTCTTCGATATCAGCATCGTGAGAAGAGAATAGCACCTGTCACCTGCTACCTAGTCTGCCCATCCCAAAATGGACGAACAGCCCAAGGCAATAAGAATTAAAACATAAAGCCTTGAGTCAGACAACAGTCTTAGTGAGCAGTAAATTAACTAACAACATACCAAAAGAGCATAAAGGAAAAGGAATAGGAATACAACCCTCCCACTCCAACCTCATTCTACAGTGATAGACCCCAGACACACACTAAGCAGAAGCAAACATAGCAGAGCATACAATTTAAAGTAAAGCTACTATCACTCGAATCAAGGGCGATGTTTTCCAAGTACCAAGGCCTAAATCAGATAAGCACCCAGAAAATACCGCTCTTGAGTCCGAATGACGATACAACCAAACATCCATGACTCTGGCTATCACTGTTATCATTGCTTCGATATCACCGTTAATTGAATGACCGGCACATTCTTTCAGCCGTCCGTCAAGGGCTAATGGAAACCCCAGTTCTAGACATAACTCCCGCACGTTGTCGCAGCCCGTGCCTAGGACTATCGAATCTGCCCAGAGTACTCGACCATCAACAGTTGGCCGTTGGGACTATCGAATCTGCCCAAACGTACTCTTGCTTAGAGCATGCTAGAACCTTCAACAACGATGCTATCCAAGCCTCCTAGTCATCCTCCTCGACGATTATTCTCATATCCATTCATTATCCTCAACTCGAATCATATCACCGAGTTATCAACATGCTTGGAATGATCCCGTCTGGATTAGACCAAGTCTTCATCACATGATTGCCTCGCTTCATTACATCCTCGCAAAGCCTCATCTCAACATCACATCATCAAATCTATGCATAAGAGCTTCATCATCCCGCTACATATGCCACGAGCAGCTTTTCCAATTCAAGAGCCTTTCCCTTAGCTTTTGAATCACCTTCGATCTAAATCTAATCATCAATCATCTAGTTCATAACAATCAATCAAATCAAACATCAATCCAAGCAATCAAGCATTCTAAAATGATCTAAGTAGACAATTATAACAATAATGGCATTTTCGTAATTAAAGAGTTGAAAGTCCAATAAGCATGAAAACATGGATTATATCTCTACAAACTTGATGAATGAACTTGCATAGGTTAACATATGATAAAATGGATGTAACATCATCATGAACAATGGATCTATATGGATCTACACTTAGGATGAAGAAAATGCATGGAAATCTCTATTTTAACACCAAATCGAGCCAACAATCCGATATACTCCTTTGGATCCGTGTGAGAGATAATCACCACTCACCAAATCACCTAAACAACCTCAAATCAATACGCTTCAGATCTGGACAGCGAAGGATCAAGCTTGATCTATCACGAATCCGCTTCAAACGAAGAAATCTCTCTTGAAAAGATGAAGATCTTCAACTTTAGCTCTTGAATCTTCAATCTTGATCTTTGATTTGGATGGAAGGAAGCACTAGATTAGAGTGGAGAAAAGAAGTGAAGAAGTGTAGAAGTCGAGCTCTCAAAATGGCAGCACTTCGTCGCTTCAAAATTCGGATCCCAAAAATGAAGAGAAACTCTCCTATTTATAGCTGAAATCCCTATCTCGTCTGTCTCCATGAGTCGTTTACGACTCACGACTCAAAGCCCTACGACTCATCGACTTAACACACTTCAGCCTATAACTCACGATAAACCAGCTATCTCCTAAGTCGTCTCCGACTTATAGCATGCGCCTACGACTCACCAGACCCCCTGTCTACGACTCAAATGCGCACGCCTCACTTGGTTAGACGACTCAACTACTAACTCGTATACGACTCATCACAAAGGCTACGACTCATCCCTTAACTCGTCCACGACTCAACAGAAAACCTGGGTACGACTCATCAGATAACCTGGGGTACGACTCATGAGATGACTCAGATACGACTCATCAGATAACTTAGTCACGACTCATCAGATAACCTGGGGTACGACTCATGAGATGACTCGGATACGACTCATCACCTTAACTCGGTCACGACTTAACTGCTACAACTTAAGCCTTATCTCGCCCAGTCCTTAAGTCGCGCCTACCCCTTAAGTCGTTCAAACGACTTGTCCTTACACCCTTAACTAGCAAAACCCCTGAGTCGCTCCTATCCCCTAAGTCGTATACGACTCACGACTTACACTAAGTCGTTCACGACTCAGTACTTAGCCATTTTCGCCTAAAATCTGAAATGGCTCAAAAACTCTAAAATTCCAAATTCTGTCGAACTTGTCGATCCGTTAAAAATACGGGTCGTTACATTCTCTCCCCCTTAGGAATTTTGCCCCCGAAATTCCATGCAATCAAAAACTATTCTGTACGCCTACCATCCATAGAAATCAACAAACCATGCATCCAATTCTAACTTAGCGTACAGAATTCTAAAATTAGAACAAGTTACAATATCGCGAGATGACACGACACCTTAGGGCCATACCTTGAAGAGTTCAGGATGAGCTGCCTTCATCCTCTTATCCACCTCCCACGTACAGTCGTTATCATCATCACTCCATTGTATCTTGAGCAACTTAACTACCTTCCTCCTGAGCTGTTTCGTGTCAGTTTCAACAACACGAAGCGGCTTACGAGGTCTTCTATCGACTGTATCAACTTCGAAATCTTCATAGCTATCAACAGAAACCACGGTATTCGAGTCGTGCACATACTTCCGTAGATATGATACGTGAAAAACATTGTGCACACCCGACATCTTTTCTGGTAACTCCAATCTATAAGCGATCTTTCCAATTTGCTCGATGATCGGGAATGGTCCAACAAATCTCGGAGTCAATTTTCCTCTCTTCCCGAATCGAATAACATTCTTCAGTGGAGAAATCTTCACAAAAACCATATCTCCTACGTCGAATTCCAAATCCTTTCGACGCTTATCGGCATAACTCTTCTGACGGTCTTGGGCTGCCTTCATTCGTTGCCGAATGATCTCTATGCAATCCGAAGTCTGTCGAATCATCTCTGGCCCAAGCATCAGCTTTTCTCCAGTTTCCAACCAACATGTCGGAGAGTTACACGGTCTTCCATACAACGCCTCATATGGTGCCATACCAATGCTTGACTGGTAACTGTTGTTGTACGCAAACTCCACCAAATGAAGGTGATCTTCCCATGATCCTCCGAAATCCAAAACACAAGCTCTAAGAAGATCTTCCAAAACTCGGTTGACTCTCTCGGTCTGACCATCTGTTTGGGGATGATAAGCTGTACTCAAACACAACTCGGTTCCCAAGACTTCCTGGAAGCTCTTCCAAAATCCACTAGTGAACAATGGGTCTCGATCGCTCACTATACTCTTCGGAATACCATGGAATCGAACTATCCACTTAACATACAACTCAGCCAACTTTGATGCCATCCTCGTCGATCGAACAGGAATGAATCTTGCACTCTTGGTCAAACGATCAACGATAACCCAAATCCCTTCATTTCCCGTTCTGGTTCTAGGCAATCCATCAATAAAATCCATCGACACTTGTTCCCACTTCCATGTAGGAACTTCTAATGGCTGAAGCAATCCACTTGGCTTCTTCTGTTCGGCTTTAACCAACTGGCAGTTCATACACTTGGAAATAAAATTTCCAACATCCTTCTTCATACCTTCCCAGTAGTAGGTTCTCTTCATATCCCGATACATCTTATTTCCACCTGGATGAATTGTCAGCTTCGAGTGATGACTTTCCTTCAGAACTTCACTCCTTAATTCATCTATATCGGGAACAACTAGTCGTCCTTGCTTCCGAAGCCAACCCTCTCGATCGACCTCGTATCCTTTATCCTTTTCTGGATCCAATCCAGATTCCAATTCACGGATAATCTTGACAAGCTTATCATCTCGCTTTTGGCTCTCGCCAATCCTTTCCACAAGAGAAGGTCTTATCGATAAGTTTGCCAACATCTCAGGTTCCAATTCACATCTACGCCTGAAGTCAAATCCAGCTAAATACTCGAGATTCTTCCATTCTGAAAACATGGCTCCCAATCCTGCATGCCTTCGACTTAACGCATCTGCCACTGCGTTACCTTTTCCCGGAGTATAAGCTATACCAAAATCATATGATGCCAAAAACTCTAGCCAACGTTGCTGCCGAAGATTCAAATCCTTTTGGGAGAAAAGATACTTCAGCGACTTGTGATCCGTAAACAACTCGAATCGAACTCCCAACAGATAATGTCTCCACATCTTCAGAGCAAATACGATCGCCGCTAACTCCAAATCATGAGTCGGGTAATTCCTTTCATGCGGCTTTAGTTGTCGACTGGCATACGCAACAACTTTATCCTTCTGCATCAGTACTGCTCCAAGTCCAGTACCACATGCGTCAGTGTAAACCACCATCTCATCATTCCCACTAGGAATAGTCAAAACAGGAGCACTCGTCAATCTCTCTTTCAGGATTCCGAAAGCTTGCTCACACTTAGCATCCCAACTGAACACTTGGTTCTTCTTCGTCAATCCTGTTAACGGTGCAGCTACCTTGGAGAAGTCTTTGATAAACCGTCGATAATATCCTGCTAATCCAAGAAAACTTCTCACATCAGATGCATTCTTAGGTCTAACCCAATCCTGGATTGCTGCCACCTTAGCGGGATCAACCGCTATTCCTCTTCCAGAAATCACATGGCCTAAGAACCTCACTTCACTCTTCCAGAAGTGACACTTCGAAAACTTAGCCTTCAGCTGATGTTTCCGTAAGATCTCCAAAACAATATGCAAGTGCGTCTTGTGCTCTTCTTCAGTTCTGGAATAAATCAGAATATCATCCACGAACACAAGTACGAACTTGTTCAACTGATCTCTGAACACTCTATTCATAAGATCCACAAAATATGCTGGCGCGTTAGTCAATCCAAACGGCATTACCAGCCACTCAAAGAAACCGGATGGTGTCCTAAAAGCAGTCTTCGGCACACTATCCTTAGCTACTCTCAACTGGTGAAATCCCGTTGCCAAATCCATCTGAGAAAACACCTTAGCTTCGTGAAGCTGATCAAACAAGTCATCTATCCTCGGCAATGGATACTTGTTCTTCTTAGTCACCTTATTCAGCTCACGATAATCGACGCACAATCTCAACGATCCATCTGCCTTGGTTGCAAACACAACTGGTGCACCCCACTCGGACACACTACGCCGAATGAACCCTTTCTGCAAAAGATCATCAACTTGCACCCTCAACTCCTGCTGTTCCCTAGGCGCCATCCGCCTAAGAGGCATTACAACAGGTCTGGCTCCTTCAACTAGATCTATACGAAACTCGATCTCTCTATGCGGCGGCAACCCTTTGACTTCGTCAAAGACATCCTCGAATCCATTAGCGATCGGCACTGATGACAGTCCATCCCGTGGAACAACTAGCGAATACATGAAGCTCATGAAGACGCCTTCTTCATGCTTACATCGTATCACAATCTTTCGCCCCTCCACATTCTCGACTGTCACTTCCAACCTTTCGCAATCAACCTTAGCCGCATACTTCCTAAGCCAGTCCATACCCAAAATAATTCCGAACCCCGCAAAGTTCAGAACAAAACAATCACAAACAAAAGAGCAACCATGACTCGATACAACTAGACCACGGCATAACATACACAAACAAGACGAACCCCCAACTGGATTAGTCACAACCAATGGTCTATCAACAATATCCGGTGCCAAACCTAACCGGCCTACGAGTTCATTACAAACAAACGAATGCGATGCTCCAGTATCAAACAGAACTCTAACTGGAACACCACATAGGAAAAGAGTACCTTGAACAACCACACTCTTTCCCTTCTCTTCAGCAGTAGGAGCTTTCGAAGACGACGGAACAGCTCCTAAAGCATAGGCTTGCACAATCTGCCTGTCCTTCCTTGGTTCTGGACAATTCTTCCTGAAATGCTCCGGCTTGTCACACTTATGACACTTCATTGGCACCTTAGGATTCTTACAATCCTTCGAGAAATGGCCCTTCTGCTGACAGTTGTAGCAAGTCACCTCGCCTTTCGGCTTCTTCTGGCCATCCTTACCCTTCTGCTGCTGCTGCTTCCTCTTCTGGTTTCCACCCTACTGTGGTTTAGATTCTCCCTTGGTCACAGCAACAACAGATCCTTCCTTAGGAAACAGACTCTCATGCCTAAGAGCTTTCTCTACAAGCTTCTCAAATGAATCGTCCAAATGATCCACCAACTGTCTCCCAAGATAACTATCCAAGCCGGTCACAAACTTCTCATTCTTCTTATAAGCAGACTCAATATATGACCGGGCATATTTGGACAAAGCTTCAAACTCAGAAACATACTCAAGAACAGATCTTCCACCTTGCTTGAGCTCCACAAACTTCTTGAACAGAACAGACTTCTGAGCTGTAGAAATGAACTTAGCTTCAAATCTGACTTGGAATTGCTCCCAAGTAATCTCCTCCTCCGCAGTATTGATGGTAATAGAGTTCCACCAATCAGAGGCTCTCCCTTGAAGCTGCCTTGATGCCAACTTCCTCTTAGTTGCATCATCAATTCCCAAATCACCAAAGATCCTTCTACAAGCATCTATCCATCTCTGGACTTCGATAGTTGATTCTGTTCCTAAGAAAACCTTCCCTCCAAGAGCAGTATAGTCTTTACACAACTTAGCAAAATCCACCGGTTTTGGAGTTTGAACTTGAACTCCAACATCAACTGCCGCCCCCGGAACTGGTATCCTCCTCATGATCGAAGTCATCATAGCTTCGAACATGGCTGCATAATCAGCAGTCTCTTCAGTAGCACGGCCTTCCCTAGCTGCTGGTCTCCCTCTTCGACTCATTCTCAATATCTATAAAAAGGAATGATTAGAACATCTAGAGAAACAACTGCATAAAGGACTAACTTACTGCTAAACTACTATATTATATATAGTAATCATCCATCAAAATACAATTACGTCCCTCATACGTAGTTACGACAGCGAGCGTTGGGTAAAATCGATTAACCAATGCTCTGATACCAAATGTGACGACCGCCCATGACCCCTGCACCGAATCTAAAGATAGAGCGCTGTAAAGTGTGCCAGGCGACCATGGACGATTGTCAAGGTAAGATTTAAAACAACAGAATCTATCGTATTACTCACAGCGCATGGACAAAATACAATAGAACATATGTATAGTGAAGCTTTACAGAACAAAATGACATCATATAAAACTCCATAATAGTTGAATACAAGCATCCACATAGTCAATACAACCAGCCTCACTACATATCTCTCAGAGAATACAAAACAGCGGAATATCCAGTACATATAATAAGAAGATAATATGCAACCCTCTAGCTCGTCTTCGATATCAGCATCGTGAGAAGAGAACAGCACCTGTCACCTGCTACCTAGTCTGCCCGTCCCAAAATGGACGAACAGCCCAAGGCAATAAGAATTAAAACATAAAGCCTTGAGTCAGACAACAGTCTTAGTGAGCAGTAAATTAACTAACAACATACCAAAAGAGTATAAAGGAAAAGGAATAGGAATACAACCCTCCCACTCCAACCTCATTCTACAGTGATAGCCCCTAGACACACACTAAGCAGAAGTAAACATAGCAGAGCATACAATTTAAAGTAAAGCTACTATCACTCGAGTCAAGGGCGATGTTTTCCAAGTACCAAGGCCTAAATCAGATAAGCACCCAGAAAATACCGCTCTTGAGTCCGAATGACGATACAACCAAACATCCATGACTCTGGCTATCACTGTTATCATTGCTTCGATATCACCGTTAATTGAATGACCGGCACATTCTTTCAGCCGTCCGTCAAGGGCTAATGGAAACCCCGGTTCTAGACATAACTCCCGCACGTCGTCGCAGCCCGTGCCTAGGACTATCGAATCTGCCCAGAGTACTCGACCATCAACAGTTGGCCGTTGGGACTATCGAATCTGCCCAAACGTACTCTTGCTTAGAGCATGCTAGAACCTTCAACAACGATGTTATCCAAGCCTCCTAGTCATCCTCCTCGACGACTATTCTCATATCCATTCATTATCCTCAACTCGAATCATATCACCGAGTTATCAACATGCTTGGAATGATCCCGTCTGGATTAGACCAAGTCTTCATCACATGATTGCCTCGCTTCATTACATCCTCGCAAAGCCTCATCTCAACATCACATCATCAAATCTATGCATAAGAGCTTCATCATCCCGCTACATATGCCACGAGCAGCTTTTCCAATTCAAGAGCCTTTCCCTTAGCTTTTGAATCACCTTCGATCTAAATCTAATCATCAATCATCTAGTTCATAACAATCAATCAAATCAAACATCAATCCAAGCAATCAAGCATTCTAAAATGATCTAAGTAGACAATTATAACAATAATGGCATTTTCGTAATTAAAGAGTTGAAAGTCCAATAAGCATGAAAACATGGATTATATCTCTACAAACTTGATGAATGAACTTGCATAGGTTAACATATGATAAAATGGATGTAACATCATCATGAACAATGGATCTATATGGATCTACACTTAGGATGAAGAAAATGCATGGAAATCTCTATTTTAACACCAAATCGAGCCAACAATCCGATATACTCCTTTGGATCCGTGTGAGAGATAATCACCACTCACCAAATCACCTAAACAACCTCAAATCAATACGCTTCAGATCTGGACAGCGAAGGATCAAGCTTGATCTATCACGAATCCGCTTCAAACGAAGAAATCTCTCTTGAAAAGATGAAGATCTTCAACTTTAGCTCTTGAATCTTCAATCTTGATCTTTGATTTGGATGGAAGGAAGCACTAGATTAGAGTGGAGAAAAGAAGTGAAGAAGTGTAGAAGTCGAGCTCTCAAAATGGCAGCACTTCGTCGCTTCAAAATTCGGATCCCAAAAATGAAGAGAAACTCTCCTATTTATAGCTGAAATCCCTATCTCGTCTGTCTCCATGAGTCGTTTACGACTCACGACTCAAAGCCCTACGACTCATCGACTTAACACACTTCAGCCTATAACTCACGATAAACCAGCTATCTCCTAAGTCGTCTCCGACTTATAGCATGCGCCTACGACTCACCAGACCCCCTGTCTACAACTCAAATGCGCACGCCTCACTTGGTTAGACGACTCAACTACTAACTCGTATACGACTCATCACAAAGGCTACGACTCATCCCTTAACTCGTCCACGACTCAACAGAAAACCTGGGTACGACTCATCAGATAACCTGGGGTACGACTCATGAGATGACTCAGATACGACTCATCAGATAACTTAGTCACGACTCATCAGATAACCTGGGGTACGACTCATGAGATGACTCGGATACGACTCATCACCTTAACTCGGTCACGACTTAACTGCTACAACTTAAGCCTTATCTCGCCCAGTCCTTAAGTCGCGCCTACCCCTTAAGTCGTTCAAACGACTTGTCCTTACACCCTTAACTAGCAAAACCCCTGAGTCGCTCCTATCCCCTAAGTCGTATACGACTCACGACTTACACTAAGTCGTTCACGACTCAGTACTTAGCCATTTTCGCCTAAAATCTGAAATGGCTCAAAAACTCTAAAATTCCAAATTCTGTCGAACTTGTCGATCCGTTAAAAATACGGGTCGTTGCACATAACAACTTCGCAGCATTCTGCACAACTTCGTGTCACCTCCAGCCATCAACTGGCACCTATTCTGGAATCACTTCAACATCGCCATGCCTCTTGTTCAAGTCTGTATGCATGCCTACAACGTCGAACTCTGTCATGGTTGCACCTCCATCCTAGGTCCATTACTTCACCCATCTTCCACGCCACCAATCGCATGCGCCTATCCTCCATCGACCGCACTGCCCAGGTCATGTCGTCTGGCCTCGATATAGCACACTGACTTGATGCGACCAAACCTTACAGCAAGTCGCTCTTCCCTAAATGATTGTCGAGTATCGTGAATCTTCGATCAAGATTTGTTTTTTTTGAATTGATTTCGATTTTTTAGAAGAAGAAAAAGAAGACACGAATTTAAATGGGGAGGAGGCCGCTAGGTTCAGGGATTAGGGTGGCGTAGATTGGTTTTAGGGTGGCTGGATATGGGCTAGGTCAGTTGCACTGTTTCCCTTTTTATTTTTTATTTTTTGTCATAATATCTCGTATTATATGCAAGAAAATATCGAACTCTTACTGAGGCGTGTCTCCTGATGTTTCTAATGTCAAAATATCATGATGTTATTTTGAGAATACACAAAATAATGCACTTAAATAGACAATACAAACAAATTCTAAAAGTATAATTTAATCAATCTAAAGCACAGTTTTAGCGGTATAATTAGACCAACCTGAAGCTGTGATATTGGAGATTAACGATGAGAAATGGTGGTGGTGAGAGATCTAAATGGAGATGACATGAAAGAGAATGAGAAATGGAATAGGAGTGAAAAGAGATGTGAATATGGATGGATAAAGTGAGTGGCATTTATAGGATTTGGTAGATATTTTTAGAATATTATATCTATGTTATGAAGTTTGAATATATCTATATTGGACCGATTAAGGGTTATGGATATGCAAGACACATAATTTTAACTCATATGCAGTATCTTAACTCATTCATTGATTCAGAAATTTTTGAATCAGTTATGGAAAAAAGTTATAGTCTAGAGAAATCTTGATCAAGTGATATGGTCAGATATTATGTCACGCATATATGGTATAATATGCTATTGAGTGATATTTAATGGTCATAAGTACTCTAATAGGTTATTTTATTGAAACATTTATAGTATCATTACCATATGTATAACATGTTATATTTTTCGGTTTATAAGCAGACTATTATAAAGTTATATGGTTGCTACCCATAAATGGATAATGTTATATGGTTGCCACCCTTATTTTTGTTATGCGTTTATTCTTATAATTGTATAAGTAATATCAGTCACTTGCTTAATGGTGCAATAAACTGATATAATAATGACATTATTGAATTAATTAAATTAATGCGTCTTAATTCCACTTTCCAACATTTTATTCCTCTTCTTTAAATATGTATTTTTTACGCTCATTAAGTTTTTAATACATATATGTCTTGATATTTATATTGTTTATTCATGTTTTAATGTATGACCTTGAAATTCATAAATCTTCATATATGGCATATAATAAATCAAGGTATATTCATTTGTTTAAATTAATTAATTAGAGTCAACTACGTAAATCATTTTCAATGTTGTAAAAACCATTTCTATTTTGATATTTATTTCATTTATTCACAATTTAATGTATACCTTGAAATTCATAATTATCTAGATATATATAATATACAACAAATCATGATATATTTAGTTGTTTAAATTAATTATACAATAACATATATTTTTCCATGTTCCATATAAAGGTCAATTTTGGAAATTCGAGGCCAGACCAAAAGTTTGCATTTATTCTTATAATTGTATAATGCAATATCGGTCACTTTCTTGATGGCGCAGTAAACTAGTATAATAACGGTATTATTGAATTAATGCAAATTAATGCTTCTTAATTCCACTTTCCAACGTTTTATTCCTCTTCTCTTAAATCTATTTTTGCGCTCATTAATTTTCTCATGCATATACATTTTGATATTTGCATCATTTATTCACAATTTAATACATAACCTTGAAATTCATAAACCTCCATATATGGCATACAATAAATCAAGGCACATAGATTTTTTAAATTAATTAATTAAGTCAACTAATTAAATCATTTCCAACATTGTAAAATCATTTCCATTTTTTATTTGTAGCATTTACTCAAATTTTACCGTATAACCTTGAAATTCATAAGTCTCTAAATATGCCATTCAATAAATCATGGCATATTCATTTGTTTAAATTAATTATACATTAAAAAATATTTTCCATGTCCCTTGTAAAGGGAAATTTGAAATTAGCGGTGGGATCGAAAGTTTCTCATACATATATCTTTTGATATTTGAATCATTTATTCTGAGTTTAATGCATAACTTGAAATTCATAAATCTTCATATATGGAATACAATAAATCACGGTATATTCAGTTATTTGAATTAATTAATTAGATAAAACTAATTAAATTGTTTCCAACATTGTAAACCATTTCCGTTTTGATATTTATAGTATTTATTCACAGTTTAATGTATAACTTTGAAATTCATAAATCTCTAGATATAATATACAATAAATCATGATATATTCATTTCTGATGAAAGGTCCATATTCTCAAAGCATATGCACAAAAAGTCCATATATAAATTGTATATGTTTAAATCATTCACCGTGCTAATATGAAAAACACGCCAAGTAAATTGTGTGAGTTTATCATGTGTATGTTTCAAAACATGATCCTAAAAAATAACTATATCAAAGGCACTTAAAAAAATAGTACGACATGAACATCATGATTTAAATTGAAATAAACATAAGTACAGGAGTTATGGCACGCGCTTTGAAGATGGAGTTAGCATTGTTTAATTAACAATGGTATATAGCATAAGTACAGGAGTTTTGCTCTGAAAATAAACGCTAATATTGATACGGGTTTACAAACATCTTTTAAAATGAAATAAACATAAGAACTCAGCTAATAAATATTGAATTTGTAAGCCCCAAAACTATTTAAGATATTTTAAGATATCATTGCCGAGTAGAATATGAGCCAATGGAACAAAAAATTAAATGTTTTAATTTAGAAATAAAAATTCAAACTAACCACACATGATTGCAACGCAAAAACATACCTAAATATTTATGGAAATCATTATCTTTTGAATACGTTGACACATATAATTTGTAAAAAAAATTTTTTTTGCCCCTGAAGCATGTGTTATTGTCACGTGCGAAGAGCATGAGCTAATATGAAGAAATTTGCACATAAAGGAGAGATTATATGAAAAACACCTGAGAGATTGAACTAGTAGTTATGAATTGTTGCTATATACCATCACGCGCTTCGCATATATCTATTTTAAAGTGACATTATGATAACCCGTATCATATCGAATATTTAACCGTATATTTGAGTATTTTTTTTAAGTGCCAAATAAAAATTCAAGCTAAACTACAACATAAATCGTTATCAATTTATCATGTGTGAGTTTATTTGAAGATATGTAAACAATGTTTGTGATGGCGCTGATTTCATACTTAATATGGAGCAAAGAGATTCTAAGTCGAGAGTGTTACGGCACGCGCTTCATGCGTGATAATAGTACACCTTTCACTGATAAATTGATCTTTTTTACAAATTATATATCCTTAATGTAACATCCTGAAAATTTTCGACTTTCGAAAATTCAACATCAACACTCCTTTATCGACTGCTGAGCCATCGAATGCCGGAAACCCGAAAAGTTATGGTTTTAAGAAAGAAGAAAAAGGTAGAAGAAGAAGATAGAAGAAAAAGAAAGAAAAAAAAACAACAACAGAACAAGAGCAGAAACAGAAAACAATATCAGAATCTTACACATCGCAGCGGAACAATATATAATAGATAAATCAGTAATCTTTAAAACAAAGAACTATATCATTTTATACATACATCAATCATCAGAGTCAATATACAACAATGGACAGTTATATAACTTGTCCTCATACAGAATACACAGCGGAATAAATATATCAGATACAAATACTACGTCTCGTCATCCAGCTTACTTCCAAAGCTCCAGAATATCCAGAATATCCTGATAATATAACTCTAGGCTGCCCGTGTGGAAATTTGTGGGCACCCAGAGTTTAGAAGGGAACAATAAACTCCGAGTCAGTCATGGTGACTGGTGTGAGATCGTAAAACAGTTATTTATCTTTAAAATAAATAGCAGAGAATTTTAAAGTCAATTCGCAATGCTTTTGGAAAATGAAACTACCATAAGACCTCCCGCCACACACACAATGCAAACGCAGAATTGGAGGAGATTTCTTCTTATGATAGTCAAAGATGCTTACTACGCAAAATCAAATCATTTTTGATATTATTATTAGTGCATAGTGTAGAAAACATTTCGAAAGTAGAATATAAATCTTAGCCAGCATAGGTACCATTATAGTATGCTTGCTATAGCTGCCATATTAGATGGCAGGTTCTACAACTAAAACCGTACAAGGCTCGTATTGTTTCTTTGGATTTCCAACAAATGGTCAGGCTAAGGAACTTCCTATCCACGATGGGTACGTCCCTGGAATAGACGACCCGAGAACCTAACCGGATCTCTGCCAACACAAGGCCGGGTTACCTCTGTAAAAATAGGTAACTACTGACACGCGTATGCCATCCCCCGATCGTCACCGATCTTCCCGAGGATCCCCGATTTCCAACAAACCACAAAGTAATAATAACTGTGCAGCAACCACAGAGGTTAAGTATCTGGGCTCCATACCATGATACCACCTTTATCCAGAAGGAATGACATACACTAAGGGGCGCTACTCCCTAGAACCTTGCCGCATCCTTCCTGTTTCGACCATTTCCGGGGTGTGAGGCTCGACGAAGTCTCGTCCACAAAGCTACGCTTTCTACAAAAAGCCCTGCTTCGGGTCAAACAAAATGACCAACCTATGATCACAAAGATATAAGATCAAACAAATGATCATATCACCAATGATCAAACACTGATCATTTCACAGCAACACTCAGTGTGCCACGTTACCAAATTGGGATATATTGCTGATAAATTTCAACTACATAACCTCTGAGCTCGTACGTCTCAGAGAAGGGTGTTAAGCTAAGAGAATAAATTCTCCGCCACCAACAGAAATGTATTTGAAAGAAATCAGCTTTATATCTCAAATTGTAACGTCAGACATACAATCCATACAAGTCTGTTCCGGGATCGAACAGAACCGAAGGCACTTCTCACGAAGCCCTTGCATTTCCGGATAAATTTCTAATCACGTCAGGACTTCCCGTCACTAAGGGTGATAAAACCTCTAAATCGGAGATCAGCCGATGTAGAGTAACTCGACGGTAATCCTTCCGTTTTCAAAAATATCCGGTCTTCAACACCGATCTTCGAATGCAATTCATAACGACGTATCACATATTCGGAATGAGTTATACGACCCCATGGTCCTTTCCCGGCTAACCCGAATAGTGAGCGCTTATTCAAAAATAAGTGTGGCATTCAAATTCATCCAAACACAACAAATACCATATTCAAGGTAATTATCGATAGTCGGTTATTTAACTATCATAAAGATGCGCGACATCATCAGATTCCAAATAATTTTCCCAAATTATTTATCTTCAAAAATATCTTTACTAGATATAAAATTTCCACACTTAAAAATAAATCAATGTTTATTTTTAAACAACTTCCCTTTTATAAATTCCATAGTGAATTTATATTCTCAAATATCTACAGATATACGATTCTCAAATCGATTTCAAATATTCAATTTCATTTTATCTTTAAGAAGATAAAATCTCAAAAATGTTTCATTTCATTTTGGAAAAGTATTTCCATACTTATTTAAAAATAAGTATTTCACAAATCTATTTATTTTCAACATTTGAAAATATTCGATATACTTAAATCAAATTAAGTATATATTCATTCTTTAAGGAAATCATTCTCTTTAAACACATTTATTCGAGTCAAAACGAATGTTACGTAAAACATCGTTACGACGACTCAAAATCACTAGTATAGGGATTCGAAAATTAAGATAGATATATAAATCCCAATACTACATAAAACATTTCCTTTCGGAAATCATTTACTATAACAACAGTGTTATAGTCCATCATTTCCTTATTTCTCGAAAACGTCTATTTCAACAATGAACGTTGAAATCTATGCTTTCGATTCATAATACATTTTAAAACATCTTTAAAATGTTTAACTTCATTTTTAATATCACTTCTTCAAAAACGTATCCATTTTACTTAAAATTATATTCACTGTCCAAAATCGTGAATATAATTCACTTAACCAAATTTCAATCTTTTCTACACATTTTATTTCAATAAAAATTCGCTATCCAAAATCGCGAATATCTCTTCTTTAACATTTTAATTTATCAAATCCAATTGATTTCGAATTTATAAACTATGTCTATAAATTCTTTCCCTATTTATAAACTTCGATTTATAAAAATTCCCTGAATTAACAAATTTAATTCATAACTCAAATCTTATACCAACAATCCATATTATAAGTCAAATACTTATAATTCCTTTATTTTACAAAATCATCTCCATTTATAAGTTCACAATTTATAAATTCCATTTATTTATAAATTCTTAAAAATTCATTTTAACGCTTATAAAAACTCGTTTTATAATACCAACATTTCAATTTATAAAGTGTCAACTTTATAAACCTTTTAAGTAAACCGTTTATAATATTTTAAAAATCTCAACTTAAACCATTTTATAAATCAATCAACTGTTTATTCCAAAAATCACTTTTCGGTTATATTTCACAAAGGTCTTAACTTTTATAACTTTAAAATTTGAACGTTTATTTATTTAAAATAAATCACTTCAACAATTCAATAAAATGTATATTTTTACAAATCACTTTAAAAACCTTTTTAAGGTAAAAGTCGTTATTTTTACATTTCAAAACTGAATCCGATGATGC
Organism: Allium fistulosum; assembly: GCA_030737815.1. NCBI lineage: Eukaryota > Viridiplantae > Streptophyta > Magnoliopsida > Asparagales > Amaryllidaceae > Allium > Allium fistulosum. The sequence goes on from CM060903.1 coordinate 913,741,712, forward strand.
AACAACACCAATCAGTCTATCACAACAGTCAATATCATATATCAATATGATGACAGAATATATCACAATATCTGTAAAAATCAATACGGTGAGGAATCCAGTTGGATCCCTCCAACCTGTTTCCCTGCATCCACAGATGTTAGCACAATACCAATTCCGCTCCAGTACGGAATTATCGCGATATATGGGTTTTATAAAAATCCGCTTACTAACGGCGCAATAGGGTCTCATCCGCTATACGAGGCGGGAAATCAATCAATCCAATATATACATTTGCCAATATGTATATATTGCTATATATAGATATATATCCTACTATATCTAATATAACATCCAAACAGTCAATCATCAATCAATACTGTAAAAATTCCACATTCAATTTGAGTGAGAAAATCTCACCGTGATTTTAATTCTGATTCCAGCGTTTATTTTCGAATAAAATTAAACAAGCGTTTAATTTTACCCGAAATTCAAACTAGCTCCAAACAATTCCAATTCAGTTCCATAGCGAAGTACTCGAGAAAACGAAGCCAACGCCGCTCGTTTCGTAATTTTCTGATCACGCAGCAAAAAGTTACGTTATTACAAAGTTATACGAATTTATATTTATTCAATTTTACAATTCCTTTTTATAACACAAACCCTACACTGCCATCAGGGCCGTTCGTTTTGAAATCTGTAGATCCATGCCGTGTAGTCCTTCTTCCCTCCCCATTCACGTACGCGACCTAGAGAAACCCATCAGCCGCCTTCGTCCTTCGAATTTTTGCAACCTCCACATCGATTTCCACGATGATCAAATACCATCACGCGAAAGGCCATCATGCGAGCCACCTTCACCCAGAGAGCGGTCGAGCTCGGCACCCCCAAACCCCCTAGAAACGCGTGTAACACGGCCACGAACGCGGCTAATTTCCTCCTCCATCGTTGCGTTTCAGACGATCAACCCCGTATGGATTCGAAGATCTCTTTAACCTCTACAAGATTGTAGTTGAACAAATTGGCTAATTATTTGTGGATTTAGAGAAATTGAGGGAGAAAGGAGGAGACGTGCTGGCCGTTCATCATGGGAGTGGCGGCTACTGCTTAAAACCCTAGGGTTTTTAATTTCTTTTGCAAATGAGAAAATGTAGGTGCTTTTATAGAAAATTTCGCGATTTACTATTCATCGAATTTTTTCGAACTCCGATTCGAGCGTGCCGGCTGACGTTCGTAAGGTTTACCCTGCGTTCCGAACGCAATGGAACAGGTTTCGGAAGCTAATTCGATCGTATGTGTGAGATATGGCAATAAACGATCAATTTAATTTAAACCGATTTAAATCGATTTCGAGGCGTTTTAATTTGTACCGGACAAATGGTAAATCCAAAAATTACGAAATTTGAAATCTTACAATAATATCACATTACGGATCCGATGAAATTGGTTTCGTCGAAATCCGAGACTTTTGAAAAATGACTATTTTAACTCGACGATTTAAAATTAAAACGATATCGATGCGTTTCGAGTTGCCACGGTCAAACGACAACTTCGATTGCTACGAAAATTGAAATCCGATAATAACTAACTATTACGGATCCAATGGAACTGGTTTCGTTCAATTCTGAGACTGTTCGAAAATTGACTAATTTTCAGTCGATAATTAAATATTAAAATATTCAATTTTCACAGATTAACTCTAAATTCAATTTTAAGAGTTCTATAACCTTTCTATAACTCCAGTATGATTAAATAAAATTTTCCAAATCAATTTCAATCATATTAAACTCGATTTTCAATTATCTCTGGAATTTCACTATTTAATTTATCGATTAAATTATCAAATTAAATCCAATATTCGAAAAATAAATCATTCGACTTATTAAATTCATTTATTAATATTTAAAATCAATTAAATATTCGAATTTTAATTATCAAAAATTCTGGGTCGTTACACTTAACATTCAAAAAAAATGATTTTTATAAATTGTGACGCCCCACCTCTATACCCACGCTAACCAAGAACACTACGATGTAGTGCTGTCAATTAGCGCGGAGAATAAGGCTGTGGAGGAGCGACCATCCATGTAACTTCTTTGTGCGAGCATCGATACGTCAGATAGAATAGAATGCATATCTTTTAAGGAGGAAATCCGACATACCGATACAAACACAAAGCTATCACACGGTGGCTATATATAATCTTCGGGAACAAACATAGAAATAATCATAACATAAATCAGTCACAGACATCCATATCACAAAGGCGGAAGAAGATATGAATAAATATATATATCACATGAAAGTGTACATCAGAGTAGTGGTCGGAAAGATCCACGATAATACAAAAGAATAGCATCACGTGCTATACAAAAGAATAAGTACACAACATAGAGTCTATATCTCAAAGGTGTACATCCAAAAACTACTAATCTAGGTAGTTAGCCAAAAGTCAGAATAATCCTGAAGAGAAGTCAAGTAGAAGCACCTGTAACATCTCGGTCTGACCCGAGTATTATTTATAAGAAAATAATAAACGGATCAGTCTAACTATAAATATCAGATGATATGGTATACAGTAAAAGGCATGACATGAACATGTAATAACCATAGCGACATACTACTATAAGTATGTAAATGATAATCAACAAAAGATTAATCAATATCACAAGAATCTTCTCAAAGATAAAATAGGGTATCATACCCTAAACTTGTATTCATAACAAGTCAATAACACATGAATTCACCAATGCACAAAAACTGATATCATATCAATGAAAATCATGAAAATTGGTGAAGCACAAAATTCCAGAAATCATCATCAGAAATCCAGAAAACACATAAAGGGGGGGAGGCCTAACACATGAATGGGAGCATGAAAACTCACCTACGCGTAAACACATGACGAGATGATATCTCATGGAAGCTATCCATTAATTTTCACACAGGAATGGCCCGAAGACCGTAGGAAATGTGATGGCGAAACATCACATAATCGGGGTATAGTCTCCCACGTAGACAAAGAGACATCGCTCAATCGCTAGTCTAAATCACAAAAATGATCGTCATGATCATAAGGAAGTGTCAATCACACCAAGCTAGTAAATATATGAGTTTAGCTTCATGTCCCATAACCACTTGCTTAACTTAAATATTTACGAACAAGCTGTAAATCTTCACTAGGAAATTGTCACAAAAAGGGTTCAATCGAACAAGTCCAAGAGCTAACCGACGAAGTGAACGCAAGCGTTTCATACCACCCGTTTTACTAAGTCGTTTAAGTCGATTTCTCATTCGAGTGAAGTAAAGGCTTGTATATACTAGTAGATTAAAAATCGGTTTGAGAAAACGAACTTTTGATATTTAAAATAGGGTTGAAATCGCTTTGATGAAAGAGTTTTGATATTTACTATTAGTATTGAAACCTTCATATATCTTTAAAGTGACAAGTCATAAAACGATTGTAGAAACAAATCAATTCACGTTCGAAGACGTGAGTAAAGTCCAAAGAAGTCAATCCCAAAACCATCAAAGTAGAAATTCTGATAAATGTTTTTCAGAAGAGATTGCCTACGCAGAGTAATACGGGGTCAGGTCGCGGGGGTCCAGGGGGCAGCGCCCACGGCGGGGTGCGGGGCAGCGCCCCGTCACGGTACGACCTAGTGAAGGCAAGCGGTCTCGAGAAGCCAAACCGGTCAAATGACCAAGTACTAACTCGCGAACGACCTAGGGGAAAAATAGGTCAAACGACCAAGTACTAACTCGCGAACGACTTACGACTTAAGGGATAAGGTCATACGACCTAAGTGGAGAATGCCACGCGACTTAGCAGAAGAACAGGTCGAACGACCTAGGGGAAAAACAGGTCAAACGACCAAGTACTAACTCGCGAACGACTTAACGACTTAATCTTCTATTCGAGCTACGAGCTAAGGCTGGAACGACCTAGTGGAGTTAGGTCGGGGACGACCTACGACTTAAGGTCATACGACTTAACGGTTTAAAAGCCAACGACCTAGGACTTAAGAGCCATACGAGCTACGACTTAAGCTCAAATACGAGCTACGACTTATCACTTAACTCGCGAAAGACCTAGCGAAGGCAGAACACCCAGAACGACTTAACACTTTAACTCGTGAACGACTCAGGCCTTTAACTCGTGAACGACTCAGGCCTTTAACTCGTGAACGACTCAAGCCAGGCGAACAGAAATGCACGCGCGCGACTTAAGCCCTTAACTCGTACGACTCACGACTTAGGCTTAACTCGTGGACGACTCAGCGAAGGCCAGAAACGACTTAAGGCCAGAAAAATCACCAAAACGCTGAAAATTGAAGTTTTTCGCCAATCCAATCCAAACCAAATGCAAATGTTGATGCAAATACAATAGGGGATCATTCCCAACAGTCCAAGATAGATATAGGCAAGATGTGAGATCAAAAATCTCACCTTTTCACGGAATTTGATGAAGATGGAGATTGAAAGCAAGGAGAAGCAATCCAAAGCTTGAATCCACTATCTTCTACTTGAATTTGGAGTTGAATCTCGGATTTGCAATAGAATTGGAGTTTGGAGTTTTAATTTCCACTTCCCACCACCATTTTTGATGAAGCTTGAATGTTAAAACAAAGGGTGAATGAAGTGAGGAAGAGGGTTGGGCTGAACTAAGGAAGTGCAGTCCAAACCAAAGTCTCAAGCGGGAAAAGTGTCGAAAATTTCACTATCTCCAAACATATCGAAGTTTACACTCAAAAAGATCGCAAACATCATTTTGAACTCAATGGGGGTGGTCTCGAGTCCTAATTTGACCGTATGCAAAAAGTAGCTTTTCGGACTAACATCCGACTAACGATAAAATATTTAAATATAAAATCGATAGATATGCGGGTTGTTACAATTGTGTTGACTTATCGGTTGATTGTTTATGGATTCTGGTCGGTGCAGTCTAGCTAACTGTAATCGATAGGGATTTCTAAACTCTAAACAAGATAAACTGACACAGTATTGTTTTAAATGGGGTGAATGAAATAATTTTACCCAAAACTATTTTTGTATAGAAAAGAAATCATTTTCTATGAATTATCATCACTGAAATTGAATAAGAAATTGAAATCGTAACCCCAAAGTTAAGAAATAAATTCACATACGAATGAAATTTAAAGAATGTAAATTATAAATGTGATTTATAATTTGAAACGGAATTCCAGAGAAGTTTTTGGAAATGTTTTGAAAAGAATTTGAGAATTTTGGAGATTTGGAAATCTAAATTTCTTTTTGATCTAAAATGGATTTCGAAGGCTTTGAAAAGTATTTTGAAGAGATGAAAAGCTCTAAACTCTTTTCGGTCGCTGGAAAATAATTCCGATGATGATCGCGACATCACCGGTGTTCATTTTCGGGTTTCCAAAAGAGAAATTGCTGCCAAATTGTTTTAAAAAGAAAGTTGTTTAAAAAAAATTTGGGTTTTGTTTTTGAAATTCAAAGGATAATTTGAATTGTTTTCAAAATGGCTTTGATGTTGAAAAGACTCTGGAATACTATATATGAAAATAAAATTTTGGAACGAACAAAAGTGAATAAAACTGGAATTGAAACTGAATGTTGAAGACAAATTTGAATAAATGAATTAGTAAATGAAAGATAATCGATAAAAATTCAATATTCAGAATAGAAGATAAAATTGAATTCAAATAGATTTGAAATGTAAAATTGAATGATATGTAACTTCAACAGTGAAGTAAGCTAAAGATATATAAGCAGTTGATATTAAAAAATTTTGTAATAGAATTGTGCAAAATAGTTTGAATGTGTAACTAGATATTATGGCTAGTAGGATATACAGGTGTAAATGAATTGGGATTTTGATTTCAAAGATAAAGTGAATTGCTCGAAAAAGGTATGTATTTAAATTTGAATATGAGATTTGATGACTTATTTCTCTAGCCGCTTGGCTTTTTCTTTTTCTTTTTGAAATCTGAGAGTCCGTAGGGACGTTTTGTAGTCGTGCCGTATTAGCCGCGCAAAGGAGACGCTGGCGAAATTTTTCGAAAATTTAGAGTGTTAGAAAAATTTTGATAAATTTTTGAAAGTTAAAATTTGAATTTAAGTTTAAATTTGAATTTTGAAGTAAAACAATGCTGTTGAAACTTATAATTGAAGTTGGAAAACTAGTTGAATTAATAACGAATCTTTAGTAGAAAGATTTGTCTTGATGAATTGATAAAACTATTTAGATTGTGAAAAATAGTAGACGAGTTAAGGACCTTTTTCCCTAACTTGTAATTTCGAGGACGAAATTCTTTTAAGGGGGGAAGTCTGTAACGACCCAGAATTTTGAACGAATTAAATTGAGAATATTTAATTAATTTTAAATATTTGAACGATGATTTAAGTTGAATCCCCGATATTACTTTGAAATTGACGATTAAATTATAAAATTTAATCTGTTGAAAGTTGAATAAAAAATTTGAATCATCAATATTTAGCTGAAGAAAAATATTTCAAAAGCTTTTAAAATTCGTATTGACAATACTAAAGATAATAGAAGCTTCAGAAATGAATTTAGAAGTGATTTGATCGGTTTTGAATTGTAATCGTTCGAATCGATATTTAAAAATAGCCGTCCGAGGCACAGTCTCGGAATTCGACGAAACCAGTTCCATTGGGTCCGTAATATTAAATTATTACCGGATTTCAAATTTCGTATTTTTCGGACTTGATATGTGAGCACACGACACTAAAACGCGTCGAAATCAAATTGAATTGAATTTAAATTTAAAATTTAAATTGGGTGACATTAGCACGTCGTCTTCCCTTAACTCACGCCAACAATCACGCAGAAATCACGAAACAAGTCGTGCAACCCATCACGCAACCCATACTCGTTCGATTTTAAATACCTCTCTTTCGTTCAAATTGAGATCAAAATTAATGGCCACTGTAAACACAAAATCGTTCGTTCGAGGAAGATAAAAAGAAAACGTCTTCTCTTCGTTAAAAATGCAATCGAGAAAGAAATTGCGGCCAAGCAAATCAAACTCACCCTCCCTCACATTTAAATTGAATCGCGTTCCATCCCCTGCTATTCATTCTCGACATCGACGCCGAAAGTAAGGGGGGGGAAAGAGGCGACGATGATTTGAGGGTTCGAATGTCGATGGCGGCGACGCGAACTCGTGCGATGGAAGGGGCAGTCGAAGGCATCACGATTCGTCTCAGGTGTTCGCGAATTCGATTTGGGGAAGTGGGTCGCGACAGCATGGGCCGTGGAGAGGTGATACTCGGGTTCGAGCATGGTAGTGAATGGCGTTCGGTGATGAGCGACGTCGTGCTTGGTCAAGGGAGTCGCGAAGCCAACTCGAGTCGCGTTCGAATCGAGGAAATCTCAAAGGGGCAGCCTTCGACTGGGGGTTTGGTTTCGAGAAAACTTGGGTTTCGCGATCGAAGTCGAGGCAACAGCGAGGTCAGCGACATGGAGACGAGCTCGAGCTCGAACATGAGGTACTTGGTCGGTATTATGCTCAGCTAAGGTCCATTGCCTTCGACCTCTGAATGAGGTTTGAAACCGTGAAGAAATGATCAAAAATGGAAATGGATGGCAAATTAAAAGCTAAGGTGAGATTTTTCTCACTCAAATGAAAGTTGAATTTGCAGTTATTTATTGACTGATTGATTGCTATCTGGATGTGATATTAGATATAGTAGGATATATCTATTATATCTATATATAGCAATATATACATATTGGCATATGTATATATTGGATTGATGATTTCCCGCCTCGTATAGCGGATGAGACCCTATTGCGCCGTTAGTAAGCGGATTTTTATAAAACCCATATACCGCGATAATTCCGTACTGGAGCGGAATTGGTATTGTGCTAACATCTTTGGATGCAGGGAACAGGTTGGAGGGATCCAACTGGACCCCTCACATTGATTGAATTTATTTCTATTGTGATATGAATCTGTGAATGATTATAGTGATGCTATTAATCATATTGATATCTGGAAATTGTTTGAAAGCTAAAATTTAGCTGAATGGATGTTTGACATCATTGGATTCCAAAGATAAACGAAATTGAATTTTTGAAATTCAAGTAGAAAATTTCTAAGTGAATCAATTTTTGAAATTGAAGAAATTTTGAAGAAAGGAATTTTTAAAGTATAAAAAGTAAATTTTTATAATCGTATTGAATAAATTCCAGAATAAAGTGAAAATGCTAAATAAATGGATTTCATAAAACAGTGATTTTAAATTGAAGAATTTAATTTAAAATTTGGATTTTTAAATAGATTGAAAGAAACAATTGAAATTTATTTCCTTAAAAAGGAATTTATTAAAAGAAGATAAGCTGGAAATCCAACTAGAAATTTAAATTGGTAAATTGAAATAAATTGGGAAATCAATGTAAAATGATTTCAATTTGAAGAATCCATTTTAAAACAGAATATTGAATAATTTGAGAAAAAAATAAGGAATTTACTTAGTAGTGATAACTAAATTTTTTAAATCAATATCGAAATTGATTTGGGATTGAAGTTTTTATAAATAGAATTGAAATTTATAAAAGTTGTTTATAAATCCAAAATCACTTATTTTGATAAGTTAAATATAGAAGTTGATAAAAGAAGGTTTATAAGTCGAAGTTGTTATTAAAAAGAGAAATAGAATTTATAAACGTGCTTGTAAATTCGAAATAGATTGAATGTGATAAATTTAATATAGAAGATTATTTAAGAAGATATATTCACGATGTTGAATAGCGAATTTTTATTGAAATAAAAATGTGTAGAAATGATTGAAATGGGGTTAAGTAAATTATATTCACGATTTTGGACAGTGAATATATTGTTAAGTAAAATGGATTCATTTTTGAAGAAGTAATATTTTAAAAATGAAGTTAAACATTTTAGAGGTGTTTTAAAATGTGTTATGAATCGAAAGCATAGATTTCAACATTTATTGTTGAAATAGACGTTTTCGAGAAATATAAGGAAATGGTGGACTATAACACTATTGTTATAGTAAATGATTCCCGAAAGGAAATGTTTTATGTAGTATTGGGATTTATATATCTATCTTAAAATCCGAATCCCTATACTAGTGATTTTGAGTCGTCGTAACGATGTTTTACGTAACATTCGTTTTGACTCGAATGTTTTCCTTAAAGAATGAAATATATACTTAATATTGATTTAAGTATATCGAATATTTTCAAATGTTGAAAATAAATAGATTTGTGAATTACTTATTATTAAATAAGTATGGAAATGCTTTTCCAATATGAAATGAACGTTTTGAGAATTTATCCTTGTAAAGATAAATTGAAAATTGAATATTGAAATCGATTTGAAAATCGTATATCAGTAGATATTTTTGAAATATAAATTCACTATGGAATTTATAAAGAAAAGGGAATCTGTTTAAAAATAAACGTTGATTTATTTTTGAGGTGTGGAAATTATATATCTAGTAAAGATATTTTTGAAGATAAAATAATTTGGGAAAATTATTTGGAATCTGATGATGTTGCGCATCTTTATTGATAGTTAAATAACTGACTATCAATAATTACCTTTAGATAGGTATTTGTTGTGAATTGGATGAATTTGAATGCCACACTTATTTTTGAATAAGCGCTCACTATTCGGGTTAGCCGGGAAAGGACCATGGGGTCGTATAACCCATTCCGAATATGTGATACGTCGTTATGAATTGCATTCGAAGACCGGTGTTGAAGACCGGATATTTTTGAAAACGGAAGGATTACCGTCGAGTTACTCTACATCGGCTGATCTCCGATTTAGAGGTTTTATCACCCTTAGTGACGGGAAGTCCGGACGTGATTAGAAAATTATCCGGATGTGCAAGGGCTTCGTGATAAGTGCCTTCGGTTCTGTTCGATCCCGGAACAGACTTGTATGGATTGTGTGTCTGACGTTACAATTTGAGATATAAAGCTGATTTCTTTCAAATACATATCTGTTGGTGGCGGAGAATTTATTCTCTTAGCTTAACACCCTTCTCTGAGACGTATGAGCTCAGAGGTTATGTAGTTGAAATTTATCAGCGATATATCCCAATTTGGTAACGTGGCATACTGAGTGTTGATGTGAAATGATCAGTGTTTGATCATTTGTGATATGATCATTTGTTTGATCTTATATCTTTGTGATCATAGGTTGATCATTTGTTTGACCCGAAGCATGGCTTTGTAGAAAGCGTAGCTTTGTGGACGAGACTTCGTCGAGCCTCACACCCCGGAAATGGTCGAAACAGGAAGGATGCGGCAAGGTTCTAGGGAGTAGCGCCCCTTAGTGTATGTCATTCCTTCTGGATAAAGGTGGTATCATGGTATGGAGCCCAGATACTTAACCTCTGTGGTTGCTGCAAATTTATTACTTTGTGGTTTGTTGGAAATCGGGGATCCTCGGGAAGATCGGTGATGATCGGGGGATGGCATACGCGTGTCAGTAGTTACCTATTTTTGCAGAGGTAACCCGGCCTTGTGTTGGCAGAGATCCGGTTAGGTTCTCGGGTCGTCTATTCCAGGGACGTACCCATCGTGGAAAAGGAAGTTCCTTAGCCTGACCATTTGTTGGAAATCCAAAGAAACAATACGAGCCTTTACGATTTCAATTGTATAACCTGTCTCCTCAGGAGGCAGCTATAGCAGGCATAATATAATGGTACCTATGCTGGCTAAGATTTATATTCTACTTTCGAAATGTTTTCCACTATGCACTAATAATAATATCAAAAAGAATTTGATTTTTGCGTAGTAAGCATCTTTGACTATCATAAGAAGAAATCTCCTCCAAGTCTGCGTTTGCATTGTGTGTGTGGTGGGAGGTCTTATGGTAGTTTCATTTTCCAAAAGCATTGCGAATTTACTTTAAAAATATTCCCTTGTTGTTTTTAAAGATATAACTGTTTTACGATCTCACACCAGTCACAATGACTGACTCGGAGTTTATTGTTCCCTTCTAAACTCTGGGTGCCCACAAATTTTCCACACGGGCAGCCTAGAGTTATGTTATCAGGATATTCTGGAGCTTTGGAGATAAGCTGGATGACGAGACGTAGTATTTGTATCTGATAGTATTTATTCCGCTGTGTATTCTGTATGAGGACAAGTTTATATAACTGTCCATTGTTGTATATTGACTCTGATGATTGATGTATGTATAAAATGATATAGTTCTTTATTTTAAAAGACTAGTAATTATCTATTGTATATTGTTCCGCTGCGATGTGTAAGATTCTGATATTGTTTTCTGTTCTGATGTGTTTTCTGTTGTTCTTCTTCTTTCTTTCTTCTCTTTTTCTTCTATCTTCTTCTTCTTCTTCTACTTTTTCCTTTTCTTAAAACCCTCACTATTGGAGTTTCCGGCACTCGATTGCTCGGCAGTCGATAAAGTGAGTATCGATGTCGAATTTTCGAAAGTCGAAAATTTCCGTACGTGACAATCGTTATTATACTAGTTTACTGCGCCATCAAGCAAGTGACTGACATTGCATTATACAATTATAAGAATAAACGCAAACTTTTGGTCTGGCCTCGAATTTCCAAAATTGACCTTTATATGGAACATGGAAAAATATATGTTATTGTATAATTAATTTAAACAACTAAATATATCATGATTTGTTGTATATTATATATATCTAGATAATTATGAATTTCAAGGTATACATTAAATTGTGAATAAATGCCATAAATATCAAAATAGAAATGGTTTTACAACATTGAAAACAATTTACGTAGTTGACTCTAATTAATTAATTTAAACAAATGGATATACCTTGATTTATTATATGCCATATATGAAGATTTATGAATTTCAAGGTCATACATCAAAGCATGAATAAACGATATAAATATCAAGACATATATGTATTAAAAACTTAATGAGCACAAAAAATACATATTTAAAGGAAGAGGAATAAAATGTTGGAAAGTGGAATTAAGAAGCATTAATTCAATAATGTCATTATTATATCAGTTTATTGCACCATTAAGCAAGTGACTGATATTACGTTATACAATTATAAGAATAAACGCATAACAAAAATAAGGGCGGCAACTATATAACATTATCCATTTATGGGTAACAACCATATAACTTTATAATATTCTGCTTATAAACTGAAAAATATAACAAGTTATACATATGGTAATGATACTATAAATTTTTCAATAAAATAACCTATTAGAGTACTTATGACCATTAAATATCACTCAATAGCATATTATACCACATGTGCGTGACATAATATCTGACCATATCACTTGATCAAGATTTCTCTAGACTATAACTTTTTTCCATAACTGATTCAAAAATTTCTGAATCAATGAATGAGTTAAGATACTGCATATGAGCTAAAATTATGTGTCTTGCATATCCATAACCCTTAATCGGTCCAATATAGATATATTCAAACTTCATAACACAGATATAATATTCTAAAAATATCTACCAAATCCTATAAATGCCACTCACTTTATCCATCCATATTCACATCTCTTTTCACTCCTATTCCATTTCTCATTCTCTTTCATGTCATCTCCATTTAGATCTCTCACCACCACCATTTCTCATCGTTAATCTCCAATATCACAGCTTAAGGTTGGTCTAATTATACCGCTAAAACTATGCTTTAGATTGGTTAAATTATACTTTTAGAATTTGTTTGTATTGTCTATTTAAGTGCATTGTTTTGTGTATTCTCAAAATAACATCATGATATTTTGATATTAGAAACATCAGGCGACACGCCTCAATAAGAGTTCGATATTTCCTTGCATATAATACGAGATATTTTGACAAAAAATAAAAAATAAAAAGGGAAACAGTGCAACTGACCTAGCCCATATCCAGCCACCCTAAAACCAATCTACGCCACCCAAATCCCTGAACCTAGCGGCCTCCTCCCCATTTAAATTCGTGTCTTCTTTTTCTTCTTCTAAAAAATTGAAATCAATTCAAAAAAAACAAATCTTGATCGAAGATTCATGATACTCGACAATCATTTAGGGAAGAGCGACTTGCTGTAAGGTTTGGTCGCATCAAGTCAGTGTGCTATATCCAGGCCACGACGACATGACCTAGGCAGTGCGGTCGATGGAGGCTAGTCGCATGCAATTGGTGGCATGGAAGGTGGGTGAAGTAATCTTTATTAATAGTTGACTTGGAAGCGCAATCTTTTGGTCCGACCGCGAAGTTCCAAAATTGCCCTTTATACAATTCTTTAAAAAATTCTCCACTAATTGATCCTAAAAATAGCATTTGCACATTTGTTCCTAAATTTAGCGCATCTATTAATTGGTACTACAATATAGCATCACATACCTGATCCTAAACTCATGCATATAGCACTGCATTTTTATTAGGTGTAATATTATCGTCAACTGCATACTATGGTGAGAAACATTAAGAAGCTCAACCTTTTATTATACGTAGATTCATAACAGGTTGAAATAGGGAATAAATAAACAATTATTATAATTTTTTGTTTTCGAGTTTAAGTGAAAGCATAATATTTGTTAGGTACCAACGTCAACTTACAAAAACATCTTCTAAAGATATTAACAAATGTTAATATCACTTAAAGATATGATATCGCAAATATACTTTTTTGCAAATTCATAACGCTCTTTGCTTTATTACCAAACTTAATATTGCTTAAAATTATGATCTAACAAATAAACTTTTTATATATATATATATATTATAAATGGAAAAAAATTAAACTAACAAAAAAATTAAATGATACCACTTAGAAATAAAAAATTCAAACTAACAGTAAAAATTAAACGATGCAACTTAGAAATAAAAAATTCAAACTGACAAGACATGATTCCAACGTAAAATCATAACTATATATCTATGAAAATCATTTTTTTTAATATGTTAATCATATATAATTTGTGAAAAAATTTATTTATCCGCGAAGGTTGTACTATTGTCACGCGCGAAGCACGTGCCGTAACACTTTTGTAGGAATAACAACTTGGTCCCATAATATGAAGAGTATTATGGGACAGTGTTACTTAAACATTGTCACAACAACCCGACTCATTTCCTACTTAAATATTGTCACAACTGAATAAAATGCTAACTCCATCTTCAGATGATTTGAAGATCTGAAGATATTATATTTACACATTGACTGAAATTCAAACTAACAAGACATGATTATATATCATTGTGTAACATTTGAAGATATATTGAATTTAATACAATATATGTTACACATTTCTTGGCTAACTTATAAATAAAAATTTAAACTAACAAAAAACTAAACGATGTAACTTAGAAATAAAAATTCAAGTTGACTACAAATGATTCTAATTCGTAAAATCATAGCTAAATATTTATAAAAATCATTTTTTTTGAATATGTTAAGCATATATAATTTGTAAAAAAAAATCAATTTATCAGTGAATGGTGTACTATTGTCACGCATGAAGCGCGTGCCGTAACACTCTCGACTTAGAATCTCTTTGCTCCATATTAAGTATGAAATCAGCGCTATCACAAACATTGTTTACATATCTTCAAATAAACTCACACATGATAAATTGATAACGATTTATGTTGTAGTTTAGCTTGAATTTTTATTTGGCACTTAAAAAAATACTCAAATATACGGTTAAATATTCGATATGATACGGGATATCATAATGTCACTTTAAAATAGATATATGCGAAGCGCTTGATGGTATATAGCAACAATTCATAAGTACTGGTTCAATCTCTCAGGTGTTTTTCATATAATCTCTCCTTTATGTGCAAATTTCTTAATATTAGCACATGTGCTTCGCACGTGACAATAACACATGCTTCGTGGGCAATTTTTTTTTTTACAAATTATATGTGTCAACGTATTCAAAAGATAATGATTTCCATAAATATTTAGGTATGTATTTGCGTTGGAATCATGTGTGGTTAGTTTGAATTTTTAGTTCTAAATTAAAACATTTAATTTTTTGTTCCATTGGCTCATATTCTACTCAGCAATGATATCTTAAAATATCTTAAATAGTTTTGGGGCTTACAAATTCAATATTTATTAGCTGAGTTCTTATGTTTATTTCATTTTAAAAGATGTTTGTAAACCCGTATCAATATTAGCGTTTATTTTCAGAGCTAAACTCCTGTACTTATGCTATATACCATTGTTAATTAAACAATGCTAACTCCATCTTCAAAGCGCGTGCCATAACTCCTGTACTTATGTTTATTTCAATTTAAATCATGATGTTCATGTCGTACTATTTTTTTAAGTGCCTTTGATATAGTTATTTTTTAGGATCATGTTTTGAAACATACACATGATAAACTCACACAATTTACTTGGCGTGTTTTTCATATTAGCACAGTGAATGATTTAAACATATACAATTTATATATGGAATTTTTGTGCATATGCTTTGAGAATATGGACCTTTCATCATAAATGAATATATCATGATTTATTGTATATTATATCTAGAGATTTATGAATTTCAAAGTTATACATTAAACTGTGAATAAATACTATAAATATCAAAACGAAAATGGTTTACAATGTTGGAAACAATTTAATTAGTTTTATCTAATTAATTAATTCAAATAACTGAATATACCGAGATTTATTGTATTCCATATATGAAGATTTATGAATTTCAAGTTATGCATTAAACTCAGAATAAATGATTCAAATATCAAAAGATATATGTATGAGAAACTTTCGATCCCACCGCTAATTTCAAATTTCCCTTTACAAGGGACATGGAAAATATTTGTTAATGTATAATTAATTTAAACAAATGAATATGCCATGATTTATTGAATGACATATTTAGAGACTTATGAATTTCAAGGTTATACGGTAAAATTTGAGTAAATGCTACAAATAAAAAATGGAAATGATTTTACAATGTTGGAAATGATTTAATTAGTTGACTTAATTAATTAATTTAAACAAATCTATGTGCCTTGATTTATTGTATGCCATATATGGAGGTTTATGAATTTCAAGGTTATGTATTAAATTGTGAATAAATGATGCAAATATCAAAATGTATATGCATGAGAAAATTAATGAGCGCAAAAATAGATTTAAGAGAAGAGGAATAAAACGTTGGAAAGTGGAATTAAGAAGCATTAATTTGCATTAATTCAATAATACCGTTATTATACTAGTTTACTGCGCCATCAAGAAAGTGACCGATATTGCATTATACAATTATAAGAATAAATGCAAACTTTTGGTCTGGCCTCGAATTTCCAAAATTGACCTTTATATGGAACATGGAAAAATATATGTTATTGTATAATTAATTTAAACAACTAAATATATCATGATTTGTTGTATATTATATATATCTAGATAATTATGAATTTCAAGGTATACATTAAATTGTGAATAAATGCCATAAATATCAAAATAGAAATGGTTTTTACAACATTGAAAACGATTTACGTAGTTGACTCTAATTAATTAATTTAAACAAATGAATATACCTTGATTTATTATATGCCATATATGAAGATTTATGAATTTCAAGGTTATACATTAAAACATGAATAAACAATATAAATATCAAGACATATATGTATTAAAAACTTAATGAGCGTAAAAAATACATATTTAAAGAAGAGGAATAAAATGTTGGAAAGTGGAATTAAGACGCATTAATTTAATTAATTCAATAATGTCATTATTATATCAGTTTATTGCACCATTAAGCAAGTGACTGATATTACTTATACAATTATAAGAATAAACGCATAACAAAAATAAGGGCGGCAACCATATAACATTATCCATTTATTGGTAGCAACCATATAACTTTATAATAGTCTGCTTATAAACCGAAAAATATAACATGTTATACATATGGTAATGATACTATAAATGTTTCAATAAAATAACCTATTAGAGTACTTATGACCATTAAATATCACTCAATAGCATATTATACCATATATGCGTGACATAAATCTGACCATATCACTTGATCAAGATTTCTCTAGACTATAACTTTTTTCCATAACTGATTCAAAAATTTCTGAATCAATGAATGAGTTAAGATACTGCATATGAGTTAAAATTATGTGTCTTGCATATCCATAACCCTTAATCAGTCCAATATAGATATATTCAAACTTCATAACACAGATATAATATTCTAAAAATATCTACCAAATCCTATAAATGCCACTCACTTTATCCATCCATATTCACATCTCTTTTCACTCCTATTCCATTTATCATTCTCTTTCATGTCATCTCCATTTAGATCTCTCACCACCACCATTTCTCATCGTTAATCTCCAATATCACAGCTTAAGGTTGGTCTAATTATACCGCTAAAACTGTGCTTTAGATTGGTTAAATTATACTTTTAGAATTTGTTTGTATTGTCTATTTAAGTGCATTGTTTTTTGTATTCTCAAAATAACATCATGATATTTTGACATTAGAAACATCAGGCGACACGCCTCAATAAGAGTTCGATATTTCCTTGCATATAATACGAGATATTATGACAAAAAATATAAAATAAAAAGGGAAACAGTGCAATTGACCTAGCCCATATCCAGCCACCCTAAAACCAATCTACGCCACCCTAATTGTAACAACCCAGTATTTCGTACCAATTAAATTTCGTCTCTAGACGATTGAAATCGATTGTTAAGTGCTATTGCAGATTTGAATCGATTTAAATCCTTTTTAGAGTTGTGAAATTCTTTTATAAAATAGTTTGGGCTTTGAAACTTGTGTTGGCCCATGCTTTTTCCTTTTGCCGTGATAAATAAAAATAAAATAAACCGTTCCCTCCTCTTAAAACTTATCATTCGAAACCCTACATTATAATCGAACGAAGAAAATAAATAATGGCTGCTCCTTCAATTCTCGCGTTCGTTCCTGTGAGTCTTGCTATGGCTTCGGCCTTGCTTTTGGGTTCTTGGAGGTTCGCTTGGACTTTGGCCTTTAGCAGATTAGGGCTTCGTTCTCCTCGTTCCAAACTGGTGAAATTGGGGCTTTCGATTCCCCGTTGCTCTCGGTTGCCACGTCGAAGAAGGTGAGTAATTTATATTGCTCACATCTAATTCGAATTCGTTCGACCTTGTTTGCTTTTACTGTTTTCGTGGTCTTCGGCTTCGATTGGGTTTTTTTTGTTCGTTGTTGATACTTTTCTGCCTTGAGTTGATTTTGGGGCTATTGATTTTTGATTATGGCTTGACTTGTTCGACTCTTTGTTCGACATGGTTTCAGCTTCGAGCATTTTTCCGTTGTCTTTAGTAAATGAAAATATACTTTGATTCCTTTTCATTTTATTTTTCTGTCACTGACTTTGATTTCTCGGTCCTTGTGAGCTTCGACTCTGACCATATCTGTGTTCATCTCTTACCTGTCGCACTTGCAGTATATTGATATCTTGCAGTTGAACACTTGTTTGTTGTTTTGTTTCACTGTTTGGTCAATGCATATTTGAATTTGGGGTTAGTTTTGAGCATTGTAGCTGATGTCTCGTCTCTGGCCATATTTGGGTCAATACTGGAAATATGTTTTGATAGTTCATTCTTGACATATTTGGCACTTTCACTTGGGTCATTTAAATTTGTATATTTCTATACTGTTAGCTTCAATCTTGAACACTGTTCTCTCAAGCCTGCATAGACTGTTGCATTTTCCCAGTAGCCCACTTGAACTTGTTTATGAAATTCCATAACATAGGCCATTAACTGTTGGCATCAGTCTTGACTTTACTCTTTTCATTTACATAAAGTAGATGTATTTGCTTGTATCCATATGGTCACTGCATCAGGTGTGATACAGTTTACATTTGAGTTGAATTTGGTCCAATTTCATTTAGTTATTCACTGGCCACTGTATATAAGTTTTTAATGTAATCCACTGTGCATTCGTCTGCAGTGTTACCATGTTCATTTGATAGCACCTTGGTCATTTTAGTTGGACTTGTACACTTCTGGTTTCACGGCATAGCATATTGGTACATATTAAAAATGCTGCCTCATTGAGTTGCACTGCACTTTTGTGTTTGCATTAGCTTCACGATGAAGCTGGTGCTGTTTTGGTCGATACTGTGTTCATATATGGTTATTTTAGAACCATTTCACTGTTGAGGCTGTGACACTTGTTGTTGCGCTTGCTTGACCCAGTTTCATTCCTCTTTAAGCTTGTTGTGCTTTGCATTGCGTTGACTTATATACTTCTGGTTCCAGTGTGGTCCACTATACCACTATTGTCATCTTCTCTTGACCATTTTGGCATTGTCTTGCTGTGTTCGAAATTGTATACCGGCTATTGTTTTTGTGATGCAGTTGTCTTGAGTTTGTGTAATACTTTGTCGAATTTATTTGCATTGTGTTTCCTGGCCTCCCTATCTGTACAGCCTGCTCTGGGGCACTTGCTCATTTGAGTTGTGCTGCTTCGGGTTGCACTTACTCTACCACCATTCACTTCGAGCATGCGTTGCTCTGTCCAGTTTTATTATGATATATGTGTGTTCGTGTGCCGTGGTGCCAAACCTCTGGTGCCCTCACCCTCCCTCTATTTGTGTAGTTGTACCACTGCAGTGTGCGTTGGTGCTGCAGATGTGTTGAGTCAGGTCTGCCCATTCTTGTTTCTGTCTTTAGCTGTTCATGTTCCTATGCTTGTGAAGCTTATGTTGTGGCTTCACTCGTATCTCTTGTGATATCTTTTGAGTCTGTTTACTTTCTGACCAATATGGGTTAGATATTTTGATTTCTTCGACGTATTAATTACTATTAATACTCGGAATTGTGGTGACTTTATATTCTGTTATGGCGAGGCAGTGCACGCGTGCGTGTACTGCAGCCACACCGAATTGACAGATTTTAATCGATATCTCTTTTATTCTTAATTCATCGACCCGTTGCGTAATTCGTAGGCTGTATTGGCGAGGCAGTACACGTTAGCGTGTACTGCAGCCAATTAGCCTTGATACCGTTGCGTAATTCGTAGGCTGTATTGGCGAGGCAGTACACGTTAGCGTGTACTGCAGCCAATTAGCCTTGATATTTTTAAATTGACATTTCTATTACTTAAATTGCTTTGGATTTCTGTTTTGTGGAGAAACACTGTTTAGTGTTATATCTGCCGTTATCCAATTCTCGTATCGAGAGTTGGATATACGAGATTTCTGTGACTGTCATCTATATTGAGATTGATTATTATTGCTTCTGTGCTCTAATAACTGATTTTGAATTAGACTGATCCGAGTATTATTTTCTTTTGAATGTAATACTCGGGTCAGACCGAGTATTTACAGGTTGTAGATTTCTAGCTTTGGGTTGCTGCTAGAGCTATGAAGACTTTTTTTATATCATTTGAAGTGGTCTTCGTCCTGTTGAAGTAGTCAGTGTGTCTGTTTTAAGATGATAATGTATTCATGTATATTAGTCGATAATGTACTTGTATATATAACTTCTTGAGTCGACAATTGTAGTTGTATCATTTGTATTGTGTCAAATGTATTGTAACTGATATCAGTTATTGTATATATGAGACTTTTCGTTCTATCTTTATTCCGCATTTATGTTATCTGTGTTATTTTTATATCTATTGTCCTAAACTATTATAGCCACTGTGTAGTAGCTTTGAGTTTGTATCGGTATGTCGGGTTTCCTCTAAAAATGAAATGCAATGTTTTATTATCTGACATATAAGTGCTCGCACAAGGCAATTACATAGATGGTCGCTCCTCAACAGCCTTATTCTCCGTGCTAGTTGACAGCACTACACCGTAGTGTTCTTGGCTAGCGTGGGTATAGAGGTGGGGCGTCACAGCTTGGTATCAGAGCCTGGGGTTTAGGACAATTATAAAACATAACTTAGATGGAGCATGTGTTACAACTATTTGTCGATGTTTTATCTCTCATCTTTACATATGATTATTTTTGACTGTTAGGTATGAATTCCTAACGCTTATTCTTGTGTTTTCGGCTCTGAATTGATTTAGCCGATGTTGATTTTGTTCGAATCTCAGCAATTTTGAACTTGTTCTTTTGTGTTTTCCTCATCTGGATTTCCCTTCGACTTCGATCATTTTGTTTTTGAGAAATTGCTAATTTCTTGATTTTTAAGACTCTGATTTTGTTTGCCGTTGGATTCTTTGATGATATTGAATCATTTTGTACTCGACTGCGGCTATTAATTGTTGACTTCGACATTGACTTGATTCTTACTTTTGTTGAAGTCATTTATGCATTTCTGCTCGTTTTGCTTTGTTTTTCCAGTCGATAATCGATTCTCCTTTTCTAATTAGTTGTTATCACCTTTGTCGGTTTTGATAACTTCTATTTCTGGAATTTTTGGGTATTCCTACTTTGATGAATTTGGAATCGAATTCTTTGGATTTTATTCACGTCTTCGAATGTGAAATTTTAGTGAACTGACTTGGTTTCCTAATTTAATCGATTCTTGATCATTTCCCCAATTTGTTGCTATCATTGATTAGCAACTTTGATGACATTTTCTTCGGGATTTTTGTGAACATACTTTCTGATGGATTCAGTATCGATTTCTTTGGATTCTATTCACATCTTTGTATGTGAATTCTTGTGATTGATTGTTTCTACAATCATTTTTGTGATTTGTCACTTCAAAATATAAAGGTTTCCTATACTAGTATTAAATATCAAAACTTTTTCATTAAAACGATTTCAACTCGATTTTCAATATCAAACTCGTTTATAAAACTGTTTTCCAATCTATCAGTATATACAAGCCTTTACTTCACTCGAATGAGAAATCGATTTAAACGACTTAGTAAAACGAGTGGTATGAAACGCTTGCGTTCACTTCGTCGGTTAGCTCTTGGACTTGCTCGATTGAACCCTTTTTGTGACAATTTCCTAGTGGAGATTTACAATCTGTTCGTAAATATTTGAGTTAAGCAAGTGGTTATGGGACATGAAGCTAAACTCTTATATTTACTAGCTTAGTGTAATTGACACTTTCTTTATGATCATGACGATCATTTTTATGATTTAGACTGGACCTCATCGGTGTGATTTCGTCTCACACATATCTCTTGGGCTTTGAGAATTGTCTAGACACCAGTGTGTGATTTCGTCTCACACATATTGCACGGTTAGACTAGGCCTCATCGGTGTGATTTCGTCTCACACATATCTCTTGGGCTTTGAGGGTTGTCTGGATACTCTTTGTGTGATTTCGTCTCACACATATTTCCTCGTCTACGGGGAGACTATACCCCGATTATGTGATGTTTCGCCATCACATATTTCTTCGTCTACGGGGAGACTATACCCCGATTATGTGATGTTTCGCCATCACATATTATGATTTAGACTGGACCTCATCGGTGTGATTTCGTCTCACACATATCTCTTGGGCTTTGAGGATTGTCTAGACACCAGTGTGTGATTTCGTCTCACACATATTGCACGGTTAGACTAGGCCTCATCGGTGTGATTTCGTCTCACACATATCTCTTGGGCTTTGAGGGTTGTCTGGATACTCTTTGTGTGATTTCGTCTCACACATATTTCTTCGTCTACGGGGAGACTATACCCCGATCATGTGATGTTTCGCCATCACATTCGTCTACGGGGAGACTATACCCCGATCATGTGATGTTTCGCCATCACATTCGTCTACGGGGAGACTATACCCCGATTATGTGATGTTTCGCCATCGCATATCTCTTTGTCTACGTGGGAGACTATACCCCGATCATGTGATGTTTCGCCATCACATTTCTAGGGTAGCACCCTACGGTCTTCGGGCCATTCCTGTGTGAAAATTTAATGGATAGCTTCCATGAGATAGCTTCTCGTCATGTGTTTACGCGTAGGTGAGTTTTCATGCTCCCATTCATGTGTTAGGCCTCCCCCCCTTATTTATGTGTTTTCTGGATTTCTTGTGATGATTTCTGGAATTTTGTGCTTCACCAATTTTCGTGATTTCTATTGATATGTTTATCAATTTTTGTGCATTGGTGAATTCATGTGTTATTGACTTGTTATGAATACAAGTTTAGGGTATGACATCCCTTTTTATCTTTGAGAAGATTCTTGTGACATTTTTGATGAATGAAAATTCATTTGGTATTATATTTTGATGCCAGTTATTTTGATGAAATTTTGACGTGTTAACTTCAGTAACCGTCAATTTCGAAATAGATTTACAAGCGGTTCTCCCGCAACACTGATATTGCTAATTTAATCACGTATTTTCAAAATTCGTTATTTTTAAAAGTTGTTTCAAAAATATAAATTAAAATTGTTTTCAAAATTTTTACAGTTTACAATTTTCAAAAGAACGAGGAAGCGATTTAAACGTTTCAGCAAAATCGAGGACTATGATCCCTTTCTTTTACTGATTCGCTTAATTCCGGACTTGTCCGTTTGAGAATGTGAAATGTTATTTTTTTTAAACACACAATTCTGCACTTTCAAGGAAACGATAAAGAGATTTAAACGATTTAGCAAAAGTAAGGAGTATGGAACCATACTTTTACTACTTCGGTTAATTCCGGACTCGTTAATTGAATATTTACGACTTCTGATTATCGTTTTTGATAATCGGAGGTTTGTGTTTCTGATTATCGTTTTTGATAATCAGATATTTGTGAAATTTAATTATCGTCTGAGATAATTAAATATTTTTCGATTTGATAATCGAATATTTGTGTTTCTGATTATCGTTTTTGATAATCAGATATTTGTGAAATTTGATTATCGTTTGAGATAAGTAAATATTTTTCGATTTGATAATCGAATATTTGTGATTTCTGATTATCGTTTTTGATAATCAGATATTTGTGAAATTTAATTATCGTCTGAGATAATTAAATATTTTTCGATTTGATAATCGAATATTTGTGTTTCTGATTATCGTTTTTGATAATCAGATATTTGTGAAATTTGATTATCGTTTGAGATAATTAAATATTTTTCGATTTGATAATCGAATATTTGTGATTTCTGATTATCGTTTTTGATAATCAGATATTTGTGAAATTTAATTATCGTCTGAGATAATTAAATATTTTTCGATTTGATTAATCGAATGTTTGTGTTTCTGATTATCGTTTTTGATAATCAGATATTTGTGAAATTTGATTATCGTTTGAGATAATTAAATATTTTTCGATTTGATAATCAGATATTTGTGAAATTTAATTATCGTCTGAGATAATTAAATATTTTTCGATTTGATTAATCGAATGTTTATGTTTCTGATTATCGTTTTTGATAATTAGATATTCGTGAAATTCGATTATCATTCTTGATGATTGAATATTTGCGATTTTGAGACTTGAGCTTCGTCTTTTTCTCTGTCGATTCAGGTGAGTAATTTGCTTTACTCGCATTCAATTCGTGCAGTATGTGAATTCTGCTCTGTTTTCCTTTTCTTTTAAATACTGGAACTCGATTGATTCCTGCTTTAGCAGTCGTCTGATTTTGATTCCTTGATCCCCTCGATGTTGATTCTTTTGATTTGAAGCAGTCGAACCTTTTGATTTTATATCTGATACTTCCATAATCCCAATACTTCCCTGTTGACCTTTGCTTTGCTTATGCATTCGACATTGCCATGCTTTTATGGTTGTTACCTTTTATCCATTTATTCCTTATGATTGCGAGGACGCAATTTCTTTAAGGAGGGGAGTCTGTAACAACCCAGTATTTCGTACCAATTAAATTTCGTCTCTAGACGATTGAAATCGATTGTTAAGTGCTATTGCAGATTTGAATCGATTTAAATCCTTTTTAGAGTTGTGAAATTCTTTTATAAAATAGTTTGGGCTTTGAAACTTGTGTTGGCCCATGCTTTTTCCTTTTGCCGTGATAAATAAAAATAAAATAAACCGTTCCCTCCTCTTAAAACTTATCATTCGAAACCCTACATTATAATCGAACGAAGAAAATAAATAATGGCTGCTCCTTCAATTCTCGCGTTCGTTCCTGTGAGTCTTGCTATGGCTTCGGCCTTGCTTTTGGGTTCTTGGAGGTTCGCTTGGACTTTGGCCTTTAGCAGATTAGGGCTTCGTTCTCCTCGTTCCAAACTGGTGAAATTGGGGCTTTCGATTCCCCGTTGCTCTCGGTTGCCACGTCGAAGAAGGTGAGTAATTTATATTGCTCACATCTAATTCGAATTCGTTCGACCTTGTTTGCTTTTACTGTTTTCGTGGTCTTCGGCTTCGATTGGGTTTTTTTGTTCGTTGTTGATACTTTTCTGCCTTGAGTTGATTTTGGGGCTATTGATTTTTGATTATGGCTTGACTTGTTCGACTCTTTGTTCGACATGGTTTCAGCTTCGAGCATTTTTCCATTGTCTTTAGTAAATGAAAATATACTTTGATTCCTTTTCATTTTATTTTTCTGTCACTGACTTTGATTTCTCGGTCCTTGTGAGCTTCGACTCTGACCATCTCTGTGTTCATCTCTTACCTGTCGCACTTGCAGTATATTGATATCTTGCAGTTGAACACTTGTTTGTTGTTTTGTTTCACTGTTTGGTCAATGCATATTTGAATTTGGGGTTAGTTTTGAGCATTGTAGCTGATGTCTCGTCTCTGGCCATATTTGGGTCAATACTGGAAATATGTTTTGATAGTTCATTCTTGACATATTTGGCACTTTCACTTGGGTCATTTAAATTTGTATATTTCTATACTGTTAGCTTCAATCTTGAACACTGTTCTCTCAAGCCTGCATAGACTGTTGCATTTTCCCAGTAGCCCACTTGAACTTATTTATGAAATTCCATAACATAGGCCATTAACTGTTGGCATCAGTCTTGACTTTACTCTTTTCATTTACATAAAGTAGATGTATTTGCTTGTATCCATATGGTCACTGCATCAGGTGTGATACAGTTTACATTTGAGTTGAATTTGGTCCAATTTCATTTAGTTATTCACTGGCCACTGTATATAAGTTTTTAATGTAATCCACTGTGCATTCGTCTGCAGTGTTACCATGTTCATTTGATAGCACCTTGGTCATTTTAGTTGGACTTGTACACTTCTGGTTTCACGGCATAGCATATTGGTACATATTAAAAATGCTGCCTCATTGAGTTGCACTGCACTTTTGTGTTTGCATTAGCTTCACGATGAAGCTGGTGCTGTTTTGGTCGATACTGTGTTCATATATGGTTATTTTAGAACCATTTCACTGTTGAGGCTGTGACACTTGTTGTTGCGCTTGCTTGACCCAGTTTCATTCCTCTTTAAGCTTGTTGTGCTTTGCATTGCGTTGACTTATATACTTCTGGTTCCAGTGTGGTCCACTATACCACTATTGTCATCTTCTCTTGACCATTTTGGCATTGTCTTGCTGTGTTCGAAATTGTATACCGGCTATTGTTTTTGTGATGCAGTTGTCTTGAGTTTGTGTAATACTTTGTCGAATTTATTTGCATTGTGTTTCCTGGCCTCCCTATCTGTACAGCCTGCTCTGGGGCACTTGCTCATTTGAGTTGTGCTGCTTCGGGTTGCACTTACTCTACCACCATTCACTTCGAGCATGCGTTGCTCTGTCCAGTTTTATTATGATATATGTGTGTTCGTGTGCCGTGGTGCCAAACCTCTGGTGCCCTCACCCTCCCTCTATTTGTGTAGTTGTACCACTGCAGTGTGCGTTGGTGCTGCAGATGTGTTGAGTCAGGTCTGCCCATTCTTGTTTCTGTCTTTAGCTGTTCATGTTCCTATGCTTGTGAAGCTTATGTTGTGGCTTCACTCGTATCTCTTGTGATATCTTTTGAGTCTGTTTACTTTCTGACCAATATGGGTTAGATATTTTGATTTCTTCGACGTATTAATTACTATTAATACTCGGAATTGTGGTGACTTTATATTCTGTTATGGCGAGGCAGTGCACGCGTGCGTGTACTGCAGCCACACCGAATTGACAAATTTTAATCGATATCTCTTTTATTCTTAATTCATCGACCCGTTGCGTAATTCGTAGGTTGTATTGGCGAGGCAGTACACGTTAGCGTGTACTGCAGCCAATTAGCCTTGATACCGTTGCGTAATTCGTAGGCTGTATTGGCGAGGCAGTACACGTTAGCGTGTACTGCAGCCAATTAGCCTTGATATTTTTAAATTGACATTTCTATTACTTAAACTGCTTTGGATTTCTGTTTTGTGGAGAAACACTGTTTAGTGTTATATCTGCCGTTATCCAATTCTCGTATCGAGAGTTGGATATACGAGATTTCTGTGACTGTCATCTATATTGAGATTGATTATTATTGCTTCTGTGCTCTAATAACTGATTTTGAATTAGACTGATCCGAGTATTATTTTCTTTTGAATGTAATACTCGGGTCAGACCGAGTATTTACAGGTTGTAGATTTCTAGCTTTGGGTTGCTGCTAGAGCTATGAAGACTTTTTTTATATCATTTGAAGTGGTCTTCGTCCTGTTGAAGTAGTCAGTGTGTCTGTTTTAAGATGATAATGTATTCATGTATATTAGTCGATAATGTACTTGTATATATAACTTCTTGAGTCGACAATTGTAGTTGTATCATTTGTATTGTGTCAAATGTATTGTAACTGATATCAGTTATTGTATATATGAGACTTTTCGTTCTATCTTTATTCCGCATTTATGTTATCTGTGTTATTTTTATATCTATTGTCCTAAACTATTATAGCCACTGTGTAGTAGCTTTGAGTTTGTATCGGTATGTCGGGTTTCCTCTAAAAATGAAATGCAATGTTTTATTATCTGACATATCAGTGCTCGCACAAGGCAATTACATAGATGGTCGCTCCTCAACAGCTTTATTCTCCGTGCTAGTTGACAGCACTACACCGTAGTGTTCTTGGCTAGCGTGGGTATAGAGGTGGGGCGTCACACTAATCCCTGAACCTAGCAGCCTCCTCCCCATTTAAATTCGTGTCTTCTTTTTCTTCTTCTAAAAAATCGAAATCAATTCAAAAAAAACAAATCTTGATCGAAGATTCACGATACTCGACAATCATTTAGGGAAGAGCGACTTGCTGTAAGGTTTGGTCGCATCAAGTCAGTGTGCTATATCGAGGCCAGACGACATGACCTGGGCAGTGCGGTCGATGGAGGATAGGCGCATGCGATTGGTGGCGTGGAAGATGGGAGAAGTAATGGACCTAGGATGGAGGTGCAACCATGACAGAGTTCGACGTTGTAGGTATGCATACAGACTTGAACAAGAGGCATGGCGATGTTGAAGTGATTCCAGAATAGGTGGCAGTTGATGGCTGGAGGTGACAGGAAGTTGTGCAGAATGCTGCGAAGTTGTTATGTTGGCTGATGGAGTGGCTAATGTTTCGATGAGGAGATGTCCGTGAACTTAGTGGTTTTGGTGGAGAGAAGATCTCGTGCTTTGTCGTTAGAGTACCAGATGTGCACGACCATCATTTTGTTTGAGAAGAAGGTATAAAGAAATCAATTTTAATTAAATTTAATAAAAGTATGATTAGTAAGTACAAAAAAATTGTTCGCTTATAAAATTCATAAATTATTCGTGCGAGGTTCAAAAATACAACACGAGTTATGTTGGATCGTAGCGACAAACACAATGCAATGGAACAAATTTTGATTTGGGACGATTAACAAATTTGAAAATCAAGGTTTTGATTATTTCACTCATTTGGATAGTAATATTATTTTAAAGTGTTAAAAAATTATTTATTGGTTAATTTTCATAAATTATTCGTGCGAGGTTCAAAAATACAACACGAGTTATGTTGGATCGTAGCGACAAACACAATGCAATGGAACAAATTTTGATTTGGAACGATTAACAAATTTGAAAATCAAGGTCTTTATTAATAGTTGACTTGGAAGCGCAATCTTTTGGTCCGACCGCGAAGTTTCAAAATTGCCCTTTATACAATTCTTTAAAAAAATTCTCCACTAATTGATCCTAAAAAATAGCATTTGCACATTTGTTCCTAAATTTAGCGCATCTATTAATTGGTCCTACAATATAGCATCACATACCTGATCCTAAACTCATGCATATAGCACTGCATTTTTATTAGGTGTAATATTATCGTCAACTGCATACTATGGTGAGAAACGTTAAGAAGCTCAACCTTTTATTATACGTAGATTCATAACAGGTTGAAATAGGGAATAAATAAACTATTATTATAATTTTTTGTTTTCGAGTTTAAGTGAAAGCATAATATTTGTTAGGTACCAACGTCAACTTACAAAAACGTCTTCTAAAGATATTAACAAATGTTAATATCACTTAAAGATATGATCTCGCAAATATACTTTTTTGCAAATTCATAATGCTATTTGCTTTATTACCAAACTTAATATTGCTTAGAATTATGATCTAACAAATAAAATTTATATATATATATATTTATTAATTATAAGTGGAAAAAAAATCAAACTAACAAAAAAAATTAAACGATACAACATAGAAATAAAAAATTCAAACTAACAGTAAAAATTAAACGATGCAACTTAGAAATTAAAAATTCAAACTGACAAGACATGATTCCAACGTAAAATCATAACTATATATTTATGAAAATAATTTTTTTTTTGAATATGTTAAGCATATATAATTTGTAAAAAAATTGATTTATCCGCGAAGGGTGTACTATTGTCACGCGTGAAGCACGTGCCGTAAAACTTTTCTAGTAATAACAACTTGGTCCCATAATATGAAGAGTATTATGGGACAGTGTTATTTAAACATTGTCACAACAACCCAACTCATTTCCTACTTAAATATTGTCACAACTAAATAAAATGCTAACTCCATCTTCAGATGCTTTGAAGATCTGAAGATATTGTATTTACACATTGACTGAAATTCAAACTGACAAGACATGATTATATATCATTGTGTAACATTTGAAGATATATTGAATTTAATACAATATATGTAACACAATTCTTGGCTAACTTAGAAATAAAAATTTAAACTAACAAAAAACTAAACGATGTAACTTAGAAATAAAAATTCAAGTTGACAACAAATGATTCTAATTCGTAAAATCATAGCTAAATATTTATAAAAATCATTTTTTTGAATATGTTACGCATATATAATTTGTAAAAAAATCAATTTATCAGAGAAAGGTGTACTATTGTCACGCATGAAGCGCGTGCCGTAACACTTTCGACTTAGAATCTCTTTGCTCCATATTAAGTATGAAATCAGCGCTATCATAAACATTGTTTACATATCTTCAAATAAACTCACACATGATAAATTGATAACGATTTATGTTGTAGTTTAGCTTGAATTTTTATTAGGCACTTAAAAAAAATACTCAAATATACGGTTAAATGTTCGATATGATACGGGTTATCATAATGTCACTTTAAAATAGATATATGCGAAGCGCGTGATGGTATATAGCAACAATTCATAAGTACTGGTTCAATCTCTCAGGTGTTTTTCATATAATCTCTCCTTTATGTGCAAATTTCTTAATATTAGCACATGCGCTTCGCACGTGACAATAACACATGCTTTGTGGGCAATTTTTTTTTTTACAAATTATATGTGTCAACTTATTCAAAAGATATTGATTTCCATAAATATTTAGGTATGTTTTTGCGTTGGAATCATGTGTGGTTAGTTTGAATTTTAATTTCTGAATTAAAACATTTAATTTTTTGTTCCATTGGCTCATATTCTACTCAGCAATGATATCTTAAAATATCTTTAATAGTTTTAGGGCTTACAAATTCAATATTTATTAGCTGTGTTCTTATGTTTATTTCATTTTAAAAGATGTTTGTAAACCCGTATCAATATTAGCGTTTATTTTCAGAGCTAAACTCCTGTACTTATGCTATATACCATTGTTAATTAAACAATGCTAACTCCATCTTCAAAGCGCGTGCCATAACTCCTGTACTTATGTTTATTTCAATTTAAATCATGATGTTCATGTCGTACTATTTTTTTAAGTGCCTTTGATATAGTTATTTTTTAGGATCATGTTTTGAAACATACACATGATAAACTCACACAATTTACTTGGCGTGTTTTTCATATTAGCACAGTGAATGATTTAAACATATACAATTTATATATGGACTTTTTGTGCATATGCTTTGAGAATATGGACCTTTCATCATAAATGAATATATCATGATTTATTGTATATTATATCTAGAGATTTATGAATTTCAAAGTTATACATTAAACTGTGAATAAATACTATAAATATCAAAACGGAAATGGTTTACAATGTTGGAAACAATTTAATTAGTTTTATCTAATTAATTAATTCAAATAACTGAATATACCGTGATTTATTGTATTCCATATATGAAGATTTATGAATTTCAAGTTATGCATTAAACTCAGAATAAATGATAGAAATATCAAAAGATATATGTATGAGAAACTTTCGATCCCACCGCTAATTTCAAATTTCCCTTTACAAGGGACATGGAAAATATTTGTTAATGTATAATTAATTTAAACAAATGAATATGCCATGATTTATTGAATGACATATTTAGAGACTTATGAATTTCAAGGTTATACGGTAAAATTTGAGTAAATTCTATAAATAAAAAATGGAAATGATTTTACAATGTTGGAAATGATTTAATTAGTTGACTTAATTAATTAATTTAAACAAATCTATGTGCCTTGATTTATTGTATGCCATATATGGAGGTTTATGAATTTCAAGGTTATGTATTAAATTATGAATAAATGATGCGAATATCAAAAAGTATATGTAACAACCCGCGTATTTGACGATTATGTATTTAAATATCTTATTTAAATATTTAATCGTTAGTTGGATCTTTTTCCGAAAAGCTACTTTTTGCATACAGTCAAATGAGGACTCGAGACCCCTCCCATTGAGTTCAAAATGATGTTTGCGATCTTTTTAAGTATAAACTTCAATATGTTTGGAGTAAGTGGAATTTCACTAACTTTTCCCGCTTTGGACTTTGGGTTAGATTAGCCATTATAACTCAAGCCCAAACCCCCTTCCTTCCTCTCACTCTTCATAAATTTCCTAACAACCAAGCTTTTGCATTAATGGTGAGTGGAAGAGGAAATTAAAACTCCAAGCTTAGGTTTCAACTTTAAATCCATCATTCAACTCCAAAATCAAAGTGAAGACATTGGATTCTAGCTTGTAGTTGCTTCTCCATTGATTCAAGCTCCTTCTTCATTGAATTTGTGCAAAGGTGAGATTTTTATCTCACATTCTTGCCTATATCTATCTTGGACTGTTGGGAATGGTTCCCTATCACTTTAGCATGCACATTTGCATTTGGTTTGGATTGGATTGGCGAAAAACCCAAATTTTTAGTGCTTTTGGTGAAAAACTACACTTAAGTCGTTCTGGGCGTGTTAAGTCGTTCACGAGATAAGCCTATGTGACGACCGCCCATGACCCCTGCACCGAATCCAGAGATAGAGCGCTGTAAAGTGTGCCAGGCGACCATGGACGATTGCCAAGGTAGATTAAAGACATCATAATCTATCGTATTACTCACAGCGCATGGACAAAATACAATAGAACATATGTATAGTGAAGCTTTACAGAATAAAATGCCATCATATAAAACTCCATAATAGTTGAATACAAGCATCCAAATAGTCAATACATCAAGCCTCACTACATATCACTCAGAGAATACAAAGCAGTGGAACATCCAGTACATATAGTAAGAAAGAAACAATATGCAATACTCCAGCTCGTCTTCGATATCAGCACCGTGAAAAGCTAGAACAGCACCTGTCACCTGCTACCTAGTCTGCCCGTCCCAAAATGGACGAACAGCCCAAGCCAATAAGAATTAAAACATAAATCCTTGAGTCAGACAACAGTCTTAGTGAGCAGTAAATTAACTAACAACATACCAAAAGGGCATAAAGGAAAAGGAATAGGAATACAACCCTCCCACTCCAACCTCTTTCTACAGTGATAGCCCCCAGACACACACTAAGCAAAAGCAAACATAACAGAGCATACAATGTAAAGTAAAGAAATTATCACTCGAGTCAAGGGCGATGTTTTCCAAGCACAAACCCCCAAGGCCTAAACCTAGATCAGATAAGCACCCAGAAAACACTGCTCTTGAGACCGAATGACGATACAACCAAACATCCATGACTCTGGCTATCACTGTTATCATTGCTTCGATATCACCGTTAATTGAATGACCGCCACATTCTTTCAGCCGTCCGTCAAGGGCTAATGGAAACCCCGGTTCTAGACATAACTCCCGTTCGTCGTCGCAGCCCATGCCTAGGACTATCGAATCTGCCCAGAGTACTCGACCATCAACAGTTGGCCGTTGGGACTATCGAATCTGCCCAAACGTACTCTTGCTTAGAGAATGCTAGAACCTTCAACAACGATGCTATCCAAGCCTCCTAGTCATCCTCCTTGACGACTATTTCCATACTAGCTCAAGCGCCTCTCAAGCATCCATTACCCTTAACTCGAATCATATCACCGAGTTACCAACGTGCTTGGAATGATCCCGTCTGGATTAGACCAAGACTATCTCATATCATAATTCGCTTCATCACGTCCTCGCAAAGTCTCATCTCAACATCATCATCATCGAATCTATGCATAAGAGCTTCATCACCCGCTACATATGCCACAAGCAGCTTTCCCAATTCAAGAGCCTTTCCCTTAGCTTTTGAAATGTCTTCGGTCTAAATCAAATCATAAATCATCTAATTCATAGCAATCAATCAAGTCAAACATTAATCCAAGCAATCAAACATTCAAATATGATCTATGTAGACAATTATCACTATAATGGCAATTTCGTAATTTAAGAGTTGAAAGTCTAACAAGCATGAAATCATGAGAAATATCTCTACAATCTTGATGAATGAACTTGCATAGGTTAACACTTAGTAAAATGGTTGTCAAATCATCATGAACAATGGATCTACATGGATCTACACTTAGGATGAAGAAAATGCATGAAAATCACTATTTTAACACCAAATCGAGCCAACAATCCGATATACTCCTTTGGATCCGTGTGAGAGATAATCACCACTCACCAAATCACCTAAACAACCTCAAATCAACACGCTTCAGATCTGGACAGCGAAGGATCAAGCTTGATCTATCACGAATCCGCTTCAAACGAAGAAATCTCACTTCAATGGATGAAGATCTTCTACTTTAGCTCTTGGATCTTCGATCTTGATCTTCGATCTTGATCTTCGATCTTGATCTTCGATTTGGATGAAAGGAAGCACTAGATTAGAGTGGAGAAAAGAAGTGAAGAAGTGTAGAAGTCGAGCTCTCAAAATGGCAGCACTTCGTCGCTTCAAAATCCGGATCCCAAAAAGTGAGAACAACCTTCCTATTTATAGCAGAAAATTCACTAAGTCGTAACTCGGCTATCTCCATAGGTCGTCTCCGACCTAACAGATATGCACGTGCGCCCCAACTCCTACGACCTAACACTTCTGTGCATCCAAGCACCCAGCGACCTAAGACCTACGCAACGCGCGACTTAACACATGCGCTTCCACTTGTATACGACTTACGACCTAACACAGATCGCGACCTAACACTTAGACGCGACTTAACAATAGGTACGACCTAACACTTAAGCCAACTACTCCGACTTAGTCCACACGACTAGATACTTAACCCCTTAGGTCGTCCAACGACTTAACTATTAAGTCGTTAACTAGCTTATTTCTTAGGTCGGTCAATCCCATAGGTCGCTCACTCTACTAAGTCGCTAACCTGCTACCCCAGCTCCTCTAGGTCGTTGCCGACCTAACTATGCTAACCCGGTAACCACTAGGTCGCTAACTCCACTAGGTCTGCCTACCCTTGAGTCGCCATCTCCTTAAGTCGGTCAGTTCCTTAGGTCGTTAACTCGCCCTGCCGACCTAACACTTAACTCACCAAAACTCTTAGGTCATCAACTTCCTTAAGTCGCTGCCGACCTACCCCTTAGGTCGCCAATCCTATAAGTCGGTCACGACCTATCACTTAGGTCGTTCACGACCTAGGACTTAGAAAAAAAAAGAATTCTGCCTAAAATCTGAAACGACTTAAAATGCTGAAAATTCCAGATTTGAACGAACTTTTCGATCCGTAAAAATACGGGTCGTTACATTCTCTCCCCCTTAGGAATTTCGCCCCCGAAATTCCAAACAAACAAAGCAATCAAAGACTATTCTGCATGCCTACCATCCATAGCAATCAGCCAACCATGCATCCAATTCTAGCTTAGCATGCAGAATTCTAAAACTTAGAACAAGTTACAATATCGTGAGATGACACGACACCTTAGGACCATACCTTGAAGAGTTCGGGATGAGCTGCTTTCATCCTCTCTTCCACCTCCCATGTACAGTCGTTATCATCGTCACTCCATTGTATCTTGAGCAACTTAACTACCTTCCTCCTAAGCTGTTTCGTGTCGGTATCCACAACACGGAGCGGCTTACGAGGCCTTCTATCAACTGGATCAACTTCGAAGTCTTCACAGCTATCAGCAGAAACCACTGTATTCGAGTCGTGCACGTACTTCCGTAGATACGATACATGAAAAACATTGTGCACACTCGACATCTTCTCCGGTAATTCCAATCTATAAGCGAGCTTTCCAATTCGCTCGGTAATCGGGAATGGTCCAACAAATCTCGGAGTCAATTTTCCTTTCTTCCCGAATCGAATAACATTCTTCAGTGGAGAAATCTTCACGAAAACCATATCTCCTACGTCGAATTCCAAATCCTTTCGACGCTTATCGGCATAACTCTTCTGACGGTCTTGGGCTGCCTTCATTCGTTGCCGAATGATCTCTATACAATCTGAAGTCTGTCGAATCATCTCTGGCCCAAGTATCAGCTTTTCTCCTGTTTCTAACCAACATGTCGGAGAGTTACACGGTCTCCCATACAATGCCTCATACGGTGCCATACCAATGCTTGACTGGTAACTGTTGTTGTACGCAAACTCCACCAAATGAAGGTGATCTTCCCATGATCCTCCGAAATCCAAAACACAAGCTCTGAGGAGATCTTCCAAAACTCGGTTGACTCTCTCGGTCTGACCATCCGTTTGAGGGTGATAAGCTGTACTCAAACACAACTCGGTTCCCAAAACTTCCTGGAAGCTCTTCCAAAATCCACTAGTGAACAGTGGGTCTCGATCGCTCACTATACTCTTCGGAATACCATGGAATCGAACTATCCACTTAACATACAACTCAGCCAACTTTGATGCAGTCCTAGTCGATCGAACAGGAATGAATCTCGCACTCTTAGTCAAACGATCTACAATGACCCAAATACCTTCGTTTCCCGTTCTTGTTCTAGGTAATCCATCAATAAAATCCGTCGATATCTGCTCCCACTTCCATGTAGGAACTTCTAATGGCTGAAGCAATCCACTTGGCTTCTTCTGTTCGGCTTTTACCAACTGGCAGTTCATACACTTGGAAATAAAATTTCCAACATCCTTCTTCATGCCTTCCCAGTAGTAGGTTCTCTTCATATCCCGATACATCTTATTTCCACCTGGATGAATTGTCAACTTCGAGTGATGACTTTCCTTCAGAACTTCACTCCTCAATTCATCTATATCGGGAACAACTAGTCGTCCTTGCTTCCGAAGCCAACCCTCTCGATCGACTTCGAATCCTTTATCCTTTTCTGGATCCAATCCAGATTCCAATTCACGGATAGTCTTGACAAGCTTATCGTCTCGCTTTTGGCTCTCGCCAATCCTTTCCACAAGAGAAGGTCTTATCGATAAGTTTGCCAACATCTCAGGTTCCAATTCACATCTAGGCCTGAAGTCAAATCCAGCTAAATACTCGAGATTCTTCCATTCTGAAAACATGGCTCCCAATCCTGCATGTCTTCGACTTAACGCATCTGCCACTACGTTACCTTTTCCCGGAGTATAAGCTATAACAAAATCATATGATGCCAAAAACTCTAGCCAACGTTGCTGCCGAAGATTCAAATCCTTTTGGGAGAAAAGATACTTCAACGACTTATGATCCGTAAACAACTCAAATCGAACTCCCAATAGATAATGTCTCCACATCTTCAGAGCAAAAACAATTGCCGCTAACTCCAAATCATGAGTCGGGTAATTCCTTTCATGCGGCTTCAGTTGTCGACTGGCATACGCAACAACTTTATCTCTCTGCATCAGCACTGCTCCAAGTCCAGTACCACATGCGTCGGTGTAAACCACCATCTCATCATTCCCACTAGGAATAGTCAGAACAGGAGCACTCGTCAATCTCTCTTTCAGGATTCCGAAAGCTTGCTCACACTTAGCATCCCAACTGAACACTTGGTTCTTCTTCATCAATCCTGTTAACGGTGCAGCTATCTTGGAGAAGTCTTTGATAAACCGTTGATAATATCCTGCTAATCCAAGAAAACTTCTCACATCAGATGCATTCTTAGGTCTAACCCAATCCTGGATTGCTGCCACCTTAGCGGGATCAACCGCTATTCCACTTCCAGAAATCACATGGCCTAAGAACCTCACTTCACTCTTCCAGAAGTGACACTTCGAAAACTTAGCCTTCAGCTGATGTTTCCACAAGATCTCCAAAACAATACGCAAGTGCGCCTTGTGCTCTTCTTCAGTTCTGGAATAAATCAGAATATCATCCACGAACACAAGTAGGAACTTGTTCAACTGATCTCTGAACACTCTATTCATAAGATCCACAAAATATGCTGGCGCGTTAGTCAACCCAAACGGCATTACCAGCCACTCAAAGAAACCGGATGGTGTTCGAAAAGCAGTCTTCGGCACACTATCCTTAGCCACTCTCAACTGGTGAAATCCCGTTGCCAAATCCATCTGAGAAAACACCTTAGCCTCGTGAAGCTGATCAAACAAGTCATCTATTCTCGGCAATGGATACTTGTTCTTCTTAGTCACCTTATTCAGCTCACGATAATCGACGCACAATCTCAACGACCCATCTGCCTTGCTTGCAAACACAACTGGTGCACCCCACTCGGACACACTACGCCGAATGAATCCTTTCTGCAAAAGATCATCAACTTGCACCCTCAACTCCTGCTGTTCCCTAGGCGCCATCCGCCTAAGAGGCATCACAACAGGTCTGGCTCCTTCAACTAGATCTATACGAAACTCGATCTCTCTATGCGGCTGCAACCCTTTGACTTCGTAAAAGACATCCTCAAATCCATTCACGATTGGCACTAATGATAGTCCATCCCGTGGAACAACTAGCGAATACATGAAGCTCATGAAGACGCCTTCTTCATGCTTACATCGTATCACAACCTTTCGCCCCTCCACATTCTCTACCGTCACTTCCAATCTTTCGCAATCAACCTTAGCCGCATACTTCCTAAGCCAGTCCATACCCAAAATAATTCCGAACCCCGCAAAGTTCAGAACAAAACAATCACAAACAAAAGAGCAACCATGACTCGATACAATCAGACCACGGCATAACATACACAAACAAGACGAACCCCCAACTGGATTAGTCACAACCAATGGCCTATCAATAATATCCGGTTCCAAACCTAACCGGCCTACGAGTTCACTACAAACAAACGAATGCGACGCTCCAGTATCAAACAGAACTCTAACTGAAACACCACATAGGAAAAGAGTACCTTGAACCACCACACTCTTTCCCTTCTCTTCAGCGGTAGGAGCTTTCGAAGACGACGGAACAGCTCCCAAAGCATAAGCTTGCACAATTTGCTTGTCCCTCCTCGGTTCTGGACAATTCTTCCTGAAATGCCCCGGCTTGTCACAGTTGTGACACTTCATCGGTGCCTTCGGATTCTTACAATCTTTCGAGAAATGGCCCTTCTGCTGACAATTGTAGCAAGTCACTTCGCCTTTCGGCTTCTTCTGGCCATCCTTACCCTTCTGCTGCTGCTGCTTCCTCTTCTTGTTTCCACCTTGCTGTGGTTTAGACTCTTCCCTGGTCACAGCAACAACAGATCCTTCCTTAGGAAACAGACTCTCATGCCTGAGAGCTTTCTCCACAAGCTTCTCAAATGAATCGTCCAAATGATCCACCAACTGTCTCCCAAGATAACTGTCCAAGCCTGTCACAAACTTCTCATTCTTCTGATAAGCAGATTCAATATATGACCGGGCATACTTGGACAAAGCCTCAAACTCAGAAATATACTCAAGAACTAGTCTCCCACCTTGCTTGAGCTCCACAAACCTCTTGAACAGAACTGACTTCTGAGCTGTAGAAATGAACTTGGCCTCCAATCTGACTTGGAATTGCTCCCAAGTAATCTCTTCCTCCGGAGTATTGATGGTAATAGAGTTCCACCAATCAGAGGCTCTCCCTTGAAGCTGTCTCGATGCCAACTTCCTCTTAGTTGCATCATCAATTCCCAAATCACCAAAGATCCTTCTACAAGCATCTATCCATCTCTGGACTTCGATAGTTGATTCTGTTCCCAAGAAAACCTTCCCTCCAAGAGCAGTGTAGTCCTTACACATCTTGGCAAAATCCACTGGTTTCGGAGTTTGGACTTGAACTCCAACATCTACTGTTGTTCCCGGAACTGGTATCCTTCTCATGATCGAAGTCATCATAGCTTCGAACATAGCTGCATAATCAGCAGTTCCCTCAGTAGCACGGCCTTCCCTAGCAGCTGGTCTCCCTCTTCGACTCATTCTCAATATCTATAAAAAGGAATGATCAGAACATCTAGAGAAACAACTGCATAAAGGACTCAAACTCTACTAAGCTACTATATTATATATAGTAATCATCCATCAAAATACAATTACGTCTCTCATACGTAGTTACGTCAGCGAGCGTTGGGTAAAATCGATTAACCAATGCTCTGATACCAAATGTGACGACCGCCCATGACCCCTACACCGAATCCAGAGATAGAGCGCTGTAAAGTGTGCCAGGCGACCATGGACGATTGCCAAGGTAGATTAAAGACATCATAATCTATCGTATTACTCACAGCGCATGGACAAAATACAATAGAACATATGTATAGTGAAGCTTTACAGAATAAAATGCCATCATATAAAACTCCATAATAGTTGAATACAAGCATCCAAATAGTCAATACATCAAGCCTCACTACATATCACTCAGAGAATACAAAGCAGCGGAACATCCAGTACATATAGTAAGAAAGAAACAATATGCAATACTCCAGCTCGTCTTCGATATCAGCACCGTGAAAAGCTAGAACAGCACCTGTCACCTGCTACCTAGTCTGCCCGTCCCAAAATGGACGAACAGCCCAAGGCAATAAGAATTAAAACATAAATCCTTGAGTCAGACAATAGTCTTAGTGAGCAGTAAATTAACTAACAACATACCAAAAGGGCATAAAGGAAAAGGAATAGGAATACAACCCTCCCACTCCAACCTCTTTCTACAGTGATAGCCCCCAGACACACACTAAGCAAAAGCAAACATAACAGAGCATACAATGTAAAGTAAAGAAATTATCACTCGAGTCAAGGGCGATGTTTTCCAAGCACAAACCCCCAAGGCCTAAATCTAGATCAGATAAGCACCCAGAAAACACTGCTCTTGAGACCGAATGACGATACAACCAAACAACCATGACTTTGGCTATCACTGTTATCATTGCTTCGATATCACCGTTAATTGAATGACCAGCACATTCTTTCAGCCGTCCGTCAAGGGCTAATGGAAACCCCGGTTCTAGACATAACTCCCGCACGTCGTCGCAGCCCGTGCCTAGGACTATCGAATCTGCCCAGAGTACTCGACCATCAACAGTTGGCCGTTGGGACTATCGAATCTGCCCAAACGTACTCTTG
Source organism: Allium fistulosum (assembly GCA_030737815.1). Lineage (NCBI taxonomy): Eukaryota > Viridiplantae > Streptophyta > Magnoliopsida > Asparagales > Amaryllidaceae > Allium > Allium fistulosum. Next base: position 913,782,512 of record CM060903.1, read on the forward strand.
CTTAGAGCATGCTAGAACCTTCAACAACGATGCTATCCAAGCCTCCTAGTCATCCTCCTTGACGACTATTTCCATACTAGCTCAAGCGCCTCTCAAGCATCCATTACCCTTAACTCGAATCATATCACCGAGTTACCAACGTGCTTGGAATGATCCCGTCTGGATTAGACCAAGACTATCTCATATCATACTTCGCTTCATCACGTCCTCGCAAAGTCTCATCTCAACATCATCATCATCGAATCTATGCATAAGAGCTTCATCACCCGCTACATATGCCACAAGCAGCTTTCCCAATTCAAGAGTCTTTCCCTTAGCTTTTGAATTGTCTTCGGTCTAAATCAAATCATCAATCATCTAATTCATAGAAATCAATCAAGTCAAACATTAATCCAAGCAATCAAACATTCAAATATGATCTATGTAGACAATTATCACTATAATGGCAATTTCGTAATTTAAGAGTTGAAAGTCTAACAAGCATGAAATCATGAGAAATATCTCTACAATCTTGATGAATGAACTTGCATAGGTTAACACTTAGTAAAATGGTTGTCAAATCATCATGAACAATGGATCTACATGGATCTACACTTAGGATGAAGAAAATGCATGAAAATCACTATTTTAACACCAAATCGAGCCAACAATCCGATATACTCCTTTGGATCCGTGTGAGAGATAATCACCACTCACCAAATCACCTAAACAACCTCAAATCAACACGCTTCAGATCTGGACAGCGAAGGATCAAGCTTGATCTATCACGAATCCGCTTCAAATGAAGAAATCTCACTTCAATGGATGAAGATCTTCTATTTTAGCTCTTGGATCTTCGATCTTGATCTTCGATTTGGATGAAAGGAAGCACTAGATTAGAGTGGAGAAAAGAAGTGAAGAAGTGTAGAAGTTGAGCTCTCAAAATGGCAGCACTTCGTCGCTTCAAAATCCGGATCCCAAAAAGTGAGAACAACCTTCCTACTTATAGCAGAAAATTCACTAAGTCGTAACTCGGCTATCTCCATAGGTCGTCTCCGACCTAACAGATATGCACGTGCGCCCCAACTCCTACGACCTAACACTTCTGCACATCCAAGCACCCAGCGACCTACGACCTACGCAACGCGCGACTTAACACATGCGCTTCCACTTGTATACGACTTACGACCTAACACAGATCGCGACCTAACACTTAGACGCGACTTAACAATAGGTACGACCTAACACTTAAGCCAACTACTCCGACTTAGTCCACACGACCAGATACTTAACCCCTTAGGTCGTCCAACGACTTAACTATTAAGTCGTTAACTAGCTTATTTCTTAGGTCGGTCAATCCCATAGGTCGCTCACTCTACTAAGTCGCTAACCTGCTACCCCAGCTCCTCTAGGTCGTTGCCGACCTAACTATGCTAACCCGGTAACCACTAGGTCGCTAACTCCACTAGGTCTGCCTATCCTTGAGTCGCCATCTCCTTAAGTCGCCATCTCCTTAAGTCGGTCAGTTCCTTAGGTCGTTAACTCGCCCTGCCGACCTAACACTTAACTCACCAAAACTCTTAGGTCATCAACTTCCTTAAGTCGCTGCCGACCTACCCCTTAGGTCGCCAATCCTATAAGTCGGTCACGACCTATCACTTAGGTCGTTCACGACCTAGGACTTAGAAAAAAAAAAGAATTCTGCCTAAAATCTGAAACGACTTAAAATGCTGAAAATTCCAGATTTGAACGAACTTTTCGATCCGTAAAAATACGGGTCGTTACATTCTCTCCCCCTTAGGAATTTCGCCCCCGAAATTCCAAACAAACAAAGCAATCAAAGACTATTCTGCATGCCTACCATCCATAGCAATCAGCCAACCATGCATCCAATTCTAGCTTAGCATGCAGAATTCTAAAACTTAGAACAAGTTACAATATCGTGAGATGACACGACACCTTAGGGCCATACCTTGAAGAGTTCGGGATGAGCTGCTTTCATCCTCTCTTCCACCTCCCATGTACAGTCGTTATCATCGTCACTCCATTGTATCTTGAGCAACTTAACTACCTTCCTCCTAAGCTGTTTCGTGTCGGTATCCACAACACGGAGCGGCTTACGAGGCCTTCTATCAACTGGATCAACTTCGAAGTCTTCACAGCTATCAGCAGAAACCACTGTATTCGAGTCGTGCACATACTTCCGTAGATACGATACATGAAAAACATTGTGCACACTCGACATCTTCTCCGGTAATTCCAATCTATAAGCGAGCTTTCCAATTCGCTCGGTAATCGGGAATGGTCCAACAAATCTCGGAGTCAATTTTCCTTTCTTCCCGAATCGAATAACATTCTTCAGTGGAGAAATCTTCACGAAAACCATATCTCCTACGTCGAATTCCAAATCCTTTCGATGCTTATCGGCATAACTCTTCTGACGGTCTTGGGCTGCCTTCATTCGTTGCCGAATGATCTCTATACAATCCGAAGTCTGTCGAATCATCTCTGGCCCAAGTATCAGCTTTTCTCCTGTTTCTAACCAACATGTCGGAGAGTTACACGGTCTCCCATACAATGCCTCATACGGTGCCATACCAATGCTTGACTGGTAACTGTTATTGTATGCAAACTCCACCAAATGAAGGTGATCTTCCCATGATCCTCCGAAATCCAAAACACAAGCTCTGAGGAGATCTTCCAAAACTCGGTTGACTCTCTCGGTCTGACCATCCGTTTGAGGGTGATAAGCTGTACTCAAACACAACTCGGTTCCCAAAACTTCCTGGAAGCTCTTCCAAAATCCACTAGTGAACAGTGGGTCTCGATCGCTCACTATACTCTTCGGAATACCATGGAATCGAACTATCCACTTAACATACAACTCAGCCAACTTTGATGCAGTCCTAGTCGATCGAACAGGAATGAATCTCGCACACTTAGTCAAACGATCTACAATGACCCAAATACCTTCGTTTCCCGTTCTTGTTCTAGGTAATCCATCAATAAAATCCATCGATATCTGCTCCCACTTCCATGTAGGAACTTCTAATGGCTGAAGCAATCCACTTGGCTTCTTCTGTTCGGCTTTTACCAACTGGCAGTTCATACACTTGGAAATAAAATTTCCAACATCCTTCTTCATGCCTTCCCAGTAGTAGGTTCTCTTCATATCCCGATACATCTTATTTCCACCTGGATGAATTGTCAACTTCGAGTGATGACTTTCCTTCAGAACTTCACTCCTCAATTCATCTATATCGGGAACAACTAGTCGTCCTTGCTTCCGAAGCCAACCCTCTCGATCGACCTCGAATCCTTTATCCTTTTCTGGATCCAATCCAGATTCTAATTCACGGATAGTCTTGACAAGCTTATCGTCTCGCTTTTGGCTCTCGCCAATCCTTTCCACAAGAGAAGGTCTTATCGATAAGTTTGCCAACATCTCAGGTTCCAATTCACATCTAGGCCTGAAGTCAAATCCAGCTAAATACTCGAGATTCTTCCATTCTGAAAACATGGCTCCCAATCCTGCATGTCTTCGACTTAACGCATCTGCCACTACGTTACCTTTTCCCGGAGTATAAGCTATACCAAAATCATATGATGCCAAAAACTCTAGCCAACGTTGCTGCCGAAGATTCAAATCCTTTTGGGAGAAAAGATACTTCAACGACTTATGATCCGTAAACAACTCAAATCGAACTCCCAATAGATAATGTCTCCACATCTTCAGAGCAAAAACAATTGCCGCTAACTCCAAATCATGAGTCGGGTAATTCCTTTCATGCGGCTTCAGTTGTCGACTGGCATACGCAACAACTTTATCTCTCTGCATCAGCACTGCTCCAAGTCCAGTACCACATGCGTCGGTGTAAACCACCATCTCATCATTCCCACTAGGAATAGTCAGAACAGGAGCACTCGTCAATCTCTCTTTCAGGATTCCGAAAGCTTGCTCACACTTAGCATCCCAACTGAACACTTGGTTCTTCTTCGTCAATCCTGTTAACAGTGCAGCTATCTTGGAGAAGTCTTTGATAAACCGTCGATAATATCCTGCTAATCCAAGAAAACTTCTCACATCAGATGCATTCTTAGGTCTAACCCAATCCTGGATTGCTGCCACCTTAGCGAGATCAACCGCTATTCCACTTCCAGAAATCACATGGCCTAAGAACCTCACTTCACTCTTCCAGAAGTGACACTTCGAAAACTTAGCCTTCAGCTGATGTTTCCGCAAGATCTCCAAAACAATACGCAAGTGCGCCTTGTGCTCTTCTTCAGTTCTGGAATAAATCAGAATATCATCCACGAACACAAGTACGAACTTGTTCAACTGATCTCTGAACACTCTATTCATAAGATCCACAAAATATGCTGGCGCGTTAGTCAACCCAAACGGCATTACCAGCCACTCAAAGAAACCGGATGGTGTTCGAAAAGCAGTCTTCGGCACACTATCCTTAGCCACTCTCAACTGGTGAAATCCCGTTGCCAAATCCATCTGAGAAAACACCTTAGCCTCGTGAAGCTGATCAAACAAGTCATCTATTCTCGGCAATGGATACTTGTTCTTCTTAGTCACCTTATTCAGCTCACGATAATCGACGCACAATCTCAACGACCCATCTGCCTTGGTTGCAAACACAACTGGTGCACCCCACTCGGACACACTACGCCGAATGAATCCTTTCTGCAAAAGATCATCAACTTGCACCCTCAACTCCTGCTGTTCCCTAGGCGCCATCCGCCTAAGAGGCATCACAACAGGTCTGGCTCCTTCAACTAGATCTATACGAAACTCGATCTCTCTATGCGGCGGCAACCCTTTGACTTCGTCAAAGACATCCTCAAATCCATTCACGATTGGCACTAATGACAGTCCATCCCGTGGAACAACTAGCGAATACATGAAGCTCATGAAGACGCCTTCTTCATGCTTACATCGTATCACAACCTTTCGCCCCTCCACATTCTCGACCGTCACTTCCAACCTTTCGCAATCAACCTTAGCCGCATACTTCCTAAGCCAGTCCATACCCAAAATAATTCCGAACCCCGCAAAGATCAGAACAAAACAATCACAAACAAAAGAGCAACCATGACTCGATACAATCAGACCACGGCATAACATACACAAACAAGACAAACCCCCAACTGGATTAGTCACAACCAATGGCCTATCAATAATATCTGGTTCCAAACCTAATCGGCCTACGAGTTCACTACAAACAAACGAATGCGACGCTCCAGTATCAAACAGAACTCTAACTGAAACACCACATAGGAAAAGAGTACTATGAACCACCACACTCTTTCCCTTCTCTTCAGCGGTAGGAGCTTTCGAAGACGACGGAACAGCTCCCAAAGCATAAGCTTGCACAATCTGCTTGTCCCTCCTCGGTTCTGGACAATTCTTCCTGAAATGCCCCGGCTTGTCACAGTTGTGACACTTCATCGGTGCCTTCGGATTCTTACAATCTTTCGAGAAATGGCCCTTCTGCTGACAATTGTAGCAAGTCACTTTGCCTTTCGGCTTCTTCTGGCCATCCTTACCCTTCTGCTGCTGCTGCTTCCTCTTCTTGTTTCCACCTTGCTGTGGTTTAGACTCTTCCCTGGTCACAGCAACAACAGATCCTTCCTTAGGAAACAGACTCTCATGCCTGAGAGCTTTCTCCACAAGCTTCTCAAATGAATCGTCCAAATGATCCACCAACTGTCTCCCAAGATAACTGTCCAAGCCTGTCACAAACTTCTCATTCTTCTGATAAGCAGATTCAATATATGACCGGGCATACTTGGACAAAGCCTCAAACTCAGAAATATACTCAAGAACTGGTCTCCCACCTTGCTTGAGCTCCACAAACCTCTTGAACAGAACTGACTTCTGAGCTGTAGAAATGAACTTGGCCTCAAATCTGACTTGGAATTGCTCCCAAGTAATCTCTTCCTCCGGAGTATTGATGGTAATAGAGTTCCACCAATCAGAGGCTCTCCCTTGAAGCTGTCTCGATGCCAACTTCCTCTTAGTTGCATCATCAATTCCCAAATCACCAAAGATCCTTCTACAAGCATCTATCCATCTCTGGACTTCGATAGTTGATTCTGTTCCCAAGAAAACCTTCCCTCCAAGAGCAGTGTAGTCCTTACACAGCTTGGCAAAATCCACTGGTTTCGAAGTTTGGACTTGAACTCCAACATCTACTGTTGTTCCCGGAACTGGTATCCTTCTCATGATCGAAGTCATCATAGCTTCGAACATAGCTGCATAATCAGCAGTTCCCTCAGTAGCACGGCCTTCCCTAGCAGCTGGTCTCCCTCTTCGACTCATTCTCAATATCTATAAAAAGGAATGATCAGAACATCTAGAGAAACAACTGCATAAAGGACTCAAACTCTACTAAGCTACTATATTATATATAGTAATCATCCATCAAAATACAATTACGTCTCTCATACGTAGTTACGTCAGCGAGCGTTGGGTAAAATCGATTAACCAATGCTCTGATACCAAATGTGACGACCGCCCATGACCCCTGCACCGAATCCAGAGATAGAGCGCTGTAAAGTGTGCCAGGCGACCATGGACGATTGCCAAGGTAGATTAAAGACATCATAATCTATCGTATTACTCACAGCGCATGGACAAAATACAATAGAACATATGTATAGTGAAGCTTTACAGAATAAAATGCCATCATATAAAACTCCATAATAGTTGAATACAAGCATCCAAATAGTCAATACATCAAGCCTCACTACATATCACTCAGAGAATACAAAGCAGCGGAACATCCAGTACATATAGTAAGAAAGAAACAATATGCAATACTCCAGCTCGTCTTCGATATCAGCACCATGAAAAGCTAGAACAGCACCTGTCACCTGCTACCTAGTCTACCCGTCCCAAAATGGACGAACATCCCAAGGCAATAAGAATTAAAACATAAAGCCTTGAGTCAGACAACAGTCTTAGTGAGCAGTAAATTAACTAACAACATACCAAAAGGGCAAAAAGGAAAAGGAATAGGAATACAACCCTCCCACTCCAACCTCTTTCTACAGTGATAGCCCCCAGACACACACTAAGCAAAAGCAAACATAACAGAGCATACAATGTAAAGTAAAGAAATTATCACTCGAGTCAAGGGCGATGTTTTCCAAGCACAAACCCCCAAGGCCTAAATCTAGATCAGATAAGCACCCAGAAAACACTGCTCTTGAGACCGAATGACGATACAACCAAACATCCATGACTCTGGCTATCACTGTTATCATTGCTTCGATATCACCGTTAATTGAATGACCGGCACATTCTTTCAGCCGTCCGTCAAGGGCTAATGGAAACCCCGGTTCTAGACATAACTCCCGCACGTCGTCGCAGCCCGTGCCTAGGACTATCGAATCTGCCCAGAGTACTCGACCATCAACAGTTGGCCGTTGGGACTATCGAATCTGCCCAAACGTACTCTTGCTTAGAGCATGCTAGAACCTTCAACAACGATGCTATCCAAGCCTCCTAGTCATCCTCCTTGACGACTATTTCCATACTAGCTCAAGCGCCTCTCAAGCATCCATTACCCTTAACTCGAATCATATCACCGAGTTACCAACGTGCTTGGAATGATCCCGTCTGGATTAGACCAAGACTATCTCATATCATACTTCGCTTCATCACGTCCTCGCAAAGTCTCATCTCAACATCATCATCATCGAATCTATGCATAAGAGCTTCATCACCCGCTACATATGCCACAAGCAGCTTTCCCAATTCAAGAGCCTTTCCCTTAGCTTTTGAATTGTCTTCGGTCTAAATCAAATCATCAATCATCTAATTCATAGCAATCAATCAAGTCAAACATTAATCCAAGCAATCAAACATTCAAATATGATCTATGTAGACAATTATCACTATAATGGCAATTTCGTAATTTAAGAGTTGAAAGTCTAACAAGCATGAAATCATGAGAAATATCTCTACAATCTTGATGAATGAACTTGCATAGGTTAACACTTAGTAAAATGGTTGTCAAATCATCATGAACAATGGATCTACATGGATCTACACTTAGGATGAAGAAAATGCATGAAAATCACTATTTTAACACCAAATCGAGCCAACAATCCGATATACTCCTTTGGATCCGTGTGACAGATAATCACCACTCACCAAATCACCTAAACAACCTCAAATCAACACGCTTCAGATCTGGACAGCGAAGGATCAAGCTTGATCTATCACGAATCCGCTTCAAACGAAGAAATCTCACTTCAATGGATGAAGATCTTCTACTTTAGCTCTTGGATCTTCGATCTTGATCTTCGATTTGGATGAAAGGAAGCACTAGATTAGAGTGGAGAAAAGAAGTGAAGAAGTGTAGAAGTCGAGCTCTCAAAATGGTAGCACTTCGTCGCTTCAAAATCCGGATCCTAAAATTGAGAACAACCTTCCTATTTATAGCAGAAAATTCACTAAGTCGTAACTCGGCTATCTCCATAGGTCGTCTCCGACCTAACAGATATGCACGTGCGCCCCAACTCCTACGACCTAACACTTCTGCGCATCCAAGCACCCAGCGACCTACGACCTACGCAACGCGCGACTTAACACATGCGCTTCCACTTGTATACGACTTACGACCTAACACAGATCGCGACCTAACACTTAGACGCGACTTAACAATAGGTACGACCTAACACTTAAGCCAACTACTCCGACTTAGTCCACACGACCAGATACTTAACCCCTTAGGTTGTCCAACGACTTAACTATTAAGTCGTTAACTAGCTTATTTCTTAGGTCGGTCAATCCCATAGGTCGCTCACTCTACTAAGTCGCTAACCTGCTACCCCAGCTCCTCTAGGTCGTTGCCGACCTAACTATGCTAACCCGGTAACCACTAGGTCGCTAACTCCACTAGGTCTGCCTACCCTTGAGTCGCCATCTCCTTAAGTCGGTCAGTTCCTTAGGTCGTTAACTCGCCCTGCCGACCTAACACTTAACTCACCAAAACTCTTAGGTCATCAACTTCCTTAAGTCGCTGCCGACCTACCCCTTAGGTCGCCAATCCTATAAGTCGGTCACGACCTATCACTTAGGTCGTTCACGACCTAGGACTTAGAAAAAAAAAGAATTCTGCCTAAAATCTGAAACGACTTAAAATGCTGAAAATTCCAGATTTGAACGAACTTTTCGATCCGTAAAAATACAGGTCGTTACAGCCTAAGTCGTAGGTCATTCGCGTGGAAAAGTCGCTGTTGCAAATAACTCGTTCTGGGCATGTTAAGTCGTAAGTGGTTCACGAGATAAGCCTTAAGTCGTAAGTCGTTCACGAGATAAGCCTAAGTCGTAGGTCGTTCGCGTGGAAAAGTCGCAGTTGCAAATAACTCGTTCTGGGCGTGTTGAGTCGTAAGTCGTTCACGAGATAAGCCTTAAGTCGTAAGTCGTTCACAAGATAAGCCTTAAGTCGTAAGTCGTTCATGAGTTAAGCCTTAAGTCGTAAGTCGTATCGACTTTAAGTCGTTGAGTCGTGAACCCTCTTAAGTCGTTAAGTCGTATCGACTTTAGGTCGTTGGGTCGTATACCCTCTTAAGTCGTTAAGTCGTAGGTCGCTCGACTTTGTTAAGTCGTAGGTCGCTCGGCTATGTTAAGTCGTAGGTCGTGCCCGATATATCCTCCAGTTATGTCGTTCGACCCTCTAGGTCGTTCGAGTTAGGTCGTAGGACCATTTACCTTAGGTCGCTCGTCTACTAAGTCGGCCTAGTTTACCTTAGGTCGTCTCCGACCTAAGCCCCACTAAGTCGCAAGTTTTTAAGTCGGTTGTCCTTAAGTCGCTCATCTCCCTTAACTCCAGTTAGGTCGCTCGGCCATTGTGTTAGGTCGCGTGAACCCTTAGGTCATTAGACCTCATTTTGCTTTAGGTCATAGGCCGCTGGTCTTCACTTAGGTCGAACACCGTAAGCAGGGGCGTTGCCCTCGCACCCCCGCCTAGGGGGTTGCCACCCCCCTGGACCCCCCTCCGTAGGGGATCTTATCTGAAAAACATTCAACAGAACTTGCTGAGCTGATTTCCTTGGATTTTTATCACATCTTCGAATGTGATCTTTGTGATTGATTGTTTCTGCAATCGCTCCTGTGATTTGTCACTTTAAAATATAAAGGTTTCTATACTAGTAGTAAATATCAAAACTCTTTCAACAAAATGATTTCAACTCTATTTTCGATAACAAAGCTCTTTTCTTAAACCGTTTTCCAATCTACTAGTACATACAAATCTTTACCTCACTCGGATGAGAAATCTAATTAAACGGCTTAGTAAAACAAGTGGTATGAAACGCTTGCGTTCACTTTGTCGGTTAATTCTTGGACTTGTTCGATTGAACCTCTTGTGATAACTTTCTAGTGAAGATTTACAGTTTGTTCGTAAATATTTAAGTTAAGCAAGTGGTTATGGGACATGAAGCTAAACTTTTATGTTTACTAGCTTAGTGTAATTGACACTTCTCGTTGATCATGACGATCACTTTTATGATTTAGACTAGCAATTGTGCGATGTCTCTTTGTTTGCAAGGTTAGACTAGTCCTCATTGGTGTGATTCCGACTCACACATATCTCCTTGTCCGCGAGGTTAGTCTAGACACCACTTGTGTGATTCCACTCACACGTACCTTTTTGTTTGCGAGGTTAGACTAGACACCACTTGTGTGATTCCACTCACACATACCTTTTTGCCTTTTGGTTAGTCTAGACCTCAATCTTTTGGTATAGCACGTGTTGCTATTCTTTTGTATTATTGTGGATCTTTTTGACCACTACTCTGATGTACACTTTCATGTGTTGGTTATATATTCATATCTTCTTCCGCCTTTGTGATATGGATGTCTGTGACTGATTTGTGTTATGCTTATTTCTATGTTTGTTTCCGAAGATTATTTTATAGCCACCGTGTGATAAGCAATTACATGGATGGTCGCTCCTCAACAGCCTTATTCTCCGTGCTAGTTGACAATACTTCATCGTAGTATTCTTGGCTAGCGTGGGTATAGAGGTGGGGCGTCACAGTATATGTATGAGAAAATTAATGAACGCAAAAATAGATTTAAGAGAAGAGAAATAAAACGTTGGAAAGTGGAATTAAGAAGCATTAATTTGCATTAATTCAATAATACCGTTATTATACTAGTTTACTGCGCCATCAAGCAAGTGACCGATATTGCATTATACAATTATAAGAATAAACGCAAACTTTTGGTCTGGCCTCGAATTTCCAAAATTGACCTTTATATGGAACATGGAAAAATATATGTTATTGTATAATTAATTTAAACAACTAAATATATCATGATTTGTTGTATATTATATATATCTAGATAATTATGAATTTCAAGGTATACATTAAATTGTGAATACATGCCATAAATATCAAAATAGAAATGGTTTTACAACATTGAAAACGATTTACGTAGTTGACTCTAATTAATTAATTTAAACAAATGAATATACCTTGATTTATTATATGCCATATATGAAGATTTATGAATTTCAAGGTTATACATTAAAGCATGAATAAACGATATAAATATCAAGACATATATGTATTAAAAACTTAATGAGCGCAAAAAATACATATTTAAAGGAAGAGGAATAAAATGTTGGAAAGTGGAATTAAAAAGATTTAATTTAATTAATTCAATAATGTCATTATTATATCAGTTTATTGCACCATTAAGCAAGTGACTGATATTACGTTATACAATTATAAGAATAAACGCATAACAAAAATAAGGGCGGCAACCATATAACATTATCCATTTATGGGTAGCAACCATATAACTTTATAATATTCAGCTTATAAACTGAAAAATGTAACATGTTATACATATGGTAATGATACTATAAATTTTTCAATAAAATAACCTATTAGAGTACTTATGACCATTAAATATCACTCAATAACATATTATACCATATATGCGTCACATAATATCTGACCATATCACTTGATCAAGATTTCTCTAGACTATAACTTTTTTCCATAACTGATTCAAAAATTTCTGAATCAATGAATGAGTTAAGATACTGCATATGAGTTAAAATTATGTGTCTTGCATATCCATAACCCTTAATCGGTCCAATATAGATATATTCAAACTTCATAACACAGATATAATATTCTAAAAATATCTACCAAAACCTATAAATGCCGCTCACTTTATCCATCCATATTCACATCTCTTTTCACTCCTATTCCATTTCTCATTCTCTTTAATGTCATCTCTATTTAGATCTCTCACCACCACCATTTCTCATCGTTAATCTCCAATATCACAGCTTCAGGTTGGTCTAATTATACCGCTAAAACTGTGCTTTAGATTGGTTAAATTATACTTCTAGAATTTGTTTGTATTGTCTATTTAAGTGCATTGTTTTGTGTATTCTCAAAATAACATCATGATATTTTGACATTAGAAACATCAGGCGACACGCCTCAATAAGAGTTCGATATTTCCTTGCATATAATACGAGATATTTTGACAAAAAATAAAAAATAAAAAGGGAAACTGTGCAACTGACCTAGCCTATATCCAGCCACCTTAAAACCAATCTACACCACCCTAATCCCTGAACCTAGCGACCTCCTCCCCATTTAAATTCGTGTCTTCTTTTTCTTCTTCTAAAATATCGAAATCAATTCAAAAAAAACAAATCTTGATCGAAGATTCACGATACTCGACAATCATTTAGGGAAGAGCAACTTGCTGTAAGGTTTGGTCGCATCAAGTCAGTGTGCTATATCGAGGCCACGACGACATGTCCTGGGCAGTGCGGTCGATGGAGGCTAGTCACATGCAATTGGTGGCGTGGAAGATGGGTGAAGTAATCTTTATTAATAGTTGACTTGGAAGTGCAATCTTTTGGTCCGATCGCGAAGTTCCAAAATTGCCCTTTATACAATTCTTTAAAAAAATTCTCCACTAATTGATCCTAAAAAATAGCATTTGCACATTTGTTCCTAAATTTAGCGCATCTATTAATTGGTCCTACAATATAGCATCACATACCTGATCCTAAACTTATGCATATAGCACTGCATTTTTATTAGGTGTAATATTATCGTCAACTGCATACTATGGTGAGAAACGTTAAGAAGCTCAACCTTTTATTATACGTAGATTCATAACTGGTTGAAATAGGGAATAAATAAGCTATTATTATAATTTTTTATTTTCGAGTTTAAGTGAAAGCATAATATTTGTTTGGTACCAACGTCAACTTACAAAAACGTCTTCTAAAGATATTAACAAATGTTAATATCACTTAAAGATATGATATCGCAAATATACCTTTTTGCAAATTCATAACGCTCTTTTCTTTATTACCAAACTTAATATTGCTTAAAATTATGATCTAACAAATAAACTTTATATATATATATATTAATTATAAATGGAAAAAAATCAAACTAACAAAAAAATTAAATGATACAACTTAGAAATAAAAAATTCAAACTAACAGTAAAAATTAAACGATGCAACTTAGAAATAAAAAATTCAAACTGACAAGACATGATTCCAACGTAAAATCATAACTATATATTTATGAAAATCATTTTTTTTGAATATGTTAAGCATATATAATTTGTAAAAAAATTGATTTATCCGCGAAGGGTGTACTATTGTCACGCGCGAAGCACGTGCCGTAACACTTTTGTAGTAATAACAACTTGGTCCCATAATATGAAGAGTATTATGGGACAGTGTTACTTAAACATTGTCACAACAATCCAACTCATTTCCTACTTAAATATTGTCACAACTGAATAAAATGCTAACTCCATCTTCAGATGCTTTGAAGATCTGAAGATATTATATTTACACATTGACTGAAATTCAAAGTGACAAGACATGATTATATGCGAAGCGCGTGATGGTATATAGCAACAATTCATAAGTACTGGTTCAATCTCTCAGGTGTTTTTCATATAATCTCTCCTTTATGTGCAAATTTCTTCATATTAGCTCATGCTCTTCGCACGTGACAATAACACATGCTTCGTGGGCAAAAAAATTTTTTTTTACAAATTATATGTGTCAACGTATTCAAAAGATAATGATTTCCATAAATATTTAGGTATGTTTTTGCGTTGCAATCATGTGTGGTTAGTTTGAATTTTTATTTCTAAATTAAAACATTTAATTTTTTGTTCCATTGGCTCATATTCTACTCGGCAATGATATCTTAAAATATCTTAAATAGTTTTGGGGCTTACAAATTCAATATTTATTAGCTGAGTTCTTATGTTTATTTCATTTTAAAAGATGTTTGTAAACCCGTATCAATATTAGCGTTTATTTTCAGAGCTAAACTCCTGTACTTATGCTATATACCATTGTTAATTAAACAATGCTAACTCCATCTTCAAAGCGCGTGCCATAACTCCTGTACTAATGTTTATTTCAATTTAAATCATGATGTTCATGTCGTACTATTTTTTTAAGTGCCTTTGATATAGTTATTTTTTAGGATCATGTTTTGAAACATACACATGATAAACTCACACAATTTACTTGGCATGTTTTTCATATTAGCACGATGAATAATTTAAACATATACAATTTATATATGGACTTTTTGTGCATATGCTTTGAGAATATGGACCTTTCATCATAAATAAATATATAATGATTTATTGTATATTATATCTAAAGATTTATGAATTTCAAAGTTATACATTAAACTGTGAATAAATACTATAAATATCAAAACGGAAATGGTTTACAATGTTGGAAACAGTTTAATTAGTTTTATCTAATTAATTAATTTAAATAACTGAATATACCGTGATTTATTGTATTCCATATATGAAGATTTATGAATTTCAAGTTATGCATTAAACTCAGAATAAATGATACAAATATCAAAAGATATATGTATGAGAAACTTTCGATCCCACCGCTAATTTCAAATTTCCCTTTACAAGGGACATGAAAAATATTTGTTAATGTATAATTAATTTAAACAAATGAATATGCCATGATTTATTGAATGGCATATTTAGAGACTTATGAATTTCAAGGTTATACGGTAAAATTTGAGTAAATGCTATAAATAAAAAATGGAAATGATTTTACAATGTTGGAAATGATTTAATTAGTTGACTTAATTAATTAATTTAAACAAATCTATGTGCCTTGGTTTATTGTATGCCATATATGGAGGTTTATGAATTACAAGGTTATGTATTAAATTGTGAATAAATGATGCAAATATCAAAATGTATATGTATGAGAAAATTAATGAGTGCAAAAATAGATTTAAGAGAAGAGGAATAAAACGTTGGAAAGTGGAATTAAGAAGCATTAATTTGCATTAATTCAATAATATCGTTATTATACTAGTTTACTGCGCCATCAAGCAAGTGACTGACATTGCATTATACAATTATAAGAATAAACGCAAACTTTTGGTCTGGCCTCGAATTTCCAAAATTGACCTTTATATGGAACATGGAAATATATATGTTATTGTATAATTAATTTAAACAACTAAATATATCATGATTTGTTGTATAATATATATATCTAGATAATTATGAATTTCAAGGTATACATTAAATTGTGAATAAATGCCATAAATATCAAAATAGAAATGGTTTTACAACATTGAAAATGATTTACGTAGTTGACTCTAATTAATTAATTTAAACAAATGGATATACCTTGATTTATTATATGCCATATATGAAGATTTATGAATTTCAAGGTCATACATCAAAGCATGAATAAACGATATAAATATCAAGACATATATGTATTAAAAACTTAATGAGCGCAAAAAATACATATTTAAAGGAAGAGGAATAAAATGTTGGAAAGTGGAATTAAGAAGCATTAATTTAATTAATTCAATAATGTCATTATTATATCAGTTTATTGCACCATTAAGCAAGTGACTGACATTACGTTATACAATTATAAGAATAAACGCATAACAAAAATAAGGGCGGCAACCATATAACATTATCCATTTATGGGTAGCAACCATATAACTTTATAATATTCTGCTTATAAACTGAAAAATATAACATGTTATACATATGGTAATGATACTATAAATTTTTCAATAAAATAACCTATTAGAGTACTTATGACCATTAAATATCACTCAATAGCATATTATACCATATATGCGTGACATAATATCTGACCATATCACTTGATCAAGATTTCTCTAGACTATAACTTTTTACCGTAACTGATTCAAAAATTTCTGAATCAATGAATGAGTTAAGATACTGCATATGAGTTAAAATTATGTGTCTTGCATATCCATAACCCTTAATCGGTCCAATATAGATATATTCAAACTTCATAACACAGATATAATATTCTAAAAATATCTACCAAATCCTATAAATGCCACTCACTTTATCCATCCATATTCACATCTCTTTTCACTCCTATTCCATTTCTCATTCTCTTTCATGTCATCTCCATTTAGATCTCTCACCACCACCATTTCTCATCGTTAATCTCCAATATCACAGCTTCAGGTTGGTCTAATTATACCGCTAAAACTGTGCTTTAGATTGATTAAATTATACTTTTAGAATTTGTTTGTATTGTCTATTTAAGTGCATTATTTTGTGTATTCTCAAAATAACATCATGATATTTTGACATTAGAAACATCAGGAGACACGCCTCAGTAAGAGTTCGATATTTTCTTGCATATAATACGTGATATTTTGACAAAAAATAAAAAATAAAAAGGGAAACAGTGCAACTGACCTAGCCCATATCCAGCCACCCTAAAACCAATCTACGCCACCCTAATCCCTGAACCTAGCGGCCTCCTCCCCATTTAAATTCGTGTCTTCTTTTTCTTCTTCTAAAAAATCGAAATCAATTCAAAAAAAAATCTTGATCGAAGATTCACGATACTCGACAATCATTTAGGGAAGAGCGACTTGCTGTAAGGTTTGGTCGCATCAAGTCATGTGCTATATCGAGGACACGACGACATGACCTGGGCGGTGTGGTCGATGGAGGCTAGTCGCATGCGATTGGTGGCGTGGAAGATGGGTGAAGTATTGGACCTAGGATGGAGGTGCAACCATGACAGAGTTCGACGTTGTAGGCATGCATACAGACTTGAACAAGAGGCATGGCGATGTTGAAGTGATTCAAGAATAGGTGGCAGTTGATGGATGGAGGTGACAGGAAGTTGTGCAGAATGCTGCGAAGTTGTTGTGTTGGCTGATGGAGTGGCTAATGTTTCGATGAGGAGATGTCAGTGAACTTAGTGGTTTTGGTGGAGAGAAGATCTCGTGCTTTGTCGTGAGAGTACCAGATGTGCACGACCATCATTTTGTTTGAGAAGAAGGTATAAAGAAATCAATTTTAATTAAATTTAATAAAAGTATGATTAGTAAGTATGAAAAAATTGTTCGCTTATAAAATTCATAAATTATTCGTGCGAGGTTCAAAAATACAACACGAGTTATGTTGGATCGTAGCGACAAACACAATGCAATGGAACAAATTTTGTTTTGGAACGATTAACAAATTTGAAAATCAAGGTTTTGATTATTTCACTCATTTGGATAGTAATATTATTTTAAAGTGTTAAAAAATTATTTATTGGTTAATTTTCATAAATTATTCGTGTGAGGTTCAAAAATACAACACGAGTTATGTTGGATCGTAGCGACAAACACAATGCAATGGAACAAATTTTGATTTGGAACGATTAACAAATTTGAAAATCAAGGTTTTCGCGTTATACAACGCGAGATATTTTTACTATTTAATTATATAATATTCAACGCGTACTCTAGAAGCTATCCTGATCGATATTATTCTTTGTTCCCTCTCCAAACCCAACTAAATCAAAATCGAACGTATGAAATAAAAAAAAATGGGGGAAGGGCTCGGCATCGCGAATGAATTGAGGAACCGAGCAAGCTCGAGCTCACGAGCTGAGTCGCGATCGAACGCGAGGAGGAAGGGGCGAATCGTAAGGCGGCTGACGAAGCGAACTCGCATTTGTCGTGTCGGCAAGGAGATGGGGAGGCCGCGTGGGAAGGGCGGTCGGACGGTTGGAAGATTGCGGCAGTGAAGAGCAGCTCGTAGAGATGTGATGATCTCGGATGGTGAGGTGGTTCGAGGCGCGGCCGTGACTGAAGCTCTGCGTCGATGGCAGTTTGGGGTCGCGGGGTGACCTTGGCTTTCTGTTTGTTAAGGTAGTTCCATCTATCTATTTATTTAATTACAAAAGATGTTTAAGGATGGAGATGAAAATATGTTAAGTTTTAACCGTAGCTTTCTTTCTTAAAAAAAAAAGAGTGTATTAGGCTATTTTAGTATATGGTTTCATAAGCAACAATTTTTAAATATATATATATATACATATATATGTATATATGTATTAATTATTTTACAAGAGTTTGAAAATAAGAGGAGTTTAAGATATACAATGGAGTTATATAAAGATTTAGTTTAAATCAAATTTTTAAGTTGAAATTTGTGGATTTTTCAATAGGTATAAACTTGTAAATTAAATTGTTTACCAAAAACTAATAACAAAGGTAAATTTAGAGTTTTTCCCAGTAGATTTCATTTCAAAATGAGAACCATTATTAATAAATTATAAAATGTTTATACAAGGTCGAAACCATGAAGCCGAGCCGAGATTGGAGGGATTTGTAAATCGGAAGCAAAGGTGAGTAAACCTCACTTTGTTTGATTTCTATTCAGATTTAAATGGTTAAATTTAAAATAATTGGTTGATTGATTGAGTTGACTAAATGTGTTCTGATGATCTAGTAATTTTGGTTTTGGGTTGGTTCACGAGTTAGTTTTTGGTTGTCTCGAAGCATTTGAGTTTTAAATGGTTTTAAACTTAGATCATAAATAAGAAATGGTTCAGATTTAAAATCAATAAGGATTTAATGATTGGTGGTTTCATTAAATAAATATGGTAATTTAATGAAAATTTATTTAATTAAATTAATTCATGATTTGGGTAAATTAATTGGGTTCAAATTAATTAAAATGATCATTGGGTGGTTTGATGACTAATTACCTAATGAAATTAATAAGACATAATTACTTTGTGAAATTAATCGAGAGATAAATTAAGATAATTAATTAAGGAGAATTAATCTATTTAATGAAGTAAATAAGAGGTAGATAATTTCAAGTGGGAATAAATCAGGTCTAATTAATATTATAGATTAATTAATATAAATTAATTTAGATTAAGATGAACTGAAATATAATTGGAAATCAATAATTTATATCGTTAATGATGTAACTAAAGATTTGATAAATTAAGGTTAATTAATGCATAATATGTGACTTATGAGAAATTAATTAATATAGGTAATTAAGGATTAGTGTAATTAATATAGTAAATTAAATTATGAAGTAATTAAAAATACTTATTGATTTTGGGTTAGTAACAATTAATATCGTGAAATTAATCAAGGATAATTACTTGAATATAATTGAAAGATAATTAGTCCAGGGTGATTAATTAAGATGAATGGGTAAGGAATGGTTGATTGACTAATTGATTTGGAATTAATTAATGAAGGAGTCTAAGTGGTTAAGGTTTGAAATTCAATTAGAATAAATTGAATTGATTTGGTGTTGTGATTAAGATTTGCTACGGATGATTTAATGGTATTGGATGTCTAGAATGAGTTGATATCTCTCATATGAGAAGTTGTGTATTTCATTTGTATAACTGGAGCTAGGAGGACATGCGACTCGAAGAGGCCGGGATCGGGTATTGGGAAATACCCGAAACCACTTCGAATTCTTGTAAATTCATGTGTGGAAATAATAAGTTGGAATGAAACCTTTTAAGTATATCGGACTAGTTGATTTAAATTTTTGGCACTTAGGAAACTTATGTGTGAAATAAGATATGTTTATAACATATCGTGGACTTGTAAAATTTGAAAAAAAATTGGTTTGAGTTACCCCGGGATCCATATAAGTTGTATGCTTTGTATTCCTTGTTAAATTGGTTTAACTCACGCTGGTTTCCAGCCTGACCCGGGTGTTACTTTGATGTAATGCTCGGGTCAGACCGAGTATTACAGATTTTCAAGTAGGATGTTCTGGAGCTCAGGAGACGGGCTGGGAGGCAAGTACGTATGGTGTATTTCCGCTGATGTATATCATTGTAGCTCTAAGACATGATATTTGTATATATTTAGTGACTGTGTACATGTAAAACTCTGATGTATTAAAATGTAATCGATATATATTGTATTCTTTGTAAACTGTATTATTTATTATTATATTTTATCCGCTGCGAATGTGAGATGCTGGTGTTTTCTGTTCTTCTTCTTCTATCTCTTTCTTCTTTCTCATAACTATCTGGAACCTGCAGCTTGCGGTCCAATTTCACAGTCTTGTTTAATAGTTTTTTGATTTTTTGTTCCAGTAAGTTTTCTAAATATATATATATACATAGGTTTGTGTTTAGGCTAAAACAAGATTGTCAGTGAGATTGCAATAAGACTAAGTTATCTATATATAGATTTGAACAAGATGGGAGAAATCTGTAAATAATTGTAAATATTATTGAATGTTGGCATTTAAGTGCAAAATGACATGAGAGAATATTAGTAGAACGTTGTGATGGTTAGTATATAATTGCGGAAATTAAAACTATCTGGACTTGAATGAAAAATTAGTTTTACCATTTTTGTCAATATTAATGCGGTGCACATATTGAATTGTTATTTTTTTAATTTATTAGATCAATTAATGAATATTCGCTAATTGTATTTATTTAAAAAGCTTAAATTTAAGATCACCTAAATAAATTCAATATATATAGATTTAAATGTAAAATAACATTAAAAAGTTGGAAGATGTTTATACATAATTGTAAAATTTAGTATTAAATTCTAACTATAAAAGAGGAAACCGGTAGAAAAATTGTAATAATTATAATAACAATAAATTGTGAGAATGTGAAAATAAAATATCTAGAGATAATTAAGGAGAGAGAGGAGGAAATTGTTAGAATTAATAAGAGAGCTTTAAATTCTTCTACTTTACTATTATTTAATAGATTACAACTTTTAATAAAGAAATACGAATAGGGGCAACTTTGGAAGTTCGTGGTCGGACCAAAACTTTCCAACGTGATGATGATGGCACACAATTTTAAAAGGAGGACTTATTTGCACTATCGGTTTTGCTTAATAGAAAGGCTTAAACGTTAATTTTTCTTGATTTAGATCAGATAAATGTGATAGTTATTTTTGTAAAGAATTTGAAAAGTTTTAAGGCAACCAATTAAAAGATTACAAATAGGCAGATTAGTTATTAATCAATTACTAAAATTAGCATGATTTCAACCTTTATTCAGAAAAGCAGGTTCCGCCTCCTTTAGTAGTACCTTTTGACTCCAATGCTTCCACTCTGACTCTGTAACGACCCCGAAATTTAAATTTATTTAAATTAATGATTTATTGAATTTTTGAATTAAATTGAGTAATTAAATAAATTTTTGGATAAAAATTTGTTAATTTAATTAGAAAATTGGAGCGAGTTTCCCCGGATCCAAATTAAAATTTGTTAGATCATTTAATTTTAAATATTGTATATATAGGTGATTTGAATCTTTGATAAATGGTTTAATAATAATTTAAGTTAAAATAGAAGTAAATGTTCGAAATAGAATAAACCTTATAAATATTAAAGCATAAGTATAAAATAAATTATAACAACGTATTATTTTAGAATGTCATTGAATTTCAAGTAAATGGATTTTAAAATAAATATATATAGAAATACAATATAATTTGTATTAAAGTAAAATATATTCAAGTAGAGAGTAGAACACATTCAAACAAATAAGTAAAACATCTCAAACTTAAGTACAAAAGCATAAAGATAAAACATAAGAAAAGATAAAACAACATTGTTATATGCATAAGTAAGAACAAGAATGTAAGCTGAAAACAAAGACAACAAAATGTAAATGTCTTGAGTTTGCAAAGAAAAGATAAGAAATAGATATGTATATAAGGTAAATTAGAATGTAAAGTCAGTACATTAGTTCAAAGCAAAACAAATACAAAGTAAGACAAACCAAATACAAAGTATCTTCAGCCGAGCTAAAGAAAAGTAGACAAATAGAATAGGTAGCCTGTAGAGTAAGTAAATAAACAAAATTAAATCAAGCAAGTGTGAAATCAAACACAAATTGGTCTTCTCAGCCGAAAATAAAGGGAAAGCATCTAGGCTGTAAACAAAAGCAAAGCAAATATATACCTCTAGCATACAAGGGGAGGTATCAGCCACCATACCCTATCACATCTTAGCCTTGCCTTTTGTACAAACAAGACAAAATATATTCACCTACAACTTGTTTATATTTATTAACTTGTACACTTCATTTTCATAAATATCGTCTTCACCATTTTATCTATTTCAAAACTGAACAAAAACAAAACCAACATCAAAACAGAAAACAAAGCAGAGAAACATTAAGCAACTTAAGAATTCAAAACAAGTTCAAATGGCAGGCTGTTCAAAAATAAAGAAAACCAGAAATGAAAATCAAAACAGAAAAGTTCAAAAGTCTTCAACCTGGAAGCATGCGAATTCAAAGCAAAACAAGATCTTCTCTGTTTCAAAACTTTTCAAAGTGAGTAACATTTTGGATAATGCTTTGTTTATGCATACATAGGTGATAACTCTATGTTTATACATATAGGTAAGTATGCATAATTGATAGGTATATCTGTAGTATATTGAATATCTCTGTTCTTGTTCAAAACTTAAAAAGTTTTGATCAAATTCCAAAACATTTTTTTTATATGTTCGATATAAATCCTTGAACTTCAAACAAAATATGATTGGTTGAGTATAAAGTAGATTTTAAAATTTAATGCATGCTAAATAAAGTTGATCTGCTCTAGGAAGAACATAAGAACAGTAATACTTAATATAAGTGACATTTTCGAACATCTCAAATTGTCAATTCAGGTTTACAAACAGATTCCTAAATCAAAAATAGGATTTTTAAGATAAAAATCAAGATTTTAAATGATGAGTTGAGGGAGCACTTGTCAGATGAACGGAAAATGGTTTCTCGCGATTTTCTGATGATCGCGTAGGCTGGGAGGTCTGGGATTTTTAGTGAAGGTGGAGGAGTGATCAGTGTGGAAGGCAAAAATGGTGAGGAGTGTTGAACTTCGTCGAGGAGGCCACGGTGGCGAATTATCCCCTGTAAACCTAGTTCTGGGCAGTGCGGAAATGTTGGGTCGTCGAGAGGCCTAGGGTGCATCGAGTTCGCTTGAACTCTGGGAAATAGAAGATGGAGAGTAATCGAAGACGTGGATGAAGTCTTGGTCGATCTGGTGGTCGGAGTTTGAGGAGCGGCGGCGTTCCAGGTTCGAGAGGGGAGGAGCGATTACGTTTCCAGGTTTCGACTTATGTCTCGATTTTGAATTCGAGAAGATGGAGGAGTTTAGATGATCAGGGAGTAGCTTGTGGTCGATCGTCGACTAGGCTCGATGATCTGGAGTCGACCAGAGGTCACGGCGGCGCCGTACATGTGCACGGTGGCATCGCGTGCATCAGGGATAAAAGGGGAAGACAGTGGATGGTTGCTCGAGTTTCACCTGAGTGATTTCGTGATTTACCCGAAGTAAATCAAGTCTGGACTCGAAGAAAAATTTAGTTTGTCTCGGGTTGTTGAGATGGTTACAGGTTTAAGTAAAACCTGTCTGTTGAATTTAAAACAGATTTTGAAAATTTAAAACTGATTTTTTTTCATAGTTTTGAAATTAAAGAAAGTTTTATAAAGTTTAAATTATTTAAAACAACTATAAAGGGTTAAAATACCATTTAGAAGTGTTTTGAATTTAAATGATTAATTTAATCTCTTGTATAAATTTCTTTTATAAGGTAAATGTTTTACTAACATTTGATTTAATAAAAAAAAAAGGGTTCTTACTTGGTTAAAATTACTAAAATTTAGATTTATAGTTATTTCAAATCTTCAGTTTGAAATGGGATTTGAAATTGAATTTGAAAGTTAAAATGTTTTCAAATATGGTTTGAAAATGATAATTAAATCATAAATCAAAATAATGTTTTTATTTAAAGTTAATTAAGGATTAATGATTTGTAATTCATTTAAATTCTAAGGTAAATAAATATTGTTTAATGGATAGGGTGATTAAGTTTGATTTGAATTAATAAGATTTATTAATTAAGATAATCAATTGTAAATTGTTAATTACTTAATGAAAGAAATTAAGGGGTTAATTAATTAAGTATAAATTAAGGTAATTAATTTGAGGATAATTATTAAATGATTAAAGGTTAATTAATAAAAATGGTTTATCATTAATTAATGATTAATTAACCAAGATTTGTAGTTTATTCATAAGTAATTAATCTAGTATAAATTAATTTTAATCAGATAATTTATTGATCTTACTTATGGATTGTTGTGTAGAATATCTGATTTGTGATATTTATTTGATGATATTCTGTGATTTTCTGTGATATGCTTTGATATATCGATGATGATTGTGTATGATTTTTCTGTGATATATTACTATGTGAATATGAAACCTTTGACCCGTAAAACGGCACTTGAATTTCGATGCGACAGGGAGTCGGTTTCTAGTTGGTTATCCGAAACCCACATCGAATTGTAATAGTGAATCTTTGTGACTGATAAATTTATTTTATCTATGAATCTGTGAATGAAGATAAGCGTTATCGATTATACCGCTTATCGATATATCTGTGATGATTGATGTTGCACTATTGTGTGTGAAACCCCTGGACCACACTTATACACACACAAATATGGATTTCACGTGGAAATTGGTTAAGTCACAAATAATTTAAATTTGATGTTTTTGAAATTAAAATTTTAATTTCAATTGATTTTGAAATTGGAAATTTGAGTTAAATGTTAAAGCTTTTGAAATAGAATTTCAAAGATAAAAGTTATTTTGAATAACTTAATCGAGTTTTGAAATTTAAATAATTTGATTTAAATTTTAATTCAATTGATTTTGAAATTGAATTCTATGATTTGAAATTAGGGATTAAAGATGATATAAATGTGTTTATATAAAGTTAAACCATTAAAAAGTAAAATTTTGAGAATTTGGATTTAACCCAAAGATTTTAACTTGTATAAATGGATCAGATTTCCGAAATGAAAACAGTTTGTTTTCAAAAGATAAAAGCTTTCAGATAAGAAATGAAATTCCAATTTAGTTAAAGGAATTTCAAAGTTGAATTGAAAAATGATTTTCCAAGTTATGAATGAATTCTTTTTGAAAGCTGTGAATTGAATCTGTTTATTTTTAACAGATTTAAAATGATGAATTGTTTAACCATTTGAAATGAAATTGTTTCGAAAGCTATAAGTTAAATCTTTGATTTAAAGATTTAACGAATTAATTAAATTGAATTGGGAATCGATTTGGAAAATCTGTAAATGAATCTGTGAAATTCAGTTGAACTTTGTGAATTAAATCTTTTTGTTTAAAAAGATTAAAATGGTAATCGATTGAAACCATTTGAAAAGAAAGTTTGGGTTTAAGTTGTGACTTAATTGAAATCCCAATATCCGTATATTTTTAAATATTGCGCTCACTATTCGGGTTAGCCGGGAAAGGACCTTTGGGTCGTATAACCCATTCCGAATAGTGATACGTCGTATATGGATGGCATTTGAAGACCGGTGGTGAAGACCGGATATTTTTCGAGAATGAAAGGACAACCTGTCGAATGTCTCTGCACTGAGTTGCTCCGGTATAGAGATTTATATCACTCTTTTGTGACGGGAAGTCCGGACGTGATTGGAAATTATCTGGATTTGCAAGGGCTTCGTGAGAAGTGCCTTCGGTTCTGTTCGAACCCGGAACAGACTTATATGGATACATGTCTGACATTACACTTTGAGATATAAAGCCGATTTCTTTCAAATACATTTCTGTTTGGTGGCGGAGAATTTATTCTCTTAGCTTAACACCCTTCTCTGAGACGTACGAGCTCAGAGGTTGTGTAGTTGAAATTTATCAGCGATATATCCCAATTTGGTAATGTGGCATGCTGAGTGTTGCTGTGTGATGATCAGTGTTTGATCATTTGTGATATGATCATTTGTTTGATCATTTATCTTTGTGATCATAGGTTGATCATCTGTTGAACCAAAGCGTGGCTTTTTGAAAAAGCGTAGCTTTGTGGACGAGACTTCGTCGAGCCTCACAACCCGGTAATGGTCGAAACAGGAATCGTGCGGCAAGGTTTTCAGGGGTAGCTCCCCTAGGGTATGACCATTCCTTCTGGAAAAGGGTAGTATCATGGTATGGAGCCCAGATACTTACTCATGTGGATACACTTTCTTTATGATGTGTGATGTTGGTTATCGATCGCTCGGATAAAGGTCCCAAAGGACCGGGGGTGGCATATCTGAGGTTTCTTTTATCCCTTGGGAAAAGGGGTTGCCGGCCTTGTTTGGCAGAGAACAGTTGGTTCTCGGAACGTCCCGCCAGAGGCGTTTCTTTCGTGGAATAGGAAGTTCCTTAGCCTGACCATTTGTTGGAAATCCAAACAAAACAATACGAGCCCTGTACGGTTTTAGTTGTATTACCTGCCATGGAATGTGGTGGTAACCTGCTATTGAACATGGTAGCTATAGTAGGCATAAGTGCGAAATGTCTATGCTGGCTAAGATTTATATTCTACTTTCGAAATTTTTTTCTACACTATGCACTAGTAATAATATCAAATGATTTGATTTTGCGTAGTAAGCATCTTTGACTATCATAAGAAGAAATCTCCTCCAATTCTGCGTTTGCATTGTGTGTGTGGTGGGAGGTCTTATGGTAGTTTCATTTTCCAAAAGCATTGCGAATTGACTTTAAAATTCTCTGCTATTTGTTTTAAAGATAAACTGTTTTTGTTGCTCACACCAGTCCCATGACTGATCCGGAGTTTATTGTTTCTTTCCTAAACTCTGGATGCTCAAAACTTTTCTACACGAGCAGTCTAGAGTTTGGTTTTTCAGATAGTCAGATTAGTAGGTTATCTGGAGCTAGTTCAGTCTTTGGATCGGACTGCACTTGCTTATCTTTGTGCCTCGTTATTGGGAGTTCGAGCTATTTATGGATTGGCGCTTTGAATATGGAGATTATCCGCTGCTGTTGTTATCTTTTCTTTTCTGCTGCAATTTATTGTATCATATCTCTGATGTATATAGATATTCATTGTATCATCATTGTATCCGGATATTGTATCAGATGTTGTATATCTATATTCTTTTTATTCCGTTGTGATATTTACTTAACTGTGTTATAAGCTCCGGCGACTCGGATTTGAACGCTCGAATCTACGACATTCGAGTACGATGTAAAGTATGGATGTCGATTTTCGAACGCGAAAATCTGGGACGTTACAGACTCAGTAAAAACAACCTAGCCGAAACCCACCAGTATGATTATTAGATATTACAACTTAGAAATAAAAATTCAAATTAACCATGTATGATTCAACATAAACATATGGCTAAATATTTGTGAAAAATATTTTCTTTTAAACATTTTAAACAAATACATTTCAGATGCATTCATCACACGCGAAGTGCGTGCCATAATGCTCCAACATGTTTGTTAGAAAGTATGAAAATTATATTTTTGAATAGTTGGCTTGAAAGCACAAATTTTGGAACGTGTCTAGCAAGTGGTCACAAATTATGAAAATTATATTTTTTGTTTCCAAGTTTATTAATAGTTGGCTTGGAAGCGCAATCTTTTGGTCCGACCGTGAAATTCCAAAATTACCCTTTATATACATTTTTTTATAAAATTCTCTACTAATTGATCAGGCGACACGTCCAATTGAAAATAATAACGTTAAGGCATTAATTTGCATGCTACAGCACACGCTTCCCGCGTGATGATGGCACACAATTCGTGTATGAATTGTTTTTTTACAAATTGTGTACTTTTAACTCGTTAAAAAAAAATATGATTTGCACAAATATTTAACCCTATTTTTGTATGAAATGATATGCAGTTAGTTTTTAATTTTCTTTCTAAATTGCAACATCTAACTTTTTATTAGTTTGAATTTTTATTTTTACTATTAATTAATAAAGAATGAATTTAATTTTTTATTGGTTTGAATTTTATTTCTACTATTACATATAATAAAGAATGACTTAAAGAAGAATGTTTATTCGGTACATCCAACTTTTAATTTATAGTAAGATTTCCATAATATTTGTAGAACGTTTTGAATTGGTAAATGAAACTTATTTGATTCTGTTTTTAAGTTATATTAATATTTAATAATATTTATAGAGTTACGTTATTAGTAGTTCACGTTGAAGCTAAAGAAGTGTGACATCTAACTATTATTAAAAAGGAAATATATTTAGGGACAATTTTGGAACTTCACAGTCGGACCAAAAGATTGTGCTTTCAAGCCAAATATTAATTAAGATATGTGCTTGAATGTGGTAATTTATTTATCTTTATTGCAGGCATTTCATTTTTTCCTCTAAGCATAAGTACAGGAGTTTAGCTCTGAAAAAAACCCTTCATTTTTTCCTTAATCTGTTTAAACGGGAAGAAATGCTAAACATATTAATTTATCTTTATTGTAGGCATTTATTCCTCTCAACATAAGCACTAGATATAAGCTCTGAGAAAAACCGTTCATATATATCCCTTAAATCTGTTTAAATGGAAGAAATGCTAAGCATGTTACTTTATCTTTATTTATTTCAGGCATTTCATTTTTTCTTCTAAACATAAGCACTAGAGTTTAGATCTGAGAAAAACACTTCATATTTCCCTTAATCTGTTTAAATGGAAAGAATGCCTCATACCGGAAATGCTAAACAGATGGAGAGATTAACGCCACTGAAGAGGTTTGCACTTTGCAAATATTGAATTAATGAAAATTAATGTTACCGCAAATATATAATGGTTAGTATATATCTGGACTTTAAAATTGTGTGCCATCATCATCACGTTGGAAAGTTTTGGTCCGACCACGAACTTCCAAAGTTGTCCCTATTCGTATTTCTTTATTAAAAGTTGTAATCTATTAAATAATAGTAAAGTAGAAGAATTTAAAGCTCTCTTATTAATTCTAACAATTTCCTCCTCTCTCTCCTTAATTATCTCTGGATATTTTATTTTCACATTCTCACAATTTATTGTTATTATAATTATTACAATTTTTCTACCGGTTTCCTCTTTTATAATTAGAATTTAATACTAAATTTTACAATTATGTACAGACATCTTCCAAGTTTTTAATGTTATTTTACATTTAAATCTATATATATTGAATTTATTTAGGTGATCTTAAATTTAAGCTTTTTAAATAAGTACAATTAGCACGTGCAGCGCACGTCTATTGAATTATTGTATAATTAATTGCAATAATTTATAGCATTTACTCAAATTGATGGTATGAGGCATTCTTTCCATTTAAATAGATTAAGAGAAATATGAAGTGTTTTTCTCAGATCTAAACTCTAGTGCTTATGTTTAGAAGAAAAAATGAAATGCCTGAAATAAATAAAGACAAAGTAACATGCTTAGCATTTCTTCCATTTAAACAGATTTAAGGGATATATATGAACGGTTTTTCTCAGAGCTTATCTCTAGTGCTTATGTTGAGAGGAATAAATGCCTGCAATAAAGATAAATTAAAATGTTTAGCATTTCATTCCGTTTAAACAGATTAAGGAAAATATGAAGGGTTTTTTTCAGAGCTAAACTCCTGTACTTATGCTTAGAGGAAAAAATGAAATGCCTGCAATAAAGATAAATAAATTACCACATTCAAGCACATATCTTTATTAATAGTTGACTTGAAAGCGCAATCTTTTTATCCGACCGCGAAGTTCCAAAATTGCCTTTTATACAATTCTTTTAAAAAATTCTCCACTAATTGATCCTAAAAAATAGCATTTGCACATTTGTTCCTAAATTTAGCGCATCTATTAATTGGTCCTACAATATAGCATCACATATCTGATCCTAAACTCATGCATATAGCACTGCATTTTTATTAGGTGTAATATTGTGACGCCCCACCTCTATACCCACGCTAGCCAAGAACACTACGGTGTAGTGCTGTCAACTAGCACGGAGAATAAGGCTGTTGAGGAGCGACCATCTATGTAATTGCCTTGTGCGAGCACCGATATGTCAGGTAATAAAACATTGCATTTCATTTTTAGAGGATACCCGACATACCGATACAAACTCAAAGCTACTACACAGTGGCTATAATAGTTTAGGACAATAGATATAAAAATAACACAGATAACATAAATGCGGAATAAAGATGGAACGAAAAGTCTCATATATACAATAACTGATATCAGTTACAATACATTTGACACAATACAAATGATACAACTACAACTGTCGACTGAAGAAGTTATATATACAAGTACATTATCGACTAATATACATGAATACATTATCATCTTAAAACAGACACACTGACTACTAAAACACGACGAAGACCACTTCAAATGATATAAAAAGTCTTCATAGATCTAGCAGCAACCCAAAGCTAGAAATCTACAACCTGTAAATACTCGGTCTGACCCGAGTATTACATTCAAAAGAAAATAATACTCGGATCAGTCTAATTCAAAATCAGTTATTAGAGCACAGAAGCAATAATAATCAATCTCAATATAGATGACAGTCACAGAAATCTCATATATCCAACTCTCGATACGAGAATTGGATAACGGCAGATATAACACTAAACAGTGTTTCTCCACAAAACAGAAATCCAAAGCAGTTTAAGTAATAGAAATGTCAATTTAAAAATATCAAGGCTAATTGGCTGCAGTACACGCTAACGTGTACTGCCTCGCCAATACAGCCTACGAATTACGCAACGGGTCGATGAATTAAGAATAAAAGAGATATCGATTAAAATCTGTCAATTCGGTGTGGCTGCAGTACACGCACGCGTGCACTGCGTCGCCATAACAGAATATAAAGTCACCACAATTCCGAGTATTAATAGTAATTAATACGTCGAAGAAATCAAAATATCTAACCCATATTGGTCAGAAAGTAAACAGACTCAAAAGATATCACAAGAGATACGAGTGAAGCCACAACATAAGCTTCACAAGCATAGGAACATGAACAGCTAAAGACAGAAACAAGAATGGGCAGACCTGACTCAACACATCTGCAGCACCAACGCACACTGCAGTGGTACAACTACACAAATAGAGGGAGGGTGAGGGCACCAGAGGTTTGGCACCACGGCACACGAACACACATATATCATAATAAAACTGGACAGAGCAACGCATGCTCGAAGTGAATGGTGGTAGAGTAAGTGCAACCCGAAGCAGCACAACTCAAATGAGCAAGTGCCCCAGAGCAGGCTGTACAGATAGGGAGGCCAGGAAACACAATGCAAATAAATTCGACAAAGTATTACACAAACTCAAGACAACTGCATCACAAAAACAATAGCCGGTATACAATTTCGAACACAGCAAGACAATGCCAAAATGGTCAAGAGAAGATGACAATAGTGGTATAGTGGACCACACTGGAACCAGAAGTATATAAGTCAACGCAATGCAAAGCACAACAAGCTTAAAGAGGAATGAAACTGGGTCAAGCAAGCGCAACAACAAGTGTCACAGCCTCAACAGTGAAATGGTTCTAAAATAACCATATATGAACACAGTATCGACCAAAACAGCACCAGCTTCATCGTGAAGCTAATGCAAACACAAAAGTGCAGTGCAACTCAATGAGGCAGCATTTTTAATATGTACCAATATGCTATGCCGTGAAACCAGAAGTGTACAAGTCCAACTAAAATGACCAAGGTGCTATCAAATGAACATGGTAACACTGCAGACGAATGCACAGTGGATTACATTAAAAACTTATATACAGTGGCCAGTGAATAACTAAATGAAATTGGACCAAATTCAACTCAAATGTAAACTGTATCACACCTGATGCAGTGACCATATGGATACAAGCAAATACATCTACTTTATGTAAATGAAAAGAGTAAAGTCAAGACTGATGCCAACAGTTAATGGCCTATGTTATGGAATTTCATAAACAAGTTCAAGTGGGCTACTGGGAAAATGCAACAGTCTATGCAGGCTTGAGAGAACAGTGTTCAAGATTGAAGCTAACAGTATAGAAATATAAAAATTTAAATGACCCAAGTGAAAGTGCCAAATATGTCAAGAATGAACTATCAAAACATATTTCCAGTATTGACCCAAATATGGCCAGAGACGAGACATCAGCTACAATGCTCAAAACTAACCCCAAATTCAAATATGCATTGACCAAACAGTGAAACAAAACCACAAACAAGTGTTCAACTGCAAGATATCAATATATTGCAAGTGCGACAGGTAAGAGATGAACACAGAGATGGTCAGAGCCGAAGCTCACAAGGACCGAGAAATCAAAGTCAGTGACAGAAAAATAAAATGAAAAGGAATCAAAGTATATTTTCATTTACTAAAGACAACGGAAAAATGCTCGAAGCTGAAACCATGTCGAACAAAGAGTCGAACAAGTCAAGCCATAATCAAAAATCAATAGCCCCAAAATCAACTCAAGGCAGAAAAGTATCAACAACGAACAACAACAAAAAAACCAATCGAAGCCGAAGACCACGAAAACAGTAAAAGCAAACAAGGTCGAACGAATTCGAATTAGATGTGAGCAATATAAATTACTCACCTTCTTCGACGTGGC
Source organism: Allium fistulosum (assembly GCA_030737815.1). Taxonomy (NCBI): domain Eukaryota; kingdom Viridiplantae; phylum Streptophyta; class Magnoliopsida; order Asparagales; family Amaryllidaceae; genus Allium; species Allium fistulosum. The sequence goes on from CM060903.1 coordinate 913,815,301, forward strand.
AACCGAGAGCAACGGGGAATCGAAAGCCCCAATTTCACCAGTTTGGAACGAGGAGAACGAAGCCCTAATCTGCTAAAGGCCAAAGTCCAAGCGAACCTCCAAGAACCCAAAAGCAAGGCCAAAGCCATAGCAAGACTCACAGGAACGAACGCGAGAATTGAAGGAGTAGCCATTATTTATTTTCTTCGTTCGATTATAATGTAGGGTTTCGAATGATAAGTTTTTAAGAGGAGGGAACGGTTTATTTTATTTTTATTTATCACGGCAAAAGGAAAAAGCATGGGCCAACACAAGTTTCAAAGCCCAAACTATTTTATAAAAGAATTTCACAACTTTAAAAAGGATTTAAATCGATTCAAATCTGCAATAGCACTTAACAATCGATTTCAATCGTCTAGAGACGAAATTTAATTGGTACGAAATACTGGGTTGTTACAGACTCCCCTCCTTAAAGAAATTGCGTCCTCGCAATCATAAGGAATAAATGGATAAAAGGTAACAACCATAAAAGCATGGCAATGTCGAATGCATAAGCAAAGCAAAGGTCAACAGGGAAGTATTGGGATTATGGAAGTATCAGATATAAAATCAAAAGGTTCGACTGCTTCAAATCAAAAGAATCAACATCGAGGGGATCAAGGAATCAAAATCAGACGACTGCTAAAGCAGGAATCAATCGAGTTCCAGTATTTAAAAGAAAAGGAAAACAGAGCAGAATTCACATACTGCACGAATTGAATGCGAGTAAAGCAAATTACTCACCTGAATCGACAGAGAAAAAGACGAAGCTCAAGTCTCAAAATCGCAAATATTCAATCATCAAGAATGATAATCGAATTTCACGAATATCTAATTATCAAAAACGATAATCAGAAACATAAACATTCGATTAATCAAATCAAAAAATATTTAATTATCTCAGACGATAATTAAATTTCACAAATATCTGATTATCAAATCGAAAAATATTTAATTATCTCAAACGATAATCAAATTTCACAAATATCTGATTATCAAAAACGATAATCAGAAACACAAACATTCGATTAATCAAATCGAAAAATATTTAATTATCTCAGACGATAATTAAATTTCACAAATATCTGATTATCAAAAACGATAATCAGAAATCACAAATATTCGATTATCAAATCGAAAAATATTTAATTATCTCAAACGATAATCAAATTTCACAAATATCTGATTATCAAAAACGATAATCAGAATCACAAATATTCGATTATCAAATCGAAAAATATTTAATTATCTCAGACGATAATTAAATTTCACAAATATCTGATTATCAAAAACGATAATCAGAAATCACAAATATTCGATTATCAAATCGAAAAATATTTAATTATCTCAAACGATAATCAAATTTCACAAATATCTGATTATCAAAAACGATAATCAGAATCACAAATATTCGATTATCAAATCGAAAAATATTTAATTATCTCAGACGATAATTAAATTTCACAAATATCTGATTATCAAAAACGATAATCAGAAATCACAAATATTCGATTATTAAATCGAAAAATATTTAATTATCTCAAACGATAATCAAATTTCACAAATATCTGATTATCAAAAACGATAATCAGAAACACAAATATTCGATTATCAAATCGAAAAATATTTAATTATCTCAGACGATAATTAAATTTCACAAATATCTGATTATCAAAAACGATAATCAGAAATCACAAATATTCGATTATCAAATCGAAAAATATTTAATTATCTCAAACGATAATCAAATTTCACAAATATCTGATTATCAAAAACGATAATCAGAATCACAAATATTCGATTATCAAATCGAAAAATATTTAATTATCTCAGACGATAATTAAATTTCACAAATATCTGATTATCAAAAACGATAATCAGAAATCACAAATATTCGATTATCAAATCGAAAAATATTTAATTATCTCAAACGATAATCAAATTTCACAAATATCTGATTATCAAAAACGATAATCAGAAACACAAATATTCGATTATCAAATCGAAAAATATTTAATTATCTCAGACGATAATTAAATTTCACAAATATCTGATTATCAAAAACGATAATCAGAAACACAAACCTCCGATTATCAAAAACGATAATCAGAAGTCGTAAATATTCAATTAACGAGTCCGGAATTAACCGAAGTAGTAAAAGTATGGTTCCATACTCCTTACTTTTGCTAAATCGTTTAAATCTCTTTATCGTTTCCTTGAAAGTGCAGAATTGTGTGTTTAAAAAAAATAACATTTCACATTCTCAAACGGACAAGTCCGGAATTAAGCGAATCAGTAAAAGAAAGGGATCATAGTCCTCGATTTTGCTGAAACGTTTAAATCGCTTCCTCGTTCTTTTGAAAATTGTAAACTGTAAAAATTTTGAAAACAATTTTAATTTATATTTTTGAAACAACTTTTAAAAATAACGAATTTTGAAAATACGTGATTAAATTAGCAATATCAGTGTTGCGGGAGAACCGCTTGTAAATCTATTTCGAAATTGACGGTTACTGAAGTTAACACGTCAAAATTTCATCAAAATAACTGGCATCAAAATATAATACCAAATGAATTTTCATTCATCAAAAATGTCACAAGAATCTTCTCAAAGATAAAAAGGGATGTCATACCCTAAACTTGTATTCATAACAAGTCAATAACACATGAATTCACCAATGCACAAAAATTGATAAACATATCAATAGAAATCACGAAAATTGGTGAAGCACAAAATTCCAGAAATCATCACAAGAAATCCAGAAAACACATAAATAAGGGGGAGGCCTAACACAGGAATGGGAGCATGAAAACTCACCTACGCGTAAACACATGACGAGAAGCTATCTCATGGAAGCTATCCATTAAATTTTCACACAGGAATGGCCTAAAGACCGTAGGGTGCTACCCTAGAAATGTGATGGCGAAACATCACATGATCGGGGTATAGTCTCCCACGTAGACAAAGAGATATGCGATGGCGAAACATCACATAATCGGGGTATAGTCTCCCCGTAGACGAATGTGATGGCGAAACATCACATGATCGGGGTATAGTCTCCCCGTAGACGAATGTGATGGCGAAACATCACATGATCGGGGTATAGTCTCCCCGTAGACGAAGAAATATGTGTGAGACGAAATCACACAAAGAGTATCCAGACAACCCTCAAAGCCCAAGAGATATGTGTGAGACGAAATCACACCGATGAGGCCTAGTCTAACCGTGCAATATGTGTGAGACGAAATCACACACTGGTGTCTAGACAATCCTCAAAGCCCAAGAGATATGTGTGAGACGAAATCACACCGATGAGGTCCAGTCTAAATCATAATATGTGATGGCGAAACATCACATAATCGGGGTATAGTCTCCCCGTAGACGAAGAAATATGTGATGGCGAAACATCACATAATCGGGGTATAGTCTCCCCGTAGACGAGGAAATATGTGTGAGACGAAATCACACAAAGAGTATCCAGACAACCCTCAAAGCCCAAGAGATATGTGTGAGACGAAATCACACCGATGAGGCCTAGTCTAACCGTGCAATATGTGTGAGACGAAATCACACACTGGTGTCTAGACAATCCTCAAAGCCCAAGAGATATGTGTGAGACGAAATCACACCGATGAGGTCCAGTCTAAATCATAAAAATGATCTTCATGATCATAAAGAAGTGTCAATCACACCAAGCTAGTAAATATATGAGTTTAGCTTCATGTCCCATAACCACTTGCTTAACTTAAATATTTACGAACAAGCTGTAAATCTTCATTAGGAAATTGTCACGAAAAGGGTTCAATCGAACAAGTCCAGGAGTTAACCGACGAAGTAAACGCAAGCGTTTCATACCACTTGTTTTACTAGGCCGTTTAATTCAATTTCTCATACGAGTGAAATAAAGGCTTGTATATATTAATAGATTGGAAAATGATTCAGGAAAAGAGCTTTGTAGTAAAATAGTTTTGAAATCGTTTGGAGAAAAGGATTTTGATATTTACTACTAGTATAGAAAACCTTTATATTTTTAAAGTGACAAATCACAAAAATGATTGTAGAAACAATCAATCACAAGAATTCACATACGAAGATGTGAATGGAATCCAAAGAAATCGATACTGAATCCATCAGAAAGTATGTTCACAAAAATCCCGAAGAAAATGTCATCAAAGTTGCTAATAAATGATAGCAACAAATCGGGGAAATGATCAAGAATCGATTAAATTAGGAAACCAACGGCAAACAAAATCAGAGTCTTGAAAATCAAGAAATTAGCAATTTCTCAAAAAAAAAAACAAAGTGACCGAAGTCGAATGGAATTCCAGGTGAGGAAAACACAAAATATCAAGTTCAAAATCGCTGAGATTCAAACTAGATGTGAATGAGAAATCAAAATCACTCAATTTGCAACTGGTCCAGCTATTTTTCATCACAGTGTAACAGGTACACAATGACACTCATAGCATAGAACAAAAGTGGAACAAAGTCCAAAAGTCAAAATGGCTTTAATTTGCCAAATTAAAACAATATCAACATCGGCTAAATCAATTCAAAGCCGAAAACACAAGAATAAGCGTTAGGAATTCATACCTAACAGTCAAAAATAATCATATGTAAAGATGAGAGATAAAACATCGACAAATAGTTGTAACACATGTTCCATCTAAGTTATGTTTTATAATTGTCCTAAACCCCAGGCTCTGATACCAAGCTGTGACGCCCCACCTCTATACCCACGCTAGCCAAGAACACTACGGTGTAGTGCTGTCAACTAGCACGGAGAATAAGGCTGTTGAGGAGCGACCATCTATGTAATTGCCTTGTGCGAGCACCGATATGTCAGGTAATAAAACATTGCATTTCATTTTTAGAGGATACCCGACATATCGATACAAACTCAAAGCTACTACACAGTGGCTATAATAGTTTAGGACAATAGATATAAAAATAACACAGATAACATAAATGCGGAATAAAGATGGAACGAAAAGTCTCATATATACAATAACTGATATCAGTTACAATACATTTGACACAATACAAATGATACAACTACAACTGTCGACTCAAGAAGTTATATATACAAGTACATTATCGACTAATATACATGAATACATTATCATCTTAAAACAGACACACTGACTACTACAACACGACGAAGACCACTTCAAATGATATAAAAAGTCTTCATAGCTCTAGCAGCAACCCAAAGCTAGAAATCTACAACCTGTAAATACTCGGTCTGACCCGAGTATTACATTCAAAAGAAAATAATACTCGGATCAGTCTAATTCAAAATCAGTTATTAGAGCACAGAAGCAATAATAATCAATCTCAATATAGATGACAGTCACAGAAATCTCGTATATCCAACTCTCGATACGAGAATTGGATAACGGCAGATATAACACTAAACAGTGTTTCTCCACAAAACAGAAATCCAAAGCAGTTTAAGTAATAGAAATGTCAATTTAAAAATATCAAGGCTAATTGGCTGCAGTACACGCTAACGTGTACTGCCTCGCCAATACAGCCTACGAATTACGCAACGGGTCGATGAATTAAGAATAAAAGAGATATCGATTAAAATCTGTCAATTCGGTGTGGCTGCAGTACACGCACGCGTGCACTGCCTCGCCATAACAGAATATAAAGTCACCACAATTCCGAGTATTAATAGTAATTAATACGTCGAAGAAATCAAAATATCTAACCCATATTGGTCAGAAAGTAAACAGACTCAAAAGATATCACAAGAGATACGAGTGAAGCCACAACATAAGCTTCACAAGCATAGGAACATGAACAGCTAAAGACAGAAACAAGAATGGGCAGACCTGACTCAACACATCTGCAGCACCAACGCACACTGCAGTGGTACAATTACACAAATAGAGGGAGGGTGAGGGCACCAGAGGTTTGGCACCACGGCACACGAACACACATATATCATAATAAAACTGGACAGAGCAACGCATGCTCGAAGTGAATGGTGGTAGAGTAAGTGCAACCCGAAGCAGCACAACTCAAATGAGCAAGTGCCCCAGAGCAGGCTGTACAGATAGGGAGGCCAGGAAACACAATGCAAATAAATTCGACAAAGTATTACACAAACTCAAGACAACTGCATCACAAAAAAAATAGCCGGTATACAATTTCGAACACAGCAAGACAATGCCAAAATGGTCAAGAGAAGATGACAATAGTGGTATAGAGGACCACACTGGAACCAGAAGTATATAAGTCAACGCAATGCAAAGCACAACAAGCTTAAAGAGGAATGAAACTGGGTCAAGCAAGCGCAACAACAAGTGTCACAGCCTCAACAGTGAAATGGTTCTAAAATAACCATATATGAACACAGTATCGACCAAAACAGCACCAGCTTCATCGTGAAGCTAATGCAAACACAAAAGTGCAGTGCAACTCAATGAGGCAGCATTTTTAATATGTACCAATATGCTATGCCGTGAAACCAGAAGTGTACAAGTCCAACTAAAATGACCAAGGTGCTATCAAATGAACATGGTAACACTGCAGACGAATGCACAGTGGATTACATTAAAAACTTATATACAGTGGCCAGTGAATAACTAAATGAAATTGGACCAAATTCAACTCAAATGTAAACTGTATCACACCTGATGCAGTGACCATATGGATACAAGCAAATACATCTACTTTATGTAAATGAAAAGAGTAAAGTCAAGACTGATGCCAACAGTTAATGGCCTATGTTATGGAATTTCATAAACAAGTTCAAGTGGGCTACTGGGAAAATGCAACAGTCTATGCAGGCTTGAGAGAACAGTGTTCAAGATTGAAGCTAACAGTATAGAAATATACAAATTTAAATGACCCAAGTGAAAGTGCCAAATATGTCAAGAATGAACTATCAAAACATATTTCCAGTATTGACCCAAATATGGCCAGAGACGAGACATCAGCTACAATGCTCAAAACTAACCCCAAATTCAAATATGCATTGACCAAACAGTGAAACAAAACCACAAACAAGTGTTCAACTGCAAGATATCAATATACTGCAAGTGCGACAGGTAAGAGATGAACACAGAGATGGTCAGAGCCGAAGCTCACAAGGACCGAGAAATCAAAGTCAGTGACAGAAAAATAAAATGAAAAGGAATCAAAGTATATTTTCATTTACTAAAGACAACGGAAAAATGCTCGAAGCTGAAACCATGTCGAACAAAGAGTCGAACAAGTCAAGCCATAATCAAAAATCAATATCCCCAAAATCAACTCAAGGTAGAAAAGTATCAACAACGAACAACAAAAAAAAACCCAATCGAAGCCGAAGACCACGAAAACAGTAAAAGCAAACAAGGTCGAACGAATTCGAATTAGATGTGAGCAATATAAATTACTCACCTTCTTCGACGTGGCAACCGAGAGCAACGGGGAATCGAAAGCCCCAATTTCACCAGTTTGGAACGAGGAGAACGAAGCCCTAATCTGCTAAAGGCCAAAGTCCAAGCGAACCTCCAAGAACCCAAAAGCAAGGCCGAAGCCATAGCAAGACTCACAGGAACGAACGCGAGAATTGAAGGAGCAGCCATTATTTATTTTCTTCGTTCGATTATAATGTAGGGTTTCGAATGATAAGTTTTTAAGAGGAGGGAACGGTTTATTTTATTTTTATTTATCACGGCAAAAGGAAAAAGCATGCGCCAACACAAGTTTCAAAGCCCAAACTATTTTATAAAAGAATTTCACAACTCTAAAAAGGATTTAAATCGATTCAAATCTGCAATAGCACTTAACAATCGATTTCAATCGTCTAGAGATGAAATTTAATTGGTACGAAATACTGGGTTGTTACAAATATTATCGTCAACTGCATACTGTGGTGAGAAACGTTAAGAAGCTCAACCTTTTATTATACGTAGATTCATAACAGGTTGAAATAGGGAATAAATAAACTATTATTATAATTTTTTGTTTTCGAGTTTAAGTGAAAGCATAATATTTGTTTGGTACCAACGTCAACTTACAAAAACGTCTTCTAAAGATATTAACAAATGTTAATATCACTTAAAGATATGATCTTGCAAATATACTTTTTTGCAAATTCATAACGCTCTTTGCTTTATTACCAAACTTAATATTGCTTAAAATTATGATCTAACAAATAAACTTTATATATATATATATATTAATTATAAATGGAAAAAAAATCAAACTAACAAAAAATTAAATGATACAACTTAGAAATAAAAAATTCAAACTAACAGTAAAAATTAAACGATGCAACTTAGAAATAAAAAATTCAAACTGACAAGACATGATTCCAACGTAAAATCATAACTATATATTTATGAAAATCATTTTTTTTGAATATGTCAAGCATATATAATTTATAAAAAAATTGATTTATCCGCGAAAGGTGTACTATTGTCACGCGCGAAGCACGTGCCGTAACACTTTTGTAGTAATAACAACTTGGTCCCATAATATGAAGAGTATTATGGGACAGTGTTACTTAAACATTGTCACAACAACCCAACTCATTTCCTACTTAAATATTGTCACAACTGAATAAAATGCTAACTCCATCTTCAAATGCTTTGAAGATCTGAAGATATTATATTTACACATTGACTGAAATTCAAACTGACAAGACATGATTATATATCATTGTGTAACATTTGAAGATATATTGAATTTAATACAATATATGTAACACAATTCTTGGCTAACTTAGAAATAAAAATTTAAACTAACAAAAAACTAAACGATGTAACTTAGAAATAAAAATTCAAGTTGACTACAAATGATTCTAATTCGTAAAATCATAGCTAAATATTTATAAAAATCATTTTTTTTTGAATATGTTAAGCATATATAATTTGTAAAAAAAATCAATTTATCAGTGAAAGGTGTACTATTGTCACGCATGAAGCGCGTGCCGTAACACTCTCGACTTAGAATCTCTTTGCTCCATATTAAGTATGAAATCAGTGCTATCATAAACATTGTTTACATATCTTCAAATAAACTCACACATGATAAATTGATAACGATTTATGTTGTAGTTTAGCTTGAATTTTTATTAGGCACTTAAAAAAATACTGAAATATACGGTTAAATATTCGATATGATACGGGTTATCATTATGTCACTTTAAAATAGATATATGTGAAGCGCGTGATGGTATATAGCAACAATTCATAAGTACTGGTTCAATCTCTCAGGTGTTTTTCATATAATCTGTAACAACCCGCATATTTATCGATTTTTATATTTGAATATTTTATTTAAATATTTTAACCGTTAGTTGGATTTTAGTCCAAAAAGCTACTATTTGCATACAGTCAAATTAGGACTCGAGACCCCTCCCATTGAGTTCAAAATGATGTTTGCGATCTTTTTGAGTATAAACTTCGATATGTTTGGAGTTGGTGGAATTTTGTCACTTTTTTCCACTTGAGTTTTTAGTTGGTTTTAGCCTATTAAGCCCAACCCTTCACCATCCTCTTCATAAATTCCTAACCCTTCAAGCTTCTTCATTAATGGTGAGTGGAAAGGGAAATTAAAACTCTAAACTCAAATTCCATTGCAAATCCAACTTTCAACTCCAAATTCAAGTAGAAGATAGTGATTCAAGCTTGTGGTTGCATCTCTCTTGGATTTCAAGCTTGTTCTTCATAGAAATTGTGAAAAGGTGAGATTTTTATCTCACACTCTTGCTTAGAACTATCTTGCACTGTTGGGAATGGTTCCCTATCACTTTAGCATTCTCATTTGCATTTGGTTTGGATTGAATTAGCGAAAAACTCCAATTTTTAGCATTTTTGGTGAGTTCCAGCCCTTAAGTCGTTCTGCCCATGTTAAGTCGTCCAGGCTGCTAGCTCACGCGCGTTGAAAAGTCACCGCCTTCGTAAGTCGTTTACGAGATAAGCTTAAGTCGTAAGTCGTTCACGAGATAAGCCTTAAGTCGTTAAGTCGTATCTCGTAAGTCGTCTCCGACCTAAGCTCCAGTAAGTCGTTCGTGTGTTATCTCGTAAGTCGTCTCCGACCTAAGCTCCAGTAAGTCGTTCGACCCTCTACGTCGTAGGTCGTATGCCTTAAGTCGTAAGTCGTTCGCGAGTTAAGTCTTAAGTCGTAAGTCGTTCGCGAGTTAACCCTTATGTCGTTAGACATCATTTTTTGCCTTAGGCCGTTTTGTCTTCACTAGGTCGTACCGTTTTGGTCGAACACCGTAGCGGACCCATTGTGTAACAACCCGCATATTTATCGATTTTATATTTAAATATTTTATCGTTAGTCGGATGTTAGTCCGAAAAGCTACTTTTTGCATACGGTCAAATTAGGACTCGAGACCACCCCCATTGAGTTCAAAATGACGTTTGCGATCTTTTTGAGTGTAAACTTCGATATGTTTGGAGATAGTGAAATTTTCGTCACTTTTTGTGTTGAGCTTTTGGTTTGGGCTGCACCTCTTCTACCTCAGCCCAGCCCCTTCCTTCTCTTCATCACTTCATCAACTTTGAAGCTTTAGCAACAATGGTGGAGGGAGTAGGAAATTAAAATTCCAAGCTCAAGTTCTTTAGCAAATTCAACATCTAACTCCAAATTCAAAGTGAAGACATTGATTCAAGCTTGTGGTTGATCTTTGCTTTTCCCCCGAGCTTCATCTTCATCAAATTCCGTGAAAAGGTGAGATTTTTGATCTCACATCTTGCATATATCTATCTTGGACTGTTGGGAATGATCCTCTATTGCATTTGTATGAATATCTGCATTTGGTTTGGATTGGATTGGCGAAAAACTCCAAAATTTAGTGATTTTGGTGAAAAAACTGCTACTAGGTCGTTCTGGCCATTTTTAGCTCGTTCTGGCCCTTAAGTCGTAGGTCGTTGCCGACCTATAATCTCTAGGAAAAATGTTAAGTCGTTCACGAGCTAAAGGCTTAAGTCGTTCACGAGCTAAAGGCATAAGTCGTTCACGAGTTAAAGGCATAAGTCGTTCACGAGTTAAAGGCATAAGTCGTTCACGAGCTAAAGGCATAAGTCGTTCACGAGTTAAAGGCATAAGTCGTTCGCGAGTTAAAGTGTTGAGTCGTTCGCGAGTTAAAGGCTTAAGTCGTTTGCAGTAAGTCGCTCGCCCTGGCTTAAGTCGTAGGTCGTCCTCGACCTAACTCCACTAGGTCGTTCCAGGCCTTAAGTCGTAGGTCGCGTGGCACTTTAGGTCGCATGGCCTTGTTCCCCAGTTAGGTCGTAGGACCTTTTGACTGTTAGGTCGTAAGGACCTTAGCTCGTATTAGAGCTTAAGTCCTAGGTCGTTAGCTCTTAAGTCCTAGGTCGTTGGCTTTTAAAATCGTTAAGTCGTAGGTCGCTGCTCCTACTAAGTCGCTCGGCCATGCCAACTCCGCTAGCTCGCAACTGTTAGGTCGTATGACCTTAAGTCGTAGGTCGTCTCCGACCTAACATTCCCACTGCTATTTCACTAGGTCGCTTGACCTTAAGTCATAGGTCGCTTGACCTTGTTAAGTCGTAGGTCGCTCGACTTTGTTAAGTCGTAGGTCGCCCCCGACCTTACCCTTAGGTCGAATGACCTGTGATTCGCTAGGTCGCGATTTTCCTTAGGTCGTATGACCTATTTTTCCTTAGGTCGCTGGACCTGCTTGCCTTCACTAAGTCGTACCCCATATTACTCTGCGTAGGCAATCTTATCTGAAAAGCGTTCAACAGAACTCCTTACTTTGATGGTTTTGGGAATTGATTTCTTTGAACTTTACTCACGTCTTCGAACGTGAATTTTTATGATTGATTGTTTCTACAATCACTTCTATGATTTGTCACTTCAAAATATAAAGGTTTCCTATACTAGTATTAAATATCAAAACTCTTTCATTAAAACGATTTCAACTCGATTTTCAATATCAAACTCGTTTATAAAACTGTTTTCCAATTTATTAGTATATACAAACCTTTACCTCATTCGTATGAGAAAATATAATTAAACGGCTTAGCAAAACAAGTGGTATGAAACGCTTGCGTTTACTTCGTCGGTTAATTGATGGACTTGTTCGATTGAAACTCTTGTGACAATTTCCTAGTGCAGATCTACAATCTGTTCGTAAATATTTGAGTTAAGCAAGTGGTTATGGGACATGAAGCTAAACTCTTATATTTACTAGCTTAGTGTAATCGACACTTCCTTATGATCACGATGATCATTCTTGTGATTTAGACTAGCGATTGTGCTATGTCTCTTTGTTTGCGAGGTTAGACTAGACACCATTTGTGTGATTTTGATTCACACATATCTCTTTATCTTCAAGGTTAGTCTATGCCTTATTGGTGTGATTTCGATTCACACATATTGAAACTCTTTATGATCGATGACGATCATTTTATGGTTTAGGCTCATGGGTCGTATCTATTTAGGTGCGTCGATGTTTACTTCTCACATGGGTCGTATCTATTTAGGTGCGTCGATGTTTACTTTTCATGGGGTGTATCTTTTTAGGTGCATCGATGTTAGACTTTTCATGGGGTGTATCTTTCTAGGTGCATCGATGTTAGACATTACATGGGGCGTATCTTTCTAGTTGCGTCGATGTTTATTTATGCATGGGGCGTATCTTTCTAGGTGCGTCAATGCTAGAACATGGGTCGTATCTTTCTAGGTGCGTCGATGTTCGACTTTGCATGGGGTGCATCTTTCTAGGTGTATCGATGCTAGACTTTACATGGGGCATATCTTTCTAGGTGCGTCGATGTTCAGTTTATGGGATTGGTCATCCTCTTTTCTTGAGATTTCTGGATTTTATGTTTCACCAGCTTTTACCATTGACATTAATGAGTATGTCATTTTATTGTGGTTTGGTGAATTAAATTAAGAATATGACATTCTTTTAATCTTTGAGAAAATTCTTGTGATATTGATTAATCTCTTGTTGATTATCATTTTCATACTTGTAGTAGTATGCTTTTATGGATATCTTATATGTTTATGCCATATCTCTTGTTCTATATCACTTTATCTGATAATTATAGCTAGACTGATCCGTTTATTATTTTCTTCTTAAATAATACTCGGGTCAGACTGAGATTTTACAGGTGCTTCCTCATGACTTCTTATCTGGAGCCATCTTCTGACTTTTGGCTAACTACTCTAGTTTAGTAGTTTTTGTTTGTATACATTTGAGATTAGACTCCTTGATGTATACATATTATATTATCTTGCACTTGTATCTATTCACTTGTGTTATTGTGGATCTTATTTGACCACCACTCTGATGTACACTTTCATGTGTTGTATTCATATCTCTTTCCGCCTTTGTGATATGAATTGTCTGTGACTGATTTGTGTTACGTTTATTTCTATATTTGTTTCCGAAGATCATATATAGCCACCGTGTGATAGCTTTGTGTTTGTATCGGTATGTCGGATTTCCTCCTTAAAAGATATGCATTCTATTCTATCTGACATATCGGTGCTCGCGCAAAGAAGTTACACGGATGGTCGCTCCTCAACAGCCTTATCCTCCGTGCTAATTGACAGCACTACACCGTAGTGTTCTTGGTTAGCGTGGGTATAAAGATGGGGCGTCACACGTTGCCCCCACACCCCCACCTTGGGGGGTTGCCACCCCCCCGGACCCCCCCTCCGTCGGGGATCTTATCTGAAAAACATTTAACAGAACTTGCTGAGCTGATTTTCTTGGATTTTTATCACATCTTCGAATGTGACCTTTGTGATTGATTGTTTCTGCAATCGCTTCTGTGATTTGTCACTTTAAAATATAAAGGTTTCTATACTAGTAGTAAATATCAAAACTCTTTCAACAAAATGATTTCAACTCTATCTTCAATAACAAAGCTCTTTTCTTAAACCATTTTCCAATCTACTAGTACATACAAATCTTTACCTCACTCGGATGAGAAATCTAATTAAACGGCTTAGTAAAACAAGTGGTATGAAATGCTTGCGTTCACTTTGTCGGTTAATTCTTGGACTTGTTCGATTGAACCTCTTGTGACAATTTTCTAGTGAAGATTTACAGTTTGTTCGTAAATATTTAAGTTAAGCAAGTGGTTATGGGACATGAAGCTAAACTTTTATATTTACTAGCTTAGTGTAATTGACACTTCTCGTTGATCATGACGATCATTCTTATGATTTAGACTAGCAATTGTGCGATGTCTCTTGTTTGCTTGGTTAGACTAGACACCACTTGTGTGATTCCACTCACACATACTTTTTACCTTCTTGGTTAGTCTAGACACCAATCCGTGTGATTTCGACTCACACATTTGGGGTAGCTCCCCATGGTCTTTAGACCGTCATGTGATAGGCCTCTTTCCCTTTTTGTAATTTCTGGATTTCTTATGTTGATTTCTGGAATTTATATTATTGACTTGTCATGAGTACAAGTTTAGGGTATGATGCCCTCTTTGGATCTTTGAGAAGATTCTTGTGATATTGATCATTTCTCATCGGTTGATCTCCTGTTGATCATCATTTGCATACTTATAGTAGTATGTCAGTATGGATATTTTATGTTTATGCCATATCTTTTATTTTATATCATGTCATCTGATATTTATAGCTAGACTGATCCGTTTATTATTTTCTTAAATAATACTCGGGTCAGACCGAGATGTTATAGGTGCTTCTGCTTGACTTCCTCCCGGGATTTGCTACTCTGACTTTTGGCTAACTATTTAGTTTAGCAGTTTTTGTTGTATACACTTGAGATATGGACTCATAGTTGTATTCTTTTGGTATAGCACGTGTTGCTATTCTTTTGTATTATTGTGGATCTTTTTGTCCACTACTATGATGTACACTTTCATGTGTTAGTTATATATTCATATCTTATTCCGCCTTTGTGATATGGATGTCTGTGACTGATTTGTGTTATGCTTATTTCTATGATTGTTTCCGAAGATTATTTTACAGCCACCGTGTGATAAGCAATTACATGGATGGTCGCTCCTCAATAGCCTTATTCTCCGTACTAGTTGACAGCACTACATCGTAGTGTTCTTGGCTAGCGTGGGTATAGAGGTGGGGCATCACATAATCTCTCCTTTATGTGCAAATTTCTTCATATTAGCACATGCGCTTCGCACGTGACAATAACACATGCTTTGTGGGCAATTTTTTTTTTTTACAAATTATATGTGTCAACATATTCAAAAGATAATGATTTTCATAAATATTTAGGTATGTTTTTGCGTTGGAATCATGTGTGGTTAGTTTGAATTTTTATTTCTAAATTAAAGCATTTAATTTTTGGTTCCATTGGCTCATATTCTACTCAACAATGATATCTTAAAATATCTTAAATAGTTTTGGGGCTTACAAATTCAATATTTATTAGCTGAGTTCTTATGTTTATTTTATTTTAAAAGATGTTTGTAAACCCGTATCAATATTAGCGTTTATTTTCCAAGCTAAACTCCTGTACTTATGCTATATACCATTGTTAATTAAACAATGCTAACTCCATCTTCAAAGCGCGTGCCATAACTCATGTACTTATGTTTATTTCAATTTAAATCATGATGTTCATGTCGTACTATTTTTTTAAGTGCCTTTTATATAGTTATTTTTTAGGATCATGTTTTGAAACATACACATGATAAACTCACACAATTTACTTGGCGTGTTTTTCATATTAGCACAGTGAATGAATTAAACATATACAATTTATATATGGACTTTTTGTGCATATGCTTTGAGAATATGGACCTTTCATCATAAATGAATATATCATGATTTATTGTATATTATATCTAGAGATTTATGAATTTCAAAGTTATACATTAAACTGTGAATAAGTACTATAAATATCAGAACGAAAATGGTTTACAATGTTGGAAACAATTTAATTAGTTTTATCTAATTAATTAATTTAAATAACTGAATATACCGTGATTTATTGTATTCCATATATGAAGATTTATGAATTTCAAGTTATGCATTAAACTCAGAATAAATGATACAAATATCAAAAGATATATGTATGAGAAACTTTCGATCCCACCGCTAATTTCAAATTTCCCTTTACAATGGACATGGAAAATATTTGTTAATGTATAATTAATTTAAACAAATGAATATGCCATGATTTATTGAATGACATATTTAGAGACTTATGAATTTCAAGGTTATACGGTAAAATTTGAGTAAATGCTATAAATAAAAAATGGAAATGATTTTACAATGTTGGAAATGATTTAATTAGTTGACTTAATTAATTAATTTAAACAAATCTATGTGCCTTGATTTATTGTTTGCCATATATGGAGGTTTATGAATTTCAAGGTTATGTATTAAATTGTGAATAAATGATGCAAATATCAAAATGTATATGCATGAGAAAATTAATGAGCGCAAAAATAGATTTAAGAGAAGAGGAATAAAACGTTGGAAAGTGGAATTAAGAAGAATTAATTTGCATTAATTCAATAATACCATTATTATACTAGTTTACTGCGCCATCAAGCAAGTGACCGATATTGCATTATACAATTATAAGAATAAACGCAAACTTTTGGTCTGGCCTCGAATTTCCAAAATTGACCTTTTTATGGAACATGGAAAAATATGTGTTATTGTATAATTAATTTAAACAACTAAATATATCATGATTTGTTGTTTATTATATATATCTAGATAATTATGAATTTCAAGGTATACATTAAATTGTGAATAAATGCCATAAATATCAAAATAGAAATGGTTTTACAACATTGAAAACGATTTACGTAGTTGACTCTAATTAATTAATTTAAACAAATGGATATACCTTGATTTATTATATGCCATATATGAAGATTTATGAATTTCAAGGTCATACATCAAAGCATGAATAAACGATATAAATATCAAGACATATATGTATTAAAAACTTAATGAGCGCAAAAAATACATATTTAAAGGAAGAGGAATAAAATGTTGGAAAAAGGAATTAAGAAGCATTAATTTAATTAATTCAATAATGTCATTATTATATCAGTTTATTGCACCATTAATGTAGCGATCCGGACTCGGCCTTCGAAAATCGACACCCGTACTTCCACTCGTACTAGAATGCCGCAGATTCAAACGCCGAATCTGGTTCGCCGGAGCTTATAACACACTAAGTATAACAACACAGCGGAAGAAAATTGAATAATACATTTGATATACAACATTTGATACAATATCAGATACAAGATGATACAATGAATATCAATATACATCAGAGATATGATACATGAAAAATAGCAGCGGAAAAGAAAAGATAACATCAGCAGCGGAACAATATCTCCAATATGGAGATAGTCTTCAGAAAAAGAACTCCAATAGTAATAGCAAGTCCATCATCAAAGCTCAATCCACCATCAAGTGTTGCACAAAGATAAGCAAGTGCAGTCATGGTCCAAAACTGAATCAACTACAGAGATCTACTAGTAATCTGACTATCTGAAAAACCCAACTCTAGAACTGCCCGTGTGGGGAAATAGTGGGCACCCAGAGTTTAGGAAAGGAACAATAAACTCCAGGTCAGTCGTGGGACTGGTATGAGCAAACAAAAGTATTTGGTTTTTAAAAAACAAAGTAAAATGAAATTCGCAATGCTTTTTGGAAAATGAAACTACCATAAGGCCTCCCGCCACATACACAATGCAAACGCAGACTTGGAGGAGATTTCTCCTTATGATAGTCAAAAATGCTTACTATGCGAAATTATTTGATATTATTACTAGTGCATAGTGTAGAAAAACCACTTCGAAAGTATAATATAAATCCTTGCCAATATACGACCAGTATCGTATGCCTACTATAGCTACCATCCAAACTGTGGGGCGCCACCATAAGTAGATGGCAGGTAATACAACTAAAACCGTACAAGGCGCGTATTGAAGAATGGATTTCCAACAAATGGTCAGGCTAAGGAAATTCCTATGCCACATGTGTACGCCTCTGGCGGGACGTCCCGAGAACCTACTCGGCTCTCTGCCAACACAAGGCCGGGTTACCTCTGTAACTAGGTAACTACTACTCGAGTATGCCACTCCCCGGTCCTTTGGGACCTTTATCCGAGGCGCCTCAATAAAGCAACAATCACACAGAGAAATGAGATTGGAGCAACCACATAGGTTAAGCATCAGGGCTCCATACCTGACACCACCCTTTTTCAGAAGGAAATAACATACCCTAAAGGGCGCGACCCTCATAACCTTGTTGCATCTTTCCTGTTTCGACCATTTCCGGGGTGTGAGGTCCTGATGAGGTCTCGACCACAAAGCTACGCTTTTTCACAAAGCCATGCTTTGATCACAAATGATCAACCAATGGTCAGCACACAGCAGCACTTAGCATGTCACATTACCAAATTGGGAGTATATCGCTGATAACCTTCAACTACATAACCTCTGAGCTCGTACGTCTCAGAAAAGGGTGTTAAGCTAAGAGAATAAATTCTCCGCCACCAAACAGAAATGTATTTGAAAGAAATCGGTTCTATATCTCAAAGTGTAATGTCAGACACACAACCATGCAAGTCTGGTCCGGGTTCGAATAGAACCGAAGGCACTTCCGAAGAAGTCCTTGCAAATCCGGGTATTCACAATCCCGATCGGATTTCCCATCACTAAGGGAATCTCTACATTGGAGCAACTCGGTGCAGAGATAATCGATAGGTCATCCTATCGTTTTCACAAATACCCGGTCTTCAACACCTGTCTTCAAATGCTATCCATATCGTCGTATCATTATTCGGAACGGGTTATATGACACAAGGTCCTCTCCCGGCTAAACCGAATAATGAGCGCAATATTTAAAAATATATGGATATGGGATTTTCAGTTAAGTCACAACTTATTACCCAAACCTTTTCTTTAAATGGTTTAACAATTACCATTTTAAATCTTTAAACCAAAAAGATTTATTTCACAAAGTTTCACCCAATTTCACAAAGATCTATTTATAGATTTTTAAACAATTCCATTTCAATTGGATTAACTCATTTAAATTTTGAATCAAAATTTAATTAATGGCTTTCAAAACCGTTTCCAAATATTTATTTATAACTTGGAAAACCATTTTCATTTTTTTAGACGTGAAATCCTTTTTTTTAACACCAATTGGAAGTTCAATTCTTAAGTGAAAGCCTTTATCATTTAAAAACAATAGACTCTGCTTCCAGAAAAATCCGATTCATTTATACAAGTTAAAATCTTTTGGTTAAATTCAATTTCCAAAACAACACCTTTAAAATTCGTTTTAAAACCCATATAAACTTGTATAATCCTTTTAAATCATAAATGGAATTCAATTTCAAATTTTGGATTCAAATTTAAATCAAATTATTTAAATCCTAAACTTTTATCAGGTTATTCAAAAATTACTTTGTTTCTTTCAAAACTCCTTTTCAAAGGCTTTTTATTTTAGATCTAATCTATTTTCAAAACCATTTGAATCCAAAAATTCAATTTAAAACTATTTTAAAAATCTGTGACTCAACCCATTTCCACTTGCAACCCATATTTGTGTGTGTATAGTGTGGTCTAGGGGTTTTACACAATAAAAGTGCAACATCAATCATCACAGATATATCAATATCGATAAGCGGTATAACCAGTAACGCTTATCTTTTATTCACAAGGTCATTGATAAAATAAATTTATCAATCACAAAGATTCACTATTACAATTCGATGTGGGTTTCGGATAACCAACTGGAATCCGACTCCTTGTCGCATCGAAATTCAAATGTTGTTTTACGGGTCAAGGGGTTGCATATTCATATAACAATTTATATATCACAGATATAACAGCTTAGCATAAAGCATTACATAACATCACATCACATATCAAATATATCAATCCATCACACAGTATTCAATAACAACCAAACATCTTTAATTAAGATGAATAAATCGTGTGGTTTTAAATCTATTGCTCACCTAATTACTTCCATTAGAAATCTTTAATCAATGATTAATTATCATTAACTACGATTGATTAAGTCTTAACCACCTTCATTAATTAATCATTTCTTTAATTAACTAAATTAATTAACACTTAATTTTTAAGTAAACCTTAATTTTAATTAATTATCCTTAATTAATTAATTTTATAAATTTATCATTCCCTAAATAACTACAACAATTAATTACTCCTTAATCATTTATTAATTAAATTTTAATTTATAATTAATCCTTTGATCAATTCTTCTTAATTTATTACTAATTATCCTTTAATCATTAAATAATTACCTTTAATTAATTACCATTAGTGATTCTCCCTATCACTTATATCAATAAATCTTTAATTAATTATCCTCAAATAGATCACATTTATAAATCAGCTTCTATTAAATTAATTGTCATAAAAAAAACATTTATCAACCTTTGAAAACAATTATCATCAAAACCTTGTTAATGACTTTTGGAAATTAATCATCATTAATACGTTAATTAACTCAAGACCTTTAAGTTGAATTAAACAAATCATCTCCTTAATTTTACTATCTTAATTAATAAATTATTATTTACTTGATTATCATTAACAATATAAATTAACTTACTTTTAAGTTAACATTAAAACATTTGATTAACTTCTCAATCACTTTGTTACGTTTTTATTAAAATGAATTCCTTTAAAAAATGTATAAGTTTAAAACGTCTCAAATTTAATTAATTTAAAATATTTTACTTTCAAATCTTGAACTACACATTCAAATTTAACAAACAATCTCATTATTATTAAAAAAATAAATTCAGAAATTAAATTTGCTTAAATTGTTAAAGTTTTCAAAACTGGAAATGTTGTTACCCAAGACAAACCCGAGTGAAACCTGTGTTGCTCCTCCCCTCTTCTATTTTCTTTTAAACTTTGTTACGTTAAAAAAAATCCAAATGCTTGTTATCGCAACCACACGAGTTCCCCAACCAAGAACCCGAGCCAGGACACAAATTCCTCGAGCACGAACTCGAATACGCTTCCTCTTCCCCAATTTGTTTCGAACCCAACAGATATGCCATTTCGCTCGTGCACGTGCACACCCTACTGCGGCGGCTCTGACCACCACCACAAACGTCGATAAGTCGACAACAATGTCCTCACACCATCGAGCTACTCAGTAACCTCGATTGAATCACCAAACAAAATTGAGCTTTCAGCTGCAACCCAAAGACCCAGACCTCATCAGAAACTCCTCGCTCGAATCAATTCGTCCACCAGACACCATGTCACCACATCCACGGCTCCACCATACAACGACAAAATTAACCCCCCAGATCCGATGCCCCTGAATTCACTATCGATGTCGTAGTAATCACCTAAACTCAACCACCCCAAAAGCGAATCGAACCCTACTTCAACGTTCACCCACCGCCACGGCAATAAATAAAATCACTGACTATTTTTCCAGTGATCTACGACACACCAACTAGCTACAGGCCCAAACTCAACAATCATTACCACGCCGTTCATCGGGATTTGCCCAAAACTCGATTACCGTTCAACTCAAAATTGCTCAACCCCTACTTGCTTAAAATTCTCGAGACTCATATTAAAAATCATCATTTACCAATTCAAAACAGCTTATCAAATCAAAACTCGAAAATAAACCATTTGATTTTCTGACAAATATTGTCTATCACTGTGATATTTGAATTTCAAAATAATTTCTAGATATTTCTTCATAGAACCATTTTTAAAATTGAAATTGTAACATTATAAACAACTTTCATTCAGACATTACAATCAAATTTTTGTTATACCAAGAGATATGAATTTTTTTCTTAAATTTTGAAGTTCTGTTACTTAACAGAACCATATATATATTCATCTATAGGCAAGCACACCATTTTTAATATGTATATCTATACATGCAGTCATTTATCTTAATAACAGCAAGCAATCACATCAAGCCAATCCACAAATTCAAGTTTAAACGGTTAGTTTTGCTCACGACCAACAATATACAAACAGATCCAGGTCAGGTTTGCTCGCTGCATATTTGCTTTTCCCAGTTAAATTCATCTTCTAGTTTAACACAAGTATTTATTAGAACTTATATCTTGAATTTTCATAAACACATTTTGTTTAAACCTTTAAGCCATAAAAGGATCACAAAACTTATATCTGTGACAAGTGTTTAAACAAGATGATATAGATTTTTTTCTTAAATTTTCAAAGTTGTAAACCAAGAACAGTATACCTATCCCCAGACAAACACATGCATCATTTGTCAATATCAACAAGCAAGAACAACAAGGAAGTACACAGATTCACAGACATCAAATTCAAAGGGAAAAAAAAATTCAAGTTTGCTCACATGGTCATAAGCACAGAACAGAGAACAGGCCTGTACATCTTTTCTTTTCTTTAAATACTGAAGTTAAATCTGCAAGTTATAAGAAGAAACTTGCTTACTTTTCTGTTGTATTTATTTGTTTATTTCACTAATAACAAACAAATCTTAAATTACTCACAGGTTTGAATGTATATACAGAGAACCCTTTTTATTTTTATTTCGGCAGTTGAAATCCAGATTGAAGTTTAAGTCTTTGATCTTGATTTTTTTTTTCTCCTGCACTGTTAATAAAGCTGTTCAAATCATTGCTTTAATACCGATTTAACAATATTAGATTCAAACTTTTTAAAGAAAATTACTTGCCTTTAACTTATTTTCCAGCGAGCTTTTCATTTGCTTTCAGTAACTTTAAACTTGCGTTTGCTTCCTTCAATTTTCTAGATTTGATTTCCTTTGGATTCCTCTTTGCACTGATTTGGTTTACAGGTTCATGATTTTAAACCATGTTGAGTTGCAAAGAGTTTGGATAAATTTTCTAATCTGTTTTTCATAGATTTGTTTTGAGAGGATTTTCTTTTGAACTGTTTTTGTTTTGAACAGCCTGAAACTTTGAACCTGATTTCTTTTTGAGCTTCTGGCCTTTTGAATATTGAGATGCTCAATCTCTTTCTTTTCTACCGCTTGTGATATTCAAATCTTTGTTTACTATTTTTTTTTTCTTTTCAGAGATTTGGCTGAGATACTATATGATTGAGCATGGGAAGATGGAAAGTTTTTATAATTTTTTTATTTCAATATTTTATTCAATAAAATACATAGGATGCCATTTGTTAAAAATGATCATGAGGCCTAAGCGCTTATAAAAACTTAATGATGATATCTTTAAACTTATATATTCTTTTCTTGGATATATAGATATGCAAGATCTTTAAAGTATGTTATATTGGTTTGTGTATACATATATTCAATGTGTTAAAACAATTGTTCTTCTTTTTTTTTTCTTTTTTTTGTTCAACTTTTGAAAGGAAAGAAGGATGTAAAACCTTTAACTTCATATTAATAATAGTCATATTTATTTATATCAAATTTAAAATATTACATTTTAAAACAATATTATTTTTAATACTTAATTCATTATATTCTTTGAATGAAAACTAGCATATCTTTTTAAATAAACAATTTATCTATATATATTATTTTTAACTTTTATTTCTTATTTTATATCCATTTTGTTTATTATATTCTACTTATGCTAATTTAAGGAAAGAAACAAATTTTTAACTAATTATGTTTTTAATAATTAAACACATATCAATTAATCTTATAAAAATATAAATTATTGAATTTTTCAATTTAAAAGTTCCATTTTTAAAATATATACTTTTTATAAATCTCTAAGCCTTTACATTCTATATACAATATATTTAAATCTTAGAATTACCAAATTTCAAGTCAATTCAATTTTTATTTACTTGTTATCAAATTTCTATTTAAAATTTTAAAATTTTAAGTTTATTATGAAAATCTCTAATTAATTCACAAATAACCCCACAATTTAATTTCAAAATTAAATTAATTATTGAATTATTTCGGCTAATATTTTAGGAATGTTGCAATTAAGCAAGTGACTGATATTACGTTATACAATTATAAGAATAAACGCATAACAAAAATAAGGGCGGCAACCATATAACATTATCCATTTACGGGTAGCAACCATATAACTTTATAATATTCTGCTTATTAACTGAAAAATATAACATGTTATACATATGGTAATGATACTATAAATTTTTCAATAAAATAACCTATTAGAGTACTTATGTCCATTAAATATCACTCAATAGCATATTATACCATATATGCGTGACATAATATCTGACCATATCACTTGATCAAGATTTCTCTAGACTATAACTTTTTTCCATAACTGATTCAAAAATTGAATCAATGAATGAGTTAAGATACTGCATATGAGTTAAAATTATGTGTCTTGCATATCCATAACCCTTAATCGGTCCAATATAGATATAATCAAACTTCATAACACAGATATAATATTCTAAAAATATATACCAAATCTTATAAATGCCACTCACTTTATCCATCCATATTCACATCTCTTTTCACTTCTATTCCATTTCTCATTCTCTTTCATGTCATCTCCATTTAGATCTCTCACCACCACCATTTCTCATCGTTAATCTCCAATATCATAGCTTCAGGTTGGTCTAATTATACCGCTAAAACTGTGCTTTAGATAGGTTAAATTATACTTCTAGAATTTGTTTGTATTGTCTATTTAAGTGCATTGTTTTGTGTATTCTCAAAATAACATCATGATATTTTGACATTAGAAACATCAGGCGACACGCCTCAATAAGAGTTCGATATTTCCTTGTATATAATACGAGATATTTTGACAAAAAATAAAAAATAAAAAGGGAAACAGTACAAATGACCTAGCCCATATCCAGCCACCCTAAAACCAATCTACGCCACCCTAATCCCTAAACCTAGCGGTCTCCTCCCCATTTAAATTCGTGTCTTCTTTTTCTTCTTCTAAAAAATCGAAATCAATTCAAAAAAAACAAATCTTGATCGAAGATTCATGATACTCGAAAATCATTTAGGAAAGAGCGACTTGTTGTAAGGTTTGGTCGCATCAAGTCAGTGTGCTATATCGAGGCCACGACGACATGACCTGGGCAGTGCGGTCGATGGAGGCTTGTCGCATGCGATTGGTGGCGTGGAAGATGGCTGAAGTTATGGACCTAGGATGGAGGTGCAACCATGACAGAGTTCGACGTTGTAGGCATGCATACAGACTTGAACAAGAGGCATGGCGATGTTGAAGTGATTCAAGAATAGGTGGCAGTTGATGGCTGGAGGTGACAGGAAGTTGTGCAGAATGCTGCAAAGTTGTTGTGTTGGCTGATGGAGTGGCTAATGTTTCGATGAGGAGACGTCAGTGAACTTAGTGGTTTTGGTGGAGAGAAGATCTCGTGCTTTGTCGTGAGAGTACCAGATGTGCACGACCATCATTTTTTTTGAGAAGAAGGTATAAAGAAATCAATTTTAATTAAATTTAATAAAAGTATGATTAGTAAGTATAAAAAAATTGTTCGCTTATAAAATTCATAAATTATTCGTGCGAGGTTCAAAAATACAACACGAGTTATGTTGGATCGTGTGACGCCCCACCTCTATACCCACGCTAACCAAGAACACTACGATGTAGTGCTGTCAATTAGCACGGAGAATAAGGCTGTGGAGGAGCGACCATCCATGTAACTTCTTTGTGCGAGCACCGATATGTCAGATAGAATAGAATGAATATCTTTTAAGGAGGAAATCCGACATACCGATACAAACACAAAGCTATCACACGGTGGCTATATATAATCTTCGGAAACAAACATAGAAATAATCATAACACAAATCAGTCACAGACATCCATATCACAAAGGCGGAAGAAGATATGAATAAATATATAACACATGAAAGTGTACATCAGAGTAGTGGTCAGAAAGATCCACAATAATACAAAAGGAATAGCAACAAGTGCTATACAAAAGAATACATCAATGAGTCTATATCTCATATGTGTACAATCAAAAACTACTAATCTAAGTAGTTAGCCAAAAGTCAGAATAATCCTGAAGAGAAGTCAAGCAGAAGCACTTGTAACATCTCGGTCTGACCCGAGTATTATTTATAAGAAAATAATAAACGGATCAGTCTAGCTATAAATATCAGATGATAAGGCAGGATAAATAATAATATGGCATGAACATGTAACAACCATAACGGCATACTACTATAAGTATGTAAACGATAATCAACAAGAGATCAACCAATACCACAAGAATCTTCTCAAAGATAAAATAGGGTATCATACCCTAAACTTGTATTCATAACAAGTTATTAACACATAAATTCACCAATGCACAAAAAATTGATATCATATCAATGAAAATCATAAAAAAAATTGGTGAAGCACAAATTCCAGAAATCATCACCAGAAATCCAGAAAACACGTAAAGGGGGAGGCCTAACACATGAACGGGAGTATGCAAACTCACCAACGCGTGAAACACATAAACGAGAAGCTATCTCATGGACGCTATCCATTAAATTTCCACACAGTAATGGCTCGAAGACCATGGGGTGCTACCCCATATATGTGATGGCGAAACATCACAAAAGCGAGGTCTAGTCTCCCTCGCAGACAAAGAGACATCGCTCAATCGCTAGTCTAAATCACAAAAATGATCATCATGATCATTAGGAAGTGTCAATCACACCAAGCTAGTAAATATATGAGTTTAGCTTCATGTCCCATAACCACTTGCTTAACTTAAATATTTACGAACAAGTTGTAAATCTTCACTAGAAAATTGTCACAAAAAGGGTTCAATCGAACAAGTCTAAGAGCTAACCGACGAAGTGAACGCAAGCGTTTCATACCACTTGTTTTACTAAGTCGTTTAAGTCAATTTCTCATCCGAGTGAAGTAAAGGCTTGTATATACTAGTAGATTGGGAATCGGTTTGAGAAAACGAACTTTTGATATTTAAAATAGTGTTGAAATCGCTTTGATGAAAGAGTTTTGATATTTACTACTAGTATTGAAACCTTCATATCTTTAAAGTGACAAGTCACAAAACGATTGTTGAAACAAATCGAATCACATCAGTTCACGTTCGAAGACGTGAGTAAAGTCCGAAGAAGTCAATCCCAAAACCATCAAAGTAGAAATTCTGTTGAATGTTTTTCAGAAAAGATCCCCTACGGAGGGGGGTCCAGGGGGTGGCAACCCCCTAGGTGGGGGTGCGGGGGCAACGCCCCTGCTTACGGTGTTTGACCTGCCCGGTCGGGTCGCAGGGGTCCAGGGGGCAGCGCCCCGTCCAAAACGGTATGACCTAAGTGAAGACAAGCGGCCCACGACCTAAAACAAAATGAGGTCAAACGACCTAAGGGTTCACGCGACCTAACACAATGGTCGGAGACGACCTACGACTTACGACCTAAGGCCTAACGACCTAATGGATAGGTGGTCGAGCGACCTAGTGGAATAGGTGGTTGAGCGACCTAACATTTTAAGGCCGAGCGACCTAGGAGCTAACGGCTAACACACGACGAAGAAGGTGCGACCTAAGGAAGACTCGCGACCTAACATGGCCGACCAAAGTGCAAACGACCTAAGAGATGCACGACCTAACTGGTACGCGACCTAAAGGGGTACGCGACCTAACTGGTTCGCGACCTAAAGGGGTGCACGACCCAGTTAGGTCGCGCACCCCTTTAGGTCGCGAACCAGTTAGGTCGTGCACCCCTTTAGGTCGCGAACCAGTTAGGTCGCGCACCCCTTTAGGTCGCGAACCAGTTAGGTCGCGCACCCCTTTAGGTCGCGAACCAGTTAGGTCGCGCACCCCTTTAGGTCGCGAACTAGTTAGGTCGCGAAAATCGAAATGAAATAAAGAATAAAAAAAAATAAGTAGAAAATAGCGACCTAAGGCCCGCGACCTAAAGGTGAAGCGACCTAAAGGAGTGGCGACCTAAGTCCAGCGACCTAAAGGAGGCGAGAGCGACCTAAAGGAGGCTGAGTGATATTACGTCGGAAACGACCTATGCTCTTGCGACTTTTCAACGCCGCGACCTAAGGCTTAACTCGCGAGCGACCTAACGAGTCCAGAGCGACCTAGGTGCAGGAATTTCTCAAAAACGCTGAAAATTGGAGTTTTTCGCCGATTCGATCCAAACTAAAAGCAAACGTGCATGCCAAAATGATAGGAAATCATCCCTAACAGATCCAAGATAGATATAGGCAAGAATATGAGATAAAAATCTCACCTTTTCCACGAAATTGATGATGAAGAGGCTTAAAAGCAAAGCAAGAATCAACCACAAGCTTGAATCTATGTTCTTCACTTGAATTTGGAGTAGATGTTGGATTAGCAATGAAGAAGAAGACTTTGGAGTTTTAATTTCCCATTCCCTCCACCATTTTTGATAAAGCTTCAAAGTTTAAGAAATTAGAAATGAAGTATGAAGAGCAGGAAGGGGTTGGGCTGAGTTAACAAGTGGTTCAGCCCAAACTAAAGATCCAAAGCAAAAAGTAATGAAAATTTCACTTTCTCCAAACATATCGAAGTTTACACTCAAAAAGATCGCAAACGTCATTTTGAACTCAATGGAAGTGGTCTCGAGTCCTAATTTGACCATATGCAAAAAGTAGTTTTTCAGACTAACGTCCGACTAATGATAAAATATTTAAATAAAATATTTAAATATAAAATCGATAGATATGCGGGTTGTTACAGACTCCCCTCCTTAAAGAAATTGCGTCCTCGCAATATATACGGTTTCGATGAGGAGATGTCAATGAACTTAGTGGTTTTGGTGGAGAGAAGATCTCGTGCTTTGTCGTGAGAGTACCAGATGTGCACGACCATCATTTTGTTTGAGAAGAAGGTTTAAAGGAATCAATTTTAATTAAATTTAATAAAAGTATGATTAGTATGTATAAAAAAATTGTTCGCTTATAAAATTCATAAATTATTCGTGCGAGGTTCAAAAATACAACACGAGTTATGTTGGATCGTAGCGACAAACACAATGCAATGGAACAAATTTTTATTTGGAACGATTAACAAATTTGAAAATCAAGGTTTTGATTATTTCACTCATTTGGATAGTAATATTATTTTAAA
The DNA here is from genome assembly GCA_030737815.1 of Allium fistulosum. Classification (NCBI taxonomy): domain Eukaryota; kingdom Viridiplantae; phylum Streptophyta; class Magnoliopsida; order Asparagales; family Amaryllidaceae; genus Allium; species Allium fistulosum. Next base: position 913,844,329 of record CM060903.1, read on the forward strand.
GTGTTAAAAAATTATTTATTGGTTAATTTTCATAAATTATTCGTGTGAGGTTCAAAATACAACACGAGTTATGTTGGATCCTAGCGACAAACACAATGCAATGGAACAAATTTTCATTTGGAACGATTAACAAATTTGAAAATCAAGGTTTTGATTATTTCACTCATTTGGATAGTAATATTATTTTAAAGTGTTAAAAAATTATTTATTGGTTAATTGGATGAATTTATAAATTTATATTTTCAATTGGACGTGAAATTATATATATTAGTAGTTGGGCATATTTCTCGCTGTTAGAGCGGATGAGACACCGTGCGTCCGGCATAGTAGCTGATGACCCTATATTACCGCGATATTCCACCTCGAAGTGGTATTTTGTATTATATAACAACTGTCGATACAGGGAAATAGATTGGAGGGATCCAACTTGATTCCTTCAAAATATATTGATTGTTTCATATATTGTGTTATATGATGTGATTGAATAATCTGTTACGGATTGTTGTGTGATTTGATATATTGGATGTTATAATAGCATTGATCCAAATTTTGTTATTTTAAATACCATAAAAAATATTTTCAAATTTTAAAAAGAAATTCGAGGGTGATTTTTGGAAATAAAAATATTTGTATGGAAATTGGATTATTGCATGAGAAATGGGTTTGGATTAAATAAAATATTTGATTTGGAATTCATTTAAAGTGATTTAGATAAATATTTTTGAAATTAATTTATATAAGGAATTTAAAACAACAGATTTCAATAATATGTCATAAATTATAAATGGAAGTTGAAATCGATTTTGAATAGATTTGGAATTATAATTTGTAACAACCCGAGCAATATTTACTCCTAATAAATTGGATTTCAGAGAAAATTGGCTACAAATTTGAAAAAAAAAATATAACGTAAGAATTTGTTGTAAATATTTAGATTGTTGGAATAAAAGAGCTTTTAAATAAAATAACCTATTAAATTAGTGGGTACGTATTTGGCAATTAATTTGCATAAATTTTTAATTTTGGAATGTCATTATTTTATGTTGTAATGTTTGAGAGAAATTATAATGGGAATATAATAACGTCTGTTGTAGATTTCCGTTAACGTTAACGCAATTAAATTTATCAGTTGCCGTTATAAACTGAAATTAATTGATTAGAATTCAAAATTTAAATTCTTGAACGTGTTTAACAGTTGTAGCCTAAAGATAATTAGGTAAGAAAAAAAAATAGGGTACGTTTGAAATATCAACCGATTACCTTAAACTTAGATTATTTTCCCTCTCTGACTCACTCACGCAATCTAAAACTGATATAAATTTACCAGAGGCTAGTCATTTTCTCACCCCTGAAATTTTAACAACCGATTCAATTTTTGCAAAAAAAAAACCAATCCCCTCTTCCCTGTACCCAAACGCCGCACCCCACACGTCGCCTTCCCTCCGCGTCAGCCACCGCCGCCGTGCTCTAGCCACCACGTCCCTGCCACCGACCAATCTCCCCGACGCCGCCCTACGCCACTACCGTCTCAGCCCATACGGTGAGTCTTCTTTTGTTTTTTTTCTTCTTGCTGCCTAGTTTGTGTGCGTTATAAAAAAATTGAAGGTGATAACTTGGCCCCTGCATACTTATATGTTACACACCTGTAGAATTTGAAGTGAATACGTTACACCTGTAGAATATATGTTGCAAGATCAAGTGAATATGAAGTGGTTTAATTGGGTTGATACAGTGAGTTTTTTGCTTTCTTCCAAGTTACATACACTTTGTATAAAAAAATTAAATAAATAAATAATTTTTTTAAGGTGAAACCTGCAGCTTGCGGTCCAATTTCACAGTCTTGTTTAATAGTTTTCTGGTTTTCGGTTCTAGTAAGTTTTCTAAATATATATACATACATAGGTTTGTGTTTAGGCTAAAACAAGATTGTCAGTGAGATTGCAATAAGACTAAGTTATCTATATATAGATTTGAACAAGATGGGAGAAATCCGTAAATAATTGTAAAAATTATTGAATGTTGGCATTTAAGTGCAAAATGACATGAGAGAATATTAGTAGAACGTTGTGATTGTTAGTATATAATTGCGGAAATTAAAACTATCTGGACTTGAATGAAAAATTAGTTTTACCATTTTTGTCAATATTAATGCGGTGCACATATTGAATTGTTATTTTTTTAACTTATTTGATCAATTAATGAATATTTGCTAATTATATTTATTTAAAAAGCTTAAATTTAAGATCACCTAAATAAATTCAATATATATAGATTTAAATGTAAAATAACATTAAAAACTTGAAAGATGTCTATACATAATTGTAAAATTTAGTATTAAATTCTAACTATAAAAGAGGAAACCGGTAGAAAAATTGTAATAATTATAATAACAGTAAATTGTGAGAATGTGAAAATAAAATATCTAGAGATAATTAAGGAGAGAGAGGAGGAAATTGTTAGAATTAATAAGAGAGCTTTAAATTCTTCTACTTTACTATTATTTAATAGATTACAACTTTTAATAAAGAAATACGAATAGGGGCAACTTTGGAAGTTCGTGGTCAGACCAAAACTTTCCAACGTGATGATGATGGCACACAATTTTAAAAGAAGGACTTATTTGCACTATCAGTTTTGCTTAATAGAAGGGCTTAAACGTTAATTTTTCTTGATTTAGATCAGATAAATGTGATAGTTATTTTTGTAAAGAATTTGAAAAGTTTTAAGGCAACCAATTAAAAGATTACAAATAGGCAGATTAGTTATTAATCAATTACTAAAATTAGCATGATTTCAACCTTTATTCAGAAAAGCCGGTTCCGCCTCCTTTAGTAGTACCTTTTGACTCCAATTCTTCCACTCTGACTCAGTAAAAACAACCTAGCCGAAACCCACCAGTATGATTAATAGATATTACAACTTAGAAATAAAAATTCAAATTAACCATGTATGATTCAACGTAAACATATGGCTAAATATTTGTGAAAAATATTTTCTTTTAAACATTTTAAACAAATACATTTCAGATGCATTCGTCACACGCGAAGCGCGTGCCATAATGCTCCAACATGTTTGTTAGAAAGTATGAAAATTATATTTTTTAATAGTTGGCTTGAAAGCATAAATTTTGGAACGTGTTTAGCAAGTGGTCATGAATCATGAAAATTATATTTTTTATTTCCAAGTTTTTAATAGTTGGCTTGGAAGCGCAATCTTTTGGTCCGACCGTGAAATTCCAAAATTACCCTTTATATACATTTTTTATAAAATTCTCTACTACTTGATCAGGCGACACGTCCAATTGAAAATAATAACGTTAAAGCATTAATTTGCATGCTACAGCACGCGCTTCCCGCGTGATGATGGCACACAATTCGTGTATGAATTGTTTTTTTACAATTGTGTACTTTTAACTCGTTAAAAAAATATATGATTTGCACAAATATTTAACCCTATTTTTGTATGAAATGATATGCAGTTAGTTTTTAATTTTCTTTCTAAATTGCAGCATCTAACTTTTTATTAGTTTGAATTTTTATTTTTATTTTTAATTAATAAAGAATGAATTTAATTTTTTATTGGTTTGAATTTTATTTCTACTATTACATATAATAATGAATGACTTAAAGAAGAATGTTTATTCGGTACATCCTACTTTTAATTTATAGTAAGATTTCCATAATATTTGTAGAGCGTTTTGAATTGGTAAATGAAACTTATTTGATTCTGTTTTTAAGTTATATTAATATTTAATAATATTTATAGAGTTACGTTTTTAGTAGTTCACGTTGAAGCTAAAGAAGTGTGACATCTAACTATTATTAAAAAGGAAATATATTTAGGGACAATTTTGTAACTTCACGGTTGGACCAAAAGATTGTGCTTTCAAGCCAACTATTAATTAAGATATGTGCTTGAATGTGGTAATTTATTTATCTTTATTGTAGGCATTTCATTTTTTCCTCTAAGCATATGTACAGGAGTTTAGCTCTGAAAAAAACCCTTCATATTTTCCTTAATCTGTTTAAACGGAAAGAAATGCTAAACATATTAATTTATCTTTATTGCAGGCATTTATTCCTCTCAACATAAGCACTAGAGATAAGTCTGAGAAAAACCGTTCATATATATCCCTTAAATCTGTTTAAATGGAAGAAATGCTAAGCATGTTACTTTATCTTTATTTATTTCAAGCATTTCATTTTTTCTTTTAAACATAAGCACTAGAGTTTAGATCTGAGAAAAACACTTCATATTTCCCTTAATCTGTTTAAATGGAAAGAATGCCTTGTACCGGAAATGCTAAACAGATGGAGAGATTAACACCACTAAAGAAGTTTGCACTTTTCAAATATTGAATTAATGCAAATTAATGTTACCGCAAATATATAATGGTTAGTATATATATGGACTTTAAAATTGTGTGCCATCATCATCACGTTGGAAAGTTTTGGTCCGACCACGAACTTCCAAAGTTGCCCCTATTCGTATTTCTTTATTAAAAGTTGTAATCTATTATATAATAGTAAAGTAGAAGAATTTAAAGCTCTCTTATTAATTCTAACAATTTCCTCCTCTCTCCCCTTAATTATCTCTAGATATTTTATTTTCACATTCTCACAATTTATTGTTATTATAATTATTATAATTTTTCTACCGGTTTCCTCTTTTATAGTTAGAATTTAATACTAAATTTTACAATTATGTACAGACATCTTCCAAGTTTTTAATGTTATTTTACATTTAAATCTATATATATTGAATTTATTTAGGTGATCTTAAATTTAAGCTTTTTAAATAAATACAATTAGCACGTGCAGCGCACGTCTATTGAATTATTGTATAATTAATTGCAATAATTTATAGCATTTACTCAAATTGGTGGTATGAGGCATTCTTTCCATTTAAACAGATTAAGGGAAATATGAAGTGTTTTTCTCAGATCTAAACTCTAGTGCTTATGTTTAGAAGAAAAAATGAAATGCCTGAAATAAATAAAGATAAAGTAACATGCTTAGCATTTCATCCATTTAAACAGATTTAAGGGATATATATATGAACGGTTTTTCTCAGAGCTTATCTCTAGTGCTTATGTTGAGAGGAATAAATGCCTGCAATAAAGATAAATTAATACGTTTAGCATTTCTTTCCGTTTAAACAGATTAAGGAAAATATGAAGGGTTTTTTTCAGAGCTAAACTCCTGTACTTAAGCGTAGAGGAAAAAATGAAATGCCTGTAATAAAGATAAATAAATTACCACATTCAAGCACATATCTTTATTAATAGTTGACTTGGAAGCGCAATCTTTTGGTCCGACCGCGAAGTTCCAAAATTGCCCTTTATACAATTCTTTAAAAAAATTCTCCACTAATTGATCCTAAAAATAGCATTTGCACATTTGTTCCTAAATTTAGCGCATCTATTAATCTGTCCTACAATATAGCATCACATACCTGATCCTAAACTCATGCATATAACATTGCATTTTTATTAGGTGTAATATTATCGTCAACTGCATACTATGGTGAGAAACGTTAAGAAGCTCAACCTTTTATTATACGTAGATTTATAACAGGTTGAAATAGGGAATAAATAAACTATTATTATAATTTTTTTTTTCGAGTTTAAGTGAAAGCATAATATTTGTTTGGTACCAACGTCAACTTACAAAAACGTCTTCTAAAGATATTAACAAATGTTAATATCACTTAAAGATATGATCTCGCAAATATACTTTTTTGCAAATTCATAACGCTCTTTGCTTTATTACCAAACTTAATATTGCTTAAAATTATGATCTAACAAATAAACTTTTTATATATATATATTAATTATAAATGGAAAAAAAATCAAACTAACAAAAAAATTAAATGATACAACTTAGAAATAAAAAAATTCAAACTAACAGTAAAAATTAAACGATGCAACTTAGAAATAAAAAATTCAAACTGACAAGACATGATTCCAACGTAAAATCATAACTATATATTTATGAAATTCATTTTTTTTGAATATGTTAAGCATATATAATTTGTAAAAGAATTGATTTATCCGCGAAGGGTGTACTATTGTCACGCGCGAAGCACGTGCCATAACACTTTTGTAGTAATAACAACTTGGTCCCATAATATGAAGAGTATTATGGGACAGTGTAACTTAAACATTGTCACAACAACCCAACTCATTTCCTACTTAAATATTGTCACAACTGAATAAAATCCTAACTCCATCTTCAGATGCTTTGAAGATCTGAAGATATTATATTTACACATTGACTGAAATTCAAACTGACAAGACATGATTATATATCATTGTGTAATATTTGAAGATATATTGAATTTAATACAATATATGTAACACAATTCTTGGCTAACTTAGAAATAAAAATTTAAACTAACAAAAAACTAAACGATGTAACTTAGAAATAAAAATTCAAGTTGACTACAAATGATTCTAATTCGTAAAATCATAGCTAAATATTTATAAAAATCATTTTCTTTGAATATGTTAAGCATATATAATTTGTAAAAAAAAATCAATTTATCAGTGAAAGGTGTACTATTGTCACGCATGAAGCGCGTGCCGTAACACCCTCGACTTAGAATCTCTTTGCTCCATATTAAGTATGAAATCAGCGCTATCACAAACATTGTTTACATATCTTCAAATAAACTCACAGATGATAAATTGATAACGATTTATGTTGTAGTTTAGCTTGAATTTTTATTTGGCACTTAAAAAAATACTCAAATATACGGTTAAATATTCGATATGATACGGGATATCATAATGTCACTTTAAAATAGATATATGCGAAGCGCGTGATGGTATATAGCAACAATTCATAAGTACTGGTTCAATCTCTCAAGTGTTTTTCATATAATCTCTCCTTTATGTGCAAATTTCTTAATATTAGCACATGCACTTCGCACGTGACAACAACACATGCTTCGTGGGGAATTTTTTTTTTACAAATTATATGTGTCAACGTATTCAAAAGATAATGATTTCCATAAATATTTAGGTATGTTTTTGCGTTGGAATCATGTGTGGTTAGTTTGAATTTTTATTTCTAAATTAAAACATTTAATTTTTTGTTCCATTGGCTCATATTCTACTCAGCAATGATATCTTAAAATATCTTAAATAGTTTTGGGGCTTACAAATTCAATATTTATTAGCTGAGTTCTTATGTTTATTTCATTTTAAAAGATGTTTGTAAACCCGTATCAATATTAGCATTTATTTTCAGAGCTAAACTCCTGTACTTATGCTATATACCATTGTTAATTAAACAATGCTAACTCCATCTTCAAAGCGCGTGCCATAACTCCTGTACTTATGTTTATTTCAATTTAAATCATGATGTTCATGTCATACTATTTTTTTAAGTGCCTTTGATATAGTTATTTTTTAGGATCATGTTTTGAAACATACACATGATAAACTCACACAATTTACTTGGCGTGTTTTTCATATTAGCACAGTGAATGATTTAAACATATACAATTTATATATGGACTTTTTGTGCATATGCTTTGAGAATATGGACCTTTCATCATAAATGAATATATCATGATTTATTGTATATTATATCTAGAGATTTATGAATTTCAAAGTTATACATTAAACTGTGAATAAATACTATAAATATCAAAACGGAAATGGTTTACAATGTTGGAAACAATTTAATTAGTTTTATCTAATTAATTAATTTAAATAACTGAATATACCGTGATTTATTGTATTCCATATATGAAGATTTATGAATTTCAAGTTATGCATTAAACTCAAAATAAATGATACAAATATCAAAAGATATATGTATGAGAAACTTTCGATCCCACCGCTAATTTCAAATTTCCCTTTACAAGGGACATGGAAAATATTTTCTAATGTATAATTAATTTAAACAAATGAATATGCCATGATTTATTGAATGACATATTTAGAGACTTATGAATTTCAAGGTTATACGGTTGTTAACCCGCCTTTTGTCAAGGACACGGACAGACGGGTTTAACTTAATCAACTGCATGTTCGTCGAGGCTAGAGTACGATGGATTCAGTCGACTGGATGGATGGATGACGCATCGTGCTTGGAAGATGGAAATATGATTGGATAAAGGTTGATCAATGGTTCGGCATGATGGAGGTTCGGCACTAATGGTTCATCCGGCATTCACGTTCGAATAGCATTCAAGAGTACTCGGCGTACATAGATCGTCCGACATACATGAGTGGTTCGGCATTCTAGGAGCTCTCGGCATTCAGTAGTGCTCCGCATCCAGGAGCGCTTGGCATTTAGAGGCGCTCGGAATTGGAGATCGTTCGGCATTGGATGGAGCACTCGGCATATATCTCGTTCGGCATTGGAACAGAGCGCTCGACATAGATCTCATTCGGCATTGGACGGAGCGCTCGATATAAATCTCGTTCGACATTGGATGGGTTGTTCGGCATCTGGAGACGTTCGGAATTGGATGGGTCGTTCGGCATCTGGAGACGTTCGACATTGGATGGATCGTTCGGCATTTGGAGACGTTCGGCATTGGATGGATCGTTCGGCATCAGGGAGCGTTCGGCATTGGACGGGTCATTCAGCATACCTCACCTCCCTCGGCATTGCACCTCGCACCTCCATAACTCGGTAGATCCATACCTTCATACCTCGGTAGATCCATACCTCGGTAGATCCATACCTCCATGCCTCAGTAGATCCATACTTCCATACCTCGGTAGATCCATACCTCGGTAGGTCCATACCTCGGTAGATCCATACCTCGGTAGATCCATACTTCCATACCTCGGTAGATCCATACCTCGGTAGGTCCATACCTCGGTAGATCCATACCTCGACACCTCGATACCTCGGTCCCATGATGGGCCCAAACTACTCAGGAGGCCCAACAACCTGGTTTTGCCTATAAATACAGCATTTGGATCTCCAGATGGGGGATCTTCTTTCTGCTCTCTTACTTTCTCTTTCCTAAGGCTAAGGCAACTCTGCCATTTTGTAACTGTAATCGATTATTACAGCAATAAAAAAGCAAACTTCTAGAGTGGACGTAGGCCGGAGTTAGTCGAACCACTATAAAATCTGTTGTTCTTTACTGCTTTTTCAGTTTTAACTATTCTTCACATTATTACTCCCTACACACATTCTATCTCTGAGCTGTGACTGTACTTGGTGCTTTCATCTGGATTTTGGGGTTAGTGACAAATTTTGGTGCTAACACTTTGGTGCTTTCACTGAGAAACTGAACTCAGGAACTTTGGAGTTAGGAACTTGGATCCTAGAAAGCAATGGCTAGACCACCAACAAGGAAGCAAGCAACGGAAAGAAGCAATCAAGAAGGAAGTCAAGCGGCATCTTCTGGAGCTGAGGAGGATCATGCATCTATCTACATAACTCGAGACGAGATGTAGGTGATGATGAATTCTATGCAGGAGCAGATGATGAAATGGCAAGAGGAGATGATGCAAGCTCTTCTTAGGAAATTTGGACAACCTGGAACTGCAGGTGCCCAAGTTCTTGGAGCTGGTCCAAGGGAACTCAACCAGCGGACAGATGGAGTGATTCAGTAGGGGGCAGCTCCCAATCAACAAACAGTTGACAATCTAGGTGGACCGAGACTCGGGGGCACACCTCTAGGTAATGCTGGACCAGTTCATGGAGGGATACCGGATGATGCTACGCGGCCTGACGTTGATAGGAATACAGGAGTACATGATGAGGAATATGTGCCAGAATTTCCTCAGGGGCTTGGGAGGCAGTCTGGAAACATGGATAGGGGGCAACCCTTGGTTGGAAACACTGGATTGGCTGACATTATCAGGCGGACTATCCGCGGAGGTCTGACAAACAGGGATTCAGAGGGAGTTAACAAAAGTCCGTTTACCCGAAACATTAGGACAGCTAGGAATCTGCCCAATTTCAAACTACCCACTCTAGAAGTATACAATGGAAAGACGGATCCCACCGACCACTTGATGAGGTACACTAGGCATATGGAAGTGCTGGGGTAACGGAGGAGGTCATGGCCCGATGTTTCCCCCTGTACTTGACTGATATTGCTGCTATGTGGTTCAGACAGCTGGAGGATGGATCCATTGGAACATGGACAGAACTGGTGGACAAGTTCTTAAGTCAGTTTCGAGTTCACATAAAAAGGCCAACGAACGTGATGACGCTAACGTCAGTCAAGTAGGGGGCAGATGAATCGCTCAGGATATTCTTAATTCGATTTAATGCAGCAGTCGCTTCGGTGGATCGGCCAGATCCATCAATGGTTCTGATGGCTGCGGTATCAGGAGTCAGAGATAATTCGGATTTCAAAGTATCATTGGTACGGGACCCACCTTTGCATCTTGGGGAATTCTTTCATGAAGCTGAAAGATTTCTTAGACAAGAGGATGCATGTTTGGACATGAGGTCAAAGGAAGTAAACATGACTAAAGATGGAGGACTACCCGGCGAAAGCTCGGGTGGGGGCAAGGATAAAGGGAAAAGGAAGCGCTGGGGAGAACAAAAGTTCTCAACTTACACAGGATTGAACGCAACGTTGGAGCAGATATTCTTGGATACTCGAGATCGCCTTCCGTATCGAAGGCCGGCAAGGAGGGAGCCCTCAGAACGAGAAAGGGCGTCAGGAAGGCACTGTCTTTTTCATGACCTGGACGGGCATGACACTAACAGCTGTCGGCATTTGAAGGACATAATCGAGGAGCATATAAGGAATGGTCAGTTGCGACAATATGTCGGAACTCGGAATGCGGCGGTGGAACAGGAGCAGCCACTACCTACCTTGAACGACGAGGGCATGAGTCCCAAGGATGGTGGCCGATTGGTCATCAACTAATCTTGATGGTTTGGAATAAGTAACAAACTCCGGGCAAACGGTTAAATCACTTACTCATGTACGGGGACGGAGATAGCCCCTAGGCATGCTCTGAGATGATGATAAACCGCGACGCTCTAGTTTGTGAAATCTGTTTTCTCTCCTTTGACTTGGATATTTGCTTTTCTGGTTTGGTTTTGGAGTTTGGTTTGAACTCCCTATTTTGCTCGTTTTCTGGTTTGGATTCGGGTTTGGATGTTTTATTTTTTGGTATGGATTTTTGGTTTTGTTTTGGTTGGATTTGGATTTTGATTGGATTTTCCTTTGGATTTTGGCTAAAAGGTCATCGAGCATGGACTATGCTCGGTAAGGGTCCGGAGAGACCAGGATTCGGTCTAGGACTTAGGCCCCCATATTATCGGTTACTATTTCAGGTCGTCGAACATGGACTATGCTCGGCAAGGGTCCGGAGTGACCAGGATTCGGCTTAGGACTTAAGCCACGACACTATTCGACGTTCAGGGACACTGAACCATTAACACCATGGAATTACTTAACATAGATCGTCAAATATGGATTGCGTTTGGCAAGAAATCGGAGAGGTTACAGATTTGGATATTGGCTATGAACAGCTAAGGGTTTGGGCATGAACCCGGAACGGTCCAGGATTTGGACAACGACCGAATAGGTCATGGACGTGGTTACTGGTCATTAGATATGGATGGATTGGAACTCGGTTGTCGAGTTCAGATGGATATGGATTTGGCTAAGGATTTGGTTGCTGGACAGAATTGGATATCGACTCACAGTAGTCGTAGATTCAGATAAGGATACGGTGGTGACATTTGGATAAAATGGATTGGATTATGAATCGAAAAGTATGGATGTGGATAACATACATACTTTGGATATCGGACGAGAAGCTATCCAAAACACACCTTTCAAAGCAAGGCATGTTTTGGGGGCAAGTGTTAACCCGCCTTTTGGTAAGGACACGGACAGACGGGTTTAACTTAATCAACTGCATGTTCGTCGAGGCTAGAGTACGATGGATTCAGTCGACTGGATGGATGGATGACGCACCGTGCTTGGAAGATGGAAATATGATTGGATAAAGGTTGATCAATGGTTCGGCATGATGGAGGTTCGACACTAATGGTTCATCCGGCATTCACGTTCGAATAGCATTCAAGAGTACTCGGCGTACATAGATCGTCCGACATACATGAGTGGTTCGGCATTCTAGGAGCACTCGGCATTCAGTAGCGCTCGGCATCCAGGAGCGCTTGGCATTTAGAGGCGCTCGGCATTGGAGATCGTTCGGCATTGGATGGAGCACTCGGCATATATCTCGTTCGGCATTGGAACGGAGCGCTCGGCATAAATCTCGTTCGGCATTGGACGGAACGCTCGACATAAATCTCGTTCGACATTGGATGGGTTGTTCGGCATCTGGAGACGTTCGGCATTGGATGGGTCGTTCGGCATCTGGAGACGTTCGGCATTGGATGGATCGTTCGGCATTTGGAGACGTTCGGCATTGGATGGATCGTTCGGCATCAGGGAGCGTTCGGCATTGGACGGGTCATTTGGCATACCTCACCTCCCTCGGCATTGCACCTCGCACCTCCATAACTCGGTAGATCCATACCTTCATACCTCGGTAGATCCATACCTCGGTAGATCCATACCTCCATACCTCGGTAGATCCATACTTCCATACCTCGGTAGATCCATACCTCGGTAGGTCCATACCTCGGTAGATCCATACCTCGGTAGATCCATACTTCCATACCTCGGTAGATCCATACCTTGGTAGGTCCATACCTCGGTAGATCCATACCTTCATACCTCGGTAGGTCCATACCTCGGTAGATCCATACCTCGACACCTCGATACCTCGGTACCCATGATGGGCCCAAACTACTCAGGAGGCCCAACAACCTGGTTTTGCCTATAAATACAGCATTTGGATCTCCAGATGGGGGATCTTCTTTCTGCTCTCTTACTTTCTCTTTCCTAAGGCTAAGGTAACTCTGCCATTTTGTAACTGTAATCGATTATTACAGCAATAAAAAGCAAACTTCTGGAGTGGACGTAGGCCGGAGTTAGCCGAACGACTATAAAATCTGTTGTTCATTACTGCTTTCATTTCAGTCTTAACTGTTCTTCACATTATTACTCCCTACACACATTCTATCTCTGAGCTGTGACTGTAGTTGGTGTTTTCATCTAGATTTTGGGGTTAGTGACCAATTTTGGTGCTAACAACGGTAAAATTTGAGTAAATGCTATAAATAAAAAATGGAAATGATTTTACAATGTTGGAAATGATTTAATTAGTTGACTTAATTAATTAATTTAAACAAATCTATGTGCCTTGTTTTATTGTATGCCATATATGGAGGTTTATGAATTACAAGGTTATGTATTAAATTGTGAATAAATGATGCAAATATCAAAATGTATATGTATAAGAAAATTAATGAGTGCAAAAATAGATTTAAGAGAAGAGGAATAAAACGTTGGAAAGTGGAATTAAGAAGCATTAATTTGCATTAATTCAATAATACCGTTATTATACTAGTTTACTGCGCCATCAAGCAAGTGGCTGACATTGCATTATACAATTATAGGAATAAACGCAAACTTTTGGTCTGGCCTCGAATTTCCAAAATTGACCTTTATATGGAACATGGAAAAATATATGTTATTGTATAATTAATTTAAACAACTAAATATATCATGATTTGTTGTATATTATATACATCTAGATAATTATGAATTTCAAGGTATACATTAAATTGTGAATAAATGCCATAAATATCAAAATAGAAATGGTTTTACAACATTGAAAATGATTTACATAGTTGACTCTAATTAATTAATTTAAACAAATGGATATACCTTGATTTATTATATGCCATATATGAAGATTTATGAATTTCAAGGTCATACATCAAAGCATGAATAAACGATATAAATATCAAGACATATATGTATTAAAAACTTAATGAGCGCAAAAAATACATATTTAAAGGAAGAGGAATAAAATGTTGGAAAGTGGAATTAAGAAGCATTAATTTAATTAATTCAATAATGTCATTATTATATCAGTTTATTGCACCATTAAGCAAGTGACTGATATTACGTTATACAATTATAAGAATAAATGCATAACAAAAATAAGGGCGGCAACTATATAACATTATCCATTTATGGGTAGCAACCATATAACTTTATAATATTCTGCTTATAAACTGAAAAATATAACATGTTATACATATGGTAATGATACTATAAATTTTTCAATAAAATAACCTATTAGAGTACTTATGACCATTAAATATCACTCAATAGCATATTATACCATATATGCGTGACATAATATCTGACCATATCACTTGATCAAGATTTCTCTAGACTATAACTTTTTACCGTAACTGATTCAAAAATTTCTGAATCAATGAATGAGTTAAGATACTGCATATGAGTTAAAATTATGTGTCTTGCATATCCATAACCCTTAATCGGTCCAATATAGATATATTCAAACTTCATAACATAGATATAATATTCTAAAAATATCTACCAAATCCTATAAATGCCACTCACTTTATCCATCCATATTCACATCTCTTTTCACTCCTATTCCATTTCTCATTCTCTTTCATGTCATCTCCATTTAGATCTCTCACCACCACCATTTCTCATCGTTAATCTCCAATATCACAGCTTCAGGTTGGTCTAACTATACCGCTAAAACTGTGCTTTAGATTGGTTAAATTATACTTTTAGAATTTGTTTGTATTGTCTATTTAAGTGCATTGTTTTGTGTATTCTCAAAATAACATCATGATATTTTGACATTAGAAACATCAGGCGACACGCCTCAATAAGAGTTCGATATTTCCTTGCATATAATACGAGATATTTTGACAAAAAATAAAAAATAAAAAGGGAAACAGTGCAACTGACCTAGCCCATATCCAGCCACCCTAAAACCAATCTACGCCACCCAAATCCCTAAACCTAGCGGCCTCCTCCCCATTTAAATTCGTGTCTTCTTTTTCTTCTTCTAAAAAATTGAAATCAATTCAAAAAAAACAAATCTTGATCGAAGATTCATGATACTCGACAATCATTTAGGGAAGAGCGACTTGCTGTAAGGTTTGGTCGCATCAAGTCAGTGTGCTATATCCAGGCCACGACGACATGACCTGGGCAGTGCGGTCGATGGAGGCTAGTCGCATGCAATTGGTGGCATGGAAGATGGGTGAAGTAATCTTTATTAATAGTTGACTTGGAAGCGCAATCTTTTGGTCCGACCGCGAAGTTCCAAAATTGCCCTTTATACAATTCTTTAAAAAATTCTCCACTAATTGATCCTAAAAAATAGCATTTGCACATTTGTTCCTAAATTTAGCGCATCTATTAATTGGTCCTACAATATAGCATCACATACCTGATCCTAAACTCATGCATATAGCACTGCATTTTTATTAGGTGTAATATTATCGTCAACTGCATACTATGGTGAGAAACATTAAGAAGCTCAACCTTTTATTATACGTAGATTCATAACAGGTTGAAATAGGGAATAAATAAACAATTATTATAATTTTTTGTTTTCGAGTTTAAGTGAAAGCATATAATTGTTAGGTACCAACGTCAACTTACAAAAACATCTTCTAAAGATATTAACAAATGTTAATATCACTTAAAGATATGATATCGCAAATATACTTTTTTGCAAATTCATAATGCTCTTTGCTTTATTACCAAACTTAATATTGCTTAAAATTATGATCTAACAAATAAACTTTATATATATATATATATATATTAATTATAAATGGAAAAAAATCAAACTAACAAAAAAATTAAATGATACAACTTAGAAATAAAAAATTCAAACTAACAGTAAAAATTAAACGATGCAACTTAGAAATAAAAAATTCAAACTGACAAGACATGATTCCAACGTAAAATCATAACTATATATTTATGAAAATCATTTTTTTTAATATGTTAATCATATATAATTTGTGAAAAAATTTATTTATCCGCGAAGGTTGTACTATTGTCACGCACGAAGCACGTGCTGTAATACTTTTGTAGGAATAACAACTTGGTCCCATAATATGAAGAGTATTATGGGACAGTGTTACTTAAACATTGTCACAACAACCCAACTCATTTCCTACTTAAATATTGTCACAACTGAATAAAATGCTAACTCCATCTTCAGATGCTTTGAAGATCTGAAGATATTATATTTATACATTGACTGAAATTCAAACTAACAAGACATGATTATATATCATTGTGTAACATTTGAAGATATATTGAATTTAATACAATATATGTTACACATTTCTTGGCTAACTTATAAATAAAAATTTAAGCTAACAAAAAACTAAACGATGTAACTTAGAAATAAAAATTCAAGTTGACAACAAATGATTCTAATTCGTAAAATCATAGCTAAATATTTATAAAAATCATTTTTTTGAATATGTTAAGCATATATAATTTGTAAAAAAAAATCAATTTATCAGTGAAAGGTGTACTATTGTCACGCATGAAGCGCGTGCCGTAACACTCTCGACTTAGAATCTCTTTGCTCCATATTAAGTATGTAATCAGCGCTATCACAAACATTGTTTACATATCTTCAAATAAACTCACACATGATAAATTGATAACGATTTATGTTGTAGTTTAGCTTGAATTTTTATTTGGCACTTAAAAAAATACTCAAATATACGGTTAAATATTCGATATGATACGGGATATCATAATGTCACTTTAAAATAGATATATGCGAAGCGCGTGATGGTATATAGCAACAATTCATAAGTACTGGTTCAATCTCTCAGGTGTTTTTCATATAATCTTTCCTTTATGTGCAAATTTCTTAATATTAGCACATGCGCTTTGCACGTGACAATAACACATGCTTCGTGGGCAATTTTTTTTTTTTACAAATTATATGTGTCAACGTATTCAAAAGATAATGATTTCCATAAATATTTATGTATGTATTTGCGTTGGAATCATGTGTGGTTAGTTTGAATTTTTATTTCTAAATTAAAACATTTAATTTTTTGTTCCATTGGCTCATATTCTACTCAGCAATGATATCTTAAAATATCTTAAATAGTTTTGGGGCTTACAAATTCAATATTTATTAGCTGAGTTCTTATGTTTATTTCATTTTAAAAGATGTTTGTAAACCCGTATCAATATTAGCGTTTATTTTCAGAGCTAAACTCCTGTACTTATGCTATATACCATTGTTAATTAAACAATGCTAACTCCATCTTCAAAGCGCGTGCCATAACTCCTGTACTTATGTTTATTTCAATTTAAATCATGATGTTCATGTCGTACTATTTTTTTAAGTGCCTTTGATATAGTTATTTTTTAGGATCATGTTTTGAAACATACACATGATAAACTCACACAATTTACTTGGCGTGTTTTTCATATTAGCACAGTGAATGATTTAAACATATACAATTTATATATGGACTTTTTGTGCATATGCTTTGAGAATATGGACCTTTCATCATAAATGAATATATCATGATTTATTGTATATTATATCTAGAGATTTATGAATTTCAAAGTTATACATTAAACTGTGAATAAATACTATAAATATCAAAACGGAATGGTTTACAATGTTGCAAACAATTTAATTAGTTTTATCTAATTAATTAATTCAAATAACTGGATATACCGAGATTTATTGTATTCCATATATGAAGATTTATGAATTTCAAGTTATGCATTAAACTCAGAATAAATGATTCAAATATCAAAAGATATATGTATGAGAAACTTTCGATCCCACCGCTAATTTCAAATTTCCCTTTACAAGGGACATGGAAAATATTTGTTAATGTATAATTAATTTAAACAAATGAATATGCCATGATTTATTGAATGACATATTTAGAGACTTATGAATTTCAAGGTTATACGGTAAAATTTGAGTAAATGCTACAAATAAAAAATGGAAATGATTTTACAATGTTGGAAATGATTTAATTAGTTGACTTAATTAATTTAAACAAATCTATGTGCCTTGATTTATTGTATGCCATATATGGAGGTTTATGAATTTCAAGGTTATGTATTAAATTGTGAATAAATGATGCAAATATCAAAATGTATATGCATGAGAAAATTAATGAGCGCAAAAATAGATTTAAGAGAAGAGGAATAAAACGTTGGAAAGTGGAATTAAGAAGCATTAATTTGCATTATATCAATAATACCGTTATTATACTAGTTTACTGCGCCATCAAGAAAGTGACCGATATTGCATTATACAATTATAAGAATAAATGCAAACTTTTGGTCTGGCATCGAATTTCCAAAATTGACCTTTATATGGAACATAGAAAAATATATGTTATTGTATAATTAATTTAGACAACTAAATATATCATGATTTTTTGTATATTATATATATCTAGATAATTATGAATTTCAAGGTATACATTAAATTGTGAATAAATGCCATAAATATCAAAATAGAAATGGTTTTTACAACATTGAAAACGATTTACGTAGTTGACTCTAATTAATTAATTTAAACAAATGAATATACCATGATTTATTATATGCCATATATGAAGATTTATGAATTTCAAGGTCATACATTAAAACATGAATAAACAATATAAATATCAAGACATATATGTATTAAAAACTTAATGAGCGTAAAAAATACATATTTAAAGAAGAGGAATAAAATGTTGGAAAGTGGAATTAAGACGCATTAATTTAATTAATTCAATAATGTCATTATTATATCAGTTTATTGCACCATTAAGCAAGTGACTGATATTACTTATACAATTATAAGAATAAACGCATAACAAAAATAAGGGCGGCAACCATATAACATTATCCATTTATGGGTAGCAACCATATAACTTTATAATAGTCTGCTTATAATCCGAAAAATATAACATGTTATACATATGGTAATGATACTATAAATGTTTCAATAAAATAACCTATTAGAGTACTTATGACCGTTAAATATCACTCAATAGCATATTATACCATATATGCGTGACATAATATCTGACCATATCACTTGATATAGATTTCTCTAGACTATAACTTTTTTCCATAACTGATTCAAAAATTTCTGAATTAATGAATGAGTTAAGAAACTGCATATGAGTTAAAATTATGTGTCTTGCATATCCATAACCCTTAATCAGTCCAATATAGATATATTCAAACTTCATAACACAGATATAATATTCTAAAAATATCTACCAAATCCTATAAATGCCACTCACTTTATCCATCCATATTCACATCTCTTTTCACTCCTATTCCATTTATCATTCTCTTTCATGTCATCTCCATTTAGATCTCTTGTGACGACCCGCCCTTCTCTCCACAGAAGGACGCACCGTCAATGAGAAAGAAAGGGGTAGAAAATAGAAAAGAAGAGAAGAAAGAAAGAAACAACAACAACGATCTCACAGCGGAACGAATAAATAATATTAATAACATAAACTATTACATAGTATACAACAATTTACAGAGTTACACAGCATATACATCACTTACTAGACAGTTATAAACATCTGTCTAGACATTACAACTCAATACACTACAGAGATACAGACACAGCGGAACTACTATATATATCTACAACGCTGAAGCCTCCTGCTCCATTGCTTCCATCACCAGCATGTCGACTTCGACCATTATCCACGATCGCGACCTCTAGAACCACGAACAAGCATCACCATCGAATTCGAGCAATAATCCCAAACCTGGAAACATTCTGAGCAACATCACCACAACCCTGTCAACCACGTCGCAATCTCACCTCCGATCATCAGAAACTTTGAAACTCCGTCCAACTCTTCTTCAACCTCAAAGCTATGACCCCCTTAAATATCATAGAGTTCGATCGAGTTTCTAAACCTAGTTTTGGGTGCGCTTTGAAATTTTGATCGAGATGGTATCTCTAAGTGATCGAGCTCTATGATATTTAAGGGGGTCATAGCTTTGAGGTTGAAGAAGAGTTGGACGGAGTTTCAAAGTTTCTGATGATCGGAGGTGAGAAAAATTTGAGTACCCAAGTGTTTATTGATTGTATGGAAACCCAAATTCCAATAAGTGATAACGGACTTGATTGTATACCTATGTATGCTGGAATTTAATGAATGTAACAATTTCGGCTATGTGAATACTTATTTGAAAACCCTAGACCCTATTATAATACAATCGAATTTCCTATCAAATGTTTTGGTTAGCGTAAGGTAAAAACTTACCCATGTTTATTTGTGGGGAGTCTTACGTGATACCTTTTCTTTCAAAAGGTTTTGAAGTTAAACAAGTTTAACCTGTTACTCACACCAGACCCATGTCTGACCCAAGTGTTTATTTCTGTTTTATAAACTCTTGGGTACTCAAATTTTTACGAGTAGCCAAGGGATTCAGGTTTAGCTTTGACGAATTGTGGAGGAGCAATGGAGCAGGAGGCTTCAGCGTTGTAGATATATATAGTAGTTCCGCTGTGTCTGTATCTCTGTAGTGTATTGAGTTGTAATGTCTAGACAGATGTTTATAACTGATTAGTATGTGATGTATATGTTGTGTAACTCTGATAAGTGTTGTATACTATGTAATAGTTTATGTTATTAATATAATTTATTCGTTCCGCTGTGAGATCGTTGTTGTTGTTTCTTTCTTTCTTCTCTTCTTTTCTATTTTCTACCCCTTTCTTTCTTATTAATGATACGTCATTCTGTAGAATGAGTGGCGGGTCATTACAGTTGGTTATAGTTTAAAAGAATTTTTAAATTAAATAAATTGGTTTAAAATCATAAGCCTGTAACCCATTTTCCAAAATACAACTAAATCGAAGTTTTAGCCTGCATCCTTTTCAAACTCACCTCCGATCATCAGAAACTTTGAAACTCCGTCCAACTCTTCTTCAACCTCAAAGCTATGACCCCCTTAAATATCATAGAGCTCGATCACTTAGAGATACCATCTCGATCAAAATTTCAGAGCGCACCCAAAACTAGGTTTAGAAACTCGATCGAACTCTATGATATTTAAGGGGGTCATAGCTTTGAGGTTGAAGAAGAGTTGGACGGAGTTTCAAAGTTTCTGATGATCGGAGGTGAGATTGCGACGTGGTTGACAGGGTTGTGGTGATGTTGCTCAGAATGTTTCCAGGTTTGGGATTATTGCTCGAATTCGATGGTGATGCTTGTTCGTGGTTCTGGAGGTCGCGATCGTGGATAATGGTCGAAGTCGACATGCTGGTGATGGAAGCAATGGAGCAGGAGGCTTCAGCGTTGTAGATATATATAGTAGTTCCGCTGTGTCTGTATCTCTGTAGTGTATTGAGTTGTAATGTCTAGACAGATGTTTATAACTGTCTAGTAAGTGATGTATATGCTGTGTAACTCTGTAAATTGTTGTATACTATGTAATAGTTTATGTTATTAATATAATTTATTCGTTCCGCTGTGAGATCGTTGTTGTTGTTTCTTTCTTTCTTCTCTTCTTTTCTATTTTCTACCCCTTTCTTTCTCATTGACGGTGCGTCCTTCTATGGAGAGAAGGGCGGGTCGTCACATCTCTCACCACCACCATTTCTCATCGTTAATCTCTAATATCACAGCTTAAGGTTGGTCTAATTATACCGCTAAAACTGTGCTTTAGATTGGTTAAATTATACTTTTAGAATTTGTTTGTATTGTCTATTTAAGTGCATTGTTTTGTGTATTCTCAAAATAACATCATGATATTTTGACATTAGAAACATCAGGCGACACGCCTCAATAAGAGTTCGATATTTCCTTGCATATAATACGAGATATTATGACAAAAAATAAAAAATAAAAAGGGAAACAGTGCAACTGACCTAGCCCATATCCAGCCACTCTAAAACCAATCTACGCCACCCTAATCCCTGAACCTATCGGCCTCCTCCCCATTTAAATTCGTATCTTCTTTTTCTTCTTCTAAAAAATCGAAATCAATTCAAAAAAAAAATCTTGATCGAAGATTCACGATACTCGACAATCATTTAGGGAAGAGCGACTTGCTGTAAGGTTTGGTCGCATCAAGTCAGTGTGCTATATCGAGGCCAGACGACATGACCTGGGCAGTGCGGTCGATGGAGGATAGGCGCATGCGATTGGTGGCGTGGAAGATGGGTGAAGTAATGGACCTAGGATGGAGGTGCAACCATGACAGAGTTCGACGTTGTAGGCATGCATACAGACTTGAACAAGAGGCATGGCGATGTTGAAGTGATTCCAGAATAGGTGGCAGTTGATGGCTGGAGGTGACAGGAAGTTGTGCAGAATGCTGCGAAGTTGTTATGTTGGCTGATGGAGTGGCTAATGTTTCGATGAGGAGATGTCAGTGAACTTAGTGGTTTTGGTGGAGAGAAGATCTCGTGCTTTGTCGTTAGAGTACCAGATGTGCACAACCATCATTTTGTTTGAGAAGAAGGTATAAAGAAATCAATTTTAATTAAATTTAATAAAAGTATGATTAGTAAGTACAAAAAATTGTTCGCTTGTAAAATTCATAAATTATTCGTGCGAGGTTCAAAAATACAACACGAGTTATGTTGGATCGTAGCGACAAACACAATGCAATGGAACAAATTTTGATTTGGGACGATTAACAAATTTGAAAATCAAGGTTTTGATTATTTCACTCATTTGGATAGTAATATTATTTTAAAGTGTTAAAAAATTATTTATTGGTTAATTTTCATAAATTATTCGTGCGAGGTTCAAAAATACAACACGAGTTATGTTGGATCGTAGCGACAAACACAATGCAATGGAACAAATTTTGATTTGGAACGATTAACAAATTTGAAAATCAAGGTCTTTATTAATAGTTGACTTGGAAGCGCAATCTTTTGGTCCGACCGCGAAGTTTCAAAATTGCCCTTTATACAATTCTTTAAAAAAATTCTCCAATAATTGATCCTAAAAAATAGCATTTGCACATTTGTTCCTAAATTTAGCGCATCTATTAATTGGTCCTACAATATAGCATCACATACCTGATCCTAAACTCATGCATATAGCACTGCATTTTTATTAGGTGTAATATTATCGTCAACTGCATACTATGGTGAGAAACGTTAAGAAGCTCAACCTTTTATTATACGTAGATTCATAACAGGTTGAAATAGGGAATAAATAAACTATAATTATAATTTTTTGTTTTCGAGTTTAAGTGAAAGCATAATATTTGTTAGGTACCAACGTCAACTTACAAAAACGTCTTCTAAAGATATTAACAAATGTTAATATCACTTAAAGATATGATCTCGCAAATATACTTTTTTGCAAATTCATAACGCTATTTGCTTTATTACCAAACTTAATATTGCTTAGAATTATGATCTAACAAATAAACTTTATATATATATATATATATATATTTATTAATTATAAGTGGAAAAAAAATCAAACTAACAAAAAAAATTAAATGATACAACATAGAAATAAAAAATTCAAACTAACAGTAAAAATTAAACGATGCAACTTAGAAATAAAAAATTCAAACTGACAAGACATGATTCCAACGTAAAATCATAACTATATATTTATGAAAATAATTTTTTTTTGAATATGTTAAGCATATATAATTTGTAAAAAAATTGATTTATCCACGAAGGGTGTACTATTGTCACGCGTGAAGCACGTGCCGTAAAACTTTTCTAGTAATAACAACTTGGTCCCATAATATGAAGAGTATTATGGGACAGTGTTACTTAAACATTGTCACAACAACCCAACTCATTTCCTACTTAAATATTGTCACAACTGAATAAAATGCTAACTCCATCTTCAGATGCTTTGAAGATCTGAAGATATTGTATTTACACATTGATTGAAATTCAAACCGACAAGACATGATTATATATCATTGTGTAACATTTGAAGATATATTGAATTTAATACAATATATGTAACACAATTCTTGGCTAACTTAGAAATAAAAATTTAAACTAACAAAAAACTAAACGATGTAACTTAGAAATAAAAATTCAAGTTGACAACAAATGATTCTAATTCGGAAAATCATAGCTAAATATTTATAAAAATCATTTTTTTTTGAATATGTTACGCATATATAATTTGTAAAAAAATCAATTTATCAGAGAAAGGTGTACTATTGTCATGCAAGAAGCGCGTGCCGTAACACTTTCGACTTAGAATCTCTTTGCTCCATATTAAGTATGAAATCAGCGCTATCATAAACATTGTTTACATATCTTCAAATAAACTCACACATGATAAATTGATAACGATTTATGTTGTAGTTTAGCTTGAATTTTTATTAGGCACTTAAAAAAAAATACTCAAATATACGGTTAAATGTTCGATATGATACGGGTTATCATAATGTCACTTTAAAATAGATATATGCGAAGCGCGTGATGGTATATAGCAACAATTCATAAGTACTGGTTCAATCTCTCAGGTGTTTTTCATATAATCTCTCCTTTATGTGCAAATTTTTTCATATTAGCACATGCGCTTCGCACGTGACAATAACACATGCTTTGTGGGCAATTTTTTTTTTACAAATTATATGTGTCAACATATTCAAAAGATAATGATTTCCATAAATATTTAGGTATGTTTTTGCGTTGGAATCATGTGTGGTTAGTTTGAATTTTAATTTCTAAATTAAAACATTTAATTTTTTGTTCCATTGGCTCATATTCTACTCAGCAATGATATCTTAAAATATCTTTAATAGTTTTAGGGCTTACAAATTCAATATTTATTAGCTGTGTTCTTATGTTTATTTCATTTTAAAAGATGTTTGTAAACCCGTATCAATATTAGCGTTTATTTTCAGAGCTAAACTCCTGTACTTATGCTATATACCATTGTTAATTAAACAATGCTAACTCTATCTTCAAGGCGCGTGCCATAACTCCTGTACTTATGTTTATTTCAATTTAAATCATGATGTTCATGTCGTACTATTTTTTTAAGTGCCTTTGATATAGTTATTTTTTAGGATCATGTTTTGAAACATACACATGATAAACTCACACAATTTACTTGGCGTGTTTTTCATATTAGCACAGTGAATGATTTAAACATATACAATTTATATATGGACTTTTTGTGCATATGCTTTGAGAATATGGGCCTTTCATCATAAATGAATATATCATGATTTATTGTATATTATATCTAGAGATTTATGAATTTCAAAGTTATACATTAAACTGTGAATAAATACTATAAATATCAAAACGGAAATGGTTTACAATGTTGGAAACAATTTAATTAGTTTTATCTAATTAATTAATTCAAATAACTGAATATACCGTGATTTATTGTATTCCATATATGAAGATTTATGAATTTCAAGTTATGCATTAAACTCAGAATAAATGATACAAATATCAAAAGATATATGTATGAGAAACTTTCGATCCCACCGCTAATTTCAAATTTACCTTTACAAGGGACATGGAAAATATTTGTTAATGTATAATTAATTTAAACAAATGAATATGCCATGATTTATTGAATGACATATTTAGAGACTTATGAATTTCAAGGTTATACGGTAAAATTTGAGTAAATGCTATAAATAAAAAATGGAAATGATTTTACAATGTTGGAAATGATTTAATTAGTTGACTTAATTAATTAATTTAAACAAATCTATGTGCCTTGATTTATTGTATGCCATATATGGAGGTTTATGAATTTCAAGGTTATGTATTAAATTATGAATAAATGATGCAAATATCAAAAAGTATATGTAACAACCCGTGTATTTGACGATTATGTATTTAAATATCTTATTTAAATATTTAATCGTTAGTTGGATCTTTTTCCGAAAGCTACTTTTTGCATACAGTCAAATGAGGACTCGAGACCCCTCCCATTGAGTTCAAAATGATGTTTGCGATCTTTTTAAGTATAAACTTCAATATGTTTGGAGTAAGTGGAATTTCACTAACTTTTCCCGCTTTGGACTTTGGGTTAGATTAGCCATTATAACTCAAGCCCAAACCCCCTTCCTTCCTCTCACTCTTCATAAATTTCCTAACAACCAAGCTTTTGCATTAATGGTGAGTGGAAGAGGAAATTAAAACTCCAAGCCTAGGTTTCAACTTTAAATCCATCATTCAACTCCAAAATCAAAGTGAAGACATTGGATTCTAGCTTGTAGTTGCTTCTCCATTGATTCAAGCTCTTTCTTCATTGAATTTGTGCAAAGGTGAGATTTTTATCTCACATTCTTGCCTATATCTATCTTGGACTGTTGGGAATGGTTCCCTATCACTTTAGCATGCACATTTGCATTTGGTTTGGATTGGATTGGCGAAAAACCCAAATTTTTAGTGTTTTTGGTGAAAAACTGCACTTAAGTCGTTCTGGGCGTGTTAAGTCGTTCACGAGATAAGCCTAAGTCGTAGGTCGTTCGCGTGGAAAAGTCGCTGTTGCAAATAACTCGTTCTGGGCGTGTTAAGTCGTAAGTCGTTCACGAGATAAGCCTTAAGTCGTAAGTCGTTCACGAGATAAGCCTAAGTCGTAGGTCGTTCGCGTGGAAAAGTCGCAGTTGCAAATAACTCGTTCTGGGCGTGTTGAGTCGTAAGTCGTTCACGAGATAAGCCTTAAGTCGTAAATCGTTCATGAGTTAAGCCTTAAGTCGTAAGTCGTATCGACTTTAAGTCGTTGAGTCGTGAACCCTCTTAAGTCGTTAAGTCGTATCGACTTTAGGTCGTTGGGTCGTATACCCTCTTAAGTCGTTAAGTCGTAGGTCGCTCGACTTTGTTAAGTCGTAGGTCGCTGGGCTATGTTAAGTCGTAGGTCGTGCCCGACCTATCCTCCAGTTATGTCGTTCGACCCTCTAGGTCGTTCGAGTTAGGTCGTAGGACCATTTACCTTAGGTCGCTCGTCTACTAAGTCGGCCTAGTTTACCTTAGGTCGTCTCCGACCTAAGCCCCACTAAGTCACAAGTTGTTAAGTCGGCTGTCCTTAAGTCGCTCATCTCCCTTAACTCCAGTTAGGTCGCTCGGCCATTGTGTTAGGTCGCGTGAACCCTTAGGTCATTAGACCTCATTTTGCTTTAGGTCGTAGGCCGCTGGTCTTCACTTAGGTCGAACACCGTAAGCAGGGGCGTTGCCCTCGCACCCCACCTAGGGGGTTGCCACCCCCCTGGACCCCCCTCCGTAGGGGATCTTATCTGAAAAACATTCAACAGAACTTGCTGAGCTGATTTCCTTGGATTTTTATCACATCTTCGAATGTGATCTTTGTGATTGATTGTTTCTGCAATCGCTCCTGTGATTTGTCACTTTAAAATATAAAGGTTCCTATACTAGTAGTAAATATCAAAACTCTTTCAACAAAATGATTTCAACTCTATTTTCGATAACAAAGCTCTTTTCTTAAACCGTTTTCCAATCTACTAGTACATACAAATCTTTACCTCACTCGGATGAGAAATCTAATTAAACGGCTTAGTAAAACAAGTGGTATGAAACGCTTGCGTTCACTTTGTCGGTTAATTCTTGGACTTGTTCGATTGAACCTCTTGTGATAACTTTCTAGTGAAGATTTACAGTTTGTTCGTAAATATTTAAGTTAAGCAAGTGGTTATGGGACATTAAGCTAAACTTTTATGTTTACTAGCTTAGTGTAATTGACACTTCTCGTTGATCATGACGATCACTTTTATGATTTAGACTAGCAATTGTGCGATGTCTCTTTGTTTGCAAGGTTAGACTAGTCCTCATTGGTGTGATTCCGACTCACACATATCTCCTTGTCCGCGAGGTTAGTCTAGACACCACTTGTGTGATTCCACTCACACATACCTTTTTGTTTGCGAGGTTAGACTAGACACCACTTGTGTGATTCCACTAACACATACCTTTTCGCCTTTTGGTTAGTCTAGACCTCAATCTTTTGGTATAGCACGTGTTGCTATTCTTTTGTATTATTGTGGATCTTTTTGACCACTACTCTGATGTACACTTTCATGTGTTGGTTATATATTCATATCTTCTTCCGCCTTTGTGATATGGATGTCTGTGACCGATTTGTGTTATGCTTATTTCTATGTTTGTTTCCGAAGATTATTTTATAGCCACCGTGTGATAAGAAATTACATGGATGGTCGCTCCTCAACGGCCTTATTCTCCGTGCTAGTTGACAACACTTCATCGTAGTATTCTTGGCTAGCGTGGGTATAGAGGTGGGGCGTCACAGTATATGTATGAGAAAATTAATGAGCGCAAAAATAGATTTAAGAGAAGAGGAATAAAATGTTGGAAAGTGGAATTAAGAAGCATTAATTTGCATTAATTCAATAATACCGTTATTATACTAGTTTACTGCGCCATCAAGCAAGTGACCGATATTGCATTATACAATTATAAGAATAAACGCAAACTTTTGGTCTGGCCTCGAATTTCCAAAATTGACCTTTATATGGAACATGGAAAAATATATGTTATTGTATAATTAATTTAAACAACTAAATATATCATGATTTGTTGTATATTATATATATCTAGATAATTATGAATTTCAAGGTATACATTAAATTGTGAATACATGCCATAAATATCAAAATAGAAATGGTTTTACAACATTGAAAACGATTTACGTAGTTGACTCTAATTAATTAATTTAAACAAATGAATATACCTTGATTTATTATATGCCATATATGAAGATTTATGAATTTCAAGGTTATACATTAAAGCATGAATAAACGATATAAATATCAAGACATATATGTATTAAAAACTTAATGAGCGCAAAAAATACATATTTAAAGAAAGAGGAATAAAATGTTGGAAAGTGGAATTAAAAAGCATTAATTTAATTAATTCAATAATGTCATTATTATATCAGTTTATTGCACCATTAAGCAAGTGACTGATATTACGTTATACAATTATAAGAATAAACGCATAACAAAAATAAGGGCGGCAACCATATAACATTACCCATTTATGGGTAGCAACCATATAACTTTATAATATTCTGCTTATAAACTGAAAAATGTAACATGTTATACATATGGTAATGATACTATAAATTTTTCAATAAAATAACCTATTAGAGTACTTATGACCATTAAATATCACTCAATAGCATATTATACCATATATGCATCACATAATATCTGACCATATCACTTGATCAAGATTTCTCTAGACTATAACTTTTTCCCATAACTGATTCAAAAATTTCTGAATCAATGAATGAGTTAAGATACTGCATATGAGTTAAAATTATGTGTCTTGCATATCCATAACCCTTAATCCCAATATAGATATATTCAAACTTCATAACACAGATATAATATTCTAAAAATATCTGACAAAACCTATAAATGCCGCTCAATTTATCCATCCATATTCACATCTCTTTTCACTCCTATTCCATTTCTCATTCTCTTTAATGTCATCTCCATTTAGATCTCTCACCACCACCATTTCTCATCGTTAATCTCCAATATCACAGCTTCAGGTTGGTCTAATTATACCACTAAAACTGTGCTTTAGATTGGTTAAATTATACTTCTAGAATTTGTTTGTATTGTCTATTTAAGTGCATTGTTTTGTGTATTCTCAAAATAACATCATGATATTTTGACATTAG
Source organism: Allium fistulosum (assembly GCA_030737815.1). NCBI lineage: Eukaryota > Viridiplantae > Streptophyta > Magnoliopsida > Asparagales > Amaryllidaceae > Allium > Allium fistulosum. Next base: position 913,873,863 of record CM060903.1, read on the forward strand.
AAACATCAGGCGACACGCCTCAATAAGAGTTCGATATTTCCTTGCATATAATACGAGATATTTTGACAAAAAATAAAAAATAAAAAGGGAAATAGTGCAACTGACCTAGCCCAAATCCAGCCACCTTAAAACCAATCTACGCCACCCTAATCCCTGAACCTAGCGGCCTCCTCCCCATTTAAATTTGTGTCTTCTTTTTCTTCTTCTAAAAAATCGAAATCAATTCAAAAAAAACAAATCTTGATCGAAGAATCACGATACTCGACAATCATTTAGGGAAGAGCAACTTGCTGTAAGGTTTGGTCGCATCAAGTCAGTGTGCTATATCGAGGCCACGACGACATGTCCTGGGCAGTGCGGTCGATGGAGGCTAGTCGCATGCGATTGGTGGCGTGGAAGATGGGTGAAGTAATCTTTATTAATAGTTGACTTAGAAGTGCAATCTTTTGGTCCGATCACGAAGTTCCAAAATTGCCCTTTATACAATTCTTTAAAAAAATTCTCCACTAATTGATCCTAAAAAATAGCATTTGCACATTTGTTCCTAAATTTAGCGCATCTATTAATTGGTCCTACAATATAGCATCACATACCTGATCCTAAACTTATGCATATAGCACTGCAATTTTATTAGGTGTAATATTATCGTCAACTGCATACTATGGTGAGAAACGTTAAGAAGCTCAACCTTTTATTATACGTAGATTCATAACTGGTTGAAATAGGGAATAAATAAGCTATTATTATAATTTTTTATTTTCGAGTTTAAGTGAAAGCATAATATTTGTTTGGTACCAACGTCAACTTACAGAAACGTCTTCTAAAGATATTAACAAATGTTAATATCACTTAAAAATATGATATCGCAAATATACCTTTTTGCAAATTCATAACGCTCTTTTCTTTATTACCAAACTTAATATTGCTTAAAATTATGATCTAACAAATAAACTTTATATATATATATTAATTATAAATGGAAAAAAATCAAACTAACAAAAAATTAAATGATACAACTTAGAAATAAAAAATTCAAACTAACAGTAAAAATTAAACGATGCAACTTAGAAATAAAAAATTCAAACTGACAAGACATGATTCCAACGTAAAATCATAACTATATATTTATGAAAATCATTTTTTTTGAATATGTTAAGCATATATAATTTGTAAAAAAATTGATTTATCCGCGAAGGGTGTACTATTGTCACGCGCGAAGCACGTGCCGTAACACTTTTGTAGTAATAACAACTTGGTCCCATAATATGAAGAGTATTATGGGACAGTGTTACTTAAACATTGTCACAACAACCCAACTCATTTCCTACTTAAATATTGTCACAACTGAATAAAATGCTAACTCCATCTTCAGATGCTTTGAAGATCTGAAGATATTATATTTACACATTGACTGAAATTCAAACTGACAAGACATGATTATTTATCATTGTGTAACATTTGAAGATATATTGAATTTAATACAATATATATAACACAATTCTTGGCTAACCTAGAAATAAAAATTTAAACTAACAAAAAACTAAACGATGTAACTTAGAAATAAAAATTCAAGTTGACTACAAATGATTCTAATTCGTAAAATCATAGCTAAATATTTATAAAAATCATTTTTTTTGAATATGTTAAGTATATATAATTTGTAAAAAAGATCAATTTATTAGTGAAAGGTGTACTATTATCATGCATGAAGCGCGTGCCGTAACACTCTCGACTTAGAATCTCTTTGCTCCATATTAAGTATGAAATTAGCGCTATCATAAACATTGTTTACATATCTTCAAATAAACTCACACATGATAAATTGATAACGATTTTATGTTGTAGTTTAGCTTGAATTTTTATTTGGCACTTAAAAAAATACTCAAATATACGGTTAAATATTCGATATGATACGGGTTATCATAATGTCACTTTAAAATAGATATATGCGAAGCGCGTGATGGTATATAGCAACAATTCATAAGTACTGGTTCAATCTCTCAGGTGTTTTTCATATAATCTCTCCTTTATGTGCAAATTTCTTCATATTAGCTCATGCTCTTCGCACGTGACAATAACACATGCTTCGTGGGCAAATTTTTTTTTTTTACAAATTATATGTGTTAACTTATTCAAAAGATAATGATTTCCATAAATATTTAGGTATGTTTTTGCGTTGCAATCATGTGTGGTTAGTTTGAATTTTTATTTCTAAATTAAAACATTTAATTTTTTGTTCCATTGGCTCATATTCTACTCGGCAATGATATCTTAAAATATCTTAAATAGTTTTGGGGCTTACAAATTCAATATTTATTAGCTGAGTTCTTATGTTTATTTCATTTTAAAAGATGTTTGTAAACCCGTATCAATATTAGTGTTTATTTTCAGAGCTAAACTCCTGTACTTATGCTATATACCATTGTTAATTAAACAATGCTAACTCCATCTTCAAAGCGCGTGCCATAACTCCTGTACTAATGTTTATTTCAATTTAAATCATGATGTTCATGTCGTACTATTTTTTTAAGTGCCTTTGATATAGTTATTTTTTAGGATCATGTTTTGAAACATACACATGATAAACTCACACAATTTACTTGGCGTGTTTTTCATATTAGCACGGTGAATAATTTAAACATATACAATTTATATATGGACTTTTTGTGCATATGCTTTGAGAATATGGACCTTTAATCATAAATGAATATATCATGATTTATTGTATATTATATCTAGAGATTTATGAATTTCAAAGTTATACATTAAACTGTGAATAAATACTATAAATATCAAAACGGAAATGGTTTACAATGTTGGAAACAATTTAATTAGTTTTATCTAATTAATTAATTTAAATAACTGAATATACCGTGATTTATTGTATTCCATATATGAAGATTTATGAATTTCAAGTTATGCATTAAACTCAGAATAAATGATACAAATATCAAAAGATATATGTATGAGAAACTTTCGATCCCACCGCTAATTTCAAATTTCCCTTTACAAGGGACATGGAAAATATTTGTTAATGTATAATTAATTTAAACAAATGAATATGCCATGATTTATTGAATGGCATATTTAGAGACTTATGAATTTCAAGGTTATACGGTAAAATTTGAGTAAATGCTATAAATAAAAAATGGAAATGATTTTACAACGTTGGAAATGATTTAATTAGTTGACTTAATTAATTAATTTAAACAAATCTATGTGCCTTGGTTTATTGTATGCCATATATGGAGGTTTATGAATTACAAGGTTATGTATTAAATTGTGAATAAATGATGCAAATATCAAAATGTATATGTATGAGAAAATTAATGACTGCAAAAATAGATTTAAGAGAAGAGGAATAAAACGTTGGAAAGTGGAATTAAGAAGCATTAATTTGCATTAATTCAATAATATCGTTATTATACTAGTTTACTGCGCCATCAAGCAAGTGACTGACATTGCATTATACAATTATAAGAATAAACGCAAACTTTTGGTCTGGCCTCGAATTTCCAAAATTGACCTTTATATGGAACATGGAAAAATATATGTTATTGTATAATTAATTTAAACAACTAAATATATCATGATTTGTTGTATATTATATATATCTAGATAATTATGAATTTCAAGGTATACATTAAATTGTGAATAAATGCCATAAATATCAAAATAGAAATGGTTTTACAACATTGAAAACGATTTACGTAGTTGACTCTAATTAATTAATTTAAACAAATGGATATACCTTGATTTATTATATGCCATATATGAAGATTTATGAATTTCAAGGTCATACATCAAAGCATGAATAAACGATATAAATATCAAGACATATATGTATTAAAAACTTAATGAGCACAAAAAATACATATTTAAAGGAAGAGGAATAAAATGTTGGAAAGAGGAATTAAGAAGCATTAATTTAATTAATTCAATAATGTCATTATTATATCAGTTTATTGCACCATTAAGCAAGTGACTGATATTACGTTATACAATTATAAGAATAAACGCATAACAAAAATAAGGGCGGCAACTATATAACATTATCCATTTATGGGTAGCAACCATATAACTTTATAATATTCTGCTTATAAACTGAAAAATATAACATGTTATACATATGGTAATGATACTATAAATTTTTCAATAAAATAACCTATTAGTGTACTTATGACCATTAAATATCACTCAATAGCATATTATACCATATGTGCGTGACATAATATCTGACCATATCACTTGATCAAGATTTCTTTAGACTATAACTTTTTTCCATAACTGATTCAAAAATTTCTGAATCAATGAATGAGTTAAGATACTGCATATGAGTTAAAATTATGTGTCTTGCATATCCATAACCCTTAATCGGTCCAATATAGATATATTCAAACTTCATAACACAGATATAATATTCTAAAAATATCTACCAAATCCTATAAATGCCACTCACTTTATCCATCCAATTCACATCTCTTTTCACTCCTATTCCATTTCTCATTCTCTTTCATGTCATCTCCATTTAGATCTCTCACCACCACCATTTCTCATCGTTAATCTCCAATATCACAGCTTAAGGTTGGTCTAATTATACCGCTAAAACTGTGCTTTAGATTGGTTAAATTATACTTTTAGAATTTGTTTGTATTGTCTATTTAAGTGCATTGTTTTGTGTATTCTCAAAATAACATCATGATATTTTGACATTAGAAACATCAGGCGACACGCCTCAATAAGAGTTCGATATTTCCTTGCATATAATACGAGATATTTTGACAAAAAATAAAAAATAAAAAGGGAAACAGTGCAACTGACCTAGCCCATATCCAGCCACCCTAAAACCAATCTACGCCACCCAAATCCCTGAACCTAGCGGCCTCCTCCCCATTTAAATTCGTGTCTTCTTTTTCTTCTTCTAAAAAATTGAAATCAATTCAAAAAAACAAATCTTGATCGAAGATTCATGATACTCGACAATCATTTAGGGAAGAGCGACTTGCTGTAAGGTTTGGTCGCATCAAGTCAGTGTGCTATATCCAGGCCACGACGACATGACCTGGGCAGTGCGGTCGATGGAGGCTAGTCGCATGCAATTGGTGGCATGGAAGATGGGTGAAGTAATCTTTATTAATAGTTGACTTGGAAGCGCACTCTTTTGGTCCGACCGTGAAGTTCCAAAATTGCCCTTTATACAATTCTTTAAAAAATTCTCCACTAATTGATCCTAAAAATAGCATTTGCACATTTGTTCCTAAATTTAGCGCATCTATTAATTGGTCCTACAATATAGCATCACATACCTGATCCTAAACTCATGCATATAGCACTGCATTTTTATTAGGTGTAATATTATCGTCAACTGCATACTATGGTGAGAAACATTAAGAAGCTCAACCTTTTATTATACGTAGATTCATAACAGGTTGAAATAGGGAATAAATAAACAATTTTTATAATTTTTTGTTTTCGAGTTTAAGTGAAAGCATAATATTTGTTAGGTACCAACGTCAACTTACAAAAACATCTTCTAAAGATATTAACAAATGTTAATATCACTTAAAGATATGATATCGCAAATATACTTTTTTGCAAATTCATAACGCTCTTTGCTTTATTACCAAACTTAATATTGCTTAAAATTATGATCTAACAAATAAACTTTATATATATATATATATATATATTATAAATGGAAAAAAATCAAACTAACAAAAAAATTAAATGATACAACTTAGAAATAAAAAATTCAAACTAACAGTAAAAATTAAACGATGCAACTTAGAAATAAAAAATTCAAACTGACAAGACATGATTCCAACGTAAAATCATAACTATATATCTATGAAAATCATTTTTTTAATATGTTAATCATATATAATTTGTGAAAAAATTTATTTATCCGCGAAGGTTGTACTATTGTCACGCGCGAAGCACGTGCCGTAACACTTTTGTAGGAATAACAACTTGGTCCCATAATATGAAGAGTATTATGGGACAGTGTTACTTAAACATTGTCACAACAACCCGACTCATTTCCTACTTAAATATTGTCACAACTGAATAAAATGCTAACTTCATCTTCAGATGATTTGAAGATCTGAAGATATTATATTTACACATTGACTGAAATTCAAACTAACAAGACATGATTATATATCATTGTGTAACATTTGAAGATATATTGAATTTAATACAATATATGTTACACATTTCTTGGCTAACTTATAAATAAAAATTTAAACTAACAAAAAACTAAACGATGTAACTTAGAAATAAAAATTCAAGTTGACTACAAATGATTCTAATTCGTAAAATCATAGCTAAATATTTATAAAAATCATTTTTTTTGAATATGTTAAGCATATATAATTTGTAAAAAAAAATCAATTTATCAATGAATGGTGTACTATTGTCACGCATGAAGCGCGTGCCGTAACACTCTCGACTTAGAATCTCTTTGCTCCATATTAAGTATGAAATCAGCGCTATCACAAACATTGTTTACATATCTTCAAATAAACTCACAAATGATAAATTGATAACGATTTATGTTGTAGTTTAGCTTGAATTTTTATTTGGCACTTAAAAAAATACTCAAATATACGGTTAAATATTCGATATGATACGGGATATCATAATGTCACTTTAAAATAGATATATGCGAAGCGCGTGATGATATATAGCAACAATTCATAAGTACTGGTTCAATCTCTCAGGTGTTTTTCATATAATCTCTCCTTTATGTGCAAATTTCTTAATATTAGCACATGTGTTTCGCACGTGACAATAACACATGCTTCGTGGGAAATTTTTTTTTTACAAATTATATGTGTCAACGTATTCAAAAGATAATGATTTCCATAAATATTTAGGTATGTATTTGCGTTGGAATCATGTGTGGTTAGTTTGAATTTTTAGTTCTAAATTAAAACATTTAATTTTTTGTTCCATTGGCTCATATTCTACTCAGCAATGATATCTGAAAATATCTTAAATAGTTTTGGGGCTTACAAATTCAATATTTATTAGCTGAGTTCTTATGTTTATTTCATTTTAAAAGATGTTTGTAAACCCGTATCAATATTAGCGTTTATTTTCAGAGCTAAACTCCTGTACTTATGCTATATACCATTGTTAATTAAACAATGCTAACTCCATCATCAAAGCGCGTGCCATAACTCCTGTACTTATGTTTATTTCAATTTAAATCATGATGTTCATGTCGTACTATTTTTTTAAGTGCCTTTGATATAGTTATTTTTTAGGATCATGTTTTGAAACATACACATGATAAACTCACACAATTTACCTGGCGTGTTTTTCATATTAGCACAGTGAATGATTTAAACATATACAATTTATATATGGACTTTTTGTGCATATGCTTTGAGAATATGGACCTTTCATCATAAATGAATATATCATGATTTATTGTATATTATATCTAGAGATTTATGAATTTCAAAGTTATACATTAAACTGTGAATAAATACTATAAATATAAACGAAAATGGTTTACAATGTTGGAAACAATTTAATTAGTTTTATCTAATTAATTAATTCAAATAACTGAATATACCGAGATTTATTGTATTCCATATATGAAGATTTATGAATTTCAAGTTATGCATTAAACTCAGAATAAATGATTCAAATATCAAAAGATATATGTATGAGAAACTTTCGATCCCACCGCTAATTTCAAATTTCCCTTTACAAGGGACATGGAAAATATTTGTTAATGTATAATTAATTTAAACAAATGAATATGCCATGATTTATTGAATGACATATTTAGAGACTTATGAATTTCAAGGTTATACGGTAAAATTTGAGTAAATGCTACAAATAAAAAATGGAAATGATTTTACAATGTTGGAAATGATTTAATTAGTTGACTTAATTAATTAATTTAAACAAATCTATGTGCCTTGATTTATTGTATGCCATATATGGAGGTTTATGAATTTCAAGGTTATGTATTAAATTGTGAATAAATGATGCAAATATCAAAATGTATATGCATGAGAAAATTAATGAGCGCAAAAATAGATTTAAGAGAAGAGGAATAAAACGTTGGAAAGTGGAATTAAGAAGCATTAATTTGCATTAATTCAATAATACCGTTATTATACTAGTTTACTGCGCCATCAAGAAAGTGACCGATATTGCATTATACAATTATAAGAATAAATGCAAACTTTTGGTCTGGCCTCGAATTTCCAAAATTGACCTTTATATGGCACATGGAAAAATATATGTTATTGTATAATTAATTTAAACAACTAAATATATCATGATTTGTTGTATATTATATATATCTAGATAATTATGAATTTCAAGGTATACATTAAATTGTGAATAAATGCCATAAATATCAAAATAGAAATGGTTTTTACAACATTGAAAACGATTTACGTAGTTGACTCTAATTAATTAATTTAAACAAATGAATATACCTTGATTTATTATATGCCATATATGAAGATTTATGAATTTCAAGGTCATACATTAAAACATGAATAAACAATATAAATATCAAGACATATATGTATTAAAAACTTAATGAGCGTAAAAAATACATATTTAAAGAAGAGGAATAAAATGTTGGAAAGTGGAATTAAGACGCATTAATTTAATTAATTCAATAATGTCATTATTATATTAGTTTATTGCACCATTAAGCAAGTGACTGATATTACTTATACAATTATAAGAATAAACGCATAACAAAAATAAGGGCGGCAACCATATAAAATTATCCATTTATTGGTAGCAACCATATAACTTTATAATAGTCTGCTTATAAACCGAAAAATATAACATGTTATACATATGGTAATGATACTGTAAATGTTTCAATAAAATAACCTATTAGAGTACTTATGACCATTAAATATCACTCAATAGCATATTATACCATATATGCGTGACATAAATCTGACCATATCACTTGATCAAGATTTCTCTAGACTATAACTTTTTTCCATAACTGATTCAAAAATTTCTGAATCAATGAATGAGTTAAGATACTGCATATGAGTTAAAATTATGTGTCTTGCATATCCATAACCCTTAATCAGTCCAATATAGATATATTCAAACTTCATAACACAGATATAATATTCTAAAAATATCTACCAAATCCTATAAATGCCACTCACTTTATCCATCCATATTCACATCTCTTTTCACTCCTATTCCATTTATCATTCTCTTTCATGTCATCTCCATTTAGATCTCTCACCACCACCATTTCTCATCGTTAATCTCCAATATCACAGCTTAAGGTTGGTCTAATTATACCGCTAAAACTGTGCTTTAGATTGGTTAAATTATACTTTTAGAATTTGTTTGTATTGTCTATTTAAGTGCATTGTTTTTTGTATTCTCAAAATAACATCATGATATTTTGACATTAGAAACATCAGGCGACACGCCTCAATAAGAGTTCGATATTTCCTTGCATATAATAAGAGATATTATGACAAAAAATAAAAAATAAAAAGGGAAACAGTGCAACTGACCTAGCCCATATCCAGCCACCCTAAAACCAATCTACGCCACCCTAATCCCTGAACCTAGCAGCCTCCTCCCCATTTAAATTCGTGTCTTCTTTTTCTTCTTCTAAAAAATCGAAATCAATTCAAAAAAAACAAATCTTGATCGAAGATTCACGATACTCGACAATCATTTAGGGAAGAGCGACTTGCTGTAAGGTTTGGTCGCATCAAGTCAGTGTGCTATATCGAGGCCAGACGACATGACCTGGGCAGTGCGGTCGATGGAGGATAGGCGCATGCGATTGGTGGCGTGGAAGATGGGTGAAGTAATGGACCTAGGATGGAGGTGCAACCATGATAGAGTTCGACGTTGTAGGTATGCATACAGACTTGAACAAGAGGCATGGCGATGTTGAAGTGATTCCAGAATAGGTGGCAGTTGATGGCTGGAGGTGACAGGAAGTTGTGCAGAATGCTGCGAAGTTGTTATGTTGGCTGATGGAGTGGCTAATGTTTCGATGAGGAGATGTCCGTGAAATTAGTGGTTTTGGTGGAGAGAAGATCTCGTGCTTTGTCGTTAGAGTACCAGATGTGCACGACCATCATTTTGTTTGAGAAGAAGGTATAAAGAAATCAATTTTAATTAAATTTAATAAAAGTATGATTAGTAAGTACAAAAAAATTGTTCGCTTATAAAATTCATAAATTATTCGTGCGAGGTTCAAAAATACAACACGAGTTATGTTGGATCGTAGCGACAAACACAATGCAATGGAACAAATTTTGATTTGGGACGATTAACAAATTTGAAAATCAAGGTTTTGATTATTTCACTCATTTGGATAGTAATATTATTTTAAAGTGTTAAAAAATTATTTATTGGTTAATTTTCATAAATTATTCGTGCGAGGTTCAAAAATACAACACAAGTTATGTTGGATCGTAGCGACAAACACAATGCAATGGAACAAATTTGATTTGGAACGATTAACAAATTTGAAAATCAAGGTCTTTATTAATAGTTGACTTGGAAGCGCAATCTTTTGATCCGACCGCGAAGTTTCAAAATTGCCCTTTATACAATTCTTTAAAAAAATTCTCCACTAATTGATCCTAAAAAATAGCATTTGCACATTTGTTCCTAAATTTAGCGCATCTATTAATTGGTCCTACAATATAGCATCACATACCTGATCCTAAACTCATGCATATAGCACTGCATTTTTATTAGGTGTAATATTATCGTCAACTGCATACTATGGTGAGAAATGTTAAGAAGCTCAACCTTTTATTATACGTAGATTCATAACAGGTTGAAATAGGGAATAAATAAACTATTATTATAATTTTTTGTTTTCGAGTTTAAGTGAAAGCATAATATTTGTTAGGTACCAACGTCAACTTACAAAAACGTCTTCTAAAGATATTAACAAATGTTAATATCACTTAAAGATATGATCTCGCAAATATACTTTTTTGCAAATTCATAACGCTATTTGCTTTATTACCAAACTTAATATTGCTTAGAATTATGATCTAACAAATAAAATTTATATATATATATATTTATTAATTATAAGTGGAAAAAAAATCAAACTAACAAAAAAAATTAAACGATACAACGTAGAAATAAAAAATTCAAACTAACAGTAAAAATTAAACGATGCAACTTAGAAATAAAAAATTCAAACTGACAAGACATGATTCCAACGTAAAATCATAACTATATATTTATGAAAATAATTTTTTTTTTGAATATGTTAAGCATATATAATTTGTAAAAAAAATTGATTTATCCGCGAAGGGTGTACTATTGTCACGCGTGAAGCACGTGCCGTAAAACTTTTCTAGTAATAACAACTTGGTCCCATAATATGAAGAGTATTATGGGACAGTGTTACTTAAACATTGTCACAACAACCCAACTCATTTCCTACTTAAATATTGTCACAACTAAATAAAATGCTAACTCCATCTTCAGATGCTCTGAAGATCTGAAGATATTGTATTTACACATTGACTGAAATTCAAACTGACAAGACATGATTATATATCATTGTGTAATATTTGAAGATATATTGAATTTAATACAATATATGTAACACAATTCTTGGCTAACTTAGAAATAAAAATTTAAACTAACAAAAAACTAAACGATGTAACTTAGAAATAAAAATTCAAGTTGACAACAAATGATTCTAATTCGTAAAATCATAGCTAAATATTTATAAAAAACATTTTTTTGAATATGTTACGCATATATAATTTGTAAAAAAATCAATTTATCAGAGAAAGGTGTACTATTGTCACGCATGAAGCGCGTGCCGTAACACTTTCGACTTAGAATCTCTTTGCTCCATATTAAGTATGAAATCAGCGCTATCATAAACATTGTTTACATATCTTCAAATAAACTCACACATGATAAATTGATAACGATTTATGTTGTAGTTTAGCTTGAATTTTTATTAGGCACTTAAAAAAAATACTCAAATATACGGTTAAATGTTCGATATGATACGGGTTATCATAATGTCACTTTAAAATAGATATATGCGAAGCGCGTGATGGTATATAGCAACAATTCATAAGTACTGGTTCAATCTCTCAGGTGTTTTTCATATAATCTCTCCTTTATGTGCAAATTTCTTAATATTAGCACATGCGCTTCGCACGTGACAATAACACATGCTTTGTGGGCAATTTTTTTTTTACAAATTATATGTGTCAACTTATTCAAAAGATATTGATTTCCATAAATATTTAGGTATGTTTTTGCGTTGGAATCATGTGTGGTTAGTTTGAATTTTAATTTCTGAATTAAAACATTTAATTTTTTGTTCCATTGGCTCATATTCTACTCAGCAATGATATCTTAAAATATCTTTAATAGTTTTAGGGCTTACAAATTCAATATTTATTAGCTGTGTTCTTATGTTTATTTCATTTTAAAAGATGTTTGTAAACCCATATCAATATTAGCGTTTATTTTCAGAGCTAAACTCCTGTACTTATGCTATATACCATTGTTAATTAAACAATGCTAACTCCATCTTCAAAGCGCGTGCCATAACTCCTGTACTTATGTTTATTTCAATTTAAATCATGATGTTCATGTCGTACTATTTTTTTAAGTGCCTTTGATATAGTTATTTTTTAGGATCATGTTTTGAAACATACACATGATAAACTCACACAATTTACTTGGCGTGTTTTTCATATTAGCACAGTGAATGATTTAAACATATACAATTTATATATGGACTTTTTGTGCATATGCTTTGAGAATATGGACCTTTCATCATAAATGAATATATCATGATTTATTGTATATTATATCTAGAGATTTATGAATTTCAAAGTTATACATTAAACTGTGAATAAGTACTATAAATATCAAAACGGAAATGGTTTACAATGTTGGAAACAATTTAATTAGTTTTATCTAATTAATTAATTCAAATAACTGAATATACCGTGATTTATTGTATTCCATATATGAAGATTTATGAATTTCAAGTTATGCATTAAACTCAGAATAAATGATACAAATATCAAAAGATATATGTATGAGAAACTTTCGATCCCACCGCTAATTTCAAATTTCCCTTTACAAGGGACATGGAAAATATTTGTTAATGTATAATTAATTTAAACAAATGAATATGCCATGATTTATTGAATGACATATTTAGAGACTTATGAATTTCAAGGTTATACGGTAAAATTTGAGTAAATGCTATAAATAAAAAATGGAAATGATTTTACAATGTTGGAAATGATTTAATTAGTTGACTTAATTAATTAATTTAAACAAATCTATGTGCCTTGATTTATTGTATGCCATATATGGAGGTTTATGAATTTCAAGGTTATGTATTAAATTATGAATAAATGATGCGAATATCAAAAAGTATATGTAACAACCCGCGTATTTGACGATTATGTATTTAAATATCTTATTTAAATATTTAATCGTTAGTTGGATCTTTTTCCGATAAGCTACTTTTTGCATACAGTCAAATGAGGACTCGAGACCCCTCCCATTGAGTTCAAAATGATGTTTGCGATCTTTTTAAGTATAAACTTCAATATGTTTGGAGTAAGTGGAATTTCACTAACTTTTCCCGCTTTGGACTTTGGGTTAGATTAGCCATTATAACTCAAGCCCAAACCCCCTTCCTTCCTCTCACTCTTCATAAATTTCCTAACAACCAAGCTTTTGCATTAATGGTGAGTGGAAGAGGAAATTAAAACTCCAAGCCTAGGTTTCAACTTTAAATCCATCATTCAACTCCAAAATCAAAGTGAAGACATTGGATTCTAGCTTGTAGTTGCTTCTCCATTGATTCAAGCTCCTTCTTCATTGAATTTGTGCAAAGGTGAGATTTTTATCTCACATTCTTGCCTATATCTATCTTGGACTGTTGGGAATGGTTCCCTATCACTTTAGCATGCACATTTGCATTTGGTTTGGATTGGATTGGCGAAAAACCCAAATTTTTAGTGCTTTTGGTGAAAAACTACACTTAAGTCGTTCTGGGCGTGTTAAGTCGTTCACGAGATAAGCCTATGTGACGACCGCCCATGACCCCTGCACCGAATCCAGAGATAGAGCGCTGTAAAGTGTGCCAGGCGACCATGGACGATTGCCAAGGTAGATTAAAGACATCATAATCTATCGTATTACTCACAGCGCATGGACAAAATACAATAGAACATATGTATAGTGAAGCTTTACAGAATAAAATGCCATCATATAAAACTCCATAATAGTTGAATACAAGCATCCAAATAGTCAATACATCAAGCCTCACTACATATCACTCAGAGAATACAAAGCAGTGGAACATCCAGTACATATAGTAAGAAAGAAACAATATGCAATACTCCAGCTCGTCTTCGATATCAGCACCGTGAAAAGCTAGAACAGCACCTGTCACCTGCTACCTAGTCTGCCCGTCCCAAAATGGACGAACAGCCCAAGGCAATAAGAATTAAAACATAAATCCTTGAGTCAGACAACAGTCTTAGTGAGCAGTAAATTAACTAACAACATACCAAAAGGGCATAAAGGAAAAGGAATAGGAATACAACCCTCCCACTCCAACCTCTTTCTACAGTGATAGCCCCCAGACACACACTAAGCAAAAGCAAACATAACAGAGCATACAATGTAAAGTAAAGAAATTATCACTCGAGTCAAGGGCGATGTTTTCCAAGCACAAACCCCCAAGGCCTAAACCTAGATCAGATAAGCACCCAGAAAACACTACTCTTGAGACCGAATGACGATACAACCAAACATCCATGACTCTGGCTATCACTGTTATCATTGCTTCGATATCACCGTTAATTGAATGATCGCCACATTCTTTCAGCCGTCCGTCAAGGGCTAATGGAAACCCCGGTTCTAGACATAACTCCCGCACGTCGTCGCAGCCCATGCCTAGGACTATCGAATCTGCCCAGAGTACTCGACCATCAACAGTTGGCCGTTGGGACTATCGAATCTGCCCAAACGTACTCTTGCTTAGAGCATGCTAGAACCTTCAACAACGATGCTATCCAAGCCTCCTAGTCATCCTCCTTGACGACTATTTCCATACTAGCTCAAGCGCCTCTCAAGCATCCATTACCCTTAACTCGAATCATATCACCGAGTTACCAACGTGCTTGGAATGATCCCGTCTGGATTAGACCAAGACTATCTCATATCATACTTCGCTTCATCACGTCCTCGCAAAGTCTCATCTCAACATCATCATCATCGAATCTATGCATAAGAGCTTCATCACCCGCTACATATGCCACAAGCAGCTTTCCCAATTCAAGAGCCTTTCCCTTAGCTTTTGAATTGTCTTCGGTCTAAATCAAATCATCAATCATCTAATTCATAGCAATCAATCAAGTCAAACATTAATCCAAGCAATCAAACATTCAAATATGATCTATGTAGACAATTATCACTATAATGGCAATTTCGTAATTTAAGAGTTGAAAGTCTAACAAGCATGAAATCATGAGAAATATCTCTACAATCTTGATGAATGAACTTGCATAGGTTAACACTTAGTAAAATGGTTGTCAAATCATCATGAACAATGGATCTACATGGATCTACACTTAGGATGAAGAAAATGCAAGAAAATCACTATTTTAACACCAAATCGAGCCAACAATCCGATATACTCCTTTGGATCCGTGTGAGAGATAATCACCACTCACCAAATCACCTAAACAACCTCAAATCAACACGCTTCAGATCTGGACAGCGAAGGATCAAGCTTGATCTATCACGAATCCGCTTCAAACGAAGAAATCTCACTTCAATGGATGAAGATCTTCTACTTTAGCTCTTGGATCTTCGATCTTGATCTTCGATTTGGATGAAAGGAAGCACTAGATTAGAGTGGAGAAAAGAAGTGAAGAAGTGTAGAAGTCGAGCTCTCAAAATGGCAGCACTTCGTCGCTTCAAAATCTGGATCCCAAAAAGTGAGAACAACCTTCCTATTTATAGCCGAAAATTCACTAAGTCGTAACTCGGCTATCTCCATAGGTCGTCTCCGACCTAACAGATATGCACGTGCGCCCCAACTCCTACGACCTAACACTTCTGTGCATCCAAGCACCCAGCGACCTACGACCTACGCAACGCGCGACTTAACACATGTGCTTCCACTTGTATACGACTTACGACCTAACACAGATCGCGACCTAACACTTAGACGCGACTTAACAATAGGTACGACCTAACACTTAAGCCAACTACTCCGACTTAGTCCACACGACCAGATACTTAACCCCTTAGGTCGTCCAACGACTTAACTATTAAGTCGTTAACTAGCTTATTTCTTAGGTCGGTCAATCCCATAGGTCGCTCACTCTACTAAGTCGCTAACCTGCTACCCCAGCTCCTCTAGGTCGTTGCCGACCTAACTATGCTAACCCGGTAACCACTAGGTCGCTAACTCCACTAGGTCTGCCTACCCTTGAGTCGCCATCTCCTTAAGTCGGTCAGTTCCTTAGGTCGTTAACTCGCCCTGCCGACCTAACACTTAACTCACCAAAACTCTTAGGTCATCAACTTCCTTAAGTCGCTGCCGACCTACCCCTTAGGTCGCCAATCCTATAAGTCGGTCACGACCTATCACTTAGGTCGTTCACGACCTAGGACTAAAAAAAAAAGAATTCTGCCTAAAATCTGAAACGACTTAAAATGCTGAAAATTCCAGATTTGAACGAACTTTTCGATCCGTAAAAATACGGGTCGTTACATTCTCTCCCCCTTAGGAATTTTGCCCCCGAAATTCCAAACAAACAAAGCAATCAAAGACTATTCTGCATGCCTACCATCCATAGCAATCAGCCAACCATGCATCCAATTCTAGCTTAGCATGCAGAATTCTAAAACTTAGAACAAGTTACAATATCGTGAGATGACACGACACCTTAGGGCCATACCTTGAAGAGTTCGGGATGAGCTGCTTTCATCCTCTCTTCCACCTCCCATGTACAGTCGTTATCATCGTCACTCCATTGTATCTTGAGCAACTTAACTACCTTCCTCCTAAGCTGTTTCGTGTCGGTATCCACAACACGGAGCGGCTTACGAGGCCTTCTATCAACTGGATCAACTTCGAAGTCTTCACAGCTATCAGCAGAAACCACTGTATTCGAGTCGTGCACATACTTCCGTAGATACGATACATGAAAAACATTGTGCACACTCGACATCTTCTCCGGTAATTCCAATCTATAAGCGAGCTTTCCAATTCACTCGGTAATCGGGAATGGTCCAACAAATCTCGGAGTCAATTTTCCTTTCTTCCCGAATCGAATAACATTCTTCAGTGGAGAAATCTTCACGAAAACCATATCTCCTACGTCGAATTCCAAATCCTTTCGATGCTTATCGGCATAACTCTTCTGACGGTCTTGGGCTGCCTTCATTCGTTGCCGAATGATCTCTATACAATCCGAAGTCTGTCGAATCATCTCTGGCCCAAGTATCAGCTTTTCTCCTGTTTCTAACCAACATGTCGGAGAGTTACACGGTCTCCCATACAATGCCTCATACGGTGCCATACCAATGCTTGACTGGTAACTGTTGTTGTACGCAAACTCCACCAAATGAAGGTGATCTTCCCATGATCCTCCGAAATCCAAAACACAAGCTCTGAGGAGATCTTCCAAAACTCGGTTGACTCTCTCGGTCTGACCATCCGTTTGAGGGTGATAAGCTGTACTCAAACACAACTCGGTTCCCAAAACTTCCTGGAAGCTCTTCCAAAATCCACTAGTGAATAGTGGGTCTCGATCGCTCACTATACTCTTCGGAATACCATGGAATCGAACTATCCACTTAACATACAACTCAGCCAACTTTGATGCAGTCCTAGTCGATCGAACAGGAATGAATCTCGCACTCTTAGTCAAACGATCTACAATGACCCAAATACCTTCGTTTCCCGTTCTTGTTCTAGGTAATCCATCAATAAAATCCATCGATATCTGCTCCCACTTCCATGTAGGAACTTCTAATGGCTGAAGCAATCCACTTGGCTTCTTCTGTTCGGCTTTTACCAACTGGCAGTTCATACACTTGAAAATAAAATTTCCAACATCCTTCTTCATGCCTTCCCAGTAGTAGGTTCTCTTCATATCCCGATACATCTTATTTCCACCTGGATGAATTGTCAACTTCGAGTGATGACTTTCCTTCAGAACTTCACTCCTCAATTCATCTATATCGGGAACAACTAGTCGTCCTTGCTTCCGAAGCCAACCCTCTCGATCGACCTCGAATCCTTTATCCTTTTCTGGATCCAATCCAGATTCCAATTCACGGATAGTCTTGACAAGCTTATCGTCTCGCTTTTGGCTCTCGCTAATCCTTTCCACAAGAGAAGGTCTTATCGATAAGTTTGCCAACATCTCAGGTTCCAATTCACATCTAGGCCTGAAGTCAAATCCAGCTAAATACTCGAGATTCTTCCATTCTGAAAACATGGCTCCCAATCCTGCATGTCTTCGACTTAACGCATCTGCCACTACGTTACCTTTTCCCGGAGTATAAGCTATACCAAAATCATATGATGCCAAAAACTCTAGCCAACGTTGCTGCCGAAGATTCAAATCCTTTTGGGAGAAAAGATACTTCAACGACTTATGATCCGTAAACAACTCAAATCGAACTCCCAATAGATAATGTCTCCACATCTTCAGAGCAAAAACAATTGCCGCTAACTCCAAATCATGAGTCGGGTAATTCCTTTCATGCGGCTTCAGTTGTCGACTGGCATACGCAACAACTTTATCTCTCTGCATCAGCACTGCTCCAAGTCCAGTACCACATGCGTCGGTGTAAACCACCATCTCATCATTCCCACTAGGAATAGTCAGAACAAGAGCACTCGTCAATCTCTCTTTCAGGATTCCGAAAGCTTGCTCACACTTAGCATCCCAACTGAACACTTGGTTCTTCTTCGTCAATCCTGTTAACGGTGCAGCTATCTTGGAGAAGTCTTTGATAAACCGTCGATAATATCCTGCTAATCCAAGAAAACTTCTCACATCAGATGCATTCTTAGGTCTAACCCAATCCTGGATTGCTGCCACCTTAGCGAGATCAACCGCTATTCCACTTCCAGAAATCACATGGCCTAAGAACCTCACTTCACTCTTCCAGAAGTGACACTTCGAAAACTTAGCCTTCAGCTGATGTTTCCGCAAGATCTCCAAAACAATACGCAAGTGTGCCTTGTGCTCTTCTTCAGTTCTGGAATAAATCAGAATATCATCCACGAACACAAGTACGAACTTGTTCAACTGATCTCTGAACACTCTATTTATAAGATCCACAAAATATGCTGGCGCGTTAGTCAACCCAAACGGCATTACCAGCCACTCAAAGAAACCGGATGGTGTTCGAAAAGCAGTCTTCGGCACACTATCCTTAGCCACTCTCAACTGGTGAAATCCCGTTGCCAAATCCATCTGAGAAAACACCTTAGCCTCGTGAAGCTGATCAAACAAGTCATCTATTCTCGGCAATGGATACTTGTTCTTCTTAGTCACCTTATTCAGCTCATGATAATCGACGCACAATCTCAACGACCCATCTGCCTTGCTTCCAAACACAACTGGTGCACCCCACTCGGACACACTACGCCGAATGAATCCTTTCTGCAAAAGATCATCAACTTGCACCCTCAACTCCTGCTGTTCCCTAGGCGCCATCCGCCTAAGAGGCATCACAGGTCTGGCTCCTTCAACTAGATCTATACGAAACTCGATCTCTCTATGCGGCTGCAACCCTTTGACTTCGTAAAAGACATCCTCAAATCCATTCACGATTGGCACTAATGACAGTCCATCCCGTGGAACAACTAGCGAATACATGAAGCTCATGAAGACGCCTTCTTCATGCTTACATCGTATCACAACCTTTCGCCCCTCCACATTCTCTACCGTCACTTCCAATCTTTCGCAATCAACCTTAGCCGCATACTTCCTAAGCCAGTCCATACCCAAAATAATTCCGAACCCCGCAAAGTTCAGAACAAAACAATCACAAACAAAAGAGCAACCATGACTCGATACAATCAGACCACGGCATAACATACACAAACAAGACGAACCCCCAACTGGATTAGTCACAACCAATGGCCTATCAATAATATCCGGTTCCAAACCTAACCGGCCTACGAGTTCACTACAAACAAACGAATGCGACGCTCCAGTATCAAACAGAACTCTAACTGAAACACCACATAGGAAAAGAGTACCTTGAACCACCACACTCTTTCCCTTCTCTTCAGCGGTAGGAGCTTTCGAAGACGACGGAACAGCTCCCAAAGCATAAGCTTGCACAATTTGCTTGTCCCTCCTCGGTTTTGGACAATTCTTCCTGAAATGCCCCGGCTTGTCACAGTTGTGACACTTCATCGGTGCCTTCGGATTCTTACAATCTTTCGAGAAATGGCCCTTCTGCTGACAATTGTAGCAAGTCACTTCGCCTTTCGGCTTCTTCTGGCCATCCTTACCCTTCTGCTGCTGCTGCTTCCTCTTCTTGTTTCCACCTTGCTGTGGTTTAGACTCTTCCCTGGTCACAGCAACAACAGATCCTTCCTTAGGAAACAGACTCTCATGCCTGAGAGCTTTCTCCACAAGCTTCTCAAATGAATCGTCCAAATGATCCACCAACTGTCTCCCAAGATAACTGTCCAAGCCTGTCACAAACTTCTCATTCTTCTGATAAGCAGATTCAATATACGACCGGGCATACTTGGACAAAGCCTCAAACTCAGAAATATACTCAAGAACTGGTCTCCCACCTTGCTTGAGCTCCACAAACCTCTTGAATAGAACTGACTTCTGAGCTGTAGAAATGAACTTGGCCTCAAATCTGACTTGGAATTGCTCCCAAGTAATCTCTTCCTCCGGAGTATTGATGGTAATAGAGTTCCACCAATCAGAGGCTCTCCCTTGAAGCTGTCTCGATGCCAACTTCCTCTTAGTTGCATCATCAATTCCCAAATCACCAAAGATCCTTCTACAAGCATCTATCCATCTCTGGACTTCGATAGTTGATTCTGTTCCCAAGAAAACCTTCCCTCCAAGAGCAGTGTAGTCCTTACACAGCTTGGCAAAATCCACTGGTTTCAGAGTTTGGACTTGAACTCCAACATCTACTGTTGTTCCCGGAACTGGTATCCTTCTCATGATCGAAGTCATCATAGCTTCGAACATAGCTGCATAATCAGCAGTTCCCTCAGTAGCACGGCCTTCCCTAGCAGCTGGTCTCCCTCTTCGACTCATTCTCAATATCTATAAAAAGGAATGATCAGAACATCTAGAGAAACAACTGCATAAAGGACTCAAACTCTACTAAGCTACTATATTATATATAGTAATCATCCATCAAAATACAATTACGTCTCTCATACATAGTTACGTCAGCGAGCGTTGGGTAAAATCGATTAACCAATGCTCTGATACCAAATGTGACGACCGCCCATGACCCCTACACCGAATCCAGAGATAGAGCAATGTAAAGTGTGTCAGGCGACCATGGACGATTGCCAAGGTAGATTAAAGACATCATAATCTATCGTATTACTCACAGCGCATGGACAAAATACAATAGAACATATGTATAGTGAAGCTTTACAGAATAAAATGCCATCATATAAAACTCCATAATAGTTGAATACAAGCATCCAAATAGTCAATACATCAAGCCTCACTACATATCACTCAGAGAATACAAAGCAGCGGAACATCCAGTACATATAGTAAGAAAGAAACAATATGCAATACTCCAGCTCGTCTTCGATATCAGCACCGTGAAAAGCTAGAACAGCACCTGTCACCTGCTACCTAGTCTGCCCGTCCCAAAATGGACGAACAGCCCAAGGCAATAAGAATTAAAACATAAATCCTTGAGTCAGACAACAGTCTTAGTGAGCAGTAAATTAACTAACAACATACCAAAAGGGCATAAAGGAAAAGGAATAGGAATACAACCCTCCCACTCCAACCTCTTTCTACAGTGATAGCCCCCAGACACACACTAAGCAAAAGCAAACATAACAGAGCATACAATGTAAAGTAAAGAAATTATCACTCGAGTCAAGGGCGATGTTTTCCAAGCACAAACCCCCAAGGCCTAAATCTAGATCAGATAAGCACCCAGAAAACACTGCTCTTGAGACCGAATGACGATACAACCAAACATCCATGACTCTGGCTATCACTGTTATCATTGCTTCGATATCACCGTTAATTGAATGACCAGCACATTCTTTCAGCCGTCCGTCAAGGGCTAATGGAAACCCCGGTTCTAGACATAACTCCCGCACGTCGTCGCAGCCCGTGCCTAGGACTATCGAATCTGCCCAGAGTACTCGACCATCAACAGTTGGCCGTTGGGACTATCGAATCTGCCCAAACGTACTCTTGCTTAGAGCATGCTAGAACCTTCAACAACGATGCTATCCAAGCCTCCTAGTCATCCTCCTTGACGACTATTTCCATACTAGCTCAAGCGCCTCTCAAGCATCCATTACCCTTAACTCGAATCATATCACCGAGTTACCAACGTGCTTGGAATGATCCCGTCTGGATTAGACCAAGACTATCTCATATCATACTTCGCTTCATCACGTCCTCGCAAAGTCTCATCTCAACATCATCATCATCGAATCTATGCATAAGAGCTTCATCACCCGCTACATATGCCACAAGCAGCTTTCCCAATTCAAGAGCCTTTCCCTTAGCTTTTGAATTGTCTTCGGTCTAAATCAAATCATCAATCATCTAATTCATAGCAATCAATCAAGTCAAACATTAATCCAAGCAATCAAACATTCAAATATGATCTATGTAGACAATTATCACTATAATGGCAATTTCGTAATTTAAGAGTTGAAAGTCTAACAAGCATGAAATCATGAGAAATATCTCTACAATCTTGATGAATGAACTTGCATAGGTTAACACTTAGTAAAATGGTTGTCAAATCATCATGAACAATGGATCTACATGGATCTACACTTAGGATGAAGAAAATGCATGAAAATCACTATTTTAACACCAAATCGAGCCAACAATCCGATATACTCCTTTGGATCCGTGTGAGAGATAATCACCACTCACCAAATCACCTAAACAACCTCAAATCAACACGCTTCAGATCTGGACAGCGAAGGATCAAGCTTGATCTATCACGAATCCGCTTCAAATGAAGAAATCTCACTTCAATGGATGAAGATCTTCTACTTTAGCTCTTGGATCTTCGATCTTGATCTTCGATTTGGATGAAAGGAAGCACTAGATTAGAGTGGAGAAAAGAAGTGAAGAAGTGTAGAAGTCGAGCTCTCAAAATGGCAGCACTTCGTCGCTTCAAAATCCGGATCCCAAAAAGTGAGAACAACCTTCCTACTTATAGCAGAAAATTCACTAAGTCGTAACTCGGCTATCTCCATAGGTCGTCTCCGACCTAACAGATATGCACGTGCGCCCCAACTCCTACGACCTAACACTTCTGCACATCCAAGCACCCAGCGACCTACGCAACGCGCGACTTAACACATGCGCTTCCACTTGTATACGACTTACGACCTAACACAGATCGCGACCTAACACTTAGACGCGACTTAACAATAGGTACGACCTAACACTTAAGCCAACTACTCCGACTTAGTCCACACGACCAGATACTTAACCCCTTAGGTCGTCCAACGACTTAACTATTAAGTCGTTAACTAGCTTATTTCTTAGGTCGGTCAATCCCATAGGTCGCTCACTCTACTAAGTCGCTAACCTGCTACCCCAGCTCCTCTAGGTCGTTGCCGACCTAACTATGCTAACCCGGTAACCACTAGGTCGCTAACTCCACTAGGTCTGCCTACCCTTGAGTCGCCATCTCCTTAAGTCGGTCAGTTCCTTAGGTCGTTAACTCGCCCTGCCGACCTAACACTTAACTCACCAAAACTCTTAGGTCATCAACTTCCTTAAGTCGCTGCCGACCTACCCCTTAGGTCACCAATCCTATAAGTCGGTCACGACCTATCACTTAGGTCGTTCACGACCTAGGACTTAGAAAAAAAAAAGAATTCTGCCTAAAATCTGAAACGACTTAAAATGCTGAAAATTCCAGATTTGAACGAACTTTTCGATCCGTAAAAATACGGGTCGTTACATTCTCTCCCCCTTAGGAATTTCGCCCCCGAAATTCCAAACAAACAAAGCAATCAAAGACTATTCTGCATGCCTACCATCCATAGCAATCAGCCAACCATGCATCCAATTCTAGCTTAGCATGCAGAATTCTAAAACTTAGAACAAGTTACAATATCGTGAGATGACACGACACCTTAGGGCCATACCTTGAAGAGTTCGGGATGAGCTGCTTTCATCCTCTCTTCCACCTCCCATGTACAGTCGTTATCATCGTCACTCCATTATATCTTGAGCAACTTAACTACCTTCCTCCTAAGCTGTTTCGTGTCGGTATCCACAACACGGAGCGGCTTACGAGGCCTTCTATCAACTGGATCAACTTCGAAGTCTTCACAGCTATCAGCAGAAACCACTGTATTCGAGTCGTGCACATACTTCCGTAGATACGATACATGAAAAACATTGTGCACACTCGACATCTTCTCCGGTAATTCCAATCTATAAGCGAGCTTTCCAATTCACTCGATAATCGGGAATGGTCCAACAAATCTCGGAGTCAATTTTCCTTTCTTCCCGAATCGAATAACATTCTTCAGTGGAGAAATCTTCACGAAAACCATATCTCCTACGTCGAATTCCAAATCCTTTCGACGCTTATCGGCATAACTCTTCTGACGGTCTTGGGCTGCCTTCATTCGTTGCCGAATGATCTCTATACAATCCGAAGTCTGTCGAATCATCTCTGGCCCAAGTATCAGCTTTTCTCCTGTTTCTAACCAACATGTCGGAGAGTTACACGGTCTCCCATACAATGCCTCATACGGTGCCATACCAATGCTTGACTGGTAACTGTTGTTGTACGCAAACTCCACCAAATGAAGGTGATCTTCCCATGATCCTCCGAAATCCAAAACACAAGCTCTGAGGAGATCTTCCAAAACTCGGTTGACTCTCTCGGTCTGACCATCCGTTTGAGGGTGATAAGCTGTACTCAAACACAACTCGGTTCCCAAAACTTCCTGGAAGCTCTTCCAAAATCCACTAGTGAACAGTGGGTCTCGATCGCTCACTATACTCTTCGGAATACCATGGAATCGAACTATCCACTTAACATACAACTCAGCCAACTTTGATGCAGTCCTAGTCGATCGAACAGGAATGAATCTCGCACTCTTAGTCAAACGATCTACAATGACCCAAATACCTTCGTTTCCCGTTCTTGTTCTAGGTAATCCATCAATAAAATCCATCGATATCTGCTCCCACTTCCATGTAGGAACTTCTAATGGCTGAAGCAATCCACTTGGCTTCTTCTGTTCGGCTTTTACCAACTGGCAGTTCATACACTTGGAAATAAAATTTCCAACATCCTTCTTCATGCCTTCCCAGTAGTAGGTTCTCTTCATATCCCGATACATCTTATTTCCACCTGGATGAATTGTCAACTTTGAGTGATGACTTTCCTTCAGAACTTCACTCCTCAATTCATCTATATCGGGAACAACTAGTCGTCCTTGCTTCCGAAGCCAACCCTCTCGATCGACCTCGAATCCTCTATCCTTTTCTGGATCCAATCCAGATTCCAATTCACGGATAGTCTTGACAAGCTTATCGTCTCGCTTTTGGCTCTCGCCAATCCTTTCCACAAGAGAAGGTCTTATCGATAAGTTTGCCAACATCTCAGGTTCCAATTCACATCTAGGCCTGAAGTCAAATCCAGCTAAATACTCGAGATTCTTCCATTCTGAAAACATGGCTCCCAATCCTGCATGTCTTCGACTTAACGCATCTGCCACTACGTTACCTTTTCCCGGAGTATAAGCTATACCAAAATCATATGATGCCAAAAACTCTAGCCAACGTTGCTGCCGAAGATTCAAATCCTTTTGGGAGAAAAGATACTTCAACGACTTATGATCCGTAAACAACTCAAATCGAACTCCCAATAGATAATGTCTCCACATCTTCAGAGCAAAAACAATTGCCGCTAACTCCAAATCATGAGTCGGGTAATTCCTTTCATGCGGCTTCAGTTGTCGACTGGCATACGCAACAACTTTATCTCTCTGCATCAGCACTGCTCCAAGTCCAGTACCACATGCGTCGGTGTAAACCACCATCTCATCATTCCCACTAGGAATAGTCAGAACAAGAGCACTCGTCAATCTCTCTTTCAGGATTCCGAAAGCTTGCTCACACTTAGCATCCCAACTGAACACTTGGTTCTTCTTCGTCAATCCTGTTAACGGTGCAGCTATCTTGGAGAAGTCTTTGATAAACCGTCGATAA
Source organism: Allium fistulosum (assembly GCA_030737815.1). Taxonomy (NCBI): domain Eukaryota; kingdom Viridiplantae; phylum Streptophyta; class Magnoliopsida; order Asparagales; family Amaryllidaceae; genus Allium; species Allium fistulosum. Next base: position 913,900,349 of record CM060903.1, read on the forward strand.
TATCCTGCTAATCCAAGAAAACTTCTCACATCAGATGCATTCTTAGGTCTAACCCAATCCTGGATTGCTGCCACCTTAGCGAGATCAACCGCTATTCCACTTCCAGAAATCACATGGCCTAAGAACCTCACTTCACTCTTCCAGAAGTGACACTTCGAAAACTTAGCCTTCAGCTGATGTTTCCGCAAGATCTCCAAAACAATACGCAAGTGCGCCTTGTGCTCTTCTTCAGTTCTGGAATAAATCAGAATATCATCCACGAACACAAGTACGAACTTGTTCAACTGATCTCTGAACACTCTATTCATAAGATCCACAAAATATGCTGGCGCGTTAGTCAACCCAAACGGCATTACCAGCCACTCAAAGAAACCGGATGGTGTTCGAAAAGCAGTCTTCGGCACACTATCCTTAGCCACTCTCAACTGGTGAAATCCCGTTGCCAAATCCATCTGAGAAAACACCTTAGCCTCGTGAAGCTGATCAAACAAGTCATCTATTCTCGGCAATGGATACTTGTTCTTCTTAGTCACCTTATTCAGCTCACGATAATCGACGCACAATCTCAACGACCCATCTGCCTTGCTTGCAAACACAACTGGTGCACCCCACTCGGACACACTACGCCGAATGAATCCTTTCTGCAAAAGATCATCAACTTGCACCCTCAACTCCTACTGTTCCCTAGGCGCCATCCGCCTAAGAGGCATCACAACAGGTCTGGCTCCTTCAACTAGATCTATACGAAACTCGATCTCTCTATGCGGCGGCAACCCTTTGACTTCGTCAAAGACATCCTCAAATCCATTCACGATTGGCACTAATGACAGTCCATCCCGTGGAACAACTAGCGAATACATGAAGCTCATGAAGACGCCTTCTTCATGCTTACATCATATCACAACCTTTCGCCCCTCCACATTCTCGACCGTCACTTCCAACCTTTCGCAATCAACCTTAGCCGCATACTTCCTAAGCCAGTCCATACCCAAAATAATTCCGAACCCCGCAAAGATCAGAACAAAACAATCACAAACAAAAGAGCAACCATGACTCGATACAATCAGACCACGGCATAACATACACAAACAAGACAAACCCCCAACTGGATTAGTCACAACCAATGGCCTATCAATAATATCCGGTTCCAAACCTAATCGGCCTACGAGTTCACTACAAACAAACAAATGCGACGCTCCAGTATCAAATAGAACTCTAACTGAAACACCACATAGGAAAAGAGTACTATGAACCACCACACTCTTTCCCTTCTCTTCAGCGGTAGGAGCTTTCGAAGACGACGGAACAGCTCCCAAAGCATAAGCTTGCACAATCTGCTTGTCCCTCCTCGGTTCTGGACAATTCTTCCTGAAATGCCCCGGCTTGTCACAGTTGTGACACTTCATCGGTGCCTTCGGATTCTTACAATCTTTCGAGAAATGGCCCTTCTGCTGACAATTGTAGCAAGTCACTTCGCCTTTCGGCTTCTTCTGGCCATCCTTACCCTTCTGCTGCTGCTGCTTCCTCTTCTTGTTTCCACCTTGCTGTGGTTTAGACTCTTCCCTGGTCACAGCAACAACAGATCCTTCCTTAGGAAACAGACTCTCATGCCTGAGAGCTTTCTCCACAAGCTTCTCAAATGAATCGTCCAAATGATCCACCAACTGTCTCCCAAGATAACTGTCCAAGCCTGTCACAAACTTCTCATTCTTCTGATAAGCAGATTCAATATATGACCGGGCATACTTGGACAAAGCCTCAAACTCAGAAATATACTCAAGAACTGGTCTCCCACCTTGCTTGAGCTCCACAAACCTCTTGAACAGAACTGACTTCTGAGCTGTAGAAATGAACTTGGCCTCAAATCTGACTTGGAATTGCTCCCAAGTAATCTCTTCCTCCGGAGTATTGATGGTAATAGAGTTCCACCAATCAGAGGCTCTCCCTTGAAGCTGTCTCGATGCCAACTTCCTCTTAGTTGCATCATCAATTCCCAAATCACCAAAGATCCTTCTACAAGCATCTATCCATCTCTGGACTTCGATAGTTGATTCTGTTCCCAAGAAAACCTTCCCTCCAAGAGCAGTGTAGTCCTTACACAGCTTGGCAAAATCCACTGGTTTTGAAGTTTGGACTTGAACTCCAACATCTACTGTTGTTCCCGGAACTGGTATCCTTCTCATGATCGAAGTCATCATAGCTTCGAACATAGCTGCATAATCAGCAGTTCCCTCAGTAGCACGGCCTTCCCTAGCAGCTGGTCTCCCTCTTCGACTCATTCTCAATATCTATAAAAAGGAATGATCAGAACATCTAGAGAAACAACTGCATAAAGGACTCAAACTCTACTAAGCTACTATATTATATATAGTAATCATCCATCAAAATACAATTACGTCTCTCATACGTAGTTACGTCAGCGAGCGTTGGGAATAATCAGTAGCATTTTTTTTTTTTTTTTTATGTGTTAGATTGATTTAAAATGAATGAGTTTCTGAAAATTCATTCAATTGAAATTGTGCTTTGTATACATTTGGATGGAAATGTATGAGAGAATAATTGTGGGACACAATTCCTTTTAGGAGGAGAGTATGTGAAGACCCAAAATTATTGAGATAAGAATAATTTAAATTAAGTCAGAAAAAAAGAGAATTTTCAAGGAAAAAGAAATAATACAGCCTGAAAATAAATAGGGAGAATAAGTTAAAAATATAATAAAGGGAATAGTTGTTTTCAGTAAAACAAAAATGAAAATGGTAATTAAATATATGAATACATTTGTACATCAAGAGAAAATAAATAGCTTGAAGCATTAGCAAGGAATCAATTCATAAAAGAGTATACATGTATACATTACAGTTTAGCATAAAGAAAATAAACAATGCAAGATAGTCACATGAGAATAAGGTGTGTGTATGAAACATGCAAATAGCATGCAAATCAGAAAAGAAAAGAAAAGTTAAAAACAACTGAAAATACCCGAATTGGAAATCAGAAAGAAAATGGCATTTCTAGCCATAACATTATATGTAAAATTCTCTCAACTGTATGGGGATAAGATGGGTTTTTCATTCTACTAAAACCCTAAACAATGTTTTAAAAACTAAAAGGGAAGCAGCAGTCTCACTGCAGAAAAACAGAAAACATTAAGAAAAGAAAGGAGAGCAATCCAAAGCCATTGTTCAAGTTAAAGAATTCTCAGGGAAAAGAGGCAGGAAGGTGAGTGATTAATCAATCTATGAGGCTTAAGGCATTAAGACCCAAGTTAAGGGCAGCCATATTCTTTTATAGAAACCATATCATGTTTGTGCTTGATCTATTTTTTTTTCAGTATAAATGAATGCTGAAAATAGTAGGAGTTTTAATAAATCTTTGGTTGATGATTTGGTTTGCTTTGTTTGATTGTTTGATAAGAAAGAAATACCATGATCACTGATATAGATCCAGCACCTTAAAACACCAGTTTATAAATATGGTTAGTAAGACAAATACATTTTTATTGTGAAGTAGGGTATTACTGAAAAATGAACTAGGCAGTGTGAATAAAGGAGGTTCATGCTCATGTCTGGATTGTTTTAAACTTAAGGTGAACAATGCAATAAATCATTTATGTGCTGATTTGTTTAGATCTTAAGCTAAAATGTTTTATGGGTTTTTCTCAAAAACCTTACCCTATGTTCACAGTAGAATAGAGTATAAGAATTTCTATATAACTTTCCAGGATTTGTTTAAGTGATCATGATATTCCTGAATATAGAAGATATGCAGTGTTAAAACAAATTTTGAATCAAATAATTGGAAAATGAGATGTGATATTCTTTTCATGAATGTTACTATGGTTAGCTGAAATGCCTGAGTGAGTTAACCCTCTCTGATTAAAAAAAAATAAGAAAGAGAAGAAAAGAACATAGCAGCATTTCAAGAGTTAATAAGATTTTCTGAAAGAAAATGAGAATGGTCTCTAGATTGTAAAAACTAATCTAGGAGTAAAGCCTTGATCTATCCATCATAAGGGGGATGATGGGTATGTGCATGACTTGTTTAAGTCCTATAGGCCTTGGTGCAAGGGTTAACAGAATTGAGTCCCTTGCAATGCACACATGGTGTTCAATGGCAAAGAGTTAAGACCAAATTAAAATTTTAAATTGAGATTGAGAGCTGAGCTATGGAAATTAAAATGAGTTAATTCCATAGGAGTATGTGTACATGTATACTGAATTGAATGGATGTATGGATGCTTGTGTGCATATGTGTTAGTAGGGGCTTATACATGTTCATATCCCCAGTTTACATTATGAAACCAAATAAGCATTAAGCACATAAATTCTCTGCACAATAATTTAAATGTCAAGTTATTATATTTTGATTTCACTCATACCAGAATTTTATTCTGACCCTATTTGTTGCCTTGCAATAATTGGGGTGTCTCATTTTTATGGAGGCAGTCCAAAATATTGCTGCAGGAAGAGATGTATAAGTGGCTTGCTTGCATGGATATTTGAAGATCTTCATGAATTAAGGAAAAATAGATGCTTAAGGAAGTAGCAGTATAATCTGTAATAGATAATCTAGGCAAACTTTCTTTTATTTTGTGTATTCTCAGCAATGATGCTTATTTTGTTCACTTGAAAAGAACATGTAAAAACTTAAGTATTTTGTGGGGTTTGTGAGTTACTGATTTAAGCAACTTATTTATATGATTTCTGGTGGAAAAGTGATGAAGGAAGTATGCCACATAATATGATATGTGGACATACATACCTTGGCAAGGTTTAAGTGATTTTAAATTATAAAGATGAGGCTGTTATTGGAAAATATGCTATGAATTTTGTTAAGTAGATAGATTGAATCTGGTCCTGGCTAACCAGTAAGGCTTGAACATGACTTATAATTGATATAGGTCCATGCAAAGGCTGGAAAGCATAGCCTGTAGTCTGGTTTTGGGCATTTGATTTTTCCCCAGCAAAAAACTTGTATTGCTTGGTGTAATAAGCTCATATGTATGTTAGATACTTGTGGGCATCACTGCAAACTAGACTCATCTAATCCTTGATTTCTGGATACTCAATTCAAATCTGGTAATATTGAGTCTTAGTCAAAACCAGTAATAATTTGTAGAGGCATGTAGTCTTGTTTGTAATGAGCATCTCCACCATTTCAATAGAATAATGACCATTAACATTTGTTATCTTTCCTAGAAAATCATCAGCTGTTTTCATTATAAGTTCACCAGGAAGTCTTGCATTTGGTCAAGTCATTTTGCCTTTAGGCACACTGTCTGCACACATGTTCTTAGTCTCCATTTAAAATGATAATTTGAGTTAGCACTCTAGTATGACTATGTTGTTTTCATCTGCTTAGCCTCTAAATCAGTTTGTAATTTCAATGTTCACCTGATTATTGCTACTCAGTAAATTAAAGCATGGGTATTTCATCTGATAAAAAGATTGTTTGAAGATGAAATGAGTAACACCAGTTAAACTAAATAGCATGGATTAGGTTGAACACTTTTTACTCATTATAGAACAATAAGTATCATATTACAAAAATCCCAGGATCAAATTGTATGGCTTCTAGATTCAGGGATAAATCAATAGGTGAATTAGGATAAGAAAATAAGAGAACTAGTGGTATCTAATCCTAAGGTTAATCAGGCTTGAGTTCTAAAAAGAAAAAAAAAAATGAAAAACAAAAATTGTGTTTGAACCGACCAGCATAGCACTCGAACTCGTGACCTTGTATGTATAAGTTAGGCGCGTTTCCATTACGCCTAGATGTTGCTTGTGTTTCCTTAGGATCCACTTTATTTTATACTGACTTTGACATTATTCTGAACTTAGCACAAACACCTATATTAAAAGCTTGTTTACTAGTGATTATTTCTTGATCACTTCAGTATTGAGTTGCTTTGCTATTTTAATCACTCTGATCAGCAAAGAACCATTTATATATCTTCACATATATAAATGATAGGATTTATTTTAAATACTGATATATTTATATTAGTAAAATTCAGGATCTTGGGAAGAATTAGATTAAGGGTAGTGATCCATTGACATGTATATATATATATATATGTATATATAGTGTGAAAAAAAAAAAACTAAACAGAAAATTCACTGAAAATAAATCAAGAAGAAGTGGGTCACTTTAGTTGGTATCAGAGCCAGGTTGTTAAAACATAGCATAAATATATATAGTAATGATAGAAATAAATATTTTCAGTAGAAACAAATTGCAGAAAACAATTGAATTAGAAATATGACTAATTAGCTATGCAATTGAATAGTGAATCATGGTAGGAAGACCACCAAGTCATGGAGCAGGATCCTCCAATGCAACACCAATGGTCAATTTGCAAGATTTGGTGAGGGCATTTAGAGAGGGAGCAGTGCATAGAGAAGAAAATCCTCATGAGGAATTGTCTAAGCTATTGAAGACATTTTCAAATTTAGGAGGCAAGGATTTTGAAGGCACTGAGGGAGTTATGGGAGTGCAGACATGGTTGAGAACTTTGGATAGGATATTTGCAGATATGCAAATAAATGATCAAAGGAAGAGGCAGATTGCTTCCAGAAGACTCAAGGGAGCAGCACTGGATTGGTGGGAGGTCATTATCACGGGGAGGCCAGAAAATGAGATAACATGGGATCAATTCAAGGAGATGCTTGAGGCAAGATTTGTCCCAGCAACAGCCAAGGCAACACTGCTGGAGGAATTTATAAGGCTGAGGCAAGGGCCAATGAGTGTAACTGAATACATACAAAAATTTGAGAGCTTATCCAAGTATGGAACCATGCTCATAGGGAATGAAGAATTAAAGAATTCCAGATTTATTCAAGGACTTAATGCTAATTTAAGTAGAGCAATGCTACCCTACAAAGACAAAACCTTTGATCAAGTCATAGATCTTACTCTCTCTTTTGAACAACATGATAATGCCAGAGAAAAATTCAGGAGCATGAGGGCTAACAACAACAATAAAAAGGGGAAAAATAGAACTCACCCTTATGATAAGAGAAATCCAAATCAGAAGGTTGAAGGAGCAACCAGTGGAGAAGTCAAGAAGAAGGTTATTTGCTACAATTGTGGTAAGGAAGGACACATGAGTAATAGGTGTCAGGCAGCTAAGAAAACCCCATTCAGTTGCTACAACTGTGGGAAAGAGGGTCATATCAAAAAGAATTGCCCAGAATTCAAAAAGGGAGCAAAGGTAGGAGCACTTGAGGGAAAAGCAACTGCAGTGGGAAGTTCTGGACAATTGGAAGGTATACTTCTAATTAAAGATCACCCCATCTCAGTTATATATGACACTGGAGCAACACATTCACTAATATCCCAAGACATAGTGAATAAATTAACTCTCACATGCTATTTAGTTGATAATCCCTTGTCTATTCAAAGTCCCCTGGGTAGCTCTTGTTTGCTAGGATTGAAATGTTTGGGAGTAGAATTAAACATAGGAGGAAATGTGTTTAAATCTGATTTGTTTGTATTGAAATACCCTGGAATAGGAATTATTTTAGGGGTAGATTGGTTGAGCAAATTCAAAGCAATTTTGAATTTGGAAAATTTTACTATTTCTCTGAAAACAGAAAATGGTAAAAATATTATAGTCATGAGTGAAATTGCTAAAATCAATTACCTTAACCAAATATGTAGCATGACTGAGAAAGAATTAACACTTGAAGACATAAAAATTATAAATGAATACCCAGATGTCTTTGGTGAAGTCATAGGTGTTCCAGAAAATAGGCAAGTAGAATTTCAAATAAGGCTAATCCCAGGAGCAAGCCCAATCATCAAGAAGCCTACTAGGATGGGTCCTAAAGAATTAGTGGAATTGAAACATCAGTTGGAAGAACTGGAGCAGAAAGGCTTCATAAGGCCTAGTAGTTCAAACTGGGGTTCTCCAGTTGTATTTGTGAAAAAGCATGATGGTACTTTGAGAATGTGCATAGATTATAGGGAATTAAACAAAGTCACCATTAAAAATAAGTATCCACTTCCCAGAATTGATGATTTGTTTGATCAGTTAAGTGGAGCAAGGATTTTCTCAAGGCTAGACTTAGCCTCTGGATTTCACCAAATGAAGGTTGAAGAGGAAAGTATTAAATACACAGCATTCAACACAAGGTATGGGCTATATGAATATTTAGTAATGCCTTTTGGATTGACAAATGCACCATCATATTTTGTAGATTTAATGAATAGAACATTTAGAGATTTTCTGGATAAATTTGTGGTTGTTTTTATTGATGACATATTAGTGTATTCAAAATCAGAAGAAGAACATGCAAAACACTTGCATCTGGTTTTATCTAGACTGAGGGCACATGATTTAAAAGCCAAATTCTCTAAGTGCACATTTTGGCAGAAGGAAGTAAAATTTTTGGGGCACATAGTATCACAACAAGGGGTTAGTGTAGACCCAAATAAGGTGATGGCAGTGCAATCTTGGAGCAGACCCAAATCAGTAACTGAGGTGAGGTCATTTTTGGGAATGGCAGGCTATTATAGGAGATTTATAAAAGATTTTGCAAGGATAGCTATCCCATTGACCAAGCTAACTAAAAAGGAGCAACCCTATGTGTGGACGGAGAAGTGTGAACAAGCTTTCATATCACTAAAGAAGGCACTGGTAGAAGCTCCAGTTTTACAAGTGCCAGAAGGCAATGAAGAATTAGTAGTTTACACAGATGCTAGTGGATCTGGATTGGGGGCAGTACTTATGCAACATGGTAGAGTCATAGCTTATGCATCAAGGCAACTCAAGCCAAATGAAACTAGGTATGCTACACATGACTTAGAACTAGCTGCTGTGGTGTATGCATTGAAACTATGGAGACATTATTTATTAGGTGCTAAGTTTGAATTGTTTACTGATCACAAGTCACTTAAATATTTGTTTTCCCAAAAAGACTTGAACATGAGACAACATAGGTGGGTAGAATTTCTAGCTGCCTATGATCTTGACATATTGTATACCCCTGGAAAAGCTAATAAAGTAGCAGATGCATTAAGTAGACATCAAGCTAAATTGGCAAGCTTAATGATGGCAGAGTTCAAGGATTTGACAATTCTTAGTGAGGTGGAAGTGAAAGAAGAAACTAGTGTATCAGATAAGACACACAGTAAGATGATTGAATATGGTAAATTAAGCCTCATATCCTTAAATTCAACACTGGTTGATAAAATAGGACAAATGCAGAATCAAGATATAAATTTGAAGGAGAAAAAGAACATGATATCCCAAGGCATGACAGTGGAAAACTATGAGGTAGATGGTAAAGGATACTTAAGGAAAAAGGGGAAACTCTGCATACCAAATGTAGAGGAACTAAAGCAAGAAGTTATGGATGAGCATCACAAAACAAAGTATACTATCCATCCTGGTGGTACAAAAATGTACCATGATCTCAAGAGAAATTATTGGTGGCCAGGAATGAAAGGGGCAGTAGCAAAATATGTGGCAAATTGCTCAACATGCCAACAAGTAAAGGCAGACTATCAAAGACCCTCAGGCCTATTGCAACCATTGGAAGTGCCTACCTGGAAATGGGAGAGTATATCAATGGATTTTGTGGATGGTTTGCCAAGAACAAGAAGGGGAAATGATAGTATTTGGGTAGTGGTTGATAGACTCACAAAAACAGCACACTTCATCCCAATAAGTTCAAACCGAAATGCTCACAAGCTAGCTCAATTGTTTGTAAAGGAGATAGTAAGATTGCATGGCATCCCCAAGACTATCATTAGTGATAGAGATACTTTGTTTACTTCAAGATTTTGGAGTAGCTTTCAAGAAGCTATGGGGACAGAATTAAGCTTAAGCACATCCTACCATCCACAAACTGATGGACAAACTGAGATTGTTAATAAAGTTTTAGAGGATTTGTTGAGAGCATGCATACTTGATTTTGGAGGCAACTGGGAAGATCATATTTATTTAGCTGAGTTTGCTTATAATAACAGCTACCAGTCCACTATAGGAATGGCTCCATTTGAGGCTTTATATGGGAAGCCTTGTTTATCTCCTGCATGTTGGATGGAGGCTGGTGAAAGGGTGTTGCTTGGACCAGACCAGGTAAAAGAAACCTCTGCAAGAATTGAATTAGTGAGGCAAAGAATGAGAGTGGCCCAAGAGAGACAGAAAGCTTATGCAGATAAAAAGAGAAGGCCAGTAGAGTTTGAGGTGGGAGACTATGTGTTTCTCAAAGTTTCACCAATGAGGAAAATATTGAGATTTGGAAAAGCAGGGAAACTGTCACCAAGGTATGTAGGACCATATGAAATTGTTCAAAGAATTGGGACTTTAGCTTATAGGTTGAAGTTACCAGAGGAATTGAGCAAAATACATGATGTATTTCATGTGTCTCAATTAAGAAAGTGGGTGCATGATAAGAAAACTATTCTTGAATCCCCTACACATGTTGAAATTCAAGAAAACCTGGTTTATACAAAGGAACCAGTGGGCATAGTGGCTAGAGAAGAGAGGAAATTAAGAAACAAAATAATTAAATTGGTAAAAATTCAGTGGAGTCTGGATGAGAATGATTGTACATGGGAGGCTGAAGATAGAATGAGGGATAAATATCCTAATCTATTTTCTGCTTAAAAAGGTATGTTTAAAACTATGATGAAACCTTAAAATTTTTTTTTTTTTTTTTTTTTTATGTGTTAGATTGATTTAAAATGAATGAGTTTCTGAAAATTCATTCAATTGAAATTGTGCTTTGTATACATTTGGATGGAAATGTATGAGAGAATAATTGTGGGACACAATTCCTTTTAGGAGGAGAGTATGTGAAGACCCAAAATTATTGAGATAAGAATAATTTAAATTAAGTCAGAAAAAAAGAGAATTTTCAAGGAAAAAGAAATAATACAGCCTGAAAATAAATAGGGAGAATAAGTTAAAAATATAATAAAGGGAATAGTTGTTTTCAGTAAAACAAAAATGAAAATGGTAATTAAATATATGAATACATTTGTACATCAAGAGAAAATAAATAGCTTGAAGCATTAGCAAGGAATCAATTCATAAAAGAGTATACATGTATACATTACAGTTTAGCATAAAGAAAATAAACAATGCAAGATAGTCACATGAGAATAAGGTGTGTGTATGAAACATGCAAATAGCATGCAAATCAGAAAAGAAAAGAAAAGTTAAAAACAACTGAAAATACCCGAATTGGAAATCAGAAAGAAAATGGCATTTCTAGCCATAACATTATATGTAAAATTCTCTCAACTGTATGGGGATAAGATGGGTTTTTCATTCTACTAAAACCCTAAACAATGTTTTAAAAACTAAAAGGGAAGCAGCAGTCTCACTGCAGAAAAACAGAAAACATTAAGAAAAGAAAGGAGAGCAATCCAAAGCCATTGTTCAAGTTAAAGAATTCTCAGGGAAAAGAGGCAGGAAGGTGAGTGATTAATCAATCTATGAGGCTTAAGGCATTAAGACCCAAGTTAAGGGCAGCCATATTCTTTTATAGAAACCATATCATGTTTGTGCTTGATCTATTTTTTTTTCAGTATAAATGAATGCTGAAAATAGTAGGAGTTTTAATAAATCTTTGGTTGATGATTTGGTTTGCTTTGTTTGATTGTTTGATAAGAAAGAAATACCATGATCACTGATATAGATCCAGCACCTTAAAACACCAGTTTATAAATATGGTTAGTAAGACAAATACATTTTTATTGTGAAGTAGGGTATTACTGAAAAATGAACTAGGCAGTGTGAATAAAGGAGGTTCATGCTCATGTCTGGATTGTTTTAAACTTAAGGTGAACAATGCAATAAATCATTTATGTGCTGATTTGTTTAGATCTTAAGCTAAAATGTTTTATGGGTTTTTCTCAAAAACCTTACCCTATGTTCACAGTAGAATAGAGTATAAGAATTTCTATATAACTTTCCAGGATTTGTTTAAGTGATCATGATATTCCTGAATATAGAAGATATGCAGTGTTAAAACAAATTTTGAATCAAATAATTGGAAAATGAGATGTGATATTCTTTTCATGAATGTTACTATGGTTAGCTGAAATGCCTGAGTGAGTTAACCCTCTCTGATTAAAAAAAAATAAGAAAGAGAAGAAAAGAACATAGCAGCATTTCAAGAGTTAATAAGATTTTCTGAAAGAAAATGAGAATGGTCTCTAGATTGTAAAAACTAATCTAGGAGTAAAGCCTTGATCTATCCATCATAAGGGGGATGATGGGTATGTGCATGACTTGTTTAAGTCCTATAGGCCTTGGTGCAAGGGTTAACAGAATTGAGTCCCTTGCAATGCACACATGGTGTTCAATGGCAAAGAGTTAAGACCAAATTAAAATTTTAAATTGAGATTGAGAGCTGAGCTATGGAAATTAAAATGAGTTAATTCCATAGGAGTATGTGTACATGTATACTGAATTGAATGGATGTATGGATGCTTGTGTGCATATGTGTTAGTAGGGGCTTATACATGTTCATATCCCCAGTTTACATTATGAAACCAAATAAGCATTAAGCACATAAATTCTCTGCACAATAATTTAAATGTCAAGTTATTATATTTTGATTTCACTCATACCAGAATTTTATTCTGACCCTATTTGTTGCCTTGCAATAATTGGGGTGTCTCATTTTTATGGAGGCAGTCCAAAATATTGCTGCAGGAAGAGATGTATAAGTGGCTTGCTTGCATGGATATTTGAAGATCTTCATGAATTAAGGAAAAATAGATGCTTAAGGAAGTAGCAGTATAATCTGTAATAGATAATCTAGGCAAACTTTCTTTTATTTTGTGTATTCTCAGCAATGATGCTTATTTTGTTCACTTGAAAAGAACATGTAAAAACTTAAGTATTTTGTGGGGTTTGTGAGTTACTGATTTAAGCAACTTATTTATATGATTTCTGGTGGAAAAGTGATGAAGGAAGTATGCCACATAATATGATATGTGGACATACATACCTTGGCAAGGTTTAAGTGATTTTAAATTATAAAGATGAGGCTGTTATTGGAAAATATGCTATGAATTTTGTTAAGTAGATAGATTGAATCTGGTCCTGGCTAACCAGTAAGGCTTGAACATGACTTGTAATTGATATAGGTCCATGCAAAGGCTGGAAAGCATAGCCTGTAGTCTGGTTTTGGGCATTTGATTTTTCCCCAGCAAAAAACTTGTATTGCTTGGTGTAATAAGCTCATATGTATGTTAGATACTTGTGGGCATCACTGCAAACTAGACTCATCTAATCCTTGATTTCTGGATACTCAATTCAAATCTGGTAATATTGAGTCTTAGTCAAAACCAGTAATAATTTGTAGAGGCATGTAGTCTTGTTTGTAATGAGCATCTCCACCATTTCAATAGAATAATGACCATTAACATTTGTTATCTTTCCTAGAAAATCATCAGCTGTTTTCATTATAAGTTCACCAGGAAGTCTTGCATTTGGTCAAGTCATTTTGCCTTTAGGCACACTGTCTGCACACATGTTCTTAGTCTCCATTTAAAATGATAATTTGAGTTAGCACTCTAGTATGACTGTGTTGTTTTCATCTGCTTAGCCTCTAAATCAGTTTGTAATTTCAATGTTCACCTGATTATTGCTACTCAGTAAATTAAAGCATGGGTATTTCATCTGATAAAAAGATTGTTTGAAGATGAAATGAGTAACACCAGTTAAACTAAATAGCATGGATTAGGTTGAACACTTTTTACTCATTATAGAACAATAAGTATCATATTACAAAAATCCCAGGATCAAATTGTATGGCTTCTAGATTCAGGGATAAATCAATAGGTGAATTAGGATAAGAAAATAAGAGAACTAGTGGTATCTAATCCTAAGGTTAATCAGGCTTGAGTTCTAAAAAGAAAAAAAAAATGAAAAACAAAAATTGTGTTTGAACCGACCAGCATAGCACTCGAACTCGTGACCTTGTATGTATAAGTTAGGCGCGTTTCCATTACGCCTAGATGTTGCTTGTGTTTCCTTAGGATCCACTTTATTTTATACTGACTTTGACATTATTCTGAACTTAGCACAAACACCTATATTAAAAGCTTGTTTACTAGTGATTATTTCTTGATCACTTCAGTATTGAGTTGCTTTGCTATTTTAATCACTCTGATCAGCAAAGAACCATTTATATATCTTCACATATATAAATGATAGGATTTATTTTAAATACTGATATATTTATATTAGTAAAATTCGGGATCTTGGGAAGAATTAGATTAAGGGTAGTGATCCATTGACATGTATATATATATATATATGTATATATAGTGTGAAAAAAAAAAACTAAACAGAAAATTCACTGAAAATAAATCAAGAAGAAGTGGGTCACTTCAGAACAACCTTCCTATTTATAGCAGAAAATTCACTAAGTCGTAACTCGGCTATCTCCATAGGTCGTCTCTGACCTAACAGATATGCACGTGCGCCCCAACCCCTACGACCTAACACTTCTGCGCATCCAAGCACCCAGCGACCTACGACCTACGCAACGCGCGACTTAACACATGCGCTTCCACTTGTATACGACTTACGACCTAACACAGATCGCGACCTAACACTTAGACGCGACTTAACAATAGGTACGACCTAACACTTAAGCCAACTACTCCGACTTAGTCCACACGACCAGATACTTAACCCCTTAGGTTGTCCAACGACTTAACTATTAAGTCGTTAACTAGCTTATTTCTTAGGTCGGTCAATCCCATAGGTCGCTCACTCTACTAAGTCGCTAACCTGCTACCCCAGCTCCTCTAGGTCGTTGCCGACCTAACTATGCTAACCCGGTAACCACTAGGTCGCTAACTCCACTAGGTCTGCCTACCCTTGAGTCGCCATCTCCTTAAGTCGGTCAGTTCCTTAGGTCGTTAACTCGCCCTGCCGACCTAACACTTAACTCACCAAAACTCTTAGGTCATCAACTTCCTTAAGTCGCTGCCGACCTACCCCTTAGGTCGCCAATCCTATAAGTCGGTCACGACCTATCACTTAGGTCGTTCACGACCTAGGACTTAGAAAAAAAAAAGAATTCTGCCTAAAATCTGAAACGACTTAAAATGCTGAAAATTTCAGATTTGAACGAACTTTTCGATCCGTAAAAATACAGGTCGTTACAGCCTAAGTCGTAGGTCATTCGCGTGGAAAAGTCGCTGTTGCAAATAACTCGTTCTGGGCGTGTTAAGTCGTAAGTCGTTCACGAGATAAGCCTTAAGTCGTAAGTCGTTCACGAGATAAGCCTAAGTCGTAGGTCGTTCGCGTGGAAAAGTCGCAGTTGCAAATAACTCGTTCTGGGCGTGTTGAGTCGTAAGTCGTTCACGAGATAAGCCTTAAGTCGTAAGTCGTTCACAAGATAAGCCTTAAGTCGTAAGTCGTTCATGAGTTAAGCCTTAAGTCGTAAGTCGTATCGACTTTAAGTCGTTGAGTCGTGAACCCTCTTAAGTCGTTAAGTCGTATCGACTTTAGGTCGTTGGGTCGTATACCCTCTTAAGTCGTTAAGTCGTAGGTCGCTCGACTTTGTTAAGTCGTAGGTCGCTCGGCTATGTTAAGTCGTAGGTCGTGCCCGACCTATCCTCCAGTTATGTCGTTCGACCCTCTAGGTCGTTCGAGTTAGGTCGTAGGACCATTTACCTTAGGTCGCTCGTCTACTAAGTCGGCCTAGTTTACCTTAGGTCGTCTCCGACCTAAGCCCCACTAAGTCGCAAGTTGTTAAGTCGGTTGTCCTTAAGTCGCTCATCTCCCTTAACTCCAGTTAGGTCGCTCGGCCATTGTGTTAGGTCGCGTGAACCCTTAGGTCATTAGACCTCATTTTGCTTTAGGTCGTAGGCCGCTAGTCTTCACTTAGGTCGAACACCGTAAGCAGGGGCGTTGCCCTCGCACCCCCACCTAGGGGGTTGCCACCCCCCTGGACCCCCCTTCGTAGGGGATCTTATCTGAAAAACATTCAACAGAACTTGCTGAGCTGATTTCCTTGGATTTTTATCACATCTTCGAATGTGATCTTTGTGATTGATTGTTTCTGCAATCGCTCCTGTGATTTGTCACTTTAAAATATAAAGGTTTCTATACTAGTAGTAAATATCAAAACTCTTTCAACAAAATGATTTCAACTCTATTTTCGATAACAAAGCTCTTTTCTTAAACCGTTTTCCAATCTACTAGTACATACAAATCTTTACCTCACTCGGATGAGAAATCTAATTAAACGGCTTAGTAAAACAAGTGGTATGAAACGCTTGCGTTCACTTTGTCGGTTAATTCTTGGACTTGTTCGATTGAACCTCTTGTGATAACTTTCTAGTGAAGATTTACAGTTTGTTCGTAAATATTTAAGTTAAGCAAGTGGTTATGGGACATGAAGCTAAACTTTTATGTTTACTAGCTTAGTGTAATTGACACTTCTCGTTGATCATGACGATCACTTTTATGATTTAGACTAGCAATTGTGCGATGTCTCTTTGTTTGCAAGGTTAGACTAGTCCTCATTGGTGTGATTCCGACTCACACATATCTCCTTGTCCGCGAGGTTAGTCTAGACACCACTTGTGTGATTCCACTCACACGTACCTTTTTGTTTGCGAGGTTAGACTAGACACCACTTGTGTGATTCCACTCACACATACCTTTTTGCCTTTTGGTTAGTCTAGACCTCAATCTTTTGGTATAGCACGTGTTGCTATTCTTTTGTATTATTGTGGATCTTTTTGACCACTACTCTGATGTACACTTTCATGTGTTGGTTATATATTCATATCTTCTTCTGCCTTTGTGATATGGATGTCTGTGACCGATTTGTGTTATGCTTATTTCTATGTTTGTTTCCGAAGATTATTTTATAGCCACCGTGTGATAAGCAATTACATGGATGGTCGCTCCTCAACAACCTTATTCTCCGTGCTAGTTGACAACACTTCATCGTAGTATTCTTGGCTAGCGTGGGTATAGAGGTGGGGCGTCACAGTATATGTATGAGAAAATTAATGAGCGCAAAAATAGATTTAAGAGAAGAGGAATAAAATGTTGGAAAGTGGAATTAAGAAGCATTAATTTGCATTAATTCAATAATACCGTTATTATACTAGTTTACTGCGCCATCAAGCAAGTGACCGATATTGCATTATACAATTATAAGAATAAACACAAACTTTTGGTCTGGCCTCGAATTTCCAAAATTGACCTTTATATGGAACATGGAAAAATATATGTTATTGTATAATTAATTTAAACAACTAAATATATCATGATTTGTTGTATATTATATATATCTAGATAATTATGAATTTCAAGGTATACATTAAATTGTGAATACATGCCATAAATATCAAAATAGAAATGGTTTTACAACATTGAAAACGATTTACGTAGTTGACTCTAATTAATTAATTTAAACAAATGAATATACCTTGATTTATTATATGCCATATATGAAGATTTATGAATTTCAAGGTTATACATTAAAGCATGAATAAACGATATAAATATCAAGACATATATGTATTAAAAACTTAATGAGCGCAAAAAATTCATATTTAAAGGAAGAGGAATAAAATGTTGGAAAGTGGAATTAAAAAGATTTAATTTAATTAATTCAATAATGTCATTATTATATCAGTTTATTGCACCATTAAGCAAGTGACTGATATTACGTTATACAATTATAAGAATAAACGCATAACAAAAATAAGGGCGGCAACCATATAACATTATCCATTTATGGGTAGCAACCATATAACTTTATAATATTCTGCTTATAAACTGAAAAATGTAACATGTTATACATATGGTAATGATACTATAAATTTTTCAATAAAATAACCTATTAGAGTACTTATGACCATTAAATATCACTCAATAACATATTATACCATATATGCGTCACATAATATCTGACCATATCACTTGATCAAGATTTCTCTAGACTATAACTTTTTTCCATAACTGATTCAAAAATTTCTGAATCAATGAATGAGTTAAGATACTGCATATGAGTTAAAATTATGTGTCTTGCATATCCATAACCCTTAATCGGTCCAATATAGATATATTCAAACTTCATAACACAGATATAATATTCTAAAAATATCTACCAAAACCTATAAATGCCGCTCACTTTATCCATCCATATTCACATCTCTTTTCACTCCTATTCCATTTCTCATTCTCTTTAATGTCATCTCTATTTAGATCTCTCACCACCACCATTTCTCATTGTTAATCTCCAATATCACAGCTTCAGGTTGGTCTAATTATACCGCTAAAACTGTGCTTTAGATTGGTTAAATTATACTTCTAGAATTTGTTTGTATTGTCTATTTAAGTGCATTGTTTTGTGTATTCTCAAAATAACATCATGATATTTTGACATTAGAAACATCAGGCGACACGCCTCAATAAGAGTTCGATATTTCCTTGCATATAATACGAGATATTTTGACAAAAAATAAAAAATAAAAAGGGAAACTGTGCAACTGACCTAGCCCATATCCAGCCACCTTAAAACCAATCTACACCACCCTAATCCCTGAACCTAGCGGCCTCCTCCCCATTTAAATTCGTGTCTTCTTTTTCTTCTTCTAAAATATCGAAATCAATTCAAAAAAAACAAATCTTGATCGAAGATTCACGATACTCGACAATCATTTAGGGAAGAGCAACTTGCTGTAAGGTTTGGTCGCATCAAGTCAGTGTGCTATATCGAGGCCACGACGACATGTCCTGGGCAGTGCGGTCGATGGAGGCTAGTCACATGCGATTGGTGGCGTGGAAGATGGGTGAAGTAATCTTTATTAATAGTTGACTTGGAAGTGCAATCTTTTGGTCCGATCGCGAAGTTCCAAAATTGCCCTTTATACAATTCTTTAAAAAAATTCTCCACTAGTTGATCCTAAAAAATAGCATTTGCACATTTGTTCCTAAATTTAGCGCATCTATTAATTGGTCCTACAATATAGCATCACATACCTGATCCTAAACTTATGCATATAGCACTGCATTTTTATTAGGTGTAATATTATCGTCAACTGCATACTATGGTGAGAAACGTTAAGAAGCTCAACCTTTTATTATACGTAGATTCATAACTGGTTGAAATAGGGAATAAATAAGCTATTATTATAATTTTTTATTTTCGAGTTTAAGTGAAAGCATAATATTTGTTTGGTACCAACGTCAACTTACAGAAACGTCTTCTAAAGATATTAACAAATGTTAATATCACTTAAAGATATGATATCGCAAATATACCTTTTTGCAAATTTATAACGCTCTTTTCTTTATTACCAAACTTAATATTGCTTAAAATTATGATCTAACAAATAAACTTTATATATATATATATATATATATATATATTAATTATAAATGGAAAAAAATCAAACTAACAAAAAAATTAAATGATACAACTTAGAAATAAAAAATTCAAACTAACAGTAAAAATTAAACGATGCAACTTAGAAATAAAAAATTCAAACTGACAAGACATGATTCCAACGTAAAATCATAACTATATATTTATGAAAATCATTTTTTTTGAATATGTTAAGCATATATAATTTGTAAAAAAATTGATTTATCAGCGAAGGGTGTACTATTGTCACGCGCGAAGCACGTGCCGTAACACTTTTGTAGTAATAACAACTTGGTCCCATAATATGAAGAGTATTATGGGACAGTGTTACTTAAACATCGTCACAACAATCCAACTCATTTCCTACTTAAATATTGTCACAACTGAATGAAATGCTAACTCCATCTTCAGATGCTTTGAAGATCTGAAGATATTATATTTACACATTGACTGAAATTCAAACTGACAAGACATGATTATATATCATTGTGTAACATTTGAAGATATATTGAATTTAATACAATATATGTAACACAATTCTTGGCTAACCTAGAAATAAAAATTTAAACTAACAAAAAACTAAACGATGTAACTTAGAAATAAAAATTCAAGTTGACTACAAATGATTCTAATTCGTAAAATCATAGCTAAATATTTATAAAAATCATTTTTTTTAATATGTTAAGTATATATAATTTGTAAAAAAGATCAATTTATCAGTGAAAGGTGTACTATTATCACGCATGAAGCGCGTGCCGTAACAATCTCGACTTAGAATCTCTTTGCTCCATATTAAGTATGAAATCAGCGCTATCATAAACATTGTTTACATATCTTCAAATAAACTCACACATGATAAATTGATAATGATTTTATGTTGTAGTTTAGCTTGAATTTTTATTTGGCACTTAAAAAAAAATCAAATATACGGTTAAATATTCGATATGATACGGGTTATCATAATGTCACTTTAAAATAGATATATGCGAAGCGCGTGATGGTATATAGCAACAATTCATAAGTACTGGTTCAATCTCTCAGGTGTTTTTCATATAATCTCTCCTTTATGTGCAAATTTCTTCATATTAGCTCATGCTCTTCGCACGTGACAATAACACATGCTTCGTGGGCAAAAAAATTTTTTTTACAAATTATATGTGTCAACGTATTCAAAAGATAATGATTTCCATAAATATTTAGGTATGTTTTTGCGTTGCAATCATGTGTGGTTAGTTTGAATTTTTATTTCTAAATAAAAACATTTAATTTTTTGTTCCATTGGCTCATATTCTACTCGGCAATGATATCTTAAAATATCTTAAATAGTTTTGGGGCTTACAAATTCAATATTTATTAGCTGAGTTCTTATGTTTATTTCATTTTAAAAGAAGTTTGTAAACCCGTATCAATATTAGCGTTTATTTTCAGAGCTAAACTCCTGTACTTGTGCTATATACCATTGTTAATTAAACAATGCTAACTCCATCTTCAAAGCGCGTGCCATAACTCCTGTACTAATGTTTATTTCAATTTAAATCATGATGTTCATGTCGTACTATTTTTTTAAGTGCCTTTGATATAGTTATTTTTTAGGATCATGTTTTGAAACATACACATGATAAACTCACACAATTTACTTGGCGTGTTTTTCATATTAGCACGGTGAATAATTTAAACATATACAATTTATATATGGACTTTTTGTGCATATGCTTTGAGAATATGGACCTTTCATCATAAATGAATATATAATGATTTATTGTATATTATATCTAAAGATTTATGAATTTTAAAGTTATACATTAAACTTTGAATAAATACTATAAATATCAAAACGGAAATGGTTTACAATGTTGGAAACAATTTAATTAGTTTTATCTAATTAATTAATTTAAATAACTGAATATACCGTGATTTATTGTATTCCATATATGAAGATTTATGAATATCAAGTTATGCATTAAACTCAGAATAAATGATACAAATATCAAAAGATATATGTATGAGAAACTTTCGATCCCACCGCTAATTTCAAATTTCCCTTTACAAGGGACATGGAAAATATTTGTTAATGTATAATTAATTTAAACAAATGAATATGCCATGATTTATTGAATGGCATATTTAGAGACTTATGAATTTCAAGGTTATACGGTAAAATTTGAGTAAATGCTATAAATAAAAAATGGAAATGATTTTACAATGTTGGAAATGATTTAATTAGTTGACTTAATTAATTAATTTAAACAAATCTATGTGCCTTGGTTTATTGTATGCCATATATGGAGGTTTATGAATTACAAGGTTATGTATTAAATTGTGAATAAATGATGCAAATATCAAAATGTATATGTATGAGAAAATTAATGAGTGCAAAAATAGATTTAAGAGAAGAGGAATAAAACGTTGGAAAGTGGAATTAAGAAGCATTAATTTGCATTAATTCAATAATATCGTTATTATACTAGTTTACTGCGCCATCAAGCAAGTGACTGACATTGCATTATACAATTATAAGAATAAACGCAAACTTTTGGTCTGGCCTCGAATTTCCAAAATTGACCTTTATATGGAACATGGAAATATATATGTTATTGTATAATTAATTTAAACAACTAAATATATCATGATTTGTTGTATATTATATATATCTAGATAATTATGAATTTCAAGGTATACATTAAATTGTGAATAAATGCCATAAATATCAAAATAGAAATGGTTTTACAACATTGAAAACGATTTACGTAGTTGACTCTAATTAATTAATTTAAACAAAGGGATATACCTTGATTTATTATATGCCATATATGAAGATTTATGAATTTCAAGGTCATACATCAAAGCATGAATAAACGATATAAATATCAAGACATATATGTATTAAAAACTTAATGAGCGCAAAAAATACATATTTAATGGAAGAGGAATAAAATGTTGGAAAGTGGAATTAAGAAGCATTAATTTAATTAATTCAATAATGTCATTATTATATCAGTTTATTGCACCATTAAGCAAGTGACTGACATTACGTTATACAATTATAAGAATAAACGCATAACAAAAATAAGGGCGGCAACCATATAACATTATCCATTTATGGATAGCAACCATATAACTTTATAATATTCTGCTTATAAACTGAAAAATATAACATGTTATACATATGGTAATGATACTATAATTTTTTCAATAAAATAACCTATTAGAGTACTTATGACCATTAAATATCACTCAATAGCATATTATACCATATATGCGTGACATAATATCTGACCATATCACTTGATCAAGATTTCTCTAGACTATAACTTTTTACCGTAACTGATTCAAAAATTTCTGAATCAATGAATGAGTTAAGATACTGCATATGAGTTAAAATTATGTGTCTTGCATATCCATAACCCTTAATCGGTCCAATATAGATATATTCAAACTTCATAACACAGATATAATATTCTAAAAATATCTACCAAATCCTATAAATGCCACTCACTTTATCCATCCATATTCACATCTCTTTTCACTCCTATTCCATTTCTCATTCTCTTTCATGTCATCTCCATTTAGATCTCTCACCACCACCATTTCTCATCGTTAATCTCCAATATCACAGCTTCAGGTTGGTCTAATTATACCGCTAAAACTGTGGTTTAGATTGATTAAATTATACTTTTAGAATTTGTTTGTATTGTCTATTTAAGTGCATTATTTTGTGTATTCTCAAAATAACATCATGATATTTTGACATTAGAAACATCAGGAGACACGCCTCAGTAAGAGTTCGATATTTTCTTGCATATAATACGAGATATTTTGACAAAAAATAAAAAATAAAAAGGGAAACAGTGCAACTGACCTAGCCCATATCCAGCCACCCTAAAACCAATCTACGCCACCCTAATCCCTGAACCTAGCGGCCTCCTCCCCATTTAAATTCGTGTCTTCTTTTTCTTCTTCTAAAAAATCGAAATCAATTCAAAAAAAAATCTTGATCGAAGATTCACGATACTCGACAATCATTTAGGGAAGAGCGACTTGCTGTAAGGTTTGGTCGCATCAAGTCAGTGTGCTATATCGAGGACACGACGACATGACCTGGGCGGTGTGGTCGATGGAGGCTAGTCGCATGCGATTGGTGGCGTGGAAGATGGGTGAAGTATTGGACCTAGGATGGAGGTGCAACCATGACAGAGTTCGACGTTGTAGGCATGCATACAGACTTGAACAAGAGGCATGGCGATGTTGAAGTGATTCAAGAATAGGTGGCAGTTGATGGATGGAGGTGACAGGAAGTTGTGCAGAATGCTGCGAAGTTGTTGTGTTGGTTGATGGAGTGGCTAATGTTTCGATGAGGAGATGTCAGTGAACTTAGTGGTTTTGGTGGAGAGAAGATCTCGTGCTTTGTCGTGAGAGTACCAGATGTGCACGACCATCATTTTGTTTGAGAAGAAGGTATAAAGAAATCAATTTTAATTAAATTTAATAAAAGTATGATTAGTAAGTATGAAAAAATTGTTCGCTTATAAAATTCATAAATTATTCGTGCGAGGTTCAAAAATACAACACGAGTTATGTTGGATCGTAGCGACAAACACAATGCAATGGAACAAATTTTGTTTTGGAACGATTAATAAATTTGAAAATCAAGGTTTTGATTATTTCACTCATTTGGATAGTAATATTATTTTAAAGTGTTAAAAAATTATTTATTGGTTAATTTTCATAAATTATTCGTGCGAGGTTCAAAAATACAACACGAGTTATGTTGGATCGTAGCGACAAACACAATGCAATGGAACAAATTTTGATTTGGAACGATTAACAAATTTGAAAATCAAGGTTTTCGCGTTATACAACGCGAGATATTTTTACTATTTAATTATATAATATTCAACGCGTACTCTAGAAGCTATCCAGATCGATATTATTCTTTGTTCCCTCTCCAAACCCAACTAAATCAAAATCGAACGTATGAAATAAAAAAAAATGGGGGAAGGGCTCGGCATCGCGAACGAATTGAGGAACTGAGCAAGCTCGAGCTCACGAGCTGAGTCGCGATCGAACGCGAGGAGGAAGGGGCGAATCGTAAGGTGGCTGACGAAGCGAACTCGCATTTGTCGTGTCGGCAAGGAGATGGGGAGGCCGCGTGGGAAGGGTGGTCGGCCGGTTGGAAGATTGCGGCAGTGAAGAGCAGCTCGTAGAGATGTGATGATCTCGGATGGTGAGGTGGTTCGAGGCGCGGCCGTGACTGAAGCTCTGCGTCGATGGCAGTTTGGGGTCGCGGGGTGACCTTAGCTTTCTGTTTGTTAAGGTAGTTCCATCTATCTATTTATTTAATTACAAAAGATGTTTAAGGATGAAGATGAAAATATGTTAAGTTTTAACCGTAGCTTTCTTTCTTAAAAAAAAAGAGTGTATTAGGCTATTTTAGTATATGGTTTCATAGGCAACAATTTTTAAATATATATATATACATATATATGTATATATGTATTAATTATTTTACAAGAGTTTGAAAATAAGAGGAGTTTAAGATATACAATGGAGTTATATAAAGATTTAGTTTAAATCAAATTTTTAAGTTGAAATTTGTGGATTTTTCAATAGGTATAAACTTGTAAATTAAATTGTTTACCAAAAACTAATAACAAAGGTAAATTTAGAGTTTTTCCCAGTAGATTTCATTTCAAAATGAGAACCATTATTAATAAATTATAAAATGTTTATACAAGGTCGAAACCATGAAGCCGAGCCGAGATTGGAGGGATTTGTAAATCGGAAGCAAAGGTGAGTAAACCTCACTTTGTTTGATTTCTATTCAGATTTAAATGGTTAAATTTAAAATAATTGGTTGATTGATTGAGTTGACTAAATGTGTTCTGATGATCTAGTAATTTTGGTTTTGGGTTGGTTCTCGAGTTAGTTTTTGGTTGTCTCGAAGCATTTGAGTTTTAAATGGTTTTAAACTTAGATCATAAATAAGAAATGGTTCAGATTTAAAATCAATAAGGATTTAATGATTGGTGGTTTCATTAAATAAATATGGTAATTTAATGAAAATTTATTTAATTAAATTAATTCATGATTTGGGTAAATTAATTGGGTTCAAATTAATTAAAATGATCATTGGGTGGTTTGATGACTAATTACCTAATGAAATTAATAAGACATAATTACTTTGTGAAATTAATCGAGAGATAAATTAAGATAATTAATTAAGGAGAATTAATCTATTTAATGAAGTAAATAAGAGGTAGATAATTTCAAGTGGGAATAAATCAGGTCTAATTAATATTATAGATTAATTAATATAAATTAATTTAGATTAAGATGAACTGAAATATAATTGGAAATCAATAATTTATATCGTTAATGATGTAACTAAAGATTTGATAAATTAAGGTTAATTAATGCATAATATGTGACTTATGAGAAATTAATTAATATAGGTAATTAAGGATTAGTGTAATTAATATAGTAAATTAAATTATGAAGTAATTAAAAATACTTATTGATTTTGGGTTAGTAACAATTAATATCGTGAAATTAATCAAGGATAATTACTTGAATATAATTGAAAGATAATTAGTCCAGGGTGATTAATTAAGATGAATGGGTAAGGAATGGTTGATTGATTATTGATTTGGAATTAATTAATGAAGGAGTCTAAGTGGTTAAGGTTTGAAATTCAATTAGAATAAATTGAATTGATTTGGTGTTGTGATTAAGATTTGCTACGGATGATTTAATGGTATTGGATGTCTAGAATGAGTTGATATCTCTCATATGAGAAGTTGTGTATTTCATTTGTATAACTGGAGCTAGGAGGACATGCGACTCGAAGAGGCCGGGATCGGGTATTGGGAAATACCCGAAACCACTTCGAATTCTTGTAAATTCATGTGTGGAAATAATAAGTTGGAATGAAACCTTTTAAGTATATCGGACTAGTTGATTTAAATTTTTGGCACTTAGGAAACTTATGTGTGAAATAAGATATGTTTATAACATATCGTGGACTTGTAAAATTTGAAAAAAAATTGGTTTGAGTTACCCCGGGATCCATATAAGTTGTATGCTTTGTATTCCTTGTTAAATTGGTTTAACTCACGCTGGTTTCCAGCCTGACCCGGGTGTTACTTTGATGTAATGCTCGGGTCAGACCGAGTATTACAGATTTTCAAGTAGGATGTTCTGGAGCTCAAGAGACGGGCTGGGAGGCAAGTACGTATGGTGTATTTCCGCTGATGTATATCATTGTAGCTCTGAGACATGATATTTGTATATATTCAGTGACTGTGTACATGTAAAACTCTGATGTATTAAAATGTAATCGATAGATATTGTATTCTTTGTAAACTGTATTATTTATTATTATATTTTATCCGCTGCGAATGTGAGATGCTGGTGTTTTCTGTTCTTCTTCTTCTATCTCTTTCTTCTTTCTCATAACTATCTGGAACCTGCAGCTTGCGGTCCAATTTCACAGTCTTGTTTAATAGTTTTTTGATTTTTGGTTCCAGTAAGTTTTCTATATATATATATATATATAGGTTTGTGTTTAGGCTAAAACAAGATTGTCAGTGAGATTGCAATAAGACTAAGTTATCTATATATAGATTTGAACAAGATGGGAGAAATCTGTAAATAATTGTAAATATTATTGAATGTTGGCATTTAAGTGCAAAATGACATGAGAGAATATTAGTAGAACGTTGTGATGGTTAGTATATAATTGCGGAAATTAAAACTATCTGGACTTGAATGAAAAATTAGTTTTACCATTTTTGTCAATATTAATGCGGTGCACATATTGAATTGTTATTTTTTTAATTTATTAGATCAATTAATGAATATTCGCTAATTGTATTTATTTAAAAAGCTTAAATTTAAGATCACCTAAATAAATTCAATATATATAGATTTAAATGTAAAATAACATTAAAAACTTGGAAGATGTTTATACATAATTGTAAAATTTAGTATTAAATTCTAACTATAAAAGAGGAAACCGGTAGAAAAATTGTAATAATTATAATAACAATAAATTGTGAGAATGTGAAAATAAAATATCTAGAGATAATTAAGGAGAGAGAGGAGGAAATTGTTAGAATTAATAAGAGAGCTTTAAATTCTTCTACTTTACTATTATTTAATAGATTACAACTTTTAATAAAGAAATACGAATAGGGGCAACTTTGGAAGTTCGTGGTCGGACCAAAACTTTCCAACGTGATGATGATGGCACACAATTTTAAAAGGAGGACTTATTTGCACTATCGGTTTTGCTTAATAGAAAGGCTTAAACGTTAATTTTTCTTGATTTAGATCAGATAAATGTGATAGTTATTTTTGTAAAGAATTTGAAAAGTTTTAAGGCAACCAATTAAAAGATTACAAATAGGCAGATTAGTTATTAATCAATTACTAAAATTAGCATGATTTCAACCTTTATTCAAAAAAGCAGGTTCCGCCTCCTTTAGTAGTACCTTTTGACTCCAATGCTTCCACTCTGACTCAGTAAAAACAACCTAGCCGAAACCCACCAGTATGATTATTAGATATTACAACTTAGAAATAAAAATTCAAATTAACCATGTATGATTCAACATAAACATATGGCTAAATATTTGTGAAAAATATTTTCTTTTAAACATTTTAAACAAATACATTTCAGATGCATTCATCACACGCGAAGTGCGTGCCATAATGCTCCAACATGTTTGTTAGAAAGTATGAAAATTATATTTTTGAATAGTTGGCTTGAAAGCACAAATTTTGGAACGTGTCTAGCAAGTGGTCACAAATTATGAAAATTATATTTATTGTTTCCAAGTTTATTAATAGTTGGCTTGGAAGCGCAATCTTTTGGTCCGACCGTGAAATTCCAAAATTACCCTTTATATACATTTTTTTATAAAATTCTCTACTAATTGATCAGGCGACACGTCCAATTGAAATTAATAACGTTAAGGCATTAATTTGCATGCTACAGCACACGCTTCCCGCGTGATGATGGCACACAATTCGTGTATGAATTGTTTTTTTACAAATTGTGTACTTTTAACTCGTTAAAAAAATATATGATTTGCACAAATATTTAACCCTATTTTTGTATGAAATGATATGCAGTTAGTTTTTAATTTTCTTTCTAAATTGCAACATCTAACATATTATTAGTTTGAATTTTTATTTTTACTATTAATTAATAAAGAATGAATTTAATTTTTTATTGGTTTGAATTTTATTTCTACTATTACATATAATAAAGAATGACTTAAAGAAGAATGTTTATTCGGTACATCCAACTTTTAATTTATAGTAAGATTTCCATAATATTTGTAGAACGTTTTGAATTGGTAAATGAAACTTATTTGATTCTGTTTTTAAGTTATATTAATATTTAATAATATTTATAGAGTTACGTTATTAGTAGTTCACGTTGAAGCTAAAGAAGTGTGACATCTAACTATTATTAAAAAGGAAATATATTTAGGGACAATTTTGGAACTTCACGGTCGGACCAAAAGATTGTGCTTTCAAGCCAAATATTAATTAAGATATGTGCTTGAATGTGGTAATTTATTTATCTTTATTGCAGGCATTTCATTTTTTCCTCTAAGCATAAGTACAGGAGTTTAGCTCTGAAAAAAACCC
The DNA here is from genome assembly GCA_030737815.1 of Allium fistulosum. Taxonomy (NCBI): domain Eukaryota; kingdom Viridiplantae; phylum Streptophyta; class Magnoliopsida; order Asparagales; family Amaryllidaceae; genus Allium; species Allium fistulosum. The sequence continues at coordinate 913,929,382 of CM060903.1, forward strand.
TTCATTTTTTCCTTAATCTGTTTAAACGGGAAGAAATGCTAAACATATTAATTTATCTTTATTGCAGGCATTTATTCCTCTCAACATAAGCACTAGATATAAGCTCTGAGAAAAACCGTTCATATATATCCCTTAAATCTGTTTAAATGGAAGAAATGCTAAGCATGTTACTTTATCTTTATTTATTTCAGGCATTTCATTTTTTCTTCTAAACATAAGCACTAGAGTTTAGATCTGAGAAAAACACTTCATATTTCCCTTAATCTGTTTAAATGGAAAGAATGCCTCATACCGGAAATGCTAAACAGATGGAGAGATTAACGCCACTGAAGAGGTTTGCACTTTGCAAATATTGAATTAATGAAAATTAATGTTACCGCAAATATATAATGGTTAGTATATATCTGGACTTTAAAATTGTGTGCCATCATCATCACGTTGGAAAGTTTTGGTCCGACCACGAACTTCCAAAGTTGTCCCTATTCGTATTTCTTTATTAAAAGTTGTAATCTATTAAATAATAGTAAAGTAGAAGAACTTAAAGCTCTCTTATTAATTCTAACAATTTCCTCCTCTCTCTCCTTAATTATCTCTGGATATTTTATTTTCACATTCTCACAATTTATTGTTATTATAATTATTACAATTTTTCTACCGGTTTCCTCTTTTATAATTAGAATTTAATACTAAATTTTACAATTATGTACAGACATCTTCCAAGTTTTTAATGTTATTTTACATTTAAATCTATATATATTGAATTTATTTAGGTGATCTTAAATTTAAGCTTTTTAAATAAGTACAATTAGCACGTGCAGCGCACGTCTATTGAATTATTGTATAATTAATTGCAATAATTTATAGCATTTACTCAAATTGATGGTATGAGGCATTCTTTCCATTTAAATAGATTAAGAGAAATATGAAGTGTTTTTCTCAGATCTAAACTCTAGTGCTTATGTTTAGAAGAAAAAATGAAATGCCTGAAATAAATAAAGACAAAGTAACATGCTTAGCATTTCTTCCATTTAAACAGATTTAAGGGATATATATGAACGGTTTTTCTCAGAGCTTATCTCTAGTGCTTATGTTGAGAGGAATAAATGCCTGCAATAAAGATAAATTAAAATGGTTAGCATTTCATTCCGTTTAAACAGATTAAGGAAAATATGAAGGGTTTTTTTCAGAGCTAAACTCCTGTACTTATGCTTAGAGGAAAAAATGAAATGCCTGCAATAAAGATAAATAAATTACCACATTCAAGCACATATCTTTATTAATAGTTGACTTGAAAGCGCAATCTTTTTGTCCGACCGCGAAGTTCCAAAATTGCCTTTTATACAATTCTTTTAAAAAATTCTCCACTAATTGATCCTAAAAAATAGCATTTGCACATTTGTTCCTAAATTTAGCGCATCTATTAATTGGTCCTACAATATAGCATCACATATCTGATCCTAAACTCATGCATATAGCACTACATTTTTATTAGGTGTAATATTATCGTCAACTGCATACTATGGTGAGAAACGTTAAGAAGCTCAACCTTTTATTATACGTAGATTCATAACAGGTTGAAATAGGGAATAAATAAACTATTATTATAATTTTTTGTTTTCGAGTTTAAGTGAAAGCATAATATTTGTTTGGTACCAACGTCAACTTACAAAAACGTCTTCTAAAGATATTAACAAATGTTAATATCACTTAAAGATATGATCTTGCAAATATACTTTTTTGCAAATTCATAACGCTCTTTGCTTTATTACCAAACTTAATATTGCTTAAAATTATGATCTAACAAATAAACTTTATATATATATATATATTAATTATAAATGGAAAAAAAATCAAACTAACAAAAAAATTAAATGATACAACTTAGAAATAAAAAATTCAAACTAACAGTAAAAATTAAACGATGCAACTTAGAAATAAAAAATTCAAACTGACAAGACATGATTCCAACGTAAAATCATAACTATATATTTATGAAAATCATTTTTTTTGAATATGTCAAGCATATATAATTTATAAAAAAATTGATTTATCCGCGAAAGGTGTACTATTGTCACACGCGAAGCACGTGCCGTAACACTTTTGTAGTAATAACAACTTGGTCCCATAATATGAAGAGTATTATGGGACAGTGTTACTTAAACATTGTCACAACAACCCAACTCATTTCCTACTTAAATATTGTCACAACTGAATAAAATGCTAACTCCATCTTCAAATGCTTTAAAGATCTGAAGATATTATATTTACACATTGACTGAAATTCAAACTGACAAGACATGATTATATATCATTGTGTAACATTTGAAGATATATTGAATTTAATACAATATATGTAACACAATTCTTGGCTAACTTAGAAATAAAAATTTAAACTAACAAAAAACTAAACGATGTAACTTAGAAATAAAAATTCAAGTTGACTACAAATGATTCTAATTCGTAAAATCATAGCTAAATATTTATAAAAATCATTTTTTTTGAATATGTTAAGCATATATAATTTGTAAAAAAAATCAATTTATCAGTGAAAGGTGTACTATTGTCACGCATGAAGCGCGTGCCGTAACACTCTCGACTTAGAATCTCTTTGCTCCATATTAAGTATGAAATCAGCGCTATCATAAACATTGTTTACATATCTTCAAATAAACTCACACATGATAAATTGATAACGATTTATGTTGTAGTTTAGCTTGAATTTTTATTAGGCACTTAAAAAAATACTCAAATATACGGTTAAATATTCGATATGATACGGGTTATCATTATGTCACTTTAAAATAGATATATGTGAAGCGCGTGATGGTATATAGCAACAATTCATAAGTACTGGTTCAATCTCTCAGGTGTTTTTCATATAATCTGTAACAACCCGCATATTTATCGATTTTTATATTTGAATATTTTATTTAAATATTTTAACCGTTAGTTGGATTTTAGTCCAAAAAGCTACTATTTGCATACAGTCAAATTAGGACTCGAGACCCCTCCCATTGAGTTCAAAATGATGTTTGCGATCTTTTTGAGTATAAACTTCGATATGTTTGGAGTTGGTGGAATTTTGTCACTTTTTTCCACTTGAGTTTTTAGTTGGTTTTAGCCTATTGAGCCCAACCCTTCACCATCCTCTTCATAAATTCCTAACCCTTCAGGCTTCTTCATTAATGGTGAGTGGAAAGGGAAATTAAAACTCTAAACTCAAATTCCACTGGAAATCCAACTTTCAACTCCAAATTCAAGTAGAAGATAGTGATTCAAGCTTGTGGTTGCATCTCTCTTGGATTTCAAGCTTGTTCTTCATAGAAATTGTGAAAAGGTGAGATTTTTATCTCACACTCTTGCTTAGAACTATCTTGCACTGTTGGGAATGGTTCCCTATCACTTTAGCATTCTCATTTGCATTTGGTTTGGATTGAATTAGCGAAAAACTCCAATTTTTAGCATTTTTGGTGAGTTCCAGCCCTTAAGTCGTTCTGCCCATGTTAAGTCGTCCAGGCTGCTAGCTCACGCGCGTTGAAAAGTCACCGCCTTCGTAAGTCGTTTACGAGATAAGCTTAAGTCGTAAGTCGTTCACGAGATAAGCCTTAAGTCGTTAAGTCGTATCTCGTAAGTCGTCTCCGACCTAAGCTCCAGTAAGTCGTTCGTGTGTTATCTCGTAAGTCGTCTCCGACCTAAGCTCCAGTAAGTCATTCGACCCTCTACGTCGTAGGTCGTATGCCTTAAGTCGTAAGTCGTTCGCGAGTTAAGTCTTAAGTCGTAAGTCGTTCGCGAGTTAACCCTTATGTCGTTAGACCTCATTTTTTGCCTTAGGCCGTTTTGTCTTCACTAGGTCGTACCGTTTTGGTCGAACACCGTAGCGGACCCGTTGCCCCCACACCCCCACCTTGGGGGGTTGCCACCCCCCCTGGACCCCCCCTCCATCGGGGATCTTATCTGAAAAACATTTAACAGAACTTGCTGAGCTGATTTTCTTGGATTTTTATCACATCTTCGAATGTGACCTTTGTGATTGATTGTTTCTGCAATCGCTTCTGTGATTTGTCACTTTAAAATATAAAGGTTTCTATACTAGTAGTAAATATCAAAACTCTTTCAACAAAATGATTTCAACTCTATCTTCAATAACAAAGCTCTTTTCTTAAACCATTTTCCAATCTACTAGTACATAAAAATCTTTACCTCACTCGGATGAGAAATCTAATTAAACGGCTTAGTAAAACAAGTGGTATGAAATGCTTGCGTTCACTTTGTCGGTTAATTCTTGGACTTGTTCGATTGAACCTCTTGTGACAATTTTCTAGTGAAGATTTACAGTTTGTTCGTAAATATTTAAGTTAAGCAAGTGGTTATGGGACATGAAGCTAAACTTTTATATTTACTAGCTTAGTGTAATTGACACTTCTCGTTGATCATGACGATCATTCTTATGATTTAGACTAGCAATTGTGCGATGTCTCTTATTTGCTTGGTTAGACTAGACACCACTTGTGTGATTCCACTCACACATACTTTTTACCTTCTTGGTTAGTCTAGACACCAATCCGTGTGATTTCGACTCACACATTTGGGATAGCTCCCCATGGTCTTCAGACCGTCATGTGATAGGCCTCTTTCCCTTTTTGTGATTTCTGGATTTCTTATGTTGATTTTTGGAATTTATATTATTGACTTGTCATGAGTACAAGTTTAGGGTATGATGCCCTCTTTGGATCTTTGAGAAGATTCTTGTGATATTGATCATTTCTCATCGGTTGATCTCCTGTTGATCATCATTTGCATACTTATAGTAGTATGTCAGTATGGATATTTTATGTTTATGCCATATCTTTTATTTTATATCATGTCATCTGATATTTATAGCTAGACTGATCCGTTTATTATTTTCTTAAATAATACTCGGGTCAGACCGAGATGTTACAGGTGCTTCTGCTTGACTTCCTCCCGGGATTTGCTACTCTGACTTTTGGCTAACTATTTAGTTTAGCAGTTTTTGTTGTATACACTTGAGATATGGACTCATAGTTGTATTCTTTTGGTATAGCACGTGTTGCTATTCTTTTGTATTATTGTGGATCTTTTTGTCCACTACTATGATGTACACTTTCATGTGTTAGTTATATATTCATATCTTATTCCGCCTTTGTGATATGGATGTCTGTGACTGATTTGTGTTATGCTTATTTCTATGATTGTTTCCGAAGATTATTTTACAGCCACCGTGTGATAAGCAATTACATGGATGGTCGCTCCTCAATAGCCTTATTCTCCGTACTAGTTGACAGCACTACATCGTAGTGTTCTTGGCTAGCGTGGGTGTAGAGGTGGGGCGTCACATAATCTCTCCTTTATGTGCAAATTTCTTCATATTAGCACATGCGCTTCGCACGTGACAATAACACATGCTTTGTGGGCAATTTTTTTTTTTACAAATTATATGTGTCAACATATTCAAAAGATAATGATTTTCATAAATATTTAGGTATGTTTTTGCGTTGGAATCATGTGTGGTTAGTTTGAATTTTTATTTCTAAATTAAAACATTTAATTTTTTGTTCCATTGGCTCATATTCTACTCAGCAATGATATCTTAAAATATCTTAAATAGTTTTGGGGCTTACAAATTCAATATTTATTAGCTGAGTTCTTATGTTTATTTTATTTTAAAAGATGTTTGTAAACCCGTATCAATATTAGCGTTTATTTTCCAAGCTAAACTCCTGTACTTATGCTATATACCATTGTTAATTAAACAATGCTAACTCCATCTTCAAAGCGCGTGCCATAACTCATGTACTTATGTTTATTTCAATTTAAATCATGATGTTCATGTCGTACTATTTTTTTAAGTGCCTTTTATATAGTTATTTTTTAGGATCATGTTTTGAAACATACACATGATAAGCTCACACAATTTACTTGGCGTGTTTTTCATATTAGCACAGTGAATGAATTAAACATATACAATTTATATATGGACTTTTTGTGCATATGCTTTGAGAATATGGACCTTTCATCATAAATGAATATATCATGATTTATTGTATATTATATCTAGAGATTTATGAATTTCAAAGTTATACATTAAACTGTGAATAAGTACTATAAATATCAGAACGAAAATGGTTTACAATGTTGGAAACAATTTAATTAGTTTTATCTAATTAATTAATTTAAATAACTGAATATACCGTGATTTATTGTATTCCATATATGAAGATTTATGAATTTCAAGTTATGCATTAAACTCAGAATAAATGATACAAATTCAAAAGATATATGTATGAGAAACTTTCGATCCCACCGCTAATTTCAAATTTCCCTTTACAATGGACATGGAAAATATTTGTTAATGTATAATTAATTTAAACAAATGAATATGCCATGATTTATTGAATGACATATTTAGAGACTTATGAATTTCAAGGTTATACGGTAAAATTTGAGTAAATGCTATAAATAAAAAATGGAAATGATTTTACAATGTTGGAAATGATTTTACAATGTTGGAAATGATTTAATTAGTTGACTTAATTAATTAATTTAAACAAATCTATGTGCCTTGATTTATTGTTTGCCATATATGGAGGTTTATGAATTTCAAGGTTATGTATTAAATTGTGAATAAATGATGCAAATATCAAAATGTATATGCATGAGAAAATTAATGAGCGCAAAAATAGATTTAAGAGAAGAGGAATAAAACGTTGGAAAGTGGAATTAAGAAGAATTAATTTGCATTAATTCAATAATACCATTATTATACTAGTTTACTGCGCCATCAAGCAAGTGATCGATATTGCATTATACAATTATAAGAATAAACGCAAACTTTTGGTCTGGCCTCGAATTTCCAAAATTGACCTTTTTATGGAACATGGAAAAATATGTGTTATTGTATAATTAATTTAAACAACTAAATATATCATGATTTGTTGTTTATTATATATATCTAGATAATTATGAATTTCAAGGTATACATTAAATTGTGAATAAATGCCATAAATATCAAAATAGAAATGGTTTTACAACATTGAAAACGATTTACGTAGTTGACTCTAATTAATTAATTTAAACAAATGGATATACCTTGATTTATTATATGCCATATATGAAGATTTATGAATTTCAAGGTCATACATCAAAGCATGAATAAACGATATAAATATCAAGACATATATGTATTAAAAACTTAATGAGCGCAAAAAATACATATTTAAAGGAAGAGGAATAAAATGTTGGAAAAAGGAATTAAGAAGCATTAATTTAATTAATTCAATAATGTCATTATTATATCAGTTTATTGCACCATTAATGTAGCGATCCGGACTCGGCCTTCGAAAATCGACACCCGTACTTCCACTCGTACTAGAATGCCGCAGATTCAAACGCCGAATCTGGTTCGCCGGAGCTTATAACACACTAAGTATAACAACACAGCGGAAGAAAATTGAATAATACATTTGATATACAACATTTGATACAATATCAGATACAAGATGATACAATGAATATCAATATACATCAGAGATATGATACATGAAAAATAGCAGCGGAAAAGAAAAGATAACATCAGCAGCGGAACAATATCTCCAATATGGAGATAGTCTTCAGAAAAAGAACTCCAATAGTAATAGCAAGTCCATCATCAAAGCTCAATCCACCATCAAGTGTTGCACAAAGATAAGCAAGTGCAGTCATGGTCCAAAACTGAATCAACTACAGAGATCTACTAGTAATCTGACTATCTGAAAAACCCAACTCTAGAACTGCCCGTGTGGGGAAATAGTGGGCACCCAGAGTTTAGGAAAGGAACAATAAACTCCAAGTCAGTCGTGGGACTGGTATGAGCAAACAAAAGTATTTGGTTTTTAAAAAACAAAGTAAAATGAAATTCGCAATGCTTTTTGGAAAATGAAACTACCATAAGGCCTCCCGCCACACACACAATGCAAACACAGACTTGGAGGAGATTTCTCCTTATGATAGTCAAAAATGCTTACTATGCGAAATTATTTGATATTATTACTAGTGCATAGTGTAGAAAAACCACTTCGAAAGTATAATATAAATCCTTGCCAACATACGACCAGTATCGTATGCCTACTATAGCTACCATCCAAACTGTGGGGCGCCACCATAAGTAGATGGCAGGTAATACAACTAAAACCGTACAAGGCACGTATTGAAGAATGGATTTCCAACAAATGGTCAGGCTAAGGAACTTCCTATGCCACATGTGTACGCCTCTGGCGGGACGTCCCGAGAACCTACTCGGCTCTCTGCCAACACAAGGCCGGGTTACCTCTGTAACTAGGTAACTACTACTCGAGTATGCCACTCCCCGGTCCTTTGGGACCTTTATCCGAGGCGCCTCAATAAAGCAACAATCACACAGAGAAATGAGATTGGAGCAACCACATAGGTTAAGCATCAGGGCTCCATACCTGACACCACCCTTTTTCAGAAGGAAATAACATACCCTAAAGGGCGCGACCCTCATAACCTTGTTGCATCTTTCCTGTTTCGACCATTTCCGGGGTGTGAGGTCCTGATGAGGTCTCGACCACAAAGCTACGCTTTTTCACAAAGCCATGCTTTGATCACAAATGATCAACCAATGATCAGCACACAGCAGCACTTAGCATGTCACATTACCAAATTGGGAGTATATCGCTGATAACCTTCAACTACATAACCTCTGAGCTCGTACGTCTCAGAAAAGGGTGTTAAGCTAAGAGAATAAATTCTCCGCCACCAAACAGAAATGTATTTGAAAGAAATCGGTTCTATATCTCAAAGTGTAATGTCAGACACACAACCATGCAAGTCTGGTCCGGGTTCGAATAGAACCGAAGGCACTTCCGAAGAAGTCCTTGCAAATCCGGGTATTCACAATCCCGATCGGATTTCCCATCACTAAGGGAATCTCTACATTGGAGCAACTCGGTGCAGAGACAATCGATAGGTCATCCTATCGTTTTCACAAATACCCGGTCTTCAACACCGGTCTTCAAATGCTATCCATATCGTCGTATCATTATTCGGAACGGGTTATATGATACAAGGTCCTCTCCCGGCTAAACCGAATAATGAGCGCAATATTTAAAAATATATGGATATGGGATTTTCAGTTAAGTCACAACTTATTACCCAAACCTTTTCTTTAAATGGTTTAACAATTACCATTTTAAATCTTTAAACCAAAAAGATTTATTTCACAAAGTTTCACCCAGTTTCACAAAGATCTATTTATAGATTTTTAAACAATTCCATTTCAATTGGATTAACTCATTTAAATTTTGAATCAAAATTTAATTAATGGCTTTCAAAACCGTTTCCAAATATTTATTTATAACTTGGAAAACCATTTTCATTTTTTTTAGACGTGAAATCCTTTTTTTTAACACCAATTGGAAGTTCAATTCTTAAGTGAAAGCCTTTATCATTTAAAAACAATAGACTCTGTTTCCAGAAAAATCCGATTCATTTATACAAGTTAAAATCTTTTGGTTAAATTCAATTTCCAAAACAACACCTTTAAAATTCGTTTTAAAACCCATATAAACTTGTATAATCCTTTTAAATCATAAATGGAATTCAATTTCAAATTTTGGATTCAAATTTAAATCAAATTATTTAAATCCTAAACTTTTATCAGGTTATTCAAAAATTACTTTGTTTCTTTCAAAACTCCTTTTCAAAGGCTTTTTATTTTAGATCTAATCTATTTTCAGAACCATTTGAATCCAAAAATTCAATTTAAAACTATTTTAAAAATCTGTGACTCAACCCATTTCCACGTGCAACCCATATTTGTGTGTGTATAGTGTGGTCTAGGGGTTTTACACAATAAAAGTGCAACATCAATCATCACAGATATATCAATATCGATAAGCGGTATAACCAGTAACGCTTATCTTTTATTCACAAGGTCATTGATAAAATAAATTTATCAATCACAAAGATTCACTATTACAATTCGTTGTGGGTTTCGGATAACCAACTGGAATCCGACTCCTTGTCGCATCGAAATTCAAATGTTGTTTTACGGGTCAAGGGGTTGCATATTCATATAACAATTTATATATCACAGATATAACAGCTTAGCATAAAGCATTACATAGCATCACATCACATATCAAATATATCAATCCATCACACAGTATTCAATAACAACCAAACATCTTTAATTAAGATGAATAAATCGTGTGGTTTTAAATCTATTGCTCACCTAATTACTTCCATTAGAAATCTTTAATCAATGATTAATTATCATTAACTACGATTGATTAAGTCTTAACCACCTTCATTAATTAATCATTTCTTTAATTAACTAAATTAATTAACACTTAATTTTTAAGTAAACCTTAATTTTAATTAATTATCCTTAATTAATTAATTTTATAAATTTATCATTCCCTAAATAACTACAACAATTAATTGCTCCTTAATCATTTATTAATTAAATTTTAATTTATAATTAATCCTTTGATCAATTCTTCTTAATTTATTACTAATTATCCTTTAATCATTAAATAATTACCTTTAATTAATTACCATTAGTGATTCTCCCTATCACTTATATCAATAAATCTTTAATTAATTATCCTCAAATAGATCACATTTATAAATCAGCTTCTATTAAATTAATTGTCATAAAAAAACATTTATCAACCTTTGAAAACAATTATCATCAAAACCTTGTTAATGACTTTTGGAAATTAATCATCATTAATACGTTAATTAACTCAAGACCTTTAAGTTGAATTAAACAAATCATCTCCTTAATTTTACTATCTTAATTAATAAATTATTATTTACTTGATTATCATTAACAATATAAATTAACTTACTTTCAAGTTAACATTAAAACATTTGATTAACTTCTCAATCACTTTGTTACGTTTTTATTAAAATGAATTCCTTTAAAAAATGTATAAGTTTAAAACGTCTCAAATTTAATTAATTTAAAATATTTTACTTTCAAATCTTGAACTACACATTCAAATTTAACAAACAATCTCATTATTATTAAAAAAATAAATTCAGAAATTAAATTTGCTTAAATTGTTAAAGTTTTCAAAACTGGAAATGTTGTTACCCAAGACAAACCCGAGTGAAACCTGTGTTGCTCCTCCCCTCTTCTATTTTCTTTTAAACTTTGTTACGTTAAAAAAAATCCAAATGCTTGTTATCGCAACCACACGAGTTCCCCAACCAAGAACCCGAGCCAGGACACAAATTCCTCGAGCACGAACTCGAATACGCTTCCTCTTCCCCAATTTGTTTCGAACCCAACAGATATGCCATTTCGCTCGTGCACGTGCACACCCTACTGCGGCGGCTCTGACCACCACCACAAACGTCGATAAGTCGACAACAATGTCCTCACACCATCGAGCTACTCAGTAACCTCGATTGAATCACCAAACAAAATTGAGCTTTCAGCTGCAACCCAAAGACCCAGACCTCATCAGAAACTCCTCGCTCGAATCAATTCGTCCACCAGACACCATGTCACCACATCCACGGCTCCACCATACAACGACAAAATTAACCCCCCAGATCCGATGCCCCTGAATTCACTATCGATGTCGTAGTAATCACCTAAACTCAACCACCCCAAAAGCGAATCGAACCCTACTTCAACGTTCACCCACCGCCACGGCAATAAATAAAATCACTGACTATTTTTCCAGTGATCTACGACACACCAACTAGCTACAGGCCCAAACTCAACAATCATTACCACGCCGTTCATCGGGATTTGCCCAAAACTCGATTACCGTTCAACTCAAAATTGCTCAACCCCTACTTGCTTAAAATTCTCGAGACTCATATTAAAAATCATCATTTACCAATTCAAAACAGCTTTTCAAATCAAAACTCGAAAATAAACCATTTGATTTTCTGACAAATATTGTCTATCACTGTGATATTTGAATTTCAAAATAATTTCTAGATATTTCTTCATAGAACCATTTTTAAAATTGAAATTGTAACATTATAAACAACTTTCATTCAGACATTACAATCAAATTTTTGTTATACCAAGAGATATGAATTTTTTTCTTAAATTTTGAAGTTCTGTTACTTAACAGAACCATATATATATTCATCTATAGGCAAGCACACCATTTTTAATATGTATATCTATACATGCAGTCATTTATCTTAATAACAGCAAGCAATCACATCAAGCCAATCCACAAATTCAAGTTTAAACGGTTAGTTTTGCTCACGACCAACAATATACAAACAGATCCAGGTCAGGTTTGCTCGCTGCATATTTGCTTTTCCCAGTTAAATTCATCTTCTAGTTTAACACAAGTATTTATTAGAACTTATATCTTGAATTTTCATAAACACATTTTGTTTAAACCTTTAAGCCATAAAAGGATCACAAAACTTATATCTGTGACAAGTGTTTAAACAAGATGATATAGATTTTTTTCTTAAATTTTCAAAGTTGTAAACCAAGAACAGTATACCTATCCCCAGACAAACACATGCATCATTTGTCAATATCAACAAGCAAGAACAACAAGGAAGTACACAGATTCACAGACATCAAATTCAAAGGGGAAAAAAAATTCAAGTTTGCTCACATGGTCATAAGCACAGAACAGAGAACAGGCCTGTAAATCTTTTCTTTTCTTTAAATACTGAAGTTAAATCTGCAAGTTATAAGAAGAAACTTGCTTACTTTTCTGTTGTATTTATTTGTTTATTTCACTAATAACAAACAAATCTTAAATTACTCACAGGTTTGAATGTATATACAGAGAACCCTTTTTATTTTTATTTCGGCAGTTGAAATCCAGATTGAAGTTTAAGTCTTTGATCTTGATTTTTTTTTTCTCCTGCACTGTTAATAAAGCTGTTCAAATCATTGCTTTAATACCGATTTAACAATATTAGATTCAAACTTTTTAAAGAAAATTACTTGCCTTTAACTTATTTTCCAGCGAGCTTTTCATTTGCTTTCAGTAACTTTAAACTTGCGTTTGCTTCCTTCAATTTTCTAGATTTGATTTCCTTTGGATTCCTCTTTGCACTGATTTGGTTTACAGGTTCATGATTTTAAACCATGTTGAGTTGCAAAGAGTTTGGATAAATTTTCTAATCTGTTTTTCATAGATTTGTTTTGAGAGGATTTTCTTTTGAACTGTTTTTGTTTTGAACAGCCTGAAACTTTGAACCTGATTTCTTTTTGAGCTTCTGGCCTTTTGAATATTGAGATGCTCAATCTCTTTCTTTTCTACCGCTTGTGATATTCAAATCTTTGTTTACTATTTTTTTTTTCTTTTCAGAGATTTGGCTGAGATACTATATGATTGAGCATGGGAAGATGGAAAGTTTTTATAATTTTTTTATTTCAATATTTTATTCAATAAAATACATAGGATGCCATTTGTTAAAAATGATCATGAGGCCTAAGCACTTATAAAAACTTAATGATGATATCTTTAAACTTATATATTCTTTTCTTGGATATATAGATATGCAAGATCTTTAAAGTATGTTATATTGGTTTGTGTATACATATATTCAATGTGTTAAAACAATTGTTCTTCTTTTTTTTTTCTTTTTTTTGTTCAACTTTTGAAAGGAAAGAAGGATGTAAAACCTTTAACTTCATATTAATAATAGTCATATTTATTTATATCAAATTTAAAATATTACATTTTAAAACAATATTATTTTTAATACTTAATTCATTATATTCTTTGAATGAAAACTAGCATATCTTTTTAAATAAACAATTTATCTATATATATTATTTTTAACTTTTATTTCTTATTTTATATCCATTTTGTTTATTATATTCTACTTATGCTAATTTAAGGAAAGAAACAAATTTTTAACTAATTATGTTTTTAATAATTAAACACATATCAATTAATCTTATAAAAATATAAATTATTGAATTTTTCAATTTAAAAGTTCCATTTTTAAAATATATACTTTTTATAAATCTCTAAGCCTTTACATTCTATTTACAATATATTTAAATCTTAGAATTACCAAATTTCAAGTCAATTCAATTTTTATTTACTTGTTATCAAATTTCTATTTAAAATTTTAAAATTTTAAGTTTATTATGAAAATCTCTAATTAATTCACAAATAACCCCACAATTTAATTTCAAAATTAAATTAATTATTGAATTATTTCGGCTAATATTTTAGGAATGTTGCAATTAAGCAAGTGACTGATATTACGTTATACAATTATAAGAATAAACGCATAACAAAAATAAGGGCGGCAACCATATAACATTATCCATTTACGGGTAGCAACCATATAACTTTATAATATTCTGCTTATTAACTGAAAAATATAACATGTTATACATATGGTAATGATACTATAAATTTTTCAATAAAATAACCTATTAGAGTACTTATGTCCATTAAATATCACTCAATAGCATATTATACCATATATGCGTGACATAATATCTGACCATATCACTTGATCAAGATTTCTCTAGACTATAACTTTTTTCCATAACTGATTCAAAAATTGAATCAATGAATGAGTTAAGATACTGCATATGAGTTAAAATTATGTGTCTTGCATATCCATAACCCTTAATCGGTCCAATATAGATATATTCAAACTTCATAACACAGATATAATATTCTAAAAATATATACCAAATCCTATAAATGCCACTCACTTTATCCATCCATATTCACATCTCTTTTCACTTCTATTCCATTTCTCATTCTCTTTCATGTCATCTCCATTTAGATCTCTCACCACCACCATTTCTCATCGTTAATCTCCAATATCATAGCTTCAGGTTGGTCTAATTATACCGCTAAAACTGTGCTTTAGATAGGTTAAATTATACTTCTAGAATTTGTTTGTATTGTCTATTTAAGTGCATTGTTTTGTGTATTCTCAAAATAACATCATGATATTTTGACATTAGAAACATCAGGCGACACGCCTCAATAAGAGTTCGATATTTCCTTGTATATAATACGAGATATTTTGACAAAAAATAAAAAATAAAAAGGGAAACAGTACAAATGACCTAGCCCATATCCAGCCACCCTAAAACCAATCTACGCCACCCTAATCCCTAAACCTAGCGGTCTCCTCCCCATTTAAATTCGTGTCTTCTTTTTCTTCTTTTAAAAAATCGAAATCAATTCAAAAAAAAGAAATCTTGATCGAAGATTCATGATACTCGAAAATCATTTAGGGAAGAGCGACTTGTTGTAAGGTTTGGTCGCATCAAGTCAGTGTGCTATATCGAGGCCATGACGACATGACCTGGGCAGTGCGGTCGATGGAGGCTAGTCGCATGCGATTGGTGGCGTGGAAGATGGCTGAAGTTATGGACCTAGGATGGAGGTGCAACCATGACAGAGTTCGACGTTGTAGGCATGCATACAGACTTGAACAAGAGGCATGGCGATGTTGAAGTGATTCAAGAATAGGTGGCAGTTGATGGCTGGAGGTGATAGGAAGTTGTGCAGAATGCTGCAAAGTTGTTGTGTTGGCTGATGGAGTGGCTAATGTTTCGATGAGGAGACGTCAGTGAACTTAGTGGTTTTGGTGGAGAGAAGATCTCGTGCTTTGTCGTGAGAGTACCAGATGTGCATGACCATCATTTTTTTTGAGAAGAAGGTATAAAGAAATCAATTTTAATTAAATTTAATAAAAGTATGATTAGTAAGTATAAAAAAATTGTTCGCTTATAAAATTCATAAATTATTCGTGCGAGGTTCAAAAATACAACACGAGTTATGTTGGATCGTGTGACGCCCCACCTCTATACCCACGCTAACCAAGAACACTACGATGTAGTGCTGTCAATTAGCACGGAGAATAAGGCTGTGGAGGAGTGACCATCCATGTAACTTCTTTGTGCGAGCACCGATATGTCAGATAGAATAGAATGAATATCTTTTAAGGAGGAAATCCGACATACCGATACAAACACAAAGCTATCACACGGTGGCTATATATAATCTTCGGAAACAAACATAGAAATAATCATAACACAAATCAGTCACAGACATCCATATCACAAAGGCGGAAGAAGATATGAATAAATATAACACATGAAAGTGTACATCAGAGTAGTGGTCAGAAAGATCCACAATAATACAAAAGGAATAGCAACAAGTGCTATACAAAAGAATACATCAATGAGTCTATATCTCATATGTGTACAATCAAAAACTACTAATCTAAGTAGTTAGCCAAAAGTCAGAATAATCCTGAAGAGAAGTCAAGCAGAAGCACTTGTAACATCTCGGTCTGACCCGAGTATTATTTATAAGAAAATAATAAACGGATCAGTCTAGCTATAAATATCAGATGATAAGGCAGGATAAATAATAATATGGCATGAACATGTAACAACCATAACGGCATACTACTATAAGTATGTAAATGATAATCAACAAGAGATCAACCAATACCACAAGAATCTTCTCAAAGATAAAATATGGTATCATACCCTAAACTTGTATTCATAACAAGTTATTAACACATAAATTCACCAATGCACAAAAAATTGATATCATATCAGTGAAAATCATAAAAAAAATTGGTGAAGCACAAATTCCAGAAATCATCACCAGAAATCCAGAAAACACGTAAAGGGGGAGGCCTAACACATGAACGGGAGTATGCAAACTCACCAACGCGTGAAACACATAAACGAGAAGCTATCTCATGGACGCTATCCATTAAATTTCCACACAGTAATGGCTCGAAGACCATGGGGTGCTACCCCATTATGTGATGGCGAAACATCACAAAAGCGAGGTCTAGTCTCCCTCGCAGACAAAGAGACATCGCTCAATCGCTAGTCTAAATCACAAAAATGATCATCATGATCATTAGGAAGTGTCAATCACACCAAGCTAGTAAATATATGAGTTTAGCTTCATGTCCCATAACCACTTGCTTAACTTAAATATTTACGAACAAGCTGTAAATCTTCACTAGAAAATTGTCACAAAAAGGGTTCAATCGAACAAGTCCAAGAGCTAACCGACGAAGTGAACGCAAGCGTTTCATACCACTCGTTTTACTAAGTCGTTTAAGTCGATTTCTCATCCGAGTGAAGTAAAGGCTTGTATATACTAGTAGATTGGGAATCGGTTTGAGAAAACGAACTTTTGATATTTAAAATAGTGTTGAAATCGCTTTGATGAAAGAGTTTTGATATTTACTACTAGTATTGAAACCTTCATATCTTTAAAGTGACAAGTCACAAAACGATTGTTGAAACAAATCGAATCACATCAGTTCACGTTCGAAGACGTGAGTAAAGTCCGAAGAAGTCAATCCCAAAACCATCAAAGTAGAAATTCTGTTGAATGTTTTTCAGAAAAGATCCCCTACGGAGGGGGGTCCAGGGGGTGGCAACCCCCTAGGTGGGGGTGCGGGGGCAACGCCCCTGCTTACAGTGTTTGACCTGCCCGGTCGGGTCGCAGGGGTCCAGGGGGCAGCGCCCCGTCCAAAACGGTATGACCTAAGTGAAGACAAGCGGCCCACGACCTAAAACAAAATGAGGTCAAACGACCTAAGGGTTCACGCGACCTAACACAATGGTCGGAGACGACCTACGACTTACGACCTAAGGCCTAACGACCTAATGGATAGGTGGTCGAGCGACCTAGTGGAATAGGTGGTTGAGCGACCTAACATTTTAAGGCCGAGCGACCTAGGAGCTAACGGCTAACACACGACGAAGAAGGTGCGACCTAAGGAAGACTCACGACCTAACATGGCCGACCAAAGTGCAAACGACCTAAGAGATGCATGACCTAACTGGTACGCGACCTAAAAGGGTACGCGACCTAACTGGTTCGCGACCTAAAGGGGTGCGCGACCTAACTGGTTCGCGACCTAAAGGGGTGCGCGACCTAACTGGTTCGCGACCTAAAGGGGTGCGCGACCTAACTGGTTAGCGACCTAAAGGGGTGCGCGACCTAACTGGTTCGCGACCTAAAGGGGTGCGCGACCTAACTGGTTCGCGACCTAAAGGGGTGCACGACCTAACTGGTTCGTGACCTAAAGGGGTGCGCGACCTAACTGGGGCCAGCAACTTAAGAAGTGGCACGACCTAAGGGTGAAGCGACCTAAAGGAATAGCGACCTAAGGCCCGCGACCTAAAGGTGAAGCGACCTAAAGGAGTGGCGACCTAAGTCCAGCGACCTAAAGGAGGCGAGAGCGACCTAAAGGAGGCTGAGTGATATTACGTCGGAAACGACATATGCTCTTGCGACTTTTCAACGCCGCGACCTAAGGCTTAACTCGCGAGCGACCTAACGAGTCCAGAGCGACCTAGGTGCAGGAATTTCTCAAAAACGCTGAAAATTGGAGTTTTTCGCCGATTCGATCCAAACCAAAAGCAAACGTGCATGCCAAAATGATAGGAAATCATCCCTAACAGATCCAAGATAGATATAGGCAAGAATATGATATAAAAATCTCACCTTTTCCACGAAATTGATGATGAAGAGGCTTAAAAGCAAAGCAAGAATCAACCACAAGCTTGAATCTATGTTATTCACTTGAATTTGGAGTAGATGTTGGATTAGCAATGAAGAAGAAGACTTTGGAGTTTTAATTTCCCATTCCCTCCACCATTTTTGATAAAGCTTCAAAGTTTAAGAAATTAGAAATGAAGTATGAAGAGCAGGAAGGGGTTGGGCTGAGTTAACAAGTGGTTCAGCCCAAACTAAAGATCCAAAGCAAAAAGTAATGAAAATTTCACTTTCTCCAAACATATCGAAGTTTACACTCAAAAAGATCGCAAACGTCATTTTGAACTCAATGGAAGTGGTCTCGAGTCCTAATTTGACCATATGCAAAAAGTAGCTTTTCAGACTAACGTCCGACTAATGATAAAATATTTAAATAAAATATTTAAATATAAAATCGATAGATATGCGGGTTGTTACAGACTCCCCTCCTTAAAGAAATTGCGTCCTCGCAATATATACGGTGGAAACAAAAAGTAACAACCATAAAAGCATATTAACACAAAAGAAATTGGAATTGAGAAGTTTACCTCAAAGAGCATGAGAAAGTAATTCCCGATGTGTACGCTCGATGAATTCTCTAGTTTCCCAAGAACAATCTTTAGGATTTGAGGACCATTGAACTTTAACAAGCGGAACATCTTTATTTCGAAGTCGTTTGATCTCCGAAGCAATAATTCGAATAGGATGCTGCTCATAAGTTAAATTAGGTGAAACTTCTATCTCTTCCACAACACCGGGCTCAAGAATGGAATCGGAATCCCGAAGGCACTTCCGTAATTGAGAAACATGAAATACGTCATGCATGGCAGAAAACTGAGCCGGTAATAAAAGGCGATAAGCCATGGAACCAATACGTTCAGTGATAGGAAATGGCCTAATATAACGAGGCGCTAACTTTCCCGATCGACTGAAACGTACAACACCCTTCATAGGTGAAACACGAATAAATACGAGATCACCAACAGAAAATTCTAATTTCCTTCTTTGATTATCAGCGTAGGATTTTTGTCTACTCTGGGCTTCTTTCATCCTATGTCGAATAAATTCAATCTTTTCTGTGGAATCTCGAATAAAATCTGGTCCTAAAACCAGCTTCTCACCGGCCTCAAGCCAACAAGAAGGAGATCGGCATGACCTTCCATAGAGTGCCTCGAAGGGAGCCATACCAATACTAGATTGGAAGCTGTTATTATAGGAAAATTCAACAAGTGAAATATGATCTTTCCAACTTCCTCTGAAATCAAGCACACAAGCACGAAGAAGATCTTCAAGTGTTTGATTCACACGCTCAGTTTGTCCATCGGACTGGGGGTGATAAGCGGTGCTAAAATTAAGCTTCGTTCCCAAAGCTTTTTGAAGACTCTTCCAAAATCCACTAGTAAACAATGGATCTCGATCACTAACAATGGAAGTAGGGACTCCATGTAATTTAACAATTTCTTTGATAAAAAGTTTGGCCAGAAGAGGAACGGTTCGGTTCGACCGAACGGGAATAAAATAGGCGGATTTAGTAAGTCTATCAACGATCACCCATAAGCTATCATGACCCGAACGAGAACGGGGAAGGCCATCAATAAAATCCATGGAAATTTGATCCCACTTCCAAATTGGAATTTCCAATGGTTGCAATAACCCACCGGGCCTTTGATGTTCAGCCTTGACAAGTTGGCAAGTCATGCAACACTTAACAAAGTTAGCAATATCAGACTTCATTCCCTCCCAGTAATAAAGTCGTTTCATATCCGCGTACATTTTATTACTACCAGGATGAATGGAATATTTGGAACGATGAGAATCTTCTAGAATATCCTTTCGAAGATCACTGATATTTGGTACAATAAGTCTACCAAATTTTCGAATGCCGCCACGAGAATTAATATCAAAGTCTTTCAAACCTTCGATATCAACTTTGTCCTTAATATTTTGGCCAAGAAGAGCCAATTCGGGATCTAGCTTTTGTGCTTCAAGAATGCGGTCTAAAAGAGAAGGATGAGCCTCAAGGCTACATAAAACAAGAGATGAACATAAATTGAAAACACGGTCTCGAATTTCACAAGTGGATAAAACTTCGAGATCGTTCCATTCGAATATCATCATGGAAACAACGGCTTGTTGCTTGCGACTAAGAGCATCGGCAACTCGATTTCCCTTTTTGGGAGTATAAAGAATATCTAGATCATAAGAGGCAAGGAATTCGAGCCAACGCCGTTGATGCAAATTAAGTTCCTTTTGAGAAAATAAATATTTCAAAGACTTATGATCAGTATAAAGTATAAATTTCTCTCCCAAAAGATAATGTCGCCAAATTCGAAGGGCGAAAACGATAGCCGCGAGTTCTAAATCATGTGTGGCATATCTAGTCTCAGCCGGCTTCAATTGCCTAGAAGCATAAGCAATAACACGTTCTTTTTGCATAAGAACGGCACCCAAACCAACGCGACTAGCATCGGTATAGACAACAAAATCTTGATTCCCTTCGGGAATAACAAGAATAGGAGCATCAGAAAGGAGTTCTTTTAATTTCTGAAAAGAAGTTTCACATTTGTCCGACCAAATGTATTTAACACCTTTCTTTGTTAAGCCAGTAAGAGGGACGACAATTTTAGAAAAGTCCTTGATAAAACGACGGTAATAGCCCGCCAATCCAAGGAAGCTACAGATTTCCGTTACACTCTCCGGTCTCTTCCAATTTTGAATCGCTTCAATCTTAGAAGGATCCACTGATATTCCGGATTCGGAAATAATATGACCGAGAAACTTCACATTAGATTGCCAAAAGTGGCATTTAGAAAATTTTGCTTTTAATTGATTACTCCTAAGAGTTTCCAATATAATCCGAAGATGCTTTTCATGATCCTCCTCGGTTTTTGAATACACAAGGATATCACCAATAAAGATGAGAACAAATCGATCGAGAAAATCTTTAAAAACTCGATTCATAAGGTCAATGAAATAAGCCGGAGCGTTCGTTAAACCAAATGGCATAACTAGCCATTCATAAGATCCATAATGAGTACAGAACGAAGTCAAAGGAATACTATCCTCTGCAATACGAAGCTGATGAAAACCGGTAGCCAAGTCCAATTGTGAAAAAACTCTAGCACCACTTAGTTGATCAAATAGATCATCAATCCGAGGCAATGGATATTTATTCTTAATAGTAAGATCATTAAGCTTGCGGTAGTCGACGCAAAGCCTAAGAGTTCCGTCAGATTTCTTTACGAAAATCGCTGAAGCTCCCCAAGGTGAGGAACTAGAGCGGATAAATTGCTTCGTCTCTAATTCGGACAATTGTTTGCGCATCTCTTCATTCTCCTTATTGGACATGCGATAAGGAGGACGAGTAATAAGTTGAGATCCAGGTATGAGATTAATTTTGAACTCAATTGCTCGCTTAGGTGGTAATCCTAAAACAGGCTCGAATATGTCAGAAAATTCACGGATGACGTGAATACGAGAAATGACATCTTCCTCATCATCATTATCATTATCACGAGGATTTAAAGAATATAAAGATGCAACTAAAGCGGAATCCGAATCTTTAAGAACAATAGAAATCTGATTAACAGATTGCGGATGACGGAGATAAATAGTCCGCTCAGGACATATGATATGAGCTTCATAACGAGTAAGCCAATCCATACCCAAAATCATTCCGAAGCCTAAGTAACGCATGACATGCAAATCGGCTAGGAAAGAAAAATCACACAAAATAATCTCGACGTCTTTACAAAGCAGACTAAGAGTTGCGGATCCACCAACCGGATTCGCAATGCTTAGAGAAGTCATTAAAGCAACAACACTTAAAGAAAAAGTGTCTACAAGTTCCTTTGATATAAAAGAATGGGATGCACCCGTATCAAAGAGAACTCTAATAGGTTGATCATGAAATATAATAATGCCATCAAGGACAGAATGAGACATACCTTGACCGTGAGATGTGTTACCAGGGGCTTGAGCAACATTTAACTTTCCCTCCTTCTCTTGAAGCTTAGGGCATTGGTGCATAAAATGATCTGGACTTTTACAATAGCGGCAAGAGCGGGGCTTTGAACACTTGTTCGAAAAATGGCCCTTAGCACCACAGTTGAAGCATTTCTTGTCACTGGGGGAAAATGCCTTTGCAGCAGGAGTTGCTTGCTTACCCTTTTTGTTAGGATAAGGACCTTTGAACTTGTTAGGCCTTTTCTTATTGTTGAAGTTTGGTTTGGCAGCCACCACTTCAACATCACTGTTCTTATCAGCCTCTTCAAGACGAAGAGCTGTATCAATCAGTTGGTCGAAATAAACTTCTAACTTTAGAAGTAATGGCTTCTTGAGATTCTTGTTTAAGCCATAGACGAATCTTTGATTCTTCTTCAACGGAGTGTTGATATATTCAACCCCATATTTGGACAGTGACTCGAAGGATGCGACATAATCTGTCACAGAGGATTCACCTTGAACAAGGTCTATGAAACGTCGAGCCAATGTCACTTTCTCTGCTTCTGGTACGAATTTTAATTCGAAGCGTTCCCGGAATTGCTCCCAGGTGAGATCAGCTTCATTAATTTCAGAAATAAGAAGTTCGTACCAGTCCAGTGCTCTTTCTTGGAGCATACTTGAGGCCACCTGGACACGGTGAAGATCAATAAGATTCATACGAGAAAAGATTCGATCGCATGTTCTTAGCCAAGCCTAGACTTCGATAATAGTTTCAGAACCTTTGAATGGCTTCCCACCCAAGTTGGTATAATCACTGCACAAGCGTGCAAACCCAGACTTAGGATGAGTAGGTTCCGGATTTGTTCCAGCTGCTTGAGCATTTGTTACTAAATCAAGAAGCTGCTGGGTAGTCATAAAAACTCCATCCTGGGGAGGAACACTAGATTGACTGGCATGGGGACAGCCTGGTCTAGACATTCTCTTCTTTAAGAAAGAGAAAAGAAGAAAAGTTATTCTCCAAATAAATATCAAGCAAAATCTTGATAGATATAACAAGGATACATAAAATGAAATAGGATGAATCGGTACGAAGACTCGAATTAATCCTAAGGCACGACTCCTAAGTTGGACTTAGGACGATGATCCTTGTTAAGTTATTCTACATTGTTCCGAAGTTTGGCTCTGATACCAAGCTGTGTCGCCCCACCTCTATACCCACGCTAACCAAGAACACTACGATGTAGTGCTGTCAATTAGCACGGAGAATAAGGCTGTGGAGGAGCGACCATCCATGTAACTTCTTTGTGCGAGCACCGATATGTCAGATAGAATAGAATGAATATCTTTTAAGGAGGAAATCCGACATACCGATACAAACACAAAGCTATCACACGGTGGCTATATATAATCTTCGGAAACAAACATAGAAATAATCATAACACAAATCAGTCACAGACATCCATATCACAAAGGCGGAAGAAGATATGAATAAATATATAACACATGAAAGTGTACATCAGAGTAGTGGTCAGAAAGATCCACAATAATACAAAAGGAATAGCAACAAGTGCTATACAAAAGAATACATCAATGAGTCTATATCTCATATTTGTACAATCAAAAACTACTAATCTAAGTAGTTAGCCAAAAGTCAGAATAATCCTGAAGAGAAGTCAAGCAGAAGCACCTGTAACATCTCGGTCTGACCCGAGTATTATTTATAAGAAGATAATAAACGGATCAGTCTAGCTATAAATATCAGATGATAAGGCAGGATAAATAATAATATGGCATGAACATGTAACAACCATAACGGCATACTACTATAAGTATGTAAATGATAATCAACAAGAGATCAACCAATACCACAAGAATCTTCTCAAAGATAAAATAGGGTATCATACCCTAAACTTGTATTCATAACAAGTTATTAACACATAAGTTCACCAATGCACAAAAAATTGATATCATATCAATGAAAATCATAAAAAAAATTGGTGAAGCACAAATTCCAGAAATCATCACCAGAAATCCAGAAAACACGTAAAGGGGGAGGCCTAACACATGAACGGGAGTATACAAACTCACCAACGCGTGAAACACATAAACGAGAAACTATCTCATGGACGCTATCCATTAAATTTCCACACAGTAATGGCTCGAAGACCATGGGGTGCTACCCCATATATGTGATGGCGAAACATCACAAAAGCGAGGTCTAGTCTCCCTCGCAGACAAAGAGACATCGCTCAATCGCTAGTCTAAATCACAAAAATGATCATCATGATCATTATGATCATTAGGAAGTGTCAATCACACCAAGCTAGTAAATATATGAGTTTAGCTTCATGTCCCATAACCACTTGCTTAACTTAAATATTTACGAACAAGCTGTAAATCTTCACTAGAAAATTGTCACAAAAAGGGTTCAATCGAACAAGTCCAAGAGCTAACCGACGAAGTGAACGCAAGCGTTTCATACCACTCGTTTTACTAAGTCGTTTAAGTCGATTTCTCATCCGAGTGAAGTAAAGGCTTGTATATACTAGTAGATTGGGAATCGGTTTGAGAAAACGAACTTTTGATATTTAAAATAGTGTTGAAATCGCTTTGATGAAAGAGTTTTGATATTTACTACTAGTATTGAAACCTTCATATCTTTAAAGTGACAAGTCACAAAACGATTGTTGAAACAAATCGAATCACATCAGTTCACGTTCGAAGACGTGAGTAAAGTCTGAAGAAGTCAATCCCAAAACCATCAAAGTAGAAATTCTGTTGAATGTTTTTCAGAAAAGATCCCCTACGGAGGGGGGTCCAGGGGGGTGCGGGGGCAACGCCCCTGCTTACGGTGTTTGATCTGCCCGGTCGGGTCGCAGGGGTCCAGGGGGCAGCGCCCCGTCCAAAACGGTACGACCTAAGTGAAGATAAGCGGCCCACGACCTAAAACAAAATGAGGTCAAACGACCTAAGGGTTCACGCGACCTAACACAATGGTCGGAGACGACCTACGACCTACGACCTAAGGCCCAACGACCTAATGGATAGGTGGTCGAATGACCTAGTGGAATAGGTGGTTGAGCGACCTAACATTTTAAGGCCGAGCGACCTAGGAGCTAACGGCTAACACA
Source organism: Allium fistulosum (assembly GCA_030737815.1). Classification (NCBI taxonomy): domain Eukaryota; kingdom Viridiplantae; phylum Streptophyta; class Magnoliopsida; order Asparagales; family Amaryllidaceae; genus Allium; species Allium fistulosum. The sequence continues at coordinate 913,954,985 of CM060903.1, forward strand.
CGACGAAGAAGGTGCGACCTAAGGAAGACTCGCGACCTAACATGGCCGACCAAAGTGCAAACGACCTAAGAGATGCACGACCTAACTGGTACGCGACCTAAAGGGGTACGCGACCTAACTGGTTCGCGACCTAAAGGGGTGTGCGACCTAACTGGTTCGCGACCTAAAGGGGTGCGCGACCTAACTGGTTCACGACCTAAATGGGTGTGCGACCTAACTGGTTCGCGACCTAAAGGGGTGCGCGACCTAACTGGGGCCAGCGACTTAAGAAGTGGCACGACCTAAGGGTGAAGCGACCTAAAGGAGTAGCGACCTAAGGCCCGCGACCTAAAGGTGAAGCGACCTAAAGGAGTGGCGACCTAAGTCCAGCGACCTAAAGGAGGCGAGAGCGACCTAACGTTTGCTGAGTGATATTAGGTCGGAAACGACCTATGCTCTTGCGACATTTCAACGCCGCGACCTAAGGCTTAACTCGCGAGCGACCTAACGAGTCCAGAGCGACCTAGGTGCAGGAATTTCCCAAAAACGCTCAAAATTGGAGTTTTTCGCCGATTCGATCCAAACCAAAAGCAAACGTGCATGCCAAAATGATAGGAAATCATCCCTAACAGATCCAAGATAGATATAGGCAAGAATGTGAGATAAAAATCTCACCTTTTCCACGAAATTGATGATGGAGAGGCTTAAAAGCAAAGCAAGAATCAACCACAAGCTTGAATCTATGTTCTTCACTTGAATTTGGAGTAGATGTTGGATTAGCAATGAAGAAGAAGACTTTGGATTTTTAATTTCCCATTCCCTCCACCATTTTTGATAAAGCTTCAAAGTTTAAGAAATTAGAAATGAAGTATGAAGAGAAGGAAGGGGTTGGGCTGAGTTAACAAGTGGTTCAGCCCAAACTAAAGATCCAAAGCAAAAAGTAACGAAAATTTCACTTTCTCCAAACATATCGAAGTTTACACTCAAAAAGATCGCAAACGTCATTTTGAACTCAATGGAAGTGGTCTCGAGTCCTAATTTGACCATATGCAAAAAGTAGCTTTTCAGACTAACGTCCGACTAACGATAAAATATTTAAATAAAATATTTAAATATAAAATCGATAGATAAGCGGGTTGTTACAGATCGTAGCGGTAAACACAATGCAATGGAAAAAATTTTGATTTGGAACGATTAACAAATTTGAAAATCAAGGTTTTGATTATTTCACCCATTTGGATAGTAATATTATTTTAAAGTGTTAAAAAATTATTTATTGGTTAATTTTCATAAATTATTCGTGTGAGGTTCAAAATACAACACGAGTTATGTTGGATCCTAGCGACAAACACAATGCAATGGAACAAATTTTGATTTGGAACGATTAACAAATTTGAAAATCAAGGTTTTGATTATTTCACTCATTTGGATAGTAATATTATTTTAAAGTGTTAAAAAATTATTTATTGGTTAATTGGATGAATTTATAAATTTATATTTTCAATTGGACGTGAAATTATATATATTAGTAGTTGGGCATATTTCTCGTCGTTAGGGCGGATGAGACACCGTGCGTCCGGCATAGTAGCTGATGACCCTATATTACCGCGATATTCCGCCTCGAAGTGGTATTTTGTATTATATAACAACTGTCGATGTAGGGAAATAGATTGGAGGAATCCAACTTGATTCCTTCAAAATATATTGATTGTTTCATATATTGTGTTATATGATGTGATTGAATAATCTGTTACGGATTGTTGTGTGATTTGATATATTGGATGTTATAATAGCATTGGTCCAAATTTTGTTATTTTAAATACCATAAAAAATATTTTCAAATTTTAAAAAGAAATTCGAGGGTGATTTTTGGAAATAAAAATATTTGTATGGAAATTGGATTATTGCATGAGAAATGGGTTTGGATTAAATAAAATATTTGATTTGGAATTCATTTAAAGTGATTTAGATAAATATTTTTGAAATTAATTTATATAAGGAATTTAAAACAACAGATTTCAATAATATGTCATAAATTATAAATGGAAGTTGAAATCGATTTTGAATAGATTTGGAATTATAATTTGTAACAACCCGAGCAATATTTACTCCTAATAAATTGGATTTCAGAGAAAATTGGCTACAAATTTGAAAAAAAAATATAACGTAAGAATTTGTTGTAAATATTTAGATTGTTGGAATAAAAGAGCTTTTAAATAAAATAACCTATTAAATTAGTGGGTATGTATTTGGCAATTAATTTGCATAAATTTTTAATTTTGGAATGTCATTATTTTATGTTGTAATGTTTGAGAGAAATTATAATGGGAATATAATAAAGTCTGTTGTAGATTTCCATTAACGTTAACGCAATTAAATTTATCAGTTGCCGTTATAAACTGAAATTAATTGATTAGAATTCAAAATTTAAATTCCTGAACGTGTTTAACAGTTGTAGCCTAAAGATAATTAGGTAAGAAAAAAAATATATGGTACGTTTGAAATATCAACCGGTTACCTTAAACTTAGATTATTTTCCCTCTCTGACTCACTCACGCAATCTAAAACTGGTATAAAATTACCAGAGGCTAGTCATTTTCTCACCCCTGAAATTTTAACAACCGATTCAATTTTTGCAAAAAAAAACCAATCCCCTCTTCCCTGTACCCAAACGCCGCACCCCACACGTCGCCTTCCCTCCGCGTCAGCCACCGCCGCCGTGCTCTAGCCACCACGTCCCTGCCACCGACCAATCTCCCCGACGCCGCCCTACGCCACTACCGTCTCAGCCCATACGATGAGTCTTCTTTTGTTTTTTTTCTTCTTGCTGCCTAGTTTGTGTGCGTTATAAAAAAATTTGAAGGTGATAACTTGGCCCCTGCATACTTATATGTTACACACCTGTAGAATTTGAAGTGAATATGTGTTACACCTGTAGAATATATGTTGCAAGATCAAGTGAATATGAAGTGGTTTAATTGGGTTGATATAGTGAGTTTTTTGCTTTCTTCCAAGTTACATACACTTTGTATAAAAAATTTTAATAAATAAATAATTTTTTTAAGGTGAAACCTGCAGCTTGCGGTCCAATTTCACAGTCTTGTTTAATAGTTTTCTGGTTTTCGGTTCTAGTAAGTTTTCTAAATATATATACATACATAGGTTTGTGTTTAGGCTAAAACAAGATTGTCAGTGAGATTGCAATAAGACTAAGTTATCTATATATAGATTTGAACAAGATGGGAGAAATCCGTAAATAATTGTAAAAATTATTGAATGTTGGCATTTAAGTGCAAAATGACATGAGAGAATATTAGTAGAACGTTGTGATTGTTAGTATATAATTGCGGAAATTAAAACTATCTGGACTTGAATGAAAAATTAGTTTTACCATTTTTGTCAATATTAATGCGGTGCACATATTGAATTGTTATTTTTTTAACTTATTTGATCAATTAATGAATATTTGCTAATTATATTTATTTAAAAAGCTTAAATTTAAGATCACCTAAATAAATTCAATATATATAGATTTAAATGTAAAATAACATTAAAAACTTGAAAGATGTCTATACATAATTGTAAAATTTATTATTAAATTCTAACTATAAAAGAGGAAACCGGTAGAAAAATTGTAATAATTATAATAACAGTAAATTGTGAGACTGTGAAAATAAAATATCTAGAGATAATTAAGGAGAGAGAGGAGGAAATTGTTAGAATTAATAAGAGAGCTTTAAATTCTTCTACTTTACTATTATTTAATAGATTACAACTTTTAATAAAGGAATACGAATAGGGACAACTTTGGAAGTTCGTGGTCAGACCAAAACTTTCCAACGTGATGATGATGGCACACAATTTTAAAAGAAGGACTTATTTGCACTATCGGTTTTGCTTAATAGAAGGGCTTAAACGTTAATTTTTCTTGATTTAGATTAGATAAATGTGATAGTTATTTTTGTAAAGAATTTGAAAAGTTTTAAGGCAACCAATTAAAAGATTACAAATAGGCAGATTAGTTATTAATCAATTACTAAAATTAGCATGATTTCAACCTTTATTCAGAAAAGCCGGTTCCGCCTCCTTTAGTAGTACCTTTTGACTCCAATTCTTCCACTCTGACTCAGTAAAAACAACCTAGCCGAAACCCACCAGTATGATTATTAGATATTACAACTTAGAAATAAAAATTCAAATTAACCATGTATGATTCAACGTAAACATATGGCTAAATATTTGTGAAAAATATTTTCTTTTAAACATTTTAAACAAATACATTTCAGATGCATTCGTCACACGCGAAGCGCGTGCCATAATGCTCCAACATGTTTGTTAGAAAGTATGAAAATTATATTTTTTAATAGTTGGCTTGAAAGCATAAATTTTGGAACGTGTTTAGCAAGTGGTCATGAATTATGAAAATTATATTTTTTATTTCCAAGTTTTTAATAGTTGGCTTGGAAGCGCAATCTTTTGGTCCGACCGTGAAATTCCAAAATTACCCTTTATATACATTTTTTATAAAATTCTCTACTACTTGATCAGGCGACACGTCCAATTGAAAATAATAACGTTAAAGCATTAATTTGCATGCTACATCACGCGCTTCCCGCGTGATGATGGCACACAATTCGTGTATGAATTGTTTTTTTACAATTGTGTACTTTTAACTCATTAAAAAAATATATGATTTGCACAAATATTTAACCCTATTTTTGTATGAAATGATATGCAGTTAGTTTTTAATTTTCTTTCTAAATTGCAGCATCTAACTTTTTATTAGTTTGAATTTTTATTTTTATTATTAATTAATAAAGAATGAATTTAATTTTTTATTGGTTTGAATTTTATTTCTACTATTACATATAATAAAGAATGACTTAAAGAAGAATGTTTATTCGGTACATCCTACTTTTAATTTATAGTAAGATTTCCATAATATTTGTAGAGCGTTTTGAATTAGTAAATGAAACTTATTTGATTCTGTTTTTAAGTTATATTAATATTTAATAATATTTATAGAGTTACGTTTTTAGTAGTTCACGTTGAAGCTAAAGAAGTGTGACATCTAACTATTATTAAAAAGGAAATATATTTAGGGACAATTTTGGAACTTCACGGTCGGACCAAAAGATTGTGCTTTCAATCCAACTATTAATTAAGATATGTGCTTGAATGTGGTAATTTATTTATCTTTATTGTAGGCATTTCATTTTTTCCTCTAAGCATATGTACAGGAGTTTAGCTCTGAAAAAAACCCTTCATATTTTCCTTAATCTGTTTAAACGGAAAGAAATGCTAAACATATTAATTTATCTTTATTGCAGGCATTTATTCCTCTCAACATAAGCACTAGAGATAAGCTCTGAGAAAAACCGTTCATATATATCCCTTAAATCTGTTTAAATGGAAGAAATGCTAAGCATGTTACTTTATCTTTATTTATTTCAAGCATTTCATTTTTTCTTTTAAACATAAGCACTAGAGTTTAGATCTGAGAAAAACACTTCATATTTCCCTTAATCTGTTTAAATGGAAAGAATGCCTTGTACCGGAAATGCTAAACAGATGGAGAGATTAACACCACTAAAGAGGTTTGCACTTTGCAAATATTGAATTAATGCAAATTAATGTTACCGCAAATATATAATGGTTAGTATATATCTGGACTTTAAAATTGTGTGCCATCATCATCACGTTGGAAAGTTTTGGTCCGACCACGAACTTCCAAAGTTGCCCCTATTCGTATTTCTTTATTAAAAGTTGTAATCTATTATATAATAGTAAAGTAGAAGAATTTAAAGCTCTCTTATTAATTCTAACAGTTTCCTCCTCTCTCCCCTTAATTATCTCTAGATATTTTATTTTCACATTCTCACAATTTATTGTTATTATAATTATTACAATTTTTCTACCGGTTTCCTCTTTTATAGTTAGAATTTAATACTAAATTTTACAATTATGTACAGACATCTTCCAAGTTTTTAATGTTATTTTACATTTAAAACTATATATATTGAATTTATTTAGGTGATCTTAAATTTAAGCTTTTTAAATAAATACAATTAGCACGTGCAGCGCACGTCTATTGAATTATTGTATAATTAATTGCAATAATTTATAGCATTTACTCAAATTGGTGGTATGAGGCATTCTTTCCATTTAAACAAATTAAGGGAAATATGAAGTGTTTTTCTCAGATCTAAACTCTAGTGCTTATGTTTAGAAGAAAAAATGAAATGCCTGAAATAAATAAAGATAAAGTAACATGCTTAGCATTTCATCCATTTAAACAGATTTAAGGGATATATATATGAACGGTTTTTCTCAGAGCTTATCTCTAGTGCTTATGTTGAGAGGAATAAATGCCTGCAATAAAGATAAATTAATATGTTTAGCATTTCTTTCCATTTAAACAGATTAAGGAAAATATGAAGGGTTTTTTCCAGAGCTAAACTCCTGTACTTAAGCGTAGAGGAAAAAATGAAATGCCTGTAATAAAGATAAATAAATTACCACATTCAAGCACATATCTTTATTAATAGTTGACTTGGAAGCGCAATCTTTTGGTCCGACCGCGAAGTTCCAAAATTGCCCTTTATACAATTCTTTAAAAAAATTCTCCACTAATTGATCCTAAAAATAGCATTTGCACATTTGTTCCTAAATTTAGCGCATCTATTAATCTGTCCTACAATATAGCATCACATACCTGATCCTAAACTCATGCATATAGCACTGCATTTTTATTAGATGTAATATTATCGTCAACTGCATACTATGGTGAGAAACGTTAAGAAGCTCAACCTTTTATTATACGTAGATTTATAACAGGTTGAAATAGGGAATAAATAAACTATTATTATAATTTTTTTTTCGAGTTTAAGTGAAAGCATAATATTTGTTTGGTATCAACGTCAACTTACAAAAACGTCTTCTAAAGATATTAACAAATGTTAATATCACTTAAAGATATGATCTCGCAAATATACTTTTTTGCAAATTCATAACGCTCTTTGCTTTATTACCAAACTTAATATTGCTTAAAATTATGATCTAACAAATAAACTTTATATATATATATATATTAATTATAAATGGAAAAAAAATCAAACTAACAAAAAAATTAAATGATACAACTTAGAAATAAAAAAATTCAAACTAACAGTAAAAATTAAACGATGCAACTTAGAAATAAAAAATTCAAACTGACAAGACATGATTCCAACGTAAAATCATAACTATATATTTATGAAATTCATTTTTTTTGAATATGTTAAGCATATATAATTTGTAAAAGAATTGATTTATCCGCGAAGGGTGTACTATTGTCACGCGCGAAGCACGTGCCATAACACTTTTGTACTAATAACAACTTGGTCCCATAATATGAAGAGTATTATGGGACAGTGTAACTTAAACATTGTCACAACAACCCAACTCATTTCCTACTTAAATATTGTCACAACTGAATAAAATCCTAACTCCATCTTCAGATGCTTTGAAGATCTGAAGATATTATATTTACACATTGACTGAAATTCAAACTGACAAGACATGATTATATATCATTGTGTAACATTTGAAGATATATTGAATTTAATACAATATATGTAACACAATTCTTGGCTAACTTAGAAATAAAAATTTAAACTAACAAAAAACTAAACGATGTAACTTAGAAATAAAAATTCAAGTTGACTACAAATGATTCTAATTCGTAAAATCATAACTAAATATTTATAAAAATCATTTTTTTTGAATATGTTAAGCATATATAATTTGTAAAAAAAAATCAATTTATCAGTGAAAGGTGTACTATTGTCACGCATGAAGCGCGTGCCGTAACACCCTCGACTTAGAATCTCTTTGCTCCATATTAAGTATGAAATCAGCGCTATCACAAACATTGTTTACATATCTTCAAATAAACTCACACATGATAAATTGATAATGATTTATGTTGTAGTTTAGCTTGAATTTTTATTTGGCACTTAAAAAAATACTCAAATATACGGTTAAATATTCAATATGATACGGGATATCATAATGTCACTTTAAAATAGATATATGCGAAGCGCGTGATGGTATATAGCAACAATTCATAAGTACTGGTTCAATCTCTCAGGTGTTTTTCATATAATCTCTCCTTTATGTGCAAATTTCTTAATATTAGCACATGCACTTCACACGTGACAACAACACATGCTTAGTGGGCAATTTTTTTTTTTACAAATTATATGTGTCAACGTATTCAAAAGATGATGATTTCCATAAATATTTAGATATGTTTTTGCGTTGGAATCATGTGTGGTTAGTTTGAATTTTTATTTCTAAATTAAAACATTTAATTTTTTGTTCCATTGGCTCATATTCTACTCAGCAATGATATCTTAAAATATCTTAAATAGTTTTGGGGCTTACAAATTCAATATTTATTAGCTGAGTTCTTATGTTTATTTCATTTTAAAAGATGTATGTAAACCCGTATCAATATTAGCATTTATTTTCAGAGCTAAACTCCTGTACTTATGCTATATACCATTGTTAATTAAACAATGCTAACTCCATCTTCAAAGCGCGTGCCATAACTCCTGTACTTATGTTTATTTCAATTTAAATCATGATGTTCATGTCATACTATTTTTTTAAGTGCCTTTGATATAGTTATTTTTTAGGATCATGTTTTGAAACATACACATGATAAACTCACACAATTTACTTGGCATGTTTTTCATATTAGCACAGTGAATGATTTAAACATATACAATTTATATATGGACTTTTTGTGCATATGCTTTGAGAATATGGACCTTTCATTATAAATGAATATATCATGATTTATTGTATATTATATCTAGAGATTTATGAATTTCAAAGTTATACATTAAACTGTGAATAAATACTATAAATATCAAAACGGAAATGGTTTACAATGTTGGAAACAATTTAATTAGTTTTATCTAATTAATTAATTTAAATAACTGAATATACCGTGATTTATTGTATTCCATATATGAAGATTTATGAATTTCAAGTTATGCATTAAACTCAGAATAAATGATACAAATATCAAAAGATATATGTATGAGAAACTTTCGATCCCACCGCTAATTTCAAATCTCCCTTTACAAGGGACATGGAAAATATTTGTTAATGTATAATTAATTTAAACAAATGAATATGCCATGATTTATTGAATGACATATTTAGAGACTTATGAATTTCAAGGTTATACGGTTATTAACCCGCCTTTTGGTAAGGACACGGACAGACGGGTTTAACTTAATCAACTGCATGTTCGTCGAGGCTAGAGTACGATGGATTCAGTCGACTGGATCGATGGATGACACACCGTGCTTGGAAGATGGAAATATGATTGGATAAAGGTTGATCAATGGTTCGGCATGATGGAGGTTCGGCACTAATGGTTCATCCGGCATTCACGTTCGAATAGCATTCAAGAGTACTCGGTGTACATAGATCGTCCGACATACATGAGTGGTTCGGCATTCTAGGAGCACTCGGCATTCAGTAGTGCTCGGCATCCAGGAGCGCTTGGCATTTAGAGGCGCTCGGAATTGGAGATCGTTCGGCATTGGATGGAGCACTCGGCATATATCTCGTTCGGCATTGGAACGGAGCGCTCGGCATAGATCTCATTCGGCATTGGACGGAGCGCTCGATATAAATCTCGTTCGACATTGGATGGGTTGTTCGGCATCTGGAGACGTTCGGCATTGGATGGGTCGTTCGGCATCCGGAGACGTTCGACATTGGATGGATCGTTCGGCATTTGGAGACGTTCGGCATTGGATGGATCGTTCGGCATCAGGGAGCGTTCGGCATTGGACGGGTCATTCAGCATACCTCACCTCCCTCGGCATTGCACCTCGCACCTCCATAACTCGGTAGATCCATACCTTCATACCTCGGTAGATCCATACCTCGGTAGATCCATACCTCCATGCCTCAGTAGATCCATACTTCCATACCTCGGTAGATCCATACCTCGGTAGGTCCATACCTCGGTAGATCCATACCTCGGTAGATCCATACTTCCATACCTCGGTAGATCCATACCTCGGTAGGTCCATACTTCCATACCTCGGTAGATCCATACCTCGGTAGGTCCATACCTCGGTAGATCCATACCTTCATACCTCGGTAGATCCATACCTCGACACCTCGATACCTCGGTCCCATGATGGGCCCAAACTACTCAGGAGGCCCAACAACCTGGTTTTGCCTATAAATACAGCATTTGGATCTCCAAATGGGGGATCTTCTTTCTGCTCTCTTACTTTCTCTTTCCTAAGGCTAAGGCAACTCTGCCATTTTGTAACTGTAATCGATTATTACAGCAATAAAAAGCAAACTTCTAGAGTGGACGTAGGCCGGAGTTAGTCGAACCACTATAAAATCTGTTGTTCTTTACTGCTTTCATTTCAGTTTTAACTATTCTTCACATTATTACTCACTACACACATTCTATCTCTGAGCTGTGACTGTACTTGGTGCTTTCATCTGGATTTTGGGGTTAGTGACCAATTTGATCTGAAAAGCATTCATCAGAACTTCCACTTTGATGCATTTTGAGCTGATTTCCTTGGATTTTATTCACGTCTCCGAATGTGAATTTTTGTGATAGATTGTTCCAACAATCGTTTTATGACTTGTCACTTTAAAGATATGAAGGTTTTAATACTAGTAGTAAATATCAAAACTCTTTCATCAAATCGATTTCAACACTATTTTTAATATCAAAAGTTCGTTTTCTCAAACCGATTTCCAATCTACTAATATATATAAGCCTTTACTTCACTCGAATGAGAAATCGACTTAAACGACTTAGTAAAACGAGTGGTATGAAACGCTTGCCTTCACTTCGTCGGTTAGCTCTTGGACTTTTTCGATTGAACCCTTTTCGTGACAATTTCCTAGTGAAGATTTACAGCTTGTTCGTAAATATTTAAGTTAAGCAAGTGGTTATGGGACATGAAGCTAAACTCATATATTTACTATCTTGATGTGATTGACACTTCTCGCTGATCATGATGATCATTTTATGATTTAGACTAGCAATTGTGCGATGTCTCTTTGTTTGCAAAGTTAGACTAGACCGCAGTAGTGTGATTCCGACTCACACATATCTCTTTGTCCGCAAGGTTAGTCTAGACCGCAGTAGTGTGATTCCGACTCACACATATCTTTTTGTTTGCGAGGTTAGGCTAGACACCACTTGTGTGATTCCATTCACACATACCTTTTTGCTTTTTGGTTAGCCTAGGCCTCAATCAGTGTGATTCCGACTCACACATATGGGGTAGCGCCCCATGGTCTTCGGACCATCATGTGATAGGCCTCTTTCTCTTTTTTTATGATTTCTGGATTTCTTGTTTGATTTCTGGATTTTTATGTAATTGACTTGTTATGAGTACAAGTTTAGGGTATGATGCCATCTTTGGATCTTTGAGAAGATTCTTGAGATATTGATCATTTCTCTTCGGTTGATCTCCTGTTGATCATCATTTTCCTACTTATAGTAGTATGTCAGTATGGATATTCTATGTTTATGCCATATCTTTTATTATATATCATGTCATCTGATATTTATAGTTAGACTGATCCGTTTATTATTTTCTTAAATAATACTCGGGTCAGACCGAGATGTTACAGGTGCTTCTGCTTGACTTCCTTCCGGGATTTGCTACTCTGACTTTTGGCTGACTATTTAGTTTAGCAGTTTTTGTTGTATACACTTGAGATATGGACTCATAGTTGTATTCTTTTGGTATAGCAAGTGTTGCTATTCTTTTGTATTATTGTGGAACTTTTTGACCACTACTCTGATGTACACTTTCATGTGTTAGTTATATATTCATATCTTCTTCCGCCTTTGTGATATGGATGTCTGTGACTGCTTTGTGTTATGTTTATTTCTATGTTTGTTTCCGAAGATTATTTTATAGCCACCGTGTGATAATCAATTACATGGATGGTCGCTCCTCAACAGCCTTATTCTCCGTGCTAGTTGACAGCACTACATCGTAGTGTCCTTGGCTAGCGTGGGTATTGAGGTGGGGCGTCACATCGGTTGTCGAGTTCAGATGGATATGGATTTGGCTAAGGATTTGGTTGCTGGACAGAATTGGATATCGACTCACAGTAGTCGTAGATTCGGATAAGGATACGGTGGTGACATTTGGATAAAATGGATTGGATTATGAATCGAAAAGTATGGATGTGGATAACATACATACTTTGGATATCGGACGAGAAGCTATCCAAAACACACCTTTCAAAGCAAGGCATGTTTTGGGGGGCAAGTGTTAACCCGCCTTTTGGCAAGGACACGGACAGACGGGTTTAACTTAATCAACTGCATGTTCGTCGAGGCTAGAGTACGATGGATTCAGTCGACTGGATGGATGGATGACGCACCATGCTTGGAAGATAGAAATATGATTGGATAAAGGTTGATCAATGGTTCGGCATGATGGAGGTTTGACACTAATGGTTCATCCGGCATTCACGTTCGAATAGCATTCAAGAGTACTCGGCGTACATAGATCGTCCGACATACATGAGTGGTTCGGCATTCTAGGAGCACTCGGCATTCAGTAGCGCTCGGCATCCAGGAGCGCTTGGCATTTAGAGGCGCTCGGCATTGGAGATCGTTCGACATTGGATGGAGCACTCGGCATATATCTCGTTCGGCATTGGAACGGAGCACTCGGCATAAATCTCGTTCGGCATTGGACGGAGCGCTCGACATAAATCTCGTTCGACATTGGATGGGTTGTTCGGCATCTGGAGACGTTCGGCATTGGATGGGTCGTTCGGCATCTGGAGACGTTCGGCATTTGATGGATCGTTCGGCATTTGGAGACGTTCGGCATTGGATGGATCGTTCGGCATCTGGGAGCGTTCGGCATTGGACGGGTCATTCGGCATACCTCACCTCCCTCGGCATTGCACCTCGCACCTCCATAACTAGGTAGATCCATACCTTCATACCTCGGTAGATCCATACCTCGGTAGGTCCATACCTCGGTAGATCCATACCTCGGTAGATCCATACCTCGGTAGGTCCATACCTCGGTAGATCCATACCTCGGTAGATCCATACTTCCATACCTCGGTAGATCCATACCTTGGTAGGTCCATACCTCGGTAGATCCATACCTTCATACCTCAATAGGTCCATACCTCGGTAGATCCATACCTCGACACCTCGATACCTCGGTACCCATGATGGGCCCAAACTACTCAGGAGGCCCAACAACCTGGTTTTGCCTATAAATACAGCATTTGGATCTCCAGATGGGGGATCTTCTTTCTGCTCTCTTACTTTCTCTTTCCTAAGGCTAAGGCAACTCTGCCATTTTGTAACTGTAATTGATTATTACAGCAATAAAAAGAAAACTTCTGGAGTGGACGTAGGCCGGAGTTAGCCGAACCACTATAAAATCTGTTGTTCTTTACTGCTTTCATTTCAGTCTTAACTGTTCTTCACATTATTACTCCCTACACACATTCTATCTCTGAGCTGTGACTGTAGTTGGTGCTTTCATCTGGATTTTGGGGTTAGTGACCAATTTTGGTGCTGACAACGGTAAAATTTGAGTAAATGCTATAAATAAAAAATGGAAATGATTTTACAATGTTGGAAATGATTTAATTAGTTGACTTAATTAATTAATTTAAACAAATCTATGTGCCTTGATTTATTATATGCCATATATGGAGGTTTATGAATTACAAGGTTATGTATTAAATTGTGAATAAATGATGCAAATATCAAAATGTATATGTATGAGAAAATTAATGAGTGCAAAAATAGATTTAAGAGAAGAGGAATAAAACGTTGGAAAGTGGAATTAAGAAGCATTAATTTGCATTAATTCAATAATACCGTTATTATACTAGTTTACTCCGCCTTCAAGCAAGTGACTGACATTGCATTATACAATCATAGGAATAAACGCAAACTTTTGGACTGGCCTCGAATTTCCAAAATTGACCTTTATATGGAACATGGAAAAATATATGTTATTGTATAATTAATTTAAACAACTAAATATATCATGATTTGTTGTATATTATATATATCTAGATAATTATGAATTTCAAGGTATACATTAAATTGTGAATAAATGCCATAAATATCAAAATAGAAATGGTTTTACAACATTGAAAACGATTTACGTAGTTTACTCTAATTAATTAATTTAAACAAATGGATATACCTTGATTTATTATATGCCATATATGAAGATTTATGAATTTCAAGGTCATACATCAAAGCATGAATAAACGATATAAATATCAAGACATATATGTATTAAAAACTTAATGAGCGCAAAAAATACATATTTAAAGGAAGAGGAATAAAATGTTGGAAAGTGGAATTAAGAAGCATTAATTTAATTAATTCAATAATGTCATTATTATATCAGTTTATTGCACCATTAAGCAAGTGACTGATATTACGTTATACAATTATAAGAATAAACGCATAACAAAAATAAGGGCGGCAACTATATAACATTATCCATTTATGGGTAGCAACCATATAACTTTATAATATTCTGCTTATAAACTGAAAAATATAACATGTTATACATATGGTAATGATACTATAAATTTTTCAATAAAATAACCTATATATCACTCAATAGCATATTATACCATATGTGCGTGACATAATATCTGACCATATCACTTGATCAAGATTTCTCTAGACTATAACTTTTTTCCATAACTGATTCAAAAATTTCTGAATCAATGAATGAGTTAAGATACTGCATATGAGTTAAAATTATGTGTCTTGCATATCCATAACCCTTAATCGGTCCAATATAGATATATTCAAACTTCATAACACAGATATAATGTTCTAAAAATATCTACCAAATCCTATAAATGCCACTCACTTTATCCATCCATATTCACATCTCTTTTCACTCCTATTCCATTTCTCATTCTCTTTCATGTCATCTCCATTTAGATCTCTCACCACCACCATTTCTCATCGTTAATCTCCAATATCACAGCTTAAGGTTGGTCTAACTATACCGCTAAAACTGTGCTTTAGATTGGTTAAATTATACTTTTAGAATTTGTTTGTATTGTCTATTTAAGTGCATTGTTTTGTGTATTCTCAAAATAACATCATGATATTTTGACATTAGAAACATCAGGTGACACGCCTCAATAAGAGTTCGATATTTCCTTGCATATAATACGAGATATTTTGACAAAAAATAAAAAATAAAAAGGGAAACAGTGCAACTGACCTAGCCCATATCCAGCCACCCTAAAACCAATCTACGCCACCCAAATCCCTGAACCTAGCGGCCTCCTCCCCATTTAAATTCGTGTCTTCTTTTTCTTCTTCTCAAAAATTGAAATCAATTCAAAAAAAAACAAATCTTGATCGAAGATTCATGATACTCGACAATCATTTATGAAAGAGCGACTTGCTGTAAGGTTTGGTCGCATCAAGTCTGTAACGACCCAGAATTTTGAACAAATTAAATTGAAAATATTTAATTAATTTTAAATATTTGAACGATGATTTAATTTGAATCCCGAATATAACTTTGAATTGGCGATTAAATTATATAATTTAATCTATTGAACTGAATAAAAATTTAAATCTTCAGTTTTAAAGTTGAAGAAAAAAATATTTCGAAAGCTTTTAAAATTCGTATTGATATTACTGAAGATAACAGAAGCTTCAGAATTGAATTTGAAATTGGTTTGTTCAGTTTTGAAATTGTATCGTTCGAACCAATATTTAAAAATAGTCGTCCGAGGTACAGTCTCGGAATTCGACGAAACCAGTTCCATTGGGTCCGGAATATTGTATTATTACCGGGTTTCAAATTTCGTATTTATCAGAATTGTTATACGAGCGTATGGCGTATAAACGCGTCAGGATTTTAAAAGCAAATTCAACTTAAATTTAAATTTAAAAATTTAAACAAAGGACAACATCCCTTATCTTACGCCTAAAATCACGATACAAGGACGTGCTTGCACGACTCTTCTCTCTGATAAAATACGTTCCCTCCTCAGTTCACAATCAAACAAACGAAATAAAAAAAAATGGCCGATACCTTCTATTCCTATTTTAAATCCCTGTCTTCCTCAAATCGTTCGAGCGTGGAGCTTGCGCGCGCGTGCGTGGGAGGCGAAGTCGATTGCAAGGCTAGGGCTGGTGGTCGCGAACGCGCGCGCGACTGAGGCGTGGGTGAAGGCGCGCGAGGCAGCTAGGGCTTCGATGCGAGGCCTTCGATCGACAGCAACTTGATTCCAATTGATGGGGGAGGCAGTGCCGACACTGAGGGCGGCGCGATTGATTTTGGGGTCGCGTGCGATGTAGCGTGAAACTGGAAGGCGGTCGGCGTTCAAAGGACGCGATGGCGAGGTGATGGATGGCATCGACGTGGATGATATCGTGAGGTCTCGAAGCCATCAATCGAGTCGCGAGCTCGAGCGGCTGTCATCGAGATGATTGGCAAGCTAGGGTATGGAGTTCATCTCTGGCCGATGAATGTTGTCTCGACGTCATTAGCATGTTCACGGTAAGGTTTTACAGTTCCTCGATTTAAATTTATTTAGTATATGTATATAAGCACCTGGATATATATATATACATCTGAAAAAAATAAATAAATATTACTTAATAAAGTTTGGGGGTTTTAGAAAGGAAATTTAGTTTTTAACTAACAAAGTGGAATTGTATAAATGGTTCATCTAATTATCGTCATTAAAAATAATTTATTTAAAAGGAAAGTTAGTTTGAAATTGAAATGTTGGTTAAATAAATTTATTTATAAAGAAATGGGTTAAAAAAATAAATAAAGCATTCGATAAAATTAAATTTTTGGGTTAAATAAATTAACAGATGATAATTTATTGTCAATTGATTCAAATACTTATAAGTTGTATAAATTATTTATACAAGGTCAAAAGATCGTGAAAACCAAATTGGAATCGAAGTGGGATGGCAAAATAAAAAGCTAAGGTGAGATTTTTCTCACTCAAAATGAAAGTGGAATTTTCAGTTATTTATTGATTTATTTGATTGCTATTTGGATGTGATATTAGATATAGTAGGATATATATCTATATATAGCAATATATACATATTGGCATATGTATATATTGGATTGATTGATTCCCGCCTCGTATAGCGGATGAGACCCTATTGCGCCGTTAGTAAGCGGATTATTTTTATAAAACCCATATACCGCGATATTCCACCTCGAAGTGGAATTGGTATTGTGCTAACGTCTTTGGATGCAAGGAAACAGGTTGGAGGGATCCAACTGGATTCCTCAACTGTATTTATTTATTTACAGATGTTGATATATATTCTGTTAATCATATGATGATATATGATGATTGATGTTGTGATGGACTAATTAATGCGTTGCATCATCGGATTCAAATTTTGAAGTTTAAAAAATAACGATTTTAACTTTAAAAAGAGATTTTAAAAGTGATTATTTGAAAGTATACGTTTTATTTGAATCTTTGAATTGGTTTACTTTAAATAAATAAATGTTATAAATTTAAAGTTATGGAGATTATAATGTTTGTGAAATATAACCAAAAGATGATTTTTGAAGTAAATAGTTAAGTAATTTATAAGATAGTTTAAATTTGATTTTTGAATTATTAAAACGATGTATATAAAAGATGTACAAAATTGATATTTATCAATTAAAATTATTGGAATTTAAAACGAGTTTTTATAAGTGTTAAATTTGTAAAGATATGAAACTTATAGAATTATAAGTTGTAAAGATAGGAAATTTATAGAATTATAAATTGTGAAGATTTGAAGTTTATAGATTTATAAAATTTGAAGTTTATAGATTTATAAAGTATGAAGTTATAAAATGAATGGAATTGTAGAATAAAAGATTATAAGAAATTTACTTATAAATTGGGTTTTTGCCTTTAAATGGAATATTTATCGAATTGATTTATAAAGGAGATTTATAAATCAAAGTTGTTAGAAAATAGAAATAGAATTTATAAACGGTGTTTTATAAATTCGAAAATCAATCAAATTTGATGAATTGAATATAGAAGGTTATTAAGGAAATTTTATCCACGATTTTGGATAGTGGATAAATTCTTGAAAATAAATGTGTAGAAAAGATTGAAATGTGGTTAGTGAAGTATATTCACGATTTTGGACAGTGAATATATTTTTAAGTAAAATGGATATGGTTTTGGGAAAGTGATATTTGAAATGAAGTTAATTGTTTTAAAAGATGTTTTAAAACGTGTTAAGTATCGAATACATAGATTTCAACATTTATTGTTGAAATAGACGTTTTCGAGAAATTTAAGGAAATGGTGGACTATAACACTGTTGTTATAATAAATGATTTCCAAAAGGAAATGTTTTTATGTAGTATTGGGATTTATACATCTATCTAAAATTCTGAATCCCTATACTAGAGGTTTTGAGTCGTCGTAACGATGTTTTACGTAACATTCGTTTTGACTCAAATAAATGTTGTTATAGTAATGTTTTCCTTAAAGAATGAATTTATACTTAAATTTGGATTTAAGTATATCGAATATTTTCAAAAGTTGAAAATAAAAGATTTGTGAAACACTTATTATTAAATAAGTAGGGAAATGTTTTTCCAAAATGAAATGAAACGTTTTGAGAATTTATCTTTGTAAAGATAAACTGAAATTGAATATTGAAAACGATTTGAAAATCGTATATCAGTAGATATTTGAAATATAAATTCACTATGGAATTTATAAAAGAAAGGGGAAGTTGTTTAAAAATAAATATTGATTTATTTTTGAAGTGTGGAAATTTTATATCTAGTAAAGATATTTTTGAAGATAAAATAATTTGGGAAAATTATTTGGAATCTGATGATGTTGCGCATCTTTATTGATAGTTAAATAACCGACTATCAATAATTACCTTTAGATAGGTATTTGTTGTGAATTGGATGAATTTGAATGCCACACTTATTTTTGAATAATCGCTCACTATTCGGGTTAACCGGGAAAGGACCATGGGGTCGTATAACCCATTCCGAATATGTGATACGTCGTTATGAATTGCATTCGAAGACCAGTGTTGAAGACCGGATATTTTTGAAAACGGAAGGATTACCGTCGAGTTACTCTACATCGGCTGATCTCCGGTTTAGAGGTTTTATCACCCTTAGTGACGGGAAGTTGCTGTGAAATGATCAGTGTTTGATCATTTGTGATATGATCATTTGTTTGATCTTATATCTTTGTGATCATAGGTTGATCATTTTGTTTGACCCGAAGCATGGCTTTGTAGAAAGCGTAGCTTTGTGGACGAGACTTCGTCGAGCCTCACACCCCGGAAATGGTCAAAACAGGAAGGATGCGGCAAGGTTCTAGGGAGTAGCGCCCCTTAGTGTATGTCATTCCTTCTGGATAGAGGTGGTATCATGGTATGGAGCCCAGATACTTAACCTATGTGGTTGCTGCATTTTTACTATGTGGTTTGTTGGAAATCGGGGATCCTCGGGAAGATCGGTTACGATCGAGGGATGGCATACGCGTGTCAGTAGTTACCTACTTTTGCAGAGGTAACCCGGCCTTGTGTTGGCAGAGATCTAACCGTAATGTTAGGTTATTTCTCGGGTCGTCTATTCCAGGGACGTACCCATCGTGGAAAAGGAAGTTCCTTAGCCTGATCATTTGTTGGAAATCCAAAGAAACAATACGAGACTTGTACGGATTTAGTTGTAGAACCTATCATTCACTTATGGTGGCGCCCCACTGTTTGGATGGTAGCTATAGTAGGCATAGTTCGAAATGTCTATGCTGGCTAAGATTTATATTCTACTTTCGAAATGTTTTCTACACTATGCACTAATAATATCAAAAATGATTTGATTTTGCGTAGTAAGCATCTTTGACTATCATAAGAAGAAATCTCCTCCAATTCTGCGTTTGCATTGTGTGTGTGGCGGGAGGTCTTATGGTAGTTTCATTTTCCAAAAGCATTGCGAATTTATTTTATTTTCTTTGTGAAAAATAACTGTTTTACGATCTCACACCAGTCACCATGACTGACTCGGAGTTTATTGTTCCCTTCTAAACTCTGGGTGCCCACCAATTTCCACACGGGCAGCCTAGAGTTATGTTATCAGGATATTCTGGAGCTTTGGAGATAAGCTGGATGACGAGACGTAGTATTTGTATCTGATAGTATTTATTCCGCTGTGTATTCTGTATGAGGACAAGTTATATAACTGTCCATTGATGTGCTGTGTTGTATTGAGTCGTATATTGACTCTGATTGATGTATGTATAACTGATATAGTTCTTTGTTTTAAAAGACTAGTAATTATCTATTGTATATTGTTCCGCTGCGATATGTGAGATTCTGATATTGTTTTCTGTTCTGATGTTGTGTTGTTGTTCTTTCTTCTTCTCTCTTTCTTCTTCTTTTCTTTTTCCTCTATCTTTTCTTCTACCTCTTCTTTTAAACATTAAAGTTCGCGTTTCCGCCATCCGATTGTTCGACAGTTGCTACAGTGGACATAGCAGTGTCGGGTTTTCGAAAGACGGATTTGCGGGTCTTTACAAAGTCAGTGTGCTATATCCAGGCCACGACGACATGACCTGGGCAGTGCGGTCGATGGAGGCTAGTCGCATGCAATTGGTGGCATGGAAGATGGGTGAAGTAATCTTTATTAATAGTTGACTTGGAAGTGCAATCTTTTGGTCCGATCGCGAAGTTCCAAAATTACCCTTTATACAATTCTTTAAAAAAATTCTCCACTAATTGATCCTAAAAAATAGCATTTGCACATTTGTTCCTAAATTTAGCGCATCTATTAATTGGTCCTACAATATAGCATCACATACCTGATCCTAAACTTATGCATATAGCACTGCATTTTTATTAGGTGTAATATTATCGTCAACTGCATACTATGGTGAGAAACGTTAAGAAGCTCAACCTTTTATTATACGTAGATTCATAACTGGTTGAAATAGGGAATAAATAAGCTATTATTATAATTTTTTATTTTCGAGTTTAAGTGAAAGCATAATATTTGTTTGGTACCAACATCAACTTACAGAAACGTCTTCTAAAGATATTAACAAATGTTAATATCACTTAAAGATATGATATCGCAAATATACCTTTTTGCAAATTCATAACGCTCTATTCTTTATTACCAAACTTAATATTGCTTAAAATTATGATCTAACAAATAAACTTTATATATATATATATTAATTATAAATGGAAAAAAATCAAACTAACAAAAAAATTAAATGATACAACTTAGAAATAAAAAATTCAAACTAACAGTAAAAATTAAACGATGTAACTTAGAAATAAAAAATTCAAACTGACAAGACATGATTCCAACGTAAAATCATAACTATATATTTATGAAAATCATTTTTTTTGAATATGTTAAGCATATATAATTTGTAAAAAAATTGATTTATCCGCGAAGGGTGTACTATTGTCACGCGCGAAGCACGTGCCGTAACACTTTTGTAGTAATAACAACTTGATCCCATAATATGAAGAGTATTATGGGACAGTGTTACTTAAACATTGTCACAACAACCCAACTCATTTCCTACTTAAATATTGTCACAACTGAATAAAATGCTAACTCCATCTTCAGATGCTTTGAAGATCTGAAGATATTATATTTACACATTGACTGAAATTCAAACTGACAAGACATGATTATATATCATTGTGTAACATTTGAAGATATATTGAATTTAATACAATATATGTAACACAATTCTTGGCTAACCTAGAAATAAAAATTTAAACTAACAAAAAACTAAACGATGTAACTTAGAAATAAAAATTCAAGTTGACTACAAATGATTCTAATTCGTAAAATCATAGCTAAATATTTATGTAACAACCCGCATATCTATCGATTTTATATTTAAATATTTTATCGTTAGTCGGATGTTAGTCCGAAAAGCTACTTTTTGCATACGGTCAAATTAGGACTCGAGACCACCCCCATTGAGTTCAAAATGACGTTTGCGATCTTTTTGAGTGTAAACTTCGATATGTTTGGAGATAGTGAAATTTTCGACACTTTTCCCGCTTGAGACTTTGGTTTGGACTGCACTTCCTTAGTTCAGCCCAACCCTCTTCCTCACTTCATTCACCCTTTGTTTTAACATTCAAGCTTCATCAAAAATGGTGGTGGGAAGTGGAAATTAAAACTCCAAACTCCAATTCTATTGCAAATCCGAGATTCAACTCCAAATTCAAGTAGAAGATAGTGGATTCAAGCTTTGGATTGCTTCTCCTTGCTTTCAATCTCCATCTTCATCAAATTCCGTGAAAAGGTGAGATTTTTGATCTCAAATCTTGCCTATATCTATCTTGGACTGTTGGGAATGATCCCCTATTGTATTTGCATCAACATTTGCATTTGGTTTGGATTGGATTGGCGAAAAACTTCAATTTTCAGCGTTTTGGTGATTTTTTTGGCCTTAAGTCGTTTCTGGCCTTCGTTGAGTCGTCCACGAGTTAAGCCTAAGTCGTGAGTCGTTCACGAGTTAAGGGCTTAAGTCGCGCGCGTGCATTTCTGTTCGCCTGGCTTGAGTCGTTCACGAGTTAAAGGCCTGAGTCGTTCACGAGTTAAAGGCCTGAGTCGTTCACGAGTTAAAGTGTTAAGTCGTTCTGGGTGTTCTTCCTTCGCTAGGTCTTTCGCGAGTTAAGTGATAAGTCGTAGCTCGTATTTGAGCTTAAGTCGTAGCTCGTATGGCTCTTAAGTCCTAGGTCGTTGGCTTTTAAACCGTTAAGTCGTATGACCTTAAGTCGTAGGTCGTCCCCGACCTAACTCCACTAGGTCGTTCCAGCCTTAGCTCGTAGCTCGAATAGAAGATTAAGTCGTTAAGTCGTTCGCGAGTTAGTACTTGGTCGTTTGACCTGTTTTTCCCCTAGGTCGTTCGACCTGTTCTTCTGCTAAGTCGCGTGGCATTCTCCACTTAGGTCGTATGACCTTATCCCTTAAGTCGTAAGTCGTTCGCGAGTTAGTACTTGGTCGTTTGACCTATTTTTCCCCTAGGTCGTTCGCGAGTTAGTACTTGGTCATTTGACCGGTTTGGCTTCTCGAGACTGCTTGCCTTCACTAGGTCGTACCGTGACGGGGCGCTGCCCCGCACCCCGCCGTGGGCGCTGCCCCCTGGACCCCCGCGACCTGACCCCGTATTACTCTGCGTAGGCAATCTCTTCTGAAAAACATTTATCAGAATTTCTACTTTGATGGTTTTGGGATTGACTTCTTTGGACTTTACTCACGTCTTCGAACGTGAATTGATTTGTTTCTACAATCGTTTTATGACTTGTCACTTTAAAGATATATGAAGGTTTCAATACTAATAGTAAATATCAAAACTCTTTCATCAAAGCGATTTCAACCCTATTTTAAATATCAAACGTTCGTTTTCTCAAACCGATTTTTAATCTACTAGTATATACAAGCCTTTACTTCACTCGAATGAGAAATCGACTTAAACGACTTAGTAAAACGGGTGGTATGAAACGCTTGCGTTCACTTCGTCGGTTAGCTCTTGGACTTGTTCGATTGAACCCTTTTTGTGACAATTTCCTAGTGAAGATTTACAGCTTGTTCGTAAATATTTAAGTTAAGCAAGTGGTTATGGGACATGAAGCTAAACTCATATATTTACTAGCTTGGTGTGATTGACACTTCCTTATGATCATGACGATCATTTTTGTGATTTAGACTAGCGATTGAGCGATGTCTCTTTGTCTACGTGGGAGACTATACCCCGATTATGTGATGTTTCGCCATCACATTTCCTACGGTCTTCGGGCCATTCCTGTGTGAAAATTAATGGATAGCTTCCATGAGATATCATCTCGTCATGTGTTTACGCGTAGGTGAGTTTTCATGCTCCCATTCATGTGTTAGGCCTCCCCCCCTTTATGTGTTTTCTGGATTTCTGATGATGATTTCTGGAATTTTGTGCTTCACCAATTTTCATGATTTTCATTGATATGATATCAATTTTTGTGCATTGGTGAATTCATGTGTTATTGACTTGTTATGAATACAAGTTTAGGGTATGATACCCTATTTTATCTTTGAGAAGATTCTTGTGATATTGATTAATCTTTTGTTGATTATCATTTACATACTTATAGTAGTATGTCGCTATGGTTATTACATGTTCATGTCATGCCTTTTACTGTATACCATATCATCTGATATTTATAGTTAGACTGATCCGTTTATTATTTTCTTATAAATAATACTCGGGTCAGACCGAGATGTTACAGGTGCTTCTGCTTGACTTCTCTTCAGGATTATTCTGACTTTTGGCTAACTACCTAGATTAGTAGTTTTTGGATGTACACCTTTGAGATATAGACTCTATGTTGTGTACTTATTCTTTTGTATAGCACGTGATGCTATTCTTTTGTATTATCGTGGATCTTTCCGACCACTACTCTGATGTACACTTTCATGTGATATATATATTTATTCATATCTTCTTCCGCCTTTGTGATATGGATGTCTGTGACTGATTTATGTTATGATTATTTCTATGTTTGTTCCCGAAGATTATATATAGCCACCGTGTGATAGCTTTGTGTTTGTATCGGTATGTCGGATTTCCTCCTTAAAAGATATGCATTCTATTCTATCTGACGTATCGATGCTCGCACAAAGAAGTTACATGGATGGTCGCTCCTCCACAGCCTTATTCTCCGCGCTAATTGACAGCACTACATCGTAGTGTTCTTGGTTAGCGTGGGTATAGAGGTGGGGCGTCACAACAATACAAAACAATTTCATATTCAAATAACAAATACGCGCTCATATCTATTATTACACTCAACTCATTCTAGAGTACTACTGACTCTATCTCTAATGAGTAACACCCAACAGAGCAGGGTTGTCGCTTAACCATATGCTCTGATACCACGCTGTCACGTACGGAAATTTTCGACTTTCGAAAATTCGACATCGATACTCACTTTATCGACTGCCGAGCAATCGAGTGCCGGAAACTCCAATAGTGAGGGTTTTAAGAAAAGGAAAAAGTAGAAGAAGAAGAAGATAGAAGAAAAAGAGAAGAAAGAAAGAAGAAGAACAACAGAAAACACATCAGAACAGAAAACAATATCAGAATTTTATACATCGCAGCGGAACAATATACAATAGATAATTACTAGTCTTTTAAAACAAAGAACTATATCATTTTATACATACATCAATCATCAGAGTCAATATACAACAATGGACAGTTATATAAACTTGTCCTCATACAGAATACACAGCGGAATAAATACTATCAGATACAAATACTACGTCTCGTCATCCAGCTTATCTCCAAAGCTCCAGAATATCCTGATAACATAACTCTAGGCTGCCCGTGTGGAAAATTTGTGGGCACCCAGAGTTTAGAAGGGAACAATAAACTCCGAGTCAGTCATGGTGACTGGTGTGAGATCGTAAAACAGTTATATCTTTAAAAACAACAAGGGAATATTTTTAAAGTAAATTCGCAATGCTTTTGGAAAATGAAACTACCATAAGACCTCCCACCACACACACAATGCAAACGTAGACTTGGAGGAGATTTCTTCTTATGATAGTCAAAGATGCTTACTACGCAAAAATCAAATTCTTTTTGATATTATTATTAGTGCATAGTGGAAAACATTTCGAAAGTAGAATATAAATCTTAGCCAACATAGGTACCATTATATTATGCCTGCTATAGCTGCCTCCTGAGGAGACAGGTTATACAATTGAAATCGTAAAGGCTCGTATTGTTTCTTTGGATTTCCAACAAATGGTCAGGCTAAGGAACTTCCTTTTCCACGATGGGTACGTCCCTGGAATAGACGACCCGAGAACCTAACCGGATCTCTGCCAACACAAGGCCGGGTTACCTCTGCAAAAATAGGTAACTACTGACACGCGTATGCCATCCCCCGATCGTCACCGATCTTCCCGAGGATCCCCGATTTCCAACAAACCACAAAGTAATAAATTTGCAGCAACCACAGAGGTTAAGTATCTGGGCTCCATACCATGATACCACCTTTATCCAGAAGGAATGACATACACTAAGGGGCGCTACTCCCTAGAACCTTGCCGCATCCTTCCTGTTTCGACCATTTCCGGGGTGTGAGGCTCGACGAAGTCTCGTCCACAAAGCTACGCTTTCTACAAAGCCATGCTTCGGGTCAAACAAATGATCAACCTATGATCACAAAGATATAAGATCAAACAAATGATCATATCACAAATGATCAAACACTGATCATTTCACAGCAACACTCAGTATGCCACGTTACCAAATTGGGATATATCTCTGATAAATTTCAACTACATAACCTCTGAGCTCGTACGTCTCAGAGAAGGGTGTTAAGCTAAGAGAATAAATTCTCCGCCACCAACAGATATGTATTTGAAAGAAATCAGCTTTATATCTCAAATTGTAACGTCAGACACACAATCCATACAAGTCTGTTCCGAGATCGAACAGAACCGAAGGCACTTCTCACGAAGCCCTTGCACATCCGGATAATTTTCTAATCACGTCCGGACTTCCCGTCACTAAGGGTGATAAAACCTCTAAATCGGAGATCAGCCGATGTAGAGTAACTCGACGGTAATCCTTCCGTTTTCAAAAATATCCGGTCTTCAACACCGGTCTTCGAATGCAATTCATAACGACGTATCACATATTCGGAATGGGTTATACGACCCCATGGTCCTTTCCCGGCTAACCCGAATAGTGAGCGCTTATTCAAAAATAAGTGTGGCATTCAAATTCATCCAATTCACAACAAATACCTATCTAAAGGTAATTATTGATAGTCGGTTATTTAACTATCAATAAAGATGCGCAACATCATCAGATTCCAAATAATTTTCCCAAATTATTTTATCTTCAAAAATATCTTTACTAGATATATAATTTCCACACCTCAAAAATAAATCAACGTTTATTTTTAAACAGATTCCCTTTTCTTTATAAATTCCATAGTGAATTTATATTTCAAAAATATCTACTGATATACGATTTTCAAATCGATTTCAATATTCAATTTTCAATTTATCTTTACAAGGATAAATTCTCAAAACGTTCATTTCATATTGGAAAAGCATTTCCATACTTATTTAATAATAAGTAATTCACAAATCTATTTATTTTCAACATTTGAAAATATTCGATATACTTAAATCAATATTAAGTATATATTTCATTCTTTAAGGAAAACATTCGAGTCAAAACGAATGTTACGTAAAACATCGTTACGACGACTCAAAATCACTAGTATAGGGATTCGGATTTTAAGATAGATATATAAATCCCAATACTACATAAAACATTTCCTTTCGGGAATCATTTACTATAACAATAGTGTTATAGTCCACCATTTCCTTATATTTCTCGAAAACGTCTATTTCAACAATAAATGTTGAAATCTATGCTTTTGATTCATAACACATTTTAAAACACCTCTAAAATGTTTAACTTCATTTTTAAAATATTACTTCTTCAAAAATGAATCCATTTTACTTAACAATATATTCACTGCCCAAAATCATGAATATAATTTACTTAACCCCATTTCAATCATTTCTACACATTTTTATTTCAATAAAAATTCGCTATTCAACATCGTGAATATATCTTCTTAAATAATCTTCTATATTAAATTTATCACATTCAATCTATTTCGAATTTACAAGCACGTTTATAAATTCTATTTCTCTTTTTAATAACAACTTCGACTTATAAACCTTCTTTTATCAACTTCTATATTTAACTTATCAAAATAAGTGATTTCGGATTTATAAACAACTTTTATAAATTTCAATTCTATTTATAAAAACTTCAATCCCAAATCAATTTCGATATTGATTTAAAAAATTTAGTTATCACTACTAAGTAAATTCCTTATTTTTTTCTCAAATTATTCAATATTCTGTTTTAAAATGGATTCTTCAAATTGAAATCATTTTACATTGATTTCCCAATTTATTTCAATTTACCAATTTAAATTTCTAGTTGGATTTCCAGCTTATCTTCTTTTAATAAATTCCTTTTCAAGGAAATAAATTTCAATTGTTTCTTTCAATCTATTTAAAAATCCAAATTTTAAATTAAATTCTTCAATTTAAAATCACTGTTTTATGAAATCCATTTATTTAGCATTTTCACTTTATTCTGGAATTTATTCAATACGATTATAAAAATTTACTTTTTATACTTTAAAAATTCCTTTCTTCAAAATTTCTTCAATTTCAAAAATTGATTCACTTAGAAATTTTCTACTTGAATTTCAAAAATTCAATTTCGTTTATCTTTGGAATCCAATGATGTCAAACATCCATTCAGCTAAATTTTAGCTTTCAAACAATTTCCAAATATCAATATGATTAATAGCATCACTATAATCATTCATAGATTCATATCACAATAGAAATAAATTCAATCAATGTGAGGGGTCCAGTTGGATCCCTCCAACCTGTTCCCTGCATCCAAAGATGTTAGCACAATACCAATTCCGCTCCAGTACGGAATTATCGCGGTATATGGGTTTTATAAAAATCCGCTTACTAACGGCGCAATAGGGTCTCATCCGCTATACGAGGCGGGAAATCATCAATCTAATATATACATATTCCAATATGTATATATTGCTATATATAGATATAATAGATATATCCTACTATATCTAATATCACATCTAGATAGCAATCAATCAGTCAATAAATAACTGCAAATTCAACTTTCATTTGAGTGAGAAAAATCTCACCTTAGCTTTTAATTTGCCATCCATTTCCATTTTTGATCATTTCTTCACGGTTTCAAACCTCATTCAGAGGTCGAAGGCAATGGACCTTAGCTGAGCATAATACCGACCAAGTACCTCATGTTCGAGCTCGAGCTCGTCTCCACGTCGCTGACCTCGCTGTTGCCTCGACTTCGATCGCGAAACCAAAGTTTGCTCGAAACCAAACCCCCAGTCGAAGGCTGCCCCTTTGAGATTTCCTCGATTCGAACGCGACTCGAGTTGGCTTCGCGACTCCCTTGACCAAGCACGACGTCGCTCATCACCGAACGCCATTCACCACCATGCTCGAACCCGAGTATCACCTCTCCACGGCCCATGCTGTCGCGACCCACTTCCCCAAATCGAATTCGCGAACACCTGAGACGAATCGTGATGCCTTCGACTGCCCCTTCCATCGCACGAGTTCGCGTCGCCGCCATCGACATTCGAACCCTCAAATCATCGTCGCCTCTTTCCCCCCTTACTTTCGGCGTCGATGTCGAGAATGAATAGCAGGGGATGGAACGCGATTCAATTTAAATGTGAGGGAGGGTGAGTTTGATTTGCTTGGCCGCGATTTCTTTCTCGATTGCATTTTTAACGAAGAGAAGACGTTTTCTTTTTATCTTCCTCGAACGAACGATTTTGTGTTTACAGTGGCCATTAATTTTGATCTCAATTGGAACGAAAGGGAGGTATTTAAAATCGAACGAGTATGGGTTGCGTGATGGGTTGCACGACTTGTTTCGTGATTTCTGCGTGATTGTTGGCGTGAGTTAAGGGAAGACGACGTGCTAATGTCACCCAATTTAAATTTTAAATTTAAATTCAATTCAATTTGATTTTGACGCGTTTTAGTGTCGTGTGCTCACATATCAAGTCCGAAAAATACGAAATTTGAAATCCGGTAATAATTTAATATTACGGACCCAATGGAACTGGTTTCGTCGAATTCTGAGACTGTGCCTCGGACGGCTATTTTTAAATATCGATTCGAACGATTACAATTCAAAACCGATCAAATCACTTCTAAATTCATTTCTGAAGCTTCTATTATCTTTAGTATTGTCAATACGAATTTTAAAAGCTTTTGAAATATTTTTCTTCAGCTAAATATTGAAGATTCAAATTTTTTATTCAACTTTCAACAGATTAAATTTTATAATTTAATCGTCAATTTCAAAGTAATATCGGGGATTCAACTTAAATCATCGTTCAAATATTTAAAATTAATTAAATATTCTCAATTTAATTCGTTCAAAATTCTGGGTCGTTACAACGATATTATTGAATTAATGCAAATTAATGCTTCTTAATTCCACTTTCCAACGTTTTATTCCTCTTCTCTTAAATCTATTTTTGTAGTCATTAATTTTCTCATACATATACATTTTGATATTTGCATCATTTATTCACAATTTAATACATAACCTTGTAATTCATAAACCTCCATATATGGCATACAATAAACCAAGGCACATAGATTTGTTTAAATTAATTAATTAAGTCAACTAATTAAATCATTTCCAACGTTGTAAAATCATTTCCATTTTTTATTTATATCATTTACTCATATTTTACCGTATAACCTTGAAATTCATAAGTCTCTAAATATGCCATTCAATAAATCATGGCATATTCATTTGTTTAAATTAATTATACATTAACAAATATTTTCCATGTCCCTTGTAAAGGGAAATTTGAAATTAGCGGTGGGATCGAAAGTTTCTCATACATATATCTTTTGATATTTGTATCATTTATTCTGAGTTTAATGCATAACTTGAAATTCATAAATCTTCATATATGGAATACAATAAATCACGGTATATTCAGTTATTTAAATTAATTAATTAGATAAAACTAATTAAATTGTTTCCAACATTGTAAACCATTTCCGTTTTGATATTTATAGTATTTATTCACAGTTTAATGTATAACTTTGAAATTCATAAATCTCTAGATATAATATACAATAAATCATGATATATTCATTTATGATGAAAGGTCCATATTCTCAAAGCATATGCACAAAAAGTCCATATATAAATTGTATATGTTTAAATTATTCACCGTGCTAATATGAAAAACACGCCAAGTAAATTGTGTGAGTTTATCATGTGTATGTTTCAAAACATGATCCTAAAAAATAACTATATCAAAGGCACTTAAAAAAATAGTACGACATGAACATCATGATTTAAATTGAAATAAACATAAGTACAGGAGTTATGGCACGCGCTTTGAAGATGGAGTTAGCATTGTTTAATTAACAATGGTATATAGCATAAGTACAGGAGTTTAGCTCTGAAAATAAACACTAATATTGATACGGGTTTACAAACATCTTTTAAAATGAAATAAACATAAGAACTCAGCTAATAAATATTGAATTTGTAAGCCCCAAAACTATTTAAGATATTTTAAGATATCATTGCCGAGTAGAATATGAGCCAATGGAACAAAAAATTAAATGTTTTAATTTAGAAATAAAAATTCAAACTAACCACACATGATTGCAACGCAAAAACATACCTAAATATTTATGGAAATCATTATCTTTTGAATAAGTTGACGCATATAATTTGTAAAAAAAAAAAAATTTGCCCACGAAGCATGTGTTATTGTCACGTGCGAAGAGCATGAGCTAATATGAAGAAATTTGCACATAAAGGAGAGATTATATGAAAAACACCTGAGAGATTGAACCAGTACTTATGAATTGTTGCTATATACCATCACGCGCTTCGCATATATCTATTTTAAAGTGACATTATGATAACCCGTATCATATCGAATATTTAACCGTATATTTGAGTATTTTTTTTAAGTGCCAAATAAAAATTCAAGCTAAACTACAACATAAAATCGTTATCAATTTATCATGTGTGAGTTTATTTGAAGATATGTAAACAATGTTTATGATAGCGCTAATTTCATACTTAATATGGAGCAAAGAGATTCTAAGTCGAGAGTGTTACGGCACACGCTTCATGCGTGATAATAGTACACCTTTCACTGATAAATTGATCTTTTTTACAAATTATATATACTTAACATATTAAAAAAAATGATTTTTATAAATATTTAGCTATGATTTTACGAATTAGAATCATTTGTAGTCAACTTGAATTTTTATTTCTAAGTTACATCGTTTAGTTTTTTGTTAGTTTAAATTTTTATTTCTAGGTTAGCCAAGAATTGTGTTACATATATTGTATTAAATTCAATATATCTTCAAATGTTACACAATGATAAATAATCATGTCTTGTCAGTTTGAATTTCAGTCAATGTGTAAATATAATATCTTCAGATCTTCAAAGCATCTGAAGATGGAGTTAGCATTTTATTCAGTTGTGACAATATTTAAGTAGGAAATGAGTTGGGTTGTTGTGACAATGTTTAAGTAACACTGTCCCATAATACTCTTCATATTATGGGACCAAGTTGTTATTACTACAAAAGTGTTACGACACGTGCTTCGCGCGTGACAATAGTACACCCTTCGCGGATAAATCAATTTTTTTACAAATTATATATGCTTAACATATTCAAAAAAAAATGATTTTCATAAATATATAGTTATGATTTTACGTTGGAATCATGTCTTGTCAGTTTGAATTTTTTATTTCTAAGTTGCATCGTTTAATTTTTACTGTTAGTTTGAATTTTTTATTTCTAAGTTGTATCATTTAATTTTTTTGTTAGTTTGATTTTTTTCCATTTATAATTAATATATATATATAAAGTTTATTTGTTAGATCATAATTTTAAGCAATATTAATTTTGGTAATAAAGAAAAGAGCGTTATGAATTTGCAAAAAGGTATATTTGCGATATCATATCTTTAAGTGATATTAACATTTGTTAATATCTTTAGAAGACGTTTCTGTAAGTTGACGTTGGTACCAAACAAATATTATGCTTTCACTTAAACTCGAAAATAAAAAATTATAATAATAGCTTATTTATTCCCTATTTCAACCAGTTATGAATCTACGTATAATAAAAGGTTGAGCTTCTTAACGTTTCTCACCATAGTATGCAGTTGACGATAATATTACACCTAATAAAAATGCAGTGCTATATGCATAAGTTTAGGATCAGGTATGTGATGCTATATTGTAGGACCAATTAATAGATGCGCTAAATTTAGGAACAAATGTGCAAATGCTATTTTTTAGGATCAATTAGTGGAGAATTTTTTTAAAGAATTGTATAAAGGGCAATTTTGGAACTTCGCGATCGGACCAAAAGATTGCACTTCTAAGTCAACTATTAATAAAGATTACTTCACCCATCTTCCACGCCACCAATCGCATGCGACTAGCCTCCATCGACCGCACTGCCCAGGACATGTCGTCGTGGCCTCGATATAGCACACTGACTTGATGCGACCAAACCTTACAGCAAGTTGCTCTTCCCTAAATGATTGTCGAGTATCGTGATTCTTCGATCAAGATTTGTTTTTTTTGAATTGATTTCGATTTTTTAGAAGAAGAAAAAGAAGACACGAATTTAAATGGGGAGGAGGCCGCTAGGTTCAGGGATTAGGGTGGCGTAGATTGGTTTTAAGGTGGCTGGATATGGGCTAGGTCAGTTGCACTATTTCCCTTTTTATTTTTTATTTTTTGTCAAAATATCTCGTATTATATGCAAGGAAATATCGAACTCTTATTGAGGCGTGTCGCCTGATGTTTCTAATGTCAAAATATCATGATGTTATTTTGAGAATACACAAAACAATGCACTTATTTAGACAATACAAATAAATTCTAGAAGTATAATTTAACCAATCTAAACCACAGTTTTAGTGGTATAATTAGACCAACCTGAAGCTGTGATATTGGAGATTAACGATGAGAAATGGTGGTGGTGAGAGATCTAAATGGAGATGACATTAAAGAGAATGAGAAATGGAATAAGAGTGAAAAGAGATGTGAATATGGATGGATAAATTGAGCGGCATTTATAGGTTTTGTCAGATATTTTTAGAATATTATATCTGTGTTATGAAGTTTGAATATATCTATATTGGGATTAAGGGTTATGGATATGCAAGACACATAATTTTAACTCATATGCAGTATCTTAACTCATTCATTGATTCAGAAATTTTTGAATCAGTTATGGAAAAAAGTTATAGTCTAGAGAAATCTTGATCAAGTGATATGGTCAGATATTATGTGATGCATATATGGTATAATATGCTATTGAGTGATATTTAATGGTCATAAGTACTCTAATAGGTTATTTTATTGAAAAATTTTATAGTATCATTACCATATGTATAACATGTTACATTTTTCAGTTTATAAGCAGAATATTATAAAGTTATATGGTTGCTACCCATAAATGGGTAATGTTATATGGTTGCCGCCCTTATTTTTGTTATGCGTTTATTCTTATAATTGTATAACGTAATATCAGTCACTTGCTTAATGGTGCAATAAACTGATATAATAATGACATTATTGAATTAATTAAATTAATGCTTTTTAATTCCACTTTCCAACATTTTATTCCTCTTTCTTTAAATATGTATTTTTTGCGCTCATTAAGTTTTTAATACATATATGTCTTGATATTTATATCGTTTATTCATGCTTTAATGTATAACCTTGAAATTCATAAATCTTCATATATGACATATAATAAATCAAGGTATATTCATTTGTTTAAATTAATTAATTAGAGTCAACTACGTAAATCGTTTTCAATGTTGTAAAACCATTTCTATTTTGATATTTATGGCATGTATTCACAATTTAATGTATACCTTGAAATTCATAATTATCTAGATATATATAATATACAACAAATCATGATATATTTAGTTGTTTAAATTAATTATACAATAACATATATTTTTCCATGTTCCATATAAAGGTCAATTTTGGAAATTCGAGGCCAGACCAAAAGTTTGCGTTTATTCTTATAATTGTATAATGCAATATCGGTCACTTGCTTGATGGCACAGTAAACTAGTATAATAACGATATTATTGAATTAATGCAAATTAATGCTTCTTAATTCCACTTTCCAACATTTTATTCCTCTTCTCTTAAATCTATTTTTGCGCTCATTAATTTTCTCATACATATACTGTGACGCCCCACCTCTATACCCACGCTAGCCAAGAATACTACGATGAAGTGTTGTCAACTAGGACGGAGAATAAGGCCGTTGAGGAGCGACCATCCATGTAATTTCTTATCACACGGTGGCTATAAAATAATCTTCGGAAACAAACATAGAAATAAGCATAACACAAATCGGTCACAAACATCCATATCAGAAAGGCGGAAGAAGATATGAATATATAACCAACACATGAAAGTGTACATCAGAGTAGTGGTCAAAAAGATCCACAATAATACAAAAGAATAGCAACACGTGCTATACCAAAAGATTAAGGTCTAGACTAACCAAAAGGCAAAAAGGTATGTGTGAGTGGAATCACACAAGTGGTGTCTAGTCTAACCTCGCAAACAAAAAGGTATGTGTGAGTGGAATCACACAAGTGGTGTCTAGACTAACCTCGCGGACAAGGAGATATGTGTGAGTCGGAATCACACCAATGAGGACTAGTCTAACCTTGCAAACAAAGAGACATCGCACAATTGCTAGTCTAAATCATAAAAGTGATCGTCATGATCAACGAGAAGTGTCAATTACACTAAGCTAGTAAACATAAAAGTTTAGCTTCATGTCCCATAACCACTTGCTTAACTTAAATATTTACGAACAAACTGTAAATCTTCACTAGAAAGTTATCACAAGAGGTTCAATCGAACAAGTCCAAGAATTAACCGACAAAGTGAACGCAAGCGTTTCATACCACTTGTTTTACTAAGCCGTTTAATTAGATTTCTCATCCGAGTGAGGTAAAGATTTGTATGTACTAGTAGATTGGAAAACGGTTTAAGAAAAGAGCTTTGTTATCGAAAATAGAGTTGAAATCATTTTGTTGAAAGAGTTTTGATATTTACTACTAGTATAGGAACCTTTATATTTTAAAGTGACAAATCACAGGAGCGATTGCAGAAACAATCAATCACAAAGATCACATTCGAAGATGTGATAAAAATCCAAGGAAATCAGCTCAGCAAGTTCTGTTGAATGTTTTTCAGATAAGATCCCCTACGGAGGGGGGTCCAGGGGGGTGGCAACCCCCTAGGTGGGGGTGCGAGGGCAACGCCCCTGCTTACGGTGTTCGACCTAAGTGAAGACCAGCGGCCTACGACCTAAAGCAAAATGAGGTCTAATGACCTAAGGGTTCACGCGACCTAACACAACGGCCGAGCGACCTAACTGGAGTTAAGGGAGATGAGCGACTTAAGGACAGCCGACTTAACAACTTGTGACTTAGTGGGGCTTAGGTCGGAGACGACCTAAGGTAAACTAGGCCGACTTAGTAGACGAGCGACCTAAGGTAAATGGTCCTACGACCTAACTCGAACGACCTAGAGGGTCGAACGACATAACTGGAGGATAGGTCGGGCACGACCTACGACTTAACATAGCCCAGCGACCTACGACTTAACAAAGTCGAGCGACCTACGACTTAACGACTTAAGAGGGTATACGACCCAACGACCTAAAGTCGATACGACTTAACGACTTAAGAGGGTTCACGACTCAACGACTTAAAGTCGATACGACTTACGACTTAAGGCTTAACTCATGAACGACTTACGACTTAAGGCTTATCTCGTGAACGACTTACGACTCAACACGCCCAGAACGAGTTATTTGCAACTGTGACTTTTCCACGCGAACGACCTACGACTTAGGCTTATCTCGTGAACGACTTACGACTTAAGGCTTATCTCGTGAACGACTTACGACTTAACACGCCCAGAACGAGTTATTTGCAACAGCGACTTTTCCACGCGAACGACCTACGACTTAGGCTTATCTCGTGAACGACTTAACACGCCCAGAACGACTTAAGTGCAGTTTTTCACCAAAAACACTAAAAATTTGGGTTTTTCGCCAATCCAATCCAAACCAAATGCAAATGTGCATGCTAAAGTGATAGGGAACCATTCCCAACAGTCCAAGATAGATATAGGCAAGAATGTGAGATAAAAATCTCACCTTTGCACAAATTCAATGAAGAAGGAGCTTGAATCAATGGAGAAGCAACTACAAGCTAGAATCCAATGTCTTCACTTTGATTTTGGAGTTGAATGATGGATTTAAAGTTGAAACCTAGGCTTGGAGTTTTAATTTCCTCTTCCACTCACCATTAATGCAAAAGCTTGGTTGTTAGGAAATTTATGAAGAGTGAGAGGAAGGAAGGGGGTTTGGGCTTGAGTTATAATGGCTAATCTAACCCAAAGTCCAAAGCGGGAAAAGTTAGTGAAATTCCACTTACTCCAAACATATTGAAGTTTATACTTAAAAAGATCGCAAACATCATTTTGAACTCAATGGGAGGGGTCTCGAGTCCTCATTTGACTGTATGCAAAAAGTAGCTTTCGGAAAAAGATCCAACTAACGATTAAATATTTAAATAAGATATTTAAATACATAATCGTCAAATACACGGGTTGTTACATATACTTTTTGATATTTGCATCATTTATTCATAATTTAATACATAACCTTGAAATTCATAAACCTCCATATATGGCATACAATAAATCAAGGCACATAGATTTGTTTAAATTAATTAATTAAGTCAACTAATTAAATCATTTCCAACATTGTAAAATCATTTCCATTTTTTATTTATAGCATTTACTCAAATTTTACCGTATAACCTTGAAATTCATAAGTCTCTAAATATGTCATTCAATAAATCATGGCATATTCATTTGTTTAAATTAATTATACATTAACAAATATTTTCCATGTCCCTTGTAAAGGGAAATTTGAAATTAGCGGTGGGATCGAAAGTTTCTCATACATATATCTTTTGATATTTGTATCATTTATTCTGAGTTTAATGCATAACTTGAAATTCATAAATCTTCATATATGGAATACAATAAATCACGGTATATTCAGTTATTTGAATTAATTAATTAGATAAAACTAATTAAATTGTTTCCAACATTGTAAACCATTTCCGTTTTGATATTTATAGTATTTATTCACAGTTTAATGTATAACTTTGAAATTCATAAATCTCTAGATATAATATACAATAAATCATGATATATTCATTTATGATGAAAGGTCCATATTCTCAAAGCATATGCACAAAAAGTCCATATATAAATTGTATATGTTTAAATCATTCACTGTGCTAATATGAAAAACACGCCAAGTAAATTGTGTGAGTTTATCATGTGTATGTTTCAAAACATGATCCTAAAAAATAACTATATCAAAGGCACTTAAAAAAATAGTACGACATGAACATCATGATTTAAATTGAAATAAACATAAGTACAGGAGTTATGGCACGCGCCTTGAAGATGGAGTTAGCATTGTTTAATTAACAATGGTATATAGCATAAGTACAGGAGTTTAGCTCTGAAAATAAACGCTAATATTGATACGGGTTTACAAACATCTTTTAAAATGAAATAAACATAAGAACACAGCTAATAAATATTGAATTTGTAAGCCCTAAAACTATTAAAGATATTTTAAGATATCATTGCTGAGTAGAATATGAGCCAATGGAACAAAAAATTAAATGTTTTAATTTAGAAATTAAAATTCAAACTAACCACACATGATTCCAACGCAAAAACATACCTAAATATTTATGGAAATCATTATCTTTTGAATATGTTGACACATATAATTTGTAAAAAAAAAAATTGCCCACAAAGCATGTGTTATTGTCACGTGCGAAGCGCATGTGCTAATATGAAAAAATTTGCACATAAAGGAGAGATTATATGAAAAACACCTGAGAGATTGAACCAGTACTTATGAATTGTTGCTATATACCATCACGCGCTTCGCATATATCTATTTTAAAGTGACATTATGATAACCCGTATCATATCGAACATTTAACCGTATATTTGAGTATTTTTTTTAAGTGCCTAATAAAAATTCAAGCTAAACTACAACATAAATCGTTATCAATTTATCATGTGTGAGTTTATTTGAAGATATGTAAACAATGTTTATGATAGCGCTGATTTCATACTTAATATGGAGCAAAGAGATTCTAGGTCGAAAGTGTTACGGCACGCGCTTCATGCATGACAATAGTACACCTTTCTTTGATAAATTGATTTTTTTACAAATTATATATGCGTAACATATTCAAAAAAAATGATTTTTATAAATATTTAGCTATGATTTTACGAATTAGAATCATTTGTTGTCAACTTGAATTTTTATTTCTAAGTTACATCGTTTAGTTTTTTGTTAGTTTAAATTTTTATTTCTAAGTTAGCCAAGAATTGTGTTACATATATTGTATTAAATTCAATATATCTTCAAATGTTACACAATGATATATAATCATGTCTTGTCGGTTTGAATTTCAATCAATGTGTAAATACAATATCTTCAGATCTTCAAAGCATCTGAAGATGGAGTTAGCATTTTATTCAGTTGTGACAATATTTAAGTAGGAAATGAGTTGGGTTGTTGTGACAATGTTTAAGTAACACTGTCCCATAATACTCTTCATATTATGGGACCAAGTTGTTATTACTAGAAAAGTTTTACGGCACGTGCTTCACGCGTGACAATAGTACACCCTTCGCGGATAAATCAATTTTTTTACAAATTATATATGCTTAACATATTCAAAAAAAAAATTTATTTTCATAAATATATAGTTATGATTTTACGTTGGAATCATGTCTTGTCAGTTTGAATTTTTTATTTCTAAGTTGCATCGTTTAATTTTTACTGTTAGTTTGAATTTTTTATTTCTATGTTGTATCATTTAATTTTTTTTGTTAGTTTGATTTTTTTTCCACTTATAATTAATAAATATATATATATATAAAGTTTATTTGTTAGATCATAATTCTAAGCAATATTAAGTTTGGTAATAAAGCAAATAGCGTTATGAATTTGCAAAAAAGTATATTTGCGAGATCATATCTTTAAGTGATATTAACATTTGTTAATATCTTTAGAAGACGTTTTTGTAAGTTGACGTTGGTACCTAACAAATATTATGCTTTCACTTAAACTCGAAAACAAAAAATTATAATTATAGTTTATTTATTCCCTATTTCAACCTGTTATGAATCTACGTATAATAAAAGGTTGAGCTTCTTAACGTTTCTCACCATAGTATGCAGTTGACGATAATATTACACCTAATAAAAATGCAGTGCTATATGCATGAGTTTAGGATCAGGTATGTGATGCTATATTGTAGGACCAATTAATAGATGCGCTAAATTTAGGAACAAATGTGCAAATGCTATTTTTTAGGATCAATTAGTGGAGAATTTTTTTAAAGAATTGTATAAAGGGCAATTTTGAAACTTCGCGGTCGGACCAAAAGATTGCGCTTCCAAGTCAACTATTAATAAAGACCTTGATTTTCAAATTTGTTAATCGTTCCAAATCAAAATTTGTTCCATTGCATTGTGTTTGTCGCTACGATCCAACATAACTCGTGTTGTATTTTTGAACCTCGCACGAATAATTTATGAAAATTAACCAATAAATAATTTTTTAACACTTTAAAATAATATTACTATCCAAATGAGTGAAATAATCAAAACCTTGATTTTCAAATTTGTTAATCGTCCCAAATCAAAATTTGTTCCATTGCATTGTGTTTGTCGCTACGATCCAACATAACTCGTGTTGTATTTTTGAACCTCGCACGAATAATTTATGAATTTTATAAGCGAACAATTTTTTTGTACTTACTAATCATACTTTTATTAAATTTAATTAAAATTGATTTCTTTATACCTTCTTCTCAAACAAAATGATGGTTGTGCACATCTGGTACTCTAACGACAAAGCACGAGATCTTCTCTCCACCAAAACCACTAAGTTCACTGACATCTCCTCATCGAAACATTAGCCACTCCATCAGCCAACATAACAACTTCGCAGCATTCTGCACAACTTCCTGTCACCTCCAGCCATCAACTGCCACCTATTCTGGAATCACTTCAACATCGCCATGCCTCTTGTTCAAGTCTGTATGCATGCCTACAACGTCGAACTCTGTCATGGTTGCACCTCCATCCTAGGTCCATTACTTCACCCATCTTCCACGCCACCAATCGCATGCGCCTATCCTCCATCGACCGCACTACCCAGGTCATGTCGTCTGGCCTCGATATAGCACACTGACTTGATGCGACCAAACCTTACAGCAAGTCGCTCTTCCCTAAATGATTGTCGAGTATCGAGAATCTTCGATCAAGATTTGTTTTTTTTGAATTGATTTCGATTTTTTAGAAGAAGAAAAAGAAGATACGAATTTAAATGGGGAGGAGGCCGATAGGTTCAGGGATTAGGGTGGCGTAGATTGGTTTTAGGGTGGCTGGATATGGGCTAGGTCAGTTGCACTGTTTCCCTTTTTATTTTTTATTTTTTGTCATAATATCTCGTATTATATGCAAGGAAATATCGAACTCTTATTGAGGCGTGTCGCCTGATGTTTCTAATGTCAAAATATCATGATGTTATTTTGAGAATACACAAAACAATGCACTTAAATAGACAATACAAACAAATTCTAAAAGTATAATTTAACCAATCTAAAGCACAGTTTTAGCGGTATAATTAGACCAACCTTAAGCTGTGATATTGGAGATTAACGATGAGAAATGGTGGTGGTGAGAGATGTGACGACCCGCCCTTCTCTCCACAGAAGGACGCACCGTCAATGAGAAAGAAAGGGGTAGAAAATAGAAAAGAAGAGAAGAAAGAAAGAAACAACAACAACGATCTCACAGCGGAACGAATAAATTATATTAATAACATAAACTATTACATAGTATACAACAATTTACAGAGTTACACAGCATATACATCACTTACTAGACAGTTATAAACATCTGTCTAGACATTACAACTCAATACACTACAGAGATACAGACACAGCGGAACTACTATATATATCTACAACGCTGAAGCCTCCTGCTCCATTGCTTCCATCACCAGCATGTCGACTTCGACCATTATCCACGATCGCGACCTCCAGAACCACGAACAAGCATCACCATCGAATTCGAGCAATAATCCCAAACCTGGAAACATTCTGAGCAACATCACCACAACCCTGTCAACCACGTCGCAATCTCACCTCCGATCATCAGAAACTTTGAAACTCCGTCCAACTCTTCTTCAACCTCAAAGCTATGACCCCCTTAAATATCATAGAGTTCGATCGAGTTTCTAAACCTAGTTTTGGGTGCGCTCTGAAATTTTGATCGAGATGGTATCTCTAAGTGATCGAGCTCTATGATATTTAAGGGGGTCATAGCTTTGAGGTTGAAGAAGAGTTGGATGGAGTTTCAAAGTTTCTGATGATCGGAGGTGAGTTTGAAAAGGATGCAGGCTAAAACTTCGATTTAGTTGTATTTTGGAAAATGGGTTACAGGCTTATGATTTTAAACCAATTTATTTAATTTAAAAATTCTTTTAAACTATAACCAACTGTAATGACCCGCCACTCATTCTACAGAATGACGTATCATTAATAAGAAAGAAAGGGGTAGAAAATAGAAAAGAAGAGAAGAAAGAAAGAAACAACAACAACGATCTCACAGCGGAACGAATAAATTATATTAATAACATAAACCATTACATAGTATACAACACTTATCAGAGTTACACAACATATACATCACATACTAATCAGTTATAAACATCTGTCTAGACATTACAACTCAATACACTACAGAGATACAGACACAGCGGAACTACTATATATATCTACAACGCTGAAGCCTCCTGCTCCATTGCTCCTCCACAATTCGTCAAAGCTAAACCTGAATCCCTTGGCTACTCGTAAAAATTTGAGTACCCAAGAGTTTATAAAACAGAAATAAACACTTGGGTCAGACATGGGTCTGGTGTGAGTAACAGGTTAAACTTGTTTAACTTCAAAACCTTTTGAAAGAAAAGGTATCACGTAAGACTCCCCACAAATAAACATGGGTAAGTTTTTACCTTACGCTAACCAAAACATTTGATAGGAAATTCGATTGTATTATAATAGGGTCTAGGGTTTTCAAATAAGTATTCACATAGCCGAAATTGTTACTTTCATTAAATTCCAGCATACATAGGTATACAATCAAGTCCGTTATCACTTATTGGAATTTGGGTTTCCATACAATCAATAAACACTTGGGTATTCAAATTTTTCTCACCTCCGATCATCAGAAACTTTGAAACTCCGTCCAACTCTTCTTCAACCTCAAAGCTATGACCCCCTTAAATATCATAGAGCTCGATCACTTAGAGATACCATCTCGATCAAAATTTCAGAGCGCACCCAAAACTAGGTTTAGAAACTCGATCGAACTCTATGATATTTAAGGGGGTCATAGCTTTGAGGTTGAAGAAGAGTTGGATGGAGTTTCAAAGTTTCTGATGATCGGAGGTGAGATTGCGACGTGGTTGACAGGGTTGTGGTGATGTTGCTCAGAATGTTTCCAGGTTTGGGATTATTGCTCGAATTCGATGGTGATGCTTGTTCGTGGTTCTAGAGGTCGCGATCGTGGATAATGGTCGAAGTCGACATGCTGGTGATGGAAGCAATGGAGCAGGAGGCTTCAGCGTTGTAGATATATATAGTAGTTCCGCTGTGTCTGTATCTCTGTAGTGTATTGAGTTGTAATGTCTAGACAGATGTTTATAACTGTCTAGTAAGTGATGTATATGCTGTGTAACTCTGTAAATTGTTGTATACTATGTAATAGTTTATGTTATTAATATAATTTATTCGTTCCGCTGTGAGATCGTTGTTGTTGTTTCTTTCTTTCTTCTCTTCTTTTCTATTTTCTACCCCTTTCTTTCTCATTGACGGTGCGTCCTTCTATGGAGAGAAGGGCGGGTCGTCACAAGAGATCTAAATGGAGATGACATGAAAGAGAATGATAAATGGAATAGGAGTGAAAAGAGATGTGAATATGGATGGATAAAGTGAGTGGCATTTATATGATTTGGTAGATATTTTTAGAATATTATATCTGTGTTATGAAGTTTGAATATATCTATATTGGACTGATTAAGGGTTATGGATATGCAAGACACATAATTTTAACTCATATGCAGTATCTTAACTCATTCATTGATTCAGAAATTTTTGAATCAGTTATGGAAAAAAGTTATAGTCTAGAGAAATCTATATCAAGTGATATGGTCA
The DNA here is from genome assembly GCA_030737815.1 of Allium fistulosum. Classification (NCBI taxonomy): domain Eukaryota; kingdom Viridiplantae; phylum Streptophyta; class Magnoliopsida; order Asparagales; family Amaryllidaceae; genus Allium; species Allium fistulosum. Next base: position 913,999,124 of record CM060903.1, read on the forward strand.
GATATTATGTCACACATATATGGTATAATATGCTATTGAGTGATATTTAACGGTCATAAGTACTCTAATAGGTTATTTTATTGAAACATTTATAGTATCATTACCATATGTATAACATGTTATATTTTTCGGTTTATAAGCAGACTATTATAAAGTTATATGGTTGCTACCCATAAATGGATAATGTTATATGGTTGCCGCCCTTATTTTTGTTATGCGTTTATTCTTATAATTGTATAAGTAATATCAGTCACTTGCTTAATGGTGCAATAAACTGATATAATAATGACATTATTGAATTAATTAAATTAATGCGTCTTAATTCCACTTTCCAACATTTTATTCCTCTTCTTTAAATATGTATTTTTTACGCTCATTAAGTTTTTAATACATATATGTCTTGATATTTATATTGTTTATTCATGTTTTAATGTATGACCTTGAAATTCATAAATCTTCATATATGGCATATAATAAATCAAGGTATATTCATTTGTTTAAATTAATTAATTAGAGTCAACTACGTAAATCGTTTTCAATGTTGTAAAAACCATTTCTATTTTGATATTTATGGCATTTATTCACAATTTAATGTATACCTTGAAATTCATAATTATCTAGATATATATAATATACAAAAAATCATGATATATTTAGTTGTCTAAATTAATTATACAATAACATATATTTTTCTATGTTCCATATAAAGGTCAATTTTGGAAATTCGAGGCCAGACCAAAAGTTTGCATTTATTCTTATAATTGTATAATGCAATATCGGTCACTTTCTTGATGGCGTAGTAAACTAGTATAATAACGGTATTATTGAATTAATGCAAATTAATGCTTCTTAATTCCACTTTCCAACGTTTTATTCCTCTTCTCTTAAATCTATTTTTGCGCTCATTAATTTTCTCATGCATATACATTTTGATATTTGCATCATTTATTCACAATTTAATACATAACCTTGAAATTCATAAACCTCCATATATGGCATACAATAAATCAAGGCACATAGATTTGTTTAAATTAATTAATTAAGTCAACTAATTAAATCATTTCCAACATTATAAAATCATTTCCATTTTTTATTTGTAGCATTTACTCAAATTTTACCGTATAACCTTGAAATTCATAAGTCTCTAAATATGTCATTCAATAAATCATGGCATATTCATTTGTTTAAATTAATTATACATTAACAAATATTTTCCATGTCCCTTGTAAAGGGAAATTTGAAATTAGCGGTGGGATCGAAAGTTTCTCATACATATATCTTTTGATATTTGAATCATTTATTCTGAGTTTAATGCATAACTTGAAATTCATAAATCTTCATATATGGAATACAATAAATCTCGGTATATCCAGTTATTTGAATTAATTAATTAGATAAAACTAATTAAATTGTTTGCAACATTGTAAACCATTTCCGTTTTGATATTTATATTATTTATTCACAGTTTAATGTATAACTTTGAAATTCATAAATCTCTAGATATAATATACAATAAATCATGATATATTCATTTATGATGAAAGGTCCATATTCTCAAAGCATATGCACAAAAAGTCCATATATAAATTGTATATGTTTAAATCATTCACTGTGCTAATATGAAAAACACGCCAAGTAAATTGTGTGAGTTTATCATGTGTATGTTTCAAAACATGATCCTAAAAAATAACTATATCAAAGGCACTTAAAAAAATAGTACGACATGAACATCATGATTTAAATTGAAATAAACATAAGTACAAGAGTTATGGAACGCGCTTTGAAGATGGAGTTAGCATTGTTTAATTAACAATGGTATATAGCATAAGTACAGGAGTTTAGCTCTGAAAATAAACGCTAATATTGATACGGGTTTACAAACATCTTTTAAAATGAAATAAACATAAGAACTCAGCTAATAAATATTGAATTTGTAAGCCCCAAAACTATTTAAGATATTTTAAGATATCATTGCTGAGTAGAATATGAGCCAATGGAACAAAAAATTAAATGTTTTAATTTAGAAATAAAAATTCAAACTAACCACACATGATTCCAACGCAAATACATACCTAAATATTTATGGAAATCATTATCTTTTGAATACGTTGACACATATAATTTGTAAAAAAAAAAATTTCCCACGAAGCATGTGTTATTGTCACGTGCGAAGCGCATGTGCTAATATTAAGAAATTTGCAAATAAAAGAGAGATTATATGAAAAACACCTGAGAGATTGAACCAGTACTTATGAATTGTTGCTATATACCATCACGCGCTTCGCATATATCTATTTTAAAGTGACATTATGATATCCCGTATCATATCGAATATTTAACCGTATATTTGAGTATTTTTTTAAGTGCCAAATAAAAATTCAAGCTAAACTACAACATAAATCGTTATCAATTTATCATGTGTGAGTTTATTTGAAGATATGTAAACAATGTTTGTGATAGCGCTGATTTCATACTTAATATGGAGCAAAGAGATTCTAAGTCGAGAGTGTTACGGCACGCGCTTCATGCGTGACAATAGTACACCTTTCACTGATAAATTGATTTTTTTTTACAAATTATATATGCTTAACATATTCAAAAAAATGATTTTTATAAATATTTAGCTATGATTTTACGAATTAGAATCATTTGTAGTCAACTTGAATTTTTATTTCTAAGTTACATCGTTTAGTTTTTTGTTAGTTTAAATTTTTATTTATAAGTTAGCCAAGAAATGTGTAACATATATTGTATTAAATTCAATATATCTTCAAATGTTACACAATGATATATAATCATGTCTTGTTAGTTTGAATTTCAGTCAATGTGTAAATATAATATCTTCAGATCTTCAAAGCATCTGAAGATGGAGTTAGCATTTTATTCAGTTGTGACAATATTTAAGTAGGAAATGAGTTGGGTTGTTGTGACAATGTTTAAGTAACACTGTCCCATAATACTCTTCATATTATGGGACCAAGTTGTTATTCCTACAAAAGTATTACAGCACGTGCTTCGCGCGTGACAATAGTACAACCTTCGCGGATAAATAAATTTTTTCACAAATTATATATGATTAACATATTAAAAAAAATGATTTTCATAAATATATAGTTATGATTTTACGTTGGAATCATGTCTTGTCAGTTTGAATTTTTTATTTCTAAGTTGCATCGTTTAATTTTTACTGTTAGTTTGAATTTTTTATTTCTAAGTTGTATCATTTAATTTTTTGTTAGTTTGATTTTTTTCCATTTATAATTAATATATATATATATAAAGTTTATTTGTTAGATCATAATTTTAAGCAATATTAAGTTTGGTAATAAAGCAAAGAGCGTTATGAATTTGCAAAAAAGTATATTTGCGATATCATATCTTTAAGTGATATTAACATTTGTTAATATCTTTAGAAGATGTTTTTGTAAGTTGACGTTGGTACCTAACAAATATTATGCTTTCACTTAAACTCGAAAACAAAAAATTATAATAATTGTTTATTTATTCCCTATTTCAACCTGTTATGAATCTACGTATAATAAAAGGTTGAGCTTCTTAATGTTTCTCACCATAGTATGCAGTTGACGATAATATTACACCTAATAAAAATGCAGTGCTATATGCATGAGTTTAGGATCAGGTATGTGATGCTATATTGTAGGACCAATTAATAGATGCGCTAAATTTAGGAACAAATGTGCAAATGCTATTTTTTAGGATCAATTAGTGGAGAATTTTTTAAAGAATTGTATAAAGGGCAATTTTGGAACTTCGCGGTCGGACCAAAAGATTGCGCTTCCAAGTCAACTATTAATAAAGATTACTTCACCCATCTTCCATGCCACCAATTGCATGCGACTAGCCTCCATCGACCGCACTGCCCAGGTCATGTCGTCGTGGCCTGGATATAGCACACTGACTTGATGCGACCAAACCTTACAGCAAGTCGCTCTTCCCTAAATGATTGTCGAGTATCATGAATCTTCGATCAAGATTTGTTTTTTTGAATTGATTTCAATTTTTTAGAAGAAGAAAAAGAAGACACGAATTTAAATGGGGAGGAGGCCGCTAGGTTTAGGGATTTGGGTGGCGTAGATTGGTTTTAGGGTGGCTGGATATGGGCTAGGTCAGTTGCACTGTTTCCCTTTTTATTTTTTATTTTTTGTCAAAATATCTCGTATTATATGCAAGGAAATATCGAACTCTTATTGAGGCGTGTCGCCTGATGTTTCTAATGTCAAAATATCATGATGTTATTTTGAGAATACAAAAAACAATGCACTTAAATAGACAATACAAACAAATTCTAAAAGTATAATTTAACCAATCTAAAGCACAGTTTTAGCGGTATAGTTAGACCAACCTTAAGCTGTGATATTGGAGATTAACGATGAGAAATGGTGGTGGTGAGAGATCTAAATGGAGATGACATGAAAGAGAATGAGAAATGGAATAGGAGTGAAAAGAGATGTGAATATGGATGGATAAAGTGAGTGGCATTTATAGGATTTGGTAGATATTTTTAGAATATTATATCTGTGTTATGAAGTTTGAATATATCTATATTGGACCGATTAAGGGTTATGGATATGCAAGACACATAATTTTAACTCATATGCAGTATCTTAACTCATTCATTGATTCAGAAATTTTTGAATCAGTTATGGAAAAAAGTTATAGTCTAGAGAAATCTTGATCAAGTGATATGGTCAGATATTATGTCACGCACATATGGTATAATATGCTATTGAGTGATATTTAATGGTTATAAGTACTCTAATAGGTTATTTTATTGAAAAATTTATAGTATCATTACCATATGTATAACATGTTATATTTTTCAGTTTATAAGCAGAATATTATAAAGTTATATGGTTGCTACCCATAAATGGATAATGTTATATAGTTGCCGCCCTTATTTTTGTTATGCGTTTATTCTTATAATTGTATAACGTAATATCAGTCACTTGCTTAATGGTGCAATAAACTGATATAATAATGACATTATTGAATTAATTAAATTAATGCTTCTTAATTCCACTTTCCAACATTTTATTCCTCTTCCTTTAAATATGTATTTTTTGCGCTCATTAAGTTTTTAATACATATATGTCTTGATATTTATATCGTTTATTCATGCTTTGATGTATGACCTTGAAATTCATAAATCTTCATATATGGCATATAATAAATCAAGGTATATCCATTTGTTTAAATTAATTAATTAGAGTCAACTACGTAAATCGTTTTCAATGTTGTAAAACCATTTCTATTTTGATATTTATGGCATTTATTCACAATTTAATGTATACCTTGAAATTCATAATTATCTAGATGTATATAATATACAACAAATCATGATATATTTAGTTGTTTAAATTAATTATACAATAACATATATTTTTCCATGTTCCATATAAAGGTCAATTTTGGAAATTCGAGGCCAGACCAAAAGTTTGCGTTTATTCCTATAATTGTATAATGCAATGTCAACCACTTGCTTGATGGCGCAGTAAACTAGTATAATAACGGTATTATTGAATTAATGCAAATTAATGCTTCTTAATTCCACTTTCCAACGTTTTATTCCTCTTCTCTTAAATCTATTTTTGCACTCATTAATTTTCTCATACATATACATTTTGATATTTGCATCATTTATTCACAATTTAATACATAACCTTGTAATTCATAAACCTCCATATATGGCATACAATAAAACAAGGCACATAGATTTGTTTAAATTAATTAATTAAGACAACTAATTAAATCATTTCCAACATTGTAAAATCATTTCCATTTTTTATTTATAGCATTTACTCAAATTTTACCGTTGTTAGCACCAAAATTGGTCACTAACCCCAAAATCTAGATGAAAACACCAACTACAGTCACAGCTCAGAGATAGAATGTGTGTAGGGAGTAATAATGTGAAGAACAGTTAAGACTGAAATGAAAGCAGTAAAGAACAACAGATTTTATAGTCGTTCGGCTAACTCCGGCCTACGTCCACTCCAGAAGTTTGCTTTTTATTGCTGTAATAATCGATTACAGTTACAAAATGGCAGAGTTGCCTTAGCCTTAGGAAAGAGAAAGTAAGAGAGCAGAAAGAAGATCCCCCATCTGGAGATCCAAATGCTGTATTTATAGGCAAAACCAGGTTGTTGGGCCTCCTGAGTAGTTTGGGCCCATCATGGGTACCGAGGTATCGAGGTGTCGAGGTATGGATCTACCGAGGTATGGACCTACCGAGGTATGAAGGTATGGATCTACCGAGGTATGGACCTACCAAGGTATGGATCTACCGAGGTATGGAAGTATGGATCTACCGAGGTATGGATCTACCGAGGTATGGATCTACCGAGGTATGGAAGTATGGATCTACCGAGGTATGGAGGTATGGATCTACCGAGGTATGGATCTACCGAGGTATGAAGGTATGGATCTACCGAGTTATGGAGGTGCGAGGTGCAATGCCGAGGGAGGTGAGGTATGCCGAATGACCCGTCCAATGCCGAACGCTCCCTGATGCCGAACGATCCATCCAATGCCGAACGTCTCCAAATGCCGAACGATCCATCCAATGCCGAACGTCTCCAGATGCCGAACGACCCATCCAATGCCGAACGTCTCCAGATGCCGAACAACCCATCCAATGTCGAACGAGATTTATGTCGAGCGTTCCGTCCAATGCCGAACGAGATTTATGCCGAGCGCTCTGTTCCAATGCCGAACGAGATATATGCCGAGTGCTCCATCCAATGCCGAACGATCTCCAATGCCGAGCGCCTCTAAATGCCAAGCGCTCCTGGATGCCGAGCGCTACTGAATGCCGAGTGCTCCTAGAATGCCGAACCACTCATGTATGTCGGACGATCTATGTACGCCGAGTACTCTTGAATGCTATTCGAACGTGAATGCCGGATGAACCATTAGTGTCGAACCTCCATCATGCCGAACCATTGATCAACCTTTATCCAATCATATTTCCATCTTCCAAGCACGGTGCGTCATCCATCCATCCAGTCGACTGAATCCATCGTACTCTAGCCTCGACGAACATGCAGTTGATTAAGTTAAACCCGTCTGTCCGTGTCCTTACCAAAAGGCGGGTTAACACTTGCCCCCAAAACATGCCTTGCTTTGAAAGGTGTGTTTTGGATAGCTTCTCGTCCGATATCCAAAGTATGTATGTTATCCACATCCATACTTTTCGATTCATAATCCAATCCATTTTATCCAAATGTCACCACCGTATCCTTATCCGAATCTACGACTACTGTGAGTCGATATCCAATTCTGTCCAGCAACCAAATCCTTAGCCAAATCCATATCCATCTGAACTCGACAACCGAGTTCCAATCCATCCATATCTAATGACCAGTAACCACGTCCATGACCTATTCGGTCGTTGTCCAAATCCTGGACCGTTCCGGGTTCATGCCCAAACCCTTAGCTGTTCATAGCCAATATCCAAATCTGTAACCTCTCCGATTTCTTGCCAAACGCAATCCATATTTGACGATCTATGTTAAGTAATTCCATGGTGTTAATGGTTCAGTGTCCCTGAACGTCGAATAGTGTCGTGGCTTAAGTCCTAAGCCGAATCCTGGTCACTCCGGACCCTTGCCGAGCATAGTCCATGTTCGACGACCTGAAATAGTAACCGATAATATGGGGGCCTAAGTCCTAGACCGAATCCCGGTCTCTCCGGACCCTTACCGAGCATAGTCCATGCTCGATGACCTTTTAGCCAAAATCCAAAGGAAAATCCAATCAAAATCCAAATCCAACCAAAACAAAACCAGAAATCCATACCAAAAAATAAAACATCCAAACCCGAATCCAAACCAGAAAACGAGCAAAATAGGGAGTTCAAACCAAACTCCAAAACCAAACCAGAAAAGCAAATATCCAAGTCAAAGGAGAGAAAACAGATTTCACAAACTAGAGCGTCGCGGTTTATCATCATCTCAGAGCATGCCTAGGGGCTATCTCCGTCCCCGTACATGAGTAAGTGATTTAACCGTTTGCCCGGAGTTTGTTACTTATTCCAAACCATCAAGATTAGTTGATGACCAATCGGCCACCATCCTTGGGACTCATGCCCTCGTCGTTCAAGGTAGGCAGTGGCTGCTCCTATTCCACCGCCGCATTCCGAGTTCCGACATATTGTCGCAACTGACCATTCCTTATATGCTCCTCGATTATGTCCTTCAAATGCCGGCAGCTGTTAGTGTCATGCCCGTCCAGGTCATGAAAAAGACAGTGCCTTCCTGACGCCCTTTCTCGTTCTGAGGGCTCCCTCCTTGCCGGCCTTCGATACGGAAGGCGATCTCGAGTATCCAAGAATATCTGCTCCAACGTTGCGTTCAATCCTGTGTAAGTTGAGAACTTTTGTTCTCCCCAGCGCTTCCTTTTCCCTTTATCCTTGCCCTCACCCGAGCTTTCGCCGGGTAGTCCTCCATCTTTAGTCATGTTTACTTCCTTTGACCTCATGTCCAAACATGCATCCTCTTGTCTAAGAAATCTTTCAGCTTCATGAAAGAATTCCCCAAGATGCAAAGGTGGGTCCCGTACCAATGATACTTTGAAATCCGAATTATCTCTGACTCCTGATACCGCAGCCATCAGAACCATTGATGGATCTGGCCGATCCACCGAAGCGACTGCTGCATTAAATCGAATTAAGAATATCCTGAGCGATTCATCTGCCCCCTACTTGACTGACGTTAGCGTCATCACGTTCGTTGGCCTTTTTATGTGAACTCGAAACTGACTTAAGAACTTGTCCACCAGTTCTGTCCATGTTCCAATGGATCCATCCTCCAGCTGTCTGAACCACATAGCAGCAATATCAGTCAAGTAAAGGGGGAAACATCGGGCCATGACCTCCTCCGTTACCCCAGCACTTCCATATGCCTAGTGTACCTCATCAAGTGGTCGGTGGGATCCGTCTTTCCATTGTATACTTCTAGAGTGGGTAGTTTGAAATTGGGCAGATTCCTAGCTGTCCTAATGTTTCGGGTAAACGGACTTTTGTTAACTCCCTCTGAATCCCTGTTTGTCAGACCTCCGTGGATAGTCCGCCTGATAATGTCAGCCAATCCAGTGTTTCCAACCAAGGGTTGCCCCCTATCCATGTTTCCAGACTGCCTCCCAAGCCCCTGAGGAAATTCTGGCACATATTCCTCATCATGTACTCCTGTATTCCTATCAACGTCAGGCCGCGTAGCGTCATCCGGTATCCCTCCATGAACTGGTCCAGCATTACCTAGAGGTGTGCCCCCGAGTCTCGGTCCACCTAGATTGTCAACTGTTTGTTGATTGGGAGCTGCCCCCTACTGAATCACTCCATCTGTCCGCTGGTTGAGTTCCCTTGGACCAGCTCCAAGAACTTGGGCACCTGCAGTTCCAGGTTGTCCAAATTTCCTAAGAAGAGCTTGCATCATCTCCTCTTGCCATTTCATCATCTGCTCCTGCATAGAATTCATCATCACCTACATCTCGTCTCGAGTTATGTAGATAGATGCATGATCCTCCTCAGCTCCAGAAGATGCCGCTTGACTTCCTTCTTGATTGCTTCTTTCCGTTGCTTGCTTCCTTGTTGGTGGTCTAGCCATTGCTTTCTAGGATCCAAGTTCCTAACTCCAAAGTTCCTGAGTTCAGTTTCTCAGTGAAAGCACCAAAGTGTTAGCACCAAAATTTGTCACTAACCCCAAAATCCAGATGAAAGCACCAAGTACAGTCACAACTCAGAGATAGAATGTGTGTAGGGAGTAATAATGTGAAGAATAGTTAAAACTGAAATGAAAGCAGTAAAGAACAACAGATTTTATAGTGGTTCGACTAACTCCGGCCTACGTCCACTCTAGAAGTTTGCTTTTTTATTGCTGTAATAATCGATTACAGTTACAAAATGGCAGAGTTGCCTTAGCCTTAGGAAAGAGAAAGTAAGAGAGCAGAAAGAAGATCCCCCATCTGGAGATCCAAATGTTGTATTTATAGGCAAAACCAGGTTGTTGGGCCTCCTGAGTAGTTTGGGCCCATCATGGGACCGAGGTATCGAGGTGTCGAGGTATGGATCTACCGAGGTATGGACCTACCGAGGTATGGATATACCGAGGTATGGAAGTATGGATCTACCGAGGTATGGATCTACCGAGGTATGGACCTACCGAGGTATGGATCTACCGAGGTATGGAAGTATGGTTCTACTGAGGCATGGAGGTATGGATCTACCGAGGTATGGATCTACCGAGGTATGAAGGTATGGATCTACCGAGTTATGGAGGTGCGAGGTGCAATGCCGAGGGAGGTGAGGTATGCTGAATGACCCGTCCAATGCCGAACGCTCCCTGATGCCGAACGATCCATCCAATGCCGAACGTCTCCAAATGCCGAACGATCCATCCAATATCGAACGTCTCCAGATGCCGAACGACCCATCCAATGCCGAACGTCTCCAGATGCCGAACAACCCATCTAATGTCGAACGAGATTTATATCGAGCGCTCCGTCCAATGCCGAATGAGATCTATGTCGAGTGCTCCGTTCCAATGCCGAACGAGATATATGCCGAGTGCTCCATCCAATGCCGAACGATCTCCAATTCCGAGCGCCTCTAAATGCCAAGCGCTCCTGGATGCGGAGCACTACTGAATGCCGAGAGCTCCTAGAATGCCGAACCACTCATGTATGTCGGACGATCTATGTACGCCGAGTACTCTTGAATGCTATTCGAACGTGAATGCCGAATGAACCATTAGTGCCGAACCTCCATCATGCCGAACCATTGATCAACCTTTATCCAATCATATTTCCATCTTCCAAGCACGGTGCGTCATCCATCCATCCAGTCGACTGAATCCATCGTACTCTAGCCTCGACGAACATGCAGTTGATTAAGTTAAACCCGTCTGTCCGTGTCCTTACCAAAAGGCGGGTTAACACTTGCCCCCAAAACATGCCTTGCTTTGAAAGGTGTGTTTTGGATAGCTTCTCGTCCGATATCCAAAGTATGTATGTTATCCACATCCATACTTTTCGATTCATAATCCAATCCATTTTATCCAAATGTCACCACCGTATCCTTATCCGAATCTACGACTACTGTGAGTCGATATCCAATTCTGTCCAGCAACCAAATCCTTAGCCAAATCCATATCCATCTGAACTCGACAACCGAGTTCCAATCCATCCATATCTAATGACCAGTAACCACGTCCATGACCTATTCGGTCGTTGTCCAAATCCTGGACCGTTCCGGGTTCATGCCCAAACCCTTAGCTGTTCATAGCCAATATCCAAATCTATAACCTCTCCGATTTCTTGCCAAACGCAATCCATATTTGACGATCTATGTTAAGTAATTCCATGGTGTTAATGGTTCAGTGTCCCTGAACGTCGAATAGTGTCGTGGCTTAAGTCCTAAGCCGAATCCTGGTCACTCCGGACCCTTGCCGAGCATAGTCCATGTTCGACGACCTGAAATAGTAACCGATAATATGGGGGCCTAAGTCCTAGACCGAATCCCGGTCTCTCCGGACCCTTACCGAGCATAGTCCATGCTCGATGACCTTTTAGCCAAAATCCAAAGGAAAATCCAATCAAAATCCAAATCCAACCAAAACAAAACCAGAAATCCATACCAAAAAATAAAACATCCAAACCCGAATCCAAACCAGAAAACGAGCAAAATAGGGAGTTCAAACCAAACTCCAAAACCAAACCAGAAAAGCAAATATCCAAGTCAAAGGAGAGAAAACAGATTTCACAAACTAGAGCGTCGCGGTTTATCATCATCTCAGAGCATGCCTAGGGGCTATCTCCGTCCCCGTACATGAGTAAGTGATTTAACCGTTTGCCCGGAGTTTGTTACTTATTCCAAACCATCAAGATTAGTTGATGACCAATCGGCCACCATCCTTGGGACTCATGCCCTCGTCGTTCAAGGTAGGCAGTGGCTGCTCCTATTCCACCGCCGCATTCCGAGTTCCGACATATTGTCGCAACTGACCATTCCTTATATGCTCCTCGATTATGTCCTTCAAATGCCGGCAGCTGTTAGTGTCATGCCCGTCCAGGTCATGAAAAAGACAGTGCCTTCCTGACGCCCTTTCTCGTTCTGAGGGCTCCCTCCTTGCCGGCCTTCGATACGGAAGGCGATCTCGAGTATCCAAGAATATCTGCTCCAACGTTGCGTTCAATCCTGTGTAAGTTGAGAACTTTTGTTCTCCCCAGCGCTTCCTTTTCCCTTTATCCTTGCCCCCACCCGAGCTTTCGCCGGGTAGTCCTCCATCTTTAGTCATGTTTACTTCCTTTGACCTCATGTCCAAACATGCATCCTCTTGTCTAAGAAATCTTTCAGCTTCATGAAAGAATTCCCCAAGATGCAAAGGTGGGTCCCGTACCAATGATACTTTGAAATCCGAATTATCTCTGACTCCTGATACCGCAGCCATCAGAACCATTGATGGATCTGGCCGATCCACCGAAGCGACTGCTGCATTAAATCGAATTAAGAATATCCTGAGCGATTCATCTGCCCCCTACTTGACTGACGTTAGCGTCATCACGTTCGTTGGCCTTTTTATGTGAACTCGAAACTGACTTAAGAACTTGTCCACCAGTTCTGTCCATGTTCCAATGGATCCATCCTCCAGCTGTCTGAACCACATAGCAGCAATATCAGTCAAGTAAAGGGGGAAACATCAGGCCATGACCTCCTCCGTTACCCCAGCACTTCCATATGCCTAGTGTACCTCATCAAGTGGTCGGTGGGATCCGTCTTTCCATTGTATACTTCTAGAGTGGGTAGTTTGAAATTGGGCAGATTCCTAGCTGTCCTAATGTTTCGGGTAAACGGACTTTTGTTAACTCCCTCTGAATCCCTGTTTGTCAGACCTCCGCGGATAGTCCGCCTGATAATGTCAGCTAATCCAGTGTTTCCAACCAAGGGTTGCCCCCTATCCATGTTTCCAGACTGCCTCCCAAGCCCCTGAGGAAATTCTGGCACATATTCCTCATCATGTACTCCTGTATTCCTATCAACGTCAGGCCGCGTAGCGTCATCCGGTATCCCTCCATGAACTGGTCCAGCATTACCTAGAGGTGTGCCCCCGAGTCTCGGTCCACCTAGATTGTCAACTGTTTGTTGATTGGGAGCTGCCCCCTACTGAATCACTCCATCTGTCCGCTGGTTGAGTTCCCTTGGACCAGCTCCAAGAACTTGGGCACCTGCAGTTCCAGGTTGTCCAAATTTCCTAAGAAGAGCTTGCATCATCTCCTCTTGCCATTTCATCATCTGCTCCTGCATAGAATTCATCATCACCTACATCTCGTCTCGAGTTATGTAGATAGATGCATGATCCTCCTCAGCTCCAGAAGATGCCGCTTGACTTCCTTCTTGATTGCTTCTTTCCGTTGCTTGCTTCCTTGTTGGTGGTCTAGCCATTGCTTTCTAGGATCCAAGTTCCTAACTCCAAAGTTCCTGAGTTCAGTTTCTCAGTGAAAGCACCAAAGTGTTAGCACCAAAATTTGTCACTAACCCCAAAATCCAGATGAAAGCACCAAGTACAGTCACAACTCAGAGATAGAATGTGTGTAGGGAGTAATAATGTGAAGAATAGTTAAAACTGAAATGAAAGCAGTAAAGAACAACAGATTTTATAGTGGTTCGACTAACTCCGGCCTACGTCCACTCTAGAAGTTTGCTTTTTTATTGCTGTAATAATCGATTACAGTTACAAAATGGCAGAGTTGCCTTAGCCTTAGGAAAGAGAAAGTAAGAGAGCAGAAAGAAGATCCCCCATCTGGAGATCCAAATGTTGTATTTATAGGCAAAACCAGGTTGTTGGGCCTCCTGAGTAGTTTGGGCCCATCATGGGACCGAGGTATCGAGGTGTCGAGGTATGGATCTACCGAGGTATGGACCTACCGAGGTATGGATATACCGAGGTATGGAAGTATGGATCTACCGAGGTATGGATCTACCGAGGTATGGACCTACCGAGGTATGGATCTACCGAGGTATGGAAGTATGGTTCTACTGAGGCATGGAGGTATGGATCTACCGAGGTATGGATCTACCGAGGTATGAAGGTATGGATCTACCGAGTTATGGAGGTGCGAGGTGCAATGCCGAGGGAGGTGAGGTATGCTGAATGACCCGTCCAATGCCGAACGCTCCCTGATGCCGAACGATCCATCCAATGCCGAACGTCTCCAAATGCCGAACGATCCATCCAATATCGAACGTCTCCAGATGCCGAACGACCCATCCAATGCCGAACGTCTCCAGATGCCGAACAACCCATCTAATGTCGAACGAGATTTATATCGAGCGCTCCGTCCAATGCCGAATGAGATCTATGTCGAGTGCTCCGTTCCAATGCCGAACGAGATATATGCCGAGTGCTCCATCCAATGCCGAACGATCTCCAATTCCGAGCGCCTCTAAATGCCAAGCGCTCCTGGATGCGGAGCACTACTGAATGCCGAGAGCTCCTAGAATGCCGAACCACTCATGTATGTCGGACGATCTATGTACGCCGAGTACTCTTGAATGCTATTCGAACGTGAATGCCGAATGAACCATTAGTGCCGAACCTCCATCATGCCGAACCATTGATCAACCTTTATCCAATCATATTTCCATCTTCCAAGCACGGTGCGTCATCCATCCATCCAGTCGACTGAATCCATCGTACTCTAGCCTCGACGAACATGCAGTTGATTAAGTTAAACCCGTCTGTCCGTGTCCTTACCAAAAGGCGGGTTAACACTTGCCCCCAAAACATGCCTTGCTTTGAAAGGTGTGTTTTGGATAGCTTCTCGTCCGATATCCAAAGTATGTATGTTATCCACATCCATACTTTTCGATTCATAATCCAATCCATTTTATCCAAATGTCACCACCGTATCCTTATCCGAATCTACGACTACTGTGAGTCGATATCCAATTCTGTCCAGCAACCAAATCCTTAGCCAAATCCATATCCATCTGAACTCGACAACCGAGTTCCAATCCATCCATATCTAATGACCAGTAACCACGTCCATGACCTATTCGGTCGTTGTCCAAATCCTGGACCGTTCCGGGTTCATGCCCAAACCCTTAGCTGTTCATAGCCAATATCCAAATCTGTAACCTCTCCGATTTCTTGCCAAACGCAATCCATATTTGACGATCTATGTTAAGTAATTCCATGGTGTTAATGGTTCAGTGTCCCTGAACGTCGAATAGTGTCGTGGCTTAAGTCCTAAGCCGAATCCTGGTCACTCCGGACCCTT
Organism: Allium fistulosum; assembly: GCA_030737815.1. Lineage (NCBI taxonomy): Eukaryota > Viridiplantae > Streptophyta > Magnoliopsida > Asparagales > Amaryllidaceae > Allium > Allium fistulosum. The sequence goes on from CM060903.1 coordinate 914,014,418, forward strand.
GCCGAGCATAGTCCATGTTCGACGACCTGAAATAGTAACCGATAATATGGGGGCCTAAGTCCTAGACCGAATCCCGGTCTCTCCGGACCCTTACCGAGCATAGTCCATGCTCGATGACCTTTTAGCCAAAATCCAAAGGAAAATCCAATCAAAATCCAAATCCAACCAAAACAAAACCAGAAATCCATACCAAAAAATAAAACATCCAAACCCGAATCCAAACCAGAAAACGAGCAAAATAGGGAGTTCAAACCAAACTCCAAAACCAAACCAGAAAAGCAAATATCCAAGTCAAAGGAGAGAAAACAGATTTCACAAACTAGAGCGTCGCGGTTTATCATCATCTCAGAGCATGCCTAGGGGCTATCTCCGTCCCCGTACATGAGTAAGTGATTTAACCGTTTGCCCGGAGTTTGTTACTTATTCCAAACCATCAAGATTAGTTGATGACCAATCGGCCACCATCCTTGGGACTCATGCCCTCGTCGTTCAATGCCGAATGAGATCTATGTCGAGCGCTCCGTTCCAATGCCGAACGAGATATATGCCGAGTGCTCCATCCAATGCCGAACGATCTCCAATTCCGAGCGCCTCTAAATGCCAAGCGCTCCTGGATGCGGAGCACTACTGAATGCCGAGAGCTCCTAGAATGCCGAACCACTCATGTATGTCGGACGATCTATGTACGCCGAGTACTCTTGAATGCTATTCGAACGTGAATGCCGGATGAACCATTAGTGCCGAACCTCCATCATGCCGAACCATTGATCAACCTTTATCCAATCATATTTCCATCTTCCAAGCACGGTGCGTCATCCATCCATCCAGTCGACTGAATCCATCGTACTCTAGCCTCGACGAACATGCAGTTGATTAAGTTAAACCCGTCTGTCCGTGTCCTTACCAAAAGGCGGGTTAACAACCATATAACCTTGAAATTCATAAGTCTCTAAATATGTCATTCAATAAATCATGGCATATTCATTTGTTTAAATTAATTATACATTAACAAATATTTTCCATGTCCCTTGTAAAGGGAAATTTGAAATTAGCGGTGCGATCGAAAGTTTCTCATACATATATCTTTTGATATTTGTATCATTTATTCTGAGTTTAATGCATAACTTGAAATTCATAAATCTTCATATATGGAATACAATAAATCACGGTATATTCAGTTATTTAAATTAATTAATTAGATAAAACTAATTAAATTGTTTCCAACATTGTAAACCATTTCCGTTTTGATATTTATAGTATTTATTCACAGTTTAATGTATAACTTTGAAATTCATAAATCTCTAGATATAATATACAATAAATCATGATATATTCATTTATGATGAAAGGTCCATATTCTCAAAGCATATGCACAAAAAGTCCATATATAAATTGTATATGTTTAAATCATTCACTGTGCTAATATGAAAAACATGCCAAGTAAATTGTGTGAGTTTATCATGTGTATGTTTCAAAACATGATCCTAAAAAATAACTATATCAAAGGCACTTAAAAAAATAGTATGACATGAACATCATGATTTAAATTGAAATAAACATAAGTACAGGAGTTATGGCACGCGCTTTGAAGATGGAGTTAGCATTGTTTAATTAACAATGGTATATAGCATAAGTACAGGAATTTAGCTCTGAAAATAAATGCTAATATTGATACGGGTTTACAAACATCTTTTAAAATGAAATAAACATAAGAACTCAGCTAATAAATATTGAATTTGTAAGCCCCAAAACTATTTAAGATATTTTAAGATATCATTGCTGAGTAGAATATGAGCCAATGGAACAAAAAATTAAATGTTTTAATTTAGAAATAAAAATTCAAACTAACCACACATGATTCCAACGCAAAAACATACCTAAATATTTATGGAAATCATTATCTTTTGAATACGTTGACACATATAATTTGTAAAAAAAAAATTCCCCACGAAGCATGTGTTGTTGTCACGTGCGAAGTTGTGGTGATCCTCATCCTAAAATGCTTAGAATTTTTTTTTTGGTATACAAGAGGAACTCACCACTAACCCCAAATACTTTTATATTTAAATTTTTATATAGTTTCCAACTATTTTTCCCAAGACCCTGGAATTACTAATATAATCATATCAGTATACAAAGATTAAACCAATTATATATTTGATGATACACAATTGTTCCTTTATTATTATTTTATATATATATATATATATATATATATATATATATCAGAGTCAATTTAAATCAAAGTGAAAACAAAATATCATACAATCTATTGACAAGCCATTTATTTCCTTTCTGAATCTTGTTCTACTGCCAGAGGTGTATTTTAGCCAATTACAACACTTAAACCTTTTATCTGACTATAAATATTAATCTGCCTAAATAATTCTATTAACACAAACATAGTGTTTCCTTAATCTTATCAGTGTTATCAGGTATACACATAACACTACTCATAAGTTATTTCCATTTATCATTTTAGGTTGATTAGGAGAGTACTTTTAGCATTTTAAAGTTTAATATGATGCAGACCTACACACTTGGTGGTTTGTGAGATACGCTTGGAGTTATATAAGGGCTGCTTGGTGTTTTCTTTAATTTGTCCCGGAAGCACATTACACTTCACTGATTGAAATGAAGTGGTTCCAGGCATCCAAGGGTTTGACTCATGGCCATCTAGGCCGGCCATAGTCCCTCCTTTACCACTTGTAAACCCATATCCCTCATGTTAACAAACTTCTACAAAGTGCTACTCCTAAATTTCCAAGCCTTTTTATGTCCAGTTCAAGTTTTCTGGAAAAATCATTCTTATAGGTGTTCAATCATTTATCAAAAATTCAGTACCTTTCAAGTCTACTATTCTCAAAGATCTTTCTGAAAATTTAAATACTCAAATTTATACAAGTTTCCAGAATTCATGCACATGCCAGTATCATTTACCTGCCATACACTAATTCATTTCACTTGAATATTCTACAAAAATCTTGAGAGTTCATTTCAAAAAAATTAAATCCCCTTAGCAGTTCAATTCCCATAAGACAAAATATAAACAATAGAAATCAGAGGTTCAAATATATATACATATACATATATCAGTATCAACTATCTGACATGCATACATTTATTCCACTTGGATATTTCTTATTCAAATCTTATCAAAACTATTATAATTTTATTTAAAGAAAATCATAGAATAAACTCAGGCAATAAAACCAGAGATCATTACATTCACATTTTATTTTTATGTGTTATACCCATGCCCTTGTTTCCTTCAAATCAGATGATCACAACATCAATAAAAATCAAACTCCATCATATATCACTCAAAATGAATTTTACTTAAGTACAAGTTTTCATCCTCAAATACTTAGAAAGTTTCCTACAAGTACTTCAATTGCAGAAAATAGAATTTGTCTAGTAATTCCATTACAAAGCAACTGCAAATTTAAAACAAGTCTCTCTTATTTATACTAGCAGCCAATGCCTTCTTTACTCATCAAGCCAACTTCAATTTCCTGCAAGCAAATCATTTAGCTGCCCCAAATAATTTTTGAGACACCCAGATGATTGCAAGGGCAACCAAAAGGGTCAGTTTACACTGGTATGAGCATTTATCAATTTTGTATATATGTACATAATTGTAGTAATCTTGCAATGCCTTCCTAGATTAACAGGTCTTATACTTAGCATGTTTTGGTTCATTTAAAAAGACACAATACCACATTCAACAAATCAAACAATGCACAACAGTCAGTTAAGATTAAGCATGTGTACAAATTTTTAATTCATCCTCATCAAAACTTGGGTAAGTAATCTCTGTTTTATACTCCAAATTTCCACCCAGTAAATTAATCAATGAACAATGTTTAACTTGATTAAATCTAACACCAAATCTGAAAGTTTATAACCCAGATTTTTAAACCCCTACCCCCATTTATTTCATGGTCTTTAACTCCTTGTCAAATGAACACTATGTATGCATTGTGATGGAAACTCCCAGGTTGTTTAAATTATTCCAACACACAAAGGCCTCAAGGTGCTGTTGCACCATGCACATACTTGCTTCCACCTGAAGTAAGCAGATCATTGACTACCCCCAAGTGACCAGTTTAGTTTTTCTCTTTTATATCAGAGAAATATGACTGCCTGCATATTTTCTGACTCTGCCCCATGTTCCCCTATTAATCTTGATCCATGTTTAATGATGATAGAACAAGAATACTTAAAACATGTTAACTCTGAAAGCCAAATTACAGATCAATGCTCCAAACAAAAATGCACAAACAAACACTCATATCACCCATAACAAATCATTTCAGAGATTCAAATAACTCATAGTATTTTTAGGCTGCCTGCAATAGGACTTAATGCCATTGCATACAAAAGATAAATACTCACATAATGTTTCTCCTTTTTACTGCCTTAATTTCTTAGAACAGCAAATCCCCCAAAGCCTCAAGCTAGTGTTTCTCCTTATTTATTTTATTTTTGTTTTGATCCCGAGAGAGTGATGGTTTTGGCTATGTGCAGTTATTTATATATCCATTCTAGGGTTTTAGAAAATGGGTAATTCCCCTGATACCCTTAGATGTTTATGTTCACATCATATTTCTGTGTGATCATAAATTGGAAATGCACACTTTAATTAGCTATTTCGGGGATCATGCATTTTTAGACACTCAATACTATTTTCATGACTCCTTTCTACTCATGCCATAAGCATGTGACCCTTAGTTTATTATTTCTTTTTATAAGTTTTAAGGAAATTTGAAAATCTACTTTGTATATATTTTTTTTCCTACCTATCTATTACCTCCATTCTATCAGACATACTACCATACTTTGTAATGTAAAATCATTTACCCAAATTATTTGCTTAGAATAAATATGGTATGGAAATTTTATTTGAGTCTGTATATGTATATATATATTTCTGCCTTTTTGTCAAATCAGTCAACTCCCTTTTTAAATTAAAAATCACATATATTATGCTAATTATTTTCTGGCACAATTATAAGACATATAAACCTTTATATTAAACCTCATTTTATTTTATCTTCATATAAAACAGCAAACACCCCATATATATATATATTAAATGTATATATATTTACATAATTCTTTGAACATAAAACTATATTATTTTGAGCTCCAATTTTTTCTTCTAATTACCTTGATTCCTTGCATTTTATCAAACAGAAGCTCTCATTTAATTTTATTCATTGCCAAATTCTTTTCTGTTTTAATGCAATATATATATATATACTTATATATATCTCAGAATTTTCTAATATAAATATATGTATTATTTTATTTTATTTTAGGGTCATTACATACCCTCCCCCTTAAAGGAATTATGTCCTCATAATTTCACCTAATCTCTCCAATTAAAAACACTAATCCATAGCCTGTTTTAACTCCATAACCCCATACCCATATTTTATGAAAACAAACAATGTATAAGTATATTTAGAAAAATCATCTTAGGCTGCTTAGACATACCTCTCCATCAGTAAATAAACTGGGGTATTTAGCCCTCATTTTATCTTCAACCTCCCATGTACAATCATTAGTGTCCAAGCTCCATTGGATTTTCACCAGTTTGATCACCTTGTTCCTCAACTTTTTCTCTTCCTTGGCAACTATCCCTACTGGTTCATTGGTATAAACCAAATTCTTCTGGACTTGAACTTGAGTAGGTGACTCCAGAATTGCTCCTTCATCATGCACCCATTTTCTCAATTGAGAAACATGAAATACAGGATGCACACCACTCAACTCCTCAGGTAACTTGAGTCTGTAGGCCATAGCACCAATTCTCTGCATAATTTCATATGGTCCTACAAATCTTGGTGATAGCTTTCCAGATTTTCCAAACCTGAACACTTTCTTCATTGGTGATACTTTCAGAAAAACATGCTCTCCTACTTCAAACTCCATTGGCTTTCTCTTTCTATCTGCATAAGACTTTTGTCTTGATTGTGCTGCCTTCATTCTATGCCTAACCAATTCAATCATGTTGGAAGTTTCTTTAACATGATCTGGCCCCAACATTACACCCTCTCCTGCTTCCAACTAACAGGCAGGAGACATGCTGTAACGACCCGGTATTTTGGACCATTCAAATCGACAATAATCCACGCATGTCTGACTTGAATAATTCAAAATAACAGATTGTAATAAAATTTGGAGCAAATAAAATCAAATACAGAATCACAGACACAGAATATCAGAATAACTCGCAGCGGAAAATAAAAAAACCATAGTAGTTCATGAAGCTACTATAACAAACTCTCAAAACAAAATACATAATATCTGTTTGAAAACATATACAATAGAAATCTCAAATACATAGAAGTTTATAATACCAGAGCTGAAATAGAACAACTGAAACTGGAATGGATAGATAACTAGATAAGCAGAATCTCCAACGATTCCTAGCTTCAGAAAGAGATCCAAATCTAAGCTGTAAATACTCAGGCTGACCCGAGCGTAAAGCAAAATACAAAACACTCGAGTCAGGACAATATATACTTATATAATGTAAACCAACTCAAGTGAACTGTAGCAGTAATGCATAATAACTTAAAGGATGCTTGGGATCGCCCATCCTCTAAGGATCAGTTAAACCATAAATTAAATACATCCCGTGGTTAAAATTTCAAAATTGGTAATTTATATTTCGAAATCAAATATCATTTCAAAATTCAATATCATTCAAAAATCCAGTTCAAAATATCAAAATATCATATTTCAAAATAGTTTATATTACGAAACAAATTACTTCATTTTAAATCATAAAATTAAGTTATTATATTAAATAATTAAATTATTAAATTTCCAAAATTTAATCTTTCAAAGTTCATTCGTTCACTTAAATTAATTAAAACAATGAAAATTCAACTTTCGCAACATTTAGAAAATGCTATGGAAAGTCACATTTAAGACAGTTCAATTTAACAAACGACAGCATTTAAAATGCTGTAATAGGGTTACATTAGTTTCAAATAAACTTAGTTAAATTCAACCATTATAACATTTACAAAAATGCCATAATAGCCTTTAATTAAACTCAGCCATTTGGTTCATTATTATCAACTACAACATTTACAAATGTTGTATTATCATTTACATTAGAATTAATAGCATTTCAGAAATGCAGTTAATTAACTTCAAATATTTAGTATAACTTCACAACAATTATATTTTTATATAAATCATTTTTAACTTATAAAATCATATAATTTCACTTTTAAAACAATCATTCAAATACCCTTATATTCATGATTTTATAAAGTTAAACCTCCATTCAAAAATCAAAATTTAATAATAATTCACTTATTAAATTCCAATATTAAATTATAAATTCATTAAATTAAATTAACTTAACACTTAAGTTTAAATTTTCAAATATAACTTAATTCCATTTTTATTTACTTAACTTAAAATTCACTTTTAAGCAAAATTCACAAATTTCCAATTTTAGTTATATTTCAAAATTTCAACTTAAATATTCATTGATTTCACATTTTAACTTTATTCAAAATCATTAATATAATATAAAAATCATTTAAATTTACTTTAATCCAAATTATCATGAATTTATCACATTTCACATTTAATTTAAATTCCAATTATCACCAAATTAAAATTTCCCAAATTAACTTACATTTCAAATTTTCTAATTTTACCATTAATTTATTTCACTTATAAATTTTCAGAAATCAATAATGCTTCACAAAAATCATTTTTATTTAGTTTAAATCAAAATATCATAATATTTACATTTCTAAAATATTTTAAAAAAATTTATAAAACATATTTTAACAACGGGTCTGTATTTCATTTTCTAGCCTAGGTAAAGTGATACGGGTAATATATCATTTCAACCCGTAATTTACAAAGAAAACCCGGGTTTGATCATTTCAAACCCGCAAATCCCAAGTAAATGAAAATAATTGAAAATCATTCAGGCCTATCATTTCAGCCCATAACGATTTTCTCCTATTCTAAAGTCCGTTCGGGTATGTATCATTTCAACCCATAGTGATTCTAATCTAAAGGGAACTTGTAGTGTGATAAACTGATAAAAATAACAGAACAACATAATATAACAGTAACATATGATATAACAGGTGTTTAAGCATGTGTGAACATCATATAATAGTGACATATCAAATATAATATGGTGATGCAATTTACAGATTCACATGTGATCGATTTACTATTAATATAAGTATAAAACTGTCTGGTGAGAATAACTCACTGGTATAAGCTGGAGATGATAACTGGAACGCACAAACTAAGATCTTTGAAGGTACAAAAGTACAAATAAGATTTGAGATTGGGAGAGCCAAAGATTAATCACCTTGAATACATTCAAACAAACAAAACAATCTACATAAGTTTTCAACCCGAATATAATAAAACAATGTTAGAAATGAATGTACAAAACATCACCAAAGTATTTGCACTTGCTTCAACCACTTGTGCTTCAGTCTAGGGTCAGAAACACATGGCTAAGCATGGGTTAAGATCTGGTCTTTGGGTTGGTAAGGGTCGGCCTAGCATGTAAGAGGTGATGGTGTAGAGAGATAGGTGCATGAACTACAGCTACAAGGCATAAACAACATGATTTCTAGGCAAACAAAGAGCTCGGCCAAGGCAAGGGTAGGCACGGCCATGGCTACAGGTGGGGTAGGGATGACATGGCAGTGGGTTTCAGGTCGTCTATGGGTGGTGGAGGTGGAGTAGGTGGCGGCCAAGGAGGAGTTTGGAGGTGGTGGTGATGTATGGTGCTCGGCTTGGCATATAAGGTGAAGTTTTTGTGTATTTTTGTGTGGATCAACAACAAGGTGGCCACGGCTATGGAAGAACAGTGGGCTGGAGGTGATGGTGGCTGGTTGTGGTGGTGGTGGAAGCAGCCATGGTGCTGGAGGAGGGAGGGCCGAACAATATAGGTGAAGCAAGTGCAAGTACAAGAAGAAAACAAGTAGGAAAAGTGTAGAAAAGTGAATTATTTACCAAAGTTTTCTCTTCAGGAGATGGAGGCCGACATTTTTGTGTTTGAGAAGGTTTTGGTGCGTGAAAAATGAGGGGAAGTTGGCTGAAGCAAAGTGATAAGGTCAGCAAATGAATGGATGTGGTGATTGGTAATGAAAAGGTAAGGTTGAAATGTGAAAAGGTGGGAATTCAAAAGGCCTTAGGAAATAAAAAGCCACAAACCTTTCAAATCACTTTTATTTCTTTTTAATAAGTTTAAATAACTGAAAATAATTAAAAATTCAGTTTCAATTCGAAAATGTAACAAATATACAAAATATAAATAAATAAATATTAATTATATATGATTAAAATAAGAAAATAGTACAAAATGAAAACTAGTCTAGAAAATTTGAAAATAAATGAAATAAACTTAGGGAAAATTCTATGGACTTGGAAAAATATTTATAAATAAAGATAAGAACATAAAATAAAAATGCATTCACAAAAATAAATAAATTTTAATTAAATAAAATTTAAATGAAGAATATAGTAGGAAAATAGAAACTAGTCTTTAATAAATGCAATAAATTTTGGAAAAGTTTTATTATCACTTCAAAAATATTAAAAGACAAAAATATACATAAAATAACATATTAACACATTTTAAAATAAAATATGACAAAGAAAATATGATTTATAAAATTTAAAATAGGCAAAATTGCAAAATAAAACAAATTATACTCAAAATTGAAATGTACATAACTTTTACAATTTAATTCCGTTTTCAACGAAACAAAAAGCAGTATTCATGTTATTAAGTCTATTTTCATAATAAAAGATAAAATTTAAGATTTTAAACAATTTAAATTTGAAGTTTTAAAAGTCAAAGTTTGACCAGTTTGACCAGAAATCCCTTTTTCAGGAAATGTTCAATTTATACCAGTTTGAAATTAAAAGTTACATAATAATCAACATTTATATTTAAAAATGAAATGTTTGAAATAAAACAAGTTTAAAATAGTTTTCAAAATATAATAAAGTCAAATAAAATATATACAAAAATCTAGGGCTGTTACACTCTCCCCCACTCAAATCTTTTCGTCCTCGAAAAGGAATGAAGTACGGAAAACACAGATAAAGATAGAATGGAATAGGATTAATGACAAGAAGATTAAAATTATACCTGATAACTGTTGTTATAGGTAAGTTTAACAAGGTGGAGAATAGGAATAGCAAGAAGGGAAAATAGGACGAAAGACAAGGATGAGCCATTAATTAAAATTGTTGGTTAAAGAGGTAAAATATTTAAAACACTTTAAAATCCTTTAAAAAGGAAATAACTGATCAAAGTATCATTTATATAATATTTTATCAAAATACTTTTATAACTCGATGTTTCAACAAGTTTATCCTTGTTCCTGTAGACTCTGGTAGTGCGTTGATCAGGCGCAAAACTGGAATTCTCCAGGTACTTAGTAGACCTGTTTCAACACCTAGTGAAAATACTGGGAAAACCTTTAAAAACAGATATGGAAAGTACAATCCAAACAAAAACGAATCAAATCATGGATCGCAGATACACAATGGTTACGCCTGGGTCCCCCAGGAAACATCCGTACCTTTTAAGCATTCACTGCCTTGCGAATTTCGCCATGCAACAAAACGGTGGACCGCAGGATACATAAAAATGGTTACGCCTGGATCCCCCAGGAAACATCCATACCCCTTAAGCAATCTCTGCCTTGCGGATTACGCCACTAACATGACCATAGATCGCAGATACACAATGGTTACGCCTGGATCCCCCAGGAAACATCCGTACCTTTTAAGCAATCACTGCCTTACGAATTACGCTATGTAGTCGAGTTCGTAAGACCATGGGTAACGCCATGGAATTCGAAGGACACTCGAGTATCATATCCGGAAAACCAAAATCAGAGAGAATAATATCGATAGAATGAATCCAAGATGTGGCCACAAATCGGATATCAAGCAGAAGGCACTTTCCATATCTTTACTTCGAAAATATGTATCATATAGTACCTTTTCAAATCACTTTCAAATATCGTACTTATATAATATCCATTATATATAAGATTTCACTTTCAAATTGAGTACCTTTTCAAATCTATAGTTTTCGAATCAATTTCATACTCATACAAATCAATTTTATATAAGTTCGACAACTTCCAAATCAAGTGTTTAGTAACATAAGGTTCTCAAATTTCAATTTGTTTCAATATCAGTTCAATTTCAAAATCATATACAATTTCACCGAATTATTTCTTCTCAAATTAATTATCTTTAGTTTCAACGTTTCCAGAATAATAGATTTTGAAAATAAATCCAAATTTCCAAATCAATAATTTAAGTCAACCAATTCATTTCCAAAATCAAATGTTTTCAAAATCATCTTATACTTACATAAAGTTCATCTTATATAAGAATCAAAATTTTACAAAAATAAATTTCGCTGTATGAAGAGCCATATGGGATTGAATATCTTTGCTTTTATGGGTTATATATCTTTGTAATTTAAATTGGAATTTTCTTTTAGTAAGCAAAGATATTCTAACTCGACAGCTTTCAATTTCAGCGTCAAAATATATAAATGATATTAGGATATAAGATGTACATACGTCATCATTTCGCAAAACTACATTTGATCGCTCGCTCGATCACACAAGTTCGCTTTCGAACTAGTATTGTCCATTCGACTTCCCTAATGCGGATTTCGATATGGTTTCTCGACTAGAAGCCATCAGTCTCCTTGCATAGCCATATACTACGATAGAGAATTCTAGAATCAAGCCCAAAATCCATATCAAATATTCGCCATCAAGAATCGAATGAAAATCCTAACACGAAATGGTGTAATCCACCTCGAACTTGTGTACTCAAATTTGGATCAAATTAATTATGCGAATAAAACACCATACGTACAACTTATATATTTATTCCAACTTGTTAAATATATAGTTTCATAAAGATGTTACTAAGTTAAAACATTTAAACTAAATTTTATTCAAAATATTTTGAAGACCAAATTCTTTTCAAAGCATTTCGAATCTAAATTTCATATTAGAAAAATTCAAAATAGCCTTATTCATTTACTTAACAAAACAGTTTCAACTTATTTAAATCATATTACTTCATACATAAACATTCAAAACAAACTTATATACTTTATCGAAATACTTTTCAAATTTCTTAGCTTTGAAAAGTTAACCTTGATTTGGAAGTACTCGAACTTCGAAATAGTTGAAGAAATCATTTTCAAATTCAAGAGTTGGAAATTAGCAACAAATCAGTAAATCAATTTTAATAGATAGGGTTATATCAAATCCAAAACTCGAGGACTGAACACCGGTTCATTTCAAATCGTTTCAAATATATTTACATATATCTTTCGAATATCAAATCATACTTCGGAATTTGAAATCAAAAATGGTTTCACAAAATCACTCGCATAGCAAAGCTATTAAAGTGGCCTCTCCCTCACTCAGAAACTCGAAAATCAATGTCGATGATGCGTGCACTCATCACCGAAATTATTTTCCAGCGACACAAGTGATTCTGGACTTCCATTTACTTCGAAAACTTCTTTGAAATTCCTTCAAAATCATTAAAACCCATTAAAATCATTGAAACATTACTTATTCGGAAAAATAATTTCAAATCATATTATTTATTATTTCAAAATCCTAAAACCAGTTCCAAAATGCCGGAGTTCAATCACTTAAATTCAGATTCAAAACCTTCAGTTATAAATCATTTTATATAAAACCATTTCTTATAAAATTTTCACAATTTTAAATCCTTTCAAAACTTCAAATTCTCATTTTTTTTAAAAGGTATATAATCCTTATCAAAAACATTTCATCTTTATATAAAAATATGGTCATCCTTATCAAAATAAAAACTACGATGAATACACAATTTTCAAAAGACAATCAACCACAAACTTTCCAAGGGACGATTCAAGGATGGATTTCAAAGCAAAACAGAGATTCAAATTTAGAAGGACTCTAATCAAATAGAATTCTAATTCAAAGATAGGCTCAAACGAAGATAAGATAATTAAATTACCAAATAAAAGATGGATAAGCCTATATGAATCGCGGGCGACCTTAACCGGTCAACCGTGACTTCAGGAATATAATCGATGCGAAAATCTAAGGAAAATCGACCTTCGATTGCCAGAGATAGAATCTAAATATAGCAGAAGATAGAAAACATCGTAAACCGAGGATACAGAAATCTCCGATGAATCAATGCCAATTATAATCATTCAAAGATTGGCGGAATCGCCACCCTATAAAGGTCATACAAAGTGGAGTGATGCAATGCTCCAAAATCAAAAGAATACAATTATGGGAGACAGGAATGGATTACAGAACAAGTGGGAGCGTTCCAAAATTCAAAGGAATCCTATTCGATAAGAATCCAAACGAAGATTAGAGATATATAACCTATATCGATACAGAAAAATTCCCATTCAAAATTTGGAATGACTCGAATTCATAACATACGAAAACAGAAGCATAAATATCTTTAGTTGGACAACTTTAGCTAAGCAAAAGATACAACAGAGTTTACTCAAAACAACCTAACAAACTACAGATTTTGCCATACTCAAAATAGATTCCTATCAACAATGGATCTAGATCAATCAAGAGAGAAGTTCAAAATTTTAGAGGATCCTAATCAAAGAAATTACTAACAAGGTGGATACAAAAGGAACGAAGTTTAAGAAATATTTTACTTTCAAAGCAAGGAAATTTATATCAAAATAATCTTTGAAAATTCTTTAAAAATCATTTGAAAATCATTTTATACTTTGAAAATACGTTCTCTCACAAAGAAATGATTCTGAGATAGATTTCACTCATTCTAGGGTATTTCTACCCTATCTCTAATGAGTTTTTGCTCCGCATGCTAAGGTTTGCCTAAAACCAAAGCTCTGATACCAACTGTAACGACCCGGTATTTTGGACCATTCAAATCGACAATAATCCACGCATGTCTGACTTGAATAATTCAAAATAACAGATTGTAATAAAATTTGGAGCAAATAAAATCAAATACAGAATCACAGACACAGAATATCAGAATAACTCGCAGCGGAAAATAAAAAAACCATAGTAGTTCATGAAGCTACTATAACAAACTCTCAAAACAAAATACATAATATCTGTTTGAAAACATATACAATAGAAATCTCAAATACATAGAAGTTTATAATACCAGAGCTGAAATAGAACAACTGAAACTGGAATGGATAGATAACTAGATAAGCAGAATCTCCAACGATTCCTAGCTCCAGAAAGAGATCCAAATCTAAGCTGTAAATACTCAGGCTGACCCGAGCGTAAAGCAAAATACAAAACACTCGAGTCAGGACAATATATACTTATATAATGTAAACCAACTCAAGTGAACTGTAGCAGTAATGCATAATAACTTAAAGGATGCTTGGGATCGCCCATCCTCTAAGGATCAGTTAAACCATAAATTAAATACATCCCGTGGTTAAAATTTCAAAATTGGTAATTTATATTTCGAAATCAAATATCATTTCAAAATTCAATATCATTCAAAAATCCAGTTCAAAATATCAAAATATCATATTTCAAAATAGTTTATATTACGAAACAAATTACTTCCTTTTAAATCATAAAATTAAGTTATTATATTAAATAATTAAATTATTAAATTTCCAAAATTTAATCTTTCAAAGTTCATTCGTTCACTTAAATTAATTAAAACAATGAAAATTCAACTTTCGCAACATTTAGAAAATGCTATGGAAAGTCACATTTAAGACAGTTCAATTTAACAAACGACAGCATTTAAAATGCTGTAATAGGGTTACATTAGTTTCAAATAAACTTAGTTAAATTCAACCATTATAACATTTACAAAAATGCCATAATAGCCTTTAATTAAATTCAGCCATTTGGTTCATTATTATCAACTACAACATTTACAAATGTTGTATTATCATTTACATTAGAATTAATAGCATTTCAGAAATGCAGTTAATTAACTTCAAATATTTAGTATAACTTCACAACAATTATATTTTTATATAAATCATTTTTAACTTATAAAATCATATAATTTCACTTTTAAAACAATCATTCAAATACCCTTATATTCATGATTTTATAAAGTTAAACCTCCATTCAAAAATCAAAATTTAATAATAATTCACTTATTAAATTCCAATATTAAATTATAAATTCATTAAATTAAATTAACTTAACACTTAAGTTTAAATTTTCAAATATAACTTAATTCCATTTTTATTTACTTAACTTAAAATTCACTTTTAAGCAAAATTCACAAATTTCCAATTTTAGTTATATTTCAAAATTTCAACTTAAATATTCATTGATTTCACATTTTAACTTTATTCAAAATCATTAATATAATATAAAAATCATTTAAATTTACTTTAATCCAAATTATCATGAATTTATCACATTTCACATTTAATTTAAATTCCAATTATCACCAAATTAAAATTTCCCAAATTAACTTACATTTCAAATTTTCTAATTTTACCATTAATTTATTTCACTTATAAATTTTCAGAAATCAATAATGCTTCACAAAAATCATTTTTATTTAGTTTAAATCAAAATATCATAATATTTACATTTCTAAAATATTTTAAAAAAATTTATAAAACATATTTTAACAACGGGTCTGTATTTCATTTTCTAGCCTAGGTAAAGTGATACGGGTAATATATCATTTCAACCCGTAATTTACAAAGAAAACCCGGGTTTGATCATTTCAAACCCGCAAATCCCAAGTAAATGAAAATAATTGAAAATCATTCAGGCCTATCATTTCAGCCCATAACGATTTTCTCCTATTCTAAAGTCCGTTCGGGTATGTATCATTTCAACCCATAGTGATTCTAATCTAAAGGGAACTTGTAGTGTGATAAACTGATAAAAATAACAGAACAACATAATATAACAGTAACATATGATATAACAGGTGTTTAAGCATGTGTGAACATCATATAATAGTGACATATCAAATATAATATGGTGATGCAATTTACAGATTCACATGTGATCGATTTACTATTAATATAAGTATAAAACTGTCTGGTGAGAATAACTCACTGGTATAAGCTGGAGATGATAACTGGAACGCACAAACTAAGATCTTTGAAGGTACAAAAGTACAAATAAGATTTGAGATTGGGAGAGCCAAAGATTAATCACCTTGAATACATTCAAACAAACAAAACAATCTACATAAGTTTTCAACCCGAATATAATAAAACAATGTTAGAAATGAATGTACAAAACATCACCAAAGTATTTGCACTTGCTTCAACCACTTGTGCTTCAGTCTAGGGTCAGAAACACATGGCTAAGCATGGGTTAAGATCTGGTCTTTGGGTTGGTAAGGGTCGGCCTAGCATGTAAGAGGTGATGGTGTAGAGAGATAGGTGCATGAACTACAGCTACAAGGCATAAACAACATGATTTCAGGCAAACAAAGAGCTCGGCCAAGGCAAGGGTAGGCACGGCCATGGCTACAGGTGGGGTAGGGATGACATGGCAGTGGGTTTCAGGTCGTCTATGGGTGGTGGAGGTGGAGTAGATGGCGGCCAAGGAGGAGTTTGGAGGTGGTGGTGATGTATGGTGCTCGGCTTGGCATATAAGGTGAAGTTTTTGTGTATTTTTGTGTGGATCAACAACAAGGTGGCCACGGCTATGGAAGGACAGTGGGCTGGAGGTGATGGTGGCTGGTTGTGGTGGTGGTGGAAGCAGCCATGGTGCTGGAGGAGGGAGGGCCGAACAATATAGGTGAAGCAAGTGCAAGTACAAGAAGAAAACAAGTAGGAAAAGTGTAGAAAAGTGAATTATTTACCAAAGTTTTCTCTTCAGGAGATGGAGGCCGACATTTTTGTGTTTGAGAAGGTTTTGGTGCGTGAAAAATGAGGGGAAGTTGGCTGAAGCAAAGTGATAAGGTCAGCAAATGAATGGATGTGGTGATTGGTAATGAAAAGGTAAGGTTGAAATGTGAAAAGGTGGGAATTCAAAAGGCCTTAGGAAATAAAAAGCCACAAACCTTTCAAATCACTTTTATTTCTTTTTAATAAGTTTAAATAACTGAAAATAATTAAAAATTCAGTTTCAATTCGAAAATGTAACAAATATACAAAATATAAATAAATAAATATTAATTATATATGATTAAAGTAAGAAAATAGTACAAAATGAAAACTAGTCTAGAAAATTTGAAAATAAATGAAATAAACTTAGGGAAAATTCTATGGACTTGGAAAAATATTTATAAATAAAGATAAGAACATAAAATAAAAATGCATTCACAAAAATAAATAAATTTTAATTAAATAAAATTTAAATGAAGAATATAGTAGGAAAATAGAAACTAGTCTTTAATAAATGCAATAAATTTTGGAAAAGTTTTATTATCACTTCAAAAATATTAAAAGACAAAAATATACATAAAATAACATATTAACACATTTTAAAATAAAATATGACAAAGAAAATATGATTTATAAAATTTAAAATAGGCAAAATTGCAAAATAAAACAAATTATACTCAAAATTGAAATGTACATAACTTTTACAATTTAATTCCGTTTTCAACGAAACAAAAAGCAGTATTCATGTTATTAAGTCTATTTTCATAATAAAAGATAAAATTTAAGATTTTAAACAATTTAAATTTGAAGTTTTAAAAGTCAAAGTTTG
Source organism: Allium fistulosum (assembly GCA_030737815.1). Classification (NCBI taxonomy): domain Eukaryota; kingdom Viridiplantae; phylum Streptophyta; class Magnoliopsida; order Asparagales; family Amaryllidaceae; genus Allium; species Allium fistulosum. The sequence goes on from CM060903.1 coordinate 914,032,159, forward strand.
ACCAGTTTGACCAGAAATCCCTTTTTCAGGAAATGTTCAATTTATACCAGTTTGAAATTAAAAGTTACATAATAATCAACATTTATATTTAAAAATGAAATGTTTGAAATAAAACAAGTTTAAAATAGTTTTCAAAATATAATAAAGTCAAATAAAATATATACAAAAATCTAGGGCTGTTACACATGCAAGGTCTCCCATACAAGGCTTCAAAGGGAGCCATTCCTATGGTTGATTGATAGCTATTGTTGTAAGTGAATTCTGCCAAGTGAATATGATCCTCCCAATTTCCCCCAAAATCAAGCACACATGCTCTAAGTAAATCTTCCAATATTTTATTCACTATCTCTGTTTGCCCATCACTTTGAGGATGGTAGGCAGTGCTTAAACAAATTTGTGTTCCCATTGCTTCTTGGAAACTTTCCCATAATCTTGAGGTGAACAAAGTGTCTCTATCACTTACTATAGTCTTGGGTATGCCATGTAACCTCACCACTTCTTTGATAAACAATTGTGCAAGCCTAGATGCATTTCTATCTGACCTGACAGGAACTAAGTGAGCTGATTTGGTTAGTCTATCAACAATTACCCATATACTATCATTGCCTTTCTTAGTTCTAGGCAAACCATCCACAAAATCCATGGAAATGCTTTCCCACTTCCACTGAGGTACCTCCAAAGGTTGCAACATGCCAAAGGGCTTTTGGTGGTCTGCTTTAATTTGTTGACATGTGGAACATTTTGCCACATATCTTGCCACTGCTTGCTTCATTCCTGGCCACCAGTAGCCTCTTTTTAAATCATGATACATCTTAGTACCACCAGGGTGTATGGTGTACCTGGTCTTGTGATGATCATTCATGATTTCTTCCTTCAATTCTGCAATGTTTGGTACACAAAGCTTATCATTTTTCCTCAAATAACCTTGGGAATCTATTTTAAAATTCTCTGACTCAATGTTGTTTAATAACATTTCTTTCTTCTCCTTCAGACTTTGATCTTGATCTTGCATGCTACCAACTTTCTCCACCAGATTAGACTTCACAGTGATTATTCCCAGTGTACCATACTCCACCATATCACCATGCTCTTTAAAATTCACTGCATCCTTACTGTATATATCTGCCTCCCCAAGCACTGCAAGATTTTTAAACTCATCAATCATCAAACTGGCTAATCTAACCTGATTTCTGCTCAAAGCATCTGCTACTCTATTAGCTTTTCCAGGAGTGTACAATATATCTAAATCATATGCAGCCAGAAACTCCAACCACCTTGCTTGCCTCATATTTAAATCTTTTTGAGAAAATAAATATTTCAATGCTTGATGATCTGTGAATAATTCAAATTTTGCCCCAAGCAAATAATGCCTCCATAGTTTTAGTGCAAACACTATTGCAGCTAATTCTAGATCATGAGTTGCATATTTGGTTTCATTGGGTTTAAGTTGTCTTGATGCATATGCCACTACCTTGCCATGTTGCATAAGCACTGCACCTAACCCAGACCCACTAGCATCAGTGTATACAACCATTCCTTCATTTGCTTCTGGGATTTGTAGGACAGGAGCTTCCACCAATGCTTGCTTCAATTTCTCAAAAGCTTGTTCACACTGCTCAGTCCACACATATGGTTGGTTCTTCTTGGTTAGTTTGGTCATTGGTGCAGCTATTCTTGAAAAATCCTTGATGAACCTCCTATAATACCCTGCCAAACCTAAGAATGACCTCACCTCAGTCACTGTTTTGGGTCTACTCCATGATTGAACTGCAATGACCTTGCTTGGATCTACACTTACTCCCTGCTGTGACACTATGTGTCCTAAGAATTTTACTTCATGTTGCCAAAATGTACACTTTGAATACTTGGCTTTTAATTCATGTTCTCTAAGTCTGGATAATACTAAATGTAGGTGCATGGCATGATCATTTTCTGTCTTTGAATAAATTAATATGTCATCTATAAACACCAAGACAAACTTATCCAAACAGTCTCTAAAAATTCTATTCATCAAGTCTACAAAATAGGAGGGAGCATTGGTCAAGCCAAATGGCATTACTAGAAATTCATAAAGGCCATACCTTGTATTAAAGGCTGTGTACTCAATGCTTTCCTCTGCAACTTTCATCTGATGAAATCCAGAGGCTAAGTCTAGCCTTGAAAATATTTTAGCCTCATGCAATTGATCAAATAGATCATCTATTCTAGGCAGTGGGTACTTATTTTTAATAGTCACCTTGTTTAAATCTCTGTAGTCTACCCACAACCTCATTGTTCCATCATGTTTCTTGACAAATAGCACTGGGGAACCCCAACTGGAACTACTTGATCTTATAAATCCTTTCTCTTCTAATTCTTCTAGTTGATGTTTTAATTCTACCAACTCTTTTGGACCCATTCTATAAGGCTTCTTAATGATTGGATTTGTTCCAGGAATTAATTTTATTTTAAATTCAACTGGTCTGTTTTGAGGAATTCCTTTCACTTCTCCAAACACATCTACATATTCATTGACTACTAGGATTTCCTCTATCTTTAATTCTTTCTGAACTTCATTAATACTCCAGATTTTATTAAAACATGTATTCTTTGCTATTTCACTTAAGATGGTAATTCTTTTGCCTTCATTTGTTTCCAAAGAGATAGTAAGGTTTTCTAAATTTAAAATTGCTTTATTTCTCATTAACCAATCTACCCCCAAAATAATCCCAATACCAGGGTAATTTAAGGTATATAAATCTGAATTAAATTCATAACCCCCTATAATTAATTTCAGACCCAAACACTTCATCCCCAACATACAATGACTCCCTATGGGACTGTGTACAACCAAGGGCTGATCAATGGAAACACATGCAAGTGTTAACTTCTTTACAATTTCCAAAGATATTAGTGAATGTGAGGCACCAGTGTCATATATTACTGATATGGGTTGGGTATGAATAAAAATTATACCTTCAAGTTGCCCAACATTCCCAGTGTTATTTGCTGCCAAAGCTCCTACCCTTGCTGTTCCCCTATTGGTTTCTGGGCAATCCTTCTTGAGATGACCCATCTTTCCACAATTATAGCATCCTCCTCTGGGTATCTTGGGGTTAGGGCATTGGTTACTATAATGTCCAGCTTTTCCACAATTAAAACAATGAGTGAACTTCTTGCTTTCAGGTGCTGTTGCTCCTTCCCCTTTCTTAACTCCTTTACTTGCATTTCTCTTGTCATAAGGTTGCACTTTGTTCTGACCACCTTTCTTCTTGTTGAGCTTCATATTCCTGAATTTCTCTCTTGCAGTGTCATGTTGCTCAAATGAGAGAGTTAGATCAATTACTTGATCAAAGGTTTTGTCCTTGTATGGCAACATTGCCCTTGACAAACTAGGGTTCAAGCCTTGAATGTACCTTGCATTCTTTGCTTCTGCATTCCCTATTAACACCAGTCCATACTTGGATAAAGTTTCAAACTTCTGAGTGTATTCATTCACATTCATACTTCCTTGCCTTAATCTAATAAAGTCTTCAAGTAGTGTGGCCTTGGCAGATGCTGGGACAAATCTGGCCTCAAGCATGTCCTTGAAATTATTCCAAGTAATGGTATCCTCTTGTCTTCCTGCTGTCACAACTTCCCACCAATCCAGTGCAACCCCCTTCAATTTCCTTGAAGCTATCTGTCTCTTTCTTTGGTCATTGATTTGCATATCTGTGAAGACCCTCTCCATAGTTTTTATCCAAGTTTGAACACCTATAGCTCCTTCAGTACCTTCAAAATCCTTTCCTCCCAAAGTGGTACAAGTCTTAAGCAGTTTGGAGAGTTCCTCATGAGGATTGTCTTGCCTTGGTGCCATTCCATCCCTTAAAGCTCTCACAAAATCCTCCATGCTCATCACAGGTGGCTCACGTGATGATCCTGCACCTGTGTGATGCCTTGGTCCTACCATAATGCTATAAATATGATTTTTATGTTAGTCTATTTACCCCTATCAGTTTTTGGTGTCTTTACTTGGTTCATTTTCATTTCTGTGCACACTGTGCATGTGTCACATGTACACACATATATTTCTTGACATACAGCAAAAACATTCAACACCAACAATTCAAACAATGCATTCAAACATCCATATGCATACAACAACATTTACTATGTTATTTAAAACATAGCTCTGATACCAACTGTGGTGACCCTCATCCTAAAATGCTTAGAAATTTTTTTTTTTTGGTATACAAGAGGAACTCACCACTAACCCCAAATACTTTTATATTTAAATTTTTATATAGTTTCCAACTATTTTCCCAAGACCCTGGAATTACTAATATAATCATATCAGTATACAAAGATTAAACCAATTATATATTTGATGATACACAATTGTTCCTTTATTATTATTTTATATATATATATATATATCAGAGTCAATTTAAATCAAAGTGAAAACAAAATATCATACAATCTATTGACAAGCCATTTATTTCCTTTCTGAATCTTGTTCTACTGCCAGAGGTGTATTTTAGCCAATTACAACACTTAAACCTTTTATCTGACTATAAATATTAATCTGCCTAAATAATTCTATTAACACAAACATAGTGTTTCCTTAATCTTATCAGTGTTATCAGGTATACACATAACACTACTCATAAGTTATTTCCATTTATCATTTTAGGTTGATTAGGAGAGTACTTTTAGCATTTTAAAGTTTAATATGATGCAGACCTACACACTTGGTGGTTTGTGAGATACGCTTGGAGTTATATAAGGGCTGCTTGGTGTTTTCTTTAATTTGTCCCGGAAGCACATTACACTTCACTGATTGAAATGAAGTGGTTCCAGGCATCCAAGGGTTTGACTCATGGCCATCTAGGCCGGCCATAGTCCCTCCTTTACCACTTGTAAACCCATATCCCTCATGTTAACAAACTTCTACAAAGTGCTACTCCTAAATTTCCAAGCCTTTTTATGTCCAGTTCAAGTTTTCTGGAAAAATCATTCTTATAGGTGTTCAATCATTTATCAAAAATTCAGTACCTTTCAAGTCTACTATTCTCAAAGATCTTTCTGAAAATTTAAATACTCAAATTTATACAAGTTTCCAGAATTCATGCACATGCCAGTATCATTTACCTGCCATACACTAATTCATTTCACTTGAATATTCTACAAAAATCTTGAGAGTTCATTTCAAAAAAATTAAATCCCCTTAGCAGTTCAATTCCCATAAGACAAAATATAAACAATAGAAATCAGAGGTTCAAATATATATACATATACATATATCAGTATCAACTATCTGACATGCATACATTTATTCCACTTGGATATTTCTTATTCAAATCTTGTCAAAACTATTATAATTTTATTTAAAGAAAATCATAGAATAAACTCAGGCAATAAAACCAGAGATCATTACATTCACATTTTATTTTTATGTGTTATACCCATGCCCTTGTTTCCTTCAAATCAGATGATCACAACATCAATAAAAATCAAACTCCATCATATATCACTCAAAATGAATTTTACTTAAGTACAAGTTTTCATCCTCAAATACTTAGAAAGTTTCCTACAAGTACTTCAATTGCAGAAAATAGAATTTGTCTAGTAATTCCATTACAAAACAACTGCAAATTTAAAACAAGTCTCTCTTATTTATACTAGCAGCCAATGCCTTCTTTACTCATCAAGCCAACTTCAATTTCCTGCAAGCAAATCATTTAGCTGCCCCAAATAATTTTTGAGACACCCAGATGATTGCAAGGGCAACCAAAAGGGTCAGTTTACACTGGTATGAGCATTTATCAATTTTGTATATATGTACATAATTGTAGTAATCTTGCAATGCCTTCCTAGATTAACAGGTCTTATACTTAGCATGTTTTGGTTCATTTAAAAAGACACAATACCACATTCAACAAATCAAACAATGCACAACAGTCAGTTAAGATTAAGCATGTGTACAAATTTTTAATTCATCCTCATCAAAACTTGGGTAAGTAATCTCTGTTTTATACTCCAAATTTCCACCCAGTAAATTAATCAATGAACAATGTTTAACTTGATTAAATCTAACACCAAATCTGAAAGTTTATAACCCAGATTTTTAAACCCCTACCCCCATTTATTTCATGGTCTTTAACTCCTTGTCAAATGAACACTATGTATGCATTGTGATGGAAACTCCCAGGTTGTTTAAATTATTCCAACACACAAAGGCCTCAGGGTGCTGTTGCACCATGCACATACTTGCTTCCACCTGAAGTAAGCAGATCATTGACTACCCCCAAGTGACCAATTTAGTTTTTCTCTTTTATATCAGAGAAATATGACTGCCTGCATATTTTCTGACTCTGCCCCATGTTCCCCTATTAATCTTGATCCATGTTTAATGATGATAGAACAAGAATACTTAAAACATGTTAACTCTGAAAGCCAAATTACAGATCAATGCTCCAAACAAAAATGCACTAACAAACACTCATATCACCCATAACAAATCATTTCAGAGATTCAAATAACTCATAGTATTTTTAGGCTGCCTGCAATAGGACTTAATGCCATTGCATACAAAAGATAAATACTCACATAATGTTTCTCCTTTTTACTGCCTTAATTTCTTAGAACAGCAAATCCCCCAAAGCCTCAAGCTAGTGTTTCTCCTTATTTATTTTATTTTTGTTTTGATCCCGAGAGAGTGATGGTTTTGGCTATGTGCAGTTATTTATATATCCATTCTAGGGTTTTAGAAAATGGGTAATTCCCCTGATACCCTTAGATGTTTATGTTCACATCATATTTCTGTGTGATCATAAATTGGAAATGCACACTTTAATTAGCTATTTCGGGGATCATGCATTTTTAGACACTCAATACTATTTTCATGACTCCTTTCTACTCATGCCATAAGCATGTGACCCTTAGTTTATTATTTCTTTTTATAAGTTTTAAGGAAATCTGAAAATCTACTTTGTATATTTTTTTTCCTACCTATCTATTACCTCCATTCTATCAGACATACTACCATACTTTGTAATGTAAAATCATTTACCCAAATTATTTGCTTAGAATAAATATGGTATGGAAATTTTATTTGAGTCTGTATATGTATATATATATATTTCTGCCTTTTTGTCAAATCAGTCAACTCCCTTTTTAAATTAAAAATCACATATATTATGCTAATTATTTTCTGGCACAATTATAAGACATATAAACCTTTATATTAAACCTCATTTTATTTTATCTTCATATAAATCAGCAAACACCCCATATATATATATATATTAAATGTATATATATTTACATAATTCTTTGAACATAAAACTATATTATTTTGAGCTCCAATTTTTTCTTCTAATTACCTTGATTCCTTGCATTTTATCAAACAGAAGCTCTCATTTAATTTTATTCATTGCCAAATTCTTTTCTGTTTTAATGCAATATATATATATATACTTATATATATCTCAGAATTTTCTAATATAAATATATGTATTATTTTATTTTATTTTAGGGTCATTACAGAAGTGCATGTGCTAATATTAAGAAATGTGCACATAAAGGAGAGATTATATGAAAAACACTTGAGAGATTGAACCAGTACTTATGAATTGTTGCTATATACCATCACGCGCTTCGCATATATCTATTTTAAAGTGACATTATGATATCCCGTATCATATCGAATATTTAACCGTATATTTGAGTATTTTTTTAAGTGCCAAATAAAAATTCAAGCTAAACTACAACATAAATCGTTATCAATTTATCATCTGTGAGTTTATTTGAAGATATGTAAACAATGTTTGTGATAGCGCTGATTTCATACTTAATATGGAGCAAAGAGATTCTAAGTCGAGGGTGTTACGGCACGCGCTTCATGCGTGACAATAGTACACCTTTCACTGATAAATTGATTTTTTTTACAAATTATATATGCTTAACATATTCAAAAAAAATGATTTTTATAAATATTTAGCTATGATTTTACGAATTAGAATCATTTGTAGTCAACTTGAATTTTTATTTCTAAGTTACATCGTTTAGTTTTTTGTTAGTTTAAATTTTTATTTCTAAGTTAGCCAAGAATTGTGTTACATATATTGTATTCAATATATCTTCAAATATTACACAATGATATATAATCATGTCTTGTCAGTTTGAATTTCAGTCAATGTGTAAATATAATATCTTCAGATCTTCAAAGCATCTGAAGATGGAGTTAGGATTTTATTCAGTTGTGACAATATTTAAGTAGGAAATGAGTTGGGTTGTTGTGACAATGTTTAATTTACACTGTCAAATAATACTCTTCATATTATGGGACCAAGTTGTTATTACTACAAAAGTGTTATGGCACGTGCTTCGCGCGTGACAATAGTACACCCTTCGCGGATAAATCAATTCTTTTACAAATTATATATGCTTAACATATTAAAAAAAATGAATTTCATAAATATATAGTTATGATTTTACGTTGGAATCATGTCTTGTCAGTTTGAATTTTTTATTTCTAAGTTGCATCGTTTAATTTTTACTGTTAGTTTGAATTTTTTTATTTCTAAGTTGTATCATTTAATTTTTTTGTTAGTTTGATTTTTTTTCCATTTATAATTAATATATATATATAAAAAGTTTATTTGTTAGATCATAATTTTAAGCAATATTAAGTTTGGTAATAAAGCAAAGAGCGTTATGAATTTGCAAAAAAGTATATTTGCGAGATCATATCTTTAAGTGATATTAACATTTGTTAATATCTTTAGAAGACGTTTTTGTAAGTTGACGTTGGTACCAAACAAATATTATGCTTTCACTTAAACTCGAAAAAAAAAATTATAATAATAGTTTATTTATTCCCTATTTCAACCTGTTATAAATCTACGTATAATAAAAGGTTGAGCTTCTTAACGTTTCTCACCATAGTATGTAGTTGACGATAATATTACACCTAATAAAAATGCAATGTTATATGCATGAGTTTAGGATCAGGTATGTGATGCTATATTGTAGGACAGATTAATAGATGCGCTAAATTTAGGAACAAATGTGCAAATGCTATTTTTAGGATCAATTAGTGGAGAATTTTTTTAAAGAATTGTATAAAGGGAAATTTTGGAACTTCGCGGTCGGACCAAAAGATTGCGCTTCCAAGTCAACTATTAATAAAGATATGTGCTTGAATGTGGTAATTTATTTATCTTTATTGCGGGCATTTCATTTTTTCCTCTACGCTTAAGTATAGGAGTTTAGCTCTGAAAAAAACCCTTCATATTTTCCTTAATCTGTTTAAACGGAAAGAAATGCTAAACGTATTAATTTATCTTTATTGCAGGCATTTATTCCTCTCAACATAAGCACTAGAGATAAGCTCTGAGAAAAACCGTTCATATATATATCCCTTAAATCTGTTTAAATGGATGAAATGCTAAGCATGTTACTTTATCTTTATTTATTTCAGGCATTTCATTTTTTCTTCTAAACATAAGCACTAGAGTTTAGATCTGAGAAAAACACTTCATATTTCCCTTAATCTGTTTAAATGGAAAGAATGCCTCATACCACCAATTTGAGTAAATGCTATAAATTATTGCAATTAATTATACAATAATTCAATAGACGTGCGCTGCACGTGCTAATTGTATTTATTTAAAAAGCTTAAATTTAAGATCACCTAAATAAATTCAATATATATAGATTTAAATGTAAAATAACATTAAAAACTTGGAAGATGTCTGTACATAATTGTAAAATTTAGTATTAAATTCTAACTATAAAAGAGGAAACCGGTAGAAAAATTGTAATAATTATAATAACAATAAATTGTGAGAATGTGTAAATAAAATATCTAGAGATAATTAAGGGGAGAGAGGAGGAAATTGTTAGAATTAATAAGAGAGCTTTAAATTCTTCTACTTTACTATTATATAATAGATTACAACTTTTAATAAAGAAATACGAATAGGGGCAACTTTGGAAGTTCGTGGTCGGACCAAAACTTTCCAACGTGATGATGATGGCACACAATTTTAAAGTCCAGATATATACTAACCATTATATATTTGCGGTAACATTAATTTGCATTAATTCAATATTTGAAAAGTGCAAACATCTTTAGTGGTGTTAATCTCTCCATCTGTTTAGCATTTCCGGTACAAGGCATTCTTTCCATTTAAACAGATTAAGGGAAATATGAAGTGTTTTTCTCAGATCTAAACTCTAGTGCTTATGTTTAAAAGAAAAATGAAATGCTTGAAATAAATAAAGATAAAGTAACATGCTTAGCATTTCTTCCATTTAAACAGATTTAAGGGATATATATGAACGGTTTTTCTCAGACTTATCTCTAGTGCTTATGTTGAGAGGAATAAATGCCTGCAATAAAGATAAATTAATATGTTTAGCATTTCTTTCCGTTTAAACAGATTAAGGAAAATATGAAGGGTTTTTTTCAGAGCTAAACTCCTGTACATATGCTTAGAGGAAAAAATGAAATGCCTACAATAAAGATAAATAAATTACCACATTCAAGCACATATCTTAATTAATAGTTGGCTTGAAAGCACAATCTTTTGGTCCAACCGTGAAGTTCCAAAATTGTCCCTAAATATATTTCCTTTTTAATAATAGTTAGATGTCACACTTCTTTAGCTTCAACGTGAACTACTAAAAACGTAACTCTATAAATATTATTAAATATTAATATAACTTAAAAACAGAATCAAATAAGTTTCATTTACCAATTCAAAACGCTCTACAAATATTATGGAAATCTTACTATAAATTAAAAGTAGGATGTACCGAATAAACATTCTTCTTTAAGTCATTCATTATTATATGTAATAGTAGAAATAAAATTCAAACCAATAAAAAATTAAATTCATTCTTTATTAATTAAAAATAAAAATAAAAATTCAAACTAATAAAAAGTTAGATGCTGCAATTTAGAAAGAAAATTAAAAACTAACTGCATATCATTTCATACAAAAATAGGGTTAAATATTTGTGCAAATCATATATTTTTTTAACGAGTTAAAAGTACACAATTGTAAAAAAACAATTCATACACGAATTGTGTGCCATCATCACGCGGGAAGCGCGTGCTGTAGCATGCAAATTAATGCTTTAACGTTATTATTTTCAATTGGACGTGTCGCCTGATCAAGTAGTAGAGAATTTTATAAAAAATGTATATAAAGGGTAATTTTGGAATTTCACGGTCGGACCAAAAGATTGCGCTTCCAAGCCAACTATTAAAAACTTGGAAATAAAAAATATAATTTTCATGATTCATGACCACTTGCTAAACACGTTCCAAAATTTATGCTTTCAAGCCAACTATTAAAAAATATAATTTTCATACTTTCTAACAAACATGTTGGAGCATTATGGCACGCGCTTCGCGTGTGACGAATGCATCTGAAATGTATTTGTTTAAAATGTTTAAAAGAAAATATTTTTCACAAATATTTAGCCACATATATGTTTACGTTGAATCATACATGGTTAATTTGAATTTTTATTTCTAAGTTGTAATATCTAATAATCATACTGGTGGGTTTCGGCTAGGTTGTTTTTACTGAGTCAGAGTGGAAGAATTGGAGTCAAAAGGTACTACTAAAGGAGGCGGAACCGGCTTTTCTGAATAAAGGTTGAAATCATGCTAATTTTAGTAATTGATTAATAACTAATCTGCCTATTTGTAATCTTTTAATTGGTTGCCTTAAAACTTTTCAAATTCTTTACAAAAATAACTATCACATTTATCTGATCTAAATCAAGAAAAATTAACGTTTAAGCCCTTCTATTAAGCAAAACCGATAGTGCAAATAAGTCCTTCTTTTAAAATTGTGTGCCATCATCATCACGTTGGAAAGTTTTGGTCTGACCACGAACTTCCAAAGTTGCCCCTATTCGTATTTCTTTATTAAAAGTTGTAATCTATTAAATAATAGTAAAGTAGAAGAATTTAAAGCTCTCTTATTAATTCTAACAATTTCCTCCTCTCTCTCCTTAATTATCTCTAGATATTTTATTTTCACATTGTAACGACCCTGAATTTTGAACGAATTAAATTGAGAATATTTAATTTATTTTAAATATTTGAACGATGATTTAATTTGAATCCCGAATATAACTTTGAATTTGACGATTAAATTATAAAATTTAATCTATTGAATGCTGAATAAAATTTAAATCTTCAATTTAAAGTTGAAGAAAATTATTTCGAAGGCTTTTAAAATTCGTATTGATAATACGGAAGATAACAGAACCTTCAGAAATTGATTTGGAAACAATCTGTTCACTTTTGAAATTAAATCGTTCAAAATCGAATTTAAAAATAGCCGTCCGAGGCGGAGTCTCGGAATTCGATGAAACTAGTTCCATTGGATCCAGAATATTGTATTATTGTCGGATTTCAATTTTCGTATTTTTCGGAGTTTGTATGTGAGCACACGACAGGAAAACACATTGAATTTTTTACGAAATTCAAATTTAAATTAATATTTTAATTTGTCAACGACAGCACGTTCAAACCCACGTTCAAACCCATACCTACTCCCATACCCCGTACTTCCTTACCATCCCTTTTCTTTTCTTTAATATCCATCCCTCAGTTTCAATTCAATTTCACGAAGCCTTTCTCCTCTACAAACGAACAAAGAAAAAAACAATGGCCGCCTTTCATTTTAAATCCACGAATTCTTAAGAACCCAAATCGATTGTGAGTTCGTTCGCAACTCGATGGCGTAGGTTGGAGGAGATCTCGCGCACGACAATGGCTTGCAAATCGATCGAAGTGGCGCCGCGATTTGGGGAGAAGGACGGCTCGTTGAGGAGGGATGTTAGTCTTCGACCTGGAGGCGTGCAATTGTCGCGACTGTTCATGGAAGGAGGCGACTCGAAGGCGAGGTGCGACACTGGCACTGGCAGCGGGCAGTGAGTTTCGAAGTCGAAGTCGCGAGGCGATGGAAGGGGGGAAGAACTCACGGCGTGGGCTGGGTTTCACTAATTGGTCGAGGAAGCATCTTGATGGCGTTCCAACGTTCGACGACTTGGGTTCGCAATTTGGCATTAAGGTATTAACAGTTTTGTATTAATTTGAAAAATAATAATAATATGTATATATGCAGTTTTTAAACTTTAAATGGGTTGGTGTTGTCAATTACAGGAAAATAGAAGATTTTATATACAGAAGTTTATAATATATAAAAGAATTTCTTTATACAAAGAAATTTATATTAAGGAAAATGTTTGGAATATTTATGTGAATGAGATTTTGGTTCAAAGTAAAAAAAAAAGTTAGTTTAAAACAAAATTTATTTCAGTTAAAAAAAATTATGTATATATGTATATATGCAGAAAAATATAAGTAAGATTTTGAAAAGTTTTGAATTCATATAAATTATCGTTTTAATATAGGTATATATAGTTCAAGTAAGAAAGAAATAAAAATACTTATTTAAAATCGCTAATTTGAATTATTTTTGATACTAAAGATTTTCAAAAAGGGAATTTGTTTAGGAAATTAAATCACTAGTTTGAAATGAGTTTTATTTAGTTGAATTAAAATGTTAAAATGGTAAATTGAATTGTTCGGATTTATTTTGAATATTAATAAAACCTTATAATGTCTGTTACAAGGTTTAAAATGGAGAAATGGTCAAAATGGAAATTGGATTGCAAATAAAAGCAAAGGTGAGATCTTCTCACTCAAAATTTAAAGTGGAATTTTCAGTTATTTATTGATTGTGTTGATTGCTATTGATTGTGATATTAGATATAGTAGGATATATCTATTATATATATAGCAATATATACATATTGGCATATGTATATATTGGATTGATGATTTCCCGCCTCGTATAGCGGATGAGACCCTATTGCGCCGTTAGTAAGCGGATTATTTTTATAAAACCCATATACCGCGATAATTCCGTACTGGAGCGGAATTGGTATTGTGCTGACGTCTTTGGATGCAGGGAAACAGGTTGGAGGGATCCAACTGGACCCCTCACGTTGATTTAATTTATTTCTACTGTGATGTGATAATCTGTGAATGATTATTGATATTATTGAATTGATGTCTGGAAATTGTTTGAAAGCTAAAATTTAGCTGAATGGATGTTTGATGTCATTGGATTCCAAAAATAAACGAAGTTGAATTTTTGAAATTCAGGTAGAAATTTCTAAGTGAATCAATTTTTGAAATTGAATAAATTTTGAAGAAAGGAATTTTAAAGTATAAAAAGTTAATTTTTATAATCTTATCGAATTAATTCCAGAATCAAGTGAAAATGTTAAATGAATGGATTTCGTAAAAAATAGTGATTATAATTTGAAGAATTTAATTTAAGAATTTGGATTTTTAAACAGATTGAAAGAAACGATTGAAATTTATTTCCTTAAAAAAAAAAGAATTTACTAAAAGAAGATAAGCTGGAAATCCAACTAGAAATTTAATTGGTAAATTGAAATAAATTGAAATAAATTGAAATAAATTGGGAAATCAATGTAAAATGATTTCAATTTGAAGAATCCAATTTAAAACAGAATATTAAATCATTTGAGGAAAAAAATGAGGTATTTACTTAGTAGTGATAAATAAATTTTTAAATCAATATCGAAATTGATTTGGGATTGAAGTTTTTTTTTTATATAGAATTGGAATTTATAAAAGTTGTTTATAAATCCGAGATCACTTATTTTGATAAGTAAAAATATAGAAGTTGATGAAAAGAAGATTTATAAGTCGAGGTTGTTATTAAAATAGAGATAGAATTTATAAACGTGTTTATAAATTCAAAATAGATTGAATTTGATAAATTAAATATAGAAGATTTTTGAAGAAGATATATTCGCGATTTTGGATAGCGAATCTCTATTGAAATAAATGTATAGAAAAGACTGAAATTTGGTTAGTATATTCACGATTTTGGGACAGTGAATATATTGTTAAGTAAAATGGATTTATTCTTGAAGAAGTGATATTAAAAATGAAGTTAAACATTTTAAAATGTTTTAAAATGTATTATGAATCGAAATCATAGATTTCAACATTTATTGTTGAAATAGACGTTTTCGAAAAATAAAGAAATGGTGGACTATAACACTGTTGTTATAGTAAATGATTTCGAAAGGAAATGTTTTGATGTAGTATTGGGATTTATATATATCTATCAAAATCCGAATCCCTATACTATTGATTTCGAGTCGTCGTAACGATGTTTTACGCAACAGTCGTTTTGACTCAAATAGATGTTAAAATTTATGATTTCCTTAAAGAATGAAATGTATACTTAATATTGATTTAAGTATATCGAATATTTTCTAAGTGTTGAAAATAAATGATTTGTGAATTACTTATTTTTAAATAAGTATGGAAATGCTTTTCCAATGTGAAATGAACTGTTTGAGTTTTTATCTTTTAAAGATAAATTGAAAAGTGAATATTTGAATTTGTTTTCAAATGATTAAGTGTGGAAATTTTATATCTAGTAAAAGATATTTTGGAAGATGAAATAATTTGGAAAATTATTTGGAATCTGATGATGTTGCGCATCTTTATTGATAGTTAAATAACCGACTATCAATAATTACCTTGAATATGGTATTTGTTGTGAATTGGATGAATTTGAATGCCACACTTATTTTTAAATAATCGCTCACTATTCGGGTTAGCCGGGAAAGGACCATGGGGTCGTATAACCCATTCCGAATATGTGATACGTCATTATGAATTGCATTCGAAGACCGGTGTTGAAGACCGGATATTTTTGAAAACGGAAGGATTACCGTCGAGTTACTCTACATCGACTGATCTTCGATTTAGAGGTTTTATCACCCTTAGTGACGGGAAGTCCCGACGTGATTAGAAATTTATCCGGATGTGCAAGGGCTTCGTGAGAAGTGCCTTCGGTTCTGTTCGATCCCGGAACAGACTTGTATGGATTGTGTGTCTGACGTTACAATTTGAGATATAAAGCTGATTTCTTTCAAATACATTTCTGTTGGTGGCGGAGAATTTATTCTCTTAGCTTAACACCCTTCTCTGAGACGTACGAGCTCAGAGGTTATGTAGTTGAAATTTATCAGCGATATATCCCAATTTGGTAACGTGGCATACTGAGTGTTGCTGTGAAATGATCAGTGTTTGATCATTTGTGATATGATCATTTGTTTGATCTTATATCTTTGTGATCATAGGTTGATCATTTTGTTTGACCCGAAGCATGGCTTTGTAGAAAGCGTAGCTTTGTGGGCGAGACTTCATCGAGCCTCACACCCCGGAAATGGTCGAAACAGGAAGGATGCGGCAAGGTTCTAGGGAGTAGCGCCCCTTAGTGTATGTCATTCCTTCTGGATAAAGGTGGTATCATGGTATGGAGCCCAGATACTTAACCTCTGTGGTTACTGCATTATTATTATCTATGTGGTTTGTTGCGAATCGGGGATCCTCGGGAAGATCGGTGACGATCGGGGGATGGCATACGCATGTCAGTAGTTACCTATTTTTGCAGAGGTAACCCGGCCTTGTGTTGGCAGAGATCCGGTTAGGTTCTCGGGTCGTCTATTCCAGGGACGTACCCATCGTGGATAGGAAGTTCCTTGGCCTGACCATTTGTTGGAAATCCAAAGAAACAATACGAGCCTTTACGATTTCAATTGTATAACCTGTCTCCTCAGGAGGCAGCTATAGCAGGCATAATATAATGGTACCTATGCTGGCTAAGATTTATATTATACTTTCGAAATGTTTTCCACTATGCACTAATAATAATATCAAAAAGAATTTGATTTTTGCGTAGTAAGCATCTTTGACTATCATAAGAAGAAATCTCCTCCAAGTCTGCGTTTGCATTGTGTGTGTGGTGGGAGGTCTTATGGTAGTTTCATTTTCCAAAAGCATTGCGAATTGACATTAAAGTTTTCCTGTTGTTTATTTTAAAGATAAATAACTGTTTTACGATCTCACACCAGTCACCATGACTGACTCGGAGTTTATTGTTCCCTTCTAAACTCTGGGTGCCCACCAATTTCCACACGGGCAGCCTAGAGTTATATTATCAGGATATTCTGGATATTCTGGAGCTTGGAGATAAGCTGGATGACGAGACGTAGTATTTGTATCTGATATATTTATTCCGCTGTGTATTCTGTATGAGGACAAGTTATATAACTGTCCATTGTTGTATATTGACTCTGATGTTTGATGTATGTATAAAATGATATAGTTCTTTGTTTTAAAAGACTAGTGTTTATCTATTATATATTGTTCCGCTGCGAATGTGAGATTCTGATATTGTTTTTCTGTTCTGCTCTTGTTCTCTGTTGTTTCTTTCTTCTCTTTTCTTCTATCTTCTTCTTTTTCTACTTTTTCTTTTTCTTAAAACCATCACTATTCGAGTTTCCGGCACTCGATTGCTCGGCAGTCGATAAAGTGAGTATCGATGTCGAATTTTCGAAAGTCGAAAATTTCGGTATGTGACAAAGTGGTATCAGAGCATATGGTTAAGCGACAACCCTGCTCTGTTGGGTTTTACTCATTAGAGATAGAGTCAGTAGTACTCTAGAATGAGTTGAGTGTAATAATAGATATGAGCGCGTATTTGTTATTGAATATAAAATTGTTTTGTATTGTGATGATTGGTTTATTGAGTGGTATATGAACCTTCGTCGGCACAGTCTTGCAAAACTGTATCGAAGGGGTTTCTAAACACCCGAATAGAACAATTCGACACAGTATTGTTTTAAAATAGGGTGAATGAAATAATTTTACCCAAATCTATTTTTGTATAGAAAAGAAATGATTTTCTGTAAATTATTACAGTATATGGTTGCATGGTTGCTAGAAGTAATAATATTAAATTATTCCCATTGGAATTAAGTAAGAAATTGAAATCATAACTCCAAAGTTAAGAAATAAATTCACATACAAATGAAATTAAAGAATGTAAATTATAAATGTGAATTGTAATTTAAAACGGAATTCCAGAGAAGTTTTTGGAAATGTTTTGAAAAGAATTTGAAATTTTGGAGATTTGGAAAGTTTAAATCATTTTTGATTTGAAAATGGATTTCGAAGGTTTGAAAGGCGTTTTGAAGAAATGAAAAGCTCTAAACTCTTTTCGGTCGCTGGAAAATAATTCCGATGATGACCATGGCATCACCGGTGTTCATTTTCGGGTTTCCAAAAGAGAAATTGCTGCCAAATTGTTTTTAAATGAAAGTTGTTTGGAAAATTGAGTTTTGTTTTGAAAATTCAAAAGATAAATTTGAATTGTTTTCAAAATGGTTTTGAAAGGTTGAAAAGACTCTGGAATACTGTATAAGAATATTTATGGAATATGATTGAATTGATAACTTATACAAATAGAAATTGT
This sequence comes from Allium fistulosum, assembly GCA_030737815.1. Lineage (NCBI taxonomy): Eukaryota > Viridiplantae > Streptophyta > Magnoliopsida > Asparagales > Amaryllidaceae > Allium > Allium fistulosum. The sequence goes on from CM060903.1 coordinate 914,050,527, forward strand.
TAATGTGAATTATGTAGTTGTGATTGGAATTAAAGTTCATTAACAAATGAAATCTATAAATGTGAATTGAAAGTATAAGGAAATAAATTCATATATGAACAAAGATTATGAATATGAATTGTAAATATGATTCATAAATGAAAATAGAATTCCAAGAAGATAATTGAAAATAAAATTCCTAAATGAAATGGAATTGTGAATGTGAATGTATAAATGATTGTATAAATCAAGATGTAAATAAGTTGATAACTTATAGAATATTTGAAATCTGATTGGAATGAAATTCAAAATTGAAGATAAATTGAACTCAAATAGAATTGAAATTGTGAATTAAATTCAAATGAAATTGAAATGTAAAAATTGAAGGAAAATGAATAGGTGTAACTTCAATAGTAAGCTAAAAATGTATAAGCAGTTGATATTGAAAATTTTGTAATAGAATTTGCAAAATGGTTTGAATGTGTAACTAGATATTATGGCTAGTAGGACATACAGGTGTATAAAGGGATTGGAAAATTTATTTCAAAGATGAATTTAAATTTGCTCGAAAAAGGTATGTATTTAAATTTGAATATGAGATTTGATGACTTATTTCTCTAGCCGATTGGCTTTTTCTTTTTCTTTTTTGAAATCTGAGAGTCCGTAGGGACGTTTTGTAGTCGTGCCGTATTAGCCGCGCAAAGGAGACGCTGGCGAAATTTTTCGAAAATTTAGGGCGTTAGAAAATTTTTGAGAAATTTTGAAAGTTTAAAATTTGAATTTAAACTTAAATTTGAATTGTTAAGTAAACAATGCTGTTGAAACTTATAATTGAAGTTGAAATTTAGTTGAAATGATAACGAATCTTTAGTAGAAAGATTTGTTTTGATGAATTGATAAAACTATTAGATTGTGAAAAATAGTAGACGAGTTAAGTACTTTTTTCCAACTTGTAATTTCGAGGACGAAATTCTTTTAAGGGGGGAAGTCTGTAACGACCCTGAATTTTGAACGAATTAAATTGAGAATATTTAATTTATTTTAAATATTTGAACGATGATTTAATTTGAATCCCGAATATAACTTTGAATTTGACGATTAAATTATAAAATTTAATCTATTGAATGCTGAATAAAATTTAAATCTTCAATTTAAAGTTGAAGAAAATTATTTCGAAGGCTTTTAAAATTCGTATTGATAATACGGAAGATAACAGAACCTTCAGAAATTGATTTGGAAACAATCTGTTCAGTTTTGAAATTAAATCGTTCAAAATCGAATTTAAAAATAGCCGTCCGAGGCGCAGTCTCGGAATTCGACGAAACCAGTTCCATTGGATCCAGAATATTGTATTATTGTCGGATTTCAATTTTCGTATTTTTCGGAGTTTGTATGTGAGCACACGACAGGAAAACACATTGAATTTTTTACGAAATTCAAATTTAAATTAATATTTTAATTTGTCAACGACAGCACGTTCAAACCCATACCTACTCCCATACCCCGTACTTCCTTACCATCCCTTTTCTTTTCTTTAATATCCATCCCTCAGTTTCAATTCAATTTCACGAAGCCTTTCTCCTCTACAAACGAACAAAGAAAAAAACAATGGCCGCCTTTCATTTTAAATCCACGAATTCTTAAGAACCCAAATCGATTGTGAGTTCGTTCGCAACTCGATGGCGCAGGTTGGAGGAGATCTCGTGCACGACAATGGCTTGCAAATCGATCGAAGTGGCGCCGCGATTTGGGGAGAAGGACGGCTCGTTGAGGAGGGATGTTAGTCTTCGACCTGGAGGCGTGCAATTGTCGCGACTGTTCATGGAAGGAGGCGACTCGAAGGCGAGGTGCGACAATGGCACTGGCAGCGGGCAGTGAGTTTCGAAGTCGAAGTCGCGAGGCGATGGAAGGGGGGAAGAACTCACGGCGTGGGCTGGGTTTCACTAATTGGTCGAGGAAGCATCTTGATGGCGTTCCAACGTTCGACGACTTGGGTTCGCAATTTGGCATTAAGGTATTAACAGTTTTGTATTAAATTGAAAAATAATAATAATATGTATATATGCAGTTTTTAAACTTTAAATGGGTTGGTGTTGTCAATTACAGGAAAATAGAAGATTTTATATACAGAAGTTTATAATATATAAAAGAATTTCTTTATACAAAGAAATTTATATTAAGGAAAATGTTTGGAATATTTATGTGAATGAGATTTTGGTTCAAAGTAAAAAAAAAGAAGTTAGTTTAAAACAAAATTTATTTCAGTTAAAAAAAAAATTATGTATATATATATATATGAAGAAAAATATAAGTAAGATTTTGAAAAGTTTTGAATTCATATAAATTATCGTTTTAATATAGGTATATATAGTTCAAGTAAGAAAGAAATAAAAATACTTATTTAAAATCGCGAATTTGAATTATTTTTGATACTAAAGATTTTCAAAAAGGGAATTTGTTTAGGAAATTAAATCACTAGTTTGAAATGAGTTTTATTTAGTTGAATTAAAATGTTAAAATGGTAAATTGAATTGTTCGGATTTATTTCGAATATTAATAAAACCTTATAATGTCTGTTACAAGGTTTAAAATGGAGAAATGGTCAAAATGGAAATTGGATTGCAAATAAAAGCAAAGGTGAGATCTTCTCACTCAAAATTTAAAGTGGAATTTTCAGTTATTTATTGATTGTGTTGATTGCTATTGATTGTGATATTAGATATAGTAGGATATATCTATTATATATATAGCAATATATACATATTGGCATATGTATATATTGGATTGATGATTTCCCGCCTCGTATAGCGGATGAGACCCTATTGCGCCGTTAGTAAGCAGATTATTTTTATAAAACCCATATACCGCGATAATTCCGTACTGGAGCGGAATTGGTATTGTGCTGACGTCTTTGGATGCAGGGAAACAGGTTGGAGGGATCCAACTGGACCCTTCACGTTGATTTAATTTATTTCTACTGTGATGTGATAATCTGTGAATGATTATTGATGTTATTGAATTGATGTCTGGAAATTGTTTGAAAGCTAAAATTTAGCTGAATGGATGTTTGATGTCATTGGATTCCAAAGATAAACGAAGTTGAATTTTTGAAATTCAGGTAGAAATTTCTAAGTGAATCAATTTTTGAAATTGAATAAATTTTGAAGAAAGGAATTTTAAAGTATAAAAAGTTAATTTTTATAATCTTATCGAATTAATTCCAGAATCAAGTGAAAATGTTAAATGAATGGATTTCGTAAAAAATAGTGATTATAATTTGAAGAATTTAATTTAAGAATTTGGATTTTTAAACAGATTGAAAGAAACGATTGAAATTTATTTCCTTAAAAAAAAAGAATTTATTAAAAGAAGATAAGCTGGAAATCCAACTAGAAATTTAATTGGTAAATTGAAATAAATTGAAATAAATTGGGAAATCAATGTAAAATGATTTCAATTTGAAGAATCCAATTTAAAACAGAATATTGAATCATTTGAGGAAAAAAATGAGGTATTTACTTAGTAGTGATAAATAAATTTTTAAATCAATATCGAAATTGATTTGGGATTGAAGTTTTTTTTTATATAGAATTGGAATTTATAAAAGTTGTTTATAAATCCGAGATCACTTATTTTGATAAGTAAAAATATAGAAGTTGATGAAAAGAAGATTTATAAGTCGAGGTTGTTATTAAAATAGAGATAGAATTTATAAACGTGTTTATAAATTCAAAATAGATTGAATTTGATAAATTAAATATAGAAGATTTTTGAAGAAGATATATTCGCGATTTTGGATAGCGAATCTCTATTGAAATAAATGTATAGAAAAGACTGAAATTTGGTTAGTATATTCACGATTTTGGGACAGTGAATATATTGTTAAGTAAAATGGATTTATTCTTGAAGAAGTGATATTAAAAATGAAGTTAAACATTTTAAAATGTTTTAAAATGTATTATGAATCGAAATCATAGATTTCAACATTTATTGTTAAAATAGACGTTTTCGAAAAATAAAGAAATGGTGGACTATAACACTGTTGTTATAGTAAATGATTTTCGAAAGGAAATGTTTTGATGTAGTATTGGGATTTATATATATCTATCAAAATTCGAATCCCTATACTATTGATTTCGAGTCGTCGTAACGATGTTTTACGCAACAGTCGTTTTGACTCAAATAGATGTTAAAATTTATGATTTCCTTAAAGAATGAAATGTATACTTAATATTGATTTAAGTATATCGAATATTTTCTAAGTGTTGAAAATAAATGATTTGCGAATTACTTATTTTTAAATAAGTATGGAAATGCTTTTCCAATGTGAAATGAACTGTTTGAGTTTTTATCTTTTAAAGATAAATTGAAAAGTGAATATTTGAATTTGTTTTCAAATGATTAAGTGTGGAAATTTTATATCTAGTAAAAGATATTTTGGAAGATGAAATAATTTGGAAAATTATTTGGAATCTGATGATGTTGCGCATCTTTATTGATAGTTAAATAACCGACTATCAATAATTACCTTGAATATGGTATTTGTTGTGAATTGGATGAATTTGAATGCCACACTTATTTTTAAATAATCACTCACTATTCGGGTTAGCCGGGAAAGGACCATGGGGTCGTATAACCCATTCCGAATATGTGATACGTCGTTATGAATTGCATTCGAAGACCGGTGTTGAAGACCGGATATTTTTGAAAACGGAAGGATTACCGTCGAGTTACTCTACATCGACTGATATTCGATTTAGATGTTTTATCACCCTTAGTGACGGGAAGTCCCGACGTGATTAGAAATTTATCCGGATGTGCAAGGGCTTCGTGAGAAGTGCCTTCGGTTCTGTTCGATCCCGGAACAAACTTGTATGGATTGTGTGTCTGACGTTACAATTTGAGATATAAAGCTGATTTCTTTCAAATACATTTCTGTTGGTGGCGGAGAATTTATTCTCTTAGCTTAACACCCTTCTCTGAGACGTACGAGCTCAGAGGTTATGTAGTTGAAATTTATCAACGATATATCCCAATTTGGTAACGTGGCATACTGAGTGTTGCTGTGAAATGATCAGTGTTTGATCATTTGTGATATGATCATTTGTTTGATCTTATATCTTTGTGATCATAGGTTGATCATTTTGTTTGACCCGAAGCATGGCTTTGTAGAAAGCGTAGCTTTGTGGGCGAGACTTCATCGAGCCTCACACCCCGGAAATGGTCGAAACAGGAAGGATGCGGCAAGGTTCTAGGGAGTAGCGCCCCTTAGTGTATGTCATTCCTTCTGGATAAAGGTGGTATCATGGTATGGAGCCCAGATACTTAACCTCTGTGGTTACTGCATTATTATTATCTATGTGGTTTGTTGCGAATCGGGGATCCTCGGGAAGATCGGTGACGATCGGGGGATGGCATACGCGTGTCAGTAGTTACCTATTTTTGCAGAGGTAACCCGGCCTTGTGTTGGCAGAGATCCGGTTAGGTTCTCGGGTCGTCTATTCCAGGGACGTACCCATCGTGGATAGGAAGTTCCTTGGCCTGACCATTTGTTGGAAATCCAAAGAAACAATACGAGCCTTTACGATTTCAATTGTATAACCTGTCTCCTCAGGAGGCAGCTATAGCAGGCATAATATAATGGTACCTATGCTGGCTAAGATTTATATTATACTTTCGAAATGTTTTCCACTATGCACTAATAATAATATCAAAAAGAATTTGATTTTTGCGTAGTAAGCATCTTTGACTATCATAAGAAGAAATCTCCTCCAAGTCTGCGTTTGCATTGTGTGTGTGGTGGGAGGTCTTATGGTAGTTTCATTTTCCAAAAGCATTGCGAATTGACATTAAAGTTTTCCTGTTGTTTATTTTAAAGATAAATAACTGTTTTACGATCTCACACCAGTCACCATGACTGACTCGGAGTTTATTGTTCCCTTCTAAACTCTGGGTGCCCACCAATTTCCACACGGGCAGCCTAGAGTTATATTATCAGGATATTCTGGATATTCTGGAGCTTGGAGATAAGCTGGATGACGAGACGTAGTATTTGTATCTGATATATTTATTCCGCTGTGTATTCTGTATGAGGACAAGTTATATAACTGTCCATTGTTGTATATTGACTCTGATGTTTGATGTATGTATAAAATGATATAGTTCTTTGTTTTAAAAGACTAGTGTTTATCTATTATATATTGTTCCGCTGCGAATGTGAGATTCTGATATTGTTTTTCTGTTCTGCTCTTGTTCTCTGTTGTTTCTTTCTTCTCTTTTCTTCTATCTTCTTCTTCTTCTACTTTTTCTTTTTCTTAAAACCATCACTATTCGAGTTTCCGGCACTCGATTGCTCGGCAGTCGATAAAGTGAGTATCGATGTCGAATTTTCGAAAGTCGAAAATTTCGGTATGTGACAAAGTGGTATCAGAGCATATGGTTAAGCGACAACCCTGCTCTGTTGGGTTTTACTCATTAGAGATAGAGTCAGTAGTACTCTAGAATGAGTTGAGTGTAATAATAGATATGAGCGCGTATTTGTTATTGAATATAAAATTGTTTTGTATTGTGATGATTGGTTTATTGAGTGGTATATGAACCTTCGTCGGCACAGTCTTGCAAAACTGTATCGAAGGGGTTTCTAAACACTCGAATAGAACAATTCGACACAGTATTGTTTTAAAATAGGGTGAATGAAATAATTTTACCCAAATCTATTTTTGTATAGAAAAGAAATGATTTTCTATAAATTATTACAGTATATGGTTGCATGGTTGCTAGAAGTAATAATATTAAATTATTCCCATTGGAATTAAGTAAGAAATTGAAATCATAACTCCAAAGTTAAGAAATAAATTCACATACAAATGAAATTAAAGAATGTAAATTATAAATGTGAATTGTAATTTAAAACGGAATTCCAGAGAAGTTTTTGGAAATGTTTTGAAAAGAATTTGAAATTTTGGAGATTTGGAAAGTTTAAATCATTTTTGATTTGAAAATGGATTTCGAAGGTTTGAAAGGCGTTTTGAAGAAATGAAAAGCTCTAAACTCTTTTCGGTCGCTGGAAAATAATTCCGATGATGACCATGGCATCACCGGTGTTCATTTTCGGGTTTCCAAAAGAGAAATTGCTGCCAAATTGTTTTTAAATGAAAGTTGTTTGGAAAATTGAGTTTTGTTTTGAAAATTCAAAAGATAAATTTGAATTGTTTTCAAAATGGTTTTGAAAGGTTGAAAAGACTCTGGAATACTGTATAAGAATATTTATGGAATATGATTGAATTGATAACTTATACAAATAGAAATTGTTAATGTGAATTATGTAGTTGTGATTGGAATTAAAGTTCATTAACAAATGAAATCTATAAATGTGAATTGAAAGTATAAGGAAATAAATTCATATATGAACAAAGATTATGAATATGAATTGTAAATATGATTCATAAATGAAAATAGAATTCCAAGAAGATAATTGAAAATAAAATTCCTAAATGAAATGGAATTGTGAATGTGAATGTATAAATGATTGTATAAATCAAGATGTAAATAAGTTGATAACTTATAGAATATTTGAAATCTGATTGGAATGAAATTCAAAATTGAAGATAAATTGAACTCAAATAGAATTGAAATTGTGAATTAAATTCAAATGAAATTGAAATGTAAAAATTGAAGGAAAATGAATAGGTGTAACTTCAATAGTAAGCTAAAAATGTATAAGCAGTTGATATTGAAAATTTTGTAATAGAATTTGCAAAATGGTTTGAATGTGTAACTAGATATTATGGCTAGTAGGACATACAGGTGTATAAAGGGATTGGAAAATTTATTTCAAAGATGAATTTGAATTTGCTCGAAAAAGGTATGTATTTAAATTTGAATATGAGATTTGATGACTTATTTCTCTAGCCGATTGGCTTTTTCTTTTTCTTTTTTGAAATCTGAGAGTCCGTAGGGACGTTTTGTAGTCGTGCCGTATTAGCCGCGCAAAGGAGACGCTGGCGAAATTTTTCGAAAATTTAGGGCGTTAGAAAATTTTTGAGAAATTTTAAAAGTTTAAAATTTGAATTTAAACTTAAATTTGAATTGTTAAGTAAACAATGCTGTTGAAACTTATAATTGAAGTTGAAATTTAGTTGAAATGATAACGAATCTTTAGTAGAAAGATTTGTTTTGATGAATTGATAAAACTATTAGATTGTGAAAAATAGTAGACGAGTTAAGTACTTTTTTCTAACTTGTAATTTCGAGGACGAAATTCTTTTAAGGGGGGAAGTCTGTAACGACCCTGAATTTTGAACGAATTAAATTGAGAATATTTAATTTATTTTAAATATTTGAACGATGATTTAATTTGAATCCCGAATATAACTTTGAATTTGACGATTAAATTATAAAATTTAATCTATTGAATGCTGAATAAAATTTAAATCTTCAATTTAAAGTTGAAGAAAATTATTTCGAAGGCTTTTAAAATTCGTATTGATAATACGGAAGATAACAGAACCTTCAGAAATTGATTTGGAAACAATCTGTTCAGTTTTGAAATTAAATCGTTCAAAATCGAATTTAAAAATAGCCGTCCGAGGCGCAGTCTCGGAATTCGACGAAACCAGTTCCATTGGATCCAGAATATTGTATTATTGTCGGATTTCAATTTTCGTATTTTTCGGAGTTTGTATGTGAGCACACGACAGGAAAACACATTGAATTTTTTACGAAATTCAAATTTAAATTAATATTTTAATTTGTCAACGACAGCACGTTCAAACCCATACCTACTCCCATACCCCGTACTTCCTTACCATCCCTTTTCTTTTCTTTAATATCCATCCCTCAGTTTCAATTCAATTTCACGAAGCCTTTCTCCTCTACAAACGAACAAAGAAAAAAACAATGGCCGCCTTTCATTTTAAATCCACGAATTCTTAAGAACCCAAATCGATTGTGAGTTCGTTCGCAACTCGATGGCGAAGGTTGGAGGAGATCTCGCGCACGACAATGGCTTGCAAATCGATCGAAGTGGCGCCGCGATTTGGGGAGAAGGACGGCTCGTTGAGGAGGGATGTTAGTCTTCGACCTGGAGGCGTGCAATTGTCGCGACTGTTCATGGAAGGAGGCGACTCGAAGGCGAGGTGCGACACTGGCACTGGCAGCGGGCAGTGAGTTTCGAAGTCGAAGTCGCGAGGCGATGGAAGGGGGGAAGAACTCACGGCATGGGCTGGGTTTCACTAATTGGTCGAGGAAGCATCTTGATGGCGTTCCAACGTTCGACGACTTGGGTTCGCAATTTGGCATTAAGGTATTAACAGTTTTGTATTAATTTGAAAAATAATAATAATATGTATATATGCAGTTTTTAAACTTTAAATGGGTTGGTGTTGTCAATTACAGGAAAATAGAAGATTTTATATACAGAAGTTTATAATATATAAAAGAATTTCTTTATACAAAGAAATTTATATTAAGGAAAATGTTTGGAATATTTATGTGAATGAGATTTTGGTTCAAAGTAAAAAAAAAGAAGTTAGTTTAAAACAAAATTTATTTCAGTAAAAAAAAAAATTATGTATATATATATATATATATATGAAGAAAAATATAAGTAAGATTTTGAAAAGTTTTGAATTCATATAAATTATCGTTTTAATATAGGTATATATAGTTCAAGTAAGAAAGAAATAAAAATACTTATTTAAAATCGCGAATTTGAATTATTTTTGATACTAAAGATTTTCAAAAAGGGAATTTGTAACATCCCGAAAATTTTCGACTTTCGAAAATTCAACATCGATACTCACTTTATCGACTGCTGAGCCATCGAATGCCGGAAACCCGAAAAGTTATGGTTTTAAGAAAGAAGAAAAAGATAGAAGAAGAAGATAGAAGAACAACAACAGAACAGCAACAGAAAACAATATCAGAAGCTTACACATCGCAGCGGAATAATATACAATAGATAAATACTAGTCTTTTAAAACAAAGAACTATATCAGTTTATATATACATCAATCATCAGAGTCAATATACAACAATGGACAGTTATATAAACTTGTCCTTATACAGAATACACAGCGGAATAAATATATCAGATACAAATACTACGTCTCGCCATCCAGCTTGCTTCCAAAGCTCCAGAATATCCATAATATCCTGATAACATAACTCTAGGCTGCCCGTGTGGAAATTGGTGGGCACCCAGAGTTTAGAAGGGAACAATAAACTCCGAGTCAGTCATGGTGACTGGTGTGAGATCGTAAAACAGTTATTCTTTAAAATAAACAACAGGATAATTTTAAAGTAAATTTCGCAATGCTTTTGGAAAATGAAACTACCATAAGACCTCCCGCCACACACACAATGCAAACGCAGACTTGGAGGAGATTTCTTCTTATGATAGTCAAAGATGCTTACTACGCAAAAAATCAAATTCTTTTTGATATTATTATTAGTGCATAGTGTAGAAAACATTTCGAAAGTAGAATATAAATCTTAGCCAGCATAAGTACCATTATAGTATGCTTGCTATAGCTGCCATATTAGATGGCAGGTTCTACAACTAAAACCGTACAAGTCGCGTATTGTTTCTTTGGATTTCCAACAAATGGTCAGGCTAAGGAACTTCCTATCCACGATGGGTACGTCCCTGGAATAGACGACCCGAGAACCTAACCGGATCTCTGCCAACACAAGGCCGGGTTACCTCTGCAAAAATAGGTAACTACTGACACGCGTATGCCATCCCCCGATCGTCACCGATCTTCCCGAGGATCCCCGATTTCCAACAAACCACATAGAAAAATAATGCAGTAACCACAGAGGTTAAGTATCTGGGCTCCATACCATGATACCACCTTTATCCAGAAGGAATGACATACACTAAGGGGCGCTACTCCCTAGAACCTTGCCGCATTCGTCCTGTTTCGACCATTTCCGGGGTGTGAGGCTCGATGAAGTCTCGTCCACAAAGCTACGCTTTCTATAAAAAGCCCTGCTTCGGGTCAAACAAAATGATCAACCTATGATCACAACGATATAAGATCAAACAAATGATCATATCACAAATGATCAAACACTGATCATTCCTCAGCAACACTCAGTATGCCACGTTACCAAATTGGGATATATCGCTGATAAATTTCAACTACATAACCTCTGAGCTCGTACGTCTCAGAGAAGGGTGTTAAGCTAAGAGAATAAATTCTCCGCCACCAACAGAAATGTATTTGAAAGAAATCAGCTTTATATCTCAAATTGTAACGTCAGACACACAATCCATACAAGTCTGTTCCGGGATCGAACAGAACCGAAGGCACTTCTCACGAAGCCCTTGCATTTCCGGATAATTTTCAATCACGTCAGGACTTCCCGTCACTAAGGTTGATAAAACCTCTAAATCGAAGATCAGTCGATGTAGAGTAACTCGACGGTAATCCTTCCGTTTTCAAAAATATCCGGTCTTCAACACCGGTCTTCAACACCGGTCTTCAAATGCGATTTATTTCGACGTATCACATATTCGGAATGGGTTATACGACCCCATGGTCCTTTCCCGGCTAACCCGAATAGTGAGCGATTATTCAAAAATAAGTGTGGCATTCAAATTCATCCAATTCACAACAAATACCTATCTAAAGGTAATTATTGATAGTCGGTTATTTAACTATCAATAAAGATGCGCAACATCATCAGATTCCAAATAATTTTCCAAATTTATTTCATCTTCCAAAAATATCTTTTACTAGATATAAAATTCCACACTTCTAAAATAAATCAACATTTATTTTTCTAAACAGTTTCCCTTTCCTTCATAAATTCCATAGTGGATTTATATTTCAAAATATCTACTGATATACGATTTTCAAATCGATTTCAATATTCAATCTCAATTTATCTTTAAGAAGATAAATTCTCAAAACGCTTCATTTCATTTTGGAAATGCATTTCCCTACTTATCTAATAATAAGTATTTCACAAATCATTTATTTTCAACACTTGGAAAATATTCGATATACTTAAATTAAATTAAGTATATATTTCATTCTTTAAGGAAATCTATTTTCTATAACAACATCAATTTGAGTCAAAACGAATGTTACGTAAAACATCGTTACGACGACTCAAAAATCACTAGTATAGGGATTCGAAATTAAAATAGGTATGCAAATCCCAATACTAGATAAAAACATTTCCTTTTGGAAATCATTTACTATAACAACAGTGTTATAGTCCACCATTTCCTTATATTTTCGAAAACGCCTATTTCAACAATAGATGTTGAAATCTATGATTTCGATGTTTAACACATTTTAAAACACCTTTAAAATGTTTAACTTCATTTTTAAAATATTACTTCTTCAAAAATGAATCCATTTTACTTAACAATATATTCACTGTCCAAAATCGTGAATAAAATTTACTTAACTCCATTTCAATCATTTCTACACATTTTTATCACATTCAATCTATTTTCGAATTTATAAGCACGTTTATAAATTCTATTTCTCTTTTTAATAACAACTACGTCTTATAAACCTTCTCTTATCAACTTCTATATTTAACTTATCAAAATAAGTGACTTTGGGTTTATAAACAACTTTTATAAATTTTAATTCTATTTATAAAAGCTTCAATACCAAATCAATTTCAATATTGATTTCAAATTTTATTTTCAACGTTTGAATAAAAATTTCCATATTGATTTCTCAAAAATTCATTTCTAAATATTAAATCAATTACAGATTGATTTCAAATTTTATTTATCACTACTAAAATAAATTCCTTATTTTCCTCAAATTACTCAACATCCTGTTTTAAATGGATTCTTTAAATTGAAATCATTTCACATTGATTTCCCAAATCGTTTCAACTTACCAATTAAATTTCTAATTGGATTTCCAACTTATCTTCTTTTAAATAAATTCCTTTCAAAGAAAATATATTTCAATTGTTTCTTTCAGTCTATTTAAAAATCCAACTTCTTAAATTAAATTCTTCAATTTATAATCACTATTTTACGAAATCCATTTATTTAACATTTTCACTTGATTCTGGAATAAATTCGATAAGATTATAAAAATTAACTTTTTATACTTTAAAATTTTCTTTCTTCAAAATTTATTCAATTTCAAAGATTGATTCACTTAGAAATTTCTACTTTGATTTCAAAAATTCAATTTCGTTTATTTTTGGAATCCAATGATGTCAAAACATCTATTCAGCTAAATTTTAACTTTTCAAACAATTTCCAGATATCAATTCAATACAACAATAATCATTCACAGATTATCACATCACAGTAGAAATAAATTCAATCAATGTGAGGGGTCCAGTTGGATCCCTCCAACCTGTTTCCCTGCATCCAAAGACGTCAGCACAATACCAATTCCGCTCCAGTACGGAATTATCGCGGTATATAGGTTTTTATAAATCCGCTTACTAACGGCGCAATAGGGTCTCATCCGCTATACGAGGCGGGAATCATCAATCCAATATATACATATGCCAATATGTATATATTGCTATATATATATAGATATATCCTATCATATCTAATACCACATTCAATAGCAATCAAACAGTCAATCAAATCAATAACTGAAAATTTCCACTTTTCAATGTGAGTGAGAAGATCTCACCTTAGCTTTTTAAATTTGCCATCCATTTCCATTTCTGCTTTGATTTCTCTATTTAAGACCTTGAATAAACATTATAAAATTTTATTAATATTCGAACAAATCGAATAATAAATTTTCATTTGATAATTTTGATTCATCGGTGATTTCATTTTTAATAGTTAAATTAACGGATAGTTTTATTTAAACCAATATTGTCTTTAATAATTGATTCAACTAAAAATTAAATTTAAACTAATCTTCCTTTAATAGATTAAATTAACTTATCCTTAAATTAAATCTATCCAACTAATTATTAAACTTCTTTTTCTTACCAAAAATTATATTCTAACAAATTTTCCTTTTAAAATTTATTTAACTAGAATTTCAAATTGAAATAAATTTCCTTTTCAATAGATTAAATAATTTAACACTTTTAGTTTGAACTAACTTGAAAAATCCATTACCATTTAATAAATTAAATTTACTATTAATTGATTTAAACTATCCTCTTAAAAAAAAATATTTTTCTCAAGACTAAATTAACTAAATAAGTAAATTAAAGAACTAACTATCCTAATACATTTTTTTCCAAAGTAACAGTAAGCTAGTGATTAAATTTTAAACAAATTCCTTCTTTCAAATTTTAACTGCATATATATTTGTTTTTACTACTAAATTTAGAAAGCTATTGTATACATATCATAACTTAGTATATTTTTCTAAGTTGGAATCTTAAATAACAATTGTACCTAATTATTAAATTAAAACAAGGGTATACCAGAGACACTCGTACATCGTGACCACTTGCCGTCCAGATTCGCGACCATCTTCCTTCGCTCGAACGACCCCACAACTACCACCACTTAGACGAACTCGCTGTCGAATTGCCTGAGATCGATCAACTACACACCATCGCCATTTCTCGCGACCCTGCTTCTGACGAAGACATGGACCCCACTGGCTTGCGACCACGCGTGACCTCACATCGACAAACCCAGATCGCTGCTTCGACGACGAGCCCCTAGCCGTACTTGAAACCCCACTGGCCTCCATCTGCTGACGAACGCGCGCCCCCTTCCCTTGAATCGAACGAGTCACCATCGCGATCTCCTCCTCGTGATGACAACCCTACCACCCACGCGAACTACCGACCCCAAATCTACAGTTGAGGATGAAGATGTCCAACTCCTTCCCCTTCGCCTAATCGCGACTTGAAACCCCCCCCATCGATCGAGAGTCGCAAATTCACAGCGACGTGGCTTCGACTTCCCTGGCCAGACGATTCGAACGAAAACGAAAAGCAAAAGGGGATGTTGCCGTTTTTGATTTTTTGTACAGGAGAATAAAGATGAAGGCTCGGTTTGTTTTCTTTTTATTTTTCTCTGGCTTTGGCCATTTTATTTCGAGAAGGGAAAGTTTAACGAAGATGGCTCGGCATTGATTTCGAAATGAGGGAGAACGAGATATTTGAAAAGAGAGGGGATGGGTTACACGATAATTTCGTGGTCTTCAGCGTGAACAACGGAGCGTGTTTAAAGGAACGAAAAGTATATAAGATGTGACAAATTTAAATTTAAATTTAAATTCGAAATCGAATAAATTTCGATGCGTTTACACGTCGTATTCTCACATAACAACTCCAAATGCCACGAAATTTGAAATCCGACAATAATTCAATATTACGGACCCAATGGAACTGGTTTCGTTGAATTCCGAGACTGCGCCTCGGAATGCTATTTTTAAATATCGATACGAACGAAAATTTTCAAAACTGATCAAATAAATTCGAAATTGAATTCTGAAGCTTCGGTTACCTTCAGAATTATCAATATAAATTTTACAAGCGTTTGAAATATTTTTCTTCAGCTTTAAATTGAGGATTCAAATTTTTATTCAACTCTCAATCGATTAAATTTTATAAATTAAATCGATGATTCAAATGGAAATCGGGGATTCAAATTAAATCATCGTTCAAATATTTAAAATCAATTAAATATTCTCAATTTAATTCGTTCAAAATTCAGGGTCGTTACAGACTTCCCTCCTTAAAAGAATTTCGTCCTCGAAATTACAAGTTAGAAAGAAAGGTCCTTAACTCGTCTACTATTTTTCACAATCTAAATAGTTTTATCAATTCATCAAAACAAATCTTTCTACTAAAGATTCGTTATCATTCAACTACATTTCGACTTCAACTCTAAGTTTCAAAACAACATTGTTTAACTTCACAATTCATATTTAAGTTTAAATTCAAATTTAAACTTTCAAAAATTTCTCAAAAATTTTCTAACACTCTAAATTTTCGAAAAATTTCGCCAGCGTCTCCTTTGCGCGGCTAATACGGCACGACTACAAAACGTCCCTACGGACTCTCAGATTTCAAAAAGAAAAAGAAAAAGCCAAGCGGCTAGAGAGAAATCATCAAAAACTCATATAGAAATTAAAATACGTACCTTTTTCGAGAAATTCAAATTTATCTTCGAAATCAAATTCCAATTCCTTTATACCTGTATATCCTACTAGCCATAATATCTAGTTACATATATTCAAACCATTTTGCAAATTCTATTACAAAGTTTTCAATATAAACTGCTTATACATTTTTACTTCACTGTTGAAGTTACATATATTTCCATTCAACTTTTCATTTCAAATTCATTTGAATCCAATTCACAATTCAAATCTAATTTGGATTCGGTTTATCTCCTGAATATTGAATTTTATCAGCTCTCATTCATAACTGATTATTTTTAGATTAGTTTCAGTTACTAATTCATTTCTAATTCTAATCCACTTACAAATTCAAATCTGCTTTCAACATTCAGTTTCAATTCCAGTTTTATCTTCATTCAATTAGCTTCACTTACTAATTTTAGTTTAATACTTCACAATCCAATTCAAATTCAGTCTTACATTCTTACAAATTCAAAATGAATCTTAACATTTCAATTTTATTCTCTTGCACTTACAATCGCAATTTTTATTTGTTTGTTCTCACATTCTTTCATTTTCAATTCGAATCCAAATTTTATTCTTTTGTTCAATTATCAACTTAGAGTAATTTCAATATCAAGTTTCACTTAAAGAATTTCACTCTTCATTTAATTGATTCACTTATACTTACTTTGATTTAACTTCATTCCTTAAGTTAAATTTATTCGACCAAAATTGAAATTGTATAAGTTATCAACTTAGTTATATTTCATAGTATTCCAGAGTCTTAGCAACATTTCAAAAAAAATCATTTTGAAAACAATTCAAATTCCATTTGAATTTCCAAACAAAAACCCAAATTTTCAAACAACTCCTATTTAAAACAATTTGACAGCAATTTCTCTTTTGGAAACCCGAAAATGAACACCGGTGATGCCATGGTCATCATCGGAATTATTTTCCAGCGACCGAAAAGAGTTTAGAGCTTTTCATTTCTTCAAAAGACTTTTCAAAACCTTCGAAATTCATTTTCAAATCAAAAATGATTTAAACTTTTCAAACCTCCAAAATTTTCAAATTCTTTCAAAACATTTCCAAATACTCCTCTGGAATTCCGTTTTAAATTACAAATCACATTTATAATTTATATTCTTTAAATTTCTTTTGTGCATGTGAATTTATTTCTTATTCAATTTTCAGTGATGATAATTCACTATTATTACTTCCTAACATCCATGCAACCATATACTATAATACTTTATAGAAAAACATTTATTTTCTATACAAAAATAGTTTTGGGCAAAATTATCTCATTTACCCTATTTAAAACAATACTGTGCCGAATTGTTCTATTCGAGTGTTTAGAAACCCCTTCGATCCAGTTGCGCAGACTGTGCCGACGAAGGTTCATATACCACTCGATAAACCAATCATCACAATATAAAACAATTTTATATTCAATAACAAATACGCGCTCATATCTATTATTACACTCAACTCATCCTAGAGTACTGCTGACTCTATCTCTAATGAGTAACACCTAACAGAGCAGGGTTGTCGCTTAACCATATGCTCTGATACCAAATGTAACATCCCGAAAATTTTCGACTTTCGAAAATTCAACATCGATACTCACTTTATCGACTGCTGAGCCATCGAATGCCGGAAACCCGAAAAGTTATGGTTTTAAGAAAGAAGAAAAAGATAGAAGAAGAAGATAGAAGAACAACAACAGAACAGCAATAGAAAACAATATCAGAAGCTTACACATCGCAGCGGAATAATATACAATAGATAAATACTAGTCTTTTAAAACAAAGAACTATATCAGTTTATATATACATCAATCATCAGAGTCAATATACAACAATGGACAGTTATATAAACTTGTCCTTATACAGAATACACAGCGGAATAAATATATCAGATACAAATACTACGTCTCGCCATCCAGCTTGCTTCCAAAGCTCCAGAATATCCATAATATCCTGATAACATAACTCTAGGCTGCCCGTGTGGAAATTGGTGGGCACCCAGAGTTTAGAAGGGAACAATAAACTCCGAGTCAGTCATGGTGACTGGTGTGAGATCGTAAAACAGTTATTCTTTAAAATAAACAACAGGATAATTTTAAAGTAAATTTCGCAATGCTTTTGGAAAATGAAACTACCATAAGACCTCCCGCCACACACACAATGCAAACGCAGACTTGGAGGAGATTTCTTCTTATGATAGTCAAAGATGCTTACTACGCAAAAAATCAAATTCTTTTTGATATTATTATTAGTGCATAGTGTAGAAAACATTTCGAAAGTAGAATATAAATCTTAGCCAGCATAGGTACCATTATAGTATGCTTGTTATAGCTGCCATATTAGATGGCAGGTTCTACAACTAAAACCGTACAAGTCGCGTATTGTTTCTTTGGATTTCCAACAAATGGTCAGGCTAAGGAACTTCCTATCCACGATGGGTACGTCCCTGGAATAGACGACCCGAGAACCTAACCGGATCTCTGCCAACACAAGGCCGGGTTACCTCTGCAAAAATAGGTAACTACTGACACGCGTATGCCATCCCCCGATCGTCACCGATCTTCCCGAGGATCCCCGATTTCCAACAAACCACATAGAAAAATAATGCAGTAACCACAGAGGTTAAGTATCTGGGCTCCATACCATGATACCACCTTTATCCAGAAGGAATGACATACACTAAGGGGCGCTACTCCCTAGAACCTTGCCGCATTCGTCCTGTTTCGACCATTTCCGGGGTGTGAGGCTCGATGAAGTCTCGTCCACAAAGCTACGCTTTCTATAAAAAGCCCTGCTTCGGGTCAAACAAAATGATCAACCTATGATCACAACGATATAAGATCAAACAAATGATCATATCACAAATGATCAAACACTGATCATTCCTCAGCAACACTCAGTATGCCACGTTACCAAATTGGGATATATCGCTGATAAATTTCAACTACATAACCTCTGAGCTCGTACGTCTCAGAGAAGGGTGTTAAGCTAAGAGAATAAATTCTCCGCCACCAACAGAAATGTATTTGAAAGAAATCAGCTTTATATCTCAAATTGTAACGTCAGACACACAATCCATACAAGTCTGTTCCGGGATCGAACAGAACCGAAGGCACTTCTCACGAAGCCCTTGCATTTCCGGATAATTTTCAATCACGTCAGGACTTCCCGTCACTAAGGGTGATAAAACCTCTAAATCGAAGATCAGTCGATGTAGAGTAACTCGACGGTAATCCTTCCGTTTTCAAAAATATCCGGTCTTCAACACCGGTCTTCAAATGCGATTTATTTCGACGTATCACATATTCGGAATGGGTTATACGACCCCATGGTCCTTTCCCGGCTAACCCGAATAGTGAGCGATTATTCAAAAATAAGTGTGGCATTCAAATTCATCCAATTCACAACAAATACCTATCTAAAGGTAATTATTGATAGTCGGTTATTTAACTATCAATAAAGATGCGCAACATCATCAGATTCCAAATAATTTTCCAAATTTATTTCATCTTCCAAAAATATCTTTTACTAGATATAAAATTCCACACTTCTAAAATAAATCAACATTTATTTTTCTAAACAGTTTCCCTTTCCTTCATAAATTCCATAGTGGATTTATATTTCAAAATATCTACTGATATACGATTTTCAAATCGATTTCAATATTCAATCTCAATTTATCTTTAAGAAGATAAATTCTCAAAACGCTTCATTTCATTTTGGAAATGCATTTCCCTACTTATCTAATAATAAGTATTTCACAAATCATTTATTTTCAACACTTGGAAAATATTCGATATACTTAAATTAAATTAAGTATATATTTCATTCTTTAAGGAAATCTATTTTCTATAACAACATCAATTTGAGTCAAAACGAATGTTACGTAAAACATCGTTACGACGACTCAAAAATCACTAGTATAGGGATTCGAAATTAAAATAGGTATGCAAATCCCAATACTAGATAAAAACATTTCCTTTTGGAAATCATTTACTATAACAACAGTGTTATAGTCCACCATTTCCTTATATTTTCGAAAACGCCTATTTCAACAATAGATGTTGAAATCTATGATTTCGATGTTTAACACATTTTAAAACACCTTTAAAATGTTTAACTTCATTTTTAAAATATTACTTCTTCAAAAATGAATCCATTTTACTTAACAATATATTCACTGTCCAAAATCGTGAATAAAATTTACTTAACTCCATTTCAATCATTTCTACACATTTTTATCACATTCAATCTATTTTCGAATTTATAAGCACGTTTATAAATTCTATTTCTCTTTTTAATAACAACTTCGTCTTATAAACCTTCTCTTATCAACTTCTATATTTAACTTATCAAAATAAGTGACTTTGGGTTTATAAACAACTTTTATAAATTTTAATTCTATTTATAAAAGCTTCAATACCAAATCAATTTCAATATTGATTTCAAATTTTATTTTCAACGTTTGAATAAAAATTTCCATATTGATTTCTCAAAAATTCATTTCTAAATATTAAATCAATTACAGATTGATTTTAAATTTTATTTATCACTACTAAAATAAATTCCTTATTTTCCTCAAATTACTCAACATCCTGTTTTAAATGGATTCTTTAAATTGAAATCATTTCACATTGATTTCCCAAATCGTTTCAACTTACCAATTAAATTTCTAATTGGATTTCCAACTTATCTTCTTTTAAATAAATTCCTTTCAAAGAAAATATATTTCAATTGTTTCTTTCAGTCTATTTAAAAATCCAACTTCTTAAATTAAATTCTTCAATTTATAATCACTATTTTACGAAATCCATTTATTTAACATTTTCACTTGATTCTGGAATAAATTCGATAAGATTATAAAAATTAACTTTTTATACTTTAAAATTTTCTTTCTTCAAAATTTATTCAATTTCAAAGATTGATTCACTTAGAAATTTCTACTTTGATTTCAAAAATTCAATTTCGTTTATTTTTGGAATCCAATGATGTCAAAACATCTATTCAGCTAAATTTTAGCTTTTCAAACAATTTCCAGATATCAATTCAATACAACAATAATCATTCACAGATTATCACATCACAGTAGAAATAAATTCAATCAATGTGAGGGATCCAGTTGGATCCCTCCAACCTGTTTCCCTGCATCCAAAGACGTCAGCACAATACCAATTCCGCTCCAGTACGGAATTATCGCGGTATATAGGTTTTTATAAATCCGCTTACTAACGGCGCAATAGGGTCTCATCCGCTATACGAGGCGGGAATCATCAATCCAATATATACATATGCCAATATGTATATATTGCTATATATATAGATATATCCTATCATATCTAATACCACATTCAATAGCAATCAAACAGTCAATCAAATCAATAACTGAAAATTTCCACTTTTCAATGTGAGTGAGAAGATCTCACCTTAGCTTTTTAAATTTGCCATCCATTTCCATTTCTGCTTTGATTTCTCTATTTAAGACCTTGAATAAACATTATAAAATTTTATTAATATTCGAACAAATCGAATAATAAATTTTCATTTGATAATTTTGATTCATCGGTGATTTCATTTTTAATAGTTAAATTAACGGATAGTTTTATTTAAACCAATATTGTCTTTAATAATTGATTCAACTAAAAATTAAATTTAAACTAATCTTCCTTTAATAGATTAAATTAACTTATCCTTAAATTAAATCTATCCAACTAATTATTAAACTTCTTTTTCTTACCAAAAATTATATTC
Source organism: Allium fistulosum (assembly GCA_030737815.1). Taxonomy (NCBI): domain Eukaryota; kingdom Viridiplantae; phylum Streptophyta; class Magnoliopsida; order Asparagales; family Amaryllidaceae; genus Allium; species Allium fistulosum. Next base: position 914,072,341 of record CM060903.1, read on the forward strand.
TAACAAATTTTCCTTTTAAAATTTATTTAACTAGAATTTCAAATTGAAATAAATTTCCTTTTCAATAGATTAAATAATTTAACACTTTTAGTTTGAACTAACTCGAAAAATCCATTACCATTTAATAAATTAAATTTACTATTAATTGATTTAAACTATCCTCTTAAAAAATATATTTTTCTCAAGACTAAATTAACTAAATAAGTAAATTAACGAACTAACTATCCTAATACATTTTTTTCCAAAGTAACAGTAAGCTAGTGATTAAATTTTAAACAAATTCCTTCTTTCAAATTTTAACTGCATATATATTTGTTTTTACTACTAAATTTAGAAAGCTATTGTATACATATCATAACTTAGTATATTTTTCTAAGTTGGAATCTTAAATAACAATTGTAACTAATTATTAAATTAAAACAAGGGTATACCAGAGACACTCGTACATCGTGACCACTTGCCGTCCAGATTCGCGACCATCTTCCTTCGCTCGAACGACCCCACAACTACCACCACTTAGACGAACTCGCTGTCGAATTGCCTGAGATCGATCAACTACACACCATCGCCATTTCTCGCGACCCTGCTTCTGACGAAGACATGGACCCCACTGGCTTGCGACCACGCGTGACCTCACATCGACAAACCCAGATCGCTGCTTCGACGACGAGCCCCTAGCCGTACTTGAAACCCCACTGGCCTCCATCTGCTGACGAACGCGCGCCCCCTTCCCTTGAATCGAACGAGTCACCATCGCGATCTCCTCCTCGTGATGACAACCCTACCACCCACGCGAACTACCGACCCCAAATCTACAGTTGAGGATGAAGATGTCCAACTCCTTCCCCTTCGCCTAATCGCGACTTGAAACCCCCCCCATCGATCGAGAGTCGCAAATTCACAGCGACGTGGCTTCGACTTCCCTGGCCAGACGATTCGAACGAAAACGAAAAGCAAAAGGGGATGTTGCCGTTTTTGATTTTTTGTACAGGAGAATAAAGATGAAGGCTCGGTTTGTTTTCTTTTTATTTTTCTCTGGCTTTGGCCATTTTATTTCGAGAAGGGAAAGTTTAACGAAGATGGCTCGGCATTGATTTCGAAATGAGGGAGAACGAGATATTTGAAAAGAGAGGGGATGGGTTACACGATAATTTCGTGGTCTTCAGCGTGAACAACGGAGCGTGTTTAAAGGAACGAAAAGTATATAAGATGTGACAAATTTAAATTTAAATTTAAATTCGAAATCGAATAAATTTCGATGCGTTTACACGTCGTATTCTCACATAACAACTCCAAATGCCACGAAATTTGAAATCCGACAATAATTCAATATTACGGACCCAATGGAACTGGTTTCGTTGAATTCCGAGACTACGCCTCGGAATGCTATTTTTAAATATCGATACGAACGAAAATTTTCAAAACTGATCAAATAAATTCGAAATTGAATTCTGAAGCTTCGGTTACCTTCAGAATTATCAATATAAATTTTACAAGCGTTTGAAATATTTTTCTTCAGCTTTAAATTGAGGATTCAAATTTTTATTCAACTCTCAATCGATTAAATTTTATAAATTAAATCGATGATTCAAATGGAAATCGGGGATTCAAATTAAATCATCGTTCAAATATTTAAAATCAATTAAATATTCTCAATTTAATTCGTTCAAAATTCAGGGTCGTTACAGAATTTGTTTAGGAAATTAAATCACTAGTTTGAAATGAGTTTTATTTAGTTGAATTAAAATGTTAAAATGGTAAATTGAATTGTTCGGATTTATTTCGAATATTAATAAAACCTTATAATGTCTGTTACAAGGTTTAAAATGGAGAAATGGTCAAAATGGAAATTGGATTGCAAATAAAAGCAAAGGTGAGATCTTCTCACTCAAAATTTAAAGTGGAATTTTCAGTTATTTATTGATTGTGTTGATTGCAATTGATTGTGATATTAGATATAGTAGGATATATCTATTATATATATAGCAATATATACATATTGGCATATGTATATATTGGATTGATGATTTCCCGCCTCGTATAGCGGATGAGACCCTATTGCGCCGTTAGTAAGCGGATTATTTTTATAAAACCCATATACCGCGATAATTCCGTACTGGAGCGGAATTGGTATTGTGCTGACGTCTTTGGATGCAGGGAAACAGGTTGGAGGGATCCAACTGGACCCCTCACGTTGATTTAATTTATTTCTACTGTGATGTGATAATCTGTGAATGATTATTGATGTTATTGAATTGATGTCTGGAAATTGTTTGAAAGCTAAAATTTAGCTGAATGGATGTTTGATGTCATTGGATTCCAAAGATAAACGAAGTTGAATTTTTGAAATTCAGGTAGAAATTTCTAAGTGAATCAATTTTTGAAATTGAATAAATTTTGAAGAAAGGAATTTTAAAGTATAAAAAGTTAATTTTTATAATCTTATCGAATTAATTCCAGAATCAAGTGAAAATGTTAAATGAATGGATTTCGTAAAAAATAGTGATTATAATTTGAAGAATTTAATTTAAGAATTTGGATTTTTAAACAGATTGAAAGAAACGATTGAAATTTATTTCCTTAAAAAAAAAAGAATTTATTAAAAGAAGATAAGCTGGAAATCCAACTAGAAATTTAATTGGTAAATTGAAATAAATTGAAATAAATTGGGAAATCAATGTAAAATGATTTCAATTTGAAGAATCCAATTTAAAACAGAATATTGAATCATTTGAGGAAAAAAATGAGGTATTTACTTAGTAGTGATAAATAAATTTTTAAATCAATATCGAAATTGATTTGGGATTGAAGTTTTTTTTTATATAGAATTGGAATTTATAAAAGTTGTTTATAAATCCGAGATCACTTATTTTGATAAGTAAAAATATAGAAGTTGATGAAAAGAAGATTTATAAGTCGAGGTTGTTATTAAAATAGAGATAGAATTTATAAACGTGTTTATAAATTCAAAATAGATTGAATTTGATAAATTAAATATAGAAGATTTTTGAAGAAGATATATTCGCGATTTTGGATAGCGAATCTCTATTGAAATAAATGTATAGAAAAGACTGAAATTTGGTTAGTATATTCACGATTTTGGGACAGTGAATATATTGTTAAGTAAAATGGATTTATTCTTGAAGAAGTGATATTAAAAATGAAGTTAAACATTTTAAAATGTTTTAAAATGTATTATGAATCGAAATCATAGATTTCAACATTTATTGTTGAAATAGACGTTTTCGAAAAATAAAGAAATGGTGGACTATAACACTGTTGTTATAGTAAATGATTTTCGAAAGGAAATGTTTTGATGTAGTATTGGGATTTATATATATCTATCAAAATCCGAATCCCTATACTATTGATTTCGAGTCGTCGTAACGATGTTTTACGCAACAGTCGTTTTGACTCAAATAGATGTTAAAATTTATGATTTCCTTAAAGAATGAAATGTATACTTAATATTGATTTAAGTATATCGAATATTTTCTAAGTGTTGAAAATAAATGATTTGTGAATTACTTATTTTTAAATAAGTATGGAAATGCTTTTCCAATGTGAAATGAACTGTTTGAGTTTTTATCTTTTAAAGATAAATTGAAAAGTGAATATTTGAATTTGTTTTCAAATGATTAAGTGTGGAAATTTTATATCTAGTAAAAGATATTTTGGAAGATGAAATAATTTGGAAAATTATTTGGAATCTGATGATGTTGCACATCTTTATTGATAGTTAAATAACCGACTATCAATAATTACCTTGAATATGGTATTTGTTGTGAATTGGATGAATTTGAATGCCACACTTATTTTTAAATAATCACTCACTATTCGGGTTAGCCGGGAAAGGACCATGGGGTCGTATAACCCATTCCGAATATGTGATACGTCGTTATGAATTGCATTCGAAGACCGGTGTTGAAGACCGGATATTTTTGAAAACGGAAGGATTACCGTCGAGTTACTCTACATCGACTGATATTCGATTTAGAGGTTTTATCACCCTTAGTGACGGGAAGTCCCGACGTGATTAGAAATTTATCCGGATGTGCAAGGGCTTCGTGAGAAGTGCCTTCGGTTCTGTTCGATCCCGGAACAGACTTGTATGGATTGTGTGTCTGACGTTACAATTTGAGATATAAAGCTGATTTCTTTCAAATACATTTCTGTTGGTGGCGGAGAATTTATTCTCTTAGCTTAACACCCTTCTCTGAGACGTACGAGCTCAGAGGTTATGTAGTTGAAATTTATCAGCGATATATCCCAATTTGGTAACGTGGCATACTGAGTGTTGCTGTGAAATGATCAGTGTTTGATCATTTGTGATATGATCATTTGTTTGATCTTATATCTTTGTGATCATAGGTTGATCATTTTGTTTGACCCGAAGCATGGCTTTGTAGAAAGCGTAGCTTTGTGGGCGAGACTTCATCGAGCCTCACACCCCGGAAATGGTCGAAACAGGAAGGATGCGGCAAGGTTCTAGGGAGTAGCGCCCCTTAGTGTATGTCATTCCTTCTGGATAAAGGTGGTATCATGGTATGGAGCCCAGATACTTAACCTCTGTGGTTACTGCATTATTATTATCTATGTGGTTTGTTGCGAATCGGGGATCCTCGGGAAGATCGGTGACGATCGGGGGATGGCATACGCGTGTCAGTAGTTACCTATTTTTGCAGAGGTAACCCGGCCTTGTGTTGGCAGAGATCCGGTTAGGTTCTCGGGTCGTCTATTCCAGGGACGTACCCATCGTGGATAGGAAGTTCCTTGGCCTGACCATTTGTTGGAAATCCAAAGAAACAATACGAGCCTTTACGATTTCAATTGTATAACCTGTCTCCTCAGGAGGCAGCTATAGCAGGCATAATATAATGGTACCTATGCTGGCTAAGATTTATATTATACTTTCGAAATGTTTTCCACTATGCACTAATAATAATATCAAAAAGAATTTGATTTTTGCGTAGTAAGCATCTTTGACTATCATAAGAAGAAATCTCCTCCAAGTCTGCGTTTGCATTGTGTGTGTGGTGGGAGGTCTTATGGTAGTTTCATTTTCCAAAAGCATTGCGAATTGACATTAAAGTTTTCCTGTTGTTTATTTTAAAGATAAATAACTGTTTTACGATCTCACACCAGTCACCATGACTGACTCGGACTTTATTGTTCCCTTCTAAACTCTGGGTGCCCACCAATTTCCACACGGGCAGCCTAGAGTTATATTATCAGGATATTCTGGATATTCTGGAGCTTGGAGATAAGCTGGATGACGAGACGTAGTATTTGTATCTGATATATTTATTCCGCTGTGTATTCTGTATGAGGACAAGTTATATAACTGTCCATTGTTGTATATTGACTCTGATGTTTGATGTATGTATAAAATGATATAGTTCTTTGTTTTAAAAGACTAGTGTTTATCTATTATATATTGTTCCGCTGCGAATGTGAGATTCTGATATTGTTTTTCTGTTCTGCTCTTGTTCTCTGTTGTTTCTTTCTTCTCTTTTCTTCTATCTTCTTCTTCTTCTACTTTTTCTTTTTCTTAAAACCATCACTATTCGAGTTTCCGGCACTCGATTGCTCGGCAGTTGATAAAGTGAGTATCGATGTCGAATTTTTGAAAGTCGAAAATTTCGGTATGTGACACACATTCTCACAATTTACTGTTATTATAATTATTACAATTTTTCTACCGGTTTCCTCTTTTATAGTTAGAATTTAATACTAAATTTTACAATTATGTATAGACATCTTTCAAGTTTTTAATGTTATTTTACATTTAAATCTATATATATTGAATTTATTTAGGTGATCTTAAATTTAAGCTTTTTAAATAAATATAATTAGCAAATATTCATTAATTGATCAAATAAGTTAAAAAAATAACAATTCAATATGTGCACCGCATTAATATTGACAAAAATGGTAAAACTAATTTTTCATTCAAGTCCAGATAGTTTTAATTTCCGCAATTATATACTAACAATCACAACGTTCTACTAATATTCTCTCATGTCATTTTGCACTTAAATGCCAACATTCAATAATTTTTACAATTATTTACGGATTTCTCCCATCTTGTTCAAATCTATATATAGATAACTTAGTCTTATTGCAATCTCACTGACAATCTTGTTTTAGCCTAAACACAAACCTATGTATGTATATATATTTAGAAAACTTACTAGAACCGAAAACCAGAAAACTATAAAACAAGACTGTGAAATTGGACCGCAAGCTGCAGGTTTCACCTTAAAAAAATTATTTATTTATTTAATTTTTTTATACAAAGTGTATGTAACTTGGAAGAAAGCAAAAAACTCACTGTATCAACCCAATTAAACCACTTCATATTCACTTGATCTTGCAACATATATTCTACAGGTGTAACGTATTCACTTCAAATTCTACAGGTGTGTAACATATAAGTATGCAGGGGCCAAGTTATCACCTTCAATTTTTTTATAACGCACACAAACTAGGCAGCAAGAAGAAAAAAAACAAAAGAAGACTCACCGTATGGGCTGAGACGGTAGTGGCGTAGGGCGGCGTCGGGGAGATTGGTCGGTGGCAGGGACGTGGTGGCTAGAGCACGGCGGCGGTGGCTGACGCGGAGGGAAGGCGACGTGTGAGGTGCGGCGTTTGGGTACAGGGAAGAGGGGATTGGTTTTTTTTTTTGCAAAAATTGAATCGGTTGTTAAAATTTCAAGGGTGAGAAAATGACTAGCCTCTGGTAATTTTATACCAGTTTTAGATTGTGTGAGTGAGTCAGAGAGGGAAAATAATTTAAGTTTAAGGTAACCGGTTGATATTTCAAACGTACCATATATTTTTTTTCTTACCTAATTATCTTTAGGCTACAACTGTTAAACACGTTTAGGAATTTAAATTTTGAATTCTAATCAATTAATTTCAGTTTATAACGGCAACTGATAAATTTAATTGCATTAACGTTAACGGAAATCTACAACAGACGTTATTATATTCCCATTATAATTTCTCTCAAACATTACAACATAAAATAATGACATTCCAAAATTAAAAATTTATGCAAATTAATTGCCAAATACGTACCCACTAATTTAATAGGTTATTTTATTTAAAAGCTCTTTTATTCCAACAATCTAAATATTTACAACAAATTCTTACGTTATATTATTTTTTTCAATTTGTAGCCAATTTTCTCTGAAATCCAATTTATTAGGAGTAAATATTGCTCGGGTTGTTACAAATTATAATTCCAAATCTATTCAAAATCGATTTCAACTTCCATTTATAATTTATGACATATTATTGAAATCTGTTGTTTTAAATTCCTTATATAAATTAATTTCAAAAATATTTATCTAAATCACTTTAAATGAATTCCAAATCAAATATTTTATTTAATCCAAACCCATTTCTCATGCAATAATCCAATTTCCATACAAATATTTTTATTTCCAAAAATCACCCTCGAATTTCTTTTTAAAATTTGAAAATATTTTTTATGGTATTTAAAATAACAAAATTTGGATCAATGCTATTATAACATCCAATATATCAAATCATACAACAATCCGTAACAGATTATTCAATCACATCATATAACACAATATATGAAACAATCAATATATTTTGAAGGAATCAAGTTGGATCCCTCCAATCTATTTCCCTGCATCGACAGTTGTTATATAATACAAAATACCACTTCGAGGCGGAATATCGCGGTAATATAGGGTCATCAGCTACTATGCCGGACGCACGGTGTCTCATCCGCTCTAACGGCGAGAAATATGCCCAACTACTCATATATATAATTTCACGTCCAATTGAAAATATAAATTTATAAATTCATCCAATTAACCAATAAATAATTTTTTAACACTTTAAAATAATATTACTATCCAAATGAGTGAAATAATCAAAACCTTGATTTTCAAATTTGTTAATCGTTCCAAATGAAAATTTGTTCCATTGCATTGTGTTTGTCGCTAGGATCCAACATAACTCGTGTTGTATTTTGAACCTCACACGAATAATTTATGAAAATTAACCAATAAATAATTTTTTAACACTTTAAAATAATATTACTATCCAAATGAGTGAAATAATCAAAACCTTGATTTTCAAATTTGTTAATCGTTCCAAATAAAAATTTGTTCCATTGCATTGTGTTTGTCGCTACGATCCAACATAACTCGTGTTGTATTTTTGAACCTCGCACGAATAATTTATGAATTTTATAAGCGAACAATTTTTTTATACATACTAATCATACTTTTATTAAATTTAATTAAAATTGATTCCTTTAAACCTTCTTCTCAAACAAAATGATGGTCGTGCACATCTGGTACTCTCATGACAAAGCACGAGATCTTCTCTCCACCAAAACCACTAAGTTCACTGACATCTCCTCATCGAAACATTAGCCACTCCATCAGCCAACACAACAACTGTAACAACCCGCAAATTCGTAGCAATTAATTATCGCCATTAGGTGATTAAATCGTTCGTAAATTTTTATTGAAATTAAAAATCAATTTGAAATTCTTTTATAAACATGGTTAAAAGTTATTCAGGCCTTTAATAAATACACACTTCTATTTTAATTGGCCCAATTGTTTTGATGAAGAGTTTATACTTGATACCCTCTGCCGTTCTTTCTTTTGGTGGATTCAAACCCGTTTCCCCATTTCTTTTATTCATTCGAAAACCCTAGGCTAAGAAAACGAGACGAACATTAATGGCGGCCTCATCTATCTCGTTCAAAAATTAGGGCTTTGTAGCCTGGATCGCCGATCTATTGCTGCTTGCGATCGATTCCAGTTAGTTTGTTCCTCTGAGCATTTGTCGATCTTCGCAGCTCTTCCTCTCAGTCGAGCTCTTCCTTTTTGCTTCGGGGAAAAAGGTGAGTCCTACTCACATCTAATTCGATTGATGTTGAAGTATTTAATTTGATAAAGACTGCTGCTTGTTCTTATTTCGTTCAAACTTGATGTGAGATGGTGCCACTGTCTCACTGTTCTGGTAGTCTAGTTCTTGCATTGGTTTTCATTCATTTCGAGATAGCCTTGTTGCATGGTATTCATGTGAAGTCCGCAGCTTTGTTCTTGTATGAAGTTTTGCCTTAGTTATGAATTTGGGTCCCTCGGCTTTGAATCGCCTTGCTCACCCCAGTTCGATTTTCTGGTTTGACTTTGGCACTACACTTGTTAAATTCTTACTTGCCTAGGCCACACATTGTTAGTACGTGTTCTGACTTCGGGCTTTTCTCGGTGACATTGGTCTTGACTGGGTTAATTGGTCTCTCTGACATTGTTAATTTGTTTGCCAAGGAGTCGACTTTGTCTTAGTTGTCTTTGGTTTCGATTTAATTTGTGTTATTTTCTTGGTGCATCACCATACATATTTACTTGGTGGCTTTGTTCATCATTTAGTATTGACTGCAGCTCCATGACTTCGACTTGATCCTTGAGTTACTTCACAGTTTTTACCCTTGTTCATGTTTTGGGTCATACACTGCTGATTTAAAAATTGAACTTGAGTTTCACTATCAGTTGTAGATGTACTTTCATTTACGTGCTAGCTGCCCCATATACTTGTGTTGTACTGTATGTTTCTGGGGCATTTACTTCTCTGATAACTCAAGATTTTTGAGCTTATCTGCCCTGTGCCTTAAACTTTCAATTTGAACTTTGGTTAGTATTGAAAGCTTAAATTCTGTAGCATGATGTCTACCCCCCTTTTTTGTTCTCAAGTCACCTTATGCTTAGTTCTTGAGACACTGGCTTCATTATGATTTTGTATTTGTACTTGCGCAATTGCATCCCCATATATACAATATCACCTGCTGTCATCTAATATGTATATAAATGTAGTCTTAGATCTTATGTCGTTTGTAGTGTGATGTTGTGTATATGTTGATGCATTTGCTTACATACCTATCACTGAACTGAAATACATTTGGAATTATTTTTCTAATGACACTTGAGTTTGTTGGTACTGTCACTTGATCTTGCTGTGACATTGTGACTTGGTTCACTTTGTCACTGCATATCTATATATGCTTGACCTATTTCTATTTTAGTTGTATGCATATGCACTGATTTGTTCATCACTAGTCTTTGCATTACCCTGTACATTCATTTCCTGTAGTTTATGTCACTGTTTTCTTGCGTATACTTGTATTGCAGTGCTTCATCTTGTTCTCTGCATACTTGAACTGTCATTGTTTCACTTGTGCATATGCCAGTTAGCTGCTGCATATATGTGCTTTTTGATTGCACTGTCCTTAGCAGAATCATAGTGACAGACTTGATCACTTGAGATGCCTGCTTGGTAGCTTTTGTTGTTGTCCAGTTTGCATTTGCCTTGTTGCTGTGACATTCTAGATTGCATTATTGCTACTACTTGAATTTGTAGTTGTCCAATTGCCTTCTGATACTTTTGACCATTTGTATACATACATTCATGAATGTATACAGATGTATGTTCACTTTGGCACATTCATGTGTTCGCTGTCTTATATGATGGCACTTGACTTATAGCCTATCTAGTTTCATTTTGGTCTCTCTGTCTTTGACGTTGAGGCCATTCATACATGTTGAGTCATGTCTGCCCTTTTCTTGTTACTGTCTTCAGCTGCCTTGTTGTCGAACCTGATACATTGCATTGATGCCTTGTATCATTTGCATTTTTGTCATTTTGCTTCACTGATGACCTTATCTTCTTATGAGGCTGATTTGCGTCTTTTCTGTTGAGTGTTGTAGTGCCATATCTTTGGTGCTCTCGCCTTCAGTTTGCTATTTCCCTATGCCTTTCTTTCCGACATGTTGAACTTGTTTCACTTGTTGTCTCTTTCAATGGGTACACTGTTTCATTCCACTGATGCAGCCTTGCCCTTAAATATAAGCGGTGGCTGCATTTTCGTAGCAGTTTTACCCTCGTCCCTTGTGATGACTTTATATTCTGTTGTGGCGAGGCGGTGCATGCGTGCGTGCACTGCAGCCACACTGAATTGACAGATTTGAATCGATATTTCTTTTGTTCTCGATTCATCGTCCTGTTGCGTAATTCGTAGGCTGTATTGGCGAGGCAGTACACGTTAGCGTGTACTGCAGCCAATTAGCATTGATGTTTTTAAATTGACATTTCAATTGCTTAAACTGCTTTGGATTTCTGTTTTGTGGATTAACACTATTTAGTGTTATATCTGCCGTTATCCAATTCTCGTATCGAGAGTTGGATATACGAGATTTCTGTGACTGTCATCCATATTGAGATTGATTATTATTGCTTCTATGCGCTAATAACTGAGTTTGAATTAGACTGATCCGGGTATTATTTTCTTTTGAATGTAATACTCGGGTCAGACCGAGTATTTACAGGTTGTAGATTTTTAGCTTTGGGTTGCTGCTAGAGTTATGAAGACTTTTTATATCACTTGAAGTGGTCTTCATCTTGTTGTAGTAGTCAGTGTGTCTGTTTTAAGATGATAATGTATTCATGTATATTAGCCGATAATGTACTTGTATATATAACTTCTTGAGTCGACAGTTGTAGTTGTATCATTTGTATTGTGTCAAATGTATTGTAACTGATATCAGTTATTATATATATGAGACTTTTCGTTCCATCTGTATTCCGCATTTATGTTATCTGTGTTATTTTTATACCTATAGTCCTAAACTATTATAGCCCCTGTGTAGTAGCTTTGAGTTTGTATCGGTATGTCGGATTTCCTCTAAAGATGAAATGCAATGTTTTATTATCTGACATATCGGTGCTCGCACAAAGCAATTACATGGATGGTCGCTCCTCAACAGCCTTATTCTCCGCGCTAGTTGACAGCACTACACCGTAGTGTTCTTGGCTAGCGTGGGTATAGAGGTGGGGCGTCACAGCTTGGTATCAGAGCCTGGGGTTTAGGACAATTATAAAACATAACTTAGATGGAGCATGTGTTACAACTATTTGTCGATGTTTTATCTCTCATCTTTACATATGATTATTTTTGACTGTTAGGTATGAATTCCTAACGCTTATTCTTGTATTTTCGGCTTTGAATTGATTTAGCCGATGTTGATTTTGTTTTAATTTGGCAAATTAAAGCCATTTTGACTTTTGGACTTTGTTCCACTTTTGTTCTATGCTATGAGTGTCATTGTGTACCTGTTACACTGTGATGAAAAATAGCTGGACCAGTTGCAAATTGAGTGATTTTGATTTCTCATTCACATCTAGTTTGAATCTCAGCGATTTTGAACTTGATATTTTGTGTTTTCCTCATCTTGAATTCCATTCGACTTCGGTCACTTTGTTTTTGAGAAATTGCTAATTTCTTGATTTTCAAGACTCTGATTTTGTTTGCCGTTGGTTTCCTAATTTGATCGATTCTTGATCATTTCCCCGATTTGTTGCTATCATTTATTAGCAACTTTGATGACATTTTCTTCGGGATTTTTGTGAACATACTTTCTGATGGATTCAGTATCGATTTCTTTGGATTCCATTCATATCTTCGTATGTGAATTCTTGTGATTGATTGTTTCTACGATCATTTTTGTGATTTGTCACTTTAAAAATATAAAGGTTTTCTATACTAGTAGTAAATACTAAAATCCTTTTCTCCAAACGATTTCAAAAATTATTTTACTACAAAGCTCTTTTCCTAAATCATTTTCCAATCTATTAATATATACAAGCCTTTACTTCACTCGAATGAGAAATCGACTTAAACGACTTAGTAAAACGAGTGGTATGAAACGCTTGCGTTCACTTCGTCGGTTAGCTCTTGGACTCGTTCGATTGAACCCTTTTTGTGACAATTTCCTAGTGAAGATTTACAGCTTGTTCGTAAATATTTAAGTTAAGCAAGTGGTTATGGGACATGAAGCTAAACTCATATATTTACTAGCTTGGTGTGATTGACACTTCTTTATGATCATGACGATCATTTTTGTGATTTAGACTAGAAACTGTGCGATGTCTCTTTGTCTGCGAGGGAGACTAGACCCCGCTTTGTGTGATGTTTCGCCATCACATATGTAGGGTAGCGCCCTACGGTCTTCGGGCCATTCCTGTGTGAAAATTTAATGGATGGCTTCCATGAGATAGCGTCTCGTCATGTGATACCGGTCGGTGAGTTTTCATGCTCCCATTTTTGTGATAGGCCTTTCCCCTTTTCTTTTTATGATTTAGACTAGCGATTATGCGATGTCTCTTTGTCTGCGAGGGAGACTAGACCCCGCTTTGTGTGATGTTTCGCCATCACATATGTGGGGTAGCGCCCCACGGTCTTCGGACCATTCCTGTGTGAAACTTTATTGGTTAGCCACCATGAGATAGCGTCTCGTTCATGTGATACCGGTGTTTTGGAGTTTTCATACTCCCGTTTTTATGCTAGGCCTCCCCCCTTCATGTGTTTTCTGGATTTCTTGTGATGATTTCTAGAATTTGTGCTTCACCAATTTTCGTGATTTCTATTGACAAGTTTTGTCAATTTTTGTGTATTGGTGAATTCATGTGTTATTAACTTGTTATGAATACAAGTTTAGGGTATGATATCCCTTTCTATCTTTGAGAAGATTCTTGTGACATTTTTGATGAATGAAAATTCATTTGGTATTATATTTTGATGCTAGTTATTTTGATGAGATTTTGACGTGTTAACTTCAGTAACCGTCAATTTTGAAATGAATTTACAAGCGGTTCTCCCGCAATACTGATATTGCTAATTTAATCACGTATTTTCAAAATTTGTTATTTTTAAAAGTTGTTTCAAAATATAAATTAAAATTGTTTTCAAAATTCTTACAGTTTGCATTTTCAATAGAATGAGGAAGCGATTTAAACGTTTCAGCAAAATCGAGGACTATGACCCCTTTCTTTTACTGGATCGCTTAATTCCGGACTTGTCCGTTTGAGAATGTGAAATGTTATTTTTAAAACACACAATCTTGCACTTTCAAGGAAACGATAAAGAGATTTAAACGATTTAGAAAAAGTAAGGAGTATGAAACCATACTTTTACTACTTCGGTTAATTCCGGACTCGTTAATTGAATATTTACGACTTCTGATTATCGTTTTTGATAATCGGATATTTCTTATTTCTGATTATCGTTTTTAATAATCAGATATTTGTGTTTCTGATTATCGTTTTCGATAATCGGATATTTCTTATTTCTGATTATCGTTTTTGATAATCAGATATTTGTGAAATTTGATTATCATTTGTGATAATTAAATATTTTCCAATTTGATTATCGTTTGAGATAATTAAATATTTTTCGATTTGATTAATCTAATATTTGTGTTTCTGATTATCGTTTTTGATAATCAAATATTTGTGAAATTTGATTATCGTTTGAGATAATTAAATATTTTTCAATTTGATTAATCGAATATTTTTGTCTTCTGATTATCGTTTTTGATAATCAGATATTTGTGAAATTTGATTATCGTTTGAGATAATCAAATATTTTTCGATTTGATTAATCGAATGTTTGTGTTTCTGCTTATCCTTTTTGATAATCAGATATTTGTAAAATTTGATTATCATTTTTGATAGTTAAACCTATTTGCGATTTGAAAATTCGATTATCGTTTTTGATGATTGAATATTTGCGATTTTGAGATTTGAGCTTCGTCTTTTTCTCTGGCGATTCAGGTGAGTAATTTGATTTACTCACATTCATTTCGTGCAGTACGTGAATTCTGCTCTATTTCCTTTTCTTTTAAATACTGGAACTCGATTGATTCTTGCTTTTGATAGTCGTCTGATTTTGATTCCTTGATCCCCACGATTGTTGATTCTTTTGATTTGAATCAATCGAACCTTTTGATTTCATATCTGACACTTCCATAATTCCATTTCTTCCCTGCTGACATTTGCTTTGCTTATGCATTCGACATTGTTATGTTCTTATGGTTGTTACCTCTTTCCTATTTATTCCTTATGATTGCGAGGACGCAATTTCTTTAAGGAGGGGAGTCTGTAACAACCTGCAAATTCGTAGCAATTAATTATCGCCATTAGGTGATTAAATTGTTCGTAAATTTTTATTGAAATTAAAAATCAATTTGAAATTCTTTTATAAACATGGTTAAAAGTTATTCGGGCCTTTAATAAATACACACTTCTATTTTAATTCGCCCAATTGTTTTGATGAAGAGTTTATACTTGATACCCTCTGCCGTTCTTTCTTTTGGTGGATTCAAACCCGTTTCCCCATTTCTTTTATTCATTCGAAAACCCTAGGCTAAGAAAACGAGACGAACATTAATGGCGGCCTCATCTATCTCGTTCAAAAATTAGGGCTTTGTAGCCTGGATCGCCGATCTATTGCTGCTTGCGATCGATTCCAGTTAGTGTGTTCCTCTGAGCATTTGTCGATCTTCGCAGCTCCTCCTCTCAGTCGAGCTCTTCCTTTTGCTTCGGGGAAAAAGGTGAGTCCTACTCACATCTAATTCGATTGATGTTGAAGTATTTAATTTGATAAAGACTGCTGCTTGTTCTTATTTCGTTCAAACTTGATGTGAGATGGTGCCACTGTCTCACTGTTCTGGTAGTCTAGTTCTTGCATTGGTTTTCATTCATTTCGAGACAGCCTTGTTGCATGGTATTCATGTGAAGTCCGCAGCTTTGTTCTTGTATGAAGTTTTGCCTTAGTTATGAATTTGGGTCCCTCGGCTTTGAATCGCCTTGCTCACCCCAGTTCGATTTTCTGGTTTGACTTTGGCACTACACTTGTTAAATTCTTACTTGCCTAGGCCACACATTGTTAGTACGTGTTCTGACTTCGGGCTTTTCTCGGTGACATTGGTCTTGACTGGGTTAATTGGTCTCTCTGACATTGTTAATTTGTTTGCCAAGGAGTCGACTTTGTCTTAGTTGTCTTTGGTTTCGATTTAATTTGTGTTATTTTCTTGGTGCATCACCATACATATTTACTTGGTGGCTTTGTTCATCATTTAGTATTGACTGCAGCTCCATGACTTCGACTTGATCCTTGAGTTACTTCACAGTTTTTACCCTTGTTCATGTTTTGGGTCATACACTGGTGATTTAAAAATTGAACTTGAGTTTCACTATCAGTTGTAGATGTACTTTCATTTACGTGCTAGCTGCCCCATATACTTGTGTTGTACTGTATGTTTCTGGGGCATTTACTTCTCTGATAACTCAAGATTTTTGAGCTTATCTGCCCTGTGCCTTAAACTTTCAATTTGAACTTTGGTTAGTATTGAAAGCTTAAATTCTGTAGCATGATGTCTACCCCCCTTTTTTGTTCTTAAGTCACCTTATGCTTAGTTCTTGAGACACTGGCTTCATTATGATTTTGTATTTGTACTTGCGCAATTGCATCCCCATATATACAATATCACCTGCTGTCATCTAATATGTATATAAATGTAGTCTTAGATCTTATGTCGTTTGTAGTGTGATGTTGTGTATATGTTGATGCATTTGCTTACATACCTATCACTGAACTGAAATACATTTGGAATTATTTTTCTAATGACACTTGAGTTTGTTGGTACTGTCACTTGATCTTGCTGTGACATTGTGACTTGGTTCACTTTGTCACTGCATATCTATATATGCTTGACCTATTTCTATTTTAGTTGTATGCATATGCACTGATTTGTTCATCACTAGTCTTTGCATTACCCTGTACATTCATTTCCTGTAGTTTATGTCACTGTTTTCTTGCGTATACTTGTATTGCAGTGCTTCATCTTGTTCTCTGCATACTTGAACTGTCATTGTTTCACTTGTGCATATGCCAGTTAGCTGCTGCATATATGTGCTTTTTGATTGCACTGTCCTTAGCAGAATCATAGTGACAGACTTGATCACTTGAGATGCCTGCTTGGTAGCTTTTGTTGTTGTCCAGTTTGCATTTGCCTTGTTGCTGTGACATTCTAGATTGCATTATTGCTACTACTTGAATTTGTAGTTGTCCAATTGCCTTCTGATACTTTTGACCATTTGTATACATACATTCATGAATGTATACAGATGTATGTTCACTTTGGCACATTCATGTGTTCGCTGTCTTATATGATGGCACTTGACTTATAGCCTATCTAGTTTCATTTTGGTCTCTCTGTCTTTGATGTTGAGGCCATTCATACATGTTGAGTCATGTCTGCCCTTTTCTTGTTACTGTCTTCAGCTGCCTTGTTGTCGAACCTGATACATTGCATTGATGCCTTGTATCATTTGCATTTTTGTCATTTTGCTTCACTGATGACCTTATCTTCTTATGAGGCTGATTTGCGTCTTTTCTGTTGAGTGTTGTAGTGCCATATCTTTGGTGCTCTCGCCTTCAGTGTGCTATTTCCCTGTGCCTTGCTTTGCGACATGTTGAACTTGTTTCACTTGTTGTCTCTTTCAATGGGTACACTGTTTCATTCCACTGATGCAGCCTTGCCCTTAAATATAAGCGGTGGCTGCATTTTCGTAGCAGTTTTACCCTCGTCCCTTGTGGTGACTTTATATTCTGTTGTGGCGAGGCGGTGCACGCGTGCGTGCACTGCAGCCACACTGAATTGACAGATTTGAATCGATATTTCTTTTGTTCTCGATTCATCGTCCTGTTGCGTAATTCGTAGGCTGTATTGGCGAGGCAGTACACGTTAGCGTGTACTGCAGCCAATTAGCATTGATGTTTTTAAATTGACATTTCAATTGCTTAAATTGCTTTGGATTTCTGTTTTGTGGATTAACACTATTTAGTGTTATATCTGCCGTTATCCAATTCTCGTATCGAGAGTTGGATATACGAGATTTCTGTGACTGTCATCCATATTGAGATTGATTATTATTGCTTCTATGCGCTAATAACTGAGTTTGAATTAGAATGATCCGGGTATTATTTTCTTTTGAATGTAATACTCGGGTCAGACCGAGTATTTACAGGTTGTAGATTTTTAGCTTTGGGTTGCTGCTAGAGTTATGAAGACTTTTTATATCACTTGAAGTGGTCTTCATCTTGTTGTAGTAGTCAGTGTGTCTGTTTTAAGATGATAATGTATTCATGTATATTAGCCGATAATGTACTTGTATATATAACTTCTTGAGTCGACAGTTGTAGTTGTATCATTTGTATTGTGTCAAATGTATTGTAACTGATATCAGTTATTATATATATGAGACTTTTCGTTCCATCTGTATTCCGCATTTATGTTATCTGTGTTATTTTTATACCTATTGTCCTAAACTATTATAGCCCCTGTGTAGTAGCTTTGAGTTTGTATCGGTATGTCGGATTTCCTCTAAAGATGAAATGCAATGTTTTATTATCTGACATATCGGTGCTCGCACAAAGCAATTACATGGATGGCCGCTCCTCAACAGCCTTATTCTCCGCGCTAGTTGACAGCACTACACCGTAGTGTTCTTGGCTAGCGTGGGTATAGAGGTGGGGCGTCACAACAACTTTGCAGCATTCTGCACAACTTCCTGTCACCTCCAGCCATCAACTGCCACCTATTCTTGAATCACTTCAACATCGCCATGCCTCTTGTTCAAGTCTGTATGCATGCCTACAACGTCGAACTCTGTCATGGTTGCACCTCCATCCTAGGTCCATAACTTCACCCATCTTCCACGCCACCAATCGCATGCGACTAGCCTCCATCGACCGCACTGCCCAGGTCATGTCGTCGTGGCCTCGATATAGCACACTGACTTGATGCGACCAAACCTTACAGCAAGTCGCTCTTCCCTAAATGATTGTCGAGTATCGTGAATCTTCGATCAAGATTTTTTTTTTAATTGATTTCGATTTTTTAGAAGAAGAAAAAGAAGACACGAATTTAAATGGGGAGGAGGCCGCTAGGTTCAGGGATTAGGGTGGCGTAGATTGGTTTTAGGGTGGTTGGATATGGGCTAGGTCAGTTGCACTGTTTCCCTTTTTATTTTTTATTTTTTATTTTTTGTTAAAATATCTCGTATTATATGCAAGGAAATATCGAACTCTTATTGAGGCGTGTCGCCTGATGTTTCTAATGTCAAAATATCATGATGTTATTTTGAGAATACACAAAACAATGCACTTAAATAGACAATACAAACAAATTCTAGAAGTATAGTTTAACCTATCTAAAGCACAATTTTAGCGGTATAATTAGACCAACCTGAAGTTGTGATATTGGAGATTAACGATGAGAAATGGTGGTGGTGAGAGATCTAAATGGAGATGACATGAAAGAGAATGAGAAATGGAATAGGAGTGAAAAGAGATGTGAATATGGATGGATAAAGTGAGTGGCATTTATAGGATTTGGTAGATATTTTTAGAATATTATATCTGTGTTATGAAGTTTGAATATATCTATATTGGACCGATTAAGGGTTATGGATATGCAAGACACATAATTTTAACTCATATGCAGTATCTTAACTCATTCATTGATTCAGAAATTTTTGAATCAGTTATGGAAAAAAGTTATAGTCTAGAGAAATCTTTATCAAGTGATATGGTCAGATATTATGTCACGCATATATGGTATACTATGCTATTGAGTGATATTTAATGGTCATAAGTACTCTAATAGGTTATTTTATTGAAAAATTTATAGTATCATTACCATATGTATAACATGTTATATTTTTCAGTTTATAAGCAGAATATTATAAAGTTATATGGTTGCTACCCATAAATGGATAATGTTATATGGTTGCCGCCCTTATTTTTGTTATGCGTTTATTCTTATAATTGTATAACGTAATATCAGTCACTTGCTTAATGGTGCAATAAACTGATATAATAATGACATTATTGAATTAATTAAATTAATTCTTCTTAATTCCATTTTCCAACATTTTATTCCTCTTTCTTTAAATATGTATTTTTTGCGCTCATTAAGTTTTTAATACATATATGTCTTGATATTTATATCGTTTATTCATGCTTTAATGTATGACCTTGAAATTCATAAATCTTCATATATGGCATATAATAAATCAAGGTATATTCATTTGTTTAAATTAATTAATTAGAGTCAACTACGTAAATCATTTTCAATGTTGTAAAATCATTTCTATTTTGATATTTATGGCATTTATTCACAATTTAATGTATACCTTGAAATTCATAATTATCTAGATATATATAATATACAACAAATCATGATATATTAGTTGTTTAAATTAATTATACAATAACATATATTTTTCCATGTTCCATATAAAGGTCAATTTTGGAAATTCGAGGCCAGACCAAAAGTTTGCTTTTATTCTTATAATTGTATAATTCAATATCGGTCACTTGCTTGATGGCGCAGTAAACTAGTATAATAATGGTATTATTGAATTAATGCAAATTAATGCTTCTTAATTCCATTTTCCAACGTTTTATTCCTCTTCTCTTAAATCTATTTTTGTGCTCATTAATTTTCTCATACATATACATTTTGATATTTGCATCATTTATTCACAATTTAATACATAACCTTGAAATTCATAAACCTCCATATATGGCATACAATAAATCAAGGCACATAGATTTTTTTAAATTAATTAATTAAGTCAACTAATTAAATCATTTCCAACATTGTAAAATCATTTCCATTTTTTATTTATAGCATTTACTCAAATTTTACCGTATAACCGTGAAATTCATAAGTCTCTAAATATGTCATTCAATAAATCATGGCATATTCATTTGTTTAAATTAATTATACATTAACAAATATTTCCATGTCCCTTGTAAAGGGAAATTTGAAATTAGCGGTGGGATCGAAAGTTTCTCATACATATGTATCATTTATTCTGAGTTTAATGCATAACTTGAAATTCATAAATCTTCATATATGGAATATAATAAATCACGGTATATTCAGTTTTTTAAATTAATTAATTAGATAAAACTAATTAAATTGTTTCCAACATTGTAAACCATTTCCGTTTTGATATTTATAGTATTTATTCACAGTTTAATGTATAACTTTGAAATTCTTAAATCTCTAGATATAATATACAATAAATCATGATATATTCATTTATGATGAAAGGTCCATATTCTCAAAGCATATGCACAAAAAGTCCATATATAAATTGTATATGTTTAAATCATTCACTGTGCTAATATGAAAAACACGCAAGTAAATTGTGTGAGTTATCATGTGTATGTTTCAAAACATGATCCTAAAAAATAACTATATCAAAGGCACTTAAAAAAATAGTACGACATGAACATCCTAATTTAAATTGAAATAAACATAAGTACAGGAGTTATGGCACGCGCTTTGAAGATGGAGTTAGCATTGTTTAATTAACAATGGTATATAGCATAAGTACAGGAGTTTAGCTTTGAAAATAAACGCTAATATTGATACGGGTTTACAAGCATCTTTTAAAATGAAATAAACATAAGAACTCAGCTAATAAATATTGAATTTGTAAGCCCCAAAACTATTTAAGATATTTTAAGATATCATTGCTGAGTAGAATATGAGCCAATGGAACAAAAAATTAAATGTTTTAATTTAGAAATAAAAATTCAAACTAACCACACATGATTCCAAAGCAAAAACATACCTAAATATTTATGGAAATCATTATCTTTTGAATATGTTGACACATATAATTTGTAAAAAAAAAAATGCCCACGAAGCATGTGTTATTGTCACGTGCGAAGCGCATGTGCTAATATGAAGAAATTTGCGCATAAAGGAGAGATTATATGAAAAACACCTGAGAGATTGAACCAGTACTTATGAATTGTTGCTATATACCATCACGCGCTTCGCATATATCTATTATAAAGTGACATTATGATAACCCGTATCTTATCGAATATTTAACCGTATATTTGAGTTTTTTTTAAGTGCCTAATAAAAATTCAAGCTAAACTACAACATAAATCATTATCAATTTATCATGTGTGAGTTTATTTGAAGATATGTAAACAATGTTTATGATAGCGCTGATTTCATACTTAATATGGAGCAAAGAGATTCTAAGTCGAGAGTGTTACGGCACGCGCTTCATGCGTGACAATAGTACACCTTTCACTGATAAATTGATTTTTTTACAAATTATATATGCTTAACATATTAAAAAAATGATTTTTATAAATATTTAGCTATGATTTTACGAATTAGAATCATTTGTAGTCAACTTGAATTTTTATTTCTAAGTTACATCGTTTAGTTTTCTGTTAGTTTAAATTTTTATTTGTAAGTTATCCAAGAATTGTGTTACATATATTGTATTAAATTCAATATATCTTCAAATGTTACACAATGATATATAATCATGTCTTGTCAGTTTGAATTTCAGTCAATGTGTAAATATAATATCTTCAGATCTTCAAAGCATCTAAAGATGGAGTTAGCATTTTATTCAGTTGTGACAATATTTAAGTAGGAAATGAGTTGGGTTGTTATGACAATGTTTAAGTAACATTGTCCCATAATACTCTTCATATTATGGGACCAAGTTGTTATTACTACAAAAGTGTTACGGCACGTGCTTTGCGTGTGACAATAGTACACCCTTCACGGATAAATCAATTTTTTTACAAACTATATATGCTTAACATATTCAAAAAAAATGATTTTCATAAATATATAGTTATGATTTTACGTTGGAATCATGTCTTGTCAGTTTGAATTTTTTATTTCTAAGTTGCATCGTTTAATTTTTACTGTTAGTTTGAATTTTTTATTTCTAAGTTGTATCATTTAAGTTTTTTGTTAGTTTGATTGTTTTCCATTTATAATTAATAAATATATATATACATATATAAAGTTTATTTGTTAGATCATAATTTTAAGCAATATTAAGTTTGGTAATAAAGCAAGGAGCGTTATGAATTTGCAAAAAAGTATATTTGCGAGATCATATCTTTAAGTGATATTAACATTTGTTAATATCTGTAGAAGACGTTTTTGTAAGTTGACGTTGGTACCAAACAAATATTATGCTTTCACTTAAACTCGAAAACAAAAAATTATAATAATAGTTTATTTATTCCCTATTTCAACCTGTTATGAATCTACGTATAATAAAAGGTTGAGCTTCTTAACGTTTCTCACCATAGTATGCAGTTGACGATAATATTACATCTAATAAAAATGCAGTGCTATATGCATGAGTTTAGGATCAGGTATGTGATGCTATATTGTAGGACCAATTAATAGATGCGCTAAATTTAGGAACAAATGTGCAAATGCTATTTTTTAGGATCAATTAGTGGAGAATTTTTTTAAAGAATTGTATAAAGGGAAATTTGGGAACTTCACAGTCGGACCAAAAGATTGCGCTTCCAAGTCAACTATTAATAAAGATATGTGCTTGAATGTGGTAATTTATTTATCTTTATTGCAGGCATTTCATTTTTTCCTCTAAGCATAAGTACAGGAGTTTAGCTCTGAAAAAAACCCTTCATATTTTCCTTAATCTATTTAAACGGAAAGAAATGCTAAACATATTAATTTATCTTTATTGCAGACATTTATTCCTCTCAACATAAGCACTAGAGATAAGCTCTGAGAAAAACCGTTCATATATATCCCTTAAATCTGTTTAAATGGTAGAAATGCTAAGCATGTTACTTTATCTTTATTTATTTCAGGCATTTCATTTTTTCTTCTAAACATAAGCACTAGAGTTTAGATCTGAGAAAAACACTTCATATTTCCCTTAATCTGTTTAAATGGAAAGAATGCCTCATACCACCAATTTGAAAAACATTTATCAGAACTTATCTGAACCCCGTATTACTCTGCGTAGGCAATCTTATCTGAAAAACATTTATCAGAACTTCCTACTTTGATGGTTTTGGGAATTGATTTCTTTGGATTTTATTCACGTCTTCGAATGTGAACTTTTATAATTGATTGTTTCTACAATCACTTCTATGACTTGTCACTTTAAAAATATAAAGGTTTCAATACTAGTAGTAAATATCAAAACTCTTTCATCAAAAGGATTTCAACTCTATTTTCAATATCAAACTCGGTTATAAAACTGTTTTCCAATCTACTAGTATATACAAACCTTTACCTCATTCGTATGAGAAAATATAATTAAACGACTTAGCAAAACAAGTGGTATGAAATGCTTGCGTTTACTTCGTCGGTTAATTTATGGACTTGTTCGATTGAAACTCTTGTGACAATTTCCTAGTGCAGATCTACAGTTTGTTCGTAAATATTTGAGTTAAGTAAGTGGTTATGGGACATGAAGCTAAACTCTTATATTTACTAGCTTAGTGTAATCGACACTTCCTTATGATCATGATGATCATTATTGTGATTTAGACTAGCGATTGAGCGATGTCTCTTTGTTTGCGAGGTTAGACTAGACACCATTTGTGTGATTTCGATTCACACATATCTCTTTATCTTCAAGGTTAGTCTATACCTCATTGGTGTGATTTCGATTCACACATATTGAAACTCTTGTGACAATTTCCTAGTGCAGATCTACAATCTGTTCATAAACATTTGAGTTAAGCAAGTGGTTATGGGACATGAAGCTAAACTCTTATATTTACTAGCTTAGTGTAATCGACACTTCTTTATGATCGATGACGATCATTTTTATGATTTAGACTAGCAATGTGCGATGTTTCTCGTCCGTGTGTTCGGACTTGCCTTTCTCGTCCGTGTGTTCGGACTTGCCTTTCTCGTCCGTGTGTTCGGACTTGCCTTTCTCGTCCGTGTGTTCGGACTTGCCTTTCTCGTCCGTGTGTTCGGACTTACCTTTCTCGTCCGTGTGTTCGGACTTGCCTTTCTCGTCCGTGTGTTCGGACTTGCCTCCGGGCCATCCGTGTGTTCGGAAAATTAAATGGATAGCTTCCATGAGATAGCTTCTCGTCCGTGTGCTCGGACTTCCCCCTTTTTGTGATTTCTAGATTTCGTGTGTTGATTTCTGAATTTAATGTTTCACCAACTTTTACAATTGGCATTAATATGTATGTCATTTATTGTGGCTTGGTGAATTAAATAAAGAATATGACATTCTTTTTAATCTTTGAGAAGATTCTTGTGGTATTGATTAATCTCTTGTTGATTTTCAATTACGTACTTATCACAGTACGCTATTATGGTTATGATACGTTTTTTGTCATATCTCTTATTCTATATCACTTTATCTGATATTTATAGCTAGACTGATCCGTTTATTATTTTCTTATAAATAATACTCGGGTCAGACCGAGATGTTACAGGTGCTTCTGCTTGACTTCTCTTCACGACTATTCTGACTTTTGGCTAACTACATAGATTGTAGTTTTTGGATGTTCACATTTGAGATATAGACTCTATGTTGTGTACTTATTCTTTTGTATAGCACGTGATGCTATTCTTTTGTATTATTGTGGATTTTTCTGACCACTACTCTGATGTACACTTTCATGTGTTGTATATTTATTCATATCTATTTCCGCCTCTGTGATATGAATTGCCTGTGACTGATTTGTGTTACGTTTATTTCTATATTTGTTTCCGAAGATTATATATAGCCACCGTGTGATAGCTTTGTGTTTGTATCGGTATGTCAGATTTCCTCCTTAAAAGATATGCATTCTATTCTATCTGACATATCGGTGCTCGCATAAAGAAGTTACACGGATGGTCGCTCCTCAACAGCCTTATTCTCCGCGCTAGTTGACAACATTACTCCGTAGTGTTCTTGGCTAGCGTGGGTATAGAGGTGGGGCGTCACAAATAAATTACCACATTCAAGCACATATCTTAATTAATAGTTGGCTTGAAAGCACAATCTTTTGGTCCGACCGTGAAGTTCCAAAACTGTCCCTAAATATATTTCCTTTTTAATAATAGTTAGATGTCACACTTCTTTAGCTTCAACGTGAACTACTAAAAACGTAACTCTATAAATATTATTAAATATTAATATAACTTAAAAACAGAATCAAATAAGTTTCATTTACCAATTCAAAACGCTCCACAAATATTATGGAAATTCTTACTATAAATTAAAAGTAGAATATACCGAATAAACATTCGTCTTTAAGTCATTCTTTATTATATGTAATAGTAGAAATAAAATTCAAACCAATAAAAAATTAAATTCATTCTTTATTAATTAATAATAAAAATAAAAATTCAAACTAATAAAAAGTTAGATGTTGCAATTTAGAAAGAACATTAAAAACTAACTGCATATCATTTCATACAAAAATAGGGTTAAATATTTGTGCAAATCATATATTTTTTTAACGAGTTAAAAGTACACAATTTGTAAAAAAACAATTCATACACGAATTGTGTGCCATCATCACGCGGGAAGCGCGTGCTGTAGCATGCAAATTAAATCTTTAACGTTATTATTTTCAATTGGACCTGTCGCCTGATCAATTAGTAGAGAATTTTATAAAAAACTGTATATAAAGGGTAATTTTGGAATTTCACGGTCGGACCAAAAGATTGCGCTTCCAAGCCAACTATTAATAAACTTGGAAACAAAAAATATAATTTTCATAATTTGTGACCACTTGCTAAACACGTTCCAAAATTTATGCTTTCAAGCCAACTATTAAAAAATATAATTTTCAAACTTTCTAACAAACATGTTGGAGCATTATGGCACGCGCTTCGCGTGTGATGAATGCATCTGAAATGTATTTGTTTAAAATGTTTAAAAGAAAATATTTTTCACAAATATTTAGCCATATGTTTATGTTGAATCATACATTGTTAATTTGAATTTTTATTTCTAAGTTGTAATATCTAATAATCATACTGGTGGGTTTCGGCTAGGTTGTTTTTACTGAGTCAGAGTGGAAGCATTGGAGTCAAAAGGTACTACTAAAGGAGGCGGAACCTGCTTTTCTGAATAAAGGTTGAAATCAAGCTAATTTTATTAATTGATTAATAACTAATCTGCCTATTTGTAATCTTTTAATTGGTTGCCTTAAAACTTTTCAAATTCTTTACAAAAATAACTATCACATTTATATGATCTAAATCAAGAAAAATTAACGTTTAAGCCCTTCTATTAAGCAAAACCGATAGTGCAAATAAGTCCTCCTTTTAAAATTGTATGCCATCATCATCACATTGGAAAGTTTTGGTCCGACCACGAACATCCAAAGTTGCCCCTATTCGTATTTCTTTATTAAAAGTTGTAATCTATTAAATAATAGTAAAGTAGAAGAATTTAAAGCTCTCTTATTAATTCTAACAATTTCCTCCTCTCTCTCCTTAATTATCTCTTGATATTTTATTTTAACATTCTCACAATTTATTGTTATTATAATTATTACAATTTTTCTACCGGTTTCCTCTTTTATAGTTAGAATTTAATACCAAATTTTACAATTATGTATAGACATCTTCCAAGTTTTTAATGTTATTTTACATTTAAATCTATATATATTGAATTTATTTAGGTGATCTTAAATTTAAGCTTTTTAAATAAATACAATTAGCGAATATTCATTAATTGATCTAATAAATTAAAAAAAATAACAATTCAATATGTGCACCGCATTAATATTGACAAGAATGGTAAAACTAATTTTTCATTCAAGTCCAGATAGTTTTAATTTCCGCAATCATATACTAACCATCACAACGTTCTATTACTATTTTCTCATGTCATTTTGCACTTAAATGCCAATATTCAATAATTTTTACAATTATTTACGGATTTCTCCCATCTTGTTCAAATCTATATATAGATAACTTAGTCTTATTGCAATCTCACTTACAATCTTGTTTTAGCCTAAACACAAACCTATGTATATATATATATATATATATTTAGAAAACTTACTGGAACCGAAAACCAGAAAACTATTAAACCAGACTATGAAATTGGACCGCAAGCTACAGGTTTCACCTTAAAAAAAGTTATTTATTTATTTAATTTTTTTATACAAAGTGTATGTAACTTGGAAGAAAGCAAAAAACTCATTGTATCAACCGAATTAAACCACTTCATATTCACTTGATCTTGCAACATATATTCTACAGGTGTAACACATATTCACTTCAAATTCTACAGGTGTCTAACATATCAGTATGCAGGGGCCAAGTTATCACCTTCACTTTTTTTTATAACGCACACAAACTAGGCAGAAAGAAGAAAAAAAACAAAAGAAGACTCACCGTACGGGCTGAGACGGTAGTGGCATAGGGCGGCGTCGGGGAGATTGGTCGGTGGCTGGGACGTGGTGGCTAGAGCACGGCGGCGGTGGCTGACGCGGAGGTAAGGCGACGTGTGGGGTGCGGCGCTTGGGTACAGGGAAGAGGGGATTGGTTTTTTTTGCAAAAATTGAGTCGGTTGTTAAAATTTCAAGGGTGAGAAAATGACTAGCCTCTGGTAATTTTATACCAGTTTTAGATTGCGTGAGTGAGTCAGAGAGGGTAAATAATCTAAGTTTAAGGTAACCGGTTGATATTTCAAACGTACCATTTTTTTTTTCTTACCTAATTATCTTTAGGCTACAACTGTTAAACACATTCAGGAATTTAAATTTTGAATTCTAATCAATTAATTTCAGTTTATAACGGCAACTGATAAATTTAATTGCGTTAACGTTAACGGAAATCTACAACAGACGTTATTATATTCCCATTATAATTTCTCTCAAACAGTACAACATAAAATAATGACATTCCAAAATTAAAAATTTATGCAAATTAATTGCCAAAATACGTACCCACTAATTTAATAGGTTATTTTATTTAAAAGCTCTTTTATTCCAACAATCTAAATATTTACAACAAATTCTTACGTTATAATTTTTTTTTCAAATTTGTAGCCAATTTTCGCCGAAATCTAATTTATTAGGAGTAAATACTGCTCGGGTTGTTACAAATTATAATTCCAAATCTATTCAAAATCGATTTCAACTTCCATTTATAATTTATGACATATTATTGAAATCGGTTGTTCCAAATTCGTTATATAAATTAATTTCAAAAATATTTATCTAAATCACTTTAAATGAATTCCAAATCAAATCTTTTATTTAATCCAAACCCATTTCTCATGCAATAATCCAATTTCCATACAAATATTTTTATTTCCAAAAATCACCCTCGAATTTCTTTTTAAAATTTGAAAATATTTTTTATGGTATTTAAAATAACAAAATTTGGACCAATGCTATTATAACATCCAATATATCAAATCACACAACAATCCGTAATAGATTATTCAATCACATCATATAACACAATATATGAACAATCAATATATTTTGAAGGAATCAAGTTGGATCCCTCCAATCTATTTCCCTGCATCCACAGTTGTTATATAATACAAAATACCACTTTGAGGCGGAATATCGCGGTAATATAGGGTCATCAGCTACTATGCCAGACGCATGGTGTCTCATTCGCTCTAACGGCGAGAAATATGCCCAACTACTAATATATATAATTTCACGTCCAATTGAAAATATAAATTTATAAATTCATCCAATTAACCAATAAATAATTTTTTAACACTTTAAAATAATATTACTATCCAAATGAGTGAAATAATCAAAACCTTGATTTTCAAATTTGTTAATCGTTCCAAATCAATTTGTTCCATTGCATTGTGTTTGTCGCTACGATCCAACATAACTCGTGTTGTATTTTTGAACCTCGCACGAATAATTTATGAAAATTAACCAATAAATAATTTTTTAACACTTTAAAAAAATATTACTATCCAAATGAGTGAAATAATCAAAACCTTGATTTTCAAATTTGTTAACTGTTCCAAATCAAAATTTGTTCCATTGCATTGTGTTTGTCGCTACGATCTGTAACAACCCGCTTATCTATCGATTTTATATTTAAATATTTTATTTAAATATTTTATCGTTAGTCGGACGTTAGTCTGAAAAGCTACTTTTTGCATATGGTCAAATTAGGGCTCGAGACCACTTCCATTGAGTTCAAAATGACGTTTGCGATCTTTTTGAGTGTAAACTTTGATATGTTTGGAGAAAGTGAAATTTTCGTTACTTTTTGCTTTGGATCTTTAGTTTGGGCTAAACCACTTGTTAACTCAGCCCAACCCCTTCCTTCTCTTCATACTTCATTTCTAATTTCTTAAACTTTGAAGCTTTATCAAAAATGGTGGAGGGAATGGGAAATTAAAAATCCAAAGTCTTCTTCTTCATTGCTAATCCAACATCTACTCCAAATTCAAGTGAAGAACATAGATTCAAGCTTGTGGTTGATTCTTGCTTTGCTTTTAAGCCTCTCCATCATCAATTCGTGGAAAAGGTGAGATTTTTATCTCACATTCTTGCCTATATCTATCTTGGATCTGTTAGGGATGATTTCCTATCATTTTGGCATGCACGTTTGCTTTTGGTTTGGATCGAATCAGCGAAAAACTCCAATTTTGAGCGTTTTTGGGAAATTCCTGCACCTAGGTCGCTCGCGAGTTAAGCCTTAGGTCGCGGCGTTGAAAAGTCGCAAGAGCATAGGTCGTTTCCAACCTAATATCACTCAGCAAACGTTAGGTCGCTCTCGCCTCCTTTAGGTCGCTGGACTTAGGTCGCCACTCCTTTAGGTCGCTTCACCTTTAGGTCGCGGGCCTTAGGTCGCTACTCCTTTAGGTCGCTTCACCCTTAGGTCGTGCCACTTCTTAAGTCGTTGGCCCCAGTTAGGTCGCGCACCCCTTTAGGTCGCGAACCAGTTAGGTCGCGCACCCCTTTAGGTCGCGAACCAGTTAGGTCGCGCACCCCTTTAGGTCGCGAACCAGTTAGGTCGCGCACCCCTTTAGGTCGCGAACCAGTTAGGTCGCGTACCCCTTTAGGTCGCGTACCAGTTAGGTCGTGCATCTCTTAGGTCGTTTGCACTTTGGTCGGCCATGTTAGGTCACGAGTCTTCCTTAGGTCGCACCTTCTACGTCGTGTGTTAGCCGTTAGCTGCTAGGTCGCTCGGCCTTAAAATGTTAGGTCGCTCAACCACCTATTCCACTAGGTCGCTCGACCACCTATCCATTAGGTCGTTGGGCCTTAGGTTGTAAGTCGTAGGTCGTCTCCGACCATTGTGTTAGGTCGCGTGAACCCTTAGGTCGTTTGACCTCATTTTGTTTTAGGTCGTGGGCCGCTTGTCTTCACTTAGGTCGTACCGTTTTGGACGGGGCGCTGCCCCCTGGACCCCTGCGACCCGACCGGGCAGGTCAAACACCGTAAGCAGGGGCGTTGCCCCCGCACCCCCACCTAGGGGGTTGCCACCCCCTGGACCCCCCTCCGTAGGGGATCTTTTCTGAAAAACATTCAACAGAATTTCTACTTTGATGGTTTTGGGATTGACTTCTTCGGACTTTACTCACGTCTTCGAACGTGAACTAATGTGATTCGATTTGTTTCAACAATCGTTTTGTGACTTGTCACTTTAAAGATATGAAGGTTTCAATACTAGTAGTAAATATCAAAACTCTTTCATCAAAGCGATTTCAACACTATTTTAAATATCAAAAGTTCGTTTTCTCAAACCGATTCCCAATCTACTAGTATATACAAGCCTTTACTTCACTCGGATGAGAAATCGACTTAAACGACTTAGTAAAATGAGTGGTATGAAACGCTTGCGTTCACTTCGTCGGTTAGCTCTTGGACTTGTTCGATTGAACCCTTTTTGTGACAATTTTCTAGTGAAGATTTACAGCTTGTTCGTAAATATTTAAGTTAAGAAAGTGGTTATGGGACATGAAGCTAAACTCATATATTTACTAGCTTGGTGTGATTGACACTTCCTAATGATCATGATGATCATTTTTGTGATTTAGACTAGCGATTGAGCGATGTCTCTTTGTCTGCGAGGGAGACTAGACCTCGCTTTTGTGATGTTTCGCCATCACATATATGGGGTAGCACTTCATGGTCATCGAGCCATTACTGTGTGGAAATTTAATGGATAGCGTCCATGAGATAGCTTCTCGTTTATGTGTTTCATGCGTTGGTGAGTTTGCATACTCCCGTTCATGTGTTAGGCCTCCCCCTTTACGTGTTTTCTGGATTTCTGGTGATGATTTCTGGAATTTGTGCTTCACCAATTTTTTTTATGATTTTCATTGATATGATATCAATTTTTTGTGCATTGGTGAATTTATGTGTTAATAACTTGTTATGAATACAAGTTTAGGGTATGATACCCTATTTTATCTTTGAGAAGATTCTTATGGTATTGGTTGATCTCTTGTTGATTATCATTTACATACTTATAGTAGTATGCCGTTATGGTTGTTACATGTTCATGCCATATTATTATTTATCCTGCCTTATCATCTGATATTTGTAGCTAGACTAATCCGTTTATTATCTTCTTATAAATAATACTCGGGTCAGACCGAGATGTTACAGGTGCTTCTGCTTGACTTCTCTTCAGGATTATTCTGACTTTTGGCTAACTACTTAGATTAGTAGTTTTTGATTGTACAAATATGAGATATAGACTCATTGATGTATTCTTTTGTATAGCACTTGTTGCTATTCCTTTTGTATTATTGTGGATCTTTCTGACCACTACTCTGATGTACACTTTCATGTGTTATATATTTATTCATATCTTCTTCCGCCTTTGTGATATGGATGTCTGTGACTGATTTGTGTTATGATTATTTCTATGTTTGTTTCCGAAGATTATATATAGCCACCGTGTGATAGCTTTGTGTTTGTATCGGTATGTCAGATTTCCTCCTTAAAAGATATTCATTCTATTCTATCTGACATATCGGTGCTCGCACAAAGAAGTTACATGGATGGTCGCTCCTCCACAGCCTTATTCTCCATGCTAATTGACAGCACTACATCGTAGTGTTCTTGGTTAGCGTGGGTATAGAGGTGGGGCGTCACAGCTTGGTATCAGAGCCAAACTTCGGAACAATGTAGAATAACTTAACAAGGATCATCGTCCTAAGTCCAACTTAGGAGTCGTGCCTTAGGATTAATTCGAGTCTTCGTACCGATTCATCCTATTTCTTTTTATGTATCCTTGTTATATCTATCAAGATTTTGCTTGATATTTATTTGGAGAATAACTTTTCTTCTTTTCTCTTTCTTAAAGAAGAGAATGTCTAGACCAGGCCGTCCCCATGCCAGTCAATCTAGTGTTCCTCCCCAGGATGGAGTTTTTATGACTACCCAGCAGCTTCTTGATTTAGTAACAAATGCTCAAGCAGCTGGAACAAATCCGGAACCTACTCATCCTAAGTCTGGGTTTGCACGCTTGTGCAGTGATTATACCAACTTGGGTGGGAAGCCATTCAAAGGTTCTGAAACTATTATCGAAGTCCAGGCTTGGCTAAGAACATGCGATCGAATCTTTTCTCGTATGAATCTTATTAATCTTCACCGTGTCTAGGTGGCCTCAAGTATGCTCCAAGAAAGAGCACTGGACTGGTACGAACTTCTTATTTCTGAAATTAATGAAGCTGATCTCACCTGGGAGCAATTCCGGGAACGCTTCGAATTAAAATTCGTACCAGAAGCAGAGAAAGTGACATTGGCTCGACGTTTAATAGACCTTGTTCAAGGTGAATCCTCTGTGACAGATTATGTCGCATCCTTCGAGTCACTGTCCAAATATGGGGTTGAATATATCAACACTCCGTTGAAGAAGAATCAAAGATTCGTCTATGGCTTAAACAAGAATCTCAAGAAGCCATTACTTCTAAAGTTAGAAGTTTCTTTCGACCAACTGATTGATACAGCTCTTCGTCTTGAAGAGGCTGATAAGAACAGTGATGTTGAAGTGGTGGCTGCCAAACCAAACTTCAACAACAAGAAAAGGCCTAACAAGTTCAAAGGTCCTTATCCTAACAAAAAGGGTAAGCAAGAAACTCCTGCTGCAAAGGCATTTTCCCCCAGTGACAAGAAATGCTTCAACTGTGGTGCTAAGGGCCATTTTTCGAACAAGTGTTCAAAGCCCCGCTCTTGCCGCTATTGTAAAAGTCCAGATCATTTTATGCACCAATGCCCTAAGCTTCAAGAGAAGGAGGGAAAGTTAAATGTTGCTCAAGCCCCTGGCAACACATCTCGCGGTCAAGGTATGTCTCATTCTGTCCTTGATGGAATTATTATATTTCATGATCAACCTATTAGAGTTCTCTTTGATACGGGTGCATCCCATTCTTTTATATCAAAGGAACTTGTAGACACTTTTTCTTTAAGTGTTGTTGCTTTAATGACTTCTCTAAGCATTGCGAATCCGGTTGGTGGATCCGCAACTCTTAGTCTGCTTTGTAAAGACGTCGAGATTATTTTGTGTGATTTTTCTTTCCTAGCCGATTTGCATGTCATGCGTTACTTAGGCTTCGGAATGATTTTGGGTATGGATTGGCTTACTCGTTATAAAGCTCATATCATATGTCCTGAGCGGACTATTTATCTCTGTCATCCGCAATCTGTTAATCAGATTTCTATTGTTCTTAAAGATTCGGATTCCGCTTTAGTTGCATCTTTATATTCTTTAAATCCTCGTGATAATGATAATGATGATGAGGAAGATGTCATTTCTCGTATTCACGTCGTCCGTGAATTTTCTGACATATTCGAGCTCGTTTTAGGATTACCACCTAAGCGAGCAATTGAGTTCAAAATTAATCTCATACCTGGATCTCAACCTATTACTCGTCCTCCTTATCGCATGTCCAATAAGGAGAATGAAGAGATGCGCAAACAATTGTCCGAATTAGAGACGAAGCAATTTATCCGCTCTAGTTCCTCACCTTGGGGAGCTTCAGCGATTTTCGTAAAGAAATACGACGGAACTCTTAGGCTTTGCGTCGACTACCGCAAGCTTAATGATCTTACTATTAAGAATAAATATCCATTGCCTCGGATTGATGATCTATTTGATCAACTAAGTGGTGCTAGAGTTTTTTCACAATTGGACTTGGCTACCGGTTTTCATCAGCTTCGTATTGCAGAGGATAGCATTCCTTTGACTTCATTCCGTACTCATTATGGATCTTATGAATGGCTAGTTATGCCATTTGGTTTAACGAACGCTCCGGCTTATTTCATTGACCTTATGAATCGAGTTTTTAAAGATTTTCTCGATCGATTTGTTCTCATCTTTATTGGTGATATCCTTGTGTATTCAAAAACCGAGGAGGATCATGAAAAGCATCTTCGGATTATATTGGAAACTCTTAGGAGTAATCAATTAAAAGCAAAATTTTCTAAATGCCACTTTTGTCAATCTAATGTGAAGTTTCTCGGTCATATTATTTCCGAATCCGGAATATCAGTGGATCCTTCTAAGATTGAAGCGATTCAAAATTGGAAGAGACCGGAGAGTGTAACGGAAATCCGTAGCTTCCTTGGATTGGCGGGTTATTACCGTCGTTTTATCAAGGACTTTTCTAAAATTGCCGTCCCTCTTACTGGCTTAACAAAGAAAGGTGTTAAATACATTTGGTCGGACAAATGTGAAACTTCTTTTCAGAAATTAAAAGAACTCCTTTCTGATGCTCTTATTCTTGTTATTCCCGAAGGGAATCAAGATTTTGTTGTCTATACCGATGCTAGTCGCGTTGGTTTGGGTGCCGTTCTTATGCAAAAAGAACGTGTTATTGCTTATGCTTCTAGGCAATTGAAGCCGGCTGAGACTAGATATGCCACACATGATTTAGAACTCGCGGCTATCGTTTTCGCCCTTCGAATTTGGCGACATTATCTTTTGGGAGAGAAATTTATACTTTATACTGATCATAAGTCTTTGAAATATTTATTTTCTCAAAAGGAACTTAATTTGCATCAACGGCGTTGGCTCAAATTCCTTGCCTCTTATGATCTAGATATTCTTTATACTCCCGGAAAGGGAAATCGAGTTGCCGATGCTCTTAGTCGCAAGCAACAAGCCGTTGTTTCCATGATGATATTCGAATGGAACGATCTCGAAGTTTTATCCACTTGTGAAATTCGAGACCGTGTTTTCGATTTATGTTCATCTCTTGTTTTATGTAGCCTTGAGGCTCATCCTTCTCTTTTAGACCGCATTCTTGAAGCACAAAAGCTAGATCCCGAATTGGCTCTTCTTGGCCAAAATATTAAGGACAAAGTTGATATCGAAGGTTTGAAAGACTTTGATATTAATTCTCGTGGCGGCATTCGAAAATTTGGTAGACTTATTGTACCAAATATCAGTGATCTTCGAAAGGATATTCTAGAAGATTCTCATCGTTCCAAATATTCCATTCATCCTGGTAGTAGTAAAATGTACGCGGATATGAAACGACTTTATTACTGGGAGGGAATGAAGTCTGATATTGCTAACTTTGTTAAGTGTTGCATGACTTGCCAACTTGTCAAGGCTGAACATCAAAGGCCCGGTGGGTTATTGCAACCATTGGAAATTCCAATTTGGAAGTGGGATCAAATTTCCATGGATTTTATTGATGGCCTTCCCCGTTCTCGTTCGGGTCATGATAGCTTATGGGTGATCGTTGATAGACTTACTAAATCCACCCATTTTATTCCCGTTCGGTCGAACCGAACCGTTCCTCTTCTGGCCAAACTTTTTATCAAAGAAATTGTTAAATTACATGGAGTCCCTACTTCCATTGTTAGTGATCGAGATCCATTGTTTACTAGTGGATTTGGAAGAGTCTTCAAAAAGCTTTGGGAACGAAGCTTAATTTTAGCACCGCTTATCACCCCTAGTCCGATGGACAAACTGAGCGTGTGAATCAAACACTTGAAGATCTTCTTCGTGCTTGTGTGCTTGATTTCAGAGGAAGTTGGGAAGATCATATTTCACTTGTTGAATTTTCCTATAATAACAGCTTCCAATCTAGTATTGGTATGGCTCCCTTCGAGGCACTCTATGGAAGGCCATGTCGATCTCCTTCTTGTTGGCTTGAGGCCGGTGAGAAGCTGGTTTTAGGACCAGATTTTATTCGAGATTCCACAGAAAAGATTGAATTTATTCGACATAGGATGAAAGAAGCCCAGAGTAGACAAAAATCCTACGCTGATAACCGAAGAAGGAAATTAGAATTTTCTGTTGGTGATCTCGTATTTATTCGTGTTTCACCTATGAAGGGTGTTGTACGTTTCAGTCGATCGGGAAAGTTAGCGCCTCGTTATATTAGGCCATTTCCTATCACTGAACGTATTGGTTCCATGGCTTATCGCCTTTTATTACCGGCTCAGTTTTCTGCCATGCATGACGTATTTCATGTTTCTCAATTACGGAAGTGCCTTCGGGATTCCGATTCCATTCTTGAGCCCGGTGTTGTGGAAGAGATAGAAGTTTCACCTAATTTAACTTATGAGCAGCATCCTATTCGAATTATTGCTTCGGAGATCAAACGACTTCGAAATAAAGATGTTCCGCTTGTTAAAGTTCAATGGTCCTCAAATCCTAAAGATTGTTCTTGGGAAACTAGAGAATTCATCGAGCGTACACATCGGGAATTACTTTCTCATGCTCTTTGAGGTAAACTTCTCAATTCCAATTTTTTTTGTGTTAATATGCTTTTATGGTTGTTACTTTTTGTTTCCACCGTATATATTGTGAGGACACAATTTCTTTAAGGAAGGGAGTCTGTAACAACCCGCATATCTATCGATTTTATATTTAAACATTTTATTTAAATATTTTATCATTAGTCGGACGTTAGTCTGAAAAGCTACTTTTTGCATATGGTCAAATTAGGACTCGAGACCACTTCCATTGAGTTCAAAATGACGTTTGCGATCTTTTTGAGTGTAAACTTCGATATGTTTGGAGAAAGTGAAATTTTCATTACTTTTTGCTTTGGATCTTTAGTTTGGACTGAACCACTTGTTAACTCAGCCCAACCCCTTCCTGCTCTTCATACTTCATTTCTAATTTCTTAAACTTTGAAGCTTTATCAAAAATGGTGGAGGGAATGGGAAATTAAAACTCCAAAGTCTTCTTCTTCATTGCTAATCCAACATCTACTCCAAATTCAAGTGAAGAACATAGATTCAAGCTTGTGGTTGATTCTTGCTTTGCTTTTAAGCCTCTTCATCATCAATTTCGTGGAAAAGGTGAGATTTTTATCTCACATTCTTGCCTATATCTATCTTGGATCTGTTAGGGATGATTTCCTATCATTTTGGCATGCACGTTTGCTTTTGGTTTGGATCGAATCGGCGAAAAACTCCAATTTTCAGCGTTTTTGAGAAATTCCTGCACCTAGGTCGCTCTGGACTCGTTAGGTTGCTCGCGAGTTAAGCCTTAGGTCGCGGCGTTGAAAAGTCGCAAGAGCATAGGTCGTTTCCGACGTAATATCACTCAGCCTCCTTTAGGTCGCTCTCGCCTCCTTCAGGTCGCTGGACTTAGGTCGCCACTCCTTTAGGTCGCTTCACCTTTAGGTCGCGGGCCTTAGGTCGCTATTCCTTTAGGTCGCTTCACCCTTAGGTCGTGCCACTTCTTAAGTTGCTGGCCCCAGTTAGGTCGCGCACCCCTTTAGGTCGCGAACCAGTTAGGTCGCGCACCCCTTTAGGTCGCGAACCAGTTAGGTCGCGCACCCCTTTAGGTCGCGAACCAGTTAGGTCGCGTACCCCTTTAGGTCGCGTACCAGTTAGGTCGTGCATCTCTTAGGTCGTTTGCACTTTGGTCGGCCATGTTAGCTCGCGAGTCTTCCTTAGGTCGCACCTTCTTCGTCGTGTGTTAGCCGTTAGCTCCTAGGTCGCTCTGCCTTAAAATGTTAGGTCGCTCAACCACCTATTCCACTAGGTCGCTCGACCACCTATCCATTAGGTCGTTAGGCCTTAGGTCGTAAGTCGTAGGTCGTCTCCGACCATTGTGTTAGGTCGCGTGAACCCTTAGGTCGTTTGACCTCATTTTGTTTTAGGTCGTGGGCCGCTTGTCTTCACTTAGGTCGTACCGTTTTGGACGGGGCGCTGCCCCCTGGACCCCTGCGACCCGACCGGGCAGGTCAAACACCGTAAGCAGGGGCGTTGCCCCCGCACCCCCACCTAGGGGGTTGCCACCCCCCCTGGACCCCCCTCCATAGGGGATCTTTTCTGAAAAACATTCAACAGAATTTCTACTTTGATGGTTTTGGGATTGACTTCTTCGGACTTTACTCACGTCTTCGAACGTGAACTAATGTGATTCGATTTGTTTCAACAATCATTTTGTGACTTGTCACTTTAAAGATATGAAGGTTTCAATACTAGTAGTAAATATCAAAACTCTTTCATCAAAGCGATTTCAACACTATTTTAAATATCAAAAGTTCGTTTTCTCAAACCGATTCCCAATCTACTAGTATATACAAGCCTTTACTTCACTCGGATGAGAAATCGACTTAAACGACTTAGTAAAACGAGTGGTATGAAACGCTTGCGTTCACTTCGTCGGTTAGCTCTTGGACTTGTTCGATTGAACCCTTTTTGTGACAATTTTCTAGTGAAGATTTACAGCTTGTTCGTAAATATTTAAGTTAAGCAAGTGGTTATGGGACATGAAGCTAAACTCATATATTTACTAGCTTGGTGTGATTGACACTTCCTAATGATCATGATGATCATTTTTGTGATTTAGACTAGCGATTGAGCGATGTCTCTTTGTCTGCGAGGGAGACTAGACCTCGCTTTTGTGATGTTTCGCCATCACATATATGGGGTAGCACTTCATGGTCATCGAGCCATTACTGTGTGGAAATTTAATGGATAGCGTCCATGAGATAGCTTCTCGTTTATGTGTTTCACGCGTTGGTGAGTTTGCATACTCCCGTTCATGTGTTAGGCCTCCCCCTTTACGTGTTTTCTGGATTTCTGGTGATGATTTCTGGAATTTGTGCTTCACCAATTTTTTTTATGATTTTCATTGATATGATATCAATTTATTGTGCATTGGTGAATTTATGTGTTAATAACTTGTTATGAATACAAGTTTAGGGTATGATACCCTATTTTATCTTTGAGAAGATTCTTGTGGTATTGGTTGATCTCTTGTTGATTATCATTTACATACTTATAGTAGTATACCGTTATGGTTGTTACATGTTCATGCCATATTATTATTTATCCTGCCTTATCATCTGATATTTATAGCTAGACTGATCCGTTTATTATTTTCTTATAAATAATACTCGAGTCAGACCGAGATGTTACAGGTGCTTCTGCTTGACTTCTCTTCAGGATTATTCTGACTTTTGGCTAACTACTTAGATTAGTAGTTTTTGATTGTACACATATGAGATATAGACTCATTGATGTATTCTTTTGTATAGCACTTGTTGCTATTCCTTTTGTATTATTGTGGATCTTTCTGACCACTACTTTGATGTACACTTTCATGTGTTATATATTTATTCATATCTTCTTCCGCCTTTGTGATATGGATGTCTGTGACTGATTTGTGTTATGATTATTTCTATGTTTGTTTCCGAAGATTATATATAGCCACCGTGTGATAGCTTTGTGTTTGTATCGGTATGTCGGATTTCCTCCTTAAAAGATATTCATTCTATTCCATCTGACATATCGGTGCTCGCACAAAGAAGTTACATGGATGGTCGCTCCTCCACAGCCTTATTCTCCGTGCTAATTGACAGCACTACATCGTAGTGTTCTTGGTTAGCGTGGGTATAGAGGTGGGGCGTCACACGATCCAACATAACTCGTGTTGTATTTTTGAACCTCGCACGAATAATTTATGAATTTTATAAGCGAACAATTTTTTTATACTTACTAATCATACTTTTATTAAATTTAATTAAATTGATTTCTTTATACCTTCTTCTCAAAAAAATGATGGTCGTGCACATCTGGTACTCTCACGACAAAGCACGAGATCTTCTCTCCACCAAAACCACTAAGTTCACTGACGTCTCCTCATCGAAACATTAGCCACTCCATCAGCCAACACAACAACTTTGCAGCATTCTGCATAATTTCCTGTCACCTCCAGCCATCAACTGCCACCTATTCTTGAATCACTTCAACATCGCCATGCCTCTTGTTCAAGTCTGTATGCATGCCTACAACGTCGAACTCTGTCATGGTTGCACCTCCATCCTAGGTCCATAACTTCAGCCATCTTCCATGCCACCAATCGCATGCGACTAGCCTCCATCGACCGCACTGCCCAGGTCATGTCGTCGTGGCCTCGATATAGCACACTGACTTGATGCGACCAAACCTTACAGCAAGTCGCTCTTCCCTAAATGATTTTCGAGTATCATGAATCTTCGATCAAGATTTGTTTTTTTTGAATTGATTTCGATTTTTTAGAAGAAGAAAAAGAAGACACGAATTTAAATGGGGAGGAGGCCGCTAGGTTTAGGGATTAGGGTGGCGTAGATTGGTTTTAGGGTGGCTGGAT
Source organism: Allium fistulosum (assembly GCA_030737815.1). Classification (NCBI taxonomy): domain Eukaryota; kingdom Viridiplantae; phylum Streptophyta; class Magnoliopsida; order Asparagales; family Amaryllidaceae; genus Allium; species Allium fistulosum. Next base: position 914,113,590 of record CM060903.1, read on the forward strand.
ATGGGCTAGGTCAGTTGTACTGTTTCCCTTTTTATTTTTTATTTTTTGTCAAAATATCTCGTATTATATACAAGGAAATATCGAACTCTTATTGAGGCGTGTCGCCTGATGTTTCTAATGTCAAAATATCATGATGTTATTTTGAGAATACACAAAACAATGCACTTAAATAGACAATACAAACAAATTCTAGAAGTATAATTTAACCTATCTAAAGCACAGTTTTAGCGGTATAATTAGACCAACCTGAAGCTGTGATATTGGAGATTAACGATGAGAAATGGTGGTGGTGAGAGATCTAAATGGAGATGACATGAAAGAGAATGAGAAATGGAATAGGAGTGAAAAGAGATGTGAATATGGATGGATAAAGTGAGTGGCATTTATAGGATTTGGTAGATATTTTTAGAATATTATACCTGTGTTATGAAGTTTGATTATATCTATATTGGACCGATTAAGGGTTATGGATATGCAAGACACATAATTTTAACTCATATGCAGTATCTTAACTCATTCATTGATTCAGAAATTTTTGAATCAGTTATGGAAAAAAGTTATAGTCTAGAGAAATCTTGATCAAGTGATATGGTCAGATATTATGTCACGCATATATGGTATAATATGCTATTGAGTGATATTTAATGGACATAAGTACTCTAATAGGTTATTTTATTGAAAAATTTATAGTATCATTACCATATGTATAACATGTTATATTTTTCAGTTTATAAGCAGAATATTATAAAGTTATATGGTTGCTACCCGTAAATGGATAATGTTATATGGTTGCCGCCCTTATTTTTGTTATGCGTTTATTCTTATAATTGTATAACGTAATATCAGTCACTTGCTTAATTGCAACATTCCTAAAATATTAGCCGAAATAATTCAATAATTAATTTAATTTTGAAATTAAATTGTGGGGTTATTTGTGAATTAATTAGAGATTTTCATAATAAACTTAAAATTTTAAAATTTTAAATAGAAATTTGATAACAAGTAAATAAAAATTGAATTGACTTGAAATTTGGTAATTCTAAGATTTAAATATATTGTAAATAGAATGTAAAGGCTTAGAGATTTATAAAAAGTATATATTTTAAAAATGGAACTTTTAAATTGAAAAATTCAATAATTTATATTTTTATAAGATTAATTGATATGTGTTTAATTATTAAAAACATAATTAGTTAAAAATTTGTTTCTTTCCTTAAATTAGCATAAGTAGAATATAATAAACAAAATGGATATAAAATAAGAAATAAAAGTTAAAAATAATATATATAGATAAATTGTTTATTTAAAAAGATATGCTAGTTTTCATTCAAAGAATATAATGAATTAAGTATTAAAAATAATATTGTTTTAAAAAGTAATATTTTAAATTTGATATAAATAAATATGACTATTATTAATATGTAGTTAAAGGTTTTACATCCTTCTTTCCTTTCAAAAGTTGAACAAAAAAAAGAAAATAAAAAGAAGAACAATTCTTTTAACACATTGAATATATGTATACACAAACCAATATAACATACTTTAAAGATCTTGCATATCTATATATCCAAGAAAAGAATATATAAGTTTAAAGATATCATCATTAAGTTTTTATAAGCGCTTAGGCCTCATGATCATTTTTAACAAATGGCATCCTATGTATTTTATTGAATAAAATATTGAAATAAAAAAATTATAAAAACTTTCCATCTTCCCATGCTCAATCATATAGTATCTCAGCCAAATCTCTGAAAAGAAAAAAAATAGTAAACAAAGATTTGAATATCACAAGCGGTAGAAAAGAAAGAGATTGAGCATCTCAATATTCAAAAGGCCAGAAGCTCAAAAAGAAATCAGGTTCAAAGTTTCAGGCTGTTCAAAACAAAAACAGTTCAAAAGAAAATCCTCTCAAAACAAATCTATGAAAAACAGATTAGAAAATTTATCCAAACTCTTTGCAACTCAACATGGTTTAAAATCATGAACCTGTAAACCAAATCAGTGCAAAGAGGAATTCAAAGGAAATCAAATCTGGAAAATTGAAGGAAGCAAATGCAAGTTTAAAGTTACTGAAAGCAAATGAAAAGCTCGCTGGAAAATAAGTTAATGGCAAGTAATTTTCTTTAAAAAGTTTGAATCTAATATTGTTAAATCGGTATTAAAGCAATGATTTGAACAGCTTTATTAACAGTGCAGGAGAAAAAAAAATCAAGATCAAAGACTTAAACTTCAATCTGGATTTCAACTGCCGAAATAAAAATAAAAAGGGTTCTCTGTATATACATTCAAACCTATGAGTAATTTAAGATTTGTTTGCTATTAGTGAAATAAACAAATAAATACAACAGAAAAGTAAGCAAGTTTCTTCTTATAACTTGCAGATTTAACTTCAGTATTTAAAGAAAAGAAAAGATGTACAGGCCTGTTCTCTGTTCTGTGCTTATGACCATGTGAGCAAACTTGAAATTTTTTTTCCCTTTGAATTTGATGTCTGTGAATCTGTGTACTTCCTTGTTGTTCTTGCTTGTTGATATTGACAAATGCTGCATGTGTTTGTCTGGGGATAGGTATACTGTTCTTGGTTTACAACTTTGAAAATTTAAGAAAAAAATCTATATCATCTTGTTTAAACACTTGTCACAGATATAAGTTTTGTGATCCTTTTATGGCTTAAAGGTTTAAACAAAACGTGTTTATGAAAATTCAAGATATAAGTTCTAATAAATACTTGTGTTAAACTAGAAGATGAATTTAACTGGGAAAAGCAAATATGCAGCGAGCAAACCTGACCTGGATCTGTTTGTATATTGTTGGTCGTGAGCAAAACTAACCGTTTAAACTTGAATTTGTGGATTGGCTTGATGTGATTGCTTGCTGTTACTAAGATAAATGACTGCATGTATAGATATACATATTAAAAATGGTGTGCTTGCCTATAGATGAATATATATATGGTTCTGTTAAGTAACAGAACTTCAAAATTTAAGAAAAAAATTCATATCTCTTGGTATAACAAAAATTTGATTGTAATGTCTGAATGAAATTTGTTTATAATGTTACAATTTCAATTTTAAAAATGGTTCTATGAAGAAATATCTAGAAATTATTTTGAAATTCAAATATCACAGTGATAGACAATATTTGTCAGAAAATCAAATGGTTTATTTTCGAGTTTTGATTTGATAAGCTGTTTTGAATTGGTAAATGATGATTTTTAATATGAGTCTCGAGATTTTTAAGCAAGTAGGGGTTGAGCAATTTTGAGTTGAACGGTAATCGAGTTTTGGGCAAATCCCGATGAACGGCGTGGTAATGATTGTTGAGTTTGGGCCTGTAGCTAGTTGGTGTGTCGTAGATCACTGGAAAAATAGTCAGTGATTTTATTTATTGCCGTGGCGGTGGGTGAACGTTGAAGTAGGGTTCGATTCGCTTTTGGGGTGGTTGAGTTTAGGTGATTACTATGACATCGATAGTGAATTCAGGGGCATCGGACCTGGGGGGTTAATTTTGTCGTTGTATGGTGGAGCCGTGGATGTGGTGACATGGTGTTTGGTGGACGAATTGATTCGAGCGAGGAGTTTCTGATGAGTTCTGGGTCTTTGGGTTGCAGCTGAAAGCTCAATTTTGTTTGGTGATTCAATCGAGGTTACTGAGTAGCTCGATGGTGTGAGGACATTGTTGTCGACTTATCGACGTTTGTGGTGGTGGTCAGAGCCGCCGCAGTAGGGTGTGCACGTGCACGAGCGAAATGGCATATCTGTTGGGTTCGAAACAAATTGGGGAAGAGGAAGCGTATTCGAGTTCGTGCTCGAGGAATTTGTGTCCTGGCTCGGGTTCTTGGTTGGGGAACTCGTGTGGTTGCGATAACAAGCATTTGGATTTTTGTTAACGTAACAAAGTTTAAAAGAAAATAGAAGAGGGGAGGAGCAACACAGGTTTCACTCGGGTTTGTCTTGGGTAACAACATTTCCAGTTTTGAAAACTTTAACAATTTAAGCAAATTTAATTTCTGAATTTGTTCTTTTTAATAATAATGAGATTGTTTGTTAAATTTGAATGTGTAGTTCAAGATTTGAAAGTAAAATATTTTAAATTAATTAAATTTGAGACGTTTTAAACTTTTTTTTAAAGGAATTCATTTTAATAAAAACGTAACAAAGTGATTGAGAAGTTAATCAAATGTTTTAATGTTAACTTGAAAGTAAGTTAATTTATATTGTTAATGATAATCAAGTAAATAATAATTTATTAATTAAGATAGTAAAATTAAGGAGATGATTTGTTTAATTCAACTTAAAGGTCTTGATTTAATTAACATATTAATGATGATTAATTTCCAAAATTCATTAACAAGGTTTTGATGATAATTGTTTTCAAAGGTTGATAAATGTTTTTTTATGACAATTAATTTAATAAAAGCTGATTTATAAATGTGATCTATTTGAGGATAATTAATTAAAGATTTATTAATATAAGTGATAGGGAGAATCAATAATGGTAATTAATTAAAGGTAATTATTTAATGATTAAAGGATAATTAGTAATAAATTAAGAAGAATTGATCAAAGGATTAATTATAAATTAAAATTTAATTAATAAATTATTAAGGAGTAATTAATTGTTGTAGTTATTTAGGGAATGATAAATTTATAAAATTAATTAATTAAGGATAATTAATTAAAATTAAGGTTTACCTAAAAATTAAGTGTTAATTAATTTAATTAATTAAAGAAATGATTAATTAATGAAGGTGGTTAAGACTTAATCAATCGTAGTTAATGATAATTAATCATTGATTAAAGATTTCTAATGGAAGTAATTAGGTGAGCAATAGATTTAAAACCACACGATTTATTCATCTTAATTAAAGATGTTTGGTTGTTATTGAATACTGTGTGATGGATTGATATATTTGATATGTGATGTGATGCTATGTAATGCTTTATGCTAAGCTGTTATATCTATGATATATAAATTGTTATATGAATATGCAACCCCTTGACCCGTAAAATGACATTTGATTTTCGATGTGACAGGGAGTCGGATTCCAGTTGGTTATCCGAAACCCACATTGAATTGTAATAGTGAATCTTTGTGATTGATAAATTTATTTTATCAATGACCTTGTGAATAAAAGATAAGCGTTACTGGTTATACCGCTTATCGATATTGATATATCTGTGATGATTGATCTTGCACTTTTATTGTGTAAAACCCCTAGACCACACTATACACACACAAATATGGGTTGCACGTGGAAATGGGTCGAGTCACAGATTTTTAAAATAGTTTTAAATTGAATTTTTGGATTCAAATGGTTTTGAAAATAGATTAGATCTAAAATAAAAAGCCTTTGAAAAGGAGTTTTGAAAGAAACAAAGTTATTTTTGAATAACCTGATAAAAGTTTAGGATTTAAATAATTTGATTTAAATTTGAATCCAAAATTTGAAATTTGAAATTGAATTCCATTTATGATTTAAAAGGATTATACAAGTTTATATGGGTTTTAAAACGAATTTTAAAGGTGTTGTTTTGGAAATTGAATTTAACCAAAAGATTTTAACTTGTATAAATGAATCGGATTTTTCTGGAAACAAAGTCTATTGTTTTTAAATGATAAAGGCTTTCACTTAAGAATTGAACTTCCAATTGGTGTTAAAAAAAAGGATTTCAAATCTAAAAAAAATGAAAATGGTTTTCCAAGTTATAAATAAATATTTGGAAATGGTTTTGAAAGCCATGAATTAAATTTTGATTCAAAATTTAAATGAGTTAATCCAATTGAAATGGAATTGTTTAAAAATCTATAAATAGATCTTTGTGAAACTGGGTGAAACTTTGTGAAATAAATCTTTTTGGTTTAAAGATTTAAAATGGTAATTGTTAAACCATTTAAAGAAAAGGTTTGGGTAATAAGTTGTGACTTAACTGAAAATCCCATATCTATATATTTTTAAATATTGCGCTCATTATTCGGTTTAGCCGGGAGAGGACCTTGTGTCATATAACCCGTTCCGAATAATGATACGACGATATGGATAGCATTTGAAGACCGGTGTTGAAGATCGGGTATTTGTGAAAACGATAGGATGACCTATAAATTGTCTCTGCACCGAGTTGCTCTAGTGTAGAGATTCCCTTAGTGATGGGAAATCCGATCGGGATTGTGAATACCCGGATTTGCAAGGACTTCTTCGGAAGTGCCTTCGGTTCTATTCGAACCCGGACCAGACTTGCATGGTTGTGTGTCTGACATTACACTTTGAGATATAGAGCCGATTTCTTTCAAATACATTTCTATTTGGTGGCGGAGAATTTATTCTCTTAGCTTAACACCCTTTTCTGAGACGTACGAGCTCAGAGGTTATGTAGTTGAAGTTTATCAGCGATATACTCCCAATTTGGTAATGTGACATGCTAAGTGCTGCTGATCATTTGTTGGTCATTTGTGATCAAAGCATGGCTTTGTGAAAAAGCGTAGCTTTGTGGTCGAGATCTCATCAGGACCTCACACCCCGAAAATGGTCGAAACAGAAAAGATACGGCAAGGTTATGAGGGTCGCGCCCTTTAGGGTATGTCATTTCCTTCTGGAAAAGGGTGGTGTCAGGTATGGAGCCCTGATGCTTAACCTATGTGGTTTCTCCAATCTCATTTCTCTGTGTGATTGTTGCTTTATTGAGGCGCCTCGGATAAAGGTCCCAAAGCACCGGGGAGTGGCATACTCGAGTAGTAGTTACCAAGTTACAGAGGTAACCCGACCTTGTGTTGGCAGAGAGTCGGGTAGGTTCTCGGGACGTCCCGCCAGAGGCGTACCCATGTGGCATAGGAAGTTCCTTAGACTGACCATTTGTTGGAAATCCATTCTTCAATACGCGCCTTGTACGGTTTTAGTTGTATTACCTGCCATCTACTTATGGTGGCGCCCCACCGTTTGGATGGTAGCTATAGTAGGCATACAATACTGGTCGTATGTTGGCTATGATTTATATTATACTTTCGAAATGGTTTTTCTACACTATGCACTAGTAATAATATCAAATGATTTCGCGTAGTAAGCATTTTTGACTATCATAAGGAGAAATCTCCTCCAAGTCAGCGTTTGCATTGTGTGTGTGGCGGGAGGCCTTATGGTAGTTTCATTTTCCAAAAAGCATTGCGAATTTAATTTTACTTTGTTTTTTCAAAACCAAATACTTTTGTTTGCTCATACCAGTCCCACAACTGACCTGGAGTTTATTGTTCCTTTCCTAAACTCTGGGTGCCCACTATTTCCCCAAACGGGCAGTTCTAGAGTTGGGTTTTTCAGATAGTCAGATTATTAGTAGATCTTTGGAGTTGATTCAATTTTGGAACTTCGCGGTCGGACCAAAAGATTGCGCTTCCAAGTTAACTATTAATAAAGATATGTGCTTGAATGTGGTAATTTATTTATCTTTATTGCAGGCATTTTATATTTTCCTCTAAGCATAAGTACAGGAGTTTAGCTCTGAAAAAAACCCTTCATATTTTCCTTAATCTGTTTAAACGGAAAGAAATGCTAAACATATTAATTTATCTTTATTGCAGGCATTTATTCCTCTCAACATAAGCACTAGAGATAAGCTCTGAGAAAAACCGTTCATATATATCCCTTAAATCTGTTTAAATGGAAGAAATGCTAAGCATGTTACTTTGTCTTTATTTATTTCAGGCATTTCATTTTTTCTTCTAAACATAAGCACTAGAGTTTAGATCTGAGAAAAACACTTCATATTTCTCTTAATCTATTTAAATGGAAAGAATGCCTCATACCATCAATTTGAGTAAATGCTATAAATTATTGCAATTAATTATACAATAATTCAATAGACGTGCGCTGCACGTGCTAATTGTACTTATTTAAAAAGCTTAAATTTAAGATCACCTAAATAAATTCAATATATATAGATTTAAATGTAAAATAACATTAAAAACTTGGAAGATGTCTGTACATAATTGTAAAATTTAGTATTAAATTCTAATTATAAAAGAGGAAACCGGTAGAAAAATTGTAATAATTATAATAACAATAAATTGTGAGAATGTGAAAATAAAATATCTAGAGATAATTAAGGAGAGAGAGGAGGAAATTGTTAGAATTAATAAGAGAGCTTTAAATTCTTCTACTTTACTATTATTTAATAGATTACAACTTTTAATAAAGAAATACGAATAGGGGCAACTTTGGAAGTTCGTGGTCGGACCAAAACTTTCCAACGTGATGATGATGGCACACAATTTTAAAGTCTAGATATATACTAACCATTATATATTTGCGGTAACATTAATTTGCATTAATTCAATATTTGCAAAGTGAAAACCTCTTAAGTGGTGTTAATCTCTCCATCTGTTTAGCATTTCCGGTATGAGGCATTCTTTCCATTTAAACAGATTAAGGGAAATATGAAGTGTTTTTCTCAGATCTAAACTCTAGTGCTTATGTTTAGAAGAAAAAATGAAATGCCTGAAATAAATAAAGATAAAGTAACATGCTTAGCATTTCTTCCATTTAAACAGATTTAAGGGATATATATGAACGGTTTTTCTCAGAGCTTATATCTAGTGCTTATGTTGAGATGAATAAATGCTTGCAATAAAGATAAATTAATATGTTTAACATTTCTTTACGTTTAAACAGATTAAAGAAAAAATGAATGGTTTTTTTCAGAGCTAAACTCCTGTACTTATGCTTAGAGGAAAAAATGAAATGCCTGCAATAAAGATAAATAAATTACCACATTCAAGCACATATCTTAATTAATAGTTGGCTTGAAAGCACAATCTTTTGGTCCGACCGTGAAGTTCCAAAATTGTCCCTAAATATATTTCCTTTTTAATAATAGTTAGATGTCACACTTCTTTAGCTTCAACGTGAACTACTAAAAACGTAACTCTATAAATATTATTAAATATTAATATAACTTAAAAACAGAATCAAATAAGTTTCATTTACCAATTCAAAACGCTCTACAAATATTATGGAAATCTTACTATAAATTAAAAGTAGGATGTACCGAATAAACATTCTTCTTGAAGACATTCTTTATTATATGTAATAGTAGAAATAAAATTCAAACTAATAAAAAATTAAATTCATTCTTTATTAATTAATAGTAAAAATAAAAATTCAAACTAATAAAAAGTTAGATGTTGCAATTTAGAAAAAAAATTAAAAAACAAATTGCATATCATTTCATACAAAAATAGGGTTAAATATTTGTGCAAATCATATATTTTTTTAACGAGTTAAAAGTACACAATTTGTAAAAAAACAATTCATACACGAATTGTGTGCCATCATCACGCGGGAAGCGCGTGCTGTAGCATGCAAATTAATGTTTTAACGTTATTATTTTCAATTGGACGTGTCGCCTGATCAATTAGTAGAGAATTTTATAAAAAAATGTATATAAAGGGTAATTTTGGAATTTCACGGTCGGACCAAAAGATTGGGCTTCCAAGCCAACTATTAATAAACTTGGAAACAAAAAATATAATTTTCATAATTTGTGACCACTTGCTAAACACGTTCCAAAATTTGTGCTTTCAAGCCAACTATTAAAAAATATAATTTTCATACTTTCTAACAAACATGTTGGAGCATTATGGCACGCGCTTCGCGTGTGATGAATGCATCTGAAATGTATTTGTTTAAAATGTTTAAAAGAAAATATTTTTCACAAATATTTAGCCATATGTTTATGTTGAATCATACATGGTTAATTTGAATTTTTATTTCTAAGTTGTAATATCTAATAATCATACTGGTGGGTTTCAGCTAGGTTGTTTTTACTGAGTCAGAGTGGAAGCATTGGAGTCAAAAGGTACTACTAAAGGAGGCGGAACCTGCTTTTCTAAATAAAGGTTGAAATCATGCTAATTTTAGTAATTGACTAATAAATAATCTGCCTATTTGTAATCTTTTAATTGGTTGCCTTAAAACTTTTCAAATTCTTTACAAAAATAACTATCACATTTATCTGATCTAAATCAAGAAAAATTAACGTTTAAGCCCTTCTATTAAGCAAAACCGATAGTGCAAATAAGTCCTCCTTTTAAAATTGTGTGCCATCATCATCACGTTGGAAAGTTTTGGTCCGACCACGAACTTCCAAAGTTGCCCCTATTCATATTTCTTTATTAAAAGTTGTAATCTATTAAATAATAGTAAAGTAGAAGAATTTAAAGCTCTCTTATTAATTCTAACAATTTCCTCCTCTCTCTCCTTAATTATCTCTAGATATTTTATTTTCACAGTCTCACAATTTATTGTTATTATAATTATTACAATTTTTCTACCGGTTTCCTCTTTTATAGTTAGAATTTAATACTAAATTTTACAATTATGTATAGACATCTTCCAAGTTTTTAATGTTATTTTACATTTAAATCTATATATATTGAATTTATTTAGGTGATCTTAAATTTAAGCTTTTTAAATAAATACAATTAGCGAATATTCATTAATTGATCTAATAAATTAAAAAAATAACAATTCAATATGTGCACCGCATTAATATTGACAAAAATGGTAAAACTAATTTTTCATTCAAGTCCAGATAGTTTTAATTTCCGCAATTATATACTAACCATCACAACGTTCTACTAATATTCTCTCATGTCATTTTGCACTTAAATGCCAACATTCAATAATATTTACAATTATTTACGGATTTCTCCCATCTTGTTCAAATCTGTATATAGATAACTTAGTCTTATTGCAATCTCACTGACAATCTTGTTTTAGCCTAAACACAAACCTATGTATATATATATATATTTAGAAAACTTATTGGAACCAAAAACAGAAAAACTATTAAACAAGACTGTGAAATTGGACTGCAAGCTGCAGGTTCCAGATAGTTATGAGAAAGAAGAAAGAGATAGAAGAAGAAGAACAGAAAACACCAGCATCTCACATTCGCAGCGGATAAAATATAATAATATTTAATACAGTTTACAAAGAATACAATATCTGTCGATTACATTTTACTACATCAGAGTTTTACATGTACACAGTCACTGAATATATACAAATATCATGTCTTAGAGCTACAATGATATACAGCAGCGGAAATACACCATACGTACTTGCCTCCCAGCCCGTCTCCTGAGCTCAAGAACATCCTACTTGAAAATCTGTAATACTCGGTCTGACCGGAGCATTACATCAAAGTAACACCCGAGTCAGGCTGGAAACCAGCGTGAGTTAAACCCATTTAACAAGGAATACAAAGCATACAACTTATATGGATCCCGGGGTAACTCAAACCAATTTTTTTTCAAATTTTTCAAGTCCACGATATGTTATAAACATGTCTTATTTCACACATAACTTTCCTAAGTGCCAAAAATTTAAATCAACTAGTCCGATATACTTAAAACGTTTCATTCCAACTTATTATTTCCACACATGAATTTACAAGAATTCGAAGTGGTTTCGGGTATTTCCCAATACCCGATCCCGGCCTCTTCGAGTCGCATGTCCTTGTCACATACCGAGATTTTCGACTTTCGAAAATTCGACATCGATACTCACTTTATCGACTGCCGAGCAATCGAGTGCCGGAAACTCCAATAGTGAGGGTTTTAAGAAAAAGAAAAAAAGTAGAAGAAGAAGAAAAAGAGAAAGAAAGAAGAACAACAGAACAACATCAGAAACAGAAACAATATCAGAATCTCACATATCGCAGCGGAACAATATATAATAGATAAATCAGTAATCTTTTAAAACAAAGAACTATATCATTTTATTCATACATCAATCAGAGTCAATATACAACAATGGACAGTTATATAAACTTGTCCTCATACAGAATACACAGCGGAATAAATACTATCAGATACAAATATTACGTCTCGCCATCCAGCTTATCTCCAAAGCTCCAGAATATCCAGAATATCCTGATAATATAACTCTAGGCTGCCCGTGTGGAAATTGGTGGGCACCCAGAGTTTAGAAGGGAAACAATAAACTCCGAGTCAGTCATGGTGACTGGTGTGAGATCGTAAAACAGTTTATCTTTAAAATAAACAACAGGATAATTTTAAAGTCAATTCGAAATGCTTTTGGAAAATGAAACTACCATAAGACCTCCCACCACACACACAATGCAAACGCAGACTTGGAGGAGATTTCTTCTTATGATAGTCAAAGATGCTTACTACGCAAAAATCAAATCATTTTGGATATTATTATTAGTGCATAGTGGAAAACATTTCGAAAGTAGAATATAAATCTTAGCCAGCATAGGTACCATTATATTATGCCTGCTATAGCTGCCTCCTGAGGAGACAGGTTATACAATTGAAATCGTAAAGGCTCGTATTGTTTCTTTGGATTTCCAACAAATGGTCAGGCTAAGGAACTTCCTTTTCCACGATGGGTACGTCCCTGGAATAGACGACCCGAGAACCTAACCGGATCTCTGCCAACACAAGGCCGGGTTACCTCTGCAAAAATAGGTAACTACTGACACGCGTATGCCATCCCCCGATCGTCACCGATCTTCCCGAGGATCCCCGATTCGCAACAAACCACATAGATAATAATAATGCAGTAACCACAGAGGTTAAGTATCTGGGCTCCATACCATGATACCACCTTTATCCAGAAGGAATGACATACACTAAGGGGCGCTACTCCCTAGAACCTTGCTGCATTCGTCCTGTTTCGACCATTTCCGGGGTGTGAGGCTCGACGAAGTCTCGTCCGCAAAGCTACGCTTTCTACAAAAAGCCCTGCTTCGGGTCAAACAAAATGATCAACCTATGATCACAAAGATATAAGATCAAACAAATGATCATATCACAAATGATCAAACACTGATCATTTCACAGCAACACTCAGTATGCCACGTTACCAAATTGGGATATATCGCTGATAAATTTCAACTACATAACCTCTGAGCTCGTACGTCTCAGAGAAGGGTGTTAAGCTAAGAGAATAAATTCTCCGCCACCAACAGATATGTATTTGAAAGAAATCAGCTTTATATCTCAAATTGTAACGTCAGACACACAATCCATACAAGTCTGTTCCGGGATCGAACGGAACCGAAGGCACTTCTCACGAAGCCCTTGCACATCCGGATAATTTCAATCACGTCAGGACTTCCCGTCACTAAGGGTGATAAAACCTCTAAATCGAAGATCAGTCGATGTAGAGTAACTCGACGGTAATCCTTCCGTTTTCAAAAATATCCGGTCTTCAACACCGGTCTTCAAATGCGATTCATAACGACGTATCACATATTCGGAATGGGTTATACGACCCCATGGTCCTTTCCCGGCTAACCCGAATAGTGAGCGTAAATTCAAAAATAAGTTTGGCATTCAAATTCATCCAATTCACAACAAATACCTATCTAAAGGTAATTATTGATAGTCGGTTATTTAACTATCAATAAAGATGCGCAACATCATCAGATTCCAAATAATTTTCCAAATTATTTCATTTTCCAAAATATCTTTTACTAGATATAAAATTTCCACACTTCAAAAATAAATCAACGTTTATTTTCCTATACAGTTTCCATTTCCTTTATAAATTCCATAGTGAATTTATATCTTTCAAAATATCTACTGATATACAGTTTTCAATCCATTTCACATATTCACTTTCGATTTATCTTTAAGAAGATAAATTCTCAAAAAACATTTCATTTCATTTTGGAAAAGCAATTCCATACTTATTTAATAATAAGTGTTTCACAAATCTTTTATTTTCAACATTTGAAAATATTCGATATACTTAAATCAAATCAAGTATATATTTCATTCTTTTAAGGAAATCATTCTTTTTAACAACATCTATTTGAGTCAAAACGAATGTTGCGTAAAACATCGTTACGACGACTCGAAATCAATAGTATAGGGATTCGGAATTAAAATAGATATATAAATCCCAATACTATATAAAACATTTCCCTTTGGAAATCATTTACTATAACAACAGTGTTATAGTCCACCATTTCCTTATATCTCTCGAAAACGTCTATTTCAACAATAAATGTTGAAATCTATGATTTCGATAGTTCACACGTTTTAAAACATCTTTTAAAACAATTAACTTCATTTCAAATATCACTTTTCCAAAACCATATCCATTTTTCTTAACAATATATTCACTGTCCAAAATCGTGAATATACTTCACTAATTACATTTCACTATTTAACTCATCAAATTCAATTTATTTCGAATTTATAAAACAACGCTTATAAATTCCATTTCTGTTTTATAACAACTTCGGTTTATAAATTTCCTTTTATTAATTTCTATAATACACTTATTAAAATAAGTGATTTCAGATTTATAAAACAACGTTTATAAATTCAACCTTATATTTCACAATAACTTTGATTTATAAATCCCCTTTATTAACAAGTTCGATCAATACTCCCTTTAAAGGTAAAAATCCAATTTTATAAGTTAATTTCTTATAAATCTTCCATTCTACAATTTCATTCATTTTAACTTCACGATTTATAAATCTATAAATTTCATTCTTTTTACTTACAATTTATACATCTATAAATTTCATATCGATTTAACTTTACAATTTATACATCTATAAATTTCATATCGATTTTCCAAATTCGCTTCAATTAGCCAATTAAATTTCTAATTGGACTTTCCACTTATTTCTTTTTAAATAAATTCCTTTTAAAGAAAATCAATTTCTTTATCTCTTTCAATCTATTTAAAAATCCAAATTTTAAATTAAATTCCTCAATTTAAAATTACTATTTTATGAAATCCATTTATTTAGCATTTTCACTTTATTCTGGAATTTATTCGATAAGATTATAAAAACAGCTTTTATACTTTTAAATTCTTTTCTTCAAAATTTCTACTTGAATTTCAAAAATTAAATTTCGTTTATCTTTGGAATCCAATGATGCCAAACATCCATTCAGCTAAATTTTAGCTTTCAACAATTTCCAGATATCAATATGATTAATAGCATCACTATAATCATTCACAGATTCATACCACAGTATAAATAAAATCAATCAATGTGAGGGGTCCAGTTGGATCCCTCCAACCTGTTTCCCTGCATCCAAAGATGTTAGCACAATACCAATTCCGCTCCAGTACGGAATTATCGCGGTATATAGGTTTTTATAAATCCGCTTACTAACGGCGCAATAGGGTCTCATCCGCTATACGAGGCGGGAAATCAATCAATCCAATATATATACATATGCCAATATGTATATACTGCTATATATATAGATATATCCTATCATATCTAATACAAACAGCAATCATAGCAATCAAACAATAACTGTAAAAATTCCACATTTTATTCGAGTGAGAAAAATCTCACCTTAGCTTTTAATTTTGCAATCTCATTTCCAATCCGGCTTGACTTCACGATTTTTGAACCTTGTATAAACATTTGTACACATCTATTAATATTCGAATTAAATCGAATAATAAATTTCATTTGGTAAATTTTAATTCACCAGTGATTTTATTTTAAACTGATTTCTTCTAGTAAATTCATTTAACAAAAATTTAAGTTTAAAACTAAATTAAATCCAACATTTATTTTATAAAATATTCTTATCGATTCAAATAACTTAATAAGTTTATTTACAGATTTATCACAGTCCTACTTTATTTAAAATAAACTGGTGAGTTTAAACTGGATATAGGTATTTATCATTTAGAAATCTTATATATGTAATTTTCTTTACTGTATATAAACTAATAGCAATTTCCTTTAATATCATCAACATTAACCTATATATATATATACTTGTAAAAAGATCCTGGATTTTAAAATTTAAATATATACATTTAAATTGAGAAACAAATTTATACCTCGACTTCAACCCTGTCGAGTTCGAAAATCGAACGAAAGCCTAAAACCATCTCTGCCGAGTTCGACGAACCACTCCACAGCGCTGCATTCGCGCTTGCCACTGCTTCCATTGCGACACCACTGTTCCCAGGCCTCGCGAACAACCACCTGCCAGCGACCAAATCGCCCCAGCCCCACGCGAAGACCTAAATCAATCGCGTCGCCTCCACTTCGTCGCCCTCGTACGCAACACCATCAAAGACCAGCTCGAGAACAATGCGACCGCTACCTGACACCTCGCGCGCCGCCCACTGTCACTGCTCCAGATTCGAGCGACACCCAAGTTGATCTCGAGAAACGCCGCCCTCAACGAACCATCGCGACCAAGTCGCGACCACCATCACTGCTTGAAACCGCCGCCGCTTGCCATTACGTAGGTGTCGACGTCGCCTACTGCCCAAGTCTTCGATCGAGACCAAATCTCGAGCTCGCCTATTTGAATTCGAGAAGGGGTGGGTTTTGATTTCACTTTCAATTGGAATGACAGGAAGATGTGGAGCGATTTAATTCCTAAACTGATCGCCATTTTTTTTTTCCGTTTCTGGTTTTAAAAATGAAAGTGAGGTGTGCGTGATTATTTAAAATGAGATGGAGAATGGTTTGCACGATTTTCTTCCGTGGTCTTCAGCGTGATCTAAGGCGTGGGTTAAGGGAGATAACGTGCTGCTGATATTGACCAATTTTAATTTAAAATTAAAAATTTTAGTTTGAATTCGTTTTAAGCTTAACGCGTTTACTCTCCGCACGGTCACATAACAGCTCCAAAAAATACGAAATTGGAAATCCGACAATAATTCAATATTACGGACCCAATGGAACTGGTTTCGTCAAATTCCGAGACTGTTTGAAAAATGACTATTTTTAAATATCGATTGAACGATATAATTTTCAAAACTGAACAAATAACTGTACACTTCAATTCTGAAGCTTCTATTATCTTCAGTGTTATCAATACGAATTTTAAAAGCTTTCGAAATATTTTTCTTCAGCTTAAAATCGAAGATACAAATTTTTATTCAGCATTCACTAGATTAAATTTTATAACTAATCACCAATTTCAAACTTAGATCGGGGATTCAAATTAAATCATCGTTCAAATATTTAAAATAAATTAAATATTTCCAATTTAATTCGTTCAAAATTCTGGGTCGTTACAAACTTCCCTCCTTAAAAGAATTTCGTCCTCGAAATTACAAGTTAGGAAAAGTGGTCCTTAACTCGTCTACTCTTTTTCCAACATCTAATAGTTTTATCAAATTTTCCAAAACAAATCTTCCTATTAAAGATTCGTTATCAATTCAACTAAATTTCCAACTTCAATTCTAAGTTTCAAACAACATTGTTTTACTACTCTATTCAATTTTAAATTCAAATTCAAATTTAAACTTTCAAAATTTTCTCAAAAATTTACTAACACTCGAAATTTTCGAAAAATTTCGCCAGCGTCTCCTTTGCGCGGCTAATACGGCACGACTACAAAACGTCCCTACGGACTCTCAGATTTCAAAAAGAAAAAGAAAAAGCCAAGCGGCTAGAGAGAAATCATCAAAAACTCATATAGAATTTAAAATACGTACCTTTTTCGAGCAATTCAAATTATCTGTGAAATAAATTTTCCAATCCCTTTACACACCTGTATATCCTACTAGCCATAATATCTAGTTACATATTCAAACTACTTTGCAAATTCGATTACAAATTTTCAATATATACTTCTTATATCCTCTTTAAATTCGCTATTGAAGTTACATATTCAATTATTCAATTTTATATTTCAAATTCATTTGAATTCAATTCACAATTCCAATCTAATTTGGATTCAATTCAACTTTTGAATATTGACTTTCATTGATTAGCTTTCATTTACAACTGCTTATTTTAGCTAAGTTTCAATTACTAATCCATTTCAAATTCTAATTCACTTACAAATTCAGATTTGCTTTCAACATTAAATTTCAATTCCAGTTTTTTTTTTATTCACTTTTATTGCACTTACAGTTGCAATTTATTCATTCATTCTGAAACTCCTTCACTGATTCTTTCATTTCCAATTGGAATCTCATTTCCAAATCAAATTTTAAATATTTTATAAGTTATCAATTTCATAATATTTCATAAATATCGTTATATGGTATTCCAGAGTCTTTTCAACTTTTCAAAACCATTTTGAAAACAATTCAAATTCCATTTGAATTTTCTAAAACAAAATCCAAATTTTCCAAACAACTTTCATTTAAAACAATCGGCAGCAATTTCTCTTTTGGAAACCCGAAAATGAATTCTAATGATGTGGCCATCATCATCAGGATTATTTTCCAGCGACCTAAAAGAGTTTAGAGCTTTCATCTCTCAAAATACTTTTCAAACCTTTGAAATTCATTTTCAACTCCAAAAATGATCTAAACTTCCCAAATCTCCAAAATTTTCAAATCCTTTTCAAAACATTTCCAAATACTTCTCTGGAATTCCGTTTCAAATTATAAGTTACGTTTATAATTTACATTCCTTAATTTCATTTGTATGTAAATTTATTTCTTAACTTTGGAGTTATGATTTGAATTTCTTATTCAATTTTAGTGATGATAATTCACTATTATTACTTCCTAACATCCATGCAACCATATACTGTAATAATTTATAGAAAACCATTTCTTTTATATACAAAAAAATAGTTTTGGGTAAAATGATCTCATTTACCCTATTTAAAACAATACTGTGCCGAATTGTTCTATTCGAGTGTTTAGAGATCCCTATCAATGATCGTTAATTACTCGTATTGACCAGAATCCATATACCACTCAATAAATCAATCATCACAATATAAAACAATTTTATATTCAAATAACAAATACGCGCTCATATCTATTATTACACTCAACTCATTCTAGAGTACTACTGACTCTATCTCTAATGAGTAACACCCAACAGAGCAGGGTTGTCGCTTAACCATATGCTCTGATACCACTTTGTCACGTACCAAAGTAAGCGGTCACAACCGGTAGGCTTTTCAACCATCCCAGCCCCACCGTGGCTGACAGTGATACCCCAAACTTGCTTTTACGGCCAGCCTCTCGACTGTCACGGCCTCTGCCTAACCAACCCATCCCTCTCAGGGACATGTAGGGGTAAGAGTCTCCCGTTCGCCACCAAACTGCGAAGCGAGAATCCCCTATCATGCTGTAATATAGCAAGACTGGTGTGAGATCGTAAAACAGTTTATCTTTAAAATAAACAACAGGATAATTTTAAAGTCAATTCGAAATGCTTTTGGAAAATGAAACTACCATAAGACCTCCCACCACACACACAATGCAAACGCAGACTTGGAGGAGATTTCTTCTTATGATAGTCAAAGATGCTTACTACGCAAAAATCAAATCATTTTGGATATTATTATTAGTGCATAGTGGAAAACATTTCGAAAGTAGAATATAAATCTTAGCCAGCATAGGTACCATTATATTATGCCTGCTATAGCTGCCTCCTGAGGAGACAGGTTATACAATTGAAATCGTAAAGGCTCGTATTGTTTCTTTGGATTTCCAACAAATGGTCAGGCTAAGGAACTTCCTTTTCCACGATGGGTACGTCCCTGGAATAGACGACCCGAGAACCTAACCGGATCTCTGCCAACACAAGGCCGGGTTACCTCTGCAAAAATAGGTAACTACTGACACGCGTATGCCATCCCCCGATCGTCACCGATCTTCCCGAGGATCCCCGATTCGCAACAAACCACATAGATAATAATAATGCAGTAACCACAGAGGTTAAGTATCTGGGCTCCATACCATGATACCACCTTTATCCAGAAGGAATGACATACACTAAGGGGCGCTACTCCCTAGAACCTTGCTGCATTCGTCCTGTTTCGACCATTTCCGGGGTGTGAGGCTCGACGAAGTCTCGTCCGCAAAGCTACGCTTTCTACAAAAAGCCCTGCTTCGGGTCAAACAAAATGATCAACCTATGATCACAAAGATATAAGATCAAACAAATGATCATATCACAAATGATCAAACACTGATCATTTCACAGCAACACTCAGTATGCCACGTTACCAAATTGGGATATATCGCTGATAAATTTCAACTACATAACCTCTGAGCTCGTACGTCTCAGAGAAGGGTGTTAAGCTAAGAGAATAAATTCTCCGCCACCAACAGATATGTATTTGAAAGAAATCAGCTTTATATCTCAAATTGTAACGTCAGACACACAATCCATACAAGTCTGTTCCGGGATCGAACGGAACCGAAGGCACTTCTCACGAAGCCCTTGCACATCCGGATAATTTCAATCACGTCAGGACTTCCCGTCACTAAGGGTGATAAAACCTCTAAATCGAAGATCAGTCGATGTAGAGTAACTCGACGGTAATCCTTCCGTTTTCAAAAATATCCGGTCTTCAACACCGGTCTTCAAATGCGATTCATAACGACGTATCACATATTCGGAATGGGTTATACGACCCCATGGTCCTTTCCCGGCTAACCCGAATAGTGAGCGTAAATTCAAAAATAAGTTTGGCATTCAAATTCATCCAATTCACAACAAATACCTATCTAAAGGTAATTATTGATAGTCGGTTATTTAACTATCAATAAAGATGCGCAACATCATCAGATTCCAAATAATTTTCCAAATTATTTCATTTTCCAAAATATCTTTTACTAGATATAAAATTTCCACACTTCAAAAATAAATCAACGTTTATTTTCCTATACAGTTTCCATTTCCTTTATAAATTCCATAGTGAATTTATATCTTTCAAAATATCTACTGATATACAGTTTTCAATCCATTTCACATATTCACTTTCGATTTATCTTTAAGAAGATAAATTCTCAAAAAACATTTCATTTCATTTTGGAAAAGCAATTCCATACTTATTTAATAATAAGTGTTTCACAAATCTTTTATTTTCAACATTTGAAAATATTCGATATACTTAAATCAAATCAAGTATATATTTCATTCTTTTAAGGAAATCATTCTTTTTAACAACATCTATTTGAGTCAAAACGAATGTTGCGTAAAACATCGTTACGACGACTCGAAATCAATAGTATAGGGATTCGGAATTAAAATAGATATATAAATCCCAATACTATATAAAACATTTCCCTTTGGAAATCATTTACTATAACAACAGTGTTATAGTCCACCATTTCCTTATATCTCTCGAAAACGTCTATTTCAACAATAAATGTTGAAATCTATGATTTCGATAGTTCACACGTTTTAAAACATCTTTTAAAACAATTAACTTCATTTCAAATATCACTTTTCCAAACCATATCCATTTTTCTTAACAATATATTCACTGTCCAAAATCGTGAATATACTTCACTAATTACATTTCACTATTTAACTCATCAAATTCAATTTATTTCGAATTTATAAAACAACGCTTATAAATTCCATTTCTGTTTTATAACAACTTCGGTTTATAAATTTCCTTTTATTAATTTCTATAATACACTTATTAAAATAAGTGATTTCAGATTTATAAAACAACGTTTATAAATTCAACCTTATATTTCACAATAACTTTGATTTATAAATCCCCTTTATTAACAAGTTCGATCAATACTCCCTTTAAAGGTAAAAATCCAATTTTATAAGTTAATTTCTTATAAATCTTCCATTCTACAATTTCATTCATTTTAACTTCACGATTTATAAATCTATAAATTTCATTCTTTTTACTTACAATTTATACATCTATAAATTTCATATCGATTTAACTTTACAATTTATACATCTATAAATTTCATATCGATTTTCCAAATTCGCTTCAATTAGCCAATTAAATTTCTAATTGGACTTTCCACTTATTTCTTTTTAAATAAATTCCTTTTAAAGAAAATCAATTTCTTTATCTCTTTCAATCTATTTAAAAATCCAAATTTTAAATTAAATTCCTCAATTTAAAATTACTATTTTATGAAATCCATTTATTTA
Organism: Allium fistulosum; assembly: GCA_030737815.1. Lineage (NCBI taxonomy): Eukaryota > Viridiplantae > Streptophyta > Magnoliopsida > Asparagales > Amaryllidaceae > Allium > Allium fistulosum. The sequence continues at coordinate 914,135,450 of CM060903.1, forward strand.
GCATTTTCACTTTATTCTGGAATTTATTCGATAAGATTATAAAAACAGCTTTTATACTTTTAAATTCTTTTCTTCAAAATTTCTACTTGAATTTCAAAAATTAAATTTCGTTTATCTTTGGAATCCAATGATGCCAAACATCCATTCAGCTAAATTTTAGCTTTCAACAATTTCCAGATATCAATATGATTAATAGCATCACTATAATCATTCACAGATTCATACCACAGTATAAATAAAATCAATCAATGTGAGGGGTCCAGTTGGATCCCTCCAACCTGTTTCCCTGCATCCAAAGATGTTAGCACAATACCAATTCCGCTCCAGTACGGAATTATCGCGGTATATAGGTTTTTATAAATCCGCTTACTAACGGCGCAATAGGGTCTCATCCGCTATACGAGGCGGGAAATCAATCAATCCAATATATATACATATGCCAATATGTATATACTGCTATATATATAGATATATCCTATCATATCTAATACAAACAGCAATCATAGCAATCAAACAATAACTGTAAAAATTCCACATTTTATTCGAGTGAGAAAAATCTCACCTTAGCTTTTAATTTTGCAATCTCATTTCCAATCCGGCTTGACTTCACGATTTTTGAACCTTGTATAAACATTTGTACACATCTATTAATATTCGAATTAAATCGAATAATAAATTTCATTTGGTAAATTTTAATTCACCAGTGATTTTATTTTAAACTGATTTATTCTAGTAAATTCATTTAACAAAAATTTAAGTTTAAAACTAAATTAAATCCAACATTTATTTTATAAAATATTCTTATCGATTCAAATAACTTAATAAGTTTATTTACAGATTTATCACAGTCCTACTTTATTTAAAATAAACTGGTGAGTTTAAACTGGATATAGGTATTTATCATTTAGAAATCTTATATATGTAATTTTCTTTACTGTATATAAACTAATAGCAATTTCCTTTAATATCATCAACATTAACCTATATATATATATACTTGTAAAAAGATCCTGGATTTTAAAATTTAAATATATACATTTAAATTGAGAAACAAATTTATACCTCGACTTCAACCCTGTCGAGTTCGAAAATCGAACGAAAGCCTAAAACCATCTCTGCCGAGTTCGACGAACCACTCCACAGCGCTGCATTCGCGCTTGCCACTGCTTCCATTGCGACACCACTGTTCCCAGGCCTCGCGAACAACCACCTGCCAGCGACCAAATCGCCCCAGCCCCACGCGAAGACCTAAATCAATCGCGTCGCCTCCACTTCGTCGCCCTCGTACGCAACACCATCAAAGACCAGCTCGAGAACAATGCGACCGCTACCTGACACCTCGCGCGCCGCCCACTGTCACTGCTCCAGATTCGAGCGACACCCAAGTTGATCTCGAGAAACGCCGCCCTCAACGAACCATCGCGACCAAGTCGCGACCACCATCACTGCTTGAAACCGCCGCCGCTTGCCATTACGTAGGTGTCGACGTCGCCTACTGCCCAAGTCTTCGATCGAGACCAAATCTCGAGCTCGCCTATTTGAATTCGAGAAGGGGTGGGTTTTGATTTCACTTTCAATTGGAATGACAGGAAGATGTGGAGCGATTTAATTCCTAAACTGATCGCCATTTTTTTTTTCCGTTTCTGGTTTTAAAAATGAAAGTGAGGTGTGCGTGATTATTTAAAATGAGATGGAGAATGGTTTGCACGATTTTCTTCCGTGGTCTTCAGCGTGATCTAAGGCGTGGGTTAAGGGAGATAACGTGCTGCTGATATTGACCAATTTTAATTTAAAATTAAAAATTTTAGTTTGAATTCGTTTTAAGCTTAACGCGTTTACTCTCCGCACGGTCACATAACAGCTCCAAAAAATACGAAATTGGAAATCCGACAATAATTCAATATTACGGACCCAATGGAACTGGTTTCGTCAAATTCCGAGACTGTTTGAAAAATGACTATTTTTAAATATCGATTGAACGATATAATTTTCAAAACTGAACAAATAACTGTACACTTCAATTCTGAAGCTTCTATTATCTTCAGTGTTATCAATACGAATTTTAAAAGCTTTCGAAATATTTTTCTTCAGCTTAAAATCGAAGATACAAATTTTTATTCAGCATTCACTAGATTAAATTTTATAACTAATCACCAATTTCAAACTTAGATCGGGGATTCAAATTAAATCATCGTTCAAATATTTAAAATAAATTAAATATTTCCAATTTAATTCGTTCAAAATTCTGGGTCGTTACAGTCCTCCTAGCTCCAGTTATACAAATGAAATACACAACTTCTCATATGAGAGATATCAACTCATTCTAGACATCCAATACCATTTAATCATCCGTAGCAAATCTTAATCACAACACCAAATCAATTCAATTTATTCTAATTGAATTTCAAACCTTAACCACTTAGACTCCTTCATTAATTAATTCCAAATCAATTAGTCAATCAACCATTCCTTACCCATTCATCTTAATTAATCACCCTGGACTAATTATCTTTCAATTATATTCAAGTAATTATCCTTCATTAATTTCACGATATTAATTGTTACTAACCCAAAATCAATAAGTAATTTTAATTACTTCATAATTTAATTTACTATATTAATTACACTAATCCTTAATTACCTATATTAATTAATTTCTCATAAGTCACATATTATGCATTAATTAACCTTAATTTATCAAATCTTTAGTTACATCATTAACGATATAAATTATTGATTTCCAATTATATTTCAATTTATATTAATCTAAATTAATTTATATTAATTAATCCATAATATTAATCGGACCTGATTTATTCCCACTTGAAATTATCTACCTCTTATTTACTTCATTAAATAGATTAATTCTCCTTAATTAATTATCTTAATTTATCTCTCGATTAATTTCACAAAGTAATTATGTCTTATTAATTTCATTAGGTAATTAGTCATCAAACCACCCAATGATCATTTTAATTAATTCAAACCCAATTAATTTACCCAAATCATGAATTAATTTAACTAAATAAATTTTCATTAAATTATCATATTTATTTAATGAAACCACCAATCATTAAATCCTTATTGATTTTAAATCTGAACCATTTCTTATTTATGATCTATGTTTAAAACCATTTAAAACTCAAATACTTCGAGAAAACCAAAAACTAACTCGAGAACCAACCCAAAACCAAAATTACTAGATCATCAGAACACATTTAGTCAACTCAATCAATCAACCAATTATTTTAAATTTAACCATTTAAATCTGAATAGAAATCAAACAAAGTGAGGTTTACTCACCTTTGCTTCCGATTTACAAATCCCTCCAATCTCGGCTCGGCTTCATGGTTTCGACCTTGTATAAACATTTTATAATTTATTAATGATGGTTCTCATTTTGAAATGAAATCTACTGGGAAAAACTCTGAATTTACCTTTGCTATTAGTTTTTGGTAAACAATTTAATTTACAAGTTTATACCTATTGAAAATTCCACAAATTTCAACTTAAAAATTTGATTTAAACTAAATCTTTATATAACTCCATTGTATATCTTAAACTCCTCTTATTTTCAAACTCTTGTAAAATAATTAATGCATATATACATATATATGTATATATATATATATATATATTTAAAAACTGTTGCCTATGAAACCATATACTAAAATAGCCTAATACACTCTTTTTTTAAGAAAGAAAGCTACGGTTAAAACTTAACATATTTTCATCTCCATCCTTAAACATCTTTTGTAATTAAATAAATAGATAGATGGAACTACCTTAACAAACAGAAAGCCAAGGTCACCCCGCGACCCCAAACTTCCATCGACGCTGAGCTTCAGTCACGGCCGCGCCTCGAACCACCTCACCATCCGAGATCATCACATCTCTACGAGCTGCTCTTCACTGCCGCAATTTTCCAACTGGCCGACCGCCCTTCCCACGCGGCCTCCCCATCTCCTTGCCGACACGACAAACGTGAGTTCGCTTCATCAGCCGCCTCACGATTCGCCCCTTCCTCCTCGCGTTCGATCGCGACTCAGCTTGCGAGCCCGAGCTTGCTCGGTTCCTCAATTCGTTCGCGATGCCGAGCCCTTCCCCCATTTTTTTTATTTCATACGTTCGATTTGGATTCAGTTGGGTTCGGAGAGGGAACGAAGAATAATATCGATCTGGATAGCTTCTAGAGTACGCGTTGAATATTATATAATTAAATAGTAAAAATATCTCGCGTTGTATAACGCGAAATTCCGAACCCCGAATCCGATATGCCGACCGACTTTTATAAGGTTTGGCCCCCATTCCGAACACACTGGAACGTGTTTCGAAGGCTAGTTTGATCGTATGTGCGAGTTACCAAAAAAAACGATCAGATTTAAATTAAATCGATTCGAATAATTCGAAGCGTTTTGAGCTGCCAGGGTCAAACGACAACTCCGATTGTACGAAAATTGAAATCCGATAATAACTAACTATTACGGATCCAATGGAACTGGTTTCGTCAAATTCCGAGACTGCGCCTCGGAAGCCTATTTTTGAATATCGATTTAAACGATATATTTTTAAAATTAAACAAATCATTATTAAATTAAATTCCAATCATTCTTTGATCTTCATTATCGTCATTATAAATTTTATAAGCCTTCAAATTATTTTTAACAGGCTTAGAAATTTCCAGATTCAACCATTTACCCGGTTTTAATTATTAAATTAAATATTTGAACTATGCAATCCAATGATTTAATTGTCAATTAAATATTGATATTACGAATTTAAGTTAAAATTAACATTCAAACGTTTAAAATTAATTCAATTATTCCATTTTAAATTGTTATAAATTCCGGGTCTTCACATTCCTCCCCCCTTAAAAGAATTTCGTCCCCGAAATTACTAGTTAGGAAGAATGGTCCAAACTCGTTTACTTTTCTCCCAGAACCCACAATTCAACGTCTTATCAACTATCATTTATATAAGACCCCTAATTGTGTTACTAACTTCCCAAACTCTCGCCCACAGTTTTCAAGCAATACCACCTTTCTCCAATATTCAAAGTTCAATTTAAAACCAATTGTTAAATTATCAAAAAAATTCTAACTCCCTAAATTTCCGAAAAATTTTGCCAGCGTCTCCTTTGCGTGGCTAGCTCGGCACAACTACAAAAGGCCTCTACGGGCTCCCAAAATCTCAAAAAGAAACAAAAGCCAAGTGGCTATATCAAAAACCCAATCCATTCCATACGGATATCAAAAACCCAATCATAAGTCTCTAAATATGTCATTCAATAAATCATGGCATATTCATTTGTTTAAATTAATTATACATTAACAAATATTTTCCATGTCCCTTGTAAAGGGAAATTTTAAATTAGCGGTGGGATCGAAAGTTTCTCATACATATATCTTTTGATATTTGTATCATTTATTCTGAGTTTAATGCATAACTTGAAATTCATAAATCTTCATATATGGAATACAATAAATCACGGTATATTCAGTTATTTAAATTAATTAATTAGATAAAACTAATTAAATTGTTTCCAACATTGTAAACCATTTCCGTTTTGATATTTATAGTATTTATTCACAGTTTAATGTATAACTTTGAAATTCATAAATCTCTAGATATAATATACAATAAATCATGATATATTCATTTATGATGAAATGTCCATATTCTCAAAGCATATGCACAAAAAGTCCATATATAAATTGTATATGTGTAAATCATTCACTGTGCTAATATGAAAAACACGCCAAGTAAATTGTGTGAGTTTATCATGTGTATGTTTCAAAACATGATCCTAAAAAATAACTATATCAAAGGCACTTAAAAAAATAGTACGACATGAACATCATGATTTAAATTGAAATAAACATAAGTATAGGAGTTATGGCACGCGCTTTGAAGATGGAGTTAGCATTGTTTAATTAACAATGGTATATAGCATAAGTACAGGAGTTTAGCTCTGAAAATAAACGCTAATATTGATACGGGTTTACAAACATCTTTTAAAATGAAATAAACATAAGAACTCAGCTAATAAATATTGAATTTGTAAGCCCCAAAACTATTTAAGATATTTTAAGATATCATTGCTGAGTAGAATATGAGCCAATGGAACAAAAAATTAAATGTTTTAATTTAGAAATAAAAATTCAAACTAACCACACATGATTCCAACGCAAAAACATACCTAAATATTTATGGAAATCATTATCTTTTGAATATGTTGACACATATAATTTGTAAAAAAAAAAAAATTCCCACGAAGCATGTGTTATTGTCACGTGCGAAGCGCATGTGCTAATATGAAGAAATTTGCACATAAAGGAGAGATTTTATGAAAAACACCTGAGAGATTGAACCAGTACTTATGAATTGCTGCTATATACCATCACGCGCTTCGCATATATCTATTTTAAAGTGACATTATGATAACCCGTATCATATCGAATATTTAACCGTATATTTGAGTATTTTTTTAAGTGCCAAATAAAAATTCAAGCTAACCTACAACATAAATCGTTATCAATTTATCATGTGTGAGTTTATTTGAAGATATGTAAACAATGTTTATGATAGCGCTGATTTCATACTTAATATGGAGCAAAGAGATTCTAAGTCGAGAGTGTTACGGCACGCGCTTCATGCGTGACAATAGTACACCTTTCACTGATAAATTGATTTTTTTTTACAAATTATATATGCTTAACATATTCAAAAAAAATGATTTTTATAAATATTTAGCTATGATTTTACGAATTAGAATCATTTGTAGTCAACTTGAATTTTTATTTCTAAGTTACATCGTTTAGTTTTTTGTTAGTTTAAATTTTTATTTCTAAGTTAGCCAAGAATTGTGTTACATATATTGTATTAAATTCAATATATCTTCAAATGTTACACAATGATATATAATCATGTCCTGTCAGTTTGAATTTCAGTCAATGTGTAAATATAATATCTTCAGATCTTCAAAGCATCTGAAGATGGAGTTAGCATTTTATTCAGTTGTGACAATATTTAAGTAGGAAATGAGTTGGGTTGTTGTGACAATGTTTAAGTAACACTGTCCCATAATACTCTTCATATTATGGGACCAAGTTGTTATTACTACAAAAGTGTTACGGCACGTGCTTCGCGCGTGACAATAGTACACCCTTCGTGGATAAATAAATTTTTTTACAAATTATATATGCTTAACATATTCAAAAAACATTTTTTCATAAATATATAGTTATGATTTTACGTTGGAATCATGTCTTGTCAGTTTGAATTTTTTATTTCTAAGTTGCATCGTTTAATTTTTACTATTAGTTTGAATTTTTTATTTCTAAGTTGTATCATTTAATTTTTTTGTTAGTTTGATTTTTTTCCATTTATAATTAATAAATATACATATAAAGTTTATTTGTTAGATCATAATTTTAAGCAATATTAAGTTTGGTAATAAAGCAAAGAGCGTTATGAATTTGCAAAAAAGTATATTTGCGAGATCATATCTTTAAGTGATATTAACATTTGTTAATATCTTTAGAAGACGTTTTAGTAAGTTGACATTGGTACCAAACAAATATTATGCTTTCACTTAAACTCGAAAACAAAAAATTATAACAATAGTTTATTTATTCCCTATTTCAACCGGTTATGAATCTACGTATAATAAAAGGTTGAGCTTCTTAACGTTTCTCACCGTAGTATGCAGTTGACGATAATATTACACCTAATAAAAATGCAGTGCTATATGCATGAGTTTAGGATCAGGTATGCGATGCTATATTGTAGGACCAATTAATAGATGCGCTAAATTTAGGAACAAATGTGCAAATGCTATTTTTTAGGATCAATTAGTAGAAATTTTTTTTAAAGAATTGTATAAAGGGCAATTTTGGAACTTCGCGGTCGGACCAAAAGATTGCGCTTCCAAGTCAACTATTAATAAAGATTACTTCACCCATCTTCCATGCCACCAATCGCATGCGACTAGCCTCCATCGACCGCACTGCCCAGGTCATGTCGCCGTGGCCTCGATATAGCACACTGACTTGATGCGACAAAACCTTACAGCAAGTCGCTCTTCCCTAAATGATTGTCGAGTATCGTGAATCTTCGATCAAGATTTGTTTTTTTCGAATTGATTTCGATTTTTTAGAAGAAGAAAAAGAAGACACGAATTTAAATGGGGAGGAGGCCGCTAGCTTCAGGGATTAGGGTGGCGTAGATTGGTTTTAGGGTGGCTGGATATGGGCTAGGTCAGTTGCACTGTTTCCCTTTTTATTTTTTATTTTTTGTCAAAATATCTCGTATTATATGCAAGGAAATATCGAACTCTTATTGAGACGTGTCGCCTGATGTTTCTAATGTCAAAATATCATGATGTTATTTTGAGAATACATAAAACAATGCACTTAAATAGACAATACAAACAAATTCTAGAAGTATAATTTAACCAATCTAAAGCACAGTTTTAGCGGTATAATTAGTCCAACCTGAAGCTGTGATATTGGAGATTAACGATGAGAAATGGTGGTGGTGAGAGATCTAAATGGAGATGACATGAAAGAGAATGAGAAATGGAATAGGAGTGAAAAGAGATGTGAATATGGATGGATAAAGTGAGTGGCATTTATAGGATTTGGTATGTCACGACCCGGCTTTCTTAGCCCAGAAAGACGCATCATGAATTAAGAAAGAAAGGGATAGAAGAAGAAAAGATAGAAAAGAAGAAACTCAACAACATCAGATACTCACAGCGGAACGAAAAGAAATATAATATATCACATAAAATATTACATAGTATCATATACATCAGAGTTACACAACTTATACATCTCATATTAGACAGTTATAAACACCTGTCTATCATACATCTCAAACATCACAGAGATACAGACTCAATACAAACACAGCGGAATCACTATATATCTACACGCTGAAGCCTCCTGCTCCAAATCTCCTCCAGAATTCGTCAAAGCTAACCTGAATCCCTCGACTACTCAATACAAAATTGAGTACCCAAGAGTTTAATAAAACAGAAATAAACACTTGGGTCAGACATGGGTCTGGTGTGAGTAAACGGGTTAAAGTTACTTACTTTGAAAAATCTTTGAAAGAAAAGGTATCTCGTAAGACTTCCCGCACATAAACACGGAAAAGTTTTTACCTAACGATAACCAAAACATTGATAGGAAATCCAGTTATATTATAATAGGGTCTAGGGTTTTCAATTAAATACTCATATAGCTGAAATTGTTACATTATTAAATTCCAGCATACTAGCCACAAAGTGGGTAATACAATCAAAACCGTAGGGTCTCGTAGGGAAAATGGGTTTCCAACAATGGCAGGGCTACTGGGGTACCGCCCGTCACAGTACGTGGCCTAGATCACCGTACCGAGGAGTACGCCCGCTCCCCTGCAACACAAGGCCGGAACCATTCCTTACTGAACAGTCCCGAACAAGACAACCCCGGCAGTTGTCCGGATCAACCACCCCACACAGCCGAAATAAAAGGAACTTCTAGACAGAGGTAAATCTTGCTCTCCAGTGGGCGCTACCCACGAAGCCTTGCTGCACCTCCCCTGTTTTAGCCATTCCTGGTTGATGAGGCTTGAGGCTACGATTACCTTTATAGGACATATCTCTTAGAATGCTCATCGCCCTCCTGACGATGTTCTGAAAGCATTCAATCCATACAAGTTCGTTCCGGGTTCGAACGAAACCGAAGGCACTATCTCGTTGTACTCATTTTGGAATCACCCTCAGAGTCAACGACCATAGCCCTTGCACTCTAAATCACTATCTCGAACCTATAAGTACTATTCCATCAACTCATTACGGAATCAACCACAGAGTTATACTGACGTATAGTTCTTATATCTCGAGTCTTCACTTGCTCCACTTGGATTCACGACCTAACGTTTGATTGGAATCGATGTGGTTTTCGGATATCCAAATATGGAAATCCGATCCCGGTCTCACCGAAACCAAACGCCATTTTAATGTCCAAGTTGTACTTAAGGGTTTAACAATTAACTTATATTCAGGATGATATATAAACAGATAGATGAATCACATTATCACAATAGATAATTCATATCAAGCATTCATCTCACAAAGCAGCATATCATATATCTCATAGTCATCCAAATCACCCAGTATCAACCAAACACCCAATATACTTCATCCAATATCATTCAACATCCAAAAGCAGAATTGATTATCACTTAATCAATTTAATTAACCTTTTAATTAAATTAATTACTATCCTTAAATCACTTGGATTATCTTAATCCTGCTTCCTTGATTTATTACAAATCAAATTCATTAATCATCTTTTAATGATCTTCTTTAATTAATTTTCCTTGATTAATTATACTTTAATTACATTCAAGTAAATATCCTTAATCATATACAATAATTAACCTTTTATTACCTTCATTAATTACAATAATTAATGATCCTTCATTAATAAATTAACTATAATTAATTGCATTAATCCTTAATTTATTTCAATTAATTAATCACACTTAAATTAATTACTTTTATTAATCAACCTTGACTAATTTATTAATTAAATAATCTTTATTAATTGATTAACTCTTTAATTAAATTAAATAATTAATTTATAATTAACCATCTCATTAATCATAAACAGTAATTAACAATTTGTAATTACTTATCTTAATTAATTAACCTCTTAATTAATTATATTGATCCTTGATTAATTAATTTAATTAATTAATCTTTAATTACTTCATTAAGTAATTATTTTCAATTATATTAGTTATAAATCCTTAATTAATTACTTTATTAATTAATTACATTTTAATTAATTACACATAGTAATTTATCTTAACTAAATCTCATTTATTAATTAATTAATCACATTAATTACTTAACTGAAATTAATTAAGTAATTAACCTTTAATTACTTACATAAGTAATTATCTTCTAATTACTTCCATTAATAAATCTTAATTATTCCCTTAATTATTACTTAACCAATAAATAATTCCATCATTAAATAATTCTTAAGTTCTTTAATTAATTAATCATTCCAAAATTAATTAATTTCAAAACAATTAAATTAATTACCTCATAATTAATTAACTTTAAAACAATTATATTAATTAATTCCTTAATCAAATGAATATCCATTAATCACTTCAACTAATTACTCTTATGAGTAATTTCCATTTAATTACTTCCATAAGTAATTATATTCAATAATTAACTAATAATTTCTTTATTAAGTAATCATATTTAATTGAATCATAATTAAGTGATTATTTAAAATTAAATAAATAATTAACTAATTATTTAAAATAAATTAAACAATTAATTAATTTACAATTTATATATAAAAATCCTTAATAAATTAAGAAACATTATTCTTAATTAAACTTTAACTTATTAACAAATTATATTAAATAAGTATTCTCAAGTTAATAACAAAGATAAATTAACCTTATTTATATTCATAATTAAATTATTTGAATTAAATCAAATTTTACATAACTTAACAACAAATTATTCTATTGGGTTTCCAAAATTAATAACCATAACCTTATTTGAAAATAAAACATTTAGAAATCAATTTTAAAATTTAAGACACCTTAAACATTTAATTTAAACTTAATTATTTTCAATATAAATTTGAAAACTTAGTCTTTAAATTATTACTTAAAATTTTAACCTAAACTTTGATTTAATATCTTAAAAACATTCTTTTAAATTGAACTTCAAATTTAATTAGATAATTGTTTTCAAAAACAATCATCTTAAAACACACTTAAAGTTTATTTGTTAGATCATAATTTTAAGCAATATTAAGTTTGGTAATAAAGCAAAGAGCATTATGAATTTGCAAAAAAGTATATTTGCGAGATCATATCTTTAAGTGATATTAACATTTGTTAATATCTTTAGAAGACGTTTTTGTAAGTTGACGTTGGGACCAAACAAATATTATGCTTTCACTTAAACTCGAAAACAAAAAATTATAATAATAATTTATTTATTCCCTTTTTCAACCTGTTATGAATCTACGTATAATAAAAGGTTGAGCTTCTTAACGTTTCTCACCATAGTATGCAGTTGACGATAATATTACACCTAATAAAAATACAGTGCTATATGCATGAGTTTAGGATCAGGTATGTGATTGTCACATCCCGAAATTTTCGACTTTCGAAAATTCGACATCGATACTCACTTTATCGACTGTCGAGCAATCGAGTGCCGGAAACTCCAATAGTGAGGGTTTTAGAAAAAGAAAAAGTAGAAGAAGAAGAAGATAGAAGAAAAAGAGAAGAAAGAAAGAAGAAAGAAGAACAACAACACGGAAGAACAACAGAACAGAAAACAGAACAATATCAGAATCTCACATATCGCAGCGGAACAATATATAATAGATAAATGAATAATCTTTAAAACAAAGAACTATATCATTTTATACATACATCAATCATCAGAGTCAATATACAACAATGGACAGTTATATAACTTGTCCTCATACAGAATACACAGCGGAATAAATACTATTGGATACAAATACTACGTCTCGTCATCCAGCTTATCTCCAAAGCTCCAGAATATCCAGAATATCCTGATAATCTAACTCTAGACTGCCCGTGTGGAAATTGGTGGGCACCCAGAGTTTAGAAGGGAAACAATAAACTCCGAGTCAGTCATGGTGACTGGTGTGAGATCGTAAAACAGTTTACTTTTAAAAATAAATAGCAGAGAATTTTAAAGTCAATTCGAAATGCTTTTGGAAAATGAAACTACCATAAGACCTCCCACCACACACACAATGCAAACGCAGAATTGGAGGAGATTTCTTCTTATGATAGTCAAAGATGCTTACTACGCAAAAATCAAATCCTTTTTGATATTATTATTAGTGCATAGTGTAGAAAACATTTCGAAAGTATAATATTAATCTTAGCCAACATACGACCAGTATCGTATGCCTACTATAGCTACCATCTAAACAGTGGTGACCACCGTACGTAAATGGCAGGTTCTACAACTAATACCGTACAAAGTTCGTATTGGAGTTTGGATTTCCAACAAATGGTCAGGCTAAGGAACTTCCTTTTCCACGATGGGTACGTCCCTGGAATAGACGACCCGAGAAATAACCTAACATTACGGTTAGATCTCTGCCAACACAAGGCCGGGTTACCTCTGCAAAAATAGGTAACTACTGACACGCGTATGCCATCCCCCGATCGTCACCGATCTTCCCGAGGATCCCCGATTTCCAACAAACCACATAGATAATAATAAATGCAGTAACCACAGAGGTTAAGTATCTGGGCTCCATACCATGATACCACCTTTATCCAGAAGGAATGACATACACTAAGGGGCGCTACTCCCTAGAACCTTGCCGCATTCGTCCTGTTTCGACCATTTCCGGGGTGTGAGGCTCGATGAAGTCTCGTCCACAAAGCTACGCTTTCTACAAAAAGCCCTGCTTCGGGTTAAACAAAATGATCAACCTATGATCACAAAGATATAAGATCAAACAAATGATCATATCACAAATGATCAAACACTGATCATTTCACAGCAACACTCAGTATGTCACGTTACCAAATTGGGATATATCGCTGATAAATTTCAACTACATAACCTCTGAGCTCGTACGTCTCAGAGAAGGGTGTTAAGCTAAGAGAATAAATTCTCCGCCACCAACAGATATGTATTTGAAAGAAATCAGCTCAATATCTCAAATTGTAACGTCAGACACACAATCCATACAAGTCTGTTCCGGGATCGAACAGAACCGAAGGCACTTCTCACGAAGCCCTTGCAATTCCGGATAATTTTCAATCACGTCAGGACTTCCCGTCACTAAGGGTGATAAAACCTCTAAATCGAAGATCAGTCGATGTAGAGTAACTCGACGGTAATCCTTCCGTTTTCAAAAATATCCGGTCTTCAACACCGGTCTTCAAATGCAATTCATAACGACGTATCACATATTCGGAATGGGTTATACGACCCCATGGTCCTTTCCCGGTTAACCCGAATAGTGAGCGATTATTCAAAAATAAGTGTGGCATTCAAATTCATCCAATTCACAACAAATACCTATTTAAGGTAATTATTGATAGTCGGTTATTTAACTATCAATAAAGATGCGCAACATCATCAGATTCCAAATAATTCTCCAAATTATTTCATCTTCAAAAATATCTTTACTAGATATAAAATTTCCACACTTAACCATTTGAAAACAATTTCAAATCAATTTTCCACACTTCAAAAATAAATCAATATTTATTTTTAAACAACTTCGCTTTCTTCTATAAATTCCGTATTGAATTTATACTTTCGAATATCTACTGATATTCGATTTTCAAATCGTTTTCAATATTCAATTTCGATTTATCTTTAAGAAGATAAATCTCAAAAACGTTCATTTCATATTGGAAAAGAATTTCCATACTTATCCAAAAATAAGTATTTCGCAAATCTATTTATTTTCAACATTTGAAAATATTCGATATACTTAAATCAAATTAAGTATATATTCATTCTTTAAGGAAATCATAAATTTTAACATCTATTTGAGTCAAAACGAATGTTGCGTAAAACATCGTTACGACGACTCGAAATCAATAGTATAGGGATTCGAAATTAAGATAGATAGGTAAATCCCAATACTATATAAAAACATTTCCTTTCGGAAATCATTTACTATAACAACAGTGTTATAGTCCACCATTTCCTTATTTTTCGAAAACGTCTATTTCAACAATAAATGTTGAAATCTATGCTTTCGATTCATAACACATTTTAAAACACCTTTAAAATGTTTAACTTCATTTTTAAAATATTACTTCTTCAAAAATGAATCCATTTTATTCAATAATATTTTCACTGTCCAAAATCGTGAATATATCTTCTTTAAATAATCTTCCATATTTAATTTATCAAATTCAATCTATTTCGAATTTATAAACACATCTATAAATTCTATTTCCATTTATAAAAACTACAATTTATAAATCTTCTTTATTAACTAGTTCAATTCATAACTCAATTTTTATACTAACGGTCCATCTTATGAGTTAATACTTATAATTCATTTATTTTCAAAAATCGTTCTTTTAAAACTTTACAACTGTAAAGTTTACCCTTTTATAAACCCATTTTTAACATCATTTCCAAATACTACATCAATTACAGATTGATTTCCAAAATTTCATCATTTCTAAATAATTTCCTTATTCTTTCCAATTTATTCAATATTCTATTTTTAAAAGAATTCTTCAATTTGAAATCATTTTTTTACATTGATTTCCCAAGTTATTTCAATTCATAAATTTAATTTCTAATTGGACTTCCAACTTATTTCATTTTAAATAAATTCCTTTTGAAGAGAATAAATTTCAATTGTTTTCTTTCAATCTATTTTAAAAATCCAAATTTTAAATTAAATTCTTCAATTTATAATCACTACTTTACGAAATCCATATATTTAACATTTTCACTTGATTCTGGAATTTATTCAATACGATTATAAAAATTCACTTTTTATACTTTAAAATTCCTTTCTTCAAAATTTATTCAATTTCAAACATTGATTCACTTAGAAATTTCTACTTTGATTTCAAAAATTCAATTTCGTTTATCTTTGGAATCCAATGATGTTGAAACATCCATTCAGCTAAATTTTAGCTTTCAAACAATTTCCAGATATCAATATGATTAATATCATCATTCACAGATTCATATCACAGTATAAATAAAATCAATCAATGTGAGGGGTCCAGTTGGATCCCTCCAACCTGTTTCCCTGCATCCAAAGACGTTAGCACAATACCAATTCCGCTCCAGTACGGAATTATCGCGGTATATAGGTTTTTATAAATCCGCTTACTAACGGCGCAATAGGGTCTCATCCGCTATACGAGGCGGGAAATCATCAATCCAATATATACATATGCCAATATGTATATATTGCTATATATATAGATATATCCTATCATATCTAATATCACAATCCAAACAGTCAATCAAACAATCAATAACTGCAATCAAATTTTAAATCTGAGTGAGAAGATCTCACCTTAGCTTTTATTTTGCATTCCATTTTCCATTTTGACTTGTTTTCTCGATTCCAACCTTGTATAAATAATTTATACAATTCATCAATATTCGAATTAAATCGAATTTTTAAATTTCGTCAAATATATTCAATTTGCAACTAATTATTATATTTGAACTAAATTTCCTTTGATAATTAATTTGGTAGCCAAAATAAGTTAAACAAATCTTCTTAATAAATTATTTTAGTTGAACTACCCGAACAATCCACTTATATTTTCCCAAATGTAATTTAAACTCAACTTCCTTAAAATAATTTCTAATAACCAAATAACTATATAAGTTCTTTAAATAAATTAATTTCCATTAATACATTTTTTTTCTTCCACTTGAAACCTTATACATATAAATTTGAATTTTATACATATAAACCTTCAACGTTTTTAACATTCATATATATATCGAAATCCTTTCCATATAAATTTTCTGTTTTCAAACTTTATATATTCAAACAGACATATTTTTATTTTTAAAATTATCTGTAACAAGTTTTCTATTTATTAGATAAATATATATAGATTTTTTGATAAAAACAAAACTGCTGCTTATTTTTCCTTACTGTAAACTGCAAAAAAAAAATGAAATTTATTTTACGGTTATTATCTTTATCCTATATTTATTTTGTTCACTGTAAATCTTTTGTATAAATTTTAAATTTGAAATAAATTATACCTTTCTTGACCAAATTGAACGAACCCAGACCTCGACGAACCCCATCGAATCGCAGCCTCCTCTCTCTGACATGTCCCCTAACTTCGAACGACGATCTTCAGTTGCCACTGCCTCGAGAACGTCTCCAAGTCGCCTCCTGCCTTGCCTCGTCGAGAAACTACCACCATCCACTGCTCAACTTCGACCATCATCACAGTCGAACGCATTGTCTTGCCCAGATTCGTGACCCCATTTGAGGAGCCCTAGTCGCGAGCTCCATGCGAGCACGAACGCCATTGCTTGACCTAAATCTCGACACCCAGCTCTATCTCGCAACGCGCGCCACCACCTGGTCTGCCCTCGTCGACGCCGCACGACTCACGCGGTGCCGTCTCCACTACACACGATATCGAACGTCGACCAAACCCTAAACGCCTTCACTCGACCACTCGCGTGGACTAATGGTCGAAGAAGAAGGGGGAACTCGCGTTTTGATTTTCGAGTGAAACAATCGGCCATTATCGTTTTTCTTCTGTGATTTTGAATTGAACGAGATAATGGTGAACGGGACATTTTAAAATTAAATGAGGCATGCCCCCCACGATTTCTTCCCGTGATATTTGGCGTGATAAAAGGCGTGATGAAGGGGAACGAACGTGTATATGTTTGACCAAATTTAAGTTTTGAATTTAAATTCAAATTCGAATTAATTTCGATGCGTTTTCCTGTCGTGTGCTCACATATAAACTTCGAAAAATACGAAATTTGAAATCCGGCAATAATACAACATTCCGGACCCAATGGAACTGGTTTCGTCGAATTCCGAGACTGTTTGAAAATTGACTATTTTATAAATATCGGTTCGAACAAAAAAAATTCAAATCTGAACCGAACAGTTTCAGATTCACTTCTGAAAGTTTCTATTATCTTCAGTGTTATCAATATAAATTTTAAAAGCTTTCGAAATACTTTTCTTCAGCTTAAAACTGTAGATTCAAATTTTATTCAACTCTCAATAGATTAAATTATATAATTTAATCGTCAAATTCAAATTTAAATCGGGGATTCAAATTAAATCATCGTTCAAATATTTAAAATTAATTAAATATTTTAAATTTAATTCGTTCAAAATTCTGGGTCGTTACAAACTTCCCTCCTTAAAAGAATTTCGTCCTCGAAATTACAAGTTAGGAAAAAGGACCTTAACTCGTCTACTATCTTTCACAATTCAATAGTTTTATCAATTTTCAAACGGATCTTCCTACTAAAGATTCGTTATCATCTCAACTAACTTT
Organism: Allium fistulosum; assembly: GCA_030737815.1. NCBI lineage: Eukaryota > Viridiplantae > Streptophyta > Magnoliopsida > Asparagales > Amaryllidaceae > Allium > Allium fistulosum. The sequence goes on from CM060903.1 coordinate 914,153,531, forward strand.
CCAACTTAAATTTTAAGTTTCAAACAGCATTGTTTTCTTCAAAATTCAAATTCGAGTTTAAATTCAAATTTTAAACTTTCAAAATTTCTCAAAAATTTTCTAACACTCGAAATTTTCGAAAAATTTCGCCAGCGTCTCCTTTGCGCGGCTAATACGGCACGACTACAAAACGTCCCTACGGACTCTCAGATTTCAAAAAGAAAAAAGAAAAAGCCAAGCGGCTAGAGAGAAATCATCAAAAACTCATATTATAATTCAAATACGTACCTTTTGTCGAGCAATTCAAATTATCTGTGAAATCAATTTCAATTTCCTTTATACCTGTATATCCTACTAGCCATAATATCTAGTTGCATATATTCAAACCATTTTGCAAATTCTATTACAAAATTTTCAATATAAACTGCTTATATCACCTTTACTTCACTATTGAAGTTACATATTCAATTTCGTTCAATTTTTCATTTCACTTTCATTTGAATTTACTTTACCATTTCAATTCAATTCAATTTGGATTCTATTTATCTCCTGAATATTGAATTTTATCGATTAGTTTCAATTACTAATTCATTTCTAATTCTAATCCACTTACAAATTCAAATCTGTTTTCAACATTCAGTTTCAATTCCAGTTTTATCTTCATTCAATTAGCTTCACTTACTAATTTTAGTTTAATACTTCACAATCCAATTCAAATTCAGTCTTACATTCTTACAAATTCAAAATGAATCTTAACATTTCAATCTTATTCTCTTGCACTTACAATTGCAATTTAATTTGTTTGTTCTCACATTCTTTCATTTTCAATTCGAATCCAAATTTTCAATTTGAGTCTCATTTCTATCAAATTACCAAATATTCTATAAGTTATTAACTTATTTACATTCCATTATGAATTTTATCTTTTATTCATCTTTCATTTATAATTATTCAATTCAATTCATTTCTTACAAATTTGAAACGAATTTCAATTTTCAATCTCATTTTATTTAATTGATTCACTTGCAAATTTATTCGTTCATTCACAATTTTCATTTATTTTCATAATTCAGTACTCAATTCCAGAGTCTTTTCAACCTTTTCAAAACCATTTTGAAAACAATTCAAATTCCATTTGAATTTCCAAACAAAAATCCAAATTTTTTCAAACAACTTCTATTTAAAACAATTTGGCAGCAATTCCTCTTCTGGAAACCCGAAAATGAATTCTAATGATGTGGCCACCATCATCAGGATTATTTTCCAGCGACCGAAAAGAGTTTAGAGCTTTCATCTCTCCAAAATACTTTCCAAAACCTTCGAAATCCATTTTCAATCAAAAAGAATTTAAACTTTTCAAATCTCCAAAATTTACAAATTCTTTTCAAAACATTTCCAAAAACTTCTCTGGAATTCCGTTTCAAATTATAAGTTACATTTATAATTTACATTTTCAAATTTCATTTGTGTATGGATTTATATTTCTTAACTTTGGAGTTTGATTTCAATTTCTTATTCAATTTCAATGATAATAATTTACTGTTATTACTTCCTAACATCCATGCAACCATATACTATAGTATTCATAGAAAAATCATTTCTTTTCTATACAAAAATAGATTTGGGTAAAATTATTTCATTCACCCTATTTAAAACAATACTGTGCCGAACTGTTCTATTCAAGTGTTTAGAAACCCCTTCGATACAGTTTTGCAAGACTGTGCCGACGAAGGTTCATATACCACTCAATAAACCAATCATCACAATACAAAACAATTTTATATTAACTAACAAATACGCACTCGTATCTATTATTACACTCAAACTCATTCTAGAGTACTGCTGACTCTATCTCTAATGAGTAACACCCAACAGAGCAGGGTTGTCGCTTAACCATATGCTCTGATACCACTTTGTCACATCCCGAAATTTTCGACTTTCGAAAATTCGACATCGATACTCACTTTATCGACTGTCGAGCAATCGAGTGCCGGAAACTCCAATAGTGAGGGTTTTAGAAAAAGAAAAAGTAGAAGAAGAAGAAGATAGAAGAAAAAGAGAAGAAAGAAAGAAGAAAGAAGAACAACAACACGGAAGAACAACAGAACAGAAAACAGAACAATATCAGAATCTCACATATCGCAGCGGAACAATATATAATAGATAAATGAATAATCTTTAAAACAAAGAACTATATCATTTTATACATACATCAATCATCAGAGTCAATATACAACAATGGACAGTTATATAACTTGTCCTCATACAGAATACACAGCGGAATAAATACTATTGGATACAAATACTACGTCTCGTCATCCAGCTTATCTCCAAAGCTCCAGAATATCCAGAATATCCTGATAATCTAACTCTAGACTGCCCGTGTGGAAATTGGTGGGCACCCAGAGTTTAGAAGGGAAACAATAAACTCCGAGTCAGTCATGGTGACTGGTGTGAGATCGTAAAACAGTTTACTTTTAAAAATAAATAGCAGAGAATTTTAAAGTCAATTCGAAATGCTTTTGGAAAATGAAACTACCATAAGACCTCCCACCACACACACAATGCAAACGCAGAATTGGAGGAGATTTCTTCTTATGATAGTCAAAGATGCTTACTACGCAAAAATCAAATCCTTTTTGATATTATTATTAGTGCATAGTGTAGAAAACATTTCGAAAGTATAATATTAATCTTAGCCAACATACGACCAGTATCGTATGCCTACTATAGCTACCATCTAAACAGTGGTGACCACCGTACGTAAATGGCAGGTTCTACAACTAATACCGTACAAAGTTCGTATTGGAGTTTGGATTTCCAACAAATGGTCAGGCTAAGGAACTTCCTTTTCCACGATGGGTACGTCCCTGGAATAGACGACCCGAGAAATAACCTAACATTACGGTTAGATCTCTGCCAACACAAGGCCGGGTTACCTCTGCAAAAATAGGTAACTACTGACACGCGTATGCCATCCCCCGATCGTCACCGATCTTCCCGAGGATCCCCGATTTCCAACAAACCACATAGATAATAATAAATGCAGTAACCACAGAGGTTAAGTATCTGGGCTCCATACCATGATACCACCTTTATCCAGAAGGAATGACATACACTAAGGGGCGCTACTCCCTAGAACCTTGCCGCATTCGTCCTGTTTCGACCATTTCCGGGGTGTGAGGCTCGATGAAGTCTCGTCCACAAAGCTACGCTTTCTACAAAAAGCCCTGCTTCGGGTTAAACAAAATGATCAACCTATGATCACAAAGATATAAGATCAAACAAATGATCATATCACAAATGATCAAACACTGATCATTTCACAGCAACACTCAGTATGTCACGTTACCAAATTGGGATATATCGCTGATAAATTTCAACTACATAACCTCTGAGCTCGTACGTCTCAGAGAAGGGTGTTAAGCTAAGAGAATAAATTCTCCGCCACCAACAGATATGTATTTGAAAGAAATCAGCTCAATATCTCAAATTGTAACGTCAGACACACAATCCATACAAGTCTGTTCCGGGATCGAACAGAACCGAAGGCACTTCTCACGAAGCCCTTGCAATTCCGGATAATTTTCAATCACGTCAGGACTTCCCGTCACTAAGGGTGATAAAACCTCTAAATCGAAGATCAGTCGATGTAGAGTAACTCGACGGTAATCCTTCCGTTTTCAAAAATATCCGGTCTTCAACACCGGTCTTCAAATGCAATTCATAACGACGTATCACATATTCGGAATGGGTTATACGACCCCATGGTCCTTTCCCGGTTAACCCGAATAGTGAGCGATTATTCAAAAATAAGTGTGGCATTCAAATTCATCCAATTCACAACAAATACCTATTTAAGGTAATTATTGATAGTCGGTTATTTAACTATCAATAAAGATGCGCAACATCATCAGATTCCAAATAATTCTCCAAATTATTTCATCTTCAAAAATATCTTTACTAGATATAAAATTTCCACACTTAACCATTTGAAAACAATTTCAAATCAATTTTCCACACTTCAAAAATAAATCAATATTTATTTTTAAACAACTTCGCTTTCTTCTATAAATTCCGTATTGAATTTATACTTTCGAATATCTACTGATATTCGATTTTCAAATCGTTTTCAATATTCAATTTCGATTTATCTTTAAGAAGATAAATCTCAAAAACGTTCATTTCATATTGGAAAAGAATTTCCATACTTATCCAAAAATAAGTATTTCGCAAATCTATTTATTTTCAACATTTGAAAATATTCGATATACTTAAATCAAATTAAGTATATATTCATTCTTTAAGGAAATCATAAATTTTAACATCTATTTGAGTCAAAACGAATGTTGCGTAAAACATCGTTACGACGACTCGAAATCAATAGTATAGGGATTCGAAATTAAGATAGATAGGTAAATCCCAATACTATATAAAAACATTTCCTTTCGGAAATCATTTACTATAACAACAGTGTTATAGTCCACCATTTCCTTATTTTTCGAAAACGTCTATTTCAACAATAAATGTTGAAATCTATGCTTTCGATTCATAACACATTTTAAAACACCTTTAAAATGTTTAACTTCATTTTTAAAATATTACTTCTTCAAAAATGAATCCATTTTATTCAATAATATTTTCACTGTCCAAAATCGTGAATATATCTTCTTTAAATAATCTTCCATATTTAATTTATCAAATTCAATCTATTTCGAATTTATAAACACATCTATAAATTCTATTTCCATTTATAAAAACTACAATTTATAAATCTTCTTTATTAACTAGTTCAATTCATAACTCAATTTTTATACTAACGGTCCATCTTATGAGTTAATACTTATAATTCATTTATTTTCAAAAATCGTTCTTTTAAAACTTTACAACTGTAAAGTTTACCCTTTTATAAACCCATTTTTAACATCATTTCCAAATACTACATCAATTACAGATTGATTTCCAAAATTTCATCATTTCTAAATAATTTCCTTATTCTTTCCAATTTATTCAATATTCTATTTTTAAAAGAATTCTTCAATTTGAAATCATTTTTTTACATTGATTTCCCAAGTTATTTCAATTCATAAATTTAATTTCTAATTGGACTTCCAACTTATTTCATTTTAAATAAATTCCTTTTGAAGAGAATAAATTTCAATTGTTTTCTTTCAATCTATTTTAAAAATCCAAATTTTAAATTAAATTCTTCAATTTATAATCACTACTTTACGAAATCCATATATTTAACATTTTCACTTGATTCTGGAATTTATTCAATACGATTATAAAAATTCACTTTTTATACTTTAAAATTCCTTTCTTCAAAATTTATTCAATTTCAAACATTGATTCACTTAGAAATTTCTACTTTGATTTCAAAAATTCAATTTCGTTTATCTTTGGAATCCAATGATGTTGAAACATCCATTCAGCTAAATTTTAGCTTTCAAACAATTTCCAGATATCAATATGATTAATATCATCATTCACAGATTCATATCACAGTATAAATAAAATCAATCAATGTGAGGGGTCCAGTTGGATCCCTCCAACCTGTTTCCCTGCATCCAAAGACGTTAGCACAATACCAATTCCGCTCCAGTACGGAATTATCGCGGTATATAGGTTTTTATAAATCCGCTTACTAACGGCGCAATAGGGTCTCATCCGCTATACGAGGCGGGAAATCATCAATCCAATATATACATATGCCAATATGTATATATTGCTATATATATAGATATATCCTATCATATCTAATATCACAATCCAAACAGTCAATCAAACAATCAATAACTGCAATCAAATTTTAAATCTGAGTGAGAAGATCTCACCTTAGCTTTTATTTTGCATTCCATTTTCCATTTTGACTTGTTTTCTCGATTCCAACCTTGTATAAATAATTTATACAATTCATCAATATTCGAATTAAATCGAATTTTTAAATTTCGTCAAATATATTCAATTTGCAACTAATTATTATATTTGAACTAAATTTCCTTTGATAATTAATTTGGTAGCCAAAATAAGTTAAACAAATCTTCTTAATAAATTATTTTAGTTGAACTACCCGAACAATCCACTTATATTTTCCCAAATGTAATTTAAACTCAACTTCCTTAAAATAATTTCTAATAACCAAATAACTATATAAGTTCTTTAAATAAATTAATTTCCATTAATACATTTTTTTTCTTCCACTTGAAACCTTATACATATAAATTTGAATTTTATACATATAAACCTTCAACGTTTTTAACATTCATATATATATCGAAATCCTTTCCATATAAATTTTCTGTTTTCAAACTTTATATATTCAAACAGACATATTTTTATTTTTAAAATTATCTGTAACAAGTTTTCTATTTATTAGATAAATATATATAGATTTTTTGATAAAAACAAAACTGCTGCTTATTTTTCCTTACTGTAAACTGCAAAAAAAAAATGAAATTTATTTTACGGTTATTATCTTTATCCTATATTTATTTTGTTCACTGTAAATCTTTTGTATAAATTTTAAATTTGAAATAAATTATACCTTTCTTGACCAAATTGAACGAACCCAGACCTCGACGAACCCCATCGAATCGCAGCCTCCTCTCTCTGACATGTCCCCTAACTTCGAACGACGATCTTCAGTTGCCACTGCCTCGAGAACGTCTCCAAGTCGCCTCCTGCCTTGCCTCGTCGAGAAACTACCACCATCCACTGCTCAACTTCGACCATCATCACAGTCGAACGCATTGTCTTGCCCAGATTCGTGACCCCATTTGAGGAGCCCTAGTCGCGAGCTCCATGCGAGCACGAACGCCATTGCTTGACCTAAATCTCGACACCCAGCTCTATCTCGCAACGCGCGCCACCACCTGGTCTGCCCTCGTCGACGCCGCACGACTCACGCGGTGCCGTCTCCACTACACACGATATCGAACGTCGACCAAACCCTAAACGCCTTCACTCGACCACTCGCGTGGACTAATGGTCGAAGAAGAAGGGGGAACTCGCGTTTTGATTTTCGAGTGAAACAATCGGCCATTATCGTTTTTCTTCTGTGATTTTGAATTGAACGAGATAATGGTGAACGGGACATTTTAAAATTAAATGAGGCATGCCCCCCACGATTTCTTCCCGTGATATTTGGCGTGATAAAAGGCGTGATGAAGGGGAACGAACGTGTATATGTTTGACCAAATTTAAGTTTTGAATTTAAATTCAAATTCGAATTAATTTCGATGCGTTTTCCTGTCGTGTGCTCACATATAAACTTCGAAAAATACGAAATTTGAAATCCGGCAATAATACAACATTCCGGACCCAATGGAACTGGTTTCGTCGAATTCCGAGACTGTTTGAAAATTGACTATTTTATAAATATCGGTTCGAACAAAAAAAATTCAAATCTGAACCGAACAGTTTCAGATTCACTTCTGAAAGTTTCTATTATCTTCAGTGTTATCAATATAAATTTTAAAAGCTTTCGAAATACTTTTCTTCAGCTTAAAACTGTAGATTCAAATTTTATTCAACTCTCAATAGATTAAATTATATAATTTAATTGTCAAATTCAAATTTAAATCGGGGATTCAAATTAAATCATCGTTCAAATATTTAAAATTAATTAAATATTTTAAATTTAATTCGTTCAAAATTCTGGGTCGTTACAGTGATGCTATATTGTAGGACCAATTAATAGATGCGCTAAATTTAGGAACAAATGTGCAAATGCTATTTTTTAGGATCAATTAGTGGAGAATTTTTTTAAAGAATTGTATAAAGGGCAATTTTGGAACTTCGCGGTCGGACCAAAAGATTGCGCTTCCAAGTCAACTATTAATAAAGATATGTGCTTGAATGTGATAATTTATTTATCTTTATTGCAGGCATTTCATTTTTTCCTCTAAGCATAAGTACAGGAGTTTAGCTTTGAAAAAACCCTTCATATTTTCCTTAATCTGTTTAAACGGAAAGAAATGCTAAACATATTAATTTATCTTTATTGCAGGCATTTATTCCTCTCAACATAAGGAGTAGAGATAATCTTTGAGAAAAACCGTTAATATATATCCCTTAAATCTGTTTAAATGGAAGAAATGCTAAGCATGTTACTTTATCTTTATTTATTTCAGGCATTTCATTTTTTCTTCTAAACATAAGCACTAGAGTTTAGATCTGAGAAAAACACTTCATATTTCCCTTAATCTGTTTAAATGGAAAGAATGCCTCATACCATCAATTTGAGTAAATGCTATAAATTATTGCAATTAATTATACAATAATTCAATAGACGTGCGCTGCACGTGCTAATTGTATTTATTTTAAAAGCTTAAATTTAAGATCACCTAAATAAATTCAATATATATAGATTTAAATGTATTAAAAACTTGGAAGATGTCTGTACATAATTGTAAAATTTAGTATTAAATTCTAACTATAAAAGAGGAAACTGGTAGAAAATTTGTAATAATTATAATAACAATAAATTGTGAGAATGTGAAAATAAAATATCTAGAGATAATTAAGGAGAGAGAGGAGGAAATTGTTAGAATTAATAAGAGAGCTTTAAATTCTTCTACTTTACTATTATTTAATAGATTACAACTTTTAATAAAGAAATATGAATAGGGGCAACTTTGGAAGTTCGTGGTCGGACCAAAACTTTCCAACGTGATGATGATGGCACACAATTTTAAAGTCCAGATATATACTAACCATTATATATTTGCGGTAACATTAATTTGCATTAATTCAATATTTGCAAAGTGCAAACCTCTTCAGTGGTGTTAATCTCTCCATTTGTTTAGCATTTCCGGTATGAGGCATTCTTTCCATTTAAACAGATTAAGGGAAATATGAAGTGTTTTTCTCAGATCTAAACTCTAGTGCTTATGTTTAGAAGAAAAAATGAAATGCCTGAAATAAATAAAGATAAAGTAACATGCTTAACATTTCTTCCATTTAAACAGATTTAAGGGATATATATGAACGGTTTTTCTCAGAGCTTATCTCTAGTGCTTATGTTGAGAGGAATAAATGCCTGCAATAAAGATAAATTAATATGTTTAGCATTTCTTTCCGTTTAAACAGATTAAGAAAAATATGAAGGGTTTTTTTTCAGAGCTAAACTCCTGTACTTATGCTTAGAGGAAAAAATGAAATGCCTGCAATAAAGATAAATAAATTACCACATTCAAGCACATATCTTAATTAATAGTTGGCTTGAAAGCACAATCTTTTGGTCCGACCGTGAAGTTCCAAAACTGTCCCTAAATATATTTTCTTTTTATTAATAGTTAGATGTCACACTTCTTTAGCTTCAAGGTGAACTACTAAAAACGTAACTCTATAAATATTATTAAATATTAATATAACTTAAAAACAGAATCAAATAAGTTTCATTTACCAATTCAAAACGCTCTACAAATATTATGGAAATCTTACTATAAATTAAAAGTAGGATGTACCGAATAAACATTCTTCTTTAAGTCATTCTTTATTATATGTAATAGTAGAAATAAAATTCAAACCAATAAAAAATTAAATTCATTCTTTATTAATTAATAATAAAAATAAAAATTCAAACTAATAAAAAGTTAGATGTTGCAATTTAGAAAGAAAATTAAAAACTAACTGCATATCATTTCATACAAAAATAGGGTTAAATATTTGTGCAAAACATATTTTTTTAACGAGTTAAAAGTACACAATTTGTAAAAAAACAATTCATACACGAATTGTGTGCCATCATCACGCGGGAAGCGCATGCTGTAGCATGCAAATTAATGCTTTAACGTTATTATTTTCAATTGGACGTGTCGCCTGATCAATTAGTAGAGAATTTTATAAAAAAATGTATATAAAGGGTAATTTTGGAATTTCACGGTCGGACCAAAAGATTGCGCTTCCAAGCCAACTATTAATAAACTTGGAAATAAAAAATATAATTTTCATAATTTGTGACCACTTGCTAAACACGTTCCAAAATTTGTGCTTTCAAGCCAACTATTAAAAAATATAATTTCATACTTTCTAACAAACATGTTGGAGCATTATGGCACGCGCTTCGCGTGTGATGAATGCATCTGAAATGTATTTGTTTAAAATGTTTAAAAAGAAAATATTTTTCACAAATATTTAGCCACATGTTTATGTTGAATCATACATGGTTAATTTGAATTTTTATTTCTAAGTTGTAATATCTAATAATCATACTGGTAGGTTTCGGCTAGGTTGTTTTTACTGAGTCAGTGTAACGCCCCACCTCTATACCCTTGCTAGCCAAGAACACTACGATGTAGTGCTGTCAACTAGCACGAAGAATAAGGCTGTTGAGGAGCGACCATCCATGTAATTGCTTATCACACGGTGGCTGTAAAATAATCTTCGGAAACAATCATAGAAATAAGCATAACACAAATCAGTCACAGACATCCATATCACAAAGGCGGAAGAAGATATGAATATATAACCAACACATGAAAGTGTACATCAGAGTAGTGGTCAAAAAGATCCACAATAATACAAAAGAATAACAACACGTGCTATACCAAAAGAATACAACTAAGAGTCCATATCTCAAGTGTATACAACAAAAATTGCTAAACTAAATAGTTAGCCAAAAGTCAGAGTAGCAAATCCCGGGAGGAAGTCAAGCAGAAGCACCTGTAACATCTCGGTCTGACCCGAGTATTATTTAAGAAAATAATAAACGGATCAGTCTAGCTATAAATATCAGATGACATGATAAAAATAAAAGATATGGCATAAACATAAAATATCCATACTGACTTACTACTATAAGTATGCAAATGATGATCAACAGGAGATCAACGGATGAGAAATGATCAGTATCACAAGAATCTACTCAAAGATCCAAAGAGGGCATCATACCCTAAACTTGTACTCATGACAAGTCAATAATATAAATTCCAGAAATCAACATAAGAAATCCAGAAATCACAAAAAGGGAAAGAGGCCTATCACATGACGGTCCGAAGACCATGGGGAGCTACCCCAAATGTGTGAGTCGAAATCACACGGATTGGTATCTAGACTAACCAAGAAGGTAAAAAGTATGTGTGAGTGGAATCACACAAGTGGTGTCTAGTCTAACCAATCAAACAAGAGACATCGCACAATTGCTAGTCTAAACCAGAAGAATGATCGTCATGATCAACGAGAAGTGTCAATTACACTAAGCTAGTAAATATAAAAGTTTAGCTTCATGTCCCATAACCACTTGCTTAACTTAAATATTTACGAACAAACTATAAATCTTCACTAGAAAATTGTCACAAGAGGTTCAATCGAACAAGTCCAAGAATTAACCAACAAAGTGAACGCAAGCGTTTCATACCACTTGTTTTACTAAGCCGTTTAATTAGATTTCTCATCCGAGTGAGGTAAAGATTTGTATGTACTAGTAGATTGGAAATCGGTTAGAGAAAACGAACTTTTGATATTTAAAATAGTGTTGAAATCGCTTTGATGAAAGAGTTTTGATATTTACTACTAGTAGTGAAACCTTCATATCTTTAAAGTGACAAGTCACAAAACGATTGTTGAAACAAATCGAATCACATCAATTCACGTTCAAAGACGTGAGTAAAGTCCAAAGAAATCAATCCCAAAACCATCATAGTAGAAATTCTGTTGAATGTTTTTCAGATAAGATCGCCTACGCAGAGGTGTACGGGATTCGACCTGCCCGGTCAGGTCGCGGGGGTCCAGGGTGCAACGCCCCCAGCGGGGTGCGGGGCAGCGCCCCGTCAAAACGGTACGACTCAATGAACGACCTAATAGGTTGCGAGCTAAGCCTGGCGACCTAACTTGGCCGACCTATCCATGGCGCGACCTAAAAATGGAGCGACCCAGTATGCCTAACGACTTAACTAGGCGAGCGACCTAACAGGGTGATAGCAGAAGAAGTGTTAGGTCGGAGACGACCTACGACTTAAGGTCAAGCGACCTAGTGAAATAGCAGAGGGAATATTAGGTCGGATACGACCTACGACTTAAGGTTCCACGACCTAACCCATACGAGCGATTTAAGGTCATACGACCTAACAGTTGCGAGCTAGCGGAGTTGGCATGGCCGAGCGACTTAGTAGAAGCAGCGCCTATGACTTAACGATTTAAAAGCCAACGACCTACAACTTAAGAGCCATACGACCTACGACTTAAGAGCCATACGACCTACGACTTAAGAGCCATACGACCTACGACTTAAGAGCCATACGACCTACGACTTAAGTGCCTTACGACCTACGACTTAAGAGCCATACGACCTACGACTTAAGAGCCATACGACCTACGACTTAAGAGCCTTACGACATACGACTTAAGAGCCATACGACCTACGACTTAAGAGCCTTACGACATACGACTTAAGAGCCATACGACCTACGACTTAACACATGAACGACTTAACTGGAGCTTAGGTCGGAGACGACCTACTAGATAAGCCAGTGCGAGCGACCTAACGTTTGCCTGGGGGATTATAGGTCGGAAACGACCTACGACTTAAGGTGGACACGACCTATGACCTAAGGCCTAACCCTGTGCGACTTTTCAACGCAGCGACCTAAGTCTTAACCCGTGTACGACCTAGCGAAGCCCAGAACGACTTAGAGCCAGAAAATCATCAAAACACCAAAAATTGAAGTTTTTCGCCAATCCACTCCAAACCAAATGTAGATATTCATATAAATGCAATAGGAGATCATTCCCAACAGCCCAATGACATCTATAGGCAAGATGTGAGATAAAAATCTCACCTTTGCACAAATTCAATGAAGAAGGAGCTTGAATCAATGGAGAAGCAACTACAAGCTAGAATCCAATGTCTTCACTTTGATTTTAGAGTTGAATGATGGATTTAAAGTTGAAACCTAGGCTTGGAGTTTTAATTTCCTCTTCCACTCACCATTAATGCAAAAGCTTGGTCGTTAGGAAATTTATGAAGAGTGAGAGGAAGGAAGGGGGTTTGGGCTTGAGTTATAATGGCTAATATAACCCAAAGTCCAAAGCAGGAAAAGTTAGTGAAATTCCACATACTCCAAACATATCGAAGTTTACACTCAAAAAGATCGCAAACGTCATTTTGAACTCAATGGGAGGGGTCTCGAGTCCTAATTTGACTGTATGCAAAAAGTAGCTTTTTGGACTAAAATCCAACTAACGATTAAAATATTTAAATATAAAATCGACAAATATGCGGGTTGTTACAGACTCCCCTCCTTAAAGAAATTGCGTCCTCGCAATATATATATGAGATGGAAATAAAAAGTAACAACCATAAAAGCATATTAACACAAAAGAAATTTGGAAATAGAAGTTTACCTCAAAGAGCATGAGAAAGTAATTCTGGATGTGTACGCTCGATGAATTCTCTAGTTTCCCAAGAGCAATCCTTAGGATTTGAGGACCATTGAACTTTTACAAGCGGAACATCTTTATTTCGAAGTCGTTTGATCTCCGAAGCAATAATTCGAACAGGATGCTGCTCATAGGTTAAATTAGGTGAAACTTCAATCTCTTCCACAACACCGGACTCAAGCATCGAATCGGAATCCCGAAGGCACTTCCGTAATTGAGAAACGTGAAACACGTCATGGATAGCAGAAAACTGAGCCGGTAACAAAAGGCGATAAGCCATAGAACCAATACATTCAGTGATAGGAAATGGCCCAATATATCGAGGCGCTAATTTTCCCGATCGATTGAAACGTACAACACCCTTCATAGGTGATACACGGACAAATACAAGATCACCAACAGAAAATTCTAATTACCTTCTTCGGTTATCGGCATAGGATTTTTGTCTACTCTGGGCTTCTTTCATCCTATGTCGAATAAGATCAATCTTTTCTGTGGAATCTCGAATAAAATCTGGACCTAAGACCAGCTTCTCACCGGCCTCAAGCCAACAAGAAGGAGATCGGCATGGCCTTCCGTAGAGTGCCTCGAAAGGTGCCATACCAATACTAGATTGGAAGCTATTATTATACGAAAATTCAACAAGTGAAATATGATCTTCCCAACTTCCACCAAAATCAAGCACACAAGAACGAAGGAGATCTTCAAGAGTTTGATTCACACGCTCAGTTTTTCCATCGGACTGGGGATGATAAGCGGTGCTAAAATTAAGCTTCGTTCCCAAAGCTTTTTGAAGACTCTTCCAAAATCCACTAGTAAACAATGGATCACGATCGCTAACAATAGAAGTAGGAACTCCATGCAATCTAACAATTTCTTTGATAAAGAGTTTGGCCAGAAGGGGAACGGTTCGGTTAGACCGAACGGGAATAAAATGGGCGGATTTAGTAAGTCTATCAATAATCACCCATAAGCTATTGTGACCCGAATGGGAACGGGGAAGGCCATCAATAAAGTCCATGGAAATTTGATCCCACTTCCAAACTGGAATTTCCAAAGGTTGCAATAACCCACCGTGCCTTTGATGTTCGACCTTGACAAGTTGGCAAGTCATGCAACACTTAACGAAGTTAGAAATATCAGATTTCATTCCCTCCCAATAATAAAGTCGCTTCATATCAGCGTACATTTTACTAGTACCGGGATGAATGGTAAATTTGGAACGATGAGAATCTTCTAAAATATCTTTACGAAGATTACTAATATTTGGTACGATAAGTCTACTAAATTTTCGAATGCCGCCACGAAAATCGATATCAAAGTCTTTCGAACCTTCATTATCAATTTTATCCTTAATATTTTGGCCAAGAAGAGCTAATTCGGGATCTAGCTTTTGAGCTTCAAGAATGCGGTCAAAAAGAGAAGGATGAGCCTCAAGGCTACATAGAACAAGTGATGAACATAAATCGAAAACATGATCTCGAATCTCACAAGTGGATAGAATCTCGAGATCATTCCATTCGGATATCATCATGGAAACAACCGCTTGTTGCTTACGACTAAGAGCGTCAGCAACTCGATTTCCCTTTCCGGGAGTATAAAGAATATTAAGATCATAAGAGGCAAGGAATTCAAGCCAACGTTGTTGACGCAAATTAAGTTCCTTTTGAGAAAATAAATATTTCAACGACTTATGATCAGTATAGAGAATAAATTTCTCTCCCAAAAGATAATGACGCCAAATACGAAGGGCGAAAACAATAGCCGCGAGCTCTAAATCATGCGTGGCATATCTAGTCTCAGCCGGCTTCAGTTGCCTAGAAGCATAAGCAATAACACGTTCTTTTTGCATAAGAACAACACCTAAACCAACGCGACTAGCATCGGTATAAACAATAAAATCTTGATTCCCCTCGGGAATAACAAGAATAGGAGCTTCAGAAAGGAGTTCTTTTAATTTCTAAAAAGAAGATTCACATTTTTCCGACCAAATGTATTTAACACCTTTCTTTGTTAGGCCAGTAAGAGGTACAGCAATTTTAGAAAAGTCTTTTATGAAACGGCGGTAATAACCAGCCAATCCGAGAAAGCTACGGATTTCAGTCACGCTCTCCGGTCTCTTCCAATTTTGAATCGCATCAATCTTTGAAGGATCCACTGATATTCCGGATTCAGAAATAATATGACCGAGAAACTTCACACTAGATTGCCAAAAGTGGCATTTAGAAAAAATTTCTTTTAATTGATTGCTCCTAAGAGTTTCCAATACAATTCGAAGATGCTTTTCATGCTCCTCCTCGGTTTTAGAATACACAAGAATATCATCAATAAAGATGAGAACAAACCGATCGAGGAAATCTTTGAAAACTCGATTCATAAGGTCAACGAAATAAGCTGGAGCATTTGTTAAACCAAATGGCATAACTAGCCATTCGTAAGATCCATAACGAGTACGGAACGATGTCAAAGGAATACTATCCTCTACAATACGAAGCTGATGAAAACCGGTAGCCAAGTCCAATTGTGAAAAGACTCTAGCACCGCTAAGTTGATCGAACAGATCATCAATCCGAGGTAAAGGATATTTATTCTTAATAGTGAGATCATTAAGCTTGCGGTAGTCAACGCAAAGCCTAAGTGTACCATCGGATTTCTTCACAAAAATAGCTGAAGCTCCCCAAGGTGAGGAACTAGAGCGAATAAATTGCTTCGTTTCCAATTCAGATAATTGTTTCCGCATCTCTTCGTTTTCCTTATTAGACATACGATAAGGAGGACGAGTAATAGGATGAGCTCTAGGAATAAGATTAATTCTGAACTCAATTGCTCGTTTAGGTGGTAGTCCTAAAACGGGCTCAAATATGTCGGAAAATTCACGAACGACGTGAGTAAGAGAAATGACATCCTCCTCATCATCATTGCCATCATCACGAGGATTCAAAGAATATAAAGATGCAACCAAAGCAGAATCCTAATCTTTAAGGTTAATAGAAACCTGATTAGCAGATAGAGGATGACGGAGATAAATAGTCCGCTCGGGACATAGGATATGAGCTTCATAACGAGTAAGCCAATCCATACCCAAAATCATTCCGAAGCCTAAGTAACGCATAACATGCAAATCGGCTAGGAAAGAAAAATCACATAAAATAATCTCCACATCTTTACAAAGCAAACTAAGAGTTGCGGATCCACCAACAGGATTCGCAATTCTTAAAGGAGTCATTAATGCAGTAACACTTAAGAAAAAAGTGTCTACAAGTTCCTTTGATATAAAAGAATGGGATGCACCCGTATCAAAGAGAACTCTAATAGGTTGATCATGAAATAAAATAATACCATCAAGAATGGAATGAGAAATACCTTGGCCAAGAGATGTGTTGCCAGGGGCTTGAGCCACATTCAACTTTCCCTCCTTCTTGCCTTCACGTTTGAGGCATTGATGTATAAAATGATCTGGGCTTTTACAATAGCGACAAGATTTGGGCTTTGAACACTTGTTCGTAAAATGATCCCCAGATCCACAGTTGAAGCATCTCGCGCCACTAGGAGAAGGAGCCTTTGCAGCAGGAATTGCTTGCTTACCTTTTTTGTTGGGATAAGGGCCTTTGAATTTGTTTGGCCTCTTCTTGTTGTTGAAGCTGGGTTTGGAAGCTACTACTTCAACATCACTTTCTTTATCAGCCTCTTCAAGACGAAGAGCGATATCTATAAGTTGGTCGAAAGGAACTTCTAACTTAGAAGTAATGGCTTCTTGAGGCATTTGTTTAAGCCATAAACGAACCCCTGGTTCTTCTTCAGTGGAGTATTTATATATTCGACCCCATATTTGGAAAGGGATTCGAATGATGCGACGTAGTCCGCCACAGAAGCCTGACCTTGAACAAGGTCAATAAATCTCCGAGCCAAAGTTACCTTTTCAGCCTCGGGCACGAATTTTGTTTCGAAGCATTCCCGGAAGTGCTCCCAGGTGAGATCCGCTTCATTAATTTCGGAAGTAAGAAGTTCGTACCAATCCAATGCTCTCTCTTGGAGCATACTGGAAGCCACTTGAACACGGTGCAGATCGATAAGGTTCATGCGAGAGAAGATTCGATCGCATGATTTTAACCAAGCTTGAACCTCGATAATAGGTTCAGAACCTTTGAAGGGCTTCAAACCCAAATTGGTATAATCACTGCACAAGCATGCAAACCCTGACTTAAGGTAAGTAGGTTCCGTAGTAGTTCCAGCAGCTTGAGCATTTGTCACTAAATCAAGAAGCTGCTGGGTAGTCATAAAAACTCCATCTCGAGGAGCAGCAGTAGATGGTCCAGCTCTGGGACGGCCTGGTCTTGACATTCTCTTCCTTTAGAAAGAAAGAAGAGAAAGAAGAAGGTTATTCACCAATATATACCAAGCAATCTTGATGGATAGAACAAGGAATCATAAAGGATATAGGATGAATCGGTACAACGACTCGAATTAATCCTAAGACATAACTCCTAAGGTAGACTTAGGACGATGATCCTTGTTAAGTTATTCTACATTGTTCCAAAGTTTGGCTCTGATACCAAGCTGTAACGCCCCACCTTTATACCCACGCTAGCCAAGAACACTACGATGTAGTGCTGTCAACTAGCACGGAGAATAAGGCTGTTTAGGAGCAACCATCCATGTAATTGCTTATCACACGGTGGCTATAAAATAATCTTCGGAATCAATCATAGAAATAAGCATAACACAAATCAGTCACAGACATCCATATCACAAAGGCGGAAGAAGATATGAATATATAACCAACACATGAAAGTGTACATCAGAGTAGTGGTCAAAAAGATCCACAATAATACAAAAGAATAGCAACACGTGATATACCAAAAGAATACAACTAAGAGTCCATATCTCAAGTGTATACAACAAAAACTGCTAAACTAAATAGTTAGCCAAAAGTCAGAGTAGCAAATCCCGGGAGGAAGTCAAGTAGAAGCACCTGTAACATCTCGGTCTGACCCGAGTATTATTTAAGAAAATAACAAATGGATCAGTCTAGCTATAAATATCAGATGACATGATAAAA
Source organism: Allium fistulosum (assembly GCA_030737815.1). Lineage (NCBI taxonomy): Eukaryota > Viridiplantae > Streptophyta > Magnoliopsida > Asparagales > Amaryllidaceae > Allium > Allium fistulosum. Next base: position 914,171,952 of record CM060903.1, read on the forward strand.
ATAAAAGATATGGCATAAACATAAAATATCCATACTGACTTACTACTATAAGTATGCAAATGATGATCGACAGGAGATCAACCGATGAGAAATGATCAGTATCACAAGAATCTACTCAAAGATCCAAAGAGGGCATCATACCCTAAACTTGTACTCATGACAAGTCAATAATATAAATTCCAGAAATCAACATAAGAAATCCAGAAATCACAAAAAGGGAAAGAGGCCTATCACATGATGGTCCGAAGACCATGGGGAGCTACCCCAAATGTGTGAGTCGAAATCACACGGATTGGTATCTAGACTAACCAAGAAGGTAAAAAGTATGTGTGAGTGGAATCACACAAGTGGTGTCTAGTCTAACCAATCAAACAAGAGACATCGCACAATTGCTAGTCTAAATCATAAGAATGATCATCATGATCAACGAGAAGTGTCAATTACACTAAGCTAGTAAATATAAAAGTTTAGCTTCATGTCCCATAACCACTTGCTTATCTTAAATATTTACGAACAAACTGTAAATCTTCACTAGAAAATTGTCACAAGAGGTTCAATCGAACAAGTCCAAGAATTAACCGACAAAGTGAACGTAAGCGTTTCATACCACTTGTTTTACTAAGCCGTTTAATTAGATTTCTCATCCGAGTGAGGTAAAGATTTGTATGTACTAGTAGATTGGAAATCGGTTAGAGAAAACGAACTTTTGATATTTAAAATAGTGTTGAAATCGCTTTGATGAAAGAGTTTTGATATTTACTACTAGTAGTGAAACCTTCATATCTTTAAAGTGACAAGTCACAAAACGATTGTTGAAACAAATCGAATCACATCAATTCACGTTCAAAGACGTGAGTAAAGTCCAAAGAAATCAATCCCAAAACCATCATAGTAGAAATTTTGTTGAATTTTTTTCAGATAAGATCGCCTACGCAGAGGTGTACGGGGTTCGACCTGCCCGGTCAGGTCGCGGGGGTCCAGGGGGCAGCACCCCCAGCGGGGTGTAGGGCAGCGCCCCGTCAAAACGGTACGACTCAATGAACGGCCTAATAGGTTGCGAGCTAAGCCTGGCGACCTAACTTGGCCGACCTATCCATGGCGCGACCTAAAAATGGAGCGACCCAGTATGCCTAACGACTTAACTAGGCGAGCGACCTAACAGGGTGATAGCAGAAGAAGTGTTAGGTTGGAGACGACCTACGACTTAAGGTCAAGCGACCTAGTGAAATAGCAGAGGGAATATTAGGTCGGAGACGACCTACGACTTAAGGTTCCACGACCTAACCCATACGAGCGATTCAAGGTCATACGACCTAACAGTTGCGAGCTAGCGGAGTTGGCATGGCCGAGCGACTTAGTAGAAGCAGCGACCTACGACTTAACGATTTAAAAGCCAACGACCTACAACTTAAGAGCCATACGACCTACGACTTAAGAGCCATACGACCTACGACTTAAGAGCCTTATGACATACGACTTAAGAGCCATACGACCTACGACTTAAGAGCCATACGACCTACGACTTAAGAGCCTTACGACATACGACTTAAGAGCCATACGACCTACGACTTAACACATGAACGACTTAACTGGAGCTTAGGTCGGAGACGGCCTACGAGATAAGCCAGTGCGAGCGACCTAACGTTTGCCTGGGGCATTATAGGTCGGAAACGACCTACGACTTAAGGTGGACACGACCTACGACCTAAGGCCTAACCCTGTGCGACTTTTCAACGCAGCGACCTAAGTCTTAACCCGTGTACGACCTAGCGAAGGCCAGAACGACTTAGAGCCAGAAAATCATCAAAACACCAAAAATTAAAGTTTTTCGCCAATCCACTCCAAACCAAATGTAGATATTCATATAAATGCAATAGGAGATCATTCCCAACAGCCCAATGACATCTATAGGCAAGATGTGAGATAAAAATCTCACCTTTGCACAAATTCAATGAAGAAGGAGCTTGAATCAATGGAGAAGCAACTACAAGCTAGAATCCAATGTCTTCACTTTGATTTTGGAGTTGAATGATGGATTTAAAGTTGAAACCTAGGCTTGGAGTTTTAATTTCCTCTTCCACTCACCATTAATGCAAAAGCCTTGTTGTTAGGAAATTTATGAAGAGTGAGAGGAAGGAAGGGGGTTTGGGCTTGAGTTATAATGGCTAATTTAACCCAAAGTCCAAAGTGGGAAAAGTTAGTGAAATTCCACTTACTTCAAACATATCGAAGTTTACACTCAAAAAGATCGCAAACGTCATTTTGAACTCAATGGGAGGGGTCTCGAGTCCTAATTTGACTGTATGCAAAAAGTAGCTTTTTGGACTAAAATCCAACTAACGATTAAAATATTTAAATATAAAATCGACAAATATGCGGGTTGTTACAGACTCCCCTCCTTAAAGAAATTGCGTCCTCGCAATATATATATGAGATGGAAATAAAAAGTAACAACCATAAAAGCATATTAACACAAAAGAAATTTGGAAATAGAAGTTTACCTCAAAGAGCATGAGAAAGTAATTCCGGATGTGTACGCTCGATGAATTCTCTAGTTTCTCAAGAGCAATCCTTAGGATTTGAGGACCATTGAACTTTTACAAGCGGAACATCTTTATTTCGAAGTCGTTTGATCTCCGAAGCAATAATTCGAACAGGATGCTGCTCATAGGTTAAATTAGGTGAAACTTCAATCTCTTCCACAACACCGGACTCAAGCATCGAATCGGAATCCCGAAGGCACTTCCGTAATTGAGAAACGTGAAACACGTCATGGATAGCAGAAAACTGAGCCGGTAACAAAAGGCGATAATCCATGGAACCAATACGTTCAGTGATAGGAAATGGCCCAATATATCGAGGCGCTAATTTTCCCGATCGACTGAAACGTACAACACCCTTCATAGGTGATACACGGACAAATACAAGATCACCAACAGAAAATTCTAATTACCTTCTTCGGTTATCGGCATAGGATTTTTGTCTACTCTGGGCTTCTTTCATCCTATGTCGAATAAGATCAATCTTTTCTGTGGAATCTCGAATAAAATCTGGACCTAAGACCAGCTTCTCACCGGCCTCAAGCCAACAAGAAGGAGATCGGCATGGCCTTCCGTAGAGTGCCTCGAAAGGTGCCATACCAATACTAGATTGGAAGCTATTATTATACGAAAATTCAACAAGTGAAATATGATCTTCCCAACTTCCACCAAATTCAAGCACACAAGAACGAAGGAGATCTTCAAGAGTTTGATTCACACGCTCAGTTTGTCCATCGGACTGGGGATGATAAGCGGTGCTAAAATTAAGCTTCGTTCCCAAAGCTTTTTGAAGACTCTTCCAAAATCCACTAGTAAATAATGGATCACGATCGCTAACAATAGAAGTAGGAACTCCATGCAATTTAACAATTTCTTTGATAAAGAGTTTGGCCAGAAGGGGAACGGTTCGGTTAGACCGAATGGGAATAAAATGGGCGGATTTAGTAAGTCTATCAACAATCACCCATAAGCTATTGTGACCCGAACGGGAACGGGGAAGGCCATCAATAAAGTCCATGGAAATTTGATCCCACTTCCAAACTGGAATTTCCAAAGGTTGCAATAACCCACCGGGCCTTCGATGTTCGGCCTTGACAAGTTGGCAAGTCATGCAACGCTTAACGAAGTTAGAAATATCATATTTCATTCCCTCCCAATAATAAAGTCGCTTCATATCAGCGTACATTTTACTAGTACCGGGATGAATGGTAAATTTGGAACGATGAGAATCTTCTAAAATATCTTTACGAAGATTACTAATATTTGGTACGATAAGTCTACCAAATTTTCGAATGCCGCCACGAAAATCGATATCAAAGTCTTTCGAACCTTCATTATCAATTTTATCCTTAATATTTTTGCCAAGAAGAGCCAATTCGGGATCTAGCTTTTGAGCTTCAAGAATGCGGTCAAAAAGAGAAGGATGAGCCTCAAGGCTACATAGAACAAGTGATGAACATAAATCGAAAACATGATCTCGAATCTCACAAGTGGATAGAATCTCGAGATCATTCCATTCGGATATCATCATGGAAACAACCGCTTGTTGCTTACGACTAAGAGCGTCAGCAACTCGATTTCCCTTTCCGGGAGTATAAAGAATATCAAGATCATAAGAGGCAAGGAATTCAAGCCAACGTTGTTGACGCAAATTAAGTTCCTTTTGAGAAAATAAATATTTCAACGACTTATGATCAGTATAGAGAATAAATTTATCTCCCAAAAGATAATGACGCCAAATACGAAGGACGAAAACAATAGCCGCGAGCTCTAAATCATGCGTGGCATATCTAGTCTCAGCCGGCTTCAGTTGCCTAGAAGCATAAGCAATAACACGTTCTTTTTGCATAAGAACAGCACCTAAACCAACGCGACTAGCATCGGTATAAATAATAAAATCTTGATTCCCCTCGGGAATAACAAGAATAGGAGCTTCAGAAAGGAGTTCTTTTAATTTCTGAAAAGAAGATTCACATTTTTCCGACCAAATGTATTTAACACCTTTCTTTGTTAGGCCAGTAAGAGGTACGGCAATTTTAGAAAAGTCTTTTATGAAACGGCGGTAATAACCAGCCAATCCGAGAAAGCTACGGATTTCAGTCACGCTCTCCGGTCTCTTCCAATTTTGAATCGCATCAATCTTTGAAGGATCCACTGATATTCTGGATTCGGAAATAATATGACCGAGAAACTTCACACTAGATTGCCAAAAGTGGCATTTAGAAAATTTTGCTTTTAATTGATTGCTCCTAAGAGTTTCCAATACAATCCGAAGATGCTTTTCATGCTCCTCCTCGGTTTTAGAATACACAAGAATATCATCAATAAAGATGAGAACAAACCGATCGAGGAAATCTTTGAAAACTCGATTCATAAGGTCAACGAAATAAGCTGGAGCATTCGTTAAACCAAATGGCATAACAAGCCATTCGTAAGATCCATAACGAGTACGGAACGATGTCAAAGGAATACTATCCTCTGCAATACGAAGCTGATGAAAACCAGTAGCCAAGTCTAATTGTGAAAAGACTCTAGCACCGCTAAGTTGATCGAACAGATCATCAATCCGAGGTAAAGGATATTTATTCTTAATAGTGAGATCATTAAGCTTGTGGTAGTCAATGCAAAGCCTAAGTGTACCATCGGATTTCTTCACAAAAATAGCTGAAGCTCCCCAAGGTGAGGAACTAGAGCGAATAAATTGCTTCGTTTCCAATTCAGATAATTGTTTCCGCATCTCTTCGTTTTCCTTATTAGACATACGATAAGGAGGACGAGTAATAGGATGAGCTCTAGGAATAAGATTAATTCTGAACTCAATTGCTCGTTTAGGTGGTAGTCCTAAAACGGGCTCAAATATGTCGGAAAATTCACGAACGACGTGAATAAGAGAAATGACATCCTCCTCATCATCATTGCCATCATCACGAGGATTCAAAGAATACAAAGATGCAACCAAAGCAGAATCCGAATCTTTAAGGTTAATAGAAACCTGATTAGCAGATAGAGGATGACGGAGATAAATAGTCCGCTCAGGACATAGGATATGAGCTTCATAACGAGTAAGCCAATCCATACCCAAAATCATTCCGAAGCCTAAGTAACGCATAACATGCAAATCGGCTAGGAAAGAAAAATCACATAAAATAATCTCCACATCTTTACAAAGAAAACTAAGAGTTGCGGATCCACCAACAGGATTCGCAATTCTTAAAGGAGTCATTAATGCAGTAACACTTAAGGAAAAAGTGTCTACAAGTTCCTTTGATATAAAAGAATGGGATGCACCCGTATCAAAGAGAACTCTAATAGGTTGATCATGAAATAAAATAATACCATCAAGAATGGAATGAGAAATACCTTGGCCACGAGATGTGTTGCCAGGTGCTTGAGCCACATTCAACTTTCCCTCCTTCTTGCCTTCACGTTTGAGGCATTGATGTATAAAATGATCTGGGCTTTTACAATAGCGACAAGATTTGGGCTTTGAACACTTGTTCGCAAAATGATCCCCAGATCCACAGTTGAAGCATCTCGCGCCACTAGGAGAAGGAGCCTTTGCAGCAGGAATTGCTTGCTTACCTTTTTTGTTGGGATAAGGGCCTTTGAATTTGTTGGGCCTCTTCTTGTTGTTGAAGCTGGGTTTGGAAGCTACTACTTCAACATCACTTTCTTTATCAGCCTCTTCAAGACGAAGAGCGATATCTATAAGTTGGTCGAAAGGAACTTCTAACTTTAGAAGTAATGGTTTCTTGAGGCTTTTGTTTAAGCCATAAACGAACCTCTGGTTCTTCTTCAGTGGAGTATTTATATATTCGACCCCATATTTGGAAAGGGATTCGAATGATGCGACGTAGTCCGCCACAGAAGCCTGACCTTGAACAAGGTCAATAAATCTCCGAGCCAAAGTTACCGTTTCAGCCTCGGGCACGAATTCCGATTCGAAGCATTCCCGGAAGTGCTCCCAGGTGAGATCCGCTTCATTAATTTCGGAAGTAAGAAGTTCGTACCAATCCAATGCTCTCTCTTGGAGCATACTGGAAGCCACTTGAACACGGTGCAGATCGATAAGGTTCATGCGAGAGAAGATTCGATCGCATGAATTTAACCAAGCTTGAACCTCGATAATAGGTTCGGAACCTTTGAAGGGCTTCCCACCCAAATTGGTATAATCACTGCACAAGCGTGCAAACCCCGACTTAGGGTGAGTAGGTTCCGGAGTAGTTCCAGCAGCTTGAGCATTTGTCACTAAATCAAGAAGCTGCTGGGTAGTCATAAAAACTCTATCTCGAGGAGCAGCAGTAGATGGTCCAGCTCTGGGACGGCCTGGTCTTGACATTCTCTTCCTTTAGAAAGAAAGAAGAGAAAGAAGAAGGTTATTCACCAATATATACCAAGCAATCTTGATGGATAGAACAAGGAATCATAAAGGATATAGGATGAATCGGTACAACGACTCGAATTAATCCTAAGACATAACTCCTAAGGTAGACTTAGGACGATGATCCTTGTTAAGTTATTCTACATTGTTCCGAAGTTTGGCTCTGATACCAAGCTGTAACGCCCCACCTCTATACCCACGCTAGCCAAGAACACTACGATGTAGTGCTGTCAACTAGCACGGAGAATAAGGCTGTTGAGGAGCGACCATCCATGTAATTGCTTATCACACGGTGGCTGTAAAATAATCTTTGGAAACAATCATAGAAATAAGCATAACACAAATCAGTCACAGACATCCATATCACAAAGGCGGAAGAAGATATGAATATATAACCAACACATGAAAGTGTACATCAGAGTAGTGGTCAAAAAGATCCACAATAATACAAAAGAATAGCAACACGTGCTATACCAAAAGAGTACAACTAAGAGTCCATATCTCAAGTGTATACAACAAAAACTGCTAAACTAAATAGTTAGCCAAAAGTCAGAGTAGCAAATCCCGGGAGGAAGTCAAGCAGAAGCACCTGTAACATCTCGGTCTGACCCGAGTATTATTTAAGAAAATAATAAATGGATCAGTCTAGCTATAAATATCAGTTGACATGATAAAAATAAAAGATATGGCATAAACATAAAATATCCATACTGACTTACTACTATAAGTATGCAAATGATGATCAACAGGAGATCAACCGATGAGAAATGATCAGTATCACAAGAATCTACTCAAAGATCCAAAGAGGGCATCATACCCTAAACTTGTACTCATGACAAGTCAATAATATAAATTCCAGAAATCAACATAAGAAATTCAGAAATCACAAAAAGGGAAAGAGGCCTATCACATGACGGTCCAAAGACCATGGGGAGCTACCCCAAATGTGTGAGTCGAAATCACACGGATTGGTGTCTAGACTAACCAAGAAGGTAAAAAGTATGTGTGAGTGGAATCACACAAGTGGTGTCTAGTCTAACCAATCAAACAAGAGACATCGCACAATTGCTAGTCTAAATCATAAGAATGATCGTCATGATCAACGAGAAGTGTCAATTACACTAAGCTAGTAAATATAAAAGTTTAGCTTCATGTCCCATAACCACTTGCTTAACTTAAATATTTACGAACAAACTCTAAATCTTCACTAGAAAATTGTCACAAGAGGTTCAATCGAACAAGTCCAAGAATTAACCGACAAAGTGAACGCAAGTGTTTCATACCACTTGTTTTACTAAGCCGTTTAATTAGATTTCTCATCCGAGTGAGGTAAAGATTTGTATGTACTAGTAGATTGGAAATCGGTTAGAGAAAACGAACTTTTGATATTTAAAATAATGTTGAAATCGCTTTGATGAAAGAGTTTTGATATTTACTACTAGTAATGAAACCTTCATATCTTTAAAGTGACAAGTCACAAAATGATTGTTGAAACAAATCGAATCACATCAATTCACGTTCAAAGACATGAGTAAAGTCCAAAGAAATCAATCCTAAAACCATCATAGTAGAAATTCTGTTGAATGTTTTTCAGATAAGATCGCCTACGCAGAGGTGTACGGGGTTCGACCTGCCCGGTCAGGTCGCGGGGGTCCAGGAGGCAACGCCCCCAGCGGGGTGCGGGGCAGCGCCCCGTCAAAACGGTACAACTCAATGAACGGCCTAATAGGTTGCGAGCTAAGCCTGGCGACCTAACTTGGCCGACCTATCCATGGCGCGACCTAAAAATGGAGCGACCCAGTATGCCTAACGACTTAACTAGGCGAGCGACCTAACAAGGTGATAGCAGAAGAAGTGTTAGGTCAGAGACGACCTATGACTTAAGGTCAAGCGACCTAGTGAAATAGCAGAGGGAATATTAGGTCGGAGACGACCTACGACTTAAGGTTCCACGACCTAACCCATACGAGCGATTCAAGGTCATACGACCTAACAGTTGCGAGCTAGCGGAGTTGGCATGGCCGAGCGACTTAGTAGAAGCAGCGACCTACGACTTAACGATTTAAAAGCCAACGACCTACAACTTAAGAGCCATACGACCTACGACTTAAGAGCCATACGACCTACGACTTAAGAGCCATACGACCTACGACTTAAGAGCCTTACGACATATGACTTAAGAGCCATACGACCTACGACTTAACACATGAACGACTTAACTGGAGCTTAGGTCGAAGACGACCTACGAGATAAGCCAGTGCGAGCGACCTAACGTTTGCTTGGGGGATTATAGGTCGGAAACGACCTACGACTTAAGGTGGACACGACCTACGACCTAAGGCCTAACCCTGTGCGACTTTTCAACGCAGCTACCTAAGTCTTAACCCGTGTACGACCTAGCGAATGCCAGAACGACTTAGAGCCAGAAAATCATCAAAACACCAAAATTTGAAGTTTTTCGCCAATCCACTCCAAACCAAATGTAGATATTCATATAAATGCAATAGGAGATCATTCCCAACAGCCCAATGACATCTATAGGCAAGATGTGAGATAAAAATCTCACCTTTGCACAAATTCAATGAAGAAGGAGCTTGAATCAATGGAGAAGCAACTACAATCTAGAATCCAATGTCTTCACTTTGATTTTGGAGTTGAATGATGGATTTAAAGTTGAAACCTAGGCTTGGAGTTTTAATTTCCTCTTCCACTCACCATTAATGCAAAAGATTGGTTGTTAGGAAATTTATGAAGAGTGAGAGGAAGGAAGGGGGTTTGGGCTTGAGTTATAATGGCTAATTTAACCCAAAGTCCAAAGCGGGAAAAGTTAGTGAAATTCCACTTACTCCAAACATATCGAAGTTTACACTCAAAAAGATCGCAAACGTCATTTTGAACTCAATGGGAGGGGTCTCGAGTCCTAAATTGACTGTATGCAAAAAGTAGCTTTTTGGACTAAAATCCAACTAACGATTAAAATATTTAAATATAAAATCGACAAATATGCAGGTTGTTACAGTCAGAGTGGAAGCATTGGAGTCAAAAGGTACTACTAAAGGAGGCGGAACCTGCTTTTTTGAATAAAGGTTGAAATCATGCTAATTTTAGTAATTGATTAATAATTAATATGCCTATTTGTAATCTTTTAATTGGTTGCCTTAAAACTTTTCAAATTCTTTACAAAAATAACTATCACATTTATGTGATCTAAATCAAGAAAAATTAACATTTAAGCCCTTCTATTAAGCAAAACCGATAGTGCAAATAAGTCCTTTTAAAATTGTGTGCCATAATCATCACGTTGGAAAGTTTTGGTCCGACCACGAACTTCCAAAGTTGCCCCTATTCGTATTTCTTTATTAAAAGTTGTAATCTATTAAATAATAGTAAAGTAGAAGAATTTAAAGCTCTCTTATTAATTCTAACAATTTCCACCTCTCTCTCCTTAATAATCTCTAGATATTTTATTTTCACATTTTCACAATCTATTGTTATTATAATTATTACAATTTTTCTACCGGTTTCCTCTTTTATAGTTAGAATTTAATACTAAATTTTACGATTATGTATAGACATCTTCCAAGTTTTTAATGTTATTTTACATTTAAATCTATATATATTGAATTTATTTAGGTGATTTTAAATTTAAGCTTTTTAAATAAATACAATTAGCGAATATTCATTAATTGATCTAATAAATTAAAAAAATAACAATTCAATATGTGCACTGCATTAATATTGACAAAAATGGTAAAACTAATTTTTCATTCAAGTCCAGATAGTTTTAATTTCTGCAATTATATACTAACCATCACAACGTTCTACTAATATTCTCTCATGTCATTTTGCACTTAAATGCCAACATTCAATAATATTTACAATTATTTACGGATTTCTCCCATCTTGTTCAAATCTGTATATAGATAACTTAGTCTTATTGCAATCTCACTGACAATCTTGTTTTAGCCTAAACACAAACCTATGTATATATATATATATATTTAGAAAACTTACTGGAACCGAAAACCAGAAAACTATTAAACAAGACTGTGAAATTGGACTGCAAGCTGCAGGTTTCACCTTAAAAAAAGTTATTTATTTATTTAATTTTTTTATACAAAGTGTATGTAACTTGGAAGAAAGCAAAAAACTCACTGTATCAACCTAATTAAACCACTTCATATTCACTTGATCTTGCAACATATATTCTACATGTGTAACACATATTCACTTCAAATTCTACAAGTGTGTAACATATAAGTATGCAGGGGCCAAGTTATCACCTTCACTTTTTTTTATAACGCACACAAACTAGGCAGCAAGAAGAAAATAAAAACAAAATAAGACTCACCATACGGGCTGAGGCGGTAGTGGCGTAGGGCGGCGTCGGGGAGATTGGTCGGTGGCAGGGACGTGGTGGCTAGAGCACGGCGGCGGTGGCTGACGCGGAGGGTAGGCGACGTGTGGGGTGCGGCGCTTGGGTACAGGGAAGAGGGGATTGGTTTTTTTTTTGCAAAAATTGAATCGGTTGTTAAAATTTCAGGGGTGAAAAAATGACTAGCCTTTGGTAATTTTATACCAGTTTTAGATTGCGTAAGTGAGTCAGAGAGGAAAAATAATCTAAGTTTAAGGTAACCGGTTGATATTTCAAACGTACCATATATTTTTTTTCTTACCTAATTATCTTTAGGCTACAACTGTTAAACACATTCAGGAATTTAAATTTTGAATTCTAATCAATTAATTTCAGCTTATAACGGCAACTGATAAATTTAATTGCGTTAACGTTAACGGAAATCTACAACAGACTTTATTATATTCCCATTATAATTTCTCTTAAACATTACAACGTAAAATAATGACATTCCAAAATTAAAAATTTATGCAAATTAATTGCCAAAATACGTACCCACTAATTTAATAGGTTATTTTATTTAAAAGATCTTTTATTCCAACAATCTAAATATTTACAACAAATTCTTACGTCATAATTTTTTTTCAAATTTGTAGTCAATTTTCGCCGAAATCCAATTTATTAGGAGTAAATATTGCTCGGGTTGTTACAAATTATAATTCCAAATCTATTCAAAATCGATTTCAACTTCCATTTATAATTTCTGACATATTATTGAAATCTGTTGTTCCAAATTCCTTATATAAATTAATTTCAAAAATATTAATCTAAATCACTTTTAATGAATTCCAAATCAAATCTTTTATTTAATCCAAACCCATTTCTCATGCAATAATCCAATTTCCATACAAATATTTTTATTTCCAAAAATCATCCTCGAATTTCTTTTTAAAATTTGAAAATATTTTTTATGGTATTTAAAATAACAAAATTTGGACCAATGCTATTATAACATCCAATATATCAAATCACACAACAATCCGTAACAGATTATTCAATCACATCATATAGCACAATATATGAAACAATCAATATATTTTGAAGGAATCAAGTTGGATCCCTCCAATCTATTTCCCCGCATCCACTGTTGTTATATAATACAAAATACCACTTCGAGGCGGAATATCATGGTAATATAGGGTCATCAGCTACTATGTCGGACGCACGGTGTCTCATCCGCTCTAACGGCGAGAAATATGCCCAACTACTAATATATATAATTTCACGTCCAATTGAAAATAAAAATTTATAAATTCATCCAATTAACCAATAAATAATTTTTTAACACTTTAAAATAATATTACTATCCAAATGAGTGAAATAATGAAAACCTTGATTTTCAAATTTGTTAATCGTTCCAAATCAAAATTTGTTCCATTGCATTGTGTTTGTCGCTACGATCCAACATAACTCGTGTTGTATTTTTGAACCTCGCACGAATAATTTATGAAAATTAACCAATAAATAATTTTTAACACTTTAAAATAATATTACTATCCAAATGAGTGAAATAATCAAAACCTTGATTTTCAAATTTGTTAATCGTTCCAAATCAAAATTTGTTCCATTGCATTGTGTTTGTCGCTACGATCCAACATAACTCGTGTTGTATTTTTGAACCTTACACGAATAATTTATGAATTTTATGAGCGATCAATTTTTTTATACTTACTAATCATACTTTTATTAAATTTAATTAAAATTGATTTCTTTATACCTTCTTCTCAAACAAAATGATGGTCGTGCACATCTGGTACTCTCACGACAAAGCACGAGATCTTCTCTCCACCAAAACCACTAAGTTCACTGACATCTCCTCATCGAAACATTAGCCACTCCATCAGCCAACACAACAACTTCGCAGCATTCTGCACAACTTCCTGTCACCTCCAGCCATCAACTGCCACCTATTCTTGAATCACTTCAACATCGCCATGCCTCTTGTTCAAGTCTGTATGCATGCCTACAATGTCGAACTCTGTCATGGTTGCACCTCCATCCTAGGTCCATTACTTCACCCATCTTCCACGCCACCAATCGCATGCGACTAGCCACCATCGACCGCACTGCCCAGGTCATGTCGTCGTGGCCTCGATATAGCACACTGACTTGATGCGACCAAACCTTACAGCAAGTCTCTCTTCCCTAAATGATTGTTGAGTATCATGAATCTTCGATCAAGATTTGTTTTTTTTCGAATTGATTTCGATTTTTTAGAAGAAGAAAAAGAAGACACGAATTTAAATGGGGAGGAGGCCGCTAGGTTCAGGGATTAGGGTGGCGTAGATTGGTTTTAGGGTGGCTGGATATGGGCTAGGTCAGTTGCACTGTTTCCCTTTTTATTTTTTATTTTTTGTCAAAATATCTCGTATTATATGCAAGGAAATATCGAACTCTTATTGAGGCATGTCGCCTGATGTTTCTAATGTCAAAATATCATGATGTAATTTTGAGAATACACAAAACAATGCACTTAAATAGACAATACAAACAAATTCTAGAAGTATAATTTAACCAATCTAAAGCACAGTTTTAGCGGTATAATTAGACCAACCTGAAGCTGTGATATTGGAGATTAACGATGGGAAATGGTGGTGGTGAGAGATCTAAATGGAGATGACATGAAAGAGAATGAGAAATGGAATAGGAGTGAAATCTACTGGGAAAAACTCTGAATTTACCTTTGCTATCAGTTTTTGGTAAACAATTTAATTTACAAGTTTATACCTATTGAAAAATCCACAAATTTCAACTTAAAATTTGATTTAAACTAAATCTTTATATAACTCCATTGTATATCTTAAACTCCTCTTATTTTCAAACTCTTGTAAAATAATTAATACATATATACATATATATGTATATATATATATATATATATATTTAAAAACTGTTGCCTATGAAACCATATACTAAAATAGCCTAATACACTCTTTTTTTTAAGAAAGAAAGCTACGGTTAAAACTTAACATATTTTCATCTCCATCCTTAAACATCTTTTGTAATTAAATAAATAGATAGATGGAACTACCTTAGCAAACAGAAAGCCAAGGTCACCCCGCGACCCCAAACTGCCATCGACGCTGAGCTTCAGTCACGGCCGCGCCTCGAACCACCTCACCATCCGAGATCATCACATCTCTACGAGCTGCTCTTCACTGCCGCAATCTTCCAACCGGCCGACCGCCCTTCCCACGCGGCCTCCCCATCTCCTTGCCGACACGACAAACGCGAGTTCGCTTCATCAGCCGCCTCACGATTCGCCCCTTCCTCCTCGTGTTCGATCGCGACTCAGCTCGTGAGCTCAAGCTTTCTCGGTTCCTCAATTCGTTCGCGATGCCGAGCCCTTCCCCCATTTTTTTTTATTTCATACGTTCGATTTTGATTCAGTTGGGTTTGGAGAGGGAACGAAGAATAATATCGATCTGGATAGCTTCTAGAGTACGCGTTGAATATTATATAATTAAATAGTAAAAATATCTCGCGTTGTATAACGCGAATTTCCGAACCCCGAATCCGATACGCCGACCGACGTTTATAAGGTTTTGCCCCCATTCCGAACACACTGGAACGTGTTTCGAAGGCTAGTTTGATCGTATGTGCGAGTTACCGAAAAAAACGATCAGATTTAAATTAAATCGATTCGAATAATTCGAAGCGTTTTGAGCTGCCAGGGTCAAACGACAACTCCGATTGCTACGAAAATTGAAATCCGATAATAACTAACTATTACGGATCCAATGGAACTGGTTTCGTCGAATTCCGAGACTGTGCCTCGGAAGGCTATTTTTAAATATCGATTTAAACGATATATTTTTAAAATTAAACAAATCACTATTAAATTAAATTCCAATCATTCTTTGATCTTCATTATCGTCATTATAAATTTTACAAAGCCTTCAAATTATTTTTAACAGGCTTAGAAATTTCCAGATTCAACCATTTACCCGGTTTTAATTATTAAATTAAATATTTGAACTATGCAATCCAATGATTTAATTGTCAATTAAATATTGATATTACGAATTTAAGTTAAAATTAAAGTTCAAACGTTTAAAATTAATTCAATTATTCCATTTTAAATTGTTATAAATTACGGGTCGTCACATTCCTCCCCCCTTAAAAGAATTTCGTCCCCGAAATTACTGGTTAGGAAGAATGGTCCAAACTCGTTTACTTTTCTCCCAGAACCCACAATTCAACGTCTTATCAACTATCATTTATATAAGACCCCTAATTGTCTTACTAACTTCCCAAACTCTCGCCCACAGTTTTCAAGCAATACCACCTTTCTCCAATATTCAAAGTTCAATTTAAAACCAATTGTTAAATTATCAAAAAATTTCTAACTCCCTAAATTTATGAAATTTTTTGCCAGCGTCTCCTTTGCGCGGCTAGCTGGGCACAACTACAAAAGGCCTCTACGGGCTCCCAAAATCTCAAAAAGAAACAAAAGCCAAGTGGATATATCAAAAACCCAATCCATTCCATACGGATATTAAAATACATACCTTTATGTCGGGCAACGCAAATTTTATCTTTTGGAATCAAATCCAAATTCTTTTCCCCTTTAATACCTGCACATCTTACTTAGTAGCAATACCCAATTATAACCCTTCAAATCATTTTATACCTTTCCTTACATAGGTTTTCATATTTACTTTTATTCAAACTAGTTTCCCGTTCTCATATAAATTCAATTTATTTCCAATTTTGAGTATTAAATTTTGTCTTCCATTTATAACTGATTCATATCGTTATTTAAATTAGTTTCATCTACTAAGTTATTTCAGTTTCAACTTTGATATCGTTTGTTGTTAACAAAATTTTCCAAAAATTTTCAAAAATTTTCAGAAAATTTTAGCAGAGTCTCCTTTGTACGGAGGAGCTTTTGCAATTTGACAATTGATATAAATATATATACATCGACCCACACGGTCGGAAAAAGCAAAAACAGTTCATATTTCCTATTTTTATTGCGTAGGCGTACCTTATTTAGCATTTTAAGCAGGCAGCTTATTTATTTTAGCATTTATTGCATCCAAATCCAGCCAAACGGCCTTCAGGTACCTGTACTATCTCAATTTAAATATGTAAGTGTCATATATAGAGAATTTATTAACATTTCACTTACTTCCCATAGCTAAACACATGCATTACATAAACCACAAACACCAAACGCTTCCTATAAGCTATTACATGATTTTAAAATTTATTCAATTGCTTTTAACCAAATTTATAAGCCGTTTCATTCAATTTTAATGATTTGCATCGCACTCGCTTATATTCGCTTCATTTTTAAGCAAAACAAACTCGTATTCATATCAATTGATTCAAAAATCCATTAATTTGCTTCCATTAATTCATAGAATTTAATTAAATCTCGTTTACGACAATCGACACTCATTTTTACGCAATTTGATAATATCCATGTGAATAAATAATTGCTTAAGTGTTATAACCAATTTAAATTGATTCCGACTCAATTTTATTTAATTCCATTCCATTTTAATTTATTCACAACCATTTTATTTAGCTCGACACATTCCATTCTCGTATACTACTAGTCATTACCAAATTAATTTAATCCAAGCTTTTATTTAATGGCTTTTACTCTTATTCGGATCCAAGCTTCTATACATTTTAAACTTAAGTTAATTTTCTTTAATTTATTCCAACATCACTCAAGTTTACTTCGATTTGATTCTCATTTAATCAAATCCATTAATTCAGTTAACCCATTTATTTTAATTTTAGTTTTAATCCACCATCTCAAATTACCAAAATAATTTCCAACACATCTTTAACGCATTTTATATTTTCAATTTACTTTCTTAATTAGTAAATTCATTTTATTTATAAAACGCCATTCTCAAATTTATTCCTTTTTACTTGGGGTTTTGTCTGCAATTCAAATCATTTCATTATACTTAATTTTCATTTCATTCTACTACACTTCCATTATATCTAAGTTTCTTGCAAATCTCATTAAATACTATTCAAATCACACTTGAATTCCAATGGCAATTCAAACCATCATCTTTTCAATCCAATTTTATTTTATTTAACTCAATTTCATCTTCAAACTCCATTATTAACTTACAACCCATTTATTTATCCGAGTTAAATTTTATTGATAATTTCTATCAATAATTATCTATTAGCTTACTTCCAACCTTTAAATCAATATTCGATTTTATTTCACAAATCACTTTATTACATTTTCCAGAATTCTAAATTTTTCATACTTCCAGTTTGGATTTCCCTTTTATTTTTCCAAATTCCCAACACTTTTTATTTTAAAATTTTTTAGAAATGCTTTTAAATCATAAAATAGTTTTTATAAAAATACTTCTTATAACTCGGTGTCTAAACCAGTCCATCTTCGTTCTCACAGAAATTCGTTCATACGTTGATCAGGCGTAAGACTGAAAATCTATAAGTACTTAGCAGACTGATTTTCAACATCCAGTGAAAATACTTGGAAAATAATTTTTACTAAAATAGTTTTGAAATAGAGAAAAATAGCTTTAGTGAGAATGCTCTGGAAATCATCACACCCATCCATGGTCGCAGTTAACCCGATGGTTACGTTGCCGTCCCGACAAAATCCACAGATAACTGTAGGCATCCGCGCCCCTCAATTATGCCATGGAACCCGCTATAGATCGCAGCTACAACTGGGGTTACGTTGCCATCACAGCAAAAACCCATATAACTGCAGGCATCAGTGCCACCGAATTTCGCTGCCAAAGAATGAAACTTCTCCTCTCTACTTGACCATAGATCACAGTTTACCGATGTTGCGTTGCCTTCCCGGCAAAATCAAGTGTAGGCTGCTGGCACTCATCCTCCACATGATTTTCGCTATGGTCCCCACACAGTAGGTCGCAGCGACATCGAGTTACACTATCGTCACAGCATAACCCAAATGCCCCTGTAGGCATCAGCGCCATCGACTTTCGCTACCCAATAATCCTCAGGAACTAGTTTTGTCCGGACTGCTCACAGGATCAACTTTAGAACCTCCCTCTTAGAGGCTCAAGGCAGTACTATCTAGTGGTATTCCTGAGAAGTTCATTCAAGGGAGCGCCTTTTCCCCCAGAGCCAATCTCAAAACACTTTATACTATACACATATAGTATTTTTCTCAAAATCATACACCTAGTATGAATTTCATATAAGGCTCCTTTACACAAAATCGATTCCCAAAATCGATAATTTTCAAGATAGGCTTTTCCAGATCTCAATATTTGATTTTACCCAAAAATCAAAAGCCTTTCCAAATCTATAGGTTCCCAAAACCTATTTCCAAAATCCTCATAAGATCCTTTATATACATATATATATATATATATATATATATATATATAATTCTTGATAAAAAGCTTTGGATCTTTCAGACTTGTATAAAATTCCTTTTATACTTTAAACACCTCCAAAAACCATAGAAATATCCAATTTTCACCTTTATTCATTGTATACTTCTCAAAATATTCCTTCATTTCAAAAGAACCATTTCACATTCACTTATTCGCATTTTCCTTAATCCCCATTTGGATTATTACTTCAATCCTTATCTCAATTGAGTATTTAACCAATAACAGTTTGAACTCTGACCGGTTTATATTTAGAAAATAGCTTGAAAATCTTAAAAAATAGATGAGTAGTTGAAAATAATTATTAGTTTAAAAATATAGCTGTAAGATAGTTAACTAATTATAAAATAGCTAAGCAATAGTTAAATAGTTTCAGAAATTTCAGATAATTGCAAAATAGTTGTAAGATAGCAATTAATTTACAAAATAGTTGAAAATAATAATTAGTTTATAAATCAGTCGAAACATGGTTAAATAGCTCCAAATAATTATTGAATAAGTATAAAATAGTTCGGAGTTTCAAAAGAAGGTTATATATATACTAAATAGATAGGGAAATAGATTAGAAACAGTTTTATATTAAAACAGTTTACATTAAAAATAGTCCAGAGTAACTGTTCATCACTTCCCCACTCATCCAATTTAAATATCCATTTTTATTTAAATTGACTCAATTCCAATTTAGATTTCCACTTTCATCGTAATTTATTTAGCTCCAAATTCAAGTTGGATCAATCTTATTTTCCTTCCCAAACCAATCAAATTCCATTCGATTTTAAACATATTCAACTTTAATTATAATCCAAATTATTCCAATCAATTGGACTAATATAAATCGAACCCACTTCAATTTCCAATCATTTTAATTCAATCCAATTCAAATTTTCCCATTTGAATTTTTAAACTTGTCCATTTTCAATCCAAATTCATATAATTCAAATCAGAGTAAATTTGAACTAATTCAATTTAAATTCCAATCTCAATTTTTAACCATCTCGAATTATATACATTCGAGTTAAATTCTCAAAGGTTGGTTTAGCTTTTTAAACAAATTTACCTCGATTTAAAGTTTGTAAATAAATTTATTCTGAGCTCAAGTTCTAGAATTTCATTTTCAATCAATTTAAATTTTAATTGATTCAAACAAATTTTTACTTGAACTAATTTAATTCAAATTTTAGATTTAAGTCATCTCAAATTATATAAATTCGTGTTAAATTTGTAAATGTTGACTCAATTCTTTTAAATCAAATCGATTTATCTCTTTATACCATCTAATTCTGAATTCATTTCAAACTTATTTCATTAAATTTTAATTTAGTTGTACGTCTATTTTCACTTAATTTAATTCCGATACAAGATTTTAGTTTGGTTGTATTATATTATTTCTTAATTTAATTCTATTAAATTTGACAACCAATTACTATACATTTATTAGAAAAATATACTTTTATATAAAATCATTTAAAATCTTTATATAAGAATATAACAAGTACGCGCTCATATATATATCCACTCAACTCATTCTAGAGTACTACAGACTCTATTAATGAGTAATCCCCACCAGAGCCAAGGTTCTCGCTTAACCTTTTAGCTCTGATACCAACTGTAAAAGCCCGAAATTTTCAATCCAGAAAATTCCAGATAGTTATGAGAAAGAAGAAAGAGATAGAAGAAGAAGAACAGAAAACACCAGCATCTCACATTCGCAGCGGATAAAATATAATAATAAATAATACAGTTTACAAAGAATACAATATCTGTCAATTACATTTTAATACATCAGAGTTTTACATGTACACAGTCACTGAATATATACAAATATCATGACTCAGAGCTACAATGATATACAGCAGTGGAAATACACCATACGTACTTGCCTCCCAGCCCGTCTCCTGAGCTCCAGAACATCCTACCTGAAAATCTGTAATACTCGGTCTGACCCGTGCATTACATCAAAGTAACACCCGGGTCAGGCTGGAAACCAGCGTGAGTTAAACCCATTTAACAAGGAATACAAAGCATACAACTTATATGGATCTCGGGGTAACTCAAACCAATTTTTTTTTCAAATTTTACAAGTCCACGATATGTTATAAACATATCTTATTTCACACATAAGTTTCCTAAGTGCCAAAAATTTAAATCAACTAGTCCGATATACTTAAAACGTTTCATTCCAACTTATTATTTCCACACATGAATTTACAAGAATTCGAAGTGGTTTCGGGTATTTCCCAATACCCGATCCCGGCCTCTTCGAGTCGCATGTCCTCCTAACTCCAGTTATACAAATGAAATACACAACTTCTCATATGAGAGATATCAACTCATTCTAGACATCAAATACCATTAAATCATCCGTAGCAAATCTTAATCACAACAACAAATCAATTCAATTTATTCTAATTGAATTTCAAACCTTAACCACTTAGACTCCTTCATTAATTAATTCCAAATCAATTAGTCAATCAACCATTCCTTACCCATTCATCTTAATTAATCACCCTGGACTAATTATCTTTCAATTATATTCAAGTAATTATCCTTGATTAATTTCACGATATTAATTGTTACTAACCCAAAATGAATAAGTAATTTTAATTACTTCATAATTTAATTTACTATATTAATTACACTAATCCTTAATTACCTATATTAATTAATTTCTCATAAGTCACATATTATGCATTAATTAACCTTAATTTATCAAATATTTAGTTACATCATTAACGATATAAATTATTGATTTCCAATTATATTTCAATTCATCTTAATCTAAATTAATTTATATTAATTAATCCATAATATTAATCAGACCTGATTTATTCCCACTTGAAATTATCTACCTCTTATTTACTTCATTAAATAGATTAATTCTCCTTAATTAATTATCTTAATTTATCTCTCGATTAATTTCACAAAGTAATTATGTCTTATTAATTTCATTAGGTAATTAGTCATCAAACCACCCAATGATCATTTTAATTAATTTAAACCCAATTAATTTACCCAAATCATGAATTAATTTAATTAAATAAATTTTCATTAAATTATCAAATTTATTTAATGAAACCACCAATCATTAAATCCTTATTGATTTTAAATCTGAACCATTTCTTATTTATGATCTAAGTTTAAAACCATTTAAAACTCAAATGCTTCGAGACAACCAAAAACTAACTCGAGAACCAACCCAAAACCAAAATTACCAGATCATCAGAACACATTTAGTCAACTCAATCAATCAACCAATTATTTTAAATTTAACCATTTAAATCTGAATAGAAATCAAACAAAGTGAGGTTTACTCACCTTTGCTTCCGATTTACAAATCCCTCCAATCTCGGCTCGGCTTCATGGTTTCGACCTTGTATAAACATTTTATAATTTATTAATAATGGTTCTCATTTTGAAATGAAATCTACTGGGAAAAACTCTGAATTTACCTTTGCTATTAGTTTTTGGTAAATAATTTAATTTACAAGTTTATACCTATTGAAAAATCCACAAATTTCAACTTAAAAATTTGATTTAAACTAAATCTTTATATAACTCCATTGTATATCTTAAACTCCTCTTATTTTCAAACTCCTGTAAAATAATTAATACATATATACATATATATGTATATATATATATATTTAAAAACTATTGCCTATGAAACCATATACTAAAATAGCCTAATACACTCTTTTTTTAAGAAAGAAAGCTACGGTTAAAACTTAACATATTTTCATCTCCATCCTTAAACATCTTTTGTAATTAAATAAATAGATAGATGGAACTACCTTAGCAAACAGAAAGCCAAGGTCACCCCGCGACCCCAAACTGCCATCGACGCTGAGCTTCAGTCACGGCCGCGCCTCGAACCACCTCACCATCCGAGATCATCACATCTCTACGAGCCGCTCTTCACTACCGCAATCTTCCAACCGGCCGATCGCCCTTCCCACGCGGCCTCCCCATCTCCTTGTCAACACGACAAACATGAGTTCGCTTCATCAGCCGCCTCACGATTCGCCCCTTCCTCCTCGCGTTCGATCGCGACTCAGCTCGCGAGCTCGAGCTTGCTCGGTTCCTCAATTCGTTCGTGATGCCGAGCCCTTCCCCCATTTTTTTTTATTTCATAAGTTCGATTTTGATTCAGTTGGGTTTGGAGAGGGAACGAAGAATAATATCGACCTGGATAGTGTAATATCCCGGAAATTTTAACAATATCAATTTAATAATCTGTTAAATAATTAAATTGATATTGATGATCTTTGATAATAAAATTTGAATTTAATTTAATAATCTAATTAAATAAGTATCAAATATGTTATTTTCAAATAATAAGTATAATGTATTATTTTTATAAATATGAATGGATTTTAAAAGACTATGGAATTGTTATATTTTTAAATTGATAAGTAGTTATATAAGTGTATATATATATATAACTTAATTTTTAAATTGAATCTTAGAATTTAATTTGATTTGAATTTGAATTTAAAGTTTTGAAATTCAAAAGAATAAATATTTAAATTGATTTGGATTTAGAATATTTGTATAACTTTTATTTATAAATATAATTAGTTTGTTTGTCTAAAAAGTGATTTATATATATAGATAAGTATTTAAATAATAAGAAAAGGCATTTTATTTACATTTAAAAATAAATATAAATATGTAAAAATTACTTAAAGGACATGTGTCTTTATCTAAAGCCTTGTCTTAACATGTGTAAATAAAAGATAAACTCAAAATGACAAGTGTCTTCATTTATTTTTATTTTCTTTTATTTTTATAAAATCACCAATTTACATATATATAAACATTGTGTTTCTTCACTTCATTCTTTCTAATTTCCTTTTAAAACCAAGATAAACTCAAACCTCTTTCCCTAAAACTAAAATCTGAAATCAGTAACCACTTCTCAAACCTTTCTCTAATCTAAAATAAAAAATTTAAACTCCTCAACCAAAAACCAGATTCAACAACCTATAATCTCTTTCTTCAAATTCAAAAGAAATCAGATCCCTGTAACCAAGTTGCAATCTGAAATCTAAAACCACTGCATTTTCTCCAATCTGAAACCAAAGCCTGTGATTCATTTTCATTTTCAAAAAGCAAACCTGGAATCAAGTTTAAAAGCCTGCTGCAATTCTTTTCATCTCTGGAATCAATTCAAAAGTCAGTCTGCATTCTTTCTTCAACCTGGAAGCAACATGCATGTAGTTTAAATCAAGTTTTAAGCCCAGAAAATTCAAGTTTTAAATCAAATAAGCAAAAGCAAGAGGCATTCAAGTTTCTCAGTTTCAAAAGCTTTTCAAAATAATAGGCTCTGTTCATCTTTAAAACAGGTGAGTAAACAGATTTTAAAAACAACTTAAATCTTGTTCTTCTCTTTGATATATGTATGAAAATCAAGATGTCTTCCTGGATTATTGAATTGAATTGAATGCATGTTGTATTATGTGTGTTTGAATGCCTGTGAAGTAAAACAAACCTGGAATATGCTCTCTGTTCTATGCCTATAAATTGGTGAGTAAACCATACTTTAAAAACAGTTTCTAAATCTGACCCTATAATTGAATTGCTATAGAATATGGTTGTATATGTTTATGATATGGATGCATGTATATATATATATGAATGATTGTGCATATGAATATAAATGTTTATGTCTATATGAATATAGCCTGACTCTGTTATGATTTCTGTCCAAACAACAAACAAAAATTCAAATCTCCAAATCGATCTCATATTAATCTTTGATGTTTAAATAAAAGTTGTTTGTTTTAATGTAATGTTAGTTATAAAAATGGTTTCAAGGAATTAAACTTAGTAAATAATTTTTAAAATAGAAATAACAGAGGAATTCACATATATGATAAAAAATCAACCAACTTAATTTTTGATTTGAATTGCATGAATGTGTTCGTGATTGAAAATCACGAATTTTAATATGCATATCACAATTTTTAGATTGTTAAATCATGAGAAAATGCGAGTAGAACGGGGTTTGTAATTTAGTCAAAATCTGGTGATCGGAAAATGTTTGGATCTCGAAATCACGAGTGGAGGTAGTTGGAGGCCGGGTGGTCACAGGAAAAATAATGGCAGGAATTTCAGATAATCGTTGAAGTGGAGCGACGAGGTTGTAGGGTTTTCTTCCCAGTTTTGGGTCGATATTTTCTCCAGGAATTTGTGCCGCCGTGAAGGAGCCGGACACGATCGCGATGTGGGGGATCATTGCAGGAGGACGAGGCGAAGCTTCAGTGAGGACGGCGTGGCTTCTCGAGGCGGAGTTCGTCAACGATGGGGGAAATTTCCGACATTGGTGCTTCCAGTTTTGATCGAGAATGGTCGAATTTCGATTCGTGTTTGGATTTTGAAATCTGGGTTCACGTGAGTATTGGAGTGGGTAGGAGTGGTTGTCGAGAGTCGTCGCTACGATCTCCGGTGGTCGAAGTTGGTGGTGCACGTGCACGTTGTTTCGTTCTAGTGTGCTGTGGGTAGCATTGGGGAAGACGAGGTCACTCGAGTTGGGAACGCGTTTTCATCGTGTTCGACTCGAAGTAGATACGTAGGCGAGTGACTCGAAGCTAGCTCGGGGAATTTAGGGTTGCGACTCGAAGTGGTTAGTGGGACTCGAGTACTTTTAGTGTTGCCAGGTTTTTGTACCTGTCAGTTTGAAATTTAAATCTAATTTAAATTTTGAAGCAATAGTTAATCAGTAAATCAAAGTTATCTTAAAGTAATTAGAAATATGTGTTCATTAAATTATAAGGAAATTTATGGATAATTAATTTATTTGATTAATTAATCATTTGGGTTAATTAAATAGGTAATTAAAGGATTAAACTAATTTATTTATGATTAAGATAAATTAATTAGGGATGATTAATTTGTAGTTAGGGATTATAAATTAGAGTAGTAATTAATGGTTAGGAATTAATTAATAGAGTAATTAAATATTAATTAAGTTATTGTTAACACTTAATTAATTTAATAATTAGAGATTAATAAATTGGTTATTAAGATTTATTAATTTAGTATTAATAATAATTAATATAAGTTAATTACTTAAGGAAAGTAATTAAATAATAGTTAATGAGGTCATTAACTATGGGTTATTAAATAATGAATTAATAGGATTAATTTTGATAATTAATTAGATTAATTAATTTAAAGATAATCAATTATAGAATTTGTTTAAATGTAATTACTTATTGGAAGTAATTAAGAATTAATTACTTATTGTAATTAATTGAGGTTAATTTGATTTAGTTAAATTAATTAATTAAGTTTAATTAATTTAGGATAATCAAGAGATGATTTGATAATAATTACTTAATGTAATTATTAAGGTAAGTTTATTTAGAGAAGTAAATAATAAGATAATTACTGAAAGTAATTAGTTGAATAAATGATTTTATTAATAGAAGTAATTTGAGTTAATTACTTTGAATAATTAATCAAGGGATTAATTAAGAAATTAATTAAGGAGTAATTAATTTAGTTAATGAAAGTAATTAAGGGTAATTAATTACTGATTGAAGATTAATCAAGGGTGATTAATAAATGTTGTTTAATTAAAGGTTAATTACTTAATGTAATTAATTTAATTAAGTAATTAATAATTAAGTTGTAATTAAGAATCATTAATTAATATAATTAATGATGTAATTAAGATTTATTAATTAAGTAATAATTAATAAATGAAGTGATTAATTAATGTAATTAATTAAGGTTTAATATAATTAATTATAGTTAATTAAAATTAATTAATTTTAGTTAATTAATTAATGAAGTAATTAAAGGTTAATTATTATAAGTAGTTAAGGTTAATTAATTTAAATAATTAATTAAAGATAAATTACTTGAATGTAATCAAAAGATAATTAATCAAGATGATTAATTGAAATGAATTATTAGAGGATAATTAATTAATTGATTGTAATTAATTAATGGTTAAGTAAGAAGGATTTATAAAATGAAGTAATTAATTTAATTCAATTTAAATTAAGATGATATAAATCATTACTTATGAATGGGTGTTAGTATTGGATACTTGACATTGATTGATATCTCTGATGAGATATATGCTGTATGATATGGATGTTAGTTGAATTGTATGGATTATCTGATAATGTTGATTATCTGTTGTAAATTATCTTTCTTTGTGTATAAAGATAATGAATTAAATTGTTTTAACCTTTAAAACAACTTGGCCCTTAAAAGATACGTTTTGGATTTCGATGAGACCGGGATCGGGTTTCCGTATACCGGAATTCCAGGTCTGGAGACCCGAATACCACATCGATCCAAATTAACGATAGGTCGTGAATCTCAAGTGAAGATGAAGATTCAGAGTGCAAGGGTTATTGTCGTTAACTCTGAGGGTGATTCCAAAACGAGTGTAACGAGATAATGCCTTCGGTTTCGTTCGAACCCGGAACGAACTTGTATGGATTGAATGCTTTCAGTAGATCGTCAGGCGGACGATGAGCATTCTAAGTGATATGTTCTGATTAAAGGTAATCGTAACCTCAAGCCTCATCAACCGGGAATGGCTAAAACAGGGGAGGTGCAGCAAGGTTTCGTGGGTAGCACCCACTGAGAGCAAGATAGATCCCTGTCTAGAGGTCCCTTTTCTTTTATTCGGCTTAGTGTTTGGTTGGTCGCGCCAACTACGGGATTATCTTGTTCGGGATTATCCAGTAAGGGATGGTTCCGGCTTTGTGTTGCAGGGGAGCGGGCGTACTCCTCGGTACGGTGATCTAGGCCACGTACTATGACGGGCGGTACCCCAGTAGCCCTGCCATTGTATGGAATCCAAACTCCAATAAGTACCGTACGTATTAGTTGTGCCCAATTATGTTGGAATGTGAGATGTAAGCATTTCAGCTATTTCTATATTTTACTTGAAAACCCTAGACCCTATTATAATAAAATCAGATTTCCTATCAAATGTTTTGGTTAGCGTAAGGTAAAAACTTACCCATGTTTATTTGTGGGGAGTCTTACGTGATACCTTTTCTTTCTAAAGGTTTTGAAGTTAAGCAAGTTTAACCTGTTACTCACACCAGACCCATGTCTGACCCAAGTGTTTATTTCTGTTTTATAAACTCTTGGGTACTCAAATTTTTACGAGTAGCCAAGGGATTCAGGTTTAACTTTGACGAATATTCTGGAGGAGCAATGGAGCAGGAGGCTTCGGCGTTCGTAGATATAGTATTCCGCTGTGTTGATATCTGTGATAGTGTCTTGTCTTGTATTTGAGTTGTAATGTCTAGACAGATGTTTATAACTGTCTAGTAAGTGATGTATATGTTGTATAACTCTGATAAGTGTTGTATACTATGTAATAGTTTATGTTATTAATATAATTTATTCGTTCCGCTGTGAGATCGTTGTTGTTGTTTCTTTCTTTCTTCTCTTCTTTTCTATTTTCTACCCCTTTCTTTCTTAATAGCGATACGACTTTCTATGGAGAGAAAGTCGTGGTCGTTATAGATAGCTTCTAGAGTACGCATTGAATATTATATAATTAAATAGTAAAAATATCTTGCGTTGTATAACGCGAAATTCCAAACCCCGAATCCGATACGCCGACCGACGTTTATAAGGTTTTGCCCCCATTCCGAACACACTGGAACGTGTTTCGAAGGCTAGTTTGATCGTATGTGCGAGTTACCGAATAATTCGAAGCGTTTTGAGCTGCCAGGGTCAAACGACAATTCCGATTGCTATGAAAAATTGAAATTCGTTAATAACTAACTATTACGGATCCAATGGAACTGGTTTCATCGAATTTCGAGACTGCGCCTCGGAAGGCTATTTTTAAATATCGATTTAAACGATATATTTTTAAAATTAAACAAATCATTATTAAATTAAATTCCAATCATTATTTGATCTTCATTATCGTCATTATAAATTTTATAAGCCTTCAAATTATTTTTAACAGGCTTTGAAATTTCCAGATTCAACCATTTACCCGATTTTAATTATTAAATTAAATATTTGAACTATGCAATCCAATGATTTAATTGTCAATTAAATATTGATATTACAAATTTAAGTTAAAATTAACGTTCAAACGTTTAAAATTAATTCAATTATTCCGTTTTAAATTGTTATAAATTCCGGGTCGTCACATTCCTCCCCCCTTAAAAGAATTTCGTCCCCGAAATTACTGGTTAGGAAGAATGGTCCAAACTCGTTTACTTTTCTCCCAGAACCCACAATTCAACGTCTTATCAACTATCATTTATATAAGACCCCTAATTGTGTTACTAACTTCCCAAACTCTCGCCCACGGTTTTCAAGCAATACCACCTTTCTCCAATATTCAAAGTTCAATTTAAAACCAATTGTTAAATTATCAAAAAATTTCTAACTCCCTAAATTTTCGAAAATTTTTGCCAGCGTCTCCTTTGCGCGGCAGGCTCGGCACAACTACAAAAGGCGTCTACGGGCTCCCAAAATCTCAAAAAGAAACAAAAGCCAAGTGGCTATATCAAAAACCCAATCCATTCCATACGGATATCAAAAACCCAATCATAAGTCTCTAAATATGTCATTCAATAAATCATGGCATATTCATTTGTTTAAATTAATTATACATTAACAAATATTTTCCATGTCCCTTGTAAAGGGAAATTTGAAATTAGCGCTGGGATCAAAAGTTTCTCATACATATACCTTTTGATATTTGTATCATTTATTCTGAGTTTAATGCATAACTTGAAATTCATAAATCTTCATATATGGAATACAATAAATCATGGTATATTCAGTTATTTAAATTAATTAATTAGATAGAACTAATTAAATTGTTTCCAACATTGTAAACCATTTCCGTTTTGATATTTATAGTATTTATTCACAGTTTAATGTATAACTTTGAAATTCATAAATCTCTAGATATAATATACAATAAATCATGATATATTCATTTATGATGAAAGGTCCATATTCTCAAAGCATATGCACAAAAAGTCCATATATAAATTGTATATGTTTAAATCATTCACTGTGCTAATATGAAAAACACGCCAAGTAAATTGTGTGAGTTTATCATGTGTATGTTTCAAAACATGATCCTAAAAAATAACTATATCAAAGGCACTTAAAAAAATAGTACGACATGAACATCATGATTTAAATTGAAATAAACATAAGTACAGGAGTTATGGCACGCGCTTTGAAGATGGAGTTAGCATTGTTTAATTAACAATGGTATATAGCATAAGTACAGGAGTTTAGCTCTGAAAATTAACGCTAATATTGATACGGGTTTACAAACATCTTTTAAAATGAAATAAACATAAGAACTCAGCTAATAAATATTGAATTTGTAAGCCCTAAAACTATTAAAGATATTTTAAGATATCATTGCTGAGTAGAATATGAGAAAATGGAACAAAAAATTAAATGTTTTATTAGAAATAAAAATTCAAACTAACCACACATGATTCCAACGCAAAAACATACCTAAATATTTATGGAAATCATTATCTTTTGAATATGTTGACACATATAATTTGTAAAAAAAAAAAAAAAAATTGCCCACGAAGCATGTTTTATTGTCACGTGCGAAGCGCATGTGCTAATATGAAGAAATTTGCACATAAAGGAGAGATTATATGAAAAACACCTGAGAGATTGAACCAGTACTTATGAATTGTTGCTATATACCATCACGCGCTTCGCATATATCTATTTTAAAGTGACATAATGATAACCCGTATCATATCGAATATTTAACCGTATATTTGAGTATTTTATTAAGTGCCAAATAAAAATTCAAGCTAAACTACAACATAAATCGTTATCAATTTATCATGTGTGAGTTTATTTGAAGATATGTAAACAATGTTTATGATAGCGCTGATTTCATACTTAATATGGAGCAAAGAGATTCTAAGTCGAGAGTGTTACGGCACGCGCTTCATGCGTGACAATAGTACACCTTTCACTGATAAATTGATTTTTTTTTACAAATTATATATGCTTAACATATTCAAAAAAAATGATTTTTATAAATATTTAGCTATGATTTTACGAATTAGAATCATTTGTATTCAACTTGAATTTTTATTTCTAAGTTACATCGTTTAGTTTTTTGTTAGTTTAAATTTTTATTTCTAAGTTAGCCAAGAATTGTGTTACATATATTGTATTAAATTCAATATATCTTAAAATGTTACACAATGATATATAATCATGTCTTGTCAGTTTGAATTTTAGTCAATGTGTAAATATAATATCTTCAGATCTTCAAAGCATCTGAAGATGGAGTTAGCATTTTATTCAGTTGTGACAATATTTAAGTAGGAAATGAGTTGGGTTTTTGTGACAATGTTTAAGTAACACTGTCCCATAATACTCTTCATATTATGGGACCAAGTTGTTATTACTACAAAACTGTTACGGCACGTTCTTCGCGCGTGACAATAGTACACCCTTCGCGGATAAATAAATTTTTTTACAAATTATTTATGTTTAATATATTCAAAAAAAATGATTTTCATAAATATATAGTTATGATTTTACGTTGGAATCATGTCTTGTCAGTTTGAATTTTTTATTTCTAAGTTGCATCGTTTAATTTTTACTATTAGTTTGAATTTTTTATTTCTAATTTGTATCATTTAATTTTTTTGTTAGTTTGATTTTTTTCCATTTATAATTAATATATATATATAAAGTTTATTTGTTAGATCATAATTTTGAGCAATATTAAGTTCGGTAATAAAGCAAAGAGCGTTATGAATTTGCAAAAAAGTATATTTGCGAGATCATATCTTTAAGTGATATTAACATTTGTTAATATCTTTAGAAGACGTTTTTGTAAGTTGACGTTGGTACCAAACAAATATTATGCTTTCACTTAAACTCGAAAACAAAAAATTATAATAATAGTTTATTTATTCCCTATTTCAACCTATTATGAATCTACGTATAATAAAAGCTTGAGCTTCTTAATGTTTCTCACCATAGTATGCAGTTGACGATAATATTACACCTAATAAAAATGCAGTGCTATATGCATGAGTTTAGGATTAGGTATGTGATGCTATATTGTAGGACCAATTAATAGATGCGCTAAATTTAGGAACAAATGTGCAAATGCTATTTTTTAGGATCAATCAGTGGAGAATTTTTTTAAAGAATTGTATAAAGTAAAATTTTGGAAATTCGCGGTCGGACCAAAAGATTGCGCTTCCAAGTCAACTATTAATAAAGATTACTTCACCCATCTTCCATGCCACCAATCGCATGCGACTAGCCTCCATCGACCGCACTGCCCAGGTCATGTCGTCGTGGCCTCGATATAGCACACTGACTTGATGCGACCTGTAACGACCCGTATTTTTACGGATCGACAAGTTCGTCAAAATCTGGAATTTTTGCATTTTTAAGTCATTTCAGATTTTTAGGCAGATTTGTCTAAGTCCTAGGTCGTGAACGACCTAAGAGCTAAGTCGTGACCGAGTTAAAGACTTCGGCGAGTTAGTGTTAGGTCGTGGGTTAGTTGGAGCGACCTATAGAATTATGCAGCCTAGGATTTAGTTAAGTATTAGGTCGGCAGGACGAGTTAACGACCTAAAGAACTGACCGACTTAAGAGGAGTAGGCGACCTAAGTATTCTGGGGTTAGGTCGTGGGGTAGAGTTAGGTCGGTAACGACCTAAGGAGTTAGCTTGTTAGCGACCTAAGGAGTTGCCGTGTTAGCGACCTAAGGAGTTAGCTTGTTAGCGACCTAAGGAGTTGCCGTGTTAGCGACCTAAGGAGTTAGCTTGTTAGCGACCTAAGGAGTTAGGTCGCATAAGTGTTAGGTCGTAGCACTGATAGGTCGTGTGGGTCTAAGTGTTAGGTCGTAACATCGTTAGGTCGTCTAGACGACTTAGGGGTGGTTGAGTATCTGTGATGGGTTAAGCCGGAGGTTCTGCTAAGTCGTAGGTCACGTGATGTTATTTGGTCGCGTGTTGGCTTAAGTGTTAGGTCGGCAACGACCTAAGTTAGGTCGTAGACTCCTATGTTTGTTAAGTCGCCATGTGTTAGGTCGCGTAGAAGCCTAAGTTGTTAGGTCGCAACCCAACTGAGTTGTAGGTAGTTAAGTCATTATGATGTTAGGTCGCTGGGTTTCCTAAGTGTTAAGTCGCAGATGCGCGTTGTTGTAGATCGTTAGGCTTAGGTCGGTGGGTTTTAGGTCGGCAAGTTCCTAGGTCGTAAGTCGGCAGCGACTTAAGGAGATAGCCAGATTTCGACTTAAGGAATTTTCTGCTATAAATAGGAGGGGTTGTTCTCACTTTTTGGGATCCGGATTTTTGAAGCGACGAAGTGCTGCCATTTTGAGAGCTCGACTTCTACACTTCTTCACTTCTTTTCTCCACTCTAATCTAGTGCTTCCATCCATCCAAATCGAAGATCAAGATTGAAGATTCAAGAGCTTAGATTGAAGATCTTCATCTTTTCAAGAGAGATTTCTTCATTTAAAGCGGATTTGTGATAGATCAAGCTTGATCCTTTGCTGTCCAGATCTGAAGCGTGTTGATTTGGGTTTGTTTAGGTGATTTGGTGAGTGGTGATTATCTCTCACACGGATCCAAAGGAGTATATCGGATTGTTGGCCCGATTTGGTGTTAAAATAGTGATTTCCATGCATTTTCTTCATCCTATGTGTAGATCCATATAGATCCATTGTTCATGATGATGTTACATCCATTTTATCATATGTTAACCTATGCAAGTTCATTCATCAAGTTTGTAGAGATATAATCCATGTTTTCATGCTTATTGGACTTTCAACTCTTTAATTACGAAAATGCCATTATTGTTATAATTGTCTACTTAGATCATATTTGAATGCTTGATTGTTTGGATTGATGTTTGATTTGATTGATTGTTATGAACTAGATGATTGATGATTAGATTTAGACCGAAGACGATTCAAAAGCTAAGGGAAAGGCTCTTGAATTGGGAAAGCTGCTCGTGGCATATGTAGCGGGATGATGAAGCTCTTATGCATAGATTTGATGATGTGAAGTTGAGATGAAGCTTTGCAAGGATGTAATGAAGCGAGGCATCATATGATGAAGACTTGGTCTAATCCAGACGGGATCATTCCAAGCATGTTGATAACTCGGTGATATGATTCGAGTTGAAGATAATGGATGCTCGAGAGGCGCTTGAGCTAGTATGGAAATAGTCATCGAGGAGGATGACTAGGAGGTTGAGATCGCATCGTTGTTGAAGGTTCTAGCATGCTCTAAGCAAGAGTACATGGGGACGCCCAAAAGACTAAGTCGATGGTCAAGTACTCTGGGTAGATTCGATAATCCTAGGCACGGGTCACGATGACGTGCGGGAGTTATGTCTAGAACCGGGGTTACCATTAGCCCTTGACGGACGGCTGAAAGAATGTGCCGGTCATTCAATTAACGGTGATATCGCAGCAATGATAACAGTGATAGCCAGAGTCATGGATGTTTGGTTGTATCGTCATTCGGTCTCAAGAGCGGTATTTCCCGGGTGCTTATCTGACCTTGGTTTAAGACCTTGGGATTTGTACTTGAAAAACATCGCTCTTGACTCGAGTGATAATTGTTTTACTTTAAATTGTATGCTCTGTTATGTTTGCTTCTTCTTAGTGTGTGTCTGGGGGCTATCACTGTAGAATGAGGTTGGAGTGGGAGGGTTGTATTCCTATTCCTTTTCCTTTATGCTCTTTTGGTATGTTGTTAGTTAATTTACTGCTCACTAAGACTGCTGTCTGACTCAAGGCTTTATGTTTTTAATTCTTATTGCCTTGGGCTGTTCGTCCATTTTGGGACGGGCAGACTAGGTAGCAGGTGACAGGTGTTGTTCTCTTCTCACGATGCTGATATCAAGGACGAGCTAGAGGGTTGCATATTATCTTCTTATATGTACTGGATATTCCGCTGTTTTGTATTCTCTGAGAGATTTGTAGTGAGGCTGGATGTATTGACTATGTGATGCTTGTATTCAACTATTATGGAGTTTTATATGATGTCATTTTGTTCTGTAAAGCTTCACTATACATATGTTCTATTGTATTTTGTCCATGCGCTGTGAGTAATACGATAGATTCTGTTGTTGTAAATCTTACCTTGACAATCGTCCATGGTCGCCTGGCACACTTTACAGCGCTCTATCTCTAGATTCGGTGCAGGGGTCATGGGCGGTCGTCACATTTGGTATCAGAGCATTGGTTAATCGATTTTACCCAACGCTCGCTGAAGTAACTACGTATGAGAGACGTAATTGTATTTTGATGGATGATTACTATATATAATATAGTAGCTTAGTAGAGTTTGAGTCCTTTATGCAGTTGTTTCTCTCGGTATGCTAATCCTTCCTTTTTGTAGATATTGAGAATGAGTCAAGGAGGGAGACCAGCTGCTAGGGAAGGGCGTGCTACTGAAGGGGCTGCTGATTATGTTGCTATGTTCGAAACCATGATGACTTCGATCAGGAGAAGGATGTCAGCCCCGGGGCCATCAGTAGATGTTGGAGATCAAGTACAGGCTCCAAGATTGATGGATCACTTGGACGATTCATTTAGGAAGCTTGTGGAGGAAGCTCTCAGACATGAGAATCTGTTTCCTAAGGAAGGATCTGTTGTTGCTGTGACCAGGGAAGAGTCTAAACCCCAGCAGGGTAGAAACAAGAAGAGGAAGCAGCAGCAGCAGAAGGGTAAGGATGGTCAGAAGAAGCCGAAAGGCGAAGTGACTTGCTACAATTGTCAGCAGAAAGGCCATCTCTCCAAGGATTGCAAGAATCCGAAGGCGCCGGTGAAGTGCCACAACTGTGACAAGCCAGGGCATTTCAGGAAGAATTGTCCAGAACCGAGTAGGGACAAGCAGATTGTGCGGGCTTATGCTTTGGGAGCTGTTCCGTCACCTTCAAAAGCTCCTACCGCAGAAGAGAAGGGAAAGAGTGTGGTGGTTCAAGGTACTCTTTTCCTATGAGGTGTTCCAGTTAGAGTCTTGTTTGATACCGGAGCGTCGCACTCGTTTGTTTGTAGTGAACTTGTAGGCCGGTTAGGTTTGAAGCCGGATATTGTTGATAGGCCATTGGTTGTGACTAATCCAGTTGGGGGTTCGTCTTGTTTGTGTATGTTATGCCGTGGTCTAGTTTTGTCGAGTCATGGTTGCTCTTTTGTTTGTGATTGTTTTGTTCTGAACTTTGCGGGGTTCGGAATTATCTTGGGTATGGACTGGCTTAGGAAGTATGCGGCTAAGGTTGACTGTGAGAGGCTGGAGGTGACAGTCGAGAATGTGGAAGGGCGAAAGATTGTGATACGATGTAAGCATGAGGAAGGCGTCTTCATGAGCTTCATGTATTCGCTAGTTGTTCCACGGGATGGACTGTCTTTAGTGCCAATCGCAAATGGATTCGAGGATGTCTTTGATGAAGTCAAAGGGTTGCCGCCGCATAGAGAGATCGAGTTTCGTATAGATCTAGTTGAAGGAGCCAGACCTGTTGTGATGCCTCTTAGGCGGATGGCGCCTAGGGAACAGCAGGAGTTGAGGGTGCAAGTTGATGATCTTTTGCAGAAAGGATTCATTCGGCGTAGTGTGTCCGAGTGGGGTGCACCAGTTGTGTTTGCAACCAAGGCAGATGGATCGTTGAGATTGTGTGTCGATTATCGTGAGCTGAATAAGGTGACTAAGAAGAACAAGTATCCATTGCCGAGAATAGATGACTTGTTTGATCAGCTTCACGAAGTTAAGGTGTTTTCTCAGATGGATTTGGCAACGGGATTTCACCAGTTGAGAGTGGCTAAGGATAGTGTACCAAAGACTGCTTTTAGGACACCATCCGGTTTCTTTGAGTGGCTGGTAATGCCGTTTGGATTGACTAACGCGCCAGCATATTTTGTGGATCTTATGAATAGAGTGTTCAGAGATTAGTTGAACAAGTTCGTACTTGTGTTCGTGGATGATATTCTGATTTATTCCAGAACTGAAGAAGAGCACAAGACGCACTTGCGTATTGTTTTGGAAATCTTGCGAAAACATCAGCTGAAGGTTAAGTTTTCGAAGTGTCACTTCTGGAAGAGTGAAGTGAGGTTCTTAGGCCATGTGATCTCTGGAAATGGAATAGCGGTTGATCCCGCTAAGGTGGCAGCAATCCAGGATTGGGTTAGACCTAAGAATGCTTCTGATGTGAGAAGTTTTCTTGGATTAGCAGGATATTATTGACGGTTTATCAAAGACTTCTCCAAGGTAGCTGCACCGTTAACAGGATTGACGAAGAAGAACCAAGTGTTCAGTTGGAATGCTAAGTGTGAGCAAGCTTTCGGAATCCTGAAAGAGGGATTGACAAGTGCTCCTGTTTTGACTATTCCTAGTGGGAATGATGAGATGGTGGTTTACACCGACGCATGTGGTACGGGACTTGGAGCAGTGCTGATGCAGAAGGATAAAGTTGTTGCATATGCCAGTCGACAACTGAAGCCGCATGAAAGGAATTACCCAACTCATGATTTGGAGTTAGCGGCGATTGTATTTGCTCTGAAGATGTGGAGACATTATCTGTTGGGAGTTCGATTCGAGTTGTTTACGGATCACAAGTCGTTGAAGTATCTTTTCTCCCAAAAGGATTTGAATCTTCGGCAGCAACGTTGGCTAGAGTTTTTGGCATCATATGATTTTGGTATAGCTTATACTCCGGGAAAAGGTAACGCAGTGGCAGATGCGTTAAGTCGAAGACATGCAGGATTGGGAGCCATGTTTTCTGAATGGAAGAATCTCGAGTATTTAGCTGGATTTGACTTCAGGCCTAGATGCGAATTGGAACCTGAGATGTTGGCAAACTTATCAATAAGACCCACTCTTGTGGAAAGGATTGGCGAGGGCCAAAAGCGAGATGATAAGCTTGTCAAGATTATCCGTGAATTGGGATCTGGGTTGGATCCAGAAAAGGATAAAGGATTCGAGGTCGATCGAGAGGGTTGGCTTCGAAAGCAAGGACGACTAGTTGTTCCCGAGATAGATGAATTGAGGAGCGAAGTTCTGAAGGAAAGTCATCACTCAAAGTTGACAATTCATCCAGGAGGAAATAAGATGTATAGGGATATGAAGAGAACCTACTACTGGGAAGGTATGAAGAAGGATGTTGGAGATTTCATTTCCAAGTGTATGAACTGCCAGTTGGTAAAGGCTGAACAGAAGAAGCCAAGTGGATTGCTTCAGCCATTAGAAGTTCCTACATGGAAGTGGGAACAAGTGTCGATGGATTTTATCGATGGATTGCCTAGAACCAGAACGGGAAATGAAGGGATCTGGGTCATTGTGGATCGTCTGACTAAGAGTGCACGATTCATTCCTGTTCGATCGACTAGGACTGCATCAAAGTTGGCTGAGTTGTATGTTAAGTGGATAGTCCGATTTCATGGTATTCCGAAGAGTATAGTGAGCGATCGAGACCCATTATTCACTAGTGGATTTTGGAAGAGCTTCCAGAAAGTCTTGGGAACCGAGTTGTGTTTGAGTACAGCTTATCACCCTCAAACAGATGGTCAGACTGAGAGAGTCAACCGAGTTTTGGAAGATCTCCTCAGAGCTTGTGTTTTGGATTTCGGAGGATCATGGGAAGATAACCTTCATTTGGTGGAATTTGCGTACAACAACAGTTACCAGTCAAGTATTGGTATGGCACCATATGAGGCATTGTATGGAAGACCGTGTAACTCTCTGACATGTTGGTTAGAGACAGGAGAAAAGCTGATGCTTGGGCCAGAGATGATTCGACAGACTTCGGATTGCATAGAGATCATTCGGCAACGAATGAAGGCAGCCCAAGACCGTCAGAAGAGTTATGCTGATAAGCGTCGAAAGGATTTGGAATTCGACGTGGGAGATATGGTTTTTGTGAAGATTTCTCCACTGAAGAATGTTATTCGATTCGGGAAGAAAGGAAAATTGACTCCGAGATTTGTTGGACCATTCCCGATCATCGAGCGAATTGGAAAGCTCGCCTACAGATTGGAGTTACCAGAGAAGATGTCGAGTGTGCACAATGTTTTTCATGTATCATATCTACGGAAATATGTGCACGACTCAAATGCAGTAGTTTCTGCAGATAGCTATGAAGATTTTGAAGTTGATCCAGTTGATAGAAGACCTCGTAAGCCGCTTCGTGTTGTTGAAACCGACACGAAACAGCTTAGGAGGAAGATAGTTAAGTTGCTCAAGATACAATGGAGTGATGATGATAACGACTGTACGTGGGAGGTGGAAGAGAGGATGAAAGCAGCTCATCCTGAACTCTTCAAGGTATGGCCCTAAGCTGTCGTGTCATCTCGCGAAATTGTAACTTGTTCTAAGTTTTAGAATTCTGTACGCTAAGTTAGAATTGGATGCATGGTTTGTTGATTGCTATGGATGGTAGGCGTACAGAATAGTTTTTGATTGCTTGAAATTTCGGGGGCGAAATTCCTAAGGGGGAGAGAATGTAACGACCCGTATTTTTACGGATCGACAAGTTCGTCAAAATCTGGAATTTTTGCATTTTTAAGTCATTTCAGATTTTTAGGCAGATTTGTCTAAGTCCTAGGTCGTGAACGACCTAAGAGCTAAGTCGTGACCGAGTTAAAGACTTCGGCGAGTTAGTGTTAGGTCGTGGGTTAGTTGGAGCGACCTATAGAATTATGCAGCCTAGGATTTAGTTAAGTATTAGGTCGACAGGACGAGTTAACGACCTA
Organism: Allium fistulosum; assembly: GCA_030737815.1. NCBI lineage: Eukaryota > Viridiplantae > Streptophyta > Magnoliopsida > Asparagales > Amaryllidaceae > Allium > Allium fistulosum. Next base: position 914,211,396 of record CM060903.1, read on the forward strand.
AAGAACTGACCGACTTAAGAGGAGTAGGCGACCTAAGTATTCTGGGGTTAGGTCGTGGGGTAGAGTTAGGTCGGTAACGACCTAAGGAGTTAGCTTGTTAGCGACCTAAGGAGTTGCCGTGTTAGCGACCTAAGGAGTTAGCTTGTTAGCGACCTAAGGAGTTGCCGTGTTAGCGACCTAAGGAGTTAGCTTGTTAGCGACCTAAGGAGTTAGGTCGCATAAGTGTTAGGTCGTAGCACTGATAGGTCGTGTGGGTCTAAGTGTTAGGTCGTAACATCGTTAGGTCGTCTAGACGACTTAGGGGTGGTTGAGTATCTGTGATGGGTTAAGCCGGAGGTTCTGCTAAGTCGTAGGTCACGTGATGTTATTTGGTCGCGTGTTGGCTTAAGTGTTAGGTCGGCAACGACCTAAGTTAGGTCGTAGACTCCTATGTTTGTTAAGTCGCCATGTGTTAGGTCGCGTAGAAGCCTAAGTTGTTAGGTCGCAACCCAACTGAGTTGTAGGTAGTTAAGTCGTTATGATGTTAGGTCGCTGGGTTTCCTAAGTGTTAAGTCGCAGATGCGCGTTGTTGTAGATCGTTAGGCTTAGGTCGGTGGGTTTTAGGTCGGCAAGTTCCTAGGTCGTAAGTCGGCAGCGACTTAAGGAGATAGCCAGATTTCGACTTAAGGAATTTTCTGCTATAAATAGGAGGGGTTGTTCTCACTTTTTGGGATCCGGATTTTTGAAGCGACGAAGTGCTGCCATTTTGAGAGCTCGACTTCTACACTTCTTCACTTCTTTTCTCCACTCTAATCTAGTGCTTCCATCCATCCAAATCGAAGATCAAGATTGAAGATTCAAGAGCTTAGATTGAAGATCTTCATCTTTTCAAGAGAGATTTCTTCATTTAAAGCGGATTTGTGATAGATCAAGCTTGATCCTTTGCTGTCCAGATCTGAAGCGTGTTGATTTGGGTTTGTTTAGGTGATTTGGTGAGTGGTGATTATCTCTCATACGGATCCAAAGGAGTATATCGGATTGTTGGCCCGATTTGGTGTTAAAATAGTGATTTCCATGCATTTTCTTCATCCTATGTGTAGATCCATATAGATCCATTGTTCATGATGATGTTACATCCATTTTATCATATGTTAACCTATGCAAGTTCATTCATCAAGTTTGTAGAGATATAATCCATGTTTTCATGCTTATTGGACTTTCAACTCTTTAATTACGAAAATGCCATTATTGTTATAATTGTCTACTTAGATCATATTTGAATGCTTGATTGTTTGGATTGATGTTTGATTTGATTGATTGTTATGAACTAGATGATTGATGATTAGATTTAGACCGAAGACGATTCAAAAGCTAAGGGAAAGGCTCTTGAATTGGGAAAGCTGCTCGTGGCATATGTAGCGGGATGATGAAGCTCTTATGCATAGATTTGATGATGTGAAGTTGAGATGAAGCTTTGCAAGGATGTAATGAAGCGAGGCATCATATGATGAAGACTTGGTCTAATCCAGACGGGATCATTCCAAGCATGTTGATAACTCGGTGATATGATTCGAGTTGAAGATAATGGATGCTCGAGAGGCGCTTGAGCTAGTATGGAAATAGTCATCGAGGAGGATGACTAGGAGGTTGAGATCGCATCGTTGTTGAAGGTTCTAGCATGCTCTAAGCAAGAGTACATGGGGACGCCCAAAAGACTAAGTCGATGGTCAAGTACTCTGGGTAGATTCGATAATCCTAGGCACGGGTCACGATGACGTGCGGGAGTTATGTCTAGAACCGGGGTTACCATTAGCCCTTGACGGACGGCTGAAAGAATGTGTCGGTCATTCAATTAACGGTGATATCGCAGCAATGATAACAGTGATAGCCAGAGTCATGGATGTTTGGTTGTATCGTCATTCGGTCTCAAGAGCGGTATTTCCCGGGTGCTTATCTGACCTTGGTTTAAGACCTTGGGATTTGTACTTGAAAAACATCGCTCTTGACTCGAGTGATAATTGTTTTACTTTAAATTGTATGCTCTGCTATGTTTGCTTCTTCTTAGTGTGTGTCTGGGGGCTATCACTGTAGAATGAGGTTGGAGTGGGAGGGTTGTATTCCTATTCCTTTTCCTTTATGCTCTTTTGGTATGTTGTTAGTTAATTTACTGCTCACTAAGACTGTTGTCTGACTCAAGGCTTTATGTTTTTAATTCTTATTGCCTTGGGCTGTTCGTCCATTTTGGGACGGGCAGACTAGGTAGCAGGTGACAGGTGCTGTTCTCTTCTCACGATGCTGATATCGAGGACGAGCTAGAGGGTTGCATATTATCTTCTTATATGTACTGGATATTCCGCTGTTTTGTATTCTCTGAGAGATTTGTAGTGAGGCTGGATGTATTGACTATGTGATGCTTGTATTCAACTATTATGGAGTTTTATATGATGTCATTTTGTTCTGTAAAGCTTCACTATACATATGTTCTATTGTATTTTGTCCATGCGCTGTGAGTAATACGATAGATTCTGTTGTTGTAAATCTTACCTTGACAATCGTCCATGGTCGCCTGGCACACTTTACAGCGCTCTATCTCTAGATTCGGTGCAGGGGTCATGGGCGGTCGTCACACGACCAAACCTTGCAGCAAGTCGCTCTTCCCTAAATGATTGTCGAGTATCGTGAATCTTCGATCAAGATTTGTTTTTTTGAATTGATTTCGATTTTTTAGAAGAATAAAAAGAGGACACGAATTTAAATGGGGAGGAGGCCGCTAGGTTCAGGGATTAGGGTAGCGTAGATTGGTTTTAGGGTGGCTGGATATGGGCTAGGTCAGTTGCACTGTTTCCCTTTTTATTTTTTACTTTTTTTCAAAATATCTCGTATTATATGCAAGGAAATATCGAACTCTTATTGAGGCATGTCGCCTGATGTTTCTAATGTTAAAATATCATGATGTTATTTTGAGAATACACAAAACAATGCACTTAAATAGACAATACAAACAAATTCTAGAAGTATAATTTAACCAATCTAAAGCATAGTTTTAGCAGTATAATTAGACCAACCTGAAGCTGTGATATTGGAGATTAACGATGAGAAATGGTGGTGGTGAGAGATCTAAATGGAGATGACATGAAAGAGAATGAGAAATGGAATAGGAGTGAAAAGAGATGTGAATATGGATGGATAAAGTGAGTGGCATTTATAGGATTTGGTAGATATTTTTAGATTATTATATCTGTGTTATGAAGTTTGAATATATCTATATTGGACCGATTAAGGGTTATGGATATGCAAGACACATAATTTTAACTCATATGTAGTATCTTAACTCATTCATTGATTCAGAAATTTTTGAATCAGTTATGGAAAAAAGTTATAGTCTAGAGAAATCTTGATCAAGTGATATGGTCAGATATTATGTCACGCATATATGGTATAATATGCTATTGAGTGATATTTAATGGTCATATGTACTCTAATAGGTTATTTTATTGAAAAATTTATATTATCATTACCATATGTATAACATGTTATATTTTTCAGTTTATAAGCAGAATATTACAAAGTTATATGGTTGCTACCCATAAATGGATAATGTTATATGGTTGCAGCCCTTATTTTTTTTATGCGTTTATTCTTATAATTGTATAAGTAATATCAGTCACTTGCTTAATGGTGCAATAAATTGATATAATAATGACATTATTGAATTAATTAAATTAATGCTTCTTAATTCCACTTTCCAACATTTTATTCCTCTTCCTTTAAATATGTATTTTTTGCGCTCATTAAGTTTTTAATACATATATGTCTTGATATTTATATTGTTTATTCATGTTTTAATCTATGACCTTGAAATTCATAAATCTTCATATATGGCATATAATAAATCAAGGTATATTCATTTGTTTAAATTAATTAATTAGAATCAACTACGTAAATCGTTTTCAATGTTGTAAAACCATTTCTATTTTGATATTTATGGCATTTATTCACAATTTAATGTATACCTTGAAATTCATAATTATCTAGATATATATAATATACAAAAAATAATGATATATTTAGTTGTATAAATTATTTATACAATAACATATATTTTTCCATGTTCCATATAAAGGTCAATTTTGGAAATTCGAGGCCAGACCATAAGTTTGCGTTTATTCTTATAATTGTATAATACAATGTCGGTCACTTGCTTTATGGCGCAGTAAACTAGTATAATAACGGTATTATTGAATTAATGCAAATTAATGCTTCTTAATTCCACTTTCCAACGTTTTATTCGTCTTCTCTTAAATCTATTTTTGCACTCATTAATTTTCTCATACATATACATTTTGATATTTGCATCATTTATTCACAATTTAATACATAAGCTTGAAATTCATAAACCTCCATATATGGCATACAATAAATCAAGGCACATAGATATGTTTAAATTAATTAATTAAGTCAACTAATTAAATCATTTCCAACATTGTAAAATCATTTCCATTTTTTATTTATAGCATTTACTCAAATTTTACCGTATAACCCTAAAATTCATAAGTCTCTAAATATGTCATTCAATAAATCATGGCATATTCATTTGTTTAAATTAATTATACACTAACAAATATTTTCCATGTCCCTTGTAAAGGGAAATTTGAAATTAGCGGTGAGATCGAAAGTTTCTCATACATATATCATTTGATATTTGTATAAGTTATTCTGAGTTTAATGCATAACTTGAAATTCATAAATCTTCATATATGGAATACAATAAATCACGGTATATTCAGTTATTTAAATTAATTAATTAGATAAAACTAATTAAATTGTTTCCAACATTGTAAACCATTTCCGTTTTGATATTTATAGTATTTATTCACAGTTTAATGTATAACATTGAAATTCATAAATCTCTAGATATAATATACAATAAATCATGATATATTCATTTATGATGAAAGGTCCATATTCTCAAAGCATATGCACAAAAAGTCCATATATAAATTGTTTATGTTTAAATCATTCACTGTGCTAATATGAAAAACACGCCAAGTAAATTGTGTGAGTTTATCATGTGTATGTTTCAAAACATGATCCTAAAAAATAACTATATCAAAGGCACTTAAAAAATAGTACGACATGAACATCATGATTTAAATTGAAGTAAACATAAGTACAAGAGTTATGGCACGCGCTTTGAAGATGGAGTTAGCATTGTTTAATTAACAATGGTATATAGCATAAGTATAGGAGTTTAGCTCTGAAAATAAATGCTAATATTGATACGGGTTTACAAACATCTTTTAAAATGAAATAAACATAAGAACTCAACTAATAAATATTGAATTTGTAAGCCCCAAAACTATTTAAGATATTTTAAGATATCATTGCTGAGTAGAATATGAGCCAATGGTACAAAAAATTAAATGTTTTAATTTAGAAATAAAAATTCAAACTAACCACACATGATTCCAACGCAAAAACATACCTAAATATTTATGGAAATCATTATCTTTTGAATATGTTGACACATATAATTTGTAAAAAAAAAAAAAATTTGCCCACGAAGCATGTGTTATTGTCACGTGCGAAGCGCATGTGCTAATATGAAGAAATTTGCACATAAAGGAGAGATTATATGAAATACACCTGAGAGATTGAACCGGTACTTAAGAATTGTTGCTATATACCATCACGCGCTTCGCATATATCTATTTTAAAGTGATATTATGATAACCCGCATCATATCGAATATTTAACCGTATATTTGAGTATTTTTTTTAAGTGCCTAATAAAAATTCAAGCTAAACTACAACATAAATCGTTATCAATTTATCATGTGTGAGTTTATTTGAAGATATGTAAACAATGTTTATGATAGCGCTGATTTCATACTTAATATGGAGCAAAGAGATTCTAAGTCGAGAGTGTTACGGCACGCGCTTCATGTGTGACAATAGTACACCTTTCACTGATAAATTGATTTTTTTTTACAAATTATATATGCTTAACATATTCAAAAAAATGATTTTTATAAATATTTAGCTATGATTTTACGAATTAGAATCATTTGTAGTCAACTTGAATTTTTATTTCTAAGTTACATCGTTTAGTTTTTTGTTAGTTTAAATTTTTATTTCTAAGTTAGCCAAGAATTGTGTTACATATATTGTATTAAATTCAATATATCTTCAAATGTTACACAATGATATATAATCATGTCTTGTCAGTTTGAATTTCAGTCAATGTGTAAATATAATATCTTCATATCTTCAAAGCATCTGAAGATGGAGTTATCATTTTATTCAGTTGTGACAATATTTAAGTAGGAAACGAGTTGGGTTGTTGTGACAATGTTTAAGTAACACTGTCCCATAATACTCTTTATATTATGGGACCAAGTTGTTATTACTACAAAAGTGTTACGGCACGTGCTTCGCACGTGACAATAGTACACCCTTCACGGATAAATCAATTTTTTTACAAATTATATATGCTTAACGTATTAAAAAAAATGATTTTCATAAATATATAGTTATGATTTTACGTTGGAATCATGTCTTGTCAGTTTGAATTTTTTATTTCTAAGTTGCATCGTTTAATTTTTATTGTTAGTTTGAATTTTTTATTTCTAAGTTGTATCATTTAATTTTTTTGTTAGTTTGATTTTTTTTCCATTTATAATTAATAAATATATATATATATATAAAGTTTATTTGTTAGATCATAATTTTAAGCAATATTAAGTTTGGTAATAAAGCAAAGAGCGTTATGAATTTGCAAAAAAGTATATTTGTGAGATCATATCTTTAAGTGATATTAACATTTGTTAATATCTTTAGAAGACGTTTTTGTAAGTTGACGTTGGTACCAAACAAATATTATGCTTTCACTTAAACTCGAAAAAAAAATTATAATAATAATTTATTTATTCCCTATTTCAACCTGTTATGAATCTACGTATAATAAAAGGTTGAGCTTCTTAACGTTTCTCACCATAGTATGCAGTTGACGATAATATTACACCTAATAAAAATACAGTGCTATATGCATGAGTTTAGGATCAGGTATGTGATGCTATATTGTAGGACCAATTAATAGATGCGCTAAATTTAGGAACAAATGTGCAAATGCTATTTTTTAGGATCAATTAGTGGAGAATTTTTTTAAAGAATTGTATAAAGGGCAATTTTGGAACTTCGCGGTCGGACCAAAAGATTGCGCTTCCAAGTCAACTATTAATAAAGATATGTGCTTGAATGTGATAATTTATTTATCTTTATTGCAGGCATTTCATTTTTTCCTCTAAGCATAAGTACAGGAGTTTAGCTTTGAAAAAACCCTTCATATTTTCCTTAATCTGTTTAAACGGAAAGAAATGCTAAACATATTAATTTATCTTTATTGCAGGCATTTATTCCTCTCAACATAAGCACTAGAGATAAGCTCTGAGAAAAACCGTTCATATATATCCCTTAAATCTGTTTAAATGGAAGAAATGCTAAGCATGTTACTTTTATTTTTATTTATTTCAGGCATTTCATTTTTTCTTCTAAACATAAGCACTAGAGTTTAGATCTAAGAAAAACACTTCATATTTCCCTTAATCTGTTTAAATGGAAAGAATGCCTCATACCATCAATTTGAGTAAATGCTATAAATTATTGCAATTAATTATACAATAATTCAATAGACGTGCGCTGCATGTGCTAATTGTATTTATTTTAAAAGCTTAAATTTAAGATCACCTAAATAAATTCAATATATATATATTTAAATGTAAAATAACATTAAAAACTTGGAAGATGTCTGTACATAATTGTAAAATTTAGTATTAAATTCTAACTATAAAAGAGGAAACCGGTAGAAAAATTGTAATAATTATAATAACAATAAATTGTGAGAATGTGAAAATAAAATATCTAGAGATAATTAAGGAGAGAGAGGAGGAAATTGTTAGAATTAATAAGAGAGCTTTAAATTCTTCTACTTTACTATTATTTAATAGATTACAACTTTTAATAAAGAAATATGAATAGGGGCAACTTTGGAAGTTCGTGGTCGGACCAAAACTTTCCAACGTGATGATGATGGCACACAATTATAAAGTCCAGATATATACTAACCATTATATATTTGCGGTAACATTAATTTGCATTAATTCAATATTTGCAAAGTGCAAACCTCTTCAGTGGTGTTAATCTCTCCATCTGTTTAGCATTTCCGGTATGAGGCATTCTTTCCATTTAAACAGATTAAGGGAAATATGAAGTGTTTTTCTCAGATCTAAACTCTAGTGCTTATGTTTAGAAGAAAAAATGAAATGCCTGAAATAAATAAAGATAAAGTAACATGCTTAACATTTCTTCCATTTAAACAGATTTAAGGGATATATATGAACGGCTTTTCTCAGAGCTTATCTCTAGTGCTTATGTTGAGAGGAATAAATGCCTACAATAAAGATAAATTAATATGTTTAGCATTTCTTTCCGTTTAAACAGATTAAGGAAAATATGAAGGGTTTTTTTCAGAGCTAAACTCCTGTACTTATGCTTAGAGGAAAAAATGAAATGCCTGCAATAAAGATAATAAATTACCACATTCAAGCACATATCTTAATTAATAGTTGGCTTGAAAGCACAATCTTTTGGTCAGACCGTGAAGTTCCAAAAGTGTCCCTAAATATATTTCCTTTTTAATAATAGTTAGATGTCACACTTCTTTAGCTTCAACGTGAACTACTAAAAACGTAACTCTATAAGTATTATTAAATATTAATATAACTTAAAAACAGAATCAAATAAGTTTCATTTACCAATTCAAAACACTCTACAAATATTATGGAAATCTTACTATAAATTAAAAGTAGGATGTACCGAATAAACATTCTTCTTTAAGTCATTCTTTATTATATGTAATAGTAGAAATAAAATTCAAACCAATAAAAAATTAAATTCATTCTTTATTAATTAATAATAAAAATAAAAATTCAAACTAATAAAAAGTTAGATGTTGCAATTTAGAAAGAAAATTAAAAACTAACTGCATATCATTTCATACAAAAATAGGGTTAAATATTTATGCAAATCATATATTTTTTTAACGAGTTAAAAGTACACAATTTGTAAAAACACAATTCATACACGAATTGTGTGCCATCATCACGCGGGAAGCGCGTGCTGTAGCATGCAAATTAATGCTTTAACGTTATTATTTTCAATTGGACGTGTCGCCTGATCAATTAGTAGAGAATTTTATAAAAAAATGTATATAAAGGGTAATTTTGAAATTTCACGGTCGGACCAAAAGATTGCACTTCCAAGCAAGCTATTAATAAACTTGGAAATAAAAAATATAATTTTCATAATTTGTGACCACTTGCTAAACACATTCCAAAATTTGTGCTTTCAAGCCAACTATTAAAAAATATAATTTTCATACTTTCTAACAAACATGTTGGAGCATTATGGCACGCGCTTCGCGTGTGATGAATGCATCTGAAATGTATTTGTTTAAAATGTTTAAAAGAAAATATTTTTCACAAATATTTAGCCATATGTTTATGTTGAATCATACATGGTTAATTTGAATTTTTATTTCTAAGTTGTAATATCTAATAATCATACTGGTAGGTTTCAGCTAGGTTGTTTTTACTGAGTCGGAGTGGAAGCATTGGAGTCAAAAGGTACTACTAAAGGAGGCGGAACCTGCTTTTCTGAATAAAGGTTGAAATCATGCTAATTTTAGTAATTGATTAATAACTAATCTGCCTATTTGTAATCTTTTAATTGGTTGCCTTAAAACTTTTCAAATTCTTTACAAAAATAACTATCACATTTATCTGATCTAAATCAAGAAAAATTAACGTTTAAGCCCTTCTATTAAGCAAAACCGGTAGTGCAAATAAGTCCTTCTTTTAAAATTGTGTGCCATCATCATCTCGTTGGAAAGTTTTGGTCCGACCACGAACTTCCAAAGTTGCCCCTATTCGTATTTCTTTATTAAAAGTTGTAATCTATTAAATAATAGTAAAGTAGAATAATTTAAAGCTCTCTTATTAATTCTAATAATTTCCTCCTCTCTCTCCTTAATTATCTCTAGATATTTTATTTTCACATTCTCACAATCTATTGTTATTATAATTATTACAATTTTTCTACCGGTTTCCTCTTTTATAGTTAGAATTTAATACTAAATTTTACAATTATTTATAGACATCTTCCAAGTTTTTAATGTTATTTTACATTTAAATATATATATATATATATATTGAATTTATTTAGGTGATCTTAAATTTAAGCTTTTTAAATAAATACAATTAGCGAATATTCATTAATTGATCTAATAAATTAAAAAAATAACAATTCAATATGTGCACCGCATTAATATTGACAAAAATGGTAAAACTAATTTTTCATTCAAGTCCAGATAGTTTTAATTTCCGCAATTATATACTAACCATCACAACGTTCTACTAATATTCTCTCATGTCATTTTGCACTTAAATGCCAACATTCAATAATTTTTACAATTATTTACGGATTTCTCCCATCTTGTTCAAATCTATATATAGATAACTTAGTCTTATTGCAATCTCACTGACAATCTTGTTTTAGCCTAAACACAAACCTATGTATATATATATAGAAAACTTACTGGAACCGAAAACCAGAAAACTATTAAACAAGACTGTGAAATTGGACTGCAAGCTGCAGGTTTCACCTTAAAAAAAAGTTATTTATTTATTTAATTTTTTTATACAAAGTGTATGTGTTATCCCGCCTTTTGGCAAAGCCACTCCACCACCACCGAATCAGGATAAAGAAGGAGTCACCGAACCATTCGGGACCGGTCTAGCACAAGGAAGCAGAGCATGCAAGCCACCGGTCCAGGCTTCACCGAACAACAACTACCGGTCCAGGTTTTACCGGACCAACGCCTGCCGGACCACCCTCGCCCGAATCAACTCGTCACCGAGCCAAGGATTCACTAGACAAGCCTCCACCGGTCCATACTCCCACCGAACCAAAGTCCACCGGCTACCGAACCAGAATACTCCCGAACCAAGCTCCCTCCACTCGCTACCGAGCCAAAGTATCACCGAATCAAAACCTCAACTCCAACCATCTAATACCGAACCAGGGCATTGCCGAACCAAAGTTGCCAGGCCAGATTGCATCAGCCCAGGCCCGCCAGCAGCTACATACCTCCAAGACCCCTGCTCCCAGCCTCACTCTATAAATAGAGGGGCAGGGGTACAACAATGGGGAACAAGTTTGAGAGCTCAAGCACGGAAGGAACTTTCAAACACTTTTAGATACTTGTACCAAAGCTTTGTACTTGTAATCTGAGATCTAAAGGAGAAATAACATATAAAGTGGACGTAGGCACGTTCTGGCCGAACCACTATAAATCTGTGTGTCTTTTTACAGTTTAGTCCCTGCTTTTCATATTTTCGCATAAATCACCCAAATCACTAAGAACAACATAAGATCTACTAAATCATACAACTTTGAGGTGTTTGTCCATTTTTTGTGCAAACATTTTTGGTGCTTTCACTGAGAAGAACAAGGGAATCTCAGATCTGAAGCTTATTCTATGTTAGAAAGAAGATCCAACTCCAGATCTGAAAGAAAAAATTTAAGATCCAGAAAATAGGTTTCTAGATCTAGCTTTTAGATGATGAAGAAGCCTCATACAAGGAAAAGCGCTATGGAAGGAACTCAGCAAGGGGCAGCCAAGAGGCGTCCTCTCATTCAAACTTTCCTTCTACCATGAAGCAAATAGCTGGGGGCAACCACCAAGGACCAGAAACAAGGGGCATATTCGGAATGGTTTGCTATCACAATATGTGAGAAGGAGGGCCACAACGGTGGGACAAGAACGACCACCGCCCGCACCAACTGAAGACGGCTCAGGATCGAGAAGTCATCTTATTATCCGTTGATCGAGATAACGACGAACGAGCAGCAAACTCCACACTGATACGGTTAAGTTGTTTACACATGTACAGGACCACGAACGATCCTCAGGCATGCTCTGATACAACTATAAACCACATCGATATAGGCGTTTGCACTCCGACGTCACTGCTTTGCTTTTGTTCTTTATTTCTTAGATTTGGATTTGACTTTGCTGAACATTTCTATTTTAAATTTCATCAGTTGAATGAATATTTGGTTTTGATAATTCTAAAATGGCTAAGCTACTTACACATGTACGGGATCGCGAACGATCCCTAGGCATGCTCTGAGATAGTGATAAACCGCCACAACAGACAATCCAGAAACTCACCCGAACGTGAATCTGGTTTGGATGGTATTAAGTCCCCCCCGGGCACACATCAACTCGCCTCGAACGGCACCCCGACCGCGAACGGTCACAACTCGCCTCGAACGGCACCCCGACCTCGAACGGTCACAACTCGCCTCGAACGGCACCCCGACCTCGAACGGTCACAACTCGCCTCGAACGGCACCCCGACCGCGAACGGTCACAACTCGCCTCGAACGGCACCCGACTTCGAACAGTCACAAACTCACCTCGAACGGCACAACTCATTTCACCCCAAGTGGCTCGATCGCGAACGGTCGCCATTTGAGGTCCACCCCCTGACCGCCAACAGTCGCACCTTACCACGAATGGCTCGATCTCGAACGATCGTCATTCGAAGTAAGGCGCTTGACCGCGAACGGTCACATTTCACCCCAAGTGGCTTGATCACGAACGGTCGCCATTCGAGGTCCGCCTTCTGACCGGGCTCGGTCGCACTTTACCTCGAATGACTCGACCCCGAACGGTCGTCATTTGAAGTAAAGCGCTTGACCGTGAACGATCACATTCCACCACAAATGACTCGATCTCGAACGATCGTCGCATGGATTTAGACGCTTGACCGCGAACGGTCGCACTTCACCTCAAATGACTCGATCGCGAACGGTCGTCATTTGAAGTTAGGCGCTTGACCATGAACGGCCGCGCTTCATCCCAAGTAGCTCGATCCCGAACGGTCGTCATTTGGGGCCATATAAAACTATCAAGCTCTTTACAGGTTGTTGACAGGATACGAACATCCAGCTTATGACATTACAAAACACGCCTTCCTACCGCAAGACATGTTTTGGGGGGCAAATGTTATCCCGCCTTTTGGCAAAGCCACTCCACCACCACCGAATCAGGATAAAGAAGGAGTCACCGAACCATTCGGGACCGGTCTAGCACAAGGAAGCAGAGCATGCAAGCCACCGGTCCAGGCTTCACCGAACAACAACTACCGGTCCAGGTTTTACCGGACCAACGCCTGCCGGACCACCCTCGCCCGAATCAACTCGTCACCGAGCCAAGGATTCACTAGACAAGCCTCCACCGGTCCATACTCCCACCGAACCAAAGTCCACCGGCTACCGAACCAGAATACTCCCGAACCAAGCTCCCTCCACTCGCTACCGAGCCAAAGTATCACCGAATCAAAACCTCAACTCCAACCATCTAATACCGAACCAGGGCATTGCCGAACCAAAGTTGCCAGGCCAGATTGCATCAGCCCAGGCCCGCCAGCAGCTACATACCTCCAAGACCCCTGCTCCCAGCCTCACTCTATAAATAGAGGGGCAGGGGTACAACAATGGGGAACAAGTTTGAGAGCTCAAGCACGGAAGGAACTTTCAAACACTTTTAGATACTTGTACCAAAGCTTTGTACTTGTAATCTGAGATCTAAAGGAGAAATAACATATAAAGTGGACGTAGGCACGTTCTGGCCGAACCACTATAAATCTGTGTGTCTTTTTACAGTTTAGTCCCTGCTTTTCATATTTTCGCATAAATCACCCAAATCACTAAGAACAACATAAGATCTACTAAATCATACAACTTTGAGGTGTTTGTCCATTTTTTGTGCAAACAGTATGTAACTTGGAAGAAAGCAAAAAACTCACTGTATCAACCTAATTAATCCACTTCATATTCACTTGATCTTGCAACATATATTCTATAGGTGTAACACATATTCACTTCAAATTCTACAAGTGTGTAACATATAAGTATGCAGGGGCCAAGTTATCACCTTCACTTTTTTTTATAACGCACACAAACTAGGCAGCAAGAAGAAAAAAAAAACAAAATAAGACTCACCGTACGGGCTGAGGCGGTAGTGGCATAGGGCGGCGTCGGGGAGATTGGTCGGTGGCAGGGACGTGGTGCTAGAGCACGGCGGCGGTGGCTGACGCGGAGGGAAGGCGACGTGTGGGGTGCGGCTCTTGGGTACAGGGAAGAGGGGATTGGTTTTTTTTTTGCAAAAATTGAATCGGTTGTTAAAATTTCAAGGGTGAGAAAATGACTAGCCTCTGGTAATTTTATACCAGTTTTAGATTGCGTAAGTGAGTCAGAGAGGGAAAATAATCTAAGTTTAAGGTAACCGGTTGATATTTCAAACGTACCATATATTTTTTTTCTTACCTAATTATCTTTAGGCTACAACTGTTAAACACATTTAGGAATTTAAATTTTGAATTCTAATCAATTAATTTCAGCTTATAACGGCAACTGATAAATTTAATTGCGTTAACGTTAACGGAAATCTACAACTGACGTTATTATATTCCCATTATAATTTTCTTAAACATTACAACATAAAATAATGACATTCCAAAATTAAAAATTTATGCAAATTAATTGCCAAAATACGTACCCACTAATTTAATAGGTTATTTTATTTAAAAGCTCTTTTATTCCAACAATCTAAATATTTACAACAAATTCTTACGTTATAATTTTTTTTCAAATTTGTAGCCAATTTTCGCCGAAATCCAATTTATTAGGAGTAAATATTGCTCGGGTTGTTACAAATTATAACTCCAAATCTATTCAAAATCGATTTCAACTTCCATTTATAATTTCTGACATATTATTGAAATCTTTTGTTCCAAATTCCTTATATAAACTAATTTCAAAAATATTTATCTAAATCACTTTTAATGAATTCCAAATCAAATCTTTTATTTAATCCAAACCCATTTCTCATGCAATAATCCAATTTCCATACAAATATTTTTATTTCCAAAAATCATCCTCGAATTTCTTTTTAAAATTTGAAAATATTTTTTATGGTATTTAAAATAACAAAATTTGGACCAATGCTATTATAACATC
Organism: Allium fistulosum; assembly: GCA_030737815.1. Taxonomy (NCBI): domain Eukaryota; kingdom Viridiplantae; phylum Streptophyta; class Magnoliopsida; order Asparagales; family Amaryllidaceae; genus Allium; species Allium fistulosum. Next base: position 914,226,521 of record CM060903.1, read on the forward strand.
CAATATATCAAATCACACAACAATCCGTAACAGATTATTCAATCACTTCATATAACACAATATATGAAACAATCAATATATTTTGAAGGAATCAAGTTGGATCCCTCCAATCTATTTCCCTGCATCCACAGTTGTTATATAATACAAAATACCACTTCGAGGCGGAATATCGCGGTAATATAGGGTCATCAGCTACTATGTCGGACGCACGGTGTCTCATCCGCTCTAACGGCGAGAAATATGCCCAACTACTAATATATATAATTTCACGTCCAATTGAAAATAAAAATTTATAAATTCATCCAATTAACCAATAAATAATTTTTTAACACTTTAAAATAATATTACTATCCAAATGAGTGAAATAATCAAAACCTTGATTTTCAAATTTGTTAATCGTTCCAAATCAAAATTTGTTCCATTGCATTGTGTTTGTCGCTACGATCCAACATAACTCGTGCTGTATTTTTGAACCTCGCACGAATAATTTATGAAAATTAACCAATAAATAATTTTTTAACACTTTAAAATAATATTACTATCCAAATGAGTGAAATAATCAAAATCTTGATTTTCAAATTTGTTAATCGTTCCAAATCAAAATTTGTTCCATTGCATTGTGTTTGTCGCTACGATCCAACATAACTCGTGTTGTATTTTTGAACCTCACACGAATAATTTATGAATTTTATAAGCGATCAATTTTTTTATACTTACTAATCATACTTTTATTAAATTTAATTCAAATTGATTTCTTTATACCTTCTTCTCAAACAAAATGATGGTCATGCACATCTGGTACTCTCACGACAAAGCACGAGATCTTCTCTCCACCAAAACCACTAAGTTCACTGACATCTCCTCATCGAAACATTAGCCACTCCATCAGCCAACACAACAACTTCGCAGCATTCTGCACAACTTCCTGTCACCTCCAGCCATCAACTGCCACCTATTCTTGAATCACTTCAACATCGCCATGCCTCTTGTTCAAGTCTGTATGCATGCCTACAACGTCGAACTCTGTCATGGTTGCACCTCCATCCTAGGTCCATTACTTCACCCATCTTCCACGCCACCAATCACATGCGACTAGCCTCCATCGACCGCACTGCCCAGGCCATGTCGTCGTGGCCTCGATATAGCACACTGACTTGATGCGACCAAACCTTACAGCAAGTCGCTCTTCCCTAAATGATTGTCGAGTATCGTGAATCTTCGATCAAGATTTGTTTTTTTTTTGAATTGATTTCAATTTTTTAGAAGAAGAAAAAGAAAAAACGAATTTAAATGGGGAGGAGGCCGCTAGGTTCAGGGATTAGGGTGGCGTAGATTGGTTTTAGGGTGGCTGGATATGGGCTAGGTCAGTTGCACTGTTTCCCTTTTTATTTTTTATTTTTTGTCAAAATATCTCGTATTATATGCAAGGAAATATCGAACTCTTATTGAGGCGTGTCGCTTGATGTTTCTAATGTCAAAATATCATGATGTTATTTTGAGAATACACAAAACAATGCACTTAAATAGACAATACAAACAAATTCTAGAAGTATAATTTAACCAATCTAAAGCACAGTTTTAGCGGTATAATTAGACCAACCTGAAGCTGTGATATTGGAGATTAACGATGAGAAATGGTGGTGGTGAGAGATCCAAATGGAGATGACATGAAAGAGAATGAGAAATGGAATAGGAGTGAAATCTACTGGGAAAAACTCTGAATTTACCTTTGCTATTAGTTTTTGGTAAACAATTTAATTTACAAGTTTATACCTATTGAAATATCCACAAATTTCAACTTAAAAATTTGATTTAAACTAAATCTTTATATAACTCCATTGTATATCTTAAATTCCTCTTATTTTCAAACTCTTATAAAATAATTAATACATATATACATATATATGTATATATATATATATATATATATTTAAAAACTGTTGCCTATGAAACCATATACTAAAATAGCCTAATACACTCTTTTTTTTAAGAAAGAAAGCTACGGTTAAAACTTAACATATTTTCATCTCCATCCTTAAACATCTTTTGTAATTAAATAAATAGATAGATGGAACTACCTTAGCAAACAAAAAGCCAAGATCACCCCGCGACCCCAAACTGCCATCGACGCTGAGCTTCAGTCACGGCCGCGCCTCGAACCACCTCACCATCCGAGATCATCACATCTCTACGAGCTGCTCTTCACTGCCGCAATCTTCCAACCGGCCGACCGCCCTTCCCACGCGGCCTCCCCATCTCCTTGCCGAAACGACAAACGCGAGTTTGCTTCATCAGCCACCTCACGATTCGCCCCTTCCTCCTCGCATTCGATCGCGACTCAGCTCGCGAGCTCGAGCTTGCTCGGTTCCTCAATTCGTTCGCGATGCCGAGCCCTTCCCCCATTTTTTTTTATTTCATACGTTCGATTTTGATTCAGTTGGGTTTGGAGAGGGAACGAAGAATAATATCGATCTGGATAGCTTTTATTGTACGCGTTGAATATTATATAATTAAATAGTAAAAATATCTTGCGTTGTATAACGCGATTTCCGGACCCCGAATCCGATACGCCGACCGACGTTTATAAGGTTTTGCCCCCATTCTGAACACACTGGAATGTGTTTCGAAGGCTAGTTTGATCGTATGTGCGAGTTACCAAAAAAAACGATCAGATTTAAATTAAATCGATTCGAATAATTCGAAGCGTTTTGAGCTGCCAGGGTCAAACGACAACTCCGATTGCTACGAAAATTGAAATCCGATAATAACTAACTATTACGGATCCAATGGAACTGGTTTCGTCGAATTCCGAGACTGCACCTCGGAAGGCTATTTTTAAATATCGATTTAAACGATATATTTTTAAAATTAAACAAATCATTATTAAATTAAATTCCAATCATTCTTTGATCTTCATTATCGTCATTATAAATTTTATAAGCCTTCAAATTATTTTTAACAGGCTTAGAAATTTCTAGATTCAACCATTTACCTGGTTTTAATTATTAAATTAAATATTTGAACTATGCAATCCAATGATTTAATTGTCAATTAAATATTGATATTACGAATTTAAGTTAAAATTAACGTTCAAACGTTTAAAATTAATTCAATTATTCCATTTTAAATTGTTATAAATTTCGGGTCGTCACATTCCTCCCCCCTTAAAAGAATTTCGTCCCTGAAATTATTGGTTAGGAAGAATGGTCCAAACTCGTTTACTTTTCTCCCAGAACCCACAATTCAACGTCATATCAACTATCATTTATATAAGACCCCTAATTGTCTTACTAACTTCCCAAACTCTCGCCCACAGTTTTCAAGCAATACCACCTTTCTCCAATATTCAAAGTTCAATTTAAAACCAATTGTTAAATTATCAAAAAATTTCTAACTCCCTAAATTTCCGAAAATTTTTGCCAACGTCTCCTTTGCGCGGCTAGCTCGGCACAACTACAAAAGGCCTCTAAGACTCCCAAAATCTCAAAAAGAAACAAAATCCAAGTGGCTATATCAAAAATCCAATCCATTCCATACGGATATTAAAATACATACCTTTATGTCGGGCAACGCAAATTTTATCTTTTGGAATCAAATCCAAATTCTTTTCCCCTTTAATACCTGCACATCTTACTTAGTAGCAATACCCAATTATAACCCTTCAAATCATTTTATACCTTTCCTTACATAGGTTTTCATATTTACTTTTATTCAAACTAGTTTTCCGTTCTAATATAAATTCAATTTATTTCCAATTTTGAGTATTAAATTTTATCTTCCATTTATAACTGATTCATATCGTTATTTAAATTAGTTTCATCTACTAAGTTATTTCTGTATCAACTTTGATATCGTTTGTTGCTGACAAAATTTTCCAAAAATTTTCTAACTACCAAAATTTACAGAAAATTTTGGCAGTCTCTCCTTTGTACGGAGGAGCTTTTGCAATTTGACAATTGATATAAATATATATATACATCGACCCACACGGTCGGAAAAAGCAAAAACAGTTCATATTTCCTATTTTTATTGCGTAGGCGTACCTTATTTAGCATTTTAAGTAAGCAGCTTATTTATTTTAGCATTTATTGCATCCAAATCCAGCTAAACGGCCTTCAGGTACCTGTACTATCTCAATTTAAATATGTAAGTGTCATATATAGAGAATTTATTAACATTTCACTTACTTCCCATAGCTAAACACATGCATTACATAAACCACAAACACCAAACGCTTCCTATAAGCTATTACATGATTTTAAAATTTATTCAATTGCTTTTAACCAAATTTATAAGCCGTTTCATTCAATTTTAATGATTTGCATCGCACTCGCTTATATTCGCTTCATTTTTAAGCAAAACAAACTCATATTCATATCAATTGATTCAAAAATCCATTATATTTGCTTCCATTAATTCATAGAATTTAATTAAATCTCGTTTACGACAATCGACACTCATTTTTATGCAATTTGATAATATCCATGTGAATAAATAATTGCTTAAGTGTTATAACCAATTTAAATTGATTCCGACTCAATTTTATTTAATTCCATTCCATTTTAATTTATTCACAACCATTTTATTTAGCTCGACACATTCCATTCTCGTATACTACTAGTCATTACCAAATTAATTTAATCCAAGCTTTTATTTAATGGATTTTACTCTTATTCGGATCCAAGCTTCTATACATTTTAAACTTAAGTTAGTTTTCTTTAATTTATTCCAACATCACTCAAGTTTACTTCGATTTGATTCTCATTTAATCAAATCCCATTAATTCAGTTAACCCATTTATTTTAATTTTAGTTTTAATCCACCATCTCAAATTATCAAAATAATATCCAACACATCTTTAACGCATTTTATATTTTCAATTTACTTTCTTAATTCGTTGGAAAATTCATTTTATTTATAAAACGCCATTCTCAAATTTATTCCTTTTTACTTGGGGTTTTGTCTGCAATTCAAATCATTTCATTATACTTAATTTTCATTTCATTCTACTACACTTCCATTATATCTAAGTTTCTTGCAAATCTCATTAAATACTATTCAAATCACACTTGAATTCCAATGGCAATTCAAACCATCATCTTTTCAATCCAATTTTATTTTATTTAACTCAATTTCATCTTCAAACTCCATTATTAACTTACAACCCATTTATTTATCCGAGTTAAATTTTATTGATAATCTCTATCAATTATTATCTATTAGCTTACTTCCAACCTTTAAATCAATATTCGATTTTATTTCACAAATCACTTTATTACATGTTCCAGAATTCTAAATTTTTCATACTTCCAATTTGGATTTCCCTTTTATTTTTCCAAATTCCCAACACTTTTTATTTTAAATTTTTTTACAAATGCTTTTAAATCTTAAAATAGTTTTTATAAAAATACTTCTTATAACTCGATGTCTAAACCAGTCCATCTTCGTTCTCATAGAAATTCGGTCATACGTTGATCAGGCGTAAGACTGAAAATCTATAAGTACTTAGCAGACTTATTTTCAACATCTAGTGAAAATACTTGGAAAATAATTTTCACTAAAACAGTTTTGAAATAGAGAAAAATAGCTTTAGTGAGAATGCTCTGGAAATCATCACACCCATCCATGGTCGTAGTTAACCCGATGGTTACGTTGCCGTCCCGAAAAAATCCACAGATAACTGTAGGCATCCGCGCCCCTCAATTACGCCATGGAACCCGCTACAGATCGCAGCTACAACTGGGGTTACGTTGCCATCACAGGAAAAAGCCATATAACTATAGGCATCAGCGCCACTGAATTTCGCTGCCAAAGAATGAAACTTCTCCTCTCCACTTGACCATAGATCACAGTCTATCGATGTTGCGTTGCCTTTCCGGCAAAATCAAGTGTAGGCTGCTGGCACTCATCCTCCACACGATTTTCGCTATGGTCCCCATACAGTAGGTCGCAGCGACATCGAGTTACACTGTCGTCACATCATAACCCAAATGCCCCTGTAGGCATCAGCGCCATCGACTTCCGCTTCCCAATAATCCTCAGGAACTAGTTTCGTCCGGACTCCTCACAGGATCAACTTTAGAACCTCCCTCTTAGAGGCTCAAGGCAGTACCATCTAGTGGTACTCCTGAGAAGTTCATTCAAGGGAGCGCCTTTTCCCCCAGAGCCAATCTCAAAACACTTTATACTATACACATATAGTATTTTTCTCAAAATCATAAACCTAGTATGAATTTCATATAAGGCTCCTTTACACAAAATCGATTCCCAAAATCAATAATTTTCAAGATAGGCTTTTCCAGATCTTAATATTTGATTTTACCCAAAAATCAAAAGCCTTTCCAAATCTATAGGTTCCCAAAACCTATTTCCAAAATCCTCATAAGATCCTTTATATACATACATACATACATACATACATATATATATATATATATAATTCTTGATAAAAAGCTTTGGATCTTCCAGACTTGTATAAAACTCCTTTTATACTTTAAACACTTCCAAAAACCATAGAAATATCCAATTTTCACCTTTATTCATTGTATACTTCTCAAAATATTCCTTCATTTCAAAAGAACCATTTCACATTCACTTATTCGCATTTTCCTTAATCCCCATTTGGATTATTACTTCAATCCTTATCTCAATTGAGTATTTAACCAATAACAGTTTGAACTCTGACCGGTTTATATTTAGAAAATAGCTTGAAAATCTTAAAAAACAGATGAGTAGTTGAAAATAATTATTAGTTTAAAAATATAGCTGTAAGATAGTTAACTAATTATAAAATAGCTAAGCAATAGTTAAATAGTTTCAGAAATTTCAGGTAATTGCAAAATAGTTGTAAGACAGCAATTAATTTACAAAATAGTTGAAAATAATAATTAGTTTATAAATCAGTCGAAACATGGTTAAATAGCTCCAAATAATTATTGAATAAGTATAAAATAGTTCGGAGTTTGAAAAGAAGGTTATATATATACTAAATAGATAGGGAAATAGATTAGAAATAGTTTTATATTAAAACAGTTTACATTAAAAATAGTCCAAAGTCAACTGTCCACTTCCCCACTCATCCAATTTAAATATCCATTTTTATTTAAATTGACTCAATTCCAATTTAGATTTCCACTTTCATCGTAATTTATTTAGCTCCAAATTCAAGTTGGATCAATCTTATTTTCCTTCCCAAACCAATCAAATTCCATTCGATTTTAAACATATTCAACTTTAATTATAATCCAAATTATTCCAATCAATTGGACTAATATAAATCGAACCCACTTCAATTTCCAATCATTTTAATTCAATCCAATTCAAATTTTCCCATTTGAATTTTTAAACTTGTCCATTTTCAATCCAGATTCATATAATTCAAATCAGAGTAAATTTGAACTAATTCAATTTAAATTCCAATCTCAATTTTTAACCATCTCGAATTATATACATTCAAGTTAAATTCTCAAAGGTTGGTTTAGCTTTTTAAACAAATTTACCTCGATTTAAAGTTTGTAAATAAATTTATTCTGAGCTCAAGTTCTAGAATTTCATTTTCAATCAATTTAAATTTTAATTGATTCAAACAAATTTTTACTTGAACTAATTTAATTCAAATTTTAGATTTAAGTCATCTCAAATTATATAAATTCGTGTTAAATTTGTAAATGTTGACTCAATTCTTTTATATCAAATCGATTTATCTCTTTATATCATCTAATTCTGAATTCATTTCAAACTTATTTCATTGAATTTTAATTTAGTTGTACGTTTATTTTCACTTAATTTAATTCTGATACAAGATTTTAGTTTGGTTGTATTATATTATTTCTTAATTTAATTCTATTAAATTTGACAACCAATTACTATACATTTATTAGAAAAATATACTTTTATATAAAATCATTTAAAATCTTTATATAAGAATATAACAAGTACGCGCTCATATATATATCCACTCAACTCATTCTAGAGTACTACAGACTCTATTAATGAGTAATCCCCACCAGAGCCAAGGTTCTCGCTTAAACTTTTAGCTCTGATACAAACTGTAACAACCCGAAATTTTCAATCCAGAAAATTCCAAATAGTTATGAGAAAGAAGAAAGAGATAGAAGAAGAAGAACAGAAAACACCAGCATCTCACATTCGCAGCGGATAAAATATAATAATAAATAATACAGTTTACAAAGAATATAATATCTGTCGATTACATTTTAATACATCAGAGTTTTACATGTACACAGTCACTGAATATATACAAATATCATGTCTCAGAGCTACAATGATATACAGCAGCGGAAATACACCATACGTACTTGCCTCCCATCCCGTCTCCTGAGCTCCAGAACATCCTACCTGAAAATCTGTAATACTCGGTCTGACACGAGCATTACATCAAAGTAACACCCGGGTCAGGCTGGAAACCAGCGTGAGTTAAACCCATTTAACAAGGAATACAAAGCATACAACTTATATGGATCCCAGGGTAACTCAAACCAATTTTTTTTTCAAATTTTACAAGTCCACGATATGTTATAAACATATCTTATTTCACACGTAAGTTTCCTAAGTGCCAAAAATTTAAATCAACTAGTCTGATATACTTAAAACGTTTCATTCCAACTTATTATTTCCACACATGAATTTACAAGAATTCGAAGTGGTTTCGGGTATTTCCCAATACCCGATCCCGGCCTCTTCGAGTCGCATGTCCTCCTAGCTCCAGTTATGCAAATGAAATACACAACTTCTCATATGAGAGATATCAACTCATTCTAGACATCCAATACCATTAAATCATCCGTAGCAAATCTTAATCACAACACCAAATCAATTCAATTTATTCTAATTGAATTTCAAACCTTAACCACTTAGACTCCTTCATTAATTAATTCCAAATCAATTAGTCAATCAACCATTCCTTACCCATTCATCTTAATTAATCACCCTGGACTAATTATCTTTCAATTATATTCAAGTAATTATCCTTGATTAATTTCACGATATTAATTGTTACTAACCCAAAATGAATAAGTAATTTTAATTACTTCATAATTTAATTTACTATATTAATTACACTAATCCTTAATTACCTATATTAATTAATTTCTCATAAGTCATATATTATGCATTAATTAACCTTAATTTATCAAATATTTAGTTACATCATTAACAATATAAATTATTGATTTCCAATTATATTTCAATTCATCTTAATCTAAATTAATTTATATTAATTAATCAATAATATTAATCAGACTTGATTTATTCCCACTTGAAATTATCTACCTCTTATTTACTTCATTAAATAGATTAATTCTCCTTAATTAATTATCTTAATTTATCTCTCGATTAATTTCACAAAGTAATTATGTCTTATTAATTTCATTAGGTAATTAGTCATCAAACCACCCAATGATCATTTTAATTAATTTAAACACAATTAATTTACCCAAATCATGAATTAATTTAATTAAATAAATTTTCATTAAATTTTCATATTTATTTAATGAAACCACCAATCATTAAATCCTTATTGATTTTAAATCTGAACCATTTCTTATTTATGATCTAAGTTTAAAACCATTTAAAACTCAAATGCTTCGAGACAACCAAAAACTAACTCGAGAACCAACCCAAAACCAAAATTACCAGATCATCAGAACACATTAACTCAACTCAATCAATCAACCAATTATTTTAAATTTAACCATTTAAATCTGAATAGAAATCAAACAAAGTGAGGTTTACTCACCTTTGCTTCCGATTTACAAATCCCTCCAATCTCGGCTCGGCTTCATGGTTTCGACCTTGTATAAACATTTTATAATTTATTAATAATGGTTCTCATTTTGAAATGAAATCTACTGGGAAAAACTCTGAATTTACCTTTGCTATTAGTTTTTGGTAAACAATTTAATTTACAAGTTTATACCTATTGAAAAATCCACAAATTTCAACTTAAAAATTTGATTTAAACTAAATCTTTATATAACTCCATTGTATATCTTAAACTCCTCTTATTTTCAAACTCTTGTAAAATAATTAATACATATACACATATATATGTATATATATATATTTAAAAACTGTTGCTGTAACGACCCGTATTTTTACGGATCGACAAGTTCGACAAAGTCTGGAATTTTAGAGTTTTTGAGCCATTTCAGATTTTAGGCGAAAATGGCTAAGTCCTGAGTCGTGAACGACTTAGTGTAAGTCGTGAGTCGTATACGACTTAGGGGATAGGAGCGACTCAGAGGTCTGGCTAGTTAAGGGTGTAAGGATAAGTCGTTTGAACGACTTAAGGGGTAGGCGCGACTTAAGGACTGGGCGAGATAAGGCTTAAGTTGTAGCAGTTAAGTCGTGACCGAGTTAAGGTGATGAGTCGTATCCGAGTCATCTCATGAGTCGTACCCCAAGTCATCTGATGAGTTGTATCCGAGTCATCTGATGAGCCGTACCCAGGATACCTGATGAGTCGTATCCTGGTTATCTGATGAGTCGTCTGACCAGTTGAGTCGTAACCCCAGCTATTTGATAAGTCGTAGACGACTTAGTAGTTGAGTCGTATATCCAGTTGAGTCGTAGACGAGTATCCCAGTAGCCTAGCTAAGTCGTGAGGTTGATAAGTCGTAGCCGAGTTAACTGTTAAGTCGTAGACAGGGGGGTCTGGTGAGTCGTAGGCGCATGCTATAAGTCGGAGACGACTTAGGAGATAGTTGATTTGTCGTGAGTCATAGGCTGAAGTGTATTAGGTCGTTGAGTCGTAGGGCTTTGAGTCGTGAGTCATAAACGACTCATGGAGACAGACGAGATAAGGATTTCAGCTATAAATAGGAGGGCTTCTCTTCATTTTTGGGATCCGGATTTTGAAGCGACGAAGTGCTGCCATTTTGAAAGCTCGACTTCTACACTTCTTCACTTCTTTTCTCCACTCTAATCTAGTGCTTCCATCCATCCAAATCGAAGATCAAGATTGAAGATTCAAGAGCTTAGATTGGAGATCTTCATCTTTTCAAGAAAGATTTCTTCGTTTGAAGCGGATTCGTGATAGATCAAGCTTGATCCCTCGCTGTCCAGATCTGAAGCGTGTTGATTTGAGGTTGTTTAGGTGATTTGGTGAGTGGTGATTATCTCTCACACGGATCCAAAGGAGTATATCGGATTGTTGGCTCGATTTGGTGTTAAAATAGGGATTTCCATGCATTTTCTTCATCCAAAGTGTAGATCCATATAGATCCATTGTTCATGATGATGTTACATCCATTTTATCATATGTTAATTTATGCAAGTTCATTCATCAAGTTTGTAGAGATATAATCCATGTTTTCATGCTTATTGGACTTTCAACTCTTTAATTACGAAAATGCCATTATTGTTATAATTGTCTACTTAGATCATATTTGAATGCTTGATTGTTTAGATTGATGTTTGATTTGATTGATTGTTATGAACTAGATGATTGATGATTAGATTTAGACCGAAGACGATTCAAAAGCTAAGGGAAAGGCTCTTGAATTGGGAAAGCTGCTCGTGGCATATGTAGCGGAATGATGAAGCTCTTATGCATAGATTTGATGATGTGATGATGAGATGAGGCTTTGCGAGGATGTAATGAAGCGAGGCAATCATATGATGAAGACTTGGTCTAATCCAGACGGGATCATTCCAAGCATGTTGATAACTCGGTGATATGATTCGAGTTGAGGATAATGAATGGATATGAGAATAGTCATCGAGAAGGATGACTAGGAGGCTTGGATAGCATCGTTGTTGAAGGTTCTAGCATGCTCTAAGCAAGAGTACGTTTGGGCAGATTCGATAGTCCCAACGGCCAACTGTTGATGGTCGAGTACTCTGGGCAGATTCGATAGTCCTAGGCACGGGCTGCGACGACGTGCGGGAGTTATGTCTAGAACCGGGGTTTCCATTAGCCCTTGACGGACGGCTGAAAGAATGTGCCGGTCATTCAATTAACGGTGATATCGAAGCAATGATAACAGTGATAGCCAGAGTCATGGATGTTTGGTTGTATCGTCATTCGGACTCAAGAGCGGTATTTTCTGGGTGCTTATCTGATTTAGGCCTTGGTACTTGGAAAACATCGCCCTTGACTCGAGTGATAGTAGCTTTACATTAAATTGTATGCTCTGCTATGTTTACTTCTGCTTAGTGTGTGTCTGGGGGCTATCACTGTAGAATGAGGTTGGAGTGGGAGGGTTGTATTCCTATTCCTTTTCCTTTATGCTCTTTTGGTATGTTGTTAGTTAATTTACTGCTCACTAAGACTGTTGTCTGACTCAAGGCTTTATGTTTTAATTCTTATTGCCTTGGGCTGTTCGTCCATTTTGGGACGGGCAGACTAGGTAGCAGGTGACAGGTGCTGTTCTCCTCTCACGATGCTGATATCGAAGACGAGCTGGAGGGTTGCATATTATCTTCTTATTATATGTACTGGATATTCCGCTGTTTTGTATTCTCTGAGAGATATGTAGTGAGGCTAGATGTATTGACTATGTGGATGCTTGTATTCAACTATTATGGAGTTTTATATGATGTCATTTTGTTCTGTAAAGCTTCACTATACATATGTTCTATTGTATTTTGTCCATGCGCTGTGAGTAATACGATAGATTCTGTTTCTTCAAATCTTACCTTGACAATCGTCCATGGTCGCCTGGCACACCTTACAGCGCTCTATCTTTAGACTCGGTGCAGGGGTCATGGGCGGTCGTCACAGTTGCCTATGAAACCATATACTAAAATAGCCTAATACACTCTTTTTTTTTAAGAAAGAAAGCTACGGTTAAAACTTAACATATTTTCATCTCCATCCTTAAACATCTTTTTTAATTAAATAAATAGATAGATGGAACTACCTTAGCAAGCAGAAAGCCAAGGTCACCCCGCCACCCCAAACTGCCATCGACGCTGAGCTTCAGTCACGGCCGCGCCTTGAACCACCTCACCATCCGAGATCATCACATCTCTACGAGCTGCTCTTCACTGCCGTAATCTTCCAACCGGCCGACCGCCCTTCCCACGCGGCCTCCCCATCTCCTTGCCGACACGACAAACGCGAGTTCGCTTCATCAGCCGCCTCACGATTCGCCCCTTCCTCCTCGCGTTCGATCGCGACTCAGCTCGCGAGCTCGAGCTTGCTCGGTTCCTCAATTTGTTCGCAATGCCGAGCCCTTCCCCCATTTTTTTTTATTTCATACGTTCGATTTTGATTCAGTTGGGTTTGGAGAGGGAACGAAGAATAATATTGATCTGGATAGCTTCTAGAGTACGCGTTGAATATTATATAATTAAATAGTAAAAATATCTCGCGTTGTATAACGCGAAATTCCGAACCCCGAATCCGATACGCCGACCGACGTTTATAAGGTTTTGCCCCCATTCCGAACACACTGGAATGTGTTTCGAAGGCTAGTTTGATCGTATGTGCGAGTTACCGAAAAAAAACAAACAGATTTAAATTAAATCGATTCGAATAATTTGAAGCGTTTTGAGCTGCCAGGGTCAAACGACAACTCCGATTGCTACGAAAATTGAAATCCGATAATAACTAACTATTACGGATCCAATCGAACTGGTTTCGTCGAATTCCGAGACTGCGCCTCGGAAGGCTATTTTTAAATATCGATTTAAACGATATATTTTTAAAATTAAACAAATCATTATTAAATTAAATTCCAATCATTATTTGATCTTCATTATCGTCATTATAAATTTTATAAGCCTTCAAATTATTTTTAACAGGCTTAAAAATTTCCAGATTCAACCATTTACCCGGTTTTAATTATTAAATTAAATATTTGAACTATGCAATCTAATGATTTAATTGTCAATTAAATATTGATATTACAAATTTAAGTTAAAATTAACGTTCAAACGTTTAAAATTAATTCAATTATTCCGTTTTAAATTGTTATAAATTCTGGGTCGTCACATTCCTCCCCCCTTAAAAGAATTTCGTCCCCGAAATTACTGGTTAGGAAGAATGGTCCAAACTCGTTTATTTTTCTCCCAGAACCCACAATTCAACGTCTTATCAACTATCATTTATATAAGACCCCTAATTGTCTTACTAACTTCCCAAACTCTCGCCCACAGTTTTCAAGCAATACCACCTTTCTCCATTATTCAAACTTCAATTTAAAACCAATCGTTAAATTATTAAAAAATTCTAACTCCCTAAATTTCCGAAAATTTTTGCCAGCGTCTCCTTTGCGCGGCTAGCTCGACACAACTACAAAAGGCCTCTACGGGCTCCCAAAATCTCAAAAAGAAACAAAAGCCAAGTGGCTATATCAAAAACCCAATCCATTCCATACGGATATCAAAAACCCAATCATAAGTCTCTAAATATGTCATTCAATAATTCATGGCATATTCATTTGTTTAAATTAATTATACATTAACAAATATTTTCCATGTCCCTTGTAAAGGGAAATTTGAAATTAGCGGTGGGATCGAAAGTTTCTCATACATATATCTTTTGATATTTGTATCATTTATTCTGAGTTTAATGCATAACTTGAAATTCATAAATCTTCATATATGGAATACAATAAATCATGGTATATTCAGTTATTTAAATTAATTAATTAGATAAAACTAATTAAATTGTTTCCAACATTGTAAACCATTTCATTTTGATATTTATAGTATTTATTCACAGTTTAATGTATAACTTTGAAATTCATAAATCTCTAGATATAATATACAATAAATCATGATATATTCATTTATGATGAAAGGTCCATATTCTCAAAGCATATGCACAAAAAGTCCATATATAAATTGTATATGTTTAAATCATTCACTGTGCTAATATGAAAAACACGCCAAGTAAATTGTGTGAGTTTATCATGTGTATGTTTCAAAACATGATCCTAAAAAATAACTATATCAAAGGCACTTAAAAAAATAGTACGACATGAACATCATGATTTAAATTGAAATAAACATAAGTACAGGAGTTATGGCACGCGCTTTGAAGATGGAGTTAGCATTGTTTAATTAACAATGGTATATAGCATAAGTACAGGAGTTTAGCTCTGAAAATTAACGCTAATATTGATACGGGTTTACAAACATCTTTTAAAATGAAATAAACATAAGAACTCAGCTAATAAATATTGAATTTGTAAGCCCCAAAACTATTTAAGATATTTTAAGATATCATTGCTGAGTAGAATATGAGCCAATGGAACAAAAAATTAAATGTTTTAATTTAGAAATAAAAATTCAAACTAACCACACATGATTCCAACGCAAAAACATACCTAAATATTTATGGAAATCATTATCTTTTTATATGTTGACACATATAATTTGTAAAAAAAAAAATTGCCCACGAAGCATGTGTTATTGTCACGTGCGAAGCGCATGTGCTAATATAAAGAAATTTGCACATAAAGGAGAGATTTTATGAAAAACACCAGAGAGATTGAACCAGTACTTATGAATTGTTGCTATATACCATCACGCGCTTCGCATATATCTATTTTAAAGTGACATTATGATAACCCATATCATATCGAATATTTAACCGTATATTTGAGTATTTTTTTAAGTGCCAAATAAAAATTCAAGCTAAACTACAACATAAATCGTTATCAATTTATCATGTGTGAGTTTATTTGAAGATATGTAAACAATGTTTATGATAGCGCTGATTTCATACTTAATATGGAGCAAAGAGATTCTAAGTCGAGAGTGTTACGGCACGCGCTTCATGCGTGACAATAGTACACCTTTCACTGATAAATTGATTTTTTTTACAAATTATATATGCTTAACATATTCAAAAAAATGATTTTTATAAATATTTAGCTATGATTTTACGAATTAGAATCATTTGTAGTCAACTTGAATTTTTATTTCTAAGTTACATCGTTTAGTTTTTTGTTAGTTTAAATTTTTATTTCTAAGTTAGCCAAGAATTGTGTTACATATATTGTATTAAATTCAATATATCTTCAAATGTTACACAATGATATATAATCATGTCTTGTCGGTTTGAATTTCAGTCAATGTGTAAATATAATATCTTCAGATCTTCAAAGCATCTGAAGATGGAGTTAGCATTTTATTTAGTTGTGACAATATTTAAGTAGGAAATGAGTTGGGTTGTTGTGACAATGTTTAAGTAACACTGTCCCATAGTACTCTTCATATTATGGGACCAAGTTGTTATTACTACAAAAGTGTTATGGCACGTGCTTCGCGCGTGACAATAGTACACCCTTCGCGGATAAATAATTTTTTTTACAAATTATATATGCTTAACATATTCAAAAAAAATGATTTTCATAAATATGTAGTTATGATTTTACGTTGGAATCATGTCTTGTCAGTTTGAATTTTTTATTTCTAAGTTGCATCGTTTAATTTTTACTGTTAGTTTGAATTTTTTATTTCTAAGTTGTATCATTTAATTTTTTTGTAAGTTTGATTTTTTTCCATTTATAATTAATATATATATATATATAAAGTTTATTTGTTAGATCATAATTTTAAGCAATATTAAGTTCGGTAATAAAGCAAAGAGCGTTATGAATTTGCAAAAAAGTATATTTGCGAGATCATATCTTTAAGTGATATTAACATTTGTTAATATCTTTAGAAGACGTTTTTGTAAGTTGACGTTGGTACCAAACAAATATTATGCTTTCACTTAAACTCGAAAACAAAAAATTATAATAATAGTTTATTTATTCCCTATTTCAACCTGTTATGAATCTACGTATAATAAAAGGTTGAGCTTCTTAACGTTTCTCACCATAGTATGCAGTTGACAGTAATATTACACCTAATAAAAATGCAGTGCTATATGCATGAGTTTAGGATCAGGTATGTGATGCTATATTGTAGGACCAATTAATAGATGCGCTAAATTTAGGAACAAATGTGCAAATGCTATTTTTTAGGATCAATTAGTGGAGAATTTTTTTAAAGAATTGTATAAAGGGCAATTTTGGAACTTCGCGGTCGGACCAAAAGATTGCGCTTCCAAGTCAACTATTAATAAAGATTACTTCACCCATCTTCCATGCCACCAATCGCATGCGACTAGCCTCCATCGACCGCACTGCCCAGGTCATGTCGTCGTGGCCTCGATATAGCACACTGACTTGATGCGACCAAACCTTGCAGCAAGTCGCTCTTCCCTAAATGATTGTCGAGTATCGTGAATCTTCGACCAAGATTTGTTTTTTTTGAATTGATTTCGATTTTTTAGAAGAAGAAAAAGAAGACACGAATTTAAATGGGGAGGAGGCCGCTAGGTTCAGGGATTAGGGTGGCGTAGATTGGTTTTAGCGTGGCTGGATATGGGCTAGGTCAGTTGCACTGTTTCCCTTTTTATTTTTTACTTTTTGTCAAAATATCTCATATTATATGCAAGGAAATATCGAACTCTTATTGAGGCGTGTCGCCTGATGTTTCTAATGTCAAAATATCATGATGTTATTTTGAGAATACACAAAACAATGCACTTAAATAGACAATACAAACAAATTCTAGAAGTATAATTTAACCAACCTAAAGCACAGTTTTAGCGGTACAATTAGACCAACCTGAAGCTGTGATATTGGAGATTAACGATGAGAAATGGTGGTGGTGAGAGATCTAAATGGAGATGACATGAAAGAGAATGAGAAATGGAATAGGAGTGAAAAGAGATGTGAATATGGATGGATAAAGTGAGTGGCATTTATAGGATTTGGTAGATATTTTTAGAATATTATATCTGTGTTATGAAGTTTGAATATATCTATATTGGACCGATTAAGGGTTATGGATATGCAAGACACATAATTTTAACTCATATGCAGTATCTTAACTTATTCATTGATTCAGAAATTTTTGAATCAGTTATGGAAAAATGTTATAGTCTAGAGAAATCTTGATCAAGTGATATGGTCAGATATTATGTCACGCATATATGGTATAATATGTTATTGAGTGATATTTAATGGTCATAAGTACTCTAATAGGTTATTTTATTGAAAAATTTATAGTATCATTACCATATGTATAACATGTTATATTTTTCAGTTTATAAGCAGAATATTATAAAGTTATATAGTTGCTACTCATAAATGGATAATGTTATATGGTTGCAGCCCTTATTTTTGTTATGCATTTATTCTTATAATTGTATAAGTAATATCAGTCACTTGCTTAATGGTGCAATAAACTGATATAATAATGACATTATTGAATTAATTAAATTAATGCTTCTTAATTCCACTTTCCAACATTTTATTCCTCTTCCTTTAAATATGTATTTTTTGCGCTCATTAAGTTTTTAATACATATATTTCTTGATATTTATATCGTTTATTCATGTTTTAATGTATGACCTTGAAATCCATAAATCTTCATATATGGCATATAATAAATCATGGTATATTCATTTGTTTAAATTAATTAATTAGAGTCAACTACGTAAATCGTTTTCAATGTTGTAAAACCATTTCTATTTTGATATTTATGGCATTTATTCACAATTTAATGTATACCTTGAAATTCATAATTATCTAGATATATATAATATACAACAAATCATGATATATTTAGTTGTTTAAATTAATTATACAATAACATATATTTTTCCATGTTCCATATAAAGGTCAATTTTGGAAATTCGAGGCCAGACCAAAAGTTTGCGTTTATTCTTATAATTGTATAATGCAATGTCGGTCACTTGCTTGATGGCGCAGTAAACTAGTATAATAACGGTATTATTGAATTAATGCAAATTAATGCTTCTTAATTCCACTTTCCAACGTTTTATTCCTCTTCTCTTAAATCTATTTTTGCACTCATTAATTTTCTCATACATATACATTTTGATATTTGCATCATTTATTCACAATTTAATACATAACCTTGAAATTCATAAACCTCCATATATGGCATACAATAAATCAAGGCACATAGATATGTTTAAATTAATTAATTAAGTCAACTAATTAAATCATTTCCAACATTGTAAAATCATTTCCATTTTTTATTTATAGCATTTACTCAAATTTTACCGTATAACCTTGAAATTCATAAGTCTCTAAATATGTCATTCAATAAATCATGGCATATTCATTTGTTTAAATTAATTATACATTAACAAATATTTTCCATGTCCCTTGTAAAGGGAAATTTGAAATTAGCGGTGGGATCGAAAGTTTCTTATACATATATCTTTTGATATTTGTATCATTTATTCTGAGTTTAATGAATAACTTGAAATTCATAAATCTTCATATATGGAATACAATTAATCATGGTATATTCAGTTATTTAAATTATTCAGCATAGGTACCATTATAGTATGCTTGCTATAGCTGCCATATTAGATGCCAGGTTCTACAACTAAAATCGTACAAGGCTCGTATTGTTTCTTTGGATTTCCAACAAATGGTCAGGCTAAGGAACTTCCTATCCACGATGGGTACGTCCCTGGAATAGACGACCCGAGAACCTAACCGGATCTCTGCCAACACAAGGCCGGGTTACCTCTGCAAAAATAGGTAACTACTGACACGCGTATGCCATCCCCCGATCGTCACCGATCTTCCCGAGGATCCCCGATTCGCAACAAACCACATAGATAATAATAATGCAGTAACCACAGAGGTTAAGTATCTGGGCTCCATACCATGATACCACCTTTATCCAGAAGGAATGACATACACTAAGGGGCGCTACTCCCTAGAACCTTGCCGCATCCTTCCTGTTTCGACCATTTCCGGGGTGTGAGGCTCGACGAAGTCTCGTCCACAAAGCTACGCTTTCTCAAAAAGCCCTGCTTCGGGTCAAACAAAAATGATCAACCTATGATCACAAAGATATAAGATCAAACAAATGATCATATCGCAAATGATCAAACACTGATCATTTCACAGCAACACTTAGTATGCCACGTTACCAAATTGGGATATATCGCTGATAAATTTCAACTACATAACCTCTGAGCTCGTACGTCTTAGAGAAGGGTGTTAAGCTAAGAGAATAAATTCTCCGCCACCAACAGAAATGTATTTGAAAGAAATCAGCTTTATATCTCAAATTGTAACGTCAGACACACAATCCATACAAGTCTGTTCCGGGATCGAACAGAACCGAAGGCACTTCTCACGAAGCCCTTGCACATCCGGATAATTTTCAATCACGTCAGGACTTCCCGTCACTAAGGGTGATAAAACCTCTAAATCGGAGATCAGCCGATGTAGAGTAACTCGACGGTAATCCTTCCGTTTTCAAAAATATCCGGTCTTCAACACCGGTCTTCGAATGCAATTCATAACGACGTATCACGTATTCGGAATGGGTTATACGACCCCATGGTCCTTTCCCGGCTAACCCGAATAGTGAGCGTTTATTCAAAAATAAGTGTGGCATTCAAATTCATCCAATTCACAACAAATACCTATCTAAAGGTAATTATTGATAGTCGGTTATTTAACTATCAATAAAGATGCGCAACATCATCAGATTCCAAATAATTTTCCAAATTATTTCATCTTCAAAATATCTTTACTAGATATATAAAAATTTCCACACTTCAAAAATAAATCAATATTTATTTTTAAACAAATTCCCATTTCTTTTATAAATTCCATAGTGAATTTATATCTTCAAAATATCTACTGATATACGATTCTCAAATCAATTTCAAATATTCAATTTCATTTTATCTTTAAGAAGATAAAATCTCAAAACGTTTCATTTCATTTTGGAAATGCATTTCCCTACTTATTTAATAATAAGTATTTCACAAACCCTTTATTTTCAACACTTGGAAAATATTCGATATACTTAAATCAAATTAAGTATATGTTTCATTCTTTAAGGAAATCTATTTTCTATAACAACATCAATTTGAGTCAAAACGAATGTTACGTAAAACATCGTTACGACAACTCAAAATCACTAGCATAGGGATTCGAAATTTAGATAGATATATAAATCCCAATACTATATAAAACATTTCCTTTCGGAAATCATTTACTATAACAACAGTGTTATAGTCCACCATTTCCTTATTTCTCGAAAACGTCTATTTCAACAATAAATGTTGAAATCTATGATTTCGATATTTAACACGTTTTAAAACATTTTTTTTTTAAAACAATTACTTCATTTTATAATATCGTTTCTCCATAACATATCCATTTTCCTTAAGAATATATTCACTGTCCAAAATCGTGAATATAATTCACTTAGCCAAATTTCAATCATCTCTACACATTTTATTTCAATAAAAATTCGCTATCCAAAATCGCGAATATATCTTCTCTAAAAACCTTCTATATTTAATTTATCAAATTCAATCTATTTCGAATTTATAAACACGTTTATAAATTCTATTTCCATTTTAATAACAACTTCAACTTATAAATCTTCTTTTTATCAACTTCTATATTTTTACTTATCAAAATAAGCGATTTTCGGATTTATAAACAACATTTATAAATTCCAAATTTATTTATAAAAACTTCAATCCCAAATCAATTTCGATATTGATTTCAAAATTTATTTTCAACTTTGAATAAAATTTCCATACTGATTTCTCAAAAATTCATTTCCAAATATTAAATCAATTATAGATTGATTTCTAATTTTTTATTTATCACTACTAAGTGAATTCCTCATTTTTTTTCTCAAATTATTCAATATTCTGTTTTTAAATGGATTCTTCAAATTGAAATCATTCTACATGGATTTCCCACATTATTTCAATCTACCAATTTAATTTCTAGTTGGATTTCCAACTTATTTTCTTTTAATAAATTCCTTTTTAAGAAAATAGATTTCAATCGTTTCCTTCAATCTATTTAAAAATCCAAATTTAAATTAAATTCTTCAATTTAAAATCACTGTTTTATGAAATCCATTTATTTAGCATTTTCACTTTATTCTGGAATTTATTCAATAAGATTATAAAAATCAGCTTTTATACTTTTAAATTCTTTTCTTCGAAATTATTCAACTTCTAAAAATTTATTTACTTAAAAATTTCTATTTTTATTTCAAAAATTCAATTTCGTTTATTTTTGGAATCCAACGATATCAAACATCCATTCAGCTAAATCTATAGCTTTCAAACAATTTCCAGACATCGATATGATCAAAAACATCAATATAATCATTCACAGATTCATATCACAGTATAAATAAATTCAATCAATATGAGGGGTCCAGTTGGATCCCTCCAACCTGTTTCCCTGCATCCAAAGACGTCAGCACAATACCAATTCCGCTCCAGTACGGAATTATCGCGGTATATGGGTTTTATAAAAATCCGCTTACTAACGGCGCAATAGTGTCTCATCCGCTATACGAGGCGGGAAATCAATCAATCCAATATATACATATGCCAATATGTATATATTGCTATATATAGATATATATCCTACTATATCTAATATCACATCCAAACAGTCCATCAATCAATCAATAATAACTGTAAAAGAAAATCCACTTTCATTTGAGTGAGAAGATCTCACCATGATTTTAATTCTGATTTCAGCGTTTATTTCGAATAAAATTAAACGAGCGTTTAATTTTACCTGAAATTCAAACTAGCTCCAAACGACTCCAATCCAATTGCATCGCGTAGTGCTCGAGAAAACGAAGCCAACGCCGCTCGTTTCGTCATTTTCTGATAATGTATGAACAAGATACAACATTTTAAACATCAAGCGATTTAAATTATAATTATATTTACAATTTATTTTTAATTTTAAAACCCTAATCTCACATCTGCCGTTCGTGTTTTGTTTGCTTCATCAGAGCCCTTGCACGCAATCTTCTCTCCTACCAGGTAAACACACACGCGAGCAACCCATATACGATGAGAAACCCTAACAGCCGCCCCTCCTTTAGTCATCCCGAAGACGATCAGGTTTTACCGAAGTGAAGCCCCACCCTGCCTCGTTTACCGCGCCCAGCCATGTCAGACCCGGTCGCGCCTTTAGCTCGAAAATCGAGCACGAACCGGCAATGAACGCTGCCCCTTTACAGCCTCCTTGATGCCCCCATACTCCATCATCACCACATAGATGTGAAGCTCTCGTCGTCCCCTACCACTTTCGTGTTGAAAGTTTTTGATAATACTCAACGGATTTTTAGAATTTGAGAGATGAAAGTGAAGAAGTACTGGCCGTTCGATTTAAAAGTGGCGGCTCCTGAATAAAACCCTAGCTAGGTTTTAATTTTGTGAAAAATGAATGTATTATGGTCCTTTTATATAAAATTTTCGAAACACTATTCATTCCGGTTTTCCGGAATCCGATTTATGCGCGGTGACTGGCGTTTCTGGGGTTTACCCCGCGTTCCGGACACAATGGAACAGGTTTCGGAAGCTAATTCGATCGTATGTGTGAGATATGGCAATAAACGATAAATTTAAATTAAACCGATTTAAATCGATTTCGAGGCGTTTTAATTTGTACCGGACAACCGATACATCCAAAAATTACGAAATTTGAAATCTTACAATAATATCACATTACGGATCCGATGAAACTGGTTTCGTCGAAATCCGGGACTTTTTGAAAAATGACTATTTTAACTCGACGATTTAAAATTAAAATGATATCGATGCGTTTCGAGTTGCCATGGTCAAACGATAACTCCGATGGATACGAAAATTGAAATCCAATAATAACTAACTATTACGGATCCAATGGAACTGGTCTCGTTCAATTCTGAGACTGCGCCTCGGACGGCTAATTCTTTATATCGATACGAACGATATAAATTCAAACTAATCAAATTTATTTCAAATTCGATTCTGAAGTTTTAATTATCTTCAGTATTATCACTACGAATTTTAAAAGCCTTCGAAATAATTTTCTTCAACTTTAAATTGAAGATTTAAATTTTATTCAGCATTCAATAGATTAAATTTTATAATTTAATCGTCAAATTCAAAGTTATATTCGGGATTCAAATTAAATCATCGTTCAAATATTTAAAATTAATTAAATATTCTCAATTTAATTTGTTCAAAATTCTGGGTCGTTACAAACTTCCCTCCTTAAAAGAATTTCGTCCTCGAAATTACAAGTCAGGAAGAAAGAGTCCTTAACACGTCTACTATTTTTCACAATCTAATAGTTTTATCAATTTATCAAAACAAATCTTCTACTAAAGATTCGTTATCATTTCTACTAACTTTCCAACTCCAATTAAAGTTTCAAACAATATTGATTTTCTTCAAAATTCAAATTTAAGTTTAAATTCAAATTTCAAACTTTCAAATTTTCTCAAAAATTTTCTAACGCCCTAAATTTCCGAAAAATTTCGCCAGCGACTCCTTTGCGCGGCTAATACGGTACTACTACAAAACGCCCCTACGGACTCTCAGATTTCAAAAAAGAAAAGAAAAAGCCAAGCGGCTAGAGAAGAAATCAGCAAAAACTCATATTGGAATTTAAATACGTACCTTTTGTTGAGCAATTCAAATTTATCTTCGAAATTAAATTCCAATTCCTTTATACCTGTATATCCTACTAGCCATAATATCTAGTTACATATCCAAACCATTTTGCAAATTCTATTACAAAATTTCGATACTTATTTCTTATATCATCTTTACTTCACTGTTGCAGTTACATATCATTCAATTTTTTTACATTTCCCATTCATTTGTATTTAGTTTACCATTTCAACTAAATTTGGATTCAATTTACTTTCAATTCTGAAATATTGAATTTTATCAATTATCTGTCATTTACAACTGCACTATCTTAAATTAGTTCCAATTACTAATTCAAATTGATATCAATTCAATTTATTTTAATTCTACCTCGATTAAATCTACTTAC
The DNA here is from genome assembly GCA_030737815.1 of Allium fistulosum. Taxonomy (NCBI): domain Eukaryota; kingdom Viridiplantae; phylum Streptophyta; class Magnoliopsida; order Asparagales; family Amaryllidaceae; genus Allium; species Allium fistulosum. The sequence goes on from CM060903.1 coordinate 914,251,375, forward strand.
ATTTAAACTGGATTTCAAATTCCATACGAATTTTAATTCATCTTTCATTTACAATTATTCAATTCAATTCATTGGCTTACGAACTCGAAATGAATTTCAACTTTCAATTTCATTTTCATTTAATTGATTCACTTATACTTGCTTTGATTTAACTTCATTCTTTTAAGTTAAATTTATTCTACCAAAATTCAATTGGTATAAGTTATCAACTTAGTAATATTTCATAAATATCTTTATATAGCATTCCAGAGTTTACCAACATTTCAAAGCCATTTTGAAAACAATTCAAATTATCCTTTGAATTTCAAAAACAAAATCCAAATTTTTCAAACAACTTCTATTTAAAATAATTTGGCAGCAATTTCTCCTTTGGAAACCCGAAAATGAACACCAATGATGCCGCGGTCATCATCGAAGTTATTTTCCAGCGTCCGAAAAGAGTTTAGAGCTTTTATCTTTCCAAAATACTTTTCAAACCTTTGAAATTCATTTTCAAATCAAAAAGGATTTAAACTTTCCAAATCTCAAAATTTTCAAATTCTTTTCAAAACATTTCCAAATACTTCTCTGGAATCCCGTTTTAAATTACAATTCACATTTATAATTTTCATTCTCACATTTCATTTATATGTGAATTCATTTCTTAACTTTGGAGTTATAATTCCAATTTCTTATTCAATTTCAGTGATGATAATTCACTATTATTACTTCCTAACATCCATGCAACCATATACTATAGTACTTTATAGAAAATCATTTCTTTTCTATACAAAAATAGTTTTGGGCAAAATTATTTCATTTACCCTATTTAAAACAATACTGTGCCGAATTGTTCTATTCAAGTGTTTAGAGATCCCTATCGATAGAGTTGTACGGACAATACCGACCAGAATCCATATACCACTCAACAAACCAATCATCACAATATAAAACAATTTTATATTCACTAACAAATACGCGCTCATATCTATTACTACACTCAACTCATTCTAGAGTACTACTGACTCTATCTCTAATGAGTAACACCCAACAGAGCAGGGTTGTCGCTTAACCATATGCTCTGATACCAAATGTAACATCCCGAAAATTTTTGACTTTCGAAAATTCAACATCGATACTCACTTTATCGACTGCTGAGCCATCGAATGCCGGAAACCCGAAAAGTTATGGTTTTAAGAAAGAAGAAAAAGGTAGAAGAAGAAGATAGAAGAAAAAGAAAGAAGAACAACAACAGAACAAGAGCAGAAACAGAAACAGAAAACAATATCAAAATCTCACATATCGCAGCGGAACAATATATAATAGATAAATGAATATCATTTAAAAACAAAAGAATTATATCTGTTATTACATTACATCACATCATATCATCAGAGTCAATAAACAACAATGGACAGTTATATAAACTTGTCCTCATACAGAATACACAGCGGAATAAATACTATCAGATACAAATACTACGTCTCGTCATCCAGCTTATTTCCAAGCTCCAGAATATCCAGAATATCCTGATAATATAACTCTAGGCTGCTCGTGTGGAAATTTGTGGGCACCCAGAGTTTAGAAGGGAACAATAAACTCTGAGTCAGTCATGGTGACTGGTGTGAGATCGTAAAACAGTTATTCTTTAAAATAAACAACAGGAAGATTTTAAAGTAAATTTCGCAATGCTTTTGGAAAATGAAACTACCATAAGACCTCCCGCCACACACACAATGCAAACGCAGAATTGGAGGAGATTTCTTCTTATGATAGTCAAAGATGCTTACTACGCAAAAATCAAATCATTTTTTGATATTATTATTAGTGCATAGTGTAGAAAACATTTCGAAAGTAGAATATAAATCTTAGCCAGCATAGGTACCATTATAGTATGCTTGCTATAGCTGCCATATTAGATGGCAGGTTCTACAACTAAAACCGTACAAGGCTCGTATTGTTTCTTTGGATTTCCAACAAATGGTCAGGCTAAGGAACTTCCTATCCACGATGGGTACGTCCCTGGAATAGACGACCCGAGAACCTAACCGGATCTCTGCCAACACAAGGCCGAGTTACCTCTGCAAAAATAGGTAACTACTGACACGCGTATGCCATCCCCCGATCGTCACCGATCTTCCCGAGGATCCCCGATTCGCAACAAACCACATAGATAATAATAATGCAGTAACCACAGAGGTTAAGTATCTGGGCTCCATACCATGATACCACCTTTATCCAGAAGGAATGACATACACTAAGGGGCGCTACTCCCTAGAACCTTGCCGCATCCTTCCTGTTTCGACCATTTCCGGGGTGTGAGGCTCGACGAAGTCTCGTCCACAAAGCTACGCTTTCTCAAAAAGCCCTGCTTCGGGTCAAACAAAAATGATCAACCTATGATCACAAAGATATAAGATCAAACAAATGATCATATCGCAAATGATCAAACACTGATCATTTCACAGCAACACTTAGTATGCCACGTTACCAAATTGGGATATATCGCTGATAAATTTCAACTACATAACCTCTGAGCTCGTACGTCTCAGAGAAGGGTGTTAAGCTAAGAGAATAAATTCTCCGCCACCAACAGAAATGTATTTGAAAGAAATCAGCTTTATATCTCAAATTGTAACGTCAGACACACAATCCATACAAGTCTGTTCCGGGATCGAACAGAACCGAAGGCACTTCTCACGAAGCCCTTGCACATCCGGATAATTTTCAATCACGTCAGGACTTCCCGTCACTAAGGGTGATAAAACCTCTAAATCGGAGATCAGCCGATGTAGAGTAACTCGACGGTAATCCTTCCGTTTTCAAAAATATTCGGTCTTCAACACCGGTCTTCGAATGCAATTCATAACGACGTATCACGTATTCGGAATGGGTTATACGACCCCATGGTCCTTTCCCGGCTAACCCGAATAGTGAGCGTTTATTCAAAAATAAGTGTGGCATTCAAATTCATCCAATTCACAACAAATACCTATCTAAAGGTAATTATTGATAGTCGGTTATTTAACTATCAATAAAGATGCGCAACATCATCAGATTCCAAATAATTTTCCAAATTATTTCATCTTCAAAATATCTTTACTAGATATATAAAAATTTCCACACTTCAAAAATAAATCAATATTTATTTTTAAACAAATTCCCATTTCTTTTATAAATTCCATAGTGAATTTATATCTTCAAAATATCTACTGATATACGATTCTCAAATCGATTTCAAATATTCAATTTCATTTTATCTTTAAGAAGATAAAATCTCAAAATGTTTCATTTCATTTTGGAAATGCATTTCCCTACTTATTTAATAATAAGTATTTCACAAACCCTTTATTTTCAACACTTGGAAAATATTCGATATACTTAAATCAAATTAAGTATATGTTTCATTCTTTAAGGAAATCTATTTTCTATAACAACATCAATTTGAGTCAAAACGAATGTTACGTAAAACATCGTTACGATAACTCAAAATCACTAGTATAGGGATTCGAAATTTAGATAGATATATAAATCCCAATACTATATAAAACATTTCCTTTCGGAAATCATTTACTATAACAACAGTGTTATAGTCCACCATTTCCTTATTTCTCGAAAACGTCTATTTCAACAATAAATGTTGAAATCTATGATTTCGATATTTAACACGTTTTAAAACATTTTTTTTTAAAACAATTACTTCATTTTATAATATCGTTTCTCCATAACATATCCATTTTCCTTAAGAATATATTCACTGTCCAAAATCGTGAATATAATTCACTTAGCCAAATTTCAATCATCTCTACACATTTTATTTCAATAAAAATTCGCTATCCAAAATCGCGAATATATCTTCTCTAAAAACCTTCTATATTTAATTTATCAAATTCAATCTATTTCGAATTTATAAACACGTTTATAAATTCTATTTCCATTTTAATAACAACTTCAACTTATAAATCTTCTTTTTATCAACTTCTATATTTTTACTTATCAAAATAAGCGATTTTCGGATTTATAAACAACATTTATAAATTCCAAATTTATTTATAAAAACTTCAATCCCAAATCAATTTCGATATTGATTTCAAAATTTATTTTCAACTTTGAATAAAATTTCCATACTGATTTCTCAAAAATTCATTTCCAAATATTAAATCAATTATAGATTGATTTCTAATTTTTTATTTATCACTACTAAGTGAATTCCTCATTTTTTTTCTCAAATTATTCAATATTCTGTTTTTAAATGGATTCTTCAAATTGAAATCATTCTACATGGATTTCCCACATTATTTCAATCTACCAATTTAATTTCTAGTTGGATTTCCAACTTATTTTCTTTTAATAAATTCCTTTTTAAGAAAATAGATTTCAATCGTTTCCTTCAATCTATTTAAAAATCCAAATTTAAATTAAATTCTTCAATTTAAAATCACTGTTTTATGAAATCCATTTATTTAGCATTTTCACTTTATTCTGGAATTTATTCAATAAGATTATAAAAATCAGCTTTTATACTTTTAAATTCTTTTCTTCGAAATTATTCAACTTCTAAAAATTTATTTACTTAAAAATTTCTATTTTTATTTCAAAAATTCAATTTCGTTTATTTTTGGAATCCAACGATATCAAACATCCATTCAGCTAAATCTATAGCTTTCAAACAATTTCCAGACATCGATATGATCAAAAACATCAATATAATCATTCACAGATTCATATCACAGTATAAATAAATTCAATCAATATGAGGGGTCCAGTTGGATCCCTCCAACCTGTTTCCCTGCATCCAAAGACATCAGCACAATACCAATTCCGCTCCAGTACGGAATTATCGCGGTATATGGGTTTTATAAAAATCCGCTTACTAACGGCGCAATAGTGTCTCATCCGCTATACGAGGCGGGAAATCAATCAATCCAATATATACATATGCCAATATGTATATATTGCTATATATAGATATATATCCTACTATATCTAATATCACATCCAAACAGTCCATCAATCAATCAATAATAACTGTAAAAGAAAATCCACTTTCATTTGAGTGAGAAGATCTCACCGTGATTTTAATTCTGATTTCAGCGTTTATTTCGAATAAAATTAAACGAGCGTTTAATTTTACCCGAAATTCAAACTAGCTCCAAACGACTCCAATCCAATTGCATCGCGTAGTGCTCGAGAAAACGAAGCCAACGCCGCTCGTTTCGTCATTTTCTGATAATGTATGAACAAGATACAACATTTTAAACATCAAGCGATTTAAATTATAATTATATTTACAATTTATTTTTAATTTTAAAACCCTAATATCACATCTGCCGTTCGTTTTTTGTTTGCTTCATCAGAGCCCTTGCACGCAATCTTCTCTCCTACCAGGTAAACACACACGCGAGCAACCCATATACGATGAGAAACCCTAACAGCCGCCCCTCCTTTAGTCATCCCGAAGACGATCAGGTTTTGCCGAAGTGAAGCCCCACCCTGCCTCGTTTACCGCGCCCAGCCATGTCAGACCCGGTCGCGCCTTTAGCTTGAAAATCGAGCACGAACCGGCAATGAACGCTGCCCCTTTACAGCCTCCTTGATGCCCCATACTCCATCATCACCACATAGATGTGAAGCTCTCGTCGTCCCCTACCACTTTCGTGTTGAAAGTTTTTGATAATACTCAACGGATTTTTAGAATTTGAGAGATGAAAGTGAAGAAGTACTAGCCGTTCGATTTAAAAGTGGCGGCTCCTGAATAAAACCCTAGCTAGGTTTTAATTTTGTGAAAAATGAATGTATTATGGTCCTTTTATATAAAATTTTCGAAACACTATTCATTCCGGTTTTCCGGAATCCGATTTATGCGCGGTGACTGGCGTTTCTGAGGTTTGCCCCGCGTTCCGGACACAATGGAACAGGTTTCGGAAGCTAATTCGATCGTATGTGTGAGATATGGCAATAAACGATAAATTTAAATTAAACCGATTTAAATCGATTTCGAGGCGTTTTAATTTGTACCGGACAACCGATACATCCAAAAATTACGAAATTTGAAATCTTACAATAATATCACATTACGGATCCGATGAAACTGGTTTCGTCGAAATCCGAGACTTTTTGAAAAATGACTATTTTAACTCGACGATTTAAAATTAAAATGATATCGATGCGTTTCGAGTTGCCATGGTCAAACGATAACTCCGATGGATACGAAAATTGAAATCCGATAATAACTAACTATTACGGATCCAATGGAACTGGTCTCGTTCAATTCTGAGACTGCGCCTCGGACGGCTAATTCTTTATATCGATACGAACGATATAAATTCAAACTGATCAAATTTATTTCAAATTCGATTCTGAAGTTTTAATTATCTTCAGTATTATCACTACGAATTTTAAAAGCCTTCGAAATAATTTTCTTCAACTTTAAATTGAAGATTTAAATTTTATTCTGCATTCAATAGATTAAATTTTATAATTTAATCGTCAAATTCAAAGTTATATTCGGGATTCAAATTAAATCATCGTTCAAATATTTAAAATTAATTAAATATTCTCAATTTAATTTGTTCAAAATTCTGGGTCGTTACATATATGAACGGTTTTTCTCAGAGCTTATCTCTAGTGCTTATGTTGAGAGGAATAAATGCCTGCAATAAAGATAAATTAATTTGTTTAGCATTTCTTTCCGTTTAAACAGATTAAGGAAAATATGAAGGGTTTTTTTCAGAGCTAAACTCCTATACTTATACTTAGAGGAAAAAATGAAATGCCTGCAATAAAGATAATAAATTACCACATTCAAGCACATATCTTAATTAATAGTTGGCTTGAAAGCACAATCTTTTGGTCCGACCGTGAAGTTCCAAAACTGTCCCTAAATATATTTCCTTTTTAATAATAGTTAGATGTCACACTTCTTTAGCTTCAACGAGAACTACTAAAAACGTAACTCTATAAATATTATTAAATATTAATATAACTTAAAAACAGAATCAAATAAGTTTCATTGACCAATTCAAAACGCTCTACAAATATTATGGAAATCTTACTATAAATTAAAAGTAGGATGTACCGAATAAACATTCTTCTTTAAGTCATTCTTTATTATATGTAATAGTAGAAATAAAATTCAAACCAATAAAAAATTAAATTCATTCTTTATTAATTAATAATAAAAATAAAAATTCAAACTAATAAAAAGTTAGATGTTGCAATTTAGAAAGAAAATTAAAAACTAACTGCATATCATTTCATACAAAAATAGGGTTAAATATTTGTGCAAATCGTATATTTTTTTAACGAGTTAAAAGTACACAATTTGTAAAAAAACAATTCATACACGAATTGTGTGCCATCATCACGCGGGAAGCGCGTGCTGTAGCATGCAAATTAATGCTTTAACGTTATTATTTTCAATTGGACGTGTCGCCTGATCAATTAGTAGAGAATTTTATAAAAAAATGTATATAAAGGGTAATTTTGGAATTTCACGGTCGGACCAAAAGATTGCGCTTCCAAGCCATCTATTAATAAACTTGGAAATAAAAAATATAATTTTCATAATTTGTGACCACTTGCTAAACACGTTCCAAAATTTGTGCTTTCAAGCCAACTATTAAAAAATATAATTTTCATACTTTCTAACAAACATGTTGGAGCATTATGGCACGCACTTCGCGTGTGATGAATGCATCTGAAATGTATTTGTTTAAAATGTTTAAAAGAAAATATTTTTCACAAATATTTAGCCATATGTTTATGTTGAATCATACATGGTTAATTTGAATTTTTATTTCTAAGTTGTAATATCTAATAATCATACTGGTAGGTTTCGGCTAGGTTGTTTTTACTGAGTCAGAGTGGAAGCATTGGAGTCAAAAGGTACTACTAAAGGAGGCGGAACCTGCTTTTCTGAATAAAGGTTGAAATCATGCTTATTTTAGTAATTGATTAATAACTAATCTGCCTATTTGTAATCTTTTAATTGGTTGCCTTAAAACTTTTCAAATTCTTTACAAAAATAACTATCACATTTATCTGATCTAAATCAAGAAAAATTAACGTTTAAGCCCTTCTATTAAGCAAAACCGATAGTGCAAATAAGTCCTTCTTTTAAAATTGTGTGCCATCATCATCTCGTTGGAAAGTTTTGGTCCGACCACGAACTTCCAAAGTTGCCCCTATTCGTATTTCTTTATTAAAAGTTGTAATCTATTAAATAATAATAAAGTAGAATAATTTAAAGCTCTCTTATTAATTCTAACAATTTCCTCCTCTCTCTCCTTAATTATCTCTAGATATTTTATTTTCACATTCTCACAATCTATTGTTATTATAATTACTACAAATTTTCTACCGGTTTCCTCTTTTATAGTTAGAATTTAATACTAAATTTTACAATTATGTATAGACATCTTCCTAGTTTTTAATGTTATTTTACATTTAAATCTATATATATTGAATTTATTTAGGTGATCTTAAATTTAAGCTTTTTAAATAAATACAATTAGCGAATATTCATTAATTGATCTAATAAATTAAAAAATTAACAATTCAATATGTGCACCGCATTAATATTGACAAAAATGGTAAAACTAATTTTTCATTCAAGTCCAGATAGTTTTAATTTCCGCAATTATATACTAACCATCACAACGTTCTACTAATATTCTCTCATGTCATTTTGCACTTAAATGCCAACATTCAATAATTTTTACAATTATTTACGGATTTCTCCCATCTTGTTCAAATCTATATATAGATAACTTAGTCTTATTGCAATCTCACTGACAATCTTGTTTTAGCCTAAACACAAACCTATGTATATATATATATAGAAAACTTACTGGAACCGAAAACCAGAAAACTATTAAACAAGACTGTGAAATTGGACTGCAAGCTGCAGGTTTCACCTTAAAAAAAGTTATTTATTTATTTAATTTTTTTATACAAAGTGTATGTAACTTGGAAGAAAGCAAAAAACTCACTGTATCAACCTAATTAATCCACTTCATATTCACTTGATCTTGCAACATATATTCTATAGGTGTAACACATATTCACTTCAAATTCTACAAGTGTGTAACATATAAGTATGTAGGGGCCAAGTTATCACCTTCACTTTTTTTTATAACGCACACAAACTAGGCAGCAAGAAGAAAAAAAAACAAAATAAGACTCACCGTACGGGCTGAGGCGGTAGTGGCGTAGGGCGGCGTCGGGGAGATTGGTCGGTGGCAGGGACGTGGTGGCTAGAGCACGGCGGCGGTGGCTGACGCGGAGGGAAGGCGACGTGTGGGGTGCGGCGCTTGGGTACAGGGAAGAGGGGATTGGTTTTTTTTTTGCAAAAATTGAATCGGTTGTTAAAATTTCAAGGGTGAGAAAATGACTAGCCTCTGGTAATTTTATACCAGTTTTAGATTGCGTAAGTGAGTCAGAGAGGGAAAATAATCTAAGTTTAAGGTAACCGGTTGATATTTCAAACGTACCATATTTTTTTTTTCTTACCTAATTATCTTTAGGCTACAACTGTTAAACACATTCAGGAATTTAAATTTTGAATTCTAATCAATTAATTTCAGCTTATAACGGCAACTGATAAATTTAATTGCGTTAACGTTAACGGAAATCTACAACTGACGTTATTATATTCCCATTATAATTTTCTTAAACATTACAACGTAAAATAATGACATTCCAAAATTAAAAATTTATGCAAATTAATTGCCAAAATACGTACCCACTAATTTAATAGGTTATTTTATTTAAAAGCTCTTTTATTCCAACAATCTAAATATTTACAACAAATTCTTACGTTATAATTTTTTTTCAAATTTGTAGCCAATTTTCGCCGAAATCCAATTTATTAGGAGTAAATATTGCTCGGGTTGTTACAAATTATAACTCCAAATCTATTCAAAATCGATTTCAACTTCCATTTATAATTTCTGACATATTATTGAAATCTTTTGTTCCAAATTCCTTATATAAACTAATTTCAAAAATATTTATCTAAATCACTTTTAATGAATTCCAAATCAAATCTTTTATTTAATCCAAACCCATTTCTCATGCAATAATCCAATTTCAAAACAAATATTTTTATTTCCAAAAATCATCCTCGAATTTCTTTTTAAAATTTGAAAATATTTTTTATGGTATTTAAAATAACAAAATTTGGACCAATGCTATTATAACATCCAATATATCAAATCACACAACAATCCGTAACAGATTATTCAATCACTTCATATAACACAATATATGAAACAATCAATATATTTTGAAGGAATCAAGTTGGATCCCTCCAATCTATTTCCCTACATCCACAGTTGTTATATAATACAAAATACCACTTCGAGGCGGAATATGGCGGTAATATAGGGTCATCAGCTACTATGTCGGACGCACGGTGTCTCATCCGCTCTAACGGCGAGAAATATGCCCAACTACTAATATATATAATTTCACGTCCAATTGAAAATATAAATTTATAAATTCATCCAATTAACCAATAAATAATTTTTTAACACTTTAAAATAATATTACTATACAAATGAGTGAAATAATCAAAACCTTGATTTTCAAATTTGTTAATCGTTCCAAATCAAAATTTGTTCCATTGCATTGTGTTTGTCGCTATGATCCAACATAACTCGTGTTGTATTTTTGAACCTCGCACGAATAATTTATGAATTTTATAAGCGATCAATTTTTTTATACTTACAAATCATACTTTTATTAAATTTAATTAAAATTGATTTCTTTATACCTTCTTCTCAAACAAAATGATGGTCGTGCACATCTGGTACTCTCACGACAAAGCACGAGATCTTCTCTCCACCAAAACCACTAAGTTCACTGACATCTCCTCATCGAAACATTAGCCACTCCATCAGCCAACACAACAACATCGCAGCATTCTGCACAACTTCCTGTCACCTCCAGCCATCAACTGCCACCTATTCTTGAATCACTTCAACATCGCCATGCCTCTTGTTCAAGTCTGTATGCATGCCTACAACGTCGAACTCTGTCATGGTTGCACCTCCATCCTAGGTCCATTACTTCACCCATCTTCCACGCCACCAATCGCATGCGACTAGCCTCCATCACCCGCACTGCCCAGGTCATGTCGTCGTGGCCTCGATATAGCACACTGACTTGATGCGACCAAACCTTACAGCAAGTCGCTCTTCCCTAAATGATTGTCGAGTATCGTGAATCTTCGATCAAGATTTGTTTTTTTTTGAATTGATTTCGATTTTTTAGAAGAAGAAAAAGAAGACACGAATTTAAATGGGGAGGAGGCCGCTAGGTTCAGGGATTAGGGTGGCGTAGATTGGTTTTAGGGTGGCTGGATACGGGCTAGGTCAGTTGCACTGTTTCCCTTTTTATTTTTTATTTTTTGTCAAAATATCTCGTATTATATGCAAGGAAATATCGAACTCTTATTGAGGCGTGTCGCCTGATGTTTCTAATGTCAAAATATCATGATGTTATTTTGAGAATACACAAAACAATGCACTTAAATAGACAATACAAACAAATTCTAGAAGTGTAATTTAACCAATCTAAAGCACAGTTTTAGCGGTATAATTAGACCAACCTGAAGCTGTGATATTGGAGATTAACGATGAGAAATGGTGGTGGTGAGAGATCTAAATGGAGATGACATGAAAGAGAATGAGAAATGGAATAGGAGTGAAATCTACTGGGAAAAACTCTGAATTTACCTTTGCTATTAGTTTTTGGTAAACAATTTAATTTACAAGTTTATACCTATTGAAAAATCCACAAATTTTAACTTAAAAATTTGATTTAAACTAAATCTTTATATAACTCCATTGTATATCTTAAATTCCTCTTATTTTCAAACTCTTGTAAAATAATTAACATACATATACATATATATGTATATATATATATATTTAAAAACTGTTGCCTATGAAACCATATACTAAAATAGCATGATACACTCTTTTTTTTAAGAAAGAAAGCTACGATTAAAACTTAACATATTTTCATCTCCATCCTTAAACATCTTTTGTAATTAAATAAATAGATAGATGGAACTACCTTAGCAAACAGAAAGCCAAGATCACCCCGCGACCCCAAACTGCGATCGACGTTGAGCTTCAGTCACGGCCGCGCCTCGAACCACCTTGTAACGACCCGTATTTTTAACGGATCGACAAGTTCGTCAGAATCTGGAATTTTAGAGTTTTTGAGCCATTTCAGATTTTAGGCGAAAATGGCTAAGTCCTGAGTCGTGAACGACTTAGTGTAAGTCGTGAGTCGTATACGACTTAGGGGATAGGAGCGACTCAGGGATTTGGCTAGTTAAGGGTGTAAGGATAAGTCGTTTGAACGACTTAAGGGGTAGGCGCGACTTAAGGATTGGGCGAGATAAGGCTTAAGTTGTAACAGTTAAGTCGTGACCGAGTTAAGGTGATGAGTCGTACCCAAGTTATCTGATGAGTCGTACCCAAGTTATCTGATGAGTCGTACCCAAGTTATCTGATGAGTCGTATCCTAGTTATCTGATGAGTCGTCTGACCAGTTGAGTCGTAACCCTAGCTATTTGTTAAGTCGTGACCGACTCAGTAGTTGGCTGCTAGGTTATAAGTCGTAGGATAGTGGGATTTGATAAGTCGTAGACAACTTAGTAGTTGAGTCGTATATCCAGTTAAGTCGTAGACGAGTATCCCAGTAGCCTAGCTAAGTCGTGAGGTTGATAAGTCGTAGTCGAGTTAACTATTAAGTCGTAAGGGATCTGGGTTTTTGTTGAGTCGTAGGCGCACGCTATGAGTCGTGACCGACATAGGAGATAGCTGTTTTGTCATGAGTCGTAGGCAGATGTGTGTTAAGTCGCTAAGGGTAGTCTGGTTAGATCGTAGAAGCCAGAAGTCGTTGAGTCGTAGGGCTTTGAGTCGTAAGTCGTAAACGACTCATGGAGGCAGACGAGATAGGTATTTCAGCTATAAATAGGAGAGTTTCTCTTCATTTTTGGGATCCGGATTTTGATGCGACGAAGTGCTGCCATTTTGAGAGCTCGACTTCTACACTTCTTCACTTCTTTTCTCCACTCTAATCTAGTGCTTCCTTCCATCTAAATCAAAGATCAAGATTGAAGATTCAAGATTCAAGAGCTAAAGTCGAAGATCTTCATCTTTTCAAGAGAGATTTCTTCGTTTGAAGCGGATTCGTGATAGATCAAGCTTGATTCTTCGCTGTCCAGATCTGAAGCGTGTTGATTTGGGTTTGTTTAGGTGATTTGGTGAGTGGTGATTATCTCTCACACGGATCCAAAGGAGTATATCGGATTGTTGGCTCGATTTGGTGTTAAAATAGAGATTTCCATGCATTTTCTTCATCCAAAGTGTAGATCCATATAGATCCATTGTTCATGATGATGTTACATCCATTTTATCATATGTTAACCTATGCAAGTTCATTCATCAAGTTTGTAGAGATATAATCCATGTTTTCATGCTTATTAGACTTTCAACTCTTTAATTACGAAAATGCCATTATTGTTATAATTGTCTACTTAGATCATTTTTGAATGCTTGATTGCTTGGATTGATGTTTGATTTGATTGATTGTTATGAACTAGATGATTGATGATTAGATTTAGATCGAAGGTGATTCAAAAGCTAAGGGAAAGGCTCTTGAATTGGAAAAGCTGCTCGTGGCATATGTAGCGGGATGATGAAGCTCTTATGCATAGATTTGATGATGTGATGTTGAGATGAGGCTTCGCGAGGATGTGATGAAGCGAGGCAATCATGTGATGAAGACTTGGTCTAATCCAGACGGGATCATTCCAAGCATGTTGATAACTCGGTGATATGATTCGAGTTGAGGATAATGAATGGATGTGAGAATAGTCGTCGAGGAGGATGACTAGGAGGCTTGGATAGCATCGTTGTTGAAGGTTCTAGCATGCTCTAAGCAAGAGTACGTTTGGGCGGATTTGATAGTACCAATGACCAACTGTTGAAGGTCGAGTGCTCTGGGCAGATTCGATAGTCCTAGGCACGGGTTGCGACGACGTGCGGGAGTTATATCTAGAACCGGGGTTTCCATTAGCCCTTGACGGACGGCTGAAAGAATGTGCCGGTCATTCAATTAACGGTGATATCGAAGCAATGATAACAGTGATAGCCAGAGTCATGGATGTTTGGTTGTATCGTCATTCGGACTCAAGAGCGGTATTTTCTGGGTGCTTATCTGATTTAGGCCTTGGTACTTGGAAAACATCGCCCTTGACTCGAGTGATAGTAGCTTTACTTTAAATTGTATGCTCTGCTATGTTTGCTTCTGCTTAGTGTGTGTCTGGGGGCTATCACTGTAGAATGAGGTTGGAGTGGGAGGGTTGTATTCCTATTCCTTTTCCTTTATGCTCTTTTGGTATGTTGTTAGTTAATTTACTGCTCACTAAGACTGTTGTCTGACTCAAGGCTTTATGTTTTAATTCTTATTGCCTTGGGCTGTTCGTCCATTTTGGGACGGGCAGACTAGGTAGCAGGTGACAGGTGCTGTTCTCTTCTCACGATGCTGATATCGAAGACGAGCTTGAGGGTTGCATATTATCTTCTTATATGTACTGGATATTCCGCTGTTATGTATTCTCTGAGAGATATGTAGTGAGGCTTGATGTATTGACTATTTGGATGCTTGTATTCAACTATTATGAAGTTTTATATGATGTCATTTTGTTCTGTAAAGCTTCACTATACATATGTTCTATTGTATTTTGTCCATGCGCTGTGAGTAATACGATAGATTCTGTTGCTTTAATTTACCTTGACAATCGTCCATGGTCGCCTGGCACACTTTACATCGCACTGTCTCTAGATTCGGTGCAGGGGTCATGGGCGGTCGTCACATTTGGTATCAGAGCATTGGTTAATCGATTTTACCCAACGCTCGCCGTCGTAACTACGTATGAGAGACGTAATTGTATTTTGATGGATGATTACTATATATAATATAGTAGCTTAGTAGAGTTTGAGTCCTTTATGCAGTTGTTTCTCTAGATGTTCTAATCATTCCTTTTTATAGATATTGAGAATGAGTCGAAGAGGGAGACCAGCTGCTAGGGAAGGCCGTGCTACTGAAGAGACTGCTGATTATGCAGCCATGTTCGAAGCTATGATGACTTCGATCATGAGGAGGATACCAGTTCCGGGAGCGGCAGTTGATGTTGGAGTTCAAGTTCAAACTCCAAAACCGGTAGATTTTGCTAAGTTGTGTAAGGACTATACTGCTCTTGGAGGGAAGGTTTTCTTGGGAACAGAATCAACTATCGAAGTCCAGAGATGGATAGATGCTTGTAGAAGGATCTTTGGTGATTTGGGAATTGATGATGCAACTAAGAGGAAGTTGGCATCAAGGCAGCTTCAGGGGAGAGCCTCTGATTGGTGGAACTCTATTACCATCGATACTCCGGAGGAAGAGATTACTTGGGAGCAATTCCAAGTTAGGTTTGAAGCTAAGTTCATTTCTACAGCTCAGAAGTCTGTTCTGTTCAAGAGGTTTGTGGAGCTCAAGCAAGATGGAAGATCTGTTCTTGAGTATGTTTCTGAGTTTGAAGCTTTGTCCAAATATGCCCGGTCATATATTGAGTCTGCTTATCAGAAGAATGAGAAGTTTGTGACCGGCTTGGATAGTTATCTTGGGAGACAGTTGGTGGATCATTTGGACGATTCATTTGAGAAGCTTGTGGAGAAAGCTCTTAGGCATGAGAGTCTGTTTCCTAAGGAAGGACCTGTTGTTGCTGTTACCAAGGGAGAGTCTAAACCACAGCAGGGTGGAAACCAGAAGAGGAAGCAGCAGCAGCAGAAGGGTAAGGATGGCCAGAAGAAGCCGAAAGGCGAGGTAACTTGCTACAATTGTCAGCAGAAGGGCCATTTCTCTAAGGATTGTAAGAATCCGAAGGCACCGATGAAGTGTCACAACTGTGACAAGCCAGGGCACATCAGGAAGAATTGTCCAGAACCGAGGAAGGACAAGTAGATTGTGCAAGCTTATGCTTTGGGAGCTGTTCCGTCGTCTTCAAAAGCTCCTACTGCTGAAGAGAAGGGAAAGAGTGTGGTTGTTCAAGGTACTCTTTTCCTATGTGGTGTTCCGGTTAGAGTTCTGTTTGATACTGGAGCGTCGCATTCGTTTTTTTGTAATGAACTCGTAGGCCGGTTAGGTTTGGCACCGGATATTGTTGATAGGCCATTGGTTGTGACTAATCCAGTTGGGGGTTCGTCTTGTTTGTGTATGTTATGCCGTGGTCTAGTTGTGTCGAGTCATGGTTGCTCTTTTGTTTATGATTGCTTTGTTCTGAACTTTGCAGGGTTCGGAATTATCTTGGGTATGGACTGGCTTAGGAAGCATGCGGCTAAGGTTGATTGTGAGAGGCTGGAGGTGACAGTCGAGAATGTGGAGGGGCGAAAGATTGTGATACGATGTAAGCATGAGGAAGGCGTCTTCATGAGCTTCATGTATTCGCTAGTTGTTCCACGGGATGGACTGTCTTTAGTGCCAATCGCAAATGGATTCGAGGATGTCTTTGACGAAGTCAAAGGGTTGCCGCCGCATAGAGAGATCGAGTTTCGGATAGATCTTGTTGAAGGAGCCAGACCTGTTGTGATGCCTCTTAGGCGGATGGCGCCTAGGGAACAGCAGGAGTTGAGGGTGCAAGTTGATGACCTTTTACAGAAAGGATTCATTCGGCGTAGTGTGTCCGAGTGGGGTGCACCAGTTGTGTTCGCAACCAAGGCAGATGGATCGTTGAGATTGTGTGTGGATTATCGTGAGCTGAATAAGGTGACTAAGAAGAACAAGTATCCATTGCCGAGAATAGATGACTTGTTTGATCAGCTTCACGAAGCTAAGGTGTTTTCTCAGATGGATTTGGCAACGGGATTTCACCAGTTGAGGGTGGCTAAGGATAGTGTGCCGAAGACTGCTTTTAAGACACCATCCGGTTTCTTTGAGTGGCTGGTAATGCCGTTTGGATTGACTAACGCGCCAGCATATTTTGTGGATCTTATGAATAGAGTGTTCAGAGATCAGTTGAACAAGTTTGTACTTGTGTTCGTGGATGATATTCTGATTTATTCCAGAACGGAAGAAGAGCACAAGACGCACTTGCGTATTGTTTTGGAGATCTTACGGAAACATCAGCTAAAGGCTAAGTTTTCGAAGTGTCACTTCTGGAAGAGTGAAGTGAGGTTCTTAGGCCATGTGATTTCTGGAAGTGGAATAGCGGTTGATCCCGCTAAGGTGGCAGCAATCCAGGATTGGGTTAGACCTAAGAATGCATCTGATGTGAGGAGTTTTCTTGGATTAGTAGGATATTATCGACGGTTTATCAAAGACTTCTCCAAGATAGCTGCACCGTTAACAGGATTGACGAAAAAGAACCAAGTGTTCAGTTGGGATGCTAAGTGCGAGCAAGCTTTCAGGATCCTGAAAGAGCGATTGTAACAACCCGCATATTTGTCGATTTTATATTTAAATATTTTATTTAAATATAACATCGTTCGTCGGATTTTAGTCCGAAAATCTACTTTTTGCATACGGTCAAATTAGGACTCGAGACCACCCCCATTGAGTTCAAAATGACGTTTGCGATCTTTTTGAGTATAAACTTCGATATGTTTGGAGATAGTGAAATTTTCAACACTTTTTCCCGCCTTTGACTTTGGTTTGGACTGCACCCCTTCAGTTCAGCCCAACCATCTTCTTCACTCTATCAAAACACTTCAAGCTTTGTCAAAAATGGTGGTGGGAAGTGGAAATTAAAACTCCAAACACAAATTCTATTGCAAATCCGAGATTCAACATCAAATTCACGTGAAGACCATTGATTCAAGCTTGTTGGTGTTCTTGCTTTGCTCTCAAATCTCCATCTTCATCAAATTCCGTGAAAAGGTGAGATTTTTGATCTCACATCTTGCCTATATCTATCTTGGACTGTTGGGAATGGTTCCCTATCATTTTAGCATCAGCATTTGCATTTGGTTTGGATTGGATTGGTGAAAAACCCAAAATTCTAGTGTTTTTGGTGAAAAACTGCACTTAGGTCGTTTCTGCCTTCGCTAGGTCGTTCGCGAGATAAGCCTAAGTCGTAGGTCGTTCGTGTCGAAAAGCCACACGGAGCATAAGTCGTTCTGGCCATTTTTAGCTCGTTCGGAGTTAGGTCGCGCGTCCTTAAGTCGTAGGTCGTATTCGCCCTTAAGTCGTAGGTCGTTGCCGACCTATAATCTCCAGGAAAAAGGCATAAGTCGTTCAGGAGCTAAGTGTTAGGTCGTTCGCGAGTTAACTCCTTGAGTCGTTCAAAGCTTAAGTCGTTAGGTCGCGTGCCTTGCTAATTCGTTAGGTCGCATGCCCAGTTAAGTCGTTAGGTCGCGTGCCTAGCCAAGTTGTTAGGTCGTAAGACCTTAAGTCGTGCACCTTTAAGTCGAAGCATTTTAGGTCGCTTCCCCTGGACCTCGTTAGGTCGTTCACCTCTAGGTCGCGTGCCTTTAGGTCGCAAGCCTTTAGGTCGCGTATCCTTAGGTCGCCAGTTTTAGGTCGCTGGTTCCCATGCCTCTTAAGTCGCTCGACTTTTGTTAAGTCGTAGGTCGTTGCCGACCTATAACTCCCCAGGTAAACTTTAAGTCGCGAGTCTTAGGTCGCGAACCATGTTAGGTCGCGTACCCTTAGGTCGCGAATCACCTTAGGTCGCGCCTCACTGTTAGGTCGCGCACTTCGATAGGTCGCTCGCATTTAGGTCGCAGACCTTAGGTCGCTCGCGAGTTAGTACTTGGTCGTTTGACCTGATTTTCCCCTAGGTCGTTCGCGAGTTAGTACTTGGTCGTTTGACCGGTTTGGCTTCTTGAGACAGCTTGCCTTCACTAAGTCGTACCGTGACGGGGCGCTGCCCCGCACCCCGCCGTGGGCGCTGCCCCCTGGACCCCCGTGACCTGACCGGGCAGGTCGAACCCCGTATTACTCTGCGTAGGCAATCTCATCTGAAAAACATTTATCAGAATTTCTACTTTGATGGTTTTGGAATTGACTTCATTGGACTTTACTCACGTCTTCGAACGTGAATTGATTTGTTTCTACAGTCGTTTCATGACTTGTCACTTTAAAGATATACGAAGGTTTCAATACTAATAGTAAATATCAAAACTCTTTCATCAAAGCGATTTCAACACTATTTTAAATATCAAAAGTTCGTTTTCTCAAACCGATTTTCAATCTACTAGTATATACAAGCCTTTACTTCACTCGAATGAGAAATCGACTTAAACGACTTAGTAAAACGAGTGGTATGAAACGCTTGCGTTCACTTCGTCGGTTAGCTCTAGGACTTGTTCGATTGAACCCTTTTGTGACAATTTCCTAGTGAAGATCTACAGTTTGTTCGTAAATATTTAAGTTAAGCAAGTGGTTATGGGACATGAAGCTAAACTCATATATTTACTAGCTTAGTGTGATTGACACTTCTTTATGATTGATGATGATCATTTTATGGTTTAGACTAGCAAATGTGCGATGTCTCTTCGTCCGTGTGTCGGACTTGCCTTCGGGCCATCCGTGTGTTCGGAAAATTTAAATGGATAGCTTCCATGAGATAACTTCTCGTCCGTGTGTCGGACTTCCCCCTTTTAGTGATTTCTGGATTTCGTGTGTTGATTTCTGGGATTTGTTCTGGATTTCGTGTGTTGATTTCTGGATTTAGTGCTTCACCAACTTTTGTGGTTTTCACTGATATGATATCAGTTTTTTTGTGTATTGGTGAATTTGTGTGTCATTACCCTTTTTATGTGTTTGGATCTTTGAGAAGATTCCTGTGACATTGATTAATCCCTTGTTGATTATCATTTTCATACTTATAGTAGTATGCCATCATGGTTATTATATGTTTATGCCATACCTCTTATCCTATATCATGTCACCTGATATTTATAGTTAGACTGATCCGTTTATTATTTTCTTATAAATAATACTCGGGTCAGACCGAGATGTTACAGGTGCTTCTGCTTGACTTCTCTTCAGGATTATTCTGACTTTTGGCTAACTACCTAGATTAGTAGTTTTTGGATGTACACCTTTGAGTTATAGACTCTATGTTGTGTACTTATTCTTTTGTATAGCACGTGATGCTATTCTTTTGTATTATCGTGGATCTTTCCGACCACTACTCTGATGTACACTTTCATGTGATATATATATTTATTCATATCTTCTTCCGCCTTTGTGATATGGATGTCTGTGACTGATTTATGTTATGCATACTTCTATATTTGTTTCCGAAGATTATATATAGCCACCGTGTGATAGCTTTGTGTTTGTATCGGTATGTCGGATTTCCTCCTTAAAAGATATGCATTCTATACTATCTGACATATCGGTTCTCGCACAAAGAAATTTCATGGATGGTCGCTCCTCAACAGCCTTATTCTCCGTGCTAATTGACAACACTGCCCCGTAGTGTTCTTGGTTAGCGTGGGTATAGAGGTGGGGCGTCACAGCTTGGTATCAGAGCCAAACTTCGGAACAACGTAGAATAACTTAACAAGGATCATCGTCCTAAGTCCTTCTTAGGAGTTGTACCTTAGGATTAATTCGAGTCTTCGTACCGATTCATCCTATTTTCTTTTATGATTCCTTGTTTTATCTATCAAGATTGCTTGGTATTCATTCTGAGAATAACCTTTTTCTTCTTCTTTCTTTCTTTCTTAAAGAAGAAGAGATGGTTAGTTCTGGCAGTCCTAGCGCTGGTCAGTCCAGTAGTCCTTCTCTGGATGGCGTATTCATGTCTGCCCAACAACTTTTGGATCTTGCTCAGAATCAAAGGTTTATCTGTGCTTTGGGTAAGAACCCAGAAATGGTTTTACCTCTGAAACTTGTAGTTCCTTTCCATCAGCTTGTGGATATCACTCTTCAACATGGAGAGGCTGCTAAAGGAATTGCTAGTAATATTGGGATTTCCAAGAAGAGGCATATCAAGTTCAAAAGCCCTTATCCCGATAAGAAGGTAAAGCAACCTACTTTGGTAGCAAAGACTCCAAACTCTTTTTGTAGAGGATGCTACAATTGTAAATCTAAGTACCACTACGCAAAGGAGTGTCCGGAACCACTCTTTTGTCGTTATTGCAAAAATTCAAGTCATCATATTTCTGTCTGCCCCATGCTTCTAAGCAAGAGGAGGGTGGAACAAGAAATTCCGGTAGTTGAGACTCCTACCGCTAGTCGTAAGCAATGCTACAATTGTGGTTCCACAGACCACTATGTAATTAAGTGCCCAAAACCTCTTTATTGCCGCTATTGCAAAGGCTCGGGTCATTACTTATCTACCTGTCTCAAACTTCCGGACAAGAGAGAGGGAAAGCTAAATGTTGTTCAAGCCCCTAGTGACACTTCTCTTGGTCAAGGTATCCATTCTAACCTTGATAATATCTATTTTGTGATTATCTTATTCGAGCTCTTTTTGATATGGGTTTCATCTCATTATTTTTATACCAAAAGAACTTGCTGATTCCTTTTTCTTTAAACATTTTTGGGCTTGTTGACTTCTTTGAGGATTGCGAATCCGGTTGGTGGATCCGCAACACTCAATTTGCTTTTTATTTTATGTCAAAATTATTTTACGTGATTTTTCTTTCCGAGCCAATTTTTACTTGTGCCTCGGAATTGACTTTTGTCAGGATTGGCTTAATTATTATGAAGCCACATCCCTTGTCCCGTGTGGACTATTCATCTTCGACATTTTCAATCTGTTAAGCAGATTTCTGTTTTTCCTTTGTGATTTTGATTCCAATTTGATGGCATCATTTTATTCTTTAAGCTCACATGATGAGGAAGTGTTATTTCTCTCATTCATGTAGTTTGAGAATTTTCCGGTATTTTTGAGTTTGTTTTAGGATTATCACCTAAGCAATCTATTGTGTGGATTTAAGGTCCGTTTAGCTCGACCTTGCCACCGATTTTCATTTGCTACGAGTTGCGGAAGTTAGCATTCCACTTACCGCATTCCGCACTCGTTATGCTTCTTGTGAATGACTTATTATGTCATTCAGTTTGTCTAGCTTATTTCATCCATTTTATGAATCGAGTATTCTATGAATATCTCGATGACTCCATTCTTGTATATATTGATTTTGGATGAAAACTGCAATTTAAAATTTTGCAAATCTTTTTCATAAGATTTATTTATAAGTACAATTTGACTTTGCTCTTAAAGAAGCAAAGAATATTCTTAAAGGTTTTTTAAGAAAACATGTTTATCATATAAAAGGTGACTTTGTGATTGTATTGCCCATTGAGTGCTTTAAGAATTTTGGTCGATGCGCTTGATCAACGTTATCGATAGGAATTTCCTAAACGCTTTGATGAGACAATCAGACACGATATATTGACTTGTAAAAATGTAAATTTTTCTAGAAAGATTATTACATAGAGATAAATGTAATTTTGTAAGTTTTAACTTTTCGGAAAAAGAAGGTTATTTAAAAGAACTCTTTTCCGATACTCTTATTCTTGTGATTCCCGTAGGGAACCCAGACTTTATCTTTTGTACGAATGCTAATCGTATTGGTTTGGATGCCGTTCTCTTGCAAAATAGAACGTGCTATCACTTGTGCTTCTAAATCATTAAAGCCGATCGAGACTGGGTATGCCACTCATGATCTAGTGCTCGCGGCTATTGTTTTCTCTTTTAGAGTTTGGCATCATTATTTTGGGGAAGAAGTTCGTTCTCCACTCCGACCATAAATCTTTGAAATGTTTATTTTCTTATAAGGAACATAATTTGCTTCAACAAGTGTTGGCTCGAGTTCCTTGCATCTTATGATCTTGAAATTCTTTGTTTACTCCCGGATGGGAGAATCGTGCTGCCGAGGTCTTTAGTCTTAAGCAACATGCAGTTATTTCTTTGATGATATCCAAATGGAATGATCTCGAGATTTCCTCCTCTTGTGAGATTCGAGATCGTGAATTTCAATTCATGTTCATCTCTTGTTTTATGTAGCCCTGAGGCTCAATCTTCTCTTTTAGACCGCATCCTTGAAACTCTAAAGTAAAATCCCAAATTGGTTTTTCTTGGCCAAAGTTGTAGGGATCAAAATAAGGTTGTTGGTTTGAAAGATTTCGAAGTCGATGCTCGTGGTGGCATTTGAGTGTTTGGTAGACTTATTGTGCCAAACATTTGTGATCTTCTTAAAAACACTTTAGAAGATTCTCGTCGTTCTAAGTTTTCCTTTCATCCCGGTAGTAGTAGCGACTTTATTATTGGGATGGAACGAAATTTGATATTGCTAACTTCATTAAGCGTTGCATGGCTTACCAACTCATAAAGGCCAAGCATCTAAGGCCCGGTGGGTTATTGCAACATTGGACATTCCAATTTAGAAGTGGGATACTATTATCATGGACTTTATTGACCGTCTTTCCCGTTCTCGTTCGGGTCATGACAGTTTATGGGTAATTGTAGATAGACTTACAAATCTACCCGTTTTCTTCCCGTTCGGTCCAATCTGACCGTATCTCTTTTCACTAAACCCTGTGTTTAGTTAAATTTCATGGAGTTCCTACTTCTGTTGTTAGCAATCGTGATCCATTTTTTTGCTAATGGATTTTGTAAGGTCTTCAAAAAGCTTTGGGAACAAAGCTCAATTTTAGCACCGCTTATCGTCCTCAATCCGATGGACAACCAAGCGAGTGAATCAAACTCTTGAAGATCTTCTTTAGTGCATGTGTCCCTGATTTTGGTGGAAGTTGGGAAAATTATATTTCTCTTGTTTAGTTTTCTTCCAATAATAACTTCCAACCTTGTATTGGTATGGCACCTTTCGAGGCATTCTACGGAAGGCTATGCCAATTTTCTTCGTGTTGGCATAAAGCCGGTGAGAACTGGTTTTAGGTCCAGATCTTATTAGTGTCCATTCGTGTTTCACCTACGATGGGTGTTGTGCATTTTCAGTCGATCGGGAAAGTTAGCGCCTCGATACATAGGGCCATTTTCTATCACCGAACGTATTGGTTCCGTGGCTTATCGCCTTTTTATTACCGGCTCAATCTTTTGCTATTTATGACGTTTTCCACGTCCCTCTACTACGGAAATACCTTAGGGATTCCGATTTTTATTCTTGAGCCCGGTGTTATTGTGGAAATTGAAGTTTCACCAGATTTGACTTTTTGAGCAACATTCTATTCGCATCATTGCTTCGGAGGTTGAGCGCCTTCGAAATAAAGATGTTTTTCTTGTGAAAGTTCAATGGTTCTCAAATCCCCAGGATGGCTCTTGGGAAATCTAGAGAATTCATCGAGCGAACTCGTCTGGGTTTTCTCTTTCATGCTCTTTTTGGTGAACTTCTCATTTCAAATTTTCATGTGTATTGATATGCTTTTATGGTTGTTACTCTTTATTTTCTTCTTAAGTATTGCGAGGACGCAATTTCTTTAAGGAGGGGAGTCTGTAACAACCCGCATATTTGTCGATTTTATATTTAAATATTTTATTTAAATATAACATCGTTCGTCGGATTTTAGTCCGAAAAGCTACTTTTTGCATACGGTCAAATTAGGACTCGAGACCACACCCATTGAGTTCAAAATGACGTTTGCGATCTTTTTGAGTATAAACTTCGATATGTTTGGAGATAGTGAAATTTTCAACACTTTTTCCCGCCTTTGACTTTGGTTTGGACTGCACCCCTTCAGTTCAGCCCAACCATCTTCTTCACTCTATCAAAACACTTCAAGCTTTGTCAAAAATGGTGGTGGGAAGTGGAAATTAAAACTCCAAACACAAATTCTATTGCAAATCCGAGATTCAACATCAAATTCACGTGAAGACCATTGATTCAAGCTTGTTGGTGTTCTTGCTTTGCTCTCAAATCTCCATCTTCATCAAATTCCGTGAAAAGGTGAGATTTTTGATCTCACATCTTGCCTATATCTATCTTGGACTGTTGGGAATGGTTCCCTATCATTTTAGCATCAGCATTTGCATTTGGTTTGGATTGGATTGGTGAAAAACCCAAAATTCTAGTGTTTTTGGTGAAAAACTGCACTTAGGTCGTTTCTGCCTTCGCTAGGTCGTTCGCGAGATAAGCCTAAGTCGTAGGTCGTTCGTGTCGAAAAGCCACACGGAGCATAAGTCGTTCTGGCCATTTTTAGCTCGTTCGGAGTTAGGTCGCGCGTCCTTAAGTCGTAGGTCGTATTCGCCCTTAAGTCGTAGGTCGTTGCCGACCTATAATCTCCAGGAAAAAGGCATAAGTCGTTCAGGAGCTAAGTGTTAGGTCGTTCGCGAGTTAACTCCTTGAGTCGTTCAAAGCTTAAGTCGTTAGGTCGCGTGCCTTGCTAATTCGTTAGGTCGCATGCCCAGTTAAGTCGTTAGGTCGCGTGCCTAGCCAAGTTGTTAGGTCGTAAGACCTTAAGTCGTGCACCTTTAAGTCGAAGCATTTTAGGTCGCTTCCCCTGGACCTCGTTAGGTCGTTCACCTCTAGGTCGCGTGCCTTTAGGTCGCAAGCCTTTAGGTCGCGTATCCTTAGGTCGCCAGTTTTAGGTCGCTGGTTCCCATGCCTCTTAAGTCGCTCGACTTTTGTTAAGTCGTAGGTCGTTGCCGACCTATAACTCCCCAGGTAAACTTTAAGTCGCGAGTCTTAGGTCGCGAACCATGTTAGGTCGCGTACCCTTAGGTCGCGAATCACCTTAGGTCGCGCCTCACTGTTAGGTCGCGCACTTCGATAGGTCGCTCGCATTTAGGTCGCAGACCTTAGGTCGCTCGCGAGTTAGTACTTGGTCGTTTGACCTGATTTTCCCCTAGGTCGTTCGCGAGTTAGTACTTGGTCGTTTGACCGGTTTGGCTTCTTGAGACAGCTTGCCTTCACTAAGTCGTACCGTGACGGGGCGCTGCCCCGCACCCCGCCGTGGGCGCTGCCCCCTGGACCCCCGTGACCTGACCGGGCAGGTCGAACCCCGTATTACTCTGCGTAGGCAATCTCATCTGAAAAACATTTATCAGAATTTCTACTTTGATGGTTTTGGAATTGACTTCATTGGACTTTACTCACGTCTTCGAACGTGAATTGATTTGTTTCTACAGTCGTTTCATGACTTGTCACTTTAAAGATATACGAAGGTTTCAATACTAATAGTAAATATCAAAACTCTTTCATCAAAGCGATTTCAACACTATTTTAAATATCAAAAGTTCGTTTTCTCAAACCGATTTTCAATCTACTAGTATATACAAGCCTTTACTTCACTCGAATGAGAAATCGACTTAAACGACTTAGTAAAACGAGTGGTATGAAACGCTTGCGTTCACTTCGTCGGTTAGCTCTAGGACTTGTTCGATTGAACCCTTTTGTGACAATTTCCTAGTGAAGATCTACAGTTTGTTCGTAAATATTTAAGTTAAGCAAGTGGTTATGGGACATGAAGCTAAACTCATATATTTACTAGCTTAGTGTGATTGACACTTCTTTATGATTGATGATGATCATTTTATGGTTTAGACTAGCAAATGTGCGATGTCTCTTCGTCCGTGTGTCGGACTTGCCTTCGGGCCATCCGTGTGTTCGGAAAATTTAAATGGATAGCTTCCATGAGATAACTTCTCGTCCGTGTGTCGGACTTCCCCCTTTTAGTGATTTCTGGATTTCGTGTGTTGATTTCTGGGATTTGTTCTGGATTTCGTGTGTTGATTTCTGGATTTAGTGCTTCACCAACTTTTGTGGTTTTCACTGATATGATATCAGTTTTTTTGTGTATTGGTGAATTTGTGTGTCATTACCCTTTTTATGTGTTTGGATCTTTGAGAAGATTCCTGTGACATTGATTAATCCCTTGTTGATTATCATTTTCATACTTATAGTAGTATGCCATCATGGTTATTATATGTTTATGCCATACCTCTTATCCTATATCATGTCACCTGATATTTATAGTTAGACTGATCCGTTTATTATTTTCTTATAAATAATACTCGGGTCAGACCGAGATGTTACAGGTGCTTCTGCTTGACTTCTCTTCAGGATTATTCTGACTTTTGGCTAACTACCTAGATTAGTAGTTTTTGGATGTACACCTTTGAGTTATAGACTCTATGTTGTGTACTTATTCTTTTGTATAGCACGTGATGCTATTCTTTTGTATTATCGTGGATCTTTCCGACCACTACTCTGATGTACACTTTCATGTGATATATATATTTATTCATATCTTCTTCCGCCTTTGTGATATGGATGTCTGTGACTGATTTATGTTATGCATACTTCTATATTTGTTTCCGAAGATTATATATAGCCACCGTGTGATAGCTTTGTGTTTGTATCGGTATGTCGGATTTCCTCCTTAAAAGATATGCATTCTATACTATCTGACATATCGGTTCTCGCACAAAGAAATTTCATGGATGGTCGCTCCTCAACAGCCTTATTCTCCGTGCTAATTGACAACACTGCCCCGTAGTGTTCTTGGTTAGCGTGGGTATAGAGGTGGGGCGTCACAGCGATTGACGAGTGCTCCTGTTTTGACTATTCCAAGTGGGAATGATGAGATGGTGGTTTACACCGACGCATGTGGTACTGGACTTGGAGCAGTGCTGATGCAGAAGGATAAAGTTGTTGCGTATGCAAGTCGACAACTGAAGCCGCATGAAAGGAATTACCCAACTCATGATTTGGAGTTAGCGGCGATTGTATTTGCTCTGAAGATGTGGAGACATTATCTATTGGGAGTTCGATTCGAGTTGTTTACAGATCATAAATCTTTGAAATATCTCTTCTCCCAAAAGGATTTGAATCTTCGACAGCAACGTTGGCTAGAGTTTTTGGCATCATATGATTTTGGTATAGCTTATACTCCGGGAAAAGGTCAACAAGTGGCAGATGCGTTAAGTCGAAGACATGCAGGATTGGGAGCCATGTTTTCAGAATGGAAGAGTCTCGAGTATTTAGCTGGATTTGACTTCAGGCCTAGATGCGAATTGGAACCTGAGATGTTGGCAAACTTATCGATAAGACCCACTCTTGTGGAAAGGATTGGCGAGGGCCAAAAGCGAGATGATAAGCTTGTCAAGATTATCCATGAATTGGAATCTGGATTGGATCCAGAAAAGGATAAAGGATTCGAGGTCGATCGAGAGGGTTGGCTTCGGAAGCAAGGATGGCTAGTTGTTCCCGATATAGATGAATTGAGGAGTGAAGTTCTGAAGGAAAGTCATCACTCGAAGCTGACAATTCATCCAGGTGGAAATAAGATGTATCGGGATATGAAGAGAACCTACTACTGGGAAGGTATGAAGAAGGATGTTGGAAATTTTATTTCCAAGTGTATGAACTGCCAGTTGGTAAAGGCCGAACAGAAGAAGCCAAGCGGATTGCTTCAACCATTAGAAGTTCCTACATGGAAGTGGGAACAAGTGTCGATGGATTTTATCGATGGATTGCCTAGAACCAGAACGGGAAATGAAGGGATTTGGGTCATTGTGGATCGTCTGACTAAGAGTGCACGATTCATTCCTGTTCGATCGACTAGGACTGCATCAAAGTTGGCTGAGTTGTATGTTAAGTGGATAGTTCGTTTCCATGGTATTCCGAAGAGTATAGTGAGCGATCGAGACCCATTGTTCACTAGTGGATTTTGGAAGAGCTTCCAGGAAATTTTGGGAACCGAGTTGTGGTTGAGTACAGCTTATCACCCTCAAACAGATGGTCAGACCGAGAGAGTCAACCGAGTTTTGGAAGATCTCCTCAGAGCTTGTGTTTTGGATTTCGGAGGATCATGGGAAGATCACCTTCATTTGGTGGAGTTTGCGTACAACAACAGTTACCAGTCAAGCATTGGTATGGCACCGTATGAGGCATTGTATGGAAGACCGTGTAACTCTCCGACATGTTGGTTGGAAACTGGGGAAAAGCTGATACTTGGACCAGAGATGATTCGGCAGACTTCAGATTGCATAGAGATCATTCGGCAACGAATGAAGGCAGCACAAGACCGTCAGAAGAGTTATGCTGATAAGCGTCGTAAGGATTTGGAATTCGACATAGGAGATATGGTTTTTGTGAAGATTTCTCCACTGAAGAATGTTATTCGATACGGGAAGAAGGGAAAATTGACTCCGAGATTTGTTGGACCATTCCCGATTACCGAGCGAATTGGAAAGCTCGCTTATAGACTGGAGTTACCTGAGAAGATGTCGAGTGTGCACAATGTTTTTCACATATCATATCTACGGAAGTATGTGCACGACTCGAGTATGGTGGTTTCTGCTGATAGCTGTGAAGATTTCGAAGTTGATCCAGTCGATAGAAGACCTCGTAAGCCGCTTCGTGCTGTAGAAACCGACACGAAACAGCTTAGGAGGAAGGTAGTTAAGTTGCTCAAGATACAATGGAGTAATGATGATAACGACTGTACGTGGGAGGTGGAAGAGAGGATGAAAGCAGCTCATCCCGAACTCTTCAAGGTATGGCCCTAAGGTGTCGTATCATCTAACAACATTGTAACTTGTTCTAAGTCTTAGAATTCTGTACGCTAAGCTAGAATTGGATGCATGGTTTGCTGATTGTTATGGTTGGTAGGCGTACAGAATAGTCTTCGATTGCTTTGTTTGTTTGGAATTTCGGGGGCGAAATTCCTAAGGGGGAGAGAATGTAACGACCCGTATTTTTAACGGATCGACAAGTTCGTCAGAATCTGGAATTTTAGAGTTTTTGAGCCATTTCAGATTTTAGGCGAAAATGGCTAAGTCCTGAGTCGTGAACGACTTAGTGTAAGTCGTGAGTCGTATACGACTTAGGGGATAGGAGCGACTCAGGGATTTGGCTAGTTAAGGGTGTAAGGATAAGTCGTTTGAACGACTTAAGGGGTAGGCGCGACTTAAGGACTGGGCGAGATAAGGCTTAAGTTGTAACAGTTAAGTCGTGACCGAGTTAAGGTGATGAGTCGTACCCAAGTTATCTGATGAGTCGTACCCAAGTTATCTGATGAGTCGTACCCAAGTTATCTGATGAGTCGTATCCTAGTTATCTGATGAGTCGTCTGACCAGTTGAGTCGTAACCCCAGCTATTTGTTAAGTCGTGACCGACTCAGTAGTTGGCTGCTAGGTTATAAGTCGTAGGATAGTGGGATTTGATAAGTCGTAGACGACTAAGTAGTTGAGTCGTATATCCAGTTAAGTCGTAGACGAGTATCCCAGTAGCCTAGCTAAGTCGTGAGGTTGATAAGTCGTAGCCGAGTTAACTGTTAAGTCGTAAGGGATCTGGGTTTTTGTTGAGTCGTAGGCGCACGCTATGAGTCGTGACCGACATAGGAGATAGCTGTTTTGTCATGAGTCGTAGGCAGATGTGTGTTAAGTCGCTAAGGGTAGTCTGGTTAGATCGTAGAAGCCAGAAGTCGTTGAGTCGTAGGGCTTTGAGTCGTAAGTCGTAAACGACTCATGGAGGCAGACGAGATAGGGATTTCAGCTATAAATAGGAGAGTTTCTCTTCATTTTTGGGATCCGGATTTTGATGCGACGAAGTGCTGCCATTTTGAGAGCTCGACTTCTACACTTCTTCACTTCTTTTCTCCACTCTAATCTAGTGCTTCCTTCCATCCAAATCAAAGATCAAGATTGAAGATTCAAGAGCTAAAGTCGAAGATCTTCATCTTTTCAAGAGAGATTTCTTCGTTTGAAGCGGATTCGTGATAGATCAAGCTTGATTCTTCGCTGTCCAGATCTGAAGCGTGTTGATTTGGGTTTGTTTAGGTGATTTGGTGAGTGGTGATTATCTCTCACATGGATCCAAAGGAGTATATCGGATTGTTGGCTCGATTTGGTGTTAAAATAGAGATTTCCATGCATTTTCTTCATCCAAAGTGTAGATCCATATAGATCCATTGTTCATGATGATGTTACATCCATTTTATCATATGTTAACCTATGCAAGTTCATTCATCAAGTTTGTAGAGATATAATCCATGTTTTCATGCTTATTAGACTTTCAACTCTTTAATTACGAAAATGCCATTATTGTTATAATTGTCTACTTAGATCATTTTTGAATGCTTGATTGCTTGGATTGATGTTTGATTTGATTGATTGTTATGAACTAGATGATTGATGATTAGATTTAGATCGAAGGTGATTCAAAAGCTAAGGGAAAGGCTCTTGAATTGGAAAAGCTGCTCGTGGCATATGTAGCGGGATGATGAAGCTCTTATGCATAGATTTGATGATGTGATGTTGAGATGAGGCTTCGCGAGGATGTGATGAAGCGAGGAAATCATGTGATGAAGACTTGGTCTAATCCAGACGGGATCATTCCAAGCATGTTGATAACTCGGTGATATGATTCAAGTTGAGGATAATGAATAGATGTGAGAATAGTCATCGAGGAGGATGACTAGGAGGCTTGGATAGCATCGTTGTTGAAGGTTCTAGCATGCTCTAAGCAAGAGTACGTTTGGGCGGATTCGATAGTCCCAACGACCAACTGTTGAAGGTCGAGTGCTCTGGGCAGATTCGATAGTCCTAGGCACGGGTTGCGACGACGTGCGGGAGTTATATCTAGAACCGGGGTTTCCATTAGCCCTTGACGGACGGCTGAAAGAATGTGCCGGTCATTCAATTAACGGTGATATCGAAGCAATGATAACAGTGATAGCCAGAGTCATGGATGTTTGGTTGTATCGTCATTCGGACTCAAGAGCGGTATTTTCTGGGTGCTTATCTGATTTAGGCCTTGGTACTTGGAAAACATCGCCCTTGACTCGAGTGATAGTAGCTTTACTTTAAATTGTATGCTCTGCTATGTTTGCTTCTGCTTAGTGTGTGTCTGGGGGCTATCACTGTAGAATGAGGTTGGAGTGGGAGGGTTGTATTCCTATTCCTTTTCCTTTATGCTCTTTTGGTATGTTGTTAGTTAATTTACTGCTCACTAAGACTGTTGTCTGACTCAAGGCTTTATGTTTTAATTCTTATTGCCTTGGGCTGTTCGTCCATTTTGGGACGGGCAGACTAGGTAGCAGGTGACAGGTGTTGTTCTCTTCTCACGATGCTGATATCGAAGACGAGCTTGAGGGTTGCATATTATCTTCTTATATGTACTGGATATTCCGCTGTTATGTATTCTTTGAGAGATATGTAGTGAGGCTTGATGTATTGACTATTTGGATGCTTGTATTCAACTATTATGAAGTTTTATAAGATGTCATTTTGTTCTGTAAAGCTTCACTATACATATGTTCTATTGTATTTTGTCCATGCGCTGTGAGTAATACGATAGATTCTGTTGCTTTAATTTACCTTGACAATCGTCCATGGTCGCCTGGCACACTTTACAGCGCACTGTCTCTAGATTCGGTGCAGGGGTCATGGGCGGTCGTCACACACCTCACCATCCGAGATCATCACATCTCTATGAGCTGCTCTTCACTGCCGCAATCTTCCTACCGGCCGACCGCCCTTCCCATGCGGCCTCCCCATCTCCTTGCCGACACGACAAACGCGAGTTCGCTTCATCAGCCGCCTCATGATTCGCCCCTTCCTCCTCGCGTTCGATCGCGACTCAGCTCGCGAGCTCGAGCTTGCTCGGTTCCTCAATTAGTTCGCGATGCCGAGCCCTTCCCCCATTTTTTTTTATTTCATACGTTCGATTTTGATTCAGTTGGGTTTGGAGAGGGAACGAAGAATAATATCGATCTGGATAGCTTCTAGAGTACGCGTTGAATATTATATAATTAAATAGTAAAAATATCTTGCGTTGTATAACGCGAATTTCCGAACCCCGAATCCGATATGCCGACCGACGTTTATAAGGTTTTGCCCCCATTCCGAACACATTGGAACGTGTTTCGAAGGCTAGTTTGATCGTATGTGCGAGTTACCGAAAATAACGATCAGATTTAAATTAAATCGATTCGAATAATTCGAAGCGTTTTGAGCTGCCAGGGTCAAACGACAACTCCGATTGCTACGAAAATTGAAATCCGATAATAACTAACTATTACGGATCCAATGGAACTGGTTTCGTCGAATTCCGAGACTGCGCCTCGGAAGGCTATTTTTAAATATCGATTTAAACGATATATTTTTAAAATTAAACAAATCATTATTAAATTAAATTCCAATCATTCTTTGATCTTCATTATCGTCATTATAAATTTTATAAGCCTTCAAATTATTTTTAACAGGCTTAGAAATTTCCAGATTCAATCATTTACCCGATTTTAATTATTAAATTAAATATTTGAACTATGCAATCCAATGATTTAATTGTCAATTAAATATTGATATTACGAATTTAAGTTAAAATTAACATTCAAACGTTTAAAATTAATTCAATTATTACGTTTTAAATTGTTATAAATTCTGGGTCGTCACATTCCTCCCCCCTTAAAAGAATTTCGTCCCCGAAATTACTGGTTAGGAAGAATGGTCCAAACTCGTTTACTTTTCTACCAGAACCCACAATTTAACGTCTTATCAACTATCATTTATATAAGACCCCTAATTGTCTTACTAACTTCCCAAACTCTCGCCCACAGTTTTCAAGCAATACCACCTATCTCCAATATTCAAAGTTCAATTTAAAACCAATTGTTAAATTATCAAAAATTTTCTAACTCCCTAAATTTCTGAAAATTTTTACCAGCGTCTCCTTTGCGCGGCTAGCTCGGCACAACTACAAAAGGCCTCTATGGGCTCCCAAAATCTCAAAAAGAAACAAAAGCCAAGTGGCTATATCAAAAACCCAATCCATTCCATACGGATATTAAAATACATACCTTTATGTCGGGCAACGCAAATTTTATCTTTTGGAATCAAATCCAAATTCTTTTCCCCTTTAATACCTGCACATCTTACTTAGTAGCAATACCCAATTATAACCCTTCAAATCATTTTATACCTTTCCTTACATAGGTTTTCATATTTACTTTTATTCAAACTAGTATCCCGTTCTCATATAAATTCAATTTATTTCCAATTTTGAGTATTAAATTTTATCTTCCATTTATAACTGATTCATATCGTTATTTAAATTAGTTTCATCTACTAAGTTATTTCAGTTTCAACTTTGATATCGTTTATTGCTGACAAAATTTTCCAAAAATTATCTAACTACCAAAATTTTCAGAAAATTTTGGCAGAGTCTCCTTTGTACGGAGGAGCTTTTGCAATTTGACAATTGATATAAATATATATACATCGACCCACACGGTCGGAAAAAGCAAAAACAGTTCATATTTC
This sequence comes from Allium fistulosum, assembly GCA_030737815.1. Taxonomy (NCBI): domain Eukaryota; kingdom Viridiplantae; phylum Streptophyta; class Magnoliopsida; order Asparagales; family Amaryllidaceae; genus Allium; species Allium fistulosum. Next base: position 914,285,601 of record CM060903.1, read on the forward strand.
CTATTTTTATTGCGTAGGCGTACCTTATTTAGCATTTTAAGCAAGCAGCTTATTTATTTTAGCATTTATTGCATCCAAATCCAGCCAAACGGCCTTCAGGTACCTGTACTATCTCAATTTAAATATGTAAGTGTCATATATAGAGAATTTATTAACATTTCACTTACTTCCCATAGCTAAACACATGCATTACATAAACCACAAACACCAAACACTTCCTATAAGCTATTACATGATTTTAAAATTTATTCAATTGCTTTTAACCAAATTTATAAGCCGTTTCATTCAATTTTAATGATTTGCATCGCACTCGCTTATATTCGCTTCATTTTAAGCAAAACAAACTCGTATTCATATCAATTGATTCAAATATCCATTATATTTTCTTCCATTAATTCATAGAATTTAATTAAATCTCGTTTACGACAATCGACACTCATTTTTACGCAATTTGATAATATCCATGTGAATAAATAATTGCTTAAGTGTTATAACCAATTTAAATTGATTCCGACTCAATTTTATTTAATTCCATTCCATTTTAATTTATTCACAACCATTTTATTTAGCTCGACACATTCCATTCTCGTATACTACTAGTCATTACCAAATTAATTTAATCCAAGCTTTTATTTAATGGCTTTTACTCTTATTCGGATCCAAGCTTCTATACATTTTAAACTTAAGTTAGTTTTCTTTAATTTATTCCAACATCACTCAAGTTTACTTCGATTTGATTCTCATTTAATCAAATCCCATTAATTCAGTTAACCCATTTATTTTAATTTTAGTTTTAATCCACCATCTCAAATTATCAAAATAATATCCAACACATCTTTAACGCATTTTATATTTTCAATTTACTTTCTTAATTCGTTGGCAAATTCATTTTATTTATAAAACGCCATTCTCAAATTTATTCCTTTTTACTTGGGGTTTTGTCTGCAATTCAAATCATTTCATTATACTTAATTTTCATTTCATTCTACTACACTTCCATTATATCTAAGTTTCTTGCAAATCTCATTAAATACTATTCAAATCACACTTGAATTCCAATGGCAATTCAAACCATCATCTTTTCAATCCAATTTTATTTTATTTAACTCAATTTCATCTTCAAACTCCATTATTAACTTACAACCCATTTATTTATCCGAGTTAAATTTTATTGATAATCTCTATCAATAATTATCTATTAGCTTACTTCCAACCTTTAAATCAATATTCGATTTTATTTCACAAGTCACTTTATTACATTTTCTAGAATTCTAAATTTTTCATACTTCCAGTTTGGATTTCCCTTTTATTTTTCCAAATTCCCAACACTTTTTATTTTAAATTTTTTTAGAAATGCTTTTAAATCATAAAATAGTTTTTATAAAAATACTTCTTATAACTCGATGTCTAAACCAGTCCATCTTCGTTCTCACAGAAATTCGGTCATACGTTGATCAGGCGTAAGACTGAAAATCTATAAGTACTTAGCAGACTTATTTTCAACATCCAGTGAAAATACTTGGAAAATAATTTTCACTAAATAGTTTTGAAATAGAGAAAAATAGCTTTAGTGAGAACGCTCTGGAAATCATCACACCCATCCATGGTTGCAGTTAACCCGATGGTTACGTTGTTGTCCCGACAAAATCCACAGATAACTTTAGGCATCTACGCCCCTCAATTACGCCATGGAACCCGCTACAGATCGCAGCTACAACTGGGGTTACGTTGCCATCACAGCAAAAACCCATATAACTGTAGGCATCAGCGCCACCGAATTTCGCTTCCAAAGAATGAAACTTCTCCTCTCCACTTGACCATAGATCACAGTCTATCGATGTTGCGTTGCCTTTCCGGCAAAATCAAGTGTAGGCTGCTGGCACTCATCCTCCACACGATTTTCGCTATGGTCCCCACACAGTAGGTCGTAGCGACATCGAGTTACACTGTCGTCACAGCATAACCCAAATGCCCCTATAGGCATCAGCGCCATCGACTTTCGCTACCCAATAATCCTCAGGAACTAGTTTTTTCCGGACTCCTCATAGGATCAACTTTAGAACCTCCATCTTAGAGGCTCAAGGCAGTACCATCTAGTGGTACTCCTGAGAAGTTCATTCAAGGGAGCGCCTTTTTCCCCATAGCCAATCTCAAAACACTTTATACTATACACATATAGTATTTTTCTCAAAATCATACACCTAGTATGAATTTCATATAAGGATCCTTTACACAAAATCGATTCCCAAAATCGATAATTTTCAAGATAGGCTTTTCCAAATCTCAATATTTGATTTTACCCAAAAATCAAAAGCCTTTCCAAATCTATAGGTTCCCAAAACCTATTTCCAAAATCCTCATAAGATCCTTTATATACATATATATATATATATATAATTCTTGATAAAAAGCTTTGGATCTTCCAGACTTGTATAAAACTCCTTTTATACTTTAAACACTTCCAAAAACCATAGAAATATCCAATTTTCACCTTTATTCATTGTATACTTCTCAAAATATTCCTTCATTTCAAAAGAACCATTTCACATTCACTTATTCGCATTTTCCTTAATCCCCATTTGGATTATTACTTCAATCCTTATCTCAATTGAGTATTTAACCAATAACAGTTTGAACTCTGATCGGTTTATATTTAGAAAATAGCTTGAAAATCTTAAAAAACAGATGAGTAGTTGAAAATAATTATTAGTTTAAAAATATAGCTGTAAGATAGTTAACTAATTATAAAATAGCTAAGCAATAGTTAAATAGTTTTAGAAATTTTAGATAATTGCAAAATAGTTGTAAGATAGCAATTAATTTACAAAATAGTTGAAAATAATAATTAGTTTATAAATCAGTCGAAACATGGTTAAATAGCTCCAAATAATTATTGAATAAGTATAAAATAGTTCGGAGTTTGAAAAGAAGGTTATATATATACTAAATAGATAGGGAAATAGATTAGAAACAGTTTTATATTAAAACAGTTTACATTAAAAATAGTCCAGAGTCAACTGTCCACTTCCCCACTCATCCAATTTAAATATCCATTTTTATTTAAATTGACTCAATTCCAATTTAGATTTCCACTTTCATCGTAATTTATTTAGCTCCAAATTCAAGTTGGATCAATCTTATTTTCCTTCCCAAACCAATCAAATTCCATTTGATTTTAAACATATTCAACTTTAATTATAATCCAAATTATTCCAATCAATTGGACTAATATAAATTGAACCCACTTCAATTTCCAATCATTTTAATTCAATCCAATTCAAATTTTCCCATTTGAATTTTTAAACTTGTCCATTTTCAATCCAAATTCATATAATTCAAATCAGAGTAAATTTGAACTAATTCAATTTAAATTCCAATCTCAATTTTTAACCATCTCGAATTATATACATTCGAGTTAAATTCTCAAAGGTTGGTTTAGCTTTTTAAACAAATTTACCTCGATTTAAAGTTTGTAAATAAATTTATTCTGAGCTCAAGTTCTAGAATTGCATTTTCAATCAATTTAAATTTTAATTGATTCAAACAAATTTTTACTTGAACTAATTTAATTCAAATTTTAGATTTAAGTCGTCTCAAATTATATAAATTCGTGTTAAATTTGTAAATGTTGACTCAATTTTTTTAAATCAAATCGATTTATCTCTTTATATCATCTAATTCTGAATTCATTTCAAACTTATTCATTGAATTTTAATTTAGTTGTACGTCTATTTTCACTTAATTTAATTCTGATACAAGATTTTAGTTTGGTTGTATTATATTATTTCTTAATTTAATTCTATTAAATTTGACAACCAATTACAATACATTTATTAGAAAAATATACTTTTATATAAAATCATTTAAAATCTTTATATAAGAATATAACAAGTACGCCCTCATATATATATCCACTCAACTCATTCTAGAGTACTATAGACTCTATTAATGAGTAATCCCCACCAGAGCCAAGGTTCTCGCTTAACCCTTTAGCTCTGATACCAACTGTAACAGCCCAAAATTTTCAATCCAGAAAATTCCAGATATTTATGAGAAAGAAGAAAGAGATAGAAGAAGAAGAATAGAAAACACCAGCATCTCACATTCGCAGCGGATAAAATATAATAATAAATAATACAATTTACAAAGAATACAATATCTGTCGATTACATTTTAATACATCAGAGTTTTACATGTACACAGTCACTGAATATATACAAATATCATGTCTCAGAGCTACAATGATATACAGCAGCGGAAATACACCATACGTACTTGCCTCCCAGCCCGTCTCCTGAGCTCCAGAACATCCTACCTGAAAATCTGTAATACTCGGTCTGACCCGAGCATTACATCAAAGTAACACCCGGGTCAGGCTGGAAACCAGCGTGAGTTAAACCCATTTAACAAGGAATACAAAGCAAACAACTTATATGGATCCCGGGGTAACTCAAACCAATTTTTTTTTCAAATTTTACAAGTCCACGATATCTCATAAACATATCTTATTTCACACATAAGTTTCCTAAGTGCCAAAAATTTAAATCAACTAGTCCGATATACTTAAAACGTTTTATTCCAACTTATTATTTCCACACATGAATTTACAAGAATTCGAAGTGGTTTCGGGTATTTCCCAATACCCGATCCCGGCCTCTTCGAGTCGCATGTCCTCCTAGCTCCAGTTATGCAAATGAAATACACAACTTCTCATATGAGAGATATCAACTCATTCTAGACATCCAATACCATTAAATCATCCGTAGCAAATCTTAATCACAACACCAAATCAATTCAATTTATTCTAATTGAGTTTCAAACCTTAACCACTTAGACTCCTTCATTAATTAATTCCAAATCAATTAGTCAATCAACCATTCCTTACCCATTCATCTTAATTAATCACCCTGGACTAATTATCTTTCAATTATATTCATGTAATTATCCTTGATTAATTTCACGATATTAATTGTTACTAACCCAAAATCAATAAGTAATTTTAATTACTTCATAATTTAATTTACTATATTAATTACACTAATCCTTAATTACCTATATTAATTAATTTCTCATAAGTCACATATTATGCATTAATTAACCTTAATTTATCAAATCTTTAGTTACATAATTAACGATATAAATTATTGATTTCCAATTATATTTCAATTCATCTTAATCTAAATTAATTTATATTAATTAATCCATAATATTAATCAGACCTGATTTATTCCCACTTGAAATTATCTACCTCTTATTTACTTCATTAAATAGATTAATTCTCCTTAATTAATTATCTTAATTTATCTCTCGATTAATTTCACAAAGTAATTATGTCTTATTAATTTCATTAGGTAATTAGTCATCAAACCACCCAATGATCATTTTAATTAATTCAAACCCAATTAATTTACCCAAATCATGAATTAATTTAATTAAATAAATTTTCATTAAATTATCATATTTATTTAATGAAACCACCAATCATTAAATCCTTATTGATTTTAAATCTGAACCATTTCTTATTTATGATCTAAGTTTAAAACCATATAAAACTCAAATGCTTCGAGACAACCAAAAACTAACTCGAGAACCAACCCAAAACCAAAATTACCAGATCATCAGAACACATTTAGTCAACTCAATCAATCAACCAATTATTTTAAATTTAACCATTTAAATCTGAATAGAAATCAAACAAAGTGAGGTTTACTCACCTTTGCTTCCGATATACAAATCCCTCCAATCTCGGCTCGGCTTCATGGTTTCGACCTTGTATAAACATTTTATAATTTATTAATAATGGTTCTCATTTTGAAATGAAATCAACTGGGAAAAACTCTGAATTTACCTTTGCTATTAGTTTTTGGTAAACAATTTAATTTACAAGTTTATACCTATTGAAAAATCCACAAATTTCAACTTAAAAATTTGATTTAAACTAAATCTTTATATAACTCCATTGTATATCTTAAACTCCTCTTATTTTCAAACTCTTGTAAAATAATTAATACATATATACATATATATGTGTATATATATATATATTTAAAAACTGTTGCCTATGAAACCATACACTAAAATAGCCTAATACACTCTCTTTTTTTAAGAAAGAAAGATACGGTTAAAACTTAACATATTTTCATCTCCATCCTTAAACATCTTTTGTAATTAAATAAATAGATAGATGGAACTACCTTAGCAAACAGAAAGCCAAGGTCACCCCGCGACCCCACACTGCCATCGACGCTGAGCTTCAGTCACGGCCGCGCCTCGAACCACCTCACCATCCGAGATCATCACATCTCTACGAGCTGCTCTTCACTGCCGTAATCTTCCAACCGGCCGACCGCCCTTCCCACGCGGCCTCCCCATCTCCTTGCCGACACGACAAACGTGAGTTCGCTTCATCAGCCGCCTCACGATTCGCCCCTTCCTCCTCGCGTTCGATCCCGACTCAGCTCGCGAGCTCGAGCTTGCACGGTTCCTCAATTCGTTCGCGATGCCGAGCCCTTCCCCCATTTTTTTTTATTTCATACGTTCGATTTTGATTCAGTTGGGTTTGGAGAGGGAACGAAGAATAATATCGATCTGGATAGCTTCTAGAGTACGCATTGAATATTATATAATTAAATAGTAAAAATATCTCGCGTTGTATAACGCGAAATTCCGAACCCCGAATCCGATACACCGACCGACGTTTATAAGGTTTTGCCCCTATTCCAAACACACTGGAATGAGTTTCGAAGGCTAGTTTGATCGTATGTGTGAGTTATCGAAAAAAAACGATCAGATTTAAATTAAATCGATTCGAATAATTCGAAGCGTTTTGAGCTGCCAGGGTCAAACGACAACTCCGATTGCTACGAAAATTGAAATCCGATAATAACTAAATATTACGAATCCAATGGAACTGGTTTCGTCGAATTCCGAGACTGCGCCTTGGAAGGCTATTTTTAAATATCGATTTAAATGATATATTTTTAAAATTAAACAAATCATTATTAAATTAAATTCCAATCATTATTTGATCTTCATTATCGTCATTATAAATTTTATAAGCCTTCAAATTATTTTTAACAGGCTTAGAAATTTCCAGATTCAACCATTTACCCGGTTTTAATTATTAAATTAAATATTTGAACTATGCAATCCAATGATTTAATTGTCAATTAAATATTGATATTACGAATTTAAGTTAAAATTAACGTTCAAACATTTAAAATTAATTCAATTATTCCGTTTTAAATTGTTATAAATTCCGGGTCGTCACATTCCTCCCCCCTTAAAAGAATTTCGTCCCCGAAATTACTGGTTAGGAAGAATGGTCCAAACTCGTTTACTTTTCTCCCAGAACCCACAATTCAACGTCTTATCAACTATCATTTATATAAGACCCCTAATTGTCTTACTAACTTCCCAAACTCTCGCCCACAGTTTTCAAGCAATACCACCTTTCTCCAATATTCAAAGTTCAATTTAAAACCAATTGTTAAATTATCAAAAAATTTCTAACTCCCTAAATTTCCGAAAATTTTTGCCAGCGTCTCCTTTGCGCGGCTAGCTCGGCACAACTACAAAAGGCCTCTACGGGCTCCCAAAATCTCAAAAAGAAACAAAAGCCAAGTGGCTATATCAAAAACCCAATCCATTCCATACGGATATCAAAAACCCAATCATAAGTCTCTAAATATGTCATTCAATAAATCATGGCATATTCATTTGTTTAAATTAATTATACATTAACAAATATTTTCCATGTCCTTTGTAAAGGGAAATTTGAAATTAGCGGTGGGATCGAAAGTTTCTCATACATATATCTTTTGATATTGGTATCATTTATTCTGAGTTTAATGCATAACTTGAATTTCATAAATCTTCATATATGGAATACAATAAATCACGGTATATTCAGTTATTTAAATTAATTAATTAGATAAAACTAATTAAATTGTTTCCAACATTGTAAACCATTTTCGTTTTGATATTTATAATATTTATTCACAGTTTAATGTATAACTTTGAAATTCATAAATCTCTAGATATAATATACAATAAATCATGATATATTCATTTATGATGAAAGGTCCATATTCTCAAAGCATATGCACAAAAAGTCCATACATAAATTGTATATGTTTAAATCATTCACTGTGCTAATATGAAAAACACGCCATGTAAATTGTGTGAGTTTATCATGTGTATGTTTCAAAACATGATCCTAAAAAATAACTATATCAAAGGCACTTAAAAAAATAGTACGACATGAACATCATGATTTAAATTGAAATAAACATAAGTACAGGAGTTATGGCATGCGCTTTGAAGATGGGTTAGCATTGTTTAATTAACAATGGTATATAGCATAAGTACAGGAGTTTAGCTCTGAAAATAAACGCTAATATTGATACGGGTTTATAAACATCTTTTAAAATGAAATAAACATAAGAACTCAGCTAATAAATATTGAATTTGTAAGCCCCAAAACTATTTAAGATATTTTAAGATATCATTGCTGAGTAGAATATGAGCCAATGGAACAAAAAATTAAATGTTTTAATTTAGAACTAAAAATTCAAACTAACCACACATGATTCCAACGCAAAAACATACCTAAATATTTATGGAAATCATTATCTTTTGAATATGTTGACACATATAATTTGTAAAAAAAAAGAAAAAAAAAATTGCCCACGAAGCATGTGTTATTATCACGTGCGAAGCGCATGTGCTAATATGAAGAAATTTGCACATAAAGGAGAGATTATATGAAAAACACCTGAGAGATTGAACCAGTACTTATGAATTGTTGCTATATACCATCACGCGCTTCACATATATCTATTTTAAAGTGACATTATGATAACCCGTATCATATCGAATATTTAACCGTATATTTGGGTATTTTTTTAAGTGCCAAATAAAAATTCAAGCTAAACTACAACATAAATCGTTATCAATTTATCATGTGTGAGTTTATTTGAAGATATGTAAACAATGTTTATGATAGCGCTGATTTCATACTTAATATGGAGCAAAGAGATTCTAAGTCGAGAGTGTTACGGCACGCGCTTCATGCGTGACAATAGTACACCTTTCACTGATAAATTGATTTTTTTTACAAATTATATATGCTTAACATATTCAAAAAAATGATTTTTATAAATATTTAGCTATGATTTTACGAATTAGAATCATTTGTAGTCAACTTGAATTTTTATTTCTAAGTTACATCGTTTAGTTTTTTGTTAGTTTAAATTTTTATTTCTAAGTTAGCCAAGAATTGTGTTACATATATTGTATTAAATTCAATATATCTTCAAATGTTACACAATGATATATAATCATGTCTTGTCAGTTTGAATTTCAGTCAATGTGTAAATATAATATCTTCAGATCTTTAAAGCATCTGAAGATGGAGTTAGCATTTTATTCAGTTGTGACAATATTTAAGTAGGAAATGAGTTGGGTTGTTGTGACAATGTTTAAGTAACACTGTCCCATAATACTCTTCATATTATGGGACCAAGTTGTTATTACTACAAAAGTGTTACGGCACGTGCTTCGCGCGTGACAATAGTACACCCTTCGCGGATAAATAATTTTTTTTACAAATTATATATGCTTAACATATTCAAAAAAAAAATATTTTCATAAATATATAGTTATGATTTTACGTTGGAATCATGTCTTGTCAGTTTGAGTTTTTTATTTCTAAGTTGCATCGTTTAATTTTTTTGTTAGTTTGATTTTTTTCCATTTATAATTAATAAATATATATATATATATAAAGTTTATTTGTTAGGTCATAATTTTAAGCAATATTAAGTTTGGTAATAAAGCAAAGAGCGTTATGAATTTGCAAAAAAGTATATTTGCGAGATCATATCTTTAAGTGATATTAACATTTGTTAATATCTTTAGAAGTCGTTTTTGTAAGTTGACGTTGGTACCAAACAAATATTATGCTTTCACTTAAACTCGAAAACAAAAAATTATAATAATAGTTTATTTATTCCCTATTTCAACCTGTTATGAATCTACGTATAATAAAAGGTTGAGCTTCTTAACGTTTCTCTCCATAGTATGCAGTTGACGATAATATTACACCTAATAAAAATGCAGTGCTATATGCATGAGTTTAGGATCAGGTATGTGATGCTATATTGTAGGACCAATTAATAGATGCGCTAATTTAGGAACAAATGTGCAAATGCTATTTTTTAGGATCAGTTAGTGGAGATTTTTTTTAAAGAATTGTATAAAGCGAAATTTTGGAACTTCGCGGTCGGACCAAAAGATTGCGCTTCCAAGTCAACTATTAATAAAGATATGTGCTTGAATGTGATAATTTATTTATCTTTATTGCAGGCATTTCATTTTTTCCTCTAAGCATAAGTACATGAGTTTAGCTTTGAAAAAACCCTTCATATTTTCCTTAATCTGTTTAAACGGAAAGAAATGCTAAACATATTAATTTATCTTTATTGTAGGCATTTATTCCTCTCAACATAAGCACTAGAGATAAGTTCTGAGAAAAACCGTTCATATATATCCCTTAAATCTGTTTAAATGGAAGAAATGCTAAGCATGTTACTTTATCTTTATTTATTTCAGGCATTTCATTTTTTCTTCTAAACATAAGCACTAGAGTTTAGATCTGAGAAAAACACTTCATATTTCCCTTAATATGTTCACTCCAGAAGTGGTGATTAAAAAAAAATCTCCAGAAGAGATTCGTATATTTAGTAATGATAAAAAATCTCCAGAAGAGATTTATTGATATATTTGGTGTTTTTACTAAACCAAATAAATACATAGAAATATATCTACTCTCCTATTCTCTTTCTTTTTAATAGAGAACAAGGTATTCTAATAGGAAATTTTTTTCCTAATTTTTTTCCCTTTTTTCATGCATCCAATCATGTCTTTCAAAAGGTAAAATATAATAGATCAAGTTTCTTTCCTTTGGCTCATCAAGTAAGTATTTTGAATTCTTCATAAAATGAATGTTAATATCTATACACACATCAATTATGTTATATTATATATAAAACTCATTCATCTTTCCTCTTTCAGCAAAGAGGTATTCCAATGTTTACTATTTTATATGCTTAATCTTTTTACCTATTATTGTCATGTCATAAGAATATACTTATTGATGTTATCAACAGCTGTAACTAATACAAATACTTTTTAGTTGCCAAGTCAAACTATTTTGTTTTTCATGATATTATTCATACACTATGTGATGTACAAATTTCCTCTCTATGTTTAGTTTACAATATGTAAATAACCGCATGTATTAATTCATATATTAATCAGTAGCAATTAATAAATCAATAAATAAAATTTATTGATTAATGAGAATGGTCCAACAAAGATGTGTTTGAATGCTTCATACATTTATTCTTCTTTTATATCTCTTATTGTAGACAAGGATCATAACATATATACATGGTATATATTTTTGTTTCTCACTATTGCAGTTTATATGAATTAATAAATGGTATTTAATACTACCTATTCATATTCTTAAATCTACCAATATGATAAAAGTAAACATAATCAAGTCAGTACAATCTTTGATTATAATTCATCCCTTCTCCACCAATCAATCCTTATAAAAGCCTTTCCATATTTTCAAGAATAGTTTTGCATTTTCAAGGAAAGTAATGAATGCAATTAATGAGATTGGATCTAGAGCTATCAAAAGAATGTAAATAAGAGATTATAGTCGCTTTTATAGATTATATTTGGTTGTTTTTTACTATTTTGCATCCAATTACAATCTCGTTGCTTAGAAAATGCCATTAAAATTGATAATAATATGTCCCAGTAGGATAAAATAAAGGCTCTTATATTTTTAAGGTGTCATATCCATGACAATCTTAAAATAAGACATTTAACTGAAAAAGATCATCTTTACCTATAAGGAGCATTATGACCACCAAAATATGGTCACACTTCTAAACACTAGACACGAGTGGTTGAACTTGAAGTTTCAAGTCTTTAAATATGTTAGGAAATACAACTCCTATGTATTTAGAATTACTTCTAAACTAAAATTTTGTGAAAGGATTGTCTAGTAATACTAACCTAAAGTTAGATCATTTCTTCGAAGTTGATGACAAAAACTTCATTAATGATGAAATCTAAGTGCAATAATAAATGATATGGTCGAACTAATCAATAGTAGCAGCCTGAAGTCTGCTATGTGGATTTTATTTTATTTCAGTTCAATAAATCAGTTGGAAGTTGGTACTTGTATGTTTTTCCTTTCAGAAATAATGTACCAATAATGTTGCTTTTAATCAGTAGTCTATTTTAAATTTTTGGAAAGTATTAGCATTTATTTAATGCTTACAAATTTTAATAGTTGACTAACTATATTGTCTTTAATTCTTAAGATATGGACTTTCAATATTTGAGTGAAAATATATGCCTACTAGATAGTGCAACTACTTATATGATTTTGAAAAACCAGAAGTTTTTCTCTGAATTAGCTGAAAATATTTAGCTAAAAATTCAAGCATAGCAAATCTGCTATTATAATTTAAGGGTCTGAAAGAGCCCAAATAGTATTACCAAATGGTACATATATGTTAATTCAAAATACATTATACTCAAGCAAATTTAAAAGAAATTTGTTGATTTTGAAAGATATATAAATGAATAGCTACCATATTGGAACTATAATGAAAACATCAAAGAATATCTTTGTGTTATTTCTAAAATTGAAAGCCAGAAGCTTATTTTAGAAAAAACTGTTACAATTTCAATTGGATTATATTTCACGAAATTTGGCATAATTGAATCCCATATTTAAACATGAGCCAGAAGCTCACAAATATCACTTGAATGCATCTTATCAATTGATAAAAGAATTATCCTCCTATTATTATGTATGATGTATTTGCTAGTAGCAATATGATAATGGATCAAAATAAGAATCCAAAGATGACTATTATTTATTGTGACAATGTTTGTCAACATTGAGGGGGTGGATAAAGGGATACAAGTTCATTTTGATCATTAGTGTTAAATATTTGTTAAAATATACAATGATGCAAAATATTATCAATATTATCCTTAGTAGACTTTCTCCAATATAGATTTGAATCCCTGAAGGATCAAAATTTGTAAACCACATCTGAAATATGGTTCAAAAGTCAGTTCAAAATATTTTTGGAGTAAGTAATAAAGATGCCAAATAAAGGAGGTGAGTGTTCTTGAAGAAACACTTAAGGGTGCTCTGAAAGAGATCCATGACATGATTGTCAAATAACCCTAAAAGCGGTTTAGGTACCTAAAACATGATAATTAAAGAGATCTCAATAAATCATGTCTAGAACTGACAAGAAATAAACATCGATGATAAATTTGTAAATAATAAAGCGCTTATATTTATAAATAGATTAAAGATCTTGAATTAGTGGAAAACATGACTGGCCATCATGAATCCTTTAATATTAGAGAAATATGGACATGTAGTCCGCAAAGTACCGAAAGTACTTGAAATGCTTAATATACCTCGAAGGTATAAATGTGGTTTAAATCATATTAAATAATGAAAGTATACAAATTCCTGAAGAATATGAATAACTTTCATTGTTATAAAGAATGCAAAGAACAAGGAGAGTAGATTTTAACCTACTTTTAAGTATTGTTGTAATGAAAATCTTGATATAATTCATGATGAGTAGATTACTTCCTATTTTTAAGTATTGTTGTATTGAAACTCTTAACATCCATTGAAGTGTTAGTTGCGATATGCAAAACTTATTAAAATATTTAAGTTCCTAAAGAATTTAAATAACTTTGATGATTATAAAGAATGGAATGTTGATTACAACCTTCTTCTAAGTATTGTTGTAATGAAAATCTTGATGCACTTCAAGATAAGTAGGTTACTTCCTGCTTTTAAGTATCGTTGGAATAAAACTTTTAATATTCATCAAAGATGTAGTTGCAATATGCAAAATTGATTTGAAGCATAAGAATGAAAGCACATGATGTGTTTTTCATAAAGGTAGCAAATAAAATGCATAAAATGCAAATCATATTTGGAAGAAACAATCTTGGAAAATTTGATTGTATTTGAGGAAACTATTAATAAATTGTATTATTAATGAGATTCATATTTATGGATCCAGAAGTATCTATAACCAATTTGAGTTACCGAAAGATGAATATGAATTCAAAGGAAAATTTTAAATCAGGGGGAGCATCCATAAGTATTTTATAATGCACTCTTTTTCCTTAATTAAGATTTTTTTCCCACTGGGTTTTTATTAGTAAGGTTTAACGAGGCATTATCTTGATCCAGAAGTATCAACTCCCCCGTAGCATTTGAAAATAAGTTATAATGTACTCTTTTTTCTTATTTAAGATTTTTCCCGCTGGGTTTTTCTTATTAAGGTTTTAATGAGGCATTATCTTGATCTAGAAGAATCAAACGTCTTTTCAAGAAATAACATCTCAAATATGTTATTTAAGTTAAATTATATTTTAATCCTTGACTAAGGTTTTTCCCATCGGGTTTTCCTTTGTAAGGTTTTTAATGAAGTATTATATTGATCCAGAAGTATCAAAGTCTATTTGATTCTGTAAATTATTGAAATATGTAATACTATATTGTACTCTTTTTCCTTCACTAAGATTTTTCCCATTGGGTTTTTCTTAGTAAGGTTTTAATGAGGCATTAGTTTGATCCAGAAGTATCAAGCTTCGTATAAAGAAATAAGAAAATAAAATATGCCATTGTACTCTTTTTCCTTCACTAAGATTTTTCCCATTGGGTTTTTCTTAGTAAGGTTTTAATGAGGCATTATTTTGATCCTGAAGTATCAAACTATTGGAAGGAACATTATTTTTAGGATCAATTAGTGGAGAATTTTTTTAAAGAATTATATAAAGGGCAATTTTGGAACTTCGCGGTCGGACCAAAAGATTGCGCTTCCAAGTCAACTATTAATAAAGATTACTTCACCCATCTTCCACACCATCAATCGCATGCGACTAGCCTCCATCGACCGCACTGCCCAGGTCATGTCGTCGTGGCCTCGATATAGCACACTGACTTGATGCGACCAAACCTTACAGCAAGTCGCTCTTCCCTAAATGATTGTGGAGTATCGTGAATCTTCGATCAAGATTTGTTTTTTTTTGAATTGATTTTGATTTTTTAGAAGAAGAAAAAGAAGACACGAATTTAAATGGGGAGGAGGCCGCTAGGTTCAGGGATTAGGGTGGCGTAGATTGGTTTTAGGGTGGCTGGATATGGGCTAGGTCAGTTGCACTGTTTCCCTTTTTATTTTTTATTTTTTGTCAAAATATCTCGTATTATATGCAAGGAAATATCGAACTCTTATTGAGGCGTGTCGCCTGATGTTTCTAATGTCAAAATATCATGATGTTATTTTGAGAATACACAAAACAATGCACTTAAATAGACAATACAAACAAATTCTAGAAGTATAAATTAACCAATCTAAAGCACAGTTTTAGCGGTATAATTAGACCAACTTGAAGCTGTGATATTGGAGATTAACGATGAGAAATGGTGGTGGTGAGAGATCTAAATGGAGATGACATGAAAGAGAATGAGAAATGGAATAGGAGTGAAAAGAGATGTGAATATGGATGGATAAAGTGAGTAGCATTTATAGGATTTGGTAGATATTTTTAGAATATTATATCTGTGTTATGAAGTTTGAATATATCTATATTGGACCGATTAAGGGTTATGGATATGCAAGACACATAATTTTAACTCATATGCAATATCTTAACTCATTCATTGATTAAGAAATTTTTAAATCAGTTATGGAAATAAGTTATAGTCTAGAGAAATCTTGATCAAGTGATATGGTCAGATATTATGTCACGCATATATGGTATAATATGCTATTGAGTGATATTTAATGGTCATAAGTACTCTAATAGGTTATTTTATTGAAAAATTTATAGTATCATTACCATATGTATAACATGTTATATTTTTCAGTTTATAAGCAGAATATTATAAAGTTATATGGTTGCTACCATAAATGGATAATGTTATATGGTTGCCACCCCTATTTTTGTTATGCGTTTATTCTTATAATTGTATAACGTAATATCAGTCACTTGCTTAATGGTGCAATAAACTGATATAATAATGACATTATTGAATTAATTAAATTAATGCTTCTTAATTCCACTTTCCAACATTTTATTCCTCTTCCTTTAAATATGTATTTTTTGCGCTCATTAAGTTTTTAATACATATATGTCTTGATATTTATATCGTTTATTCATGCTTTAATATATGACCTTGAAATTCATAAATCTTCATATATGGCATATAATAAATCAAGGTATATCCATTTGTTTAAATTAATTAATTAGAGTCAACTACGTAAATCGTTTTCAATGTTGTAAAACCATTTCTATTTTGATATTTATGGCATTTATTCACAATTTAATGTATACCTTGAAATTCATAATTATCTAGATATATATAATATACAACAAATCATGATATATTTAGTTGTTTAAATTAATTATACAATAACATATATTTTTTCATGTTCCATATAAAGGTCAATTTTGGAAATTCGAGGCCAGATCAAAAGTTTGCGTTTATTCTTATAATTGTATAATGCAATGTCAGTCACTTGCTTGATGGCGCAGTAAACTAGTATAATAACGGTATTATTGAATTAATGCAAATTAATGCTTCTTAATTCCACTTTCCAACATTTTATTCCTCTTCTCTTAAATCTATTTTTGCGCTCATTAATTTTCTCATGCATATACATTTTGATATTTGCATCATTTATTCACAATTTAATACATAACCTTGAAATTCATAAACCTCCATATATGGCATACAATAAATCAAGGCACATAGATTTGTTTAAATTAATTAATTAAGTCAACTAATTAAATCATTTCCAACATTGTAAAATCATTTCCATTTTTTATTTATAGCATTTACTCAAATCTTACCGTATAACCTTGAAATTCATAAGTCTCTAATATGTCATTCAATAAATCATGGCATATTCATTTGTTTAAATTAATTATACATTAACAAATATTTTCCATGTCCCTTGTAAAGGGAAATTTGAAATTAGCGGTGGGATCGAAAGTTTCTCATACATATATCTTTTGATATTTGTATCATTTATTCTAAGTTTAATGCATAACTTGAAATTCATAAATCTTCATATATGGAATACAATAAATCTCGGTATATTCAGTTATTTAAATTAATTAATTAGATAAAACTAATTAAATTGTTTCCAACATTGTAAACCATTTTCGTTTTGATATTTATAGTATTTATTCACAGTTTAATGTATAACTTTGAAATTCATAAATCTCTAGATATAATATACAATAAATCATGATATATTCATTTACGATGAAAGGTCCATATTCTCAAAGCATATGCACAAAAAGTCCATATATAAATTGTATATGTTTAAATCATTCACTGTGCTAATATGAAAAACACACCAAGTAAATTGTGTGAGTTTATCATGTGTATGTTTCAAAACATGATCCTAAAAAATAACTATATCAAAGGCACTTAAAAAAATAGTACGACATGAAAATCATGATTTAAATTGAAATAAACATAAGTACAGGAGTTATGGCACGCGCTTTGAAGATGGAGTTAGCATTGTTTAATTAACAATGGTATATAGCATAAGTACAGGAGTTTAGCTCTGAAAATAAACGCTAATATTGTTACGGGTTTACAAACATCTTTTAAAATGAAATAAACATAAGAACTCAGCTAATAAATATTGAATTTGTAAGCCCCAAAACTATTTAAGATATTTTAAGATATCATTGCTGAGTAGAATATGAGCCAATGGAACAAAAAATTAAATGTTTTAATTTAGAAATAAAAATTCAAACTAACCACACATGATTCCAACGCAAAAACATACCTAAATATTTATGAAAATCATTATCTTTTGAATACGTTGACACATATAATTTGTAAAAAAAAATTGCCCACGAAGCATGTGTTATTGTCACGTGCGAAGCGCATGTGCTAATATGAAGAAATTTGCACATAAAGGAGAGATTATATGAAAAACACCTGAGAGATTGAACCAGTACTTATGAATTGTTGCTATATACCATCACGCGCTTCGCATATATCTATTTTAAAGTGACATTATGATAACCCGTATCATATCGAATATTTAACCGTATATTTGAGTATTTTTTTAAGTGCCAAATAAAAATTCAAGCTAAACTACAACATATATCGTTATCAATTTATCATGTGTGAGTTTATTTGAAGATATGTAAACAATGTTTATGATAGCGTTGATTTCATACTTAATATGGAGCAAAGAGATTCTAAGTCGAGAGTGTTACGGCACGCGCTTCATGCGTGACAATAGTACACCTTTCGCTGATAAATTGATTTTTTTAACAAATTATATATGCTTAACATATTCAAAAAAAATGATTTTTATAAATATTTAGCTATGATTTTACGAATTAGAATCATTTGTAGTCAACTTGAATTTTTATTTCTAAGTTACATCGTTTAGTTTTTTGTTAGTTTAAATTTTTATTTCTAAGTTAGCCAAGAATTGTGTTACATATATTGTATTAAATTCAATATATCTTCAAATGTTACACAATGATATATAATCATGTCTTGTCAGTTTGAATTTCAGTCAATGTGTAAATATAATATCTTCAGATCTTCAAAGCATCTGAAGATGGAGTTAGCATTTTATTCAGTTGTGACAATATTTAAGTAGGAAATGAGTTGGGTTGTTGTGACAATGTTTAAGTAACACTGTCCTATAATACTCTTCATATTATGGGACCAAGTTGTTATTACTACAAAAGTGTTACGGCACGTGCTTCGCGCGTGACAAAAGTACACCCTTCGCGGATAAATAATTTTTTTTACAAATTATATATGCTTAACATATTCAAAAAAAAGAATTTTCATAAATATATAGTTATGATTTTACGTTGGAATCATGTCTTGTCAGTTTGAATTTTTTATTTCTAAGTTGCATCGTTTAATTTTTACTGTTAGTTTAAATTTTTTATTTCTAAGTTGTATCATTTAATTTTTTTGTTAGTTTGATTTTTTTCCATTTATAATTAATAAATATTGTAACGCCCCACCTTTATACCCACGCTAACCAAGAACACTACGGTGTAGTGCTGTCAATTAGCACGGAGGATAAGGCTGTTGAGGAGCGACCATCTATGTAACTTCTTTGCGCGAGCACCGATATGTCAGATAGAATAGAATGCATATCTTTTAAGGAGGAAATCCGACATACCGAAACAAACACAAAGCTATCACACGGTGGCTATAAATGATCTTCGGAAACAAATATAGAAATAAACGTAGAACAAATCAGTCACAGACAATTCATATCACAAAGGCGGAATAAGATATGAATATTACACCTAAAAGTGTACATCAGAGTAGTGGTCAAATAAGATCCACAATAACACAAAAGAATAGATACAAGTGCAAGACAATAGAATACGTATACATCAAGGAGTCTCATCCCAAATTCATACAACAAAAACCTACTAAACTAGAGTAGTTAGCCAAAAGTCAGAAGATGGCTCCAGATAAGAAGTCATGAAGAAGCACCTGTAAAAACTCAGTCTGACCCGAGTATTATTTAAGAAGAAAATAATAAACGGATCAGTCTAGCTATAATTATCAGATAAAATGAGATAGAATATGAGATATGGTAATAGAACGTATGATAACAAAAAGGTGTCATAATATGAAAAGTATACATTAGAAATCCCATAAAAGTCATACAATATCTCAATAATCTCAAAACAGAGAAAAGAATGTCATATTCTTAATTTAATTCACCAAGCCACAATAAAATGACATACTCATCAATGTCAATGGTAAAAGCTGGTGAAACATAAAATTCCAGAAATCAATCATTAGAAATCCAGAAATCACAAGAAAAGGATGGCCAATCCCAAACAGGAGCATGAAAGCCGGTACATTGACGCAGTGCAAACGGTACGTCCAATGAACCAGAAAGCCAAGACATCGATGTAGTACAAACGGTACATCAGATGAATCAAACATTGACACAGTGCAAACGGTACGTCCAATGAATCGGAAAGACAGAGACATCGATGTAGTACAAACGGTACATCAGATGAATCGAACATTGACGCAGTGCAAACGGTACGTCCAATGAATCAGAAAGCTAAGACATCGATGTAGTACAAACGGTACATCAGATGAATCAAACATTGACGCAGTGCAAACGGTACATCCAATGAATCAGAAAGACAGAGACATCGATGTAGTACAAACGGTACATCAGATGAATCGAACATTGACGCAGTGCAAACGGTACGTCCAATGAATCAGAAAGACAGAGACATCGATGTAGTACAAACGGTACATCAGATGAATCGAAACACATTAAAAGTACTTGGGTTGCCAGCCCACAAAGAAATGAGACGAAGCTCAATAAAATGAAGTACAGTCCTTCATATGGACAAAGAGACATCGCACAATTGCTAGTCTAAATCATAAAATGATCATCATGATCAGCGAGAAGTGTCAATCACACCAAGCTAGTAAATATATGAGTTTAGCTTCATGTCCCATAACCACTTGCTTAACTTAAATATTTACGAACAAGCTGTAAATCTTCACTAGGAAATTGTCACAAAAAGGGTTCAATCGAACAAGTCCAAGAGCTAACCGACGAAGTGAACGCAAGCGTTTCATACCACCCGTTTTACTAAGTCGTTTAAGTCGATTTCTCATTCGAGTGAAGTAAAGGCTTGTATATACTAGTAGATTGAAAATCGGTTTGAGAAAACGAACTTTTGATATTTAAAATAGTGTTGAAATCGCTTTGATGAAAGAGTTTTGATATTTACTATTAGTATTGAAACCTTTGTATATCTTTAAAGTGACAAGTCATGAAACGATTGTAGAAACAAATCAATTCACGTTCGAAGACGTGAGTAAAGTCCAAAGAAGTCAATCCCAAATCCATCAAAGTAGAAATTCTGATAAATGTTTTTCAGAAGAGATTGCCTACGCAGAGTAATACGGGGTTCGACCTGCCCGGTCAGGTCGCGGGGGTCCAGGGGGCAGCGCCCACGGCGGGGTGCGGGGCAGCGCCCCGTCACGGTACGACCTAGTGAAGGCAAGCGGTCTCGAGAAACCAAACCGGTCAAATGACCAAGTACTAACTCGCGAACGACCTAGGGGAAAAATAGGTCAAACGACCAAGTACTAACTCGCGAACGACTTACGACTTAAGGGATGCAAGCGACTTACGACTTAAGGGATAAGGTCATACGACCTAAGTGGAGAATGCCACGCGACTTAGCAGAAGAACAGGTCGAACGACCAAGTAGTAACTCGCGAACGACTTACGACTCAAGCCTTGAACGACTTAGTGGAACGAACGACTTAACGACTTAAGCTTCAATTCGAGCTACGAGCTAAGGCTGGAACGACCTAGTGGAGTTAGGTCGGGGACGACCTACGACTTAAGGTCATACGACTTAACAGTTGCGAGCTAGCGGAGTTGGCGAGGCCTAGCGACTTAGTAGAAGCAGCGACCTACGACTTAACGATTTAAAAGCCAACGACCTAGGACTTAAGAGCCATACGAGCTACGACTTAAGCTCAAATACGAGCTACGACTTATCACTTAACTCGCGAACGACCTAGCGAAGGCAGAACACCCAGAACGACTTAACACTTTAACTCGAGAACGACTCAGGCCTTTAACTCGTGAACGACTCAGGCCTTTAACTCGTGAACGACTCAAGCCAGGCGAACAGAAATACACGCGCGCGACTTAAGCCCTTAACTCGTGAACGACTCACGACTTAGACTTAACTCGTGAACGACTCAGCGAAGGCCAGAAACGACTTAAGGCCAGAAAATCACCAAAACGCTGAAAATTGAAGTTTTTCGCCAATCCAATTCAAACCAAATGCAAATGTTGATGCAAATGCAATAGGGGATCATTCCCAACAGTCCAATGACAATTTAAGCAAGATGTGAGACTAAAAATCTCACCTTTTCACGGAATTTGATGAAGATGAAGCTCAGGGCAAAGCAAAGATCAACCACAAGCTTGAATCAATGTCTTCACTTTGAATTTGGAGTTAGATGTTGAATTTGCTAAAGAATTTGAGCTTGGAATTTTAATTTCCTACTCCCTCCACCATTGTTGCTAAAGCTTCAAAGTTGATGAAGTGATGAAGAGAAGGAAGGGGTTGGGCTGAGGTAGAAGAGGTGCAGCCCAAACCAAAAGCTCAACACAAAAAGTGACGAAAATTTCACTATCTCCAAACATATCGAAGTTTACACTCAAAAAGATCGCAAACGTCATTTTGAACTCAATGGGGGTGGTCTCGAGTCCCAATTTGACCGTATGCAAAAAGTAGCTTTTCGGTCTAACATCCGACTAACAATAAAATATTTAAATATAAAATCGATAAATATGCGGGTTGTTACAAATATATATATATATATATATAAAGCTTATTTATTAGATCATAATTTTAAGCAATATTAAGTTTGGTAATAAAGCAAAGAGCGTTATGAATTTGCAAAAAAGTATATTTGCGAGATCATATCTTTAAGTGATATTAACATTTGTTAATATCTTTAGAAGACGTTTTTGTAAGTTGACTTGGGTACCAAACAAATATTATGCTTTCACTTAAACTCGAAAACAAAAAATTATAATAATAGTTTATTTATTCCCTATTTCAACCTGTTATGAATCTACGTATAATAAAAGGTTGAGCTTCTTAACGTTTCTCACCATAGTATGCAGTTGACGATAATATTAAACCTAATAAAAATGCAGTGCTATATGCATGAGTTTAGAATCAGGTATGTGATGCTATATTGTAGGACCAATTAATAGATGCGCTAAATGTAACAACCCGCATATTTATCGATTTTATATTTAAATATTTTATTTAAATATTTCATTGTTCGTTGAATTTTAGTCCGAAAAGCTACTTTTTGCAAACAGTCGAACTGGGACTCGAGACCACCTCCATTGAGTTCAAAATGCCGTTTGCAACTTTTTTGAGTATTAGCTTCTATATGTTTGGAGTAAGTTGATTTTTGCTACGTTTTCCACTTAGGGCTTTGGGTTTGGGTTCAGCCCATTTGCCCAATTCTGGTTATATCATCCCAACCCCTCTCCACTTCTCTTCATTCATTCCTTATTTCCTAACTCTCTCAAGCTCAAGAGAATAATGGGGGAAAAGATTGGAAATGGAAATTCCTAAACCCTAGTTTCATTTGCAAATCCAAGCTCTTGCTCCAAAATCAAAGAGAACCCATTGGTAAGCACCTTCTTCTTCTCCAACTCATTCTCTTATCAATTTCAGAAATTCCTAAGTCTAATTTAGGAAATGTTTCTCTTTTAAGCTTAAATTCAAGCTTCTTGAGTTGGGATTGAAGAGTGGTTGATCCTCCTTTGTTTGCAAGCTTCTCCTTCCCTGTTTTGGGTTTAAAGGTGAGATTTTTATCTCACATCTATGACTATAACTATCTTTGATGTTAGTTATGAATTCCTAACACTATTTCATGTTCAATTGCTTTTGGTTTGAATTGCTTTGGCGAACATTTCAAATTTTGATGTTTTGAATTCAAAACCATGAAACTCCATGCTTTGAATTGTGAACATGTTTTTGGTTGTGAATCGGAGAGCCTATAGGGCTGCATTATCGATTGACAAAGGCCCCGAACTCCATTGCTCGACCGGGTGAAAATGTGGGAGATTTCTCTCCCACTTGGCTGAAAAATGTTTTCAGCTCGTCACCAGACGTCTGCAGGTAGGCTCAGACGTCTGGAGACTGTTTCAGGCAGTTCTTGAACCTTGCTGCAGACGTCTGAGCATATACCCCAGACGTCTAAAGCCTGTGAACTGCTCTGTTTTGCCTGTTTTTGCCCCTTTGGCTCGGAATTCCAATTTTTATCGATTCAGGGTTATCCGAAATATCGTTATCACTTATTATCTTCATTGATGACTTCTTTATCGGAATTTTTGAGAATGTTCATTTTAATGGAATTGGTATCGATTTCTTTGGATTTGATTCACATCTTCGAACGTGGATTTTTGTGATTGATTGTTTCTACAATCATTTTTGTGATTTGTCACTTCAAAAATATAAAGGTTATTATACTGGTAGTAAATATTCAAACCCTTTTACAAAGATGATTTCAACTCTTTTTTATATATAAATCTTGTTTTCAAAACCGTTTTCCAATCTATTAGTATATACAAACCTTTACCTCATTCGTATGAGAAAATATAATTAAACGGCTTAGCAAAACAGGTGGTATGAAACGCTTGCGTTTACTTCGTCGGTTAATTCTTGGACTTGTTCGATTGAATCTCTTGTGACAATTTTCTAGTGAAGATCTACAATTTGTTCGTAAATATTTAAGTTAAGCAAGTGGTTATGGGACATGAAGCTAAACTCATATATTTACTGGCTTAATGTAATTGACACTTCTTGATGATCGATGATGATCATTTTATGGTTTAGACTAGCAATGTGCGATGTCTCTTCGTCCACGTGGAGGACTGTTCCTTGTTTTATTGAGCTTCGTCTCATTTCTTTGTGGGCTAGCAACCCAAGTACATTTTATTGTGTTTCGATTCATCGGATGTACCGTTTGTACTACATCGATGTCTCGGCTTTTCGGTCCATTAGATGTACCGTTTGTACTGCGTTAATGTTCCGAATTGTTTTGTGTTTTGGTTCATCGGATGTACCGTTTGTACTACATCGATGTCTCGGCTTTTCTGTCCATTGGATGTACCGTTTGTACTGCGTCAATGTTCCGAATTGTTTTGTGTTTCGGTTCATCGGATGTACCGTTTGTACTACATCGATGTCTCGGCTTTTCTGTCCATTGGACGTACCGTTTGTACTGCGTCAATGTTCCGAATTGTTTTGTGTTTCGGTTCATCGGATGTACCGTTTGTACTACATCGATGTCTCGGCTTTTCTGTCCATTGGACGTACCGTTTGTACTGCGTCAATGTCTCGAATTATTTTGTGTTTTGGTTCATCGGATGTATCGTTTGTACTACATCGATGTCCCGGCTTTTCTGTTCATTGGACGTACCGTTTGTACTGCGTCGATGTTCCGACTTGTTTATGATACACGTGTTGGTGAGTTTTCATGCTCTCGCTTGGGATTGGCCATCCTTTTATTGTGATTTCTGGATTTCTAATTGATGATTTCTGGAATTTATGTTTCACCACCTTTTTCAGTTGGCATCGATATGTATGTCATTTATTTGTGGCTTGGTGAATTAAATAAAGAATATGACATTCTTTTTGATGCTATGAGATTCTTGAGATTTTGTATGACTTTCGTGATTCTTTAATGTATACTAGTCATAGTATGACATTTTTGGTTATCATATGTTTTAATATTATATCTCTTCTTATATCTCATTTTATCTGATAATTATAGCTAGACTGATCCGTTTATTATTTTCTTCTTAAATAATACTAGGGTCGGACTGAGATTTTACAGGTGCTTCCTCTTGTCTTCCTATCTGGAGCCATCATCTGACTTTTGGCTGACTACTTTAGTTTAATAGTTTTTTTGGTTGTATACATTTGAGATATAGACTCCTTGATGTATACATATTCTTTTGGCTAGTACTTGTATCTATTCATTGTGTTATTGTGGATCTTATTGGACCACTACTCTGATGTACACTTTCATGTGTTATATTCATATCTATTTCCGCCTTTGTGATATGAACTGTCTGTGACTGATTTGTGTTATGTTTATTTCTATATTTGTTTCCGAAGATCATATATAGCCACTGTGTGATAGCTTTGAGTTTGTATCGGTATGTCGGATTTCCTCTTGAGATGAAAAGTTATATTTTTATCTGGCATATCGGTATTCGCACAAAGCAATTATACAGATGGTCGCTCCTCAACAGCCTTATTCTCCATGCTAGTTGACGGCATTACCAAGTAGTGTCCTTGGCTAGCGTGGGTATAGAGGTGGGGTGTCACACTAAATTTAGGAACAAATGTGCAAATGCTATTTTTAAGGATCAATTAGTGGAGAATATTTTAAAAGAATTGTATAAAGGGCAATTTTGGAACTTCGCGGTCGGACCAAAAGATTGCGCTTCCAATTCAACTATTAATAAAGATTACTTAACCCATCTTCCACGCCACCAATCGCATGCGACTAGCCTCCATTGACCGCACTGCCCAGGTCATGTCGTCGTGGCCTCGATATAGCACACTGACTTGATGCGACCAAACCTTACAGCAAGTCGCCCTTCCC
Organism: Allium fistulosum; assembly: GCA_030737815.1. NCBI lineage: Eukaryota > Viridiplantae > Streptophyta > Magnoliopsida > Asparagales > Amaryllidaceae > Allium > Allium fistulosum. Next base: position 914,311,954 of record CM060903.1, read on the forward strand.
TAAATGATTGTCGAGTATCGTGAATCTTTGATCAAGATTTGTTTTTTTGAATTGATTTCGATTTTTTAGAAGAAGAAAAAGAAGACACGAATTTAAATGGGGAGGAGGCCGCTAGGTTCAGGGATTAGGGTGGCGTAGATTGGTTTTAGGGTGGCTGGATATGGGCTAGGTCAGTTGCACTGTTTCCCTTTTTATTTTTTATTTTTTGTCAAAATATCTCGTATTATATGCAAGGAAATATCGAACTCTTATTGAGGCGTGTCGCCTGATGTTTCTAATGTCAAAATATCATGATGTTATTTGAGAATACACAAAACGATGCACGTAAATAGACAATACAAACAAATTCTAGAAGTATAATTTAACAAATCTAAAGCACAGTTTTAGCGGTATAATTAGACCAACCTGAAGCTGTGATATTGGAGATTAACGATGAGAAATGGTGGTGGTGAGAGATCTAAATGGAGATGACATGAAAGAGAATGAGAAATGGAATAGGAGTGAAAAGAGATGTGAATATGGATGGATAAAGTGAGTGGCATTTATAGGATTTGGTAGATATTTTTAGAATATTATATATGTGTTATGAAGTTTGAATATATCTATATTGGACCGATTAAGGGTTATGGATATGCAAGACACATAATTTTAACTCATATGCAGTATCTTAACTCATTCATTGATTTAGAAATTTTTGAATCAGTTATGGAAAAAAGTTATAGTCTAGAGAAATCTTGATCAAGTGATATGGTCAGATATTATGTCACGCATATATGGTATAATATGCTATTGAGTGATATTTAATGGTCATAAGTACTCTAATAGGTTATTTTATTGAAAAATTTATAGTATCATTACCATATGTATAACATGTTATATTTTTCAGTTTATAAGCAGAATATTATAAAGTTATATGGTTCCTACTCATAAATGGATAATGTTATATGGTTGCCGCCCTTATTTTTGTTATGCGTTTATTCTTATAATTGTATAACGTAATATCAGTCACTTGCTTAATGGTGCAATAAACTGATATAATAATGACATTATTGAATTAATTAAATTAATGCTTCTTAATTCCACTTTCCAACATTTTATTCCTCTTCCTTTAAATATGTATTTTTTGCACTCATTAAGTTTTTAATACATATATGTCTTGATATTTATATCGTTTATTCATGCTTTAATATATGACCTTGAAATTCATAAATCTTCATATATGGCATATAATAAATCAAGGTATATCCATTTGTTTAAATTAATTAATTAGAGTCAACTACGTAAATCGTTTTCAATGTTGTAAAACCATTTCTATTTTGATATTTATGGCATTTATTCACAATTTAATGTATACCTTGAAATTCATAATTATCTAGATATATATAATATACAACAAATCATGATATATTTAGTTGTTTAAATTAATTATACAATAACATATATTTTTCCATGTTCCATATAAAGGTCAATTTTGGAAATTCGAGGCCAGACCAAAAGTTTGCGTTTATTCTTATAATTGTATAATGCAATGTCAGTCACTTGCTTGATGGCGCAGTAAACTAGTATAATAACGGTATTATTGAATTAATGCAAATTAATGCTTCTTAATTCCACTTTCCAACATTTTATTCCTCTTCTCTTAAATCTATTTTTGCGCTCATTAATTTTCTCATGCATATACATTTTGATATTTGCATCATTTATTCACAATTTAATACCTAACCTTGAAATTCATAAACCTCCATATATGGCATACAATAAATCAAGGCACATAGATTTGTTTAAATTAATTAATTAAGTCAACTAATTAAATCATTTCCAACATTGTAAAATCATTTCCATTTTTTATTTATAGCATTTACTCAAATCTTACCGTATAACCTTGAAATTCATAAGTCTCTAATATGTCATTCAATAAATCATGGCATATTCATTTTTTTAAATTAATTATACATTAACAAATATTTTCCATGTCCCTTGTAAAGGGAAATTTGAAATTAGCGGTGGGATCGAAAGTTTCTCATACATATATCTTATGATATTTGTATCATTTATTCTAAGTTTAATGCATAACTTGAAATTCATAAATCTTCATATATGGAATACAATAAATCACGGTATATTCAGTTATTTAAATTAATTAATTAATTAATTAGATAAAACTAATTAAATTGTTTCCAACATTGTAAACCATTTTCGTTTTGATATTTATAGTATTTATTCACAGTTTAATGTATAACTTTGAAATTCATAAATCTCTAGATATAATATACAATAAATCATGATATATTCATTTATGATGAAAGGTCCATATTCTCAAAGCATATGCATAAAAAGTCCATATATAAATTGTATATGTTTAAATCATTCACTGTGCTAATATGAAAAACACGCCAAGTAAATTGTGTGAGTTTATCATGTATATGTTTCAAAACATGATCCTAAAAAATAACTATATCAAAGGCACTTAAAAAAATAGTACGACATGAACATCATGATTTAAATTGAAATAAACATAAGTACAGGAGTTATGGCACGTGCTTTGAAGATGGGTTAGCATTGTTTAATTAACAATGGTATATAGCATAAGTATAGGAGTTTAGCTCTGAAAATAAACGCTAATATTGATACGGGTTTACAAACATCTTTTAAATTGAAATAAAAATAAGAACTCATCTAATAAATATTGAATTTGTAAGCCCCAAAACTATTTAAGATATTTTAAGATATCATTGCTGAGTAGAATATGAGCCAATGGAACAAAAAATTAAATGTTTTAATTTAGAAATAAAAATTCAAACTAACCACACATGATTCCAATGCAAAAACATACCTAAATATTTATGGAAATCATTATCTTTTGAATATGTTGACACATATAATTTGTAAAAAAAAAAATTACCCACGAAGCATGTGTTATTGTCACGTGCGAAGCGCATGTGCTAATATGAAGAAATTTGCACATAAAGGAGAGATTATATGAAAAACACCTGAGAGATTGAACCGGTACTTATGAATTGTTGCTATATACCATCACGCGCTTCGCATATATCTATTTTAAAGTGACATTATGATAACCCGTATCATATCGAACATTTAACCGTATATTTGAGTATTTTTTTTAAGTGCCAAATAAAAATTCAAGCTAAACTACAACAAAAATCGTTATCAATTTATCATGTGTGAGTTTATTTGAAGATATGTAAACAATGTTTATGATAGCGCTGATTTCATACTTAATATGGAGCAAAGAGATTCTAAGTCGAGAGTGTTACGGCACGCGCTTCATGCGTGACAATAGTACTGTGACGACCGCCCATGACTCCTGCACTGAATCTAGAGATAGTGCGCTGTAAAGTGTGCCAGGCGACCATGGACGATTGTCAGGGTAGATTAAAACAACAGAATCTATCGTATTACTCACAGCGCATGGACAAAATACAATAGAACATATGTATAGTGAAGCTTTTCAGAACAAAATGACATCATATAAAACTCCATAATAGTTGAATACAAGCATCCAAATAGTCAATACATCAAGCCTCACTACATATCTCTCAGAGAATACAAAACAGCGGAATATCCAGTACATATAATAAGAAGATAATATGCAACCCTCCGGCTCGTCTTCGATATCAGCATCGTGAGAAGAGAACAGCACCTGCCACCTGCTACCTAGTCTGCCCGTCCCAAAGTGGACGAACAGCCCAAGGCAATAAGAATTAAAACATAAAGCCTTGAGTCAGACAACAGTCTTAGTGAGCAGCAAATTAACTAACAACATACCAAAAGAGCATAAAGGAAAAGGAATAGGAATACAACCCTCCCACTCCAACCTCATTCTACAGTGATAGCCCCCAGACACACACTAAGCAGAAGCAAACATAGCAGAGCATACAATTTAAAGTAAAGCTACTATCACTCGAGTCAAGGGCGATGTTTTCCAAGTACCAAGGCCTAAATCAGATAAGCACCCAGAAAATACCGCTCTTGAGTCCGAATGACGATACACCCAAACATCCATGACTCTGGCTATCACTGTTATCATTGCTTCGATATCACCGTTAATTGAATGACCGGCACATTCTTTCAGCCATCCGTCAAGGGCTAATGGAAACCCCGGTTCTAGACATAACTCCCGCACGTCGTCGCAACCCGTGCCTAGGACTATCGAATCTGCCCAGAGTACTCGACCATCAACAGTTAGTCGTTGGGACTATCGAATCTGCCCAAACGTACTCTTGCTTAGAGCATGCTAGAACCTTCAACAACGATGCTATCCAAACCTCCTAGTCATCCTCCCCGACGACTATTCACATATCCATTCATTATCCTCAACTCGAATCATATCACCGAGTTATCAACGTGCTTGGAATGATCCCGTCTGGATTAGACCAAGTCTTCATCACATGATTGCCTCGCTTCATCACATCCTCGCAAAGCCTCATCTCAACATCACATCATCAAATCTATGCATAAGAGCTTCATCATTCCGCTACATATGCCACGAGCAGCTTTCCCAATCCAAGAGCCTTTCCCTTAGCTTTTGAATCATCTTCGATCTAAATCTAATCATCAATCATCTAGTTCATAACAATCAATCAAATCAAACATCAATTCAAGCAATCAAGCATTCAAATATGGTCTAAGTAGACAATTATAACAATAATGGCATTTTCGTAATTAAAGAGTTGAAAGTCCAATAAGCATGAAAACATGGATTATATCTCTACAAACTTGATGAATGAACTTGCATAGGTTAACATATGATAAAATGGATGTAACATCATCATGAACAATGGATCTATATGGATCTACACTTAGGATGAAGAAAATGCATGGAAATCACTATTTTAACACCAAATCGAGCCAACAATCCGATATACTCCTTTGGATCCGTGTGAGAGATAATCACCACTCACCAAATCACCTAAACAACCTCAAATCAATATGCTTCAGATCTGGGCAGCGAAGGATCAAGCTTGATCTATCACAAATCCGCTTCAAACGAAGAAATCTCTCTTGAAAAGATGAAGATCTTCAATCTAAGCTCTTGAATCTTCAATCTTGATCTTCGATTTGGATGGATGGAAGCACTAGATTAGAGTGGAGAAAAGAAGTGAAGAAGTGTAGAAGTCGAGCTCTCAAAATGGCAGCACTTCGTCGCTTCAAAATCCGGATCCCAAAAAGTGAGAACAACCCCCTCTATTTATAGCAGAAAATACACTAAGTCGAAATTTGGCCATCTCCTTAAGTCGTTTCCGACTTACGACCTAGGACCTTGCCGACCTAAAACCCACCGACCTAAGCCTAACGACCTACAACAATGCGCATCTGCGACTTAACATGCCAGCGACCTAACACTTAGACAGAACCTTGCGACCTAACAACTACAGAAGTCCACGACCTAACTTAGGTCGTTTACGACCTAACTGCCTACGACTTAGTTGGGTTGCGACCTAACAACTTAGGCTTCCATGCGACCTAACACTTAGATTACTCTAGCGACCTAACAACTTACCCTACAAAACAACTCACGCGACCTAACACTTATGCGACCTATCTCCTTAGGTCGCTAACACACTAACTCCTTAGGTCGCTAACACGCCAACTCCTTAGGTCGCTAACACGCTAACCTTCTTAAGTCGCTCAACCCTATAGGTCGCTAACTCCACTAGGTCGCTAACTTGAATTGCCGACCTAACACTTAACTCACCCATACACTTAGGTCGCTCACAACAGTTTTTCCTTAGGTCGTTGCCGACCTAACTACACTAACTACCAGACGACCTAGTACATAATGACCTAACGCTTATCTCGGTCAAAAACTTAAGTCGTCTACGACTTAACATACTAACCACTAGGTCGCACGTCTTCTAGCTCGCGCTTCCTTTAGGTCGCTCAAAACCTTAACTCGCCAGAAATTCTTAAGTCTTCCCTCTTAAGTCGTCTACGACCTAAACCCTTGGTCATTAACTCGCCCAGACTTAAATTCCTATACGACTTAAGCTTCCAAACGCTCTCTTAAGTCGTTCAATCTATGAGTCGGTTACGACTTATCTCTTAGGTCGTTCGCGACCTAGGACTTAGAAAAAAATTCTGAATGACTTATCAACAATGCAACCAAAGGTCAACTATCTTACGATGTTTCGATCCGTGAAAATACGGGTCGTTACATTCGCTCCCCCATAGGAATTTCGCCCCCGAAATTCCAATCAAACAAAGCAATCAAAGACTATTCTGCACGCCTATCATCCATAGCTATCAACAAACCATGCATCCAATTCTAGCTTAGCGTACAGAATTCTAGGACTTAGAACAAGTTACAATATCGTGAGGTGACACGACACCTTAGGGCCATACCTTGAAGAGTTCAGGATGAGCTGCTTTCATCCTCTCTTCCACCTCCCACGTACAGTCGTTATCATCATCACTCCATTGTATCTTGAGCAACTTAACTACCTTCCTCCTAAGCTGTTTCGTGTCGGTTTCAACAACACGAAGCGGCTTACGAGGTCTCCTATCAACTGGATCAACTTCGAAATCTTCACAGCTATCAGCAGAAACCACCGTATTCGAGTCGTGCACATACTTCCGTAGATATGATATATGAAAAACATTGTGCACACCCGACATCTTCTCCGGTAATTCCAATCTATAAGCGAGCTTTCCAATTCGCTCGGTAATCGGGAATGGTCCAACAAATCTCAGAGTCAATTTTCCTTTCTTCCCGAATCGAATAACATTCTTCAGTGGAGAAATCTTCACAAAAACCATATCTCCTATGTCGAATTCCAAATCCTTTCGACGCTTATCGGCATAACTTTTCTGACGGTCTTGGGCTGCCTTCATTCGTTGCCGAATGATCTCTATACAATCTGAGGTCTGCCGAATCATCTCTGGCCCAAGTATCAGCTTTTCTCCAGTTTCCAACCAACATGTCGGAGAGTTACACGGTCTTCCATACAATGCCTCATACGGTGCCATACCAATGCTTGACTGGTAACTGTTGTTGTATGCAAACTCCACCAAATGAAGGTGATCTTCCCATGATCCTCCGAAGTCCAAAACACAAGCTCTGAGGAGATCTTCCAAAACCCGGTTGACTCTCTCGGTCTGACCATCTGTTTGAGGGTGATAAGCTGTACTCAAACATAACTCGGTTCCCAAGACTTCCTGGAAGCTCTTCCAAAATCCACTAGTGAACAATGGATCTCTATCGCTCACTATACTCTTCGGAATACCATGGAATCGAACTATCCACTTAACATACAACTCAGCCAACTTTGATGCAGTCCTAGTCGATCGAACAGGAATGAATCGTGCACTCTTAGTCAGATGATCCACAATGACCCAAATCCCTTCATTTCCCGTTCTGGTTCTAGGCAATCCATCGATAAAATCCATCGACACTTGTTCCCACTTCCATGTAGGAACTTCTAATGGCTGAAGCAATCCACTTGGCTTCTTCTGTTCGGCTTTTACCAACTGGCAGTTCATACATTTGGAAATAAAATTTCCAACATCCTTCTTCATACCTTCCCAGTAGTAGGTTCTCTTCATATCCCGATACATCTTATTTCCACCTGGATGAATTGTCAACTTCGAGTGATGACTTTCCTTCAGAACTTCACTCCTCAATTCATCTATATCGGGAACAACTAGTCGTCCTTGCTTCCGAAGCCAACCCTCTCGATCGACCTCGAATCCTTTATCCTTTTCTGGATCCAATCCAGATCCCAATTCACGGATAATCCTGACAAGCTTATCGTCTCGTTTTTGGCTCTCGCCAATCCTTTCCACAAGAGAAGGTCTTATCGATAAGTTTGCCAACATCTCAGGTTCCAATTCACATCTAGGCCTGAAGTCAAATCCAGCTAAATACTCGAGACTCTTCCATTCTAAAAACATGGCTCCCAATCCTGCATGTCTTCGACTTAACGCATCTGCCACTGCGTTACCTTTTCCCGGAGTATAAGCTATACCAAAATCATATGATGCTAAAAACTCTAGCCAACGTTGCTGCCGAAGATTCAAATCCTTTTGGGAGAAAAGATACTTCAACGACTTATGATCCGTAAACAACTCGAATCGAACTCCCAACAGATAATGCCTCCACATTTTCAGAGCAAATACAATCGCCGCTAACTCCAAATCATGAGTCGGGTAATTCCTTTCATGCGGCTTCAGTTGTCGACTGGCATACGCAACAAATTTATCCCTCTGCATCAGCACTGCTCCAAGTCCAGTACCACATGCGTCGGTGTAAACCACCATCTCATCATTCCCACTTGGAATAGTCAAAACAGGAGCACTCGTCAATCTCTCTTTCAGGATTCCGAAAGCTTGCTCACACTTAGCATCCCAACTGAACACTTGGTTCTTCTTCGTCAATCCTGTTAACGGTGCAGCTATCTTGGAGAAGTCTTTGATGAACCGTCGATAATATCCTGCTAATCCAAGAAAACTTCTCATATCAGATGCATTCTTAGGTCTAACCCAATCCTGGATTGCTGCCACCTTAGCGGGATCAACCGCTATTCCATTTCCAGAAATCACATGGCCTAAGAACCTCACTTCACTCTTCCAGAAGTGACACTTCGAAAACTTAGCCTTCAGCTGATGTTTCCGCAAGATTTCCAAAACAATACGCAAGTGCGTCTTGTGCTCTTCTTTCGTTCTGGAATAAATCAGAATATCATCCACGAACACAAGTACGAACTTGTTCAACTGATCTCTGAACACTCTATTCATAAGATCCACAAAATATGCTGGCGCGTTAGTCAATCCAAACGGCATTACCAGCCACTCAAAGAAACCCGATGGTGTCCGAAAAGCAGTCTTCGGCACACTATCTTTAGCCACTCTCAACTGGTGAAATCCCGTTGCCAAATCCATCTGAGAAAACACCTTAGCTTCGTGAAGCTGATCAAACAAGTCATCTATTCTCGGCAATGGATACTTGTTCTTCTTAGTCACCTTATTCAGCTCACGATAATCCACACACAATCTCAACGACCCATCTGCCTTGGTTGCAAACACAACTGGTGCACCCCACTCGGACACACTACGCCGAATGAATCCTTTCTGCAAAAGATCATCAACTTGCACCCTCAACTCCTGTTGTTCCCTAGGCGCCATTCGCCTAAGAGGCATCACAACAGGTCTGGCTCCTTCAACTAGATCTATTCGAAACTCGATCTCTCTATGTGGCGGCAACCCTTTGACTTCGTCAAAGACATCCTCGAATCTGTTAGCGATCGGCACTGATGACAGTCCATCCCGTGGAACAACTAGCGAATACATGAAGCTCATGAAGACGCCTTCTTCATGCTTACATCGTATCACAACCTTTCGCCCCTCCACATTCTCGACTGTCACTTCCAACCTTTCGCAATCAACCTTTTCCGCATACTTCCTAAGCCAGTCCATACCCAAAATAATTCCGAACCCCGCAAAGTTCAGAACAAAACAATCACAAACAAAAGAGCAACCATGACTCGACACAATCAGACCACGGCATAACATACACAAACAAGACGAACCCCCAACTGGATTAGTCACAACCAATGGCCTATCAACAATATCCGGTTCCAAACCTAACCGGCCTACGAGTTCATTACAAACAAACGAATGTGACGCTCCAGTATCAAACAGAACTCTAACTGGAACACCACATAGGAAAAGAGTACCTTGAACCACCACACTCTTTCCCTTCTCTTCAGCAGTAGGAGCTTTCGAAGACGACGGAACAGCTCCTAAAGCATAAGCTTGCACAATCTGCTTGTCCCTCCTCGGTTCTGGACAATTCTTCCTGATGTGCCCTGGCTTGTCACAGTTGTGACACTTCATCGGTGCCTTCGGATTCTTACAATCCTTAGAGAAATGGCCCTTCTGCTGACAATTGTAGCAAGTCACCTCGCCTTTCGGCTTCTTCTGGCCATCCTTACCCTTCTGCTGCTGCTGCTTCCTCTTCTTGTTTCCACCCTGCTGGGGTTTAGACTCTTCCCTGGTCACAGCAACAACAGATCCATCCTTAGGAAACAGACTCTCATGCCTGAGAGCTTTCTCCACAAGCTTCTCAAATGAATCATCCAAATGATCCACCAACTGCCTCCCAAGATAACTATCCAAGCCAGTCACAAACTTCTCATTATTCTGATAAGCAGATTCAATATATGACCGAGCATACTTGGACAAAGCTTCAAACTCAGAAACATACTCAAGAACAGATCTTCCACCTTGCTTGAGCTCCACAAACCTCTTGAACAAAACAGACTTCTGAGCTGTAGAAATGAACTTAGCTTCAAATCTAACTTGGAATTGCTCCCAAGTAATCTCTTCTTCCGGAGTATCGATGGTAATAGAGTTCCACCAATCAGAAGCTCTCCCTTGAAGCTGTCTCGATGCCAACTTCCTCTTAGTTGCATCGTCAATTCCCAAATCACCAAAGATCCTTCTACAAGCATCTATCCACCTCTGGACCTCAATAGTTGATTCTGTTCCCAAGAAAACCTTCCCTCCAAGAGCAGTATAGTCCTTGCACAACTTAGCAAAATCCACTGGTTTCGGAGTTTGGACTTGAACTCCAACATCTACTGCTGCCCCCGGAACTGGTATCCTTCTCATGATCGAAGTCATCATAGCTTCGAACATGGCTGCATAATCCGCAGTCTCTTCAGTAGCACGGCCTTCCCTAGTAGCTGGTCTCCCTCTTCGACTCATTCTCAATATCTATAAAAAGGAATGATCAGAACATCTAGAGAAACAACTGCATAAAGGACTAACTTACTGCTAAACTACTATATTATATATAGTAATCATCCATCAAAATACAATTACGTCTCTCATACAAAGTTACGTCAGCGAGCGTTGGGTAAAATCGATTAACCAATGCTCTGATACCAAATGTGACGACCGCCCATGACTCCTGCACTGAATCTAGAGATAGTGCGCTGTAAAGTGTGCCAGGCGACCATGGACGATTGTCAGGGTAGATTAAAACAACAGAATCTATCGTATTACTCACACCTCATGGAAAAAATACAATAGAACATATGTATAGTGAAGCTTTTCAGAACAAAATGACATCATATAAAACTCCATAATAGTTGAATACAAGCATCCAAATAGTCAATACATCAAGCCTCACTACATATCTCTCAGAGAATACAAAACAGCGGAATATCCAGTACATATAATAAGAAGATAATATGCAACCCTCCAGCTCGTCTTCGATATCAGCATCGTGAGAAGAGAACAGCACCTGCCACCTGCTACCTAGTCTGCCCGTCCCAAAGTGGACGAACAGCCCAAGGCAATAAGAATTAAAACATAAAGCCTTGAGTCAGACAACAGTCTTAGTGAGCAGCAAATTAACTAACAACATACCAAAAGAGCATAAAGGAAAAGGAATAGGAATACAACCCTCCCACTCCAACCTCATTCTACAGTGATAGCCCCCAGACACACACTAAGCAGAAGCAAACATAACAGAGCATACAATTTAAAGTAAAGCTACTATCACTCGAGTCAAGGTCGATGTTTTCCAAGTACCAAGGCCTAAATCAGATAAGCACCCAGAAAATACCGCTCTTGAGTCCGAATGACGATACACCCAAACATCCATGACTCTGGCTATCACTGTTATCATTGCTTCGATTTCACCGTTAATTGAATGACCGACACATTCTTTCAGCCGTCCGTCAAGGGCTAATGGAAACCCCGATTCTAGACATAACTCCCGCACGTCGTCGCAACCCGTGTCTAGGACTATCGAATCTGCCCAGAGTACTCGACCATCAACAGTTAGTCGTTGGGACTATCGAATCTGCCCAAACGTACTCTTTCTTAGAGCATGCTAGAACCTTCAACAACGATGCTATCCAAACCTCCTAGTCATCCTCCCCGACGACTATTCACATATCCATTCATTATCCTCAACTCGAATCATATCACCGAGTTATCAACGTGCTTGGAATGATCCCGTCTGGATTAGACCAAGTCTTCATCACATGATTGCCTCGCTTCATCACATCCTCACAAAGCCTCATCTCAACATCACATCATCAAACCTATGCATAAGAGCTTCATCATTCCGCTACATATGCCACGAGCAGCTTTCCCAATCCAAGAGCCTTTCCCTTAGCTTTTGAATCATCTTCGATCTAAATCTAATCATCAATCATCTAGTTCATAACAATCAATCAAATCAAACATCAATTCAAGCAATCAAGCATTCAAATATGGTCTAAGTAGACAATTATAACAATAATGGCATTTTCGTAATTAAAGAGTTGAAAGTCCAATAAGCATGAAAACATGGATTATATCTCTACAAACTTGATGAATGAACTTGCATAGGTTAACATATGATAAAATGGATGTAACATCATCATGAACAATGGATCTATATGGATCTACACTTAGGATGAAGAAAATGCATGGAAATCACTATTTTAACACCAAATCGAGCCAACAATCCGATATACTCCTTTGGATCCGTGTGAGAGATAATCACCACTCACCAAATCACCTAAACAACCTCAAATCAATATGCTTCAGATCTGGGCAGCGAAGGATCAAGCTTGATCTATCACAAATCCGCTTCAAACGAAGAAATCTCTCTTGAAAAGATGAAGATCTTCAATCTAAGCTCTTGAATCTTCAATCTTGATCTTCGATTTGGATGGATGGAAGCACTAGATTAGAGTGGAGAAAAGAAGTGAAGAAGTGTAGAAGTCGAGCTCTCAAAATGGCAGCACTTCGTCGCTTCAAAATCCGGATCCCAAAAAGTGAGAACAACCCCCTCTATTTATAGCAGAAAATACACTAAGTCGAAATTTGGCCATCTCCTTAAGTCGTTTCCGACTTACGACCTAGGACCTTGCCGACCTAAAACCCACCGACCTAAGCCTAACGACCTACAACAATGCGCATCTGCGACTTAACATGCCAGCGACCTAACACTTAGACAGAACCTTGCGACCTAACAACTACAGAAGTCCACGACCTAACTTAGGCCGTTTACGACCTAACTGCCTACGACTTAGTTGGGTTGCGACCTAACAACTTAGGCTTCCATGCGACCTAACACTTAGATTACTCTAGCGACCTAACAACTTACCCTACAAAACAACTCACGCGACCTAACACTTATGCGACCTATCTCCTTAGGTCGCTAACACGCTAACTCCTTAGGTCGCTAACACGCCAACTCCTTAGGTCGCTAACACGCTAACCTTCTTAAGTCGCTCAACCCTATAGGTCGCTAACTCCACTAGGTCGCTAACTTGAATTGCCGACCTAACACTTAACTCACCCATACACTTAGGTCGCTCACAACAGTTTTTCCTTAGGTCGTTGCCGACCTAACTATACTAACTACCAGACGACCTAGTACATAATGACCTAACGCTTATCTCGGTCAAAAACTTAAGTCGTCTACGACTTAACATACTAACCACTAGGTCGCACGTCTTCTAGCTCGCGCTTCCTTTAGGTCGCTCGAAACCTTAACTCGCCAGAAATTCTTAAGTCTTCCCTCTTAAGTCGTCTACGACCTAAACCCTTGGTCATTAACTCGCCCAGACTTAAATTCCTATACGACTTAAGCTTCCAAACGCTCTCTTAAGTCGTTCAATCTATAAGTCGGTTACGACTTATCTCTTAGGTCGTTCGCGACCTAGGACTTAGAAAAAAATTCTGAACGACTTATCAACAATGCAACCAAAGGTCAACTATCTTACGATGTTTTGATCCGTGAAAATACGGGTCGTTACAAGTACACCTTTCACTGATAAATTGATTTTTTTTTATAAATTATATATGCTTAACATATTCAAAAAAATGATTTTTATAAATATTTAGCTATGATTTTACGAATTAGAATCATTTGTAGTCAACTTGAATTTTTATTTCTAAGTTACATCGTTTAGTTTTTTGTTAGTTTAAATTTTTATTTCTAAGTTAGCCAAGAATTGTGTTACATATATTGTATTAAATTCAATATATCTTCAAATGTTACACAATGATATATAATCATGTCTTGTCAGTTTGAATTTCAGTCAATGTGTAAATATAATATCTTCATATCTTCAAAGCATCTGAAGATGGAGTTAGCATTTTATTCAGTTGTGACAATATTTAAGTAGGAAATGAGTTGGGTTGTTGTGACAATGTTTAAGTAAACACTGTCCCATAATACTCTTCATATTATGGGACCAAGTTGTTATTACTACAAAAGTGTTACGGCACGTGCTTCGCGCGTGACAATAGTACACCCTTCGCGGATAAATAAATTTTTTTACAAATTATATATGCTTAACATATTCAAAAAAAAAATATTTTCATAAATATATAGTTATGATTTTACGTTGGAATCATGTCTTGTCAGTTTGAATTTTTTATTTCTAAGTTGCATCGTTTAATTTTTTTGTTAGTTTGAATTTTTTATTTCTAAGTTGTATCATTTAATTTTTTTGTTAGTTTGATTTTTTTTCCATTTATAATTAATAATTAAATATATATATATATATAAAGTTTATTTGCTAGATCATAATTTTAAGCAATATTAAGTTTGGTAATAAAGCAAAGAGCGTTATGAATTTGCAAAAAAGTATATTTGCGAGATCATATCTTTAAGTGATATTAACATTTGTTAATATCTTTAGAAGACGTTTTTGTAAGTTGACGTTGGTACCAAACAAATATTATGCTTTCACTTAAACTCGAAAACAAAAAATTATAATAATAGTATATTTATTCCCTATTTCAACCTGTTATGAATCTACGTATAATAAAAGGTTGAGCTTCTTAATGTTTCTCACCATAGTATGCAGTTGACGAGGTGGTGTGTTTACTAATTCCAACAATCCAGTGAAGGGAGTCAGTGGAAGTTCTAATGTTTCTAAAGCAGTTGCAAAGCCGGTTGTGAAGAATTTGAGAAGTTTGAACCATGCCGCCAAGGAGAGCTAATCGCCATCAAAACGTTGAAGCGTTGTACCGAAGAGAAGAAGAAGAGCAAATGGAGCAACATATCAATGAAAAGTTTGATGAAGGAATTGGGAAGTTAGAGAAGCTGATGAATGATTTGAATCAGAATCAGAGGAGGAGCGACCTTCTTCTTTGCGACCTAGGAAATCACGCGCGCGACCTAAGGTACGTTGTTCAACTTGATTCTGCGCTGCATTATCCTCCCCTGGTTGAAAAAAATTCGTCCTCGAATTTAAAAGTTCTTTCCCATTAGGTTGTTCCTCTCCATAATAAGGTATAAGATGTGTAACGATCCATAATTTTTAACGAATTAAATTGAAAATATTTAATTAATTTTAAATATTTGAACGATGATTTAATTTGAATCCCCGATATAACTTTGAATTTGGCGATTAAATTATAAAATTTAATCTGTTGATAGCTGAATAAAAAAATTTGAACATTCAATTTAAAGTTGAAGAAAAATATTTCGAAAGCTTTTAAAATTCATATTGATAATACCGAAGATAATCGAACTTTCAGAATTGAAATTTAAACTGTTTTGTTCAGTTTCGAAATTATATTGTTCGAATCGAATTTGAAAAATAGCGTTTCGTGGCGCAGTCTCGGAATTCGACGAAAACAGTTCCATTGGGTCTGTAATAGTTTGTTATTACCGGATTTCAAATTTCGTATTTTTCTGTGTTAATACGTAAGCACACGGTGAGAGAACGCATTTGATTCTAAAACAAATTCAATTTAAAATTTAAAATTTAAATCATCGGTCAACACACCACGTTATTTCCCTTTAAACACGCATCGTTGTCTCTGCCTAAAATCGCGCAGAAGTACACGAAAGACATCGTGTAATCCATGCCTCGTTCAACTTTTAAGCATCTCGTTCCCCTCTTCTTTTTGTCTGTTCGAAAACAAAGTGAATCCTAAAACCTAATTCAAATTAATGGCCGTTCTCCTCAGTATCAAACCCATCCTCATCAAAACGTATAGGATACGAAAACGAATTCGAATCCCTCCCCTCTTTTATTCATTTCCAACAACGAAGACTCCTTCCCCAATATCTTCGAAAATGAAATCGTGACAAAGCGTAGCTAGGGCGCGAATTAGGGTTTCGCGAGCATCTCGAGACGATGGCAATGAAGTTGCGGCGTCGAAGGGCAGAGCTCGCGAATGGATGGCGGTCGAGCTCATAGGCGAAGCTCGTGGCAACCGGTGGTGATGGCAGTAGGGGGGCTCTGTTCAAATTCGACGAGGCTGGAGATCGATTTGGGGCGACACGCTTAGGGGCGGCAATTGGTGGCGTTCGAAGTCATGGCGTGGAGCGCGGGCTGAAGACGAGCTCGAAATCGAAGACGAGGCAGCGCCGTGGTTTGGGATGTAATGTCAGGTGATGGAAGCTTATCGCGATGTGTCGTTCGTGATTAGCAAGGCTGGGTTTTGAATAGGGTATCGGCAGTGAAATCAAGCAGTGAAGGTATAAAATCTTATTTATACAATTTAATTTATATATAGATAAGTTAAGAATAATATATATACGCGGTTGAAAATATATATATAAGCAGTTTAAAATTTTAATGTATGTATGTATGCAGGAAATAATTTTTACAGTAAATATATAAAGATAGTTCTGTTTCAGTTAAGAAAATATATTTAGTATAAAGGAAATGTATATACAGGAAATAATGTGTTATAGGAAATTATTAGTTTAAAGATGTTAAATTAAATTATAGTCTAAAACAAAATCTTAGTTAAATGAATGATTAAAATTATTTAAACGGAAATTTGTTTGAAATTGAATTGATTAGATAAAATAAAATTTTACTAAATGGAAACGGATGGTTCGATTTATTTCAAATATTAATCGATTGTATAAAATTATTTATACAAGGTCAACTAAGATCGAATACAATGAAGAAAACAAATTGGATTGGAAACGGATGGCAAATAAAAAGCAAAGGTGAGATCTTTCTCACTCAAAATGATTTGCAGTTATTTATTAACTGATTTGATTGCCATTGGATGTGATACTAGATATAGTAGGATATATCTATATATATAGCAATATATACATATTGGCATATGTATATATTGGATGGATGATTTCCCGCCTCGTATAGCGGATGAGACCCTATTGCGCCGTTAGTAAGCGGATTATTTTTATAAAACCCATATACCGCGATATTCCACCTCGAAGTGGAATTGGTATTGTGCTAACGTCTGTGGATGCAGAGAAATAGGTTGGAGGGATCCAACTGGATTCCTCACCAGTATTTATTTATTTACAGATATTGATATATACTCTGTTATCATATGATGATATATGATGTTTGGTGTTATGATGGACTAATTGGTGCGTTGCATCATCGGATTCAGTTTTGAAGTTTAAAAATAACGACTTTTACTTTAAAAGGATTTTTAAAGTGATTTTGGAAAGTGGACGTTTTATTGAATCTTTGAATTGATTTATTTCAAATAAATGAACGTTAAGATTTTAAAGTTATAAAAGTTAAGATTTGTGAATTATAACCAAAAGGTAATTTCTTTTGAAATAAATAGTTAAGAAATTTATAAAATGGTTTTAATTGGAATTTTTGAATTATTAAAAACGATATATGTAAAAGATGTACAAGATTGATATTTATAACTCTAAAATGTTGGTATTATAAAACGAGTTTTTATAAGCGTTAAAATGAATTTTTAAGAATTTATAAATAAATGAAATTTATAAATTGGGAACTTATAAATGGAAATGATTTTGTAAAATAAAGGAATTATAAGTATTTAACTTATAATTATGGATTGTTGGTATAAGATTTGAGTTATGAATTGAATTGTTAATAAAGGAGATTTATTAAATTGAAGTTGTTAGAAAATAGAAATAGAATTTATAAACGTTGTTTTATAAATTCGAGATCAATTGAATTTGATAAATTAAATATAGAAGGTTATTAAAGAAGATATATTCGCGATTTTGGATAGCGAATTATTCTTGAAATAAATGTGTAGAAAAGATTGAAATTTGGTTATTGAAGTATATTCACGATTTTGGATAGTGAATATATTATTGAAAAAAATGGTTATGTTTGGGAAAGCGATATTATAAATGAAGTTAATTGTTTTAAAAGATGTTTTAAAACGTGTGAACTATCGAAATCATAGATTTCAACATTCATTGTTGAAATAGACGTTTTCGAGAAATATAAGGAAATGATGGACTATAACACTGTTGTTATAGTAAATGATTTTCGAAAGAAAATGTTTTATGTAGTATTGGGATTTATATATACCTATCTTAAAATCTGAATCCCTATACTAGTGATTTCGAGTCATCGTAACGATGTTTTACGCAACATTCGTTTTGACTCAAATAGATGTTAAAATTAATGATTTCCTTAAAAAAAATGAATATATACTTAATATTGATTTAAGTATATCGAATATTTTCCAAGTGTTGAAAATAAATAGATTTGTGAAACACTTATTTTTAAATAAGTATGGAATTGCTTTTCCAATATGAAACGAACGTTTTGAGAATTTATCCTTGTAAAAATAAATTGAAATTGAATATTGAAATCGATTCGAAAATCGTATATCAGGGGATATTTTGAAAATATGAATTCACTATGGAATTTATAAAGGAAATGGGAATTCGTTTTAAAAATAAATGTTGATTTATTTTTGAAGTGTGGAAATTTTATATCTAGTAAAAATATTTTTGAAGATGAAATAATTTGGAAAATTATTTGGAATCTGATGATGTTGCGCATCTTTATTGATAGTTAAATAACCGACTATCAATAATTACCTTGAATGGTATTTGTTGTGAATTGGATGAATTTGAATGCCACACTTATTTTTGAATAAACGCTCACTATTCGGGTTAGCCGGGAAAGGACCATGGGGTCGTATAACCCATTCCGAATATGTGATACGTCGTTATGAATTGCATTCGAAGACCGGTGTTGAAGACCGGATATTTTTGAAAACGGAAGGATTAACGTCGAGTTACTCTACATCGGCTGATCTCCGGTTTAGAGGTTTTATCACCCTTAGTGACGGGAAGTCCGGACGTGATTAGAAAATTATCCGGATTTGCAAGGGCTTCGTGAGAAGTGCCTTCGGTTCTGTTCGATCCCGGAACAGACTTGTATGGATTGTGTGTCTGACGTTACAATTTGAGATATTGAGCTGATTTCTTTCAAATACATATCTGTTGGTGGCGGAGAATTTATTCTCTTAGCTTAACACCCTTCTCTGAGACGTACGAGCTCAGAGGTTATGTAGTTGAAATTTATCAGCGATATACTCCCAATTTGGTAACGTGGCATACTGAGTGTTGCTGTGAAATGATCAGTGTTTGATCATTTGCGATATGATCATTTGTTTGATCTTATATCTTTGTGATCATAGGTTGATCATTTGTTTGACCCGAAGCATGGCTTTGTAGAAAGCGTAGCTTTGTGGACGAGACTTCATCGAGCCTCACACCCCGGAAATGGTCAAAACAGGAAGGATGCGGCAAGGTTCTAGGGAGTAGCGCCCCTTAGTGTATGTCATTCCTTCTGGATAGAGGTGGTATCATGGTATGGAGCCCAGATACTTAACCTATGTGGTTGCTGAATTTTTACTATGTGGTTTGTTGGAAATCGGGGATCCTCGGGAAGATCGGTTACGATCGGGGGATGACATACGCGTGTCAGTAGTTACCTATTTTTGCAGAGGTAACGCGGCCTTGTGTTGGCAGAGATCTAACCGTAACGTTAGGTTCTCGGGTCGTCTATTCCAGGGACGTACCCATCGTGGATAGGAAGTTCCTTAGCCTGACCATTTGTTGGAAATCCAAAGAAACAATACGAGCCTTGTACGGTTTTAGTTGTAGAACCTATCATTCACTTATGGTGGCGCCCCACTGTTTGGATGGTAGCTATAATAGGCATAGTTCGAAATGTCTATGCTGGCTAAGATTTATATTCTACTTTTGAAATGATTTCTACACTATGCACTAATAATAATATCAAAAAGAATTTGATTTTGCGTAGTAAGCATCTTTGACTATCATAAGAAGAAATCTCCTCCAATTCTGCGTTTGCATTGTGTGTGTGGTGGGAGGTCTTATGGTAGTTTCATTTTCCAAAAGCATTGCGAATTGACTTTAAAAATTATTTTGTTGTTATAAAAAAAATAACTGTTTTACGATCTCACACCAGTCACCATGACTGACTCAGAGTTTATTGTTTCCCTTCTAAACTCTGGGTGCCCACCAATTTCCACACGGGCAGTCTAGAGTTAGGTTATCAGGATATTCTGGATATTCTGGAGCTTTGGAAGCAAGCTGGATGACGAGACGTAGTATTTGTATCTGATATATTTATTCCGCTGTGTATTCTGTATGAGGACAAGTTTATATAACTGTCCATTGTTGTCACATACCGGAATTTTCGACTTTCGAAAATTCAACATCGATACTCACTTTATCGACTGTCGAGCAATCGAGTGCCGGAAACTCCAATAGTGAGGGTTTAAGAAAAAGAAAAAGTAGAAGAAGAAGAAAATAGAAGGAAAAGAAAAAGAAGAGAAAGCAGAAAAGAGGAAGAAGAAACAACAGATAACACGATCAGAAACAGAAGCAATATCAGAATCTCACATATCGCAGCGGAACAACATATAATAGATAAATGAATAATCTTTAAACAAAGAACTATATCATTCTATACATACATCAATCATCAGAGTCAATATACAACAATGGACAGTTATATAAACTTGTCATCATACAGAATACACAGCGGAATAATACATAGTATAGATCATACGTCTCGTCATCCAACTCGCCACTAAGCTCCATAGCACTCCAACCCAAAATGACCTGATAACTAAACTCTAGACTGCCCGTGTGGAAATTGGTGGGCACCCAGAGTTTAGAAGGGAAACAATAAACTCCGAGTCAGTCATGGTGACTGGTGTGAGATCGTAAAACAGTTATTCTTTATAACAACAAAATAATTTTAAAGTCAACTCGCAATGCTTTTGGAAAATGAAACTACCATAAGACCTCCCGCCACACACACAATGCAAACGCAGAATTGGAGGAGATTTCTTCTTATGATAGTCAAAGATGCTTACTACGCAAAATCAAATTCTTTTTGATATTATTATTAGTGCATAGTGTAGAAAACATTTCGAAAGTATAATATTAATCTTAGCCAACATACGACCAGTATCGTATGCCTACTATAGCTACCATCTAAACAGTGGTGACCACCGTACGTAAACGGCAGGTTCTACAACTAATACCGTACAAGGTGCGTATTGGAGTTTGGATTTCCAACAAATGGTCAGGCTAAGGAACTTCCTATTCCACGATGGGTACGTCCCTGGAAAAGACGACCCGAGAACCTAACCGGATCTCTGCCAACACAAGGCCGGGTTACCTCTGCAAAAATAGGTAACTACTGACATGCGTATGCCATCCCCCGATCGTCACCGATCTTCCCGAGGATCCCCGATTCGCAACAACCACAAAGTAATAAATTTGCAGCAACCACAGAGGTTAAGTATCTGGGCTCCATACCATGATACCACCTTTATCCAGAAGGAATGACACACACTAAGGGGCGCTACTCCCTAGAACCTTGCCGCATCCTTCCTGTTTCGACCATTTCCGGGGTGTGAGGCTCGATGAAGTCTCGTCCACAAATCTACGCTTTCTACAAAGCCCTGCTTCGGGTCAAACAAATGATCAACCTATGATCACAAAGATATAAGATGAAACAGATGATCATATCACAAATGATCAAACACTGATCATTTCACAGCAACACTTAGTATGCCACGTTACCAAATTGGGAGTATATCGCTGATAAATTTCAACTACATAACCTCTGAGCTTGTACGTCTCAGAGAAGGGTGTTAAGCTAAGAGAATAAATTCTCCGCCACCAACAGAAATGTATTTGAAAGAAATCAGCTTTATATCTCAAATTGTAACGTCAGACACACAATCCATACAAGTCTGTTCCGGGATCGAACAGAACCGAAGGCACTTCTCACGAAGCCCTTGCATATCCGGATAAATTTCTAATCACGTCCGGACTTCCCGTCACTAAGGGTGATAAAACCTCTAAACCGGAGATCAGCCGATGTAGAGTAACTCGACGGTAATCCTTCCGTTTTCAAAAATATCCGGTCTTCAACACCGGTCTTCGAATGCAATTCATAACGACGTATCACATATTCGGAATGGGTTATACGACCCCATGGTCCTTTCCCGGCTAACCCGAATAGTGAGCGCTTATTCAAAAATAAGTGTGGCATTCAAATTCATCCAATTTACAACAAATACCATTCAAGGTAATTATTGATAGTCGGTTATTTAACTATCAATAAAGATGCGCAACATCATCAGATTCCAAATAATTTTCCCAAATTATTTATCTTCAAAAATATCTTTACTAGATATAAAATTTCCACACTTAACCATTTGAAAACAATTTCAAATCAATTTCCACATTTCATTTTATCTTTGAAGATAAAATCTCAAAACAGTTCATTTCATATTGGAAAAGCATTTCCATACTTATTTAATAATAAGTATTTCACAAATCATTTATTTTCAACATTTGAAAATATTCAATATACTTAAATCAAAATTGAGTATATATTTCATTCTTTAAGGAAATCATTTATTATAACATCTATTTGAGTCAAAACGAATGTTACGTAAAACATCGTTACGACGACTCAAAATCACTAGTATAGGGATTCGGAATTTAGATAGATATGTAAATCCCAATACTATATAAAACATTTCCTTCCGGAAATCATTTACTATAACAACAGTGTTATAGTCCACCATTTCCTTATATTTTCGAAAACGCCTATTTCAACAATGAACGTTGAAATCTATGATTTCGATTCATAATACATTTTAAAACATTTTAAAATGTTTAACTTTATTTTTAATATCACTTCTTCAAAAATAAATCCATTTTACTTAAAAATATATTCACTGTCCAAAATCGTGAATATACTTCACTTAACCCAATTTCAGTCATTTCTACACATTTTATTTCAAGGATAATTCGCTATCCAAAATCGCGAATATATTCCCTTTAATAACCTTTTATATTTAAATTTATCAAATTCAATTGATTTCCGAATTTATAAAACAACGTTTATAAATTCCATTTCTATTTTATAGCAACTTCGATTTATAAATCTTCTTTATAATAACTTCTATATTTTACTTAACAAAATAAGTGATCTCGGAATTATAAACACATTTATAAATTCCATTTATAAAAGCTTCAATACCAGATCAATTTCAATCTTCATTTCTAAATAAATTTCCCATCCCAACTCATTTTATATTGACTTTCCAAATTCGTTTCAATTTTCCAATTAAATTTATAGTTGGACTTCCAACTTATTTCCTTTTAAATAAATTCCTCCTAAAGAAAATAAATTTCAATTTTGTTTCTTTCAATCTATTTAAAAATCCAAATTTTTAAATTAAATTCTTCAATTTAAAATCACTATTTTTACGAAATCCATTTATTTAACATTTTCACTTGATTCTGGAATTAATTCGATAAGATTATAAAAATTAACTTTTATACTTTTAAATTCTTTCTTCGAATTTATTCAATTTCTAAAATTGATTCACTTAGAAATTTCTACTTGAATTTCAAAAATTCAACTTCGTTTATCTTTGGAATCCAATGATATCAAACATCCATTCAGCTAAATTTTAGCTTTCAAGCAAATTCCAGACATCAATATGATCAATAACATCAATAATCATTCACAGATTATCACATCACAGTAGAAGTAAATTCAATCAATGTGAGGGGTCCAGTTGGATCCCTCCAACCTGTTTCCCTGCATCCAAAGATGTTAGCACAATACCAATTCCACTTCGAGGTGGAATATCGCGGTATATGGGTTTTTATAAAAATCCGCTTACTAACGGCGCAATAGGGTCTCATCCGCTATACGAGGCGGGAAATCAATCAATCCAATATATACATATGCCAATATGTATATATTGCTATATATATATAGATATATATCCTACTATATCTAATATCTCATCCAAATAGCAATCATATATCAATCAATAAATAACTGCAATCCAAATATAAATCTGAGTGAGGAGATCTCACCTTAGATTTTATTTTGCCACCCCATTTTCCAATCCAGACTGTTTCTTCGATTATTTTAACCTTGTATAACAATTACATAATCTTATTACTATTTGAACAAATCAAATAAATAAATTTTTCGCTTATTAATTTTAATTATCCAATGATTTCTTTTAAATAAATTTATTTGACTAACATTTCAATTTCTACTAACTTTCCTGTTTCTTTAACTAAAGCCTCATTTTTTTTTTTGATTAGCTGATAATTCTTTTTAACCCATTTCTTTTTCTCTAATACATTTACCAACTAAAATAAATTAAATAAGTCAATCATACTATTTTATCACCGAATTCCTTATATACTTTTCCTCCAAAATCTTATATAAATTTTCATGTACATAAATTTAAACTCTACAAATTTCTAGACAGCAACATCCTTTACTATAATTTATAAATTTCCTGTTTCCTATTTCTAAAATTGTATACCTACGTATATATATATATATATATATAAATTAAATTAAATAGCAAAACTTGAAAATCTTATACCTTACTGCTCCCTCGACATCACAACCGAGCTCGCGATCCCTAACCGTAAAAGCGATAACCCCGGCAATTCTGCAATTACCTCGCGCGCCGCCGTGCCCTAGTCTCGTTGCTGCCTTAACCATCGCGACCGTTCCAACCTCGTACGAGCACGCGAAATCAAATCGCGAGCCATCCTGACAATCTCGCCTTTAAGCCCACAACAACCTCCAAGCGCCGCCAGAAGAAATCCCATCGCCCCTTCCTCTCGACTTGTCTTCACGCGAGCTTCGCCTCGACATGAAATCGAGTTCGTCGCCGCGAGCTCCTCCGCGAAACCCTGGTCGCCGCCCTGCTTGACCCAGTTACTCGAGCTTCCTCCAACCCCCTTGGCCTCGCGAATGCCATCTCGTGCACCTCCTTCCCGATCGCGAGTGATTCGAACGAAAGCGTCTCGTTTGTTTTTTTTTCTTTTTTTTTCTTTTTGAATCTGAGAAGTTCGGCCATTTTTTTATAGCTCAGAGAATTTGATTTTCTGTTTGAACGAGATAGGTATAATTTAAAAGGGAAGAACAGAGGGAACTACGTGATTTTGCAGAGAGGTATGGGTCGCACGATCTTCTTTCGTGATTCTCGGTTGAAAGGGAGGAGAACGTGCTGATATTTGACTTAGTTAAAAATTTAAATTTAAAATTGAATTCAAATTAAATTTTTAACGCGTTAATGTGTCGTGTGCTCACGTATCAACACCGAAAAATACGAAATTGGAAATCCGACAATAATTCAATATTCCAGACCCAATGGAACTGGTTTTGTCGAATTCCAAGACTGCGCCTCGGACGGCTATTTTAAATATCGATACGAACGATATAATTTCAAAACTGAACGAAAAAGTTTGAAATTAGATTCTGAAGCTTCTGTTATCTTCAGTATCATCAATACGAATTTTAAAAGCTTTTGAAATATTTTTCTTCAGCTGAAAATTTTGAAGATTTATCTTTCATATTCAACTCACAATATATTAAATTATATAAAATTTAATCGTCAATTTCAAAGTTACATTCGGGATTCAAATTAAATCATCGTTCAAATATTTAAAATTAATTAAATATTCTCAATTTAATTTGTTCAAAATTCTGGGTCGTTACAATTGTTGTATATTGACTCTGTTGATTGATGTATGTATAAACTGATATAGTTTTTTTGTTTTAAAAGACTAGTGTTATCTATTATATATTGTTCCGCTGCGATGTGTAAGATTCTGATATTGTTTTCTGTTCTGTGTTTTCTGTTGTTTCTTCTTTCTCTTTTCTTCTTTCTTTTTCTTCTGTCTTTTCTTCTGCCTCTTCTTTTAAACATTAAAGTTCGTGTTTCCGCCATCCGATTGTTCGACAGTTGCTACAGTGGACATAGCAGTGTCGGGTTTTCGGAAGACGGATTTGCGGGTCTTTACAGCTGGTATCAGAGCATATGGTTAAGCGACAACCCTGCTCTGTTGGGTGTTACTCATTAGAGATAGAGTCAGTAGTACTCTAGAATGAGTTGAGAGTAATAATAGATATGAGCGCGTATTTGTTAGTGAATATAAAATTGTTTTGTATTGCGTTGACTTATCGGTTGATTGTTTATAGATTCTGGTCGGTGCAGTCTAGCTAACTGTGTCGATAGGAGTTTCTAAACTCTTAAACAAGATAAACCGACACAGTATTGTTTTAAATAGGGTGAATGAAATAATGTTGCCCAAAACTATTTTTGTATACAAAAGAAATGGTTTTCTATAAATTCTTACAGTATATGGATGCATGGTTGTTATTAAATAATAACATTGAATTTTTATCATTGTTATATGAAATGGAATGAGAAATTAAAATAATAACCAAAGATTTGGAAATAAATCCATTTAACGAATGAAATTTATAAATGTGAATTGAAAGATAAAGAGATGAATTCACATACAAATGAAATTTAAAGAATGAAAATTATAAATGTGAATTGTAATTTTAAAACGGAATTCCAGAGAAGTTTTTGGAAATGTTTTGAAAGAACTTGAAAATTTTGGAAATTTGGAAAGTTTAATTTCTTTTTGATTTGAAAATGGATTTCGAAGGTTTTGAAAAGTATTTTGGAGAGATGAAAGCTCTAAACTCTTTTCGGTCGCTGGAAAATAACTTCGATGATGACCGCGGCATCATTGGTGTTCATTTTTGGGTTTCCAAAAGAGGAATTGCTGCCAAATTGTTTTAAATAAAGTTGTTTGAAAAATTTGGATTTTGTTTTAGAAAATTAAAAGGGTAATTTGAATTGTTTTCAAAAATGGTTTTGAGAAGGGTTGAAAAGACTCTGGAATACTATATAAAAATACTTATGAAATATTATTAAGTTGATAACTTATACAATTTGAATTTTGATAGAATAAATTTAACTTAAAGAATGGAGTTAAATTAAAGAAAGTATAAGTGAATAAATTTGAATAAATGAAAGTGAAATTGAAAATTGAGATTCATTTTGAAGTTGTAAGCAATGAATTGAATTGAATAATTATAAATGAAAGATGAATAAAAAAAATTCAATAATGGAATGTGATTTGATTTGAATCACGTTGAATAGGAAATTCCTAACTTGGAAAAGAAAAATGAATAAGGATTGAATCCGAATAAACTACTTTGATAATTAATTAATTCATGAAATGGAAGTTGAATTAGTTAAATTGAAACTTGAATTGTGAGCTAAATGAAAAGAGATGGTTCGAATTTAAAGATAAATTCAAGTAAGTAGGAATAAATTTTCAATGAATGGAATTCACAATTGTAAGTGAATAAAATTGAAACTGAATGTTGAAAGCAAATTTGAATAAAGTGATGATGGATTAGTAAATGAAACTAATCTAAAATAGTGCAGTTGAATAAAAGATAGCTGATGATAAATTCAATATTCAAAAGTAAATTGAATCCAAATTAAATTGAAATATGAATTGAATTCAAATGAAATTAGAAATGTAAAATTGAATGATAATGAATATGTAACTTCAACAGTGAAGTAAAAATGTATAAGTAGTTTATATTGAAAATTTTGTAATAGAATTTGCAAAATGGTTTGAATGTGTAACTAGATATTATGGCTAGTAGGACATACAGGTGTTATAAAAGGAATTGGAATTTTGATTTTGAAGATAATTTGAATTGCTCGAAAAAGGTATGTGTTTAAATTTGAATATGAGATTTGATGACTTATTTCTCTAGCCGCTTGGCTTTTTCTTTTTCTTTTTGAAATTGAGAGTCTGTAGGGACGTTTTGTAGTCGTGCCGTATTAGCCGCGCAAAGGAGACGCTGGCGAAATTTTTCGAAAATTTCGAGTGTTAGAAAAATTTTGAGAAAATTTGAAAGTTTAAAATTTGAATTTGAATTTAAATTTGAATTGGAAGTAAACAATGTTGTTTGAAAATTATGAAAATGTTTGGAAAGTTAGTTGAATTGATAACAAATCTTTAGTAGAAAGATTTGTTTTGAAAATTGATAAAATTATTAGATGTTGAAAAATAATAGACGAGTTAAGGACTTTTTCTTCCTGACTTGTAATTTCGGGACGAAATTCTTTTAAGGAGGGAAGTTTGTAACGACCCAGAATTTTTAACGAATTAAATTGAAAATATTTAATTAATTTTAAATATTTGAACGATGATTTAATTTGAATCCCCGATATAACTTTGAATTTGGCGATTAAATTATAAAATTTAATCTGTTGATAGCTGAATAAAAAAATTTGAACATTCAATTTAAAGTTGAAGAAAAATATTTCGAAAGCTTTTAAAATTCATATTGATAATACCGAAGATAATCGAACTTTCAGAATTGAAATTTAAACTGTTTTGTTCAGTTTCGAAATTATATTGTTCGAATCGAATTTGAAAAATAGCGTTCCGTGGCGCAGTCTCGGAATTCGACGAAAATAGTTCCATTGGGTCCGTAATAGTTTGTTATTACCGGATTTCAAATTTCGTATTTTTCTGTGTTAATACGTAAGCACACGGTGAGAGAACGCATTTGATTCTAAAACAAATTCAATTTAAAATTTAAAATTTAAATCATCGGTCAACACACCACGTTATTTCCCTTTAAACACGCATCGTTGTCTCTGCCTAAAATTGCGCAGAAGTACACGAAAGACATCGTGTAATCCATGCCTCGTTCAACTTTTAAGCATCTCGTTCCCCTCTTCTTTTTGTCTGTTCGAAAACAAAGTGAATCCTAAAACCTAATTCAAATTAATGGCCGTTCTCCTCAGTATCAAACCCATCCTCATCAAAACGTATAGGATACGAAAACGAATTCGAATCCCTCCCCTCTTTTATTCATTTCCAACAACGAAGACTCCTTCCCCAATATCTTCGAAAATGAAATCGTGACAAAGCGTAGCTAGGGCGCGAATTAGGGTTTCGCGAGCATCTCGAGACGATGGCAATGAAGTTGCGGCGTCGAAGGGCAGAGCTCGCGAATGGATGGCGGTCGAGCTCATAGGCGAAGCTCGTGGAAACCGGTGGTGATGGCAGTAGGGGGGCTCTGTTCGAATTCGACGAGGCTGGAGATCGATTTGGGGCGACACGCTTAGGGGCGGCAATTGGTGGCGTTCGAAGTCATGGCGTGGAGCGCGGGCTGAAGACGAGCTCGAAATCGAAGACGAGGCAGCGCCGTGGTTTGGGATGTAATGTCAGGTGATGGAAGCTTATCGCGATGTGTCGTTCGTGATTAGCAAGGCTGGGTTTTGAATAGGGTATCGGCAGTGAAATCAAGCAGTGAAGGTATAAAATCTTATTTATACAATTTAATTTATATATAGATAAGTTAAGAATAATATATATACGCGGTTGAAAATATATATATAAGCAGTTTAAAATTTTAATGTATGTATGTATGCAGGAAATAATTTTTACAGTAAATATATAAAGATAGTTCTGTTTCAGTTAAGAAAATATATTTAGTATAAAGGAAATGTATATACAGGAAATAATGTGTTATAGGAAATTATTAGTTTAAAGATGTTAAATTAAATTATAGTCTAAAACAAAATCTTAGTTAAATGAATGATTAAAATTATTTAAACGGAAATTTGTTTGAAATTGAATTGATTAGATAAAATAAAATTTTACTAAATGGAAACGGATGGTTCGATTTATTTCAAATATTAATCGATTGTATAAAATTATTTATACAAGGTCAACTAAGATCGAATACAATGAAGAAAACAAATTGGATTGGAAACGGATGGCAAATAAAAAGCAAAGGTGAGATCTTTCTCACTCAAAATGATTTGCAGTTATTTATTAACTGATTTGATTGCCATTGGATGTGATACTAGATATAGTAGGATATATCTATATATATAGCAATATATACATATTGGCATATGTATATATTGGATGGATGATTTCCCGCCTCGTATAGCGGATGAGACCCTATTGCGCCGTTAGTAAGCGGATTATTTTTATAAAACCCATATACCGCGATATTCCACCTCGAAGTGGAATTGGTATTGTGCTAACGTCTGTGGATGCAGAGAAATAGGTTGGAGGGATCCAACTGGATTCCTCACCAGTATTTATTTATTTACAGATATTGATATATACTCTGTTATCATATGATGA
Organism: Allium fistulosum; assembly: GCA_030737815.1. Classification (NCBI taxonomy): domain Eukaryota; kingdom Viridiplantae; phylum Streptophyta; class Magnoliopsida; order Asparagales; family Amaryllidaceae; genus Allium; species Allium fistulosum. Next base: position 914,342,249 of record CM060903.1, read on the forward strand.
TATATGATGTTTGGTGTTATGATGGACTAATTGGTGCGTTGCATCATCGGATTCAGTTTTGAAGTTTAAAAATAACGACTTTTACTTTAAAAGGATTTTTAAAGTGATTTTGGAAAGTGGACGTTTTATTGAATCTTTGAATTGATTTATTTCAAATAAATGAACGTTAAGATTTTAAAGTTATAAAAGTTAAGATTTGTGAATTATAACCAAAAGGTAATTTCTTTTGAAATAAATAGTTAAGAAATTTATAAAATGGTTTTAATTGGAATTTTTGAATTATTAAAAACGATATATGTAAAAGATGTACAAGATTGATATTTATAACTCTAAAATGTTGGTATTATAAAACGAGTTTTTATAAGCGTTAAAATGAATTTTTAAGAATTTATAAATAAATGAAATTTATAAATTGGGAACTTATAAATGGAAATGATTTTGTAAAATAAAGGAATTATAAGTATTTAACTTATAATTATGGATTGTTGGTATAAGATTTGAGTTATGAATTGAATTGTTAATAAAGGAGATTTATTAAATTGAAGTTGTTAGAAAATAGAAATAGAATTTATAAACGTTGTTTTATAAATTCGAGATCAATTGAATTTGATAAATTAAATATAGAAGGTTATTAAAGAAGATATATTCGCGATTTTGGATAGCGAATTATTCTTGAAATAAATGTGTAGAAAAGATTGAAATTTGGTTATTGAAGTATATTCACGATTTTGGACAGTGAATATATTATTGAAAAAAATGGTTATGTTTGGGAAAGCGATATTATAAATGAAGTTAATTGTTTTAAAAGATGTTTTAAAACGTGTGAACTATCGAAATCATAGATTTCAACATTCATTGTTGAAATAGACGTTTTCGAGAAATATAAGGAAATGATGGACTATAACACTGTTGTTATAGTAAATGATTTTCGAAAGAAAATGTTTTATGTAGTATTGGGATTTATATATACCTATCTTAAAATCCGAATCCCTATACTAGTGATTTCGAGTCGTCGTAACGATGTTTTACGCAACATTCGTTTTGACTCAAATAGATGTTAAAATTAATGATTTCCTTAAAAAAATGAATATATACTTAATATTGATTTAAGTATATCGAATATTTTCCAAGTGTTGAAAATAAATAGATTTGTGAAACACTTATTTTTAAATAAGTATGGAATTGCTTTTCCAATATGAAACGAACGTTTTGAGAATTTATCCTTGTAAAAATAAATTGAAATTGAATATTGAAATCGATTCGAAAATCGTATATCAGGGGATATTTTGAAAATATGAATTCACTATGGAATTTATAAAGGAAATGGGAATTCGTTTTAAAAATAAATGTTGATTTATTTTTGAAGTGTGGAAATTTTATATCTAGTAAAGATATTTTTGAAGATGAAATAATTTGGAAAATTATTTGGAATCTGATGATGTTGCGCATCTTTATTGATAGTTAAATAACCGACTATCAATAATTACCTTGAATGGTATTTGCTGTGAATTGGATGAATTTGAATGCCACACTTATTTTTGAATAAACGCTCACTATTCGGGTTAGCCGGGAAAGGACCATGGGGTCGTATAACCCATTCCGAATATGTGATACGTCGTTATGAATTGCATTCGAAGACCGGTGTTGAAGACCGGATATTTTTGAAAACGGAAGGATTACCGTCGAGTTACTCTACATCGGCTGATCTCCGGTTTAGAGGTTTTATCACCCTTAGTGACGGGAAGTCCGGACGTGATTAGAAAATTATCCGGATTTGCAAGGGCTTCGTGAGAAGTGCCTTCGGTTCTGTTCGATCCCGGAACAGACTTGTATGGATTGTGTGTCTGACGTTACAATTTGAGATATTGAGCTGATTTCTTTCAAATACATATCTGTTGGTGGTGGAGAATTTATTCTCTTAGCTTAACACCCTTCTCTGAGACGTACGAGCTCAGAGGTTATGTAGTTGAAATTTATCAGCGATATACTCCCAATTTGGTAACGTGGCATACTGAGTGTTGCTGTGAAATGATCAGTGTTTGATCATTTGCGATATGATCATTTGTTTGATCTTATATCTTTGTGATCATAGGTTGATCATTTGTTTGACCCGAAGCATGGCTTTGTAGAAAGCGTAGCTTTGTGGACGAGACTTCATCGAGCCTCACACCCCGGAAATGGTCAAAACAGGAAGGATGCGGCAAGGTTCTAGGGAGTAGCGCCCCTTAGTGTATGTCATTCCTTCTGGATAGAGGTGGTATCATGGTATGGAGCCCAGATACTTAACCTATGTGGTTGCTGCATTTTTACTATGTGGTTTGTTGGAAATCGGGGATCCTCGGGAACATCGGTTACGATCGGGGGATGACATACGCGTGTCAGTAGTTACCTATTTTTGCAGAGGTAACCCGGCCTTGTGTTGGCAGAGATCTAACCGTAACGTTAGGTTCTCGGGTCGTCTATTCCAGGGACGTACCCATCGTGGATAGGAAGTCCTTAGCCTGACCATTTGTTGGAAATCCAAAGAAACAATACGAGCCTTGTACGGTTTTAGTTGTAGAACCTATCATTCACTTATGGTGGCGCCCCACTGTTTGGATGGTAGCTATAGTAGGCATAGTTCGAAATGTCTATGCTGGCTAAGATTTATATTCTACTTTCGAAATGATTTCTACACTATGCACTAATAATAATATCAAAAAGAATTTGATTTTTCGTAGTAAGCATCTTTGACTATCATAAGAAGAAATCTCCTCCAATTCTGCGTTTGCATTGTGTGGGTGGTGGGAGGTCTTATGGTAGTTTCATTTTCCAAAAGCATTGCGAATTGACTTTAAAAATTATTTTGTTGTTATAAAAAAAATAACTGTTTTATGATCTCACACCAGTCACCATGACTGACTCGGAGTTTATTGTTTCCCTTCTAAACTCTGGGTGCCCACCAATTTCCACACGGGCAGTCTAGAGTTAGGTTATCAGGATATTCTGGATATTCTGGAGCTTTGGAAGCAAGCTGGATGACGAGACGTAGTATTTGTATCTGATATATTTATTCCGCTGTGTATTCTATATGAGGACAAGTTTATATAACTATCCATTGTTGTATATTGACTCTGTTGATTGATGTATGTATAAACTGATATAGTTTTTTTGTTTTAAAAGACTAGTGTTATCTATTATATATTGTTCCGCTGCGATGTGTAAGATTCTGATATTGTTTTCTGTTCTGTGTTTTCTGTTGTTTCTTCTTTCTCTTTTCTTCTTTCTTTTTCTTCTGTCTTTTCTTCTGCCTCTTCTTTTAAACATTAAAGTTCGCGTTTCCGCCATCCGATTGTTCGACAGTTGCTACAGTGGACATAGCAGTGTCGGGTTTTCGGAAGACGGATTTGCGGGTCTTTACAAGATGTTTAACATTAAACACGTCAGAAGTGTGAACATTCTCAGGCAGCTTCAACTTATAAGCATTCTCATTGATCTGCTTTATAATTTCTAATGGACCAATTTTTCGGGCTTTCAATTTGTTATGAGCACCCACTGGAAAACGATCCTTCGTTAACACCGCATACACTCGATCACCCTCGTTGAACTCCATACTTCTTCTCTTTTTATCTGCCGCTTGCTTATACTTCTCATTCGTCTTCTCCAAACGTTCCTGAACAATTCTATGACAGTCTTTCAACTCATCAACGAAATCTGACGCCCGTTTAATCACTCTTTTCGGTTGTGGTACCACCGTTAAATCCATCGGCCCCTTTGGCAGACTTGAATATACAAATTGAAATGGACTGTAACCAGTGCTTCGGTTAACAGCATGGTTATGAGCAAATTCTGCCTGACACAACTTTAAGTCCCAACTCTTCAAATTATCCTGAACTAGACACCGCAATAAATTTCCCAGGGATCTGTTCACAACTTCAGTTTGTCCATCTGTCTGTGGATGGTAAGCACTACTGAATTTCAGCTTCGTTCCCACCATCTTCCACAAACTCAGCCAAAAATGACTTAAAAATCTGGTATCCCTGTCTGAAACTATATATTCCGGTAAACCATGTAAACGATATATTTCTTTAAAGAATAACTGAGCAACACGGACTGCATCAGCGGTCTTTTTACAGGCTATAAAATGTGCCATCTTCGAAAATCGATCAACCACGACATAAATGGAATCATTACCACGCTGCGTTCTCGGCAACCCCAGCACAAAGTCCATACTCACATCAACCCAAGGTTTAGTTGGTATAGGTAACGGTATATATAATCCAGCATTGGTAGCAGTTCCTTTCGAAACCTGACAGATATGACATCTCTCCACAAATCTTTCTACCTCTTTCCTCATGGACGACCAAAAATAAGATTGAGAAATCAACTGCAATGTACGATCTCTACCCACATGTCCTTCCTCATGCAGCTCCTTCACTATCTTCATTCGCAAGCTACAGTCTGGTATGCACAATTGATTCCCCTTGAACAAGAATCCATCTACTGTCACAAACTCGTCAGTACCACCGTCTTTGACTTTCTCAACAAGCTTCGCAAAATAAGGATCTTCTTCAAACAATTCCGGCAATAGTTCAAATCCTGTCACTTCAACTTTCATCGTTGTCAACAAATGATTCCTCCTACTCAAAGCATCAGCCACACGATTCGTCACTCCTGACTTGTGTTTGACAACAAAAGTAAACTGTTGCAAATAGGTGATCCATGATGCATGTCTTGCTGAAATCTTGTCTTGCCCTTGTAAATGCTTCAACGCCTCATGATCAGTGTAAAGAACAAACTCTTTCTGAAATAGATAGTGTCTCCAGTGTTTCACTGCTTGTACTACAGCATAAAACTCCACATCATACGTACTATACCTCATCTTCGCCCCTGATAACTTCTCACTAAAGTATGCAATCGGACGTCCCCTCTGGCTCAACACTCCCCCAATTCCAACCTTGGATGCATCAGTATGTAACTCAAACAACACCTGAAAATCTGGTAAAACTAGAATTGGTGCTGTCGTCAAAAGTTCTTTGATTCGCTCAAAAGCAACCCCTGCTTCCTCCGACCAAGAAAACTGCTTCCCCTTCATACAATCAGTAACCGGTGCCATCATGCTACTAAAGTGTGGAATGAATCTTCGGTAGAATGATGCTCCCATGAAAACTTCTCACTTCGGTTATTGTTTTCGGCTGTGGCCAATTTCTGACTGCTTCAACTTTATTCTGGTCCACCTGGATACCTTCTCCTGACACAACATATCCCAGAAATAAAATACTCCTTGCCATAAACACACATTTCTTTGTTGCAGCATAAAATTGTTCCTGTCGCAGTACCATCAACACTTCCTTCAAATGATGCAAGTGTTCCTTTGGACTTCCACTGTATATCAGAATATCATCGAAATACACCACCACAAACTTCCCAATAAAAGGTCTAAAAATCTGATTCATCACCCTCATGAACGTACTTGGCGCATTTGAAAGTCCAAATGGCATTACCAACCATTCATACAACCCCTCTCTTGTCTTGAATGCTGTCTTCCATTCGTCCCCAGGTCTGATTCGAATTTGATGATAACCGCTTTTCAAATCAACCTTCGAAAATATAGTGGCTCCGCTTAATTGATCCAACAAATCATCAAGCCTCTACTTCGGAAATCTATATCTCACTGTAATTTTTTTTAGCGCCCGACTATCGGTGCACATCCTCCATGAACCATCCTTCTTTGGTACAAGTAATGCTGGTACAGCACACGGGCTTAAACTCTCCTGTATACGCCCCTGTTCAAGCAATTCTTCTACCTGCCTACGCAACTCTTCATGTTCTTTCGGGCTCATTCGATAATGTGGTCTATGTGGCAACATTGCTCCCGGAACAAGATCAATTTGATGTTGAATGTCTCTCAGTGGCGGTAACTCCTTTGGTAACTCCTCTGGAAATACATCCTCAAATTCTTTCAATACTGGTTTCACTTCTTCTGGAATTTCAACCTCTTCACTGCTTTCACAACCAATTAACAAGAATACTTCCGGCTCTTCCTCAACCTCCTTAACAAACTCCTTCAAAAATAATAAAGTTTTCATCTCTTCAATCTCCTCCAGTTTGTTTTCTTCTTGTTGTCGCTTCTTTGGAACTAAAGTAATCTTCGTGCCTTCAAATATGAAACTGTAACTGTTGGTACGTCCATCATGTTGCACCGCCCTATCATATTGCCACAGTCTCCCCAGCAACAAATGACAGACATCCATATCTACCACATCGCACCAAATTTCATCTTTGTATTTTTTTCCAATTGAAAAATTAACGTGAGCTCTTCGTCCAACTTTCACCTCCCCGCCTTTCCTCAACCAAGCCAACTTGTACGGTTTCCAATGTTTCTCAGTTTTCAATGCCAACTTCCTCACAGCCTCTGAAGAAATTATATTATCACAGCTTCCAGCGTCAATAACAAATTTACAAATTTTTCCCCGAATAGTACATGTTGACTGAAAAATATTGCTCCTCAACCAACTACAATCCTCCTCTTGCTTGGGTGTCAAACAAGACCTCCTCATCATCAGATTACAACCTTCGTCTCCTGACACTTCTTCTTCCTCCTCATCAGGTGGTGAATTGGAACATTCAGCTTCTTCCTCCTCATCCTCAACCTCCGCTATCATAGCTCGCTTCTTCGGCTTTGGACATTCATTGCTTTTATGACCCAATTCCTGACAATTGTAACATTTGAAACCGTTGTTAATCTTTGCCTTCTCAGCCTCCTTCACCACTGGTTTACCGATAGGCTTAGAAACATTAGAACTTCCACTGACTCCCTTCACTGGATTGTTGGAATTAGTAAACACACCACCTCCACGTCGTCCCTGTTTCTCCCAAGCCAACGCTTTCTGGTGTGCTTCTGGCTGTCAACTGTTCTTCCGTTTCCATGATATCGTTCCTTGCAATCAGTTGATAGAATTCATCAGCATTGTCATTCACAGTCTTTGTTCCTTGCCTCAAGTTTTGCAACCTCTGATACATAAGCGATTGATAGTTATAAGGTAAGAATGTCGCTTTCATCAATTTCTTCATCTTTTCCCATGATTCAACCTTTGACTTCCCCATCCGTTCACGTGTAAGTTTGGTTTGCTGTCACCATGCCAAAGCTCTACCCCTCAACCTTGTAGCAACCAACTTCACTCTATGATGTTCGGGAACCTCTTTGAAGTCAAAGATCTTCTCCACATTAGACAACCAGTCCAAAAATTCTTCAGCTTGCATACCTCCTTTGAATTCTGGAATTTCAGTTTTCATTCCTGACTCCCATTTGTGATCATACTCTGAATGATATCTTACTTGGTTTCGATTTCGACTATGAACACTACCAACATCAAAATCCACATCAAAATTCAAAGCATATCGATGTCGATCATGACCACCATCTCTACCATCCCTGTGACGCCCCACCTCTATGCTCATAATAACAAAGAGTATTAAAAGAAATACTGTCTATTATTACGAAGAATAAGGCTGGATAGGAGCGACCATCCGTAATTGACCTTACACTAATATTGGTTATCTCGATAGGAGTGGTATATACTTTTTATTTTTCATCTTATTTATTTACTCCCATCGACACACCCAATTATCAGTATAAAACAAACTACGATGGTTCATAATAGTTTAGGACATTAGATATAACGATAACACAGATAATATAAATGCGGAACACAGATAAAAACAAAAGTCTCATATATATACAACTGATGTCGGTTACAACATAGTTGACACAATACATATGATACAACTACAACTGTCGACTCTAGAAGTTATATATACAAGCACATTATCAACTAATATACATGAATACATATCGTTCTATATACTGACACGACTACTACACAATGACACTGACAACTTCAGAAGATGTGAAAAGTCTTCAAATCCTGAACAGCAACTCAAAGAAGAAAATCTACAACCTGAAATATCTCGGGTCTGACCCGAGTATTACATTCAAAAGAAAATAATACCCAGGTCAGTCTAATTCAAACCAGTTTATTAGTGCATATAGGCAGTAATGATTTAAATAGACGACAGTCACAATAATTCCCGTCTATCCGATTCTTTAAACAAAGAAACCGGATAACGGTCAATATAACACTTAACAGTGTTTAGCAAAAAATCAGCAGATTTAAATCATCAACAGAGATAAATAAACAATTTATCAAATCGACTAAATCACTTTAAAACTGTCAAATCTGATAGGGCTGCAGTACACGCACGCGTGCACTGCCTCGCCACTATCATACGAAATGCATAAAAGATCAACGGAAATTCACGAAACGCGCATAAGGTCAAACCCAGAGAAAGCCGGGTTCAACTCAAATGCACAAGGCAGTGGAGAGCACAAATGAAAACAAAGCACAGTGACGTACAAATGAAACACAGTGCCGTGACTACAGAAATGATCCTCCAAGTTTAACATCATTATCAAGTGCAATGAAGACTATAATGTACTCAAGTGATAACGTGAAGCAGGCTCAAGTAATGAAGCAGATGTGATAAACAAACAGGCTGGTCAAAGTAATACTACAAGTGCAACAGGACAGTGTGCACTACAATGAAACAGTGGTCAGTATCATCAAGAAACAACAAGACCAGACTTACAAGGAATATCAACAATGAATGATCAGTGAACATCAATGCATCCAGAAAATCAGATGGCCAGAGACGAAGCTCACTGGGGCCAGAAGATAAGCAGTCAGGTGTTAAAAATCATGTTCAAGAAATCAAATGCCAAAAATGCAGTTTTAACAAGAAGGAGACGAGAATACGAAATATGTACACTAGTGATGGTACATAACAAACTGCACATGGCAAATGAATCAGGGTACAACGGTGAAACAGGACGGTACAAGGCTCCAAAAACATCTGACTCGAATACAAAATAATGCCAACTGTCTCAAAGAATGCTACATGTCGATGCAAAACTGCAATTTCAGACAGCCATGACCGAAGAAGAACCATAGCCACAATGGAATGATCAAAGGCAAATACATGAACGAAGACCGGTGCCACTCAATTCAGTGAAACCAAAAGTGAAACTAACAAACCAACCAACTATCAATAAAAGAGTGCAGACACGAACTGCAACAAGGCTCAATTGAATTGATATCAGACCAGTGAACAAGACTACACATTCAAGTGCAATGAAGACCAACAACCACATGAACAAGGGACACGCACACGTGCAATGAAACTGTAACGAACCGAGCAGTATGATGGTGAGGGCACCATAGATAGGGCACCACATCACACAATATTTAAAGATCACTGCCAAGAGTTTTACAAAATCAAACAAGACAAGGTGACACAATGGTCGAAAATGAACAAGTGCTATAGGCTACTGCATATCAAGTATGCAGACCCACGTTGCAGTAAAGCGACAATTGAAAAGGTTCAAATGGCTGTATACTAAAATGCGAACAAAGGTTGCATTGAACAACATAAATGAAACAGCTGCTACCTCAAGGATACAAGGGTAAACTGCCACGAATACTGCAGTCACCACACGATCACAAGGGCACAGAGACTACAAGGAATCAAACAATATGCACAAGTAATACAAGTATTACAGACAAGAACTCGAGTGATAAATGCACTACGGACATAGCCACGAAGTCAAATCATAAGTGATACGAAACTGCACAAAGAATACAACCAGGAAAACAAATACCTGAATGATATCAAGTGCAATTGCAACAGAAAGAAAAATATGTACAAGTGAATTCCACCAATGTCAATTGATGGAACCAGACTACATGAATATGCAACAGACAGGGAAACACTGAATAGCATATCAGAGTACAAGAGAAACAGTGAAGCCAACGTTAGGTATTCATTACCAACAGTAAAGTTAAAACTCAGAGATGAGCAACAACGTTATCGATGATGCTTCAAATAAAGACCGAAGTCATAGCATAAAAGCCAACCCAGAATAAGGTCGCAGATCTTACAAATTAAAAGAAGAAGCCAGAATATCATCATCGAACAGATGATCAGAGAAAAGTGTTACAGTCAACATAAAAATCACTTGCTAGAAATTCAAAACAAATGAACCCCAAAATCCATCATCACAGCAAACTAATTTAACAAATCAAAAGGACCGAAGTCAACAAGGGGTCACAAATTCAAAGCCAAGAGTATCACTTAATCAACAGCCCAAAAATCGCAACTTTAAACAAGGCACAAATCATCCACAATAATTCAAGTCGAACGATATAAGCACAGTGGGAATTCTCATAACAACATCGAACGAAAACCATTGGCCAACATAGTCAATATCGAATCAAAATCGAACTTCAGAAGCACCAAAACGAGAATGAATTAGATGTGAGAATTACTCACCTTATCAACGCGACTCGGAGGAACTCGAACGAAGTTAACCCTAGCATTCGAACGAAGACGAGCACGGCCACTCGGAAGGAGATGCGATACCGATCGACGCGAGAAGGTGGAGCTACGACCAGCAGCGACTTCGAATCTAAAGCCCTAATTGTCGAAGGAAGAGGATCGCACGAGCAAGAGCCGCCATTCTTTTTCTTTTTAGGTTAAGGGTTTTTTGAATGAAAAACGAGAAGGGGGACGGTTATCAACCGTTCAAAAGAATCACGACCCAAATAAAACATGGCCAAGATTTTATTTTCAAAGATCACCAACACTTAATTAATTTCTAAACGAATTTGCAACTGATTACAACACTAAACAGCAATTAGCAGCAAGATTTAATCGTCTAACGACGATATTAATCAGCACAAAAATCCGGGTTGTTACAATCCCCATTTCTTCTATCTACATTCCTTCGATCACGATCATTCACATTTCTATCACGTCTTCGATCATCAACATTTCTATAACTATCTCGATCTACACTTCTATGATCACTATCAACACTTCTCTCTCGATTGGAATGTGGTGAAACTCTACTTCCCCCATGGTTAGATTCAGGTGAGACTCTTCTTCTACTTTGACTCATTTCAAGCATCATTCTCTCTAATCGGCCAATCCCTTCATTAAGCTTCTCATTGAAATTCTCGTTAATTCTTTGCTCCATTTCATCGGCCTCTTCTCTTCCATACAAAGCATTAATATTGCGATGACGTTGAGCTCTTCTCGGAGGCATGATCACTCTTCAACAAATTCTAACAAAAACTTCACTTCGATTTAAAAATCTTCAAATCAAAACTACCCACTTGTTGAAACTTCAAAAATCTCGATAACCCACTTCTCCAAATAATGTAAATCTCGCACGAACTCCAAAAATCTACGCAACTCCTTGCGTTCTAGCTCTGATACCAAACTGACACAGCGGATTAAACAAAAACAAGATAGATCGATGAACGTAGCAATCGGTGGGTTGATGAATACTGAAATGCACGAATTCGTTGATCCGAAGATATCGAATTCTAGCTATCTCTAACACGTTGATCGCGCACGATACCGTGAAAAGAGATCTACAATTCTTCGAGTGTTGATCAAGCGCACTTGATGCCGCGAATTGGCTTCAACGATCGAAGATCCGAGCGCACTCGAATGTCGAAGGTGGAGATAGGAGACTACACTCAACTACTAATTTAAATTGAAAGCACAAAGCTAACAAAAGAGAATTTTATTCAACAATCAACAACCCCTTTCAAATGGCACCGCCGGCCTATTTATAGAGTTTACAACTCAACACTGAAAATTGTACAACTCTTAAGTCGTTTCCGACTTATCACACCACGACCTAAAATAGACGACTCATAAGTAGACGACTTACCATAAGTCGTTCACGACTTACCAGACTACAACACAACAAATACAATAGTCACGCGACTTAAACTTGCGACCTAATTTTGGCGACTTAAAACTTGCGACATAACTTCGGCGACTTAAAACCTGCGACATAACTTCGGCGACTTAAAAACTTGCGACATAACTTCGGCGACTTAAGGATCTATAGTGACAACTTCATTCGCGACCTTCTGGAAGAACTCGCGACCTAAGGATAGGTCGTCCACGACCTAAAGCAGAGTTGAGCATCTCGCGACCTACAGGGGTCTCTTTGCCACGACCTAGGACAGCGCGACTCAAGGAGGAGGATCGGCGATCTGGAATTGAACGAATTGAGGTCTGCGCTTCATCGTCATGTCGTTCGTGAGCTAGCATAAGTCGCTCGTGACTTACAGGGGTCTCTTCGCCGCGACCTATGACAGCGTGACTCAAGGAGGAGGAGCGACCTTCTTCTTTGCGACCTAGGAAATCACGCACGTGACCTAAGGTACGTCGTTCAACTTGATTCCGCGCTGCATCATATGTGATGCTATATTGTAGGACCATTTAATAGATGCGCTAAATTTAGGAACAAATGTGCAAATGCTATTTTTTAGGATCAATTAGTGGAGAATTTTTTTAAAGAATTGTATAAAGGGCAATTTTGGAACTTCGCGGTCGGACCAAAAGATTGCGCTTCCAAGTCAACTATTAATAAAGATATGTGCTTGAATGTGATAATTAATTTATCTTTATTGCAGGCATTTCATTTTTTCCTCTAAGCATAAGTACAGGAGTTTAGCTTTGAAAAAAACCCTTCATATTTTCCTTAATCTGTTTAAACGGAAAGAAATGCTAAACATATTAATTTATCTTTATTGCAGGCATTTATTCCTCTCAACACAAGCACTAGAGATAAGCTCTGAGAAAAACACTTCATATTTCCCTTAATCTGTTTAAATGGAAAGAATGCCTCATACCATCAATTTGAGTAAATGCTATAAATTATTGCAATTAATTATACAATAATTCAATAGACGTGCGCTGCACGTGCTAATTGTATTTATTTAAAAAGCTTAAATTTAAGATCACCTAAATAAATTCAATATATATAGATTTAAATGTAAAATAACATTAAAAACTTGGAAGATGTCTGTACATAATTGTAAAATTTAATATTAAATTCTAACTATAAAAGAGGAAACCGGTAGAAAAATTGTAATAACTATAATAACAACAAATTGTGAGAATGTGAAAATAAAATATCTAGAGATAATTAAGGAGAGAGAGGAGGAAATTGTTAGAATTAATAAGAGAGCTTTAAATTCTTCTACTTTACTATTATTTAATAGATTACAACTTTTAATAAAGAAATATGAATAGGGGCAACTTTGGAAGTTCGTGGTTGGACCAAAACTTTCCAACGTGATGATGATGACACACAATTTTAAAGTCTAGATATATACTAACCATTATATATTTGCGGTAACATTAATTTGCATTAAATCAATATTTGCAAAGTGCAAACCTCTTCAGTGGTGTTAATCTCTCCATCTGTTTAGCATTTCCGGTATGAGGCATTCTTTCCATTTAAACAGATTAAGGGAAATATGAAGTGTTTTTCTCAGATCTAAACTCTAGTGCTTATGTTTCGAAGAAAAAATGAAATGCCTGAAATAAATAAAGATAAAGTAACATGCTTAACATTTCTTCCATTTAAACAGATTTAAGGGATATATATGAACGGTTTTTCTCAGAGCTTATCTTTAGTGCTTATGTTGAGAGGAATAAATGCCTGCAATAAAGATAAATTAATATGTTTAGCATTTCTTTCCGTTTAAACAGATTAAGGAAAATATGAAGGGTTTTTTCAGAGCTAAACTCCTGTACTTATGCTTAGAGGAAAAAATGAAATGCCTGCAATAAAGATAAATAAATTACCACATTCAAGCACATATCTTAATTAATAATTGGCTTGAAAGCACAATCTTTTGGTCCGAACGTGAAGTTCCAAAACTGTCCCTAAATATATTTCCTTTTTAATAATAGTTAGATGTCACACTTCCTTAGCTTCAACGTGAACTACTAAAAACGTAACTCTATAAATATTATTAAATATTAATATAACTTAAAAACAGAATCAAATAAGTTTCATTTACCAATTCAAAACGCTCTACAAATATTATGGAAATCTTACTATAAATTAAAAGTAGGATGTACCGAATAAACATTCTTCTTTAAGTCATTCTTTATTATATGTAACAGTAGAAATAAAATTCAAACCAATAAAAAATTAAATTCATTCTTTATTAATTAATAATAAAAATAAAAATTCAAACTAATAAAAAGTTAGATGTTGCAATTTAGAAAGAAAATTAAAAATTAACTACATATCATTTCATACAAAAATAGGGTTAAATATTTGTGCAAATCATATATTTTTTTAACGAGTTAAAAGTACACAATTTGTAAAAAAACAATTCATACACGAATTGTGTGCCATCATCACGTGGGAAACGCGTGCGGTAGCATGCAAATTAATGCTTTAACGTTATTATTTTCAATTGGACGTGTCGCCTGATCAATTAGTAGAGAATTTTATAAAAAAATGTATATAAAGGGTAATTTTGGAATTTCACGGTCGGACCAAAAGATTGCGCTTCCAAGCAAACTATTAATAAACTTGGAAATAAAAAAATATAATTTTCATAATTTGTGACCACTTGCTAAACACGTTCCAAAATTTGTGCTTTCACGCCAACTATTAAAAAATATAATTTTCATACTTTCTAACAAACATGTTGGAGCATTATGGCATGCGCTTCGCGTGTAATGAATGCATCTGAAATGTATTTGTTTAAAATGTTTAAAAGAAAATATTTTTCACAAATATTTAGCCATATGTTTATGTTGAATCATACATGGTTAATTTGAATTTTTATTTCTACGTTGTAATACCTAATAATCATACTGGTGGGTTTCTGCTAGGTTGTTTTTACTGAGTCAGAGTGGAAGCATTGGAGTCAAAAGGTACTACTAAAGGAGGCGGAACCTGCTTTTCTGAATAAAGGTTGAAATCATGCTAATTTTAGTAATTGATTAATAAATAATCTGCCTATTTGTAATCTTTTAATTGGTTGCCTTAAAAAATTTCAAATTCTTTACAAAAAATAACTATCACATTTATCTGATCTAAATCAAGAAAATTAACGTTTAAGCCCTTCTATTAAGCAAAACCGATAGTGCAAATAAGTCCTTCTTTTAAAATTGTGTGCCATCATCATCACGTTGGAAAGTTTTGGTCCGACCACGAACTTCCAAAGTTGCCCCTATTCGTATTTCTTTATTAAAAGTTGTAATCTATTAAATAATAGTAAAGTAGAAGAATTTAAAGCTTTCTTATTAATTCTAACAATTTCCTCCTCTCTCTTCTTAATTATCTCTAGATATTTTATTTTCACATTCTCACAATCTATTGTTATTATAATTATTACAATTTTTCTACCAGTTTCCTCTTTTATAGTTAGAATTTAATACTAAATTTTACAATTATGTATAGACATCTTCCAAGTTTTTAATGTTATTTTACATTTAAATCTATATATATTGAATTTATTTAGGTGATCTTAAATTTAAGCTTTTTAAATAAATACAATTAGCGAATATTCATTAATTGATCTAATAAATTAAAAAAATAACAATTCAATATGTGCACCGCATTAATATTGACAAAAATGGTAAAACTAATTTTTCATTCAAGTCCAGATAGTTTTAATTTCCGCAATTATATACTAACCATCACAACGTTCTACTAATATTCTCTCATGTCATTTTGCACTTAAATGCCAACATTCAATAATTTTTACAATTATTTACGGATTTCTCCCATCTTGTTCAAATCTATATATAGATAACTTAGTCTTATTGCAATCTCACTGACAATCTTGTTTTAGCCTAAACACAAACCTATGTATATATATATATATATATATATATATTTAGAAAACTTACTGGAACCGAAAACCTGAAAACTATTAAACAAGACTGTGAAATTGGACTGCAAGCTGCAGGTTTCACCTTAAAAAAAGTTATTTATTTTTTTATTTTTTATACAAAGTGTATGTAACTTGGAAGAAAGCAAAAAACTCACTGTATCAACCTAATTAAACCACTTCATATTCACTTGATCTTGCAACATATATTCTACAGGTGTAACACATATTCACTTCAAATTCTACATGTGTGTAACATATAAGTATGCAGGGGCCAAGTTATCACCTTCACTTTTTTTTATAACGCACACACACTAGGCAGCAAGAAGAAAAAAAAACAAAAGAAGACTCACCGTACGGGCTGAGACGGTAGTGGCGTAGGGCGGCGTCGGGGAGATTGGTCGGTGGCAGGGACGTGGTGGCTAGAGCACGGCGACGGTGGCTGATGCGGAGGGAAGGCGACGTGTGGGGTGCGGCGCTTGGGTACAGGGAAGAGGGGATTGGTTTTTTTTTTGCAAAAACTGAGTCGGTTGTTAAAATTTCAGGGGTGAGAAAATGACTAGCCTCTGGTAATTTTATACCAGTTTTAGATTGCGTGAGTGAGTCAGAGAGGGAAAATAATCTAAGTTTAAGGTAACCGGTTGATATTTCAAACGTACCATATTTTTTTTTCTTACCTAATTATCTTTAGGCTACAACTGTTAAACACATTCAGGAATTTAAATTTTGAATTCTAATCAATTAATTTCAGCTTATAATGGCCACTGATAAATTTAATTGCGTTAACGTTAACGGAAATCTACAACAGACGTTATTATATTCCCATTGTAATTTCTCTTAAACATTACAACATAAAATAATGACATTCCAAAATTAAAAATTTATGCAAATTAATTGCCAAAATACGTACCCACTAATCTAATAGGTTATTTTATTTAAAAGCTCTTTTATTCCAACAATCTAAATATTTACAACAAATTCTTACGTTATAATTTTTTTTTCAAATTTGTAGCCAATTTTCGTCGAAATCCAATTTATTAGGAGTAAATATTGCTCGGGTTGTTACAAATTATAATTCCAAATCTATTCAAAATCGATTTCAATTTCCATTTATAATTTATGACATATTATTGAAATCTGTTGTTCCAAATTCCTTATATAAATTAATTTCAAAAATATTTATCTAAATCACTTTAAATGAATTTCAAATCAAATCTTTTATTTAATCCAAACCTATTTCTCATGCAATAATCCAATTTCCATACAAATATTTTTATTTCCAAAAATCATCCTCGAATTTCTTTTTAAAATTTGAAAATATTTTTTATGGTATTTAAAATAACAAAATTTGGACCAATGCTATTATAACATCCAATATATCAAATTACACAACAATCCGTAATAGATTATTCAATCACATCATATAACACAATATATGAAACAATCAATATATTTTGAAGGAATCAAGTTGGATCCCTCCAATCTATTTCCCTGCATCCACAGTTGTTATATAATACAAAATACCACTTCGAGGCGGAATATCGCGGTAATATAGGGTCATCAGCTACTATGTCGGACGCACGGTGTCTCATCCGCTCTAACGGCGAGAAATATGCCCAACTACTAATATATATAATTTCACGTCCAATTGAAAATAAAAATTTATAAATTCATCCAATTAACCAATAAATAATTTTTTAACACTTTAAAATAATATTACTATCCAAATGAGTGAAATAATCAAAACTTTGATTTTCAAATTTGTTAATCGTTCCAAATCAAAATTTGTTCCATTGCATTGTGTTTGTCGCTACGATCCAACATAACTCGTGTTGTATTTTTGAACCTCGCACGAATAATTTATGAAAATTAACCAATAAATAATTTTTTAACACTTTAAAATAATATTACTATCCAAATGAGTGAAATAATCAAAACCTTGATTTTCAAATTTGTTAATCGTTCCAAATCAAAATTTGTTCCATTGCATTGTGTTTGTCGCTACGATCCAACATAACTCGTGTTGTATTTTTGAACCTCGCACGAATAATTTATGAATTTTATAAGCGATCAATTTTTTTATACTTACTAATCATACTTTTATTAAATTTAATTAAAATTGATTTCTTTATACCTTCTTCTCAAACAAAATGATGGTCGTGCACATCTGGTACTCTCACGACAAAGCACGAAATCTTCTCTCGACCAACACCACTAAGTTCACTGACATCTCCTCATCGAAACATTAGCCACTCCATCAGCCAACACAACAACTTCGCAGCATTCTGCACAACTTCCTGTCACCTCCAGCCATCAACTGCCACCTATTCTTGAATCACTTCAACATCGCCATGCCTCTTGTTCAAGTCTGTATGCATGCCTACAACGTCGAACTCTATCATGGTTGCACCTCCATCCTAGGTCCATTACTTCACCCATCTTCCACGCCACCAATTGCATGCGACTAGCCTCCATTGACCGCACTGCCCAAGTCATGTCGTCGTGGCCTCGATATAGCACACTGACTTGATGCGACCAAACCTTACAGCAGGTCGCCCTTCCCTAAATGATTGTCGAGTATCGTGAATCTTCGATCAAGATTTGTTTTTTTTGAATTGATTTCGATTTTTTAGAAGAAGAAAAGGAAGACACGAATTTAAATGGGGAGGAGGCCGCTAGGTTCAGGGATTAGGGTGGCGTAGATTGGTTTTAGGGTGGCTGGATATGGGCTAGGTCAGTTGCACTGTTTCCCTTTTTATTTTTTATTTTTTGTCAAAATATCTCGTATTATATGCAAGGAAATATCGAACTCTTATTGAGGCGTGTCGCCTGATGTTTCTAATGTCAAAATATCATGATGTTATTTTGAGAATACACAAAACAATGCACTTAAATAGACAATACAAACAAATTCTAGAAGTATAATTTAACCAATCTAAAGCACAGTTTTAGCGGTATAATTAGACCAACCTGAAGCTGTGATATTGGAGATTAACGATGAGAAATGGTGGTGGTGAGAGATCTAAATGGAGATGACATGAAAGAGAATGAGAAATGGAATAGGAGTGAAAAGAGATGTGAATATGGATGGATAAAGTTAGTGGCATTTATAGGATTTGGTAGATATTTTTAGAATATTATATCTGTGTTATGAAGTTTGAATATATCTATATTGGACCGATTAAGGGTTATGGATATGCAAGACACATAATTTTAACTCATATGCAGTATCTTAACTCATTCATTGATTCAGAAATTTTTGAATCAGTTATGAAAAAAAGTTATAGTCTAGAGAAATCTTGATCAAGTGATATGGTCAGATATTATGTCACGCATATACGGTATAATATGTTATTGAGTGATTTTTAATGGTCATAAGTACTCTAATAGGTTATTTTATTGAAAAATTTATAGTATCATTACCATATGTATAACATGTTATATTTTTCAGTTTATAAGCAGAATATTATAAAGTTATATGGTTGCTACCCATAAATGGATAATGTTATATGGTTGCCGCCCTTATTTTTGTTATGCGTTTATTCTTATAATTGTATAACGTAATATCAGTCACTTGCTTAATGGTGCAATAAACTGATATAATAATGACATTATTGAATTAATTAAATTAATGCTTCTTAATTCCACTTTCCAACATTTTATTCCTCTTCCTTTAAATATGTATTTTTTGCGCTCATTAAATTTTTAATACATATATGTCTTGATATTTATATCGTTTATTCATGCTTTAATGTATGACCTTGAAATTCATAAATCTTCATATATGGCATATAATAAATCAAGGTATATTCATTTGTTTAAATTAATTAATTAGAGTCAACTACGTAAATCGTTTTCAATGTTGTAAAACCATTTCTATTTTGATATTTATGGCATTTATTCACAATTTAATGTATACCTTGAAATTCATAATTATCTAGATATATATATAATATACAACAAATCATGATATATTTAGTTGTTTAAATTAATTATACAATAACATATATTTTTCCATGTTCCATATAAAGGTCAATTTTGGAAATTCGAGGCCAGACCAAAAGTTTGCGTTTATTCTTATAATTGTATAATGCAATATCGGTCACTTGCTTGATGGGGCAGTAAACTAGTATAATAACGGTATTATTGAATTAATGCAAATTAATGCTTCTTCATTCCACTTTCCAACGTTTTATTCCTCTTCTCTTAAATCTATTTTTGCGCTCATTAATTTTATCATACATATACATTCTGATATTTGCATCATTTATTCACAATTTAATACATAACCTTGAAATTCATAAACCTCCATATATGGCATACAATAAATCAAGGCACATAGATTTGTTTAAATTAATTAATTAAGTCAACTGATTAAATCATTTCCAACATTGTAAAATCATTTCCATTTTTTATTTATAGCATTTACTCAAATTTTACCGTATAACCTTGAAATTCATAAGTCTCTAAATATGTCATTCAATAAATCATGGCATATTCATTTTTTAAATTAATTATACATTAACAAATATTTTCCATGTCCCTTGTAAAGGGAAATTTGAAATTAGCGGTGGGATCGAAAGTTTCTCATACATATATCTTTTGATATTTGTATCATTTATTCTGAGTTTAATGCATAACTTGAAATTCATAAATCTTCATATATGGAATACAATACATCACGGTATATTCAGTAATTTAAATTAATTAATTAATTAGATAAAACTAATTAAATCGTTTCCAACATTGTAAACCATTTCCATTTTGATATTTATAGTATTTATTCACAGTTTAATGTATAACTTTGAAATTCATAAATCTCTAGATATAATATACAATAAATCATGATATATTCATTTATGATGAAAGGTCCATATTCTCAAAGCATATGCACAAAAAGTCCATATATAAATTGTATATGTTTAAATCATTCACTGTGCTAATATGTATAACACGCCAAGTAAATTGTGTGAGTTTATGATGTGTATGTTTCAAAACATGATCCTAAAAAATAACTATATCAAAGGCACTTAAAAAAATAGTACGACATGAACATCATGATTTAAATTGAAATAAACATAAGTACAGGAGTTATGGCACGTGCTTTGAAGATGGGTTAGCATTGTTTAATTAACAATGGTATATAGCATAAGTACAGGAGTTTAGCTCTGAAAATAAACGCTAATATTGATACGGGTTTACAAACATCTTTTAAAATGAAATAAACATAAGAACTCAGCTAATAAATATTGAATTTGTAAGCCCCAAAACTATTTAAGATATTTTAAGATATCATTGCTGAGTAGAATATGAGCCAATAGAACAAAAAATTAAATGTTTTAATTTAGAAATAAAAATTCAAACTAACCACACATGATTCCAATGCAAAAACTTACCTAAATATTTATGGAAATCATTATCTTTTGAATATGTTGACACATATAATTTGTAAAAAAAAAATTGCCCACGAAGCATGTGTTATTGTCACGTGCGAAGCGCATGTGCTAATATGAAGAAATTTGCACATAAAGGAGAGATTATATGAAAAACACCTGAGAGATTGAACCAGTACTTATGAATTGTTGCTATATACCATCACGCGCTTCGCATATATCTATTTTAAAGTGACATTATGATAACCCGTATCATATCGAACATTTAACCGTATATTTGAGTATTTTTTTTAAGTGCCTAATAAAAATTCAAGCTAAACTACAACATAAATCGTTATCAATTTATCATGTGTGAGTTTATTTGAAGATATGTAAACAATGTTTATGATAGCGCTGATTTCATACTTAATATGGAGCAAAGAGATTCTAAGTCGAGAGTGTTACGGCACACGCTTCATGCGTGACAATAGTACACCTTTCACTGATAAATTGATTTTTTTTATAAATTATATATGCTTAACATATTCAAAAAAATGATTTTTATAAATATTTAGCTATGATTTTACAAATTAGAATCATTTGTAGTCAACTTGAATTTTTATTTCTAAGTTACATCGTTTAGTTTTTTGTTAGTTTAAATTTTTATTTCTAAGTTAGCCAAGAATTGTGTTACATATATTGTATTAAATTCAATATATCTTCAAATGTTACACAATGATATATAATCATGTCTTGTCAGTTTGAATTTCAGTCAATGTGTAAATATAATATCTTCATATCTTCAAAGCATCTGAAGATGGAGTTAGCATTTTATTCAGTTGTGACAATATTTAAGTAGGAAATGAGTTGGGTTGTTGTGACAATGTTTAAATAATACTGTCTCATAATACTCTTCATATTATGGGACCAAGTTGTTATTACTACAAAAGTGTTACGGCACGTGCTTCGCGCGTGACAATAGTACACCCTTCACGGATAAATCAATTTTTTTACAAATTATATATGCTTAACATATTCAAAAAAAAAAATGATTTTCATAAATATATAGTTATGATTTTACGTTGGAATCATGTCTTGTCAGTTTGAATTTTTTATTTCTAAGTTGCATCGTTTAATTTTTACTGTTTGTTTGAATTTTTTATTTCTAAGTTGTATCATTTAATTTTTTTGTTAGTTTGATTTTTTTTCCATTTATAATTAATAATTAAATATATATAAAAAATTTATTTGTTAGATCATAATTTTAAGCAATATTAAGTTTGGTAATAAAGCAAAGAGCGTTATGAATTTGCAAAAAGGTATATTTGCGAGATCATATCTTTAAGTGATATTAACATTTGTTAATATCTTTAGAAGACGTTTTTGTAAGTTGACGTTGGTACCAAACAAATATTATGCTTTCACTTAAACTCGAAAACAAAAAATTATAATAATAATTTATTTATTCCCTATTTCAACCTGTTATGAATCTACGTATAATAAAAGGTTGAGCTTCTTAATGTTTCTCACCATAGTATGCAGTTGACGAGGTGGTGTGTTTACTAATTCCAACAATCCAGTGAAGGGAGTCAGTGGAAGTTCTAATGTTTCTAAAGAAGTTGCAAAGCCGGTTGTGAAGTATTTGAGAAGTTTGAACCATGCCGCCAAGGAGAGCTAATCGCCATCAAAACGTTGAAGCGTTGTACCGAAGAGAAGAAGAAGAGCAAATGGAGCCACGTATCAATGAAAAGTTTGATGAAGGAATTGGGAAGTTAGAGAAGCTGATGAATGATTTGAATCAGAATCAGAGGAGGAGTGACCTTCTTCTTTGCGACCTAGGAAATCACGCGCGCGACCTAAGGTACGTCGTTCAACTTGATTCCGCGCTGCATCATCCTCCCCTGGTTGAAAAAAATTCGTCCTCGAATTTAAAAGTTCTTTCCCATTATGTTGTTCCTCTCCATAATAAGGTATAAGATGTTTAACATTAAACACGTCAGAAGTGTGAACATTCTCAAGCAGCTTCAACTTATAAGCATTCTCATTGATCCGCTTTATAATTTCTACTGGACCAATTTTTCGGGCTTTCAATTTGTTATAAGCACCCACTGGAAAACGATCCTTCGTTAACACCGCATACACCCGATCACCCTCGTTGAACTCCACACTTCTTCTCTTTTTATCTGCCGCTTGCTTATACTTCTCATTCGTCTTCTCCAAACGTTCCTGAACAATTCTATGACAGTCTTTCAACTCATCAACGAAATCTGACGCCCGTTTAATCACTCTTTTCGGTTGTGGTACCACCGTTAAATCCATCGGCCCCTTTGGCAGACTTGAATATACAACTTGAAATGGACTGTAACCAGTGCTTCGGTTAACAGCATGGTTATGAGCAAATTCTGCCTGACACAACTTTAAGTCCCAACTCTTCAAATTATCCTGAACTAGACACCGCAATAAATTTCCCAGGGATCTGTTCACAACTTCAGTTTGTCCATCTGTCTGTGGATGGTAAGCACTACTGAATTTCAGCTTCGTTCCCACCATCTTCCACAAACTCAGCCAAAAATGACTTAAAAATCTGGTATCCCTGTCTGAAACTATAGATTCCGGTAAACCATGTAAACGATATATTTCTTTAAAGAATAACTAAGCAACACAGACTGCATCAGCGGTCTTTTTACAGGCTATAAAATGTGCCATCTTCGAAAATCGATCAACCATCACATAAATGGAATCATTACCATGCTGCGTTCTCGGCAACCCCAACACAAAGTTCATACTCACATCAACCCAAGGTTTAGTTGGTACAGGTAACGGTATATATAATCCAGCATTGGTAGCAGTTCCTTTCGAAACCTGACAGATATGACATCTCTCCACAAATCTTTCTACCTCTTTCCTCATGGACGGCCAAAAATAAGATTGAGAAATCAACTGCAATGTATGATCTCTACCCACATGTCCTTCCTCATGCAGCTCCTTTACTATCTTCATTCGCAAGCTACAGTCTGGTATGCACAATTGATTCCCCTTGAACAAGAATCTATCTACCGTCACAAACTCGTCAGTACCCCCGTCTTTGACTTTCTCAACAAGCTTCGCAAAATAAGGATCTTCTTCAAACAATTCTGGCAATAGTTCAAATCCTATCACTTCAACTTTCATCGTTGTCAACAAATGATTCCTCCTACTCAAAGCATCAGCCACACGATTCGTCACTCCTGACTTGTGTTTGACAACAAAAGTAAACTGTTGCAAATAGGCGATCCATGATGCATGTCTTGCTGAAATCTTGTCTTGCCCTTGTAAATGCTTCAACGCCTCATGATCATTGTAAAGAACAAACTCTTTCTGAAATAGATAGTGTCTCCCGTGTTTCACTGCTTGTACTACAGCATAAAACTCCACATCATACGTACTATACCTCATCTTCGCCCCTGATAACTTCTCACTAAAGTATGCAATCGAACGTCTCCTCTGGCTCAACACTCCCCCAATTCCAACCTTGGATGCATCAGTATCTAACTCAAACAACACCTGAAAATCTGGTAAAACTAGAATTAGTGCTGTCGTGAAGTGACCCACTTCTTTCTCCTTTAATTTTCAGTGATTTACTGTTGAGATTTTTTTTTTCAAACCAAGTGATCACTTCTTTAATTCATTTCCCCCAAGATCCAAATTCTTACCAATATAAAAATATTAGTATATAAGTCAATTCAAGTCATTTATATATGTGAAGATATATAAATGTTTCCTTGCCTATCAGAGTATTAAAATTAACAAGGAAAATTCAATCACACTATATTTCTCATATTTCAGAGAATTGGTGTCACATAGCCATTTCTATTTTTACATTCTCCTTTTTGATCCCAAGCTTGATTAATATTAAATTCAAATATTGCCACTTATTATTTTCTTGCTTACTTCTCAAATTAATTGGTCTCTGGGTTTACAAGCCATACATTTAATTTCCGAAATTCTTTTGTGATTTGATACTTATCATATGAATACTGAGGTGATGAACTAGGTTGAAG
Organism: Allium fistulosum; assembly: GCA_030737815.1. Lineage (NCBI taxonomy): Eukaryota > Viridiplantae > Streptophyta > Magnoliopsida > Asparagales > Amaryllidaceae > Allium > Allium fistulosum. The sequence continues at coordinate 914,367,425 of CM060903.1, forward strand.
TCTAAGCAGAGAAAAACAACACATGTGATCAAGGTTTAGACACAACAAGCACAAACCAATCATGACAGACAAAATGCATATTTCCTGGTTAACAGAGCAAATAATCATCACATTAGTGATGGTGTTGTGATCTACTTTATAAATCATACAACTTCTTATATCTGGAGCTAGAAAAGTGTTGAATCTGGTTTTTGAAAGATATTTGCACTCTTCTGGACTAAAACTTATAGAAATGGTGTTCTGAACCTATAAACACTTTGCAACATTTCCCTGCCTACTGATTGGTATACATGTTTTCTACTCTTAATTTTTGTCTTGCCACTTAGTATCAGTTTTGAAGTTATAGTATCAGATTTTTCCTACTTAGTATTAGATCAGTAGTTATAGTATCAGAAATTTCCTACCTAGTATCAGTTTTATAGCATCAGATTTCTCCTACTTAGTATCAGTTTTATAGTATCAGATTTTTCCTACTTAGTATTAGATCAGTAGTTATAGTATCAGAAATTTCCTACCTAGTATTAGTTCTAATTTCATAACTGAAGTGCCTCAAGACTGTCAAGAAAAACATGTTCACACATCAGATTAAATGGCATCTTCTCCTTCAGCATTATCTACTAAAACTATTTCAGAACTTGTTACTTAAGTCCACAGCTCACAAACACATATAACACTTAAGTTTCTTTTTCTTCTTACATACTATTTTCCAGATAACAAAGCAAAAGACACTCATGAAAATACTTAGAACATATTAGAGTTTGTCTAACTTATTTATTACAATGACACTGCTACTTCTCTTAAACACTTTAAATTCCTCAAGATCTCCAATTATCCATGCAAGCAAGCAAGCAATTCATGCATCTTTCCCTGCAGCAAAACTTTGAACTGCCCCAATAAAATGAGACACCCCAAGTATTGCAAAGGCAACAAATAGGGTCAGAAATAAATTCTGGTGTGAGTGAAATCAAGTATGCAAAATATCTTGTAAATTCTTAAGGCTGTACAGAGAACTTTTCTATTAAATGCTATTCAAATCCCAATTAAAATCTGAGAATGTGTATATTTAAGTTTATCTATACACATACACCCAAGCATTCATCCACTTACTTCATTCAGTTGTACAAGTACAAACTCCTATGGATTAACTCCCTAAATTCCATAGCATAATTTCTCTTTCTCATCTTTTCATTTTGTTTGGTCTGAACTCTTGCCATTGAACACCATGTGTGCATTGCAAAGGGGCTCAGTTCTGTTAACCCTTTACACAGAGGCCTACAGGACTTAAACAAGTCATGCACATACCCATCAACCACCTGCTGATGAGTAGATCAAGGCACTACTCCTAAATTATTTTATAATTTAGAGACCATGCTTATTTATTTCTTTCTGGGGAATTTTTCTTTTGATTCCAGAGATACTCGTATTCTTTCCTTCCTTATATAGGTCAAGAATTATTAAAATCACCCCAAGGATCATATCCAGACATACAAAGCATTCATGTAAAATTGCACACCTTATTTCAAGGTCATTTTTGCTTTAGTCACATTTTTCTAAAACCTGCTTATATTTTTATTTCTAGAAATTTTCCATTGCTTACACAAATCTGAAGAAGTCATATGCAAAACTATATTTATTCTTTTACTGTGAACATAGGGAATGGTTTTTGAGAAAAACCCATAAAAACTTATTGGTTTATGATCTGAACAAATCAGCACATATTTGTAATATTGCATTGTTCATATCATTTTTAATATAGACTAGACATAAGCATGAATCTCATTATTCACACTGCCTACTTCTTTTCTTTCATTGATACCCTATTCCACAGTAAAACATTTGATTCATTTTTCATATCAAAACTAGCATATGTAAAATCTATTTCTGTGATTAGTGTATTTGTTTGATTACTATATTTTAAAACAAAAACTGAAACCATCACAACAAGTCAAAACAGGTTAAGATCTCATCCAAAAACCCAACCAGAATACCATCCATGATCAACATATTTTCATCCAGAGAATAAAATCAAACAGAAAAACATAATGTAGTGTTTATATAAAATAACTTGGCTGCCCTTAACATGGGTCTTAATGCCTTACAGACCATAAGTGATTAATCACTCTTCCTCCTCTCTTCCCCGAGAATGCCTAAGCTTGAAAACAGGGTGAGCTCTCCTTTCTATTTTTTTTTAGTGTGTTTCTGTTTTTCCTCAGAGAAAACCTCTGCTTCCCTCTTGATTTAAATCATTTTGCTAGGGTTTTACTAAAGGAAAAACCCATTTATCCTCACATTACTCAGAGAATTATGTGTGTGTTGTTATGGCTAAATGTGCCATTTTCTCTTGATTTCTATTTCTAGTAAAAGCAGTTGCTTCTCTGCTTTTCTGTGCACATGCTATTTGCATGATCCACCTACACATCATCTTTGTGTGACTCAGATACATTGTATACCTTGTTAGGCCTGAATGGTTCTCTTATATTATTTCAAACCATTTATTTCCTGATTTATTTTTAAGAAGGTATTTATGCAAAATAATACTAAACTGGTTCTCATGCAATTTAGTTATCAAAAGGACTTTATCATTTTATACTTCTTTGGCTACTCATATCTAATACATATATATTTATATATATGTATATATATATAGGAGATATCTGTATATAAAAACTCACTCATATTTGATCATTTTCTTCCCATTATATTTTATTGAAAAATCTCTATCCTCTTATTTAATCATTTCACTTACTCCTAATGTTATTATTGTCAGACTATATTTTCTTTTCTTAAAAATTCTCATTTTCTGATTTTTATTAAAATTATTTTTATCTCAATAATTTGGGTCTTCACATACTCTCCTCCTAAAAGGAATTGTGTCCCACAATTATTCTCTCATACATTTCCATCCAAATGTATACAAAGCATAATTTCAATTGAATGAGATTTCAGAAACTCATTCATTCCAAATCAATCAAACATACATAAATAATTTTAAGGTCTCATCATAATTTTTAAACATACCTTTAAGTAGAAAACAGATTAGGATACTTGTCCCTTATCCTATCTTCAGCCTCCCAGGTGCAGTCATTTTCATCTAAACTCCATTGGATTTTAACTAGTTTTATTATTTTATTTCTCAGTTTCTTTTCTTCTCTAGCCACAATGCCCACTGGTTCCTTTTTATAAACCAGATTTTCTTGAATTTCAACATGTGTAGGAGATTCAAGAATGGCCTCCTTATCATGCACCCATTTCCTCAATTGGGATACATGAAATACATCATGTATTTTGCTCAATTCCTCTGGTAACTTCAACCTATAAGCCAAAGTTCCTATTCTTTGAACAATCTCATATGGTCCTATATACCTTGGTGATAGTTTCCCTGCTTTTCCAAATCTCAGTATTCTCCTCATTGGTGAAACTTAGAGAAATACATAGTCTCCCACCTCAAATTCTACTGGCCTTCTTCTTTTATCTGCATAGGCTTTCTGTCTCTCTTGAGCTACTCTCATTCTTTGCCTCACTAATTCAATTCTTGCAGAAGTTTCCTTCACATTATCTGGTCCAAGCAACACCCTTTCACCAGCCTCCATCCAACATGCAGGAGATAAACAAGGCTTTCCATACAAAGCCTCAAATGGAGCCATTCCTATGGTGGGCTGGTAGCTATTATTATAAGCAAATTCAGCTAAATAAATATGATCCTCCCAGTTGCCTCCAAAATCAAGTATGCATGCTCTAAGCAAATCTTCTAAAACCTTATTAACAATCTCAGTTTGCCCATCTGTTTGTGGGTGGTAGGCTGTGCTTAGGCTTAGTTCTGTCCCCATAGCTTCTTGAAAGCTACTCCAAAATCTTGAAGTAAACAAAGTATCTCTATCACTAATGATAGTCTTGGGGATGCCATGCAATCTCACTATCTCTTTCACAAACAATTGAGCTAGCTTGTGAGCATTTCTGTTTGAACTTATTGGGATGAAGTGTGCTGTTTTTGTGAGTCTATCAACCACTACCCAAATACTATCATTGCCCCTTCTTGTTCTTGGCAAACCATCCACAAAATCCATTGATATACTTTCCCATTTCCAAGTAGGCACTTCCAAAGGTTGCAATAAACCTGAGGGTCTTTAATAGTCTGCCTTTACTTGTTGGCATGTCAAGCAATTTGCCACATATTTTGCTACTGCTCCTTTCATTCCTGGCCACCAGTAATTTCTCTTGAGATCATGGTACATTTTTGTACCACCTGGATGGATAGTATATTTTGTTTTGTGATGCTCATCCATAACTTCTTGCTTTAGTTCCTCTACATTTGGCAGACAGAGCTTCCCCTTTTTCCTTAAGTATCCTTTATCATCTACTTCATAATTCTCTACTGTCATGCCTTGTGATAACATGTTCTTTTTCTCCTTTAAATTTAAGTCTTGACTTTGCATTTCTCCTATTTTATCAACCAGAGTTGACTTTAAAGAAATGAGGCTTAGTTTACCATATTCAATCATATCATTAGGCACATTATCTGGTGCACTAATTCCTTCCTTCATCTCCACTTCACTAAGGATTGTTAAATCCTTAAACTCAGTCATCATTAAGCTGGCCAATCTTGCTTGATATCTACTTAATGCATCTACCACTTTATTGGCTTTTCCTGGGGTGTATAATATATCAAGATCATAGGCAGCTAGAAATTCTACCCACCTATGTTGCCTCATGTTCAAGTCTTTTTGGGAAAACAAATATTTAAGTGACTTGTGATCTGTAAACAATTCAAACTTAGCACCTAACAAGTAATGTCTCCATAGTTTCAATGCATATACTACAGCAGCTAGTTCTAAGTCATGTGTAGCATACCTGGTTTCATTTGGCTTGAGTTGCCTTGATGCATATGCTATGACTCTACCATGTTGCATAAGCACTGCCCCTAATCCAGATCCACTAGCATCTGTGTAAACCACTAGCCCTTCATTACCCTCTGGAACCTGTAAGACTGGAGCTTCCACCAGTGCCTTCTTTAGTGATGAAAAAGCTTGTTCACACTTCTCTGTCCACACATATGGTTGCTCCTTTTTAGTTAACTTGGTCAATGGGATGGCTATTCTTGCAAAGTCTTTTATAAATCTTCTATAGTAGCCTACCATTCCCAAAAATGATCTCACCTCAGTCACTGATTTGGGTCTACCCCATGACTGCACTGCTATCACCTTAGTTGGATCTACACTAACTCCCTGTTGTGATACAATGTGCCCCAAAAACTTTACTTCATTTTGCCAAAATGTACACTTAGAGAATTTGGCCTTTAAATCATGTGCCCTCAGTCTAGACAAAACCAGATGCAAGTGCTTTGCATGATCTTCTTCTGATTTAGAATACACTAATATGTCATCTATAAAGACAACCATAAATTTGTCTAGAAAATCTCTAAATGTCCTATTCATTAAATCTACAAAATATGATGGTGCATTTGTCAATCCAAAAGGCATCACCAAAAATTCATATAATCCATACCTTGTGCTGAAGGCAGTATACTTAATGCTTTCTTCCTCTACCTTCATCTGATGAAACCCAGAGGCTAAATCTAGCCTTGAGAAGATCTTTGCTCCATTTAATTGATCGAATAGATCATCAATTCTGGGGAGTGGATATTTGTTCTTGATGGTAACTTTATTTAGTTCTCTATAATCAATACACATCCTTAAAGTACCATCATGCTTCTTCACAAATACAACTGGGGAACCCCAGTTTGAACTACTAGGCCTTATGAAGCCTTTTTGCTCCAGTTCTTCCAACTGATGTTTCAACTCCACTAATTCTTTAGGACCCATTCTAGTCGGCTTCTTGATGATTGGGCTTGCTCCTGGGATTAGCCTTATTTGAAATTCTACTTGCCTATTTTCTGGAACACCTATGACTCACCAAAGACATCTGGGTATTCATTTATAATCTTTATGTCTTCCAGTGTTAATTCTTTCTCAGTCATGCTACATATGTGGTTACAGTAATTGATTTTAGCAATTTCACTCATAACTATAATATTTTTACCATTTTCTGTTTTCAGAGAAATAGTAAGATTTTCTAAGTTTAAAATTGCTTTGTATTTTCTTAGCCAATCTACTCCTAGAATAATTCCTATTCCAGGATATTTTAGCACAAAAAAATCAGAACTAAACATATTTCCACCTATGTTTAACTCTACTCCCAAACATTTAATCTCTAGCATGCAAGAATTACCTAGTGGGCTCTGAATAAACAAGGGATTATCAACTAATTAGCATGTGAGAGTTAATTTATTCACTATGTCTTGGGATATTAGTGAATGTGTTGCTCCAGTGTCATATATAACTGAGATGGGGTGATCTTTAATTAGTAGTATACCTTCCAATTGTCCGGAACTTCCCACTGTAGTTGCTTTTGCTTTGCCCTCAAGTGCTCCTACCTTTGCTCCCTTTCTGAACTCTGGGCAGTTTCTTTTAATATGACCTTCTTTCCCACAGTTATAGCAGCTAAACAATGCCTTCTTGGCTGCTTGAAACCTATTACTCATGTGTCCTTCTTTGCCACAATTATAACAAGTAACCTTCTTCTTAGCTTCCCCAGTGGCTGCTCCCTCCATTTTCTTATCCATGTTCTTTTTGTCATAGGGATGTGCTCTATTTTTCCCCTTCTTTTGATTATTAGCCCTTATGCTCCTAAATTTTTCCCTTGCATTGTCATGTTGTTCAAAAGAAAGAGCAAGGTCTATGACTTGATCAAATGTTTTATCCTTGTATGGTAACATTGCTCTGCTCAGACCTGCATTTAATCCTTGGATAAATCTTGAATTCTTTGATTCTTCATCCCCTATGAGCATAGTTCCATACTTGGACAAACTCTCAAATTTTTGAGTGTATTCAGTCACACTCATTGGTCCTTGCCTCAGCCTTATGAATTCTTCAAGCAATGTTGCCTTAGCTGTTGCTGGGATAAACCTTGCTTCAAGCATTTCCTTGAATTGATTCCATGTTATCTCATTTTCTGGCCTTCCTGTGATGATCACTTCCCACCAATCTAAAGCTACTCCCTTGAGTCTCCTAGAAGCTATCTGCCTCTTTCTTTGGTCATTAATTTGCATATCTGCAAATATCCTTTCCAAAGTTCTCAACCATGTCTGCACTCCCATAACTCCCTCAGTGCCTTCAAAATCCTTACCTCCTAAATTTGAAAATGTCTTCAATAACTTAGCTAATTCCTCATGAGGATTATCTTCCCTCTGCACTGCTCCTTCTCTAAATGCCCTCACCAAATCTTGCAAGTTAACCATTGGTGTTGTATTGGAGGGTCCTGCTCCATGACTTGGTGGTCTTCCTACCATGATTCACTATTCAATTGCATAGCTAGTTAGTCATATTTCTAATTTAATTATTTTCTGAAATTTACTTCTATCATTATTATATATATATATATTTTTAGAATTTTATCCATATAAGAAAATTGGATAATATATTTATACTATGTTTTAATAACACAGCTCTGATACCAACTGAAGTGACCCACTTCTTTCTCCTTTAATTTTCAGTGATTTACTGTTGAGATTTTTTTTTTCAAACCAAGTGGTCACTTCTTTAATTCATTTCCCCCAAGATCCAAATTCTTACCAATATAAAAATATTAGTATATAAGTCAATTCAAGTCATTTATATATGTGAAGATATATAAATGTTTCCTTGCCTATCAGAGTATTAAAATTAACAAGGAAAATTCAATCACACTATATTTCTCATATTTCAGAGAATTGGTGTCACATAGCCATTTCTATTTTTACATTCTCCTTTTTGATCCCAAGCTTGATTAATATTAAATTCAAATATTGCCACTTATTATTTTCTTGCTTACTTCTCAAATTAATTGGTCTCTGGGTTTACAAGCCATACATTTAATTTCCGAAATTCTTTTGTGATTTGATACTTATCATATGAATACTGAGGTGATGAACTAGGTTGAAGTCTAAGCAGAGAAAAACAACACATGTGATCAAGGTTTAGACACAACAAGCACAAACCAATCATGACAGACAAAATGCATATTTCCTGGTTAATAGAGCAAATAATCATCACATGAGTGATGGTGTTGTGATCTACTTTATAAATCATACAACTTCTTATATCTGGAGCTAGAAAAGTGTTGAATCTGGTTTTTGAAAGATATTTTCACTCTTCTGGACTAAAACTTATAGAAATGGTGTTCTGAACCTATAAACACTTTGCAACATTTCCCTGCCTACTGATTGGTATACATGTTTTCTACTCTTAATTTTTGTCTTGCCACTTAGTATCAGTTTTGAAGTTATAGTATCAGATTTTTCCTACTTAGTATTAGATCAGTAGTTATAGTATCAGAAATTTCCTACCTAGTATCAGTTTTATAGCATCAGATTTCTCCTACTTAGTATCAGTTTTATAGTATCAGATTTTTCCTACTTAGTATTAGATCAGTAGTTATAGTATCAGAAATTTCCTACCTAGTATTAGTTCTAATTTCATAACTGAAGTGCCTCAAGACTGTCAAGAAAAACATGTTCACACATCAGATTAAATGGCATCTTCTCCTTCAGCATTATCTACTAAAACTATTTCAGAACTTGTTACTTAAGTCCACAGCTCACAAACACATATAACACTTAAGTTTCTTTTTCTTCTTACATACTATTTTCCAGATAACAAAGCAAAAGACACTCATGAAAATACTTAGAACATATTAGACTTTGTCTAACTTATTTATTACAATGACACTGCTACTTCTCTTAAACACTTTAAATTCCTCAAGATCTCCAATTATCCATGCAAGCAAGCAAGCAATTCATGCATCTTTCCCTACAGCAAAACTTTGAACTGCCCCAATAAAATGAGACACCCCAAGTATTGCAAAGGCAACAAATAGGGTCAGAAATAAATTCTGGTGTGAGTGAAATCAAGTATGCAAAATATCTTGTAAATTCTTAAGGCTGTACAGAGAACTTTTCTATTAAATGCTATTCAAATCCCAATTAAAATCTGAGAATGTGTATATTTAAGTTTATCTATACACATACACCCAAGCATTCATCCACTTACTTCATTCAGTTGTACATGTACAAACTCCTATGGATTAACTCCCTAAATTCCATAGCATAATTTCTCTTTCTCATCTTTTCATTTTGTTTGGTCTGAACTCTTGCCATTGAACACCATGTGTGCATTGCAAAGGGGCTCAGTTCTGTTAACCCTTTACACAGAGGCCTACAGGACTTAAACAAGTCATGCACATACCCATCAACCACCTGCTGATGAGTAGATCAAGGCACTACTCCTAAATTATTTTATAATTTAGAGACCATGCTTATTTATTTCTTTCTGGGGAATTTTTCTTTTGATTCCAGAGATACTCGTATTCTTTCCTTCCTTATATAGGTCAAGAATTATTAAAATCACCCCAAGGATCATATCCAGACATACAAAGCATTCATGTAAAATTGCACACCTTATTTCAAGGTCATTTTTGCTTTAGTCACATTTTTCTAAAACCTGCTTATATTTTTATTTCTAGAAATTTTCCATTGCTTACACAAATCTGAAGAAGTCATATGCAAAACTATATTTATTCTTTTACTGTGAACATAGGGAATGGTTTTTGAGAAAAACCCATAAAAACTTATTGGTTTATGATCTGAACAAATCAGCACATATTTGTAATATTGCATTGTTCATATCATTTTTAATATAGACTAGACATAAGCATGAATCTCATTATTCACACTGCCTACTTCTTTTCTTTCATTGATACCCTATTCCACAGTAAAACATTTGATTCATTTTTCATATCAAAACTAGCATATGTAAAATCTATTTCTGTGATTAGTGTATTTGTTTGATTATCTATATTTTAAAACAAAAACTGAAACCATCACAACAAGTCAAAACAGGTTAAGATCTCATCCAAAAACCCAACCAGAATACCATCCATGATCAACATATTTTCATCCAGAGAATAAAATCAAACAGAAAAACATAATGTAGTGTTTATATAAAATAACTTGGCTGCCCTTAACATGGGTCTTAATGCCTTACAGACCATAAGTGATTAATCACTCACCTTCCTCCTCTCTTCCCCGAGAATGCCTAAGCTTGAAAACAGGGTGAGCTCTCCTTTCTATTTTTTTATAGTGTGTTTCTGTTTTTCCTCAGAGAAAACCTCTGCTTCCCTCTTGATTTAAATCATTTTGCTAGGGTTTTACTAAAGGAAAAACCCATTTATCCTCACATTACTCAGAGAATTATGTGTGTGTTGTTATGGCTAAATGTGCCATTTTCTCTTGATTTCTATTTCTAGTAAAAGCAGTTGCTTCTCTGCTTTTCTGTGCACATGCTATTTTCATGATCCACCTACACATCATCTTTGTGTGACTCAGATACATTGTATACCTTGTTAGGCCTGAATGGTTCTCTTATATTATTTCAAACCATTTATTTCCTGATTTATTTTTAAGAAGGTATTTATGCAAAATAATACTAAACTGGTTCTCATGCAATTTAGTTATCAAAAGGACTTTATCATTTTATACTTCTTTGGCTACTCATATCTAATACATATATATTTATATATATGTATATATATATAGGAGATATCTGTATATAAAAACTCACTCATATTTGATCATTTTCTTCCCATTATATTTTATTGAAAAATCTCTATCCTCTTATTTAATCATTTCACTTACTCCTAATGTTATTATTGTCAGGCTATATTTTCTTTTCTTAAAAATTCTCATTTTCTGATTTTTATTAAAATTATTTTTATCTCAATAATTTGGGTCTTCACATGTCGTCAAAAGTTCTTTGATTCGCTGAAAAGCAACCCCTGCTTCCTCCGACCAAGAAAACTGCTTCCCCTTCATACAATCAGTAACCGGTGCCATCACGCTACTGAAGTGTGGAATGAATCTTCGGTAGAATGATGCTAGCCCATGAAAACTTCTCACTTCGGTTATTGTTTTCGGCTGTGGCCAATTTCTGACTGGTTCAACTTTATTCTGGTCCACCTGGATACCTTCTCCTGACACAACATATCCCAGAAATAAAACACTCCTTGCCATAAACACACATTTCTTTGTTGCAGCATAAAATTGTTCCTGTCGTAGTACCATCAACACTTCCTTCAAATGATGCAAGTGTTCCTCCGGACTTCCACTGTATATCAGAATATCATCGAAATACACCACCACAAACTTTCCAATAAAAGGTCTAAAAATCTGATTCATCATCCTCATGAACGTACTTGGCGCATTTGAAAGTCCAAATGGCATTACCAACCATTCATACAACCCCTCTCTTGTCTTGAATGTTGTCTTCCATTCGTCCCCTGGTCTGATTCGAATTTGATGATAACCGCTTTTCAAATCAATCTTCGAAAATATAGTGGCTCCGCTTAATTGATCCAACAAATCATCAAGCCTCGACATCGGAAATCTATATCTCACTATAATTTTGTTTAGCGCCCAACTATCGGTGCACATCCTCCATGAACCATCCTTCTTTGGTACAAGTAATGCTAGTACAACACACGGGCTTAAACTCTCCTGTATACGCCCCTGTTCAAGCAATTCTTCTACCTGCCTACGCAACTCTTCATGTTCTTTCGGGCTCATTCGATAATGTGGTCTATGTGGCAACATTGCTCCCGGAACAAGATCAATTTGATGTTGAATGTCTCTCAGTGGCGGTAACTCCTTTGGTAACTCCTCTGGAAATACATCCTCAAATTCTTTCAATACTGGTTTCACTTCTTCTGGAATTTCAACCTCTTCACTGCTTTCACGCCCAATTAACAAGAATACTTCCGGCTCTTCCTCAACCTCCTTAACAAACTCCTTCAAAGATAATAAAGTTTTCAGCTCTTCAATCTCCTCCAGTTTGTTTTCTTCTTGTTGTCGCTTCTTTGGAACTAAAGTAATCTTCGTGCCTTCAAATATGAAACTGTAACTGTTGGTACGTCCATTATGTTGCACTGCCCTATCATATTGCCACGGTCTCCCCAGCAACAAATGACAGACATCCATATCTACCACATCGCACCAAATTTCATCTTTGTATTTTTTTCCAATTGAAAAATTAACGTGAGCTCTTCGTCCAACTTTCACCTCCCCGCCTTTCCTCAACCAAGCCAACTTGTACGGTTTCGGATGTTTCTCAGTTTTCAGTGCCAACTTCCTCACAGCCTCTAAAGAAATTATATTATCACAGCTTCCAACGTCAATAACAAATTTACAAACTTTTCCCAGAATAGTACATGTCGACTGAAAAATATTGCTCCTCGTCCAACTACAATCCTCCTCTTGCTTGGGTGTCAAACAAGACCTCCTCATCATCAGATTACAACCTTCGTCTCCTGACACTTCTTCTTCCTCCTCATCAGGTGGTGAATTGGAACATTCAGCTTCTTCCTCCTCATCCTCAACCTCCGCTATCATAGCTCGCTTCTTCGGCTTTGGACATTCATTGCTTTTATGACCCAATTCCTGACAATTGTAACATTTGAAACAGTTGTTAACCTTTGCCTTCTCAGCCTCCTTCACCACTGGTTTATCGATAGGTTTAGAAACATTAGAACTTCCACTAACTCCCTTCACTGGATTGTTGGAAATAGTAAACACACCACCTCCACGTCGTCCCTGTTTCTCCCAAGCCAACGCTTTCTGGTGTTCTTCTGCTACAGATCTAGGATCAAACATGTTAACCATATCTTGAATCTGCATTCGTAACCCTCCAACAAATCTGGCTGTCAACTGTTCTTCCGTTTCCATGATATCGTTCCTTGCAATCAGTTGATAGAATTCATCAGCATAGTCATTCATAGTCTTTGTTCCTTGCCTCAAGTTTTGCAACCTCTGTTACATAAGCGATTGATAATTATAAGGTAAGAATGTCGCTTTCATCAATTTCTTCATGTTTTCCCAGGATTCAACCTTTGCCTTCCCCATCCGTTCACGTGTAAGTTTGGTTTGCTGCAACCATGCGAAAGCTCTACCCCTCAACCTTGTAGCAACCAACTTCACTCTACGATGTTCGGGAACCTCTTTGAAGTCAAAGATCTCCTCCACATTAGACAATCAGTCCAAAAATTCTTCAGCTTGCATACCTCCTTTGAATTCTGGAATTTCAGTTTTCATTCCCGACTCCCATTTGTGATCATACTCTGAATGATATCTTACTTGGTTTCGATTTCGACTATGAACACTACCAACATCAAAATCCACATCAAAATTCGAAGCATATCGATGTCGATCATGACCACCATCTCTACCATCCCCATTTCTTCTATCTACATTCCTTCGATCACGATCATTCACATTTCTATCACGTCTTCGATCATCAACATTTCTATAACTATCTCGATCTACACTTCTATGATCACTATCAACACTTCTCTCTCGATTGGAATGTGGTGAAACTCTACTTCCCCCATGGTTAGATTCAGGTGAGACTCTTCTTCTACTTTGACTCATTTCAAGCATCATTCTCTCTAATCGGCCAATCCATTCATTAAGCTTCTCATTGAAATTCTCGTTAATTCTTTGCTCTATTTCATCGGCCTCTTCTCTTCCATACAAACCATTAATATTGCGATGACGTTGAGATCTTCTCGGAGGCATGATCACTCTTCAACAAATTCTAAAAAAAACTACACTTCGATTTAAAAATCTTCAAATCAAAACAACCCACTTGTTGAAACTTCAAAAATCTCGATAACCCACTTCTCCAAATAATGTAAATCTCGCATGAACTCCAAAAATCTACGCAACTCCTTGTGTTCTAGCTCTGATACCAAACTGACGCAGCGGATTAAACAAAAACAAGATAGATCGATGAACGTAGCAATCGGTGGGTTGATGAATACTGAAATGCCCGAATTCGTTGATCCGAAGATACCGAATTCTAGCTATCTCTAACACGTTGATCGCGCACGATACCGTGAAAAGAGATCTACAATTCTTCGAGTGTTGATCAAGCGCACTTGATGCCGCGAATTGGCTTCAACGATCGAAGATCCGAGCGCACTCGAATGTCGAAGGTGGAGATAGGAGACTACACTCAACTACCAATTTAAATTGAAAGCACAAAGCTAACAAAAGAGAATTTTATTCAACAATCAACAACCCCTTTCAAATGGCACCGCCGGCCTATTTATAGAGTTTACAACTCAACACTGAAAATTGTACAACTCTTAAGTCGTTTCCGACTTATCACACCACGACCTAAAATAGACGACTCATAAGTAGACGACTTACCATAAGTCGTTCACGACTTACCAGACTACAACACAACAAATACAATAGTCACGCGACTTAAACTTGCGACCTAATTTTGGCGACTTAAAACTTGCGACCTAACTTCGGCGACTTAAAACCTACGACATAACTTCGGCGACTTAAAAACTTGCGACATAACTTCGGCGACTTAAGGATCTGCAGTGACAACTTCATTCGTGACCTTCTGAAAGAACTCGCGACCTAAGGATAGGTCGTCCACGACCTAAAGCAGAGTTGAGCATCTCGCGACCTACAGGGGTCTCTTTGTCGTGACCTAGGACAGCGCGACTCAAGGAGGAGGATCGGCGATCTGGAATTGAACGAATTGAGGTCTGCGCTTCATCGTCATGTCGTTCGTGAGCTAGCATAAGTCGCTCGCGACTTACTGGGGTCTCTTCGCCGCGACCTATGACAGCGCGACTCAAGGAGGAGGAGCGACCTTCTTCTTTGCGACCTAGGAAATCACGCGCGTGACCTAAGGTACGTCGTTCAACTTGATTCCCCGCTGCATCATATGTGATGCTATATTGTAGGACCAATTAATAGATGCGCTAAATTTAGGAACAAATGTGCTAATGCTATTTTTTAGGATCAATTAGTGGAGAATTTTTTTAAAGAATTGTATAAAGGGCAATTTCGGAACTTCGCGGTCGGACCAAAAGATTGCGCTTCCAAGTCAACTATTAATAAAGATATGTGCTTGAATGTGATAATTAATTTATCTTTATTGCAGGCATTTCATTTTTTCCTCAAAGCATAAGTACAGGAGTTTAGCTTTGAAAAAAACCCTTCATATTTTCCTTAATCTGTTTAAACGGAAAGAAATGCTAAACATATTAATTTATCTTTATTGCAAGCATTTATTCCTCTCAACACAAGCACTAGAGATAAGCTCTGAGAAAAACCGTTCATATATATCCCTTAAATCTGTTTAAATGGAAGAAATGCTAAGCATGTTACTTTATCTTTATTTATTTCAGGCATTTCATTTTTTCTTCTAAACATAAGCACTAGAGTTTAGATCTGAGAAAAACACTTCATATTTCCCTTAATCTGTTTAAATGGAAAGAATGCCTCATACCATCAATTTGAGTAAATGCTATAAATTATTGCAATTAATTATACAATAATTCAATAGACGTGCGCTGCACGTGCTAATTGTATTTATTTAAAAAGCTTAAATTTAAGATCACCTAAATAAATTCAATATATATAGATTTAAATGTAAAATAACATTAAAAACTTGGAAGATGTATGTACATAATTGTAAAATTTAGTATTAAATTCTAACTATAAAAGAGGAAACCGATAGAAAAATTGTAATAACTATAATAACAATAAATTGTGAGAATGTGAAAATAAAATATCTAGAGATAATTAAGGAGAGAGAGGAGGAAATTGTTAGAATTAATAAGAGAGCTTTAAATTCTTCTACTTTACTATTATTTAATAGATTACAACTTTTAATAAAGAAATATGAATAGGGGCAACTTTGGAAGTTCGTGGTCGGACCAAAACTTTCCAACGTGATGATGATGACACACAATTTTAAAGTCCAGATATATACTAACCATTATATATTTGCGGTAACATTAATTTGCATTAAATCAATATTTGAAAAGTGCAAACCTCTTCAGTGCTGTTAATCTCTCCATCTGTTTAGCATTTCCGGTATAAGGCATTCTTTCCATTTAAACAGATTAAGGGAAATATGAAGTGTTTTTCTTAGATCTAAACTCTAGTGCTTATGTTTAGAAGAAAAAATGAAATGCCTGAAATAAATAAAGATAAAGTAACATGCTTAACATTTCTTCCATTTAAACAGATTTAAGGGATATATATGAACGGTTTTTCTCAGAGCTTATCTCTAGTGCTTATGTTGAGAGGAATGAATGCCTGCAATAAAGATAAATTAATATGTTTAGCATTTCTTTCCGTTTAAACAGATTAAGGAAAATATGAAGGGTTTTTTCAGAGCTAAACTCCTGTACTTATGCTTAGAGGAAAAATTGAAATGCCTGCAATAAAGATAAATAAATTACCACATTCAAGCACATATCTTAATTAATAATTGGCTTGAAAGCACAATCTTTTGGTCCGACCATGAAGTTCCAAAACTGTCCCTAAATATATTTCCTTTTTAATAATAGTTAGATGTCACACTTCTTTAGCTTCAACGTGAACTACTAAAAACGTAACTCTATAAATATTATTAAATATTAATATAACTTAAAAACAGAATCAAATAAGTTTCATTTACCAATTCAAAACGCTCTACAAATATTATGGAAATCTTACTATAAATTAAAAGTAGGATGTACCGAATAAACATTCTTCTTTAAGTCATTCTTTATTATATGTAATAGTAGAAATAAAATTTAAACCAATAAAAAATTAAATTCATTCTTTATTAATTAATAATAAAAATAAAATTTCAAACTAATAAAAAGTTAGATGGTGCAATTTAGAAAGAAAATTAAAAACTAACTGCATATCATTTCATACAAAAATAGGGTTAAATATTTGTGCAAATCATATATTTTTTTAACGAGTTAAAAGTACACAATTTGTAAAAAAACAATTCATACACGAATTGTGTGCCATCATCACGCGGGAAGCGCGTGCTGTAGCATGCAAATTAATGCTTTAACGTTATTATTTTCAATTGGACGTGTCGCCTGATCAATTAGTAGAGAATTTTATAAAAAAATGTATATAAAGGGTAATTTTGAAATTTCACGGTCGGACCAAAAGATTGTGTTTCCAAGCCAACTATTAATAAACTTGGAAATAAAAAATATAATTTTCATAATTTGTGACCACTTGCTAAACACGTTCCAAAATTTGTGCTTTCAAGCCAACTATTAAAAAAATAATTTTCATACTTTCTAACATGTTGGAGCATTATGGCACGCGCTTCGTGTGTGATGAATGCATCTGAAATGTATTTGTTTAAAATGTTTAAAAGAAAATATTTTTCACAAATATTTAGCCATATGTTTATGTTGAATCATACATGGTTAATTTGAATTTTTATTTCTAAGTTGTAATATCTAATAATCATACTGGTAGGTTTCAGCTAGGTTGTTTTTACTAAGTCAGAGTGGAAGCATTGGAGTCAAAATGTACTACTAAAGGATGCGGAACCTGCTTTTCTGAATAAAGGTTGAAATCATGCTAATTTTAGTAATTGATTAATAACTAATCTGCCTATTTGTAATCTTTTAATTGGTTGCCTTAAAACTTTTCAAATTCTTTACAAAAAATAACTATCACATTTATCTGATCTAAATCAAGAAAAATTAACGTTTAAGCCCTTCTATTAAGCAAAACCGATAGTGCAAATAAGTCCTTCTTTTAAAATTGTGTGCCATCATCATCACGTTGGAAAGTTTTGGTCCGACCACGAACTTCCAAAGTTGCCCCTATTCGTATTTCTTTATTAAAAGTTGTAATCTATTAAATAATAGTAAAGTAGAAGAATTTAAAGCTCTCTTATTAATTCTAACAATTTTCTCCTCTCTCTTCTTAATTATCTCTAGATATTTTATTTTCACATTCTCACAATCTATTGTTATTATAATTATTACAATTTTTCTACCGGTTTCCTCTTTTATAGTTAGAATTTAATACTAAATTTTACAATTATGTATAGACATCTTCCAAGTTTTTAATGTTATTTTACATTTAAATCTATATATATTGAATTTATTTAGGTGATCTTAAATTTAAGCTTTTTAAATAAATACAATTAGCGAATATTCATTAATTGATCTAATAAATTAAAAAAATAACAATTCAATATGTGCACCGCATTAATATTGACAAAAATGGCAAAACTAATTTTTCATTCAAGTCCAGATAGTTTTAATTTCCGCAATTATATACTAACCATCACAACGTTCTACTAATATTCTCTCATGTCATTTTGCACTTAAATGCCAACATTCAATAATTTTTACAATTATTTACGGATTTCTCCCATCTTGTTCAAATCTATATATAGATAACTTAGTCTTATTGCAATCTCACTGACAATCTTGTTTTAGCCTAAACACAAACCTATGTATATATATATATATATATATATATATATATATTTAGAAAACTTACTGGAACCGAAAACCTGAAAACTATTAAACAAGACTGTGAAATTGGACTACAAGCTGCAGGTTTCACCTTAAAAAAAAGTTTTTTATTTTTTTATTTTTTTTATACAAAGTGTATGTAACTTGGAAGAAAGCAAAAAACTCACTGTATCAACCTAATTAAACCACTTCATATTCACTTGATCTTGCAACATATATTCTACAGGTGTAACACATATTCACTTCAAATTCTACAGGTGTGTAACATATAAGTATGCAGGGGCCAAGTTATCACCTTCACTTTTTTTTATAACGCACACAAACTAGGCAGCACGAAGAAAAAAAAAACAAAAGAAGACTCACCGTACGGGCTGAGACGGTAGTGGCGTAGGGCGGCATCGGGGAGATTGGTCGGTGGCAGGGACGTGGTGGCTAGAGCACGGCGGCGGTGGCTGATGCGGAGGGAAGGCGACGTGTGGGGTACGGCGCTTGGGTACAGGGAAGATGGGATTGGTTTTTTTTTTGCAAAAATTGAGTCGGTTGTTAAAATTTCAGGGGTGAGAACATGACTAGCCTCTGGTAATTTTATACCAGTTTTAGATTGCGTAAGTGAGTCAGAGAGGGAAAATAATCTAAGTTTAAGGTAACCGGTTGATATTTCAAACGTACCATATTTTTTTTTCTTACCTAATTATCTTTAGGCTACAACTGTTAAACACATTCAAGAATTTAAATTTTGAATTCTAATCAATTAATTTCAGCTTATAACGGCAACTGATAAATTTAATTGCGTTAACGTTAACGAAAATCTACAACAGACGTTATTATATTCCCATTGTAATTTCTCTTAAACATTACAACATAAAATAATGACATTCCAAAATTAAAAATTTATGCAAATTAATTGCCAAAATACGTACCCACTAATTTAATAGGTTATTTTATTTAAAAGCTCTTTTATTCCAACAATCTAAATATTTACAACAAATTCTTACGTTAATTTTTTTTTCAAATTTGTAGCCAATTTTCGTCGAAATCCAATTTATTAGGAGTAAATATTGCTCGGGTTGTTACAAATTATAATTCCAAATCTATTCAAAATCGATTTCAACTTCCATTTATAATTTATGACATATTATTGAAATCTGTTGTTCCAAATTCCTTATATAAATTAATTTCAAAAATATTTATCTAAATCACTTTTAATGAATTTCAAATCAAATCTTTTATTTAATCCAAACCCATTTCTCATGCAATAATCCAATTTCCATACAAATATTTTTATTTCCAAAAATCATCCTCGAATTTCTTTTTAAAATTTGAAAATATTTTTTATGGTATTTAAAATAACAAAATTTGGACCAATGCTATTATAACATCCAATATATCAAATTACACAACAATCCATAACAGATTATTCAATCACATCATATAACACAATATATGAAACAATCAATATATTTTGAAGGAATCAAGTTGGATCCCTCCAATCTATTTCCCTGCATCCACAGTTGTTATATAATACAAAATACCACTTCGAGGCGGAATATCGCGGTAATATAGGGTCATCAACTACTATGTCGGATGCACGGTGTCTCATCCGCTCTAACGACGAGAAATATGTCCAACTACTAATATATATAATTTCACGTCCAATTGAAAATAAAAATTTATAAATTCATCCAATTAACCAATAAATAATTTTTTTACACTTTAAAATAATATT
Organism: Allium fistulosum; assembly: GCA_030737815.1. NCBI lineage: Eukaryota > Viridiplantae > Streptophyta > Magnoliopsida > Asparagales > Amaryllidaceae > Allium > Allium fistulosum. The sequence continues at coordinate 914,387,553 of CM060903.1, forward strand.
ACTATCCAAATGAGTGAAATAATCAAAACCTTGATTTTCAAATTTGTTAATCGTTCCAAATCAAAATTTGTTCCATTGCATTGTGTTTGTCGCTACGATCCAACATAACTCGTGTTGTATTTTTGAACCTCGCACGAATAATTTATGAAAATTAACCAATAAATAATTTTTTAACACTTTAAAATAATATTACTATCCAAATGAGTGAAATAATCAAAACCTTGATTTTCAAATTTGTTAATCGTTCCAAATCAAAATTTGTTCCATTGCATTGTGTTTGTCGCTACGATCCAACATAACTCGTGTTGTATTTTTGAACCTCGCACGAATAATTTATGAATTTTATAAGCGGTCAATTTTTTTATACTTACTAATCATACTTTTATTAAATTTAATTAAAATTGATTTCTTTATACCTTCTTCTCAAACAAAATGATGGTCGTGCACATCTGGTACTCTCACGACAAAGCACGAAATCTTCTCTCCACCAACACCACTAAGTTCACTGACATCTCCTCATCGAAACATTAGCCACTCCATCAGCCAACACAACAACTTCGCAGCATTCTGCACAACTTCCTGTCACCTCCAGCCATCAACTGCCACCTATTCTTGAATCACTTCAACATCGCCATGCCTCTTGTTCAAGTCTGTATGCATGCCTACAACGTCGAACTCTGTCATGGTTGCACCTCCATCCTAGGTCCATTACATCACCCATCTTCCACGCCACCAATCGCATGCGACTAGCCTCCATTGACCGCACTGCCCAAGTCATGTCGTCGTGGCCTCGATATAGCACACTGACTTGATGCGACCAAACCTTACAGCAGGTCGCCCTTCCCTAAATGATTGTCGAGTATCGTGAATCTTTGATCAAGATTTGTTTTTTTTTTGAATTGATTTCGATTTTTTAGAAAAAGAAAAGGAAGACACGAATTTAAATGGGGAGGAGGCCGCTAGGTTCAGGGATTAGGGTGGCGTAGATTGGTTTTAGGGTGGCTGGATATGGGCTAGGTCAGTTGCACTGTTTCCCTTTTTATTTTTTATTTTTTATTTTTTGTCAAAATATCTCGTATTATATGCAAGGAAATATCGAACTCTTATTGAGGCATGTCGCCTGATGTTTCTAATGTCAAAATATCATGATGTTATTTTGAGAATACACAAAACAATGCACTTAAATAGACAATACAAACAAATTCTAGAAGTATAATTTAACCAATCTAAAGCACAGTTTTAGCGGTATAATTAGACCAGCCTGAAGCTGTGATATTGGAGATTAACGATGAGAAATGGGGGTGGTGAGAGATCTAAATGGAGATGACATGAAAGAGAATGAGAAATGGAATATAAGTGAAAAGAGATGTGAATATGGATGGATAAAGTGAGTGGCATTTATAGGATTTGGTAGATATTTTTAGAATATTTTATCTGTGTTATGAAGTTTGAATATATCTATATTGGACCGATTAAGGGTTATGGATATGCAAGACACATAATTTTAACTCATATGCAGTATCTTAACTCATTCATTGATTCAGAAATTTTTGAATCAGTTATGGAAAAAAGTTATAGTCTAGAGAAATCTTGATCAAGTGATATGGTCAGATATTATGTCACGCATATATGGTATAATATGCTATTGAGTGATATTTAATGGTCATAAGTACTCTAATAGGTTATTTTATTGAAAAATTTATAGTAACATTACCATATGTATAACATGTTATATTTTTCAGTTTATAAGCAGAATATTATAAAGTTATATGGTTGCTACCCATAAATGGATAATGTTATATGGTTGCCGCCCTTATTTTTGTTATGCGTTTATTCTTATAATTGTATAACGTAATATCAATCACTTGCTTAATGGTGCAATAAACTGATATAATAATGACATTATTGAATTAATTAAATTAATGCTTCTTAATTCCACTTTCCAACATTTTATTACTCTTCCTTTAAATATGTATTTTTTACGCTCATTAAGTTTTTAATACATATATGTCTTGATATTTATATCGTTTATTCATGCTTTAATGTATGACCTTGAAATTCATAAATCTTCATATATGGCATATAATAAATCAAGGTATATCCATTTGTTTAAATTAATTAATTAGAGTCAACTACGTAAATCGTTTTCAATGTTGTAAAACCATTTCTATTTTGATATTTATGGCATTTATTCACAATTTAATGTATACCTTGAAATTCATAATTATCTAGATATATATAATATACAACAAATCATGATATATTTAGTTGTTTAAATTAATTATACAATAACATATATTTTTCCATGTTCCATATAAAGGTCAATTTTGGAAATTCGAGGCCAGACCAAAAGTTTGCGTTTATTCTTATAATTGTATAATGCAATATCGGTCACTTGCTTGATGGCGCAGTAAACTAGTATAATAACGGTATTATTGAATTAATGCAAATTAATGCTTCTTAATTCCACTTTCCAACGTTTTATTCCTCTTCTCTTAAATCTATTTTTGCGCTCATTAATTTTCTCATACATATACATTTTGATATTTGCATCATTTATTCACAATTTAATACATAACCTTGAAATTCATAAACCTCCATATATGGCATACAATAAATCAAGGCACATAGATTTGTTTAAATTAATTAATTAAGTCAACTAATTAAATCATTTCCAACATTGTAAAATCATTTCCATTTTTTATTTATAGCATTTACTCAAATCTTACCGTATAACCTTGAAATTCATAAGTGTCTAAATATGTCATTCAATAAATCATGGCATATTCATTTGTTTAAATTAATTATACATTAACAAATATTTTCTATGTCCCTTGTAAAGGGAAATTTGATATTAGCGGTGGATCGAAAGTTTCTCATACATATATCTTTTGATATTTATATCATTTATTCTGAGTTTAATGCATAACTTGAAATTCATAAATCTTCATATATGGAATACAATAAATCACGGTATATTCAGTTATTTAAATTAATTAGATAAAACTAATTAAATCGTTTCCAACATTGTAAACCATTTCCGTTTTGATATTTATAGTATTAATTCACAATTTAATGTATAACTTTGAAATTCATAAATCTCTAGATATAATATACAATAAATCATGATATATTCATTTATGATGAAAGGTCCATATTCTCTAAGCATATGCACAAAAAGTCCATATATAAATTGTATATGTTTAAATCATTCACTGTGCTAATATGAAAAACACGCCAAGTAAATTGTGTGAGTTTATCATGTGTATGTTTCAAAACATGATCCTAAAAAATAACTATATCAAAGGCACTTAAAAAAATAGTACGACATGAACATCATGATTTAAATTGAAATAAACATAAGTACAGGAGTTATGGCACGCGCTTTGAAGATGGAGTTAGCATTGTTTAATTAACAATGATATATAGCATAAGTACAGGAGTTTAGCTCTGAAAATAAACACTAATATTGATACAGGTTTACAAACATCTTTTAAAATAAAATAAACATAAGAACTCAGCTAATAAATATTGAATTTGTAAGCCCCAAAACTATTTGAGATATTTTAAGATATCATTGCTGAGTAGAATATGAGCCAATGGAACAAAAAATTAAATGTTTTAATTTAGAAATAAAAATTCAAACTAACCACACATGATTCCAACGCAAAAACATACCTAAATATTTATGGAAATCATTATCTTTTGAATATGTTGACACATATAATTTGTAAAAAAAAAAATTGGATTATTATGTCAACTTTCAAAATAATCAAGGCACATGAATTATAATGAAAGATAATTGACATAGATTTATTCGAGGGAATTAGGCACAAGGACAAACTTTGAAAAAAAATTAGGCTGAAGGACACAAAGTTTCATTTTTGGGCTGAAGGATAAACTTTGAAAGAAAATTAGGCTGAAGGACAATGCTAAATATAGTTAGCATTTTGTACAGTGCAAACATTGTATAAAATGCTAATTATAACTAGCATTATATCCAGTTTTACATTGTACAAAATGCTAGTTGTATTAGCATTGTCCTTCAGCCTAATTATCTTTCAAAATTTGTCCTTCAGCCTAAAAATGAAACGTGTTGTACTTCAGCCAAAATTTTTATGAAAATTTGTCCTTGTGCCTATTTTCCACGATTTATTCACAATTTAATACATAACCTTGCATTATTAAATTAATAAATTGGATTTCGGCGAAAATTGGCTACAACTTTGAAAAAAAAAATTATAACGTAAGAATTTGTTGTAAATATTTAGATTGTTGGAATAAAAGTGCTTTTAAATAAAATAACCTATTAAATTAGTGGGTACGTATTTTGGCAATTAATTTGCATAAATTTTTAATTTTGGAATGTCATTATTTTATGTTGTAATGTTTGAGAGAAATTATAATGGGAATATAATAATGTCTGTTGTAGATTTCCGTTAACGTTAACGCAATTAAATTTATCAGTTGCCGTTATAAACTGAAATTAATTGATTAGAATTCAAAATTTAAATTTCTGAACGTGTTTAACAGTTGTAGCCTAAAGATAATTAGGTAAGAAAAAAAATATATGGTACGTTTGAAATATCAACCGGTTACTTAAACTTAGATTATTTTCCCTCTCTGACTCACTCACGCAATCTAAAACTGGTATAAAGTTACCGGAGGCTAATTCATTTGTTATAAAAATAATGCAAATTAATTGAATTTGTAAAATACCGTATAACCTTTATTGAATTTGGCACGTTATAAAAGCGGTAACGTTAATTTGCATTAATTCAATAACCATCAAAATCAATAGATATTTGGCTTAAAATCATTAAGGATGATGACAAGGAAGTAATTATATACATTAATTTTTTATTTCAGAAGTAAATAGCAAGCATGACTATAGGAAAGTGATCATGACGAAATGTATTAAATTGTTTACTTACCCGCTTCAATTATCCTTCATGTTGCCTGTAGTAACAAAACTTACAAAAATAGACATAACATTTATTTATTTTTTTTATTTTTTTTTAAAATAGACATAACATTGTTATTCTGTGAAGTTCATAAATGAGTATGTAAATAAAATATAATTGTTAATGCCTAAATAAAAGTCATTAAAGCCAAATTCTTAAAAGCAGCAAGGAATATGAATAGCTCTAATTATATCACACAATAAAAGTTGACATAAAGGGAATTAAGAAGCATTAACTAGAGTTTAGATCTGATTAAATGGAAAGAATGGCTCATACCGGAAATGCTAAACAGATGGAGAGATTAACACCACTGAAGAGGTTTTTGTCAACTCCATGCAAGAGAGAGCTTAACCTCTCAATCAACAAAGACAAAACTGATGTTACAGTATCATGTAGTAACTTTTCAAATGATCAGTCAGGGATTTTTAATGGAGAGGCATCATCATATCATAGTGTGAAGGTTGTCAAAGGAAAAGGAGTTAAGCGTGGTTCAAATCTTAATTCTTCCGCTTCTTCCAGTAATTTGAATCTTGTCAAAGGGCAATGGAGTAAGGAAGAGGATAGGTATTTTCATTTATTTGTTTCAGTCAATATATTTACATATCAGTATTTTAGAGTTTAACAATGTAATATTATTGTTGCGACCTAGCATGTTAGTAAGTTTGGTGAGGCAACATGGAGTTCGTAAGTGGTCTGAAATTGCCAAGGAATTAGTTGGTAGAATTGGGAAGCAGTGCAGAGAAAGGTGGCACAATCATTTGCGTCCGGATATCAAGGTATGGATTATTAAGCCACTTTCATCATTGATGTAATATATTATTATGCGTTGTATTGGATGATAAATAATTTGATATTCTTTAAACAGCTTCGTTAAGTTGTTGTTTCATTAAAATTTATGCAGAAAATTCATAAGATATTGTATCAACTGAGTTATCGGGTACTGGATTTTGTTCCTTATATGTGAACATATGATACATATGCATTGGATTTTATACTATACATTAGGCCAATACAAAAACAAAAACAGAAACAGAAACTGAAGAGAGAAAAAATGACAATAGGATCGATCAAAATGTTATGCGAATGGAATATTTGGATAGAAGTTTTAGTGTAAATGCATTATTCTTGTCAAAATTACGTATACAAGTTAAGTGTAATTTTGTAATTTAAAATTCGAATTAAAATGTCAAAGATGTCAATAATCTCAGGACTTTATTTTTATATACATGAATTCCCAGCTATTATGATCATCAATTGTATATGGATTTAATTTCTCGTTCTACAAATAATATTCAACCATCTCCCATGTTAATCCACTTTCTGCATATAGAAGGAATCATGGACTGAAGAAGAAGAAAGGCTTCTAATTGAAGCTCATGAGAAGATTGGGAACAAATGGGCAGAGATAGCGAAAAGAATTCCTGGACGAAGCGAGAACTCAATCAAGAACCACTGGAATGCCTCTAAAAGAAAGCAAAACTCGACTAGGAAAAACAAAGGAAAGTCAAAAAATGGTTCGGGTTCAAATCCATCCATTTTACAGGAATACATCAAAACCCTTTCAACGTCCCCTGGTAAGACGCCATCCATACAGCAGTCATCATCACACTTACAATTTCCAACCACTGATTACCCATGTAACCCTTCCAATGCCATTACTTTGATGAACAATCAAAACCCTAACACAACTTTTCAAGAGGGAGCATATTATAACATTCAAGCTGAAATTGAAGAACCATCCATGGATGTAGGAGGTTCACTTGATTATTTGAATTGCTTGGAATCTCCTCAGCAACCACAGTTTTTGGATGGAGAACCTTACGCTGACTGCAGCGCTAACAAAAACCGCAGCAATAATCATACTCACTGGGATTCTCACATCTGTTATTTACTGAATGGAGGTCCATCACCTAGTTTCGAAGCATATCAAGAAAAGGATAAAGACAGTGTTTTAGAGGAAAAAGATTATGACAGTTCATTTCGTTCGAATAGAGATATGGATTTGATTGAGATGATCTCTGCTCGGTCTTCCAATTCTAACTCTAAGAGGAGCAGCAGCGGTAGCTGTTACATTTAACAGTTTGCATGATGATTCTTAGCCACATTAGCTTTAGGTATCAACATAACCTGTTATCATGTTTCTTATTTATGTTCATGCATTGCTTTTGTTGTTTAGGTGCATTGTTATTTTATTATTGAATGACCATTTGAACTAGGTAATTTTTACATTATGTATAGAACAAATGTACAAAGTAACACTTGTTTGTTTGTTCTATGAACGTTGCAACATATATAAGTGCTTTTTGTTACTTTGGTTCTTTGAATTTCGTTATTAATAACGTGTGTGTTTATTAGTTAATAATATAGAGGGAATTATCAAGTAGTTTGTTTACGATATTTTTATTCACGGTTAGCTACTAATATCCCACAGTCCCATTGGTATGCTTCTCGGAGTTTAGGCTGAAACATCGACTGTGATGTTATAAATCAACATTTAGTGTATATTCATTGATTTAATCAGTATAATGCTGAAACAGTTACTTTTGAAAGCATTTCCTTTTTGAGCTTTGCTAGAAGACCTGAACTTAACAGGCGCGGATCAACACTGTTGGACTGAATCCTTTGATTTCAGGGAGCCACACTTTCCATTTCGTGTTAAATTTCTGCTAAAGTTCCTAGGCTCTCTAGCTATTTTGTTCTTTTTTTTGTATTAAAAATTTATATTCGTATGGAAAAGGTAGAACAGTTTCCTCCTCCTCGATCAACTTGTGAATCTACAGGGACTTTTGCCACTCCTTTAATAATAGAATAAATTTCTAATATTGTTTTAAAATAGCAAAAATGCTAAAAAGAACTGTTTTTCAAGCATGAAATGGTTACAGGATTTAGATTAATGGCCAGAGTTAAATCAAATTAAACATATCGAATGACCCTCTGAATTCTGCCTCATTCTGCACTGTTTTGTTTCAGGCCTCAAGTGTGGTTCTTTGAAATATGCTTATCTCACACTTTCATCTCTTTAAATATTAACTAACCCTGTCTTCATGTTCAAGCTCATTTACTTCAAAACCAAAATTCAAATTTCTACATTAATACTAATTAATTACACTTTATTATTTTAAATGGAATTATTCAAATAAGATAGTTAATAGCTGAAGGTTTAACTACAATTAATTTTATTAAATTCAATTAATTGAATGAGATGGTTAATAGCATATTAATTCACCTTATTGCTAACTAATTACAAAAATATTATCTAATCAATATTTTATATGCATTGGATGTTCCAACTTTATGGACAAACACGCAACCATATTTCATGAAAGCTTCTTTATTGTAAAAAAATACATACGAATTCCAAAGAAGTAGTAGAGTACGGATTCACTAGATTTTCTTAGCGAATACATTTTGCTTTTCTTCAACAAATTTAGCGAAAAGTAATATAATTAAGGAAAAAAATCTATCAATAATTATATTAAATTATCTTATCATAATCTTATTAGGATAACACTACCAATTTTAAAACTATTGGGGACACTACATTAAGGGCAAATTAACATTTTACCCCTAATGATACATTCCTAGCTAGAGGCAGAAATTGAATCTACCACAGCAGTTATTTTAGCTGATTAATGTTACTACCCCTAAAGTTATTCGAGGCGGTAAAAAAATAGGCCTCCACTAATTATGCAATTTTTATCCATTTCATTTAATTTATAATAACGATTTAATCTTCTGATTCTATTATCAACCAAACCCTAATTGCGATTGTTTATACCAATACAAAAAATCATATTGGTGGATCACAGTTTTGATTTTCTGTTTAGATTCACTAATTATGCAATTTTTATCATCACTTTATTGTCCTGATTCACTATTTAACAATATTTTTACCATCACTTTCATGGTCCTATGTGATTAAGGCTGTCATTCTTTTATTCACAACTATTGTTCTTTGAATATTATCTAATATTTTAATTTCGATTAATGATCATGTTTTTAAAAAGGACATGTGCTTCTTCATCCATGGTTAACGCACGAGTTCATTTTTTTCATTGGATTTCTTTACCATTTGCGAATGGAGTTAATGCATATGAGTTTTATGCTAAATGTTAATTATACAGCTGCATTTATTTTTCACGAACGTTACGACATACGCTTCACGCATGATTATGACACACGCTTTATGTATGAATTGTTTTTTTATAAATTATGTGTAACATATTCAAGAGAAATGATTTGCACAAATGTTAAGTCATATTTTTACGTTGAAATCATTTGTAGCTAGTTTGAAATTTTATTTCTTAATTGCAACATCTAATTTGTTGTTAGTTTGGTTTTTTTTCTATTAATTTGTAAAAGAAGTTTATTTGTTAAATTTTATTTTTAAGTGGTATTATGATTTGGTAATATTTGTAGAGGAAAATTTTGAATTTGTAAAGAAAATTTAGTTGTTAGATTCTACATTTAAGCGACACTAAGATTCGCTAATATTTGTAGAGATTTATTTGTTAGATCCTATGTTTAATTTATATTAAGATTTGGTAATATTTATAGTGGAGAATTTTGAATCTGTAAAAGAAGATAGATCTAATTTTTAAGTGATATTAAGATGGAGCTACATTTTTGGTAATTCACGCCGATAACAAAAAAGTGCGACACCAAAGTTATTACAACTATTATCAAAGATATGTTTTAAATTCAAACAACATATTTTCATTAGCACCAATCTTTTGAATTTCGAGGATGTATTTTGTTTACATGCATTTCAAATATGGACCAGACAGATTTCAGAGTTCCATTTTTAATCATACATACATTAGTTCCAATATGGTAATTGTTTGCACGAAAAATGGGCAAACACCTCCAAACGATTGTTCTACAGTGGGTTAAATGAAAATATAGTACAGAAAAAGTTAAGTACACCAAGGTGTATAATGGTTCAGCCATAAAGGGCCTACATACACTATCATTCTTTATTCCCTTTTCTTATAAATTTGGCTATTACAAGAATTTGATACCGAGTACAATGATTTATGACCAAAAAAAGTGGATCTGGATGCTCCATGCGATTGATGTTGTAGCTCTAAGGCTTGTAGATTCTAGAAAAACTTGTGTTTGAATGTCAAATGCTTGTATATTTATAGGGGCGAAGAAGTGGAATCATTAATCTGGAGAATTATGATGTTTCTATGTATAACCCGCCAAAAGGGAATATTCCCAAGTATGCCAAATGTAATTGACAATTTTTCGATATATGAAGATTTTGTTCCGTATATGACTTGCTCGGTTCGGTTGAGAGCTCTGTTCGGAGTAGGTTGGTTCGGCTCAAGTGCATGTGGACACGTTGTTGGCCAAGTTCATATTGTTTCAGCTCCCCTTGGTTCGGTTCACAGCCTGGTTCGGTAGGCTCTTTAAGTGCTTGGTTCGGTAGGCTCTCTAAGTGCTTGGTTCGATATTGGTTTCGTCCTTGGTCTTGACCCCTCCCTCATCCTTGTAGCATCTTGCGAGACCTATGGGCATGGAACAATAAACTCTGTTTAGTACCCAGGGGTACCAAAAAAGGAGAAGTGAGGAATGTCCCTTTTTGACTCTTTTCCTTTGTGCTTCGACTTGCCTTCCTTTGCCTTAGGCTGGCCCTCTTAGCCACCTTCACTCGGCCATTTCCTAGCCCTCCGAACAAGAAAATTTGTTCGGTACCCAGGGGTACCGATCAAGGAACTCTGTTCGGTACCAAGGGGTACCGAACAAAGAGAAGGGGGAATGTCCCTTTTTGTCCCTTTTCCTTTATGCTTCGACCGCCTTCCTTTGCCTTAGGATGGCCCTCCTAGTCACCTTCAGTCGTCCATTTCCAAGCCCTCCGATGCATCGACTTTTGTGAGGGAATCTGCCCATAACACTTTCCCCCCAAAGTCCACCTCATAAATCACGAGGTGGGCTCTGTTGAACTCCTCTATAAATCCATTGGCGAATGTATGTTTTTGCATGCTCTTCTAGTTTGGCTCAACAAGGTCGATTCGGCAAGCTTTTGTCCAGTGCGATGTTTGGTTGGTACCCTACCGGTTCGACTTTTGATGGTACTCCCTACCTATATAAGCTGCAGCGCTTCCACCCATTGGACATGCTCATTCATTTTCCAGCCTTTTCCAAAACTCACAACCCTTCCTCTCCCCTAGCTACCATTGCCACACACTGCTTCTAAGCTTCCAATCTAATTTCAACTTCAATTCGAAGCCACTTCATGATCTGGTGAGCATATCCTTCTTTTTGTTTAGCTTCCATTTCATCAATTTGCACATATTTCATATGGAACGGTTGTGTTAGGTGCTTTTCTTTGCTCGGCTTTCATGTTAGGGTTAGGGTTTGGGTTAGGTCATTCGATAGTCGAACAGAAGTGTTGGAGTTTCTTTTAGTGGACATTCATACACACATGAACACTTCCATCTTTTGCGATAATGCATGAGGCGGTCTATCATGTTAGATAGGTATGTCGGGCCATCTTCAGGCTCCCTCCCTTACTGCTTCTGGAAATCAGGCTCCTTCTTCTTCTACACCCTCGGGTTCTATGCAGTCGAGACGTCGCTCTAATCAACCTAGCTCTGGTCATTTGCTCATGCAAGGATATGGACCGTCTGAACTGCTAGCAAACCCCATTGACTCAGAAGCTTCGAGCTTGACTACCAAACAGCTAGACCTCATTATTGCCACCCATGGTATCCTGAGGGAGGACCTCCTACTGCCTACTCTAGAACGATGAGCACACACCCCTACTTGAAGGTATATAGCTTACTTTTGCTACCATTGCGCAACCGAAGCTCTACCTCCTCTTCCTTAGTGGATGGCTAGGTTTCTTATATACTTGAAAATTGCTCCATTTTAGTTACATCCCAACGGGTACGCTATCTTCGCTAGCTTGTACTCTATCTTCATGAGGGAGTTTCGGGTGCCCCGGATTCATCACTAGACAAGATTTCTATATGCTACAAAGAGTAAGATGGAGGATTCTTTATTTATTAATCTTGAGGTGGGAAGCAAATTCAAACTGGTTGAGAATCTATATTCTAAGTACAGTACATTTAAGCAGGAATACTTCTTCGTTGGAGAAAACCCTCCATGTTTCCATTAATGGCACTGGGGATGTAAGTTTCTTCCTCCCTTTTGTCTTCCTTGAACATTCCAAAAGAATCTTGTGCAGGATGCTAACCTTTCTTTTCTATGGATTTCCATTTAGGTATAGTGAGAGCGACAATTGGAGATGATTTAGAAGAGATGTTGCACAGACTATAGCGAATCTCGAAGGAGCTCCGAGAGGTTCCCTAGCTTGTCGCTAACAATAATTTGAGACAGCTTGGATTGCTTGTGGCCAGTCACCCAATTAGGAGAGGGAGGAAAATTTCTACGCAGAAGCCTATCAAGAAAAAGAAAGAAAATGATTCGGCTACCGGTGAGACAAATGACATGCTTGCATCTCAGCCTTCTGACTTTGGTGCCCTCTTGACTACAGACCCATATGGTGCCGCTACTACCATCCTTACGGGTTGAGAGGAGCCGAAGTTAGATTCTTAGGGTTGGACTTCATAAAAGTGGTCGACTTAAGACATTAAGGGAGTGGGAGGATGGCAGCATCCACATGAAGATAGTAGAAGAGGCAGGCTCCCATAACAGCGACCGTACCATTTTCAACCATGATGAAGTGCATTCCTTTGGAAATATCAGTTTAGCTACCCCCATCTAATTCAGAGGTGGATGAGGTCTTGCACTATATTTTTGGTACCAAAGAGGAGGGAACTTTCCTCCCTGGAGATGTAAACGTTTCAGATTACCGTCAAGACTCGGAGCTTGGGATTGACTTTGGGGACTCCGCTTCTATAGCGGAAATTTAGCAACAACTGGAGACCCATGAGGACCCTAAGGGTTCATGTAGTTGTTATGCGCTCTTGCTTCACATTTGCATAATCACATGTCCATGTCATAGTCATGCATCTTTCCAGCGTCTGTTCTAGTTCTAATCCATTGTGTGTAGCCGTCGCAGGTAGTATGAGCTCGAGAAGGAAAAAATTGCTCTCTAAGATGAAGCAGATAGGGATAAAAGTGCCTCCCAAGGATGTGAAAGAGGCAGCATCTCTATTTGGGCCAAGTGTAAATATTAGGCAGCTGCCAACGGAATGGAAAACAGGAGAGGCTATTCACTACCACCCAACCGGGGACACAAGAGACAAGGATCCCAAAGATTTTTTGCACAAAAGGCATTGCTCTCCCAGCTCAAAGTCGAGATCCTAGACCTTTGTTCGTCCTTTTAAATCTCCTCGACTGTCACCTTTCCCTTTATCTGACTCAAAAGCCCCCTAGCAACATGAGAAGGTGTACAGAAGAGGAGCAATAGTCCTTGCCTCCCGGGATAAAGATAAGGGGAAAAGGAAGGAAGGAGCCACCATCATTACCGACCGGACGAACCCAAATTTTAACTAGTTCCAGCAGTCTTACCAGCCAAGAGATCCCTAGGCCATCCTACTTGTCGATGCACCTCCTCTTTCTTTTGCGGGGTCAGTAGATCTCCTTGCGAACAGTTTGGACGATGTTAAGGCCTTGTCGAAGTATCATGCCAAAATTTTCAAGGTGGGGGAAGAGATTAGTAAAAAGAATGTTTAGCAGAACCTAAGAATTTTTTACTTAAGGAAGCAGTTGCATGAAGAGGGCTTGAACTACAAGAGAGTAGTGGAAGTACAAGAGTGATCTCAAATTGATGAGACCAATAGGCACATAGAGGAGGTCAAAAGCTTAAGGCCGCTTAACTTGAAGAACTGGAGCAGTTGAAATATGAGTGTGCTACCAACATTAAAAACACCAAGAAGGAATTTAATGAGAAGGCCACTCGATTCTTTGATGACTACAAAAATGTCGAGGCTAAGATAACTAAGAAGTAGGAGGAGATTAAAACGATGGCTAAGAGGGTAATGCCCAACATCCCCGACTTAAAAAATAAAGTAGTCGAGTGGAGAGATACGAGACTCTCTCTCTAGGCAGAAATTAAGGCCTTGACCGCGGGCAAAATGGCTAAAACCTCTAAGGCTAATAAGTTGCAGACTAAGTGTAATGAGTTGAATAGTTAGCTGGATCAGGTGGAAGGGATTCTGGATGAGATCTATTACAAAATGTTTATAGAGAAAAGCCTGGCTTGGATGGATGATTACAAGGAGGTTATGGCTACCATCCATAAGCGGCTAATCCAAGAAGCGAAAGTTGCCAGTAAACAAGGAGGCCCCCTTTCAACCTTGAGGCCATTAATGCTCTCTTTTCAACCAATGAAATGGAATCCGTTTGCCTAGGGTATGTTAAATTAGCTAAGGCCAAAAAGGCCCAGAAGGAAGAAGCAGAGAAAAGGAAGAAAAATAACTCGACCTTTGAACCGACGATGCAAGGTCAGATTTCAAAACCTGTTTTTTATGCCCTCGTGCATGATGTTCCACTAACTGTTTTCCACATTTCTTCAGGTCCACCGGCCAAGAGCCAGCCTTTGGGAACATCTCCTCCTCCAGCTCACATTTAACCTTCATGTGATGCCCTCGTGTTTTATAAGGGAGGTAAGATTTTTCTCTACATTCCACGGGTCACTGCTTAGTACATCCGAGCTCATTTGAGTAAACACTATGCATGATTGCTATCCTTATTTCCCTATAAGTGGTGACGTCATGACAAATCTTACTAGCCGTATGCTTACTTTTGATACTCCACCATCAACTATCATGTACCCTAGCCCGTCAGACCCTCCCCTTGGAAAAGTCCACCATGAGATGATCGTTGCTCTCCAAGAAAACATTGACATTGAGATCACGGGTGCTTCCGATCCTACAAAGTATTTAACATGGAGGAAGCGCTGAGAAAAAAGTTATGCTGAAATATCCTAGTGACTTAGCAAGGGTTAAGCTTGAGGCCTACGAGGAGCTAAAACAAATGCAGAAGAAACAAGCTGAACATGATGCAACTGCCCCTGCCAAGAAGGATGAGGAGAGAAAGGAGGGTGAACACAATAGTTTGAGGCTTTAAAACAAGAAGGTCATTTCCAAGTCCGAGTCCTCCAAGTCTGAGTCCTCCAAGTTCGGTTCCAAATAATGCCACATCCGTGTTTTATCTAAGTCGTTTTCTTTTTGTTTGAAACAAACTAGCTATGTATACATATTTTTTCTATTAAACATTCCCACTCGCGCTAGACCAATTTTGATGTGCCGTTGAGGTAGAGCATGTATTGTTTCCTAAAGCTTTGTGATTTCTAGACTTATATTCATCTGGATGTCTAATGAGTTTAACTTGAATGCATAATTTTGAATATGTTATTATCCTTATGGATTTTTGTTTCCTTTATATCTTTTATTGCATATGATACAACCCTAATATGCCTTGGGAAAATTTGAACTACTAATCGCCCTTTGCTGTCATCGAACTTATCTGTATGCCGAGGTTGAATCAACTAGGCGGATGTCATGTCCTGATTGCCGGTAAATCAGGTTCTCCTCAACCCTTTATGAGTTTAAGGCCATCAGCATAGTGAATGCTAGAGTAGTGTTACTCTGGCTTACTATAGTTGATGGAAGAAATTAAGTTGATCATTAGCTATAGACATGAGTAGGGATCACTCTGGTCCATCACTCCTGGTTGAGAAAGTTGAGCCAATCGTTAGCTATGGACACCCAAATAGGGATCACTCTTGTCCACCACTGCTGGCTAAGAAGATTGAGTCGATCGTCAGCTGTGGACATCTGAATATGGATCACTCCGATCCACTACTGCCAGCTAAGAAGGTTTAGTTTATTGTTAGCTATAGACACCCGAATATGGATCACTCTGGTCCTCCACTACTGGTAAGGAAGGTTGAGCCAATCATTAATTATAGACACCCAAATAGGGATCACTTCATTCCAGCACTATCTGGTAGGAAGGTTGAGCTGATCGTTAGCTGTAAGGATCACCACTTTCCACCACTGCCGGTTAGGAAGATTGAGCCAATCATCAGCTGTAGACACCTGAATAGGGATCACTCCAGTCCATCATTACCGGTTAGGAAGGTTGAGGCGATCATCAGCATAGGGATCACTTCGGTCCACCACTACCGGCTAAGAAGGTTAAAGGATGATGCCATACCCAGTGCGGCATTGCCCTGAGTCAGCTCCTAAGATTCGGGTGATGCCCCTTCAAGGTGCTAGTGTTAGTTTAACACACTTGAGTGGTGACATGAGGTTACATTGCCAACTAGTTACCTAACACGATAATATATTAAGGAAAGCACGCTTTATTAGAATCCATCTCATGACTATTTCAATTACAAGGTCACAATACAAGTAGTATGATAAAATTCAAGTAAAATAGCAAGGAAGATGGTGTGTGTTCCAAGCTTTTTTGAATACGGCTCCATCTACGATACTAAGAATGAAAGCTTCATTTCCCAAATCCTTGTGAATGACATATGGTCCTTCCAAGATCTGATCGAGTGTCCCTAGGCGAGGAAATATTATTTTCAGCACCAAGTCTCACTTTTTGAGTGGTCGGTGTTTGACCTTAGAGTTGTATTATGCAGCTACCCTCCACTTGTGTGCTTCAGCTTTCAAAGCGGGTTCCTCGTGTCTTTATTCAATTAAGTAAAGTGACATGTTCAGTAGTTCCTCATTCTCGTTTGGGTCAGAGTAAATCCTCCAACGTGATGATTCTGCCGTCTTTACTAGCAACATTGCCTTCGGTCCATAAGCCAACAAGAAAGAGGCATAACCTGTTGATGTATTGAAGGAAGTGCGATAGGCCCACAAGGCCAGAGAAAGCTTGTCCACCCATGCTTCCTTAACCTTCTCCAGTCGCTTCTTTATGAGAGTCTTTATAACTTTATTGACTGGTTCTACCTACCCATTAGCCTATGTGATGCAGCACGTACCTCAATCTGCAATGACGAAGTCGAAGACGAGCGACCTAACTCCACTGCCAACTCCACTGCCTTAAATCACGAACGACCTAACTCCACCGAGCGACCTAACTCCACTACCTTAAGTCGCGAGCGATCTAACTCCGCATCCTTAAATCGCGAGCGACCTAACTCCATTGAACGACCTAACTCCACTACCCTAAGTCGTGAGCGACCTAACTCCACATCCTTAAATCGCGAGCGACCTAACTCCACCGAGCGACCTAACTCCGCATCCTTAAATTGCGAGCGAGTCGCGAGCGACCTAACTACTCCACCGGTCGTTGAAGAAGTGAATCGTGAGAAGCTACAACCTAGGTCGCGAATTCCTCTTTAGGTCGCTGATGAATTATAGGTCGCGAAGTTGTCTTTAGGTCGCTGAGAATTGTAACGAAGCAGATGCCTGATTTCTTAGGTCGCGTGGGTTGTCTTTAGGTCGCAAACGAGAATTTTAAGTCGAATGTATTTTGTTTCTTTAGGTCGCTGAAGCACTGTTGATAAGTCGTTGTACTTTGGTAATTTGTTTTCTTATGTCGTTTGTGTAAAGTGTTGTAATTTTCTTAAGTCGTTGTGTCGTGTTGTAAACCCTATAAATAGGGACGTGATATCATTGTAAAAGTTGTTGAATTTGAATAAAATTTCTTTTGTGTGCTCTTGTGCCACCATTAAAATTGGTAGTTGAGTGTTATCTCCTATCTCCACCTTCGGATATTCGAGTGCGCTCGAATCAACGATTGTTTAAGCCGATTCACGAAATCTAGTGTGCTAGATCAACGTCGAAGAATCGTAGATCTTCTCTCACGGCATCGTGCGCGATCAACGTGTCGAAGATAGCTAAAGTCCGGTATCTCGCGAGATCAACAGACTTGGGCGTTTGGTATCATTAACTCATCGATTCTTATTGCTTCATCTAATCGTTTCATCGATTAGTTTGACACGAAATCTTCATTTCATCGTCATCCGTTATTTCCGCTGCGTCATTTGGTATCAAAGCTAGATCGCAAGGAGTTTGCATAGATTTTTGGAGTTTGTGCGAGATTTGCATCATTTGGAGAATTGGGTTCTCGAGATTTTGAAGAGATTTGTTCATTTGGTGATTTTTGAAGATTTCAACAAGTGGGTAGTTTTGATTTGAAGATTTTTAGATCGAAGTGAAGTTTTTGTTGGAATTGTTGAAGAGTGATCATGCCTCCGAGAAGAGCTAACCGTTATCGCAACATTGATGCTTTGTACGAGAGAGAAGAGGCCGATGAGATGGAGCAAAGAATTAACAAAAAGTTTAATGAGAAACTTAATGAAGGGATTGGTCGATTAGAGAGAATGATGTTGGAAATGAGTCAAAATCAGAGAAGGGTTTCACCTGAATCTAACCATGGGGGAAGTAGAGTTTCACCACATTCAAATCGAGAGAGAAGTGTTGATAGCGATCATAGAAGTGTGGATCGAAGTCGTGATAGAAATGTGAATGATCGTGATCGGAGGAATGTAGATCGAAGGGATGTTGATGGAAGGAATGGTGGTAGTAGAGATGTTGGTGGTCAGGATCGACATCGATATGCATCAGATTTTGAAGAGGAGTTTGATGGTGGTAGTATTCATGGACGAGGACGAGGTCAAGGAAGAAATCATTCGGAATATGATCACAAATGGGAGTCCAGGATGAAAACTGAAATACCGGAATTCAAGGGAGGTATGTAGGCCGAGGAATTTCTTGATTGGCTAGCTTATGTTGAGGAAATTTTTGACTTCAAGGAGGTTCCGGAAGATCGTAAAGTGAAGTTGGTTGCTACTAGGTTGAGTGGAAGAGCTATGGCGTGGTGGCAGCAAACCAAACTTACTAGAGAGCGGATGGGGAAGTCGAAGATTGTTGTTTGGGAGAAGATGAAGAAATTGATGAAGGCTACTTTCTTGCCCTACAATTACCAATCACTAATGTATAAGAGATTACAAAACCTGAGGCAAGGGACGAAGACTGTTGCTGATTATGCTGATGAGTTCTACCAGTTGATTGCTCGAAATAAAATTATGGAGATAGAAGAACAATTGACCGCTAGGTTCATTGGGGGACTTAGAACACAGATCCAAGATATGGTGAACATGTTCGACCCTAGATCTATAGCAGAAGCACATCAAAAGGCGTTGGCTTGGGAGAAACAAGGTAGACATGGGGGAGGTGTGTTTCCAAGTTTTACGGGGCAGAACAAAGGAGCGGGAAGTAGTTCTAATGTTCCTAAAGCATTGAGTAAGGCAGGCGTTCATGAAGTGGTTAAACCAAAAGTCAACACCAATTTCAAATGTTATAATTGCCAGGAAGTGGGTCACAAGAGCAACGAATGTCTGAAACTGAAGAGGAGAACTATGATTGTTGAAGTGGAAGATGAGGATGTAGAAGAAGATCTCAATTCACATCGTGATGAGGAGGAAGAAGAGGTGTTGGGAGACGAGGGATGTAATCTAATGCTACGGAGATCTTGTTTAACCCCGAAGCAAGAAGAGGAGTCAAGTTGGTTGAGGAGTAATATTTTTCTGTCAACGTGCACTATTTTGGGGAAGGTCTGTAAATTTGTCATTGATGCTGGGAGTTGTGATAATATCATTTCAATGGAAGCTGTGAGGAAGTTGAAGTTGAAAACGGAGAAACATCCTAGTCCTTATAAACTTGCTTGGTTGAGGAAAGGAGGAGAAGTGAAGGTAGAGAGGCGAGCTCATGTTCCATTTTCTATTGGGAAGAAATACAAAGATGAGATTTGGTGTGACGTGGTTGACATGGATGTTTTCCATTTGTTGTTGGGAAGGCCGTGGCAGTACGATCGGGAGGTACAGCATAATGGTCAAACAAATAGCTACAGTTTCTTGTTCGAGGGCACGAAAATCACTTTAGTTCCGAAGAAGCGACAGCAGAATGAGGACAAGCTGGAGGAGATTGAGGAATTGAAGACTTTGTTGTCCTTGAAGGAGTTCGTGGAAGAGGTAGATGAGAGTCCTGAAGTTATTATGTTGATTGGGCATGAATGCTGTGAAATTACTGAAGTTCCAGAGGAAGTGAAGCCAGTTTTGGAGGAATTTAAAGATGTGTTTCCAGAGGAGTTGCCGAAGGAGTTACCACCGCTTAGAGACATACAGCATCAGATTAACTTGGTGCCAGGTGCTGCATTGCCTTATAGACCGCACTATCGGATGAGTCCAAAAGAACACGAGGAGTTGAGAAGACAGGTGGAGGAATTACTGGAACAAGGGCGTGTTCAGGAGAGTTTGAGTCCTTGTGCAGTGCCAGCTTTGTTGGTGCCGAAGAAGGATGGAACGTGGAGAATGTGCACAGATAGTAGAGCATTGAATAAGATTACGGTGAGATATCGATTTCCTATACCGAGACTAGATGATCTGTTGGATCAGTTGAGCGGTGTTGTTGTGTTTTCGAAGATTGACTTGAAAAGTGGATACCATCAGATTCGTATTAGACCGGGTGATGAGTGGAAGACTGCTTTTAAAACTCGGGAGGGTCTGTACGAATGGTTGGTGATGCCGTTTGGCTTGTCAAATGCTCCGAGTACATTCATGAGAGTCATGAACCAGATTTTTCGACCATTTATCGGGAAGTTCATAGTGGTATATTTTGATGACATCTTGATCTACAGTGGAAGCACTGAAGAACACCTACAGCATTTGCGGGAAGTGTTGTTGGTTTTACGACGTGAGAAATTTTATGCTGCAACGACGAAGTGTACCTTCATGACTACAAGTATTCTATTCTTGGGCTATATTGTGTCGAAGGATGGTATTCAAGTTGATCAGAGTAAAGTTGAAGCTATTCGAAATTGGCCACAGCCTAAGACAATAACAGAAGTGAGGAGTTTTCATGGTTTAGCATCATTCTATCGAAGATTCATTCCACACTTCAGTAGCGTGATGGCACCAGTTACAGAATGTATGAAAGGGAAGAAGTTTGTTTGGACTGAAGAGGCTGATTCTGCTTTTCAGAGAATCAAGACACTCTTGACCACAACGCCCATTCTTAGATACCCAGACTTTCAATTACTCTTTGAGCTAAATACTGATGCGTCCAAGGTTGGAATTGGGGGAACGTTGAGTCAAAGGGGTCATCCTATTGCCTACTTTAGTGAGAAACTGACGGGAGCTAAAATGAGATACAGTACTTATGACTTGGAATTCTATGCTATAGTCCAAGCCATAAAGCATTGGAGACACTATCTGTTTCATAAAGAATTTGTGTTATACACTGACCATGAAGCTTTGAAACATTTGCAGGGGCAAGCTAAAATTTCAACAAGGAATGCTTCGTGGGTTGCTTATTTACAACAGTTTACTTTCGTTGTGATACACAAATCAGGAGTTACTAACCGAGTTGCCGATGCATTGAGCCGTAGAAATCATTTGCTGACAACTATGCGAGTGGAAGTAGTGGGATTTGATTTGTTGCCAGAGTTGCTTATTTCAGATTCTTATTTTGCAAAAGTGCTGGATCAGGTGCAGGAAGGGAGTTCTGATGATTTTGTGGTGAAAGATGGATTCTTTATCAGAGGAAATCAATTGTGTATTCCGGATTGTAGCTTGAGGTTTAAGATTGTCAAAGAATTGCATAAAGAGGGTCACGTGGGCAGAGATCGTACATTGCAGTTGATTTCGCAATCATATTTTTGGCCTTCTATGAGAAAAGAAGTTGAAAGATTTGTGGAGAGATGTCATATTTGTCAAGTTTCCAAAGGGACAGTGACGAATGCGGGATTGTATATGCCATTACCCGTTCCTACTAAACCATGGGTTGATATCAGCATGGATTTCATTTTGGGTTTGCCTAGAACTCAACGGGAAAATGATTCTATATATGTTGTGGTAGACCATTTTTCGAAGATGGCACATTTCATTGCTTGTAAGAAAACGACGGATGCAGTTCCTGTGGCACAGTTATTTTTTAAAGAAATCTATCGTTTACATAGGTTACCTGAATCTATAGTTTCTGACCGAGATACTCGATTTCTGAGTCATTTTTGGCTGAGTTTGTGGAAGATGGTGGGAACAAAGCTGAATTTTAGTAGTGCATATCATCCTCAAACAGATGGGCACACGGAAGTGGTGAATAGATCGTTGAGAAACTTGTTGCGATGTCTTGTGCAAGACAATTTGAAAAGTTGGGATATGAAGTTGTGTCAGGAAGAGTTTTCTCATAACCATGCTGTTAACCGAAGCACTGGTTACAGTCCGTTTCAAGTTGTATATTCAAGCTTGCCAAAGGGGCTGTTGGATTTAACGGTAGTGCCACAACTGAAAGGAGTGATTAAACGGGCGTCAGATTTCGTTGATGAGTTGAAAGATTGTCATAGAATCGTTCAAGAACGTTTGGAGAAAACGAATGAGAAGTATAAACGAGCTGCAGATAAAAAGAGAAGAAGTGTGGAGTTCAATGAGGGTGATTGGGTGTATGCTGTGTTAACGAAGGATCGTTTCCCAGTGGGTGCTTATAACAAGTTGAAAGCCCGAAAGATTGGTCCAGTAGAAATTATAAAATGGATCAATGAAAATGCTTATAAGTTGAAGCTGCCAGAGGGTGTTTACACTTCTGACGTGTTTAATGTTAAACATCTTATACCTTATTATGGAGATGAACAACCCAATAGGGAAGAACTTTTAAATTCGAGGACGAATTTTTCTCAACCTGGGGAGGATGATGCAGCATGTACCTCAATCTGCAATGACAAAGTTGAAGACGAGCGACCTAACTCCACTGCCAACTCCACTGCCTTAAATCGCGAACGACCTAACTCCACCGAGCGACCTAACTCCACTACCTTAAGTCGCGAGCGATCTAACTCCGCATCCTTAAATCACGAGCGACCTAACTCCACCAAGAAACCTAACTCCAGTACCCTAAGTCACGAGCGACCTAACTCCACATCCTTAAATCACGAGCGACCTAACTCCACCGAGCGACCTAACTCCGCATCCTTAAATTGCGAGCGAGTCGCGAGCGACCTAACTACTCCACCGGTCGTTGAAGAAGTGAATCGTGACAAGCTACAACCTAGGTCGCGAATTCCTCTTTAGGTCGCTGATGAATTATAGGTCGTGAAGTTGTCTTTAGGTCGCTGAGAATTGTAACGAAGCAGATGCCTGATTTCTTAGGTCGCATGGGTTTTCTTTAGGTCGCAAACGAGAATTTTAAGTCGAATGTATTTTGTTTCTTTAGGTCACTGAAGCACTGTTGATAAGTCGTTGTACTTTGGTAATTTGTTTTCTTATGTCATTTGTGTAAAGTGTTGTAATTTTCTTAAGTCGTTGTGTCGTGTTGTAAACCCTATAAATAGGGACATGATGTCATTGTAAAAGTTGTTGAATTTGAATAAAATTTCTTTTGTGTGCTCTTGTGCCACCATTAAAATTGGTAGTTGAGTGTTATCTCCTATCTCCACCTTCGGATATTCGAGTGCGCTCGAATCAACGATTGTTGAAGCCGATTCACAAAATCTAGTGCGCTAGATCAATGTCGAAGAATCGTAGATCTTCTCTCACGGCATCATGCGCGATCAACGTGTCGAAGATAGCTAAAGTCTGGTATCTCGCGAGATCAACAGACTTGGGCGTTTGGTATCATTAACTCATCGATTCTTATTGCTTCATCTAATCGTTTCATCGATTAGTTTGACACGAAATCTTCATTTCGTCGTCATCCGTTATTTCCGCTGCGTCATTGGGTATACCATTGCTAAAAAACTTTTCTTTATCTCGTGATATTGGAAGAAGTCGGCGAACTCCTCACTATCGAATTGTAGTCCATTATCCGACATGATTGTAAGGGAAATTCATACCTGCATATCACATTCCTAATTAAAAAGTTTATGACCTTGGCCGTTGACACTTTAGTAAGGGACTCTGCTTCCACCCACTTAGTAAAGTAGTCAACCGCCACTATGGCATACTTAGCTCCGCCCCATGACATTGGAAGTTCTCTGATCAAGTCTATCCTCCAAACTGCAAAGGGCTAAGGGCTGACCATGTGAGTTAATTCAGTTAAGGGAAACTTAGGAATCTTAGCGAACCATTGACAGCTATCACATCTCTTTGTGTACTGCACTACATCATGATTCAAGGTCGGCCGGAAGTATCTATATCACATTGCTATTTTTTGCTAAAGTCTACCCCCTACATAGTCTCTGCAGCTCCCTTGGTACACGTCCTACAACATCTTTCAGCTTTCCTTCCGGTGATGCACCTTAGAAGTGGATTTGAATCTTCTAGGCTTCGTTCCTGCTGCTGAGTAGTAGTCCTTCACTTGGATATCTTACTAGTGGTATCATCCAAGTTTCCTCATCATCAACTGCTGCAACCGTGTTCACCTCCTTAAAGCTGGGTTATGCAAGGTCACAACAGGTACTAGTCCTAGCAAGGGCCCATCTCCTGAACCTACCAACTTTGCCAGCTCATCCGCATCCCGATTCTCCTCGCGGGAAATGTGTTTGAGCACGTAGTGTTACATTCCATTAAGTAGGTCCTTCACCTTCTCCAAGAAATATTTCAAGCATTCTCCCATGTCGTAGAATTCTCAAAGTACCTAGTTCACAACCAATTGTGAGTCACTGTGCAAGCACAATGACTTGATCCCTAGTTTCCTTGTTATCTCCAACCCTACTATCAAAGCTTAATATTCCACCTCATTATTTGTTGCTTTGAATCCAATTCGAATTGCATAACTTAAATTCCTTCCTTCGTGTGTCAGCAATACTACCCCCACACCAGAGTCATGATCATTAGATGCTCCATCAACATACACTCGCTTCTAGAGGGCCTCCTCCTCCTTGGGCTTTACTTTGTCATCCTAAATGTTTAACTCAACAAGAAAGTCTGCTAGCGCTTGCCCCTTAATCGTAGTCCATGGGTGGTAGATTATATCATATTGGCTTAGTTCTATGCTCCATTTAGTAAGCCTCCTGCAGTGTCTGATCAGTTTAGAACCTACTTTAGGAGCTGATCTATAAGTTCTCAACTATGATGTGACTGGAAGTAATGCCTTTGTTTTCGAGATGCAGTCAATAGACAGTACGCCAAATCCTCCAAACTTAGAATATCTAGAATCCGGCCCAGTAAAGCGTTTGCTTACGTAATATGTTTGACGTTGCACTCGGTCTTCCTCCCTAACCAATGTTGCACTCAATGCATGGTGTGACACTGCTAAGTACAGGTAAAGATCTTCCTCCTCGATTGGTGTAGATAGAGTAGGTGGTTTATGCATGTTTTCTAGTAGGTTTAAGAATGCAGCTATGCATTCATCCAACCACACGAATTTACCCTTCACCTTCTTGAGTGCTTCAAAGAATGGGACAAGCTTGTATGTGGCTTTGGATATAAACCTACTTAAAGCGGCCACTTTCCCATTTAAATTTTGCATCTCCTTTCGAGTTTTGGGGATTTGATGTCTCTTAAAGCTCGGACTTATTCTGGATTAGCCTCAATTCCCCTAGCATCCATGGTAAATCCCAAGAATTTTCTAGAACCTACTCCAAAATAACATTTCAGTAGTTTAATCTCTTTCCATATCTTCATAGAATTTGAAATATTTCCTCCAAGTGCGAGATGTGGTCTTCAGCCCTTTTTGATTTCACTAGGATGTCGTCGACGTACACCTCCATGGATTTCCTAACCTACTTGGTGAACATCTTGTTTACCAGATGTTGTTATGTTGCTTCCACATTTCTAAATCCAAATAGCATGACATTATAATAGTAGTGCCACATATTGGTGATAAAACTGGTGTGCTCCTAATCAGGGACGTGCATCACGATTTGGTTATACCCGAAGTAAGTGTCCATAAAGGATAAAAGCTCATGCCTAGCAGTTTCATTTACTAGCTAATCAATTCTTGGGAGCGGAAAACAGTCTTTAGGGCATGCATCATTCAAGTTAGAGAAGTCAATGCAGGTTTGCCATTTTCTGTATGGCTTCTTAACAAGAACTGGGTATGCAGTCCACTCTAGGTATAACGATTCTTAGATGAATCATTTTCTAGCAAGGTTTCACTTCTTCATTTAATGTTGCAAACCACTCTGGGTACATACTCTATTTCCTTTGTTTCACTGGGGTCTTCCTTGGATCAATATTCAGAGCATGACAAGTAATCAAAGGAGAAATTTTGCACATTTCCCTATGTGATCAGGCGAACACATCATGGTTGTCCTGTAGAAACCCAATCAGCTGTATCTTAAGATCCCATTTCAAACTGGATCTGATTTTCATATGTTAGGATCATTATCATCGATTTCCATAAACTCCATCGCTTCCCCGGGCTTGGTGGTAGCCTCCACTCCCCTATCTCTCGAGTCTAGCTCGTTATGATGATCACTTGTCATCCCAAAGAGGTGGGCCCTCCTTTAATCGTTATGCAAGGGAGTTCTTGGCATAGAAAGTGATTTCTGTGCCCTTCCATTTTCCAATTCATTTCCTTTTTTGAAGCTCTACAATGTAGCATTCTCTGGCTGTGTCTTGGTTTCCTTCCACTACTCCTATCCCATTGGCTATCGAGAATTTCATTTTCAAGTACCATGGAGCCACCACTGCATGAAAATCAGATAAGGTTGGACGTCCAAGGAAGGCGTTGTAAGCAGAGAATCCATCCACCAATATGAAAGTTTGATTTCGTATGGCTGATGGGGGATGGGTTCCTATCTCAAGAAAAAAATCCAACCTTCCTAAGGGCATGGTGCCTTCTGCCATGAAACCATGTAGCTGTTGGTGGCAGTGCATCACATCTTCCATTGACAATTCCATTTTGCCAAATGCATCCTCGAATAGAATGTTCACTGAGCTATCATTATCTACCAAAATTCGATCTACCTCCATCGGACCAAGCATGGCTGTAACCATTAGATCCATATTTGGAAATTGCTTTCCTTGCAAGTCATTATCATCAAAAGCTATCGTCTCTTGCTCCCGGCATGGACTCTAAGGCCTCTGATCCCCACCTATAGTGCATACATAGGCATATCCCTTCTTTAAAGATTTCGCATACCTTTCCATTTCATCCAAAATCCTGTCTGCCACATGCAGTCCCCCTACTACAGTATTGATCACCAGTCTCCCGTCTTTCCAACTGTTGGCATTAGAACCATCACCCCCATCCTCTGGCATGGGATGTCTCGGAGCTTGCAAACTTTTCTTTAATTATGTCCCATAGGTGGCGACATTTGTCGGTGTTATGCCCATGAGATTCGTGGATTCTATGATATTTTCTAAAAAATATTCATCTCAGCTTCAATCTATTTTTTTGGAACAAGCCTGCTATATTTAAGCTCCGCTTGCATGGTGAGATAAATGTTTTTGATTATGTCATTCAATTCTGTGTCGGTATCAAACTTACTGCCAGGCTTAAACCTCCTTCGATCATTTTTCCTTCAGCTAGAATTGCCAGGGTTGTTGTTTTTTTCTCTACACTACCACCTTCACCATTCTTGATCATAGCTTTCACACTACTAGAAGCTCTCGATGGTTTGGCAACAGAATTAGTCTGCCACCCAATGCGGTTTCCTCCGATCGCATGTACTATGCAGCTTCATAGAAGAAATACTGAAGTGTAGCTGGTTTCTCCTTAGTCGATCTCCAAGCCATCATTATATTGGGATGTATACCTCCATAGAGTGGCATCAGGATCAATTGCGCATCAGCATTCTGAATGATGGCAGCTGCAGCATTAAAGCGAGTCAAATACTACCGCAGGGTATCATCCTTCTGTTGCTTTACATCTGACAAAGAATATTGGTCCTTGGGTTGTTCTATGTGAACCTGAAACTGACTGATAAAATTTTCCTTCAGCATATCCCATAAGTAGATCGTGTTGGGGGGAATACGACAGAACCACATAGTCCATAAATCTGTTAAGAAGTGGGGAAAGCACTTACACATAACTTATTCTATAGCTCCACTCATTAGCATATGCTACGTGTATCGTTGTAGATGTACCATGGGATCAATCAAGACTTAGTAAGGATCCATAGTAGGCATCCGAAAGCTCCTTGGATTCTAAAGAGTCTCTATTTCTATGGAAAATGGGCTGCCAACTCTTGCACCTATTTCATGCTCTATCTACTCGCGATGAACAAATTCCTTTATAAGCCATGTTATGCGATCTTCCGGTTCCGGGGATGAGTGGAGCTAGGTTAACCTCTCCCATCGAGGTGAGAGGCTTCTCTCATGCCTTCTATGATGACTTGGTTTGCGATCGGTCTTTGTTTCCTACTTCAGCATCATTCATGATAATGAGCCTGCCTTACATCAGTGTCTACCTCTGTCAAGACTAGAGAGCATCGCTTAGGTTGAGGAGGTTTGACCGTGTCCACTCCAGGTTCACTGCCTCCTATGTTTGGTTCGAATTCAAACCGGTCCTCCAGTGCGGCGTGCTGTTGAAATCATGTTCGAACTGCTTCCTCGGTGTTGGCTGAATTAGGTCTCTAGAATTAAGTTACTGAATAATTGCAGACACTTATGCAATTATTCAGTGAATAATTGCAGACACTTATGCAATTATATCCAAAAATTGCATAACTATCTGCAATTATTCAGTGAATAATTGAGGAAATTCCCGCAATTATTTTGGTGAACAATTGCGGAAATTTCTGCATTTTTTTTTAAAAACTGCAAAAATATCCGCAATTTTTTGGTGAATAATTGCGGAAATTTTGGCAATTTTTTCAAATAATTGCAGAAATTTCCGTAATTTTTCAGTGAATAATTACAGAAATGTCTGCAATTTTTGGATATAACTGCATAAATGTCTGCAATTATTCAATGAATAATTTCATAAGTATATGCAATTATTCAGTAACTTAATTCTAGGGACCTAATTTGCGTAATTTTTTTGGCAGGGATATTTGGTGTATTTTGAGACTTAATATAGACTTTAGCTAAACTGCCTCAATCGATTAAGCCCCTCGGTTGTCAAGGTCAAAATCTTAATTCATCAGGCTTTGCCAACAAAGAGGCTAAATTTTGTGTGTATGCATTCGAGGATCGAGCGGGGATGCTCGCTGTAATTTTCTTTTGTCAAGGGGATATCTTGGTATCTTTATAGGAACAAATGTTATGGTTTTATCTAGTTTAGGTATGCGTCAATCTGATAGGATTTTAGGTGGCTTGTGAAAACTAATAGATTTGTAATGACCTTATGAAACTTATATTGACATAATTTACAATTAATGAAATGTGTATGAAGTGTTAGGGTTAACATATTTTATTTGGTTGTATGTTGGTGAATTATGATAATACCTTGTTTCCTTTGAGTATATGTGCTTTTCTTTGATAAGCAATACTGATTGTTGATTTATATATCTGCTTATGTATGCACATTTGAACTAGTATAAAAAAAATTCTGAACATCCACAAATGATTATTTCACTCAGAATGCTATTTTTCAATTTTATAGTATAGATTGCATGTTTGTATAATTGTATGTGCTACAATTGTATAGGTGTGTGGAAAATTATATTCCATGTTGTGAATATATGTTTGATTGTGTCACAATTGGTTGCACTTGGTATACATTCTTGTAAGTCAGCGGAATAGGGATCTTAAAGCTAAATTAACACTAGAGAGAGGTGAATAGTATTTAATGGATTATATGAATATTTTCCAAATTCTTTAAGATTCTACTTGGAATGATGTAACTAACAATCGCAAAATCAAAGTGCAGATAAAAGTAAATGCAATAAAAGTAAAAAAGGAAAGAACACACAAGGATTTTATATTAGTTCGGAGTTACCCTACATCCAACCCCGCACAATTCCTTGTTCGAATTTCTTTCAACTAGTAAATGCAAATACAATCTTAATTTTGAGGCTATGAAACACACCCTCTAGAATCTCGACCTCTAGGTAGAGTCACTTGATTTTTGGACTACAAGCACACCCACTAGATTTACAGGCTACTAAGCACACCCAATAGATTTTACAGGCTACAATCACACCCACAAGTATAGCAGTATGATTTGGAGTTTTACAGATTCATACTTTCGATCTTGATTACCATTGACATTATAACCCTTGAATAACACTTTGATCTTGGATTGAGTGAGAGAGATGAGAGAACTCAGAGAGTAGATGAAGTAGAATCAAACTAATGATGATTAAATTAGATTCTGGTTGAATTTTTGCCGAGTTTGGGTATATTTTGATTTAGAAAATGAGAGAGTGGAAGGAGGAGAGATGAATAAGAAAGTGATGATAAAAAATTCATTTGTAAGTCTAGTATTTATAGAGGAACAATAGTCATATTCATTCATGAAGAGATACAATGAAAAGACACTTATTTTGAAATTTAAATTTTGAAAATATCAACCATTATGTCGACATACAAACGTAGAGTATGTCGATACACTTTTTTTAAAATTTGAAAATATTGTAAAACATTATTTTGAAAACTCGTTGTTTTGTAAAATAGTCTGATACTTTGTATAATCATTTAAGCATAGTTTATACATAATAAAACTTTATATAATAATTTTGAAATTTTTAATATAATGTAAATAATATATATATATATATATATATATGTAATTAATATAATTATAAATTATTAAAGTATAAACAAAAATTCAATATATATATATGAACTTAGAAACATTAAAATAATACCTTTTTAAGTATAAGAGATTGAAAATCATTTTGAGAAATATTTTGAAAAGATTATTTTAAAATCAGGATATTTGAAAAATAATTTAAAACAAAATTTGACAAGGAGAGAGATCAATAAAGTGCTATCAAGGTTTTAACATAATTCTATGACTCTATAACTTATCTGGAATACCTTGAACTCTTCAATACTCATGAGTCTTCATTCTCCAACTCTAAAAACTCTATATCAGCATCTTGAATCTACTCTTAATACTGTACAGTCTTCTTAATCAACACCTGTCTATTATCCTGCACTATATACTATATAAATTGATAAAACTTAAGTATTTATATTTTATATAATGTCTATAGTTTTCATCATCAAAACCAATACCTAAGGTACTAACAATTTGTATGTTTTGTAAATATTTATAAGACTAAGCATATGATATGGTATGATATTTATACCTTGGTTTATCCGTTGCACGAATTATGAGGGCACAATTATTTTAATGGGGTAATGTAAGTGCCTTGACATATTTAATATTAATTAATTATCAAGAGTCAATATATTTAAATGGGTGATGAATTAAAATCTTGAGTGGAGTTGTCTTTTAGAGAATTTATCTATGTCCATTGTGTTTAGAATATTCGAGAAATAAATTTTAATATATAATATGTTAGGATTTGAGACGTTGATGGAAATGGGTATTTTTTGGCATACTACTTCTTTAGACCCAAAAATCTAAATTTTCATTTTAAATTATAATTGTTCATAACTATAGTTATCATCGGATCAGCTCCTTCTCACTAATCCTAAAACCCTCCATTATTACACCTTAACGGCTGACTATTTTCTCCAATTACAAATTATATTAGAAATTCAAAATATCCGAACCTCATCTAAGTTTACCTTGATGAGACAAAGAGAAAACAACCATTCAATCTCTGAAAAGATGCTCGGGCTGACTGATAATCACAGTTAAAGTTGATTAACGATGTAACCCTAGGTCAAAAATTTGTTTTTGATTAGGGCAAAATAAGGAGATGAGACCAGTTGTAATCCAAAGATCTCTTTACACTAAGTTCAAAGATGGTCTTAATCGCAAAAATGGATATTAAGGTTGGCTAAAATTTCCATTTTAAATTCAATGGAGGCAAGTTGTGTGCGATCGATTTCGACCATCACAGGCAATGATATGTAGAGGGGTTAGAACAGGTGGCGGTGGCGCTTTTCCGATGATATAACTTGTCAATGACGATGAAAATTAGATGATCAATGGTCAAGGTTCGCGAAAGATCTAATTTGGGAGGGATAAGGTTTATTTGCAATTTAGTCCTTCAATTTATATTAGTTACATTTAACCCTAGATCTTCTAATTGCCTTAACTTTTGCATATGACTACTGTTTCAATGCGGTTTGTTTCATTGGATTCATGGTGAGATTAGAACACTCATACATAGGGTTTGCTAGTTTTCAAGACTATTTAAGAAAGTTTCTTAGCGAGATTCAATGGTTGTAATTATGTATATTTTAAAATATTAAATAGATATTCAGTGATATGTGTGTGTATTCGCCCATTGAGATATATTATACCTCTTTTTGATATGTTGGAATCTTGTTATATTTTATATATATATATGGTACGATTTTTTATCTATTTAATTTTTGCATTATTGGATGATGGATATTTTAGAGTAATTAGTCATTGATTTAGGAAAATAAATAATTGATGGAGAATAGGTAAAATGTGAAACTTTGGAATAAATAAGATTATTTGTATTTTTTTGAGTGATACTAGAAATAACTATATTTATCCATTTGTATTAAAATTAATGTGTAAATTCGAATAAGGTTATTATTTATGAATTTCAAGGTGAATTCCTAAATAATAACGGATGATTCATTTTAACGTAAGTTTGAAGAAATCTCTATTGCTTATAAAGTAGAATTTAATAAATAATAATATGATTTTGGTAAATTGTTATTATTTTTGAGTAAATAATAACACAACTGCGTTTACACTGTTTATGGGAAAAACAATGTTGTTAATATTGTTATTATTATTTAGTAGATAAGAGATATTTTGATAAAAATAATATAATGATATTTTTAAAAATATTTTGGTTTAGATGATTTTTTAATATTTAGATAAACAATAATAATGGGATTTCGAGATTTAACGCTAAATATTATTATTTATTATTAAATAGTGATAAAGTGGTGGTGGAAGATAATAAGATGATTTAATAAATAATATTATTTTGATGTAAAGTGTTTGTACCAAAATTGGGCACAACACTCTTCGGATGTGTTTGAAGAGATAAAATGAAGAAAATAAATGTAAAATGATGCAGATCTAACAAACACACCAATAAAAAGATAAGAAAATGCATAGAAACACACAGATTTAGAGTGGTTCGGCGAATTGCCTACGTCCACTATGAAATGACTGGTGTTTATTGAACTTTACTCGCTGATTACAAAAGGTTACAGTAGTACAACTGAAATTTAATGGTGATTCCAGCAGAGTATCAGCGTAGAGAAGCCAAAAGTCCATTTTTTGTAGGTCCAGGGTTGCTATTTATAGGCGTATGCAGCAAATATCTTGCCCAAATCTCAGAGGACTCCTTCTCTCACGTGGGTGGGCCCACGCGATCGATCCCATGCTGTTTGCACTCGATCCGTGATCGATACGAACCAAATTCATATCGATCGAGATTTTGTCTGATCGAGTCGAGATCGATCATGAACATTCTCAAGGTGGTACGCAAGCTCCTGTGAAAATTTGGTGGCATTTGGACTTGTAGATTTTGAGTTATGATCGGTGCAAGTTTGGATTTTTCGAAGGCTGTTGAATTCGTATCGATGATGTTCGTATCGATAGCGTGGCTCTATTCGTATCGATGCTTGCATGCTACTTCGTATCGATGGTTAGAGGCCGCCTTCATATCGATTCTTCATCTTGCTTTCTTCTTATCGATCGGTGGTTGTTGTTGTTCGTATCGATGGTGGGAGATCGATACGAGATGGATGGAAGGAGACCGATACGAAATGAGCATTTGTTGATGGATACGAAGTACAGTTAACATGATGGATATGAAGTAGCTTCATTTTATGGATGCGAAGGAAGTTAGTAGGCGATGGATACGAATTGAATATCTCTTGGGGAATGGATACGAAATTAGATGGATACGAATAGAGCTGGATTTCTCAACCGTGATCGATCAATATCTTGAGCATACGAACTCCGATTGACTTGAAATTTGGAACATTGGCTTTCATAGCTTTGCTTGTCGTGTCATATCAATTGTAGCTCGATCCAGACTCAGGAAAAATTTACCGGTATCCATAGTGAGCCTATGTATAACCAATCTCCTGGATGAACGGTCCTTGGTCTCTAGTCAAGTTCTTGGTGTCACGGACTTGCCAAAAGGCAGGATAACATAAAATAATAATATTTTTTCTAAAAGTAATTAGATTTAAATTGCTATTTTTGATTGAATAATGGAGTCTTGAGATGTCTAAAGTAATATTTTAATAATGAAGAATTTTATAGTATATTACCACTTTGAATAGTATTATTGTATGTAAATTGTATGGTAAATAATAATATGATGATTTTATACCTACGTGGTAATAGTAGGTGTGAGTGCACCATTTTTTATTATTGTAACATATTTGTTATATTATTAGTTGGAATCATCCTATATGCCTGCAATGTTGGGTGCAATCACATTAGGATGAGTTATCTGATGTTTTACCATTATTATTACATGGACATTCTATACTTTGTTGTGGTTTTAGGTATATTGATGTTTACTAAGGTAGAGAAGTTAGTACACATTTGATTAGTTTGGCGTTGTGCTACTAATATGTTGTGGTTAGTAAACATTTAGTGGATTTATATTATCATTTATGCTATTGATGTTATGTTACTAATGATGGGTGATTAGTACACATATGAAGATAATTTGGCGTTGTTGATCTATTTTATGTTTAGAGTTTGATATTAAGCACTGTTACATTGGTGTGATGTATGCTTATTTGATGATTGTTTGTTGTTATTATTGTTTATACTTCATATTATGATGATTGATTATGGTGGCATAATACAAAGTGATGTTTTTCCCTCTTTTAATTCCCTAGTCACTTATGTTATAGTGTTATGTGTTAATAAGTACTTGATGCGGAAGAAGAGCGGGACATAGAACTACGTGGACTTGATCCTGAAATGGTATGTAGGTAGTGTTTCTCTATGCAATATCCACTAGATTCCTTAGGATGGGCTTAGGTGTGTAGCGTCAGGCACGATCCAAACTAGTTGATCACCTTTTCCCTTTTATTTTAGTGAATATTAGGCTCAGGTCCCTAATAAGTTTTAAAATACACAAAAACCCCAGTAAAAAAATTATGTAAATTAGGTCCATGAATTAAGTTACTAAGTAATTGCATATAGTTATACAATTATTCACTGAATAATTGTAAACATTTATGCAATTATATCCAAAAGTTGCATAAATTTATGCATTTTTTCAATGAATAATTGCGGAAATTTCCGCAATTTTTTTGGTGAATAGTTGCAGAATTTTCCGCAATTTTTCAGTGAATATTTGTGGAAATGTCTGCAATTTTTTGATATAATTGCATAAATGTCTGCAATTATTCACTGAATAATTGCATAAGTGTATACCATTATTCGGTAACTTAATTCTAGGGACCTATTTACAAACTTTTTTTACTGGGGTTTTTGTGTATTTTGAAACTTATTAGGGACCTCTGCCAAACTGTCCATTTATTTTATGTACCCACAAATTCTTAAAGCTTGCAAGTAAATGCAAAGGAAAGAAAAGAGGTATGGTTGTAGGCTACATCTATAGGTTGATTTTAAGAATATTTCTCATGTATTATAATGTATTTTTTATAAATTTAATTATAATTGGTTTATAAGTAGCTGTAGATGTTTTACATGTTGTGTTGGGCCTTGTATATTATTCATTTGTTGAGATAGTACATACATGATTGTTTATTCCACTTTGAGGGTTTCGCATTTGCTTATATTTTTAGCTTTTGAATTATACACCCAACGACCCATTGTTTTTTTCATCTAGGTTTAGTGAGCAAACAAATTTTTATGTCGTTTGACAATAATATTGGGCGTTAAGAATAGTAGGGCTTTATAGTAGGAAAAGTCTATAAGGTAATACTGTTATTGAAAATTTTTCCGTAGTCTTGAAATTAACTCAAATCAATGGAAGGATTATCTCAATGAAAAACTGTGAAGGCCCGTTTTCCGTACCCTTTGCGTCGACAATAAACCACACATGTCCAACCCAAATTGAATGAAAAGACGGATCTTTAGAGGGTGAAAAAGGAAATAAAGATAGAACATAATCTCCCACGAATGGAATAACATATAATATTGAACAATAATCTTTACAGCGGAAAATTCTATAATACATACATCAGAGTCTAACCTAAATTCAGCTTGGACAGTTATAAACATCTATCCTTACAAATGCTGACAAACATCAAAAAATTGCAGCAAATAATAGAATACGACCATACGTAGATGAATATCTCCAGCTCTTCTCTGGAAACTCCAACCATCTTCAACTAATCCTGAAACTACTCGGATCTGACCCGAGTATTGAAAACCCTCGGATTAGGCTTGATGAACCAGCATGAGAAAAACTCAATAATAAATGACAGTGTCATATATCAGCCTTTGACTAAAATCCTTTGAAAAGAAAGAGTATCTCATAAGACCACGCCCACACATAAACACGAACGGGTTTTTACCTTATGATAACCAAATCGCTTTTATATATCAAAACCTTTGATATTATTTCTCATGACATTGCTTTGAAAACATTTGCAAATAAACTTATTAATCTTAGCCGAAATTGTTACCATTATTAAATTCCGGATACTAGGCTCTACAAACAAATCCGAAGGCACTTATTGGAGAATGGATTCCATACAAATGACAAGGTAAGGGACTACCTTCCGTACAATACACCTCTAGAGGGATGCACCTAGGGAGCAGATACTGCCCACCTAAACCAACACAGAACCGGCCTACCCCTTCGCTGGATAGTACCGAATATGTCATCACTCCAGTCGTTACCGACCTTTAATGGGATTCTGAGTTATACATTCACCACATACTTAGACATGTGTAGAGTAATCTAGAAGGGTGATGACATCTCCCATTGGGAGCGACCCATTTAGCCCTGCTTCTTCTACCATGTTTATGTCATTTCCGGGTGATGAGGCTTGAGGCAACGATTACCTTTTCACATATCACATCATCTTTGAATGCCACATTGCCATTTCCGTTGACTGTTAATTGCCTTCCACAAAAATACAACCCTTGAGCTCGTACGTCTCAAGGAGGGTGTTAAGCTAAGAGAAGTTGCATTCTCCGCCACTATAGATGTATGTTTGTAAAAACCAATGTACGTAATCTCAGAAAATGCACTGGCAGACATCCATCCATACAAATTCATTCTGGGACTGAACGAAACCGAAGGTACTTTCCTCGGCCATTACTAGGCGAGAAGCCCTTGTGTCTCTAAGGTTTTTCATAACATAGAGACCACTGCTACAATAAGTCATCGGGAGTTTATCCTCAATTACAACAAGTAGTCCTTCATTATTATTCATCTCAATATCTCCGTCTTTAAACAGCTTCATTCTTCGAATACATAAATTGGTTCGAAGTGGTTTTCGGATAGGAATCACCCAAATCCGACGCTGGTTCCTTCGACATCCAATTATCGATAAAAAAGTGAATATAAGTATACATGATTTATTAAGTCTCTTTTCACTTTAATTCTTTTGGTTAATTACAAATCCCTTTTTAATCTTAGAGTAATTCTAAGTTAATTCACTTATTACTTGGGAAAACATTTCCTATTTTCTTACTTATCATCGATCCAGAATTTCTTAACTTTTAGGCTGGTCAAATGTTATTTAAGACATCGTTTATTGTAAACCCTAAAAAGAATCTTAGCAAACATTATTCAGCAAATAGGATCATAGAAATCATTCTAATTTTACTTAACATTAATTTTCGTATTCAACAAGTGCTATTGGCGGAATAACGGTGAAATCGCCTATTAAATTCCACGAATAGGACGAGTTTTCTCTTCGGAATTTAATACCAAGTATAAGAAGATTATCTCTATGCAATCCAAGTTGTAATTTATTCATTTTGGATATTAATCTTTTTATACTTAAATTGCTTAACTTCTAGAAAATAGTAATTCTCTTTTATTTTGGAAAAAATTAATATAATCTTTCAGAGCATCCGAGCTTTACTTTCGATCTGTTCCACCCATCGCCTAAGAAGAGAAAACATAGGCTAGTTAAGTTCAGGGTAGTGGTTGCTCCATTCCTAACCTTAGTTAAATATCTTGTTTTATCTTCTCAGATCTCACAAGCGGGACAAATGTACTAGTCGTTTCCACATACTCAATTAGTAGCTTTTATTTTGGAATTGATTATAAAGATTCCAAATTATCTTTTAAATGCTTAATTTTCCTTTAAAAAATATTCATAATTGATCCTAGGAAAAATCGTTAAGTTTAAACCTCATATTTCAAAAGTTATAGAATTCGCAGCAGAAAAAGTGTTGCGGAAAGTGCTATATAAGCATATTTGATTTAAACAACTTTTTAATATTTTAAAATTCATCTTTTCCATTTCAAATCTCTTCTAAAATATCTAAATAGATTTATCAAATTTATTTCATATTTTTCCATAATTAAAAACATTCATTTAAACATATTTTACGTTATGGTCACTTAACTGCACAAGCGTGATTTTTCTAGAAAATTGATTTGAACATAATTCAAAATCTACTTAATGAAATCCTGATTTTCTTTCTTCATTTAAAAGATATGGATATAATAGTCCGGAATTTTCTTATCTCGAAGAATTCCGAGCTATATTCCACTTTGTACATTTGTTTGAACTTTTCGGTGTGAAATCGCGAACTGTGGTTACGCGACGCGCTTAGTTTTAACTTGGTTTACCATATTTGAAATAAATTCTCTAAATTGAATATAATTACTTACAAAATCATTATAAATCATTTTAAATCAGTATTTTCACTTTTAAAGTATTTAAAGTGTATTTTCACTATTTCCATATTATAATATTATTTTATTCCTATTATTTTAATATTAAATTTTTAAATCCAATTTCAGTTCAATTTCAATTCTAACTTCAATTTCAAATTTGATTTCAAATCCATCTTAAATTTCAACTTAAATTTCAATTTCATTTTCATTTTCAATTTCAATTTTAACTTCGATTTAAAATCCATTTTCACTTTTAAATTCAAATTCTATTTTATTTTAACTTTAATTTCAATTTCACTTTATTGAAAAGAGACTTATAAAATTTCCAAATATATCATATCACTAAAAATTTGTCTTTTTAACAAAGGTGATTACTTGGGTGAAATAAACATAATCACTATTTATAATTACCACTACCACATCAAAATCAATCAATCTCATCACATAATCACTTTCAGTATTTATTATTAACACAACATCCATTCTTATAGCATAGTGATTATCCATAAATGGATATGTTATGATGACTTAACTATTCAACCAACATATTCAAAAAATCAATAAATTATCCATATAATCAAATGTTGATTATCTAACATAACAATTAAACTTGATAATCAATATAATTCAAATAGCGATGAGAATTTCTCACCTTCATTTCAACTCCGTCTAACTTTACGTGAACTAGCGTACTCCTTCCCGAACGTCTCGAATTCCCGATTTCCTTTTCTTTTCTTTTTCTCTTCTCTTTTTTTATTTGTGGCGTGGGTATATGGAGGGTATAGGCTTGGCTAGGGGGTGTGGCTTAGCTAGGGGGCGAGTACGTCGGTTTGAGGGGGGTGTATAGGTGTTTGGAGCTCGGGTAGGTGGTGTGGGAGGCTTGGGTAGGCGGGTATGGGCTTGGGCCATGGTTAGGTGGAGGGTACGGGGTAGTGGAGCTCGGGTAGGTGTGTTTGGATGGAGGGTACGGTAAAATGGAGGTGGGTGGAGGCATGTAGGGTGGTGTGGGGGAGGGTATGGCCAAAGTAGAGGAGGAGGAGGTAGGGAGCCATGGAAATGGAGGAAGAAGAAGATGGAGAAAGTGAAGAAGAAGAGAAGAGTTTGAGTTGTGAGAAATGAAGTGAATGGTGTAGGCTATTTATACTTTAGTTTTGGATGGCAAATGACTAAAATACCCTTCTCTACTTTTTTGACTTTGGTTAAGCATGTTAAGAGGTTCATTAATGGTGGATATGATGGTAGTATTTGATTCATGTACTTATGAAATGATTTTGCCTCTTTTTCTTACTTTTCAAATTACATAAAAACCTTTTTGCTCCTTTTCCATGTAAGATAAGACTTATGCATTAATGAGAAAGGATATGCTAGGTCCTTTAATAATGATGTTGTTTAGTATAGATTTGCTTATAGGTTTTATGTCAAATCAT
This sequence comes from Allium fistulosum, assembly GCA_030737815.1. NCBI lineage: Eukaryota > Viridiplantae > Streptophyta > Magnoliopsida > Asparagales > Amaryllidaceae > Allium > Allium fistulosum. Next base: position 914,427,586 of record CM060903.1, read on the forward strand.
GTTCTTTTTAATTATTTTACAATTTATCTTTTCAAAAATCAATTTTGTCCTTATGTGAAGTTTGTAAATGTGCAAAGTTGGTTAACATATGTTATACATGTTACAAAAAGTGATCATGTTATCAAAACGTTGCGATAACTTGTTTCGGAAAAAACAGTGTTTTTCATTGACATGTTTTACAGTCAAAATTTGACTTTTTGTTAAGCTATATATTTAAGTAAACCAAACTTTAAAAAATGAACTTCTTGCTTCCTTAAATAAATTTAAACACGTCTATTCATATTATAAAACTATATTTAAATAATATCGAAATCTACATTTTTACAGTGTATGTAAAACTGACAAAATGCGACAAAAGTTGGATATTTTTGTAAAACGATTATAAACATATTTTTAAACCCTTTGATATACTTCTATTATATTTATTAAGTGATTTTAATATAATTCAACTTTTCAAACAAATATTTAAACATATTTATTTAAGCATTTATTTATTTATTTATAACAAAACTTAACTTTTGCTGATTTGTTCAAAAATCCAAATTTCATCCTTTTTAATTATTAATTATAAGAATAAATAATTTCTCTATTATTATTTATTATATATATAACTTATTTATTTAAGTTTTTAAACCCTTTTAAATTTAAAATAAACAAAATCCTTTATTTTCAAAGTATTGAAATTACGGGTTGTTACAAATTCGGTGAATGCCAGTTGAAACCACATGATACTGTGATTGATCGATATATCGATGGAACTGAGATACAAAATAAAGAAGGAATTGACCAAAAAGCTCAGACATCAAGGTGGAATGCCTAAGGAAAAGTTCAAGTTTGGAACTAACTTCATCAATCAGTGCAGATCGATGTAATGGATTTTGGGCCTGTGGATAAATTTCAAAATTCAGTTTGAAAATCTAAAACATATTTTGAATTTAAAAGTTAAATTTAAAATATAAAATAAATTTTATAAGATTTATTAAAAATATTTCGAAATTGTTTTGAAAATGAATTTATATTTTTAAATGTTATTTGATAATATAATTAATAAGATTAACTAAATAAATAATTAGAAGTTAATTAATTAAATAAACACATATATATAATGATATATATATATATATATATATCTGTGTGTGTGTGTGTCTTAAAATGTTTAAGATAAATTATATATTAATTTTCAAAAATTCTTACAGAATTATTTCAATAAATAAATATTTATTTCATAAATACAAATATTAATTAAATGTTAATTAGTAAATCAATATATGTATACAATGATATATGTATACAAAGCTATGAGTGCTATCGTTAATATTTATCTTAAAGTTTTTAGGATGAATAGAAATAAAATTTTGAAATTGTAAGAAATATTTTAGTTTATCTGTTAATTAAATTAAAATTAATTAAATAATATTTATTGAATAAAATAAATAAGAATATTTATATAAGTTAAATTAGAAAAGGTTATAAATAAATTAAACTTGTATAATATGAATGTGTAATATAAGTAGAACTATAAGAAACCCAACTTAGGTTTAAGGAATGAGTACATACGTAATGTGCGTTTACCGTGTCTTTAGATGTATTCGACACTCAAATCGCAGAAGTATTTCATAAGAAATGCATTGTTTCCTAAGTCGATATCACTCAAAGAATATACATATATTAAAGATTATGAATTCTTAATATATTAGTTATCCTCTACCATTTATATATTAACAGATTACTTGCACACACTTTAATTGTTGAGTTTCCTCAATCTAGAGATGTTTAGTGTAGTACTACTAATATATGACTACACAAGGTAAAATGCATGCATATATTTATTAGGTTTCCTCAATGTAGGCCCATATACTTAGTCGTTGCAAAATGGTGAGTATGAGTGAATAATCTATTTCAATTTATTGAGTTTTCTCAAGGTTGAGATTGATAGAGTAAAAAGGTATGCCCTAGGGTCAATTATGTAATTATTACATATAACTAACTCGATAACCAATCTTGTTCAAAATAAAAGGTGTTTTCATTCTATTATATACTTGATATAACATGTTATATTAATTAATTTAATTACTAGTATATTTAATAGAAAATCCACAAATGGTATGTTTGTAGTAGTAGTTACAATGTGTTGTAACCATGAGTAATTTATCACAATGAAATTAAACATACTGTTTTAAATATTTTTAGCCAAGATGTATCTAGATTGGATATCGATAGATCTGTTGAGACTATAGTAACACCCTTCAAATGTTGTGCAGTGTATTACTCATGACTGTTGGGGGCACTGAAGAGTTACGTACTAATAGTTATTGGATAACCATGAAATGACACACTCAATAGTTTTCTATTGGTTAATATAACTACGGTCAAATAGAAAATATCGATGTGATAATATTACACAATTCTCTTGACTTGAGAATACCATCGAATTTTAATGTGGAAGCTCCACTTTACTTATAGTTAAATCATGGCATCCATCGAGTTGGGTCCAGTGGAAGCATTGAAAGTGAAACACTATGCAAGAGAGGATTCATCTACTAAGTTATATGAGGTTAGTATCATGGTTAACTAAAGTCGACTCAAAGTCAAAATCTTTAGCCAGAGCAGTTTTGTAACGACCCTGAATTTTGAACAAATTAAATTGAGAATATTTAATTAATTTTAAATATTTGAACGATGATTTGATTTGAATCCCGAATATAACTTTGAATTTGGCGATTAAATTATAAAATTTAATCGATTGAAAATTGAATAAAAATTTAAATCTTCGATTTAAAGTTGAAGAAAAATATTTCGAAAAGCTTTTAAAATTTATATCAATGATACCGAAGATAATTGAAGTTTCAGAATTGTATTTCAAAGTGTTTCGTTCAGTTTGAAATTAAATCGTTCGAATCGATATTTAAAAATAGCCGTCCGAGGCACAGTCTCGGAATTCGACGAAACCAGTTCCATTGGGTCTGTAATAGTTTGTTATCATCGGATTTCAAATTTCGTATCGATCAGAGTTGTTATGTGAGCACACGATAGATGAACGCGTTGAAATTAAATTGAATTCAATTTAAAAATTTAAATATTTAATTTGGTCAATATCACACGCACGTTATCTCCCTAAATTCTTGCCTCAAATCACGATGAAGATCGTGTAGAGCATGCTGCTTTCGATTGCAAATACTCCTCTTCTCTGATAAATCACGCTCGGTTCAAATCCAAAAACAATCAAACGATAAATGGCCGCTCCTCTTTTCTTCCCAAAATAAACGAAGTCTTTCGTTCAAGATAAAAATAAATAGCAGCGTCTCCCCCTTTTTTCAACACGAACTCATCCTCCTCCTACGCGATACTTTCTACCATTGATTTGAAGATCGGCTACTGTCTCTTTTTTACTTCCACTGCTAAAATTATGGAGGAGGGATCTCGCGAAGGGGGAAAGCGCGCGCGTGTGCGTACGCGAGAGAGGGGGACCGCGAACGTGGGCGGCGTGTCGTGGATGTCGCGATAGCAATTTTCAAGCGACGAAGCAGTGATGGCTTGGGAGTCTGGCGTTCGTGAGGGCAGCGATGGATTGCGAGCATCGCGATGTTTAGCTAGGGTTTCGTGAGCTGGTTGGCGGCGGCGTCTAGGGCAAAGGTGAGAATGAAGTCGCGAGGCAATCTGGGTTGATCGGCGGCCAAGTTCTATACTCGGCGGTGGGCATTCACGCGTGTGTACGCGGTAGGGGTGGCTGCGATATCGAAGTCGATGACGGCGAGACGAAGTGGGTCGGCGATGACGATTTCAGTGATTAGGATATTAGCATGTTCGTTGGAATTCGATGCTTTTGGGTACGTGATTTTTTTTTCCTTTTTTATGAAATAATGATAATAATGGAATCTGTTAATTTGGGAATTTATTAAACCATTTTAGGTTGAAATCAGTAATAGAAATAGAAAAGAAAAGTTTATTGCAGTGAGTTATAAGTAAGTTTCAATTCTTATTTAAAGTTTAATAGAAAAAAAATATATATAATTTTACAAAAAAAGAAATATAAACATATGCCCACATACCTACTTTGATTCAAAGGTGTATAGATAAGACTTTTGAAAATAAATATATACATATGTGAAAATAAGGGATTTGAAAGTTAATTATTAGTTTAAATTGAATTTTTGGTTAATTAAATTATCAAAGGGAATTTGATTTTTAGTTAGATATTTTATTAAAAAGGAATTGACTTAAAGATATTTATTTAAAAGAAGTTTAGTTTTAAATTTAAATTGTTTAGTTAAATAAATTATTAAGGAGAAACAATTCAAATTTTAATTTCTAAAGTTTAAAATAAAATTTTTGGTAATTAAATTTATAAATAAAAATTTAATGGTTCGATTTATTTCGAATATTAATAAATCGTATAAATGTTTATACAGTTGAAATTGTAAAGGGAACAAGACGAAATGGAAAATGGATGCAAAATAAAAGCTAAGGTGAGATCTTCTCACTCAAAAATATATTTGGATTACAGTTATTGTTTGTTGACTGTTTGGATGTGCTATTAGATATGATAGGATATATCTATATATATAGCAGTATATACATATTGGCATATGTATATATTGGATTGATGATTTCCCGCCTCGTATAGCGGATGAGACCCTATTGCGCCGTTAGTAAGCGGATTTTTATAAAACCCATATACCGCGATAATTCCGTACTGGAGCGGAATTGGTATTGTGCTGACGTCTTTGGATGCAGGGAAACAGGTTGGAGGGATCCAACTGGACCCCTCATATTGATTTAATTTATTTCTACTGTGATGTGATAATCTGTGAATGATTATTGATGTTATTGAATTGATGTCTGGAAATCGTTTGAAAGCTAAAATTTAGCTGAATGGATGTTTGATATCATTGGATTCCAAAAATAAATGAAATTGGATTTTTGAAATCAAAATAGAAATTTTTAAGTAAATTTAATTTTAGAAATTTAATAAGTTTGAAGAAAAGAATTTAAAAGAATAAAGGCTGATTTTTGAAATCTTATTGAATTAATTCCAGAACCAAGTGAAAATGTTAAATAAATGAATTTCGTATAATAGTGATTTCAAATTGAAGAATTTAATTAAAATTTGGATTTCTAAATAGTTTGAAAAAGATAAAGGAATTTATTTTCTTAAAGAGGAATTTATTTAAAAGGAGATAAGTTATCCCTTTAGGAATTCAATTGGTAAATTGAAATAAATTGGGAAATCAATGTAAAATGATTTCAATTTGAAGAATCCATTTAAAAACAGGATGTTGAATAATTTGAGAAAAATAAGGAATTTATTTAGTAGTGATAAATAAAATTAGAAATCAATCTGTAATTGATTTAATATTTGGAAATGAATTTTTGAGAAATCAGTATGGAAATTTTATTTAAGATTGAAAATAAATTTAGAAATCAATATTGAAATTGATTTGGTATTGAAGTTTTTATAAATAGAATTGGAATTTATAAAAGTTGTTTATAAATCCGAATCACTTATTTTGATAAGTAAAATATAGAAGTTAATAAAAAGAAGATTTATAAGTTGAAGTTGTTATTAAAATAGAAATAGAATTTATAAACTTCGTTTTATAAATTCGAAATCGATTGAATTTGATAAATTATATATAGGAGATTTTTAAAGAAGATATACTCGCGATTTTGGATAGCGAATTTTTATTGAGATAAAAATGTGTAGAAATGATTGAAATTAGATTAAGTGAATTATATTCACGATTTTTGGACAGTGAATATATTTTTAAATAAAATTGATTTATTTTTGAAGAAGTGATATAAAAAGTGAAGTTAAACATTTTAAAGATGTTTTAAAATGTATTATGAATCGAAATCATAGATTTCAACATTCATTGTTGAAATAGACGTTTTCGAGAAATTTAAGGAAATGGTGGACTATAACACTGTTGTTATAGTAAATGATTTCCGAAAGGAAATGTTTTATATAGTATTGGGATTTATATATCTATCTTAATTCCGAATCCCTATACTAGTGGTTTCGAGTCGTCGTAACGATGTTTTACGCAACATTCGTTTTGACTCAAATAGATGTTAAAATTAATGATTTCCTTAAAGAATGAAATGTATACTTAATATTGATTTAAGTATATTGAATATTTTTCAAATGTTGAAAATAAATAGATTTGTGAAATACTTATTTTTAAATAAGTATGGAAATGTTTTTTTTCCAATATGAAATAAACTGTTTTACGATCTCACACCAGTCACCATGACTGACTCGGAGTTTATTGTTTCCCTTCTAAACTCTGGGTGCCCACCAATTTCCACACGGGCAGTCTAGAGTTAGATTATCAGGATATTCTGGAGCTTTGGAGATGAGCTGGAGGACGAGACGTAGTATTTGTATCTGATAGTATCTATTCCGCTGTGTATTCTGTATGAGGACAAGTTTATATAACTGTCCATTGTTGTTTATTGACTCTGATGATTGATGTATGTATAAAATGATATAGTTCTTTGTTTTAGAGATTATTCATTTATCTATTATATATTGTTCCGCTGCGATGTGTAAGATTCTGATATTGTTTTCTGTTCTGATGTTGTTATGTTGTTCTTCTATCTTCTTCTTCTTCTACTTTTTCTTCTTTCTAAAACCCTCACTACTGGAGTTTCCGGCACTCGATTGCTCGGCAGTCGATAAAGTGAGTATCGATGTCGAATTTTCGAAAGTCGAAAATTTCGGTACGTGACAAGTTTGGTTAAGAATAATTGTTATTATTGAACCAAGGACTTTATGTTTGGATAGAGTTGAATATGGACGATATTAGAATTTTGACCATTACATCCGTATGTTCAAAGTGATATAGTTTTGACGAAGAAAATTGGTGTAGATAATTGTCACTACTAGGTAATGCTTAAATAAAGTAAAATTGGGTTTTACCAAAGCTAAGTGATAAATTTGACCATAATGTCACACCATCTGCTAAGTGATGTGCGAACATTAATATTTGAATTGTTTGATATTAATCGCTGATTGAACTTACACCTAAGAGTCACAGAACTGAAATGCTGAATACACTTGTTACCACCTGATTTAATAATTTATAATTGTTATAAATTAATTAATATATGTGAAATATTAATTATAAAATTATATTTAATTTGTGTTGATCAATATTAAATAGTGTATATATAATAGTTATAAACACACATATCGATATACGATATCAACATGCATTGAATTAGATTTAAATGCAATATTGATTGATCAGGCTTGAAGCGAGTTTAAGGCCCAACTGGAACCATCAAGGGCCGGCCATATTAGGTAGGAAGAGGGTGGAATTTTGAATTCAAAAGGAGGAGATTTGGTAAGTGGAAAAGAAGGATCTGGACTCTTTTTTCACTCCTTGCCTTTTGTTATTTATTTGTCTCCAACCAACGCTCTTTTTCTTAATCTTTTGCTCCATTTTATACCTATAAAGGTCGTCCCCTAGTCCCCTTCTACTCCTCAAATTTCAAGCTTCAAAACACTAATTAAATTAAATTAAATTCAAACATTAGTGGTAGCTACATTCAGGTCGGTAGTGCTTTCTAAATTCAGGATTTGATTCTGATAGAGTTAAGGGTAGTCCTAGGGGCAATTATGTAACATATTACATAAATCTACCTTAATAGCCAATCTTGTTCAAAATAAAAGGCGTTTTCTTTCTCTTATATACTTGATATAATGTGTTATATTAATTAATTAATTTAATTAAAAGTATATTTAATAGAAAACCATAATTGACATGTTTTGTGATAGTAGGTAAAATGTCTTATAATCATGAGTGATTTATCATAATAAATAAACATATTGTTTTAAATATTGCTAGTCAAGATGCATCGAGACTGCATACTAATGCATCCGTTGAGACTAGAGTATGTAATGCTCTATAAATGTTCAGTAGTGTATTGCTCATGTCTACTGAGGGCACTAAGGGGTTATGTACTAATAGTTATTGGATAACTATGGAATGACCCACTCGATAGTTTTCTATTAATTAATATAACTAAGATTAAATAGAAAATATCAAATTTCCTAATTTACACAGTTCTCCTGACTTGGAAATACCGTTTGATCTTCAATATGAAATTATTAAGTCTATATATAGTCGACCCAAATATAGTTATTCAATGAATGTCATACCATAATTTAGCCTTAGTTATTCAGTTAAATATAATAACTAATTCAATACACACACACACATTTACATATGTGTGTGTGTATTCAGTGAAATATCAATGGTGATTTCATTATTTCATAATTAGTTTTCTATTTCAAAACATATATGTATATGTGTGTATTTGTATGTATGTATGTGTATTTGTATTAAAATTAATTTGGAAACTATTTTACAATGAATGTTTAACACACACACACACACACATCTTGACATTAAGGGAGATTTTTTTGATGTAGAAATCTACATATATCAACATTAATCTAATTTTGTTTAATAAATTTTACTTTGTTGTTGCTTATAAAATATCTATATTTTAGCTTACTTTAAATTATTAACATATAAATATAGTTTATATTTGGATTTATAGATTAAGATTTGTATTCAAATTGTTTTACTAAATCAAATCATTGCGTGTTTTGGAAATAAATATTGAATTCAAACAAGTCGACCTGGTTGAATCAATTTAGACTACTTAAAGGATTCCATAAGATATATAACACACACATATATTTATACTAAGTATACTTAATATATATATATATGCATATATGCACTTATATAATTTAAACAATGTTTTGGACAACCAATGCATATGCAAAGGGAGAATGTGTCTGTTGTGGTATAGATATCAGCACCAAAAGACGTACACATTAACTATGTACACAATATGATATATTTCACTTACCCAATATAAATTAGAGCATTTTTGGATACACTTACAATATATGATAAGTTTAAATTTGGTTATATCTATCATTTAATTAATCCATCAATCATTTAATTAAAGGAAAAGAAATGAAAAGGGTTCTCTCTCAAATTAAAAACATATATCCCCTCATTAATTGAATACATTAAGAGAAGGAAACGAATGGTTTCTGTAATGACCCACTTATCTGCACAGTTTAAGCGCCAATAAACCACACATGACCTATTCAAATTGAACAGAAAGGCGGATAGTTAGGGAAAAAGGAAGAAGGAAGAAGACAAGAAGAAAAATAACAACGCAAAATATCACAGCGGAATGAATGATCTATAATATATAACAAATCTTTACACAAAAACATACTTTAATATATGTATGTACAAACATCAATCAGAGTATACTAACCTAGTTCAGCCTGAACAGTAATAACAACATGTCCTCACTATTACTGATAAATACAACAATGAATGCAACGGAAAAATAACCATGTATGTGAATACATCTCTGGGCCTCCAGTTCATCTCCTGAAGCTCCGAAGCCTCCAACTAAATCTGTAAATATGCTCGGTCTGGCCCGAGCATTATAAGAAAACAACGCCTGGGTCAGTTTGGTAAAACCAGCGTGAGAAACTCAAAGCACAAGGAATTTTATTTGTTATAGCTTGTAAAATCTTTTAAAACCAAAGGTATCTCGTAAGACCGTGCCGCTGTGAAGACCCAAATTATTGAGATAAAAATAATTTTAATAAAATCAGAAAATGTGAATTTTTAAGAAAAGAAAATATAGTCTGACAATAATAATATTAGGAGTAAGTGAAATGATTAAATAAGAGGATAGAGATTTTTCAATAAAATATAATGGGAAGAAAATGATCAAATATGAGTGAGTTTTTATATACAGATATCTCCTATATATATATATACATATATATAAATATATATGTATTAGATATGAGTAGCCAAAGAAGTATAAAATGATAAAGTCCTTTTGATAACTAAATTGCATGAGAACCAGTTTAGTATTATTGTGCATAAATACCTTCTTAAAAATAAATCAGGAAATAAATGGTTTGAAATAATATAAGAGAACCATTCAGGCCTAACAAGGTATACAATGTATCTGAGTCACACAAAGATGATGTGTAGGTGGATCATGCAAATAGCATGTGCACAGAAAAGCAGAGAAGCAACTGCTTTTACTAGAAATAGAAATCAAGAGAAAATGGCACATTTAGCCATAACAACACACACATAATTCTCTGAGTAATGTGAGGATAAAATGGGTTTTTCCTTTAGTAAAACCCTAGCAAAATGATTTAAATCAAGAGGGAAGCAGAGGTTTTCTCTGAGGGAAAACAGAAACACATTGAAAAAATAATAGAAAGGAGAGCTCACCCTGTTTTCAAGCTTAGGCATTCTCGGGGAAGAGAGGAGGAAGGTGAGTGATTAATCACTTATGGTCTGTAAGGCATTAAGACCCATGTTAAGGGCAGCCAAGTTATTTTATATAAACACTACATTATGTTTTTCTGTTTGATTTTATTCTCTGGATGAAAATATGTTGATCATGGATGGTATTCTGGTTGGGTTTTTGGATGAGATCTTAACCTGTTTTGACTTGTTGTGATGGTTTCAGTTTTTGTTTTAAAATATAGATAATCAAACAAATACACTAATCACAGAAATAGATTTTATATATGCTAGTTTTGATATGAAAAATGAATCAAATGTTTTACTGTGGAATAGGGTATCAATGAAAGAAAAGAAGTAGGCAGTGTGAATAATGAGATTCATACTTATGTCTAGTCTATATTAAAAATGATATGAACAATGCAATATTACAAATATGTGCTGATTTGTTCAGATCATAAACCAATAAGTTTTTATGGGTTTTTTTTTCTCAAAAACCATTTCCTATGTTCACAGTAAAAGAATAAATATAGTTTTGCATATGACTTCTTCAGATTTGTGTAAGCAATGGAAAATTTCTAGAAATAAAAATATAAGCAGGTTTTAGAAAAATGTGATTAAAGCAAAAATGACTTTGAAATAAGGTGTGCAATTTTACATGAATGCTTTGTATGCCCGGATATGATCTTTGGGTGATTTTAATAATTCTTGACCTATATAAGGAAGGAAAGAATACGAGTATCTCTGGAATCAAAAGAAAAATTCCCCAGAAAGAAATAAATAAGCATGGTCTCTAAATTATAAAATAATTTAGGAGTAGTGCCTTGATCTACTCATCAGCAGGTGGTTGATGGGTATGTGCATGACTTGTTTAAGTCCTGTAGGCCTCTGTGTAAAGGGTTAACAGAACTGAGCCCCTTTGCAATGCACACATGGTGTTCAATGGCAAGAGTTCAGACCAAACAAAATGAAAAGATGAGAAAGAGAAATTATGCTATGGAATTTAGGGAGTTAATCCATAGGAGTTTGTACATGTACAACTGAATGAAGTAAGTGGATGAATGCTTGGGTGTATGTGTATAGATAAACTTAAATATACACATTCTCATATTTTAATTGGGATTTGAATAGCATTTAATAGAAAAGTTCTTTGTACAGCCTTAAGAATTTACAAGATATTTTGCATACTTGATTTCACTCACACCAGAATTTATTTCTGACCCTATTTGTTGCCTTTGAAATACTTGGGGTGTCTCATTTTATTGGGGCAGTTCAAAGTTTTGCTGCAGGGAAAGATGCATGAATTGCTTGCTTGCTTGCATGGATAATTGGAGATCTTGAGGAATTTAAAGTGTTTAAGAGAAGTAGCAGTGTCATTGTAATAAATAAGTTAGACAAACGCTAATATGTTCTAAGTATTTTCATGAGTGTCTTTTGCTTTGTTATCTGGAAAATAGTATGTAAGAAGAAAAAGAAACTTAAGTGTTATATGTGTTTGTGAGCTGTGGACTTAAGTAACAAGTTCTGAAATAGTTTTAGTAGATAATGCTGAAGGAGAAGATGCCATTTAATCTGATGTGTGAACATGTTTTTCTTGACAGTCTTGAGGCACTTCAGTTATGAAATTAGAACTGATACTAAGTAGGAGAAATCTGATACTATAAAACTGATACTAGGTAGGAAATATCTGATACTATAACTACCGAACCAATACTAAGTAGGAAAAATCTGATACTATAACTTCAAAACTGATACTAAGTGGCAAGACAAAAATTAAGAGTAGAAAACATGTATACCAATCAGTAGGCAGGGAAATGTTGCAAAGTGTTTATAGGTTCAGGACACCATTTCTATAAGTTTTAGTCCAGAAGAGTGCAAATATCTTTCAAAAACCAGATTCAACCCTTTTCTAGCTCCAGATATAAGAAGTTGTATGATTTATAAAGTAGATCACAACACCATCACTCATGTGATGATTATTTGCTCTGTTAACCAGGAAATATGCATTTTGTCTGTCATGGTTGGTTTGTGCTTGTTGTGTCTGAACCTTGATCACATGTGTTGTTTTTCTCTGCTTAGACTTCAACCTAGTTTATCACCTCAGTATTCATATGATAAGTATCAAATCACAAAAGAATTCCGGAAATTAAATGTATGGCTTGTAAACCCAGAGACCAATTAATTTGAGAAGTAAGCAAGAAAATAATAAGTGGCAATATTTGAATTTAATATTAATCAAGCTTGAGATCAAAAAGGGGAATGTAAAAATAGAAATGGCTATGTGACACCAATTCTCTGAAAAATGAGAAATATTGTGTGATTGAATTTTCCTTGTTAATTTTTAATACTCTGATAAGCAAGGAAACATTTATATATCTCCACATATATAAATGACTTGAATTGACTTATATACTAATATTTTTATATTAGTAAGAATTTGGATCTTGGGGAAATGAATTAAAGAAGTGATCACTTGGTTTGGAAAAAAAAAATCTCAACAGTAAATCACTTAAATTTAAAGGAAAAAGAAGTGGGTCACTTCAGTTGGTATCATAGCTGTGTTATTAAAACATAGCATAAATATATTATCCAATTTTCTTGTATGGATAAAATTATAAATATATATATATAATAATGATAGAAGTAAATTTCAGAAAATAATTGAATTAGAAATATGACTAACTAGCTATGCAATTGAATAGTGAATCATGGTAGGAAGACCACCAAGTCATGGAGCAGGACCCTCCAATACAAAACCAATGGTTAACTTGCAAGATTTGGTGAGGGCATTTAGAGAAGGAGCAGTGCAGAGGGAAGAGAATCCTCATGAGGAATTAGCTAAGTTATTGAAGACATTTTCAAATTTAGGAGGTAAGGATTTTGAAGGCACTGAGGGAGTTATGGGAGTGCAGACATGGTTGAGAACTTTGGAAAGGATATTTACAGATATGAAAATTAATGACCAAAGAAAGAGGCAGATAGCTTCTAGGAGACTCAAAGGAGCAGCATTAGATTGGTGGGAAGTGATCATCACAGGAAGGCCAGAAAATGAGATAACATGGGATCAATTCAAGGAAATGCTTGAAGCAAGGTTTGTCCCAGCAACAGCTAAGGCAACATTGCTTGAAGAATTCATAAGGCTGAGGCAAGGACCAATGAGTGTGACTGAATACACTCAAAAATTTGAGAGTTTGTCCAAGTATGGAACTATGCTCATAGGGGATGAAGAATCAAAGAATTCAAGATTTATCCAAGGATTAAATGCAGGTCTGAGCAGAGCAATGTTACCATACAAGGATAAAACATTTGATCAAGTCATAGACCTTGCTCTTTCTTTTGAACAACATGACAATGCAAGGGAAAAATTTAGGAGCATGAGGGCTAATAATCAAAAGAAGGGGAAAAATAGAGCACATCCCTATGACAAAAAGAACATGGATAAGAAAATGGAGGGAGCAGCCACTGGGGAAGCTAAGAAGAAGGTTACTTGTTATAATTGTGGCAAAGAAGGACACATGAGTAATAGGTGTCAAGCAGCCAAGAAGGCATTGTTTAGCTGCTATAACTGTGGGAAAGAAGGTCATATTAAAAGAAACTGCCCAGAGTTCAGAAAGGGAGCAAAGGTAGGAGCACTTGAGGGCAAAGCAAAAGCAACTTCAGTGGGAAGTTCCGGACAATTGGAAGGTATACTACTAATTAAAGATCACCCCATCTCAGTTATATATGACACTGGAGCAACACATTCACTAATATCCCAAGACATAGTGAATAAATTAACTCTCACATGCTATTTAGTTGATAATCCCTTGTTTATTCAGAGCCCACTAGGTAATTCTTGCATGCTAGAGATTAAATGTTTGGGAGTAGAGTTAAACATAGGTGGAAATATGTTTTGTTCTGATTTGTTTGTGCTAAAATATCCTGGAATAGGAATTATTCTAGGAGTAGATTGGCTAAGAAAATACAAAGCAATTTTAAACTTAGAAAATCTTACTATTTCTCTGAAAACAGAAAATGGTAAAAATATTATAGTTATGAGTGAAATTGCTAAAATCAATTACTGTAACCACATATGTAGCATGACTGAGAAAGAATTAACACTGGAAGACATAAAGATTATAAATGAATACCCAGATGTCTTTGGTGAAGTCATAGGTGTTCCAGAAAATAGGCAAGTAGAATTTCAAATAAGGCTAATCCCAAGAGCAAGCCCAATCATCAAGAAGCCGACTAGAATGGGTCCTAAAGAATTAGTGGAGTTGAAACATCAGTTGGAAGAACTGGAGCAAAAAGGCTTCATAAGGCCTAGTAGTTCAAACTGGGGTTCCCCAGTTGTATTTGTGAAGAAGCATGATGGTACTTTAAGGATGTGTATTGATTATAGAGAACTAAATAAAGTTACCATCAAGAACAAATATCCACTCCCCAGAATTGATGATCTATTCGATCAATTAAATGGAGCAAAGATCTTCTCAAGGCTAGATTTAGCCTCTGGGTTTCATCAGATGAAGGTAGAGGAAGAAAGCATTAAGTATACTGCCTTCAACACAAGGTATGGATTATATGAATTTTTGGTGATGCCTTTTGGATTGACAAATGCACCATCATATTTTGTAGATTTAATAAATAGGACATTTAGAGAATTTCTAGACAAATTTGTGGTTGTCTTTATAGATGACATATTAGTGTATTCTAAATCAGAAGAAGATCATGCAAAGCACTTGCATCTGGTTTTGTCTAGACTGAGGGCACATGATTTAAAGGCCAAATTCTCTAAGTGTACATTTTGGCAGGATGAAGTAAAATTTTTGGGGCACATTGTATCACAACAGGGGGTTAGTGTAGATCCAACTAAGGTAATGGCAGTGCAATCTTGGAGTAGACCCAAATCAGTGACCGAGGTGAGGTCATTTTTGGGAATGGCAGGCTACTATAGAAGTTTTATAAAAGACTTTGCAAGAATAGCCATCCCATTGACCAAGTTAACTAAAAAGGAGCAACCATATGTGTGGACAGAGAAGTGTGAACAAGCTTTTTCATCACTAAAGAAGGCACTGGTGGAAGCTCCAGTCTTACAGCTTCCAGAGGGTAATGAAGGGCTAGTGGTTTACACAGATGCTAGTGGATCTGGATTAGGGGCAGTGCTTATGCAACATGGTAGAGTCATAGCATATGCATCAAGGCAACTCAAGCCAAATGAAACCAGGTATGCTACACATGACTTAGAACTAGCTGCTGTAGTATATGCATTGAAACTATGGAGACATTACTTGTTAGGTGCTAAGTTTGAATTGTTTACAGATCACAAGTCACTTAAATATTTGTTTTCCCAAAAAGACTTGAACATGAGGCAACATAGGTGGGTAGAATTTCTAGCTGCCTATGATCTTGATATATTATACACCCCAGGAAAAGCCAATAAAGTGGCAGATGCATTAAGTAGACATCAAGCAAGATTGGCCAGCTTAATGATGACTGAGTTTAAGGATTTAACAATCCTTAGTGAAGTGGAGATGAAGGAAGGAATTAGTGCACCAGATAATGTGCCTAATGATATGATTGAATATGGTAAACTAAGCCTCATTTCTTTAAAGTCAACTCTGGTTGATAAAATAGGAGAAATGCAAAGTCAAGACTTAAATTTAAAGGAGAAAAAGAACATGTTATCACAAGGCATGACAGTAGAGAATTATGAAGTAGATGATAAAGGATACTTAAGGAAAAAGGGGAAGCTCTGTCTGCCAAATGTAGAGGAACTAAAGCAAGAAGTTATGGATGAGCATCACAAAACAAAATATACTATCCATCCAGGTGGTACAAAAATGTACCATGATCTCAAGAGAAATTACTGGTGGCCAGGAATGAAAGGAGCAGTAGCAAAATATGTGGCAAATTGCTTGACATGCCAACAAGTAAAGGCAAACTATCAAAGACCCTCAGGTTTATTGCAGCCTTTGGAAGTGCCTACTTGGAAATGGGAAAGTATATCAATGGATTTTGTGGATGGTTTGCCAAGAACAAGAAGGGGCAATGATAGTATTTGGGTAGTGGTTGATAGACTCACAAAAACAGCACACTTCATCCCAATAAGTTCAAACAGAAATGCTCACAAGCTAGCTCAATTGTTTGTGAAAGAGATAGTGAGATTGCATGGCATCCCCAAGACTATCATTAGTGATAGAGATACTTTGTTTACTTCAAGATTTTGGAGTAGCTTTCAAGAAGCTATGGGGAAAGAACTAAGCCTAAGCACAGCCTACCACCCACAAACAGATGGGCAAACTGAGATTGTTAATAAGGTTTTAGAAGATTTGCTTAGAGCATGCATACTTGATTTTGGAGGCAACTGGGAGGATCATATTTATTTAGCTGAATTTGCTTATAATAATAGCTACCAGTCCACCATAGGAATGGCTCCATTTGAGGCTTTGTATGGAAAGCCTTGTTTATCTCCTGCATGTTGGATGGAGGCTGGTGAAAGGGTGTTGCTTGGACCAGATAATGTGAAGGAAACTTCTGCAAAAATTGAATTAGTGAGGCAAAGAATGAGAGTAGCTCAAGAGAGACAGAAAGCCTATGCAGATAAAAGAAGAAGGCCAGTAGAATTTGAGGTGGGAGACTATGTATTTCTCAAAGTTTCACCAATGAGGAGAATACTGAGATTTGGAAAAGCAGGGAAACTATCACCAAGGTATATAGGACCATATGAGATTGTTCAAATAATAGGAACTTTGGCTTATAGGTTGAAGTTACCAGAGGAATTGAGCAAAATACATGATGTATTTCATGTATCCCAATTGAGGAAATGGGTGCATGATAAGGAGGCCATTCTTGAATCTCCTACACATGTTGAAATTCAAGAAAATCTGGTTTATAAAAAGGAACCAGTGGGCATTGTGGCTAGAGAAGAAAAGAAACTGAGAAATAAAATAATAAAACTAGTTAAAATCCAGTGGAGTTTAGATGAAAATGACTGCACCTGGGAGGCTGAAGATAGGATAAGGGACAAGTATCCTAATCTGTTTTCTACTTAAAGGTATGTTTAAAAATTATGATGAGACCTTAAAATTATTTATGTATGTTTGATTGATTTGGAATGAATGAGTTTCTGAAATCTCATTCAATTGAAATTATGCTTTGTATACATTTGGATGGAAATGTATGAGAGAATAATTGTGGGACACAATTCCTTTTAGGAGGAGAGTATGTGAAGACCCAAATTATTGAGATAAAAATAATTTTAATAAAATCAGAAAATGAGAATTTTTAAGAAAAGAAAATATAGTCTAACAATAATAATATTAGGAGTAAGTGCAATGATTAAATAAGAGGATAGAGATTTTTCAATAAAATATAATGGGAAAAAAATGATCAAATATGAGTGAGTTTTTATATACAGATATCTCCTATATATACATATATATAAATATATATGTATTAGATATGAGTAGCCAAAGAAGTATAAAATGATAAAGTCCTTTTGATAACTAAATTGCATGAGAACCAGTTTAGTATTATTGTGCATAAATACCTTCTTAAAAATAAATCAGGAAATAAATGGTTTGAAATAATATAAGAGAACCATTCAGGCCTAACAAGGTATACAATGTATCTGAGTCACACAAAGATGATGTGTAGGTGGATCATGCAAATAGCATGTGCACAGAAAAGCAGAGAAGCAACTGCTTTTACTAGAAATAGAAATCAAGAGAAAATGGCACATTTAGCCATAACAACACACACATAATTCTCTGAGTAATGTGAGGATAAAATGGGTTTTTCCTTTAGTAAAACCCTAGCAAAATGATTTAAATCAAGAGGGAAGCAGAGGTTTTCTCTGAGGGAAAACAGAAACACATTGAAAAAAAAATAGAAAGGAGAGCTCACCCTGTTTTCAAGCTTAGGCATTCTCGGGGAAGAGAGGAGGAAGGTGAGTGATTAATCACTTATGGTCTGTAAGGCATTAAGACCCATGTTAAGGGCAGACAAGTTATTTTATATAAACACTACATTATGTTTTTCTGTTTGATTTTATTCTCTGGATGAAAATATGTTGATCATGGATGGTATTCTGGTTGGGTTTTTGGATGAGATCTTAACCTGTTTTGACTTGTTGTGATGGTTTCAGTTTTTGTTTTAAAATATAGATAATCAAACAAATACACTAATCACATAAATAGATTTTATATATACTAGTTTTGATATGAAAAATGAATCAAATGTTTTACTGTGGAATAGGGTATCAATGAAAGAAAAGAAGTAGGCAGTGTGAATAATGAGATTCATGCTTATGTCTAGTCTATATTAAAAATGATATGAACAATGCAATATTACAAATATGTGCTGATTTGTTCAGATCATAAACCAATAAGTTTTTATGGGTTTTTTTTTCTCAAAAACCATTCCCTATGTTCACAGTAAAAGAATAAATATAGTTTTGCATATGACTTCTTCAGATTTGTGTAAGCAATGGAAAATTTCTAGAAATAAAAATATAAGCAGGTTTTAGAAAAATGTGATTAAAGCAAAAATGACTTTGAAATAAGGTGTGCAATTTTACATGAATGCTTTGTATGTCTGGATATGATCTTTGGGTGATTTTAATAATTCTTGACCAATATAAGGAAGGAAAGAATACGAGTATCTCTGGAATCAAAAGAAAAATTCCCCAGAAAGAAATAAATAAGCATGGTCTCTAAATTATAAAATAATTTAGGAGTAGTGCCTTGATCTACTCATCAGCAGGTGGTTGATGGGTATGTGCATGACTTGTTTAAGTCCTGTAGGCCTCTGTGTAAAGGGTTAACAGAACTGAGCCCCTTTGCAATGCACATATGGTGTTCAATGGCAAGAGTTCAGACCAAACAAAATGAAAAGATGAGAAAGAGAAATTATGCTATGGAATTTAGGGAGTTAATCCATAGGAGTTTGTACATGTACAACTGAATGAAGTAAGTGGATGAATGCTTGGGTGTATGTGTATAGATAAACTTAAATATACACATTCTCATATTTTAATTGGGATTTGAATAGCATTTAATAGAAAAGTTCTCTGTACAGCCTTAAGAATTTACAAGATATTTTGCATACTTGATTTCACTCACACCAGAATTTATTTCTGACCCTATTTTTTGCCTTTGCAATACTTGGGGTGTCTCATTTTATTGGGGCAGTTCAAAGTTTTGCTGCAGGGAAAGATGCATGAATTGCTTGCTTGCTTGCATGGATAATTGGAGATCTTGAGGAATTTAAAGTGTTTAAGAGAAGTAGAAGTGTCATTGTAATAAATAAGTTAGACAAACGCTAATATGTTCTAA
The DNA here is from genome assembly GCA_030737815.1 of Allium fistulosum. Taxonomy (NCBI): domain Eukaryota; kingdom Viridiplantae; phylum Streptophyta; class Magnoliopsida; order Asparagales; family Amaryllidaceae; genus Allium; species Allium fistulosum. The sequence goes on from CM060903.1 coordinate 914,447,219, forward strand.
GTATTTTCATGAGTGTCTTTTGCTTTGTTATTTGGAAAATAGTATGTAAGAAGAAAAAGAAACTTAAGTGTTATATGTGTTTGTGAGCTGTGGACTTAAGTAACAAGTTCTGAAATAGTTTTAGTAGATAATGCTGAAGGAGAAGATGCCATTTAATCTGATGTGTGAACATGTTTTTCTTGACAGTCTTGAGGCACTTCAGTTATGAAATTAGAACTGATACTAGGTAGGAGAAATCTGATACTATAAAACTGATACTAGGTAGGAAATATCTGATACTATAACTACCGAACTAATACTAAGTAGGAAAAATCTGATACTATAACTTCAAAACTGATACTAAGTGGCAAGACAAAAATTAAGAGTAGAAAACATGTATACTAATCAGTAGGCAGGGAAATGTTGCAAAGTGTTTATAGGTTCAGGACACCATTTCTATAAGTTTTAGTCCAGAAGAGTGCAAATATCTTTCAAAAACCAGATTCAACCCTTTTCTAGCTCCAGATATAAGAAGTTGTATGATTTATAAAGTAGATCACAACACCATCACTCATGTGATGATTATTTGCTCTGTTAACCAGGAAATATGCATTTTGTCTGTCATGGTTGGTTTGTGCTTGTTGTGTCTGAACCTTGATCACATGTGTTGTTTTTCTCTACTTAGACTTCAACCTAGTTTATCACCTCAGTATTCATATGATAAGTATCAAATCACAAAAGAATTCCGGAAATTAAATGTATGGCTTGTAAACCCAGAGACCAATTAATTTGAGAAGTAAGCAAGAAAATAATAAGTGGCAATATTTGAATTTAATATTAATCAAGCTTGAGATCAAAAAGGGGAATGTAAAAATAGAAATGGCTATGTGACACCAATTCTCTGAAAAATGAGAAATATTGTGTGATTGAATTTTCCTTGTTAATTTTTAATACTCTGATAAGCAAGGAAACATTTATATATCTCCACATATATAAATTACTTGAATTGACTTATATACTAATATTTTTATATTAGTAAGAATTTGGATCTTGGGGAAATGAATTAAAGAAGTGATCACTTGGTTTGGAAAAAAAAATCTCAACAGTAAATCACTTAAATTTAAAGGAAAAAGAAGTGGGTCACTTCAGTCGCACATAAATACGAATGGGTTTTTACCTTATGATAACCAAAACATTTATATCAGAAAATCCAGTAATATTATAATAATCTCTAAGGGTGAAAATAATAATAATCAAGTAGCTGTGATGCTCTTGAGTGTACATCACAACAATACTAGGTATAAAATCGAAAACATATAAGGCACGTTCGCTAATTGTGTAGGATTTCTGTGACGACCCACCATTATGCCCAGGTTATTACAAGTAATGTCGTCTGCTAATCTGAAGATTACGGCTGGTTAAAGGCGATCAATGTGAATATATCTTTATATTAATACTGACACGTCTTATTTACCATTTTGAGGATCTAAAATGAAAATTTGACGTGTGCAATATTAACACAAAGTAATAAACACACCGATTAAAAATATTCAAAATATTATATAATATTGATAAATCAGAATTAGAGTCATAAATTTCAGCGGACTAATATACAACATGTTTCATAATAAGATGTGAGTATACAAAATGTCAATACTAGACTTACTCTAATGTACATCATATCTCATACACTATATCAGGTACAGAATGACTACTGAATAATATACATGACATAACTAATAAATGTCAATATATAAAATGATGAAGTAAACTAAAACTGTCAAAATAGTCTACACCAAAGCTAACCCAAAATCCAAGAGTCAATGAGTCGCTGTACCTGTAAAGTCTCGTCTGACTCATGTATTATTAAAAATAAAAACGGGTCAGACTATATTTAAATAAAAAGGTGAGATGCTAATATCATAATTATATGACTTAAAGTAATTAGCCTTAATAAAATATGTCGAACAAACAATCATAATAAGGCATATTAATTAAATTCACCACTTTATAAATCCATAAATGACTTAACTCTAAAATAAGTCATCTCAAAATATGCCTAAAATCCAAAAAAAAATCCATAAAAGGCATATCAAACCAATAGATACAGATATCATAATTATGACTTAACAATAACCAAATAAGTCATGAATAAAATATGCCCAAAACAAATACTCAAATAAGGCATATCTGACAAATCACCATTTCAAAAATCCATATCAAGTCTCAAACAGACTATCATAAAAAATATGGTGATAACAATTCAAAATTTCTCCAGGGCCAAAAGATACTAAATATCTATCCCAAAATCTCCAAACAAATAATCATCACTAATGAAATAATAATGGTAGTCAACTATCAGTATAAAATAGTGCGACAGAGAGTTTAAACCAAGAAATAGACCCTGCCACATACCTATCCACAAGAAATAGGATACAGTCTAACCTCAAGAAATAGACTGGCCATGTGAATTTACCTAACCCCAAGAAATAAGAAAACATGGTTTACTGTAAATAAACTGATAGGGCTGCAATAAGACACTCGTCCAAACAACAAAAAGGACAGCCATGTTATACCAGAATAGACCTAACCCCACGAAATAGATCTACCTACCCAAACCTAAAAATGTATCGATTCTCAGGTCGATGAAAAATGAGTCATCGTCTCCTGGGATCTATTGGCCTCAATTAAAATCCGAACACCCTAAGATAATACAACTCTAAAGTGTTATTTACTGCCACTCCAGTAATCACAAGAATTTAAATAACTGTCCCATACCAGATGTAAATTCAATTATTTACTAAAAGCTAGTAAATTCCACTCAAACTCTATTTGACAAATTTTAATAATAATTGAATTAATTGTATAAAGTGTCCCATACCACCCGACAATTCAATTGTTTATTAAAATTCTTTGTTTCATAGAAAATCACGAAATTCAACAGAAATCCATTTCACGCTTGCATAAAAATAGCCAAAAGCTAAATACAGTAAAGGCCAATAATATTTTATAGTTTGAAAGCAATTAATATATTATTTTCATATAGAAAATGATTTCTAAAATATTTTATCTATAATTCACTTTCAAACTTTTCACCTTTGTTAATCCATAAACTCATATTTAACAACAAAAGAGTAAAAAGGATTTTTACTTAAAAATAGAATTTTTTTTATAAAAATCTATATAAATATTTGTAATTACTTTTAAAATATATATATACACACACACTTCATAAATATTTTCAAATCTTAAAACTTTATTCTCAATTCTTTTTTTAAACAAAACTATTTATATACATAATAGTTGTATGTATATTTTACTTTTGATAATCATTTATAAACTTCAAAATCCCATTTTGAGAACCATTTAAAAAACATATAAACAATTCAAATTATAAATCGATCGAATATTCAACATCTAGAGCCAACATCGCTCTATAAAATATAATTCCATAATATGGAATTATTTAGCTTTTGAGTTGCTTTTTGATAACTCTGGTCACACAAACAATGCATAACAACCATATAATTTAGCTACAACTGATTGAATGTATTTCGATGGTTTTCAAAATCATGCAATTTCATAATCGATAATGCAATCAAATCCAATATTTAGAATACACAATTCAACCAATTCATTTATCAAATAAATTGAACCCACTGTAATTTATTTCAATAATCCAATCCAATCGCTACTAAAATTTTATGCAATTCACAAGCAATTCAATCATTCACTACCGATTATTAACGTAATCCCAAACGAAGCGTACACAGGGAATAAACTTGCATAGTTATAGATGTGTGAGTTATAAAATAACTCACCGAATTCATTGCTTGTTGAAATTTCCCTTCTTTTTGCATCATCCTCTACCAAAATTTGATATGTCTGCTCCTGCCTTTAACTACTTGTGTTGCAGCCACCATTGTCTATCTTCATCATCGAACAACTCTGCCTTCAGTCATCATCTCCAAACCCTCAATCATCGCCTTCAAGCACGCTGTCTCCCAACCTCGACGCCATCAAAGTCGTGCTCGACATGACCAGCCATCACCGCCGCAACCCTCGTGACTCTGCCTCCATCCTACCTGGCTCCAAGCACAGTCACACTTCCCCTTCTTTCCTATAACATCAACACTTCGCCCTCACTCGTCATGCCAGGTCTCCACCTTCGACGTCGACGATGCTTGCACTCGCAAGGCCGTGTGCAATTTTATTTTAATTTTTTCCCCACGATCATTGATTTGGGTAATTAGGGCATGGGGAATCGGCTTCATTCATTTTTTTTCATGAGATAACTGGGTTTGGGTTTGATTAAGAAAATTTAAGTTAGAAATTTCTATGTGGGCGTGGGCTTTGGGTTCACTTAATTGGGCCAGAGTATAAACTCAATTTGGCTTTAATTCTTTTCCTTTTCCTTTGTAATTAGTAGTTATTTCCCATTGCATCTAAATTTAACTATTAATCCTTTATTAAATAGACTTTAACTGCATAATAATTAAATTCCAAAAATAATAATTATCGAAATTTGAATTCAACAATTCTATTTTAATTGAATTAGTTTTATATTACACTTTCAAAACAGGGCTATTACAATTTCCATGGAGGTTCCCTCTGTACTTCGAGGATCGGTCCTCCTGCATAAGGATCAGAGATATCCTTCCGAAGTAGCATGCATCCCTAATGATGTACCATAGGAAAAACATAGCTGGTCTCGCTCAGACCGATTGCATGGCCTCATGCATGCATAATGTAACGACCCTAGATTTTAATTTAATTTGAATTGATAATTTAATGAACTTTTAAATTAAAATTGTATAATTTATTATCAATGGAAGCGAGTTTCCCCGAATTAAAATAAATTTTGTATAAATCATTTAAATTTAAAAATATTTGAAAATTTGTATATATGTGATTATATATGTATATATTGGATTTGGGATAAAATTGTAAATAAATAAATAATTGATGATAATTTGAATTTGTAAATTAAATATAAGACAATAAATATTTAAAGTAAAATAAATAATTGAGTTTATAAAATAATACAAGGCAATAAATGTTAGTTAAACAAAACAAAATAAAGTTAGAACTGGAAATTGAAATATATATATATATATAACATAACTTATATAGTTTGTAAGATAGTAAGCAAACATATTAACTAATATTTCACAACAAGTATATTTAATATTGGAAATTCATTTGTATTTCAAGGTAATAAGGCCAAAGCAAAGAAAAATATACGTACAAGTATATAGTAAATACAATTGTAACAAATTTAACAACAAATTAAAATAGAAATTCATTTTTAAATTATAAAATAATAAAAAGAACTATGTAAAATAGAAAGTAAACAAATTAGCTAAAATTAAACAACAAATTTAAATTGGAAATTTATTTATATTATAAAGTAGTATTACAAAGTATAATTCAAGAAAGAAAATTTGAATATATTTAAGTATGTAGACTTAGAAGAAAATAATGACTGGTAATGCTATCATCTATGTACAAAGCAAGTAAAACAAAGGAAAGAAAGTATGCCTATACAATTCAAATAAAATTGTATGTAAACTTAAAAGGAAACATTTGTACTAACTAAGATCATATTAGCCAAAACAAGAATCATATCAGCCTCCACTTAAAAGTACTAGAGGAAAAAAAAATATGGCATGTTGTACAAACAAAGAAAAATATGGTCTGGTGTTGTACAAAACAATATAATAACCTGTACAAAATATTATCCCTGTACAAACCTATCTCTGTATATTTCCTTCATTATCTCCAATTCAGTTCGTTCATCTTTACTGAGGAAACCAAAAGAACTTCAACTTGTATTTTCAAAAGCTTGTTCATCAGAAAACTCTGTTTATCTCTGGAAACAAAGGTGAGCAAACATCCTTAAAACCCTTATTATGTTTATATCTCAGTAGTATGTGATGATCTTTTAAGTTGTGAAATGAGATATGCTTGCATAATTAAGTATATAATCCTGTATGAAATGGAAATGAATGTATATGCCTGTATGTATATATCTAGTCCCTGTTACGATTTCTGTTCTAAATAACAAGACAAAATTCATATCCCCTAATCCAATAAAATTTAAGCTTAGATATGTGAATGAAAAATGATTTTAGTAGTGTAATGTTAATTATAAAAATAGTTCCAGCTTTTAGATCGAGTGATTATTTTCGAAAATGACAAAATACAGTGATAATTTCTATAAGTCAGGAAAATTAATTATTCTAATTTCATGTTTTAAGTTCAGAAACAAATTTGAACTTTGAAATGATGATTTTTAAAAGCAAGTTCCTGATTTTTAAAAATGTGGGTATTGAGATGTTTTGAGTTGATCGATAGTTACATTTTAGTCAATTGCCGTCGACTGGCAAGGCCATAGTCGTCGAGATTAAGGTGGAGGGAGGCCTGAATGGTAGCGTACTCCGGAAAAATGACAGAGGTATTTATAGATGGTCGTAGCGACCGTATGATGGTGATCTAGGGTTTAACAACCCAGTTTTGTCGAGGAGGTATATGGAGGTGGTTCGTGGTGGTCAACGTGATTCAGGGGATCGGACCAAGGGGAGGAGGATCGTGAGTGAGTGTCGAAGCTTTGGTCCAGTGCGCGTGAGTTCCGGTGGTGGGGATCAGTGGCGCGAGGGGATTTCATTGATGAAGTTGGGTTCCAGTTCGACTCAAATTGCCTTGATTTTGATTCGCGTGATTTTTGTTCGATCTGAGTGTACGAAGGGGCTTGCGTGGGTAGGAGTGATCGGTGAGAGACCCCACGATACCTACGGTGGTCGGAATGAATGGTGCACGTGCACCGTGCACTTGCGTATCGGGGCTGATAAAGGCGTTGGAGAAGAAGGGGGAGGCTCGAAGTCGAATGCGGGAATAATTTCTTTTGGCTCGGGGGAGTTGTTAAGGGGGATCGGGTTGCTAGGCCTGTTGCCAGGTTTCAAAAAACAGGCTGTGTTTAAAAGAAAGGTTTTGGGGTAACTTGTTTTGGATTAAATTTGTTTTAAACAAATAAAAAAAAAGTGATATGTAAATTAAGTAATCATTAAGTTAAGTACTAAATTAATTAACAACTAAGATATGTAAATAATAATAAATTGATTTTCAAGTTTAAAGAAGACTTTTAAATGTTAATTAAGATGAATAATTAATATTAAGTAATTAAATTGGAAAGTAATTAAGGATAATTACTTTATAGTTGAAATTAGAGATTAATTAAAAGTGAAAGGAAATGTTATTAGTTGATGAAGGTAATTAACTAGAGATTATTAAGTAATTAAATTAAGGTGATAAATTTTGATAATTTATTGGATTTATTAGTTAAGATAATCAATTGTAAATTGTTAATTACTTAATTAAAATAATTAAGGGGTTAATTTATCATGGAATTGGTTTAAAGGTTAATTTAATAAATTTGATAAAATGAGAATAATTGATTAAAGTGTTTGATAAATTAACGTATATTAAATGATTTATAAATTAATAAATCATAATTTGATAATTAATTCATAAGTAATAAATTTACTTAGAAATAAATTTGATTGATTAGGATTAAACAATTAATTAATCCTACTTATAAATGACTATTGAATGCTTGTCCTTACTTATGAATGTTTGGATTCTATTGGATGACTTGATTGTTTGATATCCCTGATATATGTTGCTTTGTGATACGTCCTGATTTATGTCGTGATCTGTGATTTCTGTTTCTGTGATATATTACTATGTGAATATGAAACCCATGGCCCGTAAACGGCACTTGAATTTCGATGCGACAGGGAGTCGGATTCCAGTTGGTTATCCGAAACCCACATCGAATTGTAATAGTGAATCTTTGTGACTGATAAATTTATTTTATCTATGAATCTGTGAATAAAGATAAGCGTTATCGATTATACCGCTTATCGATATATCTGTGATGATTGATGTTGCACTATTGTGTGAAAAAAAACCCTGGACCACACTTATACACACACAAATATGGATTTCATGAGGAAATCGGTTAACTCACAGATAATTTAAATTTATGTTTTGAAATTGAAATTTAATTTCAATTGATTTTGAAATTGGAAATTTGGGTTTAAAGTGAAAAGCTTTTGAAATGGAATTTCAAAGATAAAACTTATTTTTGAATAACTTGATAAAGTTTTGAAGTTTAAATAATTTGATTTAAACTTAAATTCAAGATTTGAAATTGAATTCTATGATTTGAAACTAGGGATTAAAGATGTTATACCCGTTATATATGGGTTAAACCATTTTAAAAGTATAGATTTTGGAATGTGAATATAATTCAAGGGCTTTAACTTGTGCAAATATAATTGGATTTTTCTGAAACGAAAACTATTTGTTTTCAAATAATAACAGTTTTCATATAAGAAGTGAACTTCCAATTTGTGTTGAAAGGTTTCAAATTTAAAATGAAATTGAAATATTTTGAAAAGCTATGAATTGAATCTGTTTATTTTTAACAGATTTAAAATGATGATTTGTTTAAAACATTTGAAATGAAATTGTTTTGAAAGCTATAAGTTGAATCTTTGTTTTAAAGATTTAACGAGTTAATCAAATTGAAATGGGAATTGATTTGGAAAAATCTGTAAATGAATCTTTTCGTTTAAAAGATTTAAGAATGGTAATTTGTTTAACCATTTAAAAGAAAGGTTTGGGTAATCAGTTGTGACTTAATTGAAATCCCATATCCATTTGTTTTTTAAAATATTGCGCTCACTATTCGGGTTAGCCGGGAAAAGACATTTGTGTCATATAACCCATTCCGAATAGTGATACGTCGTATATGGATCGCATTTGAAGACCGGTGTTGAAGACCGGATATTTTCGAAAACGAAAGGACAACTCGTCGAATGTCTCTGCATCGACTGGCCCCGATATAGAGATTTTATCACCCTTTGTGATGGGAAGTCCGGACGGGATTGTGAATACTCGGAATTGCAAGGGCTTCGTAAGAAGTGCCTTCGGTTCTGTTCGAACCCGGAACAGACTTGTATGGTTACATGTATGACATTACACTTTGAGATATTAAGCCGATTTCTTTCAAATACATTTCTGTTGGTGGCGGAGAATTTATTCTCTTAGCTTAACACCCTTCTCTAAGACGTACGAGCTCAGAGGTTATGTAGTTGAAGGTTATCAGCGATATACTCCCAATTTGGTAATGTGACATGCTGAGTGTTGCCGTGTGATGATCATTGTTTGATCATTTGTGATATGATCATTTGTTTGATCATTTATCTTTGCGATCATTACTTTGATCATTTGTTTGACCCGAAGCATGGCTTTGTACCAAAGCATAGCTTTATGGATGAGACTTCGTTGAACCTCACAGCCCGGAAATGGTCAAAACAGGAAGGATGCAGCAAGGTTCTAGGGAGTAGTGCCCTTTAGTGTATGTCATTCTTTCTGGATAGAGGTGGTATCATGGTATGGAGCCCAGATATTTAACCTATGTTGTTACTGCATTATTATTACTCTTATGTGGTTGTTGGAAATCGAGGATCCTCGGATATAGATCGGTTACGATCAGGGGATGACATATTCGTGTCAGTAGTTACCCAGTTAGGGGTAACCCGGCCTTGTGTTGGCAGAGATCCGGTTAGGTTCTCGGGACGTCATTCCAGAGGCGTTTCCATGTGGCAATGGGAAGTTCCTTGGCCTGACCATTTGTTGGAAATCCAAACTCCAATACGAACTGTGTACGGTATTAGTTGTAGAACCTGCTATTTACGTACGGTGGTCACCACTATTTAGATGGTAACTATAGTAGGCATACGATACTGGTAGTATGTTGGCTAAGATTTATATTCTACTTTTGAAATGTTTTCTACACTATGCACTAATAATAATAATATCAAAAATGATTTGATTTTGCGTAGTAAGCATCTTTGACTATCATAAGAAGAAATCTCCTCCAATTCTGTGTTTGCATTTTGTGTGTGGTGGGAGGTCTTATGGTAGTTTCATTTTCCAAAAGCATTGCGAATTGATTTTAAAATTCTTTGCTATTTTTGTTTAAAAGATAAACTGTTTTTATTGCTCACACCAGTCCCATGACTGATCCGGAGTTTATTGTTTCTTTCCTAAACTCTGGGTGCTCAAAATTTTTCTACATGAGCAGTCTAGAGTTGGGTTTTTCAGATATTCAGATTTAGTAGATTATCTGGAGCTAGTTCAGTCTTTGGATCGGACTGCACTTGCTTATCTTTGTGCCTCATTATTGGGAGTTCGAGCTATATCTGGATTGGCGCTTTGGAGATGGAGATTATCCGCTGCTGGTGTTATCTATTTTCTTTTCTGCTGCTATTTGTTGTGTCATACCTTTGATGTATATTGATATTCATTGTATCACTCTGTTGCATCAGATATTGTATCAGATATTGTATCAGATATTGTATATCAATGTATTATTCTTTTTCTTCTGCTGTGTTATTTACTTAACTGTTGTTATAAGCTCCGGCGACTCGGATTTGAACGGTCGAATCTATGACATTCTAGTACGATGTAAAGTATGGATGTCGATTTTCGAGTGCGAAAAATCCGCAGCCGTTACACATAACAACTATAAGTAACGTCTAGGTGGAGCCGACTACACCTTATGGATTTGCCAACCCTACTAGCCATGCGTCCTATCCTTGGTTTTAGTCATTACTGCTAGTTAGGCAACGTCCGGCGTTCCAGCTCACGCATGGATTCCTATATCTAAAACAGATCTTGGAATCATGTATGGATTCCCACATCTCAATGGATCTTGGTACCAAACATGAATTCCGACATCTCAATATATCACGAAACTCCTCCATAGAACCGTATATGGTTTCGGAGTGGTTATGGTTTTCGAGTCATCACTTACGAGTACACCCTTCCGCTTCTCGGGTGCTCCACAAACTAAAAACTGATTTTTGGAATGCTCAATACTGGTACTTTAGGAAATAATCAGACAATACATAAGAGCGGGGATCACCCCCTAATCATTTAAGTTGACGGATCTCCTTATCATTTGTCCTAAAAGAATGAAACGAGTTTATACGTACATTACAGCACCACCGATGGTAACTGTACCATATATTCCCTATGTTTCTCCTAGATGTTTCCAGAGTTAAAATCCTTCGGTGTCAAGTAGGGAATTGTTTTCCTACCATAAAATTAAGAAGGATTACATATTTAGGCCAAGATTTGATTGTCGGTTATTTAACTCTTAAATAAACAAACATTCAAAACAAAGATTACATTTCTCATTGAAATCGCTAAGCCTCATTTAATTAAATTTCCATTAATTAAAATCTCTTCCAGAATATTTATCAAAATATCCATATACTTATCTCACCGGAATAAGTATATTCACTAACCATTTCCTTCAAAAATACTTGAAAACTTTTAAAAATAGATATGCAAAGTACCATTCAATATCGACAATGGATTGTAGCTTACACAATGGTTACGTTGCTATCCCACGAATCCATAGTGAACTGTAGGCAATCATTGCCCCTCGAATTATGCCATGAAAATCAACCATTTCTTACCAAATTTTTTTATTTGATAAAAATCACCAAATCTATTTGTAAAGCTTCTTTATAAATCTCCAATCTATCTATAAACATTCTTTATGAATCTCAAAACTCCAATTATAAAACTTCTCCTTTCAGATCTTAAAAACTCATTTATAATCCTTTTATAAATATCCAGAACTATTTATAAAACTCTTCCCATATTTAAACAAACTTGTTTAATAAACTCTTTAAGTCAATAAGGTTCCCTTGGTAAACCATTAATTAATTAAAATAACTTTAAATAATAAGTTATTATTTAAACATCCTTCTATTCCACTTAAATTAAATCTCATTTAAAATAACAACTTTAAAATCTCATTAATAATATATTAAATTAATTTTAAACACCATTATTGTATTAATAAGTTAATTTCAAAATGATATTAATATAATAATTAATTTACTTTAAAACGTTATTAATACAGTAGTCAAATAACTTTTAACTAATATTAATATGATAATTAATTATCCTATATTAAAATTAAATAACTTTAACTAAAAATTTAAGTATAATTAAATCATTTGAAATAAATAGTTAAAATATAATTAAAACATTTTTAAACAATAACTAAATAGTTTTAAAATGATAATTAAACATTCTTAAATAACATTAAGAAATAACTTTTAAGAATCATATTAATAAAATAATTAACTAAAATCATTATTAAAAACAATTATTAATTATCTTTAAAACATTATTAATAAATAATTATTACTTTTTAAAATCTTATTACGAAATAATAATTATTCTTAAAATAACTTTCAAATCAAAATTTTACTTTTCAAATTTGAAGGAGGCTTAACGATCACTATGTTACTTAAACAAGCTACCATGTCATTTAATTTAACTTTCCAAATTAATAACTAATATTTACATAATCAAAGACTATATAAATAAATTCAACACTTAACTATCATTGTTTAACATATCACTTATTCAAAGTGGCATATCAATTAATGATATATAATTAGATGTCCAAATTTGTAAAATAGCAGAACAATGATTTATTCTGTTGATTAAATTACCAATAAATTTAATTGGCGGAATGGTGTTTGATCCCGCTAAACAAATGTCCAATTACCATATTCAATCCAATTTAACTCGACAGGAATTTATTTGGCCAAATAAACATCGATAATTAAGGTATATAAATGTAAATGACGTTATTAATTAAAATAACATAATTTAAATCCAGTCCTTTTTAATATGTCATAAATTTGTACTTTGCTAAAGCTACCAACAGGTTATATTACGACGTTATACTCATCAATACGAGTTTAACGCAAAAACCACGACCCCACTTGATCACCTCCTACTGCCGCACTACACATAAACCTGAGCCTCCCTAAAACAGCATACTAAAATCGTAAATCGCTTCCACCACCTAATTTCGACCATATTTCCCAAATGGGCTGCAGTTACTGGCTCTGCCTTGCCTCAAGCTTCCTACCTGAACTCTCTAATTCTTGTCTCGGCAGTTGGGTTCGCAGAAAATAAATTTTCAAACGAATTCATTCATCTCCTCCACTACGACGAACCGAACCACTAAAAATCATGCGAGCAGTTATAAAAATCCCCAATCGCCGCTACGAACCCATCAATACCCTCGGTTCGTCAATTTGTGATCGTCGAAAACGATCGTTTCCTTGGCCACTTACTATTATTTACCGATATCTCTCGAATTACTCGACGAAAACCCATGAAATTATTTTTAAAATAAACTAGAGATCCAAACAAACACATTTCATGTTGGAACTATTTGATAATTATTAACAGATTGAGGGGCATTGAATTTAGAAGGAGAAGGTGGTTAAAATTTCTTGTTTTTGAATATCTCCAGCTAAGCAAACCAAATCATGAGTATGAGCTCAAATCAAAAAGCGGACAAGGGAACATCGGCGGCTGGTAGGGTGGAAGATGGGGCAAAAGGTTTGCTAAGTTGAAGTAAGGGCTACTGGTTTGAAGATAAGGCTGCTTTGTACTTGTTTGATTTTGAATAAATTCCGATACCCCGCCACACCGTATCGCGTCTGATTATGAGCCGCGATTGATAGAAAAATAAAATATGTTCGCTTACAGAATTGGGATGCAATCACAAGACAATAATAAAATAGACAAGTTAACCTATTTGGTTAAATTCCAAAAATGCTAAAATTTGCCGTAAAAATATGTCAAATGGAAATTTGAATATTTTCCAAATTAAAAATTATGGAAAAATTCTATAAATTATATTAAAAATATGTCATTAGAAATCAAGTCAGAATTTGAAACATAGATTTTATTATAATTTAATTCAAATCCAAATATTTATACAAATTAAATATTCAAATTCGAAAAACTAAAAATATCGTTACATTATCCTCCCTAAAAAGAATTTCATTTCTGAAATTTCACCATATGGACATGCAATATTATTCATAAGCATGCATGATGTTCATAGATCATTCATATACAGAATATGATTCTATCATTACTTGAATACATAGCTTCATTTCCAAACTAGTATCGCTCAATAGATTTACTAATGCGGAATCAGATCAGGCTTCTTGATTAGAAACCTCCATTCTCCTTACATGGTCATATACTATGATAGAGAACTTCGGTTCCACATTATGAAACCTCACCAAGTGTTCGCCGTCAAAAATTGGGTAATAGATCCTTATTTGGAACAGTGTCAAAGACCTCAAAGTCATGTACTCGAATCCTAGATCAAAACTATATGAGAATAAGAAATGATCTATGTCCACCTTACACACTTATTTAATTGGTTATTCCTAATACCAATTCCATTTCCATATTTATGAAAACATTTCATAGAACACAATTTAAGTTCACAAATCTGTATTATACCTACCACATCACAAGGGTATACATAACTATCAAATTCAAACTTTTATTTTGAATTCACTTAAGAATTTTAAACACCTAGTTTTTTTATTCGAAACACTTTTGAAATGATACCTTATATTTTAATCCATAGAAAATATATATAGCTCGAGCAACACCAAAATTATACCAAGGAACTGGGTACCACCAAACAATATCATACATTTCCTTGCCAAAATGATAATACTTAAGAGAAACGTTTGCCATCCGAATGTATCTCTTACCCGTTTTTAGTTATTTTCGAGCCACTCGCACTAGTTAACTTAAAACTACTTCTTTCTTATCGAATTCATTTTGAAACAATACTAAGTATATTTTCAAATAAATAGTTTTCATCAAACTATCAATTTCCAACTTACTTTGGATTCGTCCGAATTCGTCCACACCGTATAATGATAAAGGGAATAATTTACTAAGTGCAGAATATCGTTAGCCTAAGCAAACATTCGATCATCACATAGAAGATTATTCCGATCACCACAAAACAAATCGGGACTCATTCCCCAAACCAACCGAAGAAAACACACCTTTCTATAAACTTCCTTTTCAAAGATACTTATACTTAAATATATTTCTAAGAAAACTATTTCCAAAATATTGATACACCAAAAACCCCTTTAAGAAAACTATTATTACCATTTCCAAAATCATTCATACTCCAAAACTATCTCAAATAAAACTATTGTTTCTTTCTCTCAAAATCATTTAAAATGATAATATACATATTTACTCTATGGTAAATCAAATCATACCTTTGAAATTAGATCAAATTTTGTTTTATCAAAACAATTATATAGCGAGATCCTAATGGTAGCGATCCCCCATTTAGAAACTCGAAAATGAACACTGACGACGTTGTAATCATTGTCGCAATTATTTTCCAGCGACTGAAGTGAGTTCAGTGCTTACATCCCCTTGAAAATCCTTAGAAATATTTTTATTCCAAAAATATTTTCAAATACTATTATTAACTTGTAAACCTTGAAAACCATTTTCCAAAATAATGAGATTTAAATTCTCAAATTCTTTTTATTTATAAAACACATTTTGATAAATCAAATTCTTATAAAATCAGCCCCTTGTATAAATCATTTCAAAAAATTTCAAGTTTCCTTTTCAACAAAACAACATTTATTAAAACTTAATTTTATCAAATCAACTTTTATATAAAATTGTTTCTAAATATTTATTCCAAAATATTCAAATTTTTTATTAAATAAACAACCTTTAGAAACCAATTTTTAACCCAACATTATCAACGAACGCCTTATTTTCAAATTATGAAACTTAATTTACAAGGTATTCATTTCAATGTTCTCAAATTTCTGTCTACCCAACCCAGGTTCCGAATAGAAAGATTCCAGATAGATCAACTAATAACAATCAATGCTCAGAACTGGGCGAACATGACTGATCAAATCCTAGATAATAATGTTAGAATATTTATCATTCCTAACAACCAAAGACAACCAAGAATACTATATTAAAATTTGAAAAAATTATTCTTTTACATGTATAGAATATATTTGCAGGTAAAATTATTTCATTTACCCATTTTAAAAAAATATTTTTTCAATTGGTCTTGTTCGAGTGTTTAGGAAATTCCTATCGATAATGTTGGCCAAACGCATCGATCAGAATTCATAAGCCACTCAATAGACAAAACAACACAATATAAAACATTTGTATATCACTAAAAAATACGCACTCTTATATATATACACTCAAATTCATCCTAGAGTCTCAGTTAACCTATCTCAAATGAGTTATGTGTTTGCTCAACCTAAGCTCTGATACCACGTGTAACGACCCACTTATCTGTATAGTTTAAGCGGCTAATAAACCATACATGACCCACTCAAATTGAATGGAAAAGCGGATAGTTAGGGAAAAAGAAAGGAAGAAGACAAGAAGAAAAAAATAACAACACAGAATCTCACAGTGAAACAAATGATCTATCATATATAACAAACCTTTACGCAAAAACAAACTATAATATATGTATATACAGACATCAATCAGAGTATACTAACCTATTTCAGCCCGGACAATTATAACAACCTGTCCACACAATTACTGATAAATACAACAGTGCATAAAACAGAAAAATAACCATATATGTGAATACATCTCTGAGCCTCCAATTCGTCTCCTGAAGCTTTGAAGCCTCCAACCAAATATGTAGATATGCTCGGTATGACCCGAGCATTATAGGAAAGTAACGCTCGGGTCAGTCTGGTAAAACCAATGTGAGAAACTCAAATCACAAGGAATTTTATTTGTTATAGCTTGTAAAATCTTTTAAAATCAAAGGTATCTCGTAAGACCACGCCGCACATAAACACGATCGGGTTTTTACCTTACGATAACCAAAACATTTATATCAGAAAATCAGTGTTATTATAATAATTTCTAAGGGTGAAAATATTAACAATCAAGTAGCTGTGATGCTCATGAGTGTACATCACAACTATACTAGGTATAAAATCGAAAACCGATAAGGCGCGTTCGCTAATTATGTAGGATTTCCATGGAGGTGTCCTTTGTACTTCGAGGAACGGTCCTCCTGCACAAGATCAGAGATATCCTTCCGAAGCAGCATACATCCCTAGTGATGTACAATAGGAAAAACATAGCTGGTCTTGCTAAGACCGAGTGCATCACCTCATGCATGCATAACATCTGTAGGTAACGTCTAAGTGGAGCCGACTACACCCTATGGGCTTGCCAACCCTACTGGTCATACCTCTTATCTCTGGTTTTAGTCATTACCGCTGATAAGGCTACGTCTGAGGTTTCAGCTCACGCACCGCCATCAAAATAGATAATGGAATCCTTCATGGATTTTTTTACCCCAACGGGTGTCGAATCACATATGAATTCCCATATCTCAAATAGATCTTGGAATCACATATGGATTCCCACATCCCAATGGATCTCGGAACCACACATGAATTCCAACATCACAATATATCACGAAACTTCTCCATAGAACCATATATGGTTTCAGAGTGGTTATGGTTTTCAAGTCATCTCTTACGAGTATACACTACCGCTTCCCGGGTGCTCCACAAACCAAAAGCCGATTTCCGGAATGCTCAATACCGGTTCTTTAGGAAATAATCAGACAATACATAAAAGCGAGGATCACCCCCTAACCATTTAAGTGGACGGAGCTCCTTATCATTTGTCCTAGAAGAATGAAACTAGTTTATACGTACAGTATAGCACCATTGACGGTAACTGTACCATATAATCCCCGTGTTTCTCCGGGATATTTCCAGAGTTAAAATCCTTCGATGTTAAGTAGGGAATTGTTTCCCTACCATCAAAATTAAGAAGAATTACATATTTAGACTAAGCTTTTGATAGTTGGTTATTTAACTATCAAATAAACAAACATTGAAAACAAAATTACATTTCCCATTGAAATCGCTAAGCCTCATTTAATTAAATTTCCATTAATTAAAATCTCTTCCAGAATATTTATCAAAATATTCATATACTTATCTCTCCAGAATAAGTATATTCATACAAACCTTTTCCTACAAAAATACTTGAAAACTTTTAAAAATAGATATGGAAAGTACTGTTCAATATCAACCATAGGTCGCAGCTTACACAATGGTTACATCGCTATCCCAGCGAATCCATAGTAAACTGTAACCAATCATTGCCCCTCGAATTACGCCATGAAAATCAACCATTTCTTTCCAAATTTCTTTATCTTATAAATATCTCCAAATCTATTTGTAAAGCTTCTTTATAAATATCTGATTTATTTATAAACATTCTTTATGAATCTCAAAACTCCATTTATAAAACTTCTCCTTTCAGATCTTTAAAACTCATTTATAATCCTTTTATAAATATCCAGAACCATTTATAAAACTCTTCCCATGTTTAAACAAACTTATTTAATAAACTCTTTAGGTCAGTAAGTTTCCCTTGATAAACCATAAATTATTTAAAATAGCTTTAAATAACTTTAAATAATAAGTTATTATTTAAATAACCTTCTATTTCACTTAAATTAAATCTCATTTAAAATAAAAACTTTAAAATCTCATTAATAATATATTAAATTAATTTTAAACACCATTATTGTGTTAATAAGTTGACTTCAAAATGATATCAATATAATAATTAATTAACTTTAAAACGTTATTAATACAATAGTCAAACAACTTTTAACTAATATTAATATGATAATTAATTAACCTATAATAAAACTAAATAACTTTAACTAAAAATTTCAGTATAGTTAAATCATTTTAAATAAATAATTAAAATATAATTAAATCATTTTAAATAATAATTAAATAACTTTAAAATAATAATTAAACAATCTTAAATAACATTAAGAAATAACTTTTAAGAATCATATTAATAAAATAATTAACTTAGACAAGTACCATTGTCAAGTGGTTAAGTGATTCGGCTTTGATGCAAGAGGTCACAAGTTCGAAACTTGCGTTCGAACGTTTATTGATTGTCTTAGTGACATGTTGTATATAAAGTACCTATTCAAAAAAATTAACTTAATCATTATTAAAAACAATTATTAATTATCTTTAAAACATTATTAATAAATAATTATTACTTTTTAAAATCTTATTACTAAATAATAATTATTCTTAAAATAACTTTCAAATCAAAATTTTACTCTTCAAATTTGAAGGAGGCTTAACGATCACTATGGTACTTAAACAAGCTACCATGTCATTTGATTTAACTTTCCAAATTAATAATTGATATTTACATAATCAACGCTATATAAATAAATTCAACACTTAACTATCATTGTTTAACATATCACTTATTCAATATGGCATACCAATTGACGATATATAATTAGATGACCAAATCTGTAAAATAGCAGAACGGGGATTTATTCTGCTGATTAAATGACCAATTAATTTTATTGGCGGAATAGTGTTTGATCCCACTATCCCTTTAATATTGTGTAACTACCCAACACACCCAAAAGGGATAGAGACTCTAACTCTCATCTAAGGTCAAAACTTATATCTCATATGTGTGTGTGTACGTAGTGTATCGTTACGAACCTGCTCTGATACCAAAATATGAACACCCCACCTCTATGCCTACACCTTCTAAGAGTATTACTAAGTAATACTATCAGATAATAAGGAGAATGAGATTATATAGGGAACATGCTTGAATATTTCCTTGGGCTAATACTAGTACATATTTAAACATCATATAAATAACACCTATATGTACACAGTATCTGTAACAACCCGCATATTTGTCGATTTTATATTTAAATATTTTATTTAAATATAACATCGTTCGTCGGATTTTAGTCCGAAAAGCTACTTTTTGCAAACAGTCGAATTGGGACTCGAGACCACCCCCATTGAGTCCAAAATTACGTTTGCGATCTTTTTGAGTATAAGCTTCGATATATTTGGAGTTAGTGGAATTTGGCCACTTTTTCACTTGGGGCTTTGGTTTGGGCTGAACCCATTAATCACTTACTAACTCAGTTCCAACCCCCTCTCCTCTCCATTCACTCATTCCCACTCTTCAAACTCAAGCAAAAACTGAAAATGGTGGAAAGGAAAGGGAATTAGAAATTCCAAACCCTAGTTCCTCTTGCAAACTCAAGTTCTTGCTCCAAATTCAAAGAGAACCCATTGGTAAGCTTCATCTTCATCTTCTCCTACCCGTTCTCCTTTCAATTTCAGAAAATTCCCTAAACCTAATTTAGGAAATGTTTCTCTTTTGAGCATAGATTCAAGCTCATTTGGGCTGTGTTGAAGAGTGGTTGATTCTCCCTTCGCTTTCAAGCTCCTTCTTCATTGTTTTTGTGAAAAGGTGAGATTTTTATCTCACATCTTAATCTATATTTATCTTCGATTGTTAGGTATGAATTCCTAACACTTATTCTTGTGCAATTGCTTTTGGTTTGGATTGATTTGGTGAATATTCCAATTTTTAGTGTTTTGAGTTCAATTCTTTAAAAATCCAAACTTTGATCTTTGATCATGATTTTTGTGATGCATTGAAGAGCGTATATGTAACGACCCGACTTTTTCTCCATAGAAAGTCGTATCATTATGAAGAAAGAAAGGGATAGAAGAAGAAAGGATAGAAAAGAAGAAACAACAACACAAAAGAATCTCACAGCGGAAACGAATGAAATATAATATATCATATAGAATATTACATAGTATCATATACATCGGAGTTACACAACTTATACAACACATATTAGACAGTTATAAACATCTGTCTAATTCATACAACTCAAGTATCACAGATATAGACACAACATATACACAGCGGAATCATCATATATCTACACGGTGAAGCCTCCTGCTCCAAATCTCCTCCAGAATTCGTCAAAGCTAACCTGAATCCCTCGACTACTCAATACAATATTGAGTACCCAAGAGTTTAATAAAATAGAAAATAAACACTTGGGTCAGACATGGGTCTGGTGTGAGTAAACGGGTTAAGGTTGTTTAACTTTGAAAAACCTTTGAAAGAAAAGGTATCTCGTAAGACTTCCCGCACATAAACACGGAAAAGTTTTTACCTTACGATAACCAAAACATTTGATAGGAAATTCAGTGATATTATAATAGGGTCTAGGGTTTTCAAATAAATACTCATATAGCTGAAATTGTTACATTATTAAATTCCAGCATACTAGCCACAAAGTGGGTTATACAATCAAGTCCGAGATCACTTATTGGAAATTGGATTCCATACAATGGCAGGGCTACTGGGGTACCGCCCGTCACAGTACGTGGCCTAGATCACCGTACCGAGGAGTACGCCCGCTCCCCTGCAACACAAAGCCGGAACCATCCCTTACTGGATAATCCCGAACAAGATAATCCCGTAGTTGGCGCGACCAACCACACACTAAGCCGAATAAAAGAAAAGGGACCTCTAGACAGGGATCTATCTTGCTCTCAGTGGGTGCTACCCACGAAACCTTGCTGCACCTCCCCTGTTTTAGCCATTCCCAGTTGATGAGGCTTGAGGTTACGATTACCTTTAATCAGAACATATCACTTAGAATGCTCATCGTCCGCCTGACGATGTGCTGAAAGCATTCAATCCATATAAGTTCGTTCCGGGTTCGAACGAAACCGAAGGCATTATCTCGTTACACTCGTTTTGGAATCACCCTCAGAGTTAACGACAATAACCCTTGCACTCTGAATCTTCATCTTCACTTGAGATTCACGACCTATCGTTAATTTGGATCGATGTGGTATTCGGGTCTCCAGACCTGGAATTTCCGGTATACGAAAACCCGATCCCGGTCTCATCGAAATCCAAAACGTATCTTTTAAGGCCAAGTTGTTTAAAGGTTTAAACATTTAAACTTATATTCTGAATGATATAAACAGATAGATAAATAACATTATCACAATAGATAATTCATATCAACATTCATCTCACAAAGCAGCATATATCATATATATATCAGAGACATACAAATCATCCAATATCAACCAATCACCCAATATCAAACATCCAGTATTAATCAATTATCTAAACAGAATTGATTTACTCTAATCAATTTAATTAACCTTTAATTAAATTAATTACTATCCTTTAATTACTTGGATTATCTTAATCCTGCTCACTATCATCAATTAATTACAAATTAATTAATTAAACATCTAAATGATCTTCCTTAATTAATCTCCTTTGATTAATTATCTTTAATTACATCAAGTAATTATCCTTAACCATATACAGTAATTAACCTTTAATTACTATCATTAATTACAATAATCCTTATTAATTAATTAACCTTCTTTTTTTTTATTAATTAAATAATTAATTTTAATCAACCACTTCATTAATTAATTAGACTTAATTAATCATAAACAGTAATTAACAATTTGTAATTACTTATCTTAATTAATTACTTTTTAATTAATTATATTAATTTATTATTCTTTAATCACTTATTATTGATTAATTAATCTTAATTAATTAACCCTTAATTAATTACTTCCTTAATTAATTACTCTCTTTTAATTAATTACCTTAACTAGTAATTAATCATATTTTTTATTAACCTTAACCTTTTAATTAATTAATTACTCTTTAATTAATTTACTTTAAATTAATTATATTAATTAATCCTTTAATTAATAACATCAAGTGATTAACTCTTAATCAATTCCATTTAATTACTTCCATAAGTAATTTTCTCTTCTCTTAATTACATTCAGTAATTATCCATTTATTACTTGACTAAGTAATTATACTTAATTAATCATAGTGATTATCTTTAATTAATTATACTAATTAATTAACCTAAAATTAATTACATTAATTAATTAATCCATTAATCATCACTAAATTTTTAATTAAAGTAATTACTTAATTACATTCATTTCCACTAATTACTTCATTAAGTAATTATTCTTAATTACAAATAGTAGTTAACCTTTAATTTAATTTTATTAATTAACTATTCTTAATTAATCTCAACTTAATTAATTAAGAATACTTGTATTTATTTAAAATACTTACTCAAAGTATTTACTTTATTAAACCAAATTTAGAAATTAATTTTGAAATATAATTTACTTTAAACCAAACAATTTTAATATTGATATACTTAAATTTTTGAAAACCATTTCAAAACATGTTTAATTAAATCAAACCATTATTTAATTTAAAACTTGTTTTAATACTTAAAAACTTGTTTATGCTTTAAATTTTAAAACCCAGATATGATTTGCTTTTAAATTTTCAAAACCAGGTTACTGGAATTAAAACAACCCGAGTAAACCCACTAAAACCCCGAGTCGCTCGCGAGAAAAACTCTCGAACATCACTACTTCGAGTCGAACTTCAAATAACACGAGACTTTCCCCGAGTCAAACTCGTCTTTCCCAACGTCTCGAACTCCAGTGCACACGAACGTGCACGGTGCACGTGCCCCATCACCTCCGGCCAACCCAGGTCGTCGCGACCATCGGCGACAGTCTCTTGAACGCGTGCGATCACAAAAACCAACCCAGATCGAACGAAACTCGTTCGAATCAAAATTCGAACATCATCTCGAACCACTGCAGAAACTAGAATCACCAAAACCCACCTCACCAACGACTATCCAACGCCGTTAGACCTCGCCGACCACTCCATCAAACCGCCTCGCCACGAGCTGCCTTCTCCCCAAAAGCGAACGCCTCCGATCAAATATCCCAGTCGAAATGTCACGACATTCGAGCCGAGCAAAAGTTCAAGCTAAAACCCTAATTAAATCGAATTCGAACAATTCATCCATAGGAAAAATCCAACTGTATTTTTCCCTCCATCAATGATACCAAAGCTAGCTACTACCAAGATTTCAACTTCAAACATTAAGTGGATCATCAGAAATTCTCCAAATTGCTGATACCGTTCATTCCAAATTTTCAAGTTGAATATCAATTTAAAAAAAATCTGAAATTAGTGTTGAAATTCGCGATTTCCCATCACGAATTCATTCATACAATCCAAACTATAATTCGAGTTTATTAATTTTTGACATGCAACAGTATTTTACTGTATATCTTCTTTTTCCCAGATGATGTTCAAAACCATCATCCTTAAATATCTTTTAAAATCTTAGTTTAGGTTTAAATAGAGACAGCTTGTTTGAATTCCTAACCCTACAAGAGATTAGATGAGGAAATTTTGAATTTTCTAATTTGTTTAAACTCTGTTATTTATAAACAGAGACACATCTTTGCCTGAGAACAGACATGCACACTTCAATTCATATAACACATATATATACTCACTGATATGTATACATATTCACCAAATTCCAACATGCATTCATAAACAATATTCATATAAACATATATATATCTTATCACAGCACAATTCATCACATATATCAAAGTAAATTTTCAAGTTTTAAGAACTGTTTTTAAAAGTATTTACTCACCTTAAAACAGAGCAGTTTATCACTTCCAGGCTTTAGATTTGATTTGGAAAAAGCTTTTGATTTCTTTGCTGTTGAAATTTGAATCCTTGCATGCTTGTTTAATAGTTGAATCTTTAACTTGAATCTTAGTTGAAAATTGAAACAAGCTGAAACCTTCTTCCAAAAGATTCTCAGGTTATAAAACAGAGAACAGAGGCACTCATTTATGAACTGCAGATTGAATTTGATCTGGATCAGCTTTGCATTCAATTCGAATTCTTTGATGATGAAACTGCTTTTGCTTGATTATTTAGTTGAATTTGAAACTGCTACTTGAATTGTAGTTGAACTTCATTTTAGTTGCAGGTTGGAATAGTTTAATTTCTTTTGAATTTGATTTCAGATTTTTAGAAAGAAGAAAAAGTTTTTAGATGAAAAAGATTTGAACTGAGAAAATAGAAGATCAGATTTCTCTAAACATACATTTATTTATAAACTATAAATTCTTAAATGAAGATAATGTTGCCACTTGTTTATTTATAAATTGGACAAATGTCCATGTAAATTCATTTAGCTTACAAGTGTCTTTAATCATGTTAATATGTTTACACATATTACTTAAGTGTTTGTATATAAATTTTATTTTATTTAAATGTAAATATAAAGTTTTTAAATTAACCTTCCTAATTAATAAATACTTATCTTAGTATATATATATATATATAAACTATTTTTAGAGAAAATATTATAAAACCAATTACCCTTTTGAAAAAGTATTTATATCTTAAAACCTTATTTACAAAAGTATTTATGTTATATTAATTATGTGAATATGGATTTATATAATTTTATTTACTTGTTTACAAACTATTTTAGTTTAAGAGATATTTTAAAAAGAAAGTTTATTTAAACCTTGTATATATATATTTATAACCATTTTAAATTTAAACACTTTAAAGAATACAAAATAAAACTTTATTTAAACTATCATATTTAAAATAAACAATTATCTTATATTTTGAAAACAATTGAATTAATCTAAACTAACCTTTGAAAAATATAAATTTTAAAACAAAGCTTTAAATCACAGTTCATACATATATAAATTATCAATAGACTAAATTAAATTCAAAACAATCCAAATTATAACATATACATACATATATATTACAATTTGAAAATTCAACTTTAATTTAAAACAAAAGATATTTCCATTCACAATATATATATCAAATATATATATTATAAATAGAATAAAATTTTATTAGCTTTAACAAACAAATCTTATCAATATTGTCAGATTAAGTATTTATTATCTTTTAAAAGATTAAATTACCAATTTTAAATTAAAATTATATAGGATAATTATCAATCCAATTTAATTATTAATAAAGATTATTAAATTTATATTGCCCAAAAACCCGGGATATCACAGTATATGGCCGGGTAGTCGATTAGCGTAAAACCTTAGAGCCGTTGCTCGACCGATTGCATTTCGGAAGTGTTTGGCATTCATTTGATTGGCATAGGAGTGCTAGAAACAGGCTCCGGTCGACCGACCTCAGAGTCCGGTCGACCGACCTGCTACTCTAGCATCTCCCTACCTCTGTTTGGAAGTGCAGATTACAGGCTTCGGCCGACCGACCTCAGGGTCCGGTCGACCGACCTGCTACTCGAGCACTTCTGTCTCTGGTCCGGTCAGCCGAATCAGGGAGTCCGGTTGACCGACCTGCTCCTATTTGCCAGCTTTGCCTATATTTCCTATTTTTGTTTGAACTTCCAACTTTAATCGATTCGTGTGGTCTCCTATTTGTTGTTATCATCTCTAAGACTTTGATGACTCCTCTTTCGGGATGGTACCTCGTTGGGTCGCTCGACCCTATCCCCCTTAGGTCGTTAGACCTCATCTTGTCTTCAAAAGGGCGTAGCGTTTTGACGGGGCGCTGCCCCCTGGACCCCCGCGACCTGACCGGGCAGGTCGAACCCCGTATTACTCTGCGAAGGCAATCTTATCTGAAAAGCATTCATCAGAACTTCCACTTTGATGCATTTTGAGCTGATTTCCTTGGATTTTATTCACGTCTCCGAATGTGAATTTTTGTGATAGATTGTTCCAACAATCATTTTATGACTTGTCACTTTAAAGATATGAAGGTTTTAATACTAGTAGTAAATATCAAAACTCTTTCATCAAATCGATTTCAACACTATTTTTAATATCAAAAGCTCGTTTTCTCAAACCGATTTTCAATCTACTAATATATATAAGCCTTTACTTCACTTGAATGAGAAATCGACTTAAACGACTTAGTAAAACGAGTGGTATGAAACGCTTGCGTTCACTTCGTCGGTTAGCTCTTGGACTTGTTCGATTGAACCCTTTTCGTGACAATTTCCTAGTGAAGATTTACAGCTTGTTCGTAAATATTTAAGTTAAGCAAGTGGTTATGGGACATGAAGCTAAACTCATATATTTACTAGCTTGGTGTGATTGACACTTCTCGCTGATCATGATGATCATTTTATGATTTAGACTAGCAATTGTGCGATGTCTCTTTGTTTGCAAGGTAAGACTAGACCGCAGTAGTGTGATTCCGACTCACACACATCTCTTTGTCCGCAAGGTTAGTCTAGACCGCAGTAGTGTGATTCCGACTCACACATATCTTTTTGTTTGCGAGGTTAGGCTAGACACCACTTGTGTGATTCCATTCACACATACCTTTTTGCTTTTTGGTTAGCCTAGGCCTCAATCAGTGTGATTCCGACTCACACATATGGGGTAGCTCCCCATGGTCTTCGGACCATCATGTGATAGGCCTCTTTCTCTTTTTATGATTTCTGGATTTCTTGTTTGATTTCTAGATTTTTATGTCATTGACTTGTTATGAGTACAAGTTTAGGGTATGATGCCCTCTTTGGATCTTTGAGAAGATTCTTGTGATATTGATCATTTCTCATCGGTTGATCTCCTGTTGATCATCATTTTCATACTTATAGTAGTATGTCAGTATGGGTATTCTATGTTTATGCCATGTCTATTATTTTATATCATGTCATCTAATATTTATAGTTAGACTGATCCGTTTATTATTTTCTTAAATAATACTCGGGTCAGACCGAGATGTTACAGGTGCTTCTGCTTGACTTCTCTTCAGGACCATTTTGACTTTTGGCTAACTACATAGATTGTAGTTTTTGGATGTACAAATTTGAGATATAGACTCTATGTTGTGTACTTATTCTTTTGTATAGCACGTGATGCTATTCTTATTGTATTATCGTGGATCTTTCTGACCACTACTCTGATGTACACTTTCATGTGTTGTATATTTATTCATATCTTCTTCCGCCTTTGTGATATGGATGTCTGTGACTGATTTATGTTATGTTTATTTCTATATTTGTTTCCGAAGATTATATATAGCCACTGTGTGATAGCTTTGTGTTTGTATCGGTATGTCGGATTTCCTCCTTAAAAGATATGCATTATATTCTATCTGACATATCAGTGCTCGCACAAAGAAGTTACATGGATGGTCGCTCCTCCACAGCCTTATTCTCCGCGCTAGTTGACAGCACTACATCGTAGTGTTCTTGGCTAGCGTGGGTATAGAGGTGGGGCGTCATAGTATCAACAAAAGGAAATAAAAATGCATGCTACTAGGATAGAAGAATACATAATAAACGGTAAATAACAAAGAATACGGAGTCAATCGCAGCGATCTTATATAATATAAAATACATAAGATATGTCCAATATACATTCCAATGATATATATACACAAGAGACTATACAAAACATGATGATCAGCAAAATACTGAAAATCTAGACTTCTCTAAGCCTAGAAAAGTACAAGTTGGTCTCATCATTCCTGAACCTGTAATGTCTCATACTGACCCGAGTATTATATAAATAATAAATGGCTCAGACTATATCTAAAACCAAGGATAATAAACATATAGAACTCTGTATATACTGTGTATAGATATAATAATGTAATCTCAAACAACCCTAAATATCGTATAACATAGAATACCACAAACCGAGCATAAAAATGCCATCAACTATATAAAAACTCATAAAATCAGAAATCATGAAACACCATCAAATAGGTGAATCATCCATATCCAAAAATCATAATTTAAATCTAGAAAATATCTATAAAGGAGATATCACCATGTATAATCCTACTCAAGTAGCTTAACCCAAATATGTCACTCAATCTCAATAAATAAAATATCCCTAATATCAATATAAATAATCATCTATAAATAAAATACTGTAATGGTGACACATGACAATGAAAATATAGTTGGCGACGCATGCCTATAAAGAATAATCATAAAGTACATTAGACTAACACCCAACGATCCCAAGTATAACCCTTGGATAATGAAGAGATTGACTTTCCCACGTCTGTCATACTAATAAACTGGAATGAATAGTTAACACAAATCCAAAAACACAATGATGACACACACCTGTAAAGTGGAGTTAGCGACACATTCCTATGAAGAATAATCGACAATGCATGCCAAGGAAAGATAATAGACGGCACACACCAAAGAAGGATAATAGGAAACACATGTCAATGAATAGTAGTTGGTGACACATGCCAATGAGAAAGATATTCGACGACATACGCCTGAGAAGGATACAGGGATTGATCATACACTGGACACAATCTCAGTTGTAATCACAGTTCATCATCTCAAGTAAAGGAATAAGTATATGTCTAAATTACACACACCAGAACCAGACGGAAGACTGACAGATAAACTTACTCCAAGGGATTGAACATGTAATTGGAGAACATGACACATGTATTCCACCAACACGGCTCCTATAGTCCTGGTTACCTCGATGGACATTGTGACTCATATCCATTGCATGTCATAAACATGTTGCAAGACAACGCTATGAATTGGTCACGACCCTACATACGCCCCCAAATGGTAACAGACTGCTGGCCTAGGTGACACACAAAGGC
This sequence comes from Allium fistulosum, assembly GCA_030737815.1. Classification (NCBI taxonomy): domain Eukaryota; kingdom Viridiplantae; phylum Streptophyta; class Magnoliopsida; order Asparagales; family Amaryllidaceae; genus Allium; species Allium fistulosum. The sequence continues at coordinate 914,476,583 of CM060903.1, forward strand.
TTTACATTGCCGACACATGGCCATATACATTGCCAACACACTGATATATAGATTGTCGACACATGGCTATGGTGTCACAAATTCGAGGTGCGACCACCGCGGTCAGGCCAATAAAATGGATACTAGCCAATCTAGTTCAACTTTTGTAATATAAAGGGAGTCAGACAGTGAATGGACAAATACTAAATATATATATATAATAGCTGACACATTGCTATATACTTGTGCAGACACACAGCACACGATACATATGTCGACACATGGCTACAACGTAGTGAACCTCATCATACATAATAAAATCCCTGTATGAATGTAATTTATAGGCTAAGAACAATTGAATAAAAAACACAACGACGTCTCATACCATCGCATTGCAAGTCCATTTATTCAATGCTTACAAATCACACTCGCTCCTTTAGTATTCTATATATCGAGTCTAAAGAATAACCGAAGAAATTTTACCAATGTCTCATCCCAAATGATATTATAATTCTGTGTATTCTAATTCCTCGCTACATAGAATTAAATATCATAAAATCAAATAGAAGGATGTAATCACCATGTGAAATCACATCAACATCAACTAATCGAAATAGATAATGGTGAATCATTCATAATGACAAAATCAGTGTGGAAGGAATAAGAAATCAGAAAAATGTTTTAAAGCTTCATTAAAAAAATACATAGAATAAACTACATTTTTTCGTAATTATATAAACTTTTAAATAATTATTTAAAACCAATTATCGCTTTCCTTTCAATAAAATAAAATCTTTGAATAGAACTTTTCTTCAATTAATTTTATATTCCAAAACTAATAAATCTAGTAAAACATGTATATATCAATAAATTTACCTCATTTATACAATTACCAAAAATAAAGATTAAAACATTATTACTTATTTAAATATATATTTTAGATATTTTATCTATAACTCAAACCATAAAAAAAATTTAAAACTTTCAATTATAAACTAGGAAAGTGATTATATTTATAAAAATATAATAAAAGTTCTTAAATCAATTATATTTTTAGAAAATAATAAAAACCTTTAAAACCTTTATATATATTAAATAATATATTCACTTTGTCTATTTAATCCCAATATGAGATTCAATAACTAAAATTCATTTCAAATCCTTATATGTGTGTGTGTGTGTGTTTTCCAAAATCACTTTACAAATCAAAAATAATTATAAAAACTATTTTATAAATTGAAAAATAAATTATATTCATTTCTAACCATATCAAACTCATTACTATTATATCTGAAAGTAAATACTTTATTTCCAAAAGTTTGAAATCTCATCCAAAAATATTTAAATAATATTTATGATCAAAACACTCTAAATAATATAATTACTTTATTAATATATTTTATAATATTATAATATTAATATAGCAACTTTTGTCTTCAAAACAATTTCAAATTTATAATAAATAGTAATAGAGGCTTTTAAAGTATTTTGCAACCAAAGAAATTAATATTTATATATATAATTAATAATAGATTTTAAAATATGAAAATAACTAAATTGGGTAAAATTTTAGTAAATTATTTATAATGTAGTTATAATTAAATTTTCAAACCCTTGAATAATATTCAAAGCTTCTCATAAAAATAAAAAATCAATCAAACATCCAAAAATTTAAATCATGGAGGAAATTCTTCAAAATCGTTAAATTATCAATATAAACTCTATTGTGTGGCTTGGGTCGAATTATGTAACGACCAAAAAATTTTAACGTTTCGAATGGGAATATTTAATTTATTTAAATATTCAAATTTGATTCGAATAAAATAATTAATAAGAGGATCAGTTGGTAATAAAATGACTTGATTTTTATTGACATATTTTTAAATGAATTTATAGAATTTTTTCCATAATTTTTAATTCGGAGAATATTTAAATTGCGTTTGATGCATTTTGCAGCAAACATTGATATTTTTGAAACTGCACAGAACAAGTTAACTTATGTATTTCTATGTTTTTTTATGTTCGCGTCACATTTTTGTGCGATCGTATTTTTATTTTTGTCATTTGCAATTTGTACGCGAACGTAGTGTTGTGTACCGGATGCCCAAACAAAATCTACACATATCTTTTCTTCCTGGTCCTTTATCTATTTTTTGCCTTATGCTTTGTGTTATATGCCTTGTACTTTGTACCTTGTTGTATGTCCTATCTTGGGTAGGTTTATAGGGAGGCATCATTTTGTTTACTGTCATTTCATTTGTAGAGTGGTTTCCTATATCTATATACCTCAACACTTCTTATCCCTGACATTATTTTCTTTTCTTCATCACCTCTGTACATTTCAAAACCAAGAAAATAAACCAACCTCTCCTCTTCAAAGATCAAGAACTACGAATCTATTCATATTTAACCAAATCTTCCATCATGAAAGTTGTTTGTTAACATCTTTTGTAATTTTTTAAAATAGTCCCTCTTCGTTTCGTCGAGTGTGGTGATTTAAATTGCTCGATATCGGTGATTGTTGAATAATGATGGAATTTCGACGATCTTGAAATGGAGAATGAAGGATATAGTTGCGTTTGTATCAACGAACCATGATTTTTGGAGATCATCTCGTAATTTTTAGTGGTCAGGATAGTCGTAGGTAGGTGGATGATCATTCACTACACCAGAAACAGCTTTTGACAACGTTTCAAAAACGCTGTTATATGATACGACAGCGTTATTATAAACGCTGTATAACGACATGCTGTCGTAGATGCAAAAGTTTTAACAACAAAATAGAAAACGCTGTAAAAAATTTGATACCACAGCGTTTATTAAACGCTGTTATATGACACAACAGCGTTAGAACAAACGCTGTATAACGACAAGCTATCGTATAAAGAGAACTTAGAACAGCGTTTAATGCGTGCTGTGTTATGTTTTTACAGTTGGGATGATGTTTTACTACAGTTTACAACAGCGTTTAATAAACGCTATTACTCACTATTTAATGATAATTACAACACGAATTAAATGCTGTTGTTTCTTCATTGACAGCATTAAAATAGATGCTGTCTTCTATTTATATGATTTTTACAGCATTAACATTCCACTATATTTGCATATTCCAGAACTACATTTTGAGTATAATCAAGCAACCAGTATATATAACATGTTCTAATGAATAATAATCTGTTAAATAAACTAGCTAAAACAATATTAATATACAAAAAACATCTATAAATCAAGTTTCAATAATATCCATAAACAAAAATAACACAGTAGACCAATCACATGGGAAAGCCACCCTCAACACTCAAATTTCACAAAGTTCATCAGCAAATCAACCAGACCACCTACAAAGTTCACAACACTCAACCCTTGAATGTACAGCCACCCTCCATCTCTTGCTAAACAATCAACTCCTTCATAGCTACATCACCAGACTAGCTGCGAACACCAACCTACAATGCGACTCGTTTAAACTTCTTTTTCATAAAACTCCTCCATTTTCTCTGTGGGCATTGGAGACACAAAGGGAACAACCTGAACAGGTAGAAATGTTTTTCAAGTTAAGATTTTCACTAGAAAATGTAAAGCAAATTATTGCAGTTCCATGCTAAGAGCATAAGAACTTCAATATGTATGATTAACCAATCTGTATGATTAAGAACAACAGTTGTTGAGAATAAAAGTTGTACTTGATCGGTGATTGAGGAAACAGTACTTCTTGGTCGTTTCTTTCCTCTTCCTTTACTTAACCCTTCATCTGCTACATTATCATCCACGAAGTTCTGATCTGAAACCTCTGAGTAAGTTAAAAATGATTTTGTATCAAATGAAGTGACTAAATATGTTCGTTTACGTATAGATATCATGTCGAAAAGCAAAGTAGAGCTGATATAGAAATCCAAATAAACTTCATGTATATAATAGAGGATGTTAAAGCACCTGTAACACTACCTATAGAATGTCTGTGAAGTCTATGAAAGCAGAATTGCTTTTTCTCCTTCTTGAAATTAACTGCATTTCCTCCATTCCTTTCACGATCACTTCCATTTTTATTGAGTTTATCATCTTTCTCAAATCCAGAGTTCTCCCAAAAACCTCTGCGTCGAACCTTAAACTGCAAATTTTGATGTTATTTCAAGGATGAGGATAAAAGGCTTGACATCATACATTAGCACATAAGGATGAACTAATTTGATTTTTCAAGAAACTTATTTGTGAAATAAATACTTTCTAACCTGGTCGATTGACTGGCTTTTCGGAACTAATCCATGTGAAGCTGCATGTACTGGAGTTCTCCACAACCAATCAAATAATTCATTGTTGTGTAGTTGCTCAATGAACAATGCTTCCATGCGATTCAGAAAAGACTTGTGTTTCTCGTTTGTCCATTTTGTTGCAACAGATTCTACCACCTAATAATCAATAGCATAAGCCTCTTTCCCCGTACAAGATTTTAATTCTGAAGATATATTGTTATTCTGTACTATTATTTATTTGCGGTTTATGTACAATAATTCCTTTAGCAGGCTGTAATGTCGATAACCATTATGTTCAAGTTACATATAGATATAGAAAGAAATTTCAAAAGTTTGAGCCTGTTCCTTTATGTTGATTTCAGTTTGTCCAATCAAAGCTCTCTCTATCATTGTCAAAGAAAATTGTCAGGAAAGATATTTCATAACATGTACCAAAATCTTAAAAGGACTCTTAGCCTACTATATATATATGTATGTATGTATATGTTGTGTGTGTGCATCAGTCTCACCAAAAGTGCACTGATTTCATCAAAAAATGGCTGAAGCAGAGAAACAAATTTCAGTATATCACTTCCAAGTGCATCATAATATTGATCTTGACCCGGAAGCAAGTTAATGAAGATTTCTCTTTCTGGAATGAGCTTCATTGCTACATGTTCTAAATAAATTTGAATTCAAAATATACTTCCAAATAAAATACACAAACATAATCTTGCAAGGGGAAAACCTTATAAGCTGTAGTGGAGATCCAACCATGCCATGGTTGTAGTACATTCTTGTAAGCTTCTCCCACAACTTGTTCTAGTGTCATTTTAGGATCCTTCTCTAATCTTCGTAATACCTCAAGGCTAAAACATAATGATCTAATAAAAAAATACTCACCTGAATTTTTTCCACATATTTAATATATCAGATGAAACATTTTTGAATTTTGGGTTAAGATTTTGATACCGGTAAGCCAGACTACAGCTTTAGAGCAACTTCCAGTCTTTTTCGATGTTCCCTCCTTCTCCTCTTGCTTTAATATTTCTTTTATGCTAAGATATTTGGATGAGTTCGAGATGTAACGCCCTTCCAAATTCTGTATGGTAAAAAAATGTAGTATATTCAATTAAAATGAAGGTCTGTGATTGTTCATGTTGTGCATGTCACAAAATATATGAAATTTGAAGGAACTATAAACTCTGTAGCAAACATGGGCTTAAAAAATAAAATAGTTTGTTTGTGGTAAGATAAAAATGTCAGAAGAAGTGCAATACTATCCTTTTTATACGAGTTGCATGCACTGACCACTTTCTATAGTGCTATTAATTGATGTATTCCTAAATTATATGCATGAAAATTCCTAATCTCTATTTGGGACTCCATATTTACTATGTTTATGGCACTAATATGTCATGTAAAAATAATCAGAACACAGGTGCCAACATCGCTCATATAGAACATTTAGTAAGAAGGGTAGGCTATCTGGTTTCAGGAGCAAAATTTTGGTACGAATTATAACCTAAGTAAAGTACATACCTGGGGTTTCAAGTGAAATTTTAGTCAGGGAAGGCTAGTTGTATTTCATTATGCTATGTTTATATAATTCAAGCAACATTTCATGAGCCTTTATGAACATTCATGTCAACATTAAAGGTATTGGTTCAATAGTAACCACTCAAAAAAAAATCTTGTGTCAAATCAGAATCTTCTTGATGACACATAAATAAGTAGTGGTCTTTATCATGGTTTCATATATGGTAAGTTGATTGCAACATTCAAAAGCCTTATACAAATAGAAACTTAACCCAAATATTTAAGGGATTGAAAATAAACTTAAGCCTTTAATTCATAGGCACTTTTAAAACTATTTTTTCCCTTTGCTTCATGGTAAGGGAATGAAACAGGCGAGAGAAAACATTAGGCCCAAAATCGTTTCAGCCATGCTAATGTTGGTAGGAACATGAGTACTAGTTTTTCAAAAAGAAGGAAACTAAATTAGCAGAGGATTCAAGATGTACTTTCATTCATAGACGTTAAGGTATATCTTATGTTGTATGAAAAATATATGTTTAAAAACCATTTTATATTACTAATTTAAATTTCTTACATAAAACTAATCAATGGACACATGTACTAGGAAGAGATAACGAGTGGAACAGTTAATTATTTCTTAATACTAGCACATAATATAAATGAAAAAATTATCTCACAGTCATAGGTTAAAATTTGACAAGCTTTAAATAGTAGAATCTCAAATGTTTGAATAATAATGTACGTACTTCAAAGGCTGCTTATGTAAGATTCAGTGATTATTAAGGCTATGTGTTTAAGAAATTTCATTATTTTGTATCTTAATTATATCTCAATGAGACTGGGAACTCCAAGTAATAATACTTCAATTTAATATGTGGCCGATAGGTCATATGACTATATGAAGATCAAGCTTGTACTATTTGATTAGTGAATTCATCTTCATAAGCCTATGCTAATATGATTAGTGACTTAGTGGAAAAAATGTTATTAGTTAACTCAATTCATAGACCATTTTGATGTTTGACTCATTTTATAATTTGCTTGGGTTGGATAAATTGGACAAAAGTTATTAAATATAGTAAAAGTCTGTAAAGGTTATTATACTCATGGTATTTTTGAAATATCAATTGTGTTACTGAGATACAAACTCAGACCCTGTATAGGAAGACAAAATCTTGTGTTTCATCTATGATCCTTAACCATGAACCATGGTCTCAAGTTTTTGTTATAAAATGCTTGATTAAACTATTACAAAACAATACACACAAAAGTGATTCAATAAAATTGTCTCTAGCTCAGATATTACACACTGAGTTAAGACATGCTTTTGTTTCAAACTATCATGATTTAATTTTGTGTATGATATTCTAACTCTAAGGTCCGACGTATACTTCAATTGCATGTCATATGGTAACCAGAACAAGAAATATTTCAAAATATATACTCTTTGAAAAAAACATTTCCCATCAACATAATCAAAATCCAATCATTCTAACCAATAAACAGAAAATATGCAGAAAGTCGAAGTGGAAAATAAACAGAAATTATGTTAGCGTTGAGCAGATGAATATATCATATGTACATCAGAAAAATTCATCAGACACTGTACTGGGCTATGGTACCAACATATACATCTTTAATCGATGTACCACAACAAAAGGTATGTTATTTGCCTAGTGAAATTCAATCTATTCTGTTTCCAAGTAGACACGTTGCTCGGATGATCCAAGTACCTAAATATATATATATATATATATATATATATTTGATATATATTGACAAACATGGTTCCCTAAACTATATTTGATTTATAACTTCACTCATCGCTTAATTTGAGATTTATCATTCTTTTTTACTTTCATATGTATACAAGCAGATAATTCAAAGATGGAATCAAGAGTGAAAGCAAACTTTCAACTTGGTTCAGAAACTTATTTAACTAAATCAAGCACATGAATCATCTCTGAACAAATCAGAGTAATGAAAGAGGAAAGCATGACCATACTCAAAGATTTTATTACCAGGCATAATATTTCGAATGATGTTCCCGATGAACCGATCGAAGGATCGACCGATGATGAAAATGAAAGTGTCAAAAATCCACCAAAAAAAACCAGAAAGCAAAAATAAACTATTAAGATAACGAGAATTTACCAATCGAACCCAACTTTTAATGTAGATAACAGGAATTATATATTCTACGTTTATTCCAAATCTAAATATAGGGTTTTATATAAGATAAAGACTGTCATCCTTTAAATCAACACTTTTCCCTGAAGCTGTTTACTGCTTATTGTTAAAAAATAGGTATCAACTCCTAATAGTATTGGTAACATTATCCTCATGATTATACTCATACAGGTCATTGTTATCATCTGATTACAACCCCTAATAGTATTGGTATCACTTTTTATCTGTTTCCTATATTTTTGGATGCTCTAATTCGACATTGATTTTGCTTACAACATCCTATGTCATGGCTACTCTGTGTATAGTGGAAATTTGGTTCCTAAGTAACCAAAATAAAGATCAAGAACATGTTTTTTAATAAAATAAAATGGACAAATCAAATGTCAATTTTTAGTAAAATGTCTCTCGAAAATTTGACATTAGCATCTAATTTGGATCGTCTCTTAATCAAAATTGCTGCGGGACAAGTAACAGTCTAATACTATCACCAATTATGCGGCCAACCGTTTTCACCCCTAGAAACATACATACAACTACTACATCCAGAAACATAATTAAAATTTTCAACTCGTTCTCCAAGATGGTTTCTTGTTGAACCATGTCTTGTCTTGGAAAGAAAGTCTATCTCGTCTCTTAATACTGCAAGTCCCACACAGTCGGATTGGTCGTGGCGAAATAATTCTTAGCAAATAGAGAATTTACTGAAAGTTCTACAAATTCAAACCACTTTAAGACTTGAAAATCTTCAGACCAGTCATTGTCGTTTACTTCTAAGTCGTTAGCAACAGAACAATCGAGAAAGACAAGTATTCGACTGTTACTAGTCCACTCGGTTTAACATCAACCAAAGACTCGCATAAGAGAAAACTTAGTTTTGAATCAGTCTGCTCAAGAATCATGCCTGATTACTAAAGAAAATTGTTGAATCATGCCTTATTACTGAAGAAAATGGTTTTCTAATGGAGACCAACTATATGTTCTAATAAATTAACCGAAAGTTTTAGTTGAACAATAAATAAAGCTTTATGTGCTAAAAATTTAAAACTACGTACGTTAAAAAATAAATATAAATAAAACAGAAAGGCGAAATCTAATGGCACAAGGCAAGGGCTATACTTTGTTCATCTCATATCGAAAATTATTTCAAAGCTTGATTGCAAAAAAAGAAGAATGTAAATATAATAGTGGATGTCCTTGTTAACTTCCTTTAATAGATGGAAATAGATACTAATACAAACAAGACATAAGTAAATATTATCAGTTCACAATGGATAAGTTTCAATCTGAATTCCCTCGAAGCCACAGCTGTAACTAACATCATCAATCACTACAATAAATCATTTTCCAGTTCATTATTTTAATACATATTTGTTTCTGTGCTTCCATAAAAGAAGCAGTAACAAGCATTGGTGCTTGGACTTCCTAAACTACTTTAAATTTTGCCTAATCCTAAATTAAACTCGCCATATATTGAAAGATAGATGCTAAAGGCAACATGGCAGTGTTCCAACGGACAGAAAAAAAATTCCTTTTTTTAAAGTAACGACCGCTCTGGCATAAGCACAAAAACTGGTGCCTCTAGCACTACACTATTAAAATCAGTTGCATCTAAACCAAAAACTCCACCTTGTCACTCTTTTATGCTAAAAAAGTGGTAGTCAGCTTATGAGAATCAAAAGAGACAAGACAACAAAAAATGGAAATTTCGGCATTCTTTCCTTAAGAGCCCAAAGACTTGTTCTAATCAAATTTTGTAGTGTTCATATTATGTTTCCACGCACTTTATCACATATACTTATATATAAACCCACTTAACCATTTTCAAAATAAATTAAAAAGAAAAAGAAAGCATCATATATACGAAGTAAAATGGAAAGATACGAATCAAAACTGGACTTACCAGTATTCAGGTTCCACCCAACAGAAGAAGAGCTGCTCGGCTTCTATCTCAAGCACAAAGTAAACAATAGGAATCACAGCTTCAACATCATAGGAACCATTAATCTCTACAGTTATGATCCATGTGAGCTTCCAGGTTTAGCAAAAATAGGAGAAAGGGAATGGTACTTTTTCGTGCCAAGAGACAAATTTGAACTGAATCGGTCAACGTACCTGAACGAGAGAATTAGGGCACTATGAAATTGAAAAATAAGGGAAATAGAGAACGATGAAAATTGAATGGAAGGGAATTAGGGCAGGATGAAATTGAGGAACGAGGGAAATGAAAAGAAGAGGGAATAAGAAGAGGGAAAGCAATTTTTTCACAAAGTGTAATAATGAGAGAGGCAGTGAGAAATGTTTTGAACTTAAACGTTATGTCAGCGTTTTGACGAAAACTAGTTCGTTTAAAATAATTTTTAACTGCATTTGTTTAATAAACGTTGATAATTGTTGCTGTTAAAAGTGATTTTTGTTGTAGTGATTTATCGTTCATCTCACAAATTTCAGCGATGTAGGCAGCTAGGAGAGGAACGATGTAACGACCCATAAATTTTGATTGGTTTTAATAACGTATTTAACTGAATTTTGTGAAAATTTTAAATAACTGAATTTTGAAATAAAAATTTATTATTTGGAATACGTCTATTTAAACATAGCAACAGGTAAATTTTCATTTGATAATATTGAAGTTTATTTTATTGTGAAATTTTATTTCAATTTAAATCGGTTAATAACAGTTGAATTTAAAAGTGTTCCGAAACCTAAATATGTCAACATGAGAAAATTTATTTAGAACACTCTGAATCAGACTGCGAAATTCGTTTCGCGAAATTCAGACATATCTAGCTCCGTTTGGATTTTTCCGTACGGAATAACAACGTATATCGATACCGATTATCGACTTTTGATCGAATGATCCTACCACTGATATCTGTATACCGTTTTGATTGTCTCATCGTGCCGACCTCTGCGGTATATTCAACTCTGTGTCTTAAGGTCCGGTATGCAACGGAAATGATGATAACGGTACCAAATTTGAGGCTTTTCACTTTCATTTGTTTTTTAAATCTAAACGTGCAGCCCAAGCAATATAATAAATTGCTTTAAACACCTTTGTTGAATCAATGGATAGCTGTTACCAATCCATCATTTCAAATTATCATACAATTCTGTTTCCTCTACCTTTTCAGTTACCTTGTCCTTTCATTTACCACCCAACGGCTGGAAACGAAGAGCCATTAGAATTTATTTCCTCTTGAATTTCAGCTGAAACTTTTCTATTCCCACTTTTAATATTCGAGTAGGTTGCTCTTTTCATTTCAATTTTTTCCACTATTATCCAAACAGAAGTATACATGGTTCAAGTTTATCTCAGCCGAGTGCCCCTCTCTCTTCTTCCTCTTTTGGAAGCCTGCTCCTCATGCTGTGACTTCCACGTGCAAACACTTGCCCACGTCAAGCCTCCCACCACCTTTCCTTCCCCCTCCACCTATACACCCCATCACCGCATGCACCTGACACTCGTCCACCTTCTCTCCTTTACTGCACGACGCAGCACATCCCTCTCCATCGCTAGTCTACAACCGTGATACTCTTCTCCCCTCTCTTTCACCTCACCTATCCGCCATCACCTTGTAGCCAGTGTCTTCATTCCTCTCCACCACTGCTAGTACGCACGCAAGCCGCTTCCCTTTTCAGTTTATCCATCTCTCTCAACACCTTCCAGCAAATCGCCTCCTTCTTCTAATATATGGTACGTATAGTCTAAATATATTGTATTATATATTAAGGCATATTATATATTTATATGTTTATAGGTTATATAGATTGTCAATGATGCAAATTTGGTAATCTGATGTTGTATATGTATGTTTTATAAACTATAGTTTTGTGTTTATAATAGTATGTAGATAGATCTGTCCTTTATAATTTTAAACGTTATACCATTGGTGTTCTGTTATTTGAAATAGTATATATAATTGTTTATATAAATCTGCTTATATATATTGTGTTCTGGGTATGAGAGTATATAGAGTTTGAATATATGTATAGAAGTATATATATTTGAAGACTATAACTTGTTTGTTATATGAGTTATAAAACTGTCAGAGTATATATTATTATAAAAGTTAGTTCTATTTTATATACAGGGAAGTGTATATATGATATTGGCATATACATTAATTCGTATGACAGTATATATAAGTGTTATAATATATAGTTGCATATATATTGTATATAATGTATTAGTATATATAGGACCATGTGTATATATATTTTAAACTTGTATTTATCACTGGACTCTTGGTTTATATTTACATTGGTATACTAATATGAAGGTACAAGCTCATATTGGTTCTCCGATAAACATTTATATTTTTATAAAAATAAGTATGTTTTACAGCATATATATTTACAGTAATATGTTGCACGGTATATTATAAGTCATGTATATTGTACATTTGTTGTACCTGTTTTTTTCCAGTGTATATATTCTATGTCATATGTATATAGGTATATGCCTTGTATATGTTTAGTTATAGTAGGTTATTTTATAGCAGCCTATGTTTGTTATACATGGTTGATTTCAAAGTTGTTGTATATAAATAATGGTTATAGCAAATATATATTATCTGACCATTATATCTCAGTATATATATATATAATTGTATGCATGTATATGAGTCCTTACATATACATTTATTGTTTGATATTATATAAAGGTATTTTTTAAAGGTTTAAATTTCAGATTTTAAAGTTATACATGTTTTAATTTTTAATAATAGAATTTGAAATACATATATATTCAATATAAATGTGTTTGAATTTAAAATATGATTTTATATATATATAGTTATATTTAGTTATATATGTAAGTTCGCTTATACCATATATATTTGCATCGATCCAGTCCTGACTTGATTTCGTCAATTCCTATTTATCAGCTTCTTCCGTCGATTCAATCTTGCCTTGTTTTGAGATTTCATGCCTGGATTGCGTAACTCAATTTCATCATATATTCCTTAACCTCGTAAGGTGAGCAATCACTCACGACTAACGTTCTTATATTTATTAAATTTGATTTCAATTGAAACGACAATTGAAATGTGCTGCTGTAGTTATTTAAATTATTATATATGCTATTATATGTAACTGTTCACCTGTGGGGTATGACACCATATCCTATTGTTATATTATATTGTTATTGGTGATATATGCCTGTTGTTATTTCATATCTATTATCACTCTGCAAGTTCCCTGTTAGTATAGAATTCACTATGGGTTGAAATGATACATACCCGAACGGACTTTAGAATAGGAGGAAATCGTTATGGGTTGAAATGATAAACCCAAGCGATTTTCATTGAATTGAATCTGGGATTGCGGGTCGAAATGATATCTACCCGTATATACTTAAATTACGGACTGAAATGATAAATATCCGTATCAATTGACCATAGGATAGGAAATTATATACAGACACCGTTGATCCATATATAAATATTTTGAAAATAATTTCTATGGTTTTGGAAAGAAATATACGGTTTTAATAAATGTTGATTCTTAAATAATTATATATAAATGGTAATGATGTATATAGATTTAATAATAATATTTAATTTAATTAAGATTGAGTTAATACATATAATATGGTTAAGTATTTAAATTTATATTTCAAAATAGATTTTGATGATAATTTGAATAAGTTAAGGTTGGGAAGATAATTTTATTTAATTAAACCGATTTGAAACTTATTGAAATTGAGATTTAAGATATGATTTATAACTTAGGTTTGATTTAAGTAATTTAATGAATATTTCTTGTTTAAAAAAATTTAAGGAAATATTTAGTAAAAATGTAATTTAAGGCTAGTTAAATGATATTGAATTTATTAAGTGAATATTCCCTGATTAAATAATAATGAAGTTAAATCAAGAGCTATATGAAACTGTTAAATTTAACTTTGAAAATGTTGAATATTAAAGCTTTGAAATATATTGAAATTTTAAATGGTATATTTAGAACTGAATTGAATTGATGAATTGAGCTTCGAATAAATTTGAATTTGGAATTTGAGTTGATTTGAATCGATTTGTGAGACTTGAGGAAATAATAAATACTTTACTTTTTAAATTATTTAACCTATATATACTATTTTGGAAAATAGATATATTTGAAATGAAATGATATTTTGGTTTTGAAGTATAAATTAATTTGGAATGACCACGGTGTTATAGTGTATATTTCTACATTGTAGATAGTTCCACGGATCCTTAGAGGATGGTTATCCCAAACATCCTTTAAGTTACTTGTATTTCAGTTGATATTTCACTTGAGTTTGATTTATTGATATAAGAATGTTAATCCTGACTCGAGTGTTTTGTTTTTGCTTTACGCTTGGGTCAGACCAAGTGATACAGTAATTGAGACTCACCTTTAGAGTTTGGAGCTTCGTTTGGAGATCCAACCATCGATCAGCTTTGAGCTTTCCAGTTGATTTGTTCAGGGAGGTCATCTGTTTGTACCGGAGACTTCACTGATTTGAGATATTCTATTGTATTTTATTTCTAACTCTGATGTTTATATAGTAGCTTCATGAACTACTATTTATCTATTTCGCTGCATTATTGTTATATTACTCTGTATCTGTGATTCTGTGATTGTTATATTTACTGTATATGCTGAGTTTTGTCAAATTTAAATTAACAATCTGATATTTTGAGCAATTCAAGTCCGGCATGTGCGGATGCGAATGGTTGAAAATAGCGGGTCGTTACAGTTGGTATCAAAGCTTTGGCTCTAGGCAAAACCAAGCATATATAGTAAATTTATTTACAGAATCACTTTCGTTCGAGTTTGAATCTCTTCCTTTTGATTCGATTTCCTTTGAACTTTGGAACGTTCCTTGTGGTTCCAAAATTCATTCTTGTCTCTCCCTATTTGTATTCTTTTAATTCTGGAGCATCCCATAACTCCACTTCGAATGACCTCTATAAAAATCGGCGATCCCACCAATCTTGGAATGATTTGTAAAGGGATGAAACTCCTTTACAATTGGCATTGATTCACCGAAGATTTCTATACCCTCGGTTTAGATGATGCTATCTCTTGTTATGCCGAATTCTATCTCTGGCGATCGAATGTCGATTTGCCTTAGAATTCCGTGTCGATCATATTCCTGAGGTCACGGTTGACCCGATTAAGGTCGTTCGCGATTTATATAAGTATATCCATCTTCTATTTTGTAATTTAATTACCTCATCTTCGTTCGAGCCTTTCTTCCAATCAGAATTCTATTTGATTAGAGTCCCTCTAATTTGAATCTCTATCTTTGTTTTGAAATCCATTTTGAATCATCCTTTGAAAAAAATCGGGCTTGTTTATATTTTTGAAATTGTTATATATATCGAAATTATTACTTTGATAAGTATGGTTATATTCTATATATAAAAGTGAAATGTTTTCGATAAAGATTATATACCCTTTTTAAAATGAGAATTTGAGGTTTTGAAAGGATTTGTAATTTTGAAAAAATTATATTAGAAATTTGATTTATCTAAAAACGATTTATAACTGAAGGATTTTAAATTTGAAGTTCGAGAATTGAACTCCGGTATTTTGAAATTGGTTTTAAGATTTTGAAATATATAATAATAATATGATTTAAAAGTATTTTTCGAATAAGAAATGTTTCAAATGACTTTAAGGAGTTTCGAATGATTTCGAAGAAATTTCAAAAGAAGTTTGAGAAAATAGAAGTCCAAAACTCACTTATGTCGCTGGAAATAATTTCGGTGATGAGTGCACGCATCATCGACATTGATTTTCGAGTTTCAGAGTGGGGGAGAGGCCACTTTAGTAGCATTGCTACGCTAGTGATTTTTGCGAAACCAATTTTGATTTCAAATTCCGAAGTATGATGTGATATTCGAAGGATATATGTTTATATATTTGAACAATTTGAAATGAGCCGGCGTTCAGTCCTTGAGTTTTGGATTTGATTTGATATAACCCTATATATTGAAATTGATTTACTGATTGGTTACTGATTTCCAACTCTTGGATTGAAAATTTTGATTTCTCCGACTATTTGAATGTTCGAACACTTCCAAATCGAGGTTTAATTTTCAAAGCCAAGTAATTTTGAAAAGTATAAATTATTTGATAAAGTATATAAGTTTGTTTTGAATGTTTAAGTATGAAGTAATATGATTTAAATAAGTTGAAACTGTTTTGTTAAGTATATGAATAAGGCTATTTTGAATTTTTCTAATATGAAATTTAGATTTGAAATGTTTTGAAAAGAATTTGGTCTTCAAAATATTTTGAATAAAATTTAATTTAAATGTTTTAACTTAGTAACATCTTTATGAAACTATATATTTAACAAGTTGGAATAGATACATAAGTTGTACGTATGCTATTTTATTCGCATAATTAATTTGATCCAGGTTTGAGTGCACAAATTCGAGGTGAATTACACCATTTCGTGTAAGGATTTTTCATTCGATTCTTGACGGCGAATATTTGATATGGATTTTGGGCTTGGTTCTAGAATTCTCTATCATGGTATATGGCTATGCAAGGAGACTGATGGTTTCTAGTCAAGAAACCATATCGAAATCCGCATTAGGGAAGTCGAATGGACAATACTAGTTCGAAAGCGAACTTGTGTGATCGAGCAAGCGATCGAATGTGATTTTGCAAAATGGTGACGTATGTACATCTTATGTTCTAATATCATTGATATACTTGTCACTAAAATTGGAAGTTTTTGGATTGGATATCTTTGTAATTTAATTGGAATTTTTCTTTTATGAAAAACTACTATCAATTTAAAACCATTTTTCAAAACTATTTTTCTTTTATTCTTCTTAAACAAACTGTTTTATTCTATTTTACATACAAAACTATTTTACAAACCATTTTATTTATAAAACTATTTTAAAAATTATTTTTTATACAAAATTATTCTAAATTCAAAAAAAAATCCTTTTGGTAAGCAAAGATGTTCAATCCCATATAGCTCTTCGTACAGCAAAATTTATTTTTGAAAATTTTGTTCCTTATATAAGATGGACTTTATGTAAATATAAGATGATTTTGGAAATGAATTGGTTGGCTTAAATTATATTGATTTAGAAACTTGGATTATTTTCTAAATTTATTATTTTGGGAAACTTAGAAACTGAAGATATTTGATTTGGAAGAATAATTTGGTGAAGCGTATATGATTTTGAAAATTTTATTGATATTGAAATGAATTGAATTGAGAACCTTATTTTAAATACTTGATTTGGGAGTTATCGAACTTATATAAAATTGGTTTGTATAGGTATGAAATTGATTCGAAAACTATTGATTTGGAAAGGTACTCAATTTGAAAGTGAAATCTTATATAATCGAAGTCTATATAAGTGTGATTGATATACTATTGATTTTGGAAAGGTATTTGATTTGAAAATAAAATCTTATATATAATGGACTTTATATAAGTATGATATTTGAAAGTGATTTGAAAAGGTACTATATGATACATATTTTCGAAGTAAAGATATGGAAAGTGCCTTCTGCTTGATATCCGCTTTGTGGCCACATTGTGGATTCATTCTATCGATATTTCTCTGATTTTTGGTTTTCCGGATATGATACTCGAGTGTCCATCGAATTCCATGGCGTTGCCCATGGTCTTACAAGCGCGACTGCATAGCGTAATTCACCCGGCTGGATGGCCCAGGGGTACGGATGTTTCCTGGGGGATTCAGGCGTAACCATTGTGTATCCTGTGATCTATGTAGGTCGTATTAATAGCGAAATCCGCAGGGCTGAGAAAGCTTACGGATACGGATGTTTCCTGGGGGATCAAGGCGTAACTTTTGTGTATCTGCGGTCTACTAGTCATCATGGCGTAATTCGTAGGGTTGAGAAAGCTTACGGATACAGATGTTTCCTGGGGGATCCAGGCGTAACCTTTGTGTATATGCGATCCATGGTTAGACAAAGGTTTTGTTTGTTTTTTTTGTTTGGATTGTACTTTCCATATCTGTTTTTAAAAGTTTTTCCAGTATTTTCACTGGGTATTGAAACAGGTCTACTAAGTACCTGGAGGATTCTAGCTTTGCGCCTGATCAACGTACTGCCAGAGTCTACAGGAACGAGGATAAACTTGTTGAAACATCGAATTATAAAAGTATTTTCGAAAGGAAATTTGTTTCGTTATAAAGGAATTTTATTATAAAAGTATTTCCAACAAAGAAATTTTGTATTAATATTTGAAATTGACATTCTTATGGTTTGAATTAATTATTCATGCCCGATATTATTCTTTTGAATCTACCTTATCTGCTCAGCTTTATTTATTCACCTATATTCTACTTTTCCAAATCCTCCTTTTCCTTGTTGACTATATCCTTTTTAAATATTGTTTATTTATATACTACATGGTTTAATAGAAAATTTTAGTGTTATAAATATTTTAGAAGTTATTAATTAAATAAAACATATTTAAAGTAAATGATTATTGATTATTGATAATATTTGTAAAGTATCTTGAGATAAAATTTATAAATTTATGAATTGTGGATTTAATGTTTCAATAGCTTCTTTGTAGATATAAGTAATAATGTAAATAATTGTTTTCAAATAGTTTTCATATATTTATAAAGGTGTTATTTAAACATATAAATGATATTTATAAAGGAAGCAAGAAATTTTACAAAAGGGTTTTGGAAGGTATTAAAGTATTAAAAGATAATTAAATTGCAAATGAAGTTTTCAAATGAATATTTCAAGTAAAATTTATATAGTTTAAATTAATTGTTTATCCTTGTCTTTTAATCTTTTCTATCTGGTTGTTTCTATTCTCCTACCTCCTTCCTTTTCGGGGACGAAAAGTTTTGAGTGGGGGAGAGTGTAACGACCCATAAATTTTGATTGGTTTTAATAACGTATTTAACTGAATTTTGTGAAAATTTTAAATAATTGAATTTTGAAATAAAAATTTATTATTTGGAATACGTCTATTTAAACATAGCAACTGATAAATTTTCATCTGATAATATTGAAGTTTATTTTATTGTGAAATTTTATTTCAATTTAAATCGGTTAATAACAGTTGAATTTAAAAGTGTTCCGAAACCTAAATATGTCAACATGAGAAAATTTATTTAGAACACTCTGAAACAGACTGCGAAATTCGTTTCGCGAAATTCGGACGTTTCTAGCTCCGTTTGGATTTTTCCATATGGAATAACAACGTATATCGGTACCGATTATCGACTTTTGATCGAATGATCCTACCACCGATATCTGTATACCGTTTTGATTGTCTCGTCGTACCGACCTCTGTGGTATATTCAACTCTGTGTCTTAAGGTCCGGTATGCAACGAAAATGATGATAACGGTCCCTTGTAACGGTACCAAATTTGAGGCTTTTCACTTTCATTTGTTTTTCAAATCTAAACGTGCAGCCCAAGCAATATAATAAATTGCTTTAAACACCTTTGCTTAATCAATGGACAGTTGTTACCAATCCATCATTTCAAATTATCATACAATTCTGTTTCCTTTGCCTTTTCAGTTACCTTGTCCTTTCATTTACCACCCAACGACTGGAA
This sequence comes from Allium fistulosum, assembly GCA_030737815.1. NCBI lineage: Eukaryota > Viridiplantae > Streptophyta > Magnoliopsida > Asparagales > Amaryllidaceae > Allium > Allium fistulosum. The sequence goes on from CM060903.1 coordinate 914,496,082, forward strand.
ACGAAGAGCCATTAGAATTTATTTCCTCTTGAATTTCAACTGAAACTTTTCTATTCCCACTTTTAATATTCGAGTAGGTTGCCCTTTTCATTTCATTTTTTCCACTATTATCCAAACAAAAGTATACATGGTTCAAGTTTATCTCAGCCGAGTGCCCCTCTCTCTTCTTCCTCTTTTGGTAGCCTACTCCTCACGCCGTGACTTCCGCGTGCAAACACTTGCCCACGTCAAGCCTCTCACCACCTTTCCTTCCTCCTCCGCCTATGCACCCAATCACCGCATGCACCTAACACTCGTCAGCCTTCTCTCCTTGACTGCACGACGCAGTACATCCCTCTCCATCTCCAGTCTACAACTATGTTACCCTTCTCCCCTCTCTTTCACCTCACCTACCCGCCATCACCTTGTAGGCAGTGTCTTCATTCCTCTCCACCACTGCTAGTACGCACGCAAGCCGCTTCCCTTGTCAGTTTATCCATCTCTCTCAGCACCTTCCAGCAAATCGCCTCCTTCTCCTAATATATGGTACGTATAGTCTAAATATATTGTATTATATATTAAGGCATATTATATATTTATATGTTTATAGGTTATATAGATTGTCAATGATGCAAACTTGGTAATCTGTTGTTGTATATTTATGTTTTATAAACTATAGTTTTGTGTTTATATTAGTATGTAGATAGATCTGTCTTTTATAATTTTAAACGTTATACCATTGGTGTTCTGTTATTTGAAATAGTATATATAATTGTGTATATAAATCTGCTTATATATATATATATATATATATATATTGTGTTCTGGGTATGAGAGTATATAGAGTTTGAATATATGTATAAAAGTATATATATTTGAAGACTATAACTTGTTTGTTATATGAGTTGTAAAACTGTCAGAGTATATATTATTATAAAAGTTAGTTATATTTTATATACAGGGAAGTGTATATATGATATTGGCATATACATTGATTCGTATGATAGTATATATAAGTGTTATAATATATAGTTGCATATATATTGTATATAATGTATTAGTATATATAGGACCATGTGTATATATATTTTAAACTTGTATATATCACTGGACTCTTGGTTTATATTTACATTGGTATACTGATATGAAGGTACAAGCTCATATTGGTTCTCTGATAAACATTTATATTTTTATAAAAATAAGTATGTTTTATAGCATATATATTTACAGTAATAGGTTACATAGTATATTATAAGTCACGTATATTGTACATTTGTTGTACCTGTTTTTTTCCAGTGTATATATTCTATGTCATATGTATATAGGTATATGGCTTGTATATGTTTAGTTACAGTAGGTTATTTTATAGCAGCCTATGTTTGTTATATATGGTTGATTTCAAAGTAGTTGTATATAAATAATGGTTATAGCAAATATATATTATCTGACCATTATATCTCAGTATATATATAATTGTATGCATGTATATGAGTCCTTATACATACATGATATTTAGATATTATATAAAGGTATTTTTTAAAGGTTTAAATTTCAGATTTAAAATTATCCGTGTTTTAATTTTTAATAACAGAATTTGAAATACATATATATTCAATATAAATGTGTTTGAATTTAAAATACGATTTTATATATATAGTTATATTTAGTTATACATGTAAGTTCGCTTATACCATATATATTTGCATCGATCCAGTCCTGACTTGATTTCGTCAATTCCTATTTATCAGCTTCGTCCGTCGATTCAATCTTGCCTTGTTTTGAGATTTCGTGCCTGGATTGTGTAACTCAATTTCATCATCTATTCCTTAACCTCGGAAGGTGAGCAATCACTCATGACTAACGTTCTTATATTTATTAAATTTTATTTCAATTGAAACGACAATTGAAATGTGTTGCTGTAGTTATTTAAATAATTATATATGCTATTATCTGTAACTGTTCACCTGTGGGGTATGACACCATATCCTATTGTTATATTATATTGTTATTGGTGATATATGCATGTTGTTATTATTTTCATATCTGTTATCACTTTGCAAGTTCCCTGTTAGTATAGAATTCACTATGGGTTGAAATGATACATACCCGAACGGACTTTAGAATAGGAGGAAATCGTTATGGGTTGAAATGATAAACCCAAGCGATTTTCATTGAATTGAATCTGGGATTGCGGGTCGAAATGATATCTACCCGTATATAGATAAATTACGGATTGAAATGATAAATATCCGTATCAATTGACCATAGGATAGGAAATTATATATAGACACCGTTGGTCCATATATAAATATTTTGAAAATAATTTCTATGGTTTTGGAAAGAAATATATGGTTTTAATAAATGTTGATTCTTAAATAATTATATATAAATGGTAATGATGTATATAGATTTAATAATAATGTTTAATTTAATTAAGATTGAGTTAATACATATAATAAGGTTAAGTATTTAAATTTATATTTCAAAATAGATTTTGGTGATAATTTGAATAAGTTAAGGTTGGGAAGATAATTTTATTTAATTAAACCGATTTGAAACTTATTGAAATTGAGATTTAAGATATGATTTATAACTTGGGTTTGATTTAAGTAATTTAATGAATATTTCTTGTTTAAAAAAATTTAAGGAAATATTTAGTAAAAATGTAATTTAAGGCTAGTTAAATGATATTGAATTTATTAAGTGAATATTCCCTGATTAAATAATAATGAAGTTAAATCAAGAGCTATATGAAACTGTTAAATTTAACTTTGAAAATGTTGAATATTAAAGCTTTGAAATATATTGAAAATTTAAATGGTATATTTAGAACTGAATTGAATTGATGAATTGAGCTTCGAATAAATTTGAATTTGGAATTTGATTTGATTTGAATCGATTTGTGAGACTTGAGGAAATTATAAATACTTTACTTTTTAAATTATTTAACCTATATATACTATTTTGGAAAATAGATATATTTGAAATGAAATGATATTTTGGTTTTGAAGTATAAATTAATTTGGAATGACCACGGTGTTATAGTGTATATTTCTAAATTGTAGATAGTTCCACGGATCCTTAGAGGATGGTTATCCCAAACATCCTTTAAGTTACTTGTATTTCAGTTGATATTTCACTTGAGTTGGATTTATTGATATAAGAATGTTAATCCTGACTCGAGTGTTTTGTTTTTGCTTTACGCTCGGGTCAGACCGAGTGATACAGCAATTGAGACTCACCTTTGGAGTTTGGAGCTTGTTTGGAGATCCAACCATCGATTAAGCTTTGAGCTTTCCAGTTGATTTGTTCAGGGAGGTCATCTGTTTGTACTGGAGACTTCATTGATTTGAGATATTCTATTGTAATTTATTACTACCTCTTATATTTATATAGTAGCTTCATGAACTACTATTTATCTATTTCGCTGCATTATTGTTATATTACTCTGTATCTGTGATTCTGTGATTGTTTTATTTACTGTATATGCTGAGTTTTGCCAAATTTAAATTAACAATCTGATATTTTGAGCAATTCAAGTTCGGCATGTGCGGATGCGAATGGTTGAAAATAGCGGGTCGTTACAAACGACGTTGCTGGAAGGAAGCTCAAGGTAAGGCGGAGCGGTGGGAGCGGTTGGAGATGGTGGGACGAGCTCGATGTAGGGTTTATGGGCATTAATTTTTATGGTTCGAGTTTGTGTTTGGGGGCAACGATAGGTGGGGTCGAGTTGGTCGTGGTTGGGTATGGAGATAAGGAGGTTGAATGATGATCGAGGCGGTGGTGGTTGGGGAATGAACGAGCCTGGACGCGATTTTTAATTTGAGGCTACAAGCGGATTTCGATGGTGATGGCCGGAGTTGGTAATATGGGTGTAAATGTGTCGAGCTCGGCAAGTAGGGTTCGTTGGTGGCCATGTTTCATGGATTCGGTGGGTGGTTGGCCGTGTTAGTGGTGTGCACGTATCTGTGCACAGGAGAGAGGGCCAAATCGAATTGGGGAAGGTGGAAATGTAGCAAGAAGGTTTGGGTTGATAGTGGGCTGGGCTGATTTGGATAAGGTAAGTAATTTATTTAGTTTAGATAACTAAATAAATTAATTAAATTCTTGTTTAGTTTTAACTTATATCTCACTCGTATGAGGTCGAAATCGAACGCGGTCTCTTGCGTTGTACTTATAGAATTATTGTTATACACATTGAGATTTTTAGCTAAAATCGAACAACGTTCGATTTTTGTCTATTTTGGAACGCGTAAGCATTAGCTGGATTTTTGGTGAGTTAACTCACCTTTAGATAAACACTATAGATATAAGTGTTGATATAAATTGTTATTGGTATGCTTGGATGTTTATTGTTTGTTTGATTGAATTTGTGCTTAGAATCACATGACATAAATAACCATTGTGTTACAGGGTACAAAAGCAAGGAAATGGAAGTCAACGTATTTCGTAGTGAATAGGTTGCTATGGGAAGACTTCGAAGATTGTAGAGGAATTCCATGGGATTCCTCACCACTTGATTTTAATTTTATTTATATACTTGTTGTATAAATTGTTGAATACCTAAATTTTGGTAATTTGGTAGTTTGGCATTATTTGATGTGATTGTGATATGTCATAAAAGTTGGACTCTTGTAGTGTAGAGCAATGAAAACACTTCTTAAGTGCTATGCTAGCCCTAAGCCTCATTATAGTATTTTTGGAAATACTATTATTTGCTGTTAGATTTGAAATCGATTTTGATTCGGAGAATGATTTATAAATATGACTTTTGGAATCTTTGATGGTATTTTATTTAGTAATGGGTTTTGAACTTTTCTATTTTACTTCAAACTTTTTATTTGTCTTTTGTTTTAAAAGTATTTTGGAAAGTGTTCATTATATAGGAAAGTTAATATAATATTTAATATGAAGGAAAAAGGGATTTATTTTTTATAATAGAGTCGTTCTATTTCTAAAAGAAGATAGAAATATTTGTGGAATGCTTTATATAAAATGTTATACGAAAATGGAGATTTATAAATGGTATTTTATAAACAAAAGAATAGATATATAAATGGTATTTTATAAATAAAGGAATAGATTTATAAATGATATTTTATAAAAGGAAAATTAATATCATTTTGATAAATTGGAAAATAAATCGCATTTGTGGATTTGTAGTGATATATGGAATGATCATTTTGTGGAAAGTATTTAGTCTGATTTTGGAACTGAAGATCTGTAATAAGTATAAGAGATATAAAAGGAGTTTTATAAATAAATTTGGAGATTTATAAAAGGAGTTTTATAAGTATGAAAGAGATTTATATAAAGGAGTTTTATAAAAAGATTGAGATTTGATTTCTATAAATTATCATTTTAAATTATGATGGTTTGAAAAGTATTCTTTCCATACTTAATACCAAATTCCAAGGTAGAGAAACTCGTCCCTATCCTGAGAATTAAGAATATATGTCAAGGCAAGGGTAGTTCCCTAACTTGTCTAACTATATTGTTAGTCGAGGAATAGTACGAGTTTGAAATTAGAAAGTGGGGGTAAGTATACTAGGTATAATTTCCATGCGGTCCATTTACATACACCAAAAGTGTTTTGGGTTTATTATTATCTATGTTTTAAATAACATTTGTTTTTACCTAAATAGGTATGGTTTCGGAAGTGAAATCTCTTTTAAGATTTTGTGAATATACTTGTACCATTCAGGTAAGTATATGATTACACTTTCTAAGTACTGAAAGTGTAGTAGTTTGTGAATATACTTATACCATTGAGATAAGTATATGGTTACACTTTCTAAGTATTGAAAGTGTAGTGTTTTGTGAATATACTTATACCGTTGAGATAAGTATATGGTTATGCTTTCTAAGTATGGAAATGTATGTTGATTTGTGAATATACTTCTACCGGTGAGACAAGTATATGGATATTTTTCAAGTATTGAAAAGAGTAGAGAAGGTTTGTGAATATACCCTTTGTAAAAGTTATTTTGATACCAGTATTTACAAAGTGGTTTTAAATAAATGAAAGGATTAATTAAAGAGGCCTAATGGTTACTTATTTGCTTAATCGTGCTTGGTTTCATGTGGAATTAAACCTCTGATTTGATTGATTGTTTATTTGTTAGTTAAATAACCGATTATCAAATATTGACCAAATATAATTCTGGAAAAATCAAGAAGAAACATGAAAATTATATGGTACAGTTATCTTTGGTGATTCTATACTTTACGTACAAACTCTTTTTGTTCTTCTAGGACAAATAATAACAAAATCCGCCCGCTTAAACGATTAGGAGGTGATCTCCGCTCTCATGTATTGTCTGTTTGTTTCCAAAAGAACCAGAGTTGAGTTTACCAAAATCTATCAATTGGTCTTGGAGTGCCTGGTAAGCGGGGTAGTGTACTTATATGAGATTACTCGAAACCACAACCACTAAAAAACTATACACGTGTTCTATGCTTTGGAAGAGGTTCAAATTGGTTTGAGATGCAGAAATCTATGTGGAGATTCGAGAACTATTTGAGATGCTCGAACACATATAGTTGTTCGTGATCTATTCAGGATGTGGGAATCCATGTGTGATCCCGAGATCCGTTGAGATATGAGAAGTGTGGTTCTAAGATCTGTTCGAGTTGTGACTTGTGTGCTAGAATGCCGGACGTAGTCTCACCAATGGATATGACTAAAACCAAAGATAGGATGCATAGCCAAAGGGTTAGCAACTCAAAAGGGTGCAATCAACTCTACCCTAGAGATACCTACAATTGTTATGCATGCATGGGCGATGCACTCAACTAGTTTGGTCAGCTATGTTTTTCCTATGGTAGCTAGCTAGGGATGTACGTTGCTTTGGAAGGAAATCTCTTATCCTTGTGCAGGAGGACCATCCTTGAGGTTCTGAGGGCACCTCCGTGGAAATCCTACACAATTAGCGAACGCGCTTTAGCAGCTTTGATTGTATACTTATTATTGTTGTATTGTACATTCATATGCAACATAATTATTTTTTATTTATTTTCAACCCTAGACATTATTATAATACCATTGGATTTTCTAAAAGAATTGGTTTGGTTATCATAAGGTAGAAACTCGTCCGTGTTTATTTGCAGCATGGTTTTACGAGATACCTTTGTTTTTGAAAGGTTTTATAACATTAAAATCCATATCATTTGTGTTTCTCACACTGGTTTACCAGACTGATCCGGCTATTATTTTCGTATAATGCTCAGGCCAGCCTAAGCGTATTTCCAAATTTAGTTATGGATGCTTTGGAGCTTCAAGAGACGAGATGGATGCCTCTAAAATGTATTCACGTATCTCTATTTCCACTACATTTTTTTTTGTATTTATCAGCATTTGTGAGGACGGGTTGTTATAACTATCCAGGCTGATGATATGTAGTTTACTCTGATTGATGTATGTATATTACAGTTTTCTTATGTAAAGATCATGTGTATATTATATATTACTCGTCACGATGTGAGATTATGTTCTATCTTTTTTTCTCTCACCCTAACAGTCTGTTTTTCCGTCACTCGAATGTTCGGCACGTGAATAACGTGGTGTATTAATGCCGACTTTTGAGGGTCAAAAAGGCCGTTCGTTACAAATTACATCGAATTTCGACCATCCAAACAATGCACACACAATATAAATAAATTACACAAATTAAATGCCAACGGAAAACATCTCCTTTGCATTTTTGATAATCTAACATATACAAATCCAATATCACAATCAATCGAATATCCCGATCAAATAATTCATCCAAGTAATTTAATAAATATTCACAATAAATTCAACCAAACAATGCAATTTAATCGGGAAAAATATATAATTATATAAGATTCAAGGAAGAAATAAATATGTTGTGAGTATAAAACTCACCAAAATTCCTAGCAAAATCCTTGACTACCTCCAGTCTCTGAGAAAAAATGATGTGTTTCTTCCACTGCTTGCGTTTCACTCCAACTATCGCTGTTTGTCATTGATAGCGACCCCGCTTCGTTCATCCACATACACACAAGCACAAAACTGCCCTCAGAACTGCACATATACACCTTAACCACTATTTTCGTTGACCACGTCGCGGCACTCTCTAGCATCAGCCTCGAAATTCGCGAACTCCTACCATCATCCACTGCATTAGGCTTCACTTCATCGCCTTAGCCTCCATCACTTGCACCCTTCATCCGCCAACATCTCTCGCCATTGTCCCTATGCAAACGCAGCCTAGGTGCCAGTCCACCTCCTCGTTCGATCGACGTCAAGTCGTACATGATCTTTTCTTCTTTTTTTCCTCTCGAATTGATTTTAGGGCTTAGGGTAGAAAGGTGGATACGGGTTTTAGCACTGGCTGAGGAAGTAAGGAGCATATTCTAAAAGCAAGGAGAGAATAAAAATGGATTTTGGGCTTGGCTGAAATAGTTTTAGGCTTTATTTAGTTCAATACATTTTAAATTAATTTCTTACGCATTTAAATTTGAATTTTAATCCTTGAATTAAATTTCAATTTAATATAAATTGGTTCACACCTCATTCTACGTATTATATATCAACAATTGAATCATTTTATTCAATTCGATGCCCGCTTATTTTTTTATTTAATCATTTATTGTACTATTACAATTAAATTTATTTCCAACTATTCCAAATATATTTAAAATTATTTACACTTCAAAATATTTATACTTATTATTAAAACATCTTTATTTGGTTTTAATAAATTATTCAAAAAGGATTTATTAATTTAATTTGATTTATTAAATCAAAATATTTTATTAAATAGACTGCAAAAACATAAATATTTATTTTTAAAAATAATAATCATCAAATATCGAATTCGAATATTTTATTTTAATTTTAATTTATTTAATTTTATAGTGTAGATAACAGAGTTGTTACAACGGATGTACCGATATCCTATCTCGAAACATCTTGCATAGAAATTTTTAAAATAATATATTATTTTTAATGTGATAAGTTTCTCATGATTACAACACATTATGATTACTGTTACATAACATATATTTTAAGGATTTTCTATTTACTATACTATAAATTAATTACTTAACTAATTATATCACATTATAACAAGTATATAAAAGAAAACACCTTTTATTTTGAACAAGATTGATTATCAATATAGATGGATGTAGCAAATTACAAAACTAAAACTACGTAATTTCCCCTAGGGCACACTCCTAACTCTATCATAATATTTATGGTAAGTTGTAAAGAGATGACAATTTAATGTGGGTAAGAATATAAATGTAATCAACAACCAATATATCTGTGTGTGTATGCACACACAAATATATAAACGAGGTTTTAAATTATTTTTTGTCGTTCATTATTAATTTAATACGATATTTTATATTTAGTAGATGTATGTATACACATAATATATATAATATGTATTTTATTTTAAACACAAATGAAATATTACTTTCAATGAACTTTAGAATATATAACTATATATGTATATATAATAAATGTTTTGTTTTATAATTTGTATGTAAATAAATATTTGACTTGTTTAAAATATAATTTATTTAATTAGAAATATTTTAATTTTGTTTAAAACGCAGCGTGTGTGTGTATAAAGGTTTGGTGTGACGCCCCACCTCTATGCTCATAATAACAAAGAGTATTAAAAGAAATACTGTCTATTATTACGAAGAATAAGGCTGGATAGGAGCGACCATCCGTAATTGGCCTTACACTAATATTGGTTATCTCGATGGGAGTGGTATATACTTTTTTTTCTATTATTTATTTACTCCCATCGACATATCCAATTATCAGTATAAAACAAACTACGATAGTTCATAATAGTTTAGGACATTAGATATAACAATAACACAGATAATATAAATGCGGAACACAGATTAACAAAAATCTCATATATATATATAACCGATGTCAGTTACGATATAGTTGACACGATACATATGATACAACTACAACTGTCGACTCTAGAAGTTATATATACAAGTACATTATCGGCTAATATACATGAATACATATCGTTCTATACAATGACATGACTACTACAAAATGACACTGACAACTTCAAAAGATGTGAAAAGTCTTCATATCCTGAACAGCAACTCAAAGAAGAAAATCTACAACCTGAAATAACTCGGGTCTGACCCGAGTATTACATTCAAAAGAAAATAATACACGGGTCAGTCTAATTCAAACTCAGTTATCAGTGCATAAAAGCAATAATAATCTCAAATAGATGATAGTCACAGAAATCACGTATATCCAACTCTCGATACGAGAATTGGATAACGGCGTATATAACACTAAACAGTATTAAATGACAAATCAACAATCCAAATCAGAATACAACTCCAAAACATTGAAATTTACCAATGAAACAATTCAACAAATCGAAGCATCAATTTAAAACTGTCAAATCTGATAGGGCTGCAGTACACGCACGCGTGTACTGCCTCGCCACTATCGCAGGAGATACACAAAAGCTCAATGAAAGTCACAATGATCGCAAGGTCAAACCCCGGAATCGGGTTCAACTCAAGTGAATTTGAAAACCAATCTAAGTACATCAATGCCATGTCAACAAAACGAATAAATACAACTAATTACAGTGCATGACAACAAATGAAACTTCGGTACCGACAAAGCAGTAAAATGAAGTAGATGGTTGTCTCAAGCAACCACAAGTACACAAGTTCGAACAAACCAAACAATGTCAAAGTTTAGCATCAGGTCAAAAGGAATGTAAGCAAACAACATATGAGTGACATCAAGCGACCCCAAATGTATATGGTCGAACAACAGTTCAGATATGAAGCACTGCCAAGGTCAAGCATGCTACAAGTATGAAAGATCACAGGACAAAGTCCACAAGCTAGAAGTCAGAACTAAGATCGAAGTGGAACAATATGCAACTGTCTCAAAGAATGATACCAGATCCAATGCAAACTACTAGTGAAACAGTACATGTCAAAATCACCAGACCAACAACTCAATGCATTTGGAACTAAAAATGCAACCCAAAACTGGTACTTCATGGAAACAGTAAATGTGAAATATTAGATTTCAGTGAAGCAATGGACATGAACAATAAATGTCAAGCAATATCAATACGACAGAAACCAAATCAAGACAGTGACGATAAGGCACTGAAATTTCCAGGCAGTGACTGTATGCAAGGGTGACCAGCATTTCTCACGATTCGAATACAAGCAACTATCAATTGAAAGAGTGTAACTGTCGACAATTCAAACAAGACACGACAAGCGGTTCAACAAATCAAAGTGACTGAGTTAGAAATCAATGCCCAGAATATCAGGTTACAGTGAACAACAAAAATTGCTCCAGTGTCTGCATAAAAGAAATTGCAAACAAAAAGGTTGCAGTGAACAACGAAAATGCTCAAGTGTCATTTACATATATGGTGATGAACAAATGAGGCGTCAATTGTATAGCCCCGACCTTAACAAGGAAACAACTCCAGACTCTAAATGGAAGTCCAACTGGGTAGACTTGAACCCAATAAACAAGTGAACCAGATGAACATCATCACAAAGGCAACATAATGCTGAAGCCCCAATATCAGGTAATAAAGCAACGTCGGGTAAAAATCAAGTTGAAGCCAAGAACAACTGATTTTAAATTAATATGGACAAGTCAAAATTCAACATCATGGTCATCCAAGAAAACATAAGTAAACGAACTGGTAAAGGTCTGAACTCATCGTACTCATCAATACGAAATCAAGTGGCCGAGCAAATAAGTTGACGATTTCAATTTAAATTTTGGTACGAACTAAAATCAAGGCAACAGCCGAGGTCACAAAGACGAAATCAATATCGTCGAAATCAAACTCAAACAGTGATGACCAAAAAGAAACGACAGTTCAAAACTGATTTGAGAAGCAAGTTTCAATGTAGCTGTCTGGATCAAAGGCAGTTTTATCTTCTCGAAATTACTTTAAAAACGACCGAAGATTCAATCCAACGAATTCAACCCAAAGTCAGTTTCATATCAAAATTCAACTTAAAACCATGAACAATTACACAAGTCAGAGGCAAGCAACACGAATTCGAACAAGTCCAACAAATCACAGCAAGGCATAATCGTAGTCAAAATGTAATTAAGCCATATGTGTCTACGAAACCAAGTCGAAGCATAGTATCGTCTATCAAACAAAAGCCCACAAAAACGAAGTGACCGAAGTCACAACAAAAAAATCGAACCCAGGCAGATAAATAAATAAAAACCAACATCGAATTAAATTCGAACGATCTAAGAGTGAAGTAGATGTGAGTGGTAGTTCACTCACCTTTGATGACGAACTCGTTCATGTGGGGGCGTTCGACCATCTGAAGCAGCCGAGAATCCAACCGAAGACAAACGATACCAGCAGCGCTTCACAACAATAACCCTTATTCGAAGAAAAGAGGAACGAAGCCCTAATCTCCAATCAATGAGGAACGAGGTCGAACGAGGCTGCCATTTCTAATTTTTTTCGTTCTAGGTTTAGGGTTTCGAAAATGAAAGGGGAATGGGTTTTTGAACGAACAAAATGGAGAATGGGATAATAACAACTCGACAACCACCAAACATGGGTCAAAACAAATTTTAAAGCCCAAACTACTTTAACAAATTTTCAAAAAGAACTCAATCAATTAAAATTTCAACGGAAATAAACAAACAATTTAATCGTCACTTTGACAATAATTAATTGTTATAAAATCCCGGGTTGTTACATTTGGTCATACCATGAAATATACATAAACAATTAAATAAATAAATAAATAGTTTTTGTTCATTTTTTTTATTGCGGCTAAAAATAAAAACAACTGTTTTTTTTTCTAATACATATGTATATGCACATTTTTATATATGTATACATACATACATACATATACACACACATATTGGTATGTATATGTGTGTGTATCCTAAAATATATAGTTTAAAACTCACTTCTTATATATATATATATATATATATATATATATATATATATATATGCATGTGTGTAGACACACACAAAACACATACACACAGATATATATATAATAATTTTTGAAATAAAATTAATTTTATTTTTAGTAGTCGGTAAAACATGATGAAGATGATAAAGAGATTAAACATCATATATTAATGAAATAATTTTAAATTTGACTCATCAAAATCATGGCCCTTGTTAACACCTCGTAGAATATTTAGCTTTCCTCTTTAAGATTATCTTATTTCTTGAAGTGAAGTTTATGCTCCTCTTCTAGGCTAGAATAAGCAACGGTGGAGGTAAGAGTTTTGCATTTTTAAATATCCTATTCAGCTTGGCTAGGGTTATGGGAGGCCTCTTCTATTTATAGAAGAGAAGTGCCCACCTAATAGGCATTGCCCCTCCTTTATCTAACTCATGCTATTAAATAAGAATGCAAATTAACTAATTACACTTAAATTAAAATGAAGCCGACATAAAAATTCATTGATTAAATGCGAGCTTAATTAAAAAAATCAGTTCCCATTGATCGTCTAGCTAAATAATATTTTCAAGCTATTTTATTAATTAAATATGCATACAACACTTATGCACATGTATTAATTATTTTACATCTTTTAAATAATATTAATTTCTTCAACAAAATTTATATCACGATTTATGCTAAATTCACCATTTTTAATTCATAACATATAGAAATTACTTGCCTTTGGAAATTCATCAATCAATCTATAGTACTGTGACTCATAGGTGAGAAATTCATTAACAGTAAATATAGAACAATTCAACAAAAAGGTTCACTATAGTTTGTGCATCACTATGTGATATAATGAGCCAGGTTCCTCTGTTTATAGATTTCTGGGTATCGCCGTCAATCAATGCTATCTGCATGCATTTTCTCTTTTTCGACATTGTATCACTAAGATATCTAGAATCTAGCCTTGGTCAAAAACTCTAATCATATTCGTAGTCAATTGCGAAGACCAACCTCGAAATCCTTGATTCAAAGGATAACAATTATTGAATAACTAGAAATATTTCGACTAAAGATTTTGATTTTGAATGGCCTTTCAATTATGGTGGTACTAACCTCCTATATCAAGGGAGATAAATTCTCTATTGAATAGTGTTTCAATCTAAACAATTTGGCATATACCTAAAGAAGTTGTACGAGCATAACCATTATGTCATGATTTGACTAAAATCAAAGTGTGGTCTCTTCATTTAAGCTACACAGCATTCTTAAGTCTAAAGAAAACTGCATATCGTTACGTTGAGATCCTACGGTTTGACTTAGATATATTTAACCTACACATGACTCTCGTTTGAGTTGGTCTATAATTATCTTATAATTACAAGTAGGTAACATTTTGGTATCCCTCAACTATCATGAGTGAATCATCGTCCAATGTTTGGAAAGCATTATGCACGCTAGGTTTCACAGATGTATCAATATCCTTTTCTCGATGCATCTTGATTAGAAATATTTAAAGTGGAATATTATTTTACTAGATTAACTCAATATTCATGGTTACGACCTAATCATAGCTGCAATCAAATATTTTACCTAGAGATTTTCTATTTATTAATGTTTAGTACGTACCCATAACTCTCTAGCTTCTCTGGTATTGATAAAACTTATTTTAAACTTATACGGAAAATACATGCACTACCCAAAGTTAAAATACAGATGTGGAAAAACTGAATATTAGTGACATGTTAAACTCAAAAATCCCAAACCATTACATTGATAATCTAATATTATTGTAAGCTTCCTCTGCAACCACTAGACACCTATACTATCAACGTCAATACAATCAATATATCATAATAAGTTGATCATTATTTTTTAAATTCATGTAAGTACTATCGTTCCGATCCCATATGAATATTGGACTGGCTTTTGATTTAGTTATAACTCCTCGCATAGAAATTTATTAGACATCATTTATTCAATTACTACTTGGAAATCATGGAACAAAACCAAGCATTTAATAAGACAATGTACATACATCTTCTCTACTGTACTTTATTGCAGGGCATATTCCTATTTGGATAGGATCAAACGGATGGAATCCAGGACCAGAACGGAAGAATAGACATGAGGAGATTGTGTGCAGCCTATTCTTTAACGTAGATAATCCCCCAGTATTCATAATCCCAGCTGTCCTGCCATTACTAGAAGAAAACTAGCATACTCGTCAACTTACTCCTGGGTGATTGTAACTGCACTGAAATGAGGCATCCCATCATCCTACTAGCTGTTGCACCTACCCTTGCACTCAATTTCTTGTTCTTCATCCATCTAACCAGATATGCCTGCTGTATTGCATCTTCAGGTTGCAGCCATGATTACACTCCTACTTCATACATACATGTTTTCATGTTTGGTGCATGGTTCAACTAGTTCAGATCATGCTCTCATGTCCTTTACACTGATATGCCCACATATGATCAGATTCTACCCTTACATGCACAAATGCCTTCAGTCCCAACAAGCGCAATTTCGGCCCAGATCTGTGCTGCAATCTTCTAGCTTCAGTTTCAGCCCAGTTTCAGTTTCTTGCTCTGGATCAACAACGGTGAAAGCACTTTCGGGTTATTTCAGTGCTTTCTGAGTGCATTTTCCAGCATAGCAATGGAACCGTCATATTCCTTGGTGCATTTTTGTGTTGTTGCAGTGCTTTTTCATAATATAGGATCTTTTAAAGCATTTCCCAGCTAAAGGTGTAAAAATGTTCATGCTTTAGAACTTTCGGGGCTTCAAGTTTGAGCGTGCAAGCTACACTTCAAGCCATTAAGTCCAGTCAATGCCCTACCCCCATTGCAATTGATCACTGACCAGATTACGACAACAACACAACAGGCCATTACATAACAAATTTAACTATTTGAAGTTATTAATATTTCTGTATGCCTAAAGTAATTATATTACAACCTTGATATGTAGGTAGCTTCTGTGTAGTTAATGCCCCGCTAATATTCCGCTATATCTCATAGCGGATTTCTACCGCTATGATTTTTCCATATAGCCCCAAAATATAGTCTTTCCGCTTTAAGCCCCGCTATTTCCGCTATATCCCGTTATTTCCGCTATATTCCGCTATATCTTTTTTAATAAAATGAATTGAAAAATTGCATTTATACACTATAAAAATTATGAAACTAATTTATTTGATTTAATTTTTAATATATTTTCAAAAATGAAAATACTCTAATATTCTACTAAATTCAGTTATGTTATATAACAGTTTTACATTTATTTAAAGTATTTTCGCACATATTTTTATTTAAAATTATTTATGTATTAATTATAATTCAATTGAATGATAATTTTTCATTTAATTACCATTTATATGTAAAAACATTGAGTACGAGTATTATATGTTATTTTAGAGTCATCCGTTATATCCCGCTGTATCCTCGCTGTATCCCCGTTGTGACTTTTTGCACCTCCATCGTTTTGAATCTGCCGAGCGCTTTAACTGCATGGGGTAGCTTATATATCATTTATAGATCCATCTATTGTAGATCATCTAATTGATGATCTATTATCCCATTTCAAATATGTAGCATTTTTGGCATCTAGTTACTTTTGTAATGCACCAAGACATGCTCGTGGTTCCTATATTTTATAATAATAAAATAACTAGTTGCTCTTCTCATTTTGAGGGCTAATCTTTCGGTAGAAAAAAGCTCAACCAACTTTTTTGAATATGGTATCAAAATATGCATCAAAGATGTGAACAAGTCTAGTGGTGAATCCGATGACGTCGATGAACTAGAAGAATATATATCACTGTTTGTTATTCAAAAAACTAATAAAACAGCTAATGAAATTCATGACATGATTATTGATGCTTAAGAATTTGGAGATCAAAAATTGAAAATGAAATGGGAGCAAGAGAGTGCATAATCAAAATCCATTAAAAAGGTGAAAAAAATTATTTGATTCATATTTCGAACAACTTTATTTCTAAACCAAGGTTTTTGAATATTTAGCAAAAGTGAAATACGGAAAGTGTGCAAATAAAAGACAAATTATTGATCAAAATTCATAAAAGGGAATAAAAATGAATGTTAAAATGCTTGCAAAAAGATTATATTTTTTAAATATTAGTTCATAAAGTTGCTAGAAGGATCTTCGCACTGGTTAACAAGATCGACAGAATCAAGAAAGCAGGAACAATATTTCTATTCCTACGAAAACATACAATACAAATATATCAAGATTAATTACTGGATCGAAGAAGTAGTATAGATAATAAAATGACGATGGAAGGTTGAAACAACTTATAAGGACTGAAAAACTTCAAATGATGGAAAAGAAAAGCCAGTTGGAATAATTTGCAAGAATTATATGTTCAAGTAATATGGAAAGTTCTGGATGGATCGTGGTTATGACCAAACTAAACCAATTTAACTTAATTATATAATATATTAACTATGCAATATTATAGAGATTAAGTTATATAAAAGATAAAGCAATGTAAAGAGTTAGAAAGTGCAATCTCAGTAAGCATTGAAATCTAACGGACACAAGATTTATCGTTATCCGAAATGCGCTATACATCCAATCTTGTTACCGCCTGTAGATTTTCATTATCAGTCCCCTACTTTTCATGAAGGAATATGCAGTATGCACACGTTGTTACAATTCTGTACACTTCCCAAATGACCTCTCTACCAACACCAACTTTGCGGATTTTCCAACATAGTTGACCAATTATATTATCATACTACCCACTACTCGAACTTCAACTACTAAGATACTTTGTCTCCAATACTACTTCAAACATAATAAAGACTTGACTACAGTGTATCTCTAGTATACAAATTATTCCTTGTAGCATAACTGATCCTACAACCCTCACAAATGATAGTTGAGTGGATGTGCAGAGGCTTGGATAAATATAAGATCAAATAATAAGGAATTTTAGTGGAATTCAATTGGTCTTTTAATTAAATTTCTGTATATAAGAAATTTAGGTGGACTTAAGAGAGAAGTAGCATATAAGTGATTAAGAGAGAGTTGTTATTTCTTTGGGGATGTTAGGGTTATATACAGAGCTGGTGCCAGTAGAACGGCAGAAAACCTTCCAGAAAATGAAATTTGGAAGAGAAGCACCCGGTTTGCAAGTCTTCAACATCAATCTGCTAGCATCATCAACGAACAATTGGTCGACCATTGGTTATACCCTCAGTCGACTGATGGTAGTCTGGGGTGCTTGTAAGGGCAACAGGCTGAGAGCTTCTATCATCAAAAAACTAACAATTAAAATTTGAAAAATCCCCAAAACATTCTTAAAAATAGGAAATGAACTTCTAGATGTTGTGTGAGAATTTTAGTTGATATGCATATTATTTTCTTTATATTTTACAAATAACTTTTTTTTTGAACTTTGCAATGTACTACTCCAAGTTATTGCTTCATCAGTTCATATAATTCACTAACATTGTGGCAAGGTTGTTATCATCAAAAACCAAAATACAGTTTCTAGCATTCACCCCTTTTTAATAATAACAACCATAACCATACAACTGATACAAGTCAAATAAACATAAAAATATTACTCTCCCTTAATTTTAGTAACTAATACTTCCCCTTGCATACCTCCCCTATATCTATGTATTCCCTTTATCAGCATGCCTGGTTTTTGTCCCTATAATCTTCAACAAAAAGGTTCGAAAAATAATAAGCTGGGGAATATATATTGTTAGTAAAAATTATTTTCTAAGCATGATATTGACTATTATTGAAAATATTAAGTTTTAGGTATGTAATATAGATTTAAAAAGCTAACGGAAATTATACCCATATCTGTAGGCTCTTGAGTGTTAAATCTTAGGATATCATACTCAAGCGGGTGTGGTACTAGAGCCTATAAAGGTGTAATCTTCATTTTTAATTACATTAGTCATACAATCATTAATGTACATTTTTCTACTTTTCTCTCTATATTTAATAGGAATCCATGTTCTAATGTTTTTCTTATTCTCTGTGGTGGGTTTAGCACTTATAACTGGTTTTCTAAAATTAGCGTATGTAGTGAAGAGATGATGAGCGGAAGCGATTTAATCAGGATCTAGTTTTTGCCTATTTGAATAACAATGCAATTCAAAATCAAATATGATATCACACAAAATAAACAATAGATAGAAGATAGAAAAAGAAGATTTAACATGGTTCGGATTTGTACCCTACGTTCACGGAGATCCAATAACCATTTATTGTTTCTTCACTTCGAGTGAGAGTATAAGATGAGAAGAATATGAAATTTTATTAATTTTGAATGAAAATGCATGCTTCATTTTTTTTTTTTATTGCTGCGGGTCTTTGTTCGCCATAGCGATCCACATATGGAGTAATTTTTAATTAAGGGTTCCTTTTGCACATTAAAGAGGCTTTATAATTAATACAGTGATTTGTTATGATTACAACATTAACAAATTGGTTTTGCAACCCTAAATATTCGCCAACAAAGTATAAGCTGCACACAACTTTTAAGCAGTCATATTGTAGAAAGAGCCCATCCTGAATCATCTTATCATAAAGCTAAAAAATAACGCTATATTAATTATTTGTCAAATCTGAATTACACGAAGAAACACGCTAATCCTCTTGGATGGTACCTTAATCTTTGTAGATCTTAATAAATAGTAGTTGTACTTTCATTAGTATTTATTATTATATTTGCTCAACTAAATGATATTCTTTTGTTCCACCCATTTGCAGTTCAACCTGCTGTACTTCTACCAGCTGATCAATGGGTTTCACTAGATTTATAGATGTGTTAATGTCATTTTTCATACTCACCCTTGCTTATTCTATATTCACGATCAGTTATCTCACATCAATTTTCTTCACCTTCAAAATATAAAAAAAACATAGGAAAATATATGAACATACACATCAGTCCGTATACATTCCTAACTTCATATACGGACTACTTCGTTGGATTGGAATATTTTGTTGCATTTCATATAAAAGAAATTGCATATATCATTACTCACTTTTTATTATATCTGTAACACCCCTGATTTTAGTTTAATATTATTCAGGATATTTGATTGGATAGATTAAATAGAATAACGTAAATGGTTAAGGAAAATGAGATTTGAAAATTTATAAGGTCAAGCCATTACTAATGAACTAAGTAAGATTGTTTTAAGTTCAATAAAAGAAAGAGTGCATGAGAGAGGTAAACTAGGAAACCAAGACCTACCCTTTACCTTAAACCATCTCCCCCTCATATCACTCATATTCTCATTTACAAAACAATCACAAAAGAAAACTTTGAGGCCGACCATCAAAACAAGGAAGAAGAGAATCGAAATTAGAAGAGATTCAAGAGCAAGCTTAGGGAAATTAAAGCAACACCAAATCTCAACTTCAACAATTAACTCTAAGGTGAATAACAAGTTTTCCATCTCTATTGATTGATTTCGAATTCGATTGGGTAATACCCGAATTGTTTTGATAAATTATGCCATGTTTTGGTTGATTGATTATTGTTTGGATAGAACAATGATTTATAGAATTATTTATGAAACTATTTAAGTGGGTTTTAAGGGTAAAATCTAAGTTTTTAATTTTCAATAGCTTTGATTTTGGTATGTTGAATAAAACATTATTTTGAAGATGGTATTTAATTTTATAATTTTCCAAATTAAGTGAATATTTTATGCATTTCCTAAGGAGAAAATTGGGTTAATTTCGAGTTTTAATTATTTAAAATAATTAGGTATGGTGTCTGGTCTTGAAATTTTTATATGATAAAGAAAATAATAAATCTGATTTTTTGTGAAATTTTGGGATTTTTCCCAAGTGAATATGATTTACTCTGAATTTATTATGCTAGATAAGCATATAAACTCATAATTAATTAAGGGTATTAATTAATTAAGTTTACAAACATTTTGGAACTTGAAAATTTTATAAATGCAGCAGTAAAACTGAAAAGAAAATGCAAAGTTTTTTGAAAACCAATCATATTTTGACAAACAATTGGATTTGGTAAAAATAAATTGCTTTTAGTAGTAAGAAACGGTTTTATAATAATTCACGATAATGCCACGTTGCCTTTGATGTTGTCGTGCCTAACACAGCTTCGCATCTATGAGTGTCGACGACGATGATAAGAAAACCACATGATAAATGCTTAGTTAGTTATGGGGTGTTTTCAACCTCATAGATGTCAATCAAGACGACAACCCATTCTAGACGGCAAAGTATTCTCGTGATTCATCTATGTTAAAGCCGCATCTATTCACCGATGTTTTAACTTCACACTTATACCATTGGAGGCATAATAGCCGAAGTAACTTAAATATAAAAGTTTTATAGTGACGATATTCTTGAGACCGCTGTGCATCAGTGTCGGCGACCCTATATACCAAGGTTTTATATGGTTTAGGGATTGGAAACAATGCAGCGCAACATTGACTTCGCATCTCTTCCTTTTAACATTGAAGAGGCTCATTTTCATGTAAACTCAGAACTATTTTAAAGAGCGAAGTGGCCTATGTTTGAGAGGGTCGATGACCCTATGTTTTCTAGTCATTTGTTTTGTAATATCCTAAGGTTTTGTTTTAAAAGGTGGATAGCTTTATATTATATAAGGATCGATAACTCTATTTTCGACATAAAGTTTATATTTAAAAGAACTTTAAGCTGGTCATCGAAGGTCGACAATGTCTTAGTAACGTGTGAGTCATTTTATTAAACACGGAGAGCCTTAATCCTTCTTGTCGACAGTATTATTGACATCGACATTGATCATTTTAAAATATTTAATGACGGCGAACCATATGACTTATGATTTTGACTTTAAAACCTTGGGGATACCAATGTATATCTTAATGAGTTCGACATAGATCATTTGAGGATATCAATGTATGTCATTTTGAAATGTTATAATTTTAATGGGAGATAACCTAATTGGGGACATCAATAGACATAGGTTAAATATGTAAGTAACATGAATTAAACTATTAAATGATGGATTCACGGTCATCCTAGAAAAACTATGGGATGTGAAATGGATAATCCACATCATGATGGAGATGGATAGTCTCTACAAGGTCAATAAAGGGTTCATGGTTATCCTAAAAATTATGGAATGTATGATGGATAGTCCACATCAATTTTTAAATGAATGAGATATGTATGATGGATAGTCCCTATAATTTAAATAGCTAAACCATGAATGATGGGTAGTTAACATGGTAAGGGATGGATAATCTAAGTAATAATAACATGTGAGATGGATAGTCCACATAATTTTGTTAATGAAACCATGGGTGATGGATAGTCAACATGATAGGAGATAGGCAATCTAAAGAATTAATATATGTGAGATGGGTAGTCCATATAAGTATAAGACAGATAGTTAATGAAATTCAGATGTGTGGTCTAATAACTTGGGATGAGTAATCTAGTGTATATTGCATGTCTACATATCAAAATATTATTATACTATAACCATTGTAGACGTAGGAGCAAACATACATTGAGATATTTTAGTTCAGATACTAATGAGGGGAAAACACATTCTGCACAATGACATGGTCTCACTAGATATCTAGTTAGTTCGAGATGGTGGGTTATTATTCACACAAGACTGTTGTCTGACCCGAAGTTTTTGTTTTATACCTTAAACTCTCGGATGCTCATTTGAGTAGATCGGGAGTAAGGGTTTTCAGGATTTCAGTTAGACGAATAAACTTCTGGAAACGTGCAGAAGGTAATCTAGCTATTAGGATCTTTATCTAATTTCGTTGTGTTGTTTGGTTTTGTCTATATGGATATAGTGACAAATTATGTAATTGCCAAGTGTTAGATTTGATCAACCAAGAGGCATCTTCATTTGTCGCTCATGAAGTATTTTGTAATAATTATATTTTCTTTGAATGTAAAATCGCAAATGAGGTTATGTAATGAATATGAAATCACATTTTGAAATGGAATGTAAAGTTATTTTTAAATTCTGTTTGAAATTTTTTCATATTCATGATTCATGCGCTCTTGATAATTGATATGATTAACATGACCGTGTTTTGTCGTAAAAATTAATAACTATGGATGACTACAGCATCCATAGCGGTTAGTTTTGGATCTTAGAATGTGGAATGTTATAATATATTTGATATTTGATCAAACACATTCTTTTAGTCATCGTGTTCATGAATCACATAAGTATAACCTTTGTAGTTTGCAACATTTATAGTTAGTTCTACGCACAAATTTAGTAAATTTGGTATGACATATTTATAAACAAATTTAATTTCATTACAAGACATAATATCGATTTATCTTTCAGCTAGATGTTAATTTTATCATAATTTATAACATTATTAAATTTATAGCTTTTCAAGTTTCCGAATGTGAATATTTTTTATATCTATTTTATTAGTTCCTAACACTACTTAATCTGAGCAGCTTGTGAACGAAGAGGGAATTGTTGATAGTTCATATGGTCACGACGAAGGAATTTATATGAAAAAAATCCACAGCTGAAACTATGGTCCTTTCTTAGAAAACAAGGAATACGAGAAAAATTCATTTTTAGAATCAAATAAATAAAGAAGTTACAGAAAAAGATGATGAAGTGGAACCCACTTAGCCATGGTGTTGTTCTTGCTGTCATCAATTGGTTTAATGTTCAAGCCCTCAAAGACTTATAGTTCTGTCTGGTATTACAACTTAATGACCAACCGCTATGATTGTTCATTCTCAGTGCTCTCTAAACTCCTTTTATCATCTGTTCTCCACTTCATACTTACTTTTGATGGATGTGATATAACTTACATGCCCAATGTAATAATACAGGTTCGGGATTCGGATGTTTGTTTGCTATCATTGGGCTATCTGGCTTTGTTCATAAATGATAGTTTATTGTAAAAGTAAATTATTCTTTCTTAAAAAACATATTTTATTTGTCACGTTCTATTATATAGATTCCACTATGTACTGTTTTTTAATCTCTATTTAATGGAATTAACTGTTAAATCGGTTTATGTTGTTTTATTGTGCTGTGTTGAACAAACCATACTGTATGTTATGCTTGCTTCTTCCATCACATTGAATTTTAAACTAAACCATATCAATTCAGTTCAAGCTCTCATTATTTCTGATATTGGCGACTTGATTATTGTGTAAATAGTAATATAGTCAATTGAATTGTGTTAAATTTGTTGTAAACTCATTATTTTTAATAGAATATATATCTATCTGCAATTGTGCTTAGTATTTTCTTGGATCAATGTCATATTCTGAATTGGATAAACTACAATCATATTCCAGTTTGTTTTGTAATAACAGACAAATCCATTGTCAAATGAATTTTTCATACTTTCCATATTTATGGACCACATACTGGAGCAAATTGATGTGTTTGTTATTTTTTCTAAAATCTTTAGAGTCGTGTCTGTTTGGCTGAATCTTAAAATTCTTCAAGGGCATGCCGTTGTTTTACAAATTTGATCCATAGAAAGTATTACTGAAAGCATGTAGGTTGGAGGTTGATTTTCACTGTATACTAGTTTTATATGTGATAAAGTTGCATAACTAAAGGGATGTCCATGAACTATTTAATAGTATGTTAACGTTTGGTGCTAAATTCTGATTTCTTGGGGAATAAACTATTCATCAAATAGCAAGTTTCATCTTCTAAATGAGTTTAAACAGCGATATTCACTAATCCATGTTTTCATTGTTTTTCCATCTAATCAACATTTTGAGTTACCAAAGAACAAGAAGAAGCAAACAATTCATCGATAAAATGCTTATGGGCTAATCCGTGTATAGCATGGGTTCGCCCTGGTACATACTGCTATGGTGATATTCTTTATATGTTAGTTAATACACAAAGTACTCTAAAAGCGTGCGTGTACGTACGTACGTACGTATGTACATACATACATACATACATACGTTACCAGGCACTTTGATCCGGCTACTTGGCGATGGTCGCAGAGCCTGTGGTTGGACTTAGACGAGACTCAAGTTAAGGAAGAGGTGGAAGTGTAAGAGACCAGTGTAACTAGAGTTCGGGTCGGTGTGGTTCGGCCTTGGTCGTTCGGCTGAATTCGGTTCGGCCTAGATGGGTCAACAAGTATCGCTCGGCCAAGGAAGGAAGAGCAGGATGGCTTGGCCAGGATGGTTCGGTGTTGGAGTATAGCCAAGGTGAACAAGATAAAGTCGTTCGGTCAAGTCGGATCGGTCACTCATCGCTCGGTCATGGAGGGAAGACTGGGGTGGACCGGCCATTCATCGTTCGGTCCAGGAAGTTAGCAGATTACCAACAGGACAATGTGGTCAACCCTTCTTTACTTTGGGTTGCATCACTAGCTGCTCCGAGTCATGGGAGACTTCGCTTCGAGTCATATACGAGGAACTCGTGGTCCGGCCAAAGTGGCTCGGGGACTACTGGTTCGGTCATAGTAGTTTAGCATACCTTGTTCGACGCATACCAGCGGGGTTGGTGGTTATCAATTCCACTCCGAAGCGAGGCGATCGGCGTCTCGTTGCTTCGGGTCACACCGTTACTCACTTCGAGCCCATAGAGAGATTGCTTCGAGCTATTCATCAAGATGCCCTGGTTCGGCATTTGTCTGCTCGGTCTGGTGTACAGGAGTTGTCAGTAGTGGGCCGAACTACTTTGGTCTTGGGTCTGCGCAGGGAGTCCAGCCTATCTTCGTCTATAAATAGAGAGGCTGTGGTACAGTTGAAGGGACCTTTTTTCGAGAACTCCAGGGAGACTCTGCCATTTTTTGCATTCATCTCTTTTCTGTTCAAACTTGTATCCAAATTGTTTGTTTACAAATTGTATCTGTACTCAAGTCTTTGAGAAAGACAATAAAGATTACATTCAAAATGGACGTAGGCAGTTACGCCGAACCACTATAAATTTGGTGTTCTTATTTCTATTGTTGTTCTTGCATTCTACTGTGATATTCCTCTATTTTAATTTACTTTCTTCATTAATCTCTCTACATAACTCTATTCAAGAGTGTTAGTGATCAGTTTTGATGCTAACATTTTGGTGCTTTCACTGAGAACGTGCATTCTCAGGCTGTTAGAGTCTACTTTGTCGCTACTAGATTGAAGAAATCCCCCGAAGAAGATCCAAATTCACTCTCAAGAGTCCATAGATACTACTCGGAGTTCCCGCAGATAACTCTAAGATGGAAAGACCACGTACCAGATTAGCCTCCTACAACGTGGATGTCAACGAGACCACCAGCGTCCAGCAAGTGGGACCCAACAATCGACAAGCTAATCCAGGTGCAGGGACCGCCACCGTCCTAAACCAATCGGAAGTTGTCACCAGGGCAGAGTTCAATGAGCTGATGAGAGAACTCGTGGAAAGAAGGAGACAGCTTAACGAACAAGTTTAAGCTAACGCCAATCTCATTACCAAGATTGCTCAGCAACAACATCAGAATGCTAGAGGAAGCCCCGCATCCTACTCATCATCTGACAGCTCCGCTTTGTCTGATGAACATCACAGGCGTAGACGCCGCAGGATTGAAACAGCACAAACAGGTGCGGCGGAACAGTCCAACAGAAATGGTCCGGGCTCTCTTCTTGGAACTGCAGCTCCTCACTTGCTCCGAGAAAATCGCACTCAAACTGGAGTGGGAAACTTAAGATCTGGAGCACACGTGGAAGCTGGTGCACCACCACGCCAGGGTCGTAGCGAAGCGGGTCCTCAGGACATGCATTTGGGAGATCACTTACCAAGGAGGCACCGGCCAGAACGGTCACGCAGGACGGAGTCCAACTTGCCACCTCCCATCCAGACCCCGGATTTATCAGCTATGGTCAGACAACTGATGAGAGAAAATCAGGGCCTATCCAATGATGATTGGGGCATATCTAGGAGCCATACTCCGTTCACGGATGCTATCCTACAGGCTGAGTACCCCCGAAAGTTCAGTATAGCGTATGAAGAGAAGATTGACCCCCGATAGCATGTAATAAGATACGAGTGGATGATGGACTCAGCTAGGGCAAACGATGCAACTAAATGTAGATGTTTCCCAATAATCTTATCTGAAATCGCTACCATGTGGTTCACTAGACTTCCTCCACAATCGATCTCCAGGTTTGATGAGTTAGTGGCGAAATTTGTAGAGCAATTTAGGATCCATATCACTCGCCCAAAGGACGTGATGTCTTTATCCAGTGTGATCCAGGCCGCAAGGGAGTCGTTAAAGGAATATTTGCAAAGATTTCACGTTGTTGCTACCGAAGTTAGCAACCCGAATGACCATGCTATACTTATGGTTGTGATGCGAGGAGTAGATCCGGACTCAAAGTTTGGTGATTGGCTGGCAGGAAAACCATCGACTACCTTGGAACGTTTTTATTCAAAGGCGAACCAATTCATGCGAAGAGAAGAGGCCAGGTGGACGAGGCGAAGCAGCGCGCCAGGGCCAAGTAAGGAAGCGGTGCAAAGCAATATCGTCGTGAAACAATCTGGTGAAAACTCCGGCAAGGTCCAAGTCAATGTGCAGAATAAGTCGGGGCGGTCTAAAGAATCCGGAGGAGGAAATTCTAGAAGAAAGAGGGAAGCAGAAAAGTGGAAACCAAGGATCCCTACCTATAACGAATATACTCCTCTGAACGCGTCGCTGGAGAATATTTATTTATCAACCTGTAATACATTCCAATACCAAAAGTCGTGCCCAAAAGAATCCACTGAGGAACAAAAGCAGACTAGGAAGTATTATCGCTTCCATAAGACTTACGGGCATAATACCGAAAAATGTAGACACCTCCATGATGCTATAGAAAAGCTGATTCGACAGAAGAAGTTACAGCAGTTTGTTAAGAATCCGTGGGAAGGCGGACCGGGGACCTCCGACCCTAATCGCGGACAAACTCTACATCGACCCGAGGAACCCGCTCGAACTGGAGGTAGATTGGTTATAAACACGTTAGTCAGTGGACCTCACCCGGCAGACCAAAGTTGGCAAGAAATGGAGCGCTATGCTAGTTCCCTAAAGCATGCGGATTTCGAATGCTTCTCGAACACAGAAGACGGGACCCCAGCGAAACAGCAGTGAATGATGACGGATGATATAGTATTCAGGAGCAGAGATGTCGATCGGGTGGAGGCACCTACCATGGACCCGATAATCATCTCAGCCACGATTGGGTCGGCACCTGTGAGAAGGATATTGATTGATTGTAGGAGTTCTGTGAATATTATCTTCAAAAAGGCGTACAACCAAATGAAGATGGAGGCAAAGGATCTAAAACCATCTAAAGCCCGCATTCACGGCTTTAATGGTGCAGCCACTGATGCAATAGGTTTCGTTGAATTGCCAGTTGAGTTAGGAGAAGGTGAACGTAGGAGGGTACAGATCCTACCGTTCATCGTTCTAGATGTTGATTTCCCGTATAATGTGTTTTTGGGCCGACCGGCCCTGGCGGAGTTTAGGGCAGCTTTGGCCCTATGGTGTTTAACCTTGAAATTTCTGATGGATAAAGGAGTTGGTGTAGTGCATGGCGATCAAGCGACTGGTCGTGCATGTTATGTGGCTGAGCTGAGGGAGGCCCAGCAAAGAGAGAAGGGAAAAGTTGTGGACAACTTTGTCCGCATCCATGTTGTCCATAATTGACAAGTAGTGCCCGAGCCTTGGCTCGGGCAGCAGGGTCGGATTTATAGAGACATGGATCCGAGAGACGATGATGAAGAACCCCAGCAGTCTAAAGCAGCACCGGCTGAACTGACGATTGACATTCCAATCAGCCACGATGACCCATCACGGGTGCTTAAAATTGGATCACAACTCACTCCCTCGATGACTGAGGATCTTACTGATTTCCTCCGAGCGAACCTGGATGTTTTCGCTTGGACCCACTCTGATATGTGCGGGATTTCTTCCGTCATCGCAAGTCATATGTTGAACATTAACCCAAAATATGTGCCAGTGAAACAAAAAAGAAGAGATATGGACCAAGAGAGGTCTGCTGCTCTCAGAGAGAAGGTGGACAAACTCAAAGCAAATGGGTTCGTCCGCGACGCCCTCTACCCTGAATGGGTATCTAATCCCGTACTAGTGAGAAAAGTGAATGGAAAATGGAGGACCTGTGTTGATTATTCAGACCTGAACAAGACGTGCCCTAAGGCTAGTTTTCCTTTACCCAGAATTGATCAGCTGGTCAACTCAACAACAGGACATGAATTATTGACATTCATGGATGCGTATTCGGGATACAACCAAATCCCGATGCACATTCCAGATCAGGAACACACTAGTTTTGTCATGGACGTTGGACTATACTGTTATGTAGTGATGCCTTTTGGGTTGAAGAACGCAGGAGCGACTTACCAACGTTTGGTAAACGGATGTTTAAAGACCAAATTGGTAGAAAAATGGAAGTCTATGTGGATGACATGCTCGTGAAGTCACGACAGTCAAACGACCACATTCGAGACTTAGCAGAAATGTTTGATATACTCAGATACTGCAGAATGAAAATCAATTCACTGAAGTGTTCCTTTGGTGTTGCGTCGGGAAAGTTTTTGGGTTTTATTTTCAATGCGCGGGGAATCGAAGCTAACCCATAAAAGATTCAGGCCATCCGAGACATACAAGTGCCCAGAACAATAAAGCAAGTATAAAGCCTGAATGGGAAAGTCGTCGCGTTGAGTCGATTCATATCCAGAGCAACCGACAAATGTATTCCTTTCTTCGATGTAATAAGGAAAGGGAAGAGAAGTTTTGAATGGACGTCGGACTGTGAGGCGTTCCGAGCTCTGGTGAAACACTTGGAGGGTCCCCCGGTTCTGTCGAAGCCTGTAGACCATGAAGAATTATATGTTTACTTGGTCGTATCTCAGCATGCCATCAGTATAGCCTTGGTTCGTGAGGAGGACCTAATTTAAAAGCCAGTGTACTATGTCAGTAAACGTTTAACGGGGGCAGAAAGAAATTATCCTAAGATTGAGAAGCTAACCTACTGCTTGGTGATTGCATCACGCAAGCTCCGTCCGTATTTTCAAGCACACCCGATCAGTGTTTATACCGATCAACCTTTGCGACACGTGCTCCAACGACCAGAAACATCTGGAAGGTTACTCAAGTGGAACATTGAGTTAAGTCAATTCGATATCACTTACCTGCCACGGAGGGCTATCCAAGGGCAAGCGCTAGCAGACTTCATTGCAGAATTCACCATATCAGACGAGCCAAGTGTTGACGTCATTCCCCCCATTCGATGGAAACTAAACACCGACGAGGCATCCAATGACCGTTGTTCTGGGGCTGGTGTTATTCTTGTAACTCCCGAAAACCGATCAATTTGTTATGCTTTGAAGCTCGATTTCCCAACTACAAATAACAAAGCCGAATATGAAGCATTGATTGCTGGCTTAAAACTTACTAGGGAACTCGGAGTGAAATCGATTGAAATCGGTTGAAATCTTTTGTGACTCACAATTGGTGGTGTATCAAGTACGAGGAGACTACCAAGCAAAGGGGTAGAGACTTGCCCCATACCTCGCTCGGGATCAAGAACTGTTGGCAGACCTTGAATATTACGATATTTCGCATATCCCACGTGAACAAAATGAGGAAGCCGATTCATTGACAAAATTCGCAAGTACTGGTGATGCACAGCAGATGGGCTTGGTTCCTGTCGAAATCTTACATGCCCCAGATATAAATGAGATGGAAGTGGATTTTATGTTAGAAACGGAAACTGAGAGGGAGTCGTGGATAACCCCGTTCAAACAATACCTGCTACATGAGACTTTGCCCGAGAAAAAGAACGAAAGACGACAAGTCATTCGCAAAGCCTCGCGGTATATAATGCAGGATGGAGTAATGTATCGGAAAGGATTCTCAGTTCCCTTACTTTAGTGCATCGCCCACGGCGAGATAAAGCGGGCCTTGAAAGAGGTTTATGAAGGAATGTAGCAACCATACTAGAGGGCAGACACTAGCAAAAAAGATCCTCCGCTATGGATACTATTGGCCAACCGTGAATCGAGACGCCGCGGACTATGTAAGAAGATGCGACAAATGTCAAAAGTATGTGAAAATCCCGAGAGCTCCACCGACGGAACTCAGACAAATGGTTAGTCCCTGACCATTTACAATATGGGGGATCGATATAATCGGCTCCTTGCCAATCTTCAAAGGTGCTGCAAAATATGCAATTGTTGCGGTCGACTACTTTACCAAGTGGGCGGAAGCAGAGCCCTTAGCTACGATCACCACCAAAAATGTCATTAATTTCATTGTGTGAAACATCATATGCCGTTTTGGCCTCCCACGAACTATCATTACGGATAACGCAACTCAATTTGAGAGTAGAGAGTTCAAAGAATTCTGCCAAAAATATTGCATTAAGGAAAGGTTTGCGGCAGTCGCTCACCCAAAAGCCAATGGACAAGTTGAAGCCGTAAATAAGATAATCAAGTCCATATTGAAAAAACGTTAGGAGAAGGCTAGAGGCAAGTGGGTGGATGAGCTTCCGACAGCACTCTGGGCTTACAGAACCACCCACAAGTCCGCGACTGGCCACACTCCATTCACCTTGGCATACGGCACTGAAGCTGTGATACCCGTGGAACTTGATGTTCCCTCTCACCGGGTGACTCATTATGATCCTAAGACGAATCAGGATCTTTTACTCAAATCGTTGGACTTTGTCGATGAGAAACGTGAAGAAGTTGATTTAAGGACGGCTATGTATCGGCACCGAGTCGCTCGATATTATAATGAAAAAGTTCGACCGAGAATCTTTGATGTGGGTGATCTTGTTTTGAAGCGAGTTTTTTCGATTCCGTCACATATGAATCCTACATGGGAATGTCCGTATATCATCTAACGGAAGCTTGGGGAAGGAACCTTCAAGCTAGCGACTGTCGATGGCATGACACTTCCCAAAGCATGGAATAGCGAGCATTTGCTTCGTTATTACACTTAGTCTATTTCTTTTGCATTCTAGTAGCAGTTGTTTCCAGCGTATGTTTCCTTTTGTTCTTTGTTTCCAACATGTAATAAGACAATTCAGCTTGTTCCTTTTTTATAGTCAATAAAGGCTTGAAACCGTTTTTTCTGCGAACTATTGACGTCTTATATGTTATAATTCCATGATAAAAATTAAATTGCATTATTCGATCTGGCGTATGAACGCATATACAAAATTAGGAGTCAATTAACGACTCAAAAATCTCTAAGTCGCCGGAGCGCTGACTAGAGTACTCTGAGTCCCCGGAGTGCAGACTAGAGTCTAAACGATTCACAAATCTCTAAGTCCTCGGAGCACGGACTAGAGTACTTTGAGTCCCCGGAGTGCGGACTAGAGTATAAACGATTCGAAAATCTCTAAGTCCCCAAAGAACAGACTAGAGTACTCTGAGTCCCCGGAGCGCGGACTAGAGTACTCTGAGTCCCCGAAGTGCGGACTAGAGTATAAACGACTCAAAAATCTCTAAGTCCCCGGAGCACGGACTAGAGTACTACGAGTCCCCGGAGTGCGGACTAGAGTATAAACGATTCCCCGAAGCGCGGACTAGAATACTCTGAGTTCCCGGAGTGCGGACTAGAGTATAAACGACTCAAAAATATCTAATTCCCCGGATCGCGGACTATAGTACTCTGAGTCCTCGGAGTGCGGACTATAGTATAAACGACTCAAAAATCTCTGAGTCCCCAGAGCGCAGACTAGAGTACTCTGAGTCCCCGGAGTGCGGACTATAGTATAAACGATTCAAAAATCTCTGAGTCTCCGGAGCATGGACTAGAGTACTCTGAATCCCCGGAGTGCGGACTAGAGTATAAACGATTCAAAAATTTCTAAGTCCCCGGAATGCGGACTAGAGTATAAATAATTCAAAAATCTCTCAGTCATGTGGAAGCGGATCGGAGCTTATGTAACCCATAAGATTTTGGATTTCAACTACAAGTTGGACAACAAGCTAAACAATGAGAATCGTGGAAGACAAAGAAACAGAATTTTATTTACTAACCCAAAATTAAGTTCCATTACAACTTTTTCGGAGTTTGGAGCAAAAGTCTATTCACAACGACTATAAAAATAAATAGAAGCAACTACATGAGTTAAGTTTATTCAGGTTGAACGAGGTATAACGAGATGATAATTACTTCTTTGACTTCTTCTCCGTCTTCGGCTTCTCCGAAGGCTCCCCAGCCAAGCGCTTCTTCCTGGACCCTTTGCTTCTCAGTGAGGTGGTATCTGGGGGAGGAAGAGGGACATTCAGAGGTGTGTTCCCCCCGAGGAGGATTACCTTCAGGGGCCTATTACGAGGATCATCAAGTTTCACCACCTGAAGTTCAATCTTAATTTCGGCTTTCTTTTTCTCCTCTTTCATGATTCACTCCCCCATGCTAAGTTTTGAAGTAGGTCCGGAGGAGCCTGTGATTTCAACCTCGTTATGTTCGTCTATAGGCAAGGGATTCTCGAGTTTGTCCTCGTCGAGCGCCCGATCACTTGGGCATCGGGCCCAGGAGTATCCTCAGTGTGAAGTTCTTCCGCCATTTTCTCTTCCTTCTCCGTGGCGACATTGCTCCTTGGAGTTGGTTTGGGATCAGAATGGCCTACATGAAACCATTAAAGATAAATGTTGGAATATATCTATTATTCGTCAAAAGCGATGGTTCTTTGGACCCTAGAAGGAGAAATTACATACCGGCTTCCGGCTGACTCTCAGCTGTTTTGGGAGTCTCACCCTCTGGAATAAGGGATAGAACGTGAACATCAAGCCCGGGCTTCTCTGGGTCATAGCCGACATGCTGCTCGAAACGATTGAGTGATGAGTAACCAGCCGGCTGAACGGAAAGGGGAACTGGAGGCTCGGTTCCGGATGGGCCAGCAATGTCGTTATTCCCTTTCGATGAGGAGGAATCTCTTCCGAAGAGGGTTTTTGCTGCAGATAAGTCGGAAGGCTCGTTTCCTCGAAGCACTTCCTTCACAAGAGCTTCTTCATCGACCTCTTCGGTGCCCAGTTCAACTTTTTTAATTTTTATTAAAGTATCTCATGCTTCAGACAATGATTCAAGGTAACCCTCGCCTAGCAAAGATAGATCCCGATGCATGAGAACTCGAGCATTATACTCGGCAATAAGCGGATCAAATAGGCACTTAATTTCTTCCCTGCCGGCTTCAGCAGCTGCTCGAGGCGAGAATCGACCTTTATCAGCGCTCCTCACGGGCTGCATCCTTTAACGCTTCAACTTTAGAAAGTTCCTCGTCAAGCTTCGTCTATAAGAGTCGTGTTGCGACGATTTCATCGCAATCTCGCTGTGACTCTTCCTGTGCGGCAGTTTTCTCTTCTTTCTCTTTAGCAAGCAGCTCCTCTAGTTCTTTAACTCGTTGAGCGAGAATATCTTTTTCTTTTTGGATAGAGTCTTTCTCTAGAGCTAACGCACCGCTGCGTTGGACTGCCTCATCAATTTCCTTCTTGTGAGCGGCCTCCAAGCGATTAACTGCCTCGCTCGTTTCCTTGGCATTTTTCTGGGCGGCCTCAAGTTGAGATTTGTACAAGGATAGCTCTTTATCTTGGGCTTTGATGATATCTTTGTCGTGAATGACTTTAAGTTTCAGACGGTCGATTTCGTATTGACGTTCCATAGAAACCTCTGAAACTTTCTCCACCAAATGAACAAATGCATCATGTTGAACATAGACATCATTATTGCAAGCGATGGCGCTTTGTTTGACATGCCCTGGAATAGGATGAATCGCAGGAAGAAATTTCAATCCATCAAAACATATTTTCGAGAATGAGGCTTTAAGCTCGGCTAATTTTTCTGCCGTCGATGAATCGTGTGCGGAGGCTGGAGAAGTCTGCTTAGGCGGAGTCACAGACTTCTTATGGGGCTCACGAGATTGTTTGGTGCTCGAAGAGCCAGAGTGTTGGTCGCGGGGAGCTTCAAATTGAGATCCCTTCTGAGCAGATTTCTCCCTACTGTGCTCTGAATGAGAGGGAGGATCGTGGGATATGAAGAATGGTTGTAAGTTCTTCTTCGAGAAGACGACGAATCTCTGGGACGGTAGTCCCTATCGCCGATGTCATCCTTGTCTCGGCGTCTACCTGATCCCGAATCCCGACCGGAGTGGTGGAAGATAGAGGACCCGTGAAGGTGGTCGAAGTCGTATGAGCGCCCCATATCACCTGCACAGAAACTAAGTGAAGACGAGTTAGTGAGGATCACACGATGGCTAAAATTTAAGTGTAGGGTGAAGTGTGAGTGTTCGTGCGTGTCCTAGTGTTTCCCCCCACGGACCAGTTTTTTTAGCTTTACTTATTGGGGTTTTCTCTCCTTGATGACGAGCTTGATCGCCTTCATCGCCTCTCGCGGGTGAATTAAGTCTCATGGCCTCTGGATCATTGAAGCCATAATTTAGCAAGTCGTCAGGGATGGTCAGGTCTGATAGACCTTTTAGCGAACCCTCTAGATGTTGGGGAGACGACTCTTTCTCAACTGGAGTAATTGTAACTTTTGAGGTTCCGTCCACTGTTTTCTTTCTCAGTTTGTAGACTAGGCCATTTTTCCTCTTTGAAGGAGGGGGCGGTTCATCGATGCCGGGTGCGTCAGTTACTGGTGCTGAGTCGAGACTTATATTCTCGTCGGTCGCTTCTAGCATCCCGGTCTCCTTAATTTCACCTTCCTCAGTTGTCTCGAGGGCCCTTCTGCAGGAGGCACCGAAGGTCCGGCCTGCTCTTTGCCTTTTCCCACAACGGATCCGGTTGTAGTGGCGCCAGTTGGGAGGCTAGTTCGACGACCCTCCGTCAATAATCCAAACCTTGAAAGCAATTCGTTGGAAATAATGGATTTAATCTCACGGTCTCCCATGGGAATGGCTCGAATGGCCTCGACGGCCTCAGAATACCCAGCGCCTTCAGGTCCTAGGCGGATACCTGAAAAAGTCAAAGGAAGTTTAGAAAGGATGCACTTCGAGCCTTAGACAAATATCAATCTAGGAATAAAACTTACTCCCTTCAAGCCATCTTCTCGCAAAGCCCGGGGGCAGCGTACGTAAAACCACTCTTGTTTATACTGGAAAAATTTACTCCACGCCCCCATCAGGATTTGAAATTTGGAATGTGGCTCAAGAATGAAGGATGGACTGTTGGACCGTCTTTTGAAGCGGTAGATATAGTGAATATCCTCGGGAGTAAGGAGTCTGAATAAGGTGCTTATGAACAAAATACAAGTGCCATAAATAAACGCGTGACTATTGGGGTGCAGCTGTGCCGGAGCAATCCCGATATATCGTAACACTTCACGGAGAAAAGAGTTGAAAGGTGGCACGCTACCGACCCGACACATAAATTTGTTGCACGTTGTATACCCGGCTGAGGGCAGATGAGGCCGATATTGTCCTGATGGAACTAAAACATCGTCGAAAGGGATTCCATGAATTGAGCACAATCGACAAAGAGCGGCTTCGTCGATTTTTTAGGCTTGTGAATCAATAGGATTATCCAGAATAACGGCTCCGTCTATAACATCAGGAGCCGGGCCTATAACTGCAGTAAATGGATCTGGAATACCCTATGTAGAGGTTGTCAGTGGGCTCGAAGTTCCTACTACCTCCTGCTGAGAACCTGGCTCGGGCTTATCAGAAACTGTAGCAGAGCTCGATTTTATGGACATCTCTAAAGAGCGATGGATGTGAACAGACCTGTTTAAACTATACTTGAAAGACAATCGATATCAGATATAACAACAAAAATATTCCCCCCACGTGGTGTGTGAGTTAGTGTGATGGTTCAAGTAAAGCGTACAAATAAATTAGAGTTCTGAAGAGTAAAGTGTGGCGCGACGAGCTTTAAGTTATCATCTTTAACAAGCTTTAAGTTCACATTTACAATGATTCAAATTATGAAGTTATTAGTCCTGATCAGTTTCATGTGCCTTTGAACTTAGGTTCGTATCATGGATTTATTGGTATGTGATTAAGTATGGAAGTAAGCAATGATATTATGTTTTATGAGTCGAGGTGAGGTAAGTGTGTTTGTCAATGCCGATCCCCGAACCTAGGACCGTTCGTCCATTCAAATGCATGCATGCCGAACCATGCTGCCTCGCTCGGTTCCAGTCCTTAAAACCTATCCGCTTCACTCGCTCCTTTCCTCTCTCTGCTCACCGACCCACTCCCTTATAGACCACTGAATGCCTACATAAACCAAAGATAACCGACCCACTCAAATGTGAAATACCGACCCGACCTTGCAACCTCCTCTACCGACCAGCTACTATTTGAATATGCCGACCTGACACTCCCTTAAGGATCAGTCTACAAAGGCTATAGACCAGACACTTTACTTCTCAAGCAACGACCCCCTCTCTCTTACAAAACAATAAATTCTCCTCTTATATACGTCACTGATCTCCTTTCCTAGAAACACATATGTCGGCTCCTCTCGATTCGATGCCGAACCATGTCACTCACTCCCACTATCTCTCTTCTCTCATCCTCACCAAGAAGGGTCGAGTACATGTGTGACTCAGATCCAGGGCGAGTTCGGGGAGACATGGCTTAAGAGCTCAAAGAAAAAGTGGGTCCTTACCTATGAAATAGTTTGGGGTTGAGACACGTGATTTCCGATGCTCGAAGTCAAGAATAATGGCGGAAGGCGTATGGGAAGATAGTTAAAAGGAGGGTGGAAGCAGTTCGATGGGAGAGGACTTTTTGGTTGTGAGTAGAGTCGAAGGGAAAAGATAATAAAGTGAAGGTGGGAAGAAGAAAGTAAAGGCCTGAGCTTTTATATGGAGGGGGGATGTGAATCGGCTTTCTCCTAAAGACCCAATCACTATGACGGGGTCGACAAGGCGACACGCCGACCCATCCCAGATAAGCCGACCGAGTGGATCGACCTTCGTATGTCGATCCCTCTCTTTCTTTTTTTAATAAAAAAACAAAAAGTAATAAATAATAATAAAATAATAATAATAATAATAAATGTATATATGCATGTATAAATATGTGCACGTATAATGTTCGGAAAATCCACCATGATTCAGCCTTCAAGAGGTTGTATTCACCCAACTTTTGAAAAGTTAAAAGCATAATTTAAACGACAAATGATTGTCATTCTAGATGAGCTAACTTCTGAAAGCGAGGACTGGTTGCTAATTCAAAGCAAGACGTGTTGATTCACACAACGAGCTTTGGGGGGCAAATGTTACCCGGTACTTTGGCCCGGCTACTTGGCGATGGTCGTAGAGCCTGTGGTTGGACTTAGACGAGACTCAAGTTAAGGAAGAGGTGGAAGTGTAAGAGATCAGTGTAACTAGAGTTCGGGTCGGTGTGGTTCAGCCTTGGTCGTTCGGCTGAATTCGGTTCGGCCTAGATGGGTCAACAGGTATCGCTCGGCCAAGGAAGGAAGAGCAGGATGGCTCGGCCAGGATGGTTCAGTGTCGGATTATAGCCAAGGTGAACAAGATAAAGTCGTTCGGTCTAGTCGGATCGGCCACTCATCGCTCGGTCATGGAGGGAAGACTGGAGTGGACCGACCATTCATCGTTCGGCCCAGGAAGTTAGCAGATTACCAACAGAACAATGTGGTCAGCCCTTCTTTACTTTGGGTTGCATCACTAGCCGCTCTGAATCATGGGAGACTTCGCTTCGAGTCATATACGAGGAACTCGTGGTCCGGCCAGAGTGGCTCGGGGACTACTGGTTCGGTCATAGTAGTTTAGAATACCTCGTTCGGCACATACCAGCGGAGTTGGTGGTTATCAATTCCACTCCGAAGCGAGGCGATCGGCGTCTCGTTGCTTCGAGTCACACCGTTACTCACTTCGAGCCCATAGAGAGATTGCTTCGAGCTATTCATCAAGACGTCCCGGTTCGGCATTTGCCGCTCGGCCAATGTCGTTCGGCAAACTTAGCTCGGTCTGCTCGGTCTGGTGTACAGGAGTTGTCAATAGTAGGCCGAACTACTTTGGTCTTGGGCCTGCGCAAGGAGTGCAGCCTATCTTCGTCTATAAATAGAGAGGCAAGGGTACAGTTGAAGGGACATTTTTTCTAGAACTCCAGAGAGACTCTGCCATTTTATGCATTCATCTCTTTCTGTTCAAATTTGTGTCCAAGTTGTTTGTTTACGGATTGTATCTGTACTCAAGTCTTTGAGAAAAGCAATAAAGATTACATTCAAAGTGGACGTAGGAAGTTACGCCGAACCATTATAAATCTGGTGTTCTTGTTTCTATTGTTGTTCTTGCATTCTACTGTGATATTCCTCTGTTTTAATTTACTTTCTTCATTAATCTCTCTACATAACTCTATTCAAGGGTGTTAGTGACCAATTTTGGTGCTAACTATATATATATATATATATATATATATATATATATATATATATATAATTTAGTGCGGTATAAAGTGAGAGATGTATAATGGCAAAGTACTATAAAGTGAAGATTATTATTATCTTCACTAATGATTTATTTACAAATGGAGCATCTTCACCGATGTAAGCATCTTCACCAAAGATTACATGTAACTTTAGAAATGATTATTTTGGTATTGGAAGTGAATGCTCAGATCAACAGAAATGAAATTTGCAGTTAAAAACAGAAGCTACCCTGGTTTCAACTAAGATCCAATTTCAGAAACACTAGTATAAATAATCCACAGGCACGACCTTATTAGTCTAATATTTAGATTCACAATGAATTCTTACCTGCATTGATTATGTGCAGCATTTTCATTCATGATGCAAAATGTATATGCTAGATCTTTTCAGTTCAGCCAAAAAAACTATAGTATTCGCATTCATAATGCAAAAAATACTATCTACATGTAATAAATAAAATAAACAGTTACCTTATTTATGTATTGACCAATCATCTAAACCTTCTATTCTTTCTTCACAGAACTAAGCTATGGCTAACCAATGAACATTGCCACCTTAACCCTTAGACTGCTTTTCTTCTTTATCAAACGCGCATCTGCCTCTTCTTTTGGAATTTCAAAACTTCCAACTCATATGTTAAACTCTCAAATTGATGGCATTCTTTTTCTTTCAATTGCCTGAACCATTGAGAAGTTCTTTGATTCAACTACTTTAGCACTTGGTTCAGCAGGAGCAGGTTTGTTAATAAAAGGACTAAGTAGAAATTAGCATACCTTGCACAGCATCTCCTGTGCTGATATCACTACTGCAAATATTGTCGATTTTATCGTTGCTGCTTCCGTTTTCTTTACTGCTTCCTTTTTTACTTCGAACTAGATGAGAATTCAGCCTATTATTTGTGCATTTGGATAGAGAAGATCCTTCTATACCAAATTTAGAATATACTATAAACTTTGAGGGTTCAGATGATTTATCATAGACAATTTGGTCTTTACACTGCCATTTCCTAACAGTGCTGACATACTACAACACATTCAAAAAATATGCATTAAGAGTGGAAAACATTTTTCATGCAGTCTGATGTTACACTATATATAACAACAAATATATTGGAACACTGTAATGGCAGACGATAGAGATAACTAAAACTGGTTCCAAATTATTATGATACTGGCTTATTTTCGACAAAACAATAGTCTCATTTTGTTAGTTTAAAACATGGATAAACACATATATAATTTCAGGAATATGTTTATACGAAGAGATTGAAGTAATGTACCTCTTCAGAAATGCTTAGTAAACCTTCAACCGTCAATGATAGTTTTTCATTGCCACTCGTATCTGTAGACAATACTTGCACATCATAATTTTTGGACTGTTTCTTCATTTGTTGCTTACTACTACCGGTACTCCCATTTGATTTCACTTCATCTACAAATTTCATTCTCTGGACTTTTTCTTTGCATCCTCTTCATGTCATTATGTTGGCATTTTTCTTCTTTTTGTCTTGTGCCCTTGAACAATAGCTTCCTTATGTTTAATTTTTCTATCTGGAGTTTTAATTTTGTCATTCTTCTTTTTCTCAAGGGGTTTGGATTTGACCTCGACTGTTTGAGTTTGGGTTTCACTGTCTAGTTTAGTGCCTGTTTCAACCTCAGTTGTAGATTTAGATGGATTTTCAATAGTTTTTACCAGCAACATCCATGATGCTAACCCCCCTCATGTTTGCCTCGGTTATGAATCCTATAGTTATCAGGAATAAATCATAGATAAAATAATACTACTCAGCAGTTAAACAGATAATACATTCCCTGATTCAAAACGTCTACGTTATATTACTTCCATTAAGTAAGTACGTAGAAAGACTAAAATTTTCAAAATTACTTCTAAACATGATGAAAATAAACCATTGCAAATTTCAAATCATGGAAGGCTTAAGAGAAACATCATATAAACCACCCAATAAAACTGTAGTATATCGTATGTTTAGGAATCGCTTTGCAACTAATTTTATTTCAGAAAAATGAAAAAAATATTACCTTAGTTTCCAAACATAGTAAGTTGTCAGCCATGTGATGAAAAACGAAAGAATATTGTCATTTCAAATTTGTTGCACGATAGTAATAAATTATTACTTTAACAACTTTTGGTTTCTGTCTACAAATTATTAAGGAAAACCATAAAAGATGATAAGGCCAAAATTAGCTTTTAATTTACCAATATCGTATGACAAAAACATTATTCCGGAGTTTCTAACTACATTTTCAAATTTCTAACTTCATGAGATGGTTATTTTATGCATAATTGTAAAGATACAGACAACATACTACAATTCTTGAACTATGTAATATATGTACTTAAGGATAATTAATCTCAATAAACTGATCACAACATTAAAAATAATTGCAAAATGAGACAATAGCAAAAAAATATTGCTTCAGTAGTTTATAATATTATCCCTCGCACCAAACTATACAATCCAAACTATACACTCATCCAAACTATAGTCTACTGGATCTTAAAAAATTACTTGATGTGCAATTTTGAAATCAAAACACTAGAGGTCAGACAATGGTTACAAATTTTAATAGAAATTACTAGATGTGCAATCTTGAATGGAGCGATACAACAAACCAGGCCTACCTAGACATAGCATATGAATATTCACTGCTTGATTCTCAGTCATTTTAACTTCTACATGTATATTCACATGGGCATAGCATATGAATATTCACGTGGACATAGCATATAAATTTGACGTTTAAATATCTTAAAAATGGAGACTCGAAAACTCAAAACAAAATTAAACACACTCGGAGAAGCCAAATTGTTGAGTATAGCAACTGCAGTAAGATTTATACATCTCTGTTTCTAATTAGTAAAAATAAAAATAAACAAATAAAATATTATTTCAGGATAACACTTTATTTTTCTGTGCATTTCTCATGCATGTTCTCACTCACTAAATAAAAATAAAATAAAATAATTGATTATAAGTGAAGCCCTCACTGTATTTAGTTAAAATGCGGTTTTGGATCTGAACAAACACTAACTTGCAAATATTATATGCAATAATACCTACAGAACTTTCAATATTATTCTGCAACAACCAAATAAGAACTTTGTTCTCTGAAAAATAAGGTTTTTTTTAAAAAATGATGAATCCAGGAATGGGGTGATAATGAAGAAACCAGTGAGGAAGGCAATGAGAGTGATAGTCAGGCTGAAGATGGTAACGATGGCGAAGAGGAGATTGGAACAAGTAGAGACGGAGCCAGAGATACAACTAGTGAAGACGAAGGGAGAGTGAGACGAGCGAGGCGCCCTTCTGCCTGGTTGTATGATTATGTTAGTGGGGAAGGTCTAAGCGAAGATGAAGCAAATATGGCACAACTTGTATCAACTGAAGACCCCTTGTATTTTGAGGAAGCTGTGAAGAATTTGAGTTGGAGGCAAGCTATGGACTGTGAAACCAATTCACTTGAGAAGAATAAGACATGGACATTGACTGAGTTACCAAAAACTGCAAAAAGGATCGGAGTGAAGTGGGTTTATAAAACCAAGTATAATGAACATGGAGAAATTGACAAGCACAAGGCGAGGTTGGTGGCAAAAGGGTATTCTCAAAAGCATGGCATAGACTATACGGAGGTGTTTTCGCCAGTAGCACGCATGGATACAGTGAGACTGATCATAGCTTTGGCAGCTCAGAAAGGTTGGAAGATTTATCAGTTGGATGTTAAGTCGGCTTTTCTTCATGGAGAGCTGAAAGAAGATGTCTACGTCGAACAACCAGGAGGTTACGAGAAGAAAGGCAAGGAACATCTAGTCTACAAGCTGCATAAGGCTCTGTATGGATTAAAACAAGCTCCACGAGCTTGGTTTAGTCGGATTGAAGCACACTTCATGAAGGAAGGGTTCAAGAAATGTGACAGCGAACAGACATTGTTTACCAAGAGAAACAAAGAAGGAAAAATAATCATAGTAAGTATTTATGTTGATGATTTAATTTTTACTGGTGACGATGAAAACATGATGTTTGAATTCAAGCAGTCCATGGTAGGAGAATTTGATATGTCAGATTTAGGAATGATGAGATTTTTTCTTGGCATTGAGGTTATGCAAAAGCCTGATGGTATTTACATATGCCAAAGAAAATATGCACGGGAAGTTCTTAAAAGGTTCGGCATGTTGGAGAGCAATGAGGTGAACAACCCAATTGTTCCAGGATTCAAGTTTAGCAAAGATAAAGGTGGCGTTACAGTGAATGAAACGCAATATAAACAATTGGTGGGCAGTTTGATGTATTTAACCGCCACTAGGCCAGACATCATGTTTGTTACTTCCCTTATAAGCAGATACATGTCTATGCCAACGGAGCTTCATTTACAAGCAGCAAAGAGGGCACTTCGATATCTGAAAGGTACTGTGAATTATGGTATCCATTACAAAAGAGGAGGAGATGGTGAATTACTTGCTTTTACAGACAGCGATTATGCCAGAGACATGGATGATAGAAAGAGCACGAGTGGTTATGTGTTTTTGTTGAGTTCGGGAGCTGTGTCATGGAGCTCGAAGAAGCAACCCATAGTTACATTGTCAACAACAGAGGCGGAATTTGTTGCAGCTGCTGTTTGTGCGTGTCAAGCCATTTGGTTAAAAAGAGTTTTAACTGAATTGGGATATGTCGACGACGGATGTACTCATTTGAAGTGTGACAATAGCTCAACCATAAAATTGTCAAAAAATCCGGTGATGCATGGTCGCAGCAAGCATATAGATGTGAGGTATCATTTCTTAAGGAACCTTACCAAGGAGGGTAGAATTGCTTTGGTTCATTGTAGCAGTAAGGATCAGTTGGCAGACCTGATGACTAAAGCATTGAAAGTTGATGTTTTTCAAAGACTTCGAAGGCAGCTGGGAGTTTGTGAGATTGTTGAAGATAAGCTAATTGCTTCACAGCAATTATCTTAAAGGAGAGAATGAAGGAGTTTTTCCACGTTTCTTTTATGCATTTGTTATCTCAAATAAGACCTAGTTTTCAGGATAGTTTGATTTATTCCTGTTTCTGTTATCACGTAGCTGTTTTCACGGCTTGTTATGAGCTGTTCTTCCTTTCAAGCAGTTAGCATCTTATGTAATGTGGTGGCTATATATAAAGCCAGTTTTGTTGTTCAATAAAATAGATCATTCAGTTCTGTTATAATGAGTTCTTGTACTTAACAATAATATTATGCATATCATTGCAAAATTCTAAAGCTAAAATAAAATCCATAAAATTTATTAAAAAGGTTAAAATAAGATCAAAACGTAAAATAAAAAACATATTCAGACAATTTTCGTAAACTACAAACTAAAAATAATCATTACAAATATCAAATTTTCAAAATTCCAAAGAGGTCAAGGAGGAATAACCTAATTCTTGATGCCGTAATATTACTGAGTAAAGTAGAGTGATCGGTAATTTTACCTCACACTTCATACTACGATGACGAGGTAGAAATTGG
This sequence comes from Allium fistulosum, assembly GCA_030737815.1. NCBI lineage: Eukaryota > Viridiplantae > Streptophyta > Magnoliopsida > Asparagales > Amaryllidaceae > Allium > Allium fistulosum. Next base: position 914,540,917 of record CM060903.1, read on the forward strand.
CGGAAACGGTTGTTTGGTAGTTATTTGGATTGAACTTCGAAGACATTAAATTATAGTTACGGTGAACCAAGGCTCGTTCTAATTGGTATGATCGATGTTCAGCAGGAAAAGGAGTCGCTTGAGGGAATTCTGAAATTGGGGATTAAAGTCCATCGACATCAGGCCTGTAGTATATCGTCTTCGACTTCAAAAAACCAAAGCGGAAGCAGGATGAGTAACAGAGTGTTGGAATTTACGTAGTTGGGAGGCAGCAGGAAGACGCGGTAGCGGTTTTAGGGAAGTTAGACCATATTTTGAATTGAAAGAATTTTATGTTTCTGATTTTCAATATGCACTCAAATACAAGAAGAAAGAAGGGACTTACAATGGAAGGACGAAGTGAATAATATAAAAAAAAAGTTGTTTTTATTTTGTAGGTTAACTTTGTTTTCTAAATTGTATATTGTTTTGGACAATATACATGGGTCATGCGTATTTTTGTACGAACGAAAACCCAAAACTAAAAATAACAAACCAAACACTACCTTAAATTTTGAAATTAGAGTTATGTTTAGGAAAGAAGAGTCGGTGTGGTAAAGGGCCTTGTTTAAAAAGGGTTTACTCATTGTTATTTTTTATATTTTAGAGTTCTATTGTGTCGGTTGTTAACACAACCGAAGCAAATGACCGGTCTACTGATTCGATTGGTGATGCAATCGAAGCAAATGACCGACCTATTAGTTTGTCAGGGTCTATTGCTTCGGATGTTAAGATGAGAACGAAGCAAATAGTATTGTTTGATCCGATTTCTAACGTAGTCGAAGTAAATGAGATGAAGCAACATAAATATTTTGTAGTGGTGTTTTATATTAATGTTATATTTACAATATAATTTGTGTATCATATACACATACGCGTGTACATGCGCATGCAAAATAAATGGTGTACATGGTTTAATACGCCTGTATATAGATGATGAGATTTACATCGCAACGGACATATTTGCCCCTCCATATACGTATTTACCATCTAATATGTATGTATGTATACATGTAAACATTTATATATAAATATGTATTATAAAATAATGTATGTAAATATATGTATGGTTTCTCCCCTTTCCCTGTTGTTAGCTGCTTGTGTCGTGGGAGGCCGGTGGCAATCGATTACAAGTTAGATAGTTTTCGTTGATAATGAGTCTGTTAGTGAAGAGTTGGATATTGAGCAACTTAACAGGGTCCCTGTTGCTTTGGGTATTATTGTGCGTCGGGATGATGTTTGATGTAATGCCAGTAAGGTGAATTATGTTTCTCCTTCCCCTGCCGCCTAGCTGTGTAGAAGCCCCTTCTCATTATACATCCTCAACTCCTGGTAATAAATGAGCCTCTCTATTTCACGCGTTGCCTAGAAATGTGGGCGAATTTGTTCCTCATGATTTGGAAATTGTGGAGGTAGATGGGGCAATGGTTCCTCCGACCAAAGTGTAGGAAATGGCACTCAATTATGGTCGGACTATTTGGTTGGTTTTATCGTGCATGATCATGCTAGTCAGTTTTGGAAGCTTAGGGGACGTCTCCAAGTTCACTTTGATTGTTCTATGTTTTTCTTCAAGTTCTCCCAAAAAGACGAAAGGCTTCGCGTTCTAAAGGTAGACCCTTCCATCATCGCAAGACAACCTTTTATTATTACTCCATGGAGCCTCTCTATGGATATAGCTAAGGAACAAATTCTTTCCATCCCGGTTTGGGTTTACTTTAGTCACATCCCTTTTGTGATTCAGCCTTTGGTTGGACTAAACTGCTTGCCGGTGTTGTTGGTAAACTCAATTGTTTTACTACAAATACTATTCGTGTAATAAGTTGGTCTATGTCAATGCTCTTATTGAAGTTTCCCTGGATAAGCCTTTACCTTCCCAGATTCCTATTCGTATTGCAGAAGGGAAAATTGTAATTGTTGATGTCCATTACAGTTGGAAGCCTGACATTTGCTCATCTTTTCACTCCTTTAGCCACTCCTTGGAAAAGTGTAAATGTCTGCCTGCTGATACTCCTGTTCCATTGTCTAATAGGATTCCTCTACCTTGTCCAGTTTTGAAGTGGGTTCCTAAGCCTAGTCCTGCTATTATTTCTGCTCCTTCAGAGATTGTATCGACATATGTCACTCATGCTGGTGCTATTGATGATTTATCATAGGATAAGTCTTCTATGGATCTTCCTTCCTTTGAAGGTGTAATAGTTCCAGACCCACCAGTTAATCGTATATATTAGCATAAAGGTGAGCGTGTCTGGATTCATGCTCATTCTGAAATGAGATACCGTCCATCGTCTGAGAGCTACCATATGTTTGTTGGTGATGATAGGGAGGGACGTATATTATTATACCAAGCCCAAGGGGATGGTTTGTTCTTGGCCACTGAAGGTGAAGATGGTTGCTGTAATAAGTTTATTAGAGGCACATGGGATAGGAAGTATTTATACTCTTGTGATTCAGCGCACTTTGTGTTGGACCTTGCTTTGCTTTTTTCTGGGTTTCAGCATGTCATGGGGACTGTCTCTGTTGCCGCCAGTAGTAGTGATGACAGGGACTAGCCGTCCTTGTCTTTTAATAGTTTAGGTATTTCTACCTAACTCCTGTTTTTTTTTTCATTTATTAGTTGTTCTAGAGCATGTTCTAGAACACCTATTCTTAAATGATTTATATATGTGGACAGCCCACTCCAAAGGTAGATAGCTTTACTAAAAAAATTAATATTCTAATATAATGTTTCAAATTAAATCAATATATTAATTTTAAATATATATATATATTGAAACTTAAAAAATCCCTTTATTTTATTATTATACATACATAACCATATATACATATTTATATTAAATTTTTTAGAATTCTTTATATATATAATAATATATATGTATATATAAATATAGTTTGCTATAAAATCAATTATATATATATATATATATTCGGCCAGTAAATAAAAATATAATTTTTAATTTTCTTTTTGGTTTTAACATTGAAATATATTTTTTAATTATAATTTCCAAATGGAAATCATTTTGAAACATATAACTTTCTAAAAAAGTAACATTAATAATGTGTAAAATTCTCATATTTTATATTTTTTTATAGATATGTATATATTGTAAAAGATAGTTTTATGTTTAAATAAATTATATGTATATAACATACACACACATGGTTTAAAAAATTCTTTAATCTAAAAACATGTAATGCATATACATAGACAAATTTATAAGTATATTAAATGTATATATTATTATTATGAATATGTTTTAAAACTAAACTAGTTTTTAAATTATTACACTATTAATTTTGAAATTATTTTTTGTCGAATGCTAACGGAGCATGAATATCTACAATTTTTTTTATTTACACATATGTACAAACATATACATCTAATGTCAATGGCAATAACATATAAGGATTCATGATACCAATTCATTGTCTATGCTTACACATATATAACATAGTGAATATTTATATAAACATAAATGAAAATATAAACAAGGATTTGACCTTATCCAAAGCCTTGTTGACACATCTTGAAATGGTGAATCAAATCACTCCTTGAATCTAAAGGAATCGAGACAGTCCGTAGTGGAGTTAAAGGGTAAATTTCAAAAATATTCCTTTTGGATCTATTGGGCCTATGAAGTCTAAAGGGGATTTTAGGTCCAATCTAAAATATTTTTAAATAAAATCCTTTTTATTAACATTTACATGAATTTAATAATAAGAAAAATTAGAGTATATAAAATATACTCTTGTATATGTATTTGTGTGTTACTTTTACTTGTTAAATTTAATTTACAGACGGAAACAATAATGACCTATATTTTTCGGTTTTCAAATTTGAATACTTGATTTGTTTAAATATTTGGATTTGAATTAAATTATAATAAAATCTATGTTTCAAATTTAGAATTGATTTCTAATGACATATTTTTAATTTAATTTATAGAATTTTTCCCTAATTTTTAATTTGAAAAATATTCAAATTTTCGTTTGACGTATTTTTACGGCAAACGTTGGTATTTTTGGAATTTAACCAAATAGGTTAACTTGTCTATTTTATTATTGTTTGTGATCGCATCCCAATTTTGTATGCGATCATATTTTATTTTTCTGTCAATCATAGCTCGTAATCAAACACGATACGCTGTGATAGGGTATCGGAGTTTATTCAAAATCAGACAAGTATAGTGCAGCCTTATCTTCAAATCAACAGCCCTTACTTCAACTTAGCCAACTTTTTGCCCCATCTTCCACCCTACCAACCGCCGATGTTCCCTTGTCCTATTTTTGATTTGAGCTCATACTCATGATTTGGTTTGCTTAATTGGAGTAGGTGGTTGCTATGCATATATATGCGCTTGTGCAGGTACTTGTTCCACCTCTCCTTCATTTTTCTTTCACTTACTGTAAACATTTAGAAACAAGAAATTTTAACCACCTACTCCTTGTAAAATCAATATCCCTCAATCCGTCAACAATTATCAAATAGTTTCAACACGAAAAATGTTTTTTTGGATCTCTAGTTATTTTAAAAATAATTTCATGGGTTTTCGTCGAGTAATTCGAGAGATGTCTGTAAATAACAGTAAGTGGCCGAGGAAATGATCGTTTTCGGCGATCACGGATTGAAGAACCGAGGGTATGAATGGGTTCGTAACAGCGATCAAGGATTTTTAGAAGAGTTCGTGTGATTTTTATTGGTTCGGTTCGTCATGGAGGAGGAGATGGACAAAATTCGTTCGAATTATTTTCGATGAACCAACCACTACAAGAAAAACCATTTATAGCAGCAAAAATTAGTAGCGTTTTAATTTAAATGCAACCGATAATATTTCACAAACAGTACAAAGGTGACAAAAAACAATTCACGTTCCCGCCTTTACCAAAAATAATTCCGCCTAACCAAACCAAACGCAACCCATAGTTTAATCTCAACTGCACTATTCTCATACTTAGAAAAAAATTAAACCCTCGTTTTCACTTTTCCCCTTTTCGCTTTCTTCTTCCCCAAAAAAATCTCCTTTTTAATCATCCTCAGTTTTGATTCATCCATTTTCACCGTCGACTTCATCATTGTACTCCACTCCACATCGTCGCAGCAGCCAGCAAGAATTTCTCCCATCGGTTCGCTAAATAGCTTCAAACCCTAAATCTGATTCACGATTCCAAAAACTATTTTCTCAACGTGGATTTTTTTCTGAAATTCAGCCGATTCTATATCATCTCGAATAAGATTATATCGATGCACAATCCATTCTTCTATTTTGAGAGTTCGTGAAGGAGCTGAAGCTGAAATGAAACAAAAGTATGAATTTTTATTGTTTCCAACACATTGTTATCGTTCTCCTTATTCAATTGCTGTCTTCGTTGCTCCTGGTTTCGGTTCTTTGTTGACCTTTCCTAGGTACTTTGTTTATTTTACGTAATGGTTTTCATTGATGTTCTCTATGTTTGCCTCGCTGCCTCATTTTACCTGTAATATAATATATAAAAACTTGATGGCGAGTTTCAAAATTATTGATTTAAACCGATACAAGTCCCGTTTTGGTTCCATTACATAGTTTTATTACAAATTTTGCTTTACTAGAATCAGAGTATTGTTTCATTCCTGTTTTGGTTCATACGACATGCTATTTTGATGAGTATTGGTTACCAAATTCAGAGTTTCTTCGTTGAAAAAATGCTTTTTCCCAACCATTAAGAATTCGTTGGGTTGAAAATTTGGTTTAAATATCTATTCTCATAGAATATGAATATTTTGTATATTCATGAAAGTAATACGGGTTTTTGAGGTTTTTGATGCAAGCTACCATTTCTTACTGCAGTTCTATGATTACTTTGAGTAATTTATTTATTTTTCGAGCAACTTTCTAGGAAATTTTATCCTAAATAAAGTTCAATTATGAAGGGATGATTATATTTGTAAATAGCTATGATTAGAATACTTGGATCTTTTGGTTGGGCAACTGATACATGGTATACATATACATAACTTTGAACTGAATTTCACTAAAGCAATAAGTAATACAACCACAATTATGTATATTCATTCATTAATGCTTTTTTCTATGTCAACATGTAGTGAATCTTGAGCACATGTTTCGCTACAAATATTACTATCCCATAAAAGATAAATTATTGGGATTTTATTGAAACCCAAATATGAGAATATAATGTGTTTACTATACTTCCAAACTTAGTTTTTTGGCTATTTATTTTTGTTTAAGATAATAAATGCAAGATTTCAGTCTATAATTCTCATCTTTTATGTAATAACTAGTGTGAACCCGTGCTTCGCACACGGATATGGCAAAAAAAATTTGTTGCAGCTAGAAAATTAAATTATTTTGATAAATAATTCGAATATACTATTTACAGAAAGGAATTAGAAACATTACTACAATATCAAATATAAGTATTAAAATTAGTACATAATCCTTATTGGGTTAACGTAATAGCAAGACTGAATGCTCTCAAACATATATGTAGGTCAAAGAGTTAAAAGGGCAAAGTGGACTTGTCAGTAGTAAAACAACCAGAGCTATAGTGAAATACGAAAGCAGTAAAAAGCATGGATCATATAAAATAAGACTAAAGACATATCATAAAATAATGTTTCAGCTACCCAATATATTGTTCATTAAATAGAATCCTATTTTAACGCAACATAGAAAACGTGATATATATTTAGTTGTTTTAACCTTTTTTTTAATACTTTTATAACATAGACAAACAATCAGTATATGATATTGTTGATATACATGATAAGAATTGCCAAAGAACCGAGAAAACCACATAGAAGATTAAAACAATATCTCAATAGTTAATAGGCAAAGTAGAATAAAAGTAAGTTGTCCTACAAACAATTCAGATGCAAAATATTTATGCACAAACGTACAGAATTAGTAGAAACAGTTAGAACAATAATGAATCAAAAAGTAACAAAGAAGGTGGAATTTAGCAGTGAAAAATATGATTTATTTGTGTTATTATTACAACCAAACAAAAAAATTGGATACTAATAATGCAGTCGTTAGGAATAAGTTCACGTTAGAAAGCAAGCAAGTGGGCAGGAAGAAATTGTTTTTCATATTTTTCCTTGGCTACTGATGTAAGCTCTCTCTAGTCACTTGGTCTCATTCGTTGTGTTCCTCCAGCTGAATTTTGTTAAACTTGCTAATAGTGGTAGTAGTATTGGTACTTTAACAATTCCACGAAAGCAAAATAACAGTGGCAGTTTTATGTTTTAGCTAAAAAAATAAGCAATATGTAAAAACAGGAGCCAACTTTTATTTTTCTGTAAACCTGCAGTAAAGAAAGCACAAAAAACTGTATAAAGCAGGTGCCAACTTTTATTTTTCTGTACGCCTGCAATCAAGAAAGTACTACAATACGCGGACTTAATGAAAAATTTGTAGAAAGCAATAATTGTTGAAAATAGCTATGGTTGACTTCATTTAACCATGAACTTAAATATACAGTTACATGTAATACTTGAATAATACGTAACCAAAGAAAAATTGGTAAATTGTAGTTTAAGACATGTTAGCAGTTTAAATTATTTAATTAGCTGATGGTCAAACACAACACTCATGTGGTTTTTTGATGCATGACGTGTTACAGAATGTTTTAGCTAAGGCAAGTAGGAAGAAGAGTTTGTACTGCAGGTTCTAGAGTGTTTCCTTTTACAGAATGATACAGAGTCTAATAAACATGATTTTTAAACTGTAGGGAAGAAAATAAACTTAGGAATACTACTTTCCCATCACATGCATTTGATTTTCTAGTCTAAGACTCTTAACTACCCAAGTGTACACACCAAAAGGAAAACACGGCAAAATGTCAATCTCGATTTATAAACATAACCGCCTATAATATATACTCCAGGAATAATATGGAAAAATGTCAATAACAATTTAGAAATTTAATTATTTATTCAGAAATAATCCATTGCTAATTAAGTCTGAGTTATTATTACCTTCAGTCACAAAGAGACGATAGTAAAACAATAAAAACGTTAAAAAAACAATCATTCTCAAATTCTCTTCTTTCGACAATGCATCTTCTTTAGATTGTAAAAGGATTAAAAAAGACCTGATTGCTGCCTTTTTACCAGTTCATCTTTGTGTGCTGCCTTTGGATGCAACTGCTAGTGCTATGCTGATGCTCGATCAACTGGCCAATGTAACAAACTGTGAGAACGAATAATAACTCTCATCATGAAAATAAATTGAAAGAAAAGTAGTAGTAACAAAATTTACATTGTCAAAATCTATGTCAGAGAAGCCAACAACCTTGAGTTAAACACCTCAAAGCTACAATGAAGAGAAGTGATTAAAGAAGATCCATATCATTGGCTTAATAGATGAAGGTCCCATGAATATTAACATAGTAAGAGGAAGACAAAAATATAAGACCAAGATATGAACTTTAGACACATTTCAGTAGTCAAAAAATGCTAAATCCTATTTCAGCTAGCCAACAAATGTGCCTTTTGTACAATATTATGAGACATGCGGTGCTTAAAGGGGGCATAAGTGAGATATTGCACTGTCAATCGCCTTCATTTTGGAAACTGTAGGGGAGTCCAAAAAATTATTGCAAAGATTACTGATAAAAAAACATAAAATAGATGCATTGCAAATCAGATTTAAGAGATATTGACAGCAGACATGTCAAATTCATGCCGAATTTTGATACATTCCGTTTTCTATATGATCACCTATACATTTATACTCTAAGAGCTAATCATCGAGAAAAAGAACTTGTAATATATTTGAACTATGACAAAACTGCTTAAATAGTCTGACCAAATTGTATAAACGTAGATCATGAAGAATAATGAAACATTTTATAGCACTCCAATATCTCAAATTCACTATCAGAAGCAGCATGGACATGAATAAGTTAGCATGAACAAAGTAAAGACCAAATTTTTTTTAAAAGATAGATTTCCACAATTTAAGTTCTTAATCCTATCATGAAAACTGTATTCATTCTTGGATAGTTATCCTTGTCAATCCCACTTATTAGGAAAATGAAAACTTAATTCATTCGATGTCTTGCCAACACTTTTCCAACTCTGTAATGAATGACCAGTTGCAAACAAATCAGTATATATTATAAGCTAAGGTGGAAATATAATCTATAATCCCTAGTACATATGCCTATAGCTACCACTAAACATATTAGCATTCAATGAAATAAAATTCAGAAAAATCCAAGTTCAAAAATGCATAGAAAATTGAATCATATAAACCAACATAACTTAGGATTTTTACCTCAAATATGATAGATCGTTGCGTCAACCAAGGCACACTAATATTATATCGACCAACAATAACACAGGATGCCTAGCAAAATCAGTTTAAAGAAATACGGAGGAATCGACCGACCAAAGCATGCCTAGGGAGCGCATCAACGGACAGTAGGGAAAGAATGTCAACCGCCAAGGTTGGCACGAAGTTTAGCTATCGGGGAAAACCAAACTATGATGATAAGATAGATTACATCATTTTCACCTATTGGAAAAATTAAAATTAGGGTTATGGAGTGTTATTGAACAATGGGGATGGGAAGAGGATAAATAAAATTATATGTTGCGACGGTTTATTGTTGTAATGCACGTGGCATCATCGTATAAATACAGCTTAACACATACGAAATTATTTCTCGATATGCGTACACACATATAAATACAGCTTAACACACACACACACATAAATACATACAAACACACACACAGTCTCTCTCTCTTTCTCTAGAGATAGGAGAGAGGAGAGAGAGATAAATCTACCAGTTAATTTGAATTTTGCATAACACTATTACCTATTTATTAACAGTTGAAAAGAAGCGAGTAGTGAATTATAGGTTTTATCTACTGCATGCTTAACTACAAATTTCATGTTTCATAACAAAAAAAATCCAGTTTACATATGTAGAAATTTAAATATTTCAAATTTGCCTCATCTTTAACCAAAACTCAAGTCATACTTATAACTAATCAAAGTCAAACATATTATCATTTAATTAATTTGAATTTCGCATAACACAATTACCTATTTATTAACATTTGAAAAGAAGCGAGCAGTTAATTATAGGTTTTATCTGCTGCATGCATAACTACAAATTTCATGTTTCATAACAAAAATATATCTAATTTACATATACAGAAACTTAAATATTTCAAATTTGCCTCATCTTTAACCAAAACTCAAGTCATACTTATAACTAATCAAAGTCAAATATACTACCATTTAGTTTGTATGGAATCATTTAAAGTTCAAACTTAGAGACATAATCAGATATGTAAATGGAATAAGTAGTCTAAGCCTACCTATTTGAATTTTGCATATACCATTATTAACTTATTTTTTAACAAATGAAAATAAGCGAATAAAAAACTATAGGAGCAATATATAATTTTTTTCCTATGCTTGGTGGTAGTATAGATAAAGTATCAACTAATATTCAAGATAAAGCACTACCTTGATGACAACATTTGAGGGTTGACTATAGATTAGTCATAAAGTTGAAAATTCGAGAACAGAAATAATGATGAGAATTAATATCAATAGAATTAATTCTTTATAACTCAAGTTTAAACTAACTATATTTTTTTGCTAACATTTTAGGCTTGGATGAGGCATAAAAATTGTAACATATATTGGAAACAAAGTGTAAGAATATGCATGAGATCGGGGTTACCAAATTTCACTTGAAATGAAGGGATGAAGCTAAGATGATGAAGAATCCGGAAAGTTGGAAGAAAAAAAGAATTGATGCTTCCAAAAGCTTTACCTCATAGTAACCTGATATCAAATATGCAATATTGTAGACTTATTATCCTTGCATCTATCATGATTAGATTTTTATCTCAAGTTCTCAATATTCAATTTGACTGAAGTTTTCCATTGACTTATACGAACTATAGTACTATAGTGGTAAATAAATTAAAGCAATTTATTTTCAAATTTTTGCATTATCATTCAGCTACAAAGAACCATAAATATTAGTGAAAATTTTCGGTTTAGTACATTTTTTATGTGACATTGTTTGTGCTTTGTTGTTAAATGACAGCACCAATGAAGCTTAAAATAATTAATTACATTAAATGCATTAAACACAAATCTAGAAACTGAGAAATTGAAGGGAAAGCTTTAATTTCATATTTTTGTTCAGTAAACATACAATACCAAATATAGATTTACTTGGAAAATTCACCTAAAATCAAGTAGAAGACGGAAAATAAATGGCAAAAAATAAGGGCTATGTCGAATACATGGCCATGTAAAGTACTAATTATCTCATTGTTACCTAAAGAACTATTTAACAATTAATAACAAAATAAATAATTAAGCTAAGACAGAAAAAAAAACTTCACATTTTTTTCTGACAATTATGATATCATCGTTTTAGTGAACCTTTAGAAAACAATGAGTACTCGCTTCGGACAAACTCCTAACTTCCCATTCCAAACCAATCTACAAAAAGTTACTACCTTCTCCCATGAATCACAAAATAATGAACTTCACAATTTTAGTTGACTTTGTGTTTGTTGATGTCAAATTAAAGGAAATGATGTTACTTTTCAAAACTTTAGACATAGTCCATCAAAAATGTACTATAAATGGAATATTAAAAGAAAAATAACATAGTAGTTATTTCCCCTCAAAGACAAAGCTCTTGAATTGGAGAAAAAAAACTTAAACTCATCCATGGTCTAATGAATATGACTAATGAGTATGACCCTACTACGTAAATAATGGGCAGCCTGATAATAATGTATTCATCAATCCGATGTAAATAATATGAATGTTTTATGATTAGCAGTTAATACCTATTTTAAAGTTCCACTTGCCCCGAAGATGCATGTAAATATGCCAAGATAATAAGGCTCTAATAGAATCCAAAGTACATACTATATTTCGCATCTGGTATAAATCAAATCATCATCTAATAGTTAAAATCCATCATTGTGTAAAATCAAATCATTTGCCAGGAAAAAAACGAATTACTTCATCTAGTATATGCTGTAAACATTTTGATCAAAATGGATAATAATTTGTTTGATAATTTCCTGTCGATATCAGAATATCTCACAAACTATTTAAGATAATAGCATCAAAATATTGTAAAATAGTATAATCTATTTTCTGCAAAAGCTATAGCTTATTAAATATAAAAGTTGCATGTTTAAACGTATAAAACCATATAAACAAAATATAACTAAAATGATATGCTTACCTTTAAGCGATGCTAGGAAGAATGATCAGAAACCATGAGACGACAGATAATTCAATTGCAATGAAACTGAAACAACAATCAGAAAAAGATGAATAGCACTTGTTACAATCAAATAAAACATGAAAATTTCATACAAATTGAGCATGAAATTTACAAACCTTAATATCATTATACATCATAATATTGCGATCTTTGTTCGACATTACCAAAACTTAGTGGAAGCAGCAATGCATTTAGGATTAGGGTTCTACAATCTGTGATGAAGAGGAAGAAAGGACGTAAATCCGAGGCGACATGTTTAGGGTTAGGGATTGGAGATCTATGATAAAGGGGAAAAATCGATGGAAAAAATAAGAAGAACGAAAGAAAATAAATAGAAAGCGATGGTAAAGGAACGGCTAAGGTAGAAATCGAAGGGAGTTTATCGATTCCTAACGGAGGAAAAGGGGGAAGAGAAGATAAGCGTAAGGGGAATCTATCGATTTCGAGTGGAGGGAATTGGAAGGAGGAGATTAGTGATGGGGGAACGGAAGTTTCAACCAGAGGAAGGGGGGGAAGATAAAAATACCGACAGCGTAGAGGAAGAAATTTTTTGAGACTGTTCAGTTGCCAAATTTTAAGGGGGCCTGTGTGAGCTTGAAATTTAACTCACTAATAATAATATAGTATATATAATATACAATGTAATGTGTGACCAAAGATTATTTCACACTTTTCTTCTTCACAAGCTGCAGTGCACTAGCCAAAATGTACTTAAGTACGTAGAAGCAAGGAAGTGGTATCCAAACAAATGTGTGGACGCTGATAGGATTTTTTTCAAATCATTGATAACCCAAATATTCCATGCAAAGTTTAATATTGTTTGCAAAAAATCATAAATTTTACATGGATTTATTGAGTTGATCAATACTTAACTGTGTTAAACGATGTAGTTTTGTCCTATCTATATCATCTTCCCATGACTAACGTCACATAAGGGCTATCAAATTTCCTCAAATATGGATTTAGTAACAAGAAATTTTATGTAACATGGCATGTAAATTACTACAATAAAGGTGTTCAATAGTTTTCCTACTAATTTTGTACCGATGTAGGATATTTGGCCAACCATTACTTTTCGAGATATTGAAATTTTTCATGTTAGCAAACCGTACATTCACTTGCATATATATTTCTATGCCTAAACATTACTTTTTTCCCCTTCGGGGGAACTGACAGCAAAACACTATCTTGATTCTATGTTTGTGGTTTTGCTTTTTCTTTCCGTTTTGTAGCAGTTATTAACTAATGTAATTTTGGTGAGCAACTCTTTTTTCAAAGCACTGATCGTTTCTCTTCTATTTCATACTATATAATTTACAAGTATTAAAGAATGTTCGGTTTTAGTAAATAAATGATTTGCGCAGGGGCGGGCGCTTCTCTTTTGTTGGGTTTATTTGATGTGTGTATATATTTATTTCTCTTCTGTTAATCATAAAGAAGTGTTATATGTATTGTTTATTACAAGCTATATATATGTTTAATCTTGACCATTGGTAAACATTTTAGTTTTCAATGCTTGCTTTTAAGTAATATACGTATATACATGTGGGTTATCTCCTTCAGTTTGATAGAAAAAGGACGAACACTAAATATTTTCTTTTTGTGTCTAGGTTGTGAAAACTAAAACAAAAAAGATGTTTATTTAGATGGTTGAGACTGAGTTGAAGAAGAGAAAATCAAAAGGAAAGTATGCAGGGCAATTCAAAGGACAATCTCACTTTTTGGGTAATTACTTTATCACATCTTTTGCTTATCATGTTTTGAGTTTGTCACACAATTTTTAATGGCGAAAGTTTTGTTTTGATTTTTGTTAAAAATAGTTTTATTGTTCTAATCATTTATATAAATAATCATGATATTATAGCTTTTGCTTAATGACAAAAAGATCCACATATCTTTAAAAGCTTGAGAGTTCTTTAATTTTTGGTATACCAGTACTTGGTATATTGGTTTACTAAGATAAATGATGCTTTTATTCTTTTCAATTTAAATTTCCAGTTTTAATACAATAGTATAAAATGTACTTGAGAAGTTTATGTATAGCACGTGAGCTTCTTTCAAAAACTAGTTGTAAGAGGAGAAAAAGTCAGCAGAAATCTATGGTTTAAATGTGTTAGCAGTGAGGCATTACTTTAAAAATGGAAAAGAAGTGCGGAAAATGGGTAGCTTTATACTGACCACTGCTTTTTGGGACATAATCAAACAGGCTGATCAGCAGTAGATGATAAAACACTTTATTTTGGAACTTTTGGCAATGAACCAAATTAAAAATGTAAAACATATTAGTTCTGAAGTATGTAAATTTTATGTATCAAATTAAAAATGAGTATATTTTGTATTTTTGTTAATGAATTTTTTATTATGATCATTGGCATTAAAAACATCTTATTCACAAGTTATTTAAATCTCACCCAATTATCAAAATCATAATATAAAAAACTATACCAGATGTACATGAATAAGTAAAGAAAACAATCTCAAACAGTGAAGGATTATTGGAAGCTATGACTAAAACTGTTGAGCAACATCAATTGAAACGGATAATGGTCAAGTGGGTGTAGCCATTTGTTATTGGGTGAGTTTATTATATGGGAGACAGTTTATTTTGCAGGCTATAAAGTTTGGATGCTTTTAGTTTGACATGTGGCTATGCGTTGAGTATAATGGAAGAAGAATATGATGCATTTATTTTCTTTACCCAAAATCACACTATAAATTTATGGTTTAATTTTTCTCTATCTATTTGTTAATATACGCATCTGCTTATACAAATTCTGTAGCAAACTAATAATGAAGCAATTAATAACACAGCATTCAATAAGTCATAATGTATAATCAAATAATGCTAGATAATTTTAGGGTAACCATATATAACAGTAAATTTAGCATATGATTAAGCAGCTGAATTAGGAAAATAGATAAACTGCAGGCAATTGATGAATTACAAATAGATTCAATGGGTTGAGGTTATTTGATTGAGGTTGTGAAGGCAAGTGGGTTTGATTAGAAATGGATAGTGGTCGCAGTAGCTTAATAAATATTGAGTTGATATTAGTGGAGATATTGGTTTGCTGCAGTGTTGATACAAAAGGATAATATGACAGTATAAATTTTAGTAATCTGTTTTATTAAAATACATATATTGATATTATTATATTCATATGAATGATTAGTGCTATGAATCTTGAACTGAAGATAAGATGCGATGATGAAGATTGAATGTTAACAGAGAGTCCAGTGTTAAATCAACGGATCAAAGATTAAACTTTGTTGGAAGGAAGTTCAAAGCATCACATGGCTCTATGGTAAGCAGAAGTTCCACCAAAGGTAAATTTGTAACGACCCGTAAAATTTCGATAATTAAAAATGTTAATTTAATAAGATTTCATGGTTTAATGTTAGAAAAAAAAATAAAAATTTGTAATTCATTTGGAATAATACTAACTGGAATGAATTGCAACAATAATTATCCAAGTAATTATTAATAGATTGAATGGAGTTCCAATCTAATTCAATTGACTCAAATGTTATAACTGGGTTATAAGGGAATATATGGAAAAACAAATGTAAATAAGTGAATAAGAATTGTGAATTATTTAGGTAGAAATACAAATTTTAATAGATTGGTTTCGAAGATTTGAATAGTAATAAGTATTGAAAAATAAATGCTACTTAGTGAATGCCTTTGAAATCAATAGTTGGATAGGATAATAAATGTTGAATTCATTGGGTATAATAGAGTAATTGATTGATAAGTAAAATCTATTAAAAATCAAATAATTGAATATTGAACAGGTAAATTGTTTAAAGTAAATATTTAAAACTTATTGAATAATTGAATAACTGTAAAATGGAGATAGTGTTCTAAGATGTGAATTGGTTTTAAAAGTTGAATCTTTTAAGTTCAATTTCAAATATTTCAAAGGATAATGAATTATTGGATAATCAAAATTGTTTAAATTTAATATTTGGAATTTATTGAATAATTGAATAACGGAAATTGAATAACTGATTAATGGAAATGGTTGTTCTATAATTTGAATTTGTTTTAAAGGTTTAATTTTATAAGTTCGTTTTGAATATTTCAAAAGATAGTGATTTAAGAATAATCAAATTTGTTTAAATTTAATATTACAAATGTTTGAATAATTAAATTCCGAATTTGATATGATTAATTTGATATTGAATAATTTGATATTGAAATTTAATATATGAAAATAGAGTGAATAACTGAAATTTGATTTAATATGATTCAAATTGGTTTCCAAAGTGAATATAAGTTATATTTGGATTATAATAGAGTTGATAAGATTTTAAAATTGGAATTTTAAGAAACTCTGTAAATTTTGAAAAGTCGTCGATTTAATCGACGAGTAAAAATAGCCTTCCGAGGCACAGCCTTGGAATTCGACAGAACTAGTTCCATTGCATCCGTAATAGTGTATTATTATCGGATTTAAAATTTTGTAGCAATCGGAGTTGCCATTTGACTGTGGCAGCTGAAAACGTTTAGAAATTCATTTAATCGGTTTAATTTAAAATCGATCGTTTATTTCCACAACTCACACGGACGATCGAATTAGCCTCCGAAACATGTTCCATTGTGTTCGGAAGGCGGGTAAAACCTTACGAATGCATGTCGGCATGTCTATTTTCAAGTTCGTTCAGAAAAGTTGAATATATTAATAAAATAATGTTATAATACGTATATATATTTACGTTCAGAGTGAAACCCTAATCTCATTCGTGGCCGCCGTTTGTTTTGTTTTAATGGCCGAAATCGTTCCATTTTGTTCCTCAATTATCTCTTGATCAAATCAATATTTTCGAAAACTTCCTACACGAAGATCGAAGAGCTCATCGAGACGATCGTATCCATACGGTTGAGATCGTGAACGAGTCGAGGCTGAGGCCTGAAATTGCTCGATTAGGTGGTTCGTTTGTTTGCATTTTTCGAAGAAAGGGGGACGCGTGGCGATGCCGCTCGTGGCACGGGGGTCGAGTGGGCTGAGACGCGTTCGGGGGTGGTCTCCGATCGAAGTCGAGGTGAAGGGTGGAGGAGCAGCGATCGGTTGAGGGTTGCGTGTGTTGGGTTTCTTCGTGTTTGACATTGCCTGTACGCGTTTGGGAGGGAAGCTTTGCGAGCGGCTATGATTTTCTGGATCTTTGATCTACGGCTGTGATTTTCTGTGGGTAAAAAAAAGAAGGAAATTTGTTTTAAATTATAAATATATATATGCAATCTTGTAAAACTCATATCTCATCCATACGTTATCAGAATCGGACGAAACTTTTTGCGTTGGAATCGTGGTGACGAGCTCTATATCATGGAATTGATTTGGTGACGTTTGAAGCTAACTAAAATTTCAGGTTAAATCGAACGTCGTTCGATTTGATTTGAAATTGAAAACCAAGGTGAGTGTTTTATAACGCTCACAATGTACTGAATATCTTTATGGTAGTTAAATTTGACATTATGAAGCGATATGAATTTATTGTCGTTGTTTGATAAAAATTTAATTGTCATATAGATTGTCGTTTGAATTCACCGTTGAAAATTTAAAATTGACAGTCAAATTGAAATTAGGATTTAATTGCAATTAAATTACCTGATTTTGATAACTATGAAATTGCCATGAATTGTATTGTCTATTGGATGATTTATTTCGATGGATGCTATTGGTTGAGATTTAAATGTTTGGATGTTTATTTGCTTATATATATCCTGTTATACACACATATGACACTGTGATTGGTTTAAGTGATATATATTCATCCCTGATATTTAATTGAAATAACTAATCACTTGGTCATAGGATAGAAAATTATATACGGACACCGGATTGGTTAAATTAATAATTTTTAAAAATCGTTGATTTGAAATTTATTTAAATGTTTGATTTAAAAGTTATAAATAAAATCAATTTATAGAAATCGAATTTTATCGCAAAAATTGGAGTTTGGAATGTTGAAATAAATTTTGGTTAAAAGAAATTGTTAAATAGTTAAAGTTGAGACTTTGGAATTTGAAATTGGGATATGATTGAATTTTGAAAATTGATTTGTTTTAAAGATTGAACATTATTTCGAGCTTTGAATATTACTAAGTAAAAGTGATATAAAAATGATATTTTGAAATTGAGCTTGGAATTGAATCATATTTGAAATTTGGATTTAAATTTGAATATTGAAGGAAAATTTGTTAAGTGTTATAAATCGATATTCTGAAAATCCAGCTCAAAATCGATATAAACTGAAATTGAATTAATTGGAGGTGAGTGTAGAAATTGAATTAATTTGAAGTCAAAGTTGACATTGATTTGAATTGAAATCGAAATTAAATCGGTAGAATGGAAATTGAAATTGATTTGAATTGGGAAGTTATAATTGAAATGGTTTTGTTTTGAAGCTGTTTCATTTTGTTTCCAAATTTCTCTGTTATATAAACCATCTTTAAATACTAAAACTATTTTAATCTACTTAACCCGATTTAAATTATTTTAAACTAATTTATCTATTCGAAATCCATTTAAAGATTAAGTATTTTAACTATTTTAATTATTTAAACTACATTTAAACTACTTTTAAACTACTTAAAACTATTTTCTAAAAATTTCAAGCTGGTCAATAAGGTGAAATGTTTATATTTAAATCTTGGATTTAAATACGAATTAGGTTAAATGAAGTTGCAACCTAAATTGAAATTCGAAATGGTTTTGAAATCGAAATGAGATATTGAGGCGAAAATGAGTTTTGAAATGGAATCTTACATTTTGAATAGATATGATGATATTTGAAATGGATTTGATTTTTTGAAGCGAATGTGATATTTTGATATCAATTATGAATCGACTTGAAATGTAAAAGAGCCATCGGTGTAATAATACGTAGTTATTAAAGAGACCGGGATCAGATATGGACATACTCTCTGTCGATACCGAAAACCACTTTAATAACTATTATACGCGGAGTGTTGATCCAGAATGAAGTGGATGGTTTGGTGAACGCGTTGACTGAAGAAAGAGAACGATATTGGATGACCCCTGACATGACTAAAACAGGAGCCGCGCCGGGCCATTGAGGTTCGCCACCTCTAGCGGACACACTTCTTCGATACCATATCTATTACCTTTGTGATTCGATTTGGGTGCACCCCTTGATTTGGGAGTGTTGTTTCGCGGTGTTGAGGTAGTAGCTGCTATGCTCAACATCAGTCCGGATCACGCAACTACTAGTATCCTAGTTGGTATCGCCTCATGTACCTTGTCATACTGATTATCCTATTCGCGACCACTACGTTTTGGTTTGTACCTTTAGTATATGGATTGCCCTCTGGTGACTTCCGGTTTTGGGGAAACTACGGTCTTGTATATGCTCTTGGGAATAAAAATGTGTTAAGGGTGGAATGGGCCATGGCTTAACGCTAGTTTGATATTTTACTTTATGATAGACATTATTGTATATAGCGTATTCTATTATATAGTAGATAGTTTAACGGATCCTTAAGAGATGGAAAATCCCGTAACATCTCTTGAGTTATTGCACTAACGTTGACACTGGATAGGAGATGTCAAACCCCGTAAACATCTCTAACGCTGTTGCATTCATATTTATTTACGATTGATTAACTTACATAAGGATGTTTAGTCCTGACTCGAGTGTCTTGTCTTTTCATTACGCTCGGGTCAGTCCTGAGTTTTTCAGCTTATTGAAGATCTATTCTGGAGGACGAAGACGAAGATTTGGTATACTATTACTATTATTATCCTTGCATCATGCTGTCTGCTGCATTATTTTATTTGTTCTGTTGTATATGTATAACTCTGATAATGATGTATAAATGATAATCAAAAGTATATTAAACAACTTCATGAACTGTTTATTTGATTATTATATTTTATCTTTCCGCTACGAGATTCTTTGATTGTTTTTTTCCTTTTCTCTTATTTTCTTATTTACCCCAATAACCATCTGCCCTTTTGTATGGTTTGAGTCGACGTGTGTGTTTGATCGTCGGTTTAAACTGTCCAAAAAGGCGGGTCGTTACAAAATTGAATACTTTGAGAATGCTAGAAGTAAAAACAAGATGAATCTGCAGTTTTATTTTTGTGACAAACATGAAGAAACAATGTTGCACCTATTTTATGACTGGTATTGCAACTATTACATGTGATCTAGTACATTATATGCAAATGATCAGTTTTGGTATTGAGAGTTGGAGAAGCAGAGGATCATGAGTAAGAAGAATATAGAGTTTGTTAATATAATGAATTTGACATTTGGTTTTACCATTTGGTTTAGAATGAAAAAGAAAAGGTGGCCAACTAAAAGGGGATTCAGAGAAACAACTATAAATTTCTTTAGAAATAAAGGATGAGTAGCTTAAAGACCCACTTGCCAGAGCGGTAAATTGACCGCCTCAACTAGTAATATTAATCCTTAGTTGTTACAAAGAAATAACCTCTTGAATATGTGCAAGTGGCTCATTCACTTAATCTGTTCTTTCTCAACCTTTAGATAATTTGATTTTATCTTATAACAACTAAGGACTAATATAGATATAAAAAATAGTTAAGCAGTAAATTGGCCCGTTTGGCGAGTGGTTCTTTCAACTTACTCGTCATTTATTTCTAATGAAATTTGTAGTTGTCTTTACCACAATTTAATACATTGTGTGTGTATGTGTGTGTTGTATAACACACATATATGTGTATGTATATGTATGTATGTATGTTGTATATGTGTTTTTATGCATTTTGTAAAAGAACTTTTTTATTTATTAGGATAACATTTGAAATTGATTCCTACTATTTAAGCTCAAGAAAGGACTTTATTTCATTTTTTTTATAACTTTGATAATTTATATGACATCATTTATAGTAGGATATACTTGTATAATGTTGTAGATGTTTGATCTCATATTTGAAGTCCTATGAGTTAACGTAATTGTTTGACTATCTGTTGTGCTTTCACTTGTGTAGGCATCGGACTTTTGAAGAGAGCAAATTTGGACTTGATGATGCTAGCTTTCACTTGTGTATGCAACAAAGAATTATGGGTAATCAAACGTTTTGTTAGCACTAGTTAGATATAACATTTATTAGTACACGATGTGTAAATTTGTATACAAATGGTTATTGTATGTGAGTTAGGTCATTTTGTCAAAAAACTATTGTATTGGAATGGTTATGGATATTTTATTTGATTATATGGTTAATGTGTTTTTTAACTTATTTGAATATGATGATTATGTGAGTGATTGTTGATTGATATAATAGAACCAAAATAGACTATTAACAGGAAATAATAGCATGAAAAATGGTGTAAAATAATAAACAACTTTTAGTAGCGTTTCAAAAACGCTACCAAATATATATAATGGCGTTGAGTAAATGCAACCATAAAACAGGGGTAAAGTTGGAAATTCTATTAGTAGCGCCAAAAAATCTTTTGATGGCGTTTTTTAAACGCTACAAAAAGATTTATGGTGGCGTTTGAAAAACGCTTCCAAAAATGCATTTATAGTGGCGTTAAAATAAATGCAACAAAAAATCATGGATTTTTAGTCGCATGTTTTCTCGCGGCGTTTATCAAAACGCCACCAAAAGTTTTTGTAGCATTTTTTGAGCG
Organism: Allium fistulosum; assembly: GCA_030737815.1. Taxonomy (NCBI): domain Eukaryota; kingdom Viridiplantae; phylum Streptophyta; class Magnoliopsida; order Asparagales; family Amaryllidaceae; genus Allium; species Allium fistulosum. The sequence continues at coordinate 914,562,850 of CM060903.1, forward strand.
CCACAAAAAATAAAATTTCTTGTAGTGAACTGTCGAGACGAGCATCGGAGAGTTCGGGGAGGAAGATTGAGGCAAGGCAGAGCCAGTAACTATGGCCCATTTGGGAAATATGGTGGAATTAGGTGGTGGAAGCGGTTTAGGGTTTTAGTAGGCTATTTTGGGGAGGCTCGAGTTTATGTGTAGTGTGGTAGGAGGAGGTGATCGAGTGGGGTCGTGTTTGGCTTGAAGGTATCGACGACGATGGGGGTCATGATGCCATAGGTGGCGAGAGCTATCATGGATTAAGGGGGTGGGAGAGCTCGGATTTGTGATCGCCTGTATGCGAATTGGTTTTGATGATGGTCGAGAATTGCTACGGCTAGTGGTTGAGGGTGTAGGGGGCAGCGAGGTATCGAGCTTGAGGAGTGAAGTGCGTTGGTGGTCTTGATTTCGTCGATCGATGACCGGAGTGTATGTGCACGTGCACAGCTTGCACGATTTAATGGGTTCACAAGCGATTGGGAAGGGCGACTGTTTACCAAAAACACAGGTCTCCGCAGATAGGGAAGAAGGAGGGCACTGTTCATTGTGGGTTGAAGGTTGGGCAAGCAGGCTCGGCCCATTTGGAGTTAGTGAGAAAACTTTCGGAAATTTTATTCAGTTATTATATAAAATGATATGTTAGTTAGAAAACTTTCGGAAATTTTATTCAGTTATTATATAAAATGATATGTTAGTTAGAAAATTGATTATCTTGCTCATATTTAACCCGATTGACACATGGGTTTTTGCATTGGACTCGTATTAACGAGTATAACGACGTAGTATAACCTGTTGGTAGCTTTGGCAAAGTATAAATTTATGACGTATTAAAACGGAGTGAATTTAAATTACATTATTTTAATTAATAACGTCATTTAAATTTATATACCTTAATTATTGAAGTTTATTTGGCCAAATAAATTACTATTGAGTTAAATTGGATTGAATATGGTAATTGGACATTTGTTTTGCGGGAGTATACGATGATTATTGGGGTAATCATCTAGGGACGTATTTGTTATTTTTCTACTATATACGAGTATATATGCACGCCCATGTGGGCCTGCATTTAACCACAATGTGCATGCATTTTTATTTGTACCCGTGGAAGTAGATTTGATAGTAGCATCCCCACATTTGAACGCCGCCTAGGCAGAAACCGCTATTTTTTTGTTCTGACTGCAATAACTTCTTCATACTAACTCGGAATCAGGCAAAACTTTAACCGATGAATTCCTACCTAAATTACAGACAATATGGTACACTTGGATACTTCATCTTGTGAACGCACACTGTAGTTCTCCAAGGGAACTGACAGTTTACTTAGAAAATAACATGGCACAACATCCTCATATTTGAACTCCGTCTAGTGCAGAAGCCGCCATTTTTTTTATTCAAACTGCTATATTTTCTTCATACTAACTTGGAATCCGGCGAGACTTCGATAGATTAACTCCCACCTAAATTACGGACAATATGGAACACTCGGATACTTTATCTTATGAACGCACACTGTAGTTCTCTATGGGGACTGACAGTTGTACTTAGAAAATAACAGGCTAACACATCCCCATATTTCAACTCCGCCTAGTGCAGAAGCCGCTATTTTTTTTTGTTCAGACTGCAATAACTTCTTCATACTAACTCGGAATTAGGCGATACTTCGACCGACGAACTCCCACCTAAATTACAGACAATACGATATAGTTGGATACTTCATCTTGTGAACGCACACTGTAGTACTCCATGGTGACTGACAGTTGTACTTAGAAAATAACATGATATATCCCCACTTCAACGCTCACTATAGTTCTCCATGGTGACTAATAGTTGTACTTAGAAAATAACAGACTACAACCTCATATTTGAACTTTGCCTAGGCAAAAGCCGCTATTTTTTTGTTCAGACTGCAATAACTTCTTCATACTAACTCGGAATCAGAAAAAACTTCGACCAATGAACTCCCACCTAAATTACGAACAATATAGTACACTCGGATACTTCATCTTGTGAACGCACACTGTAATTCTTCATGGGGACTGACAGTTTACTTAGAAAATAATATGCTACCACATCCCCATATTTGAACTTTGCCTAGTGCAGAAGCCGCTATTTTTTTTGTTCAGACTGCAATAACAACTTCATACTAATTTGAAATCCGGCGAGACTTCGACCGATTAACTCCCACCTAAATTACGGACAATATGGAACACTCAGATACTTCATCCTGTGAACGCACATTGTAGTTCTCAATGGGGACTGACAGTTGTACTTAGAAAATAACAGGCTACCACATCCCCATATTTGAACTCCGGCTAGTGTAGAAGCCGCTATTTTTTTATTCAGACTGGTATATTTTCTTCATACTAACTCGGAATCCGGCGAGACTTCGACAGATTAACTCCTACCTAAATTACGGACAATATGGAACACTCAGATACTTCATCTTCTGAACGCACACTGTAGTTCTCCATGGGAACTGAAAGTTGTACTTGGAAAATAACAGGTTACCACATTCCCATATTTGAACTCCGTCTAGTGCAGAAGCCGCTATTTTTTTTGTTCAAACTACAATAATTTCTTCATACTAATTCAGAATCCGGTGAGACTTCGACCAATTAACTCCCACCTAAATTACGGACAATATGGAACACTCGGATATTTCATCTTGTGAACGCACACTGTAGTTCTCCATGGGCAGTGACAGTTGTACTTAGAAAATAACAGGATACTACATCCCCATATTTGAACTCCGCTTAGTGCAGAAGCCGCTATTTTTTTGTTCAGACTGCAATATTTTCTTTATACTAACTCGGAATCCGGCGAGACTTCGACCGATTAACTTCCACCTAAATTACGGACAATATGAAATACTCGGATACTTCATCTTGTGAATGTACACTGTAGTTCTCCATGGGGACTGACAGTTGTACTTAGAAAATAACAGGCTACCACATCCCCATATTTGAACTCCGCCTAGTGTAGAAGCCGCTATTTTTTTTTGTTCAAACTGTAATAACTTCTTCATACTAATTCAGAATCCGGTGAGACTTCGACCAATTAACTTCCACCTAAATTAGGGATAATATGGAACAGTCGGATACTTCATCTTGTGGACGCACACTGTAGTTCTCCATGGGCACTAACAGTTGTACTTAGAAAATAACAGGATACCACATCCCCATATTTGAACTCCGCCTAGTGCAGAAGCCGCTATTTTTATGTTCAGACTGCAATATTTTCTTCATACTAACTCGAAATCCAGCGAGACTTCGACCGATTAATTCCCACCTAAATTACGGACAATATGAAACACTCGGATACTTCATCTTGTGAACATACACTATTGTTCTCCATGGTGACTGACAGTTGTACTTAGAAAATAACATGCTAATTCCCATATTTGAATACTATTTCTCTATAAGATGTAAAAGGGTATATTTGGAATTTCAAAAAGACACTGAGTAAATCTATTCAATGAATTCTCTTTATTAGTAGTAAAGATAGAGTGAACGATTTCCATTATTATAATGAAGGGTATTTCTGGTATTTCAAAAAGACACGGTTGAATTCATATTCAAGGAATTATCATTATTAGTAGTAAAGATATATATATATATATATATATGTGTGTGTGTGTGTGTGTGTGTGTGTGTAATTTTAGTGAATATTAGGCTCGGGTCCTTAAAATCAAACTTAATACACGAAAACTCCTCCCTAAAGTAAGATTGTAAATTAGGTCCCTAGAATTAAGTTACTGAATAATTGCATACATTTATGCAACTTTTTAGTGAATAATTGCAGACATTTATGCAATTATATCTAGAAATTGCATAAATGTTTGCAATTATTCAATGAATAATTGTGGAAATATCCGCAATTTATTTGGTGAATAATTACGGAAATTTCCGCAGTTTTTTGGTGAATAATTGCGGAAATTTCCATAATTTTTCAATGAATAATTGTAGAAATGTCTACAATGTTTGGATATAATTGCATAAATGTCTACAATTATTCACTGAATAATTGCATAAATGTATGCAATTATTTAGTAACTTAATTCTAGGGACCAAATTTACAAGGTTTTTTTGGCAAGGATGTTTGGTGTATTTTGAAACTTAATAGACTTTAGCCAAACTATCCCTATACCCTATTACTTTTGTGTATTTGTCTCCCTATGGAATTTAAGTTTTTGATGAGGAAGTGAGATAAAGAAGCGTTAGTCAGATCAGTAGTATTGGTGTTAGCGTTGTTGAATAAACCTATATGCGGCAAATTATGTAGAAGGATTCGGTAGTGATTAGAGTGCGCAACAGATGCTGATAAATAACTTTCCACCGAAGGCGTTGTTTGTTTGTTTGTTTGATGTATGTTTAGTTGAATTAATTTTTTTTATTTGGCTTGGTCTAGAATGTAGGAATTGAGTAGGAGATAATCACTCAAAAGTTTATAAACCTACTTGCATCTGGATGGAGCCAAATATTAATAGAAGCTAACGGTTTATCCAAATTTGAAGTGCTAGAAGATGATAAAATAATTTGAGTAATTAATGATAACTAGTGTGAACCCGTGCTACGCACACGGGTGATGTATAAATCCAAGTTGCAAAAACTTAATGGTAGAACTACTCATCCATTGCTTACATTTAATCATATTTAAAAATATTGATAATTAGTGTAATTATGGATATGCATGGCCATCGTTGATGATCCTGGTTAAATATTTGGATTTTGAAATTTTTGGACCAATCACTGATCAACCACATTTCCATTCTTATATAAAATTTACCTAATAAACTAAGTACTCGAAGAAAGCAATAAAACGTAACTTGAACCAATTGCATGGATTGGGATTGGAAATGTATCATACATTGAGCAGTACCGAATTGCTATATGGAAAAAACACAGAAGCTGTTAATACAATTTAATAAGCTCCGTGCAAAGCAATGGAAGAATTGATGATATGGACAGGCAATAACCAAATAAAAAAGACCAATTTTGACCGTTATACAATCATCTCATCTCTGCAATAATGGGAAAGTTCAGTAAACTTTCAGACATCATTTTTTTTATTGCAATTGTATATAAACAAAAAACTATAGTTCAATATAGTGGGACTGCATTCTGATATTTTCTCTACTGTTAATTCTGAATACGACCATTATTTGAAAAGCTATTAACATCCTCTGATTTATGTTTTTGTTTAACTTCCAGCTAACTTTATCTGGAGATGGAAGCCTGAATGTGTTCCTGCACATGGAATATAATTTATCATAAGTGAGTTGCAAATATATTCTATCACTGAATACATAAGGGTCAATATGCTCATATTGATTCCAAAAACCATAGATTACAATGATGTTCTTCGCTACAATATGCATAATATTATTAGGAAATTTAGGCTCATACAATATTGTTAAACTTAAATTAAAGGCATTGAATAGGTTCTTATTTTCAATGTAAATGCAAGAAAAGTTTCTATCGGTACGTAAAATATGTTTTTATTTTTTAATAATAAGTAATTTACATGTTTATGATTAAGTGTGATGCACAGAAAAAATAAGCAGTGTGCAAAGGAAAAAATTGAAGTTGAAAAGAAATAGGTAATTATACATAACTTTTGGCATTACAAAAATAAAACTTTTGAGAAAAAAACATTGAAAATGAAATAACATGAATATTGATTGCACATTCTATCGAGTAGAAAATTTCCTTATTGCTAAATTGAGAATATGCAAGTCGTTATTTGTGTAAACTAACAATTGAAAAAAAAATGTTTAACGATGAATATTGACTTATAATTCCGTAGAAGCTCACCTCCATTCTAGAATTAAGATACAAACTGATTGAACTGTTGTAGATCTATAAAATTGCACATCATAGAAAATGCAGTTCATTTTTTTAAAGGAAAAAAATCAATCTTAAAACAGAACATATATACAGCAAAATGTATTACTTTGGTACAGTTGACACTCAATAAAACCTCATTTTAAAAGCTCAAAGTAAGTCACATATTCATAGCAACTCTCAATTCATAAGCATATCATAGACACATACTCAGCATAATTACATCATTTTGTGCTATTGATTATTGTAGTATTGTTAAGTATACAGAACCATTTCTTCTTTGCAGTGTTTTATTAGCTTTATTGCTAAGTTTGGTCATCACAACCCTTGTTTACATTAAAACCTTATTCTCCAAACCTTTAATACTTGTTATAATTAGCGGGAAAAATTATCTGGTCCAACCATGTCTATTTGACTTAGAATTGACACTAAGAAGTTTATGATTGAATTCATCATATAATCGATTAACTGGACTAAGACTTGATCTCATAGCTGTTCCAAGAGTTTGTTATATTAACAACACTCTATTTTTATTATTATAATCTTCCAACTTTGGTTTATGGAGGTATCATATTTGATGTTTGTGACACTATAGGCATCGAGGCGACTTTTGAAGCAGAAGACCTTGATGTAGATATTTCACATGTTTTTTCATTAGAAATGAAGTGCTATTTTTTGTAAAGGACTGAAAATGAATCGGTAGTGTCAGTAGCTTGTTTGAGCATTTACCTAAAATAAATGCTGAGATGAAATGCAAGTAGTAAACAATATAACTCTTAATTTGTTATGATTGATGTTTTTTTATTATGGTATAAATACCACTATGGTATCGTTATGAGCAAAGGATTGATTTGATTGAAGCAAATCACATGCACATGCATCCTATGTTTTCTTCAAGAAACAAACAAAAATAAATAACTCATTATGTGGTCCTGCATATTTAAATTACAGAAAACGTGATACGAAATGAACGCGTCAAAATCTAAAATATAAACATATAAATTTGAAATTCATATGCAGGTGAATACCCATAGCTAAACCTAGTTTTGATGCAATCAAGGGCCATCAAATATTTAACATATTTTATCAGTGTCGTAAAATTTACCGTCACCAACATTTGAAGAGTATAAAAATCCAAAATTTGACAACATAAATTTCTATGCATATGAAAATTACAGACAACAAAAAAAGAGTTAAAGCATCAGTATAATGTTTATCACACACCTACTTGGAAAAAACAGTCACAAATATAAACCTGATAACTTAACATTTTTTGTGCTTGAAGCACTTCTCAAAGAGAGGTTCGGGTTTGGAAATTTAAATTGTGAATTAGGCATTTTAGTGGAAAGCAACAAAGTGGTGTATATTGTGCATGTGTCTATGTATATATGTATATATGTGTGAATGTGTTAATTTTTACCAAAATGAAGAAATGAAGCAACCAAACTATCATTACTTCCTTTGCATAAGGCACTATAGCTTTTAAGTTTAACTAATGAAAAAGAATCATAACCCAAGACAAACTAATTCATAATAATTGTAGCGAAATTTCATGCTTGGGGTAAACGATTAAGTATACCATAGAGGAACCTCCAACATGAACCTATAAATGTATATCGAAGTACACATTGGAAAAACAAATAACTGGTACTTTATTTCACTTCAAACACATGATATATATTGCAGTCATGTTGACTCATAATAGTATTATGAGCATGTCAATTTTTGAAAAAACGTTTTTGCCTTTTTCTAGCTCTATTCTCGGTATATTTAGGTACTCTTTTATGCTACCAAAAATCTAATGTTTTAAATTCTCTTAGATGAAAATAGTATATTTCCTTAGTAAATTGTTTACTATAGTTTGGACGTTTTTTGTAGTGATAGAAATCCACAAAGCCGATAATTATGGGTCTGTATATTTAGAGAAACTGAATTTTGTTCAAGCATAAGAGAACCATGAATCCAAAACACAAAATGGTTCTTGCATTGGGTCCAAATTTAGTATCTACAACATTTAAGATCAAAACCCATCTACTATTAGATTTTTGCAGCAAACTAACTCGAGTTTAAGATTATGACAACTTGTACCTAGAATCTTGTATGTTGATATTTTTTGAAGGTAGGTAGGAAAATTTATAATTGCTTAATTTAGAGGAAAGCTTGAAATGTGATGGATAATCACTTCAATAATGATTCAAAAAGTAAAGAAACTTCATTTTATTAAATACATCCAAAGATTCTAACATCTAGCTATGACATGTCATCAATTACATATAAATTAAAATTGGCTAAGTAGTTGTTTATTATGTTGAGTAAAAATAGCAAAACATGTGCATGGTCAAAATATAGTGAAGGAATTGTTGAAGAGAGTCCATTTTAGATAAGGAAGAGAAATTTAGGGGACTCCAAAAAAATAAAATTGTTAAAGGAAGAAGATGATGTGGAGAGCTCTGACCAAAACAATTTACTATTTTATCCTCGTTAAGCCTATTCGGTAACATACCGTCAAAATTTTGAAATAAAAATGGCATGAACTTAACAAAAAACCTACATAAGAACGCTATGCTACTGTCGATATAGTACTTCGGTAGTGGTGCATCGAAATTTGTTCAAAAATATAGCACAGGACTGCCATTTAGATTTTCACATGTTGATAAAACTGCCATAATTATGTTTGTTAATATTATCGAAGACTGAGTTTTTAAGTACTTCCCATAACCATTTTAAAAATATTGGAAGAATTAACCCCTCCCTATCCAAAATTGAAGTCTCTTTATCAATTTTCTATAGAGAATATAATTAGCTTACCTACAAATTTTCAAAATTTAGTATATATTTGTGCAGACCTACACAATTTTGTAAGTAGTGGTCATACTTTGTGATAACATGTTACAGAAGATTCCAATCAATTCTTTATATGTGTTTGAATAATAAAATTAGCCAATGAATATAATCATTGTGTCAAACATTTTGCTAGTAAGCAAGATAAGTACTAAAACCTTACTCGTAACAAAGAATAATGCAAAAAAACATAATAATAAAAAAATACCAAGATACCGGTCTGAAGTGACTCTCCTTATTTTTGAGTTGCACGGCTCCTGTCCTTGTTGGCTATTGTAACAACACGATATATAGATCATAAAATCTAAAAGAAGCAAGCAATGATAATTACTTCGTTTAATTAGGGCCACGGTTGCTCAGAATCCACCATCTTATGCCTTGATCCCGTGATCACAGACTAAGAAAATCAACTGTTTAGTGAAAAATATACATGCATGTATAAAAAAAAGTTAATGATTAATGTATTTGTCGAGAAATACCTCTCCTTAATCCGCTGCATAAAAAATGTGAAACACTGTAAAAAAAACTCACTTACCCAAAAGGATAAAACCCCACAATTGATCACATTACCAGATGGGTCAGCAAACATTGGCAGTTGAACTTAAGTCCTTCGATATCTTTAACCAATACTAAAATAATAAGCCAAGCAACAAATTTAGTAAACAAAGCTAAACAGTATAGGAATCAATCATCTAACTTTGGTATATACTCTAATCATAATGAACCTAAGCTTAACAAATTACTATTCGAAATACATGGGAAAGAGCTCTGTCACTATCTCCTTGGCAGTTATTTTTATTTATTTACATGCATAAATTCTGGTAGATTGTGATGTAGTAAATTAAACATAGAAAAAAGATTTCACCTAGCACATAATTAGCTCCATTAGAGAGAAGATCCACTATTGTTTGTCTTCTAACCAATTGTCCACTTATTAATGCCTACAGATTCGCTGACTTATTCGAATCCATAGTGTACAACATCAAACCGACAGAAAATAGACAAACATTGGAATTAAAGAAGAAAAAACAGCAAACTTCAACAAATCAATGAGTAAAGACGATAACAACAAATTCATACCTTAGTAGAAGAAGAATTAGACGATTGGAGAGAGCGATGCCTTTTCGGCCTAGGGATTTTTGCGGGCGACGGAGGTGTAGAAGAACAGTCCAAAAGCAATCGGACGATTGTATGGTAGAGGCAAACATCGCCAATTCAGGAGTGTTAATTTGACCGCCAGTTTTTAAATTTTAATTTAGGGTTAGAAAATATTGAAGAGGAGGAAAAACAAAGAAGGGGGAAGGCACGATTGAAGAGTCGAAGAATGGTTTGGAGTATAAGGAAGAAGCGGAGAGGTGGGAACGAACAGAAGGAAAAAAACGCGACCCTTCGTTTCACAAAATACCGAGAGAGCTTCGGTGCCCTTGAAATGCAATTAATTCGGAGACTATTCAGTTGCCAAATTTCAAGGGGGCCTGTGTGAGCTTGAAATTCAACTCACTAATAATAATATAGTATAGATTATATGTCCATATAACTAAAATGTGAAATGAAATAAATAAATTGAATTGAATGCTTGCTTGTGAATGTAGACGGTTGGTTTTTGGATGTTTGATTGCTTGATTATGTGTTGATAATGATATTTAGGTATTAATGTAATAACCATTAATATGTAAATCTACTAAAAGCAAACATATGATTTTACAAAGTAAAAGGATTAATTATATACTGGAATACTTGAGAAGTTTTTATAATTAAACTTGTGTTAATTTGTCCGTTGAGTGCTTTAAAGTTCAGTTTGATGCGTCTGCCCAACGTTATCAATAAGGATTCCTAAACACTGTGACGAGGCATATTGACACAATGCTTTCAAAAGAATAATATGTTTTAAAAAGAAAACAATATTTTGAAGGAAATGCAACCTTTTGAAATATAATATAATGTGTGAAAAGAAAAAATTATTTTGAGAAGAATATTATGTTTGGAAATAATATAATGTTTAAAAAAATACCGTGTTTTGAAGGAAATAATAATAATATATACAATGTTTTAAAATGAGCAAAATACAATTTTGAAAGAAGTATAATATTTTGAAAATGTGATAGTGATATTTTGATACGAAAAGGAGTAAATTATTTTGGGAAATGAAAAAAATAATGATAATAGGTGGTGATGAATATATATAGTTTAGCGACTTGAGATTAATTATAATATATCTCGAATTGTAAATGTACTAGAACAAGAATATATAGATGAGAGAAAGTAAATAATACGAATTAGTAGTTGTGGAACAAAAATGATTTTGAAGTGAATGTTATGTAAAGATTTTTTTAGGATTTTGTGAAATATATTTAAAAGAAGATGATGTTATATTATTTTACCAAGAACTATGTATGTAGTGGAATTATTTTGAAATTCCAAAGCATCTTTCAATGGAAGTGTTGTACGAATAGTGTAGTTGTTTTGAAAATTCTTTAGAAAAGGGGTTTAGAGAAAAATAAAATATACAATACACATCTCCAAAATATAAAACTTGTTTAAAGTATTTTTGTAAAAAATTATTTTATTTTTAAAATGGTGAATTTAAATTGAAATGAGATTAAAACTTGAATATAGAGTTTTGGAAAAGAAAATTTATTGTGCTTTACTAATATATCCATAACTTGCGAAGTTTTGATCAGATTTTGTTGATCTTTCTTTCACCAATAAGGTATATTTATGCGTAAAAACTTCAATGTTATTCACTTTTTGAAAATATGAAACTTGCTAACAATTAAAATGATTTTGAACATGGATTAAAAACTCAGGACAAGTCTTGGAATTTCTGAGCTAAAACACTGTAGTATTTTGATTATAACTTTCATCCTTTTTATCCACGTTCAATGATCTTATACTTGTTTTAAATCTAAGGTTATACGGAAAAAGTTTCATTTTGGAAGATTTGAAAATTTTCATCATTTGGTAAGTCAAAATTGGATTTGAAAAAGGTGGGCCTGTATTATAAATTACATTTTAGAATTTGTATTGGTTTGTAAAATTACCATAACTTTTGATACCAATCACAATACATATTCATGTTTCGAAAGATGCTCTGGAAACATAATTCATCATGCTATAACTTTTCTTTCGGAAAGATTGAATAATTTTGTGTTTATGACAATTAAAACATAGATGCAATGTTGCCAAAAATGAAAATTTAACTTTGTTGTTTTGTTATATGTATGCCATACAACTTTATATTATAAAACATGATCACATACAATTTCTATGGTTCAAGTATAGGTACGGGAGAACTATTTGGATAAAATTTGGAGCATATTTGCATATAAATTAAGCGAACTCATTTAACAATGCAAAACTAAGGTATGTTTTTCGCTTTTGATGATGGATATTGTGATATTATATTGTTTTCCCATGTTTCAAGATGTCCCGTTTTGGGACCTATATATATATATATATATTGTGATATATTGTGTTTTGATTTTTGAAATGCTTTTCGTACAAAGGAGACTACCGAAATTTTCCAAAAAATCCAACAATTGGAATATTTTCACAAATTTTATCGTATGCGAAAATAGAAAGTTGTTGAATTGACTCTATTTAAATTGTAGCGTACGATAAGAGGAATTAACAAAAGAGACACATAGAAGATTGACTAGTTTATGTTTGATAGAAAATCATGAATATAAAGAAAGGCATGGTATGAGTTATTTAACGTCACCCTATAAGAAATTACGAGGACGCAATTTCATAAGGGGGGAGTCTATAACAACCCTGCTTTCTACGCCGTAAAATTAAATAAATTTAAATTATGACAAAATATTGGAATTTTATTTTTAAAGTAAATATGTATTTAATTGTAGTCTATTTAATAAAGGATTTTAATTTAATAAATTGGATTAAATTAATAAATCGTTTCCGAATAATTTATTGAAATTGAATAAGGATGTTTTAATAAGTATAAAATATTTTAAAATGTAAATAATTTTAAATATATTTGGAATAGTTGAAAATAAATTTATTGGTAATAGTACAATAAATGATTAAATAAAAAAAATAAGCTGGCATCGAATTGAGTAAAATCGATCAGTTGTTGTAATATAATATGTAGAATGAGGTTTATATTAGATTGAAATTTAATTCAAGGATTAAAAATTCAATTTAAATTGAAATCCCATTATTTTCCATTTGAATATAATTCAGGATGAAACTCAAATTATATTGAATTTTTAATCCTTTAATTAAATTTCAGTTTAATATAAATTGGTCCACACTCGTTCTATATATTATATTTCATCAATTGAACAATTTTATTCAACAAGAAGCCCGCTTATTTTTTTTTAATCATTTTTATACTATTACAAATAAATTTATTTTCAACTATTTCAAATATATTTAAAATTATTCACACTTCAAAATATTTTATACTTATAAAACATCTGTATTCAGTTTCAATAAATTATCCAAAAAGGATTTATTGATTTCATTCAATTAATTATATCAAAATTGATTATTAAATTACTACAAATAAATAAATATTTACTTTAAAACTGATAATTATCAAATATTGAATTCGATATTTTATTTTAGTTTAAATTTATTTAATATTACGACCTAAAAAGCAGGGTTGTTACATCCGTTGAGATAAGAATATATAATGCTCTCTAAATATTGGGCTGTGGAATATGCATGTATATGCTTTTTGTTTGATGATAATAAACATATATACATTCATTTAAATGTATTTGATATTGTACTATTTTATTTTTCACAGATTAAATAGATATTTGCTGAATAAAATAAATAACACAGAATTTGAATTCAAACGAATATTTTATTCAAACAAATATTTATTACAATTTTGATAGTACAATTTCAAGCTCTCACTATATACATCAATTTCAGTCACAATACAATTAACATCACACTTTTCATTGTTACATCATTTCCTCACTACATATCACTCACACTCATATTTATCTTCAACTTCATTCCAGTTTGAATCCAGCATCTGAGCAATCTGCAAAAATATACATTGACGCAGTAAAATTGAAAAGTAAATGTTTTTGCAGTATAAAACAAAATGTGGATTTTGAAAATATTATTTGCCTCAGTTATTTGGGTTGTTCGTCATCATTTGATTTTGAATTTATCACACACACGAACAACTTGTGACATGCATAGTGTATCACTGTACATGCCACAAGGCCGTGCACACCGATATACACTTGATCGATTTATAGGGACAAGTGAGCACAGGTCAAACCCAAATACAGGATTCAACTCAAGTGCTATAAAATGATGTCACATCTTTCAGCACAAGGTCAAATCCAAACCGGATTCAACTCAGGTGTAATTCAAAAATCAAATCCGAATACAATCAAGTGGACATGAACGAAGACTGGTGCAACTCAATACAACAAAGACCAACAAACAAATGAATCAGACCAAACAAGACATGAACCAATCTGACATGAACCAAGTACAACTGGAAACCCAAAACTGCACCAGTAACAATATCATCACAAGGAGGCAACTAGATTTCGAGTCAAGCAGTGCACAGTGGAACGAAGAACAGTCATGGCATTTCACAAATACTATAAGGATTGCTACCAAGCTAATGAACAGAACACAATATCCACAGCAACCAACATGGTGCAGCAATCTAAATATACAATGAACAGTGCAGTCATGATATGCAACATGAAAAAGATCAATGCATATGAAGCATCACTAATACACATGAATGAAAACCGAACTATATCAACTCAACAACAACAAAATGCTCCAGACAAGTTCAACAGCAAAATAAATGTGATCAAGCAACTCGAGCAAGTCAAGCTACAACAAAACAAGCAATTACAAACATGATACATGCACAGACTCGAATCACAGTGCAACTTGATAACAAAGACCAATATCGTTGCACCAGTGATACCAGTGAAGCCAAGGCCAGAAAAATTTACAAAGTTAACTGATGTCAACATTTCGAAGTCTACAAAGTCAAAGTCAATGTCGAGGAATCAATAACGTGGCCAACAAATAATTTCGCAGTTCAAAATCAAGTCCAGATTCAAAGCAGTGGAAATCAAGTCTCACCACATACGAAAATATACACATATGAACAGGTTAGAGATAGGGTGGTCAAGAATCAAGCAAGAAAATTCAAAGCCGAGGTTATCCAAGTAAACATCGAATATACGAAGTGTCAAAATTGAAGAAGTCAGAGACGTCATGAATAACATATCAAGGTCAAGCCGTGGTCATCACGAAATGAAGCCGTGATCATCAAGTAAACAAATATACGCATTTGAACGAGTCAGTGCAAATCATCATCATTCAAGTGAAATCGAACGGCAAGCAAAAGTGATTGACGAAATCAAATAACTATCAGACGAACGAAAAACAAGGATATATAATCCTATATAAACCCATCATCATTGGCAATTAAATTCATTCGAGTTCAAGCTAACAGAAAAACAATAAACCAATAACTCGAATCACATCGAATTCAAGTATTAAATCCAGTAAGCCAAAGGTATAAATTACATACCAAATTCAGTGTTGAATTCGATCATCAAGGAGAAGCCAAAGCCAAAGAGACGTCGATCGACAGTAAAAACAAACTGAAATCATCATTCGATCAGGCGCCAGTACGAAGCTCCAATTCGCCAGCAAAACTAACAAGGGCAAAGCCCTAATTCAGTCGAGGCAAGGCGCATCAACGACGCATTCGCCAGAGCTACAGAGAATCGACAAAGTCGTATTCACCAGAGAATCAAAATATCGCCAAAGCCCTAGTTTTCAATCGCCATTATCTCAAAGAAATTGGGCTGGAGATAATAATAATAAAAGGGATCGAAGTTAAATTAAAGTGGGCCGATAAGTTTTAAAAGGGGGCCGGCCATTTGCATATTAGGTTTTTAAATTTAGTTATTTTATCTTTGGGCCGGGATTATTTTCTAGAGCAAAATTAGTTATCAAGTTTAAATTTCAATTTTGCTCTGGGTTTTAAACTGTATTTTTCTGTTTTTCAGTTTGTATTTTCAAAGTCCAGTCAGAGTTAATCACCACCTAGGGTTTAGGTGTTGTCAGATTGTTTAGTTAGGATTAGTTCAGTGAGCAGGGTGTGCGAGTTTGCAAAGCTCTATAGGCGGAGCAGGGTGTGCGTGTCTGTAGGAGTGTTTATAAGCGGGATACTGTTTAATTCTAATAGAAATCTGGGAATGCAGCAGTAGGCAGGGGTTGCCGAAGCTGGGTAAATTCTGTGTGTGTGATTTACTTTTCTGCATATTTATCTGCTGTTTGATTACGTGAGAAAATTTGCTATAACCCTATTCACCCCCCTCTAGGGTTAATCTAGATCCTACAAGGGCAACGTACAACTCATGGCTCTTGGAGACAACAAGAAGTTATGTACTGATAATTATTGGATAACTATGGAATGATTCGTTCGAGAGTTTTCTATTGGTTAATATAACTAAGGTAAAACAGAGAATCTCAAAGTGAAGATGTTACACAGTTCTCTTGATTTGAGAATATAGTTAAACTTCATTGTGGATACTCAACTTTGATTATAGTTAAATCATGACATGACATCCATTGAATGAATATAGTTGGGTCTGAGTGGAAGCACTGGAAGTGAAACACTATTCAATAGAATTCGTCTCCTCGATTATATGAGGTAAGTATCACAATCAGCTGTATTCAACTCAAAGTCAATGCCACTAGCCAGAGCAATATGTGTAACACCCTATAAAATTAATCCTAAGTAAATTGAGTGAATTGAATTGAATAGGAAGGGTTGAAAATGGAAATTTTATAAAAGTTGGAATTTGACTATGAAAGTTATCCCACTGCGTTTTTAGTGAAATATTGATCTATTTCTAAAACGACCCACCTTTTTAATCTTCAGAAGTCAACACTAATACTCCCATAATATTCACTGCCAAGCATCCGAGTGCCAGAAAGACAGATTGTTAGGGAAAAGAAAGAAAAAACAGAACATAATCTCAAAATGTGATGAGCAATGTATAATATAACAATGATCTTTACAAAAGAAAAACTAAACATTATTATACATATATCAATAAGAGTCGACTAATCAATCAACAGCCTAAACAGTTATAACAACCTATTCTCACAATTGCTAATAAATATAAATAACCAATGCAGCGAAAAATAGAATATACGTGAATACGACTTAGAGGCGTCTATCTCATCTCCTGAAGCTTCAAGTATCTAAATTGAATTTATAAATATGCTTGGTCTGACCCGAGCATTATATTAAAATAACACCCGAATCAATCTGGTAAACCAACGTGAGAAACACACCTCAATTGAATTTTAATGTTATAAAAATCTTTTGAAAATAAAGGTATCTCATAAGACCACGTCGCACATAAACATGGAGGAGTTTTTACCTTACGATAACCAAAACATTTTTATAGGAAATACTCTAATATTATAATAATGTATATGGCTAGAATAAATATTGAATCATAATCAAAATTGTTACATTAATTAAATTCTAGCATAATAGGTATATTATCAAGTCTGAAGGCCCATATTGGAAAATGGATTCCGACTATGAAAGGGTAAGGGTCAACCCACCGAATCAGTACACCTCTAGATAAAATGTACTTGAGGCTACAACACGTTGCACCTCTGCTACTCAGGACCGGCCCTACCCTTTACTGGATAGCGCCGAATATGATCACCCTAGGTTGATAAACAACCAAATGGGCCTCGAAGTATATATAGATATCGACTCTAGATATGATGATGATCATACCCTAATAAGAGCGACCCACTTAGCCCTACCGCATGTCCTTCCTTTAGTCATTTTACCGATTGATGAGGCTAGAGGCTACGCTTCATCTTTTAGATAGAAATTCCATTTGGAATGCTAACACTGTCCTCCAAGAAGAAATGCAATGCCGGCATTCATCCATACAAGTTCGTTTTGGGTCTAAACAGAACCAAAGGAACTACCATTACTACATCCATTTTCGAATCACCCTCAGGATTAGTAGCAAGTAGCCCCTGCACTTTAAAAGGCTTCGGCTTAGAAACCATCATCAAGAAGTCTTCCATTCGAACGCTTATACCTGTTCAAAGTGGTTTTCGAATAATATATCTGATCCCGATCTCTCCGTACCGACAACGATAGTTTAAAACATGCCAACATTTGATAGTCTGTTATTTAACTATCAAATAACAAACAGTTCAACCAAAGATTTAATTTCCATAGGAAAATAACGCTGGTTAAGCAAAAACCACCTATTAGCCTTATTAATTAATGCTTCCATTAATTAAATCACTTTGTAAATACTTGCATCAAAACACTTTTATAAAGACATATTCACAAAACCCTTTATACTCCTTTGAGTACTTGAAAAAATATCCATATATTTATTTTAACGGTATACATATATTCACAAAACATTATGGAAGATTTCTTTGTAGGATCGATTTCACCCTAGAAGGGGGTGAATAGGCTGATACTAAAAATAATAAAAATTAATGCGAAAATATATATAATAATTTCAGCACAAATAATAGCAAAATAATAAAAGCAGAAATAAAACAACACAGATTTACCTAGCTTCGGCAAAACTCTGCCTACGTGTGGCCCCCAAGGTTTCTACTAGAAATTAAGTAGTCAGACGCTTACATACGTAAACTTGTGACACCCACTATCGACTAACCTCACTCTACGCTCAAAACCCTGTCACAACTCAGCCACTGAGTTGCGAATTCTTGAACTACACCACCGTAGTTCATAACCTAGTTATAAAACTAGAAATTCACCAAATTTTAAAAGTAAATTACGAATGAAATAAAAAGGCTTAACAAAACCCTATTTATATATATTTAAGCCCAAATATTTAATAACAACATTCGGCCCATAAACAATATAACGATGACTCCCTTTATTCCCCTTTTCTTTACTTCTGCCGAATATCTTATTTGCTTTGTAATGTCTACTTCGTTCCTCTTTGAAAAAATTAGGGCTTTGTTCGATTGAAGCCGCCGCTTGGAAATTTGAAGCTCGAGTCCATTGATGTTTTTGTTCATGCTTCGCTGCTTCTTCTATCAGTGATATTCAATTACTTGTGGCTGCAAAGTCGAGATCAATTCGTGCTTTGAATTGGTACGTTTGTCCCCTTTTTCGATTTATAATTATACTCGAATTGATTCGAGTTCTGGATAGATGCTTGCTCTCTGATTTTTTGCTTGAACTCGAATGCTTAATTGCCGATGATGTAACCGGGTTATATAGGGATGAAATTCCTAAATGTACGTTCATATAATTTATGTTTGAATTCTTCATGATTTTATTACTTGCGTTGTTTTACTATGCTCGGCCCTTCGATCCTGGTTTGAATGGTTTTGATGATCTTTGATTTTTTCATCTCTGATACTTTAATTTGTTTGAATTGTTAGTTTCGTTCTTTGCTCTCCTACCACTGTGGCATTTGAATTTGTGAAAACTTTGATTTGCTGATTTCCAGAAGTCTGACTTGTTCATTTTGTTATCAACTACGACTTTTCCTTAACTGGTTCATGACCCATGGCTATGTTTTGATTTTCCTGTAAACGCTGCTTCATATAGACTGCTAGCTTTGGTTGATTGTCTCCATACATGTAACGACCCGTAATTTCACTACTTCGAAGATGAGAGATTTTGCTTATTTTAAATTTAAAAGAATTTAAAACTTAAGTTATATATAATAAATAATAATAGAGAAATTATATATTCTTATAGTTAATAAATCAAAAAGTATAAATTTGGATTTTAGAACAAATCAACAAAAGTTAAGTTTTGTTAAAAATAAATAAAGGCTTAAAAAAATATGTTTAAATATTTATTTAAAAAGATAAATCTTGTTAAAAGCATCTAATAAATATTATAAAAGTATGTTAAAGGATTTAAAAATATATTAATAATCATTTTACAAAAATAACCAAATTTTATCGCATTTTGTCAGTTTTACAAAAACTGTAAAAATAGAGATTTTGATATTATTTAAATATGATTTTAAAATATGAATAGACATGTTTTAATTTATTTAAAAGAAGTAAAAAGTTCATTTTTAAGTTTGGTTTACATCAATATATAGCTTAACAAAAATATCAAATTTTGACTGTAAAATTTATCAACAAAAACACCGGTTTCAACCGTAACAAGTTGTCGCAACATTGAATAAATGTGTTCACTTTATAACCCATATAATAACAACTTTACAAACTTTAAAACACATTACATTTAGCACTAAAAGACAAAATGTTTATATTAGGAAAGTTTGAATAAATATATAAAAAAGTAAAAAGGTATGATTTGACTAATTTTATTTTATTTTAAAATCTTATTAACAACATCATTAAATGAGATGTTATGCATATACATAGAAAAGGAGCTAAATTATATGTTTAAATATTTACAAACCATAAGAAGATGACACCTCTTTATCTCTTTACACACTCTTTCATAAACATCATTCCACACATTAAATGCAACTCAAATCAAAAGGCTAATCAAAGTCCAAAAGCAAACAAGGGTATTAATGTCATTTGCCACTAAATTCTCCACTTATAAATACAAGCCCAAACCCCTTCATTTTTTCACTACATTTCATTCTAAAGAAATTCCTAAACTCCTTCTCTTCCTCCATTCTTCATTCTACCTTCAAGCCATCACCTCCACATCACCAAAACCTAGCCACACCACCACCTACACCACCAGAACTCACGGCTAAACACCCTACCCACCTCCTAAAAGCACACGCACCCCTCCTCTCTACCAACCCGAGCCCAATACTCCACCTACCCACCATAACCGAGAACCTAGGCCACCAACCCGAGCCCCTACACACTACACACGCACCCAAATCCACTTACCCGAGCCTAAAACCTCACCTACCCACCTCAAAATACACGCCTACCCTACCTACCCGCCTACCCAAAGCCACACACGCTCCACCTTAGGTCGTACCCTCCATTCAAGCCCACGGCCACACACATATAAAAAAACAAAAGGAAAAAAAGGAAAAGAAAGAGAGAGATAGAGGAAAACGAAAGCGGTTCGAAAGGAAAATAAACTAAGGCGAGGATTCGAGACGGTCGAGAAGGAGCACGCTAGTTTAGATAAAAGATTGACGGAGTGGATATGAAGGTGAGAAAATTCTTACCGCTATATAATTTATATTGATTTTTGAGTTGATTTGCTATGATAAATAATCATCGTTTTATGATATGGATGTTTGAATAATTGTTTAAATATTGGATAATCCCTAGTAATGTTATGACCTTTATCGTACTACACCTGTATTGAATATGTTAATGTTATGTGATTGATTGTATGGTTGTGATGTTAATATGGACATCAAATTTCTATCATTTTTGATTAAGTGGTCTTTTTGATAAATAAGACCCAATTTTGGTGATATGATATACTTTGGATAAATAAGTCTCTTTTCAATTGGAATTGGAATTAAAATTAAAGTAGAAATAAAAGAGAATTTGAAATTTGAAGTGAAACGGGATTAAAAAGGATAGTGAAATTAAAATTGAGATTGAGATGAATGGTGAAATTGAAATTGAAATCGATTTTGAAAATTAGAAGTGAGATTAAGATTGAAATTTAACTTTAAATTGAAATTAGATTTGAAATCTAAGTCTTAATTTAGTTTAATTTGAAGTTATAATTGAAATTGAATTGAAATTTGAATTTAAAATTTAATATTAAAATAATAGGAATAAAATAATAATATAATATGGAAATAGTGAAAATACATTTTTAGTGCTTTAAAAAAAGTGGAAATATTGATTTTATAATGGCTTTGTAAGTAATAAAATCCAATTTGAATAGATTATTTCAAATGTTGAAAAATGAGTTAAAACTAGGCGTGTCGCGCAACGGTAGTTCGCGATTTCGCGCCGAAAAATTCAAATGAGTGTATAGAGTAGAATATAGCTCGAAATTCTTCGAAATAAAAAAATTCCGGACTATTACATCCATATCTTCTAAACGAAGGAAGAAAATCAAAATTTCGTTAAGTATAATTTTAATTGTTCCAAATCTATTTTCTAGAAAAATCGCGCTAATGTAGTTAAGCGATCATAATGGGAAATCCGTTTAAATGAACGTTTTTTAATTATGGAAAAATATGAAATAAATTTGATAAATCTATTCAAATAATTTAGAAGAGATTTGGATTGGAAAATATGAATTATCGAATGTTTAAAAGTTTTTTAAATCAAACAAGCTTATATAGCACTTACCGTATCACTTTTATGGTGCGAATTCTATAACTTTTTGAATATAAGTTTAAACATGATGATTTTTCCTGGAACCAATTGTGAATGTTTTTAAAAGGAAAACTAAGTATTTAAAGGATAATTTGTAATTTTTATAATCAATTCCAAAATAAAGTTGATAACTGAGTATGCGGAAACGACTAATACATTTGTCCCGCCTGTGAGATCTGGGAAGATAAAACAAGGTGTTTAACTAAGGTTAGGGATGGAGCAACTAGTGCCCTAAACTTATCTAGCCTCTATTTTCTCTTCTTAGGCGAGAGGTGGAACATATCAAAAGGAAAGCCCGGATGCTCTAAAATGATTGTATTAAGTTTCCAAAATAAAAGGAGATTAGTATTATCCAAAATTTAAGCAATCTCCAAAATAAATGATTTCTATGATCCTATTTACTCAAAAATGTTTGCTAAGATTTATTTAGGGTTTATCATAAACGATGTCTTAAATAACATTGCTTTTGACCCGCCTAAAAGTTAAGGAATTTGGATCGAGAGTTAAGTGAGGGAAATTGAAATATTATCCAAAGCAAAAGAATGAATTACTTAGAATTATTCTAAGACAAAAGAAAGAGATTTTGAAATTATCTGAATTTAAATTAAAGTGAAAAGAGACCTAATAAATCCTGTATATTCATATTCACCTTTTTATCGACAATTGGATTTCGAAGGAACCGGGGTCGGATTTGGGTGATTCCTATCCGAAAAACACTTTGAACCAGTTTACGTGTTCGAAGAATGAAGATATTTGAAGACGGAGATATTGAGATGAGTAATAACGAGGGACTTCTTATTGATTAATTGGGGATAAACTCCCGATTCACTATATTATAGCAGTGGTCTCTTTGTTATGAAAAACCTCAAAACCACAAGGACTTCTCACCTAGTGATGGTCGAGGAAAGTACCTTCGGTTTCGTTCGGTCCTGGAACGAACTTGTATGGATGAATGTCTGACCTTGCATACTATATCACAATGAGTGATCTCTATAAATGTATATCTGTTCGGTGGCGGAGAAGACACCTTCTCTTAGCTTAACACTCTTCTCTGAGATATACGAGCTTAGAGGTTATACGTTTGTAGAAATCAGTCATGTGAACATGGAATGGCAATGTGGCATTCAAAAGTGAAAGAAGATGTGTTATGTGAAAAGGTAATCATAGCCTCGAGCCTCATCAACCGAAAATGACCGAAACAGGGTTAGATGCAGCAAGGCTAAGTGGGTCATTCCCAATTAGGGTACGATCATCCCCTTATAGATATATTTCTTCCTTCTATGACGTTCGAGATGTATATTAATGTGGTGTATGGAAAACGAGCACTCGGTTAAGACCGAGGGATGTCATATTCGGTACTACCTAGTTATAGAGGTAGGCCGGTCTTGTGTTGGTAGAGGAGCTTTGTGATGGTTCCTCAGGACATCCATCTAGAGGTGTGCCTATCGGAAGGTAGTCCCTTCACTTGGTCATTTGTATGGAAATCCATTCTCCAATAAGAACCAATGGTTTTGTTTGTAGAGCCTAGTATGCTGGAATTTAATAATGGTAACAATTTCGGCTAAGATTAATAAGTTTATTTGCAAATGTTTTCAAAGGGATGTCATTAGAAATAATATCAAATGTTTTGATATAAAAGTGTTTTAGTTATCATAAGGTAAAAACTCGTCCGTGTTTATGTGTGGACGTAATCTTATGAGATACTCTTTATTTTCAAAGGAATTTATTTAAAGGCTAATATATGACACTGTCATTTATTATTGAGTTTTCTCATGCTGGTTTATCAAGCCTGATCCGGGTATTTTCAATACTCGGGTCAGATCCGAGTAGTTTCAGGTTTAGTCGAAGACGGTTGAAGTTTCCAGAGGAGAGCTGGAGATATTCATCTACGTATGGACATATTCTATTATCCGCTATGGTTTGTTTGTGTTTGATGTTTATCAGCAATAGTAAGGATATATGTTTGTAACTGTCCAAGATGAAATTAGGTTAGACTCTGATATATGAAATGTAAAGGTTTTTCCGTTGTAAAAATATTGTTCAATATTATATGTTATTCCATTCGTGTGAGATTCTGTTTTGTCTATTTTTCTTTATTACCTTTCATGTTCCGTCTTTTCGTTCAATTTGAGTTAGACATGTGTGGTTTATTGTCGATTCAAAGGGTATGGAAAGCCCAAGCCGTGACATCTGGTATCAGAGCTTTTGATTGAGTGAACACCGAAGCCTGATAGAGGTAAGACTCATCAGAGATAACATTAGTAATATCATAGGATGAGTAACTCATTAGAGATGGGGTTAGTAACACCCTAGAATGAGTTATGAGAGTATTATATATATGAGCACTTATTTGTTTATTTTATAAAATGGTTTTGTTTTAAAGAAGTTGGTAAATGAAATAATTTTACCTTGGGTTTATATTTTAAATATCAAAAGGGGATATTATTATTTTTGGGTTAGAAATTAAGGATTGTTTGTAATTTAGCTTAGTAAAACTAAAATATGAATATCTTGTCATTAGAATTGCACAATTTGACTATAAGATATTCCATATAGAATCAATTAGTTGAAAACTAGAATTTAGAACTTTTCATCATATACCCCTGGGCATTTTGCCTTAAGAAGTAATAACGATTTGGTAGATATAGAATGAATTAATTTAAAGAACAAATACGTTGTGAATTAAGTTTCATAATTTGACTATAAGGTTTTTGATGATAATGTATGAAAAAATAATATTCTTTTTAAGAAGGACCAAACCCACTAAACTTCGCTTCACTTTGTCGGGAATTTGAGACCCTAAGTCAAAGAAAGTTTTTGGGATCAGAAAAGATCATGGAAGTTAAGGATTGGTTAAGAAAGTGTGATGAGCTCCAGCATAGCATGGTAAGCTTCATCCAAGGATCATTTAGGGAGATGATAAGCAATGCCCTGAAATTCGAAAATGCTATTCCACAGCCAACTACTGAAGTACCAGCCAAGAAGAAAAGGCATAAGGAGAACAAAGTTTGTTGTTTCAAATGTGGACAAAGCGGTCACCTTGCAAACGAATGTAGATCAGGAATAAAAACCAAGACCTTTAAGAAAGCCGCCCCAAGGAGTTGTTATTTCTGCCATATTGTGGGACATATCGCCAGAGACTGTCCAATGCTCAAGACGGCAGAACAGCCTAGGCCTTTTGATATCCTTACTCGTCCACCTACTGCTGCAGAAAAAGGAAAAGGAATTATGGAAGCATAAGTTAGTTAAGCATGTATCAGTAAACACCATCTAAGTATTTTAATCGTATGACTTTTTTAAAACTTTTTGAGTGTACTTTTTAGAAGTCACTTAGTATGAATATATTTTGGGAATCAATATATATAGACTATCATTTTGCTCCTTTTTCAATACCAAATTCTATTAGAACTTATTAGAAAAGCTAAAGATTCAATCCAATTTAAAAAGAATGAAAAGAAAAACAATAATAATTATGTGAGAGGCACTTAATAAAATAAGATGAAATAAATAAAGCTGAGATAGAATTTTTGAAAAAAAAATGATTAACTAATTTTAAGTTCTTTTATAAAATTGTAGAAAGTAACCATGGCAGAAAGACTAGCAATTAGACAGAGATTTAGGGAAGCCTTGTCTAAATATAAAGACTAAGAAGTTTTGGATACACCAATTTCGAGTGATGAGGAGGATATGCAAGTAAGGGATGTTGAAACTTCGTATTTACGATATTTTGTAATTACGATATTTTGACTATGACAACTATACAAGTCATTATTATATACTAACTTGTTTGTGCATGAATTAATCAAGACCGGATTCAAATAAGCTTCAAATCTTATATAAGTATGTATCGAGTCTGTGTCTAGAGTTTACTCATGTTAAAATCTCTCCTATATGATATATATTTCGACACATTTTTCATTTCATTAGCATACACTAATAATCTTTGCATATTCTCATTTTCAGTTTACATTCAGACGTCTGAATGTACCAAATCAGACGTCTGAATCTGGAAAAATGAATATTGTTTAGTACAATATTCAGACGTCTGACTTGTTAATTTCAGACGTCTGAAAATGGTTATTTTTAGCCTATTTCCTTTCTGGTTTGAGCTCGTGCAATTTCAGTAGTCTGAATATCTATAACGGCTATATTTTCAAATAGGCACTTCCATTCGTGAAGAGATGCGTTCTTCAATTCAATAGATATGACCATATCTCTTCATGATAAATCTTCACGAACATATGCACCTATTTATAATCTATATAAACACATTAGAGTCATGTTTCCATAACTTAATTCAATCTATTCTTACTCTACTCTCATATTCTTTGATTCTAATACCCTTGTGCATTCAATTTCATACAAATTCATTCTATTACTTCCTTATTCTTCACGTATTCATATATACATCATAAAGGAGAAGATTATAGGAAGGGTGTACTATAATTGACAAATTCGTGTTATTAAAGAACACATAAAGTCAAGAAAACTTTATTTGTAAAAGACCTGTTTTGCTGCTCAGGCAAAGTGAATTCCTCTTCTGCTGCTGAGGCGAAATCCTGTTATGTTGCTCAGGTCCCTGTTCGGTTGCTCAGGGGTTGTATAGACCTGTTCCTCCGGGTTAAGTGAGGGTTGTTGTTTTAGTGAAATTCCAGAAGGAGTCTGGGACTGGATGTAGGATGGAGCTCCGAACCAGTATAAATATTCCTGGTGTGCTTGTTTTATTTTACTTATTCACATTGCTATAGTATCTTAGTTTATTTCCGCACTAGTATAATATAATTCCATATAGCATGATCTGCACTGTCTTTTCAGGGGAGCCCTTAGGAATAGTACCAGGATCATTCGACCATCCGATATATATCTTAGAGGATGAGGATTTGATAGTTATTTCAGATGAGGAGGATGTGTTGCCCATAGGTGCAGATATTGATGTAGGGGCAGAGGCCGACGATGAGGCAGATGATTGGATGTTGGATCCATTGAGTGAGGATGAGGAGCCTGAGGAAGAAGAGGCTATAGAGGAACCCATGGGAATGGAGACAGAAGACTTGGGGATTTACGATGCATGGTTATATGAGGATGATGATTCAGAGAGTGATGAGCAGATCATTTGGGAGATGGGTACGCCTATTCAGGAGGTAGGATCTCCCATTCTAGAGATGGCCGAGGATCTCGGTTTAGAGGATATTGATATGGATGAGCATGTGCCGTGGATTCCAAGAGGCCCACAATGGTAGCTGCTTGTTTAGGACATAGCTCTAGAGATGATAGATGATAAGGAGCCAGTAGAGGATGAGGAGGAAGTAGAGCAACCAGTAGAGATCGACCTGGAGGCACCATCAGAGGGTTCATCCGATGAGTAGTGTTTCACACTTAGGGATATTTTGGTTTTTTGTTGTAGCAGTTGTTATTATCTTAAGCACGTAGTACACGCTAAGATATGGGGTTTAGTCCTTTGGTATGATATTTTGGTTGACTGATGTAGATAGTTGACTTGTGACTATGTATTTACCTCAAGTGTGTAGTACGCACTCAGGTTGGAACTAGGATCGATGATTAAATTTTATGATTAGTATTTAGTAGTAGTATTTCCTTTGCATATATTGTTGACCGCTATAGTTCCGTAGCTTTGATTTCATTTCGAGGACGAAATGCTTTTAAGTAGGGAAGAATGTAACGACCCGTAATTTTGCTACTTCGAAGATGAGAGATTTTGCTAATTTTAAATTTAAAAGAATTTAAAACTTAAATAAATAAGTTATATATAATAAATAATAATAGAGAAATTATTTATTCTTATAGTTAATAATTTAAAAAGTATAAATTTGGATTTTAAAACAAATCAACAAAAGTTAAGTTTTGTTCAAAATAAATAAAGGCTTAAATAAATATGTTTAAATATTTATTTAAAAAGATAAATCTTGTTAAAAACATCTAATAAAGATTATAAAAAGTATGTTAAAGGATTTAAAATATATTAATAATCATTTTACAAAAATAACCAAATTTTGTCTCATTTTGTCAGTTTTACATACACTGTAAAAATAGATATTTTGATATTATTTAAATATGATTTTAAAATATGAATAGGCATGTTTTAATTTATTTAAAAGAAATAAAAAGTTCATTTTTAAGTTTGGTTTACATCAATATATAGCTTAACAAAAACGTCAAATTTTGACTGTAAAATTTGTCAACAAAAACACCGGTTTCAATCGTAACAAGTTGTCGCAACGTTGAATAAATGTGTTCACTTTATAACTTATATAATAACAACTTTACAAACTTTAAAACACATTACATTTAGCACTAAAAGACAAAATGTTTATATTAGTAAAGTTTGAATAAATATATAAAAAAAGTAAAAAGGTATGATTTGACTAATTTTATTTTATTTTATAATCTTTATTAACAACATCATTACTTATATCTTATCTCATTAATGAGATGTTATGCATATACATAGAAA
The DNA here is from genome assembly GCA_030737815.1 of Allium fistulosum. Taxonomy (NCBI): domain Eukaryota; kingdom Viridiplantae; phylum Streptophyta; class Magnoliopsida; order Asparagales; family Amaryllidaceae; genus Allium; species Allium fistulosum. The sequence goes on from CM060903.1 coordinate 914,591,344, forward strand.
AGGAGCTAAATTATATGTTTAAATATTTACAAACTATAAGAAGATGACACCTCTTTATCTCTTAACACACTCTTTCATAAACATCATTCCACAATTAAATGCAACTCAAATCAAAAGGCTAATTAAAGTCCAAAAGCAAACAAGGGTATTAATGTCATTTGCCACTAAATTCTCCACTTATAAATACATTCCCAAACCCCTTAATTTTTTCACTACATTTCATTCTAAAAAAATTCCTAAACTCCTTCTCTTCCTCCATTCTTCCTTCTACCTTCAAGCCATCACCTCCACATCACCAAAACCTAGCCACACCACCACCTACACCACCACAACTTACGGCCAAACATCCTACCCACCTCCTAAAAGCGCACACACCCCTCCTCTCCACCAATCCGAGCCCAATACTCCACCTACCCACCATACCTGAGCACCTAGGCCACCAACCCGAGCCCCTACACACCACAGACGCACCCAAAGCCACCTACCCGAGCCTAAAACCCCACCTACCCACCTCAAAACACATGCCTACCCTACCTACCCGCCCACCACTCTTATGCCTGGAACAGCCAAAATCTAGGTACCACTCTTGTTGTTCCTTAGCCTGCCACCATACCTACACGAGAAAAGATTTTTGTGACCTATTTGTTTTTATAGGTCCACGATTGTTAGTGACAGATGATTTTGAAAACAAGTTTGAGTAGACCAAAAACAATTTATATTTGTTCCTTTTGGCACCCAGATTTGTTTGACTTTAAGGGATTTTATATTCGTGCCTTTTGGAACCTAAATTGGTATGGTTTTCACGCGTTTGGATCTATACCAGCAATTATTGTGATTGTGTCCAGTTTTTCCACAAATCATGCACTTGGGATTGACTTGACTAATTTCGCTTCTAACACGTTCAGATTGAGTATACCCAAGTCCTTGTCTAATAGTATTGACTGTTTGTTTCCCTATTAGCATATTTAGTGATTTTTCTCCTCTGGAGAATTTTCCTAAAGTTGTAGATAATTGTTGGACTTATGTTTTGAGAGATTCATTTTCATTCAATAACAAAGTGCACTTTTTAATAGAATTTTATCTCCCAGTGTTTTCACTTTCTTTTAAAATCAGAATTTCATTTTCAAGTGATTTAATTTTAATTTCTGATTTTTTTAATTTCTTCTTCTAATGATGGACACTTATCACACTTAGGGCTCTTGTTTCGATAGTTTTTAACCAATTGATCAAGATGTTTATTTAGTTCTATCAAACTATCTTTTTGTGATTCAAGTTTAGCGTGCTTCTCCCTAAGTCGTTCAATACAGCCATTTACTTCGTGAAAATATATAAGTAATTCTGAATGAGTAAGTTTTGATACCTCGCTTGGCTCGTCATTATCGTTGTCAACAGTATCACCTCGAAGACACAGATCTGCTTTTTCACTCTCACTGCTAATGCTTTTATTATCATCATCACTTTTATTACACGTAGCTGCAAAACTTCACCACTTTGGTTTCTTCCTTTGCTGAGTCGATTTCGAGGGCAATTTGGCTTGATATGACCGGGTTTATTGCAGTTGTGACAAATGATCTCCTGCTCTTTGGAGTTGTCTAGTTCTCTGACAATTCTGTTCTTCAATTGTTGATTTAGAGCTGAATTTCTATATTTGCGGTTCCACTTTTTGAATCTCTTTATTATCAGTGCCAATTTAGCTGTTCCATCATTGTCGTCGTCGTCATCACTTTCCATTGTTCCTTTGAGAGCTATTGATTTCTTTTGCGTATCACCTCCTTCGCGTTCTTCCTTGAATTTGATTTCTAGCTCATAAGTGGTGAGATTTCCGATGAGTTCTTCAACTTTGATTTGTTTCAGATCTTTTGATTCTTGAATGGCAGTCACTTTTGCTTTGAAATTTCGTGGAACAATTTTGAAATTTTTTTAAACTATTTCGAGCTCCGTGTATGGTCTTCCTGGGGATTTTGATTTGTATATGAGATTGGAAAGTCGTCCATACATTTCTTTGACACTTTCATCCTTTGCCATTGTGAAGTTTTCGTATTCGCTACTAAGCATGGCAAGGCGAGATTCTTTTACTTGGGAAGTTCCTTTGTGAGTCACTTCAAGTGTGTGCCAAATTTCCTGCGTAGTTATACAATGTGAGACACGATTAAATTCAATTTGATCCAATGAACAAATAATAGAATTCATTGCTTTAGCATTAGCATTTTGTAGTTTATTTTCAAGATCTGTCCATTGATCCATTGGTTTTTCAATTTCTTGATTATCTACCACTATATTTGGTGTCCTATATCCTGTCTCAATAATAATGCAAGCATCAATGTTTTTAGAAAAAATTTCATCCTATTTTTCCAATAAGCATATTCACCATTGAACATGGATGGTCTAAGTATGGACTGACCCTCAGCAAAAGTATTATTAAAAGAAGCCATTTAAAAAATCAAATTTTTAAAACAAAAATTGATTTTTGTTCCTAGCTCTGATACCACTTATAGGATCGATTTCACCCTAGAGGGGGGATGAATAGGGTGATACTAAAAATAATAAAAATTAATGTGGAAATATATATAATAATTGCAGCACATATAATAGCAGAATAATAAAAGCAGAAATAAAACAACACAGATTTACCCAGCTTCGGCAAAACCCTGCCTACGTGCTGCCCCCAAGGTTTCTACTAAAAATTAAGAAGTCAGATGCTTACACACGTAAACTTGCGACACCCGCTATCGACTAACCTAACTCTACGCTCAAAACCCTGCCACAACTCAGCCACTGAGTGGCGAATTCTCGAGCTACACCACCGTAGTTCGTAACCTAGTTATAAAACTAGAAATTCACCAAATTTTAAAAGTAAATTACAAATGAAATAAAAAGACTTAACAAAACCCTATATATATATATTTATTTAAGCCCAAATATTTTATAACAACATTCGGCCCATAAACAATATAACGATGACTCCCTTTATTCCCGTTTTCTTTACTTCGGCCGAATATCTTATTTACTTTGTAATGTCTGCTTCGTTCCTCTTTGAGAAAATTAGGCCTTTGTTCAATTGAAGCCGCTGCTTGGAAATTTGAAGCTCGAGTCCTTTGATGTTTTTGTTCCTGCCTCGCTGCTTCTTCTATCAGTGATATTCAATTGCTTGCGGCTGCAAAGTCGAGATCAATTCATGCTTTGAATTGGTACGTTTGTCCCCTTTTTCGATTTATAATTATACTCGACTTGATTCGATTTCGAGAGTTCGTTCACCATATTTTTATTTTTTCTTTTCGTTCGTTTTTTTTGTTTGCTGAGATAAAATGTTTGGCCCCCTTTCTTATTTTCTCGAATACAAGGTGCTCGGCTGTTATGAATTGAAGGGGAAGATTGACATTTGAAATGAGGGTAACGTGCAATTTTAGCTTAACTTGCTTGACCAGGTTAAAGGACTGTGACTTGATTCTTTAAAACGGCTGAAGTGATTTGTGAAGAGCGCTGATGTGAGAATATATGTATGTATGTGTGTATATATATATATATATATATATTGTTATATCATCTCGTTCTACTCAATTCAAAATGTCGAACCCCTATTGAGGCATGCCCCCAGTCGTTTATAAGGTTATACGCCTATTCTGAATGCACTGGAAAAGGTTTCGACTCCAAATTCGATCGTATGGAGATAATAGCTTTTTGGACCCAGCTATTAAATTAAATTTCGATCTAATTTTCAGCGCGTTTACTTATCGTACGGCCAAACGATCACTCCAAACATTATGAAAATTGAAATCGGATAATAATACAATATTACGGATCCAATGGAACTGGTTTCATCGAATTTCGAAACTATGCCCCGGAAAGCTATTTTTAAATATCGATTTAAACGATAAAATTCCAAAACTAAACAAAACAGTTTCAAATTCAATTCTGAAGCTTCCATTATCTTCAGTATCATCAATATAGATTTTCTAAGCCTTGAAAAATATTTTTAACAAGTTTAAAATTCCAATCTCAAAATTTTACCCAATTTCATACAATTAAATTCACTAATTAAATTGCCAAATTCATTCTGATACCTCGAATTTCAAATTAAACTATCATTCGAATATTTTAACTCAATTAAATATTCAAATTTCAAATGTCAAAAATTCAGGGTCGTTACATTCTTCCCCCCTTAAAAGAATTTCATCCCGAAATTACAAGTTAAGAAGAATGATCCAATACCCGTTTGTCATTTTCCCAAAATTAAACAGTTTTATCAACTTATCACCCTAAATATTTTTATTAAAGATCATCATTTCAACTAACTGTCCAAATCTTAACCATAGTTTCCAAACAACTTTATTTACTTCACAATTCAAATTTTAAATTATCCAAAATTCCTCAAAAAAATTTCTAACTCTTTAAATTTCCGAGAAATTTCGCCAGCATCTCCTTTGCGCGACTAGCTCGGTACAACTACAAAATGTCCCTACGGACTGCCAAATTCCAATAGAAAACAAAATTCCAAGTGGCAAAATCAGAAACCCATCAAATTTCATACTGAAATTTTAAATACATCCCTTTTGTTGAGAAATTTTATTTATCTTCTGCAATCAAAATCCTAATTCCATTTTCCTATAGCCTTTATAATCCTTGTATACTTTACTTAACAACAATGGCCAAATTTACTTATTGGATTCCCAATACCCATTTTACTTAAGAATTTCATTCTTTATTTCTTAGGTTCAATATAAGTATTTACATACTTCTTATATTTATTTTCACTTTACCAACAAAGTTATATATTCATTTCCATTCAACTTTGCATTTTCAATTCCATTTGAATTCAATTTACAATTTCAATTCTATTTGAATTCATTTTATCTTCAAAAACCAAAAATTCATTTTAGTGAAAACTCGATGTTCACTTTTTCCAAGACTTTTAACTTCGACCAAAACAATGGTTTTCATTTTCTAGTTTAATTCCTACGTTTCCATTACAATTTGAAAATCAATTTTCCGTTAACAAAAATTTTCCAAATTTTCAAAATTTTTCTAACTCCCAAAATTTTCAGAAAATTTTGGCGGAGTCTCCTTTGTACGGAGGAGCTTTTACAATTTGACAAAAGATATAAATATATATACATCGACCCACATGGTCGGAAAAACAAAAACAGTTCATATTTCCTATTTTTATTGCGTAGGCGTACCTTTATTAGCATTTTAAGCAAAGCGGCTATTTTTAAGCATTTTACGCAACCAAATGTAGCCAAACGGCTTCCAAAAACCTGCACTTACTCAGTTTAAACATGTAAGTGACATATATAGGAAATCTATTAACATTTCATTTATTTTCAATAGCAAACACATAGTTTTCATAAGTGATGCATTCGAAATAATTCCCATAAGCAATTTATATGGTTTCAATACAAATTAAATTGCTTTCATCTAATTCACACACCATTTCTATTCAATTCCAGTGATTTACAAGTCAGTTTCTAACATTCAATTTATTTTTAAGCGAAACGAATTCATATTCATTTCAATTGATTCAAAAATCAATTTCTATCTTCTTTTAATAACTCATAAAATTTTATACAATCTCGTTTGCGTCAAACGACAACCATTTATATGCAAATTCAACGATATTCACTTAATAGAATATCAATTCTAGTTTATAACTAATTCAAATTGATACCAACTCAATTTATTTTAATTCCATTCAATTCAATTTGCATTCCATATTCACATTCGGTTTATTTCATTAACCAAACAAATTTCATTCAAAACCATTTCATAAAACTCGACAACAACCATTTCACAATTTTTTTTCTTAAGTCGAGCTTTTATTCAAATATCGCTTAAGTCATTTCAACTCAAAACTCAAGTTATATGTTCCTTGTAAACAATTTCCAATTTAAATCTTTGATTTGATTTTTCATTTATCAAATCCATTCCATCTACTAATTTAATTCAATTAGTATATTCACTTATCCTTTTTAAATTTCAAATTTCCATATTCAATTCATCTCGAATTTACTTTATCAATAACAAGGAAATTTCAATTTTTTTCAATCAAATTTTTTTTTCTACTACTTACTTGAATTTATATGCCAATTCAAACCATTCTAAATTTAGCTCAAAACTCAACTTTAATTTAACTAATTCAACTTCCAATTTATTACTTCATGAATTAATAAATTATCAAGTTAGTTTACTTGAATTCAATCCATATTATTTCCAAGTTTGGATTTTTTATTCAACTTAATTCAAATCAAATCTCATTCCATTTTTTTTCAATTCCAATTCACTTGTTTACAAATGTATCCTTATTTGTTCATTCACAAATTCATTCCTTTTCAACTCGAACCTTATTCTAATCAAATTTTCAAACATTTTATAAGTCATCAAACTTATTTACATTCCATAACATTTTAAAGAGTTTCCAGTGTCTTTTAAACAATTACTCACATTTCAAAACTAACTTTGAAATCAATTATATCCTTTAATCCGTATTGCAAAAATTACTCTGGCACTTTATTTCAACTTATAAAACTCATTTATAAATTCACCTTACTAATTTCATTCCATTAATGAATTTATTTCAGATATCTTCCTGGAATTCTATTTCCAATTATAAATCACATTTACAATTTACATTTACAAATCTCATTTGTATATGAATTCATTTCCTTATCCTTCAATTCATATTCATAAATTTCATTTGTTAAATGAATTTATCTCAAAATATTTGGTTATACCATTATTTCTTATTCCGTTTCCATATAACAATGATAATAATTCAATATTATTACTTCCTAAGAACCAAGCATCCATATACTATAATAATTCATAGAAATCATTTCTTTTCTATACAAAAATAGTTTTGGGCAAAAATTATTTCATTCACCCTATTTAAAACAATACTGTGTCAGTTTATCTTGTTTAAGAGTTTAGAAACCCCTATCGATTACAGTTGGCCACACTGAATCGACCAGAATCTATAAACAATCAACCGATAAGTCAACACAATATAAAACAAATTTTTGTATTCACTAACAAATACGCGCTCATATCTATTATTACACTCACACTCATTCTAGGGTACTACTGACTCTATCTCTAATGAGTAACACCCAACAGAGCCAGGGTTGTCGCTTAACCAATTGCTCCGATACCACATGTAAAGGCCCGCAAATCCGTACCACTTTGAGCCTACACTATTTGTCAAGACCCAAAAGTCGACCTTCGAAAATCGGCACCCGTACTTCACTTGTACTCAAAATGCCGTAGATTCAAATGTCGAATCTGGTTCTTGGGAGCTTATAACACAGTTAAGTAAATAACACAGCGGAATAAAAGAATAATACATTGATATACAATATCTGATACAACAGAGCGATACAATGAATATCAATATACATCAGAGATATGATACAACAAATAGCAGCGGAAAAGAAAACGATAGATAACTAATATCAGCAGCGGAACAAATAACTCTAAGATAGTCTTCAAGAGAAAACTCCAGTAGTAGCTCGAACTCCCAATAACGATACACCAAGAATAAGAAAGTGCAGTCCGATCCAAAGACTGAACTAGCTCCAGAAAATCTACCGAACCTGACTATCTGAAAAACCCAACTCTAGACTGCTCGTGTAGAAAATTATGAGCACCCAGAGTTTAGGAAATGAACAATAAACTCCGAGTCAGTCGTGGGACTGGTGTGAGCAACAAAAACAGTTTATCTTTAAACAACACAAAAGAATTTAAACATTGAAAACCGAAATGCTTTTGGAAAATGAAACTACCATAAGACCTCCCACCACACACACAATGCAAACGCAGAATTGGAGGAGATTTCTTCTTATGATAGTCAAAGATGCTTACTACGCAAAAATCAAATCATTTTTGATATTATTATTAGTGCATAGTGTAGAAAACATTTCGAAAGTAGAATATAAATCTTAGCCAGCATAGACATTCCGAACTATGCCTACTATAGCTACCATCCAAACAGTGGTGACCACCATAAGTGAATGGCAGGTTCTACAACTAATACCGTACAGGGTTTCGTATTGGAGTTTGGATTTCCAACAAATGGTCAGGCTAAGGAACTTCCTATCCACGATGGGTACGTCCCTGGAATAGACGACCCGAGAACCTAACCGGATCTCTGCCAACACAAGGCCGGGTTACCTCTGCAAAAATAGGTAACTACTGACACGCGTATGCCATCCCCCGATCGTCACCGATCTTTCCGAGGATCCCCGATTCGCAACAAAACACATAGATAATAATAATGCAGTAACCACAGAGGTTAAGTATCTGGGCTCCATACCATGATACCACCTTTATCCAGAAGGAATGACATACACTAAGGGGCGCTACTCCCTAGAACCTTGCCGCATTCTTCCTGTTTCGACCATTTCCGGGGTGTGAGGCTCGACGAAGTCTCGTCCACAAAGCTACGCTTTGTTCACAAAGCCATGCTTCGGGTCAAACAAATGATCAACCTATGATCACAAAGATATAAGATCAAACAAATGATCATATCACAAATGATCAAACACTGATCATCACACAGCAACACTCAGCATGCCACATTACCAAATTGGGATATATCGCTGATAAATTTCAACTACATAACCTCTGAGCTCGTACGTCTCAGAGAAGGGTGTTAAGCTAAGAGAATAAATTCTTCGCCACCAACAGAAATGTATTTGAAAGAAATCGGCTTTATATCTCAAAGTGTAATGTCAGACATGTATCCATACAAGTCTGTTCCGGGTTCGAACAGAACCGAAGGCACTTCTTACGAAGCCCTTGCAATTCCGGGTATTCACAATCCCGTCCGGACTTCCCATCACAAAGGGTGATAAAATCTCTATACCGGGGACCAGTCGGTGCAGAGACATTCGACGAGTTGTCCTTTCGTTTTCGTAAATATCCGGTCTTCATCACCGGTCTTCAAATGCTATCCATATACGACGTATCATTATTCGGAATGGGTTATATGACACAAATGTCTTTTCCCGGCTAACCCGAATAACGAGCGAAATCTTTAAAAATATGGATATGGGATTTCAATTAAGTCATAACTTAATAATTCAAACCCTTCTTCCAAAATAGTTTAAACCAATCATCATTTCAAATCTTTAAATAAAAAGATTTATTTCACACCGTTCACCTCGTTTCATAAAGATATATTCATAGGTTTCAAAACACTTCAATTTCCAATCGGATTAACTCGTTAAATCTTTAAAACAAAGATTCAACTTATAGCTTTCAAAACAATTTCATTTCGAATGGTTTAAACAAAACATCATTCTAAATCTGTTAAAAATAAACAGATTCAATTCATAGCTTTCAAAAAGAATTCAATTTCATTTATAACTTGGAAAACCATCTTTCAGTTCATACTTGAAATTCCTTTAAATTGGAATTTCATTTCTTATATATACGAAAGTTTTTATCATTTGAAAACAAACAGTTTTCATTTAAGAACAATCCAATTTTATTTGCATGGGTTAAAGTCCTTGAATTATATTCATATTTCAAAATCAATACTTTTTAAAATAGTTTAACCCATATATAAACATCTTTAATCCCTAGTTTCAAATCATAGAATTTAATTTCAAATCTTGAATTTAAGTTTAAATCAAATTATTTAAACTTCCAAAACTCGATTAAGTTATTCAAAATAACTTTTATCTCTGAAATTCCATTTCAAAAGCTTTTCACTTTAAACCCAAATTTCTAATTTCAAAATCAATTGAAATTAAAATTTCAATTTCAAAAACATCAAATTTAAATTATCTGTGACTTAACCGATTTCCACGTGAAATCCATATTTGTGTGTGTATAAGTGTGGTCCAGGGGTTTAACACACAATAGTGCAACATCAATCATCACAGATATATCGATAAGCGGTATAATCGATAACGCTCATCTTCATTCACAGATTCATAGATAAAATAAATTTATCAGTCACAAAGATTCACTATTACAATTCGATGTGGGTTTCGGATAACCAACTGGAATCCGACTCCCTGTCGCATCGAAATTCAAGTGCCGTTTTACGGGCCAAGGGTTTCATATTCATATAGTAATATATCACAGAAATAGAAATTTCAGATCACAACATAAATCAGGATGTATCACAAAGCATCATATATCAGGGATATCAAACAATCAAGTCATCCGATAGAATCCAAATATCCATAGATAAGGTCAATTTATTATCTGATAAATTTAAACTAGATTCAATTTCTATGAATAATTTACAAATCCTGGTTAATTAATATTAATCAATTACAAATTATCTTGATTAATTATTCTTTAGTCATTTATTAATTAACCTTTGGAAATAAATTAATTAACCTTTGGTTATAAATTAATCAACCTTAATTAATTATTTAAATAATCCTTAGTTAATTATCTTCATTAACTAAACCAATTCTTTAATTACTCTCTTCATTAATCTCTAATCATAAATTAATCTGAATTATTAATTTATAAATTAATTACATAAGTCATTCCTTAATTATCTTATTAATTTTTTTATGAATTATAAATCATTAATCCAATTTTTTGTCAAGATAAAACTTTTCTTACCTATACATTTGAAAACATTTATTTTAATTTTACCTTTAAATTCAAACTATTTGAATCCTTTTTTTTTAAAGTTGTTTAAAACATTTTAATTTATAAAATTTAAATAAATGTTGAATCTAGGGTTCAACTCAGTTTTGAATTCCAGACTTTAAATTTAGGTTTCAAATTCTGTTTTAAAAACTTGCTTCCAGATTTTCAAGCCTGGAACAAGCAACAGACTCGAGCCAGACCCAAGTTACTTCGAGACTTTCCTCCCTCTGCTTCAAGTCACACGCGAACTATTTTGCTTCGAGCAAATCCTGGAGCCACTCGAGACAACACGCGAGAGAACCCAGTGCATCCTTAAACCCACTTCTTCTTCCTATCATCAGATACACGCGACACCTCATGCACGTGCACTGTCGCACGGCGACGCTCCGGTCATCACGACCACCACCGACAAGTTGCAAAACATCTTCACAATCCAAAGCAATAATCAGTTCGACCAAAACAATCCCACAGAAAAATCGAACCTTTGGTTCGAAAACTCGAACTGCTATACTCGTCAAAACTACCTCGCCCAAGCAATTTCCGATCATCAGAAAATCTGTCCTTCCAACCAAAGATGCATCGCAAACCCTTCTTCATTTTCCCCTATATGCGATTGAGTACGTCGCGACGACGAGGCTGCAATTTCCACGAGACCAACCCCGAACAAATGCTCAGCTTAAACCCTAGTTCACTGTCGTTTCGCCACCACAACGCTCGAGAATATCGCCGCTTATTTTTCCCACCATCGTTGACCCACCAGCCACCACTGACATGAACCCCGACCACCCTAGTCACGTTGATCACCAGAACTTGGTCGAAAACCAATTTGCAAGCAAAAACGAACTGCTCTCGAAATACTAATCTAAAAATCTTGATTTTCATTTTAAAATTCATATTTTTATAGGTTGTTTCAGATCCTAATTCTAAAACAAAAATTTATGAAGTTTTAATTTTTTCACTATTTCTAAGTTGATTCCTCTGTTAATAGTTTCCAGAGTCATTCACATTTTAATTTCAACTTAAGTATAATTTTAAAACTATAGTTTATGATCAAGCAAACAAGTTTCATTTGAAACTTAAATTTAAACAGAGACAAAATCACAAGGTTTGAATTGTTTTGAACCAAACTTGAATACTGGGAGGTATAGGCAGAGAATACTCTGAAGCAACATGTATACCATGCATGAATATGTACACAGCAAATATCATATAACTCGTATTTGTTTTAGATTAAATAGTAGGCAAACAAATTTTCCTACTTGAATTTCTTTAAAAGTGAAGTTACTCACTTGGCAGAGAAGTTGGTTTAAAATTAGTGTTTGCTCACCTTAGGCTGAGAAGAAGAACAGGGTAGAGTTTGAAATGTTAAACCAGGCTTGACATTTTACTAACTGCAGCTCCTCTTTTGATCTCTGATTCGAATTGGTTCAAGTTGTTTTAAGTTTTCTTTTTTTTCCTTTTCTCTTCACGGCTTGGAATGATCGAAACTGAGGTGAAGTTGATATGTATAAAAGAAATGAAGTAGACAGGGATTATAACTTTGTACAGGGTTATTATATTTTTGTACAACACAATGTACACTTTTGTACAATTATCAGGGATAGTTTTATTAGCTTGGAGGCTGAAATTTGAAAGCATTAAATGCAAGCATGCTTCCTTGTAATATGCAATCTTATTTAATTCTTTATACAATGGTCAGTGATTTTTCTAGCAAATGGAGGCTGAGGTGCTTGAACGTGATGGCTATAGGACATGGCATTAATTACTTGTACAAATTTGCATATAATTGTCTACATACTTATGCTTTGTCTCGGCTGTACAAAGATATATATGAAGATATTGTTGACTTCCTCTATAAGCTCTTCATTTATAAAATTTTGTTTCTCTCTTGTTCACTTTGCTTTACTAAGTAGAAGAAATTGTTTAGTTATTTGTATGGTTTGTTTTGTTCATACAAAATTTACAGCAGCATATTTTTATTCTTACCTTGTTTTATTTCCTTGTCTACCTCTTAAGTTATTTGTTTTGAATACTTTATTTGCCTTTGCAATGTGAATGAATTTATGTGGTTATATTGTTAGCTAATATGTTTACTTTATATTTTATCATAACTTAACTTTTATATGTATTTCTATCTCAATCATTTATTTAAAATTTTAAACGATTTATACAAAATATACTTGGATATCGGGGAAACTCGCATCACCGCATTGATTATTTTCACAAATTTAATTCAAAAATTAATTTAATTATCAATTTAAATAAAATTAAATTTCGGGGTCGTTACAAACTTCCCCCCTTAAAAGAATTTCGTCCTCGAAATTCGCAGGCACGAAAACAAAAGATAGACAGATTCGATCTCTTATAATTCCTCAAACACAAGATATGAATTCCAAATTCAAGTCGGAATATCTCAGAATACATACCAATTTTGTCCCTCTTCGGGCTTTGGTATTCTAAGAAATTACAATAGAATTTCAAATTTGGTTTTAAACAAAATCGTTTTATTGATTTAATTCAATTTTAGCCTTCATATTCTATTAATCAATTTAATTCAATTTCAAATTTCCAATTTCAAATTCAATAAGGTTTAAATCAAAAAGCTGATAAGAAATCGATGAAATACGAAGTAAGGATTTTCTACAACGATTCGTAGAACCATCATCACATCGAAACTTCTCCTTGTAGCTGATACGAAGCAATCAAAAGAATTTGGAAACGAATCAAAAGAGATTGATAAGAAAGTTGTTTCCACTGTTACATGGTATTGACCATTTATAGTCGTATTCCCTGTCCTCTATCTCGTCTTCTTCTTGCACTCATACTCACTATCAGTGGATAGTAAGAGAATTTACTGAGACGTTTAAACGGATATCTTAAGGATACACTCATTCTAGATTTTACTTCACTCTATCTCTAATGAGCTACTTAACGTGTTATACTCCTGAGCTAAAGTTCAACCTTAGCTCTGATACCACTTGTCAAGACCCAAAAGTCGACCTTCGAAAATCGGCACCCGTACTTCACTTGTACTCAAAATGCCGTAGATTCAAATGTCGAATCTGGTTCTTGGGAGCTTATAACACAGTTAAGTAAATAACACAGCGGAATAAAAGAATAATACATTGATATACAATATCTGATACAACAGAGTGATACAATGAATATCAATATACATCAGAGATATGATACAACAAATAGCAGCGGAAAAGAAAACGATAGATAACTAATATCAGCAGCGGAACAAATAACTCTAAGATAGTCTTCAAGAGAAAACTCCAGTAGTAGCTCGAACTCCCAATAACGATACACCAAGAATAAGCAAGTGCAGTCCGATCCAAAGACTGAACTAGCTCCAGAAAATCTACCGAACCTGACTATCTGAAAAACCCAACTCTAGACTGCTCGTGTAGAAAATTATGAGCACCCAGAGTTTAGGAAATGAACAATAAACTCCGAGTCAGTCGTGGGACTGGTGTGAGCAACAAAAACAGTTTATCTTTAAACAACACAAAAGAATTTAAACATTGAAAACCGAAATGCTTTTGGAAAATGAAACTACCATAAGACCTCCCACCACACACACAATGCAAACGCAGAATTGGAGGAGATTTCTTCTTATGATAGTCAAAGATGCTTACTACGCAAAAATCAAATCATTTTTGATATTATTATTAGTGCATAGTGTAGAAAACATTTCGAAAGTAGAATATAAATCTTAGCCAGCATAGACATTCCGAACTATGCCTACTATAGCTACCATCCAAACAGTGGTGACCACCATAAGTGAATGGCAGGTTCTACAACTAATACCGTACAGGGTTTCGTATTGGAGTTTGGATTTCCAACAAATGGTCAGGCTAAGGAACTTCCTATCCACGATGGGTACGTCCCTGGAATAGACGACCCGAGAACCTAACCGGATCTCTGCCAACACAAGGCCGGGTTACCTCTGCAAAAATAGGTAACTACTGACACGCGTATGCCATCCCCCGATCGTCACCGATCTTTCCGAGGATCCTCGATTCGCAACAAACCACATAGATAATAATAATGCAGTAACCACAGAGGTTAAGTATCTGGGCTCCATACCATGATACCACCTTTATCCAGAAGGAATGACATACACTAAGAGGCGCTACTCCCTAGAACCTTGCCGCATTCTTCCTGTTTCGACCATTTCCGGGGTGTGAGGCTCGACGAAGTATCGTCCACAAAGCTACGCTTTGTTCACAAAGCCATGCTTCGGGTCAAACAAATGATCAACCTATGATCACAAAGATATAAGATCAAACAAATGATCATATCACAAATGATCAAACACTGATCATCACACAGCAACACTCAGCATGCCACATTACCAAATTGGGATATATCGCTGATAAATTTCAACTACATAACCTCTGAGCTCGTACGTCTCAGAGAAGGGTGTTAAGCTAAGAGAATAAATTCTCCGCCACCAACAGAAATGTATTTGAAAGAAATCGGCTTTATATCTCAAAGTGTAATGTCAGACATGTATCCATACAAGTCTGTTCCGGGTTCGAACAGAACCGAAGGCACTTCTTACGAAGCCCTTGCAATTCCGGGTATTCACAATCCCGTCCGGACTTCCCATCACAAAGGGTGATAAAATCTCTATACCGGGGACCAGTCGGTGCAGAGACATTCGACGAGTTGTCCTTTCGTTTTCGTAAATATCCGGTCTTCATCACCGGTCTTCAAATGCTATCCATATACGACATATCATTATTCGGAATGGGTTATATGACACAAATGTCTTTTCCCGGCTAACCCGAATAACGAGCGAAATCTTTAAAACATATGGATATGGGATTTCAATTAAGTCATAACTTAATAATTCAAACCCTTCTTCCAAAATAGTTTAAACCAATCATCATTTCAAATCTTTAAATAAAAAGATTTATTTCACACCGTTCACCTCGTTTCATAAAGATCTATTCATAGGTTTCAAAACACTTCAATTTCCAATCGGATTAACTCGTTAAATCTTTAAAACAAAGATTCAACTTATAGCTTTCAAAACAATTTCATTTCGAATGGTTTAAACAAAACATCATTCTAAATCTGTTAAAAATAAACAGATTCAATTCATAGCTTTCAAAAAGAATTCAATTTCATTTATAACTTGGAAAACCATCTTTCAGTTCATACTTGAAATTCCTTTAAATTGGAATTTCATTTCTTATATATACGAAAGTTTTTATCATTTGAAAACAAACAGTTTTCATTTAAGAACAATCCAATTTTATTTGCATGGGTTAAAGTCCTTGAATTATATTCATATTTCAAAATCAATACTTTTTAAAATAGTTTAACCCATATATAAACATCTTTAATCCCTAGTTTCAAATCATAGAATTTAATTTCAAATCTTGAATTTAAGTTTAAATCAAATTATTTAAACTTCCAAAACTCGATTAAGTTATTCAAAATAACTTTTATCTCTGAAATTCCATTTCAAAAGCTTTTCACTTTAAACCCAAATTTCTAATTTCAAAATCAATTGAAATTAAAATTTCAATTTCAAAAACATCAAATTTAAATTATCTGTGACTTAACCGATTTCCACGTGAAATCCATATTTGTGTGTGTATAAGTGTGGTCCAGGGGTTTAACACACAATAGTGCAACATCAATCATCACAGATATATCGATAAGCGGTATAATCGATAACGCTCATCTTCATTCACAGATTCATAGATAAAATAAATTTATCAGTCACAAAGATTCACTATTACAATTCGATGTGGGTTTCGGATAACCAACTGGAATCCGACTCCCTGTCGCATCGAAATTCAAGTGCCGTTTTACGGGCCAAGGGTTTCATATTCATATAGTAATATATCACAGAAATAGAAATTTCAGATCACAACATAAATCAGGATGTATCACAAAGCATCATATATCAGGGATATCAAACAATCAAGTCATCCGATAGAATCCAAATATCCATAGATAAGGTCAATTTATTATCTGATAAATTTAAACTAGATTCAATTTCTATGAATAATTTACAAATCCTGGTTAATTAATATTAATCAATTACAAATTATCTTGATTAATTATTCTTTAGTCATTTATTAATTAACCTTTGGAAATAAATTAATTAACCTTTGGTTATAAATTAATCAACCTTAATTAATTATTTAAATAATCCTTAGTTAATTATCTTCATTAACTAAACCAATTCTTTAATTACTCTCTTCATTAATCTCTAATCATAAATTAATCTGAATTATTAATTTATAAATTAATTACATAAGTCATTCCTTAATTATCTTATTAATTTTTTTATGAATTATAAATCATTAATCCAATTTTTTGTCAAGATAAAACTTTTCTTACCTATACATTTGAAAACATTTATTTTAATTTTACCTTTAAATTCAAACTATTTGAATCCTTTTTTTTTAAAGTTGTTTAAAACATTTTAATTTATAAAATTTAAATAAATGTTGAATCTAGGGTTCAACTCAGTTTTGAATTCCAGACTTTAAATTTAGGTTTCAAATTCTGTTTTAAAAACTTGCTTCCAGATTTTCAAGCCTGGAACAAGCAACAGACTCGAGCCAGACCCAAGTTACTTCGAGACTTTCCTCCCTCTGCTTCAAGTCACACGCGAACTATTTTGCTTCGAGCAAATCCTGGAGCCACTCGAGACAACACGCGAGAGAACCCAGTGCATCCTTAAACCCACTTCTTCTTCCTATCATCAGATACACGCGACACCTCATGCACGTGCACTGTCGCACGGCGACGCTCCGGTCATCACGACCACCACCGACAAGTTGCAAAACATCTTCACAATCCAAAGCAATAATCAGTTCGACCAAAACAATCCCACAGAAAAATCGAACCTTTGGTTCGAAAACTCGAACTGCTATACTCGTCAAAACTACCTCGCCCAAGCAATTTCCGATCATCAGAAAATCTGTCCTTCCAACCAAAGATGCATCGCAAACCCTTCTTCATTTTCCCCTATATGCGATTGAGTACGTCGCGACGACGAGGCTGCAATTTCCATGAGACCAACCCCGAACAAATGCTCAGCTTAAACCCTAGTTCACTGTCGTTTCGCCACCACAACGCTCGAGAATATCGCCGCTTATTTTTCCCACCATCGTTGACCCACCAGCCACCACTGACATGAACCCCGACCACCCTAGTCACGTTGATCACCAGAACTTGGTCGAAAACCAATTTGCAAGCAAAAACGAACTGCTCTCGAAATACCAATCTAAAAATCTTGATTTTCATTTTAAAATTCATATATTTATAGGTTGTTTCAGATCCTAATTCTAAAACAAAAATTTATGAAGTTTTAATTTTTTCACTATTTCTAAGTTGATTCCTCTGTTAATAGTTTCCAGAGTCATTCACATTTTAATTTCAACTTAAGTATAATTTTAAAACTATAGTTTATGATCAAGCAAACAAGTTTCATTTGAAACTTAAATTTAAACAGAGACAAAATCACAAGGTTTGAATTGTTTTGAACCAAACTTGAATACTGGGAGGTATAGGCAGAGAATACTCTGAAGCAACATGTATACCATGCATGAATATGTACACAGCAAATATCATATAACTCGTATTTGTTTTAGATTAAATAGTAGGCAAACAAATTTTCCTACTTGAATTTCTTTAAAAGTGAAGTTACTCACTTGGCAGAGAAGTTGGTTTAAAATTAGTGTTTGCTCACCTTAGGCTGAGAAGAAGAACAGGGTAGAGTTTGAAATGTTAAACCAGGCTTGACATTTTACTAACTGCAGCTCCTCTTTTGATCTCTGATTCGAATTGGTTCAAGTTGTTTTAAGTTTTCTTTTTTTTTTCCTTTTCTCTTCACGGCTTGGAATGATCGAAACTGAGGTGAAGTTGATATGTATAAAAGAAATGAAGTAGACAGGGATTATAACTTTGTACAGGGTTATTATATTTTTGTACAACACAATGTACACTTTTGTACAATTATCAGGGATAGTTTTATTAGCTTGGAGGCTGAAATTTGAAAGCATTAAATGCAAGCATGCTTCCTTGTAATATGCAATCTTATTTAATTCTTTATACAATGGTCAGTGATTTTTCTAGCAAATGGAGGCTGAGGTGCTTGAACGTGATGGCTATAGGACATGGCATTAATTACTTGTACAAATTTGCATATAATTGTCTACATACTTATGCTTTGTCTCGGCTGTACAAAGATATATATGAAGATATTGTTGACTTCCTCTATAAGCTCTTCATTTATAAAATTTTGTTTCTCTCTTGTTCACTTTGCTTTACTAAGTAGAAGAAATTGTTTAGTTATTTGTATGGTTTGTTTTGTTCATACAAAATTTACAGCAGCATATTTTTATTCTTACCTTGTTTTATTTCCTTGTCTACCTCTTAAGTTATTTGTTTTGAATACTTTATTTGCCTTTGCAATGTGAATGAATTTATGTGGTTATATTGTTAGCTAATATGTTTACTTTATATTTTATCATAACTTAACTTTTATATGTATTTCTATCTCAATCATTTATTTAAAATTTTAAACGATTTATACAAAATATACTTGGATATCGGGGAAACTCGCATCACCGCATTGATTATTTTCACAAATTTAATTCAAAAATTAATTTAATTATCAATTTAAATAAAATTAAATTTCGGGGTCGTTACACTATTCCATACCAATTCAACTCAAAGCAGGTGGAAATGTGAATCTTTAGTGTTGAAAAAGAAGAGGTAGAAGTAGAAGAAGAAAGAAAGAACAGAAAAATAGAAACAATATCAGAATCTCACATTCGCAGCGGAACAATATATAATAGATGAATAAATAAACTTTATCACAAAGAACTATACCAGTTTATACATACATCATCAGAGTTACACAATGGACAGTTATATAAACTTGTCCTCATACAGAATACACAGCGGAATAAATAAATAAATACGAATGTACGTCTCACCATCCAACTCGTCTCCAAAGCTCCAGAATATCCTGATAACATAACTCTAGGCTGCCCGTGTGGAAAATCATGGGCACCCAGAGTTTAGAAAGGGAACAATAAACTCCAGGTCAGTTATGGTGACTGGTGTGAGATCGTAAAACAGTTATTTTCACAAAGAAAATAAAGAAATTCGCAATGCTTTTGGAAAATGAAACTACCATAAGGCCTCCTGCCACACACACAATGCAAACGCAGAATTGGAGGAGATTTCTCCTTATGATAGTCAAAGATGATTACTACGAAAGATCAGTTGATATTATTATTAATGTCTAGTGTGGAAAACATTTCGAAAGTATAATATTAATCTTAGCCAACATACAACCATTATTGTATTCCTACTATAACTACTATGTTCAATAGCAGGTTATCGCCACATTCCATAGCAGGTTATACAACTAAAACCGTACAAGGTTCGTATTGTTTCTTTGGATTTTCCAACAAATGGTCAGGCTAAGGAACTTCTTACTGCCACATGGGTACGCCTCTGGAGGGATGTCCCGAGAACTAACTAGCTCTCTGCCAACACAAGGCTGAGTTACCACACGCTTCGGGGTGCAATGAAGCTGTAACTTGATAACTCCACACAAAAGTATGCCACCCCCCGGTCGTTTGCGACCTTTATCCGAGGGCCCTCGATCACAAAGCAACAATCACACAGTAAATAAGATTGATGCCACCACACAGGTAAAGCATCTGGGCTCCATACCATGATACTACCTTTTTCCAGAAGGAAATGACATACCCTAAAGGGCGCGGCCCTCATAACCTTGCCGCATCTTTCCTGTTTCGACCATTTCTGGGTGGTGAGGTCCGATGAGGTCTCGTCCACAAAGCTACGCTTTACACGAAAGCCATGCTTTGATCAACAAATGACCATCAACACACAACATCACTTAGCCTGCCACACTACCAAATTAGGAGTATATCACTGATAACCTTCAACTACATAACCTCTGAGCTCGTACATCTCAGAGAAGGGTGTTAAGCTAAGAGAATAAATTATTCGCCACCAAACAGAAATGTATTTGAAAGAAATCAGCTTTATATCTCAAAGTGTAATGTCAGACATACAACCATACAAGTCTGTTCCGGGTTCGAACAGAACCGAAGGCACTTACAAAGAAGCCCTTGCAATCCAGGTATTCACAATCCCCATCGGACTTCCCATCACATAGGGAATCTCTATACCGTAGCTACTCGGTGCAGAGACAATCGATAGGATATCCTACCGTTCTCGCAAATGCCCGGTCTTCAACACCGGTCTTCAAATGCTACCCTTTTACGTCGTATCACTATTCGGAATGGGTTATATGACACACAGTCCTCTCTCGGCTAAACCGAATAATGAGCGCTTGTTTTAAAAACAAATTCAAATGCCATTTCAAAGGAAAATATTGATAGTCGGTTATTTAACTATCAAATAACATTCACAACAATCATCCAATCTAAATAATTTTCCCAAATTATTTATTTTCAAAATATCTTCACAAGATTTATATATTTCCCACACTTCAACATTTTGAAAATCAATTTCAAATCATTTTCACCTTTCAACTTTTGAAAATAAATTCCAAATCAATTTCCTTACGCGGAATATATTTCCAAATATTTATTCACTCACTGGGAATCTGCCGAGTTCAAATATTTTAAAGTGATTTATATCACTATCTAAAATATATTTGGAAAACATTTTCTCCAAAATATTCCTTTTAAAAACCAACTTTAGAACCTTTAATTTATATTTTAAAAGCTACTTTGGAAATATACTCGGCTTTATAGTGAGAATACACTTTCACTTCAAAAAGGATCATTTAAACCAATTAAATAATCCTTATCGGCTCATTTTAAATTTACGTTCCAAATCCGTAAATTTAGTTCCACACTTTAAAAATAAATCAGTGTTTATTTTTAAGACAAATTTCCCTTTCCTTTATAAATTCCATTGTGAATTTACATTCCCAAATATTCACCTTTTTATACGATTTCCAAATCGATTTCTCAAATATTCACTTTCAACTCCAAATCAACTCTCAAATTGATTTCCAAATTTATTTCAAATCCCAAATTGTTTTTTCCCAAATTCATTTCAAAACACCAATAAATTTCCAAATGGATTTCCAGAATGTTTTCCCTTTTAAAATAATTCCCTTTTTAAGAAAACAAATTCTTTTATCTCTTCCAATCTATTTAAAATTCCATTCTCAATAAATTCTTCATCTTTTAAACAATATTATTCAAAATCCATTTATAAAAATCCTTTTCCATATTTTGGAAATGATTCAATAAGATTTCAAAAATCAACTTTATACTTTTAAGTTCCTTCTTTGAAATTCAACCAATTCTTTCAAAAAGAATTTACTTCAATTTTCCTACTTTATTTCAAAAATCCAATTTTATTTATTTCTAGTATCCAACAATACCAAAAATACATTCGGCTATTATAGACTTCAACAAATTCAATCATCAATATAATCATTCACAGATTATCAATAAATTATCACACAGCATATGAAACAAATTCATACAACATATGAAACAAATTCATATAATTTGAGGAATCCAGTTGGATCCCTCCAACCTGTTTCCCTGCATCCACAGATGTTAGCACAACAATTAAATACCCATTCCACTTCGAGTTGGAATATCGTGGTATATGGGTTTAATAAAATATCATCCGCTATTATGCGGCGCATAGGGTCTCATCCGCTATATAATGCGGGAAATCAATCACCAAATATATATATATATACTACTATATATACTATCACCTAAACAATCAATCAATCAATAACTGAATTTCCAATTTTTAATTTGAGTGAGAAGATCTCACCTTTGATTTCCGTTTGCCATCCACTTAAATCCTGATTTGGTTTTCCCAGTTTTGACCTTGTACAAAATTATGGTTTTATTAATATTTGTTTCCTTAGAGTCGAACAAATCAATTAACTAAATTAACTAGCTATTCAAACTTAACCAATAAATTTTAAGATCAAGTAAATCAAAATATGTATATTTATTTTCCATTCTCAACTGCTTAAAAAAATCTACATAGGTTTTAAAACTTAATCTTTATATAAATTCTTATATTCAAATCTTATAGATATATATTTTCAGGTTTAAATTAAATTAAAGTTAACTTAAAATTTAAAAAATGTTTTAAAACTTTACTGTGACATATATATTTTCTCTAACACATATATATACATATATGCATTACTTATCAAACTTAAATAAACAACGTGCTAATACCATACTGCCTGAACACAAAGATCCTGCTTGAACCTAAAGAACACCGGCCATCACTGCTCGACATTCCAGACTTCACCATGAAAGCCATCGCCATCACCAATCATCGCGAAGAAGAAGACTACTGCGACATCCATTTTCGCGATTGCCTCCTGCCTCTGCCGCAAATCCTCCAACCACCGGGCTTCTCAATCCTGACAACGATGCTGCTCGACCT